>CM020031.1:13992500-18992500 GCA_009769605.1 Bucorvus abyssinicus | reverse complement strand
ACTTGAGTTACAGAAGCACAAAAATTTTTTTTCCTTGCCTGCAGGTGGAGAGATTCAAAGCCCAGGCTGGAAATGGGCAATGGCCAACTTTGTTAAAAACTGCAGCTTGGCAAAAGGGTGATGTAGTTATAAAGAACTAATGCTGCTTATTTTACAGACAGAAAAATAGTTATAGGGCACAGCTCAGGACAGGGATGGAGGGGAAAGGAAGCATGCCGGAACTGTGGGAAAATACACGTGATGGAAACACTGATAATAGTTCCTTGTTTGTTAACTGTGGTAATTTTAAATGGCTTAGAAACAGCAGCCATTTAAAAAAGATATTCCAAGGTTGTTTAGAATTAGAGTAATTTAGGTTGGAAGGGACCTCTGGAGACCTAAGCCCAGCCCTCCACTCCAAGCAGGACCAACCACAGCAGGTTGCCCAGGGCCTCATTCAACCCAGTTTTGAGCATCTCCAAAGACGAGCATTGAACAACTTGACTGGGCCCCTGTTCAAGTGCTTGACTGTTTCATTGCGAAAACTGATTTCCTAATACCTCACTGGAATTTCCTGTATTACAGCCCGTGTCAGTGTCACTCATCCTGGTCCTGTGTGTTTGAGAAAACTGCCCCCCCTCCCGCCTTTAGCTAGCTTATGTTGCTGTGTTACCATACTCATGCTGACTGTAATGGAAAGCCTTGTTTCCAAGACGAGCTGCAATTCCGACTCCTAAAGTTTTGCAGGGACCCAGAACAAGAAAATAAGAATGCAAAACCAGTATCTGAAGCGCAGCATTTTCTTATGTATCACATTAAATATCAGTAGCAACAGAGCAATAACTTTCTGATTTTTTTCATTATTAAAAAAAAAAAGTGTATCTTAATGATATATCATGTATATCTTAATGATATTCAAAATATAGCCCACATCCAGATAGACTCTAAATGTTATTACTGACAGGAGATTAGTGCTCACCTTTCTTCCTTCTTACAATTTCCAGTCTAACTCTGTTGATGCTAGTTAATTAGATTTAATAATGACATGTCTTCAGTTCAAACATAACTTTGTCTTCACATGCTCCTTGATATATTTCATGGCAGCAATAAGTGCCCTCTCTTGATATCCTCTTAGGCAGTCCTTTCCCTACCACACTTCACTGCTGAGCAGATGCTGTCATTTGTAGGATAGTTTCTGTGCCAGTTACATAAAGTGTGGGGTGGCAAGTTTGTGATTAGTAAAGAATATGTACAGCTGATCACAGTAAGAATTGATTATGCTAAATGCGATAAAATGCAGCACAACACTGGTGCCAGTGTGGTGCTTTGAGCCAAAGACAAATGCCTGACATGTTTTTCATGTATGTAATTTAATTTTGCTTTGTTTTGTTGCCTAGGATGAGTTTCAAGTCACCTAAATCTAGCTGTCTGGGCAGGCACCAGTCTGGAGTATCTCCACACTGATTTTTCTTGGCTACCTTCACAGATGCAGAGTATGTGCTTAGATTCTCTTTTTTTTTTTAATATTTTTTATTTTTTTATTTAAGCTGGCCAAAATGAATGCAGAACTGCCCCTAAGCAGTATCTATCTGTTGTGTGATTTCCCAACATCATTTTCATAGTAGCATTGTTCTTTTCATACCTTCTACTTCTCATCTGTAGAAGAGGAAATACAATGGAGACCAGCAGCTATATACAAGTTTATGGGTGAGTTGCTGAAGCATCATGAGCTGGGAGTGGAAGCAGATAACAAGAAAGCCATGTTTAGAATCTGTATTTTTGAGTTCTTGATACACTGCCCTAAACTCTAGGACAAAATGTAATAAGAGTTCTTTAGGTATTTTTTTATTATTATTTCAGATATGCTAGAGCTTGGAATTATGTGATAACTTCCATTTCCGTTTTAAATTTTAATTAAACCCCCAGCTCAAAGATACAAGACTCAAACCCATAAATGTGTAAAGAAAATAAAGGGCTTTAGGTACAATTTCTAAAAGAAAGCCTATTTTTAAACATAATCTCCTGAGCTTTGATGAGGGCCTTAGTCATGGCTCTCCACTCCCCGAATGCCTGATTTGACTTTTTTCCCCCCTAACTTTTACTGTCTCTTACATGTACACATTTAGCCACACGGTATGCTCTGTTTATGCAGTGGTGGTGGTAAGTAGTGATTATTGCAGAGTAGCAGGTCTTTGCATAGTGAGCTGTGGTAGTAGTCTAATCTGTCTAGTGCAAAGATGATTCACTATTGAAAATCTGGGTGGTCTTGGAGGTGAAGGAAACAATAGCCTGTTTTAAGAAGCTATATTTTAAGCAGACCACCTCCTTGCTTTTTAGTAGGGGGGAAAAAAAAGAAGTAAAAGTGAAATAACTTGTTCTGTTATTAAAAGCCAAACAAGTCTGGAAGGGTTCCTTTTCAAAAATCTGTTAACACTTTTTTTCAGTTTGGAAACAAAAAGAAGAGAATCCTGCTGGAATTCTTTATTGGGTTTGGGGGTTTTTGTATGTTTCTTGCATAACAGTGCTGCTCAGATACAATGGTGGGAGTCTCTTCTGGATCAATGGCAACTTACAGTAAGGCTCTGCATCTGTTGTTGTGGAGTAATGAACAACATGGAGCAGAGCAAGTGCTTACCCCTGAACTGAAGTCAATGAGACCTTTTGTGTTTTTAGAGCTAATTGCAGTAAGTCTGCATAGCAGGGCATTATACCGTGGGAAATGCCTCTTAAACGGTTTGGTCCAATCTGAAAGAATTTAGCAGTAAGGCTGATTAGGATTAATGAGTTCTGTGGGTCAAAATTATTTCTCTGGATGATTATCTTAGCCTACAGGTAATATAATTTTGCTAGTGGTTTTCGGTAACCTACAAGTAGGTAGATGCTGACTTTATGCCTAGTATACTACGTTATAATGTTCTGTATAGTGTTAATGCTAATTTCCTAAACTTAATATATGTGCAGTGAATATGAAAAATGTATCATTCTGGCAACCTAGAATGGTGTAAAAAGGCTCAGGGAGGTGAGTGTTTTCCCCTGTGGTGTTCTGGGGAAAAAAATCTAGTGAGGAATACATTACTACCTCAAGGGGTGTGGGAATGATGGATAAAATATATGTACTCTTGTTATCACCTTAGCATATCTATATGCTTCATTTCAGTAAAGTGAACTTCCTGTTCATAATGCAGCAAAAATCACTATTAAGTAATATTTAAGAGAGTATTTAAGCCTCTAAATGATGAATGTAATTAATAGGTTGCATTCCTTTCTGGCCTCTAAATAAAAAGGAGCTTGTTTTCTGTGGAAGAACAAATGGTTTCGTACATAATAAGCTGCTTCAGGACTTTTCCTTTCTAAACCTTTAAAAGCTGATTTGGTCTTTACAGAAGAAAATTCAGTTGCAGCTTCCACTTGCGTTGTCCTGCTGCCAGCATACCTAGGGAATGATTAAGATGGTACTGCATGTTACTGTACAAGCTTAAGAAAACGTAATGTTTTTTCAATACTGCTCACGATTTTGCATGTGCACGTATGCAGTGTTATATGGGTAAAAAGTGACTCCAAGATTTCTAGCTGAAGCTGTTTGTAAGTGTTGATTTAGCTACTTTTTTTTTCCTAAATACATGGCTATATTGTTGTGTATATTTGGAGTAATTTTAGACACTGTTATTTATTTTCCTTCAGTAAATGTTGGCTGTTTGCCTTGCTTAATTTCTTTATGTCTGTGCCTTTGAGTTTCTGGACAAATAGTGCTATGCTTTGGAGTCTTGCTGTTGTAGCTTGAACATTATTTTAGCAGAGACTTGACAGGACTTATATTTGTTATTATTTTAACTAAGCTGTAACCTTTTTTAACTGGCAATATAGTATACTTTGCCACATTACATTCATTACATCAGTTTAAAAAAACACTTTTCTACTTTGTTTTTAAATTTGTCAATCCCTGAAAAATATCTGGAACCATAATTATTCCTGTTTATTCCTTGCTTTTATATTTATTTCTTCTATTTCCCTTCTTCAAGGTTTGCTTGCTCTTTTTTATGTACAATCTTTAGAGTCAATCCTTTGCTTTTGAAGTAAAATCACTAAATTTTATGGTATCATAGTAAGCAAAGTCATGGACTACAGCCCTTGTTATATACTCAGTGCATGGCTCAGATTTGGTTTCTGAGACAGTGCAAACAACTCTCAGAAATGGAGAGTGGCTTTATGGGGAAGGAGGTAGAGGGATGCCCTTTTACAGCTGTCACTTAACTTGTTGTGCTAGTAGGAAAACAAGCATAGAAACTGGACTTACAAAAGAAAGCAGCCATCCACCTAAGGAACTGGATACTATAACACATACTTTTCAGATGAGTTTGTGCTGTGCTCCCCTCAATACCATGCTTCAGAGGAGCGTTAGGGAGCATATATTGCAACAATACAGACTGAGTACACTTCATCCTGTTCTGGAGCATGAGGAGGAGAGGAACACAAATGGAGCCCGTCTCCCTCTTAGACGGTTTCTGACGCTGCAAAACTGTGTCCTATTTGCTTGTGACCTGCACTGACTGCAAATTTAGAAAAAATGACATTTTAGGCACTTAACAGGGACCAGAGTGGCTCTATTTGTAGGACTCTTCTGCACAAGGCTGTATTTTACTCCCAAGTAGTAAAGCTCATGTGATTGAAAACATGTGACATACTGCTAATTGCAGTAACACCGCAATTGTGCTGCTTGTCCTGAGGAAATCTGAAAGCATGTTAGTGAGGTAGGTTACTGCCATTGGCCTTTCTGGTTGGTTTTCATATTGTACCTGATCATCTCAGTTTCTTCCTTTGTTGTTATTTTAATTTTAAAACTTTTTTACAGTTTGAAAAAGGTTGATGGATTTTCAATAATAGTCTTTATGCTAACACATTCTTAAGCTAAAATCAGTTTTCAACAATAAGGCTATAAAAGCTTAATTTTAGAAGGTGGTGTAGAAGTTTCCATGTATTGTGTGATTTTTAAGCTGTGGATAGTAGTGGCAAGCACAGTTGCTGCAGCTCAGACAAGAGAGTAGGTCTTTGCCATGCGACACTGCTGAAGGAAGGCAGTCCAGGGATGTAATATTACATCCCCACTACAGCCCCGTGGACACACACCAAATAATGGCAATACTTGAACAAGATTTTCAGAGGTACTTCAAATGGGCATTTAGATTTATTTGGCTTTGAAGGCAGGTGTCATGCAATTGTTCTGAAACCCAGTTGATGTGGTGGGTGTGATCTACATGGGGATGGAGTTTTAGTGTGCTGTAGAGAGGAATGCGTGAGCAGTGAATGGAGTCTGGGAAACCACTGACATAAAAACCAACAACCCAAAACCAGTCTTACAGCTGCTCATCAAGGGAATGCACTTCAAAAATCTTTAAGTAATTTCAAAATAAGTAAAAAAACCTTCCATTTCTCATCATTTGCCCATTACCATAACTTTTGATCTAGCCTGACATACCTTTCCTCCTTCCTTTTTGCAAAAGTGTTTGTACCCTCTCTGTCTATGCCTTCTCAGGAGCTATGGAGAATCACTGACATTAGTGGCTGCATGCATTTTACTAGTGAGAAACTGTGGAGAAAAAATAAATCAGAGGTATTATGTAGGCTTTTGGTATTTGGTTCATCTTTGTAATGAAGATTGAATAGGTGGTAAATTTCAGTTGTAAAATAATTTTACATTTGAGATACTGAAGTGGGGGGGGAAGCATCTCTATAATCCTTAAATTGGTGAGAGGGTGTGTTATTTGGTGGGTTGTTTTGTTTTTTTTAACATGCAATTTTACAGGAATGACAAATATCCTCAGAAATCATGGGAACAAATGAAGCATAAGAAATTTTGTCCCAAAGGATGACCTTCCTAAGAAAATGTATGCAAATGCCTGACATAGGGAGTTACATTAAAGATGACTTCTCACTCATAGCTATGAGGTTTTCTCTCTGATCCTAAAGTCTGTGTACTGGATGTAGAAAACAAGATGGGATTTTGTTTGGTTGCGGCAATACATTGCTGCTGTTACTGCTAATCCTTCATGCAGCTTGTTAGAGCAGTTATTCTGTTGTGCAGCATTAACTTAGCTCTAAGTATACAGTATGCCTCCTGCTTACCTGCAAATTCCCAGTTAGGATGGATGCAGCTTGTTGTGTTTTTAACATAAGAGTTATCTTCATATTGTCAAGTAGCTGGCAAACCTTTACGTGCTGGAATTGGCTTGGACATTGCTAAAAATTAAATTGATACTATGCCAAATTCATTCATGCCATAACATCATTGACTTCAGTGGCATTACACCAGCTCTGAGTTTAGTCTATTGTGGACTATCTGTGTTAGTCTATTGTTGCTAGGTTTTTCCAGGCACAGATACAGGAAGGAACAGGGTGGATATAGAGAAGTTGATATCTTCTTTGCCTTTCCCATGATTCATTTTCCTTGTAAATTAGTTTCATTGAAGGAAATGATATAACTTAGCAGATCCTTGGCACAGTTCTTCATATAAACAAAACACATTATGGGGGGAAAAAAAATTTTTGTCCATTATAGTTTGACAGTATTGTGTTCACTAACCATGTCTGACATCTGAAAACATAACAGGGTTGCTCCATCTGAAGCAAGGAAGGAACAAAAAAAGCATTTCAAATAGGATGGCAGTGACCAAATAACTTTTCACAATATGGGTTTTTGCTAGTGTTCTTTTAGATGTCTTACAACATTGTGTTTATCTTTCAAAGCCCAACCAAACCAAAGAGCTTACACAGTAGGGTTTTTTTTGGAGTATACTCATTTAAAGTAGGACTCAAAGTAAAAAAAATTGGGCAAATTTAGTCTATGCAGCAAATTTGGTCTAACCTAATGATCATTGCTGTCATGTCGTATAGAAAGAAATTTAAGGTTGAAAGCAGTTAGTCTTGGGTGCTACCGTGTGGGCAAACAATAAAGTGTGAATTGTGAATCTGAAAATGATGTTTTGGGGAATATATCTTCATATTTTATATTTTTGTTTTCGATTCATTTCTTCAACAGCTCTTGAAGCTGGCAAAAAGAAAAATGGACAACAAACTTCGTGTTCATCCAGTCTCTTCAGTAGGCACTCATCCTTCTCTTTGCCTCTGTAAATAAAGCTTGCTTGTCTTGCCTCATTTCAGGTTGTTGCATGGTGAGTCCTTTTCCTGGCCTCTTGCTTTGACTGCACTGCTCTTTGAGTCTGTGCACTTGCTCCTTCTTTTCTACTGCATAGATACTTGTCTTTACTTGTTAAAGACGTTCCCTTTGGCAGCAGGCTGCTCTTGCACTGGATAGGTCTAATGTGAAACTGCTCTTGGAAACATCATCTCCCTTGCATCAGTCTATGTCTCTACTGCCTAATAAAGAGATTCTCAAATGAGCACCTATTGCAGTTTCTTGCATGCAGTTTTCTGTACTTGGCTGGAGCTCATCATCAGGATTTGCAGAACTACTTCATTGCTCTCTTTCACATCCCTCCTTTAAACTGTAATTCATCATGAGGCCTATGGAAAACAAACTTTGTAGGTGGCTGTTGCACTGACCCACACTGTTCCCTCTTGTTTTTATTGGACTTCCATCTCTCCAAATCCGTCTCCTCTCCTTCCCTATGGATGATATTTTACTAAAAGGGAGGGTCTATCCTTTTGTTGTTCATTCTGTTTTCTACTCCAGTGAGATCTTGGTCCATGGCTAAGGCAGAAAGTAAGTAATCCTAGTCATATTTGTTAGCACATCGCATTAAGGACACAATGGAAGGAGAAGGAGAACAACACTCAAAGTGTTGAATTTAAGTGGCTGAGGTATCGGGACCAGTCCTTTTAGAATCAGTGCCACATGGCACTGTTCCTTGCAACACGATTTATGTCAGGACTGTTTTTCTTAATTATTCTTTCAGTTTCAGTCAGCGCCCTGAAATATCTATCTGCAGTGATCCCAAGAGAAAATTCTCTTGTGGATTAGAGTTGGCATGCAAATCTTAAAATTGAAGCAGGCTGGTAGTTAAACAGCTCTTAAAATCATCACTGCTTTGAAGTAAAATTCTGTTCTTCCTGCAACCCTGTTTGTTTCACATACAAGGACAGGTTTATGCGCAGGAGAGAGGAGACACTATATATCTGGCAGTACGGATGAGCATTAGTGGGGTTTTCTTTGGGTTGGGACAGGTGGGGGAAGAACAACAGTGAGAGAGATTTTTATTAGAGATTCAGTTTATGCCTACTCTCCCACTTTACTGATGTGGTTGTCAGGAAACTGGTGGAACTCCCTTTAAAACCGTGTTTTGGGGATGGGGCATGCTGTGTGCTTCTGAGGTCGCACAAAGCCCTTTACTGAAACCATTCCCTACCCTTTCTCCACTTGACTGCTGTTGTGCTCTGGAGTAACTGTACATATTTCTTGTGAGATTTATAGCTCATGTTTTGTCTTTCCTTTTCCCCTAGTGTTGTTTATATATCAATATACATCATTGTGGTGGTAGGTTCTTCCTTTATAGAGTGTCAATATCCATTGAGTTTGAACCTAACATTTCAATCATATATTAATTTTTAGGTGCGCTGTTTAAGCGCGTTGCTCTTTAAGTCCACTGACAAATTTCACAAGCCAGTGAAGTAGCACAAGGTTCTAGGAACTATTTTAACTATTCCAGCAACTGCCACAAGCCAAATCCTGCTCTGCTTTATACCACTGTAACACAGAAGTTAAGGATAAGATAAAATAGAGCACAAAACAGAAATAAAACTCTCAGTATTATTTTTTTACATTCTTTTCTAATAAGTGCAAATAATAGTGATGGGCCTGTTTTATGGGGAAGAAGGTCACATGACAACAATTAATGCATTTTTTTAAATCAAATTGTCTTTTCATAAAACTTCATTGTGATGACAGTACTTTAAAAGGGAGGGAGGAAAGCCCTAACAAGATACAGAATGCAACCTCTAGCTTATTCGTTATTTACTGCCTATGAAAATCAAGGATTAGGATAATTTTGTTGTTATTGTGAAGATAGCACTTCACGGTGTATATGGCATTGTGTTTTACTGGCACTTGATTGTCAGAGGGATGATCTGCTGTTCTTTTGTGTCATGCAACAGGGCATGTGTTTAGTAGCAGGAGAGAATCTGGTGTAGCATCAGCTATGCCTTCCCCAACAGGTGGGCAGCTGAGAGGGCTGCTGAGTTTGCTCTTGGACTGTGACAGGTGAAAAACACTATTTAATTAGTTTTCTTCCCAGTCAATTAGCAGACAGAGGGGGCTTTCCCATCTGTGCCTGACACAACCAGAGTTTGCTGGTTGCCACATTTCCTTTGTGAGAGTGATGGGCAATTCATAGAATAGGGTAATGACAATGACTTTGCTGGCTGCAGTCAGCCTCAATAACTGCTCTGATCTGTTTAATCTCAGGAGGTTTTTATTAAATACTTCCCACCAGTGAAAAAGGGCCACGTACAAGAAGGTTTCTCCCCAGGACGGTGCAGTGCTGTACGTGGGCTGCAGATGTCTCACAGTGAAAAAGCCCCAGCAACTCCCAGGCTGTACTCAACATTCTCATCTACACATGTACCAATAAGAGACGAATCTTTGTTCGGATTGCTTACTATCTGTAGGAGCTGCTGGTAGATGTTGCCTTCTTTTTGACTGTTACTGGCTTTCTTGAGGTGTGCTATACCCACATCAGTAAAATATACATAAATCCTTCTGAAGTCTTTATTAATCTTCTCCCACCCTTTTCTTTTCAGGGTACCCTAGTAAAGAAAATTCCAATCTGACATAAGAAAGCACAAAAAAAATTCAGTAGATTATCTTTCACATGAATGTAATGTGCTTTCTGCTCTGCAAATTCTCTCCTTAATTTAAACAATTTTCTAATTGCATATTTTATTCACTCCTAGACTGTATTAATCTATCCAATGCACAGACTAAATTTCTTCACATATCAATTCTGCTGAAGGAATGGAAATTAGAGCACATTAACATATCACATCCTACTGCTGATACATTGTATTTACTTGCGGTGATATAGAATTTTCAGAGGAAAGGGAAGATGGGTAGCTATGCTTTCTGTATAGCAAATCAAGATCTCTTTGCAGGTTTTCATGGAAAGTAAGGTTTTTATAAGTATATACCATTCAGCTAAGAATCTTATGTATTGGATGACATTCAGGTGCCTCATAGCAGTATTACTTCTGTTACCTACACTCTTAGTATTTATTTTTCATTTCCAAATACTGTTTTTGTCTTTAAATCTACTTGAGCAATTTTATTTCATATGTTTTATTGTGGGTTTATGAACTAGCATAAATACAGTTTGAGTAGAGGGAGCTGCTTTGGTTTTCTTTTTCTTTCTTTTATTTTAAATCTTCCATTCTGTGAAATATAGCGGCCTTGGGGATTCCTTTGAAAAACCTGATAATGAATGTAAGATGTGAGTGACTGGTGTGTGATTGTGTTGATGTTTTCCTTTCTCTTGAGCCCAGTTTGAAATTCAGCTCTGCACAGCAGGGATTGTCCTCAGCCACATATGACTATTTTGAGGATTGTGTGCTCGAGTAGCTGTGCAGGCTTTGGGCAACTGGCAGCAGTTTGTCATGGCTGCCTTTAGGCTAGTAAACCTTGGGGATTTTAATCTCTGTCCCTCCCTGTCAATCAAGTCTGTTTCACTTTTTAATGTAGTATTATGTATTTGCAAACAAATGCTGTTCATTCTAAAATAGGCACAAAAATACCAAAAGGCAAAGTGCATAACATAAGGGGTTTACCTATTTTTCCCTGACTGTGTCACTGAAAATTATTTGCTCTGTGACATAATTGTTCGTATTTAAATGATCAAGCTAGCTTGCCTATTTTCTCATTGTTTATTTTGATTGAGTACTTTGATGCTGTGAATCCTGGCTGCATTTAATTCATTATAATCATGTGAAACCAAACCCTGCATGGCTTCCAAATGAATATTATTTAACTTTCTTTGGCTTTCACACAAGCAGTTTTTTTGCCAGCTGAGTAGTAAGTATAGATGTGGTTTTTGCTTCTGTGTGACATGGTCAGATTTTAGAGCTGTTCTTTTTATTTCCAAGGTACTGAATATGCTGTTCTGAATATTTTTATTATTTTCCCTTCCTTTTATTCACAAAATGTGAAGAGTAAGGAATAAATGGCGTTAACAGTGTTTTTCAGTGCTGTACAAGATGAAAAGGGAGTTTTCACATTTCATAGCCAGGTACTGTGCAAATATAATCAGACATACTGAATGTCCAGGAAGAATAATTTGATGCTTATTTGTGACACATTTGAAAATTTATACAATATGCAAAAAAGAAAAATACATTTGTATGGCTTTATGAGTGTAGCCATGCTATTCAATTGCAAAACCTCACGTTGTGGTGTTGACAGGACTTCTGACACTGCAAGTGAGTTAGTTTTGATTTTAGGCTTCTTTTCATCCCTAGTTCCTTCTTGGGCAAGTCAATGAATGTGGTTCACAGCCATTATAGGTAACTCATACTAAAATCTTTGAATTTTGATTTTAGCAAGTTAGTAATAGAAAACAAGTTAGAAACAAATTATGCTCAAATATAAACAATTTCAGGGGGAGGCTGAGGCATCATCTTTTATTTCCTGATGTGGTCAGGGAATCAGTGTGGCTTTCAAAGGCTCTTTTGATTGTTGAAATCATACCATTCTTTTCATGTCTGAAAGGTGTAGGCAGTCAAAGAAGTCAATGGTTGCTCACAGTGAGCTGAAGGAGCTGCACTGCTAACTGTGGTGTGCTAGAAGCAAACCCGCAAAAACCATCCTCTGCTGGCTTCTCCCAGTGGAAATAGGCATGAAGTACAAACTGTGGGGCTCTGAAGCACTTTTTTGCAAAGAAAGGGCAGTGTAGTTCCTGTTCTGTTGCAGCCCGATCATGCAACCCATGAAGCCTGCATAATTGGACTTTAGCCCCATTTTTTTTCTGAGATTTGTTACTGTATTATAGAAAGATTATATGATGAGCAACAGCTTTCATGACATGATGACAGGGTGAACGCTTGTCTCCTGCTTTCCTGTTGAGTCTTAGAATGGGTAAGTCTCTAAAGCCATTGCTTAAAAGAGGAAAATTGTAAAACCCCTTCATAATGGACTCCAGGTGGGACAAAATACAGTGACTTTGCTCAGAACATAGAGATAATCCTTCAATAATGACTAATGTGGGTCCTCTGGTCACCATAGTACACGTGGTCCTATGAGAGAATGTCTTCCCTTCTCCTGAATTTGGTTTTCTAATAAGGTTTGAATACAAAAGAACTGCAGGCTGCACTGTGTGTATTTGAGTGGTATGGCCATCACCCCAATGAATTCCAACCAGGAATGAAATGAGAATCCAGAGGATCCAATGATGAAGTGGCAGTCAGTCCCGATAGATAAACAGGAAAAGGGGAAGTGGAGGAAAGGCTTTAATCTCAAGAGATACTGGAGACAATTCTTGCATCCCATGTCAATGTGACAGTAAGGAAGCATGTTAAATACAACTTACCATGATTGCCCCTTCTTGTGTTCTGTGAGTCTAACCAGACATTGGACTTCTAGAACTCTTGGTTCTGCTTGCTGGCTGAGGGACATGCTTAAATGTCTACATTTCCTGTAGCTGTGTTTTGCTTTTGGAAGCCTTTCTTCCCTTGTAATTTCCATGCTGGTATTACTCTGTTACCTATTCAGTCACCTAAACACTGCATTCTGCAAAACTTTGGCTCAGTATTCAGCAGACTGTCAGACTCTCATGGTTCAATTACAGAATGTGTGAGGGAGGTTTAAAAATTATTTGGTCCCCTAGTCTTTAGCAGTTTTACATATGATTAACTACTAACTGTCTCAAAATGCTGCTGTAAGCACCATCTTTATATTCCACCAGAGATGTGCTCTCAGGAGAACAGTGAGACATTTATGGTATTTGGGTGGGAGGGAGGTTAGAAAGTATGAAATAATTTCTTACTCATAAACTCCCAGTAAATTATCTTTTCATTTTGCAATAAAACAGTTTCAATAAAGACATACATCAGGGAATTGCCAAAAAATGGCACTGTATTTCTAATCTTTACTGAAGGATAACAGTGAAATAATCAGATGCTTTTGGAAGTTTTCTCACAAGTCTTTGGATCTTTAATTGTGTGCATTCTAGTACTGAGCCCTTTCATTAATATTCTCCTCATTGTCTCATGTTCATTAATTCAGAACCTGAAGTTACTGAATTGCAACGCCTGCTTTTGTTTTCATTTTTTTTGCAGAACATTAAACAACTGTGATATGTTATACTCAGATGGTAGAGCCATTTTTCTCCTGAAAATAGATGTACAGCCCAAGACCCAAATCTTTGCCGCAAAGGAATAGATGGTCCCATAGGAAGACAGGATCTTGCTCAACCCTGGCTGCCTGCTTCCTTTACACTCTTGTGTTGTCTTACATGGAAGATGCAGTCACAATCTGTGACTGTTGCTTTTTGTAACATTCTAGGCGGTGGCATTTCTCCATAGCCTACCTGATCTTCAGAATGCTGTTCCAAAGTGCTCCCTTGTCTGGATTAATTTTTTGTGTGGAAAAATAGAGTGATGGATGCTATGGAAGTATTAGAGACCTCTTTCTATCTGTAAAATTTCACCTTTTGTGCATAATGCTGCATGGAGGCAAGATTACCTGGGCACAAAGATGTTAGGACAACTCAGGCTTCTCCTGCTGTTCAAATGATTGGCTTTTTCCCAGTTCTCTTTCCAGAGTACAGCAGCTCCCTTTGAGCTGGATCATCAGGCTGCAGCACCACATTTGCTCAAAACTTGCTCTAGGGATTTGAAATTCTTCAGGCTTAACCTTGGGAATGGAGGTAGAATTACCTTTACAAATAACATCAAAGATACAAGTTAAAGAGTCTGAAGATCATGTCCTTGGGCATGGAGGTGATTCTAAATAAATCCTCATCTATGTACTAGGCTTATATTATGGATCTTAGTCTTACACTCTGACCTGTGGAAAACCAGCCTGCGACACATCTGGTAACAATTGGTTAGGGATCTTCAATATCTATAAAGCATGCTTTTGCTATAGCTCTATACAGTTTGATAATGTCTAATAGATAAACTGAGGTACAGGTGCTATTCCCAATGAATAATGAGTCTCCTTCATTATAATCCTTGTTTGTTTATTCTCTCTTTCTAAAAATAAGAGAGAATTGCTGTATTTATTGCTATTATTGCTCTTTAATTTTATTTAAAAAAATATACACAGTCTATTCTTATGCCACCTTATTCTGCACTGAAGTAGAATGTTACTAACTTTAGTTTTCTAGATGACTAGTGTTTGGCTTCAGACTCTTTCTTCTCTGGTTGATTTTGGTTCCTGGTGTTTAACTTAATATCCAGGATTCAACAACCTAAATTAATGGACCTGTGTGTGTCTCTGACAGCTCACACCAGTACCCAGTCAGCTGAGGGCTGAGCAGCTGGGGGTTCTTTCACTAGGGACTACCCAGCATTTTTTGAGGGGTGTGCAGTACTTGTCCAGTCTGTGGATATCTTTTTAAATTAGGAACAATTTAGATGGCTAGAACAGATTTGAAAAAAATACATGTTTTTCTAAGGGAAGTTCAACCAATGATTTTTTTTTTTCCTCTTGCATTTACACACTTCAAAGTACATGGCCAGACTTCAAATAGGTGATCAGTTTGCTTGATAGGAAGAACTTGCATAAAATTACAGTCATGTTTCTACACTTGCTTCTTTCAGTGCAAGAAAATGAGAGATGCAGTATGTGGATGGCATACTTTAAGCAATAGCTTGAGGAAATGGTCACAACTGAGCACTGTAGGCTTAGAAAGAAAGACAATACAATAATCAAGATGCAAGATGCTGGGGGCTTGAATGAGCATTGTAGCCATGTAGATGGATACAAACCAGCCCTATCTTCCTCCCTTCTCCCAACAACCCTGACAGCTCATTCTGCCTCTTTTTACTTGCACTAGTGCCTCAGTAAGTCACAGAACTAAAAAAAAAAAAAAATACAACCCCCCCAAACCAAATCAAAAACCCCTCAAACCCACAAATGCTACATTCAAGTACACAGGACTAGAAACTATTTTGCTATATTATCTTTCCATGCTTACATGAAAAGTAATTCTCTGTGGAATTATGTAATTCTTTTTTATTTTTAAATAAAGGATCGTACCAATTATGAGGTCTTCTGTTCAGTTGTTTTCTTCATTTATAATACAATACATATTTATAAACTAGTAATACATATTTATGGATTGCTTCTAAGATGGCAAGTATTCCACAGTTTTTATAGAAAATGGTTCACGGGGCTCTACTGTGTAATTTTCAGAGCTTGCAGAAAAATAACAGTATCTGTAACCTTCTTTTGAAGAGATACAGCATTAGCAGATTTCACTGTTTAAAAAAAAAAAAAAAGAGCATGCCTGTATAGCTGCGAAGGCTTTGTTTTTGAAACCTGGCAGCAATTCAATTGCCCTGAAATAGATTTTTTTTTTTTTCCCTTCTTCTTCTTTTCCACAGCTTCCCCAAAGCACAGTGGAATGGAGGAGTGAAGTAGGTGATCTGTAGCCTTTCCACTTTACGACATGTAATACAATCCATTGTGTTTGGGAAGAAGCTTGTGGACCAATCAGAAACATTGCTCTGGCTATTTTGGGGTATGAAGCTGACCTGTGGTAGCTGGGGGAAGGAGCCGATAGAGTCATGGAGCATTCTCTAAGCAGTTTAATGTATCTGTGAGACATAAGGGTGACTTTTGCTTCTTCGTTCTGCTGGACTGCATCTGCTCTGCCATAATTCTTAATTCACCCAGCACAGGGTATAGCTGTTGATTTTTGTCCTAGTTAAACAGAACTAAGCTTGCGAATCAGAACCAATCAGGTTTTATACATGTCTTTGTGACTGCTTTCTTAAAATTAGTGTGTTTTAGAAAGAGTTGGACAAAAAATGACTGCAAAAAAAAAAATGCAACTCCGTAAGAAGTTGTTACAGGATGAAGTTGTACCTGCTTTTTAAAAGCAGTAGCAATGGGAAGGAGTACTTTCCTAGGCTTAAAGTGTTCTGCCTTCATAGCATAACATTACTGATCATTGTAACTCTTGTGTTTCAATTCCACAAGGGAAAAAATGGGGTTGTCCGATTCCTCAGTTGTTTCATGTTTGTAGCGTGATCACCTCTGCCTCGGGGCTTGGTTCAGTGGCCAGCAGCATGTCTCCCACGTACACAGGAGTTAACCAAAGATTTGGGTTATTGTGGGTCTTAGTTGCTCAGAATCCACTTCTTCTGACGAATGAATCTGAGTTCACATAGCACTTCAAAAACAGCTTTTCCCCTTGCAGGGTAAGAAATAAATTGCATACATAACTTGAGGGGACTAGACACTTCTGTTTGTGCTGAAGCTGACAGTGAATGGAGAAAGTGAGAAAGATGAAAGCCTACTACTTCACCTTTGCTCGTCTCTAAATTATGAGTCTCGTAATGTCCCAGCTTCGTGCTGGGACACGTCTAGACTTCATAGTAATTCCTCCTACTCCTGTTGCCCTTTTTATTTGTCTTTTCCCTGCACCCACACACGCTCAGGTTGGGTGCCCGGCAGTTCAGACACAGCCTTTGTGACTAACAGGCCCCGGTGCTGATGGCTATCTCCAGCTGCCTTGCTACTGCAGCACCAAAGGAGCTAGCCATAGGACTACAAGGCAAATTTTGTTACGTGTAGAGATATTTTTATATTCTGAAACCCTGTATATATGCTACATCTTGAAAACTTTACCTTTTGAGCTTTTTGTGATTTTTTTTTTCTATATTCGTTTTATTATTACTATACTGTTAAGTGCTTCTATTAGTTTTGTGGAGGCTTTGCTATGCTACTGCAAAAATGTTCAAAGTGCAAAGAGAAATGCTTTAAAAGAGATCTGAAATTTACAGGTGGTCAGAATCCTTTGGGTAAAATAATTTCTCTTCAGCTTTATTAGAGTCCAAAGTAGTGGGTTTGCACGATCTTCCAGCTTTGAATGTTCTTAGCAGGTACCTACATTGTTTCAGTAAAAGTCATACGTGGAGTTCACTTTGCTGATTTGGGAGAGTAACTGAAGATACTATTGCAGCTTTGCCTTTGCACTTGTGCAGTCCTCGTCTAGAAATGAGAAAGGACTGTCATGCCACAGGGAAGAAGAAAGGAGCTTTATAATGAAAATTCCAGAGAACCACAGTCACTTCACTTTGTTCAGAGGATGTAAGTGGAGATAATACTTGTTCCCAAAATTTACAGCCTGTCTTGTGTGGCTGATGATCGTAGACAAAAGTAAGAAACCACACAACAAAGTAAAACTACATAATTTAATATCCTTGACAGCAGCCGTACCAATTTGATGGATCTGATAATAGAATTTCCTGTCTCTGGGCTTGGCATGCAGTCTGGGAGCATAATACCTGATGTTGAAACCATGGCTACTAAACTGCACGAGGTAAATTAAGCTATGATTCTTAGCAGTGTTTCAGGTATCAGCATCCAAACCTGCAGAGAGCTGAGGGCTATGTTGAAGTGAGCGTGTCTACCTGCCAGTCAGCAAAGGAATTCATAGCAAGGCTGAAGTGTAAAAGAGAAATATAGATGACAGATACTTTTTATTTACTATCATTTTCAGGGGGAAAAAATATTGTTAATGTTTCAAACGGATCAGTACACAATCTTTTTAAGTGTTTTGGTTCTCTTATTTCTTACGGGCTGTAATAAGGGATTTCTGCTCTTTGTTTCCTTTCACTTTCCTAACTGAATCTATTGCATGTAGCAATAATGAAGAGTTTTATAGAACTAGAAAATGTGCAGTGAGTTTATGGTGCCAGTTCGCTCCAGGTAACCAGCCAATACAATCCTCTACTGAGAATGATACTCTTTGGATGCTGCTGTGTTTTGTTAAGGCTTTGTGACTCTGTCATAGTAGCAGTGCTACATGGAACTCATTTCCATTTTAAACGATTCACCTTAGTGTTGGATCCTGTGACCTAATCACCTGTGGGGTACCTATCCACATGTGAATTCAGCTACCTCTGCAGTTCATGGAAGTGGCACTTGGAGAAAATGATTCACACGTTCATCTTCTGACAGATGTCTAGAGCTGGTCAGGTGAATCACAGCCCAGAAATGCCCTTCTCTCATGGTGAGGCTAGGCAGCTAGCCAAGATGTGGATGTCTGCGTTGCAGAGGTCTGAAGCTGTGTCCTTAAAATAAAATGGCATTGCTTTCATTTCCCGAGCAATGCAAAATATGGCATTCTAACACTACAAGGCTATTTAGATAATTGTGCAAAAACGTTTACTTTGAGTCTGAACTTGAAGATCGTAACTTAATCATTGTTTTCAATTAAGTAGATGAGAAAGCACATTTATTTAAAATGGTGGTTAAGTAATACTGGTATTTCTTTTATTCATTTAATTTTTGTGAGAAAAGTAGCACTTATACCTTGTATACAATATACAAATTAATGAAATAATTACAATATGCAAATTAAATTCTTAAATAACATGGAATATGTTGTAGACCCATAGAAACTTTTGTTCAGTGTAAAGGCAGATGCTCCCTCTAGTGCCTAAGACTATTTTCTTGTAATGGCAATAGCTTTGTTGGGCTTTCTGCCATGTTTTACTATCCACTTGCTTCAGGCTCTCAGGTATCAGTCTTAAAATAGGTAATATGAAACAGAGATAAAACCTTTAGTATTGCGTGCCTCCTGCATCATTCCCCTTGTGTGTGTAGCAGAGAGAATCAGATAATGCATTAGGATAAAACATATGGGAAAGTTAATCTAAGTATATTCTTTTAATTACTGTAAAGCTTTTTTTATAGCCTATCAAGTCAGTAATCTTCTCCTTCAAATTAAGTATTATCTGGGAAAACCATAGTACTTATGAGCGTTTCTGAACCTAAGGGAGGGTTCACTGTATTTATGGAACATGAGACACTCAAAGTTCCTGGACAGTAATCTCAAATTCAGGTCATTGTTTCCTTTTTGATATTTTTGTTAGCTGATGTTTTTAGTTGACTATTAGAGGTAGCAGACTAAGGTTGTATGACATTTTCTAAACCAGAACACAACATCACTGTGTAGAAAGAAGAAATACCTGACCTGTCTATACAGCAGTATATGCTGTTTAGTAAGAGAGTGTAAGCTATTGAGCATCTACGGTAGCATCTGGGAGGAGGAGAGAGGAGAATGGAGTATATTTGTGTGCCACATGAGATGCCTGAGGGTACACATCCTCCTTGCTTGTTAGGCAGTGGCTGCATTTATCTCAGCACACAGTTCTTTCTGAGGGCAGCCTTTAGAATGCACACAGCATCAAAAGTTTTAAAATATTGTTTTAAAATTTTATTTTTAAAAATATGCGTTCTAAAGTTTTGTGCATATCTCTATATCATGCTTAAAAATAAATTCTGTTAGAAATAGTATGTGTAGGGGAAAAAATATGTATGAGTCAATGGTTATTCTTCATAACATTCCACAATAAATTCTAAGGTTGTGAATAGTACTGCAGCAATGCATTGCCTACACTGTTGTCAAGCTCTGGTGGACATGACAGCAGAGAGTTTTAAGAGGATTGGAGGGAAGAGAATAAGTAGGGGGTTCTGAACAAATTTCTCGCAAGTATGATGAGTGAATATTCTTGTGCTTTTTGAATTTATCCTGACTAAAAGCTGACTGAAATGGTGAGGGGTTTTCTGTTATTTCCGTAGGTAGTCTGTGTGTCCCTTCTGCTTCCTTTTGCTTCCCCCAATCTTTCTACCCACAAGGAAAACAAATGGAAAATCTATTGTAAAGGTTTCTGTGGACATCATCATTCGAAGCCAAGAAAAATGCATACAAGTAAAATGCAGGTTCTACTTAGGAATATCAGTATATTTTTCATTCTATAGCTTGTGTTTATACAGCTGAATGGAAGAGCGATACAGTGCAATTTGAAATAGTGGCTAGCAGCAGCCTCTCTTCTTTCCTGCATCCTTCAATCTTCCTCTTTCCCAGGGGGAGGGAGCGAGGAAGTGTCCACATGTTTTAGCAACCTTTCTTATCAACAAGTACCAATACACAGTGTAAGAAAAAGTAAGTGAAAGTGATTAACTATGCTTGATTACATTTTAAAGCAGTCTGAAACTAGAGCTGAGTTAAAAAGCCAGTTACTTGTTACAGTTATAACCAGTTGTCTATTAAAAGTTACATTCTCAGCATTGCCATTGGCAAAGCCATTTGCCTGCTGTAAAGATTCCTTTTCTTCTTGTGGTGGCATTTTATCAGCATTAGTGAGTATGGCAGTAAACAGCAAAATCATGTCATTGAAGAGCTAGACTCCACTACAGATAACTCCTCCATGAAAAGGATGCTTTTTAGATTACCCCTCTTAAATTCTGACAAGATATGTTTACATCCTCTCTGGTATCTCTATATGCCTTTAACCACTTGGAAGTTTAAATGCTGTGCACTTTGTTGTTTTCAGCTGTGCAGTGTAGTTTTTGTGCAGTGAAATGTTCCACTTACCTGATTTGAAGTTACTGGGTCGACTAAGCCCTCAGCCAACTGAGTACAGGTTTTTTGGGTGGTCAGTGACCTTCTCATGAAGGACATGTAGCAGGGGAACTTGGCCCCTGACTTTTTATTGTGTGCTACATGATTACGTTTGCTGAGGTTCTCTCAAGAGAAATGCTGTTTTCTTGGCAATTGCAGTACAGCATCAGTAGAGACAAATATGGTTCAGCAGAGTCATATTCAGGAATTTTAAAGACCAGGTAACATGTCAACATCCTGAAATACAGTGTGGAAATGATCATTCATGACGATACTGTTTGCATGCGAATATCACATTTCTTTTCTTTGAGGAAATGGGAAGGAATTTATCCATCGTGTGCTTTTGCATTCCTGCTTCGAATAAAGGGTTTTTTCTTCAAGCTGTGTTGAGTCAACAGGATGTGGCCTATCCCTACAGCTGCCTCCTTGCTGCTTCTTCCCTCTAAGACTATAGCAATTAGCTGATAATTTGCTGTTCCAACAGGTTGTTATTCCTGCTCCTGTTAACTCTGCTTAAGGAGGGGAAAAAAAGGAGGATCAGAATTTTGATATGAAATGCTGAATTACTTTCTTTTTTTATCTGTTGATCAGCCTTTGTATATTCAAACCAAAGACATGGGTGCTACTTCAGAAATGTTTAATGAGTAGACTTTTTCATTGTAGTCTATCCTTGTCTTATAACCATTGCTTTTGCAGAACCAAGATGCTCAGACTTGTGACCTTATGCCTGTTTCTGCTCTACTGTGTGATTAGCCTCATGCTTCTTAGTTAAAATTGTGATGTTAATTTAGAAATGACTAAGAACAGAAGTGCACAGCATGATGCTGCACTGATGCAGTTACTATAATTTCTGTCTAAACATCAACTGCTATGGGATTCAAACTTTAACAAGATTTTTAAATAGATTGTTTTGGTTTTATTAGTAAAAGGTGAAGTCTGCCCTGCCACTGAAAAAAAATGCATTGGATTTGGTTTTTATACTATATAGTAGTTTATCAAGTAGGATAGGAAAATTTCATGTAGCTGAATGTATTTTTTTAAAAATGACTGTTGTGGTAATTATTCCTTGGAGCTATTTTATTTTTGCTTCCCCAATCCTGGGAATATCTGAGCAGTGAGGCACTGACCTGACCTGTAATTCTGTCATGAATTCAGGTTCCATCATAACTATTCTGATTTATGTTGCTGCTGAAGTTCAGCCAAGACCTTGACCATTTATATGTTATGTAGTGAAATTCTTTTCTTTTTTTCAAAAAAAGTTGACTGTTGACTTTCCTTAAGTTGTAGAAGTCTTAGTGTTTTCTGCCAGTCCTGTTCTGAGTTAGTCTTCCACTGAACGTATTTGTACACTGTGTGAAAGCTGATTTTTCTATGATGCAACATAAGGGCAGAACAAACTTGATTTCATTTCATTCTAACAGTGCCCTATTTGACACAGTTTGCAGTTCGCCTTCATATAAATATAAATTCATACCGGTTTTATGAATTCATACCTTATATCTTTGTATTTCATCTGGATTATCTCAGGATTGTCCTAGTGGCAAATGCTGTCTTTGATGAAGCTTCAAGATGACAAAGCTACTGCTTGTATCAGACCTATATTTTCTGCAAAATGAGGCAGCTGTAATAATGAAACAAAACCCCATCAAACCTTTAGCATTACCCTACATTCCTAACTTAAAACTATAAAATAAAGCCATTGCTGTTTCAGTTTTCTTTTGTAACAGTTTATCATATCAATAATCTCATTTCCGCCATTCATCTGACATGTGCTACTAGGAGTTATCTTTTAAGTGTAAATCAAGGTTTTGGAAGTATTCCAGAATGTATCGCAGTGTGATATATGCCATTGTATAAACATGTTGGCCAAGCTTACCTCAGTATTACTCCAGTGAATTGGAAGTATGAGCCACTGTGTTCTTGTATTTCCAGTAGCTATTTTTTCTTTTCATGCTTTTGTGATAGTTGACCTGCTTGTCTTGTATTCTTTTCTCTGATTTGTATGCTCTTTCTCATTTTCCATCTGAGTATTATAGCTCTGTATGTGTTTTCTGACAGCCAATTAATTGGCTAGTCCTTCACACAGCCAAGAATAGAGGTAGCAGTCCTACATGGACCCCTCATGTCCATTGATGTGTACAGCAGACATCTTAAGAACGGGGCCACATTTCCCTGGTCTTGTGGCTGCATGCTGTTCACATCAATTTCCCATTAAAAGGTAATTTAAAGGTATAGCCCCAGGCAGGCTCAGGAGAGAGTTATAAGAAGAGTTTAATTAACAGTTCAGAGTAATATAATCTAAGATTGAATAGTCTATAACCAGTTTTTTTTTTTTTTTTGTTCACATTCGTCATTTCCTTTACTTGCAGATTAGAAGAGATTTCCTTGTTTGGTAAAGAATGCAGTGAAATAAGTCTTCGAAGAAGCTTTGTTGTACGTGTCTTGGAGCTAGATCACTGCGTTATCATAAGCTTTAAACCTGCCACTGCTTATCTCCCCTCTGCATTAGCTCACCTCTTCTGGTCAACGCGTTGTAAGAGAAGAGATTCAAGTTGTGCCCTCCATGCTTTGAAAGCTTTAGTGCTGTTCACAAGTGCATTTAGCCCAACTTATTCTAAAATACTCAAAAGACATAGATATTTTCATGTGGAAAAAATAGTAGAAAATGGGGCTAGAAGAGATAGAAGAGGCTTTGTATTCAAAAGCAAGGGCTGTTGTTTCTCTTTCCTCCCCTTGTTGGTTGTATTTTTGATAAAAGTTTCTTTGTGGGGATCTTGTTTCTCTTTTTCTCCCACCCCCCTGCCCCTCAGTGTTCTTGTGTTGTGCAGGTTTCTGCACACATCCAGCCAGGCTGAATATAGCAGGATGTGTTACTTTCATGACTCCTAACAGCCTTCAAATTAGAATGATTTTCTGTCACGCTGGCCTGACCTTTTCCTGGAAAAATTTATTACCTAAAAGGAAAAAAAAAAAAAAAAGACGTGTAAGGGGATTCAAAGTACTCTCTTCCTTGAGGGCTAAAGATATACAGTACTTGTAATTTAACTGTCCACTGACCTAATTAATTCCAAAACGCCAGCTACAAGTGCAGCAGTTTGTGGACACAACATATCTTGCATGCTTGGTACACCAGGACTGCAAGCCTGACAATTTTATTCTCCCACAGAAATCCGTTTTGCTTGCTCAGATCTGCCTCTTTTTCTCTTCCAGTGTAAAGCACGTAGACTTCTTAAACTTCTGGTTTTTACACAGATCACCTCAGAGGAACAGAATGAAAGCAGTGACTGAACTCTTGTTTTGCCCCGTGACCTAGAATGTTAAATCATTCCCCAATGAAATATGGCTACACTGGGACATATTCTGCACGAGTTAAATAAGCCTAACTTGTCAAATATTGAGTTTGTTTTGATGGCAGAGAAAATGAGATGAGGCATAGTTTGATCTTTATTCTTTGTGCCAAGTTTTTAAGTATGTAATGACAGTTTAGGGAAAAAAAGGCAAAACAGGAATCTTTTCATATGAGGGACAGAAAGACCCCTTAAGAAGTGCTTGAAGTGACTACCTCAGTGAAAACTGTTGCAGGGCTAAATCAGCTTTTGCGATATCTAATTAAGACTGCCACAACATCCAGGTAGTTTGTTTATTACTGTTCTGCTTCTTCCTCCAGTTGCTGTGCCAGGCACTGAAGTTAACACGCACCTCGATAGTATACATCAAATCCGTTAATTTTCATCATGCTCTCACAGTTGAAAGCTGTAAAGAGATCAAAATAAATTTTAACTATAGCTGTTCTAAAGGCTTAGTAAACTTAGGAGGCAAATATCAATTTACACATGTCTATTTCAGACATACGCTGGGTTTATAACTGTGGAATGGTTTGGGGCAAGGGGTGGGTGTGTCTTGTAAAGCTGAGACTAAAAGCAACATTTTTCAAGCAAAATGGTGCTGACAATAGGGATTTGTCAAAGTGAGCCTAACCCAAGCAGACTTGATGTTCAGTGCCAGGAAACTCTGACTTCAGGGGTCTCTAGCATTCATGAGTTCCAGGAGTGGGTGAAGGAAATTAAAAGTAATTTAAAAATAGAGCTGCGTTTCTCAGCTGTAGTGTAGACATGCTGTCTCATGAAAGTGGTCACTGTTACTCTTTTTTCTTTTCCTCTTTTTTCTCATCACCCCACCCCCCACGTAGTTGCAATGCCAGGCTCCTGATCTGTGTCTTTCCTATACAGCAGACCCTATATATCCAAAGGCATTATGATTCTGTACAGAGATGAGAGCACTACAGTGAAAATGGACTTTGCTGTCCTTTATGCGTACACAGCACTTCCACTGCAGGATTGAGCACTGCTGTGGAAGAGATCTAGAGCTTGACTTGTACCACTGCTGAAGGATGCCAGAGGTGACATGAGCAGGAACAGGCATATCAATAGTTGCATTTTATTATTAGCTTTGTTTGCTCATCGGTAGTTGCTGACCTATACAAACAGCATATACGCTACTCGCTAAGCAAGTCTGGCTAGTATATGCAGCCATCTGGAAACAAAGTTCTGCTTATCTGCAGTAACCATCTATTCTGAGAGGAATGAGGAGAAAGCAGTCCAAGTTTCTCCTCTGATGTAGCTTTGAGAACTCGATAGCCCAGATAAAGATGAAAAGGAAGAGATGGGAAGCTTCTCACTGGGTTGCATAGTGGAAATCACTGTCTAGCTGTAACTTGCTTAGGCCTGAAACTACCAGTTTCCAAGAATGACAGTAAGATACATCTGTGTCAAACTGCCACTCCATCTTGTATTAGGATCTCCATCTTATATTACAGCAAGAATGCATCTGGCTTTGCTCAAGACACTGTACTGCAAACAATTTACCTGCTGAGAGGGACACTTGACATCTTGTCCCTGAAAGCCATCACAAGGTGATCCTGGATATCATTTTGGCTTGTCTCTCAAAAGTTGGCCCAGCTAGCAGGGACAGTGAATTTTCTGGGGAAGCATCACCAAATAACTAATAATATCTGACACTTGTCAGCCTTCCTACGTGGCAGAGAAAGAAAACACATTCAAGGGTTTGTTGACCATTCCTGTGCAAAGATGACTGGAGAACAAGAAACCAAGAGACTGCATGCCCCAGAACATTAGAAATTTTCAGAGTCAGGAAACAGTGGGATTAGACAAGGGTGGGCAAGCCCAGTACCTTTATTGTTATGGTTTGAAATAGAATTTCCGAACCCTTTAAAGTACAGCGGCTGTGATTAAAATCATTCTCCTTTTTAACCAGAATTGGTAAAATGAGGAGCCTGCAGTCAGGGTAAGGACTGAGGAAGAGTGAGTTCAAAGTGGCACCAAAATATTTAGCAGAGGTATATGTCAGACCTGGAGAGAGTTGGATCTATTAAAGCCGGTGGGTCTGCAGATGCTTTAACTGTTCAGCAGTGGGTGGGCCAGATTGTGGCATTGAACACTCTTTTGATGGACACTCTTTTAACTGCCACAAATGCAATCAGGAGAAATTCAGCTCATTGCAGTTTTTAAATCTATTTGCAGAGCTCTTTCATTTCACCAGCTGTTCTATCCTTTACTTCGTAGTAGCTTCCAAAGTTTTAATTATACTTCCCTATAGTTAAAATTATGCTTGTGTGGTTAAATGCAAGTGTGTTGTATCTAATGTCAGAGATAATTGCTGGCTGCCTCAAGAGACTTGATAGATTCATTACCTCTACATATGGTTGGAAGAAACTGTCAGATTTTATTTAAGCTTTGAGGAGCCTTTAAAAAGGGTTAGAAATCATCACAGAAAGAGCATCAGTTTGCTAAACAAGGTCCCACACATTGCTACATTAGCACAGTATATTTAAGTGGATGCGTCTTTCCTACTTGTCTTATAAAATTACTCTGGAAACAAAATTTAAAGGATTTATGGCTCTCTTTATGATGTCCTTAGATCTTCATGTTGGACTCTGCCATTTTGAATGTCTGTAGGAGGTCTGTCAAATATACGGAGGTATTCTCCAAGCAAAATCCATGATGCATCTGATGCTATCACTTACTAAGAATATGGCCAGTTCAGCAAACTTTGCAAGCAACATGCTCACTTTGTCATGATCTTATTTTATCTAAGTTATTGTATTTTTTCCAGTGTGATTGCACTTAGTGACTTGACTTAGTTTGAAGTTGTATTGTATAAATGTAGATGAGACAAGTTCCTGTCTCAGAAAAGTAACTGAAGTTTTTGTAAGCGCCAAACGGGAATTTAAATTGGTCTTAGTGCTGGTTGCACGGTCCCACTGTCCTCCTTTCTTTGCTGCATGGTCTCATCCCACTCACTTGTGCCAGTTCTGGTATTCATCAAACCTGCATTTCACCATGCCAAACCAGTTAAACACTGGTCCAAGTAGCCAGGAGCTGGTTTGTTTAGCCTCCTGTAGAGCCTCAGCCTAGACGTGCATTTACATGTTACAGCTGAGCTCTTCGAGAGGTGTAGAGAGGAGTCCTCCCTTACTCCTCCTGTCTGCTGCTAACCACATGGTTCTGCCCATCTCCCTGGCCACAGCTTTGGCTCTCACCAACTTTTCATTTAATTCGTTTAACTTGCTAATTCAGCAGAAAGTTCTTCAGTCCCTTTTCTCAGGCTTCTTTTCTCACAAATGACTCTACCCCGTGCAAATTTGGACAAGCACTTGTTGTGGTGCAGAGGAGGATCAGGGACAGATTAAGTGACTGGGATCAAGGGGGGAAGTGGCAGAAGAGTTGGCACACTGGGCACTGCTGCTTCAGTAGCACCATACTTCAGATCAGCTCGGGTTATAATGTGTCTCCCCAGCACCATAACTGGAGGAGCAGGTAAAGCTGAGGTCTAGAAACGCAGATGCAGAGAAGCCAGCAGCAGAGAGTTGCGAGTAAGCTCAGGAACTCTGCAGCCACCAGACTGTACTGTCATGGCACTTCTTTATGATCTTTGTGAACTTGAAGTAGTGTTTTGAAAATTACAACTGCTGCAGAAGAAAGCACAATGGATTTTGTTGGATGTTTTCCCATTTGAATCCCTCTGTGTTCCCTGAAATATTTAAAAGAACATAAAAGATATTGGTAAGTTTTGGGGGGTGTTTTTATGCAGTAGAAATATTACAGGCAAATTTCAGTGTGTGAATTAAATATTTAAGTAATAAAAGGAATGTGTAGTGGTAAGGACAACTGGTACTTTCACTGACGCAGAGGAATTGTGAAGGCTGTAGGGCAGTGTGGTGGCCTAAAAAGGTTTCCCAGTGGCACTTGCTGGAATTCTTAAAAGCATGAATCCTCCCTTTTGTGCTGAGCTGTCATGGGTGTTTAAATCTGTCATGAGCAAGCAAGGAATTGATCAAAATATAGCATACATTTGATGTAATAGCAGCTACAGGAAAAAGGATTAAATCTGTTACAGATGTTGAAATATTGCAGTTAGCACAAGTGGAAATGTAGTTTGTCTTAATTAACACACAGAATGCTGGAATATATGTAGAGAGGAAAGTTCTTCAGAGTGGATATGGGATCTTTCAGCTAGTTAGCCAGCTTGCTGTCATCTCAAATTCAGAATGACATACCTTTGGAAGGAAGAGTTGGATGATGAAGCACAATTGTTTCATTCTTTCAGTATTTAAGGTCAAGGAATCTGGATATCCACAAAAAGCACATTTGTAAAAAAGTTGTTGGACCTATTATCTGTAGCAAACTCTTGGGAAACTGTGGTAATCAAAACTGGTAAGGAAACCCCAAGGATAGTCACAGCTTTTTCCAGTTTTGAAGTCTTCCCCTCCAGTCAGCCAAGCACCGCACAAGTGTACTACTACCAAATATGGATTACTCAGATGTGAATTTTATATTGAAGTGGATGAGAAAGCTCATAAAGTAGCTATATGACTATGCAGGATAATATTATAAAGCAATTAAAGCAGGTGTGAAATTTTCTTCCATGTTTGACACACCTGAGAAACAGAGGGCTAGTCTGCAGAGTGGCATGTAGGAAAGCAATTAGTTCATGGTGTGATGTAATGAACATAGAGTCATAAAATCCTTCTGTAGGGTTTTATTTAGAGGGAAAAGAGCATTTGTTTGTTGTGTAAGCTTCCTAAGAGAAGAATTTATATCAGTTCTTTTGTCCTCAATTTTGTCGGTGAAAAAATTTGAGTATTCTGCAGGTTCCTCTGTTTCTTTCTCTATGCTGCAATTTTCTCTGTTACTCCGGGGAAAATAGTTTTTGAGGCCAATAATTTAGAAATTTTGATGTCATCCAAAAAGTGAAATTTATTGCACTGTTATCTGAGCTGTAGGAATTAGCTTGCAAGGTTAACAGTGAAATGAAAAATGGGGTTTGGTGCAATCTTTATTGTTTGTGATTTATTTGTGGTAATAGCCTCTGTCATACAACTAATCACTTTACAAGTGTTCAAGGACGATGCTCTTCGCTCTAGGGAACTCACAGCATAAGGAGAACCGGGCAAGGGAATGGAAGGACAGTGACAGGCAATTTAAAGCTTTGAAGGTGCTGACAAAAAGCTTAGATTTGATGTGATAGAAGTGGAAGGCTTCAAAGAGGGAGTGACTTGACATGATCAAATCGACTGGTGAGGAAGATGGTTGTTGCAGCTGTGTTTTGCATGGAACGATGGGAGTCTTTTGGCAAGTCAGGGAACAGGATTTACCAGTGCTCAAGGTGCCATATAATTAGGATCTGAGTAAGAGACTTGACGATAGGAAACACAAGCAGGATCTTAGAGATGTGAAGAATGAAGTAGCAGTAGAACTGGAGTGTGACTCAGCTGCGTGGTAAAGAGCAAAGTGAATATTCCACTCTGAGTTTTTAAGTTATAAGCAATGGTGAAATCAGCTGAGTTGTCTTTCATAACGAAGTGGAAAAGTGGAGATAAAATGTAAAAGGAAAAATGTGGATACTGTTGTGGTAGTGTTGAATATTATCCATGTACTTTGTTAATGGATATAATAAAAATAAAATAAAATCATTAGTTTAGCATCTTTCACTTCAGTTTTTCAGGCTATAGGACAAAGGCACAAAGCAAATCTTCTAGTGTGTCGAAGTCATCAACAGTGCAGAGCAGAACTGTGTACACTGCGGAATACACAGGAGTTTAGAGAAAGAAAAAATAATTCACCGTGAACTGCGTTAAAAACTTCTCAGAACAAAGCCACATGAATTTTACTGATGGGAAAATGTTCAAGTCTCAGAAGTTAGTGAGATACAGAGAAGCTGTGTTCAAGTGAAATCTAGGCTCTCTGGCTGAAGAAAGGGCTATAGAAAACGACAAGCAAAACCATTTTAGTACCTCATGTCAAGTTCTAAAATATTTCAGCTTTCTCCCCTGTGCAGTAAGAAGCACCCTTGTCTGAGGAGCAAATGCCTAACCCACCACAAAGAGCTGGAATGAGTCACAGCAGCATAAGTAATTTCCAAAGTTATTTTTTTCATGTTGCTTGTAGTTGATGCTACAGTAGTAATAGACTGCTGGGATTCAAAGCCACAACTCTCTCATCAGTAGAGTTTTCTAACCAAATTACTTATGAGGCAGTATCTGTAGAGAAAATGCTCATTTCATCAGTCTGTAGCTCATGTTTTAAGTTCTCTGAGATATGATGGACTATTTCTTCTTGGCTGATGTCAGAGGAATGTTTTAAAATTGTTTGTTTTCTCTAGATATCTCCATATACTTTTTTTCATGCTTGCTTAACTCACAGGATATGAAGTCTATGAAAAAAATTATTCTTTTGCAGATTATAATTGTGTATGTTATTTAAAAAGAAAGAAAAATCCTACAAAAATTAATAGTCAGGTAACACTTAAAAGATACTCCAAAATTGTTGCCAACATAAGAATATATGGAAAGCCAGTCACAGATGGCTTTAACCAGTCTGCTGCGTAACAAAAACTTATGATCTGCCAGCCTGTCTTTTTTGTGATTCTTTTCTTAGTCTTGAGCTTTATGAAACACATTAATTTTAATTTTATTTTATATTACCATCTGAATAACATGGTGGCTGAATGTCAGACTAGAGTGAAATATGCTCTCCTCGACTGTGGGCTTTCACATAGGCTTTTAATTCCCCGTTATTGCAGAATATCTCTTGTCTGAGCTCTCATAGTGAAATGTGCTGCAATTCTCACTGGCTGTCCTGGGTGTTTATGGACTGCTTTAAGAAGTAATTTAAGTTTGCATTACTCCACAAACATCATAAGGTAGGGTAGCCCCATTGCTGCTGTGCTGGCACAAGCAGCATTATGTTTCGTGTTGCACTTTGCTTGTGGTGACCAGGAAGTGCTAGTTTTTTACAGGAATTACTGGCCAGTGGGACAGGACTAACAGAAAACTTCCTTTAAAACAGAGTATCTGATGCATAAAGGTAGAGAGAAGAAAGAGAGATAACTTATCATCATTGTCATTACAAAAATCTCAGGCTTCCTGGGAGTCATTGGGAGTTACTGCAAATAAAATTAGTGGGCAAGAGCTGTATTGACTTGTGCCCAGGCTGAATGTGAACATGTTGGGACACCTTTTTATTTTGATTAGGTTGCAGAGACTTTGCCAGCATCCATCAACTATGTTTTGAAAGGAAACAAAGCTTAAAGTGTTTACACAGATACACTTTGTGTTTGCATTGCAACAACAATGTAGTTTTGGAGGTACTTCTTTGCGATGGGGATTTCTTTGCTTTCAAACTTGCACAGTGAGGATTTCTAAGTACTATTAAGTTGCTTGTTTTTCTCTTATCTCTCCGTGTAGCTACCTGATTACATAATCCAGATTTCAATTTACAAAGTCATGTTACTCAGAGACAATGTCTTTCTGGGGTTTAACTTTTCTTTCCATGGACGTATCTTGGAGAGGATGACATGGAAGGCGAAAACTCAAAAGGAAATGGCTATATGTTCAGAATAAAATAAGTATCTGTTTGCCATAGTAAGGCATATTTTGTGTACCTAAGTGTTATTTACATTTTTCTACAAAGTAAATGTAATATGCAGGGAGTTTAACCTTTGAAAAGAAAATGTTTAAAATGCAGGCAGACTGAAACCAATATGTAATGTAAGGGCTCTTCTACAATAGCAAAGATCAGATGATATGATTCAAGAGAAAAACCCTTGGTATTTTAACTTCTCTGTCTACAAGAGTTACTGCTGTTAAGTGTATGGATGACCAACTGCAGTTGTGCACCACATGTGAGTAAGGCAATCTTTTTTTTTACATATTATCTATCTCATTCAGTGGCTATACTTAAATATATAAAAGGTCACTTGATAATAACATGCCTAAATGCTGTATGTATAGGAATTGTAAAACAAACAAACCCCCAAACAAACATAAAAACCTCAACCAACCAAAAAAAAAAAAACCAAACAAAACAAAAACCACCAAACAAAAGGGACAGAAACCAGGAGCTGATATATTAGAAAGGACTTTAGAGATGTGGATAACAGAAAACCAAATTATACAATGAGAAGATATTCCATGCAAGAAGGTCTGTTTCCCCAGACTTGCATCTTTATTTTCCATGTTAAATTGAAAGAGAGAGGAATTATTCTCTTCCATCTTTTTATGTAGTGGTAGTCAATCTACAAAAGAGAAATAGCAGATGCACAAACTGGAAAAGTACACTTGCATGTAATAAACTGCAATATAGTAGTTCTTGGTGACCTTTGAAGGACATGGCTTTTAAAGTCTTAGCAAAAACAGTATAGATAAAGACAGACATTCAAGCAAAATTATGTGCCTTATTTTTTTCTGACATATATGAACAATTTGAAAAAAGTGTATGTTCTGGGGGAGGAATTAAGTGTTATGTTTTGAGGAGATACTGTTTAGAATGCTCTGTCCCAAATTCCCTAAAATTACATGATCATGTGCTACACTCCAAGTATTAGAACTAAGCGGTTAGCCGTTTGTGTTGAAAAGAAAACTGGTTACATTTTTTTTTAATTTCCATTTCATACTTTCATTTCACATCAGTTAAATGTTAGCAAAATCTTTATTTAAAAAAAGATTCTTTATTTGGAGGCACAAAGAAAAGGCATATGGGTATGTTGCTAAAGCATATGGAGACCCTTATGCAAAGACGAAACAAAAGCAAAATAATGTTACTGGCCGGACCCCCAAGGTGGAGCACATAAGAGCGTTTGGTGGAATGTTGCCAATTCTCTTTTCTTCTGAAGAACAAAAGTTCCTTTATATCATAAATAAGTAAAAAAACTCTCAGACGTTATACATCTGGTAGCAGCAGAGAGTTGCACGCTGCTTGACTGTTTTTATACTGATTATTTTCACTCGGTGCTTAGAAAGTAGTGACCTTAAAAAGTTCAATGCAATTACTGTGTGACACTATTTGGTTTATTGCACATGAGCACAATGCGCTTTTTTCAGGTTGTGTATCTACAATATATAAAAATTGCTACTGTAGAAATCTCCTTTCTGTTTACAAGTATCTTTACTCTGAAGTGATCTTTTTTCCTCCATTTTGCAAATAAATCTTCACTGGGCTGAGCCCGGAAACATAGTTTAATGCACTTGCATTTTCTCTAAATTTTATGCAAATTTTTGTTAATTTTTACTTCTTTAGTAATGTTTGCGTGTCCTGTTTTCATTTATGGCAGCCATTTAGATACACCAGCTGTGTAAAGGTAAACATGTACTTTAAAAAATTAAAGCATTTCTCTTTTGCTGAACATTGTATCTCTTAACAGCTTGCTCTGAACATATTTGAATCAACCTCTGGGTTCTGCTATAACTGACACACACTGTCATTACTAAATTAATCATGCCAAGAACTGTTATAGCATATCCATACACTCATCCATTTTCACACTCATGTCCTCCAAAGCAGAGGCAGCACGGCTGTAGGCAGGCTGCCTCTTAAGAACTGTCTCTAGAGTATAATAACCTCTGAACCGTGGCAGGAAATTGCTAGAGAGCACGCTGGTCATCACTGCCCAAATGCATATTCTAGTGATTTAATAGAGGCAACTAAGGTTTGGTACCCAGAAACATTTCTTGGCACAGTAAAATTTACTACTCTAGATGCAACCATGGAGTACTTCTAATAAGTCTTCTTCTAGGTTACTGCTGTTTCTCTATTCTGAGTTATTTTTAGAGAATATTGCTTGGGAAAAAAGAGACCACCTCATTAAGCATTACCCCTTTTCAGAGCGCATGCACAATGTGTCACTGTACACATTGTTTAAAACAAAACAAAAAACCAAAACATCCTCTGGAGATTTTGAGTTATGAGAACTTTCCAATGTCGCTATCTAGTAGATGGCTAATAAATTGTGTTGAATATTGTTTAAGGACTCAGAGCTGAGAACTCGCCAGCAATCAATAAAGATGCCTTGACAACTTCAGGTTCTTTTGATAATAATGTTCTCCATTTTTATGCTTTTTTGATTTTTATATCTTTTTATGATGTCCTTAACTAAAAACCTCATTACAATGACTGTTGCAAGTTAATAAAGTTTCTTCCTTGTAAAGAATAGAAGCTACAGCCCAGCGCCCAATGTATAACTGAGGTTAAGTTCTGAAATGTGAAGAATGAATTTCAGAAAGCTGAAGAGTTGTCATATGCTTCTACACTCAAATACCATGTCCTAAAGTATATCTTTAGATTAGACTACAGTGAAGTAGAAGCATGCATGGCCATGAGTGAAAAGAGGGCATATTAGACTGCCAAGGGGAACTACATACCAGAAGCAACCTCACTCAGAGTCTGCATGGGTGCTGTGACAAGATCTCTCCAGCACCATTTCTACTGGCTGCAAAGTGTTCTAAATGCACAGCTTCATCTCAGTCCTGTTCAACCTAGTACATGTGAGACATGCTTCCGGGACCAGCTTCTCCCAGGCTAGGATACCATCCTGAAGGTTTGGAGGATGGCACTAGCCCTCTTTTTTGTCTGTGACCCCATATAGCAGAGACAGAAGCTCATATATCTGCATCTTATCTTGGAGACTGCTGCACTGTACTGCAGGTGTGTGTGCTTCCTAGTGTAGCCCCACACTGAAGAAAGTCCTGCTACAAGGCTTCTTGTCTTCCCGCCCCACATTTGGAGAGGACTGGCACAGCCCATCTCCTCTTACATGGCCAGAATTACTCGCTGCGCACACCTCCATTGTGTGCCCCTGTCAGAAGAGAAGATGCATCTCAAGTTTCTGGAGCATCTCCATTTTGGTTTTGGAGAAGATCTATGAATTATGTTGTTAAATGTAGTTCATTAGGAAGGCAGTTTACCATGGGTGTGTCCAGCTTGTAGTGTGAAATGAATAGACAAGTGATGCTTGTGACTGAAAAGCAATTGGGCAACGCGTGCTACGTGTCACAATTTGTTTTGCCATTTGTTGGATGTAATTCCTCTGATATGGAGAATTAATCTTCTACCCTCACCTCTCCTTTTTTAAATGGCAATAGAATTTAAATTGAGGGCAGTTTCCCAGGCAACCTTAGCATTCCTTAAATGCTAAGGACGTTTCTGCTGTTTATTGTAAATGGCGTGGAGAAAAAAAATCTTAAGCCAAGCAAGCTATGTCCTAGTTTATGTCAGTTATCTTAGCAATTTGCTGTGATTAGATTCAAAATTCATAAATGATATTTACTTTTATTGACTATCAGCTGCACCAAATGGGGTTGCATTTTTTGCCTCTGTAAGTGTTCTTAAATGTCAGACTGATAGAAACAAATGCAGAGTATCTTTGCTAAAATCTTTGAAGCATTGAGAACATAGATGTAGTCTGGAGAGTGAAATTCTACTGCATATAGATCAACTTCTTTCTTCCCTGATTCGGTCATATTAAGAGTCTATGTTATGCTTCCTCATTGGAAGATGAAAATATTTTGGGGAATTTATGTAGAGTGTCCCTGAAAGGAACAGACCATTGTTTCAGACATGTCTGTGCAATCCCATAGAGAGCAGGGTTTGAGGTGGAGGATGCAATGAGCTTCATTATTACCAAGTATTTCTGCTAATAAATGTTTTTGTCCTATGGCAGTTTAAATATGCTACATTATTAAAAGGCACGTAAGAGAGGAACAAAAAAGCTGGAAATTACAAGACTGTCTATGCGTGAAGGCAATTTTCCAGAAGACTTACATTGCTAATACATTCAAGTCTTTCTAATATGATGCTGCATTTGGTATTTGCTTTAAACTTCTGTTAATTCAAACTATTAAAATATTGTGATGAAAAAATGAAGACTCTTTCAGTGCCTAATGTTATCCCATGCAGTAGGTAGCAACAGTATACCCTATAGGTATATAAATAATTTTTTTTAGGTCTTTGACCCTTAGGTAAGTTTAACCATAGGTTTAGTGAACAAAACCTTTGTATTTTGGTAGTACAAGATGACTACATCAGTTTGAAGGTACATACTGACACAGTATAGAGCTTCTGTTGAATGCTTGGATAGCAGCTCTGGCTGAGTCCTAATCCACTGAGCTTTGTGTTTTGAACCTTCCCTCGTGATGCCTTAATACAAGTAGTCTGCATTGTTACTGCTTTGTTTGGGATCAGTGGCTTATGGTGGTGGTGAAGGCTCTGCACCTCTTAGTCCTCTATGGCAGTAGGTACTTCTGCAATTTGGCTGTACTAAGCTCCTAATCTGTTACTGGTTCCTCAAAGACATTCTAGGTGTGTGAGCATCATCATCAGAAGTTACTGATTCTCTGTTGTTCTTGCTATGGAAGATGAATTTTACTATTTAGACAACAGATGATGGATTCCAGGCACAGTGAGGAAGTTTTGACTGATGAATCAGTCAGAATTTATCACTTGTACATACAGTTTATTAGAATATTTCGTTCTACAAACACTCTTCAGACCACTTCCCAGTTTCCTGAGTGTTCCCTACAGGTATCAGTTGGGTGGGGAAACCTAATATTGAAATAAAATATAACAGCAGATTAAAGGAAAAGAAATTTGAAGTCAGCAAATGGTAGCCATTTCTGTTGTTGAAATACAAGATCAGCTGGAACAGCTGACATCTCACACCGAGTAGCACCATGGTCTGACAGCATTGCCTGTTCTACAGAAGGATTTTGAAAGGCTCAAACTAATTCTCTGCATAAGCAGGCCATTTGCTATCGGTTTTACTGAAACATATCATCTTGGTTACAATTTTTTGTTGTCTTTCACTAATCTCTATTAGTGTTTTTTGTAATTTTTAATATTGACAGCAATAATAATTACAGCTAACTTAAGGTGAGAATACTACATAGTCTTACAGGTGTACAGAGATAATGGAGAAGTACTATTTTAGGTATTTTAAAATGTAATCGTACATGCTTTTTTATCCTTCTCCAAATAAAAAGGTGATAATTTCCATTGGTGAATTGCTTTTGTTGTATTAAATAATTAAAAAAACCCTCTAACTTTAGATCTTGAAAATTTTATTACTAATCTGAGTGGTGGTAGTAGTAATGGAAGTGCAGGTTTGGGATATTATGCATGCCTTCAAAATCAAAGGCTCGATTTCAATCAGAATTAAAATTTGAAAAACTTCCTGAAAGGGAGCTGTGATGCACGCTCATGGTGTACATGTGGAGAGCTTGCCGGTAGCGGTTCATGGGCTGCAAATGGCCCCACGAGTTCTGGTAACTTGAGGTCTTCATCTCCCAGAGTGGTATCTTTAATGTCTGTTGTTGCAGGTGTAAGTGTGTACAGAGAGGCGAGGGATTAAATACTCAGTGAGCAATTTCCTCCTTCTTTCAAGGAAACTGATCTTTTTATCACCAAGTGATTTCTGAATTTCTCATTCTATTCAGTCAAGGTAGTATATTATTTTTGCCTTTCAGAAAGACTCAGACATGTATGCCATAATTTTAGTGTGTTGCTTTTCAGAATGGAAGTTGCATTTAGCACCTCTGGTTTCCTGCGTAGCACATTAGGAAGAGATTTGTATGTGTTTAGCAAAATCCGCGATGTTGTTCAAGACTATTAATCCTAGGCTATCAAAATTATTTTTGACAGCCAGAATTGCAGATGCTTTAACATTCAGAAGTACCAAAATGCTAAGAGAGAAAATAGATGTGAAAAGAAAGGGGAAAGAAAAGAAAGGGGAAAATCTGAAGCATGAGAGTTTTTTGTCGATATAAGACAAACTAGAATTCAGTCACACTAAATGCCCTTAAAAAGCTGAAGACTAGAGCTCTCTGCCTTCCTTCAACCTTCCCATCAATGCTCTCTAGGAATTATGAAGCATACTCTTATGACTGTAGTGCTCCCATTTATAAAGCTTCAGCAACATGAAGAAGATTCATAAACTTTAACAAATTGAAGGGTGCTTGGGAGGAAGATTAGTAATAAAATTAAGATATTTATAGCTCCTTCGTATTGCTAACGTGATCATGCGTGCATTTTATGTCTCTGACCTTGCAGCTTCGTAAGAGGATGTTTACTTTAGGAATGTGTGATAAACGATGAATTTGTAAATTTTTATAAGTATTATTTTATGCAAAAAAAAAATAATGCATCATTTAAAATTAAAGCAATTCACTTTACAGAGAAAAATGTCATTATCAGAGATGAGAATTACAGCTAGTTGTTAGTTTTCTGTAGATTTTAAAAGAAATTATAATAATCTAAACCATATGGAAATTTATACCCTTCTGCTACAAAACAGCTGCACTTTTCATAGCTAGTAAAAATTATGCATATTTTATATTTGTCAGATTAACTGCTGGGTTTGGTTTTTGTCAGAGCTGCTGTTACAAGATAAGGCACAAAGATTAAGTTCATCTTTTAGAGATCACTGTTACTGCTACTGTTGTTCTTTCTGGTTTCTCCCCTTTTCCACTCCCTTATCTCACTGTAATCATTCCCACCCCATCTCCAGACATCTTTTCTCAAGCAGGCTTAAGTCTGTTTTCGAATTGGTATGATTACACTGGTAAGAAGGTAACAGAGACATGCTCCTGGGGCTTTGCAGTGGAGCAAAATTATGTCAGAATAAATGTTTGGTATTGAAGAGTAAGTGGTTTCATTTCTATTTTGTTTACACTTCTCTGAATCCTTACCTTTCCATGCTTATGCCCTGTCTACCCATTTTTTTATGTCTTCTGTGTTACTAACTCTGAAATAAGAGTACGATTGCTTAACTGATTGCGTATCGTCCTGTAAGCGGTGTCACGATAGGACACTGATTTCAGAGAGCAGTCTTTCATACAGCTCCTCAAGGAACCAAAGTTTGTCCTGTAGTTGTAAGCAGAGATGAGGAAAAGGTGTCTCACTAGGCTACACTGATGCCCCATAACCTCCACCTCCCAGTTTCCTCTAGCTAGACACATGTGCTGAGTGTCTGCACAGGGTATTAACTCTAGATCTTGTTCAGGAGCTCCGTGTGTTATATCATCCTATGAAGTGCCAGCAGCTGATGCTGAGTAATAAACACTTCATTCCTACTTTGCAAAAGGAGAGGTGGGAGTTCTCTGTTTTCCTCCCTTCTCTCTTTGCAGCTGCTCCCCCTCTCCTCCATTTCAGACTGTGAAGATATCTCTCCTCAAATGCTATATTAGAATACTTGACCAGAGGTTTCAGGTTGCTTCCATTTGTCTCTGCTGATGCAGATGAAATAAATTTTGAATGATGAGTTATTTCAATTACACAGCCTTTCCTGCCTGCTGGTCTTTAGAAAGAATCTTAACTGCCTTAGCTATACGTACTGTAATTATTGTTTTCTACAAGCTTATTTTTCATTGGTTTAAAATAGAAAATCCACTTCTGAGGGAAGAAGAAATCTTACTATTAATCTGGATATTTTTTCCCATCTAGTTTCCTGATAATGATAGGTTTTGAAAAAAAGGATGTTTCTAGTTACAGTTGTAACAAACTGTATGATCACATGAAGAACTGGTAGGGGCCTGCTGGGGACAGTGCAGGAAGGAGGAAGTGAGATGCAGAACGTGAGTGCCAAACACTGTGTGTAATTACAAAATCTGCAGCATGTTCTTACGAACTGTGACCACTCATCTGCGCTGCGTATTTATCCTTAAAGGCTGATCCCGTGAGATCTTGACCGCGATGCTTGCAGGGCACAGTTCTCATTGATATTAGTGGAAACTGAGGGTATATGTCACCTTGCATGAACATAATGCTCCGAGGAGTAACATCAGTTACCTCCTGCTATGTGAGTGCCAGCTTTGATCCATCATAATACAGTCTCCCAGATGTGTCCTGGGTCAGATCTCTGTGCTCAGCCAGTATTGTTCCCCCAGAGGGTGAGTGTCCTATATCATTTCTGTGCCCCTTCCTACACCCAGGAGCCTATTGGAGCCAGCACAGCTCAATTACTGCAGTGACAGTCCTCAGGGTTTTGTGGGTGGGTGAGTCTCTGTGTGTGAGTGGTGATGGAGTATTTACTTCTTAAAAAGAAGAAAACTGGTCAGAGGAAGAAAATACAAAGTTTAATTCTCCTTTTGGAGGAACTGCAGGCTGATGGACTGTTTTATTCAACACTTTTAAAAGTGCTCAAAATGTACTTACACCACCTCATTGATTATCATGTCAAAAAATACACAGGAGGAATTTTGCTGGAGGCAGAGACAGCATCAGAATGTCTGGTGATGAAATTACCACTTTAAAAAATTATCTTAACCTCTGCTTTTAATCAGTATCTTTAGCAAAGTTATTTGTTGAGGGTGTATGTGTGTTTGTGTCCGTCTCTTCCTTTCTCCTCACTTCCCACATTGTAATGGAAATGCAGAATGCCTCTGCACAATCTTTCACTTCTGACAGCATGTACTGCATACTGCACACAGCTGTCATGGTAATGACAAGTCTGGTGCACCAGGATAATTGGGTACTTGAAGAAGATTCATAAGGCAATATGCTGCACAATACTGTGTTGCGCCCTGGGGCGAGGGGAAAAGAGAGAGGGTACCAGACAGAGTAGGGAGTCTATTTATGAGGAATGATAATCTAGTAATGTGATTTTTGTTTGCCTATGCAGTGGTTTCTCTCATGCCTGCCTGCCCCCCAGAATTACATTAAGGATTTCAAAGTTGGTTTGTACTATGTAGGAAATTGGGTTGTGTTTTATAAGTAATGGAATTGAAATATCCCAGTGGAGGGAAAGAGGTGAATGTCGTCACAACGCTGTGGCTCTCCATGAGTAGTAGTTTGGTGTCAAACCACACTGTAATCCTGCCATGTGACAGCTCATTATTAAGAAACAACAAGAACTGACTTCATTACTGTAGACTGTAGTTGGCTTATCTACAAATTAGCATCTTTGTTCCCTTGTGACAGATTCTGTCTGCTTTTCTGGCATCTGTCATGAGGTGTTAAAGGGGAAGCGTATTTTTAGAGTTTAATGTGATAACAATTTAACCTCTGATCTCTTTTTCTGATGCATCTCCTTTTTCATTATTGTTGAAGTTACTTGTCTTGGAGTAAAGATGAAATGCTTGCAGACCATGTATTTATGCACACTGGTACTGATTGTCTGCATAATGCACTATTAGATGTTTAACAGATTGCTTATTATAATTGTTATGAAGGCTTCTCTCCAGCAAAAAGAGAGGAAGTGCTGGTCACCATTAAAATGAAGAACCTAAGATTCAAACCTTCCATCTGAACTTCTGCTTTGTTTCTGCATCCTTGAACAAGTCATTTAATTTCTTGGTATGATAGAAGTAATAGCCATGGTACCTCACCAGCATGTAGAGAAACTTAATTAATTACTGTTTATACAGCATTTGAGTAGCAGCAAATGACCTGTGGCAGAAATATGAAGTACTGTTAGTTATACTAGGTCGGAAAAATTAAAACCTGCCATTATTGTTTTGCCTGGAGAGTTTTTTGTGGTATTGTACAAACAGAATTTTCATCCAAAAAATAAGTCATTAAAGATGAGATCTATAATGCAATTTATGCTGCAGATCATATAGGTAATGATACCAGCATAACACAATACCTGCACTTGTAAACAAGAGCTGACTTGCAGTTATGTAGAGCAAGGTAATGTGTCTGAAGAGCTTTTCCAACATCACCAATTTTGACTATTCCAGAAAATGAAACATATATCAAGGCATCATTATCTTATTAAGAATGATGGGGTTGACACAGGCCCCAGAGGAGTGCTGAAAGCACTCCTTAACGGCCTAAATGGTGAATTAGACTGGGCTTCCTTTTCATGCATCTTTACAAAGAACTTTTTACAAAGTCATGTGTATTGTTTTGTAGAGCTCACCCTTTGGGAGTCCACGTTTTTGGATACTCTTCAAGGAAATTAATCTGCTGAGTTCCTAATTTTGTAGTAACATATTGAAAAAGTAATGTAGAAGCCAGCATGCTGTCTTCGTATATTCTCTCTTTCTATCAGTCTGAGACTTTGTATTTTGAGTGTTTTGTATTTTGGTCTTCATCTGAAGAGATGCTTCCCTTCATTGCCTCTCGTTCCTCTCATCAAAAAAGGGTCTGAGCTTTTTCACTGTGTCCCTATCCAAAGATGCCTTTGTATCTTAGGAATCCAAGGAGGACAGTCCTAGTTCCCATTGGCTTTAAGAGAACTTAAGAACTTTAAGAAACTGCCAGGTGTGATCCTGCAAGGTGCAGAGTGCTGCTACCTCACAGCGTCCTCAGTGGAATATACCCTCAAAAGGTTCGTGATGCCTTGTAATGTATTATTATTCTAATAATTGTATTAGAAATGGCTAAGTTAAAAGGCAGCATATAGGTGCAAGTCATGAGCTATTTAGCTGCTGAGTCACTGTATTAGCTTTGCATTTTGATGACTTGTGATTAAACCATTTTCCTTTGCTAAGTGGATAACCTTATACTAGTCCATACTTTATTGGCCTAACTAGCATTGAACACAGCTCTCTCACGTAATTCATAATATATATCCAAACCCTAAATACTTAGGACCTTTGATCAACAGTCACATGTTTCTGAGAATGGAATAGGATTTGTTTTCACTCCTCTGAGAGCTGCAGACCTAAATTATCTCATTTGATGTTATTTTCAGTGCAAGGATGAAGCACAAAGGGTTATTTTTGTTGATAATACCTCTGAAATCTCTAGTGCCTGATTTGTATTGTTTGTCAGCACTGAGATGATTCAGGCTATATACTGTGTGGTAGTATGCCTCTCTCTTCTGACTTTTGAAGGCACATAATGCACGAAAATTTCACTGCCCAACTGATAGTCCCATCTGGATATCTGAAAAGCTCTCAGGCTGGGGGAGGTATGATTGTTTGGGTTTTGGGTTTGGTGGTTTGTGGTTTGGTTTTTTTTTAATTCAGTATTCCTTTTTTAAATACAGCAAGACTCATTCCTAGGTTAACTTAGAAACAAATTATTTAGTTTTTCAATAGGAAGATTAATGCTAGCACAAATTAAATATATTTTAAATAACTTTATTCTTGTGTAAAAGATGAAAGAAAAGGTCAAATAATGTATTAAATTTGTGGCATATTAGGCACAAGTCCATTACACTATTTTGTATGCTGTGAGTTAAAGAGAGCTTCAGAAGGTATCACAGTTTGTCCTCTGAGGGCTTGTAAGGTTTTTTTGTTCTTGCCCTGTTAGCTTTAGTTCACTTTAAATGATCTTTCTATGGGATTGTATCCATGCAACTGAAAGCAGAATGATAACCTGGGACCTTAATTCATTCTGTGAATATGCTGCAGGTTGGTGAAGACAGCAGGAAGGTAACCAGAGCTACTTACAAAAGTAAAGGCAGTGGCCTGGATGTCTAGCTACTCAGAAATGCTTGGCTGCAGCTCCTGATTCTGATGCAAGTCTGTGCTGAAGGGGACCTAGTACAGTCTTTTTTTGAGTCTATTGTGCGTACAAATTGACTACAGACCCCTGACCATGTTATCTTATTTCCTGTAACCTATTTGTTATATTGGTGACAGACAGCTACAGGTTAGATACGCCAGGTCGGACTATCTGTTGACAATCTGTCCGTACTGACCTGCCAAAAAGGCAGGTTGTTGCATCTGAGGGTTTGACCCAAGTTACTTAAAGTAATAAGGCTGAGCCTTGTGAAGCTATTGGGGTGTGAGTGCATGTATTTGAAAGGGTGGAGACCTGCAGTAGGTGGGAGAACTTTTCACATTTCAAATCTTATTTACAGGCAACATGCACATTCCCCAAGCTGTCTCTTTAGTTTGAAGAATTGGAATTTTTCATCCTCACCTATTTGTACCATGTTAAGAAGCCTTCTGAACCTCAGGAAAAGCATATTCCACGTCAATGACAGGGGTTAGGTTTTCTCTGCTTTCAATAATTCTTGCTAATTATAAATGTGCATGTGAAGAATTAAACTGTAGAACAGAGACTAATACTTACAAATACTTTAACTCCAAGTTCATTGTTGCTATTAACAGTCTTCACTCATGGAAAAAACATACGGGTATAAAATACTGCTATTCACAGGGGTTTATTTCTCATGAGATTTTTGAGACCCATTAACCATATCAGCTAGTAATTTTAAGGAAGTCTACATTCCCTCGTCCTGAATGAAAAAATGATAACTTTTAACCCTAAGCAGAGTACATAAAAACACAGTAAAAGTTATGTTTACACAACACAGCCACTGAGACACAAAATACTATTCAGTAACAGCGTGATGTTCGACATCTGAATATAGAGTTTATATGTATATCAAATTATCTAGCAATAATAATCTGTAATTAATGGCTTCATTTTAATGTCAACTAAAGAGAATCATGAATGGTTGGAATGAAAGAACCTATTTTTAATAAATGAGTACATCTTTTAAGTGCTGTTTAATTCATTACTTGTTCATCTTTCACCATTCATCTCTTTTTTTTTCTATTCTTTTGAAGACCATCGTTGCAGCACCTTTTTGCTTGGTGCCTTGAGCTTATATGCAAAACTGTCATGTATTCAGATTGGCCTGCATTTTAAAAATTATAAATGCCACATTTAAGCTCTTCAGTCTTGTTTTTGCTTTATTTGTATATTTTAAAAAATCGTAACAAACTTTGTTTCCCTATGCTACAGAAAAGCAGGTAACAAAGGAATTAAGGCCTTAAGTATAACAAGGAATTACCCTTAAGCTGCAAACACAGGTGATCTGTTTCCATTTTTGCAGAGCCTGTAGGATCCCTAGTAGGGACTTCTTTTGTTGTGACTTTGGGTCCCTTCTCATCTTTTGCAGTCGTAGGCTGTTAGCACATCGGTCAGTGGGAGCCTCACAAAGTCTTTCTTGCTGCAGCTACTATGAAGTGTAAACCACTTGAGGGGCTCTTTGGCATAATTAACTTGGATATCCATGGAAATCAGATGGTATATTTATTATGGTAACTGCTCCTTGGTTCCTTCAGCTCCTAGACAAGACCATGATGCACGAGGAATTTTTGTATCACAAAGTAATGATGAAAGGTCCCTGAAGAAGAGCTCCAACAGGGCAGTGGCTCCTCTGTCTTTTGACACTCTTACCCTACTCATACAGGTTTAGTTGATCCAGTGGATTTCTTTCTCTTATTTTCTTGAGATCAGTTGGATCAGTATCCAGAAAGTAACAGAAGTGTAACTGAGGTATGAAAGTAATTTAATCGTGAGGGCCCATATGATGCTCTAATTCAGTCTTTTGTATCTGAGGGCTTTTTAGGTATATCGGAACAAGGCAGGAAAAGGTAGACAAGCAACTGTCTTGAGGCATTAGTTTAAATTTTGATTATATTTTTGGCATGCATGGTATGCTGTGGAAGAATAGACAGTTACTCCTCAGGGGAACTAACACATTCTGTTACATAAGTTGAGGCCTAATGTGACCGGATTGACAATACTGAAGACACTATTTAAAAGTGAAACACAACAAAGCACCGTATTGTTTAAAACCAGTATTACTGGAACTAATGATGGTGAATGTGATTTGCTGGTGGTAAATTGAAATTGCTGATTAAATTACATCTTTGGCTAATAAATTCACTGGGGCCACAGTGCACAGCAAGTGCCAACACAGCACAGCCCTAAGGCATAAATAAAAGTTATCTAATTGATGGCAAAGATAAATCAGAATAGAAGCAAGTGGCTTATTAATGTGCTTACACAGAATTGACTACAGCTGGTGAAAAAAGCTCCTCCTCTCTGCATGCTTCACTGCACAAGGCAACCCTGGTATCTGTCACTTCTACTCACCTGAATTTGTCACCTTTAAAGTTTGTCATGCATGTGGGTTCTTTTGAAGGGGATACAACAGGTATCTGAGATACTCCACTCTTACTAGGCCACATCATGGTTAAATTGACGCTTGAGCTGTCTTTTAATTGCTTTCACATTTTTTCTCTGTTGGTTGAGAAGCTGTGGATATTTACCAGGAAGTGTTCCTGCTTTAGTTATTGGAGTTAGGGTCGCAAGCTGATTTCAAACCTACCTTTCACAGTATAGTGAATGAATTCCTGAATGAGCTCTGGTGGGAGCTACAGTTGATTTTAGTGTGTGCAATTGCCTGTGCAGCGGGAAGGTGATGCACTCTTCAAAGATGCTTTCCCTGGAGTGGACATCAGAGCAAAGTCAAATTTCAGCCTGATAACTGAGCAGCCATTAAATATCACTCAAAAAATGTAGCATGGAAATTATCCTTTCTTTGTAAATTACTGTATCCTTGGTTGCTGCTTTGGGCTATATGTGATTAACCAATGAAGACTTAAAACCAGCCATTTATTGCATGAAAAAATAACGAGTATGGTGTTGCAGCCTTTGAGATTTGTCTCTAGGAGAAGTCATGGGGAATTTGGATGTCATTGTTCTTCGGTTCTAATACGTCTCTTGTATCAGAGTCAACTCTAGCACAAACAGGTAAGCATCACTGCTTATACTGTGCTGTCTCACCTGCTGCTATTTATCATTGTGTTCTGATCTCATGTCACTGAGTAAGACTCTTGGGTAACTCTGCTGCATTTAAGGAATTTATTATTCCTCTACACGTAGCTGAACAGAACTTGTCCTGCTACCTCAAGCTGACAATTAAAGAGGATCTAGTCACTTCACAGAGGTTATATTGTGCTGCTGCTCTGAGAAGGGAATTCTGTGATTGGTATTCATGGTGTTTCTGAAGCCACAAAGCTTAGACATAAATATGCATGTTCAAATCATGGCAGCAGACTTCAGCTTCAGTAGAAATTCCAAAAGCGTTTTCAGTTGTGCAGTCAAAGGTAACTACATGTCCCACTTAAGGCAAACTGTAAAAGAATAGAAAAGTGTTACAAATGCAAGTAGCTGTGGCATTGGAAAAAAATAACAAAATTCAGTTCAAACCTGACAGTGCTAAACCCTGGAAGACTTTATGCTAGCTCTAGCAGTCTGGTTTTTCATTGTACTTTGAAAGTTCAGAGATGCAATTTATTGGGAAAACCAAATAATCCTCCCTCTTTTAGGTAGAAGGTGTAATGGCTCAACTTCTCCTATCTCAGGAAGTTAAGAAGAGAGGCAAAAATGATTGTGCGGTTCTCCAAAGACAGAATGACTGAGCAATCATGATAACCTGATTGACTTATTTTACCTGCCTTGGTGAGTGGACACATCATTCAAATGAATGCTAGTCAGCCTTGCACAATCCTTCGAAGCATGTTGCTGATTTCTTTTTTATTCTTTTCACCATGAAGTGCAACTTCAGGCACTGATGTAAAAAGAAGCAAGGTGAGTAGTGAGTTCAAGGGATCAGAGGTACGGAGAGAATGCTCAGTGAGCTGATTAAATCAAATAAACAGATTTTTAATTCTCATTAAAAAACATTAAAGATCTACTGCTTTTCCCAACAGAGAGGGGGAAAAGCCTAATAAAAATCTGCTGATTTAATTCAGAAAATTTAAGGCAGTGTTTGTATTAGAAATATTGGGCAAATATAAGTGTATCTTGCTGAATGTTGCAAACCTTTTGCATTGTAAGCAGAAAAAATGCCAAGGTACATTTTGTATTAATCAGTCAAAATGCAGAAACTAAAATCTAAAACCTTGTAGAGCAGCGGAGGATGTTCCTTAGGGGCTATTTCTGTGGAATTGCCTGACTTTTGCCACTGCACAATCCAGCTATTGATTTAAGTCTAATTATATGCTTTTTAGTAATGGTTTACATGTGTATTAGAATAGGTTTCAGGAATGGAGTAAGGAAGTGGAGAAACAGAGGTAAAATGCAGGGGAAATCAGGAATTGAGGAAGATGAATTCAGAATGTCTTTGAATTGTTGTGAAACAATTTTTTGCTTATACGATGGGAGAATCACATAATCAGAAAGCTGTATTACTGCAGGCATAAACTCATGTTTTGTTTAGCATTTTTGTGATGATAAATGAACGTTTATTTTGATCACTGTTTGGAGGCCTGTAAAAGCAGAATTAATATGCTTATTTCGTTTGCTTGTAAAATTGTAAAATGTCCTGAAAAAGGGCAGCTGATTTTCAGACTGGAACAGACAGAGAGACAGAAGGGCGAAAACAGAAAAAAAGAACCAAGAAGAATTAGATGAATACCATCTTGGCTTGTCCGTCTGGTTCCTTCTTTCCTTCATCCATCTTCTTTTCATCCTCCTCTTGGCCATCTGCTTTGGTAGCAGCTCCCACAGGTTCTGGACACACGAGCACATATAGCGAATAGTTTCTTTTTACTGGAACTGGGGGTTGTTCTCTCATTATAAAAATGCCAACCACTTTAAACCACCTCCTGAACCAAAATACTTCATTAAAAGTTCCATGGGAATTTACGAAAAGAAATTCTCCCAGTTCAAGCATAAGGTAGGCACCTGGTGGTTGGATGCTTTTCTATAGTCCTCCTAGCAGCTGTGGATTTAAAGTCGCTGCGTTTGAAAGGTTCTTTATTAAATGAGAGTAACAAAACAAAGGGGGAAAAAAAGTGAAACAAAGCTCTTTCAGGGCTCTGGTCTATTTCTATGAAGTTTCTTTAGATTGAATAATATGCCTAGTGCTGAGCATAACTAACCATACCTTGCAATTCTCTGTTTTGAGATTACTGAATTAGTGGCAAGAATGTTGAGGGCCCAAGTGAGTAATGACTGTTCGATGAGGGCCCATTCTAGCATAATACTAAAGCACACACAATACTAAATATGCAAAAAGAAAAAGAAAGAAGCAGTCAAATAAAAGTTAACACACCTGGAATATACGTACAGCAAGAGTAAAGAACACTGCATGCTTCAGAGAACTCTTAGCTTGCTAATATACATATATTTAGTAAGAACAATTGGAAATTCTTTTGGATAATTGTTGAAAATCAATATTTGAAGGTAAGCTTTTACAGGAAGGGCAAGTAGAGAACTGCAAAAAATAGATAATTTATAGTTTCCTATCCTGTCATTACTATAGTAATAAAAGAACATTTTTTCTATTTTTGGTCAAATGCCTAGTGATTTTTCTTAGGGAGTTTCTTCACTTTCTTCTTATTCAAAGCATGTTTCATTCGAAAAATGTTTGTTGTAAAAGAAGTTGGAAGTAGGAAGAGATCATATTTTCAGAAGGAATTGTTGTCAAAGTTTGTCATTTTGAGAAGGTCCTGAGATATGCCTGTCTGTAGCAGTGGGCACCTAAAGACCTTGACAGTTCTGATGGTGAGTTATTTTGGAGATCAGTACATCTTGAAAGCTGGGGCTAAATTATATACCTTAAACCAGAATTTATTCAGTAGGGTGACTCTGTTAAGTGTTCCCCACTCAGTACTATGAGGTGTGTCAATGTCTTTGCAGGGACCACAGCTTCCTTATCTTTTCCAGGTTTCTGCAAGACAGCAGCTGAACAGTAGTTTTATTTAATAAAGTCTTTGGGTTGTATGGACAGCTGAACATGTTCCTAGGTAATTTGATTGTACTTTTTTCCCAAGTAATTATCCTCACTGGAGTTAGTCCCAAAAATATTAGGAAATGAGTAATGGAATAATACTTTAAGTGACAAATGAGTCATGCAGATTCCATTTGCAACTTGGGTGATATCCTTATCAAATTCTTCTTTTCTGAATCATGTGGTCAACTAATTGTGTTTACTATTCCCTATGGTAGAACAGTACAAGGTATTGCTCTGAAAACTGAGTGTAGACAGAGGTGATACATGGACTGTTAAATATTAGCAGAACTTTTTTCTGTTTGCAAATTATCTGTTTTTATCTTTTTTTTTTTTCCTTCATTGGTCTCACTCTAATTCTTCAGTCTATTTGGAAAATAATTTTAAAAAAAGGATAAATTATATCTAAATTACTGGATGGAATTAAGATGTCTGACTTTTCCTTTCCCATTGCCTCCTGAATGATTAACTTCTGTTTACTTCTAATTAGAAAAGCCACATCAGACTAAGCCACAAAGCATGTCAAAGAGTATGCAAATAATGCAGACTACTTGAAAACCTAGGGCACTTTGCCTTTAAATGCCCTGCGTGGTTTATTAAACTATAATTGCAGTCTCTGAAATGCTGTATTGCAATTATATCCTGGGTTATTAATTCAAAGAAAAGAAACTATAAATGGTGAAAGATAATTTTGCCTGTGAAAAGCTTTATTGAGATTTTAGAGAAGGGCATTCAGGCAAAAAGTCATTTGTGAGAAAAGCTCCCAGTGAAAGAAAATTAGATGTTTTGATCACCTCCTGGGGAAGGAAACCTGCATCCATTCTCAGCAGGTTGGGAACTGTAGCTAAAATACAGTGAACCACAGAGGACAAATTGGAGGGGATAATGACCAGATACTTAGGCAAATTCTTTAACACCAACCTATATAAGGAAGATCTCATTTTCTTTAGTCATATCTTTGGGCAAAAAGAAAGTTTCTTTTTTAAAAATATCGTTACTTGTTGGAGTTACCATAATATGGAAGTCATTAGTATTCTTTACAAATAGATGCAGGTGATGAAACTTCTGAGTATCACCAGCATTACCATCATCTCTAGTAGAAGTGGAGGTCATGTGCAAATCTTCAATATTTAGGGAATGGTGCTTCAAAAGAATGAGTGTTTATGCACCTGATAGTAGTTTACACTTTCTGTAAAAATATAGCTTTTTCTGAAATGGAATTTAATTTTACAATATACAGAGTAGACCTAAAATACTGTCTGCCAAAGGAGTAACGAAATCTTCTACAAGCTACAACACGCTCTTATATGACTTCTCTTTAGGGATTTGTTTATGATTGAATCCATTCTGGAAATGAGGCATTTCAGTTTGTCCAGATCTTTCTGGTATAAAAGAATCAGTTTCCTGGGTCCTTTTATGTGAGAATGCATTTATACTACTTAGAAATCATTGTGCTTTGGACTGTATTGCTGAGAATGGAACATTTGTTGGTTGTTCTTTTCTATTAAAGCATGCAAACTGCATGCTCGAACATTATTGCTTTGCATCTGATGTCAGAAAATAAATCTGGCAAGGTGCAGTATGTGCTTCTGTCTCCATGGGTATTCCGTCAGACCATGAACAGATTGTTTTTACCTTTCTATATACAAACGTGGGAATATTTTTTTTTTCTTCTTCCGAAGAATCATACAATTAGCTGTCTTTGGGAGAGGGGGAGGATCATTCGTCAGATTACTTGGTAGGTTTGTCTCCAAAACCAATTTTCCTGCTTCTGCATACTAGCAGTTGGTCAGGATGTGTGCAGTGCTTCTGAAAAGATGACACCACAGTAGCTGGTTTTTTTCCTCTAAGCGTTGTTCTGTCAGTGCAAGTCATAAGGTCGCAAATGTTGGAAGAGTGTTCAAGTTACATGTTTTCAGCATGTGGCTTTCATTTAATTCCAGAGACAGAGGAAGCTGGGTCAAGAGGTACTGGCAAAGGAGGGACCAAGAACAGCTTTTAAAAGTCAGCTTTTGTGTTAGACTTGCAGGTGTAAGTAATTCCTGTGGTCAAAAGGATTTCTGGAATGAATTGAAGAGTGTACAAATAATAAATAAACTGCCCCTTAGACTGCATAGAAAGACAGCTTTTTGTGATAAATATGGCTCTAGCTCCTATCTTTTCCTTTCAGCTGTTGAGAGGAGAATAAGCTCAAGGGGTTGGTTATTTTGTGGAATGCTAATCAGAATATGCTTTTTATTATCCTGTCTTTTAATTGAGAAAACAAGAAGTGAAGAAAAGAAAATAAATATTCTTAGAGGGATTTTTGTACCTTTCAATGAATGAAGAAAAATCAAATCTTCTCCTCCTGTTAGGAAAGAAAAAAAACCACCCAAAGCCTCACCACATAACCAGAGGCACAAAACTCCTTAAATTCACCTTTGTATAGTCTCTTTCAGAATGTGTCTGACACAAATGCGTTTAGGGTAGTAAGAAAGTTTCACTGAAACTTGTGTCCCAGTTTGAGATTTGCTGCAGGAGAGGAGCATTTCTTGGAGACATTCTTCTCATAGGAAAAATGGAACAAATATTAATTTTTTCCAAAAAGCAAATAACTGAAAAAAATATCCTGTCTGAACTGCCAGAAAGTGGAGTACGTACTGGAATGAATCAGGAGCTCACCACTTCATTGTAGCAGTGATCTTTGGCAAGCTCACAGATGTAAAATAGTAAACATCTATAGCAGTATATGAACTTACCTGCTCTCTCTCCCTCCGATAGACGTTGTATTTCACTTTTCTTTAATTACAGGTATTAGAGATACATCAAATTTAGGAGCTCTTGGAAGCAGCTGGGTAGAATAACTGAGAAGTTTTTCTGAAGTAGAATGTTTTTGTAAAAAAATATTGTAATCCTCTAATTGTTCAAAACCCAAGTGATGGAAAGAAAATATGCCTTTCAGCGACAGGCTATAAAGAATTGATAGCATGACATTTAATACCATTTACTTTTAAGGGAGAGAACACTTCAAATTCAGGAATTCTTAAACCTAAATACTTTCTTGCTACTAGGTATTACAGCTGTTTCATTAAAGCATGCTTAGATAATATCCATACAAATGTAAAGTTAAAATCAAGTTCAATTTTGTTGTTATTTTAACAGTACAATTTGCACTCATTAGCAGCTCATCAGTAGGGTCAGGTGTTGAAAAGCTCAAAAAGTTTAATTGCTGTGAACCAACATTACCATTACTGTGAGGTTCTGAAACAAAGCACATGTTTAAATAACTGTTTAATTGAAGAGTATTAAGACAGCACTGAAGAGACTCTTCCATGAAGGTGTAATAAAAGTGAAGTCGTAGGACTGTAAAAGCTCATTTTGGCACTTCTGCGTTACTTTAAATCCTTATAAAACTTTAGAAATAAGTTTTTCCACTCTCTAAATAAAGGAATAATGAAGAATTGGATTTTCTGCACTATAAGGCTGCATTGAGCTTAAGCACAAAGAGCTGTGGACTGACTGAGAATGGGAATTACTGCATCCGAATTGCCAGAGCTATTTAATGTGCTCAGTTCTGGAGACCTGCACAGTTTATACCCCAGATTTCTGAGGAAATTTGCAAATAAGGTTGTCAGTTTGGAATTACTAATTTTGAAGGAATATGCAATAACAGGAATAATAGTGAAGCATAGCAAATTATTTTTAGAGAGGAATGACAAAAACTATTTACAAAACTGGGGAAAATGGGACTTAATATGGGAAATATTAAGCAGAGGAAAAGCTGACTAACAGGACATGACAGTGGATTGTATTGTAAAAGAAAATAATGGCTCAAGAGGGAAAAGGCAGTGGAATTTACCAAAGATTAAGAAGTTAATGGAGTTAGTCGTATTTTCATTAATAATATTGTAGCAAGTTGTAGTGCTCTGCAGTTGGCACAAATTTAGGAGGGACTATCAACAGAGAAAGAGGATTGAGATATTTGGATGGGAAGAACTAGAACCAGATGAATTTTGAAGATTGTAACAACAGGAATGTCACGAAATTCAGTTTTAGAAAATGCAGGTTCATTCCTGTAGATTACGTGTAAATATAATGGAGAATAGGTCATGAGATTGGGCAGTGACTACAGATGGTACTGATTAGTTTTTAACACAGCCCCTCAGTTTTAGCATGCTCCCTGATGTGCTTTTAGGCCATGCCAGATAGCCCTCTTCAAGACAATTGTCAGGTGAGGCTCAGGGAGTGACATGCTCCAAACACCATTCCTGATAGCCAGTTTGGACAAGACAATGTCCGCTTTGGCACCACCTAACACTCACAGGCTTTGCACTTTCACGTGTTGCTGTATGCTTTCATACCACACCTGTGTGCTGCACATTATACATAACCTCAGTTTTGTGGCATAAAAATACTACAGTGATGGGCTGCAACATGGGGTTCTCATTATTTCGTGTGCTTTGAACCAAACCCACCCCCACCACCACCCAGTGATAGTCATTGTTATCATCATCATCATGACCTTGGGCCAGAGGTACAAAATATGACCCATCTTAGACTCTAATGCTCTGTAGTGTGTATGTGGCTTCAGGGATAGAGAAGTCCTGGGACATGTTTTCTTTAGGCTTACAGACTATCAGTTTCTGCATTGAGGTGCTCCCTTCAATCACAAACTAACAACTTGTAAGCTGAGTCCCTAACTCAGGCTGTGGTATTAGCCAGTCAAAACAGTGCATTTTGGTAGAGATAGGAGAGTGTTCAAGACATTGTACAGGACAGTGGAGGGACCTCACCTGACGGTTTTGTTTAGCTGTGTTCCTGGAGAATGAATTTGCACTGGGACAGCTGGAGCTAGGGTAATTAAGGAAATGAAAAGCTTGCCATGCAGAGGGGACAGAAAGAGGTTGGATTGTTAACTGTAGTACAATTAAGGCTGAGGAGTGTGATTACGCCTTCAGGGGCAGGCACCAGAGAAGGAAGTGAAATGACTGTTTGAGCTAAAGGGTGGTGTAGCACAGGAGCAAACTGAACATAGCTTTCCCTGAATGTGTTGGGCTTGGGAGATTTCTCAGTGTGAGACAGAGAGGGTTCTGGAGCAGCCTGACAAGAGCAGCAGAGGGAGCTGCACAGTGGATCAGTGGCAACTGTTAAGGTCTGGTGATCAGCGTGGAAGTTTAAAAGGTGGAATTGCTTACACTCCCTGGGCTGTCCCTTCTGGATTTATCTTCTTATTTTTGTCTAGCAAGATGAGCAAAACTGTTTGGCCATTCAAAGAAAAATAAGCTTGAACATCAAACACTTTCAGGACAATACTGACAGTAGTCTTTAGTTTTCTCAGGTTAAGCTCTACTGGAAGGAGCTGCAAACACTCAGTAATCCTCTAGCGCTCAAGAATAAATACTCTGTCCATCAAATTGAACAAATTATGTGAAAACAATGCAAAAGAACCTTTTAGTATTTGACTTAATATTTGTGATTGAAAATGAAGTTTAAGTGACACAAGTTACCTTCTATAAAATGCCAGTGTTTCTCACTTTTATTGCCAACCTTTTTCAAAGATGAAATGCAACTTTGAAATAAATCTAGGATTATTTGTTTTCATAGCATGGGAAACCAGTAATATTCCAAAGGGCTCATGTTTTTTCATTTTCACTTTGATATAACATGAGCTTATATTCCTAAAGAAAAATACAAATTCTTGTTTCTTCACAGTGAATTAGTTGCATAAATCCTGTATACTCTTAATTACAACTACAAAACAGTAACGCTTTTATAGGCTGTGTGAGATCTATGATATAGATTAACTACAATTTTCTGGTTTATTTTTGTAAAGGTTGATTAATGTTTTACTTACTTGTAATGAGAGCGTTCTTTTAAGAGAGCCTATTTGATACATAAGGATATTTAATGCTGAATTTTCCCCATAACCTTTTTGTTTGATCTTACAGTAGCTCTGGGGTTTGTGACTTCTGAAGTTCATGCATGTATAAAATGAATAATGTTAGGTTAGCCCAAGTTTATCAAATAAGATTATTTCCCAGCTTTAGTAGTAGATAATACTCAACACCCAGAAGTAATTGGCAGTCTTATTTTGAGAGTTGCTACCTTTTGCAGCTCTTGAGATATTGTCTGGGAAGGGAAGGATTTAGGAACACTGCTTTTAGAGAACTTGTCAGCAGTTATGGTTTCCTTTCCTGTACAGTGATCTGATAATAACTGCGCCAATTCTAGAGGGAGAAGGTCAGTAATAAGAGTAAAAAATTTTTTGTTCCTCAGATTAAAAAAAACCAAAGTTGCTATATTTTTTGAAAAGTTTGTTATTTTAGCAAGAGAGACTTAAGAACTGTCAGGGTACCATCTGGGGCTGTTCATCCAGTGTTACCAGTGGTGGAAAAGTTGAGTCATTATGGACTACGTCTGGACATCTACCAATCTGAGCTGCTGTAATCTCAGTTGTTCATGATAACCTAGTCTCATTGAAATTTCTGTTTGTGCTATATTAAAAATACTCGTTCCAAGCAGTATTACGTGGGGGGAGTGGGACGGTGGTGCGGTGGCAGTGTCTGACTTAAATATATCATGCAATTATCTTTATATATTGGCATTCTCAAACATTGTATGTCTAATAACTTCTCTGAATAAAGAGACCCAATATATGCAAATACATGAGAAGGCATCCATTGTTCATCTGCTTTTGTGCCTGAGGGCACTTTATGAAGTGCCAGTGATTACAGGTGCTTTTGTTTCAAACAGCATTTCCCCTAAAAAAGCAACAATCACTAGTAAGAGAAAACAAAGCCTTGCCAATATCAGCATCATAGATGAACTCAAGGATGCTCAAGGGCCTGTCTAGCAAAGATACCTGGCAGGGAGATGGTTTCCTCTTGGCATATTAACAATGTTTTGTTGGGTTTTTTTGTTTGTTTGGTTTTTTGTAAAAAAGAAACCCAGTGGGAGTGACACTGCAGTGTGAAGGGGCTAACTCCTATGCCTCCACTTGAAGCACCTCATCACAGTAGTGAGAGATTCAGGGAGTGGCAGCTTCTAACCATTGCTTGTGTACAGTCCCCATTGTGCAAAGCTGAAGAAAAGCTAACATATATGGCAAAGAATTGTAAATAAGCTAAAAGGCTCCCTTAGGAGAAATTTATGGTATTGTTACCAGCACAGGGGTTTAGATGTTCTCCTCACTCTCCCTGCTTGCTAAGGACTCTGTGGCTGAGGCTGGTTGTTGGAAGGCACTTTGTTCTCAAAGGTGCCTTGTTATTCATTGCCACAATCAGCTGCTGTAGCTCTGCCTCCTGCTTTTGACTACTGTACTGTGATAGCTGTTGATTCCCCAACTAACCATAGCTGTAGGTATGGAAGGATGAATAGAAAAAAACATCCTTAAAGAAAGATGGATGTTCACATAAAATTAAGATGTTAATACTTAGACCATGGTAAATACATTAACAAATGTATTAGAATTTGAGATTACAAAATATCGAGCTCATATCTTCCTATTCTTTTGATTAACTAATTTGAAATATTTTTCTGTCTGCTACATCTTGTTACATATTGTTAGGACATGTGTGACATCACAGCTGGGATCCAGTCTTAATACACACTTTTTTTCTCCTAGGCTTTTTTTTGCTGAATACAGCCCTGATTTGAAGTTGCAGGTTTTGTTACATGCCCAAACCTGCCTAGGGTGCCAAGGATGCTGTTGTATTGTCTTCTCTTCATGGCTCTTCTGCAGAAGAGGAAGAGTGTCATCCAGAATGCCTTAAGGACTACTGAATGCAGTGTCCATCTTCTAGAAATGCAAACCTGGGCATGGAATCAGGTTGTAATCTCACATCCCAAGCAGGGAGAAGAATGTGCAGCTAGGTCTCAACATTTCAGCAATGCTCTGCAGCAGCGTTAGCCTGTTCTAAGGTAAACCCTTCCATCTGATTCACTGGCAGCAGCTCACAGCTCAGGTTGTTCATGCTCTGAGAGCTACATTTGCTGTACAAACGTAGACAGAAAATGAATCTTTATGCAAGCATGCATTTAAATGAGAAAAACACATCTGACTCATTACTAGCTCTTGAAGGAACCTAGACTTAATGATAGGTATTCTGAGGAGAGAGTGTGGTTTGGAAGAAATATTTGAAAGAATGCTTTTTTTCTATTAGCTGTATTTTGTGGATACTGCTGCAGGTGTAAAACAGGGAACTAGGAGTTAAGGAGTATGTTCCTCTTGACATGAAACAATGTTATGGGCTTACTTAAAACAACGTTGAGTAGATTTTTAAATCTCATTTTTAATTAAGATTTACTGACCTCTTAAATGAGGTTGATGTGAAAGTATAGCAAAACCTTATTAATATATTCACAGATGCAAATAATGCAGACTTGCACACTGGGTGATGAATGGCTGTATAATGCAAAATCTAAATAGCAGAGAGCTGAAGGAAACAGAGTGTGCCCAGTAACGTTTCAGTGTGCCAGGCTACTGTGAACTAATATTGTGATAGCTCCAAGATCCATAAGAAAATCCATTTTGGGGAAATAGAGGATGACAAATTGTGGAAAATATGTTGTTTCCCCAATAGACTCTTTAAAAAGCCATTTTCAATTTCTGGTGTTGCATCAAAAGGAAGATAACATCATTTTCTATAGTGGTGCTCTTCTAAGGCAGAGCACATGAAGAGTTTCTACGATGAAATAGATGAAACATCAGTTGCAATTAGCTTGCATATACTCCTTAATTTTGCATAGCAGTAAATGCCATTAGCAAATCTGATCTTTCCTTTATGATAGAACGTGTCAGATCCTTTGTCTCATATTGGTATCTGTATGGAGACCAATTATTTCAGACTAGTTTTTACTGTGGTTCTCACTGAACCAGTTTTTATTATAATGAGGTATGACTTGCCAGAGAAAAATATGTCACATGGTTTCAGTTGCAGCCTAACTCAACAGACTAAAGTAATCCAGGTCCCAGTTGTCAAAGACTGATCTGAAAAAAAGAAAGTCCACTGTATTGGATACAGCCTCCTTTCAACAGTGTAAAAGGCAGTGAGCTGAAGAGTAGACATACCTTATACTGCAAGGCCTCTAAGTATGCAATACATGAAATACATTAATTTGGAGAAACGTGTATTTTGCCAATAACCAAGTAGCTGTCAGGTGTTTTAATTGCTTTCAGGTTTCTAGAAGTCTTTTGGTGTATTGTTCATTAAATGTAAGTTTTAACAAAAGTTCTACAAGCAGTTTTTATTGTATACCATTTTAAAATAAACCAAGAAAAATCCTATAAAGCAATTATTGTTAAATAAAGACAAATAGTTCTAAAGCATAAAATTCCTTGTATGAGCTATGGGCAAATATAGTATTTAAGAAGGCTTGGCAGTATTAGGTTAGTGAAACAGTTGTGAGGCACACACGCCTATTTGCTTTGTAATTGAAATTTCCTGGGCATCTGAGCAGTCATATGACCCTGAAGAAGAGAATTAGTAATTGCAATTATATCTAGCTAATCAGCCTTCTGCAGTGAGCCATACTTGAAAATTCTCCACATACACGGGATATTCAATCGACTTCTAAATCTTTCTCACACATTTTCACAACAGTCCAATGTTGCATATTTGCTAATATTCCCTAATCTCATTAAAATAAAGCGTGGAAGATGGATGGTTGGTAGGGAGGAGAATAATGTCAGAGACTTCTGTGAGCAGAAGTTCAGCTGCTCTGGCTGCTTTATAAGAACTTCTGTCTTGTTTGTTGCTCTGGTGTGAGAATTGAGAAAGCTCTAAGGTACAAACAAACATCACTTTTGAATGCCTAATTCCCAAGAGAAACTCACAGACTCTGTTTGTTCTTCAATTGATTGTTCATTTAATAAAAATCATAATGTGCTAGATGCCCCCTAATAATAATCTTATAAATAAAATGGTGATTTTTATGGGCAGCATTCTTTATAAGACTTTTTTTGAGACATTTTAGCTCCAGCCTACAAAATCACAGTTTCTTCCATACCTACACTGTCATTCATGTTGACGCAGCAAATAAGTATTTCTGCAGGGTTCTGCTGTAAAGAAGTGTTCTTATAAAATTATTTTAGACAAGAACAAAAAAAAAACCCCACCAAACCAAAAAACACCCCTCCTAACCTGAATTATTCAAACTATGACAGAGGTCTGTTCCCCTGATTGTTTCCAAAGAGTAATTAGATGAGGTACTTTCCATACATGTTTAATGTATGCCAGCGCTCTTCTATTTAATCGCTCCACTGAGGAGATGGGATTTTGTCTGTCTTTGCTGGCTGAGCTACAGCTCAAGACAGCAGCAGAGGGCAGACTCTTTTATCTGCAGTAAAACACTGGCTTCGAGGCAAATTTTCTATGCCTAGTTCTATAAATAAAATGTAATTGAGCTTGGGGTTTTGAAATCTTCAATTCCTGCATCCTAACACCAGTTCTCTTTATTGATTCTCACTGTCCAGCTTTGTACAGAGACATGGGAAGTGTAACGTCAGATTAGATGATCATAATGTCCTTTGCTGGCCTTAGAAAAATCTGTGGATAAAGCCCTTCAAACCTCTCTGCGCCCCAGTCTTCTCCATTATTAAATTGAAATATTCTTGCATGCATAGGTCACGGATATGCTAGGATTATTCAGTGCTTGTGAATGCATTGAAAATAGAAAGGCTTTTTTATTTTTAATAGAAATACTGTTAAGAGACTTTAAACATTTCCTAAAGTATCATTTGGCTGTCAGAGTTAATCTAATATGATTAACATTATATTGTAATATGCAATGCAGACATTTCAATACACATTCTCAAGGGATTGCTTCTGATTAATTTGTATGGTAATCTACAGTCGTCTATTCTGCTTTGTGCCTGTTTGTGTGGGGTGGTTATAGGCTGTGTTAAGGTGGTTTGCGAGCTGGATAGGCAGCTGGATTCATGCTCATTAAGCCTCGTAGCCTCTCACTTTCTCCCCTGCTAGGAGTGTTCAACGTGCTGTGGTTTGTGATATTGGAAGCACAGCACTGAGGGAACCAAGCTAAAACCACCAGTCCTAATTTCACTTTGGTCTTTTTTCACTTGACTGATCAGAATGATTTTCAGTCGCTCCAGTCAGGGCTGGAATCCCAGAGGTGAAAAGTCAGCAAGTAATCCATTTAGCCACCAGGTCCTCCAGGTGGAGCTTAGCAAACTGTAACAATTACTGTATTCTCTTCGCTCTTATCATAGCGTGGCAATGCTAGTGTTTGTATCGGAGCTTCCATTATAACCATGCTTTGCAGGAGGTGCAGAATTTGCTGTAAAAATTTCCCGCGTGATGAATCCGGACACAAAAGTTGCAATGGAAGAGCCACTTTTGGCAACCGATTTAAAGATGAGCTTCAGTGACTTTTAATGAAAATTGACTTTTTCATCCGAGAATATTCTCTCCCAAATCCATGCACAGAAGAACCGTCTGTGAGGGGGGAAAAAGGGGTGTTTGAAGGGGTATGTGTCACCATTTCTCCCCCACTGCTGCGACGTTGCAGAGCGCCCTTCACTTCAGTGCTGTAAGAAACATGGAATAGCAAAAGAATACCTATGGACGGCCCCATTAGCTAAACATGATAAAATACATTTCTTTGTTTATTTGACCAGTAACACCTCATTTCGTTACACCTAAACTAGTGTTTAACCGTAGAAATTGCTTTTCATGCTTTATGGTTTGGTTAAGCCTTTGCACTTCTTCCAGGTTGGAGAATAGAGACCTGAGAAGTCACTTGTGTAAACAGGCAGTTTCAGTTACCAGGTTCTCTGTACTGCAACATCTGGGAATAAACTATCTCAAAATTGTTTGGTTTAGTACAAAATGGTGTAATCAGGATAACTGTTTTTTTAATAAATGCATTTCTTGAATCTCTGTTCTAGGAAAAAAATCTAATTATTGCTAAATTAAAAGTAATATTAAATTAATATCAACCCATTTTAAAATTATCTGGCAAATACATTGTGTGTTATATATGATTTTTTTTCTCACATGTGAATTTTTAGCTTAGTACTCTCTTGAAAACATGAAATGGTGAAAACTGGGTGGAAGATGGTCATTATCATTTTGAAAGCAATCATTTTATAACCAGTCATGTTTTGGGAGGCCTTACTGTTAAGGACCACAGACCCTTGAAACTGAGGGAACTTGTGAAGAGTTAAAAACATTCAAAGGACGCATTTCTGAAAAAGATTCCTTTTACTGTCATTTCTCCTGTTTGGGCTTGATTTTTAGTCTTGCATCCTTATATTCCTCTCACTCCCAAGAAGAAAACATTTGAAGATTAATAGCCTTTCTGGTCCCACACAGGGAACAGGATTATACGCTTAACTCGTTACTGTTGTTAACAATGCATATACCTTCCCAGACATTATTCTTCCAGTTTATCTCTAGTGCTGCCATTTCTTAGTATTTGATGGCTCAATGGAATCACATAAAAGCTTTTTGTAGGTGTACAATTTATATTTTAGCCATCTCTTTGAAAACTCAGTCTCAAAAAAAAAACAAAACCCCAATTACACTGCCCCCCCCCCCCAAAAAAAAATAGGGAAAATAAAGACCACAAGGGGAAAAAATCTGTTTTCTGTTACTGACCTTTCATAGCTGCTGTGCAACCCTTACAATTTTTATCCTAAATTTCCAGTAAATGATGTAACATTTAGCAGTATCACCAGGTCTTACCTCTTTTAAATCCTTTGTACCTTGATCTGCTTTTGTACTCAGGAACAAGATGGTATGCGTGACTTTTATGCACTCAGGTTATTTCAACTGTTTGCTCTTTGGGACCTGAAAAATAGGAAAAATTATCAAATAGAAGAAAATAGTTTGAATATCTCTTTCAGTATACAGAGCACAATAGGAAAGCTGACAAAGCATTTCTGAATTGAAGATGCTTTGTTTTTTACAAATCTTTAAGTCTTTAGGCTGTTAGAAGTGAGATGGATTCAATTATTTTAAAAGTGACAAAGTCTAATCAATATTCAATTATTGGTGTGTTAATTAGAGTGATGCCTGGTCTCTATTATTAGCACAGGCAATTTGCTGCTGAACTTCTTTTCTGTTTGACTGCCCAGCCTCCCGTTAAAAGTCAGTTGCACTAGAGAAGCACAAGCAGTAAAACAGTTGCCTTCTCAGAGTTTTAGGTTAGCATTTGGCCAACTGACAGTCTCAAGAAACATGACGTTTCTGTGAAGAAGTATTTGTGGGATTATGTTGCATAAAATACTTCAAAGAGCTTTTATTCTTTAAATAAGCAAAGGTAAAACTGCAAGAGATGGTGCGATATCTGCCTTTGCTTGTTCGTAAAGGGCAAATGCATTGCTTTGGAGTCAGCTGCAAGATGTTCCTGGATTTCAAACCAAGATCACACGGGTTATTAGTGTGCATTGCAATTGTGATGGTCTTTCTATGAAGCTAGCTACGTACTAAATTCCTGACTGGACTCCACTTTCAAACTATTAGGCATTGTAGGTACATATGCATATATTGAAGGCAAATTTCAGTTCAGGGACCAGAGTAGGGGGGAACGAAGAGCTGGAATTATTCCTCACAGCCCTAAAAGTTAGAAATTCATATCCTGTCAAATGGCGGTGAATTGCTGCTTACGAAGGTAACTCAAGTTTATTTAGGACAATAGAACATAAATGCCAAATGAAATGGTCTGAGTCAGGGGTTATTACTAGAGAGAGAACGCTGAATGCAAGCTCATTTTAACCTGTTAGATGTCAGTGCTGGAGCACTGTGGCAACATGCTTGTGGTGGAACTGCCTGTTCGTACAGAAATTTGACATCCTAAAAAAATTAAAGAAAATGTATGCTTCCAAATGTATTAGGGTACTTGTTTTTGATTTAGTGGGCAGCTAGATAGTTCTAGTTGGTCAATGGTACTCTTGAAGTATACATTGTGATACCTAAGGAGAAGAGTGTTCAATGCTAGTATTTAGCATTATGCCAATCCTGACCATTTCAAACACCCAGCAATTCTGCAGAAAAAGGGTTGAATACCATCACTTTCCAACCCTGGTTATAACACTAGCAGCTATTCTCTGTTCTCTGCAATGGTTCCATGTGCCTGTATGGTTTGTTGGGGTTTTTTGTTGTTTGGTTGGTTTTTTTTTATCCTAGGACTTTCCTGCTGGGCTACTAAACAAGCCACTGTACTACAGCTTTGTATTTTTTTAAGTATTATATATGAATTGGAACACGTATAGTTCTGCCACACTCATATGTCTTTGTGATACCACTTTCTCTTGTGTACAAGGGGGAGAAAATGTATATTGCATATGGAAGGGACTGTGGAGAGGAGTGAGAATGGGTGCTTTTGCTCTCATAAACTGCCAGTGTGTAACCCACTCTAGCTTCAGCATGTTTTCAGGTACAGCCTTTTGCTTGACCACCTGTCTTACCACCTCCAAGCAGGAGCCAAAGTCCTCAGTGTTCTTCCTACCTCTGTAGGCTTTCTCAGTGTGATTTAGCTGGGCATCACTTTAATTAAACTCCACTTCCTCTCTTTATGCTTCAGGTATTATTATGCAGCTCCTTTCAAGAGGTAATTTGTAGGCTGTTTATCCAAGCTGTGAATTTAATAACATCAAAGCCGTGCTATTGAGCGTCACGTAATGAGATGTATTGACAATTCTTACGGACAAAATCTTCTCTCTGTAAGTGTGGTGTTCCCCTGCTGAATACTGTGGTCTTTCAAATCAAAACCCCACCACAAGATCTACATTATTTAGTCATATTATTCCATTACCCTCCCACCTCCATAGTTAGCTATTTCTATGTAAAAACAGAACTTCAGAACTGTAGTGCTTTGACCTGCAGCAGGAAAACCGCCCCATGTTTTATCCAACAGCATTACGTGCAGCACTCAGCTAATATTTCTGATATGAGGCACCAGGGGGATGACAGCAGTGCCCTTTCAGAGTGTTAGAGATAGAAGTGGTTTCTGCTGGGGTTCCAGAGCAGCACTGATTGTATTTATTCTAGAACTGGTCAAACCACAGACTTCTGTTTCCTGTGGAAATTGTGTATTATTTGTTAAAAAGTTTTGGGGGTGGGGGGAAGGGGAGAAAGTTCTGAATAAAAAAATATGATTGTATAGAAAGTAGGTGTTTTCTTTGTATAATGAAAAATTACTTGGTGATTTTTTTCTTATAGTTTCACAATAATATGAAGTGTGATTACAGTGTGTGTTCTCTTCCTTAACAATTGTGAATAGCTCTGCTTTTGTGTAATTTGCTCTCCTTTCCATAATTTTTTCCCCTGTGTACAGGAGATCTTCTGAGATTGCATATCTCAATATCCAAAATACCAGTACTAGAAAATGAGAAGGGAAGGAAATATGGAAAAGACCAATAGCAAACAAAATTACCAAGTCTAACTCCTGCTCCAATTTTTTTTTTTTAGTTTTTCTTTACTTCAAATTTCAGCAAGTACTAGGATGACAAAGGACCCAACCAGCAGTGATGTAGGTAATTTTAAATTGTATGGCAGCAGTGTGGCGCTCTGTGGTGGTTTTGAACAAAAAATAATTCTTGAATATTCAATTCCAATTTTTATAGCTTTTTATTTTAACTTGTAGATTTTGTTGTTCCACTTTTACATTTTCGGACTCTCTTTAATATTTCTTTTTTTTTTTGAGAAAGTATGAATTTTTTTTTTTCCTTAGCATTAAGAACCAGTGACTGATGTTTCTGGTCCTCCATGTAATCGGCAAACCAATTCTTGAATTGTTTCTTTGAGATGAATGTCTACAAAGGTTTATATTGTTCATATGTGACTCATGTACAGGAGACTAGATCTTTTTGAGTACTACTGTAAATGGATGCTAGTGTGCTGAAAATTCCGTGCATAAGATTACCCTTGCTTATCTAAAAACTTGTTTTCTGTTGACAAAATACTTCCTCAGAGCAGATCCAGTTCTGTGCTGGCTGCAGAATCGTTGATAAGATAATCCTAGCTAGGCATTCTGACAGAAGGTACAGTGTCTCAGAAAAATCCTCAAAAAACTGGTCTGTCCTCATCAGCACTACTCTATAATCTTGTCTGCTACCTCCGTGACTGTAGGTGCTGGTATAATCACATAGTCAAATCCTGAGGATTTTCTCATTGGCAGTTCTCTGTTCCTTTTCCTCTTCCTTTCTGGGTGATGCTGTCCTCAGCCTTCTCATGCTGTGAAAAGGAACGTACTCTGGTCATCGTGGAAGTGAATATTCAACACGAGAAGACAAATTTAAATCCAGAGACAGTCTTGGTTGCTGAAAATTGCAGAATAGCTGCACACTGCACAGAATATGGGCAGCTTATATTCAACCATTTATCAGCATTGTCTGATGACTTCAGTCCTCATGGTCAGAGAGGCTGAGGGCATACTTCAACCTCCACAGGACAGCTGTCCCAACACAAGTTAACAGAAAAAGATCAAAATGGTCACCAGCTTTATCTAAGTTGGTGCACTCTTCTCAGAGCAGTAGCAGACAATGAAATCTGTCTTCTCACTTTCAGAGAACTCATCTTTTAGTTGTGAGGAAAAACACAGATCTGATTTTCACTTCACACGAAGTACAATGTTACTTACTTTTTGCGATTCTCTCTGAATCTTGGAGTTTAGTACAGTCAACACCTTCATCTGATGGAGTAGCAACCTGTGCTGGATTCTACAGTTTCACTGATGAATAACATGTCAAATGCTGAAGGCATACATTTTCTTCAGTACTGGATGTCATCTAGGGTTTCATTGCATTGGTCTGAGTACACACAGAAGAAGGAAGTCTAGGATTCTCCAGTGGGACTTTTACTGCCAGTTACCTAAGCAACAAAGAGGAGCTAGAGGTAGTGGATCATCTCAGGAAAGGAATTTATGCAAGGACAGCATAATTAAAAGTAGTCCTACAGGGGAGACTACAAAATATTTTAAGATCCTAAAATTGCTCCCTCAAGGGATCCTCAACCCTCTTAACCCTCTTAAATCAGACTCAGCATATAGTAACCAGAGGCTTTGAGCTGAGAAAGCAAATCAGTTATGAGACTAGTGTAGTGTTTGTGGGAAGTATACGTGCAGGAGAGAGAACAACTTCAAAAGAACTAGTCACCACCTCTTAGTTGTGTTAATTTGCTTACTTGACTTGTAATTGTGTTTGTTCCTCAGATGTCTGTCTGTCTCAACATGAACGTTCATATAGACTGTGAGAGTACATTCCAGTGAAAAAATGGTTGTTGACCACAACAAAAGACCAAGTCAACCGTAGTGTGAGACCAAATGCTGGCCACATGCTTTCTCTCTTCTGTGACAGAGCTTACTTATATGAAAGACAGTTGCATTTCATTTCGTGATTTGATTTTATTTCTCCTATTCTTTGAGCTTCTATAAATTTGGTCTTTGGAAGTAAAAATGGTAGCTTCACGTTTATCTGTACGCCTAGCTTCCCCCTACTGCCTGCCTTTTCAAGGGTTTCCTTCAGTCATTGTGGCAGATCCCTAGTCCTCTGGCCTTTTAGGCCTGTCTGACTGTTCTTCAGCACACAGACACTCTTGTGGCTTCATCAGCTCTGGAGACCATTTTAAATTAAGCTATTGCTGCTAGAGGCTCCAAAGCAACTGTTCTGAGAAGCCAGGAGGAACTTCAAGGTTTGCTATGTCAAGGTCTGTTGTTCCTGATCCTAGGCTCATTATTCCAAGACCTGTGCCTGTAAAGCATGAATGTTTCATTGTCTCAAAGGGTTATGGTGGCTCTGATGTTTCTCTCCTCTGCAGCATCTCAAAGACACCTGTGATTTCCACAGGCTTAGTGTTAGCACCAGTTATCTCTTGTCAGGCCACATAGCTCAGCACTGAACATCTCATCACTGAAGCTGCTCAGGATGTTAGTTCAGTGTTGAAATCTGCACTACTAAACTTCATGAAAGATTTGATATTCAGGTAATTGCCAGCTCCAATCCACTTAAAACAGCGTGAGGTACAATTGGTACTCTGCAGATACCAGCCCTCAGGAATGATTTGACTCTGTTTTGTCTTTTAAAAAGATTGCCAGGGTTCTCTCTCCAGTAACTTCACCACAGATCTCGTAGGAGGAGGTGATACATTGAGCCATTTCCAGAAGATGAAAAAGGGGATGTTTTTCTTACAGCAACATATTATCTATGATTCTGTGTGTCCTATGTTCTTCAGGAGCGCTGTTCTCCTTGGATGTCTAAGTCTCACTGTATTGTGAGTTTCTTTCAAAGAAAGTTCTTTTAAATGCTCCTATTTTCTGAGGTCTCTCTCAGAGGAGCTGGAGTACATGGTTGCCTTTCGTACCTCTGTTTTTTCAGTGTCACTCACTGGAAATCAATGAGTACTTCAGGAAGACCTCTTTTAATAATGGTGCATCTTCAAATTTAAGAGGCAGTCCTTGTCAGGTGCTTTCCACACTTAGTCTGCCTCCTAAGGTACAGTTTAAGAACTTATCTTTGCAATTTATCCTTTGATAAGTAATCACAGATAACTTGAGAGAGGCATCAAAACTTTTTAAATAACATGGACAACAAAATCAGAAAAACTCATCCATTGATAAAGAGTGCTGTAAGCACACTGAAGTAATTGGGCACAATCTCACTTTCCACAGAAAAAGTAGAAAGTACTGCTAGGTCACAGCCAAGGAAGAAATCTTGGATGGTAAAATCTAAGGAATGACCCATATAGTAGGGACACATGAAGGGTGTTGTTATGGACAAGAAGCTTTTAAAGGAACAGTCTGTTTGCTCTCCTACCCCAACACTATATTCCCACTTCTCTACATTGGATCAAGTGATTTTTAGGACTAGAAGATAAGTTGATATGTTATTGATCCATCAGAACTTTCCTTCTATTTTTCTATGTTGGCAGAATTAGTTTTCCACAAGATGAGCCACCCAATCTAGCTCACCACGTAGTTATATAATTCAATAAATCTGACACAAGGCAGAGAGACAAGAATCCTTGACACAAGAATGCAGAGAAACTGAATTGTTTGGGCTGTAAAATCTATTTAAAGGCTAATATCCAAAAATGAGGTAGCCAGTGCTCAAGGTCTCAGACTTTAAATCTGACTTTTTCCTGAGGGCCCTTTAAAAAAGTTGAATTTTTAAAATAAATATTAATATTGTATGCAAATAACATGACACATAAATGAACAACACTTAACCTATTAAGTTGACTATGCCACACATTGTTATATAATTAATGTTTTACACTTTGCATGTGTGCATGTTGTTGCTGGTGCTCACTAGGGTGCATCTCTTTTCTTATTGGCTTGGATACCTGTCTTTTTTTAATGCTTCTTTTCTCCTAGTAATGCACACACAGACTGTATCACAGATCTGCTCCATTTTGAACCAGAATCGTAAACTTCTTTTTTCTAACACGAATCCATTAGTATTTACCTGAACTAAGCTGTGAAAGGAAATAATCCTGCTGCTTTTCTCATGCAACTATGTATTATATAATGTCTTGTGGTGGTGCTGGTTACTCAAAAATGAGAATATAAATTCGTTACAAGGAAAGACTCATTACAATTTTAGACCTCACTTTAGAAGCTGAAGGCTTGTCTTTGAATGTGCTGCAGCTGTTCTATCATCTTCTGAATAAATGCTCGATTGCTGAAAATGAAATTAAATAAAGCAATTTGCTCTTTCTAGCCAACAAGAAATGAAATTAAGTCAGATGGCCCAACCTGTAAATATTTCTATGCTTGTCCTTTGAATAAAACAAAACCAACCAAAGCAAAACCCAAAACTAAATTTCCTTCTGCTTGGCTTGTCATGTGTTTTAAGGCTACGGTACATTGTAGCTGTGTACTGTGTTACAGTATTTGCAAGGGTTTTTTTCACATGTGCTTAAAAGATTTAGCATCAGAAACATATATTCTTCTTCAATTATATAGAAGGGAGATGAGACGAAGGATGAGTATTTGTCATAGATAGTATGCATTTCTAGAAACATTGGAAACACTTAATGATCTGAAAAGCATGTACAAACCCCAAATTTATCCTTCATTTTGATGTTTTCACTTTGTATAGTAGAAACTGAAATATGGAAACTATTAAATGACAGTTGTAAATTCCTTATAGTAAGCATAGAAAATTTTAACTTGCTACCAGACCACAAGGTGAACTCTGAGAATGTTGTGTTTTCTCCAAGCTGATCTCAAGGAATTTTGCTCGTGCTCTGAATTGGGAGTGAGAATTGGATGGGCATCAGGATCTTACTCAAATCATTCTCAAAATATCTTTTAATTGTGTCTCATCAGCCACATGAGAACAGCAGTTAAAATATAGCAGGACACTGCCCTTATAAGTAGTTCCTTTCAAAATTATGTCAGTGATGGTCAGTGCAGTAAAAGCAATAACAAAAGTGAAAGCTCTTTTTCTTCCTTTGGTTTGGAAATGTGACAAGGACAGGCTATGTTCTTGCCCATTAGTATCATGTCATGTTCCACAACTGGAAGACGACACCCTTGTATTCAAATAAATTCTTTCTCTGTGTACACTAGAGGGTGTCCCGTTTTTGTTTTCTTTCTGTATCCCAAAATACTTTCTCTGTGGCTGACTCTAATGACTAATATGCATGCTACTTTTGCCCCTTGTTGCGTCCTACTGAATTGCCTGTTGCTTTAATTATCTGTGTCCCCATGGGATATCACAGAATGTGCTCTAGCTTAGCATGGTATAATAAGGGCTCGTTCAGCCTTTCTCCTTGGCTCTGCTAGGAGATCTGTACTTTTCCTGAGGGATTCCTGTGGTGCCTTGCTTCTTTGGTGATGTAGCCACCATGCGAGTCATATAAGGAAGAGTTACATTCTAGCACATGGTAAGGGCAGGTATAAGTGCAAGCAAGAAGTTGACGGATCATTTTGAAGTTTGCTAGAGATGTTTGGTTTAGATTTGGGAGAACCAAAAAGTAGGAAAAATACATGATAATGGGAAAGTGGTATCTTATTTTCAGAGAGTTAGGGAGAAATACTAATGAAAGAAAGGAAGGACTTGAACCATGCAGATGCTGGATAAGAGAAAAGGGATGTTCGGGAAAGACACAAAGGGAGATAGAAATAGCTTTAGTGATAGGCACAGCAGCTGCAACAAAGGGATAGTGGTGGCTGGGGGCAATAAAAGATTGCCTAACAAAGGAAAATAAGAAGAATGGGAAATAATAGGATTAGAATGAAAAAAGATTTCTGATAAGATAGACATGAAAAAGAAGAATGAAGTGTGCAGGAAATTAAACACAATTTTTCCCCCACATTTTATGTAAAAATAGTTTAATGAACAGCTCAACTTTAATGGTTCTTAAGAGAAAAAAAAAACCACCTTGTAGCAAGTTGAACTGGAATGCATGGATACGCGTAAAGACAATAAGAGCAGTGGAATTATTTGTAGGAGATGTAGAGCAGCTGTTCTGCATTGTCTAGTTTTAATTTCTATTCTAAACAAATTCTTCTACCTGCTGGGTGATCAAGTTTCTTCTCCATAAAGTTGCATTTAAGGTCAAACCAAATGTGGAACCACTGCAGTCGTCTTCTCCAAAGTTCCATTGTGAACACTTTGGTAGAAGATCCCTTCATAACTTGCACTATTGACCAGAAAAAGGCAAGGCAGAGAAAAGACATAACGTGCAAGAGGAACAGGATAACAGCAGACACAATACATCACCGTGTGCTTCCACTACATGTCATGCCGTAATGTCCTTTAAAGGAGGAAGTAAGTGAGGATGTGTTGTTTATTCCATTCTTGGTTCTTTCCATGTGGTAATAAATTGGATTGTGTCAGAAGCCAAGTGACTCCTTGTACTGAGAATGTATCTTTTGGCCAGGCTTTTAATTAAACCAAAGAAATTAATTACGGTCTGTACCTCATAAATGCATAATGTTAGAATTTTAAAAATCACTGGTTTTGAAATGTTCTCAATAACTATTAAAGCACAGCAAGGCATTAAACCCACTTTTTACTGCCATGTAGGTCACTGCACTGTAGTAGCCTAACACAGCATTTTCTTTTGCTGCTCTGATAGCTCCTCTGTGTCTGCTTCCATCAGACATACAAATCAAAATATTGTAAGAACTCGTCTTGCTTTAGCAGGATTAGGCAGACTCAGCTGTGTTATCAGCTTCAAGATTGCCCTGTGCTCTATGTAGGTAGCCATTGCATGGATGGCGAACAGCAACCTCACTGCTTTAGTAGCTGAGTGCCCAGACGTGGGAAATTTCATGTCTTCTGTTTTTTCTAGATTTTGAAGGAAATTCATTGTCATAAGTAGACAAGGGGTCAGGCTTTTTTGGTCACAACACAAGATACTTATGGACAAGTTACTTTAAGAATAAATAAATTAAGCCTAGTGTTGTGGCAAAACATCCTGTTCATGCTGCTACCAGATATTGCTACTAAAAAGAGATGGAAAACTCTTATCCTGGGATATACTTTTCATCTTAATACTTAAAGGGAATATTTATAAATTTAATTCAATAGAACTTTCAGTTCCATTGATGTTAATGGCAAAAGTCCTTTCAAATCTTAGTTTCACTGTCCTCTTTCTCAAATCTACCTTCTGTAGTTTTGCTTATGTGTTTTTAAATTATTTTCAAACACATGCAGCACCTTTGTAAGTATAAAATGGACAAATATTTCATGTATCTCTTCTTTAAAACTCAAATCCATTTCCAGTTATTCACAACAACTCTTTATTCTCTTGGCTGCTTGTCAGCATGAGGAGAACCTGTGACAATTATTTCCTGGGGAGATCTGCCTTGGGCTATAAGATTCTGAGAGTGTGGTTCTTGTCCATTCAATTGTCACTTAAAACCAGAAGGCTTAGATTTTAACTGTGGAGTAGTACTTTTCTGAACTGCTTTTCTATTTGTACATGAAAATTAAAGATACAGTCTTTAAGGTAAATATAGATTATATTTAGATTATTTAATTTAGATTAAGTTATAGGCACAAATTATAAGATACTTGATTATTTTTGTTTGGCTTTCCTAGAAAGTGAAGTAGTCAGAATTTGTTAAATTTTAGTGATTTTATGAAACTTTATATTTTGATAGTATTTCCTTCTATCTGATGTTTTTTGTAGCTGCTTCATTCCTCAGCTGTAGGTAGCTATCAGGCCTGAAGCTTCATTCCAGTTTCAATCCAGTCCTTGGATTTGGAATAGGTACACATCTTCCATAGTATTTTTAGTATTGGATCGAGCAAGAAAAGAAGGTGTTGAGATGGAAGTTCGTTCTCAAATAAATTATCACAAGCAAAAGTAAGATATAGCATACATTTATGTATTTTAAAGACTGATCTGTCCTAAAGTTTTCACTAGTTTGGATCCTCTGTATGGTATGATATACTCACAGTTTTGTCCACTGTCAACCCAAAGGTTTTGCTTGAGAGAAAAAGATGTTCTGTTACCAGTATAAGGGCTTTGCTACTCCCCTAAAATTACCCCTTAGCCTATGGGGTTTTTTCTTCTTTTTTTCCTTTTTAAAGATTTTTTTCTTTTTTTCTTTTGGTTTTTCTTTTTCTTCATGTTTACTTCTGAGACATACTGATATGAAACACCATCTGTGTCTTTTTCAAGTCTTTTAGCACATTTCTTTTGTAAAAATCTTTAAATCTTATACAGGCAGGAACTGTTGGTTCATTTATGACTTCACAACTGTTGAAGGTATCGCGTATTTCAGAACCTGCTTCTAGTGAAGCTTTTCCAGGAAACGTTACTTGAATGATAAAAGCAATAATTACAGTACTTAAAAATGACAGTCTGTGCTTTTTTAGTGAAAGCATGCAAAATTATGTTTCAGAGTTTATTATTTTATAATAGTCTCAAATTATTGTTTGTAAAAAAAGAGTGGTGTTTATACTTGCAGGGTAGTGTTTATACTATAATTTGAAAACGCAAATATTCCTACTTAATAGCCTTGTTGGAGTAAGAAAATTGACCCCAGTGAAGCGTCTAGCCTGGGGTAACTCCAGCACAGTGCCTTTGAGTAAGGGTGAAGAGGAAGGAGGGCGTGTTCAGCTGCAAGCTGAGGCATGTCAAGGTTTGTTTGGCATTCAGAGCTCTCCTTTCAGTGATACTCAGTGTGTACTTAAGGTAGGAACACGTTCATTTGGGTCAATTTGAGAATTACTGTAATTTTCTTTTACTACTCTGCTCCATGTCTGGTAAATTGCTTTACAGTACAAGAATAATGTAACACAAAGCGTTTTGTCAGTTCCAGGAAGACTTTGGGTCACGGAAAGACATGGCTGAACGGCACTGAACAAATCCGATGATATTACTAAAAGGACAAAATGCTAAAAACCAGCAACTTCTCTCTCCTCACAGCATCAGCTGAATTCTCTTTGTTGTTAAATTTGACTAACACAATAATGCTATTAAAAGCATGCCCAAGAAGCACTGATGTGTTTGGAGGATAATAGTTTTGTATACTGGCCTATAAACTAGCAGTCCTCCCTCTTTTGCAACCCTTTCTCTGTCATCTCTTCCAGGGCTGTTAAAATTCAGCTGCATATTCACACACAAGGTCTCTGCTGTCCTGTGTATTGTCCCAGAGGAGCTGTTTAGCAGAAACTTTAGTGGGTTTTTTTGATAAACCATCAAATCCTATACACGCAAAAGTTGGCAGCTAGTAGCGTGAATAGTAGTGATACAAGGTTTCTTGGATGGAAAGCCTAACGAGATGTTAATCACCAGTATAATAGAGGTGTCCATGTATGGTATGGTAAAGTGATTGTGCTGGTGTCTGGTTGTTTCTGTGCAACTATAAAGGATAGGTGCAATATAACCAAAGGGTTGTGCAGCACGAATAAATGACGACCCTGCCTTCACTCTGTAGATACAATACTTGTGATTACATGCATTACTGGAAGATTTTTGTCTCTGAGTCCTGGTAAAACGCATCTGTTGAGTACCTGAAGAACTTTTCTTTACTCTCCTCTGTGGTGTCGTCAAATACCCAAAGAATCATTGTTCTTAGCAGAGAATATTTGACAAAATATTTCAGAAGGGTGGGTTTCTGTTCAACATGTCTTTCTCTCAGGCTTCTGTTTGCTATTGGAAATCATCTTGACCTTTATTAACCCAAGGACTATAATTTTCTGTCAGCTGCAATAAAGTTGAATATGAACCTATGGGTACTAATATTGGATTAAATATCAGCATATTTTGACTGCTGTCAAATGATTTCTGGAGGTTTTAGGGGTTTACAGATGAGTGAAATGGTGGAACCAAACTTAGTTTCTCTCATAAGAAGTCTGATTATCCATCTGTACTATGACTGGGGTTCATCACTTCCCAGAAAAAAATCACATAGATTCTTCAAAAATAGTTCAGCATCTGAACACAAGTCATAGGACCAAATATTTTTCTAAAAACTGAGGTGTTTTTAAGCATACATAACATAGGAAATTTTCTCGTGTAGCACCATAATATTCTAATGTGAGCCTTGGCTTTAAGAAAGGATCCTGTGGAAGCAGGGATAATTTTTTTATGAGCTTGCTTTAAGAGTGGAGAGTTAGTTTACCACTTATTTTTGCAATTGCATCCAAATTTGTCTGTGCATCCAACTTTATCATATAGATAAAATTCAAGCAGAAAAAAAATTTATATTTGTTCAGACGTCTTCTGTCATTATGGTGATGTATTCTTTTTTGTAGTATAAATTTTATACCTCAGTGCACAGCAGGTGCCTATACCTCTGTGTTCTACAGGAGACTTCTGAGGAGAGAGATTTCTATAGTATAGTCATAATTTGCAGACATTAATATGATGGTTTATCAATTACCTAAGCAAAAATACCCTGCAGAATTTATTAAAAAGTGGTGACTATCTTAAATTAGTTATAGGAAATAAAGAATTCAGCAACAGAAATTAATCACTGTCACATCCTTGTGCACATCTTGTGGATGCTATGCTGTGTAGAACATTTGTTTGGAAAAGGGAAAAATATTATTATGATACCCTTAACAGAAACACACAATCAAACGAATCTTAATTTGAAAAAGTTTTTGTAGTCATAAATCATAATGGCACTGTTCTCTAATGGAGGAAAAACATCTTCATAACTGTATGACCTTAGTGCAGAGGGACACATTCTGGGAGGGGTGTGCTCTCATCAGGCATTTTTTTTTTTCCATTTCAAAGACAGATGACGATTTTCCCAAAACTCAAAGATATGCATTGTAGCCCCTAGTAAACTCATGTTGTATATATATCCTTACATTTTGTGGCAATGAAATACGTATTTCACCAGTGCGTTAAGATTATCTCTCTCTCTGTTAATAGTTACCTTACGGTCATTTGCAATGCCACTGAAGCCAGCACAAATTAAAGGTCAATATATATTTAAGATAGATATAAAGAACGATGTGCTGGTAATTTTTTGATTGTTAGGGTCATGAGTACTTGGGCTGAACAGAATGAAGTAAAATTTGTTAAAAATACCTCCAAAAGGAAAAATGTAAAATATGGAATTTAGGCTGCACAAACATCAGTTGGGGATGTAATGTATCTTAGCTGCCGTTTAGGGGATTTGAGAGGGGATTTGTTTTCATAAACATAGGTATACTAAAGACAGTAATCGCAGTTTCAGTCCCATTGAAGGGGAGAAGATAGAATATTGAGCAAATTAAACGCTGAAATTATGAAGATCCTTATCTTCAGCATGAGAAGAGATTAGTATGACTTTAATGAAGAACTGGATACCAAATTAAGATAGATGAATTGTAGTTATTTATGTAGTTTAAAGTATTCTTTACTTAAAAAAGCTACTGTCATCTCGTGTTATGGTGGTGGGATGCAACTAGCATAGTTAAAGAAGATGGAGATGTTTTGTGAATTAATATAGTTGAGATAATTTATTTAGTTGATACAATTTATATAATCAGGATAACTGCCATTGGCCGACAAGTTCTGTTTGTCTCCCCCAGTCATATCTCTGAGATGGACAAAAAAAGGCACTCCAGTGCTCATGTGGTGTACATATGTATGAAAAAGATTATGTCCCTGCCAAAGAGCAGGGTAAAGGGTGTAAAGGACATGTGGTGAAAGAGGACTGTGGGACCGAACCACCTGCTGAGCCCAGCTCTGATACCTGAACCACATCTCAAGCATTCAACAGCTTGAGATGGCTGTATTTTGAGGCATGGTGGTGAATGGGGTGGGGTGGTGGGGGTGGGTGTGGATAAGAATTGATCTACATCTTCTGAAAAGGAAGTAAAAATAGAATCATAGAATAGTTTGAGTTGTAAGGGAGCTTTAAAGGTCATCTACTCCGCCCCTGCCCCCTGCAGTGAGCAGGGACATCTTTGACCAGATCAGGTTGCTCAGAGCCCCGTCCAACCTGACCTTGAATGCTTCTAGGGATGGGTTACCTGTTCCAGTGCTTCAACACCCTAATTGTAAAAAATATCTTCCTTATATCTAGCCTGAATCTACCCTCCTTTAGTTTAAAGCCATTACCCCTCCTCCTATGACAGCAAGCCCTACTGAAATGTGTCACCTCTGAAGCAATGAAGGGCATAGCAAATTGCTATTGTTCCCCGGTAAATGTTTGTCTTTTATCAGTGTGTGAACTTGTACTGTGTCTGGCTTACATCATTACTGTGCATGTCTACTGACTCTCTCTTTGTGTAATGGAATGCCCTTCCTGCAGGTTTTCTCAAACAAGGATTTTTTGAGTAACATTTTGAAGTAATTTTTGAGTGTGACAGGATTTCTGCAGTAAAATAAACAGGCCCTGTAATAAACAGCTCAGCAGTATCACATAATTTTTTTCAGGTCACCTTTAAAGACAGACATGGTGTTCCTACTGTGCTACATGCCCCCAACAAACTGCTTCCTTAGCAGGAGCTCTGTTGTTTTATTGATAGCACAACTAACTACTCTGATTTGGTAAGTCCCTTGTTACCTCCCTGATCTCCTACTGTCTTTCCTATCAGATGAACAAAAAACTGAACTGTGAAAACTACAGTAACTGTGAATCTTCCATTCAGAATCCAGTTTTTGAAATAAAAATCTTACAGTAAATTAGTAGATGAATGAAGTATGTCTCATTAATATACACTGTAGCACTGAGAGAGCAGATTTTGCACTAATTAAGGAAATAGTGTAAGTTAGAGAGAGTTCAGCTTTGTTCTTTTACTAATGAGCTATATGATATGGACAGTTAGTAATTTAAATTACAGCATAGTATGCGATTCAGAAGACACCTACATTGTAGATCCATAGAGTAGAAGAATAATGCTTGTGTATGAGGTGGTGTATTATCCAGCTTGTCTGTGCACAGGATCATGCTGTGATCTTGGAGTATTTTTCTGTTTGCTCTCACTGAAGAAGGTACTCACAAGGTTTCAGCATCCACTCTGAAAGAAGACTCTGGAAAAGGTGCTGACTTGATTGTATGTATCAGCTATATGTCAAAGCTTCACAACTTTGCTTTAGCAAATCTCTGTTTTGGGATGTAGTTCAGTCACATACATCCTCATGAAATCTTTCTGCCTAAAGCATCCTGGATGTGTCTGGTATCCCACATGTGTCTTGTGTGGCCCTGTCAGAGGCATTTTAAGACTATGATCATGAACAGCTTCCCAGATTCCACCTCCAGGAAGTGTTCAGCTGTACTGCAGTATTTACTCAATAGGAGTAGGATCTAGCAGGTCAGAAATACCTTAAAGACATTAAGGGGGCTTTGACCCAGTCTTGGTAACAGTTGTGTTACATGTTAAAAAGGCTGGTTAAGTCTCTGGAATACCTGCTTTGTTATAAGAAAAGTGAGTAGTCGTTTGGGCTGTGGAATTGTGTAAAACAGGTCTTGTTCTTCATGGTTTTTGTATGGAGCTAATAAAAGTAGCACTTGCTAGAGTGCAAGTGTTGCCTTTCCTAGTATTACTTCTGGAAGAATCTCCAACAATTTGAATATGTTTGCAGAAATCCACAGGATCATTCAGTTACTGAACATACTGACTCCTCAAACCAGTCCAGCACAACTGTAAAGAAAGAAACTTCTGCTTCTCATCATTCTGACAAGAGGTGCATTTTGTCTGATATTCCTGTGATCCAAAGATCACAGAAAAATAAAAAACTAGCTAAGTTTTTCAAAGCTCAAAAAATGTTCAGTTTGCCTGTGATTTGCAATTTGGATAAAGAGGCAGTGGAAAGAGAGCATAGTCTGTTGTCAAGATTGGTTTTGCTGCTCATCTGATTTCATGTTATTTTGGAATGTTATGTATTATGAAGATCTAAGGATCTATAGGTTATACTGCTCATATACATAGATCTATAAACACCCCATTTTTTTAAGGAACCCAGATCTGCACTTTATGTTTGACTTATATGAAAAGAAGAATTAATTTCTTTAAAGAACTAAGGTAATATTCCCTGGTGGTTGCTTTAATTAGAATACCAAGATTCTGTTTCAGAAACACATGGGCCCAAATCTTGAAATACAGAACAAAAACTCAAGAATCAGTATAATTGCATGTAGTATGTTTTCTATACCATGAGAGTAAAGATGGAGAGATATGAGAAAGAAAGGGCAGAAACGTAAGTAATATAAACCAAGAAACTTGTTAAAATGCAGTAACAGTGTAATGAGAACCTGCAAAGCATCCCCTGGATAGTGCATTGCTGGATTTAAGACAAGGACAGGAGAACTTGACATAGATTTTTCACCAGTTGGAGAAAATCCTTTCTTGTTTTGTATTATTTAGGTGCTCTGGTGAAGCACAGGAGATTGGAACTGTCACTTCGGTTACTTTATGATGATGAAAGGCTCAAAATAAAAGGGTTGCAAAATGCTAGGTTTTTTTATGTCTCACTTTATAGCTCATCTTGAAAAAGAGGGCAGTCTCTTTCAGAAAGAGGACCGTACTGTCATCTGTTGGACACTGTCATTGTAATCCTATTACCTTTTCACTAAAACTAGTAACATTGGTGGTTTAGGATCCAAACCCATAAAGCAGCAAAATAAAAATGGATCTTATGTTCTCAGAAAACTTAAACTTTCCAGCTGTGTGGTATTCAAAACTGAAATTGTCCTGTGCTCTGAAGGAAGAGGGCAGAGAATGCAGCTTTCGTTACGCACTGATCTAAAAGCCTTTTTTCCCAAATTCTGTAAGTTTATTTTACAATTAAACAAGTTTATTGTGTTTTCAGTACAGATAAGAAGCATATGGATAGCATATGATAGCTAGGACCTATATCTAGACTATTTTCTGCTAAGCAGAGAATTATCAGATGTCAGAAAGTATCTGAGGTTATCTCATCCTGGAGTTCATCAAATACTGCAAACAGACAACGTCCAGTGAACACATCCGCATTCTCTCTTTCTCAAACACATACATTCCAAATTTTCAAGAGTTTTGGCTCTAACTATAAAGTGTCTTAGATTCACAATAATACACAAATGTTAGAGAAGCAATGTATAGGCCGCCTGAAAGAGACTTGTCATTGTACAAACGCAATGGAGATTGTTAATTGTTTGCACAAGATGTTACTTTTTTACAACAATAATTTCTGAATCAGGTAATGATCTTTTACTTCTCATGTGATGGTTGGGATGTTATATCATGCTCCAATGCATTTGGACTTATTACTAAGTCATTACAACAAGGGTAAAGTTTTCATAATTTATAGAAGTGATTGTGCTGTGTAATGTAGGAGCTGAACAAATAATTAGTTGAAACTGGCATTTTTTCCTCAGATCCCCTGCCTCTAGCACATTTCTCCACTCTGACTATTAGAAATCTGTGTCCTGAGCTACTATTCAGACAATACAGAACACAGTTACAAGCATCTTCATTTCCATCAGTCTGAATGTGATATGTGTTTAATTCAATCATATAAGCTTTGTATACTGCTGGTACTGAACTAATAAATTCTGATGTAGAGAATGGAGTTTTATTTTTTGCTTTCAGGTGCTCGATTATTTCACTCTGCTTTTTTTACGGTTACGTCTGTTGTACAGATTGTCATAGCTTTAGTTCTGCAATCCCTAGGTTTTTGCCTTAGGGCAAAGCATAACTGTCAAGTTTCTTTGTTTAAATTAGCTTGTTTAGAGTGTGTAGCAGGAAGAGCCTGAGTAATGAAATCCATTCCCTGACTGTATTTAAAAAAACTTTTTTCTCGTTGGAAGAGCTGATCCTGTGTATTAGTTGTAGGAAGGTCTGAAGCACCAGTTCTAGACTTGTGAGCAGTCCTGCTTATAAACTAGACCAAGAAATGATCCAGAGAGCAGCCTGGCTGCTGAACGAGCAAATTAGGGGTATGAATTTTAAGCTTGCGTATCTCAGGTTCTTTAAGTCTTAAGTGCATGTCACACGGCAGTCAGCTGCAAAAGCTTAAGAACAGCAATCTACCAATTGCCTTCTGCTAGACAGCTCTGCCAACAGTCCCTCAGCCAATGCAAAGTTAAGTGGTTTTATTTTATACTGTCATGGAAATGTGGGTTGGGCTAAGCTGCTGGATTTCACAGTAAGTGGCTGAAGAATGCAGGTCAATGCAGTAACCTCCAGTAACACTTGTAACACGTGGCTGTGGAACGGCAGCATCTTCAATTACTGCGAGTGCTTGCTAGGCAAAATATACATCTAATCATTAAAATCTATATTGATTTAATGAAGACAAGAATTCATGACAGCCTTGGCCTGAGATACAGTACATAGTTTAATAATTGGATCTTTGAATAGGAGCTTGATTTTTCATTTCCTTTTTTTTACAGAAGGGTTAGTTTTTGAAATTACGTTTTCTTTTTCTTTGCTGGTGCTATTAGGTTAGTGTATACGCATGCTCTCAGAAGTCTATCTGCTCTAGAGTGAGGATTTTAAGCCTTCTGACGAGTGTTTTCCTGACAGCTGATGTGTAGTTTTTCATATATGTGCTGGTTTTGGCTGGGATAGAGTTCATTTTCTTCATAGTAGCTGGTATGGGGCTATGTTTTAGGTTTGTGGTGAAAACAACATTGATAAGTCAGGGATGTTTTGGTTACTGCTGAGCAGTGCGTACACAGAGTCAAGGCCTTTTCTGCTTCTCACCCCACCCCACCAGTGAGTAGGCTGGGGCTGCACAAGAAGTTGGGAGGGGACACAGCCGGCATAGCTGACCTTAACTGACCAAAGGGGTGTCCTATACCATATAGCATCATGCTTAGCATATAAAGTTGGGGGAAGGAGAATGAAGGGCAGGGGGATGTTAGGAGTTACGTGTGATGGAGCCTTGCGTTCCTGATGGCTGAACATCTACCTGCTGATGGGAGGTGGTGAATCAATTCCTTTTTTTGCTTTGCTTGCACTCACGACTTTAGCTTTACATATTAAACTGTCTTTTTTTCAACCCAGGAGTTTTCTCACTTTTACCATTCTTACTCTCTCCCCAATCCCTCTGGTAGGGAATGAGCAAGCGGCTGGGTGGTGCTTTGTTGCTGCCTAAGGTTAAACAGTGAAAATATGCAAGAGTGAAGTGATGTGTTCATTATATGGGTTTATTTAGAAGTATAATAGAAGATGAAGAAAGTAGAGAAGAAATTGGGAGGACTTTTTAAAACAGAAACCAAATAATAAGAGCTCTTTCTGACCATAGCAATATACTGAGTTACTGACTTCTGTCGTACTCCTAAGACTGATACAGGGTTCTTTGTTACTGGTTCTTTAGAGAGTATCTTAAGATTTTCTATTTTAAAAAGTGTAGCAAAAAGGATTAGTATAGTGTATGCCACGCATCTGCAAGGTTCTCAATAAACCATCCACAACCATGTGTTTGAGTAGGGAAACATATCAAGAAAGGGTAAGGAAGAAAATGCACTACTTCTCTTTAAAAGTTTTGAATCTTAGGTCAAGAAAACACCATTCTGAACAAAACCCTTCAGTAATATGAAAAAGTAATACCTTGTAATCAGAATGTGTCAGGTTGGTAAACTGACATTTTGTTTAAAGGCCTTAGTTTTGCACTGCAGCCTTCTCCTTGCAGTGTCATCTTCACTGGCTGTTGGAGTGGGCTACAGCAACAGTTTTGTCATGGATGCTTGACATCTAGTGCAGTGATATGCTCCAAGTGGGCACTGTGCAATAAAAGGCCTTTGACTGAAAGGCATTTCCCTATTACAATGATAGTTTCTCATTTATTAATCACTCTTTACAGAAAATAATGGGGAATATATGGGTGTGTGAGGGAAGGGAATATGAAATCCTGAGTGAGAAATTTTCTGGTGAGAATCAATCATAGTTAGCCAGATCCTCATAGGCAGGCTTAGCTGCATAGTCCAGTGAAACTGGTTAGCAAAGAAATCAGTGCCATGTAAGGAGTGTACTCTTTTCATGGCTATTTGTCAGTCTGGTAACTCTCTGATATGTTTTGTTCAGACAGAGATCTAATAAAGTTTAGAAACTTGATTGCCAAGATTCAATTCTTTGCTGCCTTGCCTTGTGTTTCTCCGGGAGGTTAAGAGCATCTGCAGAGAAGTAGGTTATGTAGGGGCAGTGTCTATGGGCAAGGACCCATTCCTTGGTTCTAAGCTCAAGTGGCACAAGAGTGTACACCCATATAGCTAACTTTTTTCTTTCAAAAAATATCTCAGCCTCATCTACATGGCCTTTTCAGAACAGTCCCTGGCCGTTAACCAGTCACAGCAGTGCTATCTGGTGTGAGCCAAAAGCACCAGACAAGGTATTTATTACAACTTTGATGTTAAATGATCACAGAGTGGTGCTAGAGCCTATTCCCAACCCCCATACATTTAGGGGGAATGTAACTAAGTATTTGAAGTGACAAAGTAGGGGATACTCTGACTGGACTTAGAAAGATGATCTGGGATACCAGAAAAGCCCATCTAAGAGAGGACTGACTAGGTCATTTCCATGTTTTCACAATAGCTTGTGTCAAAGCCTGTGCAAGTACACGTGTGATGTAGAAAAGCTTAGAAGGCTTGATGAAGAAGATAAAGGGGTATACTGCAGCTACCACAGTGTCACATCTTATTCAAGTTCACATAATGAAAGGAGCAGGTTTACTCTTGCTTATGTAATGCTCTAAAATGCTCTAAAATTGTGCTGACTGATGGTTCTTTCACTCAGTCTAATCTTCAATTGCAAATGACTGTAATGTAAAATGGAACAAACCTACAAGGTCATACAATTACTGTAAGGGTATGTTTGAAAGTTTTCAAAGGATTCAACGTTGATATACAAAATTGACTCTCTGAGTAGTCTTTAAGAAGTAGAATGTAAGAAATATACATGTATGTCTGCATATAGTTTCTATGCATTTGAGTTTCTAATGAGTGCTTGATTGTAGGGATTCTAATCTGATAGCAATTTTCATCTTCAGTTCCTTATTTCTGGCATGGAATATTCTATCATAAAAAATAGACTGTGTTCTTTTCAAATATATTCACAATAACTGTAGGGAAATGTATCCATGGTTTTGCAATAGGGTTTCAGGTTTCACAAAGCAACTGTACAGGTTTTTATGCATCTTTTCAGCATCTAAGTAACTTTATTCTGTAGTAATCACCAGTAAAAGGCATGGCACTCTCTTAAGATATAAAGACATTGATTGTAAATCATAGTTTTGTAGTGTTTCACTACAGGAATGAGGAAAATCAAACTATATGTATATTTTTATTTAAGTGCCTGGAAGTATCCTGCATCTTTCAGGTAAATCACAAATAGCTTGATGTAGCAGCAATGACTTTTGTTTAGGTGAATGCTTCAAGACTTGATCTAGTGAAAATCTCTCTCCCCCTTCAAAATCTGTAGGTGATTGCCCCAGCTCTGAGGCTGATCCTTTTCATGGACGTAGGTCGGTTTAAGAAAGTGCCGAGACTAAAAATGACACAGACCAGGATGCTGACTGTGAGCAGGGGCTGTCCTGGGCAGCTGCCTACACACCTTTAGGTTCTGGACTATGTAGGGATTTCACAAAACACCAACCAGCAAGTATGCTCACTTTAATTGATGCTATTCCTCCACTTTTTGTAGTGTCTCAAGTTGGATCAGAATTACTATTATGTCTTTTTTTTTTTTTTCCTGTTGTTCTAGTGCCTTTGCAAAAATTAAGTGCTGATTCAAGGAGAGGAGGAGAAATAGGAATGCTGATGTTTGGGGAGGGCAGGAGTGCTTCTTTTGGTGACAGTACAGATTTAACCTGGCATAGGTCAGGAAGCTACACAATACCTGTCTCTCCTTCCTCTTTTCATACATGAGGACAAGGCTTGGTTGAGGTGTGGGTTAAGAGTAGAACAAGGTTAGTACTTCTGCAATTTGTATAACTATTACAATCACTACAGAGCAAGCCACCTAATTCTGCAGCCTGAATTCCACTGTTAGAGCAATGCGTCAATATTAATGCGAAAGCAAAACATTTTTAGTCCATGTCTATGAAGGTAATCAGTCTTCTTTTGATTTGGGCATTAGCTGATTTGGTCTTCAACCCTTCTGTGCTTCATCTCTTGAACTCTGCAACACATTCATTTTTCCCTCACAGTTCACAGGATTCTTAAATAAGAAATATTTTTAAAACTATGAAATTCAAATAATGAAGTGTGAAAATGGCCCCATTATTGTTTTGCAGAAAGGATAAGAGACAGTGGTTGAATGGGGAATGTGAAAGATAAAAGGCACTGAGAAAGTGTCCAAAAGGTAGAAAATATAGAAAGTAGAAGGACCATTCTGGAAGTTTGGGAGGCTCTGCCTGTAGGAGACTGTAACTGGCTGAGTTTACTTATATAAATATTTCACAGAATCTAACAATAATGATGACTTCTGAGAATCGAGAGATAATAGCAAACCTGAAGCCAGCTCATAGCTTGGTCATTCCATGAATATACCAAAGCCTTTGCTCCAGTAGGAGCAGGACAGCTGACCTAATTTAACAAAGCATATATCCCCCCTGATGCTTGAAACTGCAGGTTCTGTTGGCAGAATGTTAGAAATTGTAATCGAGGCTGAATGTGCCAAATTTCAGAGCCTAAAGCCTTCAGAGAGATCCAGCACATCAGGAAGGTCTTTCCAAAGCTATAGGAAAGGGTTGCAACAAACAAGACTGTAGCTCTTCTCAAAAATATTTGTGCTAAAAAGCAAGAAAGTTATTATTTCTGAACTTCTTATGGCAACAAAGGTTCTATAAATTACATCAAAGGGATACTTGTGTCATCTGGAAAGATTAATACCTCACTCTAGTCTCTGTTTATCTCATTGGTCATTAATTTCCAGGAAGTGTCTGGTGCATCCAATAATGACTGCTCAGGTAATAACAGATAAATACATAAATAAATAAATACACAAACCACGTAAGCCTTAAACTTAAAATATAACAAACTGTTATTAAAAATTGTAGTCATGCACAATAAATAGTTTCAACAGTATTAGACAGTCAACTTCTAGTAACTCTCTCCCTGATTGATTTGCCCTGATTTCTTAAACACTGTTGCCAATAAATAAATATATTTCTGGATAACTTTCTCCTGTACTAATGTTGCCACCTAGCCTGCTGAATCAGGTCTGCCATTGAAGTCATAAATATTTTTTAAGTGAATATCACCAATTTTTAATGCAAATAGGTTTTGCATGTGTTCTGCTGATAAATGTTCTTTGAGAATTGGAATTAGATAAACTAATTTTAATGAAGACCTTCTGTTTGGACGCTGAGTACTCATTCTGGCATTCTTGTACTGAGATACTTAAGTAAGGTATCTAAGTCCATGTTTACACACCAGATATAAACACTTGATTGCCAAAGTTTCCGAATTGGAGAAATTTAATTAATTATGTTTCTGTAAATCAAGCCACTTCCATTTTTATACAACATGGCCATCCAAATTTGAAAGCACTGGCCAAACTTTTACATCATGCCAACAATGGTTTGATGCTTTTTAGGAAAAAATTAAAAAAAAAAAAAAAATTAGTTTTTCATGGTTTTGGGTCTTCTCAGTAAGAATGTCCCTTGTGCTCTCTATGGGTACACTGATAGAGCTAATAAAGAGGCCCAGGACATGTTCTCAGCTAAGGGCTTCCACACTGCTCCTAGGAACAGCCCCAGGCATTGTTTGGTCTCTCCAATTAACTCTGTCCCAGACACAGCTGCGGTGGAGCATCCTGAGCAATGTGAATACAGCATCCATCAATTCATCTGGTGCCTGTTCTTAGTTACAGTCCAGAAAGAAGGGTATCCTCTCCCTGAATATTCAGAGGGCCTGACCCACTGAGTGCCTCAGAAGATCCCAAAGAGGTGATGGCTGGTAATGCTCCTCACAAAGTGTATCTGCAGCTACCACATGCTGCTGGTGGAGGCTGGGATACAGGTTTGTATCATCTTCTGCCTTTCTACTCATTGCCTTAGGAACCCATCCAGAAACTGCAGGTCCAGGTTGACTCCCTTCTCAACACTGGGGCAGAGCTGTTCACCAGCAGTTTCTTATTTATTCTCATTTGCATAAGCTGTAATTGGTTGACCATCATTTTAGGAGATTCTTGCCTGCTTCTGCCCTGCCAGTGGTGGCTTTTCCCACAGCACTGGGGGTGACCCTGCCCAGTTGAGGGGAGGAACAGCTTCTTTCTGTGGTACCAGACGCCTGGGGAGAAATAGCCAAACTAGTGCAGGAGATTCTCTCCCTTCTCACTGTCTTCTCTTCCCACTAGAAGTTTATGCCTGTCAGTTGTAATCTGAGTTAATGCCCAATCAAGTGCTGTTTCTAACCTTTTGACGCTGTATATGGAGGTGGAAATCTCTGCCCAGGGGAAGGGAAACAGGAATTATAATTTTTACAGTTTGTGTTTACCACTGGCCTTTTTTTCTGGTTGTAGCTTAAATATTTGGTTCTCTGAGTTTTGATCTTACACTGGAAATGCTTGAGGTGAGTGTTTTGATCTTTACAAGGTTCGGGAAGGCTCGGAAGGGGCCTCAGAGGACTGGTTGCCAGTGCTTTTGAGCTGAGCTCCAAGCTATTTCCTTTGTTCTGCTTGGAGCCAGCATTGATTCTTACGAGTTGTGATGGTGATTAGACATATTCATTTTTTTCAGTAATTTCAGGTTTCATCATAGTTTAGGGGTTTTTCTCCGTTATTATTTTCTCTAGAAGGCTTAGGTATGTTAGAAAAATCAATGGATAAATTATTCCAATCCAAATGTGGAGAGAGAGGTCTGTGATCCCTCCTCCCCTTCCCTGCAACCCTCCATATTTGTCTGTTTCAAGAGAGACCAGCCCCGGGTTTTGTTCTGCACCTAGTTTTAGCAACTACTCTGCTGTGAGATTGACCTGTCATCACTTTGAAGGAGAATTTCATATCACATTGAGCAGGTTTGGTTTTATATAACTATACAGGACACAAATTTACAAAGCTTTTCTTTATTTTGAAGTTCTGTTTCAGATATAACATGATTGTAGGCAATGGGAACAAGGTAGCCTGTGAAAATGTACGTTATGTTCATAATTGTTAGGTAAGTGACTGCATACTTCTGTTCTAATAATATACAGAAATGTGTTTATGCTTAGACTTGCAGTTTGGAGCAAAGACTACTGTAATAGGAATGATATGTCGAGATTTAACTGCTCTGTGGATTGTAGTACACAAAAGCAGTAATCCGTCTCCCCTGTGATGGTTCTAATTTTTTATTCAGCTGTGGCATTCCATGCCATGCTGTTTATCTTGTACTTTCATTCACTCATGGTTCTGATAGTTGTGAAATTGGCAGATGGTTTGTGATGCTTTGCTAGGAGTGGTTGTATCAATCCCAGTGATTAAAAGGCTTGCTGATTTGCTTACCCAAAAGGATTAATGGCAGGCAGTGAGGGCTTTGTTTGAAAAATCCATGCCCCATAATTCAACAAGGGGACAAAAAAGTAGACTGGAAGTAATCCAGTGTTAGGTCTGCTTTATGAAGAAGCTTTTTAAAAAACTTACTGACTCAGCAACTGGATGTTTCCTGATGAGATTGGAACTATCAAGGAAAATGCAGCTTCAAACTGTTTTCTCAGTCATTCCATGAGAATGAAGTTCAAGTTTTTAAGCAGGTCAGCAGCAGAACTGAATGACATGTAAAACTTTGGAGAGCTGCCCTGCATATTTTGCCTCTGTATAAAATCAGAAATGCAAAGTACAGAGGTATGACCTTGACCTATCCTCTCCTACCCATGTAATTTAAGCATTCATAAATTGCTGGTTTTTCATTGGTATGCCAAATGCTCAGGAAGACCAGACTAAGAGCACTTTAAACTGCTGCTTAGGCTTCTGTAAGTGATTGTGATGGTTTTCTAGGAAATTGTAGTTGCAAATTGCAAACTATAGTCTACTGTGGTAGTAGGCTATTAAAGTTAAATGTCAAGTACGCAACACAGAGCCTAGTAAAGAGCAAACTCCTCTGCGAGTTCAGGATGCGGGTCCCTGTTCTCAAAACCATTTTTAAGGTGTGTGCAATGATCCTTCAGAATGGGAACGGAGCTACTGTATCAGCTTTTCTCACGGTCATTCTCTCTTCAGCCTTTTGCTTCTGCTGTTCTCAGTTGCCCAGCTCCGAGATGAGGCAGCTCCCTCTCAATCCTGCCTCTTATTGGATGGATGAGCAGGGCACTCCTGAGCAGTGGCGATCAAATACACTTAAACTGGGAATGCCTGGGTCCTGCCTCTGTCAGCAACTGTGCTAACTGCTGGATGCCCTACAGAGGAAGGCATGGCTTCGTCTGCCCTGTGTGAGCTTACCATTTCAGTCCGTGCAGGCTGCCTCAGTCATTTGTGAGTGATTTGTTCTAAACACATCTTCTGACTTCATTTCTTTGGGTGGAGGTAGATATACCAGAGCTCAGATGACAGATGCCTCGCTACAGACTAAGGTCCTTCTCCATATGCAAAGACATCTATTTTGAGGCTAGGGAATAGAAACTGAGGAGTTTCTTGACTGAGCATTTCTGAAAATGAAGAGTACACCATGCAAGCATGCGTGTTTCAGGACCCTAATGGACTGTAGGCAATTGGTTTATGGTGTCATACAGTCATAGTGCTGCCACCTCTCCTTCTGTATGTCAGCTGATTCTGCATCTTGGTATCCTTTCTTAAAAATAAATGGCATCCCTTGTAATTTTTTTGCTTAATTACTTACCCTGACTTTGGCAGTTTGTGCCGGTTTCAGGTATTATTAAATATACATTGAACCAGCTCCACTTGCTTCTTGCTTACAGCCCTTCCTTGTGATACCTTTGCATTTTTAATCTTGCCTACAGGGTCAGAAACTTCAGCCTGGTTAACATGGTGGCTGTTGCTAGGAAAATAAGAATCACCTTGTAAAGGACATTTTAAGTCTTCTTGAAATGTCCCTTTGAGGTATCTGTCTTGTAGTCTGATCAAGAGTTGGTCTTTTATCTCAGCTAATCCTCTCAGAGTTGCAAACAGCTTTTCAGCCTTAGATCAGCCACAAACCTTTCTGAAGGTTTAATTTATCTTCTGTCATCAAGCTTAAAACATATATGTTTTAAATTAAACGTGTCAGTCTTACATGAGGTATGACCTCCACAGGTATAAGCAATGCACTTGCACAGTTGGCTGTGAACAAACATCAAGAACATAGGAATCTGCTGCTATGAGACTGTTCTCTACATGTTTTCTTTTCACCAGGAATCCTTAAAATGCAGAATGTTGTTTAGACCCCTTGCAGTTGCCTTCCGTATGCCCAGATGTTTCCATCTTTCCTGCTCAGATTATTTTCTGTAATTTCATTTTCTTCCTGGTGCTAGATGCTGTTCAGAAATCACTTTGGACCACAGTACTTGAGAGAGAGACCTGTATTTAGGGGTGCATTTTCACTTGCTTGTACTTAATGGGGAATGGGCTTGTTCACAAGATCTTCCTGGGTCTTCCAAAGAATGAGCAGAATTATGTAAAGCTCCGATTTTTTTATCACATAATGTTTGCAATGATATATGATATGCGGTGATATATAAGTTACTTATCTGGGGTGTTGAATACAGTATCTGAGACTTAGCTAGAAAAGCTGTCTTATAGACTGAAGATAAAATTGTCAAGTGTGTCCAAATAACCTGAGATCCTACCTGCAAAAAAAGATAAAAATACTTAGGATTCTAAATTTCATTGACTGTACTCCTTCTACATTCTTTGCTATTCTTTGCTCTGCTAGATTGAAATCCAGGGATTTTATATACACATTTTTTCCATATAGTCTCAGTATACTCTGGACACACTCTACGTAAGCTGTTTTTAATTAGATTTGTGTTAAAGAGAGACTGCCTTTATCCTAGTCAAGCAGCTAGACATATGTTGAATACTTTAAATGTCAGTCTTTCACTGCTCTGTATATGTGATTATTTATTAACTTTTTCAAGCTACAAAAAGACAATGAAAATTAATTAAAATTATCTTCAAGCAATAGAGGCATGACACTGATGTGATTCTGATCTCACAGGTAGTAGATGGGAATAAACTACTAACCCCAGAAACACCTGAAGAGTGAATGAACTTAAGATGCCCATTTACCTAAAACTTAGAACAGCTTCAGTGATAACATAATTTTCCTTTCAGTTAATTCCTCCGGATGTGGGCAGGGCACTTTTTAGTAGACATTTTCTTTAGACAAAATCTTTCCAGAGCTTTTTTTTTTTTTTTTTTGACTAGAAAGGGTTATCATAATGAGGAAAAAAGTCCTTCGCATGAGTAGTTTCTGTTGCCATGAGGAAGATTGAGCTGTTAAAGACATGTAAGGACAGCAAATTCTTTTCTATTCATATTCTTGATGTATGGAAAAGGTTCTCAAGCAATCCAATTTTAGCTTCAACACCACAAGTGCCTAATATATTCCAGCAGTTTTTAACCTTCTACGAAAGTTCTTTTTCCAGCCCAGTCGGCTTATATCACTATTTTTATGTGTCTAGGAATAGTTGATTAGGTTGAGGACATGTGAACTTCTGTTTATCTGTGATTAAGCACATGTGCATATCCCAGTGCCATAAAGTGGTTTTGGGAAAAGAATCAGAGTATGTTGAACTGTATTGTGGAGGATTGTAGTACTTCTGGACAGATTTGTCACATGCAATCTTATCATTTTATAAATACAGTATTTGCTGCAATGAACAGAAATGCAGTGTAAAGGTGTTTTTCCATCACGGATAGTACATTTGCTGTTTAAAGCCACTATTGTTAGCTTCAGCCTTCTCTGAGACGAGCTCTGTCAGTGCTTTTCTCTCAACAGTGGCATACAAAGACACATCTCCCACACACAAAAATACTAGGTCTTTCCAGAGGGGAAATTCATCCAGTTCTTTTGTACCCTGGTTAAGGAACAGTTGATTTTGTAACTTTGGCGTTGAATAGATTCTGTGGAGTCTACTGCTTCCATTTGAAAATCAGACGTAAAATTGGTTAGGGCAAGAGTAAGCTTATTCTGCTTTGCAAATCCCCATGTGAACAAAGGATACTAGCATTAATAACATAATTTTCAAAATTTTTTTTCAAAAGGAAAAATGTTTTTAATTTCCTTTCTGGTTTGATTGCTAGGTGTTCACTTAATGAAGACCTGTAGAATCTGCAGATTCGATTCTAATGGGACTTGACCCTGATTTTAATCATAGTTTGCAGTCTTTAACCATGGGAAAAAATATCCCTTTCAAAACTCTGATCTTCCTAGTAACTCTTAGAACGACTTGACTTTAAGACTACTGTATAACTGTCAGATCGCATTCCTTGGGTCATGGAGTGATACCTTATTTCATTGTGCTACCTGTATTGTATAAGGTATAAAAGACTCAACACTTTTCTGTGCTGAACAAATATTTTCCCTATTATAAAAATGAATAAGTTCCTGAGAGTCTGAATATTGTACACAGGTGATCAAGTTAGATGACAGAAAAAATGGAACTATTGTCTTGTAGGAACCTTGAGAGAAGCAGGTATAGAGTCTGAGTCTTCCCCATGCTTTTCTCCAAAATTAGCATTAAGGTTTTTTTATCTTCTCCATTGAGTATATGTCCTTCACAGTGAAAGCCTTATTGAAACTAAACCTTATTCAAAATCAATTTCCAGGTAGAAAATAAAGCAGCAACCATTATGGAGTAAATTGAGAGAGCAATTACAGGGAATAATTAAAACATTGTGGATTCATTCAACGATAACCTAAAGTCTTCTGAACATCTTTTAAGATGTTTCAAGTAAAATAATGAAAAATGTACGTGTAGCAATATGGATATGTATGTGAAGCTGACAATATTATATTACGTTATGCTCAAATCTGAGGCTGCAAAACCCAATATAAATAGCAATATTTACATACTGCGTTTTCCACCATTTCAGTGTAAGTATTGTCCAGTGAAAGTTTAAATGTACCTGATAAGAAGGAATCTGGAAGCTAAAGTGAAACTATCTTTGCCCAGCATAATTTTTTTTTTTTGCAAAAAATAAACACATGAATATTGAAAAAACATCATAAAAATTAATAAAAATGAATAATGAGAAGTATCAGAAGGAAATAAAAAGTATCTTAGGTATATCATTGGTAATGATTATCTCACTGTATCAAAGATTTCAATGATGAAAAGATCATAGTGAGGAATGTAAAGTGGCAAAGGAACAGTTCACAATCAAAACATTTAAAACAGATGGAGGCTAGGAAATGAATTTGGGCAAAAAAAGAGTCCTGGCTTTTTTACATGTATGTCTACTTTATTTTCTGACTGTAATTAAGTTCTGGATGAGCTTTTATTTGTTATGTTTTTTTACACTTATTTTACGTACATAATGAATAGGTCTTGCCACATGCTTTATTTAAGAATCATTTGAACATATGGTTCAGACCTGGTCAGCATACCCTAGCACGCAGATGTGGTTTTCCATTTGCACAGTATCATTTTCCTAGATGAAAGTCTGGCTGTGTCTTGCTGGGTTGCTAGTGTTTTTGCCAATACTGGCTTTGGACCGTGATCTGTCTGGTATCTCTTTTCAGATCTGTGTAATGGAATGATGAAAGAGCGAGAAAGGAGTTGTTTCTTAGCACTGACCTAATTCACTCTGCTTGCTTAATGACGTGATAGCATAGTGTGATGTCCATAAGGAAGCTAGTCTGTGATGACTTCACTTCGGATGAAAACAGCCTTAGGCTACAAAAGAAGGCCAGCCAGAAAATTTTTTTTTTTAAAATACCTTCAAAAATCTTGCAAGCTATCTTCAGTGCCCTCCTGCCTAACCTCTTTTCTATGCCTGACTACATAACCCCAAACCCACAAAAAACCCCAGAGTTAGTTCTCCAAATTGGATATTGAGAAATTGGGAATGTGCACGAAATTTGAAAACACGGTGTTCTGAGTGTATTTCAAGAGATTGTTTTTCAATAACTGGTGAAATTCAAAAGCTAGAATTCCCTACCAATTACCCATGAGACACTAGGGATGTAGTTTTTTGATACATCCTCCAAATAGGGACTAAGGGTTAGTAAAAGATAACATTTTTTTTCTGCAAATGAGATTCTGATTACAGATTTGATTAAATCTGCTTTGGGAAAAGCCAGCTGTAAATTTTTTGCCACTGTATGGAATAGTAGATTTGTATGAAAAGAGAGGTTTGTACTGCAGATGAAGACCAAAGAATTGGTGCAGCATAGGAATGATAGGTACATCAACTTCACCTGAAGTCACAATCTTTGTGTCCTGCCATGTTCATGAAAGGATGTATTTTTGTCCTGTTTCTAGAATTCTAGTTCCTCACTCCCTTGCAGATATATGTATACCATTTGCAGTAACAAGGAAGCCAAAAATAGACCTGTGTTTTTCAGTTCTTGTTTTCCACTGGATGTTGTGTGACATTTGCAAGCTCAGCAAGTCATGTGTTTTCAACAGAATATTTCTGTACCCTGTTTAAATAATTTTAAGAGCGGTGATGGCTCTAATCTAATTTGGAGTGAGTCATCATGAGACTGAAAGGTGAATTTTTTTCTGTAAAAAACTACCGTATGATAAATGAGTTTCAATCAAACCAACAAACCTATTAAACAAAGTTGCTGGCACAGGTGGTAACTGGTTTCTGCCAAACATCCACAAAGTAAGTGACTTTATGTCATCGCAACATGATACCGAATAGGCTGCCCTGTGTGATTCTTTTGTAAAGAAGATAGGTGAACATCTTTTTAATATTGTTGAAGAAGAGCTTACATCTCCTCACCTGAATTGGTGGCTGTCATAGTTTTCTGAAAAGTACTATGTACATTTTACTTTTTGATGATTTTTGAGACTGAATTTGGTTGAGCTGAAGCCTTTTTTGCATTGAATCACAATGTGAGTCAAGGAGCAACGGATATGAATAAGAATTAAAGAGATGCAAGAAAATAGCCCTAATTAAAAAGCACAGCACTTGGTTGCCACAGTTAGATTGAGTCCTGAATTGTCATTGATGAGTTTCTCAGTCTCGTCAGTAATGATGGTCTCCCATGGTGCCAGCAAACTGTGAGCAATTTTCTGCAGTAGCTGCTGTGACCAGATTGTCTTAGGATGAAATGTTGTCACGAGACAAATATACAAAAGCTTCTACTTGCTTGTATCTGCAAGAAAGAAAAACCATCTTTATCTGCTTAGTGAAGCATAGAGAACCCTCCTCAAATCAAGGCTGGAAGGTGGTTGACACACAGGAGGGAAGGGATGCCACCTAGAAGGACCTTGACAGGCTTAAGAGGTGGGCCCATGTGAACCTCATGACATTTATCAAGGTCAAGTGCAAGGTCCTGCACACGGGTTGGGGCAGTTCCAAGCACAAGTACAGTCTGGGTGGAGAATGGATTGAGAGTAGCCCTGAGGAGGATTTGGGAGTGTTGGAAGCTCAACATGATCCAGCAATGTGCACTTGCAGCCCAGAAAGCCAACCATAGCCTGGCCTGCATCAAAAGAACCGTGGCCAGCAGGTAGAGGGAGGTGATTCTGCCCCTCAACTCTACTCTCGTGAGAACCCACCTAGAGTACTGCAGTCACCTCTGGGGCCTCCAGCATAAGACAGACATGGACCTGTTGGAGCGAGTCCAGAGGAGGGTCACAAAGATGGTCAAAGGGCTGAGAGAGTTGAGATTGTTCAGCCGGGAGAAGAGAAGGCTCCAAGGAGAACTTATTGCAGGAAGAAGACCTACACTGTGAGAGTGGTGAGGCACTGAAACAGCTTGCCCAGAGAGGCTGTGGAAGCCAAACCCCTGAAAGTGTTCAAGGCCAGGTTGGATGGGGCTTTGAGCAACCTGGTCTAGTGGAAGGTCTCCCAGCCCATTGCAAGGAGATTGGTACTAGATGATCTTTAAAGGTCCCTTCCAACCCAAACCATTCTGTGACTCTGTGAAAATGTGTTGGGTGTTTCAGTCACATGCCATTTGTTGCATCTTCATTAGAGACAACTTTTGTAACTGGAATCAAATGAGATTGTATTTATACAGACTATTTTCAACATATTAAATATCATGTGGTCATTTATGTGGTTTATATTATTTACAGTAATATTTTCCTCATTTATTGCCTAGTAAAATAAATGTTATTTCCATGAAGAGTAACCTAACCTAGTATGAACATTTGTAGATGCCATTACATTATGGCTAATGCATGTTTTCTGTACACAATTTAAATTTCATTTTCTTAGAAGTAACCCAGAGTAGTGGTAGTTGAAGAGGAGATAACAGAATTTTTCAATTGGAAGAGACCTACAACCATCCAGCTGCCTGATCAGTTCTGTATCTGGTGAGACCGGAGAAGAAAAATGTTTAGATGAGTTTTTTGAAAAGCACTGACATAGATGACAGGCATCTATATCAGAGATATTCAGTTCTGTTAAGTCCATTACAGTCTTTGTTTTGAGGCCTTGAAGAGTTCACAACTTTAAGTTCACAACTAAACAGCTCTCTAATGGAAATTTAGCTATTTTCAATTATACCTAAATATGAACCTAATTATGCCAAAGTCTGGAAATAACAGGAAGTCGTCATATCCAATTAAATTTAAGCAGAAATTCTTGGGAAGGATGTTGTTTAGGATTTGTGTTCCTGTGGTTTCTTTTGCCCGTAATGGAAAGAGACATACTAGCAGGTACTGCATATAAACCGGTTTCTGGGCATAATCAGTAAATCAGAAAATTTCTATCTTTGGATAATTGAGAGGGATAGTACTTTCAATTTTAAGTGGATAAAGTACAAAAGCAGTCAGGTGCATCTGAGAGAAAGCAGAGCAACAGTTCCAAGACCTTTAGCTGAAAATGACTTGGTTTGTTTCTAAAAGGTGTTTATTCACCATTGTTCTGTAGCTGACATTAGCCTGTAATTCATCACAGAAACCACTCTGGTATCTGCGGGTTGGAAGGTGGCAAAAGTGACACCAGCTTTTAAAATGGCATTCTGGGGAGTCAGGGTTAGTATAGACCTGTAATCTATACAGGTGTTAGTCTGTAACAGACAAATATAATTTTCAGGAAAATTAATGAAAACTGTGGTAAAAACAGAACTGGTGGACACAGGGATAAATACAATGAACACTCATGGTGGCTCACAAAGCCACTGGAATTCCTCAAAGTTGTCAACAAGTATATGGGTAAAGGAGATTGTCAGAATTTCCAGGTGGCCTTACACAAGACTTCTTTCCAAAACGTTTTAAGGAAATTAAGTGATTAAAGGGCTGCTGCCTATACAGTTCCTTGCATAGATGGGTAATGGATAAAAAGAAAGAAACCAAGGAATGGAAATAACTGGAATTGAATATCAATGTGACCAAGTCTTTTTGTATTAAAACTAACTCAGCATTGTAAAGACAAGGTTCATCAGTCTCAAACTACAAGATGAACTTCTAAGAATCTCTGACTGAGCAGTGAAATGGCAGATGAAATGCAATGTAGACAGATACAAAGTGAGAAAAAAGATAACAAGAGAACAATAGATATATGTAGAAAGAAAGTCTGAACTTCACACAAAAAACGAAGGCATTGAGCTCACCATTAATAGCCAGGAGAACCAAGAGTGACCTGAACAGGCTGATCATGTCTTCCTCTGTAAGTGAGAGGGAGCTGAACTGAAGCTGGCAGAAGGCAGGTGTGGAACAGTAAAAGGGGGCAGTTTTTCAGCAGTCATGGAACTCCTTGACAGAGAACAAAACTTTGTTCTGGTCCTAGGTCTTCTGTGTTAAAACCAAGGAGCTCAAATGGCCCTGAACATCATTTCAGGGATAGATCTCTCTCTGATAGTCCCAAAACATGGCTTATATTGGTACTAGCAGATGATAACAAGTAAGAGCCGCCTTTGGCTGGCACACGCAGCTTCTCAACTGTGCTGCTGCCAGCACGTTTCACAAGCAGCCATGTAGTAATACTGATAAATCTGTGATATGTTGCTTCACTGGTACTGTTTTCAGTCTTGTAAAGGTACAAAGGACAAATCCCACAGGTACTGTGCTGTCCTGGGTGAGAAAAAAACATAAAAGACTGAGGTTGAATCACTTGTGGGTGATGGGGACAGCTGAACAAGGAGGATGCTTTTTAAGTGGTGAAAGAGAGAAATAGCATTTCTGAGCTCCTGGACCCAAAAGCTGAGACAGGACAAAGTGAAATGGAGGAGTTAGAAATATAAGAAATACACCAGCAAAGGTGATTGAGGTTGATGGATACCTGTGAGCAAAGTGCAATAATAGCTCCCTGCTAGAGAATCCCAGAAGCTGCCTGGCTTACCAGATGTAACGCTATCTCAGTTTCTGATTCATACGTTTGAGTGAGACTTGAGTAACTTTTCAGACCTCTGCCAAAATGAGTACTCCCAAATATATTTTAGGTGTATTTGATTAAGTAGATTGGAAAAAAATTCTCCCAAAAAGTTTGTGAGATTTTTTCCTTCTGATCAGGACAAGATGTGACATTGTTACAAGTGCACACCAGGAAGAGGAAAAATCATAATGCCTTTTCTTCCTTATACTTTATCAAGTCATTTCCTATTAATTCAATGGAAATAAGTAATTGATCTTTTCATATCAATATCACAGAGCATGTCTACTCTCTGGCAGGGCATAATAATAAGTGCTTGTTGTGTAACATTGCTTATCATCATCCTCTAAGATTGAGTCCTTCAGTAATTTAAGTTGCAGCTTAGACAGGCAGTAAATATATACTCCAGTAATCAATTTGAGGTATTTGGAGAAAGCAGTACATACTTAAGTGCTGTTAATATATCCTTTAGCTTACAGGTGTACAGCATATGAAAAAATAGAATATAGCAGGTGAGAATAATAAAGACCCCTGGAAGTAAATGAAACTCATGGCTATTCATCCTGAGAAAACATGCTGTTTCAGCTGCTGTTAAATATGATTTCATTATATGTTGCCTTGATTATTTATTTGCTTATTCAGGATGCTTAGATTGGTTAATGTTGGTTCTGTCATTTGTTATGGATGCAGGTAGTCTTTGTATCTCTGGTTGCCAACATTCATTTACTTCTTTCTACTTAATTGAATCTTTGGTTTAGCTTCTGCTCTTTCTTGAGGCCCACTCAAAGTCTTCATCCCTATCTTGTGTACGGCATCTTGTGTACCCATCTATGCAAGGAACTGTATAGGCAGCAACCCTTTAATCACTTAATTTGCTTAAAACTTTTTGGAAAGAAGTCTTGTGCACGGCATGTCTATTGAGTAGATAGCCATTTGAAGTGGAAAAATCCTATCCAATACTGATTCCTTGAATTTACATCCTTAAACTACCTATATTTTCCATACTTATCTATCAATCACCCATTTCTCTTTATTAACCATTTAACTCTGAAGCGTCTTTAAAAAAAAAAAAACAAACTTCTACGAAGCATCTAATTAATTTCTCCTCAAGCTAAAATTCTATTTTTCTATTGCCTGAAGCCTCCTAGTATTTTTCCTCCAAATCATCATTCACACCATCACTAGATACTTTCCACTTCAAAATATCCCTGTCTGCCTTTAAGAGGGGTACCTTTTATCCTCTCCTTATTGCAAGCTCCTACCTCTTTCTTTTCACATCTCATGGCTACCCAATATATATATACTCCTTTTTTGCCTCTCATATATATATTGCTATATTTTAACTGCTCAAGATCTTGTAAAAATGACCTGCTTGCTTTGCTTCTGTGTATTGCATCTGTAACCCTCTGCCTCATCTCACTAGATTTTCTTCTTTTCTAACTCTGGTATTCTTCTCCACGGTTCAGGGGTGTCGCTGGTTAAAACTATGAGGATGTTCTATCTGAAAAGGTTTCGCGACTACACGGGTTTGGAGGCAAAGTAAACCCGCCCAAACCTACACAAAAGAACTTAATGGCTCGTTAGGCTTTATTTAGGCAAAGGGAAAGGAATGTGATACACAGGGCTTAACTTAAGGGGGGGTGAAAAGCAGAAGCGTTTTAATATTGAACGCAATTAAAACCATAAAGCAATCATTTAAATACAAATAGGACTGGAAGGAGAGAGATTGATAAATACATAAACAGGCATCTACAATTATAATACAGCCTCCCATTTCGACCCACATCTCCCGGTCACAAAGGACCCGCCGGGCGGGGGGGGGGCGGGGGCGGAGGAAAGGAATCCTCGTCCGTCACCTCGCAAAGTTTTCAGTGCGAGAAAAACTCCTCCAAGAGCAAACCTCCATGCAGGAACGTAGTCCTTCCTCCTCCGGGGTAGCTGGGAGAAGACTTGAGTTCACCGGGGGCAGAACCCCGAGGCTTCTGGCTCTCCCCCTCCGCGGAGCGGGGCACGGAGCGGCCCCTCAGGGAACGCCTGCGGGTTTCCCGCGTGGCGCGCGGGAGCTCCGCGCGGCGCCATTAGAGCCCGCGTCGCTTTTCCCCTCGCCAGCGGTTTCTGTCCCTTCGACGCATGGTCTGGGGCTTACAGCCGGTTTTACCCCTTATCGGGTTAAATTCAGTCCAAAGCCACCCCCGCCGGTAATGGGCAGAGCGGAAAGGTCTACCTGCTTCGCAGAAGGAGTGTTTTACTGCCCCAGGGGCACTGAGGTAACTGCGGGGGGTTTCCTCTCTCTCTGGTGAAGCTTCGCAGTGCCGCGGCGCAAAGAATGGAAAGTGCCGCGGCCAGCCCGGGGGAGTGTCTTAAACTCCGGTTTTTATGGGCTCATTCGCTGGGGCGTGTCTGAATAGCTCGACTCCCAACCAGGGAACCGAGAGGGCTGGCGCTGCTTCCCCAAAAGTCCCGAGAAAACTTTCCCGCGCTCCGGGGTAAGGAGAAGGGGGAGAACAAAGGGCTCCCCCCTGCCGGAGCCATCTTGAAACTGTGACAAGGGGGCACTTAGATTTTCTTCAAGAGACCTGCTGACTGTCTGTTAAGAATTCCTCTCTAGCTAGCTTTTCTTACTTTGCTTCTTTCTTTTTTGCTTCTCCTCTCAGTCTCCCAGAACGTAAGCTATGGAAAATTATGCTTTTCACAGCAGTGCTATGAAAGTGGGACCAGTATTTCCTCATTTTCCTTTGTGACTTTCATATTCTGTATTGCTGGCATTAAAGGACATTCCTGATCTCTCTAGAAAGCGTAGGTGCCTATTTAGGGCCTCTGTGAGTAGAACTGCACTTCTGAAAAGTTGGGGCTGTATGTGCTGTAGCAAGTGGCCAGATGCAGGATCAGCTCATGGCCCAGAAGGCTGATTTTGACCATTTCTTACTGTGATACTAATTCTTCAGACTTTAAATGGTGAACTTGCCACCGACTGCCGCAAGAGAAGAGCTCCAAAGAGGAGATATAAGGACTCCCTGAAACAACACCTCAGCCTAGGCCATATTGACCACCATCAGTGGTCCACCCTGGCCTCCAATCGGGAGATTTGGAGACACACCATACATAACGCTGCTGTCTCCTTTGAGAGCACGCGTAGAATCAGTCTCGAGGAGAAAAGACAGCGCAGAAAGAACCGTGCCTCGACTATACCACCCAAGGAGACCCTCCGGTGTGCTCTTTGCAACCGGTCTTGCCTATCCCGCATTGGCCTTTTCAGCCATCAGCGTGCTTGCAATAAGCGTGGGCAAAGCCCTTCCCAAATCTTCGTCCGCGAAGCCAAGCCATGATGATGATGATGGCTAATTCTTCAGACTTTAAATAATCTCATTTATAACTTGAAACAAAATAATCTTTGTGAGCATTAATAAATAAAGCCTTTATAACAAAAGATTGCCACAGAAATGTTCTGATATTGCTTCCAACAGTGCACAAGAAGAATGCTGAATTGTAGGACAGGTAGACATAAAAATGACTGGCTGAGAGGTTAAACTTCTCTGCCAGATGCTCAAAAGATATTAGATGTCTAACATCTAAAATATCAGCTGTCGAAACCCTTAAAATCCTGCTTCTTGAGCAGTATGATCTCTGAGCTGAGGTGGCAAGCAAGGTTATCGGATACAGTAGTCTGAGATGAATGTGTATTGTGTTGGCTTCTTTCAATTCCTCCAACTTTCACCAAGCTTTCTGTGTGCAGAAGGAGAAACAGATTAAGGTGAAAGGTAAAGTTTAAAATGGATGCTACCTCAGAATTTAATTCAATTTATAAACAGTCTCAGTCCATTCCCTACCAACCCAATTCATTTTTTTTATAACAATGCAGCGTAATTTTTAATAAAACTGCAAACAACAGAAGCCTCATTCATAGTCTGTTCACCTAATAAATTTTAAATACTTGAATCTTCTTTTTTTTTCTGAAAACATCTAATCGCAAAGGATTATTTCTTCCAGTGATAATGGTTCTAACTGTAAACAATTCTTCTAAGTAGCTCAAAAAAATAATCCCAAAGTCCATGATTTTTTTTTAATATCAAGAATAGATGTAAAATAAAATATAGCAAAGCAACCATATTTATCAGTGTAGCCAAAGAACTCACAGATTGCTTTTGCAGGTAGTTGTCTGACATAGAATTTGTGTGTCTTTTGAAACAAGCTTTTGTTATCTTAAATATCAGTGTGTAGTTAAATTGCTTCCATGTACAAATCTTTTTCTCAATGTGCCTGTATCAGTAGGCCAAACACCACATTGTGAGTCAAAAATCATGTTGCTTTTTGCTCCTTCTGAAAGTCAGGGGTTGATATTTTCTGAGAAGCTGTTTCCTCTGTAGTTACTGCGCTGGGGCAAGTCTGAAGACATATTACTGTGGAGCCTGTGGTTTTTCAAACATAAATGGAGCACCCCTCCAGCCTGCTGCAACGAATTTCCTGCACAGTCGTGTCCTTGAATCATAAGCAATCAGTGAATCATAGTTGCAGGAGACAATCCTGGGAAAGAAACCTGGGGGATAACTACCTTTTAGAGGGACAAATGTAAGCAATAAACTATAGCTCTGATCCCACAATCAGCTCTAGGTTAATTCTTGAAATTACGTGTATTGAACGTGCTGCAGGATCTTGGCCTTGAAAAATCACAGGTCTGTAGTAACAAGTGTTGTCCTACTAAATTGGAGATTCTCCCATTCTTTAGTAGACATTGAATAAAAACCTACCTTCAGTTATTTTAAAATGTGGTGAATGCCTTCAAATAGAGCTGTTTGTTATTCGTGCCAAAAAGCCAAACCTCTTAGATACCCAAGTATAGATTTCAGAGTCTATCTTTAGGCGCTCTTGTAAAGAAAATTCTGAGTGCTCTTCAGAGCAAAAATCTATATCCGCTCCTCTGTCTTAGATATGTGGAACTAACAAAAACTACTGAAACAGATAACAAAAGTAGAGTTAGTATCCTAGGTACAAAAATGTAATTGCATACGTTTTTGTTAAGCTCTTCAAAAGGAACATTTTTATGAATACAAGAGCTGATTGGATATTTTCCTGTTCTTATTTTCTTGAAACTCCAGTGAATTTCAAGCAAGAGGTTTATCTCAGCACCCATTCCCAACAAATTTCCATTTTGATATGGATTCTTTACAGATTCTCTTTGGGAAAAGAAAAAAAAAAAGGTTTTGATGTATTGAAAAAAAATATACCTGATAAGAAAAAAGACTCTCGAAAAGAAAGACACGATAGAAAACAAAATACTCACTATTGAAGTACAAGACTACCACATTTTGTTTGGAACAGTTTATTTGGGATAGAAGATTGTTGTGGAAAGTAATTTTAGAAGTGCAATCTAACCTGAAATGCTGATAAAATCTTTCTATAACCTGAGTAGAGTCTTTCAAACGCTCCTTGATTTTTAAGTGTTCCTCAAAAAAATATTTGCCCAAGGAGGCCTTAAAAATCTTTTTAAGTGGCATTGTAGTTTGTTAGTGTCCTAAATATTATTAATTATTAATGCAGCTGTGTTGTCTTCTTTAAAGTAGTTATCCATCTGAATAATTGATAACATAATTGCTTGTGCTTATTCCTAAGGGCTTGTCTATTTGCTGTTTTAACATAGCTGTTTGGAAGGAGCCTACTGATAATATGTAAAACTTTTTTTTTAGTGCTTAATCAGGAGGATAAAAATTTATTATACAGAATTTTTCTGAAGAATTGTTACATATTTATAAAAAATCTGTGCTATATTAGTGTTGCAGGGAGGTAATGTCACTATGAGTCACCTTGAGATATTCTAATATATAGTAGGCCACCAGTACATTTTTTCATTCCTCTCTTTTTCTTTCAGCCAAGCAGTTGCTGAACTCTATCTTTTATGCAGTAGCTTTGACGATAGCACCCATAATCTCCTAGCACTCTCTGTTTCACACATCATGGATCAGACGGCAGCGTGCAAAGCAGCTTAAAAATAGCAGAATGGTCATCAAGGGATCAGAGAGGCAAACTGGTAAGGCTATGAGGAGGGGAGAAAGGATGAAAGAGGAATGTGGACTGATCTCAGGATCATGTGTGATACATGGCACCCATGCTTCAGTCCTTGGGTCCTTCAGACATGGCAGATTTTTGACTAATGCCATGAAGAAAATTCTTAATTGTGATAGGATTTGTGTGGACATTGTGTAAAAATGTTTATTGTTTGTGCAGGAGGATTGGGTATTGAGCACCCAGGCAGTGAGCTGCACCCTCATGGCTGGTCCTCCAGTCTATATTGCAAAGTGGACAATTGTTAGGACAATCCTAGTATTACATTAGACACCTGTAGGAGGTGAGATGTGGTTTTTTCACTTCCTACTGTAAACACAAGGAAGAGCAGCCTCTCCAGTTCTGTTCAGCTCCTCTACAGTCACAGGCATAGAACACTTGATTAATTGTTCATTCTTTGGCTTACAGGGTCTTTGACCTGGGAGGATGTGGTACATAAAGGGAAGGAGCTCTTTGCTCCATGTCTCAGCATGGCTGTAAAAAATTATTAAGACTGTGATGAAGGAAGACATAGTCTCCGTGGAAAGAGAGTAGTTTAAATGTGATGCTTCAGTAGGGGTGTAGTTGTACCAACAGCTTGAGAGCATTCTCAGTTTCTATATTCAATTGCACAAAATTGATGTAATAATATAGACTCTAGTTCTGTGATTAGATTCATACTACATTATTGTAAAGAGCTAAAGACCATGAGCTCTGGAGAAATTCTAGGTGGTTATTGCTTTGTAAAACACTAGAGAACCAGTTGCAAAAATTTTGTAAAGGGAGACGCTTGCCTATTTTTACATGTTAACAAAGAGCAGCTACCACTTCTTCTCAGTTAGTGCTGCTGTAAGAATTTACAAGCTTGCTCCCAAGACTTTGCTTAAAGCAATTGTCATGCCGCATACATAATAATGTATGTGTTGGCTGCCTCCTTACACTACTCTGTGACAGCAAAACAAAACCCCCTTCCATTCTTTGCCATAGCAGCGGAAAATAAACATCTGGCTATCTGTCTCCTCCGAAAACATAAAATGCAACTTCTGAGAGAGTGTCTACCTACCAGACCATTACTTTGTCAGCGAAATAATGCTTTATCTAAGTAAAAAAGACCAAAAACCTTTAAAATCACAGTGTACAGCATTAACATCTGGTTTAAAGTGTGTTAAGAGCCAACAACTCAATGTCAATTTGGTCTGACTTTATGGTATTACTTGGTTGCTTATGGCTCTCACTGGGGGAGCCGAGCATTTTGATATCATCCAAAGCCCCTGAGAACAATTCAAACCAGCTGGTATTCTCTCTATTACATAATTACAAAGCACACGGTGCTGTTTGGCATACTGAAGAGGCACTAGGGGCCTACTTCTCAAAATATTTACAGCCTTTTATTCTTCTCTAAACAATCATTTGCATAGTAAAAGTGATATACAGCACACCAACATGCGACTTGACTTTATTTTCACTTTCTCAAACTTACCTGGAAGTAGCTGTGTTTAGCAGTGAGTAGGCAGAAGGGAGATGCAGCTGGCAGGGATGAAGGCTGTAATGTTTTCAATAGAAGCTTTATGTTGACCTGGTAAGTGAAAGATGAGGAATCTTTCAAAGAAAACCTGAAAGATGCATCAACGTTTTTTTTCCCATGTGAAAGCTTAGCATGAACATCTCCCCTGGATGTGGAGAAGCTAGACATGAGAAGGAGTTGCAAGTGAGCAAGGTGGTCATGACAGGGGTGTTCAATTGTAGATGAGATGCAGTGGCTGTGTCTTGGTAAGAGGTGTGTGGGGGGGGGGGGGTGTCTTTTTTATAAGTAACATATTTTTGAGCATGAGTCAGCTTCCATCTAAGACAAAGTTGCTAAAACTATCTTTTATCTAAAGTGAACAAAAAACCATGAAAGTTGTCTATAGTTAAGATGCTAGAAAAAAAGAGGGAAAAGCTGTAAAATCTGTTGGTCCAAGTGATTTAAAGTTACAAAGGGATAGACAAATGGTTAATGGTAACTGTCTTTTTTTCCCTACCACACCAATAAAAGATAAACACTTCTTGTACACATACAACTGTTGAACTACAAAACTCCATCTGTTCTGAGCACCCACAGCTTACCATCGTGCCACGTATGGGAGCCATTGCACAATGTAGCCAAAATCCTTCAAAGCCCCAAATTCTTCTCAAGTTTTATCTTATTAAATTCATATTTGTCAAAAGGAATCACATCTAGCAATGTTAAATGATAGATTAATGAATTTCTAAAGGCTTTTGTGCTGCTGTGTAGTACAGGTTTTCTTTCTGTTTTGTTTTGGTTTTAATTAAGAGATCATTTAAAGTACTTAGTTATGTTGTGTGTAGGACTAAACCCCAAATCCTATGTCTTCTTATCCACAAAGCTTCAAATCTGATTTGAAACAAATTTTTACAGCTTATAAAATTGTTTTGGGGAGGAAATAATTATTAGCAGAAAGCGAGCATAGGGAAATTATTAGATACACTATAGGGAGCCTGGTATTTACATATTGTCCAGGATCTGAATGGTTGTTACGAACAGATATGATTAGTTGTAAATCTCTGCACCCCTGTGGGGGGTGTTATCATTCAATTTCTGCACAGCAAGGGTTACTGAAACTAATTTTTGGTGCTTGTTTGTTTTCCACTTTCAAGATGCTTTAATGCGTTGCATAATTTGGACTGTAAGTGAAGGTATTTTAAGTGCAGAATCAAAATAAGAAATGTAATAGCGGTCTGAATGGACCATTTTAAGTGGTTTGCTGAGCCCAGTGACACAGTATGGCAGGTGCCACTGAGTAGTGAAACCTGCAGACTGCAAACCTTACTGAATTCTGAACTTTTTTTTTGCTGTCTGGTCCACTGCAGAATTTGACTGAGTGCCAGTGAGTTTCACGGCCAACTTTCTAAACCTAAGAGATAGGGCAAAGAAAGGATGCTTCTGTCAGACAGAACAAGGAGAAAAACACCTTCACCATGCAGTGTCGTGTGAGATAACCAAGCATAAGCAGACCATTGGATCTCCCATTGCACTATTTCTTAATTTAGGAATACCACCAGCATACCTGTCACAGGAGGTGCTAGAAAAAATTACCTTAAGCCTGATGGACATCTGGAGCTGTCCTTGTCTATTGCCTTAGCTTCTCCAAGAAAATACCTGACTATATTTTAATGTATGCTATGTCTATATGAACTACATGGATGTTCAAGTAGGAAACCATATTACCAGCTGTTGCTTTACAATTTATCTCATCCTCTGGTTCTCATTCTTTACGATTTATCTGGTTTGTCCTTGTAAGAGACAACATCGTGAAGGAAAAAGGAATGAATTGAAGGAAAAAAGAGATTAATTTATGCCACAAGTGATCAATGAGCCAACAAAGGAAAAAACTATCCTGGAACACATACTTACAAACAAGGAAGAATTGGTTGGAAATTTGAAGGCCAGGCTTGGCTGCAGTAATCATGAAATCGAAAAGTTCAGAAACCTGCAAGGAGGTAACAAAGCTAAAAGCAGGATCGTAACACTGGGCTTCAGATAACAGGCTTTCGCCTGTTGATGGACCAACTTGGAAGGATTCCATGGGATATGGCCCTGGTGTGAGAAGAGGGCTCCTAGACAGCTGGTTGATTTTCAAGGATCTTCTCTTCCAACCTCTATAACAGTCCAGCCTGATGTCCGGGAAGTCAGGCAACATTAGCAGGAGGCCTGTGTGGATGAACAAGGAAGTCCCGATATAGTACCTAAACATAAAAAAGGAAGCAGAGAAGAGGTGGAAGCAGGGGTAGGTGACTCAGGAGGGATACAAAGACACTGTCCAAGTGCACAGGGATGGGGTTAGGAAAACCAAAGGCATAAATAAAAGGCCATGTGTGAAATAGGTGCTGATATAGACTAATGGCTTAGCTCTTGAGTCTCACATACTGAAATTTGCTTTTCAGAAGTGGATCTGTGTATCCTGTAACCTGCTATCCTAATAACAGCCACAAAGCAGAGAAGGAAGTCCAGATTGTGGTTGTTGTTATTGTGTCTTTTCTGTGTGTCATTTTTAGGCTCTTCTGAATGTTCTACTCTCCTAAGGACAACACAGGTTTAGACACCCACTCAACTGAAGTGCAAGCTTTTATTAGGCATCCTGTCTTCAAAACAAAATATTTTTTTCTTATGTTCTGATATCTTCTAGGACCCTTCTTACTTCTCTAGTTACTCAATATAGTGGCAAATCCTATTTCTATCTTGCATGACTGTGTAGGTGCTATGGGTTTTAGATGAGACAGGAAAGGAGATTTCAATGCAGGACAGAAATACTCCTGCACTTTTGATAATATATTCAGAAATTGCAGAAACCTCCTGCACAGTAGCTCATTGAACTCCCAATGATACCATTCCCCCTTCTAATCCACACAAATATGGTTCCCAGTCTCTCTATATATACATACATGTCTAAATATATAATATATGGTATACAATAATATATAAGAAGCGCCTCCAGAAAGGTGGGCAATTATGTCCATATGTTCTCACTACAGAAAGAAAGCAGTCAAGATAATGACATATCTGGTGAAGTTTATGTTCTTTCAACACCACCTGTCTTAAGACTATGCTAAAAAGCCATGCACTGGAGCATCCTATTAGCATGTATATTTTTAAACATTAAAATGCCCTTCCAGTTTGTATTTTGTGGTTGAATTTGGAAGTTTGCAGAGGCAGAAGCTTGGATATGTCAGCTCCATACTGTTTTTCATATATTCTCTGCTCATGTTGTCTGTGAAATGAAAAGAGAAGAAGGTGGGGCAGCAGAGTCATTGGCATAATCAAATTTGGTAAAAGAGATGATGGATTTAATGGAATTCCTCTGGACTCTCAAAGTAAAATCCATAAATCAGCTCTGAATAAATCAGCAAAAGTTTACCTATGTGCATTTCAGATTTGTGGCCGTGGCACACGACCTATTAAGGAAACTTGAATCAATGTAAGAATACACAATAACAATAAAAGTCTAATTTCTACTAATAAGATAGATCCCTCAAAGAAGGCTGCACTCAGAGCTGTAACCAGGCAGTTGGTCCTTGCACGCTGCAGCTGAAAGGTTGTTGTGGATTGAACACTCACTTTCCTGAATGGCCTCTGGTCCGCACACCAAAGAGATACGAGCTTTGCCTTTCACCGTGACACTTCAAACACATATGCATGTGGATGAAAAGAAGATGTTTAACAAAAGCCAGATCTGAAACAGATTTTTTTCCTCTTTCATGCAGGTTTTGATCAACAGTTACGCAGCTTTCCATTAGACAGTCTTTCTCTTTGCCACATTTCCAAAATAGTATTCCTTTGCTTTCTGACATCTTTTAGCATGTCTCTTGCCTCTCCAGCTACTTTAATATAGTCGTAACACCTGGTTCCATACTGTGTGATTATGTTTTTGTTTATGGAAACTGGAAAAAGAAGTTGTAGCTGGAAGCCTGTCTGCCTCCGTATAGGTAGACCTTACTTGTAGCTACTCAAGGCTGACTGAAAATTCTATTAATGACATGTAAATATTTTTCTGTCACAAACCTAAGATATTTTACATCTATTCTGTGTTCTAATCTGCTTCTGAAACAGAAATTTCAATGAAAAGGAGCCATAATCCTCTTTAATGATACAGAGTGGATAGTGAATTGCATGTAGAACAGAAAACACACCTCCAAACCTATGTAAAATAGTGTCACTGCTTTGTTCTTTGCTAAGCTTAAATCCATTTTTAAGCTAGCAGATTCAATAGTCTGTGTGGTGCTACTACACAACTTAATGATATTTAATGATTGCATTCAATACTATTATTAATAAGGTTCAACAAAAAGAACAGTGTTGTGGAAAAGCGATAATATCCCTTTTGACAACTCAAATAAGGAAGTACCCATTATTCTATTGAACGTGTCATATCCTGATATGATTAACTTTAATTCATGTTGAAAAGACTTCTCACGTGTTACAAGAGAATAGGCTTTTCACACAAGGTTCAATTTCTTTTGCTGGCTTTAATAATTACATTTATCTGGTCCTTATTTTTCTCCTTTGCAAAAACGTGCATAGTAAATTTTGTGTGTGTGTATTAACTTGAATTGACTAATTTCTTAACTCTGTAAAGCTGCACTTAAAAAGTTCGTATGCCTTGCAACAGGAAAAGAACTATTGTGCACAACTAGTGTGGAGATATTCAAGGCAGATAATGCAGTTCATGTTCTTCTGAATAGGATGTGTGCATCTTTCTAAATGTTGATCTGTATGCCATTGATATAAATCATAATTGAACCCTTATTTGCTGAAAGGTTCTAAGAAGCCTCGCTTTAAAATGTCCCTTAAACCATTCAGTCAAAAGTGCTATCTTTTTAAAATGTGTGGCAACTAACATTTTGCTGCTTGAAAAAAAAAAAACCTAAAGCTTAATGAAGCAAATTCATCAATTAGATAATTAGCTTAAAAAGCAAAGGGGAATTTCATGTCACTTTTAGTTGCTAAACCTTAGGATGTCTCATTAATTTACACATTAGATTTTTCTTGTAAGGAAGTCAATAGATTATGTGCTTGTAACTTCGTTTATGGAGGTAGTAAAAATAGCAGACATAGAAAAGGAAATTTGTAAAACTTTAGGAATGAGGCCTGCTGTGGAGAAGTCTTTTGCTCTGAAATAGGTCTCAGCATATGAAATTAAAATGTTGGTTAATAAAATCCTGCTTTGATTTCTTTAATTCAATTGCAGGAGGAACTTAAGAATAGCGCACAGGGAGAATATTCTCTCTTGAGTGCTATGTTGCAGAACCAGTAATTATTCTTATAGCAGAACGTTTTAGTTTCCCTCTGTTAGAAGCTGATTACCTCTGTTGGGAAGGCAGAGTTTCCCACCTTTCTTTCTCTGCCTCTATGGGATCCAAATGTGATTTACCTGTCTTGACTTACCTTTGCTTACTTGAACAACTACAGGTCCTCACCTGCAAATGCAGGATGAGGCAGGTGAATGGAAAGGATTCTTGCAACTGTGTCCTGGTTTGTAAGATTATGTGACCTTTAAAACAGGCAATAATCCATATTCATTTCTACAAAGCACCTAATCCCTTCCCTGACCTGTGAATTACATCTGCTGGTTTTTTGATGGGTGAAGGTTGTTCTTTTTTATACGTAACATATTTTCCAGCCACAGTGTTCTAAGAAACTTGTGCAAGACTACACTGGAAATGAAACAGATAACTTTTGTCAGTTTTATCTCTTTTGTCGTACTAATATGTAACTGATGAAGGTCCAAAGAAAGGGGCATCAGTATAATAGTTTTTAAAACATTGAAATTAGTGAGAGATGTAGCCTGTCTTTATAACCTCTTCTTACAGGCTTTTAGCATAATCGCTAATCACTGAGGATCTTTAAATCTGAAGTTCCCTTGCATAAGGATTTTATAATCAATTACCATATTGGTGATACAGTTCTTGATGGTCTTATTAGAAACTTCTTTCAGATCACACTTTGATCATTTCTAGACTCCTGTTACTTTTTTCTCACATTGATTAATTTCCAAGGAAAATGCTAATGAAATTTGTTCTACCTAGTTAAAACCCTGACCTTGAGTTCTGACATCTTACCTTTTCCTGCAACATCTACTTTTGGAGACTGATTGACAACTGACTTTTCTTTGAGGCCCTAGGTCTTAACTATTTCGCTAAGAAAGGATTTTTCAGAGGCTCACCTAATTGTTCAAGGTTCTATGAAAATCCCAGATTAAGTCTTGATTCATTTGGCTATTGACTGCACAGCTCTTTTTCCATTTTACTATTAGCCTCTATATTCAAATAAATTAAATTGTGTTTAACTGGATTTTGTGGCTATATTTCTTAGAAATATTTGTAAGGGCTTTTAAAACTCTGTTCATAACTATTCTATAAAGGTTAACTCTATCTCAAAATTGTAAATTCCTCAGCATGACCCAAACCCCTGAGTCATACCTACAGAGGAAAAGCTTACCATCGGGCTGTTCTGTAAGTCACCTTTCTGTAAGTAAGGTGCCAACCCAGCTGTGTTTGGGATGATTCCATCCTTTACCAACAGTCCTGGCTAACGCGGGAGGTACCAGCTGACTGGAGGTTGGCAAATGTGATGCCAATCTACAAGAAAGGCCGGAGGAGGACCCAGGGAACTACAGGGCTGTCAGTCTGACCTCAGTGCCGGGGAAAGTCATGGAGCCGATCATCCTGAGTGTCATCATGCAGCATGTACAGGTTAGTCAGGAGATCAGGCCCAGTCAACAGGGATTTATGAAGGGCAGGTCCTGTTTGACCAACCTGATCTCCTTCTATGACAAGGTGACATGTTTAGTGGATGAGGGAAGAGCTGTGCATGTTGTTTACCTGGACCTTAGTAAGGCCTTTAACACCGTTTCTCATAACATTCTTCTGCAGAAGCTGTCTGCCTATGGCCTGGATGGATGTAGGCTTCACTGGATAAAAAACTGGCTGGATTGCTGGGCCCAGAGAGTGGTGGTGAATGGAGCTAAATTCAGCTGGTGGCCGGTCACTGGTGGTGTTCCTCAGGGCTCGATATTAGGGCCTGTCCTCTTTAACATCTTTATCGGTGATCTGGATGAGGGAATCGAGTGCACCCTCAGCAAGTTTGCAGATGACAGCAAGCTGGGTGGGTCTGTTGATCTTCCTGAAGGTCAGGAGGCTCTACAGAGGGATCTGGACAGGCTAGATCCATGGGCTGAGGTCATCTGTATGAAATTCAACAAGACCAAGTGTTGGTTCCTGCACTTGGGCCACAACAACCCCCTGCAGCGTTACAGGCTTGGAGAAGAGTCGCTGAAAAGCTGCTCAGCAGAAAAGGACCTGAGGGTGCTGGTCGACAGCCGACTGAATATGAGCCAGCAGTGTGCCCAGGTGGCCAGGAAGGCCAACAGCATCCTGGCTTGTATCAGAAATAGTGTGATCAGCAGGAGCAGGGAAGTGATTGATCCCCTGTACTGGGCACTGGTGAGGCCACACCTTGAGTACTGTGTCCAGTTTTGGGCCCCTCACTTCAAGAAGGACATTGAGGTGTTGGAGCATGTCCAGGGAAGGGCAAAGAAACTAGTGAAGGGTTTAGAGAACTTGTCTTATGAGGAGCGGCTGAGGGAACTGGGATTGTTTAGTCTGGAGAAGAGGAGGCTGAGGGGAGACCTTATCGCTCTCTACAACTACCTGAAAGGAGGTTGTAGGGAGGTGGGGGTCAGTCTCTTCTCCCATGTTACAAATGACAGGACAAGAGGAAATGGCCTTAAGTTGCGTCAGGGGAAATTTAGATTGGATATCAGGAAAAATTTCTTTATGGAGACGGTTGTGAAGTATTGGAACAGGTTGCCCGGGGAGGTGGTGGAGTCCCCATCCCTGGAAGTGTTTAAAGGCTGTATGGATGTGGTGCTGAGGGACATGGTTTAGGGACCCTGGCAGTGCAGGGTGAACGGTTGGACTCGATGATCTTAAAGGTCTCTTCCAACCAGATGATTCTGTGATTCTCTATCTGTATGGCTGCTGTAAGGCAGCTGAGAGCTTCTGTGCTTCAGTAGCGAAGTAATAGAAATGCAAGAATTTACTTGCCTATATCAAATTTCTGAACTCCTGTAACCTAACTGCAACCAAAATACAATTTTTGACAATAAATCCTTATAAATAAAATAGACCAATATGCTTAAAAAGTTAATTTGTACTTCTGTATATCTTGAGGCAGTGTGCTTGAATCAAGGTCAGTCAGATGCAATCAGTTTGTTTCAGTTCTCCATTTTACCTTTGCTTTCTCCTCTCTTCCCTCCATCATTTTCTGTCTCATGGTTCAACTGCAGTGCGGAAAGCTCTAGCACGGTCTGTGAGGCTGCACAGCGGCCATTTGGCCTCCCTTCTGCTTAGGGACCATCTCGTCTCCACACCTCCTTTTACTGCCATTACCTGAACTGCCAGTCTGCATAGACCAACAGATGCAAAATTAACTGGACTATGCTTGAAGAGGTACAATCAAGCTTTTTCCCGCCCCCCCCCCTTTCTTTCCAGTTTGTCTTTATTTGTGCCGACTGGCTTAGCCTGCAATCTTACTAAGCCTAGCAATGGCTTTTGTCTAAGCATCGTTGCTGAGCATGTCTAATTTCTCACCCCATTGGCCTGCCAGCTCCAGTGCACTGGCTAAATGGTTGTGAACCTGTCAGCACTAAAGGACAAGAGGGCAGTATTTTGTTGCACAGCTATAAAACCGCTTCAGCAAAGCCGTAAGAATTGCAGAATGTTATTGTACTAGGGTGCGTAATATCACCTGACCCTTTCTCAGTATTAACAGTAGAAAGTAAGAATCATGATACTGAAAAATACATGATGTTATGAAACTATTTAGGTTACATTTTAAGAGTCTGGGAGTCTGTCATTTTTCTCACTAACACTCTGTTTTCTAGATGGTCTTGGTTTTATTGTGGGCATGAGGACATTTCTCTCAGAGATTTGGGAGGCTTTGCCTTATATTACCAGCTCTTTTGCTGCATCTTGTGAGGACCAACTCCCTTATAAATGTCCCGTCCCCCCTCTCAGCTTCTCCCCAGGTCCCTGCAGCAGCCCCTGAACCAAAACACTGCATTTTCCTGGTAGAAATCCGTTTTGCTGGCATGCAGAAGCCATGCTTGCGTTACTGTCCCCATGCTTGGCCCAGGCTGGGGTGAGTTTGGCCTAACAAAATGTAGAGGCTTAACAAAGAGCCAGGCTATGTGTGTGACTACAGAATGAGAATGTGTCTGGTACCACCAATACCACAGTAATATTAATATGTAATACCTTTGATAATACTAACAGGTTTCAGTTTATTTCTATTCCAGGAAGTGGCTCCAAGCAATCGAGTGCATTCCTGACCCTTTGTCTATTATATGTATGGTCCTTATCTACCCAGGATGATGGGTTATCTTGAACGTGGAAGTATTTCAGGGAAAAAGGATATTAGAGGAGTTCATCAAGTGAACAATCTTATTTAATATTCTCCTTAATGACCTCGACTCACAAATGAAATTTGCTGATAAAGCAGACATGGGGTCAATCTCAATGCGGAGGAGGAGCTGAATAACAAGTAGGATGAACTGGGTAACACTGAGAGCCGAAATGAATAAAAAGAGATGGATTTTAATACTCAAAAAGACAAAGCCATGCATCAGAAGCAAGTAATAATTTCTACTATATTCTGAGCTCTCATCAGTTAGAATAAAAGACACTTAAGTGCATTAGTCAGTCATAGGATGTTTATGAAATACTGATGAGATTTGGCTATGTAAAACATGCGCTAGCAAGAGGCGTATGATAAGGTATTTCTAGCCCTTTTATTGAGTAATATCAACTATTTCAAATGTTCATGGGGTTCCATCTGAAATGCCATGGATATGTCTGACATTAAGAAGGATTAAAACTATATTGAAATCACTGTAAATAAGGACTCCTAGGCTTGCAGGTTATCAAGGAAAGGATACGTTTGTTCAAAAACAAATAGATGTCGACCAGTTGTGTGTGTCTCTCGCTTAGAAAATTTCTGCAAGTACTGAGACAACCACTGCACTAGCTTTCCAGTGGGAATAGGAAATCTAACCAGATTTAACATGACACTTGATAACGTTATAAACAGGATTATGTGACACCACTGCTTGTCTGATATAGCAGGGGGACTAGATTTGGTGGCATGCAATTGCTTCAAGAATATGTTTTCCCTTCGAAGAGAGCTTGTACGTTTTCCAGCATTGAAAATAAAATTTAATAATCTACATCAGGAAGAGGCATTCTCACAACTATTTAGCCTCTACAAAAGAGGCAGTGAAGGATAGAGCTGTAAATTGCTTTTGCCAGAAATATTTACTTACTTTTTTTTTTCTATAGGGGATACTGGACAGTTCTGTTTAAGGTGGTTTGCAACAGAAGGAGAGTATTGCATTGTATTGAATCTTCCCAGCTGACTGGAAGAACCTTCTCTTCACAGAATCTGGGCACAATATGTCCTGCCATTTCATGATTTTTCATCATCCTAAAAGGAAGCTTGCTCTTCTGCTTTAGTTTCTCCGAGTCACCAGTCCTTCTTTGCCATAGTGTGGACTGATTCTGGGCAATGCCTTTTCATCCTCTTTGGGTTTTTTTCTGTCTGTAACATGTGTCTGGATTGTGACAGAAAATGCATAAGCAACTTGTTGATACTGGTATCATCTGTGCGTAGTGACAGAATCTTTCAGCTGAAGACACTTTTGGGCTTTTTCATCATTTTTCCAGAAGGGTTCCTTCATTCTCAGCCAAAGTCTGGCTATTCTAAAAAAAAAATTCCTAGTTTTATTCCAGATATGAAAGAAGAAAATCCTTTGCTTTTTTTCTAAGAATATTTAAGTGTTTGCTCTCAAGGAACTCAAATTACTTTGACAGTGTCCAGATATAATACTAGTCACTTTCCAAGTTCTCATTAATGATCATTTTAAAGACCTCAGAAAACAGGCATCTAACTATTACAAGCATCTACCATCTGAACAAAAAACGTCAATGGTTTTACTGGATCCGATAGGATTCAGGAGAATGAGAGTAACAGAGTCCCTAGACAGTTCATAGAAATGTAATAATTCAATTACTATCAGAGTTCTAACAGATAGCAATTCAGCATCCACAAGCAGTTTTCTCTCAGACTCCTAGACATTCGCAATTTAGGTTTCTCAGTCAAAATTAGAAAATACAGTTTTTATGACTTAGGTATTCATGAAATAACTTGACCTTGTGCTCCAGAAAGGACAAGGTTTCAAAATTCAGCTAAGGAATACATTAGTGTTCCTGTAGTGTTAATTATACTCATATCCTAGTTTTCTGAGATTTTGGGTTTCAGTAGAAGCAGCATTCTTTAATTTTCCTTCTAGTTCTGAATCTTTTCCCCAGCATGTTATAACTTCCCAAATTCTTAAATAAGTCTGCAAGAATAAATATAGAAAATTCCAGCAGGAAAATATTGTACTTAATCATTTCACTATCAATATTCCCTGAACCCTTAATAATTTTATGGACAGGAGACTTTTTTAAAAAAGATATTTCTATTCAAACATTTCCCATTAGCAGCTATAGCAGGCCCATTGAGTTAACATGTATTGACAGCTTATGCATCTGGAATCCTTATGTGCACATTTTTCCTTTGCATACTGTGGCTGTCAGGCCAACAGCATGATTTTCTATCCTCTAAAAAGTTTGGCTGAAATTAAAAAAGACTACCTGTTCTAGGATTTTCACAACTTGAACTAGTTGTCTGCAACTTTGGTTGACACAACCGAATTAATGTGACAGTTATCACTGAAGAGAAAAATTATGGCTAGTAGGTACTATTAAACACTGTCAAATACTTTCAATCTATATACCTGTAACACTTCTGAGTGCATGCAGTGCTTCATAAAACGTTACCCTTGCTCACTTAAAGAACAGGGTAGCTTTTTGGACAAAGAAAAACGATGTTTCAGTTTTATTAATTTGCTGCTTGGCTTCAATATTTTCAGTGCATATCTGCACTTGGCACTTTAAAAAGGGAAGAGAAGAAAAAAACAAGTTGATGAATAAATGGCACTATTACATCCTGACAATCCTGATCTTCTTGCCTCTGCTCTCCCAAACTTCTCCACCAGTTCTTCCTCTCCTCGAACATTTGCTATTTTCTCAGCTGAGCAGGAGTCATCTGCTGCTGAGACTGATTTAGAGTTCTGGACATACTGGTTGTCTGATTTCTGCTGCTTAAAATGGCCAAAACACTTTTTCTACCTTTGCTTTCAGAAAAAAAAAAAAAAGAGGAGACACTTACAGGAGTCTTACTCCTCTACCCAGGTGATATATAAGAACTTCACTCCCTTTTCAAGTGTGGTTAAACATTTAAACATACAATACTAAAACATTCAGTCACATTTAAAGATGTTCAAAACAGAGGAAATTAAAAAAAAAAAAAAAGCCCAAACAAACCAGGGATCACGTAAGGCTCTAACAAAAGAAAATAAACATACTTTTTCCTCATTTCTGTTTTTTCACTCCAACATGTAAAGGATCATGGAGCACTATATGCGCATTAATGAAGGAAATAACTTTCCTTGTTCAGCATGCATTTTAACAAGAGAATATCCAGAGCAATTTGTTAAATAACTATTAAAAGTGTTCCAGATGTTTAGCTATCTGGCGGGGTAAAAATCACAGAGAATTGAAATGGGTCCCATGGGAAGACCTATTTAGCAGAACATGAAAAGTAGATTATTTGACTTTTTAGATTTCACAGGAGGAGGGTTGGTAATTTATGTTGACCTGAACCTGAGATCTACAACACAAACCTATAAGATGTGAAAGACTGCAGAAGCAATCTTTGGGGAAGTAGTTTAGGAAAAAAGAAAACAATGACAGGATGGTCAGAGACATTGTTCTAAAAAATACCTTCTGTTTTGTCAGTAGAAGGGAGAAGGACTTATGTAATTTAAAAATACAAGTACTATCTGGCGGTCTGCTTTTAATAAATGTTTGCTGTTTGTTAGGATTTTCACAGGGCTGCTCTAGATTAGCCAACAGGAAAGTTGCTGAAGTATGAGAAATGTGTAGGCCTCCTTCAGCATAGGCTTACTCTTCACCTTTGTCAAGGAGTGTCTTCTCCAGGTGAGATCTGTTCCCAGCAAGTGGTGGTGGTTGAATGTGGGACAGGAAAATGAAGTAATTTCTTGTCTTAGGAAGTATAAATTCTGATGGGCAAAAAGGGCTCTGATACTTTTTTGTACTGACTTCTTTCTGTATTAAGTATTTCTGGGGAATTTTGAGACCCTTTTCTAACTTTAAGAAACATAAAGCCCCAGTAGTTGTTACTCACTGAGAGTGTTTCAGTTTATGCACTGCCATTTTAATCAATTCTAGTTTTCTCCTTTATTTTTCCATTGCTTTATTATCCCACTCACAGACAAATTTTTAACTCAAAACACTGTCTGTAACTATTCCACCGTCAGGTAGGTGCCTTGAAGGATTATCAGCTATGATTAGCAATTCCAGTAGAGAATATGTTGGGTGGCTTTTTCTTTTTTCTTGTTACTCCCGCATGCCACTCCAAAAGACATTGACACATGGTACTTCAGCCTTTGGACACAACAGTTGCTGTGGGAATCTGAATGTTTATCCCCAGGTCCTTTGCAGAAGTACACCTTCCTTGTGGCAAAGGTGTTTCTATGGTAACATTTGACTGGAGGCCATAGAACTTCTACAGGATGTGCTAGAAGGCTTCTTCTGCGCATTATCTGTCTTAAATATATCAATGTAGGTTTAGCTATATTAAGGCAGGTAATAGTGAGAAGAAATGTTTCCCTAGGAGACTAGATTCTCTGGGAGTTGTTCAATGCTATTCATCAGAATTTTACTTTATTCCAGGTTTTTATGCAGTGCTCTTTCATTATATCTGATGGGGTGGCCTGTTTTTCAGTGGTAGTCATTCTCTGAATAATATTGGCTGATTGTGTTATCTTCAAAGAAAAAATTCTATCAGTATCACTTGTGGTCCTTCTTTAATAAACCAAATAGGATTTTTTATTTCTGAGAAGATGACGGTGTTTTTCAACTTCCTAAGATGATGTTTTAGTGTTTGTAAGGAAGTCACTGCCTGTATAAAATGTATTGGACTGAGGGGTTATGTATGGGGGTTTACTGTTTCCTTTGATTCACTATAGATCATTGTCACCTCTGATAATGGCTTTCACCTTAAAAAATGAGATGACACTTCCCAAATTAAAATGGGCCATGTTTTCTCACTGAGACTCATCCATTGGTGTCGGCTTCCATTTACAACAGAGCCTGAGCAGGCAGCAGTGTTCTTGCATTGTAAGAAATAATTTTGGGTTATCATTATTGTTTTATTACTGTGCTATCAGCCTTTATATTTATTCCTATCCATCAGTGAAGGGACTCTTATTGCTGCCAAGTATGTGGGCCCATTTTGTTTCCCTGCCTATTTCAAAATGCTGGTCCTGCCTTTGCGTCAGCCATTGCTTTGCTTTCACTGTTGGGACTAGCTACAGCATGGGTTATTATTAATGTCGATCATATTCTGCTGGCAAGGGCACAAAAGGCGGCTTCCGCCAACACCGTGCTACTTTTAACAGGAGTCTTAATCAGATCATCTTCCTTGGCCAGAAAAAGGTGTAAAAGAGAAAATGAGATGAGCTAAAAGAATTAAGACAAATAAAGGCATTTTATGAATGCATTTGTGACAAATTAGCTCAGACTGCAAATAGAGATTGATCTGTTCAGCTGAGATGAATTGGTTCTCAAGAACGTAAGGATCAGACTCTTCATGGTTAAGGTGAGGGAAGGTATATTTAGAACTAATGTTTTCTTCTAGCATTAACCTTAAACTAAAATTAAGAGTCTGAAGTTAACACTGTGGAAGCTTCTTACATATACAGTCTTCTTAGGTAAGGAGCAGCTGTTCTCACACAAAAGTCGGATAAAATGCAAATTCTGAAAGTCGAAAACAGACTGAGTCACACCCCATAAAATTAATACGGCCTGCCACTTTACACATACTGCCGCCAAGCAAAAGGGTGCCAGCATCCCTCGTGCTCACTTGCTGAGAAGACTGCGAAGTCTTATTCATTGCTGGTGCACTTAGGTTCACATCCACTTGAGATGAGTCCTATCAGTCTGCTCAGACTAAATACTCTGAGCTGTTTGCCATATGATTAGGCTGTGGTTTAACCCCACCCAGCACCTAAACACCATACAGCTGCTCGTTCACTCCCCCACCTCCTGGTGAGATGGGGAGAAGAATCGAAAAAGAAAAACTTGTGGGTTGAGATGAGAACAGTTTAATAACTAAAATAAAATAATAATAAAATGTATTATTATAATAACAATTGTAATTAAAATTAATATAACAAAAAGAGGAGGAAATAAAATTCAAAAAAGACAAGTGATGCACACTGCAATTGCTCACCAACCACTGACTGATACCTAAGCAGCGATCCACACCCCCCACACTCCTGGCCCACTCTCCCTGAGCATTAACATTCTATGGTATGGAATGTCCCAGGTCAGTTGTCCTGGCCATGCTCCCTCCTGTCTTCTTGTGCACCTGCTTGCTGGCAGAGCATGGGAAACTGAAAAATTGTTAACTTAGGGTAAGCGCTACTTAGGAACAACTAAAACATCAATGTGTTATCAACCTTTTTTGCACACTAAATCTAAAACACAGCACTGTGCCAGCTACTAGAAAGAAAATTAACTCTGTCCCAGCTGAAACCAGGACAGATTGGTGCCATTTATCTTTGCCATGTAAAAGCACAAAGAGGGGAGAGGAAATTATTTCCATCCAACCTGTTGGCATTTGGAGTATTTAATTCAAGACAGCATTGCTTTACTGTACTTTATAACAGAGCTGCCATGCAATTAAAAGCTTCATGTGTGAAAAATTCATGCAGGTGGGACTTTATCTGGTATTAAATCTTCTACTTGGAAAAATAAGCAAGTCAATAAAATATGGAAGCCATATTTTCAGAAGAGTCTCAGTGAGGCATCTGAAATTATTCTATTTCTATTCAATAAAATGGAATTTTTAACAAGCATTCTTTGCCACGCATAAGTTAGGTGACTGTGCACTCAATAATTTGATCCTTATGTGTACTGTTTGGTGCTTGGTTTCAGACTGACTCAAAATTGGAACATTAGTTTACTTAGCTAGATTCTCTAGAAATGTATTTTGCCAAGACTTTAAGCAAGCCAAATATTTGTAAATGCTGTTTACTAAGGATTCTTCCTAGGGGCAAATATCCCGAACCCCAAGGGTTAAAGTATTAAGCCAGTTTACCTGAAAGGGTATGAGAATTGCTCATGATGCAACCTCTTCCCTCTCCTGCATTTCTTTGTTTAATTTCCATCTACATATCTTTAATTCTCTAAAATAAATAATATCTATGTTCAAAATAATCAGTTTAACCCTTTTGTAATTGAATTGTGCCCAGCCAAATGAAGTTGGTTAATTCTAGTATCTTGGCCAAATCAAATTAATTAATGCTGGCCTCCACTCCTTCCTCAGGTCTTCTCTGCTGTTACACGAAACTACAGCCTGGATAAGTAGCAGGCCTTCAGGGCAGCATTTATTTCTCTTTACTTAAGCCTGCTGCCCCCTCTTCTCAGCAGTTCAGAAACTATTTGATACTGCCTTTCCAAGCCCAGCAAGAAGGATGAGGCACAAAGGTTAGTATAAACCTTGTTCTCATCTTGTAGACTGAGAATACAGCTACTTCTTCCTTCTACTCTTGCTTTTATTTCTATCTCTAGCAGCATCTGTATTGCACTTTTTTTTTTTTGTACCTCGAGTCTTTCTTTCTGCCCATGCTCTTTGCTCTTGGAGTGCAGCCCACTGATGGAAGACAGAGATCATGGGAAAGAATAGCAAGGCATTTTAGTTTTTTTGTGACTTGCAGGAAAAAGAAGTCTCGATATTTTGTTTTGTGGTTTTTTCCATGGTGTTAGAAGACAATGACAAAGTTAACTAAGTGGTGGGTATGAAATCTGCAATGAGGCATGCGGGGAATTCTCCCTTGAGAGTGCACAGCTCTACCTGTGTCCTAGGAGCTGATCATTTTTACAGAAATGGAGGGAGAGAGGGCCTGGTGATGAGCCATATTCCTCCTTCTCCGGTAGCAGGTGTTCCTTATCCCTTGAAGTACCAGAAGAGAGCTCTCATTTTCGTCCTGTTATAGGGAGGAAATGTGCACAGGGATGCAATCCTGTGCCCGAGGAAAAGGGAGAATATAGAGAGGGTCCTGTAAGTGCTCTGAGGTGCAGCCTGCACCATGGGATCCTGACTTTTCCAGCTACACTTAATTTGGAGAAAGGGTCTGGTTTAAGGCAGAAAAGGAGATTCCCATCTTTACGCACTGTCTCCTCTAACCTCCTTGAAAATTTTTGTAATATTTCCATTTAATCTCTGTGGAATTTGGTGAGAAAGTTCAAACAATATCACCCTGGTTATCACTAAGAGCCAGGGTAACCCAAGTAATATTCCAGTAATGAACCTTGTGGCATCAGTATTTGCTCCATAGTTAAAGTAGAAGTTTCTGTTATATGTTTGATTTTGGATCCTTCAGCGAGATCTGTCTAAGAATTTCTATCAGCTTCAAAATGGGTTTGATTTTCTACAGGACTGAGAATTTCTCCCTTCCTTCCTCCCCAGAAAGCCCCCCAGGATGATATTCCTTAAGAGGAGGAGGGTGTGTACACATTTGTATCTAACCAAGAAAGAATAGAATAAAAATTGAGATTTCAGGTAGGCTGACATAGGAGAATGAGCATTTTTCATGTTAAATACTTCTGAAGTATTTAATTTTTATAGTGGTAATTTATAAAAATGTGTTGTAATGAAGATTTGTAATGCTGTAATTGGTAGGATATAGTGCTGTAATTCAATGGTAGATTTTTCCGTCAATGCACTTTATTGTTACCATCTTTTGTTTCTAGTTCTCATTTATGTGAAATAAGAGAATGAAGACATATATATTGTTTATGTGTGTTAAACATTTAATTGCTAGTTGGGACAAATATGTGCCTAGTAGCTTGGCAAAACTAATCATAAGCCTTTAAATATTTTCATGGTAGCATTCCTTTGACAAGTTAGGTAGAAAGTGGTGTCTGAACTTGCTGTTAATGCAATTGCCTTGCTCCTGCTTCCTGGGCAAATTTTCTAGCCACTAGGCTGAGACTTGATGCCACCTTTCTCCTTCCACGTCCTGAAACCAGGTAATTAAGCACAACTGTAAGTTTGGAGCTTTTCATGTTTCTTGCAGTGATGTTCCTTGGGGGTGGGCCTTGCCTGGGGCGGTGTCTGCCTCACCCCACCTAGCCAGCAATTTCAGTGTCACTCATAATAAGATGTATAGAGTTCAATAATACAGCACTTGATTACAGTTTGGATATCCCGTGCAGCTATGTTAAATGAAACTCTAGCAGTAGATCATGTGAACTCAGTTATGACTGACACAGATTTTGAAGAATTGTTGTGACTGGTTTTGCGCGCTCTTAACTAGCAGCCAAGGTAGGAAATACCACTTTACTCCTATAGGAACAAAATAATTTAAAGACATATGAATGAACAGAATTTATTGTTCTTCATTGTTCCAGATTATTCTATAATGAATTTTGACAGGAGGATCTAATTAAAGTCAATAGTTGTAAATGTGACAGTAATACATGTAAGCATGCCAAATAGAGAAATACATATCTTGGGAGATTTTACTGAATGTTTTTCGTAGCCTGTTCAAGCTGTAATATTGTGCAGTGCTGTATTTTGCATGTTGTGCAGTGACTCGTTATGTCACTCGTAGTGACATGTTAGTGATTTTTTCTTTTTTTCTTTTTTTCTTTTTTTTTTTATTTTGGTGGTGGTTAACTCCTTTTGGATGTTCGGTCACGTTAAGTCTAAACTAAAGCTTTACTTGTCATGTACTTTCTTCCCAGTAAAACAGTTTGGCTTGCCCAGTTACTGAAGTGTAGCTGTCTGGGTTTTCCTAGCTGTCATTTTCTTTTGAAAAATATAGATTCCAGATTCTAATGCGCAGTAGTATAATGCACAGCTCTTTATGTGAAAACATATGGGGTGGGTTTGCTATAATAGACCAAAAGAGAAATGATTCTTTTAGAATTGCAGCGTTTGGAAATGTTCTCTTGGTTTTCTAAGTTTATCATGAGCACAGGCTGAATAAATGAATAAGGAATCATATTACCAAACCTAAAATCTTCAAGCTGCAATTCAGTGTCTTCTGTCTTTATGTGTTGGGGTCACCCCAGGATAGCACACCCATAGGTAGATGTCATGTGAAAAACAACCTTATTTCAAAGGAGAGTTGAAAACTTCAGACTGGTTATTATAGGAGGACCAGTCATGTCATCTAATGCTGTGGTTCAATCTAGCCCTTATTAAAGGTTATTGGGCACAGAGATGCAACTACCGTTTTATCCAGATATTTAATTCAAGGAATTCCAATAATGAAAAAAAAAATTTTTTTTTTCTTGTCTTTTACAAGCTAATTTTAACTAAATTCACTCATAATTTTTTATATGATTTTGGCTTTCAGTTATATGGTGCTGTTGCCAATAATAATAAAAAAAAGGTGATTAGAAGGGAAAAGGACTGTTGGATTATCTTCTCTGTTACCTCAAACACATTGAGCACATTAGATAGGAGGCAACATCAAAGTAGCAGGGATTCAGAGATTTTCTTTTTTTTTCTCAGTACTATTAACTTTGATTTTGCATAAATTTTATGTGCCTCAGGGATCTGCTAGCTTGGACAGAGGTTAGCCAGTAACTGCAAACCTTGTCTGCATTACTATTGATTCTGTCTTTCAGACAGTTAAAAAGACAACTTTCTAAATAGAAATTGTGTCACAGTTCATTGCAAAGTGTTTACCAAAGCAAGAATAAAAAATATCTAAAATGTGCCCCTATGTCTCCTCCTTAAACACTGGGATTTATTTTAAATAAAGGCAGATGCTTTAAATGTGCCCCATGATTAATATTGTAATTGGATATTGTGTTCTTTGATAAGCAGTAGAACTTTTTAGATGATTGTTCATATTTCTTGGTTAAATATTGGATTTTAAATCATTAAGGAAAGACAGGAGAGAGGGATAATGGATCTCCCTTTGACCTGGTCACTATTCCTTGGGTTTAGCCTTCTGGAGAGGATGCTGAAGAAGTCTCTTGTTCCTAGGAGCCATTGAGCTTCCACTTTTGTCACTCACAGCAGAGTAGAGAAGGTCAGCCATCAGGATCCATCAGCTGTGGCACAGTTGTGGACACCTGGGGAAATCTGATGGGCACTGGGAAGCCCAGTCCCTGAGCTGATGAAAAGAAGAGGGGCTTTTCCCATTCCTTCTGGTATGATGGCAAGGAGTTTAAACCTAGACACCGAGTTGCTGAGCTGAAGGCAAGGCAATAATTTGTCTTCAAGCCTTTTTGATTACTTTTTGTCACTCAGCAGTTCTGAATTTCTTTAGCTGCAATTATCTTTTTCTAGTAATTCTTCTGTTAAAAAAAAAGTCTTAGAGACTGCAAATCTCCAATTAAAGACTTTAAGGACACTTGAAAGAAAGAGGGAGGCAGTTGTATCTTAGGGCTCCAGCTGACTTGAAATCATGTCAGGCTTTTTTTCAGCCACTCTCTAGTTTGCACCATTAACCTGAAATTCAGACCATCCTGACAGTGGGGTCAGGCAAGGAGATGATAGGGATCTGTTGTGTCTCTTAGCCAGGCAGTTTAGACATGCTCTTTAAATCATACATGCTTTAAAACTGTGTCACTTTGTCCAGTCTGCTGTTAGGAATCCCAAATGAAAATTTCCTTCCTATGATCTCCTTTCCTTAATGTCGTATTTTCATTTTTCTATCTTCTTTATAACACCTTAAGTACTCTAGTCAGTGTACAGGCTGCTTTTATACCTTTTCAAATAATTTTAATACAGATTGTTTTGCTGAAAGTGTTGTATGTATTTGGTAATGTTTAAATAATAAAAATTTTATCCCCATCTCCAGTAAAATCATAGCACCATTAAACCAATGTATCAAGATAGAACTTGGCCAGTTGTAACCATTTCTTCCTGTGGCATTCCCCAAAAGTCACAAGGTGGTGGATGAAATCCTGTGGCCTAATCTCTACCAGCACATAACCACCTGCCTGTTTTTCTTTTACGTGGATGAGTGTTCTACTGTGAGAAGTCCCCCTCTTTAGCCATTACTGGATAGAGTAGCATGAGGAAAGACGTTATCATCTGAGTGAGATCCAAGACCTTTGACAGTGAGCTTTGCCTCACAAACAAACTATTTCCAGTGCTTAAAATAAATATTCTGATTGTTCACATATTTTTTTTAATAGCAAACAGTAAAGTTAGAGCATTTATATAAGTTGCTTCATAATAATTTAATCACACATCACAGTTTCTACTGTGCATTTTTCTCAGCTGTGTAGTAAGAGCAATGTGTATGGAGTGGCTTGGGCAACAATGTTAGGGTAGAAATGGGATGGAGAAAGCTCGAGGGAATCAGTACATCATCCTTCTACATGAAAATGATGTTGCAGTAGTAGTAATATTGTTCTTACTGAAAGGTATTCTAAATAAATGAAATATTCCACTAGAGGAAATGGAAAGCAAATTTGTTTTGACTTCACAACATACCAATAAATATTGTATTTTCAGTGGTGTGAAAGGAAAACTTTGCTATAGCCAAAGGAAAAATATATTTCTATTCTAAGAAATAGCCTTAAAAAGCAAATCAAACCATGCAATGCTTTTCTTTAAACAAACAAAATGTCTTTAATGAGGAAAGGAAGAAAAAAAGTAATTATTTTCACTCGACAACTAATCATTATGCACTTGCATTAAATTAGAGATATTTCTCTCAGTTTAGCTGCATTACATAATAAAATATTCTGGTTTCAGCAAGTGAGTTTTCTGCTGAGTGTTGTGAAATTTAATAGAGAAGTAATATCTTATTGATGCTTAGTTTTTGTGACCTTTTCCATCTTGTATTAGTGACATATTGGTCCTCTGTCTCCAGTACTATGGGATTCTAATGGGTAGTATAGAATGGGTCAGATAATGGAAGTCCCTGGTACATTAACTTTCAATTTCATGAATGTCTGAATACTGCCTGGAAGATGAATAACAGGCATTTCCTTCCTTTTGCATTTTAACATTTATGACCTGGTTGTGATTTTTTTTTTTTTACTGTGTTACCTCACAACAGGTCCTAAATTACATATTGAACTTTGTACTTCTGCTTTTGGCAAAGATCAAATATTGTAATTTGCAGAGGGAGTCAGGTAATGCCCAAATTCTGCTAAATGAGGTAGTCTAATGCCCATTTTTTATTAGCAAATGCAAATTAATTTCCCAAAGTTATGTTCCTTGTTTAATAAGGAACTTAACAAGGTCTCACTCAGCTGGTTTAGGAAAGCAGTTAGACTTTGGTTGTGGTTGATCTGTGACTGAAAAAAAATTGTAATTACTGTTATAAGCAGCATTTGATCCTTGTAAGGTTGTACCAGTAGGCATTATATATGGAAGACAGCCAAGGATAGGCATTAACCAATATGTATATGATGTATGTAAGTGTACATAGGCTACAATATTACATATATAATATACATATTATATTGTATATATTATATAATGGGAAGCTGGAAGAAATTATATTTGAAATTACCAGTGTTAAAAGAAAGAACTGTTAATGATATGACTGAGGGTACAGCGAGGGGGGGACTCAATTGTCTTCCACCTCTTCGTAGTATATTAATATAGCAGTTAGGCTTTTGGCAAAGTGCCGAAGAACTGACCTGATGCCTTCTAGGCAGGACTTTTAGACGATGTTTCAGAAGGCTTTACCTTGCAGGTCATAACAGTCTCTTCTGCTGATTTCAAGAAGTCTGTGCAACATTAAGTTATATAGAAATGCGTGTCAGAAGATTTCTGAGGACAAAGGTGATAATAATACCTAATGTTAAATAAAATCAGGGCAGCATCTTCACAGTCTTCTGTCAAAAACACTGTAAAATATTTTCAGGGGAGAACAGGGTAAAACCCACATTCCATAAAACAGTTCAGCTGCTTTTGCTCTCCTTCCATTCAGCAACATTCAGAAACTGGAAGCAGTTATTAGTGTCAGTACTTGTTTCATCCATTGAGACTGACGGATATAGATGAATAGGGTGGTTAACAAGATAGGAATATAGCTAGTGCACTATGTCTAGGTAAGAATTGGACTAGATTTCCTCATTAAAGTGAGGTCTGTGGTTTCAGTACCAGATTTTAAACTGATCTGAAGTCTGCACTAGTGGGAAAAGGATGTTTCTCCCATGTTGGGAATAAAGAAAATCCACAATATCTTAGATTTAAGTGATATTTTCTAGAGGGAGGTCTGAAACTTGATGCCAAAAGCAGCATAGGTTACATCAGGACATTTTAGTGTTTTGTGGCTGCAACAGTTCACAATGCATCTTGAAGAAAAATTCTACTCAATGATTTTTCAATTCACAGCATCAACTTTATTAATGATCCCTAAAGGAGAATTCAGAACATTCTGGAGCTGAATTGAGTCAGCTGCTTAGGACCCCATTCTTTCTCTGAAACCATTTTATGTTGGAGTATTTCAGAAATGAGCAGCATGTGACACAGTGTGAACTTAGGAGAGGTTCTGTGGAACCAATCATAACACTTCTGCAGTTGTGTAGGCGCTTTATAACTAATAGTTTGACAAACATTCTTGTTTCACATGCAAAATTGTAAAAAAAAAAAAAAGAAATAAAATAAAAAAGAAATTATAGCTTTTTTTGAAATAGCCCATGTTGACATTCTTGCTTTCTCCAGAAGTGTAATTTAAAGGCCAGCTGTAGTTTTATAACAGAGTAGGAATACCAAACACATTATATATTTTATTTTAAAAAGGAAAAATAAAGTTTTCTTGGGCAGGCTGTATGCAGGAAAACCAAAATTTAACTGCAATGTAAGAACTTCAAAGTAACTTCTCTGTTGTACCTTTTGATTGGAAAACTCTAAAAGCTGCCTTTTTAAAATAAGTATTTTTGGAGGAGGGATTCCTCAGCGTGGGTCATGCTCACTGCCATTAGCAGTCCCATCTGTTGCAAGAGCAAGGACCAGTTTGTGAACAGCTGCTGATTATGCAGATGCTGTCTCTTTTACAGAGGTTCTGTCGTGAAGTAAAACATGAGTGTATATGCGCATGGAGCATCTTTTAGCTGGATTTAGAGTATTGCTTCATCTTTGGTAAAAAAACATAATTGCAAAGACTGTGCCTGAACCCTTGTTTCATGTTGAGAAATAGTACCTGACATGCTATAAAAGACTGTTCATGTACTTGACATGTGTAAAAATAGGCTATTTTTAATACGTTTTATACAATGGCCTATTATAAATAGCCAGATAACTGCTTTTCAATTGCAGCCTGGTACCAGCATCAAACAGGAAAGCTGGTGTTTGGAGGGTTATTGGGCGTGCAAGTGAATAAAAAATTCATGTCTCAAGTTGTCCTCCTTCCATCGAGGTCTAGTTGCCTTTGGAAGATCACAACTGGTGGAGTGGGGTTGCTGCTGTCCATTTCTGGACAGACCTTTGACTGTCACTATAGTTGATGACATTGCCAAAAGCAGTTGTTACGGTATTTGGCCAGAGGTAAATTCTACAAAGTACAGGTGTCATCTCCTTCCCTAGATAAAAAAAAATAGCCTACCATATTCACTGTGAAGTAGAGCAAAACTGTGATACAAGGGAGAGGCAGCGAATCAGGCTGCCATCTGGAATGAATTTGCATTTTAAAATGAACTGGATCGTGTCAATTGGTTTTGATCTACTGTTAAAATTTCATTTATTTTAATGCACAGACAAAAGGTCATCATTTCAAAGTGCAGATGTAAAACATTATATGTTATTCCCAGATTTAAGAATGGATCAATAGAATCAAAAACGTATAACCTGCAGTTTAATTTTATTACTTTTAAAGCATATACAATAGAGCCAAAGAAGAGGTACACTTTGTAACAGAGATGAATATACAGTTCTTTAAAATTAATAAAATAAATCTGGTAAAATTAATTTAATATGCAATATGACAATATATTTTAAACTTAGATGTGACTGCATTACATGGCACATTCATGATTCAAACTCAGACAAATTTTATAGTCCCATTTTCAGTCTAAAGGCTTCTGTCAGCCTGGTCATTGCATAAATTAAATGGGAAGCTTAATTTGTATTATACTACACACAGATCTGAGTCACTTTTAAGATGGCTGGGATTGCATTACTCTCCATCATCTCACTAGGGCAGTGATCATCACAGCTTTCTTGCCACAATGAAGAGAATGACCTCTCTTTGTGGGGTAAACAGCCTCGAGAAAATCAGAGGAAGCACAAGGGGGTGTTCTTGCATCAGCACATTTACGCACATCCTAAGCATAAGAGCTCTGTGCGTGAGGAAGGGGGAGTTTGTAAATAACTTTCTGTAAGTAAACACGTTGCACTAAGAACATGCCTCATCTCAGGGCTTCGTCAGGGTCCCTTTATGTGAGAAGTGGCTATGGAAGGCCCCTGTGTCTGGTCCTAATAAGCAAAGCATCTACAATACTAAAATTTCAGTTATCAGCAGTTCCATTCTCCGTTAGTTCTAATCAAAAATACGTCCTGTTGAGGTGGTCCTGCTGCAGCCTTGCTAAGAAACAGTGCTCGGAAAAGTTATGGATGGCTGTTCTGCAGAAATGTGTGTGTCTGACTGAGGGCAGAGGCCAGAACAGTGGCAGTGTGAATACAGCTGGTGTTTCTTAGAAAAGACTAGGAAATTCTCTAAGACAGGAGAATTGTCATTAGAAAAGAGGGTTTATGGTGCTTGCAGACACAAGATGTAACTACATATTTTCAGGCTGAAAATCCAGGAGATCAGTGGGCTTGGGGAAAGCAAGCTCAGGCAGTGTGCTTTAGCTGGAAAAAAGTGGTTTAAGTTTCCAGTAATTTTAGCTCCAGCTTGATGGATTATTGGTAATAAATTCATCAAGTTCCATTTGAAAACTAATTAGAACAGTTGCCTCCCTTGCTTATACAGATTAGTAATTTCCTTTAATTCCCAGACTAAATTTATCTGCAGTTAGCTTATACTCAGTTTTTCTCTGGCCAGCATGACCAGTTTGCTTTGCTGTCTTTTGCTCTTCCCTAGTGTCTGTGTGCCCAGGTGTCTCTCTGGTTCTTATTATTTTTCCTTCAGTCTAGCTTTTACCTTCCTAATCTGGCAGAATTTTTCTTGACATAAACATATGTGCACATACCCTAATTCTCAAAAAACCCTTCGATTATAATTAGTTACTTTGCTCTTATCCCTTACAATTAAATCTTCCTTTTTCCCATTTAAGCCTTCTGAAATTATACTGCCCAATGCTAGGAACTCAAGGAAAAACCTCTCTTCTCATGAAGCAATATAAAATGCTGATCTTTGGATGTATTCCTCGTGCCCAATTCAATCAAAGCAGTTCACTTTAAAGGTGATGATATTTAACTTCCATTCACCAGAACTGGGAACAGTGACACCAGGAAACCCTATGACAGTTACAATATTTTTCTCATTTTGTTGGAAAGTTCCCTTTAACCCATATTAACATCTTATACTAATTAAAAGGGAGGTAATAAATTACATCATGGGTCCTTCAAAGTCTGATGATGCAGTGATATACAAAGGTTTTCTCTGAAGAGTCATTAACTGCTTATTTAATCTTTGCCAGAGCCTGAAATTCTATGTTTATTTCTAGGCTTTTTTAGAAGACTTATAGTGAAAGATGTGATGGACATATCCTAGAGATATGGTGCCAGAAAATTTACAGTGAATGTATAATCAATATTTCCAGCATCTATTGATTTATGTCAGTAATTACTTGTGAACCCATAATGCTGACCGCTGTCAAAATAGCCTGCTCTTCATGGTGTAAAATACTCATTGTGCCACGGGATTCCTTATTTATCTCAATAAATTAAGTATAATAGTGATAACTCTAAGCAAGTGTTTATATTATATGGCACCTTTGACACTGGCCAGAGAGTAATTAATTCAAGAAGGTTTCTAGGCATGAATTAGGAAAGAAAATAGTAATTCCCGTCAGAGTCAGCAAAACCCTTGGGTTGAGTCAGCCTGGGCCATGCTGATGTAGAATATAGTTGAAATATAACAAGTCAGCTTTCCTGAAAACTTGCACAGATTCTATTCTGGTTTGACACTTGTATTTTATTTGGTTTTTTCCTTCAAACTAACAAGCAACACTCTAAGTTGTATTGCTAGGAAACTCTCATTACACAATAATTTGCAGCTGATGGAAATTGAAATACAGCACTGAATTTCTCTAGGCTAGTACTTCATAACCGATTCTGATAAAAAGAGGCCTGCAAATTTACCAGTTAAATGCAGCTCTGCCCCTGATGGTTTGTATCAAGCACTTCTAAAAACAGAGCTTTAACTTGCCAGCTAAATAATGCATTTTCAAGGCATAAGGTATTTCAAATTTCATCAAAATTCACAGGGAGCTGCCGAGAACTGGAGTCGTGGATTTTCAGTAGCTTACGTGTATACTCAGCTCCTTTCAAAACAAACCCTCAGAAAGTGTGGCTGTGTATGGTGGTAATTGCAGAGCAATATTGAGGAACAGTAGTTGGTACAATCACAATTCAGTTCAGTCCATCTTAGGATATTTACAGAGTGGCCTCAGCTTTATACCTGATTCATTTGTAATGATGTTAATTATCACAGCAGTAATTCATGTCTTGAATCACTTGACTATTCCAGTGTTCACCTGTTGCCTAAGTGTGTTCTTGTTTTGTTTGTGATAAGCATCCTCCTTTCCTGGCTCCTTGTTATTGTGTTAAAGTCACCAAGATTTTAAAGGAAAAGAAACCTTAAAAAACTTTTTTTTTTTTTTTTTTAAACTGAGAAGAACACTAAGAACATGGGCTGTGATTAGTTTAGACGTGATGGCAAAGGCTATCAGTTAGTGCTATCAGTACTGCATTACACTAGAGCTTGAATTACTTAATGGAAGTTGTTAGACTTTATTTTTCTACCATTATTTACTATAGGCAAAAGATTTTTGCTGATCCATACTGCTTTAAGATTCATTGTTCAAATTAGCAGTGTAGTTTGCTCAGTTGAAACTAAGCATAAGTGTATGAAAGGTCTTTGACCACAAAAGTCACCAAAGATATAAAAAAACTTCTTTATAGCAGAAATCCTCTGGATGAAAATGCTTGTCCCTTATGTGTTTTCCCCCATTTTTCTCAGTTAAATGCTGAAAAAGGTTTGGGTGTCTATTATCCATGTTTAATATTCCATTATATCTTAATGGTCATCACAAAACTTGGCTAAGTAACAATCATACTGTGACACACAATAAATCTATTAAATTCAAAGTTCAAGTGTAAAGCTATCATCAGTTAAGTAGAAGACTTGCAGGCATTCTGCTGGTTTCTATTACATCTTCTTTTTAAGAATTTCATTCCGTAATAAAACATCTGAAAAGAAAGTCTAAAATACCTAAAAAGAAACTGTAGATAGATTATGAGTAGTCTACTGGAAATCACAAGAAATAGCACAAAGATTAAAAATTCTCATAATGAGGAGGACAAGTGAAGACAAAATGTAAGAGTAAAGTTGAAAAAAATTAAAGAGATGGATAAAAACTTTATGCTGAATGCTTTACAGGCATGTTGGATACTCAAATTTAAGAGAAGTTGTAGTCTTTTTTGTAAATCTATTACCTATGAACATCTGAAGTTTTTTAGTAAATAGTTACAAATTACATGGCAATAGTATATGTTGTATAGAACAAGAGAATTAACAAACTTTGGAACCCATAATGTGATCACAAAGAGAAAATTTGGGAATAGAGGAGCAACAAAACAAATTTCTGCTGTTCCCATGTGAAATCCTAAACATGCCACCTTGACATGACTGCAGCAGAAGGCAGTCCTCCTTTGTGGTGCCAAGGTCTAGGTGCCAAAGTGAGCCTCAGATTATGGAAACACGCCTGCTTGGGCAACCTCCAAAGACAAATGCTTCAGAAATTGGTCCTCCACTCTGGAGTTACCCTATTCATTCCCTATAGGACACAGCTGAAGCCATCCTCTGCTGATGCTCAGCTGCCATGCTGATCTTAAGGGAGAGGTAACTAATATTTAAGCCTTTGAGAACAGCAATTTATAGACCTTTGGAAACCACTAGTGAAGGATTCACTACTACTCTTGATGTAACTACATCAGGAACACTAAAGAATAACAGCTGCTGGCAGCAGGGCTACATATGTCTTCATTTTGCTTTTTTTTATGCTTATTTAAAAATACTTAAACTGCAAGAAGTTTATAAAAATAGCATTAATAAAAATTCTTATGTTTACCTAATCCAGAATAGACAGCTATATCAGGGATTCATTGTCCTATACAAGTTATCATTGTAATTAGTTTTATCTGTAATTCTTATGAAGTTAAGATATAATTATTTTTCTTTGGTTACATGATTTTGAACACATAATTTTGCATTCTGACATGAGAAAAGAAAATCACAGGTTACATTTTTCCTTTAAGTCTCTTAGCTTCTGATTTGTAATTAAAGAATATATTTACCTTACTCTCCTCTATAATGTGTTGGAACCTTGGATTTTGGTTAATATTCATTTGCAATAGTTAGTATGATCAGAAATTAGAGAATGTTCTAGAAAAATTACACAAGTGAATAAAAGCAGCAAGCACTGTGTTCAGAGGATAATTGTTCAATAAAACTAATTGAACTAGGCAGAAGAGCTCCAGGTAACAACTCCTTCTCCAAAACTGTTCAATTATCCTAACAAAACTTTTGTGGCTGGAATGTCAATCAGATAGTTAGTCCCTTGAGGCTTGCCTGATTGCAAATAAAAGGATTTTTTTTTTTTCCTCCATTTGCTACAAAATTAGCACTGGTGCAGTGTAGAAGGTAATTAACTATAACACAACTCCTAGCACTAGAGAAGAGTAATGCAAAATAATTTTCAGGAGCAGCTTCGAGTTAGTGGGAGGACCAAACAAAAATAGAAGGTTTTTCTCTCACTGCAGCGTAACACTACATACCCACTTTCAGGAGCAAGGGCATGTCCTCCAAGCTGGAGAGGCAGGGCAATGTTGGGGAGTTCCTGCCTTCACCCAACTCCAGTGCCCTCTCCAGAGACCATGAGAGCCTGCAGTGTTTCTGCCTGTCTGGGCACATGGTGTGTGGGTCTCCTCAAGCAGCTTTTATGTTTCACCTTGAACAGCTTCACTTCTTTCCCACGCATAACAATTGGTGGCTGAGTATCACCTCTGACCTGCTTAGGATTTCAGCAGGCACAAAGTTCACAGGTGAGATCTGCAGCAGGTTTAACAGGAGGTTTCACTCTATCATCCTGGAGCATGTGGATGCTCAGCCTGCTCTTACAACTTTTCAGATTTCCTTTATCCAAATCAAGTAAAGGAGGAGACATTACTTCCTAATTATGAGTTCACTAGCCTTGTGATAAAAAAAGATAAGAAAGCAAAAAATTTTCCTTGCTAAAACTGTAGTTTGTGAAGAACAGATTTGGATGTTTCTTTGAAAGTGAGGAAATATGAAGCGATATCCTCATATAGGTCACATCTACTGAAATTAACAGGAGGAAATGCATATGATGTAGTGAGCTTCTGTCATTCAGCATTTCATTTGTGATTGGTAATGTTATAGTCAGCCCTTCTGCAGTCAAGGACTTATTTTAAAACCTTCATATTAACTTACAGTATGAATACTTCAAACAGTTCACTAGCCAAAAAAAAAAGTGCTGATAAAGGTGGGTTTTTTTTCCTGAGTTACATTATAAAAGCGTTGAATCTTTCCTTTTTGTCAGAAATGGGGTTTAATATTTTAATTACTATGAACCTGTGTCTTCACCTGAGAGAAGCAGGCCTGTGGAGTTAGCAAATAAGGAGGAGAGGTAACATTGCAGCCTAATTTTAGGATTCTTTCTCATTCTATTTTTATAGATCTAACCTATTCATTACAGGAAAAAACCAAACAACAACAAAAAACAAACAAACAACAAGCAAACAAAAACCCCACCAAACACCTCTAATAGGTTCAGAAAGGTTCACACTGTAAAATATCCCTCTTTCTGTGGTGCTTCAGTTTGTGTCAGACACAGCTTTTAACAACCTTTCCCACACTGTCAGAAGCATTTCTGTGAAGGCTGCAGCTGGACAAGTATTGCAGCCACAGCTGTGATCAGCAGATTCTGCTGCCACAGCTATTGTTTTAGTGAGACCCTTCTTCAAAGAGTAAAGCGTCTTTTTTGATGAAAACTTACACCTAGAGCTCTCAGCACGACACATGAAGTCCCAGTTGCCTATGGAGGAATTAGGATGGCCACTCTCAAGAACAGTTTGAATTTCCATCTGGTCCAGAAAAAGAAGTAAGCAAGAAATTCAACACTCATCTGTCTGCCTGTACACAAGATTTCCGTTCAGGCTGGAGATGAGGGGTTGGTAGGGATATGTTTATATTTTGAAGTGATACAGCATCCTTCACAGATATTTTTTTCACTGCCTGGTGACCATGTGATATATCTCTGTGTTTCTAAAGACCATGGACTACACAACAGTCACATTTTTCTTGACCTTGAGGAAAAGACCTGGTGACAGGTGTTCCTTTGTATTTTCTTCTGTTGTGATTCCCAGAAGTTAGCCTTAGCAACTATTTTGAAGTGTTTCTTCCAGAGTAACTCATTTCTGAATGTTGAATATGTCTGAAATATATATACCTTCTAGGTTTTACACCCTTGTTTTATCACCTCAAGTATGGCAAGTCCAGGGGCAATCTGTTTAATAAGTATAAAAGAACTTTTAGTACAATCTGCTGTGTTAAGAGAATCAAACCCAGAAAATTCAAAATAAGAAAGTTTTGTTGCCAATGCAGACTGGGCTATGGAAGGATTAAATCTTGTAGGGAAGGAAACTTGATACTAAGACAAAAGTGCTAATACCTATCATTGTTGTGATGAGCATAGAGTGAAATACCTAGCTAGCTGAACAGCTTATAAAGACAAGCTGCTGTTACTAAGACTGAAGGACAGGCCAAATCTTACCTTTGCCAGTGCAGTAAAGATGTATAGCTGTGGACTTGTACTCCGTCCAGGGAGACTGAGCGCAATGCAGCATGCACGTGCTGGTTTGGGGATCTGAAACTGCAAGGCTGTAACTAGCATTGCTGTTGACTGTGTCGAAGGGTTAGCTAACTTGATAGTTTGCCCTTTGTCTTCTGATGACAAACATTTGGGAATAGGCACTAGAAGTTAGCTCGACTTGACTTTTAGTGCTTTATTTGGTGCTATTGCTGTTGCCTTTTTGCTGTTTTTGAGGGAAATTGCCCTTTTCCTGGGTTCTCAGCTCTAGCTGTAAAGCAAACTACAAGGAACAAACTTCTGCCCTGAAAACCTCATATATAAGATCTCCTTACCAGCAGTTTTCTGGCTGCTGTTAAGCATAAAATTGGTGTCTTAGGGGATGAATAAGTTTTTACCTTGGCTTTATAAATATTCATTATCTTCTTACATTTTCACTAATTACTCTTGAGCAAGAAAAAATGTTAATTTTTAATCAATAATACAGCATCCTTGAGAACATTTTACAAATTAGGAGTTCATTTAAGTCCCAGCATATGTTGCTAATGTTGGTTGTTACATGCTAATTAGTTTGGATGTTTTTTAAATCAGGAGTAGCACTGGAAGTGCAAGATATGGAACTGGCATTGAGCAGAAATTTTCCAAGCAGAGGTCAAGTAAAAGCTTCCCAACAGGAGGATGTAATTACTTGCTGTTTGAGTTTCCTCTATGAAAGCAGTTGATAGGAAAATTTACTCCTTTTCCTAGTATCAGTTAACCAGCTGTTTATGTAATACTCAGGAATTTCTTCTAATTTCACCATTTTAAGGCACCATGATTATAAATTGATGGGTTTTTGAAGGTTAAGTATTTTAAAGCACACAGATTTAATTCATGCAGACTATCAATTACTTTGATATCCTTTGAATTAGCATTGTTAAGGGTCTTTGAACTGAAGGGATTTCATTAATTGCAGGGAAATGATATGGAGTCCATAATTCCTTTGGATGTAACTGTCATGAATCTTGAAATGTGGCAGGAAGAGTCATTAGCAGAGTGCCATTCACATTGGCTCATCAGAAAGGGAGGTTGATGTGATTGCCTCAAGCAGAGTACAGAAGGTCAGCACGAGCCAATACTCTCAGCTAACAGAAATGTAGAAAGTTCATAGACCTGCATGACAGCTAGCTCCAGTAATCCTGACTCCTTTGTCTAGGTGAGTTGTTTCTCTGGGAGAAAACCTATTGTCAACTGCTCAAAGCTCTTGCCATTTAAATTCTTAAAGGGATTTTATTTTTTATTAGGTGACGTTTCTATAATATTCTACATGACTTAACATTATTTTTAGGGGTAGTAGTAAGATTCAATTGGAGATTAAGGATCAAGATGATGACCTGTTCCCTATTTCTACATGTTTCACTGCCGATTTTTCTCTGTGTTTAATGTTCTCCTACCATAGCCCTTGTGTAAATTCACATACTATTAAATGTGAAAAGAAAATCTTGAATCTTTGCAGACTGAAAAGATATGTGACAAGACAGGAAGGGACATTTCTCCACTTCGTTTAGCAGAGCTTGGCCACCGAAAAGATGATGTGTGAGAGAGAGCACCAGTCACCAACTCTCAGTTCTTCTCTGCTTTAGCTCATTCTGCTGTTGAAGGACCAGGAGAGGAGCACACTTGAATGACTGGAGGCTTTTACCCTTCTCTCCCATGCACCACTAACATGGACAGGCACAGTTCTGAGAGCGAATGAGGAGGTGCAGGCTTGCAGAGCCACCACAGGGAATGAAACATCAGAGGTGTCCAGAGGGTATTTGTCCAATATAAGAAACTCAAAATCATGTTAGCAGGAAGGAGAATATTCCTCTAAACTCTTGCTATTCATCTTATCCAGCATCAAAAATAAAAGCTCTGAGTGTTTCAGCTCCTTTGCTAGTTTTTGGTTATAAAATTTTAAATCTTAACAAGTACTGTAGTGGACAACAAATACGTTACTCTTAAATATGGCTGTTGAAATGATACATATAATTTTGTGACTCCTGGTTGACTCTCAGAAGTCATTACAAGGGGTATCTGCCTCAGCCTTCCATGCTTCTTAATCCTTCTACCACCCCATTGTCCCCTGTTAAAGTGAGTGTTACCCAAAATGAGATGTTGAGACATTAAACTGACCCAAGTGGCCTGGCTTTCTGGCTGATACAGACTGTCCATGACTTCATGCCTAGAGAGAAGGGGGAGATTAATTTTTCTGAACCTCAGTTATTTTTGTTTCTCTGAACCGCATTTATTTTTGTTGCTTCTGCAAAACAGATACAATTTTTTCACATGACACTTACTGGTCTCAGCCTCTACAAGAAGGTTATTTGAGACTGTGATTAACTGAAGAAACCACTTGATTTCAACCCTTCTTATTACTAAACTGATAAATCTGGAAGGACAGGAGAAAGGCCTGGATCTGACTGATTGGTAGCAAAAAATGGTTTAATGTAAAGATTACAGTTCAGAACAAGGTTCTTTTTTTTTTTTTTTTGCTTGGAGAGGGAGAGGCTTTCTGTGGTGGTTTTTACTGTGGCTGTTACTTAACTTTTTATACAACTGCCTTTTAGGAAGTGTGTGAGATGCACTTGGTTCTGGTTGCTTGAAAGTTCATGCTTAGCCTTTGGGGCGCTGAAAAAGTTCAGTTAATATAAAAGGTAGGTGACATACTGCTAGTCATATTTTAAATCTACTGATACTTTTGGGGAATTACTTTCCATGCTGTTACAAGCAAAGGCATTTTTTTCCCCTTTTAATTGGCATTTCAAGTTATAGCTGTATTTTCTCTCATAGCCAAGCTTTTATGTCTCCTGTCACAGTGACAAAGTGTTAAGGTTTTTATTCAAGCAGTCAGTCAAATTAGAATCTCACACCCTCTATATTGTTTCTCTGTCTTGTCCTACTATATTTCAATAATACTTTTGATCTCTGATGGTCAATGGGTCTTTTACCTTGAAGAAAGTTTTAAGTCCGAAGGGTTATTTGGGGGTTTTCTGCTTTATTATTTAACTAAGTATGTAAGGTCTGTGCCTCATCACAGTATCTGCTTTACTTCAGTCAGATTCATAAGGTTTGGTGCCATATATACTCTCATATTCAAGCTTGCCGTATCAGTTCCAGCCTTACTAGGTATGTCCGAGTCAACGGCAGTCAGAAATGTTAGAGCTTGCAAAAATCATGAAGTCACATATATTTGTATTTAAAGTAAGGGCTTCCTAGATCTTCCTTGTTCCTCCTGTTTTATTCTCCCCTCGCGTGTGAACCACATTATTTTGACTCAGCTCTAAGTACATGCGGTTTTCCGGGTAGTAAATGCCATGGTTTTAAAAAGTGGCAATTGGTGGCACCACTGCCTAACAATGGAGCTCCATTATTTCTTGATCTTTTGCATCCGGACTCAAAAACATGCAGTATCTGGAAATACTACTATGCTGTGTGAGTTACTTAACACTTATGAAATGCTTTTTCAGGCAAAATACAATCCTTTTAAAAAAACCAATTAAATTCTGTAAATGGAGATGACATCCTGCTGGGTGGTGATACAGCTTTTTCATAGGACTTTATATTGCGATCCAGTAGGGAAGATGCAGTACTCTCATTTTGTGGGACCCAGAGATGATAGTATCACCACAAGGGAAGAAAGCAGAGTGAATAATGAATTGAAGGGTTTATATATACCTGACTGTGCATATAGATGTATAAAGAGTAAACGCATTTGATAAGACCAATGAGTGGTTTAGTTTGGTCTGATATTCTAGTTATCCCAGAAATCCATTGAGTAACTTTTTTTCAGATGTAGATTAAATCTAAACATAAATCCAAAGCAAATTGAATATCCATTTATTCCACACAAGGGAAGGAAATACATAAATAAGCTTAGAATCAGCTTAGAATTTTTTTAAATGTTCACTGTATTACATATGCCCCCTAATATTTAATTATAAATGTTTGGGATTTTGAGTCATAGACTTTGAGTACTTATCTCTTCTAGCAGATTATCTGCTGCATTCCAAAATGGTGATACAAATAAAGCAAAGTAAAAATGTTTCAGTAATAAAATTTAAATGTATTTAATGTTGTAGTTCACAAATCCCAGATAATTTTAAACACCATTCCTTTATTTTCTAGATGTTTTTCTTCACTTTTTCCTAAATAAAAATGTTTTGATAAGTAGAATATAAACTGTAAGTGTAAATATATGCAGCTCACCTAATAAAAATGTAATAAAATATTGCATACACTATATATGTATTTTCACTTACTGTAAGCTGATTAAAAAAACTGCAAATCAAATTCAAATAAAATTCCCAATATTCAGACCAGCTCACCTATCAATGTGAGGTCTGCTTTAATCCAGACCTGTGTAATTTGTTCTAAAATGACATTAGGAGAAAACAGTTTTGGTGTTAATATAAGTTTATATGAAAACACATCCAGCTGGTGTGATGCTATAGATGGAAATATTTCAATAGAGTAACTCTAATAGTGTACTAAGTAATGTTTGTTTGAGGTTCGGTTTTGTTGGTTTTTTTTAATTTAGCCTTTGAAGGACAAAAATTAGTCAGGACTTTCTCTAAAATACATATCGTTAAACAAAAAAAGAGGGACAGACACACAGACACTAAACACAGTGGGAAGACAAGCATTTTTCTAGCACAAATTCTTAATCAAGGTATTATATTGACTTGTCTAGGGTGGCCCTCCACCTTTGCTTCTGTTTGTTCAAGTGCCCTCATTAGAACTTAGAGAACTCATCATTCCTAGGCATAGCCTTATTGGTGAAAAAGAAATTAGCATGGAACCACTCAAGATGGTTAGAAATGTCACTGCCTGATGTTAATTTTAAAGTGAAGATCCCAGCAACATTGATTTTTTTTCAGATGTTTCAGCATTTTCAAAGCCACAAAATGATCTCTCTCAGGCTATCAAAGGCTACTTTAAGATTATGGGAGCTCTTCGTAATAAGAGTCCTTAAGGATTCCTTGCCATTTTTGATCCAAATATGTACCTTTCATATTGATTGAATTGAAATTTTCATGAGAAGAAATCTCCTTGTAGCATCTTTCTCTTTTATGCCTCTGGGTAAACGTGTGCTCCCTAGATGTCAATTAAATCAGCATTGACCTTGCAACTCCCAGTAGGAAACACAAGAGTTTGTCTTGTCTCATTTTTCCCCTGCTGTTTGCAAGAAGTTGTTGTGCCCTCCAGAACTGTAGGAGCAAGCCTTCAAAAATAGAGTCAAACTGCACCATGGAAGTATTCAAAAGGCAATCTCTCCATTAAAGGTAGCGAACTACCTCATTCAACGTGCTTCTTCTGGAAATAGTTAAAATAATACAGAAGTCCATCAAAATTAATTCTTCAGTCCTCATTGGCACCTCAAGACTCCCTACATTTCTGACTGGAAAGTTGCTGTGCCACATGCCAAGTTGACCTTGGTAGTGGGGTTTATTGGGATGGGGCAGAAGCAATACAGAGCGGGGTGTATCGTGAGTAGGTTTTAACTGCTAGCTGAGGAAGCAGGTGTGCATTTTTGTCATTGGGCTCAGCCAAAGTGAATGGCACACAGGTCAGCCACTGGGTCTTGCAACAACCAGTTCGTATAGAGGACAGGCTTTATAGGAGATACATAAAGACTTGGCCCCTGAGAAAAGTGAACCCTGCAAATCTGGGGTGTTTTTTCCTTCAGCTCTGCAGAAGGGCTCGTGGGTGTACACAGCTTATATAAAACACAGAATGTAGGCCCACAGTGAAGCTGATGCTTCCTGGATTCTAAAGATGGAGGGATATTTTTATAGAAGCATAGACATTCCTAAATGGGGAATGAATAACACAAAGACAGTTACAATTGAAAGGCAGTATATTTTCCATGTTATTCTTTACATTTCATCGAGTTAATTCAAAGTGCAGCACATTTCGCACTGTGATTATTCTTCCTTTTAAAAATAGACTTCTCCAGCAGTTTTTACAGCCTTAACATTTTTTCATATGTCTATAATATGGTACAGGTGTTTTAATTTTCTTCTCTTCCATTTTTCATACAGTAATTTTGAAAAAATGTTATTATGTATTGGAAGTTATGCTGTGCTCTATTTCAAGAGTACCTCAAACCAAACCCTAGAAATCATTCTGTTAGGTTTGGTAACATTTGTGCATTTTAACTATTGCCCCATTTTCAGAGGCACCTATTCCATTACCCAAAGTGCTTTTTCCTCCTAAGAAGCAATATTGTAAGGTTAGGTAATTCAGAGTCTTGTTAAAGCCCTGGTCAGGAAGGACTGTTTGTCTGTTTTAAATTTCACTCCATTTTGGATTTTTTAATCTCCTTTACTTTTGAATTTGGATGAGTTCTAAGATCATGTTTGTTATGGATTTGGGGAATTTGCTAGCCTCCCCTGCTATGGGTTCTCAGTAGAACACGCTTCTTCATGTGCTTTCCCCAAAACTAGAGAAGTCAGCTCCAAATTCATTTGTTGCTTTCTACTTATGAAGCAAGTAAGCCATTCTGACTGGCTATTTTTCATCTTTCTTGCAGGCATTTGGACTACATAAGAGTGCAGGGTTTTTTTTGCTCAGCATTGTCTGTTATAATTATGTGTGTTATAGTAGAGTTTGTGGGTTCAAAGACAGAGACACCTAATAAATTCTCTTCTCTATGTACTTTAAGCACTCCAGTCAGACTGGAGTGTGTATGTTGATAGTAATTTCTTCTGCAGATGCTAAAGGGAAACAAGAAGAGTTGACATTTGTTTTTCATTTTACTAAAAATTTTGAGAGAACTGTGGCCTGGTAAAAGCAAGACAAAAAGAAACCAGAAATAAGGTGTAATTGGGATTAGAGTCTGAAAATCTGGGACTCAGAAGTTGTCCAGTCGTAGCCTGATCTGCTGTGCTTAACAGAAACAGGTCTTGTATTCAGGGGAAGAAACATAGAAGTGGCGGGCATTTTGGCCAGTTTGGGTCAGTTTGTTCAGGTGTCGTTAGCCATTACGAAAAGACGTAGGATACAGGAGATATATAGATATATATATATAACATAAAGTATAAAGCAATTATCTTCTGTGTGCTAGTTAGACAATAGGAAGGATTTAATGAGCTACGAGGCTAAGCATCAGGCTATAAGCATTAGCTATTGCGCTAAGCGTGCGGCACCTCCAGCCAGCCTGAGCCTGGCGGGCAAGGGTCAGCTTCTGCAGCCCCAGGCACTGGCTCTTTAGCACTGCTGAGCTGCCGTCTGCCACCAGCTCTGTCATCACTGCTGTCATTGGCAGCTCAGACCCGTGACCTGATGATTCCCAACTCACTTGACCAGCATCTGTGGCTTTACCCTTTAGGATTTTATCCCTTACTATGTTGGTGCACCTTTCCCTCTTGAAAGTTGGCTTACCTTTCCCTCTTGAATCCTTGAGCTACTAACAAGCCCCATCTCAACAACTGTACTCCACTTGTAATTCTTCTTTTCCTGTCTTTCCGCTCTCTCACACTGCTTTTTCTCCCAGCTTAGTAATTTTCTTAGAAAGCGGAGGCAGAGTTACACAATTGGGCTGGATCAGAGCTAGGCCTCCCATTGGAAACACAAATGGACAGAGCCCTGTGAGATGGAGGGGGGGCTTACAAAGCATCACTGTCTGGTTTTATTATATGCCTATTTTCTTTACTGTTAATATTTAGCTTTATCAATTTTTGGCAACCATACAATTCTGAACATTTTGTTTGAGGAACCATAGCATTACATACTGCTTTCCTCCTTACATCAACATAGGCAGTTCTATATTGACCCCATATTTCATCTTTCTACATCGACCTATATTTCTGTATTTACCTATTTCATCTTTCACTACCTTTCTGAACCATTGACGTTGTCTTTTCACAACCATTTTCAGGTGCGTAGCATATGCTGTAGGTTTATAGTACAGATGCTGTAACCAGGAAATATATACAGTGAATACATTACAGAGGAAAATATAAATATTATTTCCATGAGAGCATCTGTGCTATCACTTCGCAGCATAACTATATTCTCTTTCTGTATTCATAGAAGCAGTTCTTATATACTGATATTTATGTAACTGCTGAAAAAACCAGACATCTAGTGAATTATTTTTCCAGTATAGGTTTACATTTGGTCCAAATTCCTTTCTTGAATGCAGATAGAAAAATCTGTGTTTTGAATATCAAGGAAGAATGCTCTCTATTTCAATGGATTTTGTATACTTATGCAAATTACTCTTCAAATTATATAAATTTAGTTTGAGGTCATTATATGGATAATTTGTTACTTAGTAGTTTGTCAGGTTATGAGACGTTAATCCTCCAATAGGTCCTTAATTAGGAGAGTTGAACTAAATAATTCATAGCAAGACTTGTCCTGAAAGCATTTATACTACCCGATTATACCATTTTACATGCAATGACAAATTGTTTTGGTGTAGTCTGGAAATAGCAGGACTTAATTAATTGCTTCCAAGGTTTTAGAGATCTGTGCTAGGTTCTTTAAATGTATTAGATTGGTAATTCATACAAAGGCTAAAAATAGAGTCTATGTCCTTGGGGTTAAAGAGCTGAGATGAAAAGAGAGCGTTCTGCTTGCAGAAAAGAGCAGGACACAGCTGAAAGAGGAGAGAAATGGCAGCTAACTAGTGTGTCCAATTCCCCAAATACTATTTTTTCAAAATTGAGCTGGAAATCATTAAATACTGAAAATGACATGGCTTTAAATTTGAATAAAATGAATGCGCTAATTGAGCACCTTCTACTCATCTGGCCAGAGGAAGAGGTAGCTGAGAAAGAAGCTCCGAATAGTTTAAAGCACCTACAAACAAATGAAAAAATGGTGAAATGTTTTTCTATTCTGAAATCACCTTGCAGATGAAATCAGCTAAAGAAGAGTAATTTACTAGACTCGAAGGAGAGGTTCTTTTGAAAAAAAAAAAAAAAAAAAACCACCCAGAGAAATAAGCTGGGTGTTGTAGTAACCCATGGTTTAGTATGTGTCGTTAAGTGGCGTCTTCAGATGATGAAGTGGTGAATCACACCAGTATTGCACTTACAGCTAGTGGGAAGAGCAAATAGCAAAGGGATATAGTCGTATGATTATATAAATCTGAGAATAAAATTATTCTGATAAGAATATTTACCAATTTATGCTGTGGAGGGAAGGTATTTTTTTACAAATTAGATACCTCCTTGAACACTTGAGTTGGGAATTTTAAAAGATTAAAATTTGTAACCACAAATCTGGAATTAATGCCTGAAAATGGTCCTTTTGAGTATGGACAAATACCTGTTTTTTTCTTCTACACAGTCAAGTTGCTGACCTTTACATGCAGCCTCTCAGTTGGAGCACTCATCCAGTGCTCTCAAGTTCTGACTTCAGTTTCCTCCATGGCCTGAGAATACTCATATACACATTGCTACCTTGCAAGAGCACATCTGGCTGTAGTAAAAGGAGCTGCACCATTGTGCTGAATGCAGCTGCGGGAGACCAAAAAATGAGCAATCAAAAGGTATAGAGATGGAAAAGATAAGCCATTCCCAGACTACATGATGGGAAATGGCAGTCTGAACACCAAACATACTGAAAAGGGTGTTTTATCTACTGCTTTCTGACTTTTTGCTGTAAATTGCTACGTACCTACCAGCAGACCTTGAGCTTATGCCTGTTTAATTTATTGGTACAGATATGGCTTGTGGGGACAGCTGGAAGTTTGTGAAACTTAAACTGCACATTAGATGTCTCAGTGCTTGTGCTGTTTTAGACCTTTGTCACTTGAGTTTCAGGTTATCTGGCTGTTTGTGAAAGTACTGAATCGAAAACCTCCTCTGACCAAAGCACTGGTATTAGGAACAGTGGCACTGAGGAGAGCAACAGGCATGAAAACAACATGAGGTGGGTGAATGGAAACAAGGGAAATAGCAGTAACCACCCAGCAGCCACTACTGCTAGAGTGCACATACTTAGCCTCATTCATAATAGATTTCACTACTAATTCTTTCTGGAGATCTGGAGATCCTCAGAGTAGTTGCCATCTTTGGGATGATTCTTGACATCTGTAGAAAATTTCAAACAACAGGTCTATATTTAATGAAGAAAGAGTCTGACATACACCTCAGAGGCAAAATATCCAAATGTATTATAAAGGGGAACCGATAATAGAGATGCAAGAGACAGAGGAAAAGGGATGTGTAGGGTTTCAGCAAAACAATGTAATTATATAAAGAAGGATAAATAATTGCAGAGTAGACTTACTGATGATGCAGATATGTGGGTTAGGCTGAGGCTGGATTTTATGGGTTACATGTGAGTAAAGAAATCACGTTTCACAGCTTCAAAGCAATTGCTTTATTTCATAACCCTCCAAAAATCAGATGAAATTTTCTTGTTCCATTTTTCAGTCAAATACATTTTTACAGAATCCACTTCTAGCAAGTCAGGGCACTTAGCATGAGCTGCAGCAAACTCTTTCAATTCATTTATCAAAGCATTTGCAGTGCCCATTATAAAACAACAATAGATGTTAACAAAAGGAAGTTAATCTGTATTCTATAAATAAAAAGGTAGAGAACATCAAAGCTACTTGCAAAATCTTGTGTTTCTTTTAAATTTCATTCCATTTCCCCTCTTTGCATCCATGGGATGGAAGTTTATTTAAGGACCCCAGCTAAAATATTCAACATTGTAGAAAAAACAAAACAGACTACATAAAGAGAAGTAAGAAAAGTGCAGCTGAGTGAGAAAGATGTCAGAAAACAGCTTAGCTGTCAGTAGTTGTCACATGCCTCTAAGGCAAAGCCCTGCAGACAGACTTTAGTTGGCTTCTGCCCTCCTCAGCGTGAGAGGTCAGTGCCCTGAGCAGCTCCAGCAGCACCGCTGGAAGGAATCACACTGTCTCCCTCCAGCATCCACAGCCCCAGTGCCTGCCTGAAGCTGAGCCTGGGTTTCAGCCTGATGCTGCCAGCGTCATTCCTCCCAATCCACCTGAACAAAACGTGACCCGTTGGCCTTACAGGTGCTGCTCTGCTTTCTGTGTGAAGCTTTGTGACCCTGCTGCAGTCCACTCTGGTGTTCTGAGCTTGTTCTGAAGGAACACACTGATAGAAGCGATGGTGGCTCCACTGCACCAGTGGCTGTGACATTAAAGCACACATGCCAAGACAGCACCTAAATAGTCTCTGCCTAAAGTCCTAAAATCAAAATAAACAAGAAAAGAATTGGTAAAGTGAGTCTCTCAAGACAAATTGAAAGGTCAGTGGAGGAGTTTGACTATGGAGTCTAGCAGAACGGCCTCCTCTGCCAAGATGACAGATAGAGAACAGAGGAAGCGGTGCCAGTAGAAGTCAGTGTGATGTACCTCCCCAAAGCCTGGCTGCCGAGAGCCAGTGTCAGGCAGTGACAGATGCAAGCCAAGTTTCCTTCCCTACAATTCAGCCCATAAAACCTGAGATAGGTGTCCTTCCAGGGCAAGATTGCAGTTCATTTTCTGAAGAGTTTTTCATTATGAAGTTTCCTGTGTATTAGTCTAGTGTTAATGCATCTCACTTTGCTGCGTAGATTTTTTGAGGGTGGAACAGATGTTTGGTTTGCCTGGTTGGAGAAGCTACCATGAAAACTAATGGTAAAATCCTATGCTGATGCCACTCAAAGAGGTTAATCTTTGCTTATATCATAGGTGAATTCAGCCTGTGAAATTGTTTGAAAGTAAGTTAAGCTGACTTATATGATTTATGGTTTTTCAGAGCAATTATTACAACTGGATAAAATAGATATGATTCAGTTACTTTACTTTGTGTTTGGGGAAAAAAAAAAACCAACACTCAAACCAAAAACACGAGCTATTTTCAAAACGTTAGCTTGTGTCGTCATGTATTTCTTAGTAGTTGTACTAATGATATTACTAACATGAAGAATACTGACCATTTCTCAAGCTACTTAAATAGTATTTTGCCTTTCTCTTATTTTTCAAATCATTACTTAGATGCATGCAACCACCATAAGTGTACACTGCAATTGTGAGATGGATCTTAAAACAAGGAGATACTGGATAACTCAAGCAGGGTTTGCATATTGGACTGTGTGCAAAAACAGCTATGAAATGCTGGGAGTTGCAAGAAATGTAAAATCTGACAGTGAGAGGGAAAAAATAAGAGAACGGCTGCGGCATGCTGGAGCAGTCATGGTATGCTGCAGTGTGCACGCTGTGCCACCTCTCGGGTGTGGCGTTTAAGGTGTGGGGCAGCATTTGTGCAGCTCGTGTTTTGTTGGTGCTTGGTGATGGTAAAATCTTTCTTTCGCATGGCAAGGCAGATGAAATGCAAGACTTTCCTCCTGAAGAGCTGAACCCTCGGGGGACTGAGAGCTCTCCTGCCTGGCAGGAAGGAGGGCTCTGGTCACGCCTGGGCTGTCTGTATATCTGGATGCACCTTTTCCCCAGTGAAGAGGCAGCACAGACAGGCTCTGTGAATGCCACTGCACACCCCCCTTTCCCTCAGCTGGCCCTGGGGCACATTCAAGCAGAGGCACATGCCTTTCTTCTGCTACACGCTGCCCACCTCTGTTGTCCTCAGGAAAGGCTGGTGCTGTAGCCCACCTCTGCCTCCAGGGCCCATATGCAGAGGTGCTTTGGGGTGGGGAGAGGGTGCAGCTCTGTCCTTGGGAGAGCTGGTGAAGTAGAAAGCATTGAAAAAGTGCCTTTGGGCTGAGTGGGTGGCGTTAGGGTAGCAGACTTGGCCTGAGGCAGTCATGCAGCCCTGCCTCAGGGGCTCAGTGTCACCTTGCTGGCCTGGCAGGCTGTGCTTCCTGTGATGACCAGGAAGGGTGACCCTAGAAAGTTGACAGAGACGTGGAACACGTGCCCCAGGCAGTGCTGCAGTCCTCTTGTGGCACGGCTGCCACACACGGTGTTGACGTGAGGCACATCTTTTAGTTGTGCACTGTAGCTTGCTTGGTTTTCAGGGATTCGCTGCAAAAACCTGGCTCAATGTTTGTGACGTTGTGTAGATGTGTACAGACACTTCATGGGCATGGGTGTTTGTTGAAGCCCATTTGACAGAGATGGGGCCGGGAAGGACGATGTGCAGCGGAGAGCAGGCGGCTGGGCAGGCAGCAGGCTCTCTGGGCAGGCAGTGGCTGCCCTGCCCTCAGTGCTGTCCCTGCCTTGTGTCTGCAGCCTCTTGGGGCTCCCGGTGCTGCTTTTGAGGCCTGCGTGTTGGACATTCAGAAGTCAAATGAGTGTGCTCTGTTCAGAGACACGTGCATATTAATCTTTTAAAAGCAGCTGAGGCTCTTCTGCAGCTATGAATCAGAAAAGGCTGAAAAACACTGAATTAGTAAATAGCCATTGCTTTATGTGAACTGTGGTGTTCTCACTTCATCTTGGCCATAGTGTGGAGATCAGATTGAAAGGTTGTCTCCTATCATCATCATCATGGCTTGGCTTCGCGGACGAAGATTTGGGAAGGGCTTTAAACGTGAGTACACCCTTCAAGCCTGCGCGGTGGATTTTTTAGGTGAGGAGCAGCGTGCGCGAGACTGGCCCCACCCTTTACACCTGAGGTTCATCTGCCAGGGCCTAGCGAGCTTGGACGGTGACAGCCAAGTCCTCAGGTCGTAGGTTTGGTTAGAGTATCCTTCTCTTAGATGGATGGCCTTACAGGGCTGAACGAGCTCCATCTGCCCGGGTTTGGAGTTAGAGTTATCCTTCTCCTAGGATGGTTGCCCGAAGGCTAGTGAGCCCATCCTGCCCGTGGACACACTTTGTCTGACCCTTCAGTTGAGACCTGTCAGGCTTGGGAGACCCTACCGGAGGCATATGCCACCACCAGCATAGCTCTCAACTTCACAAGGGCACACAAGCTCTTTCCCCACGGCAAGGGGGTGCCCATGAAAGAGTGTCTCCTATACTCCCTTTCTATAACATCACATTAACTTTTTCATAGAAATAAATCAAGTGCTAATGCTGCTTCTGTGGAAATATAGTGTCCATGATTACTGGTAGTTAAGGAAATGATTCACGCTGTTTCAGAAACCCTTGACTCTGCCTTCATTTACTGCTGGTTGTCGAAGACAAGAGATACTGTGTAAAATACCTGCATAATAAAGTAATCAGGAAAACTAATAGTCCTATTCAGAAGACAAATTCAGGATACCCTATGTTGACATCATTAGGTAGCATATTGTAGCTCTTTGGCTCTGGCTATGTGCTGATTTTGCTCACCAATATTCAGTGTTTTAAAAGCTTAGTTAGAGTGGAAAAAGGAGGTAATTTTTAAACTGCCTTCTGTGCACTTGCAGAAATATTTCAAAAGTTAAATAAAGCTTTTGAAGCCTGCCTGTATTGAGACCCTCAAGATCAGTCCCCCCAGACAGATCATCTGGTGGATTAAGCTTGGTCTGGAATTAGGCACAGTTACACACCTGGTCTCTGCTACATGATGGCAGTCATCTAGTAGGGACTTTAACCTTTATGAAGCTTCCTGAACTTTGTTTAAAAAATTAAGGTATAAAAAACCCCAAACAACTAATACCTTACTTCCCTTTACCCAAGTGCCAGTGTCTAGACCACCTTTTCTGTAGCGAGAGTTCTTCAGTGCCTTTCAGTGTGCTCAAACTGCATTTCTCTGAGATGGTGTCATCTATACAGACCTTCATGAGAATTCCCAGGAGTAGTAAGGAGTATTGGAAAAATGGCCATTAAAGACTTAATGGGAAGTCAGTGCAATTCATGTCCTTTGCCCACCAGGGCAAAGCTGTTTACCTCCCCTTTGTTTGATATGACCTTGCCCCAGATATTTTGATACTATAATTCTTCAGCCACTAATGTTTATCTCCACAGTATTTGTTTATAATTCTGCCATGGTTCCTGTCGCTGGTTGGCTGAGGCAAGCCAATCATGGGGATGTGCCCTTTCCTATCCCTGAACCCCTCTCCTCCGGGAGAGAAAAGGGTTAAAAAGCAGAGATACGAAAAGGAAAAGAAAGATTTTGTGAGACCTCTGAACATTTGGAAAACTGAAACAAATTTTAATAAAACTAGAACAAAATATATAATATGCAGGGAAAAACCAATGCAAAATCTGAGGGTTTGTACAGGATGGAAAAGTGAGGGTTAAACGCGAGAAAAGAGAGAAAGGGGGACAGTACCACGTGGAGTCCGAAAATGGCGCTGGCCACGTGTGCGCTTTCGTGGAGTAAACAAAGGGAAACCGCGGCCGTTACGAACGCGGGGCTCCAACGTGCAAAGCGCTGTTCCTACCAGTTCTCGTCGTGCAGTTTGTAGAAGCGAAGCAGCAAGAAGCGGCAGTGCTGGCGGCAGAGAGGGTACGGCGTTACAGCAGCAGGCAAAGAGCCGCCTCCGGGCGCGGGTCTCCAGGCAGCGCGAGCAGTCTGTCCCAGGCGGCGCGGCGGGGGCTTCCCCGGCGCACAGCTTCGCTCCACTCAGAGACAGCCTCCGGGCGCGGATATCCCAGGCGGCGGGCAGGGTCCGAGCCGAGGACAGACAGCCTGTAGGTCCCCAGAGCTAAGCCGCAATGTCTGAAGAAGCCTCTTCCCGGAGCGAAGCAGAGGTCCGCAGCGCCTCTCGCAGTGCAGAGCCGGAAAATGTCCGGAGAGAGAAAAGACCCGAAAAGCCCAAAAGCCGAAAAAGCCGCAAAAGCCCCGGAAGAGCCTGTGGTACCGGGCTCTTAAAGGCACAGTACGCTCGCGAGAAGCTTTCTCAACCAATGAGATGTGCAATCGTAGCATGGAAGGGAATAGTCCAATTGGTTGGTTTAAAACAAAAGCTTTCAAGCAGTTTTTTTTCTTCAAACTGCCACAGTTCCTTTCTGCCTCTTTGGTCTCTGTCATTAAATATGCTGAGAGGTGCTGGTGGAGGAAGCTCCATGAAAATATTAGTTGGAAATGAGGGGAGAGGGAGATGAAGTTTGCTTCAGTGTGCAGAACAACCTCCTTTGATGGCCTTGTAAAACTAACTTTTATTCAAAATGCAATTAAAAGAAAATACTTTGAAATTTCTATGAACAAGACTATATGAAACATTCAGCGGTCTCTGGTTTGAAATACATTCTGCAGCTCTCTTCAGGCCTGCATTGTTTGGGCTTCCCCTGTATAAGTGGTGTGTGCCTGGGCCTAGTTTTGGTGCAGAAAGCTCTCCCTGTGCCTTGGTATAAGCATAACAGTGTGAAATGTAGTTGGAATTTGTCTCATACTAACATTAATGCAAGTGAAATTGCTCATTTTGTAACTTCTAATACTTCTTTAATAGTATATTCTATTGTAATATTCAAGTAATCAATCCTTCTAAAATAATTTGCTATCATTTAGGCTACTAGACTGCATACGTAGATCTTATACTGATGTATTTATTTTTATGCCTCTATGATATTAATGGAGAAATATCATCGGCAGAGGTCCAACATGGCCTGGGATCCCTCACACGTCACTAGGGCAGAGACCTTTGCACAGAAGTCTTGAAGAGAAACAGCCATGAAAGAAAGGAGCATGAGCAAGGAGCAGGGTTTGCAAAAGACAGTCTTTAGCAGATGACTTGGAAAACTGGCTGTGGATTCTGCTGGAACCAGCTGTCAAAACCTAAATAACATGCTGAATTTGATGTGGTAGCTTTTCTTTTTTAATAGTTCTTTTTATGTATTGCAGACTTTTCTGAGTGAATGTGAATAAGTGTTATTATATACTACACTGTGCTATTTTAAATATGGGTTAAAATGATAAATTTTGGGGAAAGGGAAGAGAAACTGGTGAGATGAGTTACATAATACATAATTTTCAGGTATTGCAGATAGTAAATGCATGTAAAATGAAAATATTTCCTTAGGTTTCACTACAGCTCTGCCTTATCCTCCATGACAGGAGGCAGGAAAAACCATGCTGTATCAATTCCTTTAATATAACTTATGAAAAATGTCTTAAATGGAAACCTCCATTCAACAAATGGTCCTTTGCTTATGACGTCTTCGTAATAAAAGAAAAGCATGTTCACAAGATAATTGTTATTATCAAAATGCTGCTTTCAATCAAAAGTGACCTTTTCTTACATGTATTGGGAAGCTAGCTTTAGATCGCATTAAACTGAAGCTTTTGTACTGGTGCTGTAAAGCTTGCAGCTTCCACAAAGGTGATCTTCAGTTTGCTCTTTGCAACCCTTATTACAGACAACTGGCTGTTTGGTAAGATTTTGGGGAAGGGGAATCTCACACTCTGTCTCAGTCTTCCTGGTCATTTGGTCTTTGCTGGATGTTATGAAGTCAGCTTTACAAAGTGTTTGCTCTGCTTAAATTCTATGCATAAAGAGGGAGAGATAAGAGGGGTTTTTTAGGTAGAAGATGGTGCCCTGAAGATTATGCAAGCAGCCTTATTACATGGGATACTGCACTAATGTTATCTTTAGATATGGAATAAGATTATTTTGTTTGAATTAAGTATATCTTACTTAAAATGTTCCCAATATAGGCATGCGCATGTGAACTGGTGGTGTAGACCCCCACTTTGTAGTCTGTGAAGAGAAAAAGGTCTTTCTAGGCTGTGGTCAAGGTCATCCTAAGGTTAGTGCCACAAATACAACAGAAGTGTCTGTTTCTCTCCACTGATAATAAAAGTCATCTCAAGTTGTCATTCTATAGACATGTAAAATTTAGTGACGTTTCTAGCAACCATTCCCTCAGCTGTGGAAAGTGCACAGAGATAGTTTCAGAGCACTGCTTACTGTAACGCCTCCATGTGTTCAAGTTAATTGCTGTGTGGTTTTTAAGTTCTCTTGGAAGAAAAATTGTGGGATTTGAGAAAACAAGGATTGGCTTTTAGATGGGTGGTAATTTTTAGGTAGCAGCTGTGCATTATGGCTTGATAGCTAGGGATATCAGAAATAGTTGAGAGAGAGAGATGAATTTGTGGGCAGAGGGCAGGTGAAGATAGCCAGAGGTGCACAGTAAAAGCAATTTATCAAGTGGTTTTACTGCACAAAAATGCAATTTATTTTGTAGGTAGTTACCACATAACATTTTTTGCTGTGATCCATCATAAGCTGTGCCTTTATCATGCTACTGCAGGGACCACAAAGTAGAGAGTGACTTCTGTTCTGTTCCTGTGCAGGAGACTGGCAGAGGCTCATAATTTTGCATGCTGCTTCTCATGAGGCTTTGTGGAGGATCTTAGTGGTGTCATCCTTTACCTAAGATTTTGTGGAATGCCTCTGTCTCCAGCTGCAAAGAATTACAGTAGATTTGGAGAAAGCTTGTCCTTTGTGCCCTAGTTGCTTCATGACCTGACAGAAGAATCAACCTTTCTGCTATTGTCAATGGAATTATAACTTTTGGAATTACAAATGACAAGCTTCTGTGTTTGTTTAATGTGACAAATTATCAAATGAAGGAAACTGGTTTGGTTGTTTGTTTGGTTGTTTTTTTAAAAAAAGCCTGTTTAATATTGGTTGTATGCAGATAAAAATCTCCTAGACGGCAGAAAAAGACTTTCTTTTAATAAAGAATTCTGATATGTAAGTATTGGACAAACAGGCCTAATACCTCCATAGGTAAATGTTTACAATCATTTGAGGAGTAAATGGAGCACAAATTATGAACTATCTATACTTTTCTACCATATAAAGTTATCCATACATATATGATAGGAAAGTAGGCTGGAATTCGGTCTGTACACCTCAATGTTTTTACATAAGCAAATTATTTTCAATGCAGTATAATTAGCCACAGAATCCTAAAATTAAAAGAGAACTTCCTGTCGGCGAGGCTGATGTGTTTCGTAGTTTTGTGATACGGCTTTTTTACAGGAAAGTTTGCCAGGTTGCCTCACTCCTAAAACATTGAATTTAGCTGATGTTATCATTACAGACACTACTGTCCTAAAGACTTACTTTAGGAAAGTTTTGACAGAGACGTGACAGAAGTTCAAAGCATTTCTTTGCTTCAAGTTTGTTTTACTTTAAAAACAACTAATGTCATACAAACTCTATAGCAAAACTATTGCACTTTTTCGTTATGCCTTCAAAAAAAGAAAAATAGCAAGGAAGAGTTTTCATCGAAGTAATTCCAGTGTACAAAAGGGAGCTATTAATGTTTGTATGCAGTGTTGTGTTATAAACTGTATGAGTGCTACTGGGACCAGTACTTATTAGTGGTGTTTGTAACCTCCTAGGGTATCATTTGAACGTTCTAGGGTGGCACTTGCATTGAACACCGCAACAGGGATATAGAAGTTATATACAGTGTCAGTGAGCTGTGTGAAGGAAGAGCAGTCCAATAGCAGTGTAATTTAACTCTGAAGAAATAAAAAATACACCACTCAGAAGATAGTAGTTTTCCTCCTTCAAATGCAAAGACCAAAGGAGAATAAGAGCAGAAAAATACTTCCGTTTGCTCTTTACTTATTCAGATATGCCATTCCATGAATGGGTGGGATAATTTTGTTATTTAGGTGAATTTCTGACTTTATGCAGATAAAAATTCAATGAGGGAGAAAATGGAATCTCCATGCTAAATAGAGGCTGTTCTTTTTACTCACAGTTAACTGATTGGAACAAGTGGAAATTAAAAGCAAGCCTGGAATTTAATGACCCACTAATAAGATGCCTCAATTGAAGTCACACTGGGGTGGGTGAAAAATTCATTGATTTCAGGAGATAATGTGCAAGGGTGCTGGTACCAGACAAAGAAGGATCAGTTTTCAAACTGTGAGCTTCATCAGGAGTTTATCAGAGACCTGCAACTACATTACATATATACATATGGTATATATATCGTAATGTATATTTTACATAATACCTATTTTTTTAAAAAGCACATTCATTTTCAGACAACATTTTAATCTGCAAACCTTTTGATCCTGCAGTAGTTCTTAAAAAAGAGTCATTAATATTACATTCCTGGCTTCTTTAAGATTCACAAGGAGAAGTTGTAATCTCCACAGTTGCATTCTGTGGGCATTAGAAGCCATGTGAGGAAACACATCTTTCTTACAGAGTTGTTGCAGCAGAAGTACTAAAGTCATAGTTAAATACTTTTAGTATCTCTAGTGTGCAAAAGCTTTAAAACTCAGTTCTGATCTACTGGCGCTATTTTTTTAATTTATACATTTTTTGATTATGTAAGTGTATCTCCAGAGATGTGCTTTAAAATGAACAATTATTTGGGCTTTTCACTTTGACAGACTTCCTTTTCCTCACTTGTCTTGATAATGTAATTTCCCCCGAGTAATTATATAACTGAGGAGGCTAACCTTCATTTAGTCTCTGCTGTTCTTTCTTATGCTAGAAATGGAGTCATAGATGGATAGTGAAATTTCTGTCCGACTGCAAAAGTTTCAGTTGAAGTCCTAACAAAGGATTCTAAAATCTGCACTAAAACCTAAACTTTCAAAGTCCTTTTCGGAGTCTTATTTCTTAGTAGAGAAGCTATCAAACTGCTAGTGAGTGAATAGATTTTTAAAAGTGCAGTAATGGCACTTCCACAGTTCTCCTCACCTCTTTAGCACTTTTTACATGGTAGAGGTAGAAATAAAGTTGAAGGCTACAGGATTCAAAGTGGGGGGTTTTTTGGTTGGTTGGTTGGTTTCCAGTTTGGTTTGTAGCTAATGCTAAAAGAATGCATCCATGTTTAAAAAGTTGCCAGATGAGATTATCAGTTACAGAACTCAGTTGAAAGAATTATAGAGTGATTTTCATTATAACTTCAGGTATACAGTTGCAACTGGCATAATTTAAAAAGAGTTAAGAGTTCCTACAATGTTTCTTGCTTCTGTAGGTATCTTTATGATTCCTTGTGACACGTTTGAAGATTGCATATCGCACTTAACATCAACAAAACATACTGTTTATTTAAATTGGGTTTGTTCTTACTTTAGTAATGCTTTTGATTTGTACTGTTGGTTGCAGACATGTACTTCTTTCCTGTCAAAAGGAAAGGAGACCACTGTGTCAATTCACATCATGACCCTATGAAGGAGCCTAAAATTTCAGATGAACCTGAGTCCTTATTTCACTGTTTGGCATTTTTTGTTTTGTTTTAAGGTGTGTGTATATATATACACACACAGTTTTTTATGTATATAATAGTGTGTGTATTATATTTACTTGGGGGTAAATATTTTTGCCAAAAGATATGATGAAGAGTCAACTCTCTTCTGTGAGTCTTGCAGATTTCAAAACACAATGGTAACCATCTCCAATATCCCATGTAAAAACAGGATCTCCCCCTTGGAGTGTAATTAATACGTTTTAGACCCACAGCTTTAGAAATAACATACTTCCTACTTTTGCAGTTGCAAGCGGCCAGGAGAGATCCATGTTCTCCCCATGGCTCCATGATGGCCACAGTCCTCATGTTCTGAAGTTAGTGGGAAACAAGTTATCTTTTTTGATGATGATATAGCTAAATAGTACACAGCAATCTATGGTGTGCAGTAATATTTCCACTTTCTGTAGGATAGTTTTGAGAGGCTTCAAGGGGGACTTATACGCCCTCATCATTTCCCTTCTTCTTAGTCAATTTGGTTTTATTTTTGAAACCAGACATGTTCATTGGGAATTACACTCATGGTGAAAGCTACGATATCAGGTAGTGCTGACAGTCCCTAAACCCTGTCCCCTAACAGTTCTTCTCTTCAGTGGCTGTCCTCCCAGGACCTGTTGTCATCTTGGTCTTCCTGCTCTGCTCCAGTCCATGTTGGGAAGACAAATACAACTGGCTGGAAGAAAAATACTTGCCTTTCCATGTAGCGCTAGAGCAGTGAGTGCACATAGATAGTGTTGCTTTACTTGGTTGAGGGAGAAAGGGTGTGAAAGCCAAGTTGCATAAAGCCACAGAACTAGAGTATGAGATTAGCATCATCCTACTGGGGTTTTGTTGGTTTTTTTAAAATTATGTCATTTACCTGTTGTACATAACTAGCAGGAACCTGGCAGTGATCTCACTTATCATTGAGTTCTATGAACCTTTACCTATTACTTATGTATTAAAAAGCATAATTAAAATTTACTTTTTCGCCCTCTGTGCTTCTGTACCTAACTTGCACTTAATTTGGAAGTGAGGCTTAACAGTCAAGAGTCACTTGCTTATAATGTGTGTAATCCATAAGATAATAATTTCCATGACCCAGAGGGCTGGAAGGGGTACTTTTGGTTTTATTCACATGCATTTCTCATACTCTCTTAGGAACCACATTTCAGCCATCAAATCTGCTATAGCTTTTCTAAGGTGGTAAGCGGAGAGGAGATGCTCTGCAATTAAAGAAAAGTACTCGTGGAGTCTAGTTGATGAAAATAGGTTGATACTTTTCCTCACTTCACACACATCACCTGCGAGGTTTCATCCTTCCAGAATTCTCTCTTAGAGCTTTTTCTCTGATGTGCAGGAACGAGGCTGTGGTAAAGGTTTTATGATTGCGCTTTGCTTTCTGTTGTATTCAGTAGAACTTTTCAAGGAAATAGATTCAAATCCCTGTGAGCTTTCAGGGAAATATCATTTTGATGTTGAAATGCAGAAATCTTCTCTGACCTAAATTTTCAGAAGTGACTAAAGCTTTGGGGAATTGCATTTTCTAATGCCTGAGATGAGGTTATCTAAGGAGACCTTTTATGGAGAATGAGTAGTAACAATTGGGGAATTGACAAATCTTAAGTGATCCAAACTGGTTATCTGAATATTCATGCCTTAAAAATGTATGGAATACAGTTCCTTGTCTCTAATTATATAGCATAAATAGATTTTTTTTTCAGTATTGCAAATCCTACTCAATTATTAACTGGTGCATGAAGATGGGTTAACAAGAATCAAAGCAGAAATTTTTCTTTTCTGTTCTGATTGAATTCCTCCTCATATCTTTCCATCTCTCTTTCTGATTAATTTTATGAAAGCTACATTAAATTTTATGCAAATTAAACATTACGCTAGGGAAAAAAATGTAAGTAAAAAGTATGGTCCTTATAGTCTCTATCACTTTTTGTAGCCTGTACAGATATGCAATATTTTGTTATTGAGGTTTGCAGTACTAAACGTACGGGACAAGGGAGCTACTGCTGGAAAAAATCCTTTTGTCTTTTGATTTTTCTACAGTTTTTGTCTTTTTTCAACAGGAGTTCTTCAAATTTTGTTTGTTTGGTTTTCTGGTTAATGTAAATTATTTTCATTAAATTCCATTTGATCTTGGGAAGAAAATGTGAATAAAGAGATAATTCGTTTGCAAGAAAGATAGAACGAGATGGATGTAAGGTTTCTGTATTGTCTGATGGAATAAAATTTACAGGTTTGCCCCCACACTGACTGAGTGCCTTTGGGTGGTGGTCCAGCAGATGCAAACAGCTTCCCTAGTTGTGCTTGTAGCCAGTTTTTCATGCTGATGTTTAGAACTTCAAACAACTATATGCCAAGAAAGACTGTGTTCTCTTACATAGATAAAACAGTAGGGAATCTCTCTTCTTTAAAGATCATCCGATGTCTTCATAACATTCCTGCATTAATTTGCATATGCTGTATAAAGCATATAAATCTGTGCTTAGGAAAACATATATCAATTTTGAAATGCAAATACCTATTTGTCATCTAAGTAGCAATCCACATGTACTTTCAAAGCAGGTGGCAATATTCACAATTCAAAGTGTAATGTAAAAAAAGGTATATCACTTACAGAAAAGAGATTTACCCAGAGAAGCAAGGTATTCTTAAGTTATGTCTTCTTATGTGTTACTGATAAGAGGCTGGAGTTTAGAGAAAAAAGTGGAAATACAAAACATCAGAATTAAGACTTGCTGATTTAGAGAGCTAGAAATGTGTCCTTGGTCTCCAAAACCTTTAACTTTCATTGGGTTTCATATTCGGTAGCTTTAGAAGTGCTGCAGTACTATAACTGCTGTTAATTTGTTGTGTATATCAGCACCACAGAATGAAATAAAGGAATGAAAATAGAATTTGAGAATAGTACATATTTGCTAAAATCACTAAAAGAGATGTCCCTAGCAATAAACAAGAAGATAAGAGGGAAGACCACAACAGGATTTTTTGCATGTCCTCCAAACATGCACTGATGCTATAAAGCTGTACAAATGGAAATAATAAAGGGAACAATTTTACCTTCAGGTTTGACTCCAATAACTGATAAAAAGAGAAGGGAAAAATCTGATGACCTGTGCACTGAGAACTGAGGAACTGGAGAAAAGGTTGTGATTGATTTGACCCTGGATACATTAGGAAGTCAAGCTGAATCCAAGAGCATTACAACACCATGCTCTGTGCTGGTTATCCTTGTAGATAAGAACCGACAGGTTGAAGGCATATTTGAAAGATATTTTGTATTAATGGCTTAAAGCACTCTGAAAATGTTAAATCAACTTAGTAATAGTTACAAAGCTACTACTTAAAAGACAAAAAGTTTGACAAATGTAAATAAACCAAGAAAATTCTTTCTATTCTTGAAAAGTTAATGAAAATGTATCTTAATCTTTGCCCTTTCCTTTTTTTTTTTAAACAAAGAGGAATCACTCCTGACATAACAGAATTATTCCTGACCTTAAAAAGAATGTTTTAGGCATCATTTACAGGATTGACCTCAGATGCTGTAACCACAAGTTTTGGTAACTTGGAGGCATAGGTTTTTGAATGCAAATATATCAATGTGCTGGCTAGTAAAGCTCAGGAGGGGCTGCTGCTGGGACATATCACAAACTATTGACTCAAACCAGAGAACACAATGAATTGCTCCTTAAGCAATTGCGAATCATTTGAGGAAAGGGAAATATTGTTGAAAGACCTCAATTTGCAACAGGCATGCTAGAAATTGCGTACAAACATTCTTTTCTACAATTGCTAGAAAAGTTAACCTGTATACTTTTTTAACGTAGTCAAATTCTGTAAAATACTCTTTAGAAGTGACAGTATTTCAGAAAGGAAGAAAAAAAATGTAAATACAAAAATGCAAAAAACCCACAAAAACTCAAAAGAAGGCCTTGAATAACATATACTTGGGGATAGCATTTCAGTGCCAGTGAACCCAAAGAATTTAAGCTTAAATCAGAGCTTGTGGAAGAGGTCTAATCACAGTGGATCTAAGGAGAGCATTTCAGTGGACATTAATGCCACATTGCAGATTTGACAATGAGGTTTTTTCATAATAAATACTAATCTTTAAAGCTGGTAAAGGTGACAAGTGCCTCTCCACTTTTCACCCTCCTTCCTAGTGTCTCTTTCAGCATTTTAATGATGATATTTTCACTTTGTTTTACCTTCATCGAAGATCTGAGTGAGATTTCTGAAATATGTACCAATTCTGTTCTCATCACATGAATATCAAAGTGAAGCAATGTAGCAGATATTTTTGTGTATTTTATACACATTGTGAATAAATGTCATGAAATATTTAACAAATAAGTAACAAAATAGGAAGAATTTATCTGGTTTCCTTTCTCTGAATTAATAAGAAGAGCTAAAGACTTGACTCTACTCATATCAAACCAAGCTATCAGAAAACTGGGCAAGGCTGGAGAAAGTCATGTACTCATCACCTTTGAGTATTTTATGTTGTCTGTTTTCATTTGACGAAGTTACTGGCAAACTTAGGAACCACTGAAGACAAGAGTTTAGACAGGAAAATGTGAAAATTACCATAGGAATAACTAATTATGAGTGCTCTTGACTGGAGAACACATGTGAACTGGAATGCCATTGTTTGAAGTGCTTGTGATCTCCTTATAAATTACTTCAGTGGTTTTTTTCCATTACTATAGAAGTGTAATTGTTTATTATGCTGCCCTCTGTTCCAGAGTGGTGCATCATTCTAGAATGCTCTGCTGAATGGATGCTTCCCCCGCATCCTAAACCTTGTGTTTTAATGAGCAGACATGTAAAATATTCTGTTATTTTTTCCTGATAATTCCATTCACCTTAATGTTTCTGAGGTGTTTTCTAGAAGATTATTAAAACAGATTGTTCAAAAGCAACAAATCCAAGCCTCCAGGGCAAGACAGACTAACAAAATTTAGATGAAAAGCATGAAGCCAGCTTTATGGTTACTTTGTTTTGCCTTAGCAGCCAATATGCCCCTGACTAGATACGGTCTATCCATCTAGTACCAATTCTTATACTTACTGCTTCAGTGGGTTTTGTTGAAGATTCTGGCTTCTACTATATGAGTCAGCAGTGTTTATCAATTTTAATATCATGCCTCAGGAATATTACCACTTACACTTTAATATTACTTGGCTTGTCAATTCAAATCCTGGGTTTTTGCAATTTTAAACTCTTATAATGTTATAAATTATAGGGCTCCGTGATAATTTATAAAACCATGCCTCTTAGTTCTTAGATAAAGAGTTTAGGAAAACCTGACCTTTTGTTCTTGCAAGGAGCTGTTTTATTTGGCATGTATTATTTACTATAAAGGTGTAACACTGAGAAAATTTTAAATGCAAATTTAGAAGTTCTTATTTGAATTACAGTGGCCATCTCAATTGGAAAATGCCTCTGTAGAGTCCTTTCTGCAAAGATTTAATTCTTGTTGCTGGTATGCCCTACAAAATTCTATGTATCATCATGTTTTAAATTCACACCTTTTCTAAGCCTACTCATGTGGGAAATAATAATGTTCTGGTATAAGCTGATACCTTAATTCGTTGTGCCAGCACCTCCTATTAGCCATCAGAAAAGCTCTGTTCCCCAGCATGTGCACTAGTCCCAAAATCATGACTCCTTGTTACGGCCTTTGGTGTAGAATTTTGCAGGCAATGCACCATGAGAATTTGGGGGATTTGCGGTGCCGTTCACAGCTTTGTGTGGCCTTTAGCCACTTACTTGCTTCCTCTTTGCTTTGAAGTTCCTTGAGTGAAAACAATAAACCTGCTTCCTACTCACCCCACTCCATGTAGGTACCTTAAATTAATTATCAAGTGACTGGCATGTTAGAAGCCTGAACTGAGATCCTGCTGTAAATCCTGGTGTAAATCCTGGCATAAACAGCATCTTTCCATGCAGGAAAGAATGTGTATTTCATTGCCCTGGCTTTTAAAAAACAAATTGTGTTATCTCTATCTTAAAGTCCACTTAGAACTTTAGTGGCAAAGCAGTGTTTCATTATTTATATAAAAGAACAATATATTTGAATAAAATGAACAGTATCACTGATTTTGTATCATCTTGCATCCAAAAGTTGCACAAACATTTTTTTAAAAGTTTTAAGACACATTTGTGAGATATCATGTAAAGACATTTTTTTTTACGTGCATCAACTATTAGTAAAAGTTGTTTTTAAATATTTGCTGTGTATCATGATATAAAGCTGGGAGTATTTTAGTAGGAGTGGTGTTGCCTGTGCGCTGCGGGCTGGCACTGGGACTTTTGTTTTGATGGTTTGAGATTCTTCAGTATGAAATACGGCTGCAACACCACACAGTTCCTTTTGTGTTTCCTTAGGCAAACCTTGCTGTCATTAACAAGGAAATTGTGGAGTAAATCCAACTATTTCCTTTATAGAGGCTTTTGTCTCACAGCTGGGACAACGCAAACCAAAATCATGCTGAATGAACACTAAATCCCCAAAGCATGTTGATAACTGAGTGTACTGCAGAACAGTAGCTGTCAACGTGTTTGGTTATGGGGAGTGGTGGGGGTGTGGTAAGTGTTTAGGGTTTTTTTGTTATTCTCTTACCCAGTATTGTTCTCTTATCAGCCCCATTTCCTCGTTTCCCTGTTTTCTTGTCTGTAGCCCTTAGTATTTGTACATCTGCAGGTTACTTGGTGCACCTTTTTCTTATCCCTCCTGCCACCAAGGTACTTGTACCATCTTCAAAGTGATAGTCCAGATGCATAGATGATAATTGGTGGGTTAAAATTTTTATCAGCTCTAAAAGAATAGTTTAGGGAGCAGGTTTACTGTGAAGTATTAACCAGCAAAGGTGGGCTCAAAACATCTGCTTTCAGAAAACTGTTTTCAAAACATGTTGCTACTGGACTGACGGATAGAGAATTCATACGCCTCAGTTGTGGGGTATTACAGTTTGCATGCATATGCTGACAGAATAAGAGAAAACAGAAGGAGCTCCAAGGATTGAATTTATAGTATATGCTACAGTTGTAAAATTGTATTATTGTTTTATGTGTTTAGTTTTCTCTAACCTGAAGTTTATGGGGAAAAAATATAATGAATCCCTATATATCGCTTTCCTTTATTCCAAATTTATGGCTTTAACAATCCTCACTGAGAAGCTGTTTATCTCAGCTCTGTGCATTTTGACATACAAGACTCATGTGGCTTCATTTATTTAATCTAAAGTGCTTTTGAAAGAAACACAAATTGCAACTGCGAATATTCAGAAACTGTGATTCTCTATAAAAGCAGGACATTTTCTTTACTATGTGGTCTCTTGATCTTTTGATATTTTTACTCTTTCATGAATAAAGTAAGAAGTTAGGTATGATTTGTAGAAATTTAGTGTAATTCTTTAAAAAAAAAAAAATCCAGGTGAGGAAATGAAATAACTTTTTGTGGGTTTTGTAAGTATGTCTGTGTATATATATATATGTATGCCTGTGCACAGTAATTTATTAAATACTGACTTTATATATATATATATATATGATGCTCTTAAATTTACAGAGCATAACTTCAGTGGAGATTCCTAACAGTAAAACCTTAGAGTTGTGCAGGTTTTCTTCTGCAGACATCTGCCCTTTGCCATTCCACAAGCTGTGTTTTGGGTTCAACTAACAGTCTTTGGAGTATACTAATTACACAGAAGTTAGATAAAAGAAGGGAGCTGCAATAGCTCTAAGGGTTTCTGTGATTTAAAATTTCTTATAGATGCTTTCCATTTACGTGCAGATTTCTTGTTCTGAGAGTAGGCAGGTGACAGAGGTGACAAGTTTGAGTAGTGAGAAAAAGAAATTTGTGATGGCTTTGTAGGGGTGGGTTTGGGGTCTTTTGCTTGTTTGTTTGGTTTTCCATAATGCTCATAAACTTAATGGAATTAAGTTTCTTGGTGTCAGTCAGCTCTTCCTCCTTTTTCGTGATCTTTATTTCAGTCACATTGCAAGAAACCATTTAAGTGATCTTTGTGATATTTACAGTGACGCTCAATGTTGCCCTCCTTAGATACACTTGAAGCATTGGTCTGTTCCCGCTGGGCAGAGCTGTTACATCTGGGCCCACACAGAGCTGAACAGGCGTTTGGATTAACAGAGCGCTGTGTGGTCACTGCTGCCATGGCTATATGCTGTTTCTCAGATAACATCACAGTCTGATGTGACGCGTGTAAATAGCTCCCTGCACTGAAACCAATACACTACTGATTCAGTCTTCCATCTCTTTCCTGATCTGAACTACTGTGCCATGTGTTTTTTATTCTAGAGGTTGAACTTTCTTCATTAGGCATCTGCTTACGTTCTTGAATTTTCTGTCCTTATTTATATGCAAGGTACATTTACTATATGCAAGGAGCACTCACATTCCTTCCTTAACCTCTGTGGTTTGTTCCCCCCTACAAACCCAACATATCCTGGAAATATATTTCTGAGAGGTTCAGGAATCTTATCCACCTCCTTGTCTGTTTGCGGAACACCCTCTATAACTTCTAGACACCTTTCTGACCGCAGGGTAGCTCTGTTTTCCCTCAGAATACCCCCATGATTGAGTTTTAAATTACAGTAGTGTCGTGGTTTACCCCCTGTAGGCAGGTCAGCCCCACACAGCTACTCGCTCACTCCCCCCGGTACGATGGGGAAAAGAATCAGAAAACTCGTGGTTTGAGATAAAGACACTTTAATAGGTAAACCAAAAGCTGTGTGCACTAGCAAAGCAAAACAAGGGATTAATTCACCACTTCCCATTATGTGTAACCGTTACTTGGGAAGACAAACGCCATAACTCTGAACGTCCCCACTTCCTCCATCTTCACCCATCTTTTGTTGCTGAACACATCACAAGGTATGAAATATCCGTTTGGTCAAGTTGGGTTCACCCTTCCCAGCTGTGTCCCCTCCCAAGATGTTGTGCAGCCCCAGCCTACTCGCTGAGGAGGCAGAGTGAGAAACAGCGAAGGCCTTGACGCTGTGTAAGTGCTGCTTAGCAGTAGCTAAAACAGCCCTGTGTTATCCACGCTGGTTTGGTCACAAATCCAAAATACAGCACCAAGCAAGCTATTATGAAGCAAATAAACTCTATCCCAGCAAAACCTAGTGCAGTTAAATAAACTCTATGACCTGTATCTAACAACAGTAAGGGGATGTGTCCTTTAACAGCAATAGATGAAGTTAGGATGGCCAAAATTTTAAGTAGCTCCTGGTAGAGTGGTCAGGAGGAGCTGCAGCAGCAGAAAGCACGTTTCTGAGCTTCCTTGCCAAGCAAGTAACTCCTGCCTTGGCTCTTGGATAGATTGTTGCTGTTTGTTAGGTCATTTCTAGCTCCCCTGTACAGACTAAACACCTTGACTATGTGTTTGTCTGTCTCTCTTCTGATCTAGTGAGTTTTTAGGGGACTCTATTTTAAGTGTGATGGCCTTGGCGGATGGTAATGTTTTACCACATAGTAAACCCAGTGTTTTGTGATACTGCTTGTCCACTGTGTTCCCTTGTGATTTACCATAGAGGTTCACACTACCTATTTTACTGGTCTAAGGTGTGTCTAAGTGGCTCCCGACCTTCTCTTCATGACTCTCTCTGCATCTATCACAATGAGGTGTAAATGAACTGTGACTGTCAGTAGCAACATGGAATTTTTTTAGTAGCAACGTATAGCCTAGCTGATGTCTGATCAGACCCATAGCCTGTTTTACTCCTGTAGATGAGTGCAGAACCACAGCAGTTAGCTGTAGCTATGAATTTGGATCATGGTAGACAGGGAAGGCTCATTTCTAATTGAGAGAGGAGAGAGCATGGCAACAGGCGATGACAGAGGAAAGGAGGACTGTGTGCTGCTAAGAAATGAGACAGTCAAATAATGTTACACTTCACAAATTTTCAGATATAAAATAGAGTGTGAGGGTTTACAAGGCTGGTATATAGCAAGTACCTGGAATTATCTGGTAGCACTTGGAATGTGTTAGGACTGGATAACTGAGTGTCTGTGCCTACGCTATTCAAATAAATCTTTTAGGCGATGCCTCTAATAAAAATTAGAGAAAATTGAAAATGCTTTCAATAAAAGGCACTTACAAACTGCTTATAGGTGCACTCACTCTACAGCTGTTATCTTATGTCAAAAGAACATCTGTGTAAAATTGACTGCTTCATCAGATGGAAATAGTATCTGATAGACTGTTAGATGATGTTAGTTTTGCTTGTCTGTAACATTGCCCTGGTGACATCATTCTGGGATTGTACAAGTTCTGATATTCTACCTAGCACATTGACATGGTCTATCAAAAGCAAGTGATCTTTCTATCCTTCTATGATGTTTATTCTATTAGTTTGCTCACCTGCTTATGGTAAAGATATGCTAAAAGAAGGCACATGGGGACAGGTGGGACTGCGTTTGAAACACAAATGATCTAGGTTACATTGCCGTGATTAAAGAGTGTACCATGTACAACTTAACAATTCTGCCAGGATTTTGTTGAGGTGTTGTGAATACAGCTTGGGCTAACACACAGTTTCAAAGATAAAGTCTGACTGCCTACTCAGCCAGCGCTGCACAGAAATAAAAGTTTTGGCACCGACATTGCTCAACACTTTTACCATTGTGAAATATCTATATGTATGCAAATTTTATCTGCCTGGTATTTATTTTTTGTTTTTATTTTTATATGTATTAATAGGTCATTTAGGTGCCAAGATATCAGATGCAGAGAGTTTACTAAGTTATGTACAGTAATTTACTGCAGGCCTGAGAGTGAAAAGGAGAATTTTATTTTAAAGAAGATATACACAGAACCAAAAGGTTTCTCAACGACATGCAACATTTGGCAGAGACTTCATGATTAGTGCTGATAGTATGTTTCTGTCGTGTGGTTTTATGAATCAGGCATTAAGTGGTTTAAGTAGTGACCAAATTTATGTTGAAAGGGATTCATCCAACATTGAAATTAATTCTGTTCATACTGTGACTGAGTGAAGCACTGAGCAAAGCAGAAAAATGAGATATTTGATTTTAATTGGAAGTAAATTTTTAAAATATTTCTATGGAGGAATTGCAAAAGTATCCCAGAACCAATATGCACAAGCCTATTTTATAAAATGGCTTACTATTTTATTAAAATAATACAGACACACACATGCCCCCCCTCCCCCCCCAACTTTACAAAACATTATATGAAATAATAGGCAACAGGCATTGTTCTGGGAAACATATTCTCATGTTTTATATAATATACATTCTAGAACTAGTTCATTCTCAGTCACTGGGCTTCTGTCAATCTTTTCAGTGACACAGTAGATACAGATCTCAAAATGCTGTGAGATTTTATTCTATGCAGCCTTTTTTTTTTTTTTTTTTTTTTTTTTATTTTCTTTTTTGGATTTTGCTAGGTTTGGGGTTATGTGAGAACACAGTGCCCTTGACAGTGAGATGGTATATGCAATAACTACATTATTTTAAATCTCTCTAACTTAAAAAGGCATCAGAGGCTGAACTGACATTATCTCCAGTGGCTGATTACATTTCCTGCTGGGGGATTACTGTCAGGAGTGAGAGAGGAAAACTCTTCATGGGACAGATAGAATCTATCAATCAGTTCTGCTGTAATTAATGTAGAATTTACAGCAGAAAATTCAGACTGTCAGTGATGTGCTCAGTAACTCACACCAAGGCCTCTTTATCAATAATGCTCATCTTTGGAAGGGGCATAGTTAATTTCTTCAGTAGTCCGTAAATTATTATAAAACTTACAAATCTGCTATAAAATCAATACAACTAATTGTAAATTAATAGATTTTTTAAGTGTGAAGGAGCATGTAATAATGTAGATGTGTCCTTGAATGAGCATGCCAGTTCTGGTGTCAGGGGTGGGAGCTTCCCACTGTTTTATGTGACATTTTCAAGTGTAAACACATTTCTTTTCCTTTCCCCAACTGATTTAGCCTGCTACCATAGCAAGTAACATTTCCATTAGCCTCCTACCGTTAAATCGTGGAGTAACTATAATCACAAAAACATCCACCATGCAAGCAAACTAATAGAGCAGCAACTGTGGTCATAGCTTATCTCCATCTTACAGGCATTTTTTGTGAGTTCACCACAGTCGGTGCAGAAAACAAATCCCTTTAAACTGAACCTAATAAAGGATAATAAAAATGGATGGTTACAATACAGACTAAGGGTTTATGGGTATTCTTGAGTACACTTGCTAGAAAGAAAAACCTTGTTTCTGTTGTTTTCCTTATGTGCAGTATTTAGCAGCAAGGTAGTGTCCTAATGTTGATGCCTAGACTGCTCAGTATTGAAGCAGCAGAAGAGGAATAGTCTGACTTCAGGGTACTTCAGAATTTATTTAAAACAAAATATATGTAGATGCTGACAGGTTTAGTTGTGTTACAGGCAGTAGAACAGAAAAAATTTTAAGGCAAGAAAACCTTTCCTGTTAATTGCTAGCACTGTTTTGGTCTGGACTAAAACAAACTGTGTTTGTATATGTGCAATAGCCATACCTTTCTGTGATTTAGCTTTCTTTTTAAACTAGATTTAAATAAAAAATAGCTTTCATTGCATAGCATACTAAGCTTTTGTTTTTCTAAAATCTCAGTTTGGTAAAGCATGTAGACTTGAAGCTGAAGTGACTCTGAAGCAAGGTTAACTTACACAGAAGTGTTTCTGATCTGGGATTTCAAGGTGTCCTTATCTTCCTCTGAGACTGAAGTCTGGAAACTTGGCAGAAAGCCATCCATGCCGAAGGCTTATCTTGCAGCACAGCTTCTCTCTTCAGGTTACAGCTGTACCTGTTAGTATTAATGAATTTGATGGTAGCACCTCGGGTACCTTATGTGCTGTGGGCTTGGGTTTGGTTTTTTGTTTGTTTTTTTTTTTTAATATAATAGAATCACAAATAGGATGGTGATACAAGGTTTGATAAAGAATAGTCTATATGTTAAATATATGCTGTAACAGGAAATTCTTTGTAGGAGTAATACATAGTCACAGTTTGGAGAGAGGACAGAATCTTCATAAGCTTCATAATGAACTACTAGAATTAAAATGTGTGGAAAGTAGATTATTTGCATTTTTGCTTTTGTTAATTTTCCTATTTTAATTAAAAGTGAAATATAGGATTTTTCTAACAGCATGTTAGGTGAGCAAACAGCGAGGTGATGCAGAGAGGGAAAGCACAACTTGCTGTGCAGCACTGCCCAGAAGCAGCAGCAGCAGCAGCAGAACTGTGAGATAATTCCTAGCTATATCAGATGCCACACGGTCATTCTCACAGCCACCCAAGTTAAACATTTTGGTAACTCTTTCCAGGATTGCTTCTTAGAGTTTAGTAACTTTCAATGTTTATATTGTTAAAAGTCAACTCTTGTTCTGTGTTTCTAAGGATCCTGTAGTGGTAACATTGTGGTAGGAATGAGAGGTACCATAGAAACAATATCTGACCTGTGCTCCATGTCCCAAATCCTGGCATGTCAAATGTATCCAGAATATGAACTTTCTTGTCCAAATCTGAGCATTTCTTGAGAGCCCATTTTTAGTCTTTCCCTGCAGAGTGTCTGTTTGAGTGAAAGGACACAGAGGAGCGATGTCTTAGCTATGAGTAATATGCAAGCATTAAGGGAAAGGCTGAAGGGAAATGTATTTTTCAAAAGATCTTAGTTTAGATAGAGATTATATGAGTTTTAGAAAAAAAGAGAGTTCACAAAGAGCTTTACATGGAGTGCCAGAGGGCTTTTTTAGTGTTGTCATCCCTGTCATGCTGTATTCCGCACCCCACCCCCTCATCTTGCTCTGTCCTCCCATTCTTCCCTCTCTCCCTTGGGGTAAAGGAGGGGGATAAGAGGTGAAATCTGCTAAACACTGGGTATGAGCAGAGAACATCTACAGTGTGCCAGTATTGATCCGTTCTCATGCCCAGATAGGAGGTCCTGGTGGAGGAGCAGTCTGCTATGGATCTGCGGAATGAGTACCCCAGTCTGCCAAGGGTCCAGCGAGGGAGGAGCTCAGTCCCTCTGAACCAGGGGGGTGGCACATCGTCCATTTTTCTCTGTAGATTTATGGTGAAAGGGGCTCTGCAGCTATGCAACTGCCTTGTGACACAGCCATGTGTTAACTAGATGGCACCTCTGTCTCCAAAATAGTAGGAACATTCTTGCTTTGTTAAAAATAAAAAGGATGCATTTTAAATATATGTTGGAAGGGCACAACTGCATACAAACTACTTAAAATCTTCAGAGAATGAGAGGTTTATTATGTAGACAACTATACCCTATAGGAAATCCTTTGTTTCTCTGTAATGGGCTTTCAAAGTTCCTTATTTAAATGCACAACGTCATGTTTTAAATGATTCAAACACTTCCTATGATGGCAAATTTAGAAAAGGAGCAGTGAAGTTCAAAGGTGGTATCAACTGAGGGGCTTTGTTCTTTTCCTTTTTTTCTCCCTCTAACTGCTCTTTGAAGTGTCCTTACACATTAAGCATTTCATGTGATTGAACAGTGGTGTATTCTCAAACTACGCCTTCTTTGGTAATACAGACTAGTAATTAGGAGGGTTTTGAATGTCTGTGTATGCATTTAGGGTGGAGACAATATGTTCTATTTTCTAAAATCCCACGTTCCAGTAACTTTTAGACACTACCTCATTTCAGTTTCAAGAAATTCATATTTATTATCACAATTTTTGCTTGCAAAGCTAATGAATTATGGAGGACTTCTGATCTGACATCACTCCGTTTATTAAGAACTATTTTATGTATATTGGATTAAATACTCTGCCAGTTGTATAGTTGTTGGTTTTGTAATAAAGTATGAATTTTATTTTCACTTGCTCTTGAGTAAGGCCACTGAAATCAGTAAACTGATACAGAAGGGGTGGAGCTGCCTCAGGTGTGCCTTGACTGAATGACCCTTTGGCCATTGCTCCAGGCAGAGCGATTAGTCCCAATGCAGCCCAGGGAAGGAGTGGGCACGTGAGCTGGGGGGCTGACCCCCCTGGTCAGGGAATTGCCCAAAGCAGCCATTCTGTCCATCCCTCCTGGGATGGGGGTCAGAGGAGGGGCTAGTGTTTGTCTCCCCACCCTCCATCACCCTAAATTGTATATCCCTTTCCTAGTATTCTGAATTTCTGCGCCATTTTGGATAAGAGGCCATATTGATGATGATGTTGGGAGTTAGACAAGATGACCTTTGAAGGTCCCTTCCAACCCAAAGCATTCTATGATTTTATGCTATGATTCTATGTGTATTGATTAAATGCATGTGCTGGTTGTGGTACACATACAGACTACTATAGTTTCATATTCCCTGCAAAACATCTCTTTTTTTTTTTTTTTTTTTTAATTGGGGCAGGAGACTCACACTGAATGAAGTAGAACCTCTTTCCCTCCACTAAATGTCAGATCTTTAACAGAGATTTCCTGATACATTATTTTCATCTTCTTTTTTGTTGTTTTTTATTTTAGGTAAGTGGAAGCTTTCTCTTCATGACTTGGGGATGCCTTTAATTGCTGTGGTAAGTGTTCTCCATCATGTGAATATAGGGACCAGCTGTGTGTAACTTTATAAGTTGGCTTCACAAGTGGTGGTGGATCGTTTCTAGAAGGCTGCATATATACATACACGCTCTGCTTCTCCTATATGAGTTGTTGATATTTTTGAATACAGAAGACAGTGTGTCCTCTACAGATCTGCTTCATTGTACAGCTTGCAGGTATCGTCCATCATTTTTATATGTTTATTTTATAAATGTGCTCTAGCATTAACTTGTAATGTTGTGTTTGGTTTTACAATATAGAAGGTTGTTAGCTGAAATAGTTACTGTGTTTTGGTTTTGGCTACTTGTCCTGCAAATTTCATACGTTATTGAAAAAAATGTCATTTTCCTTAACTCCTTTAGTGTTATTTCACGCTGCTTTGTGGTAGCACAGTTCTGATTGTTAGTGGCTTGGACTTATAGCTGTATGCATTTTTTAAATTGCAAATTACTTTATAAATTGAGGGGGGTGTGTGAAAGGAAAAAAAAATTAAAATTGTATACCTAGCTAGGAGTAAAATGAATGCTTGAGTTTGCTTTTGTGTGCTAGCTGTTCCTGGGTGAAAGGGAAGGGTGGACTATATTGGAGGAACTTGATTTTTAGGTGGTAAGGGAGGAATTTTCTATTTGGGACATGCTGATTTCGCAGGGCTTTTGCCTAAGTAGGTGTATGATGAATTGAGGCAGTGGACTGCAGGAGAGAGAAACTTTCTTTTGTGTTTCTGGTGTTGTCCTGGGAATTGCAATATGTGCGTAATCCTCCTGTTGAAAGGACTGTGATCTTACATTCTAGCATCATCTATTCAGTTGTGGTTCTGAAATAAAATTTTATGACCCTGCTTGATTTTTGGTTTCTTTTGGAGGGGTTTGGGGTTTTTTGACTGTAAATCTTTATCCTATGTGGTTTTCACTTATATATTGGGTTAAAGAATGCATTACTTATGGTAGTGGTATTTTAAGCATATCCAATATGCTTAGTCTGTGCAAAGAGCATTATTTATGTTGAAGTTATTTTTGGATGCAGGTGAAGAAGGTTGTGCTAGTGCAGAACGGCTCTTCATTTCATTGCCTTTTTTTCAATAGATTTTTAAAGATGTATGCAGTTCATACACTATAACAGAAAAATGCAATTCACCTTTTTAACCAAATGAGGTTGACTTATTTGTGTTGTGATTATCGTTTGTTACTTTATCAAAGAGATAACAATGGTGATACTTAATTTTTAAACAATCATTTATTAAGTATGAAAGTGATGGAACTGTAATGTGTCCTGCTTTATAATGACCATATGAAGGCTTGGCACAGTCCACCTACACTGGCGTGGCTATTTCCTGTGGAAAAATATCATTGTGTAGTTAAGGCTGTACTTGTAAAATTCAGGTTTTACTCACAGCACTTGTGAATTAGCTGAATGATACTCAGTTGTGCTTTTGGGCAGTGTTTTGGGCTTTTTTTCTTGCTCAATATTATATCTAGATCAAAATTGTGTATATATATGTATTTTTAAAGGCTATAGACTATTGCAACTGCAGAAATAATACTGTGTGAATAAGAAGCTAGTACAGCAGTTAAAATCATACCACCTGTATGATTCTGTACGTGTTTAAATAAAAAGTTCGTATATTTATACATGTTACCCAGTGATTCAAAAGTCTTCCAGTGCTTAAAGTAACTTAAACCCCCCAAAAAACCCAAACCTTTTGATAACATATAAGTCTTAAGTAGGTTGTATTCAAATTATGGTTGTTTTTCAACTAGGATTCATTGACCTGATAAAGAATGTTTAATTCTTGTTTCAAAAAATTTGAATTTAGAATAGGAAAGTACTTATTTGTTTTAAAAGTCTTTTCCACTCACCTATGTTTTTCACAGAACACTTGCTAAAACATTTGATTTTTTACAATTTTTTGTTTTTTTGGTCTTACATTAAATTTGTTGTCCAAAGAGACAGGTAGAAAAATTCAAAACAGCTTTAAAAAAAAAAAAATCTCATCACCCCTTACCAATGGAAATAGTATTTTATTGTCTGGTGATGTGGAGTAGAAAACTGACAGCTCTAAGAAGTATAAAATATCCAAATAGAAGAACATTTCGTGCCGAAGTTGAATAAACAAACTCATGGAAGTTGTCATCCCTCTTGCTTTAGCCGAGTGTTGGCTGTGTGGTTAGAAAGACCAGAAACTATCCTACCAGTGATACCTGTCCTAATGGAGGGGGGAAGCTGTGTGTGTGTAACATTATGAGGAGATAGTTCATGTATGAGTTGCCAGTGGTGTATGCGTGAAGGAAACGGTGTGTTTGAGAACATAGTTATATCAGTGTCAAGCATAGTTACATATTATTTTTCAGCTTTTAAATTTTATCTCCTTATTAGGTAGAAACACCTGAAACTGAATTCCTGGCAGACAAATAATTTTTTTCTTGAAATATACTAAAGACAGGAGATTTTACTTTATATACCACATTGAGGTCCATACACCATGCTGTTTCCAGCCCTGTTATAGTTTTCTATTAAAGAGACAGGACTAGAAAGATTGGAAAATAGAAAAATGGGAAGGTGAAGAAGGTGAGGTTTTGTACTTGCGTAGGCTTTCTTTGTATTTGTGCTTTGAACCCTTTTAAGAGTGACAGAGGCACACAAATCCAGATGTTGTTTGAAAAGCTACCTCAAACAAGGGTCAGGGCAAACCTGTGCTGTGGCTTTTCGTGACCATATAGAGTCCAACAGCTTGACAGCTGCACCCCATTTCAGGTGTTAATGGTACACTGATACACCTTCTTTTCTCTTGCAATTCAATTTTCAATTCAGTTTTCCAATTCATATTTCAGCTACGGTAGCTTTCAAATTTCTGTAGAGAAACCTTAAGAAAAGAAAATAGTGTTGTAGAAATTGAGAAGGTAAGTCTTGAATCCTATATATACAGCAAACCTTTTAATTAGTCTGGCTTTGCAGGCTCTCTTGGCCTTCATTATTTTAGGCAGTAAATGTTTCTAGTGTCACTTTTCCATACTCAATCGCCTGCTACATTCTTACTGATCAAGTTTAGTTAGATTTTCAGACATCAAATAGCTTTTCTTTAAAACCTTTAGCTTACAAATTCTATTACCATGTTGCTTGTTCCCTTGCATTAACAGCTAAGTAAAGACATTAAAACATCAAAAGAAACAGCTGTGCCTTTTGCTGCTGCTTGAGGAGACACCAAATGTAAAATTACTCTATCAAAAACTTTTAAACAATAAAAATCTTATGTTTCAAAATAGCTATTCACAATAACAGTTCAAGTAATAAATGCTGGATTTGGAATTCATAACAATTACTTCAGACTTGTGAAGTTTGGTACGTATGTATGGGAGGAGAAAGCATTTCCAAACAGCTCAGCAGGTTACCGCAGCTGAACATGATTTTGAGGCATGCCTGGAGTGCATGTGTTCCTAGGTGGATGAAGGCTATCATAAAGTTTCTCCATCTGGCTAATGGGATCATTTTCCTTTCAGAAAGAATACTGGATTTTGTGGTGGTGTGTTGTTTTGTTATTTTTTTTTCACTTGCTGCATTTCTCAAATTATTTTCTCTTAAAACTTTTTTGCTGGGCTGTTTGTATATTTATTAATAACATTGGTTTTTAAAAAGAAATTTATTTTAGAAAGTGCTTTTTAAAGTTTTTATCTTAAAGGATAAATCATTGCATTTCAAGATGTTTTATGAACAAGATTGAAGCAAATAAAAACTCAGTCTTCGACAGTACAAGGTGCAAAAAAAAACAAACCATCCTATCTTGTCTTTGGAACAGATGTGAAGGATGCAATGACAGATTGCTTCTAATAAACTTACTTCCACTGCAGTAATCTGTTAAGCAACATCAACTTTGCTTTTCATGATTGTACTATGGAGATTTTCCCAAGCAGCCTTATTTCTACAGCAGGCTGGTTAAGGTTATCTGTCAGCCTCCACTGAGAAAGACCCCGTGGCTTTAATTGAACTACACCACTAAAACAATAATCTAAAAGTCTTGAAACTGTATACATGTGAATGTACATATGCATGTAGGTGTAAACAGGTATGTAACAAAGCAGGTTTATAATATCAATCTAGCTGCATTAGACTTCCTAATTTGTTGTTTTTACAACCAGAACTACGTTACTTTTCTGATTTTGTACACATTTTGTATTGCATTGTGATCTCTTCTAGTCCATGACCTCACCTTTACCTTACCATGTTTTTGGTGGGATTAGTCTGAACCGCATTCCATAAAGCAAAAAGCGCATTAGTTGCTTTAATTCAGAAGTCCAGTCCAGAGGGATTGCAGTCAGAAGCTTATCATTGTACTTTTTAGTCTATTAAATTCAATTCAAAAGTCTTCACTGTGAAAGTGAGGGGTGAATTTTTATGGAAATAATCAGTATAGTCCCAGAAGATGCCTGTGAACTTCCACAGCAGGATTTGTTTCTTTATGCTACAGTGAGTAAAACCACTATGGGCAGCAATAATACTGAGCTTCTGTGCAATGCAGTTTCAGATTACTTGTTTTACTTGGCTTGCTCAATGTCCCTTGAACAAACCTAGTGTGCAGTAAGTTAGAGGTGGTACGTTGTCTTGTTAAATTGGGACTCTCAGGTTTGACTGAGATCCTGTTGAGAGCACTTAGCTCAATGTTTAACCTGACCTTATTTATGCCAGTCAAAGCAGGACATTGAAACTAAGCATCTTCTAGTTTACATGTTACTGGGACAGTTAGCAAGACTTAAGACATTTTATGATGCTTTGAAAATACCTTGATATTTTTGTGCTTTTTCCATCAGCTAGGGAGGACAAATTGAAAATCACATTATTGGGTGTTGCATATCAAAACTAGATGTTAAAAAAGAATCATAGTAATTTTTATGGAGTGGAATAACTCTGGAGTTTAATTGCTGCGCACATGCAAAAATTAACAGTCATCTCATGGATTGCCACATAAGTATTGATCTATGCGTTTTATTACTATGAATTTTTTTTGAAACAAAGTGGAATTTGTGAACTGCAACTGAAATCCATATTTTTAAAAAATATATATGAAATATTTAAGTGAAACAATTGTTATTTTGTGGTTATTGTTTGAAAGACTGCTTTCCCAACTATATGAATTATCTGTCTTCCTCTGGGTTTGACTGACAGGTAACAGTAAAATGCTATTTTATAGCTTGCTAGTAATGGCTTCTTTAATATGTTTATTTTTAATATTTTGCCAGCTGCGAGGATTTCTCTCTCTTCTATATTCGGAGCTTAGGTTTTCCTGTATGGAAGATGTAAATATCTATAGCAACACCAAATATGATGAATAACATCATAAGTGTTGACAACAAATATTTTTAACCTTTATTTACAAATGTAATTAAGAACTGAAAAGATAATCTTAAAATCATGGGGAAGAGTCTTATGCATGGTAAAATCTGCTCTTTCATTAATGCACACTTTCAGTACTCATTTACATTGTTATTTCCCGAAGTCCCTGCAACTGTTAAATTATGCAAAGCAAGTTACCATAATATTCAGTGCCAAAATGTTTTATTTAATAGCAGTCATTAATTTATTTCTCTAATCAAATCCACTAGGAAATAATTTTAAATGTATCATTTTGTTTTAAATAGGTCCCAGTTCAGCAGACTGAAAACCTGTTGGGCCTTATAATCATGGGATTTTTTTCAACATGTACATGACAATTCAGCAGTGATGCCCCCCTCTTTCTCTCCCATTTACCCAGTAATTTTGCATAATAGGAGAATCAAACAATATATTTAAACATGACATAACCAGGTATTTTATAATGCGATGAATAACTACTATTGTTAATGCTTCTGCTCAAAGCAGAGCATTGTAAGAAAGAGTTGAAGCAGACCTGAGAGAACTAGAGTAGCATCTCTGAGAGATGGTGAAGGCAATGCTAATGAGGTGAAAAAAAATCTTGCCTATCTCCAGGTCTCTGATTTACATGATCTTTAGAATAGAATACAAGGACATCTTGAATGCTGCAGTGAGGTAAATTCAAGCAGTTTCTCCATATCCTCAGTAAAGTGATTTCTTTCTAAGCCTTAGCAATGGGTAGGCTGGGGAATTTCCTGTTGATTCATCCCTCGTGTATTTCAAATGTCCTATTTAGAGAGGGAAATTTTGAGACACATGATTTGGTTTACTGAGAGTGCAAGAAGATCATGATTATGGAGTTAGAGCTGCACTAGGCATTGGAAGGGCTAAACATATCTTAAAGGTTCTGTGATCCAAAAATACTACTTGAGAAACGTACACGATTTCTTTTTGTCAGAGGAAGCTATTGCACCTGAAATCCTGAAATTTAGGTAGAAAATGCAAAGCTTTATATATATGTATTTATAAGCAAAACCTGGATACCGGATAGCTTTTTCTTTCCACTGAACTCTAAACCTTCGCAATGCCTGCCCCCATCCCAATATTCTTGAGCAGCCATGGCAGGAAATTAAATTCAGTGCAGGACTGGAGATAACAACTGCCTCTCCTTCTGTATCTGACACTTTTTTACCTTGTTTCATTGCAGGGAAGTTCTAGCAACTTGTTCACTTTCATGTGAGTGAAATATTTTTGCAGGACAAATAAGGTTAACTTTACACCATTTAAAAACCACAGGGAGCAGAATATCCCGTTGTCTCTGAGAACATGCAAATGAGATTCTTGTCTTACTGAAAAATAGGACATCTCTGGGTCAATTGCTGGAAATGACCAATTACCCAAACACCTCCAATGAAGGAAACACCACCACTCCTGCTATCTTTCTTCACAGAAATTATGATCTTTAATCTGTAGCACGTTCACTAGGATACTACATGATTCTTATTATTCAGCTTTGTGAATAACTGGTAAGGTTGTTACCTTTCTGAAATTAGATGGAGCAACAGTTCCGATGACAGTGCATTACCTCAAACCCGTCAGCACCTGTCTTAGTGACAAGTTACAAGCCCTTAAGCATGTGAAGCAATGTGAAAAAGTAGACAGGTGGCCATCACCTCATATTTTCCCATCTTCCCTCTATGTAATTTAATCCACCTCTAAACAGGCTAATTCATTCCATGTCCATTCTTGCTTCTCAGCGTCGTTTCTAGAAGTGTTGCTGTAGGAAGCAAAGGAATTAGTGGAGAGCATGACCGTTGCTCATATGGGGTGAAGGGCAAAACAAGGCTGCCCTGGTCTCATCATACTTCCTCCCTCCCCAGCCCCTCTTCTGCAGGTAGGCTTCAGGAAGATCTGGCAACAAGGAAGAACATTTCTGGCTTTAATCTTTAAAGTATTCTATAATTATTTATATTTTTAATATACTTATTTAATGTTTTTCATGCAATCCCAACATAAGTAATGTGAAGGGGTGTATGTGTCTTTTATATGTAGTTAATGATGCTTACCTCAGGTCAATTTGACTCTTTGTATGTAAAATATCAGGACTTAAAAGACATTAGAAGAACATGTAGATTTTGCAAATTCTACTTATTTCTTTGCTTTGAAAATTAGGAAGTTCTTAATACTGAGCAAACACTTATTTTCATGCTCAGGACAGGTTTTCTTAATAATTATTTTCTGAGTCAATAACATTCGGAACAGGAACAGCACATAGAAAAAAGATACTAACATTAGCCAAAATAATGTTCTCTGCCTTTGTCTAATCTCCCCATATATAGATGTTATATTGTGACAGAACTGAATATTCCATTTAACTTTAAATAAAATAAAACAATGAACAAAAGCAGCAAGCAAAATTGCTATGTTCCTTTTCTCCCTTCCTCTTGTCTTTGTTCTTGGCAGATTTCCCATCTGTGGTTATATATTCCTGTATTCCCAAGATGTAAGGCTCTCTGCTGAACCTCAATGACAAGGAAAAGTCTCAGCAGGTTTATTCTTCAGCGATCTGACCTTTCCTCTGTCAACTTGTTTACTTACAAACAGTTCTGCATCTTTGATTCAACCTGCAGTTTACCGAAAAGCAAGAAGCAAAACTATGTTTGCCTCTCTGCTTCTGGGGTCTGTAATTTCTGTTGCAGACTAATAGTTTGGGCAATTAAAGAAAGGTTGTAGGGGTTTTTTCCGGAGCTCTGGGTCTCCAGCTTGGAATTTTATAGGCACTTTTTGCTATCTTGAAGTGCTGTTTCCCTCAATGCAGTGTTCGATATTAATTGGATCAAACGGAGGCAACCCACTGCTAATTCCTGTCACTTCTACACAGAGATGCAGTAGAGAAAAAGCCCAGCTCATCAGTCCTAGGCTTTTTCCAGCTTTCTGGTTGAATTTCTTGAGGGTCATCTAGAAATACTTTAAAAACTCAGCAGTGAGAGAAGCCACTTGTGAGGCAAGGGTGGCTGTGGGCTTGAGGAGTAAGGAAAGCCTCTGTCAAACCTCTCAGCAACTCACCTGTCAGCCTGACCCTCACTTTCAGGAATTATAGTTTTCATCTGGGTCCCCCTTCTCCCTCACCACATTTATATCTGTCTCCAATGACTAGACTCACCTTAGCTAAACTGAATTTACCTAATCTACCTACTTCTAGCACTTCCTGTGAGCATACGTGGATTTCTATCAGTTTTGGTGGTCATGGAAAATGTGTAGATACTGGGATTTTTTTTTTAATCGTAGCAACATGGTAGAGATGGAACTGGTACATACCAGTGTATTTTTAATCTAACCAGATTTCCTCAGCTGAAGACTGTCCAAAGTTCAGAAAGCACATCTCCTTTTATTAGGATGTTTATTCTTGTCATGTATCACAGCGTGTCCTATAAAACAATCCTGATTTTTTTTTTTTTTTCCCCCCCCCTCCTCCTTTCAGGATTTGGTTATACTGATGAGTATTTTTTTTAAAAGGTGATAAGACATGCCTTAGAAGGTGTTTAGATGAATAAATGTTTGCATAAACTACCTACCGCTTTGGTCACCTTCTGTAGCTTTTCCTCTCCCAGAGTTCCCTCCAGAAGAGCCTCTTTCTGCTCATAGCTTGGGAGGGTGCTTGGGGACCTTCCTAATGCCTGGCAAGTGCTGGAATCTTTGAGGATACCCAGGATGGCAAGGTGGACTTCTCTACCAGCGCTTAGTGAAGACAGCTTGTAGTGAGGATTTTTTGGGGGGACTTTGGAAATCACTTCCCTGATCATTTGCTGCACCTATTACCAATTAGCATTATCTACGAATAATATGTTGGTTACTCATTAAAGCCCAGATTCTTGAAGTTATTTATGTGAGCACCTTCCGTGGGTTTCAGTATGGAAAACTTTTGCAAAAGATATAAGTGAATTCTCAAACTTCACAAACATCTACAACCAGCTTGCACTCAGCTTCATTTCGGCAATAGGCGTCTGCTGTGCTGCTGCACACACTCACATGTAGAAAGTGGGTAAGGAAGCTCAAAGTGTATTTGCAGATTGGTTGCTTGTGTTATTTCCTTCAAGATGGTGGCTTTTTCTTATTTTTTTTTTCCCAAGCATGTGGTATGAAGCACCTGAAAGTGTGCAAACGAAATTTAATACTTTTTGTGCTCTGTACTTTTACTGGCAATTTTTACTGTTTTGTATCCTGCTTTATTGACCTTCATCATCAGAGATGTTTGTGTATCTACTTCTGAGTTTATTTTTACCAAGATTTGATTAATTTGCATAGAAGAAATAGTAAATAATTTAAATGTCCCTGCTTATCTGCGAAGAATGTTGTTCAAACTGTACAAAGGATCAACATTACTGATGTTTAGTGCCCTTTCATGACACCAGTTTCAGGTGCCAACTTTGAAGCAATTAGTACCTGTTGATAGTCTTTGGAGCTACCCACCTGAAATTTTGAAGTGGTTCAGTACTTTTATATTTCATCAAGTACATAATTATATTGCAAATATAAATTTTCAAATATGTATGATTGCAAATGTATAAGGGTTTCTTTAAGAGTAGGCTGAAATCTTGTGTAACTTGACAAGGCAATTAATGTGAAAAGAATGCTGACTAAAAACAACTAAGATATCTAACTAACCTTATTCTGAGTGAGTTAGTGATAGTGCTGGTACAGCCTATACTGTCTTTTGGGTGGAAATTTTGTCTGTTAGGTATCTATTTGTCTTGGTCATGTGACTTAGAATGAATCTTTCTTGAAACTATGCTGCCTTTTCTGATTTCAGTGAAGGAAAGGTTCAGTTCTAAAAAAGCTTCTTGTGAATGCGTTTGCTGCATGAGGCTGAAGCATGACTATTAAGCTAAGTTTTGTCTGCCACAGGAGTGTACTCAGAGAGATGGGAAAACTTGTATATTTGTAGGATTCAAATATACAGTACTGTCAGCTCTTTATACTGTCAATTTTTTTTGTTGTTTTCAAGTTTTAATTATTAGTAATAGATCTGTACTTTTAATAGAATGAAACTATGTAGAGGTAGGGAGGTGATTTGAAATTAAATGTCTTTGAAGGTTAATCGGCAGTGTGTTCTTACAGTAATCTGAAGACCATTAGGAAGATGTAGAATAAGTAAAATGTATACTCTTAGTAATTATATAGAGAATTTGAGAAGGGATCAAGGTCCTAATTCTAGCCTTAGCAGCCTGTGTAAGATTTCTGACTGTGGAATATAGCAGAGCACTTTCCCCACCAAACATAAACAAATGAGTAATATTGGTAAACAGTAATAAACTGAAGAGGCTAGAAAGCATGTAATGCTAATGCTTTGAATATTATTTCCTTTGGCTTCATAGGAGTCTAGAAACTGCTTGGCAGGTTTATAAACTTTACTCCTGAGGGAAATGCTCTGACCAACAGCAATGCAGTGACAGCTAGAATGAATATGCATCAGTTTGCATTCTGAGTTGTGTAAAAGCTATGTATTATTTCAGCCTGTCTTCTACCCAACTAGTCAAGGAAGGAAGATGCCCATTTGCTGAAATTCTTCCTATTCTGTGTTTTAAGTATCATAAATCCCTCAGACTTTTATTATTCCTTTCTAGTAAACTTTTTTCAAAAGAAGGCCAGACACAGAAAGAGCGCAGCATTTTGGCAATAAGTTATGTAATATGCTCAAAACAATAGTTTTCTGAGTTAAAGATGTTGGTCTTCAGTCACTACATCATTGCTGATAAGAGGAACCTGAAAACTGATAACAAAGCTCACCTCCATTAAATGTATGTGCTCAACAGATAAATATTGCTGAAAATTAAGTTACATTCATGGTTCACTCGGAAATTGAGCAAAACCATCTTTGGCATGCTTTAGTCCTGCAAATTGAAGCAATAGCTGACGTAATCTTTTCAGTGAGACATTTATTTACATTTCTCACAGGTAAATGCAGTGCATGTTTAGAAAGTCACTGGAATGTGTTGCAAAAAATAAAAAAATATTGTTTAGAATAAGATCCATCTATCATCGAGAGGGATGACATTTCGTTTAAGTGTGATGAATGCGTATTTGTATAAGAAATGGGACACCCTGACACTATTGTACATGCATCTTTGCTATTACTGTTGTGCTCCCTTCTAAGAAGCAAATTTGTTGAAGATACCTTATTTTTGCCAAAATGTGTTTTAGAATGCCATGGGTACTTGATGCTCTAGGAATCCCAAGAATCTGTTACACAGCGCAGAATTGTCCCTGAAAACAACAGTAGATCCTAAAAATCACATGGACACTTTCTTAGGGTGATCTAGTGGCCACAGTAGCAGGATCCTGATTTCCACATACTTTGCTGTGTTGGTGTGCCTCCAGCACTTTTTTGGACTCTGTGTGTTGATGAAGTGGAATGCCTTTGGCATTATTTTGCCTCCTGTGTGGCCATAGTGGCAGCTCTGGCATTAAATGTCTGCTAATATATATTCCTCATGGAGACATTTGTTTTAACTGTGCATCATGAGCTTTCCCATCAGCTATTCATCATCTCCTCTAAAGGAAAGTAGCAGGTCACATAGCAGCAAGCCACATTGTTCTCATTCATGTTCCCTCTGAGTTAAGGAAAATTAGGAGGAGTAGAGCTTGAAATGGCAAAATTTGTGATACCAAACAGAAATGAAGTGGAAATATGAGTTTATTTTGTTAGATGTCTCTCAGTTATCTTGTTCAAAAAAAAAAAAAAAAAGGTGGCAGCAAGTTATTCTCAGATCTTTGTTTTGTAATATCTCAGGCTGCACTCTTAAATTATATTTTTTGTGTATTTATAAAAGTATGATAGTTATGTTAAATTAAGCTTAATGTATTACTTTGCTTGTTAAAAACAATGCGCTGAATGTCTCTAAAGGACAAGCCTTCACATTTAGAAAAAGCGTATCATATAACTTTAAATAAAGTGAAGCTGTAAGGAATTATGATCATGATGATTTTATAACAGAATACTCTGTTTTGGAGCTCATAATATGTCAAATTGTAACATGATATGGAAATATAAAAAATTTGTTGTAAAAGTCTAAAAATAATTTGAGAGCAGCAACATGTTATCTGTGCTCTCAGATGTGTTGTTTGATCACGGGGAAAGAAAGCAGTACCTGCAGATGATCAAAAAGGATCAGGTAAAAGGTAAATTTTTTAGAGTTCACATAGTGTCTGAGCCTTTTTTCAAAAATTCGTCTGACACCTGTGGCTTCATCTGTGGGGGTTGGTGATCTTCTGTGTAACAGAATTTTGTTATGTTATTCCAATGAAGTGACTGTACACAGTCATTATAATTTAGTCCATAGCGAATCCATTGTCTGTGGTATCAGAACAGGAGTATTTTAAAGGATGGTCAAATCTATATTTTAAAAACATATATTGAAAATCTGTTAGTAATAATCGAGTATATCAAATACATTAGAACCTGATCTTAAGGGTTATTTCACATTTCACTTCAATGACATTTGGAATATTAAATTTGAACAGTTTTACAGTTAATCCCACCTATGGCCAGATTACTAGTCTGCATACAGCAGATCAATGGCACAGTACTTCTTGCACACACTTGAGAGGAATTTCTGCACGTGTATGTGCGTGTATATAAATGTTTGATAGCTTAACGTGTACTATGTGAAATTTAACAAAAGCCCCCTAAAAACCAAAAGCTCCTGTGGTTTCTGTCAGTTGCTGTACATGCCAAGTAGAGTAGAAACTCCCTCGCTTAACCATCAGTGAATAACATGGTAATCTTCCATCATTCAATTTGTCTTCTCCTGGGGAAAAAACCTACATTTGAGTTAAAAAGGAGACTAAAGTCAAGGATGTATTTCTGTTCCAGTTGGCATTTAAGTAGCGACTCCTGATTTGTGGCATTCAGGTCAAGGAAAAGGGGATTCCTTTTGGAAGGCAGAGGAAGTACTCCCCCACATACTGCAAAAGCACCAGCAGAGCTGCCCTTCAGTGACCCTGCCATTCATCCTGGCCTTTGCATATGCCTCCTTCCAAGCATGGGCATCATAACATATCCTCTGCTCCTCCAGTTCCCTGGCCTGTCTTAAACCCTGCGAACACAGGCACACCTATCAGAATCCAGAGAGAAGCCTTGTGACAAGTACTCCAATGTGAGTGTAGTGCGTGTCTTCTTCAGTTCATGCTGCCCAGCCTTCCTCTGAACTGTCGATAAAGCTGCTTTTGCAGCTGGAAAAATAGGGATGTAGAGTTTGCTGATACCTGCTTGTTTGTTTTTCCTCTTCTCTGTTCTTCAGCTGTCAGTCGATGTATTCTATTGTTAAAATGAGTTGCCTGTTCAGCCACATCAGTACCATATTTGCGTAGAGTCTTATTTTGAACTTTGGCTTCTTCTAATTTCACTACCACTTTACTACCATTCATATTGTTATCATTACATGTGGCAACCTGTTTCATTATCAATGGGAATAAAAGGGCAGAAAGCAACTCCGCCTTTTTTCAAATGGCTCGCAACGGGTCTAAGTGCAAGACTAAAACTTTTAGCAAGCTGAACCCTCAACATCTCCATTTCAAATCATTTTTTGCTTTCTTTCTGTTTTGCATTGCACAAACCTGCTGCTTTAAAATTACTGTTATCCTCTGTATTCCTGATGGGATCCCCGCAAAATCATGGCTAGCTCTACTACAGTCACAGTCTGTATACTTCCCGAAGAGCAGGAGCCATGGGTCATTCTTCCAAAGCTTTCTAAATTGTGGGAGAGGCTGACCAAAGTCTGAGGAAAAGTGTGACCAAACTGCATGTATCTGCTTTTTTGTTTTTAAACTTGTGTGGCATGTCTTAAACTTTCTATGAAATACAATGTGGAGATCGTGTCAATAGCATTTCTAAACATAGGATTTCTGGTTCCGTTTCCCTACGTTGATGTCAGGGTTTTGACAACTGACCTTTACTTGTGTGTCTACTTGCTGAAGCTGGGGGCCCGACTTACATGCTATATTCTGTCTTTAAAGCTATATTATTTTTCTTTTGACTTTTCTTCTCTTTTTTTTACGCTCAAAGGATTTTGTGTTTTTATGCTGTTTTTCTTCTCTGTTTTTTTTTGTACTAATAGAAGTGAGCCCATTCAGGTTCAGTACTTAGGTTTTGGGTTTGTTTCTGTGGTTTTCCAGCTTCCCTGTTGTTCACAAAGTTTGCACAGACATGCTACACTTTACAGGCATTACATTAGTCTGGCGTTACATTGTATAATCATTTGTAATCACAATTGTTTCAAGTGATTTACCAAGCAATGTTGAATGCAACTGCGAAGTATTGGAAATACGGAAGTAGAGCCTGGTCTTAGGTCTCAAAGCATAAAACCAATGGGGCTAAGATAGATGGTAATGTGGAGAAAACTGTATGTTTTCTGAGGATGACATGATAGAAGCCTAAATTATGTTATCCCTGTACTGTAGCCTTCATGTGTAACACATACTGCTATGCATAAGCAGAGAGAGAGCACAGAGAGAAAAAAAATCAGCTCTGTCTGTCAACAGTGGATTACAGATGCATCTGGAGAGAATGGGCAGTGTATTTGTACAGTTCTGTTCCTGATGGTTTCCTTCTGAAACAGTGCAGTTTTTCTAAGAATTTTAAGATCAAAAAGGTTGGTTTACTTCAAATTAAAATTGAGTCACGTGACTTAGTTTTTCTTATTTTAATTCTAATTTTTTCCATAGCATTAAAATACAAATACTGGATAAGTATTTAAAAGCATAATAAAATGCTGCTGTGAATAATATGTTAGCCAGAGGGTGCAGGTGTAATTTATTTCCTCTTGTGTATGATCTTGAAAAAGATTGTGTTAAAATTGTAATCAAAATATCTTTTTGAACCTCAGTCTGGAGAACCTGTATTACAGGTATTAGGATATAAATAGAAAAGTTTCTGATTCTAGTTTCAAAACAAGCTTTCTTTTTAAAATATAAGCAAGTTACTTTGTTTCGTATATATCTTAGATCTATTATGCATTAAAAAAATAATTTGGAAATCATGTTTGGACATGTCTGTGGAAAAACTAGGATATTGATGGTGTAAAAACTGCATCCAAGCTATAGGTTCAGAGCTGTCCTTGGGGAAACCATTTGAGCCAGGATAGTCTAGCAATGATTAATTTCTGAAGTGTTCTAGAAAAATGCATGGAAATACTGATGAGGAGAAGAAAAAGGAAAGTAGCCTTCACCTTGCAGGAGGAAACTGAACTGGAGCTCTGAAGCTAAGAAAACTCTGCTTCTGGCTTCTCCTTGTATGGCATAGGTATTTAGTTTCTTGATCTAGTATCTAAACAACGCCTTGTTCATAGTTTTCATCTCAACTGGTAAATTCATGTGGTACATGTGGCCAGGTTGTCTGAACGGGTTTATGTCAAGGATTAGGGCTGGGATGGCCACTAGACAAGTGACAGATGCTCTCTATTAACCCTCACTCTTCCCAAAGGGGAAGAGAAAGGGAATAAGGGAGAGAGGCTTATGGATTGGAAAACTAAAACTGCTTTATTTAATGAAAATAATAACAATAGAATGAAACATATACAAAATCAAGATCGAACCTGACCCCACTGATGGCAATTATGTCACTGTCACCACTGATGCTGTGGGGCAGGCACTGGGCAAGTCCCAGACTGGCCTCAGCAGCAGACAGGAAGCTGAATTCAGGATCTGGAATCTGGAATTGAATTCAGGAAGGCACAGACTGGGATTGAAGGCAGAATGGACAGAGTCCTCCTCAGACACCAACCACTGAAGAGAGCTTGACCCTTGTGATCCCTCAGCTTAATACCAAATGTGATGTATATGGGATGGAACACCTTGTTGGTCAGTTTAGGGTCTCCTGTCCGCTCCTCCCTGCAGGTGCAGCCCCTTCCTTTTTTGGAAGGCTTGGGGGCTTTTACTTGGAAAAGCTTAGATGAGGGAAAAAGTGTTTCCCCTGGAAGAGGAAGATAATTCCTATTGAAGATGCCAAGGAAAAGAAAGCCAATGGGGATAAGGATGATTGTGTTTTGTGGTGCAGAATGATGAAGAGAAATACTCTTACAGTCTGTGGTTGAAGAGGTTAGATGTTATTTTTACTTCTGCAGGTAGCTATAAACCTTATTTGTTAGCTTTCTCTAACACCACCTCTGTATTTAATTTACAGAATTCAAAATTTAGCACTGACTTTAATGGCACTAGCATTGATTTGCAACAATTTCAGACAAATACAGCTTAAATGGGTTTCTAACACAGGCTAGTGTGTTGCTCTATTGATGTGTTAATTAAGCTCTTAATTAGGTGATGATAGACAATGACAATATTGTGTGATGTGGCAGCACCCCCAAACTGTTCCCTAAAAGTTATCTTTTTAAGAAAAAGCAGTGGGTAGTTATTGCAGGTGGAACATTAATTTCCCCAAAAATGGCAATACTGCAGTTTTTAAAATCAAACATATTTTGCTTTGCCCTGAAAAGACACGGCTTCAGATTTATTATTTTACTGTGCTTAACATTTTGATTTAGTAATCTAATTCTGAAGTATTTTCTCTTAAAATATGTTTTGGTTGTGTTTATTGGCTTTTTTGTTCCCTTGCAGTAAAAGTGTTTGCAATTTAATGGATATTAATTTGATTCTTTTAAAAGTCTTTAGAAACCATTGGTTAGCACTGCTTCATATAGAAATGTCCGGGTACCAAATTCAGCACCCGCCTGGTGAACAGCATGGAAGACAGAAGTCTTCCCCAGGAGCATTTGATTTGCCTATGAAGACAGTGTCTTTTCAATTGAAGGAAATTTATTATTGAAAAAGCAAAAGGTATTCAGCCTTTTGGTAATAAATTGTCCTGTTGCAGTCATACAATTCTTCTTCCAAAGACATTGATAAAATACTTAAAGGTGTAGCAGGCAAAGGGATTGTGAAGTTCTAATTATGAGGTGGCCAAGACAGTTATGTTGGTTTTGTTGGGTTTATTTTAACTTGAGTGAGAAGGTGAAGAATAAGGATCTTATGTAATAGATTAGTGCATTAAGCCGGAGTCAGAGGCCACTGATACTGTTGTTTCACTTAGGGTAGCAAACATGGAATTTCCAGAGTTCAAGAGGTTTTTTTATAGCTGAGCAGTGTAACGTGTGCCTGGGCAATAGTACAGTAGTTAGTGGTGAATAAAGTTAGAGAGGTGAGGTGGTAACAGAGAACTATGTTTTAAAAACTCTGTTATCCTGGTCCTTAACTACACTTGGATCTTTGGGGTTTTCTTTAAATCTTTCCACTGTTATTTCTGTCTGACACAGTGTGATAGTGGGAGCATTGATATGGAAAGACACAGCTGCCCTCTGAAGCTATTTACAGACACTGCAGTCTTGGTAGCTGCTCTAACAGGTGGTACAAGCATTGGCTGTTGCAGGATAAGAAAGAAAAAAAAAAAAAACCCATGCTATTGTAAATAAGATAATCATGTATCCATATAGTATTTTTGATTCTGTAATTGTCTACTAATGCTGTGAACTATAATTATTTAACCCACTCCCAGTTTACAACTTGACAACACTGCTGTGTAAGCCTAGAGGTATAATAGTAGATAATTTGAGGTTTCAAAGCTCCCAGCATAGATGCCTCCAGAAGTCCATTCTGCACTTTGAACTCTCTGCGGTTTTCAATTACTACACACAAAGGTCATGACTTCCAACCTGATTGTTCTGCTCTCCCCTAGCTTTGCCAAACTCTGATTTATTATAGTAGAGAGTGAGATAAGAGCCAGTAAGTTAAAGTGTGTGTATTTTGATGGGGGATGGGAGGAAAGGCTACAAATCGTTCTAGTAAAACAGAATACTCTCTTGGTGGCTGCTTTGCTGGAGTTTATTAGATCACTTGTCTTCAAATGAGTCCTGCAGGTGCCTTGACAAATGGATTGAGAGACTGCCTAGTAAGTTCCTCTGCTTCTTTTAAGTTCTTCTATGTCCTGTGTCGATGATTTGTAACTTCCTGTGCCAAGGTATCTTTGTAAATCACACCAGAGAGCCCTATGCCTTCCCTTCCCTTGGAAGAGGAATGGAATGAAAGCTGAAGAAAGATGTTGACAGAAAAACTATTAATCAAATTTCAACACCTTTATTTTCTAAATGCCTGTTGAGGAAAGAGATGTCTCTTTCCCTTGCTGGTTCTTCCCAGTCATAGCAGTATGTGCTGCTTGCACCTGGAGATGTAAGACCAGCTCTCTCTTCTGCCAAGTACCAGGGTCCTAATTTGAATCTTCTCCTCATAAGTCTCATTTCTGTTATGACTTCTCCCTGCACTACTTTTGTTCCTCAAGTGATGCTTCAGGCTCTTGAGTTTGGCTCCTCCGGGCACCACCTCTGCCTTGAAAGAGAAGTTTAGGCTTGACATAGGGACTTGAATTATTCGCAACTCCTGTTGACATGGTAATGTATTTGAACTCTTCCAATATTTAGAGAAAAGATGAAAGTCGTAGGTGTTTCTGATGCATGAAGTGGGGAGATTGTGTTTAAACAAAACAATTACACGTATAATAATCAATTTCATTTCAACCTGAATATACTTTAAAAGCATTTAGTTATTCATGTATGCAGCCCTGAGATAGGCAAGTGTGATATTTGTACAGAGGGAGGAAGGTGGGAACATAGGATAAAGTTGTGTCATTTCCAATTTCCAACTGGAAATTCCAGAGTCCTCTGTTTTCAATTTCATCCCTGTTTATGAAGAGCTTTTTAGTTTTCTGCAAGATCTTGCAGGTTGAAATCAGGGCAGCACCCACGTGTGAAGGACATCTTGGTGGTACATAAGCTAAAATGACTTCTTAAATTTTTTTATACTTCCAGAGCATACTTTAAGTCATTTGCAAGATACCTGGGGTAACTGGGTAGACCTTAATTTGCTGTGATCTAGTGACACCTGACTGATTCTTTGTAGGAACAACTTGTTAGGGTCCTGATGGGTCACGTTTGTTTAGGCTGAGGAAAAACTGTTTCACAGAACAGGTGTTCGGTTTTAATCAATTCTGGAAATGTTTTCTCCTCTGTGTAAAATATTCCTATGCATATATATTTATATGTATGTATCGAGGCTGGGAATAGTACTGCCATATGTGTTACCATATGTGAACTTACTTATAAATATCCTTATCTTAGAATTTCTTCTGATCTGTTTACTATCCAAGCTGGTCTCAACATTTTAAGATTGACCTATTAAATTACATAAAATAACTAGCATTTGAATATCAAAGATACTGACTCTTTTTCTAGCAGGAAAAAAAATCTAGAAAGTAGGATTTTCAAGTTTTAAACATCTCTTGCAAATTCTTTTGGTACTTTTTGTTATGATTTCGTGTAACGTATTCAGTGCTCTTTTATAGCGACGCTGGATTCTGAAGTCAAACTGAAGAAAGCTTATTTCTGAGAGATAGCACATAAGAAAGTTCACTGCAGTCATAGCTGCTTTTGTAATTGAGCAGGTTTTGGTGTCTTTTTTCTTATTTATGCAAATGGTGGGGTAGCAGGAGAGGCACTCTCTGTCTCTGCTTCCTTCCTAGAGGGTTAGCCTGGACTCTGGCTGGCCCTTAGTAGTATCTGTTTCAATTTCGGATCTGTGTCTTTTTATCACCTATTAATTTCCAAAAAAATAGGGGGTTTTAGCAACTTTTTACCTGCAGTTACTCTTCCCTGTTGGTACAGGAAGATAATTTTTGATCCCCCTTGGAAAGTATAGGTCTCTCTTAATCAGCTGGATTTTCCTCTGTGTCCTCCAGTTAGGGGAAAAAGAGTTTTCTGATAGGTCTGACATTTCTCCCATTAATTTTGTACCTTGAGTCTTAGGCTGCGGCTAAAATGTGCTAGTGTGCTAAAGTTCCTTGTTTTCAAAAATGTTGGAGTCACCTCTTAAAGTTCCTGATGGAGAGAAAATAAGGAAGATTGGAAGATTTTTTTAAAAACGCTATTTTACCTGCTGGGAAATTTAAGGTGCTTCAGATGATCTAAGCGATAAATGCAATCTCAGGCGACCTACAGGTTGGCAATGACCTTCAGTTGACCATGGAAGCACATAAAGTCTTAGTAACTGACTCCATACAGAGATAACTTGTAGCCTGCTGTAGTTAGTAGTAACTGAGGGCCATTGTAGTCTGATGGATATTTGGAGGCTTTTATAAAATAAGGTGGCTCTTTCAGGCTAAACTTGGGTTGACAGATCTCTATAGATTCTTTTATTGGCAAAGGCACAACTCAGCCAGGATTGAAGTAAATTGTCTGCATGTTAAGATCATAAATAAAGGTATACTCCATTCTTTAGCTAAACCAAATATTTCATTAATATTTTTTTGTTTTGTTTCAAATCAGGAATACAAGAGGAGAATTGATACAGGTATGTGTTCCAGAAAAATATTTTAAAAATTAGATAGAGACATCTGATTTGATCAGCATTTGTTAATGAAAGACATAGGACCTTTCAGATGGGAATTTCAAGTTATTTACCAGATTTTGTATTTGATTTGCTGAGTGTCAGGAAAACATCTAATTTTTTTTTTTATTTTAAAGGGTAATTTCCAATGTCACTGCAGGCAAATATAGAACTAGCACTAATAAAAGACCTCTACTCCTGAACTAATAAGATTTTCTTTGCAGAAGAAAAAACTGAAATAGTGAACATTTTATCAATGTGTTCATTTCTACAAGCTTGGGAGGTGGTAGAATTTAAAAATAAGACCAATGTCATTTTCTAAGCATTTGTTAAGGAAATAAAGACAAGAAAAATATTGAGTCATAATTCCGAAGAGATGCTTACCTTTCTTGATAATCCTTCTTCAGCACTCTAACCATGAAAATCTGAAAGCACAAAAGCAGTCATCTCACTGTGTAAATCAGCTTATAATTTTATGGAGATATTTCTAAGTAGTTTGAACAATCTAAACGTTTGTTGCAAATGCTAACTAAAACTATTTCTTATTGGAAGAAATTGTTTTTCAGTGTGTATTTATATCCATTTTTTTACTATATCATGTGGCATTAATGAGTATGGCATCATGGCATGAGAAGCCCATGTAAATAAACTGAACACCAACTCGGAAAACTTCTGTTGGAAACCTTAATATGAACCAGAGCAAAGCCACCTTGGTCAGTAGAAGTAAAAATAGCAGTAGAGATGACAGCATCGCAGTATGGGCTGCCTGTTGGAGAAAATCGAAAGCTGTTTGCACTGGATGTTTTCTGGATTCTGTCTCAACCTTTACAAGTAGATCTCAGCTGGAGAATTTGCAGAATTTCACATCACTGGGCCATGCTCAACACTGTCTTTTAGTAATGATCCATTTTTCCTTGTGCTGTCTCAAAAGGAATCGGAGTACGGGTCAAAAAGAGCATCTGACTGAAAATACCCAAGACAAGATAGCAGGGCAATTAAAACAGGAAGAAAAGTGGGAGAATAATAGCAGGACTTAAGCAACCACCAAAGCATGGTAACCTTTGTAGCTGAGCCTGACCTCTTAGTCTTTCAACTCCCCATGTTTTGTTCGTATTTTGGGAACATGTTCCTTGACAAAAGAAAAGGCAGGCACTAATATAACAATACTAAAATAGCTCAGCAAAATGGGATATTGGTATTGAAATATGTTATTCAAACATTGTTTTAAAATGCTTATTTTCCATTTTTGTAATTTTTTCCCTAACCGAGCACAGACATACCCATGAAAAATGACACTTGGCATGCAGTGATTTGAAAATCACTGTCTGCCCCTTGATGTCTTCATCTGACAACATCTATATGTTGCCAGGTTGCCATGACAACTAAGTACAGTTGTAATTGCAGCCCTGGAAAGGTTTTCTTTCACTCAAAATGTGGCATACATTTAGCCTGTCTGAAGTTTCAACAAACCATCTTTTAATGACAAGTATTTTGAAAGGTCTGAATGAGGTAGTTTCTTTGATGTCAATTTTTTTTATCTCATGTAGCTTAACTAGATAGATATGTTGGCTTTTATTCAGTGGAGTCTGTATTTTTTTAACCTTTTTATGCTTTATTTATGTTTCAAATATATGGTATCAACTGTGAATCCGAAATTAACATATGAAAGCAAACTACTATATAAAGTGATCATTTACTTGTATTGGCAGTTCTGAAAGCAGAAGTTCTTGATACATTCCTGATGCCTACCATTCTTTGGGTTAAATCAAATGAGTTATATTATATGGCTGACTGTATTTTCTTAACTTTAAAAAAAAAAAAAGCAAATCCAAACCCACTAAAAAAGCATACCTGTCAAAACCAAAAAGTGCAAGTGTTTCTACTCAGCAGGCCACATAGGCTTTTTAGTACCACAAAGACAATCTTAAGAATCAGGAAAACTGCAGTAATTCTAAGAAATTTCCCCCTGATTTGCATGCAGGGGAATTGGTGGGGGAAAATCAGGGATTATGTGTGCGTGCATACCTGAGTCTTATTAGTCATCTACAACCCTGGGTACTGAGAACTGACAATGTGTAGCTGCATTTTGTCCCGTTGGCAGCCCCCTCTCTGCTTCATCTGTGATGATGTGCAGTCTCTCACCATCCATTTCCATTGCACAGGGAAAGTAATATGTTGGTCAGCTATACCACTTTGTAGTAGTGGGAAAAGCCACTTTCCTTGGATGTTTTAGTTGTCATTTAGGGCTAGAATGCTGGATTCATACTCTCTGAGGTCTATAAAGTAGCTCTGGAAAGTAAGAGTGAATGTAGTCCTAAGCTTTCAACATTAATTTCCTCAAACTGTGGTGCTGCTCCATGGGGACATGGTAGGAGCCTTTGTGTAGGTTGCTGAGTTCTTGCTCGCTAAATGATAACGTTGTCACTTGGGATTTCTGGAATAAATTGTGCAACTTCAGTCTTCAAATCTGTTAGAGCTTCAGTGACAGCTGAACATAAACAGTGTGAGTTTAACTTCATATGGGATAAATGCCTGTGTTTATCTGCTTTAGTTGCCTCTGCAATCCACAACACTAAAGTCACCCTCCATAAGACACACACAGAGATGATGTGAATCACACACACCTCCTGAAAAAAAAGAGCAGGGTGAGGCTTTGAATGTGTTTTGAAAATCAAGTTCATTTTGCTACAATAGCTTTGACTTTTCAGCATAAACTTCAACTGTCAGTTGAAAAATACTTTGAATGGTTTGAGGCCATTCACACTCCTGATATATTTTATTCTTATAGTAGAAGGTCTTGCAAGTCTAGATATCTGTGATCATTTCAGGACAGGTCCTCTGGAACAGTTGTAGCATGATGCCATCTGATTATATTTTTTTAAAATCTCTTTATTTGTGCTTGAAATTATTCAAAACATTATTCTTTGGCTTTTTTTTATTGCTTTCTAATGAACCAGAGGACAAAACCATGGTATCACTCAGCAAAATAGAACTTGTATATTTTGAAACAAGTCATGTATATGTCCCCAGAGATGTCATAAAGCTCATTATGACCCAAGTACTAAGGTAGGCTTTCAATATTCTAAGACACAATGCAGTGGTGTAAAGTGCAGAGAAAGAATCATGATTGTTTAATTTCCAATAATCCTTTTATCTCTGAGGCCTGTGTTTTACATAGGTGTGCTGTATCACTGGAGCATTTTGTGTAATTTGGTAAACCACGTTCTAAGGGTTTTGCAGATTGCTAGTTTACAAAGCCAGGCGTACCTTGTTTGCAGGATAGAAAACAGCTGTTCTGTGATTAAAAGACATGGAGCATCAAGTACATAACCATACCAACTGGTAAGGCAGGTGGAGGGACCATAGCAATCCTCACTATCTCTCTGTGTATCTTACTCTGAATATTAATAGAGATGTCCTCATGCCTCTGGATGAACATACTAGGGTGTGCTGGCATCATTCAGCTCAGAATTTACTTCTTAGTAAATACTAATTATATAAATTGTTTTATTTCAAAAGTTAATTTTCTGCAATGTAAATGTAGGTAATAAGCTGTCATTTGCTTCTTTCTATAAACTTCAAATGTTCACTTTAGGACACGGGAAGATCAGCTAGGGCCTTAAATCCTTGTTGTCGGTTTATGCTGTATTGTTACTTCTCCTTTTCTGAAAGCACTGACATCTAAAAGTTGGCCCAGTATTCTTGCAGAAAATTAGATCGTATGTGTTTTGAAAGCTAGTTACAACTGTGACTTTGAATTCCTATCCCAGTTGCTGCTGTTCCTGGCAGAGGCACTATGTTGTGCCATCAAAGTTCAGTAGTTGTCACAATCCCGTAGCAACTCCACATGGTTGAAGTTTACCTACTGGACTGTTGTGCTCTGAATCTTCTCTTGGCATATGAAGCAACAGGATTGTTGTTTCAGGGGTGCATGGTAGACTTTAACGTACAGATTTCCTCATGTTACATAGAATTAGAATGTAGCTTTTTCTTAACTTGCACAAGGAATGCAAAAAATAGGCATCCCTTTAGTGTATTTTCTCAGTTGCCTCAAGGTCCTTCAGAACCCTTCTCCTTCTGTTATAAACCCACTTGGTCTCAGTCTTTGTCTGACCCTGTACTTGGACAACGACTGCACCTGATAAGAACACAGCCTTCTCTCTTTCTGATTGTACACTGATGACTTTTTCATTGACTGTTTCAGCACCCCTTTGCACAGAACCTTTGACAAACTGCCTGTCTAGGCAGCTTGCTTAGCCTGGCTACTCTTGGGTCGGGACAGCACTGTTAGTTAACCACTTCACCTGATTCTGCTTCCCACAGAGGCATGTTACAGTCCTCTTTCTTGCAGGCACATACTCCTCCATAAAGCAATTACATATCAACATTATAATGGTGTCAAGAATTCATAAATTATATATAGACTGCCTGTATCATTATATTTCTCCTTTGTCAAGGAAACCTCGTTAGGATAGAGGTGAGATAGTCCTCCAGGTGCCTTTCTGATGTTCTGGCATCTCAGTCAGAACACACCTGCTTGTAATCCTTATTAATTGAGACTTCCAGCATTCACTCTGTGCATAGCCCCCATCATGAAATTGGTTTAGGTCAGTTTTCATCTCCTTGTGTAAAGCACCTTTCTCCTTATGTGTGGGAAAGCTGTACAGAAAGAAGCATTCATAGCTCTCCTGAAGTTCATTCATCCATGAAATCTGTTGTTCACACATGAATATTAAAGACGAATTTACATGAGGTAGATGTGAATTAACCTGTAATGCTTTTGTGAACCTCTGCATCTGTGTGATCATTGAGACAAATGGGTGACTGTGGTAATTTTGTAGGAAAGAAACCACTTAAGTGCAGTTTTGCCATTGCTGCAGAGCCTTCTTGGAGAAGTTTAGGGTCTAGAGCATGTTTGCTCATCAGGTGGGACTTGTAGTTTAAAAGAGAGTAAAGACTGCATCTTCACTGTTGCTGTTCAGTGTATATGAAGAAGTTGGTTGTTTCTCACAGTATCTCTATATCAAGTTTCTCTACCTTGCATACTCTGTAACAGTTCTGATCTTGAATATGCATACTGTGGTTAATACAGTCCTTGCAGCCTTTGCTTATAAATGTGGAAATGCGAGCTAATCTGTAAAAATCAAACTCTCAAAATGTATGATCCATGCTTATAAATATAAGAAGCCATTTTGGCAATGGAAAGCATATTTGAAGGGAAAACAGTATTTAAATCAGAGGGTCGCATTACAGTTCCTTGAAAACATAGTTCAATAAAGAAACTGATGCTAATTAGTGTTTAAATCTCTCATCTTGTCAGCTTTATGTGTGGTTCTTTGTTTGAAGTGAAATGTTTTTTAACACAGCCTTCCTAATGCAAAATTTGTTTTCCTTAGTTCTTTGATGTTGTTGTTAAAGCTTCTCTTTAGCAATGGTAGTAAAGGAGGGGGATTGATTAGATATATTAAATTCTCTGGGCTTTGCATATAAAGCATCAACAGCTCTGACATATCTTTATCAAGACTAGAGAAAAAATGATATTTTTTTTTTGTATTACAGTAGCACCTAGAGGCTCCTTTCATAATTAGCTTTATCATATTTGAAATTATACATGTTTATGAGCATATGTCTTCCAAAAATTCACAAATCGGCCAGGCAAAGACTGTAAGTAAAACCAGTGTTGTGGTAAGCTAAAAGGAAGTACTCAAGGTAATTCATAGATAGGATGCTGAGCTGGGAAAAAGTGCAAGATTACAGGGTAGGACCCAGCACAGCACCCTCATCCCCACCAGTGTGCTAGGGCCAGCAAAGCAGCATTTGGGGGGCGGTTCGGGGTACCAGGTCTCATAAACTCTGCTAGGCTCCTTAGATAAAACTCTGCCATGTCTGGATAGCTTTGTGGAAATGAATGGGGCAATGGCGGCAGCAGCAGCTTGAGGTGAGCTGAAGGAGGAGAAAATGGTGACAGGAAAGGCTTCCTACAAGAGCATTGATCCTATACCGAATTGCACTACTTCTGCTCTATGTTGTCTAAATATGGTGTAGTATAAAAACCACATGATTTTGCTTTAAATGCTGTGAATGGTACAGTGCGTTGTAAGCTGCTGTTCATCTTGTACCTGACAGATGCATAAGCCAAAACATTCCAGGTGCAAGTGAAACAGAAATAATAAAATATACACTACGAAATAATAATGTGAGGGTATGTTTGTTGGGGAATGTATGTGAGCATGTAGACACATAGGTCATAAATATGACAAGTGTCTATAGTATCATACACAAAAGCAGTGTTAAAGTAGCCTTACTAAGGTCATTAGATTTAGTTTTCAGGAGCTAGGAGATGTGAAGGTTTTCTTCATGGTCTCCGTTTAATCTTCTAGTGCATATGCATTGTCATATTGCATACAGTATGTTTTTTCATCTCCAAATTCTTAATTCAGGAAGGAAGGATTGTTCCTTTTTTTTTGCCTCTCCTGTATGTTCTTTGTTACAGTCCCTATACCTGCATTGCTGCACGTTGTTCTGTTTAAACAGGAATTGAATAGTTAATATCCTTGTGGATTTTCTAAGGTGTTTTGTCATTATACAGTCCAAACATTTAAATATTAATAGACCTATCAACAATACTATTGTCAAATGGTATTGGTACTGTTATCATCATTTGAAGATAAGGTTTTTCCGGAGCTTTATCACAGAAAGCATCAAAACTGACAGTTTACAAGCAGTGGGAAGTCTACAACTGAGGCAAATAGATTATGGTCAAAGATAGCAATTAAATTTATTTTCCTCATCTAAGATGTCTGAGATCATGCTTCTCAGGATCCCGCTTGGATCCACAGCTAAGAAGTTGGAACCTACATCACTTCTACAAATAAGAACCGGACTCTTCAGCTGAGAGCTTACACAATGTGAAACTCAAACATTTAACCATCTATGAGAGTTAAGGTTCTGATTTGTCCAGTGTTCTGACTTCTCACACAGTGAATATGTAAATACAGAATTAAATTCACCATGGCAACATCCTTAAGACATGATTTTTTTTTTTCTGTGCAGTATCTATCCAGTTTTCAGGTGGACAGCTTGAAAGAAATGACACAAAAATCTTTATGCATCCCCAAGGGGAGAGGGATGTGATATCCAACCCAAATTCACATATAGAATGAAGAAAAACAGTATCTGGTCAGTTTTGGAGTAAATAATGCAGTTGGCAGCCAATGAGACACATCTTGTTTATTATCTGCCTAACATCACTGTCAGGAATGGAAAGTTTAGGACTACCACCAAATGATGACTGAGTTAACAGAGCACCCAACAGTAATGAAAAGTTATTTTTCTTTAGGTCAAAGGGAAGATGCTGAAGGATTAGTGTGAGTGGGTCTTGGTTTTGAGGCGGGGGGTGGGGTGGGGTGGGGTGGGGTGGTTTGTTTCTGTTGTGGTGGTTTGTTTTGGTTTTTTGGTTGTGTTTTTTTTATTTCCCTTGAAGCACAGTACAGGAGACAGTTGCTCAGTCTTACAGCCAGAGGGCTTTTTTGAATAGCCTATGTCCTAATTTAGTTTGTCTCTATGAGCATATTGGCTTCTATTTTAAGAAATCATATTTTTTTTTTCAATTCATCCTGATGACTCTTGAGTAGGTACAAGAAATCAGCTGGGGTAAACTAAGCATCATTACCAGATCTGAAAAGTAGAAATCAACACTGAAATAGGTGGTTCTTATCTATACATAGCGTTGAATTAGCTAGAATGTGGGATACATCTGAAGACTGCTTAAAATGCTGTGTTTGTATTAAAGAATGCTTCATTTGTTTTTAAATAATATAGTTGCATGAAACTTAAAATTTCCAAATGAATTGATTTATTCTGCCTATATTATTAATGATGAATTGCAACTGCAGTGTTTGTTCATATTAACAATGCATCTTCAGTCAATAAACAGCTTCTAGAAAATATTTGAAAACAGCAATCAAATCTCTTGGTATTTTCCATGGATTAGTTTGTGTTATATGACATCTGATTTTCTGCTCAGGAATTTCCTCTCAAAATAGCTATTATTATAATGTAAACTTTGTGTGGAATATCTTTTATTAAGAAATGTGGTGATTATTTATTTCCTTATTAAATATTTTCCTTTATCAGCACTGTTATTTGTTGACTTGACACTGGAAATTTTCAGTCCTCCCTCAGGTTCTAAGGCAGCCCTAAATGTAGTCTGATAGTACTGGAGAACAGCAAGCATAGAGAAAAGCATCTCATGGAGCTGTCTGAAAATCAGTTATTCATTAAAAATAAATTTTAATTTATATATCACTACTGCCAGATACTTTCTCTCCTTGGATTAGGTTATGTTTTACTTGAGAGTTTCTTCCTTCTTTGCTTGCTGTGTGCTGTAGAAATGTTGAAGCGTTCAGGCTATTTTAATAATCTTTTTAAGTATTCCTAATACTGTTGGTTAGCTGCTCTGCAGTGGCGTGTTATTAGTCAAACGAGCCATTTCCCACATTCTAGCAATATGTGTAATATTTAGAGATATAAATTACATCTTTAATTTTGTGTAATTGTTACACAAATATATGTGAGTAGCCTGGTCATAAGTCTCATTTCCCCAGGAAGAAATGATTTTTCAGATCTCCAGGGCACCTGTGCTAGCAGTGTACTTTGGGGAGGTGCTCTCTTCTGTTGTTGGCTGATTTTTAGCTCTCGCGTCATCTGTTTGTGTCTTTTCAGTCTATGACTTCCACTTAGGTCAAGAGCAAGCTTTGACAAGGCTGTGCCTTTCTATAACTGGAGTAAAGGCCTAAAGGAACTCATTTTATTGTTAATATGGTATGTTGAAACATTTGTGCAGTCAATATTTACAGATTCTTTAGCATAGTGCTTGCTTCTAGAGTTTCCCCAAAGTAAGCAAGCACAGAAGACCACTGATTGCAACTGCAATTGCCACCAGCCCCAGCTGCCTTTGGAGCCACGTAAATACCCACTGTCTGCAGGAAACACACAGTTGTTCAGCTCTTGCTCTGCCCGATTCAAAAAGGTCATTTTGTCAGACTGAACTCATCACTGTTAATGTGACTATTAAGATGGCAAGGAGATTTCCTCTTGTCATAGGGCAGTATGTTAAATAGGAAATGTTAGGCATATCAACCTTAATATAAAAGGGTTTCTGTGGTGTTTGGTTGGGTTTGACTTGGGTTTTTTTTTTCTATTATGTAGCAAGAGACCTGCCCCTTAAAGATCAAGTATTCCTTGGTAGTGTTCTGATAAGCAAACTTTTTGGCTACTACAAGATTAGTTTATATTAGTGGCACCAAAAATATAGCTAACTATCCATCTCAGACCTTTTCCTGCATCTGTCATATTGCCACCAAGTGCTGCCCATTTCTGGTTTTGGTGAGAAAATGATGGATCTGCCAGAGCAGTTGAAAGATTTAGGAAGAGTAGCCAGACAGAAGGGATACTGTAACAGCGCTGGATCTGCAGCAGAGGAATGGCTGTGGTTGTTCTTGGATTTATCTTTTGCAAAGTATAGTTATGATGAAGGTCCATATGTATTGGTTTGCCTTACCTGTCTGACATCTATATGTAGATCTGTTTTGTGTTCATAGGTAATTGCTTAGTATTTTATTTGCCTACAAGCATAAAAACTTCAGGAACATGTCACTTTTCTCATTGATGATGTTGGAAACATGGGTTCAGGGCTTTTAATCTCTGATTAATCAGGAGTGTAAGAAATTTTTTGCAGGAATGCCATGTGAATTTAGTTAATTGCACATTGGAGGATAAATCTCCAGACAGAATGTTAAGGTGTGGAGTCATGGAAGGTTGGTGGTGGGCTTCTGGGCAACTGATACTGTATACAGATATTAATCTCAGTAAAATAACTTTTTTCCCCTTTGAAAATGGTCATTTTGTCTTTCTCCTACTTTTTGGCCATTGCTGATAGCATTTGTAGTTGGCAAACCTGTTACCTAGCAAATGCAACATTAGTTCAATTGCTGTTCAACTTGAAAACTGAATAAACTCATGAAAATATATCTGAGTCTTCAGCTGGTAGAAAGAGGTCTTGATGCAGGGTTTAAATTTCAGACTTTCTGAAACTTTAGTAAAAAAATAATGGTGGTTTTTTTTCTGGGGATGCATTTTTAATGTTTTGGGGCCTTTTCAGGCAGTTTTTGTGGGAACTATTTGGAGTTCAATCTGCCAGATAAACAAGCAGAGGAGTTTAAAGGAAACTTACCTTTTAGTGCCAAGCTAATTTACCTGTTTAACCCACTCAGAGTAAAGGAGCTAAAATTATGCAGGCAATGGATGTCCTGGCACTCTAGAGAAGGAGAAAAGCTGCACCTTTTTTTCATCAAGGAAGCAGTCCTCTCTGAGCTGGAGGGAAGGACGCTCAAGTGGAGACAGTGCACTTGGCAGGAGGCAAGCAAATGTAATCTTCTCAGTTTCTCTCTTTTATGTCCACTGATATAAGGCTTTGATTTGGAAGAGTACATCTGAAGGTGCCTTTACCTGTGCAGTATGGATTGCAAATCAGAAGGAGCAGCACAGATTTATATTCTTTGGGTACATTGAACAGTGGAGATCCAAAGGCCCTTAAGCTTCAGTTAAAATTCCTAGAAAACAGAACAGAAACTGGATCTCGTGTCTCCGAAAGCAGTTAGGGTAGCTCGTGAATAATTTTGCATCAAATTATTTTTAAGAAAGCACAGTCCTTGGGCCCAAAGACTTTAAATCTGAATTAGATTTAGGCCTCATGGGTTGGTCTTGAAATAAATTTATGTATTCAGTGCTAGAAATTAAAAGAAATTGCTGTCTCTTGAAAAATGAAAGTCAGCATTTGTTGAAGGATCCCTTTAATTATATTCCTAGTGTATATTTAAAAAAAAAAAAATATTCAGCATAATCTTCACTGCTGTCTCCAAAATGCAGCTTGCTTTAGTTAACTGGCTGCTGAAAGAGAGCAGACTCTTACGTAGCTGCAGCATGACTCTTTCAATGATAAGATGCGGAACAAGGAGTATCCTCTGTGCAGAGCTATCAGGACGTGCATATTGCTGCTGACAAGAGCTGCTGCACTTCCCATTATAATATTTGTTTTCCTTCTGTCTGTATTCCAGGCAAGCTGAATATTTGTATGTGTTTCCACACATAGCTCTGTAAAGCATATTTTGTCATTATGCCACGCCCCCCCCTTATTTTTTTTACAATAGCCACTAAACATCAAAAAAAACAATTTTTTTTTTTGCAATGAAGGCTAGATGCCAGTGATTTGTCTGAAGCCACCAAATCAGTTTTCAGCTTTGACCAGCTATGGATTCTTAAACTAGTTCATGGTGATAGACTGGCAGAGTAAGTTGTACAGAAGAGTCATAGGTGATATTAAAGCAATAACTTGGTAATACTGTTCTTGTTATTGGACTGCAAATCAAGAAATAGTTTCTATTGCGTAGTTTCTATGATTAAAAATCACTTAAATCTTTCATTAAACAGAATTAAAAGGCTGAGTAGTTTAATCAAATTTAGTTGCATGATTTTAAATACTTTAGAATAACTTCACAATAACTTATTTAAAAAAAGATAGATCCTCTGTGAAAAATGTTATTAGTGGAGTCCTTGAAGCAAGTGCTGGAAAATGGTTTTTCCATTACTTCAGAGGCAGTATTAAAGTACCATGAAATTCAGAGCTTATAGTTTTATCACAGACATTTTTATACCAGTATTTAAACATTTCCCTTATAGACCTTGTATCTTACAGCCAGAATTTTAAAGAAAACAGCTATACCTGGAGGTGGATCACCAAGTGATCATTAAACCAGATTTTCCAAGTGATGTAGATACTTGTTTTGTAATATCAGTTAATGATTTATTTGGGCTTAATTAAACTCTGGTACATATAGAACTGGCTTTTGTAAATTTGGGTGATCTAAAGCCAGCTCTTGGATCTTTTTATTTTTTTCCCAGTCAGGTGGGCATTTACAATTTAAATGAAATTATTCATTTGTCTCTTATAAATTAATAAACTTCCAGAAATCATTCCAATTACTGTACTTGGTCACTATACGAAATTTTCTTTCCTGTTGCAGTGTCACCTGCAGTCTATGGAAGAAAAGATTTGCATTTTATTCCTCTTTGGAGACAGGCTATAAGAAAGAAGAATTAGTAGGTATAAACGGAGCAAGTCTGAAATAAAGCACTTGCACGGAGTGCCCACCCTTTCATCAGTCTCCCCTTGCCAGCGAACACCGAAGCAATATTTTTTCAGACCTGCAGATTATTTAAGGTAGCTGTGGCTGATGACTCCAAGAACACAGCTGCTAACACATGGGTTATAAATAGGGGTAATTGCAGAGGAAGGGCAGATACATACCTGTCTCGAAGCCAAAACATTTTACTGAAGGAGCACTTCCAGGGAAAAAAAAACAAAATAGGAGAATGGGAACGTTTTCAAAGAAATATGCTTAAATGGCACTGTACCAGGGCAGGGCAAGAGGGGTTGTAAAATAAGAGCAAACACTTTACTCTGTATCTAGAGCTATGACTTACGGGAATCCAGAATGAGGGAGGAGCTGGGCAGCTCAAGAAGTCAGAGGGGCATTGCCACACACCTTGCTATGGCACCTTTTTCTCTCTTAAATAAGGATAAAGGAACATGGTATTTACAAGACTCTTCCTTTTGTGAGATATTTGAGTACCTGCCTAGTACGAGGCAGACATATTGTTCTTTTCTTCAATTACTGCTCCGAGGACTGCTCTTTGAATGCTACTGGTCAGTGTTAACATTGCAGAAAAATATAGTATATTATAGTGATAGTGTTCTGTCATCTTCTCTCACCATGATAAAGGGACAAGGCACAGTAAAGGCTGATCAGTGCTTGGTTGGTAAATCTGTCAGCAGCTTGAAATGATTCATAGGATTGGTTGGTGAAAGGCAAAGGAAGATAAATTATTTTGTTAAGAGAACATTACATAAAGTTTATTCTCTTGGAAAAGTTGTATATCTGACTTTTGATCACTTAAAGTTTTGACATTGTATTTTACCTTTCATGAGTTGCTTTCAGAAGTGACTACTGACGTCCAGACCAAATTTGATTTTACATAATTGTCCTCTATGTTGCAATTTTAAAAGTGTAATCACATCCTCTCCTGAAATATGGTCTGCTGTTATTGCATTTTATAAAAGAATTGTTCCTTCTTCCCTAAAGCATATGTATGGAAGGGGAAATAGGCAAATTGCTTCTGACAGAATAATTTTAGGCAAACTAGCAAGGAAATAAAGTTGTCTAATGCTTTCCGTTATTAAAGCCTGCTTCCTGTAGCTTGTGGTTTTACCAGACTTGAGTTTTTGATTTGGAGTTTCCATGCCTGATCTCTGTCTTAAGACACTTTTTTTCCCCATATTAAAAATGAAACTTGAGACTGTGGGTATAAACTCTTTGCACTGAACAAGGTTTACAAGTATTACATGCACCTATAATGATAAGACCAGATCATTGGAAATAAATTTGGTTTGAATTGCTGACCTTAATGTTAAAACTCTGTGGATTCTTGCACGCTTTTAACAAGGTGAAGCATTTCAGTAAAAATCATGTGGTGGTCTTGTGTATGGATAATGTAAGAAGTAACTGAGAAGTCACAAGTTAACAAATATTTCCTTATGTATAATGTTCTTTCCAGTAATTTCAAGTTCTTAATATGATGAAGTCATAAGCTTGAAAGGAATTAATCTGTCCAGTCACCAACAAGCTAGGGGAACCACCCAGAGGAAAAGCAATGGCCTCTATTTCGTGACATTCTTTCATTTGATCACATCATTGTAGTTAGGAGACAAAGTTATCTAGATTCAATAAATTTTCTTTTGCTATGGGATTATTGAAATATATTTCCAAGTGACATTTCCTGTTGACTTAAATACTCTTTGATGAATGAAATACTGACAGGCCGTAACCCAAAACTACCAAATGATCAATGACAGTGCACTGTTTATAGGAGGGAGGATCTATTTATTGAGGGTGTCACTGGTCGTTGGTAGCCCTGCTTATGCTGAGTGAAGAGATTCAGTAGTAATTTCTTGGGAAAAATACCACGTATTTATAAAACACATTGATTACACTAAACTGAAAGAGAAAATAAGAAATGGAATACACAGCAACTATTAATGCACAGGGGCAATAGCAAATATAGATTTTTTTTTTTTTTTTTATGTAACATGGATTAAAAACAAACACACAGGTGCGGTTTAAAAAGAAGTCTTGTCATGCTGGGGATTATCTCTTTTTGTAGTAATGATATAGTTTAGCACTATCATGCTCTGGTGCAACAGCATCAAAGCTGGACAGCTTAATATTAGAAAGATGTGTGCTGAAAGAGAAAATCATGAGTTGAACCTACAGTAGTAATAATTGGTTAGAGATTGTACTCTGGGTGGCAGAATAAAGAAATCCAGAGTGGCTCAAACCCACAACATTCAGGTTAATCCTCTCTAGACCGACTTGATGATGTTCCAACTGGGTAGACATGGGTCTCCTCTGGTCTGTGTGGGGCACCACTTTCACCCCAGACATATGAGCATTGGGTGTGAAGGGGAGCAGTTCAGTTTGTAACCTTAAACAGAGAAAGGTGAAGTGACAGTTAGTGGGAAGTGACCCATGGTCGAATTAGAAATCTGTGTTATTTGGTGGCATATATGTATCTTCACAATCGTTTTACATTGGCTGAAATGAATTCTTTGAGGTCTGATTGTTCTCTGTAACAATATATAAGTAATGGCCTACAAAGAAAGATGCTAAATTAGAGAAATATGCTAAATTAAGATACAAAATTGTGGTACCTTGTGCTGGGCTAGTTCCAAAAAACTTATAACCTGATGGGTCATTGGTCTTTTTATATTTTTTTATGTATGTATGTATATACATGTACACACACAATGTCTTCCACACCATTCAGACTGATATTATATGCTGTATGCCTTTGAAGAAGCCAAGAGTGACTGTATAGGTAAAAAATGCTATATCACTCTGATTATTTTTATTCTTTTCAAGATAACGCAGTTGATGACTGGTAACCTGAGAATTATTGGGTGTGGAATCAATGATGTGTGCCATTTGTAACAATGAAGTTGTATCTTTAAACGGCAGAAAGCATTAATGTCTGACACTGGGTATTAATAAAAAGATTTGCATTAGAAATACTATAATTGCCAGAATCAAGATACTAATGAGATTTCCTATCTAGTTCTATTAATTTCAAACTTCTAGGGTTTGTTTTAGAATCTAAAATAGAGATCTAAATCTAGATATTCCCAAGGGGGAGTATCAGCGCATGTTGTCAAATTTTAGCAAAGTAAAACCTATGAATGTTTTCACAAAACCAAGAAAGCTTTTTTGGGTTGGTTTTTTGCTTTTATTCTTTTTTTTTTAACCTCCACTGTATTTCCCATTTTTCTAAGAGCAGAGCTCGTGCTGAAAGTAGAAACTATTATGGGATAAACAATAAATTATTTGGATTTTTTGTGCGTTTAGGATTGAATAAGGGTAGACAAAAAAGTGTGTTAACACCTTTGATCAAAATTGCTACTTGAAAAACATTTCAAGTGTATGAATATACCTGACCATTTCATTGTTACTATTTTTTATTATTATTCATAAGTACTTAAAATGCAAAATATACTGATCATTAAGATATAACATATTGGTTATGGAAAATAATGCACAACTTGATGGCCATATATATGATGTTATTAGTGTATTTTGAGGCAGATTTTTCCAGGGTGAGAGCTACCATTATGAGCCATTTTCTGTGATGTTTTTCTTTAAGATGCTACTTGATCTACATGCAGTTCCCAGTGAGTCCCTTGCTGCCATGTGAAAAATATGTTCTTAGAGATGCCTGTGAATACGTTCACATCAGTCACTTTGTATGAAAACAGAAATTCCATCAGAGTGATGACCTGAAGAGAAGAGGGTGAAAGAGTGAGCAGTAGGGTCTAGGCTGATTGTATGTCTTATATCTTGAGGAGAATGACTTTCTAATATTAATTCATTCTAAGCCAGAGGAATCTGGAATTGTTTTATGACCAAGTAGTAATCTCAAGGTCTGTACATTAAGTTTGCCATTATGAAAGGAGAGTTCTGAAGTGATATAAAAAAACATGACCTGTTGGAAAAATCGAATGCACAGTCTATTTGCAAAGATTGTGTTATAAATTGTGATTCATTGTGTGATTGTGATCAGCATGTAGTAGAAAAAAATTCATCTTTTGCAGTGGCGTATTCTTTTTATGGCCTTTTTATACAGTTAAATAGCTTTACTGCTTTGTTCTTTATCGGAGTTTAAATAGATTTTACATCTTTGCTTGCATATTTTTGCAGTATCTATTTTACAGCACTGGAAGCTTTAAAAGAAAAATCTTTTTTTCTTTCTTTTGTTCTTTGTAGAATCTTATTTGCATTCATGCATTAATGTTTCAAACTTAAGAATAGACACGTAATAGCGAAGTATCACCTTGCTCATTTTTGACCCAGGTTGTGGCCAATGCGCATTACCAGAGGAAGATTCATGTAAAGCATCCCTGAGTCTGCACCGCTGGCCTGGGCTGTAAGTTATAGCCCAGTGGGAAGCAAACCAGTGCTGCTAAGCATGGATGAGAAATGAGGTAGACATCCTTCCTCACTGTTCTTTTTCTGCTTGTCAATGCGCCTGAGCTGACACAGAGGTGGAAATTATCTGGACCACCATAAAGCAGTCACTGACTATGTCTCTTGCCTTTGAGTTACTGCCTGAAACAGCTGTAACTATGTGTTTCTCCCTTCAGTTTTGTATCAAAGGTAGAATTTAGTCCTTTATAAGCAAGCAAAGGATATAGATGTTTGTAGTCTTTGTGAAAACTTCATTTTCACCGACTCTCAAGTGATTTAGAAGTACAGTTCTGGTCTAAAATGTGATGACATTACAGAGTTGTAACTTGCCTTTACGTGACGTAAGCTCAGTTTACACCCCAAGTTTTTTCATTCTTCTGTGCTTGAAGTATTTGAAAATATTTTTCCCGGCCAGCAAGTGCAGATAGCTTACAGACCCTCTGTATTTAAATACCCCTTGTATTTAATAGGGTTGCCAGTAACCAAACTTCAACAGTGTAAGGAACAACAGATGGAGAGAATAATAACTGTACTATCTCATTAGAAAGCCAAAAAACATCAAACTGTCTGACACATGGGCCCAAGAGCACTTAGAATGATACGATTTTTTTCACTAGAGAAATCAGAATTTAAGATCTCATTTGACCCACAAAATATGAAAGTTATGGTTGGATGTATACAGTTTTTAATATAAAAATGCATTTGCAGTAGCTTTCTTATTTATATTCAGATGATCAATCTAGCATATATAAGCATAATAATTTAAAAATAAGTAGTTATAGTTCACTCCAAGAATCTCTGATACAGAGTACTATATTATTGAACTGAGTAAGACTGTTCTAAATCTTTCATTTGTTTTGTTTGCAGAATCTTTGTTTGCAGAAACTTTGCTACTGCACATTATCAAACCAAATGTCATTTCTTCTGCATACTATGATCAACAATGTGCAGGCCTCTGAAACTTTGAGCTAAGCTTTCCTAAACATATCAATGCATGATTTTTCTTTTTATTCCAATGACGTGACCCCTGAATCAAATCAGGCAAGGCTTGCCTTAGAATTCGTCTCTGTTGCTTTGAGAGCAAGCCAACAAGAGATGTGTAAATTATGCAGAGAGCAAATCCCAACTGTGTGCCGTTTACTTGCACAACAAGCTCAACTTTAATTAAGCCAGGGCCTAAGATCCTTTGCCAAGTTGCTTTCAATACTGATTTTACAGTTCATAGAGCAACATCCTTACCTATATTAAAGACTTTTTAACCCTTCAAAATCCTGCCTGTGGTAGAATGTACGTGTTAAGAGGCCCTCATAATTCAGTGGCTGGCAGAAACTTTCTATAGTAAATATAATCATTATAGCAAATTGCAGAATTGAATTTTAAAATGCAAATTTTTAGACCTTTTTGGCACAACAGGCATGATGATTGACATGACCTACCACTATAGTGTTGGTATTAAATGTATGATATTATCGCTTGCTAACCTCAAACTGAAAGAGGTGACCTAAAAGAAAGAGCCAGGAGTTGGAAGTGAGATAAGTTCTCATAACTGAGGAGCACTGACCCTCTCATGTGAACTGTGAAGGTATTTCCTAGTGAGTAGAATCCTTTCTAGGGATGCTCATTGCTGTGTGAATTCTTTCCTCCATGAGGAAATAAAATATTAATCCATTTTGCTTATATTCCAGAGAGCTATGTATTTCAGCTCACTATAGCTGCCAGCTAGCAACTGTGACTTGTCTCACTTCAGAGGGAATGCGGTTGCTGTGATTTATATTCTAGTGTGTTAAACATCCCTCCAAACATGTCCTCCTTCCTCCTCTTTCCTCAGGTTTATATGCTGAGCATGACATCATATGATATGGAATATCCCTTTGGTCCTGGCTGTGTTGTGTTCCAACTTCTTGTGCACACCTAGCCCACTTGCTGGTGGGGTTGTGTGAGAAGCAGAAAAGACCTTGATTCTCTGTAAGCACTGCTCAGCAATAGCTAAAACATCTCTGCGTGACCAGCACTGTTTCCAGCACAAACCCAAAACATAGCCCCATGCTAGCTACTGTGAAGAAAATTAACTCTACCCAAGCCAAAATGAGCACACCGTTACATAAGATTCCTACAGGGAGATAAACTACGTATGGAGAGCAAACGGCTCTGCTTCTAGGACACTGAATTTCAAAGCGAAACTTTGGACATACTTGCTGAGCAGAAGTCAGCCATGGCCTTGTAATTGCACTCCACTTCAAAGATGAAACAAGAATAATACTCAAAATCTCAAAAAAGCAGAGGATCATTAAAATGGTTATGGAGCTGACAGGTATAACATAGGAAGGGAGGCTGAGAGGTGAGTTTTACAGCCTAAAAAAGAGAAAGATAATCAGGGATATAATTGCAATTTTCAGTTAACATGTGTGGGAGGGGCATTTTAGAGAAAGTAACTGGATTCCTCTTGGAGGTGCACAGAGAAAGGACAAGTGGCGGCAGATACATGGTTGGATATATGGAGGGAGAAAAAAATCTTCCCCATGTATGTTCATCACTGGAAAAGAAGCCCAGGGAGGTTGTCATTTCACCACCCTTAAAGACTTTTAAAACTTGGCTGGCCCTTTACAACTTGTTCTGTCTTTGAAATGGTATCTAAACTTGAAAGTCATCCCTGCCTTGGGCAGACAGTTGGACCAGGTCACCTTCATAAGTTGCTCCCAGCCTATATTATTTGGTAATTTTATGATTCAGTATTAAATCTTCTACATGGCATTTGATTTGAAATCTCATGGTTGAAAGTTCAAAATTAATATGGTATACACAGAATAGGTTTGAAATTGATAACCAGTGTGCGTAAACAGGATAATTGCCAGGGAGTGTGTTCTAGTTGAGTCTTGTAGAAATTTATTATTCTTCCATTGCTAATTAATATTTTTACCTTTCACCCCACTTTCTCCTCCGAAAATAGAAAATATTCAATGACTGATGAGGAAAAACAGAACGTCTTTTTCTTAGTTTATTTATTTTTCTTAGTAAATAAAGGCACATAAATTGAAACAGTATTAAAATGGACAAGTTCCTATTGAGTAAAATATGTTACCAAGAGGAAAACTGGCTGTAGTCTTTGCAAGAAGAAAATGTCAATTCTCATAGTGTGAAGTAAAAGTCACACCTTGTTTCTCATTAAATTCCCTGTATAAACTGAGAATACAATATAGGGAATAGGAATGAAAAGACATACAAAATCTTTTCCATATATTTTGAATTCCTGAAAGAGAACTCAAGGTTAAGGTAAACTTACTTGTCTTTAAAAAATCATTATTTTTTCAGTAAACTTTTTAAAGTCTTAATTATTTCACTGTCCTTGTTGCTGTTTAGATTTTTCCATGAGGTGTTGGCCCATTCTTGCATCCAAAGTTGTTACCTGTCTCTTTTTCCACCTCCCACCACATCCCTCCTGAGCCCTGGACTAGGGAAGGCTGGTACTAGAAGTGAGCTTTGGGGCTGGATCCTGTTCCTTTCCTACTGTGAGAATAAATACGTGGGTCTCATAGTAGAGCATTCAGTCTTCCATTCAGTTCTGTTGATTGTAATTTACTTTGTTGTTATGTGCACTAACTATATTGCCCTTAAAGGGAGGCTATGTTTAGAGGAGGAGTTTTAATCCATTTGTAATTTCATTATCAAACAAAATCTTAAAAAAAAAAAAAAAAGTCCTGCATCATTTGTGAGCAAAGGGAGGGAACACCAGAGCTCAAGGAACAAGAGTAACTGAAGCATGCCTGTCTCCAATCTTTTGCTTAGGGAGAAGAGGAGGGAGGGAGTCTTCTAACTCCTGATGACATCCTCTCTTTTTCCCTGCACCTCTTAAATATTTTTAGTTTAAAATTCAACCAGTAAGATTATCATTTTAAGCTATCAAAACATTTATTTGAAAACTAGAATCAAGTTGTCAGTTTTAATAATTCTTTTTCATTTATTTAACTTTTTATAAAAAGGTAAGGGGTAGGGGAAAGAGAGAGGAAGAGAGCACCCTACCAATTGTAATGACTGGCAGAAAGGTCCTTAACATTTTTAAATGAGCATTTTTATGCTTTGCAGTTATGAACTATAAAAGGAGAGTGAGTTAATTCAGGACTGTTCATTGAAGTGAAAGGCCTTGGATGAGCTAAGACAGACATAGGACAGACAAAATACTGGTGTAGTTCTTGGTCGCTTTGCTGAGCTTGTATGTCAGGGAACAGGTAGAGCGTTATCCAATGCTCAGGTAATGTAGCCATTTCTTACCTCATGCTCATATGCAGAATGGATTTGAATTTGCCCTAAAGAGACTATCAGGCATCTTTAGTGCATTGAATTAAACCCAACTTAAGTCTCACAGGTATTACTAGCAAAAGGAGGGGAAGGAGAAAGAAAGAAAAAAAAAAAAAACCTACAAACCAGCTAGCCATCTACTTCATAAGATTCTGCTTTTATCAGCAAAAGAATCCTCCAAGAAACTGAGCTACACCCAAGAGAGAATGCCAAATTTGTGCTATAGGGAAAAAAAGAAAAAGAATTAAAGTGGCATTACGTTGCAGGAATTTGTTTTTGTTTGGTTTCATTTTTCATTCATGCATCACCCCTAACCTTTAGGGTAAAAGGTATTTCACATTAGCATAAATATTAAGCAGATGCCATTTCTGCTACATAAAGAACTTTCAGCTAATCATTTTTCCATGCATTTAAATAGGAATATTAGAATGAGGGTAATTACTTCAGTTTTCCATGAGTGATCCATCAAGACATTGACTTTCACTGTATATTGTTGCATAGATTCGTAAGTGTAGAATTAAATTAGAAACCTGTGCTGGAATATTTGAAGTGTCTTGACAAGTGTGATATTATTTTAGTTTTTAACAGAGTTAGAGTTTTAGTTTTAAGATGCATTCCCCTCTTATGAAGAGGTTATTTTGTCAGGAAAAGGCACGTCAAATTGGATAATAAGGGAGAATTTTAGTTTTAAGGTATGACATTATAAGAAAGAATAACCTAGCAGGAGTGAAATACAGAGGGTGAAAAAATAAGTTAGAAAAGTTGCTTTAAATTTAAAGATTACAAGTTGTTGTTGTTTTATTTCACATCCAAGATATCACTGTTAGCATTTGAGAAGGACAGTACAGCATTGTTGAAGCAAATGTAATTGTGACAAGCAAGCATAACTTCAACAAAAGTATTTCTAGGAGTTTCAGATTTGGCTAATATCAAATAAAAAGAGCTTTTATTTGCTTTTCCAGTTTTTTGTATCAGCCATTGTACCCAGACAAATTTTATTTTCCAAGTCTTTACAAGAGTATTCTACATTCAAAACATCATGCTGAAAAAATTGTATTTTTGTATACACTGGGAGGTTAAGCAGCTGTCTCCAGAATGTCTCACTAAGCTAGGCTTGTAAGGAACTGCCAAGAATTACACACCATCATGTACTATCTACCTGGCTTAAGGTAGAGAATCCTGGCTGCAAGAATGTACCATTCATCTCCTATCCAGGTACAGAAGCAATGCTTTTTTTGTGTCCCTCTGCTTGACTGTATGCCTGAAAGCTGCTCATCAGCTAAGCAAGTGATGGAACGTGGAAAGGAATTTGCTTTTTGAGTAAAACATGTTCCATTGCCAGAATGAAGTACCAGAGGAACTGCTTATTGCGTGATCCCAGATCTGATATTAACATGATGCTTTGTCAATGATGAGAAGAATCCTAAGTAGGCATTGACTTCTCTTGCCAATATCAAGATTTATTGGCACGAGAGATATTGACTTCAGCAAATCTGTGACATTATTGTATCTCAAAGATTAATAAATCTTATTACCAGCCAAACCCATAAGTCAATATAATTACGCTTGATGATGCATGTTTTCCCTAAAGAATTCCGCTTCATATTATACTTCCAAGAAATATCCAAATACTGAGGAAAAAACAACTAAATGACAAGTTAGTATAAATAGCCACATTCACATTATCATGCAGCTCATAGTCTCTGGGCCTTCATGAAAGGCACTTGCCTGTTTCTGTGCTATTTCATATGCTTTTTGGAATGGGTTGTTTTCTTATGAAAAGTTGGAGTCCTTTTCAGCAATAGGACTTCATTTTTATTGTTGAAAAATAACCAGGTGACACACACGGGTGTCCATGGGAACTTCTGAATTCACAGTCTTGTTTCCAAATTATGTGGTAAAATACGTAGACCTGATGGGCCACATTGTGGTTTGTTGAAGAGACCATGTTTTATAACACCTGAAGGAAAACAGTGCCTCACTGAATCAAAAACATGCTCCTTAATAACCTGATTTCTTTTGAGCCCGTTTATTGTTTTGTGGAAAAAGCAATTTTTATTTTAAAAGACCCTCTGCTATTGATTATACCTAGGGTTTATTTTCATTGGGTTTTTATTGTGGATTGTGTTCTTCAGAGCAGAAGGAGGAGGCCCAGGAAGGCTGCTCAGCTGTCCCTCTCTCTGTGGTGGGAGAGAGCCCCTGGGGAGAGCCATCCTGGGGCTGGCAAGGGATCCAGCTGAGGTCTGGCACACGGGTGCTTCCTGTGCAGGGGCTGGACAGCCGAACTACTCAAGATTCTGTAATGAATAGTTCAACATAGAAACAGCATGGCTTTGGGACTGCCTTTTGGTTGTACAGTAATTTCCATTCCCTGTGAAGTGTACAGTGTGTAGCTACTGGTGCAGAAGCAGGGAACAGTCATGAAAACCACTTTGCACTGGATTAGTTTTGACTTCTTTCTGGATTTATAACCAATTTCACGCATCTGAAGAAGCTTCTGTCTGAAAATATGAAAACACTTAAAACTATTTTTAATTTTTTTTTTTGATTTCCTATGATTTCAGATAGTTCTTTTAAATGATGCTCTTGTTGAGCAATTTTGTTTTCCTTTCTCAACCATGGCATTTTCTTTACCTGTTTATGTTATCCGCATTAATAGCTTTCCTTTCTGATTTACAAAGTAAGCAACAATAATCTTATCATGGAGATTTTGGGTTAATCTGACTGGGAAAAATATATAACATCACATGTATAAGCTAGTAAATTTCTGAAGAAAAATAGGAAGATTCACAAAATGTAGCCGTACATTAAACTACACATTTGTGTTTTTTCCAATAGGACAATAACAAAAAAGGATGTGAAGAATCACAGACCAGTCAAGCTAAAGCTCTGCACAGGAGTTGAATTCAATTTTGTGAAAAACTAGTTACTGAGAGTGCATTTCAACAAGTTTTAGGTTTGTCCTTTCTTCTCAACTGCTTTAATTACAAATTTGTCACTAATTTGAGGTGAGAAGGGTTTAATACAATATCAGAAGGTCACCTTTTTTCTGAGAAGTCTAAGCTATTTATCAAAAGAGGACAACAGCATTAAGAATAGGTGCTTTGTCATATCTGATATAGTTGGGGTTGCAAAACAGTTTCCATATCATGTGAAGGAATAGAAAGTATTAATGGCTCCATAAAATCAGGCAGCAAAATCCCTTCCCATAGTCTTCGTTTTGTTCCCACGAAATTAGTTGAAAAATTGTTTTACTTCACAGTAAATAAGAATTGTTAAGTGCTTGTCAAAAGCAGATTAGATCAGGGCGATTTATCATATTACAGAATCATATCTGTTGGTATTTTTTTTTCCCACACGATGTGTTTTCTGTATTATTCAAAAGTTGAGATAGTCTTAGATGATTTGAAGCAATTTATCGAGATTAGGGTTGCAGCATAGAAGAATAACAAGAAGCTAAAAGTAAAAAAAGCTGCATATGAATGCTTACAGAATGACAACAGCTTTATAAACCCGGTGCTGCTCAAGTTTCAAGGTGGCACCCCTCCTAGAACTGCTGCTAGAGACAGTACTAGCACTGCAGGAGGAGAAGTTTCTGTTTCATCTGTAGACTCAAAGAACATGGTTTTTTTCATGTGAATTAGTATATGTTCTCCAAACAAAACTTTATGGATCAACCCTATTTTAAGTATTCCAAATATTGTACTTCGTATTTTAAAGATGGTTTCACAAATGTAGTTTCCCCCTTAAGATGATCTGTTTGCCGTGAGGCAGAGCATAGCACAGGCAATTGTATCAAAAAGAAGAGGTAACAGAACCTGGGGTAAAGGAGTGCATATAAAGTCTAATTTGATCACTTTCTATTTTGATAGTCTTCCTCCCTTTCCCTTCTGACCTGATGCACGCCTGTATTTTTTTAGCTGGTGATTCTCTATGGCCTCTACAGTCCTTTGGTAGAGATCACGTCTGCAAGTCTGCATGGTAATTTGGGTGGAATTTGTGGCCGTATCGCACAATCACATTGTGTTTGAGGAAAATGTGAACGCACGGTCAGATTAACTGTTGTCTCCTTAGGAGGTCCTAGGGAGTGCAAAGGTATGTGAAATGGTATAGGAGGAGAGGGGGAAACAACACGGATGGTAAAAAGCATTGAGGAAGGATGTGCCAGAAAAAGGGAAAAAGCACTATAATAAGTACAGATAGAGTAAAACAGTTATTCCTTTGTTGTGAAAGTAGAGGGATTTAAAAAAACCAAAACTGTATAATGAGAGAATTCCATGAAAATTAAAGACAAATGTTTATCCATCTGCGCTGATAACGGGGGAACCATTTTCTCTGAGACTGCTTTGGCTTCTCTGCTCTGCACTGCTCTGCTGTCTGTGTGTGTCTCTGATGTAAACAAGGCTGAGGTACACATGACACAAGGATTTCAGGCTTCTACAAAGCAGGTAGGTCAACCCTCTGTCCTAGTACAACTGTAATGCATAGTCTCCAAACTGCTGAAATCTGTAGCTAGGCTGCCTGACTACAAGGAAACAATTTTTCTTATTTCTAACTGTTTATAGCAAACTTCACCAAGTCTTTTCAGTATTCTATTTCAAGTTAGTTATAATGAGGATATTGTGGGACAGCTGAGACACTGTTATAGTATTACATTATCTTGATTTTACTGACCTATATTGCCTTTTCCAGTGTGGAACACAAGATTTCTCAGGTTATGCATAGGCAAAAGCAAATACGCCACCTGTGTTCTTTAAAGGCTTTAGAGTAGCATGGCTTGAGCCAGATTATACTGCAAATGCCAAACCATGTCCTATGAATTTCCTGATGAATTATTGAGTTGTCATCTTGCTTGACCCGAAATACAAAATACTGTACAATTTCCCTAATCTACTGATCAAATAATTCTGTTTATTAGCAATATAAGATAACAGTATGTTGTACTGTGTGTATAACTGAGCTATAAACCTTTGCTGTCTGCTCTTTTAGGGATTCAATTTGTAATCTTTGATTCAAGCCATTGCTCATTCTTTTTATACTCTTCCCTCTCGCTTGGCCAACACAGTTCGTTCTTTAAGCAAGCACTGGGAGCAATAATTATTAACCTTTTTAAAGTGGCTTTTTAGCATGTCATGAGTTTAGATGTCTTGCTTCTTTTCACCATTAACCTTTCTGATGGGACAGTGCACTGTGTTTTGCTTACTGCAGCACGTCACACACATTTTCACCCCTTGCCCATTTGCAGGCACTATATTTCATTACAAGAAGGATGAGGAAATGTGATGGGGAAAGGACAAAGGCAGTGCATGCCATACTTTTTCCCTAGGCTTGTGAGCAGCTAGTGTGACCTTAGTTAAGAAAAATAGCCCATTAAAGAAGTATCCTTGTTCAGGTGCAGAAGCAGTTCCTCTAACACTGTGACTACTGGCGCTTGCAACATGGCCTTAATTGTCAACCATGATAAGACATTGCAGCGAAAGCCCTCAAAACAAAAGCCGCTCATCTAAGGCCAACGTCAGTGAAAGTTTCGGTTATTCTTGCTTTACTGAGCATGAAATGGAATTGAAAGGCAATATTAAATGGGTTATTAAACTTAAGACATGGTGTCTTGTGATCTTCTCTTGCAATTGCCCTTACCATGTGCATATATAATGTGTGGAATAGTCTCTATAGGGCTAGTCATTTGTACAGCCTTTAAGTTTCAAGAAATATTAGCATTGCAATTATTCAGTCATCTTTTTATTATAAACTAAAAATATGGTTCCATTGGAAACTAAATGTCTGTTCTCTAGTTATTTTCGTCCTCTCTATATGCAGGCAGATATCTACCACAAAGAATCATTAAGAAATGGAAAGAGTTTACTTATTTCTAACACAATTTCCCTCATTCTCAAAAATTTTTAAAGTGAAAGATGTAATTTTTTTTTCTCTCTTGAACATAAACACTAGTCTTTCAAGTGTTTGGTTTATTTTACATAGCATTATGACTTCCCTTCTGTCCCAACTGACGTATGTTTCCTGAAAACAAACCAGGCAATTTAAAAATGAATGCCATTGTCTAGTAGCATTCTGATCAGATACTTTTCTCAGGTGAGCACTGAACAGTTGTTTCCACAGACTTTAGGTGGCTTGAGGGCAGGCCCAAGGGCACATTTCTACTGCTCAATTCAGTGTTTGTTCAACTTGCCTAGAAACCAGAAATTGCTGGAACATTAAACAAAAGGAATTGATCTAAAGACCATTTGCCAATTAAACCCAACAGCTAAAGGTGCCCGGTAACAGCATTTCCACTGCTTGCTCAAAAACTGCAACCAAACTGGACTAGGAAGCTCCCTTGTAACTCTTAGTCATTTGCCTGGCAACGAAAGTATTTTTAAGATATTAACTGTCTCTGTAACTAACTGAAAGACTTATCCAGACCAGTTAATTATCATCAGACAGGACCATTCAATAACACCTCAGTAGCATGAAGTAGAAGTTGGAGGAACTGACACTGTGCCTAACTGGCAATTAAGCAGAAGATAGACCTTCAGTTAATTTTGTTAACTGAAGTTTAGCTGATGCCCAACTGGTGTTTAACCATATACCTGAGAGTTATTCCTAAAGAACTGCAAAATTTAGAAGGTGGTGGGGCAGGGGTGCAAAATGTAAGAGATGTTAAAAGATACTTCCCAAAAGATATTGCTACAAGTGTAATCACTTCCACTAGGATTTGCTGTCTTATTTTGACAGTTTGTATTGAAAACAACAAATTGACTTAGGAGTGGCTGAGAATCAGGGTATGAGCGGGTAAGCTATATTAGAATTTCTAGGTATCAATCTAAAACAGCAGTACAGAAATTCACCTTTTTCTTTAATGATTCTGAAAATATATTATTATTTCTTTAATAATTAAAACTAACTATGGAAGAGCTGTCAAACAGCAAAAGAAATAGGAAGTGGTGATACAGTCAAAACACTCTACAAATAGCCTTAGAACAGGAAAAAAATTGAATGGAATTGAAGATGCCACTTGGGAGGACTTTGGTTTAATCTAATGACTTGGTTTGGTTTATGTGTGCTGACAGACAGGTCAACTGCCACAGATTAATTTTAAAACTTTGGAAAATCATATTCCAAATTGCTAGAAGCACGAAGAACATTTAGAGGCAACTTTCACCTGAAAATAAATTTCTGTATCAGAAGTAAAGCTAAAATTAAATGCTTCAGCAGGTCAGGTTTGGGTTGCTTTGACCGATACAGATGCAGTAGTGTTACTCTAAAGATGCTCTGAAATTAGGGTTCCATCTTATTCAGAACTAAAACTATTTATTTTCAGATATTCAAGGTCCTAGCAAATCATGTTTTGTTTTTATGCCTGGGATTTTGGCTTATCCTAATGATCTTTCACAAGAACTATAGAATATGAATTCTGATTATGGGGCCACCTCATCTGGTATCTAAATTCTGAATGCACTATTTATAAATCACTCTTTGGTCGTAGTATTTTGTGGCTATACATGGGAAAAAGAAGGATTCATGCTAATGATTTAGTGTATTTTCTTCTTTTCATTTATAATAATGAAATCCCAAGTTGTACATTTTTTCACACGAGGCATTCTCTCCCTCTGCCATAAAATCTTCTGTTGTTCTTCAACACAACTCCTGGCATCCAGGGAAATGTACACAAGTGCTTTTTATTTCAAACACTAATGCTACTGATCCTATTTTCATTGTTAAGGAAATGAGTAAATCCATCTTTTCTGTATGACTCTATCAATTTCCTTTTGAAAGGGAAAACCTGTGCTTCTTTTACCCTCAGACAATATGTCAGTACTTCTACTGTGATATATAGGCAGTGGATTTAGAGGGATTTTTTTTTTTTTTCCATAAACCAACTAGACTCACACAGAGTATTTGCTCTGAAGTTTGTTTGAGGTATACATATTAGACTTAGTCCTTCAAGGACGGCTTTTAGCATTCCAGTTTGTGCTTCTGCCTACATGAGGCTGGTTGTTCTCTCCACTTCTGCTCTTATTTCATCATGATTCAAGGGCCTGCTATATAGATTAGCACCAGTTGTCCCGTGTTCTCTGCAACCAGTAAAACCTGGTGTGTTTTGTCTTCCATTGACTGTGCTGGCACAGTAAAGATCCGATTTTGAGTGCTCTCCATAGCAATGCCAGTAGTCTCAGTGTCTGAGCTGTGTGTCATTTGTGTTTAACTTGCTGAGGTCCAGTGAAAAAGCGGTAGTGCAATACACAAAGATGTTGAGAGTGCTTTGTGATTTCGTACAGTGATCTCCTGCAGTCTTATTAAGACTTCCTGTCTTAGAAGTTCACTTTAAAGCTGTCAGAAAAACAAAGTTTCTAGTTTGTGGGGAAACCAGTTTGGACCTAAAGTTTGCATTAGGTTAAATTGGGCTTGGATACTTAAAGGCACTCTTTAGTTTCTCCATAAAACTTCAATTTACTGTGGCAGGTGCAGGAATCTCCAGCATCTTTCTCCCCACCTAGCTAAGGGAAACCTATAAGGAAGCCAGGCAGACTTTCCTTAAACAGCCCTGTGTTCAAGAAACTAAAAACATAAACAAACAAAAATCCAAATAAAATAATGAAACCAACCCCCCCCCAAAAAAAAAAAAACCAAAACAGTAAATAGACTATAAGGATTAACTTTGTAAAATTTCATTTTTAAATGATACTGTCTTTATCGTGTACTGAAAATTCATGGTGACACCTAAGATCTGAACACAGGCTTTGATTTTATTTTTAGCTCCTACATCTTATACTTTATCTGGTTTTCCTTTTCTATTTTACAAAGCATATCTATCAATCACATCAATAAAAGATGAATACTTTGTACTTCATCTAAATGTACATGGTTTTATGAGAACCTCAGTCTGGCATTTGATAACCTCCACTGGGGGCAGAAGTAAAAAGTACAAGTTTATGTTGGTTTTCAGGTCTAGGACAGTATTCTAAAGAATACGAGAGAGTATGGAAGAGAATATAAAACAGGCTATGGCTGTCAATCCATCCTGCCCCTCACTGGGGTTCCCTTGGTAAAACAGTGGCTTCTGTAACCTGTTAACATATTCAGAGGCTGTTTAAGCTCAGCAGCTTTACAAAGACTGGAAATGGTTTTCTTTCTTGTTTGTTTTGGGTTTGTGTTTTGGGTTTTTTTTTAAGGTACTTCTAAATCTCACTGATCTCTGCTCTTAAATGCAACAGCAATTCTTTTTAACTCCAAGGCAAGACCTGAGGCTCTAATCTATGTGCCCAGGTGACCTGCAGTTAAGTCTTGTCAGAATAATTACATCTTGCTGTGGACAGACGTAAGGATTGTCTCTTTAAAGATTCTTCCCTGTAAACCTCCTGACCTGAGCTGACTACCCTCCACAACGGGGATGAGGATTGCAAAGTAAAATTAGCTATGCATGTCCTGCTGTCAGCCTGAGATCCCTATCATTGACTTCTGTCAACTTACTTGGCAGGAAAACAACCTATTCTGCCTGTGCTTTGCCTTATCAAGACAATGCATGCTCATTAAAATAAGGAAGAAGAAACAAACCAAAATGCTTCATCATATATTCGTTTACATCAAATTGTCCCAGGAACCAAGCTCCACATGTTTATGAAGATGTGTGTCCCTCTTGCCGTGACCACCTAGCATTGCCTTGAACTGCAAGCACAGACAAGGAGTGATTGAGTGTGGATTTTTCTTCTTTATGTATTATACTTGAGTTTAGTCTCAGTCTGGCTCCTAAATAGAATAATCAATGCCATTATCTCTTCCTCCCTTATCTAAATCACATCAGCAGATCAATAGCTACAACAAAGACAGACAGTGCTTTCTTTCCACTGGGACTCATTACTTTGCTGCCCAAGATGGGGATATAGATATTCTCAGGAAGGTTATCTGGTGTTCTCTGGTAGTTAACAACAACTGTCAGTTATTAATGGTGCTCTGCAGCCTCACCTTTACAGTGCTGTGACTGATAACAGTATGTGTTTATAACAAAATGAATCTCTGCCACCTTTTCTCCTCACCCTCCCAATTCTTGTTTGTTCTTTAGTTTCCTTTCTCTCTTCCTGTCTGCTGTTGCAATCTGAGGCAGCATGTCTGAGCATATCAAATGTTGGGGGCCTTCTCATTGAGATTCCTCACAAGTGCAGGTTTGCTTTTATGCAGGCTAACATCTGCTGCAGTATTACAAAGACTAATTAAAATAAATTCAGATCCTAAATTAGTCTTTTCACTAACATTTATTGCACAAGGCGCTGGATGATAAAGTGTATAATATAGTTAAGCTGCAGCAAAACTCGTATTTTGATAGGGTTTGCTGGCCAGTCAGAACCAATCTCCCCAAAGAAGTTTACATTTGCAATACAGTACTTTCCACTAGGCTTAATAACAGTCTACTACAATGTTCTTCTCATGTTTATTTATACATATCAACTAAATGTAAAAAATTATGCTTTAAAAAAAAAAAAGAAAAATACTTCTGTCAGTTTGGACTATACTCCCAGTTTTTTCTTGTCAAAAAGAGACAACCAGTTTGCAAATCCTAGGTGAATGGTATGACAGACAATTCACACATCAAGTCATCAAATCGTCAAAGGGGTAGTTAACCACTGATTTAACAGCTTCACTTTCTGCAGTAGCACGTCCTCAGTGTACGTGCAGATCCCACCCTACTGTCTGGGAGCCTGGGTATGGAACCTGGGTAACCACAAATTTCTGAGGAGTGATGAGCAAAGAGAAACAAGGCAATGGTACCTGAAGTACATTTTGTTTATACCAAAAGCGTTTACAGCAGTTAGAAACACATAGATTACCAGGATTGTATTTACTCCTCGTTACAAGCTTCAGAGAAGCAGAAAAGGGTGCCCAAACAACAGCATTGTCACTCTCCTGGCCTCCAAGCCTGTCAGCAAATGAAAATGAGGGGAGAGCAATTGTGAAGCTGTGCCCTCCAGACGTGCTAAGGAGCCAAAATGTAAAGCAGTTGTGCTGCATCTTTTTTCTAATAAAACATCAAGATTTGCTTGCCCAATCTTACGCCAAGTGAAAATAATGGAAATAGAATAGTTGGATTCAAGTAAGAGTCCCCTTTCTTTGCAGGAAAATGCAGGGGTTTTGACACATTGAGAAGAAAAAGCGTGATGTTTTGGGACCGCAGACTATCAATGAACACCATCATGATGTGAAATATGTAGCAGTAAAAAGACCCATCTTAAGGAGCTGAATTACTCATATTTTCAGTTATTTGAGCACTATTATGAGAGGAGGTTGTCAGGGTTTTTTTGTGGCTCTACGTTAACAAATCCTTTTGGACTTTTTGTTGACTGCTTTTTTTCTGCAGTGTCTCCTCATTTTCCATGAAATAGACTCAGAAAGAGCAGAAAATGTTTTCACTTTTGTTTCAATCATCTCTTAATTACCTAAGAAAATATTCAGGAATGCGGAGTTGTGGGGTTATTGCTTTCCTTTGCTTGCACAGCATTTCAAATGCAAGACTTTCTAGCTTGGACCATTCCTGTTTTTATTTCTTTATGCGTTTTAGGTGTGGGTTTTGGTAATTTTTTTTTCTTTAAAGATTTTGAGGTCTTTTTTTAACTACATAATAACTTAGCATCTGTCCTGCTACTTAAAGACTTTGTGCACCTTCCAGTGGGTGGGAAATAAGTTAGCTGGAAAGAACCTGCATTTCTTTGTGTATGAAAAAGAGAGAGTGGCCTTACTTATGCTGTTCCCTTTGGCAGTTTTTATTCAGTGCTAAAATATAACTTGAAGGTGTATTTTTCCAGTAGCTCTCCCTTGGCTACTTCATTTTTCTTACATGAAACAGCGAAGTAGCACAGGAGTTAATAAAAGACAGGTCTGTAAAAAGGACCTAATACATTACAGACAACACAGCACCAGTATTTATGTTTTCTTTTACCCTGTCAGTCCCCAGATTATAATATACAGATTGAATATTTACAAGGACACCACAGGGAAACTTGCAGAGAAATCAAAATGGGCTTTGGTAGGGCATAATCAAAACAGAAACTCTTGTGAAAATACTCTTGGAAAAAAGAAAAAGCTTCAGAGTAAGATAACCTCAACAAAACACTGAGGAGGAACATAATGAAAGAGAGGGCAGCAGAAATGACTGAAGCTGTCTTGAATTAGAAAAACACAAAGGAAAGGGTGTTGTTTGTGTCTGGATTTCCTGAAGGATGTGTAAAGTTCCTTTTTCTCTGATAGCTTCTTTTTGTGTTGTAAGTAAAATGACTTGTATCTAGTTTGCTGCCTAAAATCAGTCTAGGAGAAAACATGAACTGGTAGTTAAATTCTGTATTAGGTGATGCCAACTTCTTATATCTTTGTTACCTGGGTGACATTATATCTTCATTTCACATTACGATGAAGCGCTTATACCTGTTTGAGTACACGATTCTTGTCATCTGCAGGCAGTGTTTCTGAGCTTTCCTAGGCTGGTTTGGGGGCTTTCTATGCACTGGTAGCTATCCACCATTGTCTCTGTATTAGTATTGCTGTCATTACTGTTCAAAACCAAGAGATTAGAGCAAACAACTTAAGTCTTTAAAACAAAAGGTAATTGTTAACTAACATGAACACGTACCTCTGCCATGTAAAACTGGGAAGTTAAGTTACTGTATGCCTTCTTTCAGCTTTGCCATGCTGAAAAACGAGTGGTGCTGGAATTTGGATTCAGTCTCGCAGGAGCTCTAAAGTAGTGAAAGTTTAGTCACACAGTTCGTAGCATAATGTCTGGCTACAGTTCAGCAAAAAGATGAGAGGGGAGGAGTGAGGCAGTAAGACAGGTAGACCACGCAGGAGCACTGATGCTGAAGAGCCATTTCACTAAGATGATTAATACCCATTTACAAAATTGGGCTATTTACAAAATTGAGCATGTAACTTAAAGACTGCCTGGGTTAAAAAGAAGTGTCCCTGCCTGCTGACACCACTTTTATCCCACACTGTTCCCTCTGTCCCATAGTGCCGTAATTACAGCTGAGCCTTGTGCAATGGGCTGTCTCAGGTGGCGTTAGTCCAGGTCCTGCTTGCTGCAACTGCTCCTGTCTCTCCCAACATGTTGTGCCAGGCTGCAAGAGCGAGGGGACAAGGGAGCACTTAATGAAAGGCAAGAGATTTCCATTTATGTCTGTTATTCTGCTCTGATTCTGGGGTGAAAGCCATTATAAGGTGTTTCAGAGCACAACATGAAAAAACTAACATAACTAGGAGTAATGGGATAAGATTGAGCAAAGGCAAATGGAGGCCATTTCCTGACAGTGAGATCTATTAGACTGTGGAATAGATAAATCTCCCAAGGGAAGTGGTAGAAGTCCAAGCACTTGAGTCATTTAAAACTACAGTAGACAAAGAGCTCAGGAGTATGTAATAAGGAATAATCTACCAGTGGCCACAGAGTAGAAGATTGACATAACATAGCCTTCCACCTCTCATTTCTGGAATACGTACAGACTGAAGCTTTCCAGCTTGTAGCTTCCTGCTAAATATTTTTTAGAAAGTTCAGTTTCTAGAGGAAGAGTAATAGCTGCAGATGTCTTTTAAAGGAACTACTGATTGTTTTATAATGCTGTTCTACAGCCCTTTCTATAGGCGTCTCCTCTGCAGGTGACAAGTTTCAGGCTTATGCAGTTGAGTAAAGTCCAGCTCAGGAGACCTCACTTTCAGAAACACCATTTTTGTTCCACACTTGTTGTTAATCACACCCAGTACCCAAACATGCTTACCATTATTAATATTAGTTTCAGGCTCTTGGATGCATTGTGCCTTGTTAATCCATTTGTATAAGTAACCTAAAACATAGAAATAAGGTGCCGTTTCAGTGCTAGCAATCTCCTCCACCTTACAGCCATGCCGTTGGCATGATGGAGCAGGCCTTACAGGAAGAGAAGTCCATAGTCCTACAGTTAAATTTAGAAAAGGCACCTCAAACATGAGGGACAGCAAGAACATGAAGCACAAAGTATGTACATATGAGAAGCACAGCAAAGTCTAGAATTACTAACAGAAGAAGAGATGAGGAATGTTGTGGTGCCAGAGGAGAGCAGTCAAGGTAGGAGCAGCAGAGTCCTTAAGTGTACTTGAACAGAGGAATAGCGATGTAAGCAATGCGGTGCCCTAGAGCAACAGACATGAGACTCCACATTTTTCATAACTTGAACACAAAATTAAAGGTGTTGAACAAGAGTCACTGGGAAGGGCAGAAAAACCTGTTAAATATTTCTGGTTTTGAAGTTCTGCTGTCTTCAGTAGACAATATTGATCTTATGATGAGCTGAGTTAAAAGCAAGCTGCATCTAACCTGTAGCTTTGTCCTTCTTTCATTGTTGCACGCATAATGTAACCTTAAATGAAAGCACAGATTGAAGAATTACCTGAGCAGGTTGTGCAACCTATCTGTAACTCCTCCTCTCAAGCTATGCTCCTTAGTGGGTGTTGGCAGAACAATACTACTAGCATAAGAGTTGGCTTGATTTAATCCGAAGGTTGTTTGTGCTAGAAAATGGAGAACAGAATAGTTATTGAAATGGATTATGTTCAAGAAGCCCATGGGGTGGGCTAATATACTAAAAAATCTCTAGCACCCTGTAAGGGTTTGCTCTCTTCAAGAGGCTGGTTTCTTTTTTTCTGTGAATTATATTTATTCTAATGTTGCAAGATTAATTTTATCAAATATGATCTGAACGTTGTATTGTTTCCCTGGCTTTTTTTAAACATTTATATGTATCATGTTTGCCATTTGCATCTAAGCACACATGCTTTGCTATCTTAAGATTCCCTGGTTAAAAGCCTTAGCCAAGAACTGAAACAAAGACATTTACCCACTCTGAACTGTGTACATAGCACATTAAGTCTTTTTTTATGTCAGGCTGTGTAAATGCATGGATCTTTGCCTTGTGACTGGATGGTGATCAGATAATTTTTTTTCTACTATTTTAACTAGCTATGACAGCTAATTCCAAAATTTTGAGCTCTCACTAAGATGCTGATTTGGTCCGCACCTCCAAATTTCAATTTCACCAACGTGGGTTCTCAATATGTTGAAGCTAATGTATTGTGGTACAACTTGGCATGTCAAAAGAAATAATAATTTATTGATCTTTTACTAATTCAAAACCTGATGTGCCATCTTCCATTAACAATAGCAACTTAAGACAATTGTATGTGCTTTCTGTTGCCTATGCTAAGCAGACGTATCTTCTGTTTCTTGCTATTCTGGTTTTTTTTGCAGGGCAAATCCATAAACTTTTCTGACTCAGAATTGATTTGCGTAGGATAATAATGAAACTTAAGTATCAACGTTATACCAGAATAGCTGTTACTTAATATATATTTTGTATTTATAATGCTCTTCTATAATTAAAATCACAAACACTAAAGGAGGGGCAAAATTCAACTGACTAGAACAGTATTTATCCACTAAATGAACACCTTAATTGTATCATTTAGCTGAAAGATAGGTGTATTAAAAAGCATGTATTACGGTAGGATACAGAGTGTCTATGCATACTATATACAGTCCAGTAGGAAACCATGCTGAAACATGTAAATGGACAAACACAGCATATGTAACCATAGTCTATCAATATATATTTCTGTATTATCTCTCAAAAAGCATTTTGCAGGAGGGAAACATAAGAGCAGGTGAATGGAATAGTGATTCCACTGGTAATAGTGGCATCAGATCTTCAGAAATGGCTAGTAGATTCAAATCACTGCCAGCTCCTGCCTTCTAGGCAGCAATCTTTCAATGTAGGATTTACCATAAAGATCAGAAAAACAGCTGGCAACTAGCAACTTGTTATATAAAAGACCTTTAAGTGTCTTCTGCTCTCTAGCTGTGATGTAGTGTGGTTTGCTTAAAAATGTAGCTATTGAATGCACAAAATTATTCAAGGCCCAGAACTCCAATTAACTGGTAAAATCCAGTTATGCCTTTAATTGTTTTAAGGTTTCTGTGGGGATGTGAGTCTGTGAAGAGCTGAAAAGGGGAAGGAACTGATTGTGTTCTGGAAATTCAGTTTCCTAAGTGGCGGGAATGTTTCACTGGATACATTTGCACTGTCATTAGTGAGTAAGAAGCCACATGGCGAATATTAAAGAAGAAAAATGTAGCTGACAGAAAAAAAAAATGGGGGTGGGGCTGAAGGACATGTTGGACATTTAAAGCAGGGTAATAACTAATAATAATTATTTTCCCTGTCACTCAGCACCAGTGCAGGCGTACAGTCCATACAAAAGCATGCACACTTTACGCTGCTGGTGAGAATGACGTATCTGCACTGCAGTCACTACTGAGGGAATTGGATTGGGATGATGTTGAAGGTGGATTTTCAAGCCACTTTTGTTCCAAAGCAGAAAGCTATGAGGAAATGTAGTTGCCATCAGCAGGATTTTTCTTTCTATTTTTTTTTTTTTGTAAGGTGCAAATTTGTTCTTCACTTGTCCGTACTCACCTTCCCCAACCCCCCACCCCAAATTCCTGGAGCTCTCTCTGTATTACCAAGTATCTAAATCAGCTTTCATATTTGTTTTAGCTATCTATCTCTCTGTTATAGCTACTATAGTTATATTTCAACAAGCTATCCTGCTAAAATACCCTGTCTGAAAACTGAGACCGACAGCTTAGAGAGTGAGCTAGGATGGATGGATAGATAAACGGTTTTCCAGAATAGCTCTTAGAGCTGTCTATTTTAGCAAACTATTTAAGCTGTCAGCCTCTGTGTATTTATAGCCTACTTATCACACTAGTATCTGAACACCTATCAATTTAGCATTAGAAACCCAGTCCAAGTCTCAATCCAATTGTGGAGACGCACTAGCTATTCCCTACTTGCCTTAGATGAGTAGAATAAAAGATGTGATATCCAGCCATGCTTTGCTTTTTCCTTCCTGCTCTATTATCTGAAAGTTGATCTAAGGCTTCCTAAACTGTCAAGGGAGGCTCTTTTTGGTGAGTCCTTATAAAAGGTAGTTTATACTTGTTCAGAACTCTTCTCTGAAAAAGGTTTACCTCTTTCTGAAAAGGAATTTTCATTAAAAGGTCTTGCAGACTTCCCAAACTAAAGTTTTAACTTCCATTTTTTCCCAAGCTTTTCCTCCTATTTTAGTATTGTCATCTTTTACATGTCTTTTATCCATGACATTAGTTTTGATTTTTGCATTACTAGTTGGGCAATATGCCAAAGACAGAAAGTGAAGATTATTTCTTTTGCCAGTAAAAACAATGGATAACACGTTGTTGAATGTATCATGAAGTGGTAGAGATATTTACTTGGCAGTCAGAAATTATAAACTTTGAAAGTTAAGCAGTTCTGTATGCTGAGCTGAGAGGAAAAAGGAAACTTTAAACAAAATCAAAATTTTAATGTCTGATAACTTGGCTTTTTTTTTTTTTATTCTTTTAAGAAAAATATAGTAATTAAGAAGAAGAAACTAATGGTTTTCAGTGCTATGTTCCCAGGCATGAGAAAGAGATCATATACATGTGGTAGACTGGTCTCAGGGTTTATGCTGATCACAAAACTGCATCCCACATGTATCAAAGCAAGCATCTACATCTTGACTTTAGAAATGGTCAGCATTATAGACTACATTTAAAAAAAAAAAAAGTGGTTTTTGTTACTCTCTAGATTAAAAGGCAGAACAGAGTCAGGATATGACAAAATACAGTATGATAGTGCAATACAGCTCTTTGTGCAACCTGTGGTACTGATTGTTAATGCAGCCATATGTCTTTAGTGGAACTCAATCCATTTGTACTCATAGTAAGATGCTCACAAAGACCCTTCTGCAGTACTGGAACGTTCTTGTGTTAACCCAGATGCTCTGAGGAAGTGCTGGTAGAAGGAGCAAGGTCAGCATGGTCAGGAGTTACTCACGTGCATACAGATGTAAATTCACATCTCCCTTACTGTTCAGGTCAGACAATTTTGCAGTCATACCTCTTTATTTATAAGCAAAGAGGAAGACCAGATGTGTGCAGCCAGAGGCATGCCTGCTTTCGTTCAAGAAAGAGCACTTGTTTCTCTTCGGGGGGGGAAAAAGCTTCCTTATATGGCAGTCTCAAGGAGGAGAGGATTTCATGGCTCTGAGGCATTTGAGACAGCAATCAGTCTGTAATAGATGAGAATCCATCCCTTGGCCGAAGGGAAGTGGCATTTGTGTCTGAGTTCGAAGTCTGCAGTTTCGTAGCATTTGTTGCCAAATTACATAGGGCCCATTTCTTCCGTGTCATTGTTTCTATCCCATTTCCACTAGGAGAGGTCAAAAAGGAAAAAAGCTTGGATTACTTGTTTCCCTTTCACTGAATTTGAAGTTCTGGTGCAGATAGGTGATTAGTTCTCTGATTCATGCAGTATAGAACTGAACTGGAAGAGTATTGATATATTTGGCTGTTCAGTTAAATGGGAATGATCACAGGGCAATACGCCAGATGTTTCTGTAGACTCACTCAGCAGGCTGCTTTTTTGATCCAATCAGCAGCATGCCAATTCTTCTCCTTTCTTTTTTGTTAATTTTCTTTTTATATATATATGAAATTAAAGTGAGATGTATTTGAAATGCTAAAGCACACTGGTTTTCAGGAAAACAAAAAATACCCAAAACACTTAACTGGTTGGAGAAATTCGAGTTAGAATTGGGGAAAATGTATCAGAGGTGGGCTGGATATCTGTTCTCCTGAAAGAGCTGAGGAAGAGGGCAACCAGAAGGTGAGGATGCTGCAGGATGGATCTTTATATTGGATCTGGGTGGACCAGAGTTAATTTTCTTCAGAGCAGCCTGTACGGTGCTGTGCTGTAGATTTGTGGCCAAAAACAATGTGGATAACACACCAATGTTTGGCTATTGCTGAGCAGAGCTGTCTCGGCTTCAAGGTCGTCTCTGTTTCCCACTTCACTGCCCCAGCATGTAGGCTGGGGGTGGGCAAGAGGCTGGAAGGGGAGGCAGCTGGTACAGCTGACCTGAACTGAGCAAGGAGATATTGCAGCCCATATAACATCATATACAGTAGTACAGGGATGGGTGTTTTTTCCAAAGATAATGTGGCTCAGGGACTGACTGGGCATCAGTCTGCTCGTGGGAGGTGGTGCCTATGTATCACTTGGTTGGTTTTTTTGGTTCTTTTTGTTCTCTTATCAGACTGTCTTAGTCCTCATCTGGCAAGAACAAGGGCACGTTTTTCTTGCTTTTGCCCTTCTGATTCTCTCCCTCATCCCACTGTGGGGGAGAGAGTGAGTGGACTGGGTGAGAGCTTAGCTGCCAGACAGTGTCAGCCCACCGCAGTCTGTGATGACCTAACTTTAGAAACAATGAAAAGGCCAAGTCTCTCCTGTTGGAGATAAGCTCCTCCCTATAGCTATGTAGCTATATTTACAACTAACATACTTGCTTTATTCATAGGCTGTTTGCAATAAAAGTATAATGGGGAGAAAAGGACATGGGTATAAATATAAATCTCTAGAGCTGTTAGTGACAAGTTGCTCTCAAAGGAAACAGGTGATCAATGTATAGGAAAGATGAAGGGGTGTGATCATGATCAGACAACAAGGTTAGCAATATCAGCCAGGTCTCCTAAAATAGATGGAAGAGGTGCAATTTCATGTCTTCAGCTGCAACCTGGCCTTGTTTGCAGGTTTCAGATATAAAATAGCAATAAAGCATCCATCTACCTGACATACTTTTATGTTCTCTTTCAATCATGGGCCACAAAATGTTTCTTTTCAGGTTTACTCTGGTTTGGCAGCCCTGTTATTGCCTATTGCTTTAAGGAGTTGAAAGGCTGAGGATTGATTTAATTTTCTTTTAGCTCACAAGCTTTTTTATGTGGAATCTGTTTCTCACTTGGTTTGCATTTCATCTAGGATAATGCTGGCTATCAGTGCTTGAATAATAATTGAACTAAAGCAAGCTGTTCAGCCTAAAGTCTCAAGCTGGGAAAGCTGTGTATGTCATGTGTGGGTAGTTCAAAAGAATTTAACATTCCAAAATTAAGTTGCAAGTGAACACGAAAGTAGAGGAAATCTGTGCAGCTCTGGCTACACAGCTACACCACTGCTTCCAGTAGTTCCACACTGCACCTGAGTTAGTCCTTCATGTTCTTTAACAATTTTCATCAGTGGTGCATAGTAAAGCATTACAGCACCAAGAGGTGCCAAATGGCATACTGGTAATTTTGAAACATGAATGAGCCTTGTGGAATTCTCTCTACCACCCCGTCATATGCTTAGCTTCTGTTGAATGGACCTTGAATAGTTACCCTACTTGAAATTGTACTTTTATTTAGATATCATTAGTGCTGCTAAAACAGCTGCTGGTTGAACCTTTTGTAATTATGTTGCTACATCTTTAGTTTACACTAAGGGTATACCATTATTGCTCCCTGCTAATAAGAATTGGAAACTGTGACACAGTTGAAGGGAAAAGCGAGCTTATTTTGCAGCATCAGTCTGTAAATGGATTGGTGATTACATAGTTTGTAGATTGCTTATATTGAATGCCACTCTTTGACACACGCTACTTGAATTTGATAGATGTTGGTAGTTGGAGATAAATGGTTTGGGGTTGCAGTTTGGGCTCACCTACAGTGAGTGATGGTAAGCACCAAGTACTCAAAGCTGTGACTTGTGGGCAGGATTTTAGTTGGAGATAGAGGAGCAGAAAATTGTTGACTTCGTGAAACTTAACAAATGTCTACAAAACATTTATTGTGCTGCCAGTTAGACAATGTCATTTCTCTGTGGTCTGGAGATAAGAGCCAAGGAAGGATATGTTAAATATTAAGAAAAAGATCTTTCTATAAGAAATTCTGCCATTTGCATAAAAGATGCTACAAGACACAAAAGTGTAAGTTAATCACAGAGGTTAAACTACAAAAGAAAAAGTCATGCTTAGAGAGAGACATTCCTTTTGTAGCTATCTATGAATTTATGATACTGCTGATGGGTATCTTTTAAACTTCAGAATTAATGAGCACCCTGAGGACAATGATTGATAGTTGGTTAAAAAGGAATAGAATAGTGAAGGGCAGTATTGAACATAGGGTTTTTTGCTCTGGAGGGGTAGGGCATACTAACATTCTTTTGCTGATAAATATAAAATATGTTACAAAAAAAAAATCATGCTTCAGCACAGTAAGAAATTGCACAGACAAGTTACAGTATAGCCCCTGCAGCTTAGTCTACTTATAATGTAAAAGAAGAGAAGCTAAATAGCATATCTTAAAACAAGAACCCAGCTTTTTCTTTACCTTTTGAAACTTTAAGGAGAAATGCCAAGCTTTCAAATGTCAGATCATGTCCACAGTGTTAGTGATTTCCTTTTTTAGAAGAGAAGAAGGGAATTGGGCTGCCTTCAGACTGTATTTTGCTGTGTACATAAAGTTAGGAGAGGAGGGAATGCATTTGAAACATCAATTCCTCAGCACGTTCCTGCAGAATCCTATAGTGTGTATGATTGTAGACTTTCTGAAGTGTTAAGATGTTGCAATTCAGTGTGAAATATTTGCATAGTATTTTCTTTCTTAGGTTTAAAGTGTTTCTCATCAGTTTTGAGTACTCCAAATCAGCGATGAGGTTTGCTGCTTTCAGCACTGCTCAGGCTGATCCACATGATCTTGATGGGTTGATTGAGAGTCAGACGGGCCTCAGACTGACATCTCTGTTTTTTGAGAGTCCTGGTACAAAGTAAGATTAGTCACTCGTACAGCAAACCTCTAAAGGTATTCAGCTTTTCAAAAGGCTACAAGCATTTGTGCAGGCATCTCCTGGTGGTGGATGGTCAGTGCCATGGTGGGAGCGTGGGTTCAGCTTTCCTCTCTTGTGGGTACACATTTTATTACCACTCTTGTGCAGGTCTTTGGGTTGCACCTGGTCTTTCACCTGGCTGTGCCAAACCAATGGCCATAAATCTGTCAGCAGCCTGGCAGTGAGTAATACTTTAGGCTGTGAATCTGCCACCCACATTATGGAGGGAAGGGAGCAGTGTATTTTACAGAGTTGTCTTAGTCTCATATCACTGTGTTTTTACTCCACACCAGATGACTTTATCTTTGCCCCATTTGTAAAATACTTGGGCAATTGTCTGCAACTTCCAAGTTACATGGCATTTAACTGTGAAATTTGCTCAAGTTTTTCCTAGCTTCTAGAAACACTTACCCTTTAGCCTTTAAACATCAGCTCAGCCATTTGTTGAAAAGCTCTGTATATCTGACAGACTCCTTTTAATCCCACTTACGCCTCCATTCCTCTGTCTTGTCTGGCCTTTTCAGGAAGAAGCCTCTTCCATATGAGTATTTTTTCCTTATCAGGGCAGAGCGAGTGCCTTGCTGTTTAATATAAAGCCCTGAGACTTCTCTGTATGACAAGGTTTAGACAAGTAATTTTGCCTACCCTCATACTTTTGAGTCTTGGGTTGATCAGGTTTTTCTTTGCCAAATAAAACTTTTGATAGGTGAGCAAACTGAGGAATGCGTGACTGCAGAAAGTAGGATGAGATCTTCCCTCTTCTTGCAGAGGTGGACTTGAAATGGTGAAAAGAATGAACGTAAGCAGCCCTCCTCCGTTTGGGGGATGTCATCTGGGAAAAGAGCAATTCTGCATCTCATAATCACAGCAGCTATCAGTTGAACATAATCTCCCAAGGCAACAGTGAGGCTTGTATGATCTGTGATCTGTGGATACTTACCAGCTTTAGATTTTGAACTTGGTATGACTGCTGCTGGAGTACTGTGTCTAGTTCTGATGTCCCTTGTACAAGACAGAAACCAGCAAGTTGGGAAGGTCTGAGGTGAGAGCCTTGCAGTGGCTGACTGAAGGATCGTAACTGGTTCAGTTGGTCAAGAAAATGGTTGAGAAAGAACTAAATTAGTAGTTTAGTAGTACTTACACAGAGAACAAAAGCAGGATGTTAGAGCACTTTTGCAATCCAGCTGAAAAATGAATCTAACAACTGGAAGCTAGGTAAAATTGAGAGAGATATAGTGCTTGCTTTTAATAGCGATAAACACTGGCAAAATGTACCACAATCAAGGATGGATTTTTCTAAACCGCATCAGCAGTGGAACATGACTCAATATTTTCTAATTCAAACAGGCATTAGTTCCAGGAATATAGGAGCTTCCTTCCAAACTCACCTGAAAGTCTTTTAAAAATCATGCACTATACACCCTCCACCTTTCTCTTTAATTCTGTTACATGCCTTCTTTATGCTATGGAATAATCCCTTTTGCTCTATTTCCAGACTCTCCAGCAGATTCTCTTTCTGCTAGGCACAGAGTCTGTTCTGTGTATCAGGAACAGCGATGTGAAGATCCTGATTGGGTTTGGTCTGCATGCAGAAATGACAATATATGTGAAAGCAATTATTTGATTTTCCTGATTTTGAAACTGCTGTCTTAAAGGACAAAACAGAATACAGGAACATGAGAGTATTTCGGATCTCTGGCCATCCTCATCCCTTTTTTCAAACCTGTTAGAGTACCTACTTGAAGAAGTAGGAACTACTTTTGAAGAATTACATTCCTACATTTGAAGAAATAGCATTAGACTGCCCTAGTAGTACAATAAAGGTAGATAAAGCCTTATGTTAAGCTTACTACCTTGATTAAATGGGGGGATTTTAGTAACCATTTCTGAAGCCCATTCCTTCACTCTACACTTCAATCACACTGCTTGCATGGATCTCTGGAAAATGAGCCTTAATTCTGCAGTCTCCTGAGCCTTCACCAGGGCTGTGGATGGCAGCTCTGCTGAGAGATTTTATTTATTTTTTTTTTAATAAAGATGGTTCAGTGCCTGCAGTACTTCATGCTCAGAATTGAGAAAATGGCAATGTACTCCCAGCAAGCATCGTGCTCCCAGCAAGCATCAGAATATTAAATCCCCAGGGCTAGGAGGTGTGGTGTTTATATCTGTATTTATTTCTCAGGTGGTTTTAATGTCTTGGGTTCCTTTTACAAAATAGGGATGCTTGCACTAGATTTTTTTTTTCTTTGATGAGAATTCAGACAAGACAATAATAACTTCCTTTTTCATTAGCTATTCCCCTAGAATTTCAGCAGCAGCAACAGCAGCAAAAAATACTGACTGCACTTCAGGTTTCTTAGCAGATTGAGAAAAAGGGAAGGAGAAAAAAGAATATTCCAAAAGTATATTGACTGTGGCAGAATTTGAATCTGCTTCCAAGTAATTGATATTACCAAAAATACTCTTGAGAAATTATATTCTCAGAGGTACTCTCCCTTCAGCATATACTATTTGTATATGCTCTCTCCAAGTTTTTAAAAATACTTTTCTGTGTAGCTGAGTTGGCATGTTCTCCACATGAAACTTCTGAGAATGAGAGTCACTCTATTTATAAAGCTTCATCTGCTCTGTATGCAAATGGTATAGACCAGTACAACTGGTGCCATTTGTTTTAAACACTGTTGAATGGAATCATTCTATGGAGAGTTGGCTGACAAGTGGCTTCAACTAATGGCAATGGTCAAGAGGGCAGCTACGCCTACAACGTGTTCAGCAGTGCTGAGTCGCTATTTGATCTGAGTCCTCAAAGTAAGCATGAGCAATTCCTGCAAAAAATTGAGTGGATAGACAAGACTTTACCATTTTAAAAAAGTATTTCCAAATTTTGTCTACTCAATTATGTATGTAATAAGTATGTATCCTAGTGTTTCTGTCTCCAGCAGTGGAGAGTATTTGATCTCAGAGGAAAGCGCTAAAACTCCCACAGTGGACAATTATGGAATAAGCTGCTCTAAGGAAAAGTTCCTTCCTAATCCCAGGATGCTTTCAAGTATTTCTGTTCTGTTTAACACAATTGTAGTTCTTCATATTAGTCCTGTAAATGCCAAATACCTTTATTAATCCCTCTGCAAGATTAGTTCTTTTAAAAGTCAATTCTGTGCAGTGGCTGTTCAAAAGAAGTAGAAATTAATCTTAAAAAAAAAAAGAAATTCTTCCTGTTTTCCACACAGGACAAGATCTAACTAGTAATTTATAAACATATTTTCATGACTAGCCTGATACTTTCCAGTTGGAAGACAAGAATGATTATTCACCCTGGTTTTAGGTAACTGAATAAATGATGTTGCTGCTACAATATTCTTGAGACTTCTTTTTAATGTTGTTTATTTTTTATTTACCTGTTCCAGTTATTCCTGTAATTCTTCATATGTAATCATTTGTAACATACCTCATATGGTCTTCAGATCATCCTACACGTTTTTTTCCCCTGCAGGTTCATGATCTAGTTTTTAAACATGTAATTCACTACTAATATTTATAAGAAATAGGATCATAAATTCAGGCATTAAAGGTAAATATTAGGTAAATTATAAGGCTAATGTGTTCCCAACTAAGTAATTTTCTGATAAGCATTGACATTTCTGGAAGACATTTAATTATTGATGTACAATGTATCAGGAATGATTAATCAAAAGGGTATCGTAAGTTCAAATGGATATAAATTATATGTTTTATAGTGCTGACATTATTTAATTTACTAGGATTTTAGTTCAGTAGTCATCTTGGATTAGACAATGTAGAGGCACACTGTGGGAATATTAATTTTTGCCTGACTTCCCACAGATTCTGAACCAGCAGGAGATGGGCACTGTTTCCAAGGCTAAATCCTATGCAGAATTTCAATATGAATGCATGCCTGAAAGACTGTTTAACTTGTATAATGGTATCAAACACAAGCAATCTTTTAAAATAAAATTATATTGGCTTCACTTTTCCAGAACTGGGGTGGGGGGTGGTGTTTAACCTTTTAATGATCTTACTAGAAAGACCTATGTGGTGCCATAAGGTGGTAAAAAATACCATCATCCATTTTTATCGAAGTTTTAATATTCTGAGCTTACACTGAATAGTTTAGATGCTGTGGATTTGATTTTTCTTTCTAACACAAATTCTACTCTGATAGGGTAGTGCTGATACTGCTCTCTCATGAATATGTAACAGCATAAAGAAAGAACTGGACAGTATGTGTGCTATATTAAGAAATCTATTTTGTCTTCATTATAAAACACAAATATGTTCCTAACAGAACTATCCATACTGTAAATATGTTTAAATCAGCTGTTACTCACTGGTCTTATGCAAAATTGCAGTTCTTTCATATTCAGCTTTTGAGCATGCTGTCTATTGTGCAGGCTGCATCCTATCTGACAGATTCACTGCTAGAGTGATTGGGACTGAAGTGATGATTTCTCAGCCCTTGTGAAGGCTCTATAAAGTTTGTGGTCTTTCGACTCTGAAATGAGTTTGCTTTTCGAAGTCAAACTCATCTCTAAAGCTTTTTTTTTTTAAAAAAAAAACAAAAAAAAGTGTGTGTTTTTTTTTTAAAGAAAACATTTGAGAGATCTTCAGGCAAAATCATGTTTTCAGTGAAAATCTGGATACAGTTTTAACTAGAGAATTTGTATTGAGAAATGTTTGGGCAGTTTGGTATTTTCTCTCAATCTGACTTGCACAATTGTTCAAAGCAATTAGAAAGTCCATTAATAGGGCCTTTGATTATCAGGTTCCTTAAGTGTATTGGGATAATATCGCTCTTCCCATAGCTTCCATGGCAACTGGGGAATATTTGGAGGTTCAGTTCAGCAGCACACACCAGTGATAGTAGAAAAAAGACAGTAGCTGTCTGTTAGTAACCTTGTTCAGTTTAGAAGAATTAAAAATCAAAATATCTTAGGTAGAATTTGCTGAAAGGCTTTTGATGGGTTTTGCCTATGCACTCATCATTTTCAGTAAATTTTTTATAGTGGAGGGGTGAACACTGCAGTAAGTCAACTGCTCTTTTTCTCATGTATCTCCAGTGAAAGGAGGAATATGTTTCTGGAGTGGACAATTTTAAACAGTTGCATTAAATCTCATTTTAGAAGAGACAGAGATCTGTATCAAAAGAGAAATCGTCTAACAGCCTAACTATTGAATCTGGCTGTAAGTTATTTAACGAACTGTAAGGTCATGACTGTGTAAGACACCTTTGTGTTCTATACCTACTGGCATGGTTTTAAAAAAAAAAAAAGTTTGGCTTCCACTACGCTGTCTTCAGACTTGTGTCTTTGAAAACACAATGGTACAATAACATCATTGGAGACTGTCAGTTCTGTACAAGTGACCATATTTTAGAGATGTGTGATCACCCTTGTGATCTTCCTTTATAGAGCTTCCCTGTTGTCTGCTCTGACTCCTCATGCTTAGCGGTTCTGCTCCTAATGTCTGAAGTTGAGTGATTACCTTTGCGAGTGGCCTCTTAGCATAGGCATTACTTAACTTTTCTGGAGTCTGCACTGTTTTCCAAATTGTGTGTTTGAGCTACTTTGGTGCAGGTCAGCATGACTGAGATTTTGTTCAGGATCTTAGCTTGATTGTGGATAAACAATTATTTTCTTAATAGCAAATCAATAATGTAAGCAAATACAATGGAGCTTTAAGTAAATGAACAAAGAGTAGAGGAACATGATTCCCTCGTGTGGTTCTCCTGGCTATGAAAGGGCTGAATCCCAAGTAGTCACGAAAGATGAAGGGTGAGGTGGTACATGCTGGGGGCATTTTGTGCTTAGTCACCCCAAAAAAAGTTCTGATCCCTAGGGTTAAAGAATTCAACTGTCATGATTAACTTATGGCAAGGAAAGATTGGAAACAGCAAACAGTACTTGGTGAAATGAATCTTGAGGGCTGAATATACATTTGTATAGAGACTTTTTTAAATTGCATTTTTAACACATGAAATGCTAAAATGAGTTTGTAACTTCAGAAGACACTGCAGAAATTGTCACAAGGTAGTTTCTGTATTTTATAGAATATATCTTTAATTCTTTCCTCTTTATTAATTATAAGAACTTTGTTTAAAAACACTCCAACCATGCTTTTTGGCTAATTAGTTTTTCTGTGGGGAGTGAACGTTGGATGCCTAGCGCAAAAACCTCAAGCTAAACGTTACATTTGGTCAAAGAGTTAAGTTTAGGTTTTTGTTTAAGCTTCCCTCTGCAGGGGTCAGCCATCCAGAGTATTCTGGAGTGGGTTATGTTTGTCAAAAGGGAGTTTTGCTATTTTCTTGCAAAAAGGCTTAAGTGCTGAGTCCACAGCGTGGATTTGGAATGGGGGAAAATACAGAAAAGGAGGAGTAAGTATTTTGCCTTTGAGAGACATTAGTGTATTTAAGGATGGTCTTATTTACCAGTAGTGATTCTCTACTTACTTTCCTCTCACACATCATGAAGTGCAGTTTAATACTGTTGATCTGTTGCATCAGTTTTACGGTGGCTCGCTGCATGGTTCAGTGTAGGGGACAGTGCGCCTATCCAAAGGCAATCTAGTCAGGACTCATTCTGCTGCTGCTGAGTTAAAATTAATCTGTTTAGGGAGAGAATTCATCTTACCACTGTTCTTTAAACAGACAAGAAAAGGCCTCTTCTGCGAGGGTTAGAGGCTTTTCAATAGTCAGCGTTGTCAGCTGAGTGAGTGCTCTGTCGGCTTTCCCTCTGCGGGGGCCTGTGTGCAAAGTGGAAATTCAAGGTTGAAATGGGATCTCTGAAATCGTTTATGTGAAAGTTGTACAATGATGCCCCTAGATGAAAGAATACATAAAAATTCATAAGATACATGAGGAGAAAATTTCATTAATATTTATCAGCCTTCTCCTTTGTAGAATATACAGATGTTAGCTCATTGTTGCATTTAAATGCAGTATACTCAAGACAGGAAAAAAGTAATGGGCAGTAAATTTCAGCAACCTAATACTTCTGAGTATATCTGTACATGGCCACACAGCCAGAACAATAGTATCCCTGCTTTTAAAACAGCATTTTCAGCTACTCTTTTCCTCCTGTGAGTTTGTGACAACTAATCAACTTTGTTGACATCCCAAATTAAGGCCTGGATTAAGGCAATTTGGTTTTTAAAAGTGGGCCTTCATACTGTTTCAATTGCCTACCATCACAACCTCAGCAATACTGGAAAATTAAATCATGATGGCAAAACACAATTTCTGTTAACATAGATGGTTTTCTGTCTCTTGCGCTCTTTCTGAGAGAGGAAGAAAGTTCAACCTGTAGCTCATTGTTTAATGGTGCTCTGGAAGTGTAGCTGAAGTGGAGGAGGAGTTACAAATGCACTAAATGCTATCAAATTCTGCTAGGGCTACTCTTCTTCTTATGCTAGGGGATAATTAATTGGAACCAAGGTGCTTGGCAGATGTACTTTGTGCCATACCAGAAAACCAGGCTGAACGGTGCAGTGTAATAAGCAGTATTGTATAACATGATGTTCCAATTAGCTCATGCCAGGACCTATTAACAGCACTTCTTCCCATCTTTATTTCTTAGCCAAAACCAACAGTAATAATACTGGGAAACACAAGAAAACAATTATAATCAATCCATCAATTCCAACTAAATAGCAGTATAAAATCAGTTACTGAGAAGTCCTGCACTGTTTTGAGTTGACTGATGGGGCTACTCTACAGTAAAATCGGAGTGTGAGCCATCCTAACTCTGGTAATTCTGCTTGTGCCTCAAACTTAGCAGTTTCACCTGCTCTGGTTCTCACCTGAGACTTTCTCGAGCAAAATGGCATCCCACTCTTCTGGGATGTCGGAAAGATACCACTAGCTATTTCTGTTTTTTATGGGATGCCACCTACTTCTTGTGATGTATTGCTATCTGCAGTCATACTTCCCATCATAGACACTTCTATGGCAGCCTCCAGTACCCACGTGATATTGGCTTTGGCCTTCTCTCTCCTTGGCTACTGCAAGTCCTGGATGGGTCTGATGTTGGTTTCCAGCAGTGCATGCCTTCTCCTTGCAGTTTTTGGTTGAGCAAAATGTAATAGCTACTGAGAGAATTTCTCCTCGGCCCATGTTTTAGATCAGATATTTGTGCAGATCCAAGATATACTGAAGTGCCAGAAACATCTGTCTGAATTTCTGCTAAGTGGGCCCTCTGGTTTCACACTGCATTACTGTGAGAGTCAACTGTCAGCTCTAAGATAGCTGCTAGACCCATGCACATTCTCCAGGCTATTCAACAGACTTCAGAGAATTACAGCATTAATCTCCAAGTCAAAGGTGGTGGAAAAAATTAAATAAAAGAATCAAAATTGATGCAGTTCTCTCCGTGGTGGAGGCTGGCTCTAATGCACCGTCAGAGGCACACTCTGGTGTGGAACTGCGTGTGTCAGACCTGGGCCATGCTCTCCACACAACGGGCTATTGCACAAATGCTGCCAGAGAAGCAGTTTCAAACAGCCCTGGGGGGGGAAAAAAAAAAAATCAATGATCTAGAAAAACAGAGTTGAAGAAATGATGATAGGACTGTAAGAGTCCTGAAGGAATTGAGGGCTCTGACCCTGAGAGGATTTTAACTAAATGGCTACTTAGTTGATTGGATTTACTTGGGGACAAAGGGACAGGGAGGAAAAAAGCTTAAATGAAGCTGGATGGAGAAAAGATTCTCTAATAGATCAGACTGAACAATAGTAAGAGCTTTATTACACTCGTTAAAACTCCCCCAGCTGAACAGTTACTCAGTTATCGTGTTAAGATCCCACTATAACTTGTTCCTAAGGGTCTTTTCAGTCTCAGAGGTTGCATCCCTGCCAGAGTAGAAACAAGTCAGTAGTTCTCCAGCTTTTGTGCTAACGGGAGACTGTGAACTCCTTTGTGAGACATCAGCAAAGCTGCACAGAGCTTATCAGCCCACCAGGTACAGACCATTTAGATCAAACTTCTGCACCTGCCTTTTTATCCAGGCCCTAAAGTGTCTCGACTTTCTTGCTATTGCCTACGTACAGCAAAATTGCTTCTTTTTTCCGCTATTAAAGTGTCACTTCTTGCTTTTACTTCACTGAATGGCACATGTATGTGAGTCCTCCTAGCACCTCTTGAATCTTGTTTTGTAGTATTCCGAAGATATTCCACTGCTCCAAACACTAGATTCTCCTTCCTCCCCTCTCATCTTCTAAACACTTCACTTTGGCTGTAGCTCAAGATCACTTTTATCTTTATGGTAGGGCACTTCAGTTCAGTTGTTGACTCTCCGGCTTCAATGACCTTTTGCCTTCTCCAGCCAGGAAAATATGTGGTAGAATCCCAAGAGCATGTGATTGACTGCAACGTGCACCAAGGCACTGCCAAAGGAACACTTACTGCTATACTTATATTGCATGCAGGCAGATTGGTGAATCTGTCACATTAGGTCTAGTAGGGGAACTGGTAGGTGTTGCTATACAAATGTGAAGATGAAATGTAGTGCAAAGAACAGTGCCAGATGAAAATATGTCAGTAGATGGCAAGCCACTGCTGCTTCTGCTAGTACTACTGGTTTGTCTCCATAGCAGAAAGTCTATAGGAAAAAATTTCCTTGATCAACTAACTGAGCACACAGCAAGCCTTGGAGGAGGGGAAAAAAAAAAAAAGTCTTTATCACTGATGCACAACAAGATCATTTCCGCCATGCAATTTCTGCTATCACAGGTTTGATCAAATTGTTCTTCAGGAAAGAGGCTGCTAGGTTGGACCAAGTCCTTAGCTTGGTGTTACAGGAATGGTGTTAGAGAACACATATGTTTAGGACTTCCTCCTCCCGAGAACTGATTCCTGGCCCTCCTGAGAGATTCGGCATAAATGTTAAAGCAGTAAAATACTAGAAAATGGAAATCAGTTGAAGATTGTTTTGACAGGTGTTATCTTTACTCTCTCTCAATAACACAACTACATTTATTTTTTAATCAGGAGGAATACAGAAGTTTTACAAAGAGAAGGATGAAGTTATTTTGTACAAACTTCTGTTGTGTTGCATTGAGATTTCTTTCTTGCCTGTGGTTGTGTGAGGCTTGGGTAAACGGTATGAACCAGTGCTCCAGACAGGATTACATGCATAGGGGGGATTTCGGGCTCTGCAGAAGCCCTACCTGTATCTCACCCAAGGCAACGCACCTTCAGGCACATCATCAGCAGTCTTTAATGTGATTTTTGCTGCATTTCTTAGGTCTGACCTGCAGGGCGTATTTGACTCCCATCTCCTACAAAGGCAGGGCAGGCTTAATGCTAGCTTGGGGAAGGGAAAGGCACCCATCTTCCACTGAGTTTCTGCTGATGTTACAAATGCCTAAAACTTTGGAGAAAAAAATAATCATCTTCAAAATAAAAGGGGAGGGACATAAAAACACAGGAAGATGACTACTTCAGTGTTATGAACAGCTATGATAGTGTTAGAGAGCTCAAGGAATTATTTGCACTTTACATAGATGTGAACAGTTAAAGAAAAAATTATGTGATTTTAATAATAAAATCCTCCCTTTTAGGGGAACCACTGGAGCTATAGCTAAGCAGGCTTAGTGACCTGGAACTTTTCTCAGTTACTCACTTATCTACTATAGATCAGTTATTTAAATAATTATACATCAAGTAATGTTTGTGAGTTCAAAGAGGTAGCAGAATATGGTGCCTGCAAGTAAATTTGCCTCTGTGTGTTGGAAAGTAAAGGATTGAAAGACTAGCCTTTTCTCAATGAAAATACATTGGAATTTCTGTCTATACCGCTGCTCAGCCTACACCTTGATAAAGGATGGGTTTGCTATGCTGCTGGTGGTGTGCAAAATCCCTAGATGATGTTCTGGGTTAAGACAGCTTGCTCTGAATATTCATTCACCGAATTCATATAAATTTGGATGATGGTTGTCACACTATTTAGAAAACAGATTGGAAAATTATTTCCATAGTTCTAGTAATAGTTAACCTTCAGCAGAAGAAAAATACAGGGACCGATGGAGTTATAGTGAATTTTTTAGATTTTCCATGTTTTTTGCTGTGCCTTTTCGTTTATTAAATAGAAGTACTTCTTACCTTGTAATATATAGGGGATGTTATACTTAATAGTTGGTCTTTTAACTAGTTTGAAGTTACTGAGCAATTTTGAGAGCATATTCTGCTCAATAAAGGACACCAGCACAAATTATATCCTCCTTTTCATTACTTTTAAAAAAATAAAATTGGCAGCATGACTGAAGTTCGGGTTATGAACTGAAACGTAAAATTTTGAGAAGAGTCCAGAAGTTCTTGAATTATTTGTATGAGAAGAAGCATTAATCTACCTTCCTAGGGGCAAAAAAGAAGCTTCTTTGTATTGGCTATTTTTCAATGTTTGAAATATTTGTGAGGATTATGTATTGTTTAAATATTGTGGAAAAGTTTGGAAAATTATTTGAGTTATCTTGTTATAACAGGCAAGTGCATTTAATTTTGGTCCTGGCTATAATCACTTTGACTAAGGGCTCTTTTCTAAAGCTTCTTCTGCAACATTTGCTATTTGAAGTCATTTCAGGTTATTTTTTCTTTTAATATAAATTTATAAAAATGTGTCTCTAATAATTATCAGTGATGTTTATACGAATGAGTTCCTTGCATAACCTTAGCAGCAGCACTATGAAATTGTTAATTCCTTTTTAAAATGTATCACATGTATAAACTTTTTATTCTTAAAATTACTAGTAGAAATTTTTCTGTGTTTGCTTTAGGATTTGGTTGAATGCAGATGGACCATTATGCTGAGAATTAGTTTACAAGACTTGTAAATATAGGGGTGAAGTCTGTGAATTTAAATACTGATATAAGAATTAAAGCTTTCCTTCAACAAAGACAATTCACGATAGTTCTTCTGAAAATGCTGCAATCTGTTAAAGCTGAAATAGCATTAAAATACACAAATATGTATCAGATAAATCTATAGCTTGAAATATGCAAATATTGGAGCCTGTAATTGCATTTTTTTTGTTTTCCCTGATGTGTCTATTGATTTTTTGATGACAGCAAATTTTCCTCTTCTAATCTTCTAACCCTTAAAAAAAAAAACCAAAACAGCCATACCAGGGTTAGTTGCATTATCGTCAAATCCACAGTGGATTGCTCTGTTGAACTAGTGACTCACCTCACCTTCAGTCTTTATAAAGTACATTTCATATATCTCGGATATTAAGGGAAGTAAATACCTATATAAAACCAATTTCCAGTCAAATGCGATTTGAGAATTTGGAGTAAATATTGCATTATTACATGCACAATCATTTATTATTTACATGGAATAAAAATAAGACTTTGACCTTCACTGATTCAGTTTTCTAGGATACAATGAAGGTTTTACTAAATGTAATTTAATGTTCTGGAACACGAGTAAAAAGATGTGCAGATAAAGACTCTAAGGAAAATGTTAATTATCTTAAATTTAATTACAGTAAAAGACCATGATGAGAATACATAAAAATGCTTGAAATGCAGCCAAAACATTTTCTAGAGCACATTAAAAATGATTGCTGTTTACTAATCACAGATGATGTAGACACAAGGCTGTTGGGAGAAAGATGTTTAAATTTCACCTGTGTAGAGAATCAAGGCCAGATGTAAAGTAAACCAGAACCTTAGTCAAACCAGAACCTTAGTCTAATAAACAAGTACTTTGTCTAAGGCTGAAGCAGAGCCTTCCCTGTTACCTCTGAACTGTGCCGGCTGGACACATCAGCAGCCTCCATAAATGACGGATGTCTCCACACAGACTTCCTCATCCCTAAATACCAACAAACACAAATTGCATGATCTTTGTGAGGAGCCCTACAGCACTCAGTGGTCTGCTTTGCTGTTTAATGTAAAGTCTGAAGACTACAAGCAGGAAAGAAGTAATAGTACATGACAGCAGCATTACCTACTTAATAATTGTGAGTGTTTAAGGATTGCTGTCTCTTACATGCAGCTGGGAGCTGCCTTCATTGTGGCAAAGACAGAACATTTCACAATCCTGCACTTCCAGGCAAGAAAAGCAGGGATGAAGCAGAAAAATCTGTTTCTTGTAAGAATTGCCCATGATTATTGATTTTCATCTGAGCACTCTGCCTCCCAGTTCCTTTGAAAGTATTGCTAATTTCTGACAAGGCTCTTTTTCATTCAACAAGCTGAATGTTGCCTGTACAGGCAAGCTGAATCCCAGAAAGCTGATTTTTATTCCTATTTAATGTAATATTTGAGATTTAGATAAGTCATTACATTCAAACGAGCATTAGAACATGCAAAATTTTTGTTTCTTTTTAGAATTTTGAGCTTTTTCCAGTTTGGCTTAGACCGCTTCCTGCCCCCCCAACCTTGCTCCAAGGAAACAAAGTGTAGGCAATTGGGCTGGACATTTGGCTGGCTGGCTTCCAGTTCTTCTCCTTAGTCTGAAGTAAATAGACAGAAAAGACAACAAATGGAAATATCCACAGGAACACACAAATGAAAGTGGATTAGACTTCTCAATCCTCCTTAATATCCAGGTAGTTAGTATGAACCTTTATATTCCACAGAATACTACTGTTTCTCAGACTGCTACGAAATCTGAGCTTAAACTTCCCAAATCTGAAAGTAAGAGAAGTGCAAATTTTAAGGTAAGACAAAGGATAAATCTTTATGTAATACAAGGACAATCCTGAGACAAGGATTCAGGACCATCTTCCTAATGGTCTGTAGCATAGTACTCGAAAGTATCAACTCCCTCATCCTGCCCCTACCTTTTTTTATCCCCTTGATGAATTAATTAATTACTCCAGTGCCAATTAGTTTTAAAGTGAGAAGAGGAAAGAGACCTGAGATAGTGCAGGTGAGAAGGGAAGGACTGGGAAAAAAACAGAAGGGACCAGGAGTGAGGCAGAGCATGGGGTGACTGGGAATGCGGAGCAGTGCAGACCTTGGCCCCAAGTCCTGCACATGCTTTCTGCTAACAGTGAGATCTGGCCTGTCTAACCTACCCCATGACATCCTGTTGAAAAAACAAGCTGGAGAGTAACGAGGAGTCTGAAACACGATGATCTGTCCCACAGACCGCAGTTGGAAACCTCGTGCAGCCTTGGCTGTAAATTTGGCACACGTTTGCAAGCTGGTTTTGTGGAGGCTTTGTTCTGATCTTTGAGGCAGTGAACGCTCTGAGCTGGCGTGGGGCTGTCCCCCCATGCCTGGGCAGGACCAAAGAGAGCTAGAGGAGCAAAACAAGTGGCTGGCAGAGCCCTGGGAAGGCTACTGGTCCTGGCCTGTTCAGGGAGAAAGGATTCATTATATTGTAGGCAAACCAGAAAACACTGCAGCTCATAGACCTTACTGGCTGCGCAAAAGATGGTGGCGTTTTGGCTGGCACAGGAGGCAGGTGTTACAGTGACTTCCAGAGATAATGGAGCTGCAACTGGCAGAGTTGTAAAGAGTGCAGAGAATTACAGGGTATAACACATTTACACGGAGAATAGAAGAGGAGCTTTGAAACTGAACTCGGACTTCAGAGGCAGCCACCTGACTTGTTCGCTGCTTTGAGGTGAAGTCCCTGGTGACTGGAGAAAAAAGAAATGTGGAACCCATTTTTAAGATTGGTAGAAAGGAGGACCCTGGGAACCTACTGCGACCTGTCAGCCTCACCTCCATGCCTTGGTAGATCATGGAACAGATCCTCCTAGAAGCTATGCTAAGGCACATGCGGAACAGGGCGGTAGTTTGAGACAGCCAGTGTGGCTTCACCAAGGCCAAGTCCTGCCTGACCAACCTAGTGGTAATGGAGTGACTAAATCATGGACAGGGGAAGAGCTGTGGATATTGTCTATCTGGACTTCTGTAAAGCCTTTGTCATGGTCCCCCACAACATCCTTCTCTCTAGATTGGAGAGATGTGGATTTGATGGGCTGTTTGGTGGATAATGAATTGGTTGGATGGTCACATCCAGAGAGTAGTGGTCAATGGCTTGATGTCCAGATGGAGATCAGTGCCAAGTGGTGTCCCTTAGGAGTCCATACGGGGACCAGTGCTATTTAATATCTTCATCAATGACATAGCAGAATCAGGTGCACCCTCAGCAAGTTTGCAGATGACACTAAGCTGAGTGGTGCAGTTGACATGCCAGAGGGATGGTATGCATCCAGAGGGACCTGGACAAGCTGGAGAAGTTGGCCCATGTGAACCTCATGGGGTTCAACAAGGCCAAGTGCAAGGTCCTGCACCTGGGTTGGATCAATCCTTAGTATCAATTCAGGCTGGGTGATGATGTGATTGAGAGCAGCTCTGTGGAGAAGGGCTTGTAGATGAAAAGCTGCACATGAGCCAGCAATCTGTACTTCCAGCCCAGAAAGCCAGTCGTATCCTGGGGTGCATCAAAAGAAGTGTGACCAGCAGGTCGAGGGAGGTGATTCTGCCCCTCTACTCCACTCTGGTGAGACCCCACCTGAAGTACTGTGTCCAGCTCTGGAGTCCTCAGCACAGGAAAGACATGGACCTGCTGGAGTGGATCCAGAGGGGGGCCACAAAAATGATCATAGGGCTGGAGCACCTCTGCTATGAGGACAGGCTGAGAGAGTTGGGGTTGTTCAGTCTGGAGAAGGCTCCACAGGGAGCCTCTCAAGGGGAACTTATAGTAGCCTTCCAGTACTTAAGGTGGGCCTATAAGAAAGATGGGGACAGTCTTTTTAGCAGGGCCTGTTGCAACAGGACAAGGGGTAATGGTTTTAGACTAAAAGAGGGGAGATTTAGACTGGAGATAAGGAAGAAATTTTGTACAATAAAGATGGTGAAACACTGGCACAAGTTGCCCAGCGAGGTGGTAGATGCCCCATCCCTGGAATTATTCCAAGTCAGGTTGGATGGAGCTCTGGGCAACCTCATCTAGTTGAAGACGTCCCTGCTCATTGCAGGGAGCTTGGACTAGATTACCTTTGAAGATCCTTTCCAACCCCAAACATTTTATGATTCTAGAAGGAAAGGAGGTGTGATGGTATGAGCTGCTTTGTGCTCCCACAGGAAAGGTGTGAATTGCTGAGACGCTGTGGTTATCATTTATTGCTCATGTTTTTCATCCCCATATATCACTGAAAAAAGAGATGTGCTGTCTGGGAGAAGTAAAAATTGTGGAAAATGGGTGTAGATGGTCCTGAGCATGGTAGCATTTATCTATCAGAGCAGTCCAAAAAGGAAAAAAGCATTCAGACAGGGAATGGTTCTTCAGCCTGTGGAGGGTCTCATCTTGAGCGCTGAATGCCAACCTGTCAATTTCTAGGTGTGGTTTCTGTAGCTGAATTTCAGATTCACATTATAAGCCCTTGCTGGGCACACCTCTGCCAAAACACAAGTCCTGCTCTGACAGTGGGCTTGGCCTGATCTCTCTGATGTCTGCACTGCAACTTCATCCCTCGTCCAGGGTGGCTGGGGTGGGTCGCAGGCCTGCTGGGCTGCGAGCCCTGGGGCACCACCTGGGGAGCCTGCTCTGGGACACCCGCTGGTTAGACCACGCTCAGCCATTTGCTGCTGTGGCCTAATAGTGCTGGCCAGCTAATCCCACTGGCTTCCGGATTCAGTTAATTTTCACTTGACTACAACTACTTGTACTGCAACCTGGGTGGACATACCTCGCGTTCAAGTGAAATTCCAGAGGCTTAAGGAACAGGTTTGACAGAAGGGCAATATTAAATCTTATTAACTCTCTACTTATGTTAATTTGTCCCTTAGCAAAGACCTGCTACTAGTCTGCCCAATTTATTTTGTGATTCAGGCATAATTTCAAAAAAAGGGACTCTTGAAATTAAAAAGAAAGGCTATCACGCTGGCAGTGCCAGAGCAAAGAAATGCTATATGCACCTGCACAGTTTTCTTGCAGGTGAAATATGGATACTGCTGCAACCTCATCAAGTCAAACAAACCTTAAAAGTGCAGAGACCAGCACATGTGATGCACATACTGCTGTTGGTGTGCACCCAGCTTCAGAGCTCCTGATTGGGAGAATGACTTTTAAGTGATGACTTTTTAGGTATTTCTTCTAAGCTGTAATTTCAAGGGTTATTTCCTCTATTTTCTCTACATCTTATTTTATCTGATTTTATTTCCATATCATTATGACATATTATTGTTACCATGAAAGTAAATAGTAGCACAGTTGTTATAATAGTTACTGTATATAGATAATTAAAATAGAAAAATATTATTCTACTCATTTCCTTTCACTACCTTAATGAAGAGTCATTGAATGTCTCAAATGCCACTTGCTGTTTAAGATGTACCTCCTGATTGCGTTAGCAACTCACTTGGCAGGTAATATAAAGAAATACAAGCTATGTATGCCAGCTAGAAAACTGTAATAATACCTAGGTTGTTGCATCACAGAGGTCCTTTTCATCTAAAGACTGGCATGACTAGGTCTTGCAAAATATTTCTGACCTCTAGATTCCTACAATTTTTTTTACAGAATTATCAATCACTTGATCTGTTCTTGAAAGTATCTGTATACAGATGAGCAGAATATAAAGTAATCTTGGAAATAAAATCTCGGTTTTCTAATTTAGACTGCTGAGGTTAATACCAAGTGATAGTTAAGATCTGCCAGGAAGATTGATGCTCAGATTGTCTAAATAGGCAACTGGAAGTCTCCCTTTACACAGAGAGAGCTACAAAGCTGCTCGTTTTCCAGTGACTGAATGCTATACGTACATACTGTTCTTCAAGTACAATTCTAGCTTTTAAGTGATTTAGAGACTTAGCTTGCAACAGGACATTATTTCTGACTTACTGTGCCTAAATACAGCAGTGCTGTGATATCATCCGTGTTAAAATAGGGGCAGTACAAATTACCTCTTAGACATGTCTGCAGGAGAGTGAGCGATACAATATTTGAACTGTCTCTGATCTGTGCCTATTGCTCTTGGCTGTATGCTTCCTGGTAGTTTTAAACCCATAACTTTCAACATTTGAGATTGACTTACCAAATGACAGCATAAGCTCAACACCCACCCCTCAAAAAAAACCTCTTGTGTAGAAACATAATGCAAAGAATATTTTAAAGCTTTTTGCAGGACAAAATGCTTACAGATTTTTTTTTTTTTTAAGTGTCAGGCTGTATAGAAGCATAGGTTTTTATACTTTTGTTTATCGTTGTCTAGTCAAGCAGATTTCCCTCTCAATTTTGCATTTAATATAATGGGAGCATTGAGAAACCTACTGTAATTTAATTTGACATGTAGTTTGTATATGCTGCACAAATTTATAATAAGTGGCACTTAAAACACGGTCTCAATCTTACTTAGTTTTGCAAGCAAAAAAAGATGAATAAAATAATCTCATCATGAGTCTTTGGAAAAGTTAATATGCATTCTTCCTTCCAAGTAGTGCATTTGTCTTGCCTGTTGGCCTAAGTTATCCTTGTTCTCAATAAAATGTGAGATTTCACATGGCAGTTGGTGTGAAGTTAGCAAGGTGCCTAATTTCTTGGCAAGTGTTAACAACAAAAGATTTGAATATAAAATTATACAGTTATCATTAGTTTAGAAAATTTGGATTGTTTTAATATTCAAGAATAGATTAGTCTCATTTTCCTTTATTGCATTTTGAATGTATTACAGCATAATTCATGTTTGAAGAAAGAGCAGGAGGCATCTACTCAAAACTTCTGCTCAAAGTAGGGTGAGCTTTGAGTTCAGATGAGGTTGCTCGGGGTTTTGTCCAGTTGGTCTTGAAATCCTCTGATGATGTTGTCTGAAATTGGTTCATTCTGTCAGTGTCTTTTGTGCATCGGAGGGCCTAAAATTGTGGTTTAGGAAGTGCTGAGTAGAGAGGGGCTGTGGCCATGGGGCTCCTGTTCACACAGCCCTGGGTGCCGCTAGCTGTCTTTGTAGCCAGGACCACTGCTGGATTCTGCTCAGCTCGTGCCTGCTAGCACCCACAAGGCAATGTCCTCGGAGCTGGTCCGCAGCCAGTATTGCTGTAGGCATTATGCCTCTCCAGGTGCAGGATTTTGTATTTTACCTCGCTGAGTTTCACAAGACTCGTCTCAGAGGAGTCCTCTCCTCTTCAGCCTGTCTAGGTTGCCCTGAACAGCAGCTTTTTTCCAAGAGTATTTATGGTTCCCACCATTTTGGAGTGAGCTGCAAACCTGATGACAGTGAGCTCTGCCACCTCCTCTGGGTCACTGATAAAGATGTTAAGCAGGACAGGTCCCAGGACAAAACCACTGCGGCGCTCTTGATTGTAACCAGCCTCCAGGCAGAGCACAGCCCATTGACCAACACCCTCTGAGCCCAACCAGCCAGTCAGTTTTGTACCCACATAGGGTGTAACATCCTAACATGGATTCAAGAATGTTGTGGAAGATGTGTTGAAAGCTTTGCGGACGTCAGATGGGCCCACTTGTTTCCTTGTTTGGCCTTTTACTTCTAAAGTATCTGTATCATTTCCTGTATTTTAAGTGCTTTTTGCTGACATTGTTTATCCCAGTTCTTTGGAAATTTTTGAAGCAGCTCTTTTGAGTGACTGGACCAGAATCTCTTTCTCTCTTGTTTTACTGAGTAAAAATCAGAATGAGTGATATCTGTCATTTAATAAAAGAAGTAGCAGAGATTATTAAGGAAAGGAATACTAGAATTTCATAGTTTGTTCAGTAAGTAATAATTGCTGTGCCAGATTCTCTTTTTGGCTTTTTAAAAATGTATATCTGTAGTGGAAATTATTTCTATTAATAATAAAGACAACTTATAATACAGTCCAGTGGAAAGCTCTGTTTTCATAGCATCTTTCAAAAAGGTCATACTTCAGCCTCAGAACTTGCCTTCAGTCAGTCTGTTTAGGCTGATTTTTAAATGCGTTCTTACAGATATCCTGAACAGGTAAGTCCTATTGGAATATAAAAGTTCATTTCTAAGTAGTTGCAGTCCCTAAATTGTCACAGTTTAAGGATCTTTGTAGTATTTGCTAGAATGTCTCCGCTATGTCTATATGCACATGCACAAAAAATTGCATTTTTGAGATCAAAATACTGAAGAACCTGAATTCCATTTTCTGATATGGCAGATACTGCAGGTCGGGTTTCTAAAGCTGCCTAGGTACCAAAGGATTTATTGCAAGCAGTGCGATTGTTAAAAACTTCTTCATCATACTTCCCCTAACTCAAATTTAGTCATCTTAAGCATGTAGTCAAATAGAGTATCCTAGATTCCTCCAGCCATCCATAGAGACAGATCCACATGGGGAATTCTTCAATGCAATCCATATACCTCCTGGACTGCTTCTGCCCTGTACAATTTTAGATTGTATAATGCTGCCATGGTTAAATGTTGGGGCCTAAATAACATGATTGTATCTATTTAATAATTTAATATCTAAGGTCTGAAAAATCAAACTCTTGAAAGCATTTATAAAATGGTGTTTAAGAATTTTTCAGCCCTGATTTTTATTGTCTGTATTCATTGCAAAGCCCATAAGGCTGGGCTTTAAGTCTGAAAAAATTTGCAGACTCCTTTTTGCATGTAAAAGCAAGATTGAAAAATGAAAAGCATTCATAAATTATGTTAAAACATACTTCTGTATATGGGGGGAATGGGGCATGTTTTCTTCCTTCTGCAGTATTTTTGTAGGAGTTTTCATGAAGCTACCTAGTTGTCCTCTGCTATGGACACCGGAGCTTGAGCAGTTTTCACTTCAGTGGTGAAAACAAACAGAATATATGTGCAAAACAGAATGCATGCAGCAAAGACTAAGACTTTGTTAAATCAAAAAAGAGTGCTTAGACAGGTCAGAGGTAGTAAATGGAAATACACCCGGGAAATATTTTATATTATATGGAGGTTTTTATGCATATAGTAGAAGACTGCATAAACAGTCCAGTTTTTATCCCAGCTGGTAAGTGGTAGTTTCTTGTAGAAGGGTGTCCACCAGAAGCTGTGGGACAGAAGTAATTGAAGTCCCCTGTTCAGTATTTAAGATCATCAAAATAACCAGATAGAGGGCTCTCAGTCTGCAGCTGTTTTTCAGTGCACAGTGCCTAAGGGTAGAAGGTGAACAGGAACTGTCTGTGTCAGCCTGCACTGCAGAGAGGCAGATAAGTACCTGGGTGCCTCTGCTGTGAGCAGAGTTTGATGCAGCAGCTCTGGCCAGGAGGTTAAGAGAGAAGGGCAGTGAGGTGAGGAAGCACTAGAGGGTTCCTGGAGGCACGCTGCAGCTGGGGTGAGCAGCCAGTTCTCAGGCTCCTTGGCTCTACCATGTTTCAGTTCAAAAAACTCTGGGAAAGAGATAAGTCAGTCAGTTAAACACACCAATTATATTACTTCAAAAGCAAGTGAAAGTGGCACGTGTTCAACAAGAGTGTCCTCCCCCCGTCCTTGATCGTAACAGAATATTTGGACGAATTTCCTTTTCAGAGGCAATCAGTGAGTGTGGAGAGCAGGAGATGCAGGATGCCCTGGCTGACCTTCAGAAGAATTATTGTTTCTTTCTCTCATGGTTTCTCCCTCCATCTTCCTTGTACAAGGCTTTGGAGCTACAGAAGCTTTCTATTTAAAAACAGGTGCATAAGTGGAGCTGTCTGCTGTGGGGATGTAATTGATTCAGGACAGCAGTGCCCCTAATCAGACAGCTGCTTTTGTTGTCTTGCCCTTTTGTATGAGGGAATAAGAACATGGCTATCACTGTGCATTTTGGTCAGGAAATATTTAGCAAATATTTGCCAAGAAACGTGTGTTTAGAATATTACTTGAAATAATACATATATTTAACACTTTCCCCTTCTTTACTGCTCAAAACCATCAGGCTTTAAAAGATACAATTTAATTAGCAATGGCTTTTTAATACAGTTACTGGCACTGGCTGTGCTGTATGCAAATAACGTCTTTCAGGGAAATTGTATTGAGATTGAAAATGTTTTTTCTTTCCAAAGTAGTATTATAATTCCTAATTGACTGAAGCTTTGCTGATTTAGAAATGCATTCAGAGAAACCAAGATGCAAGTCAAGGGTATAGGGGGATTAAAGTTACTGTCACTCTTATGCAAATGTCTGTCACCCTGCACAAGGCTCACAAATTAAAATTGAAGTGCCAGTTTGCTGCCACAGTCATGCTTTCAGAATAATCAGTGATGAATTCAGCCAACATACCACAACTGTTTCCTAAAACCAGAGCATCGTTCTTGAATAACACAGCGCATTTATATTGTTAGAGAAGATTTATATCCATTTCATTCTGTATTCTGGTTTTTTAATGTTGCTAGATGTGAACCAAGTGCCTTTGCTTGCCCTGAAGATGAGTTCTCCATGTGCAGTGCCATGCTTGTCATTACAGATTAGTGCATCGTTTATAGAGGGAAAAGAGGTAGATAGACTAGGTAAAATATTTTGCATATGCATAATCAACACAATTGCAAATAAAGGCAAAAGTCTTGGGAGGCAAAACACAGCTGTAATGCTAACACTGAGTGAATAATTTTCTTGATGAATTTAGCCTCTGTGTCTGCTCACCAAATGTCCTCAAACATATTGTAATTTCTGAAAATTTGGTTATTCTTTAGAATTGCTGCACTGTTTTGTTTTTTGTTTTATTTTTTACTCTTTGGATTGCATACAATTTGTGATTAGAAAATATTTTATATTCAGCCTCCAGGCTTTACTAGCTAGTAGTTATTGATCTTATAAACATGCCTCATTTCCATCTACTGGTTGGATCGGTGCAATTCCTTTAGGAGAACCATCTGCAAACAATTGGCCCATAACAAAGAGTTAGAACTTTATTTGTAGTGTATTATGTATGTCCTAGAAATAGTTGCTTTCTGTATGTAAAAAAAGTTCTAAAATGTACATAGTTGCACCCTTTGAAAGAAGGGCAAAAGACAAAATGGTGGTGTGTTTCCCATGGGATATATATACGTATTCTTTTCTCACCATGTTTTCATCTACTTGGTCTTTTTCTTGTTATTTTTCTGTGGAAGAGTATGTTGATTTGCTTTTTTGTCTAATGTTTATAATTTCATTTATAAGCAAATTAATACTGATCACAAACATTTTGAGAGAGGATCCTTAAGAATTTTATGTCCAAAAAGTGTTAGAACCTCTTTCTGGTTCAGCACAAACATCTTATTAGCAAGGAATAAGGGAACAAGCATTATTTCAGAGCAGTTATTGCCCTTCCTGAAGTGATTAGGTGATTGCTTTGCATTTTGAGGAAGGAAATATTTACTTTAGTGGTAATAGGTTTTATTTCATTTTCTTATTCTAGTTATTGGAAAGTGCTGCAGTGAATCCAATCAGGCAGTTCAGTATTGTCTAAACATATACACAGGCTGCCCTGTGATTCAGGAATATTCTCTGTGATGGTGTTCTAGTGGGTAGCAGACAGGTTATATCAAAAACTATTACAGAAAGTACAAAGCTGGAAACCTTTTGAAGTATTTTTGTACCAAAATAAAATCTTGTTTTCAAAAACCATAAATCAAGAGCATAAATGTGCTTACAACTTGAAAAACAAAGAAACAAAGACATTGAATGGACTTATGTTAGTTCATGCAATTTAAAAGTATTTAAATGTACAAGCACCAAACAAAAGGCTGCTGCTTCTTCCAGTAGTGTGTGTGTGTTCTTGCATTTGCTTTTCCATAAATCCATTAGTCAGGCACCACTCTTCAACCGCCTCTGTACTGGGTTTTACAAAGCATTACATTCAGTTATTCAGTTAAGGTATATACTCCAGATAAAGTCACAAATGCTGTATTTTCAGTGGCCCTGTTTCAGTGGTAGGGTTGCGATCAAGCTCCCATATATATGATATTGTTAATGGTTCTGATTGCGTAAACATCACTCTCATAGTACAGGAGAATGAATGATTTGTCTGAAGTAAAACTCTTTGCTCTGTTTGCAAAGAGCTCATCATACACCATTTTCTTTCATGATGCATTCGATGACCAAGTGCAAAACCTTGCTAACGCCATTGCTGTTATTGTGGAACATGATTTACTTTGATGCAGGGAAGGAAGGTCAAATTTGTTTAACAGCACTGCGTATTTCCCACCCATGTCTCTACTATGTTTAGCATCTAGATATTGATGATCAAATCATGTTTCTCAACACCTTATTTGAGAAAATGGTGTGGATGCAGGTTTTGTATGTCTATGATGTGTTCTGCATTTTTAGGAATTATTAGAAGTAGATAAAGTGAATGGATTCCTTTAGCACCTGTAAATTTTGTTCGTTTTGCAGCTTGCTGTCACCCCTACCCACAAGCATTCATCCCTAGTGAAGCACGCAGTATTGCCGTTGGGCCGTGGCTGTCTGGGGTCTGAGGGCTTTGCTCGGGGTTGAAGCTGTTCCCTTATGGGTCCTAACTTTGCAGTTTATTAAGGCAGTACACCTCAGTGAGGCATATTGGCTATTGCTATTCTTCCACATCGTGAAGCAACAATTTACCAACTAGAACTACCTTTCTTTTCCTCTCTGAAAGTAATTATTAGCTACAAAGCTCTACTAAATCAGAGTACTTAAAGGTGGCCCAAGGGAGCTTTTATGTTTGTAAAACCTTGTCAGTCAAGGTTTGGTTTTGCAAAAACTCCAAATGAAGGAAAGTTCCTTGTTTCATTTTTATTTAAACTTTTGGAGCAATGAAATTGAGAAGGTTTAGATTATAGTTTCTTGTTGGGCTTTTCTTGATTTTTTTTTTTTTTTAATGCTGTTATCAACGCTAATTCAGATAGCAGATATTATAAATCAGTTATCTTTAATTTCCAGCCTGTGAAACAGTTAAACTGGGATGAAGAAAAGATACACATTTTTATATCTTTTTTAGATCTACCTATGTCTACCCAGACCACCTAACTGCTTATGTTATTCTGTATTTGAGGATTATTTGCTTTGAGCAGAGAGATAGCTTGCAGAAAGAGACACACTGTGCTCTCAGCAGTGCGGGGGAGCTAATGCCAGGCTAAGCCAGAGCACTGGCACTGGCGGTGTTAGAAGGATGCACTTAATGCCCGCAGCTCCCAGTGTAGTTATATGCTCACAATGGTTACTGCAAATGGCAAACAGGCACCTCAAGTCCCAGCATTAGGGTGGCAATTTTATTTTATATACTGTAGGTGTATTTCACACATGTGAACTATGTGAGTGAAAGCGCCTTGAAGTAGTTCTGGCAAAGGATACAAAATATCTCATAAGGTATGATGGGAAAGGGAAATCATCAAAGAACGTTGTCAAAGACTGTGCAGCTACAATGGTTTGGTGAAAGAATATGGCAACTCTGCTCTTGAGCCTTAAGTTTTATCTCAGTAGCATGGATTTCTTTTCTTAATAGAAAAGTCATTCCTTTTATTCTCAGTGAATTAGGTCAGGGTTTCCAAAGTTGATGTATATGTTCTTTTAACAAACTGAACAGGACTAACTTGATGGCAGTTTTTGGAGGACAGACAAGGTTAAAAGCATTAGTGAAGAGAGTAAAAACATAGGCTGTCTAGAGACTATCCATTGAAATACTTGAGGTCCTTTTAGCAAGAAGAATGTAGTTACAAACCATAAGCTGTCGTTTGCTGCTTATTGTCTGTCTTTGATACAGTTAATCTACTAACCAGTTAGTACCTGTGATGCAAAGAAAATTGGGGGGTAGGGGCGAGGAAGAGAGCACAAGGAGTGCTGGTGCACTCATTAAGGTATATTAAGAATATCAGAGGCATAAATATTAATTGGCACAACTGCAGAAGAATGAGCACAGCCCTACAGCATGGTTCAGGTTCGGACTGGAGCTGTTGATTTCTCATCTTTTAAGTCTTTCTTGTCTGTTGCCCCTCTACTCCACTGCAGTAAGAAGAATGTTATCTTCCAGTGGTGTATATTGTAAGTAATTTTTTGTAGATTCCCCAATGTAGGACTGAAGCTGTTACTGTTATTGTATTTGTGGAGTAGCTGTCGGCCTGATTCAAAAAAGCAGACAAAAAAAGATCCTGAGTGGGCGGGACTATTAAACTGCTGGCGGGCTGGTTAAAAGTATTTGAGAAATGCAAGCATTACTTTAAAACAGTCTAGACCTGGGCATAGTGGCCATACATTGATACTCAGGGCCAGCTATCTAAAAGCACTGGAACTCCTTTAAAAAAGACAACTTTTTATTATTAAGAAGTCACTGCAGTATGAGATGGAATGGAAGAAGCATAAAAAAGGAAAATTTAAGAACTGTAAATAATTCTTCCATTTCAAATGCTCTCTAATTAAATGCCTGGGTAATCTCTACTGGTTATTAACTAAGACCAGCTAATGAAGAGTGCAAAAGGCATTTGGGCTGTAGATCTGCTATTCAATTGGTCCTGTGAGTAGACTTGTTACCTGATAGTAATGAAGTGTTACTGAAGCTGATTGATTGATATTAAAACTCCAGCTGGCTTTGGTGGGGAAAGGTTCTTGCTCCCTATGCTTAGCTAGTATAGAGGCTTTTAACATCATTGAAAAGGGAAATAAATTCTGCTTCAACTTTTCACTGAAACACCTAGGATTATACATGTGTAAGGTCTCCTGACCTGAAATAAATTCATCAGCCTAACAAGCGTATGCTCAAACAGCCAAGTCAGTGGTCTGATTGCAGACAGTAACAGTAACTGAAATGAAGGCAGTCTATGTAGAGTCAAATCATTCCCTCTCTAATTTCTCTGCATGTATATTGGGAGAATTAGTGAAAAAACTTATTCTCAACTGCCAATGATACACTCATAAGAGTATCACAAATCACAGACAGTCCCACATACGATTTAATGGCATGTTCCCAAATCTTCTCTGCTTCTAACATGTTAAAATCTATGCACAAAATCAGGCAGTGGTTGAAAAGGAGCAAACATAAATGTGACACTGGATGAAAAGGTGAAACACTGAAGAACTAAATCCAAGATACTACTTTGGTCTTTCAATCCCTACTCAGCTGAGCAGTGAGAAGCACGAGCTCTTTTTTGATACTTGACCAAACTTCTGTACCTTTTTTCTTTTTCTTAAAGCTTCAAGCTCTCTTGGAGATGTCACTCCTCCCTCCTTAATAAAGATTTGTGAGTCGTGCACATATTAACTCCAGGCTCAGCAAGCCTAATTTATAGGCTTTGTAGCTGCATGTGAAAATGTGGTAGAGCTCCCAGCTGGCAGGCTGTCCAGCTGCCCTCTGGGACAGCCCCTTGGACTGAGCTTATGTTGGGCTCCTTCCAGCAGCTAAACCTGCTAACAAGGATCTGGTGCCCAGTTTTGTGGGAGGGTGTAGTGGCAGCAGCAACAGCTTGTTAGTTTTAAGTTTGTTCACTCCTTTTTGGTAATTCAAAGGGATATCTGAGAGGTTGTAGTTGCAGCCCTTCTGCTTCCCTTCCTTGCTGCCAGCACGTGCATTCTCTGTTCACCTTGCTGAAACAGGGCGAATCTTTGAATCTTCTAGTTCAAAGCCAAAAACAGTGGAAAGGTGTTCAAAAGCAGTAATTACTTTTCTCTATAATGTCATCTTCTTGAAAATTGCATTTGTCAGTGAACCTCTGTGAGAAAGTCAAGAACATCTGTTCCTGGAAAGGCAAATATTAGGTTAACATCTAGTTTGACCATGGTTCACCATGAAAAATTACTTTCCAAGAAGATGATATTTACTTGGTATTGCTTTATATCCATAAATCCCAACTCCTTTTACTCTTTCCAAAATAGCTTTTATTCTGAAAAGAAAATGTCAGCGAGTTCAGAACTTTAAGACTTTTGTCTAAAGTTATTGCTGTTATATGAAAGATGCATGAAAGTTATAATGATGGGGAAAAAATGTTAAAAACCTTAAACATTTTTGGACCTGGAATGATCCAATGAAATGAGTAGAATTACTGTAGTATAAATCATGGTTTGGCCCAAAGTCTGAGTACTCCTGCAGTTTGTGTTAATTCCATGTAAGGCTCGTATAATTTTGTCAGTGCACAGTGTGTGCAGGCAGCGTTGGCATTGCCGTGAGGTTATCCCCAGTCACACTTGTTTCCAGCATTTGCTAAATGTGCTTTTGGGACCGAGTAGTGGCAGGGTTTTCCTTCATGTGTGCAGAAACAGAGAAATAGGGAAAAGGATCCCATAATGCTTCCTTAAATCGGACTGAGAACAAACCCTAGTTAGTTTCCAGAGAAATCAAATATTCACTTTATGTTTTCATAGCACAGAAATCATCATCTCAAACCAGGAATAGTGCCAGCAAACTCCGATACCTGAATAAGCATTTTACTTGTTCGAACTTTTAGGCTGTAAGGGAATCGGCACTTTTCTCCCCCACAAATACCTCCATTACTTCATATAAGTACTCCAAGTGTGGCACGTATTCGTGATCAATGGTTCATACTTCAAATTCCAGTAAATCCAGTAAAACCTGATCCCTTTCCTTTGCTAGGCTTTTACTAGCTATTTAGAGTTGGTTAATAAGTTGTGGCTATAGGAGTAAGTGAATTTTTCACATATTTGTATGGGATTAGATGGGATCTAATCTGATGGGATTGGATCAGATTTGCTCTTTGATACATTCAGTATGCCTAATTTGGAAAGTTCAAGTTTTGGGATAGTTTTTTTCACTGGTACTGCTTGAAAGCTGCTGACTGCAGAGTGTTCAAAACCAAGGTCATAACCAAGATGTTAGTGTCAGCATTAACTTTTCTTCAGCTTGGGCTGCTCCTGAAATTGTGAAGGAAGATGGTCAACAGTCTCAGGCACAAGGTCTGGGGGTATATGTTTGGTCTGTTTCCTCTGAAGCAGGAGGAACAAGTGGAAGCGTCAGGGAATCACCTGGCTGAGACCTGTCATGATCTTACAGCACAGCTTGGCACATGCTGCTAAGGTTGAGTCTGCTTTGGACCGGTGCCAGGCTGGAAGTGTCAGAGGTGTGTTTCATTAAGTGTGTGTTAACAAGGACCATGCATGCAGCTTCTTGGTACTGTGTGGTTTCTTTTCTTTTTTTTTGTTTGCTCACTTTATTGGTTTCCTGAAATTCTCCAAGGAGAACTGAAAAGCTGTAATAGGTAATAAAATTAAGCCTTTTAGAACAACAGTAGTGAAAAATGACATTAATTTCTCAAACTATGTGGTGCTGGGGGGTTTATGTAGTATTTAGGGGTGGGGGTGTCCTTTTATTTCTTTTAGTATTTTTTATTATAATTTCTTAAGCAATATCAGTATTCTGAGAGATACAGAATACTTATTGCAGGAGTGAGAGCACAGGAATCTCAGCTATTCTGAACCAAAATGTTAGGAACTGGAAAGTCCAGGGTTGCAGGTTATTCCTGCTACAGGTGAAGGCACTGGAAGCACTCACAAACTGCACAAAGTTGCAGAGGCATCCAGTGAGATTTTCTCCTGGAAAAAAGTCAGAATTAGCTCTCTCTTTCCTGCTTGTCTGCAGGGAAAATTTGCCAGTGTAATTAAACTACTCTAGTTACACAGGTATAACTCATAGCTGAGTCACTCTTGTTTCAGGAGTGCCCAGGCAGGGAGTTTATACCAGGAAAAACCACAGCAATATGCCGCCATACAAGTATAGCGAGGCCATTTGCCAGCTGGTGCATGCCAGGTGGTTGCCATCTGAGATGCTCAGGACAGCATTGCTCATGGTGAAAAAAATTGCCATGCTGTGCCAGAGCCTTAGGCAGGACACACGTTCCCATCAACGCCCTGAAAATAAACATTTTAAGTCATAAGTCAAATCATTTCCCTATGTATAATAAGCTTCAGCTGCCTTTGAAAGCTTCCTATCACAGCTTTCTTTCACAGTTCAATTTGACAAAAAGATGAGTTTAACTCTTAATATTCACCAGCTGTCTGATGTTTGATCCTTAACTCAGTTTCTAACCACGCCACTTTTCTACCAGCCCTCTTTTTCTCCACGCTGCTCATGGCTATAGAGTGATTCCTGACTGAGGAAAGGCATGAGGTGACTAGCTGGAAGCGTGGGAGACCTGGCTGCAAGTCCTTGCTTTGCTGCAGACTTTCTGTATGGTCTTGGGTAAGACAATCTCTCTGCGGCTTGATTTCTGCCTTGCTGTTAGGGGTTGAGCCTCCGAGCAAAACTCAAGGTCCCTAACGCTCCTTAAATCCCTTATTGATACAGGGAAAAGGGAAACAAAACTCAAATCTCGGAATATATGGATGGGAAACTGAAACAAACTTTTAATAAAAATTCTAAAATACTATCATATCACACAACTATATATTAAATGCAAAACAGGAAAACAATACAGTAAGAGTTAAAACACTGCAAAGGGAGGAAAAGGGGAAAACTACAATTATGGCCGATTGGCCACAGGCCAGGAGGTGACGTCACGCCAGGATGGTAGCTCAGAAGATGGCGTCTATCCAAAATGGTGTCAGGCCAAGTGATTAAAAGTTTTTAACAGCTTAGAGAAGTATTTTAATGAGTTCGCAGGGAGACTTTTTTCAGTGTCTGTAAAAAAAAAAAAAAACTTCAAGGACACTCCTGACAGAAGCGGCTTCAAATGCGGATAAGGAGAAGCCCTCGCGGCCGGAACGCGAAGAGGGGTGAGCTTCCCCCGCGTCCGAATCCAGCGGTAGATTCTCGCCGAGTGAGAAATATCTCTTCTCTTACCCGATACGAGAGAGAGATGCTGACTGAGTCCCACAACAATTCACAGTAGGGCTGGGCCGATAGACAGAAACAGTTCTGAGTTAGGCCCCGGGTGGGGGGGGCAGGCCGCAGGCTTTCGGCCTGGACGGCAGCCAGCCCTCTCGCTGTGGCTCTTTCTCCGAAGCTGTCCGGTGTCCAAAGAGGAGGAGAATCCTCCTGGCTGCAGGTTTTAAGGAGCATCTGTCGGAAGAAATCTTTTGACCTGCACTTTTAGCCAATGTGATGCCGCGTTTATGGAACTTGTATGAAATAATCCCGATACTCTATTGGGCACATTTCCAAAACAAGGAAGTCTTGGCTCAAACTGGGACACTTGCAAAGGTGAGAAGCAGTATGTCCATGACTCTGGGAAGAGCTGTGAGTTGTGATAATCACACCAGAGAAGTTGAGTTATACAGGTTGTGCAGGACAAGACTAGGTTGCTCTTCATCATCCATGTGTACTCTCCCATGCTCGGCCTCGTCTGGACTGGAGTTAATTATTTGGTTAGTGTTTTTTGCAGGGTGTTCCTGAACTGCTGAGTATTTTTTTATGTTCACCTTGCATAATTTGCTCGTACTCTGTCTGAGGGGGAAAATAATGCGTATCTTACGTGGGAACTCTATTATACAGTTGTTAAAAGCATCTTTTTGAATCCTACTATTCAGTCTTCATTTCAAATGAGACAATTCAGATTGTGAGTTTAGCTTAAGGATATAAAATGAGGGTAATCAAACGTCTTTATACAGCCTCAAATTTGTGTCATAAAGAACTGCAAAAAAGGCATCCAAACACAATATTGAAAGTTAGATGGCAAGTAAATTCTGCAGTGTAATATGGCAGTCATTTCCCTGTCCTACAACAGGCCTGGAAGTGCTTTGCTGTGGTTTGTATGCTCTAGAAGGAAAAAGATCCTCATGAACTCAGAAACATGCTGATGTTAAATGTACCTTCTGCATTTCAGAATTTGTGTTTACTTGTGTAACTGCAGACATACAATATACCTGACATAAAAATAAAGGGATAGGCTGATATTTTATCTGTTGTCATCTTGTGATCCCTCTTCCAGCTGTACCACTTTTTCAGTGTTAGATGTCCGAAGATGGGAGAGGCAAGCAGTAACTTTTTCATAGAATCATAAAATGGTTTAGGTTGAAAGGGACCTTAAAAATCTAGTCACAGGACCGGGTACCTTCCACTAGACCAGGTTGCTCAAAGCCCTATTCAACCTGGCCTTGAATGTTTCCAGGGATTGGGCATCCACAACTTCTCTGGACAACCTGTTCGAGTGTCTCACCACCCTCACAGTGAAGAACTTCATCCTTTCATCTAATCTAAATCTACCCTTTTTCAGTTTGAAGCCGTTAACCCTCATTCTATCACTACACTCCCTGATAAAGAGTCCCTCCCCATCTTTCTTACAAGCCCCCTTTAAGTACTGGAAGGCCATTATTGAGGTCTCCCTAGAGCCTTCTCTTCTCCAGGCTGAATAACCCCAACTCTCTCAGCCTGTCCTCATAGCGGAGGTGTTCCAGCCCTATGATCATCTTTGTGGCCCTTCTCTGGACTCACTCCAACAGGTCCATGTCTTCCCTGTGCTGAGGACTCCAGGAGGGGTCTCACTAGAGAAGAGTAGAGGGGGAGAATCACCTGCCTTGACCTGCTGGTCACGCTTCTTTTGATGCAGTCCAGGATATGATTTGCTTTCTGGGCTGTGAGCACACATTACTGGCTTATATTCATTGTGCTAGCTCTCCAGTCTGGTCTTTGCTCAGAATAGTGGATGGGGTGATAGAGATATGTTTAGCAGCTTGAAACTATGCCAGGTCCAGTCCCTTTCCTTATCTAGGCTTTGGCCAGCTTTCCCTCCTTCCCCAGGTTAGTGAGCAGCACTCAGCTGAAATTCACCCACCTCTGTTTTCTCTTAAAAGCTGCCTCTGGTTGAGTATCCTTTTCTTTCTTTCTTACACTGCAGAGAATTATTTGCATCAGAAATCTTTCATTCTTCTTGTTTCTTTCAACGTGCAAAGCAAGACAGTGCTGTGTCCTTTCACATCACAGACGCATCTTTGTTGCTTTTTTTTGTGAGGAGGCAACCCAGGGTGGCAAAGTCAGACTGGGCCTCCAATCCAGTCGGCACTATTCAAATGTGTGTAAAATCTGAGATGCCTTTTTCATCGTAGCTATTTAGGGGAAGGGGCACCATATATTCAATGCTTTGTGGATTTTTCTCTGCAATTTCGTTGGTGATGGAGCTTGCTTGGTTGGTCCCTGTGTTGGGCTGAACAGCGATGGGGGGAATGTTTTGTTCAAAACTTGCTTTGCTAAATTAAAAAAAAAGGAAAAACAAACCATGGTATTTCTACAGCCATGCCGGGTATAAATTATTACCTTTGAGACCGCTGATAAGTTTGGTAGCAAGTTTTACCCCAGCCTCTGCCCTGCGGAAATGAGTACGTGCACTCAATCTGCTGTACCTGCACCTCTGGGGAGGAGCTGACCCAGCAACGACTGCCCGAAAAGGGCCTTCCCGGGGCGCGCCCCACAGTCCGGCCGCGATCGGCAGCGGGGCCGCCGCTGTCCGCACCGCCGGGCGGCTCCGCGAGCGCGGGCTGCCACCTAGCGGCTGCTGCCGGCCGCCGCGCCGGGGCCGCCGCCGGGGCGGGGTGGGGGCTGGCCGAGGTGCCCGCCCGGGGGCTGGCGCTCGCTGGGCTTCGCTCTGCCGGTGCCGGCACGTTCGTACCGCTGGAGGTTGTAGGCACCTTGTCACTTTAACAAGGAAAAAAAAAAATCCACACACGCCCCCCAAACAAACAAACAACAAAAAGCCCTTAAGTAAACTAACCCGCCCCTCCAAAAAATGAGAAAAAGAAAAAAAAGAAAACCTACAAAACGTTCCATGCATTTAAACAGCTGTTGGGCTGTGATTGTGCTGGGGGTTCCTCGTTTTTAGTTGCCTGGGAAGGGGAAGGCCCGCAGGTGCTGCATACTGCCCCTGCGCAGCGTGTCCCTGGCACGCCCGGCCCTCGCTGCAGCTCTCCGGGGCCTGTGGGTGCGGTGGGGAGGGTGTTGGGGTGCTCTCTGAGCCACCCACTGTGGGGTGGGGTCAGGGGCTTTGGGGGCTCCCACAACATCCATAATGGGAGGGATCAGCATTGTTATTTGCTTTTGTATTTCAAAAGAAGTGTTTGCTGAAGGAATACCCTGTCCGCTGAACAAGTCCATGCTAAACAGCCTCTTCCCCCTGCCCCAAACCCCAATAAAATGAAGAAGAAAGGAAAAAACCTACAGCATAACTTAAACAAGGCAAAGAAGAAAGGAAAGCACTATTTGCTTATGTACAAAATCACAATTTTAACATGATAGGAAGAGCTGATGGTTTGTCCTGACTTAGTAATCATAATTTTACTTGCGATTTTTTTCCAAAAATCAAATACTTCTGATAAGGATGATGATGTGGCTTAAATAATTTAGCCATACCCATTCAAACTCTTCTTTCTAATTATCTGGCATCTATTAATTGGAATGGAGTTGTGCCTTTGGCTTTTTTCAAGGCCCAGATTTGAAATTACAGATTTACTTGCCATTTACAGCCACTTCATATAAAAAATCACTACCGTAAGTTTGTTAATGTTTGCATTTAATTTTAGTATTAACCACTGCAAGATCACTAGTCTGTTTTTAGCACAGAAAAGTTGTTTCATTGTGTTCTTTCCTGCTATGCCACACTACCTTTCTGAAATCAATGGAACCAAGCACACTGGAAGAGAGAGGAAGTTTGGGGTTGTGTATGATACTCTGGACAGAAATAGATAAGGCAACTGAGTCCATTGTGTTTTATGATAAAGACCTATGGATATAAATCAAATACTAAGGGATTCCATTGGTGCTAAAAGATTTTGATTTCCCAATTGCTAATACCAGTTATTTTAAAAAACAGCTTCATTTACATGACTACGTTTATATCTTATAGGCATCAGACTTTATGTCCCTTCTCTGTGACCTGAGTACGTAAAACATCATGATATTCTTCATGAAAACTGAACTTCTCACAAATAACATGATTCCAGGAGCTGAAGCTTAAAAAAAGGTTATGGTTATATATCTTGGAGAAAGCTCAAAGTTAGGAAGGTTATGTTAATTAAATGATAGTAGTGTTGTTTGGGGGGGGAGTTGTGTATCATTTTTAGTTATCAAAGCATCTATGGATATTATATATTGATAATCAGGAATGAGACTGACCAATAGTACTTCTAGGTGCTGGGGAAGGGGTGGGGATACAAACACCACTTTTGCTAAGAGCCAGTTTGGGACTATGCTGACTTCTAGCCTTGGACGTTGTTTTCCCATCAACTATCAAACCCTGACATATCCTTCATATGGTACTGTCAAGGGGTTTGATAAATATCTTGCTGATTATTCAAATACTTCACATAATTCTGGCATATTTTTGACAGGTAATCATATCAGTCTTTGCTGCAGCCTAGCTTGGGCTATAAATGTTTTTCTCATGCTGCCAGGTTGCTATGTTAAGTGGAACACAGGGACTGTCTGCCATAGACGGAGAGAAAATGATGCTGCACGAGAAAATAATGTTTAAAAATCTCTGTTTGCAAGTCTGAATGAGAGAGAAGAAGAGTGTTGTTTACTGGGGGACTTTATACAAGAACAAATCAACTACTTTTTGTTTCTAGGCAAGATATATTGACTGAAAACTACTTTATCTTATAGAATTTAGGATGGTAACTCTAATAATCGGTAGCAGCTTCCTAAAAATGCATAAGAAAGTTGTGTTACATAGCTACTGGAAGATTCAGAATAAGATGTCTTTTTTCTCTCTCTTTCTGTCTTTTTTTGGTAAATGAGATGGTATCATTTTTTTAACATCAGTATCAGCCTTTACTGCATTGTTTCCAAATGAACACATAATGTTCATGTGTGGGTAGGCTTCACTGAACAGGGAGCATCAGTGGCTTTCTGTCCTACCTTCTAGCGCAGGCAAATTGTAGAATACTGTGCTGTATAAGAAATTCGCGTAAGCACAAACCTGTTTTTCACGGAGACTGCTGGCACCGCTCGCGTGGAGGGAGCAGAGCTACCTCATGGTTTTCTCTTCCCCCACTGGAGAGGCAGTGCTCTGCGTACGTTGTCTGTGATATACAGCACAGCGTATATTGCCAACAACCTAAGTACCCCAAACTTAGGTCAGGTGAACATAAGGCAGCTAACAGACATCAAGTATTTTCAAAAGAAGTTTTTCTGGTTTGATTTGGTCTTTAACTAAGCTTGAAAATGCTATTGTCAGTCTGTCCAAGCTGGTGAACTCTTCTAAGGAGGAAATACTGAGTCACTTCTTTGGAAAGTAGCTAAAAACTATTTTTAAAAGAGTGAATATTTTATTGTGCACTCCTCCATTCCACACAAACCCTTGCTTTATTTGTGTTAATATGCAAGTGTCATGATCTGTGTGTGGGACGTGTGTGCACAGATAAGTGTCTTGAGTTAGACTGGCTCCAGATGGAGAGCAATGCCATCTGCTACCTCTAATTCGCAACCCCAAAGACCATGGATTTGATCCAGGGGAATGACTTTGTGCTCCTTTGCTTGCAATATTTCTTAAGTGTTTCTCAGACCTCACATAAGAGTTGATCTTGTCCCACCTTCATTTCAGCAGTGAAAGGAGACCTGCTACTGCAAACTGTCATTCAGGGTTTTCCGCTACAGTATCTAGGAAAAGAGCAATGGGAACTCTTCCTGTGAGCACCCTGATTTCAAAAAGTAGCATTGTTCCTGCAAGGAGGAGGAAGGAGGGGAGAAAAAATGAGCATAAGTAGTTAGAAAACTAAAAGCAGTATTTCCCTGCTCCTCCGTTTTGGTAGAAGTGCCAGTGAATGTGACAAAAGTTTTGATAACTCATTGCTGAAGACCTGTGTATGGGTTCCTGGATGATGAAGATGCTGACCTGTGCTTTGAATTCCCAAATTCGCCATGAACTTTACTATCCTCACTTAGTGTCCCAACCCCTCTGAAGACTCTATGCTCTTACTCTGTTGCAAATTACTGACAACAAGGGCTGAAGAAAATGCAACAAAGAGGTGATAAAGTTTTTCCTAGCCAAATTTTGTCCTCATCCTTACAAATGAGCATAACAGTCAAGGACGACTGCTAAAATGTGAGATTCCTTTAGCACAGTGATGTCCAGATTCACTGATTTCCTATATAGTTTGTATTTGGAATCACTATTAGAGATGTTCTGCCCCATTTCCTCTTTATTTTATCAATTACCAGAGTCCTGTTTCATGAACTGCTCTGTAATAATTGGGAAAAAGAATTCCTCTCACCCCTCAGACTTTGTAGTTAGAACTGCTACCATTTCATGTAATAATTCTGAACTGTAAAATTGAATTCAGTATTAGAGAGTTTACTTAGAGTTCAGAACTGTAGGATTTTACAGTCAATGCTTGGTATTTTGTGACCCAAAGGGTATTTTGGAACATCAAAGGAGATCATGCGCACAGATAACTGGGGATTTTTAACAGGGTTGTGTTTGACCACTTAACTTTGTCACAAACAATCCAAAACTACCAACTACTGTGGTAGTGAGCATACAATAGTCTTTAATATCCAAGGTCTAGAACAACCATTGATGCTTATGCCTCTACTACACTTTTAGCTCATCTCTTATATTTTAACTTGATAAGTCTGCTCAAAATTCCAGTGGCTTTAATGAAGAACACCCATTGACTTCAATAATCTTTGAATTGCATCTGGTATCAACTACACTAACATAATCAAGTGAGAGGCAATTGTTATGGATGCATTATTTAGCACTGATTGGGGAGGTACTGTCAGCTCCCAATGTCAGCTGGTGTTAGATGTTATTTTGTAAGGCTTGATTATTAAATTACTCTTGCAGCTTATGATTCTTTCGGTTGTACTTTCACTTCTTATTGTGCAATATTCTGGTTTTAAGTTATAGTTCCCCTAAAGCGTACATTGGAAGGGTTCAGCCACTTTGTATAATTTCCAAATCTCTAATCTCTTCTTCTATGAAGTGGCATTTCATACAAATCTGAGTGACGTGAGGGCCACAATGTGCCTTTTATTCCTCTCCACTCACGTAGTGAGACGCGCCCTGCATTGCTGCAGATGAGGCTTTGACCTGACAGCATTCCTTTGTGCGTGAAGGGGGAGAGGGAGTATGCCAGGTTTCTGATGCTGCTAATTCAAGTCAGACTCTGGTACACAGTGCTCCTTAGCTTGAAAGTTGCTGAGGCTATTAAGACAAAGAATATCGAACTACTGATGTCACATCCTGGAATAAGTTCATCAAGCCCTGTTCAGGAGCTATAATCAGCAGTCATAAAACAGGCAGTTGCAAGTAGAAAGCAAGATGCTGGCAGGTGACACAGGTATGGCAAAGCTCATGCCCAGCTGTTTTTAGTGACAGTGTTAAGTGTTGCCCTGTCCACTAGAGGATCTGCCTGTTCCCAGGATGTGAGCGTGGTTGGGTTAGTATATGCAATAACATGTGTTTTTACGTTTTTTTTAAATCAGAGTTCAGCTTGACTGAATCTAGAAACGTTTGTGGTGCTAGTTGCCACCAGTTTAAAAGCCATATGTGATCACAACTTGTTTGAGCAAGTTCTGAGGCCACAAAGGTGTAGGAAGAGGAGACACGATCCTTCTAAAGTGGTCATCTCAGTTTTGTTAATACTTATGGGGCAGCTCAAAATAGTTTTCTTGGTGATCAGAGTTTTTCTTCAAAGAGCCACAGGGAACATAGACCTCTGCTGCAAGTCAGCTGCTTGCCTTCCAGGAGCACATAATTTGTTTTTAGAGAAGTCCAAAATGATTAACTGTCATATTAACCAATGCACGTACTTGTGTCAGTGGTTAGAAGAATTTCATTTTAGATCCTAACGTTCAGGCTGATGGACTTCTATTGCAGTGTAAGACTTCATCAGTCAATAGAAGTCCATCGGCAACCTTATTTCATATTGCAAAAGCCAGACCTCACCAGATATGAAATATTCCTCTGCCTTGTCAGATTGAAGTGAAGATGCTGGAGAATAATGTGATTTAAATTGTGGGACAAAGAAATGGGCGCATATTATATTGTGCATAGTAGTATCACAGGGGGCTTGCTTATCACCCACCGGATAAGGGAAACTTGCAGTGTTACACCAGTAGGTAAAGAAGGCCTCTTACTGGGTTGAATGGCTGCACTTCCACAGCTGAGAGAGAAGAGATGGCCCATTGGTATGTGACTGCAGTACCAAGGTCTGCTGCAGAAAGCAGTCATTTAAAACAGAGTATCCTTGCACTTGCTACAAGAGCCAAACCTCAGAAATCTTTTTCCGAAACCAAAGCAGGTGAACTGTGCTGAAGCACTAGGGGAAAAAAATAATAAGAAATTAGTAAAAGTGCGTGATTTTAACATGTAGCTGTTTACATAGGTATTGAAATTAAAATATAAATTTGGAGGGTTGGGCTCTGCCTGGTAGAGGCAAAAGCATGGAGTTAGATGATGGACGTGAAAATGTTCAAAGCATGTTTTAGGGGGTGGAGGGAGGGTGTCAATATAAAAGAACTTCAGGAAGGGTATATAAAGGTGATTTACTTTTCACCTTTTTCTGGCTTACTGCAGAAAAATGTAATTGAACTTCAACTGGTCTCTGAATTATTTAGCCTTCTGTTAAGGTAGCAGAGAAAGATCTTTGATGGATGCTTATTATGATCTTGAAGGAAGATTTTATGCTGTGTAGCATGAGAATCAAGGGAGAAAAAAAGAAGAAAAATAGACTTTAAAGATGGTTTCTGCTGTGTGCCATTTCACCTCTTTTGTTTTCCTTGCCGTCTCTATCCCGAGTTCCTGCTTACAGGATCTAGTAATGCACAAGCTGCCATCACTTTGTTCTTCTTTTTCACCTTCCCTCCCCAAACACTAGTTTGAAAACAGGAACTCCATCAGTTAGTGTTTTCACTGCAGTTTTTCACCACAGTATTTCTGTTGAAATTGTTTTCTAGTTTTTGAAATAACTAACCTAAGATGAGGTAATTTTCCATGTAAATTAAATATCATAATACAAATTCAAACACTCCTCAAAATAAACTGGCTTATGTAAAATAAAGTACCGTTATCATGGTAAAGCGATACATCTACAAAAATTCCATAGAGCTTACAGTGGAGCTCAGCAACAGGACATATTTCCAACACACTGGGTTCAATGTACATGGTTCAAAACAACAGATAAAGTATTGGAGACATCCTGGTTGTGGCTGGAAAGCCCCAGAGGGTTGAGAATCCTTTGTAATAGGACAAAGATGTCTGTGTTCCACAAAATGCCAGAATTGTGTTCATTTGCCAAGTTGCAGGATTCACAGAGTAAAGCAGGAAAAACATACCTGCCGATAAGGAACAGTCTGCTAGTTTTTGCAAATCAAAGAGCTTGAAAAGCACTAATAATAGATGTTTTGCTGAACAGCATCCTTTGCAATTATTTATTTCTGGACAGATACAGCATCCTGTTTTATTTCATTTTGTTTGTATGAGTGGATCGCTGAAGTGATTAACTGGGAATGAGTGCTGATTAAAGGTGCATCTAAATTTATCCCACATTGTCTGGGGATGGCATAGACTTGGGAAATCTGAAATCAGATCATTGGATTGTAAACATTGATCAGGGTCTTAAATAGCACGAGTGTATCCCAGGCCAAAGTGTGTAGTGAGAGTTCGGTATAGATGTTTTACTAGCCTGGGTGACTATTAGGTGTAAACGTGGCATTTTTATTCTCCTTTTTATTTTGTCCCACTGTTCTAATTAAATGCTGTCTGAAAGTGTGTAAGTGGTTCAGGCTATAATAGCATAGTTATTGCAGTATTATATATATTTTATATTATTAGTTGTTATATATACAGCTAGAACCTCCTAAGCTGTAAGAGGGTGGAAGGCTTTTCCTGTTTTTAATGATTTAATGGAGTGGTGGCATTACTGCTTTCTTACCAAGCAAGAACCACCATATAGGTCTTTCACGCTCCAGCTGTTGAGGAGTCACCCCCCTCAGGCACACAAACCATCCCTGGGAAGGAATGGGTGGCCTGGCCCCAGCAGAGGGTGCTCAGGCTCCCCCAGGAAGCTCTCCAGCTTACATCCACTTGAATTTGTCTGACCACTTCTCATAGTTAGAAGAAGAGCCTGTAGCAAGGGCATCAGAGGAAGATGTTAAAGATAGGATCTTGGCAGAAAACGTAAGCTTTTAAGTATTAAAACTTGGAGATGTGGAGAATATTCATCTAGATTGCCTCATCAATTTCCAAGCCACAGCACCTGCAGTGGTCCCAACCCATTAGGAAACAGCAAGCGGTGTAGACTGAATAACACCTCAGTCCTCAATGTATCAGAAAAAGCAAGATCTTGGGGATGGGGGTGGGGGGAAGGTTATCTGCTGAGGGCTTGATGATCATGTAAAGGTCTGCAATAGCATTTATTTGCTCGGAGTGATGTTTTTAGTCTGGGACTTGAAATATTTTGAGCATTCACAAGGCTTACCTGTGAAGGCAGCTAACTGAAAGCTTTAAAGATAGGCAGATGAAACAAATGACAAATCTTGCACTGGAGTCTCCCTGCTAGCAGGTGGTCATTAGGTTGTTATATGTTTACCCCCTTTTCAGTTGCAGAAAGTTGTTACTAAACTCCTCAGCCTCTCTTCTCGGGGCACAAACACGTGTGAGTGTCTGTGGAAAAGAAGACTCAACATTTAGCTGGTCCCTGGATCTGGTTATCCCCTTTTCTCAAAAAATGCACTGCAAATTCTTCTGGGAGTTTGGGGGGTTTTTTAATTGTTGAAAGTGTCAATTATAAGTGCATTTAAATATGTTTTTGTAACTTCTTCCTATCACAGTAGTTTTGCGCATTAATACAGTAATGCATTGTGACAGAGTAGATGTTTTTAATGTGTGTCTTAAGATAAGCTTTATGATATTTATATATGTAGCAAGCAGGAAACCACGGTTACGTTCCATACACAGAATGTAACTTCATACACCTTAGGGACTTACACTGCAGAGACTTTTAAGTACAAGCCTCTGGCTTGAAGCTATCTTTCTCTTGGCTGCACATACAAACTTTTACTGGGTGCTATCTGGCACGTCATTTTTGAGGTGTGTCAGAGTTATAGATTGTAACACGAGTTGAAGTTTTACAAATGATTATGTTAGCAACACGTATGAATCCTTGAGTTCTTTTATTATACGTTGTGCAAGCATTCAGTTAGCCGAGGCATACTTCACTTTTGAATCATAAGGAAAATGCCAATACCCAGCTTGCTTGCAAACTCGTTTGCTTAGAAGCCTCATTGCATCAGCGAAAACAACAGTGCGTGTTTAGAGTGCTCTGTGGAGCACAATGTTTCCTTTTCTTCATTCAGTAATTTAAATGATTGGAGCCATACTTTTGACAAGGAAGAAGTAATTTCATTGTTATGGATCAATTTTCAAGTGAAACTGAGTTTTGGAGTAAAGTAATGGTGAGTAAACCATGTGAGTGGGGAGGAGGGAAAATTTTTTGTTCCGAGTTTTATTCAGCAGTTTCTGAAAACTAAGATGGAAGTGATTTTGCTATTCCGACTGCAGGGTTGTATGTTTTTTATTACAAGGAAAACATAGCATAACGATTAAAGAAGGGGTGAGACCGTAACAGGCACGCTTGCTGTTGCATTCCATGAGAAAGTGAAATGTGAATCCTCTTTTAATACCAAGATACAAATCTGATTCACAGTTAGTTCATCTGACTTCTGAAAGGGAAAGATGTCAGCTCATAAATACATGCATTTTGTCTAAGCAGCTGCTTTTAACATAATAGTAACCTAAATTTTTGAAATCCTTTGTGGCATTGCTATCTAGATAAAGAGAGTAATTTTGGTTTTACTTTAAAAAAAAAGGGAAAATGGGCTAAAACTTTTAAAATTACTAATTATGATTGATCTCTTTCTGGAGACTGCATTCTCTGTATTAACTGTATTCTGCATGTTCTATAAGTAGCCGTTTTCTTTTGCTTCTTTTTTATTCTTTTTTTACTATCAGAATACTAGTAATACTTCAGTCATTGAATTATCAATTTCATCCAAAGAAGGAGTGTAGATTATTTGAATCCAAGTTTTGCCTGTAAGAGCAAAAGGGCCAGACAAAATAATGCTGCTTAAGTATAGGGAGGTAACCGTATGCACAGCTGCAGGTTAGGACAAGTAAACTTTATTGTGCCTTCTCTTGTTGCTGATGGTAATCAGGACACTCATATTAGCTGGATGAAAAGGAAAAATCAGCTGGAGGTTTTCTAAAGCAACTTAAGGAACACTTTTTTTTTTTTTTTTTTGAAGAGAGAGGCAGAGTGATCTAGCTAGTAAAGCATATAATCAGTGTGTCTGCCTACTGTCTCAGGCAGCGCCACAGGCATCCTTCTGTGAGTTTGAGGAAGTCACCATACAGGCAATTTTACTACACATGCCTACAAAGTAAATTGTACTTTATTCATGTAGTAAGGTACCCAGCCCCCACCCCCCTCCAATCTTCCAGTTTCCATATTTTTAAAATAACAGTAATTCTTGTCTCCTTCACAGGTCTTCTATGATTCGTACTCCATTTGTGTGTTTAGTCTTTGATGACACCATTTTAGCCATCTCTATATCTTTCCTCCATAGGCAGCCCTGCAGTTGGGAGAGAGTAATTAATATAAAATTTGTTCAAATTTGCAAAGATTTACTTGTATTTCCTTGTTTCAAAAAGGCAACTAAAGTAACTGGCTGTCCAGCTGCTGAAAACACCGGAGTACATGAACAACCTGCATTTTAGAGATGTACAAGTTAAGCTAATCTTTTTCTATATGATTTAGTTTGTCTTGCAAGCTATAAAGCTCTTTGTTCTGCTGTCTCGAATATACAATTTGTGCAGATGTCATTAGCTCATGAGAGCAGGTTTGCCAGTGGAAATTATTGTCCCATTCAACATTTAGGCCGTGATCCTGCAATCTGATTGTAAGGCAAGAGTCTTGTGGGTGAAGACCACCTCTGCTTGTATGAACATATATATATATCTATAAAGAGAGAGAGTGAGCAGGTTCCCATGCGTGAAGTTACCTTTAGTTATTTCAAGGAGTTTGTGTCCAGTGGTGACTTTGGAAATGTCTCTTCTTCGCTATTTGCGAATTGGTTTAAATATTTCTTTAAAAATAAAATCAGTTTGGTGGGGTTTTTTATTGGTTTTTTGTTTTGGTTTCTTTGGTTTTTCTGGAGTGACTAGGGTTTTATACTGCCTTTCTCCCAGGATAGTAGCACTTCCATATTCACTTGACTGTAGTCTACTCTCAGGTGAGCTTTAAAAACACTTTACGAAGAAGATGCAATGAAAACTTCTGTCTATGGGGATCTCTTGAAATAAAATTTTCAAATAAGCGTCCAGGTTTCCTAACATTTTCCAGTCACAAAGTGTTGCTTGTAGGGCAATACAATTTTCTTCATTGTTTTTTGCACTAGAACAAAGCCTAAAAATTTAAAATGTTCAAAGGAGCACTGAACTCAAGTCTTTTGCAGTCTCAGATGTAGAGGGGCGAAAGGGTGATTTGTAAACTCGAGCACAGCAAGGGAGTGGGCTGCATCTCCTCCTTCTTCCAAGTTCTGGAAATGCTGGTTGTAGCCAGCTTCCCTTGCCAAGCAGAGGTCCCACCATTTTTGAGAGTCCTGCTCCGCATACAATCCACCAGCATCTGAAATGCTTTACCTATCACTGAGCAGGTGGAAAATTAAAATTCACATGGGTGAAGAAACTGCTGATCCATTTTATTGATATGCCACAGTCCAACTGCTTTTTATATAGTTAGGTAGTAGATAGCAAAAGATAATGAAATATATTTTTCCATTAGTTGCATATAGAATGTCTTTCTTCTCCCTTTCTCCTCATTTTCACTCACATTTTATTACCGCAATTTATATTTTGCTTTTCTTTTTCATCCCATCTATGGAAATGAAAGCACTGTATCTACTGCATACCTGCATTTGTTTTCTGTCAAATCATCCAGATTCTAAAAATCCAAGCCAAATATTTAGAGGTGATCTGCTCATCTGGAAGCAGATAATTTCTTTAGAATCAGGTTGAAGGCTATATGCTTCCCCAGAGAAAATACTCATATATTGATGTGTTTGTGCTTTGCAATAATAATATTTGTCCATGTGAGAAAGTGTGAAGTTTTTTTCTTCTGCCACACCATATGGCTTATGACTATTTACAATCCAAACAATAACAGCTGCTGCTGTGTAAGAGAATCCATTCCTCTGAGCTGGAGATGAGTTGAGTAACAAATAACAAAGTGTATGTCCACCAATGTATTCCAAATATCCTCTTTTACCACTCAACATCCTGTCTATCATTCTTTCCTTGGAAACTGTTAGAGCTCTTTTCTTATATGCTTAGCTAATAGGGAGAGCTTTGACAGCTTGTTTTGGGATTTTGGGAGCAGATAGACAAGCTGTGTCAGATGATGGCTCTCCAGATGGGAGGAGGGAAGGACATTCTGGTTGGGTGCTCAGCAAAATGAAAATGTGAATCATGCTCTTAACCACTTTCAATGAAAAATCAGCTGACTCTCTTAATAAATTACAAGTTCCTAGTTGGAAGAATAAACCAGATAGTCTTTAGACCTTTAGAATGTGGGTCACTTCATGGCCTTCACTGATGACATGCTTAAAGTTTGGAATTCTGTATTACAAAAATAGGTTTTGCATTGCTCATCTGGTATCAGTCATTTTTGGCTCCTGTCAGTTGCCTGTTCAAGCCTCTTGTTTTCTGCAGTTTTCTGCTGGGCATTTTGATAATTCCTGAATTTTTGCAGCAGGCATTGCAAGAGGTGACTTACCATTGTCGGTCACCCCTGTCAACAGCAAGAGGACAATTTCCAGATATTATACAATTGGGCTATATGCCTGGCCTTCACTGATAGTGCTTTGATTGGAAATGGCATTTAAACCATGCCCATGCCTGTCAGCAGGTTCCCTCAAATTTGCACTGGGTTGTTCGTGTACCTGCTCTTTCCCAATAGGTTAGACAATTGGCACATTATATTTATTATGGTTTATCTTACAAAAGCATGTTCCAGGGAGGATAAAGTGTTCAGGGGGTTATTCCCCAGGCATATTTTTCCTGCCACACAATAATCTAACAATGCTCATTAGGAAAAAAGAATTGAGGGTTTCTTGCAGTTGACACAATCTGCCATGAAGCTTTGCTGGTAAATAAAACCCACTGGATTTCATACGACTTCAGAGTTCATGGAAAGGTGGCTATGTATAGAAATGATCATGCTTTCTAACAGCATTTACTGTTACAGGGGAACCTTCTCATTGAAAAGCCTTAAAATTAAGCTAGATTAATTTATTGACAGCATATAATGATTTCTATAATTTACACTCTATTTTTTCAAATGTACCTGTAGTACTCCTGTGCCACTGGGAATTTTTCTTCTCAGGGCTACAGCTACCACAAAAACAAAAGGACTGAGAGGAATCTTACGAGCTTTACGGGTAGTTAGGCTGGCAGCCCCACGCCCCACTGCATCAACAACCCTTTAATCTGGATACTCTTGTGGTCATTTTACAGAGAGATGTTTTTAACTTAAATAGTTTTTTTCCCTCTGTTGGTGTGATCAGGTCTCCATCTCAGACTCTGCTTTACTAAAGTCAACAGCCTCTACTCCTCATGTACAACTGATGGCCTGTTATGACTGTGCAGTTACCAGAAGGGTTTTGAAGAAGGGACCCCACAGACATGAAGCGCTTATGACCACTGAGAACGACCTGTAGGGCACATACCAAGTGCCAGTTCAGCAAATAAATAAAGTGGGGCTCCAGGTAGATACAGGTCAAATCCCTTTATTTTAGAGCCCAAGCAATGCTGCTTATAGTTAATGAAAAATCTCCTTTATAAATCTAAGGGCTGTAATATGGCACCAGGTAGTCGTGATTCCATAATTCATGTGCCGAGTCAGCTCATTCACATGTGAAGGAAGAAGTTACTTTGAGAACACAGGCCTCGGTGTGAATTTCATTGTGCTTGTCAGAGATGAAATGGAATTACCAGAAATATTTGTATGAAAAACCATAACTACTGGGTTAATCTACATCAGCGCTATGGGAAAGAGCTTCTAACATATTCCTACCAGAAAAATGATGCTAGGTACCATCTCCTGTCCCATTTCTGCTTCACTAGAAGAGACAAATTACTTCAGCTTTCTTGGATCAATGCAGCGGTGTCCAGGTTAAATCTGGAGCTGCATGGAGGGAAATCAATATAAAAAAACTGACAACAAAAATGGCAGATGGGAAAAATTGCTCTGTATAAACTAAGGCTACATTTTGTCATGGCCTTTGGCTGCCAAAGTTGTTCTGTGAGCAGGAACAATGGGTTGCATAAACAAATTGAAGGGATTGATGGAATTTGATTTCATGCTTTGTTCTTGCTAGCTGTCTGCTATGTTAAGCAGAGAATCCATTTCAATACCCACTATGCAAAATTCTAGAAACAGATGTGAGTATTTACTCCTAGGGTGCTGCCTAGGGATATCTGGGCTTGTTGGCAACTCCATCTTGGAACAAACGGTGTCAAGAAATCACGTAGTGAATAAAATTGTTTTGCTGACCTGTGACATGACTTGATGCCATTAATACCAGATGTTGGAGCCTCTGCTCTTCCTTCAGTCCTGCTCTTAGTCCATACAACACTGAGATGAGAATTTGCTGTTGAAAGCTGTCTCTGCTGCCTAAGCAGGGTATCTATGAGCTTCATCCGTAAAGGAAAGCTGATGTATTGGCTTAACTAAGGGCACATCCATACAGACTGTTGACTTCATAAGATCAAAAAGCATATTGTCACACTGTCCAAATGCAGAGACTGAATTTATACCCATCCCTTCCTGCTGCCCCATGGCTTTGGAGACACTGTAGAAATAAGCCTCAGAGAGTCTTTGCTATAAGCTTTGGAAGCTGGTGAAATTGAGGCTTTCCTGCACAGAGGCAGCCTTCCGTACTGAAATTAGCTTAGCTTTGGAACTTCATAGATGTTGTCTGCATTTTGGCTTCAGACCAACAAACTAAAATCTAAGCAAGTAATCTCTCAAATCCCATATACTTTCAATAGCATAGCAAGTTAGAGCAAGAAGCTGTGTTTGGACAGCATCCCAGTAAGACAGCACGAAAAGTATGGAACCAATTAACGTCAGAAGCCTGTACCTTGATGTGAATCCTAGTGTCCTGGAATTGCTGAAGCGCACCTCTCAGAATTCTCCTCCTGGAAGTTAGACTCATTAACTTGCCAGAGACCTTTGCCAGGATTTAAGCAAGTGATCTGGATGTGCTTATGCAATAACCTTGTGAAACTGCATCCATTAGCATCAGGCAAGCACCTCCAACGTGATTGTTCATATGGTTTTTACATGGCATGCCAGAAAATGTTGAGCCAGGGATGAGGTAAGAAGGAATCTGGGGAGGTCTTCTCTCTATCCCACTTAAAATTAAGGAAGAAAGTCCTGCTCCTTCCATCTCCTGTCTGTAAGGGATCTTCTTTCCTGTATTTCCAAAGGCTGATGACATGAGGGCTCATTGTGTTGGAATACACAAGGTAAGGATAACAAGACAATGCAATAGCAGACGTTTACAACAGAAGAGTTAAAGTGCAAATCCCATGTCTTCCTTCTTGCCCCTCCAGAAATGCCCCATTTCTTAGCTCTGCCAAAGAGCAGGGATGCCAGCAGCAGGGAAAGCTCAGTATCACTGGGACCCAGAGATCCTCGGGAGAGCCTCAGGCCCCACTGTACTACAGGAAAAGCATTTCGGGCCATTGCCTCCAGTGTGGTTGTTGCTCCCTATCTCAAGAGCGCAAAGCAGTTAATTGGTGCCCCAAGCAAGGCTCTGACAGGTTGGGAGCTGCACACAGGCAGACGGGTTCGCAAGGCTTCAAGCATATGCATGATCTGCAGGCTGTTTTAGATTTTAAATGTGCTTAAACTATCATCCTAGACTAATTCCTGCAACATGAATTGCACTTCACAGTGCCATTGATCTCATTATTTTTGCAATTTCATTCCTTCTGTTCTGAGCTTTATCTGAAAAAAAAACACAGCAAGAAAACCCAAACAATTTACTGTTCATTACTTCCTGCTGTCACAGGATGAACTTGCTTTCCCCAATACCTTCACTAAACTGGCAGAGCAGATCCCCTGTGAAAAACTGCAGCTGTTACAAGAATTTCCAATGTATATGTTCAAAATCCATTTTTTGCCTCTTGATTTAATAGTCTTCTAAGCCATTACTTCAAAGGGGGGTGTTGCCTATTTTTTATTTCTTGGGTTCAGTAGTTAGTGATAAATGAATCTCAGGAGAAAAAATAACTGAAGATGGTGAATAGAAGAAAAATGTTCATTATTAGCTCAGGCAGAAAATGAATCCCTTTTCAGAAATTCAGGAAGTTGATAATAGTGGTTTGGGTGGGGTTTTTTTACAGATGATTAGCCTCATGACAAATCTATCACTTTGCCTTCTCGAACAAGTATGATATGTTTTGTCTTTTTTTTTCTCTTGACAAGGGAATTCTTGACATAATGTCACTCTGTTGAAAAATGTGTGTATTTCTAGTAATTACTGAAAATGATGCTGTTCTTAATTTCCATATTACACAGGGTGGTTGTGATTAAAAAGTTAGACATTGACATGCAAGAAAGTTCTGGGATAAGTCAGTTAATTTCTTCTAACTGCAGCAGACATTTCTCTGCGAGACGACATACTACCACTTGTGTGTGCCTTTGGTTTTTTTAACTGTTTAACAGCAATCCCTGTACAAAGCAGAGCTGTAATCCCACACAGATGCAGTTTCTGTGCTGTCTTCGGTGAAGGCACCCCATCCCTCATGTAAATTTTTTACCTCATCGGAAACTTTGTGATACCTTTTATTATTGCCACACAAAGCAAAAAAAGAAAGAACTGTCTTCTTATCCATTTCCAGGTCTATATGTATTATTTTCAGAGATGGAGAGGTGAAACTTCATCTAAGCACCCATCCCCTACATTTGAAACTCAAGCACAGAACAAAACATCATAATGTCCTTCTTATCTGTAATTCAAAATAGTATGTCTGCCTTCTTACGCATATCCTGCCTTTGGACTTCATTTAGTATTTCTCTCCAAATTGTTGTGTTACAAAGTCAAAGCCAAGGGTGACAGAACCACTCTGTCACCACATGTGCTGGTCACTCCTTGCTGTTGGCTTAGTGACTGAAGTCACAGCTTGTATTAAATCTTGCCTAGCCCTTTATAACTCTTCAGCCACATTTAACATGTGGTATCTGGCCACCCTTAGGTGTGGTTGGTATCTTTAGTCAAAAGATGTGACAGCATGCTTACCTAAACTGTCTGCCAAAGCAAAGCCAAGGCTTAGGGTTCCCTTGGGAAATGCAAAGAGAAGCCGGCAGTGTGGTCCCCAAGGGGTCCTTCCAAAATCCGACAGGAGGGAAGAGCTCAGTAAAGAGGGGGAATCAGGAGAAGGGCTGATCCTCTTACCAGTACCCCAAAATAAGGCAAGATTTGCATTAATGGGTTGCTGCAACACAGGCAAACCCCTAGGGCTTTCTGAACTTAGAAAGGGTTTTTTTCTGACTGATAATGGAAGAGAAGTAATCCTTTAATGCAGTGAAAAGTTACAGCATTTCAACACATTTTTCATTCTCCAAGTAGGATGGAAAGCCTAAATCCTGGGAACAATCATAAATTCACAAGCTAAAAATAATTAAATAAAAAATGAATCACAGCATCTCTTTTTGTTTTCTGTCCCTTTACCTCCCATTTTGCACCTTGTTTTTCCAGCTTTTTGGTCTAAAATCACTAATCCTTCAAGACAAACAAACAAACAAAAAAATACTACCACAGAAAATAGAAACTTTTGCAATCAGTTTTGTCCTTGGCAAATTAAAATCTTTCGTAAATTAGGATGTGTTTATTGAAGAAAATTGCAGCTGACTTTACTCTTGAAAGTAGTCCCTTTAAATCCATGCAAAATGCAGATAAAATTCCCCTTAGTAGTCCCTTCCCTTGGACTATGTTTAAGGAGTCTGGGTCCCATGGGCTCTGGACACAAGGTGAAAACCTGTTACATTGACTCGACTACAGTGTATTCTGGGTTGGGCAATGGCATTGATTTGTCTAATATGTGGGCCGAAGTCTCTTAAATTCTCTGTCTGAAGGGAAGAGGAAAGAAACATTGTGTTAAGTGCCTGTTATAATTGGATGATTGATAAAGGATTAGCACACTATAAAATGATGTGGAAAAGATGAATACTGTTCAAAAAGATTAAAATACTAATAAAGAGGATTTTTTGCTCTGAACTAATTATAAAATTCTCCCGCAAACAGCTGAATAGGCTCAAGTTGCTTCTTCCTAGCACTTCTTTGCTGCTGGTTATCTTTTAGTGATAAAGTTCGTTATTTGCAATTCAATGGTATAATGAAAAGTAAGAGAAGGAATTGTCATCAGTTCAAGAAGGGTTGGGTTTTTTTTCATCTTTACAGGCTTTCTGGCAATTTTCTCTAGCTTTCAAACATCCAAAAAGCTGTATTTAAATTTTAGTCCATGGATGCAGCATACAAAAACTTCAAGAAGATGGTTTTAGTCTGACCACCAGTCAAGCAGAGTAGAGCCCTGCACATATGCAGTGGAAGCTGACGTGTGGTGTCCCCTGCCTGTACCCAGGTGAGATGCCTGTCGGATCGCTTGGGCTTATTGGAAAGGTTTTGTCACATGCAACTGACAGAAAAAGGGCCTTTCTGATGTGATTCCTGTGTAACTGTGGAGCACAGTTTGCTGTCAGGGTGGGGATGATGGAAACACAGGATAGTTAAGCTAGAGGAAGACAAACACCCTCCATCTACTCCTTTGCTAGCAGTAGTAGGAGGTGATAGTAGGAAGCAGGTCATTCTACATAAACAGGATGGATGTGTGGCAGCTCTCTCACAAGATTGCTCTTTCCCTTCAAGGCCCTCTTTTTCAAAGTCACATTGCTTTTGCAGTTCTTTGTCTGATCTCACCTCTCTCATTTAGCATCAGAGGCCTTTTGGTCCTACCAGAGACTGCCTAAAACTTGCGCTGCCTGAGAGAAGTCCTCCTTTATCTTTCTGAAGCATCTGTTCACCATCTAATTTCAAAGCATAGCTGAAAATCTGTTTTGTTTTGGTTTTTTTCCCCAAGCCAGTGCTTTTAAATTTCTTAATCGCTTTGTTGTTGTTGTTTAATTTGTAAATTCTTAGTGTTGTCCCTTTTTTCTTTCAAGAGCAAAAATATTGCCTCAGATTGCCGTATCACAACATATATCATACATTTGTCAGTTAATAATACTTTTTTTTTAAAAAAATGACACTAGAATATCCTAATCCTGTTTAAATCAGTGTAATGATTTGGACCTGTTTTGTTTCACCAAACAACCACAAGCAACAAACCAGCTTTTTGACTGAGAAGATGAAATAATTAAACCTGATGGATTTTCACACATCAGTTTAGGTAATTTCTGTATGGTTTTTTCCCCTAATACTGTAAGTGCCCTGTCTGATGGTGGGATGCCTGCCTTGACACTATAATTCCTGACTTACAGAAATTGTATGTGCTTCTTGGTGCGTGCAAGAATAATTTCAGTTTTGCTTTCCCATCCCTTACTCCTCTCTCTCCTCCCTCCAGCTTTTTTTCCTCATCCATATTTATACCAATAGTGATGAAAAAGGAGGGAGAGCTACCTCTTACCATCTCCTTCCAAGCCTAAGTAATTAGGGTACATATTGAGCTGGGTTACACTTCTCAGTTTATGTGGATTTTTTTATTCTCTCAATTTATAGACTGAAGCCAGGAAATGCCTTCCTCTTACAGCCAGCCACAGTCTAAGGCTCTTAGAGAAGAAAGAGGAGGGACCCTGAGAACTTTTTCTTTCCCTTCCCTCTCCACCTACCTTTTCCCCCTTGAAATCACTGGTCCAGACATCTCATCTCCTCCAAGCATATCTTTTACACTGCATGGATACATTCCTTTCAGATCTTTCAAAACTAATTTTTCAAGGAAAAGGAGTGGAAAATTCACAGTCCTTAATGAGGGTGGGAAAAGCCTAGATTCACATCCAAACACACCATGCTGAGCTTATGACAAAGGCTGCTTCCCCTGAGCACCTTCTGAGCTGTGTTACTTGAGTCTTCTCCATGAGAGAACATCACACAGGGCATTTTCACCAGTGCAGCTTTGCTAAACATTTTGCCATGTGGTTGGCCTTCATGCTGCACCACTACATATGTTTGAAATCTGAGACTTAGACAATACAAAATCTTTTTTCACCAGAAAATTGTAAGTTACATCTTAGCTCCTTAAAAAATATTTTGTTACCAAATATTTTTCTTCTCTTGCTTGGTATTTGGGGATAAAAACTCTTTTTAAGAAATGGTAGGAATTATTGAAATAACATTTAAGTTTTCATAGTTCTCCAAGATGTTTGAGCTCCAGAAAATTCATCCTTCAAGAACAAGAAATACAGATGATGTGAGTCTAGAAAGTAAATGTAATTAGAGCTGTAAAGCTGTGAAAATCAAGAAGACCCACTAGAGGTATTCACACAATGTGGTAGGTGCTATTCTTCCCTTTGTAATAGATGCCTATGGCTGAATGCACGGGCTTCAATGTACACACTCAGTTACTGTAAAACTGGTCCTACTGAATCCAGAAATCCTGAGAACTCAGTTGAGAGGTTTTAAAAAAATCCATGAACGTTGAGTTAGAGCTGTAGCGAATAAGAATTCTGCATCTATCATCAGTGCAATAGTTTGGCAGGGGGTGGGGGAGAATCTCATCTAAAAGCAGGTACAGCGAGTATGATTTGCCTGAGTTTCTCCTTTGAACTTTGAGAAAAATGCTTTCCACCTAGGTGAGCGAGTGCCAGCTGCTTTCTTGCTTGTACATATGCATGTCTGGTCCTGTAGAGCGGGCAGAAACTGAGCTGATGCACTGAGCAAGTGTAATTTAAATAACAGGTTTAATTACAGTCCTAGAACTGGAGTGTCAAGTTTGTGACAAACATGTAATAATTTCCACTGCAATTCATAGAGTCAGCAAATCTTGATCAACAGGTAATGCTGACACTATCTTTCTTAAGTTTTGATTTAAAATAACCGAGATTAAACCAGTTCTAAGAAGAAGATATGCATGCATTGGATTCTTAAAGTTTATTAGTTTTGCCAGTACAGTTTTTTTCATGATACATATTCTCAGTAACAACAGACATTGCAAAGCAGCTCCTATGACAATATACTGTGGTTTTAAAAGCCAATACTGTTGAGTGCTGGGAAAAAAAATCAGAGAAATTAATAGCTCTTGTACAGACTTAGAATTTGGGTGCAGTGACAGTTGCTTTCCTGGATATCAGTGGTGTGTCAATAATCACATCCAGTTCAGGAGATATGTCATTAAACCATTCTGAAGGCTGCTAACTGTACATTTTTCGTGAAATCAGTCAGATCTATATTCCCACAGCATTTGCAAAATCTTCCCTTATGTCTTCCTTTTAGTTTTAGTGTATGAATGAAGTCCCTTAATGTTAAAGTTATTTTGCCTCTGGTTAACAGAGTATAGTGTTGTTAATGCAAAAAAAAGAAGAAAATGGTGCACAAGCACTTTATTTTTAGAAGCCATTTTCTAAACATTTAATTTGTTTTATGACCATTACCTACACTAAAAATGAATGCTGAAGGGGGAATTATATTTTAGAAAAATCATTTTTTCCTCTTTAAAGTATACTTTGTGCCTTTTTATGAGGCTCTCCAGAGAATGAAAGCAAATAGTTGATTCTCAGGATGACTTTCTTTTGCTTAAAAATGAGGATTTTTCATTTTTATTTTTTTACAGCACATATTAGTTTAATCTAAGTTATTCAAGCTAAATGGGTTGTTAGTTTCCTGTTTCTTTGTTTTTCCCAGTATCTTTTGCTTTTCCAGAAGACTCCCAAAACCCATATTTATTTGTAAGTGTTAAATCACTGTTAGAAAAAAATTAATTACTCCAGAAGATACTTTAAAATTCAAAATTATCGATTTCATTTTGTCCCTTTTAATTACCTTTTAGTTTTCTCTCTATCAGGAATCTGGGCCCCTCAATTTTTTCTCCTCCTCCCCTAAACCTTTGCAGCATTTCAGTCAAATACATTGATAACTGCAGGATTTTTGTCTTGTTTCTATGCTCCAATATTTGAATTCAAGAAATAGGTTGTATCTAATCTGTTCAGTTTTGATTCCTCTGATGTTAAAATCCAAGTGGGATGCACTGAATACCGCTTTGGTCTCTTCAGAATGAGAATCTAATTTTGTTTTGTCTTATATCTGCCCCTTTGTTTTCCATAATGCATGATTAACAGATCAGTTCTCAAAAAAACATTTGCTGAACAAAAATTTTTACCATATGTTAACTCTTTATTCTTTTTCTGTGGCAAATTTGAGACCCCCTTGCCAATTTCAATCATATTTGAAAAATAATATTTTTGTTTTATTTTCCAGTTATGTTTGTCAAGACCTATGAAATGACTTAATAGAAAACTTATATTCCATCTACATATGAGCAGATTTTTGGTTTGCTATTTGCAACATCAGGATAAGCAATTCCATTAATCAGCTATTGAATGCAGGGCCAGATAGTGAGACAGATGTTGGGAGCTTCCTGAGCCCTGCTGGATGTGAACCATTCCAGGTAATGGCAGTGAAAGAGCTGTGGGTCCCATTACACAGTCCTCCAGCCTGGTTCCCATATCTTTATATCTTTCCGTGTGGAACTTCCCATCTTCAGAAAGTGTCTTGGCATCCATAACTGACAAAACTGTGCACTACTTTCCAGTGCATTGGTTCCAATCATCCCCTACTCCACCTTCCTGAAGGGACCACCCTAAGAAGGTTTATGTCAGTTCTGCCTTGGAGTTTCCTGTGTGAAAGTGAGGCTTGAACTTTTCCCTATTAAGAAAATGTTGTGAACTTGTCCCAAGACTTGACTTGACAATTGCTGCTCCTTAGTGTGATGTGACAGCTTGACTTTGTGAACAGGGCCCCCCTCAAGCCCTCTTCTTCTCAGGGGATGCCTCCAGAAAGAGAAGTTGCAGTTCATGCTGCTCCACCACAGGGAGAAGGGAACGATGCACGTTCCCTCCAGGCTTTCTGCGTCTCCTTAAAACATTAATGAAAAAGCTGCCTTGGAACCAGAAGACTTGGGGAATGATGCTGAAGAGGTGTTAATGACTTCTTGCTGCAAAGTGGAGGAAAGATCTTCAAGAAAAAGTTACAGCAGAACTATCTGTTCAGGTTTTGCACTCTATTGTGTATTATTACATTCACGTTCCTCCTCAAGTGCTGATGAAAGCAGTAACTCCATTAGATACTAGTGGTCTCTTTCTGTTACTTATATCAGTCCTGTTAGGTGCTATTGTTCATCCAAAAGCAATACAAAGAAAGGCAGGCTCATTAAGAAAGAGCCAGTTGTCTGGTGTTATAAATACTTGGCCTATGGGTTTGCCCTTAGTGACCTAAGAGGTATCATAGGTTGAATTTTTATTAGCAGTACTTCCCCAATAAATCTATTTTCCCTCAAACATCACATATTAAATTGATTATGCACCATGTCATTTTAAAAGTATGCAGTTGCTTTCTGATTTATATGGTCAGACTGCCTGCCAACTCAGCAATTTCCATCCTAAAATAATAGATCCAAAAAAACCCCAAGCCCCGCAGTCAGCTGCTTTATGTTGTAATGAGTCAGCTGCAGATCTGTGCAACCACTAATTTTGGCCCATTTGTCCTAAGGGACAAACAAAACCATGCAATTTTCTAGCAATTACGATCAGTGAAGAACTCTACATGGAAATGGTCAGCAGAAACATCAAGAAAAGAGTTTAGACCAGGAAGCATTTTCTACTGTTTTCTGTGCACACTGTCTCTCTCTCTCTCTGTTTCCAGTAAAGAATTAAACTATAATCACAGACCTTGTTGGCCAGTTTCAGGAAAAGAAAAAGAAGGGGAAAAAACCAAAACAAACGCAAACAAAAAACCCCAGACCTAGTGAAGTCAGTGAAGTTGCTAGAGGTTTGCAACTAAGTGCGTACTTGAGCTTTAATAATGTCTCTTAAAACCGTAACGAAATGAGTGAAAAACTTTCTTGTCAGCTCTTCTATGCATGGTTATTTCAGATGTAAACCAGACAGGCCCATGTGTGTCATGTATGAGATACTCTACCATTGATCAGCACACAGACTAACAGAGAGCAGTAGTAGATATGGCAAATACCAATGTACGGTCATATCTAAAACCAAGAAAAAATAGAGAGGCAGCCCACAAAGATAAATAATGCTGGTACACTCTTCATGTGTATAATATACATCTTGCTATTAATTAGGAAGGATTAAGAGATTAGTCGATTCTTACTTCTAGTAGTTCTAGATGGAGAGCTTGCACATCTCTTCAGCGTGTTTTGTTAGAGATGCCTTGGGTTGACCACTTAAAACCTACTGCACCATAGTGCTACAGTCCTTTCTTTGTGACTGCAACGTGAAAAGCCGTAGGGTAAATTCAGGGTAAAAAATGGCCTTCACAGAGTTTTATAGTAGTAGCAGGACACAAAAAAAAAAATTAAATCCTTGTAGTATGGCGTGTGAGAAACAGGGAGCCCATCTCCATTTTCTTCCCTTTCAGCGCTACAAAGGTCACCAGGAATTCAGATATCCTTTTTGTTGTGAAAGAACCGATGAGCATCTGAATCACTGAGGATGCCAGCTTTTATCAGTCCAATCACTTCTGACCATAATCACATGTGACTTTGTCATTTTAAGGTGATCTATAGAGCCTCATACTTAATGTGTATATTGTTTCTGTTAATGATGCATAGTTAAGCCCAGAGCAATAATGTAATGAGACTAATCCAATAAAGTTCATTTGTGGGGCTTGTGAAAGGGACATCTTTAACAGACCATGCATTTAATGACAATGTAGTATTGATTAAATTAGATCCACAATGGCATAAACAATAACACTGAATTTCCAAAGTGTGCTCTGATTGAGCTACTATTTCAGATTTAGGCTATAGGGTTAGAAATGGGGTAAATACATATCCATAAATAGTCTTTGCATGGCATCTGTACTAATTAGTGTAATTATATCCCAATGTCATTAGCTTAATTTATGAGTTGGGAGCATGGCTGAAAGTAGGGGTTTTTTCTTGCCTTTTCTATTTAGAATTTGATTATTAGGATGAGGTCGTTAGTTTACAATTAAGTCACTTTATTTCCTCTAGCACTAATATTAATGGAACACTTCATCACTGGAGCTCATATCTTGCCTTTCTGGTAAATAGAGGGAGGAACTCCTATGGGGTTTATCTTCCCACTCCATCATTAAAGCTGCAGGGAGAATTTCTCACATGTATTACATGAGACAATGAGGCAATTTCTTATGAAGTAATTTTTGCACACGCATTCCCATCTTCATGCCTCCAGTGGGCTCTTTGGATCTTTACCCCATCCCTCTGCCAGCACAATCCATCAGTTCAGATGTGGAAGAAGGTTTTGCTATGCAGGGGAAAAAAAAACCCATGAAGCCTAGTTTTAATAACAGGGCTTTAGCAACCCAAATTAGCCCTAAACATTCAATTCTAGGCTATGTGTCTGGCAGCAGTTGACATCTGATCTCTCTGAGGAAGGCTTTTTCTCCTTGGTGTGGAAGGGAGATAAAGGGGGAGACCTGTTCTTTGAACCACTCTAAATAAAACCCTATTGCTATCACCATGTGATGCTTAAAAAAACCAAACAGAATGTAAAAAGGAACAAAAAAACTAGGGAGAGATTCCTTTTTGTCCCCACCTGTATTAAGAAAAAACTTGGGGCTTTTTACTGCTTGTCACAGCATGATCCGTTTTAACGATCTGTCTCTCTCTTTGTACCGTTCCCCTCTAGCGGTGGATCAGAGGAGAGATGCTGCGGCACACCCGCAGAAGCCGCTGCGGAGCACAGCCAGCTCCTCACGTATGGAACTGGGCAGCACATGCTTGAGTCACATTAATAGGATGCAAGTTTGTGAGCAGTTGTCCTGTTGTTTTAAGTACTGTATTTTCCAGTCATGTAGTCATATCCTTTCCTAGGTTTTCTTTTTTCCTCCTGAAACTAAATGACCTACAGCTACATACCACTGCCATAAAGCACATACTTTCCTTTTACGGCTCTCTTTGCCAGCCGTATCCGCTCAGGGCACATGGCACGCGGTTGTGATAAACCACTGAATTTTATCCCAATTCACTAGCTGTATCTTTTATCCTTCTAAGTCGTTCTAGATACAGTTTAAAAGAATTCTGAATCTAAACACACTTGAGAATGCCTGCTATGTTTTTTTAATAGTGTAGCCGTGTTTCCTGTACACATCCCTGCACGTAAACTCTACACCTGAACCTTATGAACTGTGTATATTGAGTTCGTTGAAAAATCCCCCCTGTGCAGTTCCTAACAGAAGCCTTGGGTGGTTGCTTTGCAGTGGGTGACTGTGTGAGGATGTGTCAGAGCGAGGCTCTTGCCAAGGCAGCCTCCTTCCACCCCCTTTGCCCATCGGCCTCTGGAGGCAGGTGATGCACTGAAGAGCTCTGCCCCTTGAGAGGAGGATTAGCTCTATTCCCATTTGATGGGGAGAGGGAGTGGTGTGCAGAAGGGCTGAAGCTGAGCAGCTGTCAGGGCCGTGAAAGCTGTTAAATGGAGAGCTGGAGATATTGTCTGAGAGTGGAAGTCCTGTCCTGGTGTTGCTTCACCCATCCCACATTCCAGCCTCCTGCATTCATTTTAGATGTCTTCCAGAAACCTTCCCAGGAGAAACAGCTGCTTCATGCTTGAGAGAGGAAATACTGAAAGCTCCTGAGGGCTTAAATCTGGGGGAGTGATGCAATTTCTCTCTTTTGGCAACACAAACAGTGTTTAACTCATCTTTTGACACAATCAGAGGCTGAAGAACTACCCTAAAATTTTTTGTTTGCTGGAGTAAAGGATGGTACCTTGTGAGGGGTCTCAACTGTCTTAAAAGTGGACAGCTCTTTGGTATTAAACCGTATAGCTTAACAGGATTTGAAAAACGATGTTGAGAAAAGGATGGAAGTGATGTGATATTTGCATGTGGGCTTATATTTTCAAATCTAAAGTACCTTACATTTGTTTATCTGAAGGCAGGGTTTTAGAAGTGTCCACTAATAGGCAAATAGATAGGTCATTTAGCAAATGTCATTTTTGCCCCTCTGAGACCCTAAATAGCTATAAAAATAAGAAGCGTAGGGCTTTCTTTCCTACAATGGCTAAAGTTCTTGCTATAATGCCTTTGGAAGGGACAGTTGAAAATGAGTCTGGTATAGGGCTGACTCCTAGTGATTACTCCGAGAAGCAGCAGCCTTACAGGAGTCTGGCAGAAGCTGAAGTCTGAACATCCACATGCAAGGATATGTTCATGCATGTATTGATGTAGACAGGAGACGTCTGAGTTGGGCTTGCAGCAGATTAATGTTAATTGTTAAATAAAGTGTTGGATAGGTATTTTGAGTCATAGGCATATTCTCCCATTCCCATAAGAGTATGGTTCCATGTGTGTCAGCACTTGCAGTGCTATAAATCTAGAGTAACTCCCTTGAGACAGTGGCTTTTGCACAGATTTTACCAGAGAGTAAAAGAGAACAGGTACCTGAAGAAGGGCATTAAGACATGGAAAAGAACTTAATTGCTGTGATATATGCAGTGATTTTCCTAGATAAGCAGAGGAGATAGAGGTGACATTCATACTTTTAGTAAAAGAAACAGTAATTCTTCATAAAAATAGAAGCCAAAGTTCCTGTAGCTAAATGGAAATGAACTACTTTTTCTTCTATTCATGTCTTCCAACTTCCTTGCTTCACATATTTGACAGCATTTTGAGGATAGCTGTGTTTTCTGTATCCCCTAGCATATCATTTAATCAGTTTTCAGTGCTGTGCCTGGGTCGTTGCTGTTAAGTGTTTGCAGGACTGCCAGCTGTATGCTTGGCACTGTCTAAGGACTTGAGGATGGCAGCTTGGACAACTGGTAAGGCAAAAAGAAATAACATTACTCTGCGTGACTTAAAATCAATGTATTTTCATAAACAGAAGGTTGCAAGTGGATCTGCCAGGTTCAGGTAAAGCAGGGCTTTTGGTAAATTTGAACAGAAGAGGTGATATGGGGCAAAAGACATGGAAACTCTGAAAACTTGGCAGGCAGGAGGGCTGGGAGATAAAGCTAAGATAAAGCTTAACAAGGGGAAGGTAAATTAAAAGGACCTAGAATTACACTGAGCTTGGAAGGTGCTGACATCTGTTATGATTTTGGAGGAAAGCCAATGGTGAAGCTAAGAAAGGAGTTGGAGAAGAGGAAGGTAAAGAGGTGATCAAACTTCCAGGCAAGAAACACATGTTTATTTGGCAGCACTTTGATTTGTATGCCTTTGTGCACATGGGAAGCCAGAAAGGAGGAATGGAGGCTGCAGTCATAAAAATGGGATATGTGAGAGCGATAGATCAAAGGATTGCACTGTAAGGATGGAGATGAAAGGGTGGATTTTGAAGATACTAAAGAGAGAAGTGTCGAGACTTGGACATGGTTTGGGTGTGGCTAAGGGGGAAGGAATCAAACACAGGCCCCCAAATGTGGGCCAGAGTGATAGAAGAGGAGTGGTATTGTCAACAGTACTAGAAAAGTTTTGTGAGGAAAGGTAAATTTGGTTTGGCCATAATCCACCAAAAATTTTTAAAAAATACTGATTTTTCTTGGATAGCTAATTTATACTTAAACTTTTTTTTTTTAAATGGAATTAATATAGTGATAACTCCCAGCAACTAGAACGGTTGCCGGCTAATTTAAACCACCCTTACATAGATCTATAAAAGGCCTCATGTTTCATGACATAGCTCTGTTGAAATGGTTGTTATTTCTTGGATTATGTCGGTCTTCCAGACTGGGATAGAAGAAATAAATTTATTTTTAATGAAAAGTGTAATTAGAAGATCCCAGAAGCTGGCAAGGAAAGATGAAGCAAAATGTTAGTACCTTATGTAGGTAGTCTACATGTGGGTATGCCTGTACTTCCTTTGGGTGGCTAGATTTCGTGATTGCCATATCTCTTGAATGTCTGTGGATGTCAATCTTTCTCTCTCCTTGCTCTTTTTTATTTCACCAGCACAAACAAATGCAGTATCAACTTGTAACTAATGATGGCTAGGTATATGATGCCTTCCTGGACCACAGTTCAGGAAAAACCTGTTTCTCAGCCATTATTGATATAGCTATACAGAGCTGTTTATTCCAAGAACCTTTACAGTAGCACGAAAGTTACCAGTTTTAGTCTACACAGCTCAAAGCCACAGCTGTTTCTTTCAGGACTGACAACAAAGTTTGTTTCTCTGGCAGCTGTCAAGTCCAGAGCACCCATGAGAAGTCATGTCCTAATGACTACCATTAAGGACTACCCAAGTGGGAGAGCCTGACAGTCGTTTGACAGACCTGCATCAATACCGAGGCAGCATCATGACTCAGCTGGTAGACAGCATCAAAACTAGGAGTTTGCAAATTATCACGTCATTAACAAAACTAAAAAATCAGTGAATTACATATTTCTCCCCTTCTGTGTCTCTTCTTTCACTGTCTTCTGCTCCCAAAGTGGGTTGGCGTCACCGACGCCAGCCTGGTGCTTCCTTCTGGGGAGGTGATGGCAGCCCTTGCTCTTGAGGGAGACTTGAGGGCAGCCACAGTATTCTTCCATTCCCTTTGTTCAGGGACACTCCTTTCTGTTCCCAGTGAAATGCTGGAGCACACCCGCATCATTGAGATCCTGAGGAGCTGCAGGGAGGTGAAAGAGGAGGCTCCAGCATCATTCTGCATTTCAGGCCCCATGCTTAGTGAAGTCCCCCAGGGACATGCCTGGGCTCCCAGCAAAAGCACGTTGTTTAAGTATCAGAGGAGTTAGCATGGGAGATTCCTGATGCCAGTGGGATACTCATAGAAACCAGGCTACTGTGTGACAGTACAGATCTAAATTTTTGAGGAATGTTGTGTCTTTTGTCTCATTTCAACGTACAGATGAACATACTGTTGCTTTTCAATGTCTTGGTTCAAAAGAGAGGCTGTAGCCTGGTTGAGTTTAAAACGCTAAAATGTATTTATAAACCTAATGCTTCCTCCAGCTGGGAGCTGGAGCAATTCCTGCAGTTTCTTGTTAGCTACTCAAGGACAGTTATGGCTGGTCTGTGATAAGAGAAAATTATTTATGCAATCTGTTCACCTCCTGCCCCTCCACTCAGCAAATGTTTCTTTGTGCAACATCAGGAGTTTTGTTTGCCTTGACTTTACTGTGTGCCATCTTACAGGATTCGTTATTATTACTGAAGAAAACTGAGCCAGAAACTCCCCATTTTTAAACTGAGAATTGTTTGCTAATCAGGATATTATATTTAATTTAAGGAAATCACAGTCTAATTTTCTGCAAAGCAATCTATTATATTGGGGTGGGAAGGGGGGTGTAACTGCTGCTGCTACTGTAGTTTTAAAGTGCTTGTTTGCATTTCCTGTAGACAAAGTTTGGGGTTGCCTGTTTCATGTGGAAGTAATGATTACTGAGAAGACACTTTAGAAGGTTTTGATGACTTTACTCCTGAACTGGGTTGTGCTGTTTTGCACCCTTTGCTAGCCGCCTCCTGGGACACTGTGCAGGATTTGTGGTGGTCAAAAGACCAGAGAGCAAATGAAAGTGGCAGCTGTGGAGAAGCACCAGCAGCGAAGGTCTGCCCTTATCCCTTCAGCCCTAGGTTGAAAGTCACTCAGAGCATGATAGCTGAACGTTTCCTTTGTAGCAATTAGTCTCAACATAAGCTTCCTCTAGGATATAATTGGGTCACTTGCAGTGGGTTTTGCTATCTGTCTGCTGTGAAGTCTGGCTTGAAATGTATAAATGGGTCAAGAACATTAAAGTCTTGTGGGGAACTGTTTTCAGGGTTAGATCAGGATTTGTGCGTACATTTGTGTGCAGAAGCAGCGCTTAAGGCATGTAGCTCTGCACAGGCAGCCTGCTTGCTGGTGGAGGAAACATCTGTGCATACTAAGGCAGTTCGACATCTTTCCACTTGGACAGTAACAAGAATACAGGAGCATGCTAGGGTAGCCAGAATAAATTGAAACTATATTACTCTATACTTGCTGCGGAGAAGCGCAGAACAAGATCATCTCCATTCACATAACATTTCTCCACTTAGGCATTCGACTAAGGAGGCATGAGAAAGTGCAGCTTTACTCTTGCTAGAAACAGAACAGCCCTAGCCTGCATCTTCTCATTTAGAAACAGTGCTCTGTGGCAGTATCACTTCTGCTTGGCTGTAGCACTAGCTCCCACTTTTTTTTCCTTCCAGTTTTAGTATTGTTCACCTAAATATAGCTTTGCTTGTCACAATCATCTGATCCTTTACAAGAGCAAGGCTGGTATTTTTTAAGAAAAATAATTATCTAAACCCGTTCCATTTCAAAGCTCAAACCATCAAACTCACTGATTTCTTCTCTTGCTGCATTTCCAGGTTGACTTGTCAGATCACTTCCAAACATTGTGTGGGGGGGATAATTGGGAACCAGAGCTTAATTTGCACCTGCAGTGTGCAGGACCAGAGCTGAGTGATCCAGTCACGTCTTAACCACTACCTCTGTCTCTAGGGTACCTATCGCTACCTTTAGCTGTCACACTGCAGCCTGTGCTCTGCTTTGATTGCCTCCGCTGTTCAGCTCCATATTGTCCTCTCATTGCACTGACTCAGCTTCCAGCATGGTTCTAGAGCACAGATTTTAATGCCAGAGAATCACTGGTACCACCTACACAATACAGTGCCAGGGATTTCAGCACAGAATCAACTTATTTATGTTGGATCAGTGCTAGGGATCCCAGATGCAGTCTGGTGGAGACGGTTCATCTTTGTTTTTCCCTTAAGTTATGGAAGGATAGTAGTGAAACCATAAATAGCTTGACATGATTGCATTGGTTAGTAAAGTCTGAAGTGGACAAAGACGAAGAGGAAGACAAGGGGGAAAGCAGCACATTCATCATCCTCCAGGCAGAATCCCTCAAAAATTACATTGAGGATGCCTGAGCAGTATTGGCTGCCTCGACCATCTCTGTCTCTTTGCTGTGCGTATGCACATGTATGTATATGCGTGCACATGCACAAACCCATACACACCCTCAGTCCTTGATACAGTACAGTTTGTAATGCTTGCTTGGCTCCTTTACCTATGCGTCAGTCCTTCCAGGTATAGCATATGCTTCTGGGGAGCAGAATAACATCACTGTGCCAGCTGAGATCTGTGAGCAGTTGTCCTTCTCTGCTAAAGCAAACACACTCTGTGCTCTGATGAGATGCCATTTCTCATTTACATTAGCCCTCTTGCAGTACTGCATCCCTCAGTCTGAGGTCCTAGGAGGGTGAAGGAAGAAGGATGGCTTCATCAGAGGTTATGGCTTATTTCAAATGGGCTCCTGAAAGCCCAGTGGTTATCTCAGTAGAAATGTAACCCTTTCTAGTGTCCACGTCTGCCAGTATAGATCCCATTACACAGGATATTCCTGAAAGTTTTCTGTATATTTACTGCTAAAGCAAGAGACATTTTAAAAAAATAGAAATGTGACTTGCTTGTGTTGCTTGTGTAGTGAAGTAAGTGAACATGAGCACTAATGAGTGAAGTGTGAAACAAGGCTTGGAAAGCATGCAAATCCAATGAAAAGTATTTTGGATTTTGGGTGAGACAAAGAAGAAACACAGGTGTGAGGGAGTTTTCACTCAAGCCATTATTGTTACTGTGCTTGGTGAAAAGGAGGGACTGCTCTGAAATGCTGAAGCAGTCCAGGCCCAAATGCATTAATTCCAAGTTCAAAGACTATCATAAACCAATGCAGGTTGGTGTTTGTTTTGTTGGGGTTTTTTTGTGATCCACCTGCATGTCAGGGTTAAATTCTTCTTGCATTCTTAAAAGTTGCTCCTTCTGTCACTGTTGATGCCATGGAGAAGCAGAAGGCTGTGCTTGGGTTCACTGAGCTGGAACAGCATATTCATATAAACAGACCTGGGACCTGCTGAAAGAGATGCCTGCTTGGCAGTAACACCACCTTGAGTTCCGACGGGATGTACATCTGTGCCTCACTGATAATGTAATAACCTTCATTACATTTTTGGCTGAGAGCACCTGCGCACAGCCTGAGACATCAGCCCAGGGCAACCATTTTGACTGAGGTGATATTAATAGCTCTCATTAAAAATTATGACTATAGCAGTGCCCAATAGCACTGCTGTACTAAAGCAGCTGTCAGCATTTCTATTACAGAACTCTGTTTTCAGGAGTTAATAACTTGTCCGTGAAAGTTTGCCTATCTCTGAGCTGAAACTTGAATGCAAAATATCAGACTGGGGTTTCTTTAAAGTAATATAACTACTACCAGTCTAGCTTTCACTTTTTTCTGAGGCTATCTTGAACTTTGTTACCAGTGCAATGGTATTTATCTGGCGATTATAAGATGCCAAAAAAAATCATGTGTCTTCGCAGGCCAGAATAGAAGAGGTGGAAACGCCTGAAATGTCTTGGGACTCCATTAGAGGATGCATCCTCCATTGACCTTGCAAGGACCTAAATCAGACTTTAAAGCTTTAAAATTGGGCATTGTTCTAAAATATAGTAATATGATTGTCTTATTGTAATTGAACTTTGGCCTTTTTTGTTTGAATTGCATGTATAGGCTGTACAGTAGTTTTATCTGCCTGGATAATAATTGTCTTGGTAATAATTAAGGAATAATTATTTCAGATAAAATATTCCAGGTTAACTTCCTGCAGGTAGGCATGCTTATTTCAAAGTAAGAATATCATCTTCATACTAAGCTTTCATATTTTGAAGAATGTGCTTAAGTAATTTCCAAAACTCAGATATTCTGATTTTGGAATATAAATTTTTCTACTAAGTTATTGCAGACCCATGTTCAATATAAATATACTTGCTGGTCGGGGACAGGCCCTAAAAGACGCTTAGATTAATTTAAACACGTAAAGCTAATGCATAATACAGACCCTGAAAATGTCATCTTTCCTGTGCTTAACTTTACTGGCAAATAACATTCATGTGTTCAAAGGTTTTAAATCACAATATTTAATTATACAATTCCTTACAGACACAAAGTGACCAGCTAAATCAGTGGGACCATAGGACTGCAAATAATGTCAGCAAAGAAGAATGTGAATAAACAGCAATTATGACACAGATCTGACAAGTAAAAAATCCAGCTGAGCTCTAGAAGTTTATATTTTGGCATCTGGCGCTTTGCCAACACCAATGTTTCATACTTGACACCTTACATGCACAGTGTGTACTTTTGAGAATGTTCTGAGACAATTATGTGCATCTTGGCGAGCCAATGTCCCCCTTAGGGAAAGGAGAGGGTGGGAGAGAGAGAAAGAGGAGAGAGCAAATAATGGGAACATTAATGATGCCTCTTATTAGTCATAAATTATGGAATCACATAATAATTTTTTTGAACAGGGTTTATGGAGACCATCTTGTCCCAAATACCTGCTTGAAGCAGGACTACCTGCAAAGATAGATCAGGTCCTGTCAACTCCAGACTGTCTTCAGGGCTGCTGATTCTGCTGACTACCCAGGCACCCCTTCCAGTGCTGAACCACTCTTGCTGTGAAGAATTTTGTCATTGTGTCTAAACACGAGAATAAGAATTTCTCTTACTGCAATTTGCGACTGTTGGCTCTTGTCCTGTTGTAATGCATCTCTGAGAAAAGTTTGACTCTGTCTTCTCTACAGCCCTGCGTTTGATAGATGAAGACTGTTTAAGTTGTCCTTCTGCCTTCTTTTCTGAAGGGTAAGCAAACATGGCAGCGTTTGGGTTAGGACCATCTTCACAACTCTGGCCTCTGCTGCATTTCTCTCTAATTTATCAGTATTTCTCTTGTGCTGGGTGACCAAATTGATCACAGTGGTTTTGATGTGGTTTCAGGTGCAGGAAAAAAGAGAAAAAACATTTTCCCTAGGCCTGCTGGTTTTTAACTTGCTCATGCGCCCTGGTATACATCTAGTCTTCCTCACTGCAAGGATGCATCACTGGCCCACGTTTAACTTGATGTTCAACAGGAGTCCCCGGTGCTTTTCTGCAAGGCTGCTAGCTAGCTGGGCAGGTCAGACTGCATCAGTGCCGCCTGTGGTCTCCCAGTATATCGATGGGTGATTTTTTAGGTTTGGGGTTTGGGTTTTTTTTTAAAATGAAACATTCTGAGATTTCCATGTACTTTCATTTAAGAAGCAATGGATAGGTAGGAAAATCAATTCCTGTTGTCTATGGAATTCATGCAGTCAGTGGAATAAGGTAACCTCAGCTGTAAGTCACATTCATTGTCTGTATAACTGTTTAACACATACGTATAAAGTTTCATCATCCATAAAATTTGTTATACAGATGAGTAAAACAGTCTAAGCATCTGTTCTATGTGTGCTACCTAAACCACAGCACAGGGGTACGTTAATTAAGCAATCTTCCAAATACTACAAGCAAGGTGGGGGGATAGACATTATGACCACCATATAGGGGATAGGAAAACGGAGAGGTCTGTGCAGTAAGTCATTAAATGAGTCAAAAGGAAAACTTTTCAACCCTTCTCCTTTGCAATGGAGCCACCTCAGTCACCTCAGCTATGCTGTATGAATATTTTAAATATAGCATCTTTGCGCTTTTAGTAAAAACTATTTTAAGATGGTTTAAGGAATGCATGAGTGTTTTGCATTTTTAAGTTATGAGTTAACTAAATAGTTCCTATTTCTGCATTAAAAAAAATTTTTTTAGGACAGGATATACCTATAAATTGCCAAAATATCAGAAATGTTTTCCATTTCCACAAATGAAAGTCGAATTTGGCTCTCAGTGTTAAAATGACTACAATATACAGGAACAAAAAAACCTCAGAAGTATATTTAAAAACCCAAAGAGCAGTAAAATGAGCAGTAAAGCTAAAGTTGAAAGACAGAGAAAGCATCTGTGATTTGAGGAATGTGGTCCTCAAAATGCAAAGACAGATCCTTAAATCTTTGCTTCCTGGAGGAATCGATCTAAATAACGCCTTTGTGATTAGTCCTTCCCAGAGCAAGTAGGCTATGCTCAGTGTATTAAGTGTTTTAGATTAATTCACAGGGGGTCTATGAGCCAAACCAGAGAGGTGGGAAAGCAGATCAGTTGCTTGGCACTCCTCTGCAGCTGAACTCAGCCAACAAGCTGTTCATGATGGCAGCAGATGTTCCTGCCTTTGCCTTACGCCAAAGATCGCCGTATGGACTTAGTTCATGGGCCATTCCTCCCAGCTGCAAATTCCAGTGCAAGCAAAAGCCTTTCAAAGAGGAACGATTGGATGCTGAGGCATCAAGACCTGGCAATAGTCAGTGTGCTCAAAAAGGTAAATGACAGAATAACAGTAATCTGCAGTGTAACAATGCAGATATCGGCATTATCTTTCTTTTCCAGGGTTTGGCCCAGTGCTGTTCTCTTTTGTTTCAGTGCATAAACAGTGAGGTTTTTATGACTGGACTGTGTTAAAATTTGCGCTTCGCAAAGTCCTTGTTTCCTTCGATGTAGGCCATGAATGTTTGGGGATGAGGTTCCTCAAGGCCATGATTCAGCCCTGTGGAACAAATGCTAGCATAGATTTGCACAAGCAAATAATAATACAAGAAGATTTTGTATTTATACTTCTTTTATCCAGAGAAATCCTGGTTTTGCTAATGAAGGCTTTCACAAATAGCAAATTTCAGACTTAAGGCCAGCTCTGGCGCAGAGGAGACTATCTCAAGAAGGAAACAAACTTTGTTGTGTGCGTCACTGAGTAAGATACAAGTGCAAACTCTTTTCTCCTGGAATCTCTGCATCTCCTCTGAGCCTCTGAAAAGTGACCATGTCTTGAAGCCATACAGTGAGCATGCATGTAGCCTGCTCCTGCTTTCAACAGGGAGCGAGTCCGTGCTGACTGCAGCAGGTCTCCACCCAGAGAGATGTGACTTGGGCTGTGGAGGCTGAAGCCTGTGCTCCACAGGGAACGCGGCTTCAGAAATCGCAGTCTTAAGTGAAGAGATCTTAATTCCTTTTTAGCGTGGGTGGTTTGGAGTGTTTGGGTTTTTATGAAAAAGAACTGGGTGGCACATTGCTCATAATTTTAGAACAAATAGGTCATTTTTTCAATTACTCATGTAATCTTGCTATAATAAATACATTCATTGTTTTATTTTTAAGCATGGAAAGTCAATTAAATGGCTAGTTTTATAATGCTGATCTTGTACATATTAGAGAAAGATAAACAGACCCATCTTCAATTTTATATTCTTTTTTGTGTGACTTTTTTCAGTGTATACCAGTTATTAGTAATTTGTCTGTTTAGCTTTTAAAAAATCAGAAAGTATTATGCAACATTTCAGAAATTCTGATCATTTTTCACAAAACTTTTTTTTGCACATATTTTACAATGAGTCGTGCTGACTAGTCCTATACAGGAGGAAGACAGAAAGTACATGTGGCTGCTCTTGTAGAAGTATGGTGTCAATATTTCTATATTTATTACTGCAATGACATTTTTAAATATGTAACTCTTTTCAGTTTTCATAAATGGGAATTTTGGAGTCACTGGCTTTTCTTCAAGCTAGAGAGAAACGTAAGAGTGGTTGTACTGCTGAACAGGATTTCAGTGCCTTTGGAGCTCCATTCCTGGTTTTCAAAACTCAAGCGGTTAGTGTATACATCAATTTTGAAAATAGGGCCCTGGTTGCATTCTGAAACGTGTCGCCTTACAACTACGCTGCAACTGAATCACAGCATCTGGTTAGGACACGTTAAAAATGTGCAGTGTGGCCGGCACCTAATGGCAGAGCTTAACATTTTGTTTATTTCTGAAGAGGATACCTTGCAAGCCCTACCTTCTTCTTTCAAATTGGTTACTTATATAAGCCTTAATTTTTTTCGCATGCTTACTGACAGTTTGATGGAATCCTAGGTAAGCCTTGGGAATCAATTCCTCTGTTTTATATATCATGCTAAGAGTGATTTGATTATCCCTGTAGCTGAAAAAAATGTAGCCTGCATGTGTCCTGAATTGAAAACAGATCTGCATTAAAGAGCATTACATCAGTATTGCTGACATGCTAGAAATGAGTCAGTTGGGAAGTACATTTTCAAATAAAACCTGATGGAATTACAAGCAATTAACTTCTTCCTTGGAGTAACAGATATACAAGATACACGCTCTGTCCTTTAAAAATACCTCCCACTCTTAGTTAGAGTAAGATAGGAATAATGTGCTTAGAGAGTTGACTACACAGGACTACACTAGCAAGGAAATACGTGCTGCACAGCATCAGGGACTGTCCACTTCAGCCTCACCCACATAAGCAGTAGATGATAAATGGTCATCCCTGCTTCCTTGTTCAGCTTAAGATATGGTCTAATGTCTCCAATCTGCTGTTGTCTCATTAGCTTCATATCAGGCTCTAAAATGTATTTTAGATTTGCTCTTACTGTGCAAGAGACTACAACTCTGTAGAGCCAACACGTAATTGTAATTCATACAGTACCATTCTTACTCAGGTTGATCTGTCGTTGGTACAAACTGAAAAATTACTTATATCGTGAGCATTTTTACCTCTCTCAGGTGAAGAGGAGAACACAGTAGTCAGTACTGCTTCTTGGCAATCATCAAAATGTATTTTAAAAATGCAATTGCAAGATAGGTTTTTCATAGCCCTTTCTCATGTTAAGGATATGTGTGATTAACCTAAATTTTTTTCATTAAATGAAACCCCATTTCAGCAAAGTAAAATGTGATATGTCAATATCTGAACATTTTAAAACTATATAAAGTATACTGTAATTATTATCAAAGTCCTTTGGATTTTCTACTTCATTTATTTTGCTTCTCAGCAGTTTGATATATTTAAGGACCAGCTTATGCTAGAGGTTACTGAGCAAAGCACAGAGCATTTTGCTGTAGCTAGTCATTTACTCTGAAGATACCATTGACTGTTTCATCTTCCTTAAAGAACTTAATGAATAAAATTACACCACTTTGCTATTTTAGTTCATTGTTTTGGCATTTGCATGTAAAATTAAGTCTCGTCTTGGCATCTGGGACAACAGTGACAAAAATTAAATCATCTAGATATATGTTGAGTTCAAAAAGTGGTTAGAACAAAAAGAGATGGGACAACTGCTTTCCTGATTACTTTGGACTGTCTGCTTGGGACAGGACAAGACCGTGGGAGGCAATAACCCTAATTTTTAAGGAAATGAGGCTGTGAATCAAAGATTGACTCCCCGCAGGAGGTATGCATTACATCCAGTGACTAAAACCACATGAAGTATAGGGAGCCAAATAGCTGACAAAAGTGGAAAGAAGGAGTTTTGTTGATTCATTATAAGAAAAATAATGAAAGCTGAAAAAATTTTGGAAAGCTGAGGTGAGAGTCACTGGGAAACCTTCTTCCTTTCTTTCAGAGCTGTCGGAAAAGTGGGAACAAAATCTGATCTAGTCAGCTACCACTTTCTTTTTTCTAAGTCCATTGATCATAAATATTGTGATGGTGTTAAGAGAATTTATGTTACACGAGCTTCCCATAACTGAAGTAATGATATATTGGCCAGGAGGTGATGTTTTCTTTAGAGGATACAAAATTTTGTTGTGTTTTAAGGCCAGCATTCCTTAAATGATGTCAGATTTTCATGCATGCCAAAAATGACTGCAGACTGTCATGGGACCATCTTTGGCTTATGATCAGCCATATTTTTTTATTGGGTTTTTTGGTGGCTTATTTGTCTTCAGCTAACACTGAAAGACCAAAAATGTTGATTGGTAGAATTAACAGATTACCAATAGCTCAAACCATTCGAGTAGTGGGTTGTTGAAAGTCTATTAAGGAAATAGATTAGTGGATAACTCTTCCATCTCTGAAATCCAGATCACTCCAGATCAATAGGAGTGGCAAGTTATCTTTTGATGGTTGTATTCATCTTGTCTTTGAATTAATTTTTGATCAAAGTTAAGTACACATTCCTTGTTTTTGATTCACTGTCACTGCTGCTGACAATCTCATCATGGCAGAGGAGCACAAAGTACAGAGAGATAGCGCTGTCTTGGGGTGAGATAGGGACACGCTCTTTACTCTGAGATAAGTCTTTCTGCTTTACTAATGTAAAAGGAAGAAAACTGTTCCTTGAATATTTTACCACTGCACAAGCTGGGTCTTTAAAGAAAATCTACTGCACCATTATTATTAATTTAGGATTATGTAAAGGCTGTTACTGAAGAAACACGACAACATTTGTGAGAAAAAAAATTAACTAATCTCTCTACATTTATTTTGTTTTCTCTCTACAGTTCACTTTTGCGTATGTGGGTGTAACATTATCTGGTATTCACAGAAATTGACTTCAAATATTTGCAAAATCCCCTAAAATGTCAAAAGTTACTCCTGGCCTTGCATGCTTTGCAGAGTGTCATCAGGCATTAGTCACCTCTATTCTGTAGTCTGAGAGCAGGAGAAATAGTCAGCAGGCAAATATCCACATGCATAAGTATTATTTTAGTGAAATCATTCAAGTACAAATTATTAACAGGAAATTAACAGACCAAATGAAGGTGCCCTATAGATGAGTGGAGGAGGAAAGAACAATGCAGTGATGTGAGTGCTGTGTTGTCATGTGAACCAGTGTTATCAGGTATCTGTAAGATCAGGGAAGGAGACTGTCTCTTTAGCTTCTCCATGAGAAATCTACATTTACCATCCATTAGATTAGATACTTAAGCCTTTGTGTAGAAAAATACATCAACTTTTACGGAATTTTTGCTTAGTGGTAGTCAGCTGGCTCTGCTGTCAGTGCCAGGGTGCAGTGGTGAACCACCTTTTGCAAGGCTGGATAAATCTGCCATGGAAGCTGATTTACTCAGTGTTACACCATGTACTCAAATGGCTCCTACTTCCTGTTCTAACATAACTAGAGCACAATCTTGCAAGATACACAGCATTTAGGCATGAGTTTAGTTGTAATCACATATAAGTTGTTGACTTGAGATGACCCACATTTTTATTCTTAACTATGTGTATGATTGCCTGATGGACTGACACTAGCACTTTCCAGCATCTTGTCAGGACAAGACATTGTTTTATTATTTGGCGGAATGAAGTAACATAAGCCATGTACAGGTTTGTCTGCGCTACTCTTGTGACTGTATCAGGATATTTAGCGATAATACTGGTTTTAAAATCATAGAGTCATAGAATGGTTTGGGTTGGAAGGGACCTTTAAAGGTCATCTAGTCCAAGCCCCCTGTAATGAGCAGGGTCTTCTTCAACTAGATGAGGTTGCTCAAAACTCCATCCAGCATGACCTGGGATGTTTCCAGGGACGGGATATCTACAACCTCTTTGGGCAACCCATTCCAGTGTTTCACCACCTTCATTGTAAAAAAGTTTTTTCCTTATAGCTAGTCTAAATCTACCTTCTTTTAGTTTAAAACCGTTGCCCATGTCTCAACAAGCCCTACTAAAAAGGCTGTCCCCATCTTTTTTATAAACCCTCTTTAAGTCCTGGAAGGCTGCTATAAGTTCCCTATGGAGCCTTCTCTTCTCCAGACTGAACAACCCCAACTCTCTCAGTCTGTCCTCATAGCAGAGGTGTTCCAGCCCTCTGATCATTCTTGTGGCTCTCCTCTGGACCCACTCCAACAGGTCCATGTCTTTCCTTTTGCCCGCTGTTAGGGGTTTTTTTTTCATCCCTATTGGTTTTGTTGGCTGATTGAAGGTATTTTTGCTTCATGTGTGTTGAACCACCATTACAATGACAGAGGAGTATCCCTGATGCTTAATTCTCTGCCTTGCCTTGTTTGTAACCATCCTCAATAATTGGGTTCTTTCTACAGCCAAAAGTAATGTTGCCAGTACTAACAATGTACGTTCTCTCAACTTTTGATACTCAACAAAGAGTAGCTTTCTAGTTTTGACTAGGAAAGGTAACATAGAAGAATAAAGATAATAAACAAGATCATGACTTTTTATTTACCATATCATCAAAACTTTCTATATCCTGTATATCAATGCATATCCATACCTTGAATAGTGATCTTATTATCGAAGGTTTTTTTCTGAAAAAATAAGATCCTCATTTTCAATGGGAAATAGTTAATTTATATTAAGACATGTGGTCTGTGTGCTTATATTTTCATGCATTAACTTCAGGAATATAAGTTTATTTTATTTATAGTTTTTGAGGGATTTTTTATTTCTAAAGGGAAATGGGTGATGTGTATTAATTAAATACTTGAGATGTTTTTTGCAGTAAGCAGCCATGCCAAAAGGTTTGCAAGCTGGTTAGTACCGTAGAAGCAGGTGACTACAGCTCTCAAAAAGTTTTCTTTCTTGATTTATTCAGTTTTAGACCATAGGACTTAAAAGGACAAGTGAGTATCATGAACTCAGGTGTAAATTATACACTCTGTTGTATTCTGTGAGGCTTTGGGAGTCTTTTATTTTAAACCTCTGCTTGCTTAGCAATACATCAGTTTTTTTAAATTTCAGAATGTACATAAATCTGGATGTGCACATAGAAGATAATAAGTTACATGTATTCTTTCTTTTACCATTACTGTGTGCATCATTGTGATTACTGCTTGGCAAAACCAACAATTCCCTGGTCTGCAAGACATGTAATCTTTTTCAGACTGTCAAACCCAAGGGGAATTTAAATTTGAGAGCTTTCAAAGGGATTACTAGTGACATTTTAAAGTTTATGACACAAAGACAGGTAATAAGGTACTGTCTAAAGGGAATGCACCAAATGAGGTGCTGCATTTGCTTTTTTGCAGTCTCTGGAACATTAGCTTCTGCGCAGGAGGATCCAGCGGCATTGCTAACAATGCCAAGATCGCTTTCCTGGTTTCCTTAGGGTAAATTTCAACCTGAACTAGTCTGTTTGAAAGCATGCACTTTATCTAAGTAGTCTGTAACCTCTTCATTTTCCTAATCTGACCTGAATTCTCAACCCTTTGTCACTCATCTTAATGGTGTTAGACACCTGATAACAGTTAACATGGTTAGTGAAACAGAGGCAACAAAATCTTTAAATGCGTTAGCGGTCTCTGTAGTGCCTGTTTGCTTTACATTCCTCTTGAACTGTGGATCAAAGGATTTCCTGGTGCCTACAGTTAATCTACTGTACTTTCTTGTTAGGCCTCCAAACACAGGAAGTTTACAGCTCAGGTTGCACTTTGATTCAAGTATAAGATATGTAAGTCATCATCATGGCTTGGCTTCGCGGACGAAGATTTGGGAAGGGCTTTGCCCACGCTTATTGCAAGCGCGTTGATGGCTGAAAAGGCCAATGTGGGATAGGCAAGACCGGTTGCAAAGAGCACACCGGAGGGTCTCCTTGGGTGGTATAGTCGAGGCATGGTTCTTTCTGCGCTGTCTTTTCTCCTCGAGCCGTATTCTACGCCTGCTCTCAAAGGAGACAGCAGCGTTATGTATGATGTGTCTCCAAATCTCCTGATTGGAGGCCAGGGTGGACCACTGATGGTATGTAAGTACAGAGAAGGTATCAGCCCAGTCTTAAGCCAGTAATCATTCTATAGAGTAATTTACATTTTGACTGATGTGTCTCTGAATCTTACTTAAAAAAAAATACAGCTTTTCACTTTTCCCCAGTATATACGATTATTCAACATTGTTCTTCATATGTCAAAATTCATCTGGCAAGATAATTTTATAAAGGTATTCTGTAAGGAATTCAGGAAAAAAACATGGTTTCTTTTTTGAGTGATTGATACTCCTCTTTATTCTCAAGGGACTGGAAATTACATGCCTAAGAAAAAAGATGCCCTTTTGAACAGTTGCTCCTACCTGTTATGCAAAAACGCAGTGGACTAACTACTGCAGTAGTTTTCTCAGCCAGCAGATCTTCTGTCAGTCACATAAGGTTGTGCAGGTACTCAAAGCAAACCTCACTGCAGAAGCACTGCCTCTCACTGTCAGGAAAATACTGTTGAATTCCATTATATGAAAAGTTAAGTGTTCTTCACGCATGAAGACCTCTTTGCAAATGTTTTCCATTATCTAAACTGTTGGCCCAGATCCCTTTTTTTTTTGCAAAAGCAATAGTGGGAGTGTAGAGCAAGTGGTGAATATTGTTGTCTCTGTTTTCTTAGATTTCTCATTATATTTGGTATTTTTGAGAATCCCTGGTTACTGAATATAGTGATTATATGAGAAAGACAGCTTTCATTAAAATAAAATAAATTAGAACTTTTATCAGTGGTAAAATTCAGCCCTTGTTGATGCAAAGATTTTGAAAAAAATTACTCTGGATGTGTAAAAAGCTGAATGGAAAAAGAGCCCTGAAATCTGCCTCTTACACATGAATTTAAGCCACTTTAGTACACTGGGGAGTACAAGCTACAGTATTTGAGAGTGAGGTGCGCACAATCTAGGATATATGCATTACAGACCAGTTGTTCCTTGCTAGGTTCTGAGAGTAGTGCATAAAACAGAGGTAGCCAACTCGCCACCTCTGTGCAAAACCTCTTTTGCCCAGTGAGGTGGGAACAGATAAAGTCACTGGGGGACCAGGCACTTCCGGACAACACCAGATGCATGTTAAAAGTGATACGCAGCGTTCTCCTCTGTTTTAAAATAGCTTTGAAAATCAGAAAGTGGTGATGTTTTCAGAAGTGAAAGAATTCAAACTTCTGAAGGTTAAGCCGGTAAGATTTAGATGGGAAGGTAATGAGGTTGGGGTCATATCTATTCACATTGCTAGGACCAAAACAAGACCAAAAAACAAATCTTAAAGTGCAGGCTCAGTGGAGTGAGTGGTGTGGGTGAGCGTGGCCAGTTCGTGAGCAAGACAATTTCAAAAATCCAGCTGAATTCTTCAAGAAACAATGTTGATCTGAACCAGAGCAGGCATTATCAGCTTGCAGCAGGGAGCAGGAATCCTTCTGGGCAACGAAATTCCTCTGTCCCAATTCTGAACTCATGCTCCAGGGGGCCCTGCGCGGCCAAAAGTGATGCTCTCTCCCGCTCACCATCTGCAAGCTGGGGGGGTTGTGCTGCTGCAAGCACTGGGAAATCACGCTCTGCTCCCCACGTTAAATAAAGTATCACAGGGGTATCTACCTCCTGCCCAAGTCCTGCACACTTCCAAGTGGTCGCTGCTTGCTTTTACCTCTGCGTTGATCAGGGCTGGCGTGATGCTGCTCTGGCTGGGAAAGAGTTGCTGCATTCTGCCCCTGAGAGGATTAAGTTTCAATGCTGCAGGCAGAAGTCTCACTTTATCATACATAAATGTCAGTTTATATGTCATCTTTAAACTCCTTCACAAGTCCTTAAATGCTACAACAAATCAAAGATTGTTGTAGGAGTGATGGTTTATTTAGAGAGAAGTATTTTATTTCCAAGGAAGAAGAAGAGAGCAAAAACACAAAGAGCAATGAATTTTGTGTGTGTGTGTTGTGTTTGCATGCTTGTGATGGTTTCTGGACTAAAAAAAAAAAACAAGTTAAAAATGACCCAGCAGGACCTTTCAGTGCATGTGAATCGTTTTCTGTTTGTAAACTGTGGTAGGAGGAGGAAAGCGAAAACTTAGTTCTTTGTATTGATACGGTCTTGTTCATTAACAGGTTTCAAAACAGTTGTAGCGCACCTCTTAGAGGACTCCTGATTTCCGACGCGTTAGGGAGCGTCCCGGCTGCTTTGCTCTTCCCGTAATCTTCCAGGGCCCATCTGCAAAGCTGATACACGTTGCAAAGGGTGAGAGCAGCAGATGCATTAGCTGTAAAACATTTGGGCTAACACTTCTTGCTTCCTTTAAACAAAGTGTGTTTCCATATCATGAATGAACGGAAGTTCGGACTTCCGCCTTTTCTTTTTGTTGCTTAGGTTTCAGCTGTACTTGGTCATGTGGCCTCTGACATTGTACGAGAAAAGCACCCTGTCCTTTTAACAGTTCTGTCATTGAGACAGCCCTTTTTCGAGGAGACACTGGGAACTTGTAGCCAACGGTGTTCCCTGTGGCGGGAGAAGAGGCTTGACATGAAACTTCGTGGAGCGTGGCTAACCTCAGGAATCACAGATAGCCTTATTCCTGATAAGCTTTAGTTATTTCAAAGACCAGTGATTAGGAAGTTGAGGTTTTAGAGTTGGAGGTAAAGATTTTTTCTTTCTTCGTCAGTCTCTAGTTTTTCTGTACGTAACAGTAGGCACAAGACTGTTTTCTGGAGTAAAGGGAGGGAATGCAATGAGTCAGGCTTGCCAGTTACCTGTAATTGGTCTTGTGTATTGATAGTAACTGTGATAGATCATGGAGCAAGCATCAACTTCTTCAATTTCCTGCGGATTTATATGAAATACTCACCTAGTTTTGTCTCATTGATGGCTGGACTTTAAAAGATATAAAACTGCCTAGTCTTAACAACAGTGATCATTCTTCCTTCAAAGCCCTTCAAATATATTGGTGTGACACACTTGGGATGCCACTTAAAGATGCAGTTAGAAACTGCCATGGTTGTAATCATGGCCTGTTTCCACAGGGCACTATTACCAAGCTTATAAAAATGGTGCCTAGTTCTATTTAGCTTTACAAGGCTTTAACTTCATTCTAGCAGAACCACATGAGCCTGTTTCCTCCCGTGAGGAGGGAAAGTTTAAAAAGGCAGCCCAGACATTACTAATGAGTGCCTGAACTGTGCATACAAATCCCTCTTCTCTGGGACATAGCAGAGTGCTTTGGCTTTGGCTCCACATCCAGGAGCAATGCTGTTTGAATATCTGCCATAAAGCAGCCTTCCCGCTTTCCTCTCTCCAACCCCAGGCTATACCAACAAAAGTGTTCAGGTGGCTTCCTGGTGTACCTGATCATGACATCTATATTTTATGTACTCAAAAATAGCCTAAAATTTTATTTCAGGTTTCTCTTCTCCCCACCCAGATAGCTCCTTGATACGTTTCACCACACAGCTGCATAAATAGTTGACTTTGGCAGAGCACTCACTTTCTCACTTTGGGAGAGCAGTGGGGTGGGCAGCAACATCCAAACAAGAAAGGGAGACATGGCTGTTTAAACTATACTTGACATCAGAGAAATGCTCCAAGAACCACAGTCCCAGCTGTATGAAGTGCAAGGCACAGGTCTAGATTGCCAGCTGCTTTCTGTGTGTGCTTGAAGGGCCCCTACAAAATTGGGAACCCATTGCATACAAATATGAGACTCACCCTGATCTGTGTTCTTCTGTTCTCAGTGTTCTGTTGCTATGACCCATACTGGTTATGGTTGTTCAACATTATGTTGTTGGATACCATTCAGAAGTAGCTTTGTGCCTCTAAAAAACCAACCTTCAGATGTAAATAAAAACAACCACTGGAATGGGTGGTGCTAGCACTGTGATCCTACAGGCATCTATCTTGCTTACCTACCTTGCCATTAAGATATCAGGTCTGTGCAACACCAGATCCAGATCAACTGGCAACATAGATGTGTCCCAAATCAGACTTGGGCACATGCTTGCTTAATTAGCCCAAGCCTGCAAAACAGCATGTATGTGAGACTTCTGTTTATTCTGGATTCAGAGGACAGACTGTTCCTAATCAGGAGTAACGCCTGCCAAAACAAAAGTTACCCTTCACAAATTAGAAGCAGAAATGTAGCTTTGGGTTGGATCAATGTTTTACGTCAAATAGCTAGATTTTATTTTATTTATCACTATATGCCCTCGAACCAGAGTTACCACATCATGTGACAACAACCTGATGTCCTGCACAAGAGCTACAAAAAAAAAAAAGGGAAGAAAAAAGTCTCCTCAGCTAAATCTGGTTGGTTTAAATCCAGTGAACAAACTCTAAACCACAAGTAGCTCAGGAAGTCTAGCGTGCAGTTTTCTATGCTTTTTTTTTAACACCTCAGAGTTGCAAAACTGTTCTGAGGCAGCTGAATGAAAAGTAGTAAGAGTCTCTTGTTTTGTTTTCATGGTGGTCCTCTTACAGAGGGGGAGATGGTTAATTTTGGTACCTTTAGCACCTGAGAGCAGCATCCCTATATCTTAATGAGTCAGTGACGGTGTGTATTTTTTAGGTACCTAAGAAAAAGATTTTTACATGATGAGTTAAGCTGTTCACAATTTGAGGTTTTTGAAGCCATCTTCGAAGGTGGTTGTACTGCAGTCTGTGCAGATGTATTACTGGACAGAATACCTGTCAGGTGGCTGCATCTGATGGAACAGGGCATTTTGCACAATCCTTCTGGAAGAAAAGCTGGCTACAGAGGTCCGTTTGAACACTTGGGATGATGACAGACTAAATGTTTACAGAGTAGTGTCCTATAGGTCACAGAAAGCAATTTGCAAATGTTGGAGAAATGTCAGGGAAAAGAGAGTCAACAAGGTCCATCCAGCTCTGAAAGCATCTGTGAAAAATTACGTAGCCCAGATGGCTAAAATGGTTTTCACATTCATTGCACATGTAGTCTGGTTTTAGCTATCTCCAGTGCAGTCATTCTGCTGATCTATGGTAGTTACTCCCCCCTCGGTGCATGAGCATGTTTCCCGTTCACATAAATAAGAGTTATGTCTTTGTATCCAGAGAGGGGATTTTATTTGTCTGATGCTGAAGCAGCTTCTCACAGGACTGTTTTCCTCACACACCCTCAGTTTTATTCAGCTCTCCTGACCTGTATTTTCTTTGTTTTGAATGGTTTGGACTTTTATATTTTAGATAATAAATGTTAGTAAACTATTGGAGAAGGTAACGTGGCTAGCAATGGAGTCCTTAGTAGGTTCAGCCGTCTAAGTAATGCAACCTAAAATATGAGAGGTAGCTAGAAAGAGAGAGAAAATCTTGAACATTTTGAAGTGTAAAAGTAATTTTATTTTATGTGATTATATCACCACATTTTTCCATCTTCCTTCCCCCAGTACCTATCAATGAAAGTCTTGCTCTGTGTGGGAAAACTTGCTTTTATGTACACGGGTTTTGTGTTATTTAGCTAAATTTGACAACTGCTTTTAAAATCTGTCACAAGGTACTATTCAAGCATTGCCAATGATGACTGCGGCTATCACTGCTAAAAAGCTTCTAAGCCACAGATCATGGGTTTCTTTGGTATATGAGTTTCAGTTGTTTAATTAATAGAATGCAATACTGATGATCAGGGTACCTTGGGCTGTACAGACACTGGTGCTGCACTAGCAACCAAAGGGTCTGCTTTGACCCCTACTATTTATTGTCTAAGATTGTTGCTGGGAAGGTGGAGCCAGTGATGTTCACTCAACGTTAAGTCTGATGTACCAGGGTTCTCTGGGGCAAAGTTTCATCAAGTTGTAGTAGTCGTTTTTCGCCATTTGTTCTTCCACGTGTGCAGTTCACAGCTGTGCTGTGATGAGGAGGTTAGGTGCACCCTCCTCCCTGTGAGCTTCTGGAAGTGTTGCTGATGTGTCTGCTTCTATTCCCCCTTGTTTTTTCATGGGGGAGAAGGGAGTGATGGGAGGAGAGAAGAACAGGTGGCAACAATTTTTTCTTTATTTTATTTTTAATTTCTTTTCATTACTCTGCTACTGTTAGGGACCAGGCCCTCTGCCCACTCCACGGTGTCTCCTTTTGTGTGATAGAAGCTATCATCTGACTTTCCGATGATGCTATTTCTCTTTAATTTACTGTCTCCTCACAGTCCACAGCTTTCCTACCCTGCTCACTGCCTGGTTAATCAAACAAATTGGCACACAGCCACCTTGGGAAACAATCGTATAACTGAAGATACCAAGGAGAAGGCAGGGCAGGTTTCAGCGATGTAAAGTCAGCAGCAGTGTGGGAGGAATGAGCTCCTGGCTAGCACTGCGCACCCGCTAGTGTCCCCTCGGCTGGCTCCTGTGTAAGGCGAGGTCAGCTAAACCCACTGGTGGGGGGCTTGTGTTTGTACCTTAAGGGACTGCTCTGCAGGGTAGTTCTAGGAGAACTTTGCATCAGGCTATGGATGGATTCTGCTCTTTTGTATCCTCTCTGCTGACAAAAGGCAATTTTGCCTCAGCTCCTCGTGGCGCTGGGCAAACGCGCTGTTTGCTTGGCCGCTCCCTGGGTTATCAGGGGCTGCAGGAGACACAGATTAGGGCCATTCACACCGGCAATTTCCTTAGTGCCTTTGTGAGACTGATAACTTCTGGTGGAGAGGCAGTGACGCCAGCGGGCAGTAATATTTTCTCCAGGGAGGGGTGCCAGCCCTGCATGTGTTTATTCCCACAGGTGTGGCTCCCGGCTCCTGGAAACCATGTCTCTCCTCTGGCTTTTGGTGCCTGCAATAGTATCCCAGGCTGGTCACCACAGCTGGTTTGGCCCCAGCAGTGCTCCCCGGGGAGCCACTTCTGGACAAGATCTCAGAGAAGTGTTGCTCAACAGCAAACTCGTCCTTCATAGATGCTGTTATGGCCCTGCTGAGGGGATACGTGAGCCAGCCGGGCTGTGGCAGACCACAGCCCTCACCCGTGTTTCCTCCCTGCTGCCTGGCAGCCTGCGGGGAAAGGTGTTGGCTTGTGAAAATAAGATGGGCTGCGTGAGGAAACAAGAAGAGGCATGAGAATAGCTCGTTTTAATTCCTGGTCTTTGCATTTCAGTGCCAGTCAAAAGGCAGGGGATGGCTGTCAGAGGAGCATGCCCACCGCAGGTGGTGCAGCCAGCATGCAACGTGCTGCCACAAGAATGTGCTGCGAGCACAACCTCAGTCGTGCAAGGCAAACGCCTTGTGAGCAACAGCACAGCACCAGCGGGCTGCTGGCCCAGCCTGCTGTGGCTCGCTGAGTCCCTGCGCACAAAGGCAGTGCTAAGTACGGGCGTGCCCTTAATCTTGATTTCCTATCCTCACTTTTGGGGGATTTGTGGAAGCAAAGTCCTACTGTGTTTGACGATTTTTAAACAGGGCTGTGAATGTGTGTTAGCTTGCTTGGCCCAGGATATAGTGAGCTACTGAGGAGGAGTGTTTACTGAAGTGTACCCTGGCATCCTTATCCTTCCTTTGCAGCTGCTATTTACCAGACAGCATTTGTGGTGAATGTAGCTGGCAGGAAGCATCGTCTAGGAATGCACTGGATGAGTTAAAGAAATTTTCACACTAACATTGTCACAGGCATTTAAAAATACTTCACATGAAGGAGTATTTTTGTTACACTGAATTAAAATAACATTGCGTGAAGCTGGCTCAACTAAATCAAATTTACCATCAAAATGTTTGGCGGTTTTGTTTTGGGTCCTTGCCTTGTTTACAGCTCCGCTCTGTTACTCTCTGTGTCGCAGAGAGAGCATCTCCATCCACTCTATTGACGCCTTGTTTCACAAACATGGCATCAGCACAACTAATTCATCGGCGCTGGGCGGGGGAAGATTTAGACTTTTTCTTGGCAATTGAAGAAACTGATTATGAAAATTGACTTATTCCTGTTTTAGTCAAAATGGCCTTCCATGACGCTATTTCTTTAAGCAGCTCAGATTGCTTAACTAGACTGAGAATGTCGTCTTTAAAAATCATCAGACTAAAGTAGCACGATTGTTTCTTCCACAGGCTGTTCTGATATTCGGAAATTGCTTTTTCCCTTCTGGAATCTAACTTGCCAGTCAGATATAATTATTCTTTTTGTAGTTTTGCAGCCCATGACTGGAACTTTTCTTTTTAATTATCATTCCAGAAACTGAGAAAACTGCTTAAAAATAGATTTTTGAAGATATCAGAACCCACAAAACCAAAATACACAGCTAGTAATTTCAGTCCACCAAGCTGATTCTTTCTTTGTAGATTGTGCAATCTACCCCTTCCTTTATCTATTGTCTTTGTTTACTTATTTAGATCCTTGTTTAGATTTCTTGTAGGACTGTAACTCTCTGTTTTGTTTACAAAATTCCTAGCAGATTGTGGCTGCTATAGCTATATGGAAATGGACTATTTTTGTTGAGTTACTTGTTTGAATTGGGACTCTCTAAAACCCCCTCCTTGTCATCAATCTAATAGAGACATTCTGACAGTGTATTAGTCATTACTGGGGTGACATGAAGCAGAGTATAGTGTTTGGAGACGCCCTTTTAAGCCTCCTCACAGATGTGCAGAGCTGTACTAACCGTGCCTAACTCACTTGCATGCTTTATAGGGTTTTTCCTATAAATCTCCATGTGCCATTGAGAGATTGGATCTTCATAGAAGGGCTGGATTTAATGGGAAGCCTGGATGTCTCCAATTTATCTCACAGCTCCTGTCTTCAGCATTGCTCATGGCGGTTGGTGGAGTGTGCTGTTCTAACATTGACTTCTGTTGCAACTGGGATAAAAGCAGCAGAGGGGGAAGATCTCTCTGCCCAGCACCCAGAAGCAGGCTCAGAGCTGGGGCTTTGTCTCCAGAGCTCTGATAGCAGCGTGGCCATGAAACAGCTGAAGTAAACAAACCAACAATACAGGCATTTTTGTACAGAATAGATCCATTATTCTTCCTGACAGCATGACTTGGGGTTTGAGTTCTCATTCTTTGTATTGTTCCTTATTTAAAAAGAAAGAGAAAGCAGAACAAGGAATAATACAAATGAGGCAGCCTAGGGCTTGCGTTTGCCTATAGGATACTATTAAGGTCGTGTCAGTGCTACAAATTGGAACAATTTTGTAATCAGGTCCCCGAACCCAGCTATATTTTTAAAGCAGTCGGCCCCTAAAGTATTATGTGATTGCGTGATCAATTTGCACAGGACTTTTGTGCAGGCTGATAATCAAGAGTCAATAAGCAATTACTGACCAAGACTGATCTATTGATCATTCAACATGAGGAGTTTTCATTAGATGGACAACGGGGCTTGCACAGTCATATAGAGTAGCCCATGTTCATGTGTGTATGTATATCTGTTGCCATGTCCATTTCAGCCCTACATGGGATTTAGGCCATAGGATGCTCGGTGCAGGATGCTGCTGCATCTGGGCATGCTAAATGGTGAGCCCTGTTTGCAGCAGGCTGCCAAGCTGGGTTCTGAGCATCAAGGGTAGAGACATTTCCCAGCTACATCAAAACACTATGGATTTACCCACTCCTCAAAGCACACGAACTCCCTGCTGAGGAGTGAATAGTTTGTATGGTCTGCATGGTAACCTTTTCCCCTGGCCAAGTAAGTCTTCTGGGATGTTCTTCTGGTTGGGAGAGGTGTGGCTGTGGGGAAGCTCTGCCTGTGGGAGGGGTAAGGGAGAGTCTATTGAAACCCTCATGCTCTCCTCGTACTGACCTTTTAGGATCTGGGCAGGCATAGCAAGGGATAAGCAATAAAGCCATCATCACTGAAATGAGATGCACTGTTACCATAATAAAATCCTGAGCTCGTTCCTGGAAAAAGCGCATCAGGAACATTAGGTAGAAAATTTCTGAATGTTTAAAAATTGTTAGGTACTGATTGCATGTGTGTTAGAGATAAAATGTCCTGGGTTGTTCCATGACATTTTTGTTGTAAGCTCTGCACTTGTGTTTTTCCGGGGGACACATGGAGTAAATCCTTATTCCACTTTCAAGACGCCATGTAAACCCCTTTTTAATTGAGCAGTCTGGAAGATCTTTCATTCAACTAGGCACCCTTTCTGTTTACACATCTGTAACATTTAAACATTGCAGGATTCTTTAAATATGATGTTTAAACGCATTTAACATTTAATGCATTTTTGTTTATGTTTAAATGCATAAACATTGCGTGACTACCTCAGTTCATGGTCTTAAACATAAATAATTGGGGGTTTTGGCCTGAAGCAAGCAAGTTGACAGTGGAAGAATTAAAGGGAACCACAGAACATCTCTCCATTATTGACAGGTAATAGATAACATAATAACTTTATTGACAGATAAGTAAAAAAGTGGCTGAGAGTCCTATTCATTAATGGCAACCAGCAAACCACCTTCCCTACTTGATCTTCTGATACAGTTTGAGAAGCTGATGCCCAGAAACCTGGGATTGCTGTTGTATTGCAGCAGAAGGTGGGAAAATGGAGAAGATGAACAGTGAGGAAAACAGGGTGCATGAGGGAAGGAGGAGGCATAAGGAAACTCTGGTAGGCAAGTCAGATGCATCAAAAAGTCTTTGACTTAGAGACATGGAAAACTGTGGAACCAAGAGCCGTCACAGACATCCAGCAAGAGATAAATGGGAACAGACAGAGGTCCTGGTACCGGAGGACTTTAAAGTGACCTGGTCAGGTGTTGTGGAGGGGGAGGTTGAGGTGATACACAAATGTTGCATCCAGAACAGGCTATGTCATCCAGTGAGGGTCAAGCAATGGAGGTACAACAGCGGGAAAAGGGTCACGTGTTAATGTCTCATCACATCTTACAGACCCAGGTACCTGGGACACAAGGAGACAGATGGCATGGAGGGATTAGAGAAGCCCACACTGGGATGACACAGGCTACACGCAGAATTGCTGTCACAGGGGCACCATGGTCAGCTGCAGGAATGCCTCGTGTGCCTCTGGGAGAATTTCAAGTCCTTCCTCCCTACATCTTTATTGTTCAAGGTAGCACATGCAGTGAGACTGCCCTCAGCAGTGAACATAACAAGATTGACAGCAATAAAATTTCCTCGGGAAATATATTGTACCTCTATTATTTTCAGTGGGTATAAGGTGAGAGAAACAGCCAAAGGTAATTTGCTGGCATACTCCTTGCTCATACTTTGCATTTGGAAGCTTAAGCCTTTTTTCTGGCATTGCAGCTATTCAGCAGAGATTGTAAAGCACTGCTTTCAGTGGGGAGATTAATCAACTCCTAAACCAAGAATTCCCTCTGTTTGACACTGTCTTACAAATTCTGCAGTGGTATACTGTCTTTTTGTTTCTTTTCTGCTATTGATTTTCTGGTGTGTGGTAGTTGTGCTGTGTTTTTGAATGCACGCATATGTCTAATTGGACATTTGTCTTTAAACATATTTAAACTTTACACATACACACACTAAGCATATGGAAGTCTTGTTAAGAAGGATTTATTACCTCTGTGGCCATATACAAACATTTAAAATACTTGAATCAGACTGAATCACGAGGTTAAATATAGATCAGTAAAGTCTTCATATTTACTTTCTGAATTTTAAACCCTGTGGAGGCGTAAGGAAGCATTTGAAGTTTTCTCGCTTTAATCTTTTTCTCTGATACCAGAAGGAGTAAACAAGGGGTTTTCTTTCCTTTTCTTTTAATGAAAACAGGAGATTCTCAAGACTTGAAATGAAATCCCAGGAACAGGCAACAGCATGTTTCCTGCTTCCTTCCCGTGTTGCTCCTGCCAGGGATCCTCAGCTGCTGGGCACAGCCCCTGACCCTCCTGCACCCCCCTTCAGCCCACCCGCTGTCCTTTCCCTCAGAGCCCTCTGCCTCTCGTCCCCTTGGGCAGTCGGTGTTGTGCTCAGATGGGCTAAGCCTGCTCCCACTTACTTTTGCCCCAAGACACTGCTACTGAGTGTAAATGTGAGTGTAAATCCTTGTCCTGGAGTCTGAGGACTGGGGATGTTTGTTATATGCAACTCACTTAATCTCAGTACTCTTTCCACAGCAGCAGGGATGGCTGCTGGGATTGGGATGGTGTGCAGCTCTAGCCTGCAGTTTGTCCCTGTAATGATAAATGTCAGGCCATCTTCCTTCTCCTGGACTGTAGGAGAACCAGACGCTCCAGGAATTGCCTGATTTAATAGCTGCAGATGGAATTGCCATCTATAGTGACTGCAAAGAGCTGCTGCTGCTGCCAGAGCGCAGCTTTGCTTTGCAAACGCATGAATTGCTGAGGTGCAGAGGTGAGCAAGTAATGGAGTGTGGGGAAATTATTTTAAATCAGCACAGTCACCATCATCTATAGAAAATAATTTTCTGCCCTTCCAGTACTCCAAAACAGCAATGCCATTTTGGCTCATATGAGAAGGAAATCAAGGCATTTTTAACCTGAAATGGGAAAGTCTAAGTACATCAGTGACTTACAAGAGCGTGGAGGCACTGATATATGGCACTCCATCTCAGAATCCTTTTACCCCTTTTGAACTTGTGGTGATACGTGTCTTTGATAGAGTATTTTACTTTTTAACTTGCTTCCAAATAGAACTAAAAAGGTACTTTAGAAAATTATACGCAGGGACATTTCTAAAGGCCTAACATTTAAAATCTTTCGTGAGCGTATGTGTGCATATGGCTAAGAGAAATCTCTCTGTGTGTGTATATGTAGGAACAAGTTACAATTTTCAATTCATTTTTTCATATTTGCTTGTTTTCAGCCCTCCACGTTCACTTTCATTTGTGCAGTTACAAAGCTTTTGCTGTATTTAGTCGTAGATAAGATTCAAGAGGGCCACAACAAATTGGCGGCACAATCCTTATCAGTGGTTTTCATAAGTGGCAAGGCTCAGGTTGGTTCAGGCTGGAGGAGAAGCTGCCAAAGGACCGGCCTGGGCTGGGCACCAGGGCCGAGACCTCAGTGTGAGGGGCACCCCTGGGGAGATGCTGGAGTGATGCCGGGGAGCGGGGCTGGCCTCTCCCTTCGCAAGCCAGAGAGCCCTTGTGTTCTGCGTGCAGCGCCGACACCGCAGTGATTTGGCAGTCGACGTTAGTGGGTAGCCGGTGCACAGCGGTGGAAATGACACACGTCTAGCAGAAAGGGAAAAAGGTGTTTGTCAAAGGAAGGCCAGCAGCTGGACAACTGCAGCTGGGTGGCCCTGCCTTTGTTTGAAACATAGTGCCGGGGAGTCAGCAAGGCCTTTGGCTCCGCTCCTCTGAGCTGTCAATATCCTTTTTAATGTTTTAGGGAGTGGTTACCCAGCTTTTTAGGAGGCATAGCTCTGCCTCAGGAGTGGGACTGTTTGGCTTGCTGGTACTTCTCACCTGGAGTATGAAGTGCTGTTTTGATGGCTGATGGAGTTTTTCGCCTTGCTGGGTCTGGAAGTTGGTGCAAAAGTGAGTGGCACAGACACTTTGGAGAATAGTCTAGGCTGTAAAGAAGAATTAACTTAATAATCCCTGTTGAGAAAGTTGCTTCTCATTGATGTCAGATGGTAAGTCATTTAAATCACTTCCATCCTCGTGTATTTCTATAGTTATTTACCTGCATTTTCAAACTACATTCAGATTACATTGATGTTTTTTACAATGCTATTTTATGGCTAATTATAGCTGAATTTAATTGTTACTGGCATTGCATATTTGATTGGAAATAAATAGTTACTTTCAAACTGGTTTCACCCTGAAAAATATAAGAATTACCTCTGATATTACTGTTTGTGAACCGTTCTGCTGCTTGCTCTCTTCCTATGCAGAAAGGTAAGAAATTAAAATAAACAGTTATAATTACAGGTAAGATTTTAGTATTGGTTTATATTTTTAATTTCTCCCCTTAAATAAAATTTGTAGATAAATATGAAGATGAGGAATGTTTAAATTGAAAGAGACCAATAAATACAAATGTGGAGCAGCAGGATGTGGATAAAGTTCAGTGTGGCGGGGGCGTTTCCTCTCTCTGCTTTAAATACTTTTGAAAAGTTGCTTCTCGAATTTAGCTTGAATTCAGATTGTTTCTCACTTGCTACATTCTCTAATTACTCACCTATTCACATTGTTTTAGAGCCAAGAGAAAATAAGTGTTGCTTCTGTGTTCACCTGATCTAGATACAATTTTCTGTTTGGGGCACCAGCATCAGAGAACATAAAACTTGAGTGATTCCTTGGGTGACTGAAGCTGGGGATGGCACAAGAAGTGAAAACTCAATTAAGAGTGACTTTCCCTTACAAAGTAAAGCCTTTGCATCAGAGCATACCTCTGAGCCTTTTGTCTGCCAAATGGGTGGGGGGATTCTGTTGAGAAAATGCAGCCAAGATGGGGGGGGGAAAAAAAAAAAGGGCCTGCGGGCATTAACATGGATGTTAGCAACACGCCGAGCTTTGAGATACGACCTGAGGACTTGGCTGTCACCGTCCAAGCTCGCTAGGCCCTGGCAGATGAACCTCAGGTGTAAAGGGTGGGGCCAGTCTCGCGCACGCTGCTCCTCACCTAAAATATCCACCGCGCAGGCTGGAAGGGTGTACTCACGTTTAAAGCCCTTCCCAAATCTTCGTCCGCGAAGCCAAGCCATGAGCTTTGAGATCCCAGAGCGCAATAAAGCAGAATATTCCCTTCTCACTCTCTGGGAATTAAATTAGGTGTCAAACCAAAGGGCTTAGGAAAATAAAATCAGAAAATATTTGGGTTTCAGTTGGAACTGTCACATGACTTACAAATTTTCTGTGTGTGAAAGCTGCAAAAATATGATTCTTTCTTGGCACTGAAATGAAGAGTTGTCACTTTTTAGTGTCAGTGCCTTTTATATAAGCAAGTTGTGACTTTAACTTAGAAGCTGTTGAATTATATGCCTAGTTTCCAAAAGAACTGCACACTATGCTTCATCAAAATGAATTCTAAAAATTTTAGAAGTATGAAGTATGCTTTATAGTACATAGCACTTTACAGTATATACACATTATAATAGATGGTATAAAATCAAGCTTAAAATTCTTAATTCCTAGAATTACGTGTAGAACAGAAACCAGTTATTTTAAAGTTCCAGTAGAGACTCTTGTTCCAACTAAATAACCAGGTTTCCACAAGTGTAATCATCTCAGATATTGTAGTATTATACTAGTACCTAAGAATTTAAATCAAAAGAAAAAAAAAAATCTGGGCTGTTCAGTTTCGCTGTTCCTTCAGTTATGATAAATACAGACTGCATCCCCATCAGGAAGTACTGAAAATAGATTTTCAAAGTCCCTACATTTTCAGAAGACTCATTAGGGAGGATGATGTTGACAAAAATAGGACTTCAGTCTTTCTGGTTGGTGGAGACTTGGCTATTTGCATCCCTCACTGTTTCAGTGGGAACTGCTGTGCCCTAAAGGTACTGAAGGTAAATGTGTGTCTTTCTGAACAGAGGAAGTAGACAAAGTAAACAAAAAGGAAATACAGTGTACTGGTGTGGGATATTTGGCTTAAATGAATTTGAAAGATACCACTTGAACATTGCATGAAGATATCACTCTGGAGGGAGGATTATATATCTCTAAGTGCAGATTGTCTATTTTAAGAGAAACTAATTAAAAAAAAATTAAAGAGATTGGGATTTATTCTCTTTGCTTCATAAAATACGAAGTACATTTTTTTTAATACTTCAAATTTTCTTCCTCTTATTGTCTGTTGTAAATAGGCAGCATTCTTGATCTCAGCTGCTCAAGCTTAGGTTAGGCTTCCTGAATAATGCAAATTCTTCTTTAAGCAACTCTCCTCGTACATTTTTGGTATCTTTTAATGCCAGGTGGGGTTTTTTCAGTATTTGAAATATGCTGAAACTGTATTTTCATGCCCTGTAAAATCAAGAGGGTTAAAAATCCCTGCTTTCTTCTCCTAATCTCCATTCCCGTTAAAAAAAAAAAACCCAAACAAAAACCAAACATCGTGTCCACATAACTTCATGTGCTTGTAGAGGGGCAAGGAAAAGCCAGCTGTCATAAATTCTTAGGTTGAAGATCTTCCAACTGAGCTGGCACTAACTCCCGGGAAGTTGTTTTGTTTTCTGAAGGACAGGATTTGTAGTCCTAATAACTAGGCCTCTAGGTAATTAAGGTGTTCTCCTCCGGACTCTTCTTTATTGATTCAGATCTTTTTTGAAGTGCAGTATCAGCAGTGAGTCTCATAGCCCAGATGATGGAGGTTTTGCAATGCTGAGGAAGGCAAAAGATTTATTTTACGTGCCATCTGTTAGTAAATCTTTATATAATGGGGGTTTTTTCTATAACAGAAATAAAGAAGTTGACTCACATTCAGCCTGCAGATCATTTGTGAGAACTGCTACAGGGCCAGATGTCTCCCATCTCCTGCTCGCCATCCTGACTTATGTCTTCCTAAGTGAAGTATTTTGCAACAGTACGTCCTTTCTGCATGCTGCTCCTGTTTGTCTTATCCCATTTCTCCGTTTTCCATATCCATCTGCGTTACCTAATCATGCTCTCCGATATGCCTGCAACTCCTTCTAGCTTTGTGCAATCGGAAAACTCAGAAATTGCGTTGCATCATCTGCATCAGAGGCTAGCCTATGACACGGTCTTCTCTTACTGACTCATGGTTTTCAGTTTTTTCTGTTGGCCTCTGCAGGCTCAGGTACTTCCTGCAGGTTGCTGCTGAGCATTGTGATCTGAAGAAAACACTTACTGGCCCTGGAAGAGCCTCAGAATGGATGTCTTGGTCACAGCTCTCAAAATGCCTACAGCCCCTAAATGACTATGCTGTAAAAATATTGAATAGTGTCAAAATGTCTTGATGCATCTGTCCAACTTGATGAGGAACTACTGATAAAGACTTGTTGATATGGTATCCCTGTCATGCACTGAGATGCACTGGCAGTTTCATGTAGACCACTGTCCTTATGAACATGCCACATGAAGCAGCATTTGGAACCGTGTGAGAATGCAGATATATCTCATCTGCTTCCTTCGTATTTGTAAGGTATATTATTGTACTATTGAACAAAAATTAGCCGTGTTTGACAACAGTTTACATTGTTTCTCACAAAGGCACGTGACCTTGAAATATTATGTGCTTCCAAATAGGGTGTGTGGTTCTTTGTTACCAGGCATATTTTCCGATAAATTTAGGTCAGACTAAAAAGGTCATTTGGGCCCCTGTGAAAACTACTTTTAGCTCATAAAGATGAGGATTTACTTGCCTCTCTTCTGTTTTCTGCAGCACTATCCACCTGTATTGTTGCACCTGTATCTATGTTATTGGCCTTGCCAGACTCGTGCGCCAGGAAGGTTTCAGTGTGGTGCAGCTGGGGCATTTGGAGGGCAGAGGCAGCGTGGGGCAGAATGGCTGCATCGGGCAGCACTGTGAGGGACCAGTGAGCCTGCCAGTGACCCAGACTGCCCACATGACCTCTCTCAGAGTGGGTAGGGCTGAGTTGCTCTCCCTGTTTCCTGCCCAGGCTGCATCTGCCATGATCACCAGTCTCTCACCTACCTTCCACTCTCTCCCACCTACATACCGAAGAGACGCTTAGTGGCCTGTGGAGTCTGTGTCTCAGCATCACTTGGGTAGTTAGGTCTTTCTGCTTACCAGCAGGTTCTGCTTTGTGTGATACTATTCAGAAATAATCCTTATTCCTTTCAGAAATAATCCTTACTATTCAGAAATAATCCTTATTCCTTCAGAAATAATCCTTACTATTCAGAAATAATTCTTATTCAACCTGCTTTATACCTGATGTAGCCATCTATACGGGGTGTTCAACGGTACCGGACCTTTGGTTATTTTTCGCTCTTATTAATGCCCCAGTACGCTCCACAGGGCTTTCTGCTCTGTCTTTCCAGAGCTTGTGATGAATGTAGGTTACCTTTGAAATACAAGTGCAGGCCTCTCCCTTGCCTATCACTCCCAAACAAGCCGTACCTTTTCTATGTTATATTTCAGTTGTGTGAATTCTCAACAAGTTTCTGTTATGCCAGTTAAATGTCATGCTTTATTATGCATTAAGACTTTCTCCTGTTTTATTCCTCGTAGCTCTTTTATTAGCACACAGGCTTTTAATACATTCACCAGACTGAGCTGCTATTTGTTCCTGTCCCGCTTGTGACCTTACAGTGAACCTCACAGTGAACCTCAATATCTCTTTTCCTTTCTTCCCCTCTTCAGAGTCTGTGCTCTTTATTCTCCCCTTTCCATCACTTCCCTGGGTTTTGACCATTGTCTGCATTGTTTAGGTTGAGAGAGGAGAATTTAGTTCGCTTTGTTGTTTTCTCTCTTTCTTCGCTAGATGGATAACAGGAGAATAGCAGGGAATCTGTTGTGGAGCCGTTATCCTGTGATCAAAGAAGTCAAAGCGCTCTTGGCAGTATCCTCTGCACAGCCCCTGCATCCAGCCCCAGAGTGTGTGTGTGCACATATGCACGCACGTCCGTGGGCAGCCCTCTCCTCTGCCTGTTTTTTTACGCTAGTTTGATAGGGTCTAAGGTGATGCTGAGGGAGCCCCTACACCTTCTCCCTTAGCCAAATTATTGTCTAAATTAGTCTCGCTTTCCCTAGGAATCCATGGGTTTGCTTCTGTGAGTTTCCTGCTCCATTTTTTGAAGTGTGAGAAGCTTTTTATCCCTCCTGAAAGAGGCCAGAACTACGGATGGAGCAAGATTGCTAAGGTGCCTAAACACCTGGAGAGGAGCCGGAGTGCTTCCCAGTCTGTCTGGGAGTGCCTGGGCTCCTGATAAATCGAAGGACAAATAACAGACAAGGAAAGAAGATCAAGACAATAACAGGGAAACAAACTTCTGAATAGTTTTTAATAAAAACTTGGGAGAAAAATTCTGCATACCTGAGGGCTTAGATGTCTTAAAAGAGACTTCTTAATTTCCTTGAAAACGTTGCAGCCACCACTTCCTCTTGATTGCTTCTTCCTTCAAAGACTGTGCAGTCTAGTGCAGTGTGTGTGTATTTGAGGGTGTCTATGCTGCTTAGTTACCTCACTGTTAGGACTTTGCCATGTTGAACTGAGTACTAAACTGCCCAAGAATAACTAATTATCCCCCATACTTTTGCTTGCAACAGTTCCTACACATCAGCTGTGGCTTCCAGTACACCTCGTCATGTAATGGCGTATTCTGCATGTTTAACCATTGATCTGGTAGTAACTTACCTAGTTAGTTTCAGGCTCCAGATGAAACTGAGTAAAAGTGATTTGCAACCTTTCTATATTCCTGAAGATATCTAGGCATAGATGCAAATTGGTGTGGTGAATTTAAAGCTATTAAAAACTAAGACATTTTCTTAATTACATTAAGATGTTTAGCAAGACCTCAGAAGTCCATGTCTCCTCTTTCACCATATTGGCATATAGTTTTCAATATGAGGAGGTAACATGAAATCCAGAAAGATGTGAGAGCCTGAAATGGAGATAAAACTCTATTGCTATGATTCTTATAAATCTAGAATAGTTCACTTGAATACTCTGTGATTCTTCATCTTTAGTACTGCATCAGCAAATGATGACCATGAGTCACTATGATATGGTGTCTGCTACTTCTAAAATTATCATTAATATAAATTCACATGGAAAATGGAAAATACAATTGAAATATGACTGCCTGTCACTGCGACACCTTCCAGAAAGATCACAGTGCTGGTAAAGTTCTCCAGATGACTACAATGCTTTTAGTTCTAAGATAGCAAGTTTTCCTGCAAAAATACTTCAAAAATATTCGATATTTAAGTTCAGTTTCCTTTGAAACTTGGTATTTTGTGTAGTACAGATATTAAAAAAAAAATAGTTTGTTTCCAGCAAACACTCCTCCGTCGTCGCATGATTCAGGACTCTTATGGAGCATTTCCCCTTCCCAGTTACAAGAGTGTCTGCTTACAGCTGCGTGTTTCCTGTGGTTGTTGCTGTAATGTTTTTAGCAGCTTTATTTCTGTTATGCTTCATTGTATAGAAGGTGTTTAGCAAAACAGATCATTTCCTAATATATATCTTTGCTTTCTTAGAGATGCGGAGCATGTGATGTGCACGAGGGGTACGGTGTGGTCCAGGCAGCAGTGCCCCCTGGACTGCAACTCAGGGAGACCCTGATTTTCTTTTTGGCTCTATTACTTGCTTGCTGTGTTTCCAGAAACTTCTTGTTCCAGAGGAAGTGAGGGGGTTATTTACGATTGGCATTGTACCTTTTGCAATGCGCAAATGTAGAATTTACTAGGAACGAGTTTAGGCCCTTTTGGCAGGAAAATGAGATACTTAAATTGTAAGTTGCCAGCTTCGTTCCTCTTTTAACGTTTGTATTTGAGGGGAGGGAGCGTTTTCCTGCCAGTGGTGTCTTCAGCTACAGCTATTGCACTTTTAAAGATACAACAAAACTTGCTCTGATTTTTATAGTAAGGCATTTAGTGTGGAAAGGTTATATATATTTTTTCTCTTTTTTCACCCTTGGATGTAAAATATCCATACTGCAAAAAATATTCCAAACTTTTCCAAAGGACTTTTGCTGTGGATAGCACTAGTACAAAGAGTCCTTTGTTTCACAGGACTATCCAAACCTGTGGTAAACTCTTGTGCTTTTTTTTTTTTCCCCTCAGACAGGTGCCGTGAATCTCTTTGACATTTGTAGAGCAGATGGGATGCCATTTTACTGTTATATCTAATTGATGGAACCTTACTAACTCTGTCCACGATTCCTGCCCAGGAAAGTGCAGGCCAAGAAGTCTTAGAGAGCACTTTTTCCTCATCAGCAACCTGCTTAAACTCACTTACTGCTGGGTAAAGAGTGGGAGTGGTAACTTGCTAACTGGCCTGCAAAGCCTCTATGGGAATTCATAACCCAGGGAAATGATTTCTTGCTGCTGAATTTGCCATTTTGGCTGGTTGGTCACTTGGCTACCATACATTGTATTATGTATATCTGCAGCCGCAGATGTTATTGCGTGCGTATGTTTTAATATAAATAGCAGTGTTATCTGTCTATTCAATCAAATAATCACATACGCAATGGAATATGTGTAGAATACATGAAGATGTCTATGGAATGCTGTCTCTGGAGATGTATGAATGCACACTTCTCCATGCCTCTTCCCCCTTTCAGGCTCCCGAAGGAGGGATTTTGCAAATACTCGGTTTTGGGATTTCAGACACGGTGAAGATCTGATTTCCAAAAGTCTGGTGCCTGTGAAGGTCTCAGAGAAGAATATAGCTGTCCCAATCATTTCTGATAATCTTGACTTGCCACCATCGTGCTCAACTCTTATACACGCATATGTCTCTTATGAGAAGCACAGAGTATCTCTTCCGAGTGCAACTAATGCTGAAGGTTGTACGCTCTTTGGCAGGTCTGGTTTACAAGAGAAAACCACATTTGCAATGCACTTCCAGCATTTAAATCCTGATAAACACATAAGCTCCTCCAGAAATCACTTCTTTGAAGAAAACAGGCAATGATTGCACTTTTGGAAAGGTAGCTAGACTGTATTTTATGGTGGTTGTCATTGGATATGACCAAGAAGGGTAGGAATACTCAAACAAATATTTAATGCATTTCAGTTGGAGTATAAATGAGCTAACAAACCCCTTGCCCTTGAGCAGCTGTAATTTTTAGGATTATTCTTACGAAGCCTATTGAGTTTGAGATTCTTGGCTTCCTTGTGCAGCAGCCTGTCTCTCTGGCAACTGTCATCCTCAGTTGTATCAGTTACATGCTGCCACAGCCACTCAAACATCTTGTGCAAATGTTAATATTAAAAGCAGGCCAGGTGGTACCAAATTCTGGCACAGATCTGCAGGTCACTATCAAAATCACAGGATTTACAAATAATCCGTATAAAAATTCTCTGGTTCTCCAGGTGTCGCTAGTTGTTTCTGTGGCACTGGCATACAAAGCATTTCAATGCCCTTTGTGGTTTCCTTAATACTTGTAAACTATAATTATAACTTGCAACATTGTATGTTGGCCTTTTGGCATGAATGCCATTCAGATATCCTTTTGAATAAATGCTGGCTGCTGTACACAAAGATTTCACAGTCTAGTTTTAAAGAATTAAAGCACAAAAAAGTATTTTAAAAAAAAAAATGGAAAGAGGTTATTTAGCCAATCCCAAGCCCTAGAGCAGAATCAGTTGTACCAAAATAAAGGGATGTTGGGAAGGTCTCAAAACCAGGTTAGACAGTGATGAAGGCACCACAACGACCCCAGGCAATCAATTCAACGACTTTTACGACCCTTGCAGTTAGAAAGCTTTTTCTAGTGTTTAAACCAACATCACCTTTGCTGCAATTAAACCTGTTCATTCTTGCCCTATCCCCAGTAAATAGGTATGTTTCTTTTTGTTAGTGAAACAAAGCTTTTACATATTTGAAAATTATTATCCTGTTCTCTGGCAATCTTCTTTTGTCTTGAATAAAGAAAGCATCTTCACCCTTTCAATCTCTGCTCTTAAACGTCTCATCCATGTAGTTGTCTTTTACATTTTCTTCCATTAGTCCATGTCTGTCTTGAGGTCTAGGGCATGCTGGGTCTGAACACAACCCAGTACTTCAGCTGATGGCTTGGGCTTGGTGAGTAGCATGTAGATGGCTACAAGTTTTGCATGTGGTGTCCTACTGTGGTATACTTGGGTATCTTAGTGGCTGTACTGGGTACATCCTACTATGAAACTTGCTGCTCTCTAACAAGATGACTTGTTTGATTCATGTTCAGTAGTTATTTTCAAGCTCTCTGAGTGTTCTGTCATCTGTAAATTTAGCGAACATATTCTCTATCCTACCAGCCAAGCTGTTAATTAAAATATTGAAGAACAGATGCCTGCAAAATCCCACTCAATATATTCTTTCACTTTGGATGCCTACCACTGAAAACTAATCTCTGAAAGTGTTTTTTTCAGCCAGTTGTGTACCAGTTTATAATGGTATCAGCTGACGGTGTTTAAGAAGGTAGAAACCTTATTAAATTCAATATGTATTCCATCTGCTGCTACTTCTTATCCAGTACCAATTATCCTCCAAGGAAGGAAATTAGATTGATTTGACACAATTAATTCTTGACAAATCCATTTGGCTGCTTTAAACTCTTACAGGATAATAGTGTGGAAAAAGAAACGTTTTATAACTTGTCTGTGTATCTTTCCAGCCCTGTGTTTGCCCTCCCTTAGACTTCTTGAACTCTCCTCTTCATGAGTCCTCATTTGTAATTACCATGGTGCGGGAGTGAGAACAAGAGATGGAGGCAGCAATAATTATTACTGCCAAAATCTTTGTATTTTAAAGCCAAGCCTGGGCATTCTTGGATAAATGTGAACAGGTTAAGCTTATTGGAAACCACCAGGCACACTAAATGGCCTCTAATACTGTTTAGCCCTTTGACACTGAGGCATGAATCATCTGTCATACATGGAGCCTGTTACAGTAATTTCTCATACCTCCATATAAAAACAGTTCAGCTATTTAACCTCTGTTACTTTTATATATATATATACACACGCATTTCTTTGGGAAGTAGTAGGTGCTAAAATACTTTAAAACTGTTTCTCACTTGCCAAAATCTTTGGATGCATTTGAACTTGTTAGAGATCAGAATAATATTGTACATGTTTGGGGGTGCTGTGAACAACTAGGTCCTTTGAATTCCTTTCTGGTTGCAGACAAACATGAACTATAGCTGGGCAAGTACAGGCAATAGAAGGCATAAGTTCAAATCGTGTTTGATACATTGAAAGCTGCTGTAAGTAACTACCCAAGAGAACAATTTTATTCCCTTTCTAACATGAGAAGTCTATGCCTGTTAGTATAATGTTACCTGGAAATTGCTAGGAGTTAAAAAGATATCATGACATTTCGAGAATGCTTTTAGGAGGTAAGTAATTTATCTCATTGTCAAGTCAAAACGCAGTCTTTTCCTAGCTTTGTCTGCTCTTGCAGTTTACATACACAAAGGTAATGAAGAAATAATAATAAACAATAAATATAATAATTATTTTTAGATCTAGGAGGTTTTAAATTTCTGTATAAAAACCCAGAAGTTGGCGACTAATGAAAATCAGCTAAATGAGGCCAAATACCTTGCTGGCATCTTACCACATGCTTATGTATTCCTCAAATGCCTCATGTGTAATTATGGGGAACCTAAGGGCCACACTGCATTTTCAGACTTCTTAGGCAATTGCTCTGGTAGCATATATCTTAGAATTATCCATTAAAAAACACTCAAAATAGTTCATGTAGCTGCAAGCCATGTGAAATTAAATCATGGACTGCATCTAGCCCAGAGCCTTGTGGGCTCACTATCTGCCCCTGCTGCTGCCTTCTCAGTGGTAGAGAGGGCAGATAATATAAAGTGACTCCAGAAGATCACGTGGCTTGCCCCCAAGATACAGTTACTGCTGCTAGTTCTCATATTCTCCTCACCAATCCAGCAAATTTCTTTCATTCCTTTTAGTCCACTTTCACGTATTTTGTCCTTGGTGACAAATAGAGATGACTTCTGAAATGACCAGAGCATCTTTTGTATACACAAATAATGTCATCGTTTTAGGAGCCAAAGTTTCAGACCTTAAAAACACATCCAGTTATCTCATTGCCCTGAGTTACACCCTCTTGAGCTTTCTTCAGCAATCTGCCTTTCCCCTTGGTGTTTACACACCCTTCATGCTTTCAGATAATCAGTGTCCTTTCCAGTCCCTTTAACCTTCATCTAGCCAAACAATGGTTGTTAGTTTAAATTTATTCTCATAAATCACATCTTTGCACAGAAGTCAAAAGGAACATGTCATGCAATTCTGGGATGAAGTGTATTAGTAATTTCCAAAAACCAAAATCTCAACTACTTTTTGTAAGGCATATGTTGCTACAGGATACACATTGCACTGAAGGAGCGTCTTTGGCCATCTTCAAACAGAATTGCCTAATTATTAAATCCTTGCAAATGAAGATTCGTTTTTTCTGAGAACTAGAGATACCAGCCTACTCTACATATACTTAAAACACATTTATTTCCTTGTAAAACTTCATCAACATGGAGCCAATGCAGTTAGTTCATTGCCCTCAAGGGCTGTTGTATCATCATCGATGCAGTTGGTTGAGTTGTGCAGGGTAAATTCCTCCCACTCACACCATCGCACTCACAATAATCCTTCTGTTCAGAAAATTCCCAAAATATTTATTGAGAGAATAGCTTGGAGGTATGTTTTCACCAATGCTTAAGCCTGTTTTCACTTGTCTCTCTTACTTGCCTTTCTTTTTTTTTTTTTTTTTAATTACATTTTGGGAGTGGGTTGGCCAGTGCTTAAAAGCTGAAGTTTCAGATAGACAGCTTCTCCTTGCTTTAATTAGTTTGACAGGCACCTCTGCTTTCCAGCTGAGTTGCCCTAACTGGAAGCAGCTGCTCTTTGGAATTACTCCCCCTCCTCCCTGTGTTACAAAACTAATAAGTGTCTCATGCCCCTTCAATGAATTTATGGATGTCCAAAGCTGTTCAGGGCTTCGGGTGTGTGTAGCTGTGGAGAGATGTTTCTCTCCTCTCTCTATTACTTAATGAAGTTTTATGAAGTGAAACATGTCATTAACAATATAGGGAAAATTAACTCTTATTAGTGAGCATACAGCAGGTTTTCATATGTTTTTCCGTGACGATGTGAAACTCTGATTGGGGAGAGAGTCTCCTGAATGGTTGTACAGCTTTCAAGGTAGTGAAGAGTAAGGCTTCTCCAGAAGAGCACAGGCCCTTTGAATCAAGCTGATGCCTGTGTTTACAGCCTCAGCTGAAATGAATACTTATCATCTTGACTACATTGTCACGGTCTTGTGAATGCTCCTGATTTCATCACTAGCTTGACGATTTATTTAACATCCTACCACCTGGAGCCAAGAGATGTGAAAATCTCAATTTGCTGCTGTTTTTTTAATTATGGAAATGTAAATTCTGGCTTTTATTTTCCAATAAAAGTATGAAAATATGACTTAAGTGCACCCTGATGACTCAGACAATTAAAGCTGAAGCAGTCCAAAACTCTTGTTTTAAAAATTCCCTTATATTTAAATGCAAGGGTAGTTTTCAGATGCCTGACATCTGAGTTTTGAACACTTATCATTACAGCAGGAATTGCAACACCACGTGTAACACAGCTGCTTACCTACTGCTTGCTAGTCAAGTGCTGTTTGTTTTTCCCTAAATTACCTCTTAGTGTACATGTCTGGGCTTGCTGGGTGGTGCACAGATCAGCTAACTCAGGTGCACAACTCTGAGATGGGCAAGACACCCATGGTTTGGTCTGATCTGGTACTCTGGGAAATGGGCAGGAAGTGTTTAAAAGGAAAGGTAGGGCAGCTGTTTGGAAAGTGAGAGAAGACTGGGTGCTCTGTATCCATCAAAGCCTGCCAATGAGAGCTGTTTCCAGGCATGGAGGCAAGAGGAGAAGCTCTGGTGATGAAGGTAGGGTTATGCCAGCAGACACTGATCTGAAAAAAGAGGTTGAAGACCATACATTGCCCATACATTCTTCTCAAGTGGCTGCAGTAGGGAGAATTGACCCTAGGCTGACATGATCTGCAAGCAAACATCAAATAATCGTGCCTGGTCTATTATCTTCACTGGTGGCTAGCTGAGATCACCAGGCAGGTTTCTTTCTTTGGTTGGTTTCTGCGTTAAGCAGACTCACCTACTCCTCCACTAATAATATATCTATGTAACTTGGGACACACTTAAAAAGTGCCAAGTCTGAGCTCAGTACTGAATCCTCATGGGACTGAAAGCCAGGCTTTGATAGGGGCTGTTTGCTGCTTTTTCAGAAGGGTGGTGTATTAACTTTTAAAGAAACAGATGAGGAAATAATTTGTGTTCTGTTATATTTTGGGACAATATTTAATTGGTAAATTGGGGAGTGGGTGTTAGGTAGAGTGTGGAGGAGGTGACTTTTGGGTGGAAGTGGTCTGTTCTGAAAGAGAAGCTAAGCAACTCTTCCTCTTTTATCTTCTTGCAAGTCTCTACCATTGGCATGTTTGTGTCACGTGCTTTGCTGTAATATTTTGCCAAGGGCCGCTCTATCAGTATTTATCTCTCCATTGATAGTAAGCTGATAATTTTTTTTTTTAAGATCTACTTTTGCATTTCATAATTGGTTGCTTTTACAAAGATGCAATTAATGAGTTTCTTTTTCCAGAAAGTATTACTTTTAGAAAAGATATTTTCCAATTCAAAAGGAGATGGAATAAACATCTTCTCTGAGGTGTATCCATTCTTATTTTAAAAATCTGAGCAGGTCATGAAGCGATTAGTAATAAAACAGTCACTGTGTGAGCTTGGCCATCTCTCTTGGCCCTGTGTTAAGGTGCTCCTCCCACCTTAATACAGCCTACTTGGCATGATATTTACATCAGCGCTGAGCATCTCTGAAATACGTGGATATCAGACGCTACTAAGTTATACCTTATTCTTGGCTGGTTTTATGATGCGCTTTGGGATGAGATCATCAGACTCCTTTTCATTAGTAATTTACTAAGAGTTTCAACAAAGGAATCAAACACAACATTTGGGAGGGGGGGGGGGAAGAGGCTGAAGTCCTATTCCCAGTTCTGAGGCTCGCTTTTCACCTTTTTTACTTCCCCAGTTCTAAAATTATTTGGGACAAGAGCAGCCAAAGGACACGGAGTTAAATAGTTCTGTTTCTGTGGATTTTGTAAGTCACTTTACAAAAAAGATTTGTATGCATCCTTTCTAGCAAATGCACACTAAAACAATGTAAGAAGTTGAGCAAGCTCCTGTGAACAGCAGTGTAGACGCTAACTCCTAGGCATCCTAAAGGATGCTGAACTCCTGTCTGAAAAAATTAATTCAGGTTTATAAAACATTGTGTAGAAAGTGCTGCAGGGAACTAATAGAAAATTAATGCTATTTAAATGTTGTCAGGAAATAACAAAGCATCAAAGCTGGCTTTGCCATGCAGCTAGAGAAGAGGGGATGCTGAGTTTGGGTGGAGAAGGCAGAAGTAACATGAAGAAGCAAGTATCTTAGTAAATTTTGGAAATTGTCCAAACAGTGCTTGACGTGGTGGGAGGCAGATGGAGTCCTGATCTACAGGCAGTTGTGGAGTGTTGTGTTGCTGTGCACTTAAGCAGGATTGCAGCTGTGGTGTCCCTGGGGATGTGCACTCCCTGCTAGTTGTGCTCTGGCTTCCAGAGCCTCTCCACTGCCTGAGCTAGTGCTGCTGCCTCCCAGTTAAGAACTGCAGTGCTGTGCTCCACAGTGGAGATGGGAACTGGACAGGATATGAGAGGCCTTTGTGGAGCACATCTGTAGGCAGGAAGGGAAGATATGAACCTTTCCTCTCTCCTTATGTGTCAAAAGGTATCCTTCCAGAATGGCTGTGATGCCCACTGTGTTTAGATTTCTTTTCCTTATATGATTTGTCATGCAGAGTCACAGCCACCGTATTTTAACTGAAGCCTGCCAAGCTTAGCAGTATTTGCGTGTCTACTGAACATGGTCCTAGCCTGAAGTGTTAAGACTACCAGAATGATTCTCCTGCGCATGTGTCTCTCCCTCCTCCTTATTTTTCAGTCTAGTAGGGTACTGATGTCTAGGGCAATGATGGATCGGGTGTAATGTGGAGAGTTCAGACTTTTATCAGAGTAAAGCAATTCATTGTTCCTAACTCCTTTCTACAGACAGATTTAAACAGACTTAACTCCATCTGGTTCTTCCTGGGCATATTAACGTACTGCTTTTGCTGTGATGTGATACTGTAGTCATGAGGCTGGCAGTAAGACTGGGAGCTGACAGCCTCTAAAAAAATAAGTTATTTCTGACTGTACAGCAAAGATTATATGGTCTAAATACTCTCTATTTTACAGTCACCCGATAAGTATTGTTTGCACCACTTTTAAAATCAGGAATACTTTCTGCAGTTATCTAACTGCCAGAGAATGCTGAAACTTTTTCGTTTCAGGAAGACATAGCAGTCTGATGTACAAATCATAGGATCATCTGGTTGAAAGAGACCCTGTGATGGATCTAGCGCTCTCTTATAGTTTCTGCCTGTATGTACCAAGAGTGTCTGAGATAGAGCGACAGCCGGTTTGGCAGAACAGCTGATAGGCTGGGTGTATATGGCTCCTGCCCCACACTAGAGGCTTTCTGGAGCGGCTGCTGGCGCATCTGCTTTCTGCTGGAGAGCAGCTGCTGGCTCCTTTGGTTGATACGGGTGATGCAGAGAACCCCACTCTGAGGGACCCCACTACCAGAAATAATAATCATACTTGAATAATTCTTAAGGAAAATACTTTCAAGATTAAGTAACAGGTGAGAAGTAAAAGAAGTTATGTTTTAAAAGGACTTTCAAAGAAATATAGTGAGAATAATGAAATAAAATTATTCCAAGACCAATGGTGATAAGATGGGGTGGAGCCTGCAACCAGTAAGGGTTGCAGTTCCAATCAAAGGCTGTGGTGTGAAATTCTGCATGTCTCAGTTCGATGACCCCCACCAAGGGGAAGGAGGGAGAGAGGTGAAAGGAGATACCATCACTGCTAATAGTGTGTTGCATTGTGATTTGCTTGTGTTAAGAGTTTTAGGGCTTTTGCGGTTCACCTGTAGGGGCTGGCTGGAATTTTTATTTCTCCCTTTCCCTGCACCCTCTGTGCATACAATGGCTTGCTTTTTTATGTCTCTGAAGCTTTGATGTTCTGATTTCAGCTTGATATACTGGGCAGGGTGTTGCTAGTGATGTTGAGAAACCTCATGTGTTTTGTTCACACACGCAGAGTTAATTGCCAGGCCTCTGAGCCGGAAGCCATTTCCCTCAGGTCATCTGTCAGGAACATATGAAATTTGGTGTTCACTACTCTGTGGGGCACAATCCACTTTCCCAGGCAACCTGACGTCTTCTGCCTCTCGCATGTAGTTTAAAACTGATATCAAAGTGCTCAGGGCTGTTTGGTGTAGATTTCTTGGATTAAATGCCTTTTATATGGTTGCCAGCGGTTGCGATAGTCTGGTTCTGATGGTGCACATCAGCTTTTCCAGTTTGTTTTGATGCATAATTCAATTTTTCACTATTAAATGCTTTGTTAAAACCATTGTGTCTCTTTTGTGTGGCACTGTGGTAAGATGATACACACTGCTTTGGCACAGAAAGATTGTCATCTCTTGTCTTAATGACTCAGTGGTTTGTGTTTGAGGTTTGTGCTTTTCACAGAGAAAGAGTTTGGCCTGGCGAAGGCGATCTCCTTAAACCCTCAGTAAAGAAAGGAGAAAGGTGAGCTTCTCTACAGCCACCTTAACCTGGAGCTAGGATCCTGCTCTGAGTATCCCTCTAGAATAAAGTCTGTCTCTCTTGAATAGAGAAAAGCGCTCTCTCAGTTGGTTAATCCTGCACAGTGTGTAGATGTGGGAAACTCTTATTAACCGCACGCCCACATGTAGTGATGGTGTGATAGGAGGATACGTTCACATGAACAGTGCATCTGCCATAACTGGATGAAACTAGATTCACCGCGTACACGTTGATTGTTTCCATCTCCTGTGCAGAGATTTGCAGGAGAACAGCCATGGGGAGCTTCATAGCTGCTCTGTGGAAGGACTTTCCATACAGAGTGCACTGGAGTGTATGTGAAAGCAACAATAACCCCATGCACCATGGGTGCGACACACTGGGGAATCGTATCAGGATGGCTGATACCAGGTACCGCCTGGCGCTGCCCTATAGGTGCGCAGTGACCATTTCCCAAGATTTCCAAATGTTAAGCGCCTGGTCAGAGCTCCTGTAAGATATCCCAAAAATCTCAAGAAAATTGACCAGATGTATTTATTCCCAATAGTGTACAGAAGTCCAGGACAACATACTTCTAGGACATGGTCTTTTGTGGATGCTTGAGTTATTGTCTAAACAACTACACATGAAAATGCAAACAAAAACTGTATTCTAACATGCTAAATTTCAATTACTTTGTAGTTCTATAGTAGCAGTGGTAACACAAAACATACTGCAGTCAGCTGGGCTTCAAAACCCTTGTAAGATCTGAGTTTCTGCTTGTTCTAAAACTGCCATACTCTTGTTGCAGCTGATTTTTGTAAAATGCTCCTGGGATTTATTACCCCAGGACATTGGCATCGTTAAAATAGAGGAACCCTGTGATAGCTAGCAGAAGGGAGAATATTTTAGCATGTCATAGTCATTGAATGTCTTGGGAAAATGGCATCTTGTGAATGTCTGAAGATGAATAGATACTATAATTGCAAGACCATAGAAGACGGTAGCTGTTGTAAACTGCCATGGATTTGTTGCAATTCTCTTATGTCAATTTGTTTCTTAAAGCAACTGCTTCTGGAGTCAAGTGATTTTGCAAGATCTTTCTTTTCCTTATCTCTCTTTTTTTAAAAATCAAAAGCTCTGTGTCTTGGATAAATTAAAGTCGACTGGCTGAGGGGAAGATTGCCGCAGCCATGCATCATGCTCCTCTGATGAATATTGCTGCCTTCGCATGAGGGATGACATCCTGGCTCAGGAAGCAGCTCTTGGACCACTGCAATTTATAATCTAGCTTCTGTTACCCATACTGCAAGGCTGAAAATTGTGGGTATTCAGAACCTGCTTCTGTAAGTAGTGTAGTCATTGCTGCGCAGGAGCAATGACCTCCATCAGCAGGGAGGGGCAAGGCAAGTAGGAGCGCTGCCCCTTGCACCTATTTGATCTTAATCTGTTGCTGCCTGAGTCAGAGCAATGAGGGGTTTTTAGACTTTGTGCTGTGGAGTTGCTGGATTTTTTTTTTTTAAAAAGTATGCTTCCAAACTGTAAAAAAAGACAGTGTACAGAAGACAGTGCACTCAAGAGAAGCCCAGAATATTTAAATCCTGAGATCAACAGCATGCCTTGTTGAGGTATTTTGGAATTAGGTTGACATTGCTATTGTAAGTTGTTCAACATGGATTTCAGAGGGTCACTAAGTAAATTACCCCTGACTAATTAAACTGGTTTTGAGTTATGCAAGCCATCTCAGAGTACCGAGAGACTTCACCGGCATACCTTTATCCGCATACTTCATAGGCTCCTAGTTGCATACAATTTAAAGGTCAGTTAGTAGAGATTTTGTACCTGGTTTGGGCTTTTCATTATTTCTCACTACTAGTGAATTAAGCGGTGAATTACATAGTGTGTATCCTACATGCACGTCCTAAAGCATGGTCAATGAAAATGTGCATATTTCTACATCATTGGTGGTTTCTTTACCAGTTTCTTGCAGCATAATTCTCTTCTAGTTTTTCTGCTTGTGCCCCCAACCTCCTTTTCTCTGTTCTGTGTGTGCTGTTCACCACTCCAGCAAACTTGCAGTAGCACAGTGCTTAGAAAAGTCTCATCCCTTTCTTTGCATACAAGTTGCTGAGAAAGTGTTTCCACCAGCTTTTCTCTCTGGTGCTAGCCTACAAAGTAAAGTAAGTAATCTTAGCTTTGAGACAGAAAAAGAGCATCATTGGAAATGTGGAGAGAAGATGAGGTGCACAGTCATCTCACTTCTCCTTTATGCCCTCTCCAGAAACTTTTTTTAGCTGTATTGGCAAATGGTGTCATGTGTTGCTCCAGCCCTCCCAGGCTGCCAGTGCTGCACAATCAGTACGAGCCTTGTCAGCTGTGGGGCTGGGGGGAGTGGGTGCCAGGAGACCCTGGGGCTGAACAGGGAATCTTGGTGTCTAGCACAGGTGCCAGGCCAGACCGTGGGTTGTGTTTGGGTGGTGCAGGGCACATAACATCCAGCCTGGCAAGAAGTGGGCCTGGTGGGGTGCTGCAGAAGCAACTAACTGCTCAAATGTGAGCACTTAAAATGCTCGGCCAGTGCATGCCAGCTGCATATCCTCCATGAATACATCACCTTTTTCTCTGCCCTATGCGGACTGGTGCTTCTGATAAACAACAGCTTGAAACAGTAGCTTTTCTAGAGGCATCTAACCATTTGAAGGATAAGCACTATGAGTGAAGGATTTTCTTGCTCCTTGGTCCGAGCAGAAGCTGGGAGCGTGGTGTGAGGTGGTAGGCAGGCCTTTGGGTTATCCCACTGCCCGTGGATGGAAGGAGCGGGAGAGGTTAGTGGGAGCTGGGCCGAGGTGTGACCTCTCCCACTGTTTCCATCCACGGGCACTGGGGTTTGATTACTGTTACCTGATGTATCTCCCCCAGCGTGTATGCTCCTGTGTGTGTGCATGGGCACTCAGCTGTTTCCTCAGGAGTATGGAGGAGCATCCTTACTGCTGTCTGCAATTAGTGATTCAATTAGTGATTACTTAATTTCGGGGGTGGGGGTATAGTAATAGGAAGCAGGAGGCATAGATGGAGGCAGGGTCTCCACAGTTGCTCTCCAAAGATCGCCTTTTACGAGGCGATCGGTGACAGATCTCTCCTCCCTTCAGAAGGATGCGGTCCCGGTACTTAAACTAAAAACTTGAATTACCTGGGCGCCTCTTCCCTTGCCGGCTCCATAACGAGCGCAGCTGGCACCGTTTCCCAGCTAATCTTCCCGCGGTGTTAAGAAAATGCTGCTGACTTTGCCGCCGGGGCTCCCGGCAGTCAGGTGAGGCGCCGGCGCGGGGGGAGCCCGGTCAGCAGCGAGCCGTGCCCGGCGGGCACGGCCCCGGCTCTCGCCTTTTAGGCTGGGGGCAGTCGCTGGGGGCCAGGACCCCGCCGACACCCTTTGTTGCCGCCCCGGGGCGGCCACGTGCGCCAGGCGAGCCCACGGGCAGGCGGGGGATGGGGGGCCGTCCGGTGGCGGCGGCGGCGGGGGGAGGAGGGGCTTTGCCGCCGCCGGGTGGGCGCCCTGGTTGCGCCACAGCGGCACCGCCGAGCCTCCGGCCGCCCTGTCGCTGGGCCGAAAGTTTGAGGGGCGGCAGCCGCAGCGGGGACTGCCCGCGGTGTCCCGGGGCGGGCCGTGAGCGGGGCGGGGGAGGCATGGCGGGGCGGGGCGGGCTGGCGGCCGCGGCGAGCCGGCGCTGATCCGGCGACCGGGCCGGGGCATGGAGGGAGAGCAGGCCAGCAGCCCCGCCGCCCCGGCGGAGAGCGGCACGTCGGAGGCGTTCGCCCAGCTGTGGGCCGACGTGATGGGCATCCTGGTGAGTGCGGCCAGGACGGGGGCTGGGGCCCGGGGCGGCATCGGGCTCGGGGGAAAGCCTGCCGTGGGATGGGGTGGGCTGCGGAGCGCCGCTCCCCAGAGCTGCTTCCCCCGTTGTGGGCTGGTGGGTGGTGAAGCCCTTGCTGTGCCGCCGGGTCTCTCTGGCACCTGCTGCGGAGTTTGCCCGATTTGCAGAGTGTCCTCGCCGTGCGGGGTCGTGCATCCTAGGAAGGGATGTCCGTGGGCAATCGCGGGTGTTTTATCAGCGACCGCTTTCATCACAGTTGTGAAGTTTCTCGGCTGTCACTCTCGGTGCGACGGCAGCGCAGCGCTGAGCGCTCCGAGGAGCGGGGGCTGGAGCTGTTTACCGGAGCAGACCGACCCCGCGTCTGTTTACACACCCAGAAGCGCTTGTTTAGGCTGATCAATGGGCGCATTGTGTCCTGTTGCTCAGGCGTGCCGGTGGATTCAGTTAAATTTGGGCGAAAGGCTGCTGCGTTGCTGCCTTTACATTCCACACACGTGTGTCGGTGTCCTCGCACGGGGGGAGCTGCCGGCCTTAGGGCCCCGTGTGCCCCGGGCGCGGCCGCCCGCCCGCCCAGCAGCGCTGCCCCGTGCCCGGTGGCACTGCAGGGTGCCGGGGTTGGAGCTCTTATTCCCGATGGGTTTTTGGAAACGAGTTGCTCGGTTACGGCCCGTGGAGTTTCTGCGTTGGTGATCCTCTGAGGAAGGACTAATCCTCGTAATTCACTGGTTACGAACAAAAGAGATGGCCCCAGTAACAAGGGCTCAAGGAGTTATATTTAGTGGACACGTAGTGTACAGACGGGCTAGATGGCAAACGGTAAAAATACAGGAAGAGTCAATTCTTTATTTCTACTTTCAGCGAGAGAATAATATTTACTTTAGGTGCGAGGTGATTATTACCACAGAGGACTTCCACTCAGCAAAAAAACAAATACTAATGTTATATACGTACTGGAGCTGGCAGCTCTCCAGTGATACAGGAATGTGGTAATCAACAGTGGAGTGCCTGTTTATTCATTTTAAAAGCAAATGAATAGGCTTAATGTGTATTAATTTTTGTTATTAACATTTTACCAACTGAAATTAAAGAATATTATGAGAAATACCTTTTGGAAAACTGCTGCGGAACATAATGAATGGTAAACCCATAGGATCTAATTCAGAAGTGTTACAGAATTGAACAGAGAATTTAATTAGGATTTTATGCTGCAATTTTTTTTCCACACAGACTTCATTTTCCGCATGGACTTCACTGTTAATATTCAAAGTAAGATTAAAAAACCTGCTTCGTTCCATTTCTTTATAGAAATTCCCCATTGACATGGCATTGGGTTTAATAGCACCCAACTGCGTACACTCTTCCACTGTTGATGATTTTAATTTAAGAATGCGAGCAGAGTCAGTTCTGCCAGTTTGTAGGGAGCACACAGTTGGTACTTTATGAACAGTCTCTTTCTCTCTTTTTCTGGCAGGTTTCAGTACTGCATTTAGTAAGAGCAAAGTGCTATTGGATGCCTGGGAAGGAGTGTTTGAGGAGGCCAAACCAACAGCCTAGCATGCTGGAGCTCACTACAGAAAAAGATCTGATTCTCACACAACTAATAATTTGAATAGGTTCCTTCTGGCTGTGCAAGCTAGTTTCCTTCCTGGGAAAACAGAACTATTTAATTATTACTTGTCTTCTGATAAAACTAAGCCAGAGTAATTTGTCTTAGAGTTGGTCTGCTTTACAGGAAGGCATAGTCTTGTAACTATGAATTTGATGGTTTATATTGGTTTCAAATGTCACACAGCACTATTATCTTCTCTTACTGCAGTGTTTTGTGTTGCAACAGTTACAGATATGAAAAGATACCCTTGTGTTGGGTCTCAAGTAATAACTTACCTGAGAGAAGACTGAAGCTCTTCTCACTGCAAGCTGTCAGGTTTCTTTGGATTTAGGTTTTTAGAGAGTTTCTAGTCATTGCAGCTGCGAAATAATGACTTGATATGAACTGAGTATAAACTTCAGAGCTCTATCCTTGTCTGGAGGCAAGGAAGACATAGCTCCAGTGCATTTTTCACTGCTCATCTTTGCAATATATAGAGCTTTCTCCCTTTCAAACCTCTGTTGCAAAAGGCAAATGGTAAACTAGATTTGTAGTTTCCAAATGGAAGCCTGTAGATGGTTCCTCATGGTCCATGAGGCCACAGCAGTGGCTTGCATAGCTCACTGGCTTCTTTTGCGTTGTCAATTAGGTGAGAGTATGGGTCTTAAATTCCTTTTTTTATACAGTATTTACAGATTTACAGTAATTCATTATTTAAAATGTCTAGGGAGCACAGAGGTAGATTCTGGAGTGATTCAACAGCTCTATGAGCCAAGAGGTTGGTGCAGGGATAGGCTGGCTAGGTTGGCCCTGCAACAGCTTGAAAGCTACCAAAGGAATGCACTAGCAGAGGGGAAGAGGAGAAAAGAGCCAGGATCTTGGATGGGAAAACTATTATGAAATGATGAAAGGAGATAATCATTAAAGGTTGTTGATCAAATAAGAGAGAAAACTGCATTCTTAAGGAATGATCATAAGGATGATGCAGGTTAGAAAGGACCTCAGGCAGCATCTAGCCTGACCTTGAGCTGAAACAGGGAGAGCTCTGAGGCCAGGTGAGGATGCTTGGGACATTATCCAGTTCAGTCTTGGAAAACCTCCAGGGGCAGAAACTGCACAACCTCTCTGTTGTGCACCTGTTCCACCACTTCACTTCCTTTACAGCTAAGTGTAAGGATGTTCTTCATAAAAATGATTAAATGCCTGATTCTGCTCTCCTCATACTGAGGAGTTACAGCAGTGGGGAGGAGGAGAGGAAGGTGTCAGCTTCCTCACACTGGTGCTGCTGGAGGCCTTATGGGGCATGGTGGTGGTGTCTTCTCTAGGTGCAGGTTTAGGAGGAGAGGCCATGGAAGTCAGCCCAGCTGGTGTTCGGTACTGCAGTTACTTAAAATACAAGTTAAGCCCCTCTCGCTCAGTGGATGAATACATTTCATTGTTTGTGTACATTTAGTTAGGTTCCTTAAAATAGGACCTCATTGGCAGGAACCTGTGATGGCAGATCCCAGGTCCGGAGGGGAAGCAAATACTTTTCAAGTCCTGCTTGTAAACACCATGTTTTGCAGCCTTTGAAGTCACATAGTAATTCTCTCTATACTTGACAAATATTGAGTGTACTTGCAGCGAACTGGGATTTTGCTGAAGTGAATGTGACTTTTCCCTTTTGCATTTACTCTAATGAAATATTCCATAGCTATAGCTGTGGTGTAAGCACCTCAAAGCGATTTGTGCTGTTAGTGGAGCTTACTAGATAACATAATTATACTTAAAAGCTTTTGCTTAATCTGTAGCAAGCACATGTTGGAATGTACTGGTTAAATATAATTTGCAGTGTCTCAAAGCAACAATGGATGGTGCAAGTGTATTAAGGTTTTAGAGGGGGATTGCAGTAGATGGGTCATGGGAAGTTCTCTGCATCCCCAAAACTCAACACCATAAAAAGGGATGTTTTTGGCATAAAATCATGTATTAATGTGGTGACAGCAAACTCTCTGTTGCTAAGAGTCTGAAGGTTTTTATGTGATCAGATCTGAGAACAAATCATAATAGGAAATGAAAATAATGAACTTTTATTCTTTTTAGGTCATGCTTTAAAAACATGGCCTATTGACCTTAGTAGAGGGAAGACACTCTGGTGTCTGTCTTGTTTATGGGATGTTCTTCCTTCTCACATAGCATAGCTGGGACAGGTATCTGGATCAAATCCTGACATTAATGAAATCACTGCCAAAACTCTGAACAGTTTTGACAGAGCAGGGTTTTCACTGAAGAGTGTCTATTTGTGTATTTTGTCTTCAGTGGCCAAGATGCAAAAGATGCTGAGGAACCTGCAAGAGAGCAGTGAAATTAGAGGTCTTTCCAACTTTTTATCACAAAGTGATAGCTAGTTTCTTGCTTCAAACTATTGAATCAATTGTAAGAGCTGAAAAAAAGGAAAATTCTTTATTTTTCAATAATATTTTGCAGTTATGCTAAGAGAAAACCAGTGCTCTCCCACCATCAGCAGTTACCTGAAGAGAACAGAGTATTTTGAGGACAATAAAGCTCACTTAAGTTTGTTCTGGAAGCCCTAGTATTTGCATATATAATCTATCTTGCTCTCTGTGTTTCAGTGGCTATTTGAATTTCTTATCGAAGTAATAAAGAAACAAACCAAAAGAGAGAAAGATGCCAGCTGATAATACTACAGTGATAACATGTAATTACATACTGGCTAACATGCTTTGGGGAGAGGAGTTTGATATTAAGTCAGGGAGCCTGGATATCTGGAGAGATCGGGGAAGCAGATCCCAACCAATAAAATCAGTTGGAGGACTGCCAGGAGGAGTTGTGGCAGCTCACACCAGTTGCAGATTTCTCCTAGGATTGCTTTTCAGTAAACCGTCATTAGTTTGCCATGACCTCCCATGGAAATCTCTCTACTGGATTGCTCTCCTAGTGCTCGTTTGAGTGACTCTGCTTCTCTGATGTCTGCTTGGCACCAAGAGGATGCTCTGGCTGAAGCCATCAGCGCTCAGCATGGCTCTGCAGAAAAGCACAGGCAACAGAGTAGCTGTTCCAGGTAGAACATGCTTTTGAAAATGCAATGTGCTCTTTTTTTTTTTTCTGTTTTTTATGGCTGTGTCAGCAAAATGGCTGTGGTATAGTGTAATTAGCTCAAAAAGCACTTTGGGATGTTCTGATTGAAAACATTTTTGTTCCAACTTCTACTGTGGAGGGCATTTTTAAAGCATATCCCGGTTGTAACTGTAAGGATAAGCCCAGAAGGTTTGGTCTCTGCTTTTTAAACTAGCAGGTACTGGTTTATTCTGTTTTACGAAACAGCAGAGTATATTTTGCTTTCAAATAAAGAACACGAAACAGTCAGTGACTGAGTGTCAGCTTCAGCGTGGGATTCAGTTTTATATTTTAAACTTGACCTGTTGCATCTCCTTTCCCTCGTGTCTCCATGCAACGTTACACTTAGCAACGCTAACCACTTTATGAAGAAGGACAGCTCATAGAGATAACCTTTGGTCTAGGCTTTTTCTTGCACGTCAGGTCATATAAAACAGATGTCTCCATCAGAGACTTTATTCCCCGCAAGACTCTGTGCAGCCAGGAACAATAAGAGGTTTCGGTTCTGGTGCCCTCTTCGTTCTTTCTTGAAAGCAAACTCTGGGTTTCACTGGTCTTTGAATTGCGGAGAGGAAAGAAGGGAATATTTTTATATACCTCTTCTTTGTCGGCTATGAGCTGCTGTTTACTAGAGAATAACTATAAATTCAAGGTAAACTTGAATCTTGGTGATAAAATTTTATTTTCCAGTGTGGTGTTAATGCAGCTGGTATTTACAGCAAACCATCAAGATTTGGGAATACTCTTTTGCCTCCTATTTTTTCTTCACATTTTAAAAGTCAAACAACCAAGTTCTGTCTGTCTTCTAAGAGCAGTGGAATACCATATTACCAGAAATTGTCTGATGCTTCCTTCCTTCTGTGGATATGAATAAATGGCAGTCTCTAAACAGAAAGAAAATGTGAAGATTAGTGTGGAAAATTAAGAAGTGTTTACATGCAGGACAATGAGCACTTAAAGAAATTTTACTACATGGAATGCAATGTATTATGCCATATATCCTGGTTACCTTTTTCTATAGTAGGTGAAAACCTCTTGTTTTTAGTGTACCTCAGAGCAAATGATTTTGCAGAATTAGAAAATGATTATTCTGACATACTCTGATGCTGACTAGAAATCAATGTAAATTAGTGCTGATTGCGTGTGATGCTGTGTGAACAGAGGAGCAGAGAGGTTAAGCCATATGAGCAGAGGGACTGAGGCACCGCAGAGCAGTGTCACTGCTGGACGTGGCACAGGGCTGAGGGGAGGATGAAACAGGCAGTGCTCAGGGCAAGGGAGTTTGAGTCAGAGGGGAGAAAGGACTTCCCTCTCCTTCCAGACCCTGGCTGAACTGCTCCAGCTTTGGCCCTGGGCTTGGCTCCTTCAGGACTTTTTTCCGCTCCAGAGGCTGCATGGTGGAGGAGAGGATGCTGGTGCACCCAGTGCTGCTTCCTGTCCTTTCCCAGGTCTCCCTTCATCATTTGGAGTCTCTGGTTGTAGTTTTTCCTTCATGCAGCAGCAGAGACTTTCTCTTTTTCCACTTATGCCATTGTCACGGTGTTATGGTTGTAGAGCACAGGTTGTGCTCGGACCTTAGGAGGTTCAGTAACACAGGATGAATGAGAATTACTATGTAATGACCCAGCAAAGTGATTTGTCACAATATCTGTTTTAAAGTGCTGCTAATCATTTTCCCCTTTGTGATTGTGTGACACAGGCGATGACTAATGAACCTGCCGCTTTGTCTGTTGCCATTATGGGTGGTGAGAGGAGGAGGAGGAAGGTGGTTGTTGTGACTGTGGAAATGCTGAGGTGGTTCTGCAAGAATTTGGATTCCAAGGTTTTCATGAGGAAATGAACAATAAGAAACTGGGATTAATATATGCAAGTCTGTACAAATTAAGTTTCTACTATAAAAGCATATTCTCCATTGAAGAAGTACATAGACACGTGTTGTGTGATGAGATAAATATGAAGGGCTTTTATTTCTCATTGTCATCAAGAGACTTAACTGTCCTATTGGCAGGAAAAAATTACTACGCACTTCACTGGAACGCATTTGAACCCAGGAGTTCACAACACAGATTTCCATTATGGAAAATAACTACTCTAAAAATAAGAAGAGCTGCCCCCACCACAGTGCAGTAGCTGTGGTGTGGGTCAGGTGTGGGCATGCCGGCTCTGCTTTGATCTTCTTGAGGTGAGGGGAATATTTTCCCTGGCTTACGGTAATAGCAGACTTTTCTTGTCTACTGCCGTGTCTTGAGGCACAAAGTTAAAATGTGCTATTTTTATTTGAACTAAGTTTAGTATAAGAAAATACTTCATGGTTTTAGTTTTTATGACCCCTGGATAAGCATCTTTGAGCTACATACTGGTTTTAGAGGCACATTTCCTATGAAGAGTTTGAAATGAAGAGTGGAGATTGTATAACCTATCTGGAAAATAGTTTTAAGCAGGGTATAACAAGAAAATTAGATGCACAAGCTTAAGACTATAATACAACAATGATTTATAAACCACACTTTCAGGTGTTTTTTATGGAAAGTCATGCAATAAACGGGAGAACAGGTTCCTACTATCTGTGTCGCGATCTGGATGTGATCTGGTTGGAGCACTGTTGCGCGTGTGCTCTGCTACAGGCCCGTTAGGTTTTGCTGATTTGACTTCCCTGTGGCTCTGCATGAACACAGGGCTATGCTATTGATATCAGGTCACGTGATCAGGCCTCCAGATGGGAAAAAATATGTTTGTTCTTATGTGCATTGAAGCTTACAAGTGTGGTGATATGATTATCAGGAATATAAATACATAGTTTTCTGTTTCATTATTGTCACTGTATTTATGATGACATACAGTGCTCTTTGGTAACAGCCTATTAAAAGCTTGTATCGCAGCGCTCTCCGCTTTCAGTATATTCTCTGTGTGTGGGAGTGTGTGTGTATAGATTAGGTAACTATTAATACAATAATAAAAGCAATACTTTGAAAGTTTTGCAGAGAGCATGACGAGAGTCAGTAGATGGTAGTGAAAACAGTACCATGCTCGTTACAATATTAAATCGAGAGTGGTGGGATGATGGTGGGACGTTCCTAACCCTGTTGCTTGCAACTGAAGATACTTTGTGCCTGGGTGATGGGTACGATGGAAACAAAAGATGAAGAAAAGAACAAAAGAGAACTGGTCAAATTTCTGACCTGTTTAGGTAAAAGCTTCGTGAGCTTAAGGCACAAAGCTTATTTATACTGGAGCAGCGTGTGGCCCATAGGTCTTCAACAAGAAAAGAAAAAGCAACTTTTGTCATTCCTTCCTAAGTTGAGTTGAGCCTCCTGGCCCTTTCAATGCCAGCACTAAGTCAACCATGCGGAGCAGGGCTTGCTTTCTGCTTGACTGTAACCCCAGTCTAACTCGATGGAGGAAACAAGGGATTTGAGAGCATTTATCATGAGAGCTCACAGCACCATGGCAGCACTGTTAAAAGGTCTTTCAGTGAGTGTATATCCACAGCTGGAGCATGGGTAAAAACATATGCTAGGGCTGATTGCGTAGCATTACATTGCACTTCAGGAAAAAGATTTTAGGCTTTTAAGGTATTTAGCTTGCCAGAATAATGTCTCAATGGTCATAATATATACTTCTCGAAGTGGTATGTCATTGCTGTAGAATCACTGCTGGGTTTATGCACTAACAGCTGGGGAGATGTTTGGTTGTTTGTGCTCTGTCTATGTTTATTATCTCTGTAATCTGTGTCTGTTACAGTTGTGAAACACATTCATCCTTTTCGGGTTTTGTGCTTGCAGACCTCCAGCAGGAGCTTCCCATGTATTCCAACTCAGCTGAAATGGTTTTCTACACCAGAAATTTCTAGTGTAATTCTAGAGATGGAGTGCAAATTGAAGATACTTATTTTCTACTGCTAAATTTAGATTCATCTCTTTTCACCATCCCTGTTAGACGTATTTCATATTGTTATCAATATCACAGCATAGACTTAAACATAGCCTTCAGTTATACAGAATAATTTTTAGTACTTGTGAGTTTTGAAGCTTTCAGTGGTTGGCCAGCTTAGTGCAGTAGCTCTGAAAGCTGACAATCAATGTTTTGCATTTAAACTGAAAAATGTACTCCGTGAGGATGAAAATAAGAAAAATCCTGTTTTACACTTAAGTGTATTTGTATTTATACATAATATGCACCGCAATATGCAGATTGTGATTTCCACTCCATTATTAGGCTTCTTTCCCACCTTATAATCCATAAATAACCATTGTAAAACAAGAAGAGGTGGGAGCAGACTGCATGTCTGGCCTGGTTTGTGTCTTCAAGTTTCCATTTTCAAGGTGACTGTAAGTTTATGCTTCAAAAACTTGACGCTTCAGAGTGTGTTGTGGGAATATGTCATATTTTATACCGAAGTTGGGGAGAACAGATTTCCATGTGCAACATTTTATCAGAGGACTGATAAAGATACTGTATTCCAAAACCAAAAATACTGGTAAGGTGAGGAAATTTCTAGCTGAGCAAGTAATCAAAAGCTCATGATCAGCTGTTGCATTGGGGATAGCAAGAAATTACAGAATCATCTGGGTGGAAGAGATCTTTAAGATCACTGAGTCCAACCATTCACCCTGTACTGCCAGGGTCCCTAAACTATGTCCCTCAGCGCCACGTCTACACATCTTTTAAACACTTCCAGGGATGGAGTCTCCACCACCTCCCTGGGCAGCCTGTTCCAATGGGAGCAGGGATGCTAGTGCCTGTGATGCTAAGCCATGTTGGCTGATTTCTGACCTGTTCTTTGTTGTATTTACATGATGCTTCTTGTCAGACTGAGGACTCATTAAGGCTCAGAACACGTATTTGCTTTTTGCTGTATCTCTAGCATATAATTTTTTTTTTTTGCACAGCAAACACAGTGCGGGATCTCCACCACAGAGGCTGTGTTCCTGCTTTCCCTGAGGTCACTTGCAATTTGTCGCTGATTTTGGTGGAAGTAAGAGCAGGCTTCATGCAGGCTGCTCATATCCCTTGAAAGGTGTTGACAGCAGAGTAGCTTCAGGTACCACAGTGAAGATGTGTCCCTGTGTGGCTGGAGCACTGGTGTGGCTGCAATAGCAGGCATCTCTCTCTTCCCTCACTGGATGTGTTTTCTTAGGTCTGTGTTTCATTTCACTGGAGCGAGAAAAAAGGCTGAGTAAAGGCAGATTTCCTGCTGGTGGGGCATGTTGTGGATCTTTCTACATGGCAAATTCTTTGGACGTTTTTCTCTGTGTTTTTACATACCATACTTCTCTGAAGTTTCTTTGAGATTGTGTTTTCCTTATAGAGGAAACGGGCACATTCCTGCTGTCTCCTCTTAATTATCCAAACTTCTCTGTCAGTGTTTTAGCTTATAAGTGGAAGGTCCCACCTTGTTTGCTGTGCACTATAAAAATAAAAACTGAAATATGCATTTTTTGTTGTTATATTTTATTTTGTGATGATATGTCCTGTTCCTTGTTTGGAGAGGTTTTGGGAAAAGTCTATTTTTTTTTTTTCTTTTTTCATCAAAGGAGACTGCTCAGTTGTTAGTAGCACAAAATGGTTGTCAGTCCTTAAAAATTCTATTTGCTGCTCTAATTATGGCTACTTTTATTCTGAGTATTTTGCAATGAGGCATGAGATGGAGTCTAGTCCAGTGTCTTCCTTCTCTGCTGTGGTGGTGTGTTCTGTTGCGTACTGAATTGAAGAGATGTTGGGATGTGACTGCTCAGTGAGGTATATTGTTTCTTGCTCAGCCCAGATCCAGCAATGTATTGTTTAGAGTTTGTGTCCAGAAGTATATGTGTGTGGATGGATAAACTTTGTAAAACCTAAGCTTTGCATGATAGCTATCTAAACTCAGGAAGTTAACAGAGAACATAAGGTCAAGGACTTAATCAAAATATTAGCGTGATGATGATGATGAATAGCTTCATACCACAGATGGTGTGTGTTCGTGCATAACTGAGAAGGGAAAGGGGTGCCTCTGCACATCCTTGTTACAGACCTAGTCATGATGATTCTCACTGGGTTTGGTCAGTGTGGAGGTTGAGTTCCTAATTACCAAAATTGAGACAAAAGAAAGAAGTGGATGTTCTCAATGTTGCCTTTTCTCTCTGATGGAATGGTACTTTATTCAAGTAATCCTTGCCAAGCTACTTGTGGGTTTTAATCCTTGTCTCAAATGTACTTAGAATACAAAAGATTGTACAAATTTTAACTTTTTTTTTTCTGGCAAACCTAGTTACAACTACTGCAAAATGCTTACAGATAGTTATTTATTTTGTAAACTGGCATGAAAAAGAGAGGGGAGGGGAGTAAAAGAGCTCCTGTCTAGCTCTTCTGCCTTTCTTGGGTAGATCTGTTGCTGTGTGGGTTTGAGCAATGTAAAAAAAAAAAAAAAAAAAGAAAAAAAAAGAAATTAAATGAGTTTTTTTTCTCCAAACTCATGCCTCTCTTAGGAAAACACCTCTCATATAAAGAGGAAACAAAGGATGACAAGGGATGGAAGTGCAGTGACTCAGTATGCAGAATTATATTTCCGTGGCTAGAAAAGTGAATAGAGAGTCCAAGAAGCTAACTTGCAACTGCTAGGAAGAGGGATTTAGGAGGATCATGTGAAAGGAAGAATTGCTGCCTTCATGGCAGGAAATGGCTGGAGCACGCACCGGGACCTTGGCAGGGGGAAGGTCAGCGTGCAGGCTGGCTTCAGGGAGGCCCAGAGGAGGTGACTGAATGGTGTGGACAGGCAGGGAGCATGTGGGAAGTAAATAATGGAGATTTAAGCCTGATTCAGAAATGACAGGGCTCTCTTCAAGTGCTGAGTAGGGATATCAGAGAGCTAAGGAAGCCTTCGTGTCTAGTTGGTTTGTTTTTGCTGAAAGACAAATACAGACTATAGGTGGGTAGTCATTGATGTGTGTATGACTCATGTAAAATTAGGCCATTCAGGTATTGCTAGCAGATGCTTTGAATGGGTAATTCATAGCAGAGGGCTGGTTAGCTAAAACAGGCTGAGGATGAGAGCATGATTTATTATTTTCCTATAGACAGTCTGATGCTTTGAGTCCCTGAACTCGTTCTAAACCAGCCTGTGCATTTTGGGTTGTATCTCTCAAGGTTTGAAGAGATGCCACATCTGAAGACGTTTGACTGTCCTTTTTCCTTGAGAGAGTCACAGAGCAAAATCTTTGTTTCCCTTCAAGTCCTGATTCTTTATGCATGAGGCAGCTTATTTACTATACATCCTTTGATTTGAAAGTGATAATGGTGTGTACTGTGAAAAGTGGTGTAACACCTTCCTTTTGCTCAGAGAGCTCCCTGCTGTTTTTGTGGTGCCTCAGAAGCATCCTGGTACAGAGGTTGTCCTGCCACTCTTGCTGCGTTCATGGTTTGGTGTTCCTTGAGACTACAGTCTCTTCTTTCATCTCAGAAGCAGTGTGTGAGGAAATTCTTTTCACGTGAAATTGTCGTCTTGTGCTACAGTCACTTTTACAGCTAGGTGAGATGTTTTTCTTTGGTGTGACATCTCTCCTGACAAATGGTTAGTTAGCGGGATGCTCTCCTTCTGATGTTCAAGTTGCTATGCATAGAAAATTTGCTCAAGGTGAGAACTTAGCTTTCCCTCCAAGTCTACAGTTGTTATCTTTCAACCTGTGATTCAGGGCCTTGGGTCAGTCAGAACCAGCTACTGGTTTTTGTAGACACACACAAATTTTTGTGAGCTTTATTGACACTGGGATTGTGTCAGCTTCTGCTTTTTATGATCTTAGCCATATAGAGGCTCTTCAAATTGTTTCACACTTCAGTTTGAGGTGCATCTCTGTGATGTGCAACATTTGCAAAATGCATTCAGTCTCCAGTGAAAGCAACATAGAATCACAGAATATCTCAAGTTGGAAGGCACCCATATGGATCATGAAGTCCAACTCCCTGCTCTTTGCAGGACTACCTAAACCATATGACTAAGAGTTGTCCAGATGCTCCTTGAACCCTGACAGGCTTGGTGCTGTGACGACTTCCCTGGTGGGGACTGTGTTCCAGTGACTGACCATACTCTCAGTGAAGAACCTCTTCTGCATGTCCCATCTCAACTTTCCCTGACACAGATTCATTCAATGTCCTCGTACCTTTTGTCAGTGGGCAAAGCCACTGAACTGGCAGCACCCACTTAAGGACTTCCTTGAAACAAACATATAGCATCCTGCTTCTTGGGGAGCTCCTCGAAGTAATAAAAGTGCATGTTGCCCTTTCAGAGAAATATATGCTTGAAAAACCTGAGAGACATGGCAACCAGACAGGTATTCAAGGCCAGACTATGTAGGATTTGGTCTCTAGGTAGGCAGGAATATTTCTCTTTTATTTGGGTAAGAAACCTATTTAGCCTAATTAGGAAACTCTTTGGCAATGATGAAGCAGTATGAGCACACAGGAACGCAAAAAGCTCATCTTCACTGTACACAAATAAAGGGAAATGAGCAAATAAAATGTGAGGTCCCAGAGCAGAAAGGATTATAAGCTGGCAAGAGATAGTTCTTATTGCTAGGTTGATATCCCTAATTGATATAAACATGAGGCCCTGTGCAATCTCTGGTAGTTAAAAGATACACATCTAAATAATATTTAAATAGTGTCTTGCGTTTTTAAGACCCTCTGGAGTGTAGTTGTATTCAACTTAATTAAATGAACTGAAACCCCCTGATAACTGTACATTACTGCTTCTAAATAAAACACTCTCCAAAGAGACTTCAAGATGCTTAGTTAAGGCGATAAAAAACCTGAGCCTAGCGCCATGAAGTTTTGCATGAGCAGCTTTGTATTTAATTCATCTGTATGCTACCTGCAGTAGTTGAGAGCATGTGTTAACAGTACCTCTGCTGGAGTCAAAAGCTGGGGCTTCACTGAAGTGCTTCAGGGCAGAGTCAGTCTTTCTGGTTTATTGGCATGAATGCGGGGTGTCTGTCTATTTAATCTGGCATATTAATGCCACCAGTGGTGAGCACCTGGTTCCCACAGAAGTCAGGGCTTGCAGGAGAAGCACGGGCAGGCAAGATGGGAGGCATCGGTGAGGGGGGCCTGGGCACAGTTTGCTTACGAGAGCTACAGGAAGCTATTTCTTCTGCTGCTATGCTCAATTATGGTTGTTTCCTTTCCTGGTAAAAGATGGCCCATCAGGAAGCGGTAGGAGTGAAGGCAAGGTTAGTCCCTGAGCACACAGAAGTGTTGGGTGTATCCTCCAGGCTGCAAGCTGCTGAATTTCTAGCAGAAAAAAAAAGAATAGCAGAGTTTGAGAAAGCAGTTTAAACATCGATGCTCTGGTTTTCCACAGCTGACAACTAGGCTGCCCTCTGCTCGTGCAGCAGTAAATCAAGGGCTGGATCCCTGGGGCGCACAGCACGCTGTACCCCTGGGCACAACAACCAGGATAACTAATTTTCATGTTTACTCACAAAACAGAGGAGAGACCCTATTGTGCCCTGGTGTGCAGAACAAGTTTGTTTGTGGGTTGTTTTTTTTTTTTTCAAACTGGATTTTGGTGTGAAGGCAGAGGTATGCCTGTCTCTTGGAAGAAAGTCTCTTAAATGGTACATGGAGGAATAAGTGATAGTGCTTACTGTCACACCCAACTTCATAGTAGTGTAGTAGCATTTCTAAACATCGGCTGCTCATTGCTGAGCTGGGTGCTGCATGAATAGAGGCGCACTGCTGCCCTGTAGCTCTTGCTGGGGAAGTGCAGATGAGGCAACTGGCTTGTCCAGCCAGAAGAAAGCCCATCCCTGATGGGCTTTCCTGGGTTGCTGTCTTCCCTGCAGAGCGGGAGAGGGCTGTTTTCTGTCCTCCACTCTACAGTAATTGTAGCTGCGGGGAAGGTCCTGTGCAGGATTCAGCTGCTGAGGTAGTGAGAAGTTAGGGGAGGCATGGAGGGCTCTCCTCCTTCACTGATGCATCCCCGAAGCCAGTGCTGCCCGGTTTCCGTGGGCAGGGGGAAGCTGTGGTGCTTAGGGAGGGCCAGGCAGGAGACTTGTTCAGGATCTCAAGTCTGGCTCTCGAAGAGGGCAGGGGGAAAACCCCCAAACCCAGAGAGAAATAAAGGGGTCAGGAGTGCGCAGTGGTACACTGAAGATGCAAGGGAAACAGAGAAAGAAGGATAAGAAATTTTTTTGAGTGAACTTTCCTTTTTCTGGGCAGTGTATGTTCCGCTTGTGTCAAGCTGCGCTGGTGAAAAGGATAGCAATGTTTAAGAGATAGATGGTAATTGCCTACTACTGTATGTTTGAAAAATACATGAGTAGAGAGGAACAAAGGCCATAGCAGGTACTTGTCACTGCCCCTGTAGTTTTTATGCAGCAGCTAGCACAAGGCAGAATGAAATACCATTTCTTCCACAAAGAATTTACTGTTTGTAAGAGCTTCTTAGTTGGGGGGGGGGAGAATAATAAACATTTCTTAGGCCGAAACAAATTTAGTGCATTTTGTTTGGAGAAACTATTTAAGGACCACCAAATTGGATAAAGAATTTTTTTACTAAATAAGCAATTGCCTTGCCTTGGGTAGCGTGGTGAAAATTACATTTACTGTTATGCTCGTTTTGCATACACCTGTCAGGAACCTGTGTATGTTGTGTGTCAGGCAAGAATTAACTTGAGCAGTAAATATGTAGGGTATAGGGTGCCATAAAGGTTTTAGTGACATCTTGATGCAATAGAAAATCACAAATTCAGCATTTAGTAAGTGCTTTCCTTAATATTTTATGATGTTGATAAGACACTTCATTTACAGGATAAAAGGATTAGGTTAGAATAAAGTCCTGTATAGGAACAGAATATTAGTGCACCAGTAGATGGTATTAATATTCTGGCTATTGTTCATGTATGGAGGTTGACTTACAGACAAATAGAGTTGCAAAAACAGTATAAAAATAATTGCCTATTCCTAAAATAAAATAACCCTTCAAATCCTTCTTACCATTCTCCTAAGAGTATGGTCATAGTGAAACCCTTATTTTACAGTAGTTTCTGGCTTTTTTTTTTTCCTCATTTGAAATTGAAACTGTAATTTCATACAGTGGAATTATTGTTAGCTATAATCTCAGTGCCTTTTGGTTTATTGACTTAGATTAGTGCATTTTATTGTTTTACTGTGTTTCACCAGTATGTCCATCTATAAGGGAATGCCCCTTAGTGGTTACTGGTATAAGATAGAAATCAGTTTTGACTATGCTTTTTGTAGTAAAACTTGGGCAGAAATGTGACCAAAGTTTGCTTTCTCTGAATCTACCATGCAACTTTAACACCTTGGGAAATACTGTAAACCAGACCCGCTAAGCTTATGCAGTTGTTCTGAGATAACACTTTCTTCTCAGTTTGTCTTTAAATATTCAAATTTATGTGTTTTTTTTCTTTACATCTTTTCTATTTATTTTTTTCAGTAAACTATTTCAATGATTTGCTCAGGCATCAGTTATGTAGACCCAACTGTCAGATTTGTTTTTGTCATACTATTACTACTAAATATAAAGAAATTCTATGAATTTTGATGAAATCACCTTCACTATTGCAGTTGATTTGGCCAGCTCACTGAGATAAAGATTTATTTCATCATCTACTTAAGATGTTTGGCTTTTGCATATTTTTCATTAGACTATAACTTAACTCAAACGTGAAGCCACCCCATGACATCTGCTAAACTTCCTGATTCTGAAACAGGAAATTTATTTCCATCTCCTTAATGGTGCTTTAATCACATGTATGTTCATTTCTTAATTCATGCCATTTTACTGTTTACCATTTGTTTCTGCTCTAAGTGTCAGGATAGAAGCCCACTGCAGCTAGTGTGTGTGAAGAGACATATTCCCACTCAATTTGAGAAAGTCTCAGCAAACAAAGCATACAAAGGAGGAGACAGTGAGAGCAAGGGAAACAAACCTAATGAAAGGTGATGTCAAGTGCAGCTATTGCATGGCTTAAGAAGTTGTTACCTTATTTTGCTTTACAGGCTGACAATGATAACCTGTGCCTGACTGCTGACCAGCCTAGTGGGTAGTGGTGGCTTGGCGGGTATAAGAGCAGACAAGAGATTTGAGTTACATTTTGATGAGCGTAGTGCAGATCACCTCGGGGAGAGGAGGGTAGGAGACAACATACTGTTATTAGGGAAGATGGACATTAAGGGTGCTTTGAACTAACTTTAATGAATAAAATTTGCATGTGATTATGTCTGTCAAGATAATGAGCATGTGAAGGAGCTGGTTTTACTTGTGATAAATATGCACTTTTTAAGTATGTTGGAATGTACATTTGCATAGACACAGCTTTTTCGTTAGCATGTATATATACACACACAATTTTATTTTTTACATAGAGGACTTCCTTGGTTGCATGCCAGAGAAGGATCCCAGTAGCGTGCTTTCATATTGATTTTAATTTACTAAGGGAAAAAGATAAATCATTTTCAGAATGGTTTTCCAGAGATGTTTTGTTACACCTTTTTGACAAAGACTTCAGGACTTTACAGTTGAAAAGTAAGGGGGGAAAAGATTACAGTGCTCATGATGAAGGAAACACTTTTTTTTGCAGAATTTTGAAAAGGAGAAGAGTTTGTTTTGATGTAAAGATAGGGCAAGTTTTCACGTATGTTAGGAAAAGCTTATATAGCTCTGTAGTTTAATATTAAGTTTCTGGGTCTAGGGTGACTGTGCTATGAACTCAGTGGGCTGTCTCAGTTATTTCAGATAACTGCTGCAAAAGCTTTTATATCAAACTGTGCCATTGTGCATTCTGCTTATTGTACAGGATCTAGAACTGTTTTAACCATGCTGCAGATAGCTGGACACAGTTTTATTAGATCTATCTTTGTAACTCTGTAAAGCTGCATAGCTTAGTAACTGAACCCTCAGATGTCATAAAAATTAATGGAAAGTTTTCTATTGAACCAATCTGGTCTGTATGTTCTCTTTGTTCTCACAGTGTCTAGCTATAGAGAGGTCAAGGGAACCATGACAACCCTTCAGCATCCTCTAAAATAGCTGTTCTCAATATAAAAATGTCACGACTTCTACACTGAGTATTTTATGCCTTCCCCTGAATATCTAGGCAAGTGCTGGACTGCCTGGCCTCCCGCTTCTGTCTCATTGGCATTTCTGACCCCGCTGACTGTCAAGACAGACTTTGAACCTGTAACTTCATGGACAGTGGAATTGTTAGTTCTGCTGAATGGAAGATTGTCCTATCCAAGCCCTAGGAAAAGAAGGGAACATTTCTCTAGCAGCTCATTTGGTTTATTTTTAATGGCAACCATTCTGAAGCTAAGCCAGAAGGCAAAACGTCAGCCTTATTCCTGGCAGAAATACATTGCTAGCAAGGGACAGGTAAGAGGGTCAGAAATGTGTGACAGGTACAATTATTGGGAAGCTCCACATGTTTGCCTATGTTCTTGTTGTGCAAGTCTGTATTACTCTAGAAAATTATGATGCAAGCCCTAGCCAGAGAGGTGCACGCAGCTTTAACTCTTCAGTTTTGAGAAGGTTTGGATCAGATTTAGATCTGCCTCCTTAGAAAGAAGTGTCTTGTCTCAGATTAATCGCCTGATTTCATGTATAAGGATATTTTGCAGTGCAGGGAGGTACAGTGCCAGTCCAGTGTTTCCTAGGGAAGGATGCACAAGTTTCACAAGCTTCTATGAGCCTGCATTAGGAAAAATATTTTAAAAGGATTGGTATCTTTTTCTAAGTTGTGCCATGAAAATCTGGGTATCTCTTGCTTTCTAGGTAAGCTACTTCTGCTTTACTGTAAACATCTCATATGATGTATGCTATGTAGATTAAGTCCTGCTGAAAACTGTGTTTATTAGGCACAAACATGTTTCACTTCAGCAGATGTTCTCATTTCACCAGGTTGGTTTTTTATTTTTTTTGGTCCCTCCTTCCTATTACTCCTTGCCCTTCTTCAAATAAGCCTGTGTTCTCTGGCCCACATTCTGGCTTTCATTTATGTACTTCTTGCAGCTATCCAAACCAATGGTATTATTGAAATGCAGGGTCGTATTCCACAAATTTTTGGTAGGTGTCCTGTTAAGATCCATCTGCCAGAAATAAGCTGCTAATGTTTGTGGTGACTCTCCACACAGTAGTCCTGTGTTTCAGGCACGAAGATGGATTTTTCTCATCTTGAGCTGTGAAGATCAAAACCATACCTTTGCCAGGGCATGCTTGCAAAGCATTGTGAAAGAGCATCTTCCCTTCATCTGTACTGTTTCCACGTACATTTATACTTTAATAGGAAAACGTCAGATTTTTTCCTCCCAGTTTCTGACCTGTTCCTCACCACTCAGTTCATGCATGTGCCATGGCCATAGCTGGAGTGGTTATTAAGTTAGAAACTCATACAGTTGCTTTGCACTGCCATGTGCAGATGAAGACTCATCTGTCCTGCTGACCGAATAGGCTTGTAGCATGCACATCTCTTTTACATTTTTGAGGTTCATGTAGTTAAATGAATTTCACCAAGTGGATTGCAGATTGGGCACATGCATCTGATCATCAAGACCTCTTTCCTGACATTCCTAACATCTGCTGGAATAGGAGGATATGCTGGAATATACTTTGTAATAAATTTTTCAGAATATGAGATAGAAATGTACAAAGTCATATTTTTGGTAACATTTTCTAAAACTTGTTTCTCGTGGAAATTTATGCAGAAAGTATGTATGCTGTGCCAGTGCCCAGTATTTAAGTTCATATACAGGTTCATGAAATGCATCTATTACTTAGCAAAGTCCATTATTGCTCCTTAGCTAATAGTGTTTTTATTTTATTACTATTATTAAAATATTAATGTGTTTTTTACTTAATTTTATTGACAGCAGAGCTCTCTGACAACACAGTTTTTCTCATTTACATTTTCAGATGTCAAATACGAAGGATTCTGCCAGTGTGTTAAACTAACTGATGTGCAGTGACCGATAAATCCTAACTTTATAATAAGTGTCAAATCGTTTCAACTTTTCTTTGTAGTTGCTCCGTTAACAGGAATCCTGATGGATTCCTTCCTTATTCACATGCATATCAGAACTAATTCTCTGGGAATTCCAGAGCAGTTCATCATTTACTCTGTGTTTTACAGTGCCAAAAACTGTTGCATGTGTAATAAGATGGAAATTTAGGAACATATCTTGGATTTCTAATTTTAGTTCTCAAATAAGTTCTGTTTTCATTAGAATACTTCATTAAATCGTCATTTTACATTTAACCCTTTGAAACTAGTGAGTTGTTTACTTTCTTGGCTATTGGACTACTTTATGGAAATAGGAAGTAGTGAGGTCTTATGAGAAACATGCTGTAACTTTATGAATAAATTAAAGCATTTCAGGAATGGTATTGCTGCTCAATATTTGTGTTGCTTACAATTTTTTTCCACCAGAGAAGATCTGTGGGATTGTATAGCTGGAACATTGCAGTTTGCATGGTAATAAACACAACTGGTGCAAAGCAGTCTTCATGGTAGGGCTTTGCTTAACTGTTAAATTTATTAACAAAATGAGAGAGAGTTTGTTATGAGGGCTCGGTTTTAAAAATCTTATTGACAAGCAGTAAAGAGCACATCAGCGGCTGCTGAATTACAGTTGCATCAGTAAGAGTAAATTTGAAAGCGATGTCTTTTTTCATTACTCAAATATGGGATCCATCTAAATCAAAATGGGACGTAGTGGCATGTAACAGAAGGCTTATTATGAATTGCATTGGCTTATAATTTTTGGTATCAAAGAACTGTAAGCCTTTTCCTACCTGTGAAACTTAAATAGCAGTCTACATTTGTTTAGACCCTTTGTATTAGTATTGGAATCAAGCCCAGAGTGTAGGGCTGTTAATAAGGAAGAGGAGGAATGAACAAACTGATGAGAATTTTATTTCTGTTAATCTTCTAGGTTTTGGCTTGTATATGAAAGCAAGAAAGTAAAAGGAACTTATGAAAATTGACATTGGCTCTTTATGCATCAGAGCGAAATACCTTTTTTTAAAACATTTTAGACAATTTGTTTGATCCCCTTTGTAAGGGAGTGAATGAATTCTCAAACTGGAGCTAATGTTTTGCATATGAATATTTTATTAAATACTTAATTGACTTAAAAACAAAATATAAATACAAAGGACGCTGGTGGTGGTTTTGTGTGAGACAGTTTAGAACTGTTTGGAGAAGTTAGGGGATCAATTTAATGAATAAACAGACAAAATGCCATAGGTCAAGATTCATCTTCTGATAAGTTGTACTTGTGGTTTGATGATATTTAAAGGAGGTCCTCTTGGGCATTATCAGTGCAGTAGAAAAAATGAAGCATCTTCTTTTCTTAGTTTTGCTATGTTTTTAATATCACTGGAAGAATGAAGGAGGAGGCTGGAGATAACTGTATGTAGTGATAAAATTTGAGGTAATAAAAATCAGCTATACAATCTTTTGTTAAATTGTGACGTTATTTCCTTACATGTAACATGAGTGGATGCTGCAGGGTGTGAAATCCTGTCTTTGGCTTGGGTTGGTTTGTGTATCTGTATTTCTTTTGACAAAAGTAATGCTTTCGGGATACCTGCATGCATAAACTCATGAAAAAAGCTCTTTGCCACAGAGACAAATAATTCAATTGGCATCTTCCACTACAACTTCCTGGCAAGCTGAGATGTAAATGCAAATGTTTGTATTTTTGTTCTCATTTTCCGGAGGTAGAGACTTAACCCCAAAGCAGTCCGCACCTAGTTAGGAGGCTGTGTGCTGCTTTTGTGGAGTGCCTAACTCAAAAAGTTAGCTGCCCTTGGTCTGCTAACCCAGCAAAAGTGTATGCGGCAGGGTTGCAATGAGTATGTGTTTCAGTTATCAATTCTCATCTCTTAGATCTTGTGTTTTTTCTGTTCCTTCATCTTTTTTTGGATGTTAAGCTTGTTTTCATGCGGTACTAGTCTTCCCCAGAGAGCCAACGTGAGCTGTATTTGGAGCATAGCCCCTAACGCGAGTCCTGAGCATTGATAACAGTCCCTTCTGTCAATCAGGCAGGCTGGTGCCTGCAGCTCAACTTCTAGAGATGTTGCGGCACTGACAGAGGGGATCACTTGTGAATGGACCTTTCTTGCAGCCACGTGCTTGCTGGTGGTGGGGCCGCTTGCATTCTGTGAGTTTTAATTGGGGTGCTGCAGTTGAGCTAATTTTGCTCTGGAGACAGTCACAAGCCTTCAGCCTTCTAGAGGCCACCTTTCAAAAAAAGCGCAGTGAACTGCCTGCTAACATAACTGAAACGTGAGCACTTGTTCAGCTTCGTTTGATCTGCTGTGCAGTGCCATTGCTATCCTGCAAGTGATCCGTAGCCACCGACCTGAGGAGGTGTGGGAAGGTGTGCGGAGGGACACAGCAGCCCTCACCTCAGCTCCACCCAGCTCTGAGCTGACCTGATGTTCACATGATATGTTTGGATTTGGAGTATATCGCTCAGTCATGACTTTACCTTCAAGAGTTATACTTATTTCTAAGCAGGTTTACTGTATGAAACTTGACGTTTTCCAGAACTGAGAGAGGAGGTGGACTGGTAAAGTAAGTTGGCAGATTCCATACTGGTCTAGTATAATGATGGTTTCCTGTCTTGCCCTTCTATTATCATTACTGTTTCCAGCTCCTATGCTCTAACTGGCAAAGCTTATCGAGGAATAAACAGGCTCTGGCTGGGGAAGATACTCCAAAGTGGGAAGTTTTGGTAACCCTTAGAGATATTTGTTATGATGGAGTGGTGGGGATTCAGATGTCATGTTGTCTTTTTGAAAGTCATACAGGTTTTCTTATTGCCCACGACAGTGAGCAAATGAAACTTCAGTTTTGGGGTTGCTTTTTCTGTTTGGTGTTCATTTTTCTCCCCAGCACTAGTTATCCCTACTAAGTGTGCAAACCTTGTGGAAGCAGCTTGTTGTGTGTGTGTATCAGCAAGCGTGCCCTCAGCCACCAGAAGTGTCCTGTTGCTTAGGCTGACATGTGAAGCTTGTGGCATAGGCAGAGAGTCCAAGTTTCTTCCCTAGCTTGTTGAAAAGTGGTGGACAGTGAGGAGGTGGCTGGAAGAGGATGTATACTCTGCCTGCTGCTCTGGTAGAAAGACAGAGTAGCACTGTCGCACTCTCGAAGGTGCTGTTGTTTTGTCCTCATAAACTCTATACTTGCTTAGAAGTGTGGAGGGTTGTTTGTGTGAAGCCCTGAAGTTCCCAGAAGCACTAAGGAACCAGATCTTTTGATGTTTGAAACATCTCCTGTTTCAGATAATTTGGCAGGTTGAGAGATAGGAAATACAGTAAAAAATACATAGATATGTATGGAGAAGGGTGTATGTATAGGTACGTCTTTAGCGTAGTTATTTTTTTTCTGCTGCTCCAGCAAGTGACAAGCAAGCTGTTTTCCACCTGTAACTGTACACAGTAGTTTAAGAAACTGCAAGCTGTTCTGAATTTTGGGAACGTGAGTGCTGCAAAACTTCCTGGGGAATTTGAGATACCTGTTTTGCATGTGGAATTGTGCAACAATTTAAGTAGAGAGTGTGCGTCTCACAGTCTGAGGTTTAATAGGCTTTCACTTTGGAAAAAACATTCCAGTTTAAATCAATTCTCTGGAAGTGATACTTTGTTAGAACAGCTACGCCTCTTGAGCAGTCAAGAACCCTGAGAGCAGGACGACATGTTGTGGTCCAAATGTGAACAGCTTCAGCAAGGTGTAGTTTCTAATTAAAATATTTCCTCCTAGCTCATATGCTAAAACTCTGCATTGGAACTTATGTATATCATTAGGATAATTATTTTTAAATGATTGTCAGTTGCTTATTTTTTTCTTAATATTCAAGACAGACTTTTATATGTGTTTCATCTATTAACAGCAACAATGAAATAACACTGCAGTGTATTCTCTCAAAATATGGTCAAAGTGTAGATTGTTACCTTTTTAAGAATGCATATAGTAACATATATACTCTTTCATAAATTAAGCAAATAGAAACAAAATCATTCCATCCCATCTTTTGGACCTATTATAAGTGCATGCATATAATATATAAAAAAAATTGATAATTTCTCCTGCCCACCACTTCACATGGCCTCTATCTCATACATATCTGAAGTTTGGAAGGGTTTCTCATGCAAAATCCAGCCTGTGTTTTGGGTTGGTTTAGGTTTTTTAGGTTTTTTCCTTATTTATCCATCAATTTAAAAGGATGAATTTTGACACTAATTAACAGTTGATTAAAATTGGCTATAGAAATTTTTTATTAACAGCGTAGCAATCTTGCTTAGGCAAACAGACATTTGGGACTGAGCAAACCATGTGTCCGCCTCCAGTATATCTGAAAAGACCAACTGACAGATGTCTTTGTGGGTGGCATAAATGTGCCTGTTCAAGTCATTTAGCTGAAATTGTTTGCAGTCTGGCTGACTGTGCTTATAAGCAACACGTTTAGTGTTTTAAATTGCTGTTAGTCATTGTCAAGGATAGCAGGGCTACTCTGGAGTAAATAAGGTCAGTGAAAAGTACGTAATGACTGGTTATTGGATGAGTGGGCAGCTGCTTGGGAGAACCAGATGGAATATGATTATTTGCGGGTGGGAGGGAGTCGAGGCAAATAGTGCCTGGGGATATGTTGTTCCACTGCTGCGTGTTGCTGTCTCTGTCTTCTCTCTCTGTGTAGGAATCAGCAAGTTCCCACCTGTTTCTGAGGAACCACTATAGTACTGCAGTTCCCGGCTGTTTGCGCGTTAGTGTGCTTGGTGTTAGGGATTGAGTCTCTTTCACGGGCACCCCCTTGCCGTGGGGAAAGAGCTTGTGTGCCCTTGCGAAGTTGAGAGCTATGCTGGTGGTGGCATATGCCTCCGGTAGGGTCTCCCAAGCCTGACAGGTCTCAACTGAAGGGTCAGACAAAGTGTGTCCACGGGCAGGATGGGCTCACTAGCCTTCGGGCAACCATCCTAGGAGAAGGACAACTCTAACTCCAAACCCGGGCAGATGGAGCTCGTTTAGCCCTGTAAGGCCATCCATCTAAGAGAAGGATACTCTAACCAAACCTACGACCTGAGGACTTGGCTGTCACCGTCCAAGCTCGCTAGGCCCTGGCAGATGAACCTCAGGTGTAAAGGGTGGGGCCAGTCTTGCGCACGCTGCGCCTCACCTAAAAAATCCACCGCGCAGGCTTGAAGGGTGTACTCACGTTTGCAAAGCCCTGTAGCGACAGGCAAGGGAGGAAACGGCAATACCACCTAAGGAGACCCTCCGGTGTGCTCTTTGCAACTGGTCTTGCCTATCGCGCATTGGCCTTTTCAGCCATCAGCGCGCTTGCAATAAGCGTGGGCAAAGCCCTTCCCAAATCTTCGTCCGCGAAGCCAAGCCATGATGAGGGATTGAGAGGATGATCCAAGAGCTGTGTGCTGGATATGCTGCAGGGAGGAGCCTCCTTCAGACTTCTGGTGTTACCTTTAAAATAAAATTTTAAAATTGATTAACCTCTTTTTCTTTGTCTCCACCACAGGATGGATCACTGGGAAATATTGATGACCTGGCACAGCAGTATGCAGACTACTACAACACCTGCTTCACAGATGTGTGTGAGAGGATGGAAGAGCTGCGCAAACGGAGGGTTTCCCAAGACCTTGATATGGTATGACTGTATTATCAAATGATTGCTGTTCATGCTCCAGATGAATAATCTATATTTCAGCTGGAAGAGTTCTACCCAGGCTACCAGTAGGACTCTTTGAAGCTGTCTTTTCTGCAAGCTGAATCTCCCAGCTCTTCTTGCAGGGCAAGGGGTTGAGTCCTTGAGCACCTTGGTGGCCCACTCCCGACTTATTCAAGTTTGTCAATGCCTACCTAGCATGAAAGACTGCAGAGCCAGGGGTGGTGGTCTAAGAATGGCCTGACAGGTGCCAGGAAAAGAGGAAGAATCACTTCCCTTGATATCCTGGCTGCGCTGCTGTTGACACAGTGTGGGATGCTGCTGACTGTCATTGCTGCCCAGGCATGCTGCTGGCTTGTGCTAAGCCTATTGTCCCCTAGGCCTTTTCTGCAGAGCAGGCTGGTCCATTCAGTCAGTCCTCAACCTGTGCTGGTTGCATGGGCTTGCTCCTCCTCAGGAGCAGGACTTTGCATTTGTCCAACTTGAATTTCATGCAGTTCGTGCTAGGCCACTGAATGGCAGCCCTGCCCGCAGCATATCGACTGCAGCCTGAGGTGGGCATCATCCATTACTTTGGCAGAGGTACCATCTATTTCCTCTCATGTATCTAACAGGATGGGCCCCTGCCCTACTCTGCTTATAACTGGCCTCCAAGTATGGCACATTAAACATAACTTTTAAAGCCCAGCTAGCCAGTTTTTCACCCATTCAGTTGCGTAAACTCCCTGGAGAGTCCCACTTTGGCCAAAACTAATCTATATGCAGGTCATCTCCATATGTCATTTTTGTAAGGTTTGAGAAGATATCTCTTAGAAGACCTATCTTCACTTGCTGGACAATTTTCTTACTGTCCTGTAATATTAGTAAATGTTTGTCACTAATTAGCTTAGGAATGTGTTTATGTGTTACTGATTGCTGTGCTTTTTCCGTTATAAACTGCTGTGTTAGTTTTCATAACATTCATAAAGATCAGCTGTGATGGAGAAAAAAGCTTTTAGGTCTGTTTTGCTAGGTCTGTGGTGTTAAGCTTACGTTTCCCAACAATGTTGTATATTTTTACATGCAGACTTAGAGATACCTCCTTCAGGTCTGTCTCATAGAAAACAGGTTCCTGAAGGAATTATTTTTTTGGTCACTTAGGTTTTGTTGTGGTGGTAACTTCTGTATAACACAGAGAAACTCATAACCAAAGTATGGTTAGTACCTCTACTGAAGCACAGAGCTGTGGCAGAGCCAGCATGGGACCTGATCACAGTTCTGCAGTTCTTCTACTAGATCAAATCCTTTAAGGTAAATTTAGTAGGTGAGGTTGAGTAATTGTGTTTTCTACCTTTGCTTCCCCAGATCCTAGCACTGACTAGCAGCAGAGAGTGGTTTCTGTCCTTTCTTTAGCAGCTGTACCTGATAATGTGGATTACTTTCTTTTTTCTTAGGATTCCGATTTAGCAACTGAGAGGTTTCCAGAGCTTTTATGGACTACAATTCAGTCACACAATGAATAGCTGCAGGATCAAGGCAGAGGGAGTTTTAAATGGAAAAAAAAAGTATTTTGCAGATCTGTTTCTGCCAAGAAGTTGTAAGTGTTAAACAAAAGGTTATTGCAGGAAATCCCTTTGTAGACAGACTCTTGAGGCTTCTGTGCAAAGAAACTCGCACAGAATTGTGGTTCTCGTGAAAACCCCCAAATTTGGTATGCCTGGTCTTGTGGGTAACCATTGGCAGCAGCGAAACCCCCTTTCCTGGCACTCTTGGAAGGCAGCTCCTGTGCTGGGTAATGAAGTGTGCCTTATGACAGGAGAGGACTCCCTTCCATTTAGACAAATGGGCCTAATTTGGCTCCCTTCGTTTCTGAAGCTGCAGAAGTCGGGCTGGGGAAAGCCATGTGAGCTTAATTAACTCACATCAAATGTGCAGAGCTTCATGCTGGTTTAAATAGATGTTAGCTAACCCAAGACAGAGCAGCAAGTGATTCACTAGCTCATTCTGCTCAAGAGAAGCTATAGTCAGAGAAAGTGGCTGAGTGAGAAGACATCCTGGAGATTCCTCTTCAGTGGCTCTCATATTGAGTTTGCTCACGCTAGTAGTCCAGTGATGACATTTTGAACTGTCGGGTCAGAGAAAAGATATTGCAATTGAAAATGAAATTAGTGCTCAATTTTTGCTACGTCCATCACCACTATAATACAGTTTCTGGACATCAGATAGCCGTTCTGCTGGTAACACATGAGACTATAGATATTAGCTCATTTCCACAACAGCGCTGACTGCAGCTGAAACTTGCTCTCATCAATAAGTAGGCAGGCCTGACTTAGGTACATAGGGAGCAGAAAATGGCCCTGTTGACTAGAGTAAATTTTCAGTGTGATAGAGTAGCATGTCTCTTTATAATATGCTGTAGAAACAGGAGTTGGTTTAAACAGCAGAGCTGCCAAAATGACCGCAAAAGTGCTAATGCAAAAGACAGAAGAGCAACTCATTTGTTGTCATGTTCTTCTCTTTACAGCTTAAGGAAAGGTAGTATAATTGCAGAGTAGTGAGTGGGGCATTGCCAGCTTCCTAGTGTATCCCAGATGTCTTATGACAGCAAAATATATGCCCCAGATAGCAAATATATAGAGGTCCAAAATTATTATGCACCTATATTATTGGTCTGTTGTCTAGCCCGGCTTTGCTCTGCCGTACATTGCTCTCCTAGCAGCGGTGAGGAGGGACAGTGCTGTCTATATACCCTCTCTTCCCAGTAGTGGGGCTGTGCCAGAGCTGGAGATGGGCAGTGCTTCTGCTCTTCCCTGCTGTGTCCCCAGCCCCCATGCTCTTCTTTCTTTAGCAAAGTGCTAGATCAGAGCAGAGCTGATACATGCATGGTGCTAGTGCAAATTTCCAGGGGTTTGCTGGAGTGAAGGTTACTGAATCATGAGAAGGGGCACCATAGGGTAAACCCAACCCCTGCACTGAGATCAGGCCTAAATAAGGAATAAGGCAGGGGGGTGGGGGGCAGAGTCTCTGACTACTGTCTCAAAACTTCAGATCCTGTATGCAAAAAATTTCATTTCATAAGCAAAAGGTATTGGGATACATTTTTAGATGTTATAATCATGAAAGATCAGGCAATCAGCAGCTGTGATATAGCTGGGAGACTACAGCTTGATTTTGGAATGGCAGTTCTGATGTCTTCCTCTGAAATGCAGTGTGAGTGACAAATAATAAGTAGCAGAAACACAAAAGGCTAAAGTCAAATTTGGAGCTGCTTTTACTGACTGCTCTGAAAAAAGAGAAAGAGTGGATCGCCCCAGGGGTTGAAGCGTCCTCTAAAAGTTACACAGAGAGGCTGCATCAGAAGGAGCAGTGTAAGAACAAAGACGTGTTTGAGCGGGGAGAGCTTTGCCAGGAAGATGTATTTAGCCCAGATTGCCCTTTGTAGCGTGTCCACTGGAAGGACATAAATATGAACAGTTTATTACTGCTTCTGAACACTTCAAAATAATTTTAAGCTGTTTGAGAGCAAGTGTTGATATCTTGATTGTATATTGTACTTTCTAATCAGCTTTCCAACCTTTCCTATCAGACCACAGCCATTTCAGTCTAGATATCCTGCTCTGGGGTGGAATTTTTTAAAAAATCACTTGTTAGTATTGTTTGGAAGAGCAGCATATCTTGTAAGAAAACAGTAGCTGCAACTGGAGCTGAACATGAACTATTTCTCCAAATGGTAGTGCCGTCAAGGATTGTTAGCTGTCCCTAACCACGATAACTGCTTTTTGCATTTGGAATTTTGCCTCTGCTTTTGTAATGGAGAATGTCCTTCGATCTGGACATTAATGTTCATAAACAGCATGGGAGTTGCCCACGTTTCCTAGCATTTGGCCTATTCCTGTGCACCATGTGGTTTTTTGGCTGAGGAAAAACTGCAGTCAGAGTACATAGAGATTTTCAGGCCCACAGTGGGTGTATCACTGGCAATACTGAGCTGGACATCTGCTAAAATGCAGTTACATCTAGAAAAGTGACTCTGTGAAGATGCCACCTTGTTACTGCTTGTATCTGGTTCCTTTGTGTCTTCGGGATCATATCTGCCTGGCTCACTGACAAAACCAGGTTCGCCTTGCCTGTCAGCAGGGCAGGATGGAATTGATATAGCTGTGAAAGAGCAAACTACATTCTGTTGTCTCATCCATCACTAACAGCAGCCAGCTCACTGCTGGTGCCAAGGTCTGTATTGTAGCTGATGATCTTGCAGTCAAAGAACAGCTTGAGGTTTTCTGATGGACTCTGACAGCTTTGGTTGTGGCACTGAGAAGTTGCACTAATCTTTTTGACTTGCAAATTACATAGATTTAAAATGAGTGCCACTGGATAGCTATAAGGCACACAATATCATGTTAAAGGTAGGACTTTGGCATTTCTTTGCCGAGCCCAAAAAGACTTTCACTGCAACAATTTTGCAAAGCCAATAAAAATAATAAAAAGCATATTAAAGCAACAGATGTAATAGACTTGGAATTGCTGTTGGTAAATGCACTCAGTGCAGTAGCACTAGTAACTAATATATAATAGTAATGCTAGCAAAAAGAAAAGTACCCTGCGTATCTTCACCGGATGGCTGCATTCCTGTCTTGGGTGGAGGAAGAGAGTACCTGCTGACTGTCCCTGCTAGGTCTTCAGACTTTTCCCCCTAGACAGGTATTACCCCTCCTGGCTTTTTGTATCCTAACTGGCTCTGCCTCTTAGGTTATGTTTAGCATGATTTGGGTGGAGAGTTGGGTAACATAGTCATACATGTTTAGCACATCCTGCTTTTGGCTCCTTAGCATATTGTGGGGTGTGAATTTTAATTCTGCAGTTAATTGGGCAAAGGTCTTCACTCAAACACTGGGACCTTCAACATTTGCTTGTTTTCTTCACTTAGCCAAAACAGGGCTGTCTTATTTTTCAGAAGACTCCCTCCTTCAGCTACTAGGAGTGGAATGTCCACTCCTAGAGATAACATAGGAATCTCGGGCTCGCAAATACCTTATTCTTTTGTACAGAATTCCCACACACAAGTATACTTTTGGGTTTTTTATCAATTTAATGGCTTTCAATGTGTAAAAGGGGGAAGTGTTCAGAATCTAGATACATGGTGGTAAAGTACAGTGCATGTTTTTGACAAATTGACTTGCCCAATCTTGTGTGTTTCTACAGTACCTGCACATGTACATGTGCAAAGTCGAAAAATATAAGTCAACATAAAAACAGCATAGGTTTCTTGCCTTCCTGCCTAACATGTATGTAGTCCTCCTAAGTCTTGGCTGTGGATGGTTTTGGAAGATGCTCAGCAACCAATTGTGTGGTTACAAATGGAATTGACCATCTAGATAATATCATCACATATAAATGGTATGTGTCCATCGAGGCAGAGTGGAGGAAAAGTAGCAAACAGAGAGTAATTAGTAATTTGAGTGATAGATTAATTCGGCCTTAACCTTTTCGGAGTTGTATTTGGCTGATAGGGTACTGCTGGTTGACAGTATCATAAGACTACTTGAGAAACTAGCTAGCCTTCACTGAAGGAGAAACTAAAATACCCAGAACTGTTGCAGTCAGTGATTGATGTGGGGGTTAACCACCAAAACTGGAGTTAGGATGCTGAACATCTTTGTGGAATCTGCCCGTGCCTGCTCTATGGCTGGCTCCATCCACATCCGCTATTCTTTGTGTCTTACGTATTTTAAAATCTCAGGATCCTAAAATAGACGGCCTATTCCCTGCCATGAAATTATCAGCTCTGCTTTGCAAATGCAATGCTGGCTGCTTTTACCTTTGTCCTGAGAGGACACCTCTGTATCTTCCTGGAACAGGATCCTACTGCTTTGTTTTGTCTTGCTGGCTGCAAGAGGCCTTCCAAAGTATAAACAACATCTGAGCTGGATTAAAAAGGTATCTACAGCACAAAAAAAAAAGAGCTGGAGAACGCACAGATAAGACTTTCTAAATTTTGGAGAGTTTCCAGACCTTATCAGGCAGACGCACAGAAGAAATAGTAGTGGTAAAAGACATGGACTTTTAAACACTTTTTTTTTTCCTCCAGTATAGCTTGAAATAGAGGAGGAGGTTTGCCTGAGTATGGGGCACATAAAATAGATTTGTATAGAAAATATATAATAGAGATTTACTATGTGTGCAGTCTTGGTCTTTCAACATTTTATGCTTTATCTTCCTAAGTTAAATTCATAGTAATTTTTTCATCATTAACAGAGTTTTTCAGAGGTAGACACAATGGAAATTCTGGAATAAATGGGCTATTTTTAGGGTCTCATGTATCACACACCAAGACAGCAAAGGGATTTAAACACAGAGCTAGCATTAAGCATGAAAATAAAGCAAGGCTTGTTCCATACACGGCAAAGTGAATACTGTTCTTAGACAGTTCTTAGTCCACTTAGTACTAGCAGACTAAGTAAAAAATCTACCAACTTTTTGTAAGCTAATGAGCTCCTGCAGTCTCACCACTGTTTTTGTTGGAAACCTATTTATGAATAATCCCTTAGGCAAAATTTGTCTATTTATAGGCAGAATTTATGGGCTGGAGACTCGGCAGACTATGCAACTATGGTTGTTTGGGTGATTTTATCTTCCTTTCATGGTATTGGAGAGTCTTTGCTTTTTGGAGCAGGTTCTTCAGTTTAACACTTCTGGTTGTCTGAGAACACTTGTATTTTTGACAATGTCGGTGTTATGGGAAGAACAGGTTGTCACAGGTAACTGTTATTTTCCTGAACTGGTAATACTGTTAAGAATAAAATAATATTTATGTTATAAATAGAAAAGATAACTCACTTCTGGTAGTCTGACTGGTAATTGTGGAGGAGAGAAATTCTCCTTAGCGTTATGAATGTTTTACTAGCTATTCTTAATCTTTTAACATCATCTGTAGTGATTTTCTTGTCCCTTTACATTCAGCAGGACTTTTACTTTGAATCTAAGGTCAGTTGAATGTATTCTTACTGTGCTGTTCTTTATCCTAGATGCAGTGCCTATCTGCTGGAGCTGACAGACTAGATTTGTATTAACTCTGTGATTTAATCTCATCGGAGCCTGAGGACTTCAGGGGTGGGGGGGAGGAATTGGTTGACTAACTTCAGCTCCCTTTGTGTATTTATTTTTCTCCTTTTTTCCCTCTGAATTTAAAAATTACAGCAAAAATGGAAAAGTACAGCTTCATGCTATCTGGACTATTAGGTAAATTTTATTGCAAATGATACAAAAAAAGAAAGCAAATTAGATTGTTATTTAAGAAGGTGTGTCTCGGGGGGGGGGGTGGAAGATAAACCCCAACAAATCAAACAAAAAACCCCCACCTCAGACCTCTCAAGCTCTATGGTGAACAGTTTGTGATGTGCAGCCCATCTTGCCATTCACATACTACGAGAAGAACTTCAAAATACCCAGCTGAGTGGCATTACTCTGGGAAGGGCAGCAATATGTATTGGCTGGATCAGAATAACGTCAGACTTCTGTAACACGGTAGCAGCTAAACCAACAGAAGAATGAACCTAGAGGGTGTAATGCCTTGTATTTAGATTACTTCTCTTTGGCCGTGTATAGCTTCAGCTTGACTCCCCAGGCAGCCTCTAGGTACTCTCCTTCCATCCTCCAACTGCTGCTTTCCAGTCCATCTATGCATGCTGAAGATGGCCGACAGGAACTTCAGATGTCAACTAATTGTTGCGCTAGCTTGCACTTCTAAGTTCTTGGGTAGAGGAACACCACCATGGGTCCTGGAGGAATAGTAAGGGTGATGTTGCTCAAGACGGAAGTCTTGAAGTTAGTGAGATATTAAAAAACCATGTTTGTAAAAAAAAAAAAAATGAAACAGTCTTGCAGGTCACCAAAGAAAACAAGTGGATCTTAATCAAGAATAAATCAAGAGCATGTTGTGATGAGAGTGAGAATCACATCGCAAGTATTTGTGCACATGTGGATGTGCTCTGGAAGGTCTGTTTCTCCACAGCAGAAGGACGGTCCTCCAACAAAGGTGCCCAGAGGAAGGCAGGCCTTCATCTGCTAATTCAAAGGGATTGCTTTTTTTTTCTTTTTTGCCAATATGGCCCTGCTCTTCATGATGTAGGTTCTGATGCTGCACAGCTACTCTCCTTTGATCTCTCCATGCCTTATCTTCTCTCACTGTTGTGTGGGTTTCCTGTTTCAGCAGTGTTGCCTGAAGCACACACAGAAATGCTCCATTTCAAACAAGATGGTCTGTGAATTTTGTGTTTGGAGAACTCAAACATTTTGAAGAGATGTGATTTCTTTGGTGATTGGTAAATCTGTTCTCCACAAAATAGTGAAAAGAAATGGCTATCAGCTAGATACTCTTCTTCCCGACTCCCATATGTCCTATCCCTCTAGCTTTATATTTGTAAGTTTGCCCCACCAGTTTAAATTGCAGCTGTATAAGGGAACAAAGTAATTTACGATTACTATGTCCAGATTTTCCTTGACTGTATGTGTTTTTTGGTTGTTCAAGCAAATCGGGTTGGGGAAGGCAATAATCCTGTAAAAATATACGTGTGAAAATGAATGGATAATATTTTGCAAAAAGATTGAAGAACCTTATCAGAGGGATGAGTTTCTTGTGTTGCTGGGCATGGTGAACAAAATCAGTCATGGATTAGAAACTAATTAAAGAAGAAAGACTTGAAATGATTAGCAAAATTTGAAATTCATAAATTCCTTACAAAAAAATATACTGGCAATTTTTTGTTTGTCTATGTCTTTTGCCTATTGCAGTTGAAGTTCCTGGTAAGATCATAGTTACAATCATTTGGTTTAGGCTACATGTGAAAATAGTGGCAGTATGGTTTTGTATCCAGGCTCGTGTAGGGGGTGTAAAGAAGGCGGTGTTTGCAGGAATAGTATCTTACTAAATCAGTGGATATGGCTGTGGAAAAATAGACAAGCTTTACATCATAAAAATCTTTATTCAGAAGCCATCCAGATAAATTAGAAAGATATAAAAGCTCGCAAAGGAAAAAACAGAATTTGGAAGTTTCCTTTAAGACAAACAAGGCTGCTAAACAGTATTTGAAAGAAGCCCATCTCCCCTTCACCGCCAAAGGGCACATGTCAGGCTTCAGTCAACTTTCTGTCTTGATGCATCCACAGACCCATTCAGGTTTCTCCTTGTTCTGATATCCCAGCAAAGGTTAAGCTGTAGTTCAAGTCCATTTTGGCAGAAGGTAGAACTTTTAGTGTTTTGCAGCATGTGGGAGATGCTGAAAGTAATGCAAATGAGAATTAAGAATGAAGTCAGTTATCAGTGTAGCTGTATTGTGTTCATGTGGTTTACTACTGAAAGCCACATAATTGGAGCCTTCAGTTGCTAGCCTACACAGAAGCTCACAAAATAGTTTTATTTCTCCTTTGTGTAGCACTTTCCACCCTTGAAACCGTTTAAAAACATTAATTAGCCTTTGTTGCATCCTTTGAGGTTGGTAATTTTAGTACCATTACCCCTATTCAGGCCTCGCCTCCCTGAGATTCAGCTGTGGATGAAGATTTATCTGTGTAATTCCGTAATTCCTCCTCTGTAACTATGTTTGCAACAGAGTAGCATGAAATTCATAGTGAGTTCAGAACAACTTAATAACAGACAATAGCATTAGTCTGGGTCTACCCCAGTGTGGCTGTAAGCAAATACTGGCCCCAAGAGCTAATTAAGCAGTGTATGGGCTGTGAGTGACAGACAGTCTACGTGACCTGCAGCTCAAGCCTAAAAGTCCAGTCCGCTAGACCATGCTTTTGTTTTTTTGAAGTCAGATACATCCTAAAATTGTGCCAGACTATCACAGCATTCCTGATCTAGTGTCTTTCAGAGAACGGCCCTATTTTCCTCTCGAGTATGGAGGCCTAGTGAAGAGTTTAGCTCTGCTGGTCAGTAGCTCACTGTGACCCATCTCTTCTTCCTACCATCCAGCCTCTAAATAACTGTCTGACATGTGGCAGGGGTAATGTTAATATAAACGCGTTGGCAGAGAACTGTTTTACTTCACTGTGGAGCAGGCTCTTACTTCTTCAACAATGCATTAGTTTCACTGGAATGGTGATGGCTGAAAAAAATGGTATTTCATTAAGCCCCAAACTAAATATTTCACTTGAACACCGGTGGGAAAGTATGAGAAATGAAGGGCGTGGTGTGCAAAGCAGTAGGAGGTGGTGGTTTGATCCAGTGGTGCAGAAAAACAAAGTTTGGTTCTCTCCTTTGCCTGAGGAAGCTTGACCTCTTATCTCCTATTTTAAAGCAGAGTGCTTTGCAATTTAATGTTCTCTAGTTGTCTTAACCTTATGTGTTGATTAACCGTATTTGCGTATATAAACAGTTCCTGGTGTAGCAGTGGGAATATCAGTGTCTCATCTTCCACGTAGGCATCTTCTCCACAAAGTTAGTGAATCTTTTCATTCTTCATCTTGCAGATGAAATAATTTAAGTATTTTAAACAGGCTTCAACAGCTTCATTGTAAATGGAGTAAGAATTTGAATATCAGTCTAATGGTCTTCTGCTCTTTTTTATTATTTTATGTGTTTTCTTTACTTCACATCGGAATGATACTCTGAAAAGGAGCCAAGCTGCTGACCCTCTAGCAAAATTCAAGTTTATTTTTCTGGATTGCCATTCCTGACTGCATAACTAGCTTGAATAACTTTTTATTTGTAGGATAGACAATAGCAGGCAAATTCTCCCCTGTGATCTCTTTATGAGTAGCCTCCCAAGTTAATAGCAAGACTAGAACTTAGCTTAATGCTAGGCTTGATGAGCATTTCAGAGGATTTGGTAATGTTATTTGCTTTTCCTTCTTTGAACTGAGAAATGTGTAGCCTTAGTTGGGTTAGTTTTGTTGTGGCTATTGAATTGCAGGTGGTACTGGTAAACTTAACACCTTTGCTCTTGAAATATACAGATGTCTTGTAGCAGTCATCCTAACTTGCTAAGAAATGTTAATGTTCTTCAAAATTTCTACAAAGAGTGGAATTGACAAAATATGGTTTGCATCACCTCTTAGACTTGTCTTTGGTAATGTGGAAATGTGAAGTATCTCAGGAAGCTTTCCATGCTGATTTGATGAGGGGTAGTTAGACATGGAACACACATTGTTAAAAACATATAGAAAAACAAATGAATTACATTCTTTTCAATGTTTTCCAGTTTGGCTGAGGTAAATAGTTACTACAGAAGGTAAGTAGCCATGAATTTTTCTCTACCAAAATTTTCATCCGAAGGGAGTAGAGAAGGTTAGGAGGAAAGAATGGTGAACGTAAATTCTGACAATTGGACATACTTTTTGGAGCTTTCTGCTCTACTTTTCCACTCTTGAAGGTTTTGTTGGGCTCAGGGGGTGACAAGTGCTGAAGGCAAAAGCCTCAGCTTTGGGGCAGTGAGGGATGAGTAAGGAATCCAAGAGATCTGAAGCAGATGCCCTGAGAGCTGGGACCTCTCACTGCATTTGTCAGGAGGAAGAAGAGGAAAGAAGGATGTTGGGTCATTGCTGGCTTGTAAGACTGAGGAGTGAAATGCTAGAAGGTTCAGCGAGTAGGTCACTAGAAAACTAAGCTGAAGTGAAGAAAAACAGGTGATCCACTCTGATAGCTGCAAGGGGGGCAAAAAATGCCACAAACCAGCATGCCATTTTTGCTTTATGTGCTTATCAGGATACCATAGTAGTATAACATACTTGAAGTATGATAAGTAGTAACAAAAAAAAAAAAAAGACAAACCAGTGCCATTGCACAACCTCAGTTATTTTAAGGCACTTTAAAAAAAAGTTTTGGTTTTAAGTTAGAGCTAGAATGGGTGCCACAGCTTGCTGGAAATATCACTCAATGGTGCCCTCTTTCTGTGAATCTGTCATGGTCACTGGCCATAATGCAGGCTCAATTTGATGAGGCATGAGCTCAAAGGAGGAGATTTTGAATAGCAGTTTTGACTTTTTCGTTATAGGTACCACAGGAGAGGCGGTGAGCCACAGTCAAGGCTCTGATTCCCACTGCAGGAGGTTGCGCTGAAACTTTGCAAGCTAAGATTAAACGAATGAGAAAAGAGAAATGAAAGGATTGAAAAACAGTCATGGAAAGGTTGAACAGTTCCTTCATAGAGTCTTTTATACACCTGAAAGCACTTAGGGGGGAAAAAAGTAAAAATTAAGGTGGCCATATGTTAGTCCAGCTTTGCAAAATGACAGGAAGACTTGAAAATACTAACTTTTAAGAATAAACTGCCCAAGTTCAGTGAAAACCAAAGAAGATCCTGGAATACGGAAGGTATTTATTGCATTATAGCCTCATTTGGAGCTGTGGCATAGCATGAATATCCCTAAGGTTTGCATCTTTAATGCATTTCTTCCTCTCTTAAAAATAACAAAAATAGAAATGTCTTCCTGACCATGGTTCAGGCAGTTAATGGAGAAGAAAGCAGGAAGACATTTTAGCTGAGTGAGTGAAATTGAAAATCTAAGGTCCATAATTAAGTTTAAGATGGGCATTTTGCCAAGAGTCACTTTCATGGGAAGAATTGAGAAGCATGGTAGGAAACACCCTTTGTGTTTTCTTCTATGTTCATGCTACATGGAACGGGAAATACTTATTGTTGTCTCTAAATAGTGCAAACACAATTGATCTTCTCTTCGTAGTGATGCATTGAGATTCTTCTGGCTCAAATTATTCAGATTTCTAAAGCAAGAATTATTCAGTAGTGGCCTTTGTTGACAGTAAATGGAATATAGTCAGGGCAAGACATCACAATTGGCTCTCAAGATAATTTGGCTTGTAGCAAATTACCTGTTGTGTTTCCTTTCAGCCGTTGACATAAATGACTTCTTTACTTCTTCCCTGTCGAATCCTGAGGTCCTCCTAGTACTGAAGAGTGTTTTATCATTATATTTGAGAGTTTGAGGTGATTCCTTTGGAAGGATATTTCTAGTTGCACAGCAGCAGCTCTTGAACTGGGCTTCAAGTGTGAAAGCTTTCTTGAGAGGTTATTATAGCGTTTTTCAAATCTCTACATGTAAGCTTATGGACTCTCTTAAAAAGCAAGCGTTCTTGAAGTTTTTTTCATGATCTCTGGGGTGTGGTTTTTGCTTATTTTTCTACAATTATTTCCCTTTATCATTTTATGACCACAGACCCTCTAGCAGACTTGAAAACAGGAGCTAAGTATTTTCTGTATGAGATCACAACAGTTTGCCAGGACCAGAAGCCTAAGAATTTTTCTCTTTAAAAAACAAACAAACGAAAAACCCCTCAATTTAATCTTATACATAAGACAGGGCAGTTCTGCTTCGTACTGCTAATGCAATTCCCTCTGGTTGATCTCTGTTACCTGAGGGACACTTCGAAACTTATCTGCTTCATTTACTTGCAAGGAGAGACACTTTGTCAATGAGTAAAACCTAAAAATTTGGTGGCAACATTCAGTTAATTCCATTTCTGTATGAACACATTCTATTGTGGAAATGTTTTAGGTAAGGTAATACTTGTTACACAGAAATGCTGATCCCATGGTATGTAGAATTTTGCATTATTCATACCACAAACCCCACCCCAAATGGAATGATACAAGATGAGCTGCATCTTGTCTCGCCTCTTTAACTAGAGGGAAATGGCACATTTCACTTAATAGCTGCTAGAAACACCAAAGGAGATTTGGAAAGTTAAAAGGGTGTCTTACATAAATTGGTCTTTCTATTGTCTGAAAAGTAGAATGAAAATGAAATTGAGGTTTCCTGTGAACAAGTGTGACTCACGAGTATTTATTGTAATTTTAATGGCTCTTCTTATTAAAAGTGGCCTATTAGAAGTTTTTAAGTTATTGACTGTCCATGTCTCCAGCTTTGGTGGAGTTTGGTATCTATAATGTTGTACAAAAATTCATCTTATGCATCATACCATGAAAATTAATTTTACTTGGCATGAGTCATGCTGCTTATCCTGGTGTCAGTAGCTGCTGTTGCTCATCTTAAGGACTGGATAGTTGAGCAGGGCTTACAGAAGTTGGGCCTGTTTCTTTACCTGGTTCATTACCTTCAGAACATGGTAAACCCTTCTAAGTAATTACAAGACTGCAGAAAGGTATTTCACCCAAAAAGAAAAAGTTTCTTGAAACATCAACATGTCAATCTGTTTGTACCTCTTCTGTTACCAGCAGCTTCAGAGCAACTCGGATACAGTTCTGTTCAGTGGCAAGGTGTGTTCAAAATGGAGAATGTGAAGGACTATTACCATGCGTTAGTCATTCATACTGTTCTAATGGCTTTTACCTCTGGATTTGAGCATAAGACTTTTATTTCCACCTCTGTTACAGGGCTATTAAGTGGCAGATGAAAGATTTTCATTACCAGCACTGGATTTGTCAGCCTTGTTCCCAAGTGGATGTAGGATAAAATACCTGAGGAAGCTGTGTTGTTCCAGAATTATCACGTGTCTATCCCTCAGTGATAGTTCAGACAGGGCCTCTGTACTGCCTTATTACAGGAGACGCAAAGCTATGGGAGGAACCTCCATCTTCTATCTGTAGTAACTCTCTTTCCGTCTTGATTCTCAAGGCTGTTCCTCTTCTTATGAGTCCTAATTCTCTTCCACCCCTTCCCTTAGCAGCTCAGCCTATGCCCTTCTGCCTTCCTCATTTCACTCCACCCATGCATCTTTTCAAAGCTTCGTAACCTTTTTGTTCTCAGTACTTGGAGTCCTTGCAGCACCCTTTCTCAATTTGCTTTGTCCCACAAGCTTTATTTTCCTCACTTCCTTGAATGCCTCCTGCACGATACTTTTCTGCCACCCTTCCATATTCCTTATTCCCTCTCATCCTTACGTCCCTGACTTGGGTGTTGTTACCTCATGGAGAGCAGGAGTTTTGTGAAAGCAGCTATGCTGCTTCTGCAGAATAGCAATAGAAAGAATGTAAAAGATCAGAAATCTATGCAAAAACATTACCTTGAAGACTCATGAGTTGAGGATGGTGCAAATGTAAAATGTCTCTTGAAACACAAAATAAAAGAAAGGTTAAGCTTGTGTATTTAGTTTTTCTTTTTCCAGTTTTGGATTGGACAAAGCTGTAGACAGCCTGCATCTCAACCACATCAGTTTCAGGTTGCAACACCAGCTCTGAGATAAAGCTGCCTGTATTGCAAATGGAGGAGTGGAAATTTTCTTTGTACTTACGTGTGAAATGTATAAACCAAAAGTGAAATGTAATTCTAGCAAGATCTGATTTTTGTTGTTGTTGTGGTTGAAGATGGTTTACCAAATGTATTCTACTTTTTAACTGTTGTATTTCACGGAATTTACCTTGGCTTCACTATATAATCTTGAGAAAACACCTGGTGCATCCTTTGCCCCAAGACAGATCAGTTCCGCTTATCATTCTTTACAGACATTGATCTGGCCTGTCCTTAAAACTGTCCCAACATGTTAATTCCACTGTCTTCCCAGGCAAACTATTCTGGTGTGTGTAGTCCTTACCACTGAGTACTTTTTGCTGATACCTTACAGATAACTCTCTTAACTTTTGCTTTCTTCCATGGATGCCAAAACTGTTCTTCACAGCAACTTTTTTTTTTTTTTATTTAAGAAGGGCATTAGGTTCTCTTTCCCCCCTCCCTTTTTTTTTCTGCTTTTTTCTCTCTCCACAGGGTAGGCTGCTAACTTGCAATGCCACCTCTTTTTAGTCCATTCACAAATATCACTGTTTCTTTTTCTGGACTCTGCTCAATTTGCTGCCTCTTTTTTTGAACAATGGTACCAAAACCAGCATGTGATTGCACCTGAGGTCTTAGCAGGACTGACTAGAGCACAAGGGTTGGTAGCGCACCATTATCTTGTTTATATTTGTAATACAGTGCTGGTTCTTTATGCAACAGCATGACACTTCAGACTCATGCGTAGTTTATGATTCATGGTAATCCCTACATTCATTGCAGCCAGCCTCTTAGCTCTCCCCATGTTCCCCACCCTGGATCTCTTTGCCTGGGTAATTGTGTTTAACTGCTGTACCTTTCAGTTCTCCATATTGAATAGCATCTGATTTTGAAACATTAGGCCAGAATAACCGGCTTCTTCATCAGTTGTTTACCTAGCAGTGGTGGCGGATTGACATGTGTGTTTTTCTGGAATGGAACCTTATAGGAAAACAATCTTTGTCTATGTAATGGATGGTGACAGTACCTTCCAGCCCTTTACTCCTTGGTAATAGAAGTTGACAACAGTCTATCTTTGCACCTTTCTTGTTTGATCTATCAGCAGAGATCAAACATTTATATACGTAAGAACATGTGTATATTTTCATAGATCATGCTAACTTTGGCAAAAATTAGGCAAGATTCTGGGGTGGCATTTTTTAATTGAGCTTCTGTCACATTATGTGCTCTCTTAGTCTGCTTAATTGATGTAGGTACTTTTCCAGCTCCTTCTGAAAAAGTGCATGCCACTGTGGGTATTTGTAGGAAAGGGTCAGTCTGCAAGTGAGAGTGACAGTGAAGGGTCTAGAGAACTCCCTGTCTTTATATGTGACATTGCAAAAAGATGGGAGAGAACTGCATCTGTCTCAACACTGAGCAAACACTGTGCAAAATGTTAAATAGTTTATTCAATGCAGATTATATTTCATGGATTTATTTGGTTATATACTTACTATGATGAAAAATTTTGCTGTCCTCTCAAGTGGAGTTACCAGTATTATGAAGTTGGTTTATTCATAATGCCTTCTTTAGTCACTATTTACTGATTTCTGCAGTGGAAACTTCCATAAATTCAGTAACGAGTTACTTGATCTTGAACCCCAAAGGCCTTATATTGCTTGCAACGGTAAAGAAGAAACAAATGGTCAACTTAGGCTATAACACAACTGCTATCCAACTTTCAATAGAACTGAGCTGTAAAAATAAGTATTTATTGCTTTTCTCAATTTTACGTAATATTAGTAACTGCTATTTTGTATGTGCTTTTAAATTTTCCTGATATGTTCACAAACCAAACACAGTTGCATTCCTGCTGTGCCTGAGGACTTTGAAATCAAGTGACAAAACAATATTGCCTAGATTTACAATTATACAATTGCTTCACGAAACAGAATTATTTGTGTGACTTGTTTCCTATTGTCAGACATTCTGTTGCTCTGTGGGATTGTATTTTAAAATCCTGATTTAGGCTTTATTGTTTAAAAAACAATATCCTGAACATGTCTTGTGATGGTAAAAACTCTAATTTTTTGCTGTAGGTGTTTGTCACTGTCTTTGTTCACAAACTACTTTATGATCTGGTTTTCTGTAATATGAAATAATATCCTATTCACAAACACTTCTGCAGAAATTACTTTCATATTACACAGACACACACACGCTTTTCTGTGGAAAATACCCATTCTTCATCAAAAAAAGTTTATGCAGGAAGGGAGACTTCTGCAGAGCTCACTTGATTCGTCTGTAAAAAGCCTTTAGAAGTGTAAGGGCATATTAGGTAAAATAGCTTCTGTCCTTCACCAACATCATGACGTCTCTTCCTGAAAACACATTTTCAGGTAGTGGATTGTGACTTTGCAGAAGAGGACAGCCTGTATCTACAGCATGTGAGGAGTTACTTTGCATTGTGCCATGGTATTACTGTGTTTGCGGACAGATTATTGTTACATATGATTTGCACCTGTGCATTGCACAAAGGTGGCTGCTAAAAGATCCATTTTACAGATGGTTAAACAGAGACATACAGAAGTTAAATCATTTGTTGGAAGTATTTGGTTTTAATCTGGTGCCTATTGAAAAATTCTCTTTCTTGGATGTGGATCAAGCCTGTGATGGGACAGTGACCGGATTTGACTGTGACAAATGACACCTCTTCAGCAACACTGAGAAATAACACAGCAAACGGGTGTTCCTGGTGTTTGACATACAGGATGTTCTGCTGCTTTTGGTTTCCACCTTTTCTTGACAGTTGGCAGTATGCCATTTCTGGATTTTTGTTTGCCAAGATAAGTTGTCTCAAAATTGCAAGAAAATAAATTAAGCTTGTAAGTGTTGAACGTGGTAATGTTCATTCTCTGAACTTGATGAAAATTTCAGGACGTTCTTTGAGATATATGTGAAAGGCTCTCTGAGTGCAGAAAGCAACACTCACCAAAGGAATGTAAATTAGCATTGAAATGTGTTGCAAGAAAAATTAAGGACATGCTGTTGAAGAGATGCTAGGACAGAAGAAGGAGGAGGGGAAAAAAAATATATTCATAATTTTGTCCCTTTAATCTAGAAAAGGTAATATTTTTGTGCAGTCAGGGGAGGTTTTTCCAGAGGAGCAGAAGGCTCTCTGTGAATGGCTCCCATTTATCATTAATACATGGCAGACAGAGCTTAAATCTCCTTTGTGTTGCTAGATGAGGACCTTATCTTAAGCAGTCAGCAAGGCAGTGCTGATAATATGAAAACATTTGTGTATACTGTGAAATTGGCATATAGAAACAATTACATTATGGCTACAGAGGCAATTTATGGAGACCATACGTATGTTGGTTTAATTAGGGGCACGGTGCTAACTGCTAACACATTCTCCTCAAAGTCTGATTTCAGAGCACAGTTAGTAAGTGGCTTTTTTTTAAACAGGGGTAGTTTGAGCAGGAAAGTTAAGTTGGGTAATTCAGTTGAATTTTTTATGTGAGTGGTGGAGGTATAGTCACAGTCCGTGAAGTCTGCAGGGCTGCTCAGGTGTGTGTATCCAGAATCAGACCAGAGTTGACGAAGAACAAATTGTGAATTACTGCATAGATAAAAATTATAACAGTAAGAGATGTTATCTCAACTTGGCACACATACTTTTAATAAATGAGGACAAATGGAGAAGAATGAGTTTTCAGGGAATTGGATTGTCATAAAGCAGTGATATTCTTTTGTTCTGCACCCATTTCAAAAAGGTGGTTTACTCTAAAAATGAAGGATTTCATGATAGACATGCAGTTACATAAGGTGGGATGAAACATCTAACCTACTCAACAAGACTTGATCTGTTCCTTGGGGCCATTGCCAACTTTGCTTTTACAAAGGCTATTTATAAAATAGCTCCTGTTCATCTGTGTTGTCTCTTCCTGCTTTCTTGGTCCCCTAAAGATAGCTACCCCTACCATTAGTGCTGAAGTCTAATTAAAATCTAGTCTGTCTAATAAAACTGCACAGGTAGAAACACTGTATACACATCCCTGTAAGAATATGGACAGAGTTTTTTCTGGGACTGAGTGGGAGACAGTCACGGAGTATTTTGTGGTTATTTTCTCAGTCACCTTGCTGATGGTTTTCAAGGCTGGTTTTGGCAGTGGGGTGGTTGCAGTAGCAGTGTCCTCTTTAGCCAGCTAGCTGTGTGCCATGGTCTGAGTTGAGACTGCATGGCCACCAGCTGCCAGCACAAGGTACCAGGAAAAGGAGATTCATGCTGTAATTCCAGTTACTTTTACCCCCATATATCTTTTCTGAGGTGTTCAGGCAGCTTCACAAAAGCTTTGACAAAACAGTGAAGTAGGTAATAATTCTTGTTTCCAGACAAATACGTTGAGAAACAAAGGGTTTAAGTAACTTATCTTGAGATAATATAGAAAGCCAGCAGGTGAACTGGAAGAGGGACTGAGTATTTTTAATGTCTAAATTTCTCTGTTACTGTTTTAGAAATGCCATTCGCAGAAGGTGAGAAGGGAAACACTTTAGTTTCTGTGCTGCACTTGGGTTTTTGTGTTTGCATTTTCACCCCCCAGAGGATGTGCTTTTTATCTTCGTAACAAACAATTTTCCATGTTGACTTTGGTCATTGTAGGAGGCATGTTATGAATGGTTTTGGCAATTTGAGGCAGAACAGGCACCAGTACTAGCTACTTTGTACGTTTTTTCTTTTTTTTAATCTCATAGCCTGGGTCAGGCTCCTAAATTCTAGAGAGGCTTGTTCAGAGTACTTGCAGCCAAAGCATGTGAAAATAACAAAGAGGAATTTGTTGTTGTTGTTGTCGGTTCACTGGATGTATGTGTCAGAGTCACTCAGTGCTGCATTGAGCTAGTTTATTGCAGGCGCAGCAATAGGAGTGAGGAGCCTTGCTGTCCATTGGAAGACCACAGCAGTCCGAGTAATGTTGAGTGTTATCTGCAGATACATCAGGACTGCAGGGCTGCTTTTGTCTCAAGCTGTTTACCCCCAAGGAACACCATCTTCTAAAGTAGTCTCTTGTGTATTTGGGCTTTGCACTGTGTTCTCTTCTGACCATTACACCATGCTCTTCCCAACTTTCCCTATGGAGCTGCTGGTCTGCTCTTCAGCAGTATGAGTTGAAAGTGGCATGACCAATGTGAACACAGTGGCTGTCCCAGTGGGATGTACAGTCTCAAGGCTGAGTAGGTTTTGGTTTAGTTTTTCTCTTCCTGGGAACAGCAGTGTGTTGTGTGTTTCATGGTCACCACATAAATCACTTCTCTAAATGTATAGCTGTGAAAAAATCCCTTGGGAGCAGGTCCTGCAGAGACAGTGTGTAGTAAAAACGGCTCTAAAAAGCAACTATTTTGCTTGAGGCAGTACAAAGTGCAAAATATGCAGAAGAAAACCCTGGAGGAGACTTTTTTGCCACTTCAAAGACTTTTACTGCCCCTTTCCCTGGTGTGGAGGATATAGGAATTTAAGGCTTGCAGTACACCCGGAATTAGAGAGATGGGAGATGCAGTTGGAATGAGAGAAACAAGCTCAAATTAGCCTTGCATCCCAGCCTCTAAAACTGCAGTGGTATTCTTCCTGTAATTCCTCCTATTTTGCAGGGATTACTAAGCAAAACAGTTTAATTATTTTCAAGCTTGTTGAAAATAGTGGTTACAATCACATTTAGGGTGACCAAGAAACTGATTTTCTAGATACCAAAGAAAACAGATCATTAATTATTTTCATTCTGACCAGCTAATTTTTTCTCTTTTCAGTAAACTGCAAAATGTCTTTTTGTCCTCTGTGACTTGAAGTGTAGAAAGGGATGGTATAAAGGACAAGCATTTGCCAGTGCTAGAGAAGCCAAGGACGTGCAAAGAAAACAGATCAGTTTAGTAGCAAATAGGCAAAGGCCGTGAAGAACAGCTTTTACAGCAGATATCTTGCATAGCCAGCAAAGGGACTGGAGTGGGAGTGATCTACTTGAGTTAACCTCACGTGTTAGTAGCTAAACAACAGTAGCAGCATTTTGAATCTTCGCAGGCGCTTCAAGGCCTCGTCAAGGGGCGGGGGCAGCTGCAGAAGACTTCTGACAATCTGTTCAATCCACACCTCCTGAAATGTGCAATATTGTGTTGTGAAAAGTTGTTTCTTAATGAGATGTGAAGGGTTCTGAAGGAGTGACCAAACAAAACTGTTAATATAAAAGGCTAATCATTGAGTTTATGTAATTAATAGTGTCTAATTCAACCTGACAGCTAGGAGACAATTTGTTATTGTTTAAAAAGTGCAAAGATCAAGATCATGTCAAATCAATGCTCTCACCTTATTTAAGCTTGAATTTTGGCATGTTTAAGTTCTAGCGAGCTACATGTGATTTGAAAACAGGCCTATATTTCATTTGCCATACATTTTTTTTTTTTTTTTTTTTTTTTACAAGGGCCTAGAACTGAGTACTTGTAAAGGACAGAGAAACACAAGAAAGAAATTCAGTAAGTTACAAGTACCAGTATAATTTACCTGGTCTAGTTCATCATGTACTTTGGAAAAAAGTTAACAGCAAATGGTGGATTGATTTTCCAGGTTTTGGTTTTCTTTTTGCTTCTTTATTTGAAGCATTACTTCAAATCAGAAATTAATTTGGTTTTGTCATTGCAATTTTGCCAGGATTTGGAACTTGTTTTTGGAACTGCAGAGTACCAGAAGTCTTTGACATCTAAGGAATTCTGTTACATCCACTTTTGCAATTTAGCAGTCATAGCAGCCCTCGCAAAATTTCAGTGCATGAGGAGTATAACTGGATGTGAGGAGTTGCATGTGTTTATGAGGAATGGTGAATAATGAAACTGGCCTCAGGTGATCTCCCTGTCGTTGCTGCAGCCCTCACTCTTTCTTAGTGCTGACCAGCTTCCATCCTCTTGCCTTTTTTCCTCGTGTGATCCGATGAACTGACAAAGAGCAGCCACTGGATATGCTTAGACAGTGAGTGATTTACTCTTTCCCCAGGTTTAAAAAGATCTGTCTATCCTCTAAAGGCTTGGTGAGTTGTGTAGGAACTGCAGCTTATGTATTGTGGAATGTGAAAGCTGTAGTTTCTACAGGAACTGCAATCCTGTGCAATGAAAAATGAAGGTATCCTGTATTATTTACTAACTTCTCTTACTGCCGTGGGATCAGGACTCTATCCAGGAAAGCATGCAAAAACATGACAAAGTTTAAACATATGAGTACTGTTGATAGGCATATACGTAAATGCTTTGTTGACGTAACCCTTCAATTCCTCTGAAAGGTGATACTAAAAATTATATATATAAGAATGATCATAGATTAAATGAAGAGCAGACTAGAAAGACAGGGAAGATGACTCGATGCTGATGAACTGCACTATGTGTCCCTGTGCCATTTGAAAGCCTGTGAAAGTACGGAAAGCCATCGTATCTTTATAGAGGTAGGTACCAGCCTGAGCACACTGCAATGCACTCGATCTAATTCATATAGTGGGACCTGTTGGTATCTGTGAAAGCCTAGTGTAGCATAGGGGAGATTGTTCTGTTTCAGCTGCATTTACTAAGGTATTGTTTTTATTTCACTTGTTTTTAACAAAATCTTATGTAATTGAAAACCCATTCTGTATCCATTGGCATGCACTTATTCAGAGTGCACATAACCTTAAATAAGTGACAATATTATTGAGGAGCAGTTTGTTTTAGAACTGGATCTGGATTCTTTTAAAGAAATGGTGTATGCACTGATGAGAGCCTCAAGCTGTTGTGTCTAAACCCTGTTAGGGCCATAACCTGGAAAAAAAAATGCTAAGGTACTAAGGGGAGTCTGAGCAGAAAAAAAATTAAGCTTTTGGTCAGGGCATTTTGTTGCTGTCGTGATTAGAGCGGACTTGTTTCCAAGAAGCCAGACCAGCTTTCCCTTCTGAAGGCAATTGAGCAGAGGAATTTGTACCATGGCCGCTCCCATAACAGTGGCAGCACCTGCCCAAACAAGCAGGTCTTGCCTGCAAAACCCCAGGCACTTAGAAACTCTTGCAGGTGTTTGTACAGCTTAAATTTTACTTTGCTCAGATTTTCCTTACCACAGTAAATTAATTTAGTTGGAGGGCCTACGAGCAGACTTGAGTCATAATGCTTACACAAAGACATTTGCAAAGAGAGAGTGTTTGGTCATTTGTTCGCAGGGTTTTGCATGTGTAATTTACATTCGCTGGAGGGAAGAGGAGACAGGACGCAGCACGCTCCCTTCCTGCAGCAAACCCTTTGCTCGTTGCAGGCAGGCAGCTTGCAGTGCACTTGCTCCATGGGCTTGGCCGCAGTGACAAAGCAGCACTGAAAGCGCTTGGCAGCAAGTTACTAACTGAAGTTGTTTGACTTCAGTAGGCTTTTCCTAGTCCAAAGCTTTTAACTGCCATTTGGTTTAGATTGTAATTGAGAGTCGTTATCACTCATAGCAATACTGCGGTGTCGTTAGAAGGCACCAGGTCTCGGGACGTGCAGATCTGATTTACTAGATGGTTTTGAGTTTCACTTTCCTTTTGTACCATTGTGATTGCCTTTCTCTTTGAGGGTTTTGTGCAACTGGTTGGATTTTTAAATGGTTTTGCTGATGAGTCTTTATTCCAGATATTTTACCTGTCTCCAGGACGAGGTCTGGCTCAACACGTCTTACCTTGAGGATTGCAGTGTTCAGTCTGCTTTGCTCTTTCTCTTACTACACATGCATCAACATTTTGTCTGTCAACATTTTGTCACTTCTAGCCCTGTTATTTCATTACCCATAATATTTAATTCATTCCCTGGGGTTTTGTTTGGTTGGTTTTGGTTTATTTCTGTTCAATGTATACGCTTGTTTAGAAGATTATTAGGAAGGCTTAATTACGTGAAGTAGGAGTCATGATGAATCGCCAAGTTTCTGCAGTAAAAGATGGCCTTTACATTGTCCTTAAATCAACTGGACTTGATGTGGAGCACGCTTGCCCTAGCTGGCCTCCAGGGGTACAAAGGCATTTCTTGCATTTACAGTTTTAAGTGACGTCCTTCCAATTACTTAGTTTTACAGTTCTGCTGAGGCATGTGAAGGGCTGCACCTCCTCTGCGGCAGTACAGATGAGGTGTACTCGCTTAATTCACTGGTTTTACCCAGTTCATCAGGACACCCCTGTAACTCAGGTCTGACTCTTGTGCTGCTGGATAGCCTGCATAAGCACACTGTGTTTAGTGCTGTTAGCACAGGGCCTGGGTTTTGTATGGACCTTCAGACAAGAATAGTCACTGGTTGCCGAAGGCTCTGTTTCCCTTTATGTATGTTTAGCAGACAAGTTACAAAAATTCAAAGCAATATATGCCAGCATGTTTAATGCCATAATTTGATTACCTGTGACTGCAGTGCTCCTTTAATAGTAAAACATGGTGTTGAGGGGTTAGGGTGAATAAGAAGGTGCATGAGGGAGCACGGAGCTGTACGGGACCGGCTTTGCTGTAATGAAGTGTATGTGCTACTTTGTAAACACTGCGTCACTGAAAAACTGTGGGTGGCTCTTGGAGCGCGAGTCCGCTCTGCGCTCGTGCTTCGTTTGTTTCTACATTGCCAGTTCTGTGCGTCCTTCTTAAAGTCAAGTGTGACCCACAGTCTGGTGGAGAGAAAGGCTGAAGTTCCAAGTGGAACTTGGGAAGAAGCTAAGCTCGTTGTAGTTCCCACTTCAGGAATAGAATGGCCTAAGTGGCGGAGTTGTGTGTAGTCTGTGCAGTGAGAAAAGTGTTACAAGAGAGAATCATTTGTAAGGTTTTACTGGAGCACTCTTATTTCCCCAGTGAATAGTTGTGGATGATGACTGCAGACTATTTGCTTGGAGCAGTGGGTGGCAGCTTTCTTTGCAGATTCCTCAGATCTGAGTTTTTTTGTTATTACTGAAGGACAGCTGTTTGCTGAGGTTCAAATGCTTTGTCTGTAAGCAGCACATAACAATGTCATAATTTTTTTTTTTTCTGCAGATGTTCTTGGTACTAGGTTTGTTTATCGTTCAGCAACTGGCCTTTTGTCTGGGAACACCCTGACTCAATCTGTGATGGGATAACTGCATGTTTCTTAAGAACATGAGGCAAAGCAAAGTTGTGTATCGCTGTTCTGCGCTAGCCTGAAAGCAGTGCGGTGCCCCTGGGCTGGAGGAAGTGGAAGTCAGCCCCAAGAATTGCACAAGCCTGATCTTAGCAGGAGGCTGCTGTGGCCTTGGGGTGAGGGTTCTGGTCCCCGCTGTCCTCTCCTGGTGAAAATCTCTGAGCCTCCTCCTTTGAACAATGGAAAGGATGAGCGTTTTACAGCTATTTGATGGATCCTCAGGATTCGGCTTTGATGCCCTTTAAATTTAAGAATCACTGAAACCTGAATTAACCACTTTCCTGCTGTCTGGCTGATGTGCCAGGGCAGAACTCACCTTCTATCCCAAGTGCTACTTATGTGGCAGGAACCCACTTGTGCCTTTTCAGCAGAAAAAAGCTGAGCTTTGCAAGATCTGGCTGGAGCTTTGCAGCTGGACTGGAGCCTGGCCCCACGGTGGGAGCTGTTAATGCTGCGATTGAAGCCTTTAATTTAACCCCTTACCAGCAGTTGTGCTGATTAGTGTTGGAGCTGTCAGATGTCACTGTCACAACATTACCCTTCAAAGCAAAACTTGCTGCAGCAGTAATCCCATAGAGCATGGCTTCCATTTGCTGCACCACCACTTGTGGTCATTACTGTTAACTATGCCATCTAAGCCATAAGGGTTTCTAGTCCAGTATTACTTTAAATAGAAAATGAAGAATATTTCTATCAGTAGTTGTGTAGATAGAGATTTCTATCATGAATGTGTAAAATTACTTCTTAATGTTACCAAACAAGGATGCTGTGTATCTTCTTTGTAAATACACAGAATTGTGCCAAATGGTATAATGGCCTTCAATAATAACAGTAATAATAATAGTCATTTTTCTCTCTGATGGGAACAATCTTTCCTGTTGTCTTTGAGCCTAAAAAACATGATACAGTGCATCAGAGTTGACTCGGAATTCAGTTTGTTAATAATCATCACATAATGACCAGTGATGAAGTCTTAAGGAAGTCATGATCTGGCCCAAAGCATCCTTCAAACATTAGGCTTCAGTTTCAAAGGTTAAGAGAGAATGACTAATGTAAAAGTCTCTTTATCAAAGGCAGTTTTTATAGCAGGAAGGATGTATAAATACAGACTAGCACTTTGTGGGCTAATCCTGTATTGCATTAATATGGTTAATTTGTTTTCAGTGCTCTCGTTCAAGAAATTAATTTATCCCTCACTTTCCAGGAGACTTTGAAGTTAGCATCCAACTATCCACCTTTTTGTCTCTTTCCTCACCCCCTCACATTCCTGGAGTGTGCTTATGGAGGTTGAGAATGAGCAGTTCAGTGCCTAGCTCTAGGGAATGAATTCATATTATCCATCTTAATTTTCAGGTGTTCAGTTTCACATCCCTACATAGTAAACAAAACCAGTTTGATTTCAAGTTAAACATTGATTCTTTTTAACTTTTTAAATGGTTATAAAAGTCAGATTAAATAAAAAACTAAACCTTTGCCTAGTATGATCTGTTTCTTTCCTGCTTCAAGGAAGGATCCTGGAAGAAACTGCTTGAGTTTATTGTAATAAAAAATGTTAGCGAAGAGTCAGTTCACCAGATGCTGACACAAATTTGTCTGACAGAAAATTTTTTTCAAAGCTTTTTCTCATCTGTAGTCTTGCTGTTTCCGCTGTCAGAGTGGCTGAAATGGGGGTCAGACCCAACCAGCCCTCCATGTTTATAAATCATGAAATATATAGCGTATCTCATGTGGTCAGAAGACTGCGGTCTTCTCATGAAATAATGAGCATAGGAGTCGCTGAAGAGGAACTAAACTGGATTAAAAGCATTAAACTGAAAGTGCAAACCAGCAGAAAAGGCCTACTAGTCTAAAACACTAAGAATGGATGGACTGAAAGCTAGGGCTGCAAGGCTTTCTGCTGGCAAAGACCTGAGTTCAGGATGTCGGGATTTCTGAGCTTGCAGCTTTTGATGTTTTTAACCTCTGAAAGAGGAAAAAAGAGGTACAGTTTTACTGTCAGTTGGAAAGCAGGAATCTGTTTTGCCCAGCTGTTTAAAGTTTTTACATATTTCTTTTTGCATGAAAGGGTGCAACAGGAGACTGTTTGAATTTCTTCATGGAAAGATGAGAAAATCAGTAAACGTGTGGTCACAGCATCGTGATAAGACTACTTGCCGGGGATGCGGGATAATGTGGCTCAGGTCCTGGGTCAGTGTTAACTCTCTGTTACATGGTTCTGTTGCCTCTTTTTTCCTGGTTTGCTTTTTTTTTTTTTTTCTGGATTATTTCACTTCTCTAAAAATTTAAAAGAAAAAATCCATTTCCTGAGCACTAGCACTAAAACTTTCAGAAATTCGGTGGTGGGTGTGAGAAAGCCTTAAATCTGATAGGTTTTCTTGATTTTAAATGAAGTCTTTAGTCCTTTATTTCTGAAAGGACTGTTCTGAAAGATTTGATTTCACATTTAATAGAAAACAGAAGGTAGATATATGTGCCTCTATACATACAGACTTTTTAAAATTGGAAACCTAGATATAGATGCGGATCTTCCTGGTGGCTTATGAAGCCAAGAGGAGGTCACGGTGTCTGAAAAGCATGGGCTGATTGCCCAAAGGGTAGCAGTTTTAGAAGCAAGGGTCGTGCCAGATTTCTCATCAATTGGTGCTTTTCTTCCACTGCCCACAATGCAGTCAGATTCTGAATTTTGGTTTTGCCCACCACAGCTAAAGGATCCAACAGAAAGAGTACAATCTCTTTCGTATGTGTTTGGTTTTTTTTGAGTTTCTGTAATGCGAGGTGCCTCAAGTTAAAGAAGTGGAGAGAACTTTTTAATTTTACTGCTGTAGCCAATCTGTGCATTAGGGTGACTGTAATGGTGGAAGTTTCTGACACACAAAGCATTGCAGGTTATCAGCTTGCCGTAAAATTAGGAAAAAAAAAAAAGTAAAAAACAGGGAGAAGAGCTTTAAACTAAAATATCCTTTGTTTTCCACTAGATAACTTTTTTTCTAATCTGTCTCTTTTTAACAAAGTAAAACAAATCACTGCTTTCTCAGAATGAAATTAATACAAATTATTCCCCCCCCATCAGCCCCCTGAAATGAGGGACTTCATTGATGGGAGGTACCCCATGCATCTGTGGTAATAGGAAAAAAAAAACCACCATCCTGTGGATTTCTTAATGAATAGTGCTTTCCTCTGATTTACCTACTGCATTTTACAAGGGTCTTTAAGGCCTTGGTAACTCAAAGTCAACTGTAGTTTATGTTTTCTGCTACAGATCTGACTAATTCATCGATAACATATTTTTTGGTACAACAAAGTGAAAACAACACAGAGTTTTTAAATGTTAGCTAGCACAATGAATGATGATGTGAAAGGGAGTATACTTGTCAAAATTCATCAGTATTACAGTAACAACATATTTCACAAGAATGCCTGAGCCTTGAGTGTATTGATTAATTCAATGCAAAAGCTTCCATTCATTACATCTGAAATTTCATGTGCTGGAGGGATGGATATTGGTGTATAGATACACAAGTATAGTTATCAATACAGTTACAACCTACAGTGCACTTGTGTTATCCTGTAATTCCATTGGACACCTGAAAGAATTTACAGCATGACTGTAGATGTTTCCTGGAAGCATTGGTCCTAGCCTGGGCTTTCCCTTCTCTTTCCTTGCCACTTTTCAAAAAGAAAATACGTATTTTGTTGTTCTTGAAAGTATTGAAGTGTAATCGAGAAAATGGCAAATAAGCTTAACACGAAGTAGTACAGGTTCGTGTATGTGAAAATGAAAAATTGGTAAGATCTGAAAATTGTTTCACAGAGGGAAATAGACAACATCATTGACCCTGAGGAATGTGCACCCTGAATTTGAAAAGCACATAAAAACACCTCAGGACTGTAGATATTCATAAGGAAGTTTGGCATATTCTGCCGTGGCTTTCAGGGCGAGAAACTTCTTGTGATTATTTTTGTCTTATCAGTGATGCTGTGAGTGCTTGACTTCAAAACCACTTCAAATTCCTGGCTTCATGGTTACAGGAAAGCCAGGTACAGCGGAGTGGTGGGGATGTGGTGTTCACCGAGGTGCTGCCTTCCCGATTATTTGAGGGTATCGGTTCAGGTGGTGACTGAGGCTGAGGTACCCGCGCCTTGTCAGAGGCGCAGCAGCTGTGCGAGGAGCCTGTACTTGTCTGACCAGGCTGTTCCTACCCAACTTACGCTGTAACAAACTGTTGATGGCTTGTTTATTAATTTATTTCCCCCCTTCCTTGTGTTGTTTTCTCACAGGCCAAAACCTTCTCCCTGGAGTAAGTGGTGTCTCTTCCCTGGGTCCCTTGTCATCTCCTGCACAAGAAAGGCCCGTTGCTTTGGGCAGTGTCCAGCTGAGCTTTGTCTTGCACCTCCCTCACGTGCATCATGTCCTGAGCCCTCTCCAGCTTCACATTTAACCACGCTTGATGTGGTTTGTTTGGGTTTTTTTTCATCCCTCTGAAACATTAGAGCTCTGCCTGATGCCACAAACACTCTCACTACCTTCAAATCCTCCCTGGAAACCCATTTCTTTTGCTGCTTTCATCATTACATCTCATCACAGAAATTCTTTTGGCCTCTCCTGTACGATAATAAAACTTGATGCTGACAGACCTGAGGAGTTTTAGACAAAGACAGCAGGTCTTACTCATCCTGTTTACACCAGTAAGAGCTCTAGTATAGATGCAGTTATGCCAGCACAAGTGCGCTTTACTATTTCACCATTTGGGTAATGGGTGTAAAATACATCAGTCAAAGACCTGCTGTGTCCCAGTCACATATATATGTCTTTATATTAATATGTTTTTAGCACAGCGACAGCTATTGTAGTTCTGGGCTTGCTTCATCTTGTTTGGAGAATTCATCAGGAGGTATTTATTTCCCCGCTGCAGAACGCTGTGCTCCCATATTGACTTTCCTTTCTCTGAAGCCTGTGGCTGTGGTTTTTCTGTTTTTGTGCTGTAATTTTGCTGGATTCAGCCTCCATTTGTTACAAGTGGATTTATGAGTTAGCAGTGCCTTACTTTTCATTGTTATCGGGCTTTACAAAAGCTGCAGTTTCTTTGTAATTGCTAATGAATTATGTTTTTCAAAATCATCGAGGAATGTTTTTCAGCCCCTGTGGCTTCCAGCCTCAGTGTTGAATGCAGTGTATTTGAGATGGACAAAAACCCCCTTCTGTTTTTATTGTCTGCAGAGGGGAGAGTGTCAAATGCTTCCCTCCGTGACATGCTACGTTCAATAGATTCCAGGATTTGCATCAAGCTGAGGCATAATTTTTCTTCCCTACCTAATACTAAAAGCAGACGTGTTAGTGCCGTAGCATTGTGTTCTTTCTGAAGCTGCATTTTATCAGTAGTTAAGCAAGGTGATTACCTATGTCTGCACTGCTGTATGAGGCATGAGAGACTTGGACTGTTCATGTGTAGAAGTATTTATTGTTTGAAATTCCTTTTTTAACCAGGTTTCAAAGTAAAACAAACTCTTAGAGACCTTCAGTGCTCTGACTATTTTTCAGATGTAGCTTTTTTTAATCATTTCAGAAGCTAGACTGGAACATGCAGTGCATGTTCAGAGCAAACAGGGAAAATGTTTGATGGAAGAGACTGGCACAATTTTCTCACAGAAGTTTTCTGCTGTAGGTGCCTTATTTACACCTGCTGAAATGGTTTCATAAAATTATTTATAAATCTGTGAACGTTTTAGCTGTCTCCTTTTCTACCTGTTATGTCACTGAATTTTCCCAGCATTTTCCCATCTCGACCTCACTTTGCGCGATTGCTGTCTGCACAGTGAGACTAATCCTGCCTTGGGATCTGCAGAAGAGTGTTTAAATTTATGATTCAAATGGATACAGCTCCTATGGCAGAAACTGTGAAGACATTCATGAATTTCTAATTAGAAGAGATTCATTCAGTGGATATAATTTCCTAAACTACGTTGTGGTGTGGTGCATTAAGATGAAGCTTAATGTTTAGATAATTAAAGTATGTGCATTCCACCCAGAACGTGTGAACCTTACCCTGGGTAACAAGGTTTCCTTTTAGATGCTCTTCTCTACCACGCTCACGTATTTCAGGAGCAGAACAGCACACCTTCAGATAGGCAGAGGTGTCCCTTATCTGTTAGGTTACACACAGAACAACTGAACTGAAGCTCAGTGAATTCAAAACCTGCCATTCCAGTCAGAAAATGGGTTTCTGGCTTCTTCCCTGTGTATTTTGTGCTTTGTACTTGTTTCCCATAAGTGTTTTTTTCAGGCTTAGCTCATAAATGATTGTAAAACTGTTTTCAAGATTTTTACAAGGAAGGTAGTATATAAAAACAAAATCACAATATTTAGAAGCCTGCAATAGTTTGAAAAGAAAATGTGTCCAAATGATAACATAAATCACACAGTGTTCATAGCAGAAAAGCTACCTGTGAAGGAAGCTTCTTTCTTGAGCCATGAGGTGAACAAATTAAGGCTTGAATAAGCCACAGATCCCCCTTGCTAAGCTTACAACATGCATTTTCTTTCAAAATGAGAGATTTGTAAAAAGCACTTCACCAATTTTCACTTTGGCACCAGAGCTCCCAAGCCTTACCAGTGCAGATCCACAGTCGCTTTCTGCAGCGCCTTCAGTGCAGAAGGGCTGGTGATACCAGGCAGTACCTGGGCAGTGTGACACCTGCGGACCTTCCCTTTAGCTGCTTCCACAACTTCAGCCAGGACCTCGAGGCCTTGTCCTGCAGCCATCCTCTTGATGGCATTGAGTTTGGGCAAAGGAGGAGACGGGAAGGAAATAGGACTAAGAATATTGCTTTAAAGCTGGGAGAACAAAATGTTTCTACAAGCTGAGATTGTTTTAAATCGGCTGTAGGTGATTGGATGGAGGAATCCCTGGTTTAAATTCAGTGGGCTTCACACTGCAGGATTACTAATTTTTAAAGCTCCATCTGGCTTTATTGTCGGTATTTGAGAATCTGTGCTGTACTAACCTTGGACCTGGAGGGTAGCTGGACAAGCTGGTGCTAAGCCACTGTTGCCCTCCCTCTTATGTGTTTCCCTGGGGGCTGGATACAACTTAGGAATATCTCCCTTTCTCCAGAATCTTCAGATCTTGGTTGCTTTAACAGTGTACTGGATGTGTGCAATATGCGGCTGACAGTGTCTGGGTACAGGACGGATAACTTAGGCAAGGGCCCCTTAAATCCAGAGATGATGCAAGTAAATCAGATGCTTCAGGGAAACGCTGGATTTAATCCTGTAGCTTAAAGAGTCTGCACTTGATCGGGTATGTTCTCACATGATTGGGTCTCTTGCACCAACACTGCATAGTGTGTAGGTGGCACGAGTGTCTGGTACAACTCAGACAAGCTTTATGGACACATGTGGAGGGCAGTTATCTGGGGCAGCAGACTGCTAGGACAGAACATACCTACTGCTCTGATGCCTGTTTTGTCTAGACCAGAGTCCTGGAAATGCAGGCTAGGGATGTCTGTTACTGCAGCTGCTGTTTCTATAAACCCAAGCTCTCCTCTTTCATTTTTAAGGTTTGGTTCAAAAGGGTGAAAGATGTACTTTCATGAAACTAATCTTTGAAAATATTTTTTTAAAAGATGTAGCGTACTTGAGAGCATGCCAATGGTACAATATTTGCTCAACCTTCTAGAATTAGCCCTTGGTATAAAAAAGGCCCTGATCCTGCTGGATTAGAGTCAACACAACCTGTGGATTTTAATGTGAGGTTTAACATGAGGTTTGATGGATTTTAATATAAATAAATATAGTTGCTTGGGGCTGATAAAAATTCTGTGATCATGATATATAGATCTATGCCAGAAGTTCAGTCAAGAATAGTATTTTCCTAAGTATTTTCCTTTGGTTTCTTGTCTAAATAGCAATAGGAAAAATATCATTTTACTGGAAAGGCAGGTAGGAATACTAATCACAACAGTACAGAACTGTCAGGTGGTTTGCATTCCAGCATTGCAAAGTAGAGCTTTAGAGAAGGGAGAGGAGATTTGTTCTTGCTTCTGCTCTCCACAGTCATCTTGATCCAATAAAGCTGCTGCTGTTCTAACAGGGTGGGCTTGACAGTAAATGAGTAAAAAGAAAGCAAATGCAGTCAGCTTTTTTAGGATTTTGTTACACAGGATGCAGCTAACTATTCAGCAGAATAGTTTTAGGCTGAGAGTATTAACTTTCTATCTAATTTCAATCTCAGCCTACACCTTCACGAGGAGCTGCTCAAACAAAAGATGGCTATAAAGCCTTGGGAACCCAGACAGCATCTTGTAGATCATAGTTTACAAAACCTAGCATATTTAAAACACAAAACAAAAAAATAGACACTTGCAGCAAGCAGCAGCAACAGATAAATCATCAGAAGTTGGGATCTAAAGGCATGTTGGGAGCGCAGTGGATTCTCCTGACTGGTATACTGAAAATTCAAGATGGGATAGCTGATAAAATGCTCCTTGTCTTTTTTCATCTACGCAGCAGTGTGTGGACAAATGAAGTGCCCATGAATGGGAAGCATTTGGGCCATGGGACTTGTCTTTCCCTCCCTCCTTGCGCACTGCTAGGTGGGAGTGGGAGAGTGCCTGAGGAGGATTCACAGCAATGTGCCTGCAGTCGTTCCCAGATGCAAAACTTACTCAGATTCTCCATTAGCTCTGTCAAAATGGAAAGAGAGGAATGCCTGGTGCCAAATAGCTAATTTCACTTCCCTGATCTGTGAACATCTGTGGAATTTCCCTGGGCTCGGTCCAGCTTCTGCTGGACTAAAGGAGTCCTGTTGGAGCTGTCAGTAAGTGTACATGGTTGCCTTTTCATCCTCACTTCCACTCCAGGAATTTCCCTTTTTGTGCTATAAAAATCAACAAAAGCAGATAGGCAGACCCTGCATGGTAAGGCAAAATTCTCCAGTGGCGCAATGACCCTGTGTCAGTCTTATTTACTAGCAAGCACGTGGCTGTGGGCTGTCCTGTGACCTCCTGGCTGCCATGGCCAGCAGTGCAACTGGACTCAATGGTGTTGACAGCAGAGTAGGCTCCTCTCTATTCTAGATCTTGAAAACTTCCTGGGCAGGCTAATCCAACACCACTTCATGGCAGTCAGTGGTAATTTCCTGTTCAGTATTAAAAGGCTGCATTTACAGAAAATTGTGCCTGGTTTTATTGTTTTATTAAATGTTAAGAACATTTTGTCACCCATTCTGCAAACAAAGGACATGGGAAGTACGATTTCACAGAGATAAGAGATTTACATGTAGGCTGAAGAATGCGTGAACATAAAGACCTCCAGTATTGAGAAATAAATCCACATCCTTTTTTTTATTTTTTTGGAGCATGTATACTACTGTGGTTGCTTACTCAGCTATGGTGGCCTATTGGTTACAGTACTCACTCTGCAATAACTTTGCTAGGGGTAGGACTGGCTGAGAATAAAGTAGCCATGAGTAGGGTCCCCCATGGTTTCACACACAGATCAACCTAATGTCCACTATAATTTCATCCTGCATTCTAATAGGAGTTTTCCCACTGACTTCAGGTAGACTCCTTGTTAACAGTATGTGCCTTTTAGGCAGCTGGCTTGCAGTCTTAAATTAGATACTACCAGTGGGACTCATCTCATCTAACTTGAGGCAGCTGAAGCCCGTTTGATGAGTTGCTCTGCAAGAGTTCCTCTCTCTCTCCATTGACTCCAAAGGGAGCCTGGATGGCCAATTCCTGGATTAGATGGCTATATCCTAGATGTTTGGAAGAAGGTGATTTCAAGTCTGTGTTGACAAATTTCTGTGTGAGAAGCTGGTCTTGCTGAAATGTCTCAGTATTCTTAGCTCAATGCTCTTTTAATTCCAGATTTTATCTATGTACTCTTCCTGTGGGTAAATTTTGGGAAGTTGCACTTGAACTTACCTAACAAACTGTGTGATGTTATAGCGAGGAAAAAAAAGGACATTCCTCTTTCTGTGTGGGGTTTTTTTTTTTTAATTGCTTTTAGATCACTGGCACTTTTACCTTCTTTATTCTCCAGGCATAAGGATGGAATTAGCTGTTTTACTGGAGTATTTCAGAATTTATTTTGAAAGTGGTTCCTTCTGGAGAGGTTAATGTTTCTCATTTGAATAGTCTGAGGTAGTCCTAGGTTCTGTTACCCTGTTTCTTCTCTTTTTCTCCCCTTCAGCTTGCTTTCTTTGTAGTGTTTGGATATTTCATTAACCTGACATTTGTTCTGTTTTAGGAGAAACCTGATGCCACCCCCACATCTCTACAGCTGCGATCACAGATTGAGGTAAGCACTTGCGTTTTGATCACCCATTTTTGTTGCTTTGTTCTTTAATTTGATATTCTGCATAAATTGGGCAAAGGATGCTCTCATGTCTGCTCTCACTGCTTCGTGTCTTCTCTTGTAGGAGTCACTTGGTCTCAGCAGCACCACATCAACACCTGACACTGAAAGAAAGTAAGTGAAGGCACAGGAGGTGAGAAAGGAGGAGCGGGAATTTGGTACACTTCCCCTGAAGTAAATTCATTTTAGATAGTATTGGTGTTTCAAGATTTCAGATCCAGCCACTATTAACAAAACGTGTTTTGGAACCTGTTCCTTCTCTTGTTTTCTTTTAGCCTTTTATTATTTTGGTTTTTAGATCAAGGGAGGGTTATCTTTTCTCCCCTCTGTGAGGGGTATGTATTCACCAAGATTATTGGTAGTCATTTTTGAGGAACATCACTGATCTTGTATTCTGCAAGTTAACTTTCTGTAACTAGACCTAAATGCAGCCAAAAAGAGATAAGCAAAGGGAAGGGAGAGTTACAAACTTAAATCACTTTCCTTTTCCTATGCACTCCTGGGTTTGTAACTGTGCTTTTGAAGAAGGTGCCAAGGGAATGAAGTATTTAAAACCAAGTTGAAAGGAGCTTTAATTTTAGCAGTCCTTAATAAAAACCTCTCTGTGAGGGTTAAGAGGGTTTCTGTTTACTGTCACCTCCTGCTGCAATGTGTGTGCTTGTTTTCTGCACCTCCTTCCTTTGATCCTAAGATCTTGGATCCCTGCTGCTAAGGGTAACGTGCAGCAGCGCATGAAGACAACAGACACTGTACTTCCAATTGCCTGCACTTCATGGGGTAGTGCCAGCTGGACTGGTACAGAGGGAGTATGTGGAATCCAGTTGTGATGTGACGTGCTTTTGTTCCCACATTTGAATATCTTCTAGTGATTCAACACTGGACAGTAATAGGAAGGTTGTAAAAAATTGCTGTCCTTGCTCTTACTAGTTCGTTAGAGTTCCAGTCCCAGAGTGAGCTATGGTGGATGCTCAGTGTATGGGACTCACCTGAGCGCCAGCCACGAAGAAGTCAGTTGTACGGTGGGGAACAGCCGCTTAGGGGCTTCCTCTGGGATCATCTGAAAGCTGGTTCATGCTAAAGATCTTGGAAGTGATGTTATCTCTTTAGAAGTGCCTTGTTCTTCTTCGTCATTCAGAGAGAAAGCAGTGATGGTTTACCTGAGGTAGGTGCTCATTTTCAAAACAGGTTAAGACAGATAGTGTCAATTTTATCTTGGGTGAACTGCCCCCATGTTAGATGCTGTCAACAGAGAAAGCCTAGAAGGCTTAGAGTGTAAAAGAGGTACTTCAGATATTGCAACATGGAAATTTTTTCTTCAAGGATACCTCTCTGTCTAATATTGTAATGAAACCAGAAGGGCCAAGTGGATGGGAACGTTATGAGAACTATAATCTGGGAAGTAAGCCTCCAAGGCTGTCCTATAGTGACAATACTTCTTTCTCAGTCTCAAAGCACTTCCCCCATGGGTACATATCATCATCCCGCCTCAGGTAATAATGAGATAAAGGTCTCGCAAGAGGACAGCACAAAACAAGTTCTAGCCAGCTTCCTAAATTGTGTCACTCTGTAGGTGTTGTACCACAAATAACTGAGAAGACAGTATCTACCAAAACATCTTCTGAGTGACTCTATTCTGAGGGAGACCATTTACCTCACTGAAAGGAAATTAGCCTCGTTATCTTAGTTCAGATGGAAGGGACCTATAATTTTTTGTGGACCTTTCAAGAGTGGAAGTGTGCTGTTTGAGGATTTGTCTGTCAGTTGAAGGGCATACGTGATTAACCTGATGTATGAAACTGGCACAGGGCAGATTGTGTCAAATACTTGCACAAAAAGAAACAAGGCAACATGATGCATGCTAATTGGGCAAGGTGTTGAAAATAATGATACTTACTCAATACCATACAGTTTATTCAAAGCTGAAATTATATAGGCCTGTGCCTATTATTGACAGCCTGCCATATCAATGCTGGTTCCATCCCTCTAGCTTGGAGGGCTGAATTGTCATGGGAATGCCTCTTCCAGGGAGGCGGAGTTTATAAGATTGATCTGCAGGAGAATGGCCTCTTCAAGTCCGTTTGATACATCTGTACTTGCTACTAACATGTTGAATTTGATGTGTTTTAGGGGAGGAAGGCTTGTTGGCCTAGATGGTTGGTTGTTTTGGTTTTTATGGGGGGGTAGGGGGGAGGGATAGGGTTCAGTGTTTAGTTTATGACTTTCATCTGAATTTACTGCGTGGGCATGCTGCAAGACGGGAAGGCTTGTCTCTTTAGGGACACTGACTTTGTGGCCCCCTTGCGATGTGTGAAAGATCTGGGGCAAACTTTTTACAAAACTTCTTTCCTTGTGAGAAGACTTCAATTTGCCAAAACTGAAACTCAACGCAGATGTGCATTGATTTCTCATACTCACAGAGATTTGGGGGGCAAAAAGAAAGATTTGTCCTAGAAGAGCCATCCAGATTTTCAGGAGCTGAAAAATCTGTTCTTGTGAATGCTTTTCCAAAGCCCGAGTAAGTCTTGCCGAAGAAAAGTTATATTTCTGCATACTGAAAATACAAATGTTTTCCCAGGGTGAGGTGAGTTGTTTCTCATCTGATGTTCTGAGCAGGTTGCTTCAGAAGGTGAAAGCAGCCCTTGAGGAAAAACCTGTACTGGGATAGGGAGGAGAGAGCAAGTGGCTGGCTGGAATGTGATGGCTCTTGGTAGCTCCCTTGCCCAGAGCTGCTGCAGTTTAGCACTACCAAGGTTGCTTAATTTGCCAGAGTTGAGAGGTACCAGACAGAAAGAGACTTTGATGGAGTCAGGAAGAAGCTAGGTTTGTTTTTAACCCCGTCTGGTTTTCCTTTTCTGTGGTGCCCAACTGAAGATAGAGCCTGATGGGCTCCACTGTGGATCACGCTGAAAACAGTGCAGTGCTCTTGTAGGAAAAAAACCTGCTCGAGTGGACAAGCGGTGTACGTTCAGTCTTGCCGTGAGTCTTAACTAACCCTGCTGCCCAGCCTGTTCAAAGTTAGCATGAAATTAGTCAGTGCCCTCAGTCCAGCAAGTTGCTCAACAAGTATCTGTCTAGTGGGTGATGTCCTGTGACACAGGCAAACAGCCATAGTTCCTGGAGGCAGGGCAAAAGGGGTTAAATGAGCCCAGAGGCAGAGTTGCTTGTCACTTCAAGTCATTGTCCCTTGAAAAGGCATTTGGGGCAATACTACCTTCCTCTGTTGTTAACAATGCTGTTCGTGTTAATTAGATGAAGCTGCAAAAAAAGACTGCACGTAGGAACCTGCTGTGTGCATTATAAATGCCCTACCAAAGATGGGTTTTGTACGATTGATTCTGACAAACAGAGAAAAATCTTTGCTGTAGCAAAGGCCCTGAGATACGTGTGAATAACAGCAAAGGTACTAATGTAGCCTGAAAATCTATCAAAGTCACACTTGTTCAAGCTTTGCCTCACAATTGCTCTCATTTTTTGGCCATACAGAAGTTCCTTCTGTAAATTGAAACAGTTGGCCAGGCTTTCAAGTCATGTAATATTCAGTAAATAAGGCAAAGCATGGAACGAGATGTTCCTAGCTTTCCTCTCTTAACAGTAATTTTCACTTCCCTCTGCCCCTTCCAAGGTTCCCATGTTTTAAACTGCAGTCTTGCGATCAGTTGTGGTGCTAGTGTAACCTCACAGATTCTCAGTGTGCCATCAGCAAAGTGGCGACAGCATCTTTAACAGTGACATCATTAATTTTAAACAAAAATCTCCCCAGCGCTGCAGGTGCTCCTGTACAGACACACCGATGTCTGCTTTTGCTGGAAGAATCATCAACGTAAGAAATATGCAGTTACTGTGGTCTTAGCGGTTACTATTGTTTCCTTGTCTCCATACCACGTTTTTCTGGGGGTGTATATACAATCCCTATTATTTCCAAGCGATGGCAACACCCCAAGGATGTTTACTTAGGCAGGAGACTGAGCAGGCTTTTCTCATAATTGTAAACAGAGCATTTAAAACAATGTAATCCAACTTTTAGCCTGTTCCCGTTTTTGAGCATTCAAGTCTACACGACAGACTGATGAGCTCTGCATATTTGCCAGGAAATCCAGGTTAAACCCAGTCCCCTGAACTCAGGCTTCTGCATCCTGACTCTCATCCTGTTTTTAGAAGAACTGGGGATGTTGCAGAGGGTTAAGTTTTGTGTTTTCCCTCTTGGGAAATAGATCTGTTTGCCGTCACTGTTTGTTGCGGTGGCCTCTGGGCGAGCTTCAAATGTGCTGTATCAGAAAACTTCCAGGAAAGAGAAGGAAGTGGGTGAGAGACCCCAGAGCACTGCATACAGATAGAATGAGGTACCATCACTCCTGTATACTCATTTTTTTCTTTGCAGCTGCTAGAGAAAGAAAGGACAAAAAACAACACATGAGGTAACAGCTGTGGCTGTATCTGGTGTTTCACAGGCATTCCCACCACCTTCAGTTGGTGGTGGGTGCTACGAACTGTCACCTCCCACAAGAATCACCTGCTGCTTCTTGAACTTTACCACTCAAGCACACTCCCAACCAAGTAAATGGTCGTATTTCATATTAAGTGCCACAATTCATCCTGCTGTACTCCTCATACTGCAGCACAGTACAGTTCTAGCATTCTCAACCCTGTGATCCTCGGGACCTAAATGCCAGGCTCTGCCAGAGCAGAGAGCTGAGCAGAAACAGACTTGTCAGGCAGAAGATGCTGGAGAAAAGCACACGTGTGTGGAGTGCAGGCGGCACAGGGCAACATTGCTCAGGGCCTTTGCATTCCCCCGACGTGGGAGAGCTGCTGTGCTTCTGGCAGCTGTGTCCTCAACTCCCTGCTTCAGCTGCTCACAAGAGTGAATGTCTTTGTCACCCTCTCTGTGTGTGCAGGATGTACATCTTAAACTGAGCCCCTTACACGCTGAGTGCGTACAGTTTGACCAGGTCTCTGATGCCTCGCTGGGAATGTCAGAGGAGGAGCTGTAGGCTGCTCAGGCATTACAGCTTTCTCTTGAGGTTGTTAGCAGGCAACCAGTGAGACCACAGCACAAGTGGCTGCCACCTGCATGCTATTGTCTCTGCAGGAGACACTACTGACTGAATGTGTTTTTAAGGACTTTTTGGAATGGATGTGCCATAGTAAACCCAGTCACTGTCCTGTGGTAAAAACTCCAAATTGGCCTGAGGCTGGGAGTGCCTGCAGTTCAGTGTTCCCATCTTCTGCAGTGATTTTGAGTGAAAGCAGAAGTCTCTTTAAAAACGGCTTTCATTTTGCAAAAGGGTTCATGCAAGCCTCAATTCTGTCTCCTTTGATACACTAATCTACTGGCCTTTGATAGTAGTTTTTAACACTAGATTTCATAATCCTCTTCCCCTGCAGCATCTATATGGCAGGTCAAGTTTTGAGCGCAGAAGGCTATTAAATCATCCCTCCAGGTCATGGATGGCAGGGCTTAAATTCTATCACATTTGATTCTGGCAACTTCTCAAGGTGCCCAAATTAATTTTGGCAGATATTTGTAAGCTCATCTGCAAAGAAACAGTTAACGTGGGTCTGACAGACGTTGTGAGGCAGAGAGAGGGCAGAAACTGCAAAGAACAAAGGAGAAAACCAATCCCCCAAACTGAAGATGCTAAAGGCTGCGCTTAATTACTAACAGAATAAATTGTTCCTTTTGCATAGTTTAAAAATGACAAGGAAAGTTGGAAGAAAGAGAAGTAAGATCTTGCTGTGCTTGAGATATCTGCATTTAAGATACTTTTTTTTAATACCTTGTGATTGCAGGAATCGAAAAGAATCAGTGAATGTGTATGGCTCTGTTTTCGCTTGTTTGAGGCCTGATTTAGTCAAAGCCAAATTATTCATGCTGCCTTTAAACAGCCTCCTCAAGAGAAGTAGGGCAGGAAACTCCCACAATAACCCACACAATGGGAGCGAGAGGCCAGCCAAACGCTGCCGGGACACGTGAGGAGGGAAACCAGTGCGCCTTTGAGCAGCTGGAAGAAGATTTCAAGCCTGGTAATTATGTACAAGGCAGCATGAAGGGCGCCTTTCATGAGAAACTCCAACTTGTCGCAGCTCGTGGACACGGCATGCAGTGAGCAATACACACAGAACAGGGGTGCGCTGCGTGTCCTATGGGGGACCTGCTCTTTGTTGTCAAAGAGGTTTTTAGCTGGCAATTACCTGCCTCCAGGCTGGGACCAACCGGTAGGTGATTAAATTTGTGACGTAGCCCCATCTGCCTGCTGCTAGACACTGGACGGAGCCCATGGGACCAACGCAGTGGCTTCCATGCTGGTGATGGTAGAAGATGCACATAGACCTGAAGGCCCACAAGCAGCTCAGTGTTTGTTTCCACTGAGAAAGTTTTGACCTGCTTAAAGAGCCATTGCTATGGAAACCTAATGAGAAGATAATTGAATGAAACGACTTTGCTTTCTGTCCCTTTCTCACACTGGTGCCAGCAAGGTCAGAACCTTGCAGGCCTGCTTTCTCTTCAGGTTCATGCAAATTTGATAAAAATACCAAAGGCCCATTTTCTTCCCTGCGCCAGCTCCGGTTAGGTAAATTATCTTGTATTCAGTTACAAGTCTGTCAGTTTTTCATACTAATTATGTGACTGGGCCGTTTCTAATGCATGCAGATAATCAAATGGCTTTGCAGCAGAGCCAGCGTGAGCTTTTGCATCATTTTATTCACCGCTATGAATGTGCATAATATTTGTAGATTGAAAATCCCATCCAAAGCATTTTCCTCAATGGGCTATAAATAGTCATTGGGAAGGAATAAGAGGGCCAATATCGGTTTATTGAGGATCATAACAGTAGTGGTTTCATTATCAGATGGTGCTATGCACCTGTGGATTTTATGGTCTGTAAATGAGATGCAGCCATGTGTTAAAGCACATCTGCATTTAAAATACTTCGTGTTGAAACAAAAACCCATCAGAAATCCTGTCATTCTCAGTTCCCATGTTTGTTCCATTTTGAGAATGATGAGCTTTCAAAAATCAACAGGCGCATTCATGAAAGCAGCACATGGTGTCATTTGTTTCCTTTCCCAGTTTGGTGGTGTACCAGCACATTCGCATCCCGGGGCACGTTATGACTGTCTTGTAGAATGAACCCCTTATCTGTATGTAAGATATGCCCTGCCATTTTTCTGTCTCAGATCAGAATCAGTCCAGAGTTAACAGAGGAAGCTGTAGCCTGGTATTAAGCCTAGTTTTAACCTAGTTAAAACCCATGTTTAATAATCAGATACAGTTTCAATTGGCTTGTGATGCAAATGTGTGCATTGGTTCTTCCTTGCGGTCCAGGTTTTGGAGCCCACCTCCAGGATTCAAGCATTAATTTATACAAGGGGGGGATTACTTAGGTATAGCAAGGTCATCCCCACTGCAGCACTTTCATGGGAAGATCTATTCAAAGACTATTTTGGATGCACAGCTTTGCCTTGTTCATACAAAAGCCACAGGCTGCAAAAGAAGAACCAGAAGTGCCCTCCAGAGGCAGTCCTCATGTCCCAGTCTTTGTTGTCAGAGACATCTGGTCTTGTCTCTACCTTTCAAGCATCCTTTCAAAAGCAGTTAGTTTTTAAAGCTGCCCTCCTTTTCTCTACCTGCTGTTGGAAGGTTGTCCAAATAGTTAGGAAGTGTTAACTCCTCTTTTGTATTCTTTCCCAGCTTATGTCTACATGTTCCTGTCCCTAATTTATTAATAGACAGTAAATTGATCTTGCAGCTTTCAATTTTGACAGTCTGAACAGGCAAAATTTTTCTATCTTTCTTTTGTAAAATAAGCTGTCCAGTTCCCGGACTCTTCTAACAGCTTATCTCTTTACCACTTCTGGATTGAATTCATCTTTATTGAGCATAAGTAATGACAGTTGTACAGCTAGTCCCGTATATATTCGTTCTTTGTTCTGCCATTGGCATTTCCCATCCTTATGCCTTTTAGGGTTAATGTGTTGGTTTTTCTCAGTCATCCTTCTCAGCTGGTATCCCCGGGTACTCTGTCATTTGCAAACCTCCAGCATTTGAAAGACTGGCTTTTATGTCGGTCCTGTTTGTGTACTTGCACATTTCAGCATTGAATGTAAACTCATTTCTTTTAAGCTGGTCTGTCTAATCAGCTAGTTCCTAGTCCAGGTTTTCCACTCTGGCTGTTCCACTAAATTTTGTGTCAGTGATAACTGAGTGGTCTAATGTAATTCACTAAATTCTGCTGAAACTCACCATCTGTCTAAGGCAGTAATACTTGGTTACTCCCCAAAGTAGCTCCATTTTTAGATTATCTATTGTGACACTTTCTTCTTACTCATTTGTTTATTTCAGTAGTTTGGCACCAAGAGACTAGACAGGCCTAGAGATGGTTTTGAATTTGTGAGATTGGATTAAAGTTTTGACTCCTTCTGCAGCTCACTTCCAGAGATTGAGATGAGAAGAAAGTACTCCTTCCCCCGGCCGTAAATCTTTTTTTCTTCCCTCTTGTCTGTACATATACCCATATATTTCTTCTGCTATGTGCTGTGACAGAGTACCTTTCCTGTGAAAGCTTGCTAATGAAGTTGTACATCAGACCACAACAAAAATGAAGGCCCGCACCGTGGAGTAATGGCATTTGGCTCTCGTTCAGACATGCAGTGTTGAAACTTCTGCCAAGCATCACTGCATCATTAACTTTCAGTACAAGTTATCAGTCTATGAATGGAAGAACACAAATCACTTTCAGTGCACGTTCACAGAGGATCTGCAGATTTAACAGAGTAAGGGAGTGTAATTGGCAAATCAGATATACAGTGGCTCCGAGGTACTCTGGAATTTTTACCAGACATCTAGGAAGTAAAATGCTTGATTGATTTCGCTGAGGAATTTTAAGCATCAGAGTTGTCTGGTGGAACTACAAAGCAAGTGTGTTATCAGACTCTATGTGGTAAGTTTTGTTGGCATTTCCATCTCTTCAGACCAGCTGTTAGCATTTTCAAGGTCAGCCTAGGCATGGAACATTTCCTCTTTAGAGAATGCATGAAATCATAATTGGAATTTGCATCCACTGATGAAACTCAGCAGAGTTCTTAAATCATTTATAAATGAGAAAGTAATTTGCTTGCTATGGATCCTACTCTTCTCCTCAACCCCTCTGGTTCTGATGCTCAGGTGCATCAGAAGTTTGCTCCTACTGCACTTGCCCTTCTTTGGGGGCCAGTGTGTGACAAGTTGGTGACCTCAGGCTAATTCCCAGTGAACAGATGTCCACATCACAAACATTGCCACTACACCTGCTACTTACTTTGCGTCGTTGTTGGCAACTGTGCAAGAGAAGAAAAGGATTAAAATGGATTTGGAGACCGAAGATCACAAGAGACTGCCTCTCCAATTTGAGGCCAATTTTACTAGTGAGACAGAGTTCTGATTGTTAACAGATTCCATTTTCTAAGGATGGCGATTTGGTGCGTTTCATGTATACTAAATTCTTTAGGATAAATAGAATAACTGCTTGATGGGTGAGGTCTGTGCTAGGGTGCAAAACATATAGTGGATTAATTCTATCAGTTTCATCAGAACTTGGCTTTCTGTTTACTTGGTTGGCTCCATTTACAAGTCCACATATTTTTAAATCTGATTTACCCTTATTTAGAAAAATACTTGCTAACAACTTTAAGTGTCTGGATGAAATCCTGGCCCTGTTGAAAATCTTTAAATTTTGACACTGGCTTTCCTGGAGTTTTTACCCAGAAAGTATGGAGTTTATATTTTTCTCCTGCATTTCTTATTGGGGCTTCTTAAAAACTAGGCATTTGGTAGCATGTCACCTATATCATTAAGTTTTTGTCCTTCAGGGGTAAACTTTATCAGCAAGGAAAACACTAAATGTCTCCCTCTGCCTGGTGCACTACAAATCTGAAATGTGGTTGCTTCAATTAGTTTGCAGTTTGTGGTGGATTAAATTTCTAATCAGTCTGAGTCTGAAGGAAATTACATTTCAGAGCTTCACTGTGCCAAACCCTCCTTGTCAAGATGAATTACTAAGTAAAACAGAAAATTCATACTGTCTTATTTCCCATTTAATGATGTCTTTGCAAATTGATGAGCATGTTTTTCATGCTTACAAAACGTTGGCCAGTAATTGCTTATATCTTCTAAACTCTGAACTGGCTTGAACTAAAATTTCCTTTCAAGTGGTTTACTGAATTGATCAAAAACTCTTCGTTGCCCTCTTCTGGGAGTCTAAGAAAATGCAAGGAGCCTGTGCAGACACTGTGGACAGCAACAAGCCTGTGGCATGCATGTATTATTATGTGGCCTCATTCAAAGAACGGTTTGGCTTGAGGCTTTCCTGGTATGCTGGGGTATGCATGTTTCCATTCTGCATGGCTGCAGTACAGCCACTCACAATAGGACATTGTCATGTTGTGGGGCCAAGCGCTCAGCAGACGCTGCAGTAATGCTTTGCACTTGGAGCCTCCAGCAAAGCCATTGAAGCTGGTAGAAGTCATTTTACCGGCTTGGCGCAGCATGGTTAAATAGGGATTCCAGTAGGAAGGCTTCAAAGAAGAGCACAAAATTTGGTAATTTCTATTAGCCCCATTTATACAGGGAGAAAAAAAAGGCAATGAAGCGGAGTGATGTCTCATCAGAGATCCCACAATGAACCATTGTCACTGAGTTGGAACCCATTATGGAAAACTGGTTCAATGAACTTAAAGACCAAGAACAAAAGATTTACTTACTATTTTAGTGGATTGTTTATAAAGTTCATGTTTTGTTAAAATAAGTCTCTCCAGCTGGCTTTTGAGGGAGGGATTATACACTGGTGGGGAAAGCACACAGAAGCGGGGGGACTCAGGAGAAAGAAGTCGTAGTCTCCAGTCATCTGGGGTCGCACTTCATGGTGTCTGGACAAGCTTTCTTCACCTTGTCTTTAAATCTCTACCCCTGTCTTCCACACCATGGCTTCTTAAAGTTTAATGAGTGCACATTTATAAAGCATTTTCAGTAAAAACTGAATCCGCTGAAAACTGTTACAGAGTTAAACAAATAACAGCATCCCAGTGCTACAGTTTCTAAGGCAGCCAAATTACTGTTTTACAAATGAAAGGGGAGAAAGTATGTGAAGAAGTGTTTTTCTGAGGGATCTGTAGACTCCTTTGCCATAACTATAGGTTTTTGTCGATGTATATTTTTCTATGCTCATCACAAAAGGCATGTTTGAGAGGGGAACTCAGTTACTTGGTCAGACAAGTGGGTTCGGTTTTTGTTTCCAACTTGCTGTGTTCAGAAGAAAAGGGAAGAGAAAACAGCTCATGATATATTGTTTGGAAACTATAATTTACTGTAATCAGACAGCTCCCATGAAATGTGAGAAGCCTGCATCAATAAGTCCATTTCTCTTTTTTGTCCTAGGCTCTCCATTCATAAATCAAGTTCGGAAGAAGGCTCTGTAGGTCAGTATTTTTCATTTTATTTGATACTCCTATGGAATTCTTAAACAGGTTTTGAGTTTTGCTTGTGCTGGGATGTGAAGAGCTGAGTAAACACAATGCTGGCAGAAGCAGCAGCATTTGGGGAGGCAGGGGGGAGGCTGAGTCTCAGCAGCTTTAAGTTAGATGCTGGGTGTCTCAGTGATCACTGAGACTGCCTAACCAGCATTATCATGCGGTAAATACACAACTTTTGACTTGTTATATTGAATTTCAAGTGTCTGCATGTTAGATCACTGCTAGCCTATCTCTTTGTATTCTGAAAATTACCATCACCACTGAATAACTGGACTTTTTGTTACTTCTGTTCATGTCACACCAGAGGCATCTCTTCCTTTTGATTCTGAAATATTTAGCAGTCTTAAATATGTCTCAATTTTTTTTTTAGCTTACTATAATTAGTTCATGTTGCTGTCCTAACTTACTAGTTGAGCTGATATAATTCTGGACAAATTTTATTTTGCTCGTTGATGAGAAAAAGAAAAACTGGAAAGTTTTTCCATTTGTTTCTTTTTAATGTTTTTCTAGGGACATTTCCACATAGTCTAAACTTAAGCTGTGTTTCAGGGAGTCAGTAAAGCCAGCTCTAGGTCTTCTAGGGAGAGATCCAAAATACTGTAGTCGCATACTGAAACTCAGTGGCACAGTATAAACTGTCTTCCTGTGAATTTTTTTAAAAGCTAAGGGATGAAGTAGCTCTTTATCAGCATTTCTGCCGGATCAGGCACACTAGGTTCTCCTGTAGGTGGCATAAACTTTATAGCATGTGCCTTGCTTAATTCAACAGAGCAGTTATATACCCTACCTTGAGCCAGATCCCATTTCTTTTTTAGAACAGATGATTTACTTCTGGGTCATCAAGCCATATGCAGATCTGATACTAATGGATGTGGAGACCCAGCCTTGTAAAGTCAGACATACAGAGAGCAAGACTCAGATGTAACTGATGATCTCATAAAATTTCTAATGCCAAGTAGCAGAATGTGCGTGTGTATTTGTGCATATGTGTGTGTGCATTTATATATATGTGAAGTATTTCTTTTCTATATAGATATGCACACACATATTAGAGAATTACTTACCCAAGTTGTGGCTTAGGCTGCATAATTGTGGTTCAGTTAAAGAGAATAAACCAATAAAATACTTCAAAAACACTTCCAGACTTGACATTAACAACTCAACAGATATCAAAATGAATGTAAAGTATTTTCTGTTTATAATTCAAAATATGTAAGTTGCTGGCTTATCTCAATCCTCTATAGTGTTTGCAATTATAAAACAATGTGCATTTCTCTGAAATAGCTACATCAGCATAGTTCTAGTACAGATTAAATCAAGAAAAATAGAAAATTTGAGATTTTATTTATTCGTGGTTTTTACTATGAAGGTAGAACTTAATGCTTGAAAGCTTCTCTAGCATTTGCTAACTAATGATTCTTTCTGAAATTCTTTTTCCCTTTCCCTTATCCTTCTTCCCCACTTTCCTTTTAGGAAAAGCAGACTGGAAAAAGAAAAATAAGTTTTTTTGGCAGAATTTCCGAAAGAACCAGAAAGGATTAATAAGGCAGACTTCAAAAGGTAAATTTTTTTTAAGGACACACACAACCAATCCATATGAAGTAGAAGGAGACATCATCACAAAGGAGTAAAAATTCATTTGCCACAGCATGGCATTTGGGGGTCTGTGGATCTGGAAGGTTTGGGTCATCATGATGGGGCTCAGAAAGACAAGTCATATTCTATGGGACTGCAGACGTGAGGCTGGGACATCTTTGGTCCTCACTGTCAGTGATGGCACATGCACAAATTCATGTGGTTGATATATTTTTATAAGTAATATCTGTAAATTAACAAGATGCTTTTTTTTCTGATCCTGACTTGATGAGAGAAATGCTGTTTTAGACAGGTGTTTCTCCTTTCTTTGACATTTGGTTACTTTGACTTGTTTGCTTTAAGCTTGCGTCCAGCCTCTCATTGTAGGAGAAGACAGAAAAAAAAGGAGTAGTAAAAGTGCATCTGATGACTAGCGCAAATGTAGGATTGATTCCACTTAAACTGTCAGGTTTCTTTCTCTAGTTCTTCTCCAAGAGATGCAGCTATGCATTGCTCCAAGTATTTCTCTTCCCACAGAAAATTTCCGTTTTCCCATACGTGTCTGTTAGATCATTGTGTTGCAAATAAATGCTTCTCCATGTCACTCTGTGTTCAGATGGTTTGTGAAAGATGATAGGAGCCCACTTAGTCAAAGGAGCACATTTGCACTCTCAGCTGAGTGTGTACCAAAAGGAGAGGTCCTGCAGTTGAAAGCCCCAGTACGTCCAGCACTATGTGCCAGCTCAGTGGCCGATTAGGTAGCCTGGATAGATAAGGGGATATGGCCAGTCCACAGCAGAGACCTGCAAGGGCCCAGCATGCTGTTCTGGAAAGGCTTTCCGTCCACTCTGTCAGCTGACTACAGTATTCCTCAGAGCTGAGTGCAGGTCTTTTCTGGCTTTAGCACTTTATCTTTTGATTCTTGTCTTTCAGGGTCAGTAACTGTGTGATGACAGTCGATTCTTATTTCTCCTTGTCATGTTTTCTTGCTTTTAGTGTCAAAGTAAGCTTAGTTTTCTAGCCCTAATTTACTTCATTTTCTTGCTCAGGTCCTACCAAATAATTCATTCCTTTGAAATCTTCCCATGAGCCTGCTCTGGGTAGGGCCTCTTTCTGGCCAGCCCGATCCATGTAGCAACAAGATTTCAGAACACTGGGTAAAATTCAGTTTCAATGTACCCCACTCTGTGCATGACCTCTTACACATGCTTGTTATCTCTGTGCTTTTTCTGCAGGAGAGGATGTCGGGTATGTGGCCAGTGAGATCACAATGAGTGATGAGGAACGGATCCAGCTGATGATGATGGTCAAAGAGAAGATGATCACCATTGAGGAAGCACTTGCTAGGGTATGATATGTACATACTTCTGTTTTCTTGAGAAACACGTTTTAGGATATACCAATCTGGAGGTTTCATTTGCTCAGAAAACATAGGAGAAGGGGCAGAAAGCCTGCCTGTTGGTCCCATTGCATGAGGTAGTATAAATTAGATAGCAATTCCTTTGTTTATGGGGAAAAGTGAGATTTAGCTCAAACAAAAATAAACGTCCAGTGCATGGTAAATTAAGTCCTAAAAGCCTTTGCTTCTCTCATTTGGCAATAATAAATGGTGCTAATCAGAGAAAAGCTCAAATGTAGACATTTTCATTGCAGCTATCTGAAGTAAGGAAGGGGAAGCTCTCCTGTTCTAGCCCTTATTTATCATTTATGTTTATAGGTTTGTTTAAGTACTAAAAGGAATGCTTCGGATTTTGTTGAGCTTGCCTTATTTGTTTCAGAACGTGTATATTTCTTACTATTTTCCAGCTGCTAATGACTGAAGGGCTGTTTGATTGAAGAATTCTATTTTCAGCAATTTAAACTTAAAAAATTTCTTCTGCTTGTTTCTTAGCCAAAAAGGTGATGATTTGTTTTCAAGAAAACATATTTAGTTTTTGGCATTTGACATTAAAATCAACACAGATGTATTTCTTGATGAGTACAATGGCTGTCACAAGTGTTTCTATACACAATCTAAATGTTAATAAAACACAGGAAAAATAACTTTAAGGTATTGTATTTGTGCAGCAACAGGGCTGAGATTTTAATTGCTTAGGAGCCAAAAGGTCAGTGTTAAAAGTTTCCTCGCCACTTTGGATTTTTTTTTCCCTTGTGCTAAGTACTGTGATGGAACACAGGATGTTCTGTATGGGCTGCATTAGACGTGCAGAAAACACATGAATTTGCATTCAGATAGATTTCTATAGTGACAATACTACATCTTGAAATAGATTATCCCAGAATATAAAGTTACGTTAATGTCTGAAGAAAATACTGCTTTGTGGGGAATCATACCGTGAAAGAAAATGCAAAATCTTATTATTACAGAGTAGTAAGAGTGGGAGTATTTTTATTTCTCTGCTGGTAAAAAATTTTGTGGAGGGAGGGTTGTCCCTATTCTGTATGGTTCATATATGTTCTGGTACTGTTTCCCTCTAGTGGTCGGAGCTACTAGGAACAACTGTTTTTTTAATACCATCAGTTCTTGATGATCCTCTCAACAGTTTGACTCCAGTAGGATTGGTTTTATGGCTTAAGCCTTTTATTGGAAAATGAAAAGGATGGTCTTTTGTTTTACAATTATAAAAGATGGTTCCTAGTCTTTACTGCAGATCATTTTTTTTTAATGGAGGAAATTGGCAAGCAGTTGTGATTTAGTCTGTCCACTGTAAGCTGTGCCTCTGAGGTGGAGGTGTGTAATGTGTATTTTACTAATGACAGTTCATCAAAATTCAGTATTTACAGATTACTTCCTTTTAAGAAAAAAAAGTCATCATTAAAACTTCTGATTCTAAACCAAGTTAATTTCTTTTGAACAAGTGATACACAAAATACAAAACTTAACAATTTTCCCAGTTCCACAACGGTACGGTGGAAAAAACCTGGAAGGACAATAACACTTGCTGTTTTAATGCAGATTGATAGCTGCTTCTCACTGGAAAATGTTCCTTCTGTCTTTTCAAATTTCAGCTGAAGGAGTATGAAGCCCAGCACAGGCAATCGAGCACTGTAGATGCTGCAGAATGGCCTGATGGTTCTTACTCAACATTTGATGGATCTTCCAATTGTAATGTAAGTACCTGTCATTCTGTTATAGTATAGCTCCCCAGTATCATTTAATATTTAAATTCTTTTGGTGCAGTACAGAAATATCCTGATTTACCTTGTGATTTCCTTAACAGCAAATGTATCATTTGGCTTTGTAAGGCTATGTTCTGTGTGTAGAAAGTCTTTAACATGGATTTTAAATCTTCAAGGTTGGTTGACAGTCTCAATGTTTTTTTGTTTGGTTGGTTGCTTGGTTTTTTTAATCTGACTCTTTGTCACTGAGCTTTTGAAGCACAAGTGATCCCAGGCAAAAATGCCCATGTTCCAAGATGCACAGAAAAGGATTTTTATGTTGTTTAGAGGAAACTGTTTCACTTTGCTGATTCACAATAACTGAGAAGTGGAGTTTCTCCTGCCTTCCTAGCCCTTGTTGATACATTATAGTTGAGGGTCTGGCTAAGTCTTGGCTGCCTGCTGCCTTCAGACAGTTGTATCCCTGCATTTGCTAACTGTTAGCCCAGAGAATTTGCAGCTTTTGCCAGACCCATAAGCAGTAAGGCAGTTTTCCTCCCTCATTTTTACTTCTGAGCTCTGTAGCTTCTGTTGTTTTTATGGGCACCAGACAGTCTTTTTGTCATGCCATGCTGAATTAATTAATTTTTCCTTCCAAATATCTTCATTTTCACTGAGTAGTTTATTCCACTTCATTTCTCTAATTAAAAGCTCACAGATAAATCTTAGAGAAGAACACATTCGGCTATGAAATCCAAGCTCTTTGTAACCCATATAATTGATTCATAAGCTTTTGAGACCATTGATTGATTTATTTGTTTTATTGTCAATGGAATTTCCTGCTAACTGCAGCAGACAGTTAGCTTCACCTCCCTAAATCAGAATAAGAATGCTATATCATTTTCTGAGATGATTAAAATATTTTGTGTTGGAGAATGATTTTCTTGTTTGTATTAAAAAATATATGCCCATCTTTAGTTAGATGGAAGCAGAGGGGAAGTTATGTTGCCTTATGCTGATACATCAGAAATGTGCGGAGAATAGAGAAGGAAGGATCCTGACTCTTCTGCACTGATTGTTTAGCCAGCTGAAAGACATCTTGATCTTTTTCTCATGAGGATTTATAGCCTGTAGTATTTCCCCTCTTAAGGCCTTTGGCTAAGGTGCCTATAGCATAAAAGCCTCAAAACTCTGATTTACCATGGTCAAATCTCAGAAGGGTACTGAATTTCTCCCTTAAATCTTCTGATAGCTGTTTACGCTTGCGTTGAAGTTACTGAAAGCCATGTATACCTCTGAGAACCGAACATGCCTCAGTATTTCCTCCCTAATGGAACAACTTGACGCCTTTTCTCTAAAATTATTTTCTTAAGCCATCTTAGCACTTTGAGCCAAGTTGCCTCTCTGTTCTGTTCTGGTAAGCTTTGAACGATCTTCCTGCTAACTTCAGTGGGGGATCTCTATTCCATCGTTGTAGATACATTGCTCTTAATTTTTATCCTGGTTGCATTTAACAGAAGCTGTGAAACTGTTTGCCTTCAAGGGAAAAGCAGATCATCTGCAGAAATGAAACTTCACATTAGAACAAAAGTCAGCTTGGCTTCCTTTTTGTGGACAAGAAAGAAACTAGGGTTAACTGGGGTGCAAGATTTTGGACTATAATTGACATGCAAAAGGGAAAAACAAACAGTGCAAAATATCAGGTACATCTAGAGATAGAGTGTGTGTTCACCCAGATTGTTTTGCCAAAGGATATCTCTATTAATCTAAAATGACCAGCTTTTGAGATGTGCAAAGATTATTCTGTTTTCAAGACCTTTCTTGGACAAATGGTCTGACTCTTAGTGCTATTGTGTGATTTGTACTCTGTGAACTTGGAATCTTGACTGAAAACTACCCCACTCATTTTATATGTCATGAAGCAAAGAGATTTTTCCATATATTAAAAACATTCTGTTAGGTAGCTCACTGAGTTCTAACCTCAGAAAATAATTGAAAATATGAGTCACTGAAACTGAAGCTTCTGGTTTGAATTAAAACTCCTTGGGCAATGGCTTTTCTGGTTCCATTGGCATTTTTTCTGATTTCTTTCTTTTTCTCAGTCTCATGGCCAAATTGTTACTGGGCAGTTTTGAAAGGAACATTGCGATCATACTTGATCATTTTGTAAACACAAATTGTAAATGCAAATGATAAAGGGGAATTGCAGAATAATTGCAGATTGAAGGAATTTAGGAAAATAATAATTTTTAGTTTACTTGCTATACATCTGTTTGGTAACCTTGGGTGTTTAAGAGATACCAGGACACTAGTATAATGGCTTTTCTTTGGTTTTTTTCGTCTCATTTTATCTTCACAGGCAGAGGCCTGCTTGTAGGTAGGAGGACTGGGTAGGATGGGTCAATAGGATTTTGTGGAGAATCTTGATATAACTTTGCCCAATGACTACACTTCAGGAAGAAAAAAAAAAAGTAGACTCTGAGCAATCAGAGAATCTAAAAGTGAAGGCAAAATGCTTGTTCTAAGTGTTTAAGTACTCCATTGCTTTCAGGTTGTCTCTGCCCACAGCTTAAGAACAGCCACATACAAAATAACATCTAAAGGGCAAATATAATTAGTTGATAATGTTGGTTTTCTTTTTAGGAAAGAAAAAAACACCACTTTTTTTTCTAGACTTGTATAGCTATCATGTGTTTATGACTAACATCAGTGGTGTTGATCCTTAACTCATTTTAAACATTGATTTAAGGAGTCCTTTTTCCCAGCTCCTCCTCTTCTAAATTACTGTACCAGGAAATGGAAACTTGGAATTTGTACCCTTACAAAATTCAACCCTTATGATGAACCACAAAGGATTGAAGGGTCATCGTCTCAGCATCAGAAGGGGGGCAGCCTGATGTCATTGCTGTGCTGTTAATTGTATGTCCTGTTTGTTTGCTCTTAAGAAACAAACAAACAAAGACCTTGCCAAGTCTGTAGGTGACTTGGTTCTCTGCCACTTTAGAGCAGTTTGTAGCTTTCAGTCTCACTGCTGTGGACCTTTTGTTTCACAACAAAACGTGTGTTATTTATTTGCTAAAGTGGGAATGCAGTTGAAGCTGGTTTTAGTCAGATGTATCAAAAGTCTAAAATGCCTTATCAATTTTTTTTCCGAATTTATTTCTGAATATTTATATTTCATCTTTGTCAGAATGAAGGCTGCTCACAGTAACATGAGACAAGCTTTCACTGCCTTGTGCCAAGTGTTGGGATGTAAAGCAGGTGCAGATTACAAATGGATCCCTTACTAGATTTTAGATAAGGGCCTATTTGTCCTCAGGCATCAGAAAGCCTGGGGAAAGAGAGGGACTTCAAAATTGTATCACATTCTTTCTTTTACACTGAGGTGCCTTTTATGCTTCTTAAAGATAGAAGCTTGTTTGATAACTTTTGGCGGCTGAAATTTTCAGTTCTCAAACAGGGCTGCCTCGTCCTCCAAACCCCAGTGGTATGGCTCCAGCCCAGCTTGGAGGACCAGCATTAGCAGAAATCAGTATAAATCCTTTCCTGTGCCCTCTGCTGAAAGACTGCCAGTTGGTACCAGTTGCCATGTTTGATGCAGGAGTGGGGGAGAGGAGAGAAGCAGAAGGGATTTTGTGACAGAAATGTACGTGATACATGTGCTGCCACTGAAACAAACCGGTAATTAGCTTCTCCGACAGTTTCTAGAGATGCAAGTTAAATGAATTTATAATTATTTCTAAACTGAACTGTTTTGTTGGTCTCATCAAGCTCCTGTGTTTCAGTTTTGATCAGCGGATAGCGGTCAGCCATCCAGAGCTCATTAATGTGAGCTTCCAGGTAGTGTAGCAGGCATTTGTTTGAAGGGTGCCACAGTGAGCTGTGCCACACTCCCCCGGGACCTCTCCACCTGCCACATATGGCCTTAGCAGCCTCAAGAGAGAGGCCATAAAATTTATGAGTGGGGAAAACAAAAACAGCATTTCCTTCCAACAGTACGTCCTACAGGTGGGCAGTGGGAAGCCCGCAGTGCTGTTTTTCCTCCCTGCCCTCCCAACACTTCTTTATTCAGGACTGTCAGTGTGGCACCATTACTAGTAGGAAACTGGCACCCCATTTGGTTTTGCTGAGGAGAGTGGCAACAGTTGTGCAGACCTGGAGGCGGGCTGTGCACATCCACGTCTGCCGTGGGGCCGATTATGGGGAAAACTCACCCTTGCATTGCTGCCCTTTTTCTCTCTTCTGTCAGTGCACTTTGTAACAGACGGCAGCAAATCGAGACCACACAGCAACAGCTCTAGCTGGAGTGAGATAATATTTTGTTTCTCCTGTTCTTCGTATTATTTCCTGAGGACATTTTCATTTACCAAGTTGTTAAATGGGGCTAAAAGTTGAAAGGTTATGCAGTATTGGGCTTGTGTCTGCTACCAGTGGCCAAGGAGGAATAACAGATGGGAGTGGGTGTTGGTTGCATTTGTTCCAATCCAAGAGATGCTGAAGCTGTTGAATCAGGATTGTATTACCTATGGTACAAAGCTGACTCTGACAAAAGATGAAGTCTGATAGAATTATCTGTGACTCACGACCGTCGTTATTGTCTTGTTCAGTTTAAGAGTAGGAAGAAAAGAAATAATTACAAGATAACTTCTTTAGCACCAATTACCTCAAGTGTAACTACAGCAAATCCACATTATTGAGGGTTATTCTGTATTTCAGTGATTCAGATTGTGGATGTTTTCTAAATACAGCAATTTTTAAAATTATTTTTATTCATATTACTTGATGGATTCTTAAAATCTTTAACCATTTGTTAACATTATTGTTCATAGTACAGTTCTGTTACAGTAAACTGGAAAAAGCCCTTCTTTTGGTGTAGTCAGCTTAACTTGTTAGAATTGAGCTCGCAGTTGATGCTTATTGGGAATCAGCATTGGATATCAGTGGACACTAGGGTATGATGAGTTGGGTTTTTTTTTTTTAATTAAACAGTAGTGTTTTATGCTGAAACAACATGGATACTTTGAGTGTTTTGAAAGCTATGCACTATATTAGCCCCATTTTTGCTGTTATCGCAAGACTGACCATTTTTTGTAAGGTTTTTTGTTTTTCTTTTTTCCCCATGAAAGGCTAGATAGGATGTTTCTATGTTTCAGTTCTTCTTTGAGAGCTTGTTGCTGCCTCCAGACCCTGCATGCTCTTCGAAGTAACCAAGAGGAGCTGGTGCTGAGCGTGGCTTTGAATGAATGCAGAGCTTTCATCTTTGCTCCACAGAGTCGAGTGACCCAATGTCTGTTAAGGTTTCCTGAAAGGCAGTGATGTGCCTTTTGTATTGGATGGTGTATTTATTATTACTGTCCAAGTTCCTGTAATACTGTCAGTGCTTAGTAACAGTTATGATGAAGAAAGAGGCTATAATAAGACATGGATTCAAAATTCCCATGCTGTGTGCCTACCACAGGGACCTCTGCTGGCAGGCGTTAGCTGTCCTCCTTTTCCACCCTGATCTCAGGGATGGTGTCCAGCACCTCTTGGTGAAAGCTAGTAGCAGAAGAATTACAGCATATCTTGTTACAATCTTGCCCCCCGCCACCTCCATGCTTAACAGCAGGGTATCCCATGGGTATAGTAATACAAAAACCTTCATGAGTGAAACGCAAATCATCATTACAGTTCCCAGGACACAACACAAAGTTTTAAGTAAGGTCAGTGCTATGGAGTGTTGATAGCAGAGCAGGAGACCCTTGATTTGTTTTTGTTTGGTTTTGTAGAACACTGTAAAGAGTTTTTTACCCATTTGGTCTGAAATTTTCCAGAGTGCTTTAGAATTTGCAGGAGAAATGCATTTATTTAGGAATAAAACTGTATTTCTTCTTTAAGTATTATTTACCATTCATGATCTGCCCATATTGTCATCAGATACAACTTGGCTAGGTAGTGGGACTAAACATTGTCACCACAGGATTGTATTGAGCAGTTGTAGCCCAAGTAAACCTCCTGCTCAGTGCCAGTAGGAGGTGCTCCTGTGGATGTGAAGACTGGATGCAGTAAGTCTGTTGTAAGTTCTCTGAGAAAGATCTTCCTGCTGTCATGACTCAGAGAAGAGAGCTTACAGTAATGCACAGGCAGTGACTGTAATTAAGCATGTTCATAACCACTTCTGTTTTAACTGCTTCCAGACAAGCCCTGTTGACTTTACCGCAAAATGTTTGGCCACTTATTTGGGGAGGGTGGGATGTAGGAAGGCAAATTAATTTCATATTCATTCTAACACATGGCTTTTTTATACCTTTTTGCCCTTGGGCAGCTGTCTAATTTCTCTGCTTATTGCCTGGAGAGTGGGGAACGGTGGTAACCACTTTTTCCTATTCTCCCTGCATGCATCAGCCAGCAGGAGATGCTGTAATCCGTGGTGTGGTTTCCCTGCCCCCATCTTTTTTCAGACACCAAGCCTATTAAATTGGAACAAAGCCTTGCTCAGTTCAGGAATTATGAATCTCAAAAGCCATATGTTTCACTGCCCTATTTGGCAGACCCAGCCTGAATAATCTTTACTTGTGGTACAATAGAAAATTTTAATTGTGCTCCTGTCAGTTACCACTTGCCCCACCTCCCTGCCACTGGTGTTTCCTTCCTTGCACTTAGGACAGTAATGGTAATAGTTTGAATGACTGAAAATACTAACAGACTGTAATTTAAATTACTACACCCTTCACTAAAGAGCTCTCATTCTCTTTTTTTCTTCCTTTTTTTCCATTTTTTTTCTCTGATATGAATTTCACTATTTCATGTATTCCTGTTCCACCCTTGGTTTTCCAAAATGCAGGGAGGTTGGTTTGCAGCACCAGTGGTGTACTCCATTCGTTAGTAGTACAGCCTATGCCATAGAATAGGGATTGTCCCCAGGCCCTCTTAGCCTTGCCAGAGCACAAGATGCAGTTGAGAGAGCCCTGTTAGACTCTCTTTCCCATGCGTAGAGAGAGGAGTCTGCAGGAAAATTGGAAAGGAATGCCGTATTGTAACAGATACGGAATATTGTAATGCACAGCTTCATTCTGTCACATATACCTATGACAAGTGGTACATGAGTACAGTTGTAATGTCATTAAAATTAATTATGCTAATCAGTGAGAGAAACACTTTGCCATGAGGAAATATGTCTGGCTTGCAGATGCAAACATTGGCAATTTGCTTCTCAAAATTATTTTACTAAACCTGGAAACAGTTAATGTCTAGGAATTTGCCTAAGCAAGACAGAATTATAATTTTGTGCTTTCATTGCTTACAACAAATACTTCCCAGTAATTTCAGCAAGCAGTGTCGTCACCAGCTAATGTGTAATGGATCTTCCACCAAAGTAGCCATTGGATATTCCTTTGATTTCCTTGTACGTAATCACAAACTGAACCCAGACATGGGGGAGCTGACCCTTCCACTGCACATTTTAGACTTACACAACCCTTGCAGTTCGTGCTCTTGTAGTTAATTATGTGAAGTGGCAAAAACATTTATGACCTGTGTTAGTTTTCTTAAAAAATTTGAAGGCCTTTATTTGTAACCTCAGGATTATCACATCTGAGCTTCCCACAGTTTTCTATAAACAGCATCTGCAGGGATTAGAGATTTGTGAAACTTCCTTAATGAAACCCAAAACCTTCAAAGTCAAGTTGCAAAGCCCCAAACTTAGAAAAGTTTCACTCATGGCCATGAACTTTTAAGGGAATCTGGGATACCTTTCAAAGGAAGTTGCTGTCATGTTTCTTGATGTGGGCTGCTATGTTACTGAAATTGGAGAACACTAGCTGGTTTTATCTTAGAATTTTCCATAGGCTTTTACATCAGGATTTTGGGGCTGAAGTAATTCAAGGGTAAGAACCCAGCTACAACACAGCAGTAAATCTAGTTTACATGACCGCTAGGGAGTAGAAAAGCTGTGTACAGTGGCTAGTACAAAGATGGGGAAATTGAAAAAGGACATTTGGCTAGGTGACTCATTAAAACCAGCCAGTCATCAAAGGAAGTAGATGTTTGGTCCTGCTGTGATTTCACTGTGTGATTGATCTGTGGCAAATCCAGATTAACCAGCTGTTGATGGTATGGTCCTGAGTAAGGGGAATCTTTTCTTGGCTTAAAGAGGGTGCTGTTGTGGTATGCATTTGCTGCTGCTTTCCCCTACTGGACAGCGGTGTTCCTAATTAGTAGAGGTTCTGGTCTGTGTTTTCTTGTGCTCGTAGAAGAATTATCCAAATTCTGGATTTGTCCCAAGGTTTGGTATTAGGTATGGTTGGCTATAAGAGGAGTGCCAATTTACTTGAGCATCTCGGAGTGTGTTTCTTAGGAAGGGATGTCTGAGTCCAGCCTAGGAGGAGAAGTTGGAAGTCATGCTACAATACTTCATAGAGCTGCAACATGGCTAATGCTAGACCAGAAATCTGAGATTTCTGAATTAAACATCACTTGCCTTTCCTGTTCTTAATGATGTTGTTTTTCATAGCACTGAAACCAGGAGGAAAGAAAAAAAAAAAGTATCTAAGTTCAATAATTTAAAAAACATTTAAGCAAGGTTTATTTCTCTGTCAAATTAGCCCTTTACAAAGGGAAATTCTCAGAGGGGCATTTTGTTAAAATAATTAAAAAGTGAAAATAAAAAAAGCCTGGTAAAGGGCTTAAGTTATATTTCCTGTAGACATATCCTCTACTCTGGCAGTTGTGTTTGAGGGTCAGTCTTCGCCCTGGCTTTGCAGAGATTCTCCTTTTTTTTTTTTTCTTTCACTGAAATTCCATAGACAGTAATTAAGGAACTGGAGGCCAGCAAGAGGTCAGCAAGCCTTCGTCAGTGAAAACAGGGATTGTTTGCCATGTACAACACTCCCTTTTTTCGTTGTGGTGAATAGAAGATTTGCTTAGAGCTGATGACTTATGCCTTTCTTGCAAGTTATGCAGCTAGCGAGTAGCTGGGGGAATCAATCAGTGAGCAGAAAACAGCTAATTGAGTCCAGCATCACGATTTTTTCTTTACACATTCAGCACTGGAATCGGACCCAGTTTGGTGTCTGATAATGTAACTCCAGAGAAGCGGCATTTTGTGCTCAGGATTCGGAGTGAATACAATACCTAAGAAGAAGGGTCTGCTCCTAAATTTTAGAGTTACGAAGCTGACAGCAGTTGAGGACTCAGGGGGAATTATTCGAAACTGAGCTTTAGGCTTATAAATGCCGAAGCTGGTAAGTCACTGAGCATGTAGCGTGCTGTGGAGAGGATGTGCCTCCTGTTTCAGAGAGGGAGAAAGAGAAAAGGCTTTTGTGGTTATTCTTAGGCACAGCACAGCATGCATAGCTTTTCTCAGTTCTCCTCTTCCTTTCCTTGGGCTTTTTAAGTTCTTTTCTGTTCTATTTTCCTGTCTCTGACTTTGTCCAGGCAACTTCAATAAAATTTTTTTTAATGGCTGGGTTTTTTTTTTCTGGTGAGTGTAAAGCCTGTTAGAAAGAAAAACGACACATGTAGCCATGTCTCCTAATGTGAACAGCAAAATCTCTGTATTTACTATATAGAGCTCGTAGTTCTGAAATGAGCTAGCCAGGTCTGAGGGATGTGATGTGGTATACCCACGAGTCTGAACGTAGATTTTTGCCCCACTTTGCAGAACAAGAATTGACAGATAGCCAAAAATAATTGCAGCTTGGGCTTAATCAGTTATTAAGAGATTTCCTCATTTCTTAGACGGGAGGTTTCCTAGAGATTTCAGATGGGGGCTGAGCTATTACTGGGCATAAAGCAAACTGTAAGATTTTAACATCTCTCTAAATGATTTCACACAGCTCATGTAAAAGTCACATATGTTTTTGTTTATGGAGCTGAAACAGATTAATCAGTTATGATAGCTTTAACTGGATATTGTCCTAGTGTTTCTTAAACATTTTTATTAGGACTTGGCTAGCAGGCTTTGCCTACCTTGTGTTTTTTAAGGGCTGCTGCTATAACCCTGAAGTGTTTCCAAACATAGTCCTGCCAAAAGCTAGCTACTTATTTCTGGTTTATTTTTTGCCGATTAATTCCAAGTACCCTAATAAATGTTAGTTTTCTCTCTGTGTGTGAGCATGTGTGTGATGTACTAATTCAAAGGGGGAGGTTAGGATTGTGATTTCTATGTTGTGTGTAATGGGCTGGATGTTAGCGGTGAAGCAAGGCGTGCGCCCTGCCTCTAGAGCAGGCTGCAGCAAAGAGCCTGCGTGAGAAAAGTGGGAGAGAAAGAGGGCGCTGGGAGCAGATCTGTAGAGAGCTCCTTGAATATCAAAGTACATGTGCTGGTTTCCCTTTTGTTCCTTAAAGTAAAACTTTTTGCTTTGATCTTGCATAGGAGATGATGCAAAGTGTGGCCTTTAGAGGCGCACAAGTCGGAAAAGTTTTCCAAGCAGAAGAGGCGCTAGAGGTGGCAGAGGGAATAGACGCCTCCTGGATTTGAGAGAATCTTCCTGTGTTTGTGGCCACGTTTGTTAGCAGTGAAGAGCTGGGCGGTGGGGATGGGCCTTGGCCGTTCCACAGTTTTCCAGCCATGCGGTACGTGGTGGCTGCAGTCCTCCGCATGCAGTCCTTGGTATTTCCAGATGCTGTTAATTTAGTCCCTGTTTCCCTGTTGTCCTTCACGCGTTTGTGCAGACGAGCTCTCCAAGCTGGCGGGTTTCTGCACCGTGAGAGCATTGCAGATGTGTCGGGGATGCACTTGCTCCAAGTGGTGTGGGGAAAGGCGGCTCCGCCCGGCCAGCCCCGCCAAGGAGGCCCCTCAGGCTTCACCGCGTCCCCGGCAGCCCGGCCGAGCCCTGCGCTCTCTGTAAAGCGAGTGCGATTTTTGTGCATCGGTGTTGGCCGGTTTGTTATGGTTGAAGGCTGTGGAGCCAGCTGTCTGCAATCTGATGTAATGTTGCCCTGGAAACCAGAAATGAAACACTTAAGCATTCACCACAGAATTACTACATACAGCGTTAGCCAAAATAATTAAAAGTTGAGCCATATGGGCTTTCGGGTGGAAAGGTTTGGAGCAGAGGAGCTGGAAGTTGAGTTGTTCCTATCTGCAGTGCTGCAGATCCATTTGTTTTCCCCTTGGAGCGCAGGGAGAGGCCTGCTCCAGCGGTGCGCAGGGGACGGGGAGGTCGCGGGGCCCGGCTGTTTTACTGGCACGTGAACGGTGCCGAGGCTTGGCCTAACAGGACGGCCATGTGCCAGGGGCCGGGAGGCGTCGGTGGAGCGGGGTACGGCGTGGCCACCTCCTATGCCAGAGAGATGCATCGTTCCCTCTCTAACAGGCTGTGTCCGCCCTTTTGTAGTGCTGCAGCACACTGAAGCGCCTGTGAAGGGGCGAGAGGGGGGCTGGCAGCCGGCAGCGTCAAAGCCCCGTGCCAAGGCCTGGCTGCTAGAGCTATGCAGGAAGCCATTCGCCCGCCTGCCACGTGTTGGGGCGATTGGGGTGATTTTCCCATCTGAAGTCAGGGACAGCCACCAAAAAAAGCAATTTGGTCACTGCAAAAGCGTGGAGGGCAGGGTGGGTCGGGGAATTCAAAGTGTCAGAGTTCAGTGATTTCCAAATACGTCACTTACTGCCTGGATGCTTTACATTTCTGTTTTCATTTAATATTATCTGTAAAAGAAATCATTGCTTGAGCTGGAAAATTAAGCTCTGTTTCCCGTGTGCCAAAATGGAAATTTTTGATAATTCCAAGGCCTTTTTTAAAAAAAATGTTTCAAAACCAGGAAGTGAATCAAAAGCAACCCTTTTTCAAAATGGTTTCATTTTCAAGGAATCAGCATTATTTGACAAGAAAGTTTCCTGAGCGGCACCATTGGCATAGTCACCAATGCTTTTATGCCTTTTTACATAAACTTATTAGCCGTCCTTTTCCTTTACAGAAGATTTTCCGTGCCACATCCTACCTGATATGATAGGAAATAGGCTGCTAGATAGAGACTGACTTTGTTTTTAGTTAACCCATTATCCAGCGGCTCCTGTTGTTCAAACATGAGCTGTTCTCACCTCTCTCGGCCACGCACCAATGCTAGGAGGGGTCTGTCTCTGCCTGCAGAAGGCCCCAGCTCAGGGAGTCCTGGGATCCCGAAGTGACGGGGAAAACCAGCTGGGATTTAATTACTATGGGACTTAATTTATTTTAAAGTGTGTTGGGGACTCCCTATACCACCTGCTTGGATTTGATGTCAGTACCTTGCTCTGAGACTCTCAGACACTCACTTTCACAGTGCTGGTCATGAATGCAAATGTCAGACATTGTAAAAGCTTTTGTTGTCATTTTGAGTCTTCATAACCCTGAGGGGAACAGTTCTTTACTGGATACCAGTGGTGCCAAAGCAAGACTAGTTGTTTATTCTTTGATGAAATCCTGGGCAGGAGGACCAGGTAGGAGCCATTCCCTAAGTCTTACAGAGCTCACGGTTTTACAAACAGTAGTCCTGCAAACCAAGGGCGTACAAAAAGTAATGAAGGAAAGCAATGACTTAAAGTAATTACATTTAAAAGAAACTCATCTCAAGTGCAGAGTATGCATGGTGCTTGCTTGCCAGGATGCACTTAATGGCCTAAGAAGTCTTGACTGAACTTCTTGATTACAGTCAATAATCCATTCATCATCTTATCCAAATATATCTGTCTTACTGTTTGACATGTCACTGCATTGTCCCAGCTGTAATCTCTGAATTAATGCTCATCATGCTGCTTCATTTATCTTGATATAAACAACTCTGGTGCTCCTCTTTACAGCTCTATTTTTCCTGAAGGAAGATTATTAATTACCTAGCCAGACTGTACCCATAATGAACTCATTCCTGCGGCTTTTGGATGGCAGAGTGGCAATTTCTACTGCCGTATGTGGTTCATTTGGTATTCTTTCTTTTTCTGGAGTAACGTGACGTTCGTGAGAAATTGGTAATTGACAGTCCCTTGCAGAGAGTGGCTGCAGTTTGCTTTGGTGTGGTTCTGCTGGCCTTGTGATGTGCATGCCTGCAAGGTAGGCTTTCAGAGCTGCCCCAGCTCCTTCAGGCACTGTTTTGTGCCTTTAAAAGTGTACCCGTGCGACTACTAATTGGTGTCCTGCCCCATGGCATCTACTGCTATAACCACATCCTGATATTTAAGTGTATTAGAAAAGCAGAAGGCATTTTTATTTTTGGCCTGTCTCTTATTCAGCCTCTGGATAAACAGACAGCATTTTTGCTGGGGAAGAGGAGAGGGTGGCTTTTCTTTTTTTTTTTTTTTTTTTTTGGCTTGCATTTGTGGGGGTTTTTTCTTTTAAAAAAAAGTTTAATTAAGGAGAAGGAGAAAGAAGGATGAGCACCCTGTAGTAACCCAGATAGCTGCACCGACAGGAAGTTGCATGAGGGTTTTTAGAGCTGACCAGTAGGAATGCAGCAAATTGGCCGGGACTGCGGGTGAAAACAAAACTAGGTATACGATCCATACCACACTTCAGCTGGAGCCCGCGCTGTGTGCAGGAATGTGCAGCAGCACACGGTGCCAGGGCTGTCCTGGCTGAGCTGGAGAGCCCTGCTGGTCTCCTCTCCCCTTCCCTTCCCCCCGCTGCCTTCCACATTCTGAACTGATTAAAACAGAGGAAGTAGCACATTGAACGTTGGATCTGGCTGGAAAGTTGAAGTCGTCTTCTCGTTCACAAGGAATGGATTGTTTCAGCTTGTTGTGTCACTGCTGCTGGAGAGAAGGGAATTTTTTTTTGTCTCTGTAATGTTTGATACTTGAGGGAAAACAGCTGGAACTGAGCATACTGGATCAGATGCAAAACGAAACGGGATGCTGGGGAATATGGACTGCACTGTATATCTGAAAAGGTCAGAGTTTTCCCTTGGTCAGTGCTGGAGGAATGCTGTGTCCATCTTAATTCCAGCACCAAGAGCCATCAGGAGGAGTGTAGGGAGCAGGGAGGAGGAAAGGAATATTTTATAGCTGTGGCAGTTTGAGCAAGGCAGATGAGGTCTCCTTCCTTTTTCTTCCCATCCCTTTCTTGTGCTGCTGTTTTTGATTTTCTGGGAAGCCTGTGGGGGAAAAAAGAGAAGTCATCAATGACAGAGCTTCAGTTTGGAGGAGCTGTTTATATCCAGGTTTAAACGGCAAGTTCTGGGATGCCAGACAGACCAATGACTGACCCAAACCACAGGAGCATTACTGGTATGGTAAGAAGAGCCCTGGGAAAGAACTGCCTGAAACGTACTGAGAGGACGTGGAAGTAGTTATTACACAATGCATGGGAAGGAAGACAAGGGCAGGAATGCATTTCAGTGCCTAGGATCTTACGTTGCACAGATTTAGAAATCAAAATGGTATGTCATGCTTTCAGGAAAAAAAAAAAAAGGGAAAGAAAAAAGAAAACCCTCAGTAATTTAAACGTTTTTGTCTGACCTGGGCTGAAAATATAACATCAGTTACAGAGCTGCATTGACACAGCACAGCAGATGAGCTGGGTTAACTTGACTTGAAGGAGCAAGCCGCAGAACTACTACTTTATTAATATACCCTTTGTTTCTTTGCCAGTCAAGAGAACAATCCGATGATGAAACAGAGGAGTCGGTGAAGTTTAAGAGGTTGCACAAGCTGGTGAATTCTACTCGCAGAGTCAGGAAGAAACTCATAAGAGTGGAAGAAATGAAAAAAACCCAGCACAGAAGGTAAAAAGGAACATGCATATGGTTAAAATTGTGTGTGCGAATATATGTTTCTGTTGAGAGGGGTCAGAAAGTGGAGGACTGGAGGAGGGGAGAGGTGGAGTATTCTTAAGGGACAGTGGGAGAGACTGCCTTGTCTATGGTGCATGCCTTACCCCAGTAATTGCATTTGAGTCTGTGGAAGGAGGAAAGTGACAGCCTGGGATGTGATTACTGTTGATCTCCTGGTATTTCCAGAGCAGTGCTGGAGAGCTCTTCATTAAGAGGTTAGAACTTGGTTTATGTTTATGCCCCATGCTGGCAAGGGAATGAGCCTAGGAACAATCCCAGCTGGCTTCTCCACAGGCTCAGCAAGGAGGTAAGCAGAGCCACCAGCACATTGCTCCCTCCTCCAAGGCCTGGGACGGCACACAGGTGAAGCTCTTGCTAGTTTGGGGAGGGTAGCAGCTGGTTGCTGGTGCAGTTGTGCCACATGGAGTCGTCCTGTGGCAAAAGTAGAAAAGCTCTATCAGACATTCTTGTGGGATAGCAACTGGTTCATGTACTATTAACTCCTACTTCTAAGGGATCCGGCTTGCTGTTTGGCTCCTGAATGAGCCCTGCTGCCAAGAAGTGGAGGTGGGGGGGGGGGGGGTGCCGGGGGGGCCGGGGAGAGAGAGAGAGAGGGGAGGAGGAGGGTGGGGAAACGGGAAGCAGAGTTCAGCCCATGGGAATGCCATGCTGCAGAATTAACTCTGGATGGCCTGTGTCTGTGTGTAAGCACTCAGATTAATGGAGCCTGAGTTTCAGGAGCACAGCCCTGCTTGAGTCCTCACTGGAGTTGTGGGCACCCCTTTATGTTAATAGCCTTCCTGGATCGTATGCGGATTACCCTCAGCTTTGCAGTGAGCTGAGCCGTATCATGATTCCTTTCCAGTGCATCGTGTGCATCATCTTGGGTATGTGGCAGGAAGCTGTTGGCAGATCTATGACCTAGCCTGCCTCTCTGCTGCGTGATAGTGGTGTTGCTGGCTGGCATGAAAGGCATGGCCAGTCTAGAGCTCTGGACTGGGCAGCCGTCTTCGTCTGAAAAGGTTTTGTCACCTCATAGGGTGAGCATAAAGCTGGGTTACATTGGAAGCAAAACATGATTTATGAGAACGGGCAAACAAAATAGGGCTATTTTTCCCCTGCTCTGGGGAAGGGACCCCAGGGAGGCCTGTCCTACCCCCTCCCTTCCCGTAGGCCTGGGAGAAGCTGCAGGGAGCAATCAGCCAGAGGCTCCAGAGGTGGGAGCAGCTGCAGGAGCAGGCAGCCCAGGGGCTGCTGGGCGTGCAGACGCCTTCCTGCAGTTTGACCAGACTTTCTTTTCAGCGTATTAACTGTCTGGTTTGCTCTCTATTTCTTCACTTACAGTGCTTGACCTTCTTATTTCATTTTCTCCTTCAGTCTTTCACTTAAGCGTTCCAGTTCCTACCAGGTTTTTTTTTTTCCAGTTTTCCACCCCTGCCCCTCACAGAAAAATCACTGAATGAACAACTGTCTCCAAGAAACATTTGTTCTGCTTCCTTCTTTCTCCGTCTCCTGTCTGTCTTCTGTTTTAACTCCAGGCTTTTCTGAATAACTTTGACTTTGCATTTTATCTAGCACTCTGGAGTTCCTTTGTAGATTGGCTCTTGGAAAACTGTAACAAAACCAGTTATTGCTAAGTAACAACTTGGATTACTTCTGCATAACTTACACAGCAGTAGAAGGCCCCTTAAGTAGCCAAGTCTACTATTTGGAGTAGATATCTGTGACTTATTTCAGGAATTTCTCCCCACACCCAAGTTTTCATGTGGCAAATTAAAAGTGTTTCATAAATGCTGTTCATCCCCGTATCTCATGATGTAAGTCTCTGTGGCCATTTGGATATGCCAGAGGGCTCTACAAGATGACAAAAATTGCTGTGGGCAGATTTGGGGATTGCTGTCTGGCCTTCCAAGTTACCTGCAATTGACTGGTTCTTGAGCTGTTTGCTGCTGTTACTTGCATCTGTGTTATGAATGTGAAGTAATGTGAAATCCTAGATAGCTAGGGTTTGGGGAGTTAACAATAAAATTTGATTGTGTAACATCAGTAAAAATTCAATAAATTCATCAGTGTTCAACAGTCTTTAACAAAGTGTGAGACTAGACTTGGTTTGAAAACTGACATGCAGTTTCCCAGAATAAAGATTCCCTAATCCTCCTCAAAAATTTCTTCACAAGGAATGACTTTGCTAAATTTCCCTTACGCATTCCTGTAGTTTTTAAAGAAAAGTACACTAGTCACAGATCTTTCTCCCACATTTCTAGTATTGACTGTTAGCACACTAAATATACGTCTATATGATCTGATACTCACTAAAATGTGACAATATCTGAATCCATATGTATTTTGTGTTAGTGTACTCCTAGTGAGCTAAAAAACTGAAGCTTCCTCATTCCTGGGCACCATTCTTATATAGCATTTACAGAAAAAAAATCACATCTACATCTGTGTCGTTATGGCTTTGTTGTGGACTCACTCCAAATAACATCTGTTAGTGTTGACACACAATGCGTATTTTACAAGCTGTTTAAAAACATATTTAGTCAGTGGACTGAAATTGTTTATCAGCGCATAGTGAGTCCCAGGAGAATGTCTATTTTCTGTTTAAATTGAGAAGTAGAGGGGGAAAAGAGCAAATTGTACAGTCCAGTGAAAGTGGTGTCAAAATCAGACTCCAGTCTACAGACCTACCCCAGAAAAGTTCTCAAGAGTGAAAGTTGTGTGTCAGATGCGATCCACTATGCCTTTGCTGTCACAGTGAGTTTTATCTTGGTGAAATAGTGCCTTAGATTTCAGCAAATACATGTCAGAATGTTTTGCCAACAGAGTGAACTGAAGGTGAGACAGGAAGCCTGTACATGGCAACTAACAGTCTTTCATCTTGAAATGTGTTCCCTGTTACTGAGTTTAGTAAATCGTAGGTATTTTGGTAATGGTTCAAATTTCGCTCTGATGAAAGACTGTGGAAGCAATCAAAGATGAAGGCAAAGTTGGTTCATGCAAGAAATTTATTTTGGCAAGAAATAAATACAGACACATTTCTCTGGATGTTTCTGATACATAACTATAAATGCTGTGGAATCCGTCAGGAAGAACTGAGGAGGATGTGTGCTCTTGTTTGACTTTTTCTTTGTTATTGCCTCTAATACCTGAGCCTATACTTCGCTCAGAACAAAACACCAGAGATAAGTTTCTTGAATGACAAATGTGGAAAAGAATTGCAATTTCAGGACTTTTATTCCCTTCATTCCAAAAAGGAGACCTGGCTGTTTGCCCATCTCCAGTACTTGGGTTGCAAAAAGTCATCTTCCCTTTCTGTGAAACATGTATCTGCTGAAAACCAAGTAATCCTGCTGTTACCAGGATACTGTTGAAATTGGCACACCCACAATTTGACCTACTTTTTTTTTTTTTCTTTACATCTGTTTAAATTCTGTGTGATTAAAATTGGTGCCTCCTCCCCCATCGAAAACCCAAAACTTTTAATTTCATCCTGGAGCTCAGCTCTGTAACTTTCAGGGAAAAAAATTCTGCTTTCTGCAGCAGCAGCAGCACTAGGTATTGCAAACTTGAACCTGAAAGATACTTGTTTGGTTTTTAATACCTGGGTATACTTCTGACCTGTTGTAATCTCACTAGAGCTGAGCATTGTAAGCAAGTATCTGAAGAAAAACATGAGATCTTTTAAGAGCATCCGTGATCTTACTTCACTGCAGATAAAAGAAACTTAAAATGACACTTACAGGATGCTGTTTTCTGTCTCCTGTTAACTCGTCCCAGAACTCTCACTTCACAAATGGAAGGAACTGCTTCAGATTTATCCACTTGCAAATACCTTCTGGGCTGCTTATATCAGGAAGAGTTTTCTTCCATTTTAAGTGGGTGATATCTTAAATATAATAGGGCTTTGCAGATAAACAGATAATTGTGAGCAGTGACATGTGTTGTGCTGCTTTTGACCCCTGTAGGTGTGGAAGAGCACTCACTTGACAACTCTCCTATACTGGATGACAGATCGGCACTTTACTCTGGAGTTCACAAGAAGCAATTCTACTTTGACGGCTCCTGTGAAAAGCAGCCAGAGGACGACTCAGACTCACTTACTACTTCTCCCTCATCCAGCAGTCTTGATATGTGGGGAGCTAACCGGAAGCTGGTGAAGACATTCAGCAAAACTGATAGCCGTGGCCTTATCAAGCCTCCCAAGAAACTTGGGACATTTTTCTCTTACCCAGAAGATGAGAAGACCCAGAAAGTTTGCCGCTCCTTGACAGATGGGGAAATGAAGAAGAGCCTTGGCTCACTGAGCCATGGGGTAAGTACAGAAAGCATTTGCTTTTATGACAGCAACAGGCACAAGCACCATCTTCTGGTGTCCCTGGAGGAGATTCAGAGTGTAAGGAGGCAGATCCGATTGAAGAAAATGGATACTAACTATTCCTGTTCCAGAGCTTTTCTTTGCCAGCGCCCTGCTAGGAAAGGAGCATCCCCTGCAACTTGTGACCTACAGTTACTGCGGCACAAAACAAAAGGGGGTGGAGGTTGTGGCTTCCCAAACAGAAGGCTACGAGGGCGCACTTCTGTCAGCGAGTTCAATATTACCTATGTGGTGGAGAGAAGCCTATACAGTCACCTCAACCTCTCACAGCTGGTGCGTCCCGTTACTGACAGGACCCTGAGCAAGGCCGACAAGGAGGACCTGAGGAGATGCCTGCTGGAGGAGGATGAGGCCAAGAGGAAGTGGGCTGCCACAGTGGATCGCTGTACTAAAAGGGTTCTCTTGAGAATCCACCAAAAGTCTGTGAGTCAAAGAGTTGCCATGAAGGTGGTCTTCCAGTTTCTGTGAGGTTGCAGTAAACACTTTTTGCTTCATACTTTTAACTAAAATTCAGTGCTTCTGCTTTCCTTGCCATTAGAAACTCTTAAGCACTGTAATTCAGCTGTACAGGCACAGTTTGATACAATCCTGTCAGAAAAGAGTTTTTTTGAGTCTGCAGCTTCTAAAGATAAGAGTGACTCAATGAGAGAGAGTAAATATGCAAGACGCTGCTTTTTAAATTCACCTAGTGCAGAAATTGAGATCACTGGTGAACAGAGGAGCTCTCTTTCTCTCCTGCTGTCATTGCCTCATATTGGCCCTCCCCTTCTCGGTTTGCATCTCATCAATTCACCCATCCAGCTCTGTGGTACACACACAGCTGCAGAAAGACACTGCCCTCCTCTTGCTGCTTACCGCCACCGGAAGTGCTCCTTCCCTTCTGACCCTGGCCACTAGGGCTTCTTGCTAGCATGGGTGGCACCTTTCCTCAGAATATATTGTGGAAAGGGAACAAGGGGTGGCCAAAAAAGGAGGTTGTGCTGTACAATGGGAAATTGGGTGATTTGAGCACTCCAGAGAGATCCAAAGCTGTTTCCTGATTACATGACCCAGTTTTGACAGTTCCCTTAACCATGATGCAGAGTTTCCTAGGAACTTGACTTTGGGGCCAGTCAGGGTCCAAAGCTGAGCCAACTAGTCTCTTGTCCAGTTATGATGTAGATACATTCCTTACTTCAGTGGGTGGGAACAGCAGTGCACCCATAACATTAAGCAAGGTATTCTAGTGAACAATACAGTAGAAACAGCTTTTCTTCTTGAACTACAGATTTTATTTTGAGAGGTCTCTGCTTCACTTCCTTAGGTGTGAGGTATTCTTGATATAAGAATCATAACCTTGGTCTCCTTGAATAATCTGTGGGAGGTGACCAAGCCTTCATGGTTCACTTTTTGCAATTCGGACACAAAATAGGTAGGTTTTTTTCTACTCAATACCATGAACATTCTCTCTTGACAGCTTCCCTATTTCTTCTGCATTGACTGCTTGCCCTGCCAGTCACAGGGTTCTATTTATTTTCATAGACATTGTACACAAAAGATATTGTTTTCCTATAAGTGTACTACAATGATAAGAGAAATTTCCTCATCCTTCTGTGGGTTGAACAATAGAGGTATCTCAGGAGAAGGAGCATACTCATATGTGTTAAGAGATGTCCCATAATTAAAAATACCCTCTAAAACTGTCTTTGTAAATAAAGATGACAGAAACAAGCTTGTCAGGTCTTCTAATAAGTAGTCTCGCTATAGTAATTTCATTATGAAAACCATCTGGACTGTCTTTTGCTTATTTACGGAGGTACAATCAGAAAAGAAATGAATAGCATTTTGTTATTGTGAAGGAGCTCCTTAGTCAACTGCTCCTCCAGCTTGTTTGAATGGGATAAATGGTGGAGACATGCTGCTCTTACTAGCTTTTTCAACACACTTCTTCCTGAAACCACAAGAAGCTGGCAAACTTCAACTAATGCCACTCCTTCTTTCCAGAAACACTTAATGTTTGTTTGCTGCAACCGCAGAGAAATTGCAATGCCTATGTATTCAGTGGAACTGGTCACTCTGTCTTGCCTTGCCATTCATTTTTGTCATTTATATTTGTTTCAGTGACCTGGAAATGCATGAAATTTTCAAATTGCATCAGTTTTTCTTTTCCCCCAAAATGATAATACTTTTGATTGCATGACCATTCCATTGAATATCCCTCTCCTCACCCACAGACCTTTTGTTTGGTACAGTATTGCCTGGGTTGCTACTGGAATCTGAAGGCAGAATTCAAGTGTTAAATGTATGGGGAGGGTCCATAATGAAACAATAAGCATCGTTAATATGGTACATTTATTAAGAGGCTTTTAACCAACAGACATTTTGCTGTCTGAGAAAACTGCTTTAGGAGCAGCTCTGGCTGGTTTGATAGACAGGTTTGCTCAGAGCAGTTCCAGATGTCCTCTCTTCGTTGCTGGGATTACCATATAGTGTAGGATTAGTTAGAATGGACTCTTCACGGAAGGATGACATTACTCATAGCTAAATGTGCTGTGCTTTAAAAACTGATCTTATTACTTGTGGTTGGTCTCAAATGCTTTCCAAAAACAATTTTTAAAAGCTATGCTATAGTCACATTGCCTTTTCGAAAAAAAAAAACCAACCACCCCAAACAAAACACTTAAAATGGTACATCACAGCAGACTTTTTCATGTGTGGGGGTCTGGCTTTGAGTTCTGGTAGGGTTGTGGTGGCTACAAAAACTATCACCCAGTCACTGTAGCTACACAGCACCCAACATAAAAGCTAGAAAATAAAACTTTTTAAAAACTATTAATATATATGCTGATTAGTAGTGAACAGGGCAGGAAGAATGTTTACTGTAATAGAACTCATTTATATAATTGTTTCTTAAGTGGCACAGTTTATAGAGCTTCCTTCTTCCTAATAAGAGTGTTGAAGCAGACTGGTAGTTCTCAGGTGGTCGGTCTTCACTGACACCCAAGTACATGCTCACAGTACAGATTGAGCAATCCTTTGTAGGTCTGATCTGATGCTTAGCTGCAGTGTCTTTGAAGTTACTCTGTTGCGTAGTTCAGGCCCTAAGAACTTATGGTTTGCAAGTAGTTGATCTTCTATCTCCTGTTTGTCTCAAGTTTAACTCTGAAGAGAATACTTATAATAGACATCTGCCTGTCTCACAACCCACATTCAGAGCCCAGAGTTGAAGTTCTGCAAGTAAATTTTAACTGCTGTGCCTTTGTTTCCCTGGGTCGCCCAGTGAGACTTCTGGCAGGGCCGGGTACTTGAGTACTGTGCACTTCGTTGTTCAGTGTCCACATAAAAAGTCAAGGGTTTTACCTTTTGGATTACAAAGCAAAAACTGGATTCTTTCTGAGCCCTCTAAGTGCCTGGTCATTTTTCAAGTGATACCAAAGCTTGAGTAGATACTTGCCTGCCACAGCTAAACAATTGTTGGGTGTGAAAATGCAACTCTATTCAGTTTTGGTTGCCCTGTTCTCTTGGGTGTGAAGCAATGTCATAGTGCTGATTTTCTTTTTTTATTCAAGATGATGATGATAACCTGCATCTGTGCATTCAGTCAAAACTGAGTCACTCCACTAGGTGATGGAGCACACATAGTGAGCTTTCTCCCAGAAGTGGTAGAGCTGCCACGTATCACCACAGACATGATGGTGAATACCTCATCTAGAATCTGGGTTTTCTGAGTCTCTGAGGACACAATGCACATGGGTAGCTGGGCTGGTTATCCCCTCTTACCAAGGGCTTGCCCTATAAGGCCTCTAGTGTTTTCCTGTATTTCAGTGGAAATGGAGTTTATGCAGCTATTCCCAAAAGGTAGGTCAATGCTTTAAAAGATCGGTGGTTCTCTGTTTCAGTGCTACTGTGGACTTATTTATGAAGGCAGATGGAAGCGTCGAGGTGAAGTTGCCAGCACCCTGGAAAAACTGATGCATAAGATCAACAGTTTCCTCAGACCAAAAAGCTTTTTTTTCTTTTTAAAAAGAGTAGGCAATAGATGACTCAACAGCAGCAGACCTTAGGCCAAGGAGTTGTCTCTGGAAAAGACAAATTACGCAAATTGCCTCATAACAGATTTCTTGATTTATAATCTCCCATCCTTTTGTTTGTTTGTTTGTTTCCATTTTTGCAGACACTTGTGTTTTCACTGGTGTTCTCTAAATCACAGATGTTTTGAGTGAGTTAGTCATTGTGATGGAACTGTATCTATCCTCTTTTTTTTTTTTTTTTTTGCAGAGAACCTGTAGCTTTGGAGGATTTGACTTGACAAATCGTTCCCTTCATATTGGAAATAGTTGTGACCAAATGGTGAGTTTAAGACGAGAAGGCACAGACTTGAAATAGCATAAAATGCAATGTGCAAGAGAGTTAAAATAGACTGAAGTGTAATTTAGGTCTGTAATAACAGTTTGGAGATCCAAGAAAGCAGAGTATCTTTGTTAACCTCAGACTTCCTTAGCTTTGAGAATAATATACCCACCCGTATCCATGCGTGTCTAAGTATTTATATACCACACGTGTAAAGAGGCAGGAACAAGTGATCAAAGTGCAGATCTGGGGGCACATCTGTGGGCTATTCTTATGTCTGACTTCCACAGAGCATCACCCTAGGCAAAACATATCATTACTATATCTTCTTGGTAAAAATATTTACTGTTTGGAATGATGAGGCAATCTTTGATCCACTGAAGATCTGCAAGTTATTTGGGTGGCAGTCATTATGTAAGAGATGTATTATTTGTTTTCTCATTGTAGCTAAGAGCTCTGGAGTAGACCAGAATCCCGTTGTGCTGGGTGCTGCACAGTTGATCTCAGAACTCTTTGAGTTTACAAGAAGAAAAACATCTCCCCTGAGAATTAATTCCATTTCACGTTACTCATGCTGATCCCAGTGTTACTGTTGGTCAGCCTGCAGCCAGAAATAACACAACAGAAATGAGCCAGAACATTATATCAAATGAAATTGCAAACATTTTTTTCCTTTTGTCCATATATGCTTTTCTTTTCCACTTCAACACTGGCTCTGATAACTTCTCTGTTCACTTAAATCACATCTAAATTGTGAAACATTTTATATACTAGCATTATGTCATTTATGTCAGCTGGGTTTTTGGGGGTTGTTTTTGTTTTTCTGATTACTTTTTTAACATTGTAAATTACTCCTAAATTGGCAAAAACTGTGGGAGGTTATTTTATTCATCAGTTTTCAACTCAGGAAAAAAGCTCACTTCCAAATTTACAGTGTTTGTCTTTAAACATAGATACTTTGGCATTTCTTGTTCAGATTGGTTTTGATATAGGAGAGCATGAAATTTAGATGTTATATTTTTCCCTATTAGCACCAGTATTGGGAGAGATGCAGCTCACCAGAATAGTATATGTAGATCAAAGTTTCTTCCAGAAAGATAAGAGAAAGACCTGTCCTTAATTTCTGCCAAAAGACCAAAAGTTACCAAAGGAGTTGTAATCACAAACAGCTTGTAGAGGAAAAAAAATAAAGTTGTCAGAAATGAAGTATCAGCTGAATTTCAGAGAAACCTTTTAGGAGAATATTAGTAAAGCAGCAAACGTACATAAGTTTAGGGGAAAAAAAAGATAAATATTTTATGTAGAATATAGCGTACACTTACTTTAGGGTTTGTTATCTTAGGTACCTAAATTTTCCTCAGAAGGGTTATTCAAGCAATTTAGAGACCAAATTTAGTAGTCAATCTGTTCGGCCAAACAGATTTTGGTCCTCCTTGCATTGTGGTTTTTGGTGCTCCCTTGTTCATGGAGGATGCTGGTAGTTGCTCTAATGGAGCTGCCTTGCTGTGGTTCCTGACACTGTAGAATGAAAGACCACGTTTAACATGCTGCCTGGACAATCTGACTAAGGGCTGAGTCATGCAAGAAAGTCTGGCAAAATGTCGACTGATCCATGTTCTTTCTTTGTATGTGTTTACAGCATAAGTAAATGGTAGGTATTTTTCAGGTGGTTTAAAAAAAGGGTAAATGCGTTCAAAGCAGCTGGCCTTTGTCACCCACTATATATGGACCAGCCAATTTAGTTCGGCAGTACCCTGTTGTGTGTCTTAAGAATAGCTGTGCAAGTGTAACCTTTGACCATGGCTGATGGATTTAGTAGCTTTTTTTTTGCATTTTTGTTTTCTAAACAATCCACAGTAAAGCCACAGAAACTGTCATCAAGAGAGGTTAACTGATTGTCTGTCTGAAAACAAAAAGTAAATTTGGATAGCCAAATGTAGGTATCCATACATATCTATATACCCACAGATAAACATATATATACATATATGGCTAGGATCCCAGAGGTACCTTTACTTCTGTTAAACTGTATGTAGTATTGACCAATGTGAGCCACAGCTACTGTTGTATGTCCTGTCAGGAGGGCTTAGCCTGAAACCGGGGACTTTTCTCTCAGGTCAAATACTTTCCTGAAACTCAGAGGGACAAAGGCATCCTACCAGACCTCAATACATCTACACACAGTACCTCCAGTAAAGGTTACAAATCAGGCCTTAGGAGTACAGTACAGGTTAAGGAGTAAAGTACAGTGGACTGCTACAGTGGTTTGCACAAGGTCACAACAGTGAATTTAGACCAGTAAACACACCACCATGCTGCCGTCCTGTGTCTGCCTGGATAACTCTGCAATGACTATTGACTGAGGGGAAAAAATGGCTCTTGTATTTTATAGGCTTAAACCCTGTTTTATTTTGCAGAGCAAAGAAGGAGACTTTGTTTATAAAGAAGTGATCAAATCACCCTCTGCCTCCCGTATATCTCTGGGCAAAAAGGTGAAGTCTGTAAAAGAAACCATGAAGAAAAGGATGTCTAAAAAATATAGCAGCTCTCTGTCTGAGCAGGTATGTAAGGCCTGCAATGGAATCCACTTAATAGTGTAGAAGTGATAATCACTATTGATTCTCATGCTTCAAGAGGTCTCTGAAGAAATTTCTAACAAGACTATGTGGTGTGGCTAACATTCTTGTAAAATCCCTCACTGTGAAATGTCTTCCTATAGATGGCAAACCATGAAAATACATTTTCAGATTTTCATTCAAGTAGCTCATCAGCAGAAGCCTGTCGTTAGTGGCATTAGACATCTCGCTTTCTACTTCCATTTCTTTATCTATCATCATTATTTATTAAGGAAACGGGTCTGTGACATAGGGTCACAGTAATATATTTAATCTGCAGTTTACACCTTAGTTTAAATTCCTAGCATAACTTCACATACATGCTTCCTCTCAGCTATTACAGATCTTTTCTCCATCGTAGCTTGCCCTCTGCAGCAGTCCATTAAAACAGATGCACAATGCAGTCAGAAAGGGGCATCCCACAGAAGATTTTCCTAATATTATTCATTCATTACAGATTTTTATAGCTTATTCTTAAAGGCAAACCTGAAGTACATCAGTTGTAAATTAAGCTTTGAATTTCAGTGGCCTAGGAACAATTGCTGTCTCTTTCCCTTTTGATACGCTTTGGCTTCCTTGCTTTGGTGGAGTGTTAAGAATTCTTTGGCACTTGTTTAAAACCAATCTTGCCGCTTGAAATGTCTATAAAGCGCTTAGAAGGCCGCCGGGAAAGCAGAGCTCTGTCTCTCTGGCTGACACCGCCCCCAAGTGGCCTCGTACCCGCCGCTGCTTCGCCGGGAGTGTTTGCAGCCACAGAGAGAGGGGGAATGGAAAGGGAATCAATCATGCCCCGCCAGATCTGCCTTTTGGTATTAATGCAAAGCGTTAGTGCCTGTAAAAGGAGTATTTTATAACATTTAAAGTAACAACCCCAAACTGCAGAATCAGGAGACAGCACAGAGGGGCAGAAAACACGACCAGTTTTATGCAATGCTTTGCAAGATTAGAATCCCTTTCCAGTAGGACTATTAGCCATACTCAACCCAGGGCAGTGCTACAGTTATGGTCATTTAATTTAAACATTTCAAGCTCTAACATGATTTGATATCATTAAGAAGATGCTTTGGTGTCCAACTGGCCTTACAGTGCCCCTCTGCAATATCCGCCTAAGGGATACTTTGAGAAATCGGTTTACAGTCAGTTAGCAGTACTTCTGCTCTCTAGCTCTCTCTGAGATTAACTTGACCTCTGAAGTCATGTGCTGGTATGACCTTTTTTTTTTTTCCTGATGATTTTGCAGCAAGCAAATAATAGCTTTCATCTAAAAGTTTTGTGATCACACGTGTCCACAAAAACTCTTCCTGCATGCAAGCTACAGTTCTTTTGTTTTCAAAATTTTTGGCACAGTGATTTTAGAGTATTTGTACCTTTCTGGCATCACAACTCAAATTATGCGCCAGTATCTCTGCATTCAAAAAAACAATCAAAAGCTCTTCTGGTCACAAGTATCTGCTGCTTTGCTTTAACTGTGCTTCACAGGAGCTGACAGAATGCCAGTTCAGGAAAGACCCTTTTTGATTCCTGTAATGCTTGACTGAATAAAAAGAGAAATTGCCTCATCTATTGCACATGTAGTAAAATCTTCTAATATGTATGTATTTATGAGTATCTATACTGTGTACAGGCTGCATTTTCTGGTTGTTTTTTTTTCCAAGATAAATGAGTAAAGTTAACAACAATTCACTGAAAAAAAAAAGTACATAACTGTGTGTCTCACTTGCTTGGCTGATTTGTTTGTATGCTTCTGTGTACAAAATCCTGATTTTGAAAGCTGAATTTGGTGTTAGCTGTTTTGCGGGTAATGCTGGCAAAAACATCATGTGTCATAACCTTTGAATTGGGAGTTCTGTGTAATGTTTCTTTTTACTTACAGCACTAGCTTTTTCAGACTGGACTGTTTGCTCCTGCCCCTGCTATCGTGCCTGGGTGGGGTTTCTGCCACAGCTGAGTACTAATAAATAAGTAGATAAAAACATAGAAAGTTTTGTCCTGTCTGGTAAAGAGCAGGAAAACAGAATGTCTTTCCTTGGAGATGAACAAGCTCCTGTCAGTGCCTATGTTCATTTACCAAACTGAAATGGTTCAATCCCTTTCAGGAATCCAGCCCTGGGGTCATGCCGGGTTCTCTGCAGTCACCACCGCCAGACACTGACTCCTCGGACAAACCCAAGCTGAAAGCTGGTGGCTCAGTAGAGAGCCTGAGGAGTTCCTTAAGTGGTCAGAGCTCAATGAGTAAGTTCAGTTGTAATTGCATTGCTCTGTTTCTGTGGCTTCAGGGAGCAAAGACCTCCACAGTAAGCAGAATCAGAGAAAGTCAAAGCAAAAGCAGTGGTTAAAAAGTAGAAAAGCTGATGGGTTAGTCATTAAGGGTTTACAAAGAACCATAAGCTCTTTGGTGCAGAGATGATCTTTTTTGCTTTGTGTTTATACAGAGCCCTGACAGAGCCCAGTCTTGCTTTCTGGATGGGTCTGCTGGGTCCTGCTATTATAAAATAAATGACTGGAGTGAGAATTACAATCCTTGGCCAGCAGTAAACAGGCTCATCTTTACACTAGGTTTCTCCTGGGCATTTATGATGAGCTTTCCACCCCTCCTCCAGAGAGAACTTGAGGTTCTCTCGTTAACTAGTCAGAGGCGTATTATCTAAACCCTTTGTAGTTAAGATTGTCTCTACACAAAACAGAGCTTAACTGGGTCACAGATGGTGTGAACTCGCTTCACTATGAATTACTGACCAATAGAAACTAAGAACGTGTTGGGGGGAAAAAAATTAAGAGAAAGCTCGATTTTTAAATGACTGAAAGTGAGTTCTGAAAATCATCTGCGCTTTTTTTTTTTTTTTGAAATATCAATAGAAAGTGTTGCCATAAAAATGAATTTCTGAACAGGAGGGGGATTCTGGAACCCTCGTGCAGGATTCAGAGCTTATTTTCCTCACACCACTATGCTTTTTTGTGGGCAGAAGATGACATCTGTGATGTACCGTAGATGAGACACTAGTGAAATATGGAGGAGCTGAATTGGGGAAAAGAGGAGTACAAAGTACATTAACTAACTCTCCCATCACATGTATATTAGAAATAGCATCATTTAAGGACTTTTAACTTTGATTACCATGTTTTACAGAAAAAGGACCCTTTTCCTATCTTGCTTTTGTTTCTGAACCATCTTCACAAAGAGATTCCTTTTTGTGGACTGATACTATGCGTCTCACACAGGTGGTCAGACGGTGAGCACAACAGATTCCTCAACCAGCAACAGGGAGAGTGTGAAATCAGAAGATGGTGATGATGAAGAGCCTCCTTACAGAGGACCTTTTTGCGGAAGAGCCAGGGTTCACACTGATTTTACTCCAAGTCCTTACGATACAGACTCTCTGAAGCTCAAGGTATCAACTATATCTGTTTTTAAGGGGTCAAACATTTATTTTGGCAAAATTCTTAATTAAGAGCTCTGTGCAAGAACTATATAATTCTTAGTCTTTTAATGAATTTACATGTATTTTTTGAAGCCCTTTAACCTCTCATTACAGCAAAATGTTGTAGAATGTAAGTATTAGTATTTCTCCACATCCAGGAAAAGACACTTCTGTCTTTAGTTTTTGGGGGAAAAGAAATGTGCCACAAATTCATTTCCATTTTGCAAGGATTTTGTTTGAGATATTGGAAAAATACTTCATCTGCCGCAATGAATTAATCCATCAGCGGAAAAATTGTCTAAATCCTTCCTGGAAGATGTGGATGTGCCTGCACATCGTGTCTTTTAAAGGCATTGCAATTAGTATAACTTGTGTTGAGTTAATATTGAATTACTTTGGTGACTGAGTTGTCACCCCGCTGTAATTTTTCCGGATATCAGCTTTTATTATTTTTAGTTGTGCTGTATTCAGTTCAAACTACCTGACTCCTGACATTCATTACTTAAAACTCCAAGCTAATTCCTATTAAAGCAGATGCACGTACAGTAATCTCTTTAAGGATCTCTTTGTTATGGTCAGGACCCCATTAGAAAAAGCAACAATGTCACACAGTTCTTGTGCATATGCCTCCTTTCCTCAGGAGATCTGATGTGTGATTGTGCCCATATACGCTGAGCATGTTCTTATTTGCACTAGTTTCAGGTAGTTGTATAGCTTAGAGACTTTTGTACAAAACAGCAGTGATGCACTACTGGGATGTAAGCAGGTTTGTGAATCCACACAGCTGGGGTCCATTCCAGGTTCTTTTGTTGACTTGCTCTGTGGTCTTGGGCATGTTGCTTAACTCCCTCTTCGTCCATTTGTAAAACAAGTAAAATCAGACACTTTTGCAAGAGCTGTGGTTAACCTTTTGAAAATTAAAGAGTGTTGTCCATTCTGTGTACGACAGAATCTAAGAGAAAGTGGGTGTGTTTGCTTGTGTATCCATCAGAAGGCATTCCTAGATGGCTTTCTTGTTTCTTTGGTCTGCAGAAGGGTGACATCATTGATATAATCAGCAAGCCCCCCATGGGCACTTGGATGGGCCTGTTGAACAACAAAGTTGGCACTTTCAAATTTATCTATGTGGATGTGTTAAATGAAGAGGAAGAGAAGCCGAAGCGGCCCACTAGGAGACGGCGGAAAAGCAGACCACCCCAGCCCAAGTCAGTTGAGGATCTCTTGGATCGCATCAACTTAAAGGTCCAAATTCTCTCTTTCTGCTTTCCCTTGAGTTTTGCTTGTGGGAAGGGGGGCACACCTTTGGTGGTGGTAGTTTTGAAAGCTGCACACCAGATTCATAATCCTAAGGATTATGACACCACTTAGCAGAATCGGGTCTTAGCTGCAGAGTGAGAATAGCTGAGGCCAGGCAGAGCTGTCTTTCAGGCTTGATGAAGTGCTGCAAGTTGTGTGCACTCAGAGACCGTAAGTCATTGCATAGTGTGGCTACTAGCTATCATACTTGAAAAAGCAAGCAAAAAGTGTAACATAACAGTAGTTACCATGTCTTTAAAGAGGAAGGCTTTTTCCAGCTTTCTGTTCAGAAAGGCTAGGGATAAACTGGTGCAGTGGTCATTCACCCTTTGTACTTCTCCCTTCGTACAGAGTTATGCCATATTGTGTGTCCGGATAGCATGTTACCCAGGCCGTTTAATACAGCACATTCCAAAAACAAAATATGTGCAGCGTTGTAGTTCTGGCACAGCTACCTCCCTGAACTCTGAGCAATGTTTATACAGGCTATAATCCTGTAATTTTACTGTTATATAGTGGTTTGCATTTGCAAAGCTACTGGTGCTTTTTTGCTGGTTGTGAAAATCTCTTCTTATATCTTTATTGACAGAATATGCTGCATAAATATGTTGTCTTACAGCTCTTTTGGTTTGGTTTTGGTTTGTTTTTTCTTCTTTTATTCAGGAGCACATGCCCACCTTTCTGTTCAATGGTTATGAAGATCTGGATACCTTTAAACTTTTAGAAGAAGAAGATTTGGATGAACTGAACATCCGAGATCCTGAGCACAGAGCTGTTCTCCTCACAGCAGTGGAACTTCTACAGGAGTATGATAGTACGTGGGATGTTTGAGGTTTTTGATTTTACTAAAACTCTGCCAAGAACCTTGTGAACTCCTTAAAGCAGAAAACTGGTGCTGGGGGTTTGATTCCCCACCCCCCCACCCCCAATCTAGTTATTTTGGGGTTAATCATGCATACAACATGTGGATTTTTGAGGAGTGACTTAAGACTTGTATTTGTTCTGCCAGAATTCTTTTTTTCATGTAAACCCTGTTACCCAACTTATTCAAGTGATGTCAACTGTACAACACATACCTTTTAGAATACTGATGTTCAGGCATAGATCCTGAGATAATCTACTCAGAATGAGAAGCTGAGGTATGGAGAATAGGAAAGAAGAAACTTCTAGACTAAAGGGAAGAGATTGAGGTTATCAAGGGTAAGAAAAAAGGTCAAAGCTCAGAAGGCTGTGGAAAAGGGTAATGTGAGTTAAACTTTCTCTTATTTTACCTGCACATATGATTCTTGGACTGTGAATTGCAGGATTGTACAGGTAGCTTCAGGTTGTTCACATGACAACACAGTGATTTTCAAAGGGCGAAAGTATATCAGTCAAGTGCAAAGAGTGACAGACAGTGACTGTATGATATTTATGTAAGATGCAGCAGTGCAATTCCGCCTGCTGTACAGATGTCAAGCAAGTGGTTTGCAAAGACTTGGGAAAGCAGAGTAAGCCATGGCAGTTAATTTTGATGGCATCTTTGCCACACAAGAAGATGCAGGGCTGTACCATCCACGCAGTACTCATGGCAGAGTAGAATCATTTGAAAAACAAGTGTAGCTTGAGACGGGAATTTGCATGCACTCAATACCTAGTTGCAGCAACCTAAGACAGTGATGAATTCCCTGTTTGTCCCTAAGTGTCAGCAGAGGGTTAGTATCCCACCACGCAGCATCTGTGAAATGGATTGTCTGAGGGCTTTTTCAGCTGCTTCTGTGCAAAATCTTATGTTTTAGCTTAAGTTGCCATAGCAGCAATTTAAACAGCTGCTTATTAAGTGGGAAATGCTTAATTCTGTTAGAGATGTGTGGTTAGTATCTCTAGACAGTGCTGTGTGGCCTGAGCTTTCACTGATACGGAGCTTTCTTGTTCATTTAATTTCCCAAAGTAGCATCCACACTTTCTCTACCTTCTTCGACCCTCCAATAAAACTGCAGTTGCAGAATTAGATTCTTTTCATTTCTATCAGAGTAGCTTTTTGTCACCTTATAAGAGCTTCTTGTCATTATGTGCAGACCTATTTAGAATGCTCACTTCCCTGAAGTAATAATTTTTTTCTTAGTGCCCTTCAGTTTTGGGTTGAAAACTTGAAGAACTATGTGATGTGATGGTTGGAAAGTCTTAGTTCCAGCTCCAATTCAGGGTGATGAGCAGAAAGAAGAGGGGACCAGAGAGCTGGAATGTGGGAGGGGCAGTTGCAGTTAATTCCACCCCATAATTACATTTCATGTGCTGAGAATAGGAGTTGGAATAGCCATTTCTGACATTTTATTGCAGGGGAAAAAACCAGCATAAACTGTATCCTTGGATCATGAGGTTGGTTTTCTATGTCTTCAGCTCCAGATTTAGTTTCTTTACAAAATACAATTTCAGACCAAAGATTCTGGGTAAATTCCTGGAATCCAGCCTGTGCAGCCTGGATGGACCACACTTGAGTGTTGGCTCTTTGCGCAGGCCAAGGAAGGAAGGAATTTTTACCGTTTCTCCCTTGTCCCTTTCCCCTTTTCTAAGGGACAGTATCTAACTTTGCCAAACTCACTCCTGATCCTTACTCTTGGTGCCTTTTAGAAAGTAGGTCAGGGTTAGGATTTTACTCTTTTTTACTTGATTTAGTTCTTTTCAGTGCTTTTTGTTTTGGGTGCTGGGGGGTTTTGTTTGTTTTTTAAGTCTTAGAAAGACTTAATCATTTTAAGACAGACACCATGATTTTAAATGAATTTCCATGGTTATAAGTTGCAAGACCTGGCCCCAAGACACTGAGGCACGCGTGGTCCATTCTGCTTTCATTATGTACCATACTGCACCCTCATACTCATACTGAGGCTGTTGCTTAATCCTTTACAAAACAGGATTAATGTTTCCAACATTTGTGATGGTTGTTCTTAATGCTCCCTCTTTTCTAAAACAGGGATCTGATTCAATAGGTACAACAAAGAAGATTGTAGAATCATAGAATTCATTTAGGTTGGAAAAGACCTTTAAGATCATCGAGCCCAACCGTTAACCCAGCACTGCCAAGTCCAGCAGTAAACCATGTCCCTAAGCACCACATCTATATGTCTTTTAAATACCTCCAGGGATAATAACTCCACCACTTCCCTGGGCAGCCTGTTCCAATGCTTCACAACCCTTTCAGTGAAGAATTTTTTCTTAATATGCAATCTAAACCTCCCCTGGCACAACCTGAGGCCATTTCTTCTTGTCCTATCACTTGTTATTTGGGGGGAGAGACTGACACCCACCTCACTACAAGCACCTTTCAGGTAGTAGTAGAGAGCAATAAGGTCTCTCCTTGAGCCTCCTTTTAGCCAGGCTAAACAACCCCAGTTCCCTCAGCTGCTCCTCGTAAGACTTGTGCTCTAGACTCTTTACCAGTTTCATCGCTCTTCTTTGGACACACAAGATAATGGTGTTGGAAATGGAAGGTTAAGAAGTTTAGCCTGATTTTCTGTTTGCCTTTTGTTCACTGTGTTCTTACATCCTCTAGGTAACAGTGACCAGTCAGGATCTCAGGAGAAACTTCTCATTGAAGGCCAAGGCCTAACTGGATGCTCTCCTCGGGATTCTGGCTGCTATGAAAGCAGTGAAAACCTGGAGAATGGTAATGATGACAGCAATGAGCCTTATAATCAGCCTTTTTTTCAGTTGATATCTTCATATACTTTCTGCTCCTGTTCCTAGCTAACACAAGCTACTTTATTCTTCACTTTCTCCTCTGCCCTGACTGCCTCTTTCCCTCTTGGCTTGGGCCATTGGTTTTCAATGCTACTGTTTTTAATTTATTTATTTGCATTGGTAGGAAAGACATCACATCTTTCTTTGGTGATCCTAAGGCAACAGACACTCTCACTGCCATTCCCTGCCTTTTCCACTCCACTCTCATGCAACTACACCTCACAAGGCTTGTGCTGCTTACACTCTGACAGCCCGTGTGTAAGGGACCACTGGCAACGGAGAAGTCATTGAACTCTACTGAAATTAGGAGGATTTCTTCTAAACCCATTCAAAAATGGTTTAGGAAAAAATGTTCTCTGTTTTAGGCCACATTTTTGTGCTTGCTTAGGTTGCATGTTGCATTTGCCTCTGATCAGAAGCCAACTGCAGAGATTTAGGACTTCTTAGTATATGAACACTATTAAGTTAAATTAATTGAGAAGTTGGCAAGGAAATAAAGTATGACCAAAAAAATGCATGTGATATCAATTCCCATTACCTTATTTTGCATCAGTGAAAGGTGATGCACTCAAAAATTACCAAGACACATGATAATAGAGATTGCTTTGTCTGCTCTGAAGAAATTGGGTTGTTGTGCTGAGTGAGCATGCTTTCCTTGAGGGATGTTGTAAACTTGTCATTAGGGATGAAATATTAAAATAGATTAAATTGGTTTGAGCTTGGCTTTATCACTCCAAGCATTTTAGCCATGGCTTGGCCTCAGACTGCCTGGTTTCACAGCTAACATCCAGCATAAACAGGAAACCAAGAACAGAATGAAAAGAGATACTGTATGTCCCTTGTAGTGGCCATTTCCAATTTAAAATATGAGCTAAAGATCTCTTTCTTAGAATGTGCATTTTCTGTCAGTCTACCGCTCACAAATAACCGTTTATCAAAGAAAATTGCAATTTGCTTTGAAGCTGAATGCCTGAAATGGACAATATATTAAGTTCTTGAAAGCAGAGAGAATTTTTTTCTTGAATATGAATCCCCATACAGTAGGCATGCTGGAATATAATAATAGCTAAATACATGGCATATGTGACACTTTTCTTTCCTTTTTATCTGTAAGTGCCATCATAATAGCTGTAGCACTGAAGTTAAATTGCTGCCTGTACATTTCCCTTATTTTAACAATGTAATAAAATCTTTAGAAAGCAATTGTCATTGCCTGTCTGCTTAGATACTTAGTATTACATTTAAACGAATATTTCTGAGTTTTACAGAATGTGAAATACCACTGACGCTTTTTGTGTATGGTTTGCTGCATTTCTGCATCATTTTTGCTCAGAAATGCATTTAGTGCTTGTTTTGAAAACCACTATGAAAAGAACATTTGGTATGGGATTCATTCAGAGATTTTATCAAGGCTGGTTAATCTGAAATGTGCTCCACCTTGTTTGCAAAGTTCATGGACCATAGTTGTTTATATGCATATTATTTCAAAATATGCTGGATGCTCATCTGTTAAAATAATAATCATTTGTCTAGTATAAATATAATGTGCAGATCAGCAATAATATACTGCACTTCATAAAGGGGAAGTGCATTCTGAGAAGAAATTGATTTTCAGATTTTCTTATAAATAATATTTTGATGACTATTATAGTGTCCTGGTTTGGGCTGATATTGGACCTTTTGGCATCATTTCAAGATTTCAGAGCTGCTCTTACATTTTGGCTAGAAAATGCTTTGCTATGTACTATAGCAGTGGTACAGATGTATCTTTTAGGGGTACTTTTCAGGGTCCTAGTGCAGAAATGTTTGGGTATTCTTATATTATAGGTATCCACAATGCACTTACAGCAGCATTGTGATTTTTACTCCTGTTTACTGAGTGGAAGGAACATACAGTTTGTGACCTGTTCAGCATTTGATAGGAGGAAAGCAAAAGCAGAAAGCAACCATCCGTGATCAGACCTTAGTCCATATAGTCCAGCCCTCAGTTTGTAACAAGGCAGAGAGAGCAAGCTCTCCTTTAGACTTCTGATAATGGTGCAGTTATTGGGCTTGTTTTGCATGCAAGCATCATGTCTCAGATGCATTTGGAAACCGTATCGGAAATCTCCTTCTCACAGGAGTGGCCAAAAGTAGAGAACTAGAGAACAGTATAGGAACAGAGCAAGCATATTTCATGATTCCCAGGGTACTCTTGGGGAATGAGTCATCGAAGGACTTAAGGACTTCAAAAATTGGGTACAGTTTCCTGGCATTCATCCATTTTCCTAAAACTGTTTCTCTTTATGAAATCCCTGGTCTTCTTTAGATCCTCCATACCTAACAGCATCTGTGTATAGACCTCTATCATACTCCTTCCTGAGTCGTTACTTTTCTAGCCTGAGAAGGCCTATTAATTATTCCTTGTAGGTCATTCACATCCCTGATCATGCCTGGCTCCTTTGAACCTTTTTCTTGTTGTGCTGTATAGCTTTTTTTAAGGCGAGAGGGGATGTGAAGAGATCAGAATTGCACGTGCAATGCACAGAGCTGAAGAAGCAGACAAACCATGGCTTCATCGGGTGGGACAAGGGTGTCCTCTGATTTCCTCAGAAACTGAAGCCCAGATTTCCACAGTGCCAAGTAGGCATCCTAAGCTCTTAAGTGTTTAGTGCTAATTGGTCAGAAAAGGAAGCAACAGAACAGGTGGCCACATTGTCTAATGCAATGTGCATGTCTACAAGTTTATTATCAGTAAAAAAACCAATAAGGCTAGGGTTGTCTACCGTGCCATCATTGTTGTGTCAACAGAGCTGTTTGAAATGCATGCAAAATATAGGCACAGAAAGCAATGCCAAAATGAAGTTGTTAAAATCTGGGATCTGGACAGGCCACTGAATGCATTCTAATATCTTGTTTTGAGTACTTAAACTTCTGAGGACAATCTTCTATACTGTTTATATAGCTCTCCACTTTATGAGAACAACTTAAAAACGCATTTAAAAGTCTGTTTTCAGGAAATATTACCTTCCTTTCTTAATGCCTCAAAAGCACAATGAAGTTACACCTGGCAGTCGGAAGGAAGGAATAGCTAGAAAAAGTCACAGCTGACCTTCTGATATTGCTCTTGACTATAATCTGTAAAAAAAATTACATTCTGAAACCCTGTCCTTTGTACAAAACAGTAGCATTGAACACAGAACTTCTTTTTAAACCATTTTGAAGCAGAGGGCTTGAAGATTGCATGTTTGGTTATATGTTTTATAAACAAAATGTTTTGAACTTCCTCCCATCCTCTCCACATTTGTATTTTTATGCAAAACAGGAATGGAATAAACTAAAGATTTTATTTTACTTTCCCAAAATTTTTCTTTTCCCATTTTTCTTGGGTTTTGCTTCTTTCTTTTCCTGTTCTCTCTTTTTCCTTTTTTCCATTCCCAGGCTACTGGCTTTACACAGACATATCCCATTTCTAAAGAAATGAAATGTTGTTTACTAGATACACTTATGGCCTCAGTAAGAGCTTGTATTTCACAGTAGTAGCATTTCTCACAACTTTTCATTCAGTGTTGAGGTTCCTGAGTGCGCTTTCCTAAAACCAGTATAACCCCTGATCAATATTTCAGATTGAAAGGAAAGGTACATGGAGTTTGTTATGTGAGCTGTGACAGGAAGCCCCAGACAATATGGTGAATTACTGCACAAGTCAGACATGTACCAGTAAATATGAATAACGGAGAGAACACTCCTTTCCATACTCATTGGATATTGACATTAGTGCCTGAAGGCACTAAAAAATGAACGTAGCATTTCTTACACATCTTTTTAATGTGGTTGTAAGTTATATTCAAAAGCCAGTGGCCTCACTCCATGGAAAGGTGCAGGCAGAGAAGTCTTTCTGATACTTCGCTGAGCTACCTGAACTCAAGGTAGTAGAAAAGGAGCCAATTTAATGTGCGATGTGTCTTTATTAGCATTTTGGGGAAATGGTAATATTTAGCCTGGGTTGAACTGTGAACTGTGCAGCTTCTGACAAAGGAGATCCTGTATGCTTGCATTCATCCTTGAAGGGAACAATTTGATTTTAGATGGAATAACCTTGCTGGCATACCAGTAAATGCAACCAACTTTTTTTGAGGGGAATGTTTTCCATATTTCTCTTTAAATGTAACCTCCGTTTTCTCTGCTGGTTTTCTGGGCACTTTGTTTTTTAAACTCCTTGAGCAGAGAGAAAGCAAGCAAGCTATTTCTCTTTTAGATTAAATGGGTTCTTTCATTCATATTCAAAGCAAGGAGTGTATATTATTCAAAAGCCAAGCATTGAGCTTCTTTCAGGATAAAGCTTTGAAGGCAAGCAGTATGAGAAGAAAGTGTCCATTACTTAAAAGTACACCAGATTAATTTAGTTCCAATGAAGAAGGCAAAACTTCTCAGATCTCAAAAAGTAACTAGTCCTTTAATTGGCAGCTATTGATTGCCTATTATTTCAGATTTTTTGTATTGTTTAGCCAAATCTGTTGGTTTGGGTTTTTTTGGTGTTACCTGGTTTTTTCTGTTGGAAATAACAGACTGGTAGAGGCTGGGAGGGACCTCTGGAGATCGTCTAGCCCCGCCCCCCTGCTAAGCAAGTTCATCTAGAGCAGGTTGCACAGGATCTCATCCAAGCAGGTTTTGAGTATCTCCAGAGAAGGAGACTCAACAACCTCTCTGGGCAGCCTATTCCAGTGCTCTGCTACCCTCAAAGCAGTTTTTCCTTACGAAAAATAAATTTCTAGCTTTATCTATCCTGATTTTCAAAAGCTTACTGCACATGGGAGAAAGTATCCCTGTCACCCTGAAACCAGTAACTATTCAGGATGTGCTGTCATTCTGAGAGGTCGTCTGCTTTGAGACAATTTTTACTTCTGTCTTGTTTAAAATAAAATAAAAAAGATGATGTATTTGAGAAATGACCTTGTACTTCATACTAACAAATACTCTAATGGACTTGGTCCCTTTGATCAGAATTTTTCTGTCAAGCAGATTTGATGGACTTGACTGTTTAAAATCAGTGGCGCATATCTCATAAAAATAGAAAATAAAGCTTCTAATGAACATGTGGTTCGTATTGATTCATGTCACCTTGTCTTAAGTGGTTATATTAAAACACCCCATCTCTAAGGCCTTCCACTTCAATAAAACACTATGACATGAGAATAACACTAAGATTAGTCACACTTGAAATTCCCTTTTGAAACACTTCTCCATTTCATAGTATAAGACCTTTTTCTATAAAACTGTACTGTCCCTAAAAGTAACTTTACAAAAGGGACTGGTGCAAAACCAGTCTTTTGACACTTTTTTTACTTCCTGGTTTGCCATTGCAAATAGCTTGCTGCTCATTTAAAAGATGAAATAACACTGTTGGGCATACTTTGTAATTAAAATTAATAAAGATTATTTAAAATAAATAAAAGCTTTCTGGAACAATCTAGTAGTAAACTTCATTAGAAGGTGAACATAGTTACCAATATCCTAAACAAATCAGACAAGTAGAAAAAATGGTAGGTCTTCGAGTTATTTCTGTGTGGGGCCAGATCAGTGCATATAATGGGTATGTCAGTTCTAACGGTAGGGTATTTCTACACTGAGAAAGCTTTACATGAGCTAAACCTCAAACCTCTGCAAATTGGGGAGTAGGAAGGATATTAAGTATCTTAAATGTCTTTTTCTTAGGTGGGCACGTTTCTTCACAGTGGACACAGTTCTTCATTAATAAAGATGAAGCTTACAAATTCATATGCTTAAAATGGCACTAGTTCTTGTACATTTAGAGTTAACAAAAAGAGAGTAAATCATCCTGTTTCAAAGGCATTTAGAAGTGATCCATTATTTACACTGCAGATGCTTTTAAATTTTTTTTTTAATGGTGGATTGCAATTTGTTTGCCTCTAGGTAAAACTCGGAGGACCTGCCTTCTACCCTCAAAATCAGCAAGTGAGCATAGCTTTAAGGACTTCAGCAGAAACCAGCTATCAGATTATCCTACGCTTCCACTGACCAAGTCAACAGAAACTCTACAGCAAGGGGAAAAAGGAAGCCGGTTGAGTTGTGCGCATCATGCTCTGAAGAGCTCTGTCAAACCTCCAACTGTTACGGGTCTGAAGAAGAACCGTAGAAGTTTACCAGTTGCCGTCTGTCGGAGTTATGAAACTCTGGATAGCCCCCAGGGTGTAGATACATGGCCAAGATCTCACTCGCTGGATGATCTCCAGGGAGAATCCAATACTAACCTAGAGGACATTAGCAAGGAAGGAGGTTCTTTTCCTCAGGATTCACTGGATATAGCAGAAAAGGTAACTGGCTCTGCCCTGCTGCCTCAGTCTCACGGGGGCAGCTATATGGTAGATTGCTTGATGGCTAAGCAGGGTAAAGGAGCTGCTAATTCTCAGATGGGAAGAGCTAAGGAATTGGACTGCACTGTAAAGGAGACTAAAGGTGGAAAGCCGGCTCCATTCCACCTGAAAAACTGGGAAGCTCAGCCTGCCTTAGTGATGCATCTTGCAACAAGGATGCCTTTGGATATACAAAGTAAAGGCTTTCATGACCTTGCACAAGCTGATTATGCTCCAGTCCTCAAGGGAGGTCTAGAAGCTGAGCAAAAAGGTACAAATGAGGCAAGAATGCAACCAAAAAATCCTTCTCAGCCACCACCTGTCCCTGCCAAAAAATGCCGAGAACGTCTTTCTAATGGATTATATCATCCTTCCATGTCAACAAGCGGGAACCACTCAAGTCTAGAAGCACCATGTTTGCCAGTAAAAAAGACCAGTTCATCTGCTCCCGTTGATTGTCACGGAGTACCTGTCCATAGGACATCTTCTGAACAGGAGTCCAGTGCTCCTCCTAGCCCACTGCCACCTTGGCTGTCAGAGCTTCCAGAGACTGCTAGTGTTCAGCAGCATGTGGTAAAGCTAGGTCCTGCTTCAGCGAGGAAAGTCTCCTGTAGCAGGGGAATGGATCTGGAAATGGTAATAGAAAACAAGTTGCAGTCTGAAGACATTGATCTTACTGAAGAACCATATTCTGATAAGGTAAGCAGAGGACACTGCTTCAACATTTTTATGCTACTAGCATTCCAAGGGATAGTCTTTCATTTATTGTATCTGTTGTATTTTTGTGAGTAACCAGCCTAGATAAACCATAAATCATAGAATGCTTTGGGTTGAAAGGAACCTTCAAAGGTCATCTAGTCCAAGCCCCCTGCAATGAGCATGGACATCTTCAACCAGATCAAGTAGCCCAGAGGCCCATCCAACCTGACCTTGAATGTTTCCAGGGCTGGGGCATCTACCACCTCTCTGGGCAACCTGTGCCAGTGTTTCACCACTCTCATTGTACAAAATTTCTTAAGGCTACATCTAACTTCTTTTAGTTTAAAACCATCACCCCTTGTCCTGTCATAACAGGCCCTGCTAAAAAGACTGTCCCCTTCTTTCTTGTAAGCCCCTTTTATGTACTAGAAGGCTGCAATAAGGTCTCCCCAAAGCCTTCTCTTCTCCAGGCTGAATAACCCCAACTCTCTCAGCCTGTCCTCAAAGCAGAGGTGCTCCAGCCCTCTGATCATTTCTGTGGTCCTCCTCTGGACTCGCTCCAACAGGTTCACGTCCTTCTTGTGCTGAGGACTCCAGAGCTGGACACAGTACTCCAGGTGAGGTCTCACCAGAGCAGAGGGGCAGAATCACCTCCCTCGACCTGCTGGTCACACTTCTTTTGATGCACCCCAGGATATGGTTGGGTTTCTGGGCAGCAAGTGCACATTGTCAGCTCATGTCCTGTCCTTCATCCACCGGTACCCCCAAGTCCTTCTCCACAGGGCTGCTCTCAATCACATAATCATCCAGCCTGTATTGATACCAGGAATTGACCCAACCCAGGTGCAGGACCTTGCAGTTGGCCTTGTTGAACCTTGTGAAGCTCATGTGGACCTATTTCTGGAGCTTGTCCAGGTCCCTCTGGATGGCATCCTGTCCCTCAGACATGTCAACTACACCCTTCAGTTTGGTGTCATCTGAAAAGCTGATGGGGGCACACTTGATTCAGCTGTCTGTGTCATTGATGAAGATATTGAACAGCACTGGTCCCAGTACAGACTCCTAAGGGACACCACTTGGCACAGATCTCCATCTGGACATCAAGGCATTGACCACTACTCTCTGGATGCGACCATCCAACCAATTAATTATCCACTGAACAGCCCATCAAATCCAATAGCTTTTCCCCTGTCCACTATTGTAGTCACTTAGTCATAGAAGGCCACTAGGTTGGTGAGGCAGGACTTGCCCTTGGTGAAGCCATGCTGGCAGTCTCAAACCACCGCCCTGTCCCCCATGTGCCTTAGCATAGCTTCTAGGAGGATCTGTTCCATGGTCTTCCCAGGCACAGAGGTGAGGCTGGCAGATCAGTAGGTTCCCAGGGTCCTCCATTCCACCAATTTTAAAAATGGGTGCAATGTTCCTGTTTTTCCAGACACCAGGGACATTATCATTGGGACATCAGACATTCTATAATTACATTTGTCTTTACTATCAGGACTTAAGCCTAAACAACTCTTGTGTTGTGGGGGACCTGAGAAATCCCAGAATTATTCAGAACCTTTTCAGGCCACTAGTACCTTGTTGGCAGAAATGTCTCTTTCTCTGCTAGTGTGGGGAAGTAGAGCTTAAAAAGGAAGTCATGATTAGATTTTATGCTTCCAAGAAATTGAATTGATAGCATAGTAATTAGGATAGCTTTTGGGGAAGGAAGGAGTCCTAAGGTTCAGTCCTTCCTTTAGGGATTGGTTTTTCAGTTTTCTTGGAATCTTGAGGAAAGCTCCGTATTGCTCCCGTTCTGCACTTCTCTTTATGTTTGCATTGTTTGGCCTGTATTGATACACTTCTTTCATCTATCATCTCTCCTTTGTGTCTGGCTGGGAACATTCAGCATGGTCGCTGTGGCATTCCTGAGGCTTTGGTGCAGAGGTACTCTGAAGACTTAGACCAGCCTGAAAAGGATGTTGCTACAAATATGGACCAAATCCGGGTAAAGCAGCTGAGGAAGCAGCACCGCATGGCAGTAAGTATTTTCATAAATCAAATTTTCTTATTTATGAGCAGACTTTTAAAAAGGACTGACTACTGGTAAAGGGAGATACCTGCATGGTCCTGATGCAGAAGTGCTCCCTGTGTTCACCCAGCAGTTGCAGCATAGGTAGGGGTACTACAGGTGCAGGAGGCACTTCCCCCTGTCCCAAAGGAGGACAGTTAGTACTTGAAAGGAGAATGGATAGCCCTCTTTCTTGCCTGAATAATAGTCTTGAAAGTCTAAGCAGATGGCAAGCGTTGGTAACAGACACTTGCTTACTAAGGGTGGCATGTATTAAACACTTGTGTATTGAAATCTGAAAGGTTTTACACTCCTTTTTCATTTCTTAAACTATACTATTACCATGCCTCCTTAGCAAAAGCAGGAGGGTAAAACTATCGAAGGCTTTCATTGTTTTTTGTACGAGAACTTGGTCTGTCTGAGGACGTAATAGGCAAAATTGGTATTCTGTTACCTTACTGTGAAGTTAAATGGATCACCCTGGAAAGTCTTGACACTGTGGTTTTTACCGATGTCAAACTAATTCAGAATGGCACACAACAGTCACCCAAGCAGCTGGATGCTGCCCACTGCATTTCCACTGCCAAAATTGTTGTTGTTGCTCCTGTGCCAAATGGTCTTTCAACCCACACCGCTGTCATACTGACAAATGTCACGTGAGAGAAGTTGAAACATCTGCTATGAAATTCTACCAGGTTGGAAGAAAAGACAAAAGAAGCAGTTACGTTTAACATTAGGGGTCCTTTATTTTTTTCTTTACTGTCCAGATTCCAAGTGGAGGGCTCACTGAAATTTGCCGAAAACCTGTATCCCCAGGACTTATCACCTCTGTATCTGACTGGCTGATTTCCATTGGACTACCCATGTATTCCAGCCTGCTCACAGAAGCAGGATTCAACACACTGAGCAAAGTGCCTTCTCTGTCACAAACTTGCCTTCAAGAAGCTGGCATCACAGAGGAAAGGCACATAAGCAAGCTCCTGGCAGCAGCAAGACTCTTCAAACCTCTTGATCCAGAGGCAATTTAACGTATTCCGTAGTGTGACATTGCCTGATCAAGAATCTACTGCTTCTTCCTGCACCAATATTGCTCCAATTACTTCACATAGCTAAAGGGATCAAGGAAGTGGCTCCCAAGGACAGGCAGGTATCTTCTTCAAAAATGATGAAATGTTTCTAGTGCTGTCTTTGGCAACTGAAGGAGAAGAGAAGCAACCACCAGGTAACATAGATGTGGTACTTCCCTCCCCCCTCACTCCCCTGTAAAGTATTCTTCTTTCATAAAGTGCACAGGGTTAGCCTGAGAATCAAACAGCTTCACAGAATTAAGGGACCCTTGCACATTTGCCTCAAGGTTGTGAAAGTAATATTAGTTATAGGCTGTGTTTCTATGGAGAGCTCCTTAGTTTGGTGATCTACCTTGGTTCCAGGCACCTGGAGTCAGTCTTAAAGAGCAGGTACAAGCTAAGGTGCAAATTCCAGTAGAAGCTGTTTGGCAAATACCTTTTGATTATTTTAGCAGTCTAGAGCTAAACGCAAACCCCCTGGTCATCTTTGCAGTTGCTTGGTATAGGTCCCAATAGGCCACAAAGCCTTTAGCTAGGCCAAAGTTAATGGACTGGAATTAGTTTTCAGTATGGTCCACCTCTGTCACTCCAACGCAACTAACGCACGGAGAGTCAGAAAGCTTCTTTTTATTTGTACAGAGCTGAGGTCATTTTTATAACTGCTTTCTAGCAATCAGCTTTTTGTTTGCCTTAAAATGAGCTTTTAAGCAGTTACCTAGTGTTCACTTACCTGTATTCATGTTTCCTAAGCCTTGTTTCAACCTGTCACCCTTAAGCTGCACTTCGAGTGATTTCCAGCTGAAGTAGCTTCTATAAAATGCCTCATCATAACACCTTCTGTGTTGTAGAGATGCTTTTACAAATGCAGGGTTATGCTAGGTTTCGGTTGCCAGGCTAACTTCTTGTTCACTACAGTCTGCATTTACTGTTGTTACTAAGCTGTTCCAAGATATACTGCCTTGTATATATGTAACTGCTTTTCATTTTAATCATATTCTGTGTACTGTGTTTTATTGTCAATCATTATGCTGCAGCTTTGACTTGGTATCCTGACCATATCGATTCCAAACAGTGGGTTTCTGCAGATGAAAATTCACTTGTGGGAGATAAAATGCATCAAAAAAGAAAATTGTGTCCCATAGAAATCATCAGATCCAGTAATTCCAAGGCATGGACAAAAAAAATCCTATATAGTCTTATGAATTACACTGTGATTTTACAACAGTTGATAGCCCTCATGACTGCGTTAGTGTTACCTCTCGCTGGAAGAGAGCATATGACATATGTGGCGAACCATTTTTCCATGATGTAATGACATTTTTCTGCCTAAATCCATTTAAAATGTTCCACTCGCATATGAGGCTAATGACAGATTTTATTTTTCTATATGGGTACAGATTTTATATACCAAATGCAGTTTATCATGAATAGCACATAACTAGCTTTTTCTTTGGGGTCTGTATATGGTATGTCCTTCAGGTGCTTGTAGCGCAAACGCTCCATGGAAGACAGAGCAAGCTTACTCTGGCAGGTAAAGGGAGATAGTACAGAAACCTGGGTGCAGGCCCAGATGTGTGGCTCTTTCCAATATCAGATCTGACATCAACTTACTGTGAAACACCAGACAAGGCTCTTCACTATTTGGTGGCTCAGCTATCCCAGCCTCACTGAGCTAATGACACTTTTCCTCATAAAATGCTCTCAGATTCATGAATGAAAAATTGTGGTTACTCCAGGATTCCTTTCTATATATGGTCCTTTCATGATCATGTTTTAGGTCAGGTGAACTATACAGATGATACCTAATTTGATACATTTTACTGCAGTTGATACCTAATTTGGTTCCTGGTAGAATTGATATGTGTTAGGTTTACTCTCCTCGTTTCATATTTCTCCACTGTTTACTGCACACCATTACGTGAAGGCAACCAATTCACTGATGTAACTTGAAATTGTTCTGAAGAAAAGCTTCACTGGATCTGTTTCTGTAATATTCTCCTTGGTGTGTGGATAATGAGCATGTTCTAACGTGACAGCATCAGGAAACCTACAGCATAGTGTTTTGCACAGCTGGTGAAAAGATTAAAAAAGAAAAACAATTGTTAAAAAAGATAATTGTCCTTTTAGTAATGACGATTTGTCTGATGTTCCTCTCTGAGGCTTACATGGTGACTATCAGCAAGCAGGAGATGGGAAGAGTATTGAGATTTCCTGGGATTGCTGGCAGGAGCCAGAACTGAGTAGAATTAAGTAGACAGCAGCTATACTGGAGCAAGGGAAAAATCCAAGCTGGCTATATGCAATAAAAAAGGAAAGAAATTTCCTTGTGTTGCAGGAAAGGCAAGTCACATACTATAAGCTCTTCCGTATTAATTACTTCCCACTTTCTCAGAAGGAGACTTACAGGAATAAGCTGAACCTGTGTGCCAAATACTCTTTGTAAATCCGTAATTTTTAAACGTAGCCCAGGGAAACCAAATCACACCCATCAGGACTAGAGTGAGCAGTTTGAGACTTGCGAGTTTTAATAGTTGCTTTGTTTTTATTTTTAAGACTGTGCTCTGTGGTCTTACTTGAATCACAATTTTAGTTTATATTTTAACCTAAAAAAGCCTTAAGCTTCTCAGTGTTTGAGCTTCCCTGCTGTGGTTGCAGTGCCCTGTGGTGTTCCCCAAGCAGGTGGGGTGGTGCAGTATGAGAGCCATAACCTCTTAGATTTTCTTGCAACCATTCAGTGCTCTAAGCAAAACTTTGCTTGTCAACTCTTGGGAAGCGTGAAAGAAACCTGTTGCTGGAATCCTAACCTGCTCTGCTCAGGCTAACGATGTTTGGTATCTATCCATTGCACCATTGTAACTCAAACAGCTATTTAACCATAGAAGCAGCAAGCCCAAAATATTACTGAATGCCATTGTAACTGTAAGCTTTGATTGATAACCCTCTGTTCCTACCCAGGTGTCAATGACGCCTGTAGTTCCCTGTGCTCTCTTACGAGCCTGGCTTTGAGTGCAAGGTGGGAGCATGGTCAGAAGCATTAAATGTTGCATTATTCAAACAGGTCATCATCTCTAAGAGCAGCAATAGTGGTCGATTCACCAAGTCACAGCTGTGCCAGTTGTACTGTATTATTTTTAGAATAAATAATACTTTTGGTCCAAGATACTTTTATCTTTAATTGACACCTTCTGGGGAATCAAAACTGTCAAACAAGTTATGTAACAACTAACAAAGTTGCACTTTCTGTATATGAAATCAGTATTTAAATAACTTATTTTTCTCCATTTGCTGTTCTTAAATGATGTAAGTAGCTGTAATATACCAGTACTCAATATGTCCTGCAGTTTGCTTCAACCCAAGAAAGCTGTGTATTGTAAAGAAAAAAAAAAGAAAAAACAAAATATGAATGTGTAAAGATTATTGTGCTGTTTCATTTAGCAAAAAAAAAAAAAAAAGGTTGACAAAAGGGTTTTCCTGTGTATCAAAACTTGTCTATAATTATATGTCATACTGTTCATAGATAAAAAGTAAATAAATTTCCTTGATCGCTCTCTTTTTGTGGTTGTTTTTAATGTAGCCAACAGATCTTCTGCTTCCTGGTCTGCAGTGTCCAGCTATTTAATTTCTTCGCTTGTATCTCAGGCCCTCTCCCTCCAGCTTACCAAGCCTCAAGTGCCTCACTTTGTAAGCACTCTCAACACATACCTACAGAGGGAGAAAAAGGTTAAAAAAAAAAAAAACATTAAACCCCCTGATACTGCAGGATTAGAAGCAGCCTTCAAAATGTGATTGCGTGGGATGTGAATCATCGCTGTCCAAGCTTTATCTCTTATATCCCATGAATATCCAACTGCTGAGCACGGGGGAATGCGTGCGAGAGGTCTCCCAGGTCTCCCCTTGGGAGCTTTTCCACTTTGTAACAAAATGATTAAAAATTGGTGGAACCAGAGAAAGAATATATGAGTGTAATGCTCTGGAGTTGTAGTGACAGCTCTTGCCTGCAAGAGGGGATTTCAAACCTGGTTTTGAAATGCAGCTTTGCTTCACTGGGCTGGCGAGGTGCCTTATTCTGGAGACAGCAGCTGTGACTCCTGAGCAGTCCCGTAATCCCTGCAGTCTGTAGAAAGATGCCAGTGTCCAGGTTTTAGGGCAAAGAAGCCTTAGGACATGACTCTTGGCACTTCCTTCTAGCTCACTTGAGTGACTTCTTGCTTAGTTGCATTTGTCAGTCTGGTTAAATTTGCTGTGTAATTAATGGATATGCTCAGCTGCCTCACAGAGTGCTGGCTGGCCCATATGCCAACAGCGTGCCATAGCTGGAAGTTAATCCTTTGTGCATTTAGCCCTAAGTAACAAGGGTGGACTGCTCTCTTTAACCAGAAGCTTAACTCTGGAAATGACATAAAGAAAAAACAAATGAATAATGTGTTGTCTGGGTTGGATCCAGACAGCTGAGTCTTTAGTTCCTCTCAGGCGATGCTCCCATCAGAACTGTACAACGTGGCAAACAGTTCGTGGGAATGAGGTGGCGTGTCAGATGCGGACTTTTAATTTTTCTTCTCTATTAATATCTTTCAGTTCAGCTGAGGACCAGGCCACTGCTGTGCTTGTGCACCAGAGGGCAGTGCTCTGCTGGCTGGAGGAGAGCGGCCAGCCCGCCGCTGGGGACTGCAGCTGGCTCCAGTACAGGCTGTTTCCAAGAGTCTCTCAAGTAACAAAACAGAAATAAAAACAAAACAAACACTGCACAACATGAAAAGGCAGAGCGCTTGCCATTTCTGCAGCTGGAAGGAGTACTGCTTCCCTTCCAAAACTGCTATGGTCCAGGATTGCTTTGGGAGCAGCTGAAACACAAAGCCTCTGTCTATTGCTCTTGGCATTTTGCTAGTGAGTTTGATCCAAATGTGTGCTAACCACCACAGCCACTGCCAAAACCCAACACCGCCACCCCCTGACACACGCATACCTATCCTTATTCTCTTATACTCTCTGCACAATGAAGTGTTTGCACCAGAAAAAGAGACATGGGAGAAACCTGTTAAAATTCTTGCTACTAATCCTTACAAAAAGAAACTTTATGCCTGAGCAGGAGGGTCGCATGTAAGCCCATGGAGACTTAAAAGCTATGAATGTAATGTTACATATGCCACCTGAGCTACCTCATGAGACTACTAAAGCTTAATCATTTAACATTCAGGAAGTAATATAAAGAAAAAGTCTTATTAGCTCTTAAGCTTGTCCTTTTGCAGGTACTGAAGTCTTTCATTGCATGGATGGACGTATTTTTTTTTCCTTCAATTCTGCAATACAATTAGTTTGTGTTGAACTTACGCCTGCATGACTGTGCTTACAGATGTAAGTGTACTGGTGATGTTCAAGCCCTGACCCTAAAGCTCTGATATTACTGAGCTTCTGTTATTTCCAGTGGGTTTTGGCCTGGCTACATGCAGGAGAAGAATTTTTGCACACATAAATGAACTTATAATATTCTACAAAAAAAACCCAACACCCACCTCTTTAAAAACTTTTCAGGACTTTTATGGAATTAGCAAAAAGAGTCAGACTAGAACAAAGCCACAGGACTTACTCCAAGTGAACCTTGTTGCTTAGGCTGCTGTGGTTGGAGTTCATAAAAACTCTAGGTGCCTAAGGTCAAACAGAAAGATGCCTGGTGGAATTAGTTGCTTCCAAGACTAGATAGGTTTGAGTAGGAGAGAAAGGTGAGTTGGGATTACAGTTTTGCTTTTCTAACAGCTTTGTTGTTTATTGAACAAAGAGTTCTGCATAGGCTTGGCTCTTCCAAGGCAGATGCCATCCCCAGTAGGCAGAGTGCTTTGCATCCCTGACAAGTTCTTCATTTGTTACATCGGCATATGCTATTCTGAAAGTACCATGAATTGTATTTCTCCATTTAGCAACAAAATGTATATACAGCTGTGCAAGTTTACAGAAAAAAGACCTGTGTTTATGTCCACAAACCCTGGCTTAAGGGGACATGCTTGAGAATTAGACTATCAATCTGCTACTATTTTTTTTGCTTTTTGGCTCCTCTCACTCCTGTGATAGTGAATATATATTCACCAGGTACTAAAAATGGAAGTTACAATTTTTATGTGTGTTACTGAAGCGTGGGTAAGCTGTTACCTAATACTAGCACTCACTTTTGAAGTTCTAATTGACTCATTTGCAGTTAGCCAAACAAAAACCCCACCACCTTGAAGGGTGAAACTGAATTGCCTCTCTCAAATTCAGTGTTGATTAAAACCAAAATGCAGTGGTATCTCAACCGCATGGTGAGCCGTTTCTGCACAGTACTAGCAGTGAGTAGCAGCCTGTGTTTCACTCTGATGTCCATATGCTGGAGTTCCCACTGAAATTAGCTTGAGGTTAGTTCTACTTCCAGGTCGATTCAGGTCTTAGCAATTCTACAAAGCCAAAAAAGGAAAAGAATTGGCAATATTGTGGACCACCTACAACACCTTGAGGTGTGAGCTATTTTATAGGTTACGGTGGCTATCTGAAAGCAAGATTAGTGATGCTGCAGAGCACACTAAAACTATTGGCAAATGCTACACACCATTTTGTTTTCTTTTAACAGCACGGAATTACTTGCCATCCACAGGAGCTGCTGCATGAGGAAAACTGTATTGGCTGATCGTGAGAAGCAGGACTGCTTCCCACCCACCTCCCACCGCGGTGCCTGCTCACCACTTTGGGTCTGCTTTTACAGAGCAGCACAGGCTGCACTTGCTTATGAGCATCAAAATACAAGCATCATAGAAGGTGCTTTGGATTTGGGGCAGTGCAGTTTCTGAAGAGCAGAATAGCTTAGATCAATTACACAAATAAACATTTATGAATGTGCTTAATAAAGTCATCTAATGAAATGAGATGAGAGATGAGAGGCTCTCTCAATTCATTATGCCTCTTTCCTTTGAGAGAGACTTTTTTTTATCCCCCAAGGGCTGGATTTAGAACATGCCTTGAGACCTATTTCTGCCTTCTCAGTTTTCTCCTCTGCAACCTGATGACAAAGCGGGAGAGGTTTTCAGGCAGCTTTCTAATATACACGTGAGTATGAGTCAAAAATTTGCCTTTTGGCACATAGCAAAACCTCTGGAAGGTGCTCAAAAGCTTACTTGTGTGTGTGTGTGTGTGTATTAGCAACTTGGTCAGTTTTGTTTTGCTTCAGGAATACAGGATGCTTCTACCTTCGTCTATGAGGATTTATGCAAGTTAACATTAAAAGCAATGGTCCAAGCTCCCATGCAATACCTGTCAGCCTCCCCAGAGCAGACAAGCGTCTGCAACACACAGTGTTTACCTTGCAGGCAAAGCTTCCCAACCATAGATGTGTCATGCCTGGGAACACCTAAAAGAAATGCATTCATCCATGCTTGTCAGCACAGATAATAGGCCAAGATTCAGCCTGACTCCTTGACTCTTTGCAAGCTGTACCCTACTGCATCTTACTGTCATGTTAGTTGTTTGGCCCGTGAGAAGACCAAAGCCAAGGTTTTGTCAAGTTCTGATCTACAGCTCATCGTTCAGTTCTCACTTAAGTGTGTGCACAAGCAAAATCGGCACTGTCATCCTTTGTGCAGGCAGCAGCAGAGGTGCAAGTGTCACGGGGAGAACCCTGCTAATACGACACTGATTTGGTGTATACCTCATCAGGGCCTCACAAAAATCCCACATTCAAAAGGGAAACAGGTGAGAAAACAAACCAAACAGCCAGAAGCCCTCCAAGCTGGTAACTATTTCTGCTCATTTTTCCAGGTGTATCTACTTTGCTCGTGTAAAGTTCTATGAAGTCAAGATGCTATTTGGAGAAGGGAAATTCAGTTCAATCAGGTGAGAGAAGCATCCAGGCCAGATGCGCTCTTTAATTCTGAGTCATGTTGCTTTTACCAGAAGCGCTGGGTCTTGAAGCACAAGCAGTGAGAGGCCCCGGAGAGCAGGAAGGTACAGTGGGTAACAGCAAGGTTCACAGACATCGTCTTCTTGATATAAGTGAAGTAAATCCAGATAAATCCCATTTAGAGCAAACTGCAAAGATTTGCCAGTTTGCACCCCGAGGCTTGTGCAAGGTTTGCACAGCGCCAGAGCAGGAAACGTTTGATTTCTGTTATTTGTTTTCTGTCATTTCCAAGATCGTGCCCAGTAGTGCTCCTTGCCTCTGTTCAGTCCTGCGTGTGCTGTGGGAATAACAGTTACAGGCTGTGCCTCTCTTCTTCCTCGTGCCCTCTCAAGCTGTGCCTGAGCTGCCCAAGCACAGCAGTCCCTCCAAGTAGCCTGGACAAAAAACCGTCCCCGGAGTATTCCCAGCCTGTGTTCATCCCAGCTGCGTTAGGGGCACAGGAGGAAGGAAAACGGATCTACCAGCTCATTGAACAGCTGAGGTGATAGTGAGGATTACTGGGAGAAAGAGGGGGGAAAGAAGGAAGGGATGGATGAAGAAACTAGTGAAAAGACGATGAATGGCATAAAAATAAGGGCAGCATTTCTACCTTCTGGGAACACAGAGGTCTCGCATTCTCAGATGTATATTTGGTGCGTATCAGAGGCAAGCTGTGCCATGTATTTAATGAGTTAATTTAAGAAGATGTTTTTCAAAGAAGAACTACCTAAGAATACCAAAAAAATTGAAGGAAAAGAAGGAAGTTCTCATTTATTCCTAAACACTTGTGGGAACTACATGCTGTTATCCCCCAGAACAGGCATCTCGTGGCTCAGGACAAGGAGAGGCATCAGGGTCATCAGGCGAGACCATTACTACAGGACAAGGCAGGACACCCGGCTCTCACCATGGACTGCTGTTCTCTGTTTCCACGTTGTTCTGAGCAGGCTGGTGCTAACTCTGAATCACAACAGCATCTGATTCCTCCTTTCTCACACACAGCAGTGGGAACATAAAATAATTCGTTTTCCCAGACATACAGTTCCTGATTGCTGGCTTGTCTTAGAAAGAAAATAGCAGCTATGAAGTTTGTCGTCACCATTGCATAAACTACCTCTAAAACCCAAGGGTTTGCTTTTTAAAAACCAAACAAAAATCCAAACGATGACAGTACACCAAATCAGCAGCCCCACACTTGTTGCTAATGAGCCAGTTAGACAAAAAAAAAATCAGTGTGACCATCTCTGAGCCACATTCATATAGAAACTCTGCCACTTGGTGCCCATTATCTGCATCCCACACAAACCTGAAGCTTGCTTCCGGCTCCTCTTCGATCCAAAGTGGAATACAAACCATAACCGATGTTGGTACAAGGCCCTGAAAATGTAAACTGTTCTGTGAGTGCTGCTGCTTTCATCTGTTACAGAAGGGTCAAGTATTTGACAAAAGGCCATTTTTGCCTCTATCAATCCATACTTTTAGAAATCACAAAGCTTCAAAACAAATGTATGAATGACATGATGAAGAAAACCTATGAGGACTTATAGAGATGGGACAGGTTATTTAATATTAGCAAAATGTACTTGAATCTCTTTGGATTTGCTGCCTTCTGTTCCCTTTGTTGCTTACTGGCTTGTCGCCCTTTTTCACAGACGCAAGTGTCCTACCTCTTTTCAGAGAGACTACAGCTCTCCCTGCTGTGACCTGGCACGCAGCGGTGGGACGATGATGAGCCCTTCAGCCATCACAGTGTCACACAAAACACAGCTGATGCCAAACCCCCTGAGCTCCCTTCTGGTGCCCCTAAATCCACACCTTCCCCAGCTCCCTGCTCTGGAGGGGAATACCAGCACCCTTACCAAAGCCAAACTCTGCTGAAGGCTCTGGTGACCTGGGCAGGTGGGAAAGCTAAGATAGGTGAATAGCTAGGCTATCAGCTGAGGGACCAAACAGGATGTGTTCCATGGGTTTGGTCTTACAGTGTCAATCCCAGAAATGGCCCTGAGCAATGTAAATAAGCAGGAGAGGCTCGTATGGCACACAGCCAGTCTGGAGAGAAGGTCAAACAGAACGGAGAGGATTCAGGGAGTTCCATGCAATTTTTTTTCTTAAACAAGAAATAGATTTACAGCACTCCAAAAGCAAGTAAAATCCCAAACTAGTACACACCAAAATTCACATTTTTACCTCCCAAGTCTTCTGAAAACATCAGTGTAAGAGACTGTCATCACTGAAACAACCAGCGGCTTTTAAAGACACAGAAATCTTCCCCTTTGTTGAAAGGCACTGCCATTTCCACGCACAGTTCTCAAGTCTTATTTGTTATGGTGTTGTCTCATGCTGGCCAGCCGTATAATAAAACACCAGTCAAAAGATTCACTTGGATAACATTTGAGGTACGAAGTTGCACTTCGAGTATATAACTAAAGCCCCCAAGGAGTTGTATACAGAGAAGTAGCTTCACAGGGTTGTTTCGCTGGCCAAGTACTGGATTGCCATCTACTGGAGAGTAAAGAAATAAAATCCAACAAACACACACTGCATAGGAATGGAACTATGTTGCCTGAGCATTTTTGGCTTTAACTTTCCTGCTGCTATACAATTAAGCCAAGTCTGTGGTGGCCTATAAAATAGTTTCTGTGTTATGGTAAACAACTTCTGGTCTTCAGTATCTTCAAAGTTAGACCACATAAATATTACTTTCAGAGTGAGGCACTTCAAAAAATTTTTTAAAATGTTTCTTCAAAATGAGCATATATGGCCCATTTAGAGCTGGAATTACTAGATAAGCAGCCAGAAAAAATGTTGCTAAGGATTAGAGCTTTCTTAGTCCTGAACTTCTGTATTTGTGGGACCTTTGTGGTCTAACAGTTGTAAGAATGGCTACTGGATAGCTAAATAATATTACTACTGAGAGATAAAACCACTATTAGCAGAATTTATGCCAAAGGCAAATTAAAAATATCTAAAGCTTTCTCCTTCTGTCCATCTCCTTTTGCCTGTATAATGAATCTGTGTGTTTAAGCCTATTAATATACAGTGATCTCTTGCTGCCTTCCAATTAATTTTTTTTAAAAGACTATAAAGTTGAATGTTCTTAGAAGATAGGAAGTAGAAGAATTAAAATGGGTGATACAGCTTCAGCTCAGCCTACCAAATGCTCTACAACTGCCTTTGATGAGCTGAACATGTTTCCTACAAGATGCTCCTCTCAGTCACTGCAGAACCTGACTTTGCACTAAGAGGCTGTCCAGGTGGCAGATTTAAATAAGGGGAAAAATATAAATCTGTAGGACTGTGGACTGCATTACTGAGAAAGTTTGGGGCAGATAGCAAATGAGGCAGACATGTACAACAGAAAGAATGGTTCATGGCTGTGTCGGTTGAGGCTGGTTTAAAGCATGCCTGTAACACAGAAAATATGGAAAAACAGGTACTTTGCTTAAAAAGACAGATGAAGGATATTGAAGAGTTGGCTGTATTTCAAGAAGAATGTGCTCCAGCCTCCACAGTTCTTCTGAGTCCTTCTGCACACCTGCACCCCTGCATCCTCCCCATCTTTCTTTAGGTCTGTCCTGTGACAGTCTCATATTTTCACACCCCCTGTTCTCCTCATCACTCCTCCTTGCTTACCTTGTCATTAACTCATCTTTTGAGGTGCTTGATCCAGCCTATTCCTCTCTGCTGAACACCACAGCCATGAGTATGTCACTCAAGATGAGTTATTTCACTCATTGCTGCTGAGGATCAGCACTCAGCTGTGCAGCAGGAAAAAGCGTTTCAGGGAACATCCTGTTCAGAACCTGCAGCGTTGCAGCAAATCTGCTCAACAGATTCTCATGGTGCAGCCCACTTTAAGACCCACTTTAAGCTAGACCATTTTCAGTGCAAAATAAAAAAATCTTCTCATCATTTAATTGTTACATTTTAGCAAGTAAACAAAAATCACAGAAGTGATGAGACTCAGACTTTGCCAATAGCTGTGATCCTAAAGCAATGAGGCAGCAAGTGCTAAATGACAAAAGGTTAATAACTACAGCTGAGGGGGTATTGTTGCTGTTATATCATTTTCCTTAAATTTTTTCTTAAATGATTGAAGGACTTTTCTTAGGGGAGAAAACAGACCAGTCTGCAGAGTAACCAGAGGAGTCCAGCCCCCCAGGGCTCGACAATAATACACATTACAATAGTGTTTATCGCATTAATTTGGGGGTTTCCTTCTCAGGAGAAATTACATTTCTGCTAATCTACTTTCCCTGAAAACAAAGAATGGGTTTTATTCTCTGCCTCTCGTAAAGAGCATGCTGTATCTCTCTGAAGAAAATCTACCACACCATCTGACTTTAATAGTATTCCACTTTGTAGCAACCCTTTAAGACAGAGGCAAACTGCAGTGCTGAGCAATGTATGGCAGGAAGGAAAAAAAATCACTTTGCTATCGGTACAGTTATCCTCCAGGCTCCAAGTCAGGAGATCTGTCTATTGGTTCAATTTTCTGTGCAGCAGTTTGGATGTTTTTCCATTTTGATGAGACTGTATTTCTTGAAAATGAAGAGAAAAAGGCAAACAGGGTGGGCAGCTGGGGAAGTCCCCAAGCAGAGCTCTGAGAGACGGTGTGCAAGAGACAGCAATTTCACAAATAATAGTATTTTTCATTGGTCCAATTTGTTTTCTGAGTGGCATCAATAGAGAAGAGCTCTGCAATTTGCTGTGTTCAGTAACATTTCATGCAGCTCTGTGCCGTGCCCTTCTCTGTGCTTCTTGTAGCTCCTACAAGAACCAATATCACCTCCTAGCCAGCCATGCACCCCCACAGCCCCACTGCCTGTGCCAGCTGGGTGCCACCACGACCCTCTCCCAGCCAAGTGTCCAGGCAAGGGCTGTGTATGCCACGGCTGGCAGCTCTCCCCCTGCCCACCAGTGTTTGTGGCTCAGCCACAGCCCGGTCAGCTGCCAGGTTTGACGTACAGATGCAAAACTGGGGAAAGTCCTATGTCTGCTTGAACACTTCCCTGTCCTTGGATCTAGAAATCTGGGCTTAACAGCAAATTATCACTGTCTTGGTTTTGTGTCTTGCTGCCAGTGGCTACTTTACTTTATGTTTTTCTGAAATTGAGTGTTGATGTTCCCATTGCCTCATCCTGAGTCAGCTCCTACCTCCATCTGTGGTATGGAGAGCACAGCAATTAGCCTGGATAGCCAGCTATGTCCTGTAGAAGCTGAAGCCCTTTGCAGAGGGAGTGGGAGAATGAGAAGTCTCTGAATTATTTTTTTGTAAAACCTTTTACTAATCTTATTCAGAGACTACAGCCAAGCTCACATGTTATTGCTTTAAGTATTGTAACTCTCTCTTTACAACAACAAAACACAGTGATATTCTGTGATATACTTCCATGGGCTGCCCTGAACTAAGGCATGCACTTCTGCCTGTTTGATTCATCAAAATTATAAACCAACCTATTGCTGGCCCTGGTGCCATAATTAAGTCTAGCATATAGTTTGATATAATCACCCAAGCAAGGCTTTGTGTATTTATCTATTTATTCTGTGCATCCTTTGCTTTCAGTGGTGTGCCTCAAGGACAAAAAGACACATTTTTTCCTACCCAAAACAGGCACATTCAGCCCTCCTTAACACAAGCACAGTACTCCCATGTAAGCTGTCCTCGTCTAATTCTTCCAGGGGCTCTAATGACCCTAGCCACTGTATTTTCTGCTACTATCACTACCCCCTCCCTCAGTACTTTCCTTTCACAATATTAACTCTATTTTAACTTCCACTATCTTAAAAATTAACCACCCGGAGTTCCTACCCCAGATAACTGCCCCTCTTCTTCTCCCTCCGTAGCACTAGTCATACGAAGCAGGCTGCCCCTGCCTGTCTCTTGTTGCTGGAGAGGCACCTCTTTCAGGTGGGACGAGTTTTGGACAGACCTTGCTCTGTGCTAGGGCAAGTCCAGGAGTGCCTTGGCACAATCATAAGAGTCCAAGAGGGCACTTCTGGAATTGCTGTAAGGCAAATGTGGGGCCCAGCAAAGCAGGGGGGACTGTTCTTTCAGTGCAGTTATCTGAGTTAGTAATATTTAACTGCGTAACTTCCTTCCTAACTTAATAGCTGTGGAGTTCCCTTGTTTATCTGTATCTTACTGGGTGTCATTAAGGTCACTGTTACCTCAGAAGACGATGTGTTAGACTTACACGCAGTACAGGATGAGGACAGGGATGTTCAGTGTGGCACAGCTTTCATAGGAAGAAAGACTGACTAGCCCAGAGATCTGAAGGGAGAGGCTGAGGCAGGATAGGATGATGGGCACTGAAATTATGATGACCAGGGAAAATGCAAATAGAGAACAGTTTGCTCAGGGTCTTCACAACACAGTGAACCACTGATATTAAATCAGCAAGAGGAAATAATTGTTCATGACCATGTAGTTAAATTGTGGCATTTCTTCCAGCAACCCGCTTCAGAGAACACAGGAATTAAGGAATTGGAGAGATTGTGGAACATAGCTTCATTTATGGCTGTTAAAAAGATTATGTTGTGAATGTAGGCTTTACATCAGGACACACTTAAACCACAGACATCTGGGAGGGTGTACAGGCGAAAGGTCTCATACTCTTTCCACAAACATACTTTAGGATGCATGTGAAGGAAAGATAACAAGATGAATAAACCCTTAATCTGATCTAACACAAGTGTTCCTATGTTAATGTATTTGGGAGACTGGAAGGTGCAGCTTGTGCTCTCCTCCTTTTATCTCATTTTTTCCATCGTCTGGACTAGCGGTAATAACATGGATTTAGCCACAGTGCTCAAATATGAGATCACTTTTCTATTGGCTAAGGGCAATCTGCAGTACCTCAAACCCCAGTTTAACTGCCCAGAAGCCTGTGAGAATTCAAATGAAATAGGAAAGGGCCTTTCCATTAAAAACTGAGTTGCTTACTACTGTGTTACTCCACAGGACTTCTCAAACTTCAACTGATGCCAATAGTAGCAGCTAAGGAATGATGTCCCCTGGCTGACACTCCGTTTTCATATAAAATTTCTGGATCTTAGTATTAATATAGGGACTTAAACAGATGCTGCATTTCACCTTCCATGTGATAATGAAGCTTATGACAAAGCCAGGAATACCTGACAAGAAAGAAAGGAAGCAGAAATGTTTTCATTTCAAGAGTCACCACAGGGAAACTTCAGTGAATTGGCAGCTGTGCAGTGGGTGACATAAATGTGGCTCGGATGCTCTCTTTGCCCTCCCATCCCTTCCCTACAGCTTTCCAATAACTCCTCACAAGGTGGGAAGCAGAGAAACTATCCATCCCATTTAGTCCAGACAAATTCCAGACGTCTACTTTCTCACTGTTATTCCAATTACTAATTTTTCAGGGTTGAAGAGACCTCATGAACCAGAGAAACAACCACAGCAGCCACCACCAGACCTCCAGCACATGTCTCTGGGAGAGATTAGGGGCTGCCACAGCTGGGGGGCGGAGGGGTGGGCAGTGCCACTGGTAGAGCATCCCTGGCACCAGCAGCCACCCTGCAGGGCTCCTGCATACTCCAGCAAGTCCTCCAGGAACACACTCCTCTGGGGTCTCCTTTACTGCCATTCCCAACAAATAAATGTGTCTTTGCGACCCGCAAAGCCCACGTTCACCACCCACAGCCTGTGCGTTGAAGTCTGCTCCCTGCCATTGTTTTCTACAGGAAAATGGCTAAAAATCCCTCCGTCAGTGTCACATTTTTCCACGAATAGGGCCTGTCGTGATTAAGTATGTTCGCATGAGGGAGCTTTCCAAGCTTGAGCAATCCATCTGGCAGCAGTATGCAATGCTATAAGATTATTTTCTGCAGGACGGGGCTGAGAGCTGATTTAATTGCGTTAGTCACCAAGCAGCAGTACTGCTGATCTGGGACCCAGAGCGCTGGCTGGCCAGCAAGTCTCGTGGTTATTTTAACTTTGTTTGTTTGACCTTTTCCGTGGTTCGGACCCCTTGAGGAGCTGAAGAAGGCTTCATCCCCCCACTGTCGCCTCTGAAACACAGAGCGGCTAGGGCCAAGCTTTAGGCTAAATATCAGGCTGCACAGACTGAGTTCATCTTCACAGGGGAAAAGTCAGCCTCTTACTGAATGACTTTAAAGAAACCAGTTTTTAAATAGTGAGTGAATTCGACGGGAAAGAAGGAAATGGAGCTGGCAGTTGTTTATTGCTCTAAGAATCATTAAACATTTCTTTCTTTATTAGCTGTGAGATGTCTATAGGCAAATAAATTCACAGATCTGTAGAACAGAACCAAAACCTGACATTTAGATCCAGAATCAATTTCTCTCAAAGTCTGTGGGTGTTTGACTCATGTCATCCACTGATGCAAGCAGCATAAAAAGAAAGCAGCTGAAAAAGTTATGTCCTACAAGAAAGTTTTCCAAGCCCAGCAAGGCTCTCTCTTTCAGGTGGATCATTTAAAGATACTTATTGTGTATCTAATGCTGTTACTTGCTGCAATTCCTATCACCATAGACAAAGCATTGCACAAGTTTAAGTAAGTCTCCAAAAAATATTTCTAAAAAGCTGTTTACTGCCAGACCGCTATTTTTTTAACCTCTTGAGCCAAACTCTCTTAAACTGCACAGCATCTGGGGAGGAAATTATTGCTCAAATTGCCAGTGTCCGGAGAGATGCCAAACTTTGATCGTAGCAGTGATATCTCACTCATTGCTGTCTGAACAACACACTTGTGTGTCTTGGAGACCTGCACTCCAGCTTTCAGGACAGCACTTGTCAAAGCTGAGCTGATGGGAGAATTTGTACATGAGGAACCATGTAACACAACTTGCCTTCCACTGCTCTCATTAGCTGGATCACGCCTTCATGGCAGGTTCAGATATAAGAGAAAAACTAGGAATTTTGCACCAAATAATCTGTAAAACTGTGATACTAACAGTAAAGTCATATAGAAATAAGAGTGAAATACATAAAATCTCTTATATGATACCTGATATGATGAAACTCCATACTCTATGGAATTTGAAGGACCTCCAGAAAAACCATAAACTTGGTAGGCCAAAACAGCTGAATTGTAACAAGCTACCACAAGAATCAGATCTCTGTTTAAATTATCTTTATCTCACAAGATCCTGGTAAAATTTGACAATATATTCTTTTTAAAAGGTCCCACACCAGTTTTGAGGATGACAAAGGTGATCTGAATGTGCTAACTGGTTATTTGTGCCCACTCCAACATTGAGCTCGCAGGTTGGGATAGTTACCCCTCAGGGCACGGCTGCTTTTACCTGGAAATACTTTACTATTTGAAACTTCCTGATGAACACTTCCTCGAATTCTGTAAATAGCTGGGGAGGAAGACTTCTGTGTCCAGATAAAAGATGTTCATGCATTTGCCGGCAGAGACATGGAGTTCCCAGAGCAATACTACCAGTGATCCCCATGAGCCAAAAGAGATGATTGTGAAAATGATGCCTCCTGTAACATCAAGAGTGAGAGGGACAAATGGACAGCCTTGCGTAGACCCTGGCTCTGGAGGTCAGTTAAGACTCTGGTAGATTATCCAGTGAAATTTTCAATAGGAATTAAAATAACATTTAAATTCCTCCAGATTTATTTTTGCTTGGTTTTAGTCTGGGCAGGGAGTCAGGGCAAGCAGCTGTGTTTTCAAGGTCCACTTTTATGGTGTGAAATTTCTTTACAATCTAAGGGGAGGAGAGGTTGCTGAGGCTTGGTTTGAACAGAAAGTTAACATTTCAGACTAAACTTCTTTTAGCTAACAAAACATGATCACACAGAATCACAGAATCATCCAGTTGGAAGAGACTTTTAAGTTTGAGTCCAACCATTCACCCTGCACTGCCAGGGTCCCTAAACTATGTCCCTCAGCACCACATCTACACATCTTTTAAACACTTCCAGGGATGGGGACTCCACCACCTCCCTGGGCAGCCTGTTCCGATGCTTCACAACCCTCTCCATAAAGAAGTTTTCCCAGATATCTAACCTAGATCTCCCCTGGCACAACTTAAGGCCATTTCCTCTTGTCCTGTCACTTGTTATATGAAGAAGAGACCAACCCTCACCTTGCTACAACCTCCTTTCAGGTAGTTGTAGAGAGCGATAAGGTCTCCCCTCAGCCTCCTTTTCTCCAAATTAACTCCAATTTCCTCAGCCGCTCCTCATAAGACCTGTGCTCTAGACCCTTCACTAGTTTCGTTGCCCTTCTCTGGACATGTTCTGGCACCTCAATGTCCTTCTTGAAGTGAGGGGCCCAAAACTGGACACAGTACTCAAGGTGTGGCCTCACCAGTGCCCAGTACAGGGGATCAATCACTTCCCTGCTCCTGCTGGCCACACTAGTGCTGATACAAGCCAGGATGCTGTTGGCTGCCTTGGCCACCTGGGCACACTGCTGGCTCATATTCAGTCGGCTGTCGACCAGCACCCCCAGGTCCTTTTCCACTGGGCAGCTTTTCAGCCAGTCTTCCCCAAGTTTGTAACATTGCAGGGGGTTGTTGTGCCCCAAGTGCAGGACCCAACACTTGGTCTTGTTGAATTTCATACAGTTGGCCTCAGCCCATCGATCCAGCCTGTCCAGATCCCTCTGTAGAGCCTCCTGACTTTCAAGCAGATCGACACTCCCACCCAGCTTGGTGTCATCTGCAAAGTTAGTGAGGGTGCACTCGATCCCCTCATCCAGATCGTTGATAAAGATGTTAAATAGGACAGGTCCCAATACTGAGCCCTGGGGGACACCACTGGTGACCGGACGCCAGCTGGATTGAATGATAACCTTTCTTCCTGTACCGACACATAAACATATATGGTATGGCTCCATCCCAGCCTCTGAGGTTGAAAGCTCCAACTCTAGCTCTGCTCTGAAAAGATACTCTGTAAAAAAACCACACCTGTATTTATAGGTTCTCAGTCACTCAAACCTCAGATCTGCTCATTTAAAAATAAAAAAGATGTTTTTTTCTAGCTGCCAGTGCTTAAACTGCACCTGGCTCACAAATCATCTCTCATAAGCTTCAGCTGCACCTTAACTGCGCCTGCAAGGCATCTTACCGGGCTGGGATTACAGATGAGGCTGTCGGTGCCAGGGAGAACAGAGCTTGTCTTTCACAGTCTTGAGAGGGTGTGCAGGGCTGGCAGCCTTATAAAACATCTTTTTTTTACTTATAACCTGAATGCATTCAACCTGCTGGTCAGCTGGAACATCCCAGAAATCACCTGATGTTGTGTTGAAAACGCCAGAAGCAGAGGTGAGAGGTGGTGCACATTTATCATGTACCTAATGGAACAGGTGACTATTCGTCCTTCAGTCAGGTAGGACAGTTTCCTCACAACATATCTGGCTTTCTCTCCGACATGCCTCTCAGGAGGGACAGCACAGTTACGTTACATGAACCGCAAAACCCTACTGGAGGGAAGAACTGGTCTGTGTGGGTAATTTAAGTGACTTTTTTTTTATATATATAATGTTCTTTCATAAGCTTACAATTGGAATTCATCTCAGAAGACCAATTCCTCATAGCTTTCTAGAGCACCAGGAAAACACAAGGAGCCCGCAGGGCGGGGTGGTTCCTGGAGGAATTGCTGAGGCCGTGGCTGTGGGGAGGATGTGCTACCGAGGGAGCCACCAGCCTGGCCTGAACACCGCCAACCGCTGGGCCTATCTGCAGGAAACATTCGGGGCCTGCCACCAGACGGGTTGAATCTGTGGGAACACTGTAACATCTGTGGAGAACACCAGGCCTGTGCTGGGTGCAGAGGCGGGAGCAAGGAGCAGTGAGGGTGAAGGCTGAAGCAAGACCCAGGAGCCAAGCAAAAGGGGACAAGTGTAGCTGCACCTGTAGCTAGGCTGGGCTCAGTTTAAAAAAAAAAGAGGAGCGGGGAGTGGCATGGCTCATCTGATAATTGCTGATTAGCTCTTGCTTGTGGGAAGCTCAGAGGCTCTGTCAGAAGTAGGGAGGGAGCCTGGAGCGGTTTTGCTAAGGTAAGCTCTGCACCACTATTCAAACTTGCAGTCTAACCTAGTGTGGAGGCTGTGCAACAGGGGTCTCTGCTCTGAGGTGGGAAAAGAACTGTAAGGGGGACAGGCATGTAATGTGACTCTCAGAAGCAGCCAAATCTGGGTCATATTAAATCTTCTTAACCAAATGTTCCCCAGGTGTTCACTAACTGCTGTGGCTGCAGGAGCAATGGTTATCTGTGTTCAGTTGTATTTCTTGGGGAAACTTTTGTATTTTATCCTTGAAAAAATGGAATTGTGTTTTGTCAGGATGCAAAGGGTGAGCTGAGGGAGCATGCGGGCCATCACTGTCTTAATGTGCTTGATGTAAGGTGTGCTGCAAGGGGTAACGCTGCTGTCCCTTCTCCCTCTGGGTGAGTCCTCAACCTGTATCTCCAGAAGGATCATTCCTTCCCTTTTTCATTTGTATAGGTTTCCCTCCCACTCTGTCCTTTGACTCCTTAAGATGATGATGATGATCATTTAACTTTAAAGTCTTCCAACTTTAGCTAAAATCTTGCATTGCAATTTAACTCCTTCTTGTTGCCCAAGCAGTGGTAGAGAGCTCTTGGCATGTTTTCCTCTCCCTTTGCAACTTGTTTATGTTTCTCTTGTGTAATTCTTTGATTGACCTCTTCCTCTTGTCTATGCTCTCTGCTACTAAGATTCTACCTTCCAGATCTGGCTTTTCCCTTTCAGTGGCAGTTTTTCTCTCTCATCAATGTGCGCGTGACTCTGCATATACTAATAACAGGGTTCAGTGCTTTGCCACACAAGGTAATTTTCCTTGCATTACAAACGTGCATAAATGTTCCTATTCTGAACAGGTTTGGTCTGTGCTCTCACTTAGCAGAATCATAAGAAATTATTTTACTGAGTAACTGCCCATTGATTTTCAAGCAGTCTGCTTTAAAGAGGAAAAAAGTTGGCAGCCGTTTCATTTATTAAATCTATGTTGGTGCTGTTAGGCTTTGAAATGGTTGAGGTCTTTTAATGGAGGGGGCAAAATCTGCCTAGTATAGGCCATCAGAATGTTGTTGCGAATTGTTTTTAAGTGGCAAAGCTGATGTAAAGAATTGCTGTGTGATTAATACATGCATTATCATCTTTAAGCTATAAAAACTAAACCATTTCCTCCCCCCGTAGGAAGGACGTTATCATTTATCAGCCACTACAGCTTCAGAGTGTAAGAGTTCAAGATGTTCTGAGGTGATACAAGCACACTTTTGGCACAATGACGAACCTGTAGGGAGTTATTTCATTTTTGTTTTGAGGCTAAGAGGCAACTGAAGCTTTATCCACAAGGTTATGTTTACAACAATAAAAATAATTTTGGCAGCTATAGCAGAAGGCAAGAGGGACTAGCATAGTTCACAACACTAAGGAAAAGATAACGCCTTCTAATTACAAGAGAGCATGCAGCTACGAGGTTTGCAGGACCAGCCTCTTGTTTACCCTCACCAATGGCACAAGGGCAGAAAATGTTTGGTTCCCACCAATGGCCAGCAGCTAATTCTCTCTGTACTGTGGAAATGAGAGCAAGGGCTTTTCCAAAGGGGTGGGGTGGGGAATCAATTTTGCAAAATGGATGAAATGATTTAAGACTATGTAGCTCCAGGGAGCACAAGACCATTGACTTCAGCCTAACCTGGGCTATTGGTGGCTGTACTATCTACCATCCCTTATCTTAGGAAGATTTACCAGAGCATCATTTCTCTAAGTCACTGCACTGAAGTGACAACACTTGTAAACAGATGATGATAAACTACCTGTGGGAATTGTTCCTCCTACATATAGTGTTGTTGGTAGCAGGTGGCTGCAGGAATCCAGTGAGAACAGCGAGATTAGAGAGACTAATGTCCATCCCACGCTTCCTGCTCTGCAACAGCTTGACTTTTGGTGGTTCAGCTTTGGGTCTAGCCTAGCAAATGTGCTGTTTGCATTGTCCACTCAGTGATATGCTTAAACACCACATTTGCTCAAACAAGAGGCTGGGATGCAAGAAGGGAATGGGGGGGTGGGTGCGGAGCGGAGGGAACTGTAGCACTCTCCTACACAAAAGTATCAGTGCTGCACACTCGCTCTATTCCCCTCTGCCAAACTGAATGTATCTCCAAAGCTCTCCAGCAAACACACTCCTTCAATGTCATCTGCATTTAGATTCTCACCAAAGCACTTATCAAGGTCTGACTAAAACCAGATTATGCTGCTTGACAAGACCTAATCAGTCTGATTCAGTCTGGTAGAGCCAGAATGCTCTCTGGAGATGGGTACAGTCCTCTGGGGATGGCGCTGCATCCGGCTTCAACTTCTGCCAGTACTCAGTGATGCTATCCCCACCAACAGTCAAGCCTCACATATGCTGCCAGCTACCTGGACAGACATGGACAGGCAACACTTCAGCTGTTCCGGTGGTACCCCCCTCTCATACACTATCACACGCCCCATCCTGCCTGCCAGCACTCTCCAGGACATGCTCCACAGACTCAATGCCAGGAACATATTTAACATGTTTTAAGAAGATAGTTCTTTAAAAATAGAAAAGGAAGCAGGTTTCCTTGTTTCTTCTAAAAAAAAAAAAAAACTCCACAAAAAAACCCCCATAAGTGTTCCTTCTCCCATATGGGCATGTTGAGTAAAAAACTGTTAAAATCGATGATCTCTTCTCCCCTTGCTTTTAACTCTAACAGACTTGTTCAGAATTTAATCTGGTCAAAAAAGCTAAAAGTGTCAAAGGTTCTTTCCCACTTCAGGGAAGTGCAATCTTCTACTGGCAACCAACAGATCATTCAGCTGTCCCTTATCGCCATGTTTCATGAACTTTGTGACATTTCAAGCACCTCTTTTTATGGAACGTGGAACAGACCAAGTGAATTTTTGCTCACTGAAGATTTCAGACGCACACGTGCTAAACCAACATACAATAGCTTTCACTTAGTTATTTCTATGAAAGAATATTTTATTAATTTTCTCTTTTATGTAAGAGTGCTTTCATAAGAATACAGAAGATGTACAACATTCTTCTAGTATTAACATATGAAATGTATATGTGTCTTGGAGTTTACTGATCCTTACCATGGGACTCACACCTGATGGGGTTTGGGGTGGGGTTGTTGGAGGTTTTTATGTATGCCTGTTAGTAACAAAGGGCGTAACACCGAGGAGGACAGATGCCTTTAACACCTAGGAGCTAGTCGGTACCCATTTGAATAATTAGGTATTTTCTCGTGCATTTCATGGTCCTCTCCTTCTACCAGGGCCTGACAGAAGAATGCAAGACACTGTAGTAGATATAATGAAACTGTGCACATGTAAGTGATTTCTGAACACAGATACCTCTACCCCACCCAGAGCAAGAGAGACTGGCATGATGAAAAAGTGTGCATAATAGCAAGAGCATTTTGTGCAGGCAGGCATCCAGGAGGCTTTGTTAGGAGGATGGTTGGCACTGAACTGTGGGTGATGAGCCCTACAAGTGGGCACCCTGGAGCTTAGCCTGGCCCCATGGTTGGGGTAGAGAGCTGCTCAGGTTGCTCTATGCTGTGCTGCTGCCACATCCCCAGAGAGCTCTCCTGCTCAGCATCCTACCCTAACAGGCTCCAGAGAGTCATGCCATGTTCTGCACCACAGCAGGAGCCGCCCCAGAGCTGAAGAGATGACCAAAGCACAGTAAAGGTATGCAGTCCCAGAGTAAGGTGCAAGCTTTTTGGCTCTAGTCTGGCTCTACAATGGGCATAACAGCTCCTGACTGAGTCCTGGCCTAAGCTACTGGGTTGTCTCTGCACCATATTCCTCAGTCTCCATGTTGTGCTGTAACTTTTTTGCCCAGGACTCTTGCCCAGGGCTTCTCCAAAGCTGAGGAGTGCTGTGTTAGTGGGGCAGTTGGACAGGATGACACCATCTATAATTTAGATACAGAAAACCACAGGAATTCGGTCTTTAGGGTGTGGACTGCTACTCTTCTAACAGTACTGAACTGTCTGTTATGATCATACCAACTTTTCATCTCAACACCAGACTCAAGCCCTCTGGGAATTTATGAGTTTTTGAATATATAGCTCAACATGTATATACACTAAATGGTGCTGTCATGACCTGTTACCCAGATTTCACAGGGTAGAACTCAGCTATGAAGCATCTGCACGTTACTTGATATGCCCACCTAATGCATAATTTCTGTAATGCTTATAGTCATATGCTGGATATAATAGAGTTTGAGGCACCATATTCGCAAGTTAATGACATATGCAAGATTCCATACAGTATAGTAAACTGAACAAGAGATTTAATCCATGATCTTTATTATGTGGTGTACCTGAGCACGTGAGTCTAAATGTAGAGACTGAAATACTGATTGTGATATTTTCAGATTGATGCTTCCAAGTGTCCCTCTTTACCTTTCTTGATCACCAGTTCTATATTGTAAATGCTGCAAGAATTCCCTTGGGGTTCCTGCATGATCCAGCATTCGCTAGAGGCCAGTCCTTTTCCTCTTATCTGAGTAAACACTTTATACACTCTGTGCAAGAAGAGGTGCAGCAACAGATTTCCAGCTCAGGGAAAACCATGTATTTGGGTCCCCTGAGAAGAGGTTCTTCATTCCCAGTACCGCTTTATCTAGGTAAAGAGAGATTATGGAGCAATATTGCAATGCAAACCCAAAACACCATATCCAATATTTGAAAATGAACCTACTCAGATACATTGTTGATGAAACATGACCTGGAAAAAAGGCAAAACATCTGCAGAGAATATTTCATTTGATCAAACTGAGGTGAACGACACCGAGGATGCAGTTTTGTATGCTGTAAAGGACTGAAGCCAGGTTCAGGAAACCTTCTGCAAAATCAATACAAATTTTGATGGTTGGATATGTTTTTCTCCCAGTGGAAAAGCATATGAGGGTTCAGGATAACCAGCAGCCAGCTGGCTTTAAGGAATAAAATGCAGGAAAATCTATGGAGTAGGATGACAAATAGAGTTGTTGTGAGTATGACCTGTTGGCCTGGTTTATGTTTAGATCCTTTTCTGAAAAGAATCTCTTTTATTGTGGCCGAGTGTTTCTCCCACCCCCATTTAAAACCTGAGAGAGAGTCCTTTAAAAATATATAAAAATCAATAACACATGCAAATAAAAAGCTGGCATAGAGGTCTAGCACACTTGTATAACTAGCAATTATTTTTCATTAGAAAGGAGTTGGCATAGTACAGTATAGAATACATAGATACTATATACATACTATACACGTACATTCCTACATGTAGTTTGGCACTTTGAGTTTGTATAATTTTCCATTAATGACCTAGGCCACTTATCTAAAAACCGCCTCCCGTGTGTGCCTCGTGCCTTACGGCTTCTTGGTATGTCTTTACATTTTCTTCATCATTGAAGCTCACAGTATATACTAAAACATCTGTTGCCAAGAGAAATAATGTTCTTCATGGTGTTTTTAGCAATAAAAATTATTTTTTAAGGTTTAAGCACTAATGCCAAACTCATTTACAGTTACTTTTGGCACTGTAAGCAATAGGGCTGTATGTTGTGCAGAAAATATGTGACAACAATGTATTTAACTTAGGTTAAATAAACAAAATGTTTTCACGTTCTTTTTTACTGAACCTTCTATGTAGGAAGGAGAAAGTATTGGAAACTTTTTTTCAAAGGCAGGTTATAGATTATGGAGGAGGGACCCAGTAAAATCTGGGATGAATGACCTGTCCCAAAGCCAAAAGAATTTGAAGGAAAAAGCTTCACCAGTTGGAAGGAAACAACAGATGGTTTTGTCAGCTTGAATCAAGCACAAGACTGAAACCCAATTTCCTGGGAAGTCCTGAAAAGAGGTATTTCAAAAAAAGAAATAAAGTAAGGATGCCATATCCAGATGGTCAAAATTACACAGTGAAAAACTGTCTTCAGCAGGTGGAGGTTGCCAGCCTTTTTAAGTGGTGATGTCAAGTCTCATCAGCTAAAGAACCGCAGATGTGAGCAGTAGCTGGGCAGGAGGCATCAGAAAAACGTGTAAGAACTATGTTTCCCCCAGTAACTCACTAGATGTCATTTCCTACTCAGGACAGAGCACATGCTCTGCCTCAGTGCTGGAAGGTGCCGTTTTCAGAGTGAAACAGTAAAACTGAGCTGCTGCTCTCCGCAGCAATTCAAAAGAGATTATTGCCATTTTTGCATATCTAAGAGGGGTGGTTTCCCTCTAGTCTCTTCTTTTTTATTATTTTTTTCCCTTATATTTCTAGGAGTTTGAAAACAATAATATAAATGTAAATGTTGGCACTGAAATCTCTGAGTTGGAGAGGACAACGGATCTAGCTCAAAAGCCCTGGCTACAACCCCTTCAGGTTCTAGATGCCCTCTGGAGAAAAACTGCATGTGGTGCCACTGCTCTGCTGTGGGATGAAGCATTAGGAGCCTGGCAGTAAAGAAGAGGGATTGCTGGCCACAAAAGTTACAGCCGTCTAAAGCTTTCCTACCTTAAAATATAAGTACAACTCTTAGGGCAGCATTACTGGGTCCTCAGGTACTGGGTTTGACCACTCGCACTTTTGCTGCTGGTTTAAAATTCCGGGAGGAAACTTTTCTCTTCTGCACTCCCTCCTTAATCTCCCATCTAGTCCTCTCTTTTATCAATGTTTTTCTTCACGTAAAACCTAAACATTGACTTAGCATTCTACATTTGTAACTCTGGGTCAATAACAACAAGACATTATGTTTGCACTCATCTGCCTAGACTGTTGATGTGAAGACTGAAGTACTCGGGGTGTGGGGTTTGGTTTGGTGGGGTTTTTCTGCTGTTTTCATGGGCAAAGTCTGCTTCCTGTCTTTTGTGCATACCACTATAATTTGGGAAGGAGAAGTCCAGCCCAGCTGTGGAGGAGCAATGTGTCAGGACCTATTTTGACTGATATTGACTGTATTGAAATCCATGGACCAGCTGCTTCACACAAGAGTACTAATTAAATAATGATAAGCCTTTTAAAAAAAAAAAATCACCTTTCCTTTTGGGATAGGTGTACCAATTTTCAGCTCCTGACTATGTAATTTTTTTTTTTCTAGATGGCCTTGAAAAATTGTTGAGCTCATCACAAGTACAAAGAAAAGAATAACATATGAGCATATTTTTGTGAGATTTACTTCTGTTTAGAAATACCAGGTACAATCAGTTAGATTGAACAGGCTGATTTAGAGCTCTAATTGGAACATAAACATTAAGTATATTTTCTGTAATAGCTAACTTTCTACTGAAATGATCAGCAGTAAAACAGTTAATGTTAACATTTAGTCTGTCATCTTTAGATTTCAGTCAGTACTGTACAGGGATGAACAGGTCATACCAATTGAAAATTATTCTTTTGATTGTCTTTGGTCTCTTGAAGATAAGACTGCATCAGTTCTGTTTGATTCTTGTCTTCAAGGATTTCTTCACAGCCATGACTCTGAGGAACATAATTTTATTTTAAATGTGATGTGAGACTTTAGAACATCAGCTTGATAACGAATTTAATAACACCATAAAGTCTTGTGAGAATGCAGTACAAGAAATTCCAGAAGCACAGGAATTTAACTGAACATGCCCTTCTTCCTTCCACCTTCTTGCTTTCTCCATGTCGTACTTAAGTTCAGGTTGGTATTTGTTCACATAGTACACAGTAAGCCAATGCCAGCTATAATCTCTCAGCTACTCCTGCCCATTTATTTCCATCTCCATGAAATATTTATTGCTGTTTCTTATATTCTTATATCCTGAGGGGTATGCTTTTGTTTACATCTTAATGGAATTAAGCAGCAGGATGTGTTTGCACAAGCCTTACAGGCATGCCCCTGCTTGGTCTGCTCAGGCATTAATTAAAACTGCTTGTGAGGGACTTGAAAAGTGAAGTTTTGTAAGCAAAGGTCTATGTCTCTAGCAGAACAGAAAGTGTTTAACATTACATAACAAGAGAAAACGTGTAATTTTGGGTCCATTCAACCAGGTGAGCAGTTTATTTCCATGAAGTCATAAATGTTTTTTGCACCTTTCTGCTCTTGATGTGATTTGCAGTTCTGCGTGTTTATCTATAACAAGGCATGGACGCAACCTAATCATTTGGCAGAAGGTTTTCCAGTTTAAAATCTGTTTGCTTGTCCTTAAATCTTCTGCCAAACAATATCTCACTTGTAGTTAAATTTTCAAAACACTGCAACACTTGATTCACAGGGGAGCATGGCCCTGCCATGCAAAGGCGTAGGAGATAAGTGCTGAGTCTTCCTCTTGCCTCAAACAGTTTAAACTCGTATCTGACACTTTTCTGCAAAGATTCCTCATTTGGAGGCTGTTGGTTTCTGCTCCTGGTCCCAGGGACCTTCAAGTCTTTGTGCAAAGAGGAGCACCTTTAAAGACAACCAGCATGGGACCGTCTGCCCCTGCTCAGTAGGTCTCTGGGTAGGACACTCAGACGGGGGCGAGAGGGATCTCATGTCCCATTATCTCTGTGCACTGAACAGACTGATAGAAATTGTCAGCGGAAACAAAACTCCTTTGCATGTCTATCCAGCACCCAAGAGCTCTGAGAAAGTTGTTGTCAATCGACTTCTGTGACAAGAAATTGATATTAATTACAATCCAGTTTAAATTACACCCACAAACAGTGCGAGCCCTGGAAGTACTGAGACGATTATGTGTGTGAGATTTTATTTACAATTAAATAACTCTTCTTAGCTGCTTCTGAGCAAGCCTAGGTCTGTACTGCTGAGTAAACCACGACAGGAAGCAATACATGGCCGAGTGGTGCAACGTGCATCATCTCGGTCCTCCCGGTGCCTGGCTCGCCTCTGAGCAGAAGGTGCCTGAGTGTTCTGTGCAGTGCCCTGCCCCGCGCCTCCCCGGGGCCTCACCAGCTGCACTGAGGCTCTAGTAGGTGACAGTGAGGCTTTGGGGAGTTCTAGATTTTAGCTTTTTTTTCCATTTCAGAGCATTTGAAGCAATCTGGGCTGTGTTACAGCCCACAATATTGATGGGTTTACAGCATGAAACTGAGGGTATTGTCACGTGTCATGTTGTCATGTGGGAAACATTTTGTAGTACAAAGCCTGCTAGAATAATGTCAGAAAACTGTGTAAGGTGGAGGAAGCCAAACTTGGGACAGCCGTGTCTGTATTGCCCTTTGGGAACTAGCCATGGAGTGAAATAATTCCCCAGAACTGCACACACTCACCTCCTGGAGAAGGTTATCAGGTGTAGCCCACAACAGGGAGCCAGCTCACTAGTAACTGAGCAATACACCTCTTCCAAACCACAATGTTAATGCTTGCTGCATGGCTGGTTTTTTAATTTAGCAATAGGGGTGTGATCAGTGAATCTCAGTGAAGACCAGAGGCTAGGATTTCTATCCTTGCAGAGGTAAACTGTAATGAGGGAAAACAGACTGCAGGAGGAATTTTGCTTCACAGCTTCAGTAAGGGCTGTTTATTTGAGTCATAGGATGCTAATGACTTGGAAAAAGAGAAAGAGAGATGACATGGAACTTTTTAAAAATACGTACATTTAATATGGCTTTAATGATCAAGAGGAATAAAAAACATCTGGGGAATATCCGTCTCTAAAAAAAATAATCAATGAATAAAAAAAATTGAGACTGGAGCAGGACATACAAAGAAGGAGTAGGAGGTAAACATACGTTAAAATATGTAAACATACATTAAACAGGATGCAAACTTACATTAAAAATAAACATTTTATTTCAGCTTTTTCATTGTCCTTTAGGTCTGGGCCACATTTTCAAAAGAAGATTTAAAAAACCTAATCTAATAACCTTTCATAGACAATTAAGCTCCTAAATCACTCAGATGCTGCAGAAAGTAATATCCCCCTCCCATTTTCTAATTAACTGTCTTAGAAAATAACAGCTTACTTAAAGAACAGGTTAAGTTAAGGGTTTGCATAGTCTGTCATTTGCTGTAGGGAATAAGAAAGGTTCCCTAAGAAGCCAGAACTATGATTAATACCCCGGTATCTGTAAGAGAAAAGAATTTAGACTTCTTTTGTTACGTTTCAGGGAAAACGTTAGTTGGAATGCAACTTTCAGAGTTAATTCTCTTAATTAGGGCTCTTGCTTCATCACTTTGCCATTCCCATTGTCTGTGAAAATGAGAAGTTTGGGTCCCAGAGAGCAGACTTAAATGGCGAAAGGTAGAACTGCCTGCCTTGGTGAGCGATCACCAAACCTTAGCAGTGACTCTGCTTTTCAGCACTGCATATAAAAAGGGTATTAAACAACTGAAGAGTCATGGACAGCAAAAGCAGTCAGTAGAGCTTGAGGAAATATGTGACCAGTGACAAAAGTCACAGAAATTTGGTTTGTTTGGCTTGGAGAAAAGGTAACTTAGAAATATGGTAATAACAATCCTCAGAAATGTTACAGGCCAACACACACACACATACATACACACAAAGAATAAAACTGTTTTCTGTGACCTCTGTGAATAGGACAAAAACTAATCACCTCAAACTGCATCAAGTGAGATGTAGCTGAGATATCACCAGTCAGAATAGCAAAGGACTGGGAGTGTGTGTCTGGTGAGGTGGTAGGGACTTTGTTGTCAGAGGTGTTAAGAACATCTTTTCAGACATTCAAGTACAAACATCTGTTGAACTGGCATAGCCAGTTCTACCTTGGGAGAGGTGGATGTGCTAAATGACTTACCAAGGTCCCTTGTGGACCTACTTCCATCACTCTACTACTCTTAAACAAAACACAGCACTCTAGCTACTTGGAAACAAAAAAAGGAAAAAAAAGTCTCTTTTTTGTTTTCTAATACTGTTCTCCCCCAAGGTCACAAATGGTAGGTAAGGATCCTCATGCTGTAAGGCTTCTAAGCAGTGGTTTAGCCAAATGTTTGCTGAATGCATAATTTCTACCCCTTCCCACCCTCTACACTGTCCTAGAAAATTGCTTTTCATTTGAGGGGGGAAAAAAAAAATATCTTGATGCTCCATCTTCACCAGTAACTTGGAAAGAGACGTGTTTTATGTGAGCAAAGACATGCCTTCCTCATTGGAAAGTGTTTTTCATGTTTATGATCTTGGCTGCAGAAGCAAAAAGCGAATGATCTGTAGCTGTACCCATTGCATACAGGGTTTTTTTCACTGAAGGTAATGGCAGAAACTACAGCTAGAGCACAGCCTTTTTCTGTTATGTCCTTCAGATTCCATAATTGGCTGGGATTGCTCCTGGAGTCAGTTCACACCACCTTCAACCTTATTCAAAGGGGTGAAAACTTTTCTTACCTCTGTAATTAAAGCCTCTTGGCCTTTCATGTTAAAGTCTATAGAAGAGAGTTTTTAAAGTATTGAGATGGGTATCTAGTCAGAGAAATGTGTACACGTTTTACCTGAACACACTCAGGCATGAGCCTTGCAGAATCACACCTGCAATGCCATTAGACTTTGCTGATTCATAATTATGGAGCTCAGTAGTGCTTCCTGGCAAAACCTGGATACCTCCTAAATGTAGAAAATAATGTGAAAATGCATGGTACAGAGAACAGCAGCTTTATTTTTTACCTCCAATCTGCACTACTTTCTCTATCTGGTCCCTCTATGCTTATTGCAGGCTCTCTGGTCCAGCTGACTCTGTCATTTACATTTGGAAGGTCTTCTGTTAACCACTGGTGACTTTTGAGTTCATCATTCAGCACATCATCTCTTCTGCCACACTGTCCCCTTCTTAACTTCAGTGTTCTTGACTGTCCTTTTTGATTCTATGATTCTTTCTCGTTTCAGATCATTTTAGATTAGGATCAAAGCTTTAAATGTCCCCTCTATCTAATTTAGTCCATATCGTATCCATAGCTTGTTTCTGTCTCTTGAAATCTCTGTTCCTCGGTAAGTGCACAAATAGGCATCCTTTTTACTTTTATTGTTGTTGCTGGTTTTCATTTACACCTTTTGCTGTTTGAGCTCTTTGTTAATAAATATCAGATTCAGTCACTCATCACAATGTTATAATCTCCAGAGTTTTAACTTTGAGGCTTCTGTAGGATCAGAAACTCCACAACGAGGGCAAAAGGACTCTTTAAAAAGCAGCAACTCAGATCTTGGCCACAGAAAGGCATATATCTCACAAATGCTATGCTTGGAAGGTGTGACCAGGCAAGATCAACAGCGTTATGCAAAAGAGCTCTGACCAGGGTTAAAACTAGTAATTGTGCCATGAAGCCTGTGAGATGAGCAAACTGTACTTCACCTGAGCATTTCATTAGGACTGCTGAGTGCTGATGGGACTCTGGGTCTTCACATGTTGCTCTGGCCCACGTAAAGCTAAGTCTCTTGGGGCACAGTCCTGCTTGCCCTATGACTAAAAGTAAAGGTCTAAAAATTATTATTTTAGTTCAAGGGATTTAGTTTCTGGTCTTTTCTCCAAAAATTCTTTCTTTCCTTGTTTCCCTTCTAAAGGGAAAAAACCAGACTTAACTCCACAGTTAATGCCTCCTCCCATGCTCCGCTTAAACTGTGATCAGAGAAGGACAGAGAATTAAGTATTTACCAAAACCAAAACTGAGGTGCAAAATAAGTGCCTGGAGCCGTTCAGGCTGAATGAATGGGTAGAAAGAATAAGTTACAGTGAATTGGTAATGATCAGATATACCTTGGTTGGTAGAACAAGGGAGAGGTGCAACTCAGAGGGAACACCTGGAAGTCAGGGCTGAATGACTAGACTGACAGGATGACTAAATGCATGAAGAAGAAAATAGAAAAAAAAACATGTAGAGGAAGATTGAGTTCTTTTTCTACCATATTAACAGCTAAAAATCCATGAAGTGCAAGGGAGATGAGCTTGGACAGGAAACAGATCTGAAGTGAATCTGCAAGACAACAAACCAACAATAACTGCACTTGTGGTCATAGCTCATATTGCCCAGAAATAAGGTGTGGAGGGAGAAGAGAACGACAGTGTCCTCAGAAAGCTAGCGAGGTCAGTAAGGCTCCTCCAGAGGAGCAGGCAGTAGGGAGAGGAAAGAACCAAAGCCAGTTGTGGGAGCCCTGGAGGACCTGGATTCAGGCAGAGTCAGCAATGCCCACAGCACCTGGCTGGTCACTCAATCCAGCTTTGGACTAAGGAAATGGGCATCTGAATCCTTGACAAGAGCGGCCTGCCTGTTCTGAAAGCAAGACCAAAGTTTACTAAACTTTGAAAGGAACATTTAATGTTTCTAAATTACTTCTAACTCCCCACAGGAAAGGCCCCACATCAAAGCTAAGTATTACAGCTTAATCTGCACCCCGGCTCATGTTCAAGTCAAGTTTTGCTTAGTGCTATTAATATATTCATTCTTTCTATGTTCAGAAACCTTTTACATGATAAGTATATCTGAAACATCAAAACACCAAAGGAATTGTACAGATGTATCTTTAATCACCTAGATTATATTCAAATAACTGAATGCATTATCTGAAAGAGATAAACTCAAAGGGGATAAACAAGCTATTTTTTCGTACTGTAGAGAGAATTAAAATGCGATGCATAATATTTAATGCCCATTATGTATAAAACTGCTCTGCTTCCAAAACACTAAATTAGAAAACACTAGTTAGAAAAATCCATCCCATCATTCAGCTACATTAATATTATACAATGAATAGATGGCATAAAACACTATTATCTTTTTCTCTTCCCTTTTAGCGCCTATTATTAATAAGAAGAAAAACTTGCTATGCAAGGTAAGTTATTCAGTAAGCCAGTTATAATTCATATGGAAAGAGAATATTGATTTTTATGGAAAGGCCAAAATGAAAAGCTATAAAGCATCCTTTAGTTAGATAGGTTTAGAAGGCTAACTACTTCAACCGCATTTAGAAACAAAACCTGCACTTCTAAGGAGAGAAATATCTTGATAACCAGACTGCAAGATTAATGACACATTTACCTAAGTAATAACATTTCTCTCGTGGAAATGACAATGGATGAAAAAAAAAGGAACATTTATAGCAGGCAGAATGATCCATTGGAAGAAAATAATAGATGCAAGTTTCAGTTTAACTTTTTTTCCCTAGAAAAATCAATGACCAACGGTGTATAGCAAATTAGTTAATTATGTAAGATGTAAAACCCCACAAATGATGTAAGGTTTGATTTTTACAAATCAGTTCTGCCTGTGAGAAGTTTTGCAATAGTAAGTACTAGTGATTAAAATGTCGGCATGAGGGACTGCTGCAGATTCTACCACTGTAATAACAGAATGTAATAATTACATGCTTGGAAAGTCCACATAATAACAAATACAAAGTTCAAATTATTTTAAAGAGTGATTTCAACTGAAAATTAAAAAGCTGCACTAAGGTACAGCAAGGTGGTCTCCATATGTGGCCCTTATTTTTAATCAGAACATATTCTACAGCTGCCTTTGCAGCACATTTATCATCCTGCCAGCCAGAGTACCCATGTGTGGGGACAGTGTCAGAATGTCTGCGTCTGGCTTTTGCAAAAATTGCATGTATTCTGAACATGATGCATTTGCAATTTCTTAAAACACTCTCCTATTCTCAGTTATTTGCATTCTTCATTTCCCAACCAGTCAAATTCCAATAGATCTTGACAGTTTCAATGACAGCAGTTTCCTCTCACTTTCTAGAGCGTAACACAAAGAAAATTCCCACAGACTTTACCTTACCTTTTAATGTACCACTTGCTTTCAATATAAGAACCAGTCCTTCATTCCTGACAAGTCTAGTACTATTTGTAAGTGCAAAAGGAACGTGTTGTGACACACAGTAGCCACAGCTCAAAACTGAACTTTGCAGTGGGAGTTCAGGTTTATTTGGTAGGCAATGTCTTCTTTAAAAGATACAGTGACATCATGTGTATTTCACATTTACCAAAATGTAGAGTGTTGAAAATAGTGGCAATGGGAAATTTTGGGGGACTCTGAACTTGGAAATTTCCTTACTATATTTTTTCTTAGCTTCTCCTTCTTACAGTTTGCTTTCATTCAACTGAACTATATCTGCTTGCAAGAATACAGCTTTTCCCATTCTGTTGTTGTTACAGATGTGTTCTGCACACTTCAAGAATTCTGATATTTTTTGCATCTTAACTCTCTCAAAAACTTTTCTTTGAAGCATTGCTATCCCTGCAGCAACTTCTTTAACAATTCCTTCTAGTTGGACGCATTGCCAAAGCAGGTATGTGATTATTCCTTTCAGAGACTATGTTACAAAGCATGTTCAAAGTGCAAACATCTGGCAGCCTCCTTGAAGCAAAGAACTGAGTTGTATGCAGTATCTTCAGCATACCATCTCATCTTCTCAGTGCAGACATCTCCAAAACATTATTATGTTTTCATATTCACTTAGTAAAGGACAGTTAGAGTTTAGACACTGGACAAACTTTGGGAATTCTCACCTTGCTATCATCAGCTAATCCTTGCCTCTCCTACAAGTTAGCATGCAGTGCTGCAGGAGGGAGTAGATTTCTACTCACAGTAGAAATCACTCTATGAGTAATTTCCCTTGAAAAACATAAGACAATGATGTAAATGTTATAAAATGTTTCACAGTCTTTCTGCCAAACTTCTTCCAGCCTTGCTTTAATTTACAAAAGTCTTGAGCTATGCAGAAAAACAGCACGTGGGGTACTCATACGACTTCACTGTTCCTCATTTAATAAGTTCCACCATTAAATAGTTATCCAAACATTTCTGAAATTATATTGATTTCTTTGCTTCTCAGAGTTTACCCAGCCATAAAACTCCTGTAAAATTACTACCATCACCCCCTCCTAGTTTTGGTTGCTTAGTTTTTGTTGCTTTCATCTATTGGATGGAAAAGACCTTTAAAGCAGAGCCAGGGGATGAGAAGTAAAGGCATCTTAAGTGTTGCTGGTAGTGTGGGGGAATGATTTGGATTTTTGTTTTGCCACCTTTCATTTATCAAAGAAAACCCAGTGGAAGGAAGAGCCATCTGACTGAGACACAAGTAATATGTGGGGCTGTCTTCACGTGAGTTGTCGCTCTGCTCCAATAGCAAAGGAGTTCCCTGAGGAAAGGGAAAGACTTGGGAAAGCAGCCTATAGAGCTCATAAGCCAGGATTCACTTTTCTATAGACTTCTAAGAAGGGGCTATCCTTTCAAGTATTTGCAAATAAAGCAAAGGCCTGGAGGCTCATACTATGTGGGCGTTTGGTGGCTCATTTTGCAGAGGCTGAGAAGAAACTCCTATGAGAATATTGATTAATTAACTGTTCCACCCAAGATTTTGGCTTTCTGTATATCATCAGGAGACAGGTGTGGCTACTAGGAGATGAAGGGATGTTGCTTCCTTACAACCTGAGGGCAACAGGAGTCTTGAATTTCAGTATGCAGGGCAATAAAACCAGGCTTCAGAAGGCAAAAGATACAGCAGCAAGGAAGGAGACTGTAAGTTGGAAATACTCCAAAAAGCACCTTTAAAGAGCAGGACACCAGTCTAAGTCTCTTATTTAATCGATTCAGGCTGTAGATGGCACACTAAACTCATGCGCTGAATCCTCAATATTCTTGCTTTTAGATATATAAAAAGTGATATATAAATAATAAAACTTACAGCTTGCTGTTTCAACACTATGGGAAATACCTCAGCTTCTACTTCTTGTGCACCCAAGCCACATGGAAAATGGACTTAGGCTTCCATGTCCACAAGCTCAGAGAAGTTGAAATGACTCAGCTATAACATAAGAGGAGTTCCAGTTAGAAGAACATCAGCTGCCTATTAGTACTAGAAAATTTAATTGGTAATTAATAGGTAATAAATGTCTTTCATTCATCTTATATTCTCTTAAGAATTCAGAGAACACAAGTGAAAAGCCTTTTTAAAAAGAGAAAATCCAGTGAGTTGCAACGGGATATAGGAGAGAATGTATCCTCTGTAAAAAGAGATGAATGTTTGTCATTAGTTTAATGAAGGGGCCCCAGAAACCTTCTGCAGCCCCCCATTAGTCTGACAATTAGTCCATTGTATACATATGCAATGCACAGTCACTTGTCCTTGTGGGGGATCATGTCTGGGGTAAGTCTGAATGCTAAAAATGAAGCCATTTCCACTTTCTGAGACTTAGATTTAAAGAATCAGGAATTTAAAAAAAAACAAAATCAAAATCAAACAACTTTTGATGTCCCTGTTTTTCTAAAATAATATCTCATCACTACAACAAACTTTCTCCTTTGGTTTTGGCTGAGGGCTTGGTCTAATAATGATTTATTTCCATCTAATATTTATGTTTCTGGTTAAAGGAGAAGAGTTTTCAAAACATCAGTGTTCAGTTTTGCACCTACCTTCCCTCGCTTGAACAAACATACTGCATTTGTGAAGACAGAGACATATTGGCCACTTGTGTCAGCAATACGTGCAGTAATGAAAAGTGGGAAAATTTTAGCCCTCCATCTTGAGGAGCGTTAGAGGAACAAGGCTGTCATTCGGAAGGGAAGCTTGAATGAGGATAAAAGGTGCTATGATCCATAACTATGGATATTGGGGTGTAACATTCAAGCAAGTAACAATCAAAGTAATTGTTAAAATATCCTCTTGGGGTGAAATTCAACCCTTGCAGAGACCAAGAAGCCAATCAAATCTCTGAATTTGGTGGGAGAATTCACACTTTTGACCCTGTATCATAATTTTTTCCACAGCACTTGTATTTCCTACATTTGCAGATCAGTGCTTCAGTTTTTTCCTGACCTGGGATCAGACACAGATGACTGGAGGAGGAATAATTCTTTATCATGCTGTGCTTGGCACAAGGAACATAGTCTGAGGTCCAGAAGAGTGGAGATGCAGCTGGTGTAATGTGCAGATTTTGGAGCAATAGCCTTGTCCTGCCACCCGTCTCTTGTTATCTGTCCTAAAGGAAAGAGGGATTTACATACCACATGACCTCCACATGTATTTGGGAGTTTCCGGTATGCAATTCATGGTGAGATTTCCTACCCAGATGCACATCTGTCATCTCCCACCCTTCAGCCAACATAAGACTCTACACATGTAAGAGGTCTGTAATTCATCTGAGGGTGTAAGCAGGGACTGTCACACACAGTCCTTGCAACAGTCTTCTGGCCATGGATAAATGTCGTTGTGAAATAAAAAGGCAAGACTGGGAAGAAGGCAATACGACCTTCCCTGTACAGCGAATTAATAGACATCTTTCATAAAGTTACAAACATCCAGCATTTTTGCTTTATGCCATTTGAATATGAAAAGGCAACAAGATTTTAAGCAGATCTTCAAAAGATGCAGTGTACCGTTCTCTTAAATGCAAATGCCATATGGTTTTGTTGATCTGAGATAAAAAGAAAGGGAGAAAAGGTGACAACTTTTGAAAGAGCCTCCCACAAGGGCAATAGGAGCTACCTTTACAAGCTGTGATGTTAAAGTCTGGCTTAGCTCAATCAGCAGCACACTTATGGTCTGGCTGAAACAGCTAAGGCTGTTGCAGCAAGAAGCAGGGAATTAAAATACAGCAGAGACAAAATAATATCAGCAACAACAGAGTCAATTTTTATATTATCAAGCAACAGAAATCAGTTGATCATAATTGTTGCTCTGGTTTTTAAACTCAAGTCTCTCAATCGGGAGATGAGTCAGTTGAAGGCCCAGTATAATGAGAAGATATGCTTTGTTTTTACACAAGAATTGGAAATAGTATGATCCAAGACTGACAGCTCCAGCATCTGGGAGTGCTTAAAACAATTCATAGTTTTGCTCCCATCATGTGGCTCTGGACAAAGACTGAACAAAAATCAAACTGGTTCGGAGGAAGCCTTGATGTTGAGTAAAATTCAATAAACTGAGCAAGGACCCTTTGATTTATTTGCCTTAATTCATTATACATGAACAACATTCTTTCTCCTCTTTCAAATGCTTGGCTGCTATTTTTGTGTAAACAATCATGACTCTGTTAATTGCATTGCATCTTTTTATATTCATTTTACAGATTTTATTGCTCTACTCTAGAGATCCTAAATAATTTATTTTTATAGTCTACTTTTTCAACAGGCATTTTCATAGGCATAATATTCCAGATGCATTTTGTATAGGTTTAAAAGAAATTCTTACTGCATTCCAGAAATTCTGTTGCCAAAGAATCTGATTTAAAAGTGAGGGGAAATAGTTTATGACATGCAGATCTACTTGCTGCCTGTGTATTTCACATTTTAACAGCAACATGAAACTGCAAGAGTTATGAGAATGAATTATTTAAACGAGAGATATTTAATTAAAAAATTAAAAGCTTCCATACTTTCCACAGTTATTCTGCAAGCTGACACTGAATAAAACTCCTAATCTGACTGTACAGAATCAAAATGAAACTTTATATGCAACTTCAAACTTTTATGTGTGCATGTGTCAAGGAAATTATAGGAAACCAAGGCTATATATGTAACTGTCTGGGAAATAAGTCAAAACTAAGTTAGAAAAAGAACTCTTTGAGCTGTTGCAATAAGCTGCCTGAACTAGTGTAAGTCAGCATTTTACACCTATAGCTACCTTATATCAGTGTGTGTGTACTTGTGTATGGACAGTGTCCTCACCTTTGGTGCACCTCGCTTTTCCAGTTCCTCATGTGACGGGAGAATTAGTGGATATTGTTCTAGCAATTTGCATCTTACTCTGCTGGCTTGTGGTTTTTAAATTTTGACCTTCGATTTCAGTTCTCAGGGATGTTTCACCACTCCACAGTTAAAAGTTTGCAGGTAAAACTGAGTGCTGTTACCTCTAGGACAAAGGCAAACAGTTCTGAAGGACATTGCCTCCACTGTAGCTCACGAGTAAGGTTCTATCATCTGAATTATGGTGTACTTCCCTTTTGGGGTTGGAAGCAGCAGGCCATCGGGAGCTGAAGGACAAGCAAAGGCAGTTTCATGCAGCACATGCACTGTGGGACCACCATTCATGTGGGAAGTTAGAGGGTGATGTGACCTGATTTACAGACTTTATAGTAAATTTTATTTTGTGGATCAGTCCCTTTTTTGTAAATTGCTTTTTCCAAAATTTGACCTAACATATGTAATGACGTCCCTGTGTCAGATTATACAAAAGCAGCCAATCCATAGCTCTATTTTTGGCAAATACCACTTCACTAAGTGAGGGATCCAGGCTAAAGATCTTGACATTTGCTGGCTTTTTGATATGTGAACAAACAGTTTTTCTGAAATACTTGGAATACATGCAATCCGTCTATGAATACTTCAGTAAAGTAACTTTCAGCTTGTGAATTGTTTCATCTATAAGGTCTGAGGTGAGCTGAAAAAACACAGGGCCAAATTTACTGAGAGATTTAGACCCCCAGTTGTTCAGACAGCTGCTTTTGAAAACTCCTCCTGGAGTCTTAGGACTGCTACGCATTAAAGGAACCACATCAAGTGCTGTTTTCCTCACCCCACTTGGAAGGAATTTCCTTCTTCTCCCCTCTAAGTACAAATCACCCCTCCACCTTGCACACCACGCTGGGTGTAGGAACTTCTCTATCTTCACCTTTGGTGCACCACTCTTTTCCAGTCCCTCAGATAAGCCTCTTTCCTACTTCTTTTTTTTAACTTATTTTCACTTTGGCTTTTCACCTTCCTTCTCTCTCCCCTTCCCTCAAAAAAAAAAACCCAAAACCTAAACCCAAAAATCAAACAAGTCAGACAGCCTTCTCACATGGGTTGGAGCCCTCACCAATGTGAGAGAGAGGGCTCATTTGTATGTCTGCCTTATTTTATAAGACAGCAATGGCGTTACTATTAGTAGAATATTAGGAGTTATAATATTAATTAAAGGAGTCATTTCAGAGATGAGGATTGAGGTTTTTTACAGACTAGACTAGATGGCTGTTTCATCCACCCACAGTGTTCCTAGCTACAACATCTCTGCTCCTCTCGGTGTGTTAGCTTACTTCTCCCTGAGGTTTTTCCCTATACTACAGAATGTGGTGCACTGTGGGGAGCTGTAAAATGTCTCTGGGACTCTCTGAGGTAAACCAGTGCCAGGATGGCTCTCTGCCCGCCCTGGCTAATCCTGCTGAGAGCCCTGCACTAACCTGGCTCTGCTGCCCCCTGGTATTACAGTGGCATAGCTCTGCAAGGGGTTGCATGCATGCACCAGCTGTTTTGGAGGTAGCTGCATGTTTCTGACATATTTTTGCATTTCCTGGATTTAGACATAAGTGCCTAACTGACTAATTAGTCCCTAATTAGCACCAGTACTATATTTTCCCCATGTGACTCTGTCCATACTTACATGTCTAAACCTGTCCACTACATCATATGGTGTTACCCTTTTAACTATCTAAACAAATGTAACTTCTAATGGGTCTGCTCTGTGAAAACTCATGTTTATAAATTGAAACTTCTGCCTTTCTATTAGTAGTTTCTGCAGACAAATGCAGGAATTAGACCTCTATTGGAAAATCAATACAAAGATGACATAAAGTCAAAGGGAACTCAGTTGGGGGGTTCTGAGTGGATATTTATGAGGAAAGGATCGATTATCAAGACTATGCACCTCTAGCTTTAATTGCCTCTTCTGAATGATATGCATCCTGATGAAAAAGAAAAGCATCTTGGTTGAATTCTCTTGTTACTCATTTTTTGAGAAAATAAGGCAAAAACCCCCAGTGGTATCAGGAGTTAGGATAGCCCTGTGAGTAGCACTTTGCTGGAGATAGCCAGTAATGCCAAGGGATTAATACAAATTCTTTTTGATAAGGCCATCACACTCCAAGCCATGTTAACAGAACACACTCATGTAATTCTGAGTACCATTTCAATTACAAATTATAAATATCTTTTCTGAAGTGAACCTGCTCCATCAGTGTCACTAAGTTGTATCCATCTTGCATATAAGCTCATTTCCCTGTCTTCAGATATTTACTATCATATTTTTCCCAGGGATATGTTCCTGAGCCTTCCACAAAGGACAGAAATGAATACAACCAGCCAGCACAGGGCTGCATTTCCAGTTCAGTCAAGGCAATGAAACTTGGAAGCATTCTATATGCATGAGATGAAAGGGTATGGTGTACCTTTATTTGATCTCAATCAAATTATCAGCTGTCGCTGAATAAAGCAAAATAAAGCCTTCACCATTGCCATCAATTACCCTGTTATGCTCTGAACTCTTTCTGAATTGCAGGGAGTGCTGGAGGAATCTAAAGCTGCGATCTTTCACCAGTGCTTCTCAGATGATGTTAAGTGACCCTTTACTCAGTGAAGCCTTGCATCTAAATCTCCTCTATCCTTACTGTCTTAAGAAAATAAGGGCCCATGCTACATCTTATCCCTTTCTAGTTATTTATACCTTTGCAAACTGCTTATTCTGAAGTATCCCAGCTGGGGAATTTTGCTTAATGAGAATTTATTTAGAGAATTTCAACCAAAAAAAATGTTCAGATGTTTCTAAGAATAAGGGAAAGATGTCTTGCTGTGTTAGAAACAAAATCATGTGAAAATGGGAAATAGTACTGCATCTGTTCCTTGGAGCTTTGGTCTTTGGTTTTTTAGGCGTGTGGGTTTTGCTATTCTCATGGAAGACTAGAGGTCTCTCTGTAACCCCAGACTATGTGTGCTCAGTCTCAGAGCTGCAGCACCTCAGCACCCTGGCACAGGAATTCCCAAACAAGATACTCACAATGTAGGCTCAGAACGACGAGCGCGCAGCCCAGTTGGCAAGATGTTACGTCCAGGCTGGCTGAGCAGCAGAACTGACTAGCCAGTGGGTAACCCATGATGATGTGGCCAGGTTCTCTGTCAAGCACTGCTAGACACGCAACCTCCACACGTTCTTTGTTTCGCTCATTGAACTGTTACTGAATTCATGCATTTGGAGTTACAAATCAGCTTGGGAATCTCTAGCACAGAACCAATGTGGATCCACTTGGAAATCTGCAACAGCGATGTTCTCTGCTCCTTTCATTGTACAGAGCATCCTCTTCCAGACCTGGGGAAGTGCCTCTGTGCTTGCGATGTCCTCCTTGCTGGAACCATTGCAGCTGGGAGGGGGATACAGTCTGAGCAAAAGCTGGACCTAGAGTGGATGAGGTCATGGAAGAAAACAGACTTGGACAAAGATCCTGGAACTGAAACTAGATCTAGGAGAGGAGGAAAAAGACGAGCGGGACAAGGTCAAGGCAGGCAGACAATGAGGACTGCTGCAGTGAACACTGCTCTGAAAATGATTGAGTCTGCATCTGCTAGCACCAGAGCAGTCCTATATGATGTCAGGCAGATTACTTGAACTACAGGTGGCCACCGAGTGCTCTTATAATGCTTGGTGTTCAGTTTGACAGCCTGGGGTCTGATTTGTAGAAGTCGTTAGCATTCACAGCTGCGTCTGAAGTCAAAGGAAGCTATGCTTTGAACATACAAAGTGCTGCATAACGCTAACTGTTTCATTAAGGCAAACCTCAGTCATCTCAAGGCTGGAAACCAAAATTAATGGATGCGTTTAACCTTAATATCTGTGTCATCTCCCAATCAGTAAAATGGTAATATTAGCTACATCTCATGAAAGTAATTCATAAGCATTCATCAAGGGACTGTAACATGCTGTAGAAAAGCCTGCTATGACGTTAATAATTCCACATTACAAGCAGGATTTAAATAGCTTTAAATAAAGCCTGAGGACATATGTTGAACAAAGAGATTAAAAATAAACCTAAAATAAACTGAAAAGCTGCACATTCTGTGAACAGTGTCTGTCCCATGCATTGTACAAGGCAGTGGTCCTCTGAGCAAAACAGTATCATCACACAATTAAAAGCTAAATTCTAAGTCACACCCTGCACAAGTCAAAACAAGTTTGTCTGAAAAATCTTACCTTTGGATTATCTCAAAGTGTCAACACTTGGCTTTTCAAACATAATATTCCTTTAATGTGAGGGTTGTGTTTTGGATTCAGTAGGGGGTTTTGTGTGAATGGGAGTGTAATAAGTTAAGGATATATCTTTTAATTGCTTTATGTTGTGCCTGCAAAATCATACCATCTTCATTAAAGTAAATGAGTAGCAGGAGAATTAAACATAGGGAAATGGTAGCATGGTATCAAATTATAGCACAAAATAAATAGTATTTATTTTCCAGCTCATTGTCCTAGTTTGATATAGGCCTTCTAATTGACAGCATAACATAGGTGTGACGGTTCAGATATGTGAAAGTAAGTAATTTTACAGTGAATTTATACAGTTAGGTATATGTTCCAGCAATTCTAATTCTTCCTCCCAAGAGAATTTTTCACCTGTCGATGCTTAGAAATATGGTGAGAACTCTCAACAGTCCAGTCTTCCCACTTAAATTTTACTCGATTGGTCTGTTTTTCCATTTTTTTTTTAATCTCTTCCTAGAGATCAAAGGCATTCTTTGCAACCAGAAAAATAAAGATTTATTGATTCACCTTACAGATGTTGTCTGTCTTCACAACAAAGCATCTATTTTTCTCAAACGTTCAGTGTAAGTGCTTACCTGTTTCTCATCTGCACTAGCAACTAGCACTATAAAACAAACCTGCAGCGTGGTCCTTCAAAGGAGCCAGTAGACATGGAAGTATTCAGAAGAATAGAAAACAACGTGAAACATCCATGCAGTGTGAGACAAAACATCCATGGCAGCAGTGCACATTAAGTAAGGCCCCAGTACTTTCTAAGTGTTTCAAAGCAACGTTCATAAGAATAAGAAGTGGTAGCTGAACCGTGCAATTAGAGTTGTGACTTTACCTGGTGAAAGGTGTTGAATATTTCTGTTTAAAGTGAGCTGCAGTCCTGAAGATTTACCTTTTTAAAACTGATGCTTAAACACTATCCCACAGTGGACTTATTTTTGTATCATATCACTTTTCTCTTTTTCAAAAATGAGGTGTCATTCCTAACTTTGTCTTTGATACAGGTTTTGGGTAAGATTGTGAAGGATCTGTGCAGTGATGCTGTAGAACTGTGTAACTAAACCCAGGAGATTCCTCTCCAAACTGTCCAAGGCAGTTTGCTCTTTCAGACAGTATGTGGATATTTTTTATCACGGTATGTCATGGGATTAGTTATTTATTGTGAGATTCTGGGTTTGTGCTCTTGTCCACACCATCAAGATTAATTTCCATGTTTCAGCAGATGCTCTTTGCTGCTGGATGCCAACAACAAAACGAAGCCAGTAGAGTAGGTAAGATTCAGGCATTTGCTCAGGCCTTTCAGTGGAAGTGGCAAAAACATCTGAACGCAGTCTCCTGAGCAAAATTTCCAGCTGCAAAGATTGTGAGTCAGGCCCCCTAAAACAGGATGCATTTTTTTAAGCCCAGAAAGGAAAAGGGTGATTGCTTTTTAATTTCTGACCTGGTGAGTTGCACTTGGATCACGATTTCCTACTTTTCTCCCAAACCACAGTGGATGGAACTTGTTACTGCTTAGAAATGAAGAGTCTCCTGCGATCCCATGCGCAGGATCTTGGGGAAGCCCCCCCCCTCCCTTCCAGCCAGGTCCATAAAACAAATGGCTGGACTGGCAGTACCACCTCAAGCCCTCCTCTCTCCACTGTTACGCTGGCCACACAGACATATGAGGGAATGCAATGTATTTCTACTTCAGACAATACCCAAGGACACCAAGAGCTCCAAATAAGCCATCAGGACATATTGGGGACATATGTTGTACAAAGAGGATGAAGCTATTAAAACAGCTCAGTTGCTGAGTGAACGCCATTCACCCTACGCATGGTGGGAAGCAGCTTTCCAGGAAAAATAGCATGATTGAGTAATTAGAAGCTGTATCATAAGCCATACGTACAAAGGGGTCAAATTAAGGTTGCATGAGTGATGTTAATTTTGTATTCCATACTTGTTTAAAGCCTTGTTCCCAGGAGACAACAGCTCTGCTTTAATCATCCCAGTGAAGCCGCAATGAGAAAAGTGATCCCTCTCTTCCCCCACAAACGATGTTACATGACTGTCAAGGTGCCGGATCTTAACGCTGCACTACACTTGTCTAAATCACCATAATGTTAAACCTTTTTCCTGCCATCATCACTACAAGGAAAGATAGAGCAGTCCTCATGTAGTGTGTCTGGGCCATTGGGGCCCTGGCCAGATGAGGCCCCTGCTCCAGGCCCCAGAGGGGTGTCCCGAGACCTGTCCCAGCGGCAGAGGAGCGGGCACAGGGCCTTGGCGGTGTTTAGCGCAAGTCAGGCCCGACTGCTGCTCTCCGAGGGGCCAGCTGCGAGCGCAGAACCCTGCGGCCGGGGATAGCGAGACGCTCTGTCACGGACCCTGACCCGCGGGTACCGGCCCCGCCCCACGGCCCCGAAGCGGCAGGGCCGGAGCGGGGCAGGTGGGTCAGGTCGGCCGGGCCGGGCCCCGCCGCAGCCAGGCCGGTGGGGCGGCGGCGCCCGCAGGGGTCGCTCATGCGGAGGCAACGGGCGCGTCGCTGGGACCGGAGGCCGGGGCGGGCCCGGGCGGGCCGGAGGAGGGGGGCGGGCGGCGCACACAAGTCGGCAGCGAGTTGCAGGCGGTCGGCGGCGGAGCACTGGCTGTAACTTGACACCGGAGCGAGAGGCCGAGCGGAGAGACGAGGCGAGAGCGGTCGGCGGTGGTGAAGGAGGAGAGGAGCCCCCGGGAGCGGGATGGTGACCACCTCCTTCCCCTCCCCTTAGCGGCGCTCCGCAGCAGCAGCCGCCGCCGCAGCGCCGGGGACTCTTGCCTGCCGTGGGGCCGGGGCCGGCCGGCGATGAGGACGGGACGGGTCCCCTGAGCTCTCAGGAACTTTCCCCGCCGCGGGCAGCCGGAGCCGAGCAGGCGGATGGAGGATGCGCTTTCCCCAGCGGGCTGCGTGACCCCGCGGCGGCGAAGGGGAGGATGAAGAAGAAGCAGCAGCACGGTGGCGGGGACTGCCCGGCCACCCGGCCCCCGGCGGCGGCGGGAGGGGGCCCGGGCCAGAGCGGGGGTTGGAAGAGGCGGCGACCCCTCTCGCTGCTGCCCTTCCTCTCGCTGCGTGACTACGGCTTCTGCATGGCCGCACTGCTGCTCTTCTGCCTGGGCTCCCTCTTCTACCAGCTCAACGGGGGGCCCCCGCACTTTCTGCTGGACCTGCGGCACTATCTGGGTAAGGGCGGCTGGGGGTGGCGGGGACTTGTTGCGGCTCCTCCTCGCCCCCCGTGGCGGCTGAGCTGGAGCCTCCTTCCAGCGCGGGGGGGGCGGGCGCGGGCGCGGGGCCCCTGGGCTGTCCGGGCGATGGGAGAGGGGCTGGGGGCGGTGAGAGGCCAGGGCTGCCCGGGCGGGGTGGGCAGGCGGGACGCGGGGCTGTGAGGTCTGGCACGGAGGTGGGAAGGGCCGACGGCGCCCTGGGAGCAGTGCGTGGGGTGCGCCCTCTCAGAAGTTAATTTTAGCGAAAGGTAGAGTCTCCTTGAGACCCCTCCTCGGAACCGAGACAGACCTGAGGCCGGCTCTTTGTCTGCCCGGTGACCGTCGCAGAGAGCGGTCTGCCGGCTACCTCTTGCCGTCAGGTCGGGTGTGAGGCGGCAGGGACGGGAGGGCAGCGGCGGCTGCCCGCGGGCCGCGCACCGGGGAAGCCCGGGCGCTGCGCTCCTGTCAGCGCCTCTGCCCCGCTCGGGTGTGCGCAGGGCGTGTGCTGTGCCCGGCGCCGAAGGAACAGCGTTACAAATGGCTCAGGGTAGAAGATGCTGTTGTAAAAAACCCCAAGCAAATAAAAAAATCGCCTTCAAGCAAACAAACCCCCCAAACAGGTATACTTGATGAACCAAGCATCCATCCAGTCTGAAGAGAAGGGTGTGCTAGCAGGGTCAGAGCAGCAGCGCTCGAACACTTGAGCTCACTCTGGTGCTTTGCCACAGCCTCGGTGACCCTGAAAGAGGTGCCCAGGTGGAGCAGGTACAAGCCCCCTGCTGTGGCCTGTAGTCCTCATCCTTATGTTGACCGCAAGTTTGCACGTGGTTTTTCTTTGTGGCCAGTTTCCACATCGCTAAATGTCGCTTCTGTGCTTAACAGTTGTGAAAAAGAGAGCGTATCATGAGGTCATGGAAGTACCTCAGACTGGCAGAACTAGTTTAGAAAAGGAACAGAGATTTAAGAGTTTCTCTGTATGGAAGGATTACTACAGACTAATTTGCAGAGTGAGTTTTTACCACGTTAGCTACTCTGTGTGAAAGTAAGCCTTTGGTGGTACACGCTGCAGAAGGGCAATCTGTAAGTGACAGTGTTTGCAAACAAAATGCAGTTCTTGTATTTCAGAAAAATACGCTGAAAATCCTTATCTGTGTCTACACATTTTATGAACATCTTGGGAATACAACTCTGTGCATGTTGCTTTTCTTTAAGGGAAAACTATCCCATGTCTTCAATTAACTGATGAGAGGGTATGACGAGGACGCAGCCGGGCTCTGCTGGGACGTGCACAGCAGTAGGACAAGAGGCAAGAGACACAAGTTGCAACAAGGGAAATTCCAGTGAGATATTAGGAAAATAAATTTCAATGTGAGAGTGGTCAGATGTTGGAACAGGCTACCCAGGGAGGTTGGGATGTCCTTGCAGATATTCTGACCTCAGCTAGGCAAGACCCTGAGCAATGCAAGTCAATTTGTCCCTGTTGTGTTGGGACAATAAGAACAGGTGAACAGAATTCTCTTCCAGTTCATGTTATTCTGTGATTATACTGTAACTGGAGAGACAAGATCTGAAAATTCAAATGAAAACAAGAGAAGAAGAAACTCTTTGAATGTTACTTCCCAAACACAACAGAACATTGGGTTTCTTTGGCTTGAGTTTTGATGACTTTTTTTTTTTCCTTCCTTTAATGTTACAATTAGGAAGAAATTCCTCCACTGAAGAGGAAACGGACAAATTTTTTGCCAAGGTAGAAGCAGATTTAGCTTACCGTTGATTGACTTTTTAATGGGATCAAGCACAGATCTTGAGATCCAGAGGAAAGTTGATGTCAATTTTTTAAATTTTAATCTCCTTCAAGGATGAATAGGCTGCAAGAAACAGGGTTACACAGCTTCTCACTTTGTGGCCTCTTAACTGCTTTTAAGGGATCTGGGACATAAATCTAGGGTCTACTACGATATCCGCTCTAGCTAGTAGCTATGTCTCGGCTAGAAAATATTCTGAGGCCTGCAGATGAAAGGCTTGGAAACCACTGCATGTTGGTGAATAGGTCATGATAATTTTTATGAGGTGCACAGCAAGTGCAGAAAAGCCTTTATTGTGTATGTCTGAATGTGATGAGCCTGTGGGGAAGGAGTGCAGTCTTGTTTGAAAATGGTTTGGGGTTTTTTGAAGTGTTGGATTCTCTCAGGAGAAAGTAGACAGGTCTATTAATATCTCTTAGTTAATGAACTTCTGCACTTGTTATATCAAATCACTGGGATGCTGAGGAGAGACACGGGCTTGTCAAACATCCTGCAGCAGGCCAGTGGCTGAGAGGGAAGCCGAGTCCTTGTGGCTGGAGTTCTAGTAGCTACTAAGCAAGCTGTGCTCCTGCCTCTGCAGAGAAGTGCACCATACTTTGTCTGGATGCTAAGGTGCCTGTTTGCATGCTACATTATAAAGTTATTTTATGCTTCCTTGGTGTACAGTTTCACTAGGGTTGTCAAAGTTAATCCATGTGGGAGACGTTGCTAAAATTATCTTTGTTTTTGTATGGAGTGTAGGTTTTGCAAGAGTGGTGCATACTCCTTGAGATATCCAACTGGGGAGGCTCACAAGTTATGAACAGGTTTTTTTTGTAGCCAGTAGTCTCGTTCTCTTCCAGGTCACTAACAGAACTTCTTGGAGGAGTAGCTATTGGGCATCCAGTCCTGCTAATTAGCAAAGCCCTACATATGTACACGTGTGTGTTATACAACAGTAGGACAAGTCAAGTCTCATGACATTAAAAAAATAAACTTTTTTTTTTTCCCCTTGAAGCCATGGATCCAGTGTACAAGCAACTTTTTCCTTGCAGTCCTTCCAACCCACAATTTATGGTGTTAAAATTTAACTCCCCAAACAAAAAGGAGCAGTTAGTTTGAAAACCGTGTTTGCAATGTGTGAATTTTGCAATCACCCTTATTCTATGTAAATCTACAAGAACCAAGAAGGACTAGCCTAAAGGGAAAATTGATTTCTCTGTTTAACTACTTTGTGGCCTCCACAGTGTGTGTGTGGGTTATCTTGTCTGGATTTGTGGGGGTTTTTTTTATTTGTCTTGCAAGTTTCAGTGAATTGCTCATGGTTAGTTATGTTACTCTGGAGGAAATGCTTTGGATGTTTTTTATTGCAGAACTTGAAAGGATGTTCCTAAGTAGCAACACAAAAACTTCAGTGGTGATCAGGATAGAAATCACACCTGCATCAGGCAGGTGTGTGCATTAAAGAAAATCAAGGCAGAGTGAAAACACTGGGGCTGAAAAACTTTCACTTTGTTCTTAGGCCTGCATCATACACTGTGGAGGAGGAGGAGGTGTAAGTTTATTCTCAGAGGAATTAAGTGTGAAGATTTGCTAGTTCTATGAACTTTCCTTTGGCAGTATGGGGGGGTGAGTGTATTTTAAGAATATTCAGGCTGTCAGTAATTTTTTTTTTTCTCCCAGGCCAGCTTCTCTGGTGTCTTGTCCATATGCATCTCCCTTTTTGTTAATTGCGTACCCATTGGGGAAAATCTTGGAAAAACATTATGGTACTTTTTAGGGGAGAATGCATCTATATTCACTATTTCCACCTTGCATTGCCATCTCTTCTCTTTTACAAAACTCTACCAGAGTCATATGGAGCAAATGAGAGTGGAGTAGTAGATACCAGGCTGTGCTTTGTTATTTATCCCGTTCTGACTTCAAGCTCGTAATAGTTCAGAGGACAGAAGGGTCTATGGCAAGCTGATGGTTTCTGCTGTCTGTTTTGGCTGTGGTGTATGGTAACACAGCTCAAGTTTTACGCTGTAGTCATCCCATCAGGACGGATCTAGAGCCGTGGTTTTCAGCATGTAGTAAGTGGGGGCATCAACATTAGTGGGTTATTTCTAAAGAATCTTTGCAAGATCCTTAAAAGTACATCTGTTGCCAGTAGGCTTAAATTTGCTGTATGGGGCTGCGTACCAGTCCTCGGCCATCTATGAGCGCCAAAAACCAAGAAAGTTTAAAAACTGCCAGGCTTTCCAGTAATAAACTGCAGTATTGGGATTTGCTGAAATGAGGTCTCGCTTGTTGATTCTGCCAAGGTAATCCTGGCTCACTAATCAAAACCCAACTCCAGCAATGGGAAGAAGTTAGAAGAGTCTTCCCTTAGATCTGAGTAAGACTAAAGTCGTAAATCTTGGACAATTCTGTGGCTTTTGGGGAACGCACTGGGGACTCCATATCTCTGCAACTGCGGTGGTTTTGCATTGCTTTATTCTTCCCTGCTTTGGCATGTAATACCCATGTGCTTCAAATGCAGAAATGAGTATTTCCAAGGGATGGTAACAACCCTCTAATAAACAATAATAATAATAAAAAATCTTTCCATCTTCAGTATTTGCAGTGCAAACTTGTAATTCATGTCAATTAGAGCATTTCCTCTGTGGAACTCCCCCGGAGCCTGCCAACAAGTACACTGGCTTAATTGCAAGTGGAAGTTGCCTGTATTGTGGCTTTCTATGCACGACAAAGTACTTAAGTGGCCAGTTGTGTTCTTCAAACAATCTCTAAATTGCTCCTTGCTGTCAGTCTTCATGTGACTCACTGGAAGCTCTGAGGTACTTTGGCCAGGTAGGCTTAAAGTTGTCACAACAGCTGTATTGATTTTGAATGTGTAAAGGAATATAACCATAATTTTGTCAACTAGAAGCAGCAGAAAGAAATCTAAGTATTTGGGGAGCTTGTAACAAAAATCTTAATATTTAAAACTAAATACAAAGCAAAACTTTTTTTAAATTGAGGTAGTATGAATTGGCTTTATTTTGGTAGAGTGTTTTGGGATGGTTTGTTCTTGTTTTATTTTTCTTCTGAAGCATCTTGTTTTTTTCCTGTTAACATATTAAGAGAGAGACAAAAAAGCTGACCATCCAAAGCAAACAGTAAAAGTGACTGACAGTGTTTTGTAAACTGATTTTATTCCTAAGCTGTAGAGGAAAGGTGGGGGGAAACAACAGTTGGGGGGGAGTTGATTTGGTTTTTTATTCTGGTAATACTGCATTTATATCTAAAATGATGGAAAGCACAGAATTCTTCAGGGCAAGCTTTTCTAAGCAGTAAAACACAGAGCCTGCTCTATTGTAGGTAGAGAGTGTGCTGCTTTTTTATGGCCAGAAAGACTTGTTTCATTCCATTTTGTTTTGCACATGGATCATGAATCCTTTACAGTTTTGAAGGCCCTTCAGGTATGTGATTAGAAAAAACACACTCAAGGAAAGACAGTCATATCTATGGATGAGATTTACTGTATGGTGACAAAATACCTGTTTCTGAAATGAATACGCTTTTAAAGAGGCCTTCATTATGTCCTTAGTGACAATTTTTTTCTTAATGTTTTTGAGAATGTATAGTGTTCTCAAATGAGCTCTTCCATTCTTCAAAGCATTTTGATTTTTCTCTGGCTTCACAGTGGATTGTTTAATTCCATTGCACTTGGAATTTATTGCATTTTAAAATTAATTAACATTGTAAGGAACTGAAAGGTCAGTTTAGAAGCTGCTTCCTAAGGCCTTGAAAAGAGATGGTCTGAACCAAAATGACAAGTCTGTAGCTGTATCTTTCTTAATTAACTTCTTTTTTCTCTTTGAACTGCCTCATTTTGCTGTTGTGAATGTGATTTGTATTATCTTTTAGATAGAGTATGTTTGGACTTCCACTTATTTGCTAAGCTCTCAAGTTGTGAGTTTTTTTGGAAGACAGAAGATGTGCCTCATCTCCAAGAAGCTTTTGTAAAAAGGCTGCATGACTTGCTCATCAGTCACAGGTTATCTGATTGTAAGAGTAACAAAGCTCTACCTAATGCCTGATGGCTCAAGCAATACATTCTGGAGAACCAGAAAGCACCGACTCCAGCCTTTTCAAAAAGATGAAGTGGTCCCTGGACTATGTTATCCTGGCTGGCTGTAAAACACTGTGTGCAGTGAAGTCATAGCAAACAATGTTTAAGACTGTGAATGTGTTGTGATGTTATTCTAAATATATTTGGAAAATTGGACAGCATTTATTCAGAGGTGTATTTTCTGCTTTCAAAATGAGACTCCAGTCTGGGAATCAGATGTATGTGCATATAGGTAGCTGTGCACATTTTTCTGTTTCATGTTTTCAATTTTGTCTACTGACAAGGGATTTAAAGGATTAATTCAGTTCCTGATGAGAGGGAGTATTACTTCAGCTTTTTCAGAAGTGTATTTGGTTTTGGTTTACTTTCAGGTTATATGACAGTGTGGTATATACACCTGTGAGAGGACAAGTCTACTGGTTAAATGGGATGCTCTGCTTGGGCTTGGGATGATGAGGGATGCTTCAGGTCCCTGCCCTGACAAACTTCAAGTTTGAACAAGTTCTGTGTTAATTACATTTGCATTTAATCCCCTTTTGTCCAAAGGACATTTTCAAGATAAATGTATGACAAAGTATGATATTCTCAGATATTACAGTGATCATAGCTGTAGAAATACTTAAAGGAAAAAGACACTTGTGAAAATCTTTTTGTTGGGGAGGGATTTTGGCCATGTCAAAGAGACAAGGCAGAGAGAGAATGTTAGAAGGGAGCACCTGCGTAGGCTGAGGCAGTCCGTGGTCCAGCTACTTTTATTTCAAGGGTATTGCTGCTGTTCATTAACACGGTCTCTGTGCAGTTTTACTGCAGGAGTTATTGCTATAATTGGTTTTCAGAGTCTCATCAGTTTTTCTATGTGTCCTCATATAGAAGACTTCATGTGCAAGAGAATGTAACCAGGTCACTCACTCATTTCTTGTTTCTGGTGGAGCTGCTTAGACTCGATTTGCAAAAATGAAAGTAAAACCACAAGTTTCTTAAAGCTTCGTTCACCTGAACTAAATGGCAAGCACTTTGTGCTCTATCAGAGAATACTCAGCAAAAATAAATCATGGCTGTCATGGGAGGGAAAAATGTTGTTGATCCAGCAGTTCTCATATTTTGTATTAAATTAGGGAGGACAAAGATTGCTTTTCTTAGGTTTTGACAAAAAAATGATAAGCATTGAAGACTGCCAGAAAGGGGGACTCTAACACAAGTAACTCATGCAAAAGCTTCAACACTTAATGCTCTGTGGGGAAAATGAAGGCTAATTTTTTTTTTTTTTTTCTCCTTAACTCTAGTGAAGGATTTGAAATTAACATCTGTGCTAGCTGTACTGCACTGACACGCTGGTAATGCTACTTTGCAATCAGTAGTGCGTATCAGAATCATCAGTGACAGTAAATAGAAGTTTTTCATTTATTATTTAAGTATAGGTCTATTCTGTTGAAATTGGTAGAATATATGATGAAGATACAATTTTGATGTGATTTTTGATAGGAACATTGTGTGAAATGGTTGAACAGATCAGATAAGGTCCTAGGACTGTTCTGACACAAAAGCTTGAAACAGTAAATATAATGGGTTAAAAAGAAAAAGAACAACGCATTTATTTTTCATATCTCATCTTTTTCTGGTATCCTCTTCTACCTGTTTCCAACTGGTAATAGATTCTTTCTGCCCCATCCTCCTCTTGCGATCTCATTATTTTAATTCATGCATTAGTAACAAGAGAGAGTTTCTAATGTCTTTTGTGTCTAGCAAGAAACTGGAATTACTGAAATTGCTTGAGTGTGTTATGTATGGTAATCACCCCATTTTTTGGAGCATAAATTTTGAGCGCTTGATCCTTTCTTTCTGGGTTTTCTTAGCCTGGAGTGAAAGTACTTGTGTGGTATTAGCTTCTGGCTCCTGTAACCTATTCAAGAAAAGCACTGCTGGTTATTTTGGTCTTGTAGCTGTCCCTCTGTGCAAAGGCAAGTTTGCAGGTGAGATGTAAGAGTTTACATTTTCATCTTGGACTGGACAAGAAAGTCTGTTTATAGTATATTTTCGAAGTTGTGACTTTGCACCTGCTGCTGACCCCCTACAAGCGCTGTTTTAAGTTGCAGTGCTGTGAAAGGAAGCTCTGTGTGCTTCCACTCTTATGAGTACAGCCAAGGGGGTGAATAGCCACTCTGTGCGCTCATGCGAGTGTGTATGAACACACTTACCAAAATAAACGACCGCATTGTTATTCAGGGCAGATAATTTTTAAGGTTACGTTCACAGCCCTTTCTAATTGGATGGTCTTTACTGAAGACCTGGGTGGATGGGGGAGGTTCCCCTGTCCTCCTGTGCTGTTGTGCTTTTGGAGCAGCAAGTTTAGGAGCTTGCAAGGATCTAGAGGCTGCTCATTCTTACCATGGGGGCAAGAAAGGGATGAGAAACCTTTAGAAATTGGTGAGAATTAAGTTCCCCTTTGGATCTTGCTGTAAGATTCATACCACTCTCAGCTATTTATCTGGACTTCTTGTCTTATCGGTGATGGGAGAGAGACACATGTCGCTACTGTTTATGATAGACATATGATGCAAGTCGTATCAGCCCTTTTCGGAGGCGTCAGTCATCTGTAGCCTGTTGCCATTAACTTGGAAGGAAACGCGAGGCTTAAGTATGCAGCTGCCACCTTTCCCTGGGCAGTGGAGGTGCTCGCCGGTAAGACCTAATCTGACCAGTGCACCAGTGGCTCAAAAACATAAGCTAAAAGTTTGTGCGGTTTGGTTTTTTTTGTTTTGTTTTATTATTTTAACTTTCAAGTGTAAGCTGTGGAAAATGATGACACATGACTTTTCACCAAGGAAAGTTTCCCCATCATTATTGGTGAGCAAGCAAGTAGGTTTTCAAACATAACTTATGTTTATATAATGAGGCATTTGTTTTTCTTTGTTTTAGAATCTGGGTTAGAGGATGTTTGGAGACTGGAGGGGTGGATAGGAAGTGGAGAGCAATTATTTGACTGAAATCTGTTTTGCTTTCTTGCTCTTTAGAGCTGTGCTGAGGGAAGCAGACCCTCTTGTCTAGAAAATAGATGTTTGGCTTTGTTCATAAGCGTGGAAGCACAATGATTAGGTTTGTATTGTGGGTTCTGAGTACTAAATGCTTTAGAAACAGACATTTGGATGCTTGCCAAAGCTTGCTTCTTATCACACTTAATGATTCAGGGTAGAAGTCATCAGGAGGCTGGGATGGAGATCATGGAGCCCATAGCAGTTTGAGTAAAGAAGCAGTGCCTCTCTGCCATGTGTAAATAGTATGTTTTAGCACCCCTGAGAATGTTTATTTTAAAAACCTCTACTGGTCAGCTGGATGGTTGGTTTAGTTTTATGAATCTGTGGCAGAAAGAGGATGCCAACATAACATTGTACTCATGCAAAGTCACCAAACTGCTAGCAAGTGACAAATCTGTGAGATGAGCTGCCAGTGGCTGGATTAAAAGCTGCTAGTCAAGGGGATTTGACTTATTAGTTCCACTTTTTTTTTTTTTTTTCTTTTAAACTTTGAAAGTTCTGGACATTTGGGCAGGAACTCCTTACAGCTGTCCTTGTAGTTTAACAATAGGTGTTTCTAAAATACATATATTTGTAACAAATAAATGAATATTTCATAGCTTTTGCCTAGTTACTACTAGAGACTATTGTGACATCTCAGTTGTTGCTTGGCTATTGATCAGAATGGTAGGTTACTTTGGAGGAAATGATGATTGTCTCAAAGATTTTTACTTGATGTTTCAGCCCAGAATTCAAAGCTTTCTCTTGAAATTTAAATTCCAATTTTGTATCTTTTTACCTTGTAAGATCTCCTAATTCTCCTTTTGGAATTCTTGTGCAGATTAGAACTTTCTGAAATGCTTTTTCTGATTAGATTTTTTAATTGTCTGTTCAGAATATGAAGTTGTACACTTGTGCTCCTTGGCAGTGACTTGTGTTGAAACAGGCAATGAGACCTGAAGGGATTTAGGCAAATAGGGAAATGTGAGAAGAAATCAAACCTTAAGATGTTTCAGAAAGCGTTTGAGAATTGTCTCACAATATACCACTTTCAATTTCAGATGACATGGTAATTTTGTGAATGCCAACTGTAATTGATTAGCGTTATTATGACTTTTTTTATCTCATAGCAATTAGCAAAAGATAGCATTAAGAATGGCCACTTTCTTTTTTCTTTTTTTTTTGTATCAGAAAGGAGTAAAATACGGTACTGATGTAGTCTTTTTCTTTGGTTTTCTTTTCTCTCATCTCTTTTCTTGTTGACTTCTAAGATATGAGCGCATCCTTTGCCTTCCACTTCCCTTGTATTTACAGGGAATTGTCCAGTCCTCTTGTTAATCTGTTCCTGCACACCATGTTTAGCAGCTGGTGGTTTCCAAATCATGTCTTGGGGGTGGTGTTGCTTTCTTCAGCCAGGTTCTATTTCCTCAGTGGCTTGCATTATAAAGCAAATACTCTTGCCTCTTTTGTCTGACCTGCATCTAGAGAAGAGCCATCTGAATCTGTGCATTGAAAATCAAAAGTAAGTGGGACCTTAGAAGAAGTGCCCCACAAGTAGTGTATGCCTTTGCGTTCTTAAAAAGTAAGGAAAAATGCTAATGGGGTACTTCGAAAAATACACAGAAAGATCTTGGAGCTGAGGTGTTGGTAGACCTCGTCTGTACAAGTTTGATGAGATTACAGCTAGAAATTGCATTCAAGTTGGGCACTACAGTGACAAGAAGAGATTTTTTTTAAGTGGGAGAGAACTAATAGGGGGAAGAGGGGACAAACAGGTGTCTTGATGATCAGAAAAAGTTACAGGAGATTCAGACTGTGTATGGCTTGTCTATAAGACCCTGACTCCTTCTTTGAGTCAGCAGGGAGAGGCAGCTGTGTCTCCAAAGAGCAACTCAGGGTACCTGTGTCTTTATGACGACAGAGCTTCTGACATGCATGGAGAAAGGCTTGAAGTTCCGTGAGAAGCATCTGGGTCGTCATGGTGTGTATTCTTAGAAACACTGGTCGACAACCAGTGGAAGGCTTCCAAAGAGGAGGTGGGGAGAGAGGAACCTGGAAGTTACGCTAGCAAGATTTTTAGATGGATAGGTCACTTCATGTCAGTGGATCATTGAAACCTCAGTGCTTAGGATGCCTAAAAATAAAGACTACATAGAGCGCTGGAAAAATCGCAGTGCAGGGGATGTCTCTCCATGCTTGATGAGTGGATTTGATGCCGTGTTTGTTTCTCCCCAAGTTTTGCAGTTCTGTAAAAAGGATGTGTGACAACGGTTTTGATATAATCTGAAATGTTGCAGCAGATATTGTAAGGCAAAGGCTGTGAAATTGCTGACTTCTTGGTTCCTTTCATATCTGCAGCTGATTGTTCTTTCCTAGCAGAACTCCTCATACAAATGTACAGATTTCTTTTGTGTTGTCGGTTAGGAGATACCACAATAAGTAAATTAGGATGAATAACAACAGGGCCTAAACCCTACCACCTGTGGTTGTTTGAGTTTTGGGGTGGGTTTTGTGTGTTTTGTTTTGTTTTTCCAGTTGAGTTATTTTGGTCATCACTGCATCTGAGCAATAGGCAAATAAAGGTAGCTGTATATATAAATGAATACATTTGCGGCTATTAGGAACAGGCATGGAAGCAGAAGAAACTGAGAGTTAGCTGCAGTCTGAGGATGCATTGCCACTTACAAGCTGAGGAAATGTTGAAACCAATTTGGGAGGTGAGAGAAGTTTGTGTTAAGAAAATCGAGGAGTAGCTGCTGTAGATACACATCCCTTGATTGTTGAGTGTTTCCTGATCATTTTAAATTTCTGTCAGAACTGAATGATTTTCAGCCACTCTCACAGAATGGTTGAACTTGGAAGGGGCCTCTGGAGGTTAACTGATCCAACCAGCTGTGGACAAGCAGGGTCACCTATGTCTGGTTGCTCAGGACCATGTCCAGGTGCCTTCAGAATGTCTTCTAGGATGGAGACTCCACAACCTCTGTGGGCAACCTGTACCAGAACTTGTCACCCTCGCAGTAAAATAGTGTTTCCTGATGTTCAAAGGGAACCTCTGGCCCTGTTACCAGCACCACTGAAAAGAGCTTGGCTATGCCTTCTTCTCCCTTTGGGTATTTATACAGATTGATAAGATCCCTCTGATTCTTCTCATGTCTAGGCTGAGCAGTCCCAGCTCTCTCAGCCTTTCCTTGTATGTGAGGTGCTCCAGTCACTTTATCATCTGCGTGGCCCTTTGCTGGACTTTCTCCATGAGGTCCATAATCTCTTGTCCTGAGGAACCCAGAACGGGACACAAGAATACTCCAGGTGTGGCCTCACCTTCTGGACAAAGGAACATGATCTGACAATGTGCGAGAAAAGCCCTTTGTAAAGTAGGGGCTTCTTAGTAGGTCTTTTTCAGCATGTGTAAGAGGGAGAGGAATATGAGTAAACACCATGTACTTGCATATTGTCTTTCTGCTGCAGATTTCTGTCTTGCATCACTTTTGAACTGATGGAAGTTCATATTAAGAACTGGATAACATTACCACTCTCTTGCATGTGAAGTAGACATTCTCAGTGTGATTAAATGAAACCGGAAGTAGTAATTGATGCTTTCTCCAACTGCAAGCTCTCTGCATTGCCTCACTGATAATGAGCAAAACCAATCACTTAATTTCATCCATTCAAGAATATTTTTCTGGGGAGTCAGTCAATTTCAGCATGAGTTATTTAATCTTCTGATAAACAGCCTTACTCTATTAAGCCTGTTGCATTTTCCTCTCTGTAGTTTTGAATCTGATACTTTTCTCATCTAATCACAAGACGGCAAATTTTGGCAAAGCTCTGGGATTCTTTATACCTTGGTGGTCATCTGTTTTTTGCTCTACGCTACATAGAAACAGCTGACAGCTTCAGGTTTTTTTTCACCTGGAATGTTTTGGTTATGAATGTTAGAAGCTGAAAGATTTTTAAAAAGCATGTAGTGTCTTTCACTTTCTGACCCCAGCTCAAATACAGCTGAGGTTGACAGTAACTGGATCTTATTACTGTGCTGAGGTGTTCAGTTTGCTGCATGCAGTAAGGTCATTGTGTAAGTTGTTGTGATACCATTGCTGGCCCTGCCACTCTCCTCTTTGCTCTGGTGGCTCAAGGGTAGGACATGTCAGGCCAGTGTGGCAGTGGAGTATCCAGTGGGTTTTAGCTGGTGGGGTTCCCGATGGGCTGTTTCACTTCCCTCCCTGTTTCTCTGTGCTGTGATTCTGAGTTTGGTGCCAATGTATGCACTGTCCATGCTTACTGCAAGAGGGAAATGAGATTCAGAAAGATGTTACTGAGGGTTATAAAGTTTGTGGGAGCATGGACCCCAAGGTAAGAGCTGTGCCTTTTTGGAGGACTTTTTTGTAATGTCCTGCTCTATAGTTAAAAGGTGGTTTTTTGGTGCTATTGTATCAGTGATAAGTTTATTCCTTAACAAAACAAAACCAAAAAAGCAAGCTTGGGGTTTTCTGCACAGGGCACCGAGAGGCTACATGCCTTGCTTGGTGTCATTTGGCTGATCAATAGCAGTATCAAGAATAGAGCCATGACTCCCTGCACGCTTAGAAGGGCAGGGGTTTGCCTGGAAATGCGTGCAGCTTGTCTTATGAAACACTGATGCTCAGCAACGTGAAACTCTGCTATTTGCCCTTATCTCAGCACTTACCTGCCTCTCCTGGCTGGGGTGATTTGAAGTGATACAATCTGTGGAGTTCGTTTCTGCACAGTGTTCCTGAAAATCAGTGAAGTTGTTTTTTCTGATGGAGCTTCTGAAGTACAAGATGGTTCAGGGTCTGAAACCGGGTCTACCAAACTGTGGAGCAGCTTTTACCGAGTAGACCCTCTATACAGCCCAGGTATAGAAACTCACATTTTCCTGTCTGTGAGCAGTAACATTTTAAGAGTCTTTCCTCACCCTGTTCCCATCGGCAGGGAAGCGTGCTACTGCAAAGCTGTATGTCATGCTCAGGACTCTCAAAGTCACAGGGAGGCATGTGGAAGGGAGTGATAAACGGGAAAGGAAAAAGTGGGGTGAGGGAACAAGAGGTTGCTGGGTAAAACTCCCGATTTAAGCTGGAACAGCATACCTTGTAATGTATTCTGCTTAAAATGAGCCTGTGAGAGACAGGAATAGTACTGAGGGAGCAGATAAGTGATAAATGGCATGTTAAGGAGCCTATTCCCACTGAAAAGTATTTCTTGGTGCTTTCTCCAGCTGTCTTCAACACCTCTGTAGAATTTGCTCACCAAAGCCTCTACTGTGGGTGTAAAAAGTTGTATGTGTGGCATAGGTAGATGTTAAAACAGCTGCTTTATGTAGTCAACAGAGCTTAAAAGCTGTATAGTTAGTTTCAGAAATAAATCCTTAAATTATTTATTCTGAAGACAGAAATATTTTTAATACAAAGGAGCTCATAGTGTGAGGCAGTCAATGAGAGGCTCATGCAAATTTTATCCATCTGTTAGTCCCTCTAGCTATTTTTGACTGAAATTTTACACTCACGGATTTCCTTAATTCTGAGGTAACAGTTGCATTGTATAAGAAAAATGATCAGAGAACTTGTTTTCTCATTCTAATGGAATCATTACTGTTTTATGAGCACCATGTAATTATGAAACTTTAAGGCATATCAGTTGAATGGCTTATGCTCTAGCTCTTCATTCTTGCAGCATGATTATGTTTTGGCTTGCTAAGTATGAAAGTCTCGTGTTTTCAGACAGAGTAGTCTGGATCCTCATTCAAGCTTGAAATTTAATTTCTCTAAGAAATAAATGTGGTGGTCTCAAACTATTCTTTTGTGAGTATGGTCAACATCAAAGAAAATAAGAACCCCACAATGATTCAATATATAGTTAAGTCAGAGTTAAAAATGACAGGACTTAGCTATTTAGTCATAATATGGCCCTGTTTAAAAATATTTCCTTACTCATACTCTGTAAATAACATACTAAGTATGGTTTACACTCTTTTTCTCCAGACACCCATGCTTCCCTTCTGTTCTAGATCATTTGCACTCCCGATCTCTGACTTCACTGGGTCCTGCTCACTGGCCAGACATCTCTCTTATCTTCAATAAATCTCTTTTATTTGCTTTAGTGCATGCTGGTGCAGAGAATAGTTTGTGGATTGCAGAACTGAGGACTTTTTTAGTTCCCAATGCCACATGACTAGGGAGATTTCTTAGTACAAGCCTTATCTTGCATCTGGTCCTATCGCACAGAGGCTTGTAATACTGTGCCTGTCACGCCTATAGTTTGGCAAATGCTCCTGCTTAACTGGGAGAGAAGGTTGGAAGGAAGAACATGGAAGAGGAAAATTGTAAGCATTCTTTCTCTTTCCTTTCTTCACTGTGTTTTTTGACACCTATAACAAAGTGATGTTAGCACTAATGTGAGACTGATCTGACTCCTGCAGCTGTACTTCTTTGTGAACCATAAAGAACAGTTTATAGAGGGTATAAACCTGTGAAACGTTCTTTTGTGTGCTTTCAAATACATTGCAATTTCTTTGGAAAAAAAAAAATTCCTTTACCAGCTTAAAAAAATCATGGAAAGGAGTTTAGAATTGGGAAAGTTTGTTTTAGGCAACTAAAAAGCCAGAGATTGCATTAATGGTTCTTATGTGAATTTTACCAGCTTCAGTCTCTGTGACACAAAAGTTAGGTTCCTGCTGAGAGTTACAGTTCAATAGGGCCTGATATTTATTTTCTTTTAACGAGCAATAACATGGACTATGTGTCCAAAGTAGACTTATTATACTGGCATATATTGAAATTTCATGGAATTTACGTTTCATTATTGAGTATTATTTTATTTATGCAATTCTATCTTTGGTTTGTTTTATTTGGAGTTCAGTTCATATTTTATTTTTTTAGGAGGAAGGACTGCTAGATTTGTTTCTTCTTTTTGAGTGTAGATGTGTTACAGGACTTTTTCTATAGTAGAATTAAGACATCTGCTTCTGGAAAAAATAAGATCAATGATACATGTGTGTGAATATATGTGTGAAAATACAAATCATACTCTAGGTTACACACAGTTTAATGAACATGAAAAGGATGTCACTGTTCATGCACAACATAAAGCTGAAGCATGTGTAATATGTCGTTTAAACCCGTGCTTGCTTCTTTGCCTTGCCTACTTGTCAGTATTTGTGTACTCCCTCTTAGGTAAAAATGAATTAGTGGATATAAAGAATTATGTGGAGCTGTTTAGACTCTAATGTGTGCATCCATTAGGGAAGATGGACATGACAGACCTGTTGCTGGTTAGTGGCAGGTCTAGGAACCGAGCTTGGATCCTAGTACCAGCCTAAAGGAGAATTAATTGCATGTCACATTCATGAATTGCTTCTAAGACTAACTTGCATTTTTTTCCAGGACTCTGGAAAATTATTTTCTAGAAATTGATTAATTGAACATGGAAGAATGTGATTTTTGTGCTGCAAAGGGAAGGACAGACTATTGACTTCTAACTTCTTAACTTTAGACACTTTGGATCTTACTCATGCTTTTAAGCTGGAAGGTGGAATATACTGCTGCAAACTTTTCTTGATCATGATGTTCCTTGCATAGGTTTCTTTTAGTAGCTTTGCATCATGTCCTTCTCAAAGAAGGATATAGTGAGTGATTAAAGAGTAAAATAAGTAGTGACTTTGGTAATAAACCTGGGTTTATATTTTACACACAGTTAAATATCCAGTTGGACTTGAGCCTAGGAATTGAAATAAAATAATTTAGACCTACATTTTACTGTAGCTGAAAACATGTAGAAGTACTGTTTGATTAGCTTTTGGTATGTATTCTACAAAGTTCAGTTTTTTTAAAAATAGTCTTAGCTAATGTATGTGTCTGAGTGTGAGGGAGAAAGAGAATGGTTAGGAAATCCAAGAGAGGATGTATATGGTCGTGTTGGGATGGGAACGCTCTTTAGTGGTTCCAGTTATCATTTACTACTTCTAGTGTGATGATTTTTTTCAGTTCTTACTTTGTATGTTTTTCCTCTTGGGTCAGTAGGAGAGCAATTTCTTAGTACAGAGAAGTGGTACAGTAAATCCATTGTGCCTCTAGGATCTATTAACTTCAAAACATATGATGCTCTAGTCTCCTAGCTAAAGTCAGACAGAATCTAGCCTGCTTGGTTTTGTTTCTCTGACTCCAGTATGATGCTGTCTTGCAAAGGCATGGTCTTGTTCTTTCAAAACAAAAAGTATCGAAGCAGATTAGTTTCAAGGAAATTGATACCTCTGGCAAGTTGGAACTAATTCATATGGCTGTGCCAAGGATAGGAGTCTTGAAGTTTAAGGAGACAAAAGAAACAATTTTTTCAATTATAGTTTGATTTTTAAAAAATTATAGCAAGCTTAGCTTAAAACTACATGTGGATTGAAAGCAGAATTGCTATTGTGTTAATATATTTACTGACATGAGCAGTAATATTCTGAGATTTTCCTTCACACACATGACATTCATATTTGGCACTGGTAAGCATTCCTATCTGAAGGAATTTTTCTTGGTTTTTTGCAGCACTTTTTCTGGTTCCTAGAGTGTGAAGGAAGACCAATTTGGGTACTTTTGCATCTCTTTTCCTATAGAACCCCTGTTAATAGCATGTGTTAACTAGATCTGTTTAACTGTCTAAGATTGAGGAAGTTTTAAAGAAAACCTTTAAAGGGTCAAGACTGAAAGGATGGGTGCTGTTCCATCAAGTCAGGCTCTGGTATCTTTGCAGAGGTTCAGTGGATGCAGTGGTGTTGCAAGTTGATGAAGAATTTATTTGAATAATTCAAATGATAGAATTGAGATGTAAAATTGCGTTTAATTGATTTTTCTTCTTTTTTTTCCCCCCCACTTCCTTTTCCTCAAATGCCTTAACAGAACATAGAAGTCTGTCTTGTGGTGATCTTCATTTAAACAGATACCAAGTACTTTCCTCTTTTAAAAGGCTCTGCTTTCTGTCTTTATTCTCTCTAGCTCTCCCCACTGGGTTCCTTACTGATTGCCTGAAACCCTACAAACATCTCAGTTAGAGTAGCAGGAAAAGGACAAACCAGCTAACAGTGACTTCTTAGCTGTTAACATGGGAGTCTGCTTTGAATCATCGTTCGTGAGAGATGAAGGACCCTTCCAAAAAAAACCCAACACCCCAAAACTAGGAAACAAAGGAAAATAAAAAGGTTTAAGTGCTTAAAAGATGACTTGTGACCTTTGTGGAAGGGAACCTGTCAAAGTTTTATTTACTGAAGTAGATAAAAGGACAGCAATTTAACCGGGCTGTGTAGCTGTCCCTTAAAACTGGCAATTGATTTGTAGCTCAGGGAGTAGGGATGTGCCCTGCTAGTTGCAGGCCATGCAAAAGATCTGTTTTCTTTAGTGCGGTGGGTTGGCTTTTTTAAGAAAGAACCATGGGCATGAGCCAGGTGAGGGGGTCTTCCCGAGAGAGGCGGGGGACTGTGGTACTGCACCACTGACCAGTGATAGTTTAAAGCTGACAATTGTCTGCTCTGAGAATTAAACTGTGGCAATAAAGAGAGTTGGGAATTCAGATAAGCATTGATACTGTAAAATTAATATTCAGTCCTGCTTTATTATGGTAGACTCTTACACCATTTTTCAAAGCTACACTTCATTGCTTTGTGGAACTGTACATGCTGTCGCAAGAAATAGGAAATTTCCCTTAAGCAGCCTTTGCTTTGTAAGACTGATTTTTCAGCCCTTTGTGAGATGGTAACTTTATGAAACACTGGCAGTCAGCATTCCCTCATCCACTGTGTCTGCTCTTCTGTCTACCTTTTCTTAGAAAGGCAGGAGTGTAAGCAATAGCACAAATAATTTCTTCTGAAGTTGCATTGGAAATTAAAATTTATCTTCTTAAAACACATACAATACCTTACACTGTGACTTAGTCTTCCTGTTTGGAAAAATGGTTATATGATTTCTTGTTCTTACATGTAGAAGATTCATATTTTTTTTTAAGTTGTGCCACAGTTGGATTGTAATTTCTTTAATAACTGAAGAGAGAAGTTTTGAAGTAAAAAATCTAGACAATCAGAGCAGGGTTGTAGAAACAGTGCCTATCAGAAACCATGCAAAAAACCCAGCACAGGTATCGTAAAAAGAATGTTTGAGACCAGAAAGAGGAAACAGTCTAGGAGACGATGTTTGTTGTTATTAAACACAAAGTAAACTTCATGAATTATGAACTTTGATTTAGATAGACAAGGATTTAGGAAGAAGGAACCTTTTCTAGCTATAGGGAGGAATGAGAAATACTTGAGTTTTGAGCTTATTTCTATCAGTGTGCTGTTCTCTGTACCATATCAACAAGTATCTAAAAACAACCAGGAATCAGATAGTATTCCAGAAAGTTACCAGTGTTTTAAGCTTCAAGGAGGAATGTCTGAAATTGCAGCAATTTCAGAATATCTCTTTTGCATTTCTCTTAAAGAATTTGGATGTGAGTTTGAACCTGGCTTTGTGAAAATGAGTATTAGTATGGTCTATAAATTTTGAAATATTCTGTAATTGTCATCACAGAGCTGACATTTACTACTAACAGTTAAGAAAACCCCACGATCTAAAGAGAACAAATAACCACTGCTTACTGTTGGACTTGCATCAAAATCCTTCTCTTTTTCTCTCAGAAGAATGCAACCAGCTGTAGCTGCCAGCTAATGTACAAAGAGAAATGAGAGAGGGAACAGCTGCGCTCTGAAAAAATAGCGTAGCTCAAAGGTAGCAGCGCCTGCTTTGGCTCCTCTAGGGTTTGGTTGCAGGCTAGAATTACACATTTTCAGGTAATCTTACATATGTGAGCAAGCTTTTCTAGGTGATCTGTAGGGTTAAAGATACCTAAACTTAAAAAAAAAAAAGTAAGTAATGATAAGAGTAAGAAGAGTAAGAGTAATGTGATCCTGTTTTTTCTTACCTTTGTGCTTCTAGCATTTCTTACACATTTCTGTGACACTCAGTGTTTGTGGTAAAGGGATTATTGGTCCAGTATTCTGCAATCAGCATCTCTGAAGCTACTTGCTGACTGTGTGTTGGCCAAAAAGGCCTTATGCCTGGTTCACCTGGATTATGAGGAATATCATCTAGAAATAGGTGCTAGTGGCCTGAGGAGATATTTCTACTTGGTGGGATTCTGCATTGTGAGAAGTGTGACCCCTTTATTAAGGAGCAAATAGTGTGTGTCACCTTTCAGTTAAGGCTGCAGCTGAATCTGCACGTGGCAGATTTAAAAGAAGAGAGTAAATTGTGACTAAAATTAGGGAAACCGCAATATCAGAAAAATTTAAAGTGGTGAGTATTAAGAATTATAAGTATGAAAATGTGCATTCATACAGCTTTTTTTGTGCATCAAGGTGTGTCAAATATCCCTCTGAATCTCTCTAAAAGGTACCGAGAGCTTGTTGTATGGAAGGAAGATTTTTGCTTCCATACAAGAAAAAACTTGAGTAACTTTTTCTAGTGAATATAAATTCAATACTACCATAAAATCTGAATTCCAATGTCTGCTTTAAGTGACTCCAAGTTTTTATGTCTATCATTACTATTATTGCTGAGAACTGACAGCATTTTGCCTCAGTTGCTATTGTGTGTTTTGTTCCAGATGCCATGAGGATACAGTATCTTATTTTTGAACTCCACAAAAATAAGCTTAATGCTTTATTTGCTCCATGCCAAAAGAGCATTTATTTCCTGTTAGTTATGTTTTAGCCAATGCACGATGTTTTAGAAAGGGTGTTAACACTGGCATTTTCTAGGTAGCGTGAATAGAATTTGTCATGCAAGAAAAAGATTGTGTAGACTTAATTTCCAAAGAGGTAACTTGTTTCTGGGTTCATGTAACAAAGGGATTTGTAACTGATTTACTGAGGGAGTAGGGTTTACTCCTCCCAAAAGCATATGGTGTTTTGTTTAATGCATAAAACCTGGTAATTTTCAAGGGCAAGACATTGCAACTTCCTTGCTGTTTTTAGAAACTTGGGTGCTGCTGTTGCCATCCATAAAAAGTGATGTTTTACACTGGTTTTTGATAGGAGCACTAATGTGCAGCCAGGATCTGCCTGCCTGCTCCTTCACTGACGCCTTGCTCCTGGAAGGTTGTTCCCCACTGGGTAAGTGCCATGCAGAATCTGTCCCCAGCCTTTCTGCCCTGGCGTCCATCACCTCACCTGGCCATGGGGCACCCTCTGGTCAGAATAGTGGTCCTCATCACTGGCTGTAATTTTGAGTACAATTTGTCTGGCATACCACCATAAATGTTCCCCAACAGATGGAGAAATAGTGCTAACATGGCCCTTGGTAAGAAATCTTTTAAAGGACATGGCAAAATAGGCATCCGAGTTTAGTAACGGCTTCTGTGAACATTATGATACATTAATATACTTAATGGAAGGTGTATTTCAGTGGATAGTGTCCTAATTGGTTCTTGTGGGGTCACGTTAGGTAGTTTGGGACAAAATGAATACTCAAAGTAAGCTTATTTTTAATTAACACAGTCTTTGGTGGTTGCAATAACATTGTTTATGCAGCATCTCACAGTTTAGGAAGAGAGGAAAAAAGCAATTATGGAAGGCACAACACTATTAATTTGATTTTAGTTTTATAGCTCATATGAGATTTATTCCATAAATACTGAAGAATGGAGGTGAGTCACTTTTTTATTTGCTCTCTTTTATTCTAGTCTTGGGGCGGGGAGGGGTGGGGTGGGCGCGGGAAGAGCCTGACACTTACTGGCCACTTCTAGTTTTCTGTGAAAAGCATTTAAAACTGTTGTAATGGCAAGTGTGATGGTGGCAGCAGCATGTAAGCAAGGTTGAAGAAAAAAGAAAGAGAACATTGGCAGTAGCAAGATAAAGCTTTGAAGGATTTTCACAAATTTTAACATTTTAGGTTTATTCTTTTTTTTTTTCCTTTTGCTTTGGAGTTCTGGAACTGTAGTAATTGGTGCATTTTGTCTGTACTTGGACTTTAGCATACATTCGTTTGTTTTCTTCTGACATTCTGTAAATCTGATGGCTCCTGAGATAGGCACATCTTTGACAAATTAGAAAGCACTTTAGTTTTGTAAAATGATATCAAGAATGTAATACAGATTTTTGTATTAAAGCTTCTACTAATACTGAACAGCTGGAAGAAATTACAGATGTTTTAAAAACAAAACAATCAGAGCAGATGCAGGAGAATATTGTTTTGGCCATGTCTTCTGGTAATTGCAGGCCATGTCCTGGTCATGTTGGCTGGTGAACATCTTCTGTATAGCTGGAAGTGGAGCGAAGGGTGAAAAGGTGTTAGGGGTTGAGCCTCTGAGCAAAACTCAAGGTCCCTAATGCTCCTTAAATCCCTTATTGATACAGGGAAAAGGGAAACAAAACTCAAATCTCGGAATATATGGATGGGAAACTGAAACAAACTTTTAATAAAAATTCTAAAATACTATCATATCACACAACTATATATTAAATGCAAAACAGGAAAGAATACAGTAAGAGTTAAAACACTGCAAAGGGAGGAAAAGGGGAAAACTACAATTATGGCCGATTGGCCACAGGCCAGGAGGTGACGTCACGCCAGGATGGTAGCTCAGAAGATGGCGTCTATCCAAAATGGCAGCAGGCCAAGTGATTAAAAGTTTTTAACAGCTTAGAGAAGTATTTTAACAAGTTTACGGGGAGACCTTTTCCAGTGTCTGTAAAAGAAAACTTCAAGGACACTCCTGACCGAAGCTGCAGCTTCTTCAGATAAAGGAGAAGCCCTCGCGGCCGGAATGCGAAGGGGGGTGAGCTTCCCCCGTGTCCGAATCCAGCGGTAGATTCTCGCCGAGTGAGAAATATCTCTTCTCTTACCCGATACGAGAGAGAGATGCTGACTGAGTCCCACAACAATTCACAGTAGGGCTGGGCGCCGATAGACAGAAACAGTTCTGAGTTAGGCCCCGGCTGGGGGGGCAGGCCGCAGGCTTTCGGCCTGGACGGCAGCCAGCCCTCTCGCTGTGGCTCTTTCTCCGAAGCTGTCCGGTGTCCAAAGAGGAGGAGACTCCTCCTGGCTGCAGGTTTTAAGGAGCATCTGTCGGAAGAAATCTTTTGACCTGCACTTTTAGCCAATGTGATGCCGGGTTTATGGAGCTTGTATGAAATAATCCCGATACTCTATTGGGCACATTTCCAAAACAAGGAAGTCTTGGCTCAAACCGTGACAAAAGGAAAGCTCGCTTCCCTCAGGGTACACCAATGGCGTGTGTTGGGCTGAGGAGATTGCCCTACTGGAGCAGTGATTTTTCTGGTAGAGCCAATGACTTAGGAATAGTGTAGTCAGTATTATCTGTGAAAATATTGAATTATATTAGCTGAGTAATACTGGTTGGATGGATGCCGAATCATCTATGTTGACCATTGCAGAATGACAGGAGATGCCATTGAAAAAGGCTTGAAGCTTGTGGGAATGAACACACAAAGCCTTTGTGGCTTATTGACCAGAAGGTGTTCATTCAGTCTTAGCAACAGGGGACCTAAGCTATGTGCAAAATCTTTGCCTTCCTCCAAAAAGCATGACCTTCCCTCTGCAAGGTTCCCAGTCAGCTCTGGGCTCTGACTGAGGGGCTAAATGGCCAGCCAATACCTCTTGCAATGATGCTGGCTGCTTTTGGAGCTGTGTCCCATAGCTCTACATTAGTATTTATTTGGGGGTGTGTTAGAGCAGGTTGCAGTGAATATAGTATCTGTGGACAAGGCAGTGGGGGTGTGGAGGCTGAAGAGAGTGCTGTTTTGTGCAACTCCTGGGTGCCTGCACTGGTCCTGAAACACACCCATAGGCATGTGTCCTCTCTTCCTATCCCAAGTCATGGAGTTATCAGTGGCAGACTGATAAAAAAACTGAATAAATTTGCTGGTTTACTTTGTGAGATACAAAAATAAACTGTGTATTGGCTAAATTAAGAATATGTAAACTGTAATGACCTCTGTTTATCCTTAACTTTGTCTTTGGGTTCAGATGTAAATGTTGAGAGGCTGAGCTTGTGAATTTTCTAAACAATTAATTTCCTGCCTGTCAAAAGGGACACTCTGGCCTTAATTATGATACTAGTTCCATCTGTCCTAGCTGGTTTCATCATACTGCTTCAAATTGTGCTAACACTTGAATGGGAAAGTAAATGTTTCCTGGTTTGTTTTGTGTAATTATAATAAAACCGGGAATTTGAAATTCAGGAAATATGTTAAATGACTGATCCCATTCTGCAGATCTTGGAGAATGGCATTTACAAAAGCTGGAGACCATAAACTGGATTAGATTTTGAGGATGCTTTTTAGGTCTGTTGAAAAGATTGCAGCAAACTTCTTGATTTGAGCAGTGCCAAGTTCCCCGGGTGTGCCGTCTTTGTCTTTTGAACTTCACAGATGTCAGATGTTTCTTTAGTACGTTATATGGAAGTGTTAAAAAAATATGTGCATCAAGTGGAAGCTTTATGGAAGCATTTACAGCATGAAGCTAAGAGTGAAAACACTGTTCTGTGATGTGCATCTTCCCCAAACGCCAAGAACCTTTGCAATACTGTGGTTAAGGTGTTTTGTTTCAATTTTTTTCCTGTATGTTAGAGCTGTTGACATTTTAGGAATTTTTGTGGCAACAGTTCAGCAGAGGAAAACATGATTAGAGGCTTGGGGTGGGGAAGACAACCCGCATTCTATATATGCCTCTACGACATTTGGTACATGGTTTAAAATAGCTTACCTTTATATTTTCCCTTTCGATAAGCATATGGGCTAAGCTGTTTGTTTTTGAACAGTAAACCACACTGTGGTGGTTCTGGATGTGTAATTACTGGAAAGATTCTGAACATAATCAAACCTACTCTTTAACATTGTCTGAGTTGGACTGAAATAAGCAGCTTTTAATAGCACGTATCAGCAAACCTGCCTGGTTAGAGGTTGTTGACTATCTCTTAAACTTGACTTTTCAAATTCAACTGAAACTTCAAGATTCTGTAACATAGTTTTCTGAAAACATGAGGGTGGGGTTTTTTGTTTGTTTATTAGTTTGGTTTTTTGTTAGCTCTTGTGTTGTCAGAAGTGGAAAGTTGCAAATAAGCCAAAAAACTGATGCTGAACCACTTCCAAATTTGATTTGTATGTTCAGCGGCATAACTGAGGCACCATGTTTGAAGAGACGTTCCACCCCTCTCAGGGGATGATCTTGTGCTGAACCCCCTGCTCTGTCTTTTCAGACATGTCACTGGAGCAGGAGGCCGTGAACGCAAGTGGCAACGGTAATAGTATAGAAACTTCTGGGATGCAGGTCTTTCAATTCCTATGGTTAGCTTAGGTGTGAACTCTTTTCTCCTTAGCAACATGTTTTTCTAATCATGAATCACTAACTTCTTTAGGTGGCTGAGCTTGCAGATGGGTTTGGAACTGCAGGGGGATGTTTTCAAGGTAATGTACTGAGGTATCCTTGAAGATCCAGCTCTAGGAATATGAACTAAGGGCTGGGCATAGTTCTAGGGCATCCTGCTTCAGTGCATTTCCTCCTTCATGTTCTCTCTGCCTCCAGGGTCGCTCTGAAAGCATACCTCCTTTGGGAGAGTTCCAGATCCCAACTTGCATACTCTGGCAACCACATGAGATTATGAAGGGAGTTGAAGGGGATGGGTGTTGCCCAGCAGTTGAAATCCCTGCCCTTGTGTTTTTTTCTAAGAATATGCATGCATCCACAAACATATAAAGATTACAGGTTTGTTTTTATAACAAGCTGGGTTTGAGGATGTTTTTATGGACACCAGCTATACTGGGGGAAAGATAACTGATGTTATAGGTTGTTAGGCTGCCAGACTGCAAGGAGCAAATTGCAGAACACTACCCAAGAGCACTCAAGTGCTCTTTTCTTTTTCTTGAGCAGAGCTACAGTGTCGTGAACTGTGTAATACAGAAATCAAAGATAGGAATAAAGGGGGAAAGGCCCCTACAATCCCGTCCCCTGCTACTGGAAGAAACTACCTCCTATAATCCATTAAAAAAAATCTTTTAAAACTAGTTAGGTTTGTTTACTTTTGCATTCCTTCTGAAAGCTTGTTACCAAACAAAACTGCTATGATGTTTAGAAAATTCCTTTCATTTCCAGCTGAAACTTTTCACTCTGGCATCTTTATTCATCTTTGTTCTTGCGCCATAGTCTTTTTTTTTGTGGTTTAAATAGTTCTTGTTCTTCAGAGCCTGTAAAAGCTAACATATTTTTCACGTAAAGAAAAAAAGCACCTTTAGTTTCTGACAGGACTCCCTCCTTTCCTCTGTAACATTCCTTCCCTCGTAACGTTTCTTGCACCTGTTACAGGGTGAATTACTCTTTCTGGAACAACAAAAAAGTGGACAAGAATGGTACATGGTATTTTATATACAGTCTCATGCAAGACTTCCTTCAGTGGTGTTACTGTTTCCTCTCTTCCACTGGGCATAACTTTCCTGATGCACACTGCACTCCTGTTTGCCTTTCTTAACATTCATTATCATCTTTTTATAGATACGGACACATAAATCAATATCCATTGATTCCAGGTGAAAAGCTCCTGTCCTGTTAGGGAGGGTCCCTCAGTGTGTGTTTTTGTACTATTTAGTTTTACCTCATTTCTGTTATTCTAGTCCTCAGCATCACCACAGTTCTCCATAGACCAAATTGTAATCCTCCTCTGCTGACAATTCCTTCCAGCTTCATGTTGCCTGGAGACTTCATTATAGCTGTCCTAATCTTTGTCCCGAAGTAATTACCAAAATTATGCCATTCTGATTATAGACTGCAGCATGTCCAAAGTAAGGTTTGTGCAAACTTTGGTTCTTATTTTATACAGTTACAAACTTCTTTTCTGTCTTTCTCAGGCAGAAATGATTAAATTCAGAGCAGACCGACAAGTTTTGTTGTGTTTTGGTTTGGTGTTGATCTACAGTCATTATGTGAAACTATAACAAACAATTCTGCATTTCTTCAAGTATCAGACTAAGATCAAACAAGCCCTTCCCTCCGAACTTGCTATTTCAGTTCCTTATAACTTCATACGTATTTGTAAAATATGACCACACAGTTGGAAATTATGTAAGTCTGAGATGGGTGGTAGTAGGGAACACTCTAAGATTACCAGTTAGAACTGGATAACTTTTACTATAACTTTCCCCTCTGTTTCATGTGTGTGTTCTGCCCTGAACCTGAAAATGCTCTGTGGCAGCTTACATGTAAGGTCCAGTGTGTTCCTCCTGCAACCTTGACAGAGTTTAAAGGAGATCAAATATGGGATAAAAGGATGAGATTCGTGCATGGGTGATTGCTCTGACCGGATCTTAAAAAGGCTATCGAGTCATTATTTATTTATTTCTTGAGTAATAACACCAATTATTTGGAAATTACCAATATTGTTAGTTTGTTCTAATAAATCACTGAACTACAGGTATTTAATATTTTTCTAATTCAATTTAAAAAATGTTAAAGTGATATTTTGGACAAGTTTCTGTTGAAGGTAGCTTAGTTTTGTAGGCCACAATCTTACAAGATTATGATAAAGAATAAGATTGCTGAACTAACTTTTAATTTTTTTCTGTTATGGCAGTTTCTATGTATGTGGTTTGGGTTTAGGGGTAGGGTGGAAAAGTTTTGTACCATAGTGTGCTGAAAAGTCTTGACGGTATGGAGCCATTTCAATGGTTGCTCTAAGATCTGTCAATTTATTGATTAATTTTATTAATAAATATCACAGGTGAAATCTTAGTATGTTAGGTGTAAGCTGCTTACCCTTCCCTTCCCATGTGCCAGCATTATATCTGACTCTGGATACTATTGGCTGCCTTCAGAAGACTTTCTTTTCAGAAAAACATCTGGAGTCATTTATGTGAGATATCAAATTATCTTTCTTGGCATAATTTAAAAATGTGATATAATTCTAACTGAGCACTGCTGTCTCCTCTTATATTTTCATTATATCTGCTAAAGCAAATGAACTGTTACAGTGAGGATAGATATTTCTACCTTGTAAAACCTGTGAGATCCAATCTATTAACCAAAAGAAGGACTGCACAACTGCAAGAGAAACTGTGTAGAGCTCTAATGTGTGGGTGGTCTGTTTTCCCTCTTGGAATTTTCCAAGGTTGCCAAAGTACCTGAATGCTTTATCGCAAAGGAAAGCTTTCTGATGTTTTATTGAGCTGCAAATAGGCAGTGTTTGCCTCTGAATTTGGAGGTAGAGGGAGAACTGCGGTGAGTTTCATGCTGGGGCAAGAAAGCTGGCTAAAAGGACTTGCAAATAGATTTTATGCAAGATTGGCTTAAATCACCCTAATCGGATATAGCTCTGGAGTGGCTATATCCGCTCTTGTTCCTCCTATTGAGTTAAGCGACTGGTAACATGGCAATGGGCTGCTTGGAAAGTGACATCTGCTGTTTGAAAACTTTCTAAAATGCCTTAAGTATATTGTTTTTCCTTTCTGACAGCAATTGTTTCTATCTGTTAAATGATCAAAAGGTTGTCCCTGGTGATGCAGGGAGTTTTGTAAGGAAGTCAATTTGGGCCATTTTGAAAGAGGTAGGGGCTTACATGAGTTATTGGTATTCCTGACATGACCATGGATGCATAAGAAAGCGAATGTCAAGACAAATGGTTTTTGGAAGATACAGAATTCAAAATGCATCTTCTTTGAGAGAATCTAATTGCAGTGGGACCTGTATGTACATCCAGTGTGATGGATGGCGCTTGCTCTATTTAGTGTCTGGAAATCCAGTCCTCGTTGGCCAGGAGTTCCAGTAAGTGGATTCCCACTTCAGTTCTGTACTGTTCCTCCTCACTGATGAGGAGTGGAGGGAATTTGGGTTTGGTTTGAGTCTGATACCTTGGTTTTTGATTGTTGTTGCCTTTGTGTTCTGCTTCTGTAGTGCCGTAGAGGCCCGTGCCAGTACCCCCTCTAAGAGGCTGAGCAAAGTAAAACAGGTCCACAAAGCAAAGGGAGGATAGTGTGTATTAATACCACGGCCACCTTATTCTCTCTGGTCATCTTCTCAGCTATTGCTGTGCATGGATAGCCATCGATCGCCTGTCTGGAACAGAATAGGCAGCAGATCAAGATTCAAGGTAGAACAGAAATCGGAGGAGTGATCCTACCCTACAGTGCTTTTCCTTAGCATTGGTGGATTTTGCTGACATTCCTGAGTAAATGTATTTCCATCTAAAATGGCTTAATGTGTAGTTCTCTTTGTTAAGCCATGCAGGAGAGGCCAGCCACCTTGTATCTGAAATTCTTCATTTCATTCCAGCCTGAAACTGATAAATCTAAACAAATTGAAAAATGACAGTCATACTTGAAATTATTTTATTTGAAGTTGCATTGAACTAGAATTCCAATAACTTCACAGTACTGCTCAGAGATTTGGAGAGAGGAATTGCCAAGAGAGCCTTCCTTATGCAGTGGTGACTGACTGTGCAGTTTTAGCTCATGGAGAAATGGATAATTTTGCTTTGGTTGATGAAGCTAGATGGAAAGCTTTGTTGCAGTACCTGCAGATACTGTAGGTGTCTAAACTTGCAAGTTCAGACAGTAATATTGTAGACCTCTTTGGTTCTTACCATGTTGGAAGGAAGACTTAGGCATGCAGTGAAAGTTAGAGAAAGTAATAGCGAGATCCTGGATTTTAAGGGCCTTCAAGGAGATCCACTGTCATTCATGAAAGGGAGAAAAATGGGCTATACTGGTCTGAATATGGGCAAGTCTGTTTGTCATGTAAAAAGCATACTGGAGTCCCAGAATGCTAGAATTCTAATGATGATGAGGATAAGAATAGAATAATCTGTTGTCTCTTTAAGCTTTTTTTAGTCAATTTAATAATTAAATGTACTAATCAGGATAATGAGTTCAAACAGAGAACTGTGCTAGTGTAATGAGACTGATGCGGTAGCAGAGCAGCTTGTTTCCAGGACTAGCTGGGTGTCTTCTGCAGAACTTCACTGGGCAGTGCAAATGTGACCTGAGAGCTTTCTGGTTGTCTGCCGAGGCTACAGCTCAGTTCTGGTGAGTGCAGCAATCATCGCGTAGAAAAACACGGTATTGTGTTTAGTTTGTCCGAGGTACAGTCTGCCTTTCTTTGTCTGTGTATTTGATTTTGCTGGAATGAGGAATATCTTTATCATGGCCATAGTCTGCAAATCCAGCCTTCGTGATGGCTAATGGGAGTGACTGTTTGGGTCTGTCTGTGTCACTCACTCAGTTAAAGGGGATGATGGAAAGCAGTTGAGTTTTTTAGCATTTATGTACTGCTTGTCCATCACATCATGTAGTTCTTCCTTAGACCAGATAGCACTTCTCATGAAAAAAAAAACTTCAAAGGTTTCCTTATCTGTATTCATGACACAGACAAATTAACGTTTAAAAATTATTATATGTGGAGTTACTCATATTTGCCAATCTAGTCCTTGTTGTAACAATCTTCACAGTGTTTGAGCACATGCAACTTCTGCTTTTGCATTCTTGCTTCCTTACATGCAGGAAGAGGATTTAAGCAGCAGTGCGTCGTCTTCAGTGGTGACACTTTGTTCTCTTTCAAAAGTGTTATTTCTTCATAATTAGCTTTTCTTGTTTCAAATGGCATGTTTATTCCAGAAAACTGGGGAGGCAGGCTTTGAGTGCAATTGCCTTTACTGCTGTTCCTCTGGAAATTATTACTGTATGAACCCAGCAGAAAACTTTTCTGCTATTAGTGTGCTGGTTGCAGTTGTTTGTGAAGTAGGTCAAAGGGATTTGAAGATACACGAAAAGATGAGAGACATATGTTGGGCTTTTCATAGTTAGGCGATTAAGTAAGATAGTTAAAATAGCAACAGAGGCAATGAACGGTGTCACGTGCTGGAATCCCCAGGCTGTGGGATTTCATGCATGTACTTCAAGGTCTTACTGTAGGTTCAAATAGTTAGCCTGAAACACAGGGATTGTAGAATAACAGAAGATATTACTTCAGTTAATGTTTCCTAAGAGGGAGGAAAAATTGAATCCTTTATTTAGGGAGTTCCTATTCCAGTAATAATGCTGTCAAACGCTTGTATTTGGGAATGGGGGGAAGAGGGGATTGAATTGGCTGTTGCGGGACAGAGCTCACACAGATGCAGAAGCGGATGCCTGGAGACCGGGCGGTGGAGAGCATGATATTTGCAGTTGTGACAGGTCCTCTCAGGAGGTGTAATACCTTTCTTCCCTTCCCACACCTACTGCCTACACTCTGTTTTACTCACAGTGACAGAGTTACTTTGAGGGCTGTGATGGTGGTTATCTCACGGCCACTACTATTCTAGAGGTACAGGCTCTGGTGAAGCTTATGAGTGTTTTTTAGCCACTGGAAATGGTTAGTAATAGTTAAAAAACTGATTTCTGTTTAGAGGGATGGAAAAGGAGATGGTAGATAATCACCTGAGAAACCGAGGAAAGAGAAGCCTTTGCAGCTGTCCTATCCTTTATTGTATAAGCCGAAAGATGAGAGGAGAAATGATCAGTTGCAGCTGAGAAAGAAATGACCTTTTCAATTTTCTTATTTTGCCTGCTTCACACATACACAAAAAAAATCTTAGAAAAATGATTGATAGGTTTGCAAAGTGAAGTGAGCCTTTTATATTATATTTTTATATTATCACTCAGTACCTTGTCTGGGAGGCACTTTGAGTTTTCTGCATATGCTTCAGTCAGCTCTGGAAGCAGTGAGAATCCCTCAAAGTGGACTGGAAAATGCTTTGACGGGAACATTTGTCACACTAGCTTCTGGTTACTGCCCTTGAGTCACTTGTCTTGTTATAGATAGGTCTTTGCAGTTTCTTGAAAAAGATATGCACGCTTACAATTGTTAGAAACTTGGTGCTTGGGGTCATACCACAGGTTTAGACAGTTTCACACTGTCTAAATCTAGACACACATTCTTGTTCAAATACAGAGACAAGAACACTTATATTAAGAAAATAAGAATACAGATGCATAAGTATTAAAATTATTTTTGTTTGCATATCTGGAAGTTATTTCATCTCATATCTTGTACAGTCTTAACTGCAGATATTGTATCGGTAAGAGTTGCCCTAAAGGTGAAAGGAAGGGGTGAAATCCACAATGCTCTAATGAGTATTGATGTCAGGTAGAAGCCATGTGTTTGTATATCAGTGGTACTGCTGCCATGTTCAGGCAGAAGTACTGGAACTGCTATGCCTTCAAGAGATGAAAAAATATTCCATTTCTGCCACAGGATTGATGAAGCTGAGCATTATGGAAAGAGGACTATGGTTTATTTTTTACTAGATAATGATAACAGCTGGAGGGGAAGAAAAAAAAGAACTTATATGTAAAAAAATGTTTGCTAGCTGAGATGACTATTTTGTGGGAGCAGGATTTCTTACTAGCCCTGCAGATGTACTCAATATTTTTATTCTCCAGTATCTCAGGGGTCCTGTTTTCTTTGCTCTGCGGCTTGTACGTAACCCTTGTATTTAATCCACAGGGTCAGTAGGGTACTACACCAAATGGTATTTCCTGGCTTGCTCTCATGAAGTGTGTACATGCCTCAGTAAGATTTATGCCATCTACCACAGGCAATTCTTCACAATGAGGTAAACAACCTCTTTCAGGTAGTCAGTAATTGCTTGCATATTTGATAAGAGAAGACTTCCGTTTTGCATACATCAGGTGTGACTTCCTGAAAGCCTACAGCACAAGATAAAAAAGGTTTGATGTGGGAAATACTGGTTGAAATGGCCAAAGCTCTTTTAGTTTCTCAGCAAGTGGAAATGGGATCTTAGGACAGGAGATGAGTGCTGCCCTTGGTAGTAGGTGCAGATAACAGTCTGTCCCCAGCTGCCCTTGCTGCAAGGCTCAGGGAGACCAGGTGAAAGTTACAAGGCAACCTCCTTTGGTCAGACCCAAGCAGTGGTACAAGGCCACACCTGCAGTGCTGGGACACAGCTAAGCATGAAGAGATGTCTGTGCCTGGTGAGGGCAGGCGTTCGCCACTTACAGGACCAGGGCAGCAGGAGTGTGTCACCAGACAAGGCCATAACATTGGCGGTACAGCACATTGTGGTGCGCTCTGGCTCTATAGTGTTTTAGCTGGCCTGCCATTGAGGTGATAATGCTCTTTCTGTTTCCAGGTTTGGCTTTGCTGTCTACATCACCCACTGTGGGTTACAGAGGTGTCCACAGTTCCATGCTTTCATGTTGTCATCTGTTCATATTTTGGCAAAATTTAGAAATTAATGTTTAAGCGTTTTCTTGCTTTCCACCAACTGTAATGATGCATATCATTTATTACAAGAGGGACTTGTCAACATGAGGGTGGTTCAACAGATGCAGGAAAGAAATGCTGCTTTGAAGGAAGAACTTGTAATGGAAATGGAATATGAAAAAGAATGACTGGAGACCTCTGGAAAAACTGTTTTCTTGTTTCTGGTACTAGCAGAGCTTCAAGATTCTGCTAGCAGATCAGTGAGGAATTGGTGCGTGCAGGGACATATGCTAACAATAATCAAATCTTTATATCAGTAATATAAATAAGATAATAAGGGATTTAGATTGGAATGTGCTAGTTCAGATTCCCTTGATCTGTATTTAATCTGAAACATAAAATCTGTGATACTTAAATTCAGAGGAAGAACTGAAAGACGTAAGATCCTTCTAAAAATTCTCTCAGCATCATCTTTGTTGTTTTCATATTGAAAGGGCAGAAGCGAACTATTTCTTGCCTCATTTTAAAAGCTAAGCCCAGGCAAAGGCAGAAAGTGCCCATGCACTTTTGTGTACATCTGTCTAAATAACCATGATAGTGTAGGAAATTGCCTCTATTTATGGAGAAAAGAGGGGAAAAAACCTACAGAATGCTCAAAAAAATTAAATACAACAAATAAAGTTCTGTGGGGTTTAAGACATTGTAGTCTTTTTGGCTATGTCCAGTCAACTATTTCCTCCATAAGAAAGGAAGACTCTTCAAAAATCATGAAAATAAATTCTGCAGAAATATAAAAATATATAGGGGCAGAAGATATATCCAGACTTTCTGTAAAATAGTGTTTTCATGCAAAACATGATGCCTGTATGATGACCAAAGATGGTAACAGATTTTTTTAGAAGTCATACTTTGTCTTCTGATGATGTAGACTTAATTTTTTGAATATAGATCTGCTATTTTGCTTCAGAAATACTTACTGACAATGACCAACATGAGGTATAGTTCAATGGCTATCTGCAAAATAGCAGCTTTAAATTAAAGCTATTATTAACTTGCTACTTGCTGGTGTCTATTTAGAATCAGTCAGTACCTGCTGTCTTTTTGACTTGAATCTGAAGTACTGTGTCTATAACCAAATGGAAATCAGTCTTAATCTGTAGGTCAAAGGCAGAATTTTTAAAGACTGATCTGAAAATTAGTTAGACAAGTAGTATTTCTAAACTCTCTTTAATAAATAGCGTTGTCCTGTTCAGCTTTTCTTGGCTATTAGTGTTGCCGGTATCAAGTGTAGTCGTTTAAGGAGTAAAAGTTGTTCTGGTTGTTAAAATCTGAAAAATCTTCTCAGTCTGACAGAGATAGACCAGTATTTTATATGTTTAAATATCTCTTAATTTTGACTTAAGCAGCAGTTGCTATATCACTAGTAATGTCATGCCATACAGATTTGGAATCTTTGCAAATACTTAAACATATAGAATTACTCAATTGTGTAGGTCAATATTCAAGTTTAATTTCGTGTTTTATGTAATTTTCTTTTTCCTATGTATGAACATGCCCTTCAGACTGCTGCTGTGGTAATAAATGAATGATTTGCTCCTGATATGTACGAACGGAAGAACTGTGAGATGACATCTCTGTGCATAGTATAGTTTTGAACAGCCACATTTTTTTAGGAAGAAGAAACAAATTGGAGAGAGGACAGGGAAAAAACCCACAAAAATTATTTGAGGGCTGGAAAAAATACCTTGCAATGTGAAACTTGGTATTCATTTAACATAAAGAAGACGGGTACTTTACTTGATCACAGCGGTCAAGTACCTTTGCAGGGAGAAAATACCAAGGAAATTACAGCACATGAGAAAGTTTTAACAGGAAGCAATAGCTGGAAGCTGCAATCAGATAAATCTGAATTGGAAATTGCTACAATAACGTGATTATGTGGAGAACTGGGGGACAACCATAAGATATGTGAAGAGGAAAATCTGTTGTAGACAATCTGACTGTAACGAGGTCAGTATCAGTAGCAAGTTGTTCGTTAAAAGTTATGAGAAACATTTTGGCTTGCCTGTGCTGTTTGTGTAGAAGCTATGGAAAAAAAACCACATTTTTTAATTAAGGGAGGAGAAAAATGTTCTGGGACATTATAAAAAATGTAGGACAAAAACATTTCTTGTGGCAAGGACTCAAAGATGTGTCTTTTCTGAAAAAAAAAGAAAACATTCTGCTGATTTCTTTGGCAAATGCCGGAGATGTAATACTCAGCACTGCAAAAATAAGTCAGTTTTTTACAACCTCATTGTGGCACTTTAGTTTTGAAATAAAACTGGCTGTAACAGTCTGTCAAAATGGACATGAGCTTTGCTTCTGCCTTCAAAAATGACAGCTCTCACTAAAAGCAGGCAGACTCTAAATACTTTGCAAATGGGTGGGAGAACTGGGCAGTTATCGAGGGGTAAAATTTCCTAACCCATTGTACGGGACCGTGATATGAGGATAACCTCTTCTGGCCTTTGGGAAGGGAGAGAAGAGAGATGCTTTCTGATTTCAGGAAAGAATCTGAACTTTATGTGACGTTTTAGCCCATATTTGTTCATTCTACATACTTTGCCGAGGGTTAAACTCTGTGTGCTTGAGCTGGATACTTGTCCCTTTGCAAAATACGGGCGCTGCAAGGCTTGGTATTATAAACAACTGTGGATAATAGCGTATTCGTGACATGGCCTTGAACAAGTAGCTTGTGTGGGAGCCAGAGAGGGAAGAGCTCCTGCGCACTGGCAGACTTTGTCACCAATAGACCTACAAAGTTGTCATGGAAAGGAGTTCCCCTGAGTTCTCCAAACAAGCTGTGTAAGTTTTTGTGGGGCAAGTTTGTCAGACAAGAATGATTTCCTATCTGGTTTTTCCTTGAATGCGATCCCCCTTCAAGATCATCATCCCTTTTGACTGCAAGGGAGGAAGAAAGATTGTGTTTTGCAGATACGGGCAGAGAGAGGAAGTAGGCTGGGGAGGAGGCAGAGCGAGCGAGCCAGGGAGGCTGGCAGAGGTGCTGCAGAGCATGGCCAGCAAGAGAGGGCTGCCTTTGGTTGCACCAGCCAGCCAGGTCTCACAGCTGACAGCAAAACTGTCCCAGAATCGGAGCCAAGCGACCAGCATAACAATCATAGCTACTCCTGGGAAATTTTTATATATGCCAGGAGAAAGCTTGGCTTGTGCTTTTCTTGGATCTCTATCCTGAGCTTTTCGTAGAAAACAGCAAGAGGGTTAGCATCAGATTGAATTTGGAGTTTGACCTCCTGAAAGAGTGAAGTTGGAAATCAAAGAATATGAATTCTCATGGTTTAAGAGCAGATGTCCAGTTTAATGTTATATACCTCCCCAAAACACTGCGTATTTCCAAATGTCATGGTTTAACCCTAAATGGCAACTAAGCACTGTGTGGCTCCTTGCTCACTGCCACCCCTGCCCTGTGGGGTAGGGGACAGACTTAGGAAAAAAAAAAAAAGTAAAGCTTGTGGGTTGAGATAAAGACAGTTTAAAAGGACAGAAAAGGAAGAAAATAATAATAACAATTTTAAAATGACAATAATAATAAAATGACATTAATAATAATAAAATGACATTAATAATAATAAAATGACATTAATAATAATAAAATGACATTAATAATAATAAAATGACATTAATAATAATAAAATAATTGGAATATACAGCACAAGTGATGCACAATGCAGTTGCTCACCACTCACTGACCAATGCCCAGTTGCTAGTAGCAGCCCCCGGCCAGCCTTCCCCTAGCTCATATACTGGGCATGATGTCATACACTATGGAATATTTCTTTGGCCAGTTTGGATCAGCTGTACTGCCTGTGTCTCGTCCCAAATTCTTGTGCCCCTCCAGCGTTCTCACTGGCAGGGCATGAGAATCTGAAAACTCCTTGACTTAATATTAACTACTTAGCAACAACTGAAAACATCAGTGTGTTACCAACATTATTCTCATAGGATATCCAAACACAGCACTGTGTCAGCTATTAGGAAGAAAAATAACTATCCTGGCTGAAACCAAGACACCAAACAATTGTAAACCAGTGCGAAATATCAACATCAATGTTAATGACCTGTTTCTGCATTAGCCTTGGAATACTTGGGCAGTCAGTCTTTTCTCCTAATGGTGGCTGAGCCTTTTATACATTTGTTCTTAATGTTTTGAACAGCAGGGCTGAAAATGCTGTGTGATCATTCTTTCCTCCTATATTCCTTAGTGTAACGGAGCAGGAGAAGTAGGAGACTAGCCTTCTGTCCTAACAGAATAATCCCAGCTGCTCCTCTTCATCATTGCAGCTAGTCCTAGGCTTTCACACATCAGGAGTAGCAGGCATGTGCCCAGCATTACCAGCGTGAGCTGGTAATCTGCTCAAAGATAGACTGGAAGAGTGCTTTTGCTTGAGATCACCACGAGAACGTCACCAAACAAGCTAATTTTAAGTATAGAATGATTTTGGAAAAACAAACATACTTGTTCTTGTGAATGTACTGTTAAGTCAGTTGTGATAGTAACAATTTGAAAAGAACTGTTTTGTCCTTTGAAACTGTGTAGCCTGAGTCACAGAAATTATTTTTCTGAACTTAGAGATGGCAGTTGCGTCTTACACAAACACCCCGAAAGAAATAGTTTAGCGTCTCTTCCCAGCTTTACATGGAAGTTAATGATGTTCTCTAGTGCTTAATCATCTCACTTGAATGTGAGGGCTTCGGTAACAGAGACCATGAACTAGTTTATAAAGTTTTGAATCTGTTTATTTTGAAACTGACATTTGCTACTTTGGAGAAAAAATAATGCCATAAAATTATGGTTGGGTTTACCATGGCTGATAGGTATTGTGATATTGTTGCATGATTTGGGTATATTATTGTGGACTTTTTGATGAATTTACAATTTCTCAGAGGACTCACAGGTCACAAGATGCACATCTTCACCCTTGTATAACCCAGCCTTTTATTTCCTATAAAGCTGGAGATCTAATAGGATGACCAGTTTATTAATCCAAGGAAATGTGCCATGTTAAATCTGGAGGAGAGTCATAAATGCCTGCATTTAAATAATGGGATACGATAAATAAGGCTGGAGTTAGTTACTTTTATTGAACAGTGCAGAGACAAAAGAAACTAATGGGCTCAAGCTGTGCAAAGGAAAGTATTCACGTGGACAGTGCTGGAAGGCTGCTTGCTCTCACCCTCTGCTTGCTGAGATCTGTACTTCTCTTCCAGCTCTTATTTTTGAACAAATACTTCTGGAAAAGAAGGTGGATCTGGTGCAAACAAATCTTTTGGTATATTTTTGTCAGACATTAAAAAGGAGAATAGTGCTTTCTTTTTTAAATTTTAAAAGTAAAGAATAGACATGGCTCCTGAGCAAGGCACAACAGCCTGAGACACCTCTGTGTGTACAGCCTCTGGAAGAGGAAGGATCTCATGATGCAGAATATTGTACAGCACGTCAGACAGCGTAGCACCCCTGAAGATTCTGGGAGACGAGTCTGTTGTGATCTATTAACAAACTAATCAGTGTCTGAAAATGTCTGAAACGGCTGTTTTATCTGCATGAGTGGCTTGGCTGTATCAGCAGCTAAAATCCACTCTCCCTCCTCAGACTGTGACTCTCTCTCATTGGTAGTAGCAGCCTGCCTCCATTTTAATAATAATAATTTCAGCAAGACTATTCCATCTTCCTCCCATGTGCTGTATCTAATCCTGCTGTGGCTTTTTGTGGACATTCACGGTTTCCTGGCTTTCAGTGCATGAAATAGACCTAATAGACCACTCTGCTCCTTAGTGTCTTATAACAGCAACACTGTCCCAGGCATGATCGGATTCCATTGGGATTGTGGCAGGTTTTGAAGGGGGAGTTGTAAATTTAGGTGGTCGTTCACACCTCTTAAAGGAAGACAAAGGAAGCCTGCTTTAGGTCAAGTCCAGCCTGTAGGTTACCTATGAGATACACTTCAAATAAAAATTGAAGTATGACACCAGGGCTGTGCTTCCAGAGAAACCAAACTTGTCATGAGTGACAACAGAAAGAAGCTATTTCTGTGTTGTTGCATCAGAACTTTCTGTGTATCAAACTCTGCATATCAGGTGGGAAACAATATCTGGAAATATTAGGCAAAAAGGAACTCTTAATTACATTAATTTTTCAAGTTTAATGATTTATTTGAGTGACTTTTATATTACCAGGAACAAAAAGAACCTTAATTCATCTTCAGAAGAAAGTAATTAAAAATGAGACAGAGCAAATTAGCACATCATCTGTATGCTCAAGACTTTGAGGATAAACAACTACTGAATTCAAAATATACGAATTGGCAATGGCATTACTGTTGCATGCCTCACTGCACTATGTGATCAGTGTGATCACATTCCTCATTTGTTTTGCACGCTGTTTTTCCTAAAGAGCTATTCAGAACTTGGATTATGCTTTTACTGTCCCGTGATCCTGACATTCCGCAATAATGAGTTCACAGAGTTAAATTTTCAGTACTTAAAATAACAACACCACAAAAAAAAAAAAAAAAAAGCAACCCCCAAAACAAAACTTCTGTTAATGGAGTTCAGATGTCTGGACTGGAGAACATTCAGTTAAACACAACTTTTTGGTTCAGCAAAAAGGTTTGTTTTTTTTCAGTTTTAATTTCTTTGTTTCTTGTGTAATTGTGTTTGTTGTAAGTACTGAAAACTATCTGGATAGCTCAGTATCAAGCTCTTGTTTGTGTGTATTGTCTTGCTTTACTTTTTTCTGCACAATAAAAAGAAGTTTGTGCAGCTGTCATTTCTATGTCTAGGTTGAGTGTCTGTTTCAAAATAGATGTTCAGTGTTTTTACAAGTCTTTCTAAATTATAGGACTTCAGAAGGAAAATGCTTTAAGTTGTTCTGCAGTCCGTAGCAGAAAATGATGTCATTTATAAAAATTTTCTTGAATCTTGTTTTCAGCCTGACTTGATGCCAGAAATGATACAATGTTATGAAAATAATGGTTTGGCTGGGGGAAGGAGTTGAGTAAACATCAGTTGTGATTAGTTCTAATAATGCCATGTGAAGCTGCAGACATCTGATAGTTAAAATATTGGTAATGTTTTCCTCACCTTTTTCATGAAAAGTACTCACCTTTTTTAATTAGTTGTTCTGTTGTCAGCTTAGGAAAGTCAATGAGAGCAGGAGATCTCCTGTGCCCGCCCAGGTAGTCACTGGGCAGTGTGGTGTGCTGTCAGGACCACTGCCAAGGACCACAGAAGGAAAATAAAGAGACAGCATATATTGAAAGTGTTGGTGATAGATGCCAAGGAACATAAGTAGAGAAGCTGGAGAATAGTGCAAGACTCTCTGTTGCATCAGTGCTGCGGGGAGGCAGGCTGCCTTTAGCTTCATCAGGTGCCGAAGTAAGACTGCTCCCAAATAAGGCAGAAAGTGGCAGGTTGGGAAGGGAAAACCTCCTACTGACAGCACCAGTGTCCTGCTGGAGGCTGGCACTCATTCTTGCCTCTGCAGCGGGCACTCTGGACAACTCAGTTAGGTCAACACGTTTGCAGGTGATATATGGGAACTCTGTCAGAGTATACAGGGATGCAACGAGGAAGGCTAAGGCCCTCTTGTAATTAAATCTAGCAAGGGATGTCAAGGACAAGAAAGGCTTCTTCAAGTACGTTAGCAGCAAAAGGAAGACTGGAGAAAACATGGGTCCACTGCTGAATGAGGTGGGTGCCTTGGTGACGGAGGATACAGAGAAGGTGAAGTTATTGAATGCTGCTTCTTTGCTTCAGTCTTTGCTGCTAAGGCTAGCCCTCAGGAATTCCAGACCCTCCAGAGAATGTCTGGAGAAAGGAAGACTTAACCCTTGGTCAAGGAAGATCAGGTTAGAGATCATTTAGGCAAGCTGGACACCCACAAATTCATGGGCCCTGATGGGATACACCCAGGAGTGCTGAGGGAGCTGGCAGATATTATTGCTACGCCACTCTCTATCATCTTTGAAAGATCATGGAGAACAAGAGAGGTGTTTGAGGACTGGAGGAAAGTCAATGTCACTCCAGTCTTTAAAAAGCGCAAGAATGAGGACCCAGGAAACTACAGGCCAGTCAGCCTCACCTCCATCTCTGGAAAGGTGATGGAATAGATTATCTGGAGGTCATCTCTAAGCATGTGGAGGAAAAGAAGGTTAGCAGCAGCGGTCAACATGGATTCACCAAGGGGAAGTCATGTCTGACCAATTTCATAGTCTTCTGTAATGCATGACTGACTGAGTAGACAAGGGGAGAGCAGGGGATATTGTCTACCTCAACTTCATCAAGGCTTTGGACACTGACTCCCATAACATCTTCACAGGGAAGCTTAGGAAGTGTGGGTTAGATGTGTGGATGGTGAATTTAGAACTGACTGAATGGCAGAGCTCAGAGGCTTGTCATTAATGGTGCAGAGTCTAATTGGAGGCCTGTAGCTAGAGGTGTTCCCCAGGCGTCAGTACTGGTTCCATTCTTGTTCAACATATTCATCAATGACCTGGAAGAAGGGACAGAGTGTACCCTCAGCAAGTGTGCTGATGATGCAAAACTGGGGGGAGTCGCTGACACACCAGAAGGCTGTGCTGCTGTTCAGTGAAACCTAGACAGTCTGGAGAGCTGGGCAGAGAGGAACCTAATGAAGTTCAACAAGGACAGGTGTAAAGTCCTGCACCTAGGGAGGAATAACCCCATGCACCAGTACAGGTTAGGGGTTGGCCTGCTGGAAAGCAGCTCTTGTGGGAAGAAGGCCAGTGGTAGCCTGGGGTATTCAGAAGAGTGTGTCCAGCAGGTCAAGGGAGGTTCTACTCTGCCCTAGTGAGGCTACATCTGGAATATTGTTCCCAGTTCTCGGCTCCCCAGTTCAAGAGAGGCAAGAAACTACTGGAGAGAGTTCAACGGAGGGCTATGAAGATGAATAGGGGACTGGAATGTCTCTCTTATGAGGAAAGGCTGAGAGACCTGGGTCAGTTTGGCCTGGAGAAGGCTGAGAGGGGATCAATGCTTATAAATATTGAAAGGGCGGGTATCAAGAGGATAGTGCCAGGCTCTTTTCAGTGCTGCCCAGTGACAGGACAAGGGGCAACAGGCACAAACTGGAACACCAGAAGTTCCACCTGAACACGAGGAAAATCTTTACTTTGAGGGTGGCAGAGCACTGGCACAGGCTACCCAGAGGGGTTGTGGAGTCTCCTTCTCCAGAGATATTCAAAACCCACTTGGATGTGTCCTTGTCCAACCTTCTTTAGGTGAACCTGCTTTAGAAGTGGGGTTGGACTAGATGGTCTCCAGAGTTCCCTTCCCACCCCTACCATTCTGTGGTTCTGTGATTGCAAGATGAGAATTCCTTGTCTTCTGAGCACAGAAAGGAAGATGTTTTGGTCGGATTTCTAGAAGCTTTAGTTGTGCAAATGACACCAGCTGTGGTTCAGGCATGATGCTTGTCTGCCCTGTGCATGGGGAGGTTGTTTTATGGACTGCTTCGTAACTCCAGCAGCTGCTGTGTACATGTATTACATGCTTGCTAATGCTTTTAAGTGACATATGTACCTTGGCCTGTCCTACTAGCAAGGGGGCCTGTTGCCCTGAAGAGCCTTCCTCAGATTAATTTCTACTGTGGCTGCCTGTGTGGGCAGACAAACTTGCCATGGCTGCAGGTCTGAGAGTTAGTTGGACCACAGTGCCTCTGTGTGAGGCACAAATTGCTGCTGGGTGCCTGTGGGTGTGAGAAACATTAGGTTTTCCACGGTGGCCTTGAACAAGGGCCCCGTGTGGCCAGGCTTGCAAAACTCTGCTGTGGGGCTGCCAGCTGGTGCCCTGCAGGTGCCCCGGTTTGGCTCATGCGGGAGCTGGTGGGGAAGGTGTAGCAGGCCCTTTGGAGGGGAGTGTGATGGCTCAGCTCAGCTGGAGCCTTCAGTTTCTGTGTGAGTAGGGTGGGGATTGAAGTACTGACAGGACTGTAAGGCTGAATCGATGCCCACCTGGTTTATGTTGTACACTTGCCATGACTTGGGGCAAGAGGCTGTCAGAAGGTTTAATTGGGTTTGAATCACCAGTGAAGTGTATGTGTAGTGCTCAAGGGAAAGCTGTCATTCCTAAATGCCGTGCGGTCAGGGTTGTGGTTCAGGGCTTTTCTTTGTTGTTATTGCATTGAAATAGCGTTCCTAACAGTTGAAGAAGGTGCAGAATTCTCATGGCTGAAGTGTTTACAGGAAATGTAAACACATGATGGAGTATACTGGAAGAGCAGTTTAGCTGGCCTTCTGTTTAATTTGGCAAAATCTCAGAGAGCGTTGAGTAGTAGTGGGTAATTCAACTGTTGCTTTGAATGTTTTCTCTCTCTGTACTGTTTTCCCCTGTTGCTGATCAGGTGAATGACTGAATTGGGAGGAATTTAGGAAGAAGCAGATCAGCAGCAGTAGCACAGCTCTCCCACTGCGCAGTATGGGATGCTCTCATCACACCACAAGGTTTTTGGGGGTTTTTAAAAGTATTTTGCAGAATGGGGATTTCTGCTAAAGTAAAAGCAAGACATTAAATGAAACTGTGAACATACTTGAGTTTTTGTAAAAGCAGCAGCAGGAAGAGAAAGCAGACAGGTTTCAGTTTCCATAGAAACAAAGAGAGAAAAAAGAATATTTCAAAACAGCTTGTAATTCCTGTGTCTCCTTTCTCACTTTAACACTTAACCAGAAGTCTCCAAAGTAACCAGCTTATTGGGGATCCTACTTCCAAAACACATGGTATCAGTTCAGGGCTGCTAGAAACAAAAATACAGTCAAGAATTGTAACTTCATATGGGCCACATTGTAGTTTTGGAGCATTCAAAGCTGCATTTGCTGATTCAGTCATAAACTAATTCAAGTTTTAGAACACCATCGTGAGAAGCGTCACACAGTTTGCTGTCAACCATAAAAGTGTTACTGTTCAAGTGCTTTATGCAATGTGTGGAGAAGCTGGAGGGTGACTGCTGCATGCTGGCAACAACCTCTTGCTGCAGCAGTTCAGTGCAATTCAGTGCTTAGTGGTCATGTTGAAAGCTGCTTGTGGAGCAGGTGGTGCATCTCTTCCTAGTCCTGCTTGGAAGAGAAAGTGCCTGCGGTGTGGCTTAAGTCTGACCACTGCAGCTGGCCAAGGCAGAGGGAGGCTGCTGCCAGGGCATCAGTCTGGACTCTGTGGCATGGCACCAAGTGCTCAGTGATGCAGGTGCCACGTTTGCACCCAGGTACCTCTCCGGGCAGATTTGCAGAGGCATGACTGTGCTGGTCACGATTTTCTCTGGGCTGGGTGCTGCTGGAGTGGAACAGGGTCTGGTTGCTCAATGTGGTTGTGTGTCATTTAGGTTGTGCTGGAGTGCAACACTGCAATTGTAATCAGAAACCTGATAAGGTTTTATAGAAGCAAATTTTTTTTACTTCATTTAACCTGCAGTCTCCTATTAGCATATATTCTTTATTGATGAGAATAATAATAATACTGTTTTTCATATACCACGGTGTTAAGCTATAATGGCATATGTACACATTAAGGAAGGTGTCTGTTAAGTATCAGTACTCTGGTTTTGTGCAACGTCCACTTCAATGCTTAGAAAGCGGAGAGTTAACATTTTGATTATATTTGCAGATGATTCTGAAGTAAAGATACTGTAAAAGCCAATAAGGGTAGAGGTACATTTCAGAGCAATCTAGAAAAATTGTCTTGACAGTAAATAACAGGTCAGTTGTGGAAGAATAGTTAAAATGCCAAAATTGCATAACGTTCCGAGTAATAAATAGCATACTAACAACGCAAGTCAAGTCAAAAACAGGTTGCATGCCAGATTGCAAAGAAATGAAAAAGACTATAATTTCAGCTGTGTGAAAACACTGTTTTGTTAGATATGAAGTTATTCTTCCATTTGTAATGGCAGAGATTTTCTAATCACTGAAGACATTGTAACTAGGTTTCTGACATTTATGTGTTGCCTTTATGAATTTCCTGAAAAGTGTGAACTGCCTTCACTTAGTTCTGAACTGAAAACAAATTTTGAAACTGTAAAATGCCTGTTTCTCCGTGATCGTTTTAACAGATCCTGTAGCTCCTCCAGGATATTGGTCAGCGCCTGGGAGGAGTAAAACTGCTTTCCCCTTTGTGATCTTTGAGTGACTAAATTATTCCTACATTTTAGTTATACTATGAAATCACATTTACCAACCTACCCTAACTACTTCTGACATACATTGCTGTCCTGGTCTGTCTGGGCAAAGCCTTTGCTAACTAGCAGTATCATGCACAGTAATATAAACACGTTGAAGTTCTTTAAAGCTTTAGGGTTGCTTTTTATTTGTGTCTTGAGCACTCATGCGTGCATGCTTTGGAAAGGGTGCCTTGACTGTCTGGTATTTTTGTGTTAGTATTACCAGAATATTGCATGGGAAGTGAAGTGTCAGAAACATCCACCTTACAACAGCTCAGGCCTGTGCAGGATATCCCTCTTTCCTTCGGAGGGGAAATTATTCTGCATAAACAAACCTTAAGCAGCTGAAAGTTTCCACTGATTTCAGCACTGTCTTCCAGCAGAAATTATTTTAAAAGTTAATTTGGATTCTGATGGCCTGAGTATCTGTTCTGCAGAATAGCTGAGAAATGAACATCAGGAGTCCCTAGGTAAATGGTAGTTTTGTTGGTTTGTCTTTTTTTTTTTCTTGTGGTTTGTGGCTAGAGCACCATTATCTAACATGGTGATATTTGCTATATTTGCTGTTCGCTTCTTGTGCATCTGCCATAGACCCAGCAATGGTGCTGGTGTCAGTCAATATATTGAGTTGGCTCTGTTGAATCCACAAGTTGGAGAAACACTCCAGAAGTCCAAAAATGCCTTAAAAACTTTTCGGCTTACTAATACTCATTTTCCAGCTCTTTTTTTGTTAAAAGAGGAAAGAGATCCACCTGATGCTGTAATGTTTCGCTCCACGTTTCTTGGGACTCATCCGCACTGCCCTTTTTCTGTGTTAGCTCCCACAGTAACTTTGAATGTGTTTTACATTTAAACGTGTCCAAACTACATGTTCAGAGAAGGGCGACAAAGCTAGAGCACAAGTCTTGTGAGGAGCCGCTGAGGAAACTGGGGTTGTTTAGCCTGGAGAAAAGGAGGCTGAGGGGAGACTTTATTGCTCTCTAAAACTGCCTAAAAGGAGATGGTCGCAAGTGGGTGTTGGTCTCTTTTCCCAAGTAACAAGTGCTAGGACAAGAGGAAGTGGCCTCAAGTTGCACCAGGGGAGGTTTAGATTGGACATTAGGAAAAATTTCCGTACAGAAAGGGTTGTAAAGCACTGGAATGGGCTATCCAGGAAAGTGGTGGAGTCATCATCCCTGGAGGTATTTGAAAGATGGTTAGATGTGGTGCTTAGGGACATGGTTTAGTGGTAGACCTGGCAGTGTTAGGTTTACAGTTGGGCTTGGTGATCTTAAAGGTCTTTTCCAACCTAAATGAATTCTATGATTCTACAGTCTAAACCAAAGCTTGTGATTCCCAGGAACAGGGAAGATGCAAACACTGTCTCAGACACTATAGATGTTTAACTTAAAAGAAGTGGCCCTGCTGTTGCTGGTAGCACGCCCAGATTCAGCAGTGATGGTGGAAGAGTTGAGGAGTGGCCCAAACCCTTGATGCAAGGCTGGCATTTTACATGGGGTCTGGGCTTTCCCAGATTCCACATACCTGCAGCAGGCCAGAGTAGCCCAGGATGCTGCAGCATAGGGCTGAGACTTTGCGATGTCACTGGCGAGGTGTTGATATTCATGATTCTGTTTGTTTTTCTCTTGTCCCAGGAAATTCATAAGGGGTGACTTCTGCTAGTTAATAGCTTCAGTCATGATACTTAAAATTTGACTAAACGTTCAGCAAGTGCCATGAGAATACATGGTGAAAACGTATCCTGTCGTTCAGCTGCATTCTATTGTTTCTTGAGCGTAGAAAGAAGCAGAAGGCTCTGAAATCTGTTCCCTGACTGATGGTGGTAGAAGGGGGTATGCTGAGCCCACTCGTGTCCGTCCCAGCCCAAGCTGAAATATGGTAGATTAATATGGCATGATAAATGAAGTGCAAAGTTGCTTTTCTTCCCATGGAGATTATATGTAGATTACTCTATGATGCTATTACAGTAAAGACACACTTCTAAAATAGAGGGTGAGGAGGAAGGAGAGAAGCAACAAACAAATCAAAACCAAAAAGAATTTGTGAGGGTAAAGCTGGCCTTCTTGGTTCTGCTGTTGAGCTGTAGACTTTTCGGTTTTACTGGGAGGAGTTGGGGGGTGGGGGGGGTGCGCACTGGTTTCATGCTGTGACTCATGCACTAGGCCATTTGTTTCAAAAAGAAAACAAAAGCAGCCCAGCCATCCTGGTTTCCGCTCAAGATGGTATATGGAAGTCTCTGACTTCTTGTAAAATTTTGTAGCTTTACATGAACCTCATATAGCTGACTGTGCAAAATCCTGTTTGTTTTCACTCGCCACATGTTCCAGCTGACAGCACCGTATTTAGGCCTCTTCCTTTAAGTTTTCATGAACAAAAAGGGCAGCATATTTCAGGGTTTCTTGGGAGCTAAATGCAATGTTTGCTTACATACCAAAGAAAGAATAAGAAGTGTAAGAGTATGTAAAGTTCTGGACTTAAATGAGTAATAAATTCCTAGGGATGTTGGAAACTTGATGTGTTTTAGTTAATTATGAAGTTAGTGGTCACTGGGACCTGTGTGTCAGAAGGCTGTGTGTTCTTTCCAAAGAGGTGCTAATCTGAAGGCTTAATCCTGCAAGCATTACTGATGTAAAGTTTATTTCATCAGTTGCTCTCATGGCTTTCTGATAGCTACTGTACTGAAGTAACTCTTTACAGGGATTTTACTTCTATAATGGCTCTTACAAAATATATTAAACAACGGTTTGGATTTTAAGATGTCTCTGAAGAAAAAAATTGCTGTTAGAGATGTTTGAGATTACACTGTTCTGCCTTACTTTAAGGAAGGACTGCAAAGAAGGGAGAAAAACTGCCTGGCATGGCAGTAGGAGCTCTGGGCCCAGTCAAGTGATTTAAAGTACTTCATTGCTTGTGTCTTGGCTGCAAACTCAGATTTTAGCCTGAGTAAATACACTGGTGTCTTCTGAAATACTAATATTAGTAATTCCAGTGCCAGAGCATTTTGTCAAGGTTTCTACCCCCGTTTTACCTCCTTAAGGTCCCATTTTCAGGTTCCTAATTCTCAACAGTTTTGGCAGGTATATTTTCAGGGTCAGAATTCTGTCTCAGGCTGATTTATTTTTTCCTTAACTATTTATTTTCATTTCAGTAAAAAATTATGTACTATTTTTGAGGAGGCAACTAAGGGAATTAATTGTTTCTTAATGTTTGACAAAAATAATTTCTGGACGGCTCTTGATTGGTAAATACAGTGGAAACTGCTGTGGGAAATGAGAAGAAAACAGTGGAGATCTCTTAAATGGCTTGTGTGAAGTTGCAGCGGCAGCAAAGAGGAGGTATTTTCACAGCTGTATTTTGTTTGGATTTAAGGAAGCTAAGTTGCTGACACTCTGCCTGACCAAAGCATGAGAGCTGCTGATAGCGGATCCATAAGGATGTCAAGACCTGGAACAAAATGACTTGTGGTAGGAAGTCTTGAGATGAATTTTTCAGGGCTAGAGAGGAAAATAAAACCACAAAAGCTCTGACACGTGTCCCAAAGCCTAGAGCATTGTCAGGCTAAAGACTGAAGCCCTGAGCAATCTGCTATGACTGTTGCTGAAAGGTTATTTCACATTCATAGCAGGATAGCAAATTGAGTGTACCTGCTGCTGTGTCAGTGCAGTTCCGTCAAATGTGCTCCTTTAAAGTGTGCCGGCTACGTTTGGAAGGAAACAGATCCACAGGTTGTGGTATTATACTGATTTGGGGATATTATTTAAAACAGAATTCCTTTCCCACAAAGTCCTTTTGAAGGAGAGTTCACTATTGATCAGAAAGTACCCTCTCTGAATCAGGACAATTCACAGAAGTGTTAAATTCTCCATGTGTAACTAATAGTGGTACTGCAGGCACGATCCATATAGTTGTCTGTCTGCCCTGATGATTTTTACACTGCAGACCATGGCTTCTATGTCTGGAGATGCTAGGTTCCTTAATTTTTATGTACCTGGCTTCATACAGACATAAGCATTTACTCTGAGAATGGCCTCTTTCAAGATGCAAGGTATCCAATCTGTTAGATGGCTTTAAAGCATAAGAATTAAAAAAAAAAAAACCAACCAAAAAATCAAACAAAAAACCCCAAACCGATGAGCAGCGAAAACTTCAATACGTTTAATGAGAATCAGTTTTGGTTTTGTGGTGCTTGTGTGAGCACATTTCCATTATACATCTCCTGAGTAAAGACTCCCACTCATGCTAAATGGGCCTCACTTGGGAGAAGTAAGTTTTGCTCTATGTTCCTGACTGGGGAACTCAATAATTTAACTTCAGAATTATGGTACTTGGAGAACCTCTGCTGTAAAGAGACACAAATCCCACGTGAAGAAAGACAAAGCCATAAGAAAATTAATGAGTGAGATCTGGATGATCTTGCCTTCTAAGAATGTTTTTACTTACTTTTATAGCACATAAGAGTTAACTGAGCTGTAATTGTATGTAAGTTAGTTTTTAAGCTTCAAATACACAGGAAACCACAACCCTATAAACTTTGTGATAGGAGAGGAGAAACTTCTTATGTGTTACGTTTGTATAAGATGAATTTTTTTTGTATTCTTTTTTTTCTCAGGTATAAGAAAATTAGAAGAACCCATCATGAACTTTTCATAAATCATGTTAACAAGCGCTGCTGTTGGCAGTTAGATAATGTTAAACAGTAGCCTGGCTTAACTCTAGAGGGCCTTAAAGCTTTCTTTTATGTTAAACAATAAATAATTCTTTAGATTTTGCTGGATAGATTTCTTTATCATTACTGGTGACCAAATGTCATCTTTCTGAGAAATCTGGAATCTAATACAAAATCATCATGGCTTGGCTTTGCGGACGAAGATTTGGGAAGGGCTTTGCCCACGCTTATTGCAAGCACGCTGATGGCTGAAAAGGCCAATGCGGGATAGGCAAGACCGGTTGCAAAGAGCACACCGGAGGGTCTCCTTGGGTGGTATAGTCGAGGCACGGTTCTTTCTGCGCTGTCTTTTCTCCTCGAGACTGATTCTACGCGTGCTCTCAAAGGAGACAGCAGCGTTATGTATGGTGTGTCTCCAAATCTCCCGATTGGAGGCCAGGGTGGACCACTGATGGTGGTCAATATGGCCTAGGCTGAGGTGTTGTTTCAGGGAGTCCTTATATCTCCTCTTTGGAGCTCTTCTCTTGCGGCAGCCGGTGGCAAGTTCACCATAGAACACGATCTTAGGGAGGCGGTGATCCGCCATCCTGGAGACGTGCCCTGCCCAACGCAGCTGCGTTTTCAGCAACATGGCCTCAATACTGGTGACGTCTGCCTGTTCAAGGACAGCAACGTTAGTCACGTAGTCAGTCCAGTGGATGTTTAGGATTGTGCGGAGGCGGCGCTGATGGAAGCGTTCGAGGAGTCGCAGATGGTGGCGGTAGATGACCCATGATTCAGACCCGTACAGAAGAGTAGGCAGTACCACGGCTCTGTAGACACTGATCTTTGTACTTTTCTTCAGGTGTTTATTGCACCAGACTCTTCTATGGAGTTTTCCGAAAGCTCTGTTTGCCTTTGCTATTCTGTTGTCTATCTCTTTGTCGATCGTGGCATCTGAGGAGATGATGCTACCCAGATAGCTGAACTGCTGGACTGACTGAAGCTCTGACTCGCCAATGGTGATGCGGGGATGATGGTAATCATCTTGTGGTGCTGGTTGGTAGAGAACTACTGTCTTCTTCAAGCTGACTTCCAGCCCAAAAAGCTCAGCCGCCTCTGCAAAGCAGGATGTTAAGCGCTGCAGAGCTGCTTCTGTGTGGGCAACAAGGGCGGCATCGTCAGCAAAAAGCAGCTCGCGGACAAGGTGATTCAGGGTCTTGGTGTGGGCCTTCAGTCGCCTTAGGTTGAAAAGGCTCCCATCGGTACGATATCGGATATAAATGCCGTCTTGTTCGTCGAGGTCTGCCGTGGCCCTTTGGAGCATCATGCTGAAGAAAACTGTGAATAAAGTGGGTGCGAGAACGCAACCTTGTTTCACACCATTGGCTATTGGGAAGGGCTCAGAGAGTGCATCGCCATATCTGACTTGGCCGCGCTGCCCCTCATGTAACAGGATAATCATTTTGAGGAACTTGGGGGGACATCCTAATCGTTCCAAGATCTGCCACAGACCTTTTCTGCTCACAGTGTCAAAGGCTTTGGTGAGATCAACGAAAGTTACATAGAGACCCTTGTTCTGTTCCCTACACTTCTCTTGCAGTTGTCTGAGAACGAATACCATGTCTGTGGTACTTCTGTTGGCTCTGAAACCACACTGACTTTCAGGTAGAAGTTCTTCTGCGATAGCGGGTACCAATCTGTTCAATAGTATTCTTGCGAGGATTTTTCCAGCAACGGAGAGCAGAGTTATGCCTCAGTAGTTTGAGCAGTCTGACTTTACTCCTTTTTTCTTGTACAGGGTGATGATGATTGCATCATGGAGATCTGGTGGTAGTTTGCCTTGTTCCCAACAGCGCACAACTAGCTCGTGAAATTTAGCATGGAGCGTTTGGCCTCCATGTTTCCAGATTTCAGGCGGGATTCCGTCGACCCCAGCTGCCTTGCCGGTTTTCATCTGCTGTATGGCCTTAAGGGTCTCTCCCATAGTAGGGGCTATATCCAATTCATTTTTCACCGTTTGTTTTGGGATGAGCTGGATTCCTGAGTCTTGGACTACACAGTTGGCACTGAAGAGAGTTTGAAAGTGTTCAGACCATCGATTCAGGATGGAGGTTTTATCTGTGAGAAGCGTTTGGCCATCTGCGCTGAGTAGGGGGCTTTGAACTTGGTGTGTGGGTCCGTACACTGCTTTCAGAGCCTCATAGAATCCTCTGTGGTCACCCAAATCTGCGCATAGTTGAGTCTTTTCTGCTAGGTTGAGCCACCACTTGTTCTGGATGTCTCGAAGTTTCTGTTGGAGTTTACTGCATGCAAGACGAAAGGCTGCTTTTCTTACATGGCAAGATGGTTGAGCGAGGTGTGCTTGGTGAGCAGATCTCTTCTTTGCCAGCAATTCCTGGATCTCTGGATTGTTTTCATCAAACCAGTCTTTGTTTTTCTTTGTGGAGAACCCTAAGAATTCTTTGGAGGACTGCAGGATGCTATTTTTAATATGTTGCCAAAGCGCTTCAGGAGAAGAGTCTATGGGACGGTCTTCAAGCCTAGTTTGAAGGTTTGCCTGGAAGCTGTCTCTCACTGCAGCTGTTTGAAGATTGTTAACTTTGAGCCTCCTCCTCAGAATGCCGCCCCTCTTAGGTTTGGGCTTAAAGTGGAGGTTAAGTTTGCAGCGCACAAGGCGGTGGTCTGTTTGACATTCTGCACTAGGCATCACTCGGGTGTGACAGACATCGCGAACGTTTCTCTGACGCACTAAGATATAGTCAATGAGGTGCCAGTGTTTAGATCGAGGATGCATCCAGGTTGTCTTCAGGCTGTCTTTCTGCTGGAAGAGAGTGTTGGTGATGGTAAGCTGCTGCTCAGCACAAAACTCTATCAAGAGGCGACCGTTGTCATTGCAGTTTCCAACTCCATGCTTGCCTAGTACTCCTTTCCAGGCTTCAGAGTTCTTACCTACTCGGGCGTTGAAGTCACCAAGGATTATGATCTTATCATCTGCAGGAACCTTTTGAGTAAGGCGGCGCAGATCGGTGTAGAATTTGTCTTTTTCTGTAGGGTCAGCTTGGAGAGTTGGGGCATATATGCTGAAGAGAACAACATGTTGCTTGTTGTGTAGCGGGAGGCGTAAGGAGATAATGCGATCGGAATGACCTGTTGGCAAATTTTCAAGTTTAGAGGCGATGGAGTTTTTAATCATGAAGCCAACTCCGGAATGATGACTTTCGGTTTTGGGTTTGCCTGACCAATACAGTGTGTAGCCGGCACCATGTTCTTTAAGGCTGCCTTCCTCATGAAGGCGAACTTCACTGAGAGCAGCAATGTCGATGTTGAGTCATGACAGTTCGTGAGCAATTATAGTGGGCGTCCTGAACGCCGTTCTGCTGTCTGCTGTATCGAGCATGGTTCTGATGTTCCAACATGCGAGTGTCAATCTGGACACACCTTTGGAGGCAGGTGTATGCCTTTGTCTCTTTGTCTTTGGTTGACCGCAACAGAAGATGCCTGTTGGCCGCGGCTAGCCAACCGGATTGGAAGGGAGATGAGCTTTGGTTAGGCCACCTTTTCTAGGCCCCTCTCCATGTGGAGCAAGCAGTGCTCTCCTTGAAAAAGGCTGCTTGGTCATTCAGGATGCTGCCGAACGAGACTGTCATCTCCCGGGTCAGTCTCAAGCGACCAATGTCCTGAACCACCTGCATGCAGGGTTGGGTCTGCGGCTTCCAGTGACATCTTTCCACCTGCCGTTTCGTCCCTTGCCTGTCGCTACAGGGCTTTGCAAACGTGAGTACACCCTTCAAGCCTGCGCGGTGGATTTTTTAGGTGAGGCGCAGCGTGCGCGAGACTGGCCCCACCCTTTACACCTGAGGTTCATCTGCCAGGGCCTAGCGAGCTTGGACGGTGACAGCCAAGTCCTCAGGTCGTAGGTTTGGTTAGAGTATCCTTCTCTTAGATGGATGGCCTTACAGGGCTAAACGAGCTCCATCTGCCCGGGTTTGGAGTTAGAGTTGTCCTTCTCCTAGGATGGTTGCCCGAAGGCTAGTGAGCCCATCCTGCCCGTGGACACACTTTGTCTGACCCTTCAGTTGAGACCTGTCTGGCTTGGGAGACCCTACCGGAGGCATATGCCACCACCAGCATAGCTCTCAACTTCACAAGGCCCTCAAGCTCTTTCCCCACGGCAAGGGGGTGCCCGTGAAAGAGAATACAGAATAAAGGATGAAGAATTGCATTTTTCATGTATCTGAATGTTAATTTTCAGTATGCTGCAACTTCTTTACTCTGCATCTCAGCCAAGCTCAATGGAAATTTGTGGAAATGAAATACCGTTCCTAAAATGACCCTGTGAAATGTTGAGAATTACACCACTCTGCCTGCTATACGATTAGAACAAAAAGTCTATTCTCACCTCTCAGCAAAAGTTTAAAAGTATTGCTATAAAGCTCTGGTATTAAAAAAGTGTTATTACTCTTACAAGGAGGGTTGACAGGCGTGTCCTAAAAATAATACACCTCCTAGTAATATAATGCAGTAATGCATCCAAGTTATACTGTCCTGTAGTATGTGCAAATATGAATACCTTTGTGTTAACTTTTTTAAACAACTCATTTCTATTGGTTAGGAGTCTCCCAAACATTCAAGCAAAGCAGAGATTGTTGCTGATGTATATTTATATAGTTATATGTAGATACAGTAAAAAATAAGTGCACGTGTACACTGAGAAGCTGAATTTAGATAATGGCTGCTATATTGTGGTAGTCTACATGGCACAGATGTTTTTCATATATTTTAAGATGTCTCTTCTAAGAAGGTCTGCAGGAGAGCTGGTAAGTGGCAAAGAGATCTATTAAACTACCACATCATAGTGGTTACATCCTGATGTGGTTCTCCAAGCTAAATAAAACACAGGAAAATGATATAAAAAGCAAGAGCACGCCTAGGTAATTGTTACCAGTAGTGAATGTTTGCATATCAGAGTCCATGAGTGTGGTCAAATTGCCCAAGAGCAGTCCTAAATAAACAGTTACACAAGTGAGTCAAAATGCATTGTAGACCTTGTTAGTACCTTAATCAAGTTGAATTCCTCACCAGTTGGATTAATAGTATATATAGAAAGTGCAAATCTTCCTGGGACAGGTAGAGAGCATGAGAGAAATAATGCCAATTTGAAGACTTCTGCTGAGATTGATGAAACTTGGACTGCTTGTGTGGTTGTATGACACTGCATACTTTTTTAACATAAAGATGTTAATGCAGAACCCGTTGTTGCTGACATCTTTGAGACGCTGTTTTAGTCATTGGAGAGCTTAAGGCTGCAAGAATTAATCAATACATATGAAAATATTTCATGTGTCAGTTGTCTTCCAAATGTTTGCACTCAAACTTTTGAAAATTGAAAGCATACTAAATGCTTGATAATTGAAAGTCAAATCTTTGCTGCTTACAATCTGGGAAAAAACATCAGTACATATTTATATTTACTGCTGGATTCGTTTGTGAGTTCAAGGCATGAGGGTTCTGTTGTCTCTTTCATACAGGTAAGCCTTGTGTATGAGTTGTGGGGCTTAGACTTCAGTAATAAGGATGGCATTAGATTTTGAAGAGCAAAAGTTTTTATAACAGTACATTCAATTATTAATAGGGCATCCTACAAAATGTTTATGAATCAATCTAACAAATCATGTGCTCCTACAAAAATGGGTATGACTCTCGTTTAAGATCATGAGAAATGAGGCAGAAGACGGGAAAAGGTATCATTCTGGAAATCATAATGTTTGTGCTAGACACTTGCAGTGCTTTGTAAAAGAAGAAAATTCTTTCAGAAACATTGAGCTTTAAGTTATGTATTCCATTTATGAAAATGACTTCTCAGTAAAGGCTGAAATCTGAGGTAGAAGGTATGTGTTGCAAGTGGTTGGAATGACAGGAATGGGGTTAATCCCGTCCTTTTACTGTTGCAGGAGATGAAAGCGTGCTGAAATGGACGGGCAAGTTTAAGCCAAGTCCAGAGGTCTATGGTTGCTAAGTTTTGCCTCTTACTTTTCAACATGGAATTTCTATATAGAAGTTCCTAAAATACAAAACTTTTGCACTGAGAAGTCTTCTCATCACTCAAGTGAATCTCTTTGAGATAGGACTAGAAAGGTGTTAAAATGTCTTCATGAACAGAAGCCAGTAGCTGGACAGTGTGAAATTGAGCACTTTGTCCAAAGCATTTATAGTATTGAAATATATTAGTATTAAATCATATTGGAGTCTAGAAAACCATCTGAAGCTTTTGTATTTTTGTAATAGAAATTAATAAAACTTTATGCTAATATGTCACAGAGAAGAAGTAGCTCATTTAGGTAAGGTATGCTCCTTATCTGACCTACTTATGTATTCTGCTTTGCAGTTACAGTCTTCTAACAGACCTTGGCAAGAAACGCTATTTCCAGTTTTGTGCCTGTTAAGCCTTTCGAGGATGGGAACCTATTAATGGTTAAACAATTTGTAATTTTATTTTATCTTCAGAGAAGAAAGCGTTACAAAGTTAGCCACTCCTTCCATAGAGTGCTCTTGGTTTTCAAGAGGTATGTAAGTATAGGGAAGAGTTTTACAGTGATGCTGTCATGGCACAAAACCAAATGGTAGAGAGGAAGAAAAGGAGACAGACTTGTAAAAAGGCTCTTTTCAAATTTTCTGTAATAGTTTTTGACATCAGATAGAGAACCTGAACTGTGAAGAAAGTGGAAAACCATACAGAAATACAGCTGGATCCTGCAGACTGCCTTATATGGGGGGTCCGTTATCCTAAGTGCAGCTGCCTCTGTAAAAAGTGTGAGAAAATCATAGTAACCATGTGACTTGAGAGATGTTGTGAAAAGCACATGCAAGAAGTCATTTGGCTTTAGCATGATAGAAATATGAGTAATTTGTTGGAGCTTTATGCAACCAGTTGTCTGTGAAGCGTGTTCGTTTCTTCTCTGCTAGGAAGGTGCTGCTGGGGTCAGACCACAGACTTATGCAGCTTCTCAGAAATGTGCCTCTAGGGACAGGAACTTCAAACAATCCATTCTGGACAGCATTTGCAGCGTAGTACTTAATAATACTAATAATAGTAATAAAAGTTTTCCCTGAATAACTGGTGACTTGCCAGCTGGGTGTTTTCCAAGATTGCCTGTGAAGGGGGAAAAGAGAAAGGTGTATCTGAAACTATCTGCATAAATGCAATGGACAGGAGTAAGGCTTGCAACTTGGGTTACATTTAAATAATAAAATCCTTGTTTCTGAAAAAACATCAGGCGAAAGAGCAGAGCTGATGTCTGTATTGATGTAATAGGAGACTCTTGAGACTGGTATCATCTGAGAAGGTGTCTGATCAGATACAGATTCCCTGGAGTTTGCAGCCTGAAGGGCAGAGTGAAGTGAGACTAAGAGGCCTCATACGTGACAGGGTCTTCATTGGAGCTTCGTCATTATGTCTTTTGTCCAGCCCTCAACCTCACCTTTAATTTGTCCTCACTTTGGTAAGGAGAGCCTTGTAGAAAGAAGGTTTATCTGTGCCATTGCAGTCCTGTACTTCAGATGTGCAGAGAGAGGTCTCCTGTCTTTAGTGTGCTGCTCTCCGTGCCATGGCCCTGCCACCATCTTTTGACCTGTGGAGTTTCTTCCTGTGCATCAGGCATTCTGCAGGGTAGAGGTAAAAAAGGTTTTCTCTGATGAAGGCAAATGGTCTGCAAATATTCTCGCACTTATCTATCACTCAGGAGGAAAAAGGGGAAACAGAGTAACCCTAAGCCTTAAAAAGTTTCTTGTTATGATGATCGATTAAAACAGACTTATTGCCAAGCTGGTGAAACTATCACTGTACACTCAGCTGAAGTGGAAATATCTTCTTGAAAAGTTTTCATGGAGCGATCAAAGAGATCCAAAGGAAGGTATTTGGTATTCACCTCCCATCATCTCTCCCTACACTCTTTTCTGCAATTTCCCCTTTGTTTCTGTTCTGTTTTTATGAAGATGTTGAAATTTATATGCTTCTTTCTGCTAATTGCATCTCATGTTTTCACGTGAGTTCTTCAACTGATCAGGGTCTTGCTGTGTTCCGCCCTGGAGTTTCAGCAGATGTCAAATCCCTTCATTTGGTGGTGTTATAAAGTTTAATACTAGTGCTCTTTTTTCAAATGCATCTTTTTAAATCATGAATGAGAATATTGAGCGATAGGATCCAGAACAACACCCAGGGGAAGTGTGCTTAATTAGGAAAAAAATCATTAAAAAGAAATAGGGCTGGAATAGGAGGTGGTTTAACTTGCCTGTCAGTTCTAAAGCAGTGCAGCAACACCTGGGTTGATCCCGGCAGATGCCTGCCTAATCTGCTCTTGAATATCTCCAGTGGTGGCCAGTCCACATCCCCCTGCCTCTACTGCAACATTTTTCTTTTTCCAGTTTAAGAGTGTTGGGTTTTGGTAACTACTTTCAGAGCATTGTCTTTCAGCCAGACTTTCACTCATTAATTCTCTGTTAAATCTCAAAGATACAACCTGCCACAGGCACTCACTGAAGTATGCTACCTGAATGTCATTAGGTCTGGCTCATTTCCAAATGTCAAGTATTTCTAACTACTCTAACTTGCTAGTTTCTATCCTGCACCAATTCTTTTTATATTCAGTCGTAGTAATTTGCCACAGTTTCCACTATTCTTCTTGTGTTACCCATTTAAGAAATGAAGTTGGAGGCCAGTCTTTGTGTGATGTCAGTGGGTAGCAGTTCAGCTGTCGAACTGTGAGCTTTTCCCGATTTGTCTCTTAAGTTTTGAACAGCTTTGTTTGTAGTTGCCTATCTTTAAATACTGCTTGACCACGCATTCTGGGAGGAGAATTTTTGCCAGGGACACCACAAAAGACGCCAAGTACTGTGTGTGTTCATGGAATTGACTCTGCATTTTTGTTGAGGTAGGTCTTGCTAAGGAAATTAAGAAAAGAATAAAATCTTTACAAAATATCTGGCACACTTTGTGACAGAAGGCATGATAAAAATCGTCTTTGGGGGAAAAAAAAAAAATAGGCCCCTTATTTAATCAGTATCCACTTGCTATGTGATACCAGAAAGCAGAATTTGATAACTAGCTGAAAAGTAGAACGAAGATGAAGAACAGATTAATGGGGCTTTGAATTGCAGAGCTAGCTGTCCACAGAGATAGATCTCAGTCTTTGTGCTCCTAGTGAAATGCATTCAAATAAAATTCAAATAGTTTGGCTTAATGGCACCTTATTTTTTTGGTCAGTAGGTTTTCTCTGCACTGTCTTGATAAAGAGCCACATACCTGCTTTTCCTTCAAGTGCAGCAAAATACCTGTTGGCGCTGGTTTTACTACTTCATTTGATTTTTTACCCCCCGCCCCTTCTCCCGGCCCCCCCGTAGTAATAAAGCAGTTTATTGACAGAACAAACAATAAAATGAAACACCTCTCTGTACATTTTGAAATGTTTGTTACCTTTCTGTATAAGGCGTGTTGAGGTAAGGCTTAACCACCCAATTCAGATAAGATCTGTGATTTCGGAGTAGCTTTGCCTTCTGGAGTTTGCTCTCTTTGCAGGATGAGGGCCATGCCTCACCTCTGCTGCGCGTGACGAAACCAGGAGGGCAGCAGTCAGCCTCTCACCAGGGGTAACTGAGCGGGCAGTGTCCCATTGTTGGGTGCAGAAAGGGTAACTGAACCTGTAGAGATCTCAGAGAAGAGCGAGGAGGAGTAGGAAGGAGCTGAGAACTATCAATGCAGAGAATAAGACTGGTGTTTGTAGGTACATTGGACTGGGGCAGTATATATTGGGTTATGGGTGCTAAAGGCCAGTACAAGGAAAAAAGTTGATGTGAACTCGTCATGGAAGACTTCGAGAGTGAAGATTAGTTGCAAGTGTATTACAGTTGTGCATTAGGAAAAGTCTCCCATCAAGAGTTTTGGAGCAAAGCTTGAGATGTATATAGGACAAATACACAATGTGGGTGGTTGTAGTAGGAAGATTTTGAACTTTCTGATGTCAGAACACCTAAGTCCGTCTTTGTGAGTTTGTAAGATGGGAGGATTTTTCTCCTTTTTTGAGAGCAGTCTTAGCCAAGAGTTGTCATAATCAAATATTCAGTTTCATCTAGCCAACTTTTTTAAGCATTCATTAAAATGAGTCTTCCATCTTGTAGAATTATAGGCTGGAAGGTCTGTCGTTAGAGGGTAGAAGCAAAAGCAAAAAGCACCAGGAATAACACTGATAAACCCAATGTCTGTGATATTTACGTTGTAGTGCTTGCTGTAGATCACATAATGAATAGATGGGGTCGTATCTGAACTTGGGGTTGTTTCGTTGGTTTTTTTTATTTGAATAAAACCACTGAAAGTTTTTAATTTCTTATTTATAAATTATAGTTAAACATATCAGCGTGTTTGAATGTAACAAGTACAGTTAATGTGGACATTTTTTCTAAGAAATTTCCGAAGAAATTGATCTATGGAACAAGTTAACACTGTAGTCTGGAGTATGTTAAAACACAAGCATATGAATGTAAACACTGATAAGTTTGGACAAACTGGTAGGTATACAGAAAGTTGTTATTTTTTAGTATTTGTTTTTGTAAAGGTATTTTTCTTGATGTATATTCTGCATTGGTTTAGAACCTAACTGTTATCCAAACCCATCATATCTGTATTCCAGTGGTACTTTTATATATACAACATATGCAGAATTACCAGTAAGTTTTCAAAAACGGTACTGATGTGTGTCAGTTTCTCTCCTAATTGTGTTAGAAGTGTGAAACTGGTAGGGGAACAAATCTGAATTATATCTTAATGACATTTCCAGAGTTCAGTTCACTGGGTAATAAAGCCAAATAGGTCTTTTTATCATGTTCCAGTTCCTTTGTGTGCAGTGGTGTAGAGTGAATTAAATGTATGAAATTGGTGTTGGGGGTTTTTGGTATTTATGATTTAAAAAATGAGGAATAACCAAAATGTTTTGAAAGGCAAGAAAGGAAGGAGAAAAATTCATTTCAGAGTGTTTAAAAAAGAATAATGCTTACTTTACTTTTTTTTTTATGGTTAAAATTAAAATTTTGACAGGATGTTAGTCTTGCACAGAGGAAACCAGTGGAAGAAATTCCAGTAAGTCACTTTGTATTCCAGTGCAGGCTGATTGGTGGGGTTTTGCTATGTTAATCTTGTCTGCACACCTCTCAAAAAGTTCCCTCTGTTAAAGCTGGTATGGCTATGCTGACCTCAGCAATAGCAGGGTTTTCCTTTTAGGTTGGATTAGAGTTGGGCAACTTCATTCTGCTAAGCTGCTAATTTTCAAGATGAAGTCCCTAGCCCCCTTCCTGCCTTTGGATCACAAAGGGCTTCATGTAGTGATGACTATGAAAATCTTAAAATTTCAGATGTGTTTAAAAAAAAAAAAAAAAAAAAGAAATTTCTAAGAATGTCCACTGCTCCACTGAGGAAAAAAAAAAGGGGGGGGGGGGTGGTGGTGTTGGAGAGAGACACACCTATAAAATGCAGGAGGCTGTGAATAAACTGCAGAAACCACCCCTAGTCTGTTGCTTCTGGCAGCCCTGTCTGGCCTGGGTACATGCTGCCAGTCACAGGCCATCCTGTTTGAGTTATCACTCCTGTCGGTTGAGCCTCCCTAGTGTTTTCTGTAGTGGGAAATATTTCATGGTGGAAAAAAGGAGCAATGAAATTGCATGGAATACAATGATAACTGTCACTGGAGGACCATGAACTGATTTTGATTAAGGCTGGCTTTCCAGTTTCTTGCTGGAATAATTTTTTGTCTGGAAGCAGAGCAGAACTGCTCTTCTGATTACTCACTGGCACTTTATTTTGGAGGTGCAGTTCTTAATGATTAGGGGTGCTTCATGGCAGAGTCTTTCTACAAAGCCTTGCTTCCAGACCAGAAGAATCATCAGATAACTATTAAATTGTTCATTTGCTTTAGACGTCAGGTGATCTAAGGGATGGTATGCCAGTAAGGGTTGTCCTGGTGCCTGCAAGTTTGAGACGGTGACCAAGGGAAGAAAACAAAGCATGATTTTCATAAGACACATCAAATTTGGCAGTGGCTAGATCCCGGCTCCCTTGGATTGCTGCTTGTGATTGCCATCAAGGCAAAACTCTGCTTCAGGAAAACAGTCAAAACTCCACGTTTTCCATGTTGGCTTTCTCCCTTCATCTCTCCTCAGTTATTTCTGTGTGATACCTAAATTGTTCAAATGGAGTGATCCTGTTCTGGTTGCTATCACATGGTCTTCAGTTCATATGTAAGCTCATATACCACCTCTTCCTGTACTCTCTAGTCATTTTTTGGAAAAGTTTTTTTCCAGGATTGTAGTTAGTCTTGTTTTCTGTGGTTCTGAACTGGACATGGTGATATTTGTCTTTAATCCTTGTGACTGACCATCTTTCTCTGTATAAACTTGGCTTGCTTCGAGCAAAACCCCCACACTTCAGTGATTCCAAGAAAAAAGGAACATAACCACAAGGTTTCCCCAAAGATTTTGCGTACAGCTGATTCATTTAACCTCAAAGATAATAAATTATGGAAAGATTTGGACTGCTTCCACATATTCACCATGTTCTGTAATAAAGCTGATATTTTTTCCTTTCATTTTTTTTCTTCTGACAGAGACAGGAGGAGGCTGTGTTTAGTCAGCTCAAGTGTGCTGTTGAGCATGTTTGTGGAATGCCTAATACCACTGTTTTGAGACTTAATTATTCTGTCTGACTTGTTTCTAATGCCTTAGACTTTCCTAATGCCTTTCTAATGCCTTAGACTTTCACGCTATTACAGGAAGGCAGAATATATGATAAGGCAGGAAAACTCGGTTTTAAAGAATAAATGCTTCTTTCAAGGAAAAAAAAATCTAAAAGTGTCAGGCAACTGACAAGAACAACAATGTCTTTATTAAAGCTTTATTAAAGGACTTTAGAGAAGCCATCCTAATAATTTAATGCATGGGTTTTATCGGGGCAATGGACTAGATTCTTAATGAGGAAAGATGACCTCCTCTTCTGTCGCTTTATCACCACCACAGAAAGCCTCTTCTCTTCTTGTGGCACTTAGTGATGTCAGACACATGGTGTCTGTGCCAGAGCATATAAAAGCTGCATGATAATGTTCTCGGTCTTAGATAGGCTTGTTATGTTGATATAGTTAGAGTAAACACTTGAGCTTGTGGACAGTGGTTTCAGTGTTTACTGTATTCATTCCTGAGTCCCTGATTTTTACTGTGCAGCTCTCCTTTTTGCACTATGTTGTCATGCCTTACTAGACAGTAGTTCATAGGCTGGCTTTACCTTGGTATTTCTCTATTGTTTCAATATTTGTAATGCTGAATATTTATTTTTTTAAAACTAACCTAGTCTGATAAGTATTCTCTGAAGTTTCCCTACGTGTGAAAGCAGCATCCTGTCTTAAGTTTATAAAATTTGTAAATACATGACTCAGGATAAGCTTTTCATGGCTTTTTCTTGTGTTAGAAAGTCATCATCTTTCCTGCAAGTTTTCTGCAGAAATATTCTGACCTAGGTGCACGTATTTCAGGATGCTTCTGCATGCTTTAAGGCTCCTTTAGTGTGGACCCTGTTTTACAAGCAGAATGGCAGCAAACCTAGTTCTATGATGATGATGGGTGAGAGCATGCATAGGTCTTCGCAGGGTTAAGGAACTGGCCAGCGCACCCCAGAGCATGCCTGCTCCACTCCATTGCAGCTGGATTTGTTGAGTTATCTTGGTGTACTCAGGGTATGGTATGAATCATACAGCAAAAGGTTTTGCTTTTATTACTGAAAACTACTATGCATTTTAAGGTCGAACCCAAAAGAATGATGACTGTTGAACTGATGTGGCATGTTGTGGATGCTGAGGTCGGCTCTGGTTCATATGCCTAAGGAGCAGAAGCAGGAGATCTGGCAGGGAAAGGAAGCTAGCTTGGGATATGGCGTTTGGGCAGCGTGAGGGAGTGGGGAATGTCTGCAGCTTCCCTTCCTCTGCTCTCATTTGTAAGTCACTCCCACTAGGTTTCAAATCAGTGCTCTTAATTTCCTTAATCACTTGTGTCTGTCTGGCAATTAGTTTCTATCACTGTTAGCTGCTTCTGGATTTGATCAAGCAACTTCCATGAAAAAGACTTTTATGAAATAGGCCAAAATTGTACTATTGTCTTTTAAGTGGATACAGCAGTAACTAGACTGTGCTGTAAAAAACACAGTATTCTGAAAACAGAAATCAAACATCCAGGATGTTTATTCAAAGTCAGGCATATTTTGTTGTAAATTACAAAGGGAGAAAAAAACAGTATGATACTAAGAACATTGATTAATGATACAGGAAGGCAAAATCAGTTAAGTTATTGGGTCCTTAATTTTTAGAGCATATCTCAAAAAGATTTCTGTAATATAGTCAGACAATTGGTGCTGCCATTTAGGGTACTGTATAAATGATGACTGTAATGATTTGTTTTGTCAAGGGAAGGTGGTAATTCAAGTCCTTCTCTACAGCAAAATGGGCCATTGTAGGTGATTGCTAAAGATGTAGTTAATATATATGTTTTTCTCTTTCACGGGCACCCCCTTGCCGTGGGGAAAGAGCTTGCATGCCCTTGTGAAGTTGAGAGCTATGCTGGTGGTGGCATATGCCTCCGGTAGGGTCTCCCAAGCCTGACAGGTCTCAACTGAAGGGTCAGACAAAGTGTGTCCATGGGCAGGATGGGCTCACTAGCCTTCGGGCAACCATCCTAGGAGAGGGACAACTCTAACTCCAAACCCGGGCAGATGGAGCTCGTTTAGCCCTGTAAGGCCATCCATCTAAGAGAAGGATACTCTAACCAAACCTACGACCTGAGGACTTGGCTGTCACTGTCCAAGCTCGCTAGGCCCTGGCAGATGAACCTCAGGTGTAAAGGGTGGGGCCAGTCTCGCGCACGCTGCGCCTCACCTAAAAAATCCACCGCGCAGGCTTGAAGGGTGTACTCACGTTTAAAGCCCTTCCCAAATCTTCGTCCGCGAAGCCAAGCCATGATGATGATGATGAATATTCCTTTTTATTTGGGTAAGCATAACCTGTGTTTTCAGGAGGTGAGAAATATACATGACTATTAATGTATCCTTCTTAATACCAGTTATAAAACTCAAAGTTTTGTTACTTTTGAACAAATCAGTAGTTTCATATAATGACTATGTTATCTCTAATGTGTTGTTTAGACAACAAAAATGCTTTTTAGCAAACATCACCTGTTTTAGCATGGATCAAAATGAAACATTTTCCTGATGCAATGAGAAAACCATAAGAGTTATTTTTATCAACAACAGTGGCAGCAGTGTTTCAGCTTAATTAATTACAAAGGAGGCTGAGGGGAGACCTTATTGCTCTCTACAATTACTTGAAAGGAGGTCATAGCGAGGTGGGGGTCGGTCTCTTCTCCCAAGTAACAAGCCACAGGACAAGAGGAAGTGGCCTCAAATTGCACCAAGGGAGGTTTAGGTTGGATGTTAGGCAAAATTTACAGCTGAAAGGGTTGTAAAGCATTGGAACAGGCTGCCCGGGGAGGTGGTGGAGTCATCATCCTTGGAGGTATTTAAAGGATGTGTAGATGTGGTGCTGAGGGACATGGTGTAGTGGTGACTTGGCAATGCTGGGTTAACAGTTGGACTTGATCTTAAAGGTGTCTTCCAACGAAAATGATTCTGTGGTTCAAAGGATGGGTATTTGTGTCAAATGTGTAGAAAGATGAGTTTCTGGTATGCTCCGGAAGATGATGCAGTTGACCATAGAAGAGTTACTGTTCAGGCCTCTGTAACTGTGTGAACTCTTGCAAGATTGAGCTACGTACAAGAACAGATATGGGGTATTAGGACTAACCTTTAGATGAGTTGGAAGGCTTTTGACTCAGGTTTTCATAACTCATAACCTACACTAGAAAAGTATAGAAACAGCCAGAAAGCAATTTACTTCTGCAAAATAATCCTGACCAAAATCTGATGAATGCTGTTGATACTTTATTATTTAAGAAGTATTTTTGAGGTTAACTGTACTCACTTGTTTAAAATGTACAAGGATGCAGCTGACAGTTTTTGTTATGCGAATAATTGAATCCCATGATTATTTAATTAAAGCTGCCTTGGCCCATTTAGTTTTTTGCTAAATGACAATGTACATCTAATCTTTTATCACAAATGTAGCCAAAACAAATTAGGTTTGTTTTCCTCTCGTGAATCAAAAATTAAAGCAGAAGGTATTTATTTTCCTTGAATTATTTGACACCACAAAAACAGACAGATAGAGATACTCTGGCAAGTTTTGAAGTTGCATTGCATGACCTTTGTTTATTTCCATCCTTCTTCTTTTTGTAGGAAATTCCACTTACTTGGATGACCATGGACCACCCCCTCAAAAGGTAAGCTGCTGTCATTTTGCATTTGCTTTCTTCTTGCTTTATTGGTTTTGTTTTTTAATTAATTGTATACTTACTTGTGTGCAAAGCAACTCTACTGAGTTTATATCAACAGCACTTGACCTTTCCAACTTTTTTTTCCTCCAGTGTTTTCAGGCATTTGTAAGGAACTTGGGTTACATCTCTGTGTGATTAAACTAATAGAATTTTTTGTCATTGAGTGATGTTTTGTCTGTCAGCACATTCATGCAAAAATGAAACACTGCAGTTGGAGCTCATAAGGCGAGTGAAGATGGCCTTTTTATTGGCAGCAGTTCCTAGAACATGGGCTCGGCTGCAGTTGCAATGCTTTGAAGCACAGCAGTAGGATATATTTAATGAATGTGCTTAATGAGTCCCTTTTTAGGGATAGGATAGACTGTTACCATCATGTATGACTGCAGCATTGACATTTCCTTCACCATCGTCATGGTGCCTCAAGACATTTCTAGTGAGGACCAGCATTGTGATGGTTTCTTCAACAGGAAAAAGTGGAAGCAGGCATTTAGGGTCTCTTGTTTCGTTTTCTTTTGGTTTACCCTGTGTTGGTTTGTTCTCTAAAACACAATTTGGTACTATCTTGTGTCTGTCTTTCCAGACAAGAAGGGTATTATAACTCCTTTCACAGCTAATTAACAAAAAAACCCAAACCACCCACCCCCCCACCCAAAAAAAAAAAAAAAACCAACCAACAATTCTCTTGCTACATTCTAATTTCTCCAGACTCACTTTATTTCTGTAGGTACAGTGTAGTATCTTATTGAGGTGTTTGGGTAGAGCTAACTGTGGTTTTGAAGTCTTTATGCTGTGCAGTTGCAACACTTAAAGGTGCAGGTTTTCCAAGTTTCCTTTCCAGATTATGCAGAATTCTCACTGCTCCTTGTAAACCACCAAAGCCAAAGGAGGGTGAAAATACTGTGATTATGATGACATTATGTATGGTAATAATTAGCTATCGGCTAATGAATGTATGTAATATAGCCTATCGCTTTCTCTAATATTAAACTTCTCAAATAGTATTGCTTTAATGTAAGTTAGATGCCTGAATGCTTTTGTAAGCCCTGTTGTTACTTAAGTAGAAATTTTACCTGTTTTAAGAACTCCTCATAAAAGGGGTGAGATCCCATGGTCAATTCTAGCCAAAAAGTGAAGTCTGCTGATGAAAGGGTAATTTTTGCCTCAGCAGTGCATCATCCCACCAAGCTGATGTGGGTGAGCTAGAGCAGTTACTTGAAAACGTGTCTGTCTTCTAGTTTAGTTTTCAACAGGTTATTTCACTGATGTGGCCCACTGTGAATGCTAGTGCAGCAGGTGAGAGTGAATAGTTAGAGTGGAAGTGAAGAGCCACTATCTCTGGTGGAAGTTCTCACTCATCTCTGTTCAAACTGACCATGAGATCACATCCTGAGCCATCAGGACTTGAGTTTAAATGCTCGACCATATGTATGCATCAGTGTGGTGAAACAGTTGGCTTTTGGTTAGCAGGAGGGTAATGTGGAAAGCACTTCAACTTAGCTTACTTATCAGTGAAAGGAAGCTACAGTAATTTGGGTTTCTTAACCTTTTTGCTGCAAAGTCTATGTGCACATGAGATCTGTAATTTTCAGCTGATATGTGGAAATCTGTTACACTCTTAAAGTTCAGGCAGTTCACTTAGAGGGATAATAAACATCTGATTTTCTTCCTCTTAACGAAAACTACTCACTTTTTCTGCATGCATGGTTACAAAAACAAATGGATATAGACAGAAGTGACAAAATCGACCTGATAATTTCATCATCACTGAGATGGCACAGGGGGGAATCTAAATAAATGTTTCACAGTTAAAATTTATTTAGTACCCTTCTGTACTCATGAAAGATACTTTTTATGTTGTTGTTTGGGTACCATCTGTTTCTCTTGCCCAGAAGTATAGCAGCTTGCATGAAGTAAAACGTCATGTTTGTCAGGTCTCCACAGTTGAACACTCAGCTCCACAAGAGTAAAGCAATGCTTATTCCAGACTTGTGTTTTTCATGCTTGTGTTAGCATTCAGAAATGTCAGTAAGGATGAGGCTGTAATCTAGATAAGAGTTTTTAAACTTGAAAACTTTATTCAGATTTTGTGAAAGGACCTTCAGGAATTTTGTTACCAATTTATGGTAGTGCGGATAGGAACTGTACTTCAGTGGGCAGTAGCAGGTGAACAGATTTATCCAACCCAGGTACTTTTCTGTTTACATTATGAATTTTTTTTCTGCTCACATGTATTTTTGGGTTGTGTTCACGAAGCTTCATATAGCTCCAGCTCAGCTGTCTGTAGAAAGGACAGCTGATTAGATATCTACACAATTCATTGATTGGTTGTGTTAGGTACTCTTTGATTAGCTACTCACAGTCAATAAAGTTTTGGAGCTTCCTCTGTAATCATCCTCACTCCTGAAAGCATAGCAAATAGCTCAGTGGAATAACAGGCTATTGCCGTGTATAATTTACAGATATTTTGCTTTTTGAAGTACTTGCCTGTGTTTAGAAACATTGATAAAAGATGGATGCACACATTTTGATCGTCGCTTGGACAACATGTGGGCAAGCCTGCTTGTTCTTGAGTGGGTTTGGGGGGTTTTTTTGTTTCATTTTTCTACTCAAAACATGGGTGGGGATTGGTAAAAGGGCTGATAATTCCTGGTATTTGCTTAGGGTCATGTTTCACACAAAGACGCTCTTGCTTTGTAAATCTCACAGTTTGCATTATGGGCTAAGTGCAATTATTTACCCTCCTATAGCTTCAGCTCTGAACTGTGAAGTCTGCCTGTGTGAGTGAAACTAAATTCACTGTACTGTCATTGTCTTTCAGGTAGCCTCTATTCATATGACTGGGTCATATAAACTGTCTACGTTTAAACGTCAAGAGTTAATGTCAATGAATGGTTTAATTTGACATATAAGAAGATGTCAGAATAAATTAATCCTGAATCCAACATTTAAAATATTTCATTACAAATAATATTTTCAGTTGTGATCTTCACAAAGCACAGATGACATAGTACACCACTCTTTAGTAGCACGTGTAATGCACGGATGAAGAACACCTCGATTTGTTTCTTTGAATCCTGCCAGTCACTTACCCTGGAAAGCATACCTTTGCCTTGCTGTATTCAACTGTTGTCAGTCCTATATGGCAGTACTACATGAAGGTCTCCAGCATTTTCCTAATGCCCACTGTATTCATCAGGGGGAATTGAAGCATGCCCTGAACAAAACGAAAACATGAGAGGGGGATTTGGTATCTTTAGGAAGTAGACTTCAGAGTCAAAAGGATTCTATTTTTATGTGTCTATTTAAAAATGCTTAAAAACTAGAAACTGAGATAATGAACAGCAATCCATTGCCTAGGATTGAAATGACTGGTAGCTGATATTGGTGGTATGTAGTTAGCTGTAATGGAGGACCACCAACAGTTGATACGCACTGGACTGTAGCTGTCTTGCAGAGTACATTCCAGTGTTTTGTTGGAAGTTGTGTTAGTTTTGGCTTTTTGTCATGGCTAGGTGCCAAAACTTTGTTTTTTTTAAATACTACGTGTTTTTTTTTCCCAGTGGAAAAACTGAAAATAGCACTTGTTATCTGAATAAGCAATAGCATCATCTCGTTTCAGGAGGTCAGAGTACTGAGCTGTTTTTTCAAATAAAGGTGGCCTCAGTAGTTTTCTCAGTGCAAGCAGAGAAGGAAAGCTTTGCTCACATGTACATGAACATTGCTGGCATGGTTCTGGTTCTCCCTTTAAGGTCGGGTGAGCCAGCTTTTCAAGTCTTCCTCCAGTAAAGGTTTACTTTGCTTACTGTTAAAGATTAGCAGTGGTTACCCAGTCCAGTGGTATGAAGACAAAAGGCTACTCTTCTTTGGTCCTTGGGCAGCAAAGACTTGACCAGAGGTTGTCTAGTCCCGGTTTTTCACAAGTTCTGAGTGAGATCTGTGTGTGCTTCTGTGCAGGTAGATGCAACCTCCAGTAACCCTAGCACACCTGTGGTCTGGCTAGTGTTAGTATGTAACAGATAAAAAGGGAATATAGTTGAGCCAAACACAACTTCCTATTCCATCAGTAAAAATTAACTCTACAAATTAAAGCTTTTCCTACTTGAAATCTCTATGTCACTACCTCCTGTTTTTTTTAACACGCAACTGACAACATCAGTTTTAAGGTTTGTGCAAAGTGATCATTTTTGTAATCCTTTCTCTGTAGATTGGAGTCTAAGTGATGCCTATAAATGATGGTAGCCTGTTTTTAAAAAACACCCATGAAACTGATGTTCATTAGTGGCTGATGGTGTTTAGTTGGTGTATTTTATGTCTGAGCATTTCTACCAAAAAAATGAGTGTATTCTGTTCCAGTATTTTGTCTAGCTTTTTCCTTAGTAAAATTTCCTGAGGTTTTTTTCCTCTATCCAAGATGGTTAAGCTGACCTTTGAGTACAAATGATGTGATCTTTATCAAACCTACTGTTGTTATTGGTTGAAAGCTTTTCCCCTGAGAACTTGCTAAGAGCAGTAGGATATGTCCCTCTTCTGGTGCAGCTGACATGTATGTGTAAAGGAGCTGTGCATGTAGATGACAGAAAATTACATTCAAGTGGTCTATTCTCCTTTCCTTGATGGTTTTCCCATGGGATGCCTGTCACAGACCCAATGTCTTTTGGCAGCTGTTTAAGGTGTCAGCAAAGCCCTATGCTTAGCATGTGTGTGACAGTGCTTCAGAGCTTTACGTGAATACAAAAATGGATGTGGATCAAGATGAGGTCAAAACGAAGTGAAATGCATACGCAAAACACATTTGATCTGATTTTATTGGTTGGAAGCTGGAAAGTGGATAAATATTCTTTTCATCATGCTTTCAGTTCTTACCTAGTACTTATGTGATATTTGTTCATTTGTTTTCCTTATGGATCAAGACTATGGGAAAAGATGGAGTCCTTGAGTGGCCTTTGGTATGTGTGTACTGTACCCAGTTCTTGTCACCCTCCACTGTCAAGTAGACTTATTTTTATTTAATTTGACTTTAAATCTTACTAAAAGCTGATGTCAGCATGGCCTCATTATGTTGGGATTTTGTGTTTATCAGGTTTGTGTCAGCTTTGTTTTTTCCAATTCTTTTGATAACAGTACAAAGATAACAGCTAAGAGTTGTGCATTTCTCTTTCAGTTTTGATTTATTGTTTATTTAGTGGATACTTCCTGTTTCATTTGAACTTGTGTTTTAGTTCTAGCCATCTTTTTTGAGAACATGGTTTTACCCCTTCAGCAGTCTACAGTCTTAAGTGATTGATTTGTTAGGGATGAAGTACTTGAAAAACAAAACCAAAAACCAAGCAAGATTTATTTCCTTTTAGGTACGTGCTTATTAGGGATTTTAAGAGCATGAATAGCAGTGTGTGTGTTTTTGTAGAGTTGAATTTCTCTTTAGCTTTTCTACAACAAAGTAGATAATCTTTAAAGCCATCCATCCAGGGCAGGGTGGGAGGAGATTTCAGTGATTAAAAAAGCTCTGTTCTGCTTGTAAAATGAAGAATTGTTTAATGAGCAGTGTGAAAGTTTTCAGCTAGCAAAAATTGTCATAAAAATAGAGTGACTTCCTGTGGTTACCAGATACCTGGCTGATAAAATCGAAATGTTAAAAAAGAATTCAGTAAATGCCTTAACCACAAAGATCCCCTTTATAGTTTGAGCTACTATTTTACTGTTTAACTGAGCTATTGAGCCTAGTACAGGCAATAAAATACTGCAATTAAAAAAAAAACCTAAATGTAAAAAATTTCTCCACTTACCTTGATTTATTAAATGCAGTGTAAAATAATTGTTGTAACATGGGGAATAATTATTTTATATTCTTTTAAAATTGTTCTCCTTCCTTAAAAATGACATTATCTAAAGGAAAGAAAAAATCTGATTTTTACAGATTTCCCCATTGTCTGTTGTTTACAATTGTTTGGAATCCTGCTGAAGCTACAGGTGGTAAATGATACAGCACAGTCGTATTACAGAGAGATTGCCAAAAGCTGGAATTGAATCTGTACTATTAAGAGTTAATTCAAATATAAAAATCATTTAATAGTACTGGAGTACTAATTTATGTTTTGTTCATATTAACTTATTGATCAGAAACCTTCAGGGCAGGAAATTTTTTTTCCTGTTATTTACCAAAGTAGATGATTACATATTTTTTAAAGTTCTTTAGTTTATATCAGAAAGGTGTTGATATGGGGAAGCTGACTGATAGTAAAGGAATGGTACAGAGAGACTTAGAAATTAAAGCCAGATTGCCTGTCACAAGAAGACAAATCTCTGAGGGATATTGTGCATAATGACATCCTGAAAAAGGTTCAACAGTAGTGAATTGGCTTTTTACTAAACCTGTCATTTTCAGCTTCTCAATTTTGAAAGACTTTGAGAGACGAGAGGGATGTAGGTTTTGTGAATGACAGTAGTCTGTAGTTTTTATCCATCTAATTTCAAAGGTGTGGAAAGTATTTAACCTTTTGGTTTATAGTTTGTCAGGTTGTGTGCGTAGTTAAAGGTGAATAATTTTGTTTGCTTCTGACATTCACACAGCAGGGTACCCACTGTTACACAAAACAGACAAATTCTGATACCACTGATTTTGCAGCCTGCAGGTTTTGTTCTGTCGCGTGTCATAACTAAAAAACTGCTCAGCACGTTAGTGTCCCCACTTCTGAACCTAGTAGAGCTCTGTGTTTTCATTGGAATTTAGGATATAATCCGAGTTTATTTTTTTTCACCTGCAAAGCATCCGTACCAATTATTGCACAGCATATTATCTCTTACAGATTACCGTTCTAAATTTCCAAGCTGTCCTATACATTCCCCTCTTCTTGCCCTTCTTTCCACAATAGGAAGGTATTCATAAACTAATATAGCATAGGAGAAGATCATAACCATCCTATGCACTCAATCATGGCCATTTTAATTCACTTTTTATTAGGAAGTGCTGGATTATAATACAGAAGTCCACTTACAGCTGGGTCTGGATGACCTAAGCCTTCAAGGGAAAAACAAAAATCTGCTATTCTGCATAGGGGTAGCATGACAGGGTATGTTTTGAAAGTGACAAACTGATTTGGCTGATGTTGCTGAACTTGGTTTCGCTTGAGTAACACTCATGGTTTTACCACATTTGTCTTACATTTGTGGATACTGTTCTTAAATCCTGAACTGTTGCTATTAAACAGTTCTGAAAGAATCTCAGCTGACCTGGGAAAAAAAAAAAGGAGTTTTCTAGCTATGATATTTGAAAAAAACAAACTTGAAACCTGGAACTTTGGACACTGTGGAGGCTTGCAAAACTGAAAAAATAAAAAAGAAAGAAAAAAGAAGAATTCTAGTGTTATTTTGAAATCCTCATGATGTTGAAGGTGAGTTAATAGGTCCTGGCAGTGTTCTACTTGGGTTTTACAAAATTATAAAGTGTAGTTCAGGAAACAGTAAATAGGGGTGAAGTATTCTAGTAAGGCCCATGAGGTTTAAGCAAAAATGAGATTGTGAACTCACCCATAAGTGATCAATAGTAGAGTCAAAAGATCAAGCAAAGAGGACAGGGTGTCCTGACTGGTCTAAAGGGGTCTGTGTGAGAGTAGTGATATCATGGTAATTCAGGTGAAGGAGGGGTTTGGGCAAGTAATGTAAGGACAAGGCAGTGAGGGTACGAATAGTTAATTCTCAGGACAAGCACCCATGACACCCTAGTGTCCTGAGGAAGTGTGGAGGCCTTTACTGCTGGCACCATTGGGAATTTTGAGTAGATACAGAAGAAGCCGCAGTCATGCAAAAATGGAAAGGAGTCCTTCCTTGGTCAGCAGCAATGAGGTTTGGTCTGCCTGAGCAAGCCAGATCTCAGATTGCAAAAGGGTGAAATGGCAGCGCTTGCTGGTTGGCCTCATCCATTATTGCCTCCAGCAAGTGGCATTATCAACACGACAGGATCCACTTGTGACTCAGATGTGGACCGTGGACAGTCAGGGAAGGTATTCTGGGCCTTTGAGTAATTTCAAATGATACTGGGAGTTCTGCTGTGTTTTGACTCTATTGGAAGAGTTGGCCAGCAGTGCTTTGTTATTCCTGTAGGTGCTTCTCAGTGTAGTTCCTTCCAAGTGGTGACACATTGTCATGAACTAGCTTTGAATATGTTACCTGTAGAAGTTGTAAGAGAAATTCGGTCTCTTTGAGTTTCTCCGAGCACATGGAATGAGAGCATCTCGGAGCCAGCTCATCAGTTACAAGCATGGGGGTTACAGTCCAGCAGAACCAGTCTGCTTTACAAATTGAAATCCAGTTACAGCAATAAACTACCTTTATTTCATACTGCAATTGACTTATAAAGCACCTGCACAAAGTGCAGTGGAAAAGTCAGGCATGCTGGAGACATTAAAATAAAATTTCAGATTATTGAAGGGGGCCTAAAGCAAAGGGAAGGAGGACAAACTGAAACGCAATATGACAGATTCTTGGCAATGGTGAAACTGCGAGTTGTTGCACTTAGCTACAGCCTAACAGATAGTAAACCACAATAGGTACAAAAGGGTTAAACCTTAATGTGAAGGAAGGCAAGTGCATGCAGAGGAATAAATTATTTAGTCTACCACTCACCACATTCAAATGCAATATTATTGGCTCCTTGGGTGAATTCATTAATATTGCTTCAGAAGGATAGAAACTACTGTAAAGTTAGTTAGGTTACTTAAGGGAACACCAGTGCTATGGTGTGCTATAAAAAGTTCTAAAAGCAGGCTTAGGTACTTAATATCTCTCATTTTGTAAGTATCCAATGTAAACATGTGGGTTGGGTATGATAGTATTTACTACTGAAACAGACAGTAACTGCCAGTGTGTTCTGAGCACATCACAGAGTGTACAAAACCCTAGGCTCAGGAGGAAAAAGAGCAGGTTTAACCTTTGCAGTTCCAAGATACGTATACCTATAATGTGAAGTTTCTCTGAAGTTAAAATCTGGCTTGTGCAAATCCTGCAGCTTATAAGTTTTTTGATATTACATGGAAAACCTTCTAGTGGAAAACTGGGTAATTAAAGTGACATCAAAATTCTTGCCCTACCTGTGTTCATTCTAGTTCCCTCAATGAATACCAGCGTCAGTGAACCATGTCCTTACATCATTTATCTCCTTTATCTTGTTATGAGATAGGTGCATACCAGTGAGATGACTTCCACAATGTGATGAACTTAAGAAGAGATTAAAATACTGCTTTTTACAAGGAAACTAATGAGGATCTTGCTGTTCTTTTTCTGTCATAGTTTGCATATGCTCATATAGGGTAAAAAAGAGAGTGATAACTTTATGTGCTGCACCCCTCTCTATACCAGTGATAGTCCCATATACTTTGATTCTTCTAAATGCCATCCTGAGATGTATTAAAAAGGGATGTCTGCAAGACATGAGTGATAACTGTTCAGTTCTCTTTGGCACTAGGGTGACATGATACAGCACTATATCTAATTTTGGTGCCAGAAGAGGTGCAGAAATTGCCGACCGCAGAGGAAGGCAAGAAGAATGAAGAGGGGGTTGAAAAGCAAGCGGTGTTAATAAAGGGTGAAAGGAAAAGATATGGTTAATCTAGCAGCTGTTGGTTGTACCCCCTGCCAGAGCAATTATCTGTTTGGCAGGGTGATTCTCTTGCTCCTGCTTCATCCCTGATTGGAGACAGAGCTGCCATCGCTTGTGTACAGCGAGTGTTGTTGAGTGATGAGAGTCAGGAGTCCTGCTCACACCTCTAGAGGCTGTCTAACATCAGTGACCACCTAAAGCTATGAGTGAACAGAGTGTCTGCTCTTTACCAGCCTGTCTGACTCTTTGTACACATGTACTGGATTTGAACATTGCTATAACTTTGCATACCTGAAATAAACCTGGACCTGCACTCTGTCTGGCAGGGAATCTTGTGCAGCAGACTGCAGAAGTAGGGGTTTTGCTCAGCTGCTATACAAACCTATTTTGTGGGACAAATCAGGAACCATTAGCTCTGGCGGACACTTCATATTAAGACTAAAGAAAAGCATTACTGAGTTTGATGACTATGTCTGCAACCAGTCTTCTTCTGCTGCTTGTGCTCCATGCTTATGTTTTCAATTTGTTTTGGGATGTTGAATCATTAGAGAACACATTTTAACTTATTCTTCCAAGCATGTTAACTGGCAAACAGATGAAATGCATTGTTTAGAGTGGGGAGAAAGTCATCCTTTTTCAATTAAATTAGTTGCTTAGTGAAAATGCAACAGAAGAATCTTCTGTTTCTTCTTCTGTCTTATTTTCATTGCTCCACTGCAGCTATATGGCTTTCAAACTTTGAAAACAAACTTTAGCCTTACCTTTCTTGTGGTTTCTAGTCTATTGTCAGTGACCCATAGAGAAGATCATGTCTCATTTGGGTTGGTTAATTCCAAATGCTTGTCTCTGTCCAGCATCACTACACTCTACAGGTGGATCTTGACATAACTGGGTCTGTGTGGCAACTCTCTTTTTTTAGCAGTAAAGTTGTTTGCACTTAGAATAGAGACTTTACAAAGACCTGCTTTAATTTTATTTCATTTTTAAAGAATAATATTAATAAGATTCACACAAAGATACTAGTTAATCAAATCAGGGATTTAATTAGAACTTGAATATAATCTGGGTGCAGCAAAAATTCCACTTGAAATGAATTATCAGTGAAGAAAAAAATTTGCCCACTCCATTGCAAAGTGCTACTCTGCTATGGAAATCAATGCAGTTAATAATTATAAGCATTTTTAAACATGTAGCCCTACAAACTCTTGCCATTTGTCACATTTCCAGGATGCTGAGCAAGCACACGCTGTATGTGCTCTTGCTCCTTCACTGGCACTTGTCAGCGTCTACTAGGCATTTCTCTTTCAGACTTTGACATACTTGCACAGCAAAGTATGCCAAAAGCATATGTCTGAGAAGACGAGAAACTCCCATTCCACAAGTTACTGTGTTGTTGTGTGGATAGTGCTTCAGAGCCATGGAAGTACTGGTGCTGCTTTTGTTTATGCAAAGGGATGAATCGAAAATGGTACAGTACAGAATATGGCTCAGGGGTGTTCTTGAGTAAAACAAAACAACAACAAAAAAAACCCCAAAAAACCCAAAACAAACCAAACAAACAAACAAAAAGTTCACAATGTTGTCCCTGGTGTTACAGTAAAATGTGTTCATGTGTTAACCCGTCATTGACAGTTGCTTTGGAAAAGGTTAATGTTTTGGGTTTGCTTGTCAAGGTTTTGATAGCAAGGGGAGGCTACGGAGGTGGCTTCTGTGAGGAGCTGCTAGAAGCTCCCCCTGTGTCCGATAGAGCTGATGCCAGCTGGCTTCAAAATGGACTCACTGCTGGCTAAGGCTGAGCCCGTCAGCAATGGTGGTAGCACCTCTGGGATAACATATTTAAGAAGGGGAAAAAAAAAAACCTGTGCAATGGCAACTTCAGCTGGAGAATATGCAAGAGAAACAACCCTGCAGACACCAAGCTGGGGAGTGGAGAAAATTGGGAGTAAAGTTAAGTCCAGGAAGAAGAGGGGGTGGAGGTAAGGTGTTTTTTAAGATTTGGTTTTATTTCTTGCTGTCCTACTCTGATTTGGTAATAAATAAAACTAATTTCCCCAAGTTGAATCTGTTTTGTCCATGACAGTAATTGATGAGCAACCTCTCTCTATTCTTGTCTTGACCCATGAGCCTTTTGTTATATTTTATTACTATGTTATTCTCCCCTGTCCAGCTGAGGAGAGGAGTGACGGGGTGGCTTTGGTGGGCACCTGACGTTTGGCCAGAGTCAACGCATCACGGTTAGGTACAACTATAACAGAGAGATGTTCAATTCATAACCTTTGGAGTTGTCTAATCATTGAGACTGGGATTTTGCATTTCATAGGAACCAAGGCTTCTGAAGGAAAGATTGATAAGGAATAAGGGGTCTAGGTTTCTCATAGAAAATTTTATAAAAATGTTACAAAATAGTAAGACTTGGTGTGTTATGTAGGCTTTATATGAGCCTTGGGATGCCCATGTTTACTTGCTGAATCAGCAGATGTAATGTCCTGGCACTTGGCAAACTTAACCAAGGCCACGATCACCACGTACCTAGCCCTCATAATTTGGAGAATGATGGCTTCTGTGTTTGTGTTGCAGTGAAGGATATCCTAAACATTGCAACCAGTAACAATAGTAGCGTTCTTTTGGTCATTGAAGTATAACGCTGATAGCAAAGTGCCAGTATTTTCCCATTATATATAAGAGAATCCAGATTTTTCCTTTTAGTATTTTTTTTATTCTAGTTTGTGGTCCTCTTCGAAAGTAATCTGAAGGGGTTGCCTGAGTAATCGTTTTGCTTCTCTGACCAAAGTCAATTCGCTGTTCAAATACCGTGAGAAGTGCCAGAAACCCATATGCCTCATCTGACTCCTTTTACGTTTGAAATTCTTTTGCGGGGAGAACGCATCAACAGCAAAAGTAACTATAGGTTGAGACACACCATCACTTTGGCATGTGAGCCATTACTTTGGCTGAACATGTTGCGTGGAACCAGGGTGCAAGCCTCATGTTGGGAAACATTTGGTGCCTGTTGTAATAGAAAAATGTGTTTTTCCATAAGTGAGCACCATATATACACTGCTGTGGATGAAACTGTGAGCTCCTGACAAGGTTAGCCAATTCAAAAGACTTGAAAACAGATGTCTCTTGGACTGTATTACCAGATGCTTCTGTGACATGCTCATCTAGTGCAACAGTGTGACTTCAGAATGCCTTTTACTGAAGGAATAGTCTATGGACACCATCCAGGAACAAAACAATGCTGCATCCGATGTGCTCCGCTGTACTTCAAGAGTCACTTGTTCTGGTTTCCTGGCGAGGAGAGCATGGTGCAAGAGTTTAGCGAGGGCTGGAGACTGTTCCCGATGGGCAGGTTGGATGTGGCTCTTCTGTTTTGAGGTTTAGCAAATGTTACTGGTACTGATGTAATCAGACTGTGCCAGTTGACCTTCAGGCCACTTGTGGCCCCTGGCATTGTTTATTCCACAAGTACATGCTTAGCCAGTGGCATGGTTTGTTCTCTGAGTCTCTTTGAAAGGTTCACATTTATATTTGAACTTGAAACAGTTGATTAATTTTAGCTCTATACAACTGTTGGTTGGTTGGGGTTTTTTCTTTGTCAGCTGAAGTTTTGCAGTTCAAGCATTCCTCTCGCTTTACGTCAACTTCACTTTGATTTGACAAACTGTAATGCAGATTCACTCCTCTTCACTCTGTATGGGAGGCAGTCAACGAAAGCAGACTATTTGTATTGAGGTTACAAGCAGCAAGCTGAAGCCCATTATCATCTTTAATAGAAGACATCAGCAGTTGCTTAGTGTTTTTTGGAGTAGCTACCAATCTGCACTGTTACATTATACTGGATCATGAGGGGGAAATCTCAGCTTGCCACCTCCTGAGCCATGTGTTTCTATTCTAAAGAGCTTCTAGCTTGCTGGTGGAAGTGAATGCTTCAGAGTTGGGCAGAGTCCTAGAAATTCTCCTGTACCTCTCTGTTGATTTAGGGTCAAAATGTGCTGTGATTCAGAGGTACACAGAAAAAAAAACGCAAATATACTAACTCCATGTTTTTTCAATCTTTACTTAGGTACTTCCTTTCCCCAGCCAGGTGGTCTACAACAGAGTTGGAAAGTGTGGGAGTCGAACTGTGGTTTTGCTTTTGAGAATTTTATCAGAGAAACATGGATTCAACCTGGTTACGTCTGACATCCATAACAAAACAAGACTGACCAAAAATGAACAGGTAAGTTACTCCTGTTCATCTTAGTTCCTGTTTTCTCAACGTGTTTGTGAAACTGAAAAACAAAGGTGTATGCTAGCAGAAATCATATTGAAAAGCTGTACTGCTACTTTGAACTAAATAGTCAGGTCAAATTCATTTCAGTCATTATCCTCTAAGTGGCTAAGCAGGAGTAAATAATAGCCAACAAGTTTGGGGTTTTTTTTCTCACTTTCTTAGTTCGCTTCTAGTAATCACTTGCTTCAAAAAGTTGTTTCCCAGGGTCATGCTAACCCATGTTGCTATAATCTGTTATGCCCTAGATCCTATCTCCGCCTCCTGCTCAGCTACAGTTTTCATTTTACTGCAAAACCCTCACTAAAGCAAGTAAAAATACCACGAGATCTCTGTACCCAGACACCCCTTTTCATGTTCTCTTCAAGTTTTTTTGCATCTTTAACTCCACAAAAGATCCAGTTATTTAAAATTCCTTGTATTTAGAGTAACCATGTGCCCTCTGTGAGTATCACTGCTATCAGTAGGTGTTGATGCAAGTAATACAAAAAAAATTCATAGTCCAAAGTGTATGGATGTAGTCAGATGCTGTACACATGACCATGCACGTGTTGCCCACAGCTGCTATTTCGATCTGCTGATCAGTTAAGTGCCGCAACAACTGCCTGTGTCACTCTGGGAGTAGCAGCCTGCAAACCACAAAAAAATGCACAAGATGATCAAAATATGGGCCTGGGCCTGTCAGTGGCATTGTGCTGTAATTTGGGGTGATTTATTTTATTTGTAGCCTGTTTATGAGCATAAGTTTGTTATTTTAGATACAGCAGTTCATTCCAAATGGGTATTTCGGAGCAGATGCTGCTCCTGCAGAACCCATCTCCCTCCCTTCCAAGATGGTTGTTGGGCTCCCACCGGCAGCTGGCTCACCAAACCCCCCATGGTGCTCAAGTTCAGACCAAGGCAGGGACCAGCTGGCCATGGCTGTCACGCCAGCCCAAAGGCTTCTGTGCAAGACTGGGTGTGACACCCCAGTCAAAGGCTGTGGGGAAGACCAGTGTCCCCCCATTGCCTCTGCCTGTGGCCAAGAGAAGGGGGAGAGCCCTGGTCTACAACTACTGCAGCATCTCTCTGGGTATCCCACCAGCAGCACCACTGAGCCTGGGGAGTTAGCAAAATGGTCTCATCGGGTCAGGGTCAAACTATCCTGTGCTGCAGAGCCTGCCTGCTTAGTTTTTCTGCTTAACTGTTGGATATGGGATGGAGGATTTCTGTGGTTATGACTGCTTTTGTGTCTGGTTTGTTTGGGTTTTGCTTTGACTATGTCCTTCATCGATTTTCATTGCTGATTGGGAGATGCATCATAAAACCTAAAAACCTTTTGGATATTAATAATCACCAGCTTTCACCCTAATCATCTACTTCATTTTGGTTCTGTTCTGCATTCTTCTGGTAGGTGGATTGTCCTTTGTTAAACATGATACAAGATCACATCTTAACAGTCTGCTGTGCTTTAGTCCAGCATCTTAAGACCTAGAGAGGCCCAGACTTGGTTTTGATGCAACCAGAATACACTGGAGGATAAATATCGGCATTACTTTCTGTACTCCAGAAGGTGTTAGGTTACTAGACAGCGAATGAGCTGGAACACAGATGGTGCTGGATGTCTTGCTGCAGAGCTGATGATTTACTCTACAAAATGCCCTACTATAACTTGAGTCTCTTTGTTTCAATTTATGGCTTATTTACATAGTTACAATAGTTTCATAATTTAATGAATACTTTTGCTGAGAAGTGCCTTTGGTCGCCAGGAAACATGCCTGGAGACAGTAACTGTTTGTTGTTCAGGGTATTTTTAGTTGTCTTCTCATTTTTTATGAGCTGAATATGAAAAAAAAATTAATTATTTCTCCCACCTTTAATGTGGTGAACACAGGAGGAAGTTAAGAGAATGAATGGTCTCAGGCTTCAGGCATTGGAACAAGAGAAAAGAGAGCTGGGCTGAGCTCTAGGCTCTCAGCATACACATGGGCTTCTCACTCGGCTCTCTTCCTTCTGTCATTTGTCTGTCCTGTGTTTGGTTACAAAGCCCTGATCCAGCCAAGACTTTTCTGTAAATATTTAGGTTGTGCAGTCTGCTGTTGTCAAATAAAGTTGAGCACATAGGTGTTCTTAATGACTGTGGAGATTGCACGTGACTGGAATCCATATTCTCATTGTCTTTTCCAGTCTCCTTCCCACTAAGAAATTTTCCCGAGTTACATGTACCTGCCAACAATGAGTAACTATGAGCATAAGGGAATGAGTTCTGGAAACAGATGAGTTAATCTGCACCTTATCATTTGCTATAATGTTTCCAAGTAAATTAAATACAGAAAATAATACGTAGTATTCATGTATATAAAGTCAATCTAACTGATGTGGCTTTAAAATGACACACGAACTGTTGCAAAATTAATTATTCCTCTTCCCTGACTTCCTCTCCTGCCCCCAATTTTTTGCATTTGGAGAAATAAGAATGAATATGCTTATAGGTATGCAAATACCAATCACATACAGGAGTAATTGGTAGTTCATACTCATATTGTTTCCTTCTACCACCCATCCTTACAGCTGTAAAGCCAGCTTTATATATAATTCCAGTTTAACACACTAAAAATCCATCACTAATTTTTTTTAAATGCTTTTAAAGACAGAAAATCTGTCATAGCAGCTTGGGGAGCTGAAGTAATTCTTGAAATCATTCCAACTTTTTGAGAGCTGAAAATTAAGTTCTGTCTCATTCCAGTGAGTTGATTATGGAAATGAATACCAAGATCGAAGTGATATACCAAATACCTGTAGATACTTGTGCTCCTGGACCCTACATGCCTTCATTAGAGACTGAAAGCAGTAGAAGAAGGTAAAGAGCTCACAAGAAAGACACAGAGGGGTTTTTTTGTCCTATTTATATCAATGTTAGTGGAGACTGTAGTGTCATCCACCTGATTTCACTTGGAAAATCCCAGTTGCCTCACCGTTTTTATACATTTTGACCTCAAATTCTCCCAGTGAAATACAGCATCTTAAAAAAAATCGTAATGTTTTAGCCGTTGTATGGGCGTGACGATTATTTCTTTTTGTTCCCAGTAGAATTTACCTATTGCAGATCTGGAACTAAACAGGACTGCACTGAGCAGTCAGTGTGAGGGGATGGCAGTCTCCAGAAGAGGGGAAGAGGTGTTCTGTTCCCCAAGTCTGGATTGAGTTTTTGTGCAGGAACAGTGCTGTGGCTGGAGCAAAGCCATCCTCCACGTTTCTCTGCTGTTGGGGAGGGCCCCATCCAGTCTCTGGTGGAGTCATTTGACTGTGCCATCTGCTGGATCGTTATTTACAATGCAGCAACAGCTGAGTACGGATACACGGATGATGCTGAGCCATTGCAGTTTCATTTCTTCAGTATGGTCGAGATCCTGCAGTGGTCATGGAGGATGGTAGACAAGGAAAAACCTTTCCCCCTGGAGTATTGCCTTTTGGTGTTCTTGGTCAGGTGGGCTTTAAGATTGAAAAATAGCTTGTGATTTCCAGGATTGCCTCTGTTTGCAGATCTGGTCTTCTTTAAAGGTCCAGTTTAGAAGTCAGCACAGAAAATGAATTTTGGAGAAAAATTTAGAATAAAAGTTTAAGCAAGGAGTCACAGTGGTAGAAAGATGTTGTGCTAGGGAGCAAATCAGCATTTAGGCTAAAGGCTCTGTTCCATACAATTAATTGGTGTTTGAGAGGGATGGGTGGAATGACAGCAGATGTGTGTTGACCACACCACAGAGGTCTTTGCAACCACTTGCTGTGGTTTCACATCTCTGCAGACTCCTGCCACGTGGAGTGCACGCTCCCCTTTCCTCAGGCAGCACAGCACACTGAGTGCTTCTGGCTCGCTTTTGCCCAGCAGCCAAGCTGATGCGGCTGGGCCACACTGTGGGCTCTGCTGCTGGATGTGGAATGCCACCACCTGCTTCTCCCCAGACATGCATCATGTCCTGGCTTTTCCCTCTTCCTGGATCCTCATTTAGCAGCATTAACTCTCTGGTGCAATTTAGTTAATTTCAGAAGCAAATTGCTGTCATTTTCAGCACTCTTTCACTGAAACAGCCTAACTCCCGGAGGAGAGCTTGGGACAGCAGTGAAAAAGAGGAATGGCTCTTTATGGGCCTCTATCCTAGCGGGCATGTGCTCCTTTCAGGCTGCCTCCAGATATTTTTACAGGTTCTCTCTTCAAACTTGGATGTATTCTGGTTCATCTCTCTCCTAATGATGTTTGCCATGGTGGTTTATCTTCTGCTGCTTGTGCCTTTTCATCTCTTTTCATACTTAGGTTGGTTGAAGACCATCTCCTAGGTCATCTGTGCTTGTACATATCTCTCTCTCTCCTTCATCACTCATTCCGTCCAAGGTCCTTGCTTTCTTCAGCTCTCATACTCTGCTTACTCTTCCTGTCTGTAGATCCTCTACCCTAATCATCTTGTAAACAACAACAACAAAACCCCCCACCAAACCAACCAAACAAAAAAAAAACCAAAAAAAAAAAATTCACTATAGACCTTAATCTTCTGGGAGACATTGGAAGATTTTTCTTTCCTTTTTTTCTTCAAAGTCATCTTAAAAGGAGGGACAGATGATTAGGTATTCCTGAGCAATATGTTTGGCTTGTCAGGCTGAAGCGAGTTCAGCACAGTGGGATCAGAGAGAGAGGCACATGGGAAATGTGGCCACAATCTGCATGTGGCAGTGAGCTGTTACAGTTATTTGGTTTTCCCTCCTGACATCTGTGTGTTGTTTCTATTGAGCCTTACTTACCCTTTTGGCTGGGTTTTTAAAAGAATGTTTTTTGCTTATTTGTTCATAGACACATTGTAGCTTTATCCACATCTGCTTACAAGTCCAGTTGGTCATTAAGTGTCTAGATATGAAGGTACTTTAAGTCAAAACAAAATTTTGTGTCAGCTTTGGAGTAAGCTATTACCCTAGATCAAGAGATAAAAAAAGCCAGGAGCCAGGTGCTGGAAATTGATAGTAAGGAAGCAAAATTAACTAGAATGTCTCAACTCTCTAGCATGATGCTTTACCAGACACTTTCAATTCCCTCTACATCATGGCTAGAGCTCAGCTTACACAGCATAGATATGCATATTCATGGTGCACAGTCTTCCAGATACGTTGTTTACATTATTCCATTTTAATGATCTGAAAAATTAATTTTTTAATTATGTGAATGTGCCTGAACTAGAACTTGGAATCAGCTTTCTAAAAGTGCCCATTTAATTTGTACTCTTAATTTGCTGTAATAGTAAAAAAAATAGGCGAATGCTAATTTCTGTATTTAAACAGGCAAATCAATCGGTGTATTTGCTATGTTGGCAATTGTTATCGTTACATGAAAACAGTCATTGGCTCAGCTCCCACTTTCATTTACAGTTTCAGACATTTTACATTTTAATATTCTGGTGAATAGAGCCAGTATATTCAGAGCACGGCTGCCAGTTGCAGAGCTCTGGTGCAGATTTAGGCAGGGTTTAGATTTTTCCTTTTAGTTTATGCCTTTCCTTAAACTGTTACTCACTTCTTGGAAGTGCATAGGCTCCATGATAGCAGGTGGTATCTGCAGCTTAAACTTTCCTACTTAGACATGAAATAGTAGTTTTGCTACCTTGATGAGAGTGTTTGGGAGGGATAGTGGGGAAGGAGTTCCTGAGTATTCAGACTTGAAAAGTAAATTATCATATGTTGTTTGAGAGTTATATATTTGTCTCAAAATGTACATTGACATAACTTGGAAAATTTGATTTGTAATTCTTTTTAGATGGAATTGATTAAAAACATAAGCACTGCTGAGCAGCCCTATTTATTCACTAGACATGTTCATTTCCTCAACTTCTCAAGGTAAGGCTTTTTTTTTCAGTAAAGTCTTTCTCTTTGATTCCTATTAGTTGTAATACGTAGAAAATTTTCCCTCCTTTTTTACATATAAACAATACAATTTTGGGTTTTTTTTTTTTTCCTCCTTTCATGGTACTGGAAGTAACATTCAGAAGTTGGGGGTGTTTTTCCTACACTCTTTGCCACAGAATAGTTATGTACAGTATATTTGTTAAAAGCCAAAGTCATACTTGCCTTTGCCTCCGAGATGACCTTGGTTTGCAACATTTCCAGCCAACATGCATGAGATGGTAGTTTGAATCTTTAAACTGTGCGCTCATGTTTTAAAAGTGGCAGCACACTGTTGTGAATGTTTCATCTCTGTAGAGCCAGATACTAGTATATGAGACTGAAACTCTACTAGGTTCGTTAATTTTGTACCTGGAATGACTCTTCACCAATTTAACCAATTTAATTTTCTTCTGACAAACTAGTCCCCATTACACAGGATACGGAAGTATTTGTAAACCATGCAAACAGATTATGCTCTGTATCATGGGAGTGCAGTCCTTTCTGGCAGCTATTTAAAAGCATGCAGCAAGACATTTATAGCACAGAATGTGAAGAAAATTGAATTTGGATGAAACTTCTGAGGAACTTTTGAAAGGACATGAATGAGTGATGCCAGTCAGCATTTAGCCAGGATACAGAGGTTAAAGCTGACTGCAGATGGTTATTGCACAGGTTGTAAATTTAATTTGGAAATTATATTCAGGAACCTGTGCCACTAGGTTGGACTATTTCCATTAAGATAAAAAGAAATTCTGTACAAGTGTGAATTTTCTGCAGATCTTTGCAAGAGCTTGCCTAACTTACCAGGCTTTTGTTTATGTGGTGATGTCAGTGCACGTCCTTCAAATGTATGGCTTCAGGCATGGGTAGACAGTGTAGTAAGAAATGAAAAGAATTTGGAGGGGGGCGGGTGGACACAACCATTTTTTGTTTTGGGGTGTTTGGTTTTTTTTTTTTTTTGGAAAATAAAATTGTTTGAACAATTAGAAATTCACTTGATATGTAACTTTAACTGTGGTCGTGATTTCATTATGTGAAAACAAGAACAGTTAAACAAAAATCTGATCTTCCATGTTCTCTAATCTGATTCCATAAGAATTCCATTTCTAATGTATTATCTTTAAAGAATAAAACTCATTAGAATAGGACTTGGCAACTCCGGTAACTGATCTCTCTGCCATACTGCAAGATCAAACAAGTAGCCACACCTGGAAGTCAAAGGGATGTTTCTTCATTAAACTGCTTTTTCAGAGACAGCACATAGCATTAGGTACATGGGAAAAAGGTGAACATTGTTACGTCTTGCTCCTCCCAAGATCCTATACGTGTTTTCTATATATATGGTACTTCCGTGCCAAATAGGTAACATGTTTCTTCTGTAAGCATATCCATGAAATTAAATCACTCTATATCTTTCTTCCAATACCAATTTTTGAAAATATGTAAAAATTATATAAGATGTAGACAAGTATTTGCAGCTTCCTTTTTGGCTGTTACATGCAAACCTGAAAAACATATTTTTCATTTTATTGAGAGGACACTTGGTTTAACTAGTAGGTGTAGAGCAGTGAAAAGGCTGATGAGTCTTTTAAATGAGACATTGAAGTGTATTAATATTGCTTACTATTGGTTTAGCATTTCCTAATGTTTTCTGATAAACATTTTTGAGAGTTTTAGTCTTTTAGTTTCAAAATTTAGTGGCAGTGCTACACCTAACAGTGAAATAGCATGTTGAACAGTAAAGTACCATGTTGAATATTTTCTCTGTTCCTTAATTCCAGGGTGATTTTTTTTAAAACTGATTACATTAGGAACTGGAGTGTCAAGTACTGATTATGCAGCAATTTCAAGAATATGATTTAAATACACATTGTAGATATTTCAGTATTGTGAAAGCATTTTAGTTTTGCTCGATTTTTTTTTTTTTTTTTTTTTTTTTTTTTTTGAAACTGTTCCTTTATAGACTGTCTCTAGTGGATAGCTAAACTCATTTTGTCTGTGGAATACGGTTCTCCCTGTTTGCCCAGACTTTTCTGACAGCTCAACATAAAAGCCATGCAATACCCCAGAAACTAAAAAACTGAGGATCAAAGTATTGATGTGGTGTTTTCTGGCTGACAGCTGAAGACCTTAGACAGCAGCTTGCTGTGAGCAGTCAGTGCAGTGGTGTACAGGGACGGGTAGCAAACAGCCAACTCCTGACTGCAGGCTTAGGGCAGCTTCAGAACCATTAAAAAGTTCAGCTTGAAGACTGAAGAACCCTACTTTGGTGAAACCCCTTGCTCTTTCCCGAGGAAAGGGATGAGACTTTCATCGTGCCGTTGTAGCAGAGCTGTTACTGGAAATCATGAATTTTTGCAGGGGCAGCCTTTTTGGGCATCAGTCCGGTGACCAAACTTGCTTCTCTTGTTTGGCATCTTATACCTTTGAAACCAAGCTTTTGTCTGGAGGAGGGGTTAAGGAATGCTTTATTCTCCTTCCTCTGAGCTGGCAGACAGACGGGACATAGCAGGCATTTTATCTTTGCTACCTTTTTGGTAAACTCAGTCACTGTTGGGATAAAAGGAGTCTCTTCCCCTCGCCTTGCACTTCTCTGCTTGAGTGCTTTCAAGATCTGCAGGATTGCATTAAGCCAAGGATTGCATAAAGCATATCACCAAGAAGCCAAGAAAACGTAAGCAGTTGTGCAAAACAGGATTCTGCTTTGCTTTTGCTTATTGGTGCTTCTCAGCTTCCCAAACAGTAGTAAAAAAATAAACTTGATTTTTGTTTAACATCACTGATGTGAATAGCAGCAATGACAAATCACTTGGATTTCCCCCCCCCCTTTGCTCCTTGCACCTGCTTATAAACATGTCAGCACTTAAAGCTCTCTGATTATTCAGAAAAGCATCACGGCATTTATTTATGATTGTTTCCAACTGCAAAAAAAAAACAACCTATCATCTTTGCAGAAAAAAATCCCTAGTGGAAGTGAGCTAAGCCTTCAGTGTTGAATTTGAATGAACATGCATGGTTCTGAGGCACCACTAGCTTTGCTGAACAAAGTTTTAAAAACTTGAAAATATCATCCTGACCTGAATGTTTGCCAGAGCCCTTTTCCCCTCATTTTTGAACAGTGTTTTAAGAGTGCCTTCTGGTTCAGCTGAGTAAGTGAATCCTCATTTACTTTCCTACATCTTCAGCTTCTAGTTTGGTACTATCTTTTCTCAATACAAAGAAGTGCAAAGCACGAGACGAAAAGATAAATCTTAAAAGGATGGATTAAAGCAAATCTTACGTGAATTTTTACAGACATAAATCTAATTAATTGCAGCATCAAACGGAAGATAATAAAACTAAGTTTCTTACTATTTGATGTGAGTGAATTTCTCCATAGCACTTCTCACAGGAAAAATGTTTATTCCCTGTGGTGTGCAGGTTCTGTTCCCAGCCTCTCCAGTGCAGTTAGGGTGAGCTTTAGGAGATGACCCAGTGACTCAGGAGGGTGGCTACTCCTTCCAGTCCCTATCGGGTCCATTTCTTTTGGGGACAGTGGTGCTCTTTATTCCCCTTTACTTGTGATTCCTGGGTGAGGCTTTTCATTGTGGCCCCATGGTCATCATCCTGCTCATTTCACCCTCAATGCTGGACTGACCTGTCCATACCTGACTTTCTTTTAATAACCCTACTTGGAAATGTTCTTATATGCAGAGGTAAACGTTTAGGTGCTTTTTGGTTTCATACTGGCTGTTGCTACTGGGGCTAGCCCAGCATGGGATTTTCTTGCTCTTGACTGGAAAAAGTGTATTTCTCAGAAGTCTTCCATTAAAGCATCCAGGCTGTGTTTGAAGGCATGGAGTTACACCACCTCTTCCACTTCCTTGAGTACTTGGTTCTGGTTGTCTGTCAGCTTTACTGTCAAATCATTGTGGCTCATTTCTCATGTGACTTTCTCTGGCTTTTGCTCCTTATTGACTGAAATGCTTTTTTTGTTTCATGATGTTTCTCCCCATGCACTTACCTTCTCCTGCCATCTCCAAACACCTTTCACTCTTCTTTTTGATCACAGGTACTTTCAAACCTCTTGCTGACAGTTGTTTTCCTCATCTGTTTAATAACTCTGTGACTCTCCTCTGAAACTTCTCCAGTAGTTCCATAGTCTTTATTAAGTATAAGCATCAAAACTGTACTCTGGACCTGTATCAGCTTCACTAATGCTGTATATGGTAGTAAAAAACCCTCTTTGCAGTCACCGTGCTTATACCTTCTATAGCTACAGTTGAGCCAGAGCAATCTGGCTTTCAGGGTGAGTTGGTTTTCCAGTGTATTTCCTAGATCATTTCCTAGTCACTGTTTACCAGGCTGCCATTTCCTATTATGTAGAAATGGCCTTCATACCTGACTCTTCAATGTGTTAACCAAGGGCAAAAAAAATGAGCGACATGAAGCATACGAATTTACTAGCTGCTGTCCTACTGCGGTGGATGTTGTGAAGTAGAAAGTTCTTTGAATTTAAAAAAAAAAAATAAAGAAAAATAAAATCTCCCTTGATATTTATGTGTGCTCTTGGAATGCTGAGATCCATTGCCCCATGTTAAAAACAACAAGAAAAAACAAAATAACTTTTTTCTTATGTGTCTGAGGAGCCCTAGAAGTTGTCAGTCATGACCTGTCCTGTGGTGCAGCACACAGGGCAGAGGCACCCCCCCTCCACTTGTGCAGAACTCAGGATGTTTGCCTCCGTGCAGGGATGTATGCCTGAAAAGGGCACATTGCAAGACCAGGATGACAGCTCTCATTTATCTTTGTCATATTCCAATTCCTTTTCATAGTCAATGCCGTGTGTATTTAAAAAGAATTGTGGGAACGATTAAATCGGTAAAAATACTGATAATTTTTTTTGTCTCATTCTGAATTAAAGTTTATATACTAGTCATGCTGGGAAAAGCATCCAAAATGTTTAAATATTTTAAAATGTCTCTAAGCAGGTGAAGATTTATATGCTGATAGATTTGCTGAGATTGCAGGTATTATTGGTAGATCCAAGCTGTACAGTGTTATAGTACAGATGCTGTGAAGAACTGTAATAACCTGCAGAGAGACAAAAAGCTATTTCAGGATAGCTGCAGGTTGTTCACTGTGCTTTATCATAAATGCCGCTTGTCATCTATTTATGTAGCATGAGAAAAAATGAGCAGGAAGAATCTTCAAGTTTGTGGAAAAGCCCTACTTGACCTCTTAGTAATCTTCTGCTGAATTAAGTAACCATAACAGTCTTTGGGCAGCTACTCAAGATGCTTGGTGTGTGTGCTCCAAGTGTCACAGATTTCAGAGAAGCAGAAAGAATGTTTGCAGGAATGCTCAGGGGGTGGCAAGACCGCAGTTTTGGGTCATGATGAGTCAGGAATGGGGAGAATTGCGCAACTCCTGTTTTGGACGCAGGAAGGCAGCTTTCCTCCCTCCGATAATGAACTGTTATCCTCCGGGCATCCACTTACAGACCCTGGTTTGGGCAGAGCAGGAAAGTTGCTGCTCCCTCCTGTCTTAGGGTAAATGAAGTTAAAGGGGAATGTGTAAAAATGAAGACATGCCTCCATCGGTGACTGGTAAGTGACTTTTGCTTGTTTAAAGGCTGGCTTATTAGGTCAGGGTAAAGTCATAGGAGGCAGAAGCATTAAAAAGACCACCCAAAAAGAAACAGTCTCACTGGAGCCATGAATTCTTTACTTTCTGCAGTAGTTATAGGCCACTAGGGAATGGTCTCCTTTAAAATTTCCTGTGATGTGGTAAGGAGATGCAGAGATAAAGCATGGGCTCAATTTCATCTCACATTTTAATTAGCCCTTTTAATTCAGTTCAGTATATCTTATTTGTTTGAAGTCAGGATGAATTATGACCCAGCATTAGTGTGTGAGGAGTCATCCTTTCTGCACTGTCGAGCTGCTGCCCTCTTCTTCCTTTCAGCTGCAGTTTAATATCTGTGGCATATATTTAGCATATGTGTGCATGTGCTCGAGAGGAAGGGACAGCACTTTCCTTTCAGCATAATTTTCTAAGGAAATATGCTCTCTGTGATGCCAATTTATCTGTCACATTAAAGGTAGGAGTTTGGCCTTTGCCTGCCAGAGCCCAGAAGTGCGGTTCTAGATATTCTGTATGTCTTTCCAGTTTCCACCCCATGCCTAATTCCTAAATAATTTGTGAACTCACTGGCCAGTTTCAAACAAATTTGGAAGGCCAGTAGAAGACTCAGAGACAACCACACTGCTGCAGGTACATATGCTGAAGGGAAAGCCAAGCAAACTAGAGCTGCTGGACCTTCTGCTGGGCCACAATCAGCAGCCACCTCTGTGCCCTGTTTGGATGCCAGCCTCAGCTCTGCCATGACCCGCTTGCTCAGTGCATGAAGGATGTGGGGAGACAGGTTTTGGGGAAGAGAGAAAGATCTGTTGGATCTTCTGCTTGGGAAGGTACTTGTCTTTAGTCCCGGGGATCAACATCAGAAATATCTGATTTTCTGTTATTCATTAGTTCTTGGGTTTCTTGAAAAAGTCTTTTTTTGTAGACAGTCTTTATCAGCTTTACTAATTTATTTTTCTTTTTTGTCTATTATTTTTTAAACACACTTGATGGCAAACACTAATGAAAATGAGTAAATCAGGCTGCTATAGCAGCAGACAGTGTCATGTGCATCAGGGCTGATCAGTTTGGACACTTTCCTTCAACTCTGACTTGAATTCTGAGTTATGGGTAGCAGTTAATATCATGCTGTCTGAATGCAGAGATAGACAATGAAAGATTTAGTCTGGATAAGCCCAAAACTAAGCTTAGTTTCTGAATATTGTTTGGTTTTTATTGTTACTCATCAGTTTTGTGGGGTTTTTTTCTCATGCAGAGGCAGCTCTAAAAATTGCAGTTTAATGCAGCACTTTGACATTACAGCATTCCCTGTTCTTGGGCTCTGTAAAATGTGTCCATAGATAACATACATTATAGAGGTAAATCTTGAAGAATTAACTTGACTATATGTCATGCGAACAAGCTGCATGTTTGAAAGCAGGAGCACAGTCTGTGCAACAGCATGGTGTTTGAAAGCCTTGGATGTTGGCTTATTGTCATTTGTAAAGTTTGGATGATACATTTTTTGTGGCAAATAAATATCTTGGTTTGCCCGGACTTCATCTATGTATATGTCTTTGGTTCATTGGTTTGGAAATAGAATTTCACTTTTAAATTTTTTGTTATAGACTTGTAAGAGGTCAGAAAAAACAGGGTGATTCTGTGATGCTGTTTTCATTGACGTAAAACAGATTCATAGGATATTTGTCACAACACTCAGATTTATTAATAGCTTGATGATTCTTCTTTCTCCCTTTCTGTGGAACAGGTAATACCACACAGAGTGTAAATGTTTTGCAGAACATAGCTATTATGTGTTTTAAATGTGCTCCATTAGCTTTTGAATATAGTGTGCTGGGCACATGTATGGAGCTGGCAGAACAAGATGCTGAATGTCCATGACCCTTTGAATGCAAACTCAGGTATACTTTGTATGAACGGCAGTGGTTCAGTCAGCTCGTGCTTGATCTGTACAGCTCAGCTGTGGAAGGGACTGGGCTCCTTGAATGCCTCCTTGAAACAACATCTTGAAACAATGATTGCCGACTAAGATTGTCAACTAAAGTAGTGTCATGTTGTGGATTTTTTCTCCCTTAAAAACCATACACACGTAGGAAATGTCATTAAAAATATAGTAACAAAATTATTACCCTCTAGGTAAGCTCTTAAAAGTAGGGAAATGTAAGCTAAACATGTGCACAGCTTTAACACTGTGTCTTTATGTGTGTTCATTATAATCTATACTTTTTACTAACACATCATGAAACACTTTCTACCATCATGTGAGGTCTGCCCTGTAAAGTACACATTTCATGAATGGCCACATAGTGCTGTAATCCCTCCTACATCTTTTTTCCTTTTTTATATTACTTTTTTTTAATGTTGTGAGTGTGTAATGATGGTTTTTAACGGTGACTTGATGTAAGGCTAAGTGCAAGTCTAACGTGCAGTTTGACCTTTCTTTGGTCTTAGAAGGTTTTTTGGGGTTTATTTTTTTTAAAAAAAAATTGCTCTACAGTGAGTTTTTCCACAGATTTCAAGATTATCTGATTTACAATTTATTTCCCTAGATTTCCCGTGTTCTTCACATAATAGACTTTGTAGCTTTCATTTGGCTGATAATACGTTATTCTCAGAATGGAGATGGCATAACACCTGAATCATCCTGTATTTGCTGTTGTTTGGTTTCCAGGCTCACATTCATGCTGTAGATTATATTACCAGATCAGGAGTAACTTTGTTTAAGAAAGATGTTGATTACCCCAAAAGACAATAAAGAGAATGATCAGAGATTTTAAAAATGGCCTGTGAGGAAAGGATGAAAGTGCAGAGAAAGGAAAAAAAAAATACAGAAGACTGGGGAAGAGAGGATTGTGATAACACTTCTGAATGTTATTTTAGAAAGGTTCTGCAGAGATAAAGCGACTATACGGTTCTTTACGAGTAGTGATGGCAGAAGTGGTGGTCTTAAATTGCATTGACAGAGTTCTAGATCAGACATTTAGGAAAAGCCTTGAACAACAAGGACAGCAAAGCAACAGAATAATTTGTACTTGAGGGTTTTGGAGCTGATCCTGCCTTCAGGCAAAAAGATGGATTGTGGCAGTCCCGAGTAATTTCTAGTCTTTCTCACCCTTGTGTAATGCCCAATACAGACTATTTTGATTTGAAACTAAAACCTTCATCTTTCAGGAAGGAAATTTAAGTCTTGATTCAAAATAAGCAGTAATGGGGAATCTGCCACCCTTGGTAAATTCTTCTGATAGTGAATTGTTCTCTCAAATTGTAAATTGTGAGTTATTTTTCCTCTTAATTTTTCTGAGAAATCCAATTGACTCCTTTTCTGTGTATCTCAGAGAACATTTGCCCACTATATAAGGACTCCTTTTATCAAATTTTTCCCCTATGTAGGCTTTCATGTGTCATTTCTTACACACTGTGGTGCAGTCACCTCACTGCCTTCTTTGTATTTTCTTCCCTTCTCACTTTCTTTTCAAGCTGAAGGTTTTCAGTTTCTTGTCATTTTTCTATTGCAAGGCATATTTTTTCATCTTTCTTCTGACTCTGCAATGAACTTTGTGCATTCTTTGCTTAAAATGGACTCTGTTAGTGGCTGTACCAGTGCTGTGCCAGGTTTTTGCTCCTTTCTGCTTCTCAGAAGAAGGGAAACTAGGATTATTCTGGCCTGTAAGGTCTCTCATGCTGCTGCTAACCTGGGGAGGCATGCAAGTCCTTGCCAGAACTGCTCCTCACGTGTGGGTGTCCTCTGCTTCTGTTTCTAGATGCTTTGGGGTTTTATTTGCTGTACTACAATGAATGATGTTTGCTTATGTCTTGCCCTGTGGCTCAGGTGGCTCTTTATCTGCAAACCACTCACTCCCTTCATTATTCTTTCCTTTTATGACTTTTTTATCTGAAAATGTTATCAGTAGTTTTGCACTTATCTTCTGAATCACAGATTGTCATGTTAAACCGACAGATTGAAAAGATTGAAAGCTTTAAGCAAGATGAGCTCCCTCTATTTGATGGTGATTACGCAGAATTTCACATCTGGGACAGGGCAGCCATGTTTTCAATTTCAGTTACATTAATTTTTGTATTTTTTATAATGTATACATGATATATCCCACAAAGTTATAGTAATTTTTTAATTATACCTGATTTACTGCTTACTATAGATTATACCTGATTTCAGTTTCCATATGGATATTCCTAGCATTATCTTGAGTAGCTGTGACAGCCATTTCCACAGCACAGCTGGAATCACCCATGACATTCTTGACAAATGTATTCATACAAGAAACTGATTATGCAGTGCCAAGTGTGTTGCTACATCCCTTGCATTATAACCTTCCTAAGAAGTCGAGCCCCTAGATTTTGTGTGAATGTAACTATCTCGGCCAAGTTAGTGGTCTCATCCAGTCTTGAAGCTGTATCTTTTCTACACACCATGTTTGTTGATTTAATACTTTCCAAAGAGCTGTATCAGCTGTTTTAGTATTTGCTGGAAATTTATTGCAATACTTTGTAATTAGTTTTTCTGCTCCTCTATAGAATGTGCAACATTTGCATCTTTGAATTATAATGAAATGTTAATCAGAGGTCTAGAGACATCCTGAGCCAGACCTTTGGAAAGTCTTGAATACAAGGTATCTGGAATTAAGTTATTTTAAATAATGCAGGGTTTGACTATAGCTGCAGTAGTGTTGTGTGGAAAATTAGTGTTTAGTATACATTAATGTAAAACACTGACATAAATACAACGTAAAATATTCTGGGAGATTTACAGCATAGCAAAATAGAGAAATAGAAGACTTTATAGTGTAATCTTTTAGCCATTTGCTGGTCTGAGGCAGTTTACTAAGAAATTCCCAGAGGACTCAGTTGTGATTTTTACAATGACGTTACTTAGATACATCAATTCAGAAGCTGAAATTTCTACTATTGAAATCACAGCTCCAGAAATGGTAGTTAATGAGTGGAGTGTTGCCAGTTTACACTATTTTACTGTTAACCTTGAACCACTGGGTATTTTGGATCCCCCCACACACCTCCATTCAAGGCCAGGCCAGCCAGTGATGCCGTTCTGAAATGATGTATCCTCCTAATTCCAAAGAAAAGCTTGAAAACGTCACCACAGCCTTTTGTGATAGCACAAAAGCTGGAAGAGAGGCACTACAGACAAAAGCAAGAAAACAAACTCCTTGATTTTGGAGGCTGGCAGTACCATGTAGTCTCAGGTAGGCAGAACCTCAGCTTGCTCCTCTGGGAATGTTTGCATCTCATCCTTGAGGAGGGGTCATTGGAGCATCCCAGAGGCACCTGGTGGCTTGTGTGCAGAATAGGGTTGCTTTGCCACAAGAACATGCTAATACAAGATGTTACGATAACTTTTCATTTCAAGATACCTTTTTCAGAAGATAGACTTTTATGCAAGTGCATCCTATTTAAGTCCTACAAAGGTTGAGGTTGTACCTAAGTGCTTTTATGTGAACTCCCCATGAACCTGTGCTGCAGAGGATCCGTGTATACATTTTCAGTGGTCAGCTGGAGTAGTGGTGTCCCACTCTACCCAGCTGCAGTGATGTGCTGCTGAGCATAAGAATAATCAGGTACATTTATCATGCAGGATCCAATCTTGATCCCACTAAGAGAAAATAAACCTTCTGCTCAGGTCTAGAAAAATATGATTGTGTCCCCTTTTGAATTCTTCACAATAGGTATTTAAGTATAAATAAGTTGCTATGATGTATAGGGAGAGCACAATATGTTATTGTTTCCAAGAGCACTTACAGATGGGTGTTGTTAATTTGAAAAGGTTCACTCTAGAGAGCTAAGTAATATTTAGTATCTTGTGATTGCTAGATACCTAAAAATATGCAGAACATACTTGAACAAATGGAGCATTGATTTACCCATTTTTTCCTCTAAATAGCTTAAGGTTATTGATTTTTTTTTTTTTTTAACCAGTAGTATTTTTTATGCTATGTGAGTGCTGCTTAGCTTCCATTAAAGAGTCTCAGTACAGTCTCAGTACAGTCTATAGAAACAAACAGTTGGAATTTGAAGTATTATAAACTTATGTTTTTTGAAAAAATGCAGATTTGAATAAGAGCCAGAACAGACTTAATTTTCCTAAAAATCCCCTGCTTGTTGCCTGGTGGAGCAACTGCAGCTGGGTGTATACAGTATGCAGGAAACCAGAAATTCAAGCTCTCCTGTGTTTTGGCAGGGCACAGTCTCCATTTCAGAAATAAGATATTCCTCTTTGTGAAAGGGTGACTCCCTATCTCAGCTGTCCTCTCAGGAGGAACAGGCTTGCATTTGCTGCTTCTCTTAGAGCTGTTGGTACTGAGTTTACAGTTCGCATGTTTAGGGACTTGACCTCACCAGTAAAAGGACATGCTCTTCACACTTTGGTGGGTTGGTTACGCAATCTGACCCCTCTTTTTACTTCAGAAAAGACAATGTCTTGAATATTTCTATCTTGACAACTAATAGCTGCCTCCTTTTGATTTTTCTCTCTTCCTAGGAGCGTTTAGGCTTAATGTTCTCCACAAAACTCAGGCTTTCTCTTGCTTCTTTGAATCTTGTAATCTCTGTCTCTCTCTTAAGACAACTTGCTGCTGTCATTGCTTCTTACTGTCTTGATTGCTTCCCCTTTTCTTTGCTCTTCTCCACTCCCTTCTGTCTTCAAGATTATTGCTGATCTGCATCTAGCATTTATTTCTGTATAAAGACAAAAAGCAGCAAAGACAAGCTCAGAGAAGAATTCAGGATACTTCCCTTGCACAACCATGTCCAGACTGGGCTATGCACTAATCGGGAATCAAGGAGTATCTGCCACCTTAATTGGATTGTTTTAAAGTTTTATGCTGTGTGTGCAATTTGAAATTATGGCAGTGATCCTACAACGCTGAGGTCAATAAAATTACTGGTATGCATAGTTATTCATGAGATAAACCTTTGCAGACTGTAGTCGTGTGGAGAATCTTGCAGAATAAAAATCGAATTGAAACTGTATGGGGTTTTTCTCTTGTCTTTTACTAGAACTCATATTTTTAAACAATTTTGCTGGCTCTTTAATATTTATGAGGAGCCCTGATCTTTTATTATACATATTCAATTATTCATCTGACTCAAAAGATGAAGAAAAGCTGAGGGTTTTTTTTTTAATCTAAAGGGTGTCTTCAATTTTGTCTCTTCTAATATTTATATATTTTCTTCTAAAATGGTAAAATATTATTGTGACTCGGAAAATCAGAACAGCACTTAAATACGGCTATGTCCTCGAGCTTCCGAAAATAAAGCATAAAGTAGTGCTTAAGTAAAAATTGTCCTCCTAAATCAGGGAAACAGAAGGGAGAAACATAATTCATGTTCTTGGATCAGGCAAAGTCCAAGCTGAATTAATTCAAAGAACTTCTCAAGCAAAAAAGTTTTATTTTGTTCTTTATCTCGCAGCATTTGTAATCCATAAGTCTGCATAGCATAAATGTCCATTCTGCAATTTTGACCATGGAAGAGTGTAAGCAACCTTTCCTGTTTTTTTTTTCTTCCAGTTAGGCCTGTTCTCTGATGCTGTGTATTGATGTAAAATATTCAGTCAGTATCTTAATACTGTGAAAATACAATATAATCACAGGCCCTCTCAAGCTCCCTTTTCTTCCGTTCCTCTTTTTGTATCCCACCTATTAAACTTCAAGGTGCTTGTTGCTACCCACCAGGAGGAGGTGTACAAGAGGGTAGAGCTGATGAGGTTCCTGTGGTTTATCTTCTCATCTCTAAACTGCTGATACCTACACTGCATTTTGCTTTTGTGCAAAGCCTGGTCTCAGCTTTCCTTTTCCTTGGGCTTGCGTTGTACACGAAACTGACGCTTAATTTCTTTTCTGAAGCAGGAGGTTTCATATTGACTTTTTTAAAAAAAATCTTCCTGAAGTGCAGTACAAGGATAAGGCATTGCATAACCGCGAAATAACCTCAAATCCAGCCAGTGGTGCAAGCTGAGGGTGAGGGGAGGAAGATCTGCACAAGTTCCAACAAATACAAAGATGGAAATACCATGCATATCTGTCAGTTCAACCAAAGGAAGCCTTTTGAAATAAGCTTGAATGCTGCAAAATCCTTTCCACACACAGGTGAAGGCGAACCAAGGATGCCTTATGGCAGTTAGTGCTAGGTGGTGCCTGCTCTGACATGACTTCCCAGGTGGGAAAGGTATTGAGAAGAAGAAATGCTCATTCTCAGATTCAGCTGCAGAAGGTTCTTCATCTGAAAAGAGCAAGGAGAAAACTCAAGAAGCGAAACTATTGCTACAGTGGGGAAAAAAGGTCTTAAACTAAAATGTTTGTAGTACATGTGTAGCTTAATGTGTTATCATGTTTACTGTTCATTCTAGAGAGATCTTACATGCTTTTACAAAGTTTTGGTAACTAGTTGTAAGCTTCTCAGTTTCACTCCTAAGCTTGTAAAAGCTCTGAATTTCTGTAGAGAGTAATTTGAAAACATTCAGATGAAAGATGGATATGTTTGCCTTTGTGGAACCTTCTGATGAGATTCACCCTTTTCTTTCCAACAGGTTTGGAGGAGACCAGCCGGTGTACATCAATATTATTAGAGATCCTGTCAATCGATTTTTATCCAATTATTTTTTTCGACGTTTCGGAGACTGGAGAGGAGAACAGAATCACATGATCCGTACCCCCAGCATGAGACAGGAGGAAAGATATCTGGTATGTTTAAATAAAAGGCTTTGATTACCTGTTCCAGCATCAGTACATGATGCTCATGTTCAGACTGGATGCTTGAAAAGTGTGAGACTGAGACATTTTCTTTTTTGCGGATTTTCCTTTGTCTTGCCTGGTCCTTAGTTTGGTCAGCTTTGATATATAGAGTGATGCCAATGAATTCAGTGATCCAGTCTGATCTTGTATAAGCTGAGAGAAAGTCCAAGATTGCTACCATTGAATTACAGTCCTTTCGCTGAGTTGGATTTGCGCTGTATAGTGGTTAGTCATAATAATTCAGCCTCTATATTTATCACTGTGAATATTCAGACAGATTTTTAGGTTGAAACTATGTCTGTAACCATGCAGCCTCAGAGGAAAATTGGGAAACAGAGCAATTCAGTGAGCCCAAGCCTCTCATGTTCTTGCTGGTAAGTTGTGCATAGTGTTCTTTATACCAGGGCTCTGATCTCAGTTCCTGGTTTGGTTTTGTTGCATTTTTGGATTAAGAATGTGGCAGTAATTCTGGCTATGCTGTTCATAATAAGTTTTAATTTTGCACAAATGCTGAAGTGTTTTGACACCGGTCAGCCTTTGTTACAGACCAAGGTCTTGTGGCAGTAGGTGTTCTACAAATGCTGAATGAGAAACACAGAAGCTAGGGAGGTCATTGGTTTCTTTGATACTCATCTCTCTGCATACACACTGACATCTCCCTAAGATGACAAAATGGTGGAATTAATTCTTTTCCTCTCTGTAACGGAGGTCCAGTTTGATTGGACTCAGCCTTCAGCCTCACTTGAACCTGCAGAGGGGATTCAATGACAGCAATGGCAGGACAGCTTGATGGTCTGCTATGAGATATTGCAGGCCAAACATAATGTCAAAACAAGAGAGGGCTGTGGCTTTTGGAGAACATAGAGAGAGGATGTTTTGACAAAGTTTCAGAGGAGCAGTGGAGTACAGTGTGTGGTGTGGATGAGTCCTAGAGAACATGTCTCTGATCAACTGCCTCACAACCTGTTTCAGTCCTAGCTGGGGTCAAATGGATCCAAGGAGGGCTGGGGTTTTTTCTGTATGATAGGGCTCGGTTGATTTCTTTTGTACTTTTGACTACTGTTGCTTGTCATGCAAAGTCCTGTGAACAGATAAGCTTATAAATAATGAATAATTGACAGTGGAGATGGTATCAGTGTAATGTATAGCCTTAAACTTTAATGGCATCTGCTATACAGATTCAAATTCATTTCAGTCATGTTTCAAAGGGTCTCCTATTTACTATATGTCTAGAGATACTGAAGAGATCCCTGCATCAGCTGAGCAGGATTTGACCTCCTGGTGTGTTGAGTTGGAAGGCAGTCTTAGCAGCTTTGCGTGCTGTGTGCATGGTGTTTTTGTGGCCTCTGTGAATGGCACAGAGGGGTTGTAGAGATGAACGAGAGGTGGGATTTTACTACATTATTATTTCGTTGGCGCTGTCATGTTCTTCTTTCAAAATGTTAAAAATGACTGATACAGTCTGTACTGTACTCTGAGTGCCTCTACTTCTCATTTGAAGTGGAACATGCAGTGATTGGCACCTTTCATGACTGTGTAAAAGCTGGTATTAATTCAGTACCGCCTGTGCAGTTTAAGATGTGATACGTACAGGCAGTGAAATTGTACTTCAAGCAGAACTGAAATGAATAGATCTAATTCCTATTACTATTTGTGTGGGATTAAAAGCTAATAGAAGTCACCTTGCATTTTCATTTATGTTGGGATTTTCTTCAATAAATTATTTATATGCACATACACAGATCTGTACAAAAGCTATAGTGAAAAGGAAATAAAAAGCAGCCATCTGAGTTCAATAGTAATTTTGTTCAAAAGCTAGTTTGTCGGTGTGAGCACCATCAGCATCCTTTATGAAACTACTGCTTTTTTGTTGTGATCTTCTCTGTTGGTAATTCAGTGTTAGAATCCTGGAAACATTTTAGGAATCTGGCCTCCATCCGTCCTTGGGCAGTGCAAGTGACAGCCAAAGTCTGCCAAAGAGGGCGGTTGCTCCTGTCACAGTAACGTATAGGCCACCCGCCAGTGAAATTCATTTTCACAAAAGCCTCTCATTCCAAATGTTAGGCATTTTTAAGACCTGTGTTATCCAACCACGTAATATATTGCATGACTGCATTTTAATCTTTTCTTCAGTGGTGCAAGGAAATTGCTGGCATATGTGTTAAAACTCAGGTAATGGATTTTGTGGAATGGCAGCTTCTGAATTCTGCTAAGTCAATTGCCTGATCTAGCTGTGAAGAAAGTAAGCAGTCGGTTTTACCTCTAAGCATAAGCCAGTGCAGCTCTTTAGCACAGGACTGATGGCTGGCCTGCCTGCTGGCCTCATACCTTTTGCAATTGTTCCCTAATTTTTTTTTTAACTGAAAACTCGCCATGAAGCATTGTTTTTTTACTGAGGACTGTTTGAAAGATAATCTTAGGTTTAGCATATTAAATAGTTTCTATATCGATCACAGAATTAAACCCAAGTTGTTCAGCATGAGGTGTGCCTATCTGAGCGCATGTGTGAAAGCAGGGGGAGGATTTTTTTTCTTCCGTCATGCCTCAGATCAACTGCTAGGAAAATAAAAAGCTGCTGATTGCTCCACCATATTGCGTTCATTGCTGAAGAGCCTGAGAAGCCTTGTGTGTACAGCAGTTACAGACTTGCAAAATGGACTAGAGAAGCTGTAAATGTAACTCTGCTGTTTTACCAGGAGAGACAGGTTTACCTGATGGAAGATATACATCCTTGAAACTGGGGTATCTGGGGACTAACGGTGCTTTTCTCAACTATGATGTTCCTGGCTTCCCGTTTCTCAGAAGGTGTTGCAGGCAACTGGGAACCTTTTCAGGCCATCCTGGCATCTTGGTCAAGGGATGCTAACACTGGCTTTCTCCCTTGAAAAGCTGAGGTCAGTGTGAGTTTTATCTCAGAAATGGCAATGTGAAAGTGTGGGAGCTCAGCACCTCTTTAAAGTGGGGTCTTAAGGGAGGAAAAGCATTTTAAGGTCAGGTGTTGTGTCTGAACTGTTGCTTGGCCATTAGCTTGTGGTGTCCTTAGTGGAGGCATTCTGTCCCCTCGGTTCTGATCCTTTAAAAAAATAAAGGAGGGATTTGAAAGAAAACCACCTTGAAATCTTGTAGTACCTTGGGTGCTGTTTTTTTATCTTTGAAAATCTGAACTGCTGACATTGCAAAGATCAGAAATGGAAACAGAAATTTCCGCCTTTGATCATTTGAAATTTTCTCTGATTAGAGCTTCAGGCTTTGACTCTGTTCCAGAGAAAACAACCATTCATTCAGGAGTCAGATAAATTGTTTTAAATGTTTCAGTAAATGTCTGTGTTTACCAAAATTTCATTGAAAGCTAGGGTAGAAAATAAGTCCTTTATTCACAAGTCGGATACGGCAGAGGCAGTGGTTGCAATGTGAGACTTTCCACCCAGATCAGCCAGCTCCTTGCTCTGACCTGGCGCTTTCTCTGCTGGAGTGACTTACTGTCAGTCATCTAAAGAGATCACTCGCAAGGTTCCCCACAATAAACAGTGGCAGCCCATTAGCATGGAATATGACGGAGAGGTAATGGTCTGAAACAGCAACGAGTGCCTCAGGTTGAGTCTCAAGCACACTCATGAGAGTTGCCCTGCCTTATGGTCCTGGAAGATGAGATAAATTCACAAAAGTTAGTTTAAATCCATCATAGTGAATGTGTTTCAGGTTGAACTGGAGTTCTTAGAATAAATATATTTCAATAAAGCAAGTAACTCCTTATCAGTGCAGCTGTGAGTGCTGCTGGTACCAAGCAGAAGAAAAATATACACCAGATAATTTAGTTTAAGGCTCAAAAGTGCAGAAGGTAGGTGGCACTCCTGATGAAGAGAGGGACTACCATAAATATTTGAAAGCTTTGTATTAAAATTGTCTTTTCCAAAAGGTCTGTTAGTAATTACCTAGTATTTATTACAGCTGCACTGTGAGACATCAAATATAAAAGGTGTGTATGGGTTTTTCATCTTCCTGTAATACTTGCTAAGACTTTGATCTCAGACAGCTAAGGCTGAGAGAGTGCAAAGCAGCGTGGGCTGGGTCTTGTTGCCTGAATTGCAGAAAATCTGGTTATATGCGATTCTGATCTCTGTTAGGCTCATGAAGAGCATGGCTCCTAGCTTGTTTTAGAGCAATATCTAAATGTCTTTGAGCTAATTTGTCAGGAGAGATTTTGTATGTAGAAGATCGTTCAGTAAATTAAGAACTTGTCACCTTCCTTTAGGATGTTTCAGATTTTTATTATAGTTAGCAGTTAAGTTTGCACCACATCTTTGTCAGGTTCAGCATAGTCTTTCAACTTCATTCCTGAAAATAAATGTTTTTCTCAGCTAAAAATAAAAATATTCTATATTCAGCCTCAGTTATGCTAAAGATCACTTATGCAAGTAGTCCCACAAAGGAGCATCTGTCTTTTTGTCTTTTAAATTAAGTGTTAAAATACTTCTTACAAGTGTGCTAGGATTCCTGCAAAGGAGGGAATTGAAATTCAAAGGACATCAGGGAACTTTCAAGTCAGATTTCTTACAACAGAGACCTTTCCTGTGGCAAAGACTGGCTTTTCTTGCTAAATATTTAAACCAATGTTGTTTTGGTTATTTCAAAGTTCAAACAAAATTATAGGAAAAACTGGATGGTTAAACTCCATAGAACAATTTTTTGTATTCCCAAATTTTGAGAATTTTGGTTTATGACTGAGTTGTTCTTCATTAACATAAGAATATTTGCTAAATACATTTAACCCATTTTATTCTTTTTATCGCCATATTTCTATCTACAATGAAAAATACTCTTTTACCAGTTGCATTGGTTTTCTGACAGCAGCTGTCTTTGTTCCTGTCTTTGTTTGGATAATAGAAATATTTAACCACCGCGAATTGTGTTGTGAATTGTCATCAGTGGTAACACATTGACCTTTCCCCTTCATGACTTCAGGTATGTTTCTTGAAGCTTTTTGGTCTGCCAGGAGTATGACCTCCAGGAGAGAGTATGGAGCCCATGCCTCCACTTCCTGATTGTCGCTGTCATGAGTATGCTTCTGTATAAAAAAGGCAGGGGGAGAGTTGCCTGCCTGCAGGTTTGGGGGAGGGTTCATTTCTATATGGGATTTTTCTGCTGAGGACCTCATGAGGGGCTACATTTGTCTGTTGATTGACCTTTGGAAGTTTTGGGAAGGGTCTGGTGAACCTGGTTGACATGGTTTGGATTGGAAATCTGAGGCATGCAGAGGTTGAAATTATTTGCCTATGTCTGTGCAGTGCATACTGGATATTAGGGAGTTAAATATATAAATAAAAAAAGTATATTATTCAGTTTCTAGTACTGAGTTGTAGTTAAGAGACTAAACATTTTATGCACCCTCAGTGATTTCCCTAACTTAACCCCGTACATACAGTAGCTATTTTCCTCCCTGTGTTACACATCGGTGCTGAGATGGTTTGAATTGGCCATTGGACATCCCACACCACATCCTGAGCTGCAGTGCAGTTTTGCAGCTGTAGATCTGGTTTGAGGATCACACAGTAGCATCAATCTCTGCGGCTGGGACTGGGCTGCCGGGAGGGCACAGATGAAGGCAGCCACCTGTCAGCTGACTCAATTAGAATGGTTTGCTGCTTCTTCCCTCTAATGAGCACTGTTAGTAGTCTCCAGCTGTTCCCTTTTACTGCATTAACTCTTCACAGCAACATTTCTGGGCCGTTTTTGTAACTCTGCGGTGTATGCTCTGAAGCATCGTCTTTCCCTTAGATTGTCCCATTGTGTATTAACAATTTATTGAACCACAAAGTTAATAATAATTCAGACCTCAGCTGGAGGAGGGACTGATTAACAACTTTAAAAATGTAATATTAAAGGAAATGTTTTCTTGGATGACATTTACTTTTCGGTGACTTCAGTTTATAAACCAGTATTTTTTAATGTTGCCCTGTGGAGTTTCCATTCCAAACATTGCAGAATTATGCAGTTTTACGAGAGCAAGAAAATGTGGCTTCCTAATCTGTTTTCATTTACTAGTCTGAGTCAATTGCACATAGTAAATAAGCAATATACCATTGGGTAAGATCTAAAAATCTTTGATGTAATTCATAATACATACTTAAATTAATAGCAAAGATAAAGAGATCTGGATTTTATTAATACCATGCTTTTATTTAAATGATACCATTCTGTACTGCATTCCTTTTTGTGGAGGCAGGATACAGGATAACCACAATATTTTGCTTCAGAATGGAAAAACATGAGGTATTTTTTCATGCAATGTTGTACTGGTTTGAAAATTTCTGACTGTTGCAAATGTTAAGAAACTACATGAGAAACCAGAAGCCAAGCAATGGAAGAGTGCCAAGCACAAAGTACCCACAATTTTATTTAAACTTAACATTATTACAGATTCTTAGCACCATGAATAAGCGATATATGATATTGAAGACATTTGTATATATAGTAATTTCTGTTGTTTTATTATAGGACCTAGTTGTATTAGTGTTATTTGTGCCTTTCTGTGCTTGAATACAGGATAGCTCTTGATGTTCTCTTTTGTGATCTTTTTGGGGTTTTATGTGTTGTGGTATCCTGGGGAACTAGTTTTCTCCAGCTTTTATATAGGAATCTATTGTTCATAGAGTGGAAAGTCCCGGACTCAGAACAAATCGTCTAATACATTGATGCTGGCCCTCTAAGGCCATATAAGCTGTACAAGAGAAGATGTCCATGTTATTTTTCAGGAGTTGTATTTTTGGAGATTGAAACAAGAACAGAAAGGAGCATTCTTGTGTTGCCCAGAAGTAAAAGCCAGCCTTGCCTTCAGCAAAGGCGGGAAAGCGGTTTGCAGGGGGAATAATCCTTATTTCACATTGAAAACGATGGGTTGTCAGCAGTCTGTTACCAGTCAGGAATGAGATCTTGTGTGTGTAGTGGATGGTTCTACCATAGCATCAGCTCGGTTCTGAGTAGCAATCAAAAAAAGGCAAAATACAAAACGAAACAGAGAACCTCACTGTGTTTAAATCTGTAGTGTGGCTGCATTTGACTTCCTTCACTTGACATTTGCAGCCTCCCTTTCCTAAATGGGTTTAGAAGAACTGAAAAATACTCACAATGGGTAGGAGCAAGGATGAAACAATAGAATAATTTGCGTATGAGGAATCACAAAGTCTAGGACTCTTCAGATAAGGATGAAGTAAACAAGGGAAAGGATATGAGAAGACAAATTTGCAGAAGGTATGAAGAAGTTGCACCAAGGATGATTGCTTATGGGCTGTTTAGTGCAAGACTTAAAAGATCCCGACTGGAATGGGCAGTTGCCAGATTCAGGAAAGAGCAGAAAGATGTGATGGTTCAGACGTGTAATTAAGCTGTGGGTGTCCTTGCTGGACATCGTTGGGAATAGCAGTTTATATGTATTCAAAAAGGAGACATTTTAGGAAACATTTCTTTACAGAGGTTGTGGTCAAACACTAGAACAGGCCTCCTAGAGAGGTGGCTGATGCCCCGAGTCAGTGTTTAAGAGGCATTTGGACAATGCCCTTAAATCATACTTCAACTTTTGGTCAGCTCTGAATTGGTCAGGCAATTGGACTAGATGGTCATTGTAGGTCCCTTCCAACTGAACTATTCTATTCAATTCTATTCTAACTAAAAAGAGAAAATATGTACCCCTCAAGGGCTATTAGTTACCAAGGCAAGATCTCTTAATCAGAAAAATATCAGATAAGTACATAGGCAGAGCCTCGGGGGGTACCAAGAAAAAGGTCCTGGGCGTGCGATAGATGTTCCTGATAGCTCATACTGATTTTCTCAAATCAATGACTACTCTGGGTAACTCAAAAGCAAATTTTGTAATTATGTGCTTGCAAATGAATTCTACTACTAGGTGATTTATATAAGATAGTTGCCATTATAGACATCTCCGTCTGGATGTTGTGTATCTCAACTTTAAAGCAATTGAGTGTTCTTGGATTTATGCCATAGTGGCTAAGGTTTTGTTGTCTTACAGCTCTGATGATAAAATGAATTTTTGTGATTTCCAAACTGACACTGAAGATCTTAATTGTTAACACTGCCATGACAATTCTCAAATTTATCTTAAAACACTAGGATACAATTACGTCTGAAGTATGAAATGCATCCACAAGTGTACATCATGCACTGCTAACAGTAAAGGTACTAAAAGAGAGGATGTGAGAATCCTGAAGATAATGGGTTTAAACATTTTTTGCAGTCCATGCTTTCCAGAAAGTAGAAGTCTCTTGATTTTGATGTACAATAGTTTCAGTATGGATAAGTTTCAGGTGTTTTGATAATTTTTGTAAGTCTTGGTTTGAGTATTGGCATTTTCAGTTCTCATGTATTTAGTTAATGTGAAAGCAACAAGAAGATACATCTAAGGAGACACTTAAATGGTTTCCAGTAAGTAATGACTTAACAATAATTAGCTGGCAAGTAACCATTGCAGGTGAGTGGAAACAGGAGAATCTGTGATGTCAATGTTATCTTCAGCGCATAGTCCAACGTTTTGTGCCTTGTGAAGCTGGAGAGCAGTCTTTAGTAGACATCAAGTCATCAATTATTGGTTGATATTTGTTTGTCTAAAATTGGAATAGAATGATTGTTAGAACTGCAGTATTTTATCATCCAGAAGAAAAGAATGCCTCCAATTTCCATTTCCGTTAAATTTTAAAACTAATATTTTATACATGGCCTAAATAGATGGGACATTGACCAGCAAGTAACCCATTTTAAAAATATGATGTAATCATACATATATATGTATGTGTGTATTTAGAAGTCTGACTTTTTGAAATGTTTGGTATTGTATTTATGTTTAATTAAAAAATGTTTTGAAGTCTTGTCTAATGAAATCACAGTAGCCTTCCTAGAAAACATTACTAAATACCCTCCTAACTACACTTCTTCCTGGGAGTTCTTGCTGCTCCCTTTTCCTGGTTGCTTTATGCTCTAGCCACCTTAAATGAAAACTGTTTTATTGACAGTGTGATAGGAAAGGAAACTGCAGAACCTGTTAGTCCCCTTGATAGAGGAAGGGCAGAGAGAGGAGCCCTCCCCTGACTGCCAATATATCGAGCATGTTCAAGCTGTGGCATGATAGTGTAATTTCAAGCAGTCAGATATTCACTTCATTCTGTAGGTGTTAAACCCTGCAGGAACTGACATCCTGTGAGAATAAAACTGAATTTATTAGTCCATTTTATTCCTTGTCTGTCATCCTCCTTCCTCTTCCTTTTCTGTGGTTTATATGTAAGTTTTCAGGCTGTCAGCACTGTCAGTGAAGTGAAATAAACTGAAGTCCTGATCTCTAAAATGTAATAGCTAAAGCAAAGCTGAAGCTCTGAGGTGGTGGATGGCAGGGAGAATTCAAGGTGGTGGGGTTAGGAGAACTGTCTGCCTGTGGTGCACAGCTGACATGATGAGGGATAGCTGTGCTTTTTTAAAAGCATGCAAGGCTGTCCTGGACTTCAAGTGTTTGTCATCCACAAAATATTTTCCTGTCGCATGATTTTTTTGGTGGTGGTGTGGACCCTTCTGTTGACTGTAGAATGACTGGATCACAGTTGTGAATTCTGTGTTTTCAAGACTCTGGAGTAGTTTATGTTGAAACCACGTGGAAGCGGAGACAGCATGTTGCATTCAATCCCCCAGCATACTCAAGACTTAGTTTATCCTAGTTCTTCTGCAGTTTCTCAAGGTTTATTCTAGGCTATAGAGTAAAATCCTGTGCCTGATCCTGGTTCCATTTAGCATGGACCCCAGGGCCTGTTGGAGCACAGTTTGCGCCTTTCTGGTCAGCACCCAGGCTCACATCCTTGGAGCCAGGGCACACACAGGGTGCCTGAATATCTCATGGGACACAGATGCGGTGCATGTCCACTTTGGGGAGGTGGAAGGTGCTTCCCAGCCACCCCACTGGGCAGAGCCTGCTGAGCCTCCACAGCTTCCAGCCTTGCAGCCTTCCCCAGTGCCTGCGCAGTATGTCAGCTGCCTCTGCATGCACCCTTCCAGCAGGTACTGGTGCTGAAGGGTTGCTGCTGAGGTTTCTTTTGGATGCTAAAGCTGATATATTGTTGTCTGCTCAGGCTATAAATAGAACTGCAGCTTTTACTGCCTGTGACTACTTCCGCTGGGGCAACCCCTATCCAGTACTGTCTGTTTGGACAGTGTGAGAGCATGGCTTTAAGATGTGGCTTCTCAAAAAAGAACAGCCTGGAGCACCGAAGAAAAGATGACAGCCTTCCTTAGTTTGACAGTGTAATCTTTCAAATTAGGGTATCATGTGAATTTAGGACCAAGAATAACAAGAAGGAGCTGTAGGAGTGGATGGGGAATAGGAGAGCGGGGGGGAGAGGAGAGGAGCTGGTGATAGAAATGGAAGGTCTCAAATTCATATCCTCAGTGCAGGCACCACAAAGTTTTCCAGGATGGTGTTGCTATTTACTCGGTTCTTTCTAGTTAAATGGCAGAAGGGACCAAAAAAAAAAAAAGAAAAAAAAAGGCTACTTGAATTAAAAGGACTAATGTCAACAATCACAGCAAGAATGTCTGATTCAACAATAAAAATCTTATCGTGAGATTTGAGAGCATCTGTAGCCACTGTTCAGACTTCCTTGTCCTCTCAAAGAGACACTTCATATTTTAGAGCACCCTGAGTATCACACTGGAAACTGTCAGGACAGGGAGTGTTTCCTTGTGCAAGACACACTACCCTGTGCTTGGCTGTGACCAGCCCTCTCTGTCTCTCTCATGAGCAGAAAGGGACAGGCATGGGTTTCTTTGCAGTGCCAAGTGTTAGTGTCCTCCTTTGTTGAATGAAGATTATGTAGTGTTAGTAGTAAGTAAATGTAATGAAAATATTTAAATTGTAAGGGTCTTGCATTCACAACCTTGTGAACAGCACAATGCATGCTGAGTAGTGTCCCTCTTTTCGTTTAAAAATAAAATTGACTATATTTCTTGACTGACTAAATAGATGCAAATGAAGGAAAGAACCCTTTGTACAATAGTGAAAATGAAGCATGGAGGTGAGAATTTAGTTTTTGTTTCTGACTTATTACAGAATAAACAGATCTGCACTGGGGAATAGTTTTCCCAAAAACCAGGTGCTGGCTGTCTAGTCTTGCTCTGCTTCAGTATGCTCCTGTGATGTAGAAATGTGCATTTGTGTTTCTACAGAACAACAACCAAACACTGTAAGTTTGTCTTGGCAACTGGATTGGGATGCTCTCTCTGGTTGCTTGGTCCTGCCTGGCAATTGCCTGGTGTGCTTTCCCACAGGAATGCTCTTCAGGTATCCAGAAATCAGATTTTCCATCTTTGCATAAAGGGTGTTGCTACAGATCTTTTTCTCTTATTTTCCTTAGAGTTTTTTTTCTTTTTTGCAAGAGTGTAATTTGTGTTATGAGATTATCAGCATACTAATAGCTTCAGTTAAATGAACTTTCTTAGTGTGGAGGCTCCAAACTCATATTAGGTGTCTTCCCTCCTCCTTTATTTCCTGAAGGGATATGAAAGGATGAGGGACTTCAGACAATGAGGTGACAGATTGGCTGCTTTGTCAGACCCATAAGGACATGCAATTGAAAGAGCAGTTGGCAAGTTTTGCTGCTCGGTGCAGTAGCTTTGGGAAGACTAAAGGCTTCTGTGCCCTGAGACGAGGACTGATACAAACCACATGCTTTAAGGCATCTTGGCACATTAATGAAATGGAAACCCGATGGAAATAAATCCAGGCACCCAAGGGATACTGATGATCACAGGGAGTCCTTCAGAAAGCTATGCACACTGATTCCTTCAGCCTTTTTGTGGTGGAGTTTACTTGAATTAAAAAGAAAAGATAAAAGCAGTTTTTCATAACTTGGTGAGATGATGTTGCCAGAAGAAAACTTGAGGGAACAGACTGTGACAAACTGCAAACCTGTATTTGTTGACATTGAGTTGGGGTTTGGGTCATTTGGCCATTGTTTCTTTATAGTTGGTCAAGTAAAGAAGGGTATTGATGCTCATGGATATTTCATTTTTACAATTCCATCTTATTTAATGAAGGAAATGAGAGAAGACAAGAGAGAGGCACCAGCTGTTTCAAATGCGCTTTTTTCCCTTAAGATGGCTATTTAGAGTTGAATAACCTTACTTAAAAATATACACATCATCCCTCACCAGTCGGTTGATGATATCACATTGTCATGAGCTGCCACAGGGGCAGTGGGGCCTTCTCTTGAATGAAAAAGTAATTCCATCTTTCAGAATAAGCAGTAGGCCACCTGTGTCAGTTGAGAAAATACATTGCCTGTGAACAAAGTAGGGAAATTCTCCTCTGAAGTAAAAGCAGTGTTCACTCTTTCTGATTTTTATTCTAAGTGTTGTTTTCCTTTTTCTCTTGTTGACTAGTCTTTCCAAAGCTTCTCTGTCCCTTGTAACTGTAGTTGCTTTACATAAGATCAAAACCAAAACACCGTAAGAACCCTAACAAAGGGTACTTAGCTGATTATTTGTTGTTCTAAACCCTGGAAAATAGACTGTCATTGTTTCAGCAAAGCTGCCCGCTGCTCACTGAATTACTGGAACACAACCCAGTCAGGTTACCTTGAACACAGCTTTTTCCTATGAACTCTGATCCAAGCAAAGCCGGCCACTACTCATAACTGAGCTTGTCAAGAGTAATTTCCTTTTTCTTGGGGAAAAATCCACTAACCGGTGGCAAATAGGAAACTTTCCATGGTGAATATGGATTGCTAAATGAGATTTTGGTTTTCAGAAATTAATTTTCTGTTCTCTTTGAAAGGAAGAACAAAACTGAAGTGGTCATCAGTGGCTTAAGGAAAAAATAAAACAAAATTTCTTCAAATGTAATCCAAAGAGATGATGTATTTGATAAACAGGAAGAAAAAAGCAGATTTTACACTTTTCCACTCCTTCTAGCAGAGTTATTAACTCCTGTGATTTTATAATTGATCTTGTTACTTGCTGTGCTTTTTGAAGCCGTAGCACCTGAGATGAGGTGATTGAGAGATTCTGTGTTTCTGTGTGGGGCGGAAGTCATGGGTTTGTTTTTCATAGTTGTAGGAAAGAACTTCAGCAGAGGACTTGAGGTTCAAAAATTAAAGAAGAGGCAAACAGAAACATTCATTATGCCTCTGAAACTTGTAATTTTAGGAGTTTTTAAATACTTGGAGTTGGCAATACAGTGGTAGCCTTCTCAAACTGAAAAGTGGAATCAATACGTTTGTTCATTTTGTGGCTGCTATTGGGAACGGCAGTGCTACAAATGATGCGAAGTATTAGTAATTTTCCAGGAAAGCCTTAGAGCTGTTCAGCATGGAGAATATTGTAACTAGAGAAGTTAGGTGCAGCAGAGCAGAAACCATCCCCAGTTGCAGCAGCAGGGAATGCAGAAGCAATGTCATTTTCTTCTCTGCTCTGCAGTTCCTTTTGCGTTTCAGCCCTGAGAGATGGAGAGATTCAAAGCTGGTCGATGCTGGGCAGAAGGCTGATGTGTGCTGCTTTCTCAACTCTAACTTCTAGCTCTCTTCTTGCCATTCAAGAGGCTTGTGGTAAAGTGTCCCCACAAATATAATAGGTCAAGGGGACGTAAAAGACATTTAGACCTTGCTGCTATGAGGAAGCCATTTACTTTTTCTTAAAAGTCAGTACTATGCTTTTAAGATTTACCATCTAACTTTAAAAAATAGGCAAAATCAAAGAAATTTATGACCTGTACTGTGTGATGTTCATCATATTTTCTCTTTTTTAATGGCGAGGTCAGCAGCAGGTTTCTTTTTCTTTTTTGCTAAGCAGCGTACTTGATGTGTCTAGATTATTTCAGGTGCATATCATGAGCTATTGGATACAGTCCCTCTCTCTTTAGCATCAGTGAAAGGGATTTTTATCATTGGAGTTTATGACAGCAGATGTTAAAATAAAACTTTCAAGATTCATCCACTAGCCAGTGTTCCTTTTCTTTAGTGAAAATTTTGCTACATCTGCAGATGAGAGAAACTTAGTAATTAAAAGAAATACTGCTTTCCTAAAGCCTGCAATTTTTTCTTTTAGATTTATTATGCAGTAACTTCCCTTCTCCGTATATATACTCATTTAATTTGACTATTTATATTGCAGAAGCAATATAAAGTATTTTTCTCCCTAATTCTTGTCACATGAAGTTCTGTAAAAATACAAACAAATGGAATGATCTCTCGTTTTGCCTCTGTCTTGATGGGATGTATGAGAGCAATACTATTTAATGCTTATTGCCAATGAAATTAATTTCCTTTTGGCTCATGGATTACTTTTCTCTGATGACATCTTTAACATTCAGAACTCTGCTATTTGTTTTAATAAGCCGCTTTTAAACTTTTGTGTTAAAATTATTTTTTGTGGACCTCTCCTAATGCTAGATTCAAGATGTTGTGGCATTCATAGATCTTAACTATATTTCTGTTAGTATATGTGTTTTTGCAGTTTGGCTAAAATCCGCGGAGCATAATTTCTGTGTATGCAGTCAAGCTTTGAAGGAATGAGAACATTTGACTTGGGAAAGAAAACATGAGAAAAATGTGAACTACAGAAATGTCTAGTTGTTAAAATAGGCTTTCCTGTATTGTAGCAATGAAGCAACATTTTGAAACATTTAAATCCTGTGATACCTGTGCAAATGACATTGTGTCATATGTAAAGGTGTGAACTTTCTGCCTTAAGCCCTCCTTGAGACATAAGCACCATCCAGCCCAGCTGGAGAAGACAGTACAAGCTGGGGGCAGGCTAAAAGGGTTGCATCGCCTCCAGTGCCCTCCCAGCTTCTGACATTCTTTAGCTTACCAATTTCCTGAGCCAGATATTGCTTCCCTATCTTTAATAACCCTTGATAGACCTTTCTTCTATAAATAGGTATATATTTATTTAATAATTCTTTTGGGTTGTTTTTTTTTTTTTGTTATCCAGAGTATCCTGTTGCAAGCATCTATGCATTTATCAGCACTGAATTTCTTCCAGCATTTTAGTGATTAATTAGCATTATAGGGTCCCTCTACAACTTCTTGAGGTCAAGATTTCTTATCTGCTCTCATTAATACTCACTGAAAAAATTTGCTACTTCACTGTTAACCCTTCTTTGTTACGCACGAGAGATGTTCAGCACAGGTTCTGTGTGGTCCTACTCATTGTCTCATTTCGCTAAGGAAACTAGCCATTTTATTCCTATCCTTAGCTTCTATCTTTTATCAGCCTCACCTCCAATTTTTTTCTCCCTGAAAATATACGAACACAGAACTGCGTTTATCACATCTTTAGTGACTGAATGAAAGACCGGTTGGAAGTTGGAGCGGCACAGCTTTCTCTGCTGCCATTGATTCTTCCCCTTGCCAGTTGCGTTGTCTAATACTAGCTGGTTCTGGCAATCTTCTCTTAGTTTTATCCATTTTTTCTAAAGCATCTTTGACTCGCTTCAGATCAAGACTGGTTTTTTCCTAACTTACATCCTCTCTGGAAGGCTCTTTTCTGTATGTGAAAGCATCCCAGATTTGTGGTATTTTTCGTTACATGATTTTTCATTTTGAGCGCTGCTCAGTTGTGAGCAGGACTTGCTCTCAATCCAGGACACAGTGAGTGTTACTATTAGAAGGTACTTGGCTCGACAGCGAGGCTTCTAACATTAACAGTGTGGTGTGTTAGAGAGGTGATGATCTGCAGTGTTACACAATGATTTCCTCTGTATCTCCTCCAATTAGGTCTTTACAAAATGTGTAGCACAAGTAGTTTCTGGGATCCAGCATTTCAAGTCAGACTGACGATGCCAGGTTCCAGGAGACAGAGACATGAAATTATTTCTTAATTCCCTCCATGGCGCTCTCTTGTTCAGATGAGAACTTATGTAAGGCACTGCAGGGGCTTTTCTGCTTTACTTGGAGTTGAAAAAGCCTAAGTTAAAAAGTGTTCTGTTTTAGGACTTCTAAGAAATTGGAGTCCAGAAGACAGTCTTAAAAAGGAAATTCTGCAGGGAAATGTAAATCTTCAAATGAATAAAAATGTACTGTGAAGCAGATGTCCTGCAGTTATTCCTTGTGTTCATCAAGATTAAGACAGAAAGGAGTTTCCTTGAATTACATGAAGGTGTTTTCATATCAGAGACGAGTAAAGGTTTTCTGACAGTAGAAGTGGTAAAGCACTGATATGAATTAGAACAGATATGAACATTTTTATGAACAGATTGGACAAATAGCAACCCTAGTTGAGATAAACTAGATTCTCCCTTAGCAGAGGATGGACTAAAACGATTCTCAATGCCCTGAGTCTTCTGTAGCAGCCTTTCGTGCTGGCATGGGCAGCAGTCAGGACTGTACTGCACTGGTGAGACCACCTTGCCAGGAGGACCCTCACCCACCACCTGCATCTCTGTCCACTTCCAGCCCACTGACTTGAGCCTCATAGTCAGGTCCAGGCTGAGGCTGTCATCTGTTGGAGAATAACTTCATCTGTGCTCCAGAACTACCTTTTGTGAGCATAAATTGCTGGATTTATCTGTTGACTTGCTGCTTTTCTCACAGGCATGTTTGTTAGGGTCCAGCCACGCTGCATTAGTGAGGGCTGAGAAATTGTTGCGGTGGGGGGTGTTTCCTGCTCAGCATTTGCAGGATGGAATATATGCCACCCTAAATGACTTCATTAAGGGTCATCATCTAAGCAGACTAATTTTCCAGGTTCTTTTATGAAGAGGTGTTACTAAACAGAATTACAGATGTACTGTCTCCCTGCTGTTAGTTGCCACTGGGATTCATTCTTGATTGCAGTATAATGGTCTGCATTTTTGGTCTTCCCTGGATCTGTGCCCTCTGTAATGGGATGGTTATTTAATTCTTATACACTTCGTCCAGCTGGCAGGCACTCTCCCTTTTTTTTTTTTTTTTTTTGCATAATTTCTTTCTAGTTTTTCATATATTTCCTGTACTAAGATGGTTCAAGGTGAAAAATACGAAAGTGATGGAAAAGAAAGTTATGAGAAAGTGCCTACTTAGAACTATGAAGTGATTCTGTTCTAATTGGCAACACTGGTCTTTGAAAAATGACTGATAGGATTTCTGATAACAGAGAAGAGAGAAATAGATCCACCTATATATTTTCTCGATGTTGTAGATCACTGGAAGTTAGAAAATTGGGATCTGCAAAGATATTTAATATTTGTCACGTCTAAATACTAACATTATGGGCATAGTTCATCACCTCTGCCATGTTAATGCCAGGAAAGTTTGTATACGAATGAATAATTAATGCCTGCACTAAATGAAAGAAGACACTGTTTTGTTAGCTGCTGCTTCACATGCCAGGAAGAAGAGCTGAATACATTGTTGGCAGAAAAAACAGGCAAGTTAGCCCAGCCAAAAGAGTCCATCAAAAAGAAAAAAATGGGAATTAAACTTGTCAGCCTGTTTGCTTATGTGGTCTGGGCGGGGGCGGGGGGAGAAATTAAAAACACATATTCTGCCAGAAAAAAAGTGGAAACTCAATTCAAAGAAACCCCAGAATTATTCTCTATAGAAAAAAAAAATCAAGGAAATCTATGATGATATAAAGGCAACACAAACTGTGAATCTAAGCAAGCCATAGGCTACCCTAGGCTAGATTCAGAAAGTCAAGTTTCCTCATTAGAGCACAATTAAAAGGAGACTTAACTGAACCAAACTTCATATGCTAACATTTGAAAATACTTGTATCTTTTTTCTCCAGATTTTCGTAACAGAATTTTCTCTTGAATAACTGTACTCCTACAGTACAGGCTTTTTTAATTAAAGGAAAAATATCTCATACTGTGAAATGAAAGGAAGTTTCATTAACTTACAAGTATAAATGTCTAGCTCTATGCAGTTACTATGCAGGAAAAGTATCAAGCTTTAAGGAGAGGAATAGGAGAAGTATATATTCCTTATTACACTATGTCTACTTATATTTAGGATTGATCTCAAGTCATCAATAGTTGCCAGGGGTTCTGTAAGCTTCCCTTGCCCTCTCTCAAATGCAATAGTAATGTGCTACCCTGGAGCATGTGAAATGGAGATATTTAGTATAAGCCTATAAACTGTCCTCATAACCATAGTTGAAGAAGGCTTAGCAGAAAGCTATGGGGAGCTACGATACTGCTGCTGCTCTGTGGTGCAGTGTGGTGGTATGCTTTACATACCCCAAAGAAACGGGGCAGGGAGGAGGTGACCATGCATGTTGTCTAAATTCAAGCCATTTTTGTCTGTGAGAACAGCAGTCACACTACACATAGCTAACAGCAGATATACCTACTCAAACCTTGCAGTTTGGCTGCTGTTTGGGGTAATGAGGTAAGTTCAGTTTCGATATAAACATTCAATCTACTTGGTGAGAACTCATTCATGAAACTGATGAAACTGAAAAAAGAAAATCTGTTTCCAGGCTTTCCAAGGTTTTATCACAAGTACCAGAAATGCTTTTAAATTTTATTTTCTCAAGCCAACTAAGCACTTGCAGGCAGCTCCCTCCACTCTTTCTCAAGATGATTGGTGGACTTCCCCCTGCCTGGAGGGAGGGAGAGCTGTCTGGCCTGTCTTCTCCAACCATTGCATCTCTGAGCTGGAGACTCTGGAAGGTGTAGCAGTCCTGATCATGAGAGAAAATGTCATGCTAGACAATGAACAAAAATGCTTTACTTTTATTTAGATTAAACACTGGAGAAGTAGGGGTTTTTTCAAGTTTCTAAAGTGCATTTTTCTTCAAAGAAAGATTTTTCAAAGCAGAGTCTTTTATGTTCCCTACTTTTTTAATGTTGTTTTTTTTTTTTCTTGTATACATGGTTCACTGGCTTCAAGCCAACATTAGTGTGACATGCTACCCAGGCCAGTAATGCCAGAGAGGGAGCTCACTCTCAGACACGGAACAAAATATCTTTGGAGCCTTTTGGTTTGCAGTAGCCTAGCTAGATAGCTGCTGCGGAGAAGAGCTGAAATGTGGGCACTTGAACATTGCCTCCATCCATAGCTGTCTGTTGATTCCCTGGAACTGTGCGTAACTTTTCATAAGAGACCTTTCAGAAATAGCTCAGCGACCGATCAGGAAAACATAGCGGGGTCCAATCCTCCCAGTTGTCCTTGGGAAACAATGAGGACTCCCTGGGTGCTTTCTGCAAAATGCTGGGTTGGCCTTAGTAGCACCTGGCTACTGAAAGTGTGCTGCCGCTGCCCCTCGCTCCTGGGACTTCTGTTCCCCTGCAAGAAAGCCCATCATACACAAGAGGAAGACTTTATTGTAGCTGATAGGTAAACACCGCCACGTGTCAAAAGTGAGTGGTTGACTAGTGATTTGCTGACAGATATGGTAGTTGTAGGAAGCATCTGAAATTTGGGAAAAGAGGAGAAGGGAAGAGAGTCTGTTTCCAGATAACAAGTGAAAAATTACTGGGGGGGTGGGGGTTGGGGGGGGAGCCCAACAGCTGTATAAGAGCACATTGCTTTGTTTTACGGAACAGCTTCTTTTTTGAACTAACCTTTAAGTAATATAGCTGGAGGACAGCAGCCTGAATCAAATAAGCTGGCTCTACAGGGTGCTTTTGTTCATCCGATGTGCTGCTGCTGCTAAGAGTCACTGAAACTTTCTAAAGGATGTTCTTCTGATCTCCTGCATTGGCTGTTACGCTGTCTCCTTCTCTAGCAGTGCACTGGGCCTTACAGAAGTATGGGTGATGAAAGCGCTCTTTTCTTCATTCTCCAGTTGCTTTTGCTCTTGCCTTTTATCAAATATATGATTTAGCTGAGGCCAAAAACCAGTTTTTTGAAGAAATTATAATGAGGGTTTTCTGGAAATTAAAGAGATCAAGGATTTTTTTTTTTTTTAAATCATATTTCCAAATCCTGACATATGTGGAGGAAAAGAACTTGAATGCCTGCAAAGGTGTGAAATGTCTGTGCGGCCTTTCAAGAACTGTACAAAAGCTCTCAGAAGTGTGTGTCTTCAGAAACAGATGCGCCAAGCAAGAAAGAGTTGAAGGGAATATTATCTGTGGCTGAAAACTAATTTTAAAGTGCAAACCTTAGCTCAGCCTTCAAATGTACTGTAAAGCAAAGTTAAAGCGACATACCTCTTGGTGTTTAAGGAGGAAAGTGATGGTTAAAGCCAGTTAGAACAGGTTGTCTTTGGGGAGCACAGCCCAGCTGTTTGGTGCTTCTCTGCTTCATGCTCCAGTCCCCACAATCCTGTCACTGGCCACCATCTGCTATAGCATCTGTCTTCACAGGGCAGACCTAAATCTTTGCACAGACCCATCAAAGGATTAGACTTACTGACTGTCTCTCATAGCTGTAATCTTCTCTTTAACAGTGGCTGAGATCCTCTTCAGGATGAGATCCACCTCTGCTGCTTCTCAGGATCTATGCAAGATCCACCAGGTGCCACAGCAGAAAATCTGGGAGCATGAGCGGCTCTTGTGGCAGTGCTTGGGCATAGGGAGAAGGTGTCAGTGCCAGGGTGAAACAGCCACATGCCCTGGTGGCTGTTTCCCGGTCGTTGCAATGTCCACATTGGCAAAATGGCTAAAAGAAATTAACGTGGCAACTTAAGTAATTAAATGTGGCCTGCGTCACTCCAAGGGTGATGTGCCCTGCACAGCTGGAGCATGGCAGTGCTGCAGTCTTTTGTGTGCAAGCCCCGCCGTGCTCACTCTTCTAGTAGAAGACCAGAAGGTAAAGTAGAGAAAGAAAAGAGTTTCTGTTGTTTTTTGAGCTGGCAGAGCCTGCACAGGAGCGAAGAGTCAATCGAAGCTGGTGCAAGGGGCATTTGGGGACAGAAACTCACATTTCGGTTAGCTAGATCAGCTCTGCCATCTTGTGGAGCTTCTCCCCAAAGTGCCCACTACTCACTCCAGCCTGCCACCGGTGTCCCAATAGACTGGTCCAGCTCGCTGTCATCTCCAGATGACCATCATCACACCTAATATGGCCCAATTCACCCCCCCGGCAGCCCTACTTGAAGGGCCTCAGTACAAAAATAGCATGGCTTGAGAAACACTTCGCTTCAGCTGTGTTGGCAGTACTGTTTTGGAAAGTGATGACCCCACAGCAATCTGCTGCCAGTGCCGTTAACATAGGTGCACAAACAAATACCAAATGCCTCCAGAATTTGAAAGAAACTGGTCATCTTGCTGCTCTGTGGCTCTAGTTATCCAAATACTTGATTGAGATTGGACAGAAGCATTAAATATCACCTGATGAAGTAAAAGCCTCTCTAGGGTTTAAAATACTGTATTATAGATTATTTTTCATAAAAATATGTAATTTGTGCTCCTAAATAAGATTTAGTAAGTCATGTTACATTTATATTTGAAAACTTTTATGGCAACTATACCTTGACTTTTCAGTGTCTTTCTGCAGCCTGGAAGTAGGAAGTTGTGCTTTCCCTTCTTGCTTTTTGTATTTACACTTGCAAACCCTTTTCTGAACCATCATGTTTATGCTTTCTTTTCCATCACTGTACAGCCACCCAGTGCTCCCTAGCCAGGATCAGAGAAAGTGGTGGGTGTGTTATTTTTTCAGCGTGGTTGTGTTTAGTTCATATGCTGCAACATTGTCCTCAGGATGTAAAAGTCAGTTTGACCTCTTTACAAACACTGAGCAAGTATGTGAGAAAACATTTTACAAGCCATGAGAGGATTCTTGGGTGCTCTCAGTAGAGCAGAACAATTTTCCTTTGCTGGTGACAATGAGGACTAGACTGTGCCACTGACTGTAGCGGCATATGAAGAACAGCCTTGTGAACAGAAGTCACCATGGACTGGGCTCACTCACTGGTTTTCCACTTGGAAAAAAAAGCTTTCTTTTATGGAAACTTAAAAGGTATTTATTTAGGTCACTGCTTCCTCTGTAGCCTTCATGACACACCTCAACTTCACATCTGCAACCATCAGACTTAAGTAAGGAGCATGCACTGTGGCTGGGCTGTAAGCAGGGTCTCCTGGTTCCACAGAAGTTGCAGTATCCCATGAGGGCAGGGCGTGGAAAGACACTATGTCATATTTTTCATTTTGAATGTGAGATAAAGACCATTTTTATGGCTTCCTGTGTATTAATGGTTGATTAATGGAAAAATATTTGAAAGGCATGTATGTATTTGAGTTATGATTCCTCATTTTAACTTGTTAGGGATAGTAAGAATCGCTGTGCATCCATGGCAGAGTCATGTTTTTGTAATTTTGATTGAGACATTGAGGATCAAGAAATAGTGAATACTTTGAAGCCCAAGAATTACTTCATTTTTTTTTTAAAAAAGTAAAGTATCTTCTGGACAAAAAAAAAAGTTATTAATTCCCCAAGTACTCTTAAGATTTTATACTAGTAATAAAACAAATCAAATTTTCAAATCTAAGGTCACATCTTTTTGTATATGGTACAGTATTTGCCATGAGTTGAAGACATTAATATAAGTAAATTGTTGTTCTACCAAAAATACTTTGAAGTTTGCTGGTTTTGTGATAGCATTAAAATTCCCAAAGGAATTTTGTATCCATGAAATAGTTTTAATCGTGCTGACTTCCTTTTATGACATATGAGCTCAATGTGGCAAATACAACAGTTCTTTTATTACTAACTTTAAAATCCTTATTAACAACACACTCTGATATATTTCTGATAGGTCAGTAGTCTGGCTCCTTCACAGATTAATAGATAGGCGCACATTGTGATTTTTGTATGAAAGACAGTTTTACAGAAGAAGGAAGTAGATGTCACCAATCTACCATTTCTGCCAAAATTGTAACAACAATAGAAAAATATAGTACTAAGAAAAGGGAAGATGGTTTCTGTTGTTACTTGCAGCCCCAGGGCTGGTTCCCAGGCATCCCTCTGCCCTGCTGGAGACAGAAGCCCAGCGGGATGTGAGCAGTGTCAACTGTAGCCAGGAGCTAAGGAATAAAATAAAATTCCTCTATTGTGGAGGCGTACGATCAAAGTAGCTGTGCGTGTTTCTTTCTGTATCTTTCCTGGCTGTGTTAGAATAATTTTTTTTTACAAGGCTTCTCCAGTGATTTCAATGAACAAGGCTGTCATCTGTCACCTTGCTATTTTTTGTCTCACATAAAAAGCTTTCTGCCCTGAAAGATCTATGTCCTGCTGGGAAAACATGCTCTTACTGGGAAATGTGACATTAATGTCGCTTAGGATAACAGAGTAATACTGCCTAGAATAACGTCATTTCACCTTAGCTCTCGTGCTCAGAAAAAACCCCAGAAATTCCTGTAAGTACCGCTAGCAACCAAAGAGCAGCTTCCTGTAAGTGTGTTTAAGTTTTTTAATGACTAGCACACCTCGGGATGGCCTTCCTTTCACCTCACCTCTTGGGTAAGAATTGTGATTTCACATCTCATAGAGCTGCATAATTATCATCAAGTAAAATCTTCCCTGAGGGGATGGATGGTGGCTGGAGATTTATTTCACAGATTATGAATACAGTAAAATAGGACAGTCGAGCAGGTGCTGCAGATGCATCAGGACCCTCCAGCAGCTGTAATATGGATCATAGCGGTGGTAGTAAACGGAGAGTGAAAAGGGGCAGTGCTTTGACTGTGGAGAAAACCTGGTCCTTCTGATGTCAGGAACATGACATGTGTGCTGTTGTGTGGCAAAAAAATTGTAGGTTTCTATGAAAGTGTACCTGGCCTTTATCTTTAAACCTCAAGTGCATCAACAAGGCAGTGGGAAGACTTTTGCCTCTCATCGTTTTGCATTCTTTCCACAAATCAAATTCAAAAGGAATTGCTACTTGATAGTTTAGGTTAGTGCTGTCCCGGTTATTTCAGTGATCTTACAACAGTTTACCCTAGAAAGGAATACTAAAAATCTCTTCTTGCCTGAATATAATCTGTTCACAAAGCTGTAGGATTTTCCATGTGAATTCATGTTCCTTTTATTATATGGATGATTCTCTGGCCATATTAATAAAATATCATTTTCAGAATAACAAGAAGATTCATGTTACACTTTTGTATTCAGTATTGATACTTATCTCAGAGGTATTTTCTGACTCACTGTATTCATTATTCTTTATTGTGAGTTAATGTCTGTTCACCTTTCTATGGGAGTGAGAAAACAAGAATGGTTCTCGGTTGAGCGCTACTAATGATTTTTTGAATCCTACATAGGTGCTTCTGCCTATCAGTTAATCCATTAATCAAACGCGGGCTGGCTTGGACATAAAGTATTGTCACAACAATATTTGACATTTTAAAATGTAAGCAATTTGTGAATTCATTGCAGGTCTCTTATGGAAACCAAAAATACGCATCCCTGAAAACGTCTCTGGTGGTGTCTATAGGAAAAGCACAATAAACCTTTACAGACCTGCAATTTTAAATTCTTGTTAGAAAACCCTATTGCGATGATAGGAGGGACACTCTGCCGGTGCCACCAGTAGATTTCTTTAGTAATATTCATAGCATTGAGAACGGAGGACTGGTTAGCTTCAACTCAGAGCCTTGAATGTCAAATTCAAGTCTTGACCATTAATCTTCTGGTGTGTATTTAAGGCAGACCCTTCTCAGTATGCTCGAATACACAGAGGGGAGCGGGAGAGATGGGTTGTTTGTATCCCAATTGGCAATTTTTATGTTGTTTTCTTTGATGATTCCTCACCATTTACTTTGCAGTCCAGGATCTTCTGATGTGCTTATAAATCCAATTTACATAAGTGTAATACAGAGGAGGAAACAGGAATGTACTTTAAAAGGTTCGCAGACCCAAATGTGACACTAATGAAGTTGGGCATGAGAGCTGAAGATCTGCGAAGAGCTTTTCTGCGCTGAGGTCTCAAAAGCGGATGTTGCAGCTGGAGGCCTGTACCCCACGCTGCCCTGGGAGATCAGGGGATGCTCTCCATGTCTCCAGTGCTGCCAAGCACTTCTGGCTTGCAGAGGGCATGTTGTCCACTGACGTGTTCTCTATCACGTTTTATTTACTTGATGAAGTCTGGATTTGTCATTGGTTTGAATCAATGTGTATCGAGCCTGTTGCATTATAAGAGCATGTGTCTTTGAATAAGAATGAAGATCGGTTTTGCAAAGATGAGATCCTTTCATCTTTGCTTATGTTGTCTTGTACTTTCTTTTTTTTTTTTTGCCCTGTACGTGTGTTTGGAGTCAGTGAGTCTGCCTGCAAAATAAGAGACTATTAGACTAGATAAGGATAGTGGAATCCAGTCCCATTTGCCTGTACATTTATTATTATGCTATAGTAAATCTATAAATGAAGTACAGTTCCTTAGGGTTCAGTAGCTATGCCTAGTCCTTGAAAAATGATAAATAGCTCCTAATTAGATGAATGACAAATCAGAAAAATGATAAATACTTTCTAATAAGCCATTTTCTCAGAGGGGTTATACACAACAGGCTCAATTCTGAACATCTGAGGAACGTACAGAATTGTAGTCAAAAGTGATGTATGTTTTTGTATTGAGAGTAAGCTAAGGAATCAGAGTAAGTAGGAATCAGAACTTACATTTGTTCATTCCATTCACTGAGTGAAGCAGAATAAAAAAAAAATAAAGTCAGTCGTTGTCTCAATTCAATTTATTCTGGCTGCTTCAGGTTTCCCCCAGGGTGTATTTAGAATGAAGAGAAGTCTGAAAATAATCTCCTGAATATTTTAAATATAACTCAATATGAAACTTGAGACGTATGTCCTGCTTTGAATCATACAGTAATCTCAATACAATAATTGTGTTATTTGCAGCAAGAAAAATAAAATATGGTTTTTTGCTTTCTAGGGCAAAATAACTTTTTTTTCCTCTCTCACCATTCTGAAACCTTCTAATTATATTTAGAAGTAGACAAATTGACTGGTAGATGACTTTTAAGGTATTTGGTATAGCTTCAGTGCAATTCTTTGACCCTGAGATGACCGTATAAAGTATGCAATAAAGAAAACATTTGTAAATAGAGAAAGGAAAATGAAGTATTCAACCTTTCTTTTTTTTTTTTTTTTCCTTTCCTCCCACACAGGACATTAATGTATGTATCCTTGAAAACTACCCTGAATGTTCCAATCCCAGGTTATTTTACATCATACCGTATTTTTGTGGACAGCATCCAAGATGCAGGTAAATATATACAAGGTATCCCAGTTTGTTTCAATAATAGCTGTTGCCAACATTTTATCAGAAACCAGTAATAAAGAGGCAACAGTTATTTGAAGTACAATAGAAAAGTGTAAGTACAGTGTCACACTGTATGTGGTAACTGCATGCGTATATTTTGTAGTAAGGAGTGTAATGCAAGTGTACTACTATTTTTTCTTAATGCTTGAGTAATTCATCCAATCTGGATGTATTGATGGGGAATTTTTTTCTGGGTTGGCAAGGTGAGAACAGCGGTGACCATATGTGCTCGTTAGTCATTTTACCTGCATTGTGATCTTGTAATACGTGTTTTAGCTCTGCTCAGGTGCTTATACCAGGTCTATATATGAGGATTTCCAGGTTTCTATGTCCATGTAAGAAATAGTAATCATGCTTAAAACTATGTAAAGTGCAGCTTCTGCTGTAGCTGAGCTAGCTCATTTTTAATGTGTCCATGCCATCCTCATATCACTGTATTACTGATGCTGCATAGTAAACTTCTATGCAATAATACCTGAATAATTTTAAATACCTTCTTGTTTACAAATAATTTTGTATTGTTTGTCACAACATGTTCTTCATTAGGTTTGTTAAAGGTATTCTATGATTTATTGTTACCGCTTCTCCATAGTGGAACGACTGCATGTTTTCAAAAATTTCTTTCAAAAGACGTACTTCTGTGTAGCAGTAATAACAAGCAAAAATGTGTTTCTTCTTGTGTCTCATTTTCTAAGTCTCTTTGCTATAAAATCCTGCATTAGTTTTTTGGCATAAGTGAAGTTATGATTAAGAAACAAAATAGATTCATGACTTCATTTTAATTACAGTTTCTTTTCTTAATATATTTTGGCCTCATTGGCAAATCCTTATGGTTGCACATTGAACTTGTGTGCATGAGTAATCCCATTAACATCAGTCACATACCTGAATACTTTCACAACATACCTCTCTGAGGTTCCCACACGGTATACTGAAGTACTGCTTGGTAGCTTGTTTTAGATCTGTCTCCTATCATGCTCTTGCCCTTCCTTCAAACACTTCTTAGTCTCACAAGTTGCTGCAAGAAGGAGGCTTGTAGTATTTGTTAGGATACTCTACTTGTCCACTAAATGGATCAGAAAGTTGTAGGGAATGAAAAACCTGCTCTAAGTCTGTTCTAATAGGAGTGTAAAGCAATAAGCTTTTCTACGTGTCATCGAAAGAGCTTCTGACAAGTGTTAAATTCACTATTACATTGGGTGTGCATTAGCCTAATGAAGTCAGAGAAAAGGTGTGATCTCCAGCCACTCTCAGGTAGCATATGTGACTGAGATGTTCATCATAACAGCTGGACCCTATGAAAAAGCTGATTTCCTTTAGTTTGGGACAGTGGCATTTTATTCCCTATCAATATGAATGCTGACTGTTGCTCCCAGGACATAATTAATATTAGAGTTAGTCTCAGGCATTTAGGATTCATGTTTGTCTAACCAAATTGTGCTTCCAAGAAACTATGAGAGAAGCATAAAGATGTGCTGGTGTCCTGCCAGTGGTGTCTCACTGGGGGAAAAGATAGAATAACCCTAAACTGATCTTCAAAACCAGTATCAGTCAGAGCAAACAAATGCAAATCCTGTAGCAGCGCTGCAGGGCAGTCAGAAGTGATGGCAAGGAAAGAGAAGCTCATGGAGACTTTGGCAGAAGTTAAAATGAAGGAAGGTGGGAAACAGGCAGGTAGCCTCTTGTGTGGTATGCGCTGGGTAACAGCAGGCAGTGGTTGCTCACAGCAATTCCCATGATGTGGGTCAGGGACACCACCACCCCTTAGCACCCTTCATCACCCCGAGAAATTGTTCCTCGTGTGAGATGGGTCACGCGTCGAAGTCAAAATACAGGAGTTCCCAGGTTTGAGCTTATAAACAACTTGGTGAAAGGTGTCTTCACAATGGAGGACTTCCACCATCCTTTTTAATGTCATTGCATTTTTACATGTCAAACCAATTCTAATTGTTGTGCAGAAATCCTCAGTAAGCCACTCAGGCTTGGTAGGGGTTTTTTTAATATTCTATTAGAAGTACAGCACTGAATGTTTCTTGATTCAGTTTTGTTCTTGGGTTGAATTTCTGAAGGAAATGCATATTTAAGCTTTTTTTTCTCTCTCATCCTTCTCTCTTCCCCCATTAATTTCATACAGGGAGCCTGGTGAGTGGGCCCTTGAAAGAGCAAAGCTGAACGTTAATGAAAACTTCCTGCTTGTGGGCATTCTGGAGGAGTTGGAGGATGTGCTGCTTTTATTAGAAAGATTCTTACCTCATTATTTCAAGGATGTGCTTAGCATCTACAAAAACCCAGGTAACTTTTTCCATTAAAAAGCTATTACAGAATCTGCATGTCTGCTGAAAGGTACATGTTCATGTTGTGTTTAGTCAATGAAAAGATTTATCTCCCGTTTAGGGAGCAGATTTGATTGATGGCGAAGGGCACATATTCTTCTTTTATTCTTAATGTTACTGTGTGGTTTTCATTCCTGGCCAAGCATTTGGTGCTCCAGTGATTTTGCCACATGCCAGAAAGCTTCCTGTTTACCACTGGAATAGCTTTTACTTCTTTTCATTCTGTTATACTCAGCTCTCAAATAATCTGTCAAAATATTTTCAAAATGCGGTCAACAATATCTACCTAAGTAAACCTTCAAGAAATGGTTTGGGCAGCTGGACACTTTAAAGGTTCTCCAGTACCAGGATATTTATTTTCCCTCAAAATTGGCTGAAGGTTGAGATGAATTGAACCTTCAGTTCAACTGAGGTAAGTTAAAGTACGAATAAGAATGTGTATTTACAGCACTTTAAGTACAAAGCATGCTGAGGAAAAAGACTTAGGAGAGTTGAGTAGAGAACTGAAAACAGAGAGCATCTACTCCTTAATTTGCACCCCACAGTCAATCTGAAAGAGTTCTGTATTCTCTGTGTCAATCCATCCCTTCCAATGCTTATTTATTGTTAGCTTCTTTAGAAGACAGTCTTGTGTCTTGTGCCAAAACCAAGAAATACAATGCTTCTGCGGGGCTGTGCGTGTCATTCGGGCAGAACTGATTTCCTGCTTACACTTGTTTGGGCTATCAGCATCCTATGAACCAGGGAGGGGTAAAACTTCCATTCTTGATTGGTGACTTGGTTGCATTCACATCAGTGTGAAATGCCTACAGCCACTGAAAAGTGTGTTTTGTACCAGGTTTCATTTTTTAAAACACATGGATCAAAGATTGAATTTTGTTTTTAGCACATGCAGCTGTTGGCTGGCTTTTGTCTGAGAGCAGCTATCACAGTAATCAGTCACTTTGGAGAAGTTATGGGTTTCTATCTATAACCACGAATTACGGGTGACTGTCCACCAATCCCTGCTTCCAGGATGCATCTTTGAAAATTTTGTATTTAGCGATGATACAAATGGTACAGGAAAAGTGTGGCATTCCTCCTCTGAACGTGATTTCAGTGCGTGGTTATCTGCTTGCAATAAGGCTGTTAAGGCAGGTATGTAGAGGTGTGTTACTTTGTTGTGGTGCTATATCCAGCCACAGAGCTATTTTGCTCAATAACAGACGTAAGGAGAGCGTAGTATGGTGTTGACATGAGAGCAGTGCTCAGTTTTGGATCAGTTATTTCTCTTTTCCTTGTAAACTAATGAAAAGACCTACGTTAGCAGTATGTGTAAGTCTCCCTAAAGGTTTGCACAGTTCAGTCCCTAAGGTTTTTCCATGGGGATGTTAGACAAGAGGAAGGCAGAGGATCAGCAGGAGGAAGGCAGAGGATCAGCAGAAGGAAGCTCTCTTTGCAATGAGCAGACTTTTCTTTGGGAATCTATAGGACTTCATCAGTTGTTCTGTGCACCATAGGTTTTCACTTCTCTTACAGTGGGGGAAGCCAACAAACAGCTCGCAGGATCTTGATTTTTTTGAGGGTGCCCTAGGAATGGCCACCTGAACTAAGCAATCTCTCAGAATTGTTAAGTGCTGGATAATCTTTCTCTTCTCTGTGTATATTCCCATATCTGGGGGAGATTTGATCCCCTATTTCAGGACATAATAAAATATTTATTTTCCCCATTCGCTTATTGACAAGGAGGAATAGAAAGGAAACAGTTTCCTTGAGTTAACTCGTTCCTCATCTTTCCATACATGCGTATGTTTGGGGGTTTCTTCCAACCATAGTTATTTTCAGGTTAATTCTGAGTTGGTGCTAATGTTTACAAAAAACTTAACAGAATCAGACAGAAAGAAAAAAAATTCAAGTGTGCTGTGGTTTAAACCCAGCTGGCAACCGAGCACCATGCAGCCACTTACTCACTCCTCCCAGCCCGACAGGGGAGCGGTGGGTGAGAGGGGGAGGTAAAAATCAAGCCACATGGTTTAAGATAAGGAGAGTTTACTTGAACAACACAGGGGGAGAAAACAATAATAAAGGGAATGATATACAATGCACTGCTTACCATCGCCACACTGAGCCAAGCTGCTGTTTGAAAAAACTGCATACCCTTTCTGGCTAGCTCCCCCTTACGTGTACTGGGCATGACATCAGTACAGTATTGAATATCCCATTGGTTCGGTCCAGCTATCCTGGCTCAGCATTTTTCATGGGAGAATCCCCTTTCACAATTGTTTTCCCTCAACTCAGGTACTCAGGGCTCTAGGATCAGAATGGGTTTTCCATTCCACTTCCTCATGTCCTCTCCATGGTCATGTAGGTGAAACCACAGGGTACCCAATGGTGTGTACCTTCCATATTCCCCCCTTTGAGCAGGGGAGCGCCTACTCCTAACAGCTGAGATACAGGCATGTACAGGTGGGGAGTAGGACATTTCACCCTTGAATTGCCAGAAGTCCCAAGACAGTTCCTCCACAGTTGAGATACAGGCCCACAGAGAGGAAGAGAGACTTCCTTCGTATTGCCAGAGTTGGCCAGCCACTTCATCCAGTGTGTCCGCCATGCCTTCACCCCAGGTCACTATTGCCAATGAATTGGCATATGACGGTGGTGCACTTCATAGAAACTTCCACCACATGGACAGTGTGCAGTGGGCTTCATCTGGGTCTGTAGGTAGCTGTTCGTCATTCAGATTGTTATAAATCACCTCCAGCACAGCAGATTCCCTCAAGTACTGGATACCTCTCTCCATGGTGAACCACTTGCCTGGGTGACAATCAATATCTTCCTTGAAGGAGTACCTTTCTTTCACACCTGACAGAAGTCGCCTCCAGAGGCTGAGGGCTTGTGTATGTTTTGCAGTCGCCTTGTCAATGCCCGCTTCTCTAGGCAGGGATCCCAGCTGCTTGGCTTCTCTACTCTCTAATTCCAAACTATTGGCCCCATTATCCCAGCAACAGAGCAGCCAGGTAACAATGTGCTCACCTGGATGGTGGCTGAAATCCTCTCGCAGATCTCACAGCTCACTGAGGGATAGGGATTGGGTGATCATCTCTGGCTCTGCCTGTTCCTTGTGTTCTCATGATGGCACTGGTACATCATCATCCCTCGCTAAAGAGACAGATTTCTTTGGTATATTTCTTCTTCTGTATTGAAGTGACTGTTACTGGCACAGGCTGGTTCAGCTGCAGCGCTTCCCACCAGGGTCTGAGTAGCCACAGCTCTTGTCATGAGATTTGGAACAGCCACAGTGCCTGTTGGTCTGTTTATAGGCCCAGAGACCTTCTCTTCACTTTGAGGGCACCGAATAATGTTGAACAGGGCTCAGTAGGCATGGGCCAGGCCCCAGCACATTGCAGAGATTTGTGTCTCTCTGGAGTTGCCTGGTTGACAGCATACTTTTTCCAAGTATTTTACTAGTTTGTCATGATCTTGCAGTTGTTCAAGGGTAGGAATCCAAAATGTTGGAGAGGACCACTCTGCTAGGCACTTGCCCGTACTCTCCCACGCACCCTGCCACTCATTACTCTCCAGCCTCAGGGCAGATCTCTGGGTGGTATTCTTAAAGAAACTTTGTGTAACCCTAAACAAGACCTGAGACACATTCAGGAGACATAACAAGAGCAAACTGACTTGGGCATCCCAAGGATATTTGAAATTCTCAAAAGCTGAGAAAGGCTCCTCCCCTGCATTGCCCATAGATTGGGTGAGGTTACCAATAAACAACAATGCCACATACAAATACCAAATTAACCTCGTAAACAGTGGTATAACTTTATTGTAGATTGATAGTATCAAATATAACAACATGATAGTCCTGATCCATCTCCCAGAGATGATAAACATCACCACAGGGAATACGTAGTGTACATAAGGATTTACGTGACGCCACCACATGAGCAAAAGGACCAACAGGGTGATCATGGACTACTTAACTACAGAGTGTGTATAGAAAAATTGTTTTAACACTCTTGGGGCAGATCTATTGTTATCTCAACCCTCTGTCATGCCCCATGTTGGGTGCTATACAGGACTGTCATGGTCTGAACTGGGGCAGGGGGTAGGTAAAAGTAAAGCGGTGTGGGTTAAGATAAAGAGAGTTTACTTGAACAACACAGAGAGGAGAGACAATAAAGCGAGTGATCTACAACGCAGTGCTTAGCACTGCTGCCACCACGGAGCCAGCTTTGGTATGATATCAAATATCCCATTGGCTGATTTGGCCCAGCTATCTTGGCTGTGGAAGTTAACCCTATCCTAGCCGAACATGGACAAAGTGCTGTGTAAGAAATCCTATGTCATTCTCATCAGGGCACCTGAGACCTGATCTCCAACACCCTCTGCTGTTGCATCAGGAAGTGCTGGGAAGAAGAGATTTTAGTCTGCCCAGCTGTGTAGTGATGCCACAGAGCAGCAAATACTTTGGGCCAGAAATGACCTTTGGTTGCAACTAACAAAGATTAAGTATATACAGTTTACAGTTTTGTCTGCTGACCTGCTGCTCCACCTGCGATACTCTTATGGCAGTCTTCCCTCTTTTCATATAAAGAAAGTAAAGTTTTTTCCATTATCTTTTAATCAGTTGAATATATTGAGATGGGAAAAACACAGTGAAGGACCATGTACAGAAAGGTGATTTATTTCCAGGTCAATGAATCTCCTCACCAGAGTCCACTGCAATAAGCTGCTCTGGATTAGACACAATTCAAAAACTGGATTTGTAGAGCTGCTTTGAAGGAGAAGGTATTTGAAGGAAGGCAAGTGCTCCTTTGGTGGATTAAGTAGAGTAGAAAGCAGAGTAGGAAATCAGTGATTGCTGTCCCACCAATGTCATAATCTAAAGAAAATTAAAAGCACCTACCTCTTGCTCTAGGAAGCAAAGTGCTGCATGTCAACAAACCCATAAAATCACATGTGCATTTAAGATAAATCTGTGGGAGTTCTTCTCCTTCTTCCCAAAGCTGGGACTCTTCCCTCATTACAGGTGCTTTACGTGTGCAACAGATCACTACAGCTCCCATCCAAGCAAACTACTTCTTATCAGGAATCTTCAGTATAGGTTGATGCTACTAGAAATCAAGACATCTGGAAACTTTTTCTCATCTTCGTTTCTTTTCACCATGCAAGCTGTATTCAGGCTTCTTTATTTCTTCTGAGTCTGTAGTGACTGACTGAGACAGCATGTAGCAATATTTATTAATGAACTCTTGCTCAGTGTCCTCCTCCTAGCTAGAAAACAAAGCCTGCAGCCTTTTTACCTTCAAAACCACTTTGTTGCTATTGTTCTGAAGCAGATCTGTAGAACTGTGGCTCTGTTGATCAAATACATAGTGAGACGTTTCCATCAGAGAGCACAGAAATGTCAGTACAGGTGTCTGTCTGTATATGTAAGGACACAGGTAACTGCTTAATGCAATATGACTTGAGTGCTTTTGTTGGTTATGCTAGGGATCTGTTTTACATAAGCTGGTAGAAGGAAGCTGTGGAGAAAGGTAAAATATACAAAATTGAAAGAGTAAAATGCAACTGACTTGTTCAGACATTACCACGAACAGTTGGTTATGGAGTTTTTTAATATATTTTGTTTGCCAGCTGCTGGGTATTTGTTCTGTGCTGGCTTTCCTTTTCTGTTTGACAGTGTTACATTTTGAAATGCCTACAAATTTTTCTCAAACTTCGTGAGTTTAAAAAAGTTGGCAATTCTGCATGACAGGAAATTTAACTGTGAGAGGACACTAGGAGGATAATATTCTTCATTACATTAATAAAGACATTGTCTTTAGTGAATCCATGTGCCAAATATTTTGAGTTGCCTGCTTTATAACAATATTCCACAAAATGTGAAAGATCTTTGTAGTGCTAAAGATTGGAACCAATCTGATTTTGTCCTGCAGAATACTCTAGAGCTACAGGCTTCCTGGTTTTCTCCTTTTCCATTCACTTGGAGATTGAGTATTTTCCTAATGTTGATACCAAGTCAAGAATTGCAAAAGGACTCTTTTTTCATACCTATCTTGCCCAAAGTGACAAACTCTTCCTGCCTTGACAGCCAAAACTGCCTTTACAAGAGATCAAAAGGGAAAAGGGCAGGGGGTGGTGAACAGATTGTGGAATAAATGGATGGATCAATAGATGGGTAAAATTAAAAAAATTTATTTTAAATTACAGTGTTTACTAAATTTCTTTGCTAACACAGTAAAATTTGCTCAAAATGTTGTCTTTCTTTTTTCCCCAGCATTCAAGCAGATAAAGTCCAATTACAGAGCCTTGGATTATATTTACTTCAAAATTTGGAAGTATTCCTTAACTTTTTGAAAGGCCTGAAATAGCCTAACTTTACATGTAAGAGCTCTCCTCGCTCTCAAGAGCACAACTGAAAGAAAAATAATTGGTCAGTCCTGTTCATTTTTGCTGGCTATAGCGCACTTCTGTAGCCTGGCTGATAGCCAGAACACAGAGAATACTTACACAGTTTCTTTTGAAATGGGCACATGTGGATTTCGCATCTTTGGTGTTTTTAAGAGGCAGAAAATATGCACAATACACAGCAAAACATGATTTTCTTCTGCCTTGTCAACTTATGCAGCATGGGGTAAAAGTTAACAGCATCTAATATAAAAGAATAGGCAATGATTTTTTTTTTTGTCACCTCAGAAATAGCCCATATTCTATCACGTTTCTGCAGGAGTTCATAAATTTTCCTTGGCACCAGAAGCCCTATAAAAACACTTCTTCCTAATACCAGAAAAAAAAAAATATAGAACTTTGTTTCCTGAAAGTTACATTTTGTATGGAGAATGTGTAGGTCTTACTCTAAAGCAAGGAGACTGACTTAAGCTTTTCAAACAGTGAATTTTATTGAGTGCAATGAAATTTCTCATGCTGTCAGCTGGAAGAAAATACTTTGTTCAGGTAAACTGTAAAATGTGCTTTTTTTGAAAATGCAATAAAAATGTGATTCTCATTAAGAATCACTTTTACAAGGAATGTTTTAAACTGCAGTAGTAATATTATCCCAGGTAATATAAACCTGCTGATTTTTAAGTCCATTCTATTCACGAATGCTAGTGACACGGTCTGGATGTTTTCTATTTATAAGCATCCCCTTCTCTTTAAACTCAATTTATCAGGAGATGCTGCCATTTGTCTTTATGGCAAGGCTGAGGTCCTGTGAGGCAGATGATGAAGCCTTTTTTGATGGAGTTAGGAAAAGGCTGGGGTGGGGGGAGGGGATCGACCCTGGAAGTCTCAGCACCATGTGAAGATTGCTCCCATGGCGGGGCAGCACTGAAGGTAGGACATGGCTTCAGATAGTTCCTGTGCTGGAAGTGGAAAAGAGCATTTTGCCACTCCTTGTCAAAATAAAACTCTTTGCAAGTGGAGAAGGCTGAGAGAGGCTTTTCATTCTTTCCTTATCCCTCTTTCCAGGCTATCACATTGTTAGCAGTGTTCCCCATAGTCTGACTGACACCTTTAGTACTAAATTCTTGTGGCAGCCTTTCTCCTACCCTGTTCTTGGGCTGCTTTGGCAAAATGTGGGTGCTATGTATTTGGAAATGTTCAAGATCTGAGGGTCATTGCTGGAAAAGTGCTGTGGTATGAAGAAAGCAAAGGGAGGGTGGGAAGATCTCGCTGTTCTTTTTTCCCGATGAGAAACTATAATCGATCTTTGCAGACACAACTTCCAAGAGCAAAAACTCTGGGTAAGAAATGTTGAAAGAAGTCTGAGGGAAGGAGACAGTGCTTTTAAGTATTCTTAAATAGTGATCATCTTATATTCTGCCTTTGTTCAGCACAAAATGAAAAGAAAGAAAAAACTAGGACAAGTAATCTGCAACTTCTAATAGTCTGCCAGCTCCTCATGAGCTGTACTTTCTGGAGAGGGTTGTGGCTGGTATGTGGAAAGGGAATATATTGGCTCATCTCTTGTGCACAAATGCACACCACTCTCTCTTCTACAAGCACCTGCACTCTTGGTGTGAGAATAAAAAGTGGCTTGGATTAAATTCAATTTAAACTCTGAGATTCTTTTGCATCGCTTCTTTGCATCTGCTACTTAAAACAGAATTTGGGAAAACTTTGAAATCATTCAAATGTTCAAAAACTGGAGACTCCAAACATATACTGTCTTTTCTTTTGCCTTGCACTCTAAAACTGCTTTGTGCTTCCCATAAATAATGCTTTCAAGAGGAATCACTGTGTATTAAAGTTTTCTACAGAAGAGGAAAACTAAATTTCGTGTGGAGGTAAAACATGAGATTGGACATGGGAAGTAACTAACATCATAACACTTCCATGGCACATACCCATCCATTATGTGAAGCAAACTGTATGTGCAATTTAAGAAGTTTGTCCAGGAGGTGGTGTAATCTCCCTGCTTGTTCAGCACTTTCAGGGCACTTGAACGTTGTGCTAGTGCTAATAGCACGTGAATTTACATTCTGCCTGGGTGGTATTTTCTTCTTTATCACCCAACAACCTGTTCTGAAAATAGAAAATAAAAATAGGAAATGTGACCAAACCGTTCCTTTCTTCTCCCTCTGAAGTCTGAACTTTCAAAATTACATAGAAGAGCGCTCTAAACAATGTGTATGCTAAGTAGGCAGTTCAAGCTCTAGGAAGAATGTTTAATTGTATTTTTGTTTCTTGTAAAACAAATTCCCTGTTGTCTGTGTGCAAGAAAGACAGGGAAAGAGGAAGAGTCAAGTCACAGCATGTATCCCCAAGGACGTTTTCCCCAATTAGGTCGATAGCACCTAGGACATTCTGCACAACTAATCTTTTCCTTGGTTTGTTTTATAAAGCTTTAGGTAGTATCAAAGCCATAGGTACATTTTTCAGCCAGGAAAATACAAGGTTTGGAGAGCAGGGACAAAAACGGACTGCCAGATCCAGGATGCCTTGAAGCTAGTGGATGCACCAATCAGTGATAAGCACAATCAGTGGAAATATCCTTTCTTTTTTCAATTCCATAAAAGGAAAATATGTTGTTTTCTGTCTTGCAGAGGTTTCAAATCCCATTATGAATAAACTAAGCAGTTTTAAGAATAGGAGCTCTTGGAAGGATTTGAGCACTTCTGGGCTTTCTCATGACTTTTTCAAAAGATCTGCTCAGGCTTTGGAAGATCTGTCTCAGAAGCCAAACTTCTCTGTGCCAAGTTCTGCAGCAAAGATTGGCAGCTCATAATAGCCGTGGTTCTTGTTCTGCTGAGGAAGGTGAAGCCACTCCAGACTGTGTGTGTTATGTGAGACACAACTGTGGCACTGAAAGATATATCCAAGATAGTATCAGTCTCATTGCTAAAATACAAGCCTCAGTAAAGATGTGGCAAGAGAGTTTGGCATGGCTTTCCAAGCCCACATGGAGCTTGTATGCATCTAGGCTCAAGTCTGCTGTATTTACTGTTCCCTACTAGCGTGTACTTGTTAGATTGGAGTATGTGCACGGTTACACAGCAGCGCATTTGCCTGTATCTTGTGGCCCAAAATGAATGGCGCATTTTGAGACAAAAAGTGAGGTAGCTGACAGCCTGATGTGACAATGACACTCCAGGTAATCTGCTCCCTGAGCTTAGGGAGCAGAAAACTGTGATTTACAGGTCCATCTGCCAAAATATTACTATGGTTCTGCTTTCTCCTAGAGACAAGATGAGTGGTTGACTTTGTAAGTACAGCAGCACCAACAGTAATCACTTAGACCAGGTGAGAAATTGATGTATTTCTTATTGGCAGGTTGGGATGGTGGGCATGGTTCATGAACTGGAGGAATGAGGAAGACCATTATTGATCCACCTTGCCTCTGTCCAGAGCTTCTGGCATTCGAGGAGGTTGGCTGCCTCTCAGCTCTCACCACTGAATGTGGCAAAGAAGGATATGGTTTCTCTGCTTGTCAGTTACAATGCAGATTTTTAAATCCTTACTTTAGGCTTGGATTTTCATGAGTGTTGAATTTGTAAAGTCTCTGCTCAGAATGAGTTGTAGTGGAAAGTGAAGTCCATGTTCCCTTAAGTCATCCTTTGAAAAACCTAGATCAAATATTTCTCTACTGAACTTTCTGGACACATGAGCTCATAGACTGGCTCTGACTGCTCTTCTTGCAGAGAAAGGCTAAGTATTTTTTCATAGAATTACCAAATCTTTCTTTTCTTTGTGCTATAATATACATTGTATATACAGAGCTTGTGTTTTGCAGTCTGCTACTTTATTCCTATTCCTCTCCACCACGTTTTTTGTATTGCTCTCTCCCATCAACTGGCAAGGTCTTTACCTGAAGCCAAACACACTTTACTTTTTTGCAGGCTCTTGTCAGAGCCTCTCCCTCATGAGCAGAGTTTTCCCTCTCTAAACCTTTTGTATAATGCATTTTTACCTGTAGGATTCTGAAGGCTGAGACCCCCTACATCATAATCTTCAGCCTCCAGATTTTGCATTTCATCCCACATCTTCGTGATGCTTGCGTTGTCTCAATTTCCTTTCATCGGGTCTATTGATGGCCTGCCTGGTTTTGGACTAAACCCACACTGATGTAATTTCATGCTTTGTTGCAGTAAAAACAAAACTTAGTTGTGGTCTAAATCCCAAAGGGCCAGTCAGCCAAACCTTTGCATCCCAAGTATCAAGAATTCATGTGTATCTTTTTTTGTGTCAGGAGATCATTTTGAAGGGTTGTTGCTGGTTTCTTTCAAGCAACTGTCATGTTTATCTAATGAGCATATCAGTCACTAAAGATATGGTTTGTAACAGTGCTCCTGCTATTCATCTGAGGTTGATTCCCTGATGCATCTTTTGAACATTTCCTGTTCCTAGTACAACAAAATGAAAAACCCATGGACAAGCAGCTTTGCTGAAGCTCTGGCACAGAGAAAAGCTTCATTCAGATACAACATTAGCTGTATTGAATAAATAATCCAGAGTCACTAATAACAAAACACCACAAACATTTTAATGACAGACAATTAAAGCTTGCAGTGGCAGTTATTCCTTCTTGACTTCCTAAATAAAGTCATGATGCTGTTCTAATCAGTAACATTCCAGCTAAATGTCTATTACTGCTCCTACTTTATAAATAGCATTTGAATAAAAATTATAGCAGTAACAGATTATGCAAATTGCCTTTTCTACAACTTTGACCTCTATTCAGGCAACAGAAGGCTTAGAGGAGGCAGCAGATGGCCAGCTGTAGCTCTGGTACGTTTGCGTTGGTCTTCATTTCACCTATATTGAAACAAGCAAGTTGCACAAGATGGCTGAGGCTGTAATCTGAAAAAATTTTGTTAATAATAGGGCCAAAACAACTGAGAATGTAGCTCAATAATCATTGTATCCCACAATGTATTTTCAGACAGTGTTTCGTGTGAAACATCTTTTAACTGAAAACTGAGTATATTTGGTATTGAAGACACAGGGACAGTGTGGAGCAAATCACAGAGCTGACTATTCACTTTGCTTTTAGGAGCATAAACTTATTTTCAGTTTTCGAAGAAGGCGATTGTATTTTTCCCTCGAACTAATCCTGAGTCCTGCCCATTGTTTCAATGATAGAATAGACTGCAGTCTAAACTGATTATTCTTACCCCTGAGGCATCTAGCAAGAGCAACGCGAGTACCATGAGACAATATCTTTGATGGCTTAGAAATGTTTTGAAAAATAGTAAAAGTAAAGTAGCTACAGAAAAGAAATTTAATTATAACAATTCTTTTACCTGTAATTTTTGTACAGTAGAGACAAGCAGCCATTCCTAAGGAATTACTTAGGTTTTCACGTAAACTTTGCCATTTAAAATCAAGTTTTTACAGTACTACAAATGAGCTGCTATAATAATTAAAATGCTATAATAATTAAAGTGAGAAAAACATGAAAGAGCATAAATTCTGACAGGTTAGGTGTGAAATTATAGCAAGGCACTTTCTGGCATGCAGCTAGCGAAAGGCATTAAAGCTAATACCAAAAGGTTTTTTTCAACCACATCAGAACTAGATCACCCACCAGAGAGTTGGGGAGAAGGAAACAGGGTAGCTGTGAGGGGTGGCAGGGAGGCACTCTGAGGGAAGAGACATGCCCAGAGTGCATCTAAATAGAGCAGTTATTCTCAGTGTATCACGCTCTAAGTCACCCTAACACCACTCTTATTACTGTTAGAAAAGAAGGGAGGGAATTAGCGGAATAAATTTCGGCAAAGTGCAAGGAAGGGTTGACCTTCTATTACAGAGTTATAAGAATTAAAATTAAGGACATACATTAACAGTGTAGCTCTTGGCTGCTACACAGGAGTCCTTTTGGTATGTCTCCCAGCCGTCACTCCTGAGGGGATGATCTGCTCCCTTGAGCACAGCTTCCCATCGTGTCTGTGCTCATTCTGCCAGCCCCTTTGCTTTACCAGTTTGTGGTGCTGCAGAGCTGACCTCTTGCTCTTCCAAGAGTGAGTCTTTCTTGGAGCTTATGCTCCCTACTTCCTTTCCCGATTGGAACTTCCAGCCTTTTTGATCTGTCCCTCTTGAAAACTTGCTCTCCTAGAAGCTATAGCAAGAGAAGAGTGTTTTACTAAATATGGCTAGGAAGATTCCTTTGTTCTTTTTTTCTCTTTGTTCTTAGAGTGGAATCACAAATTTACAAATGAAAGAAAAAGCATCCTCCCCTCCTCTGCTCTCTAGGCTCATCTTTACTGTCTCCTCCCTTTCTTCCAAATGGCATTCCCATTGTGTTCTTTAATTAGTATCTTCTTTTCAGTTGGGCTGCTTTTTTTATCTCCAACATTTGCACAATTGTTACTACTCTTTATAAATCTCAGCTTTTCAGTTGTACTGTTTGGACTCAATTTGAATAACTTTTCAGTTACTTGCAGATGCTATATCTGTCTATAATACAGATTACAGATTTGGTGTTAGGGTGTGGCATTTTTTCCTCTTCAGCTATCTTTACTCCTTGGCAGTGTCTGCTGCTGCCAGAGCTAGTATTTGCCAAGGATCTTTTTGAAACTGAAATTGCCAACTCTGCAGTATGTCCTGTCATTCAATCAACGGCTATTTTGGAAGAATGGAAGGTAGTTAATTTAACTCCAAGTTTTTAAAGGGCTGCAAGGTCATCTGGACAGCAACAGATGAAAGAATACAATTTATATACTGATAGGAACTGTAATAGAGAATGGGATTAGTAGACAGTTGGGAAAAGTCAGTATGCTGTTGTAGGGCCTTACAAATCAAGTAGTTCCTTGAAGGAGTCAGCAAGCACAAGGATATGAGATGGTATAGGTGTGATTTTCAGCAGGATCTCTGTCCAGAAGCTCTTAAAGAAAATAAGTTGTCAGGATAGGAGAGAGACTGTTCTCCTGCAGAATAAAATCAGTTAAAGAGGTATTAACTGTTTGGTATTCTCCTCTTGCTTTAAACAAGCAGGGGAGTCCCATAGTGACTGTGCCCCAGCCTGAGATATATATTTTTTTAAAAAGATGAGAGATGTCACTGCCAATATGGAATTACAAGGAAGGAACAAGAACAGCACTGAAGTTTTAGTAATAGTAACAAAGCAATATGTTAAAATTCAGGTTATGTACAGCTGAGAAGGTCTGTCCTTGGCACTCAGGAGTGCAGTCCGCTCATGCTCTGGGTCCTGTTCTGTGTCTAGCTTGGTAGGAAAGAGCACAGATTGTCAGAGGGGTGAGTATTTTTTTCTGCACAGGGAAGCAGTCCCCTATAGAAGAAATTTTTATGCGAAGCTAGATCAAGCCATGGCTCAGGTTTTCCAGATGGCACAAAATGTTGACGCAGGACAGAAAGGCTAAATCCTGGCTAAAACTCAAGAGCAGCTGAAGGAGAGATGTTCACATTTGAGGTGCTGCCCTAGCTGCAAAGCAGGAAGTTCATACAGCTGTAGTTCAGAACGTACATTTAACTGTAGGTGATTCAGGAGCATTAGTATGTACCTACATACCTGTTCTTGCTCCAATTTATCAATTTTCTTCCAATTCCATGTTCTGGGTAGGCAAAAGGTGGCAAGGATGACAGTGAAACCAAACAAAGGTAGTTTTCTATAGAAAGATAAGGCCTCATTTACCAGCTAGAGTTACCAGAGGAAGAAAGAAACTGTTGAGTTGGTCTCTGATTTTCTAGCAGTGAGCGGCAGCTGTTTTGGTAGCAGTAGCAGTAGCTCATATAACAAATGTTTCATGATGAATGCAAACAAAAGCCAGCCCTGAAATTCCAGCTCCACTATGTACACATAAAATACAAAACCAGTTCAAAATAACTTAACCACTCAACTTAAGGGATTTTTCTCCCCCTGCTAAATAAATTCCGTATGAGCGTTAGTGCTTGTTCTGCTCAGTTCTCCAGGGCTCACCCAGAAAACATTTTTATCATGCAGGCTGAGGGCAAAAAGTGAGCAAAAAAACAGACCAAGCAAAAAATATTTTTAAAAGAAGTGCAAGTGCAAAGAGGTGTGTGGTTTGGGGGAAGGTTTTGAGAATACCAAACACGTTTACTGGGTTGAAATTACCACTGATATTTGTGAGTTGGCTGAATTCATTTGCATCCCAAATAGGTCTTGCAGGAATTCTTCATGCACCTCTGTGCAGTTTAGTTTCTGAAGATGACTTGTGTTTTTAAAGGCATTGACATGTTAGAAGAGTGTTATGCCCTCTAGCATGAATGTCTTTCCAGAGAGCTAGTGGGAGGATTTCTGGGGAATGTAAACTGCTGATGAGCGGATACTCAGGGGAAATTGGGTATTGAAGAGAAAGAAAAATATAATAACAGGAGACTCAGGAGAAAGAGAAGAGCTATCCAGGGGGCAGTGCCTTAAATTGTCATCTTCCTCCAATTGCTCAAGTTAAAGCAAGTAAACCCCAGCGTTTACCCATCCCTCCCTGCTTTGCTGCTTGCTGAAAGTCTGGAGCCATTTGCTTTCTCCATGGCTTTCTCTCCTCTGATCTGGGTTCCCTGTAACTATGGGATTAATCAGCTCTCTGCGTCCACCAGAGGAGGAAACCGTACTTCTTGTGCTCTGCCAGATCAATGATAAAACAATATACCCTATTCGTGTGCTTTTTGCAATATGATTCTATCTAATACTTTTTGTGTAGTGAAAATCTTAAATGACGTAACTGTACTGGTCTGTCTTCTTCCATAGCGTTTCTTTCAATTGAATTTCGGAGAGTCTGTGAAGTTGTGTTACTGTGTGATGTATTGCTGTACTTAAGGTACACGCATACCTGTGAGTGGTGCATCTTTGGTATTACAGAGCATGCAAATACAGGGCTTAGAACAAAATCTGTATGCTTGTCTCAGCCTTTGCTCCTCCTGCTGCATGACTTCTTTGATTCATTTCCAAACAAACAGCCACATTATTTGATTTTTTTTCCTTTTTCATGGAGTGCAAGGGGAAAGGGGAGGTGAATAAAGAGCATTGTTGGACCTAGTAAAGAAAGAGGAGAGAGGGGGTGGGTTGTTTCATCGTTTACTTGTTTCTAGCCGGAAAGAAGTGCAGCACAAGTAGCTGGGAGAGCCCCATGGCTGGTTGTGTTGGGCCTGTGTTGAGGGAAGACGTGGAGTATGCTAATGTTGCTGCAGCAGAGTATTTGGTGCATGCCTGCCTTGCAAAAAGCATGTGCATGCACAATTTGGCCAGAACCCCGAGTGCTTTCGCTCTTGGGGCTTTCAGGGTGTTAGCAAGTTTGGAGGTTTACTGCTTGGGCAGAACAAGTGCTTTTTATCTTATTTTCATCTCATAAAATGACAGTGTGGCATTAATGATGGCTGATATATAATATACATCTCCTAAAAGCTAGTGGAAATTGGATGTGACATGAATGAGAGAGTAGCCAAAGCAAATTTATTTAAAATGTTGAATGAAAATATTCTTAGAAAATGCTGTTTTAACCTAAATACCACTAAATGTTTTGCTGGGCCTTGAAGTCTTATTTTTATTTGTGAAGTTTTGTTCCAGTGTCTACTGTCCCTATAAATGCTCTGCCCATTTCACGGTAGCTGTGACAGATCTTTGTGGAATCTTCAGGCAAACCAGGCTGACGAACCTGGTTTGCTTCACTGGGTATTGACATTACTTAATGTCAGGTGTTTAAATTACGTACCAGGGAAACTGAACTCTCTGCGTGATCGGTGAAGAGAGGTAAATGGCTGTTTATCTCTCTGGGGGGTGGTTTGACGCCCTGAGTGTTTGCGCAGGGCTCAGCAGCAGGAATATTTCTCACTCATTCTGTATACTGGTGTACAGTTGGGTAGAGATGGATCTAGTCAAGGACTTGGCATGCAACAGTGTTTGTAGGAGCAAGGATGAAGTATGCATATAAAACCAAAGCTTGTATCATCCCTTCTTAGTGCTTTCGTTGTCTATCCCATAGATAGATCTGTGCATCATTGAGTGCTGTTTGAACTAAGCTTTTGGTGGAATTGTTTGGGGGTTTTTTGTGGTGTTTGTTTGGGGTGTTTTTAGCACCCTTGGTAGTATCTTTTCCTGCGGTGTTTCCAAGAGCGAAATCAATGACCTAATCCCCTGTGGGGCAAAGAAACACAGCAGAAGCCCAGGACTTCCTTGCCAAGAGCAAAGGAGGTGAATGAAGAGGAAGATCTATTCTAGTACACTCTGAAGAAACGCCTGCATGGTGACAAAAGCAGCTGCTAGAAGAGTGCCTAGAGTCAATGAACTGCAGAAGACAGGAAACCTGGGAAACTCTTGGATAGTAAAACTATGAAGGGATCTTGAAGAGAGTGAAGCCTGGCAAGACCAGCTGGGGTAGGGGACGATGGTCAAACAAACCTGCTCAGGTATTTGGTAGCGAGGTAATTTTACCAGTTACTTCCTCTATGTTCTCTCCAAGGCTTTTTGGATGCACCACACATGAGATGCATCTCTGGTCTTGCACTACCCACAGCTTGTGTTTCAGCATTTGAGAAGTCCTCAATCTGTTTTTCTGCACTGAATCCTGGTTCATAGGGACTAGTGTTTGTCCAGTTTCCTTGTAAAGGTATCAGGTAATAGTGCTTTCCATGTCTTCCTTAGGTTTATTATTTCATGAATTGTTTATCTTTCAGGTGTGGGGGTTTCTTTTCCCCTTTAGATTTTTATCCTATCCATTCGCATTCTTAATTCAGTAAGTGGTAAATTTTGAATGCCTATGATGGCAATTAAAAGCCATTAGAGACAGGGTATAATCTGGGAGTCCTGCCTGCCAAATAGCACTTTGAAGAGGTCATGGTCTTTCCTGGGTTTGGATCCTTAGTTTAGCCCGTGATTTTGTGTGTGGAACCAGTCGATTTTCTTTAATCACCAAGTGAGATCCTTAGCATGGAGTATGTATACTCTTTTTAAGCGCAATGAAACGGATTTCTCTTGTTGAGATTATTTGGTTTTGTTTGCAAATGGCAAATCGTTCTTTTCAGTCAGCATGGTGAAAGAGGATGAGATGAGTGCTGTTGGTGTCCAAGCCCTTGAAAGAAAGATATTACCCTGACAGGCACGTATATATATGCACATCCTGATATACATATATATACATCCTGATATACCAAGAACAGCTTCCGTGGGACTGCAAATCCTTTTCATAGTCAACCATTTTCAGCTCTTAGTGGCTGAAAATAACAGGAACAAATTGCAGCTTGTACAACTTTGCCTCTTTGGTGCAGATATGCCAATGCAGGTGGCTGATAGCAAGAAACCTCAGTCTTTCGTCTCGTACTTTAGCGCACAGCTTACCAAAAATGTCAACGAAGTTCATCTAGAACTTTTACTAAGAGAAGAGCAATGAAATCGGAAAGCATATTTGTCTGTATATTGAATTTCAGCATTTACTTGGCAGTGCCTTCTGCTGCTGGTGCAGTATGGCATGGGGTCCCTGGCAGGCTCCAGTACTTTGTGCAGTTGCAGAACACATTATTTAGCTTATTTTAAGGGCAGACTCACCACTTGGACACAGGTTCTGCTTTGAATTGCTGAAAATTATTTTCATTGCTGCCTGTTTTTGCAAGCTACTTGTAGAAATCAATGGTTTGAGTTTCTGCATAATTCAGCTATTCAGTTCACAGGCTGTTTCTATTATCCTTCCAGACCACGTCTTGGTGTACATCCCACTTGTTCAACAGGTTTTGTTTTAACGAAAATAAAAAGTTAGCACAGAGACACTTTTTATCTCATGCAGAAAGGGAAAAACTCCAAGTCCCACACATCTTTTCGTATCATATACACATGTGTGAGTAATTTTGTGAAGAAATGAGACATGATACGTTGGTATATTTTATTAGCAATTGGCAGTGCCAGACCAAAATTTTGATTTCAAAGTAGTGACAGACCTTACACAAATTGCCACTGAAATAAAAGGATGAATCTAGCACCACATCCCTGTTTCTAAGTCTTCAGACAGATTGGATAATCAAAGGCAAAAGAGATGCGGCAACAGGATTTTGATAAACAAATGTCACCCACTTTAAAGTGTTGAATCTCAGTTTAATTTTTCCCATGCTACATAAATAGTCCCTTCACTTCCTTCAGCCTTGTGGTTTTTCATTTCCTGCTGTTATTCAGACCAAATGACAAAAAGAAAGAAATTGGTTATATTTACAAGGACTCTATATTTGCTCAGTTTAGGGGGTTTTGTTTCTTCAATAAATGTACTTAACAAAATTAAATGCTCTGGGAACATGCCAGAAATGCTGTCAACGACTGTGGCAAGCAGATGGATGAAGTTTCAGCTGAACATGATGTGCCCAGGTTACCATGTTTGTTTAGAAACTGATGACCGTAGTCACTGACCACACCAGAGTAGCCTGTGAAGAATGTATTTTTAAAGAGCTCGGAGTCCCGATTTCATATTCCCAGCACCTGCAGTCTTAGAGAAGGACTTGGCCTCCATCTCAACACTGAGACCCATATACTCAGCACTAAGAAAAAACTGATTGCATGCATTGGTCTTCCAAGGAGTGCTGAGCTGAGTCTAGGTCAAAACATGCACCTTAGGGCCCTGTTGCCGTGTATAAGTGCATATACACCTCCAGCACGGTAGGTCTCCTTTCTATGTAAACATATGCCAAGCCTCACAGAGATGAATTAATTTTTTCTTTTTTTGGACAGGCCTTTACAAAGTTCCCATCATTGTGTTTGTTACTATGGAAACCCTGAATGTACCATTCTCTCAGATAACTTTTTCATCATGTTTTCCACAGAACTTCATTAAAATATTCAGTTTAAAAATATATATATATTCAGTGGTGAGTTCTGTCTGCAGATTTTAAAAAGCTAATCATTTTTGGTTTCAGGATTTCTTTAAATGTTGGGAAGGAGTGGAATTTAGGCATTTATTCTTCTGGTAAGCTTAGCAAATTGAATAGGGTTTCATAGATTCAGAATCAGATTCATTGTTTTGAGGAATATCTGTTGAAATTGGGCACTGAAGTGTTAACTCTTGGTTCTTAATGATATTCTCTACATTACTTTACCAGATAAGTTAAATTTACTTATAGGTTCCTCTCTTACTTTTAGAATTATGTTGTTGCTCAACCTATGAAATTGAAGAAATCTCTTGCCCTGAATTGTCATCTTTGTTGAAGAAGTATTCTCAGTCTGTGCTTTGGGATAAGCAACAGTTCAAGTCTGTGGTAAAGACACATAGGTTATCATTTACTTCTGATTCTTAGTTCGTGGCTTTTTAACCACAAATTGCAGCACTTTCCATTAAGTATTTGTAGTTCTCATCATACCATCTCAAAAAAGATCTAAGAGAATTAAAAAAGGTACAAAGCAGGAGCAAGGGGGATGGTCAGGGACACGGAATGGCTTGGTTAGGTAATAAATAGACCTCAGGTCTGGAAAAGACAGCTGAAGTGGAATATGCTAGAAACTAAAAATGAGCCATGCAAGGAGATGGAATGCAGAATGTTTTGTCTTGATTTCTCAGAGGGAATCAGTTTTTAAAAGTTTGAAATAGATGTAAAGGGTTGGGTGGTGCTTGTTGTGTTTTGGGGGTTTTAAACAAGCAAGTAACTATAGTATGGAACTCCCTGCAATGCACCACGCTGATGACCAAAACCTTGGTAGGTTGCAAAACTACCGCATTCTTGGAGAGGTTCATTATGTCAGTACATGAAGTAGCCATCCATGCAGCTTCTGGCTCAAGGAGTGCATGGCTGCTGAGCACCAGAAGCTTCAAGATGGCACTGGGGGAAAACACGGTCTGTGCCTCTGCCACTCCTCCTCCAAGCACGCACTACTGGCCACCATTCAAATACTCCGTATAGGGGCTAAGTGGGTACTTCATCTGATCCATTGTGCCTGTTATGTGCATAATGTATGTATTTTCTGTGTATTAAATTTCCTAGAGACAGATGTGACAGGTTTGCCCACACCTGACAACAGCCATTTTTGCTCTGCTGGCTCTGGGTGAGTTCCAGCTAACTTTCTTTATAGCAGCCTATATAGTGCTGCGTTTTGGATTTGTGGCTGAAACAAAGCTGACAACACACCAGTATTTTGGCTGTTGCTGAGCAGAGCTCATACAGCGTCAAGGCCTCTGCTTCTCACTCTGCCCCCTCGGTCAGTAGGCTGGGGTGGGCAAGAGGTTGGGAGGGGAGACAGCCAGGACAGCTGACCCAAACTGGTCAAAGAGATAATCCGTACCATATAACATCATGCTCAGCAACACAAGCAGGGGTGGAGGAAAAAGAATGGGATTTTTGGCTTCCAAGGTGGCCAGTGCTCAGACACTAGCTGGGCATTGGTCTGTCTGTAGGAGATGGTGAGAGATTTTCCTTTGCATTGCCTTATTTTTCCCCCACCTATTAAACTGTCCTTATCTCTACCTACAAATTTTCTCACTTCCATTCTTTCTGTTCTCTCCCTCAACCTATTTTGGGGGCACAGGGAGTGATGCTTGACTGCTGGCTGGGGTCAACCCACCACAATGGGGTTTCTTTCTTTATATTGATGCAACTATTGACATTGCAGGTCTTGTGAAAATGTTGAGGGCCTTTATCTTGCCATTCCTGAAGATCTCAGTGTAGAAAATTGCAATGTTCTTCAAGAAAAGCCTGGTTTGCTGCAGGTTTAGTGTTCTTTTTAATATCCTCACTCCCTCCCTCCTGATTTTTCTTGAGGAGCTCTTCCTAGTTGCTGTTACATCCTTCCTGGTTTCTGTCCCGCTTTATCCTAATTCAGAGGTGTTAACATTTATGTGTGCCCATAAATACTGAAATGGAAAAAGACAACAGGTCATTTTATCTCCTTTTTTCTTAAGCACAAGGGAAAGTTTGTACAGTATAACCTTGAAGCACAGTAGTCATTATGTCAGGGCTAAAGTTGTCATTATATCAAACAGTGCAGTCATTCTGGAAACTTTGATACTAGCCAGTCTCTCTAACAGTGGAATGAAACTACTGATTGAAGCACTGCAGACATAAGACAATTTGCAGGACTAAGTGCAGAAGCAGAGGCTTTTCATGCCCTGTAAATCTCCTGTTCTGATTCATGGGTGTTTTCACAGTACTCAGCTAATTCCTTTAACATACAATAAAGTTAAGGCTACTAGAAACTCATGTATCTCTTCCCTGTCAGCACAGTAACGCTAAATGTGAGTTGAATGAAAAAGGATTGTTGAGCGAACTGTTTTCTCAATGCTCTTGGTGCTGATGCATGAGCGAGAGTAGTCAGGGAGTGGTGGAGCTGATCACGTAAGTCACTGAAGACACAAGAAGCACTATGGGGGAGGCTGTCTGCTACTGGCTGGTGCCGATGCACGGGGTGCATAGAGAGAGGCCTTCATCCACAAAGATCTTGCTCTTTTAAGTGTGTGTCAAAAGTGACTTTTCTCACCTCCCTCAGGAGGAAGATCTATTGCCTGGAATACAGAGCGAGTATATGCACGTGTAAATCTCGATGGTGTTTGAACAGCATCTAAGCACCTAAAAATGTCCTGTATTCATTTACATTAACAGGAGCAGATTAAAGCACACTTCTTGAATTGGGGCCTGCTTCCAAAACTCTCAGACGTGTAAATAATAACTTCTGGGGGAAGTCTTCTGACGCAGCTTACTGAGGCATTACACCCTGTGATGTAGCCTCTGAGGTAGCTCACCTCACCCAAGCGCTTCAGTGCTTGGAATCAAACAGGTCACACCAGATCTAGGTATTTTCTTCTACTTTTTCTGCCTTACCTGTGGCTGTGCTGCTGAAGAAGCATGAGGTTGGCATGAAGAGCCACTGCATCTCTATGCAACCTCTGCAACAGCATCTGCCTCGGAGGTTTCAGGGAGAGGCAAGTCCTCTCAGATTTGCAGTGAACCCCAAGTGTCCCAAGTTCCCCATCACAGACCAATGCTGAGGGCATAGAGGGGAGCAGTGGGTTGCCTGGGGCTTCCTGGAAGTAAGAGAGATACGTTCTTGTTTCTCCTTCATAGTAAAGGTTTGACAAGGCCAAGTGCTGGGTCCTGCACTTGGGTCACAACAACCCTCTGCAACGCTACAGAGGGAAGAGTATCTGGAAAGCTGCCCGGTGGTAAAGGACCTGGCAGTGTTAGTCGACAGCCAACTGAATAGGAGCCAGCAGTGTGCCCAGGTGGCCAAGAAGGCCAACAGCATTCTGGCTTGTATCAGAAATAGTGTGGCCAGCAGGAGCAGCGATTGTCCCCCTGTACTTGGCCCTGGTGAGGCTGCACCTTGAATACTGTGCTTAGTTTTGTGCCCCTCATTACAAGGACATTGAGGTGCTGGAGTGTGTCCAGAGAAGGGCAATGAAGCTGGTGAAGGGTCTAGAGCGCAAGTCTTATGAGGAGCAGCTGGGGGAACCGGGGTTGTTTAGTCTGGAGAAAAGGAGGCTGAGGGGAGATCTTATTGTTCTCAACAACTACCTGAAACCTGAAAGGAGGTTGTAGCAAGGTTGTAGCAAGTGAGGGTCAGCCTGTTCTCCCAAGTAACAAGTGATAGAACAAGAGGAAATTGCCTCAAGTTGTGCCAGGAGAGATTTATGTTGAGTATTAGGAAATATCTATTTACAGAAAGGGTTGTAAAGCGCTAGAGCAGGCTGCCCAGAGAAGTGGTGGAGTCCCCATCGCTGGAAGCATTTAAGATGTGTAAATGTGGTGCTGAGGGACATGGTGTAGTGACGACCTGGCAGTGCAGGGTGAATGGTTGGACTTGATGATCTTACAGGTCTCTTCCAACCAAAGCAATTCTGTGATTCTGTAAACAGGGGAACGTGAAGACCCTGGCAGCCTCAGGAGTTAGTCCTGTCGAGACATTACACTTTGCCTTCTAGCCTGAACAGTAGAGAATCAAGACGTTCCCTCTCCAGGAAAAGCATGGGGTGAGAATTGCATTAGCCACACTAGGAGATTATTCTCCTCTCCCAGGACTTCCAGTTAATATAATTCTCCTTTTTAGTTTTTTTCTCTTGCTGAAACAAGTCTGCCTGTGTTAAACAACGGCCCCTTTTCCTCAGTTTTGGCTAGAGGAGGAAGCCTTTGTCTCAATACTGTGGCAGCTGGCCAAGACAGTTGGGCTGCGGGCCAGAAGGGGGTGAACTTGAAAGGAACAGTGTGTTGTTTCTGCTCTGGTAGCATTCTTCCTTATTCACCAGAGCCTCAGCCCCTGGCTGCCTTCAGTCACTCATTATACACAAAAGAACCTAAAGGCAGAAGAGAAAATTTTCTCTTGACCGCTTGTTACTTGCAATAATAAGAAATAAAGCAATTTCAAGGCTTTCAGTTGTCTGTGTGCAGACATAGTTGGAAGAAAATCTTCTTAGAACTGGCAGCTTTCTCACAAGGGAGAAGAGAACTGATAGCTTTTTTTTCTCTCCATTTTAATACCAGCTTTTATACAGTTATGTACGTCTTCCAGTGCTGTATACCCTATCAGCAGGGGTTTTACCTTGTCAGTGCATAAATGTTATTATTGGCCATTGCTTTAGTCTAGTTAGTATTTTTGCTTTCATTTCTCATTTCAGTATTTATTCTTACATAAAGCAGTAAGCAGTCATGTATGCTCTAGGAAGACAGGAAGAGGCAGCACTTAGAATTAATAATTTTTTTAAGGCCATGTCTTCAAACTTTCGTTAAAAAATTTAGTATTACTTCACGTTCCTGCAAGCCCTGATACTGCAGGGTGGCGACCACTAGGTCTGAGCAGCCAGCGACTGGAAAAGGTGGCAAATTTGGTGTTCAGATGTCTTCCAAAAATTACATCACACTGAGGTATCTCAAAGGCACGGACAAAAATGCTTTCGCAAGTGGTCCTCCTGACTTGGAAACTGACACATGCAAGACGTTTGGGACTTGCATCTATGAAAGATTTAAATGGACCATTGGGTCGTTCAGCTTGGCTTCTTGTGTGCTACAGGCCACACAGTTTCTTCTCATTCTGCAGAGAGGTCAGTAACTGGAGCTGGTTACGTTATCCAGCATTGGTGTGTAAACATCAAGTGATAGCACATCAACTCTTTTTTTTTTTTTTTTTGTTCTAGTGATGAATCACCTTCACCACTTTAAAAAGCTGTGCCTTACTTCCAGTCCACATTTCTGTTTTCTCTTCCATCCTTTCAGTATCCCTAGTTTTTTCACCATGAAAATATGCAGATGCTATAAACAAGTCACTTCTCAATCTTCTTTTTTTGGTAAGCTGACCAGAATGAATTTATCACTTTTCTCTGAAGTCTCCCTTCCAACCCCACTATTCATTCTGAGGCTGTTTTCATTCCCTGTCTGATTTAGGATGTGGTAACAAAACTTGATGCTATATGCCAGTGTTGCGCTCCTCAATACTATATATGGAAATAAAGATACCTCCACCTCACTCCATCCCTCTTAGACATCTTAAGCTTGCACAGTACGCCTCTTCTATCGCTTTTTTTTGTGGACAAAAATCACAGATAGCAGCCTACTGTGACTCAAAGCACAAAGGCAAGATGCCTGCTCTAGGTTCTCAAGTCCCAGGCTATATCTCTGCAGTTCTTCTGCATAACATACCTGTGGTGAAGCTTTTCTGGCTCTTGAGCACTGCTGAAATTTTTCTTGATCACTGCAACTTTCTTCTAATAGTGTTAGTATCTGCATAACCTACTATCCAAAACACTTCGCAAACGATCTGGAAGAGCCTTTTTTTAATTTGTAGTTTTGTCAGATGCAGATTTGACTGGATCTGTTCAATAACAATTAAACAGCTATAAAAGATACATTAGAAATTGAGTATGAACTGCAATCATAGCAATTCTTTCGGCAACTTGGAACTAGAGAATCCTGGCATTTCCTCTGCAGATGGCTTTGGCTTTGGCACTTCCAACTCTGTCTAGTTCAACTTAGAAGTTGCTTAACAGCAATAAAAGTGCCTGACCACATTTTCATAGGAATCTGCCTTTTCGCTCTACCGATGTGGGTTAATTTTCAGCTTTTTTTGCTTCCTGTGTTAACTGGGAATGCAACATTGAAGCACCATATAAAGGAGTCTCTTAGAAGATCCTGTTGAGATTTGTTATCTGATCACATGTGAGATACAGTACGTTTCCAGGCTGGGGCAGCAGCAGAGGCGGCGTGTGGTACAGGAGGGTCAACTGAGGTGTCCGATGCAGCTGGAAATCCACATTGTTGGATCCACAGCTCTGAACTGATAAGGAGCAAAGACGTAACACCATGAAGTTTCCAAGAGGAGAGCTGGAGATTTCATGATAAAAACTTTGTGGCTGGAGAAGAGACCTCAGAGAGTGGTAACTGTTTACAAAGTATGGAGAAAGTTACCTATTTGCATTGCTGAGTGTGTTCTAAGGCAAGTGTTTCATCATAGTGGTGTAGCACCTCTAATAGCTTAAGTAGTATTGCAGAGCACTGTTGAATGCATATCACTGTTCCATTGTCCAGCTGACAGCCAGACCAGCGCAATGTTGATCTCTGCAGTATATTCCCAATATGTTACTTTCATATTGTAGGAAGATGTTTCTTTTGGTTTTTTCAGCCTTATTGGCCCAAGGTGCTTCTTAACATTTATCACTAATATTATTATCTCCTCCCCCCCTCCACCGCCATGTTTCTTCCTTGTTCTGATTTTGTGCCATGCCTCCTTGGTGTTTACATCCTTGAGCGTTAGTAGTTGTTCGATTATGTGTCTTTCAGTGTATCTCTGTGAGGTCTTCCAGGCTAATCTCTCTGCTGGCATCCCTCCATTATTCTCTGAGCAGCCTGCATTTTGTCATTGTTAGTATTAATAATGAAATTATATTAGGTTAACAGTGACTTATTCTTCCCTCTGGTTTCCTTACTCATTGTAGTGGTAAGAAAGAAGAAAGAGCATTGCTGTAACTGTCTCAGTTAAGTCTCTGTCATTGGTAGCCACCACTTTGCTGTGTCCACACTACTTACAGTCTGGTGTATTTGCTCCTGAGATCCCTGTTCGATTAATAGGACATATGATTTGCCTAGGATTGCAGGCCTCTGGAGTTCTGGGCGTTTCCATGACCCCAGGAGAGCTGTCATTTCAGAGAGATCCATATCTGACCTTCAGGATATGGGACACTGCTGTGTGAGTGGGATAGAGTTCTCCCATGTCATCAAAGCAGCACAATGATTCAGGACAGAAATGTTAAAACAAAGTAAGCATTGCTAGTGAGCCTAGCATCCCCGGTATGCACGAGCATCTAGTCTTTATCTACACGTTGTTAAAACTTACACCTTATTTTGTTGATGTGACTAACTGAGAAGAGAGTAGACTAGCAGTCAGGAGGTTAATAATTGGGATTCATAGTTATTTCAGAGACAAAACTATGAGACAAACTACAGCTTACTTTTTCATCAGCTTTGGTTTTTAATACCCTTCTTCCCAGTCAGTGACTCTGTTGGGTTTTTTGCACCATCCCTGCTTTCCTTCGACAAACATGAGCCTACACGAGGTGTATGGCCACAGTGCAGCACCCCTCCTCCCACCTGGGATCTGCCCCAGGCCTGGAGCACTCCTGAGCGGTAGCAGCCCCACAGCCATTTGGAAAAATGGCACGCAAGCCAAACACATCGGCATCTCATTTGTTCTCCCAAAACCATCCTTTCCCAGATAATCCTTCAAAAGTCCAGCTAAAAATTTCAAGTTTGAAAAGGGAATCAATGGTGCCAGAAAATTTCCTGCTGAGCTGCAGTTAGGTATTCTTGGGGGAGATAATTTCTAGCATAGCCATCATTTGAGTGGCATATCAAGCAGAGTCCCTCACTGAATCATACGTCACATCTAACCACAGTGACATACATTTATTTCCATTTAAAACTGTGGAGAAGTAGGTATGTGGTGCAGCTCAGCTGTGTACGATTGAAATGCAGGGCCTCCCCGTGTAGTTCCAGGAAATGAGTTTACTATATCTGTGACAGCCATCATGTTCAGACAGCCTTAGAGCAGCAGAGCTCAGCATGGGGTTTTTCCATCACGAGCATTAGCTGGGCAAGCCCACCATTACACTCGCCTGCAGCCATCCTGCGCTGGCTCCAGCCTGGCAGCGGGGCAGCGCAGGGAAGCGAACCTCTACTCGTACCTGCCAAAACGGTGAGGCACTGGGGAGAGCATCACTCCAAAATTCTCTTCTGAGGTGGAGAATGCCTTTAGGATCGTTTTGTCTAAATATGGCAGTCCAAGGTTTTTTGAGCCACAAAGTATAAAAACCACTTTGCCCTATGGTTCGGATTGCTGCAGTGAGTAACACCAATTTGTTACTTTAAAAAAAAAAAAAAAGAAAAGTAAATGAGAGTTGGGAAGGTAATAGTAAATATTCATCACCTGATAACCCAAAAGAATTTAATTTTCTTCTTCCATATCTGCATACCAGTTTAGTCCTAACGCAAGGCATGAGCAGGCTGCACTGCAAAGTTGGGTAACTGTATAGCACATTCTTTTTAGTAATTTAAAAGAATGCCAAAGCAAACACAGTTTAAAAAAAATAACCCTAAAAAAGTAAATGGTGTAGTTTGTTGCCCTCCATATGGTTAGCTGTTTGAAAGGTCATAAAATGGGGGTCCTTTGGCGGGACAGCTGGGTTTTTGTAGCTTATGCGGGTTGTTATTTTGGCATTAGGCCAGATCTACCTAATTTTTCCATTTTGATTCTATGATGAGGAGAGGTGGTTAAGGTGACTTCAAGAGACAGTTCTGTAGTTTCATTCATATTTGTATTAAAGACCCTTTTAAGAGTATTTAAGATTAGAAACTTCTAAATAAAATTCAGGTGCAAAAAACCTGAAGTTCACTTGTTTTATCAAAAGGCTGACCCTGCAGCCAACAGAGCCCCAGCTCACACCACCTGATAACCAGCACCTCACAACTATTTGTGCACTGCAGTTACTGATGATTATACTGCAAGGCGAACCAACAGAAGCCAGAAAATCAATATTGTTCCTGTAGCCTTCCAGAGTGTGGGTGTTTCTATCTGGACATATATATATACATTTATAGTCATAGGTGTGTGCATAGAGCAAAGAAGAATTGCACACATCCGGGAATCCTCTATGCCATGACTACTGCAAATTCAGAGGAGGAGTATCTTGCGCTGCATTCTCGTTGCCTGCCATGAGGGTGGCATGCAGCACCTGGCTGCTCAGGCAGATGGGGTGCCAGCGGGCTGCTCCCTGCCTGACGCACCACCAGTACATTCCACTTTGGCTGGTCCTGCCCCACACTGACCGCCACCCCAAGAAAACAGTCTGTCGCATTTCACCTTGTCATTGTTGGCAGCGCTCCTGGGCTGAACACAAGTGCCTCTCTGCTGGGAGCAGCAGCCACCAAAGGGAGCTGGAGCCTAAGAAGTGGTTTTTCCCGCTTAGAGTCCTGGAGGGACTGTATAAGTAAAGAGCTATTTCCAGCGAGGTAAATGGAGTTTTCTGTAACAGAAATAACCTATGTAAAATAAAAATGAAGTTGGCAAACAGTATAAAGGCTTAAGCTTAATAAATGCAATATTTAGTAGTGTGTATTTGCTGCTGAGTTTGTAAAGAAAACCAGACTCAAAGCTGGCGGGAGTTACCAGCTAAGCACCAGAAAGAGGAATGTCTTGAAGTGCTCAGTAATCATAAGGCAGCAGTTGCCTTCTCACCCAAGGGCAGACTGAGTGTAGTGTCTTTCCTGGAGTGTATTCATCTAATACCCATCAAAGGCAACTTAAACAACTGACTGAGAATTTAAAAAGATGAGATGTTTGTTAGTCTGTTCCGGTCTATGGGTAACGGTGGTGTAGAAGAGAATAAGCTTTGGGGAAACCAAATATTTTCACCAAAAATATTTCACACCAGTCACTAGCTACAAGTAGTGCTGTCTATGCTAATGTCTATTTTAAATGCAAACATTTCATGATCCTTCCTCTACACTTTTTCTGAGCTAGACTACATGTTAAAGATGGCTTCTTTATTTTTAATTCAGTTTTTGTATATTTTAATCATTTTACTCCTATCTAAATAAAACTATACAAATTGATAAACTGTGAACAGTCAATAAGTATAGAGCATATATCACCATAAATCACTGTAATGAAAGAACAAGAACTCAGTGTGCTAAGTTGTTTAATTACTTAGATATGTGAGAAGAGACAGAGATTTCAGTGTAAAGAACTATGAATTTTAGTGTAAAAGCTCCATTTAATTACAGAGCAGCACATTTTAATTGTTACTACTTAATGAGAACCATTTTTCTTTTAGGGAAGTAATTAAAAGTACAAGTGAAAAATAGAATTAATGCTCTAAATAATCATTTTGGGTTTAGAACAGCATTACATTTGGTAAGCTAGTCAACCGATTTCTCTTTTTGTCATGTTCTTCCCACATTTCAAATTACTCTGTGTAATTGGTAAGCAAAACTGAGAGGGAGAATACCTCTTTAAGATAGAACCTTTTTCTTCTGCACCAGAAGTGTGTGACGCAATGAAGTTAAATGAATATGAGAATGACAGCAGCACTTGCTGTCTCATGTAGTATTATTAAAATGAACAGTTGTCGGTTGTTTTTCTTTAATTTCTTTACTCTGAAGTAGGAAAATGCATGTCCATTGTCTGAAAATTAAAATGTATTTATAGGTGTGGATACCTTAAACTATGTGAACATTAATCTTTTAGAACGTAAGGAAAGCTGTTCATGTTCACGTAGCTGTGCTCTACTCTTCTGTTGTACTTTTCAAGATTTAAATCTCAAATTTTTTTTGTTTCAACATCATTGCTGTTATGTTTGCTAGCTGGACTTACTCATCTTTTATTACGTCTTGAAGTAAATGGGGTTTGCCTTTGCTTAAAATTTGTCTCTTCCCTAAAAAGTTATTCTTGATTATTTCTCTTGGATGAACATACTGCTTGTGGAATCCCAAGAACAACTCACTTTTTCCTACTAGGAACAATCGATCCATCCCTTAGCCTTACATGTAAGCGATTGTGAAAACGTGTTTCTCTGTAGAATTGCTAAGCGTGTTTTTAGCTTTTTCAGAAGACTTCAGTTTGGGCTGCTCACATGAGCAGAACTCTGCCTGTGATAAAATCCCATTTTCATACAGGGACTCGCCTCTGGAAGTGAGGGTGGTCGCTGCTGCTGGGACCTGGTTGGAAATGTGAAATACTCTTTGTTGTCCCCTTCCTCCTCCTAAGTTTTTTCTTTGCCGTGTTTTATGACCCAACCTTTTTGAATTCTTCCAACTTGCAGAACTGCTGTTATAATCAGAATTAGGTTTCCTTATCAAAATGCAGTTCTTCTTCACTGCAACAGTTTATCTGTGTAGTCACGTAGAATATGGGGATTTCTGTTTGGCATTTGAGGCAGCACAAATAGAGGAGATAAATATTAAGGAAAGAATGAGCAGCAGAAGCCAAGACAGTATCCTGGAACAAAAAGAACAATTCTAATGCAGACCTTGCAGCTGTAGCAAAGAGCGAGGAAGTGAGGTAAGGATTGACAAGATTAAAATTAATCTATTGGTTTTAGAGTTGTGGAAAATGGCCTTAAGATGTCCCCTAGTCAAGTGGCTTCCCTCAGGAGAAAATCAATTTATCTGCTCTTAAAATGCTCCAGAGATACAGCTTTTGTAAACTGTATGCTGTACTGCACTGCCTAACTATCCTTGCTATGAAAAAGGTTTCTTATTAATGTTTAACTAGCATCTCCTTGCTTCCGTCCAGCTCATTCGTCTTGCCGTGTCTGGACCCAGGTGTATTCTGAGGCTATTATAGTCATTTCCATGAGTGTCATGTTCTCTCAGAGTAACACACGAGACTTACTGGATTGGAGCACTGAGCTTTCAGAAAACCTAATTATAGAAGATAATTTTCTCCTAAAGAAATTTGCAGTTGTTAGGGGGGTTACAGTGATGCTACAAGTCTTGTACAGCTTTTTCTGTTCTCTTTTTCACAGTTCACTTTCGGTTACATTTCTGTCTTGGAGAAGAAAATACATAGGATGCTCTGGCAGTCTCTTGCTGCTTGGTAGAAAACAGCAAAACGATTGCCTTAAGAGGTTGCTTTACACCTTGTTCAAATACATTAATCTCCAATGGCAGAATAATCTGGAGAGAGGAAGGAAAGAGGCAATTCAGTATTTTTGTTAGTAACTCCAATTCTTTATCAACAATAAAGGTGTTTTATTTCAGTTTACCAAAGCAAAAGTTGTCAGGTGAAGAAAAACATACTGAAATCTTCCAGTGCCAGATCACAACAGGAAGATCAGTCTAATTTAATTAACAGGTATAAGAGGACGAGGAAGTCAGCAGGCACATTTGGTCTTGAGGTGTTATGTGATAATGCCAACAGTGCTTTGGTGCTAGCCTGAGATGGACTCAGGTTCTTTAATACCTGTTTAGATTCAAACAATTATAAAGCACAACTGAGACCACACATCGTATGCTACATTGGAAATTGTTGATTAGTTCAGTTCAGTTGGATAGATACTAAACATGCATCAGGCAAAATTTCCAAAGCTAGGCAAGATTATGGGTTTCTTTACATGTAGTTTATGCTCATAATTGGTATGACCTAATTTCCATTTTCAGATAACCATTGCCAATAAGATCTTTGGTGACAACATGCAATGAAAAATGCCATGTATGAACTAGCCATATTTAAACATTTGAGTCTAACTTCAAACATCTATATTTTTTCATCTCTTTTAAAAATTAATCCATTATTAAGGAGACAGGTTGAACTCACTTGTATCAGCAATGCAGTAGGGCCATGCTTTAATATTTAAAAAAAATTAGGTCTAGTCTCATTAATCAGCATCCACCATGTTGCTTGTTTGGTTTTTTTACAGAACATAGGAAACTTGGCAATCTGACTGTGACAGTGAAGAAGACCGTCCCCTCTCCAGAAGCAATACAGATCCTCTACCAACGCATGAGATATGAATACGAGTTCTATTACTATGTCAAAGAACAGTTCCACCTGCTAAAGCGCAAGTTTGGACTGAAGACTCATACCAGGAAACCACGTCCCAGACCTGAGTTCTTCATTCCTTCTCCCCTGGAAACAGAGGAACCGATAGACGATGAGGAAGAAGATGATGAAAAGTGGCTAGAGGATATCTATAAAAGGTGATGGATGGAAGGGCTATCCTTTCTGTTATGGTGACCCCTCTAGCTTTCTTGAGATTTTTTTAATTATTATTAAAAGTAATTCCTTGAGGAACTAAGTTAATGCGCAGCAGCATTTGAAACGGAACAGGAGAGACCATTCCCACATGCTGGGGCTATCGGGAGATACCTGGTTTTGCAGGTTTGATTCATTGTACGATGTTGGCTCTATAGCATCCTTGCTATAGCATAGTTCAAAAGAGAAGTATCTACTGTCTATCACAAAATAACTTTTGGAGTACACAATGGAACTTGCAAAACGTAAAAACGTAGATTAGGCAGTCTTGAAAAGTAAATTTTACATACTCTTGTCTCTCTCTTTCTCCAGAAACAAGTCTTCATTGCATAGCACTGCAGCATTACCTACCAGCAATGTGAACTACGGGCAGTGAGCCCTATGGGAAGAGTGCTCCTTTTTGCCCAGAGCACACTGGTATCCCGTTGGTACAGTCAGAGCCATTGCCGTGTCTGTGCACATCCAAGGATAACAGGCTCAGAAAGGGGCTAGATAATGGCTTCTGAATTACCCTGTGTGGAGAAGCAAGGCTGCGATTCCGGCAAATTAATGCTAGCGGACATAAGGCAAGTTACAGGAACCAGATGGTTTTTGTAAACCCTTCTAGTTCATAGCATGGAAAAAGTTACCAGGTCAGTGAACGGCAACAACAGATGAAAAGTGCAAGGCAGAGTTACCTGAACAGTAGAGTTTTGTTTCTGCAGTTGAGTACGTTTCTATCAGACTGTGAAGGAAAAGGTGTAGAATGTGGTTTTCAGGTTCAGGAAGGGTATTTGTATATTTTTATTCTTCTTATGGGACACAAATGCAAAGAGATGCAGAAAAAGTCACTCATTAAAAAACTTAGATGATCTGGAACTCCTGTTAAGCATGACCGGTATTTCTGCAGCCACAGGATTTAGTTGTTCACATCTGAAGTTAAATGCAGCTGCCTCACCAGCGCAAACACCAGACGCCTGCTTTTTATGGCTAGAAGTAAAATTAACGTTATGGACATACTCAGCTTCTCTAGTTGAAATATTTCAGAATGATAAAGAGAAGAAGGTGTGCTCTGGGAACGATTCTATGACACGTTGTTAAGAGAGTCACTGTGAAAGTTGCCCTTGTTAATCACTACAAAGTATTATCAGCAAACGCTAGAAAGGGGATGGGTGGAGGTTGGCAGGGGAGTGACTCCAGTATATGACATGCTGTTGTCTTTAAGGTGGGTGTCCCTAGGGTTCCCTGTGACATACGGCTTGCCAGCTTATTCGACAGCCTGCCAGGACTGGTGGTGCAGAAGTGACAGACCTGCAGGCAGCAACGGGCAGAGCTATTTGACCATCTGCTCCAGAGCAGAGTAGGGAAGATGTGGGGGACTTGATGAGGCCTTGTCCTCTTGTGCACTCTTGTTGCCAGAAGAAGCTGGACTAGTAGAGGATAATAGCAATAAAATCCTGTCCTAGAGCACAGAAAAGAAGTAGGGCCGAGGAGTTGCAGCTCCTTGCCAGTACACTTCAGGGGCAATGCACCTCTGTCTAACTCACATCCTTTCTCAAACCTCTACCAGGCAATTTTTACTTCCTATACTGCAGCTGCCTCAGCAGCATGTCTGCCACGTGCAAGGTCATACTTTGGTTTGTAATAACAAGCAAAAGTTATTTTGTGATGGACGAGGCACATAAACTTGGGCTAATCTGAAATGTGCTTTCCAAGGGTTTCCTCTTCCATGAGCCTGCTGAGACCCAATGAACATTATGGCCCATCTTCATCACCAGTCAGTCTTTACTGCACCTACATGCAGAGAACAAAGATAAAGAAGTGTGATCGCGTTAAGACAAGATGTTAATTTACATAAAATACTATGTAGAAGATTTTGTTCTTGTTATTAACATCCCAGGTTGGTGGTAGCAATGCACTACCGTGGGGGAGCACATTAAAGAAAGCTGAAAACGGCACAGATAACAACTAACATATTAGCTAAAATATGAATCTGCTGCATTGTATATTTTAAGTGGTTTCTATGAAATTACATTGAAAGAGTAATGATTAGTTTACACACTGTGGAGCTGTTATATTTTGGAAAGAAAACTAATATTCTCGCCTTTCTGAAAATCTGTTTGGATTCTTTTTGCCAATGCTGTAACAGAATAATCGGTCACTTAACACATTCACCCTTCCTGCAAGTTCACTGCCGCTTACCGTAAAGTCTTTTTTTATCTGTTTATTTAATGGTATCTTCAGCCATCACTACTTATAACCTAAATACAAAACCTGTTTAATGATTTACTCGCTAGGTTTTAATGTTGTTGTATTTTTCGTAACAACCAACCTGGCCTCTCCTCCTTGAATGGTACTTCATAAATTTTTCTGGTGCATAGCATCTAACATTCCTGGTCCTACAGCCTGTTTGTCTGTCATGAAATATATTTTACTTCATTGTTAAAAGGTACGTTTTAAGCTGGTTAATCTTTGACTTATTTATTGAAACTTTTCAGCACATTCCAAATTTTAAGTTGCTCAGGAAGAAGTTGGTTTAAATGATTACATTTTGGTCTGATGAATATTTCTTATTAAAAAAAAAAAAAAATCATTGTAAGCCTTTAGCCCACAACAGCTTTGTAGGAAGTGCCATGCATGTACTTGTAAATCTTTGTGGGGGGAATAAGGTGGGTGCTTGACATTTATGAAAATACGAAAACGTATGTGTACATTAGCTTAGCTATAAATGAAAGCAAAGTATGTTTTGGGATGAAATATTCTTTAACTTATTCACTACCATCTCCTGAAATATAAATAAGCCATATGACTCTTTATTTTTCAGTCCAGTGATGTTTAAAAATAAAACTTGTACATTTCTTCCTAGTGCCATAGCTCATTTGCTTACACTAGTTTTCTTGCCTGGGTACAGCAGCTGTGGGTAAAACGTTGGCATTGCACCTAGCAGAACAGGATTGGGTACGGCACAGATTGTCATCTAAAAGTCATACTCTAGCAGCAGGATTGGGGCAGGTTATTCCTGGGTTATTCTATGTCCTGAACTGTCTGGAGGTGTGACAGTGAAGGCAGAATTACTTTCCCCACCTGAGATGTGCAGTAAGTACCCTGAAGTACATTGTCTCATGTGCTTTGTAGCTGATAAGTAGAAAGAAGTTTTATCCAGAGAGAAACAGCGTTTACTAGACGTGCCATTTGATGGACAGGTGTAAAAGCTCCAATAGTGCAGAGTGATGTTGTATTGGAAGTGAAACATCAGTGCTTTCACAGTAAAGATAGAATCAACTGGTGTTAAAATGCAGCATTAGGGAATAAAAAAAAAAATTTAGTCCTAAGTCTCAGGAGACAGTGACAAATGGTGTGGTTTTCTGTTCCTGTTTCATTTACTTCCCTTCCCCATAAATAGTGCTGATTATACGAGGCTAAGCCGAAGTATCTGAAATGTTCTCTACTTATACTTAGAGAAGTAGTTCAGCAGAACTGAAGGTATATGGAACTGATTGTGTATTTGAAGCATTTTAATTTCTTTGCTATTCTTTATCATTGGACCTTTGATGAATTGTTTGAATGTTAAAATATAGAATGGTATGTAGTATCATAAAGGCACAAACAAAACCGCAAATTTTAAACATTGGAGAACAGATCAGTGAATTCCAGCCATTGAGTTCTCCCTCCTTTCAATACTTGATGTAATAGAAACGTTTAATGTAAAGGTAGACTTTTTGACTAACAGAGGAAACCACACTGCATGCCAGCTTGGTCCTCTTATCGAATGAAAAAGCATCATCTGCCAAAGAGTAAAAAATCTACATCCTCTTAAAAAAACAAAGGTCTGTAATTTCCAGTTAAGGGCAATGGTGCTCTGATCTTTCCCTCCATTTTAAGAAAGTGAATATCTGTGATGATAGACCATAGCCTAAAACAACACAGCAACGTTTTCGAGAACTAGAATACTGTAATACAATACCACAGCATTCCTTCTGTTTTATTTTTAAGGAATCAGCCTTTATTGCAAGGAGTTCAACAAACATATAAAAACACTGTTGATCAATCTGCCTGCATGAGCCAAAACCAGAGAAAAGAACTGAGCGTTGTTACATATAGACTTCCACACACAGACTCCGTGGAAAAAACAAGAAAGTTGTTACCGTGCCTTGGAAGTGCCTGTCTAGTGGTGGTGGAATCACCAGGACCACTTTTGCAGGGGCTGTCCTAAGGGAGTGTTTGCAAAGTTGGGCTCTGCTTAGGGGCCCACAGGTGTGGTGGGAAGGGTGCTGAAAGGCAGCTGCTTGATGAACAGCCATTGGGGGGTGAAAAAATCCCCTGCAAAATGTTAGAAGTGATGGAAGGGATCTTATTTTGAAGGTAGAAAGTTCAGTCTCAACCAGCGTAAATCAGGTGCTGGTGTTTCACTTACAAATGAAAAACTGTCATACATTCTTTTGGGTTTGCCCAGAAATGGCGTTGCATGCCAAGCTGCAGCATGAAGTGAACCTTGAAGCTCAGTTATAAGCTTTAGAAAATAGGAGTGTGTAATGGCAGTGCCAGCACAGTGTAACAGTTGTGTCCCAGCACTAAGATCTGGTGCTGTCCTGTTGGAACCTGGAGAAGGGGTGAAAGGTTGTTCTGGGAGCAACAGGGGTTGGGGAAGGGGGGAGGTTTTCTGCAAATATGTATTTGGCCTTTCAGATGCTGTAAGATTTGACCAGTGGTATATTTAAATGTGGATTTTGAATAGAAACATGTGGATTTCCTTTTCTGAGTAAGTAAAGGAAGAATGCAAGTCTGGTTTTATATTTAACGGATTGTGGCTGAAAGGGTAAATTAATTACACTCCCATGAGGCAGGCACAGCGGGAGTGTGCTTTATGCAAACTTTTGCCATCCTTCTGTTCCCTTCTTTGAATCCATTAGGCAAAAAGGCTGATGGCAGATAATTCTGCTACACTGTGGGGGAATTGGTGCTGTGAAAAGTAGAGATTAGCGGGAATACATGAATGCAGTGCTGTTTGGGGTTAAGAATAATGGTCTAAACACTAGGATGATATGGAACACCCAGCAGAAATGTTAGACAAACTGCTCACGATCTTTACGGCTTTGACTTATCTGGAAAACTTGAGACCATGCTTCAAAATCAAATGCTGCTTCAGAGTGGTGATTTGTAGTAAGTTAGCCTTTTTGCCTTTTTTTTTTTTTCCCCTGCACTTCTGAATTGCCACTCTACCACAGAAACCTGTGGTACCTATACCTGTATCTGATGTGCAGGAGGTGATCAGAGACAGAGCTTTGATCCTTTGGCAAACCTCTTGCCAGGTTGAGTGCAAGTAATGAGCTGAAGGAAATTAATCCTTCTTGGTGCAGTGGTGCTGCTAATGAGCGGATTAATAGTTAGTTACTGTGCCACAAACGAAAGTATTCATGCAGTTTTCCAGTTTACCAAGCCAGGACAATCCAGGAGACTTTGGATAACCTCAGGGCTCACAGGAGTGTTGTCAGGTTGTAAAGGCCAATTGCATCTCCCAGTTTTGAATTCGTGATCATCTCCAGCTTGGGTGCAGAAAAGAAAGAGAGGCTGTTACAGTCCATGGCAGATGCCAGAGCCACAGTCCAGGGTATGGCTTCCCACAGCACACAGGAGCTTCTCTTCTAGGAGCCTCTGATGTAGTTTGTGTGGTGTAAGCTTAGGGAGGGGAAATCAACTATAACATTAGTTTCTGATTCCCCAAAGCAGACAAGATTCCCGGGATCATGCTGGAGAGATGTGCTAGAAGAAGCAATGAGGCACCTGTGCCTCTCTGAAGAGCTGTGAGCCTTTTCTCCATTTGTTTGTATTTGAACAAACCATCGACCCTATTTGGTGTATTTCCCAAGGTCAGTCTCTGCAGGGTATTTCTTCACTAGCCATATTGTCTGAGCATCTTGGGAAATGATTAATATCTTCATCCTTTTGATCCACAGTGGAGGTAAAGAAGTGCTGTTATCCCCATTTCATACATTGGGAATGGAATCAGCAAGTGGGTAAGTGATATTCCCAATGTCACACAGGAAGGCTGTGCGAAAGCATGGATTATAATTTAGCCAAGTGTCTTAATCCTTGGACTTTCTTTCCTGCTCTGATATCAGTCCTAAATTTTAGAAGGCAAAACAAGTAACATGGAAAATTTTAGTTACACGGAGTTGTCTCCCCTTATCTTTTCCTTAACACTGCACACTTTTCAGGTAACTGCCTGAATATGAATGAGTTTTTAGCCCTTCAGCAGACCATTTACATCCTTCTGGGACAAAGATTAATTCCTAGTCTTATGTGTTTAGTTGTGTAATGAACACCTGCAGAAATGCCATGGCTGTAAGGTAGCTTTATGTTTGGAAAAGGTGAACCTGTAGCAGTAAGAGCAGATAAGCAGTTGGATGGGTAGCTCAAGTCACACCTTGTAAATTTAGCTGTTAGCAAGAATATGATCACATTTTCTCCTGCAGTATGTGGGGATTGTAGCCTACCTGAAAAGTCATGAAACCTGTGTTCATGTATGTAGACTAAGTTATGTTTTCCTTTGGTTTTCCACAGTGCTTAGAAACCCAGCACACGAAGCGATGCCTTACTGTTCAGAAACCACCACCAACAGAGTGAAAAGACAGTTCTTGCTCAGCTCACCAAGTACTTGGTTTTTGTTTGGTATATCCATAAACCAGAAAGCTTCTCCAGCTATCAGAGAGGGGTATATGCCTCTCAGCTGAGAGATCCGTTGCTTTCCCTTCATCTCTCCCATTCCCTCCCTTACCTGGACAATACACATCATTGTAGCTTTTGTCTACATCTTCTACATCTTTAAGATGCTCCTTAAAGAAGATTGAGCAAACATGGACATAATCCAAACTCCTCTGTCCATGCACCCATGCTTTGTGGAAGAGCATGAGCTGCTGAGACTTGCTCTAAATTTTGTTACTGGGGGAAGGCTCTTGGGGTTGAGCCCACCTTGCAGGTGTCAGCTTCGTTCCTGCTCCAGATCTAGTTTCTGCTCTAAGTATTAGGACGAGTCCTGGCCTGTCTCTGTTGAAATAACTGAGGTTTAGCAATGCCAAATCCGTCCCCTTTGGCTTCAGGCCGGGAGGCTGAAATGTGCTGGCAGGTGAGTGCATCAGGGTGCAAAGAAGTCTCCGCAGTGTCAGTCCTCCAATGTGAGCAAATACGCTTGGTGTCAGCAGCAACTCTGGAGGCTGGTGTCTGAGCCGGGCGAGGGAAACTGAGCCAGTTTCTCAGTCGTAGCTAGCTGGTGGGCATTTCTGCCAAATCTCACTTGGACAAGTTTGTGCTAGTCCTGTCAGCACTTGCTATGGGAAAAAACCTTTCTTCCTGCACTTCGCAGGACAGAAAGCTGGCAAGGAGATTGCGGCAGCGTCACTTCCAAGGAGGCTGGAGGGATCCGGGGGAGATGTCAGGGTGCAGGGGAAGGAGGGCAGCAGCCTCCTCCCTGCCCCACAGGGGTCTGAGCTCCTGGCTGTTTCTCACCAGACCCAGGCAGGACAGTGCTGATAGAGGACAGAGTTGCTCCTTGAGGCATGAAAACCCAGCTCCTCACAATGGGGTTTCTTGTCAGAAACTGCTGGGAAAACTCCCTTGAGTCTCCACATAATGGTAGCTTTCCATCAGGTTTTGCCCCAAAGAACGTGATTTGGCCCATCAGCATTGGCTGGAAACTGAGCTTTCCAGTGACTCCACAATCCAGCCCTTGTCAGTCACGCCACTTGGGTCTGTGCATGGGGCTCTTTGTGATAAAACTTAATGGAATTTGGAAAACATTCAGCAAATGTGACCTCTATTTTGTCTTACAAATATCAGTGTCAAGCAACATCGCGCATGTCTTACCATTCCAAAACTGGGAGAAGGACATGGAGGATATGGTCAGCTCTGATTTTCCAAAACAGTATCTTTTGAGTCAAAGGAAAAAAGCTTTTTGCATCTCAAAAAGAAAAAAAGAATATCCTTTTTTTTTTTATTGCCTGGGGAATTGGGCTCTTCTCAAACTCCTGGGCATGTACCGGTCACCCCCAAGAAGCCTAAGGCATTTTCATCTTTTGTAGGTAGAGCACCATGGCAGCTGGCTCCTGCGAGGAAGGTGAGATGAGACCCGGCCCATTTCTTTGTTCTCACCATGGGAAAGGGAGTGGAGGCGTTGGCAAAAGCTTGGCCAAGAATAGCTTTGACCAAAGTTAAGAGCTTCTAACTTCTCTGCAAAAGAGATAGAAAAGTGCAAAATAGATAGCAAAGCTTACTGGAGTAATCCAGGGAGAACATGTTTAGCCACATGTCACTGTCTTTTAAAAAGCTGCTGCTCCTTGCTAACATAAGGAAGGTCAGGCCCTTTCTTTCTTTAAAAAATGTATGTGGTCCCACGATGCCCCCTCCCTGGCCCCCATTGCGGCTGCTGCCTGGGCTACAACAGCCGTGCTGGTGCTCTCGCAGGCACAGAAGAGGATGCAGCGGCACGGCTGCCTTGGGAGCCCCACACAGCTGGCGGCCCAGCTTGCTGCCGAATCGCTGTGTGGCCCGGCCTAATTGCTTAAAGCTTTCCTTTCCCCCTTGTGAAGGCAGGAGTGTAGTATTTATCTGCTCTGCAAAACTTTTATGAGAATTGGTACGGTTTTGTAGAATTCCAGAATAACACAGATCACAATAGCTGTGGTGGAGCCAGACTTCGCAAACCCAAATGCCACAGTCTCTGCAGGCAGGAATTGTGATCCTCTGCCTCCCACAGGTCCCAGCAGCAAGTGCCCTGGACTGCTCAAAATCCAGCTGAGGTGCAAGTGCCCCACGTGCCCCAGGCACTTTGGCCTCCACCTCTGTCCTTCTGTGGCAGGCCCAGGCCCCGAAAGGAGCCCAGGCACCTCCGGAAGGCAGCTGAATGTAGCTCTCTAAACCACTCAGGGACTTTGCACTAGTTTATATTCCTCCGGAAATAAAAAGGAGGCACTGAGAATTTCCCAGAGGAACTTTTTGCTGGGAAAAAACCTCATTTTCCTGCCACATAGTGAGCTGGGAAAAGTATTTTGAAACAGGACAGGTAATCCCCGCTTTCCCCCAAATAGCAGGTTTTGGCCAGCCCTGGGATGTACTGTGAAGCCAGCAGTGTCACGTCATATCCTTGAAGACTCCTCCTACAGTCAACATTTAGGATCAAAGAGCAATAGGATCCAGTAGCAATAGTAATGATCATAATACTGTGTTTATCTCACAGTGTTAATGTTCAAGTGAGTAGAAGATGCTGCAATTGAAAACAACTGAAAAAATGCTTGGTATGCAGAGGAAACCTCATGCAAGAGGCGAATGAGTGCAGGTTAAACTGTGAGACCTAGACTGCGGTGCTTGATGCCTGGGTTATAGCTAGCTCTTCCTTCCTCCTTCCCCCCCGGTGCATACCAGTCATTTCAGTTTAGATTGAACAGCTTTTGAGAAAAAATAGTAAGCCAAGCCAAACCTGAGGTTCCGTTGTTTTCTCCAGCCTGTCCTTCCAAAAGCAGTTTGCTTTACTTCAGTGAGTCAAAAGGTATTGCTCCCTTATTCATCATTCCCATTTGCATTGCTCAAGAGGGGAGCTGGCAGAGAAATGGTGTGGACAAGCCCTGAAGCTTGCCCTAGGACTTGGTAGCTCACTGTCGGGGAAGCACGACATTAACTGATGGGACTTTAGGCTTGGAGACTGTCTAAATGGTTGTTATTTGCTCAGGGCTAATGGAGCCTTCGTGAAGGTGCCACCTTAAAGGGAACTGCAATCTAATCAAGTGGAGCAAAACTGGGCTGGCACATGCAGCAATGGCAAGTTCCCACCGTAGCACCACAGTTGGGCAGGTAGCATGTGTCGGGTTTCTGCACTGAATAGGAACGTAAGTAGGTTGTATGTGTGTGGCTTCAAAACACCAGCTACAGCCCCTGGGAGCACCGCAGGGGTTCTAGACGTGAAAGACAGAAGCATCTTCTATAAAGTTTGAACGAAGTTTGGAGACCAGAGCAGAGAAACCGGAAAAGTCTGTGGTGAGGTCTAAGGAGCAGAAGCCGGTACCAGGGGAGGCGAGCATAGATAGTCCTCGTGCAGGTATTAAGCAGCTGGATATCCATAAGGGAGCTGGCAGAAAGGCCAGCCACAGCCTCTCTGGCTGCACTGTCCCTGCCTGTGCTGCTGAGAGCACACTCTGTGGAAAGCTGGTGCCAAGTAGACAAGAGCACACAGCAACAGCAAAAGGATTCAGCCTGGGTCCCAGTGTAGTGATGGGTCTAGGTGAAACTGCCTAATAACCCTGGGAGTCACCGGCTTTCAGGTGTGGAGCCAATCTGGGGGGAGGTGAGTAGGGACAGGATTCTTTCTTCCTGTTGATTCCTGTCAGCGAAGGCCGCTGCTAGTGCAAACTGATACTGCACATTTATAAAAGGAAGCAAGGCTACTGATAATACTATTTCAAGATTTATTCTAGCAACTGGCCAGTACCAGCTTTCTTTAAAGGTTTTTCTTCACCTCTCAATCTCAGCTTAGGGCGCTCTGCTTCTCCAGAGGAGAAAAAAAAAAGAAGTGCTACAGTTAAGGGAGGCTCTGGGCTGACTCCTTTTCTCGGAGAAAGGGTTTTTCCTCCTGCTGCTGCAGTTCCCTTGTTCCCACACCTCACGGGTCTCTGCATTTCAAGGCAGAGCCTGTGCTCCGCAAAAACGCACTGCAAGCTTTCAAAGAATGCATCTGTTTATATTACCTCTCCCTGGCCCAACATCCTGTTTGGGGAAAAAATAGCCTCTATAACGAGAAGCAGGGGAAAGTGAACAAATAATTCTTCATGCAAGAGGTGAAGGTCTTCCTTTCCTCTTAGGTTCTTTCCTGTTTCGGGGATGGACTCTGGTTTTTTCCCAGAATTGCCGCCTGGAGAAGACAGTGGATGAACCCAGCCGCGCTCTCCGCGGTGCCCTCCGCCCCCCGCGCCGCAAGCCGGCAGAGTCACAGCCAGCTCGGAGGAGCTGCCCGGAGAGCGCTCCCGGCCCCGACAGGGCTTCCCGCGGCCCGGTGCCGGGCGGGCGCTAGAGGGAGCCGCGGCCGCGGCCATCCCCGCCCGCCGCCGCGCCGCGCTCCCGCCGAGCCCCCGCCGCCGCCCGACCCCGAACCCCGGGCGGAGGAGCAGCACCGAGGGTGGCTCCCGGTCGCAAAATAACCCTAGGAGCCTGCTGTCAGAGCTGGTTCCATGGTTTTGCTTCGGATCAGCGCTTTTACTCGGCTGTGGCTTAGTGTCTCAGCACGCCCGGCTTGCTTCGCTCCCTCCCATCCATCTGCATCTGCCGAGCCTCGGGTACCTGCGGGCCCTCGGCAAGCCCCGGGGCAGCCGGCGAGGAGGAGGAGGACTGGCTTGTTGGAGGAGGAAGGGAGCCTGAGAGAACCTGCATGGAGCCAGGGCTGCCAAAAAACCGTTCCAAAGGCAGTGAGCATCCAGGCACCGGGAAAGGCAAGAGGTTACAGACGGGAGATGATGTGAAATGTGGCAGGACATTAGAAGAGGAAAACCAGGGAGTGGTCACGTCTCTGGAGATCACAGCAAGGACAGGCTCAGTCGAGGAGAGACGAAGAGCAGGAAGCTTCTTGCTGCGTACTGAAATGATAATATACAGCTTCCTTTCAAGAGCAAACCAGAGAACCAAGAATGTGAAAAGTCCTTTCCAGGCTGGGGCTACTGCAGTCTTTGATGAACAGATGTAAAACCTGCAAAACCATATTCCCAATGGCTTTTGGCAGTGGGAATAACAAATTAAACTTCTGCACAGATGCTACCTTTCTTCTGGCAACAACAAAGCCCAGAAAAGATGAATAGCCTAAACCTTACCTCTCTCTTGAGAGATCATTCACTGTTACAATCCCAACTTTGCCGGACATGTTTAGAAGCACATGACTTACTGGGTCTCGCTCGCACTTCAGGAATGGGAGCCTAGGTCTCTTCCTAGCACCTTGCTTTAAATAGGAGCCTCCTCTCCCATTCTTTCCCCCCTTCCCATTACCTCTTCTCCAGCAGCACTGTATGGAGTACAGGCAATTATCATTAGGTGAACTTGCCCATGGTTCCTCATTCGCTATTTTGGTCTGGACAGAAGATAGATCCTGGGACATGGGCACAGAGAGAGATTAGGTGGTTTAAATCTTATGCCTCGGGTCCCTCTCCAAGGAAAAGCTGTTGCTAACTTCCAGCTGTCTCGTGCTCTCTGTGGAATGAGAGGGAAGTCCATTCAGTCTGGTGAAAATAAACCCACCATCATAGCTGGCATTCTCGTTGGTAGTCTCAGTGCAGAGGCCAAGGATTTGAGGGCTATGACACATGAGGCAGCTCACTCCTAAAGAGTTTGATCTGGGTTGAAACGTGTCATCAGAAAAGCATGAGGAGCCTTGTGGTCCCGCTGTCAATACAGTACTTGCCCTCTTCACACAGACAGGCTTTCCTTTTCTGTCCTGCCCCTTTACTGTACATTCACTTTAAAGGAGAAGGACGCCCAGTTTCCTGTCACTAAGCTCAAGAAGTCAACCATCAATCCTGCACTACTTGTTTTGCCCTTCTCTCCTCCTGAGTAAAAGGTTGTGTCCCACCCTGCCTGCTACCTGGTAGGCAGGCTGTCAGCTCCTCTGTTCACCCTCCTCACTTGTTGTCTGACTCCTCCTGGTCACGAAACAGAGTGCCCCGGCAGTACCTGGGTCCAGTGACATGCAGGTTCTCAGGCTGTCAAGTGGGTGAGCAGTGAGAAATGGGCTGTTGCCCAGACATCATTCTGGTAACGGCCTAGTGAGGAGGAATTGGGAGCCCCTGCAGACACAACTGCACCACACTGTGCCCCAGGGAAAGCCTGGGGTCCCAGGCAGCAGCCACGATTTTGCTGTCCTGATGAGGTCTGTCAAGGAACTTGAGAAACTCCCCTTGATTTTGCCAGCCCCGCAAATCAGCCGTTGGAGCATCCTCTAGCAGAGAGACTTCCATGAAGAAAACTGCTTCTGTTTTGTGAAGCACTGTTGGCTGGACGGCCACAAAAATAGCGATCACGTGTTTTATTGTGACTCTTCACATCATTTAAAATGAAGCTACTCTCAGTCATTGTGAAGGGGGACGTTAAACAGAGGAATTAAATCTCGACAGAGAGTTGTTGGGCCCACTGACTCGCCTCCGGTGCGGCCCTAAGAATAAAGCAGTTGTCAGGATCTCTTCCAGGAACACGGCAGTGATGTAGCTGTGTACATGCTCTGCTGTTGCCAGCCTTCCCCTCCAGTTTAGAATCAAGAGTAAGCCTAGGGCTGTGCAAGAGTGTATCACAGGCAAGAAGTGATGACTAGAATAAGGCTATTTATCATATGAGAAAGAGGAAGCTTTCATCTTAGAGGCCTGGAGGTTTTTCTCTTTACTGTTTTATCAACAGGTCTGAGAGTTTATACAGGCTCCTCATAAGGGGGGAAATCTCTGTTGAAGTGGATTTCACAATCTTCACGACTTAATTCATTTAATACGGTAAACGTAAGTGTAGCACACAGCAAATAGGCCAGAACAACTCTGTGAGGCGAGAAGGTACAGCGAGTGAGGACAGATGCAGCAGGGCGATACGCCACCAGCAGAAACCGGAACGCAAAGCAAAGCCTTCTAGAAGAGTTGTCGTCCACCAGAATTGATTTGCTACCTTACATTGCCACTGTAATGGTCTCACATTTCACAAGCTTTTCCTCATAGTGCATAATCCAATGGCCACTGCCTTTGCGGGTGAAATGAAGGAGGTGAATCACCCTGGAGAAGACCTGCAGGCTTTTCAAGTGAAAGAACAATAAAATAATAATTTTTTTAAAAATAAAAGGCTAAAAAAATATCAGTCTTAAGTCTCTAAGCTTTCCTAGGCAATTCTGGGTGGCCTGGTTTGATCTCTTCCCCCCACATTCACTGACATAGGCATTTTCTTGATACAACTTCAACGCACTCACTGTGAGTCCTCAGAGCTGAGTGTGCTGTGTGCTAATTTTCCAGCTTAAAAAAAATAAAGGGGTGGGAGTGGGGCTGGAAAAATATGAGTGAGGGATGCTCCAGTGCGGCCAGCTCCGCAGCCTCTGCAGCGCCCAGCTCCTGCACACCTTCCTCTGAAGGCTATGGAAAGGGTTTTAAATTATATGGTGCCAAGAGAAGGGGAGGCCTGCAGCTGGGTTTAGTTCTGGGGTGAGAAAGTTAAAAGAATAAAAGAATTAAAGGCATCTCTTTCACGTAGGTGATTACTGCAAAGGAATGTCAGATTCGGCAAAGAAAGTTTGCTTATCAAGCTGCAGATTTATTAAATATGTTCCAGACTTGCATTGCTTCATTCAAGATTAACAGAGCTGTAATACTTAATATGCCCTTTAGCAATTTAATACTCTCTTGTACAAATCATTGGAAAATTTAAAATAGAAAAATATGTCCAGGCTTAACTGTAAGAAGAAAGGGAACTCTGTACAAAAACAGAGGAGAAGGAATGCATGGTTAAAGCTGAATATTACTGAATATCTTACCACATGTATTATTCTGCTGAGTTATGAGTACATGCGCTCTCATCTGCAGGCTAAAGGAGGAACTAGCAGTAATAACTTACAGAACAACCATTTCAGGCACCACAGACTGAGACTGGCATCACATCATGCCCAGAAATTACTCTTCAGAAAACACGTTTTATACATTTTTTTGCCTTCAGAAAGCACAAATGTGGGCTGCTTCTTTAAAGAAATGAAAATCAGTTGTTGGTGCTGCTTATAACAGAGAGGAAACATTGCTGCCAGACATCGTACAATTGCTTTCACAATAAAAAGGGATGTAAACATTGAAGTGTTACATCACTGAGACATTAAGGACAATCTTTGTTGGAGACAGAGGACAAGCCTGTAAAATGCCTCACTGCTGCATGACTACGTGTAAGTATAAACACATCGATTTAAACATATTTCTGCATAAATATTTTGGGTCTAATACCCTGTGTAAGAAAGTTCCTTCGTGCCTCTATGTGCCCAAAGTGTGCAGGGACCTGGACCAGTTTGGTCAAGAGGATGTTATTTATTATTGGACACGTAAGTGGGAAAGAAAGGAAGGGCTTTGTTTTGTGGTAGTCAATTGGACTGCTTGATCGGAAGATCCTACAAGGAGATGATCCCAGGACAAAATCAGAGTGCAGGGAAGGGATAGTTGGATGAGCATATCCACCTTGGTCTAGGTGTGACTGATACAAAATCATATATAGTACCTCACTGTATACTGGCCACTTCTAATGACACTGAATCATTCTGTCAGTCAGCGTATCGCAGCTGACCCAGACTGACTGCCAGTAGCCAGCATGAGTTAATGATACACGCAGATCACAGGGCCTTACAGAGGCTGGGAAGAGCCATCGCTCCCAGAGGACAAACTTACTTGGAACAGAAAGGACAGCAGGATTAAAGATTTGCCAAAATTCTTGAACTGAGTTAAGCAGCAGCTGGGACGAGAATCTCCCTTCTCCTGCCCTAGTCACACACTACTAGGCCCTGAGCCATTTTTAACAATTATTTTTGCCTTCTGCTGGCAACCTCAGACTAACTCTTTCCACACTGTTTAAGGGCTGCAGGACTGGAAGTGACCTCCTGAATCACTACTCCCAGTCCCTTCTAACTGGCAGCAACCACATCATATGAGCCTAGTCAGAAATGCCTCAAAGTGAGTGGGGTGGTGGGACGTGTGATGATTTCATCCTTCCAAATTCCAGAGACAACACCCAGGCAGTTGTGGCAGTGATTGTCTCTTGCTCAGACACTACAGAAAGACTACCGTTGCCTGTTAACAAAAGGAATTTGTGCTGGTTTATTTTGCTTGTAATTTTCCTGTCGTCGCTGTGGAACTGCAAGTGAGGTGGGATCTGGGTAGAGCAGCCACTCATCTCTCCCACCAGCAATGGCTCCGAGTACTAAGAAGCAACTTGCCAGCATCTGAGACCTCAGAGAGCCTTGTTGAAGCACAAGCTGGTACAATATATTGAGTAACAGAAAGATCTGGTGTATGGTGATGGGACCTAATTGAAGCATGAATGTGTTGGCAATGTCTGTCTTTGAAAGGCACGTATTTCATGGCCTCTGGGATACACAGCATTTATTTCCTCAGCAGGGTGAGAGGGCTTTGATCATTCTCCATTAGCCTCTATCTCCCACTCCTCTACATGGCAACCTGTGTCCATGTCTGCAGGAATGACAGGGTGGAGGACCTGGACAGTCAGCAGTTCTTTCTCTGCAGGGTGCAGGTCTTAATGAGTATTCTTCATGTTTTTTCTTTGTTGTCATCTGATCCACTTGGTGGAAGGGATGCCCTGTGGGATCAGCTTGCTTGTTGGCTGGGGAGAACATCCTGCCATGCACTTCTGCTACCAGTCGTTTTGGAGGCCATGAGCTAGGGAGCAGCATGGAAGCAGCATGGTGTGCCTGAGGTGGGGGTAGGTGACCAACAGAGAAGTGAGCAGGATCGCTTGGATTTTGAAGGTGGGTTAAAGAAACAACTAAAACGAGAGGTATAAGGCTGTCACACCAGCCTTTCTACAGAGGCAGCTGGAGGCCTGGGTCACCTGCGTGCTGCTTAAAAAGTGTACTTGGACACAGACAATATATGAGGGGGTCTGAATATGGGCCAGGAGCTCAGGGGGAAAAGAACAGAAAGGACTTTGGAAAGAAGGGCATGCATGCTTGCAGCAGCTAGAAAGCCAGAGCTCCTAGCAAGTGTTGGATTCACCCAGCCATGGCAAGGCCCAACAGCATCTTCCACCATGGCACAGCAGAAACAAGCAGCAGGAATTCAGGGCTTCGAGCCTTCCATAGAAACAACCCTCTTGTGCTAGAGTCCAAAGAAGCTGCCAAAGTTCAGTGGCAAACAGCTATGTGTTAAAGAACAAAGGCCCCTTAAATATCAAATAGTGTTTTAACTTGCTCCAAAATGTAGGAATGAAACTGAGTTTCGTGTCACCACAAGCTACCAACAAAACCTACTTTGGAGAAGCTAGCATGGTTTCCATAGTCAATATTCAAAAGCTGTATAGGATTATCTGGGGCAACAAAGAGAGGGAAACGAGCAGAAGAGATTCTGTTGTCAGGAGCAGGAAAGAGGAATAACAAGCTCAGATGTACTGAGGCAGATGAGCCGAATGCCTCAGGGTTTCTTTTAAGTCACTTCTTCAACAGATACCTAACAGAACATATTAAAACTTCTTCCTCAGGAAGAAGGAGACAGATTACCTGCTTGCATTGCGTGCATCTCATTCATGCATCAGCATTAATAAGCTGCTACTATCACTGTAGCTCAAGTACAGGTTATTTCACTTACAGTTAAATTTTTAAATTTAAAAGTAACACTCTTGTGAGTCCCGCTATTTAGGTTACTGTAACTTAGTGTAGACTAGGAGTTAAGATTTGGAATTTGAATTGGTAAAAAGTAATGTTGACCCTTGCAGGAAGACAGGGCAGTCCTGCACCTAATGGCTCAAGAGGCTCTGTCATTCACAGCACGTGGGACGTAATTGATCGGTACAGAGAAATTCAGCACATTCCCAAGTAGTTAAAGCTGTCGTTCGCTGTGAGGAGCTGCAGTAGTCAGAGGCTTGGGCATGCTCCATGCATCAGTGTGCCCGTGGGCAGCCCAGGTGTTGTGAGCTTTCCTCTGGTTTTCATAAGGTGCAGGCATACCTGTGGGCAATAAGGTCAGAGAGAACCTTTCAAGCCACCAAAAAGTACACAGAAGGCTTCATCCATTTCTGCTGGAGGTTTATCTGGTTATTTCTACAGGTGGTTGTGTGAAATTTTTTGGCAAAGTTCAGCTTTTAGGAAGGATATTATATAATAGAGATTGTGCTGCATCAGCGTGGTGTGAAGAGATATTAAAAATAGACATAAATAGGAATGGCAGGTGTTGGTAGCATCAGTCCTTAAGTCAATTGCATGTGGTTTCCATGAAGTCCTTCCCTTATGAAAATCAGTGCTAAGAAAACATGATGACTTCTGCACCTACTCTGGAAACAAAGAGATCACTGTGCAGGACCTGAGGAAAAGACCTCCTCAGCTGAAAATGATGCAGCATGCCCTCCCCTGTGCCCTCAGCCTGCTGCTATCCCTGGCACGGGAGCAATAGTAGAGTGGCGTTACCTCTTGCCTGAGCACTTATCTGCTTGCAGCTACTTTTACAATGTACATCCAGAAGTAGAAGGGTAAAATTCTGGCCTCACTGAAGTGATCCCATAATCCTCCCTTCAGAAAAGGCAGGATTTTTGCCTAGTTAGAAGGAAGATACCAAGTCCTTCCTTGCACCAAACTGCACACTCCAGGTAATTCAGGAGCCAGGACATCAGCTTCTGCTGATCTTCCTTACCTTGCCAGGTTTTCTGCCAAAGCTGATGACAAAAGTCATGGTGTGACCACAGGCTTGGATAAGGATGATAAGGAGGAATTAAAGAAAAATTTTTACATCAATGCCCAGCTGAGGTCGTGGTGGCTGGCAGTGAAGTGAGAAAGCTGTTTAATGCATGTGGCAGGTCACTTCTTAAAGCCCATAAGGTGGTGTGATGCATGGCCAGTATTTCCTAGTAGTTTATGTTGCTACATAGGCACATTGAAGCTATCTTTGCAGCTCAGAACATCAGTACTCATTGCAGGTTCATGGACCCAGACGTCTCTCTCAGGCTTCAGTCTCACAAGCACATCTCTCTGAAAAGAGCAGTAGGTTTGGGGCACTGCAGCCTTCCTTGCTCCCCGGGAGTCTCCAGGACCAATGGCACTGAGACAAGACAAGATTTCACCCATGCCTGGGAAACTCTGGTCAGGTGGTGGCACTTCACCGGACTGTGGTAAGGCCATCCAAGGTGAAGCTGGATTACAGGAGTCAAGCCTCTAGAATATTAGAGAGAGAAGACTCAAAATCTTTAACAGGGAATTCTTCACTACTGTAGGGAAAATATTGAGCCTGTATCTCCAGGAAAATACTGGCAGTCCAGACAGATCTTCACTGTCACAAAGGGTCTATTACAGCTGTGGAAAAATGTTCCCCCATCCAAATCAGAGACTCACTAAACCTGCCCACTCTGAGAATCCTGTTAGAGATATAAGAAGGTAATGGTGGACTGACAGTTTCCTAATGAATGGTTCCATTTAGCACAGTATTTGAAATGTGAGATCCTGAGATAATGAGTCAAGGATTGCTCAAGAGGACAGGATGCAACCTCTCTGAAAAGCCTCTTTCTGTTCTTTTGCTGGTAAGATAGCTAATAAACCTCTTCTGGAATGGGGCTCTGGTGCACATTGCCAAAATTCAATTTGTGCATTTGTTCTTTTGAGGCAAAGATGTTGAGTGATGAAAACCAAATTGCCAGTGTCAGCTGGGTAAAACCAGTTAATATTCTGTAGCCTGGAATAAAGTTCCCGTACCTGCATTCCTCCTAGGTGCAGCTCACTTAAGCATTTCAAATATCCACTGAGTGAATACTTTGGGGTTTGGAGGTCAACAGTGGTTAAAACAGAAGTGCTCGCAGGCTAGTTTGCAGAACAAGCTCTTTGACTGAAGAAAATGAGATATAAACCAGCACTTTTTCCTGGGGCATGAAAGAGAGAGAATAACTCAAGAGCTTGAACAGTTTGCCTTCTGTTAAAATGCATGCACTTCTGCTATGTGGTTCAGAGGCCAGGGCTCAGCAGCATGCCCTAGCAAGTGAGCTCCCAAGCACAGGACGTTTACAATTTACAGCAGCTGTAGAAGAGGTCTTCAGCTATTGTGCTGTGCACCTCAGTGGCAACAGCAGTAGCACCACTATAACACAGAAATAGCCAATGACAGCCTAACTGATCTTGAACAGTAGGTTAGTCACTGTTATATCTTCTGAGGAGTTTTTAACATTCTGAGCCTAAGCATGATGAAAGGGTGCTTCTTCAGTTTAGTGTTTTATGTGAGAACTAATGTTGGTCTATTAGCAGTGTGTGGCTGCATGGACACGTGATTTCTTGAATATGTCCACTGAACATAAAGGTTTGACCTGGACAGTCCATATTTCAAGGTTGCTTTGGGTTAGACTGCATACCCAGTCTGGATATGAGACGGTGCACCCATGGCTTTGTCTGTAGGAACATGAAATCTTTCCGTTCAGGTGCTGCATGTCAGTACTTCCCCTTGATAGCTCAGCCAAAAGTTCCAGCTTCTACTGACACGGTCATCAGTAAGTGCGAATGCAAAGGAGATGAAGGCTCTGTTGACATGCTGATCCACTGATACCCACCCTTGGATTTTGCTGATATGGACAAGACCTTGTCCCTTGGACCAGAATGCTCCCCAGCTTCCTGAGTGGAGTGCAGGCAAATCCACTTGTATTGTTGGACCATGCCATGCTCAAAAGCCTTTCACATCTGCTTGCAACAAAATGCTACTTGAGAAAGGTGGCAAAAAAGTTGGAGGGAAGAATCACATTTCCAAGGTCTGCTGTTGTAGCTCAGCGGTAACAGTCATACTAACAGGACTTGTGAGCTACTTCTTGTTGTAAAGAGTTGATTTCTGCGAGTCTCTTTGATAGGACATTCGGATCCATCACAAACCATCCACATAGATATATTTGCTACTAGAACTTCTTCAAGGAAAATGGGAGGAGGGTTGAGAGGACAAAGATGGCAGGTTGCAGACCTCCTCTTGACTTGATCCAGTGTATTTTTCTCTGCTGAAAATGAAAGCATTTCTCTTCTGAATGCCAGAACATTACAGCTAATGAGACAGTAACTACTGAGATGAGGACAACCGTTATAAACTTACAGAGCAATTACTACCCAGAGGAGCGAGATAATGCTGCCAGAATACCTGTCTGTTTGTGACCATCACTTTCAGTTTGCAGCCTCTGGCCTGGCAGCTGAAGGTAGGTGGAGGCTCATTCACACCAGAGCCTGGCAGTCATCCATGCAATTCCATGTGTAACCGTCACAGGAGAAGCTTTCCTGTGGGTCCTCCTCAAAAGCCACAAGAAAGCTGTAGCAGCTGGATGAAATGGGTATCAGTCAGAGAACAAATGACAACTTTTAGCTGATGTGAGGTACTATGAAAGGCATACATCAGCTTTAACTACTTCAAGGTCAGCAAGCTGAAACCCTGCCTATCCATCTGCGCATTTCCACTCCAAGTTCCCTTGCACAGCACAGCAGCAAGGGGAGGGCCATGTTACTGACCAAGTGGAGTGAAAACGACGGAGTATTTGACTGCAGTATAGAGATGCTGGTTCCAGAAAGCTCCCTTCCTGCTCTGTGAATTAGTTTTGAACCCACAAGAGGTTTGATAAGTGAACAGACCTGGCATGGAAAGTTGAAACGCGATTCAGAAGCAAAGGAAAATACACACAGTAAGTAGCTCTCCTTGCAAAACTTGTTCGGCTTTTATCCTTACCCTGCCCCTGCTAGAGCTACTCCAAGTGCCACCTCCCTCTTCTTTCAAATGATTAAACCCTGACTGCGCTCAGGGGGAGGCGAGGGTGGTTCAAACCAAAAATAAAGATGCAAGTCTAAAGGTCAGGCAAGCCAAACTGATGTTTCAACACCCAGGTCGTAGTGGGCTGTACATTCAGTTGGACTCTGTGTCCCCTGGATATTTATAAAAAATTGCCTCAATTAGTCCATCTAATTCCTTTCTCACTTCGCAGAGTACAACACTAGGAGACATTAACTCCAGTGTTGCTGCTGTATTACCAGCATCTCATTTGCAGTCCCTAGCCTTGTGTTCACACATGCACACACAAGTGCACACCCCAACAGATCAGTCTCGTTAGCCCTATTTTGTGGCTGAGCTTCAGAGTCAAGGTGGACAGGAGGTCAGTGAGAGGGGGCCCCCAGGAAAGAATTAATGCCCAACCCATGGCACAGCATTCTCCAAGTTATCAGAGGCTGCTGGGACCATTGTGGAAGGTGGCAGCAAGGTTATGACAGGCAAATGTGCAATCAGATGAAAGATATTTGTCTCCTTAATTCATGGTCTGTTCCAGGAGGGGATGAATGCAAATGCAGAAAACAAAAAGTACTTGAAATTTTGTGCGGAAGCAAGTTTGTAGCTCTGGAGTTTATTTTCAAGGGTTGCCATTACACTCACTAAGTTGAGCACTAAGTATCTCTAGGTTTGAATCTGTCTTCAGGGATTAGAGTCATTGGACTTGGAGCCAGCCAGGCTGTTATTTGGGAAGGGGGAAGAAGTGGCGGTGTCTGAACTGCCCACGCGATCTTGCCAACACTTCTGTGACCTTTCTCTACAAATGGAGAGCAGGAATCCAATGGGAGCACAACCATCACTTTAGAAAGGAAAGAAGTGGAGGCACCTTCTGATTTTGACAGTATAAGCCCATCTGCTTCAGGGATGCCGCAGCCTCAGACATCACACCGGTGAGACTGAGCCTGGAATGTGGTTTCCCCTTCCCAGTGAAACCAAATTTGAGGCCTATCTATAAGTATGCAAGGAGAAGTGTATGTATGTATGACTTTAATTGCTGGAGAGCTATGGCCTAGAATGCCAACGTGCTCAAGCACCCTGCTCCCTTAGTCATTTAAAGTGCTGTGCATGCTGCTTGGATACCTCCTAACACTGTTTGCTAGATCAGATATCAAACAGGAATGTTAAACTTTGAAAGTGGAGCAGCAGTGTGCCTCGGTAATTACCCTTCTCTCTGAATAATGGAAGCCTGCTGGACAGGACAATGATTTATTAACATCACCTTTCCTGCCTTCTCCGTGCACTATCTCAAGCAATTTGGTCAGTGATTTTTTTATAGCTCTTTTTTATCATGGCATACTTACTCTAGAGGACTAACAACTTTATGCCCCTAGAAACCCCATATTCTCACAGTTGTTGCTGGAATCCAAAATAATTTTTCTATCATTGTTGTGTGAACATTTTTCTCATTCTCAGAGCCACAACGGTTTGTATTGCTGCTCTGGCTCCTAGCAATAACAAGAAATTGCTGGAAGTTAGAAGCAGTCCTAGATGAAATGGGTATCTATCTGGCCTGTGAGCTCTTCACTGCTGTGACAGCCAGGACATCTCAGACATGCCAGTAAACCCAGGTGTGACAGAACAGTGTTTGAACTGGAGCCCCCCACAAACACTAACCAAATTGCAGGAGCTGCTACAACAGAGGGCTGCTTCCTACCCCACAGACACCCTGCTTGCATTTCATTTCTAGCTAGTCTAGGAAATGCATCATATTTCATCTGCTCATTGGCTTTATGTTTGCTGAGTTGTTAAATTAGTATAAGAAAAAATATCTCACTGTGCACAATGGTTGAAAGTCAACATCTAATATTTGCTGAAGCTTTTCCCTCCATTGCTCCAGGGACTCTATTTGCCCGCCAGTAGTGTAGCTCAGAAAAACCCAATTAGCAGAGGAGACAGACTGATGCCAGCCCATGGTCATCTGCAGCTGATGTCTTTGCTGAACAGATGGAGGTGTTTTTCCCTGCTGGTGGGGGTCCCTTTACTCGCAATGCCTGCACCTCTTCACCTCTGGAACCATGGCTACATGTGGCCTGCTCTACCTGGCCAACCTACACCACTCCTGCCACATGCCACTGATCGATCTCCAGACCAGCAGGCACTTGCCAACTCCTCAAAGCTGTTATCTCAGGATCTGGAAATAATAGCCCAGCAGGACTCCTTGGACATGCCTGCAAAAGTGAGCAACAGATCTGCTTCTAAGAATCATGAAAATCATGACAATTGCTGCTCTTTGTAACGGAGCAAATTTAGCCCCTTCTGCGCTGCCAATGGGACTTAAAAGGTCATTCACACAACGGCCACTCTTCTCAAGAGAGTGCAATAAAACCTCCCAAACTGGAATGGAAGCAACTGACATTTGCCAAGTTCTTGTGTAAATGATCAGGTTTTGTAGTGAGTCAATTAAGCCACTGGAGCAAGCTATCCAGAGAAATTTTTCAGAAATAGCTGAACCCTGATGGAGCAGGTCAAAACTAACCATCTCTTTCCACTTCAAAATCCATGAGTTATGGTGAAACACAGCAAAGCCCTCAAATAATCCTTTCACTGCAAACAAGAAATGAAAGATAACCAACTACAGTCCGTCTTACTGTTAGTATCATCTGCCAATTCAATCTCCCATCTCCTTAAAGCTTTCTTCCCCTTGTTGCTCTCCTGATGGACATCATGACCAGACTAATCTTGAAAAGAGGTTTTTAGGGTTTTTTTTCCAAGTGATGGCTGACCTGTGGAAAGCAAACTGTGTCAGAACCAACCTCTATGCTTAGTAGTTATATCTTTAATAACTTCCTGAAAATGTGATAGATGTGCCCCAAATGGATCCTGTGAAAACTGGTACCAAGAGAAACTCAGTTCCTGTTTTGTGAAGCAGTGACCAATATATGATCTTTTTACACATACTTTGCTAATAAGAGTCAGTAGTTTATCTTTAAAGGAGAGACAAACGTTTTTTTCACTCCTTCAGTGCAAGTACCTTTCCCTCCCTGTGGATGGTAGGTTGCATAGGAACGGCTGGATTTGGCCCATGAACCAGGGGATTGGTAGGCATTTTGGGATTCAGCCAAGGCAGACACGGAAGGAGGCTGATGTGGTGCCTGTGGGGCGGTCTCTCCACAAACAGCACAGTGTGTGTCCCATCCACATGAGCTGTGTGGGACTGTCTCTACAAGAACAGCCAGGGCTTGCCAGCTCAGCCACACAAGGTGGAAGTAAACAAGTCTGATACTGAAAGCGGTCACGTCGCCTCCCTTTCCAGGCAGCCTGGATACAGCCACGTGCCCATCAGCATGTTTCTTCTTTCCGTACTTATTTTGGCCAGGGATTATTTACACTTATCTGAGGGACTGGAGAAATTAAAACACCAAGAAAAGGTATGCCTGCCCATCTTTCTCCCTGCATGGAGGGGTCTTCTCACCAGGATCTTGCTAGGACCACCCTGTGCCTGGGGTCTAGCTCAGAGAGCAGCTTCACGTGAAACAAGGAGAGAGAGTGGTTGTTCCCACATAGGCTTTGCTTCAGGATGCGATGAAGAGGTTTATATTGAGGAAAAGCATACCGCCACAGGTTAGAAACATTCATGGCACCAGTTTTTCCAGTGTCAATTATGCTTACTGCGCTTTCATAAATATTTTTAAAAAGCAGCCTGTGTCAATGGAAAACAGCTCCCTTGTATCAGGAGGCCTGATCTCAATTGTTTTCATGGAGCTAGGCATTCAGTCCAGTCACTTGTCCAGAACAACCCAGCAGAAAATATGGTTCTTCTTTGGCAAAAACTTCTTAAAACAAACAAAAAAGGCACAATAGATAAATTTCTCAATTCCAGGATTGTTTTAGACCATATCTGCCAGACAGCAAGAACTGTTGGTCACACAGAAAGTGACTTTCCCTTCCTTCCTTATTCGTGCTCCAAGGCCCTGCATACACCATGTGTGTGCTTACGGATACAGCTCTCTGATTACTTTGGAAGTGCAAAATACTTGGCTTAGGGGCTTGTGACAGACTTTCCTTGGCTCTAAAGCCTCCTCAGTGCCTTCAGTTTAGGCTAGCCCAAAACAAAATCTTTGCTTCAATCTGCCATTCAGTTTTTCAGCAATAAAGCAACCATCTCAGACAGCGCTCTCTGATGTCACCTGACCAGACCTGATGCCTTCAGGATTTAGGAAAAAGGCTGGGGGAAGAATGCAAATGTACATCTGAAATTGGCATTGAGATTCCTGGCTTTGACTCCTTCTTTGTCAAGTCCTGTCAACCAGCCCGTTGTTTGTGCGTGAGTGTTTGAGCGGTCTTCCCTGGCCATTTCAGTGTCAGCTGTTACTCAGCAAGTGTGTGGGATACAATCCACTCCTTTGGAGGTGACCCAGTGCTGGGATTTAAGGTTATTTGTTGCTTCAGGTTTGCTTCAGGCTCTTTACTCTGAGCTACCTCATACATTTTGTGCTGTCTCTCTTCCCTTTTCTACTACATACCCCATTCTGCTTCCTCTGGTTCCAGCTTAACCTGTGTCAGACGACTCAAGCTTATGCTTGTTACTGAGCTCGGGACTGCTCAGGACTTCTGCAAGAGCTCCACACAATGTGCGGCGTTGGTGAATGAAGAGTTTTGTATGGGAACATTAATTACGGAGGAGCCTGGCACAGAAGAGGAAACACAAGTCCTTTTCTTACATAAACATTTTCAGTTTGGTTTGGCTGAATACCTGGATACCAATTCTCTATGGGTTGGGATCCCTCAAGTTTATTTATTTATCTATCCAGTTATGTTCCTGTTTTCTAATTTAACAACTCCTTAACTATCATCACCATGGTAGAAAACATACCTTGATACACAAGGTACAGGAGACAAGTTTATGTTCAATTTCAACAGAAACTAAGAAAATTATTCAGACAGAGGCATCACTGAACAGCTCTGTCTATTCACTCAAAAAATGGATGAACTACATTTCTCATGTCTTGCCATCAAACTTTTTCTATTTCTTCAGCTTTCCAGAAAGGGGACTCAAAACTCAAACACAAGTAAACAGCAACTTTTTTTTTAAGCTCTCTCCATTCTGATAAGAATAGTTTCTTACAGGAAAAACAAGATCAAAACCCCTACACATAGGGAAATTGGGGAGATTATTATCAGAATACTGCATCCCACATGGTGTCTAATTGCACCTTCTACACCGAAAAGAAATACTGTCAACAATGGAAATAGTCTAAGCAATACTGCCTCAAGTTTTTAATAACGGAGTGTCAAATAAACAGTGTTTTGGCGATTATGTCTCAAACTATTTGTTAATTGTGTCTCCTTAAGTAGAAAAGAGGCAGACATCAAAATAAATTATACTGCTTAATATAGTGGAAATAGATCAGGGTTGAGAGGAGTGTCCATTAAGTTCACTGATTTGCCTACTTCTCAGTCAGCCTCGTTCTGTCTGTCTGCCTCTCCCCCTCCTCCCATTTTACTCTTGTTTCAAGCACAAGACCACAGATGGAGACTCTGAGGGGGATGGGGAGGAGCAGATATAACTGCTTTATCTTTTTTTTTATTTTGAAAAGGTAAGATTCCCTTACAAGATAATCCTTGTCTGAAAAGAATTTCTGACAAAAGGGTATTGTGCCCATAGAGGTAAATCTTTTGGTTTTCTTTATACTAGATAAAGGTAATTAGGCAGTGGACTGAAACTTGATAGCAGCCTGCCTGTAGCAGCATGACAGTCAGTAGGGGCAAATGGAAGACACTCTTGACAAGTCGTACGCATATTTTCATAGAAACAGTTTTCTGGAACTGAGAGGAGTTGGGAGAAAAGAAGTAGGTAGAGAAGACTAATGCTTATTCACTTCAGGACATATGTCATGTAAAACTGATATAGAAATTTGGTAAAACTGGAGAGAGAAAGAAAGCTTGAGTTAAAAAGAAGTAAACTAGGAGCAAAAGCTGATCTAAAGTGATCCACACAGTTGCAACACTCGCCCTCATTCAAGTTTTTGAAATGTAGTGAAGTTCAAAACACATCACAAAAGAGCCTGAATTCCCTACTGAAAGAGATAGATACTCCTAGAGAATGACCCGGATACCAAAACTTCAGACTGTATGAATACTTTAGAGTCTCTCAGAAAATTGTCTCCAGTCATCAGGAGAAATATTCAAGTAAAATTAACTATACATTCATAAGACAGAAAATTTTGGAGCTTTAGTAACATGGAAGATGTAGAACACAGCTGAAGACACGTAGCGTTGGGGCAGCTGTATTTGTGTCGCAAACAACATGACTACTTTGACACAAGGAATACTGTAGGAGGAAAACAGCCCCTTGACAGATAAAAATGATAAAGTGATCAATGGTCACGTAGAAAAGATATACTTTCTGTATTTGGAAGCCAGAAAGTTAATGAGCATAAATGCCGCCTTTCCACTCATAGAAGAGGACTGCATTAAACCACGCTGACTCAGAATAAATATTTTGAAAATCAGCAGACCTAGAAAATTTGTAGTCAAGAGACCTACAGAGCTGATGGAGAAGATCTTGGCCTAAAAATACTCATTTTTAGTGAATCTTGAAACACCAGAAGGACACTAGAACAATGCAGAGTGTTCAGCCAACATCACAGTAGGTCACCAGCACACTTGATAGGGATCCTAGGCAGCAGAAAAATGAATTGTTAATGAAATTAGATGGGAACACAGTCAGTAGAAGTCTACACTAGTTTACAACATAGCATTCCTGTAAGAAACTAATGATATACAATGTCTCTGTGATTTCTTCCAAAGGGATTAACACAGGGATTGAAGCCACTCCCAAGAGCTCATTAGCTGATTCCTCTCAGATAGCCATCCATATGCAACAGGTTATTCAGTGCTACTTAGATATGACCGGATCGAACAAACAAGCAGTTAGATTGTAGTTTGACTACAGTGTGTCAGTTGTCATGAGCTGTGGGTCAAAGGTAAGACTGCGGCAGAACCAATCTTGCCACGTTGGCAAGGAACTGTTCAGATGAGAGATGTATGACTGATCCCTTTTGTAAAAAGAGGTGAAAACTTTACAGAAGTCTTTTCCATGCCAAGTCAGGTGATGAGTTTGCCTTTGAGCATGTGAGCAAGAGACGCCATCAAAGCACTGGAACGTCATTAGTGACTGGAATCCAGGTCAGCTTCTGATAGCGACTGAAAAAAATCTCCTCAGAACATGAAACAGAAAATTTTTCTACCCCAGTCCAGTTTAAGCAGGGATGTGCTTTTATCTGTGTGTACAGTATTAGGGAGATTGTTTCAATGCCCACAGTTTTAGAAGGTTGTTGAAATATTGGAGTGGGTGAAGAAAACGGACACAAAATTTAGGCAAGGTCTAGAGAAAAAGGCCACAGCAGAGACTTGGAGAACTCAGTCTGCTGAGTTTAATACAGACTAGTATAAAGTGAGAAATTACTCGATTTCAGAGGATGTTTCCCTCCTAGCAGAAAATGTCATGGGCTAAAGAGCTCTTAATCTAGCAGAGAAATGCACAACAAGCCAATAGCTGAAAGCAGAAGCCTGGCAAACTGAAGTGAGAAAATACTCAGAAATGTTTAACAGTAAGAATAAGCATTAGAACGAATTGCCAAAGAAAGTGGTTGGTTCTTCATGTAAAGCTATCGTCATATCAAAGCTCCAGGCCTTTCTAAGTGACAAGCTTCTGTTAGACAAATGATGAGCTTCTGTTAGACAAGCCTCCTTATGAGAGTGACTGTCCAAAACCTAATGGCCTATCCCAAGGACTGAAGCTCAGCTGGCTTCAGGAGGCTCAGACCAGACCAATGGGTCTAGGAGACTGGTACAAGTTAGTTTAAATTTTTAAATTCTTATCTACCAGCCTTAGTTGTAATCTCTCAAAGTAAACAAAGACTTCCTGCAGCTTTCGCCTTTCTGGACTTTATGAGTGGGTGAAGAACTGTCTCTGCACCTCTGGCGATGCAAACCCTCTGCTGAGTGAATCTCTCCTTGTATCTAAGTACGCTGCAGTAGCAGGGGCTTTTCTTTTCTCAGTCTTTAACGTTTTTCCTGGGAAAAGGGCAGTTTCTCTCTATCCAGCTCTCTTTCTCTCTTTCTCCATCTCAAGCCACAATTGCCAAGTCTTCTGGAAAATATTTTCTAGCTTCTGGAACAGATTATTATCCCTGCTCAGTGCAGATCTTCTGTACTGTATTTCTCTGGGTGGTTTTCAGAGCCTCTTGGGGCCCACTACTTCCCATGGTCTGGCAAAATCCCTGACCACCACTTGGGACCTCGGTTTGTTTATTTTAATATTTATAGGGAAAAAACCCCTGAAACCAACTGATGCCAACCATCGGTACAGAACAAAAAAAATTAATATAGACCAAACACATTTCTATTCCCTAAAGAAAGATGTAGAATAAAGGCCTCACCCAGTGTCAAATTAAATAAAGTCCAGAGTTAGAAGTTTTGTCTTGCAACACGTTCTACAACTGTCCAAACTGCGTGGCAAGAAGCAATAAATACCGAAGCCAAGGGCTTGGGGGGACAAGTCCTCCTGCCTGGTCTCAGCAGCTCCAGCGCAGAGAGATAGACAGCAGGAGCATTCTGGTTCATTTCAACTATTGTAAAAATTTAACAGCCCCAGGGCAGATACCAGCTCCAGCTGGAGAGGACGGGTCTGACACGGAGCTCAGCTCTAGGAAAGCTGGTGTCTTAAATAGGCACACAGAGCACACACCTCAAAGGCACACTTGCCTCTCACCTAGGGCCCTGCTCTTCTGACACTAGTTTTCTTACTTCTGATCTGTGCAGGAGGTGGACAGTGGGACTCACTTACTCCATGGTCCTTACTTTGACCTTTGCACCTCTCTACACAGTCTTCCCAAGCTGGGGAATTTCTCTGCTCTGTTAAAAAGCAGGAGGTTAAGGAATTAAGTGTCACTGAGGCATCTGGGAAAAGCTGTCTTACTCCTCGTGGTGGCATGCTGCATGCCCAAGTTGAAAATGGTGACCTGTCTCCTCTCTGTTTCCTAGGTCCTTGCTGTTGCTGCTCACCCCAGTAGGGCTCCTGAGTTTCCGGCCCTTAGTTCCGTGGCTCAGACAGTGCCAAAGCCATTGTTTTTTGTGCTGGAGCTATGTGGTTTCTGTGCCAGAATTATAAGAAAACCATGAAGAAATATTAACATTTTTGTGTGGACTTATGCAACTTCTTCCATGAAGACCTTCAAAAATGACAAAAGTCTTGCCTTGTCATTAACCGTAGGGAAATACGTGGTGCACGTGTTAAAGGAACAACAGTTTGTCCAGAAAAAGAGCATGTTTGCAGACCAGAGATGTTCTGAAGGACATCATGTATACAACTCCAACCAAAAAGGCTTCTGCAAAGGCCAAGCTAAGCAGATGGATATGAAATCTGCTTTCCAGGCAAATTTCAGACTACAAGCACAGCTGCTACTGCTTTTGGGCAGTCACAAAGCACGGCTAGAATGTCGATTAGGTTGGGGACAAAGTTCTACAAAAACCATCCATCATCTTCTAGGTTCCAACATGGTGCCACTTTTTACCAGGAGTGGTTATCTTTTCCATCCTGGGGCAAGAACAGTGGTCATCACCAGCCATGCGTGCATACTCTGGAGCCTGTTGGCTTCACCACTCCCTCTTACCTAGGGCCCCAGCAATGCTTACTCTGCTCTCCTACCAGGAAACAATATTGTACATGAGATCCCAAACACTTTATAAAGTTCTTTCAGCCTTAGCATGTGTATCAGCACTTTGTAAAACACACAGGGATGGAAACACACATGCCAAATTATTTGAGCAGTGAGACTGATTAGTAGTTCAGGGTTTGTCCTGAGGAAATGCTTGCTTTTGTAAAATATTGGGTTGCTGTCACTCGTGCTTGACCACCCTTCATTGCTCAGGAGCTCAGGTATATCCTGTGAAATCTGCACGAACCACCACACGTTTTTGAGGTTGGTGGGTGGACATATGTTCATTACAGAGCTAGCTATACAGATGCTCAACAATTAAGTCGTTACTGGACTCCTACACACGTAAGGTACATGGGGCTCGTGGAGTGCCTGCCAAGTTCCTCAAGTAGTAACAGTTCATGACACTCTTGAGATATCTGCCAGATGCTGACACGGTGTTCTGAAGTTCCTATTTCAGGACATAATTTTAAAAATACTTCTAGCTCAGGATTTAGATGCCAAAAAGCATTTGTGTATGAATTGTAATGTAAACCATAAACCCAACAGGAAACATCAGAGCCTTCTCCTTTTGTAGATACGATGTGACTGTGGAGCTTTAGGAAAAGGTTCCTTTATTGGCGAGAAAACAGATAGGTTTTACTGTCCCATATGTGCAAAATGAAATAACCAATTAACATATATCTGGCAAAGAAAGAATATTTTTACCTTCCAGCATTGCCCACACATCCCAAATTGTATATTGATTGCAACATTTATGAGTATTGCCCCGGGGGCAGATGGAGAACACTCTGCCAAGCACCGACTTTGGCTGAGAAGGAGGCACTGCTGTTTTAAAAACAGAATCAGCAATTCAGCTCAGCCCAAATTTACTCGTGTTTCTGGAGCTCACACTGGGAATGCTTGGTGGCCTTGAAAATAGTCACTTTCTTATCTCCAACTAATACAATTCTTTCTTACCCTTTCAGCAGATGCCAAAATTAATTGCAATAGAAAAGCAGTCCCAAAAAGAGACCCTTGTGTGCTTTGCCTAAGCTGAGATCTACATTTGTAGATCTAAGTTCAGTAAGAAGTAGAAGTGTGTATGTGGTAGGCATGTGTTTTCAGCACACCAGCCCTTTGAAGCTGACTTCTCTTTTTTTTGTCTCAGTTAAGATTAAGGTTGGTGAGAGGAAGTCTTAAAGCTAAGAAGATGCAAGTCCTGTTTTTCCCAGTATGTTTTTACAGGGGAAATGCAAAGACAACAACAGCGTGAGCAAGAGAATGCAACTCCCACCCCTCCGGCAAGTCATCCTCAGTGCATGTTTTTAGCCCAGCCACACCAGCCTCTGGGCCAGAATTAAGTACATATTTGTTGTTTCTGAGATATTGTCACAGGTACTTTGTAACTGCTGAATTGATTCAAATATCCCATAACACCATTTTGAGCCACTCCCCATCATCTTTATCAAGTTTGTATACGTTGGGCCCCTGAGTGCACTAATAAGCCTTAATGGCCTTGATCAGCCTCAGCTGGGGCTTCCACCCACACCCATTAAGCCCATCTCAGCTCAGCCAGAGACTGATAGCCCTGGGCTGAGCTGTGTTGGAGGAGTGCTCCTCTCCAGCTTGTCTGTGTCTATGTCCACACTTCTGTTTCACCGTGGACCTCGTTGATCCAGACCTCATCCTGCAAATTGACCTCCTGGCTAGACCTCAGCCCAGCCTTGTTGTTGTGGGCCTTCCCAGGCATCGCTAGACCTGATTTTAACCCTGCCTTACAGATTGAATTTCCAGCTTTACCTCAGACCCATCTCATTGCCGTGGTGTTGCTGTATTATCTAGACTCTTGGCCGCTTCTGGCCATCGTCTCCAGGTATGTCCTACTCACTTCATTCAGATGCTGTGGATGGGCACTGGCTGGGGAGACTGGGCCCTGCTGGCCCTGGTGTCCCATCACCTCTTGGCTCATCTTGCTTTAGGGAGTAGCTGGCCTGTGTGGTGCTATGGCAGTGGGAGCTGTGTTTAGGTTTATAGGAGCATAATAACGGCCAAGAGGGTCTGAACAAGAGTTCCCCCAGTGCAGTATCCTTGTCACACAATAGCTGCTGGGCAATGCTTACAGAAGAGTGTAAGTGGCCTGTGTTGCTAAATTTCACCAGCTGGTGTCTGAGGAACCTCCTGAGCTGGAGGTGAAACCTGTATGCTAAAGTTCAAAGTCCAGGCACACCAGTCCATGCCACCCTTCTGGTCAGTCTGTGGGCTGGTGACCAGCTCTGCCAGAAGTCCTTGGGTTGACCACAGGCGATAACCTGGGTCACCTTGGAAGCTCCCCAGTTTCCTCACATTGTTACTCAAACTTATTTCCCAGTGTGTGTCCACTGATAACTGCTGCCCTTGAATACAATTTGTCTGCAGCAGTCCCTTTGCATCCCCCTCTTGTTCCTTTTCACTATACTACTTCTTTCTCAGGTACACTGCTAAACACAGACTCATCAGGAAGGGCAAATAACCCTTAGATCTCTGGAGAGATTCTGGCTTGCAAATGAGGCCAGCCACGTGGATAGTTTGGGTTGGACAATGCAGTATGATGGGGTGGACAAGTGCAACTTGGGCCATTTGGTTAAAAGTAATATCGAGGTCAAACCTCTATATCAGTAGTGTAGTCATACGTTTAGGTCTAGCTTTGGAAATCAGTCCCGTTTTTAAGACATTGAAATGCCATATGAGTGTGATAACTTTGAATCCTTTCTACTGAAAGCTTTGGACCTCATAAAAGCAATCTCCAGACTTATGTAGCGTGTTAGTATACTCCACACTGACCCCTAAGAGGTATAAATAGGGAGCTCTGGTTTCCCATGTATCCGCATCTCCTGTCTCCTGTGGTCTCCATCAAAATAACCCTATCTTCTCGGTCTCTCAAAGCTTCCTCATAACAGTATTCTCAGACTCTTCCCATGTTCCCAGAATGATTCCTTCTCTGGTTCCCTTAAGCCTCTGCTTCTTTCCATGTCCTCAGCATTCTCCTGTACAGTGATAACTTCATCCTGCTCCTCCACTAAAATATATCCTCATATTTTCACCATCTTCCACTTTTGCCTGGTAGGAAGCAAGAGGCTGTGTGTGCAAGGACAAGGCTAGAGCTGTATGTCCACCAAAGCCATGGGTAATGGCTACCCTTCCCTTGGGAAGGGCATTAGTCTGGGCATCTCTCTTTCCCTTCTTCCTCTTCCCACGTGGATTTCTGTGAAATGAGTTTTAAGAGACTGCTGCACTCTCAAGTGTGACTGAAACTGGCCAGAAGCTTCAAGAGTCCCTGGGGAAGGGGCTGTTAGACAGACGGGCTTTGCATAAGCCCTTGTTCCTCTGAACTCTTGCACTATTAAGTGAGATTAAAGTGCTGAGGGAGTGGAGTTATTTTACCTCCCTCATTGTTTAGTTCAAATTCATCCAACAATAACTGTAATGGTGTCTTAAATGTATTTTAAAATATTTTAAAACAGCGTTCTACCTTCAGTTTTCAGAACTACTGTGCAAGATCAGCATTTTACACTGGGATGTGATAAGAAAGAGCTTTCAAACAGCCATTATGCTGCACAAGTATGTGGGGAACTGCTCAGAGTTAATTTAAAACAAGGGAATTTTGCAATTCTGGAAGAAAGACTAGTAAGCGTGGTTTAAATGTGCCTCTCTCCTTTTCTCTTTTCACTGTTTCTACTCCAGCCTGATGTGTAATCAGATAGTTTTCCAAGATCTCTGTTAGCAAGCAGAGTTTAGTGTGCAGGCACCCACTCCTAATATTATGGGAGCTTAGAGGCCTTTGAGTGCGGAACGAATTGGTTTTAAAAGCAACAGCAATTGCTAAAAGGATGGTATTACAGTAATAGATTCGAAAGCTTACCCTGTGAGAAATGTGGCAGAGGGAGCTGATGATGCAGATTAAGCACTTTGTGAGCTGCTGGAAGCAAAGCGGGTCCAGATGATTGCACTGACAGAGGTGGGTTGTGGGGCAGCTGACACCTCATTAAAGTCAGGGCTTTCAATGCTCCCACAACCACCGTGGGACTTGGGAAGGGTGCGGGAGCAGCAGGAAGTCACAGGCTGGGCGAGGGAAGGAGACCCTCTATCTGTATACCCAGTAGTGCTCTGCAGGGGCTAACCTAAACGCTGCTGTGATAAAGGTAAGCGTAAATAATTCTAATAGGAAAAGAAGAAGAAAAAAAGGAAAAAGAAAAGGGGAGCCCTGAGTAAAGGGAACTCTAAAGAGATCTGCGTGACTTTGACAGAAGACACTGGGGCCCAGACCCCCAAAGCTGTTTGATGAGAGTCAGGTGGCCAAATAACGTTTAAGATCTTGGCCACAGTCTGGAGAGACAGAAAAGGGGCTGGTGGACTGCTTTTCATCCGTGTGGAGAGGAACCATGAAAGGCTGAGCTATCAATACTTTTCAGGATGTTCATGCTATTGGGAATTTCTCATGTTTTTATTTACTGCACCATAATATTTTCAATCTGGTTTACATGTGGTATACGCATTGGAAGTAACTTGAAATTCTAAAGGTTTCTTTGCCTGGCTGCATAAATACAGAGGCATCTTGTTTGGCAGGCTCAATTAAAAATTAAAAGTGCTTTGGCTGTAACTCCTTGCCATGGGCACATCAAGACCTTGGTTTCCGCAAACACAGACTCCTCATTAGGGCCACACTTTACCAGCAATGGTTTATGTCTCTAAAATAGAATAGTTATTATTAGCTAAAGCCAAAACATATTCAGTCAATCAGATTCTGGTTTAGGGATGTTATGGATAGCATGTAAATTGAAGTGCTAATGACAGACAAAATAGCGCAGCAATGAAATTCTATTCATAAACTCACGCTCGCTAGTTTCCAAACTATTGTTAATGACCTCTTTCTGGATGTCAACAAGGCAGGAATGGGAAGGCAGAAAAACAAGGATCAGTAAAATAAACTTCAATGTGCATACGCATGCAAATGTACATGCATGCACACACATATACACACGTGTGCTTATTTGTACAAGTGAAATAATGCCATGTCCATTCTAAGTGCTGCTTTTCTGCTGTTCCATCTGTACAATGGGTTCTTAAAGCAATTATTAAAAATTACAGAAGGTGAAGGGAAGAGCAAAGGAATATATGACCCAAGAGAAGCATACAAATCATATGGACACCTACTGGGTGGGCAATTTGAGCTGGCTCACAGGCAGCACAAGATGAGTCTGCCTCACAGAGGGTGCCACTTTCTGCTCTATCCCCTAGCTTTAATATTTTACAAACATCCTGCTGGCCCTCAGATGACTCTAAGGATGGTTTTGAAGATGTCAGCTAAAGATAAGCAACACAAAGGTGTCCACAGGCAGGCAGAGCAAGATCTTCAAAGGTCCGAACTTCTGCCATTCATCTTAATGGCATGTTATTGCTTAAGTCATGCAGCAATGTATAGTTTATTATTGTTAACTATTTCACTGCTGGGTAAAACTTACAAGATAAAACTAGAATGACAAGTAGTAGGAAGGTATACATTAGTCACTCTCGCTAGCATCTCATTTTGGCCTCACACGACAGTAACGTTTTTATCTGACCTTCGTATTTGCATTATAAAGGATTGTCTTGAAACTATTTGCTATTAAATAAGCTGCTGTTCTGACTGTTCTGCTGCTTACCTGACAGCCTGCCTTTACATCACAATTTGACGCTACCGTGACCATGAGATGATAAAATTTATGCTCCCAGAGAAAGAAAGGAAGGCAGGGTGATAATCCTGGACTGTAGGAGAGCAAATTCCATCATCTTCAGGACACCATGGGAGGCTGCCATAGAGCAGTGTGAAGGAGGGTCACATTTGTTTGATCTTCAAGAAGAGTCTCCTTGGAGGACCAGAATGGCCGATTCCAGTGAGCATGGAAATGAGCAGTCCTGGCAGGGGACTGGCTTGGGAACAGGGAACTCCTGACTGAAACAAAATGCATCCTTTGGAGGTTTTTCAAACTTAACTGGATGAAGCTTTGAGCAACCTGAAAGTTGACCCTGCTTTGCACAGCAGAGGTGGGGTGGTTGAGAGGTCCCTTCCAACCTAAATTATTCCGATTTTCATGTCTATGCTGTGCCTTAATGGGTATGTGTTAAAAAGGTATATTCTCTTCAGTTAACAAAGGGAAGACTCCCAGCCATTGTTTGACCTGGATATGCTGCCAGTTAACAAAAAAAGTCTATCTAATACTTAAGTATCATGGTGATGAGCCCAGTACAAATGACTCCATGTTTGAAAACCAAGGAATTGTGTAGTGTATCAGTAACAGTAATCATCCTTTTGCCTTTCCGTGCAAAAAAAAGTATTGCAAGACTCAGTCCCTTCAATTTTCTTGAACTGTCTGAACAAGCCACTTGATTCATCTGTCCATCTTCCAATGGCCTTTTTTGCTATGCAGCTTATTCTTATTCCCCGCTGTAATACAATCAAGATATAAATCTCATATGACAGCAAAGATCAGCAGGAGTCATGCAAGTGAGCGTAGACAGAAAGATTGATGTGTGCTTTGTATGGTGTTGCATCTTAGTTATTCTGAAAGTTGTGAGACAGATTCTGTGTTCTGTTTCACTAGAGGAAGCAAACGTCTCTTCCCAAGTAAAAAATAACATGCAGATCTTCGAAGGCAGGACATAGGTATCTGTCACAATATTGCAAGGCATTTTGACAAAGTGTGGCATTTCAAAATGCTTATTTCTTGTTACTCCCTACTGAATTGTGTGTGTTCTTCACAACCTAAGGTAGCGTGATGGGGCTCCAAGTTGACTAGAGTGTTGAGGCAGGTCTGCCAAACTTTCTTCTTATATTGGGCACTCCCAAGTCCCAAGACTGCAAAAGAGCTTTTAAACTCAAACCCAAGTTTTATTTTAACAGAAACTAGATCCCATAGCTTTTTAAAGCAGATAGAATATAGAGTGAGACAAAACAGAAATGAAAGCATTTGGGAACTGAATTCCTTCTTGCCCACTATGTCCTGGCAGGAAGGGTCCTTTTTTCCAGGCTTTCTCTCAGTTCAGCAGCTCGTGAACTTTCTGTATTGCAACAAAATCTCTTCTGAGAAGATCTTCTTTGAAACTCTAGGAAATATCTTTCACCCCATCACCGAGGCCTGGTTGTTTGCCTGCTCTTATGAACAGTTTGCCAGTCTCTGCTCTGTGATTTTTAATTGGATTCTTAGATTATACAGTATCTAAGAAACTCACCTGAAAAATTAAAGAGGCTGGTAAGAGGGGAACTATCTGGTGAGGTGGGGGTGGAGGACACGAATTGTCAAAGTTTATTTTAAGACCAGATTTGCACGAAACGTATGTGGTGAAAGAACACCATGTAAAGAGAAGTCTCTGACCAAGTTTTTAGGCTTGGTTTCTTTGTTGTTTTTTTTCTTTAGCTTTAATGCTTAATACCATAGAAATTGCACATGGCGTGATTGGAAGAACTGGTCCATAAAGGAGATTGCTGCCGTTGTCAGAGAAGGAGAGAATAATGAAGACCTTCAGAAAGGTAAGAAAAGCTACAAGAGGCAGAGAAGCATCAAGCACTGGCAGAAAAACTGAAATGGAGATATGATTTTACCATATGATAAAATGTTGTTTTGTAGTAATATTGTAAACACTGCAAGAAATGTCAATCTATATTGTACACGGATTCTTCTAGCAAGGTAAGTTGCAAATAGGAAAGAAATTACCCGGTAAATGCATGTTAACATAAGAAAGTAGCTTTGCTCACAGGCACATTTTCTTTTTAATGGAAAACTGCAAGAGGCATACAGATGTTTTTCAAAGGCTTGGTTAATTCAGTTTAATGCCATGCAATGCCACTGGTTGTCACAAGGCTGTTCTAGCCCCCCGTTTTGTCTCTTTCCTATTTTTAATCTGGAATTCTGAAACTAAACTAAGAGTCTAACATTGCCTATTTGAAGAAATAGTTCTCAGATGCACGGAGAGAGAAAATTCTACAAATACCTTCTTTTCTTTTGTTTTTAAAAGGGACACTATGTGCAGAGAAAATGGTGCTTATATTTTGGTCATTCCACTCTGAGCCACAGCCAACCATGCAAAGCAGAACCCAGGCTCATCTCTGCATCTGCTAGCAAGAACAGATCTGCAGCTGTACATCTTGCCAGAATAGATGCCATGCCACCAGTGGCTGTGGTGGCAAGACCAAGACCTGGTCAGGCCAAGGAGATGGTGGGTTCCTGGCAGTTTACACCAGGAGGAGGGTCTGGGTGTGACAGCTGCTAGTCACACAGCAGGTTGGAGTCCCAGAAAGGGCAGTGTCATAGGGCAAGTATGCACGTAGGAAGCTCAAAGAGCTATTCCTTAATGAGTCTGCAGCGTGCCAGTCTTTATATTGGCATGAGTCAACTGTTTGGTTTTTAATCTCTTCCTCTGCATGCATACTGACTATTCATGAAAGGATTACTATGAAGTGCCCTGAAACTAAATGGCATGTTTGAATCTCATGGCTACATGAATAAAAGTCACCATCAAGCTTGGATAGCACAAGCAAGCTGCAGCCTTGTTCACAAAAAGAAACTTAAAAGACCAAATAGTCAATGTCACATTCTTACTCACATTTATCCAAACTCATCAGCAGCATCAGCTCTAAAAGTTCAATTGCTGTTGCCAGTATGCAAGCGAAATACCTCCCATGGGTGTCACCTCTTCAGGATCACCTTGTTCTTACGGCTTGAGAAGTCAAGCAATGGGAGCAGGCAATCACATTAGCTGAGAAAGTAGACAAGTCACTATCTTCTGCAGATCTAATTTTTTTATATATTCTAAACAAGCATGTGCCTGCCTGGATGTACCCTGTAAGACAACATAATACCCAGCTGTGTAACTACAGGGTTACTGCTTGCAAAATAAGACTCCAGTAAAGCTGAAGTTTTATGTAAATCCAGGTACTGCAGGCTCACCCTTGTCTCCACAACACGTTTTGCAATGCTTCACTGTTAAAGTTACATATGCTCAGCAAAACAAGATGCCTTCCTCTGCGGGTGAGGGGAATGGGGGCATGGCTGCTAGCTCTCAGCCTAAAGAAAGAGGAAAATGAGTCACAGTCATTAAATAGGTCACTTCCACTTTGCGTAGAAGTGCTCTTCTAGTAGTCAGGTTAACCTCTGAAATAAGGAACTGTCTGGGCTCAAGTTTCCTCTGTGCTTGCTTTTTCTGCTCCAGATAAGTGGGGAAAAACAAGGGAAAAATATCCCTGTATAAAAATAGGTGTTTTCAGCTGGCGAATGTATGACTGTGGATTCTAGTGAAATTATTCTAACTCCCACTGATTGAACATGTGGTTTACTTTTGTTTCATGCATCTGTGTAGCTTCTTTAAAAAAAAAAACCCTCTGTAGCAGCTGCATTGGCTTCTGCTAATATTTGTGTCCCTTACAGAAAAACCTAAGCAGCTCAGGGAAATATGAAAACCCTTCCTTTATCTTCATTTCAAATCATGTCTTTGAAATGTGAGTTTCTGCTGGAAGACAGAACACAAGCTTATCTGTAGCGAGTGGGAGGCTCCAGTAGTAGATCTTCTCTCAGGAAACCTCTTTGACCCCAAACAGAGGGTCAAAGCATTTTTGCCATCAAGCCCCCCAAACAAGAGGTTTTACAGCATTTGAAGATTTAGAGAAAACAATGGTTTTTCCAAGAAATTTCTCAAAGAAGAGGGAGGGTTATTACTGTTGTTGTCTTGTAACAGATAGACTACTATCTGGAGACACTGTCCTTGCTGGAAAATTGCTTACCGTTCAGTTTTGAAAAGTGGGTGTTTCCTCTCATTTTAGTTACCATATTAAGTTTTCATAAGGAAAAAAAAAAAACCTCTTGTTTCTCATGTTCCTGTTGCTTCCCTGAGAGCTTTGTGTCACAACAACTTACTGAATGTGAAGCAAGCTGCTGCTTCTCTTTTCCTCCCCCTCTAGGAAACAGTTGCTTTAGGACTGATTCTGGTAACCTGATACCACTTGATGTATTTGTGCTGGAATATGGAGTCTACATAAATTGCTCCATAAGCAAATTTCTTTATAATGGAAGGATCGGGAAGCTGCAGCTTGGCAGGCCATTTCATTGGTGTGGTTTTCTTAAGGTGGATTTTCTAGACGCTTTTTAACAGATGAAGTTGGAGACTTTTGAAAAAGGTATTAGGAATATGCAGTTGTCACTGTTTGTAGAGCATCTCACCTGTAGACAAAATGCTCTACATTTGGAAAAGACGCTTCCTGCCTGGCAGATACCACTCTGCAACCTGAAACAAAAACTGCTGTTATTTGCCCTTCCCAGTGTGCCTAACTATTTATTACCAGTGTTACACAAGCCCAGAGGCTCCTGCTGAAATCGAGTCCGGTCTTTGCATGGTCTCAAATACAGATGAAAAGTTAGTCCCCCAACTTTTGCAGAGGTAAACTGACAAAAAGTCCAGAGAGTAGTAAAAACTAATGCATTCATTAAACCAAAACATCATTCCTTTCTGACTGGGATACAGTGGTTGATGCAGGGGCTTTCTTAGACACAGGGTGAGCAGGTGTAAGTGACTGCAGTGTGGCATAATGCATACAGGGGCTCTTTGGTGCTGATCCTGCAAAGGAGCTGGAATAGAGCTTCAAGCAGGAGAGTTTCCTCCCACCTGAGCAAAAGCTCTTGTAGATTATGGCTAGAGTGAGATCAACCAAGCCAGCTGGACCCACTGCACACAGAGTGCATCTCAGGACTCCCCTTCCATTTGAGTGTGTTGCTCCTCCCCAGTAAGCTGAGCCTGCACTCCAATATTTTTTCTTTTAAATTGTTAGTGTTGGAAGTAATGTTTATGAAAGGAGCCAGAGGGAGACTGAAATCTTTTGGGCATCCCTGGGGCTTATATAGCAAGTATACCTGTGAGAGAAGCTTCCCCAGGCTGCTCTGCCAGCAGATATTTGGATCTCGTAGGGCTTCACCCCTAAGGGGAAAAAAAGAAAAGTAAAGCTCCAAGGCACCTTTATTTCCTTATTCCCCCTCGGGACATTGTCAACAAGGGTGCCAGATGAACCAGACGTGCCGATAACACTAATACCATAGCTGCTAACCAAACTCTCCCAGGTGACAAGGCACTGTGCAGTTGCAGCAGTCCTGGCCACAGGTCCCTATGGTCACAGCCTGTGCTTCAGCTGGTGAGAGCCTTCCTGTCCACTTACCGATGCCCTGACACACCCAGCACCTCCTGCATTGTGAGGGGCTTGCGATGTGCGTCTGAACACATTAGCAGCAGCATGTCCTTTGCCCCAGGCCTTTCCAGGGCACCACGCTGCTGATGGCTTTGGTAGGATTTCCTCACAGCTCACAAAAAACAATTCCTCATAAGACCAAGACTTACTCCTGCTATCAGCAGGAACGGCCATCCCTCCCTGCATGCGAACAACAGAGAGGGAAACATGGAAAGCACTTTCCAGAGACTTTAAAACTTGTGTTGTTATCCTGGCATGGGCTGAGGTACCGGGGAATGCTCTGAACTATGCAGACCATGCAACCTCTGTCACCACATCACCCCAACGGGAGAGCTCTGTTACAGCTCATTAAAGCTCCCAGGCCATTCAGACTTGATCGTGTTGTCATTACAGTATTAGCTGTCCCCAAGACATTGCAGAGTAGTGCACCTTCCACCAGCTCTTCCTCTTGCTGCAGCAAGCAAATGCATGTTGCACGCAGCTGAGCTGCTTGTCAGGCTCTGCCACGTGGAAATTTCTCCTGATAAGGTAAACCTTCATGTTCTGTCCAGAAATGGAGCCTAGCCCTTCAGAAGGAAGGGAAGGAGATTCCCACTTTATTCCTTCCACTGGAAGTTATGCCGCCCCGTGATCAGATTGAAGCAAACATGAGATAGGAGGCTGGAATGCAATTCTTGTCTTATCAGCTCCTGGTCCCTGCCTCGGGAACGCTCTGTCATCTCATAACATTTATTATGGGCTTACCAAGCATCAGAAGGGCTTTTGGGCTTCTGCTGCTAAATACCTTGTGTGATGATGAATGAGCACTTTAAACTTACAGCACATCATTCACCTCCAGAACCCTTAACAGGAATTTCACTGGGCTCCCCAGAAACTAGATGTTCATAAATTGCTTTGAGTCTTTCCTGAAAGGTGGTAAAGTCACAACACATGTCTTCTTGTTATGTACAAATAGTGTAACAACCTTAAATCCAGGTTATAATTCCACAGCCAGGTGGTAAAAACCAGCTCAAATTCATAATGCTTGGGGTTTGTCTGCCCTAGAGCAGGGTGGCTGCATCCATGCTGTACTGCCTTTGGCCTGTGCAGCATAATAGTGGCTGTGAAGCTTAGCTTTTCTTTCAGGGATAACTTTCTTGAGTTCAAAGACTCTGAAATAACCTGACCTCCTGATAAATTACCCAATGAAAAAGTCCTTCAAACACAGTCTCAGAGGTTCCTGTTGGTTCTCAGAACCTAACCCATGCATCATCACATAATAATTATGATAAATAGGTCCTATCCCATAGTCTTATGCTTTAACTTAGGGTAGAGCCTAAAAAAACACTTTTTAAAATATACATTTAGAATATGTGATTTCCTTGTTTCCTTAGGCAAAAGATCATCTTTGCTGCTTGCTAACTGCTAAGGAGGAGTTGGTCTGTGCCTGCAGGAGGGATCTCCCCAAAACTCAGTACCTGGGGAGCGCAGCCCTCAGACACTGACACTTTGCATACACCTCCAGCTCTGGGGGTTGCTCCACGTCATCTCAGCTTGAAGGTGTCCATAGCCACTGGTTCTGGGATTATGTTTTTATATTTCATTCGTATTTTCATAATGTGTAGCAAAGAGGCGGCTGGTTTTTGAAACCAATTTTTCATTTGTCTCCCAGGTTCTTAACTACTGGCTGCTGAGATGACGCTTTCCTCACAAATGCCTTACACTCTACAAGGGCTAAAAACACAATATGAGGCAAGAGGCATAACTGAGGAGTGAAATATGTCATCTTGCTGTAGCTGTGCAGAAAATAGTCAGGTGCTGCAAACAGGTATTGGGGAAGCAGCACAGTTCTAAAGGGGTATTTAATTAAGGAGCCCGGGAGGTAACACACCTAGCACAGAGATACAGGCTTATGCCAGGAAAGTCCTTCAGCTGCAGGAATTCCCAGAGATCCCTCACATTTGAAGATCTGTTGTGTTTGTGCTCCAGTAAAAGTAGGAGATTCTTTAGGAAGCAGTTTGCTTAACTGAATTTTTTTCTTTACTAGAATTTTACTCTTAATTTTTGTTGGGGTTTTGGTTTTACTGCCTTGGTCTATATCCTCTTGTAACAAACTTAACGTTTACTTTTTTAGTTTCATAACTTTTTTCTTGGTGTACAGAATTCTGAATAAGAGTTATCCTATAGGAACACACAAAGGAAAGACAAGGACAGAATAAAACTAGGAAGAGTGCTTTGGTAGAAAACATGGTATATCTAACAGTGTATAACTGGCAACCAAAAACTGATCATGTGGGATTTTCTGGATCACATCTCCCAAACAAGGCTCAGACACGAGCTGAAGTAGTCATCTCAGGGTGCATTGAGATTTATGTGCTGATGAGAGCCTGCAGGGAAAGCATTCAAATGGGTCCATGCCCACTAGTTCAACTGGTCAGTTCTGATGAATAAATTATTACTGTTCTTGTTTGACGTTGCATGGAACAGATACCCAACAATAAGGCTTTAAAAATATGGAATATAAAGCAGATCATCATGATACAGATCTCATAACTCTAAGATGATGCTAAAATTTGTACATTATTTGGCTATGGTAACACGTCCAATTCTTACCTGTTTCTGATGGAAAACTGAGCAATGTTAATCAGAATGTACTAAACAATTTCTGTCCTATCAATAAAATATGAGTACAGATATTCAAAAAATGGGTTACTTCCCAGACAGGATAAACAGCATAATAGAGCTTTTAATATGCTGTGTAATGTATGCTGTTACAAAACAAAGCCATTCCTTCTGATTTGGGGATGGCAGTGAGAGATCAGCATAGCTTAGTTAGCAAAGGGAGAGTATGTTGTTCAAACAGAACAAGAGATAATTAAAAGACAAGCTGTGCACATGCCTACATCAGAAATACATGTAATATTTGTTCTTTCCTGTTCCACGTTGTCAAGATTAACTCTTTCAAGTACACAGGGCAATGAATGATGAGGGTAAAGTGGCAGATGAATTTCAGTGATGAGAAATACAAACCAGGGGACACAGGGAACAAGAAATTGAGCTACCTGTGTAGAATGCTGGGTACTAATTTACTGCTGCTTAGGAAGGGGGCCTTGGGGTCACTGTGGCTAATTCTCTGAAAATGGTTGCATTAGACTCAGAAAGAGTCAAAAAGTCTCTAAGAAAGGAAAGGAGAGTGAAACAGAAAACATCATTGTTTCACTGTGTAAATTTATCACCCACCTACACTGTGGTTATTGGAGGCAGTTCTGTTCCCGTGTCTCAGAAAGAGCTGGTCAAATGAGAGAAAGGTCAGGAAAAAGAGAAGGGATGCTCAGAGGTGTGGAGTGGGAAACTAAAGAGGTTGCCATTTTTTAGCCTGAAAGAGATAATTATGAGGAGATGTGATAACTATAAAACAAAGGCGGCAGGGGAGAAGATACAGAGGAAACACTTTTTCTTTACGTCTGCCTTATATAAGAAAAGCTGTCATCTGAATGATCAGGCATCAGGTTTAAGTCAATACACACAGAGCACAATTATGCTGTGGAATTCATTCCCACAGGATGCCACAGCAGCCAAAATAATAAATTAATTCATAAGAAAATACTGGACAATTTATAGGAGCTAGATCAATCAGGACCTATTAATGCAACAATCCAGATGCCATCTCCCACTCCAGAAATCCCCTACCTGCTGACTGCTGGAAGCTGGAAAGGTGTATCAGAGGAAGGATCACCCTGTCCATACTACTTCTGTTCTGTCTTTAGGCATCTGCTTTGGTCTGTGATAAGAAATAGGGTATTGAATCAGACTGACTGGCACAGATACTCGTGCTGTCCAAGCTTGCACTGATTACGTGAGCTAAGTAACACTCTACAATGTAATCAGAAAGTGAGTGTTATTTATAAGAACTAAGTTTTCCAAAGGGTCAGCAGGCCTCAACATTGCATGAAGTTGACTAGAATTGTCAGGAGCAATAAAATTAAACACAGAAGCACAGGTCATGTATTTTAAAGTCTTTAGAAATAATAGTAACCTCATTCAATCAACAGAAGAGTGGTTCATTGGATACGTGTTTTCTTTTCCAGGTTCTTTTTTTCCTTTGGGGATGCAGAACAAATACTAGAAACTAATCATCAGGGTCCTTTATTTACACCCAAATTACAATGACATTATTTATAACAAGGAAAAGTTATTGCTTCACTCAGGGTGGGAATGTGAAACTTTTTAAAGCCTGTGACCTATTGCACCTCAGGAGCAAAAGCACCACTCTAATAGAGCAGCAGCTGGCTGCTGGGTGGCCCTCACAGGGTTTTGTTGCAAGAAGCTCCTCAGCAAAGGAGACTGAGGCACTTTCAGAAACAGAATGAAAAAAGGATAGCTTTTGTTTCAATGTATTTCCTATTTCTGTTTCAAGACAGATGCACTTTTGACAAATAACAACTCTTTTGGGTTTTGTGTACCCTTGACAGCCATAGCACAAGTGCCTAGCAGGTACTGTCTTTCCAGAAACTTTGCTTTGGAGCGAGGGCAGGGTCATGACATTTTTCTAAGGCCGTGAAACAGTTAAGCACGTGTAAGTATTTGTATGCATTTATACACATATAGGAATACATGCACACACACTTACTCAATTCAGTATATTCAGATAGGTTGTGATTTTTTTAGCAGAAATTGTGCAACTGGATCTGTATAACAGTACGGAAAAATTATTAATTTTTTCAGGTCTTTTCATCATTTCCATAATTTTTATTAAACATTTTTTAAAAGTCCCCTTTGAATTCCTAGAAAATCTTTGCATTTGCCTAAAATGGTTTGTTCCAGTAAGTAAACATATCTGTGGGTTCAGTAAATTTGACTATGGTGTTGTAGAAACTTTTGTGTTTCTGTTGGTGAGTTTTCACTCTGGAGGAAAAAAAAAAGGGGAGGGGGGGCATTTTCTGCTGGAAAAGACATCTCGTATACAAGATTTTTACTAACTTTAATAAAAAGTCAAAGAAAATAAAACATTTAAGTCTCTTGGCTCTTGCCAGCTCCTGCTGCTGCTATTTGGCCGTAGTTTATTCCTTTATTTTTATTATTACCAACCATTTATTAGTACTGTAGTGGTGCCCAAAGCCTCCCCATGACAATCATAACTACACTTTGCAGCTCGATTTACAAACAGATGAGTTGATACTATTTCTCCCACCAAGACCTTATGCTCCCAGCACACAGTCTATCAACCTGAAGCCAGGAAAAGCTATAAATAAAATCACGTCCAGGCTTTGGGGTATGTGTTGTGAGCAAACACAACCAGGGAGGATTTTGAACAACTGCAGGCAAAGAGGGTTTGTAGGATTCAGACCTGCATGCTGTGGACACCAGTATATCCATCCTTCTTAGGAGAGGAAGGGGTGTTCCTCAGGCAAAATAAAGGCTTTTGTTCATCCTCCAGAACTGGCCAGTTACTGGATTCTGGAGAAGGTTTTTCCTGTACCTTCAGAATGCAGGTCTGGGCTGTGTAAGCAGTTTCCCAGCAGCCCAGCTGGGCAGGCAGTTTGGGGCTGGGAAGCTGCAGGTGCTGAGTTTGACGGCCACCCCACAGAGCGTCACCCCCTCTCCAGGGTCAGGGCCCTAGGCTGGCAGGACAAGGTACAGCCACGGTGCTGGGAGCCTGAGTGCACTTCTTCCCTACTTCAGGCTTCAGTAGGAGTCACCAAAGGTGGGGCACAGGGTCCTTGATAAGGGCTTGTGAAGGCAAGGAGGCATCTGGATTTGAAGCCTAAACAAAAAAAACCAAAAAAAAAAACAAAAAAAAAAGAGGAGTTAGATAACCAGTTATGGAAGTGGATAAAGTCTGGGAGGGTTTGTGAGGGCTTTGAGAAGGAGAGAAGTGTGTGGTCTTTTACTATGTTGAGAGTGCAGAGGGATTGAGAGAGAACTGATGAAATTTAGTGAAAGGAGGGAAGACATCAGGTTGACTGGGGCTGGAAAAAGAGATTTTCCTCACCTACTCACTCCTTCTGCATGAGACGGTCTAGTCACTCAGAGGGAAAATGATCTCAGCTAGCACACCAGACATGAAATCTGTAATCTTTATAAAGACACAGAGGTTGGGAGGAAGATGTTGAGAGGCTGCAGACACCCTCTATTAGAAGACAGTGGCTAAAATGTTATAAAGATGTTGAGTGGAAGGAATGCAGGTGGAAGTGTTCAGGTCTGAGTAGCACAGAGGGGATCAATGGCTTTGCAGTAAAAGCAGCACCGGGCAGGACTGGGAGGGCTTGGCTGGCAGGATCTGAACAAACAGAAGAGAGAGAAAACAGGGAGAGAAAGCCAGAAGTAAGCCTGAAGTAGGAGAACATAAAGGAGTAAAGAAATAAAGGCTGCTAGGGCACTGGAGTGAGACATGCCTGTTGGGATGCGGCAGCAGGACAGAGCTCACTAAGCCCAGCCTTCTCCTGCTGAAAATAAAAGCAATTCCCTTGAAGCTAATGGTCTCAGTTTGACATTCATTAGGCGAGGACAGTGAAGGGATGAAAGAAGATGATGATGATGCAAAAGAGAGCTCTGGAACATAATTCATGTCTAAACCTGCTGGATAATGTCTGGCTTGGGCAGGGCTATGCAGTCAGGGGTACCAACAGCAGGAGAATAATTCTGTGCCTGCCATGGTGGTGAGGCAGAGAGGGTAGGAAGCGAATTATTAACTGTAGTTTTATGTCAACAGTGACATAACATTAATCTTGTAACGAGCTAAACTGATAATAACTAGTAAGAACGGTTTATAGCTTATTCAACCTAAATTAAGCCAACAATGAGTAAAATATAATCAGATATGCAATAAATGTTAATTAACAAATTAGAGATACAGAGACGATCATTGGCGAGAATGATTATAAATGTTTAAATAATGTAGTAGTTGCAGAGCAAGATGTAGATTAAGTTAAATGGACAATCTCAGTGACAGAGAAGCTATATTTAACAGGTAGTAAAATCAGCAAGGAAAAATATATTCTGCAGTGGACCCAGAGAATAATACAGGAACTAGGAGAGCAGGATTGCATTGCCATATATCGGATGTTTTGTTTATGACATAGCCATGATTTCTGCCTCTTTATGAGAAAAATGAAAAATAAAACATCCATGTTCAACCGTGGAAGAAACCATATCTGCAAAATTCACGAAGGCAAGTCTGAAAGAGCGTGGTATCTTATAATTCTTTTTGAATCAATAATGCCTTAGGAATGTATTACATATATTATTTGCAACAACTGTTAATACTGTATTAAGGATTAAATCCAGGTAAGCTCAACAGCTTAATGCAAGGAAGGGTAAATTGGTATGTTAAACTTATAGCTTGCTTACGGTCTTGATATTAGCAGCCTCAGACTGTGAAAAATGCAATTTGTTGGAATACATTTTATAACGCATTTCTTCTGGCTGTTGGGAATTGTCCTGTAACTCAGATCATGCTGATAAAGGGAAAAAAAGACTCTACCTGAAGTATTGCCGTTGTCAGACAGTATTTGTATTGGGGATAAACAGGAAAATGTTTGTTCATCCTCTTGATGTAAGGCCATCATGAAGCAATAAGCAGTTTCTGAAACAGAACTAAGTTGCTTTAACCTGTATTTTAAGGCTAAAATCTGAAAAATTATGTGTGAGAGAGGAGTCTTTTTGTTCTTCTAATGTGTTCACTTACTTATCCCCTCCTGGTAGAACCAAGCCTCTGTGTGGGAGTTACGCTGTTGAAGTCTGGAGCTTCGTACTTATCCCAGTCATCTAGCTGGAGAGAGCTCTACCCTCTCACCAGCTCAGCCAGGTTTTTCACATGGCTCCTGCAAATCTGTTGTCTCCCTGCTTTCTCCCATATCCAAATATTTAAATCCTAGATTATACACTCAAAGAGCATTGATCTGTGCCATCTTTAAAAACTCCATTTGGAAAGGAGAAAGAGTCCTCTTCCTTCCACCCAACATGGCATACTCATTTTCCAGAGTAAGCTCTTTTGTGTATAATTTAGTTAAAAGTAAAAAAAAAACCAAACTCTTCTGGAGACAGAATTAGTGAAGGTTCCTGGTTTGAAAAATGGCATTTTGCATTCTGTATTTTTGGAAGGGATTTTTATTGCACTTCTTTCCGTTTCATTGTTTTGTTTTTGTTAGTGAAGAAGAATTCAAAAGAATGAAATGAAGCCTATGAACTAGTACCAGTAATCACATTAAACATGGGAGAATTGAACTAGCTGTAGGCAGTCTGTGAACTGCCAGGTGGTAAGTCCACAGCCGTCTCCCACAGAAAGTGCTGTTGCCATGCTTCCCTTCCCTCTGCCTTGGGATTTGCTTTGCATGCAGTAGATTGTTTCCAATTCTTGCCTGCACTCAGTATGAAGGCTGCAGTCCGAGAGCAGCCGAGGGTTTCCTCCTTTGCAATCACTGATCAGAACCAGGACTTTCAGTATTAAACATGCTTCAGGGGACAGGCACAAAGAAGTGATCAGGTGCTGGGGAGCCTCCTGTATTGCTGAACTCAGAAAATAGGTCAGCTGCCCTTCAGCTGCCTTGGAAAAAAAAAAAAAAAAAAAACGGGGGTGGGGGTGTGGGAAGGGTGAGGAATAAACTTGGGTTTCTTTCCTTCCCATCAATGTTGTTCCAAACCCAGAGTGGGAAAAAATATCCATCTCCTAGGAGCTGCACACAGATGTTCAGATTATTGGTTGTTTAATCTTTCTTCTGCTGTGAGTTCTCTACTCTTTGGGCTGTTAAGGGAAGTGGGTGCCTGAGCAGTGCTGGGGCAAGCAGGGACGCTCCCGAGGCAGATCTCCTGCTAATCCCTTGGAGCATGGTAGTGTCAGGACACTGCAGTGCTGTGCTCCTACTGCGTTTCTAAGCAAAATCACAGCTCTGTAGAAAGACCTCCTTTAATTTCCTTACTAATCCTGCAAACAGAGGCAGGGGGGCCTTTCCTTTCTTTTCCCCTCTGTACAAAGAAAAACCTCTCTATGAAAAAGAGGGCTTGTACTTGGCATGTAGCATAGTAACATGAGCATAATAAACAAGAGTGGCTGTCCCCATAAATAATAAAAGGAATGTTTCTCCTCACATGGCAGCTTTTCAGAGGAGAAAAGGCAGGGAATAGGTAGTCCTGCTCTAATGCGCACGTCGCAAACTCTAATCCCCACTTCTGTTGTTTTCTTTGGCAAGCCACCAGCCTGTGAAGCGGGGGGTACCTCTCTGCTCTGCATTCCCTCGTAACTTTTATGCTGCTTCTTATCTTTTGTGCCTTGTGCCTGCTGGAAACCAGTAGGCTCCTTAAAAACACCACTGTATTTCTTCCCTCTGTCTGTGCGACGTTTTACATTCTTACGACGGAGCCATGCTCTGCTGGCGATGAACTTGGACTCACGATACCAACTCGGAGGTGAAAATAGACCATTCTCAGCTTAACATCCTTCTGATTTCTGTTACTGCAGCGAAAGTGATGAGCTTCTGATACAAGTGAATAACTGTATCATTGGAAAATGTTTCTGATGTTGTTTCAGCTGCTTATGTAAAAATGTTAAGCTTTCTTACCATTAGGGACATGATTTACTAGCACGTCAAAATGTCCCTTTTTTTCCACTCAGTTCAAACTTTGAATATATTATAGTTGGCTTCAGTTTTCAGAGCCATGTGTGAGCTACCGCAGTAGCTGAAAACGCATGCAAATTATCCTTTTATTCTGGCTGAGATTACAACATTAAAACAACAACAACAGAGAAATGCCTGTGCAGGGAGTATCATAAATAATTTAGCTTAAGTGAATGCTGAAATTAGTCAAGGCACTGCATTGCTTGGCTTCAAGCAGTCTATTTGCAGCCAGATATGTAGAGTACCCTCTGGCCAAAGCTTAGCCTTTCAAAAATGGAAAGCAGGAAAAACAATATGATCTTCTTTTAAAGAAGCATGTTGGAATGATCCACAGAGTTAAATATACCTAGACGGTCCTCTGTGCCATAGCTCCAGTGATCTCGGGAGAAAACAGACCGTTTATAAAGAGCCCTGAGGTGGGGAAGGAGATAATGAAACATGCTCATGTATCACTGGCAAGTGCTCTGAATGGTACAGGCGAGCTAAGTGCATACAGTATTATCTTGCATAATTATTAGGTCACTGTACTGTAAACTAAGTGGTTACTATACTTAGCCATACTACTGCGCTCACTGCCTGATTAAGGATTGGATCCCGCTCCCACTCAAACCAGGCTGTATTTACACTGAGTTTAAAGGACTGAACCGGGGCCTAGCAATTCTTCTTGGGGTGGCCTTCATTTCTGAATAGCTGAGATGAACGTGGTGACAAAATAGTGACGGGCATTTCTAATCATAGCAATGAGGATGCTCCCACTGCGGGGGTGTCTGAGGAGCTCCTGGGGCTTGGGAGCTGGTTGCGGCCAGGCACCACGCGGCCTTTCCCAGGGAGTCCAGGGCTTGAAGAGGCAGTGAGACAGCAGGGGGACAAACCCAAACAGATGACTTGGTGGATTTCAGAGAGAGAGAGAGAGAACTGATGTGAACTATCCACTAGACTATTTTGCAGCTACTGCTTAGTTGGCGTGGATAAGAAACCCCAGATAATCTCAGCTGGGGAGAAAGACTGTGTTTCCCAAATGTTCCTTTGAATGTGGGTATCATGCGCAGGTGGCATTTGAGGAGACACGTCTACCATCACAGCAGAGGAGATCAGGAAGGAGGCCATCTGGGCACTCAGAATTAAAGATGGCACTGACAGGCAAAAACTGCATTCTGGGGAAAAGATAAAGGAGTTTTTTATGATGTGCACTTTCAGAACCTTCCCACATTTAAGAGTCCCAAAGTGACTGTGCAGTTGAATCACTCATGGAGAATGGGGGAGACCCCCAAGATAGGCCAAGGCAATTAGCTAAGCAACAAAGTGTGTATGTGTGTATCCTCATGCAAAACCACATAGCTACCAAGAGTTTTGCAGGCTATTTGTAGGGACACAGGACTGCGCTAACATCAAGAAGAGAGGCTGCGAAAACAAGGGGTGAGAGAAAGACAAGAAGCCAAGATTACGGACCAAGATGAGACAGAAACAAAGGCCAGGAACTAAGATACAGAAATGGGAAGTAGAAAACACAGCAGCAATAAATGGAGTTGTGAACAGAAGACAAACAGAGAGAGAATGAAAAATTAAAATAAAATTAATATTCCTGTTGGTTAAAAGATGAATAAACAGCTTGAGCCTTGGGAAATATACAAGGTGAGACTAAACAAAACGGAAAACTTAGGTAAAGAAAGGAGTGCAAGATACCACTGAGCATCAACGGATGATGAGAAATCTGTCCCAAGATGCTAATGGCAGTATTTCCTCTTAGCTGACAGGTGAAAAATGGGTTAGGTTTTATATCCTTGTTGCCCTTAACAAATGCTACTGCTTTTTCTAAATGGCTGTGCTGCCCTGTGGCAGGTCCTTACTCTGAAAAGTTAGCAGCATAAGAGTGAATATAGAGATAAGTAAAAGTGTACTTTTATATACCTGATTGCCTGATGTATTACTAATGCTTTTCAAGTCCCGGAGAAACACTCTGAATTGCTAGAGCATAAGGTCAACTGAAAAAGGTTCCTGATAACTGGAGCTTCTTTCAGTTCTGGTTTTGTGAGAAAATATAACAACACTAAGGATTTCCTGTGCATACAGCCATCCTCCCCAAGGCAGTCCCTGGGTGTACTGCATGGGGTGACTGCTGTAATAGAGAACTTCCTCTGCCAGTCACGCCTGCCCTGTCAGTGATGTCCAGCATCCAAACAAGTTGACATGAGAAGGGAATGGAACTGCACTCCTTGGAGAAAGAGCAGATGGTGAATGTGCTTTAGGTAGTAGATAAAGGATCTTTAATGCCTCTTCACATCTAACACATCCCTAACGTCACTTTCATGGAGAGAAGAAAAGGCAAAAAGACCTTGCTTTTACCAGTTCCACAAGAAACATTAAATTCTGGTTCAGATTCTTCTAACCATATGTGTTTTAAACTCTATAAAAACATTTTTCCAAAGATTTAATAAGGATGTAAACAAGTTATAAAAGAAGCCAAGATCTGACATAAAAATTTAGGAAAACTTTAAGACATTCCGCCTACCTATGACATGAAGAATAGCAGTGGAAATAGAGGCTTAACCCATTCACCTCCTCTGCTATGCAAGCTGAGATGGGGCTTGCTGCTGGAGAAGCAACTGGCTGTGGGCATGCACAGGAGCAAGTGGCTTTCACTGCATGACGATGTAGAGCACGCTACAGCCCTTATTGTTGGACTTGGACTGGCTATGAACCTTGTGTACGGATATGGTGTTGTGAAATACGGTGGTAAGGGTGCTTCTATTCCTTTCTTCCTCCTTTTTTTCTTTAAGCTGAAGACTGCTGGTGTAGTCCTGGGAAGCCCAAAAGTATATCATTTTTATGGCACAAAAATGTATCTTTTGACTAGAGCGAACCAGTTCACTTACAGTAACTGGCATGTGGTTTTAATTCCTTGGATTCGTTTACCTGCTTCAGAGATGGCTAGTTACAAAAAAGGTGGCTTGGTTTTTGAGACTGAGAGTTGTGGCTTTGTTAACACTGTAAGTGAAGCCTGAGGTACATTAGCAAAAAGCATTTCCAAAGCAACTGTTTCATGAGAGGTGTTTGGGTTTTCTCACTTTTAAAGACATGAAGTCTGCCTTACGTATTTAGGATTAGGAAAAAAACTTATTGCACAGGACTATTTGCCTTATTAAGTCGTGTTTACCCCATGAGCAATGGGCAACCAAAGCAATGAAGAAGATGCCCTTAGGGCTAGGTATAATTACTAGAAACTTGCTAGGTGTCAGAGGATCTCACAAGAAGATGAACTTGGTGTTTCTCATCAGCAACCTTCATGTCTTTGTGGAGGGGTTGGAAGGCCCTCATGAATGATAAGGTGAGGTCTAAATGAATGCTTCAACAAACTGAAATTATTTTTGGAGGCTTTTATCTTCAGTAAGGTCACACATGAAACAAGCTGCCATGACTCAATAATCTTTTTTTCTAAATCCTTACAAGGTTTGTTTGTTTTGTTTAGAGGGAATTAAATTATGCTTGCAATCTAAACCTGCAGTGTGTGCATGCAAGGTAGAAGGAGGCTGCTTGGAGGAAAAGGGTTATATGTTCAGTAACCTTTGTATATTTATTTGTTCAGCATGCTAGCTCTTGTGCTATTTGCTGGGAAGGAATGCCTGCACAAAAAGCTATGAGGTGGCTCAAATAAAAAAGCCTAGACTGTTTTGAAAGCCTCCCACTTGACTCCTGATTGAAGGGCTCTGTAGAGGTTTTGGCACTTTATAAATCTGAGTTTACTGAAAAGAAAAAAAAAAAACGAACAAGCAAACAGCCCCACTCCGATTCTGGGTTTATGTCTATGAAAGTCTACGACCCAGTTTATAGAATGTCAAGTGCTAATAATTCACAATAGATCCAAGACAAAAGAAGACTTTAACTACATTTTGGGTCAAAACATGTACAGTATTAAAGTCTAAAAATACTGTGCAATTTGATCTTAAGAGAATGAGAAGATCCAAGCTTACTCCACATTGTTCCAACTTTTCTCCTAGAAACTTGAATGTAAACTTTGTGTTTAAATATAAACCCACCTCTGGGGTTGGCCTACTCTCTTTATTTTATTTGCCATGCTGCTGAAAAGGTCATGTGCACAAAAAGAATGTCCCTTGCCTAATCTTTTTAAGCTATTGACGGGGTAGCTCATGCAAAGCACTTAGTTTCATTGTGCCCCTAGAAATGGGAAGCAAACGCCCTTTCTAATTCTGCAGTGCCTTTTTTCACAGTGCTGCATTTATGGTTTTCTCTCTTAAATACTCATTCTGGCCTTCGGTTAGAGACACACATGTCCAGTATGGGATACAGATACATTTCACAGTTCAGAAGTAACTTGGGCGCAAACCTGTTCTTCTAAGAAGATAAAATCTTTCTTTACAAAGTCCTGGCTAATACCAACAGAGTAAGTTGGCATTTCATTACATATTACTTGTTTTAATCTCTTTCACGGGCACCCCCTTGCCGTGGGGAAAGAGCTTGCGTGCCCTTGCGAAGTTGAGAGCTATGCTGGTGGTGGCATATGCCTCCGGTAGGGTCTCCCAAGCCTGACAGGTCTCAACTGAAGGGTCAGACAAAGTGTGTCCACGGGCAGGATGGGCTCACTAGCCTTCGGGCAACCATCCTAGGAGAGGGACAACTCTAACTCCAAACCCGGGCAGATGGAGCTCATTTAGCCCTGTAAGGCCATCCATCTAAGAGAAGGATACTCTAACCAAACCTACGACCTGAGGACTTCGCTGTCACCGTCCAAGCTCGCTAGGCCCTGGCAGATGAACCTCAGGTGTAAAGGGTGGGGCCAGTCTCGCGCACGCTGCTCCTCACCTAAAAAATCCACCGCGCAGGCTTGAAGGGTGTACTCATGTTTAAAGCCCTTCCCAAATCTTCGTCTGCGAAGCCAAGCCATGATGACTTGTTTTAATCCTATCTGCCAGTTGTTCATACACTTCCTGAGAACTGGGGCAGAAGAAATTTAGGAATAGAAGACTGTGTAGGTATCGCTAACCTTGTAACTAAAATCAGAGCTCTGAAGATGAAATCCAGAACTCAGGGACTTGAGTTTGTGTCATTTTATGCATGGCGCCTTCTCATCTTTCCTGAACTTCTTTCTGCCTTGTGAATTTTCTCGAATATTTTCATACCCCACCTTGCATATGCCTCCCTCATCACTTGCACCCTTGAAGAGGTAGAGCTGTCTGCTTATAATAGTGATGTTTGGCTACGCTGTGGTGAACACCTTCTGTGAGGCACTGGATGAATCAACAAGTTCAACCCTTCACTTTTATCCCTCCCCCCAAATTTTAAAAACTAATTTTTGATCGCTTAAGAGCGAAATGTAACTAGTAGATACTTTATTATATTGTATAAACACAGGGGCTGAATACAGCCTTTAGAGCAAGTTTCTCTCACAATTTGAGCAAAGTTTCTCTTGCAAGGGGAAGGTTTTCTACCAAATGTCAGCATCAGAACACAGCTACTGTGATGGATTTTAGAGGCAGAAGAAACCTCTAAGACAGAGAGGTTTATCAGCATTACAGATTATGACAATTTCTTTCACTGACACCCAGAAGCTTATAAGCACTCAGCAATAAGCAGAGGCACCGTGTCCAAGACATCTGACTTCACTGAGGAATCTCTGTGTGTTCTGCTCACTGATGCCTCTACAACAGTGGTTATACCAAAGTCCCAAGCACAGGCTTAAAAACACCTGCAAGGTTTCTGCACTTGGTGGTTATTAATTTAGCTGTGGGTCAGAACTGAAGTACCCAGGTGCTCTTTGGAAGAGCTGAGTTTTGAGTTTAGGGTATCCACTGGGGACTGGACTGCTGCATTTGTGGCACCACCTGTGGCTAAAATTCTCCCTGAGTCCACAGAAGTAAGTGGTCTGTGAGACAGGAGAATCCAGTGTGATGCTACCACCTTCTACCTCACCTCTCTTCTGCAGTTCCCAGACTAGGTTAAAAATGGCTGCATCTTGGAACAGTGCCACGTACAAAAAGTAAAATCTAAAACATTACTGAAGTGGAATTTAATGAGCCATCCACAAAACACACCTTGCATTTTAGCACCTGAGGAGCCCTAGGCATTTCTAGTTTTCTGTACACCCTCAAGTTCTGCTGCCACCTACTCAGGCCAGCTGCTCCTTGGGGCAGCTGAGCATCTCCGCTGCTGCTTCCACCTAACCTGAACTTGAATTCACCAAGTAGGTATCCTTGGTCATTCAAGGGCCTGTTTTCCTCAGGACAGACTGAATTCAGCACACCAGCGCCACAGTCAACTTTCCTTGTGGATCATCTGGTCTGTGACCAGGAATGCATCTAGTACAGAGGTCAGCTAAAACTGACCTCTACCAGGAATGAAAGAATGTGAAAAGTCTCTTTCATCAACAGAACAGCCCTGGAAATGTTTCTCCTGTGTGTTAGAACATCTCTGCCCTGCCAACACTGCATTTAAATCATAGCATCATAGAACAAAAGAATAGTTTGGGTTGGAAGGGACCTTTTAGAGGTCATCTAGCTGAAGCCCCCTGTAATAAACAGGGATATCTTCAACTAGATCAGGTGGTCCAGAGCCCCGTTCAACCTGACCCTGCACGTTTCCAGGGATGGGGCTTCTACCACCTCTCTTGGCAACCTGTGCCAGTGTTTCACCACCCTCATTGTGCAAAATTACTTCCTTCTATCTAGTCTAAATCTACTCTCTTTTAGTTTAAAACCATTACCCCTTGTCCTATGGCAATGGGCCCTGCTAAAAAGATTGTCCCATAAGAAACTAAGGGCCCTCTTTAAGTATTGAGAGGCTATAATAAGATCTCCCTGGAGCCTTCGCTTCTCCGCGATCATTTTTGTGGCCCTCCTCTGGACCCACTCCTGTGTCTTCCCTGTGCTGAGGGCTCCAGAGCTGGATGCAGTACTCCAGGTGAAGTCTCACCAGGGCAAAGTAGAGGAGGAGAATCACCTCCCTTGACCTTCTGGCCACATTTCTTTTGATGCAGCCCAGGATACAGTTGGCCTTCTGGGCTGTGAGCACACATTGCCTGCTCATGTCCAGCTTTTCATCCACAAGTACCCCCAAGTCCTTCTCCATAGGGCTGCTCTCAGTTCTTTCATCTCCAGCCTGTATTGATACCAGGGCTTGCCCTGACCAAGGTGCAGGACACAGGCCAAGTTCACACAGGCCCAATTCTCAAGCTTGTCCAGGTCCCTCTGGATGGCATCCCATCCCAAAGGCATGTCAACTGCAGCACTCGGTTTGGTGTCGTCTGCAAATTTGCTGAAGGTGCACTCAATCCCACTGTCTATGGGACATATGGGTCATTGATGGTAAGATATTAAACAGTACTTGTCTCAATACGGACCCTTAAGGGACACCACTTGTCACTGATCTCCACCCTCTGGCCTCTCATCCCCTGTTCTAATGTAATCAAACAACTGGGAAAAGAAGGGGACCATAAAACCTACAGTATCCCAGGGAATGTAGGGAAGGGAATGCCCAAATGATTTATTAAATTGTCTTCCCACAGCGTTATGGAGATGGAACAAGTAAGTACTGCCAGTGACTGCCTTCTAGCAAGATGAATAGAGCTCTTTAGATACAAATTGGTTTGGAGCAGATGGAGCTATTTACAGGTGGTAAGTTGAGCTGTGTTGTATATTGTGAGGAAACACCCAGAAAGCTGTGTGGAATTGGAGATTGGAGATCTGTAGATATAAGCATGAAGGTAGTAACAAAAATTGCCAGATTTAGAAGTTTGGAAGCCTCGCTGATAGCCAGAGCTTTACAAAGTTGCTTGAACAGAAAGCCTATGACCTGCTTTATTCTGCTCAAGTGGAATACAGAGGCTTATTTCGTATTTGCTGGCCTTTTTTAGATTTATTTTGTGTGGATCAGGCAAAGAAAATGCTCAAACGGAGAGCAGAATTGAATCTTCAAAGCATGCTACAATGTTTTGTTTATTCCTGCACTTTATCACTGCAAATTGTATCATCTTTGCTGGCATTTTAGAGACTCCACAGTTGGTCTACTCTCAGCACTGCCTGAAAACAGTAGATTTGTGAAAATGTCTCTATGCAAAAGAGAAGGGGGTGGATGAAGACAAATTGTTCACAGTAATTCAGAATTACCTTGGAGGTAAGTTTAGAGTGAAACAGCTTTTTAAATGATCCTACTGCCTTTGGAACAAATTAGGAAGGGGTGGCAGGGAAACAGTATTAATTTACACCATAAAGTATTCATTTTTAAACAGAGATTAAAAACAAGTATTTAAAGGGTGGGGAGGATCATGTTTGTCACAGCAATACTTCACTTTCTACCCGTAGTTCTAGAATTTCCATTAGACAGAAAAACAAATAAAAGGCTGCCAAACACAGAGATGAAAAAAGAAGCCAACGGAGAAAAATGGATTTTTACAAATAGCACAGTGATGACAAAATACCAAGGCTCATTGACAGCATTGTCAAAGCTTGAAATTATGGTTAATGATACAGTAGTGGCTCTCTGACATTTTAAAACACCACGGCATAGGGATTTCTCACTATATTTGCGGTTTCCTTCTTCTCTAGAGAGCAACAAACTTAAACTGATCCTGCTGCTAGGTGATAACAGCCAGTGTAAAACAATTACCGTCTCAGGCAGGCTATAGCATGAATTGGATCAGATGCTCCTCCCTACACTTTGTTATCAGCCTGCTGGGAGCAAATATAGCACTGGAGTATCAAGAGTCATTAGTTCAAGTCAGGACTTGGGTGACTGAGCAGGTGGAAGTTTTACATGTCAGATGGAGGAAGCTTAATGAAATACTGAGTAGCAGTTACATAAACGCTGCTGGGGGGTTACCACTGCTTTACAGACAAGCAAGGTGCAGAGGTTAGGGAGTTTGAAGTGGTTAGAAAAGTCCGGTAGTCCACAGCCATAAAGCTTCTCTCTCATTTCTGTTGGACTCAGGTTTTATCAACAAACTGTTGATAACGATGTAAATTTGTAAGCACTGAAGTGCTTACATTTGCTTTGAAGTGGAATTTAGGTGCGTAGCTCTAGCCATGCAGCCTGAAAAACACCCAGCCTGCTCCCACAGAGTCAGTATAATGGAAGCAGCATCTTAAGACAGAATTTGCAAACAAATTTATTCTCGAAAATTACAGACTGCAGGGCTGACTCTGATAGCAGGGACTTGGGCCTGATGACCCAGGAGATCCTTTCCAATCCTTTGTATATAAATTGGAATACAGGAGCTGGCATACTCATGGACCAGTCTTCTTACTGATAATGCATGGGTTGATAAATTCTAATACCAAATAGCATTAAAGTGACTTGTTCCTTTATCACCTATTAGTCGGGGGGAAGAGGTAAAGAGAGTTAATAGCCTTTTGTGAATCATAAGACTTTGTAAAGTTGCAGATCTTTTTTCTGTTTACATTGAACAACATTTTTTTGCATGTATCTAACGTGGTAGAAGTTTACACTGATAAAGGAGTTCATCACAGCAGTAAAAAAATTCTGATGAGCTAACCAAAATGTTTGCATCTTAATTGCATTTTTTGTTGTATAACCAGAATTATGTATAATAGAAATAGGCCTGAGGAGGGACATAAAGAAGTAATGTAATCCATCCCCTGTGGGATGAACTATACCCTACAGCATTCCTGACAGATGTTTATACGTTAACCTGTTTGTAAAAATTTCCAAAGATGGAACTGTGTGAACTCTCCGAGCTGTTGCAATGCTTTTGTTGCACTCACCGTATAGAAAGGTTCTCTTAAAGTCTACGGCAATTGAAAACTTTTTTTTAAAGCAACGGTTCCATATTTGAAGATGGTTATTTTATCTGCCTTCAGCCTTTTCTTCTCTTGATCAAACAGCACCCGTTCTTTCAATCTTTTCCTCACTGGTTGCATTTTTCTAACATCTAATCCTCCCTTGTTTCTCTTCTCTGCTTTCAATAAAACTGATCTAAAGCCACATTGAACTCTAAAAGCCAGTGCTGAGTAGAGCAAGATCACTTCCTGCATCTTGCTGACTTTACTCTTGTTTATAAAGCTTAATATGACATTGTTTACTCGGGAGTTCTTCCTGTTTTAAAAAAGGATCATTTAAGGAAGGTGAGAACAACATGTCAGCCAGGTACTTTTGAAAAAGAGAACTGAAACGTACTAATGTGAATGATGACCAAGAACTGGCTCTTAGTAGAAACGTTTCAAATAAGCTGCAAAAAAGAAAAAAAAAAAAACCTTCATTAAAATTAAAAGGCATAGGTTTTGAGTTTTAAAAGGAAACACAGAAGCACAACTAGCAAGGATAGTTGCCTTTTTGTAAGTTTAAATCTAAGAGTTGTAGAACTTTGCCAAGGGAGAGTACTCTGGTACAAATGAACCAATAAACATCAGTAGAAATTTTAATTTCTTTTGTATTGAGCATGTTGAAAGCTAGAGGAATTCTAATAATAGTGAGAATTTTGTCTAATACAAGGCAGAAAGGTTATGTTGAGAGGATCGCAAAAGTGAATAAATGTTCATCTAATGGAGCTGTTCTGTATTTTCAAATAGTTCAGTGATGCCTTTGATCTATTTCCAGCTTATGCTGCTGTCAGGGTGAGGGGGTTCTGTGTTTTCAGGTTGTTTTGTGTTGTGTGCATGCCCAATGCCAATGGCTCCAAGCTGCCAGTGTGCCTCCATTCAGCTTGTGTTTCCTTCATGTGTGCCAAGGAACCTGTTCTGCACTAGGGGGAAGGACCCATCTTTTGCCCAGGTAATTCTGCTGGTCTTTGTGGCTTTGGAGAGGTTTTTCTACGTGTAGATATGTTTGTTGCTGTGCTGTCCTACATGCTTGCCTTTTAATTGAGACATTTGTAATGTCTCCAAATTTAGGTGGATGGCCCATGGTTTTTGGTTGATTTTTTTTTTTTTTACCACAAAAGGAAATAAATATTTTACAGGTAAGTACCTTTCTACAGAATTAAAATGTTAGGAATTACATTGCTCAACAAATGTCTTTATTAACATTGTTTCATGTACTACTCCTGACAGGAACCCCTTGTTCCCTTCTTATTCTTTGTTTTCCCCACAAAAATAAGATGACAGTGTTACCTCTTTCCCCACCCTCCTTACTTTGCCAGGGTAGCAATATAAACAGTACTTGCTTTAGAGCACATGCAAACAACTGCTCTGCACTACATAATGAGATTAAAGGACACATCGTACTGCTTTCAGTATCTGTTGATTACACACTGTTAGGCAGGGTGTCTTTAAGGCATGTATTGCCACTGTGATCCAGGTACTGTGTGTTGAGTAGTGACATGAAAGAACTCTGCTCATAAAATTGTCTTGATTAATAAGGGGTCTGTTTCAAGACAGGCTGCAGAGCCAGCTGTGATTGTAGCTATGTGCCACAAACCTTTGTCTGGTACTTCCTGCAGCCTTGTGTTCCTCCCTCTACTTCTGCATAGGTTGTTATTAGCCAGATAGGAGGGCTTCTGCTTGCGCAGTGATGTGACATAGCACGCATTGCTGCTGGCATGACACTCCAAACAATTTTGCCTAATACTACCTGGACTTATGCCATAAACACTACAATCTACTAGGAGATGTAAACCGATACGGATACTGCAACTCTCCTCTATTTCAATAGCTATTTTCAGCCTAATTCAGTGCTTAGAAGTGGCACCACCAGAATACTGCTAAAAGTACTTCCCAAAGTAATATACACATTTTTTCCTAAACGTTCTATCAAGTTATTGCTGTTTCAAAATTATCCACTTTTTATTGTTTCTCTATTATAAGATGGTTAGAACAATTTCTAAGAATTGTTACAAATCAATATGAATAAAAGGCAATGTTTGCTCCAATATATCCATGAAAGAAAGGGTCCTTCATTTTAGTAAGACAACTGCAATGTGAAACATCTTGCAGAAAACGTAGGTGTACTATCTGCAAGCCAACTCCTTTATTGCAATGCATTGTGTTTCAATGTTGTACACTATTATTTTATTGCATCATCTATGACAACGTGTCCTTTCACTTCAGCAGAAAATTACACGCTGTACTGCAACTTTTTTACCCTCCCTTTTACAACATTTCTATTTGATTCTCTTCTGAAATACCAGGTACTGTTTTTTCATCACTACATTGCTTCAGGGTGACTACAAACATATAATTTTTCTGTACAAGTCATCGTACCTCTGAAAGAAACAGAAAGCACTTGCAGTTTTATTGCCCAGCTACATGGCCACACAGCCTATGTCATTCCTTTTTTGAAGCTGCATTACCTAAGCTGCAAACTACAAATTTACTTATGCTACTGGTGTGAGAAATAAAGGTTGTAGATTAAAGTAGATGGAATTGTGACTCAAAATGAACAGCTTATATATTCTTAAACTAAAAGTTGGATAGATGATGGAATTCATGATTTATCACAGATGAACAACCAAAAGGAAGCCTGTTATTTGGGGCATCTTGACTTAGACACTCTAAAATCACCTCTGGCCTCCTCTTGTGCAGCATGCTGCGTTACTTGTTCTTTATACAGGTACCTTATGAATCTCAGCTGCAACAGCCTATCACCATGATTTAATTGTTTTCCACATCTGTTTTTCTTTCCTTGTGATATTCCTTTGTTTTTTCAGGGTTAGGATAATTATAATTGAAATAACAACCAAAACCAATCTTTCTTTTCTGGGTCCTTTGTTGTACGTTATTTTGGGGTTTTTACTCTCCTATACAAGAAGAAGCTGATGGGAAGAGGCTAGTTTATATTTAAAAGTACTGATTTGTAACTCCAAAGTTCCTAAGCGCACTAATCATTCTTGAAACACACTTACTACTTTAATATTTATTGTCTTGGGAATGCATAGGTGCTTTTGTAATTTAATATATGCATTGCCTTTGTAGACCTTCATTATTTGGAACAAAAATTTGTGCATCGTACTGTAGCAAGATTTCTGGATAGAAGTATTACACCTAAAAATAAAACCAAAACTCTCTAAATTAAAAACAAAATCTGTTTATGCTGTTGGGCATCAGGTATTTACAAGCTAGCTGACAAGTGACTTCTCATAACAAACCAGTTACTAGCACTGGTTTAAATCTTCTTTTTTTCTGAAGGTGATGGTCTCACTAAAATGAATACTCAGTGACAACTATTTTAATCAGTAATAGTTCAATGCATGTACAAATTTCAGATGACTACCAGGTATTGGATTTTGGTAGCTAGGAAATTGAACTGAACAAGACCTCTAGGGTTCACTGAACATACGTAGGTTGCTCTTAAAGTAATGCCTTCTGTTTACAATGTATTTCCATGGAAACTACAACAGATACAAAGAGCACAATAACACTGTTTGGTAGAGCAAACTCTCAGCTACAAAACACTATTTTTCGACACAGTCCTCACCATTGGCTGCGCTTTTTCCCCAGTGATGAACAAGAGTTTACATGCCACACTCATAAAAATCTGCACCCGCAGAGGGGACCGACCATCGCTGTCACCACTGCCAAAACGCACCACCCACCCCCTTTTTCCACATGGAGGAATTCAATTCCACCCCTTTGCTTCATCCGCACTGCCGTGTCAGACACCACTTTGTCAGACTGCCCCTCTGCTGCCGTCTGTCTCACGACAACAAAATTTAACGGAATATTGGTGGGAAGGTTAGCCTCTGCTGCCATAATACCAATGTCTACCTCTGACATTGTGGGCCAACATAATTAAGTAGGCGGCATTACTTTTGGAGCAGTCCTTGTATATAGTTTAAAGTATAACTATAGTTTAAACTATAGCCTAACTCATAGTTCCATGAAGCTGCAATAATACATTTTTATCCCATTTTGAAACTGCTTTTCACTCTCCGTTACTGTTGGAAGACTATTTCAGAACGACATTTTTGTGATTAGAAACTTGGTTTAATTTTTACTTTAACTGCGGCATGTTACCCAGTGCCAGGACTGATTCTGACAAAGATTAACTGAAATGGGTAGGAGTTTTGCCTGGAGAAGGTCTGATGATTAAGCTTTAAAATATGTAGTACATGAGCAAAAAGCTCCCAAAGTGGAGACCTCAACATGGTGGGAGTTTTTATGGTTCCAATACTACAGCTATTTAAAAAGACACCACTGAGTTAACTGTTGGTGAATCTGAACTGTCATTCTGGCCGTCTTGTATCTTAGCCTGGTGTATGGAACTGATTTCTATACACAGGTTGGCACATCTTAACTTAGCTGGCCAGCTTGACTGAGCCCATCCTTGCTGCTACTGCCAATAAATCAAACTTCCCTTTCTCCCACACTTCTGAGTCAACACCCAGGTGGGTGCTAAGGCTTCTTTGCATCACTGTCTCGACAGAAAACATGCACACGTGCAGCACAACACAATTTCAATTTGTGTTGAGATCTCCTGCCCGTCGGTAGAAGATGACAGGCATACAATGGAAGTGAGATGTGACTGGTATGTGCTATGTGTTCCATGGTGCTTATTTCCAGCTGAACAGGTGGCACAGTGATTTACTAGAAGTGTGCAATTTTAGAAATGATTAAAACTTTAACCCAATCAATGGTATCCCTATACATCACTGCCATCACTGCAGAAATTAAAACGGGACCTCAGAGGTGTTGGTAAAGGGGTGAATTTTGGAGGTTTCTTCCAACCTCTGACATAAGAGGTTGGAAGAAGAATTGATTCTTTTTTACAAACCCTGCTAATTAGAGTCCCATAACTGTCCATAACGATTATGGAGGAAACATTATCTTGGAGCCATATTGATTCCCATCTGTGTTCCCTTAATTTTTATGCAGTCAATAAATTTACTGTTTTATATTTGTTTGACCTGCAGGGCATTGGGACCTTGAGCAGGTCTTCACTGAGCAGTGGACTGTGCAAATAACATATGAAAAGAGGATTGAGGATCCTGAGCTTTGAATCCCAGTGAAATCAGGAATTCGGTAACAGTGTAGTCATGAAGCCTGTTTTTTCTATGTCTCAAGGCTGGGGTTTCTGGTGGATTCTCTCATGTGTTGTAAGGGTGAGGGAAGACCCATCTTTATTCTTCCCTTTTGCACTACTGTCTCTCTTTGCACCTCAAACACTTATTTTCTGAAAAACTTGAGAATAACAAATGTGTTTGTCTGGAACTATCCAATGGGCTCAGAGTGTGTGGCTGGGAATGAGATGAGCAAAACCACCTGCAGGCTGTGTACTCAGCAACCTTGTCCCCTTTGGAAAATTGGCTGTAAGAAGAGGGAGAAAAGGCTAACTTGAAAATGTCTTGTCTTTTGAATGAAGGATTTTCCTTCTGAAAATGCAGAAAAAAACAATGCACATGCATTGCCTGGTGATTCAGGTGCAAAGTGATGCTAATACATATATGCAGTATATGCAACACAATAATGCTGTTATGTGAAAGAGTTTAACACTTTTTCTGTCTAAGGATATCATTGAGAGGATTGCCCGCTGGTACAGCTCCCCTGCTACTGGGAAAGGCCAAAGAGCTAGGGCAGGGTGAGCTGCTGTAACCACTGGTATCTCAATATATAAGACAGAGCTGTTCTGAAGGGGGCCAGATAGCACTGCACTTAAAACGCCAAAGGAGCTATACCTACACTAGAATTCATACTTTGCTGCACTGTTGTTAGCAACAGAAAGTTTTTGCTGGAAAAAATAAATTTAACATAACACAGTCTAGTAGAATTGTATCCATTCTGGTTTTGCAAATTAACTAAATTCTCTTTAAAGGCTCTATAGACACACCAATGCCAAATGGTATAATGCCATATAATGCCAAATATTTAGAGAGGTTCTTAGAATCAAAAAAAAATGCACAGCAGTTCACAATGCATACAAGAGAATTAGTTGACGTTTACTGTATATATGCAATTATACACAATTACACACACTTGAATGAACAAATTCTGGTGCGTGTGTGTAATGAAACGCGGTGTTTAAAAGGCTTGGCCTTGAGTCTGTCCCCTTCTCCAGGGAATGCAATGGTATCTCTAGAACAGCCAGGCTGTTACTAAGCAGTGCGAAAATTGCTCGTGAAACTCGTCCTTGCAAAACAATTTTTTTCTTTATGTGTAGATTAATTTGCTTTTGAGGATGCAAGAATACAAAAAGTGTTTTTCATCAAATTAAGAAAAATGGAAGTACTTCTGTACCAGACTAATTAGCTATCTAAATTAAATGTTTTGTTTAACGCCTGGTTTCTTTAAATATATAAATACCAGGTAGTGTTTTAAAACTTCTGTAGCTGTGAATGGCTCTGCTGTCCCTTGCTGCAAGCTACGTTTTTATTACTTCTTCCCAAGAAATTTATTTTGCTGACATGGGCTCTAATCCAGTAAAGTGTTAAAACATATGCTTAATTTTAAGCGTGTGAGTAAAGCAAATAGAACTTTCCTATGCCTAAATTTAAGTACAAATTTGCGTTTGGCTTAGCTGGGGTTTTAGTTTCTGGGTTATGTTCTTGAGTATTGTGTGTATTTCGTAGCATGGGTGTCCTCTTGATGGAAGAACTGACTTTCATGGGTTTTTTAAGGTATTTTGTAATTTATCAGAAGATCTCGAGAAAAAAAAAAAATACTAACAAGTAAACACTAAAAGTTTTGGATGTTAATGCATTCCTTTAAATATGTATGTTACGCAACTCCCAACAAACTTCCCACAATTTCTACCTCTAAGTGATATTGTAGGTGAGATACTGGCTGGTTGTTTTCATGAACGACCACTTTATTTTCTGTATTGGTTTTTCGAGTTGCATTGAGCATTTTAGCTTGGAGACAAGATGATCTTTCTTAATTCTTGTGAGCTGAGTTGGAAGTTCAGTATCTCTTAATGTTTTGCTCTATGATACTGAAACATTTTTAACTGTGGGTACATAAAAGTCATCTTATCCCACAGAAAAGGTAAAACTTTCAGAGATGATTACTGAAACATCGCTCAACTTGGAACTTGAAAGTCACACAGGTAGAACAGGAACTTGATGATTTTGACGCAGTAGCTAAAGGATAGCTGGTTACACAGTGAAAAGTATTCCTGCAATCTTCACTCCTGCTGGCAATCTCACACAGACTTAGGACAGAGTGGACCTGGAATCTGAGCTGCATTTTCCTTACAAGGGCTTGCAGGAGATCCAGGAAGAAACAAACCCGTACAGTGCGTATAAAAGCTTACATGACTGATTCTATTTTGTTACACCAGTGAGTTTCCTACAGAAATGGAGAATCTGGTACCACTCTTGGTCAAAATTTACTGTTTCTAATACGTATCAGCATTAGAAAGCTCTGAGTTACATTTTCTTTTAATATGGGATGGCTTAAAGGCTTTGTGTGTTTCATTTCTACCATGCAAGCTGTCAAGCACCACAGCTGAAGAGGAGAAAGAATGCAGAGAATCTGTACTAAGCTTTAACTTTACTTAATAGCAGGTAAAGGATTTGTTCAGAGAGTTTTATTATTGGGTGAGGAGTTAGTTAAGGTAATTACAGCAGTGGGGCAGGCAGCCAGAAGATGATGAAGAAATCTAATACCATGTACCATTTAGGTTGAGAGAGTTCTTCGGGTTATTTTTTAAAATATACCAGCCACCTACTAATAACCTTCTCCACACTGGGGGGAATTTAAACACAATATATTTACTGCACCTTGTGTGTTAACATATATAATAAGATTAAGTATATTGCAGTTTGCACTCTCACTCTCACAGTTACAAAGCATGTAAAGGGATTTGGCTGAAGTCAATGAGACAGAAGAGGTTAAAACCAGTAGCTGGAAAATGAAAGAGCTATAAGATGTTCTGCAACGCTTTTACTATGAAAACATTCATGCCTGATTTGAATCTGGAACAGGAAAGTCATTTGTTTGGACTTCAAGGTAGGTTTCCCATCTCAAATCGGCAAGTCATACCTGTCCAGAAAAACACTTAAGCCCATTCTTTGCCTCAGGTTTGAACACAGTGTAAAGTTTAAGCTAGTGGTTGAAAGGTATCCTAAATAACGATGGACTTCAGCAAGAGACTAGGTGTTTTCCTGAATCAAGACCCCCTAAGGACATGCAGTGACTCTATACCAGTATTATATAAATCTTAAGAAAAGCGGAAATTTATTTTTCTCATTACTTCCTACCGAATTTCCCACAAAACATAAGAAACAGTTATCTGGAAAGAAACACAACCAGTATTTCTTCTGAAGTATCTTGGAGCCTGAAATGGTCTTGGCTTTCTATATTTTATGTCATTGAGTTATCAAAAAATAGGTTCATGAAAGAGGCATTTGGTAGCATTAAATGATACTGAATTTGTCTCCCTAGTAGCTACTGACTCAAATGTATGTCATGGGAACATATATAAGCTTCTATTCATACATTTTTAATTCTCTTATTCAGAGCACTGAAAGGTCTGTAAAATGTTGATGCTATCAACAAGGCACTTTTCCTGACTTAGTCAAAAGATTGATTTAATATGGTGGGTTTTCCTAGTTTTAAAACAATTGTTTAAAAAACTTTGGAATTGCTTTGGCTAGGCTACGATATTTTCCTTCAAGTGTAAACATTCTTCTAAGACATTCATGATCAATATAAATTAATGGCCTTTCAAGATACTGGGGGGGGGTGGTGGGGGGGTGGTGGTGTATGTGTGTGTGTGAGTCTTACCAAGTCTCCATAAACTTATTATTTCAGTATGTCAGATTAATATGTAGCCTACAATAACCCTCCACTGCAACACAGCTCACTAAGCTTTTAAAAGGGAAATGCCAGAGCAGGCTGGTCTCTCTCAGTGGAGTTCTCTTATGCAAAGGCCTTATCCAAATCTTGCGAGGCTGCTAGAACTCATGAACCACTAAGGCACCTCTTAATCATATCCTTATCTCAAATGTCATGTTTTCTCTCTGCTCCTAAATAGATGAGCTGTTAGAAAGTAAAAAATCTGGTGCTATCTTGAAGAAAGGAAGGGAACAACCTGGAAAACCAGGGGAGTCTCCACAGTGATAACAGAGCTGTTTGTGTACTGTGGATTGCAGGGCACGTCCGCTTTTCGGAACTGTACACGTGCAATCTAAGCAACTGGAGTTCACTACAGTCTTTGAATACTTCAACCTGAAAACCATTTCTTTACCAAAACATTTTCCTTTACTTGAATGATTATACTTGTTTGTTATTTTAGGATTGTTCATAAATTCTGAGCTCCTAGAGCTGATGTTTTTGATTAAAGAAGAGTGGTTTGGGTTTGGTTTGTTTTTCAAACCAGACTTAGAATTATGCTGCCATTTGAAGGGAAAGATAGTAAATTGGAATATTGACACTACAGTTTCAAACACACTCCTCCAAATAAACATCAATAACTGAACTACTCCTACACTGAAAACAAAAATATATTTTTTTAAAGCTATTACATAGTATAAGCGTCATAGTGGGGTTGGGGAGACAAATGCTAAGAACCTTCACTGAAGCACAGCTATGCTGAATATTATCACAGCTTTGGCTTTATGCTGAGGCTCTGCAGTTTAATTTACTTTCAAATCCAGCATTACCCACTTCTCTACACCAGGCTGATCAGATTATTGTAGTGTGGCACACAACTGATAACTTCCAGATAGAAAAGTACAATGCACAAATCTTGCGAAATAAGGAGAATTTCTGTATTTCTTTGTCACATTATTAATTTAAATTCTAATTGTTTTTATAGGAGAAGCTGTGGATGTAACTGCAGACTGGGCGCTTCCAAGGACTGTCCTTTGGCCAGTTAATGCTGCCTCTGTTTTTGTCAACCTGAAAACTGACAGACCTTCTGTCTAGAGAATGAAAAAGAAATTGCCAGGTGAGCGTTCAAGGGAAAAGTGGTGGTTTTTAAGCGGACAATGCGACCTTCTTCCAGTGCAGAAAACTAATTTTAAACTCAATTTCAGAAATAATTATGTCAGTTGTTGTGGATTGGTTTTAACTGAACTTCTTCTCTTACCTTTTCTAAAAAGCATTCTCAGGAAGTTTCAGCATCAGAAATGTCAGTACTAAGCTGACAAAATTGACTGTACTTTGCAGAAACAGTTTTCATGTACAATATGTTTAGAATAATTCCCCAATCCTATTTATAATTTCACTTTCTAGCACTGAAGAATATAAACAATCTGAGGAAGGTTTTAAAAACATGAACTCATACCTTGTATGGCCAAAAAATGGGTAATATCTAAAATCTGCAGGGAAAAGCAAGGCTCTGAATCGACCGCACTGCTGGGCAGGCAGTTCCCTGTTCCTCACTGGTGACTGAAGCCTTGATTTGCACCGTAGTAAGAGTGACACCCAGATTTTGATATTAGGTAGATCCTCCTAGTTCTTGTTACAGATACTTAGGAAAAGAGTTCTTTTCTGAATCTCAGTACGCAGAACTATTTTCCTAAATACATTGTTCTTCAATTTTGGAAAGGTGTTAAAAAATTACTCAAAATTAGCCACTGCAGAGGAAGGAAGAGCAACTTAGGAGAGGGGGGAAAGGACCGTGCTGCTCACTCACATGATCCCAGTGCTTAAGCATTGCAGTAAATACTGCCAATGGAGCAGTGAGAGATGGTCTTTCACTTCCCTGTGGCAAATCCCTGTTTTAGCAACTGTAGGCAAAAGGGTCAAATATTTAACGTGGTATTAAACTTAGCAAAATAAACTCAGTTTCTAGTGCATTCATGTAAGTACACTATCCTATCTGTCTGAAAGGTCAGGTATGGCTTAGCAAAGTTTGAAACAGTTGTGCTCTAAGAGTTGAACAGCAGTGTGATTGAGCGGATGACCTGGCAGATTGTGAGTTGTCTCCAGCATGGGTCGCAAAAGAGAAATGTTTGGTTAATGTTCCTGAACACAGTGGAGCAACCCTGGTACAGCCCTCTGTGATCTGGTATTTTTGTTGCGTCTACTGTGTAGATGCCCCACTACCTATTCTTGTAAGGGACTGTATTCATTTACAGCTGAGTTTGGGGAAATGCTATTTTGTTTAAAATTAAACAAATTTCAGCAGATTTTCAGCTCTGTATAACCTTGGCTCAAGACAGGCTGAGTGATAAACTTTGGACACATGCGTTTCACATGCCATGCCGCTGTTGTACGAAAGAACTGCAGACTTCTCTGTTGTAGCTTATGAAAATTACTGTAATGTATATACACATACACCTATATTTCCACATTTTATGATGAACTGTCTTCCATTTTCCCTTTTTTCTTTTTTTTTCTCTCAGCATAATAACTCACTATTAAACTCGCTGGTGTTTTGTTCTCTCTCTCCCTGCCTACTACAAGCAAAGATAGTCTCCACATTTGCTTACCCTGCTGGGATTCCCTCTGTCTGGCAATTTTAACTAAAAGCAGTTGAAAGGGTTTTTTGCACTTGTTACTACTTCCATTCATAAAACATATTTTCAATCATTTCCGAAAATACCCACTGTTGCAATGGCAAAAGCATCTTTATTTCTTGTAACAGAACACTTAGCTCCAATCGTCACAAATAATTCAGTTCCTGCCTAGTGCATGTTAGTTTTTTTTATTAGTTCATGTCATTTTATCTCACCATTGTCAATTGGCTGGTCTGACAGCTGATGTCTTGTGAAAAAAGTATGGCCCTCTCTCATCACACCGTTGCAATGGATAGTGCAGCTTTTAAGGTTCAAGATTACTGTGGCCTGGCAGTTTGGTAGTTCCTTTCCTTCACTGGAGCGCCCTGGAAATTACTTGTGCCTCTGGGAGTTAAGGTGGAGAAACAAAATCTTTCTTTCTACTGATTTCTGCCCAGTACCACTGCTGTATGGGGAAATCTGAAAGTCCCACCACATCGCTTTCCCTGCCAGGCCCCATTCTAGGTCGCAGGGTTTCAGACAGCTTCCTTCTGCTACAGATGATAAAGATTACTTTTAAATGATTTCTGCCCCTGACTGTGTTTTGCTGAGTAGGATTATCCAAGGACAGCTGGATGTGCTGTCCATTGTTAGACAGCATGGGCAGCACCTGCTCATTGCAGGGAGGAAGGAGGATCCAAGAGATGCAGGAAGAAAGGAAATACAGGAAGACTGAGAGAGTAACTGGTGTACGGTATCACACCCCCAAAACCCAATAGATTTACTGGATTCTTTTACTCATCTAAAGCTGACTTTTCATTTAAGATGAAACTTCCTGAATTATGGAAATACTAAGACCTACTTGAACATTGCATTAAGATCAAGGATGCCTGTCTTTCTATAGTAGGAGGAATTTGATGCCTATTTTCAAGTCTGCACATTAGGACCCATGGGTCCCCCTGCCCCTGAGGGCTGGCAAGGCTCCCCTCCTATGGACCATGGCCTCACTGGCCCCGCAGAATGGGTCAGGGATCCCTTCTGCAGGTGTTGGTGGCTGCTGAGCTGAGCGGGAAGAGGGCTTCACCAGCCAGCGCACGGGCCACTGCTTGCCTGTCAGCATCCTGGGAAAAGAATTAGGCCGAGCTATACCTCAGAGGCATGGTGGAAACCATGGACCCTGTATGAAACATTAAGAAATTTAGAGAAAGGACCAGTAGGAATACTGACAGAAAGCGTCTGGCAATTCTCTCTCAAAACAACGGTTTCCGATACAGGGTGGGGTTTTTTTTTTTACTAATCATGCTTTTCCCAGTTTCTTCATCCCGTTGCAGATGCTACCCTCTGCGGTGGCTGCCCTTCCTCTCTCCGCTCTCTTAAGCCCTGCTTCGTTTCCCGCCGCCCCCTGCTTTCCCAGGCGGGGGGCCCACCCCCTGCCACCGCCTCCCTCCGCTGGCACCGGGCCCGGCGGAGCGGTGGCCACAGCCAGCGGGCTAGGGGGGGGGCAGCCGGTGGGGCAAGTAGGGGCGAGGGAACTGAGGGGGGTGAAGAGGGCCGGGCGGGGCGGGGCGCAAGTGTCTGCACACCGCACACCGGTGGCAGAGCCGGCCCGCGGCTCTAGGGGACCGGGAGGGGGAGGCGGTCGCTATCCCACGCGCTCCTCGCGCGTGTCGCGGAGGGGCGGGGCAGCCAGCGCGCGACGCCCGCCCCCGCGCAGCGGGGAGGCCGTGGTCCCCTCCGCCCTCACCGGGCGCGGGGCAACCCACCCACCCCCCCCCACGCCCCACCCTGTGGGCGGTGGCTTCGGGGACCCCGCCCCCGATCCCCCCTCCCCCCTGGCGCCCATTGGCGCGCGCTGCATCCCGTTAGCACTCGGGGCTCGGTCTCGCGATGCTGGGCTGCCACCGCCGCCGCCATATTGTGACACTATTTTGATTTGGAGCGCAGTGAGCGGGGGGTGGGGGGGGGCCGGGAGCGGCGCGCAGGCGGAGCGGTTCCAGCTGAGGACGGGAGCGGCGCCGCAGGCACCCATCTACCTACCTACCCACCCACCCCCGGCCTCGCCGCTTCTCACGCCCGCGGCGGCAGCACGGACCCCCCCCTTCCCTTCCTCCTCCTTCTTCTCCTCCTCCTCCTCCTCCCCCCCCCGAGCGGAACGGCGGCGGTGGGAGGCTGCGGAGCGGGTCGGGTCGGCGGGGTCCCCCCTGCCGGGCGAAGGCGGCGGCGGCGCTGGTGGCGACGGTGGTAGTGGCGGCGGCTGCTGCCGTGGTGGGGGAGGCGGAGGAAGAGGAGGAGGAGGCGGAGGAGGAGGAGGAGAAGCAGCGGCAGGGTAAGGCTGACCCCGCCGAGGCGGGCCTGGTGGCAGCTCCTCGGGCTGGTTTCCTGGCGGTGCTAGTCCCATCCCCGAGGGGCTCCAGGGAGAGCGCGGGGGCCTGACCCAGCCCGCAGGCCTGAGAGCGGCAGGGAGCCTGAGGCGCTCCCGGAGTCTCTCTCCTCACCCCGGGCTCTGCCAGGGCGAGGGCAGGGGAGGCCTGTGCACGGGAAGGGAGCAGCCCCCGGCATCCCGCTCATCCCGGCGTGGTGGGGTGGGGGTGGGGAGGGCAGGGTAGGGACGGGAAGCTGCCGCGCCGCGGGGCGTCCAGCGAGAGATGGAAACTTATTTTCCTTGGCGAGTCGCTGGAGCTTTCCCCGCGCGGGGAGGTATCTGGCGGGGGCGCGGGGTGGCGTGCGTGGCGGCGGCCCCGGCCCCGGCCTGCTCCGCGGCGGGGGGCTGCGGCGGCCCGGGAGGAGCGGAAGCAGACAGCCAGCGGGCTCGGCTGGCTGGGGCGGGGGAAGGGGGGGGCCTGGCCTGGCGCCCAGCAGGTGACAGGTGTGAGTGCGCTGGGCGAGACTCTGCCATTTGAGGATGAGTAACACAGCGTCAGAGGTGCGATTTTTTGGTGCCTAGTGCCTTTGGAGGGGCTGGCTGGGCTCGATTCCATATATAGTATATTTGGGACGTTAGGTACCATTATTCAAGTCAGTTTAATTGTTGAGTAGAAATTCTTGAAATGGTTTTGATAAGGGGGATTTTGAAGAGAGGAGATGAAAACTTTCTCTTTTTTTCCTTCTTTTTCCCTTTTTTTGTTTTGTTCCTCTGAGAGTCCTGGGAACGCTATGCAGAGGTGTGTAGTACTTTGTCTCATTCATTGAAAGGCTTCTATTAAATCTGAATGCTCAGTCTTGTTAGATGTAGCAAGGCCTTCAGGGCAGGGACCTTGTGTTCTTTGTACTTTACCTGGTGGCTCAGCAGAGCCTGGTTTGTACCCAAGACCTGTAGGTGTTTCTGTATTAACGATAGTAAGTATACACTTTAAAAAGGAATTCTGAAGGAATACTTCTTAGCAAGTAGGTTTCAGGTGTGGTTTTCTAGTCATCATAAGTATAGAGTATTTGATACAGAGTAAAGCTGTTTCTGAAGTTCAACTATAGAATGCTGGAAATGGTGTAGCATGTAATTGTCAGTACTCTGACATATGTAGATACTTAAGACGTTAACTGCAGAGTCATTCTCTTAGACTGTTCAAATTGTTTTGTATCATAACTTTAGCCACCAAGATGCACATGTACTACAGTAAGGAGAACTAGTGACTCTATAGCAGTAGTGCTAATGAAATCAGGAATAATTTTCAGCTTAGCTAATGATTTACCAGATACCCAGGCATTTGCATTTCATATACCTATTTGAAGTATTTTGTTCTTATCTGTATTATTGTAATTGGGTTTTGTCAAACCTCAGATTTCTGATACCTGCTGTTGGCAAGAGGGAAGTTCCACTGACAAATTAGGAGACACGTCATCAGCTTCAGTAAGTGCTGCCCTTCAATTTAAATGAAAGTTTCAGTCACTTGTGGCTTTTATCCAATGTTAAACTTATGCTCACCTGTAGGTAGTACCTTGGCTTGAGCTGCAACAGAACAGACACTGAGCTAATTCTCGATGTCTTTTAAAAACTGAGAAGAGCTGGGTGGTTTTTCTCATGGTGCTTTACAAGAGAGCCTGCAAAAGGGAAGAGGAGAGGGAGGCTGTAGGAGGCGATACTGGGTGTGGGTCATCCCAATTTTGTTTCTGAGAGCTGTTTGATACAGCATCATCCCTATCATTACATGTGGGGGCAGTGCCATCTTCTTGCTATGCTATGCTGCTGTTGCTTACACCAGCTTTTAAAGACTTTGTGAAATATAAACTGTTTTCCTTCTCAACATGAAGAGAAGTCAAAGGGTTCTTCTTTTCCTTTAAATTTGCTGATATAAAAATAGAATTCTTGAAAATGGGCAGTCTTCCTATGACGGTGTCCTGGTAGAAACTTCTGTTTTCCAGCAGTGACGGAATGGAAGAAGATAGTGGTTTTTGTCACTGTGGCATTGTTTTGAAGGCTGAGGTCCTGTGTTGTTTTGAAATGGACTTTGGCTTTATAGATAACCAGTAATGCTTTTCAAGCCTTTTAGAATTAAACCTGTGTCATGTGTTGAAGAGATTATTCTCAGCAAACTTTTTTTTTTTTGCTAGGTAGCTTAAAGAGCTTTTGGCAAACTATTTCTTTGTGAGAGTGTACTTTGAAACATAAAACTAGTGCCACCTCCTTATGATCTCCATGGTTGGAAACACGAAGAAATAAGTTGGTCAGATGTGACCTCAAGTTTATGAAATGACTGTAAATTTAGGACTGAGGGATTAGGCTGATCTTTTCTGAACTGCTGCAAGCGGAATGCTGAATGATGTTGCTGTTGGTGCTTTTACAGGAAACAGAACAAAAATTCCAGTGATTCAGAACTGGATTTTTTTTTTAAAGCTATACTCAAAACTCAAATATTTAAATGACTGAAATGAGGGTTAACTTTTTTCCCACTAATGTATTCAGTTGGATTTTTTTATTCTTTAATTGCATAGTAGGTTATCTCCACTGGAAAAGTATACACTATTTCAAATATGAGAAATGCTGGTTTATGTTCTAAAACATCTTGAACCCTGCTTAGCAAACTGATCTGGATTGGATTCCACATATTTAAATGCAGCTGTGAGAGTGAGAAAGCTGTCAGAGTCGATTTGGATAGTATTTTTTAAAACCTCTTAATTGTAGTCAGAGATTTCAGTATAATAGTTGTTTCAGTTTCACCCTCTCTTGAGAATGCTTACCAAAAAATCACTGACAATATTAATGCTGACTCTGACAAAAGCTTTTGTAGAACTTTATGCTAATTATAGTAAAATTAATAACTTATTTTTATTGAACTGATCAACTCTTATGCAAGAAAGTATTCCAAACAATATACAGATGTTTACTGAGTTCTTTCTAGCTTTGTGTTTTATGCCTTTGGATTTTGGTGTTCCTTAATTGGTAGTAATCAGGTTCTAGCAAAACCAAGTGAGATAGCTTGATGTAATTAAAGTCGAAAGATCAGTGTTGTTTGTGTATCATACCCTGATATTCTTCAAGCATGTTTGTTCTTGAATGAATGGCATCACTTGGGGTATTCTTGTTGCTGTAGGTGCAGTTAAGGTATAGTGAAATAGTTAATATTTTTGGAATGTGTTAGATTCTTTTGTTTAAAATATGCATTATATTCTTTGAAAAATTTTTATGCGTAATCAATTTTTGTAGCAATATGGAAAACAGCTCTTTCCTATTCTGAGCACAGGTGTAGATCAAATTTCACTGTCTCTAATGATGAGTGGTTTAAAACTCATTCAGATCCTGGTTGTACTATGAAAAGAATTTAATTTTTCCATTATTGAAAAATTGGTGCTTCAGAATGGATGTAAGACTTGTGTTCCCTTTAGTGATTAGAAAAGTATTACCTTAGGAACACAGTGGTAGAAAAAACCCATACATTTCTGTAGGTTGCATAGATTCGTTTTTTAAAAAAATAAATAAATCTCAAACCAACCAAAACTATGCACCTATTAATCATTATATTGTTAGGTTTGCTAGAATTTACCAAAAACAGGACAAAGCCACTGTATATGCTCACTACTTCGATGATTTTAAGTTAAATGCTCAAGTAGTATCTAAAGCTAGTTGCAGAATTAATCAAATCTGGTGCTATGTGCTTGCTGGCTGGTTGGTCTGCTGGGACTGCCAGTGGAGAAGGCAGAGTTCCACCTGCTTTTCCTCTCACTGAAGACATGCATTCAAGTTTTTTTTCTACAAACCTGCCAGTTATCACAAAATTTGTAGAAGCCTTTTTTTATCTTTGAGACTTTTACACTTCCCTTAAAATCCACTTGAAAATGGCCGGAGGGTGCAAATACTTATGAGAAGGACAAATAGAACATGTAAATGCAGTTTCTTAAAGAAGAAACTTCAGTTAATCAGACATGCCAGAAAAGAAATCTTTGCAATTTGGGAGTTCAGAATCAACTGTTCTCAGATGTTGAGATGCACCTATTTTCTGTGTTGTGGGTTTTTTAAAAAGAAATAGAATTGCTGTTGTGTTTTATATATTTGTGTAATGTATAAACATATTTAGTTCACCTTTCTAAAGACATAAATCTTAAGCAATTATGTTTCTTTTCATCCTGTATCTCAAACTTTGAGCTCATCAGCTAATTTCAGAAAAGAAATTAGCCAAGGGGCAAGGTTTCAAAGATTTTACCTTTTAATAACGTTTAAGAAGATTTGTTAAAATTGGTGACTTCATTGAGTAAGATCATTTCTTTAGGGGAAAGTTTTGTGTGAATTTAGCAGTTACCTGTATATAGCCTGTCTGTTGGCCAGAAAATAGTTGTCTGTGGGGTAAGAGCTAAATAATGAGGTGCAGTACTCTTTTTCTTCAGTTAGTAGTTAGAGGACGTGAGAGGTTAGGTGTACTGTGGCTAGTGCTTGGAAGAGAGGGGTAAGGTAATAAGTGCCTGGGATAGAGGTGGAACATGACTACTTGTAGTTCAGGGCCATGGCTGTGATGGAATGCAAATCTGTGGGAAATGAGGCTTTGTTAGTTCTGCTATTTATGGGACAGTGCCTTTAAGAGGAAGGCTAGCAGCAGCTACTAGTTTTGGTTTACTAAGCAAAAATCATGTTTCAAAAGGTTTTTAAGAAGATGAAGACTGAAGGAAAAGGAATGAGATAAGTAAGGGAGCTGAGCAGACTGCTGGGCTGCTAAGATTGTGTTGACTACAGCAATAGAAACCCACTGTTAGATGTCTGGTGATACTGTTGATTCCACATGTACAGAGTCTCTTCTCCTGTGCCTGCATATGTGTTTTTATGGGTCTAATTCAACACGATTGCCCTAACACCTAGACTGAAACAGTGCATGTAGCAGCACAGGCAAGAACGTGCATAATAAGGGAGGGGTTACTTAAGCTGCATAAGAAATACATGTTATTCTCAAAATATGTTATCAAAAGCATTATTTTAGAGTTATGTCACATATAGTTTCTTCAGATAACATGACTTAGATGTTTGTCTCATGCTAATAGGATAATTCAGTCTTGCCTCTGAGGACTGTCATCTGCAGTGGTATATTTAATGTACTCCCAGGTCTAATAGATTTATCTGTGAAGATGATCTGTGATAGTACCAACCTGTTTTAATAAGCCTGAAATTATTCGCTTTTTATTACAGACTAAACCTTCTGAGCGGTTAATTGAATCTTGAAATAAGTATTTATCTGGTATACTATTTTGTAGGTAATGTGAGTAGAAATGGATAAATCACTGTCAGACATTAAATACTCTTTAACAGCAAGTTTTTTAATTTTATTTGCTGCAGCATATCTGTATTGTTCAGGGATGCTTTGCTGTTATTGGGTATTTTCATAAGTGACTTGTAGAAAGATCAAGCATAAGTGTATTTAGAGGGTAGTTCTTAGGAAAAGTCTTAGAGGCTGTCAAAGCTAGGGCTTTAGAATGCATTTTTCAAAGGAAATTGCATTGTATGTGTGTAGAAGAAAAATCTGATTTGCTGATCAATATGTTCTCAGAATGTCTTTTTCAGCCATCTAACTGGGGAAAAAAAATACAGTAAGTTTCAGAAGCTAACCACCCCATAAGAAGACATTAGTACATGTTACTGATCTGATGCCTCGGAAGCTATGACTAATATGTACGTCCAGATAAATCATCTGTTTTCCTGAAGCGGTGGGGGGGAGGGGGGGTGAGGAGATATCAACTCTGTTTTCTACTTTAGACTTGAAGCTTAGAAATGTAGAAAAGTCTTTTCCCATTAGTCTTTTCCTAAGCCTGATTTCCCCAGGTGGAAAAAATTATGAACTGTTTTACCTACACAGGCGAAAAAAACCACACGCTTAAAAAAATCAAGTTGTACAGTGTGGCATGTAATTGTATCCTTTGTCAGTTCATGTTGTGTTTAAACTCTTAAGAAAAATCTCCACCTCCTGAGTCCTTGCTGTGCTACATCTCTCTTTACAGTACTCTCCTGTCTTTCTACAGCACTCATTTTTTTCTGTTTGTTTTTGCTTGACTCTTAAATCTGTCCCATGCAGAATTTATCTCCTCCAACCACCTTTTTACTGACATCTGATCATATTAGTAGGTGAGCTAGAAAAGAGTAGATCTTAGCTTGTATCCTTCCTTCACTCTCCCTTGCCTAGACAATGTATGATCTGTACATTACAATGGAAACATTAGTGCCCTCTTGTTTATACTTTTTGGCATTTTTTTTTTGTTTTAATCTTTCTTCTTGGAAATTTATCTTCCTTCTTAAGACACCAGCTCAGCACTTGTAATTTCTTTTTCGTTCTATTTTCTCTTCAGAGTACCAGTTGGTAAGCTTGCCCCTGTTGCATTTAGGCTTTCTTTAGAGAAAGTGTCGTGAGTTCTGTACTTGGATTTCTTTCAGTTAATTCAGCTGGTTCAAACTGCTACTCTCCATTTGTTGGACAAACACTTTTTTTTTTAAAGGGAGCGATAGGTTATCTTTCATAGAGAGCTTTCTTTAACAGGTTTAAGCTTGGGAACAGGGTATCCCTAGGGACTCAGCAAAAGCATGCTTAAAAAGGCATTTTATGTTGGTAAGTACAAAGCAGTATGTTTCACATTGGCAGGAAGCTGCTCCAGTTAAAAATTCTGGTGTCTCATTCCCTTTTTTAAAGTCTTGGTCTTGTCTTTAATAAATGAGGATACAGTATTTTGTGTGTGTGTGCGTGGTTCTCAAATTGTGGATTGTAAACTGCCTTGCTGGAATAGTTGCCAATACCAGATTAGTGTATTTTATTTATGCATTGCTATTGGCTAGAGAAGTTGACTTGGATTAGGTCCTTTTGTGCAAGGCACTGGATAAATATTTATTAAATCAGTCCTAGAAGAGTATGAATAATAAAGGTTTTTTACCAAGATCATATACTGTATTAGCAAAGACATTTAGCAAAGAATTTGTGTTATCTTTCATCTATTATGTGTGTTAGTTCTTCAGTCCTTTTCAATTTTGTCAATCTTAAAAAATTGATTAAAACTCTCTTTAATAGTGGTAATTCATTTAGCTGTTTTGACACATGACTTCTAAGATGTGTCCGAAAAATTCATAAAGAATTATGAAATTGCTTGAGTTAGACCTTCAACAGCTTGTTTTCAGTGGTAGTTGCTTAGGGTAGATGTATAAAAGCTGGGAATCCTTTTGAAGGTTGTGACAGCAGATCACATCGGTCAGAATGAGAAATTTTTTTTTTTTCTAAAATGAGTTGAATACAAGAAGTTTGACAACTAGCAAATTTTTAAGCTTACTTTGTTGTGTATCTGAATTAGAACTTAGCATGAATGTATGTGTAAAGTGGATTGCTAAAGAACTAGTTCCTGCTCCTCTACAAGAAGCACAATTTGATCTTCCGTTCCCGGGCCCGAAGTGCAACACTTTCTAGATTCCTCTTCCACAGTATCTGCTGAAGGAGGAGAAAATTAATTGTAAGCAGCAGGAGATAACTGTCATTCAGACTGTGGAAATTTCTGTTCTCTCCAAGCTCTTGTTTCTAGCAGGTGATGTGTTAAGCAGTAAGGTTCAGAGAAAATAGCCATTACTTGTTTCTTTTTCCCCTGCATGGGGTTGAAAACCCCTGTGGTTTCCAGACTGAAAGGAAAATAGCCTTTCTCCCAGGAGTGCTTTCATGCACATACTGCGGGGGGAAAGAAAAAAATCAATATGATAATCTGCTATCTACACTGTTCTTGTGGTGTAGGTCTTGTCAAAGCTGTGAATGGTACCATCATTTTAGATGCATAAAAGACTGTCATCCTTCCATAATGTAGCTGCGTGCATGCACAGGTTGCTAGTGTAGCTGCAGTTACACATGCAAATTGGTATTATTTTGGGGGGAAAAGCTTCAACCTTGACTTGGGTGAGTAGTTTTGGTTTATTGATACAAAACATGTCTTGCTGCTGTGAAAGGAATGCTTTAACTCTTTTGTCAGTATTTCTATGTAAATGAAATACTCATGGGGTAATGTAACAAAATGGCTTTGAGATAGCAGGTTTAAAGTAAAAAATGAAAGAATGCAAGCATTTGTGAGCATCAGGTGCCAGTCTGATAGTTTGCTATGGCTGAACGGGGAAGATTTCTTTCACTGACATCAGCAGCTGGTCTTTGGTACTTGTCTCATCTGTCTGTGACCCAGGTCAGTCTATGTGCCGGGGGTTAGAAAAACTTGATGGCTATTTAACTGTCTTAGTCTGACTCTATGAGATCATCTAAGCCCTAGATGCTGAGGAGCTGTTAGATCAGTTCAGTAGTTTCCCATAACTTCACACTAAGGGGGATGTTTTGCACTACAATAGTGACAGTGTATGGATTTGCCATCTTTCCCCCTTAGTTCACTGATGTGGTTTGTAGCATGATCCCACAAATAGGTTTTTCTGCAAAACTGAGGTAGGGCAAAGAAGTAGAAGAGTTTATTATACAGGTGTTGTTGATGAAGAAAGCCTCTCATGAAACTGTAGACCGAAGAGTGGTGCTACGATAGACAAGCAAGGAGACCAGTTCAAGAATTCATCTCTGCCGCCTGCGGCACTGCAGCTGCTTACAAGGTCATCAACAGAATTGCCAAAATGATGCAAATTAAAAGCTAGCCCTTCAAAAAGTAGGACAGGATCTAGTTGAACTGACTTTACCACAGAACCCACATATGTGTTTTCTGCTACTGAGTGAAATCTTTGCCAGTGGCCTATCCTGAATATAGGATAGTAACAGTAACCTTTCTCCTGTTATGTGGAGATAATCAAGGAGTCTTAAATAGTTTCAAAAGGCATGTTTTAATTAGCGAGCTTTAAATGATAGTGCCTGTAGAATCCAATGGTCTTCTCTTTGTCAATAAGAATGGCTAGGGGTTCTTGAGGTGTTAAGTCTTCAAATGTTGTAGTCCAGTTTTGCAATGGAGTAGGAAACTCAGGTCCCATCAAAACTGGTGAAAGCGTAGCTGACAGAGAAGCATAACTGCAGTGAGGTGTGTGAACTATGGAAGAAGAAAGATGGAGAGAATCATTTAGAAGAGAGGTGCAGCACTTGTTGACATTTGAGGTTAAAATGGGATAGCAAAACAGATGTTTTGTAAAGATTCCTGTTTCCCCTGTGCACTAGAGGGGGAGTATTATTTGAGCTGGCCTAGGGTTAGAGCCTTTTGTAACCTTGAATGGTGAATCTATTGCGTAGGTGTTCTCTTTTTTCAAATTGCAGATTTTGGTTGGAGTTTGGAACATTAATCTGGCCTACCTGTTCAGATTCTAATCTGGCAGATACTAAGAACTTTTTCAGGTAAAGCTTAAAAGCTTACTGTAAATCTCCACAGGTGTATAAAATGCTGTACAAAATTCAAGTGTTTAAGCTTTATCTATCTCTTAAAGTTTGACGTTACTTCTTTCATGTTTCTTGGTTGTGTTTTATTGGTTTTGCTTAATTTTTTCTTGTGGATTTTAGTTTCAAGTAAATTCCCTGCAATAGAGACTATCTTAAAGTACCACCTAATGGTGTTAGCAGAGTTGATGGAGCTACAGGCTTCCTTCCTGTTGAAACTGGCCAAAAGAACAGGCCAAACTGTAGCTTGTATTTCTTCAGTGTAGAGCCAATGGCAACTCTCTGGAATGTTTTTTTCCACTCTCCATCAATGAGTGGGGAAATTCTTGCCAACGCAAATGAGATCTTGAGACCTGCAACTTGACTCAACATAATATAATTCATAAAAAAAAAAATACTTCAGCTAGAAAAATATCCAGAGTAATACTAGCGTGGGTTCTCATTAATTAAAAAACAGTCGTCCTCTGGTTTGATCTTTTTAGGAGTGTTTGAGCAAAACAGTATTTCAGCTTTGTCTGTGTGATTTCAAGCTGTTGCCTGTTTGTGATAAGGGCAAGTCATCACCTTACGCTGTCATGTCAATGAATGTTGCAGAATGCTTACAGTGACTGCTCAGACTATAAAAATTCACTGATTTCAAAAGCACTTTCTCATTTCATGTTTTACTGTTGCAGTACAGCTTTTCTGGCTCTTGCAGCTCTGTTTTCTGATGTATGTGTATTGAATAGCATTTTAAATTAATTTAGAAGCCTTAACAGCTTTGTGTGCCTTCTGCACTTAAGAATTTATTGTCATTCCTTTGTCATTGTTTCTGAACCTATTGTGAGAATGGAACTATATGTAATTGGAAGGAATAATACTTCCTTTGCTATTCATTTATGGGGAAGAATGTGCTTTTATCACAAAATTAATGCAGAAGAGTTTTTTTCATACCTTCATTCTTGACAGCTCCTGTGAAAAATTTGCATTTTAAAATTATGCCTGCCTGTAACTCATGGGTTAGTATTTATGCAAGACAAGCATTAGAAAGCAACAATGGGTGAAAAACTGAATCCTTTTGAAATATGAAGCTAAGTATAACAGTTATGAATCCTTTGCCACTTTGTCTGCATGACATTGTTCATCTTATCTTGGAAAAGTCAGTCTACTTCTATTAACAGGCCTCGTATCTTTGTTGCAATTGCAAGAAATATATTAGTATGTCTAACGTGAAGAGCTATCCAGGCTAGCAGAGTTACTTTTCCTCCGTGGAGTTGTTTAATACTTGTTTCTGTAAAATGGGATCTCGGTGCTCTCTCTAGTTTCCTAAAAATACCTGATATCTGGCTATATCTGTAGTTAAAGATAAACATTGAGGCTTGACAATTCTTCTTACATGCACGTACTTTTTATATTTTCAGTGTTTAACTCCAGTTATAAAGAGAAGGATAAAACACAGCTAATGGCTTAGTTAAAGGCTATAAGGTGATATAATATCCAGAAAACTCAGGGGAATGTCAAAATCTGAATGGGAAGATTTAAGTGTTTAATAAAGGGAGTGGTTAATTACCTTTTCTAGAATGATCAGCAAGTTAGTAACAAAATTTGTCATTTTAGTAGTTAGTTAAACATTAACTTTTTTTACTTTTGGCATGCATTAATATGAGCAAAATATTGGTGGTTTTGTATTTTAAAAGGTTTGTTAGATTTTGCAGTTTAATACATGTATGTCAGGTTCAGAAAGAACCCTTTTCTATTTTTGCTGCTATTCTGTTTTTACAGTATTTTTATACTGTAGTCTTGATTTCTAGCTTTTTAAACAATGGTTTATTTCTGCACTTGCCTTCTGCTCCCCCATCCAGAGTTAGCAAGAAAGGGCCTCGGAATTAGGGATAAGACAGGGACAGAATCTTAGTTGCAAATGTTCTGTATTTTTTTAATGTGGATTTTAGTCTTCTCTAAACCTTGCTGCTGTTACGGGAGTCTCTTTTCTTCCCAAGCAGTCTGACAAAGTGAAGGACCTTACAAGGTTAAAAGCTCTTTACTTGCCTTATGATACAAGACATCTTTTATATTCTTTCTCAACTTCTCTCGATTGCGTTCCTATTCTGCCTTTTTCACAACAGGTTATTTTTAATTTTTTCCTTTTGAGTATGTAGTTGTCTTGTTAGTCTGCATCTGGTGTCAGGACCTTTGTAAGGACATACTGTTTAAGGTAGAAAAGGTAGAAGTTAGATTAATTTGTAGAAGTATTAATGGCCATCTTTTGAAGGTTATAACAGCAGGAAACAGTATATGTTGAGAAACCTTGTATACTGGAGGCATTTCAGCTCTTTCCAGCTTTCCTCTCCCTTTCGCTTGTTAATCTCCTCTCCCTGAATCCTGTGTGGAATAAAATGCAGAAAAAAGGCTTGGTGGTGTTAGTCCCTTAAATAGCAGTAAGTAAAGTGATTGCATCTTTCTTTCCTTTACAGAAGTTTGGAAGACAAGTAGCATTCTTTTCTTTGAAAAAAGTTCATAGTGAAATATGGGAAACCTAGGGGGAAAATATGGAATTTTAGAATTATGTATTATCAATTCGTAAGTAGGAAATCTGTATTCTAGGGGAAGATAAGTATGGAAAAATAATTGGGAGCTAGAGAAACAGCTGTTTAGACATCTGCGTGTTACTTTTCCCTCCTTGTATATAAAATATGCTCCTTGAACAGAAGCAACAAGAATAAGTTGTATTGGCACCACCATGAATACCTAAGTTTGACTCTTGCTATCAGTGTGTAGGGGTTTTTTTCCAGCATAATGGATTTTTATTTATTTTTCCCTACTCCTATGAAGTTGGCAGAAAATAAGTGGAAACTAGAAGCTTCCTCCCAAATATTGCAATGGTGGTCTTGGTTTGTCCTTACATAGTTAGTTTTGGAACTAACAGAGAAGAAACAACTAGTTTCCATGAGCAGGCTTCTCCCTTTCTTGTCCTTTTTTCCCTGACAGCTATTCTGTCAAAGAAGTCCTCTGTTACTTTAGGACCTTCTGCCAGCGTGGTTTCACAGGTGAAGGTAACTGCATTTAGATACAAATTCAAGCTCTGTTAGCCTACTACTATGGCAGCCCAGCTGTAGGCCTCTTTCTGATATGGTCACCCTCATATCCAAGTGCATCAATTCCCCTTGCAGAGAAGAGGATAGACAGAAAAGCAGACTTCTGTGGCTGTTCTTTTCTTTATGGTACTGTGTTAAATAGCTGAAGGTCTTTCTTCCCTACCTCTTGGTGGTAGCTTCACTCTTCATTGCTGTCCTACCAATCTTTCTGAGACTTCTCCACCTGCTCTCACTTAAGGTGCTGTCTTTTTAATACTGTTGTTTCCAATTAGCTGCTAGCAATTCAAGGAAGTGGTTTGCTGTTATTAACCCTTTTTGTGTTGCTTCTGTAGAACTTGTATGTCTCTTCCTTCCTCTCACCCTACAGGCCCACATTGTTGGTTGGTTGTAACAGCTGCCAGGGACAGACTTGTGTGGTTGGGCCAGGTATTTAACTTCCTAAATGTTTATTCTATTGCTAAAGGAATGTTTAATCAGAAGTGTCTCTTTTAGTGTTGAGTACAACCTTGTTTTTTTTCCTCCTCCTTCAAGACTGGCCTCAGGAAAAATTAAGGGTGTGCTTTATAAATCAGCATAAGCTAGCTCTGCTCCTTTCCCTGTGTTCACACTGGCATTCATCTGACTCAAAGCTAAACTAGCAGAAAATTAATACTACTTCCCCACCCCTGCCACATGCATACACACACACACACGGGTTTTGCTCCATGAACTGGCTTGCTGCAGGATCAGATGAGTGCCAGCACTGGCTTAGATCACCGGAGGGAGAGGGGGAACGCATGCCTGGGAGCAGGAGGATGGCAATGTCAGTTTTTAATTGTTTTGGAACTGCACTTTAAGGAGTGGCTGAAATACCCAGCCTTACTGTCATTGAAACATTATGAATAAATGATAGATTAGTAAACAAGTCATGTCCCTGTCTAAGATGAAAAATAAATTTATTTTTTGCCAAAGTAGGTATTTACCCAAATGCTGGATTTACCAGTGACACCTCTTCTATCTATTAAAGAAATCGTTTTAAGTTTTGTAAAGAGGGGAAGAATGGAAAAGAAAATATTCAGACAGCCCAGAAATAAGTGTGTCTGTGTGTGACATAATCCTTTGTGCACCTTGAGCAGGAGAGAATAGCACGAGGGTTGCTGGGAAATTAAATCTCAAAGTTCATGAAATAAACTGACATCGTTCTCAAGGTGAGTCACCAAGGGTAAATGAGAAGGGAGAAGGTGTCCTGTAGTTGCTCAGTTAACGATTAGGGAGTGCAGTGGATGTTGGAGCTCATGGTACTTAGCTGCTTAATTATCTGACTACATGCCCACTGGTCCATTTGCTTCAGACCTTTAATTCTGGTTACATCTGTCTCTGTGGGAAATAGGACATGGGACAACTTCTTCAATACCTAAGTGGCTGGTAGTGGTCACACATTTTACTCTCTTTACTAATTGGAAGTGATAGGTGATACTATCATTTATTACAAAAGGTGGAATTGTTTTAAAACTTTCAAGGAGTGCTTGGATTTTTTTTCTTTGCTCATTAGTCTCCTTCCACCTACCCACGGCACAGCTGATCAAATTGCTATGGAATGGGAGTTAACCATAAGAGACTTCACCATTTTGGAGGCTGCAGGACGAGGTATCACTCACTGGTCATGCCTGAGAAGACCAAGAGTTAGGTTTGATACTGCCGTGAGGCTTGTCCTACTATGCCATTTCCAAGTGTAATTGGAAAAACTTCAAAGTATGACAAAGTAAAAAGATACTTTAATTTCTATTATAAGCCTAGCAGGGAAAGTTCAAGCATTTTTCTTTAATAATTGTAGTCGTTTTCTCAGGGAAGTGGGTAAAATGAAGTACAGCGATGCGCAAAACTGAAGGTGTGTTCTATTTGATCTTCAGACATATCTTTTAACCATCCATTTGGTCATTACACTATATCTTTAAGCCTGTTGTTCTCAAACAGTAAGTAAACTCTTTGAATAAATTCTTGCATGGAAATTTTGCCCGGATCCTCAAAATACCAAAAAATGTTTGGCCCCATTAGAACAAAGCTGCTTTTACTTCATTGAAATAAGAGAAAGAATCACTTTAGCCAGTCATTTTCTGCCTCAAAAAATACTTCACATTTTGAAAAGAAAGCATTTTCTCTGACTTCTGCTTTTCAGTTTGATAAAGATTTAGACTGTGACATGTATAATAATTTTGTATGGTATACTTTAATTGATGTGTGAAACATTTTAATATACTGACTGTTTATTTTCTGGATTGAAGTAGTATGAGCTTTTTGAAGTAATATGGCCTGTAATGAAACATTTTAATTGAAGCTCTTGAGCAGAAAGAAATATGTAGTATGTGAAACATATAAAGGGCAAGATAGAGACTACTTTCATTGAAAAGCTGGAAAACCTAATTTTGTGCCCAGATATGCTGAACAAACTAAATAATTTAAGCTTAATAAAAAACTAACCTGTTTAATGGTCAGATTCAGTTCTGATTCAAGATACTTTTTAAATGAGGGAAAAGAATTGGTAGGTTTTTTTGTCACCAGTATTTTTTTTTTAAAGAAGCCTGGTGATTACCAATGTTCCTAAGGGAGAGTTTTTTTTAATTTCTCCCCTCTTTCTTCAACAGTTAAGGATGGTGACGTTCTAAGTATCTGCTCCATTAAGGGAACATGAGTATAGTTTTCAGGAATGTGCAATTGCTTAAATATCTTGGTAGCATAATCAAATTATTTGGTTATTTCATTTACCTTTGATTTCATGCATGGTTAACAGACATTTGCTTTTATCAGTATTTGAGCAAATGGCGACTTAGGGACATCAGACTGCACAACTGTGTGTAGGTCTTTGATTATCTGTTCTGAGACTTACTCCTCTTTTTCTCAGTTAAGATCATGTTTGTTTACATTTATTTTCTTCTTTTGTTGACAAAAGAGGGGGACTTTTTTTATTGTTACTGTCCCTGCATGTCTCAGTCACCTCTTCCTTGGGTTGAGAGAATGAAATTTAAAATGTTGAAGACTCTTGGAATTAGGGTGGGGAGAGACTGAGCTTCGAGACTTAGAATCATGCTGGTGTGTTGTGTTTGAAGTAGATAAGAGTTTTATCAGAGGAGCCAGTAAAATTATCTTTCAAGAACAGATGCAATGCAATTTCCAAAAACTGGATCAGCAAGTTGTTGTAGACATCTATATTGGGGACCTTGTAGTTGCAAACAGTACTTGGTAGGATTTATATCAGTTATGCGTAAGTTAAAGGAGTAGTGTAGAGGGTAGTCAAAGACTAGTACAGCACCTGCACTAGCAGGTGTTACTAACTCACCTGTCTGCCTCCAGAAGTCTGCAAACTGAGTGTCTGCTGTGTAAAGTTTATTCTCATTAGTGGTTATTTCTCAGGATCTTTCTCCTCTATTCTTCGTTTTACTGAGTGTCCTACAAGGGAACCTGTATTATGCTCTTTCTATAACTATTTTTAGCCTTTTCCTCCATATGTATGACAGATCTGTTTCAAACTGCGTCTGTAGATGGTTTTGTCTTGGTTATTGTAGCAAGTGGAATTTCTATTACGATTAGAAAGTGAAATTTCTTGTGGTTGCTATTTAACTGGTGAGAGAGTGGAGAAAAAGGGATGTAGAGTAGTGGAAGTGTTGGTTTCTGAATATATTTGTTCTGTGATTTCTGAATATATTTGTTCTGTGATTTCTGAATATATTTGTTCTGTGATTTCTGAATATATTTTCTTTTACTGGTAGGATGTACTTGAAGAGATGGCAGGAACAAGTAGCAAAAGAAACACTGTGCCAACTTAGTGATACTTGGTGTTCTTTGAGTCCCAGCTCCTGAAGTCAGAATCTTGAATGTTCTTAAAACACAAGCTTCTGTCCTTCAAGGCTGCAGAATGTAGCTTGCACATACAAAAATTCAAGGTTAAAAAATTTGGCTGAGAATCTTTTCTAAAAATCAACCAAACAAACAAAAAAATAAAGCCCAACTTAAAACCGACAAGAATTCAGGATTTTCTAGATCAATTTTGAATGCTTCTGGTTTTTTTTCCTTTTTTAATCTTTGGAATGGATCCGCTCTGGGTGATGTGGAGATAAAAGGGGAAAATCGGAGAGAAATGAGGACAGGGCTGCAAGAGTGAGAGAAGTTCTTTCCCTTCCAAGACCTTCAGTCAGATAAAACTGTATGAAAAGCATTACCACCAAATGTGAAACTGAAAGGCTCTGCTGAGTTTAAAACTTCTCGGAGTCCAAACCTAGACTGGCTTTACTCTTTTGCCTTCCATGTGATCAGGCAAAGACTCTGTGGAGCCTAGTGTCTCCTGTACACCTTAGAATTTTCCAAAACTTAGCCACTTAATCTACTCTGTTAAAGGGTATAACTGCTGCTTGTTTTGAATGGAACAAAGTAAAAAGATATTACACTGATAAGGATTCCTTTTCTTGCCTTTCAGAAAAGTAAAGCTCGTTTTTAAGTGGTCGTGGCAATCTTTTTTTTATTGATGGCCATTTCTAACTGTTAAAACTGGAATTGCAAACACTTCTAGTCAACTTCATGCTGATGGTGTTGTAAAGTTACAATTGTAAAACTATCCTGTTGAAAAATTGGTATTCTGAAGGATTTTCATGACTAAGTGGTAAAATACAGGTCTGAGATGAAGTGTCACCATTAAATGTTTGGTGCCAAGCTTGAAACTGTTATTTTTGTGAGTTACCAGATATTGGTACAGCTCAGTTACTGGTACAGCTCAGTTACTTGATGGGCTTTGTTCTTGGTTCATGATGTGGACAACAGATTTTTCAAAAAATTTTTTTTCATGTTGGGGTAGAACTGTAATATCTTAACACTTGGGCCATCTTAATTTTAGTCTCTTTGTCTTAGTTCACTTGCAACTTCAGGGAACTTAATTCAAATTTTAAGGAGATTAGTGGAAAGATGAATTGGTGTTTGGAGATTACTTTCTGTTCTCTCACCAGACTGATGGGTACTAGCCTAATAGCTAACAAAGGATTAATTCCTCTTAACTCTTTGGAGATTGATTGAAAGCTTGGAATCAAATATATATGATCTTCATATTCAATACTTCAGACTATATTTTAATCACAAAACTACGCAAGACGACGAATTATAGAAGGTACCTAAAGTCAGCTAGGCATTTATTTTTGAAGTCTCAATGTCTATGGGAAAGCGGTAGGCTTGAGAACCAACTTTTAATGGTTCCTGTAAGCAATATTGGTATGGTTGGATTATTTATTGATTATAGCAGTAGCAGCAGTCACTTTATAACTAGCAATATGCTGTTTGGCTGTTAGCTCTAGAGTTCAGCAATCATTCAGCTTGTTCCTGTAGTTGAAAATAATAGAGTGCCAGTCAAAAATCTCCTCCTGTTAGCAAGGGGAAATCTATCCCGAGTCTGTACTCTTCTCCTACATGTGGGCTTGTATTGGCACTTCCTGGGTCCCTCTTCTAGCCAGCTCAGTTTGCCAGAGACTAATTCACCAAAAAATAGCTTTCTGCTGTACTAGCAAATGGAATTGCCTCTGAAGTGTCCGGTGAGCAGTCTCCATGGAGAGGAAAGGAGATCAAGACCTCTTCCGGTAGGTGGCAGCAGCAACCTGTTGAACTGGGTTGAATTGAAGATGTGAGGGGACAGAAAAAATGAGGACAGGTATACGATAAACAGATGAAGAAAGTTCACTTCTTAAGATGACTTTCTAGCTTTTAATAAAATATCCTGTTAACAGATATATCTCAGAACTTTGTGAAAGTTGTGATGGTGCAGAACACTTGACTTGAGGACATCTACCAAAGAGCTCTGAAGTAGTATTTAGACAGGAACCCCTCCAAGTGACAGCAGCTGCTGTTTTTGCTCAACTACCTGTTGTAGGATCTTCTGAAAAGGTAGAATAATTTAGGTGCATCTATGATAGCATAATGATATGGTAAGACTTACGTAAGAGGAAACACTTTTAAGTAATGCACTTTACTTTTTGTGCATAAACAGGTTATACTTGTATGGGGTGATGTATTTGGGCACAGCAAAATTAGTGACTCTTACCTGATCTTATACAACTGTGATAAGGAATTGGAGCAAGTACCTAAGTAAAGTTGACTGTTCATATGCTCCCATAGACTACAGTTTAGTTTAACTGAATTTATCAGAATTCACAACAGAGTAATACAATGAAACCTGTCCCGTGAAGAGTTGAATTCAGACCAGATGAGAAACCAGCCTTCTGTCTCAGGTCTTCAGTGTGATATTTCCTTTACAATGTAGACTGCTGTGGAGTTACACTACATAGGACAATCAATAGTTTGAGATCATCTAGTCTAGGTCTGACAGATACACTGCTTATTATTTTATGCCTTTTAATTGCTAAAGAAGTGCACGCTTCTGGCTAGTATTTTTATCTGAAGGGATATCCTGGGAGGATAAACATTGGTAGTATAAGCTGTATTCAAGATTAGGGGTCACTGTGTCTTAACATGAATTAAGCCTCTGTCAGTGTTTCACACTAAATCCATTTCTGCTTGATGACTCAGCACTTTGGTTTTTTCAGTCAACAGATTTTCTTGTATTATTGTTACTAATTTATTATATTGTAATATCCATTGGAATTTTAAAGATCAAAATACTAAACAGGATTTGTTGCTCATAATCCACCTCTGAGAAGTGTCCTCTGCCCAGTGATGGCTGGAAAAAGTACAGTGTATTCTTGCCATTAATACTGACTCAGATTATTTTTTTATAAGACTCATTCTTTAATTACAGATTCCTCCCTTGCAGTTCTAAACTGTGCTTTGAATTAAATCTGATTATAAACATCTGAAGTTAACAGGTGAAAAAATGAATTTATCCTCTAAATTGATTGATAGTATTAAAGTGTCTCATGAATGCTTTGAAGCAATTCATAGAAAGAAGCTACAAAAGTGGTAGCTGTTTGATATATTTTGATTTGATATATATGTTTGATATATTTTCAACTTAAACATTTTGAAAAGATACATTTGAATCATTAACTTTTCTGAGATACATGTGGAAACCTTGCCTAAGTGTGAAACATGTATGTGTGAATAATATATGAACTTAATTAATAGATTGTTCCCAAAATTAGTGGGTGGGTTTTTTTCTTTTTAAGTAGAAGCATGTACTTCCTTTTGGGTTTTAACTTCAATCCTTTCAAAAACTGTGCTCTAACCAGAAGATTGTGTGAAAGAGATGCTGCTTTTGAGTATGGTTGAGACACAGGTGCGTGCTCCCTGTGTCTTGCATGCTGTGCTAATGCGGTATAAACCAGCTTCTGTCTGGAAGCTTTATCTACGTAGTGATAACTTGAGCAGTTTGTATGGCAGTAGCTCTTGGCCCCAAGAGTAGGAAGCATTTATATCGATAGAGCTTAACCAGCAAGGATTCATACCTTCTTGTGGTCTTGTAGACATTTTTATCCATTAGTTCCTTTCGATTGAAAAACTTGGAGTAAAGCAGAACATTGACAGAAAGCCTTGTGCTATTACTGCTGAAGGTTAGAATCTTATCAAGGAGATGTAGGATGTAGCCCTTACACAAACAGGGTAGCTAGTATTGTGAGGTGAGTTGTATTGTGTTTTAGTCTTGTTACTTTATCATAGCACAGAAAATGTGCTTACATGTAAAAATGCTGTAAACAAATATTACCTGTCCTAGCTTTCAGGTTTTTTCCCCTCCTTTTCCATTGTCCAGGATTCATTAAGAGAACAAATGCAGTAGCATCTTCCCCATTTGTCTGAAGGGTGGAAATCCAATACCAGGTTTTGGGTGTGAACCAGAAGAAATAGTAAATGATAGAATATACTTCTACTCAAACAAGGAATGATGTTGGGGGGGGTGGGGGAGGAAGTGGGGCAGTTTGCAACTTCTATTTTAAAAAATAGTAGTTTCTAAGTGACTTTCTTATATCCCTTCCTTAGTATTTCCTGAAAAGTGGGTGGGGTGGAAGCCTCCTGTGCCTTTTCCCTTTTTTTTTTTTTTTTTTACACTTTTGTGAGCACTATTTGGGTAATGCATTCTAATCAGGGAATGCCAAAACATTTACAGACCAAGGGTGTAGTTTCATGAGTATTTATTTCCGTGTCAGCACTGGCATGCGCTGCCCTGACCTTAGCTTGTTACTCCTGCCTTGCTCCTCAGTTGCACTAGTGTAACTAGTTAATGTTCCAGGTGGCTGTGCAGCAAAGCAGATTGTGGAATTTACCATCAGAAAAATATTATTTTTAACCTCGATTGATTCCCTGACTGGCCTTACCGCTCAGCTGTACAAACAGTTGTGCCAGCACAGCTGAGGGATGAGCACTTCTTAAGCTGGTACTACAGTGGAAGAAGTGTTGTGAAACTATAGCCTATGGCTTAATCTGCGTATTCAAGGTGTTTTTGCTGGTACAGTTATAGTATTCTGGCAAAATACTCCTCACACAGATGCAGCTTTCATTAGTACAGTATATTTTGATTTTGGGGTTTGCTCTGATACTTCTATGTTGTCAAAATACTGAATATATACAAAACATGTCTGTCAATTCTGCATAAAATTATTACTCTTTACATAAGCATATTGGAACTACTATGGATCGTTAGAAAATGGAAGAACTATAATATCAAAGCATCATCCTTTTATTTGGAAATGTTGAGATGGTTGCTTCCATCTTTAACCACATCATTATTTGTGCAGATGAAAAATTAATAGCAATCTTTATTTTTGAAAGTGAGAGCAATGTGAAGTTTTACAGGAACTGAAACTCACAATTCTTGAGTAGGTAGAATAAGCAGCTCAAAGTTCTGAAGAAGAGATTTACGATTTCAGGAGTTAGTACGGGTTTTCTTAAGAATTTTTTTTTGTCACTACACACTTAGGTAGTTATGTAGCTGTGGGTCCACTTGAACGAAAGCATCAAAATGTTTTGATTCTTTGTCCAGAAACTTGGGCTCTCCTATTACTTGTCAAATTTTCTGCACCCAGGCAATTAGATTCTTTAATTTCTTTTCTGATCTGGCTCTTCTATAATTTTAGCTGTCAGTTTACTTCTGTTCTCAGTCTTGTGCTATAAATGGGGGGGGGCAAGTACTCTCCCGTACTTGGAATAGTTAAAGAATTAGAATTCTTTTATGCTTTGCTTTTAAAATTTGTGATTCTGCATATTAGTACAAATGATATACAGAGAAGAATAATTTAAAACTGTTGTTACATTTCTCTTTATTCAGATACCATTCAGCTAAAATGGGTTCCCTTCAGTACTATTTGACTTTCTGTGTTTTTATAGCATTTTTTAAAATGCTGCAGTATTTCATATTTTTTACTCTCTTTAAGTTGGTGTATCTAAGCTCACATATGCTATGAAACAATGTCATTGATTTCATTTGGTAATTAGTGTTTGGAATGCCTGCTGCCCAGTTCAACTTAAAAATACTAGTCTGGAATGGGCTTTGTAATACAGGGACAATGAGAAATCTTAGATTTTGGAACAAGTTAGTATTCTAAACACTTTTACCAAATGTAACTTATCATGTAATGTTAATGTCAAACAATTACAAACTGATTGAGAAATGTAAGGTAGTGTTACAATAGAAATTTGTGCTTTACATATTCCTTTAAAAGTCCACTCTCCCTATGGCAACAACTGGAAAGAGCTTCTTTTAATTGTGCGAAGTTTACGGTTTCATTAAAAAGGAGTGGGCAGAGGGAGGCGGAGGGCAGCTCCTAAACTTCTACGTTTTGTGGCTTGGAAAGGAAACACAAATCTGTTCTTTGTAAACAGTTTTTTGCTGACTCTTTTTAGCTTTCCTAAGCACTGGAGAGAAATTTTAATGTGGGTAAACTTCCTTATCTGCACAAGAGTGAAATTGCTAAAATCACTGATACTTGAGAAAATTATGTGGTAGTTCAGAAGCTTTAACGAAAACTCGTGCAACATTTCTTCTGAAGTTGGAAAAGACATATGGGCAACTCATTTCACTGTACTAGAAGTTTCCCTTAGTCTTCAATCTGTAAGAAATACATTTCAAACTTCAGTGTTGTTTGTAAGGGAGTTTTCTTTATAGAGTTTTAAATTATGAGAAAAACTGCCTTTTGTCTCTTAAGGTATAAATTGAGATACAAGGAATGCTTGTTAAAGGCAAGTTATGCTTATTATTGTAGAGTTCAAGTAATTTATTATTGTAGAGTTCAAGTAATTTATCATTAATTAGTTTTTACTATGAAGCATTGTAGTGGATTGAATATATTTTAATCTACTATTATACATATTAATTTTACTGTTAACCTAGGCCTAGGAACATTTCATAATTCTTTATTCCAAATTCATATAACTGAAATGGCAGTGTTCATGGTGGATTTTGTTCTTCTAGAGTATGTTGGTTTGTTTTGTTTCTGAAAGATAATGGGCCTGTAGTTTGACTGTCAGGTTGGTAGTATTGGTATTGGCATTTAGTTTTGATTTGTCTGGAGCAATTAATGCTGTTAGTACTTGCTGATGGTGAAAAGGGATTGAGTTTATGGTAGCTGAAACAATGAAGCAAGTGTGAACATTTCAGATGGTGTTTTAGCTTTGTGAAATTGAATGGCTGTAGGATTATTAGTGTTAAATTATTTACAATATCCTGCATTGCATTATGACAAATCCAGTGGATTCTCTGGAAAACTGTTTTTGCGTTTTACTCACGCTCTCAGATGCTGTCTGTGGCCAGTGTCACTAAGCCTCTCTTGTAGGGACTAAAATTAGTCATGTGTTTTAAACCTGTATAGCTCTTTCTGATGTAAGAGGGCACAGTATCATCAAAATTCATGCTGCAATGTCTTGAAAATTTGTCCAGATGTGATTTAGTTCCTTATTGTTACACACCAGTCCACTGTGGCTCCCAATGAAATGGCTAAGATGTCTTTGGTCATCATCCTCTGGCAGACTGGGCCAGGTTCCAGGGATGCTTGGAATTTTATGCTGTTTAATTCCCTCAATGGCCCAAACACTAGAACTGCTCGTTTTTTCAAATGTATATAAGGATACCTTGACAGTGACATTTGAATATATTTCCAGCAGCAGATTACTGATTTCTTTACAGCTTGAATGTAGCTTTAAGGGTAAGGTAGAAAGCTCAAAGGGAGTGTGTAGTCTTTCAGTATTTTTTCATAGGCTGTTGTCTTTGCTGTCATTCTGAGGACTTCTCAAGCAGTGACCAAAAGTGATCACACATCTGTCTCCAGACTAATCAGTAGGCTTTCTGGAAGATCTGTAGGATAGGAAGCCACAGCATGTCAAAATATTTTTAATCGGCTTTTTCCACATAAGGAATTAACTATACCACCTCATTTAAAATAACTAACCATTCATTTGCAACATGTTGGTAACTTTTATTTCATGGAAAGTGTAGCAGTTTGCATTCCTTATTGGAAAGAAACTATTTTTCAACACGGTTGGGGGGAAAATGAAGTTTAAAAGTACATCAGAAACAGTGGGGTTTTGGCTTGGGTTTTTTGGCTTTTTTTCTTAGTTTCATAATCACTGGTGCCAGTAACAACTCGTAGTCCCTTTTTAAATCTATATGCTCTTTTACTTACTAGGCTTACTGTTCTCTTACTCAGTAGATGGCCATCCTGCATTTAGCCGCAAAGGCAGAGCAAGATATGCTAACTGCTATGACATGGGAAGATGTGGGGCTTGACAATTTTTCTGAATGTCAGTATGTGATATTGGAAAAGATTGTCCACTGTCTATACTGGCATCTAAAACTCTCCTACTGTGAAAATATTGTTAGCAGTGACTTTGATTCTTGGCATTAAGAAGTTTGGCATTTTAAAATCTGAGTTTCAGATATTTAAATGAGTTCTCTGTGATGGCTAGAGAGGACATTTGTCTGGGCTACAAAGAAGTAAGTCTTACTTAAATGGAACTAAATTCTGCTGAAACATCTAATCATCTAGTTGGTAGAGAAAGATTTAAACATCTCTGGGAAAAAGAGCAGGGCCTCACATAAGCTACTAATGAAGGATCTACACAGAGCCCAACAGTAGCAACAACTTGGCACAGAGGTTTGAATTTATTTTGGGTTCAGTGTCACAAAATGTGTTAAGACTTATTTTTTCCTATAGTTTTTCTTCATAGATATTCAGCCCCATAACTTTCATTTTTCTCTGCATGTTTTACCCCACTTCAGTTTCCTGTCAAAATGAATGGTTTTCTTCAGGTTCTCTGTGTGTGTTCCCAAAACAATCAGAAGTACGTTCATATGTTGAAAGTATTTCACATGTAAAAGTAGAGAAAATGAATTTCTATACTAATTATATTTTCTTGGATACCTATTTTTACTTCATTTAGAATGCAGTTGTTGATGTAAAAGCACTGTAAAAGCTTTAAGTTAATTAACCTTGCTTTTAAAAAAGTGTATTTCAGCAGCAGGTGAAAATCTAAATGGGCTTCGGACTACTTCCCAGTGTGTCAGTCTCCTCAAAGCATAGGCAAAAGAGCTTTTCAAGATGGTTCTGTTGTTTCCCGGCTAAGGTAGCTTGTGGTCCTGACTTGTTCTGCTGGAGGCAGCTGGAGCTTCATTGGTTACATCTACAACAGTGAGTGACCTTTGTACTTGCTGTAGAAGGTTCATAGTGATTTGGGGCATTTATATTCGGACCACTTTTTTCTGCTCCTTCTCCAAAAGCAAAGTAGGCTTGATTGTTAATTCCGAAATAATTTCAAAGAGTTAAAAATCAAAACTCTGAGGTGGCTGAGTAGCCAGCTTTCATTTGAAGCTGGTATATTTCACTTAAAATATTTTGAAGTTGTATTTTCTTTTGGGGAGGGAAGGGGGAATTAATGAAAGGCTTTAAATAGTTTGTTTTGGTATCACTTGAGATTACTATTTTGTATTAGTATGTTCAAGTAAATGTTGTTATTTAATAAAGGACAGGATAGTTATGAATCTTTAGGAAGAGTGTGATGAATATTACCTGTGGAGTCCTTGATCTGAACGAGCACAATTCTCTTTTAGCAACTAATTTCTTTTTCTTTTTATATGCAAAACATTTTTGCCATAAATCATTCTCTTACTTTGACAGTCTGAATTATAAGAGCTTTTGACTCTTTATCAGTAGCATTACCATTCTGGACCAATGGTTTAAGCTACTTGATTATATTTAGATTATTTTAATTGATCTGATTGAAATTATTTGTTCTTGAAGTATATGAATAAAGTAACTTTTTTTGCATGCAGAGCAGGGAACTGAGAGCGCTTTCTGAAAGGCAATGTGGAAAGGAAAGGGAATACTTGGAGTTACTCTTAAACTTCTTGGATTCCTTGTGGTTTTTTGTGACACATGCAGTCACTATTTGGTGAATGCCAGAGAAAGTGTAATTTGATCATTGAGCCGTGTTTGGTAAATAGTAGTTATGTGGGGACAGCCTGTTCTATCCATAGGGGAAAAGCTAACTGCCAAAATCTGAAAAGCTTTTTCTTTTATTCGATTCTCTATTCTTTTGCTCGAGACTACTAAAATGCAGATGTGTTACTTGTGGCACTACCAGCATCAATATTTGCTTTAGTTATTGTAGTGCTTGGTCAAAAAGTTTTCAGATTTAAATAGTTACTTTGAGAAAATATTTTGATAAGTGATTTTGCAAAACTTTCTCTAACATATGGTCAGGGAAACATTAAAATCTGATGTGATGCCCTTAGCCTGCTGCTGCTTAGCAAATGTTTGAATACTTTCTCAAGTCTGGTACATATGAAATAGAACTACTTGTGTTCTGTTGTTCGATGCTTTCTTTAGCAGTCCAAATTTACTTCTAGTTTCTCTGTAAATCGTATATTTTTAAAAAGATTAGCTAGTCTTCCACACATAATTTATACTTGGGATAAGGTTGAAAAAAAATAGCTGAAAGCTCTTTAAGTGTTACATTTGTATTCCTTCCATTTGGATTGTAAATGAGAATAAAGTACCCATTTTCCTCTAGGAAAGAACATCAAGGGAAGAAGGCAAGCATTAGCATTCTGTGAAATAGTTTTTCATCTTCAGAACTTAGTTCTGAGAATGACTTTAGCTGGCACAGCTTCTACCAGTCTCTCTTGCTCCAGTTGGCACAAGCATTTGATTGGCAGTGATGAACATGGCTGGGAAACTGATTTAGGTTGAAATTAACCTAGTCGTTCCCACCCCACCCCACCCCCACCCCCCAATGGAAATACTAGGTATACGAAGATGTATTCTGAATAATCTCATTTTTTTATACAAGTGCTTGCTCAAGGCTCAAGAGTGGGAGAGAGAGAGGAAGTACCAGCCCAGGTACTAATAGGAAAGCAGGATCTCACTTACCATTTAGAGAATCTGGACATCAAACTGTCCTAAATGCCTCTTGTCCTAACCATCATACATGCCTGGAATAAATTTAGTTAAAGTACACATGAATAATTTTAATATTCGTGTTTCATAAAGAAACTTTTATATACCAGAGGTGATAGTTCCACAGTGTAATCTTAATTGACTGGTTAATTAACAATACTGAGTTACAAATACAAGTCAGGCAGCTTAAACTTCATTTACACCTTCATTGAAACATGAGTGAAAGGGTTTGGCTTGTAGCAATGAAGGCTTAATCTGTGGATGTGAATTCAGTGGCTTGAAAAGCAAAAACTTTGTGCTGTACATGACAACTAGGAGGAATTAAAACAGCTTGTTCCTTCCTCTTCTAGTGCATTGCACTAACAGTCCAAACACACAGCTCTGGGTTGGTGATGATCATCCCTTTTAATGTTTTAAGCAATGACTTTCATGTAAATGGGATCACAAATTTCAGCACTAGAGCTTCAAACTACACTTGTATGCTGTGTATAGTGACCATTTTTACGCACAGGTAGCTGATTATACTGTATAGGAAAGAACACTGAAGATGATGTGTGATGAATTTATTTTGCTCTTAAATCATGCAATTTGTAACTTGTAATAGCTTGCAGATTTGTTCAAAATACTATTGCTCAAGCTGTCCTCGGTATCTTTTTGCTTTTCTCTAAGCAGGCAACTGCTCTAAAGCCAGTTGTACTTCTCAGGAATTTTTCTCTTCCAAGACTTTTCTTTTGAGTGGTGTTTTGTATAAACCAAGCATTCTCAAAGTAGTCTGTGAATCGCAGTGAATGTGGTTTGGCAAGCTGAATGGGGAGGTTTTGTGCATATTGTGTACCAGTGCTGACAGTTCCTACCTGTATGACTGCCACAGCTAGGAGAGCCCTTGCTATAAATTTTTGCAGAATGTTCATATTCTTCTCTTAAGTGCCTGCTTAGCGTATGGGGGACCAGAGATTTTGACCCCATGACCTGCAAAAATTCTTGTTGTTTCACAGGTTAGAATTGCTTCTATGTTTTAAAATGAGATCAGCAAAGAGTCTGTTGATTTAAGACTGTTTGGAAGATGCAGTAGTTCAGAAATGTAGTGTTTTGCCTAGTGAAATATAAAAGCAAGATGATGAATGAGCTGGAGTATGATAAGAAAGGAGAAATTGTCTCTTTGGTTGCATTCCAATGTGTTAAAATCAGAGTGTACAGCGCTATTCCTAGTACTACTGTGGAGTTATTGCATGATGTTAGGCAGGACTTGAGTGATACACGTCAGATGGCTTAATTGTGATGCTACTAATTTTTTTTTTACTCTTAACTTGCCCTGCTTGTTTTTTTTGTTTTGTTTCAAAAATAATGTTATTTTATATGGATGTATATTTAAAGTCTTTACTGAGTTAAGTCACCATTAATACCATCTGCTTTGCAGTGGATGTATCGACTGTTGAACACTACACATCAGCATAAGATGCAAATGAAGAATTATGAATTAAAAGCAAGGTATATTTAAAGTAGGTGCTATTTCTGGGGTTTGCCAGTCTGGTATGGTATGGCTGAACCACACTTTTAAATTTAAAAGCAATACAGAGTATCACAACTAGACTTAATTTGCCTTTGGAACATTCATGGTTTTTTGAGACCTTTTATTCAGTTGTTGTGCTGATCTGACTTTTTTGTTTGTAGACTATGATGAACAGTACTTAACTGTGAGGGCAAAGGCCCAGAAGATATATTGTTAGCAGTTTTATTGTTCATAGTAGCCTTTTTGTAGCAGGAAATGAGAATTGTAAAGACTTTTTAAAATTGTTATTATTTTAATATGCCTATTGTCAGAAACTCGTATTTAAAATTCGGTAATGAGAATTCTTCAGGCTAGAGACATCTCTTGCTTGCCCTCTGAAATGTTATTGCATCTCGTTGGCTGAGTTGGAAACTTATTCTACTAATTTTCTCTCCTAATTGTATGGCTTTCAGCGCTGTGCCATGACCACTGTATTGAAAAGTATTAGCATTATTATTACCCTTGCTGCAGTAGTTAACAACCCTTAGAGCAACAGAATTAATGAAGGATGGAGAGATCTCTGACTGGTTGACTGTATTTTGGGAACATTATGAAGAAAACAAGATTCCTGTGAATCTTAAAGGAGAGGTAGTAGTTCCCTCCAAATCAGTTTTCCAGGCCTAGTATTTTTTTTTTTTCCAGCTTCTCCTTATGTCAAGAGTTAGCGTTATATCCTTTATATTCCCTTATCTCATTATAGTTACCTTTACATTTCATCTTCAGTAAGAGGATTGAACTATCAACCTTTAGACAAACACTTTCCACTCTTACCAGCAACTCATATGGGGCTGTACTAACACCTTTCTGAATTTGTTTCATTTGCTTTTCTAAACCACAGCTAAAGTTACCTACTTACCTAGTTTAATCAGATTAAAGAGACATAAAAGGAACGGAGCGGGAGGGAAGACCACACTTGTCAGAGGTGAATGTCTTCCAAGAAAGAACATGGAAGTTTTGATTTGAATTGGAGAGAGTGTGAAAGGTGCAGCTAGTCCTGAACTTGAAACTGCTCACCTTTGTTTCTTTCTATAGTCAAATAAATGTTTGAGATTTAACAAAACAAAACTGAAAGGCAGTGAGTTGTGGAAGCAGGGGATTAATCATAGCCTGTATTTTGGAGGTCAATGAAAATAAATTTTATATGTTGCAGCTTGGCTTTTCTCATTCCTTCCCTTCCCCTGAGCCCCATGCTGACTAGGTCAGTTTCCTAAAGATGAGACCAGGTTTTGTTGGAGAAGGCCTTTGAGATCTTTGCTTCCTGTATCTTTGTTTCCTGACAGTGGACACCACTGTCTTGCTGGGCCTTGTCGCAGTGGCCAGCTAGTGCTAAAGTGAGTCACTGTCTAGACTGGGGTTGCACAACTAAGGAAATAGAAATTTAAGTTAAAAGAGCAAAAAATAGAGACTGACTTAATGAAATCAGGGAAATAATTAGAAAAACTTCCTCATAAAACCAGGAAATAGCCTGAATATGTGTGCGTAAGAGAGAGATGCAAATGGCTTACAATTTTTTCCATATACAATGCTTTCAGTCAAAGCAGCAAGAAAACTTCATCCTGATTTTTAAAAATATTTGGGATGAGCTTTTTTGTTTCAGAAAACCTCATTGGGGGTACACTAGGTGTGCTATAAACATCATTTTAGGCCAATATTATAAGCAAACCATTTCTTTCATGTAAGGAAAAATGTAAAACATAGATTAGAAAAAAGGACACAGCATGTAACGTGAATGAAAAAATAATTGACGTACCTTATTTCTATGAGGATTTTGTGAATAGGTTTTTTCTAATGTAATCATATGCATACAACTTGCTCTACAGCCTGACTTCAGCAACATCATCTAATTGTAGGGAAAAAAGAATTCCTAAGGCATTACTTAATGCATTGGATTTTGATGCCATTAAGAATTGCCGTTATCTGTGGTTTGGACATCCCTGATACAGATTCATAGAATAGTTTAGATCTGAAGGGTCCTTTAAAGATCATTTAGTCCAAGCTCCCTGCCATGGGCAGGGACGTCTTTCACAGCATCAGGTTGCTCAAAGCCCCATTCAACCTGTATGCTGCTGCTGAGACATCTACAACTTCTTGGCCACCTGTTCTGGTGTCTCACCACCCTCATCATAAAAAATTTCTTTGTTATGTCCAATCTAAAAGTATACTTTTCTAGTTTAAAACCATTACCCCTTTTACAGAGTTGTTAGTAGGTATGGGCAATTGTTCAGATACTTCGATTCTGGCATGCTGTCATGTTGCTTGATCTCTAATCCACTTTATTTCTGGTTTATAGTTGTAGAATAATTAACTTCTTAGCATTTTTTTAGGGACACTCACTTTAGTGCCACTATGAAATGGAGAAATCTTTCAAATACCGATGTAGTCATAAGAAGAACCACTGTAAGATTGGCTTACATAATGGGAAGCTTTGAGATTTGTAATGCTGTTGCTGACTTCTGTATTGAACTGCTGAAGTTCAGGTATTGGCCTGGATATGGAGGCTTTCCAGAGCTTCCTGCTGTGAACTGGATAACCCAAAATACATACCAGAAATGGAACTGCCAAGCAAGCAGCTAAAACAAGGCACAACAAGGCTTGTCTTGTTTATATTCCCATATGAATTTTGAAGAAATATGATTATACTGTCAGTGGGAACATATTAAAAGGGCACAAAAGTTCTCTCAGACTTCCCACTGTTGTGAAAACTTGGCAGCAGGATAATTTTATGTCCAACAATTGTATGTCACTATAATTGAGAGCAAAAGCATTATATATCATGCATGTAACTTAGTACTACTTTATCTCTTTGCATTCTTTCATCTTTGAATTGGCAATATAGGAAGAACAGTAATGTACTTTCAGTTACAAAATTGAAGATTTTTTCCAAAATGTTTTTCATAGATAAATCTGACAGTTTAGTTTCAAACCAGTTGGGTTTGAAGTGTCTCTCTGACACAGTCTTCCCACTGAGAAGGGTGTAGAAACAGTACTTTAATTTAGTTCTGAATTGAAGTGACGATGCTTCTTGCTGTTCTATTTAGAATGAGAGCTATGTGAAGTAACAGCAAGTTATGTTTAACTTTGATTTGTAAGAAACTTTGCAGCAATTCTGTAATAGAGTGATCTCTGCACTGATTGTATGTTAAGGCATAAATACATCTGTCGGCTCCCCAGTATGAAACCCAGCAGTTATACTTTACCCAAGTATTTCAATGTAGATTTGATTCTCTTTGTGCTTTTTAAAATCCAATTTCAAACTGTTTCCATCTAAATTTCTCTAAGTCATGTTTCTGTCTTCTAAAAACAAATTATGTATAATTTTGAAGAGAATTTTATGTTGAGGAAGCCTGAGGTATTCCTAGTTGTGTGATCTTTTAAGAGCAAAAAGTGTCATGTTCTTCCTATGTGCTGTCTCCTATATGGTGATGTCCCTGGTGGCTCTTCAGATAGCAGTCACGTGCATCAGTGTCTTCTGAAAGGTTTGGTATCTAGTCTCTGTGCTGTCCTGCTTTGTTTTTAAAGTGGGAAATCACTATCAAAAAGTGCTGCAAAATATCTAGTGTTATGGCTTCCTAGAAATTGTGATTTTTTTTTTTTTGTTTGTTTGTTTGTTTCATCAAATGTCTGTTTTCATTTAGCTGAAGATTTTTAAATTAGATCTGGGCTTAGCAAGCATAAGCTGAATCTTACCTGAATTGAGTGAAACTACTGTGAGACTAGTGACTAGTGGGACTAGTAGAGTTCAGATTGACAGCTCTGAAGCAGCCAGTTATGCTGGACTGTGCTTTTCAGTGGGGAAGCCAGAAATCTGAAAGCTCTGCAGCTCCAGGTCTAATTGGAGTACAGTTTCATGCTACTGAAAGGGTGTTTGGAACCAAGAATTTTGAGGTGGGCTTCTGTGTACTTAGTACAGGGTAGACCCCTTCGGCCCAGAGTCAACTATTGTAGAGGTTCCTGAAGCTATAGAATGAACTTGTCCTTCCTGTCTGTTTTATTGCTCTTGTTGGCAGTAGATTACTGACAAGTTCCCTAAACATCTACAGCTTTTTAGGGGGCAGCTTGTTCAAGGAAGACTTTGATCTGATTTGGACTGAAGTCAGATACAAAAACTGGAACTTTACAAACTGCTCTGGAGCCAGCTCTTTTTAGAACTGTTCTGTGTATAGAGTAGTGATTAAAATTTATGAAAGCAAGGGGATAGAAATAAACAAATTAACACTCCAGGTGCTTGTTACCCTACTTGTCACTGTGGTCATAACCAGCGTGTACAAACAGGCTTTGTATCACAAGCGTAACACTTTTTCTGACTTTGAGGTACTAAGGACTTTGACTATGACTCTGACTCTTCTTTTTGTTACAGGTTTTACTAAGCCGTCTCTTACACTACAAACTAGGAAGTAGTAAAACACTGGAAAGAATTTTAGACTTTCATAGCTAATGATATTTAGGGAGCTAAATGCAGAGAAGCATAGGTGGGAGCAAGGGGTAGGAATAGGGGATTAAAGTTCCAGTATGCAATCATGTGATGTGTAGTAGGCCCAGGGATGTTTACAGGTACTATATTCAGAACTGTCATTATAATTCAGAAGAGAGATCCTGGATTCATGGCAGTTAACCTGAAACTAGTGGCGCAATGTTCAGCAGAGGTGTTGGGTATCATCAGAAAGATAGCGAGGACATGAGAAATAGTGTCCTTCTGTTCCTCTGTAAAGCCCTTCTGAGTAGTGGCTATGGTCCCCATATTTCAGGGGGGATATATTGGTATTGCAGAAGGTAGTGATATTTTTTGTTTTGATTTTTTTGTTGGTTTTTTTGTTGGTTTTTTAAATCAAGATATCTCTTGCCTTTCATGGAGGGACTTAAAAGATAGACTTAGCAGTTTGGAGAGGTGAAGTTTATAGAAAGCTTTGAGTGAAGCTTACAAATTCTTGAAGGTGGGGAATGCAGAACTGTTACTCATCAAATCTGCAACCTTAGAACTATGTAGCACTCAAAGATTACAGAACTGGTTAGAAAGAGTCTGAGGAATTTTTTTGGTTGATTTTTTTTTTTTAAATTAGTAGTATTATTACTTTTAAATGCACAGAGCAGCAAACTGCTAGAATCCTTTGACACAGGATATTGTGGAGGTAGATGATTTCAGCAGTTTAAGAAAAGTTGCCCCAGTTGCATAAAATACCGAGCTAAAATGACCATTTATCTGACTCACTGGGATATTTCTAATGTTTTTATATTAGTGCACGTTGTGATCAGAGAATATGTAAGATGATATAGCATCTAGTTGGATCTAAACTGGTTGTTTAAAAATCATTGCTTCATTTTAGGAAGACTGAATTTTCTTCTATTTGTCACTCATCAGTCAAAAACAGATTTTTAGAGGAAATCTGGTCAAATGAGAAAAATAACAAGGTTAATTGAGCAAATACTGCCTCTGTATATATTATGTCATTGTTTTCAAATTATTTTTTAATAAAGGCTGCTCATAGGGGTGTGTGTTTGTTCCTTCAAATCTCAGAAGAACTGCACTAGAAGTAATGCCCATACTCTTCAAAATAGCAATGCCTCCATTTGCCAATAGGCTCCAGGCAGTTCAAAGAGGATTAGCTTTATGAAAGCCTTATGTCACAGCCACAGTAGAAATTCAAGGGTACGGAAGGAAAAAAAAAAGGTGGAATATACTTTGCAGATTTCTCATATTGTTAATCTGTGGGAGAAACCTGATACGATCATAGTTGGGTATGTGAAGGTTAATACTTGCTACTTGAAATTCCACTGAATTAATAATGGATTTTTCATTCATTGGGAAGCTGACAAATGGAAGCAAATATGTAGATGCATAGAATAGAAGGGAATAACCCTGCTTAAAGGTGGAGAGAATTGATTATCTGACTAAAATTGACATGAAGGTTGCTAAGATGGAATCTTAATACAGGCAGAATTTGTAGTTACTATGGAGTTCATTAATTAACAAAAATACTCTGGGTATTGTAATGCAATTTTTATTTTGTCTACTAAACAATGCCATATGACAACCTACAGTTGCCATGAAACAGGTGCTCAAGGGCACATGCAAAATCTGTGTTTGCTTCTGAGGTGGAGAAAATGCTTCATCAAGATAAATTTTTAAGATTCTGAGATTTAAAAGTTTTGGAATTTCATCAATTACTGTATTTAAGATACACATGACATCCAGTTATCTTGATTTTTATCTTCCCATATACTTCCAGTGTAACTGAATAGGTAGAGGGCCCTGTTTTCAGATTCATGGGAATACCTAACCAATCATTGGTTATTTGACAGCAATTAATTGCACTTTGACTGTGTTTATCAGGGAATAAAAATAAAGGAAAATAGCATGCTGGATTTTCTCCTAGGGACCATTTCAACTTGGTGAGATTAATTTGATTCAGGGGGGAGGGGGAGAGCATGACTGGTATGTTTTCTTCTTAACCAGGAGGCTAACCTGTGATACAGAGCTTTTAGTGGTTTTGGAAGCACTGTCGGGACAGGAGAGCACATGACGAGTATTGTTTTTACCTGGTTGGATGTGCCCTTGAGAATAAGCATAGAAAGAAATCAAAATGCCTTCTCAGCTTCCTTTGAGATGGCTTTCTTTTCTGGTTCATCTCAAGAAAAAACAAATTGAAACCCTTTTTACAAATTTCAAAGCTTTCAGATCCAGATTTCTGCTGTTAACATGCTGTGCAGTGAATTTCAAATTTCAAACTGTCAACAATAACAGTAACTTGAGATCAGCTTGATAATTGTTGTGATCGGTTTTTCTCTACTGAAACCATACTCCTGAGAAATTATTTAGGGATCTGAGAAATCTCATTTTTAAGGTGCTCATGTATGAGGTTTGCTAACGTACTGCTGAGCTATGAAAAAGTCAACTGTGCTTTGGTAGAATCCATGGAATGGCCCATAATAGAGGAAGGTGGCCTTGTTTTTAATTAATTCTCTAATGGAAGTAAGAAAAAATCAAACCCAACTTACATAAAATCCGTGGGTAGAATCCCTTAATGTGCCTGTTAGCATGACTGACCTAGCAAGATTTAAAATTATTCACAGTAAAAAACAAACAACAAAAAAATCCACTAATTTGTTTTATTTGCACAATATGAAAATAAGTACAACCCCAACTAACCTAGTTGTCCTTGAAAAAGACGTGTAAGGGTTCATGGTTTCTAAGGGAGTAACTGACAGATTGAATCTCTTTAAATGTTTTATATGTGCACGCTTTGGCTGTGGGACCCATTATAGTACATTGTTATTCAGGCCAGGAGTTAAAAAAAACCTTATGAAATGCATTGAAGTGTATTTCTGGAAATCAATAGTTGTAATGAATTTGGGGGAAATAAAAATACCAACTTGTGCTTCAAGGTATGAGTTGTCTTCAGGTAAGGTCACTTAAAATAGATCTTCCATAGGAATAAATTATTTTTTTGAACTGTTGCAGAGTTTATCATCTTCCCCTAGTTTTGGTTATCATTAATTATTTGATCGAAGTCTTTTGGTCTAATCCAGTCCAGCAGTGTGTTTGGGGGAGATCCTAGTCACGTTCATTTGTAATTATGATTTTTTTTTCCTAGTTTGTATGGTCATGTGATGAAATCTGTGTTTGGTAGAAGTATTGCTTCAAAAGTTTTCCTGTCCTGTTCTTGTTTGGATTCAGAACAGAGATCTGGAAAATAGTTATGTAGAAGTATCACTGTTGAGGGTGAGACCAGAAACTAATTGTGGTGAGCTGAATTTTGTTGTTGTTATTTAGGAGGTGGAGAGTAGTGAGTGGAGGACAATGTGTGGTTTTGATAAGAAGATTATTCTGTTTTAAGTAGAGATGTTGTTGAAGGACTATTAAAAGCATTCAAAATATCCATGGGAAAGCTGAGTAATGTATTGGAAAAATTAAATTCTGCTAGGAACGTTTAATAATCCTGTTTCCATCATCTAGTTCTCACACACCCTTTCTTTAAAAGTGTGCATTTAAAGCATTAGTGATGTTAGTGTAAGCTTTTGTTGTCTGTCATTTCACTTCTTAATCTCTTTAGCAGAGAGAATATGGGGCGGTATAATAGAATGTTCTTGTTTCTATATTTTCGCCCTTACAAAATTGCTCTAAATTTTAATTTTAAGGAAAAAATGTGTGTTCAGGCCACCTGATATTTGAGTCCCTGTAAGCAATCAGAAAAAAAATGTACTAGGGTTAGATGGGGGAAGGGAGAGACTGTTTTGTTATTTCTTACTGTTTAATTTATAAATGTATTTTGTATTGTACCTTCTCAGAATCATACAATTTCATTTTTATTATTTTTTTTTTCTGCAAGTTGTCAGGTTTATAGTTAAAACTGTACGGTCCTCCCTGGAGCTAGGAACCTATTTCTTAAAGGGAAGTTGACCTCACTTTGTTGTTGTTGGTGATGTTTCTTCCATTTGCTAGTTTCTAGTCTCACATTTAAGGACTTGCAGGTATAGATGAGGAAGGAAGGACTAGTAAGTGTGGAAATCAGTATGCAAGAGGTTGGAGAGGCAGATTGCAAGAGAATATGGCACTTAGTCTGATTTTTTTTTTTCCCCCCAGCAAGCAATAGGGATACAAAAATATGCCCTAACGTAATTCTAAGGGGGACTGTTCAAACATAACAAGTATAAAATGGTAGTAAACTTGCAGTGCTTGTTATTGACAGAGGAGTGAGATCCTGCTTTGTGGGGGTGTTTTGTGGATAGAGATTCATAAGCTTATAATGTGATTACCAGTCTTAAGTGTAGACCAGAGATGTCTTTATATTCTTGAAAGAAATGCTAGCAGTATCCATATCATGTACTTTATAATTCGAGCTGTTTGGTGTCAGAAAATCTTCAATTGAAAGTGACCTAAGGTTGGCCTGCAATTGTATTAGCAACTTGGAGTGATGATAGATCAGAATTGAGGTCTGGCTAGAAAGCAGGGTCCATGGAAGTGTTATAATACTTGCTGGCCTGGTGCTTGGATAAGATAACAGGGAACAGAAAGTAGCTAAATATATGGGGGGAGGTACTGTTCAAGAAAGCATGAAGTGGAGAGGGGAGAAGACTGTATCCCATTTTTGAGCTATCCAGTGGATGCATGAATTATTTGGGTGACCTGGGGAGCTACTTAGTCCTGCTGAAGGAACCTGAGATGAGCGTAGAGGAGTTGGGTGGCTGGGTGAGCTTTTTTAATTGTTGTTGGGTTTGGGGTTTTTTTTCAGTCGTCTTTATAATTGCTTATCTGTTTCTGCTGTCTTTCTGCACCTCTTGGATCCATCAAAAGAAATGCCAGAAATCCCTTGGCTGCTATTTCAACAGGCACTTTAGCAGCCTCTGCCGGTCTTGCATTGCAACTTGTTTCGTCTAATTTGCTGTCATTACAGCAGCCTTTTTATACATGATTCATCTGTACCATTAATGCTACAAGGAAATGTCCTCTTGTCTCTGCATTCACAGCGCCCTTTTAAAACATATTTACAGCCAGGTTTCTAAAATAAGCTTTTAGGTGGATTATTTTTATGGCATTTTTAGCCATGTGATTAAAATATACAGATCAGATGTGATCAGATTAAAACTACAGAAAAGCATGAGGTATTTACTTATTAGATGTAGCTGAAGTATAAAGGCAGATATAAAGGTTTCATTCATTTGGTTTTGGGGAAGGTGAATGGCATCCTGTTTACTGTTGCAGTGTTCTACATATTTCCAAAAGCTGTTCTCTTGAACTCACAAAGGCTGTTTCCAGAGTGGTAGCTGACCCTAAATGGGACTTCAGACATTATAAGTATCTTAAGTTCAATTGAAATTGTTCAATACAGCAGTTGTGCTAATATTTGCATGATTAAGTTGATATTTCTTATGGCATGGACTGTATATGAAGCTGCAGTAAGAAAAGATTAGTAATGAACAAGAAATGCAGATAACATTCTAGACTGTCAGCTTCTTTGTGTAGATTTTGTTAAGTATAATTATTTCATAAAATCGGTTTTGACGAAATTTACTCTGAAGAACATTTGCATTAAGTGTTTTGTGAAAAGTCAGTGTGATATTAAGCTTAAGGTTTGAAGAATCGGCTCTGATCTGTTGATGTCAGAAGAAAGGAGATTTAAAAATTTGTTTCTTAACTAGCTGTTGGTTCAGCATTATAACAGCCTAGTATTTGGCATCAGAATCGTATTTTACATTAGGTCGTCTTTGAGTTTTTTAATAAACAAGAAAAGCAGTTTATTTTGCGTACTCATGGTTCTGAGTAGTCTTTGGGAAATGACACGTTGTTTACTTTTGTATCAGGAGTTTTCACAGAATAAAGCTTCCACTGGAGCTCCATCATGTTACAGTTGCCAGGCCTTTTAAGTTATCTGGGGATCTTGCCAGTAGTCTTTAAAAGAACACAGCTAATTAATTCTTCCAGCAACTTAGTGTTTCTGGCATAAGTGAGCACTGGGATCTTTGTTGTGAAAGTCTCTTATAAGAGTGTAAGGTCATGCTGAAGGGTTTTTTGAAATAGCTAAAACTAGTATGTAAAAGGATTAGTAAATGGACATTACTACAAAAATAACTTTATCTGTACAGTATATCCAGTACTCAAAGTTTTTCTTTGCAAGTAAACTCTGCTTTTAATGGTTTTTAGAAGAGTTCATTCTCCAAGACACCATTGCTGGATTTCATTTCTGGTGTTAATTAATTTCTTGAATAGATTTTTTCAGTTTACTTCTGTAATGCTGTATTGCCCTTATTTTATGCCTGAGTATCTAAATTAAGCCAAATTGTTGATACCAGCAATTTCCCTTACCTCCTGTGGTACCCTTTTCTTCTACGGTCTATTTACTGGCAGTCATGGCTGTTCACCCTTGCGTTTGTGCCTTTTTATTTTCTGCTGGTATACATAACTTTCTAACAGTATTCTGAATATCCTGCTGCCAAATTGAGTACTGTGGTTGGCAACAGTGCTACATTTCTGTTCCTTAGGCATGCATCTGTCAAAATAACTTCCAGTTCATTTAAGCTTTCCTTTAGCAAGATGGATACTGAGGCCTTTTTATAGTTTCTTTGCAACATTAAGAATTGTAAGAAACAAGCAAGGCCTCGCGAAACTCGGGTCAGAGGCCGCAATGAAGCACTTAGTTTTATTAATGATCTTGCAAGAGTGGGTGTCCTACCTAGTAGGCACACCCTGTCAGAGCAATACACAGATTTTTGTACCCTATTCCTGGCCGTGAAGTCCCACCCATGTTTCCCCATTGCCTGGGTACTCCAAGGCTTACAGACTAACCCAATATGCCTTCTACATGCTATAGTACATATCAGTTCATGCGTAGCGTGTCTCATTATCACAAGATTATGCCTCCCCTAGGCAGAGAAGATAATATTCAAAAGTCTAAGCAAGCGCAGTACTGCTTCCAAGGACCCTCGTTCACCTTGAGCAACCCTAGCCATCAAGTTTAAAGTTTTACAACCTCCTGTCTGACACCTTATCCCTTTAATTGTTCTCTGATTTCTTTCTTACCCTGCAAGACAACCTCCTGTTTGACAACTCATCCGCACTGTTCTCTGATGTCCTCCTTATCATGTTCTTATCATGCAAGAACAACATTCTTTGTTTCTTTCTCACAGAATTGGGAAAAAAACTTAATTTGCCTGTAGAGAGAGACCTCATGAGGCCTCCTGGCTTGCCACTTCAGACTTTAAGGTTAATTTAAGTTTATTAATAATCTTTAAATATCTTTGAGTTTTGCAGTAGGTTTTTCTTTAGGTGGTGCTTGGAGTGAGACCTTAATATTCACGTGATATATGGGCATTTTTCTTATGCCGTATTGTCAGTGAAGTCATATTAGTTACCTATTGTAATTGAAACAGAAGAAAAAAATATTTTTTTTATATGTGGTGGATATACTCAAAGTCCCGTAGGCAATGCATTTCTCTGCGAGCAAAGATAGAGGGGGCAGAGCCTATTGCATTTATTTTCTCCCGTACTACAGTAAAAGTAATCATGTTCCACCACATTGAAACATTTGATGCATGTGTACAAAAATTCTTAATAACTTTAGTAAAATGATAAAGTAGATGTTAATTGTAATTCTTTCTGCATTAACTGGATGTATCTTCTTGGTGCTAAGCCTCCAAAACTTAAAAGTACAGCAGTACAATAAAAATAAGCAGTCTCCTGAGTATTGCAAGCTACCAACAAATAACTGGATTTTGCAAACCTTGGATGATGCCGTGTAAGTCATTTTATGCCTCATGAATATGCAGATAAGTTGTTCTGCAGCCCTTCCTTGAATTTTAAGGTTATTATAATAAATACTTTCATGCTATTTCAGAGTAATACCTGGAAATTGTGGTCATTGCGTGTTTTATCAAGCCTGCAGATAATATGAGCTAGACAGACAGAGATTACAGACAAAAAATGAGGTAGAATACAAAGTTTTATTGAAATTATTAATGTTTTTAATCCATTCTTTGTGTTTTTCATTAGAAGAGTGGATACATGAATCTTTTTCCATGCAGTTTTTGCTGTAAGAGCTGTGAAGGTGCTGTCTTGCCAATCTAATACATCAGACAAAAGATGGAAATTTATATTAAGAAATATAAACTTTAGTACTGTAATGATACAGTGTGTTGTGGTATGGGTTATTCTAATGTAGATTAGAGAAATAGAAAAAAGTTAGGAGCTCTTAGGAGGATTGAGAGGGATTAATTGTTACTTTGGCAATAAGTTTAATGGGCTGCTCAGTATAAGAGGGGTGGGGAAAATGGTATTGTTATTGAGCTAAGGTAAACCAGTTTCCTTCTTGTTAATAGAATCCTGTATTTTTCTGAACTTGCTGTGATCTTGCCAGCTTTGAAATTTAATTAGAGAAGCATTGAAGTCCAGTTATTGATAAACAATTGAATTACTTAATTGTTTAATTTGTTGGTTTTTTCTCAGCTGATTATAGTGGGTTTTATTAATAGTTGCTTAAAGTGTAAGATCACTACTGTTTTGTCACTGCTCAGATTTGTCTGGCATTTTAAACCACTGAAGCAATAACAGGGGTTTGGTTTTAGTGAGGCGTGGATACATTCCCAAATCTTTGTCCGCGAAGCCAAGCCATGAAAAGGATACATTCACTTTTATAATTGCACTATCACTGCCATGGACTTGACTTTTTCAGAATTTAAGAATGTAAGATTTCAGGGCAGAGTCAACCCAGCTCACGTTTTCTGTCTGAGGGTGTGTATTTTAAGCAATTAGGGGTGGAATCTTGTCACTGTGAATCCCAGCCAAGGGCAGATGGCTGCTGAAGGTGCTTTCAGGGGAGTGTGTGCAGCCACCTGCATTAGTTTTGTGGGGGTTGTTTTGTTTGTTCTGGTTTTAATCATACAGGTCTGAAGGGGACTAGACTTCTGAGCTCCTGAAGAGTTGGGCTGCTCTAGCTGCATTAATAAAATGAATGAAAAGTACATGAAGAGAAGGGAAACTGAACTTGCGTAGTCACTAAACAGAATGTGCATTCTGGGAAGGAATACCATAACCTAAGTTTCCAGTTCTAGCAGTCTTGGCTGGTAGTTGTGATATGTTAAGGTTTTTTGAAGCTGTGGTACTATTTTCAGTAGTGGAATATTGTGGTGTTATGTACATGAAAAACTGTGGGTAGGATTGTGATCTGTGGTGTATCAAAACATCTGTGAATAGTCTAAGAAAAAATCGAGTTTGAATTTTTAATTATGTATTGTGATTATATCGGAGAAGATGGGATTTATTGGACTAAAATAATGAGCAGATGTTTACTGGAATGTTCTTAGGACTGTCAGTCTTCACTATTTTATTAGCTAAGAAATTGTTTTTCCCCATAGGTAGTGCATATAGGTGGAGTCTCGAGAGTAACATGTCTCTTGTGTTGCTTTAGTTTTTTTTCTTTCTTCAGAGCTATTCTTAAATTTTTGGTGGAAAGTTGAACTGGTTCATATGTTGCTTTTCAGATCACGTTCAGCTATTATTGGGGGTGTTCTGGTTCAGGCCAATTACTAGTTGAGTGGTAGTGTTATCAGTTCAGAGAAGATATAGGAGTTGAAAAAGTCTTATGATGGAGCAGTTCAGGACTAGCGTATGTATAGTGGTTCAGTGGTCCTGGAATACTGTTACGCCTGTCTTGTCATCGCTGCTGAAAATTATGTGCTTTGTGTGTTCCTGTCAATTCTTTGCAGGTTTTTCTCCATCTTTTCAGTCTCAAGAGAAGTTGTATCATGGCTCCACATTACATTTGAATCACAAGAGGTGTTAATGCACTAGAAAACTGTGATTAATGCTCCCCCAATTAATTTGCCACTAGTCCCCTTTTAGTGCATAGAACTATAGAAACATAAGCACGTAGGGTCCCTTATAAAGTGAGGTGCCAGTGGGGTTGTGGGAAAGAACTCAGGCTGATGAGATCCAGGGAGCAGCACGTACAGGTGCCTCGTGGTGCTGGAGGCAGATCTCTGCTGCAGGGTGCTGTGAGTCAGCACGTAGGGTAACAGTGCGTGTTGAATATGAGGCACAGAAAAAAGAAAAGAGCAGGTGCAGCAGGGGAGGAGAAAGTGAATAAATTGATTGAGATGTTTGCTAGTTTCAGAGGTAGATGAATGTTGGACTTGACTACTTGATTTTATTTTCTTTTTTTATAAACCATATAGTCATGTTTATTTGTAATATTAGTTTATATAAAGAAGATACCACTCCATTGCTTTACACATGGGTGCATTCTTCCAGAATTAATTGGGAGAAATTCTTCTTGGTAAAAGCCTATGGGTATCATATGGTCAGGATATAAATGTGTTGATTGGGTGATTGGGATATAATCTTACTCATAACTCTTCATAATTTCTTTCAAAATGGAAAGAGAATTAGTTGAAGAAACCTGAGTTGTTACAGTGTTGTTTCCTTCTAGTGATAATCTCAGAGTATTTCTTAAGTACGTTAGGTAAAAACAAGTAGACTATTGTTAGTAAATCCTGAAACTTAGAAACACTGACCTTATAGCCATAGTATCCTGGTGGTAAATAACAGTGATGGTAAAGGTAACGGTGTAGGTGCACTGAAAAGCTGAATGAACTGTCTTCTTATTTTTGATGTGGACTTTTAGGTGTTTACTTGTGTTTTAAATAAGTAAAAATGCTGTTCTTGAAACTGTGGGTTTTAATACTTTGATAAATGAAAATTCTTTTATTCTTAATATCTTATAGGGTCAATATAAAAACTGAGATAGAAGGAAACTGATCAGGAGATGTCTATAAATAGGCAATTTTCAAGGTTATGTGTGTGTGAAGGAGAGTTATTTAACCAGAGATATCATGGGGGGAAACATTGACATATAAAATACAGATTTATATTTCATAATTGGAAAGGGGGGTTGCATGCAGGTTTTGGGGTTGTTTTTAATTGTTTTTTGTTACATCAAAAGTGCCTGCTTTCAGTGTCTTAAGGCTTTCCTTCCTCTTCCAGAAAATGCTGGGACAGAAGAGATGAGTACTCCCTTTACTAAGGCCTAAAACTGCCTGTTGAGAAACAATCCTGACCAGGCAATATACGAATGGCCCAAGGAAGCCAGCAAATTGATATTCAGGTTTTACATGACCTGCGACAGAAGTTTCCTGAGGTACCTGAAGGTGTTGTATCCAGATGCATGTTACAGGTCAGTGTTCTGTTATTGACTGTGTGAGTAAGCAGTGTTGGTTATTTTAAGTGTGATGTATGGGGGTGTTGCCTTTGAAAGTGGATTTTTTTTTCTATTTTTCTTTTTGAGTGAGACAAATTAATTGTTAAATTGGCATCTCTTTTTTCCATGTCTAATCAGGGGTGACCCAAGGTAAACCAGCCTGTAAATCAGTGTGTGCATGGAGAGTACAGTCTCACCAATCAGTATGTTCATGCCTTTTGGTCATCTCAAGAGCCAAAACTAACTGTGGCAATAGGAGGGATGCAAAGCCAACGTGAGTCTAGCAAGGACAATATAAGACAGTGCTACAAAAGGGCAGCTGCCTTTTTCTTTTTCCTTTTGCTTTCTGCTCCCAGCTCCCTTGGCCTGCAGAGCCAGTGCTGGTGACCCAACTTACCTTCTGCAGCAGGGAGCCTAGGAGTGTAGTATGGGCACACCCAAGCTCTCTGAGTCAGTCTAAATCAGGCATCCACTGTGTTACATCTGAGTGGGTGTGATGTACTGGTGTGCTTCTTCCCAGTGGTTCTGAAGGGTTTGGCTGCCAGGTGAGCTTCATTTGTTTTGTTGTAGCTTTGGAGTCCATGCTGCTAATCTATGGATTTCCCTTGGGCTTGGAAGTAACAAAGCATTTTTGTCTAATACTGCAGTTAGTGCTAAGGCTATAGGCTGCTGTATCATCAAATTCTACCTCCAGCTGTTTTCTACACTGCCACTATCAGGATACTTATATGCCTTTATTTTGTAGCAACTTTTGCTCTATAACATCATGTCAGTTACTTTAGCAGATAAATCAATGTGCCTACCCAAAGAGCTACATATGGACACCTGAATACCTAGAGTTGTTAAATGCTGATAGACTTACTTAACTATGTTGCTTAAACATGTTTGCTTTGCATTTTCCAGTGATCCCAAAGCATCCATACTGATTGGATTTTTTTTTTTTTTTTCATTATCTAAGGTATTCAACCTTTGAGTACTCTGGATAATAAGAGGATTGTCTGAATATTAATACTGATCGTCAGTATACACAACTTAATTAGAAAAAAGATAGGTCAGGAGTTTCCAGAAGCTACCTGTCCAGATCTGAACTCTGGCTAGAACATCTGTGGTTATGACTCAATATTCTTTATCATAGTTGTTTGTCTTGCTTTTTATATGTATTTTTATTTATAAAATACATACATGTTTATACTTACGTCTGTATATCTAGTCACACACAAATGCTTCCAAACACAGTGTTTATACCTATTGGGAGTAGAAGTGTGACTGTGCCAATTTAACGTTTGTATTTTCAAGACTTTATTATGCCTCTCCATACCTACTAGTGTAAGAAGCTGTGAAAAGTGCAGTTCTTCAAGAGAATTGTTTTTGATTTGCAAGACAGCAAAATTCTGCTCAGGGTTTCTGAGGTTTCAAGCTTTCCCAACCCTTTCTCTAAATATTTAGCTGAAGTGGAAGCTGAACCAGACTATAAATTGCCTGTATTTGTTCTGAGGATTGCACACCGCCATTTTTATATTCATTCTCAGGAAGCCTAATCTAATTCTTATACTACAAGAACAGTTTTGCTCTTCAAACGTGAGAACTGCTTGTTGAGCAAGGTCGATGGACTTGGCAGAGTGAATGTATCAGTAATCACCTTTTGAATGTAATCCTTGATAAATTTAAAAGCTAGTGCTTGGCTCTTGAGAAACTCAGCAGTTTTAATAATACTGAATACAGCAGGTTACTTTTTTTGTAAAAAGGAGCCTTATAACTATGACAGAAAGATACTATATATCCCATACTTTGACAGAGATATGGGAGAAGGGTTTAGATTTTTGAGGGAGTGTTTTAGGTCTGCTTTCATAAGAGGACTTTTCAAAAATTCTGTAGTGTAATTGAAGTTCCATATGTGAGATGTTATTACACTGATTTGTCACACTAGAAAGCTACCTTTTTTTGTTGTTAACTGAGAGCTTCTAAAACTCACCAACAAAATCCTGAAATGTTGGTGGTTTTTTGAAGTTTCATAAGCTCTGGCTTCTCTTAGTCAGTTAGCTTCTAGCTATGCTAATCATCTGAGATAGTGTGGGGGAGTGTTTGTTTGGAGGTTGGTTTCTTGGTTTTCTTTGTTAAAGAAGCTTAATATGACCTCTTTAAACCAAAAGATTGTGTACTTGGACTGGTGGTAAAGATTGGAAAGCAGCATTTGAGAGTATGCTTTTGCACGTGTTTGCAATACTGCTGGAACAGTGTCTAAAACCTGAGTTCTGCCTTCTTGTAGCTGAGCACAGGAAGGAATTTCAGATAAATGCTAGCTATGGTTTAGGTCAGAGGTAAGCACTTAAAGATATTATCAGGTATAAGAAATGGTGCATTTGCCTTGCCCCCACAGTACCTGATGTCCAAGCATCATGTGTAAGGGTGAAGTTGTTTTTTAAACCAGGTAGTGTAAGATACACCAGAAGTTACACATTTTACAATGTTATTGACAAGAGGCTTTTATAACAAGAAAAGTTTCTTCATGTCACAGTGAATTGTGCAGGAAAACTATCCAGATACTTCAGTCCTCCTGTCTGAATTTTTTTTAGACAAACATTTTTGGCTTGTTTTTAAAGGAAGGTTTATAGCATTAAATGCTTATAATGAAAAATTTAAGGATAAACGCAGCATGCAAATGTCTTGAGGTGAATAGCCCACTGCTGAAATATCTAAACGATATCTAGTATACTAAAAACAGAGAACCACAAGAAATCTAATAGAATGAAATTTAAACTTGTGTAATCTAGGGAGTAAGAAGTTTTATTGCTTTCTTGGGCTGACAGCACTGAATGTTCCTTGAAGGTTATGCATCCCTCCGTTTTTCCCAACAAGCCTCCTGCATTCAGCTCTCCTGTTCTCCTTATTTGAAGGAGTCGCTGCAGCGTCCTTAGTCTGTGGACATTGTCCCCTTTTTTGTTTTTTTTTGTGTCTGGAGCATTCTGTAACTACTTGCTCCTCAAGTCTACATCCTCTCCTTGCTTCCTCGTTTCCCTCCAACATTCTTATTCTTTCTTTTTTTTTCTTTCTCTTTCAGGGTGCCAACATTTTAAACTCAATTGGGACATGGGCAGAGCTAAGATGAGGGGTATTGTTTTGCTGGAATATGCTCAGTTCTGCCATCAACCGGTTCTCTGATCTATAAAGAGCTAGAAGCGGTTGAAACTCTGCCTCTGCCAGCCAGAAGATGCCAGGGGTTCCATGTGCCCCTGATTCCCCTTTGAGTTCTCCAATTTGCTCATTGACGTCACTGAAATTTTGGAATTGATTGGATGCAGGCTTAAAAAAGAAAAAAAATTGTCCAAAGAAATGCATTCAAGCTGAATGTAAGGGCCTTGCAAGCTTGGCCTGTTCCTTTTTGGTTTGGTATTTTTGCCCTTTCTGTTAATAATCTTAATTCACCAAAGTTCATGCAAACTCTGCCTTTAAGATCTTTCTAGCTTGTTTTCATGTGGCATCCTATCTTCTTCCCTTTTTCTGGCTCCCTTTTCTCCTTTGCAACAAACACAAGGCTATTGTTTTTATCTTTTCTTACCCACTGTTCTGTCTGCGTGTGATTCCTTTCTTCACTACTAACTTCATTTTATTACCCTCTGGTGCTTGTTCCAAACTAGAGCTGATATGCCTACCATCAATTTGACCCATTTTCATATCTCTCAAGACTCCTCTGCAACAGTCCTTACATACAGTTGGCTAGTTAGATCATCTTTAGAGGATCCTGCTATTTTAAAAGGTTTTGTGGCAGGGGTTTTGTGTGGGATTTTTTTTTTTTTTAAGAGTTCAGAACTGCAAAGTTTTGGTATTGTGGGTGGCATTTAGCCTTGTCATCCCTCTCCCACTTCTGTTTTGTCACTCTTTTTTCTTCCTTTTTTTTTTTTTTAAAAAACTGGAAGGTAGAGACAGTCTTTCTATATCTGCACAACACTTTCTAAGACCTCTCATCCTGATTGAAGGATTAAAACTACTGTCTACTAGTTTAACAAAAATAACTTGGTTCGAAGCATGTAGCATGAATTAATTTAGCTTGCTTGCATTATTCTTTAACTAACTGATGTTACTACTTGGCATATGCTATTTTTTTTCCTTGATCATATGCATTCTTTCTAGTAAGTATATCTGTGTGCTGGGTGAATTTGACACCTATTTAGTTTTAATAACATCTGGGCCTCAACAGGTGCTCTTCTGGCTGAAAGTATTAACCTTTATTTCTTGGGAGGGGGGGAAGTTCTGTAAGAAAAATTATATGAACGGAGCACAGTATTAGGAAATTATACCACTGATGTGTGTTCAGTCTCTTCTGAAAATCCTTATGTAGGATACGGAATTGGGAAGATCTGAGTACAGTATTACTAAAAGTGGAAAAAGAGAAGAGGGATGAGCAGTTTGCAGCTGCAGTGTTCTTAAAAAGCAAATTAGATTGTAGGGTTTTTGTTCTAAGTCATCCTATTACAGGTTTTATAAAATAACTTTGTACAAATGTAAGTATTCAAAAGCTTTGAAAGTAGTGGTTTAAAACAAAAATACAAATATCCCCTGGGTTTTCCATTAATAGTTTCATCTTGCAAAAGAATAGTCCTGCTGTATTTGTATAAACTCAATTTTTACATTTCTTCTGAAGTCATGTACAGCACCTTGGGTCAGCATGTTTCTTCTCTGCATAAGATTCTCTTTCCATTTTCAGCAGGAGGTAATGCATAACTGGTATTGAAGTGTTTGGGAAAGCATTTAAAATGAACATGTATTGTGATTATTGTTTTTTAAGTTATTAACCAGTAATATGCAGGTGCTGTGAATCCATTCCTTATGTCACTTTCCTCCTCAAGCCGAAGACTTGGTCATTGCTGAAGAGTGTCCTGAAATTGAGAAGGAATAGCAAAATTATTCATCCAATGTGTGTCATACTGTATAGTGTTAGCTTGTCAAGGTCCAAGATCTCCCTGTCATTGATTCAGCAGCAATGCAGACCTCTGCCCTTGGTGCCAGTGACTGAGTCTCTGTTCTCAAAATAGTAAGCTTCACATGCAAGCCCCTTATGCATGTGTAGCAGCTGTGCTAGCCAACCACCTAAAGCTTTCTGTTTGGTGCTACATTGTTAATTATGTATTTGTGGTGGTATTTTATCAGTAATGTCCAACTTTCATCTCTCTTTTATAGAATAACAATAATTTGGATGCCTGTTGTGCAGTTCTCTCGCAGGAGAGCACAAAGTATCTCTACGGTGAAGGAGACCTAAGTTTTTCGGATGATTCTGGGATTCCTGGACTACGAAATCACATGACATCTCTTAATTTGGATTTGCAGTCACAGAATGTATATCACCATGGAAGAGAAGGAAGTAGAATGAATGGAAGTAGGACTCTAGCTCACAGTGTTAGTGATGGACACCTTCAAAGCAGTCAATCCAACAATGAACTATTTCAGCAGGAACCACAGACAGCACCTGCACAGATTCCACAAGGATTTAATGTCTTTGGGATGGCTAATACAGTTAGTACTTCTAATCCAGGACAGCATCTTGGATTTCACCTAGGCAGCAAAGGAGTGTCTAACTTGTCTCAACAAACACCCAGATTCAACCCCATTATGGTAACTTTAGCCCCAAATATTCAGCCTGGTCGCAATACCCCTACGTCTTTGCACATACATGGTGTACCTCCTCCTGTTCTTAACAGTCCACAGGGAAATTCTATCTATATTAGGCCTTACATCACAGCTCCTAGTGGTACTGCTCGACAGACGCAACAGCAGCCAGGCTGGGCATCTCAGTTTAATCCCATGCACCCTCAGCAAGTCTACCAGCCTTCGCAGCCAAGTCCCTGGACTACTCTTCCTTCATCCAGTACTACGCCACATACCTCATCGCAACACTCAACACAGTCAAATCAGCAAGGCCACCAGACTTCTCATGTCTATATGCCTATCAGTTCTCCTACAACTCCACAAGCACCTATGATTCATTCATCTGGTAGCTCACAGTCCTCTGCTCATAGCCAATACAACATTCAGAATATCTCCACAGGACCTCGCAAAAACCAAATTGAAATCAAACTTGAACCACCGCAGAGAAACAGTTCTTCTAAGTTGCGTTCATCTGGCCCTCGCTCTTCCACTACTCCCTCTTCCCTCAACAGCCAGACATTAAGTAGAAGTCAACCCACTGTTTACATATCAGCCAGTCCTCCAAATACTGATGAAGTGATCACACGCAGTCAGCCCAAGGTCTACATTTCAGCAAATGCCACAACAGGAGATGATCAAGTTGTGCGGAACCAGCCCACGCTTTTCATATCGACAAATCCTGGAGTATCTACCACTTCTAGGAATATGTCTGGTCAAGTAAGCATGGGTCCTGCATTTATTCATCACCATCCACCCAAGAGTCGAGCAGTGGGCAACAGCACCACTGCAACCTCTCCTCGAGTGGTGGTTACGCAGCCTAACACAAAATATACTTTTAAAATTACAGTTTCTCCAAATAAGCCCCCTGCAGTTTCCCCAGGGGTAGTGTCCCCAACCTTTGAACCTACAAACCTTCTAAACCTTCCTGATCACTATATTGAACCAGAGGGTATCCAGCATCTTACTGACCCTGTTTTAGCACATGTGGATAGGATCAGTGATGCACGGAAATTGAGTATGGGATCTGATGATGCTGCCTACACGCAAGGTAATATTCTTAATATAAATAGTAGAGATTTGACAACCAGGTTGTCAATTCAGTATGTAGATTATGGAACAGGAAACAGTATGACCTTTGTGATGTTAATACAATATCTTCAACTTTAGCATTCATGAGCATTTCCTAAATAAACAAGCTTTATAAGCAAATTATAGATTTCTTTTTATGGTGAAGACATGTAATGGAATACTTGGAGATAATTCTTCTGTTTGTCTTAAGTAGGTATGTAACTTATTTAATGGAATCATAGCATCTTCATTTTTATGTTGTTCTGAAAGAAACATCTAAGCTTGTTCAATTTGTCCTAATGATTTAAAGTTGCAAGACTACTGGCAGGTTATTGAATCAGTTGAGGCACTGCTTCCACTGGATAACGTTCCCATTTTTTTCTTTTTGCGGGTGTTATTTAAGAAGCAAGAAAAGCAGACTTCAAAAGCAATTAGTAGGATGAAGTGTTGGCCTCCATATACCCTAATGTGCGTCTGACAATAAAATTTTTAAAGTCTTGATACTTCTGTTACGTTATAAAATGTGAGAAGGAACACCACACCAAAGCAAGCTATTTTAAAGGATCAGTGGTAATAGGAGGGTGAAACTTGAAATATGTGATACGGCAACCCAACCTGTTAATATTTTTCTTCTGTTTTCATGGGTTTTGTGCTTTTATTACCAACTGGATGGTTTCTTAACCCTCCTGTGGAAATGTTGAATGAGAGCTGGGATATTTAAGCAGTATTCAGAATACGTTGTCAGAATAATTTCTCTTTGACCTCATCGGTTCTCTTTAGACTTAGCAAACAATTCAGCATTAAAAAACAGACCTGTTCCATGACCACTCTAAACGTTCTTCAGATTAATTTAGCCATCTTGTTTTGTGTAAGTACGTACAGTGATCAGGACACTGGAAGCCTGCATCTGGCAGCCTCCAATCTGCATCTGGAGTACTATAGTAATGAAGTATATAAAAAAAACTAATTCTAGCTTGTGCACTGCTTCGGAATGTAATTGTATTTTTGAGAGAATAATCCATCCAAACTCAAGTTTCTAAAGGTTAGGTGTCAAAACAAAAAAACCAAATGATCCTAGACTGTCTTTTACAATTGATGAAGAGTTAAAGAACTAAAGAAAACAATTCATCTGTAGATAAGCAAAACAAATTGCCCTGCAGAAGTGATATGCCCTTTCCTTACTCTGAAGGGAGAGTTGGCTGGCTGTTTTAGTCCTAGAAAACTTCTGACACCCAGAAATTAAGCAATCAAAATCTTGACCTTAGGCTCTAAATACTCTTCTAGATCATGAACTTAACTTGCCAAGCATTCTGCATTTTAGGTACTTGTTGGGAAGGCATGTCCCTTTTTCCTGTTCTGCCTTTTTGATGGGATTGACTTCTATCAGGTCTAGCTTTTCATCTCTGGTAACCCTGGAAGTGATGGCTACTGTAACCTAACTTCTTGTGCAGTCATTACAGGCTGTGGGTATCAGCATCTGGTTTACCAAGCTGAGGCAAGCTTGCAACACCCGTTTCTGCTATAGAGCCTAGAGTTCAAAAGCGTTGACTGGCTCATACCTGCAGCGAAGCTCAGTTGTTCCTGAAGCCAAGACATAGATGCAGTTTTTGGATTAAGTGTAGGTGCATTACATGGGCTGGTGCAGCTTTAGGGACCTTACGGAAACACTAGCCTTCTATGTCCTTCACTAGTTCATGTAAAATACACTCAAGCTTCTGAAGTTCTTTACATTCAGAGATGTTTGGGATTTCTGGCGTGTGTTGCTGCACTTTTGCAAAAAGTGCAGGGTTTTTTTAATTTCTGTTATTATTTCATCTTCGGAAATTTGAGAAGTCTGATAGACTTACTTGTATGATCCTGACATTTCAAAGTCCTAATTACTGCTTTTAAACTTGAATTGTTTACTTAGTATGTGAAAGGAAAAAAAACTCACACCTCTAAAAGGTATTTGAGTTATTCGATGCTTTCTGTTGTGAGGCCATGTTCTAAGCTGCTAATAACTTAGCTAATCTGGGTACAAAACCTTCCATGCTAGGTTCCTGTCTCATTTCGATTTTAGCCAGAAAAAATGAGTAGTTTCTCTGGTCATGATTAGAAAAAAAATGTGTTTCCATCAGCTTTTTCTATTTCTGCACAGAATGCTCCCTCCTTGTTTTGTCAAGGAGAGCTAAAACTGCCTTGGGGTAGAGGGAATGTGGAAGGTGGAGTAGCTTTGGTGTCAAATGGCATTTCCTTTACTTTGTTCCATTGAAGTAGATTCATTTGCATGATCCAACCCAGGAGAATAGGAGGAGCATTGGACCTATCTGCAAGTGCTGCTGCCTGTCACCCGAGAAGCTACCTCAGTTCTGGTGGGTGCAGGCACTCCAGTCTCTTCCCATGATTAGATTTCTGGTTTTCCTCCCAAGTAAGTTGCAGTGGATAGGAGAAGGCTGCCACAGGTCTGTCTTGTGTGCTGCCAGAACTGGAGGTTCTGTGAATGAAAAGCAGTAGGATGCTGCTCAGGTAGTCGATAGAGTTACCCTGAAATACTAGGTGTGATCTCTGCCACTGACTCTGGGATGCTGAGAAACTCGCTGCAGCCGGACTTTTCAGCAGTGGTTGCTAATTGATGTTTCTCGTTTTCTGGGATTCCAGTTTGAGATGCTGTGGACTTTTGGAAATGGTCAGAGCATCACTGAAGTCCATAAGACTTACTAATGCTGTGAGATAAGTAATGCTAGGTGCATGCCCAAAAGGACAGCCAGAAGAGGATGCATTTTTACACTAATGTATCAGTTTCGTGTGTACAGGAGTATCGGTTCCTATCAGTTAGAGATTTCAATTTATGATGTAATTAGTTTTATTAGTATGAAGTGATTACCTGATATTTCAATATACAACATCCTTTATACTAAAGTGTCTTACAGATGCAAAATAGTGAAATCCCATTAGAAACTGCAAATTCTGTACTCAGAAATGTTTGTGATGTACACTCACTATGCATGCAGACGTACATTGAATAGTGAGACTGAAAAATGATTTAATAGTTGCTCATTCTGTGTATAGCTTGCCATCTGTATAATGGGTAGGCATCCTATAAAGAAAATACATAATCATGTAATAAAATCTTGGGGTTCACATTTTCATACCACGGAGCTTAAATCCCTTAATACTACTTGGGTTTTGACTGACTTTTTCCTGTAGTTTTCTTTGACTTGGGGAGGGGATGGTATGCATAGAGTTACTTAATTGTTGGTACCAACTGTCTGGGGGGGGGCGTCGATGTACGTTTGCTTAGCAATTCTTACCACTGTGTTTTCAATGTAAATTTGTAATTGATAAACTAGTGTAGTAACTTGACATTTTGCCCAGTTCTTGAAGCTTTTTTTAAAAAAAAAAAAGTGACAGGAAACAAATTTCTTAAAATCCTAACCAGTCCTTGCAGATGTTAAAAAAAAAAAAAAAAAAATTTTGTGAGATATAACTGTGCCCCATGCTCCAAGGGGCCTTAAGATCATTACATCATGTGATGTAAGAAAAAAATACAGCCTTATATTTGGCCCTGTGTATGAGGCCCCACTCTTGAATGACCCTCCTTTTTTTTAAAAAAAAAAATTAAACTATTGAAAAGGGAAAACTAAATAAAATGTACGAGCTGTTGAAATGGTATATTAAATGACTGAATTTTGAGCAGCTTCAAATACAGATTTTTAAAATGTGCACAAATGTGAATGCCCTGAGAATTTCACGAGCCTACTGCCACAGAGTAATTGCATTGCCAGTATTCCCCTTTCCTCCATATTTGGCAATCTAAGAAATTTCAGGAATTCATTGGTCCATAGAATAGGATGAAATCATTCTGTTCCTAGATTGGTTTTTTTCCTTAGAAATGCAAAAGATGCTCTAAAGCAATAAAAATTGTTTAAAATTCAGATTGACAGTGTTTGAGAAAACTGTTAGGTGTACAATTTGAACTTAACTCAAACAGATACTGAATGTACTTATAAGTCTCCAGGAAAGGAAAAGTGGACTCTTGTCCTCCAGACTGTCATGCTCCCTGTAATAATAATGATTTGCAACCTTTTTGTGGAAAATTTGCCCTTTGAATTTCAAAGGAAATAATGGCATCTGCCAGATCACTGAAGTCTACTGTTCTTGCCAATCTGCTGAATATGAATATGCAGAAGTTGAAAAAATTGGATGTGAATAGTACCATGTTTGCACATAATTAAAAAGTGGAACATGAACTCTCTTCTGGTTATAGTACAATAATGATGAGTCAAGGAGGCAATCTTTTGTACTTCTTCTGCTAGGATGATTACAGTAAATAGCTTCTTTTTAAGGATGTCTGAATAAACAAGTGGAAGCCTGAAGCTTTCTGGCTTGTATTCCAGGTTAGTCTATGTAGAGTAAACTTGCGTGTGCCTATGCTGGCTGCATAAGTGGAATCCCATTGCTGTGAGTAGCACAGGATTCTCAAAAATGTCACCTTGTGGACAGTTTTAACTAGATCTAGTAGCTGAATTGCGTTAGATTCACAGATGCACTGCAGTTTTTTCTTAATGTTTTCAGTTGCTCTGATCAACACTAGAGGGAGCTGAATACTTAAATTGCTGTTTTCTGTTAATAAATACCGCAGTGGGACATGAGGCAGTTTTGTCTTCCCCACCCCATTTTTTTTCCTACAGCTGCCAAAATGGTGTTTAAGCAAAATTAGCAAATTCTGTATGAAAGCTATCCTTTAAAACAATGTCTTGCCAGTCCCCTACCGAAGTTATTTTTGATAGTAAAAGTTTAGCATCATCTTTAATCATAATGATAATCTTGTAGTGAGTGTGTTTTAAAATCCGCTGGGGTTTGAAACTGTAAAATGGTAAAGTAGTCTCAAAGCTGCTAGGAGACTAAATTGGATCATGTCTGGAAAGTGATGTGAAAATGAAGAGCATGGGATAGTGCTGTGGACATCCATCAGTGCCTTCTGCCCCCTCTGTGGTTCCATGATGACAGCTTAATTTCTAAACCACAAAAGAGGAAGAACATTGAAATGAAGATGTGGAGTTTTTCCTTTTACAAGAATAGCTTAAAAAAAAAATAAGGGTGGTGGGAGTGTAGGGCAAAGTCCTCCAGAGATGCAGTCTTGCTCGTGGTCTTACTCTTGAGTCCATGCCATGCTATCTGACCTTGAGATAACTCTGGTAGCACTCTTCCTCACTTAACATGTCCAGTGGCTGCTTACCAGCAGCCTGTATCCATAGTCTGACAGGTCTGAAGAGCGCTGGGTCTGGTTGGAGAAGCACAGCTGTGGTTGCTGCAGGTGAAGTACCAATACCTTGGGCTTTGAGAAGTTGCCTCATCAGTAATAACAAGGTAATGAAAACGGAAGAGACTATCTAAAAGTGGAAATAAAGTATAGAAGGAAAAACAGCTTGTACTCTTCCTGCAAGATTAGAAGCAATATAGTCTTTGCTTTCCTTTCTTTATAGTTGCAGTTGCATTTGTGACTCCTGGAGGTCAGAAGTGGGGAAAATTCCTTCAGCTGTTTCTAGAAGGCATTTCAGGAGGGGAGGCTGTCTTTTGAGACTACTTACCTGATGATTCCAAGTCTTCAACAAAAACCTTTATCTTGGGAATTTCAGTTACTATGTTTTTCTATTACATATGAACACAGCTGCAACTTTAATGTCACTAGTGGCTACCCCAAATAAAAGTGCCTATTTATGCAAAGATCTCTAAATTGAACAAAATTAAGCAGAAGCTCAAGCAGCTTTGTCATTTCAGTATCTTTTGAACACATGTAACTCAAAGACCTTAGGCTGAATCTCAGTAAGGCCTTGCAGTTCTGTAACACTGTACAAAAATAGCTTGGCATGGTTCTTCCTTTTGAAGAACTTCTGGAAGGCAAAATATGATGTGTGAATGAGTGAACAGGCAGGAATTGCAGCAGAGGGCAGTTCTGCTTGCCAAAGATGTGGAAAGTTGCATCTTGTTGATGTGCTTTTTTTACCTCTGATACTACTCAGGAAACCTAGCCAACCAAATCTGAGCACTTCTAATTTTTTGGTACCTGAAGAAATGGTGGTGAATTAAACATCATGTTCCAACCAGAGTTTTGCTTAAAACTTCATGAAGCAAATCGAGTCTTTTTAAAATACCTTGTTATTGCTACTTTTTAATTTCCACAGTTCTATAAAAATATCTATAGTCTCTGAAACTGATCCCGGTTTATATGAATTAGTAATTTAATGGATAAATGAATGGGTGTGCAGAAGTTGAAATTATCATTGGGTTTCTTTAAATGCTTTTTCACTTTTATAGAAGGTGACTATTGCTTTGCGCAGTGTTATCTGCCCATGTGGTGATATTTAATAGTATACCTACCTTTAATTAAATAAACTCCTTAAGTTGTATGAATTTGATTGTGTCTTCTGCTGCTTATGTTCTTTATAGCTTTAAAAAGCTGTGGTTTAAATGCCAACTTCATCAGTTCTAAATTAGGTCTCCTCATGCCATTTTCTTTACAAATAGTGAGCAGTGTTAGAAGCTGAGCTAATGCTTCAGTGCTGTAGTTTAGGGATAAAATGGCATACACTCCAACAATCTCTGTGATAAATATAACTGATGTTTGCCAGCAGTATTCCTTGTAGTAATTTTTCTGGTCTAGTTTTATTTAGTGTCTCCAGCTATGACAAGAACACTAGATTATGTTCCAATCCAAATAGCAATAAAAAAAAATAAAATCTTGATGTTTATCTAGCGCATATAATGCTTTGTATTGCAGCCATTCCTCTGAAATCCTCTTCTTACTACCTGTTTTACAATCATTGGGCTGAATACAATGCAAGGAAATGTTTGTGTCGGTTTCTGGTAGTCATTCTTATAGATCGGTTGGGTTCTTTAAAAATGTTTTTTACAGTTTACAGCCAAATTTTGCATGTCATCTGTTACGTTGTATGACTTTCTCATTGTATTGGCTTGTCTGTAATTGATTTGTGCTGTTCTCAAAAATACAACATCTTGTCTTATGGCAGAGATTTTCATGTGAGGAGAATGGAAAAGCCATCTGTAGCAATGTTTTTGTCTGTATTTTCCCAAAAGAGTTCTAACTTTCATCTTTATCTGATGTTGCCATGTGAAAGATAATGAAGTAGATAAAATGGGACTTTATGTATTGCAGCTTTACTGGTACACCAGAAAGCCAGGATGGAGCGACTTCAACGGGAACTTGAGGTTCAAAAGAAAAAGTTGGATAAACTAAAATCAGAGGTCAATGAAATGGAGAATAATCTAACACGAAGGCGCCTGAAAAGATCGAATTCTGTTTCGCAAATTCCATCAGTAAGTTGAAACGCCTGTAGGCTATAAACCTAAACCACAAGTGTAGTCTGTCAGAATAAATTCAAGAAACAGTGGTTCATATGTTGACAATACACTACTGACAGGCAGTATAACTAGAATTAAACTGGTAAACAGTGTAGTTTAAAGACTAAATATGCATTATTTAACCACAACCTTTCAGTTCACTAATTGCTTTATGAAGTATTGCTCTTAAAGACAGTCACAAAAGATTTGAACTGGTAGTCCTTCCAGACGTTCTTTCCAGATGTTCTTAAAGGTGATCACTTAAGTTTCAGACTACAGCTTAATGCTCATACTGTTTTCCACACGAAGTATTTTTTGGTCTTCATGCATATGCCAGTCTCAGAGAAACTGATTGATGCACCAGTTTCCAGTGCCAGAAGACCAGCCATTGATCTGATAGACCATCAGCTGTGTCCTGACCACAGTCTGGAGTTGTTCAGCCAGCTCTGAAGTCTGATGTGAGAGAGGAATTCAGTGGGTCTGAAAGCTTTGTGAAAGATTATGCTTGGATTAAAAAAAGGTCATTATAAGGGAAGATTCTTTTGTCTTCACTTCTGAAATAACTAAATGCTGTCTAGCTACACATGAGTGATAACTGGTAGTAAAATGGGAACATCTAGTCTAACAGGCAGATTTATTTTTTCAGCTGGAAGAAATGCAACAGTTAAGAAGTTCTAACAGAAAGCTGCAGATAGACATAGATTGCCTAACCAAAGAGATTGATCTTTTTCAAGCAAGAGGTACAGTATGTCTAAGTACATCAGCAACTGTAAATGTTGATTTTTTTTTTTCTGTTGTCTTTCACTGTCTGCATGTATCAAAAGTGTCTGTATTGTGATGGGTATACATGCTATTTGCAAAATCATTGCATTAGATTGAGTGAAACCATGGAAGTAATTGTATTCTAGAGCCTGTCGGTTTTGTTGGCTGTATGATTTTCCTAATCCCACAGTCATTCTGATTTCATACTTGGCTCAGAAGAGAGAAAGTTGTGATGCCATTTATTTAATAAGAGGGGGAGGGGGTGGTGGCAGAAATCTGGTTATTTGAATATCAAAGAAGAGGGAGAAGAAATTTTCTAAATGATACAGCCATACATATGTGTCTGTCTCTCTTGTCTTCCACTTCTGTCTTGTATTCAGCCTTTCCATTTAGCAAAGATACAGTACAGTTGTAACTTCCAGTGGACACTCCTCCTTCCACTCTGTGTCTGCAGGGACACAGCCTTTGGTCAGGAGGGTGAAATTATGAGACAGCTGAGCCAATTCAAAAGCTGCCAACAAGAGGTCCCTCTCTCTTCCTGCTATCCTTTTCTTGCCACTTACTGTGCTCTGGCTCTGTATTAGCTTCTTAAACCCTTTGCAGAGCTGATTCTACTTACTAGCCAAGCAAAAAATATTGCATTCCTGGAAAAGCTTGCTACAGCTGATGTGAGGGAGAGGCACAGGAAGGGAAAACGTGAGACAGAGGGAAGGGACTAACGCTTTCCACTTTTGAGCAGCAACAAGCTGTTAGATCAGTTCAGTCGTAAGCCGTGGAAGTTCTCCTTCAGACTGTATACCTGCAGATAAGGAGAATATAATGCTGCACTAAACTTGACCTTAAATAGAATATTCAAATTGCATGTGATTTTACATCTGTTTGTTACAGTAAATTGGAGTTAGGAGACCTCTAAGTATTAAATCTAAGCATATATAATATACTGCATAGTAGATAGCATGTCTTTCAGCACAGTTACAATTTAGAAAAATTTATAAAAAGCTTCACTTTTTAACTAACAAAATGCTGTTAAATATTTAAGAGTGGCAGAAAAAAATATATTTAAGGAGTTTAGTCTGCTGGATTCTGTTTCTTAATTTACTTTATATTGTATATTTTGGACAATAAGTTTCTTCAAGTGTATCGTTGACATCACTAATATCTCACTGGGGTCTGTATTGACACTTTGATATAAAAGGTGCTAAGTAAATAATAATATTGTTTAAGAATTACTGCCAAAAAAACCTGATATGCTTTCCTACCCAAGTTTATTTTTAAAACTGCTGTACTTTCTTTTGTATATTTTTTTTTTTGTTTTAGGACCACATTTTAATCCCAGCGCTATTCATAATTTTTACGATAATATTGGATTTCTTGGTCCAGTGCCACCAAAACCCAAAGGTACTGTATTGGTAAAATACGGATTTAATATCAGTATCTGGTTTGCATCTAATATCAAGTTCTAGTCTGTGAATCTAATTTAAATGTTGTTTATGAAATAGATTACTTCAAAAGCATACAAACCTTGCATTTTATTTGTATGGGCAGTAAATATGTTTCTGTTTGTTCTTGTTTCCTCTCTATTCATACATTCAGGAAAGAGAAGTATGTTAAATGGGGTCTATTTAAAGATGGGTAATATGTTGGGATGTAGTTTAAGTAAATGGAAGCATCCGCCTGTTTTTTTTTAAATTAGCATGAGTTACATTGCTTAGGGATGAGTGAAACTTGCTTAGATGATTTCATCATTGCCCTTGATGAAGAGTGAGTTTATTTACATGTTAACAATAACTTAGTTTGATTACCCTGACTGAACTTCCTGGCTACTATAGAATTTGTATTAACAATTTACATAAAAGCATCTTCTGATTACTGTTAAATATAGTTTTAGATAAGTGAAGAGGGAAGGAGTGCTGCCCAATAGGGCAGTCGATATGGCTGAATTTATTAGTCAGTCTTCAACATCCTGCTTGTCATTAAGTTTTGCTCTTTTTTTTTTTTCCCTAATGGGATGTCAGACAAAACAGACTAATTACCCTCTTGTGTGTTACTTAAAGCAGAGATTGAAGTTAACTTGTTTGCAACAGCATCATACTATGACCTATAGGCAGACCACCAAATGATATAGATAGTCCCATAATGTTTCTGTTCAGTCTTCCTGTCTGGGAAATTCTGCACATCATGTGTGTGTGATTGGTCCTTATAGTGTGCAGTAACTGTTGCTACAGAATCTTATCTTGGAATTTCTGACCATTATACATTTCAAAATACTCTAGATAAATTGGGATTTTTTTTTTTTGTTCTTCAGACAGTTTGTAACTCGTCCAAACTGGTATCTTCATGCTTTATAAGGTTCTCTTATCCTTCATTTCCCAAATCTTCGTCCGCGAAGCCAAGCCATGATGATCCTTCATTAACCAAGCTGTTAGTAAAAATACTGAGTAAAGTTAAATCCATATGCTGTTCTATTAGACACATTTTACAGCTGAACCACGGATAATTTCTTAGAAGTTCTGTCAATTACGTAGTTCCCTTTACAGTAAATAAAAACTAACCTATCAAAGAGGAAAATTTAAAATTAGTTTTCTGTGGCTAGTTGTTAACACTTGCTAGGACTCATCTGCTAGGAACTCATAATTTTAAGTGTCTAATAATTTGGTACAACCTATCTTGAAATGCAGAGTTAGGCCTGACTGGTTGATAAACCTCTAAAGTCCCTTTTTTCTCTTTCTTTTTTAAAAATTATCTCTACTGTATCTTAGTTCTTCATTAACGTTAAGTTCGTTTTAAGTTTCAGTTTAACTATGATGTAGACTGTGACTTAAACCAGAATTACCACTGTTTACAAAAGAATGAAAAATAATTCTTTTTGCAGTTGTGATCAGTAGCATTGTACTTTCTGGAGCTGTTGCTGTCATTTTGCAGCAGTTGCTAATTTCAATTGGCTAGTTGCTAATTAGATGTTCTCCAGTTGAAATAATTGGCTAAAAGATGTTGCTGCAGTTACCTAAACCAGGAACCCTTAAACTTGAAGTCGCTCTTCTCTCTCTTCATCTTTTTCATCTCTTGTTCTCTTTTAATCTTTTCTCTTTTAAAAACGTTGAAGACTGTTGTTTAACACATCACACAAAAAGATGTGCTTGTATGCTTGGGAGGATTACTCTGTAGCGTGTCAGAGCTAGGCATTGATTTTTCTTCAGAGTATCTGACTGCTTATCTACTTTGAGGAAGAACTGCTGATGCTCATTCTAGGGTCAAAATGTTAAATATGTTGAAAGGTTACAGAGCACTTAATTCTTGTCATAATGAATTTGTCTGCTCCATAGACCTCAGACTTCTAAATCCTGTGCATGTTTCCTGTGATGATTAATTTCTAAATTTTTATCTCCTTCTCATGCAACAGCTTTGAACTGAGTCCAAAAGGGAAGAAAGCAGAGTGAAGGGATGGGAAACGTGCTTTTTATAGTTTCACCTTGTGCCATTTGGCTGACTTACAATCAAGCTGTAGTCCAGGGGGTGGTAAAAAGCTGCCTCTGTCACTTGTAATAACTGTGCAGTTCTCAGAGAACAAGATAGTTCTTGGTTACGGAAAAAAAACCTCCAAATTCTTTCCGTGTTGTTCTTGGTTAGTAACCGCTTATTTTATCTCTCTCATGTCACAGATCAGAGGTCCATTGTGAAAACACCAAAGACTGTTCCAGACACAGATGAAGATGAGGGAGCTCAGTGGAGTTGTACTGCCTGTACTTTTTTAAATCATCCGGCCTTAAATCGCTGTGAACAGTGTGAAATGCCCAGGCATTTCTGAGCCAACAGGCCCGTTACCTTTGCAAAACCATAGCAAATGTACAAGGAACTATCCAGTCATTGGAGGGCAAAGAAAGCATTTATGTGTAGGATTTTGTAAAATTGAAGGTGTGACAAGATGGTATTTTGCTAATGTTAAATGTCAGCCCACAGAGTGAGTAATACCTCAGCGGTGTGTCACAGGCAGTTGAAATTGGTCGGCTGAAAGGTAATCTGCTGAAAGACTTAGTTGCCAGCTGCCTAAACCATGTACAGTATTACCAATAGCCCAGTAACACGCACCATGTTCAGTGCTTGAGTGTTGCCTATCCTCTTCTCTGCCCCTGTGTCACCACTGAATTTTGACAGGGGAAAGGAACAGAGTGCTAGCGTTTTGTTTTTCAGATCTTTCAGTGAAACACTACATGCCCAGAGGAGATCTAAAAGGAACAAGGTTTAACCGTTTAAACTGTTTGCTGCCACATAGTGCCTTCAATAAAGGGAAGAACCTCACAAATCAGTGGTACTCTTTGCCTTATCTTCCCTGAAAACATCTCTGTGAAGCCAGATATCAGTACAATCACATCTAAAGAAGAAAAGGAAAAACTGCATGCGTTGTCTGTACAATACACACAGTGAAATACCCCAAAGCTTTTCCTACTGTACATAGCTCTAGAGCCTGCTTTAAGTGATTTCTTTTCTTCACCCTTATTATTTTCTTGTACTTCTGTATGTATAGTGTAATAGTCTTTTTGTTAACTTTCTTTTTTTCCCTTTAAGTGATTAAGCACGATCATGTCCCTTTTTTTAAGCTTTTATCTGAGAGAAGCAATGCCTTAAAATAAGAGCATTAATAAGAAACTATGCACAAAATAGCTTTCCTCTGCTCATTCTGTACATTGCTCTTGTAAATGCTGATGATCTGTGAAGACCTGCAGATGCAGCGTGGTAAAAATGCAGGAAAAGTTGGAAGAATTATGCATATAGTTCACTCTGTACACTGAGTTTTACGGTGGGTGACACGAGGTAGCGTTTTGTCTGGTGTGAGGATAAGAAACTTTCAACCCACCAACAGATCAGCATCCGATTTAAGCTTGCTTCATCTGCTGGGTGTCTTGCAGACTCCTGAAGAGAGATTCATTGGGGAAGTACATACAGTGCCAAAATCAACAGCAGCAGCATCGTACAGCTTTGTTCAAGAACCTTAAATGCTTTCCTGTTTTGGCAGCCAGTTTCTAAACCTGACTTTGTGGCGAAGTCTCGTATTTATAGAAAACAAGGATAGCAATATTTAGGACAACTGAAATAAAGGCTGGAAAAGAGAAATCAGACTTGAACACTGAAGCAACCTCAAGCATCTCTTTATTTTGATGATCTATTTTTTAAGGAAATATTCACATGATCGGGGATGTATGTAACCGAGATCAAGAGAATGGAATTCCAGTACAGTATGCATGAAAGACGGCACGCCAAGAATTATGTAGCAGCACTTAGGGTGAGGCTGGAGGGAGTGCTCACAATGTAGCAAGAGACAAAGTAGACTGTCACCCACTGTAAACATTTGCCAGTGGACACTTTTATTAGGAGTTTTACAAGTGATCTATGTGAATGCACAGAGGCCTTTGTTTTGAAGGCTTTGCATTTTTTTTTATGTGGGGGGAAAATGCCAATCCCAGATAATTAGGCAGTAGACCCAAAGCACTTGCATTCAATGCATTTTGTTTATAAAATGAGGCCTTGTTTTTCAGCTTCATCTGCAGTTCTCTGTGAAGATTGACAAATCAGTTTTTACCTGTTTATTAATAAAACTTAATTTGGATATCTTGAGTTGATGGTTTTGTGATTTAGCTGGGTAAACTGCCTTTGTAACAGATAAGTTATTTATAAAAATTAAAAAAAAATTATATTCTAATGATTGGGTTTGTGATTTGTTTGCTTTTTCTGTGCTGTGGAGCAGCAGAACGCTCAACAGATCAGTAAGCATTACCATTATTAAAAGTAGGCTGTTTTCTTATGACCAGAGATTTTGTTTAAGCTGTCCTCCCATGCATTATTTATTCTGTTTAATTCTAATTCAGTGAGTGTGAGCAATGTATTCCATAAAGTTGTGCTGACAAGATTGTGTACTGACCAAAGAACCATTCACTTATTGATAAAGTAATAAGCTAGACACAGGCCCTTTTTACTTCATGCCTTAAGGATTTATGATTTTAAAGATATTTTTCTAATTCAAAATGGGCAACTGCTTTGTCCAAGGTTATAGATGATATACTGTGTGTACTGTTAACATAAGCACAGCTTAAGGATTAATATGGCTGAGCTGTATTTTGATGCTATGTGTATTATGGTGCTATGAGATGTGGAGTCTTCTGGACATGTCTTTCCGACTTGGACCCAGTCTGAAGAGATATTTGGGGTGTGGAGTTGAGTCTTCCTGAGACATGGCAATGCTGCGTAGAGGCTCTTCAGGAGGCATCTATAAACAGATTAACTACGGATCCAGCCAAAAACATTCCTTAACACAGAGGGATCAACTGCAGTGCCTTAATCTGCTGTATAAAAAAAATAGTGTTTGGGGTAAGGAGGGCAGCTGTATTTAAAAAGTGCACAACAAACTCCAGTCAGCTGCGGGGTGGAACAAGCATGTCTGGGGAGATAGGTAGAATGGAACTCTGCTCAATCCTATCAGATGTGTATTTGGTCTTTTCCCTGCATTTGACTGTTTATTTTCTGAAGGGAAAAAAAAGTTTTATTTGCATCCTAGCTCCAGCTAGCAATGAGGAGCCATTGACACTTTAGTGTGAGAGTGTATCAGGCAGTATTTTCAGTAACTGATCCTGGAATAGTGTGACAGGAGAAAGGATATCTCCAGTGTCATCTGTTCCACAGACACCTTCAGGAGCTTTATGTTCTTCCTGTATTTCCAGTCATGTGTGGTGTCAGCTCTTCCTTCAAGTTGATACTAGTATATTGGCATGTCACTTGTATGGTTTTAAAGGATAGGTTTCTAAGGGTTTTAATTTTGAAGGATGAAATAGAACTAAATTTTACTGCTGAATTTTTTTCTTTTTCCTCATAGAAGATAAATATAAAAGATTAAACATTGCAGTGAAGTTAAACCTTGTGAACATCAGTAGTTTATCTTGGATGCTGATTTATGACTTTACATTTCTGTCTTGTCTTTGTTGTGGATCTCTTTGGGTTGGGTGGAAATAAAGGTGATTTCACTCTTCAGCAGGAAGGGAGAAGTGCAATTCTTGGCTTATAGAGATGCTCTTTATTTTTTTGTGAATAAGTGAACTATTTGTAGCATGGTCAAGCTTCAGAATTAGGAAATTCAGAAATGCAGGCAGTGAACCTGGGACAAAGAGCTGGTAACTGGGCTGCTGTCTCATCTCTGTAGCACTGACTTCTGTCTACACTGGTAGTTTTCTAGATAAATTAGAGAAACTTTCATCTTCTGCAGTCTCCAATCAGTACAGCTGTTCTGTTGCCCAGGAGTATGGTTATATGTAGCATCCCTGAAATTCAGATTAATTGTGAGATTTGCTATTTTCAGTCTTAGGTTAATGATAGATGGATTTTTAAAACTGCATGGTTGGTATTTGTGCCTGTCTATGTGATGTATTTTATTTGTGTCCACTTAATAAGTTTCATGATCTTGAAATGTCTACCTTCAGTGTAGTTTCTAGATGCCCAGGGAGAATACATTTTTAATTTTAAGAAACGTGCTTATCAGTACTGCATCTCTTCAGTCAGATTCCTCTACCTTGAACATACATTGAAGCCTGGACACAAATTAAAGGAAGACTTGATTAAAGATGTTGGATGAGCATTAAAAAAACAAGCCAGATATTGAAATTTGCTGAGTGTTTACCCTTTCCAAAACTACTTTGGTATTCTAAAATGGGAGTACTGCTATAAAAGTGGCAGAAACTTTCCCATACAGTTAATTAACGGCATCTACAGTGTAGTTTGTGAGTCCATGGCAATTGCTACGAATATTTAGTTCTAACTTTAAATTGCAAGGAAATTTGTCATCTTTTATTTCTCTCATTTTTTTTAAAAACTCCTTGTAATTTGAACAGAAAATACAAATTAGCTTTAAACTTTTGATTCCTTTCATTGGTACAGAGTAGAGTGATTCCAGTGCATTCCTTTTCCAAGCCTGACTGCTTGAGTAGCAATTTCATTGCTAATTTTGAGGAATACTCTTATGTAGGCTGGAATTTCTTATGAGGCTCATGTTTTCTGTAAACTACTTAAAAATTACTGGAGAGTGAGAGAACAGTAAGAGTTAGTATGAAATGTGTGAGGGCTCCACACTCCATCATGAGCTTAAATTCTATAGGGACGCTTGAGAATGATGATGAACATTGAGAATGGTGCAATCAGACTAAATTTCAACTTTTTTCTTTTTGATACAGTTCTCAATGGTTTTTTTATTTGTTTTTCTTCAGGTAGTTCTGTGTCAGTGATACACTTGCTTCTACAGTAGGGCTTCTCAAATAGTGCCACCTACAGAGGCAGGTCTGGTAGAGCTCGGAGTAGCGCTTGCTTCAGACATGTTAATTCCCAGCAGTGTAAGTGGATATAATTATGTCTTCATCAAATATGCAGGTGTTTCTAATATTGAACCAATATGTAACAATCTCTGGCCAGTGCAGTGCTGCTGCAGACTGTTTCTCCCAGTGACCCATTCTCATCATTAAAGTTGTAGATGTCTGTGTGTAGTTACAGAGGACTTTGAGCCAAAATTAGTATCAGCATGGGTTCAAACTGCCTATTATTTGCAAGTTTATTTAAAGTAATAAAACACTATCATATTGCATGTGAGTGCAGATTCTGAAGGAGAGAAGTAGCGTATCAATTCAGGTACTACTCAAATCATCAGTTTGAGATTCTTGCATAAAACTAATTTTATTTTTTTATGGATGTGCATTGTGCTACAGCTTTAAATTCTGTGACTGTGTGCTATTTTTCCACATCATTAACAGGAGCACAGTGCCAATACAATTTGACATAGTCAATTTGGTAGTGAATGCAGGGAATGTGTATTAGGGTTTTTAATGTGGCTTTGTCTTAGCAGATACCAGCAGAGCACATCCAGCCTGTGACTGATAAGCTTTGCCTAAATTCAAGTTCCTATCGCAAGTGATTGAGATCCATGGCTTAAGAAATACGGTGGTGGAGCCATAGAGGAAATGGACTAAGGAACGCTCTGTCCTTTGGTCGTCTTAGGCAGAAGCAAGTGGTGTTGCTTTTTCTTGCACCCCACTGTAATGTGTGAACGAAAACATGGCAAACATGAGGCCTCAAAGCTGAAAAGGCTGTGACTTGGTCAGGAACTTGGAACATAGCATCCATAGCATGCCTGGCTGTGAAGACTCATCATGTGCTTGGTCTGTGACAGCCATGTCTCCATGGCCTGCTGGGGTCTCACGCTTGGTTACATGCCAAAAAAGGGTTCACAAGGTCTTCCTAAAGGACAGTGGGAAGCCAGTGCCCAGAGTGCCTTGTCTGGCTGGTCCCAGCTGCTTACCCCCAGCAGAGGAGAGGCACCTGCAGGTGCCTCTGCTGTTTCAGAGGTTGCATGCTTATTCCTGAAAGTGAAACCATAGTCTCGAAAGGAAGAGGCTAGTGCACCAGTAACTCTGGATTAGCTTTTTACCCTCATACTGCAATAATAAACCCCTGAAAGTGTTGTTTTCTAATTAAGGTAGTAAATGTAGAAGTGAGTTCGAAACAGGTTAGTGAATCTTGATAGCTTTTCTGACATGAAAGGAAACGTGTTTCCGATGAGAGGATGAATGTTTGGAGTGAAAACTTGTTTGCAAAAATTATCAGCTAAAAAACAAATAAAGAGCTAGTTTTGTAGTGGCTTTATGGGGATCTAAAATTACAAGCAAAGCAATCTTTGTATGTACAGAATGTCTCTTACCAACTGATATTAAAAAAATTACTTCATGTACAGACATTACTCAGTCGCAACTCTGTACTTCATAGTTAGCTGTAAACTGTAAGTTGGGGAGCCCCTTCTGTGGGGTTTTTTTTCATATTTGGCATTTCACATGTTGTAGCCTGGGTAGAACATAATTGGACAGATGGATTTATTTTTTACGAAATCTTTTCTCAGTTTTGCTTTTGTTGTTTGTTTTGTGTTAGTAAAATTTCCGGAATGACTTGCTTAGTGTCTTACAGAATTGTAGTGGAGGTTTGCTGTCACCCAATCTGGGGAGCTGCTGTTGGGAAGAAAGATGCAGAAGATATGTGGATGCTTTGTGCCCCTTCCCACTCCTCTGGTTACTTTGAAGCTGGAGCTGATTGGGAGCCCATGGACAGTAGTGAAGAAGTCTGAAATGCCACTCAAAAGGCATTTGGCCAAAACTAAGTATCTCTGAAGGGACCTGTTAAGAGAGGACAGGGAAGGCAAACGGGGAAAGTTGTAAGAACCACCTTCTTGTGCAGGAATTGAAGCAGCAATAGGTCAAGCACTTCTGTCTGCTAGATTTACAATGCCGTGTTAGGGTTTGTACACTTTCCCTCATGTATAGCCTGTAAAGACATCCTGAAGATAGTGGATGTTTTCTTACAGTCTCTATGTTGCAATAGTGTTTTTTGCTACCAGCCGAGGTGGGGAAATAGTCAAAGGCTCACAGAAGATACTGAATAAAAATTGTAAAGATACCACAGGTGCCAGTACCAGCACAGAGATCGTTTATCTCGGCAATAGTACTGTGTCACTGGCTCACTTTCTAACATGCTCTGCTCTGGTGATGTGGCAGCCCTGCTCTAAGCAGCGTGCAGACTGTAAACCGAAGATTTTGCTGTTCCCTATGCCTTCATTCATCTCTGTCCCTATCTCTCTCATTGTTTTTACAGCCTTCCTTTTTCCACCTCTCAAAAGAGACTTGAACAACCACTTAAGCCACATTTCCTACATTTTCTTGCAGCTGTCCAGTAGCTACTGTGAAAATTTGGATTAAAACTGCAGCTTTTGTTTTATTTCATGAGCCTTTTCCTTCCCTCTGTATTCTGGGGCCAGAAATCAAATTTAAATACATCCCGAGGAAAGAAAATACTGTTTTCTGACCGAGATATCTGACACAGTTACAAAGAGATTGTCATGAGGCATCTTTCCTATTTTGCAAGAATCACTTTTTGGTAGCTAAATTCTACAGCTTAAAATGGCTGTCAGAGAGAGGATGTTGGATGCTGTTATTCAGCTTGAAGTCTGAATGTAGTTTGACACTATGTCACAGGCTTGTTCGGTGGTTTGGAGAAAGTTGCCTGGGTCCTTGTCTCTCTGTTCCACAGCAGCAGAATAACCTTTCTCATTTTTGCAGTGTTTCTTATGCAAAGCTTAAGCTTTTCTTGTGAAAGCTTTGAAGGTGCATACATCTCTTCATGATTTCTGTCCATGTTCCTGAATGTTAAGGTTTTCAAGAAGTGGAGCTGTGTACTGGAGGTTCATACTATGCCAGCACAACTAAGCTGCTGCTGTACTTAAAAAAAAAAAAATTTAAATGAGAAAATGGTGGGCGCTGGAAGGGACCCTTGGAGATCATCTAGTCCAGCCTCCCCTGCTAGAGCAGGTTTGCCTAGAGCAAGATGCACAGGATCCCATCCAGGTAGGTTTTGAGCATCTCCAGAGGAGACTCCACAGCTACTCTGGGCAGCCTGTTCCAGTGCTCTGCCACCCTCAAAGAAGTTTTTCCTCGTGTTCTTTATGGCAGTGTATCTCTTGGCTTTAGAAACCCTTCCTAATCCTTAGCACGGCCACCCTGAACATTAGAAAGAAAATACCATGTTAGTGTTTTTTGAGCTAACAGAAGCTTTCCCTCTTTAATACTGATTAGTAATGTGAGGGGTTTTTTTTCTGCTGAGCCTGTTACTTAAGGAAACCAAGTGCTGCATTGCCTGGCCAGTGTTCTGTCCCTACAAGTTTCTCTTCTGCCCCTGGGACTCTGGACTACATGAAACAGAACAGCCAGCTAGGAAGGGCTGACACTCCATTTCTTTAAGTGACCCTGCAGCTGTCCCAACAGATCTCACCAGGCTGTGCTTTTCTGCCAGCCCACAGCCCTGGCCATCAACCTCTGCCCTCCAAACTTACCAGTAGTTTCGCTCTGAAAAACAGACTTCATTTTTTCAAAGCAATTGTGCTGCATTCTAGTTCTCAGTACTTCCTGAAGCAACAGTTCAGCTGAGTGATGGACAGAAATACTTCATGTGATTTATAATTGCACCCAAAACAACTGTCAGGCAGAGCTGTGCCATGTGATGCTGTGCTCAGAAACTTCCTGCCTGCTTTGAGAGCCCAGCCGTGTTCAAAACGGATGTAAGTAACATGGAAAGGTATGTCTGATGTAGTTGTATTGCAAAGTACATCATCCGTCTTCTGATCTATTGCTTCATGTTGCTTTTCATTTTCTTTCACTTGTTTGATACTCTCTGATCTTTTCATTCTTTGCCGATATCAGGATTGAACCTATTGGGTTTTGATTGCCTGGGGTTGTTTAGTTCAAGATTTGAATCAGCATCTAGATTGCACTTGAACCCCAGTCTGTACCACCCCACAGCAACCATGCCTTTCTCGTGGATTTTAGAACATTTCTATTAGTTTCTAGTACTGCTCCAGAAGGTGGTAGGCTGCAATGTTGTGATTTCAACTCACTTAGTATCTACTAATTTCACATGCGAAATCCATCTCACGAGACATGAAGACAAAATGCATTAGTAATGCCTCAGAGCATGGATTGCATCACGGTCCCAGCTGGAAGTGTCCTCATTACTAGTTTACAGGGTTGTACTCTGTGATGCGCCCATTCTCTGCGGAGCTATTGGTGAGGTGTGAACCCCGTTCTGGCATCAGAACGGCACACCCTCCCTAGCAGCGACAGAGTGGCTCATCTCAGCATGCCCATCATTTGGTCATGGGTGCCATTTTCTGACTAGTGTGGAAGAGCTTCTACTCCTGAGACCAAAAAGATGATGTTATCAAGTGTCGATTAATTTTTTTTTTTTTTTGGTCCATCGTAGTCATCTGTTAGGAACTCCAGTGTGATCCTCTAAAGTCATTGCTTGTGTTTGAAAGAGTTTGCCTTCTGTGGCATTCTCCACCCCGAAGCCCTGCTGTATTGTATTTACGAAAGCAGCTCCGTACCCGCAGTTTCTGTTGACTGCATCTGGGTGTTTTTTATTTGGTGGTTTGAGAGGGAACCTGCCAGCTGTCAGGACGCAGGCACAGTTAGTTCTCTCTGCATGTCCTCAAGAAGCATAATGCGAGCCAGCATGCCTGCTGACCTTCCCCAGATGTTTTTTCATCCGCCTTTGATATCTGAGTTGATGCCATTTGCTTTCTGTGCTTTTTTTAGTCCTTTTCATCATTACATCAAGGCCTTCTGCAGGTAAGCCTACTGCAGTGTTGCGAGGGGTTGCACTGTGGTGTGGGCACGGGGAGCTCCCAAACCAAGTATTTTCTCGTATTCTCTTGACTTTCCCGATAGTGCGTTCAGTGTTGCAGGGCTTGATGTAATGTACATGAGCTGCTGAGCCAGCCCTGAACTGGCAAAGTTTTATTGTACTCTTAACCCCATATAGAGCTGTCTGATCCCTAGGCGGGCAGGAGAGGGGCCAGTTTTTCCTGCCTCGTTCAGAATCCCATGAAGGCCAGCCTGTGGGAACCTTTGCTCTCAGCTGTGTGCAGCTTTCAGCGCAGGTTACCCAGCACTTCGGAGGCTGTGTACTGAAGAGCAGTGTTTCCAGGCAGGGCCACAGCAGCACCCCTGGGGAAGTTCCAGAAAAACCCTGCGAGCAGCTTGGGTTGGGGGTCCTCCTGGATCTGGAGCAGCTCTCTATCAGTGTGATGTAACATACGTATACACTGCAGTCTGTGTCCTCCAGATTTGCTTTGGAAGTCGTGCAAGAAGGATGGGGATGTTGTGTTTTTACAGATTCTCAAACATATGATAGAGTCCAGAAAGCACGTGTAGCTTTTGTAATATTATTACTAATGCCTGTGATGCAATTCTGCCTTGACATAGGACAAACTGCATTCTCCAGAACATAAAAAACCCTACATTTTAAGCCCTGAAAGCCAAGAGGTGGGCACCGCAGATGCAGTATTTAAAGCATGCCTGAATAAATGAAAGCAAGGATGGCACAGTGTTGGGAATCATCTGCTGGCCGTGGGCCAATATGGGCTCCGGGAGGCTCAGCAAAACCCAGCCTTCAAGCCGGAGTTGTTACTGTGCTGTTGACGTGACAGCTGGACCCAAGGGGGTTATTTGGGTCTCTGGCAAGGAGCTCACAAACAAGGCTGCCAGCAGGTTTCAGATAGCTGCAAGCTCAGGCCTGTATGAGCTGTGCTGCACATCCAGCCTCTGCCTGGCTAGCGGAGAACTTTATTTTCAGTTTTGTGGAGATGTGGATGTACAACCCAACTACCTGGCCTTGGGCAATTGTACTGCTGTGGTGTCCCCGCTCCCCAAAAATGCAAGGGAAGAAGGTGTAAAAGGAATGCAACAGGAAATTGTGGTGTTTTTAATTGCTTTAGAAGCTTCCACACACATGCGTGCTTCATGCTGCCTTACGGTTGCACACCTGGAATACATGTTGTGTATCTGCCTAACTCTTGATTGACGCATATACAAGATGATAAACTTAATTAGTTAAAATCCCCTGTGTTCACACTGACCAATAAAGACCAAAGTACACCTGGAAAGACTTTAGAGATAACGTTTGTAAGGCAATGCTCTCTGGACTTGAAGAGAAAGGGGTTTTTTCAGTTAATTGCTAAGGGTTGGCTTTGATACTTTCACCCAATTGGCAAACCTAGCTTCAGATTTCAACTTTAAAATACAATTGGCAGCTCAGCAAATTCATAAAATTGATCCCCGTTCGCACTTGTTTTTGGCTTGCATTAAGAATGTGCCATCCTGGAACTCTAAACTTAACCCCGAGTGACTTTCCCAGGGCTGCTGCCCTGAAAGGGAAGCCTGGCAGCAGTGCCTGGGCCCCAGCCAAGATAAATCCCGAGCCACTGATGTCAGGGCAGCCATAGCTTGAACTGCAGGTGAGGAGAGAATAGGAGGACAGAATAACGGGTGGGTTTTGTAAAATGCCCCCTTTCTGAAACCTGCTGTTCAAGGGATCCCGCTTATTTGGCTTTCACTGACAGGGCACTGCAGCTTCTAAGACCATCTGAGCTGCCCTGCGCACTTTTAGAGCTGCTTACACACGCACACTGAAGTTAAGATGCAGTGTAAATGCTTAACAACGCAGTGTGTTTCAGCCCCTTGTGCTAAGCAGCAGCCGCCAGCAGAATCAGTGCAGCCGGTGTGATCGAGCCTCCCCTGCGGGTACGTGAATTTCTTCCAGCCTGTGGGAGCCTCTCTGGCCAGGAGGCCCAGGAGAAGCTGTCTTCCCGCCGAGCAGAGCTGAAACTGCCACACAGCCCTCCAACGTGCTGTCGTGTCCCATGGCGGATGGGATTTACACCATTACCGTGGATGGGGCTGGCTTGTGGAAGTCAGCCCTGGAGCAGCAAGTCCTGTTTCTACTGCTACCACATTGACACCTTGTGGTGGACTTGGCCATCATGTGTTTTATAAATATGTTCTTGGTGTATGTCTTATGGATGTCAATTGCTAGGCATTTCCTAGAAGCATTCCAGTTTATACTTCTTTCAGCAACTCTACCTAAGCTCCCTTGGACGAATAATATAAACATTAGAACATCGAAGTGCAGAGGCTGACTTAAACCAGTGTCTCCAGTTGCATGTCAATATCATAAAAGATAAACAGAAATAACAACTGGAAAGTATTTTCTCTATTTTTCTACTCATCTAGAACTTGGATTCTCTGTCTCTTTTTTCCATAGTATTGTTATTTTGACTTCAGCTTAAGCTGATACTTTTTTTTTTTTCCTCTTCTGCAAGGCTTAAATATGAGCTATGTAACTTAAGAAAGATGCTCTAAAGGTTTAAAGATCTCCCATCTGTTTCTTTAAGTGAAGCCAGGGCTCCAGTGTATGTCATATGTGACACTATGAGCAAAAGGATATTCAGATGCTGAGGTTCTTCTCTGAGAATGTTCCCCCGCTGGAAGTAACATTTTTACAAGCTTCTGTATTCCCTTCAGTCTCTTCCTAACAGGATCTCCTGTGGGGAGAACTCAGTATTTCTCATTCAGATGATAGGTTTGAGTAACAGTTATAATTGTCTGCCAGTGGCTGTGTATTTTTTGGCAATAACAAATCATAGTCAAGTTTGCTTCCCTGCTAAAAATTTCTTTAGCACCGCTTTTGGAGCGGTGATCGGATGGACTGTAGCCTTTGCCAGGCTATCGTGGCATTCATGCTTTCAGTTTCCCCAGAGCTGCAGAACGTGGTTTTATTTGTGAAGTGCATTTTGCTATTTACCATTTCAAGTAGTAGAAGTCATCACGTTCTTTTGCCCTTCTCCTGCTGCTCTCCAACCCCCTTTGCACGTGTGGGTTGCTTTTAAGTCCTGTTAGGCAGTTCTCATCTCTCTGCAGCTCTTGCACTGAACATGTGAGGAGAATGTTATTCCTGTAGTAAAATGAGGTCCAATCTGGAAACCAAACGACCAGGAGGAGATGATAGTATCTTTGCCTTGTCTTTGTGTTCAATGTTGTAGTTCATTTGGTTACTATAGCTGAAACTGCTGCTTATTAGCGAATTTTTTTCTGAGTTGGTTAGAGTCCCTGCAGCTATTAAATTACAGATATTAAATTCAGCAAGTTGGCAGTCACAGGAGAGCTGGACCCTGCTTTGCTCAGTGTTGAAAGCATGCAGACGGATGGCAGCCACTGTTTTCAATCGTACTTTGCACAGCAGTACCTTTCCAAGGTTTATCATACCATATGTGAAGTACGATACTTGCTTCTACCAGCTCTACATTCCTTTATTTAATACCTTTTTGGTCTTCTATGAGAAAATTTATTTCCATTTGTCCAGTTTGACTTTTATGTCATCCATGTTTTGCTGCCTGCTTCTAGTTTATGGGGTTTTTCTGCCATTTGGTGTCCTAATGCCCATTTGTCTTCTGCAGTGTTAGCAGCAACCTCAAATGTGCAATCATCTTGGTGATGGTAGCTGAAGGATGAATGTGGCTTTTAGTGCAGGATTTAAGGTATTTAAGAGCATATGGTGGCTGAGTTTCCGCTAGCATCCCATTTGATCCTTAGAGAAGAGAAAGCTGTATGAAGTTGGCACAAGCACCTGTGAATGTAACTTTGCCTCTGTTTCCTTCCCCATCAGCTTCTGCTAGGAAGACCGCTTTAAGGTGCGGTGGGAAAACAGCCTGAGCATATCGGATCTCTGCCAGGCTAAAGGTATCTATCTATGTCATTTTTTTAACAACAAGAACAAAACACAAAACTAAACAATATTTAAAAAGAAAAAAAAAAAGGAGGGGGCAGGAGAAAATAAGAAGAGAAACCCCTAAAAAAACATCAGCAGTTCCTCCAAGCCTGCTGCAACTCTTCAAGGCAGTAAGCACAGCTCGGGGTAGAGAAGGGACATGGCTAAAATGCTGTAAAAATCCCATCACTATCAATCAGTTGCAAGTCACAGCACTTTCTCAGTACTGCTAATGACCAGTGGTGCTGTAATATTAAACTGTCTTCTCAGGAGTTCGAAGCATCCCAGTCCCACCAGCACATGGGAGGTATACGCCAGAGTGAATACAGAGCGGACATACCCTGAGGCAGAGAAGCAAAGGGCTTACTGCGGCTGAGTGAATGAGCTCCAGCAGTAAAACTGGCTTAGGGAAGGTCCAAGCAAAAGGTGAAGGATAATATCTGAAGTGTTATCTTAGAGCTCTGTATGTAAAGTACCTGTGTCCAGTGCAGGAGACTGTCTATTAAAGGCTTTCACCAGAGGCTTTGGGGTTTTTTTGACTTGCAGAGATGGTCTGTCACGCTTGGTGAAATATAGGGCTTGCCTGCTCTTCCCTAGCAATCCAACAGTTTTCAGGAGGAGAGAAGCCTTGAAATCTGTCTCCACTGTTTAGTCAGTTGTGATGAGTTCAAATGTTTACTTACAGATTGTGCCAGCTCTTTTGGGAAGCAAGTTTAAATATTAGCAAAACTTCTCAGTAATTGGCAAATACAAGTGTTTGATACAGAGCAAGATTGTTATCTGCTTCACAGACCGTCCTACGGCATTGACTTTTACGGTATCTAAGCTAAGCTCACCAAATTAGTAGACTTGTCATCAGAGTTCTATAAGGGAGAAATTTCTCTGTTTAAGAAGAGGTGGGAAGGAGGTACTGTGAGCTGCCCCGGACTCCATCAGGTGCAGAGGACCACCATCTTTCCCCCTTTTTATGCTGAGGAGCTGTTGCAGGGGTGACTTCCACCCAAGACTTTTCAGTGAAATGTTTGTATCTAGTTTCCCCACCCCCTCACAAAGGAGAGTGTCTGTGGCTTCCTAACTTTTTGGGAAAGGGTGAGAGAAGAGAAAGGAAGAGGATTCTCTATTATGACTTCTTTTTTTAAATTAAGTGTTAAAATGAACTTGGCAACTCTGTAAATCTTCCTCGGGAAAGCAGCCCATCTCCTGAAGGATTCCTCCTACTGCTTCCAGCTTCTTCTAAAAGAATCTTGAAGTCTTGACAGCTAAAAAGCAAAGAACATCAAGGGCCTTCTGAGCCTGTTGTGATTTATGGATTCATTTTCAGCCTGGCAGCGAGAGCTGGACTTGAATGTGTCTCAGCAACGATACCAAATAGCAACAGCCTCCTACCCTGACTGTGCAAAAGCTGCCTCCTCTTCTCTGTTAGCAGCCCCTTCCCTTACCTTAGGAGCTGACAAAGCCAACAAGGAATCCTCCTGTCTTGGAAAGTGTAAAGGCTCTGCAGCAGAAACTCCAGCGTCCCAGAGGCTTGCGCTGTGGTGAAATAATGAAACAGCCTGTGCTTTCCACAGGCTCTTGGCCAGTGGCGGAGTTCCTCTCAAGCAGACAGTGACACAGCGCTGCTGCTGAGCTGCCCTTCCAACACAAGCTCCATGAGAAAATAACCCTCTGGTGAGCAGAAGAGCCAAGAGAAATCAAGTCTGATTTATTTTCTCAGACACTTTCTCAGCAGAATGCACATTCTGCGTATTTTACTGAAAGATTCCCAGTAAATAAGACAGATGTTAAAGAAAAATAAGTTACTAAACATCAAGACAGGGTTTTGAATGACCACCAAATTCCTGTGCATCCTCAAAGGAAAAGGAGGAAAGCTTATGCACGTCTCCAGCAAGCCGAGAGCACGATATAAAGGCAGCGTGCCAATTTTCCTATAGATTTTAAATGCTTTTCCGTATTGAAATATGTAACATACATTGCAGACATAAAAATAAATGTTGACATGTATGGTTATATCCTGCTCTGTTGCTGTAGGTATATCATACCTCCAAACCCCAAATTAGAATCAGAGCCAACCTCGTGGCTGTAGGATATTGCACCGATACAGTATACTTAGTTCCTGAAGATTCTTTAACCACCACCCCCAGCACCAGAAAAAACTGCTGGTGGTTTCCAGAGGGAAACCAGGTCTAACACCACTGTCAAAAACATGCATTATGTGATAATGTCACTAAAGGTAAGTTAAGTTACTACTCCTTAGTCACATTTTCGAAAGCAAGAGAATTCAGCGTTCTCAGAGAGGGCCATGTTTAATTCCTGCTGGGTCCAACATCACTGGTTGCACTTCAGAGCAGAAACTAACAGAGATACTGCAGGACCAGAGCGTTTGTAAATCCCACTTGAATGTTGGACTTGATGAAGCAGCAGTGCTAAGAGGAATGGGAAAAAAAATTTAAATTAAAAAGACAACATTATTCAGAACTAAGAAGTGTTTGAGATGACCATTTATGATGTGTTAAAGCATTTTTAAAACATGTCATACTGACATACTGAAACTTTGGTATACTGCCAAAAACCTTCAGGATCAACCTTAATATCTGAATTATAGCCTGAAGAATTCAGTGGAATAATGCAGAGATTAGCAGCTTCACAGCTTACTGAAAATCAACCATGTCCCAAGGGCACACAGTTTAAATGCTTATCATCATAAAGCAGCTGTATAATTGCATTGTGGGACCACGTTTGGTAATTAAGAGTTAAGTCAACAGTAGTTTTCGTGTTTGATAAATCAGAGACACTTTAAAGCTTTTTCAACACCCCACCCCTGCCCTGCCCCCGCTTGGCATCATCTGGGTTTCTTCACGTTAGCCTTGAGCCATCAGTCCACATCAGGACTGACACTGATGACCGTGATTTGACTTACATTGTGCGTGCTCCCTGAGAGCCATACCTGCAGCTATGATCAAGTGCTCTGGTGTACCTCTGCCACCTCTGCTAGGGACTCTGTGTGTTCACAGCACTGGTTTATAAACTCGCACTATAGCTTTGAAAGCTCCCTGATACGGCGCTGGGTGGGTGTCAGGCAGTAATACGGCTTCAAAGTTGCCTTCTAGCAGCGAGCACAGCTCAGTGTTAGAGGCAACAGGCCAAATTACTTTTTCTACTAGCTGAGCCAGTAGTCATGGGGAAGGGTTGTCTATGGAGAGCCCTTTACTAGGAAGCGTGGGTTTTTTTAATGGTAGTTGAACACTAGGATAGGACTTTAAAAACATGCCTAGTGTTTCAAGGCATTAATGAAGAGTTATGTCATCCTGAGCCTAGTCACCAGTGAGATTCAACTGCTCACAGCCCAGTTACCCTGAGCCCTCCCATTCACTGCCATGGGAAGTGAGTGAGATCTCACTGCAGGGAAGAGCAGCCTTTGCCTTGACTTGACACCCCATGTGACATAATGGGCTGAAGCTTAGACTTGTGCTCCTGGAACAGCTATAACCCCTGCCTAAAGCCCTTTAATAACACATTGTTAAGCCTCAGGGTAGCATTTCTTTTTTTTTTGCCCCAGGACTTGTGCTTGTTGGGAAAGGTTTGATCTGGAGGCTTCACAAGTTTCTGTGTCTTTGAATCAGTAAAGTCAAGCTAGCAATATCCTTGATGTGGGGGTACAAAGCCATGACATGGTTCATCTCACTGTAAGGGAAAAGGGAGCACAGCTCCCTGTGTAAGTTTGCTTGCTGGGCAGTGGGTGGCTTTGCAGCTGGGGTGGGCCAGTAGTCACTGCAAGAGGCACCAGGGTAAGCATGGGCTCCCTGGAAGAAGCCCCGTCTATTGCTGGAGTCTGACAGAAAGGGCTGCCATGGGGGCTGGCTGGGGAAATGGTGCTGCTGCTGCAGCCAACGGTCGTTGTGCAAGTGAAGCAGGTCAGGGGGAAGAGCTGTGGACTGTGGCAAAACATGGTGCTGAGGCTCCAGGGCCTGTTTGTGCTGAGCACCATCAGGGATGCAGCGGCTCCTCTGATCCATCCTGTGCATGCCACAGCACTCCCGGGGCCAGCTGTGGTCTGGGCACATCCTGTCCTGCACAGGCGGGAACACTCCTCGCTGGAAAGGACCTGCTGGTAAGCAAGTGTGGTCCGAGCTGTGGGAGTGATGAAGCAAGCAGACATTGTGCCTGAGGTCACTGCAGCAATGGGCGCTGTCAGTCACCTCTCTGTCCTGAGAAGTAGCTGTGGACCAATTACAGCTATAGGTGTCATCGCTGATGGACAGTGCTGACATCTTTTCCAGGAGTGGTTGGTCTGGCAGCGTCTCTAGCTGTAGCAACTGCTGGTCCAGCCCCAGGTCACAGCTGGGGCCACTGGCCCAGGCACTGGACGGCTGCTCAGGACAGCTCCCCTGGGGCCACCGTGGGTAGCAGGAAGCCCCTGCACAGCTGCTGGCTTCTTGCACCGTTTCTGTGCAGGCATCACAGGGTGCAGGCTCTCTTCTGGTCCTGTATGGTGAGTGGTTACACTTCTTCTCCTCCTCTTTCCCCAGGCTTAATGGGACCTTTATTTTGGCCCTGAGTTCATCAGCAACCGAGAGCTGAGCTTGACATGACCTCTCTGGGTGGTAAAACTTGCATTTATTGCCATAGGTGCACTTTTTACCTGAAAGAATAATAATAAAAAAAATCCAACAGGAGTTCCTTGCTATCACTCATCACTTCCCTCTAGCACTGTGCAGTTGCAGGGCTGTGGTGAGCACACACAGCAAAGAGTGGAAGTGCTATTTTCAATTCAGAACTTTTGACCCAAGATTTAAAAAAATTGCTGAGCTAATAGTGCAGGGTGAAGCAGCAGTGAAAGCAAGTTTCTGCTATTTTGGCAGTGTCTGAAATTCATACTCAGTGGGCTGGGAGACCTGCTGCTACAAAGGGTTGCTTTAAAAACTGGCATTGGGATTCACCTTTGAGAAACCTGCACATCACTGGAAAGCTGTTGGGAGGAGCGAGAGGAAAAGCGTTTGAATGGCCTTTCCCCTGTGCTGCAATGCAAGCCCACGTGCCAGCAAGGACAGCCTGCAAGTGTTGTGCAGGCTGCGGGGGTCAGCACGGCCCCCGTGCCTGGTTTGGGTGCTGTGTGCGGGCAAGGATGGAGAAGCCAGAAACAGCAGCTGCCTTTGCTGAGGCTGAAGCCACTTAAGCAGGAGAGGAAAAAAGCATCATGTTTGAGCAGCCCTGACCCAAGTCCCTACCACGCGAAGCAGGACAGCATGTGGCAATGGCACTTGCCCTGAGCCAAAGAAAAGTGCTGCTCGGAAGCAAGGGGCAGGAGAAAGAGGGGTGGCAGTTCACAGCACGGGGAGAAACCCACCGTAGGGGCAAGGCTGCCATTTTGGTTCAGGAAGCACTGGCTTTTTGCTGAGGAAGTTATTAAGAGTGGGTCCATGCCGGCCTAACGGATCATCAGGAGGCATAAACCTGAAAAAAGGAAAAGTCACAGGGTAACAAAACACCTTGAGCTTTGGAGCTAAAGCGCCATCCCAGCTTGTGGCACAAGCTTAGAGCTGGAAGTCTTTGCGATCCTTCTGTGGTTTGGCCTTCAGTAGTCAGGCTGCGTTACTAGACACAGTGCTCTGCCGAGACAACACTACTTCAGCTTCATGTAGTTGTTTTTTCCTCATAACATAAAAGAACGGGAAAGGCATGGCTGCTTGGCACAGCTCTGGCTAGCCACCAGCCCCAGCCATGGCAGCATCACTTCCTTTTTCTCAGAAGCAGCAGCAGCCACACACTCTTCTGTGGTCCCAGCACAGCAATCATCACCATCAGCTCCCTTCCACCGCAAACTCACTTTTCTCTTCCTAAGTACTTGTAGGAGAATGAGGATTAAAGAGCCAGCAGTTAGTTCAGAGCTACAGCTGATCATGCACGTGCTGTGACAAAAAAGCCCAGCCTTTTTCCCAAGGGTTCAGTGAAGGCTTCCTTCTACAAGGCCTGCAAAATGCTCATACGGAACTGTTTACTCTTCTGTGCCAGTCCTGAATGTGATGCTTCAGGAAGAAAACTAATGAGCATCTCTGGACTTGTTTGCACATGAATCTGCACTGCATCCACCCATGTAATAACTCTCAAATGGATGAAGGGAGCCACAGACAGGAGGGGAAGGAGGCACTCAGGGAGTTTGGTCATCCACATGATGGGACTGAAACCTCCACCTTCAGGCTGAGAGGTTCCCAAAGCTGCACAAGAAGGACCTGCTGAAACTATTCAAATGGGCAACAGCTAGACTTTCTGAGGAAAAGGTCTGGCAATGAAATAAATAGGGAGGAAAATATAACATAAATATTTGTAACCCATTAGTAGTTGGAGATAATGGACTGGAGCTTCCAGAAATAACAGTACGCTGATGTACAGCAAATGCATTTCTGTGAACAACGTTACAGAAAAGCGCCAAGCACTCCCATCCACTTTTGGTGGTGGCAGAGCCAAGTCTCCATCCTGACCTTCGGAGAGTGCTGCTGTGTGAGGCAACTTCTCCGCTCCCACTCAACCATGCCCACTGGATGTCTCCAAGTGCATTTCCCCAGCCAAACCAATGGCTAATGAACACCTTTGTTACTAGGAAACTCAAACAAGGTGAGTTTGTGCAGACTGAGGAGCATACAGCTCAGCCTTGCAGGCACAGTGCAAATGTCTTAATGAAAACGTTCCCTGATGGGGATGGTTAAGGGCCAGAGAGACCAGCTTCTTGTCTCTCTTCTTATAGAAAGTTATGATTAGAAAAGCATAGGAAAAAGAAGTGCTGTTCTGTAGGGGAATTAAAACCACTGCCAGGCAACGGATTTAATTCTGTTTCTTACAGTAAATAGAAATTAAAAGAAGCCTTGATTTAACATCCCAGTTTGGACTGGAAAGAAGCAAAGCTGGTTGCTAATGTGGTCATTCAAATAGAGAAGTTCACTGAAGAGAGATCGGGCAGGGGGCGGGGGCGGTGAGGAGGTGTAAGACCAAAGCTGAGGGAGCAGGAACTAAAGAAATGAGATAAGAGAAGTTGTGGTAAATTCCTTTCAGAAGAAGGCTCGTGTGCTCTGCTACCGGTGGGAGGTGCATTGATGTTGGAGCTGATTTGGCCCATGATGTTTAAATTCAAGATGGTTTAACAACAACTGTCTCTTACCTGTTACTGACAAAAGAGTACATGAGTAGTCGCTGCTCAATAAACCATTTCCACTCGGGGTTTTCATTCTGGAGATCCCGGTAATGGTCATTGGAAACAATGACTCCGTCTTTCTCATAAGCAACTTTCACTATATAGCGATCATCGTAGCAAACTACCCTCTTGCCTTTCACCTTCCGGGATGGGGTGTACACAAGGACAGACTGCTTTTCAAGCTCTTCGAGAATGTGCTGATCTGGTGGGGTAGTTGGCAGAAATAGATGGGAAAAAAAAATTTTAAAAGAGAAACTAATTAGTTAATAATGACCAGATCTCAATCATGTGCTAGAAACCTACAGGAATCTAAAGATGTTTCAGCACTTTAGGCAACTTACAGTGGTGTGATTTTCAGATGCACTGACATCTGGTGGTTATTTGGCAACTTGAAAATTAGGTCTTTTACAAAAGCATCTACCTGTAAAATTTGAGACACCCTTTTTTGATTTTTAAGAAGTCTTATCTGTAAAATGATGGCTTGAATCCTACACCAGAGGCATACTGAGGTGCGTGTGGTGCTCGTTTTACCCTGCTAGATGCTAGAAGGCTCATAATCAGCCCTGATAGGAGCTTTACTGGGAGATAAAATGTGCCTGATAAAATAAATACATAAACTTATTTTGCTGCTGTTGAGGACACTCTGATTTCTTGTCATTCCTGCTGTGCAGAAAGGCAGATCCCCAGCCACCTCATCTGCAGACACCAAGCTGCTGGCACAAATCTGGCAGATCTATTCCCATAGAAACTGAATCTCACCACCTTTCACAGAGTTCAGCTGATGCATTTCCTTCTCCTTGAAGAGGAACCCATGTAGCTCCTGTATCAGGGTAACAGGCTAACAGACAATAGTCACAGTCAAGCAGTAGTAAATGCTTTGGATACTGCTGCCTTTGGATATTGTGTGCAACGATACCATTGTCTCCTGTCTGGCCTTAAGAGCTCTGCAGACTTGTTGCAAGTTGACAAACTCCTTTAACTCAGCTGGCAGCAACTTGTGCTTGTAAAGCAGAAGACTCAATTCAGTGTAACAAAGCCTTGTAGGCAGTTTTAGCTGCTAGCCAGGAGCATGCGGCAATAAGTTAATAATTAATTTAAGTTATGGAAACCTGATATATGCAACTAGCACTTGTCTTTACAGGGAAAAACTGTACTGGACTCTTCACACCCCCTGTCTCGAAACTGCACCTAATGGTTGCCAAATTATGCCCAGGATGGTGACCTACCTGCGATAGGACTGTCTTGTCGAGGGGGCTCCTTTCTCCAGAGTGGGACAAAAACCTTGATGTACGTGTGCCCACGTTCTCGAAACCAATCCACTGCCAGCTGGATCCCCCAGCAGGAGAATACCTCTTTGTTTCCATGACTACAAAAAAGGAGAAGGATGGTGAGGCAAAGCTTTCAAGAAGCTTAAAGTTCTCTTCAACTGAGCCAGTAATGAAAAGCTTTTGTGTCATTCGCCAGTTTCCAAGAAAACAACCTGGCAGAGTGTCCTGGTTGGACAGATCCAAACAAGGGGAACCAGAAACTTCTTATCTGAAGCGGTTTGGAGACTTAAAAACAGAGCTATCCTACCGCCCATTTCTATGACCTGCCTGCTACCAAAGCCTGTTGCTTCCATCACTATCTGGATGGACTTGAGTCCTGAAGTACCAGCAAGATCGTAGGCTGTGTCAGACCCTTCACATACATTGTCTGATAATGGTTTGAGAAGTGAGCATTTCCTCCAGCACAGGCGGACACCCACAAGGCTCTTCTATGAGAAACAAGTGGGAATTTTCTTCTGTGGTAACAGAAGTGACAGTAGAGATTTTAATGTCTGAAGCATCTGCAAGTGTGATGATTGCAGGTCATTCAGTTGCTGACCTCTATTGGAAAGAGCAGTCAAACCATGGGGGAAGAAGCCTGTAAGAGGCAGGGTGGGAAATAGAGAGAACCTAACCCAGGACACCAAGAAAGAAAGGGACAAGACCTCAGTGGAGATGGCCACAGGCACCTCAGGCCCATCTTTATCTTGCCCTACTTGGTAGATTTCATCTTCATTGCACAGAGAGGTAAGAAAACCCTAGGACAGGTGCTGTAGGGCATGCAGGTAAGGCAGGCTCTGAAGAATTACGAATATTCAGAGCAAGACACAGAAAACAACCTCAAGAAAAACAACTAAGGGTGATATCCTTCCCAATGTTCTCCTCCCCCCCTCCACTGAAAGTTCTTACTGCTTTTCATTTGCTTATCTAAAATTTCACTACAGTGCAGTGCATGTGTAAAGGAAGGTGATTTGTTAGCTACCTCTGCACAAGGAAACAAAAAAACCTCTACACAAAGTCCTAAAATGGATAAATGCAACCACAGTATCTGCAGAAACCTCATCCTTGTACTTTGATCTTTCTGGATAACATCACCACAGTCTCATTCGGGCTTTCACCTCTGTAAAATGTACTTGTAAATGACTCTCTCGGTTACACCTACCTGCGGTGACGGACAGTCAAGGACAATACCGCAGTCTTAAATGCCTCTCCCCCTACCATCCCCCAGAAATTCATCTCTAGGTTCTGCCTACATCAGGCTCATAAGAGCTCCATTTTACACCTAATAAACGTTTCAGTGCTGAGTGGTGACCACAAATGAAAAACAGTAAAATTTGGAGAAGGAAACCTGGTTATTAAAAATCTTAGTCTTCATAAGTCTTAAAAACCCTCACCAATAATAGTCTGAAGTGCTCTACACATCTAGTCTCCATTCTAGAAGAGCTGTTTTGTTTAATTTTAAAGGATAAGATCTACTCGGGGTAGGTATAAAGTCACCTGGTCAGGTGACTTGGAAGTTCAGGTGAGTTTTTCAGATAATTGCCTTTAAAAGGAAGTCTTAAGTACATCTTTAATGCCACAACTCACACATAGTTCAGCAACAGCCTGCTTTAACATTGACTTCTCATCTATAGAATCATAGAATCATTTAGCTTGGAAACTACCTTTAAGATCATCGAGTCCAGCTGTTAACCTAACACAGCCCATCAGCAAACCATGTCACTAAGCAGCACGGGAATTTTAAACACTTCCAGGGATGGTGACTCCACCACTTCCCTGAGCAGCCTGTTCCAATGTTTTACAACCCTTTCCGTAAAGAATTTTTTCCTAATATCCAGCCTAAATCTTCCCTGGCACAAAGTGAGGCCATTTCCCCTTGTCCTATCGCTTGTTACCTGGGAGAAAAGACCAACACCCATAACCCTATGAGCTCTGTTCAGGTAGTTGTAGAGAGCGAGAAGATCTCCTTTTTCTCCAGCCTAAACAACCCCAGTTCCCTCAGTCGCTCCTCATAAGACCGCTCCTTATAAGTTCTCTAGACCCTTCACCAGCTTCGTTGCTCTTCTTTGGACATGCTCCAGCACCTCAATGTCCTTCTTGGAGTGAGGGGCCCAAAACTGGACACAGTACTCAAGTTACGGCCTCACCAGTGACAAGTACAGGGGGACAATCTCTTCCCCAGTCCTGCTGAACTTTCCAGCCACTCTTCCCCAAGCCTGTAGCGTTGCAGGGGGTTGTTGTGCCCCAAGTGCAGGACTTGGCACTTGGCCCTGTTGAACTTAATACAATCGTCCTCAGCCCATCAATCCAGCCTGTCCTGATCCCTCTGTAGAGCCTCCCTACCCTCAAGCAGATCAACAATCCCACCCAGCTTGGTGTCATCTGCAAACTTACTGAGGGTGCATTCGATCGCCTCATCCAGATCATTGATAAAGACGTTAAATAGGACAGGTCCCAGAATTGAGCCCTGGGGGACACCACTGGTGACTGGACGCCAACTGCATTTAACTTCATTCTCCAGCACTCTTTGGGCCTGGCCATCCAGCCAGTGTCTTACTCAGTGAACAGTGCACACGCCCAAGTCATGAGCAGCCAGTTTCTCCAGGAGAATGCTGTGGGAAATGGTGTCAAAGGCTTTACTAAAGTCCAGGTAGACGATGTCCACAGCCCTTCCCTCACTCACTAAGAGGGTCACGTTGTCATAAAGGAAATCAGGTTAGTCAAGCAGGACCTGCCTTTCATAAGCCCATGCTGACTGGGCCTGATCATCTGGTTGTCCTGTACGTGCTGTGTGATGGCACTCAAAATTATCTGCTCCAGAACCTTTGTCGGCAGCAAGGTCAGACTGACAGGCCTGTAGCTCCCTGGATCCTCCTTCCAGCCCTTCTTGTAGATGGGCATCTCATTTGCAAACCTCCAGTCAACTGGGACCTCCCCAGTTAGCCAGGACTGCTGGTAAGTGATTAAAAGTGGCTTGGTGAGCCACTGCCAGCTTTGGGAAAGTAGTTCTAAATTCACCCCCAGTGCAGAAGTTAAAGAACTCAAGCAGAAGTGTTTTGACCAACAGGCCAGGCACAACAAGCAAGAAGAGGCACCTGGAGTTGTTTCTCTGTGTATGGTGCACTGCAGCATTGACACAACTGAACACCAGTGTCTGCCACGCAACTGAGCAGGACCTTTAAAACGTCACATTCTCCCTGTGCAGTGAATTTGTGTTACCTGACAACATGTCGGCTCCTGTCAGCCACCTTTCCCACACACCCCCATAGCCCATGGACCGCAACTTCTCTGCCGTCACTCAGTCCCATCTTCCTCCCTCCTGCCAGCAACAGGGTACGTTGCACTTGGGTCACAGATCAGCAGGGTCCATCTCTCACAAACTGAAGCAGCAATTTGGCCTCACTGTGACTCCAGCAATTAATCTATAATTAGCATGCAGAGATTCCTCCTTAAGTTGTGCAATTCCAACTCCTTTGAGAAGCAATTTAGTCAAAACGAGTGGCCCCATCTCTGCCTTGTGATGACACAGTATCAGCCACAGCTTTGACAGCAGCGAGAGAGCCTAACGCAGGACTCTGCTGGCCTAGGAAAAGGCCTCTGTACCAATCACAGCTGAAAATCTAGGTTTAAGTGCATGCAGTAGACAAGACAGACTCTTCGATGTGCAGTGAACAGGGTTGTGACAGTTCCCTTTTCACATTAACACAATTCCATTTATTTTTTTCCACTAGCCCTGCTAAACTGTCCCGCTCGCTTGCCGTGGATAGGCTGGCAGATGGCTACGCTTCTCATTACATCTGATGGAAATGCAAAGACAATGCTTGACTAGTGAGACAGGCTGAAGGCAAGGTGATTTTCCATTCAGTTTCTATGGATAGGCTGATTGATGATTGGAGTCCACCAACTCACTTGCTTGGTTTTGTACCCTGAGGCATATACATCCTTTTCAAAACCTTGCACCCTGCCATGGGCCCTCAATGCCATCTCTGAAATGCTCCAGAAACACCAATCCTAAGATAGAAATACAAATGTTACGAGAAATTTTTCTCCACACAGGCAACTGCCTCTCCAAGCTTTTTGACAGCTTAATCTCTAAACTGCTGCTTCTCCTGCACTTTTATGGTGTTGGTATTGATGTTGAAATTTTACCAGCAAGGAAACTAACAGCTCTTCTCCATCTGATGGCAGCAAAGCAGAAAAATTAAAACGAGGACACTGAAAGCACTCATCAAGCCTCTCCCATCAGTCAAAATGAATGTCATTCAGCACTACTTTTAAAGGCATCCAGGAGAGGAAACCAGCTCCTTCCAGGCTGCATTGGTTCAATACAAATGGAACTGACAAGCTCAGTAGCCTTCTCCATCATCCAAGTAGTCTTTACCAAGACAGAGGCTGGGGATGTCTGAGAAGAGCTATAAAACCTTCGCCTTTCTGAAACTCAGAAGTACTTCACATTCCTCTAATTCCTGTTAGGTGAAATATGAGGAATCCACAGCAGAACACCAGCCTTCGATAATCTAGCAGGCAAATATCTCTCAGACTCACATTTTAGAAATTATTCTACAAAAAGATTTAAATTCTACATGCCAGAAGCATGCATAGCTTCTTGAAAATCCATTTAGGTGAGTATGTGGTCTAGGAAAGCAATACGACGTGCTAGCTCAAGCTGCACATACCTGTAATGACGTTTGTTTCAAGTAATCTCCGCCTAGCAATCTCCCGTGTGCGGGCTGGTGCAGCAGGATGACCTCAGAGCTGTCCCAGAGTGATCCAAGCAGAAAACATGCACTCTCATTAGCCCCCAGCCTGCTCCTGCTCAGTGGCAAGGGTGCATCTTCTGCCACTTTGGAAACAATGCTGTTCTCTGCCTTGTGCACCTCTGCCTGGTCTAAAAAAGCCCTGGTAAGTTGGTGAGGACAAGTTTGCGTCAGGCGAATGGAGCACATGGCCAGACGAGGGGTAGTATTGCCCCTAACACAACAAAAGGGTAGGTGCTCAGCTCAGCCGCTCTGCTGGAATGGGTGCTCATTTCTTTTGCAGATAGGCAAAAGAACACCCTAAGGAGGGCCTAGGGTGAAAATGCAAATGGGGGCAGGACACCCTAACACCTGGATAACAAGCTCATGGCCCAGCCAAGGGTAAGTAATTTTCCTCTGTTGTGTATTTCTCACTGCTCATGAGCTGCCCTGTCTGAGGAACCCCTTATTTTCAGATGGGATATCTGCCTTTATCCAGAAGATGGCATAATTTGCTTAGTCTCCAGTTGCTCAGGATGTGCTTGTCCCCTGACCAGAGGGGGTGTGGTCTCATCTCACCTCACACCCTAGCTAACGGAAGGAGGAAGCCCTCTTCTGCCCTGTCCCAACCTGCAGGGATGGGCTTGGCCCTACTGAGTGGACAGGGAAGTTAACAGGGAACACCGTGGATAGCCAGCACATCCTGAACGCTCGACTGCTGGGGCCTCTGGCTGTTCGCATTGGTTGGGTAAACACGGGCCAACCCACTGCTGTCTTTGGGCTGCCCATCCATGAGGACGTGCCAGGCTTCCCATCAGTAAGAGGGCTTTCAGTGTCAGGACACCGCTTAGGAAATGCAATTGCCCAAGATGGGTTGCTATGGCATTTCCCACAAACAGAATTAAGGAGGAAATGAGACTATTCAGTACAAGTCAACTATCAATTCTCTGATATTTCCATGAAAATGAAGCCAAAGCAAAAACTAACAAAAACATACAAGTTGGGAACATTGCTGGGGTTTACTTCAAAGTCAAACCAGTACAACTGGGATGTTATTAGGAACCACAGTCACCCGTCTTTATTTTCCCTCTCCTTCTTAGGTTAGTTGGGCTGTTCTGTCTATCTGTTCATCAGTTTTTCCTGGAAACAATTCAGCATATAGGTTTAGAAATCCTAGGTTTGAAAAGACAGGGAACCATCAATGTTGAACTAAAACAAGGAGAGAGCTGCTGAATCATACTGCCATAAGCAGCAGCGGTTAGCTAGCTGTTGGCTTATAAAAGGTCAAAATGCAGAGCAAGTCAGTGATTGCATTTGGTGGGTTATTTGGGGACAGAGAGGCAGCAGGTCCCTAGAAGCCATGCCTCAGCTAAAGAACAGGAATAAGTGGTGGTTCATACATTATACATCAAATACATCAATGCACCTCTCACCTGAAGAAAAAGCATACTTCAAGCCATCAGGTTTAAAAGTCAAAAGCTTCAGAGGAAGAGAGATCCTATTTAGGAAACAGAGCTTACCTCATTGCAACGTTGCTGCCATCAATCACAATGGGTCTCAAGTAATCGGAAGAATCACTTTCATCTTCACCAACCCACTTCGACCCTGGTGTAGTGCTACATGATCCACGGGCAACAAGTTTTAGCTGGCAAGGCTGAGCCTGGCTCTCCAGAGCTTGAGGTTTGCTCCCCATCCGAATCAGCTCTTTCAGCACATCATCCTCCAGGGCCTCTTGACCCAGGTTCTCCAGGACTTTGCAGATGTCCTGCTTACCATAGCCCAGCTTGCAGAAAAAATCCAGCTTGCTCTGGTGCACTTCCACCCCTGCTGTAGAAACTTTTCCGGAGCGTGTTGATACTGGTTTACTAGAAAATGAACTGGCCAGTGCCATCTTAGCAGGCATTGACGTTTCTTTAAACCCAGTGCTCCTGTCTTCCCAGCCTTGTCCAACAGGCATCAGCTTTAGGGAGGAAAAGATTAGAAACAACAGAATGCAAGAATTAAGGAAGAACATGCAATGTCAGTTATTTGGCTAGTGCACAGCAGAGACTATCTATCTCATCAGCCGTCTTCTCTCTGAAGAAACTGTCCAGTCTTCTCAGCATTAAAGCATTTTTCTGGTCCGCATTTATAAAAGCACTGGAGTGTCGCATGTGATGTTTGTCACTCTCCAGGGCTTATGTCAGACAGGTGTCATCCTACTTCATGGGCTATGCAATCCTGTCTGTACACAGACATGCTGTATGCCGAAGTTTGTTCTTCAGCCTTATCTCACAGGAAATGATACAAAGGACAGTGTAACTGGGGATTTTCAATTTGCTCAGTGCGGTTTGTAAGCCACAGATAAAAATCTGTTGAATGTTGTTGGATGAGCTCAGATGCCATAGCAACTTAACAAGTACATCAAATTTCATCGAGTGATTTAAGGAAACGTTGTTTGAGAAGTAGCCGGGAACTCTGAACTTCTTTTTATAGTTTTGTCTTTCCTAGTATGTGTCCATCTGTGCATACACAGACATACCTTATGAAATTCTGTCACTCATCTGTTCCAGTGATGCCTGACTTCCTCTTTTCGTGTTATTTACTATTTCAGTGAGGACTTTTATACTTGGAGAGCAGCTTGTTTTTTGAAAGCTTTCCGGGCAGTGGTTGGAAACAGGCGATCTGAAAAGTGGTTTCAATTTCACTTATATTTATTGTCAAGAAAAACTGGTAATTCAGAGATGAGTGTGCAGAAGTAGCAGAAAACTACTTCAAGCTTCTCCAGAACTGCACATCACTGGTCCACCCAGTAAATGAAGGTGACGGGCAGCATATGCAGCCATAACCAGAGCTGCTTCTGCCCAACCAGTGTGACCACAGAAGGACATTCACAGTGACCACTCATCCATCAAGCCAAATACCTTCAGTCACTGTGGGCATGCTTGCACCAAAGCTTCTCTTGCCACATCTCTGTAATTATTTGTGCTACCTGGATAAAAACTGTGGCTGGTTCAGCTACCCACATGTATGACATAAGGGTGGCCCTCTTCCTTTACTAATGGTGGTCAGCTAATGATGAATTAACTGACCAAACAACTACCTCTATGATGAGCCCAGAGCCATAGCCACCTTGCACCCACCATCTCCCCTGTTTCCAGTTTGCCTTGCATGCCCCCAGCTGCCTGGCATCTCCCTACCCAGTAGTGGGCCACCCCAGGAGCTCAGAAGTCAAAAACAGCTGGAGAAAGGCACTGAAGTGCTGGAGACAGGAAAATGGGAGAGGAGCCTGAGTGCACCTCCTTTCTGAGGAATTAAGAGCCCCCCCAAGGCTGTGGGGAAAAAAATCTGCACTGGGTTCAGTTAATTCAAAACTGATTAGTTCAGCAGGAAAACCTGATAATGTTATAATCCCAACTCATACAACATTGACCTTTACTTTCCTACATAGCCTTGTAACTTTCAGGTATTCTTCCACGGAATAAATCTAGCACATTGTTAAAAGTGACAAACAGCACCAGGAAAATAAAAAAATACCTTAAGTGTGTCCTATACATAAGGGGAAAGTGGTGACCATGTGTGCTTTTCCACCTAAACCAAAGTGTTGCTTATTTTAGCCAGTGTGCTTGACTGTTTTTCCGCACAGTGCAATCCGCAAGTGTGACAGCTTTTACATCTAATCCTTCATTTTAATGCATGGACTGAAGATGAAAAGGTATTTGCCTGCTTTTTCATTACTGAAATGGTTTCTCAGCTTTGACATAACTATTCTCTGAACTGAAATCCATTTCACCAGACCGCTTTCCAGCTGCAGAGGGTGCAGAGGCCACAGCCATCTCTCAGCGTGCGCCTCACAGCCCCAGCAGCAGCAGCACATGCTGGGTGAAAGCTGCTCACCACATCCCTTTTCCAGCCCCATCCCAGGAAGCCCCGAGCCCGTGGCCCACGTCTGCATGCTTTGCTTCTGGGCGTGCAGAGGCAGCACTTTCGAGGCTTGGCCCTTCTGTACACCCTTCAGCTTGGTGAGCTGGGGCAACACATGGGAAACACTGAGCTCTGGGTTGTTGCCTGGGGTGTACAGGATCAGCCATCACCAGCAACATGCTAGTACTGCAAAGTTAACCACTGGATTTCTGCTTGGTCACAGCCAGCAAAGAGCTCACCCTTCTAAAGGGAGTATTAAAGGATAATAAAATCACTAGCTTACACGATAGTAGACAGTCAGTAGTGTGCCCAAGTCCAACAGGTCAGTTGGTTGCTTATACTCAGCATGAAACCATATGACAACAGGAGAAACTGTGCATCACAGAGTCCAGCTTTTGCTATCACAGGCAAACACGTTGTGAAATCCCATTTATAAATTTTATTACCTTTGTTTCCAAACTACTTAGATTTCTTCCTGCTACTTTCCCTCCCTGACCCCAGCAGGCCATGTTGGGAAGCTGCTCTTGTCTTCCCTCCATGAGAGCCGAAGTCTTCTCATTTCCAGGCTAAATTTATCTACAGGTAATTCTGTGCTCATCCTATGTTCTAGCTTAAAAAGCACCCCTCTCTGTCTGCCATGCTGTGCTCCCCCTTGCATACACACGCACTCACACACACACAGAGGGAACAGCTTTAGTCATGTTTCAAAAATTCTATTTTAATCTTAACATTTTAGCTATAAAAAAAAATTACTTTTGACCAAAAAATTCAAACGCTTGTCACGGTCTTCTGTCTTTTTTATATTTTGACATATTTGGAAGATCAGAAAATAATAATTCGACTTTTTTTAAAAAAAAAAAAACTTTTAAAAAAAGCAGTGGTTATATTCTAATTCCTCATCTTGAATTACTTTAATTTTTGCCTAGCCTTTCCTCCAGCTGTTTGCCCCACCTGCCACCTAAGAACCACAGTAAGGACCGGCCTGACTCAGAGGGAGCTGAGGCTCCTCAAAGTCCCCACCAAAGACCCACCCTTCCAGAGCAGGGTCAGAGGAAACAATGCCCCAGCTGGACCTGGCACTGGTCAAGGCAGAGCAGGTTTGGGTCTTCTTCAAACGAGGCGTGCATGCTGAGTAGCACCAAGAGTGCAACAACATCTCCCTGCCACAATAGCATTCCCCTTCACACCTTTTGTCTGGGCCACCTCCTCTGCCTCCCTTGTCCCGAAGAATCACGCTGCAAACCACCTAAGCCTGCCAGACCATTCGAGCCCTTCCATGAGCCATTTCCCTGAAAGACGACGGGCTGCTCTGCTTTCAGAAAACCAACAATTTTTACTTTCACAAATTATAGATGCACTTATCTTTTAATAACGAGACCAGTCAACTGTTGTCTTGATGACTAAAAAAAGATTTGCCTTTTCATTCCCCACCTTCCCTGCGGCTTTTGCCAAAAATAATAAACCCAAACTCCCCAGAGAGCGAGCTGTACTCACAGGTAGTCCCGCTTGCTCTGCACCTTACCTGTCAGCTGCTCTTTCTGCCTTCCAGCAGTATTGTCCCACCATCTGCGAGCCAGGAGCTGGATTCAGAGCAGCACCAGCCTCACAAGGAAGTCACCAGCCCCTATTTAGAGGGTTTATGACAAGGCTGATGTCAACTGAGAACAAACAAGTGCAGTGAGCAGGTTACAGCTCATTCTATAGGAAGGTTTTACTTCCTCATTGGGCTGTCCAAACTCTCATTTAACTGTACAGGTTGATAAACTTCCACTTCATTTTTCAAAAGACAAAAAAAAAAAAAAGCAGTTCCCAACATATCTCAGTTCTGAGTCACAAGCAAAGATTAACCAAACCCACTCAGGCAGGAATCCACAACGCTACAAGAATCGCAGTAAGAGAACGGCATACGAATTCTGGGGCAAGTGAAAAGTTCCACCAGGGATGCTTTACCAAGTTACTTCAGACTCATTCCACTGCATCTGTCAAATTTCTGACCTTCAGGGACACATGGGGAAAAAAATATTTTAAAAAAATCCACATTTTGCTTAGCACCTGATATTGCAAGGCCTCATGCAAACACCTCCATATCTGAGGGCACCTGCTCTGGGAGACTACAGTAAAGTACTGAAAAACAAACCAACCCCCCTAACCTACCAGTGCCTCGATCGAAAGACTACTTCAGAGACACATAGCCACTCCATAGCAAAGACCAACAGGCACTTCCCAAGAGAAACCTGAGGTATCCCTCTGCTTGCTCCTTACCTTGCTGCAAACAAATAGCCCTGAAATCAACTTTTAGGCAGCAAAAAAGCTGAGAGACTCAAGGAGGGGGTGAAGTTCTGGGACCCTTTGGATGCTGCAGACAGCTCTGCAGATGAGGTGCCCTCTGCTCGCAGGGCCAGGGAGGGTGGGGGGACCCTGCCGTGGAAAGAGAGCACCTCTGCCACGGTCGCAAGGTGACACACCAGAGCAGGACTGCCCTTTCCCGGCTGGAAATTCCCCACTACTTGTGTACTTTGTGGGAGGATGCAGGGTGGCCAATCCCTTTGTAGTGGCATCCTGTTTAATCCAGACTAGTTGGTAGTAAGCAAGCCTCACCACTGCTTTCCAGCTGGTTCCAATCCATGGTTAGACCTTTGCATTGCACCCAGGCTGCCCTGCTGCTGTGTGAAGCAGTGCCGAGGCTGTCACATCCATCCTGCCTCTGAAAACTTCCTCTGAACAAAGGTCCGGCTGGGCAGGTTAGTAGCTGCAGAAATAGGAAAGCGTTCCTAAGGTCACAGCTAACCAAACATGTTAGTTTGCTGCTGCCCAGACCACCTACAAGGGCAGAACACCCAGAGCCTTTGAATCCACATCCCTGAAGGGGAAGGCTCTTTTTAGCTCCGTTTGCAGAATGCTACGTACCTCATCACAAGACCACCACAGAGCAGCACTACTGGAAAGGAAAGAGAAAGCGGCCGCATTATTTATAAATCAGGAGGGCAATAGAGCAAAGCACATGACATGGCATAATACCGTTTTAAGTCATACTTCTCAGTAAAATGTGGGTTTTTACTACATAAATAAGAACAAACCAGGGCCTATAAAAAGAAACGAGAAGAAAATCAGATAAGAGAATTGTGAACTTGTCTTTAACTTGTAACGAAATTACTAAACCCATCTACTCTAAAAAGCCATGAGCAAAAGACTTCAGTATAATTCAGAACTTAGTCAGCCAGGAAGCCCCTTACCCAAATCCTGAAATCTAAGAGCCTTTTCCAAGGTGAGTGCTTGCTAAGAGGCAGAAGACCATGAGAAATAAAGGATCACAGACTGTTCCAAACCCTTTTGCTCACCAGCGCAGATAAACACTGGAGCGCCTAAGGCCGTGGTTTCAATAGATGTTTCCTTTCTCTGCTGTGCTCCCTTGCGCTGAGAAGCAGGCTGAATTTTCCCAGCACAAAGATTTAGTGCTGCCCAATGGCACTGTTATGTTCAAGAGGGAAAGAGCTGCAGTAGGAATGTTTTCAGAGGGGAAGATCCCCCAGAAATGGATGTTCCTATGCTGAGCTGAAGACTGAGGATTTACTGATTTGTGAAACTAGACCTTCACCAGAAGCAACCTTGTTTCACCTCAAAGCAGCCTTGTTGTGGCAGCTCGTTGAGGCTACCAAGGGAACCAGGCATACTTTCACTGCGGCTCCCTGTGCAAACCCACTTTCCTGATGGTGTTAAGACATTCATATGGAAAAAACATTCTCTTGAAACTGGTGGTGCAGAACACCATGGGTGTTTTGGTCTACACACCCCCATGAGCTATTTGCTTTGCTAACGGAAACAGTCTCTTATTGCATCAGCATCAGAGAAAAGCATTATCACAGTCTTCCTCATCTGAAAAAGTTCACTTGCTGGGAAAATCAAACAAGCATAGGTGGCCATAGTATCACAGCAAAAATTCTTTAGCCTCTAACCAGCAGCAGACAGTCAGGATAAAGCAAGTGCTTAATTAAATGCAGGTCTGTTCCCAGGAATATTTTAAATTTCTGAAACTAATACATTCCCCATCCCGCCTTCAGCAAAGCTGGGCTCAGATCCTCAATTCAACCTCCTGGTTTACTAAGAACAAGTCACCCTTACACAGTACAAGCTATGCTCCCAATTTTAAATATGATTGTTATACGCTATTAGGCAAAGTCTAGACATTTCCTGACAGTTGAATTCTCTCCCTGTTGGAGACACTGGAAATTTTAACTTGGGAGACAAGTGTTCACCCCAAAAATTTACATCACTAACTTAACAGGTCCTGCCAGAGCGCTGGATCCGTTGTTGACGGGCAATCCTGTATTCAGGCTAGTAAGGAGCCACGATCTTCAGAGGAGGTATATTGATGTGCTTGCCAAAATGACTACCTCTTCTCCCCCCAAAAAACTATGCCACAGTGGTGAGCACTTCATCTGGCCAAAGAACAGGAAGAACAGAGAAGAACTGATTTTAGTAGTACAGCCAATGGTAACTTCTTCTTGGAAAATTACAATCCCATCTTAAGATCTGACATAGCAGGATCCCAACTTCATTTTGCCTAAAGTATCTATTTTTCCTCTGCCTTTATACAAAAAGTTACTGCTATTACTCAAGTGTTTTCCACTGGGCTTACAGTAAAAAGTACCCTTTTACAATCAGAAAGTCACAAAACAAGTTGCAAGTTCAAAAGTTTACTGTTGTTCAGTTTAAGATTTCAAAAAGCTCTTGGAACAGGCTTTCAGCTTCAATGATTTATCATACCCTTGGGAGATCTAAACCTCAATATATTTTACTGATGACTTTAAACACAGCTACTGCGTTTAACCAAGGTGACATTGGCTTGTTCACTGAGAGAAAGCACATTCTGTCAGCAACTGGACCAAGAGTTTTACGTGAAAATAATGTCCTGTACCAAGTATTTACATAAATCTTGGTGTAATTTAACATTTTTAAATTGCTTATGCTATTCCTGGGTATGCAACAGGTGACAGGAGAAACATTATCCATGCTCTGGGAAGCTTACAAGCAAAACCTGTAATAACATAGAAGTTTTATATGAAAAAAATCAGGCTATAGGAGGATGCGATGAACAAAGATAAGAGCAGCAACAGATTCAGAAATGCTTCTGAACTCCTTGAAAATTTTGACTGTAATTTCTTAAATGTGAAATTAAAATGCTTATCCAAATAACAGTTTGCAGGGAGGTTGTTTGTTTGGTTTTTTTTTTGGGGGGTGGGGGTGGTTTTGACAAGTGGAAGGAAACAGATACAGCTTTACCTACAGAGCAAAGATTTTTGGCATCCCAGAACCAGGGGCAAATGGCACGCTCTTCCGTCCTTGCGTGGGGCTACACAGAACAACTCTTTTGGCACAAGCAACTCTCCAACTCACAGACAATAAAATGCCCTGTTGGTTCCAACACCTCCGTCAGGACAGAAGCAGCAGGAAACGTTTGCAGTTTCAGCTGACCACTCAGCTCGTTCGTGTCATTTCCAGAAGAACCACATAACTACACAACCATAACTTCGGTGACCATAGCAGCAAATCCCATCCCACCAAGACTGCTCAGCAGTCCACATGTGTACCAGGAGAACTGTGATCCCTTCATGCTGTTAGCCGAGCAGCCTAGAAACACAGTCTTCTTTAGCAGTACCTAAAATTAAGTCATTGTCTCCAAACAGGAAGCTTTTATGCTGTCATTTAATCATGTATTAATATCACCTAATTTGAAAGCTCAAATCCACATTTGAAAGCTTAAAAATATAAACAGGTAATTTCCTCAATCTGAAGATACTGGGTATATTTTTAAAAGCACTAAGGCATATTGAAAATCAGAAACTTCAAACCTTTTGGATGCATTTATTTTTTAACCCTTTATTCTGAAGACTTCTTGGCCACCAACACAAACTGACTACTTACTTCCATATCTTAAGCATTTACCTGTTGCAAGAAAAAAGAAGCCATTTCTGCTGCAAAGAAGTGAAATAGCTGAAGGAGGGTGTTTGTTTCTAAACATCAACCAGTTCTGTATGTCCCACAGGAGGCTGGGGGTTAGCTGAAGCCTAGAAACGCCTGCTGAAACTCTTCATGCTGTACAGTCATTTCTACCATCTCTCCCCTAAGCACATATCTGGTGTTCAGCAAGAAGCCAGCTTTTTCTCAAGAGTGGAAGCTTTTTGTCTTCTTTCTATGACTGCCATTTCCTAAAAGCAGCAAGAACTCACTTGTTCTACCATCTCCACACCCTTATCAAATTTGGCCAGTTTTTTCTGCACGTTAAAAACATGCTGTGGAAAGGAACAGTATGATAGTGCAAATCTTGTTTCTTTAACAAAGCAGGCTAAAAACAGAAAGAGCTAGAGAAAACCTACTGCCTCGGCAGCACTAGCCCAAATGCACCATATCCTGGGCTAGTACAGTTTTCTGGAACTCTTCGTACACCCAGACTGAAGGCAGAAACTTTTGACAGGAACAGTAAGTGGTCCTCAGCCCCAGGTCCCAAGAGCAGCCTTCCTGTTTACTTCTCCTCTGGGACAGCGGGCCCTGCACTCATGCTCCGACTCTGCAAGGATGCCACAGGCCCTTGAGAGTCCCCAGTGACTTAGAAATGTTTTGTCAGGAGAAAGTTATGTAAACCCTGGATTTCTAGCTCCACACTTTGAAGCGGACAAAAGTTAAGAGAGATTCAGCAAAAGGCAACTTCTGTAACAAAGTGAAGACAGGGTAGATGCACATTCCTGTGTACAATACCCTCCATATTCCTGCTCAGCTTGGGTCCGGATGTTCTGGGCATTTGGCCCACTCTGCTTAGTCAGAATTTTCTGCCATGGAGTAAAGAGCCGCTTTTACTCCTTTAGCACCAGTCTTCCCATAGGAGGATCTTCATCAGAATTGCACTTTCTGCATACAGCACATTCAAACACTCCAGCTAGGCACAGCTACCGGCCCTCTGGGGCAGAGTAACTGGCAGCAATTCTTCGTGGCTGCCTTGAATTTTAGATTTATTCTTTGTCCTGCAGATCACATTCCAATGAGGGCTAGCATATGTAATATGTAATATGCTAGCCCTCATTACTACATATTACAAGCAGACACTACAGCAAATATTAAAAAAACCCCTCCACAATCACAAAAGAAAAAAGTTAAATTTATTCATCAAACTTGCTCTGAGCTATCACAGGTTCCTTTGAGGGGATGGAAAGACAAACACTATCCTCCATGTCTCCCCTCCCAACAATGTAAGACCTCGCCTCCTCTGGAAAGAAAGAGGATGTGCATGTTCTTAAAATGTATGCATACCAGCTAACACAGTTTCAATGGTGAGGAGCAAGCCAGACATTGAAGAGTCTGCTGACTTTCACTAAGACTCAAGCTCTGGTAACACCACCTGCATTCTTCTGTAGGTGAGGAGTTATTGACTGGCCTACTTCTGCCACAAAACCTGAAAAATCAATCCCATCTAGATTTGGCAAATTCTGCTTTTCTGCTAATGACTATTTTCTTCTTTCTTTCCCACCCCACATAATCTGCCTGACATCATCATAGCTGGATCGCCCTGACACTACAGAGGTCAGATCTTCAACAGTGTCTACAGATGGGCCAAGTACCAAGTGAATCTCTGGTTCCAGAGCCATCCTCCAGCAATGCCACACAGCCAATCGATCTGTGTAAATGAGTGAGCAAGTAAGTGCAATTTATTTAGCGCGGTGCAGCACATCCATGGCCCTTGAAAGCAGCACAGCAGCACTTCAGAGCCTTTCACTGCTGCTGCACAGTGGCGTCAGCAAACAGAGCTGACAAGACTAAGCCAGCCAGATGCACTTAATTTTACAGGAAGGAAATGAGTTCTGAGTATTCATATACAAATGGCATCTGCCCACGTTCTGGAAGGACCGAGCACAGCACATTTCCATCTCCCCAGGTTGTCTATCATGCTCATTACCACAGCATCTGAAAGTGTTGAAAGGTAAATTCAACCTCCTTGTGTGTCCTGCAAATCTCTTCACAGTGCAGGAGGGCGATTCATCTGTTAGTGCATGTCAATGTTTCCCAAAAGCTTTAGACAACATTCCCTATTGGAGGGTCAAACCATTTCACTAATGTGAAATACTGTGCTGAAAGCACTTCTTTGGAATCAAGGTTTACTCGGACAGTCATACTTTGGGCATTCATAGAATTAAAAGGCCAAGCTGCCAACAGAAGGCAACTGTTTTTAGCCAGTAGCTGCACATCCATTTGAGAGAATACTGGAAATGCTGGCAGAAAATGTAGTTTAATTTCCCTCTTTTCCTCATCCTTCATCTGTACTTGGACCTCTCTTTGGCTTTTGATTTCTTAGGACTTCTGCTTCTGTCTGCTTTTTTATCCCAGTCTCTTCCTCTAAAGTCATCTTTGTATTTGTCTTTTTGCTTGCTGGAATTGTAGTCTCTTTCTCGAGACCAGCTGCGACTCCGATGTCTGTCTGTCTTCTCACTCTTTATCTTCTCTCTACAGCGTTCTCCTTCATGTTTTCGATCAGAATCCTGTTAAAGGAATTGGACAGACAGGCAATTACATACAAAGATATGAAGAGAAATAGAAAAAGCATCAAGCATGGTTGGTTCCTTCTCTAAGGCTGGTACTACCTGAACTAGATTCACATCTATGATGATTTGGAAAAGATAACACATAAAAAAATTCCGCTGTACCTATTTGAAGTCTACAGCTTTTGTCAGCGTTTATGGAAAAAGGCATGGCTGCCAGGCACGCTGCTGCTTGTATTTCCTAAGGAGCTCTAGCAAAAACTGGTTATATCAGAGATTCAACTTAGGTAGATATTATCAAACTCTTCCTAAGCATCACACAAGCTTCTAAGCTAGATGTGAATTTTGATGTCTCATCTAAGTAATGCAAGAATTTCTATCATAGGTTTTGGTTTGAGCCCCACAGGCGCTCCAATGCGATGAAGATGCAGAACACTTTTTAAGACCTGCCCATAATAATGGCCTAAATTTTAGGCTTCAGAGAAATGAACGACATCGTTACAGAGACCAGCTACACACACACACACATGCAAACTACTGTACTTCCTTGCAGCTACAAGTCCACAAGAAAAGTCTGCATGGAGAATCCAATCATTTTAAATGTACAGTCAAACAGTTACATCAGGTGCATGAATTGAAACAGAAATAATGAGGTAATGAAAAATTAGTTGTATTTTGCAGGCTGACAGGTAGGACCCATGCAGAGAACACAGGAGGATACACTCCTACACAGACATAGTAAACTCTAAGGGGTACAAGTCTATCTGAACTGAAATGGTCTAAAAAGGAGAGACCAACAGTAGGTACAGCAACGGGTAATGGTGCTTGAGCATACACACAAAAACTCTTTAAAAAAATGCTGTAAGTTCAAGTAGACAAAAGTGAGGAAATTTTGTATTCCAATGGCTTTATGCCTATTGTCACTGAGCAGGCCGAGTGGCTCAGTGCACAGAATGGATTTGCTCTGGAAAGAAATTAGGTTTCTGTAACAAAGGAGGAATTGCTGTCAGGAGAGCACTTGCTTTACTTATTGCACTAGGCAGACAGCATGAAGCCCCTGAGACCGTGTGTTAGTAATTGGAGGAAAGATGGCTTCATCACTCAGATTGTGAAATGTCACACTAACAATGTTGTGGCACAGCACACACTAGAACAACTCTGTGGAGACACCAACAACCGTTCAGGTCACAGCATCATAAGAGTCTTAAAAGAAAAAACAGAAAGACCACTTAGGAAGTTGTCATTTTGTTTCAAGGATCACTAAAGATTTTCTTCATACGTAACACTGAGTTTTGACACATGAACTAACATTTTCAAGCTCTGCTAAAAACTAGTTTGTTACTGTTATTCAACTAAGACATATGGGAAACAAAATACAAGAGAGAGCTTCAGAATCCTGCAGAAAGATACATATACAACTTGCTATTAAGGTGGTGGTAGGCGCTTTTGTTTTGAAGGTATGATCACCTGAAAGTTTTATCACTGTATGCTCTAGTAGACAGATAACATTTTATGGAATTTTAACACCACCGTCAACTCTGCTCCAAGCAGAGCTTTTATCCTGAAAGGCAGTGATCAGAACAGTTCCCAGGGCAACCACCACCTTTACAGTTACACAGATAACAATGAAATACTAGGGTTACAATAAAAAACATAAACCCCCTGGATCACCACACACATCAATAATGACTGATTATCTTACATCACCAAAATTCCTGCTGCTGCTGCGGGGTACAGTAATCTCACTGGTAGCCACGTGTTTATTCTACATCCCTCACTGACAAACTTTAATTCAGTACAGATTTTAAAAACTGAATCCACCAAAAGAGTGATGCTTCCAGCTATTTATAAAAGCTTTGCCCATTCATCCTCAGAATGATGCACAGCCATAGTCATATTTACTCTTGTACCCAAAAGCCTCCCTCTCCAGATGTCTGAAGAAGACAACAGGTTCCAAGCCCCTCTGTGACATGGTCTGAGTAAACAGCACTTGCAGGTAAATCAGCTTGAAATACCATGACCACAAACGGAGAGTAAATATGTCACCTCTACACACATTAAGCACACTAGTTAAAAGTTAAATGGAGCAAACAAATAGAGACAGTCTTTTCAAGAAGGGAGATTTTGATCAAACTTGACCCCAAATATAAAAAGAATGGTGTCCAATAAGCAGTAAGAGCAGGAAATTAAAACCAGGAAAAATCAGCATCTCTGCCAAAACCATGCACTTACTGAAACCTGAAAGTCAGGAAGCCCCTATGTCTCACAAAAATCTGTTGGCTAGGCTATACTCCTCCACAGATCCAGTTATCTTAAAAAAAATTAAAAATCCAAGGAACCAAAAAACACAGAGAAAACTGGAAAGGGAACAAAGTCATACAATAGATCTCAAGTAGAAGTGTGACCTGTATTCAGAAAAACTACCAAATCCTATTCACAAACCCACATGATCGTCCAGCCTCCTGCTCCAGACCCACATCCTGTTACCTCCTAAAAGCAAGCTACAACACCCTACCTCTTCTGCCGTCTGAAATCAAGTCAGGCAGCATAAGATTCAAAAATATACTCTTAAAACATCAACAGAGGCTGAAGATTCAGGAAACAGCTGTCAGACTAAGAAAAGGATGAGTCAAAACATACCAAAAAAAAAAAAAAAACATCCAGCGAGAGAACAGAAAAACAACTCGACATCATGGAAACTATTCAGAAAATAAAACCCCTTCAAGTCATATCTGGAGCTGGTAGCACAAACGGCAGTTTCAGTTGCCAAAACTTCCAATTTTAAGACCCTGCTCTCTGGATTAAAATCTCTGCCACACTAGGGGCTCATGGTAGAAGCTTATGCATGAAGCATGGCTATTGTGGTCTTTGGCTCGTTAGTTGTGGAAGGCCTGTTATTGTTTTGTTTTAAAGTTCTTACCTCAAACATATCATATTTCCAAAACAGGGTTAAGGGAAAACGCTTTGTGTGCATATACTAAAAATGCTACCACTGGTCAAAAAAGTTTACATACTGTTACGCTTTGTGCTGGCCTCAGTATTCACACTGAACACACTCTGACTCAAGAACATGACTCCTTCCCCTGCTCTTGTACGAGCTCCCCATATTATGCCCAAATTGTAAATTTTAAAGAAAAGAAAATAAAATTACATTTTGTATATGCTAAACAGGATTTGTCAGCCAAGCTGCCGGCAGATTTCATCTGGAAAGGGTCAATACACTCACTAAATCCCTAAAGGAGTCTGAGTACACACTGCTTTGTAGGCACATGCTATACAGTACACACGAACGAGAACAGTCAAGTGTGGGCACAGAGACAAATTCTTCCCAGAAATTCGTTTTCACGGCTCCAAGAGGGAACTATGTTGCTTGCCATCAGAGAACAGGAGTAATCCTCCACCTGTGGTTTTGGGCATAAGAAGGCCAAGTTATTTATACCAAAACAGGTAAAGGGAAGCAACAGAGAGGAGAGCAGCGGGAAAGAAGAACATAGTCTACTGCTCCTGTGTTCTGCTACAGGAGCAAACCACAATAGGAGCAGGTGACTAAATCATGAAAAGATATACAGAGATAAAGAAAAGGCCAGAGAGTCAAGCACTAGAAAATACTCTCCTCCAGAATCTGGAAAAAGGAATCCCTCTGTCCTCATGTTGCTGTGCTATGAAACTCACTGCTACTGTGTCTCATGGTCTCCTTGTAGCAACTCTACCAGAGGTGAAGAGCCTATTGCCGCCAGTAGTTGTGGTACCACATGCAGGGGTGGAGTCATATGAAAGATTTTAAAATGTTCTCTGTTGATAATGCACAACCAGCCAGTTCCATGCATGTAATTTCTGAATCATCAAAAACAAAGATTACTTCCAGAAACATCTGTTTCAAGAATGTTAAAATCGCAGTGTCAATCAGCCAAAAAGATAGGAGGAAGTCTAAACCAGCATCAGTCCAGACATCTTGTATGTAGATGGTTCCATCAAGACTTTGTCTGAGCAGGTCATTCACCTCCACCCAAATGACCAGACTGACTTTGTAAACCAACAGTGACAAAGAGACTTACTCCGTGAATGAGAGATAGGGCTCACTGGTGTCTTTGAAAAGAATTAATTACTCAGGTTCATGAGGAAAGTTATTTTTAGCATCACAGCAAGATGAGATGCAATGGAACAACAGAATAACTTATGCTCTCTGTGTGCAGAACTTAAAGCAGTACTCAAAACTCATGCCAGGACAATGGCTTTATTTACTGTGGCTGGAACCTTATGACTTTTTGCAAAGCTGCTAGAAGACGGCCTTGTTCTCACTCATAAAGCCTGCATTGTTAAAATATTAGTGTTGAGGTTTTTTGCTTCCCGGCTCAGCTCAATTCTCCCCAACGCTCACACTTCAATGGTGGTTAACCCTCCCTCCACCCTATCACTGCAGATGTTGTTTCCATGAAACATCAACATCTTGACTATCCCAAGATCACAGAAACGTGAGAATGCTGAGCTGACAGGCTGCAGTGGAACTAAGGAATGACAGAACTACTGTCTTCTGATGACCTCCTTCCACATCGCCAGTCCTACAGCACCGTACGCTTGCAAAATACAGATGCAAGCAAAGCTGCATACAGATTTTACAAAAACGCTTCCCAAACAGTTAAAGAAAACAAAAAAAGGTAAAGAGATTGCATTTCCGATTCCATATGGGAAAAAGCCAACACACGTTAGTCTGGCAAGAGAATGAGAAATAGTTTGTGTTCACGTAACATGATTAACCTCTAGGTTTATGACTGGGGAATCTGTGAACAACAGATTCTAAGTGCTGAAGATCTCCAACTTTACAAGAGGCTACTTTGCTTCCTCAGGATGTTTTGGCAAAAAGCCGTTCAGACATGCCAAGCTTCAAAAGTCTTTTTCATAACCAGATACTAACATCAGCCTTCTGTATGTCTACAGCTGCTGTATTTTATGAGACACGGGATGCCATGTCCTCAGTTCAAGATCAGACCTTTTTCCCCTGGCTTCTCTCATTAGGAGAAAAATAAACGAGTATAAAATTAATGCATGAAGAGATAAGTACCTTAGATTTTTTGGTCCTCTTGTCATCCTCTTCATCTTCAGAGTGGTGGTGCTTTTTCTTCTTTTGTTTTTTAGCCAAGTGTGACTGACTTGTTTGAGACTCTTCATTATCCTCATCGAGCACAAGGTCATACTTGGCACTGATGGTTTTGCTTAAGGACAGATCTGTTACTTAATAAATACCAGAACATAAAAGCTCATGAAGCAAACAAATCCCTGATTATCAGACTGGGGTTTACCAAGACTTAGAATATATTCTGGTCAGAACAGGATGATAAACACTGGAAAAAAATCAGATGTGCTGAAATGACTGAATTCTGTCCTGTCAAACAGTACAGCCAGGTCCCAATTCTCCTTTCTTTTCTACCCATAGATACCAGAACAAGCTATGGTTTTCTTTCTCTCATGCTCACCACAAGCAAAGTATAATCTCAGAGCATGATTTAGTTACTCGTATGGTCTTGTTTGGATGCAGCAGGTTCCCTCTGAAAATTCTTAAAACTCTGTCATGCCATATGTCATTCCAGGGATGACACTGGGAACATTACTTACCTGCACAAACGCAGAAGTGAAACAGCACATTCTGATTTGACTAAATTCAAAGTCATCAAAAGAAAAATGCAAAATGTTTTATTCCATCTCAAACACCAAATGGTTATATAAAGCATCCATTTGGCAAGCTCTAAGAACAAAAAGTCTTTTCCAGGATGTCTTCATAAACTGTACTTAGTTCAAAAACTACCTTTGACTCAAAAAGGATACTCCTGCTTTGGTTTTACCTTCTCTTTCAGAGCAAGTTTTAAGGGTTTGTCACGTTCCTTTTCATACTCCTTGAAATCATCTTTGGTATACCGCCCACCTGTCCACAGAAAAATATATTCAATCCACTACAACTGAAAAAAACAACCAAGACCCACACCTAGCATTAAATTTGGCTTATGAATTGAAGGGCTCCTCAGAACCATACAGAGATGCATAGCAGGATACAGTTCCAGAAACAACACTGACATCTGGGTAACAGAGTAGAAGAGAGAAGGGCAAGCTGTGATTTTCTGTCCTTCTCTTGCTTGCAGATCCCCTTAAACAACAGATGGCTTATGCCTTGCTCATGTCCACTGGAGACAACAAATGAATAGGATCATGAAAAAGGATTCAGTAACTGGTTTAGTCCCTCTTTGATTACAGGTCCTATGTCACACTACTTACAATTCTGTTACCATGGAAGCCTGCAGACTATTCTCATTATTAAATTACTTTTTGCTCTGGCCTGCACAAAGGGAAACCTCTGAGACAGCTTTAGCTTAAGAATTCAAATGAAAAACTATAAAAAAAGATTGACATGTCTTGATGTAAAGAGGGGCATGACATTTCATTTTCCATCCATTCACTTGAAAGTACAGATTAATTCTTTCTTTCACGGGCACCCCCTTGCCGTGGGGAAAGAGCTTGCGTGCCCTTGTGAAGTTGAGAGCTATGCTGGTGGTGGCATATGCCTCCAGTAGGGTCTCCCAAGCCTGACAGGTCTCAACTGAAGGGTCAGACAAAGTGTGTCCACGGGCAGGATGGGCTCACTAGCCTTCGGGCAACCATCCTAGGAGAAGGACAACTCTAACTCCAAACCCGGGCAGATGGAGCTCGTTTAGCCCTGTAAGGCCATCCATCTAAGAGAAGGATACTCTAACCAAACCTACAACCTGAGGACTTCGCTGTCACCGTCCAAGCTCGCTAGGCCCTGGCAGATGAACCTCAGGTGTAAAGGGTGGGGCCAGTCTCACGCACGCTGCGCCTCACCTAAAAAATCCACCGCGCAGGCTGGAAGGGTGTACTCACGTTTGCAAAGCCCTGTAGCGACAGGCAAGGGACGAAACGGCAATACCACCCAAGGAGACCCTCCGGTGTGCTCTTTGCAACCGGTCTTGCCTATCCCGCATTGGCCTTTTCAGCCATCAGCGTGCTTGCAATAAGCGTGGGCAAAGCCCTTCCCAAATCTTCTTCCGCGAAGCCAAGCCATGATGACAGATTAATTCTACAGCAACGTGCTGCCATCTCACGGTCATACTTAAAACTGCAATACTGACTGGCTGGGTCAGAAACGGCTGCTGAAGGCAGAAGGACAATACTCTCCCTAGCTCATTTTTTGGGTACCTTATAAGCACAACAAGATAACTATATAGTTAGCTTACCAATATTTAGGATAATTTAGACCTAAGTTACCCAGATAAAGAAAAGTTTTCCATGTAGTCTGTTAGTACAGGATGCACTGCAGAACGTGTTACAGGTTACAGAGCTCAGTGCAAGACACACGAAAACATCACCACTGCAATGCACAGTCACCTCTCCAAGTCAAGTGTTTTTCTCATGCCCGCAACCACCAAATAACCACTGTACCCACCTCTCCCACCACCTTTTTCCCTCCTAAAACATCTTCAAACATCTGAAATAGGGTTTTTTTAACATACAGCCTGCTATATGACATGCTTGACTCACAGGTGGTGAAGAGGGGAAATCCCTGGCCTGAACGCTGACTTTTTCTTGTAAACACCCAACTGCCATTCAGTGAATAAAGACAGGAAACTAGAAAGTAACAATGTACTGCCATATTAGTTTGCTAAGAAGTAATATCAAAAAACACTACTTCTAAAGCTTGCGAGGAACTAATGAGTTAGTGGCAAAAATACATCTGATAAAAAGGTAACACATGGCAATGTCATGTTAATATAACAGCAGTAAACCCTTCTACTCTTCTGATGGAAAAAGTGAAAAGAAGAGCTAGCAACTCTGTTGCTATAGTGGTTTTAGTACCAGGAAAATTCATATCCTCGAAGACGAGATGATAAAACTCAGAAGAATTACCTCTCTTTTATATAATACTTACAGTTTAGCAGTCATGGCTTATTAAATTATGAGGGTGGAAGAATCACAAGTGTATCTACCTTTTCCTTTCCATTTAATCTTTGCAACAGACTGGCTAAAATCCACATGTATCCGTCTGTCATCTATCAGCACATTGTCCATTTTGAAGTAGGCTTTCTCACAGTCTTCCTCCTGATATTGATGTTTCCAAAAATTGAGACAAGATTATTTCATAGGAAATTCACAGAAGAGCTCAAACACAAATTCAGATGCTTAATGGCACACACTTTTTTCTAAAACTGCCTAAAGCACAGCAGCTCTTGCACTGTGCCTTTTCAAAAGAAACGGTTATGCTTTGTCTGAATGTCAGCATTTCAAACTCCAATTCTTCAGTTCATTTCACTGTTTTTAAAATTTGCCAATCCAGCTACATGTTTGGCACACGTAATACATTCAGAAAAACAAGGAACAACAGGATTACTAATAAAAGCTCCATTTTAAGTACTTAAGTAGGTAAGAGCAAAGTGAGAACGCTCTTCCAGTGTTTTCCAGTTCTCCTCATAGATTGGAGAGATCAGCAGATACACAGAAGAAGCCATGCACCATCATGAGAGCTTTGACTATCAATCTCATAGTAAGAGCAGCATGTTGATAAAACTAGTCCAACAGAGGATCTACCTTCTTTCATACACCCTCCTCTCTTTATGCTTCCTTTTATTTCTGGCATTCCCTGCTTTAGCTCTTCAAAGTCCTAACGTGCTCTGGGGAAAAAAGGGACCTGCTCCCCTCCCACTGATTTCAAGATGACCAAATAACACATTCATATTGCTTGGCTGAACAGAGAGAAATCTAAATGTTTGCCTCATCTAGGACCTACAACTTCTATAACTAAGTCAGTAACAGAAAATACTAGCTAGCCCTCACTTGAAGATTTCACTGGTTTTCCTCAATGGAAGTATACCAAAAATGAACTTTTATAAGCAGAATCTACATACAGTATACCTAAAAAACATACCTTTTCAAACTCAATGAAAGCATAACAAAGAGATTCACCAGTCTTCCAGTCTCGAATCACTTCACAGCTGAAAAATTGATACAAAATTAAAATGTCAGTGTTGTTGAAGCAAAAAAACATAGGCTAGGCAAGCACTGCTTAAAAGGGAGAGTAACAGGTTAAAAAAAAAAAAATCAACAAAGAGCAAAAAACCTTGAAGGTATTATAACACTTGATTCTGAGACCCCTATTGATGTGGCGGTGTCTGCACAGAAGGAATGCACGTGACATTACTTGAGTTGTTGTAACACTTAACTCACAAGTGGTTAACGTGAAGTGTAGAACAAAGTCTATTTTCCAACATTACTGTTTTGTTATTAATTTTTTTGCATTTCACTATTGTTATTAATGTTTTTGCATTTCACTAATGCAAGACAAGAAATTTCATGTTTTATTTTCTCAGTCATTTTCAGAAAAGTTTAAACAGACATCATGTGACAAACTTTCTCTTCTTAGCAAGCACCTCTTTAGCAGTCATCTTATCAGGCAGTTCACTGGGCAAAAATAAGCAGCCTAAAGTACTGAATCAGTAGACACAAAGTGGGAACAACACAGCAGTGCATCGGTATAACCAAACTTGTGTGACACGAGAATCCTGACTGCCTGATGATGAAGGAGGTCAGACAGGCAACAAGGACAGGAAATGTGAAGGAGAGACTTAAGGGAAGACCTCCCCATTTCCTCACTGAGGAAGTGATGGATCAGGATTAGGATACACAATCCAAAAGATGATCAAGAGAAAAAAAAAAAAAAAAAAAAAAGGGAAAAAAGACGACAACAAGGCTATTCAGACAAGCTATAGGAGTTCTTCGCAAAGGCCGTCAGCAAGGAAGAAGGTAGGACAGCCTTGTGCCAGAACCCTCCTTCATGGATTATTCAGAAAACCTATCTGAAAGCGCAAGGACTGTAGAAGAAGTACTGAACAGAGAGAGAGAGAAAAAAAAGATCCCTAGGAGATCCTGAAACCATGCTGGAGTGGCAAGAGTGGCAAACAATGGCAATTTCACTCACACACACACACACAGAGTCCAGTGAAGGACCTGGGAGACTGCAGGCCAGTATGCCACTACTGCACAAACCAGCAGAAACTCAACGCGGAACAGTTAGCAGGCATCTGAGTAAACAGGACCTACTCAGGGCCCTCTGCATAAACCTATGTGAAGTTCTCTGAGAGAGTCAATATGCTTATGCATGGTGATGATGATCGAATTGACACAGTCTCTTGAAGTCCCTCTGCAAATTCTAACAAGCTCCTGCACCAAGGGCTTTTGGGGAAACTAAAGAGCAGTGGCTGTTTAGAAACATCTTTGCACTGATAAATACATGAAAGACCAGGTTAAGAGTAAATAGTCATTTCTCACTGAGAAAGTAAAGAGGTCATCAGTAGAGTTTGCTGATGATACTAAATTGTTAAAGGTGGCAAAAAAAAAGACTGAAAAAATTGCAGAAAGTTCTTAGGAGACCAGCTGAACAAGATAGCAAATGATGTGCAGTGTAGATAAATGCAACAACATGAGCACAGGGAGTGGATCCTAATTGTGCACTGTTAAAACACCCCATAGCTGTAGCATTTACTAGAAAAGGAGTTGAGAGTAAAGCAGAGAATATCACTGTGCCACTGTAAATCTGTAATTTCTTTAATACCAGGTGCAGTTCTTGTCCTCTCATCTTGAGATGAAAATAAAAGAGCAGAAAAAGGTTGAGAAAAGGGAAACAAGGTAAGGAAAATTCCTCTACAACTAATGAGTATGCAGGCTAGTACTCTTAGCAAGAAAAAGAAAAAAATAGGACTTTGGGTATAGGATCGAGAGGTATAGGAAAGTAGGTTTTACTGCCCATCATGTTGTTTGGTAGCAGTATTAGGAGGAATCAACTGAAACTACTAGGAACGAAGTTCAAAACTAAAAAGGGCAGCAGGCATGGGTTAAGGAGTATGTTGGATGCCAGAAATGTTTACTGCTTTGTCCCAAACCAGATATATTCCCATGGAAAAGAAAAACCCAGAGACTGTATCTAGCTCATGTAGCATCAGATAAAAATCTGTTGAAAGGAGGGAGAGGACGGGGGGCTGGGGAGAATATCATATACTTTCCTTGCTCCTACACTTCCCTAGGCTTCCACTCAAAACCACTGCTCGGACAGGGGACTCATCAAGCCAGATGATCTGACTCCGTATCACCATTGTTGTGGTCTCTATCCAAATACATGGGGGTACAGCATAAATCTCCAGAGACACCAGAACGCTACTCTACAGCCAACCTAAACAGACCAGTGGGAATCAAGTTCAGTTTCAACAAAGAAGGTTTTCTCTTGTATTTTACAATAATTACCTTTTAATGGGACCAAATCGTGAAAATATTATCTCTAGGTCTTCATCTGTGGTCACAGGATTCAGTTTACAAACAAACAGTACATTTTCTGGTGGCTTCACCTCTGCATCTGGTAAGTCTCCCACCTGTGGCGTACAGAAAAAGACTTTCATCACTTCTGCCTACAGCTCTCCACATTTTATTGCCACAAGCACACTGGCAACACATCATTCCTATCACAAAATCAAAAATTATTAAAGTATTTTTCCTACTCAATGTCACAAAAAAAGTATTTTTCATAGCACCAAAAAATTATTATCTATTTGCAGTTCCACTGCTGGGATTTTATGAAAATCACAAATACCCTCTGCCTCAAATATATCCTCTCTGTATGCATGCATACACCAGATAAGAAATTTCAACATAAATAGTACACATCCTCCTAGGCTTAATATAACATGCACACACAGAGGAATAACATCTAAAGGGTAAATACAGAAAGATATTCACCATTTCCAGAAGAATGGCACGAGTTTTTGCTTCTTTTTCTGCCTCAAGTTCTTCTATTTCCTCTGCGGACCGTCCTTTCATGTCATCAATTTCTTCATCTGCTCCTATTCTGCCACTCTGAAAAATGGAGAAAGCCATTTATTACCAAGCCATGGCCAAACATTCTTTCTCAAGATATTACTTGGATGACCTCCCCCCTTGCCCTCCAAGACATGAAAAATGCTTAAGCGCTGTATCTCTGTAGAACTGAGCTTTCATTATGTTCTTCCCACTTAGATAAAAAAAAAAAGACAGATGTTATCCTCATGTTTCAGGCACTATGAACTTTGAGCTTTCAGGCCCAATTTGAAGCAATTTGAATTTAGCACATTCCTTCTGTTTGAACAAATACACCACAACAGTACACATGCTTACAGATAGAACACAATGTCCAAGAATATTCCTACTGAAACAGACTCACATTTAGAAGGGAAACAGCAGTAAGCACTTCAATATTAATAAAAGTTGCATTTTGTTGTCTGCTAGAGTATACAAAACAGTAATGCCAAACGTGAATATTCTGAATGTTCTGCTTATCTACACTGTAATTAGAAATCTAAAGTACAGCCTTCCAACCTAACTTCACCATAGTCACAGGGGAGAGCACGTAAGTCACCTCTTCTCGAAAGATGAAGCAGCCATATTTGATTAAACACAGCAATAGCCACAAAACACAGACAAGCATTTGACATACTGAAGTCAAGCTAGCGTAGTAGAAGAGCATCTCTTATTCTTCTATGCCAGAAACACATAGTTCTTTTAAGATATAGATTTGAAAGACAAAGTCTTAAGGACAGAATTCTTATTTTGACCAAGTCTGTGCTGGCCACTAACAGGGATAAACTTATTGAATTATTTCTTCCAACTTTTCCCCAAGAAGCTATCACAAATACTCACATCTAGCTGTTCCTTAGTAGGTTCAGGTGAGCGATCAGGAACACACAAGCCAGGTGGATCTTCAAATGGATCATCTAAAATTACTGTATGATTTATCCTTATTGAAAAGAAAATCAAGACCAGCATCAGTCCCGTACAAATAAAATTCTCTTTACCCAGGTAACAGGAAACCAGCTCTGCTGATTCTCAGTTATATTCCCAACAGCCAAATATACTGTATGCTAGGAAATACTAGTACTGGTGCTCTTGTAAAGGCAACAGTTGCACATTCTCTTACACAGTTGTTTATTTTAGCACCTGCTTTTAGTACCAATAAATACTCTTCTTCTTTCAGTATTAAGATACCACGTACAGGTCATCCAACATCGCTTCATTACTTTAGTTTCCATAAAAAGATTAATTTGTTTAATTATAACGTATTCCTCAAAAAGGCAAGTTAAAAGCAGTCACACCTGATATCTTGATACGGGATAAAATCCTTATCTACAAAGGTTTCATTAATTGTCTTCAATACATCCATGCCTTCTGTCACTTCTCCAAATACTGTATGCACACCATCAAGGTAATCCAGGTTTTCCCCTGTAGTAATTAGAAACTACAAAAGAAGATATAAAACCAGTAACAGTAAAGAGAAGAATTCAGGGCTTGAGTTTCACCTTATAAGATGTATAACTCTCACTGCAATCAGTGGGGGAAAAAACCTCTTTCCAACTTCTGTGGGAGAAGATTAGTCATCTTCCATCAGTTCTGAGAACACGGTGAGCCAACCTACAGCTCACAGCTACCGCCTGAGGAAGAGACTCTCACAAGCCTCCCTCCACACGAGCTTGCAGCTCTGGCTCACTGGACCCTTCTATGAATCGGTTTGACTTGGTAATCTGGCAGAGAACCAGAGCAGCAGAGGAGGAGCAGTTACCTGCCAGGTAGGTTTGTTGAGCAAAGTCAGCAGCAATTTTATCAGGCATCACAGCTGAAGAAAGGGAGAGGACAGAAAGAGCAAAGCTGCCCCTGTGAGCAGCTGTGAGCTAAGCTCAAATCACCTGTTCATGAAACTGCATTCAGCAGGTGCATTTTCACAATTTTGGCTAAAGCTTCCACAGTGCTACTGTAACCTCATTCTAGTCAGACTTTTTTTCCTTCCTTCCCTTGTATCACAAACCCTTCTCTCCCAGAAGAACTGCATGCAGTAGCACCCAGAGGAGAACTAGAACACAGTAGCATTGACTTAGATTATCTTCAACTGACACTGAAACGTATCCTAACACAAATTGGGTGTTTTGCTTTAGGGCAAAACTGAACCTATGAAAACTGACCCCAGCTGAATGCTTGGTAATACACTAAAGCCACATTATATTTGTAAGCCAACTCCACAGAATTCCTTACTGGAATTTTTCTTTCCCAAGAAAGAAGTTGCAATAATGCTCCTGGGAACTGCATTCATTCTCATATGCCTGTGTATAAGCTAGCAGGCTGCCTTCTTAAATATAAACACAGATGTCATCTCTTTTTCCTAAACTCCGCACCCAAACAATTTTATGCATATGATGCAGGGAAGCAGCAAAATTAACTCCGTATATTACTAGCTCTAGCTGGAATACAATACTCTTTGATTATCAAGAAAAACCTCTTTTTAAAATTAAAATGTATGGATATTACAATGAGGCATTTTAATACATAAAAGTGACAATGTATCTAAAATAGTAATTTAGAAATAGTGCAATTCAGTGAGACTAGGAGCTTTAAATACACTGACAGCAAATACTTGGTGCACATCAGTAAAAACAACAAACATTTATAAAATTAAATGAGGACAGGACTTGAATCTGAGCAGTTTAATCTCTTTCCTGTTTGTAATCAAATACCCACTGGCACACGCAACACCAGGTAAAATACTTCTCTGATCTGCGGCCGATTTTTTACCGCTTTTTGAACATATTACAAGATGATGCTATTGAGATGACACTGTCATTCTTAGGTCTCTTTTGTAAATTCAAGGAATCTTCATTCTAGTTACACAGACGTGTACTAAGGCTTTCCAGCACTGTATGCTGACCTGTGATCCATGCTGATCGTTGCCGTTGTTCACCATTGACACGGTTCCCTTCTTCTTGTGCTTAATTCTCGGCACTTTTTCTGCCTCAAAAAATCTAGCTTGATCACCATATAGTTGACTGAAAATACATATAACAAATACATTATGAGACAAAGGAATTTCAAAAGTGAGATAAACAAATGCTGTAAAATGGTAAATAAAGTATCCTTGAAATTTTTATATTGCCATTTAAATGAAACCAGAATTTATGTTGCATCCGTGCATCTTTTTAAAGATCCATACACTTGCATAATTCACTTTATACTACAAGGAACATTTTTCTCTGAGGCATTTCACAGAGGCTTTGTGGGGAGGAGGGCAGGGGAAGGTATACTGATATGTTTTTAAACATATAGATAACATTTTTCTAAGTATATAACAACTTCTGATAAGTTCTGTAAAAATAAGGTAATGCACACTGTAAAAATGTAATAATGTATGTAAAAAAATTGTCTTTCAAGATAAATGGTAAAGCCACTAAATCCATGGCAAATTGTGAAATTCTTTTTAATTTCTCAAGTCTAATCCTGGTATCGCTCATTTTGTCTCGCTCCGTAACTGACAGAGACATGGTCAATACACGCATTTGCCCAAATTTAAGGACAGTGTTGTGTTTTCACTCATTTTGCTAAGCAAGTGTAAGCCTCTATGAAGAGAGCATTCAAATTAAACTTCGCTTGCATCAGTTTCCTGGGTAGCAAGAACAGAAACTCATGGACTTCAGCAGGAGTGAACAGGTAGAAAAGACAAATTGCCATTCTCCATGCCAGCAGCAGAAGAGAATGAACTCAAGTAGATTTTTAAAACAACAGCATTCCTTTCTTATACACAGAGGAAATCAAGTATAACCTCTATATTCCCCTCCTGCTCAATTAAATACATTTTGTTACAAAAATAAAAGTAGTAACAAACCACTAATAATTCTGCCTTCTACCAAGCGCTTAGTTATGATATTTCTCTTACAAGACCAAACCTACAGTTATTTGCTAACTTCTAAATAAACAGAAATTTAAGTAGAACTTGTTAGTTGTAACTTTGCTTGTAAGGTCAGAGATGGAATACCATCCAGAAAAAAAACATACGAAGGGCCAAAGGCAGCATAAGAACTAAAAAGCTCTTTAGGAATGATAAAGCAGCTTAGGCATCAAATTTTTTAATTCCCATCATTTATTCTGCCCCAGAGAGCTGAAGAAAATCTGGTTGGAACTCCTCTGTCGATTAAGTTACACAGAAGTTTTACTTACCAAAATATGGATTCCCCTCCACGGCCAGTTCCCATGGGGTCACCAGTCTGTATAATAAAATCCCTCTGTAACAGATCACAACACGTCAGATATTGCTTTCATGTTTGTGCATTTAAACAAAAAAAAAAAAAAGAATTGAGAATACTCACCTGCACATTGTAAATAAGACAATAGTTGTAGTACTTGACTTTGCAGAGCTTCAGAAAATTCAGACAAGCTGTAAAAAATTACACCAACGTTTACTAAAGAAAGCCCCAGATACAGTTAAGTTTAGATATAACAGATATCCAATTTAACGTGTAGAAAAGTGGTTTTGGAGCAGACTGTGTTAACGCTTATCAGTGTACAACCTATAGAGGCTGTGATAAATGCTCTAACAAGCGGCAACATTCCTCCCTTCCTAGAGCCCACCTCTGATGATTCAAAGAACCCTAAACACAGCTAAGTATACAGAAGTTTTTCTCCCCAGTTTCTTTCCAAACACCTAAGAAAGAAGACCACAGTTACCTTCCGATTTAGAATATATTAATTTATTAATTTTTAAAATAAATTATTATTCGCTTTAATTAAAAGTATAATAATAAAAATCCACACTTCCCAACAGCAACCGATGTTTTTAAGTATTTCAAACACACACACACAAGCCGCCCACCGGGACCGCTGACGGCCACACAGAACTGGGCACTCGTTTGGCTCTAATCCCACGACTGAGGTCCGACGTGACGTGCCAGAACACAGGGTGGGAGAAGGCGCGATGTTGACTCAACCGACTCGTTTGAAGCCCGTTTCCTTAGCAGGCCCAGTCAGCGCCCAAAGCTCAAGCCGCGACCGCCCCAGCGAAGGGCCTGGCTCGCTGCCAGGAGCGCGGCCACCGCCAGGCAGCTCCGAGGGAGCCGGCGGCCGGGGAGGCGGGGACGGGACGGGCCCAACGGCCTCTTCTCCCACACGCCACGCCCCAGCGGCGGAAATCCTCGGAAGCTTCGCAGCCCCCCGAGCCGCGGCGGCCGCACCGGGAGCCGCAGGGAAGCGGGCCGCTCGCCCTCCCTCAGCGCCACAGCGGCGGCCACGAGCAGGGCCGGCCGGTTCAAAACCGGCACTTCCGGACCGATGCGGCGGCAAACGCCGCCCACCACCCCCAGCGACACCCAGCTCGCCCGCTGCTTTATTCGGGGCTTTTGCCCCTGATCGCGCAAGGGGCAAGACCGCGCCCGCCCCAGCCCCGCTCCTACCGCGGGGCCGCTCCTCCGTGTATAGGTCGATCACCAGGTCGCCCAGCGTGGTCTCCAGCAGCACCGCCATGGCCGACAGGCGGCTCTGCGCGGCGGCGCGGCCCGACGTCGCTCGCCGCCCTCTAGCGGCGCGGAGGAGATGGCACCGCCACCCCTCTGCCACCCGGCCGGCCGCGGGCTGTGGGGAGAGCGGCAGGGGAGGCCCGGGGGCCCTGCCCGGCGCCCTGAAGGCACCGGGAGAGCTCCCCGCTGAAAGCTGAATTGGTTTACTGACAGATTAGTGACCGGAATTGGCTCGCCGTATCGTAAAAGGAAACGAATGAAGGGGAAGGGAAGGAGCAGGAATGCTCTGCTGGGAGTACAGAGGTGCATGTAGGTTGGCAAAAGCAGGATCTCCTCTTTCAGTAGCAATAAAAGTATTATCAGATCACCATATTATATAACAGCACCTTTATAATTAGCCAAGCGGGGAATTTACCCATATTTCATCTTCTTCTGCGTGATGGCCCTGCAGACACAGCGGTCTGGTCCTGGGACTAAGATCTGCACTGCGGGGAGCTGTATCCTGCTTCCACGGTGTGCTGGTTTTCAAAGCTGTCCGTGCCGTTGTCAGGTGTTTCGCAGCGTGGTATTGGTTTCAGGAGCTTTTTCCCAGTCTGTACATCAATCCTGAACTGATTGAGGGCTGGTTTTAAGCCATCCTGTATGGCAGTTATCAATAGAAGAAAGCCCGGCAGCACACATTACATTTATTACCCTGGAACCTGAAGGGGGATGTAAACAGTACATCAGTTCTATGCAAGCCCGTGCTGACTGAAGTTTTACTCTTTACTTGGTACTTTAAGAACTCTTACTTTGCACTTCAGTAAGAAAGCATACCACTAATTTAGGCCGGACTTTTATCACTCCTTTTAGTCATAAAAGAAATTAAATAATCCTTTCCTTATCCTTTATACTGGCTTCTGCCTTCTCATAACCCATGCCTATAACGAAGGTTGAAAGAACAAATGGCTTTTCTCAGTCACTTTAAAAAGTCAGAAACACCACTTCCAACTTAAATATCAAACCACTGAGATACAGCACTTCTGGCACACCCAGCAGCTCGAGCAGTAGTCAGTCTCAGTACAAAATACTTTAAAATGTTCCACATTTTGTGGTTATAAATATCAGCACGTTCACCAGTAGACTAGAGATGCCTCGAAGGCACATGTCTGAGTCTAAAGAGAAAGCCCTCTTTTGCTCCCAGCCTCTCCGTACTCTGAGTAGATACTGAATCACCCAAGGACAGATCCCTTTGTGAAACTCATCACAAGTTATTTACTGATCGTGAGGAGTTTTGCCATTTACATTAAATAGAACTGTTATGACATCTGTTACGCTGTGAGACTAATGACAGGTTTGACATTTGGGGAAGACAGAAGTAAGTGGAAAGCATTTTTAGTGCATAATTTTTGCAGTTTTAATTAAGTTCCAGGAGAATAAAAAGAAAGGATGAAAGATAATTGAAGAAAAGGGGGTGCAAAAGATTGGGAGAAAAAGGAAACAATGATGGCAACAAAAAGGGAAGGAAAGCATTATTTGCTGGGTAGTTTACCAGGCAACCTGCAAAATGAGACCTTCAGAAAGGAACAGGCTTTCATCTCCTCATCCATTTGAGTGAGACGCCAAATTCCTCAAGGTTAGCTGAGAGCCCAGCCCAGACTTGGCCAAATCTGTAAATTCTGCAGGTCAGCAATCCCTCCTTCCCTGTATGTTTACATGTGCTGATGCCATCAATTATTATACCTCGGGTACATTTTGTAGACATTTTAATCGTGACTCTAATACACAAAATGCTGTAGTATTGCAGCTTGCTTTTTCTTATCTAGGGTTCACCAGTCCTGTTGGGAGGTAGCCCCCACTCTGATTTACGCACAGAGTGCAACTCATAGTTAGGAATTCAGGTAATATAAACTTCCTCCTATCAGCACATGCAAATGACTGCGAGTATCAGCAAGAGCTGCGGTCTTGTAGCTGCCATCGCACTCCCGAAGACTGCTAAGCAACCCGTAGGAGATTCAGCAAGACATCTTGGTGGGGAGCTGCCTTACTACACAGTTTTCTGCCTCATGAGACTGCACAGTGAACAGATCCTTTACCTATTTATTTCAGTTTACAAAACACAACAACTAAAAAAAATCTTCAAGACAGGTCAAGAGAAACTAGGTAAACTAGGTGAAGAGAGGTGGTGAAAGTTAAGACGTCAGTTTTTGTTCCTTCTCCGTTACTGACTTGTGTGATACAGAGAAAGCAGTTAATCAGCTTTATTTTTCCTAATATCTACAATAGTACTAACTACTGATAATAAATGTGTTTAGGGATGAAATATTTGAGGTTCTCATATAATGTGTATGAAATATACTTCACAACATATGACTCTCTTAGGCCTCATCTTCCAGTGCCTTGTGCATTGTACCAGATGTTTATAACCGTGTCTCATGAATGCAAACTGCATGTGAAATAGCAAGTTTCTGTGGGGTTTATGATCTATATTAACTACCAACCAAGTGGGAGGCAGAGAGCAATAATAAAATCGCTCAACAGCACAGCTGATTTATTGGAAGTAGGTCGGTTTGATGAGCATACCTCAGCCGTTCCAGAAACGCAGTAATTATGATCATGAGCTATATGGGTAGGTCTCTTATTATGCGAAGTGCTTTCAAGGGCTGTAATCATCTATCAACGGCAACGGGCATTTGCAGGCGCAGACACGTGTCCACGCGGTTTTCTGCAACGCCTGAACTCGAGATCTTCCAGCGGGGCCGGGGCCGCTGCCGGCAGCGGTCGCAGCAGGGCACAAATTCAACCGTTTCTGTCGCTGAACTATTCCCCTCTTCCAAAAAAAGGTAATTCCCGAGCCGGAACCCGGCCTCAGCGGGAAGCTGGCAGGGTGGCGTGGGCCAGAGGAAGAGCTGGTGCCTCAGCCTGGCGCTGCCCGCTGCCCACGGCCGGCGAGCAGGAAGCGCGGCGCGGCCTGGCGCAGGCTGCCGGGCGCTCCCCGGCGTGGCCCGGCCCCCTCCCGCCGCCTTCGCAGCGCCCCGCCCCTGCCGCCGCCGCTGCTTGTTGATGTTTCACTTCGTTTTAATTGCCAGGTCGCAAGATGGAGGCGGCGCTGGGACGGCGGGAGCTGCTGCTGCTGTTACCGCTGGCCGCCGCGCTGCTGGGCTCGGCCGCGCCGCTGCAGCTGGGTCAGGTACTGATGGGGCCGGGGACCGGGACCGGGGTGGCCGGGGCGCGATGGGGCCACTCCATGTCCTTGTCGCCTTTCTTCCGAGGGGTGAGCCCAGCCCTGCTGCGGCGCTGGGCTTCTGCTGGCCGCAGGTGCCGCGACGCGGGCGTGATTGCCTCGGCCGCAGGCTGGCACGGCCCGGCGGGCGGCATTGCCGGCGGGAGCCGCTGGCGAGGCTGAAGAAGGCGGGCGAAGCCGGTGGCACCGAAGGGCGATGTGCCCGGTGTGATTTTTTTTTTCCCGGCAGTAGTGCGAGGCAGTCTAAGGAGTATCACGCCTACTTACAGTGCTTGACGTGCTGCTCAAATACATTTCGGTCTGAAATGTACAAGAATGGCACAAAAGGTCAAATTATGCATCTGCCACAAATTCAGTTAATGTGCATGTAATGTTTCATTTATATAGGGTTTTATATGCTGAAATAAATGTGTTGAGGGGGGAGATAGTTACTTCAATGCAAGCCAGGTGTATTTATATTGTATTTTCATGCTTGTCTACCCACATCTTGATGATTGAGTGCTATAGAAGTACGTGGTGCATTAGGTCCACACTGGCTCCTAGTGATACCTGTGCTCTTGAACCAAGAAAAGGGTTTTGATGTATTGGTATATTACAGGGCATCATGCTGTCTGTTTTTCTGTTTACCTATTGGTAAGATTAGTTTTAAATTAAATTTGGTGTCTTTTAAAGAGTGGAAGAAAGTTTCTGTGTACAACTTAGGAGATCTCAGTGAAAATAAAAAGAAGGGCTATGGCACCAGTGAACTTTGACCACTAGGATTACAGAAGAGAACAGGGTACTTCTGTCTGTACTTGAATCATGACTAAATACATCCTCTAATTGTAATAATGAACTCCAAAGAGTGAGATTGCAAAAAGGAAAGAGCTGGGTTGGGTTTGTAGTCGCTTGTCTAGCCAATGTGAAGTTGCTCTCATGTAAGTAAATTTATTATGGCTTTTTGTCCTCCAGATGTTGATTGGTTTGTTTGTGGGTGTTTTTTTGGGGTTTTTTTTGTTTTGTTTTGTTTTTTTAAATTAAGTAAAAAGTTTCCAAGAAAGCTTGACAGAGGCCCTGCCCTGGCACTTCCTGTGTTGCAAAGCTGGATTCCTGGGCTTACTTCCTGGTTTCTGCTTCTCTATATGAACATTTAAAGAGAGATCTGCTTAGCTCTGATTTCAAGTGTGTCTCTGCTTGAAATCAGGTGCACTAAAGAGAGCAGAGAGAGCTCTGTCCTCAGGTACTTTGCTTATCCCTCTAAGAAGGGGAGTGCTAGCTTGAATTTGCTGGGACACATGAAGTGACAATGGAATACAGACCTATGCTCTTGCTTACCTTCTACGTGGGAACTATCACACTTTCACTTCAAAACTTCAACTTAATAGCACTGAAGTTGTTTGTCATAGCTGGCAATTGTCCAAGATGTGGAGGCACATCTGTGCTTGCTGTCTTTGGATATAAAAGCATGAGTGAGCACGGCACAGGGGTGCTGGAGCACCCCGTGGAAGCCAGCTTGGGATCAGAGATTGAAGAGGTGGGTTTTAGAGTTCTAATAGGGCTTGACTTGGTAACTGGGGTGTAATGCCTTATGGGCATAGCTGTTCTGTTTGTGGGGTTGAGTTTGTCCCTGTGTGCTGGACTGCTTAGGTAGTCTTCAGTTCAGTTTTTGTTAGTCAGAAGTGTCCGCACTTTTTAGCTTTATATTAATGCGTGGCATAAGTATATGCAGAAAAGCTCTTTTAAGAGTCAAAAAGGGCACATAGATATTTTTACTTTAGTATTTTTTCTTTTTAAATTTTGTTTCCTCCTGCACTGTTTCTTTTTGTACATTGAGGATCATTTTTGATGTAGGAGGGGCAACGCACCTTTATAAAGTTTTGAGTAGAATAACTGCTGGCTTTTGTGCATGAGTTGACTTATGGTGGCCTGGTAGGTTTATGGTGCCTAGGCAGTGGGAATAGGCAGAGCGGGAGTGCCACGCTGTCAGGTTGACTTCAGAAGCCATGAGCTTGGCGGCAGTGGATGATGGGGTCAGAATAATCATGGTCTTTCCTCAAAATGGTTTGGGACTGCAGACTGGTTGGGAGCAGGTATTTTGACTGGATACCACAACTGTGCCCTCTACAATTCTGAGGGCCCACTGGCAGCATACTGCTGTTAGCTTTGCATTTTGTAATTCGTGTATTAAAGGTTACCTCCAAGTTGATGGCCATGAAGGTACAGAAACCATAGTGGAAGGACTGAGGAAAAACCTTGAAACTTTGGAATAATGTTTTATAAGTCTGAAACGCTTTTTTTCAGCTCTGGAATGTGAACGCCTCTGTTGTTTCGCAATGCTTGTCATTTCTTAAGTAAGCTGTTTTGAAATCTGGACTTTTTTTTTTTTTTAAACATTAGTGTGTGTGTTTTGATTTTTCTTTCTCGTCCTGAAATTCGGATAAGCAAAGTTGATTTTTTTTTTTTTTTTTTTAAAAAGGCAGGGAATGATGCAGTAAGACAACTGACCTTTGCATTAATAGTGCAAGGTCAGGAATTAGGTTTTGTGTTTTAGAGTATTTTTTTAATGTGCTCATAGGAACTGGCTAAAAGCATAGTGGGCTGAATGCTAATGCTAAGTTGTTTGCTTACTCTGTTTGCCTCTTGATAGTTTAGGTTTAGCAGTGTTCCTTATAAATGGCATGCTTGCCTACCAGACTTTCTTTAGTTTAGTTGCCTGAAAAACATTGTTTTCAGATTATTTGTTGGCTGCAAGAAAGCTCTATGTGGATGGATGATTTCACAAAAGAAAGTAATCTGAACTGCTTCAGCCATTTGAGTATGTATGCAGTGAGTGTAATGTATTTTAATCAAAGAAGAAACATGTCAGTAGTGACATGCTGAAATGTTTCTTTCATTGCTTTATGCCTGTTTCTCTATTAACAGCCTGGCACATGTTCTGAACTTTATGTCTAAAAGATCTGACATAATCTTTCCATGTATATTTGATTAAATTAAAGCAGTATGATGCAACCATGTCCTGGTGATGTGAGACTAGGTATTCACCTTTAAAACTCCTGATAAAATAACCCTAGTATGAGTTGATTTAATAGGGAGAAGGCAAAGCCAATTAATTCCAGCAACGTATGTAGGGCAAAGGAAAGGATAAGCAGTATTATACTAAGAATGATTGTAAAGCAAGGAAAGAATAGGTGTGCTTGTTCAGAAAAGAAGACTGAAGCTAAAACATCACGTTAGATTTTTGTATTTACAAAGGTAGTTGTCAAGGCTTAGGGCTGGGCCAGCCACTAGACAAACGACAGACGCTCTCTATGAACCTCTTTCCCTTCCCAAAGAGGAAGAGAAGGGGGATAAGAGAGAGAGACTTACGGATTGGAAAAGAAAACTAAAACTGCTTTGTTGAAAATAATAACAATAAAATTAAATATATACGTATATATACAACCCAGTATCAGAACCCAACCCCCACCCCCCTGATGGCAGTTTATGTCACCCTCACCTCTGTGGGCAGGTGCTGGGGAAAATCCCAGGCTGGATTCAGTGGCAAGCAGGAACTGGATTCAGGATCTGGATTCTGGAACTGGACTCAGGAATGCACGGATTGGGATCGAAGTCAGAATGGACAGAGTCCTCCTCAGACATCGGCCATTGAAGAAGAGAGGCCGACCCTTGTGATCCCCCAGCTTTATACCGAATGTGACATACATGGGATGGAACACCTTGTTGGTCAGTGTAGGGTCACCAGTCCTGTCCGCTCTGCCCTGCAGGTGTGATCTTTACTTTATGGCACCCCAACGTGGTACACAGGATTTAGCAGTGACCTTGGTTTCTATAGGAGCAAGTATAAGCAAGAGCCTTTCTGCATCCCAATCCTTGGTAGTAACTGTAAACATCAAGTGCTATCACTGCTAGAAGCAGACACTGCCTGCAAAAATGTGCCATTAACTTCAGAACGTGGAGTGACTTAGAAGAGACTGAGCTGGAAATTAACATTGCTGAACAGAATTAGTTCTGTTCTAACTCAAACCAGGACAATAGTTCAGCTTTAGTTACTTAAGGAAATACTGGATTTCATTATATTAGCCTAAATATTGTAATGCAGTTTAGTAGTGCCAAATCTTCCTGGACACAATTTCGTACTAAAATTTTGAAAAATGTGAGGGACTAATTATTGTCCTGCAAACTTGTCAAGTCAAACTTGTCATTTCAAACTTGTACCAGCATTATTTCTTAACTGAGTTATGCCTGACTACAGTTAAGACTCATCCTACCACATAGCTCTGTTTTGAGTCTGATGAAAGAATTCTGAGAGGCACAGATGACAGAGCCCTGGGTTCCACATACGTGGTTTCGCTATTTGGAGCCAGTTATCTGCATGAGTGCCAGGACTCAAATGGTATGAGTTTGGGTGGTAGTTTTGTTTGTCTGTTCAAACTCCTTTTTCCCCTAATCTCTTCAAATTTAGAAACAAGTTAATAGTTTTGTCTATTTCTTATCTGTTCGGCAGCTTTCACTGAACTTTATAATAATAGCAAACAGGATATCCCAATAGTGCCTGCAAAATAGCTGCAAGGAGATTGTTCATCTTTCAAGTCTCTGTACAGCTGGCCATCTTGTGAGCCACTGTGCCATCTGTTCATCTGCTGCCTGCTTCACTTCCCACAGGCCTCCTAGTGCAGAAGGAGCCTTGTTTGGAGAGCCTCAATAGAGAACAGCCGTCCTTTAAGTGGGCTGGCTGCTAGCAGCTGAATGTAGATGGAGTTTATGTGACTCATGCAGTTGTGTAGGACTTAACAGTTACCCTATACTGGGAGACACTGTACGGTGCCCCCTGCCTCAGGTATCCATTGCCCATGGAAGAAGTTTTTCTGTGATTCTGTAAACAGATCTGTTTGAACTTTCTGTGTCATTAGACCCAACAGCTTTGTCTGGTGCAGCATTTTTCATGAAAGGCTAAGATTAGGTGAAATGTTCTCTGTTGATTTGTGTGGCATTGGTGTGGGGAGTCTTTAAGGCATAATGAGTATTCCCTTTTAATTTACATCAGATGATTATATTCTTTGCTGCCATCTTTTCCCCATCTTGCTCTTCTCCTATGACTGTGATTATATTGCCCCAGTTAACACTCCTGCGTTCTGTTGCAGCACATGGTGAAAGGGTTGGAAAACGATCACTACCAGCATATCTCTATTGATCCAAGTTCACAAAAATTCACTAATTCAGTGTAATGTATATCACCACACTGCTGCTGCTGTTGCCTAGCTGTCCTAGAGCTGGAGAGTTTTGTGTGAAGGCATTCACCAGCACAGGAAGGGATAAGGTGCCATGAATGATGGAATGGGGGCCAATGGTAAGCTGAAAGCACAACCTGATTCCCAGGGAACTGAATTGCTTCTTGGGGCTGTCCCTTGATTCTGACTGTGTCAAAGTGCAGCTTTCTCAAATATTCCAGTGAATTCAGGACCTTTTGAACTACAGGACTGTCTGAAATTTATGTGAACTTTCATGATATTGTTAGTAATGAAAAGTGTATTTGTAAGTTATACAAACAAGTTTTACAATCACAGTTCAGGATTTTCCGGAACTTGACAGTGCAATATTATGGATTACTGCAGAGGACCCATGTCCTGCCCTGAATGACTTTATTACTACAGGATTGGCTTACTGTGCTCTGGATACACAAAGTGAGTGATGCAGGGGTATTTGCTTTCCTTAGTACTGAAGTACATAGCCACAAGACATATCTTTAAAACACTATCAAACACTTTTTTCCCCCCTAAGTAGTGAGTTTTATTATGGGAACATAAGAAAGTATTTTCTCTGTTGAAATTAAAGGATGTTTTGTAAGTTTTCAGCCCTAGATTTAGAAAGATGGGTAGTTATCACTGAGCACTTCCTAGCAAGTATGGCTTGTCAGGCCAGGCATTTCATCATGAAAGCATGGTACAAGAGCTATTGGCCTGCCAAGTGTGTTTTCCTCCCAGTTTAGCAAGTGAAAACAACATATGGTTCTTGAGCACTTACTCACAAGCAGATACTGAGGTACCAACCGGGGTTGTGTTAACGGGGAGAATGCTCTGCCTTACCCACTCCCTGCTGTGGGTGAAAGTGGGTCATCAGCTGGGATAGCGCTCTGCTCTCCTGTGAGCTGCTTGCAGTAGTCCTTTCCTCTTTCTCCCAGCTCTCCTGCCCAGCTTTTTGTCGTGTTTGTTATGCATCTTGTCGTTCTTGCCCTAGCGTAGATTTTGGTGGGGGCTGTGCAGGATCAGGAAGATTGGCCGCAGCAGGACCCATTGTGTTTTGGGTGTGGCACTGCAGGAAAGACCAGTGGGAAGCCACAGGAACTCTCCTCCAAGGAAGGATTAAGTGAGCTGAGAGCATTAGCATAAAATCAGGAAGACAGTTGGAAGACTGTTAGTTTTCATGGGAAGATATTGTGAAGAGTAATGAATGACCTGTTCATAAATAGCAGCAAGGAAGCTTTAGGTTAGATGCAGGAAAACTTTAGTGTTACAGGAAGCTGAGTACTAGACTAAATAGTTCATAAGAGTGTGAAGTTTCTGGACATCGTTGGAGAGCTTTAAGAATAAGTCTGTCAGGAATGACATCAATATAGCTGATACTGACTCTGGAAAAGTTGGTCTTCCTCTGGTCCTTGAGATGATTCTGTGCCAGTTCAGGAACATTTGGAGCAAGAACAATTGAAAACCAATTAATTTGTAGTACCAAATCTTTGAGATCTATTTGAAATGTTTCTTAGCAAGACTAGCATCAAGTCTTATGAGACTGTTTAGAGAAGAGGAAAAACAAGAACATATGATAACTCAGGAGAATAGATGTATGGAATATGGGAAGTTATCAGTAGCATTTGTTGGATCTGGATGTGAACAGACTGGTCATGGGAATGGCAAGAATGTGAGCTCTCCGTTGCTTGTGAACAGATAATTGCAAGGGTCATGGTGTAGCCGCTGTAGTGGAATATTAATCATTGCTCTAAGTTATTGAGTAAGTTTATGAATCTGTGTCATTCAGGGGATGCACCACCATCTCCTGAGATGATGGTGAGGATGGGCGTCTCCTAAGGAGATGCTGCAGGGGCAGGCAGACCATGCAGCAGAGCCAATCCAACAGCCTCTGACCTTCAGAACAACTAGCTGCGTTCTTGCATCTCTCATGTTTGTTTGGCTCTTTCTTGCCTGTTCAACTGACAGAAAAATAGCCTGGCAAAAAAAGAGAAAGTTTTCCTGCCAATTTAATGAGCTAAATCAGCTCAATGACTTGGCATAAATGAGAGGGAAGCATGATGTGCAGGAGAGAGTCAGCAAATGGTTAAGCTGTCTTATTTGTCTGCACGCTATGATCTTTTTTTTTTTCTTCTAACTTTGACAGCACGGAAGTGATCCACTGAAATATTTTAATTTCTTAAACATACAATGTGCTCTTCAAGTGCAAGTTTTAAGTATGTACCAGAATTCATGACCGTGCTTGTGGATATTGCATCAACAGATTGACAGCTGTTTTGGAAAAAACCTAATCATCAAGTATATAGCTCACTTTGTACATTTAATGCTCAAGTGTTGAGCATATCCATCTTGCTCTATGCCCTTGATTTTCAAATAGATCGTTTGATTAAAAAAAAAAATAGGGAGGGATTTTCCTTTTTTTAACCAGTTACGGTAATTTCCTATGACTTATCAGTCATTTCCTTTTTCTTGTCATCTCAGTGAGTTAGTTTGTAGATGTTGAAAAATGATTGCAAAATACTTTCTGTGTAAAAGAATTCAAGTTTCTTTTGAGGCTTAAAAACTGAGGGACTGTTAATACTGCCTGGAAAATCCATCTTTTGTGCCCTTTGAATTCCCAGAAAACAGAAAAACCTACGAAGTAATGACGCAAGGGTTTGGTAATCTGTTAAACAGTTTGAGATGTACAGATCCGAATGCTAGAGCTAAAAGAGCTAGAAGTTTGGTGGGTTTTTTTTATTTTTCAATATACAGAATTCTTAAAACATGAGCAGAAAATAAGTGGCTTGAGGAAATTACAGGATGATGGAATAGATTACATCCTGTGATTATGTTATTAATCTGGTTTATATTTTCAGTTATAGACTTCCAGTTGTCTGAGTAAATTGGTAGTTTTCATTTACTTTGAATAGCTAGGAGTTAAGTTTTGGAGAAGAGTCAGTACAAACACCTGTTTTTCTGGAAGGGGCATTGAAAAAGAGATTTCTGTTTGGTCTCAGTGGCCAGAGAGTTTTCCTGATTTGACAAATGAGTTTGAAGTATCAATGACAAGCGATTTCCAACCAAAAGGTTATCCTTGTTAGATTTTAAACCACGCTTCTCATGATGCCAGATTTCTGCTGAATCAGATTTTGGTAGTCCTGGCTACCTGCATATACTAATTAACATCCATTGTTTTAAGGATTTTTTTGTGTTATAGTTGCACTTCAGAAGTTCTCTGTTCATGAACTGGGACTATATTATGCTAGGTACTGTATATTTCAAGCATTTCCTGGCTGAAAATCTGGTCTGTTGTAAAAATTGCAAAAAAAAAAAAAGCCTTTTGATGTACGTACGTATTTATTTATTTATTTTAAATTCTGAGCAAGCTCAACTTTTTTACTGAGACATGACTCACTTTTTAGCTGTTAGTTGTAAAACCGTGAATCAAACACAGAGCTAAAGAAGATGCTGAAGGTATGGAAAAGTTTTTGAGAGGAAAATGAAATGTGATTATAATCATTTCAGGCTCCCAAAAGGCAAATAAGGAGCTTAGCATTATTTTTTAAGAGGTGACCCAGGAAAGCAGTGTGGCAATTGTTACTTTTGGCTATGTCCCAGAGAGAAATTTGGCTTTTGTTTGTAGATTTTGTCAGGGGCAAGCCTGGAAGATGCAAGGTCCCATCTGCAAAGCGGCCCCTGAAATTACAAGGGGGAAGTAAGGGGACAGAATGCGTTAGTAAATTACAGCAATTAGGGTTTGAAAGAAAGAAGCAAATCCCCATTAGCTGTGCGTCTGGAGGTGTCCAGTGTGGCATAATTTGGGAATGATAACCAGAGAAAAGAAACAGGATTACTGCTGACACTGACGAAACTGAGTGTTCTTTAGTATAGGCTAACGTATTAAATTATACTTCACCTTGAAGACTAAGTGGAATGCTTAAAAACACCTACAGAAAATCTGATTTTTACCTTGTAGAGTCTATTGTTTTTTCAGCTAATATGAGACTTCTTCTCCATTATATTCCTGTGAAACAACTTCTCCTGAGAATTTAGCTTTATTATTATTATTTTATCTTTATTAAAAAAACCCAACCCTACATAAGGGGATGCAACTGTCATTCATTCTCATCAATCCTTTTTATTAAAAAGAGGGGGAAAAACCCAAACCAAGCCTTAGAAGAGACAAGTAAGCATATTCCTCTTTCTTCCGTCTGCTGGATAGAAAGCCTGGGAATGTGCTCTGGGGATTGCACATTGTCATTCTGTCTGGACAGTGTGGGAGAGATGCCTGTGGCCTGCAGTGGCTTTTGTGTTTCCTCAGAAGCTTACCCCTCTTCTCACTGTTGTTTTCCAGGAAATGATCAGAGTCAATGTTACAATGTTGAAAACCAATGGAGAATTTCAGAAGGGACAGGTTTGTCCAGTTTTTCTATTTATTCAGTGAATTAATATGTAGTAAACAAAGTCTGCTTGTGGCTGCAAAAATACTGGTTTGTCTGACGTCAATCAGTATGAAATGTGTTCCTCTGAGAAGAGAATTGTAGCTTAGGGCTGGGAACCATGCACTCATTCTGTCTGTCTTTCTTCCAGGTTGTTTTTAATATCACCTATCTTAATGGGCAGGTCTATCTAAATGATTTTCCTATGAAAAGCGGCGTTGCCCACATAACATGTCAAACAGTAATATGTGAGTATTCTCTCTCTCTCTTTTTTTTTTTTTTTACACCCCCTGGGTTATTTGGCTTCCCTGTTATCTGGTAACCAAAGTTCACAAATGACTACATGGTCTTGTACTCTGCAAACCTGAGCGTTGCAAAAGCAAATGATTTCCCAGGGTAGGATAATTTTGCTGTTAAAATGTGTGGAAAAAATTGTACTGCCTTGATCTCGCCACATTCACATGCTTATATGTAAATGGTCTAATCTGAAATCCAGACTTTGCCTATCTTTTCAAAAGAATGTTTTGCACTACAAGCTAGACAATGTAAACAGAAGGATGCAACTCCACCCTGCTAATGGCTGTGTCCCTATGTTGGTTGGCATATATCCAAAAGGAGATTCAATAACAAAAGTATGAATTATTGTTAGGAAGATCTTTTAATTATCTCATTTCTGTGTCTATTGGACAAGTAAGTTTCTGCTGGATAGGTTATTATAGCAAAAATACTGCAGTTTTGCTAGTGTCCTGCAGTGGTTAATGACTTTGAAGTACCTTAAAACTGCCACTGATTCAGTGCTACCCCTTTCATGAAAGGCCAGAAAGTACTGTGATTTTTTGAGATACACAGAGCATACTGTATAATTAATTAAACAAGGGCCATTGTGCTCATTTGATTTAAGCTTCTGTTGTGTACAGAATGATCTCTTGATGGATCAGGTGCAGTCAGTCTCTAGCTTGGTTTCTGAAGTCATCCCCTCCTTGCAATCAGACATTCACTTAGAGTACTAATGCTTTTTCTAAATTTCTTCTTTAAGCCATGACCTTGTTTCTTGAACCCTTTCTTCCCAAGCATGACCAAATAATAATTTGACGCTATTTCTTTTCTGGTGGGGGAAAGCAGTAGTTAATTTATCTTTTTCTGGGATAATTATGTTCCTATTGCTTCTATTTTTTTCTATCCTAGAGTAGAAAAACATGGCAAAATGTCATTTATCTACAAGATAACTGACTCCAGAAAAGTAGATAGATTTTATTGACTAATTTTGAGAGGTACTGAGCGGTCTACTGTGGTTCCCATTAATTTACCAAATCATAGTTTTTATAGCTTGCAGTGATTACAATCATGAACATGAACCTGAAAGAGTGAGAAAAATACTAATTTGACCTGGGAGCTAGGAACCTGGAATTCTCCATCTCCATGTTTGGGCCTGAGACCTCAGCACTGTACCTCTCTCTTGTTATCTGTAAAGTAATGTTTATACCATTTACTTAGTAAGTTCTCGAAAATAGATTCAGGTAATGTTTGCAAAACACCAAAGAAATATTGAGATACTTGTTACCTGTTAACAGAAGGGCAAAATACTCCTGAATGTATGTAAAAACCAAGCTTGAGCCAAATATTCATGCTCTGGAATATTAGAGACCAAGTCTCCTGAATACTATGGTCTTGACACTGTTGTCAGGTCATGCCTGGCACCTGTATCCCCACTTGAAGTTCCCACAGGTATCCATTTTGGAAGCGTATCTTTTGCTCCTGCTGAATGTAGTGGGGATTGAGCAGCCTGACACATGAAAGGCTGGGAGCACAGGGAGCTTCAGCTGCTTGGTATTTGAGAGGCTTGGTCCTTTAATGTATGCTTGCTGCAGTAAGTCAGAAAACATTCAGCAAACAGGTTAGTGCTCTGGCTCATGCCTGGAAGGAACCTTTCTTTTTCTCTCTAACCTCTTCTTCTGCCATTTATTTTCACACTGGAAGATATTGCTATGTGATGCCAGAAAGTACTTTTTTGTATTTAAAATAAGCAAAATAGCTTTATGAGGAGAGGGATCATAGCATAAAAGTAATGGACACACTGAGTTGTTGCTGTGTAACTGAAAGACACTAGTCCAACCTTCCCCCATGTTGCCTCTGTGGCTCAGCACTGCAAGTGAGACACAGCACTGGTGGCTAAGAAACAGAGGCCAGTTCAGTCTCAGTTCATGTACCTTGCTATCTGCATGCTGGAGAAATTCTTGTCAGCTCTGCTCCTTGCCACTTCTGCAGCACTTCAGTTGTAGTATGCTTTCACTTGTAGTAGAGGCATGGTAGTTGGGAGAAGGATGCTAAGCCTACACAGAAACGGCAAGGGTAGAAAGGCGTACTTGTGGAGTATTAGGTTGTTGAAATAGCTGAAAGCTTTTGGGTAGGAAGAGTTTGAGGTGTCACTGATCACATATGAAAGCAGAGCGGTGGTCAGAAAAAAACATGTATGAGGGAACTGACACTCAGTATATGCAGTATGCATGGAAGACAGCTTATTTGTGTCTGTAGTGATAGGAAGGGGAACATTGTGTGAATCAAGATGTTCACACAGGTGGCTGGCTGGACTATGGTATTGCTCTTACGACCTCCTTAGAAAACTGAAATAAGAATGCAGCAGTAGCGGAGCGAAACTGTGCTGCTTAGAGTGCTTAAATGCAAACCTCAGAGACAGGGACGTGACATTGTTTGCGCGTTCCCTCAGCCTGGGGATTGTACAGCGCTGCTGCTGTTGTCTGCTGTGTTGTATCACGAGTCCTGCTCCAAGTTTGGTGATATACTGGTAAAAAACAATGGCATCTGTTTTACGTGTTGCCCAGATTATTACTGCGTTTAATAGTGGTTACTGGAAGTGTTAAGGACATCAGCATAGTACAGACTACTGCACAACTGTTCGGGCATCTCTGGTTTGATGCTAGTGGTCCTCTGTAGTTGTAATGACTTCCATTCAGATGCTACGTGTGCAAAGGCATCTGCATCAGTTGCAACTGTTTGCCTCATGGCTGTATATTGCTTTCTGGTTGGGCAGTTCCTCTTTGAAAACTGTGACATTGTGTGTTGACAGTGGAGAACAGAAACTTGGATAACTTACTGGATCAGCAGCGCCTGGGAACCGTCAGCGTTCGCATCATGGTTCACGAGTGGCCTTTGGCATCCAGCTCTGACTTGCAGCTGGTTGTCATTCAGGAAGAAGTGACAGAAATTGATGGAAAGCAGGTAAACAAACAAAAAACCAAAACCCAAGACTCTGTTTTTAATTTAGGAGAGGCAAGTAGTTACCAAGGATTAAAAGATTTACGTGTGTCTGGCCGGCAGTTAGAGCACACAGTATATAATCTAATGCTAGTTAGCACAGTACTGAGGGAGACAATACTAACCAGAGTTGCCTGTATAGTAGCAGGGGTGTTTCATGAGGAGACTTCAAGTTTTAATACTTCTATTCTTATTTTAATTATTAAGTGTTGGGTAACTTTCCCTTAAGCTTGTTAGAATATCATTAACTCTGTCACATGCTCTTTCAACACTTGCATTTCTGCAAGCAAAGTCAGACTCACAAGCAATACTCAGAATTCTGAGTCCTGAGGTTTTCTCCCATTGTTTATTCCAAGCTAACGAAGTGTTTCAAGCACGTTGTGTGCGGAACAGCTTGCAGCAGCAAACTTCTATGGCAGGTGGGCTTGCTGTGAAAGCCCACACCACCTGAGAGGTAGCCTTAGGATATTTTGGATGTAAGATAATTAATTGGAATAAAATCTTGATAATGAACATGGATTTTGAGATGATCAGGAAAAAACCCCACCCCAAATTCTAACTGTATTTGCACAAATACCAGTGAATGCGAGGGGTTACAATTCTTTCTGAGATTGAAATGTGCAGAAGTGAGTTCTCAAAATCACAAGGTATAGTTATTTTTCCAACCAGAGAGGTTCTGAAGAGAAGATACAGCTGCTGAAGCCAGGAAAAGCGTGTAATTTTTGTTTCAGTACATGTCTGCACTTTACATGTGGCCAAGCTCTTTTGAAGCCGGCTTATGTTGTTAAGTTGTATTTCTGAGTAGCAGTTTTGGTCACAAACACTCTGGATTTCTGTCAGTTCTTGGCCTCACAGTGCAGTTATTGATGTTAGTAGGAGTTACGCTGGATGTGTTCTATATAAGTGATGCTTGCAGTGATTACCAAGTGAAATTGGTCTAGTGCATCGCTGGAAGAGAAGGAAGAGAACTATTCTTTGGGTTGTTGAAACCAAGCAACATTACTGCAAAAGCAGAAGCGTCACTCTTGCCTCAGCAACACTGCCAATGTTTGCGAGTGCTCTTTCACTATGTAGTTGAGTTTTCCATGCCCTAAAATGCCACCCTGAAAAAGGATTGTAATGAGCTACATAAGTCTTGGTTAAAAGCCCATGGAGTGACTACCACATGCTTGAGCAGGGGAAGAGAGCCCCAGTCTGTGCAGCATATTTTCTAATGTGGTATAGTCTACAGAAAGTGTGGCATGTAAAACAGAAAATACTAATTCATGTTATAACATCCCTATGACTAAATCTGAATGGTGGGGACTTTTCTGTGATGTGCTGGTTTTCCTTGCCAACCTCTTCGTTCTTACTTTAAACTTAGTAATACCAACGTGTTTGCATCTCTTGTAGGTTCAGCAGGAAGAAGTAACAGAAATAGATATTTTAGTAAGGGACTTGAGAGTACTCAGACATTCAAACTACACTGTCCCTTTGAAAGAGAGCATGCTGTATTCCATCCCGAGAGACAACGACATGTTATTTACACTTCCCAGCCTCTCAGGAAAAGGTATCTCTCTTATCTGTTAAAAAATACTTTTGTCCCTAGTTGATGTATTGCTTTACTAGGATGAAAGAACATCATTATTCATTACATAATGAAACAGTTTCTTCATTAACAGGGAAGTGTTTAGTTATGTGGTTTGCTTTTGGTTTTTTGATTTTGTTGTTTTTTTTTTTTTTTTAAAACACTGAACTTCAACTTTTTCATGTTTTAGGTATTTTGTTTGTTTTCAAATCTGTTCTCCTTTGAAGAACTTGGTACTTGTCAATAGGCAACTGACATCTCACAGGAGATGCTCTCTCTCAATGCTATGATGGAAGTTTCTTTAAAGCTACTCCTTTTTCCTGAGAATGAAAGAGAAAACTGGAGAGGAAATACCTGTCTGGGTCACTTCCAAACCAGAGAATAGTTTTATGTTATGGAACTTGAATAACTTAAAAGCAGGAGAAATTAATTGATGCCTTAATCTTATTTTGGTTTTATTTAATTGAAAACTCTCAATGATTTTATAGGATGTAAATATTTTTATCTATCTAGTTCACCACCTTTTAATCTAGGGACAGCTAAAATATACAGCTAAGGGCACAGCTAAAGGCTGCAGTGTAACATGGCTTCTGCTTCTTACCAAGTTTATTGCTCAAGTAAAAAAAAAAAGTCAGCCTTCTGTGTTCTTGCTGTAAATGTGTGAGAACCATATCATTAGTATAGAAATGCAGCATGTCTTTGTTTTTCTGAATAGTGCATCAAATAAAAAGCAAGACCCCAAATAAATCTAGCTTTTATTCTTCAGATATTCAAGATCCACTGCAAACTACCAGTCAGTACCTCATCGGGCAAGTAGAAACTACAGTAGATGAAGAGACATTACCCGGCAAGTTACCAGAGACCCCTCTTAGGACAGAACCTCCCTCTTCTTACAAGGTAATTGTGTTGTTTGTTGTTCGATTTAATTATTATTATAGATCTGTAAAGACTGGTCTAAAAAGGAAAAGCATTTTTCCTCTCTGTCTGTGTTTTTTCCCAATTTCCCAGATGAAGTGCATAGAGCTTGGTGACATTCTAGGAGGGAAGGTTGTAGTAACAGGCAGGAGATAGAGCTGAATGTTATTCAGTATCACAGTTTGAGAGAATGAATGTCCTTACAAATATGGTTTTCTCCTTTGTGGATGTTTGCAGAACAAAACAAACCAACCCAGCATTGTTAGGATTCAGGTAGTGGCTTTTCCTCATGTAAAGACCAAACACAACAACCATTTAAAGATGGTAAGAAGGTATGTAATGTCCCTAGGCCTTTCTTTGGTCCTTTATTTTTAATTTGGGGAAAAAAAAACCCAAAACCCAAGCAACATAGTATATAATAGCTCATTTCTAGAAGAGAGAATTGCCATTACTACTTAACCTCATATTGACTTCTCAGAGTACTGTTTGGCTGCTTTATATTTGTTAAAGACCAGGATTATCTGGTATGTGAGGTATCTTGACAGTAACTGACCTCCACAGAAGTCTAAAATTCCCACAGACAACCATTAAGAATAGAGTTTTACAGACAGACTCTAGGAAACTTAAAGAAACCTACTTCCTAAATTATCCCTTAGCAGTGAGAAATTGTTGGGTTGTTTTTTTTTACTCCAGTAGCAGTCAAATGGGTTTCTAAGTCCTGCAGTGTTCTGACCTCACAGATACTTCAGTGAGTTGTGATATTTATATTATACCAAGCTAAGCATTTGTAACAATTGCAAATATTGTTTAGCTTGAAATTACATGAGTTTTTTCTGACTCTACTTGAACGCTTACCCCTCTGGGAGATGGGCCATTGGTCTCACCCGCTATAAGATACCCAGTAACGGCTTGAGAAGTTTCAGTTCCAGATTAAGTAAGGATGATCTTGATGGCCTCCTCTGTGTCTGAAAGAAAGACTTTATAACCTACTGCTGAGACAGGAATAGCAGGCTGAAAGTTACAGACAGGCTAGAGAAAGTGTGCTGCCCCCTCTCCTGGGCTGTCAGAAACCCTTTCCCTGCTGTACTCTCCATGGTGTCAGCCTCTGTACACCTTCACCTGCTCTGTTCCAGTGTCCTTTATTTTCTAAAGTGACCTTCCCTTTCAGGGAACTCTGGTAGGATGAGCAGAGAATGAACTTTCACCTGTTCCAAACTTTGTAGAATAATGAGGTCTGAGTCACCAGTCAGTTCACTCCTGCTGTTATGTATGTTTAAGCTTACATAAGTAAAACTATCACCATGTAGTGTGATTCACCAGGAACTACAAAAACTGCACTTGCTATGTTTTGCAACATATCCTTTTATTTTTACCTTTTTGGTTGTAGGTGATGTGCCAGTGGGTGGAAGACTTGAGAAAAGGGTTGTGCAGATTCTGGTTCAAATCTTTACCTATCTTCTTTAGTTTGATGGAAGTCATTGTAGTTGGAGTTGTTGGAGCAGCTCTCATTCTCAAAGTCTTAAAGTTGATTTTCCCTTCCTGTGAAAACAAGTAAGTAATTTTTGCTGCCTTTTTTTTTTTTTCCTCTCTGACAAAGGCAAAACATTAACTAAAAAATCCTTCAAGAAGCAGCTCCGTTCTGTAGGGAGATGGTGGCAACAACTCAGTGAAAAGGCTGCCGGTAACTTTCCATTCCAAGTGACCTTTTGACACATAGGCATTTCAGAGGGACATGGGAAAAATCTTTTATGTATCATACTGCCACATTTTTATCAAGTCTTCTAGGGCCTATATTGTGAGACACCATTAACATGGCTCTCAGAGAGGAGGGTAGGAGCTAGAGCTAAACAGTTCCAACAACTCTCAATCTTTTCATACTCCTACAGTGTTGGAGTTGTTACAGTAGTTAGGAAAGGCCTCAAATTTGGCTTTGCAAATTTGTATGGGAGTTCTCCAAGGAAGAGCTACCTGTATAGCCAGCTTACAGGCCACAGTGATTGGTGCTAGTATTGGTGGCAAAAGGTTATGTATAAGTGGACTGACTGCAGATGGCTTTATTCACTCAGTTACTGTGTTTCTGACAACGCTAATATTTTTAAGAGAAGCAAGCTCTCAAAATGGGGTGGAAAGGTGAATTAGGAACTGCAGCTAAGAAATCAGTATAGATTTAATGCTGGAATGGGCAATTATGTACATTTTAAAACAACCCAAGTCAGTTCTGGAAGACCTAACCCTTGGAACCGTACATTCTCTGAGGGGAAGTGACTGACAGCATAGCATGCTTCATCAGCCAGGACAAGCACAGCTGATGTCTTCAAACGCAACTGACCAGCTGTGCTTCTCAATGGCCCTTAGTGCAGTTAATTTACATATCCACCCAGGGATAGGAGTGGCTTTAGTCCTTCTGACAGAGCTAGGAAAATGGAGGGTTGAAAGATTCAGAAGGTTGGAAACTGCAGTGACAAAGGAGACCATGGTTCCCCCTGACATTTCACAAGTGCTGTCAGATTGGAGAACTTCTGTAACTAACTTGTCACAGCAGAAAAAGCGAAGAAACACTTTGTACCCACAACAGCAGTAAGTAGCTTAATGCTGCCATGTGTGAAACTTTGAACTAAGTAGAACTAGGAAAAGAATTCTAATCCCCATAAACTGCTCAGTCTGATGGCCTGTCCAGGGCAGAGGTCAGTACAGAGCAGAGGAACCAGCCTGCAGTAATTTCTCACTGATTTGGAGAACACGGGGCTTGTGCAGGGCTTGTCAGAGCATTTCCAGAAGTTGTAATGCTGGAAGGGGGGTCCTCCTCCCTTTTTAAAAACAAAACCAACCAACCAAAAAATCCCAAACCACAGAATCATTTTCTTGCTACCTGTAAAAAATGGTCCTATAAAAAGTGGTAAAGGTTTGATTTGTGATTGTAAACCAGTAATAAGTGAGTAGAAGGTCCCGTCTGATGAATGACAGAGTTGTAGATGTGAGGCAGGACCTTATTTCAAGCCTTTAACGCCATTCCACAGTACACTGATAAAACTAGAGGCTTTAGGAAGTCTTGGAGAATTAGGTGCAAGAATGGACCCCTCTGAAACCACAGCTAGCACATTTCGGAATCAGTTTTCCATCAAGTTTTCATTTTAGCTTCATAAAAGAGGTATTATGAGGGTAATAGTTTCTTGATGCATTGATTTAAACTAAGTTTGGGGAGAATAAATTTCATTTTTAGAATATGGAATTGTTTTGTGTATTGTTTTCTAATGCCAAGTAATCTTACCTTTCAGAGGCATCCTTCTCCTGGATCAAGTCAGCTTTGTACCTGTGATTACCATCAGCTTGCCTTCAGATCTTCCAGACAGGAAAAATAATTTAGATGAGAAAGCAAGTACTTAATACTGTGTTTACTTTGAAGTTACTGTTTCTTAAAAATAAGTTTTTAGTTGACCTGAAATTTGGCACTTGATATTAATACCTGGTTTGTTTCCTACTAAGAAAACTAAGTCAGTTGATTAATTGGTAAAGGGACACTCAGGCCGAGGCCCAAAGCTGACTTCCTTGTGCCTCTCCATAAACACGCAGCCTTTTCAGAAGCGTCAGAGTAAAACAGCTTTCCACCCTGAGGGCTACCATTGGTTTTAACTTCCGTGAAGTCACTTTTCCACACCTTGGACAGGATGCTGGCTGCCTTCACACACAGGTGGCTATCCTGAAGAGCGACATGATGATGTTCAGGGTGTCCTAAAGTCTCCAGACAGCATTTTTCAGAAAAGGACGAAGGAGTATTGCCAACATCAGCTGTGCCTGCAAGCCTGAACAAAGCTGCCCAACCTGGTTTCAGGTGTCTTAGGTTTGAGTGTGCCTTGCAAGGAAAATATCACTACCAAACAGTTGTGTTACTCAAGTAATTTGAGATTGTATATATGTGAAACAAAAATTAAAAAGGCAGATTTATATTTCAAGCACTTTATGCTTTTACAGCCCCTTCCACTCACACAAATTGTTGGCACTTGTAAATGATGTGCTTTTTTTTTTTATCTGTGATAGCAGTACTATGTGGAGACTCAAGAAAATTCTACAGAAGTGCTGGCTTACTGTTGCTGAGTAGGCCCAGTCTGCCCATGCTGATCTGTACTGCTAACATTTTTAAAATAAATGTTTAAATTGTTTATTAGCCTGTGTTCATGTGTGCATCTGTGTTTAGTTACATAAACCAGCAGTTTGCCAGATGTGTTAGATGCAGGGTGCTATTTGGTTTTATAGCTTCTCATTTTTCTCATATACAGAAAGTGTTTGTCAGAAGAATGACTAGAAAAAAAAAAAAGACCCTTAACTACCTGGCATCTGAGTGATCAGAGTTATCCATGTTCAGCTTAAGTTGTTATAGCGAGGGAGAAAAGCTAGGATTTCCCCCAGGCACACGCACCTCCCCCCTTAAGGAAAGATAACCATGTAAGACAGAGGTGATGGTAGAGCTACAGAGACATCCGAATTAAGAATGCCATTCAGTGAAATAACACACATGACGGGGGGTCATTGTCACCCATGACCGACTGGGAAGCTGCCAAGGCTCTAGCACAGGAACGGGGACTGCGCAGACAAGAGCAAGTCTTGAAACCGTTGTAGACAAACTCCTCTGCTTTGCATGCGGAAATTAAATGTTCTTTCCACTTTATGGCCATAGCCCTGGCCCCTTCATTAACATAGTTCAAATAGAGGTGATGTATAAGGCTGAAGTTTAGCTTCAAAAAAAAAAAGAAAAAAAAGGGATGCAGAATGGCCATGAAACACAACAGTTCTGCCTTACTGCACCAGCACAGTATGAATTACACATTGCATATGGAAACTCAGTAGCTGTCAGCATGTGTTCTTTGCATCCCTTATGAAACTGTAAACCAAGCACCTGCACAGCAACGAGGAGATTTAACTCTGTTCTAAACAGCTGCAACATACATGAGTGGTTAAGCCTGAAAAAGCATTGGTACTGCTGCACGACTTGGCTGATTTCTGTGAGCTAAGTAATTCTCTTCTGGATTGTGCTCTACAAAGTTGCAAAGCACAAGGAAAGAAATACTACCATCAGGTTAATGAAATTAAAAACAAAAATAGCACAAATCTTGAACACAGTAACTGCCAGACATCACCACTGTGCTATGGAGCTGGAGCTGTCCAGAAGTTAATGCACTGCTGTTCTGCTTCAGCATGCACATGGTTTGTCCCGAGTCAAAGAAGTCTCACGCCTATCAGAGGAGTGCTGACTTGAGCTGGGACCGCTCTGAACCATTCTGTAAACCAGTTTAAAAACTCTTTCCCACAATTAACAGTTAGGAAAGGGCACCTGCCCTGCATGCAATTCACGGCAGGTCTCATTTTCCCAGGACAGGAGCTGACAAGAATACAGGTACTAGCTGGGGGAGACTGAAAAAAAAAAACAACCCCAAACAAAAAGCACCAACAAACCTACCCCAACCCCCCCCACTGTAGGATGGCATTAGGTTTTTAGGAAAGGAAACATCTCTTATCCCCGCATGAACTTGGGGCTCTCACTGCAGCCCTTCTTGTTCTGTCACCCTCAGAATGTCTCTGCCTTTTAAACACACAGGGTTAAGCAGCGCTCGCCCTTCCCTCCATACAATTCCACTGAAGGGGGGCGTTATCATCATGGTCTGCATTCCCAAACAAAATAAGCCTCTGAACTACGAATTCGGCATCTATCCTGAATAAAAATTCTACCCTCTACCATGTACTACACAGGTGTTCACTTTGTTCATTTAGAGTGAACAGGGCTGGTTGAGCTGCAGAATTAAAATGCTGCTTTTAAAATGAGGTTTACTTCAGAAGCTCTCAAAATACATCATGCTTTCTAAGGGGCCCCTTACTGGACTGCTTCCAAGGACTAAAGCTTGCCTGCTTTACCGTCCTACTCAGGGGACAGATTGAATATTTTGGTTTGCTTGCCATGAATTGGTTTATGAGAAGTCTCCTCCTGTGACACAGCTGACAGCTATACTCTCATCCTAACATACAAACAGAAAAACAAGTATTAAGAGAACCCACTGCTTCAAAATACTGCATCTTTTTCTAAACTGACACACACGGCTATGCTTTTGAAAGGAACGAGGAAAACTTGTTTTGCACTTTGGAGATGGAAAGTCTGTAAACGCACACACTTGTGTACTCACCTGAACTTCCTCCCATCATTCCTGGGTTCATCATGCCAGGTCCACCCAGGGATTCAGGAGCTCTCAACAAGTCCCTTTTCAGCGTGTCCAGCTGTCACTCACGACATAGTGGTGAATTTTAAGTACACAAACAAGGCCTTCACAACTGATGGTGTTTACACAACTGTGTACCTGGGATGCATTTGCCTTCTACTCAGACTGCAACTTTTCATTGTCATCTGTCGTTCCCGTCTGCCTTGCAGCATCTGAAGAGACACATGAGCAGAACTTCCACAGCCAGGTTTGTACAGCATGTATCTAACAGCTGAAACAAGTCTAGACATACCCAATTTATGAAAAAGCGTGAAGTTCAGCTGTAAGCAGAGCTACAGCCGACTGCTCTGAGACAAGCTAGCAGGAAGAAGTGTTTCCAAAATAACAGGAGATGGGCAGAAATGATAGATGTTTTAGTTACAATGAGCACCATTGAGCAAAATCTACCACGATGACCTAAATGTTCTCTGTAGAACCATTCTCAGAGAACTGCTTCTACATTCCTCTTGTCAAGTAATGCAGAATTAAGATTTTACGTGTGTGACTCTGCATCACTGCTGGCTGCACAGAACTAGTTTAACTGGCTGGGTGTATTTTTATATTACTTAATAAACAAACCAGTGACGATTCTACCCCTTGTTTGAACTTCAGTTGAATCTACTGTTAGTAGCACAAGGGTTGCTGGTTCAAATCTCAGCCTTTGTACCGGTTCTTTATCAATACCTTAGAAACAGTTTAAGGGTAGAATTCTCTAAGATGAGCTAGCAAAATCATCTATGTAACTGCATCTTGTTCATCCCACTTTCTAGTTCTCAGCATCCCTTACTCATTTAGCAGGGCTAGTTTGGGGGGTTTTTTTGGCATAATAGTTATTTTTCAAGAGTAAACCCTCTGATGCAAAAGTTCTAGTATTAAGTAATTTTAAAATCTTGCAGATCAAAGCAGATCTCATCAGTATCTTTTGCATTTGAGAAAAATGGGTAACTTTTGAGCTAGTCCAAAGAGATCTAGACAGAATTTGCATTTTAAAAAAGAGATTTATTTAGACATCTGTTGCTCTTAATTTACAAAAGTTAAAAAGAGCACGCAGTGCACTGACACACTACTTATTACTTCTAAAGCTGTTTTAAGACGTAAGGTCGTTTCTTCAAGATAAGACAACTCAGCATGATCCAAATTCAACTATCCATTTCTCGTATTTCTCAATGTCCGCAGCAGATACAGATTTAGAAACTTTCTTCAAAGCTATTTCAAAGTCTTCCATAGTTGTTGGCATGTGCATTTCGTCTCGGGAAAGATTTCTTATTTCTTCTGGTGTCAAGCCTTCAATACGCCTTCTCATGGCCATCAACGAGGCATCTCTATTAAGGATGAAAAAAAAAAGTTTCTCAACACAGGGTGGCAAGTTCCTTGATTTGAAAGGCTCAACACAGCATTCTGGTTAAACTGTTACTTTGAAAAAGAGACAATAAAGAGCTGTAAATTTTTATGGGAAGATCTCCAAGTGCTTGTACAACATAAAATACAATGCTATCTGTGTTTTTCAAACATGGATTTATCCTCACTGGATCTTTGAATAGCTACTATTTACAGGCCAGGCAAAAGAGGTGAAGACTAACTGGTTTATCTAATGCCACTGCACACCTAGGATGTAGCTGCTGATTATAGTATTTTTAAACAGGAACAAAGCAAACTAATGGTTTCACTCCTACATACAGAAGCAACTGGAATGTTTTGCATGTTTTCTGCTCCAAATAGGAATCTCGCTTAAAAGACAGAGGGGTCAACGGTATCTACCTCCAACCTATGTACATGCAGAGCTAAATATTGAACTACAAAACCTGTTCAGCCTGTAGCTCCTCAAATATCTGGCTTCAATAAGCATTAAGTGTCTTTATAATCGTGTCATTTTCTTGCTGCATCAATTTTGACAGCACTTGGATTTCCAACAGTGATAACAGTAGCAGTAGATCATGAGCTGGTGAGGTGATAAATGGATAACACCAGAAGACTAAAGCTCCTGCTAATTCATTGTTGTATAGCTTATAAGAAAATGCTACTTATTTTGTCTAGCAGTGAAAAAGATGGAAGGGTAATCCTGGTGATATCACGAAAATATCGTATCGTGTTAGTACATGAGAATCCAAAAAGAAAAACTTAGACATTGTCTTCTAAGAGGATTTAGAAAAATGGTTTCAGCATGTTCCGCTTCAGTTCCACCCCCTTCCCCTAAAGGAAACCATAACAATTATTTTGTAAATTCATGAAGTCTGTCAGTTAGCAATTAGAATGCTATATAGTAACTAGAATTCCAGAACAACCCAAAAAAGCTGCCATGTTGAACTTCACCTTAGTCAAGTATCACCATGCTTTGAGTTCACAAATGATGATACAACAGCAAAGCCAGTGTTACACAATGGGGTGGGAGAGCATCCCATGCATCTGATTTGCCTCCAGACAATAGTTTACAAAAAAAACCACAACAACCACTCAACCAATGAACCAAAGACCCCATCACACCTCAACACACCCACAAAATTCAAGTGCAGCTGCCACTACTTTCTCCTGTAAAGTCACTTTACTGACAGTCACTCCAACAGGAGCTCTCAGTGCTTTCTCAAATGCACTGGTGCTGTATTAAAAAAAAATTAGAAGCCACCCCCTGCAACAACAGCAGTGGTCAGTTTCGTTTCAAAGGCCTTTCAACCTTCACAGTCCACTCAAAACAACCATTCGAAGTCAGTCCTTACTCACATCTAACATGCAATTTAGATGCAGTTTAATATTTCTTGAATGTCTTTTTAAAATAAAGTTTCACCTTCATTTTCCATTGGTTACACGTTGACTGTTAAGAACTGAACTGAAATCTCTGGTTTTCACTCTGGCTCAGCAAACTTCAGATTTCACCTCAAATTCTCTAAGGTAGGAGAATAATTTGAGTAAACCCGAGTTTTTGGTTCACTTTTTCTTAAGTTTTGCTTGCGTCACTAGCGAAGACTGTTACAGTCTGAACTTTACTATGCTTATATACTGCGAGTCTGAACCACACAAAAGCACTTCTGGATCAGCCATATGTCTTTTTGTCTCAGTGTAACTGAAACAATCATGTCTAAGATGTGCTTTTCCTGACACCGTTAACAAAGTGTAAATACACAGGCTAATGTGAGCACTTAATGTTCTCAAATCACGCACATCCCAACCCCAGTTTGGATTTCTGGTTGCTGCCATCTCAGTCATCCCTAAGGAGACTGAAAGACTTGCGTGTTTCTTTGTGGTTTTTTTTTTTCTTTTGTTTGGCTTTTTTAAATAGTATTTGTACAAATGGATTTTGATTAAAAAATAAAAAAGCAACAGTGCGTATACACACACATATACATGAAGTTAACGGAAAAACATTACAAGTATTCTTTTAAACAAGTGTACTGGAATCCAGTATTAAATTAACTACAAATAACAAACATTGAACAGACTGGAGGATACAAACAGCAGCTAAAATGCACAAAGCAGCAGGCCAAATCAACTCTCCCGCACATAACATGAGCCTATAAGCACAAACTCCTTTCAAAGTGCAACCAGCACCAAGACTGAGCAAAAGAACACCACAAATTCATCCCACAAACCTACAAATGAAACGAATCTGCACAAGGTTGATTCGGAGCAACTAACACATCATTCTTTTCCCAGACACCAGGTAAGGTTTGTTCAGGAAATAGTACTGAGGCTCCAAACTCTTAGTTTGGCCTTAGACGATTTTGCCAACAGAGACTTTGGTGGCAGTGCAGGCTGCTGGCACTCATCCCTACAGCACAGCATGCTGTCCTCTCAGCCTGCTGACAAGTGTTTGCAGAGCCATATTAGGAATCATGTGAGAAATGGATCTGCATTTGAGGAAAGTAATAGGGAGGTGTTTTTAATCCAGATCAGCTCTCTTATCCTTTTCAAAGTACAGCACCACAACAATTGCGTTGGCACAACTAGGAGCTCAAGCCTTAAATGCCACACTTCAGTGCTACCTCCACAGCTGAAAGCACAGTTAGACAGGTGCTTATTAAATGACAACAGCGCCTTAAGAAGTTGCGCTTCTTTGTCCCTTACTGCTGATTCCATAATTTGCCATTGCCGCAACTGCGCCAGTGCAGATCTTTACTGCCAGTCATCTGGTTTACATCATCATCATCATCATCATGGCTTGGCTTCGCGGACGAAGATTTGGGAAGGGCTTTGCCCACACTTATTGCAAGCGCGCTGATGGCTGAAAAGGCCAATGCGGGATAGGCAAGACCGGTTGCAAAGAGCACACCGGAGGGTCTCCTTGGGTGGTATAGTCAAGGGGTTGGGTCTGCGGCTTCCAGTGACACCTTTCCACCTGCCGTTTCGTCCCTTGCCTGTCGCTACAGGGCTTTGCAAACGTGAGTACACCCTTCAAGCCTGCGCGGTGGATTTTTTAGGTGAGGTGCAGCGTGCGCGAGACTGGCCCCACCCTTTACACCTGAGGTTCATCTGCCAGGGCCGAGCGAGCTTGGACAGTGACAGCCAAGTCCTCAGGTCGTAGGTTTGGTTAGAGTATCCTTCTCTTAGATGGATGGCCTTACAGGGCTAAACGAGCTCCATCTGCCCGGGTTTGGAGTTAGAGTTGTCCTTCTCCTAGGATGGTTGCCCGAAGGCTAGTGAGCCCATCCTGCCCGTGGACACACTTTGTCTGACCCTTCAGTTGAGACCTGTCTGGCTTGGGAGACCCTACCGGAGGCATATGCCACCACCAGCATAGCTCTCAACTTCACAAGGGCATGCAAAATCTTTCCCCACGGCAAGGGGGTGCCCGTGAAAGAGTCTGGTTTACATATAATCTCTTAAAAGATCAGTCCTTTTCTTCCCTTTTCAATTTTGGAAAGAAAAACAAAAGATTGGGGGAAGGGCTAGAACGTATCTTTTGTTGACTGCTTCAGGAATCGAGGATATAGAAAAGGCCCACAAATAATTGTATGCAAACAGTACTGAGGAGAAGCGGGGATGGAAGAGGTAGAAGGAAACTTAAGTCAGCCTCATCACTAAAGCCAATGTGCTGAGTACAGAGCTCTTGCACAGGCACACTGCACAGTTTACCTTCTCTGTGCCCTGAAGGAAGAACACTCCACATTCTTTCTTGAGTTACTGTGGCCTCTGCCACTGTCGCCTCTGCCACACGGATGTTCTGTTGAAGTAGTATAACCTCAGTGGAATGACTGCAACTCTACAAGTTAAAGTCTACCACCCTGTGGATATTCCTCACAGAAGGAATTTGGAGTACATGGAAGAACATGGAGTTTTACCTATATTATACCTCGTTTAGTTTACTGTGTGGCAACTGCTATTCATCATTGCTATATGAAAATATCCAGTGGAAATCTAGGTAAATATTAATGCAGTATTTCACCTTTTAGCCACATATAAAAGACGAGTTACAGCCTGCTTTTACCCAACAACTTTAATCATGTAAATTAGTTACTTTAGTTTTCTCACAGTAACACAAATGATGCAATGTTAACATACCTGCATACGTTGGTAATGTCTGCACCCGAATAACCCTCCATTTTCTCAGCTATATTTGCAAGGTCAACATCATCAGCCAGTTCCAGCTCTCGCAGATTTATTCTTAGCAGTTCCTCTCTACCTTTGGCTATTCAAAGAATAGAAAATTGAGTCTATACAATTTGCTTTCTGAATAGAAATAATCAAGAAAGATAAGAGTGAAGAATGTGAAAAAGGACATGCTACAAAAGTAAATGTTCAATGTTTAGATTTAACCTGGTCCTGAACTTACAAATTAATTTGCATACATGTATCAATTAAGATTTTTAAATAGGGTGATAAAAACTGAAGAAACACTGATAAAATTTAGATTGTAGTCTTTTCAACCACTCCTCTCCCCAAGTCTTCATACCTGATGGTAAAGGAATGTAAATTCTCTTTTCTAGTCTCCGTCTTAGGGCTTCATCAATATCCCAAGGAAAATTAGTAGCAGCAAGTACCATGACCATCTTGGAAGGATCATCATTTTCAGTAGCCCCTCCAACACCTGCATTGGAGAAAAGTAAAATGTACATATGTTTTGTGAGACTTCATGTATAGAAAGAACAATACCCACAATTCTGTAATATTAAAGCAGCTGCTCTATTGCACTTTAGCGAGTCCAAGTGCAATAGAATTCAGTTTTTCATCTAAAAAAATGGAGGCTCAGTTTAATTAGGGTCAGGAAATTCCTCTCTATCATGGCTGGATCAGTTTTACAGCAGAGCTGTTTGTATTTCTGCCATTACAGTGTTTGAATTTTCACATCCACATCCTGTAACAGCACCTGAGGAAAACCAAAACTACTCACCAAAACGCAAACCCATCACCACACCAAGAAACAAACACCCCTCCCCTCTAACAGTATTCACTAACACCCCCTCAAAAAGCAGAATTACTTCTCTACAAAGTTCCTTCACTTCTGAATTCAGGCCAAATGTTTCCCATGTGCAGGTGGATTCTTACAAACTGCTCAAGTGAATGTTTATATTTGGTGGACTGAACCACAACTTTTCAGAGGCAGAGAGAACACCTCAGTCTCTGAAGTACTGTGAAACTGCTGCTATATGAAGACATTCATTTCATCACACTTGCTACTCTCTGCATTTACTGTTTTTGCTTATAATCATAGGATTGGGCTGTGGAATAGCCGCTGTACCTAGTCTGCCTGAAAATTTGCATATAAAACACCATTTATGAACACTCAAGTAAAAGGACTTCAAATAGTTGTTACTAACAAAATTAGCTTATGTTATGAGACCAGTATTACAGCTCTGCTGCTATTTGAAGTCAAACATAAAAGGGTATCAGTATCAGAGAACCCAAAATAAATATACAAATCTTCTGACTCATGGAATTCTATCACATATTACTCCATAGACTAGCTCTTTTCAGTTGCTCCTTTCCTTCTCCCTTCTCACCAGGGTATAAAAAGGATGCCTCTACAGCAACTTTGCACAGTGTTACCTATTTTTAAACTTTGCTGATTTATGAAACATTAACCAAATCGCTGTAATGAACTCTGTGTTTTAAAAAGAAAACTCTCCCAACCACTTCTATAAAAAAAATTTACCTTCATTTTTTATTTATTTTCATTTATTTTATTGGGAGAAAAAAAATATATCTCAAAGAGATATATATCAAATGTAATGATTGCCTTTGAAGTTTAAATTGGAACATGTGACAGTTCTTTTGAACGACTTTTTACTCAGTTTTGGAGAAGTGAGTGATATGCTACGTAAAGACTGAGAGGAGCAAGTAGTTTCTTCTGCAGTTTTGAAATCTTGTGTTTTCCACCGAATTGTCATTATTCTGGGTCAGTAATACAAGGTCACTGCTCAGATGCTAAATGATTGTTAAAATAATTGGTATCTTTTTTCCTTCCACACTGACAGTTGGAATAGTGCACTTGTATCTTTTCACCCTAATTTTATGTAAGGCTTTCAAACAAATTGCTTCTGAAGAATGAAGTGGTTTTTTTACTTCCCTCCCTCACTATTTCTCCAGTCCAGCACTTCCCAGTGATCAGGTTATTTACCATCCATCTGAACTAGCAGTTCTGCCTTCACACGTCGGCTAGCTTCATGCTCCTCTGATGTTCCCCTGCGACTACAGATAGAGTCTATCTCATCAATAAATATAGTTGTCGGGGCATAAAATCGAGCCTAAAGAAAGCAGAAGATAAAGCAGAAACTGAAATGGCAGTCTGGCCGCATTTAAGAAATAGCAGCATATTCAGAGCTGAGTAATGACACATTTACGCCAGCAAAGCAGCTCATAAGTATCAAGAATATTTAACCCTTCCCTCTCTTTGACCATTTCACTCAACTACAGAGCAGCTGTGCATTCATTAGTAACATTTGAGCAGAACAGTTTTTGGCAAAGTGTCCTATAGCTGTTAGGACTATAAATAAATGATTAATAAACCAAAGGCAGTTTTACACATTAAGAGTAACATTCATAACTGTGAAAGTCATCACAGAATGCTTGAACAACTCAGTTAAAGCTAGGATAAAAATTAAGCTAGGTTATCATGATAATGGAACTTGTCCAAGAGGCAGGTCAACTGCAAAGCAACTCTAACCTTTCTGGAAACAAGAGAGTCCAAGACAAGGATCTGCAATAATAAAAGCTATTGTTCTACAGCAGCCGAGATGCTGTCCATTGTGTATATGTATTTTGGATGGATAGGCATGATAACAACTCATTTAATATGATCAAACTATATTGTAAAAGATCTTTTTTATTTCCTGACTGTTCTGACTATTGTAACTGTAACTCTGCTGCCCCCTTCAGTACTGGGCATCCTGACAAACACTGCATGCAAAGCCCGCTAACACATGAAAAAAAGCCTATATATTCCGAACCAATTTCAGGTGGCGTGCTCTGAACTCAACAACGGTTTGCAAGTCCACTTATTTTAAAACAAAAAGACCACGCACAACAACAACAAAACACACACAGCCTAAGTAGGGTTCTTATCCAGAAAGCAATTAGATTTCATCTCCAGTTTTCCATTCAAGTACGTTCTACAGCACTCATCAGCTTATAACACCTTATCTTCGAATGTAACAAGCTAACCCTGAAAATAGACACCTCATTTTTCAGTATTTATAAAGCTATTTAGGAATAACCAGGTCTTGAATGTACACGGCCAAATTAGAAGGTCCTAAAGTGTTTGAAGCTCAAAGAGCAGTTTATATATGCTGTGAGTTCTAAACCTTGGCAAGGTCTCGCTATTCCAGAAGTAATTCTACTTTTCTCTCACTATTTATGTTCAGAAACTTCAATCACCATTTCAAACAGTAGACGAACAAGTTTCTCAGATTCTCCCCTGTATTTTGAGGTGAGTGTGGAAGACGAAACATTGAAAAAAGTAGTCTTGCATTCAGTGGCTACAGCTTTTGCCAGAAGGGTCTTTCCAGTACCAGGAGGACCAACCATCAGTACACCCTATTAAAATGAGAAAGAACCACTTTCAGGATAAGAATCAAAACACGGACAATTTCACAGTTTGTTTAACAGTGTAATATTAAAATACCAGTTGTAAACTTTCCCTTGAAAAGTTATTCAAAGGTAAGTAATTAATTACTATTATTACTTGAAACGATATAGCTGAAGACTGTATTTATCTGGCTGACATCTTTATTTTGTTAGTACTATTTACCATAAATTTTGTTACTAAAAAGTGGAAAGAATTTACATAAACTGTAAAACAATGGAAATTTCTTGTTCTGTCAAGATCCAATCTCAGAATCCTACTTACGATCACATGATCAGATTTTTTTCATACCTTCCATGGTCTTCTAATTCCCTTAAAAAACTCCGGCATCCACATTGGTAAAACTACAGCTTCCTTAAGCAGCTTTTTGGCTTCTACTAAATCAGCAATGTCATCCCTGGCAAGAAAGAGAAAGTTGTTTGACAGATTCAGACAGGTTGCAAAAGAATCAGTCCACAGCTCAAAACAATATCCAATTAAACTTATTGTTATGTAACAGCTCTTCCAAAATTTAGAAAAATGAGCTGGATTTATTTACGTTCTAGCGGCAAAAACCTACAACAACTACAGCTCACATATGGCTAGTAGATTCCAGCTGGATGCAAAAGCAATGAGGGACATATTAACTAAGCCACGAGAGCATTGTTGTTCTTATTCACAGAAAGAATAAGCAGAATAAGGCAAGTTGGTTAAACTCATGCTAGTTACAGATGACGCTTTCTTCTTTTGCCAAGAGGTTGGCTGTCCCTGAAACCTGAATACCATTTTTCATCATTTCGAGAACAATTTACTGAAGACTAGTAAATGGAGCTGAATTACAAAGAATTTTTAGAATTCTTTTTCAGAACTACAAATGTATTAATTCTTAGATACCTTATAGGCTGGTCTTATTTTCCTGAGGGTAACTCTCAAGGCATTCCACTTAATGGCATGTGCCCAAGTAACATTTTGGTTTCAATTAGTTTTAAATCTGAAGTTGTCATTTAAGATTCAATATAAAAACTGAAACATGTATTTACATATTAAACTGAAATACACAACAGTTGCATGCACACAAAGTTGTTTGTGAGATTGTTCAGTTTTTTTTAAAGCCTACTTTATTTGCCAGAAGATTTTTGCTCATTTAATCCTCACAAAAATCACCTAAGCTTGGAAACATATGGAACACAAAACAACCTTTGTATAAAGTTTAATATTTAACACATTTATGTAAAGGTATTGGCACATGGTTCTATTTTTATACTGGCAGTCATATCACATCGCATCCAACAAGATTTCAAAGGGTTCCTGTATTGACAGAACTTCTTCGTTAATTGGTTTTCTGTCTTGGTATGCCCCTGGGTAGCAAAAATTAAATTAAGAGACTCTTGCAGACACCAGAATCTTACACATTGCGAAAGAGTGTCTCAAAAACGGATTTCAGGACTTAGAAAAGTTTGAGAAGCTTTGTATGGTTGGGTTGGACAGGGCTTTGTGCAACCTGATCTAGGGAAAGATGTCCCTCCCCAGGATGGAAGGCTGGACTAGCTGATCTTTAAAGGTCCCTTCCAACCCAAACTGTTCTGTGAATCTATGGGTGGAAAAAAAAGTCCTAAAAATATTCAACTACGCAAGAAGTTTAGTTGCCTATTTAATGAGTGAAGAAAAGCTGTAAGTACTTTTTATATACAAACATACACTAAAATACTTAATTCTTGTCATACTGTATAAGAGGAAAAAGAAACCACTCAGAAAGACTGGCAGCAGTATTAAAACTTACCATCTAATGTTGGGATTCTGAGAAATTATATCTCTTTCCAAAGCTTCTACTAAATCTTTATCATATCCAGTACTATCAAATTTCTTTGGTTCAGACTCTGAAATCTCAGATGCAGATTTGTTCTACACATAAAAGATACAACAATGTAAATACATAACGATGGTTATGCTACTAATGGGTTTTTATAACAAGTCCACAATAGCATATTTCTAGAAGGTGGCAACATAAACCAGCATGAAAATTATGAAGCATCCATATTACTGCTGCACTGCTCAACCTATGTAGGTCACCCAGACTTCTGTACTGCCCTGGTCCCACACCCTTCTCCCCAAAGCCTGACTGTACTGATTGATGCAGTTTCTTTGCTTTACTAGGTAATCAAAACTGCATACACCTACACTAGTATAAGTGTTCGCTTCTTCTCCCAGAGAAGTCAAAAACTGAGAAAGTAGCTTGAGACTGGATCAGAAAGCGTCACAGAGCTAGAGTATCCCAAATCCTGTAAGACTCATGAATATGCTATATATATATGGGACACACACACAAAAAAAAATTAAGCAGGACTTCCAGATACAGGATGAGCAAAGGTAATCTGCAGGAAGATCACAGAAGTAAAAAAGAGCTAATTAACTGATACATAAGCATGGACAAGAACAGCAGAGAGGCAGCTCTGCAGTGGAGCAGTTGCAAAGCTACACAGTTAAAAGGGCTCAAACAGCAGAGACCATGCAACTGAGAGGAAATAAAATGCACTAGACGTACCCTGGTGTTTTTTTAATACACTTAACAGCAAGCACTGGTGATGACAGAACAACTGTAAAAAAGAAGAGAGACCTATCCTGTCTCTGTGTGTGCATATCCTTAGTGAGAGAGGATTATCACTCAAAGACAATGTCATTTCACTCCTAGTAAAAGCAGTAGCTTACATAGGTAAATAATTCTGCCCTTGTAGTCTATAATATTCCCACAGACCATGATGCCTTGCCACAACATAAGGCTGCTGAAGCTAACAAACTATTACATGGGTATTTGATTTATTCAGACTCTGGAAAACTATGAATTTAGTGTCTTCCGTATAATCTCTGGTCATCAGCTAAATTCATGGTGACCAGAGCACAAGCAAAATTTAAAGCACTCCGATTGCAAAGAATAGATCATAGATTATTTTCTCTCATGAAGCATGTTGGGGTTTTGTTTGTTTTAAACTGAAGAGAGTCTAGAGCTACTATTAGATCTCAATAAAAAGATAAGTTAAGGTCTCCCTTTAAGACAAAATATATCATTAAATGCCTTAGAACAGGCGAGTCAAACTCAGTCTAAAATATACAAAAGCAATTAAAGAACTCACAAGGGCATCCCATTTGAATGAGCTCCAGCAGGCTCAGTTTCAGTAATTCAGTGGTATAATTTTAAACAACTATCTCCAATTTGCAGCAAACAAGCCCTCCAGAGGAGGGTTTGAGGGGTTTTTTTAATTAATCTGTAACCAAGACTGTCCAAAAAATCAAAGATACCTTACAAGATGAAATTCAAATCAGCATGCTGACTTGAACAGGAGAAACATTTTACAGGCATCTGATTTTATAACACAGTCAATATTAAGAAAGCCAAACTGAGTTTCTCGACTTTATGAAGTTACTTCCAAGCTTACCTTTTCCTCTTTTCCTTTATTTTGCTGATCCTTTTTTTCCCGACTGCGGACCGCCTTCCCTTTATCACTGGGATTTCGAGATGATGGACGGTGAGGGCCCCTGACAGCTGCACTTATACGATTATTGTGACCTCTGCAATCACTGCACGAAGCAGACTGACGTTTTCTGGGTCCTGGCGAAGGTCTAATTAGTTGTAACATATGCAAAAAGCCTCAGTATAAAGTCACTGGTGAGCACTACGTAACCAAATCAAGTGAGTACAAACTGAAAAGCTGTTTTGCTCAAGATAAAAATCTCTACATCAGAAACAAGACAGACATTTTTTGATAGTCACTAAAAATCCATTTTCCCTTTGCCACAAGCTCAGGGCTCATTTGCTTAAAACAAGCTCCTTGCTTTGTATATTTCATAAATAAAATTAATCCCAGTATTATGAAGCTTAGGAAAAAACACACAAAAATCACCTCAGTATATTTTCTCCTTATCACAATGGTCCTCACTCTCCTACGCAAAGAAATATAAATGTTTCTTGGGAATGACAGTTTTATTTTCACTTCCCTTTAATTTCCATTTTTTGGGAAAGAAAATGTGTACATGAGGCCTCCAGTTGCTTGAAACTAGACTACTTTTAGAAGCACATACGAATAAGCCAATACCATGATTGGTACTATGGATTTCTTTTTCAAAATTCAGTTTCTTACTGATGCAAATCCATTACTCTCCCAGATATACTTTTTCTATAGGCCTTGCTAAAATTTCAGCATTAATAAGCTATCAGTCAAGTTTATGCTCAGGGATATTTCTAAAGACCAGGAAATGGAAGACTCTGATGTGGAGAGCATTTACTTGAACTAGAAGATGTGTTTTGACATATCGTTCAAGATATAGGGTCTAGTATCTACATGAAGGTTGTCTGTGATTCACAGCAGCAAGTTTGTCAGAACTGTACGTATCTCTTAAAGGTGAAATGCATATTAGGCAACATGAATATGCTAATGATAAGATCTTACGGTTTAACGTATTTTCACTCTCCAAATGGAGTATCTACCACCCCATACTTTTATTTATGAACACCTAGCCACCTCTGAATTCCATCCCAAAGCTCAAATAAAGGAATAGTGAGGACGCATAAAATTTCCACCTGAATTTGTGAGTTCTCCTATCTCAGCATAGGAATTCACTGTGGTTATTTCAACACAATGTGGCCCAAGTTTCCACCGTGGCTCTTTCATATTACCACAACTCAATACTTCACCAGCTGGCAAGATAAATGGAACACAAACAGTGCTCTCAAGCCTTTCCCGTTTTAGAAACATAAGTTTGTGTATCTCTTCTCCAGGAAGCTTCAAAACGTTAGGAAAGATCTACCTGCCCAGAAGGTTTGAATGAAATCGTCTGGCAGTGTTCCAAAGTTACTAAATGAGGTAAACAGAAACAACGTGATCACACAAGACACATTTCTTTCAGAAGGAGGGCTTAAACTAAATCAATTAGAAAAAAGTAAAATTGTACCCATAAAGACTGAAGTTATCCATCTGTGAGAAACAACTGCTGCGTTCAAAGCCCCAGCGAACAGTTTGACAGTACCAGCTAAGCTGGTCTAATGGTAATTTCCTGGCAAAATGCACAGTCCCACATCTGCTTTGTATGCACTCCTGTTGCCTCCTTCACGCTACCACTGGCATGTGTTAGACCCTCCAATTAACCAGTTCAGATAGCTAATCTCAGGAAAAAACCCAACAAAAGCCAAACAAACTAAAAGCCAAATAAATAGACGACTAGTCCCACAAAACAGTGTCTCATTTGCCAGTTTAGCATCCTGAACCAGCTAATCAACGCAGACAAAGACAAAAGTGAAAAAAAGCCTCAGGCAACTGTGGAGGGCAGGACTGACTATCGGCAGCAGTTAGACAGTTAAACCTCACTGCAAGGCCTTGGTTTCACACACACTACTAACGCAGCATAATTCAAAACTACTTCTGAAATAAGCAGGCTTGCCTGTAGCTAGATGCTTGCTCCCACCCCTTCCCCGGAGCTTATGCTAGCCTCACTGACCAGTTCACAAAGGAGATCAGGAAACTGCCTTGCTACACAAAAGGAACTGAGCTCGAACACTTCTAGATTTTACTGTTACTCTGATAATACATCTTCATCCTCTTCATAACAGCTACAGGCAAAATCATTTTAAAGTTGATGAGAAGATCAATACCAAAATAGAGGATTCCACAGAATGACAAGTTTATCTTAAGTCAGGGGAGAAAAAACCCCCCAAAACACAAAAACTTGACATTAGACAAGCCTATATAAGATAGAAGCCCCAGAACGTCCTGAAGCAGGCTGCTGGTGCATTAAACATTTAAGTTCTAGAACAAAAATGACATGGGAGCAGGCTGACGTCAAAGCACGCTTTGCCCTGATTAACATTAATTTAGGTCTTCAGGTTTCCTCTTACCTACGTTCAGCAGGTACTGGCAAAGACCAGACTTCTGCATCATGAGCTGGTAATTCTTGTTGTGAAGCTTTCAATGGAGTACTGTCTAGTTTAAAACTCTCCAGTGTTTTCATTATATCTTTCACATGCTTAGCCTCCACACTTATCTCCTGCCAAACCTGATTAAAAAAAAAAAAAAAAAAAGAGTAGATTAAGCACATTGCAAATAAGTTTGTAACAGTCCTCTGTTCAAGCCCATGTAATGCCTGGATGGATTCCACAAGGTTTCACAAGCTATTCTATGCTACTTCATTTGACAAGAATAACACACATCAGATATTAAGAAGGCTTTTGTGCCTTCCTCAGCACATTTAAAGAATAAACAAATAGATTTTGGATTTAACATCAAAGAGACTTTTGATAAATTTTGCATATTGGACAAGTACGACAGACAAGTGCGCAACCTTTTAGACTGAATGTCAATGAAAAAAATGATGGTTTGTGTTAAGGATAAATTAACATGGTAGCCACAACTCAGTTTCTCTTAAGGATCAAAGTCACACTGCTAAAACACTAAAAATTTATCAAGAAGTTTCCACTGAAACATGGTTGAGGCATCACAGAAAGTACCTAAACTTGAACAGATGAGAAACAAACAGTGTGTCTTATGTCTTCTTTTGCTGATATATTTAGAAGATAACAAAATACATGACTTCTGGACCAAAGACAAGCCGAGAGCATATCCTAAAGTAACCTTGGGCAGTTAAAATGCCAAAATACACTCCTAAGGTAAAATAGAGCATGCTAATTATGAAACCTCCCCAAAATGTTTTAATCATTAGATAGCATACACATGCATGTTGTAGGATGGGTAGGGAAATACGAGTAACCAATCAAGTGCCTCGTACTATTACAAATAGCGTGTGCCTTGCAATGATGGGTGTGCTGGCTGTTGTTAGATGCCTGGCACCCAAGTCTGCAGAAAAGAAATAAAGACAAATACCTCGGTTCAGTGTGTGGATTGGCTTCTTGCACACCGGCGAAAAACCCTTATTAGGGACAAGATAGAGACATGCAATGGCAAGAAGCTGACAAGTCAGACAGTACACTGGCTCCCCAGGGCTGTGTTCCATTGCCTGTTTCGTCATTGTCAGAGCAAGAAGTCATAAAGAAGACTTAAATAAGTCTATATAACAACAAAAACCCCTATATGTAACAGCACTAGAGAATGGTGTATTTTTCATACTTTTGTTTACCATAGGATAGGCAATTTTTGCTACTTCTATGCTTTCTCCACAAAATGTCCCAGAAAAGTACTATTTACCTGTTGCCATTTCTGTTGCAGATACGTATCTCTGACAGAGTAAAGGTACTTATTCATTTGGTCAAGAACTCCCTGGTAGTAGACCATCGCAGAGTCGTAATTTCCCAGTAAGGCATATTCACGGGCCAGCTTTACATTCTCACTGATCATAACAAGGCTCATGTTCAACATGAAGCTGAAAAAAATAGGAAATACTAAGAAAAAAAAAAATCCCAGGACCAGCACACATTTTTGCAACTATTTTCTTACGCTCATTACCTCATTGTCATACCAAAATATAGAAGCTGGAAATATACCGGTTAGAAAAAGGTCCTAGAATGAATATCGTCCATATAAAAAGATAATTGTTTCTCTATTACTAGAAATGAAACTCTTCACTGCATAGAATTGTTCCATGCCATGAAGAGTTTTTTGAAAAGTATATACAAGATATGCAGATTTAAATGCACTGTTGCAAGCCACAATTGCATACTCTTCCTCCCTCTTTATTCTGCTGTGAGAGAAATTGGTATTTTACTTTCAGCACTACAACGCTGTCCTAGCTATAACGGCCTGTGTTTAAAAAAAAAACTAACAACAAACACCAAACAATAAACCAAAGCCCCTCCCCCCGAATACTTTAAGTTTTGTTAATTTTTTTACCTTAACATCCCATACATGTAAGTTAAACAGTCTGTTTTTCCCTTGTGGTGAACACTCCTTTTCCATTTATTTGATTTTATAATTTTTCGGTTTTATTTAATATTTCTTTGAAACAAATAACCACCTTCCACGTCCAGCTTGCACTTTCCTATCACCTTAATTTTTATACTTAAAAAGAAACACTGAAAAAATGTTGAGGCTGCAAAGTTATCACTGAGAAGTAAGGAAAGGACACAATTATACCTTTAGTGTGTAGCTACCCATTTCACATACTGTTCAAACCATGATATTTTTCCCTACCGGTGGGGTTTTTTTTGGTTGGGTTTTTTTTTTTGAGCTAGCATCATTCCTGCAAGAGCCGTCTTGCTCTACTTTCAGTACCTGTGCACAGTACCAGTAAGAAGCAACTGCAGACAAGCAATTACAGCTAAGCCCTGGGATGAAGCATACTTGATACAGATCAACTATTTAAAGAATGTAGGAGGTACTAAACTCACAGGCGCAATAAACAGATTTAAGACTGAACACATTTCAAGACCAGGTCAGGGTCAAATTTGGACATATTATCAGAGGTTTCAGAAGCCACACTCTGCACACACCAGACAATCTATTGCTAAAGTATTAGCTCCCCATTGCAAAGAGGGGCGGCTAAGTATGAACCAACCATCCACTCTTTTTTTTGTCCCCTTCCCAAGTAGCTTTATGCACACACACACGCAACTGATCCATTTCGAAGCCAATATCCTCTTCTTTTTGCTTCCTTCCTCTTCCTTCTTCAGTTTGCCTTGAAGCAAAGAGCTGCTGTGAAAAGTTTCAGCCCAAACAGCAAAACTTTGGCAGCAGCAGAACGGGACAGGCTTCTGACAGCCCACACCCATCCAAGCAGAAGGGACCCGTGGGGCTGAGTCTGGAAACCTGCTATCAGAAGAACCTATACTATATAGTCTCGCTCCGGCCAGACACTTGCTGAGCTGGCCATGACATCTACAAGCTGCTACAGTTAACATGACCAGCAACTACAAAGACTGCCATATACCAGGCTAATCAGGTTCTGGAGACACAATTTGACTTGGGAGTTCTCTGGGGTTTTACCTCAGGAGAAAGAGCCTGCAGATGTTTGTTAAATGCTGCATGGATCATCACACAGATATTACCAAAGTTTTCCCTGCTGTATTTAGGAGCAAGCTTTTCCACTCCTGTTCATCCTACCAGATACACCTGTTTGCTTGTCCTGAGAATTCAGACTGATGACTAACACTACTGAAATCACAAGTTGAGCAAGACGCTAATAAACATTTTAAAAATCAAGTAATAGCAAGTTACTAAAACCAAACTAGACTTTCAAAGAGAGAAGTCATAGATAACTTTTTTTACACTCAATACTCTAGAGCAATCCAAGCAGAACAGCAATTCTGTTTAAATATCCAGAAAAAAAAACCCCAAAAGCTTATAAGAGTAGCTTTCATATGGAAATGTGAAAATAGCAAGATTAAAAAAAAAGAGGCTAAGTCCGAAAGATATGAAAGCTTGGGACCAAAATGACAGTACTGCACCTAATAACAAAAGAGTAAATGTGATTTTCAGGTGCGAGAAGATAAGAAAGGAAGGACAGAAAGGAGAAACAGACATATAAGAATGAGCTAACATCTCAAATGGGGAAAAAAAAATAAAAAAGGTGCTCATTTAGATTTATAATGCTTCCAACATAACCAAAGTAGTAATTCCAATGAAAACCCAGGAATCTATCCATTTCATCGCTGGTACAGAAAATGCAAGAGAATTTATTTTAGACTAGAAAACCAATTTAATTTTTTGCTTCATGTTGAGTCATAAGAGTGGAAGAGCTTGAAGTGGCTTCCAAATACAAGGCTCTTGTGTACAAGTGGGGCAGAAAAAGCTGCTGGCTCTGCTTATGTCTGGACACACCACTGCTGCTGCCACTTGAATACTGGCAGTGTCAGAGCTGATACATGAGTCTATAGACTTACTGCACCTGTAACTGAAGATGCTGAAGCAGTTCTAAGACAGAGAAACAAAACGTAGAGTACTCATCTACTAAACTAAAGTTTGCAGCAGAAAATCACAGCAGACTGGGGCAGCTCAGACTAGGATGCAAGACACGTGTGGGAGAAGCGTGAGCATGCAGAAACCCAGAGCTAAACCAGACCTGAAGGAAATAAAAACCCACAAAACTAATCCTGCACCACTTAATAATTTGTAAAGTATCTATAAATACCTAGTACTATCCTGTAACAGGCTGTTAAAGCAGCAAGGCTGCGCTTATCAGCAACGACCTTTCCACGAATCACACCCAGTGAAGTTATCTATGTTCCAAAAGCAGCTGAAATAGTAATGAGCCCATAAAGTTTACAGCAAACAGGATAAAAGGAAAATAACCTAAGCACTTTGTCTTGCAAGTTTAATTCTACACTGTGTACAAACACACACAGTTCACAATAAGAATACTCACTCTCTACATACACTAGCTGTGACTATATATGGTTCCCTGAAATGAACACAACAGAAACCCAGCAAATTAGCCCATGTCTAGTAACAGAATACATTACATCATTTGCTCCAAGCACCTAAAATACTTCCAGAGGTTGGAAGTGCTCAGAGCAGTAGGGGCTGAAACCTAACAAAGGTTCGAGATACCTACAGCTTTTGAGCATGAAGCTTTGGAACTTATTTTTATATTTTCTTTCAAAGGTTACAGCCTGACCATTTTCAAGAAAATAATTTTTTCCAAAATACTTCAAGGAATTATCATAAGGAATGACCATATGTAATTTCTCCTCGCATTCACACATTAGAATTTGGGAACCTGTAACTGAACACAGTATCAATCCTGTTTCACAAAGACATCTCCCACAACTTTAAGAAAAAGAGATTGATATGCAGATGTTTGGAGGAAAGATTAAAGTTGGGGTCTATCAGTTACTATGGGGGGGACTCATCAGCTACTCTGCTGACTCGCACAAGCCATACAAGGAAAATAGTTCCAAAGAGTCCTTTGCTCCAACCTTAATGTTTGCACTAAGCCAGAGCCTGAATTTTGGCAGAGTGTACGTGTTTCCATTATTTCAGCCTGCTACACTGGCTCTGACATCAAAGCGACTATGTAAAATTTGGAAGGTTCTCTCAGCAAGCCAGGTGGAAAAAAACACAAACCCGAAGTAATAGCTTTCAGAAATCAATTTTTACTGATGATATGGTGGCTTGCCTCATCTTCAAGGTCCCTTCCAGCTTTAATACTCTTCTTCATAACATCCACTCCTAGCAACATCTGGCACCAACAAGTGATTGCGTTAATTACTTGGGAAATAGAAGAGTTGCCAGACTTACTGGATACTAAACAAACGGGTTCTTATCCACTTACTGTATTTAACAGTAACGGTAGCAAAAGAAAAACCACCAGCAACCACAAACATAAGCATACTTAGCTGTTTATGAAAAACCCCAAAAACATTAAATAGAGATACAGCATTGGCAGGTGATTTCATGTTTTCAAGGCTAAGCCTTTCAAAAGGCTGAAAAAAAAAAAATCACATTACTTACTCCCCATTTCACAGGGGCTGGAGTTCTATTAGATGATCAATGTTAAATTAGAAATTTTTTCCCAGAAAATTTAGAAGGGTCTGTAAGAGAATGGGTATCTAGAATTGATGCCTACTGCTGCTCTCTGTTCGGGGAGAAAACTAGCATAATTGCAAAAAGCTTACTTCAATAACAAAAAAAAACAGGTGGAGGGGGAAGGGAGAAGCACGAACCAAAGTTCAGTGCCTGAACTAGTTCGGCTGGTGCCGTAACACAGCTGCCCACCCAGTCTGGCTCCCCCGGGGAGGGGGAGGGACGCCACGGCGATGCTCCGTGCGGCTCCGAGCACGTGTAAGTTACGGCAGTGACATAAGACCGACGAGCACGGCGTAATGGTCACGGGTGTCACGACAGCAACGACCGCGGCGACTCACTCTCCACAGCAGTCTCTGGGCCGCGGGACAGAGGAGCAGGAACTCTCCTCCTGCCCGGGCGGAGGAGTGCCCAGGTCCCCTCAGGGAGATTCACGCCGGGCGGGGCGCGGAGTCGGCCCTCGCCTCGGGCCGGCAGCCCCTCGCCTCCCCGCCGAGCATGGGCAGCCTGCGGCCCCCGCAAGGGCCGGGCCGGGGCAGACAGGAGGGTGATACCGCGGGTCTCTCTCACTCACTTAGTCCTCTCCAGAGCTCGGCCCCACCGCAGCAACAGGTCCCAGCAACCACGACCCCTCCGCTTCTTCCTCCTCCTTCGGCGGCGCTAACCCCACCCCCGGCCTTGCCCGCCTCCTCCCGCCGCCGCCGCCGCCGCCGGCAGTTTGAAGGCAGATCCGGCTGCGTCACTTCCAGCCCGCGGGAGGCGGTGTGTGTGTGGGGAGGATGGAGGTCTGGTCAACCAGGCCGACAACGCGTTGGTGTCTCTTTTAGCACTATTATTGACAGCGACGACCTATTTTTTAATTGCTTTGTCATTTTTAAGAAAATATAAAAGGCAGAGGGAACAAAGAAATCGGGGAAAAGAAAAAAGGAAATTACCGGTGCATTGGCCGGGAATCGAACCCGGGCCCCCCGCGTGGCAGGCGAGAATTCTACCACTGAACTACCAATGCCCACGCGTCAATCGTTCTCCGCTTGCGTCACTCGAAGCTGACGGGAGGTGATTGCGCCTGCGCCGGGACACGCCTTCAAACGGTCGCGGCGGGGCGTGCGGCCCGCCGCGACCGTTTGAAAGCCCGCGGCGGCGGTTGAAGGCGACGGCGATAACATGCACAGCGGGGGCCAGGAAGCCTGGACTTGCAGGTATGCAGAGACCTGACAAAAGGGAGTGCCCGTGTCGTGACACAGACAAACGAATACTCAAAAGGCCAGTGAGTAAGTTACTACGGCCATGAGACAACGTGAGCTTGTTAAAAGTTTACTCATTAGGCACATAATAAAGGAATAATTTGCTTAAGCGGAGTTGTGCTGTGGTCTGTGTGTTTAATTGGAGAATCCAGAAGCACTGACAGTCAGAAGGATATTTATAATACAAAAAGACATTATATATATACACATATACACACATGGAATATATCTATATGTATCTATATAGATATATATAAAAATCAGTAAACTTGAATAATGCCTTTATGAAGAGCATCTTAAGGCATTCAAATATTTTACTATGACATTGACCCAATTTATTATCTTGCTTTGGCTGAATTAAAGAAGATTAAAGGTCTGATCTGAGACACCAAAGACATAATGAAACCAAAGCCTAATGGTATCTTGGGTGACAGCAGCAGCATCTAAGAACCCACCCACTGCAGTGTCTATTAGCCGAGTAATACTAAAAGGAGTCTAAATAAATCATTCCCACTCACAGCAGAAGATACGACAGTCTCAAAGAGACCTTCTAACCATATATTCTACAGACACTATTACAAATCAAGGATAGAAAAGATACAGCAAGAGGGCCTGCCCTAGGATAGAATGCCACTGAATATCAAATAGTATTTACAGTACAGTTATAGGATTATAGAATATTTTATAAATACAATTAATATGTATATAAGGGCACATAAAAGAGAAATTTGTTTTCACGCTTTACAAAGCGAAAGTAACCCAAACTAAACCTTGATGCAGAATTCCACAGCTATTGGTTAGAAACCTCTTCTCAACTGCCTGCACAAACCAATCCCCACCAAAGGTCACCAGTGAAACACCCATGTTTTAAGCAGCAGCTATGAAGAATCTCAACAGACTCTGAATCTACGTATGAAACATGAAGTTTCAAAACATGGGTAAGGCATAGCACATTGGAGACCTGTGACAACATTCATGTATAACTATCTTTCTCAGAGAACTTGGATTGTAACACACTGCATTTTTGCAAGGAAATGTATAATACTGCAGCATATAAGTGACAAAATTCAGACAAGGTATATTAAAACTTCTAACACAAGGTAACAGAAAATGCCAGAAGCATCTACCAAATTCTAAAGATGTGAGCTCTTCCTATAGCTCTTTAGAAATGGTAAAATAGTTAATATTTCAGTACTTGCACATGTCCTTAAAAGACTCAATATTAATAAAAAGAATTGGTTTTGCTTGTAGAGAACCATGGTGCCTTTACAGGACTCTTTTTAAATTTTTTTTTTTAAATACATTGGCTAAAGACCAGTTATAAACAGGAATATACCATAACACAATGCAGGCAAGAGGAGAAATGTAATCAGATAAAAGGGCAATTTTAACAGTCAATTTAATGAAGAACTGTTATTATTTTCTCTGCACACTTCAGAAATGGTAAGGCAGGCTTGATTAAATTACCTTTAACCAGTAATATGTTACACTTTTCTCCAAGCCAAGTAGACCAGTTTTACTGGGATATTTACTGTGAAGGAAGATAATCTTTAAAGTTTATTTACATGGAAAACAATCTTTTTTTACATAACATATAAAATGGAGTCAACACTGCAGCCATTTTATAATGTTTAAGCTAAATGAAATGAATCTTAAAAGCTATTCTATATCAACAGCTGTGGAACACACAGACAGAACATGAATTGTTTTATTAAGCTACAAACCCATTTTCATTATAGGAAGTAAGAAAACGATTTTTGATAACCATCTTCTAACCACGGTAAGTACTTCACAGTAGAGGGGTGAACTTCCACAAATGGTTTCTCCTGTGATCAAGTCTATTTAAGAAGTTTTCCTGCTGCCAACCCTCTTTCATTCCCTTCCTCAGTTATGCCAATACAAATAATTTTTTTGACCACGCTGGAAACTGAATCACTCGAATGAGCTTACAAGCGAGAAACCTCCAAATGCTAAATACCAAGCAGTTTTTTCACTGACCCAGTATTTAGCATGCTACTATAGACAGTTGCACTGGCACAAAGAGAGACACTGAAGGGGAGCAGAGAAAGGGAACAAATGGCTAGACACGCACACGAACTTCTTAAACCAGCTACGTGAGAACATAAACTAGTAGCGGGTGTTTGCTGCAAGAACACCTACGAAAATCAGTTCAGGGATGTTTAGATAGTCACAATGCCAGTGCAAAGGCACAAATAATAATTTAAGAAAGCTGTAATGCTTACAGGCACATTATTAGACCATCCATCGGGAATTAAATTCCAAGGAAAAAGAAATGTTTTAGAAGACATGAAGATTACTAAAAATAGTGCATTTTCTTTACCATTGTGTTAGCTTGCAGAAAGAGCAAGCAAAAACAACGTAATTCTGCCTCTCACCTGCAACTCCTGGTCTTGTCTCAAGGAGGGTGCTCAGAGGGTTGCCCTGCTCCCAGTAACCTTGACAGGCTCATTACCCTCCCACCACGAGACCCAAGGAGATGCCTGCTCACCTGCTGCAGTAAATGACGAAAACAGTAATGCAGAAGGCAGCAGACACAGTGTAAGTTCCTAATTCTGTTCAGAATTGGGCTGTGAAAGTCAGACCGCTGCTGCTGTACCAATGGCTCAGATGGACTGATGTGTGATGCTTCTCCTCACTAACTAGAAGGAAAACTGCTGAGGCTTAAGTGAAACTGGTCTCCACAACAACAGTCTCAAAAGCTATAATTTATAATCTTTTCCTATTACTACCTCAAACATGTAATAAACTACTCTAGGAATTTTTCATTTGAAAAGTAAATTCATCTCAAGCAGAACTGTACACACTTTACAGTTTGGTTGCAGTCAGAAATTAAACTAGATTTCAGGAAGTTTTTCCTAGAGCTTCTTTTCCTCTCATAACTATAAGAACTGATGACAGGAGACAATCAAGCTGTTTTCTCAGTGAGCAGTCCTTTTGCTTTGAGAGTACCAGTCTCACGCTACAGTGTTACTAACATAAAATTCAATTATTACTTTTTAATAAAATACTGGTTCTAATGCTTTATCACTTTCCAGTCATACTATAGCCACGACTGACACTTTCTTGTTCCAAAGCTGAGAACTACCACAGCAGCTGGAAACATTTCACCACACAGATGGCTCAGTTTTTCTAACACTGTGAATAATTACACTAAATACAGTGAGAATTGAGGGTACAGCAGCCTTTCATTTTTTTTTATCTGCAGAAACACAGAGAGCTTTATTAGTGTAAAGTAGGTTTTATATTTGGTCAATGCAAGGAAAAACTGTCATTAAGAATTCTGAAGCAGAGATTTGTTTTCTAAAATTATTCAGTATATGTACAAATAGATATCAGGCATCATCTTAGGAAAAAAACCATAATGATCACTAGTTCCTATTTTGAGTACTCAGAGTACAGAGAACTGGTTATAAAATTCAAGTGATATTTGTTTTATCTAACATCAAATCTCTTCTAAAGTAAATAATTAACAATGCTGGAATAAATTAATATTTGAGAAAGATTTCCCTGTATTCTGGGGAAACAAAATGTTCAGAGAGGGAAAGAGAAGACAGAGTTTTCTTAGTGTTTTAAAAAAAAATGTGTGCATGTATTTACCCTAGCAACCTTCTCCAAATTCTCTTAAGAGATTTTTCAAAAATTTCAGCTGCAAGTTTATTTAGTTTTTAATCTTTATTCCTCTACTAAACATAAACCAAGTCACGATTTTGAACTCCTCTACTTGCCTGTTCATCATCATCATCATCTGACTGCTGTTCTGAGTTTTGCGAACTACCATACTCATACTCAATGGGCTTTGGATTGTTGTATGGGTAGCCATTGTCATCAAAAAACCTTCGGAAGGTGAACTCATAAAAAGCATGTTCGGGATGTTTTCCATTTTTGTACCACCCGTTAAGCGTATCATTTCTGTTTCCTTCCTTATCATCATCACTCCACAATTTATCTGGATCAACTGGATCAAAATTTGATGTGTCCGTAGGATGAGCAATTTTGGGAATATAGAAAGCAGACTGTCGCCGTAGATCACTTGAAAAATCAATTGTTTTAAAAAATGGATGAGCTTTTATTTCATCTGCACCGTTTTTGCCTAAACGATCTTCTGGCCCTCGGCAGAGTTTAATAATAAGGTCAGATGCCTCTGGAGTCAATTTAGCTTGAGGTGGAATATGAAGCGCAGTTTGCCAGTTGATAACCTTTAAAGCAAAAGGAAGTGTTATTCTATTTACAACTTCATAAAAAGGAAAAAACACAGTGAAAATTAAAACAACCAAAATGCCCAACAAACAGGCATAAAGCAATCACTCAACATGTGTAAACGGTTTCAATTTTCCCCTCTGTAGCGTTCAGAAACACAAGGAACATTTTGTATGGAAATCTGACAAAACCTAGGTAAAGTTTATTCACATTCCAAATCTAAACTAGGGTCTGGCACAGAATACCCCTGCTATAAACCAACAAATATACCAGAAAATCAAGCACCTGGCACCTAAGATTAGGCACATGGCTTAAAATCTTAAACAGAAGGGAAGGCAAATTAATTTTGATTTATTTGATGCACTGGAAAGATTAACAGATTTAAAGTAAAAAAAAAAGTCAATATTGCACTGCATTTGAACCAAGTAACATCTTGCAAGATGAATGCAGTTTTGCAAAAATGGCCCCTGCAGAAGATTGCCCTGATGGTTTCTCTGGAGCATTCAGGGCTCAGGAAGGAAGGGACCAATGGCTCTGAGCTGCCAGTAACCCTGAGCAGCCACAGCCATCTGCTGCTCCTCCACCTTTGTGCACTGAGCACCTGCAGAGACATCACCAAAGGAAACTATCTGCAGGTAAGGGGGCATGGAAGGCAAATGGTGAGAAGAGAACACCCAGATGCTGGCAAAGGAGAAGAAAAGAGAGTGGACATAATAACTGAAACAGGTGCAAGAAGTGAAAGGAACAGCTGAGACCTGAAATGGGATTTTTAGTTGGCATGTTTACTGCATGGCCAGATAAAAGATATGAACATGATCCTTGAAGCCCCTTTACAAATTAAGTGCACCGCCACAGTAATGTGAAGTTTAAAATCTTGTTAGTTTATAACACGCTTGGATAGAGCAGCACTTTCAAAAATCACCTCTGATTCCATTACAAATTAGAACAACAGTGTAAATTCCAAGCCTGCTTTTTCAGACTGTTAATACCAGACTTTTAAAGTTACCTTCATTTGTGTTTCCAGAGGTGTCTGTGCCAGGAATGGAGGCTGCCCCACTAACATTTCAAAGAGAATTACTCCAACGCTCCACCAGTCACACAACTGTGTGTAACCTGCAATGAAGTCAAAACAAGGTAGTCAAGGCCCTAGTATAATTTTAATCTTGTATCTCTAAGAATAAACAAAGCTTCACACATGCGTTCTATTCAATATTTAAGATTTCCATATTAACAATTATTTATTTTTTGTCAAAATAGTATATACCTGGGAAAAGTGGCAGTGTAAGAAAGGTGACGCAAGCAAGCCACCTGAACCTCAGTGACTCTGCAGTGCTATTACAGCACAAAAATGCATTACCTGTTCGTAACAGTACTTCTGGCGCAATGTAGTTGGGCGTGCCAACAAGGGAATGGGCCAGGCAGCGCTGATGCTGACGCGCAGCCCTACGCTCAAGCGGCTTCAGCCGATCTCCACACCTGCAATTTGCTGGGTCACCCCACTCATTGCTGAAATCCATACTATCTTGACGTGCATGATCACCTATAGTTGAGTGAGAAAGATATCAAAATCGAGGAAGATTACTTTAGTCCTTTTCTAGTATGAAATTTGCTTTATCTGTTAACATTTCTTGTTATGAGGCAGAATCTGTTTCAATTTCAACATTCAATTTGAGAGCTAAAATGGTCATCAACATCAGAATTTTGACTTTTTGCTTATGATATAAAACACCAAATTTTGAGGACACTTTTTTAAAGTTAATTTTTGACATAACTGTGAAAAAGTATTGAGTTTTATTTTTAACGTATTTTCTTAACATAACCATATTGTGGGTGGAGGGTGTATATTGTTCTTACTCTTATGTAAAGAGAAAAAATCCAAAATATTTAAAAGATAAAAATAAAAAATAATATCAGATTTTAAATCTTCAACTTCTCTCCAGAGACTGCGTAAGTTTGGCCTAATGTCTTTTATGAGATATTTTCATAAAAACAAGTAAAAAGTAATTTAAAATTGATTTCTAAAGGAATGTTCTTATTTTTGAAAATTAAAAATACGTTATTACAAAATCTGTATTTTACCACTCAGAAGTGAGAAAATTTTTTTGCTCTAACTTTTTTTTAGTTGTTGTTTTAAGTAATTTTACTTAAACATTTCTCAGAAATCCATAGGTTACTGTAAAACAAAGTACATGAGACACTCAGAACTTGGGACAAGGTTTTTCAAGAACAATTACATTTAAAACATCAGTCCTATCTTCAAAAGAGTTAGGGCTGTTGTCTATGTAATTATGTTGCTACCGCTGTGATTTTCTCTGAGTTTCAGAAGCCACTAATGGCAGAAACTTAGAGCAGCATAGCTCATTCCTTCTCCCTTAAGGGATCAAAGCTCATACTTAGAAACCCGCCCTAACTAAGCGTTGCTCTGCACAGTTTGAGTGGTGTGCAGACGTATTGTTAGATGTGTTGTTATTCAGAAAGGAAACAGCAGTTATTTTTCTACTCATTTAATTCCTTGCAAAGAATGACACGGCAACAAAATAACAAAGAAACCTTTCATATTTCTCTTACCGCTCTGGTAGTATTTTGAATCGTGGGTCCATCGAAAACCTGTACAGAGCCCGAAGTCAGTCAATTTAATATGACCATCGCGGTCTATCAAAATATTATCAGGTTTAATATCTCTGTGGATGAAGCCCATTTTATGAACACTTTCAACTGCGCAGGTCAGTTCTGCTGTGTAGAACCGTGCCAGATTTTCTGGAAAGACACCCATTCTAATTAGGAGACTCATCATATCACCTCCTGGGATGTAGTCCATTACAAAGTACAAGTTGTCCTTATCTTGGAATGAATAGTACAGGCGAACCACCCATTCATTATCAGCTTCTGCAAGGATATCCCGCTCAGCTTTAACATGAGCAACTTGATTTCTAAGCAAGACGTCTTTTTTCCTCAGAGTTTTTGTTGCATATAAAGCATTAGTATCCACTTTTCTTGCTAGGCAAACTTCTCCAAATGCACCAACTCCCAGGGTTTTAATTTTTACAAACATCGACTTGTCCATTTTAGCTCTTCTTAGCCGAATGTAATTAGACTCTTTCTGGCATAACATTTTCCTCATTTGATCTCGGGCTTCTGGTGACAATCCAACCTGTGCAGCGAACAGAAATAAATCTGAAGAGTGAACAGTACTCTTAATTCTTGATGATCTTACAATTACAAGGCTTTGGCAAAGCAAACCAAATACTTACATTCAGCATGGCAAATAATACTTAAAGGGTTCATGACTTTTTTTGGGTTTTGTTTAAATTTATACATTAGGATTCTATGAAAACATATATGGGTGATACAAAACAAAATGTGAACACTTTCAACAGCAAAATGCATGAGGTGCCATGCACCAGAAGGTTCCTGAGAAGGGAAAACATTCTTGAGGAGACAAAGGGTAATTTACAAACTACTGATAAAAACTACTGCAAACAATGCTTATCTGAGTAACAGGGTGCTTCCCTGTGTAGCTACACAAACCAGTTCCATATGGCACTGTTTCCTACTGTCCACCCGCACCAAGCACGTGCCTCTGCCACAAGCCAAGACCTGACCTTCTCTCTTAACACATAACCCACCTCCTTCTAATAGGACTTCAGTCACACTCTCTACTGCTCTCCACTCCACATACCAACTAGTCGAGCAGGGCATTTCTTTGAAATGGCTTGCTCCTCCCCACAGTATCAGTTCTTGGCTCCCATCTGTGTACATACCCCTATCATGAATGAACATCCCTGGTGATCTGGCCAACATTACTAACATTCTGACACCTGAAACACTCACAGGCCACATGTAACTCATCACCTACAGCATGCAAACCCTATCTACAAGAACCACACTGAGCATTCTTGTATTCCAACTTGGGCTCCTCCTAGCGTATTTTTGCTGGCTTCAATTCCTACAAAGTGCCATTCAATTCCAGTGCGATTTTTCTTGGCAAATTTCAGGCCCTGGAATCAGAAGATCCCTTCTTTTTTGTTTTAATGCAAGCAGAATCTTCCTTCAATTCTTTTATATTCTTTTCTCTACACCACTACCCTGACACAGCTTGATATTCACTCCTTCTTCTGTTTTCTGTCATAATTTTCAAAAATCTTATATGCTCCCTTTTCCACAGCATCTCAATTATTTTATCTGCCTACCTAGCTTGAAATCACCATCCTACAGCAATGATTTGCAAGTCCAACCTACAGTACATTCCCTTATTTTTCCTGGATGTTCTGATCATAAAATCGAACATGGCCAAATTGAATCCCTCTAAAGTTCATAACTGTTACTCAAGCACTATTCTAGAAATTCAAAATTTCTTATTGTCACATTTTACTGATTCTTGATACCAAATCTTGCTGCTTCCATCTCCTTAATGCTTCAAATGTTTTAAGGTACTGTCTGCCTAACAGTACTGAGGACCATCACCAGGATTCAGTAACCAGTAGTCTAGGCTTGCATGAACTGCATGCTAATTGACGACTTCTACTTTGCCTCATTTACAACATAACTTGAAACAGAATGCAATAGATAGGACTGAGAAAAAAGACAATACAGAAGATCAATTAGGTATCATTCAGTATCTTAAAAATACTTTCAGGATACTATTATGTCACCTATTAAAGAAAATACTGTTGGAACCCAGAAAATTACTGACAGGCATCATAACAAAAATGGATCCACAGGAAATTAAATTAGAAAAATGCACACAAAACGCTTGTCTACTCAAACAAACTTGACAAAGAGTATCCATTCAATAAGATTTAGATAGGAAAGGCTGCCTCAAATTTGAGACAACATTCTTTGTTGACATCAGACAGGCAGTAGTTAGGACTGGGTAGCGGTAGTTTCAAGACTGGATATGGGAAATCAGTTCAACTCCATACTCCAAATCAAAAAATTGTCCTTCCCAGCACATTACGGCAGGAGTAGCAGGGCACTGTCTTCCAGGACAGAAACATTTCAAGTGAAATCTCTGTGAATTAACAGGCTTAAGGTACACTTCAGTGCAGAAGGAGGGAGTTTTGAAGGTTTACAAATGTCAAAATGACATCTGAAGACCTGACTCAAGGTTCAGACAATGGTGGGCCACCTTCTCAAGTCCCATCTGAACTATGAAGTCTGCTTCAATACAGCCCCACTTGCAGAGAAGCTGCAGCCCACTGATCAGCTAGAAAACTGGCAATTAATCTAATCTAGATGGCAACAAAACCCTAGGAGTGAGACCCAATACATTAAGTAATCCCTGCAAGACATACAAACAGACTCTCCAAAAACCTGGTTGCTTTATCTTCTAGTACCTGTTCTCTAGCTGTTGCATCCTAACAGTTCTGGTTGTAAAAAAACAGCCCATGTACTGCAATTTGTCATCTCTTCCTGCAACCCATCTTCACTTTTTCCTATGCCATCCACTAAAACAAATGTTAGTCACAAACTGATCACTCTGCGTTGCTGTATTTCCCCTAGAACTCTCCTCAGCTACAGCATTTACCAAAGATTAACCAACTTTGTCAGCTGCACAAACACTCATGCACATACACCTCCAATTATTTCTAGGCAATGCCAGACACCAGAGCTTCCTGAACTGCTCTACAATATCTCAGAATCACACAGAAGCGTTTTGGTTGGAAGAGACCTTTAAGATCATCAAGTCCAACCGTTAACTCAGCACTGCCAGATCACCACGAAGCCACGTCCCTAAGCACCACCTCTACAGGTCTTTCAAATCCCTCCAGGGATGGTGACTTCATCACTTCCCTGGGCACCCTGGTCCAATGTTTCACAACCTTTTCTGTAAAGAAATTTTTCGTGATATCCAGCCTAAACCTCCCCAGCACAACTTGAGGCAATTTACTCTTGTCCTATCACATGTTATTTGGGAGTACAGACTGACCCTCACTTTGCTACATCCTCCTTTCAACCTCCTATGACACAACCCACTCTCATTTTGCTCCCTTCTCACCTTGCTATGCCTTGAATCATGACTTAAGTTTCTCTTTGCAGCAAAGACATCCAGCGTAATTCTTGGCCAAATTCACAGATCTAAATTAAGTATTTTTGAGGCAGCTCTGCTCTATTCCCTAGGAAACTTGACAGCATAGAAATATATCACTTCTGCTAGAAATACAACATGCTGTGCAAGTAGGTATTTCTGCACGGATGCATTCTGGTATTTTTTTTCTTTCAAAATTCCTACCAAAGGGAAGATGTGAAGGGATTCAATACTTGTTTAATTCTCTTAATCTTCCTAGTTTCCCTTCCTCCTTCTTATGAAGACCCAAAACACATTTCACCGTTGCAGGATTCCTCTCCTCTACCCTGATGAAAAAGGAGAGGTCTGCTACAGCATAATGTTCCTTTTTCCGTCCTTCAGCCTGTAACTAAACATCCCAGCTTTAAATCTGGTATAAATATTACAAATTGCACTTCATATAAGAAAAAACATTTACTAGGGTGCTTTAAATGCACAAGAAGAATATCAAGAAAAGTTGTATCAGTGCTTTCATATAATTAATACTTATGCTTGCGATACTATGGAACACAAGACAGTAAGTAGGGAAAGTGAAGTTTGCAAATCAACGTTAATTTTAATGTTACATTTAAGTATTCAAATATAGTCAAAATAAATTCATGCTTAATTTTGATGCAGGATTGCATGCACAGCCCTCTAAAAAGGGAACATGCTATTCTTAATAAATACTGTTGCTCCAGAATCTTACTTGTCTACACAGGGATGGAGGCTACAGAGTTCAGGAAAGCTTCCCACACCTTAACAGTTTAAATCGGCTGTTAGTGGAAGTGAAAAGGAAAGAGAGAAGACTAAGAATAAAGATCTAGAAAAAGTTCCAGGAAGAAATCTTGCTAACATTTACATATTTGTGATTAAGCAAACACTCATAAAACACTACAGCTTACAGTAAGACTTCTCAAAGAAAACACAGATTTAAAAAACAGCACTTCAAGAAAATGGCATAAGCCAAATACATTCTTTCATAGAATAAATTAAAAGGTACATCATACCATAGTTGAAAATTTGACATAACTGATACATCTCAAATATCTATTTCTACAAATCTTAATTTCACTACTACTCACTATTTTCACTTTTGAAATGACATATGTATATATCAGCTTCATTTTTTACCCTTTTGATTTGGTTTAGTAGAACACAGAAATCCCAGAAATAGATCACTGACCTCATGTAGGCACAAAGAAGTGGATTTTACATGGTTCTGTTGATGTCTGTTTTTATTATCCCATTCAATCATCCCTTGTTTAAACAGATAACCTTACAGCCTGGATTATAACATACTTCGGCAAAAGGTACCATGCATTTTTCATTCTAAAAATCTCACTTTTTAATACTGATTTTTAAAATTTGAACTTAAAAACCCTATCGCTGCTGGAAACAACTGCAGAATGTAAAAGGTATCGCTGTCTGGGTGACCATATAAATGCACTAACCAGTCTACCACTTGTCCTTGCAGTGTTTATTAAAAAAAAAATAAAAATTAAAGAACATTAAAATATTGCATATAACTCACGCAAAAATCAGGACTAAGTAGAATACATAACAAAAAGCTATGAGCCGCGTAGTTAAATCTCAGTTCATGCAATAATGATTTTGCTTCTGCTGCCTTATCATACATATTCCAGATGAACTACATTTAGACATGCATAAATAGAAATTAATGTTTTTAAGTAATTAGATGACAATGAAGTACATGAACAAAGCAATGAAGACCCTGCCACAATTCAAACACTAAAACTAAAACTAGACTTCAATACCACAATATTCCACAGTGTTCTATTTATCTGTCCTATTTAAACATTCTACAATTAAGTCATATTTCTTCAAATTAATATGGGAACAGTTCTAGTCATAGATTTAGAAAGAAGAAAGAATTTACCCGCATCATTTCATTCTCTAGTTGTTTTTTCCGGTGCAAACGCTGCTGGTGTGACTTGAGTATATTCTCCACATGCTGCTCCATGAAGAACTTAAAGGCTTGAGGAGAATAGCTTTGAATGCGAGACTCTCTTCTTTCTTCATCTTTCTTGTTTTTTCTAACAGGAACAGGTGATGTTGTAATTTGTTTCTTTTCTTTATCTGTTGAATCAACACATTCATAATTCTTTTCACTCTCATCATCCTTGGATAAAATAGGTTGGTCCTCTTTGTTGAGCTTGGGTCCTGTCTCGTACAGATTGACAGAGGGATTTTGGTGTAACAAGTGTTTTGGGTAAGGTGGTGGGGGACCCTGGTAATTTGGAGCCTCTGCAACAGGAGATATAACTGCTATATTCGTAGATGGACTTTCAGAGAAGGGAATGGTCTGAACGGTTTGCACTGGTTGTGGCATCCAGGAAGGGTGAGTGGGCGCTAAGGCAGTCTGTAGCTCTGGTTTCAACACACGCATACTTTTTACTGGTTGCTGAATGGGAGCTGGTGTTATAGCTGTTACTGTTGTAGCCGAAGGCTGAGAGCTGCTCGAGTGACCTTGCCTATTTCCATGATGATTGTTGAAAGAATTTGACCGCACGGGAACATTGGGTTGCCATGTAGGCAGGTCGTGCCCATTGCCAGGTGATGACTGCTGTTGCACAGGGGAAGGCTGTGACCAGGACGCAGGTATTCCAGCAACATTTGTATTATAAAGTTCCATGTTGTGACTATTTCTATTTGGCACCATCATTGCCTGAGGAAGATTCCCATTGGTGTATGCTGAAGGAGGAGCCGATCCTCCTGCCTGCATCTGGAGTGCTGTGGGACTTTGCCTGTTAGTTGGATTCATGGGGTATGGGGGTGGCTGGCGACTCACAGAGTTCCCAGACACCACATTCTGGTGAACTATGAATTCCGCCTGACAATTGCCGTTTTGCATTCCAGCTCTTCCTGAGGGAAAACTAAATTTGCTGTTGGCAGAACTCTGCATGATTATTGGTTGCCTGCCAATGGGGACAGCACTCATGCCTCTCTGACCCTGTGTGGAAGAATTTATGGGTGGAGGATTCATAGGTGGAGGTGGATAACCATCCTGCCACGCTCCTGGTGGCACTGGAGAAATACGAGAGATCACATATTCCATGTTCCCAGAGTAACGCTTTGTTTGAGAGTTTGGTTCCCAGGAAGGTGGTGGAGGAGTAGTTCCCCTTGGAGGGGGTGTCTGTCCTCGAGGAGGTGGAGGAGGAGGAGTGACACTCCTTATCTGTGGTAGAGGCAGGGGATTCACTCTTTGTCCGTTGCCTGGATGAGCCTGAGCAAATGCTGCAACGCCAGATCCAGATAATGGCCTTCCTACATCAGGTTGGGAACTGGGACTTTCTGAGCGATAAACTACACCATCTCCCAGGGAAGGGCCATGCCTCTGAGGAACCAAGGACTCCTTAGAACCCTTCCAGCTCTGCTTGCGGTTAACCGATTGCTGTACAGTCCCTGCTTTTACAAGAAGCAAACACAGCATTTATATTAGAAATTATTTCTATTTACTGCTTTGAATATTTTATTATTCTGCATTAATTGCTACAGAAATAAGATGGGAATTCTCCAACATAGTATAATCCACTATTCTTCACATGAAAAACTATCTCTATCTAGTAATACACAGCACGCAATGGTAATATGCTCGGTGCACAGTGTAAGAGCAAAAAAATGCAAAGAAACTATAGTACCAGCGTTTTTAAAAATAGCTTTTCTGAAGATGCGTTTTGCTTCAATTACAGACACACTCAATTGTTAATATGCAAAAGTATTAGGCATACCACGTATTTTTAATCATGCATACAAGCAATTCTCAGAAGAGATGTTCAGTACAAATGCAAAAAAGCAACAGCAGAGAAAAATATGTTTAGTCACATTGCTACCCCTTCCAGTTTAACACTCAGAGTAATGAAGTGTTCTTAAACTAAATTTAACTGAATGCTTTAAAATCAAACAGCCCGCTTACAGCCTTGTATGTATATGGTTCATCCAAAATTGCTATATTCCTTCCTCACATGTGAAACTTGATTAAGTACTTTAATTTTAAAAGTTATGTCTTCATAAGCCTTGTATAAAGGCAAGAATTAAAACTGTATTAAAGTAAAACTTACAGAGCCAAACTCTAGGATATGTTTACTTTTCATATGTTATTTCGCATCATATAAACAAAATAATACACAAGGAACTGATAGCGCACTGCAGTCTTATTGTGCTTTTTACAATGTTACTACTAAATATTTGTAAACACATACAGTACCATAACTGCTGAAAGTTACTCTATCTTCAGTAAAGAATGTGTTAATTACTGTATCTTTGCAGTTACAATGAAAATCATGGCTAAATGGTGGCATTTATCTAGCAGCTTCATACAAGCACCAACTAATCCTGATCCACAGACTAAATGAAAATAATGCTGTACTTTGCTATGCTTGACTACTAATTTTTCCTCATGCCTATATGGTCAACTTAAAATGTAACTTTATGGAGCTAGCAGTGCAGCACTCCAGTCAAACAGAAGTTCAGTAGTTCTGCTGCATTTGAGATTTACCGTTTGTTTAGGTGTATGCTAAGGTGTACGCTAAAGAAAAACATCGAGATGTATTAAATGTGTGCTTGCCTGCGTTAAAGAGAGCAGTAACAGCAAGTGGCAAAATTCTGACTCTGTTGCTTCTAAAGCTATAGTCTGTCCCCTAACTTGTCTAAAAACATGAAGTCTGCCTTAAAAACCATACAAAAATATCTGGAACCAAGAAGAAAATTAAGTAGGGGGAGGGATCTTGAAACAGGACATCCTAAAATACAAGTATTGTAGCCAACAGATATGTTAAGTATACATATGCAAATACTATATACATACAAAAATACACACATGTAGTGCTGCTGTGGAGAGCATGTGAAAAGAGAAAAAAAATTCAAGTAAAAATTCAGTGCTCACCACTGGCTTCTAAATGGCAACTGACACCGAGAACAAAACATGGGCATCACACCAGTGAGGGACAAAAATTACTACAAGATCTGAATGCCATTCCTTGTATAATATATTTACATATAATACCAAAACCACAGAGTTATAAAGAAAGGTTTATGAAATTCATGCCAAATGCACCAATCTTTCAAAACGACTACATTATATACTTTATGTACTATTTTTAAAACAAGTAAATCGTAACTCAACATCTCCTCTGTTCCGTTGTGAGCACATGAAGGAAGAATTTGCTATTTTACATATAATAACACTCTCATTGAGTTACTGAGATACCATGGACACACCTACCTGGCGGTTTCATACCTGCGTTTACAGGTCTTGCTGCTGCTGCAACCATTTGTTCCCGACGAGGATCCTGGTAGCTCATTTTACTTATAAATTCGATGGCAGCTTCTATACTACGGTTGTTAGTTTGTCTAAGAGCTTGTATAACCATATCCTAAAGAGAAAATTACATTAAAAAATTAAATTACAAGAAAAAGGCAAATATAACAAAAATCATGGTTATTTAGCCAAATATCCTCCAGTATTCTTCTTCTCTCAATTGATTTAAAACTAATTTTAAAACATTTTTTCCACAAAAGATCCTCTGAAACACCAATACAGTCTGGATCTTCAGGAAAAAAAAAGGTTAACTTGTTGAAGCCCTGTAGTTTGATGTGAATAGTGTCACTTTGCTATTCCTACAGTTTGCTTATACACACTGATACGCGCTACCCAGGTAACAGTTCCAGAGGTCCCTGCCAACCGAAGTTATTCTCTGAAAGACACCCTAATACGAAATTCAGAACTTTGGGTTTTCTCACTGTCCTTCAACTTAGTATGACTCTGTCAAAAAATAATCATTATTTTCTCCCTTAAGAATTCTTCCTGAGTCAACGTTACTGGCAGAAATTCTATTATTTCTGTGTTAGATCTTAGAGATCCAAACACAAGTTTTGATTTGATCGCCAATCCCAGCCACGTCAATGAAAAATGTATTATGGACCAGTGGTTTTTCACCTGTCTTGATTGAGATTCAAGGTCAAGCAACAGAGGCAGAATTTCAGAGAGGGTTCAAAGTCAGGTACTGCTCTCCCAGTTACACTGCACGGGATTTGTGCAGGTGACTCAACAAGTCTGAAATACATCCAAGGCATAACTCCCTATAATTAAGCATACCGCCTTTAGCAATTTGTTATGTCCCTACTTCATCGAAGCATCATTTCAGTTCACATTATGTTTGAACAGGTTACCTACTCATGACAGCACTCACCTCCTGCTAAAATCAATAGGAAAGAGGGCTCAGAAGGGAAGTAGTCAGCATCCATTTCAAATTGAAACCCACATTTATACTTTCACCATGCCTAGTGTACACTTTTAACACTAGGAACATACAAAAATCACACTCAGCCTTCAGAAACATTAATTAAATTCAGGGAACAAAGCAGAACCTTAAAAAAGGATTTTACAATAAATAAATATATACAGTAAGATTGTCACAATGTTTACAGACCAGCTGACGCTGTTGGAAAAAACAAGTATGACTTTTGATCTCATAGGTCCTTCAGCAGACAGTAACGTCGGCAACACTTCTACGATTATAGGCAAGACTGATCTGTTGCAAAGAAGTACCTTTTCAGCACCAGTATGCTATTTGATAACTGGGAAAACAGAAGGTTAAGTTGTCTGAAGTGTTTAATTTCCAATTTGAATATACTTTTATAGGACCTATCATTCATGTCTATCGACTTTAATTTTCTTCATCAGTTTCAAAACCAAATTTACTGTCTTTTTAGCCAAGTAATTCTACAATATACAAACCTAAGCCTACACGTTCATATCACCAAGCCTTAAAGACAGACAAAACCTCTAAGTAGAGAACCGGCAATATTGTAAGAGATTAAATTTAGTTCCCTCTCCACTAACCAGAAGACCTGAGTAAGAGCCAAAGGACCTCTCTCCCCCACAGCTGAAGAAAAAAAACCTTGGTCACCTATGTTCATGAACTTGAATCCTAATAAGCAAGAGAAATTTCCTGTACGCTACTTATGATTATTTAAAAAACAACCAAGGAAACAACAAATCCCCAATGAACTGCATTGTCCCATAATTACTATACATACATATATTACTGTCCATATACACAAACACCTGATATCAATAGATATCTACCTGTTCAGCTTTAACCCTGAATATTACCTACTACTTGAGGGCTTGGAGAAATAACCAGAACATTTGTGACATTCAATATATTAAAAAAAAAAAAAAAGGTAAAATCAGCTGCTTACAGCTGACCAACATACCCCAGCAATAACCTAGTCCATAAACCAATCCCAGCTCAAAATTCATTCTCATTTCATTCCTACTTACTGTCTTGAATACCCCCCACCAAGAAAAACGCTTTCCTATTTCAGCTGTATCCACTCCTGGTGGTGTTCATGAGCCAATGCCGCACAAGCTATCATGGCAACACAACTGTGGGTTAATACATGACAGAAATGGCTTATGCTGGCACTGTGCTTGAAAAAAAGGTCCATATAACCACAAGTGTGCTGGAAATTATCTGTTGTATCTGAGAACAAAGGGTAGGAGCAAAAGGCTTTGAGATACAAAGGATCCAACAAAAATACTGGCTTAAGATACCTTTCTAGTTTATTATCTAAGCCACATACCATTCTTCAGTTTGCAAAAATGACTCCAGGTTCAATCTGTCAAAATGGATCTAAGAACTGATCTGCTCTTTTAAAAAAATAAACAAAGAGAAAAAACAATCTCAGCAACAAACCACAGAGCAGGAGCAAATTATTACAATATCATTTATCAGTATAAAATCCTTCCACTCTTAGTGAAAACATAGCTTGGACTGTGTACCTGAGCAAGCGAAAGGAACATTAAAACCACTATCAGCATCTGACAGTGGGACGTTAATGAGGAAAAGCCAGCTGATAGTTTTGGAGAAGCTTACTCTTCGTAGAGGTAGATCTCTCTGTAAATACCAAGGCATCACAGCGAGCAGAATTCGTGAGCTGGTCACTACTACAAGCAATGCACTTCTGTAAAGGCAATCCCTGTTGTGGTACTGTGCCTTTTTCCCCTCAGAAAGACAAGTCGTTTGCTAGCTGTTTTTTTTAAACCTGCTTCTGTACTCAGGTTTACAGAGAAGGCATGAAAACAGGTGTAATTTACTTTGATGTGCAAATTCCAGTAAAAACACAGGAGCTCTAAGTGTATTAAATTTTTATTCCTGGAAACAACATTCCAGTCTCCTTTCACTTATTAAAATGAATTAATGTAAATAAGTTTAGTCAATAATTTAAAAAAAAAATTGAACAATTATTTAGTTCCCTGTTCTTATAATGAAAATAACAGCAGAGTACTTACTTATGTCCAAGATTTTCAAGAGACCTGACATTTTTGTTGCAACTAGTTTTGTCATGTACCTTATTTTATCTGCATTTGACAAAGTGCATAAAGTAAGGATAGCCAAATTTTTTTCTCCTCAAAGTTTCAGTTTCTATAAGCCACAGATGTAAAAAGCTCATTAAAATTAATTTCTGAAATACCTGGTACTGCCTTTCAATTAGCATGGCCATATTTTATCAACGTGTTTTAATTAAGCAAAATCCAAAATTCCACTGAGTATCAGAGGCAAAATCCATGTTCTAGAGTCCAGTTCTCTCTGCCTAAAATTATAAAAGTTATTAAAACAACCTACCCCTATCACATAGGAACAAAATGCACAAGATGCTTAAGAAAAAAAAGCCAAGCCTCTCTAAATCCTTCTATTCATCTTCTTCATCCCTCATTCTTAACAGTTTCACTACATTCTAATTAGAAACCTACCAGATTTTGAAGAAGCTATTTTGCTTATGATATGCTGTACAAATATTCCATGATCAACAACCCCTCCATCACGAACTAATGGTTTACAGTTAGCAGAACACCAAATTGAGAAAATAAAATATTTCACCTCATCAAAGCCAGCAGCTTGTAAGTCCTGCAGCATTTGTCGATTAACTTCTGATGTTCCCTTGACAGCTGATGTTGTTTCGTTTGCAAAAGGCAGAAGTGAGTTTCTTATTTCCTGCAAAACTTTATGGTATGTTACAAATTTCGGGGGATTTCGGCCTTGTCTAGGATCTTCAGATAACATTTTGCCCATGCCATGATCAGCTTTAGCAGTATCTGAGGGTTTCGGTAAATTCCTGAGGCTCTCTCGTATTTCCTGTAGCATCTGCTGGCTGCTGCCAGTATAGTTACTGGCAGGAAAAGTCTTAGGCCTCATTTGTCTGTAACCTTCTGGCTTCTCACTTCTCTTCATGAAAACATGTATATATGCAACCTCCACCAAGGACTCGCACACGTCAAAATTCAAGGACAACTGGCTGGTAGTTTGAGAACTTGTGAAAGCAGTGGCTCTTCACTGCGGAACTGTGGTTCCTATAGTGCTGGAGTCTGTCACAATCCAAAACTGCTATCCTGTTAACCAAACAAAAAAATCCCATTGTTAAGTACAGCAGTGAAAAAGTTCACAAGGTAGCATTGGTGGCAGTGAAATGTTCACATGCAGCACTGCCTTCACAGTTATGGAAAGCATGCTAAGCAACTTCTTCAGGCAGTCTTTACTCAAGCTAAATTATAAACTGTGCTGGACTTCTAACAGTCTGTTAACAAAAAAATATTTTAGGTGACTTCAGTCTGAACAGTCCTGAACCGCCAAGGATGTGGACAGAGTACAGAGGAGCTCAGTGTGGTGACAAAGCTTTGAAGAGCAGGTATGAAGCACTGTGTGTGCTACCCCATCAGTGCTTCTTTGCCTTCCCTCTCTGCTGGTTGCTGTCTCTGTTCATCACCCACGTTCTCTTCATCAGCACTTTTAAAACTGAAGGTGCCAACTCCACTCCCAGTTAACTAGGATATGGACAAAATACCACAGTTGTTCAACAATTCTGACATCAAGCTCCACAGACAGATGGAAGTGAGAAGTAGGAAGTACACCAGTGAAAGTATATAATTACTATGATTTTACCCATTCTTTAGCAGTTGTGTATGTAAAAAGTAAAAACTTGTCTAGCTCATCACATGCACTTTATGATTTCTTGTACGATCTGCCAATTAAACCTGCTTAAGGTCCAGTTTTACAAGGCTGTCACAGTCTCTTAGCATGAGTCTCCCTGAATCAGTCTTTGTCAATAGTTAAGTATTTTTAAAATTTATTTTATATAAGGGAAGATGAGAGCAAGGGGAAAAGGAAACAAAGCAAATTTTATCAAGCTTCCTTACTGTAAAATTGTTTAACAACTCAAGCATCAAATTCACTGAGAGCATAGCTGTGACATTTGGTAAGGGAAACAGAACTTTCTGCCAAAAACAAATGAAAAACATTTGCATTTTGGAGGCGCTGACTCATCAGGGAAAGAACCCTGTGCCTGCAGAGAACTCAAATCACTGCATTCATGCTGTGTGCTAGTTAGTACCGCAACTGCTATGGTAAAGGTGAGGAGCAACTAAGGTGAAACACTGAAGAAGTTACAGAGCATTTGCCTCCTTAGGGTATCATGAAAAAAAACTTACGCAGTCTCTACTACTCCACAGAAGAAGATCAGTTGCTAAGGACTGTCTTTTTTCCACAGGCAACTAGAAGAATCGTAAAGCTCAACTCACACTGTTCCTTTACTACAGTGTTCTTATTTTCTTGTTTCTGTTTTCTCCAAGTGTTAAAAATTTGCATTCCTAGTTTTCTGAAGGACTATTTTTGAGGATTCAGATGTCTTCAAGCATCTTTTGTCTTTTAAAAGAAGTAGTGTGTAGGTAAGCTCTTCTCATAGTAGACATGAATTAAAGAGGTTTTAGACAGTCTACATAAAAGTGACTCTTTCTTCATCTAGGTTTCACTTCTACAAAATTTGCACTGTCGCAAACCAATTAATGGTTCATTAATACTACAAGAAGTTAGTAGGAAAAAGAACCCTCTAATACACATGCAAATTATATGAATTAAATACACATGCTACCCATATATGAAGAAAACCTGAATGGTTGAAGTAACACCTAAACAAGGACTGTGAAAAGAAATGCAAGGGATACCCACTTAACCTCATTCTCCTTGGAGAACCACTTACAAAATGTAATTTCTCTAAAGGAACTATCTAAATCTCAGGTGCTATAACTGCACCCACAAGTTTTCTTTGCCCTGTGATAGTTTTGAACCTTAAATAAATAAACGTAACTTGGTAGTTGCAATAAAGCTTTTTCCTGCACTGTGGTAGCATACAATTCTTCAGTGCCTACTGAATAAGGGAAAAATCACTGGAAATGTAGGTGTATTTTAATAATAAACAGTGCAGTTTTGCTCAAAGTATTAAGAAATCTGATTTAGCACAAAGTACAGTATGAGAGCAATTAAAATGTAGTTTAATTTTGGCCACTTACAAAATAATTTTCAAAACATGCCATATTTAAGACCACATTGAAAATACTTTGTCAAAAACACTTTTTCCAAAGAAAACAGAGTAACTCTCTTTAGACCATTTTACTAGTTTTTCTGTGGCTGTTCCTTTTCTTTCCAAGAGATCTGCTACAAAACCCCCATGGATTAGATAACCAAGTGCAAGGATATTTGCTAATAACACTTGAAAGAACCACCACCTCCAGAAAACTGAAACCTCTAGCATAAACTCATCCCAAAACACAGGACAACAAGGCTAAATATCTTAGAGGCTTAGTAATCTAGGTTATGGGTTCAAACTCAGGCAAAACTAGGAGTAATAACTAGTTCACCGTTGGCAGGATAATCTTGATAGAACAGTTGGTATTGATCTTGTGTCACACACATACCAATGAGAGCAGAAAAAAAATGTCCATAGACCAGATATTCCTTTTAACAAGTTCCAAAGACCTGGAATTGCGGAGAAAACAGTTGGTTTGCACCTATGTATTTTACCATAATTTCACCTGGTATTTCACCAGTCACTTCATGGTTACACCATGGGCAGCTCAGATAAACCAATGTAACATCCCTAAGAGAAATCAAGGTTAAATTAACAGGACACTTAAACCACAGATCAGGAGATCTAGAGTCTAGGACCTAGGGGGGGAAAAAAAAAAAATCAGCTTGTGATCCAATTTCTTTAGGTGCAAAACTGAGTGAATTGTATCTTTCTAAAGTGCTTTGAGAACTTCAAGACAAGGGATGTTATAAGGGTTTGATAGCTATTATTTTGCTGGCAACTGCAGGACAACAGGATATGGACTAAGCTGTCTTGGAAAATAAAGCTCCATTTTCACATGAATTTTTAGCAGAACTTTACGAGCATAAAACGGCCAGTCCACTTATCTCCCACCACTTACTAGCGCCAGCATAATTGTAAGGCCACACAGAGAGAATCAAGCTAAGGAACTCACCCAGATAAATAGTAACTTTTTTTTTTAGTGGGTTGTTTCTTTTGGCAGCAGTGATGGGTAATAGCAGTTTTATGTGTATATGAAACTACAGTCTTAATTGCTCAGAAACACAATTAAATTGGTCCTCCAGTTCAATGAAGTACAAGAAAGCAAGCATTACTACGGTTCACCTTACTTTACATATGAACCTCAAAATTCAGAAGTCACCTTCTCTTACAGACATGCATGCATTTTAAAGCAAGAGTTTTGACTGCTCAGTAAGAAACCCATCTCAATTTTGTACTTCTAACTAGCAAATACAAACTGTATCCAAGGGAACTGATGTCTATTACCCCTTGCAGTGTTGTGTCATTAAATGTAAATGATAGATGTTTGTTAATGCAGCTGTTTCCGCTCATTAAGGTCTCCAATTCCCTAAAGGGGTTAAAACCCCCATATTTTCATTTCTTTTCAAAATATGGCAATAAAGTATTTTCCTCTACAGGTCAATCTCTAAGGAAAAAAAAATACTTGTCTTTTTACAATATAATCATGGAAGACTGGACTTAAAAATAGGCAGCACTTCTATGAGAACACAGAATGGTTGCACACAAGTCAATGACTTCCAGTTTTTCTGGGGAAAAAAATGCACAGCATTCTAATAGATCTGTAACATTTCTTATCTCCAAAAGTTTTGAACCTACTTTTAAACACTCATATTTCCAATTAAGTCTTGAATGCCACAGAATCTATGCTAGTTTCCTCTCTCATGTACCTATTCTAATAACTTCATACATAATCACAACAATTTGTTGCTGGGGGGTGGGGGAATCAAGAATTTGGGAGACAAAGTTAAGTTTGTAGGGACTTGGTTCTAATCAACAAAAGTAATCTGTTCTTCAGCTAAGAGATCATTGAGCCATAAAGCAATCTGCCAAAGGATGCATTTCCAATGCTAAAAGTTTCCATAGGATGAGGAGAAAACTGGAACCTGAAATTAGTAAATAAGTGCAAGTACGCATGGTCAGGAAGGCCTGAGCTGGAAATGACCAGAGGCTAGCTGAACACTGGGAACATTGTGCATTTGCTCTGCTTGTTTCCATTCCAATGCTCTGTATGTCCTTTCACAGGATACAGCTCTCTTACATACAAATGCATTCTTAGTTACTCCCGGTAGCAGCACTAGTTATTTCAGGCGCACATACGAATGATGTTTATGGCTACCAGGACAGCAAAGGACCAAAGCGAAAGCTGCGCTGGCACAGACAGGTACCGAGGCAATTCCTACAACACGGCAGGACCCAGCGTTTCAAGGACCACCCAGACCAGGGGGGTTTCAGCGCTGCGATGAATGCTGGTCACAAAACAACCACGAGGACCGTGACTCTGTCCCGCGGTACTGGGATACCCCTGCTTCTGTCGCCCACACTGCCCCAGGCCGTGCCCCGAGCTCGGTCTTGCACAGCGCCGGTCTCCCCGCACCGCCAGTCCTCCCCATGCTGGCCGGCGGGACGAGCGCGGCCAAGCACTACCGCGAGAGCAGCAAGACCCTCACCCGGCAGCAGCACAAGGGCCCAACCGGCCGCGCCAGGGAAGCGGGAGGCGCCGGCCCTGCCGCCCCTAACAAGAAGCCCTTCGTCGGCGAGCGAAAAGCTAACACCCGGCGGGGGAACCGGGGTGGACACTGCCTTCCGCAGCCGCGGCCCGCTCGCTCCCGACGGGGTGAAAAGGCACCAGGACGCCCCAGTCCACCGTCCCGGAGAGGGCTCGTTATCGTCTCCGCGCTACGGCCGCTCCTCGGCCTCCCACCTCCAACCCGCCGCCGCCCTACCCCTTCGCCACCGCGGCACAGCGGACTTACCTGCGGCGAGAAGGCGGCGGCGGCAACGCCCCGGGCGTGGGCGCACGGAGTTCGGCCCCGCCCGAGCGGCGACGACCGCCGCGGCCGTCCGCGATGCCGGCAGCGGCTCCTCAGTCCCTCCGCCAGCGCCCGTCGCCGCCGCCACGGGCCTCTCAGTTCAGCGCCGCCATTTTGTCGGTGTCTCCGCCGCGGAGGGCTTCCCGGATATGGGCAGCTCCCGGCCTGCCTTGCGCGCCTGGCGCTCCCCCCCGCAGCCGGGCCCGGATGAGCGCAACGGCCGCTGCCCGCCCCATCCCGGGAGGGAGCTTCGACGGCCGCCCTTGCCCCGGGTACGGGCATGTCGCGAATCTGCGCAAGCGCGCCCGGAGGAGTGGGGAGAACTACAAACACCAGATCCCCACCACGCTGCCGAGACTCAGGCCTTGCTTTTTCCTTCCGTAGCAGCACCGAGCCCGATGGATAAACACCGATTTCCCCGTGGAGGAAAGAAGTTTTGTCGAGCCTCAGCGATCTAGTTAATGCCTGAATGAAGGACTCGTTACGGACCAACGTGTGCAAGTCACCAGGAACGTAAGCCCTTCAATTATCCCTCAGAGGTGCATCTCGACCTTTTCTTTTCAGGCAGTGTTGCATTTCAAACAAATTGCGAAGCAAAATTTAAGACGCTCCAACGAGCCCCATGGCAACTCCATACATTCCTGAATGAAGGGAGAAGAGTCCTGTCCCCAGAGCACCATCCCCCTCCTCTAGCCAGATGCACGAGAAGTTACATCAGGTAAAGTATTCTTAACACAAGAGATCAAGAAGGCTGTTCTTGCCGATGTGAAGTAAAGTATGCTCTAAGGTGCTTTTGATGGAAAGTGCCGTGTAAAGCCTTATAACTAAGCTGCTGCTGCCCAAATCTTGAGGTTTCCCTCCATCCTTCAGATTGTAACCCCAGGATCAGTCCAAATAACTTACAGTTACTTACCTTCCTGCCAAGATGACTAGGAGTGTATGAGTACATCTATTCGAACTAATTTATTAAGTCAGGCCAGTATTCTTGTGCAAAACTTTTTATTAAAAAGAGATAGAGTTCTCTGCAACAAAAGGTAGGTACAACACTAATGATAAAATCTAACTTTTCAAAGGTTTCAACAGACCAGGCATGAAATTTTGATTGTGACAAAGGCTATGTCTCAAGTTTAGAAAGTTGTCTTCTCACACCTGAAAACACAGCCAACATATCTGTCAATTATGACCTCTTAACTATAAAAAAAAAAACAAACCCTGCTTTTCTGTTGAGAGAGTTACCGGCACATTATCAAGTTTTAAACTGCACCATCCATGATGAAGCTGTAGATAATCCAAAATAATGTTACTAAAATGCTAGGATTCCTATAGAACCTTTCACATTTCCCAGCTTTAACAGTTTTCCAGTTTTCAAGAACCAACATAAAAAGTTATGTTCCCCTAAATACATAAAAACAACTTGGCTTAAAAAACTCCCATCTCCCTCAGGTGGCATAAAAAGAACTTCAAAAAACCCCGTATTTTGGCCTTAGAATTAATAGTTGAAAAATATCTTTACAGGGAAAAAAATTTAAAAATCAGGGGGTTACCTTTTTTCACTTTCTCTGCGTGTGTGTATTATGGACATCAGTTTACAGCAAATACTTTGCCCTAGTGACTACTTTCCTGCTTGCCAAAACCAAACAGGCACCAGGGAAGAAATAGGACCCATCCTGGAGCATCGATAGTGAGTGACAGCTGTCAGAGTCTGTGGTACCTTACATTTCTTCTGCACTACCAGGACCAAGCTGTAGGCCTCTCCCCCTACGCTGATAACAGATATCATTAAGAATGAACACAGCATCTCCCAGAAGTTCAAAGTGATCAGTACCTCACAGGGACACTGGAGTAGTTTCATGCAAAAAGTTGTCTGTTCACATAAATAGCCTCTGCATCAGTACCATACACTAAGCGTGGTCCTAAAATGTCTAAACTATTCACAGACAAAGTCTGATTTGGAATTAAATTGGTGATCTCCATGCGGTCTTTGGTAGGATCATTGCTTAGCCAGGCACTTACTACAGACTGATTAATGGTATTGTGGGAAAGATAGGTAGTACTTCTTCCTCCTGAAAGAAGGAGAGGGAAAGAGGGAAGTAAGTTCCAATTTAGTTTACATTATTCTCAATGTGGAGAAACATAGTAGATATGGGACAGACATCATGGAGATATCATTTTACATTTAAGTCAGTTTTCAGATTATATAACAGATGTTGACATCTCTTTGGTAAACAAAAGAAAAAATAGCTTAAAAAATCAAGTACTTGAAGTGATGACAGAAACCTGCTACCAGCTTTGCCCTCAGTTAAGACAAATAGGTCAGAACATCTATGAACTCATCTCACCAAACGAACAGTGTTAAGTATCTACAAGTTTTTCTAGCCAGAGACTAAAGCAAGGAGAGACCTAGGAACAAAAGTCTGTTTATACAGCATCTTGCCATATTTGGGGCATCAGCTTTGCTTTTATAACAGTTATTCCCTACCATCCCTTCTCCTGACTTACTCTGCAGCAAGTGATATACCTGGATTTGACTTAGAATCTTGTCCACATAACATTTTACATTCAAACTGAAGTCTCATAATTTGAGAACTATCATTCAGCATAAAATTAACAAGTGGTTGAAATGGTGCTAAAGGGTTTATATTTAATATACCTGAAAACAGAGGGCAACTATTGATTCCCTATATAGAACTGAGGTTTGAATGGCAACTTTGAGGCCAAAGGCATCAGGTAACATCTGAAAATTTTCCCACTGCTGACAGTCTGAAGTGGCAAACTATTAAGCAGTATTTGTGACTAGAATGGAAAATAAAGGTTGGTATCATATCTTTAATTAAAATCCTGCCATGATACAAAGGGATCCAGTTTCATTCATTGAAGTTAGAATTATGACCTTGAAGAGTAAATTCATCATTCCACTATCCTATGAATGTTTAAAATATTTTGGTATTATAACATTTTGCATATCTCCCTCAGAGACTCAGATATAAAGTGCCATTTAGGCTGCCGTCATGTCTTTTCTACATACAGATGATTAAGTGAACATGATCTATCTTTGAAATACTAGATATGCTTCCTCACACATTGGACATAGTATAGCAGATTTAACAAAACAGCCAAAAACAAGACCACAAAACCTCACACAATGGTTAGCCTTATAAGTAGTGTTCCTGAAGTGCCCATCAGGGCTTTCTTTCCAACAAAGAAAACCAGCTTTTAATTTTCCTTATTAGGATTGTGTTATTAACTGGGCCACGTGAGGATATCAACTCTAATTATGTTGCCAACTGACAAATTCAGTGCAGACTGACTTCAAACATTCTTACCTTGATGAAGAAAAGATGGTTTTTCAGTTATGTCTGTGGAAGTATCCCAGTGCCAAAGTGACCCATCTTCAGAACATGTAAATAAGTGATCGGGATTGGAGGGATGGAAGTGAACTTCCCACACTAGAAGTATCAAACCAAAAATCAAGGAAAACCACTTCAGAAGAAGCACTTCAGAGCACTTCGGCTAGTACGATGTGGACATGCATTTACAAGAATCCAGGCTCCCACCAAAACCTCCCATTCTTAAGTGTCTGTGGGTAGGAGACCCAAAACTCCATCCTTAGTTATTTTACTGCAGTCTTCCCTCCCGTAGGGGAAAGAAAAAAAAAAAGAAAAGAAATGAGAGACTTATTTTATTGCATTTTCAGTACTGTGAAAATTGTTAAAGGTTAAAATCTTATCTGAATACTTTCTCATGCCACTTTCCCTACTATTAAATGTGCACACAGCATGCATTCCTCCCCAGCACACACATTACTATTTTGTGTCTAAATACTACAACTGTGGAAAATATATTTAAATCAGTAAAACTTAATATCAAGAAATATTTTTACTCCTTAAATACAATTGTGGCATTAAGTCAGGAAATGTTCAGCACAAAATGAACTGCTGTCTTGTTCATACAGTTGCCAGTTACTAGTTATCAGGAAGTGAGCTGTTTCAGCATTGTGGAGATACCAAATGGATCTGTACTATCCTGTTTCCCCTCCTTTCTCACATTTTATAGTTTCTTAGTAACTGCATTCTTGCTTTACTATACCTGCATACCACAGCATCAATTTCTGTGACTATTTATATACCTACCCTTCTAGAAACACAGCTATTTCAATTAAATGCAGCTAATCACTCATTAAAGAACTGCTTACTACATCTAGTTTTTCTTTACCTAGTTGACTTTTAGATAAGAACAGCCTCTTATACAAAGAAAGGATGAAAACACATTAAGTAGCAACTATGCGATTCTTTTGGAGCTATACCACCTCATTTTTTACAGAAATCAGAAACTTTTCTGTAATGCCACCTTTTTTCCCCTCCACTTCACTTACTTTCTGCTTCATGAGCATTTAGCAGGGACACTGGCATAGTACCCTGTCTGATGTCCCATATACTCAGCATCCCATCCTGGCCGCCCGTGGCCACAATATGCTGCTGATTGGGATGCCTGTCCACACAGTGCAGTGGAACTCTGTCACCTGTCCTGCATAGGAGAGGAAAAAAAAAAACAAAAAACCAAACAACCCAAACATGAATTCTTTAGTCAGCCTCTATTTTCCCCTTCTTAATCCCCAGGAGCATTGACAAACAAGGTAAGGGTATGGGCTGCAGCTTCAATTCTTGTAGCACCTGGTCACTACAGGCTGAAGCAGCATGACATCTACTGGAAATTAGAGGTATGGCAATAACATGACTCTACAATTGGATTAGCATCAGGTTCTGCGCCCTGCGGTATACGGGCAGGTACATGGTATATGACAGCTTTACAGGAGTGAGAAAACCTTGTGTACAGATAAGACTCTAAGTAGCTACAATTAATAAGATGGTTACTCTGAAATTCATGTTACAATTATGGTTTCAACATAAACTAAGAGTTACAAAGGGAGACTGGGCACTAACATAATAAGGTACCTAACCCACAGCCTATTAACAGCAATGGGTATTATTCCACAGACAACAGGATTTGAATCTTGCTCAGTTTGCTTTCTCACAGTACCTTATAAGGCACAAAGGTATCATTCAAATACATTTCAAATGCCAGAAACTTTATATTAGGCCTGTGGAGAAAAAGAAATATAAACTATATTTATTCAGGGAAAGAGGAAGAGTTTTGATTTGAGGGATGGTTTTGGATTTGTTTTGTTTTTTTCTTAAAAAAGAGCAAGTGTACAGGTGCAATAGTCCTCCAAGAGTTAAATCATAAAACGGACCACCTAAATACAATGCTCAGCCGCAACAGTAATTCAGCCATTAAGCAGAGTCTGCTTTTGATTATTTAAACAAAGAAGTTAAAAACCTTTCTAAAAAATTTATCATCCCATTGTCAAGAAGGTATCAGGAAAGACTTAAATCAGATTATATAAAGTAGCACATGCTTCTCAGTAAATATGTAAAAAAATGAAGGCCTTACAAAGAAAATATTTGAGATGGCTCATTTCTTTGCTGTCTGAGGTCCCATATTTTTAACTGTCCAATTGAATTTACTGTCAAGATCTCAGTTGTGCGAAGGAAAGTCACTGCATGGAGTGTACTGCTGTCTGCATTGTCTGCAAGAAAGAGGAGGAAAGCATTCAGGTAAACCAATGGAATGCTAGTCTCCATTTAATTACAACAAAGTAACTCTTTTCAGAAAACAGAAGGCAGCTGCTTAAACATGGTTACAACCTCTGTGCATTTTCAGGGGCAGAGACAGACCAGTGTCATGTGAATTTTAAATCCTGGATGGGTACCTTGTGAAAAAGGAGCCCTTGCTTCCTGTATCAAACACTACAGAGACAAACCTGTAGGAAGCTAGATTTAATTAGATCCGGTGCTTGCAAACTACTTGTTGATCCATAAGATTCCTTTCGATCGTTCCTAAAAAGAGGAATCAATTTAGCCAGGTCTGTAGTTGTCCTAAGTGTTTTCTTTTCACACTCTGCCAGGAGGCAAGCTATGGAGCTTTTCAGAATGCAGTTCTTCTTTTGGACACAAGAAACAGTAGCTCTGTCTGAGAACATTAAGAAGCACTTAATTCACCAGCTCTCTTTAGACCTTTTCCAAGAACTGTCAATGTGATAGCCATCCCTGTCCATAAAGCCAAAGCAGAATTATCCTGTGCTTGTTAATAACTAAATGGCAAAGCTTTTTTTTTCAGGTCCTTTTCTCCAGTGCTTCTGTTAGTCACAATAATTTATAATGTCAACGCTTCACAGCATTGAGGTGAAACTTTTGAGGCTTTAGGAGAGAACAGACACCATTTTCTTACATTTTCATTCTGCTATTACATATAAATTTTTCAGCTTGATTATGATGGGATAAATTAAGTCTACGTTCACCTCAAGTATTCTAAAATTCTTTGTGTAAGCCCATACTGAAAATATAGGTGAATTTTTTTGCTGCATGAGATGGAAATCTTTTCTGATAGAGACAGACAAGTTACACTGATGCCCGGTTACAGATATTTGAATGAGTTTTCTCTTCTGCCTACTATTTAAATGAAAGCCTAGGGGAAGGAAAAAACCCACCAAAACCACCTTTAAAAAATGTTAGATTACTGAACACTGAAGTTCTAAAGGATTTAAAATTTTGTGACAGAATAACAGTAAGTGATTTAGCAATGATACAACTTTATGGCTCCAAAATATTTTTACATTACCTCTAACTTTGGAAATTTTTTGCCACCACAATTGACTATAAACATAGCAACTTTGTATTATAGTCTAAAATCCATTAAACAATAACAAAAATAGCAAGGTGCTCATTTACGAATATTTCAGGAGATGCAAGAGTTCCACTTTCATGTAAAAACATGTAGAGAGTTCAGCTCACCACCTGGGAAACCTCAAGATGTCATTGAATTGGGCACCAGGATAAAGGATTGCTTACACTACAGAACTCCATCCTGAAGAACCTGACAGCATCTTCCAAGATGTTCCCTCTCACCTCGCCAACTTTTTCTGGAAAACGATCACTAGTCAATGAGTTTGTGCTAGTCCCGTACACATAACTCCACATAAGCTTCACTTACCAAGTTACAGGTATGATTGACTTATTTATGGACCATTCCTATTTAACATTTCCCTTCCTGTTTCCAAAGGACATTTCTCAATTAATTCATGTGCGATTTCTAAAATGTTTACGCACCAGCAAATCTCAATGCAAAGTCTTAATGCAGTATAACACTGGCTGACACTACCACCACAGAGCAAGCATTTTTATGTAGTACTAGCAAGTTGTTAGTCTCCCTTGAATCCTGTACGTAAGCATCTGAGCAATTGTCCAGAGAAGAATATAGATTTTTTTTTTTGTGTGGACATCTGCTTCCTGTGAGACAGCAGAACATTCTACTCTATTAAACTTGTACCAGAATTCTGTGTTAGTATCTGTATATAAGTAAAAATTCTAAAATAATCCTTTTAAATTAGTTAATGTTCTTGCTCCCCAAAGGGGAAGTTACTGTGTTTTGTGTGCACATGCTAATAAAATCTGTGTCGTGCCCTGCTACTTTTTTTTTAAAGCATAGAAAGGTTTCCTATAGGAATTCTTAAGGAGCTTCAGCAAAGAGCTGTATTTAATTAATAGGATTTATCTTGTGTGTGTTTATACAGCCATGCACACACAAGTACCCCCTCTAGAAATCCCAGAGCTCTTCCTTCCTTAATTGGCTTAGCATTGTGTGAATTCCTTCATCTGCTGGAGGAAAGATTTTGCTTGAGAAACACAGGTGCTGTGTCACACTGAAGTTTCAGGGAGAAAGTCCTGATTTACTAATGGCACTGTCAAATGTGGTGTTGCTGCCTTTAAATTATTTCAGCTTTTAATTTCATTTCCAACAGATGCTACAAACTTGTGTTCTATGTCCCTGAGCCTAGCATCATAGAAAAGCTGGGAATAACAAACTTTTGACGGCTTTCACAAACATCTTATTCTATCATGTAATCTATTAATCTAGGAAATACAGAGCTTTCTCACTACGGGAGAATTGATCACTGTAAGCCATGAAATCTGGCAGAAGAACATGGTACAAACAGTGATTTCTGGTTCTCGGTGTTCTTTTAGACACAGAGAAATAATTGGTTTTGTATATGGACACCATGAGGGTTAATCTTAGTACAAATAGTGAATTGAAATGACCATTTCACTGATCATCAGTTATGAAGAACTTGGGAACAATACTTCTTGAAATCTAACCATATTTCATGTATTCTGTCATGGCATTTAACAATTCTAGCTGAAACAGAAGCCTACAGAAAATGTTAGGCTTGAAACTTCTCCATCAGTTAAAGCATGAACTTGCAAGTACCTGAATAAATATAGAAATACATCTGAAACATGCTTCAAGTATCTGAAGTCTGGAGGAATACAGGAAAATTCTGGAGCAAAAACATTCAACTTGGAATATTTAATTCAATTCTCAACTGACTTTTTAATTTTTGTTACCATTTGAGAAGCTAAAAACCAAAACAAACCACTTCAAACTAAACTAATTTGAACAGTTACTTGACATACCTATAGTTCTTACTGCAACCTTTTGGTCAGCTCTGAAGAGATTTATTCTACCATCTTCTCCAACACTGACAATTTCTGGGTTGTTGCAGATGACTCCAGTACAAGCTGCTCCACCACAAGATGTGTCTTGATCCACATGATAATGGGCTTTCTCCCATTGCTGGTTGGCAGACAAAGTCTAAGCAGTAACCAGACATAAGAGTCTGCTGTTAAATAATGACCCTGATAGAATAAAGCCTGCAGAATACTCAGGATACCAGAAACAAGCTCCAGGAAAGCCACACTACCTCACAGGAATTAGAACCTCCTGTACAAATAAGATCAGAGATCAAAATTTTCCTCAACTCTTGAGCACACAACCCTTCAATGAAACATTATTTCTTCTCTGAACAACCTTTTTCACGTGAGCTAAAAATTAGAAAGACCACAATCTCTTTATGAAATGTCTCTCACTATATTTATCTCTTCAGTCTTTCCCCAGGCCAAGGGAAAAGAGCTGAGGCCTTTACAAAATATAAGGTCAGATTTAGATTTTGATTTAGGGTCTTGTAGGTACCACATCAGACTATTAACAGATATTAGTCTTTATTGTGTCACTATGAAAATATAAAAAAGTCATCACAATTTATTTTCAGTGATTTATAAGCAAAGCAAAAGACTACAGCATTTACGTATCTTCCTTTATGTGACACTTGCAAGAAGAAATTCAACCTAAGTCACTTAGTTCAAGAATGCAAAAACTCTAATAAGTCCATTAATACCCACTCCCCGAAAACTATCTAAACTCTTAAGTTTTCAGTGAATGGACTACTTGGTTACAGATATATACTAACAGATACCCCAGTCTATCTGACTCTGGAATCTGATTTATGTAGTACATATACAAGAGAGTTTTTTTCTTCCCTTGTATGTATAAAGCCGAAGCTTTTCCTAATAGTCTTTGAAAATTTGATTCTGGTATGCAGATATTTCTTGCTCTAGTAATTTTGAGAACTCTTATGCTAAGACCAAAGTGACCTGTATTACACAGAATAGCACCTTAAAGCCAGTGCAAGTTACTTACCTGGTTATTTTGATGATGCCGGAATACAGTTATGGTTCCTGTTGATGAGGCAACCACAATTCTCTCTTGATCCAAAAACTAAAGGGAGATAATACATGAGCTATTGATGTTAATACCAAGATGACAGTTTTCATTTCAGAGTAATCTAAATTACTGGTGTGTATAGTAAAAAAAAAATTCAAACTAAACAAATCCACAAAGTGATACTGCTTGGTTTAGCCCTTCTTCGGAAGTATGTTTTTTGTGAATCTCAGCATATTGACAGCTCACTATCACTTAATTTCTTCTAAATAACAAACCTTATTCACCACAGTTATTTCACCTGCATGTCCATAACATCACCGTTGTGCCTGATGTCACACAGCAGCTGAGGTTCTCCTTGATATTCACCATTGAGGCTCACATTTCCAAGGTCTCCAACAGACCAAATGGAGATCCTGTTATCCTGTATGGAAATACCACGAGTTTTACTTGAAAATGCTTTTGAATGTATTTAACAATTAATGCAGCCTAGATGTCACAGCCTTCTCGCTACAACCAGGGAAAGCAGTAGGCTGCAGGCCGTGCACCGCTCCTGGGACGCCACGGCCGGCCGGAGGGAAGCGCTCGCCCAGCGGGATAACCCTGTCGAGCAGTGGGGCGGCTCCCCAGACTCCTTAGGGACGCGAGCAAGGTACAGTCAAGGGAACGCCGGGACGGGCGGCGCTCACGGCAAGCTCTGGCCGCGCTCCCCCACGCGAGACGGCGGAGGCTTAGGGGGCCAAGGGGGCAGGGGGTGCCTCCGCCCGTCCCACGACCCAGCGGGAAGGACGTGCCGCGCCTCCGGACCCGCCCGCTCGCTACCTCGTTGTCCCAGGAGCCGGTGGCGAAGAGGTCGGGGGGCTGGAGCGCGGCGGCGGGCAGGGGCCGCCAGCGCGTCTTGCTGATCTTCTGCGACACGAACTTGGCGCACACGTCCTCCATGGCCGCCCCCGCCGCGCGCCGGCTCCCGCCGCTGCCGCCCGCCCCGCGGCATGCCTGATGATTGGCTGTGGCGCGACGGCAAGCGCGGAGGGACATGCTTGGCGCGGGGCTGCGAGCGCGCTCGGACGGGCCTGGGCTGTAGTCAGGGCTGGGGCTGGCCATAGCCGGCAAACAGGGCGGCGGCCTGCCTGGCCCCGCCGTATGTAGCAGTCGCACGATGCCAGCTGCCGGCGTTTACCGAGACGGACGGGTCGGGGCTGGTGGGGCGCGGCCCGGCCGTTCGTTATTTCACAGCCAAGGGAAGCAGGCGCCGGGGCTCTGTTCCCGTCGAGGGGTAACGGCGCGAGGCCCTGCAGGGGCTGGGTGGGGGGCGCAGCGGGGGGTGCCCTGCCCTGCCGCTGCAAACTCGGAGTTTTCCAAGACCGACGGACGGCAAGCCGCTGAACCGGCACGTATCGCCCGAGCGTTATTTGCAGTATCGGGGCCGGGAGAGGAAGAAATGGAGAGCTGAATTTGCCAGTGCACTTAGCTCTGCTCAGCTGGGCTGTCTTCCCCCAGAACGTTACGCGTATGTATCCTCTTTGCAAGGTCGCCAGCTTTTATTTTCTTAAAATCAGTGATTTCTATACCAACTAATCTGCTCTGATCCAGATTTGCCTTTAAATATCCGCGATACTCTCCTCTTGCTGTCAGATTCCTACCTGTATAGTGGAACAATAATAATTTTTTTGTCCCACTGTGCATTAAATCAAAGGAGCACACTTGTACTTCGTTTACTGTATTTCACTTGAGACGTAAACAACTGTGCAATAAAAATTTCAGAGGTTGGTTGTAAAACGTGCTAAAGGCTGACATAGCTACGTGGTCGTTTCAGAGGATGGGACTATCTGTCCAGCCACTGCAGTGCAGTAAAGGACTTTCTCACAAGCATTTTCCTACTTTTACAACTTGATTTTCTGCTGCATTTTTTTCAAAGCTGCCGCTGCTAGCTTTCTGAGGTTCCGTTGGTTGGACTTAACAGCATTAGCAGCAGTGGCTTGGGCAAACTTTCACCCGTGTTCCTGCAGTTTGATTGCTAAAGCCATCTGTCAGATGTTTTCTATACAGCATTCTAGAGCTTGTCAAGTCTGCTGTGCTATTTTGTAATCCTTCAGATGAGATACCAAAATCAGTGATATTTTACATATTTTATGCATAATCTGAACTTCAGTTGTGAGGAACTTTTTTTTTATAATTATGTACAGCAGAATCCAACACTGAACATATTAAAAAGGCTGGATGCTGTGTAGTCTACCATACTGCAAGTCTTAAAACAGCTTTGTGGCATGCTGCAGGAGCAGCATTATTCTGCAGTAACCAACACCTCTGGCACCCTGTATTAACCTGCTAACAGCAATCCTGCAAGTCACTGTCAACTCCAAGGGTATTTTCAGCTAATTCTCATAACACTTGTGAGAAAGGTCAATAAGCAGCCTCAGAATACAGCTATAGAGGATACAGCTAAAAACGGAAGAGGCAACACTTTGGGATCACTGAAATATTTTATTAGGCAAGTATTTTTGTTGGTTACTTTGTGATTTCTGTGTGGGTTTTTTTTTATCTTGTGTTCTTGGATGGTTTCTTTCTTTGCTCAGGTTTGCCTGTTCAAAAGCATTTGGGAAGTATTAAGGGAAGTAAGTTGCAATAGAGGTTTATTTTCATTAAGAGGGAAAGAAGAATCACAATTTTTCTTCCATCTTACACTTTTTTTAAGAAAATGTTGGCAGCGTGTTATGTGATGGAGGTGAGAGCTGTGATGGATTTAGAGATGCTCTGTAAACCTTTAAATATATTATCTGTGTTTGATCACTGTCTGTGAAAGATGTGTACTGTGTTAGCATGTTGTTTCAGTGTAATAGCAGATTTAAATAAACAAATAAAGGAGGAAACACTGGGAGAAAATATGCCTTATCAAATATTTCTGAGATTGTCAAAAAAGGACGTTAAGTCTAGATAAAGCTGATTCTGGGTGCTGGGTCCAAACATATTAGATGAGACACCAGTCCTTAAATGTGGCTAGAGCTAGCAGTGTGAGTGAAAGGGAAGAAAACTGAAAGCATGCCTGTCTCTGGCAGAGGTGAGAGGGCCTGGGAATGGAGGCATTTGCTAGATCAGTGGACATACTTAACCCGTGACAACAGGATAAAGCTAATTCTGAACTCTATTTGCCTATAATTTGCTTTCCTCCAATTATCATTCAACAGTATTAAGAAAGTTATTTGTAGATGCCAAAGTATTTACTGTTGGTCGTGACTCCTGGAGTTGTGCCCAGTTTGACCTCTTGAACATGTGCAGTCGCTATGCAAAGTACTACAGAGCAGATATAAGAGCATAATGCCAGGGCATTCATAAGCCTTACTTGCCCTTACCTGGGGCTCACACCTGGGCTGGGGCACCCTCTCCTGGCCTGTGCTGTGTTGTAGGAGAGCCTGTGCACAGCCATGTCCCTAACTTGGTGACTGGCTTGACTCAGGGCCTGACTTGTCACTTTGCTTTTGTTTGATGGCAAAACCATTACCATCCCCAGCTCTGCTCTGCTTGCCTTGCTTGGACACCGTGGGATGGTGTCCTGCTGGGTGGCGTTGTAATCCCTGCCTCCAGGCTCACCTTCCTTCACAAGGGGAGCGGGTGGAGGTGGGCAGTTCATGTGCTCTGTAATGCAGAACGTCACTGATGTGCCTGGGTCCTTCTCACCTCCTCTTCAAGTACAGGGCTGGGGAAAGGGATGCTGTGTTCAAAATAATGTAAACTTCTGAAATGGAAATACAAAATTAAGGTACACACCAAACTGGCTTGAGATTATGGGAAAAGAAATGAGATGAGATGAAGGAGAGTGATTAAGTTAATAACAGAGTGGAGGCAGAGAGAGGAGTGAGTGTAGGTGTAGAAGCCAATTAGTGTGGTGTTTGGGACATAACTGCGGAAATGATCAGCAGGAACATTTCCCAAGGAAATTTCTGCTTGAGGTATGTATATGCAGAAGCAGATGGGATCAGACAGTGATGATCAACTTTTCATATGCTTTTTAACTTCAAAGGATTTAAAAAGTCTAATGGGTTCATCAGGTGGGAGGGATGAAACAGAAATAGTAGCATGGAAGGGTTTATATATAAATGCATGGAAGTACAGCTAAGGGATTGAGATGTGGGTGAATGTGCAGAAAAGGAGAGAGATCCAATGGGCTTACAATTAGTGGGATCTCCATGTCAGAACAATCGAGTGATGCTCCACTCTGGCTGCTGGCATTCATGTGTCTCTTCCCCAACAGAGCCATCCATGCACCAGCTCCCTGTAGAGTCTAGGGAGATGGCTGTACCTCTGGAAGATGGAGGTACCTGCAACCAACAGTGGGCATCCAGAGACCAAGGTGCTCACAATGGCTTGGACAAGTAAGGGGGAAGAGGATGCAGGAATGCTGAGTGTCAGAGCAGATGGAGAAGTTCCATGTGAATGCTGATGGCCAGAAAACATAATTTTTTAAAATTTCTGCTTGTCTTTTACTCTAGTGTAGAATGGCTGTGTTCCTTTTAGGTTTATCTTAATGGATATGCTCTTATTAACTCTAAAAAATGGACTCATGGCCTGTGGTTACAGAGCAGAGCGAGCTAGGGACCCTCTTGTTTGTCTACTGCACAAAGGGGTGTGTCCTGCCACTCCTGGTGTGTGTTAGGTTCTCAGGGCCCTTTGAGGCAACTTGACTTGCTTAAAGCTCCTGGAAACCTGCAGAGACAAATGCTATTTCCTTCACACATGCCTGGCATCCACCCCAGACACCACAGGTATCACTTAGGGAGGCTCACACTTATGTTGTTGTCATTCTCTGAATAGTCAAGCCGAGAGGTGGCCAATAGGAACAGTCAGTCCAAAAGCTCCTGGGAAAGTCTGTCTGTTGGGTTTGCATCTCGAGGGGTTTTGGTAGCGGGGGAAGGGACTGCTGGTGTGGCCCATGTAAGAAACTTGGAGAATGCTCCCCTGGCTCCAAGTTGGCCCCACCTCTGGCCAAGGCTGAGCCAATCAGCGCCTCTGTGATAAACATTTAAGAGGGGAAACCTGTTGAGTGAGGGCCTTTTGTTCTGGGAACTCTCTTCTGTTTTACAGGGGAGTAGGAAGAGAGAGACAACCAATGGGGTCACCCAGGTTAGTGAGGAAGGAGGCAGGGAGACACTCCGGAATGGCCATTTCCCTTTGGCCAATGGTGAGATGGCAGGCTGAGTCCTTGCAGTCTTCAGAGATCACTGATGGAGAGAAGGTCTGTTTGCAGCCCATGGAGGAGCCCACGCTGGAGCAGGGAGTTAATCCTGGAAAAGGCCATGACTCGGAGGGAGACCTGTGCTAGGATGGTTTGTCCCTGGAAGACTCCCATGCTAGTTGGAGGTGTTCATGGAGGACTGTCTCCCACGGGAGGGATGCCACACTGCCACAAGGGAGGACTGTGAGGAGTGTTTCCCTTGAGGAGGAAGGAGCGGCAGAAGCAGCACGGAGCAAACTAGGACCGACCACAACCCCCCTTCTCTGCCCACCCTGCACCATGTGTGGGGAGGGAGGTAGCAGATCTGGGCCTGGGAGGAAGGTGTATTTAAGATCAGTTTGTTTTTTCTCACTGTCCTACTCTGATTGAATTAATGAATTGGTAGGGGGTTTGTTGTTTCTATTACACTGATTTTATTTCCCCAAGTCGAGTCTGTGTTTTGCCTTTGACTATAATTGGGGAGTGAGCCCTCCCTGTCCTTTGTCCCAACCCTTAAGCCTTCTGTGGTGTTTTCTCCTTTCTGGAGCGAGCGAGTGGCTGCACAGTGCTTGGTGGGCAAACCAAGCACTTGGTGGTTCAAACCACGACAGTCTGCAAGTTCCTAGAACTAAGGGTGGGCTCTTTCTCAGTGCTCTGTGACAAGATAAACCCTAGTTCAAGCTGGTCCTGGTAAGCAGCATCAGTCTGTATCTAAATGGTTTCTCTTGTGTTTCTGGTCTCCCAAGGAAGTAAGTATCCCGGGAATGCTTTTAAACATCAGCCAGCTAGTTTCTTGCCAACAACCTCTCTATGTGAAAGCAATGCAGTTTGCTTGCATCTGACAACAGAAAACGTCTTTTGCATTTAAAACAATGAAGTATTTTTGTGTGTGTATTTTTACAATGTCTGTCTGTTCTCTGTACTTGTTGCCCTTTGAGAATTCCTTTAAGTCCATGGCTTCTTTCCTTCTTTCTCAGCCCACTGAATGTAACAGGGAGACTTTTTATATTCTAGGGCAGGCTGGCAGTCCCTCACAGACTGTAGACTGGATGCCAGGTCACGCTTAGGAGAAGTTAGATGGAGAATACAGAATGAAGCAGTGGATCTGTCTCCAGGATTCAAAGAACCAGATGGGAAAGGTCTGGGGAGTCTATGGATGGGGCCTAGTGTATGCACTGGGCAACTGCCAGATTGGCACTGGACAGATTGCTAGCCTGAAAAGCAGATTCCCATGTTCACCTCATTTTCTTCACCTGAATCAGCAATGATGGGATGGAGTACATGTGTTGTGTGGTGCTGGAGGAGCAGGCCCATCCCTCCCAGGATGGGTTCTCACACAGAAGATGATGTTATCTGTGTCTGTCATGGTGGTATGATAGGATGTGTGTGTCCTTGTATCAGGAATGCTTTTAAGAAACAATATAGTAGTTGAAATTATCTGCTGGATGATACCTTATTTTCTCTAATGTTTATATAACGTACTATTGACAGGGCCTACCTACTCATAGTTAACATATCACTATTCTCGTGTTTCAAAAAAAAGAACCAAAACCTGTGCTCTCTGGTACCAAGTAGATGACATACCTGCACTATGGCACCTGGCTAAGAGACGAAGTGCTATAAAATTGCCATCCCGGGTGTGTGGAAGCTCATTGACAGAGACCAGAAGGGGCACGATGCAAAAGTCACAGCATTGACAGTAGGTATCCAGAAATGGTCTGCAATAATGGAATTTGCTTTCCTTTAAAAGCAATAGAAACATATAAATAACAGGTGGCAAATTAATACTGGTGGCAAAAATAATCACTAAGGCATTTAGGGGTACCCAGGAATACCACATGACCACAGGAAGTTAATTCTACGTTTTCCTGCATTGTGCTACAGGCTGTGGGAGGAACTGGAGGTGCTTTTCCCTTAAGATTGCTACTTCATCGTGTGCCTACGCTGGGATGGGGTAAAGGCCACGCTGGAAGCATCAGTCTGGCATTTATTAAATTCTGAATTACTGATTCTGTGATTCCTTTTAAAAGGCATTTTGTCACTCTGTCCTACAACAGTACAGCGCTAGCAGCCGCTGTGGTAGATCATTGACACTCTGGCAGCGCTTAGCCACGCACGCAGGTGCCATGGCCCTTAAAGCCTTCCATCCCTCCCCGGTTTTGGCGTCCAGTCACATCTCTCTTGCCCTAGCACCTCGTGGCGGCGGCTTTCCAAGCCGTCCGGGGCGGGGCGCAGGCGCCGCCGGCGTGGCCGCGCCAGCTGACCAATGGCAGCGTGCGACACGTAGGCCTGGCCCGCGCGGGCTTGGCCGCAGCCAATAGGCGCGCCCCGTGCAAAACACCGCACCGCGGGACGGCGATAATTGGCTCCGTCGCGCGAGCGGCGAGGCGCGCGCGCTGGGCCGCTACGGAGGGCTGGCGGCGCCGCCACCGTGACCAGCCGCCAGGGGCACCCCGCCCCAGCCACCCTCTTCTTCGGTACATGGCGTGTGCTGGCTCATTTCGCGAATGAGCGGCGAAAGGCTGGAGGGTTTAGAGGGAAGAGTACTGACGTGCCGTTTCGCTACCTCATTCATTAACGGAGCTCCTGAGCTCACAAACTCGCCCCGTCCCGACGACCGCAGCCCCGCTGTTCCTGGGGCGAGGGCAGGGCTGAGCCCTCGCCGCCAGCGCGAGACCAGCGGCCCCTGTAACCAAACCCGCGATCCGGAGCAATCACTGAGCCCGCGCGACTCGCGCCACAGGCTGCAGCCGTGGGCAGGGGCTGGCTCCGGCCCGGGCGGCTGGGCTCTACCGGCAACGTGGGTTGGGCCACCCGTGATCTCCTCCACACCGGGCGTGTCTCGCGGCCTCTCCACACCCCCAGCGCCATGCGAGTGGCCACGACGCGCTGCGGCGGTAAGCGCGCTCGTGTGTTACCGGGCGCTCACGGCGCTTCTGCGACCGCGGAGAGGTGGGAGGGCCGGCTCCCCCGCGCGGGCTGCTGGAGCAACGGAGGGACGTCCCGACTGCACTCCCCTCCACCCGCGGCCTCCAGACATCTATCTGCGGGGCGGGAGGGGACCGGACCCTGATGGGCGGCTGCAGAGCAACCCCACCACACCCCGCGCGCGGGAATGTCCCCACGCGCGCCCCCGGGGGCGATGGGCGCGCATGCGCGGGGGGCAGCGCGGGCCGGCGGCGCGGGAGCGGGACCGGCGGCGACCGGAGAATGTCGGGCGCACAGGGCGGTGGGAACGTGGCCCCTCCCCTCGGCGGGCGCGCAGCAGCCGCAGCGGCGGCAGCGGGGTGGGGAGGAGGAGGCGAGGAGGCGGCGCCTGTGTCGGCGCTGGAGGTTGTGTCCTTCCTGGGGAAGCTGCTGTGCGCAGTCGCGGCGCTGAAGGCGGCTCTGTACCTGCTCCGCAGGCTGTGTCTAGCGATGGCCTGGAAGTCGGGAGGCGCCAGCCACTCCGAGCTTATCCACAACCTCCGCAGTGAGTCTGGGGCGGGGGGTGCGGGGCGGGTGGGGTCCCCTCTCGCCTCAGCCGCGGGGTGACCGTTACCGGCCGCACGTACTTCACATTCCCGCGGCGCCCGTCCAGCCGCCAACTGTCAAGGAGCAGCGCCGGCGGGGGGAGGAGGCGAAGGCGGCGCCCAGCCGGGGGGGTGTGTGTCTGGGTGTCCGTTCGGGTCTCTCCCGGGAGGGCGCGGCGAGCGTTGCTGCCGTCCCGCAGCCGGGCGGAGGGTGGTGGCCGCTGGCGCAGGGCGGGCCCGAGCTGTTGTTGCGGGAGGAGATGCGGCGGGAGGGGCGGCGCTGATGGTGGTCCCGAAGGGGAAGCGCTGTGCGACGGCCGTCGCTGTTGTCAGCCCGCCGCCACTCCCTCTCTCCGGCCCCGTTCCCGCCGCCTCGTCCCCGTCTGCCCATAACGCTTTTGTGCGAGCTGAGGCGGGGCCGCTGCGGCAGCTCCTGAGGGCCCGTGATCTTCCGCACGCACCGAGCTTGGCGCCCCTCTGGTTCCGCTCCGGCCGCCTCTGCCGGCTCAGCATGCCCGCCGGGCGGTGGGGAGCGGTGCTCCCAGTCGCCTCGCGGGTCGGGCGGGGGAACTGTGGTGTCGGTGGGCGCGCAGCGAACGTCCTTGGGTCTTTCAGGCCCTGGCTAAACGCAATGGAAGCTGCCGAGGTTTGGGAAATGCGCCGAAGAGGCCAAGGTTGTTTTTGTTGGGTGGAAGGGGCGTGTGGCAGTAGTGAGGTCCGAAATGCTCGCTTTTGGCCCCAGCCCCGAATTGCCTCTTTCAGAGAGGTGGTCTAGGACCGCTGGGAGAGGAGCGGAGCTATGGAGGTTACAGCCTCACGCTGTCGCTGCGCTTTCCGTTGACTGCCTGGGAGTTAGCGTTCCGTGCCCTTCCCAGAGATTTGTGCTGTCCCCGTGCTGAATGTGGAAGGTGTTGGCCAGGTGCCCTTCACTGATGTTCTTCAGTACATCCTGAAGTCTGCAGGGTCATTTACTTGTGATTAATACGAAGCTAATATGAAAAATGGAAGCTCTGCATAGAGGAGGTGTTAATCCGTGTTAGATACACTTGTAGTGTCTCGTCTCTTTACTCCTGGTCTTTTCCCTTCCTCCCCTCAAGTCTATGTCCTAGATGTAGAAGGAGCTTTGGAGCCTGTGTTATGGCATTTGTCTCCTATTTTAGTGATGTTGCAAGACCACACACGTTTGACCTCCTCGTTATTTTGGAGACATAGGAGAATCATCCTTGTTGTTTTCATCAGTCTGCTTATGTTAGATCCTTTGATCCTGTGGTCTTTTACAGTATTTTCTCTGAGAATTCTTCCATCTAGTAGAGCAATATATGCTGAAGTGACTTTCAGTTTCAGTGTAAAAACTGCCTGTTTAACAAATAGATAACAACTAAGCTAGTTGTGAGAGTTGCAGTGCATTGTTTTTTTTGCAACTGTAAGGGGCAGAAATACTGTTCTAGTGAAATTCTGTTCCCTTCCACAGCAGGGGAAAGCTTTCTGACATGAAAATGAATGTCAAGCTCCAAAACCTGTCCAAAACACAGTTATTGCCAGAATTGTCTGGCTCTGAGAACCTGAAAGCAAAACTGGTTTCTTTGTTAAAGAAAACAATGACAGTGTTTTTCAACACATGTTAACGGCTCAGAGCTTTGTAAGTAATAATAACGCAAAAGCTAAAACCCGGTATAGTTCGTATACAACAATAGTAGTACAGGAAGAGGAAAATAATCTAGAAATGTTTAATGCTTTAATCTCAAAATATGCAGTGATGTGAATTACCTGGAAGATTACTCTCTCCTTCTCTGTTTTGCACATATAAGCCAAAATATTTTGAGAGGTGTTAAATAGTGGATCAGAAATAAAATGTTGTGGAGGCATAGAGGCTTTTGATCTTGCAGCAAGATGGTGGTGTTGACCTCAGTGGGGCTCCAGTGATGGCACCGGCCTTTATTAGTGCAGGGCAGTTGCAGGATTAAGACCATAACTTTTAAGTAAGAGTTCTCCAGGTAAGATGATACCTTGTTCTTAAAGTTGGAAACAAGTTTAGAAGAAAGTACCGGTTTATATGATATACAATTCTCTAAGATGTTTTTAACAAACTTTAATTGGTTACAGCAAGACTCAAATGTTCTAGAGAATTCCTTTGAGTAGTAGATCTCAATGTATTTAACTTTTTTCTCTAAAATCAGTTAAGTAGCATAGTATTTCTAGCGTTTTTATGCTAGAAGTAAGAATGCAAGGCAGATGAGGTTAATTTGTTGTCTGAGTGTTTATCTTGTGTGTTACTTTGTAACTGAGTGTATAATTTAGTGTGTAATTTGTGTAACTTAAAGGAAATAATGCCAGTTGTAGTGACACAGTATGTTTTCTTCTGCAGCAAAGCTTGGCTGAGAGGTTCTTCCTCCTGCCCTTATGCAATTAAGTCTTCTCTTCACTGTGTTTATAGGACTGCTGGTGAGGGAGGCTGTCTTGTAGGACTGGGTCGCTTTCTCTTTAGACCCCTGGTGAAACATCAAGGTTTAAACTCCTCGATATCTGTAAGCTGTTGTAGCATTATAGTTAGAGAAGCAGTGAACTTCATTGTGGGTATAAGTGCGCTTGGGAGAATGAAGACTTTTTTTAATTGGTTTTGCTTCCAAATAAAAACATCAATGGAAAACTCCTGTAGGCTGCATATTGCTTTAAAACAGCTATAAAGATTGTTCTTCCTTAAAAGTTAGTATTGACAGTTACTAATGCTTCTATTTTGTTGCACAAAGTGCTCTAATTTAATGAAACTGTATTAACATCTGTTCATTGCTTATTTCACCATTGCCTTAACTATAGAATTAACTTTCCTGTAATGATCATTGTGTTAGAGCAGTGGTAAGTGCTTTTATGTGTTTTGATGCAGATTTAGGCCAGTATACAAACCTTATCTTTGCTTTAATGTCTTATAGGGGACAAACTAATGAAGAGGGCCCTGGAACTCTGCATGGTTTTCAGTGCATGGTTTTCAGTGCATAGTTAGAGACTACTGACTGAAGAATATTGCATGACTTTCTGATTGGTTGTTTCGATTTATAGGTTCCTATTGCATTGTAAACATGTTCTTGGACCATTAATTGAGGCATCATAGATGCACAATTTGTGACATACACAAAATAAACTTGCTTAAAAAGCACTCTTCACAACAAAAATACTGTCCTTGAATGTGCTGTTTCTATGAGGTGTAGAGCTGCTTTGTTTTCCAGTGATACTTGAAACTACTTCTCATTTTTAAAATTGCTTTTTTGCTCTGAATGTTTGATTCTTCCAGCATTAGAGCTATTTAAAAATTTTTTTTTCACCTTTACAGAGTAATTGTTTCAATCTTTGCTTCTTCCTCGCTGAAAATAGTTGAACATGTGCCTTCAAACCTGAGTGAACTTTTCCCCTAAAAATATTTAAATGAAGATCTTTTAGCAGATGGCAATTCTAGGAAACTGTCTAAATGCAGGTTACTGTGGGGTTAGAAATCATGGTAAACATAGAAATAATTGACTGTGTTTAAACACATAAATCTCACAGGAGTTTCTTTTGTTATGAACCTACTGTATAGGGATGCTGAGAAAGCAGTAAAAGACTGGGTAATTGATGACTTATTTACTGTTATCTTGCTTGGTTCAAGATCTTTGGATTCTAAATCTGTATCTTCTTTTTCCCCCTCACTTGATCTTCAGTTATCCATTGTTCTCTCATCTCACTATTGGGTCATTTTGATCTTCTTCTGTCTTTCGTACTTGGTCTCTTGCCAAGTCCTGTTACTTTACACGCCAACATCTTGAAAATCAGCTTTTCTTCCCCACCTGCAGAACTGAAAAATTGGTCCCTGTTCAATTCACAATCGATCAAAGTTAATTAAGTTTCCTGTATTGCACCTCTCTCTCTCTCCTCCAATCAATATGGTATGCTGCCATATGACAATCTTTCTTTGCTTATTTCTCTGATAATGTTGTGCTAATGGTGTTATAACTACATACACCTGCTTCTGAATCCACATTTCCAGGTGAAAGTGAAGGTGAAATAACTTGACTGTGGCTGAAGTGCTGGATAATGTTGTTAACCATCTGTGGGTTTGTTTCCTGCTCTCTTCCTCATCTAATAAACTTGTATCACCAAAGTTAGAAACTGTAATTTACGAGATACCACAAGTTCCACAGAATTTTGTTCCTCACTTGAGACGAAATTCCTAATTTTTCAGTGTGAGTGGTGTTTCAAATCAGCATGTATTCGAATACTGTCGGGCTTAGGGGATTCTGCTCTTAGACAGAACGCTAAAGCTATTTTTCTGAGCATTTTATTATTTAGATGTTAAATAGTTGAAAATGATGGAAAGTTTCATCATGGTGAAGGCTTATCTACATTGAATCTGCACCTTCGTTGCAGGTTTCTGATTGCCAAGGACAAATCTCTTCAGCAAGAGCTAAATGTTGGTTTTGTTTTGTTTTTTCTTGTGTTGTTTATCCAAACCTCTTCTACACTTGTATAATTTTGCTCAAGATAGAGTAATGTAACTTGGATGACAATGAAGAAGGGAGATAGCAATGGAAAATTAGGCCAATAAACCCCACTTAAATGTAATACCTCCACTGTACAAGCAGTTACACTGCCTGTTGTGTGCATTCAGTGAACACGCTGTCCTTCAACATTTATGTTGGATTGTGGCTTGGGTGACTAAGCATTGTAACTCATGATCGAACTGTTTTTTATTTTTATAAATTAAAAATTAACACATCCACTGATATGGTAGTTTAAGAATATCTAAATTTTCTTAAATTCAGTTGATGTCTCAGGTGGCATAGAGTTGAAATCTGTGATTCTATATTTTGGAGCATTGAGGGTTTTTTTTAATTATTATTTGTTAGCAAGTAATTTGAATAATTGCCTAAAAGAGTTGCCATGAGACTTTTTTTATTATTAGTGATTTAAGTATTTGCTTGTGATTTGCCCATGTCAGTGAAAAGTTTTGAAGGAGTTTCTACACCCTTGACCTTCTAAGAGGGAGGCCTTCAAGTAAATCAAGAGAACATCTCAGAAAATAAGAAAGGTTAACAGAAAGGAAAAATAACTTCAAAAGCATTCATCACATTTTGTCTGTGTCTAAATTAGGATTGTGTTCTTAACTGGTTCTTTGTTGGCAATTTTTTTCCCTTAATGTTAGACAAGGTGTTGACGTAACATTAGAAACATAGCCATTCTTCCCCACAGCAACCCCAGAATTCAGTGCAATGAAGTCCAAGTCTTCCAAGAAAAGAAGAGAGCATGTTTTGGCTGCTCTTTATATCATAACACTTTATAATCAGTCAATTTAAAAATGTTAAGTTCTTTTGCTTGATCAAAGGTTTGTTTTTGTTTTTTTGGGCTCTGGGTTTAATGGCAAAATACAATTTTTTTTTTTTAGTCAGAAACTGCCTAATAATTCATAGTAAAATGGAAATATTTTTGCAAATCTGTTTCTTACATGTGATTACTGTTGTTTGTTGGCGTGTTAAAAAGAGAGAATCTGGTATGTTTTAGTTTTAATACAATTCCAAGCTTTTCTTTCAATGCTACTGTTTCTTTCATCCTGATGTAGTATCAAGAGATCACTAAAAGCTATTAGTAAGCTTGGAAAGAAATGCATAATGTTTGTGTTCTCTCAAATGATAGTTTCTATCGATCTAATACCTCAAAGTCATGTTTGTTAGTGTTACTATAACACTTTAAGATTTTATCTTAAGATTGTTACAAAATCATTTTATTAATGCTTTTTGTTTAAAATACCAAATTTTGGCAAAACTAGAGTAAGTTATTTCAGAGCTTGAGACCAGTACATTTTTGGAATGACATCTCTCTTGGACTGGTTTTAAGACTTCGGAACCTGAATACTGCAACGTTGGACTTGAGCACAAAATAGTTTTAAAGTTTGCACTGTCAAAATCTAGAAGAGATGATGGGACAGATATAACTTTAGAAATTCTTCTTTATGCTGATATGACAGTGTGGTGGTGTTTTTTCTCCAGAGTCTGGGTCATGTCTGTCTGATCTTTTTATCTTCCTCAGCTTTTTGCATAATACTAGTGCCTGTTTTAATGAAACCATCTTCATAATAGCAGACTGTTCATGTGTTCTGGCTGCTGGTCTTGACGGCATTGGATTTTTTGGAAACAGTTCAGGAAAGTGGTTGCACGGAATCTGCTCACTAAGGTGTAAGATGGGCAGCACCTACCTTGCTTTTAAAATTGACTGAAACTGTTGAAGTCATCTTGCCTCAAGCCTTACTGTGAGGAGAGTTCATTATCTATGTCCTATCCAGCTAAGTTTATCTTCACCTCTGCAACAGTTTTCTGTTATGAGTGACAGTTATTCCCACTTGGTATTGAACTCTTCAGTTTTGACATTCCAGCTACATGAGGTTTAGCTCTTTCAAGTGTAGAGGGATCAAGGTGTGTTTGGAGGTGAAGTCTCCATCATCTGTGCACAGACATTAATGTTTAATTGGAAAGTACAGCTCTGTGTTCTTGCAGGCTGAACCCAACCTTGAAGTCACGTCCTTCTTTCATGTTCTCAAAAAAGTTTCTTTGCTCAGCTGCTGATATAGATTTAGATTAAATCAACGTATCCATTTTGATAAATGTGAGTACATTATGGATGGCTTTTGTAATAAAGATATGCCCTGTAGGACTATGAGCCTTTCTCCGTCCCCGGAGAAGAAAATGGTTAATACCAACTTCGCAACATTGGGCTACAGTATGAGGGAGCAATATAGCTGTGGTTAAATATGTCTAAATTAGTTATCTGCAGCCTTTCAGATCCATGAGAATGAATAGAGAGCTCTTATCCATTATAACAAAATGGACAGATTGTTTTTGAAGGTGATCGTTATTAAATAGGGAAGGAGTACGCCCCTAAAGTAGAAGTGAAGTTTTGGAGAGTAAGTTTGTATTTAACTGAATCTTGAGGCTGTATTGTGTTGAACCTAGCTTTTAGTTTAGGTTTTACCTCTGCATGTTTTAAGTAGCATTTAAATGCTATTTTTTTTCTATTTTATTTTTAATTTTTGTCTGTATAGCGTTTTCTTGGGATTTGATATTTGTGTTTAATTTCTGGACTCTTAAGATTACTTCTGATGGACCCTTACTTTCCTCGGTCTTTCTGTCATTGTGTCTCTGAATGACAGACTCACAGCTGATTCCTACCAGCTAGCTGCATGCCACATTCCATTTGAATAATGTATTATTGTGAATGCAGATCATAGTGATCACAGATGTGCAGCTAAATGTTAGAGGCAGATCCTCTTTAAGGTATCTGGAAAGCCCAGGAGGTTTGTATGTGCAAGAGGTTTAAAAAATAGTTTGCAAACACCTACTTTGAGTTTCTTTAGCACAAAGAGCTTTATGTGTTTTGGGGTCAAGTGTCCCTTACTGGATCTTGGGATGCTGATCCATCACTTGTTCAAAGTGCTTTCTTTGTGTTCATGGTTTACAGTGAAATCTCCCTGTGCTTGTTACTTAAATAAAATTCAGTTAACTGAATTGCTTTCCTTCCCATATTTTTCTTTCTCTCCCTGCGCAAAAAGACTCCAACCTTAAAAACATCAGCTGCTTAAAACTAGCTACCTTGACATTGCTTGAAAATCAAGATGTGCTTCTGTTCCATCCCACTTTCCCCTTGAAAGTTGCTAGCTGGTTTGCGTAGGTCAGATGGAGACATTTGGAAACTGATTTGTCTACTTGATTTCATCTTTGTGATACAGAGGTGTATGTGTATCATGTTTTAAGACCTCTGTATGCTTTAAAAATGTCACTATTTTGCTAAAAAGTCGTCTTCGTAAGTCAACTACTCTGCAGTGGTTATGGAGAAAGTAATCTAGGGAGAAACTGAATGATGTGGATGCTGCAGTAGTACCACAGTAAACGGTTTTGGGATCTGCGTGAACATTTTGTTTATGTAAAACCAGGAGCAGGAGGTGTTTGAGTAGCTGTTTATAGTTCGTGTAGTAAGCTTATGTGGTGGATTCCATCATGTGGCAATGAGACATCCTTTTTCTGATCTGGAAGCTAGTGTTGGTGTAAGTGTTGACTGCTAGTATTTTATGGTTTGGTTGGAAATTTGTTTGATCAACAGTCAGGATACCATCAGTGATGTAGGCAGTTCTGTGAAAGATAAGCACTTCAGTAATGCATTTGTTGCTAAATAAAAATATAGGTTGTTTACTTGTTGTAAGTCCATGTTGTCTTTTCAGACTTAAGCTCTTGTTTTCCTTGCTCTCTGACAGCCAACTGCCCAGTTTCCCGGGTGGCATTCAACAGTAGTATGTTTCTACCTTGAAATGGAAGGACTGCTCTGTGAGCTCTTTTCCTGTTTTCATGGTGTTATTTGTGGAAAAGAAGCAGGCTAGAGTGAATTTTCAAAACTTGCTCCAATTATGTCAAGTTGTCATTGCCTCAGCCTCTGCAAAGAGAAACTCTTGAACTCTGCAGGTCATGTTCCACTCATAAGTGATTACTTTTTGGCTTTAGCCCTTTGAAGCTTAGGAGTTCTGCTGATATAACTCTGATAAACAGAGTTTACTTTTGATTTTAAGCAGTAAGCCACTGTCTTTGTTTATTAGCCTTTGCTCGTAAACACTTTATAATTTAGTATCTGATTTGCTTGCAGTACTGATTATCAGTCTTGAAACCTAGCAGTATCCTCAAGGAGAGTCTTCTGTGCACATTATAATTGGAAAGGATAATCAACCTATATATATTTAATTGTAAATTATTTTACTGCAATATATAGCTTCCTTTTAAGATTTAGAAAATGTTTTGCATTGGCATTTTATTAATAATTTACCATAGATTGTCTTGGTTTTTTTAACACTTAGAGATGGCATAAAATTAGAATGTCTTATTTGCAATATAAACTTTGACTATTGACTTTTTTAGGGAATATACTGGTTTTCTTGACTTCATTCAGAATCTGATAGAGATTTCTTCCAATAGAATTAAGACCCTGGAAGATGGTCATCATTGGGAATGATTGCTGCAGGAAGGAAAGGACGTTTGTTGGAGTTCAGTACCTTGCTGTTGCTGAGTTTCTCTATATTCAAGAAAAATTCTTTTTATTATCAACACAGAAAAAAATTATTGCAAAGTCAATATTGACTTTACTGTTTAGGGCTTGGTTGCTTTTCTTGCCTCCCACCTAAAATTTCTTGTTGTCTCCATTGCATAATCAGCAAATTTGAGACTTAATCTATGGAGGGGGATAATGTGATGCCCTGTAATTCCACATTCATAGCTAGCAAGGTATATTTTTTTTCATGGAGAGGGAACATTTTTCAATAATTGAGGTACATGGCTGACACACGAGATCCAGCTTCTCCCACTGATTCTGCTGGGGACTCTTGAGTATGGGTAACTTGCTTCTTATTTACAGATGAAAAAGATGACAATAATCAAAGACAGTGCAACAGCCAACAAATGTTGTGTTTGCTGAATGTGAGCATCCTGAATTCTCAGAATTTGTAGTATATTAGTAGGTACTGTTTTCAATTTTTTTTTTTGGTCCTTTGCCTGTCAGTGTAAGCATCACAGTTGATAAAGTTACACATACTTTAGCTAAAACAAAGTTTTGTGCTTTGTTTTGTGCAGACATCCACAGACAATCTCTGCCACAGAGCTCTAACACTGATTAAACAAGGTGGGGGAAGAATAGGTAAAATGTGTAAGTAATAGAATGGAGGCAGAATAAAATTTGTCAGTGCTGAGAGGTGAATTTACTTACTGATACTCCTAAGTAGAAAGATGGCAGGAGTAAATGAGAGGTGGGAGGCATGGAGTTTTCTAAGAAGGGGAAGCGGATTATGGGTAGTGTGAAAAAATTGTTTGTTTGTTTTGCTTGTTTGTTTTTACTATCTTATATTACCAGTGCCAGTGTGTTAGTGATTTGTTTATTTTCTTTTGGAGTACAGTTTTGCTCAGTAAGTAAACTTGTGAACTGCTGCAAACGCCTGCTGTCTCAGATTACAAAACTAGCATTGAAATGAGGAGTCTCCTCTGATTGGAACTGTAGTATACAGCTCTAAATGAAGTCAAAGCAGGGGATATCTATAATGTGTGTGGTCTGTGAGGGGAATATATGCTTTTTCTGGGACTTGTCAGATACAGAAATAATTCTAAAAAAGAGTATTTTTTTGAAAGGACTTGTCACTTAATTTGGTAGTATATTCCTATCGCAGTTCTGTTTGATGCTTTGTCTTCAGTCAAAAAAGCAAAAGGTTTTGGGGGGTTATTTTGGATTCAAGCCTCTGTTATATAGGATAATTAAATCCTGGACACAGGTAGTAGATAAGAAAAAAACAAAAGAAAATTCCACAATTGGTAAGAGCAGTTGGGAGTGCACTGTAACCAGCCAGGGAAGCCCCTGCAGAAGCTAGCCCAGGGCTGGGCACAGGTGTGGTGGTATTGGTGGTACTTTTAAAAAAACCCACTGGTGTGACTTCAGTTAGGACAAGCTCCTCAATCTGATTTTTATGTTTCTGCATTTTGGGCTAGATTTCAAAGGTGCTCAGATTAGCTATTTTTTTTCCCTTTAGGTTTAATTTTCCAAATAAATCTTCCTTCCTTTAAGTAGTTCAATTAAGCAATCCAATAATTTAATTTTTAGTTATTTGTAGATTATACTGTATCTTTTAAAGCAAGTGATTAATTTCTTCCATTTCTCTTGTAATTTTTTCTGTTATTCATAAATGTTTCTTCAGAACTTTAAAAAAAGAATTATCAATGTTAAAAAAACTTAAATAAAATTGCAAGGAAAAATGGCTGCACTGCACAGTGCTGCTGATATTTCACATGCTTGTGCATTTACATTTTATTTTGAAAAGTGAACAAAGATTCAAAGTGTTTTTATATAAAAACTCTTCGGCCTCAGTCTGCCCCAGCGTAAGAATTCTGATTCAGTAGAAGTTTCTTTTCAGAAGGATTGTTTTGTTTTGCCAATACAAAAGAGAAACAGATTTTGAAAATAAAACTGGGCAAGGATGCTGCAGCTTCACATTTTTAACCTTCTTTTGTATGATTTTCAATAATTACTCATGTACAGAGCTGCTTAGAAATATGAAGTGTATGTTGTTTGGTGTGTAGAGTAATATCAGTTTCTTACTGACTGTTCTCAGGAATATCAAAGGTGTGCTTAAGGTTGAGTTTTTCTAGGGGATAGATCTTTGCAAGTGGTCTCTGCTACTTAAGAAAAGCATCTGTAACTGCTGCTATCTTGTTCAAAGTTCACTGGCTTAAGTGTTGTTTGATCTATGGATCACAGCTTAAATCTTAGTGTGATCAAGGTTAGAGTGTTAGAGCGGGTAAGGTAGCATGATTTTTCACACTGTTAGGAATATATTCATGTATTTCACATGCTCTTACATTGCAGAAGAGAAATGATGCCTTCAATTTTATTTGTTTGTTTATAGAAAATGGAATAATCAAATCAGACAAGGTATTTGAAGTAATGCTGGCTACAGACCGTTGCCACTATGCAAAATACAACCCTTATATGGATTCTCCACAGTCTATAGGTAAGAGTGTCTTGAAAAAACAGTTGAGGTTTTTCTAATTTGCATAACTGTGACTGCCTTATGTTAAGAATGTGAACATAAATTTTTAAGTTTGGAAGCTTGTTTAGTTCATTATGTTTATTTAGTACCTTTTAACTAAGTTTCGTTATGGAATGCAGTAGGCATACTGGGGTACATCGAGTAGATGGATGTTCTTTAGTCAATATTAATATGTGCAAAAATGTATTTTTTTTAAACCACAGCAATTTGTCATGGTGCAGCTGATGTTTATATATTTAAAAATCATTTGTATCCAGTTTATGTCAGAAACAATCTCTTTACAGAAACTATTCAAATTATTCAGTTGAGATCAAAGTGGAGTTTCTTAAATCTTTAAGTTTTTTTTTAATATGAAAATAGGCTTTAAATGGGAAGATCTACTGATGGGACAGTTGTTTCCCCTCCAGATCCCTTTTTTTTTTGTTCCAGGGCTAGAGAATGAATTAAGTAAATGTATTAATTTCCTTTTTTCTTTAATAGTGGCTGGTAAGAACAGTGAATTGTAATGGGATTTTATTAGTTGTATAGGAAAAGTCTTGAATTGTTTTTCTTTTAATAGTGGGTGATGAGAATTATGATTGGTATTAGGATTTTATTAGTTGTATGGGGGGAAAAATCAAGAGAGAGATATATATATATGTAAGCTTTTGAGTACATATGTATCTTCACAGAAACAAATATGGGTGGGTGTTCTTCCATGTTTTCTCATAGGAGTATGCTGTTTGCAAAATAAATGAGGTTATTGCCTCCAAAAGTCCTATGATCTCCACCACATCAAACTCAAACTAACAAATTCAGGTTTTTAGATAGGGAGTGAGAGAAACAGGCATTACATTATTCTGGAAGGCATTACTCCTGAATTCAACATACTTGATCAAACTAAGGCAATATAGTGACAAAATGGAGATTGTAACTGAGGTTAAGGTGATGTACCTTAACTTCTGGAGTAGAGTGACAGCATAACTGTTGAGGTGTGTATGTGTAGTGTCCTGAATAAGGGCAACAATTCAGTTACTGCATTTTGTAGTCAAGGTAGTAAAGATCATAAGATTGCTGTCTAAACAACATGTTCTTTCATTCTCTTGTTTTACAGGTTTCCAAGCAACAATCAGTGCTCCACATATGGTGAGCTTTAAACTTATGTGATTAGCATAGGTGATTTTTATAAACATCCAAATGCTTCTGAAACAATATTTATCCTAGCAAATTTAATAAACTGTTGGTTGCAGTGATGCTGCTGTGAACTGCACTGCCTAGTGGGAGGGCACGGAGAAGATTAAGCCAGACTTTTCTCAGAGATACACAGTGATAGGATGAGGGGTAGTGGAAAAAAAATGCAATGTGGAAAATCTGATTAGAAAAAAAAATCCCATTGAGGGTAGTTAAGCACTGGAACAAGTTTCATAGATACTGGAAATTCTGTTATTTGATACACAAAGAAGTTGATTGGACAAGGCTCTTGGCAGCCTAATTTAAATTGCCTCTGTGTTGAAAAAGGGTTGGACTACAGGATTTCCAGAGATCCTTTCCTACCAAAATTACTCTGTAATTTATAAAAACATAATTCAGAAGTGGATAACAGTGATTTCTATGGTATGATATTGCTGTAATGCCTTTAATTCTTTGGACAGGAAAAAAAACCCAAAAACATTGTACTGAGATGAAGTTTCTTTTGCCAAGTGATTTGAGACCAGGGCATTCATTACGGAGCATTAGGAGGGAATTTCAGTACATAGGTCTAGCACAGACATAATTTTTCTATGTTTATTTGAGGTGAAGAATGAATAGAAGCATATATTTTGTCCTTGCTATGTTTGGAAAGGGTCAAAACATAGTAAAAGTCTGCCTCTCTTGACTAAAAACTACCTAGTTGGGTTAGAATTTACTCAGTTAGCATATAAAAAAAAATTAGAAATTTTGTGTAGAAATGTTAACGATTTTATTCAAAGGAAGACGAGAAAGAAGCACTGTGGCAAAGGATGAAAATAAGTATTAATTACGTTTTCAATATTTTAACTCACCTAAGTCATTATCTTTGAATTATCCTATGCTTAGCACTAGTAGGATGTGAAGTGTTAGAGGAAAAAGGAAACGTATCCTTTAAGCAAATGTTAATAATAAATGTTCTATTTCTATTTTCTGGGTGTGATGGCTTAAGCCAAAAGTGTTAATGGCTCTGAAACATGAAAGGATGAATTGTTTTTCTAGTGTGCCACCTAAGCTTAGTTTGTGCTCCACCATGTAGGAAAGCAAAACTCATGAATAGTGTCTGCAGACTACTACATTTCATATATGAACCTGGCTATCAGCCTTTGTAAAGTACTGCAGGACACTCTGAAAGTAATGCCTCCTATTTATGATGTATTTCCATGGAAACTACAACAGATACAAAGAGCACAATAACACTGTTTGATAGAGCAAATTCTCAGCTACAAAACACTATTTTTTGACACAGTCCCCACCATTGGCTGCGCTTTTTCTCCAGTGATGAACAAGAACCTGTGTGCTGCACTCATAGCAATCTGCACCAGTGGAGGGGACCTACCATCACTGTCACTACTGCTGACACGTGCCACCCACCACCTCACTGTGCTGACACCCACTGACCACAAACGTTCAGCAGCGTCGATGAATGTCAGTGGGTGCAATTTTTTCCGCATGGAGGAATTCAATTCCACCCCTTTGCTTCATCGGCACTGCCATGTCAGGTGTCACTTTGTCAGACTGCCCTTCTGCTGCTGTCTGTTGCACGGCAATAAAATTTAACGGAATATTGGTGGGAAGGTTCAGCCTCTACTGCCGTAATACCAATGTCTACCTCTGACATTGTGAGCCAACATAATTAAGTAAGAGGCATTACTTTTGGAGCAGCCCTCTTACAACTTCTTTTCCCTACTCTGTGATTCAGCAAGTGTGCAGGTAATACAAGAAGTAGTTTTAATAGCCTTTTTCCTTGATGCTGCCTTCTACCTAGCTAGCCTCTGTCCCAGCTTATTCCAGTGTATATAGGATAATGATAAGCTAAATTCTTTATGGGCTGTATACTGCTGTGACAGGAGGAGCCACCAGCCCTGAAGAGAATTAAATTGATTTATAGTGTATCTCCCAGTAGCTGTATATAAACTGAGAGTGTTCTAGAAGCTTGAGTGGTCATATGAATTTATATTTACATATACTAAAAAAAAAAAAAAACCAAACCAAAACCACACACAGTTTGAAGACAATGAAATAACTACTATATCATGTAGTTAACTCCACCCAGCTTTTTTTGTAATAGAAAATAATTCTGAAATTTCTTACGTAAATCCTCAGTGCATTTCCCAAAATCACTGAAGAAATGAATATATATTGGGTAAAATAGACACTTAAAATATGTTGAAATTTCCCATCTGTGTTGTCTTCTCTTAGCATGCATACGCTCTTGAACTTCTGTCTGATCAGTTACATGAAGGAGCCAAAGCACTCGATGTGGGATCTGGAAGTGGAATCCTTACAGCATGTTTTTCACGAATGGTGAGATACTTAGTTTTTTCACTTGACCATCAGAACTGCTTCAATTGCAGTGTTACTCTGATTTAAAGGGGGGAAAAAAAGCATCCTTCATACAGTAGACTGATGTATATTATACAAAAAATATTTTACTCTCTTGGGTGCGATTAGTCCCATTTATTACCTTAACTGATACTATATGGTTGAGTTAGAGTCCAGTAAATCATGTGATGGTGAAGAAACTGCCTAGAGGGAAAGTTGTTTTTTCTTGATGACATTTTAGTGGTTGCATTACAGCTTGAAGGAAGGAGGTACTTGTCTTGTCCAGCCCAATTTTTATGTTATCTTGTGTGGCTGTGAGTGTTCTCATTGTGATCAATTGTCATGTTTCCTGCTATGATGAGAGCTGAGTGAGACCTAAAAGAATCCCAATTTCCACAGGAAAATATATTGTATGTGTATAAATTGTCTTTGAATTTAACTTCTTTAGTTTTTCTTGTTTCCTATATTGTGTGAGCATCACTGTAAGTATCCATTATTCTAAGTTAGATATTTATATTCTTTTTACATCTTCTCCAAGTAACTTAATCTCTGGGTTGTTCAACCTGTATGTAAGGAATTTTGCATGGTTCCACCCTATCTTACATCAGGAAAAAAAGATGAAAAAAGAAAAAATTTGTTTTATGATGGCTGTAACTACAGTACTGTTAGACTAATTTAAGTAGTGGAATATAATCAGTTCTTCCTTCTCCATTCCAGGACTTCATAATTGCTTTATGACTGGCAGACACTTTCATTAAACTACCAATTAGATTTTTTTTAATTGCTACTTTGTTTTCTGTTTTCAAGCACTGATCTGTTGAGTCTGCAATCACTTCTGGTTTCCTGTGTTAAGAATTAGATAAGAATGTTTAGGACTGGGCAATGCACTAGCAAAAGTATTTAGGTTTTTTAAGTGCTAGCTGTAAAACTAAAAAAAAAAAACCAAGCAAGCAAAAAAAAACCAAACAAAAAACGCAAACCAAAATTGTAGTTGAAATATGTTATCCAAACTCCAGTTTAGAGGAAATCTTAAAAGTCATGTATTGAACTTTCTATCTACTATTTTTGGTCTAACTTTGTAGTAATAATCAAGTGCTAGTATAGTAGCATGCATAGAAACTCTGATCCTTTTAACAAGTGTTAAAACTTTTGTCATGTGTATTTAGCACTAAAGTTATAAATGCATAGAGGAATAGCCATTTTCAGTAAGACATGAAAGTTGTAATTATGCAGTTTTTTCTTTTAAAACAGCTATATAAGAAAAGCTGAAAACATTTGCAGAGAGGTCAGAATTACTACAAAACAGAAATCTCTTTCCACGTTTGAGGTTAATCACAGTATCTTTTCATCACCATATGAATCCCCCTTGGTGGTCTGCTGTTGAATGCCTTACAGACATGTGTTTTATGTAACATTGGGTAAATCATTTTTTTCAGTTTGATAACATTACTACTGTGCAATATGGATCTTGCTTCATCCACTTCAGTGAACATAGATGAGACAATATGTACTGCTCTGACTTTCTCTATAAAGTTCTTTCTAACAATAACAAAAGCTCGAAAGAAGTATACTGTGGGGAATGATGGTAAAATGTTTTGCTCTCATAATTCTCTTGGGGATGTGCTTCCTGGATCATGTGGTTGTTGCTTCTCCGTCTACTTGAGATCTAGAATGAATAGCTCGTATTTGTGGCACAAGTACCTGAGTGCACATTGATGTCCTGACAGCTTTACTTCTGTGATGATAACCTCATTTGTGATACTTCTGGGAAAGCTTTATGTTTACTTAGACTAGTAAAGCATCTTTAAGATTTTTGTCTGGGCTTTCATGTTAAGCTGCTGTGAGAAACTTATCTGCATAGCATACAAACTTATATTTATTAGCTTTTAAATGTTACTGGCAAATTGGATGAATTGTAGTTTTAATCCTGTAAGTACTGGAATTATAAAAATAGTGGGGTAGGTATATTTTTATTCCAAACAGACCATGGAGATCCCAGAAATTGTGCCATTTTGCTATTGTTTCAATTGCACACAGTTCCAGGGTAATAGACAGAGGTAATTGATGAGGACTCAGAAATAGTGTAACGGACTGTGACATGCAGCTGGAGGTTCTTTTACATTATGTCAGGCTATTGCATGCTATGACCATTTTGCTAAATTTTAATTTCCATGACATTACCCTTTGGACTTTTTCAAGCCCAGGAATGCCAGGCATTCCACCAAATAGCCACCTGTGGTTGTCAGAGTGAAAACTCGCCATGTGTCTTGCTTCAAAGGCTAGGCTGGTGGGCTTCAACTTGAAAAAGAAGAGATAATGCTGCTGTTTGGATGTTTTTAACATAAGACTTATTCATAATAAAACAGAAAAAATCCCCATGATGTCGATAACCAGTTATTAATTTTCTGTGTCTTAGCAACGTCAAAATGTAAGGTGCAGGAACAAAACCAATGCATGCAAATGTATCCAAAGGCCAAGTTGTATGACAACATGGGCTGCTAGGACATACTGTGCCATCGTGTTCTTTGAGCTGGATCCTGTTAAAAATTGTTTTAAGATTTGGATTCTTTCTCCTCTCTCCAAAATTGGAGTAATTTATCTGGAATAAAGACACAGTTCCAGAAGAAATACCTGTAGTGGAGAAGGTTTTGTTAGTAGGCCTTTTTTTCCCTCAGAATGCACAGATCTCTTGTGACCTTTTGTGAGTTATGAGCTCTCAGAAGTTCCACTCTTCTTGTGGAACAGAGCTGTGAATCTGAAAATAGGTTCATGAATGTAAGGATAGGTGAAAGGTAGTCTGTCCCTGACTGCTAATTGCTGCATTTGCTTCTGAAAGAACAGTACTTTTGAGGTAACTTAGAATAAAATGCATAACTTACTGTTTTCCTTGAAGTAAAGTCTTCTCTAGAAAAACCTTAAAGTAATTCAGTATGAAAGGAGATTAGTCTTTGTCCTTGAAGTTGGTACTTTTTATTGTGGGTAATGCAGACACTCATGAGCAAATTTAACTTCTAAAGATTCAGAGAAGAAATCTCCAGTAATGCTAGGACTTACTGAATCACATATAAAAATGATTACTATAAGAAGCATTTATAAGATTGTACTGACAAACTTTAATTACCAGTTGCTTCGAGCAGTCAGGATGTGTCATTCCAAGCAGCAGTTTTAATAATATTGGGGAAATATACTACCACTTTACTGCTTTTGTTTTTATTTTAAAGAAATGGGCTCAGGAGATAGAAATACTCATTCTATAAACAAATCGAAACTAGCAGAAATTATTCAACTGTATATTTTTATTCCAGGTTGGTCCCAAAGGACAAGTTGTAGGAATTGATCATATCAAAGAACTAGTAGATGACTCAATAAATAATGTCAAAAAAGATGATCCCACATTGCTGTCTTCAGGAAGAGTGAAACTGATTGGTGAGCATCAGACTGATATACTTACTAATTAAACTGATATTCTTTCTAGCAGCTGGTTGAAAATGACTGGAATTGGATGTGACTAAAAATTCTAATTTAAGAAGTTAAAGCAAAGAAAGAAGAGCCAAATGAAAATTTTAAAATCCTAGTTGTCTTTAGGCCTTTGAAAAGTATCATCTTAACACAGTTTTAAGAGTATGACTTCTGGTAATCTTAAAGAATATGTAATCATTCTATTAGAGAAGCCTAAGAGGGAAGTGTTTCCCATTGCAAATACTTTACATGCTGAAGGTCTGTCATGTTAAATTTGCTATTTAAATTGGTTTTGTATTTACAACTTTTAATGAGTAAATGTACTGTCATCTAAACTTGAGCGTTTTAGCAAAGCCTTCATACTTCTGATACAGTAATTGAGAAAGCTGCACTCGGAGTCAAGAGGAAAAAGTACTATATTGGCAGTATGCATCACTGAAGTTTCTTTCACTTGTTTTTAAAATTAACAGTATTTGTGTGTTAGGGAAGTGATTAATGGACACCAAGCTACTTTAATTCAGTCAGAGTTACTGAGGGGAAATAATACTAAAATATACAAGGTCAATGAATTGGTTATACTTTTGACTAAAGAGAGAAAGATGCTGCTTTTTTTAAAGAAGATGTAAAGCTGGCAGGAGGAAAGCATTCTCTTCATTATCATTCTGTTCATTAAGTTTAAAAAAATAAGTTGAAGGTCTGGATTATTTTGAGGGTTTTTACAAGAGCACTTGGAAAAATTATGATGATGTAATGTTTGGCTTTTACTTTGATTACTGTTTTGATTCTTGATCCTTTTTTGTGAATGAGGGACTTTTCAGAGTCTTTTTAAAATAAGCCAATCAACACATGTACACTTGTACACACGTATAAAATGCGGTGTTCCTCACTGAGAACATTTATGCCTTTCCAGCTTTCTTGGAAAAGAAGTTATACTGAGACTGTTGGGGCTGGAGAGTGGGAATGGGGGGATAATGCCCATTGTTGCTGTACAAGAGCAATTCAGACTTATGCTTCTGGTTATACCTGAAGCAAACCCTGATGCTCTTGTGAATCTAGAATTCTAAGTAAACAACATCGTCTTTGACTGTGTAGCAGGATGACTAAGAGACTTCTGAATAGTTTTCTTGTGAATTTAAAGTTCAGGTGGATGAGTGGCACTTAGGTGAATTAGATTTCAACTGTGCTGGATTCCTGGGAGCGCTTTGAAGTGAAGCTAGAATCCAGACAGAGCTGTTCGTTGGTTTTTTTTTTTTTTTTTAAACATACCCACCCCCCTGCCCCCAAACATCCACACCCCACACACCCCCACCCCCAAACAAAAAACCCCCTAGAAACTCAGAGTTGATTGGTGATGGGAATTGTATTGAATTAAGACTAAGTGAGTCAGTTGCTGGCTTTTCACAAGTATGCTTCAAACTTTCTCCATAGCTTTGAGGGTTTTTTTGCTTTTTTGCATGTGGTTTATTTTTATTTTTTTTTCTTAAAATCAGGAGGGGACCTTTGAGGTGAATTTCTCTACTGCTTGCACTTAGCACAGTTTGGCTAACCTGAGTATGCCTGGAGAGCACAAACTTTGATTCCTTTTGGGTGAAACTAGACTGGATTGTGTGCTCTGAGAAGCAACTAAATACGTTTGATATGCTAACAGATACTAAGCCCATAAGACTAGAACTAGACCAGAGCAATCATTCTGAAATGCATACGTTGCATGGACATCAGGTTCTCAGCAAAAACTCTTTCCAGTACAGATCTGCTTCTATTGTAGTGCACTATTTGCTGACGCAGACGTAGCCAGAGGGGATGAGGGTGTTCTAACCACAGTGGAGTAGTTTTCTTCTGTTTCTGGTCTCATGCAACAACTCTGTGTGAAACAGGTCTGCATAAAGACACTGAAGGCTTGAGTACCATGATCAGCAGATCAAGTCTAGGTTCACAAACAACCTACAAGCCTCTCTTATGTCAGAAAGTCCAGACACTACTTCCCTCATCACCACCATGATTTCTTCATTAACAGGCTGTATGTTACTGGTGATCTGAGTAGGTGGCATTATTCAGGATTTAAGCACGAGCTCAAAATGTGAGCTGCTGTTTCCCTTTGGACATTGAAAAATACAATAATTTGCATCACACTGAATATATGAATGCCAACTTAACTCTTTTTTGTTTTTTAATGTTCTGGATATCTGCAAGTGTGTTCGTGTTGTGGGTGGGTGTTTACATGACTGCTGTAGCCAGGAGAATTTTTGTGGATGTTAAAAGGAAAGAGCCTTGCTGTGCTTGATGCATGCGAAGGACTGCGATGATTTTTTTTTTTTTTTTTTTGGTGGGTGTGTGCTGATTCTGAAGATAGTAGCTTTGGTTTGGCCTATTGATTCTAAGAGCAAAGGGTGTAGGTGTTTTGTGTCCTTTTCACCACTGTCATGAAGTGATGGGATGTGTGCTGTCCAGAGAAGTCTCAGTGTGACTTCTGCATGTAAGTCTCAGAATACATGCATTCTTCTTCAGAAGACAACTTAGCAGTTTCTTTCACAGCTGTTTCTTCTACTTAGCAATCTTTTCTTTTGCCAGCAGCACTGGAGATCACTGCTTCTAATGCCTACTGCTGCATGTTAGGGAATGAAGGCCTGTCTTCCTTTGTAACCAACACCATTCAAAGCAGTATCTGTATGTTTGAGCTAAAGAAGTCATTCTCCATTGCCTTCTCTGGTGGAACAGCACCTCAATACAGTAACACACCACTACTTCCTCTTTAGAGGAGGTGTGCAGTGCTACTAAGATATGAGCAAATATAAATTAGATACTTGACTGCATTGAGGTGTTGTTCCAGTAGAACCCACTTGGGCAGAGTCAGAGAGATTAAGCCCTGGAAATGCTGGAACTTTCATTATTGGGAACAGTAATAAAAGCTGACTTAGTGGAATTGGTGATTGGTAGGCATGAGTTCTGTTGAAACAATAGTAGTTCTTACTTACAGTTCTTACAGGCAGTTTCTGCCTTTGGCACTCAGTTAGAGCCTGTGCTGGATAGAATTGATGATATGAGGAAATAAGTGGCTGAGCTTTAAGGAGCTTCTCAGCTACTGAGAAAATGTGCTCTTATAGTTGTTAAACTTTGGGTATCGAATGACCTTGCAGGGTCTTGTTTAAGGTCCTAATATGAAAGGTGTCAAACTCCCCAATTTCTTTCAAGGAGCTGTCCAGATCTTCCTGTATATATATTCTTGGATATTTAAGAGTGATGTTACTGTCCAGGTGGCCCCCTCTATCATTGAGGTCAGAATGAAACCTGCTATGGACACCAAGTGTTCTTCCTGCCTTGTGAGTTGTTGGAAGGGAAAAAGTTGACAAATTTTAAGTCTCTGACAGGGGCTGAGAACTTCTTTTGACTCATCCAGCCTTTTAATTGTGATAAATAGCGATTGCACAGAAGTTAAAGCTCAGTCTGAAGACAGAAAACCCCAAATGACTGCTTGTGCTGAGCAGAGGACTATGTTCATTAGTCTCCTTGCTTTTTCTTCTTGACTGATTTCTGGGACTTCTGCACTCACTGAGTATGAATTTATGGATGGTTTAGGCTCACTTACGTCTTCCGTTCCTAAGTAACTCCAGAGAGACCTTGTCTAACTTGCTCTGAATTAACCGTTGATTTCCTGTAAATACTGTGGATGCCACATTCACAAGTTTCTTTTAAAACTTAGCGTAGCGTCTAGTTTAGTTTGCTACATTTCAGTGACTTAAACCCAATCTGTTCCCCTTTCATCCTGCATAGCTGAGATGGTATGAGAGATCTGTGATAGGGTGCTTCTCCATGAGTTCTCCACCAAAGCTGAAGCTACATTGGTAGCCCTCTCAAGAACTTAATTACTCCTAACATCTTCCAAGCAACCACCTGCAGCTTTAGCCACAGGTCTGACTGGGCTATCTGTGTTAGTCCAGAAACTGTCTGCAGCAAGCATAGTGAGACCCATCTGCTGGCAAAGGGGGATGCGTGGGAATTAGTGTGGTACTGCGGTAATGTATGAATGTAGGTATGGACTTTGATTTCAACCAGTAATGCAGCTACAGGTGTATAGTCCATGTGAAAACTGGCTTTGTCTTTTCGTCGGCTTTGTCTTTTCGTCACCTTTGGAGTCTTCTGATACATGCTTTAAACTTATGATTATATTAAGGAGTAGTGTTTGTGAAGGGAAGGCAAAGCCAAGCCTATCTTCTAAGAGGGTAAATGAGGGGAAAAAGTCACCTCTGTTAGAATGGTAGGGCACATAAATACTTATGTATCTTTTCTGGGTGGATGATGTGTCTCCAAGAACTTCCATTATAAATCCATCCTTTCAAATTTCAGGTGCTTCAGTAGTGTTTAATATCTAAGTGTGTGTGTGTATGTATGTATGAAGGTGTTTTGCTGCATCTATTTTACAATTGTGTTGACATGAAGAAATCAGTTTAAAAATGTTATTACTGCTCAGCAGAATTTTAGTTGAATCTGAGCATAGCTTTTTACCTACCTATAGATAAGGCAGATCAGCTGTTTTCTCTACTCTGTTTGAAAACATTAAAAAAAAAAAGTGTTTTCTTGCAGTGGGAGATGGAAGAATGGGATATGCAGAAGAAGCTCCCTATGATGCGATTCATGTAGGAGCTGCAGCACCAGTTGTGCCCCAAGCAGTAAGCCTTTATGTTTTCTGTGTGTGATTCAGTAATCTCTTAGCTGTTAATAACATTCTTACATATATATGTGTAAAAATACTGGGTAAACTTGCACTGCTGGGAGTATCAGTGGCCAGTGTGGTATTATTGTGTAGTGTGGGGGTTTTTGTTTCTGTTATAATTGGGCTTCCTGTTGGTTTGTGTGTTCTAATTACTTTCCTCTAAATAAAGATATTTTTAAATTACTTGGGTATAATTCTCTATTACAGTAGTGAACTGGAGGATTTTACTTGATAAGTTAATTCAGTTTTATCAAACATTGCATTACAAAATTTAAGTATTTGTTTCCCAAGTTCCAAGGCGTTGAGCCCGTTGGAAAAGTAACATGCTTAGCTGGAAGTAAAGACAATGTCATGTGTTCATAGCTTTCAGAGTGGATACAGGGCAGTTATTCCTAGGAAGCTGGAGAGTTACTAGGGATTTTGGAGTGTGCATACATGAAGTCCATTCTTCCAGATAAGATTTTTTTTTTTCCTATTCCTCTTGTCAGGTGAATGGAAATACATAGCATGATTTTGATATGCTAGATACCAGTTAAGTTTTTTTTAGTCTGAGTTTTAATGAGGTATAGTGAAGGGCTCAATTTGAGGTGCTATAGACAGGTTAGACATTTCCAGACATTGACTGTTGGTTTACTTTTTTATTTTATTTTGGGGTGGCTGTGTGGAGGGATGTTACCAGCAAAGTGTTGACAGAAGACAATTAAAAAGATAATATAAGGCTTATTAGTGAATGAAGCAGTTCTTAATTCTAACTTTTGTTAGTAACAGGGATTAAGATTCTTTTCATGGTGTCCAGGAAGTACTGAATTTTCCTTGAGACTACTGTGATTAGCCGCCTCCTTTAATTATGAAAACAAAAAAAAAGCCCAAGCATTTTTCTCACATACTGTTACTTGTCACTTATCAGACTTATATTCATATATTTTAGACTAGTTTCATAAAATGCTATACAATTCACAGAATGAAAGAGGAGCTATTGGGTAGCAAGTGTATCACAGACAACTTAGAGTTATTACAGGAAAATTAATTTGAAGTCACAAATCTCAAATCTTATTATGAGGGCTTAAGGAAAGATCAGTTACCCAAAAAATGTTAGACAATGGGCCTGTACTGATGCACAATAAGTATCAAACAGTTAAAACTGACAATTTAGAAGGACTGAACCTGCTATAAAAATAATTTGTGATTTCCATATTTTTTCTCTCTTCTAACCCCATTAATCCAATTACTATTTTACCTTCTTTTGGAATTATATGAAATTATTGTGACTTTCTGTAATACCAGTTGTTGTACCATGTTTTGATACTTTCCTTTTCAGTGCATTTTTTATTTTTCCTTATTGAAGTAGTTATCTACTGCATAATAGTAGATAGATAAATTGTGGCAAAGCTGTTAATCTAATGTACAAATTTTGGATCCAGCTTCTCTGAAGTGGCTGGTTACACTCTAATTTCTGTGTTATGTTCTAGCTTATAGATCAGTTAAAACCTGGCGGAAGATTGATATTACCAGTTGGCCCTGCAGGGGGAAACCAGATGCTCGAACAATATGACAAACTAGAAGATGGCAGTGTCAAAATGAAGCCTCTGATGGGAGTGATATATGTGCCTTTAACAGATAAAGAGAAGCAGTGGTCCAGGTGGAAGTGATTTTCTGTTCCACTTACTTCTTCCACACACATGCAAGGTGAAAGGGTGTGAATTTTAAGCAGATAGATTGCAAGGCCTGCCTTTGCTGCTGTCATTGCTTTCTGCTCCTCCATGCCGTGAAAAGTGACTCAGTCTGCATTACTGCATCACCAAAAGGAGGTTATGCTAAGTTTGAGTTAATTTAAAAGCAGGGGGAAAATTTTGCATGGGTTGCACTTTGTCTCTTTTGGACACGTTTTCTTTAGTCTTCGGTGTGTGTTGAAGTTTCTTATTTGTTGTTTTGAATACAGAATTTTCTAAATTTAAACTTCCTTTCTAAAAAACTTTCTATAATTAGCTCACCCAGTAATGAGGGTAAAGTGTAAAATACTACTTAAGAATAAATATTGTTTTGTCCTGTAATTTAGAGGTACTTGGGTGTTCATTTTTTTTTATTTTTCTGAAATGTCACAAATGAAGAAAAATCTTGGTAAAATCATTTGTGGGAAATACAGATAACCTTGCAAGCATTTTTTTGTCAGCTCCCAAGTAGCAGGAAGCAGAGAAGGTAATCCTTTCTTCCCTGGAGTGTAAATGTAGTTGAGTAGTGTTCAGAAAATTTTTCTCAGACATGTTACTATGTGTTATCTGTCTCTGATGGAGACACTTTTGTGTTCACCAACACAGCAAACTCTAAAGACCTTTCTAGAGGTAGTAAACCTTCCAATTTGCTGAATTGAGCAGTCAGTAACAGACATAACACAGCTGTCAGCTTAAACCATGCTAGGCATTAGTATGCAAATGAACAAAGCACCAGTCCTGTTTTGCTTCCCGGCAGAAAACACTTGTGAATGTATTATGTGTGTTAATGAAGTACATAGCTGGTACTGAGTTCTGAAAACAACTCTTGAGCTTTATAACTCCTAAATTTAGGTTTTGGTTTTTCTTCCTCTTGATATTCTGGAGTATAGCTTGTGATTTGGATACTGAATACATAGAGTTTAAGCTATCACAATGTCCATAAAAAGTACGAATAAAGCAGTTTGCGTTACTGCTGCTTCCTGAAACCACATTTCAGTGTTTCTTGGATTACTGCATAGCCACCACATACAAAATGCTCTTAGAACACCTTTAATGAGTTACTGCTTAGTTCAAAGCTGTGATGGCTTGCTATTCGGATATTTTGTATTTGTTATGCAAATTAATACTTTGGCCTCGAATATTGCCAATATTCCCTCAGTGTGGTTCTTGGGAGCTTCCTGCCTCTTGTAAGGCTTTGGAAGTTTTGCTTTGTGGTTAGCTTCCTCCTCTGGCAAATGTGGTGGACTTTATTCAAGTTTGGAGTGCATGCTCTGCTTACTCTAGAAAAGAGAATTATTCTTCTTAAGCCTTCCTTTTTCCAGAAAGGTTTTGCAGATTTTTCCTCCATTTCCACCTGATCTGATGATAGTAGCAATTGGAGTTTTTTCTTAGCAGCAATGCGTGTTTAGTGTACACTGTTTATAAGAAGGGTTTCTGGAATGACAGTGGTTATCCTTTGCTGCTATTGAAGATGGTGTAGTGTATTAAGGACTAGAGTTCTAAGGTCTTTGCACCTCTAGATTATCATTAAGGTTCATTCCTAATGCAGGGAGCTGTTTCATCGTGGTAAGAATTGGCATCCCTTCACAAAATACAATTGATAGACCAGCAGCGTTTTCCTAAGCTAGTAGACCTTCCTGTTGGCGGGAAAGGAGCCACTTGAATTTTTGCTTAGCCATTCACGTGTTTTAGAAGTTAGTACAGTTCCTCACTAGCGCTGCAAGGTGCTCTTTACAAAGCAGCAGTGACTTTAAGTAGAGTTGGAGGTCAAACCTACCGATGGTTTGCATCATTCTTCACTATGTAAAGCTGGAACTTCTAGCAAAAGAAAATCTGGACTAGCTGGAAGGAAAGGACTCCTTGGATTTTGACAAATTGATGTTGTGGTTCTAAATAAAGAATCTTATTTTGTGAATATTATTGGATTTCTTTAAATTTAGTCCATAACTTTCTAGTTTGGGTTCAGCTGCAGTAGTATTTTTAAGCTCCAAATACTACTGGGAATCTTCTCAAATGTAACTCCATGGGACATTTGGAAGTAGAATATACACAGGAACCCTATATCTGGTGCAAAATGAAATGTGTTGGTGTACCAGATATCCAACAGTAGGTGCCTGCTTATGTGATTGTGCTGTTAAGGATGCTTATCCTTTCACATAAAACTTCCCAATTATTAATTGGGGTTTTTTTCTTACTGGTAAGTAGGGAGGAGAGAATACCTCTTGTGCTGCACAGTTGAGAGCACAGCTTATTGGCTACCTTATTATCAGTTCTTGTGTAAATTAGAATTGCTCTGGTTTACTTCTCTGTGAGTGCACTTACTACTTACATGGAGAGACAATGAATCAAAGAATTGTATTGGTTGGAAAAGACCTTTAAGATTGTCAAGTCCAACTGTTAACCCAGCGCTGCCAAGTGACCACTAAACAATGTCCCTAAACACCACATCTGTACATCTTTTAAATACTTCCAGGGATGGTGACTCCACCACTTCCCTGGGCAGCCAGGCACCTCAATGTCCTTCTTGTAGTGAGAGGCGCAAAACTGGGCACAGTATTCAAGGTGCAGGCTCACCACTGCCAAGTACAGGGGGACAATCACTGCCCTACTCCTGCTGGCCACACTAGTGCTGATACAAAATTAAATAGGGGAATAACAATGTGAGGAACACTTAGCAATAAGTCTCTGTTGTGTTCTTGGATTTTATTTCCAAAGAGGCAGCTGCTTTAAAAAGTGAAACTTCTTTTACTTAAAATATCGCATTAGTAGAAATTATTTAAAAATGTCATGCTAAATTAATACTTGCAGACATAATACAAAATTATGATGACAGTATGACCTTTCTGAGCAGAAACTGCAGTGACTAGATAGGGGCTGTTGCTGTATCCCACTTACCTGTACATAATGATTAAGCACCCTTTTGGAAAATGTATTTATTAGGAAATATTTTAATATGTTTCTGCTTAGAAACTCTTATTGAACATTTCAAATGCCCCTGATGCGCTAACTGTCTAATTTAAATTGAAATTAACAGGAATTTTTGCCCAGAATTCTTTAGGCTATGCAGAGTGGTGGTTATGGTTAAAGTTTTTATTTTACTTTGGCAAAAAGCATCTCTACACAAAATATTTTAGGTTTAAAGTCTGCAAAAATGTGTGTGATGTAACTTGATATAACAGGTTGCAGAGAAAACACCTTTTTCTTTGTCGTGTCAACCTACTCTCAATTTGATGACTGATCATAGCAAATAATAAATTACTTTATAACAGAATCTTTCCAGATTAAAATGCTTCAAGTCCAAATATTGCATCTAGTTAACTTTAAAATTACAGAGGGAGAAATAATTGGCTGCTGAAACATTGAGTAGATCCTGAAATTCAGTGTAGCCTAATAAGAATTAGAACTACATTATCAGTAATGACAGCGTATTTTTCATAGATGAATGATGTTTCAAAAAGGCAAAGTCAAATGCTGCCTAACAACAAGAAAATTGAAGTGGATCAAAAAGAGTGAGTTACAGATTTCAGATAAATTTATAAATGCTCGTTCAAACATTTAATTTGAATGCCTTCCACCAAAGAGTTGGAGACAGATCACAAAGCTTCATGACTTACCTGTATCCCAAACTTCTGTTATTTCTTAATAAGATTTGTGATATTTCTTTTTTCACAATGACCTCTGACGTTTACCTTGAAGTACTACATATGAGATTTTTCTAGAAGCATACTCAGAAAAATGTAGTAGTAGTTTGTTGTTGGATAGTCCCAATGGGATGCTTGGAATATTCCTGTATATGTTTTCTCTACTAGAAAGCCAAATTTTACAAACTTTCTTAAATTAATTTTTAGAACAGTAATTTTGACCTAATAACTGCTGAAATTTGCTTCAACTTGAGCTTATAAAGTTGCTTTGATGCTTCAATTGACAATATTAGATGAGTGATACTCTTGCTAGAATTCCAAGGGCTGGAGAAGGACTATTGTGATGACTTAACCTAAATACATGTATTGCTTACTAAGCAGGAGCTAGTAAGCAGATTGGAAGGAGTGCCTCTGTGAAAGTGGGGGGGAATTATATGACTTGTGTAAGAATCACAGCAAATGTGTTTCTTTGTGGCCAGAAAAAGGGAGAAAAATACAAATTAATTAGTAGGTCTTTGCTATGGCTCTAGAGGACAACAGGATATTTCTAACAAGGAAATAGCAGTTGTCTTTTCAGTCTCCTTTTAAGCTTTGTAGCAGGATAGATCTTTTACCGCTGAGAGGACAGGCAAGTATCCTGGTTTTTACCAGTAGCTGAAACTTGGTAGATTTCATAGCTTGGCAGCTTCTGATCCATACAACTGAAGTTTACATCAACTGACACTGTTTTGCAGCAGATATTTAAGTCTCCAAGCTGTTAATGTTAGGTGGGAAGCTGAGAAGTATTACCTACCTGATGGTCTGAGATCTTTCTGTAACTTGGTAGTATATATAACCCAATAGACCACATATAAGCTCAGCTTCTCACAACAGTAGAAAATAAATGCTGCATCCTTTTAACGCATGCATCATGGATTGTTTTGAGCTGGCACGCTGTTGTTACATTAATGAGGAGTGAAGATTAAGTGAAGAATCTCTTGCAGGAAGGTGATCCCCTTAACAGTAAATGTTGTAATAAACAGAACATGAAAATCTTTATTTTGGAAGTGACATCTAGGATGTACATAACTTACATGAACATTATTATGTTGTCAGGAATAGCTTAAAGCAGTGCAAAACACCAACAATTAAAACACTGGCATGTTAATATCCCTTATTTGAATTCTAAGTACAAATACCATTTTGTAAAAGAAAAAAAAACCCAACAGCCCCTACTTCAAATATATTAAGCATGTTAGCAATGTGATGCAAAAACCCTGCCAGGATCTGTGGCTGGGTAAAATTACCATGTTTAATAGTTTTGGAGTAAATATGGTATTTTTCTTAGGCTTACAATTTTTTGAGGATCTGGCTTGGGTTTAAAGGATTATTTGTTACAGTAAAGGGCCAGGCTTTTTTACAAAGCTGTGAGAGTATATGGTAGGAATAAGGATGGAAATCACATCAGCAATTAGGCATACGAGATTAAATCAGCAATAGCAGTAGTCATTACTCACGAATGCTTTTTGAAGTTGTAAATATTAATTGATGATGCAGCTCCTGGAAGCCTTAAGGATGAATGAAATACTTGTCCTAAATTCACTGGCACTGCATTTTAAACTGAGTATCAGATGTTCATTTATTTTTATCTGTTTAAAGTAAGCAAATACCCATTTCGTGAAACAGGCAAATATGGAGAACTTCCAAACCTTTGGCTATAAACAGATTTTTCTTTACTCCTGCCAAGATATGTTCTTCTTCCTCCTGTTTTTTTCTGCTTTCTGTAATTACTACAACACTCTGAAGCTGTATGATTAGTACCTCATTATTAGAAGGCAGAGCAAAGTGCAAAGAATGAAAATATTTACCATTCACAAATCACAAGGTTTGTGTCCCAGCTGCATTAGATAGAAAACAACTAATTTAAGCATTAGTTGCAAGAGCCTTTTCGGTTGCTCTTAATCTATTTTGCATGCTGTCATTCCATGCTATATGATTCCTGAAGGATGATGCGTTTGTAACTACAGAGCTTTTGCTTGGTGCATGTAGCGCTATATTGTTGTGGGTTAGTTTGCATGATAGCTGGAAATGCTTTTGTGTACTGAGCCAGCAATCACATTAGTGAAGGTTTTTCTTAATTCAGACAGTGTTTGCTTTGGCTAATGAGGGTGATGCACCTACTAAAAGAAAAATTGCAGCAAACTCATTGTGAGTTGACAGATCTCTTGTGCCTTGGGGGGGGGGGGGGGGAAACCAAATGGCACAGCACACAGCTTTCAGATTTGATGGACATTTTGCAGTAAAGTTAATGCTTTAGAAACATTTAAATCACTAATATATGGTAATTTCGCTGTTGGAATATGGGTTCTACTGGTTTCCTGCTTCAGTGTGTTTTAAATGCCCTGCAGGAACAAAACCCTGCATTTTCTAGATTCTTTGTAGGATTTAGAGAGACTTCTTGATGCATCCTTTCTCCTACCCCAATCTCCTTTTAACATGCACACCCTCCCCTCACCCTGCCCCTACCCTTTCTGTAACTTAGTCCTGATTTATCATAGTTCCTTCAGAAGCTAATTGAGCTCATCTGCAAAGTAAGTGGAATAGGTGGTAGAAACTGCATGACGTTGATGTGAGCTTGTTTCTAGTGTTCTTGAGAGACTGCAGCTGAAGTTAAACTTGTCTTTTTGGCAGCTACAGAGAATGTTTTTTGCCAATACTCTGTCTAGTAAGTTGGCTCGGTTTCTTGCCAGCATGTAGCCAACAGAGTTTGGATGACAGGTAGCTGTGAAACTAGATGTGCGGTGTAGGGGATGTTCGTTAAAGTAAATGAGCCGTTAAAAGTCAAACAGAGGGACCCATATTTCATGATACATCACATAACAGTATGACATAATATGGGATTGCTGTTGCCTTTCTTTTGTTTGGGTTTGTTGGTTTTTTTCTGAAATGCTTAAAGAGGTTTCTGAATTTTTCCTGACGTGCATGAGCACTTAAATGTCATCTGATTCAATTAAAAAATTTTTCAGATGTGATTTCCAAGGGGAGGAGGAACATAACAGCCTATGTTTTCTTTCTACAGGGATGAATTGTAAAAGCTACATCATCTTGACCCAAACATAGTGTTACAGTGGACTGCTCATCTCCAGTTCTAAAAGCTTTTTGAAAACCAACAGCATTGCAGCTTGTTTTGGACTTCGTTTTACTGCTATCAGCATGGAAAAGCGTGTTGTTTGTTTTATTTTTTTAGATGCTCAAGGCAGATCTGATAAAGTTGGAAAGTTTTATGTGGGCACTGTTTTATTTAACATGCCTTTATTTTACTTTCATCTGTTCCAAGTGAATTTCTGCAAAACTGCAGATAAAGACCTACAGCTTGTGAACTCTGATTTTGATGGGAGTACTTGAACACTCACTTCTCTCGGCTCCTGTGTCCCTTGGTAAAACTGCTTCTGTGCACCTTACGACACTACATAGGTAATACCAGGTTTTCTGTGTTCCGATGTCTGCTAGATGCTACTAAAAGGACATGAACTTCCTTTTTTAAGCTTTTGACATGGTGTCATAGACTAGCATGTAGTAGATACAATCAGCTGCTTTATTACCTTAAAACCAGGCATTTGTATATATTAAACTTCAAGACATCAGAGGTGGGTGGCTGCTCTTATCAAACATTGCTGTTCAAGTTGGACGTAACAGACATCGTTTTCCCTTTCTTTTTAAAATTATTTAATGGAGTCTTGAAATTCTGTTTTGGTTCATAGCTCACTACTGATGTGATACACATGGATTTAACTCCCTAAATATGATGTAAGCTGTGTCCCAGTCACGGAACAGTTTATGCAATGCTGCTTTGCCAAATAAAGTTAAAAGCAAAAGGGGGGTTGTGTGCTTGTGTGGAAGATGAGGATCAGTATGGAAAAGACCACTGAGATATGGATTGCTAGATTATTTATTAAAAAAAAAAAATCTGGTTTGGTTCTAACAAAGTTGCTTTTGGCAAAGCCATTTGCTGTATTAACATTCTCATTTTTCTAACTGTGGGCACCCAGGAAAAATTCCGGCTTTCTAGAAAGTGAATTCTTAATTGCTGTACAAGGAAAGTGTGATAGATGCAGAAGAAATAATGAATCCTGGACTGCTAAGTACAGATAGAGGTGCAATTGTTCAATTTTCACGTAGAAGAGTAGTTGGAAGGCTATAAACCTTTTTTCTGCCCCAGGTTTTCTGTTTTGGTACTGTAAAATGTCAACAGCAAATTGCAAAGCAGTACAGTAGAGTGGGCTGCTTTGGGAAGGAGGGGAAGTGTGTCCTGAGTCATCTTGCTCAGATTTGAGCAACCAGGAATTAAACAGCATGTTACCGTTATTTTCTTTCTTTTTTTTTTTTTACAGTAAAAAGGATTATAGAATAAAATAACTTGGATAAAAACAACCCATAGTGATCACTGCAAAAATATATTTGACTTTTTATGGTGGAACAGCAACAATTTTATGATAGGATTAATCCCTGAAAGCATAAAGGTTAAAATTCAAGGGCATCTGAATATGAAAGAGGAACATTTTAAATAACCTTCCTTTTGAAGGTCAGCCCCATCCTATTCCTGTGTAAAAGAGATGTATCAATTTATTGAGTTGTTTGGAAGTTAATGTACCACCTCCTCATCTAACTGCAGCCTGGGAGCACATACACGAGATTAATCTTATGAAAGAATTAATACAGCATGTACTCTAGAAAATACAATTCAGAAAAACCCACTTGCGTCTGACAAATTTGTACTAACCCACAATCAACTGTGAATCTAGTTCTTGATGTTGAAGTGAAGTATCTTAAATGATGCATGCTAATGTTCAACCTTTTGGTCACTGCACCATTCAAATTGAGTTCAGCTTTATTTACATCTTCTCACTAATGTAATCAGTTAGATGAAAGATACGAGCTCAACTGTTTCTGAATTATTGTCTCTGGACACAGTGTAATAACCTAGTCTAACCTGGAAGAGGTCATAAAGCTGAGACCCAGCGACAGCTTTTCTGGGGAGAACCACTTCAGGAGGTGTAAGGCTTCAGGGACCAAGGCTGTTGGGATTAGTGCACCCATCCCTCTGAAGGGGCTGGTGATAGTCAAGGTACTCAGACAGAAAGAGGTATCCAGCCGTAGCTTTTAGGAACTGGAAAATGAAAACCCCTCCATGATGAAGCAATGGTTCTGAAGTAGAAGCTTCTTGGAGAAGAGAACAAGTTGAAATGCAGATTTGAAGAGCTTGAATAAATGCTGTGTGAACTGTCTGAATTGCTACTTTGCCAAATAAAACAAATTGAGAGGAAGCTGTATTTAGGTGTCTGCTTGGTTTTGTGGGTTTGGTTTTTTTAATTTGTTTTGTTTTTTTAACCTTCACAGGACTTTACATGTCCAAAAAGAAAGCAAGCATGTATAAAGATACTGGATTACTAGATGACCAGAACTATGTGTCCGCTTTCAGTTAATTTAACATATTGCAGCAGTTACGAAGCCTGCTAATACCATGCAGAATCTAAGTGGAGTTTGACTTGGCTGTTTGGAATTTCTTTTAGTTCACATCTGTGTGTTTTGGGGAGTAGGCTCTGCGTGCAGTGTACAAGTTCTGCCTGCTGCCCATGGTGGAGTCCAGCTAGCTAGGAGTGTATGGTCTGCCATTTGCAAGAATTGAGGTTTGTCCTTTTATAAGAGAAGCGATGTTTCACTGGATTGTTACTCTGAGCCAGAAAAACGTGGGAGAACAGATTGGCTGAACCAGAGATAGTCACTTGTCCAGTTGTTTCCAGGGGTCAGGCAGTAGACAGCCTCCAGAGTTTGAGCAGAGGAACCAAGAGCCCATACCTGTTTCTTGAAAGCCCACGGACAGCTGTGAGTGCTCCGCAGAGAAGAGCAGTTTGTGGGTTCTGTTTATGGAGCAGGATTTATCTGTTTATTTACTATTTCCATTCCAACTAGCTGGTTAACTTGGGGGCATAGAGACCATTACGAGATTTATTTTCTGGAGGGAAACGAGCACACAGAGGGTGTGCACCAGCACTGCTGACTGAGGCCACTGGGATGATTCCTGAAATGTTTTGTAGTCAGTGAGTTTGAAACGGGCAGTGACGCCGGGAGCAGGGGGACTCTATGTGGTAGGCTCTGCAGCATCCAGCTGGCAGCACTTCTCTCTGTGTGTGCAGTGTTTTTGTGACAAGCTCCAGGGTTTTCGAGTGAGGAGGGACTATGGAATTACCCGTTAGCGCAAAGAGGTAAAGTGAAATGTCAGAGGAGAGCCCCAAACTTCCTGCCAGGAAGAGGGTGTTAACCCTTTCTTCCAACAGTGGTGTTTTCTTCCTTTTACTTGTTAATGCACCCTAGGACACGCTGCGTTTGGTTTAAATGCAGCCCACAGAAAGAAGGCTTGATTGCAGTTCCTTCTTGATTTTGACATGATGCAAAGGATGAGTAATGCAAACTAAGCACATGATTTGTGTCTCTGGTTCCATTTAGCTGATTTTGAACATACTATGATGCAGTTAGAGAGATCAACAGTACTAATTATCTTTATGGGACCTTTGTTCTTTGTCCCAAATGACATTGAAGAGGTATTCTGCTGAAGTGAAGGAGCAGTGGTCCTGGCTCAGAAAAAAGGTGTCATGAGGTCATGCAATCACGTGCTGAGCAAAACAAAAAAAGCCACTAAGGGGGAGTGCTGCCCAAAAGGCAACATGTGTGCGGGGGCATTCAGGGGGTGATGAGGTCTGAAATTGGTCTTCTGCATTTCAGGACATCCAAACTTTACACACTAGGAAGTGTAAAATCAGAGTTCAAACACTGTGGTATAACACAGATGGCCTCAAGCGTAGGGTTTAAGTTGGTTTTGTGGGTTCGTGCAGTTTGCCTTTGTTGGCTCTGAGGTTTTTTTCTGTCTGCTTATAACTGTGAAAGGTTAAAGACCAGTTGTGGGAACTGCACAGATGCTCTTAAGGTATCATAAACCCTCTTGCTTTTACTGTAACGGAGACGCACTTGTGGGCTCCGAGCACCTGGTGGCAAGATTTGGGTTTCCATGCCTCAGCCAGGTTGGAGGATATCAGCTTGGGCTAAAACTTGGCCTTGTGCAGGCAGAGATGCTATAATGTTCCTCCACCTGACCTGTTTACTGCCCACATGACATCCTTCCTGTTCCAGGCGGTAGTTTTATACGCAGCACAAATTTGTAACGCAGCTGATGCATCCCGAGTTTTCCCGTGAAAGGCTGTTATTGTTCTCTCGCGCTCGTGGCAGGGTGTTAATGAGATGCTCAGCAGAATGTGCTCAGGAGCTAAAATCACATTTCTTTACATTGTGAATTGAATGGACATAGTTATTGCTGAAATATGTATGGAGGAGATCCAGCTGCCCCTGGAAAACTGCCTGAAAGCTGCAGGAAGGAGAAATGGAAAGAATTCACTTGTGTCTCATCACACCAACCTTGAAAATGTGAGACTTAATCACATGCCTTTTTAACAAAACGGTTTTAGCAACAACAGGCTATTGTCATACAGACTGTTGACAGAGTTTCTCTGAAATTTCACTTTGATCTTTTAATGTTTCTTTGTAGTCCTGCCATTTTCATTATATGCTTCTGAGGAACCAACCTGATAGATACTCTTGAAAACATTCCCTGATGCTATTGAGAAGCTGAAGTCCTTTTTTTCAGCCATGTTTAGGTGTATGTTTGCATCTTATGTGTCTTTATTATGAACAGGTTAAGTATGTGGTTTACCATGTTCTGCCAAATCTTTTTTTTTCCTGTAATTGAGAAGGGGCATCTGAGGTTAATCAGTAACTTTTATTTCAGGTGCCTTATGGACTAGGAGGACGCACTCAAAGGCCTCTGGTTAGGGAAATTGTGACTGAGAGCACCTGCCTGGGGTAATGCTGTGATGAGAGCTCTGGAGAAGCTCTAATCTCTTCTGGCTATAGAGGCAGCCGCAGGAAAATCATCTCTCATGTATGGAATTACCCTTCAGAGATGCTTTCCCCATAATCCCTGCTTTCCATTGTGCTGCCCACTTTCAAGTCCTTTCCAGCTCTCCACCCACTGAAGTTTCCAGCTCCCTCTGTATCTGTGGTGTTCAGTGATTTGTTTTGAATTTAGCTATCTTTAATGAATCTCTTGCGCATTAGGAGCTGGTAGTTGTGAAGTCCTATGTTAAAATGTCTTGCTCTGTCCTTTTTAAAACGGCCTTAAACATTTCTGTTGGCCGAACAGCTGAGGATATCCTTACGAACTGTGACTCTCGATCCTTCACTGCACCAAACCTTTCTGCCTCGTCTGTGGTTTCTCAGCCTGCTCAAAATGCATCCATTCCTTTATGAGTGGTTTATAACTGTCAGCCAGATTACAAATTTAAATTCGATCAGGTATCTTTAAAACCTTGTTTCTGTACTAGCTTTTTGCGCTGATTCAGTCCTTCTAGACCTCTCTTTGTTTTAGAGCTCCAGTGCAGAGTGCAGTGTTCAGCAAGTGTTTCTGTTGTAGTACAAATGCATTTGTAGCCTCACGTGTTCGCTTTCTGACTGATACTTCTACCCCCACCCACCCACCCCCTTTTTTTTTTTCCTGATTACATCATGTCTACCCTTTTCTTACTCAGGTCAAATCAATTGTTTCATGGGCTCTTTTCTTTCATACTAATTACTACGTGTTTATCACCTCTCTTTGCTTTCTATGCCCATCAGCGCTCTCTGAATCTTTTCCAGCTTTTCTCTTTGCTTTTAATCTTTTAGCTTTTGCCATTAGAAACCAAAAAATCCCAATTCCTGATGCTCATGCAATCAGCAGGTGTAGATCTCAGTGATGCATGACTCTGAATTCTGTTGGGGCTTTCTAGAAAGGCTGTCTTTGTTTTGGGATGGTGTGTTTGCATTGCTATTGGTTTGTGCTGCTGACTCGCTGTGTGGAGTTTGGGATTCAAACTCTTATGCTTTATCTAGGATTTAAAAAGCAAATGGAGCATCACACTGACCTATTTCAGCCTTTTTGTTTTGCAAATGTGCTTTCAGAACTGCCCCTGCTATAATCCTGCAGTGCTATAAAAAGACTACATGGGGATGTTCAGTCCAGGACCCCTTGCAGAAGTGGCAGCAAGCAACCCACACTATGGAAAAAAAAATTACTTCTAATTATGGATAAAACTCAGGTAAATATTGCCTGTTACTTTGAAATAATTCATACCCTTAGGTGTATGTAGGGTGCTCTGAAGGGCAAAACAATTGAAAATAAAAAAAGTGATCTAACCGAAATACCTATCTCGATCAGTGTTAAAATACACTGGCAAAACAAATTGTCGTGACTTCTAATACACAGAGGAGTAACATCCCCAGGTCTGTGCTCTGAGAGCCATCAACATTCTGTGTTGATCTGTCTAAAGCATGCTGGTGGTAACAAGGGGTGGACTGAGCATAGTCCTAGATGTGTGTGGATAGATACATTAATTAAAACCCCAAACAAAACAAAATTACAGTTTTTCAGTGCTGGAAAATAGTACCCCAACCAGATGGGCAGTGTGCCTTTCCTGGGAGGCTGTACTTACAACATGGCTTTTGGATCTTGAGCCATTTGCCATGCCTGCTGCAGGCTGGGATGGAAGAGAGGCCGTGCGCCCAAGGCAGAGATGGGCAGCATCAGCAGGTGGTCTCCTGGACCCACGGTAACGCTGAATCATGAACAACCAGACTTTGCCTAACGTGGCAGGAGGAGTCCGAGCAAGCAGCACTGGCAAAACAGATTCCCTGAGTGATTGGCACAGCCAGCTCCACGACTGCTGTCCTGCTCAGCTCAAGTACTGCTTGAGACAGGTCATGGAGGCAGACACCCTGTTCTCAGTCTTCCTGCAACGAAGTATCATCTCAGTAACTCCCCCCACCAGACGTGCTCCAGCTTCTTTTAAAGCTGTTTCACAGAGAGAAAGGCACTTCAGTCTGCTCTCGTGCCATGGTCTCGTAGCACTAAAGTTAGCTGGTAAATCAAAATAAAGGCAATGCAAGAAATATAAGAATAAAATAGGTTTATTAGAGCTATTTTACATAAAGTAATCAAGACTGAGCAACTTGAAGAACTATTTGTATACCATGGCAATAATCTCGCTGACTTGAAGTTACTGAAGTACAAAAGACAACATACAAAAAGACGCATGCCTCATTTGCCTCTGTTTTTATTGGAACCCATGATGAATGTGACATCCTTGGACAGTCAAGGTAGACAGCACAGTGTGTGTATATATATGTATATATAACAGGTACTGTACACATTTTACTGTTAACACATCTGAAGTTCACTCACACATATCAATTACTTGCTCTAATTCTATAAGAATTTTGCTGGGGTGAGGGCAAGTCGCCGAAGCTTTCAAGCTTTGAAGGGAGCTGTGGGATAACCAGCAGGAATTCTACACTCTGGCATCTTGGTCAAAGCCACTGCGCGCTGCTCTCACGCCATGGAGGGTGCTGAGCTAGGGGTGGAAAAGGCTGAACAAGCCCTGACCTCTGGGGAGAGACATAGCCCTGGGATTGCACAAAAATGCTGTCAAGCACTGGTAAGTCCAAACTCATCCGCTGAGGACTTGTATTTTTTTCATTTTAGCATTTAGTAAGCATGACTCTGTGTTAGCTGCACAGAGGTTTAAACTATGAATGAAAAAAAGATGCTTTGTTCTTTAAATCCTGAATTTTGTTACAAAAGCTGGTGCTTTTGTAAGCGATTGCTTTTAATTAACAAAGCAAGACAAATTCTTTAATGAAAATAGTCCCAGTGCATCAGGTGGAAAGTACACAAATCAGTCTCTGCTGAAGCAACACGTGGTCTCGAGTGTTCCAGTCCCCAGAGTGGAGGAAAGTGGTGGCAGCGCTGCGAAGAGCAGGGTGGCACAGGCTCCACTCTACTCCTGGGGCTGCGGGGCCTTGGGTGCTCCGGTGCCCTGGCCCCAGGGCACACTCTGCCACAGCTGGGGGCCCGACTGCTGCAGGAGGGCAAGGGCAGCCTGCATCCAGTTTGGGGTGTCCCCACCTTGCAGAGTCTTCTGCACAAGAGCCAGCTGGAGCTACTCTTTGGAGCCTGAATGCTTCTGATTTTCTGAGCATGGGCATCTACCCACTTTTTTATCACTGAAGGGGAAGAACATGATGTTCCTCATATCGTAGATGACTTCTACACTTGAAACTTAACTAAAGGTTTTGGTCCTTCTATAGAGGCAGAGGTTCATGGACACGGGAGAAAAGGGAGAAAACAACTTATCTAAATCCAATTTTTAGAGATACATCCCATTGATGAGGTAATCCGACTCTTCAGATGTAATGGGTCGAGCTTTTTTAAGCTTCTGTCTCACTAGACGCAGTCTGCAAGCAACCATAAGCAGCAGTAAAGCAGTGATGGCCAAGCCTAGGGCTAAGGGTAACACAGCACCTACAATGAGGTCAAGAGAAATTACACTTTATTTAATATAGTGAGAAAGCAGTAGAGAAAAAAACAAATATTTTCTCTAAAAATACAGCTAGTCTATCATGTAGGTGCCAGTATTCAGAGCAACTCGTGCTGACGAACCAAACTGTATGATCATACAAGTTAGGAACAGTTCAGAATACGGAAGTACATTATTCAATTATTGACCTGGATCTGTAGCACCTGGCTGAAAAACTAACATAATTCAAAATGAATTCACATGGTCAGTCTTACCTGTTTCTGGGACTGGATGACCACCTCCAAGCTGATCTGTCTTTGGCACAGTTACGCCATTCCCACTTTTATCATCTGTTTTTTTCCCTGAGGAACTGTTATCTGCACAAAGTCAACCAAGATAAATGAATATTGCTGTGTGGTGACTTAGGAAGTCTTATCCACAGGACAGTAGAATTAAATAATGTTAACATGCTTTAGAAAAAAATCATCAGTTTAAGAACTTCTAAATCCTATTGTATAACTTGAATTTTTGAAATAATGTGAAACTAAAGCTAAAATGTAAATTCAGTTTTGTATTGCAAACCACAATGCATCTCACCCAAACCCAAGTGGGTCATTTTCCACTGAAAAAAAGATGGATACGAATTCTCTTTTACAAAATTCCATAATGGGATATAGACCAATCATCTCAGCTAAAACACGAAAGTGGTTATATACAGGTGAAAATGAGGCCACTTCAAGTTATGTTGATCTCCACCTTTGGAACTTGTAAGCAGGAAACGCAATAGGATGTCTACATGAATTAATTTTGCCTGTTGCCTGACACATGTAGATGCAGAATTTACATACTTGGAAGACATAAAAATATGCGAGGAAAACATTTCAAAGGGTTTGACTTGGAGTCGCTTCAGCTTTGCGTAGTACCAAAGATGCAGCAGAGCACTGTAACCACCCAAGAAGAGACAATGCATGGTTTGCTGCCAAGAAGTGTTCCTCGTGGGAGTGCACGTGGCTGTAGTTTTGCTCCACAGGAGCGAGGAGTAACTCCGCTGGGACTCATTCCTCCTGCCCTCCCACTGAAGTCCTCACCAATAGCTATGGGGACACTGTGCAAAAGTGACAGCTTCATCCACCAATGCACCCTCGCAAAAATCAGAAATACACCTGTGTTTTCAAATTTAATGACTGTATTTGGTTTTTACTGATAAATATTGAAGGACACTTTCGATTGCGCTGATATATTTTGCAGACAGCCCTTGGAACTGTGATAATGCCAATGGAAACATACTGCGCTACAGGATCTATAAGGAATGAATGTGAAATGTTGTCATCAGAATTACTTATAGTGGTGGGTGTTAAGGAAGTGTTTAAGTCAATTAGCTTGGAATGTGTACCATGTGTAACTCCCGACCACCACCAACAGCTCCAAAGAGCTGCAGAACGTGTCTCTGTCAGTGGCAGCAGCAAATACACATGACCATTAATTAAAGCTTAAATTGTTTCAGCAATACTGGCATGAAGTTACTGCTAATGTCCCCACTGCTAATGTCCCCACTAAGGCACAACACAGCATCCCAGGCTCAGGCTTGAGTGTCCTACCAATATGGCTAGGGGTGCACAAACACTAGCTTCACCTGCTGGGAAATGCCTTAGAAAACAAGCTGCAGCCCTCCTTCTCTTTTGGGTGCTTTGAGTTGTTCTGGCCACTTAGAAGAGCCTAAGTGTAAACTGGCTTTAAGGTACCTGTATGGTATGAGAGCTGTGCAAAATCACCTGAATGTAATTGAGACCAAAAACAGCAGCTATTTTCTGCTTCTGTCTCCCCTGAATGAAATTAAATGACTATTTGTCTTTATTTTAGAAATACCCCTAAGACACGGGCTCTTCTTAGAGCTGCTCCAGCCTGTATGACAAGGCTAGATCTGAATGCCCACTTAATAAATTTCAGTAAAAGGAATATTTAAGTTAACTGCTTCTAAAGACATTTGGCAAATATATCTGAATATGGAGAGAAGTTTAGACGGAACATTTTGGAAGGGTTCTTTCAATAACGCTTGTAGGGTTTTGTTAAGCCTTGTGGCTGTTCTTACAGGACTGGAGGGGCTATCAGAGGCAATACTGCTCAACATCTTACCAACTAGGAAGCAAAGAGAGATTTCCCCAAACAAGTTTAGGAGCCCCACATAAAGCATGCTATGTGGGTTTTCACTTCCTTTTCATCTTCTAGTTTATGTCTAGGAAATTGCAATTTATAGCCCGTTCTGGTTACTCTAAATTGGAGATCTAGTTTATGGCTACTGCTGTCAATGCTTCTGCAGCAAAAACATGACTAAGGCTTGGGCACTCAGTCAAACACTGTAATCCCAGCCCTGAACAGTACTGTACAACAGCTGGTGCGGGCAGCCTGGGAAGAGGCTGGGACCCTGTGCCAGGGGAATGCAAAGCTGTTATGGTGATTTATACACTCCAGTTGGCTGTGCTGGGGAGTGCAAATCTTCAGGCTGCTTGTGCATTCAACCCGAGTGCATGACTCTGTTTGCTAGACTGGCTACTGCTGCTTAGAAACCAGCCCACTGCTCACCCCAGTGTGCTGTGCTGCAACAATGGGTTAGCTGTATTCATTTACAAGTGCCGCAGTGCCAGAATATGCAGCTGGACTTGACAGCATCCCTGGAAAAGGACGCTGGGGTGCTTTGGGGGCTTTGGGGGCAGCCACTCAGAAACGCTGTGCTGGTCTTTGAAGGAGATGCAGTCTGGGTTACTTCACTATGGAGGTATGTCTGCAAAGGGAAAGGACTCTTGTATTGACATCAGATGCCTCTTCCTGCATCCGCTCCCAGCTATGGAAGAAAATGTTTGGCCTTCCAGCTTGGGCAAAAGTGCCTGAGGAGGTTATCTCTAAGTTGGACTTGGTGTTCCCCTGGAGTCACCCTGCTGTAGAGTAATCCCACTGGAAAGCCAGGAGTGCTGAACAAGATTCACCCATTGGCAACAGTGAATGACTTTTGGGGTTTGTTTTGGTTTGGTTTCTTTTCTCTTTATGTGAATAGGTCCCCTGCTGGGGGTTCAGGTAGAAGTTCTAAACGGTCCTTACTTTGGACTTGCATATTTTCACATTTTCATACCTAAGTGTAAATACTTTAAAAGCCTGAATCAAGTCAGAGCCCAACATGAGGGGCTACTGGAGTAAAGAAAGCAGGTTAAGGGGAATTGGGAACAGAGAAACTACTATGAGAAAATGGATTCTGGGACAAATTTCTCCTGGTATTATCCTCACAGACAGAAGCCCACAGTTCAAAATATCATGGCTTAGCCCAGAAACTTTTAAAATAGAGAAAAGATAAACATGATGGTCCTTGACAAGGAAGTCCCTTTACTGGATATCTTTATTGGAATCTCAAAGATGAAAGCTGCTTATGGGTATGTAAGTAGCAGAAGGGACCTGTCTTTATTGGTACTGTAACCACCACTGTAATAAAAACAAATGTAAAAAAGAAAACAAAGCAACTGCCCACTCCTGCAACTTCTTGGGAAAAACAACTGTTCTTTAAGTCAGCTGAAAGCTCCTCTATCAAGTATCACCTCTATCAGCCACCTAGAATGTGCCACATGCTGTCTCCAGTGGGTAAATATTAATACCTTCTCTTGCTCTGCCTTGCAGTCACTGGATCTAAAAGCATCACGTTTTCCTTCCTGACTTGTACTTCCATGACGATCTGCAAAGGCCAACTAAGAAATAAGACAAATAGAGCCCTGAATGGAGCACTCTCAAGTGAAAAGCTGGAACCTGTGCTGCCGCTGTAAAGCCATATCCCTTAATATGTATCTTAAGTAGACAGCTTTTCACCATGTTGACATTAAAATCATTAAAGCTTATTTTTTGAATTTATTTTAATAGTATATTAAGAGCCTGGGGGCTTGCAAAGCCAGCTCTAGGCCAACAAGCAACATTATTGTCTTGGTCCAACGAAGAACATTTCAGTGTGACTGGGAGGCACACATTCTGCCTTGGCATCAGCAGTAGGTCCAGTGCTGTCTCAGGAGACAGACCATCCCAGAACAGGATTTCTGCCAGTGGAACTGCTGAATTTTTGAGGCTGCTGGTATGATTTCTGTTCAGGGCTGCTCACCTCTCCTCAAAAATGCATCTAGCAATTATTGCCCTCCTGACCACTTTTCCAGACAGGCTTCAAGGAGCTGCTCCAGTGTTTCTGTGTCTCTTATTTTTGTAGCGCCTAATTATTAGATTTGGTCTGTAACCTCCTTGAGATGGCAGTGATGGAGAGAAATCTAATTAACTGATCTGGGTGGATTTTTAGGAATAGGTTAGATGCCTGTCTTCTCAATTCCATAAGGACTGTGGTGCTTGGCAGTGGGGCAGGACTTAAACCTCTCTGGACCTCCAGCAATCATTATCGTTCAGCTTGTGACTCCTATGAAGTTTAAGTGTCTGCATGAGAAGGCAGCACTCAGAGCAGATTCTGATGGATTCTGATCAGATCTCTTGATCCATAGGGAATTTGAAAACTCGCTGAGCTGTTTGCTGCTTTTTTGGTTACAAGTACTGGGCTTCTGTGTCAGAAAAGATGGGGTCCTTCTCCTCTACAAAGAAATCCTTAAGTATTATTTAACTGAAATTAAATTCTGAGCCTTGTCAAAAGAGAAATATTAAAACCACAAGAATTAAATGCATACTTAGTCAACTGGAAACCTTGCCTGTTTAAAAAGATTACAACAGATTCTGGTAGTACACTAATCGCTGAAGACCTGTCACATTTTTTTTGGTTTATAATAATTTTTTCTTTTATTGTCTACTGCAGTACAAAAGACTACCTTGAGAGCAAAAACATTGCAAGTCACCGTGCAATGGGTGAATACGGAAAATGACTATGCAAAAGTGGCATGCTTTTACATGCACTTCCAGTTATACATAACCTCTTATTATAGGTTGCTGAAGTTAGTGACTTAAATTCTAGTTTTACTTTTGGATCCACAATGCCAGTGGGTTTTGAGACATACTTAGCAGGTGACTTTCCACTGGAGCCTGCAGTGCCCTTTGGCAATTTCATATTTAGTTTGGGTGGCCTCCTGTCAGGTATCACTCAGGACTCTGCGAGCGAGAAGGGTTTGGGGCAGACTTCAGAATTTTAAGTCATTCCAATAAGGAGTACCAAGATCATCTACACTGCCAGTAAAGGGGGAAACATTTGAGAGAGGGTTTTGCTATCAGTTCCTACACATTCACCAAGGTAGTCAAATTCTTGAAGAATGTTGTTTTCACTCCATTTGTGGTCTCCACAGGTTAAGTAGAAGCATCTAAAGAAACATCAAAGTGCCAATGAGGGAAATGCTCTTTACAGGAATCAGCAGCAGAGGGCACTGAGCACTACTCTGTTTTAACAAGAAAATAAAGCTGTTTATAAATAGCTGCATTTTGGGGAGCAAGAATCAGTCTAAACCATGAAGAAATAAAAATGGGAGGTCTCATATTTGTTTTAGGCTCTACGCACAGTCTTGGTTTCATTCAATTGCCATTTCCAATCTTTTCTAATTCATTAGCAGGAACCTTAAAAGACACTCCAATTTCATTGCAGCTTTTGGAGCTTCACCAAGACAAGGGTTGGTGACTCTGCCCGTAACATCCCAACGCACTGACACACAACAGGCTTGCAGCCACTGTGGAGAATACTACTGGGGATCTGGGGTTGCTTGTTACCAAAGAATGAGCCTTCTCTACAGTGATGAAAGATTTCTCCTGCCCTGGAGACATACTTCAGAAAAAAAGTGCTTATAAATATCAAGATACTACTTCAGAAAAAAAAAAAAGTAATCAGCACCAGGAGAAAAGCAATTACTCTCCCCAAGTTGAACAGTACATCATTACATTCTCCTGAAGCAACTCCCCTGCAGATTTAGAGAGCCTTACACATCAGTTTACATAGCTGAATCTGTGGCAGAATTTGTATTTAGCTCACAGCACAGTTTGTTCCTTAGACTGTATTCTTCTCCTAGCATTCCTGCATTTTAACTTTCTTTTTGCACCTGGTAAGAACCAGACTTGACATTATAAAGCGACAACTACTTATAAGTTAATTAATACAAGATTCTTTTATGGGTTTTGTTTTTTTTTTTTTTTTTCAAAAATATACAAATTTTAACTCTTAGCTAGACACAAAAAGACAATTTAAATAAATTTAGGGTGCAGGACATTTTCTTTCTTTAAAGAGAATGATTTATTGAAACTAACTTGTTTCAGTTCTCACCTGGCACAAATCCACTGATTTGTTTCTTTGGTCCCTGAGAAAGCGATTGGTTAGACATGACTGCATCCACTGAGAGAAGTGGCTGATTTCTGGCAGTGGCTTTCAGGGTGTTTTCTGCAGACAAGTTTTCATCTGTGTTTTCAGTCAGTCCTGCAGTCCTTTGCTGGGTAGTGCCAAGAGCTGCGTATGTCACCGTCTTCCGACCTGGGCTGACTGTGTTAACAGAAACAAAATCATCATTTTTGTATAGAATTGAAAGGAATGGTCATGTTCTGATGGAAGACTCTCTGATATGGGCCTTGAGGCAGGCTAAACAATTTCCTCAGGTTCAGACATATGATGAAATGTGAATTCCAGATACACAGCAAGTTACCAACTGCCCGCTCCCAGCTGTTAAGCAGGAGCATACTCATGACCTCTACAGTGAAATCCAGCAACTGAAATATCAATGAAGGAGTGGTTAGCCATCATGACAATTCACCACCTGATGATTTTTGTTCACGTAGCTGAGCATGGGCACATATTGAGGATGACTCCTGGAAATGAACAGAGCGATGGCAAATCAACTGGTTGCCCTTCAGGCTCACATTTCCAGTGTTTCAGATTCTTGCAAGGCGTGCAACTGCACTGTGAAACATATTTCTGAGGCATCCTTTCAGATCAAGACCAGGGTCCTTGTTTCCAGAATCATCATGCAACTAAACAACTGATCTTTTAAATGTTGAGAACTCTTAACACAAAATCTGTCATTTGGGGACCTTTGACAGTTCTGATGTGCTTTGAAGAAAAGGGAGTTAATTTCTGAGCATCTACTGTATGTGGACATTAAACCTTCCCACGTGCTATTTCCAGTGAAACAGTCTATGGTGGGAGCAAGCAGCTTGCTCACAGGGGGAGAGGCCACAGAAGGGGCATAATTCCCCTCTGGTCATTCAGGCTGCGGTTACTTTCACAACATACACTGTGGCCCAGCACACTTACAGTTCTGGCAGAAAGTTTCATCTGATCCATCAGGGCACTGTCTCACACCATCGCAAGCAAATGTGATGTCAATACAGCAGCCATCGTCGCAGATAAACTGGTAGCGAGAGCAAACCCCAACACAGGCTGCTGAGACACAATTCCTAAATTACCAAAAGGGAAATCCAAGCAGTAAATACTGAATCAGTGACTAAAATCTGCAGCACCAAGGAAAAAGCAAAACCACGCTATGTCAAGAAGGACCACAAACAAGGCAGAAAGTTGAAGAAAGGCCAGGCTCAGCTATATGATGCTATATTGACACAGAAGCTAATATGGCTAATAGCTGTTCTTGGCACCCTCATCACTATTCTGGCAATCTCTTTACTACAGGAATACTCAACCTGGAGAGTATTGTTGCACCTTACATTTTGTGCAGCACTCCTATAGCACTTTAAACTCTGCTGGCCTAAGCTGAAAAGGAGATCTTCCCAGGCTTAGAAGACCCAGGACAGTCCTGAAAATGAATGAAATCTTTATAGCTGTAACTGCATTTCTCCAACACATAATTGCTACTACACACCCACTCTGTATTTCTGACAATATGTTATTTTACGTGCACACATATAGATTATATGCGATCTTTTATGGCATGTTTCTTGCAACCTAATTAAAATAGTAAAAGAATGCCTGTCATTGATTTATATCAGCAATCCACTGACTCTACTACAGCACATGCCAGAACAGGACTAAGCATGAGGTCTCACAAGTGACCTTCACCAGAAAGAACCACTTGCTGTCTGCTTTAGTATTTAGATTCCCCTGGAAATGGAGAGCATCCCCGGACATTTCATACCTAAAGCTTTCCTGAAACCCATTCTGACCTTTGAATTATCAAGTGTTTAGATCTGTGCTTTTGTCTTTCTAACAGAAGTTGTCTATTGCTTTGTAAAGCACCATCAAATTCAGCATTTGGTTAATGTTACAACAGCAAACCGATTTACCTAAGGAAGTCTCAGTCTCTGGTTGTTATCCTGCTATGTACCAAAAAGCTGCACAATGCCAAGGGAAGTATGGCAGGAACCCAGGCGCCTGTTTAAAACCCCTAAAATCATCCTTAGAAAATGCATCTCCTGAACTTCAGCACTAATAATAGCACAGGTCTCGCATGCATTAAGGCACCAGGCACTGGTTTAACTATAGCAGTAGCACCTGAACTGTGAATGTAGAAAAAGAGTAAGGCAGCAAGTCCTCTATGTGCTTCACCCAAAGCAGCAAACCTCTCTGGTTGCTTTATCTGCGTTAAACATTAAGGAATACAACTCTACCATCCCTTAATGGAATACAGCCATTATTAAGCAGACTCCTAATTGTTCTTTTGTAATACTAATTTATTACCACAGGGACTACCCCCTCACATAGAGATATTGCACTGGTGCAGAGCAAAGTTTTCACTGGTTCAGCTGAACATAGTGACGATGCTATTCAACTTTTACTTTGTGTCAGAGCAGCAGATCTGTATTAGCAACTTGCTAAACACAACATAATTAGAAGTTATTACATTAAAGAGTGCAGAATTGACAGCCACTGAAATCTGACTTGGTTTGTACCTTTTATGCTTTTTACATGTTTCTTGAGCTCAGAGTTTAAAAATAAAGAGTCAACTCCAGTTTCATAACAGTAACATAAGGCTACACAGAAAAGTTTAAATGCATGAAAACCAGAAACTTTTCCATCTTTTGGACTACAGATTCAGGCCAATATTATTATTATGCCTCACACATACTATTAACTTTTAACTGCGTCTTCGCTGTGGCACCAGCCCTGTCACGTGGCATGCACCACCTGACTATACACTGAACTCTGTTACAATGTGCCGACACACATGGCAGTATTTTGTTCGTCCAACCCTGCATGCTTATTAGTAATACCAGGATGAACATTTTAAATGCTTGAAAGCATTATTGCTCTAACAAACAAATGACGTTTGCTTGCTTCCTCACTTGGAAACAGCAATTCAAAGCTGCAAGAGATGACATTATGTAATGAATAAGGGCAATGGAGAATAAGATTTCTGCCTCTGTCAAGACACTTGCTCTAAATACCATACCCTGGGTGTCAACACAGGCAATGGCTCCAGTCACTTTCTCACCTACTGCAGAATGAACCATGGGCAGAACGGTCACAGAGACGTTGTCAGAGCTCCGCTGACCTGCAGTGTCTGTCACAGTTAGCTGGAAAATATACCTGCCTTCCTGAATGTGAGACAGTTTCAGTGTTCCTGGCTGTGGTACCTGATTAAAGAAACAGCGAAAGAACCCGGATCAGTATAAAGGATCCATCCACAAACTTCTACAAATAGGAAGCTCATTTCTCTACAATGTTTTTCACGCAGATTAAATACTTGAGTCTAGCCAGCCCACACAAGCGTATGTATCAACACTTCTCACGTTTTGATCTTTTTTTTGCATCCATTTGTAAAAATAAACACACTTAACATATATGTACTGTTTTTCATGGTATACTCAGTTACCTGGAGCTGCGGATGTTAGCACTGGAGAATAAATAGAAACATACATGTAAGTCAATTTTTCAGTAATTAGAAATGTAATTTTAGAGGGTGGACAGTAAAATATTTTCCTCTCTATATAGTTAGTCTGTAGATAATACACATGTATCCACAGAAGTTACTTTTGTGATATATTGATTTATGATAAGGTGACTGATAGCATTGCTTTATTAATAAAACTGTCCATCTCTGTCCAGTGTGACATTTGATGTTGTCAGTTACAACTTTTACAAATTGCTGGACTGAACCTTTCCATGCCCCATGCTGAATTTCCACGCCTTACTCTGAACCAGAAATATGCTGATCTTTAGTGAGTGACCTAAACATTAGGTTTCAGAAAGTAATGTGATACAACTACAGAGACAACTTAAAGTGGATTAGATCATTAAGAAATTAATAAAATAATGTATTTTATGAAAATTCAAATCAGGTGCCAAACTGGCATTACTAGAACAACAGTGATTTAGAAGTAAGTTTGTATAAAATGAGTGTGATACTTGTAAAAGTTATTAATCCAACTCTAAAAATTAAATTATCATGGATAATCATGAGGGTATCTGTAGGAGAAATCCCTGCTCATCTGAACACAATGGAAGAATATTTATTGAAGCATGAATGTGTGTCAAATTTATTTTACGTTATGAAATATACAGAAATCACCAAGATTAATGTGAATTTTGCAAGTTTAAATGGATATAAGACTTGTCTCTATTTTATGGAATGAGTTTGAGTAAAAGTAAAACCAGAAACTTTAAATTTTTTAATTAACTTGTGATTTTTGTCTTTCTTTAAACATGTTACTGTACCACAGATTAATTTAAAGGGTATTTCATTGGTATTTAAAGAAAATAATGCTGCAAAGGGTTAATAAAATATTAATTTTATCCAGATGACATCTAGCAATTATTTTTAAAGCTTTGGTCAAGTCTTTTCTATGTATTATGCTGTTCACACCCCTTATCAAAGCCTTTTGACCTTTTAATTTTCAAGTCAATAAAATAGTAAATGAAGATAAAAACCTCACAGTGGCTGTCATGAAAATGACCACTGCAGCAATTGCAACACAGCCTCAAGTCATTCAGAACGGGCTAAATGTAGTCACCTTCCAAAGATCTGGATCTTGCAGCAGAAGATGGAAAAAACATACAGCACTGGCTTAACTAATAGTTTTGAATAGCCCTGCTGTGTTTTCTGTGAGGAGTATGTTTATAAAAAGTTGCTTGTGCATAACTTTCAGTAACCATCCACCAGAGAAATCTGACTGTCTTCTTTGGGTTCATCCAGCATATTTCCAAACTGTGACATGATGATCTTCAATTACCTACACATTACCTACACTGCCCTCGGGGAAGCTAAGGAATAACCTATTGCTTAGTTGGGTTTTTCCATGGATGACAATGTTAGGTTGCAATGAACTTAGCTAGCTCTTTGTGTAAAGTGAAACTTTGGTTTGTTCCATCATTACACATCTTGAGTAAATTTGCTGATATTGGTATTTAGTCTTTGCTATTACTGAGCTGAACAGACATAAGCAGCAACTGTCAGGTACTGCTCATGGTGGCACACGCACACAAGGTTTCTTGGATTTGGAACTGTTCCTGTTGCTGATTCTGTCCTGTTTAAACTCTTCCTATCCATTGGCAGCATCTCAGCAACAGTAAGGTGGGCCATCCTGGATAGAGAGGAACTTATAAACCACTAGAAATAATCACTGGAACAAACTCCCCAGGGACAGGGTACAGTCCCCATCAGTGGAGGTTTTCAAGATGTGATTGGACAAATAGGACAATCTCATCTAGGCTCCTTGCCCCACAAAATGTTGGACCAGATGATCTTTCGAGGTGCCTTCTAACATGGCCTGCTCTATATTTCTATGAAATAAATGCTCAATGTGTACAGTCATCCTAATTTTAGTGCCTGCTAGCCATATCCATTTGAATCCATTTAATACTGTTAGCTCTACATTTAAAACTGTATGAACACAACAATCTGCAAGTAACCGGCCATGTGCGAGATTGCACGTGTACCTTCATTTCAACCGATGAGTCACCTTGCAGCAGCGTCCACTCGTACTGCACAATTCCATGGTCATCTGTACTTTCTCGGCCATCCAAAAGCACCCAGTCGACAGGTGACTGCAGCACAATATCTTGTCCTGCCTTGCACCGTGGAGGCTCGTCGTATTCCTCTTCAGTAAAAGAGAGGAACTCAGTTATTTATCGGGGAAGCTGAGTGATTATTTATATAAAACATTTTTTCTTGGTTAAGGTATTGATTCACCACTGTGCAACTTCCTGAAAGACAGGACATGTTCATCAGTGCACATTTTGTTAAGCGAAGTAGTACCTACTCAGATTTTAGTTAACTGTTCTATACTCAATGATGTCTTCAGGAAGTAACCTCTACATTGGGAGCACATAGCATAGAAAACCTCTCTATGCACATGAATGTTCCACTAATACAACAAACAGGATTGTTAGCATCGGTGCAGTTTTTTAATCTGAACTAAGGAAAATGGATTTAAATATGAATTACACACAGATTCAGATGGCAGTTACTGCACACGTTTTATAGCGCTCTGCGGAACTTAATAGGCTTTTAGTCTCTTATTATAATACATCATTACAATAACTTAATAGGCTTTTAGTCTCTTTTTATAATACATCATTACAATAACTTAATAGGCTTTTAGTCTCTGTTTAAAATACATCATTACAGTACTATGATTACAGGAGTGAAAGACTTATTTAACATAAGCTGGCATTCTGGTGAAGCAGTGCACACAATTATTACAAATCATCAGAAATGAACACTGATCTAAAGTGACTAATTTAAGACACCTGAAGCTTGATTTTCAGACTATTTAGGATTTGTAGCATTTTGCTGTATTCAAAGTACAACTCGTATTGATTGAAAATGTGAGTACTAAGTACGTTTGCCAATCAAACCCCAAGTTTTTTAGGTTGGACTACCAAAACCCACGATATGTTAAGTGACACGGCCTGTGAGAAGCGGTTTAAGGTACTTGCTTTGCAACCTTCAGGCAGTGCAGGGAAGAGAGAGGCATAAAATCTAGTTCTACAAATCAGCATTTGACAACTTTAGCCACAAGACTGTATCTTTCTGCAGTTCCTCACTCAAGTTTCATTCCTTCTCTAGGCATGGGATGTTCCTGGCACGCTGAAGTGCCAGGGTGTTTTCTGCTCTTCAGCCTCCATAAAGGATATCCGGTGAAGGATATTGATGTTAAGCTCAGAAAAGCATCTACTTAACACAAGGCTGTAACTCAGTGTGGGCGGGAAAGCCCACAAGGAAAGCCTGCACAAGGAAAGAAAAGGCATTTCCCCATCAGCACTGGGATTCTTTCTTGCACATGCTCCTTTCCGGTTTCAAGAACATACTCAAAGGCATGAAGATCATTGAAGCAGTGGGACAATTTTTTTTTATCATTTGCTGAGCAGCAAATGTTTAATTCCTTGTTTTTCTCAGCAGTAGGTAAGGCATAGAAAATTTTAAGGCAAATGCCTTAAGTTAGGGAAATATACAAATAACTGAAAACAGGGTCTAATAATAGAAAGTATGAAACAGTTCCTACTCATACATCTGGCACAGGAAGGTTTGCCTAATTTTATACACTCAGTTCTCAACACCAACTTTGTTTAAAAAGCAACACTTAGACACCAAATAAAATACTCATTGTTAATAAACACCATCATTATGGTGCCAGGGCATCTTTTATTTGGTATATATGAGTTACATCCAGTCTTCACATGATTATCTATTTTACCAATCACTGTCAAAAAGAGACCGATTTGGGTTTGAAACAGCACAGCCCATTCTTCCGCTTCTACCTTGGAAAGTGGTTTCATGTCACCGACCTGGTTTAAATGACTCGCTCAATGCCCTGCCACTTCGTCTGGGCCCTAAGCAATAACGATATTCTCCTCCCGGACTAGCTTTATACTCCAGCAGCCTGAGTTGCTCTGGCAGGACTGCTTCATGTTGGGCCAAGTCACAGAAACTCATAACAGCTCTTTGCTAGAGATAAGTGAGGGACCACACTCAGGTCTCTGGTCCCAAAGGATGGAGGCACCATGACTTTGCTTGTAAGCCACCAGAACATCTTCAGAAAGGTTTATCAGTGGTCTATCAATCAGCTCAACTTTGACTCTAGTAAAGAAAAAATTTGCCTAAGAGAGATATCTCGCATGGGAGGAAAGTGCCTATTGAGCTAAAGACTCTTTTTCCACAGCGAAGTTTTAAGCAATGGAACACATTATCCTTAGTGAGTGAAACACCCCCAAATCTGGGCAATACATGCTTCTAAGAAGTCAGCATAAAAAAGCAGGGAGCCATTTACAACCCCCGCTCATGGGAGCAAAGGGCTATCAGCCACAGGTTAGCAGAAAAATGAAGTTCAGAAAGCATCTTGTAACTTCTGTTCTAACTTGTATTTCGGTTGAACATAAATAAGCAATATGAAACTGATATACCAGACCAACACTCTGAGATGCTGGAGCTGGCTGCTTTCTGGAAAAGGGGATGCAACTTTATGAGCACCACTTTCTTCTTTGGGGGAGAACATGACAGACTTAACTTATTCTGCTTCCTCCATCCTTTACACAGACTTGGTCTGACGATAATGAAGCTGCCAGCTAGCTGTCTGAATGATGGCTTTGTTATAAAAGGCTATTTCACTGCCAATTCCCAAATGTCTTTGGTATTAGTTTACCTTAATGCTGAACCTCCCATTGTTACCACTAGTGAGTAGCACAGAAGGAAAGTCAGACATTCTGGTGAGACGCTCGAGTCCTCTTTCTTTCTCCCTCAAAAATTTTAACATTTGCCTAACAAAGGCAAAAACAATTACCTCTTCTTTTGGTATGGGCATATGGGAGTTCATTACTAACACAGCAAGAACTCCCTGGAAGTGCAAAGTAAATCCACAGTCAAACCAGCACAAACTGGGTGTAAAGTGAAGGACTTGGATTTACACTGTAATGTTCAGTCTCAAAAATCCATCCCGCTGCTGACTGTTCTGGAAGTACACAGGGATACAGAGCTGAGAAATACTGATATGTTATTAATTGCTCACAGAATTAAATAAGCCTTTGGTTTTGGTTTACTGAGCATCCTTAACATAAATGAAACCACAACAACCTAGAGGTCACTGTATACTAATGCTCAGAAATATTTTGGAATTCTGAGGACACCATGTTTATGGATGAATGTTGGTGTGGGACTATCAAAAAGAAAACTGCGTATGTCTCAACCCCATAGTACTCTGAAATTAAAAATAAAAAAGAACAGGTAAAATGTCATCCCTTTGTGAAAGAAAATCTCAGAATGAAAAGCTCTTTACTAAATTTCCTAAATTCAATCATGGGGTGACATAAGGGAAAAGAGACATGCCTGCATCATCCTATGATGACGCACTGTTGTCAGATTAATTTTTCATGTAATTCAAGAACACAGTGGTAACATAACATCGGAGAGCAAAATAATTCAATCTTAATTTTATCTCTCCTGGTCTATGTCACAGCTGACAGATGTTTGAATAAAAGCTCATACTCCTTTGTGGCTCAGCTTCAGCTGCAGTGTAATTGATTAAGAAGTCATAATCCCCTGTTTCCGATACAACCATCACCCACAAGGCCCACTTTTAAATAAACCCAACAGAACATAGAACAATTTGCAGATTAGGAATTGAAATTGCCTTGCAAGCCCAGTGCTGACAGGTCTTGAAAGCTGCCAAAATGGCAAGGCACTCAAGAATTCCAGAATTCAAGAACTCAAGAAATTCAAGATTTCTAATAGGGAAAGAATTATTTGAACAATAGTATTATTTATATTGTGCCATAACTGCACTCTATGTTAGGGCCAGGTTTAACACAATCAAGTCAGTTCAAAGTGATGAAGGACATTTGAAGACATTTCCAAAGGTTTTCAAAGAAGCCTCTTCTCTGTGACTTGGATGTAAAACCTAGTCTTAAAATCTATCTTGCAAGTGCATACAGGGTTATAAAACACAATTACCCCAAAGCTGCTACATAAGTAATATAGTGGAACTAATACTCACCGGTTCAAAATGTGAAAATCTTACCTTGGGTTTTTCTGCTATCTTAAGCTTGCCTCATCTTTACCATCCTAAGTTTCTCCCTATAGCTCTCTAGTTCATCTGCCCATGCATTTTGCGAAAAACACTGAGACATCGTAACTCCTCTAAGAAAATGAGCCCCCACTCGCTCTTATTTCCAGGGGATTCCTGATGGCATTTTCATAAAACAGGCAGGTCTGGATAGACCTTAAGCTTGAGGTCTCTCCTGCCAAGGGAGCAGGTGCCATCTGGACACAGTTTTCATTAACACCACCACCACTAGGTTTTCTTCATGTTGTGTGCAGTGACTAATTTACTTCAGTTGACGTACATCACTGAAGAATATGAAGAAGAGGATATTTAGGAAAGTTTTAGGAAAGACATTACAGAAGGTAATGAAATTAAGACAAAAGTAATTAAGATGCAACAGTTTCACAAAAGCAGATGGGGAAGCGTGATGAAGTTCTTTGGGTCAGATGCTAGGAAACGGACTTCAAATTTATAAATCCAGACTTGTTTTCATCTACAGCTGCTTGCTCCGGATTACGTTCTTCTTAAATACACTTCACAGTTGAACAAACTGCTGCTTTTGATGTGGCCCAGACTCTAGAGGCAGTTACTTAGCCTCCATGCTGCTGCTCTGGACTACTGGTGAGATAACCTTGTCTTCTTCAGACTAGCTCTCAAGTTCTTAAGGAGGAAAAATTGTGAGTGAGAAACCCACTTAGGTGACCACATTTGGAACAGCATCCCCAAGAACACGGGTATGTGCTGGCTCTGAAGCTACTGCACCCGGTTCTGGCACAGCTGGCACCAGCGGTTCACATTTTCCAGAGTGCCCACAACCCGCAGTTCCCCCGGGAAACCTGATCCGTGCAGCTGGGGCCTGTCTCATCCTCCCGGGGGTGCGGGGCCCATGAACATGCTCATCTCACGGGCTGGCTCCCAAACACCGTCCAGCTGGCACTGGTTCTGCGCAGGTAGAGGTACGAGGGCCGGATTTTTCCAAACTCGCACACTCCGCAGAGCCCTCGCGCCGCCGGGCATCGCTGGGCCGACTGACCCCATTCGGGGGGCCCCCCGAAAGGCACGGCGCTGCCCGCCGCTCCTCGTCCTCCCCCACGGCGAGCGATGCCACACGGCCCGGGCGCCCGTTCCCGGGGAAGCCGCACGGTGGGTTTCCCCTCCTCACCAGCGGCCTCGCGGGGCGGGGCTCCAAATGGAGACGGTGCTCCCGCGAGCGGGCTCGGCCGCGGTCCCGCCCGCCCCGCGCCGCGGCCCGGCTGCCGCCATTTCCCTCCCGCCGCGGAGCCGCCGCTCCCCGGGCCCGCCGCAACCCCGACCGGCGCCGCCCTCCCCGCGCGAAGCCATCTTGGGCCGGGCCCCGCGCCCCACTGCCCGCGGCGGCTCTTACCCGGCGGCGCGGCGGGCGGCGGCGGCGGGGCGAGGCCGGCGGGCCGGCGGCTGTAGGTGCTGTAGCCGCGGTGCGGGGCGAAGCGGCAGACGGGGCGGCCGTGGTGCGTGCAGTTGAAGAGGTAGCAGCCCAGCTCCGCCGTCGCCGCCCCCCGCGGCCGGCCGGGCCCCTGCACCACCGCCAGCGTGCAGCGCGGCTCGGCGCAGCAGGCGTCCAGGCACTGCCGCCAGCCCGCCACGGCGGCGGGGGCCCGCAGGAAGGTGGCGCCGGCCGCAATGGAGTCCTTGGTGCGGATGATGGAGTCGGGCCTGGCGGAGAAGCTGCTGCTCGCGCCGCACCGCTCCCCGCCTCCGTCTGTCACCGCCGCCGCCGGTGGTCCCGGCTCCTCCTGCTGCAGCTGCCGGCGAAACTCCTCCAGCAGCGACTCCACGCCCGAGATCTGCGAGCGCAGGTCGGCCAGCGGCGCCGCGCACCGCCCGCCCGGCAGCACGGTCCGCCCGCCCAGCGCTGCCAGCACCACCAGCACCAGCGCCGCCATGGCCCCAGGCGGCGGCGGCGGCGCGCAGGCGGGAGCGGCGGGAGCGTCTCCCCCCGCCGGCACCCGCGAGCGCGGCGCGGGGAGGCGCCGGCCCCGCCCGGCTGCACGAGGCTGCGCGGCGGCGCTCAGCACCCGCCGCCCTGAACAGCTCCACTGGGAAGGGCCGCCCCGCCCCGGGACCGCCCCGCCCCCGGGACCGTCCCCGGGACCGCCCCCGGGCCCCACCCTTGCGCCGGGCATTTAAGAAGGGGGTCGCGGACAGCAGGCGTCGCTTGCTTGCCGTGTCGGCTCTTCCCAGCGTCTCGAAGAATCGGATTTCTCTAAAACCGTGCTCTGCATGCACGATGCTCCATTGGCCAAACGCGTCAGGGAAGCTTCGCCGTGCATCGTTCGCCACTTGTGCAGGACACTGGCTGTAAATATTGGGAAGGGGCTCCATGCAGCGAGGTGATGCTTGAAAATATTTGGGGTAGGTGGTCACTGAAACTGCTGGTGGTTGTGTGAACACGAGGAAACAAACAAAAAAAGGTATTGGGGAGGGCTCCAACCCAGGTGTAGTGTTTCTGCTCAGAAATTAAAAAAAAAGCCCAGTAGTAAAAGATGAAATGAGCAAAGCTGTGAGTTCTCCAGTTTTAGCAAAAAATCCCAGATGGGTTCTTGACCACCCAAGATGGGTGCAACTCCTTGTGCAAGTGTCTGAAGCAAAGGCTAGGTGAGTTTTAAAGAAATGATTCTAATTAAAACTCATCAGTTTTACATCCGTCACAACTTTTTGTTTTAATTTTATCGTGACATTAAGGTGGATTCTGGGACACAAATTCCTAACCCTAAGACCTCCCTGAAAATCAGTGACCCTCAAAACAGGTGCCTCAGTATTTTTTTTTAACAGATGAGTGGAGCCTTAAAGCACTGGAATGGCACATTGAGAACCATCTACTAGGAGTAAGTAATGTAAACATGCTAGTAAAAATATAGTGATGGTGCTGGGCTTTGCACCGGGTACGAAGCGGTGGTGTGTGTAGGGGTGGTGTATGTAATTTTTCTTCAGTAATGAGACATCAAATGATAACTCTGTTTCCATGTTGGTTTGTTTTGTTCTTGCAAGCAGCTCTAAGCATAGACTTGTGTATTTCCTGAGTTACTGGAAAAGTCTTAATAGCTGCATCAAAAAATGATCACTGTGGCAGGGTATTTTGAATATCCTTTGTATTTTTGGGTTGGTTTAGGCCGTGTTCCCAGCATAATCAAATCTACTTTAACATTCTACCATTGTGGGCCCTTAAGTGTTACCTGGGAAATTCACATGCAACTTACAGTTTGGATTGTGATTTCTTTTCCTCTCCCCCCAAATCATGGGACTCTAGTTCAGTGATTCTCTGAAGCAAGCTGGACTATCAGCAGTGCAGCTGTTGAGGATTGCTGTTCTCTGGGTATGTGCTCTGTGGGTTCTCTTATTTTTTAGAAATTGTATTTCTGAGACTTTCAATTTCCTATCAAATTCAGTTGAAACTGGTCAATGCATTCAAATGTTAGAGGACTATGGAGCAGCTAGACAGTAAGATGATGTAATCCTCTTTTGCTTTGAAAATCAGGCTAACATGCCGCAGTTTTATTTTTTAGGAAAATTTTGAAGAGGAAATCAATCTATTCATAACAGAGGAACTGCCTGTGAAGCAGTGATTTGCCAGCGGTGACGCTGGTTTTCTGCTGCTCTGCTTTTGTACTCTTTGATACTACTTGTGCCACCAGAATGCAAACCATAAATAAAGCTCATACCGTCATTGTGAAGGTTGAAGTTGGCAGAAGGAGCAAGTGCACCAAGTCATCACTTCCTCAGAGTCATCAAGGATTTTGAACTGCTCTGTTTGAGCAGAAGCTCTCGGTTCTGTATCAGTGCACAGCCAGTGTTGATTAGAGGGTCACTCATGCCACCCACCACCCTTGGTGTATCGAATTCTACCTGAAAGGTGCACCTGGGTGGTCACTGATGGTGATGGCACCCCTGCAGGGGACGTTGTTCTTACTGAAACTGCTGAGAGAAATGTTAGGGCCACAAAGATGATCAAGGGGCTGGAGTACCTCCCCTATGAGCACAGGCTGAGTTGGAGAAAAGAAGGCTCCAGGGAGACCTTAAAGCAGCCTTCCAGTACCTAAAGGGGGCCAACAAGAAAGCTGGAGAGAGAGAGTTTACAAGGGCATGTAGTGATAGGACAAGGCATGATGGCTTTAAACTGAAAGAGGTTAGATTTAGGTTAGATGTTAGGAAAAAGCTCTTCACCGTGAGGGTGGTGAGGCACTGGAACAAGTTGTCCAGAGAGGCTATGATTGTTGCCTTGAAGTGTTCAAAGCCAGGTTGGATGGGGCTTTGAGCAACTTGGTCTAGTGGAAGGTGTCCCTGCCCATGGCAGGGGAATTGGAACTAGGTGATCTTAAAAGTCTCTTCCAACCCATATCATTCTATGGTTCTGTGACTTTCTGTTGCTTTATAATGGGGAAGCCATGGTTGGAGGCTGTCCCCAAGGAGAGTAGACTCTTCGTCAAGTAGGTGGGCATTTAAGAGGTAAAGGAGGGTATGGCTAAAGAGAGGTAACTCTACTGTTGGTTTGTTTCAGTGATACTTTTGCCTGTTTGATGGTTGGTAGATACCAAAGGATTTTTCTGACTTGGGATAAGGATGACATGCTTACATTTCTGCTTGGAAGTGCTGAGGCCACCCTCAGCATAGCCTGCTTGAACCAAGGGCAGAGAGTTTTTTGTATTTATACTGGAGGAGTTTTGCCTAATTTTCTTGGCTTGGAACATGTATCTCATGTTGGTTTGGCCCTGTGAGAAGGATGACATTCATAGTCATGCTGAGCGTTTTTCAGAAGGTGGCAGCAGCTTATTACTTATACAAAATAGCTTGCTGCTAGATGCTAATGTCTGCCTATACTTACACTTAATTTCACATTTCTTTTCTGGTTCATTGATGCGAGTGCCTTAGATTTTCTTTAGGTTGTGGAGTTGCAAATCAAAACATGAATATTTAGTTTTTAGTAATACTTAAGATATTATTCCTGCATATCTTCAAAGCAAAATTTCAGGATGGTTTGATTTCAAGCAGAGGGCATTAGAGATACATAAGATATTTGTTAGGTTTTCATTCTTTTTCCCTTTTCAAAGGATACACACATGTCCCACTGTTCATTGTCCAAAATGTGCACTTCACAAGACATGGGACAGTTAAAAAGACTGCTAGCTTTCTTTTTCAAAAATGGTGATTGGACAAGTATATTCTTTACATCTAAACAATACCTGGCAGAGTAATACAGGGATTCAGAATTCATGAATATTCCTGTTTCCAACCATCTGATTAGTTTCAATCTCTATTCATAAATCACTGAAACTACAGGAGTAAGATATGAGTGCATCTGCTTTTCTCTTCCTTTAGATATATTTTTTACAAAGTAAGACAAGAACAGGGATAAAAAAGCAGGGGACAGAAGGTAATGGAGTAGAATGGGGAAAAAAATGGCGAAGGTAGAAATGGAGCAGGAAGAAAAGGCAAAGTTACATCCAGGCTTCCCCATCTGGAGTGCTTTCCTATGGACTTGTCTTTTTTGTTAGAATATGTGCTCAGAAAAAAGAAATATGTCTTCCTTTTCATTTGATGTCTTCCAGATGCTCTGCAAACAGTAAACACATAATGCAAATGTTGTCTGCAGAAAATGTGTCACTGCCGTGATACTGTCATTAAACACATTTTCTCTCCTCCAGCTTGCTTGTGAGAATCTGTCGAGTAAACACCCATGATAGATACAAATCAGCTCGGGTGCTGGAGTGGACTGTTGATTGACAGCTGAATTTGAGCAAATTGCCCACGAATGAATTGAAGTGATAACCTTTTCTTTGCAGCTTGAAGATTCAGGTTTCTGACCATGAGAGTCAAAGCGTTCAGCAGAAATTACAGAGGGTAGGGTGGTAAATGCTAGCAGTGGGAGCCGAGGAATTACAGATATATAACTCAGCTTTTGTGTTTTACCTCTTTTTAATATTGCCCATCCCTCCCAAGCAAAATTGTGTAATTCTATGGTACTGGTGTTGTGAAAACAGCAGGAGGAATAATTTTTCAAAGTCCTGAATGAAAAATGTAATGTAATCATGAAAATGTTTCATATCATATTGATTATATGTACATCCCACGGTGATGCAACTTAAAAAGGTACGACCAGTTACAGCTTGAGATGGTTTTAGCCCAAGTATGGTAAACAGTTTTCCCTGCCCTCTATAAGAAGAGGAAAAAATAGCTGACACCAGTCTTGGCAATGTGTGTGCATACGTAACTGTGCTTGCCTTTCTACTGCTACATTCAATATCAGTGTACAAAACCAGAGAGCTCTACTAGTTGATTAAGTGGAATTTAGCTAACAATCCCCCTTCGTTTCTATATGCCTGACTGTAATTGTGCCTGACACAAAACAAGTATTTTACTGAAACAGGGAAGGAGATGGAGAATGAAAAAAAAAAAGGGCATGATATTGTTTCTTAGACCCTTTTCCACTAGCAGCAGTGGTAAGGATTGGGCTAAGAATGAGACATCAGGTGATTACTTTAACAGTATGTTCATATGTGCTGTGATTCCTTCTCTGCCCAGATACTGCATAATAGACTGCATAGCATTAGCCCGGCACCACGTGGTATGAGCACACGTACTCTGGCAGAAAAAAAGCACTGAGGCTTTGGTACTGAGAAATCTTTTTTTAAAAAAATCCCTCCTCGTAAAGAACAAGGATGGGTAGGGATGAGAAGAGGGGAGCCCTTTCTGCAAAGTGAATTTATTAATGGTGTTTACCACCTGGTGTAAGACTGTGAGAGGAGAGGTTGCACAATGATTGTGCTCATTGCTGCTAAGGTATAGGCACTACTGCGGGGAACTGTTTCATCAAAATCATGTGTGGATGCGAGCAGGGAAGAATTGAGGTAGGGTGAAGCTAAGCAAAGAAATCCTAATGTTGCTGACAGAATAGTACCACTCTCACCACATTTCTTAGCTGGATCTTGGAAAAACACAGTGTTTCTTTTCATCTTGGAATCCTCCGAATGCTCCTTCAGCATCCTTCTGGTCAGTGCAATAGCACTGGCAGCTGCTTCTCTGGGAATGAAGGCTGTAAAACTTCAGTCTGAGAGGTGAAGGATAGCTGTGATTTCATTTAAAAAAAAATTAGAACATTTCTCTGGGAAACACTATATGAGAGCAGTAGATTTGTAACTAGAATTTCAGCCAGTTCTGTAGACATAAGTTGCCACTGATTTACAAGCAGAAAAAACCTGATTTAAAAGCCAGAGCTGAGGTTAAGCTAGGAGTAGAAAAAGTCATTTTGCTTGTAAACAGCACCATTAATAGGGGAATGGTTGAGAGAATGAAGATGGGTCAGTACTATGCATTTTTTTTTTTTACAGGCAGCACATTATAACCTTTGAGACACAGACTGTGCCTGTGTTTGTACTGGAGCAGAACAACTTGTGCTCCAAGGTGTTAGCTAAGCAAAGATTTGTATAATCTGTGTCCACCAGTCAATGAAAAAATTTCCTGCTGCATATTGAAAATGTGGAAATGTATTTCATGTACTGGCTGAAAGTACATAACTGACAGCATAAATCCTTTATGCTTGGGTTTTTTGGAAATACATAAAACTTTGATGTGCTTAAAACTACAAAGGATCACTTCCCAGAAGGAAAATATCTAGCTGAAAAATTGACTCACTGCTATTTCAGCCATGCGTTCTTCTGCGGTATAGTATCTTGGTAAAAATCAATTGGGTAATAAGCTCATGAATAGTGAGTCAAAGGAAGCTCGTGGCAACCTTGATGTTGATCAATAATGTCAAGATTTTGTAACAGGTTACAAAGCAAAAGCGAAGTCTGCAGATTCTGCTGAATTAGTGAATCAGCTGGATATGACCACCAACACTCCTCTTTCTTTAGTGACTCCTGATTTTTCATATAAAGGAAAAAAGCCAGTTAGTTGACCATTAGGAGCAGCTATGTATGAAATTCTTTCTTATACACTCTGAATTTAGCATGCTGCTCTTAAATGAACAAATTTGAACACTTCCTCCTTTTTAGCAGTTTCAAAACTCTTCAGAAAATACTTCAGGAAAATGCAAGGTTATTTTATTGATTCTACAGGAAAACAGATGTAATGATGATAATGTTTAGCTTAATGGCAACAGTAGAAATCATGAGATGACTGGACAGCTTGATCTGCAGTGGAAGATGTCAGCTCCCTTCACTCTGTTCTTTTCAAAGGCTTCCTTTTAACCTCCATTACAAAACACAAAACTCACTTTAACCTCAATTCTACTTCTGTTTTCTTTCCAGACACTTCTGTTTGTTTTTTTCCTGGGGATGTTAAACAACAGAAATGAGTGTAGCAGCCATTGTGGACAATTTTAACCCATTGTGTTACAGCCCTTAGATTTCCCAGTGGTTTTTCTAAAGTGATTTCTTGGATAAAGCTTTGACTCTTAGTGCTGAGAATGCATTGGCTAGTTTAACAGATCAGCTCGTGGGGGGGAAATGTGCAGTTCAGTTTGGTTCAGTCAGCAACCTGAGTTACTTCTCTCATTCTTCTACTGTTTTAAGTGCATGCAGCCATGATTATGTGGAAAGACAGTAAAATGGTCATAAATGATTGCTTTCATTCTGAACCTTGATGTTCAAAAATAGCCAAAGACCTTTCTTAGGTCTTCATGTAATTTTTTATAACAAAAGTGATAGCTTACAGCCTTGCCATGTTGGTTAGCCCAGCTATTATTTTGTCAAAAAATTAGGACCTGATATATTTTTCTGTTGCAGGTGCAAAAAATGAACCCATGATAGCTGGAAGCAGAACATTTTTTCTTAGTCTGAAGGTGTACAAACAAGATTGGTAGATCTCTGTCTTGCAGAGCAGATCAGATAGCTTGCCCTTCCAGCTCTGAAAAGACTTCTGGCTTTAGCAGGCTTTGGGTCAGATTCAATAGTCTGAATCTCTTACTTGCCAATTAGAATTACTAATAGATATCTACAAAAAAAGAGCTGCAATAGTAGTAATTAATGTTAATTATGCACTTTGAGATCATTGCATTGAATAATTAAATGATGCTATTAAAAATATTTTCATCTGTTTTTTCACTCAGTACAATGCAGTTCCTTGTTTGCATGTCAAGCTGACTGTGTTTGCCTTAGATGACTCTATTTGCATTTGTGAGGTTTTTCCAAGCACTCTAACTGTACAATTCTAGCAGTTCCTTTGTATTTCTGTCTACTGTCAGTTAGACCTTCTGTCACTGTTTCGTTGTGGGTTGCACACACATCTCTCCAGGTGAAATCAGTGGTATGGTTTAGGGATGTTCCTGCTTTGCTTATGGTAGAGAAATTGGTTTTAGGTGTGTTGTAAGTGGCCTGTTAATTTGAGCCCTTAGATCGGTTTTAACCCAAGCATTTTAATTCTATCCTCATTTAAAAGTCTTTCTGGACTTCAAAGCAGGAGGGCTGTTAAATTAACTTAGACGGATGAGAGAGTGGGATTTTCTTTAAATTGGGCTGCAAATCACACATTTTGTAGTGAAGCTTGAGGCAAAATGACTTGAATGCAGATAATCCTCCAATGTTCTTCCCAGTGTTCTCCCATATGTATCTCAGAGGACCATATGTTTCCTCACAGGTGACAAACTTGGCTAAGGAAATACTGCAGAGGGTGTCAGCATAAAAAACCCCAGCCATTGTGACTCAGTCACCTATATGCTTAATGGAGGGATATCTGGATTGTGGTTAGGCTCAGATACGGATTACCCAGGGTAACTGTGCAATGAAGATGCACTGGTTGCATTAAACAAAAAAAGGTCCTAAATGTGATATAGACTTTGCTTCAGAGAGTATAAGTTTCCAATTTTCCCTAACGCTTTGAACTGCATTATTATTTAGTAAGCACCGAGAGCTTGAATACATATCTAAGCTATTGCAGATTATGAATTTCCAGAAGTGGCTGCTAATATTTTTGAAAAGTATTTTAAAATAAGAGTTACTGTTTTCTTGCTTCAGATGTGGCCTGGAAATATTGTGATAGGTTCCTAATACTTGAGTAAACACTTGAATGCATACTTTTTGTTTTCCATTCTCTTAATAAAAACTGTATGTTTTCTCCAAGGGCCAGGAAATTTGGCTATGAGTGGGACAAGTATCCAAATGTATCTCTTAGTTAGATCAACCTCACAAATCACACTGTTAGGTCCATCCGGACTGGAATCAGAGGAATTTTCTTGGTTTCTGTATAAACTTCCTGCCAGATGGTGTGGAAAGTTTGGATAGTGTGTGGGTTTGACAGTTTACTTGAGAAGCAGATTAACGTGGTAATGGTATGTGCTATAGGGTTTTCTAGTATCTTTGCGCAGCTCTCGGTAAAGCTTATGTTCTTTGTTTAATGTAGTTAAAAAAACCCCTCTCCACTCATTCCTTAGCTTTTTAATTTCTGCCAGCAACTTTTTTAACCCAGAGGAGGTGAGAATGTAAACACCCTATCTTTTTTTTCCAAGAAAAGGGGCAGGAGAATCGTATAACTTAATTAGTAATTTAACATTTGATGTATACAACTGTTATTCAGCTCCTATTTTCAGGAAGAAAATAAGTGAAATATATTAAAGTCATTTCCATACTTTGTAGAAAATTCTCTCAGCTTCTGCAGAAAAACTCTCCTTTCCTTAGTGGAAATAACATTTTTATAAGTGGGCATCCTCCTGGAAAAAATAATGTAATATTTTTTTTCAAGAATGGTGCCATTAGCTGGCTCGTTTTAGTTACAGCATGTATGACAAGAGGGAAAGACTTTACTGTTGTTTTGTCAGCTGTGATGTTAATAGGGCATTTCAGCTTTGTTTACTCAGTCTTCATGAGCTGCTGTTGAAATTTCAAGTCTGAGGATCACTTCCCTGGTTATTACTTGCTATTCAGTATATCCTGAGATGGAATATCATCTCCAGGTAAAGACTTTAAAATCTGGTATTTGACTCCATGATGTCTAGGTCTTCCATGGCCTCCTGTGAGACTCTGGATATTTGCCCGTTGTCTCTCCAGTGGTCTGACACCAAAGGGAATGGCAGCCATATTATATGTCCGAGTATTGCTTAAGCATCTGTAGGCTGTTTGGTGAATGTAACACTCTTACCTGTAGGCCGGCATTGCATTTGGTCAAGATACCACTTAGTCACACTAAGGAGTTCGAGATCCTGCCATATTTTGCATCATTTGTTACTTGATTACAATAAATTTATCCTCCTCCTATATCTTTAAGCTAATTCATTTATTTATTAGTCTGCATATTTCTTTAAACAGCTTAGCAATAGCCTGCATGAATACTCAGTATAATTTTCTCCTGTAACAGAGCCACCAAATCCTTGCAATAGATTGCCGAGCTGTCACTCAGCTAGCTTATGGCCTTTCAACATCCATCCAGCCATGTGGATCCCAGTTGCCTTTCTAAACCCAGAGGCACTGGGAGCACACCTGCACAAATTTTCAGCTTTAGAATTTGAGAAATAGCATGTTGGATTTTTGTTTATTTATCTGATTATTTTTTTTTTTTGCAATTACAGGATTTTGTACTTATTAGACAATAAGCATATTAGAAACATTTGCTTAAACAACTTCCATGTTCAGCAATTTAATGGAATGACTTTTTCTCTAGGTGAATTCCTGGTTACCTTCCACATCCTGAAGGAAATCCTCAGTGGAATTGTAGCTATTCCCCTAGGGTATCCCAGTTCCTGATCAGGACACTGTGTAAGTCTGGTCTTGCACTTTGAGATGTAGCTTTAATTGATACTAGAAATACATTTGCATTCCTCACACCCCAAGTCCGCATACTGAACAATTGTTGTGCTTTTCCCCCCTCTCCTTAGCTGCATGCCCCATCTCCTTTAAACAGGACGCAATCCTTCTGCATCTTCTCTCTTTCCCTATTCCAGGCAATATCACACCTCACTTCTTCCAAGCAGGACACAACAATTTTATTCCCTTTTCACCTTGCCCTCTCTTCCACTGTCTGCCATAACCCACACCACCTTTCCCAAACATGACAGATCCCTTGTGTCCCTTTTCCCTCTGCCTTCCCCTGCACATTGGGAGCAACTCTTCCGGCACCATACTTGTGTCTCTGCTCCCCCTTTCAAGCCCACGCCTTTCTCCCAGTTCAATGCAATCTGTGTTTAATTCTAATTTGTTTTTAAAAACCACAAACTGATTTGATTTATTCTGGTTATGCAAAGACAGGAGAGAGACTTTCTGAATGTAAAGTCTTTATTATATGAAGTACAGTGGTAAGTAAGGGAGTACATTAACATACTCACTGATGTCCTGAAAAGGCTGACTTTTGCCTGGTTTCCCCACCAAGGTTCCGGGGCATTGCAGTACTTCTTGTTTAGATAAGTTCTTGCATCCTTCTGAACTTTGGTTACATTAAAATGAGATAATTTAGTAATTTCATTTGATAATTTGCAATACCTTCTATTGAAATAAACCTTGTCATTCATTTGGGGAAGGACAACACGGCACTTTGATCCTGTCTGCTCTGGGAGAGCAGAACTCACAATCTGCTTAACAGACATTACAGATCAAGAACAGAGTTTCCTGCATCCTTTCTGCATTGCATGGGGGTCAGTCTTGCCATGGTGTGGCAAGGTGCTTGAGAAGACTTCAGTTAGGCCTGACCATCCTCAGCTAAGTCAAGCTGAAGAAAAAGGCCTGAAGCTGCTAGCCAGGTTTTGAGTCTTTGCACTCCAATTTCACTTTTGTGCACGCACAGGTAATTCCAGCTCTGCCCCTTAGCCTGCATGTCACAGTCCCCTAAAAACACGCACAGCCCCACCAGCAAACTTTTACATAGAAGTCTGCATGTTGTACTCCAGATGCCACCCAGCACTACCTCCACACAAAGACACCCTGTCCTCCAGGCAGCCAAAACACTCCAAGATCTGGGGTTGCCTGCACTGCCCAATTGTGTTGGCACAAGTTAAAGTAGAGCTGGTTTTGAAGGCTGGATGTGAATGTGATATTTACAAAGCAATCAGGTTCTTGCTGGGAGAAGAGCAGGTTTAGGAACTGATTAGAGAGGTACAGAGAGAAGCTGCCCTTCTGTAGTCTGAAGATGAGGGAAGTGAGTGGACTCTGTATTGGTGGGTAAAATCTTGTGGTCCTCTTCCTCCTCAGTTCAGGTGCTGCAAAAAACCTACAGGTCTGGGACAAGGTTAAGCACCTCTTACCCCAGAGCTCAGTTACCTGATGCCTGCAGGCAGCCTGGCAGTCTAGCTCAGAGTTGTGCCAACCTCTTCCTTCTTACGAGGGTGTCCTCTTCTCCACGGCTGGTTGTTCTGGCACACAGAGAGTCAGTGCTTTATTATGCTTGATGTGGCTTTTCATTTTACTTTCTTCATAGTAATATCCAAGAACAAGCCTGAAGTGATGGATCTGCTATTTGCCACTAACAGCTCTGCCACATCACTCTCTTGAGGAAAATTGTGTGTTTGGAGTAATGCTTTGTTTTAATAGGGTTTTGTTTTTCTTTTAATAGGGTCTTGGTTTTGTTCTATGTGCATATAAATCAAAGACACATATATTTGAATGTATAAATCTATGTAAATATACTTTTTTTCCCCAGAGAAGGCAAGGCTCAAGAGGAATATCTTTTTTTGAAAGGTGGAGGATGGTAATATTTAAGGTGGTTCTTGGTGACTGCAGGAGTTCATTCTGTAGCCTCATGCTGTGTCTTGAAAATGATATTAATGGGTGGGCTTTCTCCTCACAGCAGAAATTGCCACTTTTTCTCAGGAATGGAACTGTTAACTGTCATCTTTATGTCTTATACAAATGCATGAGAAACTATGCTATCCCTCCCACCTGCTTTTAAAGAACAACAAAACCCCCCAGAATTATTATTAAAAAGTCTAGGTCCTTGATAACCATCGTCAGCTGGGATTCTGCCAGTGGACAAAAAGTTACCAGCTAGCTCCCTCAGTAGGCTGACTTCTGAATTTGATATTGGTGGAATGAATTCCTAAGAAAACAAGACAGGTTTGCATTTGAGGCACAAGCTACCTGAGAATGAGTAAAGATTACTGTGATATTTTAAAAGAAGTGTTTCCTATCTGCCCTCAGACATTGTAATTAACCTGTATGAGGCCAGAACTATGTATTATAAATGAGAGCATCCATGCTATTTGTAGACTAGGCAACTTACCCACTTTACCAGCAGTCATGCAGCACCTAGTGCAGCACCTCTAAGTATAGACTTTAAAGCCCTTCATTTTAAACATCTGTAACTGCAATATACTGCTGTAAACTATCATTAACATACACTGTATTACCTCCGTGACTGCTCATTCCTCTGAAAGAATAATTCAAACAGGCTTAATTTATTGTTGCTTCACACTTCTTTGGCACAATAATACGCCTTGTTACCACATTAGCAAGAAGTCCTTGCTCCCTTTCTTTTTATAGAAAATGATTGTACAGGTCCTAGAAAGTGCCTTCCGAATTGTGTAGTAGTCCCTGCATCTTCTGGTATTAATAATGTACCCTATTCATTGCCATTTTTTTTCTCTGTCAATCTCTAGTTTTGTGGTCACACTCAGAGACCTTTTCATAACTCCTGACTTGAGCACTTCTTTCAATCTGCTCCCTCTGTAAGTCATATTGTGTGCATATGATATGTACATGTAACACTTTTGTCTCCACTGGAGATGAAGTTGCAGATCTGACCCAGACTGTGCACTAACTATAATGTTAGAATTGCTTATCATTATCTACAAGTGCGAGTGTGAAATTACATGATTCATAATTCGCATTACACTGGAAGGACATATGAAGTGGGTGGAAGTGTAATGAGAAATAATCAGAAGGGTTTTATCCTTTATGCTTAAAAAATATGTTTTAGAAATACTTTTCTTTTAGGTAGGCCATTTGATATATCATGTTTTGGACAAGTGAGTGAAAATCAAAAGTTGGTATCTGTACATCTCTGAAGTTTTGGAGGGAAATTACATGCAGAAAGCTCTGCTAGCTTGGGGAAGTTTCACTATTGCCTAGATACTCAGTCTTGATAGGAATTAGGATAGAATCTGTTGTATAGGAAACACAGAGTGTGCCTTTGTATCTGCTTATCTATCCTGTAGAATCCTTTTCCTGACCCTACCTCCTTGAAACCTCAAACTCATGAGCCCCAGCAAACATGTTGCCAAACTGTGCACTGCCCTGTGACTGATGGGTTTTGGGAAGGGTAGGTTGCAGCCAGAGCCAGACGTCTCACTTGTATAAAAACACACAGGTCATTTCTTAAAAAGACTAATAAATGTGCAGTTTTCCCTGGTTCTACCTGTCCAATGCTAGTGAAGAAAAGCTGTATGGTAGTGAATAAAGAAGGGCTAGAGTCAGTGAGGTAGAGGAGGCGTGTAAAGAATAAGGAGCAGATGAGTGGTGAAGCACTTTCATACCTAGAGGTGAATCTTAGACCCACAAAATATGGACTTTGTTTATTATTCCAGACTGGGCAGTGGCATGCTGGGGTCTGAGGCTGACTTCAGCTTCCTGCTTTTTTTAAATAGGTGGCCATGATTGTGTGGGATCAGACGGCAATATTCCCCCCAGGTATGTGTGTGTGTAAGGGCGAGAGGCCCTGACTGTGTAGAGGGGCGTTTAGGGTGTGTGCACCGAAAGGGCAGGCACGGCACTAGTTCTTGCATAGGGAGGTGGCAAGAGATCGTGAAGGTTTTAGGGGTGCATATGGGGACAGACGGGCTGTGCAGCCTCCGACTAGCCCACAGCACCCTTGTGTTCCTTGTGTTTGAGATGGGCACGGCTGCCATGGGGCAGGGGAGAGCAGAGCTTGCTGGAGGTGCTTAGCAACTCTTCTAGGATGTTTCTGTGATTTTAACAAGTCTAATTGCCCCCATCACAGCCCCACTGGGTACAGCTGTACATTTGTATGCTGACCCACAGCAAGGCATGCCCTGTTTGTACATTTTTCTTGAGTTATCTAATGTTATGAATCCCACTTGGATTTTTGAAGAGGCCATGGACCTCCTGGAGATCTGGAGTAAGGAAAGCCCAATTATGCCTTAACCACAGACATCTCAACTGCAAAACACTCAGGTGTAGGTCAAAGGCAGTGATGGAGAGGCACTAGACATGTGCCAGTGCCAAAACAAAGGGGGGAAAACCCTTTGTAAGAATTATAGACAAAAACTGAAGGAGATTAACATTGCCTCTGTCAGTTCATCTCCTATCAGTAACTGCCATCACAATCTGGGCAGATCCTGCTCTATAAACTACCTCAGGCACTTCATGGATGGCTCTGAGGGTGCCTCCCCAGCACAGGCAGCCATGCCTCCACCGACCCGGGTGCCAGGCAAAAATGCACACGTACTCCCCCATGGACAGGCACATGCTGTCCTTACAGGCAGCACCCGAAGGGAAAAATGCAGATGGGGCAGACACTGAGGCTTGGTTTGCAAAAACCACCCAAGGAAACAATGAGCAGAAGACTCAGCATCTTCCACTACTGGGTCCCAAAGGAAAAGGTAAGCCAAACTTAAATAAGAAAGCCTGATGCAGATGGGAGTTTGTTCACATCTGCTTGGTAAATGATGTCCTGGATATGAAGGATGAAGTCAGAGACCTCTTTTTTTTCTCCCCCTGGTTTGTGAAAGTGAGAAGTTCACCACGGCATATCAAGTGGCTGAGTCATGAATCAGAAGACTTTAGCAGCAGATTATAGCAATAAAAATAAAATTAAGCACTTGAAGACTGTTGCCATCTCTGAAACAGGGACTTTCCAGAATGGTTGGGAGTCTTCTTTACTTATGCTGCACAATTAAATATTCAGCATTTCCTGCTAAATTTAGGTTTATTGAAGTAAATAATGATGCATAAGGGCAGACCTGGACAATTCCATTTTTAGGTATTAATAATTCAGAACCATATTTGAAAACAACAGAGGAATATGTACAATACATCATAGAGGTTTTTATTATCTCCACCCACTGCCTATCCACCCACACAGAGATCTGGATACTGTTTCTACTGGGAAACAATATAGCATCATCACATTTAGTCTTGTTTCAGTACACAGATCCACAGGAAACATTTACAAGAATGCAGTGTTTTATGTGCAGCCAGATGAGTCATTCTTTTTTTTCTGCAACCAAATCAGCCTTTTATTACTGAAAGTTGGTATTGACAAACATTCATGCTTAGGATAACAGAAACTGTATTTATCAGATTACAAAAACAGAGAGAAGACTGCATTCTGTAACATGGAAAATATTATTCTAGGATAAAGCTTTGTCACTGAGGTCTCCATTTTAGTATTATGTTTAAAATTGGAAAACTTTTGTTTATCACATTGTCATTATTTATCTTGCTGTCACTTCAGAGCATGCAAAAAGTTTTTTGCTTGGGGACCTATCTGATGAGTTCCTTGTGCAATACTGGGTGTTACCTGTGTGGTCCCTGTCATTGCCCCTGACACCAAAGAGCCACAGCACAAAGAACTATGGTGGGTGTGTGGAAAGGGCAGGAGAAGAAGAGACGAGACAGTGGATGCATCTCTTAGGGATATATTTTTACTGCAGTCTAGGATTGTGGTTTTATTTACAGACTGATGTCTTAGCTGTCTTCCAACAACTTCTAGAGACATTTAGCTCAAGTGAAAGAGGTTTCAGCGTTTTTTGCTTGCCTGTAGTGCTGAGCAATGCCTGCAGAGACATGAGTATCACTCCTGCTCCGTCAGCCTCAGGACCTCTTCTCGCTAGCTGCCACTCCCAAGATGTGCAGGGCTGAGGAGAGGTGTATGTAAGACTGATTTCATCTTTCTGAAGATCAGTCTAAATGCTGCTCCATAGACACTGTATAAGAGATTCAGCAAGAGAGGTAATAACATAAGGAGCCAAATTTAGCCTGGAGGAAGGAAATGAATTTCCCGCAAGTAAATTCCATCAAGGGGCCAAATTAGGCAAAGACCTAAGATATATCTCAAGTGAAAGAGATAAACAGCTCAGTCCCTTCAATGAAATTGTTTCAGGTTCATTATGGAGCAATGAAGATGAGAACTTGCCTGCAGGGAGCTTGCTTTATTTTATAGCTATCTAGTTATTTTTTCTGCTGCCCAGACCATCTGTTCCATTGGTGGGTTTGTCATCATTCGCACACCCACTGAATGCCAAATTAATCCAAGTCACACAGCTTACACCTCCCTTCTGACTTAGACCAAACTATATTTTATTCCAGCATAAAATAGACATCAGAGCTAAGTTTGCCTCACTCACTTCTGAGGAGGAAAGGGTGAGCTTTGGGGCTGACTTTGAAGCCCTAAGGGGAAAACCTTAAAACACCAGAACTTTTGTAGTGAGTCCTACCACAGCTTATCATCACTGGGCAATAATGGACACTCAGCAGGAAAAGGGATCCAGGAAGAGCAAGGACACGGCCACACTTCCAGGCCCTTCTCTCACACTCACAAGATCTGCATCTTTGCAAACTTTGCAGACTCAGAAACTCTGAGTCTTTGTATGTGGAAACTCTCATGAAAAGATTCATTCCGTGAATCTTCTAAGCCCACAGAGATTTTGCACCTCCAGCCTCCTGTGGCAACGAGTTATACAGCTGAACTGTAGTTTGAAGAGTTACCGCCTTTCTTTGAAACTATCACTATTGATTTTATTTGATGTTATTTTGGAAGACAGCAAACAGTTATTCACCATTTGCATCCTTCTAGCCACTTAAGATTGTTTAGACTTTTATTGTGTCCCCCTCCCTGGTTTTCTGTTCTTGCAGACAAAGGCGCCTGGTCTCGTTGACCATTTCTCACATCAAAACCATTCCAGACTTTGGAACATCTTTATTTTTCCCCCCCGACTTTTTTGAGCTGGGAGGTTGGGGACAGAATGTACTCACTGTTCAAATGCAGTCACACTGTGAATCTGTACAGTGACATCATTGTATTTTCTGGTTTGGTCTTCATTTCTTTCCTAACATTTGGTTTGCTTTTTTAAATGCTACTGAGCACTGAGATGAAATTTTCATAGACCTCTCTCTATAATAGCCTCAACATTGCTTTCCACAGCAGTAACAGCTATTTTGGAGCCTATCAGTGCATATGTATAGTCGGGCTTTTTTCTCCCATGTGCATTACTTTACATTTATCAATACTGAATTCAGCTGCCTTTTTATTTCCAACTCATTCTGTATTATGACATCCCTCTGCAGCTCTAAGCAGTTGGCTTTAAATTTACTTCTTTGAATCACTTAGTATTGTCAGCAAACTTGGTTACTCCATCTTGTCCCACTTTCCAGGTCACTTAGGACTAGATCAATGAGGATCTATTCCTGTGGGACTCCACTGGCGATATTCCTTCACTGAGAAAACTTTTATCCTTTGTGTCCTATCTGTTGGCCATTTATTTCTTCATGAGAGTACTTTATTTTTATCCCATTGTAGCTTAGCTTCTTTAGCTTGATTTTACCTTTGTCCCACTGAAAATGAAGCTTGATGACTTTGAGAGGAACTTAATCGCTGGTTGTACAAAAGCAACTGAGTGGGACACTATGGAGATAGGACCAAACTGACTCTTTTTTGTCACAATTCAAAAAATGCCATCTCTCCCACTGATCCTAAAACGATGCCTGAGACTAACTGGTGCTGCACAAACACTCCCCGAGGATGTCCATACTCAAACTGTAGATGCACACAGACATCTACAGTAACTAAGAGCATACCCATTTACAAAGATCTAGGTTTGCCCAACGTTTGATTTGGGATTCACTGGGACGTGCTGGAGCTTCCTGGCAATAGAAGAATATAATTAACTGTGCTTTGGGGAGTGGATTTGTTGATCAGAGTTGATGTCAAGTATGAGGGAGACGGTGGCCTGCAGAGATGAGGTCACTGAAATAAGTGGCTTGGAGACAACTGTGAGAGCCACTGGCAGATTTGTAAACCTTGGAGGAAAAGAGTAACAATGGCCTTGGGAAGAAAGGGCAGTGGAGGCAATTACCTAGTGAGACATTTCACAAGGCAGTTCTGCACTGAATGCCAGAGCAGCAGTGATTTAATGTTAGGGGCAGTCAAACTAATAGCAACAAACATACTTTAAAATACCAAATTGTGAAACTAAAAGGTAGATGAGTAACTGTCACTCATTGTTACAAGATATTGCTGAAATAACAATTTCATCAGAATTCAGATTTAGTGTGGGCTAAATCAGCTTGCCTGGTACTGGTCTGTTTTTTCAACTCTGCTACTGATATTGCAAACAGCTTTCTCTAGTGATCATTCCTATCTGGCCCCTCTGTCTCCCTGGCTAGTCCTACTATCCTTTCTGATGTGCCTGTTCATCCACTAAAGTCTGTGTTCCTTTCCAGTGGCTTTTTTTTCTTTTCTTGAGAAAAAAACTTCTATATAAATTTTCATCTTTTACCTTAAAAACTGTGGAGCATTGTGAGCTTTCAATCCTTCTCAATCTTCAGCTGAATGGGCTTCATCTCCTAGTTCCCTGGGTTTATCAAAGTTGGCCTTTTTGCAGGGAAGAACCTTAGTTCCACCTCTTTTTCTGTCTAACTTAAAAGTAGGTCACTCTGCTCAAAATACTGACGTATTTAAAATAAAATGTCACCAGAGCACAACAGGATTGAACTTCCTGAAGTGGAGTGTGAGTCAGGGAGGGTTAACAGTGAGTAAGGCAGGTGAAGACTAACCCATTACTTGTAAATGAGCAGGGTCTGTCAAGAAGCCCTTGCCGTCTGTAGTAGAAAGCTTCGAATGAAACTGGATGGCCAAAATGCGGGTTGTAAAGTGGAGACACCACCAGTGCCAAGGCAGGGAGCTGTGGCACAGGTGGGAAATAGCAGCTCAGGGGTGGCTGTAACTGAGACTGTGGTGGGGGTAAACAAGGAGATATAGAAATGGTCCCTCAGGTGCAGGTCTGGGAGGCAGAGCAGTGACTACTGCTTCTGAGCTCAGGAATTTGGGAATATTTGATTCAGAGAGTCTACGGGTGACAAGAAATGTAGTCAGAAGAAAGCTGGAAACCTGATGGGGAAAGGTGGGAAATTCCCATTACTGGATCTGCAGGCGGGCGTGACACAGCGCACCTCCTCACTGCAGCACCCGCCTCTCAGACGGCAAGGCTGAGTAGCTGTGCAATGAGGAAGCAAAATATGTGTGTCTTGGAGAGTCGGCTGCTTTAGTGCCATTCGTAATCAAGTGTGATCCACAGTGAGCAAGTATGACCAAGCATGGTCAGGAAGTGCTGAGGAAGACACAGCAAAAGACCATCAGGAAGTCCAGATGAGAAAAATGTCTCTGAGAACAGCAATTTGATACAGAAGAAATGGTGCCAGGGCCCTGGGGGCACCACCAGCCAGGAATCTGCTGAAGCAGGATTTTCTGCTGGTCAAGTGACTGTCTCAGCACACTCCAGCCAGAGCCAGGAGACCAATTTTGTAGCACCTGGGCCTTGTGACCATGGCAATGCTGATTTGTTGCCTGTATCACATCTCTCAAGCAGGAGGTAGAAGAGGTTTTGTGCCAGGTGAAAAAAGCTTGTGTTGATTCCTGCCAGCATTAAAGCATATGGCTGCACCTGTGTGTCTCATCTCCCTGTTGCCCCTGAGGAAGATCCTTCCTGCTCCTCTCCCCACCATGGCTTGTGTCTGTGAGTGCTGGTGCCTCCAGCTTGGAAAATTTCGTAGGTGTCTGTGGAGAGTCACGGGGATATGCAAGGTGCCATCTCACTCTGCAAGAGCTGCAAATGTAAGCAGCCATCCCTGCTATTGGTATGTTGTGTAGGCAAAGCCACAGAGCTCTCCTAGAGCCTGTGGAGCTGGGATAACAGCGCAGGTGCAATGCTCCAGCCTGAGGAGCTGACTGCAGGGCACTGGAGTACAGTCACAGGACAATCTTTCAAGAGCCATCTAACAGCTGGCTGTCTCCAGTCCAAATATTAGACTGAATAGACTTTTTTGTCATTAAAAAGACAGGTGTTCAGATGTCTAAGTCTTTCATATAAGGCTGAATAAAACCTCTTGAACAAACATATTTGCAATTATTTAACACTTAACGTATTTCATATAGTGAACCTTTTGGTTCACTAGCAAGTTGCATAAGACAGCAGGCAGAGAACTTTCTTGGAGTAGAATTTTAGTCAGACCTTTCTCAACGAAACACAGTATGAAATAATTTCCCACTGAAAATGGCCTGAACGTTTTTTTGTCAATGTTGTCTATTCCCACTCAGGTATCACTGGTGTTCCTTGCTGACTGAAAAGATATGAGAAGCAGATTGACGCAGTGGAAATTCAGTCAAGCCAGATGCACATGCCTGCAAGAGAGGTGATGAATCCTGGGTTGCAGGGATAAACAAGGTCAGGAGTCACAAAAGAGAACGAGGTACTGCTGAGCTTGGACCTGATGGTCCTGTTGCACTCTCCTTTAGCCTGGAGATGGTCGTATGGTTTGCTCTAGCCTGGACCAATTGCCATTAGATGTTTCTGGGCACGTAGGGAGGGGAAGAAACCTGTATGTTAGATTTTTGCAATAGGTACTTGTTCTTGGAAACCTGTTCGCATCTTCTCATTTTCTTAATTTCATTGCATTTGGATGCCACTTAAGAGTTAGTAATCTCTATTGCCCCACTGAGAAGCTAGACACTTCTTGTTGAATAACACCCTCACTTCCTATAGAAGAAAGCAGCTGGATGGTGAGTATCTCTCCAGCATGAATTCTGCGATTCAAGAGACGAATGTATGTACATGTTGGAGACCAGTGTTCGAAAAGGGATCAAACTGTCTTATGATTCTATGATTTTATGATCAGTGCCACAACCTAAGCATTAGGCAGCTACTTCAGGGAGCTGATCCGCCGTGCTGCAGGCAGGAGGTTTGTGTCTCCTTGAGGAAGGTATTTTTATATATAAGGGATTCTTTGGGGGGCAAAGAGAAAATGCCTGTGGACAGAGAACTCTAAGCCAAGGGTCCTCAAAGTTTTATTGAAGAAGGGCCTGCAACGGCCAGAGCATCTGGCCTTATAAAAGAGTGCGCAGCCTTTATTTTCAATAGATGTAACATTGAAAATGGACTTGGGGCAAGTTTGCATGTAAAATCTCCCAGGGCTACGTGGTCCTAACGGCTAATAAAGACTCTTTACTGTCTAATGATCTTTATGTGCTTCAAAATGACTAACTGTGGGTTTCACCCTAAGTGATGCTAGACCACTGAAAGCAAGCAGTGCTTTTGCAAGTCTTACATTATCAGCACTCTTGTGCTTTTGGACAGACAAAAAATGGAAAGAGAGTACCACAATTTTTTTTTCTTTAATAAATGGTTCAGGGCTGTGCAGAAAATAATCTCTTGTTGGTAAACTGAACAAATGTGAATGTACCTGTGGAGTATAAAGGGTTTCTAGCAAATATAGACCTGGTACCCATGATAGACATGGTGGCACAGCAGAGCAGAGCTGAACTCCGTCCACGCAGATGTGCTGTCTCTGACAGAAGGCTGATATCAGCAAATTCATCTATAGAAAGCAAACAGAATAGCTTTCAGACCCTACTTCAGTTTGTGTGTGGGCTAATAAGACTGAAGGGGGAATTATGCGTTTCAGGCACAATATGGAGCTGCCTGACAGATTGCAGACAGAGGTAAGCTTGCTTTGCCTCTGCTCTGCACTGACTGAAGCTCAGCTAATATATTCTGTTGCTCCGTCAGGCTTACTGCAACAAGCTAGCATTGTGCTGATAATGCAGTCATGTGGCTTTTGCATCCAAACTGCCTCGCTTCCTACCAGCTTGAAGCAAACTTGCATCTGTCTTCGAAATATGATGTGGACATAACCGTTTTAACAGGCCACCGCTTCTCAGCCTGCATAATGTGGAGCTGGGACGTGCTCAAAGCAGGAGGGAGGGGATCAGAGGTTGTCTCAGACTCACTGAGGTAGAAGGGATTTGAAGATAGGTGGTAGTACACAGGCAACCTGAAAGGGGTTACAGTGAATGGGAGCAGATGGTTGCTTGACTGACAAGTGGAGATGCTGAGCATCTAAGTATACTAAATTAACCGGGTCCCTGGAAGCAGAAAATTGAACAGTGTATATATTTCACATAGGCTTGTTACTATGACTATTCCCTGACTAGCAGATTATATCTGTGCGTGACTGTCCCTCTTTATTCCTGTGATGCATTCCCTACTTGTGATACATAGCGACCAAGCAATTTGATTACTGCCATGCTGATACAGATGCTTTGAGTGCTTTCATTTGGACAGAAGATGTCATTTTGTCATAAAAGTGGACATATCGATTGCTCCATAAATTATACTGATTATAAGTCAGAGCATAGCAGGGACCAGTGAGATGGATAGAGAATGTCAGAAAGAAAATACCTATTTACTTCTGAGCAGGAGAAAATGTAACTTTTTTGTTTACAGTATTAGTCAATATTCCTATATGCACCCACAGTTAACTCTTAAGTAGTTTTTGCTTTGAATTTGAAACTTCAAGTAGGAGCACTTTGTTTTAAACTGTGGATTTTTAAAACTTAAATAGAGAGTGAGATTCTAATGTTCTTTCATTCTCTAAGTGCCGTATTCTACTATAAGACCCATTTGATTTATGTTTGGAAGAACTAGTCATACAGCACAGTTACCATAAAGATAAAAATATTGGGCAGATTCAAATTTTCCCCTTTTCCTAAACAGTACACACCATTCCTATAAAATGCAAATGGGTTTTTCCACATTAGTCTTGTCCTGATATGTAAATGTATATTCTTTCCTGTACAATGGAGATGCTTTGCTAAGCTTAAGCAGATTTTCTTCAGTGTCAAAATGTGTATGTCTGCTGCTTCCAGCTAATTTCCAGATAAAAGGATGTAATACATGCAAACATTTATAATCCTAACAATTGATGGAAATGAAAATAAGTTCTTGCTACAATGAAAATGTGTGCGTGTAGAACATAACCACCAATGAGAATATTAAATTATTCACTCAAATTTGTATAGTAACAAAGATTGACACAACTTAGCAATCATTTTATTTTTATTATGTAAATATATGGGTGCAAATGTAGTTATTTTGAGGCCTTATATTTGGTCTTGTGTTTAGTTCGCCATTTACTGTTTGAAATTAATACCTTCCATGCCTCATAAAGTTTGCACACAGTTAAGCTTTCTCCAGCACCTACACTCATTGACCAAAAGACCCCTGCCCTGGTTTCCACTGGGCGGGATTGGCTTCTATGCCTTTTGCTATTCTGAGATTTCTAGCGTAGAGATGCTGAATGTTTTTACCTCCAGGTGACACTTGTAACCTAATATGTTGCTTTAAACTAGAGGACCTTTTCGATGAATGAAAGATTATAGTGTATCAGACTTCCATGAAGTTAACACAGGTGGTTTGGGACCAAGGAGAGCATTCAGATACTATAACTCTCGGGTTCTCTGCCAGATGCTTTTTACATCAAACTTCTTTCTTATTTCAATTTTTATGAAACTCTTGAAGATAAAGATCTAACTTGAGATAGCTTCTCTGAAAACCCAAAGAGACTTCTGAAGACTCTGATGATTTTGCATGTGATTTATAAAGCAAAAACTTTCTTTTCATTTTTGTTTTCATTTCCTCGAGCCTCTGTTGTGGTGTCTCAAGCATAGTAGTGCAAATTTATGGTTTTAAGACTTCAAAACTACAGCATAATTAGCTGTTAGTGTTTACTAACCAGCTGAACAAGGCACTTGCCACCTGAATACTGGAATGATTGTTTTTCCACTTAAGGGAAAGAGTAAAGGGTCCATAGTTATGACACATAGAACTTTTATCAACCAGAAAATGGAAAGAAAGCCCCACATGTTGCAGCAAAGCAGACTGCAGTGGCAACATTTTGCTGCGCTGAAGATACGTTCCTGCTTCTCCCTAGGAAGCTGCCATCCACAGCCAGTTGCCTTTCTGAGTGGCAAGAGATGGATGTTGTTGAGAAAAATGTTTATACTTCTAATAATCTTATGTCAAGACCGCTATAAAAGCAGTGGATTTATCCCCTATTACTTCAGGTAAATACTCCACTCCCTCCCCAGTGGATACTCCAGTGTTTAACTACCATTAACCATTAGAAAGTTTTCCTAAAGGTCATCTTAAATCTCTTATGCTGTAGCATAAACCCATTACATTTGCCCTCTGTCTTCAGTCATGTGGAAATTCATTCAGATTATTTTGCAATAATGTTTTAAATATTGAAAGACTTCTCACACCCTCTGTTTTCTAGACTAACCAACCTCATTTTCCCATTTTTCTCATAACTCCTCCTCTTGCCTTCCCTAGACTTACTCCAGGTGATCTCCACCTTCCCTAAAGCATGTGATATGCACAGCTGTATGTGGTACTGCAGCTGAGTGCTTATATACCACCCCATCTCTAAGAGACTGTCTTTATTCCTGTGATACTTAGCTCTGAGGCTACATCAGTAAAGCACATACCTACATGGCATAATATAGAATACATAACAAAATATATGTAGGACAGCAAAGTAAGGTTCTGTAGGAATCTTCTTTGTAGGTTTTTTCTAGGTGTTTTTTTAAAGGGAGTGTAGATACACAACTGAGATCTTCCAGTTAAACAAAAATGTCAATAACTGGTGAGATGTATGGGAATGGATGAAGTTTATAGAAAACATGAAAGGTACAAACTGCTTTGGCGGAAAGCTGATACTAAGCAAAATGTGGCAATGTGTGGGAAGGGTTATAATGCATTTTGTAAGACTCGGGAGCAAGTATAAGGAAGTAGAATCTGATGTGGAAATGGAAATGAAACTAATTAAAGGACTTGGAGAATTAATATGCCTACCTATTTAGTACTCAACCCTTTCAGAGCACTTCTGGTAATTAAAGCCCTATAGCATGAAGAATTAAAAACTTTAGTATTATTCTAATCAAAACTAAACCAGGTTTCGGTACATTGGCTGTATTTTCACTTTCTTCAAAATGGGAATATCTAAATACTCAAGACCCCAACCTTGGTTGCTGGAAAATAGCAGAGCTGAAGTGCAGAGAATAAGTCTTACATTGCCTTGCAGAGAGTGTGTACTCCTTGAGCCATGTTTTAGAATAAGTGGAGATCCCTATGCGTTCAAATGCTTCCTTGCACTTCATTTGGATGTATGCTAGGAGGTCCTAAACTCAAGCTTTCCCGAGCCTAGGTCAGGAGGGCAGATTCCTGCCTCTGTAACTGAACACTTGAAAAGAACCGGTAAATCTCAAGTACTTCTCTTCTTATTCAAAGGGCGGGGGGGAAATTTGAGCAATTAAGCAAGTAACCAGAGAATGTGATAATGGCATTCAGAAAGGAAAAAATAGTGGTAAAAGCAAGATGTCATCATTTCACTATTCCTGATATCTTTAATGCAAAGCTATATGTGGAATACAGAAGCAGACTCATGCAGCAATACTTTGAAAGCAATCCGCTGTGCTTTCCCCAGTTCTCTTCTTTCAGGCTTTCCTGACAGTTCACAAGTTAGTTCACTGCCATAAGAAATGCGTCATCTCAGCAGCCCCATAGCAAATGCAGCACTGCAGAGCAATGACTTGGGCTTCTGAGTCTTCCCAGCTCACTCCAGGCACCATGGCAGCCAGCTTTTCTTCTGACACAGCTTGGTACCCATCGTTTTGGGCGCAGCAGTGGTTACTGTGGCTATCTCTAAAGAGATTAATCCCTCCCTGTGTTGGAATATCTCTCAGATCAGGAACCCATTCTGATTTTACCCCAGCTGGCTGTACTCCCCTTTGATTCACATTGGAGTTAGACTTTTTTGCTTCCTCAAAATGGAAGCTTTAATTGTCCTTGTGTTACATCTCATCATGGTTATAATACATGTAATTAGATGACCTCAGGCAAAAACTGAGTCTTACAATAAATTGGCATTGTTATTGGTCAATGGTCTACTGACCCACTGCTTCTCATCTCTTGCATTTACTCCAACAACTGAGCAATGATCTAAGTGGTTTGTATTTCAAGGGTATGCCAAAGAAGTTTATGTAGACTTCTACCTACTGCCCTATAGTATTTGTCTTTATTGCACATATCCAGCAGACATATAGTAGAGCAGCCATTAAATGTAATGTTCAATACATATGGCCAAAGGAAGTGTGTTTAGAAAGCATGGCTAATAGTGTAGGGACAAATTCCATTTTGTTCCCTGCAGATACTGACAGACTGTTACTTGCATGATCATTAGCTAAAGTGAGCTCCACAGCAATGCTTGAGGCAAAATAATAATAATATGGTGGCAGATGCAGCAGGAACAGCACAAGTCAGCAGCACCAGTTAGCAATTCTTTTGCGTATTAGCAGAATGTTCAGATCCCAGCCAGAATCGTTAGGTTGGATTCTTTTTTTCTTAATTTTTCTTTCTGAATCCTTCCTATATTCAGGCCTTACTTCTTTATTGACATCTATTTTTCAATGCAATAGCCAGAGACTATAAATTCCATTTTCTTTGAACAAGCATATGGGTAAAAGAAGTTTTTTATGGTCTAGGAGAGGCTGTTTCCTTTATGACAGCATGCAGTGTTCAAGTCCCTAATTACTGTTGCATTTTAAAAATAATTTATGCATGTTTATTATTAGTACCCCAAATCATGGTGTATAAGTCAGTATTCTGATGCCTATCCCTAGGTTTGGAACACAAAATTACACCAAAAACCTGCCCATAAATGTAAACCACCCTGCTCTTTTATCATCCTCCTCCTTGATAGCCTGAAAAAAAAAAAGAGGAGCATAATAAGGATTTAAATACATTCTTCATGATCTGTATTTCTTACACTGACTGTAGTAATAGTAATAGATTTTATAGGTTTGCTCAAAGTCAACCGAATGTGAAACAATCTATGCAGAGTTGTGTTTGTTCCCTGAGGGACACATCCGTGAAGAACCATGAAGCCACATTTTGTAATGACATATCCGCAATGCATGGTTCAGCCTTCAGATTTCACAGGCGTGACAAGTTATTAGAGTTCTATTCTATTTTTTACTTCAGTTCACAACTGAAATCACCCCCTTCTCCACAAATTTTGTCAGATTCTCACTGGTTTCCTGCTGACCTCTCAAGAGTGAGTCAGTTTAGCAGCACCACTGCTGCTGTCTCAGAGTTGTGTTGCACTGGGAAGGACTTTAAGACACCCTTCAGAATGTGGTTCAGATAGAACTACAGAGCCCAGAAAACTATTCCACTAGGTGGGTGAATACATTTAAATCAGACTTTCCTTTCAACACAACAACTAGCCAAGGCATTAGGAGTTGCCTCATTTTTTACTACTACATAGGGCTCATAGACTTTGAGGAATTTTCTCCACTCTTCTCTTTTAGGAACATATCATAACTCCTCTATCTTTTGCTGTTAACCAAGGTGCCTGCAATCTGGTCTAAAAAGGCTTGATCACATGAAAAAAAACCTAAGTGCTAGGCTGGTCTGATTTTAAAGTGACGTTTGACAGAAGTGGCTAAATAATGGTGCGCCTTAATTATAAGACAAGCACAAGAAACACTTGTGATTTGTCTCAAGATGTATTATTAGAAATTTTTCAGCCACTTGTGTTTAAGTTTTTTTTTTAAAGTTTCTGGGCAATAGCAAGGTGTCAGCTATTTAAGCTTAGTAGTCGGTAAGTCATACAGCACGCAGTCTCCACCTCCTCCAGTTTCATTACAGCTTCAGTTCTGGGTCCCACATGTCAATAGACGAATTTAGAGCTGTGCTTGAAGGAAGTCTTTGGGATGTTAGCACATGCTTTGATACTGCCTGCAATAATACGGATCTAGGTGGTCACCCACCTCTTCCCTAAATTCAGAAATGTGTGAGCATTTCTAGCAAGCGTAATTGCTAATGCTCATTAAGCATGAATGCTTGCATATGCAGCTTCATCAGAAATGAAATGTAAAGTGCTGTCAATCAACATTTTAATTGCCCAAATGTTTGTGGAAAGCCAATTCAAGATGACATGAACATGTTAAAAGTGAATTCATCCTTAAATTTTGGCCCTTTGCTGTGAAAGTTGTGTTTGCAGTGCTGACCCATCTCCACCTGGATTCTTTTAAAAGAGTCTGGAGCTTTGTCAGTGCTATGATTATTATTTTTTTTTTACTGGTTCTAAAATTGGTCTTGTAATAATAGAAACATGAAATTCACTGACAGATTTCCCCATGAGCTAGTAAAGGCTGAGGCTGCTATTTTAAGCACCTTTGTGAGAAAAGTGATTTGTAGTATATGCACTGAGCCTTGATTCAGCAATAATTGGTGCAGGATCCCTGCTTCATGTTCAAGTTACAAGAAACTCTGAAGCGGAACTCTACTTAAATGAATGGATAGAAACATTGCAAGATGTTTGGAAACGCAAATTACTAATTTTGTTGTTAATAGAGCGCTCAAGATTACTCAGAAGAGTCCAGCTCTAGTCAGAGCCTCAGCTGATGAAAATAGACAGAAATTCAATTAATTCAACAGGGTTGTAATGATTTTACACTTACTTGAGATTTGATCTGACATCTGAATGTGAATTTATTTTAATCACAATTTAATCACAACTGCTGTCAGTTGAATACTCTTATATCTTCTTATTGTTCTGCAACAAAGATGAAACTGTTTTCCATTTCTGTATAATCAACTTGAACAAACTGTGAAAGCGGTGGAACAGGCAGTTGAAGAGGCAGTATAAACATGGCTATCTTGCCATGTTCAGACTATCTAAACTTACAGTAAATGAGACACCTCTGAAAAAGAGAATTTTAAAAAATTTAATAAGTCAACTGCATCTGGAAATTGATTTTGAAGATGATCATCTAGATTAGCTTCCTAAAATGGCCTGGGAAAGGAGGAGGTTTTAAATGAGTGGTTAGTAGCTGTAGTTACTGCACTGTTGAGATCTGAGGTATACTGAGCTGAATTAGTTCCATATTTCTTTTCAGTTGAGGCTGGATTTAGCTGGAGATTATCTCCTGGCATGGCATGAAGCTAAATATGATTCAGAAAGGCATTCTACATAATAACTTCAGTGGTTTAGTGCTTAATTTTATTTTGTCAAGATCAAATTAAACCAGTTCTCGTCCATTAGGGAGGTGTATGCATGACGAGCCTGGGGATGCAGAAGGAGGAACCAGCCTTTGGTCTCTGTGGATGCCAGCCCTGACAGCTTTCATACTCTCTTCCCAGGGGGGATGGAAAGAATGATGTAGCACAGCAGATTTTATCTGTGTGTGATACTTACTGTTATTATAAGGGAATTTCAGGGTGTGGAGTTAACCCTCAGATGTTTGTGTAACTACCTGCATGTGCTGCGTAATATATGTAATGTAAAATGCATTCAGCATTCCCTGGTGAGTCTTTCTCTTTGTCCTCTCCTATAACTGCCTTGAGCCACCAGTGATCTCCCTGGTGCTGTTGTAAATGGAGAAGCTTGGGACCTCTCCACACCTCTAGGCTTTTATCTGGCCCTCGAGAAACATATTCTTCAGCATCTTCCTGCTACTCTTGTCCTGTGATGTTCCCGGCTAACTGCTAGTTCTTACAAAGCAGCTGTATTCCACTTACTTACTGCTCGGTGTTTCACGATCTAAAGGAGGAAAGGAGAGCTTTTCAGCATGCAGCCTTCATAGAAAGCAAGAGTAATCTGGGATGGAAGAGTTTAAAATGAGCAACACCCAGTCCAACACAGGGCTTGTTTGTTTGTTGAAGTTCTTTTGCTTAAAAGTGGTGTATTTTACCCCTTGGGTACATCACATGAATGAAGTCTTCTGAGGTTAAAGAAACAAAAACACTGTGTGGATAATATCCTGCAGCTCTAGTACAGAATAAATGAGTTTAGCCTGGAAGAGTGTTTGGGGAGAAGAGGAACAGGTAGCGTTTAGAGCTTTACCTCATTGCGTTTTTCTTGCAGTAAAACTGCCAGGCCCAGTCTCTGCTGCAAATTTATCATATGCCCATTATTTGCTCCAAAGTAAAGAAAACATCTTTTCTTGGTAAGTGTTAAAGACAAAGCCCTAGTCTCCCTTTCCAGGCCTGCCTGCCTTTCTGGGCAGCCCGCCCACGGGTCAGGATCCCTGTTTATCCCAAGGCAGGTAAAAACATGCAAAAGTCTTTTCTAACATCCGCAGCTTTCCAGGCATCAGAGGCCAGGCTGCACCCGAGCAAGGGGGGCTGGTGGGAGCCATGGCACGAGTCACTGCTGAGCCCACCTTCCACAGCTGACAGAGGGGGTCCCCAGTGCAGCTGCAGGCAGAGAAAATCACACCAGGCATGTAGAAAGTGAGGGAGCCGAGAGCACCCCTGCCCACCCATGTAAAATGGCCACAGTGGAAAAAAAATCTGTTGTGTCCTGCCTTGAACAGCGCAGCAGAGCCTGGGCTTTCCCTGCAGTCAGCTCAGGAAGCACCCCTCCCCGTACAAGTCCATGCAGCCTCTCCTTGAAGGCTGTGGCTTACCATCTTAGCTAGATCCTAACTATATGTTTGATTCTGCGTGTTGCCTTGCCTGCCAGAAAGTAAAAATCAAACCTCAATTTCTTCGTGGGTTATTCTTTTTTTGATCTCTGGAAACTGTAGCCCTGAACTGCATTTTCAGTAATTGCAAGATTTTTTTGTTTGCTGCTGTACATTAATCACATTGGAATGGGAGGAAAGCAAAAAATAGAGAGGGAAGTTAATAATAATTGATCAGGAAGAATAAAATCAAAACATTCCTATCTGATTTTCTAAGAGTCTTGAAAACCATGGTGCGGTTTGGGAAAAAAAAAAGTAGAAAGAGCAAGCTGCCAGAAAAAGTACATAAAACCAAGTCAAAACTGCACAAAAAGGCATGATGTACCTTTAAAAAGCTACGTGAAATCACCAGGGTACCTGACTAACTGGTACATAACATGTTGGTCTAAGTGTAGTAACTCTCCCACTGAGAGGAACACTGTGAACTGAACAAGAATATACACGCTTTGGAAATACTTTTCCAGAATCATGATGCTTGTTCCATTAGTCAGTCCGGTGCACTCTCAACGGGTAGAAGACTGTTGAGCTTTAAATGAAACAGTCACACAGAAAATACGGAGCGAATCTGGGGAGCTTATTTCTAGAAAAATAAACTTCTGCAGAGAAGGAAGAGTAAGGACAAGATACAATCCTGTTGGGGTCTGCCTTAGAGGCCCTCAAAGTGCCGCTGTAGTCCAAGTCACAGAAAAGCCCTCCATTTATTAAGCAAAAATAAAGCTGCAATAATCTTGCGAAGAAAATAACCAGCAAGACTAGAGAAAGAACTGAAAGCTGTAGCGCTCTTGCAAAGAAGTAAGTTTTTGTGTCTTTCTAAATGTCTTTTGAGCAGCCTTACTGCTGCCTTTGTCTTTTCTGAAAATGAAGTTGATTTTTCTGGATTGTGTTTTGTTGTCTTTGAGGTAAAAAATAAATCAGCAACATAAAAGCCAGCCCTGAGGAACGGCAGGATTCCCAGTAAAGACTCTGAATTTTTGCTCCCCTGATGGTCAGTGTCATCTGTAGGCAGGGTGAGGGAGGAAGGGCAAGAGCTTTAGCCCAAACCCTCTGAGAGAGGCTGAAATTGCCTGCTCCCTCCATCCTGACACACTGGCAGGGCCTTTTGCCACATTAAATGTGGGAGAAGCAAATAAATGACGTAAACCCCTTGTTCCTTTACAGGCCTCTGTGGTCTCAGGGGTGGCATTGTGTGGGGGGCTGCCAGGCTGGGCGGCAGCAAGGGGCAGTGGGAGCTTCTGGCACCGTCAACTACTCAAAGCTTCGCTTTTGCTGACCAGGACTGGCTCCACTGCAAAGCCACAAACAGCAAAATTTCCAATCCCTTGCTGAATCAAATTGAATGTGTAGTTGATGGGGCCTGAAATATTGATGAACCATCAAGATTTCTTTTTTCCCCACAATCTGATTGATTTCTGGGGCCCAGTAAATGTAAGAAAAGCCCTACACATGTGAAATGGTTCCCAACTAAAAAAATGGGGGGAAAAAAATCTCAAAAAGACAATCTATAAAGACCTGATTCTCCCTTGACCTAGCTATAATGGCTAAATTTGCACAAAATCAAACTTATTCCCTTATTAGTGAGGGCAGATGAAGTGGACCTGAGACGTGCACAAGTGTTACAGAAATTTAAACATCTCTTTACAGTGGTTGTTAGAAGTCATGGCGCACAAGGTGAGACATGAGTGACCAACACGCCAAAGGCTTCACCAAGGTACCACACTGCCACAAATGGAGGAGTTCTGATGAACTTACCCACCAAAAAAAAGATATTAACCTGTGTTTACTCTAAAACTGTCCTTGAACTGGGGTGTCTGTTACAGATTCAGCAAAAGTTGAGAGTTCAAGAGAGGAAAGAGCAGCGATTTTGAGGACTTTACTGGCTCTTGGACTAGGTAGCTGGTTTGACTGTACATGGTGCTCACTGCAGGCAAAGCCTCAAATGGGCAGGATGTCCCCAGTGAAGCATGGGGACAAAGCTGTAGCTATTGAGGAACATATTAATGATTTTTATGCTTTCTTTGGCTGAGATGCATGTTGATATATTTGAATGCATTTGGGTTTTGAAATTGTTTTAGAATACCTTGACAATGTTTTGGGCTTTTTTTTGTGGAATCACAGAAAAGGAGATCTGGGAAGCAAGAAGGTACCTCACCCGTGTTTGTCCCATTATTAAAGAGCCTCAAAGAGAGATGCTCCACTTCCTTGGGGCAATCAATGAGTGCCTCATTACCCTTATGAATTTCATAATTAATCTTGTATATGAGTACTGGAATTGAATTTGACTGGCTAATGATATATTACACTCTGATCTATAAGCTCATTTTTGTGAGATCCAGCATTATGCTCTAAAACCACATTTTGCTAGCTGCGTACATGACTTAACAATCACTTTACATTGACTTAAGCACTAGCTCCTTCCAAAATGGCCTATCTCACCTTTTTCTGTCCCCTGCCCAAATACCTTTGCTTGCTGCCTCCTGGGTATTCATGCAGTCACATCAGCTGTACTGGGGTCAAGTCCTTTCTCCTTCCCTGCCTCTCCTGAGGAAGGGATGTTTTCTGGTGGATCAGGTCCCTGGTCTGGATGACTGTACAGCTGCAGGAGTGCTCACATTGGCACCAGCGGCAGTGAGAATATGCAGCTGACAACCTGGAGGCATGGACTGAGATTAGTGCCAGCCCATTGTGGAAGTGGCCCTTGGGTACTGCCCAGGTATTCAGATATTGCAAGCCAGCTTCTCCTCCCCCTAAGATGCATCACATCAAAAAAGAAAATGGTTTTCTTTGTTTCCAAGCCTTCACACTGCTCAAAAGCTGCACATTTCCTCAGTTTTTTTGCACAGACTCTAAGGTTGGGACACTGCTTTAAGACTGAAGAGACCTGCTACGTGGCTCCAGGCACTGGCTGAATTGCACCTGCTCAGATGGAGTTTTGCTTTTGACTTCAGTGGAGCTGGCTTTCATCCTGAGGCGCTACAGTGGGCACGGAGAGGAGGAGTGGGGGTAGGATGGACATCTGAGAGGAGTGGGATTAGGATGGACATCTGAAGAACAGGCAATGGGAAGACGTCTACCTGCTTGGGCCTCTGTGGCCTCCAGGCATGCCAGCGTGCAGTGGACATGGGTGCAGCATTGCACGGAAATAGCCATGCTTTGCACATCTGAAGCTGCCCCATGGCTCTGCAGACAGCACCAACATGGGCTAACCAGCACAGCTCAGCTCCGAGCCTTCCCATGTCTGTGCTGGGAGAGCAGGACCTTTTGGACATCTGCAGAGATGAGTCAGGAATGAGGTATAAGCAGAGCTGCCCTGGGATTATTTCCCATATTTCAGGGCCTATTTCTAGGTTTGGGTTGTTTATCTTTTTCCTTTCACCTAGATTTATCTCAACTTTTCACCCCATTCTCCTCAGGTCCACCTTGGAGCAACCTCCAGGTCAAACAGGGAATGATGCAGCCTTTCCCCTCGGTACGGTAAGATGCCCTCTGCGGAGGGGAAGACCAGGAAAAAAACTGTCCAGGAGACAGAATGGTACTGTGAGATGCTGTCACCGGTTTGGCTGAGGCAGGGCCAAACCACCGGACAAATTCTCTCTCTCCAATCAGCCCCTTCACTGTTCCAGGAGGAAAGGGTTAGGAGAGAGATAAAGGGAAAGATAAAAAGTGGGCGAGGCCTCAGCTGCGTTTTGGATACTAAAACTATTTTAATAACAACAAACAGCAACAAGGGATTACAAATATATACAAGGTTCGGGGATCTGGTGCAGCGAGGGTTAAACCGCGGGCAAACGACCAGTTAATGGCCGTGGCAGGCAGCCTTGCGCAGGGGCCGGGGCCGCCCCTGGGCAGCAGCCAGCGGTGGAGCCGGCAGTCAGGGCAGTAACCACAGCAGCGACAGGCAGGGTGGCTCTGGGGGGACAAGCAGCAGTCCGAGCGGCAGTCCGAGCGGCAGCAAGTGATACTGGCCGGCAGACAGTAAGCAGCAGCAGGATCACCGCAGAGAGCAGCAAACAGCAACACCCAGCCCTCCCTCGAGCAGCAACCACACCCCTCAGGGCAGACAAAATGGCTGCCACCGCTATCACGAGGTTTCCAGCCGGGGCAGGGCGGGAACGGCCAGGGCAGGAGGCCTGTTGCAGTTTCTTACAGAGACATCGTCCTGCCAAGGAGCTCCACAGCCAGTGAGGTGCGGTGATGTGCAGGGGGAGGAACACCTGAACTGGCTGGTTTGTTTCCCATGTCAGTCAAACCGGTTTTATATGGCACCCGGACCGATGCAAAAGCAGGTGACAAGCACAGGCATGGATGAACACTGCGGAACTTGGGCCACAAAATCAACATGAAGTCTGCCAAAAAAAAAAAAAAAAAAAGAAAGGCAAGAGAAAATGGCCAGTCTGCAAGGCAAACCGCAGCAGCGGTTTAACTGCCTAGTTTAAAGTCCCCAGCTAAATAAAGATAGCCCTGCACTTCTCTGAAGTGGCTCATTGCTGCAAAAGGCTCAGAAACACACAGACGAAGCTCTGAGTGAGGAAAGGAGTGTGAGATGAATAATCACAGAATTTTTTTCCCACTCAGAGGTAAAACTAGAAAATAATAGTAATAGTTGTAACAATTGTAATAACACTTTCCTGTGTTTACTGAAATAACACGCGTCTGGACCAGAGATGCGGGTCCATAGCTGGTGTGCTGAGAGATGGCATGGCCCACGCTCTGTGCCCAGTGTGGCCTGGGTCATGGAGTGGCTTCAGGGAGTCCCCTGACATCAGGCAGAGTCCTCCTGTTTGCATCAGTGCCGTAACTCTACTTTTGTCTTCCTCCCTGCCATGCCCTCTGGGAAACAGAACACAGCATACAGTTCCACACTCCAAAGTGTATTAATAGAAACTGAGCTTTTAGAATTGTCCTCAGGACTTTTCTGGCGTTTTTCTAAATTGGATGGGTAAGTTACCTTGGCATGGCAATTAATGACAGTTAAATAGAAATTGGGAGTTAGTATCTGCCAACTTGATATGATGTAGCCCTAGCAGGCTTTTTAAGCTGTTTCCAACTGAAATCATTATTCTTCAATTACACTCTTTCAGTCTTGTCATATAACCTGTGTATAACCTGTGTTTGTTGTTTTTCAGATTACAGAAAAGCTTGGCCTCGTAACAGGGAAGAAGCATGACATCTCCAACAGAAATGCCAAAATCCTGGAAACTGCTCCACAAGCATGAGTACTATGTGCAAAGCAGATGGTAGGAAACTAAGCACACAAGAAATACAAGCGGTGTGTTTCGTGTAACTGTATTCCTACATTTTATTTACTGTAAGCTTTTTTCAATGTAAGCAATATACTGGGATACATATCAAAGCACTGGCAATGCTCTGCGGAACAGGTGCCACTCAGCGTTTGCGCAATAATACAAAGCTTCAGAAAGACAGAGAAGATTGTTGCCAATCACAGGGATGATTTGGAAAGCACATGAAAAATGCTGCCTGTTCAGTAATTAAGAAAAGCTCCAACCACTTCACAGGATGCAGCTTCCAACCTTCATCCTGTGTAATGCAGTAAACCAGGTTACACATGTGACAAAACACTTATTTAATAAATGTTACCATAGATTTTCCAAGTGCATTAGTAATCCAATGAAATAGTTCCATGTTTCAATGAGATATGTGTGCAATTTTTTCCCCCTATCTAATCAGGACAAGCTGATTTACATCAGATGGGGCCGTTGTGCCTCCTTAGGAACAGATTGGCAGTTTTAAGATACCGGAGCCCTGCTTCGTGCTGTAGGCAGCAGACACTGCCCATTGCAGGCAGAGGATTATCAGCTGTTGAGTCATAATCTCTTCTCAGTCATGAGTCAGTATTGAAATGGCAGTCAGAGCATGCACAGGCAGCAAGAGGAAGACTTGTTGTGGCTAATGGATACACTAAAGGGGAAAACACTTCAGCCGTCTTCACTGAAAATATAGAGGACTGTGCTACGAAGAACGAAATGTAATGACAGTACTCATAAGAAAATTAGAAATAAACAACCTAGCTGTGCTATGAGGAGAGGGGCTTATTTAAAACCTTCTGTTAATTTTGATAAATGTACTATAAATGCTTTGACATAAAAAGAAATGTATCATGTTAATCTATGAACCTAGAGGATTCATAAATCCTATAGCTAATACAGGAAAGATGGAGATCAGCCAGGTAAAAACTATTAAACAAACAGCTGGTTATTGCTGAATTACTTAATGATAAAATAGTTACTGCCATTAATATAATATCTCTTATGATGATAATATTGTACAGTCCAATATATTCATCCAAGCATGGTGCAATATAGAGTACTATCAATTCAAAATAAATTCAGAATTAATTTCTTCATCTCCCTTCAGCCAAGAAGGAATACTTGTTTTTTCTTTTTATCTTTTTTAAAGAGAGATTCCCAAAAATGTGGCTCAGACGAGCACTGTGCTGCCTTCTTTTGAATGGTGTAGGAATGTGCTTCTGCTAGCGGGTTTGTCAGACTAGAGAAGTCAGGCAGGTGTCTTTTCATTGGAAGTGTCTTTTATTTTTTCACTAACAGACCACAGGCCAAAGTCCTATGGCCAAACCTCATGGCCCAAGATCCTAGGGAGGAGAACTAAGAAAGCCTGTCAGGAGACACTGGCTCCAGCTGTAAAAGAGTGCAATGCTTCTTTTCATTTAAAAAGCAGCAGAAAGGCTGTTTAACAGTATTTTTTAAGACAGCTGCTGGCAGAAGTGTTTTAAGGTGTGATGGGAGGTACAGACTGCTAAGGAGTTGTAGTGAGTAAATGTTTGTTTTTCACTGTCTAAATAGTTACAGGACTTGTGTAGAAAGCTGGAGAAGTTGATTCCAGCGTCGCTTCAGAGTCACCCTAAGAAAATGCCTCCTCCCAGGAGGCTGCTTTAGCCACCCCAGTGCCTGCAAATGCAGCCCCCGCAGCCTCTGCTGAAGTTACGCTGTGAGAAGCGATGTATATAAACCCAAATAAAGTGCTGCAATGATGCTGCTGTGCTGCTTCTAGCTCTCATGCAGAACCAGCCAAGGCAATTCTAAACGAGGCTCGTGCTTTCGACTCAATTCAGGCATCTTCTGCAAAAGCAGGCGGTTTTTTCAATTGCTCTTCTGAGGTGCCTCCTGCACTGCGTAGAAAACATAGTTACCTAACCATGGGCTTGGGATTCAGCTTTGAAAGCAGAGGGCAGTCAGAGTGGATTTGTCAACTCTACCTATAATTGCCTCATTTCCTAGTGCTACAGAGCTGTACTGTGTATCATTCCGGGAATAATTTAGATGGATGAGTATAAATGCACTGTTGCTAGAAAAAATATGAATGTAAAGTGCACTTGTATATTAAAAAAAATAGGCATAGATAGAAAATTGAACAACAGCGTGCCTGAGCTGAAGGACTATTCCACACAGCACCAAACATTGGTTCAATCTTTTTCATATGCTCTGCCTCTCTGGCTTTTTCAGAGTCACCTTATGTTTTCCAGAACAGCTGCTTTAGATCCAGCCTCATCATCAGAAAGCACGTAATTTAGCAGGTGTATCTTATCAAATTCCATTTCTGCCTGTTTTTTCTTTGATTCATTAAGTTTCTTCTCTCATTCTGAGGATGATCCATGGCAGATTGCAATCTTTTCCCATTTACAACATACCAGAGAGATATTATTGTCAATTCTTTAAAGATGAATTACTAATATACTAACCCACAGAAGCTAGCATATATCTACATGTGATTTTTTTCAAATGCCAAGGGTTCTTTTTGAGGTCAATCTAGTGAGTTTTTGAGAATCAATACAGAGGGGCTTAGGAATAAGGATCATTAGAAATGACCTAAATGATTAATGATTAATTTAACATTAGCTAGGATGCTATATTTAGAAGTAGTAACATACTACCTCTTTTTAAGTGCAAAATAGTGCAAACATAGCACAATACCATGCATTTCACATTGCATAGGACCAAAATATAAATAGAATTAATAGCTTTAGTTTTTCATAACTCACATTTTACATGGTAGTGTGTGATGGAGAGCTATGTAATAAAATTCATGCATAAATTACTAATGGTACCCTGTCTAAGGCTAACATATTGACTAACCCTCCTGTGAACATCAAACAGGTCAGTGCACTAAGAGGTTACTAACTAGCTGATGCCTGTGGTGTTTTTCTTATGGTGGTTTGAAAGGAAAAGAAAATAACCCTGATGTAGATGGTATTTTCACTACTGCAAGAAATACATGGGCCCATTTTGCAACAATTCTCTGAATTTCACCTTAGGAAACAGTTTTATGAAGTGCTGATACCCAAACTCTCAGTGGTGCTTCGAAATGTGCAAGGCCAGAATGACAAAATAGCTTTAAAGTTGACTACAGTTAAAAAGAGTAACTTGTGTTTATTGATCCTGACAGTGTTTCACTCTCCTCCTGTTACAATTACTCCTAAATATAGGAAAATACTTGTAGGTAAAAGCTCCTAAATCATCTTTGTACTACCCAATTCTTTGAAGCTTGTTAAAAGAAGGCAATCTAGACGGGCTGATTAACCAATATGTATATTAGTACCAAAAAATTACATTTTGAAGCAGTCATACCATTATATAAACCTTACTGAAATGAACCTCCTGGAAATTTACTTAATCCTAAGTGGGGGAGGAAATGCTACATTGTGCCTTATGCTGAAAATTACTACAGTCTCATTTCTACACTTAAAAAATGTCCTTCATGTAATCGGATGACCATGTGTTTTTAACCTCTGCTGTCACCTCAAACCATACCGGGCAATGTTTGGGACAGGGTATGTCTCTTGCTACAGATTTGTAAAAGTACTTAGGATAAAGGGACTTCCATCTCGGTAATATCGCAATGAATTATTATAACTATTTTGTATGTATGAACATATGCTTGCACATGGAATACTTCTTTTCATATGTTATTTATACAGAGCTGCTAAGTGCAGCAAAATTGCATGAATGCCCCAGAGCTGGATGGTTGTTGTACACATAAAAGCTTGTTCATTTAAATTGCACTTATTTAGAGAGGACTTTTGGATTCTCCTTGTTAAAAATAGGTTGGTACAGAAATACCTACAGAAATTAGGACTGGAGGGCACTTTTAGTTTACGTCTTTACAATAAACAGGGCCATGACCTTTTCTTTCGCCCTGAGAGCCAATACCATGGTGCAGTTGAAAAGTATTCCCCCCAAATATTACAGGCTTGTCAGTTGTGGCTTTTGGGGATAATCTTTGGAGATTAGGTCACCAGGACAGTGACCAGTGCAGGGCTGAGTTCCAGTGGGGATACCACTGGTAGCTTAACGAGTAGTTGTGTACCAGTGCTTGAGCCTGCTCCTGGCCCTGGAGAACTTAGGGGGATAGGTGTAGCCTGAGAGGGTCCTGGTTCATGTGCTTGCCTTGGGGCTGGATAAATTCTCCCTGTAGAGAAAAAAATAAACAACAAATATTTGCTTTTTTCTTTCTGAAAAACCTCTGGAGATGTGGACTGCACAGCCTCCCTAGGAAGCATATTTTGCCATTTCTCTATCCCTACTGTTGGAAATTTTTTCATTGTTTTTAATCAAAATCTCTTTTGCTTCAGTTTAAGCTCATTCTTCCCTGTGCTCATCACATGAGATCAAGAGCACATTATTTCCCTCAGCTTTATCGACACTGCTGCATTTTATAAATGAAATATTTCTGGTTTCTTTAGCCTTTCCCTGTAGACTATTACAGAAAGGGCAAGTCTTTTAGACCTCCAATCATTCCACTTGCTTCTCAACAATTTCTGCCAAATGACTCCGATCTCTTCTGGAGTCTCATACTCTTAACAGGGGCCTTACCCACAGAATCCTGCACAGTAAAGTTGCTTCATGTCTCATATGCATAACACTCTTCTTTATACATCCCACTGCAATGTAGCTTTTTTTGCCACAGCATGTTTCTGACTCATGTTCAGTCTGTGATTCAGATCCCCTTGGTCTCTGTTGGTAGAACTGCTGTTTACTGCACATTTTCCAATCATGTATTTGTGCAGCTGACTACTCCGGTTGAATATGGAGTGTTTGCATTTCTTTTATGGATTTGTGTCCTGTGATATACATGTAAAACTGATGAACGGGTTTTGTTGCTGCTCTACATTTTGCTGATCTCCTTTCTTCAATGTCTGCATCCTCCATGTTTTTCATTTACTAGATTTTGAGTGGCAACTTGGAATATCCTTAAGGTTTGAAAAGTATGTTCAGCACGCATGTAAAAATCTTTCAGAAGGCACCTGAGCAGTAGAGCTTGTTCTACTTTTGGTCCTCATTTTGTTTGCTCTTCAAACCATAGCTGACAGGTTTCACCATCTATCCCTCTTGATTGTTTATGTTTCCTCCATCAAAATAGCTTTTAGCTTGAAAGAACATGCACTGAGATGGCATCAATTACTTAATGCTTTTAACAATTCTGTGCACTTGACATCTCTTGTTATAGCCAGAGAGACCACAAGCTCTTTCCCTTCTAAACAGCCCAGTATTGTTCCTGCTTTCCCAAAGGAGGTAACTAAGGTCTCGGGAAGTTTAGCATATCCGTCTTGTACAACAACCAAGAACAGCACCAGGTTTTAGCTACACATCCATGTTAGGTTTTAGATAGTCTTGGGCTCACTCTGTGTGCATTCTTCTGCACAATGCTTTGAGGTGCAGGGACGAGGGGGCATGAGGCAAAGCAGAACTCTTGGCATCCAAATTGCTAAGTCATTGCTTTCCGCCTAGCTTTCAGTTTTTATAATTTTTTTTTTTTTCCCCCAGATCTAAGCACCTGAGTGCCATCACTCACTGCTAATTGCCAAGCAAAATGGGTAAAACACATTATGTCCCTCCTCTACAGGCTGGTCAAGCTATGCAGAATAACTTATTATCATTCTTCATTATTTCTTGAGTGCAAGTGAAATGGAGCGTGTAGCAGAGGTGACAGGTACCAGTCTGGGAGTTTACTGATCCAGAATATTATTAATCTAAATAGCGTTGAGTGTCTCACTCTCTAATTATTTTAATATTTTTGTTTGTCTTTTTTTATGGACTTATACTTTATCTGTGTCTCTCATTTTCTCCCTTTGTATTTTACCAAAGGGTTAATACTTCTATGTAAGCAGAGTGGGATTCAAGGGCAAAACAACAATCAATATTACTCGAGGCTGTGGGAAGTTAATTGTCCAGCCCTGCTTCTTGGTTTGTTTTGCTGTTGGTTTTTTTTTCAGATATTTTCCTTTATTGATTCCCTACCTCTGCATTAATCCCTCCCAGAAAGAAGGAAGATTGACCACATCTTTCTAAATAAAAGCGACAGGTTGGGTGGTAGTGCTCAGATGAACAATCATAGGGTATTCGTACCCGGAATTGGCAATGTTATTGAAGGCAAGTGCAAGTAAAACTTCTTTAGTTGCTACTTATCCTCAACACAAAGTATCATGACAGCACAGCCTGTGTGTCTTAACGTGACTGAATGGCATGCACCAGAGATGCTCAGAGATGTTGTACTTGATACCTGGGAGTGCTCTGAATTTCTGGCTGCTTTCTGAGACCCAGTAGTGGGCACCCAGACTGTCTACCTTTGCAAACTGGAGCCCTTCCAGAGAGACATCCTGCTCTAAAGGACCTGGCATTCTCTCTCACCACTGTCACCGCAAAAGCAGCTGATAGAGCCAGAGCTGAATGGCGCCTGGGTCACATGCAAACTGCCAAGATGTGCACTCAGGAGGAGCCCAAATGACAGGTTTCTCCCTGAGGACACCAGCTGAGCAGCCATAGGCAGGACTGGGGGAAGGAGAGTAGGCTCCTATGGACAGTTAGTATACAGGGGTCCTAATTAGCCTTCTTCACTGTGAGTGGCTACATAGCTGTATCGTGTGGTCCTACACTATGTGTAAAAGGTGTGAGTCTGGAGGAATTCCACTGCAGAGGGATGGCCACAGCTGGCAGATGTCAGGGCATTGTGGTCTCCAGCTGCTACTGGTGTAGAGGAGAAATGAGGGTACAGTCACACCCCATGCTTGGATCTCTGCTCTGGGACAGGAAGAAGTTTTCATTGTGCACACATACTTTGTAGGAAATAATAGGTGTATGCATGCAAATTAATTTTTCCTTATATTTTTTCTCCCTCTCATGTAGTATTTACCTTGTACCTCGTAGCTTGGCCTGTGTAACTCATGAGTACCCAACAATCTCCTCTCAAAATGCAAGTCTTCCGAAGTTTCATTATCAGAGAGCCTCAAGCTCTAAACAGATTATGTTATAAGCAAGAGGGTCCACAGCAAACACTCCAATGCAACAAATATTTGCTTTGTGTCATGTTGGAGGGCCATGAAGATGATCAGAGGGCTGGAGCTTCTCCTATGGAGAAAGCTGAGAGAGTTGGGGTTGTTCAGCCTGGAGAAGGCTCTGGGGAGACCTTATAGCAGCCTTCCAGTACCTAAAGGGTTCTGGAGGAAAGATAGGGAGGGACTTTTTACAAGGGCATGTAGTGATAGGACAACGGTTAATAGCTTTAAACTGTAAGAGAGTAAATTTAGATTAAATGTAAGGAAGAAGTTCTTCATTTTGAGGGTGCTGAGGCACTGGAACAGGGGAGCCATCTACAGAGAGGCTGTAGATGCCTCATCCCTGGCAACATTCAAGGCCAGGTTGGATGGGGCTTTGAGCAACTTGGTCTAGTGGAAGGTGTCCCTGCCCATGGCAGGGGAGTTGGAACTGTATGATCTTTAAGACCCCTCCTCACCCAAACCATTCTATGATTCTATGATTGTTTTATACAACTAGTATTAGAATTACTGCTTTGACCACAGGTATTACAGTGAGAGGTTGAGCAATGAGTCAGTAGTCTCTCCTTTACCAGAAAGGACAAAGAGGAAAAAGCAGCCCTCAGTAACAAATATTTGTAAGAGCCAGATTATAAGGAGCTTTTTAGTAAAGAAAAAACAAAAATTAAAGTTAGGGTTTTGGAGTATCAAAAGGATGGCTGCAAGAATAAAAAGTCTACACAAATGTGGTGTCTGGAGTATGACACATCAATATAACAAACAGATGAAAAGTGATTGAAAATTAAAACAAAATCATAATAAATCCAGGGATACAGGGAAGTTGTACAAGAGGGAGGGGCATTAATTAGGACATGCAAAGTAGAAAATCACGTAGAGACGCAGAAACAATTAACAGCTCATAGCCCCAAGCTAGATTCAAATAGGAGACACAAAAATGACACTTACACACTGTCTGACACACACACAGGGGCCATCACTGTGATGAAAGCAAAACTTAGTTCTCCAGTGGTTTATGAGCTATGGCAGTATCCCCCTGAATGGCTTTTGCTTATTGATGGGGAGGATGACAATGCTGATCCAGAAAAGAGAATGCACAAGCATGACCCCAGTACCCACACCGCAGGGGTGAAACCTCCTCCAAGCTGAGTGGGGTGTCAAGGCCTCTCATTCATGAGACACTTTTCTCATATAAAAATAACATTTAATAAATCAGGACAGTGTCTTCAGGCTCCTCATTTGCAGGCACAAGACAGACTACCTGGTTGATGGAAGTTTCCAGTAACTGGGCAGAGGAGAAGCCCTGCAACATTGACTTTTGCTAGCGTGCCTGGAGCGAAGTCTCACAGCTCACCTGCAAGATGCCATGCACAGCTCTGAAATGGGGTAGGCAAAGACTCTCCAGCATTGCAAAAATAATGGAGTCTATCATTACACAATGCAGGAGATTCCCTGGCAACTCCTGACTCAAGTATTTTGTTAGCAAACTAAGGAACACAAGCATGAAATGACGCCTTATTCTGAGAACATGTAGAGGGTAAGGTGCCTTTCAATATGGAAGTAAAATCATCAACTGGTGTGTACTTTGTGGTTTTAAACAATTCTGGGTTGCTGAAAATCTCCAGCTATGAGTCTTCCACTCAGCTCTAATTTCTTCCTGAGCACATTGTCATGTGAAGCAGAAACCACCAAAATTACATACTAGTGAATCCCTTAAAGAGCAAATGCCTCAGGAAAATAACAGATGCTGAACTGAATGAAATTTCATGATACGTACTGGTTTGTTTCAGAGTCCAGCAATTTCTAATTAACAAAGTTGTTCAGAAAAGAGCATGGAAGCGTCTATGAAAGGAGTGGAAAGCCACAGAGAAAAGGCAAGCTGCAGTGTTCCTTCCTTCAAGCAGCCTCCAGGGAAGGAAAACATGTGGAGAGCAGCATAAAGAGGTGTCTTGGATTTGGCCAGTGTAGTATATGACAGCATAGGAAAATGGGGATTTAGACTATCACTGAAGATAACAAGCTTAAGCATTGCTTCCTAAAAATAAGCTTGCTTAGAGAAGAACCTTTTAGCCACAGAAATGAGTCAATGCTAACATTTGTGGCCAGCATTGACAGAAGTGCCAATTGTTTAGGAAGAGAATATACCTGCTGTCAAACGAGGTTACTAAAGGTGAACAGGCAATTAATGCTCAGGGTCTCAAACCCTCAAGGGTCATTGCACAAGCCTCCTGAAAAAATAGTCCAGAAGCTTTTTAATATTTTCTTTGCCTGGAAAACAGGTTAGGACCATGCAATATGTATATGGGAAGTGGATACAGCTTCATGTTGCTTACATTCACAAAAGATTCCTGCATCCATTGTTTGGGAAAGAAACATAGGGAAGTGCAGGTGATGCAAGTGTTCCTCTGCCTTTGGTGCTTCCTAATTCATGTTGTCTGTTCTTTACTTCTCCTGTTGCCCAAAATACAATGTTCATGTGAGAGAGTCCTGGACATAATCACACTGAGAGAGCACAATATTTCAGTGATGTTATATCTCCCCTTTGGTTTTATTGATCAACCATTAGCTTTAGATGAAAGGAAGCACTGTGATTTTGATTTAGGTCCTGGAAGACCCTCGCCTATGAAGCTTGATCTCTTATGCCCTGAAGTCATTCCTCAAGGTAGATCTGAAACCGAGACTGAAGGGTTCGGAAGGATTGTCCCTCCCTCTGCCACATTAACTCTTGTCTTTGTTATGGGTATAACCATTAATGGTTCTGTTGTGGTATGAAGAAGTATTTGTGAGAAAACTTCTCACTCCAAGAAATGCTCTTAATACGCCTCCAGCCACTCAGGAGTAAAGTAGAGATTGTGCCCACACAGGGCTGCATTGCTCATTCCCAGGATGTTAGCAGATCTAAACGGTTTTGCTCAACTTTGACTTTTAAACAACTAGATCTTTCTTTCAAATGAAGCAAAATCGTTGCAGCAAAGATTCTTGGCAGCACTTTTTGCCCAGGCTTCCTGAAGAATGCACTTGCTTTAAAAACTGAATGAAAAACCAGTGGCACATAAAACTGCCTTATGACAATGCTGGCAGCACTACCAGTTTCTCATCCACCCACATTTACCAACCACTATGCAGTATGTTAGACTTGTAACTTTGAAATGATAACCTCTGAGGACATGCTTTTTAATCCCCTGTACCTCATTTTCTACTTTAAGAGTGTTGCAGAAGTGCTATTTGAATAGTGGGTGTCAGCTTTTAAATGTCTGCAATGAATATAGTATCCTATTAATAATAGTACCAAAAAAGTCCTTCAGCTGAGACTTCTGGATTCTCCCAGTCAGAGTCAATGAGAATATTTTAGCCATCTGCACACCTGATATTCGCTACAGCAGGGAACAAAAATCTCAGTATTTTCCAGCCAGTTTAGTTCCAGTGTGGAACACCTCAGCTTTCTTTCAGCTCCAGAAAATATCCTATTATGGATATTTTTGGTATTCCTGCATGATATCCCACGAAAGAGAAAGTAAGATGATTTTTTTGGCATTTAAAAAGCCTCTTGTGCAGTATTTACCTTCTTTTGCATTAACCCATTTTTTTCTCAGCCACCGAAAACAAAACCGATCTATAAAGACAAAAATGATCCTGCTCTAAAGAGGGAAGTTTCAAGTTTTGTGGTTGAGAACGTCAGCACCAGACTTCCAACATGACATGCAGAGCTGAAGACTCAAATTATAGGCCACTCCAAACACAAAAGTTTAGAAGGCAGCCGCTCCCCTCTTTCAAAAACTCCCCTGCATCTTCTGGGTTTCTCTAAGAACAAGTTGTTGACAATGGTAGTTTGCTACTGTATTTACCCAAGCCCAGACTGATAAAAGCCAGACAGGCAGCACTGCCCAGCTGCAGCTGGAAGTCGAGATTTGCTTGGATAATGGCAGAGAAGACAGCCCAGGGGACAGCACAGACTCCTTGCACAAACTCAGACTTGTGGGATGTGGCTTTCTCTTAAGCTCTTCCTGCAGCCCAAGCTTCAAATGGGATCGACACTGATGCCTAGTTGCAGTTGCACAGTATCTCTGAAAATCATGTGGTCCGTACACACAGATAAGGAGCTTAACTTTATATGCTTTGCTTTGGTGCTTTTTTAGGTGAAAATCTAAAAGCTGTCATAGTATTTAAGACCAATAATAAGATTTTCTCTCTTGTTCATATTAGATAATGATCTCTGTAGTGGCACAAACTGAGTTTTACCTAAATAGCTTGATGAGACTCAAATGCCTCATGCTAGCCTCTTGTTCAGTGGTGTGTCAAATGTAGAGATGAATGCTGAAATGCCACCGCTACCACACGGGCATGTCAAACAGCAGCAAGGATTTGACTGAGGCAGGCATGCCCAGGTAATTACTGCCAGTGATCCGCGCCCCCTTCCTCTTTGCCCCTTGCTGACTTAAGACATCCTCCCCCAGCTCAGTGGGGGGTCCCCACAGCTTTGGGACACCAGGCACTTCCAGTCCCAGCTCTGCATGCACAGGAGGTTGGTTCTGCCCATCGTCACAGGCAAACATCTTTGCTGGCCTCTAACCAGCCTCCGTGCTATGTCGGCTGCTTGCAGTCACAGGGACATTTTGGCGGTGATTTCACCCCGTGCCTCCTGAGAGCCCAAGCTGCTGGAAACACTAATGCTAACCGGTGTCTTTCAGAAAGACAGCCATCTCCAAACGGCTAATCGTTAGTTAACTGCTGGTAACTCTAAATATTTGCTTTTTATTGGGTTCACTGCCCTGAAATCAGTCACACCCCATCACGACCCGTCCACCCCCACCCCGAGAGAAAACGATCACATTTTGCGTTTTAATGCTGCAGATATACGATATTTATAAACGTCGTGTGCATGAGGGGGCAATACTGCATTTCCTTAAAAAAACCCAAAGCCATAAACCACCCCGCAGCCGAAGTCTCTGGGGAGCCTCCGGGGAGCGCCCTGCCATGGGCACATAAGGCGACGGCGACACCAAGGAGCAGCCGCCCGCGCCATGCGGGCACCGGGGCGGCCCAGGGGCTCCGCTGCCGGCACCGCAGTTCCACCGGAGACCTCCACGCTCCGCTCCACGACGCTACGAAGCCGAGACGCGGTGCCTGCGCGGAGGGGCGGGCCGGGCCAGCGGCGGGCGGGCCGGTCCGTGCCGTGCCGCCCCATGGCTGTCCCCGCCCCGCGACAGTTTGGGCCCAGCCCCCCCCGGCGGCGGGGCTGGCTGCGCAGCGGTGCCATGAGAGGCTTTAAACGGCAGGTGCGGGGGATCGAGGCACACGTACAACCGGCGGCTGCTGCGGCCCGACGGTAGCGGCGGGCGGGCGCCTTACGGCTCGGTGGGAGCCGCGGCGGAGCGGAGCATGTCGGTGGCGACCGGGGGAAGTGAGGCGGCGGCAGCGGCAGCAACAACAGCAGCGGGCGGCGGCGGCGGCGGGAACCGCGTTTTCTTCCAGAGCCCCCGCGGCGGCGGGAGCGGCGGCTCCTCCGGTGGCGCTTCCCGGGAGGACTCGGTGTCGGCGGCGGCAGCGGTGGTGCAGGTCCAGCAGCGGCGCCATCAGCAGGGGAAAGTGACGGTGAAATACGATCGGAAGGAGCTGCGGAAGCGGCTGGTGCTGGAGGAGTGGATCGTGGAGCAGCTGGGGCAGCTCTACGGCTGCGAGGTGCGGGGCCGGGGCCAGGGTGGTGGGGTCCCCGGTGCGGCTGCCGCCGCCACAGTCTGCCCACTCGCCGCTGCCTCCCTCGCCCCCGGCATCCTCCTCCCGCCGCGAGTCAGTTTTCGGCTGCGGGCAGGGAAGAGCTGTCACCGCCACCTCTAAATGACATTCCCGGCCCGCGGCCCCCTCCCTGCCGCTGCCCCGCGCCTCCGCGGTGCCCCGCCGCGGGGAAGGTGGAAAGTGTCCCCTGTCCGGCGTCCCCCGTACCCCCTGGGGTGAATGGGAGAGGACCGCCCTTTGGAGACGGGCGTGGCTACCACGCGGCCACGAACGGAGCGGTCCCTCTCCTCCCGCGGGGCCCCGGAGGTTGTGGGAGGTCCGCGCGTGCCTGTTCCCGCGGCTGTGCGCCCCGGGGCGGTGTGTGGCCAGGAGCCGCTGTCCCTGCAGCCCCCAGGGCGGGCCGGGCCGGGGCGTGAAGGCGCCTTCCCCAGTCTCGGTGGGGGAGTGGGCCGTCGGTCCTCGTTAAACGCGAGCTGGTGGTGCGCCGGGGCGCATGCCGGGCCGGAGGGAGAGCGGTGAGCTGCGGCGGATGGGGCGAGGAGGAGGGAGCTGCGCGGGGGATGTGCGGGGGCGGCTGTTGTGGAGGAAGGACTCCGGTGTGGGTGCGATCCGCGCTAGACCGTGGTTTTGTATTACCTGGGCCTCCAGAAGCGGGGTGGATACTTGCCAGGACGGTTCAGTGAGCAATTAGAAGATCACCAGGATGAGAATAGAAAATACTGTGGGATTGTATGTAATTTGTCGGTATCAAACTTGTTTTTTCTGGCAGAGTGTTGCCAGAATGAATTTTCTTCTGTAGAGGACAGGTGAGCAGGATTTTTCAAGATTATTCAGAGGGATAGTAACTGTTATCTTCCATGTAGAGATGACAGTGTTTTAAGTAAAAAGGACGTACCAACACTTGGTGTTGTCAAAGCTTCCTTAGAAATGTAGACCTATTCCCCCGGGGATAAGTCTAAACTGAGGTTCACAGGTACTTTGCCCATCGGTAGTCTAATTCACTTCGATTAGAGGCTTCTGAAGTGAGATTTGTTGAATCCAAGTGTAAATTTTGCAGCCAACATCTCACCCCAGGGTTCTCGGCTATTCCCGGAGCTAGAAAGGCAAGAGGTTGACAGTCCCTGAGGTGTGGATGTGAGGGCCTAAATAACCAAGCCTGACTATCTAGCACCTACATAATACAAATGTTGAAAGAAACTTCCTTTCATCTCAAATCGAGTTTATCAGCAAATTTGCCAGAAGGACTTGCCCTCATAAAAAATGTGCGTGTGACAAGTTAAACCTCCATAACTAGTCACATCCATGAACTAAGGGAAGGGAAGATACAAATGGAAACTGGTTAAAAATAAGCAGTTGTTACTCTTCATCTTGGTGTGACTTGCCTCCCCAGCCTCATGATTTGTTAGGCCACATAGCCTATAGGCTGCAAGGTTTTCTCTGAGGTCAGAAGTTGATGATTTTCTGTCTTCAGGAACTGATACTGTAGTTCATAGCTGGCCTGCTGGATCTGTTGCCTCTGGTTTGACTCTTGTTTGAAAACAGCAGGCCTGTTTGGGCCATATGCTGTGCTTTTGACCTACAGGTGTAGTAGTTCTATATGTAAGAAAGGGTGTGAGGCATGGGACCAAGCCAAGCTCCAGAGGAATTACTGCGGCTCCTCACTGTATTCATTTAACTGGCTTGCTGGAGCAAAATAAATCCTTTCTTTTCCCTATTGTGGTTGCTGCCTCTGACTGAAATAGGAGGTCTGCTTTAGAAGGAGGGCTCCCCATTAAGATGGGGACCATATATGGTTGCATAAGAAACTTTTTTGGCTATTTGGTTTCTAAGGTGACTTTTAGGGGAAAAAATAATTTGCCACAACAGATGAAAATTTTTTTTAGCTTTTGTCATGGGTTAGACTTAGCTGAAAAGTAAAATCACTTGAACAGGATTTGTTCTGTTCTACCTTAAACCAGGACAGCTTTGAAGGTTGAGCACAAAATGTTTGTCTTCTGCTCTTCTTTGCTGTTATACATGAAGTCTATCCACTGTCTACATGGATGACAGTAGTGAAAAGGTCAAGGAATTAACATGCTATCAGAATAAAGTTGAAGATGCATGATGAGTGTAGTGATTAAAGACAATAGCAATTTAGTGCAAGACGCTTTGCTTGAATCTGCTTGAATTGCTTTTAGACTTACAGATGTAGCTCTCAGGCTGAAACTTAATCACCTATGCAGACAGTTAATAACACCGTCTGAAGGCAGGCTGTGGGGTGGGATGAGGTGGGGATTTGCTCACTTTAACTTCTGTGGAAGATCCACCGTAACTCCTGACTTGACACTTAAGTTCTGAAACAATCTGAAATCTTCCAGAATGTCAGAAATAGCCATCGAATTGCTAATTCTGGAAGAACTAACTGGTGTCGGTGTTTCATTGCTACTATGATTTGGAGCTCTGTTTCTGAGGAGAAATGCACTCCATTCCTGGGAAGAGCAGAAATTAGTAGAGGGCGCTTGCAGCGTGGTGCACTGGAAGTCTGTTAGAAGACCTGGGTGTCTCTTTGTGCGACTATATTATGCTGAGATTCATCAGTGAGTGGATACTTGCAGAAAGACTCCCTTTATTCAAAGCTAAACATGTATTCATAGTCTGTCAAGTGCTTGCAAGTCATAAGCCTGTCTTGGCTTGGTGACAAAGTTTAGCAGATGAGGTTGGGTAATAAGGAGACAAGTTTGTGTTCTTTTTCCAGAGAAGCTTGTCTTTAGTGGTACAGATTTAGTTTTAATAATTAGAATTGTGGGGAAGGGGTTTAGAAGGAGCTCTTTGAGGCTATTGGTAATACTGACCACAGATCCATGGTGCAGAGATCAGCTTTAGAAAGGTTACCTCCACATGATGCAGACTTCAGGGTAAAACCCAGCCTGAATGGTAAAGGGTTACCAAGGTAGGTTTGACACCAGAACCTATCAGGCAAATGTTCTGGGGTCAAGTGCTTCAGGTGAGTGTCAGTCTGGCTGTTTGCTCTTGGAACTGCTTTATAAAAAAAAAAGTTTCATACCCTGTTTGTTCTGGTTTCTGTGAATGCTGAAACTGAGGTTGTGGTCGCAGATTAGTATATTGAAAATGCAGTGCCTTGTCTGCAGGACTTGAACTGTCTTCAGTGTTGACCTTTACTAGATATCTTGCTTCTGAAAAGTAGTTTCTCCCCAGATGCTTTATGTTTTGGGCTAAGTCCACTGTTGGTTCAGAATTGCTGAATAATGCTGTACAGAACAACTTACATCAACACAATTCATTCCCTAATGGTTTGCAACTTGTAGTTCAGCATGAAATGATGGGAGTCTAGTTTTCCAGATGTATGGGCTATGTTGTGTGCACCTGCCAAACTTATACAATGTTATGTATGAAAAAATAAAAAACCACTGGATTTGTCCCCAGAAACCGTTTGACTTGGCAGGTTAATTACTCTGCTCAGGGGTCCTGTCTACCCCCAATTACAGCCCTTGGTCTAAATGGCAGAATGCTGATGGAATGAATGTATTGAAGGCACACAGATTTTTGCACAGCGTTAGTAAACAATGAAGAAAGATTTTGCTTGTGCTATGGGTTTGTTGCTGAGTATTTTTTAATGTAGAGACTTGCATGTACAAATCAAATAAGCCCTTAGATTTTTCACTCTTAAAAGTTGAATGTAAGACTTACCTTCTAATATAAGATTAGATTGCTGAGCTTAGTTGGAGAATCAACTGTTTTATTAGTATGTCAACTCGTGTATGGAAATCGGTGCTTGGCAAAGGATATGAGGTTGGTTTGGAAGTAACAGGGAATTATGTCCAAGCTTACCCCTTTTTCAGAGCAAAATACCCTGGAATTCTGTTTAAAAATTCAGTGTGCAAGAAAATATAACTGGAAGATCTGCCCATAAAAGCCCCTCAATCGTTCTTTTGAGTACAAAGCCATGCCAGACTGAGAATTGTCATATGTAAGATTCTCTTCCACCTCCTGATATGAGTGCTGTGACAAGAGTGGCATGAAGCTCCACAACCTATAAGGGATTAGTTGTTAAGGGATAAGTGGCCATTAGTTTGGGGGGGGAAAAAAAAAAAGGAAAAAATGTATTGGTGGGGTATGGGAAGGAAGGAAACAATTTAACTTGGTTCTGCATGGATTGAGCTCCCTTCCCCTGGGTGCTCTATGCCTGCAGTACTGGAGAACACCCTCTTTGGCCGTCTTCCTGAAGCTCCAAGGATATGCTGACTCTGTCAGTCTGTACACACTTCAGTTTGAACTGGTTGGTGCTAGACAGGAGAAGACTGGATGGAGAGAAAGTAAAAACTTCTTAGCCTTCCCTTTTGTCTCCTGATGTGTGAATGTTTTGGTGCAGTGGTAAAACTAGTGGCAAGGTGTAAAAGGTGGACTGAGGGTTGTGTTGAATGTGAGCTGACTGTCTTGTGTCAGGCTTTCTGAAAAGGATGGGTTTTTTGCAGGAAGGGGTCTAGTCACTTAACCTTGAGCTCTGAACAAATTAGCTGCCTTGACTATATTTTCACATATTTTTTTCCATACTGAATATAGTTCCATACTGAGAATTGGTGGTCTACCAAGAGCAGTGCTGCATATGCTGAGTAACTAGATGGCTCTACAAGGTATTGGGTCCACTGTGCACTTTCATCCAAACAGTCATGTCTTGTGATTTGACGGACTCAGTTGCAGCTGTTTCTCTCCCTGCTATTTGGGACTGTATTTATTTGGGGCATTGACCTTCCTGCACAGTATGGACTACTTTCTCCAGCCCTCTTGCTTATAGGTCAGTGGCTCTGCGCACCCCGAAGATCCTGTGTGTCTGAGGCAGTTGCCATGGTTACCAGTGATTTGTTTTGCACAGGGTTTGGTAGGGTGCTGAATAAAATGGTGCAAGGACTTCAGGGCCAAACACTTCCCCCGACACCCCAAACATCCCATCCTTTCCAAAACAGCCTGGTCAGCATGCTGCTAAGGCTGCCATATGCTGATGTGGGCCTGATGATATGATCAGGTACTACTTATTCCTCAGGCTATGGTGAGGTAAGGTTTGAGATTCATTATTAATTTCTCAGAAAGGTGTTTGGTAAGGAAATCCACTGAATAAAACACTAGAAACAAACTTTTGCTGACTGCCTGACCCTTTCAATAGACTTCCTCTGACTTGGACTAAGATCTCACAAATGGTAATTGCATGTGGACTCCTTTATAAAAGGATCAAAAGTGGAAAGAGACTGAGACAGGTCTGAGAATAAGACACTGTCATTCCTTAAAAGGATGCAAGTCAGTAGGATGCATAATAAAGGATTTCTTCAGGAAATTGGTCTTTATAGTCTAGATGCATTGGAGTATAGTACTTGGAGGTTCATCAAATTGCTTAGAAATATTTTTGGATTACTTCTTTTGGGCAACTATTACGGATGTCAGATCTCTGCCTTGTACGGTATGAACTTTGGTGCACTCTCTTGAGGGCAGGGATGCTGCTCAACATACCCATGTCATAGACCTACAAAAGTCACAGGCAACACTGGTGTAGCAAGGCTTCTTACCTCATGTAGCAACCACTAAAAGGCATTCGAATCCCAAAGAGTTTGAATCCAGTAGAAAATAGGAAGCCCAAAATGACCTTTAAAATGCATGTTGCTGTAAAACAACCCTTGTAAAATGCATGCTGCTGCTTTCAGAGAAGGATTGGGCTTAAGTGCCTGTGAAGGTGCCAAGCACCTGATAGTGGTGAGGCCAGAGCCTTTTATTTCTAAATGGTCTGCTTAAACTCTGATCTTAGGTTCTAAAGACCCTGATCTAGTAGGAAATGCTCCACCATTCAGCTACTTTCCTCCTTTTTACATGCAAAATTTGCACTATATCTCAAAGGAGTTCAATAAAATAATTTTTCTACTACTTGAGCTTTGTGTATTCTGGATGTCATTTCTGCACTGGTCATGGTTCATTGCTTAATCTTAAGTATCAGCAATATTCTTAACTTCTAATTTAGAAGCTTTGCAACATAAATCTACGTTTTCCCATCAGCTATTCCATAGCAAATCTTTTGTCTTTTCCATCTTCATTCAAGATTCAGCTGGTCTCTTTGCTGAAGCGGTAGGTGTGGTTTTATAACAAGGCAAAGAAATAATTGATCAATGACATCACTTAAATTTTTATAATTGTACTTCATATAAACAGAGCTTCCAACTGTTGTGGATACAAAGGCTCTTCTTCCTTTAGGCAGATTGCTTTACAAAGAGTCAGTGCTTGATTATCCAGGGTAATGAGGGTGGAGAGGGGGTGGAAGAGAGAACATGGATAGAATGGAAAAAACCGTGGATTAAAAAAAATAATTGTAAACTATGCTGCAAATCAGCTGAAGGGGGAAGAAGGGGAATCAGTCATTAATCTACCCCTTTCTCTCACTCAAGAAGTTCATCACAATTCTTGAGTCTAGCTTGGATGTGTCTGTACTTGCAGCACAATTAAACTACTGCATGGATGATCTGTCCACAGATGGCTGAGAGCTGGTTCCCAAATCTTCGTCCGCGAAGCCAAGCCATGATGATTGAAGACACTGGGCTGACACGTGCGGTTGGTCCCTTCCACCCCTGTATTCTGACAGAGTGAGATCTCTCCCATTATGCTCATTGCTTTGCATTAGCTCATCTAAACTGTGCTATGAAAGCAAACGCCTGAAACAAATAACCCTGTTTAAATGAGGAAAATACGTATTTCATGGCACATCGGTCCCTTCTTAAAAGGCATAGGGACTATTTCTAAATAGGTGTTGTAGAACATCTTTTCATTTAAATACTTGAAGTAAGACTTAATTTCACAAGTAGTGTGATAGTTTAGGATGGTCACAAGACTAATTCTTTATTGACTCATGCCTTGTAGAGGCTGGCTGAACTGTTTGCATTCCCATAGTTCTCCCTTTAGACCAGCTTATGTCCAGCCACGTAAAAGGTGCTGTACTTGGCCCCAGATCCAGTTAAAAAACCCCAAAGCAATATTATAGTGCATATTACAGTGCATAATGTGTGAAGCAGTTATCAGAGTACAGGAGATGCTGATAGAAAAAAAGAATGCTATCCCATCTCTAACCTGATTCAGTCTGAGTTGTGGTCACCTTGTCTCTTGTCACCACAGGTGATAAAGCAGCAGTAATACCAATCCATTCTTCCAGCAGCCTTGCATCTTGCCTGCAGTATAAGCAAGCTGAGTTCTCATTTTTCCCTTCCCTTTTTATTTCACTTCCCTACGTCTAACTCCAGAAACTTCTACTTGACAGCACAAACTGAGTAGGTTAGACATGGCCATCCATCTGTGTCACTGCAACTTTTGGCTGCCTGTCATAAAACATTGGCAGTTTCTTTTGCTGTCCTCCTGTGTGACACATGGAATTATGGAAGTCAAGATTTCTAGAAGCTATTAATGTTGGAGAGGGAGAGGATAAAATCTTAATTGTATGCAGTCTGTGCAGCAGCAGTATGACTATATTTCAAAGGTAGAATGAATTCAGCCTGTTAAAGACCTTCTTGGAACAAGGAATCATTTGGACAGAGGTATGCACTGAAATAAATAAATCCTACTTTGAAGTTGTAAGTATTTAATTCTGAGGATCATATTTGAATAGCAGAACTGTTACCTTTTTTTCCCTAGGGAGCATGGTATCTATTCTAGGAACCAGTTCAGCATGGTATCGTAAACTATTTTGGAGGAACACACAGATCACAGCCCCAGAAGGCATCTTGTATCTTCAATCTGTGTGATACTTATCAGTAGTGCAGATCTAGTGGATCTAAACCTAGAGAAAAATGATAACATGTACTATAGCTCTTTAATTATTACAATTCTGGTAGCTTAATTCAATATAATACTGTTCAGCATGTGGAGCAAAGCTTGTACAAAAGATAGCATTAATTTAAAGTGGCCAAATGGTAAGTAAATGGCCAACTTGTGTAGTGATTCTAGTCTACAGGTGACACTTCCAGTGATGACTGAGAAGAGTTTTGCCCTTCTGGGTGTGCTGCCAACACGGGGATCACACACTTTGGTCCTGTGTGTTGGACTTCATAAATGCAAATGATGGCACAGTCAATGTCTAATGAAAATCCTCTTATCGGGCTGTCTTAATAGGATTACTTTCCAGAATGCAGAATTGCAAAGGATCTCCTAGGTCACAGGGTCTGCCTTCTCATTTGCAGATAAGCCCTTTGCATTTGATAGAATTTTTTAAATGGAGTAACTCAGTTATATGATATCTTTCCACATTATTTCATATTTTTAAATATATCTTTTGAACCTTTTAGACACTAGGATCTTTCCCACCTCCTTCATAAAATATAGAAAGACATAGAAAAAAAGACCAATGCTTGTTTGGGAGGGGCTTGCCTGGACTTTCACTCTGGGGTGAAGTTTAAATAGATTATAAATGCACTTTGCTGTCTGTCCTTACTCTGGTTGTCATCTGGCTCAAGTAATGACCACAGCAGAGGGACAGAAGTATCAAGACAGTGATTCTGCTGTAGGTCACTTACTGCCTTATAACAAAGTCTGTCTTTTAAATAGATGTCTGCAGACTCTGGGGGAAATGTCCTCACTAATATTTCATGGAATTAATTTATCAGTATATGACATTAGCTGCTCAAGATCCTAACTTATTTTAAGCACCTGAATGATAACTTCTTTGAAGTAGATATCTAAATTAACTCCAGCGTGGTGCAAATGATTTGTTTATGTGACTGCTGTATAATATTTTGACACATCTACTTTAAACACAAAGAATTCCTTGAGCTTTTACTATTGGTTGCTTTATATTTTAAAATGTAATACCTGAAGCACATATTGCATTTTTTTTTGTCAGAAAAAAAGTCCAAATGTTCTGGAACAATTTTTTGGGTCTCTTTGTTATGCTGGTAGTAATCATGCCATTTTAAGCTTACTGTCAAATTCTGTATTCCTGTCTCAGGTGCACTGAGGCAAAACTGCTTAGTCGTCTAAGAAAGTTAAAACTCCCTAAATTTGGATTATGGTTGAATTCTTCCTCTTAATCCTCTGTGAGTGCAGAAACTAATGTGGGGAGGAGCAATGGTGGAAACTAGCTCACTGGCAGCCAGAAACATCTCAGCTCTTAGCTGTCACTGTAGTACTAATTTTCTAGTCTGCTTAGCTAAAGATTTAATCAACCTGCTTATAGGTACCCAGCTGCTATTTCTTTATCAAGACCAAACTCTTACACAGAAGGTTTGTTTTTGTGTCTTAAAGGTAACCAAAGAATGCATTTATATGAGGAAGCAAGGTATCAATCCTTCACTTTATAATCTGGAGGCTGTCTTGTCACAGGTTGTCTCCAACAGAGGTTTCCAGGACTACTTCTGTGAAAGCAAGCACCTAAACAACCTCTCTCCTTTGTCCTCTTTTTCAGTAGGTCCCTGAACACTTTTTCCTCTCTTGTTTTTTTTAAAGTTTGTATCAGGTTTCACCTTGAAGTGTGTAATGACTACATTTGATATTAGAATTGTTAGCTCTTACTCTGAGACTGCAGGGCATTGGATGTAGCAAAGTGAAAGGAGGCAGGACCGTGTGCCAAAATGGGTTTTTTTGGAATCTGACAGTGAGAAGCAGCACTGGAATCGAATAGGGGTCCTGCACAGTCTTTAGCTACCTTATCCCAGGATTTGTTGTCCTTGGTGGGCTAGTCACACAGCAGATTATCCCACTTTCTAGATCTGGAGCTGTTTGGCAAATTAATTTTAAAGATCCCTCAGGCACTTTTTTCTTTTTGGCACTCTGGGGACTTGATGGGGAGTGAAGTGGTGTCTCTGGCCCCTGGGGAAGAGGAGTGTCTGCTTTAAAGCATGTCAGCACTCCTCCTAATATTTCTTGACACAAGTGGACCAGAGCCAAAATGCATTGGCTGCCAGTCCCTGGCTTGCCTGCTGCTCAAAACTGGAGAAGGGAGAGGTCTAGCAGTCATTGCTGTGTAAAGCACACAGCTGTGCCCAGGCATGACTTGCTACAAACCATGAGAAGCTCTCCAGATCTCTTACAGACTAAATTTCTTCAATAGGAGGATTACATTGCTCCTAGATCCTGCAGAATGCAAGAGCACTTGTTTTGGTACCACTGAATAAAACGTTTCCTCCCCCCCAGCAGGAGGCAGGCTTCTTGTCTCTTATGTCAAATCTGACAGGACCTAATACTTCTGACTAAAGAAATATTGACATTTGAAAACTGTTATTCCAACTAATAGCACTTTAATTGGCTGGTAAGACAAAAATGTGGTGAGACGACCATGAGTGTGGCAGAACTTGATGTATCCATACTGTATGACTTTTATTGCAGAAGTCAATTTACACTCAGCTTCTCAGCATAGAGAAAATCAATACTGGAGACTAACAGATTATTTTTACAGGGCTGCTGAAGTTGAGGTGAGGAGAGCCATTTAAAGGACTCATCTCATGTGCTCTTTCCTTATGTTCTTTCAAGTGATCCAATGGAGGAATTAATCCTTGAAGTGCCCCAAGAGGCAAGCCTATTTAATTGCACTGCTGTTTAGTCTAAATTTCCAGAGTGCAGAGGACCTGGTGTTGATCCTGTTTGGTTGAAATGTTTTCTTGAAGTGTATTCCTTGGGTCTTTTTCATCTCCACTCTTAAAAGAAAGCAGTTAGTCTGTCAAATTTGACCTAGCGTGGAGTGGTCCTAGTCATCAGGGGTTATGCTAGGGAGAGCATGGCACCACCATGGTGGGAGTGAAGGAGAAGACTGCTGATGAATCTCGAGGCTCCTCTGAAGTGTTAGGTCAGCACTCTGGAATCTTAAGCTAGTGCTGTATTAATTTTATTCCTTTCTGAAGGGAAATGGATCTTTCCAGAGGCTAGAAAGTCAGTTCCAAGCATGGTATGTGTTTTCCAAGAAAGCTCTAATTATGTGGAAATGCAAGGATGAGGAATAGTAAGCTATAACTGTAGGAGATGTTCCTCCTGTGCTGTCTATTTGTGGAGCTTAGAGCACCGTCAAACTTTGCTTCTGTGTAGTGCAACTTGCTCTCATAAGTACTTTTTTTCTTCAAGAAGTCTCTTCAGCTTCTCTGACTCACCATTGCCTTCCATCTGGTGCAACAATACCAATGGGCTTAGCTGTTATCAAACTATTGTGTTCCTTTCTGTATGTAGAATTATGTACAAATTGCAGGGAAGCAGTCAACTGGGCTTGTTACTCAGAGGTAGGGTGACCTGCTGTTCTGAATCAGACAGAGGCAGGGATGTCCTGTGACTGCTATGTGGGAGGTCATTCCAATGGTGCAATCCTCAAAGTACCACCATTTAGAAAGCTCCTGCTGGCTTAACTTCTGTCTCTTAAGGATGACTATGTAACAGTAATTTAGTGTACAACATGTATTTGCTAATGCCAAACTATTTCTGCCCTGCGTGAAAGTGGATGGTGACAAAAAACATGACATGTCCTTCCTATCTGCTTTGGAGTGTTTTGTTAAACAGAAGTGACAACCAAGCATAGACTTAGCATGTCCTATTTTTATATTCAGAACACAAGGCTTTTACTCTGGAGACAGCACTTGATTTTTAACAAATGTCTTGCTGAGATTGGATCTGTGTCATGGGTATGGTTAGGAAGTGCTGAATGCTCCTCTCTTCCTCTGCTCAGTGTAGTTTGTGATCAATGCCTCTTATTCATTTAGCAATTTCATACTCTAGTGGTTCTTTTAGACTTCTGTAGAAATGCACAAATTAGACAACAGTTCCTTAACCAGCATGTTATGGATATTTTTGGATAAGCTGAAGTTGTTTTGACAGTTCAGTTATGAAAACAGTAAAATAGCGGTGTTAGTACTAAAGAAGGCTAAATGAAGTCTAAACCTTAGTGTGACTGGATGTCAGTTCCTCCTCTATGGTTACTAATGACACTGCAGCTGCAGAGTGCAAGATTCTTAACTTCCTCTGCATAATGAACAGAGGTGTGGTGTTTTGTCTTTTTAAAATTCATCTTGTGGCTGAATGGAATGCCTAAAGTGCTGTATTATTGGCAGTTCTTTTTGGAGAAGCAGGTGTTTTGGTGTCCTAACTTTTTTCCCTGTAATTGCATCTTCTCATCAATTGATTTTGTTCTGTGTTGTGCTAAAGGTGATAGAGAGCAGTAGTCATTGTAACAGGAGACTGACTTTTATTGTCAAAGTTATGGAGCACCATGAGGTGTAGAGTTCTCAAAATTCATAATCTCACAGCATTTGGTCTTGTATTTCTTGTAATGCTTGTTTTCCATAATTTAGTAGCAATGGCATGAATCCCAGAGAACTTACTGTTCCACCTTGTCTTGCCCACACCTCCACCTGCTGGCTACATCCCTGCTTTCACTGCCTGTGGCTCCAGGGCAATTTACCCTCTTAGGATGCATACCACAAGGATACATCTGCCTTGAGAACTGCTCTGAAATTTAAGTGCTTGGGAGGATGGAGTGACTGGCAACTGTTTTGGGAGCCCTCGTCCTAGGAAGTGCAAAGGCTGCAGTTATTGATAGGGCTCTGAGGAGAAGTGGATTTTCCCACCCATCCTCCACCTACTTTTCCACTGCCAGCAAGTGGAGATCAGGTTCTGTGCCAGGAAGCTCTGTGCTGTCGTAAACAATATGTCTTTGACTTGTGGAGAACAAATACTCATCTCTCCTCTAGAACTTGTTTCTGTCAGTCTTTGTAGTAGGCGGTAGAAGGATATCCACTGCCTCTGAACCAATGGGAAGTGTTGGCTTATCAAAGCAAGGTAGGAAGAGGTTGGAGATGTGAAGGAGGAAATGGAAAGTTGGGTGGACCTGGAGAGGCAGAAGTAAGGTAGAGATGGTAGAATGCATGTAGAAAGCATATGGTAGGCTGCCTACCTTGTCTCTATGTTTTTCCATGTTATTTCTTTCACTAGTGTGTACTGATGCAGGTACGTGAGTATATGTCTCCTTGCCTAAACTCTGCTGGCTTGCTTCTAGCAGCAGGAGTATGGGCAGTAGAAGGTGCCAATTTGATAAATATCAGCAATTATTCAGTAGCCTGCTTTATTCCTGTGCCCCAAGTCCCTGATCCAGCTTGTCTCCTTCTGTCTTTCTCTTCTTCATTAAAGACTTACAGAGATATTTACTGTAGTGGAAGGGAGAACTTAAGAAGTCAGAGGTTGTAGGGACAATGAGATTGACAGTAGTTTGTTACAGGTTTTCTTCTCTTGCTGTAAAGGTTGCTTTTTGGCCAAGTGGATGCTGGAATTTTGTATTTTAGTAAAACTTGTTTAAATCAATGCCAATATTGGAGAGTCTACTGAAAGTGGATTAGAGGGAGAAGTAATACGATCACTATGAACAACTGCTGGCATTTCTACAATTATGTGAGCATGTCTGTACATTTAACTCCAAAGGCACATGATGTACACAAATGCTTCTGAAGAATTTGTCCAATTTTTTGGTAACTTGTACACTGGATCTGGGCAAATGTCTTCAGATACCCTTGCGAAGTTGCCACCTCACTCCAAGCTAATCATCAACAGATGAAATGGTCTTTGTAAATAGCTTTTCCTCAAGGCTTTCCTGGGTTGACGGGTGTTCAGTAAGATAAATTGCTTATGGGCAAAAGGAGTTTCTCATGGAATAGGAACTACCAGGTCCAAATGTCTGAGAAAGTAATAGACAGTTTTGAGCTGATGTTCTGCACTCGGTACCTCATGGAAGCATGTCATGAGGCAAATTTTTAATAGAAGTGATTTTTCATACTTAATTTTAGTACTCCAGCTGTAGTACAGTTAGTGTTAGAAAATGATGGTCTTTCAACATTTGTCTCAAAGCGACCTGTTCACCCTGTCGCATTGTGGCATCTGTTGTTATTCCAGACTATCACTATTTTGTCATCCTTTCGACTTAAAAAAAAAAAACCCCACTTTATAAAAGGGCAAAACCTGAACTATACATGCAATTATTTCCACAGTGCTGAACAGGAGCACTAGGGATGTGCTTCTGAAACACTGCAGCAGACTGGCTGGCTATGCCTTGAAAAACCATGTTTCTTCCCTTCTGATTTTCACAGCTGCAGTGTTAAGCATAAAAGCGGTGAGTGCAGAGTATGTCTGACTGTCCTCCCACAGTGGCTTGTTTTTCATGTTGACACCATCCTGTATGATTGTTTCTTTTAGCAGTCATCCAGATTTCTGATTTTTTTTTTTTTTTTTTTTTGCTTCTCAAGTGGTCAGTTAGCAAATCAATGTGAAGAATGTTGCATTAAAACCTAGTCTGGGAATTTCTTGCCCTAAAATACAAAACACACAGACAAGGCAAAAAGAAGGGAAGCCATATGTGAATTAGTAAAGACATGCTCATTAGAGGAGCTGTGCCCAGAGCAGCTGGCTTTCAGCTCTGCTGCTGTAGATGAGTCTTTGCTTGCTGTGGGGTAAGGAGAACGGGAAGAATAACAGCAAGCAGAGGGTGTGTGCTGTGGGAGGGAAATTAGTATATGTAAAGACATGCCTGTTTGACATTACTCTGACTTAGTGCTTGAGATGCTGCAGGAAATGAGACATGGAGTGGAAGCTGGGAGAAAAGGAGCGTGAGCTCTTCTCTCCTAATTTAGAAACCCTGCCCTCTCAAATCTCATAATGCTCAGTGTGGAGCAGCAGCAATGCTGAAGCTGACTTTTGGTCCGTGGTTGACAAGGCTGGCAGCAGAGGAAGGAAAACCTGAGCACCTTTGAGAAAGGAGGAGGGTCAGCGGCAGCGCTGCGGCTGTCTCCCCAGTGCAGGGCAGGAGGCGTTTCTTGCCAGAGCTCAGCTGGCAATGCCTCTGCTGCTGGCTGCAAAAATGGCATTTGGTGAGAGATCATGCTTTTCGCTGCCTGTCTTATGCAGTGGTCTTGCAGTGTCTTGCGGGGCCTGGGGGTGTTCAGGTGCAGCACGCGGCCCCGGGCCTTGCTGCCAGTCCCCCAGAGTGCTGGGGCTCCACCTGTACCATGCAGGTTGCCAGGGCTGGGCAGAGCCAGCCTTGGGCACCAGGCACCTCCCTGGGGACAGGCCGAGGCCAGGCCAGGATGTGGGCCTGTGGGTGGGCTGGGCTGTGGGGAGCTGGGAATCAGTCCTGCTGTGCCATCGCTGGGGCAGGGGCTGATGGCCCCGGGGGCTGACATGGGTCCCTGGGCCATGGAGGAGCCCTGGGGAGCCAGACAGGGACAGTCAGGGCTGGTGGTGCCCCCAGGGCTCTGGCACTCAAGTGAGTTTGACTTCTGGGACTGGCTTGCCTGTGAGCAGAGCTTGCTTTAGGATACCTTCTTATAAAAGCCTTTAGTCCTGCACATCTCTAAAGGCTGTCAGGGGTGAATGTGGGAAAGAGCTCTAGGTCTGGAAAACAGGCTGTAATGTAGGGGTGTGAGGTGTGTTAACGTCTGTGACAGACAGAACATTTGAAGATGTCGGTGCAGACTTACCTGTGTTGTCATAACTAGAGTGACCTTACGGACCCTGATGAGGAGGTGCATGTTGCACCATTAATACAGTTTTTATGTTTTTTGAAGCTCCTTTGATCAGCCATGAAACCCATTTAAATAGCAGTTGACATGGCTGAGGTGCAGGATGCCATCCAGAGGGACTTGGACAAGCTGGAGAAATGGGCCCATGTGAACCTCATAAGGTTCAACAAGGCCACGTGCAAGGTCCTGCACCTGTGTTAGGGCAACCTCTGGTATCAATTCAGGCTGCAGGATGATGGGATGGAGAGCAGCCCTGTGTAGAAGGACTTGGGGTTACTGGTAGATGAAAAGCTGGACATGAGCAGGCAATGTGTGCTCACAGCCCAGAAGGCCGTGAGCTGGGCTGCATCAAAAGAAGTGTGGCCAGAAGGTCAAGGGCAGTGATTCTTCCCTTTCTACTCTGCTCTGGTGAGACCCCACCTGCAATACTGTGCACACTGGAGTCCTCAGCACAAGACAGATAGGAGGACCACAAAAGTGATCAGAGGGCTGGAACACCTCTGCTATGAAGAAAGGCTGAGAGAGTTGGGGTTGTTCAACCTGGAGAAGAGAATGCTCCAGGGAGACCTTGTTGTGGCCTGTCTGTACTTAAAGGGAGCCTATAAGAAAGGGGGACAGTCTTTTTAGCAGGGCCTGTTGCAACAGGACAAGGAGTAATGGTTTCCAACTAAAAGAGAGTAGATTTAGACTAGATATAAGGGAGAAATTTTTTACAATGAGGGTGGTGAAACACTGGCACAGGTTGCCCAGAGAGGTGGTAGATGTCTCATCCCTGGAAACATCCCAGGTCGGGTTGAATGGGGCTCTGGGCAACCTGATCTAGTTGAATATGTCCCTGCCCACTGCAGAGGGGTTGGACTACGTGACCTTTAAAGGTCCCTTCTAATCCAAACCATTCTATGAAATGTCAATTTCTGGTATGATGTTTCTTACCTTAATCTTCTCATATCACAGTAGTTTGATCTGCTGAAAGTTTCTGCTTGCCATAAGCTCTCAGTGCTGAGGATGAAATACCCGTACAGGGCAGAGTAGGGGAAGGAAGAGGAAGGCAGGCTAAGCCCAGAGCCTGTGAATGCTATGTGGAGGGACTGCAGTTCTGTTGGGTTCTGGGGGCTGGCCAGAGGTGTTAAAAGGAGGAAAGATGGCAAGAGCCTGAAAACTGTTTTTGATCCAATATTCCTCCAGAAGTCTGCTCTCCTGTCACTGTCATGGAAGAGCAGTGACAGATAACACGTGATAAAAGAAAGTACAGGAGCTGATGACTTTTCTGATTGTATCTTCATGACACTTGGAGTACCGCCTGACCTGCAAATATTTCTATGAAGATTCATGTAGGTAAGGGAAGAAGGATTAAACTTGTTGGATAATGGTTTCTTTGCAGCAATGTAAGCCAGTCTTGGCTGCTGCTGTGTTAATGGTGCCCTAAAGAAAACTATCAGCAGGCTAATGGCTGCTGTGAAAACAAACTTACCTTGCTCTATCCTATTCATCTCTAAAGAGATGAACATTTCCTAATGATCCATTTAACTGTCAGTATTAAACAGACATCTCAAGAAAATTCGATGCAATTAAAAAGGAAGAAGCCTGTTAATCTAACATTGAGGCTGTGAGATTGAGTACAGTCAAGCAACTAGAAGACAGATTTTTGAAACAGAGGTTAGTTTTAATTTGGCTCCTACTCAGAATTTTATTCTTCCTGTTTCCCAGATAAATATTTACATTGCTTTAATTCTGAAGCACACTCAGTGTCAAGTGCTCAAAGGTTAGTGAACAAAGCTTCAGAACTAAGGGCTAACTAGGTATTTTCTCCATGTCAGAGATGGATACCATCACTTTATGACTTGCCCAATGTCACATACATACTTCATTGTAAGATCCTACTGTAAGGTTGTTGGACTCATTCATTTAGTTTAATTGCAGAACGACCTTCATTCACTATCTGTAATTCCTGTTTCATAAGCGTGGAGCTCTTCACTCTTTTCGAGAACACACTTCCATGTGAATCATGAACTTCTGCAAGCCCTGGGTAGCAGTCTTGTAGTACGAATGAGTTTTGTATTCAGTTGGCATGTTTCTTCTGTGTGCAAGGTAGCCCTGCATGTAAAACACAGCCAGATGCAGAGGCTGAGCTCCCAGGCCCGGTGCACTTGTAAGCAGCATGGACTGCTGTGTTCCTAGGCACTTCAGTCCCATATGCCCGTTGCCAGGACTGCCAGTGTCTTATTCCCATAGTTTTTTTGCTGTGGTAAACTGAGCTGCTGTTTATTTCCCAGTGAATTGTGGGAACTTGTCTGTCCTTGAGGCATGTTTTGAGGGGAAACGGAAGAAGATATTGTGGGAAAGCATCAAACGACTGAAATTGCTTTAGGGTTATAATCAAAGGACTATAATAATCAAAAGGTGGAAGAGTACCAGCCCACAAGGAAGCAGCAGTGAAGTTTTTGCCTGTAGCTCCAAATAGGCCAGGGTGGCTGGGAGTGGGTAGGAGCTCGCTGGGAACAGCACATGAGTAAAGGGCAAGGCTGACTTGCTACAAAACAAAGTGCTAAAAGAAGGCCAGAGTAGTTCGTTATGAATAAAAGAAGTCAAACAAGACAGATACAATTGCCTTGGCTGCTAGAGCAATGTGGAGATGCTTTGATGTGAGACTTCGGCTCAGTGCTCAGTACAACTTTTATCACCTGAGCCAGATTGCCAGGTTGAATGTGTGTATAACATAAGCCACCAAGTTGTGCTTACCAAGGGATAAGTAATTTTTAACTGCAACTTTAATTTACCCTCATTTGTTCATCTGTATATTTGGAATCTTCCTTGTAGATTGGAAGCTCAAACAGCTGTTTTTTCTTCTTTGGCTCTATCTGAAGTAGTTCCAGATTTCACATGAATATTCCCTATTTGAGCGCTTACATCTTGGGATTCTCTTCAATTATAAAAAGTAGCTCTTTTTCTCTGTGTGTACTTTTTTTTTAATTTGATAAGAACAACAACATGTAAGAACTTAAAAATTAACCTGCTTTCCGTACTGCCTTTGCATAGGTAGTTGTCCAGAGCTAAATCTGAAACCACAGCAAGAAATGAGTTCTAGTCTATGTACAAACAATGTGAAACTGATGATCTAATTTTTCTAATTAAATGCATAATTGTTTAATCCCTTTAGTCTGGAAAAGGATGTTGCAAGTTTGTGTATTTTGGTTTTGAATATTTTTGTGTTACGAAGTGTCTTATGTCTTGGCTTGACTTTATTCAGTGGTAGATGCCAAAGGCCTTATATAAAGGATCTTTAGCATTTTTAAAGTGAAATACACATAAGAGTACTCTTGGCACAGCTCATCTTCTGCTTGCAGCTGTAGGTAATGGTCATTTTAAACAAAGAAATAGTGGATATATTTGATTTTAGTGTATGGCAATGGAGTCTGACCCTTCTTTTAACACTATATTCCATAGGCCAGTTAAAAAGCTTGGGCCAGACTCTTTTCTGGACATAAACCACTCCCTGGATGCCTGTATTCTGCTGTGGTGAACTGACCAGGCAATGACTGCTGCACCCGTTCCCTATTCAGTAGACTTCATCCTGTGAACTCTTGTTATGGAAGGTAGCACTGCTTATTATAAATGTAGAATTTATTAGGGTCCTGACTCCTGTACTTGGCACCATGTGTGCAGAACTGGACCCTTTGTGTGGTTTCTAACTGTGGGAGGAATATGGGTACAGTGTCCTTTACACATACCTTCTACAAGCGGTGAAGATGGGCTTGAGGGGCTTGCTACATCTTCTCTTCCAAACCTTCTGGGTTTGGAAGAATTTGAGGAGGGGTGAAAGTAGCTGTTTGGCAATAATGAGGAAGAGAGGTCCTCAAACAGTGTTCAGATTTAGCTACTTTAGAAACATTTCATTTTTCTCTTCAGTTTCAGAAAAACATTTAGCCCTCCCCCAATCCCCTACCTTGCTTTTGAGCCAGCAGAGATAGAGACCTCTAAAATGGCCCAAGCTGTCCAAGCCCTTTGTCACAGAAGGGAGACACTTCTTTAGCTGTTGCTCTGATGGTGAAGTTCAGAAAATAGGAGCATGCAAGAGTGGAAAGCATGGTTGCTACAGTTCCTGGAGGAATTTGTAATGTCTAGCCACCTGCTCATTCTGGAGACATCCTGAAATTGGTGAGGTGAATTTTAAACTCTGCTTTCACTGGCTGTTTGAATGATTAAGAAGGCTAGCACCAAGTAAAGGCTGGTTGGAAGGAGCTGGTGATACCACCTTGTGCTGACTGGTATGACCCTGTGCCAGCCAATACCTCTTCTGAGCTGGGTTGAGAATGCTTTGGCTTGGTTTGCTGGAGCAAAGCTTGCCTTTGGAGATTGTGTATGTGTGCAGCCCAGCCCCCCCTTAGCTGGAGGGAAGTCTACCCAGGAGGTTGGATTCAGGCCAGTTACTGCATGAGAAAATTCTCATGCTGCTCCTATATTTTGGCATATTCACTCTCTCTGACCAGCTCTTGGAAAAGCACTAGTATCTCTTTAACATTTAAGGGTATAAGACTACTCATCCAAACTTTTAATTTGAAACTGGGTATTCTATTATTAGCTGTAGCCTGAAGTGATTTTCAGAATCCACCTGTCACTTTGATTATGCTCTTTCTTTGTTTTGTTTCCTTGTTCATTGATAAGAGAAAATATTAAAGAAATGTGCATCCCTTGCAGCTTGTGGGCAATGTGGTATGCTAACATGTTTTAGATTGCCTAAAAAGAGCTTTAAAGAAATCTGGTAACCTAGGCTGGACAAAGAGCGACTGCATGCGATTGTGATGCTACATGGCGAGTCCTCTAAAGCTCAGGCTTTTAGTTTGGGGAGAAAAAAAGAGGCTTTTGAGTAGCTCCTGTGTTGGCCTGACATACCAGACATAAATCTGCTGCTCATAGCTGATCGTAGTGCCATCTTTTGGGGTTTTTTTAATTTTTTTTTTTTGTTTATGGGAGACAACGTTCACTTTAAAGTGGATGTTGTCTTAAAGAAAATTACCTGTTAGTAACAAGTCAGACTTTGATGTGAAACTTATTTTCAAGCTGCTAGTCATCCCCTGAATCTACTTTGTTGATGTGCCATCTCATTGGCTAAGGGAGTCATTGCTCTTTTGTGTGCCACAGTGTAGAATAACAAACAGAAGAACAAAACAATCCACCTCAAAATACCCCCCAGACCCCAGTGGTTGTATGACCCTGGGAGCTAAGTGAACACTCTTGTTCCAGCTGCAAGAAGTCTTGTGGAAGTCAGCTGTTTCAGGGAAGCATTGGATGTAGTTTGTGCCGAAAACTATTTTGATGACTGAGATCTTTTAAAGTGGGAAACAACAGAAATGAGACAAGGAGCAGCATGGAGCTTCCTCTCTTATCTTTTTTTTTTTTTTCCCCCAAGGAGGGAAAAGGAGTGCCTGACTTTGATCTTATTCCCTTCCTTCAACCTACTTCTGCGTGCGTGTTCATGCAATTTCATGTCTGAAGACTCGATTATTGTCTCTGGTGTTCCTGGAATATCTCCCATTTGAGAAAACCTGTAGGTGGAAATAGAAACAGGCTTGTGAGAATCTTGAAGAGCAAACGTGCTTGTGTCCAGGCTGATCTCTACAACGACCTCTAGTCTTAGACTTCGGATGTTTGTAAGAAAAGTAGCCAATTAAAAATAATTGCTTAACACAGTATTATACTTGAAATCCAAAGTTCCTTTGAACTGGCTATTGTGTATTAAACATAGACTAGCACATGACTGCTACTTTAAAGATGCGTAGGAGTGCTTCTGGATTCCTTTTGATGGCATCAGTTCTGTACTGTGATTGTTAGGTCAGACTCAATGGGGTTTCTGTTTGCAGAAAGTGTGTAATTACTTATGGCTCTCATTTTGTCCCTAGAATGGAAATACGCTGCTGCAGGTATTTGGTGAATATGCAGGTGTTTTGCAGGCCAGAGTTATCTGAGAAGGATCTCCACTGAAGGACTTCATTTTGGACTCCTTGGAGTTGGTTCCTTATCTATGCCCTATGGGATAATGATGTTATGTTTCCTATACATACTTCATTGCCACCCAAAGACTCTGAATTTTAATGTATGTGCTGTTCTTTACATATATCATTTTAAGTTGTAATGTTTAACTGCTTGAAATTTTCTTCTCTTGCATTTCCAATCCTATCTTTGATTTCAGAGGTGAAGTAATGTGAGAAGAATGCAAAATAGTCAGCCCTTTGCCTAAGGTGTGCTAATGAGAAATAATTAAATTGTGGTTAGAAACTGGGTCTGAAAGGATGCTCAGATTGTATTACTTTTCTTGGTACCTGGAAGGAGAAAATGATATTCTACGTAAGACGACTGCACTGCATTGGGTAAACTAATTAAAAATCTGTCCAAATTAAACATTTAACTTGAGGCTTAAGTAGGGTTTGTTTGGGGTTTTTTGGCATGGAAATTAACATTTGCTGGGTGGTCAAAGTAGCCAGGTCACCAGCTAATGGTGCCCATCTTTAGAAATCTTGATCTGGTCTTTAGATCTTTAGAACTTTAGATCATTTGATCTGGTAGTAAAAAGTTTAGTCTTAAAATACAATGTAACAGATGGAAAAATGAAATGATATTAATTGTAATTTGTAATGTGTCTCTTCTGGTGAAGCAGTGTGAGTAACGCAATTAGCCAGACTTTGACAGTCTGTTCTTAGACTTATGTCCTGACTCAACCTTTACCAAGGTACAACAGTTAACTTTATCAAGATCTGAAAAAGGGCATTGGCTCCAGCTCTCCTGGAGTAGATACTGCTGTACATTTGCCTTCAGGATCAAAAATAGCATCAGCGAAACTTCAGCTGCTCCTGTAACAGGAGGATACATGTCTTCCATGCAGGTAAATGAGAGTCCCTTTATAGTCTCCTGTTCTTTACTGTAGACGGATAGTAGACATAGAAAGCCAGGTGAGAGAAATTGAAACTTGTGAGTCCTGGGCCTTGGTTTAAAAAAAAAAAAATTGTAGCTTTGCTTTAAAATATTGCCCAACACAAATTATTTTGATCAGATGAAGGTCTCGTTCTGGAAGATGTCTGCTCTTAAGTTAGGAATGACTGTTTACATACTAAGGGACTTCAGTCAGCTATGTGAGTTTTGGCTGTTATATGATCAACGTGTTTGTTTGAAAGCAGGGAAGATGAAGAAAGGAGAAGGTAACCTCCAGGTGCTTCTAAGATACAAGATAGTGGAAGGAAAGTGAAACTTGCAGGAATGAGTAGCCGAAGTGTGAATGCAGGTAAATTCTTGGAATGGTTCCTTGAAAGTTTCCCAGAGGTTAGAAACTAGCCAGTGTTGTCCAGAAGGAGGAAAACCACGCTGTTACAGCCCAACCTGATGGTTGCTCCACCTGGTCTGGCTCCTTGCAGTAAATCTATTGTGTTGGTTGAGTTCACGATACAGAAATTTTGAGTCCATATTATACAAATCATTAAATAATTTAGGTGAAGAAACTAAGTCCTTAGTTTTTCTTGCCAGTAGCTTCTGAGTAATGCTAGTGAGCTTATGATTAAAATTATTGGTGGCTGTTGCAGGAGCTTTTGTAAGACCAAATAAGATTAGAGCCCTACTGTGATAGGCACTTAGATGTAAACACAAATGAGAGATGGTACTACCAGAAAAATGAAGTGCTGAGATGCTTAGTGATGGTGACTGTAATGTGTCCAAATGAGCTGGTGCAGGATCATTCCAGAAGCTGCTGGCAGTCTAAAGCTCTCATCTGAGGTGGCTGGCCTCAAAGTATCATGCTAAAGATGAGGGCCATTTTGAACCCCAAAAAGGTTCTGGGTGACTGAAGGTTTAACTAATAGTTTACTTGTGAACACAAAGTTGGCTTTCTAAAAGGACGCTTCAAGAACTTACCTTTTCATGAACTCATAGTTACAGGGATGTGAGCTTGCTGGACACAATCTCAAGACTCTCTAGTAAAATTTGCAGTTTGTCTGTTCAGGGATACTTTCAATTACTGTGAATATAAGTGTTTAAAATACAGTAATTAAACCAATTTCTAACTACAGTATTTTTGCGACACTATTGCATGTGTTGTGGGTCCCAAAAGACATGTTTAAGCTTCTAGCCTTTCCTCATGGGGTTTTACTGAGAACTGTGCTCAAAACTTTGAAATCCTAAGCAAACTTTAGGTACTTGAGTTAGATATCCTGCTAAAGCAAAAGGCATGTCTTGTGCCTCGCCTTATATGGCCAGGGAGCAGTCCACATAGACATTACCTGCATTCCTTATGGCCCTGGGAGCAAAATATACTGGCACTGTGATAGTCAATATGACATCCTGTGTAGCGTATGGATGTAGATACATGAGCCTTCAAGTGGTCAAAGTTTTCCTTAAATATGATAAAAGTTCACTTTGACCTTTTGCTAAGCTAACACTGATTATTTGGTTGTCTCCAAGAGGTTGGTCTGTTGTACTAGAGACTAATAAAAGTTAGTTGTTCTTAGATTCTTGGTGTAGAGGTTCAGCTGCTTTTATTTGGGAAAGCAGAAATTACCATCTTTGTGTAACTGCAACATACCTTGCTTTGACACTATTGAAATACCAGTCTCCTTATTTGATGCTTCATTTCAGAAGAGCTCTGTGGAGCCCCAGGGCTGCAGGTATGTCATGGTTTGCTGCAACTGGGATTAGGGCTGTCATAACAGTGCTCTACTCTAAAACTGCACAGTGTGCTTTTCCTTGAGTGAAACACAGAAGTTAACCTGTACCACCTGAAGGCCCTGAAGGAAAGCCTGCTGTCATGGGAGGTGGCAGGGGAGGCAGAGGTATGTTTTTGTCAAAATGTGAACACTTTCTCTGGAGACACCTCAGAACAAGGCCCCCTGCATGAATGTCTCTTGGTGAGCAGGCAGAGAGGCTACTGTAGCAGGAAGAGAGGGATTTTAGCAGAACAAAACAAAGTATAGCTGTGCGCTCTGCCAGAAACCTTTGTCTTTAATGTGGCAAAGCTCATACTGTTTGCTGAACCAGACTGCAACTCTGATTTGTTCAAGAGCATCTGTGTTGTGAGGAGGTGTATATGAGGTAAATAAAGTGTCAAAGATTGTTTCAGAGTTTTAAGTGTGACAACAACTTTTCTGGTGAAGAGCAGAAAGTATTTTTAAATTTGACTTGTTAACCAGTTCATCATTTTAAGTAAGACTTATGCTGGTTTCCCTGTTTGGAATTCAAAGGCTGGGGACTTGATATTTGACTTCAATCCCAGCTCTCCTGACTTAAGAGCTACACTTAGTTTTTTTTTATTATTTTTTTAAGATGCAAATGAGCTGATTTCACAAGTCAGTGATTTCTTAGTGTAATGCAGATGATACTGGCTATTCTCATATTTTTGCACCTTTTAATTAACTTGGGCATCTTTTAGCATGGGGCCTGACATGCTTTAAACTTCCGGATCAGAGCCTTGGGAAAGCTACTGGTTTAACCTTGATTCTTTTGATGCCAGCTTTTCTAGGAGGAGGAACTGAATGGAGGTTGCAGAGACTTAGCTTAAAAATTTTGGAACTAGCAGAGGGCTGTTTTGTGTCTCTTCATAATAGCTGGCCCTGACAGTTTAACAGAGCTTATTGACCATCTGCTTTGTCTAGTTTGCCATGTGGCAGAGCAACAACAAAGCCAAAATACTGGCTGCACAGTGTATTAATTAAATGACTTGCTTGTGAACACTATCAAGATACTAAATTGATTGATGTTGTACATTTAACTTGAAGAGTTTTTCCTTTCCTTTCCTGCAGTTGCTGGATGTTGAGCCACAGAATGTAATATACATGGTGAGAAAGGAGCTGTTCAACTGTATGTTGGAGTCCCTATTTGTCTTGTTGCCCTCTGTCTTCTGTTACGCATTCTCAACAGATGGGACCCAGAGTATATTACAGTGTTGTTCCCCTGCTGCTACTTCTGACTGCTGCTCTTTGCCTCTCATAAAGCTGGCAAAAGCAACAGCTGTTTCATAATTTCCCCATTTGAAGGGAGAAACATAGCAAGGGGAGGGGAGAGACTGAAAGACTAGCCATCTTGCTTGCAAAGGACTAGAGAGAAATGTTGTCTCTTTTTCAAGAGCCAGTATCTCTTCTGAGAACTGATTTCATGTTCTTCAGTGTTCATGTTCCTGGAAATACAATGCATCTTTCTCCGAGGTGAGACCTGCAATGAAGAGCTTTAAGCAAATAGCATTGGTTATGTCTGCATATCCCTAGCTGGAGGAACCTGCCTCTGGGCTGCTTGTTAGTGTGACTAATTCTGCTCAAAGGCACAGCCTCCTGGGAAAGCAATTTTTAAACCCAGACTGTGCTTGTGACAGAGATACATAACGTTCTCTGAAAGGGATATGGACTTGCCTCTTTGGCAATATCCAACAACTGTCTGCTTGATGAAGGGATGTGCTGTAGGTAGCATCTCTGCAGCTAGAAGCTGAATCCTGTTGAGCTTGTTATAATGAACAGATGGCTTGTTAATATGCTCTGCTGTGCTATGGCAAGCCATGCTTCTTCAAGGCCTTGCTACCTAGACTTCCAATGCAGAAATCTGCGTGCAGATTCTTTTTCTTCTGGTAACTTTCTTAACAACAGGTAACTGTTCATACATATGTCTACGTAGGCACATATTTGTGGTCTAGTAACATGCTTCTGAAGGGTTAGTGTGTATATATATGTGTACACCATGTATATAGTGTGCTGTTGAATGGTGTAACATGAAATAGCATTGCAATTCAGTCTAACATCAGTCTGAATGAAGCTACTGTTTAGCTGTATTTTTAATTTACCTAAGCTGCTGGAAATGCTTTGCATAGTGTAGGTAAAGAACTTCAGGAGAAAACTGAAAGACTGCTGTACTCCTTTGGGTTCTGTCTGAAAATCTATGTCTAGTCAACCACAGACAAAGCCCCTGCTAACACCTCCTTGTTTTGGCCTCTGGAAACTCAGTGCTAACAAAAGCATCGCTCTGATTTTGTTCTGGACTTAAAAGACCTCTGATTTACCTCAAAATGCTTAGGATCCCAGGTAGTCCTCATGTGTGCTGTTCTGCAGAACTGGGAAACTGTTTAAGAAATGAGATCTTGAGTATGCATGTGAGATCTCTACTTTCTGGGAAGCTTTGACATTACTGATAATTGAAGATGGCTCCTTCTGGCATTTTAAGGGATACTTCAGAACACTACACTCCCCTTAAAATCTTCTTCCCCTTCCCAGCTTTTTATTTTTGCCTATTGTGTTAATTAACATACTTAAGAGTAGTCTATTACTATTTTGTTACCTTGAAAACATGAGGATTATAGCAGTTCTGCCAGGGCTCCAGCCCAGTAATGAAGGGGTAGGCTTAATATAGCTCTTAAAGTCTTTCCTCAGAGCTATATTTCAGTCATAGGAAACAGTATAAATAGTTGTTTCCTTTTGCAGATATATGGGAGATGTGTGGCTAAGAAGGGGGTGGGGTGGGGGGTGGGCATCAGTCTTCAACCTTCAGCAGCCTGCTGAGATTGTTTCTGTTCAGTTCAGCCCAATTGCAATTTCTGTTCTTGGTATCACCAGTCTGTAAGTTCACCTCATTTAAGGGCCCTCATCAGTCTTGGGCTTGCTCTGTTTGCCTGCATCATCTTTCAGCTATAGTGATTTGTGATGGCTAGCAGCTGTTGCATGAGCATCTGGAATTTTTACAGTGGCACTGGAAAGTATTGCCTGATGTGTATCTGAGGAGCAGAGGGACACTTCAGCACTTTGGCCCCATTCTGTTTGGGCTTATTAACTCTGTCATAATCCTGTAGCCCACCACAAGTTTTCATTATCCAATGTGAAAAGGTCTGACACATGTTTGCTGCCTGCAAGACAGCATGTCCTGGAAATGATGGGCCCTTTAGCATTTAAAAAGTAAAGCTGTGAGTAAATTAGAGGCTTCAGAATGAAATTTTTTTTTTTTTACTTTAATACCACGCCAAAACAACAAATATCTTGCCTTACATGATACTTTTCTCTTTCAGTATGTCTTAAATGACTCTTCAGGCTATGATTATGGGATCACAAAGCTTCTATGTTTGTGTTTGGTTTTTTAAAGGAATAAAAAGAACTATATCCGTATCATCCATAACTCAGTTCTTCTGGGATGCCACTGGGAAGAGAAACACACATTTTTCTTCAGCCTGTGACCATTTCCAACAGTGCAGATGATTAGAGATTGCTGAAAAGTCGTGATTTTGCATGTTTGTGTCTCTGTGAAAAATGGAGGAAAATATTTTAACGTTTATTTATGACATCTGCTTAAAGATAAATCTTGATGTTGAAGCAGGGGGAGAACAAATTTTAGGCTGACCAAAGCAAAGTGAGAATTCAGTTGAAAAAAGTGCACTATTTAAGGATCCTGGGAGCTGAAATGGGAGGTCCTGATGCTGCAGGCTACCTTGGAAGGCAGTTAGCATGGTATCTGTTCTTAAAATGATTGTTACAGATCATCTGCAGACTCTGTCAAATGATACCTGCTCAGTTTGCATTTCCAAGATGGCAACAACATTTATAAGGCTGGCTGGCTGTTTGGAGTGCAGTTCTTTGTCAGTAAGCAAAGGTTTGCTTCTCTTGGCATAGGCAAATGTGCCCTTAAGGACGTAGGGGGCTTTGGAGTGACATGAGTAGAAGAACGTGGGTGGAGTTGGGACTCAGAAGGGTTTTCTAGAAGCTTTTAGTGGTGCTTTGGACTTCTTTGCAATGAGCTCTTTTGCATCCAGTGGTCTGCTTGCAAGGATGTGCTGTTAGTGTCTCCTTACAACCTGTTTTCAGAGACTCTCAGGAAAGAGTGCATCTGCATACTTGAAACTAAATGAGTGGGAAGACATTTTTGCTAGACTTAAAAGCTCTTAAATGGAGGTATCCTAAAATGAAAGCTAAAGCCTAAATTCCATTCAAATGTGCTACATTTGGATATAATAAAAGGATTTTGGAAAAAGCAGGCTAAAACTTTTACTGGCAATGAGATGTTAACTAAAACAGAATGATATGTCATATAGGACTTGTGAGCACATGTGTCAGGTAGCAGAAGGGTGCTTTTTGCAAGTGTGAAGGAGGTGTGATGCTACAAGACAGGAATCCCAGTTAAACTAGCTGGGAAGACAACTCTTCAATGCAAGAAAGAGAACTGGATGATTCCATTCAAAATCCTCATTTTGAAAGGAATTAATATGCCCATACCAATGGCAGAGAATGTAGCCTGAACCAGCACTTGCAGCTTTGTTCTATCTTCCATGAATACAAACTTTTCATGTGAGACATTCATGACTTTAAGTGGTAGAGGAAGGGAGCTTTCCTTGTGTTTCTTACTGGCTTGTGCTATGTTGTCCATAGAGAAGGATTGGGAGAAAGTGCCTTTTCCGAACTTAGCAGCTGCCTCTGCATTGGCATCGTGATGGCTGTTCCTTGTAGACTCAGCAAGGATTTCCCAGCCAGGAGAGGAAAGCACAAAGAGGTATTCTGCCTATTCAAGGGAAGTGGCCATGTTTCTGTTGTACTGGGCAACTGCATTACTGTCATAGTTAAAGCCATCAGATTTTTAAGGGCTGTCACAATTTTTCTTTTACCCTATGGGTATTCAATAATTTCAGAAGAGTAAATAAGTTGTATCTGACTTTCAACTTCCATTTCCCAAATGAATCAATGGAAGGATTTAAATGAATGATGGGGCCACAAACCAAGCAAGGCTTGCTAAACCATGGTTTTTTTGGCCAGCACAGGATTCCTAGAGGCTGTTCTGTTCCAAGTCAGAACCTATTTTGGTTTCTCAGCGTTAGATGCTTTATGGCAGGAGATCTGAACAAGTGCTTCCTAAACAGCTGCTCATACAAGAACTACTCTGTATGGACAAACCAGTGTCGGCACTGCAAGTGTGTGACCCCTGACTAGTATTTCAGTCACCCATTCAAGCAACAGATAAATACCAAACTAAAAATAGCAAGTCCAGGGCCCAGAATAAGTATTTTCAGTCATCTGCATAATAGGCTCTTTTAAACTTGTTAAAACACAGGATACCAAGAAATTAATTTGCTAAAAAACCCGTCCCAACCAAAAAACCCAACCTCTCTTTTTTTACTTTTATGAAAGTCCATTTAGCAGCTAATTAGAGGAAAAATTACTCCTGTTGATTCTTTGCAAATTACTTCCTTAGCTCTCATATAATTAAAAAAAAAAAGCTGAGAGGGAAAAAATTCTTGAACAGAAGTGGGGAGAAGAAAAGTCAAAGGATCTGTTTATCTTGATTGGCTGAGGTGCCTACATAAGACTCCAGTGCTGTTTGTGGAGTTGCAGCCTGTATCTGTAGGTACAGAATTACCTCCCTGCTGCTGATGGGACAGTGCAGCCAGTGAAATGTGGCAGGCAGCCCATGCTGGCTCTAAGGGTGTTTAAGTAAAAAGGCATGGCCTTCTGAAGGAGCACAGAAAGTCTTCTTCCAGCCAAGAAAACTTGATGGATGTGCTGGTGACCAACAGTAGGCAGTGTGTCTGCTAGGCAAGCCCAGCCTCAACTGAGTTGGCAGAGTTTGAAGTGCAATAAAACTCCTGTTTAGCTCTCCTAACATGTTATTCTTTCAATAGTAGCTTTGTGGACCTGCTAGCAAGCAGAACGGAGAACTGTGGAAAGAGAAGAACAAGGTTCTTTCTTTTGCAGAGACAGTTTTAGACCATTGGACTGAGGTCACCATGGCATTCTCATAAGGTCTATGCAGTGATCAGGTTAATGGAGAAGTATGGAGTGATTTTTTTTTTTTAATGGCTGATTAGCCCTTACCAATTAAAGAGAGCCCCTGACCTCCATTTGAAAATCCTGTTGCCATCACTCTTGGCTGTAGGTAGGCCAGGATCTACCGGAAAACAGCTCATGGAAATTTTGATCTTTGTCTATTATAAGCTACTAATGTTATAAAGTGCAAGCTTCAAGTAAATATGTCAATGTTTTTTCCTCTACTCTTTTATTGTGTGCTAATTGGTACCATGTTTTATTCAAAGCCTTGTGTTGGTATAACCATGTGGTTCTAAGGCAGTTTAGATGTGATGTGCAGCATCTGTCTGCAGTGCCACAGAACACAGTAGCAGGCCAGTGGTCCATATTTTCTGTTGTTCCGGTTCCAAAAACCTCTAGTTGCAGAGCCTCTCTCTCTGTATGTATTGAGCTGTCCTATGAAATTGGCCCTGCCTCCCTTTCCCTGAGTAACTTCAGTGAATGGTTTGGCAGTACTTGGCACTGTCTCGCTGTGCTTTAACCTTCCCTTTCCCCTCTTCCAGCTGACTTTTGACATAGTTGGCCATCTTACTTTCCCCCCACCACTTAAATGGGGTAAAATGTCATATGTGCTAACCATGTTCTGATGTAGCACCTAAGCAGCTGACTTAGATTTAGTGTTTGGGCAGCCTGTAGCTGTAAGGAGTTTGCCCAGAGGAAATCATGGTGTCTTGCCATAATCTTGATGCCCTCTAAACTTCTGATTGAAGGAAAGGCAAAACTGCAGTGGCATCTGCAAAGTCAGCAGCTGCCTGTGTCAAGTGTCAGTGCAGGCAGGCTTCTGTTCTGGGGGAGGGTGAAGATATTTGGGGAAGCTGGGTGGGGACTCGTGTTCTGGATGTGGAGGTCCTTTCCCTATCCTCTTTCACAAAGGCTTGCCCATAAAGGGAACTTTCAGAAGAACTGCATGAAAGATGATGTCCTTATCTCTGCCCATAACCCAGATCCCTCCATGCTGATAGAACAACCTCAACTGAAATAAAGGCACATAAGAGCTGCTTTTCGTATCACCTAATTGCCAGGATTGTACTGTTGCTATTTAGGTGTACTTGTGTGCTATCTGATAGTAAAAATTTGGTCTGCTCTAGAAGGGCTGACTCTTTGAATGGAACTTGTAATTGGAATAGCATCTGTCCACTTCATCTGCTCTACAGTCATTTGAGAGCAAAGAGGAGAGGTTGGTTGAGAGCCGAGAGGCCGATCTGTGGCAGTGCCAGCTCGAAACGAACAACAGTGGTTTACAGTGACTGAGGGAAGAGAAAGAGCTAGCTTGGGTAACGAGATGGAAGAACTTGGCTTGAGTGGATGCTCCTCCCCTGCTAATTGAAATTATCTGTTGCTGTTAATTGCTTTAATGAAGTTCATAACTAGAATTTTAAGTGTCTTGTGCGTGCTGTATAGTCACTGCCATGTTAGTGTATTTTTTTTCATTTCCAGCTACAGCTGTACCTAACTCCTGGCACATACATGGACATTAAGATGCCCTTATACTCACATGATTCCCAGTAGTTGTTTTAAATGTGTTTTGCACCATGTTTTTTAATTGTTTATAAGTAAGGAAGCCTGAGCTGTGCTTGGCTATTGGTAAGTAACACTAATATACATGATTTCCAGGCAGCTGGCAAGAGTACTGGTTGACAGGTTATGTTGTCAGATAATGTAACTGTAAGAGGGAGCATGTCTGTGTTGTTTTGACTGCATCCCTTTAGGTTTTAAAAACCTCTAAACTTGTTATTGTGGAGACTGGTTAAATCCAAACTTTTGAGTCCCTCCCTTGACTGCAAGGGACATATTGCTAAACTGGTTTGTATAACAGGAAATGATAATGGGGATGGTAGTAGGTATGGAGGAGGCCAAGCTACTTCAAGGCTGCCCTTATACTTCAGCTGTGTCTCTCTCTTCCTCTGTAACGCTCTTGGCTAACTTTACTCCCTTTCATAGTCTTCAGAAAGGAGTAAGTGATCCTGAGTATTCAGAATTCATGAGTCCGAACCATTAAGGCAACATTTTCACAGGATCCCTTTCCTCTGTCTGGTTTTTGCATTTTGTCCAAGGAAACCTTGTGCTTCAGATGCGCCATGAACTAGTGTCTTTTAAGCTAGTGTTAACTTTAGAACGTCTTATCAAGCCTATAGGAAGGAACCAAATTTTTCACCAAATGCTTGCAAGTGGCTTATATGAAAAGTGAGTAAAAGCCCTCTTCTCTCATAGTCTCATTTTCCCTTTGACTCTGTATTGCTGTCTGCTGGAGAGCGTACGGTAGTTTGCTCTTCTAAATGAGTGTGTTAGACCAACAGGTTACTGTTGCCCTGTGATAGTAGGTTTTGCAGCCCTATGTGCTTTTCTCAAGTATTTGTAGTTGGCAAGACTGTGAAAGCTATATGGTTCTTCACCAGCAATAATGAATTGAGCTGTTGATCTAAAGCTAAAGGAGCTTCAGTCTTCTCTTTTTTCCTTGCTTATGGGTGGTCAAGAGTGAGCTCCCTGTTCTTTGAAGCTTCAACTGACAGGACGCATTTTTAGAGTCACTTGTTGATTGGCTTCTTAGTGATATGTGTGGACATACTGATATAGTGAAGGCGTTTCTTACACAGAAATTACTTGCCTGGAAAATGCAAAGGCTTCTAGTCATTGTCGTATCTTCCTCCAAGTCAATATTGTGCTTCCAGACTTCAGTGACTTAATTTAAGTAAGGCTGTTTCTGCAAATCTGTCTCTGTATTTTGAAGTGGATGAATTAGAAGGGTGTGTTTGCTTGTGCTGGGATAAGGGGAGAAACAAGAAAAAATTCCTAACCACAGTGTTTCAGTGAAGGCTGGCAAGTTGGTGGGATGGGCATGCTCTTCCAATTGTCCAAGGAGCATGGCAATATCCTTTTTAAAATGTAATCCTGTGCTTTTTCTCATAGTGTGTCTCTGGGCACAACATATACCTAAGCTGCCTACTGACATGGACCTGTGATGCTGTTAGGTTATGCTTTAGACCTGGGAGCTTGAGAGTGCTGACTATTCCCTGGATTCAGACATGAATTGCCAACAGATCTCCTCTGGGATTTCCTTAGAGTAAGATGTACTCTTCCTAATATAAGCTTCAGGCTATTTGCCCACTTATCTACTAACCAACATAAGGTGAATTGGCAGATGCAGACAGGTTTTAGCTAGCTTGCTCTTCTCTGAGCCAGGAGGATATGGCTAAGCCTTGGTCTGGAAATCTGATTGCTGTTTCATAAACTATGACACCTGAATGTAAATGCTCTGCCAACAGGGTTTATTCTTTTGGTCCCAAAGCTGCACTAATGCAGCTATAGTTTCTGGACCATGCAGTTTGTGCACACTGGCTGAGCAAGCTAAGGTCTAGCTGTACCTGCCTGTGTAGGCATTATCTATCTGTGTGTGTGTGTGTGTGTGTGTGTGTGTGTGTGTGTGTGTGTGTGTGTGTGTGTGTGTGTGTGTCTGTCCATCCTTCTCATCTAGCTTAATAACCTTTTCCTGCAGCTTTGTAACAACCTCTTTATTGCCAGGCACTGATGATTACTAGGTAAGTTCCCCTTCTGCTTCACAGCAAGTGTATATTCCTCCATGCAGAGCCCCGTAAGTGTTGTTCTTGGCATTACTCTTGATTTAACAACTGGAAAACACAATTTTAAGATATTAAATTTGTCCAAATTGAAATAATCTGAGCTAAAGAGATTCGTGGTAGGTACTTGCCTCTGCTGGAGTATCTTGGAAAGATTTTTAAGAGTTCAGTTATTTCTGATGTTGAGACTAAAATCACGAAGAGAAAGGTTTTTCCACATTGCATGAGGACTTTCAACAGCTTAGTTGAAACTCAGGTATGTCTGATAGTGGAAATTTAGGAGGGAGCAGACTTGCTTTGTTTTGGGGGTGCCTGTGACCAGTTCATGAAAGTGTTCTCAGTTTTATCAATCATCTCCCCTCCTTTTTAACTTGTGCTTGTCATGTGCCCAAATTTGTTCAAGTTTGGCAATAAGCTCAAAGGTTGTCTTATGTGAACAAGCTTCCTCTATAGGAAAGGGACTAGGCTCTTGCAGTTAGTCTTGGCAGGGAGCTCTGGTCATAGAGCCTGGGAGCTGAGAGTTGCTCCAGTCTGTGCTTGCAGTGGTCCTTCCTCTGGCCCTCAGCTGAGGAGAAAGGGTGCATAGGAAGGAGGTAGAAGCAATACCCAGAAAAGGAGGAGCAGAGGAGGTAGTATTTTGCAGGAACCAAGCTGTAAGAGTAAAAGCAGAGAACTAATTTTTAAGAACAGAAGTATAGGGAAATGGGTACTTGAGGACAGAAGTTACACTACTGTTCCCCAGACTCAAGTACTCAATCTAGGTCTCAGAAGACTTTTCCATGCTCTGCCAGCAACTTCAGAGGTCCTTTATGTGTTTGTAAAGTGTTACCTCCCTCTAGTGGTGTCTGTGCAAGGCTATGGGCACAGTTCCCTGCTAGCTCCAGTGGTGAGGGCAGATCAGATCTAGATCTAGATCGAACAGATAAAGCACTGTGTCCTTGACTTATATGCAGCCGTACACAGCATGTTTTGTAGATATAGATGCACTTGGTGTGCCTGTGAGATACTGGGCAACTTGCATAAGGCATGCTATTGGCAGGCGAACACTTAGTGTCCCTCCCTTTCTGGATATTTAACTGGATCCACAGGACACTAGGCTTGAAGACAGGCTCAGCACAGAAGGTTTCTGTAAATAGCTACAATGCCACAGATAAATTATGATTGTTCAGAAACAGTAGGATCATTGACTCATTTTGAGTGGACAAATCTGGTAACTTTTCCTCTAATGTCTCTGCACTTCTATTTAGTGAACAAGAGTGATGAAAAAAGGTAGACTTAGTGTGGTGGAAGAGGGTGCTGCTCTGGTTAGAACAGCCTGGGTGCAACACAGGCTTTTCTAACTGTGCAGCCAAGACTGGATGGCATGTGCTCAGGGGTGTGGGGCCTCACACTCCGTGTTTTGTTGCCTTTGAGATTTCATATTCAACTGACTGCTGATGATATAAGTGTCTGATTGGTGAGAAAGTAGTATGTAACAGCATGCTAAGGACTGTATCATACTGGTAGCAGCATCCTAAATGTGTTCACTGATTATCAGCTCTGCAAACTAATATTTGCTGTTGCATGAACCACTTCTCCTTTCTTTCCCAGGCTTTAGATTTTAAGTAAAAAACCAGACAAACCTGCTTCATTATTTCCCAGCACTACAACTGAGATGATGCCCAGTGAATGGGCAGTAAGGATGAGGGATAGCAGGCAAACTTGAGAATTGGCTTTATAGTGGAAAGTTATCCATGGGGCAACTCTTGCCCTTTTAAATTTTAAAGCCTCAGATAATGTTTAATCAGTAAACACTTGTAAGAATGTCAGATTTGCTATTGCTATGCTGGAGGTGCTCTCCTCAGAGTCAGCAGACTAGAATGTGCAAGTGTTCCTCAGCTCTCCCTGCAAAATCCAGCCCTTTGGCTTAAGTTGCTGTGGGAGGTGGTTTCAGAGGCTGTCAGACCTTTTCCCTTGCCTCACTAAGGGATGCTCACCTGTTTCGGTTCTATTCACTGTTGGGGCTGTGATCACCAATGCCAGAGGCTATATAGCAAACAGTTGGAGAGGTTGTAGTGTCTTAAACTGCTACAGGTATTTACTACTTAATGCAAGTCTGTGCCCTGAGGTCTTTTACCAGTAGCCTGCAAAGAATTCAGGCAACCTAAATAACCATAGGGCTGTCTTCCAATGCAAGGGTGAATTTAAGTTGTGTTAAATAGCACAGAAGCTAACTTAGGTGATATTTTTGGACTTTTGAATACTCAAGCAGAAATCATCTCATCCTGCCTACATTGTTAATACAAACTGGAGAGGATGCTTAAAAGGAGAGTGTCCATTCTCCCCTTCCCAAATTGTTTCAATTGATGGGTGTTTGCACCCACAACCCCCACATCTCTTCTATTTTAACTTTTATGGGAGCTGCTCCCTGTCAGCATGCTGCTTGTGGTTTCTCCCTCCCCCCCGCCATCATCTGCTATTTGCAACACCTTGTCCCCTTCTCACTGGAGCATGTCAGTGCTTTGGTTTTCCTGCACAGCTTTTTGGCACTAACAAGATCCTTGAAATGCCACCCTTCAGCTATGCACAGCACCTTTCAGGCTTGCCCCAGCCTAATTTGGATTTAGCTGCTTAATTGTAGTAGGATTGATCACACTTACTCTTTCACGGGCACCCCCTTGCCGTGGGGAAAGAGCTTGCGTGCCCTTGTGAAGTTGAGAGCTATGCTGGTGGTGGCATATGCCTCCGGTAGGGTCTCCCAAGCCTGACAGGTCTCAACTGAAGGGTCAGACAAAGTGTGTCCACGGGCAGGATGGGCTCACTAGCCTTTGGGCAACCATCCTAGGAGAAGGACAACTCTAACTCCAAACCCGGGCAGATGGAGCTCGTTCAGCCCTGTAAGGCCATCCATCTAAGAGAAGGATACTCTAACCAAACCTACGACCTGAGGACTTCGCTGTCACCGTCCAAGCTCGCTAGGCCCTGGCAGATGAACCTCAGGTGTAAAGGGTGGGGCCAGTCTCACGCATGCTGCGCCTCACCTAAAAAATCCACCGTGCAGGCTGGAAGGGTGTACTCACGTTTGCAAAGCCCTGTAGCGACAGGCAAGGGACGAAACGGCAATACGACCCAAGGAGACCCTCCGGTGTGCTCTTTGCAACCGGTCTTGCCTATCCCGCATTGGCCTTTTCAGCCATCAGCGTGCTTGCAATAAGCGTGGGCAAAGCCCTTCCCAAATCTTCGTCTGCGAAGCCAAGCCATGAATGATGATGAATGATCACACTTAACCTCACCAATAAAATCAGGCAAACAGAAGGCATGACTACTTCTTCCTTCCCTTTGTCATTACAGCTGTGGTAGGGTGGTCAGGCTCTTGACCTAAGCACATGTTTTTCATGACTCTTGAGATCATGCAGGCACAGTTGTTCAGATGGGGAAAAAATACTTCGATTATGTTTATTCATTCAGCCAAAAATAAGAGCAGAGTTACCTTTTTGATCATCCCCCCCTCCATTTGTGTTGTGTATCAGAGTTCAAATCTGCTGTGAAGTGATGAAGATACACATGATCTTTTACAGAAAATGTAATTTAATTGAGTATCAGTATGTCAGACACAACTATAGCCCCTTGTTTCTGAAGTATTCCTAGTTTTTGTTTTGGCTTTCCATGATGTAAAAGGAGCCATGTTACCTTTTAAACCAGAGCTTCAGACACTTACTGGTACAGTTGCCCTCTGGACTGATGGCAGTGTGAACCTTGAAAATGTAGGAGAAAGTTGATTTGAAGATGGTAAGAGTGAAGAGGGATAGAAGCAAGGATTTCTCCCACATCACTGGTACCAATCAGAGTAAAATTAACCTTTCAGGAGTGCTCAGCTTCAATGAAGTGTGATTGCAAAAAAGAAATGTATCTATCTTCTAGGTAATTCCACTTCACTGTTGCCTTTCAACATCATTTCGGTTTGTCAGAATGTCACTCTGACAGGCGAGAGTTCAAAACGTGTATCTGACAAAATATCCGATGTGCTGAACAGTTCTGAGTACAGACAGATGTACTACTGGCATTTATGCAGGTCCATGGGTACATGTTTTAATGAGGTTACAGTATTAATGGTAACTCCAGGCACCCTATCTTAACAGTATAGCGAGCTGCTTAGATAAAATGTTCAGGAGGTTTATTGTCTATTTGGGGAATTTCTGGTTCTTAGTGTGATAGGCGAATTAGTGTAGACTTGGGATAGTAAGCTACTAAGCTACCATTATGGATTAATCTTTATCCTTTCCAATTCTAATGGCTTTTACTGAATATCTTTAAAGTCTGTGGAAGACTTCTCTTTCCTCTTCCCCTCATTGTTTAAATTGCTAATAAGTCTATAGCATTAGGTTAGAAACTCCCTTATTGTTGGATTGTGTTACAGTAACTAGTATTTTTATGATTCATCTCAGCAAATGCCTGCACGTCCTTTTTGACTTAAATGCATGCTGAAAAAGAGTGAATCTGCAAATTGGGCAAAGGATGTGGTTCATATATTTCTGTTCATCAGGTCTAACAGCCTGCACAACTGTGCTATCATGTTCCTGCATGCTTTCCTTCAGAGATGAGGAATGGGGAACATAATCATCTTACTACTGTTCTTCCTCCTCACACCCAAATAAACATTGAATAGCTGGCATTTTAGCCAGACCTGCTGATATAGGTAGTTGTTTAACACATTGGTTCTTAACTTTTGTTAGATTAACTCAAGCTAATTTGTTATTTTTCTTGATGCTGTTTGGACTCTTCTTTTACCCAGTAGAAGAGTAATTTTGGTGTTATCTGTGACAGTTACTATTGGAACTGCTGAATTATTTCCCAGTTGTTGAAACTTCACAGATCACTGGAACCACCACGTTTTTGTCAAAACGTTTCTTGAAAGGATCTTGAAAGGTGTTCATGGAGTACAAGACAGCTGCTGCTGGGGATGGTGGACTTGTTGCTTCATCCTGACTCTTAAATCCACTCTCCCCTTTGGACAGTTTCAGGTCCCTGTTTTCATTCAGGAGGTGCAAAGGTGGTGTGGCACCAGTGAACTGATTGATGACAGTGTATTTGTGGGAGAGGACAGACTTGCAGTGTCCATGCACTGGCTTGGATGGAGCAAAGGCAATGAAGGAGCCATATGCCTGTGGCACTGAGGCCACTGTGAGAGTGGGACTTGGTGTGGGGGAGAGGCTGAGACCAGAGTGTTTTGTATGTGCAGTGAGGTGCTGCTTTACCATTTCTAAGTGCCTTTTATGATAAGAAAATAAATTAAATGGCCAGTAGAATTTTTTTACATAACTGTAAATGCAATAATGGTCATATATGGATGATGAATTCTTATTGTGATTCCAGAGCTTAGGGGTCCTTCAAAATGTGTGGACTGCTGCTGTGACTCATGGATCAACATGTCTTGTGCTGGTGATGCAAAGGGAAAAGTGTATGGGTCGAGGAGGCTTTAAAAAAACCCAACAACTCCAAGATACTGTATGCCTTAGACTTTGTGCTTCACTCAGGCACTGGAAATCTGAGCTTTTCTGATAGGACATGCGTGTTGTCCCTGTAAGCCAACTTGAAGCAAAGAAAATCTTCCATAGTGTAACCAAATAAGCAGTCCAATCAAGAATGTTTTCAAAGCAATTTCATGACTTGCTGCAGGTTTTATCTACTTCCTCTTCCCTGACGTGTTCTTCATCCTCTTGCCCAGTACTGTGAGAATAGCATGACCTGTGCTGCTGGGATGGGTTAGTAACACAACTCCTGGCTGAGGGAAGTATTGCTTAAAAGCTGTCATCTCCTGTGTGGCTGGGGCTTGGTCTTTTGCTGGCCTGGGAGCAAGGAATCAAGCCACCATCCCTTACCGACTTTCTTCTTGTCTGACTCCAGACAGATGGAGTTGTGTGCTATCACCACGCTGCTTCTGAGGTTAGTTAAAGGATATCTCTATGGACTCAGTGGGAATTTTTGCTTTTCAGGAAGAAGAGATGCCAGATGTAGAAATTGACATTGATGACCTTCTTGATGCAGCCAATGAAGAGGAGAGAGCTCTTAAATTACAGGTACTATTATTTTCTAATTTTAAATGGGAATGTGGCTGAATTAATGCATCTGGGTCCATATCTTGTGTTTGATTAAATGCACTGAAAGTGTAGAATTAGAACTGAGAAGTTCCTAGGTCTGAGTTTAGCATAACCTACTAGACTGTGCAAAGGTAGTAAAAATCCTTTGGGATAAAAAGTTCTGGAAGGTAGGTGATAACAGGAGTAACTAAAAGTTCAAAGAATCCAGTAATATAGAGAGATATGCTGAGACACATTAGACTGATTATAATTTTTACGAGTATGTAAAATAAAGAACAGAAAATATGGAAAAATGACAGTCACATAGAAAACTTATGTAGCTGAGAGGCAGTTATGATGACCAGATAGTTTCTGTGATTCACTGCAGCAGCAGAAATACACATGCGTTCATACACAGACCAGAAATACTTCATTTTTCTTAGGATACTGGAAATTGTTTCTCTGTCTATACTAGCTAGAAACTGGAACCCATTGAGTTATCTTCGAGTAACTTGTCTAAAAGCTTGAGGAAAGGATAAGATGGTCAGCAACAGGAATTAATAGAGAAATTCAGAAGCTGCTGAAATTATCAATTCAAACCATCTTTCCGATTCTCTGAATCCCACTTGAGTTAAAAGTTAATGGAAGAATGAAAAGAAAAGAAACATCATTGTCTTGATTTGGATACATATATATAAATCAAGAGATAAAACCAATATTAGGGTCTCTGTTTATAATCTTTTCAGATGCACTAAAGGAGAGAAACCTGGCCCAGAGCAGTGGTTTGCCTTCAGCTGGCTTCTGGGAGGTGACTAATGTGATGCTTAGATGCACCACACCTGATTTGTAGTGCCTGTTGGAGAGCCTTTTCTCAGGGGCCACTGCCCAGCCACAGACACATGGGTCATGGCCCCAGGCTATTTACTCAGTGTTCATAAATAGCTTTGCTCCTGCCTAAACTAGCTGCTGCAGCTGCTCTGCCAAGAATGCTTGACCTAGCTAACCTCTGTATTCCTGCATTGCGAAGTCTGTGGTGCCCTTGCACAGAAAGGTACCTTTCACATGTGTATTGCTGGGAGAAATGTTCTTGGATTCTCCTCAGTTTTTCTTGGAGAAGAGGGATTTTGTAATTTCCAAGCTGGAGGAAGAAGCCTTCATTTCTCTCCTGTTTCAAATTATTCTGATCCACCTAGGGAGCAAAGATGACTTGCTATAACACTTGGTTTTCAGTAGCATCTTCATCCAGTGGTTTGTGGTTCTTACTCCTTTTCTTTCCCCACTCCCTTGCCAGGTTTCATACTGTAGACTTGTTTATGTTCACTGTTGTTCTGTGTTGGAACTGACGCTTTTGTTTTGCTTCTAGGAAACTCTTGTAGATTGCTACAAACCAACAGAGGTAAAAAGACTTTTCTTAAATACTATTCACATGTGGAAAATGTAGCTATTTTCAAGCTAAACTAACTTTTTTTAATACTTAAATAAAGTAAATATAGGAATATTAATGCGGAGCTGATTGGCTTGGAGTTTTATCTCCTGGTAATGTTTGTGCCTGTCACTTGACTACATAGGGAACAGAATTGGGTCCTATGGAGGAATGGCTGATCATTCCAGCTGAAGTATCAATATTGTCTTCTGTAATGTTCTTATTGACTTTACTGATCCTTAATGCTGTCATGTTACAAGAAAACTAAACACAATTCTCATCAGATGGGTAAAGCTCTACTATATTTGCATGACATTTCAACTTGAGAGATGGACTGTATGCTCTGCAATGTGAAGCCATTAAATTTTATCTCTGACAGTGAAATTGTTTATTCTGTTATGTAGACATGCAGCTTAGCTAATGGTTTTTATGAATGGACTTGAATACAATAATTCAAACCTGAACTAGGAGGATTTACTTAAGAGTACTCAACTTTCAACTTGAATATCCATTACCATGTTCACCACCAATGTAGTCTACTTCTGCTATAGTAATGTGTGCTTACTAGGAAGAGTAAATATTTTAACTGAAACTTGGACTCGTGAAAAAATAGAAGTCTAGGTTATGGGTAAGTTTCTTGTTCAATTTACAGAGTTGGTGCTTTCCCACCGGTTGATTCCTCTACTTAAAGACTTTTCAGCTGTGCATGACTAGAAGGGAGGCATTTGGTTTTTGAAACAAGGCCATATGTAGCTTGGTTCCTCTGCAACATCTGCAGCTGTAGCCACTTAAACTATTGGGGCTTGAGGATAGTCAGGCTGTCAGAAAGAACCACTGGTATGGTTAAATAGACTCTTCCATGTGTATCAGGTACATTCTTCAGGACTTTCCATTTTTATTAATTCCTCTGGTAGACTGGGAAAATCCTCCAGAATTGCTATTACAGTTTCAAGTACTAATTTCTTGACAGTGCAGAGAATTGACCCAGAAGGACTCACATGGTAACACATGTTTAGCTTGGTCTGTGTGGTACCTTGGTTTCTTTGCAGCAGATAACACACATCTCCCATTATGGAGATGCCAGGCCAAAAAATCAAGTCTTCAGATGTCTCAGTGTAGTAATGCTACACTACAGATGACCTCTGTCAGCTTCCTCCAGCCTTCTCTCAGCAAGTGCAGTTGAACCTTAGTTTTCCTTTAGAATAGGAGTGAAGACTGATACGACATGTGGAGCCTGACATGGTTCTTGTCACAGGCTAGCAAGTAAAAGTGGAGGTCATCAGTAGGTGGTAGGAACAAGGTGCCAAGAGTTCAGCAGCCGCTCGTGTGTTATCTGAAGGTGGGTGAGGAAGGCAGAGAATCAAATAATTACCCTTCTTCCTCCTTCAGTGAACATGTAATATGAGTTATTTTTCTTAGCTCTGAAGGTTGACAATGCAAGGACAGATTTCAAAGATCTGATAGCGTATGTAACAGATGTTAGTGAGTTTTTCACTGGAAACCTTGGCCATAGACCTGCAGGAAATACGCGTGCCATGCTGGCAAATTAAATTGGCATGGCAGTTTGCAGGAAACATCATCCTGGACCTGTGTACTTGACTGCCTTCAGGGAGCTTGTATCAAGGTGAGATTTTAATACTGAACTTGTGACTTGTCTCATCAGTCCTCTGCTGATGGGATGGAGGTGGCTTCTTTACCTGGAAGAATATCCATCTTCCTTGACAGTCTTCTGAGACAGCCAAGTTGAGAGGAGTACTTAATCCTCTCTTCTGTAAGGATAGTTGCCAAAATGGGAGAATTATTTCCTGGGACTGTTTTCACAACAGCAGCTTTTCTTCCGTCTGTAGCATGATAAGACCAGTAATACTGCATGACTGCTAACTTAAGTCACTTTAAAATAGTCCATACATGGCAGGTGAAAAATCACTACAAAGAGCCTTTAAGATGGCTTAAACTTGCTATATGAGGATCTACACCTTGTCTAGAAAATCTGCGACCCTTTCATATTTGCAGACTATTCAAAGCTATTGAGGTAATTGGTTTGTGAAAAGATTTCTAGAAGATTTGTGGACAGTGGATGTGAACTGATGGGATTTCTTCTCAATCATCAAATACAGTCAGTCAAGTGCACTAGGGATAACACCAAGAGTTATACAGTTGCAAAAGGCAGTAATCCCTAACTGGAAAAAAAAATATGTCATATGTTGTCTCCACTACTCAGAACATAAGGAAAAGTAATACAGGCAGAAAGCCGAACTTATCCCATCTGTTTAAAAAACAAAACAAAACCCCTAACCCACTCCAAACATATCTTAAGTCAGTTGTGCTTAATGTCTTCCACTTAGACTAAAGGTTAAGGAAAGACTGAGGTGTTTTTGCATGAATTCTGGATTGACTTTTCATCAGAAGAAGCAGAGGTATCCAGGTCACTAGAAAGGTGGAAGAAATTCTGAGCTTCTTTAATTGGCCAAAACCAGTAGCTGACAGTAACTTAGAAACTGCTATGAATCCTTTCTTCTAAAGGAAACAGCTAGACTGTTGAATGTGCTTTAAAATTTTAACAGCTTTTATAAGGTAGCAGTTACGACTATTGTTTTAATTTGTAAGGAAATATGCTTAATGTTGGAACCTTGTCATATAGTTTACAGGAGCAAGGCAACTAAATGTTAAATCAGGAAAGTGCATGTAGTCAGTATGATTTTTGGGTGCTCTTTAAGTTTACATGGATGATTCTTAACTTAAAATCTTGATTTGCTAATCAAGATTCATATGTAATATGACTGGTGTGTCATTCAGTCATTAAAAGTTAGCTTTGTAAAATGTGCCAGAACTACAAGTAATTTCTGGGCACAATTTGCCTACTTGGTTGTTTCTAAAAACATAATAATTAAAAAAACCCCACCAGTGGCTAAGAGATTTGGTAACTAGCAAACTGTAACGTATAGGTTTTTATTGGTGTTAATCATTGCAATATGTGACTTGTATTTATACTTTACATCCTTATACTTGAGCCACAATCTCCTTGCTCTTTGTAGTTAAGTTGCACTTCTTGAAAAGAAGTTGAATAGCTGCCTGACTTAGGGCACAGGCTGTGGGATCTCAAACATGGATGGTGCTTTTACGCACGAAAGTCTTCCCACTATGCAAAATTAAACAGTACTAGAAGCATTCTTCAGACAGTTCACGCTTTATCTGCTTCCCCTTCTCTTCTACCTACTTCAAAAGCGGTAGATGTCACGTAGTCTTGACATAAGACAAGGCTTGATGTGAGAGTACGTTTTTAGGTAATTCATTTTTGCAGTCAGTGCTTCACTCGTGCTGCATGTCGCCTGTGGAAAATCCCACTCAGACCTTTGTCATGTTGCTATCTCAGTTCTGTCTGCACAATGGAGAATCTTAATGCATGTCACAGGGAATTTGGAGTCTCATGTTATCAGTGATTGTAACAAAGAAATTTAAATATAATCAAACCACTATTATCAGGATTACTGATAGTTGACAATAGACTCTCATTTAGAATAGGAAGACTGTTCTGGGCATGAAATCACTGAGGTTTTGACAAGACTACACTTGGACGGAGACTGGCTAAATCTCTGTTATTGGTAGCAGCAAGACCACCCATTTAGACTGGGCTTTGGAGGAAAACTGAGTATTTGTGGCTGATGTGAATTAGAGCTTCTGCTGGTGGGACTGCCAAAGTGATGACAGGAGAAATGAGAGACTCTTAAACTACTATGGGAGAGAAGTCCAGTGAGTGGGCAGTTTTTATATTTGCTGACATGAAAAATGCAGTTGAGCTACACAATATCTGCAATCTTTGAAGAGAACTGGATAAATTAGATTCGAGGTTTCTTTGCGTCTTTCTTTTCTCACAGAAATATACAATGCTTCAGGTGAATGGGCTTGGAGATCTCTCCCACTCAGGCAGGATTAAATCTATTCTGACCATCATCTTGTTGTAATTCTTGACTCAGTGCAAAATGGGAGAAAAAGGAGATGAAGTTGCATCATAAAAGAAAGTTGTTTTGCTGGGAGCTTAGTAATAATTTTCAATATGATTTCAAAACTAATTATGTTAAATTGTGCGTATTCTTTAGACAGTTTGGGCAGAGATTTAAATCACTGACTACTCAGGGGCTGGACTTCCAGCAGCTTTTAACCCTTAATTTTGAAAGGTAGAGATGCATTTGTTTAACTGTGTTTCCCCAAGTTTAATTCCTAGTTGGAGCAAATGACAGACTTGCAATGTAGCTTTTTAGAGTGGTCTAGGCACCGTGGTTTTTAAAAGTAGAAACTGTTTTGGGATGTCTTCAGATAATGTATGTATTTTAGTATGCAGACTTGAATAGAAAGCTCAACTCTTCTAAAATGGAAATTCTAAACTTTTGAAGGATCTTTATTTGGTTTTGGTCCTACTATGTTATGAATTATTTCCAGTTAATGTTGTTATTGGGTTTTTTTGCTGTAAGCTCAAGGCAGCAAGATGTAGGATACCTCTTTAAAGCAATAGTAACTAAGGATGTGTCCTAAACGCTCAGTGCAGTGTACTGCCTTACATCTGGGTGACCCTAGGAGCTCATAGACATTTACTGCAGCTCAGCTCATGGGTGGTAAATTATTAAGCCACGGTAACTGTATTGTGTCCATATTACTTGAAATCAAGTAGGACACTTGTAGAGATAAAAGTTAAACATACATATTTAAAACCAATGCAGACAGAGGCATTTCTGGAAGAACGTAATTTCTTGTTCATCTGTTTGACCACTCTGAATTTAGTGAACTAAAACTATTCCTATGCCTGCTGAGATCTGTCCTATATTGTACTATAGTGTTGGAGGGAGTTAAGCTTGTTTTCATTTCGGCAAGTACTCATGAATGCAACTTAAATACCCACAGCAATATTATAAGAATAGGGGAGCAAATGGTGATTTGACAAGAATAAGCTGTGCTTTTTTACGTCCTGTGAACTGCAGAATAACTGGACTGCATGGCTTGACCATAGCTAAGCTTTGTGGTATGTAGTCAATGCCTTGTACAGGGCTCACCGAGAAGCTAAAGTGCTTTATATTGTCCTCCTCTGGGCACTGATGGTGCTGTGACCTCACTGGAGACACCTTGCAGGTGGGATTGTTGAGGGAGACTACAGAGATGCTTGCACCAGTTCTTGCTAATAGAAGAGAGCTTCTGGCCCCATTCTCCCAAAGCATGTGTGCCTTATCAGTTCCCTTCTTCCTGTACAATTGGCTTCAGGACTGAGCCTGTGTGGAAGGGAAGGTGTTTGGCAGTATGGTTTTCTTACCCCCCTCCCATTCCAATGGCATTTTTGAGCTATTGTTTAGTTTCTTCCCCAGATAGCTGTGAGGATTGCTCCACAGGCTGACCTGACTTTTTACATCCAACCAATCCAGCTTTTTCCAGGAAACAGCCTTGGCCAGTCAAGAAAAATCTTGATTTTTGACTTGGCTGCAGAGAAGTAAATCTGGGTGGGAAAGCTGATGTAGGGTTCATTTCATGCTGTAGTGAAGCAGAAGGGCTAGAAACCCTAAGTTTTGGTTTAAGAATTAGTCCTACTACATGTGTACTGTTTGTGGAAGAGAAATCTGGAGAGATGCAATCTAATTAGTCTCCAGAATTAATTGGAAGACTTGAATAGGAAGTCTGGAATTCACTGTCTGTCAAATGACCTCATTAAAAGAATGAATCACGCCTCTAAAGCAGAGAGGTGAAGTGATTTCCTCCCCTTTCCTAAATTACATTTCACCTTTGTTTGTCTCTATGTTTGTTTTTTTTATTATTCTGCATTAGGTGAATGCTTTTGCTGAACTGAATGCCTTTGATTCAAGGGAAAGTCTTAGAGCTAGGAGAAGACAAATGCCTAAGGCTGAATATAGATGAGTTCAAATGAACTATAGATTGTCTTTGTCTCTCATTTAAATTTGCCTTTAGAATTAGAAAGATGTCATCTAGAAACAGTGATTTTTGTATAATAAATAAACAGGATGTCAATACTTGTAACAAAACTGTATTTAAAGATAGTCTCCTTGTAGAAAATCTGTAAAAAGAATTTAAACTGAGTTTGTGTACGTTTTTGCTTTGCTTTCTTTTTTATTTACCAAAGCCTAAAGTGGGTACAAGATTTTTCTTCTATTGAAAGTAGATGAGGCCTCTGTATTTCTGGCTGTAGCCCTCCAAGGAATAATTCATAAGTAAGTGAATTTTTAGCTGAATTTTTGTTAAATGTTTTTCAACTCTATGAATTAAATAGTATTATATAAGTAGATAATCCAGCCTGGGCTACAGAACTACTTTTAACATAGATTGGTACATGATCAGCTTTCAAATGCATGATGCTAAACTTCAGCATATCTCCTAGAGGGGATTTCGAGAAAAGACTCAGTGTAAAATTTATTTTTGCGTATGAGGTTGAGATAGATGTGAATATTAAGCCTTCTATTAAGCCTTGACTGAGATGTCCACAAGGACTAAAACTGCAATATTTGAGTGATGTTTAGAGAAAACAAATGGGTATTACTGTCAAAGCTGAGCTTGTTAGTTAAAACCGAAAGCTTACTGAAATGCTGTGAAGTCTCCTTTTCTGCTGCTGAGGGGGAAAATGTGCATCTCTTCTAAAATGCTGCAAAACAAAGGCACAAGCACGAGAGCACAGTCTGTGTTAATGACAGCCCCATGCAAGTGTTAGATGCAAAATGATACTTAAATCAGAAATGTACTGAACCAATGTTGTGGCTTGCACACCCATGGGATGTGCACAACAGTTGTACTGTGTTATGTAAAATGTGTGCCACATAGAAAATGCTCCTGTTGGGTTTTACTGTTAGGTACTGCAGACCCTTCTTTCAAGGAAAATAGCTCCTGAGGGGTAAAGCATTGTCTATTATAATATGTAGTTCAAGTGAATACAGCTCCCTTTCTCTACCTTAAGAATAGCCTCAATTACCTCAGATCCATTTAGGTGGTTGTCTCTACAGTTTGGTTTATTTTGGCAGTGCTAAGAAGTTTCTAGATGATGTGAAACTTGCTTGAAAACCTCAAGCAAATATCTTATTTTGCAAAAGAAGGTGCTTGTGTTCAAGCTTCAGAGTGTGGGGGCAGGAAAACCCTTCCCTTGCTGTAATGTCGTGTTGAAAAGCAAATGACCCGTGTGTTTCATACCCAGGGGAAACTTGCTCCAAACTCTGAGCTGTGGGAGAAAATGGGTAGAGAAATGGTAGAGATGCCTCTCAAACAGGGTTATCCCAAATGAGTATTGTCAGAGTACCATAGATTTCCCTGTCCATTCTTGCAGATGCCCCTTCCTGTAATGCTCTTACTTTCTACTTATGTAAAGCCGTTCGATAGTTTCCAGTTGCAGTGTCTGGTTGCTGCCTTGATGGTCAGTGAAGGTGGTATATAGGGTATTTGTGGTTTTAATGGATGACTAAAAGTCTTCCAGAGGGAAGGACCAAACCTCAGCCTGTTCCTTCCCAAGAGATCTTAATCTGGTGGTGTGGCATGGGAGTAGAGCTTTTTATGGAAAGAGCTGTTGAAATGCAATGCTACTTGCATTAATCCCAAGTAGAAATCTCTTAAGATCACTTTAGAGAGTTTATTTCTGTGAGTTCACTGTGGAGCTTCATTTAAGTTTGATAGTAAAAAATCCTAAAGTGTATTGTGTGTCCAGCAGCACCATGCTACACTAGTTTTGCGTTATCTAGCAGGTCTTTACAATGATGAAAGAGCTAATGCATAGTAGTGCATTGAAAGCTGTGAATTTTTAGAGTAAACCTGTCTCCCTCTTTTTTCTGACCTCTGAATGGATAAGTACTGTTCTCTGACAAATTTAGAGTGGATATTGTTGCAGTGGCTTGTGCCCATGTGGAAAAAGACAGTTTCTAGAGGATGGAGGGTAAGGATTCGGGGTCTTAAGAAATCTGCTTTTCTGATCATCTCTCTAGGCTATCTATCTAACCAGATAGGAAGTGCAATATTGATATGCAGAGGTGTATTGCTGTACTGGCCTTGATCTAGTTAGTTCAGAAGTGGAGGCCAGAATATAAAAGATTCTTGGTTTGTAGCCCACACTGATGTGTATGCTGCTCTGCCTTTGCTGCTCTTAGTTAAAGCCATAGCTAGTGTTGGTGCAACAGTGCACACAGTACGGCAGAGATGTGCATAAACTGTCAGGAGAGGGAATTGCTTTGTTTGGGTGATACCTGCCAAGATTGTGGTCTCACCAGAAAAACCAGACATCTTTCTCAAGTTAAAGTACACATTTACAGAAACTTTACTTATGCACAGTGTAGCACCTGGATAGTATATATTTCCACGTGACTTTTTTGAAATGTACTGTGTTGTCATTTAGGTGGTGACCTTGTTCACTGGAATTCTAAGCATTCAGCTAGGAAGTCACACTTCTTGTCCTTTCACGTCAACCCGACTGACTAAATCCGTAATTGAATTCCATGTTTGTAGGCTTCATTATAAAAACCTTTTTGTAGGTGTATACATAGTACTGTGGGTAAACATTATTTTCCCAATGTGACAGTAAGGAGATGACTTAGCTTTTAATGAATCTGAAGTTATTATAAGATACTGTATACTAAAAGGATTTCAGATAATGGTGCAATTCTGTAAGCTTCTCTTCTCCCTCGATTTAAAAAGAGAAAATCTGCTGAAACTGGGGAATGTATCACTGTGAGTAGAGATATGGTCCATGAGATTTTTTTTTTTTTTTCAGAATAGTGTCATTCACTGAGCTCCACAACCAGTTTCATCCAACATAAGCCAGTGGCGCTACCTCTGTCTTCCTGTTCCTGCTTTGCCTCAGACTGACACGAGTGGTGTGGGGCTGAGTGGTGAGCCTGGTTGGAGAGCTGAGCCAGCTTGGAAAGTAGCAAGGCCAGAGGAAAAACAGCTGAGTTTTTAGCCAGATCAGCTGTCTGTTCCACCTGAGTATGCAGCCAACCAAAATGCTAGTGCTGGCATGAAGAGTGGTGAGAGAAACACCTCTTTTGGCAGGAGTGCTGATTTCTGTGCAGGCTTAACCTGTGAAAGTCTGCTTTGATCATTTGCATTGTATCCAGCCATAGATTTTGCTTGATTCTACATTTGGTAGAAGGTCCATTGTAGTAAAAGCTTGAAAGATGGCTAGCAGTTGAGCCTGGACACTCACACAGGCAAAAGCTAGTTGTTCACACCACTGAATGTTGAGAATATGTATATAAGGTTCCTGGAGATCAGGCCAGAGAAATTCCAGTAAAATTTAGCAGTAAAAGCTTAAATAAAAATGTATAGATTGGTTTCTTTTTTTAAACTCAAAACCATGTTATTATGGGATCATAAAAATTACTTATATTTTCTAATCTTTCTTCCTAGGAATTTATCAAAGAGCTGCTAACTCGGATAAGAGGAATGAGGAAACTCAGTCCCCCTCAAAAGAAGAGTATATAAATAATTCGAAGTAGTAGCACTCTGTAAAAGACATGGCAAGGGAAATGGGACTTTGAATACAAGACCTTTATTAAAATAGTTGTCTTTCTCCACAACTTTTTTGATTTCATTCAGTTTTAACTCAAGGAATTTCTTTTGTGTGTTTTAAAGGTTCTTTTTTAAGTGTCAATTTTTTTATCAAGAATATCAACAATTTGGATGCTGCTCAACTTTCACTAGAGGATTACTGGAGCAAGTGAAGAATCCAAGAATTAGTGATGAGGGCCAGCAAGCCTACATGGTGAACCAGAAGATCTTGTAAATTTACAGAGCTAGGAGATTTTTCCTTGCAAATAGTTGGATAACGTTTTTTAAGTTGGTTGTACATTTAACTCATGGATGTCAAGTTTCTTGTGCTTGTCTGTACATAAATTATAAAGTTGGTTGTGAATACTGTTTCACATGGATGGAAGGAAAAATTTGTTATAGTAAATTATTTAAATGGTGGTTACTGCAAATTTGCTACCGGAAGGTACCAATTTAGATTACTAAAATGAGTGCTGCCATTTTTCTAAATACCCTTAAAGCAGCCCAGTGAAGAATTTCAGCATATCTCCTTGTTTAGACAGCAGCATATGAGAATTGGAATTTTAAGGGCTTAATTTGTAGACTTAAAGTTATTTGATTGACTTTGATGCTTTGCCAGATCATTTCCTCTCCACCTCATGGTGTCTTGGAACTGTGCTAACCTATACTGAATAAGGGCCTGCAGTGATATCTAGAGAAATGTCCATCACCATTTAAAAACTGCTTCACAGTGGAAGAAAGGCAGTGTTACCAAAATAAATTACAAGCACTGTCTTGTGTTTAGTGATGTGATCTTAATGCAGATTCCTCTTCCATTATGCTAGGCAAAGAATATTATAGTCTTTGTTTATGGTTCTGCCCTGAGAAGTGTGGAGACTTCTTAACTTGGGCTCTCTTGTAAAAGCAAGAAAAGAGAGATCCCTGCTCCCTCTTGGTAAATGTCCTAACTGAAATGTTTGATAAGCTACCATATGCTGGTAGGTGACGCTAATCAGGCTTTTTATATCAAGGGTGCTCTGAACATATTTTATTTTTCAAAAGAAGTCCATGTTTGTGAATTTTATGTATACTGGCAAGCTTTTTAAATGTATTTAATTTTGTAATGTTTACCAATGATTTTATTTACCAGATATTTACTCAAATAAATGGAACAACTTGTGACTTGTTACATGTACACTTTACAAGACTTCTGTTGCTGAATAGGTTGGTAGATGGACTTGATCGTCAAAGAGAGAAGCCTGTGAGGTGGTAAGTACATGGGAACCCAGCTGTATAGACCCTATTTGGCTTTTAATGTGCCCAGTATCACTCAGCCTTGCCCCATATCAGTCAGCTAAATGTCTGTAACCTGGTCCACAGCTTCACTTTTGAACGTCTTCTGCAGATGAGGCCTGCCTTCCCTGTGCCCGGGGGGATTTAAAAAGGAAAAAAAGCTTGGAAATTCTTTCAGATAAATGCTGCTGCTTCCTTTTTTCCTTTCACCAGAGGTGAGTGCAGAAGAGTGTTTACACTTGGTGACTCTCACTTCTCTACTAAAGGTGTGGCAGAAGGGGGTCTTTCAGTAGGAGGCACTCTACCTTTCTTCCCTTCTGCACCTCTGATTTCTCAAGAAATTCCAGCAGCCATAAGAGAAGACTTGGTTGGTTTGCCTGTGGGATCTTTGATTTAAATTTTGTTTCTTGCTGAAGTTGCAATTCAGCTCTGGCTTCCTAAGGAGTCTTCCAGCAAAATTTTCTTGAAATTGTGAAGTGCAATCTGCGCTCCAGGGAAACGTGGGGGAGCTTGAGAGTTCTGGTTTTGAGTTGAGATTTCCCACTATCGTTGTAGCATTATCGGTGCGATGTCTTTGGTTCTGAAAGAGGGCCATATGAATGACCTGTCTTGCCACAAGGAGATTGTCTCTCTTTGGTTTGTGCTCCTTGCAGAGAATCTAATGTAGCTAGACCTAAATGACCAAAGTTTCTGTCAACATCATCCTTTGAAGGAGAGTGTTACAGGAACAACTTCCTTAACTCTTGAGATTAAGGGGCCTTTTGTCAGGTTTTTCACACTCTGGAGACAGAAATCAGTGGTGTTAGTAAAGAAGTCTTAGTTACTTCAAACCTCTGATGTTTGACTGGGCAGATACTTGCACAGGCCTTTTTCTGGGAAGCCTGTTGGTTTGTAATCCATTGAGAGCATTTTGTGAACACCAAGTTTATTATGTCCAAAGTGAGGGAAAAAGCTTTTGATTTGAGACTTGTTAGCAATGTTTAGAGTTTCGAGGTGGTGTCTGAAATGATGTCTGCTCATGGGTACTCTTCCCTGACTCAAATTTATTCATGTGCATTTAACACATGGGCTGGAACAACTGAGAGCATACAATACACCTTTTCAACTTTGGATGTGGTTACAGCTGCAGGTGATATTTAGAAACAACCCTAAGTGTGAAAATTGGAAGTTCTAGTAACTTCCACATCCACAGATGAATTTTGTGTCTTCACTTAGGATTTCAAATACAATTCTTTTCTTCTTTTATAATAATGGTGGGCAAAATCAGAAATGTCAAGTAATTGCAACTGCACGAGTTCTCTCACCCCCTACAGCAAAATACTACTCCAGAAATATTTTTTCCTTCATGTTACTTGGCTAAAAAATGACTGCCCAACTGTGAGGATTGCATTTGTGTCTTTTGGTCCTATTTGTCTTGCACTGAAGTAGCTGTGGAAAATAGCAGTCTACCCCCTCTGAAACCAATTGGTTTGGTGATACACTAAAACAATGAAGACTGTGACAGTCCTTACTATTTTCTTGTCTCATGTGGATGGGACAGTCATGTCTGTGAAAGACTTCCTCTCTTCCAGCTCTATACTTTTGCTATCTTACAAGTGTCAGTGAGCAAAACCAAACTAAATGGCTTTTGTTTGCAGCTGGCCTGGTTTTACTGGAGAGTTACAGGGTCTCAGTCTTCCTATGTTTTACTTGATGGAGATACTCTTGGCCTTGGCGTAAGTGAGGGGAGAATCAACCTATTCACTTAAGATTTCATTGTGCTTTATGTCTTTATACAGTGTGGGTGTTCTTGGCTCTGGGCAAAATTCAAGGGGCATATCAATAGCACACTGTTACTGAAACAACTTGAAATGAAATCTTACAGCCCAGACACTTCACTTCCTTGTCTGGACAGCTCTCCTGAGAAGGGCCAAGTCTGGCTGCAATGAGAGCTTCCTCTGAGCTTTTTAAGTGGATAATGAACTGAAGTTCCTTCTAATAAATATGTAGTGAAGCTGAGGTTTTTGTTTTGATATTGAAGTGCCTCTCCACTGTACAGAGATTGCCTGCAAGAACATGTATTTCTGGGGCCTGCTTCATGGCATAATTAGCCTTTGCATGTTTTACAGCAGGAGCTGACAGTGTGATGTCTCTCATAGTTGCTTTTCCAGTTGGCTTAGAGAAGGAGAGTGCTTGTAATCATATTTAGTGCCCTGTGAGGCTGCAGTGACAGGATAGTATATTCCTGTGGCACAGAAGAAAGGGGATGAGCCATTCTTCTGCCAGCCTTGTTTTTGCTTCTTCCCCCCATTATTCCTATGGTGAGTTTTACTCCTAAAGTTGCCATTCATGCAGGGAGCACCTGGGGACAACATGGGAGGGAAGCTTTCCCTCTTCTCTGAGAACATGACAAGAAAAGCAGGAGCAAAATATCTGCTCCTTTTGTGCACTTCAAACTCTTTGACGCTGAATCTTGGCAAGTGCCTTTAGCACTTTACTCTGGTAGGTATAGTGTATGTGAAATTGGAATTACTCAGCAATCTATTTCTGTGATAGTTTTGCTGATTTTAAGACAGCCTTAATGTAAACATGCACCTACAGGATAAAAATAAAAATCACGTGGGCCACATCAACGGAGAGCCTGTTGCTTGAAAACTAGAAGATAATACAGGTCTTGTTCTGAACAAACAGTTCAACTTAAAACTCTTGGGAAGTGGTGTAACAAAAGGATTAATTGCTCCTTGGCTACATAAGGTTTGTCATTGCCAACATAATGCACAGATATTAAGGAGGTACTGAATAACTGCATGCAGTGCTTCTTGAAGGATGTTGAGATTTAGGGAGGGAGTGTGGGAATTCTGCACAAAAGGCTAAGAAGCTTTTACATGAGATTCCTATGTTATCTCCAGGAGTGGCATAACTAATGGCTGAAGGAGAGAGTCCTGTCAAGATAAGACAAACCCTTCAATAGGCTAAGAAGCCAAAAGCAGGACATGCTAAGCAGGTATGACTATGTTACTCAACTCTCCACCCAAATCATGCTAAACATCACCTAAGAGGCAGAGACAGACAGAGTTAGGGTACAAAAAACTGGGGGTGGGGGGTGGATAATACCTGTCTGGGGGGAAAAGCCTGAAGACTTCGCAGGGAAGGTCGATGGGCTGTACTCCTCTTCCTGCACCCGAGACAGGGACACCTGCTTGGTAAGAATTGCGACTTCACCAAATGGTGAAAATACCTGGGATAGTTTTCTTTTTGCTGGCATTGCCATTGTATAGTAGTTATTAGTGCTATTGCAGTGAGTGCAGTTATCAACAGCAACTCTGAATCTATTGCATCTATCTATATATCTGTCACTTTAATCTACTTCTTATTTTTACTGCTTTGCAAAACTATTTCAGTGCAAGTCCTTTTGGGCTCTGTCAGGCAAATGCCAAATTCTTAAACTCCTTGCTTTTGCGAAACTGTTTGTTTCAGTGCAAGCCTTTCAGGCTCTGGCAGGCAAAAGTTGAACTCCTACTTTTAATGCGACAGGGAGTCAAGAAAAGAAAAGAAGTACTTGGAAGTATAGGGAAAAATCACTAAGAAAATTGCCGGTCACATGTTTAGCTATTAGGAAGACTGAGAAGAGTCTTGCTTTGCTGCATATATTACTGTATGGGAAGAAGAAGAGAGATCTGAGGGTTTTCCTGTATTGGAGAAAAGTGTAAGGAGGAGAAATTCACGGAAGGTAAAGGAAGGGATCTTTAAATGTGGAAGAAGAAGATAGAGCACCTCAGTGATGAGGGTGAGGAGCCCTTAAAGCCTGCTACTGAGGCAATAGGTGAGATCACCATCTATTAGTATCCCCAAATTGAAATTGGATGTTTTTCTAGAAAAGGTCCCATTAGACGCGTTATTCACTTCAGTCAAGATAATCAAAGGCCTTAAAACTCTAGACATCTGCTTCAAATTTTTTTAGACTTCTGTAAAGCAGAGGAAACAAGTGAGAAACTGATTTGTCTATTTATATATTGTGGCCATGTCACTACATGCACTAGTGAAATCATATTACCAGTACCAACTATGTATATGCAACTCTACTACTTTTAACTTGACTTCCGTGTTACTACTTTTTTTTCTGGAAGTAAGCAAATAGTAAGTGTAAATGTAATTAAAGTTGCTATCAAAAGTTAGAGAGAAATTGAAGAAGAGAAAATGTGCCTAGGACGTATCTAGTGCTGCAAAATTTGTTCTTCTCACTGTGGGATTTTGCCATCAGTCCAAATATACAGTGTTTCTGAAGCTTTGAAATTGCTGTTTGTAATAATCTTACCTAGTGCTGATGGGATTTTATTTGCTTTATTTTTTGGTAGAACTAGTGACCAAATTCTCTGAGCTATTAGCTTACACTACTTGCAGATTTCTCTTCCAACAAAACCTGACATTAGCTGTTTAGAATTACAGAAACTGAGCTATTCAGAAGACTGAAACTTCTTTTGGAGGTGTTTTAATTGAACTTTTTTTCTTTTAAGTGCAAAATAAAAAAATATCCTGGGGTAGCCCTTAGCAGAGATTTCTGTCTGACTAACTGTAGTACTGGGTCGGACTTGAAACACTTTAATTACCAAAAAATGTAGGAGCTGATCCAGAGACTTGTCCCTCTCTGCCCCCTAAAAAGCATGGTCAGATGAGCACAAGAAACTTTCCTGCCTCCTAAAAGAGGATCCTGCATCAGTGTCAGCAATGCTTTGACTCTTGCCCTGGCTTTGTGGGTGGGTCCATGTCCCCTCATGTAGCCCATAGTCATACTGGTGCTGGTGGGAATTGGAGCAGTGAGTACTATTGGATAGATGGAAGAATTGGAGCATGCAACTCTATGACAGGATTGTGCTTATCCAGGATTGGTGCTTCCCTTCGTGTTGCTTGACCTGAGGCAAAATGGGTTGGAATAACTTTTATTTAATATACTGATCTGCAGCAGAAAGGGGATCCCAATAGGGATAATATGCTGAAACTCCCATCAGTATCTGCTGTCTCCAGAAGCCACTTTGTGACAGTGGTGGCTGTGCAGATGCTGCATGCAGGTCTCCCCCTCTGAACCTGGCTTTGCATCAGGGCCTGTCTTCCTATTTGTTTGTGCAGCCTCTACTGCTGCAGTAAGTAGCTGGAAGCCTCATAAAGAGAATGAGAAGGCTTCAATGGATGCCTCAGGCTTGTCCAGCAACCAGTCCAAGTCAGAGTCATGTTAAGACTACAGACACTGTGCTGGGATGGTGCTTGAGATAAAGGCATTAGAACTGACTTAGAATTCATAGCTCTATGGTAGGCTAGATAGGACAAACCTGAAGCCCACCTAAGTTGCAATAACGGAGAGGACTTAGGGACGCTGCTTGTAGGTTGCTTCCAGTGTACCTGGACCACACTGTGGGCTGAGGGGGACGGTAAGCTGCCTAATGCCTGTAGAAATGTAAAGGGTCATGTGTCTTGTTTGACTACCATACCATGTAAAAAGTGGAGTTGAACTCAACCTCTGCTAAAGTGGGCCCTCAGGCAGTTTTGTACCTAGTTCGTGCAATTAATGATCCTCAAACTGCATGTTTTGTGTTGCGTCTCTTGAGTCTTAATTTCTAGGCTACCAAAGCAGAAGTTACTAAATCAGTTTTAGCATCCATTATTTCTCTTAAAGACCCTTTACTACTCAGTAGAAATGAGAATGTGTCATCTGGTGCTATTTCTGCCACAGAGGCTCTACTGCCAATACCAAATCAATCCAAAGGATGCTGTAAATTTTAATGTCTTCTGAATTATGGCCTCGTCGTTCTGGAGCTTGCCTACTTTTTGCCTTATTTCTTCACTTTCCCAATGAAGTCTTAATCAGTGTGAATGCAACTGAGCCACATACTATAAGGATAAAACAAAGCTCCTGGAGTTAATCAAACAACTGCTAAAACCCAAGTCTTTTAAATAGGTATAGCTGTACTTAGGCTATTACCAACTGACAACGTCTGTTTTTTAGAGAAAATGAACCTGTTTAATGTCCCATTTAATTCATGGTTCCTAAACTCCAGCTGTCCTTTTAAATACAGCTTTCACAGTCATCAGAAGTGCTTTAGCATATTTCTTTGGGGAATTTTTCTGGTACCAGTTTAGACTTAAGCACAGAATGATCCAATATTGGTAAAAAGCTATGTAAGCTCTCACTTGTTTGCAAGATTCCTGTCTTTATACTTGTCTCAAAGGTATTTCTGTTTCCATATCAACAATGTACCACAGTAGTGCCTGTTTTATAATGGTAAATCCTTGAAATTTTAATAGTCTACCTCAAGTGCCTACTCTTCCTTTTGTCCTCTGTGACTTGGTCAAGAGCTGCCACGTTAATTGTTGTATTGATTATTTCTTTGTCTACGAAGCTGTACATTCAGCTCAGCACTTAATCACACTGAGGCTGGATTTTCTGTCCTTGGCACAAGGACAATGTGTTTAAAAATATGTCAACTCTTCAAAAACAAGAATTTTTAATGTGAGGGTTGAGTGAAGTGATAATTGTTTAACTTTTCCCTTTCTGGTTACCTTTCAAATCTGAAAATCTGAGTGCTTCCTCAAATAAACATGACTTTTTCAGTTCCGATCTTGTTAGATGCTTCCTAAATGAATTTAATACTTGTTTTTCTTACAGTTTTTATTTATGGTTGCAGTTGGTATCTGCTCTAACAACTGTTTCCTCTCCTTCAGAATTCCTCTCTAGTGCTCTTATCCCTTTTGCAAAAAATTCAGGTATGTCAAAATTATGCCACCTCTGCAGCACCAGCAAAGATAATGAGGCAGGGATTCAAGAAAGATCAAATAAATCAGATTAACCTACAGCATTCCTGTATTTTCTTTGATGAAGGTCACATCCAGCCCCAGTCCTGAGTTTCACATCTCTTTTCCATGAAAACAGACTCTTCCCCAGGAGAGTGAGTTTATTTTTCTAGGCAGGAAGCACCTGAAAGTAAGTGCTTAAAACTCTGGGTGTTGATTCTAATATCTCAGATCAGGCTCATGTACAAGGTTGGCATTAAAAAAAAAAAATTACGATTGGGACTGTTCAGAGCTTTTGTATCCAACCACTGACTCTTGTTAACTAGAAATTGAGGAGCAGCTGTTGAATATGCATCAGGGCTGGGAACTTAGATCAAACAGCAGTTATGGTACAGGAATACACCAACCTTCTGCTTCTTCCAAAGTTTCCTCCCTGTCCGAACTTTGCTAGTCTCAAATGCTCAAAAATCATGAAGAAAGTAATGTAGGTACTCTGAGGCTACAGAGTCCTGAATCTTTTATAATGCATATTGGATTGTTTGATTGTTTCTTGAGATGCTTTCTTAGGGATCACTTGTAAGTTGTTCAGTCTGGAGTATTGAAATTGCTGGAGATGGGAAAGGCAATTTCAGGAACGGAAGTCCTAGGAAGGATGCTGGGCTTGTGACAAAAAACATTAACATTAGGGACAATCAGGGAATTACAACTGTAGATGCTGGAGCTGACCATGCTTCTGTTCTGCAGTGGTGCCCTTGGTGCAGCCCGTGGAGCTCCCCCTGTGCTGGTAGGACCCCAGGTCTGCTTGCGCACAGAAACCCATGAGGCACAGAAGCTAGATAAAATATGCTGGCATCAGGTGGGTTTAGAGCTGATGTAGTTTGCCCTCCAGTTAAATGGAGGCTTCTCTTTTCATTAAGTAGAAAGCAACCCTCCTTCAAATGGGTTAGTGATAGGGGGCTTTTGGATACCACTTCTGTGCTTTGCTGCAGTACATAGGGGCCCTGGTGGGAAAAACGGTTCTTGGGTGGGTGCTAGAGACAAACAGCTCATTTTTTTTGTGTGTAAATAGTTGAGGACAGAGACAAGCAAGCTGGTTTTTAAAATGTGTTTGGATTGAAAATATGTTGCAGTGGAGCCTATGTAACACTCCATGCAATTATTCTTCCAAATTTTGCCCTTTGGGGATGGGAAAAGGCTGTCAAATGCTGGGCTGTCTGCAAATCATGGAAGTCTTTGAGCTTTTCTCATTGTAAAGAGTCACTGAAAGCAGACAACTCTAATAAATGAATGGTAGTTGATGCTCAAAATTTGGCAGAAGGTTTCAGAGCTGTGTAATGGCATTTGGGAGATGGGTCCACAGCTTTCTATGCCACGTGTTTGTAGGTTAGGTGGAGCAAACTAAAATGACAACATTTTGATGATATCCTTTTTCTGTAAATGGCAGATTAGGTGTGTGCTCAGTTACCCACACAGCTTTCCCACGCAGTCTGAATCTGTTATGCTGCTGAGGGGAAAGGCAGAAAATCAGTGGTTGCTTTCTGTGCAGAGTAATGGGACAGCAAATGAGTGAGCTCTTATATTCAAACTAAATACCACAGGATTTTTTTCCCCCTATTTGTTGTCATTAATTAAATGGGATTGAGTTCTATACTTCAGCTGTTGTTCTGGTGCCCGCTTAGCTTGTCGCAGCCTGAGGTTTCTGTCCCATCCATCCTGTTCTGACCTAAATCTTTCTTCCTGTCTGCCAGTTTGTTGTCTGTCTTCTGCTTTGCAGATCTTGGAGAAATGTTCTCTACAAGAGTATAGAACAGCACTTTGCATTAACCCACTGCCAGGACAGAAACTGGCTGTTAATTTATCTTTCTTGCAGTATCCCTACTTGGATTGTGACAATGTGCTCACCATCACTGCTTAGGCAAAGAGAAGCACTCCAGTAAGCACAACCTGCCTACTTGTTCCTGTTGGGACTCAGGTAAATCATACAGATCCTCACACGCTCACTCAGAGGCTGCCTAAAGCGGTGTCAGCAAGTCCCACAGCTGAAAGCCCAGACATGGGTAGTGCATCCTCCTTGTACACATTTCAGACAGGCATGGCACCGACCGACCAGTGCTTAGTTAACAGCAGTGTCAAAAAGCAAGAAGCAGCACTTTCTCTCCTCGTCACAGAGCTCCTAACTGTCAATGTACTAAAAGCTTTCTGTACTAGACTGTTGCCTATAGAAGAACAAATGTGTGAACTCTGCATCTAACACTAAGTCACATTGTCAAAGCAGGATGTGGTAATTCTCTCTGAAGAAGGAAAGGAAATGTCATCTTCTCAAGCCCTGGTGCCCTTCACAGCTTTGACAGAAGAGCTTCTTAGAACAGCAGTTTCCTAAACAAGATGCTGCTAGTATCTAATGGTATATCAGTATTTTTCCTTCCTTATTTCCTGATTCCTAGTTTCCTAAAGGAGCAGAGTTAGTCCTTCTAGCAGCTGACATGTCAAAACCATCTAGGAGGAGACTACAAGAAGCTGGCAGTGACTTGGAAAAATGAAGCAAATCTGCAGGGATTCTCTTGGCTGATTCACTCACTAGCTTCCCAACCTCTTTCCCTCCCAGCTGGACCTGCCTCCTGGCAGCAAAGGCTCCATCTAGGCTGAACCCATCAAAGGCAGAAGCAGCACACTGACCTCTTTAATATCTGGGGATTAATGTGTGTTACTGTTTAAGGAGAACACTTAAATGAATGCTGAGGAGCCTTGTTCATGTTTTTCTCCTCTGTCACCACTCAGTTGCTCACTGGCAAGTGTCATAAATAATGTAGTACTTTTAAAATACCTTTAAAAAATTCAAATAATGTCTGTGAAGTGTGTCATATAAGATCACTTGTGAGGGGGAACTATGGCAGGTGTAACAAGTGTGAATCCTGCTGAGGGACTGTTGTTGTTTGGATATATTTCAAAGGTTTAAATAGGATTAAGGTGTTTATTATTAATGGGAAAATAATCTTTATTAGAGAGACACTATTTTTTATGTCACAGCAGATGGGCAAATATAAAGTTCCCGTAGTCTAAATAGTCTACCTTGAAGCTCACTCAGCCTGAGGATTTTCTCTAACAACATGTACTGCTTATTCTGTTGCGTGCTTGTTAAGGCCAATAGCTGAGACATTCAGAATTAATTATGGATTTGAAGGGCCTTGATTTACCTGTGTTCCAGCATGGGGCACTTTAAAAGGACCTTTATTTAATAAATAATGACTCTTCTCACAATGTTTCTCACTTGGAGCAGCTCACTGGCCATTCTTGAAAATCTTCTGGAGATTGACAAGGTAAATGAATAGTGTACACCTACTTAAGCAGTGCCTGTGACTTCTTGGTGCTGTAGCAGTAAATAAAAAATAATAAAAAGCCAAGCTATATGGTTACATAAACTGCCTTTTTCTGTCGGGATAATGTTGACATCTGATTTGTGTGGCAGGCAGTAGGCTTTCTTGTCCTGTAAAAAATAATAGGTTAAATTAAGTAAACCTTCCAAACAGACCAGTTGTCTGTTACCTTGACAACTGGTTATAAAATGCAGTGCGTAACACTGTGTGAAATGTTCGTTTAACACTGACCACTGCTTCCTCCTTCGTCCCTAGTGTGTATGCAGCACTTCCTGCTATAGGAAGCGGGGAGAGGTGTTTTAGCATGTTTGCTGCCTCAGTTCAGGGCATGTGAGATTCTTTGCTTCGGAGCGTGGCCTTCCTGGTGTGTGGAGCAGAGCAAGGTCATCTCTAGCAGGCTTAGGAAGGGAATAAATCAATGAACCAAGCAAAGGCAGTCACTGGTAACTAGCTAAGAATAAAGAGAAGGGCTTGAATTAGCAGTGTTCACTGTCAACAAACAGAGCTCGAAATCCTCAGACCAAATGGTGCATTTCTGAGCTCAGGGTGAGGCCTGGAGGAAGCCTGAGTTGTTATTGAATCTCAGGATGCTGTGGCCAGAGTGAAGGTCAGCTTCAAGCAATGTTTGCTGACAAGTGCAATAGTTGAGTGCTGCGTGAGCTGGCTTTAATGGACTTGGATGAAATAAGAAACGGTGGACCCAGAGTGATGTTAAAGGATTTTGTGTGTGAATCCATTAACTCTTGTTTTTGTGGTCCTGCTGGTTTTGCCTGGCTGGGGGGTGGCAGAAAACCTCAGGGAGCTCCTTCTGACCCAGCTGTGAGGGAAAAGAATCCTGAGTGCCTGACTGCAAGGTTTCCAGCCCAGTGGGCAGCCTGAAAAGAGCTGTATGATTCAAATGCGCTATTAAAATGCTACAGTGGCTCTGGGAAAGAAGTAGTACGTGTGGGGTTTCTTGGGTGCTTCATCCATTTTTAGTTTCATGTATTGCTCTTTTTTTTTTTTAAACTGGCTGCTCTGGCTCTGTATTGCTGCCATGGCATGCCTCCTTTCAGATGTTGCCAACCTACACTGGACCAGGGCTTGATCCAGCTGAGTAGAAAGGCCAAATAAAATATTCCTGACCTGGTGTTAAGCAAGCCGCACATTGCTTCTGCTGTGCCTGTGCCCTTGGGGCACTCCACTATGCCTGTCCCCGTGGCCCCCAGGCTCTGGTGGCTGTCCTTGCTCTCCCTCACCCACACAGATCTCTCCGGCATTGGGAGCCATTCTTTGCCCTGCAGGAGAGGAGAGCTTGATCTGCCTCCTTCCTCTGAACCACCTCCTCAGGGTTCTGTTCAGCTATAGCATCTCCATGCCGTTCAGCAGTGGGAGAAAGGTATGCAGGTCTTGAGTCAAGCTGAGGGCTGGTGCTCACAGCCTAGAGGCTGCACAGCATCACTCGGCAAGAAATCACAGGGATCTCCCAAACTGTTATTTCTGTGATGTACTTGGGTCATATTCCAGGGATTTCACCTGTCTGGGAGGGAGACGCTGGCAATACAAATGAGCTTGGCTGCAATGAAGAAAAAAATGCAGCTGCTAAGAGATCTTCTCAGCTCTGCAAACTGGAATTTAAGCTAGCAGCCTCCTGTGTGGCCTTGAGAAAATTGCTTCTGCACATTAGCCCCCCTTGCAGTAATGGTCCACGGCTCGTTTTGTCACAGGGGTATTGTCAGGATAAATGCAGCTGAGGCAGGAAAGCGGCGTGGTGATACGGCAACTTGACTGTCATGGATAGAATGCCATAAATAGGATGCGTAACTTGCCCATGTAGTTTCATCCTGGTGAAATAAATTTTCTTAGCTTGCCTCAAAACTGTATTGATGTTTTAAAGTAGAAAACAAGACCAACCCCACTGTCCAGTGCACAGAGGCAAGGAGAGTTATTTTTAACAGTGTGGGAAGTGCTGTACTTAAAAGGCTAATGCTACCCCCTGTATGTGCCTTGCGTTTTGCTCAACAGAAGCAGAGCCCTCTCGGGTTACGGAGCTGAAGGGGAATAGCAATCTGGTGTGCTAATAATTCCCATGTTACTATTTTTAAAGCTCTGCCTGTGTTGTTTGTAGTGTTGTTACCCAGCAGTGCCTCCCAATGCCAGGTTACCTGAGGTAAACTTTGATGTTTCCGCTTAAGTCTGTATTAAATTTCTAGCTTTTTGTTTGCTTCCCCCTCATTACTTACGTTACAGGCTTCTGCTCTTGTATATAAACAAATTTTTAAATAATCTTGTAGCCAGAAACTTGAATTTCACAAAGCTTTTGTTGTCTGGCTTGAATACTTGGAGTTGTATTTGCAGAGTCCCAGCACCCTCCACCTGTCTTTGTGACTTTAGTTGTGGGTACACAAAATTACTGCTGGTGGTGGTTTTTTTTTTTTGTGGTGGTTTTTTTTTTTTTGTCCTCGTGTCTTGATGCTTTCCGTGTCAGCTTGTACGTGCAAACACCATTGAACACGTACAGGTAAGCTGATGGGTCAGATAATTGTAGGTATAAAGGTCTTCTTTGCATGCCTGCCTCAATCCCCAGTGGAAGCTCACAAGGAGACACAGTCTGCTGCTGTGGGGCTTGGTGAAGCCTCCACACTGCTGGCAGAGCGGTCTGAGAAATCTGGCTCCCTTGCAAGGGTTCTAGCAATACATCTCGACAGCTATGAGGATGCCTGTGGAAAGAGAGCTACCGAACGAGCAAACAAGACAGTTATTAGCAATAAAAGCTGAAACATTCATGAGGATTCCTCTGAAAGAAAGGGAATTTTCTATAGGAGTGGGGAAGGTCATCGCACACCTTGTCCTCTGCAGTAACTCTCTTACCCCTTCAATGTGCAGGCAGATGCCCTCACGTCCAGACCCGGTCAGCCAGTGGCACCGAGATTCAGCATCCCTCACCTGGAGCAGCAGGGCTGCCTGCCTGCCGCTGTGTTCCTGGAGTGACAAGCAGCCTTCTAGGTGCGTGGAGCAAATGGGGAAGGGGCAGAGCTGAAGCGGGGGAGGGGACAGCTCAGTTTCAGAGTCACGGGGTGGAAGATTTGAGAGGAAGAGGAGGGAAGAGTGAATGGGGAGGTCCTTATGTGCCGAGCTGTCTCACTGCAGACGCAGAAGCTCCTTGCTGTAGTCTTCCGTGTGCCTGTACACAGAGGTGTAATATAAAGGTTACACCGATGTACTATCAACCTTCATTTTTATTGCAGGCTGGGTTTAAATTATTCATGTGCAGCACAGCAATGACTGAACCTGCTGTTAGACTGTGCCTTGTAAGACCTTTTTAAATATTTAGCACTTACTAACAGAATGAAGCAAACAAACAAGAGTAGCTAAAGGGTTGAGGAGGCACTTAATTTTTAAACAGTTAAAAGCAAATTAGGCAACACTGCAGAAGACACGTGTGCAAAGGCTCTTTGCCTTCTACTGAGCGATCTGCACAGCGATAGGAGACCATCTGGCTGATCTGGATTTCTGTGTGGGGCTGACTTTGATCAGTTCAATGAACGGTGCTCTAAGAACGATGATCCTGTAGACTCAGCTGCTTGGCAGCTCCTGGATTTATCTTTTCGGTCAGCCACCATGGGAACTAGGCGCTTCTAAAGATACATCTGCTGTGGGCAAATCTCACTGTGGTATGTCCTTGTAGACCCGAGCTGAAGCTCTCACTCTGCCAGCTTCCCTCTATTTTCCCTTCTGCGTGGGTGGATGTTGCCAAAGCGAATGGATAGTGATCACACTTCCCTGAGGCAAAGAAAATAGAAAACATTCCCTGGCAGCTTTCTTCATTCTTTATTACAAAGTCCTGTTTATCTTATCAATATTTATGGTGCTCTATATATTTTCATGTTACATCACAGGTCAGTGGAAGACTAAGTAGGTTCAGGAAAGTGCTGTTCTCCTTAAGGATTGCAAAGTAACTGAACAGCTTGCCTGAGATCATGCAGAAAGTATGGAGTGGAAGCTTTGCCCTGAGTTTGCTGGATTTATTGTTCTCCCTGGTTGCTGCCACAGGAGCTCAGCATGGCGTCCCTTCCGCTGTTGCTGGTGGTGTCCAGAAACAGTGAGGGGTAGATGTCTGTGCTGCCTTACAGCAACCGGGTGGGAGGAGTGAGTTTGACTTACTGACCTCAATCCTCCAGGAAAGACTGATGACTTTAGTAGCAGATAAAACAGCAATCTGAGAAGAAGGAAAAAACAACCAAAGCAAACAACAAACCCTACATCCAGTTCAGGCCTGAATGCAGGAGCAGCTCTGCTTAGAGCATCTCCTGTCTGTCCACTGAAGCCAAGGGGCAGGAGTAGGTCTCCTAGAGCTCCAGAAGGCTGGTGGCTCTGTGGGCAGACTGAGGACATGTCTGTATGTGAGGCTGGACTGACAAACATGGTCTGCCCAGAACAGCTGCCGGCCATGGGGATGAGGGGTGAGGTTAGTGCAGAGGGCAAGGGAATTAATGTACCCGAGGGCAATGCTGCACTTGAGCCTGGCCTCTCCCCATGGCAGGAGGGAAGGTGACATGTGACACTGAATTGTGCTGGAATAAAACGGGTTATGGACAAGAGTTTGTGTCAAGCCAGAAGAGCTGTGTCTGAGAAGATGCAGATAGGAGCTGATTGCGTGTGAGAGATGCAGGGGAGCAGCATGCTTGTGAGGTAGAGGAGGGGAAATAAAGGGAAGGGGAGCTTGAGAGGCCGGGAAACAGCTTGAGGTCAAATGAGAAAAAGTGGAACAGAGTAAAGGCAAGTGCAATTAGATATAATAAAAATCCAAACAGAAAACTCAGCAAGGGCTAGAGAGCATACAATGATGTGTGGCTGGGGGAAAAGGAGTTTAAAATCACAGAAATAAAATGAAAATGACTAGGGCTGCAGAAACAGTGGAAGATGATACAGTAACATCGAACAGAGGAAGCAAGTGCTCATTTACTAGGCTAGGTCAATGCTGTATTTATCTGAGTAACACAAACACTCTTCAGGGTTGCTTAAAAGGATTATATGGCTTTGGCCAGAGCATAGTAATAGGGGACAGTAAATAATTATAGGTGGGAATGCTAGAGTTACTAATTGTTACAATTTCCTGACACTGCTCATTGTAAGATTCTCCTTTCAGTTACTTGTAAGTCTAAGAAACTAATGACTGGGCTGTAATTTTCCATACTAGCTGTCTGCCTAAGGCTGAATGTCTTTGAGAAACAACATTTCAAGACAACTGGGACAAGACTGGGAGCATGCAGGAGATGGAAGTGGGGACAGACAACAGAAGAGGAGTATAAAAATGTCATGGATTGCCTAAGGACAAAATCAAGAAGACAAAAGCCCAGCTGGAGCAAAGACTTGAGACATCTTTAAGGGTAACAGGAGGAATCCTGCAGGTATGCTAGCTGCTAAAAGAAATTCAGGGTAAATACAGATCTGCTCACAGCTGGAGGAGGCAGCCTAGCAATGGTTGGCACAGAAAAGGCTGAGGTGCTCAAGTACTTGAAAAATAGTTGCAAAGATGAAAGACCCAACTCCCCCCGAGTAGTGCCAGGCAGTATATAAGGGGCAATGCCCATGGACCGCACTGTGGGGTATCTGGGATGGATCTGAGGAAAAAGGAGAGTGGTGGTGCATAGAAAAGGTACCCTGAGGGGATTTGGAGGGTTTTTGGGACCGAGATGGACAAAGCTGCAACTGACCTGATGTGGTTTTGCTGATCACCCTGCTGTGAGTGGGGGATGGACTGACTCCCAACTAGCCCCACCTTGGTGCAGTGATGCTGTGGTGGAGTATGTTGCTTTGACTATGGTGGAGCAAGGTGTAGTGAATTTTTATTTGAGAAACTTCAGCGTCTCTGCATTCTAGCTTTGAGAGGCAAAAGAGGTCAGATTTTAGGTCATGGGTAGAGGACCCAAAGCAGTGTCCACCAAAGCAGCCTTTGCTTCTAAGTCCATAGTGACAACCCAAGTTTTTTTCTCTTACTCTTCCTCTGCTATCAGGAGGCATATGGGAAAGCCTTGGGCAAAATGTCCCATCTTCCCTGGTGTCACAGATGATAAAAGAAGCAAACCAGGCTTGGTTCTCACTTATACTTCTCTTTCAAGTGGCAGCAGCAGTCAGCTGTGTGTCTAAACTCTGGCAGGGTTTGCACATACTTTTCCCCATTTGACATCTGAATGTTTCTGCCATGCTCAGAGATCTGATACGGATGACAGCCTTGAAAAACACTGGAGGAAGTGACTAATTCTTTCTCCAGAGCAGGGATTAAATTGTGCCTCTTGCAGAAAAATAAAGGGGGAAACAAAATACTGAATAACTGTGAAGTGAAACCCTATTCTGTGCAGTAAATAAGGGAAGAGTCCTGTGGAAAAAAGGTGTGGTCATATCATAAAGACTACCTGGTAAATGAAAACAACTGGCAGAAGTGATGTCTTTTTTTCTTGGATTTTGATCACCTGTGTAGTGCTGGGTGTCAGGCAGCCAGGTTTAAGCAGGAAAGATCTCTACATCAGTCTTTCACACCAGGCTCTAGTTTGTCCTGAAAGCAGGAGAACAGCATCTTGCTAAAACTGCACTGGTGTATTTGTAGACCCACTTTTCATTTAGCAGGTACTTGGTACGTGAAGTTTGAGCGTAGGCAAACAGGCGGTGTATCTGTGTACCTCTTGTCAGTGAGGCAGAAATGTTACTGATGTCATTACAGAAATTCAGAGACGTGGGTTTGAATGTAACGTGTGAGAGATGGAGAGCCCAGCTGAACAAGCTGAAGACCAAAAGTTCAGCATAGAGTAGGGGATGGTCACTTGCTGCCTCCCAGAATACTGTTCTTGGCCATCCCACGAAAGGGAAAATCCGTATGTGAGTTTAAAGACAGGAACTAGGGCAGGAGAAAATGTGTGGCTCTTGCCGCAGAGAAAAGTCACCAGAGGAGTTCAGCAGATTTGTACATGACCTGGAAAACGGGGTCAGCTGTGAACTGCCAAAATTTGCTGATGGCATTAAATTGTTCGAATTAGTCTTCCAGCAGGACCAGCTGTGAAGATGTAGAAGAACCTCATAAGACTGGGTGACAGAAAAAATTTACATGTAGAATTCGGTACAGATGAATATTAAGGGATGCACATAAACCCAAAACAATTATAACTCTACGTATAAAATAATAGCCCAGATAAAAACTGAGGGGGTTGGACAACATAATTCAGGAGCTTGATCTGGCTTATATCAAATCCACCCAAGGGTACTGAGGAATGCTCTCAGAAGTGCTCACCAAGCCACTGTTAATCATTTACCAGCAGTCCTGGCTAACTGGGGAGGTCCCAGTTGACTGGACGTTTGCAAATGAGATGCCCATCCACAAGAAGGGCTGGAAGGAGGATCCGGGGAGCTACAGGCCTGTCAGTCTGACCTTGCTGCCGACGGAGGTTCTGGAGCAGACCACCTTGAGCGCCATCATGCAGCATATACAGGACAACCAGGTGATCAAGCCCAGTCAGCTTGATTTTATGAAAGGCAGGTCCTGCTTGACTAACCCAATCTCCTGCTATGACAAGGTGACCCCTTAGTGGATGAGGGAAGAGCTGTGGATGTTGTTTACCTGGACTTTAGTAAGGCCTTTGACACTGTTTCCCGCAGCATTCTCCTGGAGAAACTTGCTGCTTATGGCTTGGATGGGTGTAGTCTTTGTTGGATAAAAAACTGGCTGGATGGCCAAGCCCAGAGAGTGGTGGAGAATGGAAATCCAGCTGGAGGCCAGTCACAAGTGGTGTTCCCCAAGGCTCAGTATTGGGGCCAGTTCTCTCTAACGTCTTTATCAGTGATCTGGATGAGGGCATTGAGTGCACCCTCAGTAAGTTTGCAGATGACACCAAGTTAGGCAGGAGTGTTGATCAGCTTGAGGGTAGAGAGGCTCTACAGAGGGATCAGGACAGGCTGTATTGATGAGGCCAATGGTATGAGGTTCTACAAGGCCAAGTGCCAAGTCCTGCACTTGGGGCACAACAACCCCCTGCAACACTACAGGCTTGGGGAGGAGTGGCTGGGAAGCTGCCTAGCAGAAAAGGACTTGGGGGTGTTGCTTGACAGCCAACTGAATATGAGCCAGCAGTGTGCCCAGGTGGCCAAGAAGGCCAATGGCATCCTGGCTTGTGTCAGTGTGGCCAGTAGGAGTAGGAAAGTGATTGTTCCCCTGTACTTGGCACTGGTGAGGTGACATTTTTAATACTGTGTCCAGTTTTGGGCCCTCCGTACAAGAAGGATATTGAGGTCCTGGAGCATGTCCAGAGAAGGGCAATGATGCTGGTGAAGGGTCTACAGCACAGGTGTTATGAGGGGCAGCTGAGGGAACTGAGGTTGTTTAGCCTGGAGAAAAGGAGACTGAGGGGAGACCTTATTGCCCTCTACAACTACCTGAAAGGAGGTTGTAGAGAGGTGGGGGTTGATCTCTTCTCCCAAATAACAGGTGATAGGATGAGAGGAGATGGCCTCAAATTGTGCCATGGGATGTTTAGGCTGAATGTTAGGAAAAATTTCTTCACTGAAAGGGTTGTAAAGCACTGGAACAGTTTTCCTGGGTAGTGGTGGAGTCAACATCCCTGGAAGTATTTAAAGGAGATGTAGATGTGGTGCTGAGGGACATGGTTTAGTGGTGACTTGGCAGGGCCAGGTTGGTGGTTGGATTCAATGATCTTAAAGGTCTCTTCCAACCAAAACGATTCTAGGAAATATCTGAAAATACAGATAGTGGTCAGTGATACTCCCAACGTATCAAATGTTAGGAGTTGTTAACATGTTGAGGAACAGAGGAGAACATCGTGAACACTGTGTAAAACTGAACAAAAGAGAATATTGTATACTTTCTTGTACCTTCTCCTTGAATCATCTGTACAGTTCTGATCCTCTCATTTCAAACAAGTTATGGTAGACCCAGAAGAGGTTCAGAAAAGGGCAACAACGATAATCCAAGGTGTAGGAAGCTTTTTGTACAGGAAGGAAGATGCTAGACTGGAGAAGAGGTGTCTAAGGGTGAATAGGCTAGAAGTTTACAAAAATCATGGGGAGGATAGCTAGGGACAGAACTCAGCTGATATGAGAATTGAGAGGCACCAGATTCAGAAGAAATTCAAACATTGCTCTTTGGGGTTCCCCAAACAACAAGTGGCTGACCTGAAGGGCTGAGTCTTTATCACAGAATGTTGTGGGTGCCAAAAATTCAGGGGAGACTGAATGATTAGCAGGGAGAGTCGTTTCTTACTATGAAAAGATAAACCCTCATAACCCTCATACATACCTGATTCAGGACAAGCATGAGCTGGAACTGGGGAAAAGGTGGGACAAGTCTTAGGGAGAAGAATCATACAAGCTTGTTGTATTCCTATTTTTCTCCTAGACGCTTGCTTATTGTAACTGCTTGGAGAGGGGTTCCTGGGCCAGGTGGCTGTTGGCCTGATGCAGTTTGTCTGATCTTATCTCCTGGTGAGAGCGCCTCAAGGGGCAGACCCTAGGCCTGTTATCACTTGCCATCTCAGTGGAGAGTACGAATTTCTCATGCAAACTGACAAACTGGTTAAAGAATTATACTAAGTATTTTTATAGTTATATTTTACTCTGCTATTTTGAAACATCTTCTCTACCTCTAAATGTTCCTGACTCTTAAAAGCACATCTGTGGTGAACACTCATTTCATGACAAATCAAGATGCATGGCCCTCATTCCAGTGTTATGTGGGCAGCAGATATGATACTTTTACAGCAAATATTAGTTTTGGTAAAACAGCACTTTCTGCTCTGGTCTTCACTAGGCTGGTTTCCAAGGCTTTTTCTTGGAGGCTGGATGACAAGTGCTCACATGCTTTTTTGTCATTCTATCATTTGAGAGCAAAAAGGGGGAAGGCTAATAAAGGAGAGGTTTCTTCTCCCAGTATGTCCTGTCAATTTTCCTTTGATATGGAGAAGAACTTGTTCCTATGTCAAAAGAAGCCAAATGTACACTGTGAGCGAACAACATGAGCCCTCCAGTAACTGCTGTGGCAGGGAATTCAACAGTCCCTACTCTAGTTTGTCTCACTCCAAAGACTGTTAGGATTCCTATTAATTGCAGTAAAGTCAATACAGGTGAGAACTGACCTTGTAGCTCAGAATGATGTTAGAAAAGAGTGATAATCTTCAGTAAGTTTTTGTGATGGACATACCTTATGTGGGACAGCTAGAAATGGTGGGAAGCAGTAAGGAGTTATTGAAAGAACAGAGTTGAATAGCTGTATTGGAAGGAATACAGGGAGGTCATTGGAATCACTTACCAAAAGCAGAGTTAACCGCAATGTCAGATGAGGTTGGTTAGGGCCTGTTTGTGATTCAGCAACTGCTTTGTGCAGTTTGTCTTTTGGCACTCAGCTGTAGGCTAGCCCCAGTGCAATGATCACGGTGTGGATCACTGTGTCTAGGTCAAGGTTGTGAAGAAGTAATGAATCTTGCAAGGTAAGATTTTTTTTTTTTTCCCTTGTATCCACTCACATCACCTGCTTTTCACTGGGTCTGTGATGTTGGTAGTTCATGCAAGACATTGGGGGAAAAAGGACAACTAAGCTGCCTGCCTGAGCTGGGAGAGTCAATGGCAAATAGGTGCTATAAGCAGAGCATTTCTGACACTTGAGCCTGTCTTGCCAGAGAAGTGATTGAGTAAGACTGACCCCCAAGTGCACTGTATGGGGCCAAGGAAAATTAGCAGCTTTTCCTGTCCATGACACCTAGTCCTTGCCCAGCTGTTGGGTGGAACCAGGATGCTGACTTGATCCAGACTGATTTGCTTGAGTGTTTTCACTGCCTTGAGAGTATCTTCCCCAATAGACATGACCTTTGGGCCTTGCTGTGTTTCAATGAGCTGAACAGTCTGTGGTCTGTAGATGAAACTTCTTACTGGGCTGGAAAAGCCAGCTTTTGTCCCCTAGGGGTCATTTGTTATCAGCCTCCATTGCTGTTGTGGTGGCTCCTGCTTCCAAGGGTAAGTTTGTCTTGGAAGTGAGGGACAGTGTGTGTTGGGTGATTGAGCAGGTGTTCAAAGACAGTAGACACACAGTTGTGTTTTAAATACTTCTTCTGTCGTCTTTCTGCATGGGTTGTTGAACAGAATGAAGAAGCACAAATGAAATCCAAGTACCCTGTTTGATGTGTCCCTTCCCAGTCCCCCAGCTCAGCCTCCCAGCCATGTTCCTGCAGCTTGTTGCTGGTGAGCCCTGATCTTATGATCCGGAGTGTTAACAGGCCAGTGAGCTTGTATGGCAAGGTCACAGCTGTAGATGACTTGTGGCTGGGGACCACAAGAATGGTGTTGCAGGGAGCTGGGCGTGGGGGGCGGCCTACTGCCTGCTGCTCCCCAGCTCTGTTCTGTGCCATGGCTCAAACAAGAGCTCTTGGGCTGGTGTTAATATTTGCAAGCTTTCTGCCACCTGCTCTCAGAATAAAAAATTAATATGCTTATGCACTGACTAAATCATGCTGTATACTAATTCCTGAAGAAAATGTTGATAAGAGTGCTTTTGAGAAAGGCTTTTTAATACCCTTTCCAAGTCACTAAAGGAATTCCAATTAGACCTTACATGTGGTTTTCATTTCCCTTGTCATTGGTGTCTAATTCTGAAAAATGCTTCCATCTCTACTGCTTTCATGTATTGTTTGCTCTTCATATTTGTCCACCCGGCCATAATCCTGGTGGATGACATGACAGCTATTTCCACGGCAAGAGCATTATGAATTCTAATAATACCTTGCAGTGAAGTAGCACTTCTATCCCTGGTGGAGCTGTGTGAAATGAAGTTTTATATAGCTTTATATACATACTTTCACTACTTCATATGGTTTTCTAACCTCACATTGTGCAGCTCCTGACTACCACATTTCACGTAACTTGGAGAAAAAACCCCCACAACCCTCATTTTCCCTTTGTGCTTTTGATTAAAAAAATCTCTTCAGCTTGAAAGTAGGATTTATTTAGTTTTTGGATTGGAAACAAGGCTATTCAGCATTTAAAAATAAAAGTAAGTGTCCTTATGTGCTAAAATAGGCTTATTTTGGTTTGTGTAACAAAAAGTAAACGCCAATCTAACCCCTCTGAATTTTAGCTGGTCAGCTTTGCATTTCATTACTGCTCTCCCATGCATCTTTACTCTGAAAAGGTCAAAAATACATTTTTGTGCTGAAGATTTTCTATTAAATAATTGTTTCCTCTGCCATTAAAATACAACTGTTTTTTGAAAGGGATATGGCCAGTGCTGAACATTGTGCTGCAACATTGTGCAGCAGTTTACGGGATGCAGTGAAGGGAGTACAATGCCCAAGCGTAACGACAGCAAGGAATTGTGTGGGCTGAATGTTAATGACTCAAACTGCAGTTTTCCAAAGGCACTAGGTTTAACTTCTCTCAGCATGGACGCCAACAGACAGAGATGTTCCTGGCCAAGTGTCATGGCTTTAGTTCAGCGCAGATGCGGAGGGAAGGTTGCGGATGAACCAGTAGCGCTAGGGTTTTTTTGTAGTACCAGCAACTTCTTTGTCTTTACTAATGAAAAATATGTCTGTGAAATGAAGGACTGATAAAAAAAAATCCAATTATTTCCCTGGGTGTTGGCTTGGGGAAAAAATGGTATTTCCTAGGCTTCTCTAACAGTTCTGCTCAGTGCCAGAATATGTGTTTAAATTGGATACCTATGGCTGCAGCCACTATCAAGGCTAGAGTTCTGCTACGTTTGTTCTTGTACAAGACAGGGCCCACCCTTGGCTTACCTCTTTTTTTAACTGATGTTGATCAGGAATAATTTCACAGAAGACAAAAGACCGACACTGCAAAAGAGTCCCAAAGAGGACTTAGCCTCCTTGTGCATTGCTTTATTAATTATAATACACTTGAGAACTAAGAATATAATTTGAGTGAGTAAAATGTGCAGTGAGTCATTGCTTCATAGCTCCATCCCTTTCCAGGGGTGCCTGTGCAATTTCTATTTTGTTCCTGGAGAACCTGTGAGCTCGGTTATGTCCAAATCAGAAGTACTTATATATTTAGTCTGTATTTAAGTTCATTTTTATTAATCTTTACGTAAATATGGATTGCCCTGTACTCTGTGGTATTACATAATTTGAAGGAAAACTTTTTCTTTTAGTTGTCCTATATTTTGCAATATGTAGCTGTGAATATCCCGTAAAGGGGCTATTTCATAAGCAATAAGTACATGCTTCTTTGTAGAGATGCACCACTGAAATGTAAAGCGAATGCTCCATGAAATTCTGGGAAAAATCCCAGCAGGACCTGTCCACTGCTCTTGCTGGCCTCAGAGCTAGACTCCAGACATGTGCAATGGTTTAATGGAAAAGGGATTACACAATATACAAGAGTAGGGCACAATGTACTGTGGCTCTAGACAATGTTCTTGGTCATGCAGAAGAGCATTTTTGCAGTTTATATTGTATTTGGAAGATACATGCAGAAACTGTGTAGCTGCGTGAAAAAGCAAACCAAATTAGATTACATGTTCTTTAGCAAGATTGCCTTGGTGCTCTTGTGTAGATGTTGAACACTTCCAAAAGCACAGACGTTATCCTCCAAAGCCCTCCATCAGTATACTGAAAGTTAAGGCTTTGAAATACGTTTCATTATGAAGTTAGAAATAGCTATTTCTGATGTGCTGTTTGAGAACCCTTATTTCACGCATTAAACAACATACAATGCAAAAGTGACTACAAACCTTATGGCAAAGAATTTGTGGCTAATAACCAAATGTGTAGCATATAGTCTCCTTGATATTGGGAATATAAAACCGTCTGGAAAGGGGTCATCAGAACTCTGATTCAAACCCCAGAGCATTCTAGGATTCACCTAAGGTTTGGGGACTCTTTCCCCTTCTTTGCTGCCATGCTTAGAATAGCTGATTCCCGCCAGAAGGTGTGTACTGGTGACAGCCCAGAAGAAAGCATCAAGCCCAGAACCTCTGGCTGCTTTTTCACTGCTACTTTCATTTTCACTGCTATTGTAGGACTTCTTTAAATTTTTTTGTTATTGTTTTTTAGCAGCTATGTCTAGAATCAAATTGATCAAGTTGCGTATTTCTGTTCTGGAAAAAAAGCATCTTCAATTCTTCCTTATTCTTCCTTACTTTCCTCAGAGGAAATGCCATCTCTTGTATACTATAGCTGTGCCAAAGCATCTCTGTGCTTGCAGTTTGGGATCCTTTCTTTGCTGTTCCAGGGCAAATCTCACAATCCTAAGGAACTCAGTTTAGTTGCCTAAACAACAACCGTCTAGTGCTGTTTGAGCGCCTTAGGGTTTCTGACAGGTCTTGCAGCATCAGCAGATGTGCCACGTAGCCCACCAGTGGCCCACACCCTACAGAGGGGCAGTTGGGGCACTGGGGTAAACTTGGGTATCTCAGGGGGTCTGAGGCCTCTATGTTTAGACAGGAGAACTGGACCTCCCCTATCCTGGTGTGTCCAACTGTCCAGGTGTCAAAATGAGGATTATGTGAACAGATAAATCTTAGACTTTTATCAGAATGCTTGCCTTGCAATTCCCATAGGCAGGAGATCTCGCTGTCGTTCCCTCCTTGAGCAGTGAAGAGAGGAGAGCAAGCAGGGCCGTTTGTGGGGTAGTTTTGCTAGGGGAGGGAGAAGGAAGAAGAAGAAAAGGCGATTGGGTCCCGGCAAGCAAATTAGCTTATTGAATTTCTGCCTTGTGCGATCAGTGGGCGTCCTTTGGGGGTGGCTGTGAGCTTTGGGTGGGTACATGGGCAGGTGCTGAGCCACTGGGGGCCATGCTGGTTGAGTGCTGCCTGGGGGTATGAGCAGGCCTGGGAAGCAGTCTCTTGGGTGTTGAAAAAGGGAGGGAGCGCCTGGGCCTGGAAAGGGTAAAACCAATAGCCAAGCAGCTGGGCCGTGCAGTGAGTAACATAGTTGATGCTAGTGAGGACTCAGGTTTGAGTTTCTCAAGTTAGTATGGTCCCTCATACTTGGCTGAGTCTGTTTTGCCTGTTGCTACCTGTTTTACTCTGGGCATAGTAAGGTACAGGGCGGGTGCTTTAAAGAAGAGAAGCTAAATTTCTCTAAGTGTTCAAAACCAAACAGACCTTCCTGCTCAAGGTGCAAGAGGTCCAGAAAGAGAGTGGTGGATTCCCACAAAATTGCACAGGCTGCACTGTGGGTGATCACCTCTTGGGGAAGTTTTTGTCGGTGTGGGGAGGCCATGACCCTGGGAACTTTCTTCTCCTGAGCAGCTGGGAGCAATGGGAGCTTCCTAGCCAATGTCTAACCCTCTGGAGGAGACCAGCTGTGTGGCTGGCATCACAATGTGCTCCCGTACCAAGGGTGCTCCTGCAACCCAGGAGGCCTTTAAGGGTAAAAAGAGGTAGATAATGGAAAGGGAGACTCTAATACAAGGCAAAATGACACCGAGATCTGTGTTAGACATCTGAGTAAGCTGTGTTGTAACCTGTCTGCTGCGCACAGAGAACCGCATGAGGAGTTTGAATGCTGCACTTGGGGGTGCTGGCAGAAGCTAGTGGTTGTCGTTCCTATTGGTACCAATAAAGGGATGTTTTGGGGGCTGTCTTCAGGTTGAGAGGTGGGAGACTGGTATCCCAGACCTCTGCAGCAGCAGTGTCTGAAATACTGCCAAGGCCATAAATAGGGCTTAGGAGGCAGGCAAAGAGTCTGCACAGAGGAGGTGATGGGGCAGAAAGGTAGGATCAAGGCATTTTGGGAAATGCGGAAGCTTCTGGGACAAAAGCAGACCTGAGCAGGCTGCAAGGCTGCCATGGTTAAAATGAGGCCAGGCTGTGCACCTCTGAAAAGGTTGGGAGGGAAATAAACAGCCCAGTTGTAATAAACAGGGAAAATCAGAGTGCCTATGGGCCCCCTTGGCCAGCAATGCGCAGTGATGCGTTAGGGCAAAACATACCTGTGCTTTTACAGCAGTACCTGGTGTTTAAAAAATAGGATGGGTGAATGAGAATTCCTGAGCTCAAAGGGCAACCCTGATGGAGCAGTTGACGCAGGCACATGATAGGAGGAGGATAATCAGCAGGGTATGGTGTTGCCAGGCTACCAGCCTTGCCAGGAGAGAAAGCAGGACATATTGGCGGGGGAGTCACGCTGTATTTGAGCGATAATATGAAGTGTAAAAGCATAAAAATGTTCCAAAGAACAGAGGTATGCAGTGGAACACCCAGTAACCAGGTGTCGTGGTAGGATCTTACTGATGATCCCCTGCTTGGGATGACGATCATCATAACATGACCAGGTAATGTTACACAACATGAGAGGAGCTGCAGTTGTAAAACAGACAGTAAAGTAGGTAGTTGTAATGTTCCTCTATAGATTGGATCAATGCATTGTCAGGGCGAGGTGCAAAGGTAAAAAATTTGGATGTGCTGTATGACTGCTTCCTAGAAGAACCGCCAAGACGCTGATCTGTGTTTGTTCCCAAATGGTGCATGAGACCTACTTCAAGAGGTAGCTGTCTCAACATGATTAGACTTCAGCAAAAGCAAGACAAATGAATTCAGAACATGAATATTCAAGAAAAGAAACTCTGTGAAAATGAGGCAATTTGTCAAAAAATAAAACAAAACAACCTTGAAAACAGTAATCTAGAAAGTGAGAAAACTGGAGGCTTCTCAGTTACTGTATTAGAAGTTTAGGTAAATTTTACATTGCAATTACAAAGAGAACATGAATCCAGTAAAGTCCCTTCAAGGCTTAATAAAGCAGTTGAGGCTGTCACAAGGAGAGGATCAATATTAAAAAATGGGAAAATGGTCCAAAGGAAGAGAGCCTATAAATAATGACAGGTAAATAGACAATTAGAGAAGGACTAAAAAAAACCCTCATACTTGGAGAGCCTTGCAAAGGATGCTTGAGCTGCTAGTGATGAGTTCTTTAAATGCATCAGAACTGGGAAGCCAGACATGGAATGTCCTTAAAGATTTATTTCTTACTAGTAGGAAGAGTTGAGAGCAATTTATATGAATGATCATGAAATGACGCTGTCCATGCTCCTCTGGAAGAGAAGACAGTCACGGTCCTGGACAACTAGAAAATGACAAGTGTGATTCGAATGATTAAAAAAGGGGGAAGCAGGATAATTATTTTTAACCAATCACTTCAGTTCTCTGAAAAATTCTGAAACAAATAGTTATGCAGTATTTTGTAGGCACCCTTGAGATAACAAAGTAAGTAGTATCCGTTATGAATTTGTCAAGAGCAAAGTGTGTTAAGTCAGTCTAAATTATTTTTACAAAATGGTAATGCATCTTACAGGTAGGAAGGAATCAGCAGGAGCTGGCATCTGATGTTTTTTCACATGTCCTTATAAGTAAGCTATGGAAAAATGGTCAAAATGAAATCATTGTAGTGTAGGATCAAAACTTAATGAGTACCCATTTTCTCAGGTAGTGTCAAAGGTTTGTTGTCGAAGTGAAAGGACAGATCAAGTGGAGATTTGGGTAGTATATGTTGGGTTTTCCTCCTTCTAGGATCCAATAGTATTTTGATAAACTGAAGAAATTGCTGGGAAATAAAAGGAGACAGTTGAATAGGGACGAGTGCAAGGTACTACCCAGAGGTAGTTAATAAGTGGAAGCAGTCAATATTTGCCCTGAGGCAGTCAGTCAACACATGCAGTAGTTGATGCAGGGATGAGAAGGGAGTCGAGTGACAAGGTAGCAGCCTGCCAGAAGAGGGTCTAGGGCTTGCAGAGAAGCACAGGCTGAACAGGATCAGCAGCTCCATGTGAAGAAGGACAACCTTGCAGCTGGCAGGGGGAGGAAGGTGAAACACCAGGAATCTATCAGATACCTGCTGCTTTTTCTGAATAGGCCGGGCCAGGGATAGAGCTTTGTACTTCATTTTGAGTGGTAAGCTTAAAGAAAAATGAGAACTGGGAGAATGAATGTGAAGAAACTGTGAGAATGATTAGAGGACTAGAAGACATCACCTACTGGGATGAAAGAATGAGGTTGCTTAATCTGAAGCAGGGGGATGGAAGGGAACAAGGAAGCAGTCTTTGAATATGTGAAAGATTCTTGCAAGGAGGAGGTGAATACAATATTTTCATAGTTATGGTAGCTAGGGCAAGAGGTAGTGGTTTTGAATCTACTGGAAGTGCAGCAGAAAGATTAAAATTAAACATGAGGAAAATCTCTGTAAAACAAGTATAACAAAGGACTGGAACAGGATCCAGAGTGGCAATGTTGGTGATGCTTCATTGCTGGAAGGGTTTAGGACAGGCTAGCCAAATCTGTCCTGGAAAATATAGAGGTACAAGGTGATTCTGCTGTGAGACAAAATTATTCTAAGACTCCATTTTCTTCCTATCCTATGTTGTTCTGATTTAAATTCAAAACCTTTTCTGAACTGCTCTCTCTTCTGTGCACTGTTTTGTGTTTTCTTTGATGTGAAACTTTCTTTGAATAGCGCTGCTGATACTTTTATGCTCATCTGTTTCACACAATTCAGAATCTTAGAAATGGTTTGCATGACACTTTTATTCCTAGTCTGCAAAACCAATCTGATATTTGACATAATAATCACCGAGGAGCACAATTTCTTTGACGAAAAGCTCAGCAAATAGTTAAGTAATTGGGAATGCTTTCCAGTGTTTGTTTTCTTAGTACACCTTGGCTTTTTTAGGATGGTACCCTTCATGTATTCTACCTACTCCTGTTGTATTCTGCTCTCCAAAGCTGTTGAGAAATGCCTTGCTAATAAACTTGTTTCCCGTACTTGCGTAGTCCTGTTACTTCTCTGTAAACATATCATTTCCCTCAATGTTGTTAGCCCTTCCCGGGCTAAGGAATGGAGGAACGCAATGTAATTACTTAGTGAAGTTGGGGAGATCTTTACATCACTGGTAACTGGGCCTACCTTAGGTGTTTGCTGTATTTGTGTCTGAGCAGAAGGAAAGTTAGATGGATAAAAGGCTGCTGCCTGGTCTTCTGTGTGCATTGTTTTACTTCCAAGGTAATATTTTTCCTTTGTTAACCAGTATGTGCCCACCCACTCTTCCTGTCCCTCTTATTAGGAGCAGAGCAGTGAGTCAACATGTTTCGCTCTTCTGTGGGTAAGTATTGAGCTTTCTCTCTTGTCATGAGATAATGTGGTGAAGCATCTGTAGCTCTTTTCGTCATCATAACCTGGAAGTTTTGCCTGGAAAAATTGCTTCCAAATCTATTCAGACTTTTGGTTCTGTTTATGAAGAAAGTTTTCAGCTGTGAGGCAGAGGGAGCTTGTGTTAGAGCCACCTGGTTAAAGTAGACTATCAAAAAGCCGTAGGAGGATGTCTTACCACTCAGATGGGGTGTTTCCAATTAAAGGATGAAATATGATTGGGACTGCCCATAAGCAGACAGCACAGGCTGCTGGTACCTGCGACAGGCAGCAAAACCACATCTGCACCCCAGCCTCAGGCACTATGTGCCTGGATGGCCTGTGCAGGTGTTGCAGAGTGTGAGTGAGAAGATCTGAGATGCTGGCATCTCTGGTCACCATGGCAGCCCTGGGGATGGCTGTCTGCAGCTGCACCTCTGCTGATGAAGACTGTAGAAGACCACATAAGTTTGCTGAACAGCAGATGAAGAGATTATAGTCCTATAATGTTTGCCTTGCCCTTCTGCTGGGGTTTCTGGCCTCTGCAAGTGAGCAGGGTATCCCTATGAGATTTGGCATGGCTTGTTTGTGAGAGCAAGTGAGGGTTAAGTCACCCTGTGCTCTCTCTAAGTCTCTAGCACAGGGGCAGCAGCTCCAGGGGAGGACAAGCAGACAGCTGGGCATAGCATAGCCAGAAGCAGTTTTTGAACAGCTGAAGGCCACGAAAAATCTTTCCTCTGTCCTGAATGTTAAATTCACTGGAAAGTTGCCTGATGACTATAAGTCCCTCCGGGGCCATTGCAGGCAGCCATCACCCTTTGGTTTGGAGTGGCTGGTCAGACTTGTCGCCTTGTCCTGGTAAGGCATCTTTTTATAAAGGTGCATGTGGTTTGGAAAGGGGTTTAATTCTCTGCTCGGTCTGTTAGTTGCACAGCTATGCAGAAGGCAGGCCAACAAAAGATTCAGCAGTGTGGCTCTGAATGGAGAAAAGGCTCTGATGTAGATGTATGGTTGCATCTCTTTAGTCTTCATGCTGCAGTGGTAATGTTCATCAGGAAGCGTGAGCTAGCTCAGCAGATGCTGTTGTCTTGGAGAGAGTGTTATCGTTGATGCCTGGCTTATTGCTAGTCTTGATCAATGATTTCAGTAATAAAGGAGGAATCAGTGCTTACCTATTAAGATTCTGCTGTAGAGCAAAGTATGAAAGATGGATAATAGATGTTAATGTGTAGTGACCTTTAGTTTCCTTAATAAATGCAAATCAATTGTATTCCTTAATCAAAGACAAACTAACAGATAGCTACCAAAGGAAAGGACTCGTATCATTGCATCCCAGGGCACGCAGAAAACAGGCAGAGAGAGAACATGAGCTCCCAGGTTGCTGCTGGTGGGAACGAGGAACTGTGGTGTGGGGCCAGGATGGGGTGAGCATGTGATTGCACTGGCACAGAAAACAAATTGGTACCATCTCTCGTGGAAAGACAGGGACTTTTGAGTACCTTTCCGTGAGTCGGCTCTTGTGACTGTTTCTGGTTCGGGGAGGAGAATGGCAGTCAGCTGCAGCAGAGATTAAATTATAGCAACTTTGGATAGCAAAGTTGCTTTTGACAGGAATTCTGAGGCTGAAATTCTTGTAGAGATCACAGCTGGCATCAAGACGTCTGAGCTTGGGGAAATAAAAATCATTTCTGTGTTGCTTAGTTCTTTACACAGGGAGTTTACTTCCTTACATCCTAAAAATAGATAAAATCCCCCCACCCCACTTTGAACAGTATCATTTTAACATCACATATTTCCCTCCACGCAACCCTATTTTTCTATGAATGGGTTTCTTTTATAGATGCCATTTTAAGTTTACCATACAAGAGGCACATCAAAGCATCTTCCTCTGTAACATTCATTATTAAATATGATTTTAATTGACTTGAGAAACCATTCTGTGAGCATTTTAGCAGTGAGGCCTCCTGTTTCTCTCTCACTTTTTTTTTTTTTGTGAGGGGAAATACCCCAGGTCATTCATGTGTTATGACAAGATATTTGTCCAATGATTTCAGATAAGGGAGTTCCCCCATCCTGTAGTTTTTGCTTTGATTAGCACCCATTACAATGCTTCTGTGCGTGAATGCATTTTATCTTCTTTTAGCTGTCAGGAGTCTAATGCTGTTCAGGCAGTGCTGTAAGAAAGAAATGGACCTTTTCTTTCAGTGTGTGCATTGAACTAGATGGCAGTGATTTACAGCATGCCTTAGAAAAAGCGAGAACTTGGGGGACTCTCTGGATTGCATTCCTGAAACCACTGGTCTGGCACAACACTCTCTTCTGTGCGATCCCTTGCAATTCCAGGCATAATCCCTCCTGCGACTGATGCCGTCCTGTGTGACTTAACCAGATCTTCTCCTATGCAAGGCTTGCTTCTGCCTGTGTTAGAAAGGAACCCGGTGTCAGGGTTCAGATTTCAATGTCAAGAGAGAAGGGGGCTGGTACAGGGTGTGGGGCTCAGCCTGGGCTGTAAGGCAGAAAACCACTGCTGGTATGGGGAGGAGGTGCGCATGTGGGTGGATGTGTAGGAAACAGGGACAACCTGTGATTTTTGTACAAGGACTGATGCATATTCAGAGCATTGACCTTGAGACATGCAGAAGAATCTGGAGGCTTTTCTTTCAGAAAAGATGACACAGCCACATAAATGAACAATATGCTTTCTGTATGTATTTCGTCACGTTCAGACAGGTGAATGAGTGAGGCGCGCTCAAACCTCTTTGCATATTCTACCATCTTAATTCACAAGACATGGTACAGAACTTGTATCACCTTGTTAGTGGCCTTTAGCTTCTCCTGTTTAAGTTCCTATATCTTACTTGTTTCTGTATTAAATGTGGTGCTGCATTTTGCAACCATGTTGTTGGCCCGTTCAGTGCATTTTTCTTAATCACAAGAGCAGTACTTTAGACTTAAATATCTGCACTGAGGTAACATAAGCTATATATCGAGTTGATGACTGCTCAATAATTGAGGCTGTAGTTCCCTTCACAGAGAGTTCCCTTCACAGAGAGTGTAAGATATTCCAAATTTCACACGACCATCTGTATGCCATGCTTCAAGCTGAATTCAGTGCAGAATATGTTTGATAGACAATAGTATCATTAAATAAATTAAATGCTAGCAATAGGCGGTCAGCTTAATTATGGTAGCTGGCTGCTTTTAAAAACCAGTGAATTATTTTGGATGATAACCTTTTCTAACGTCTTGCAGTTCTTGAAGTCAGTGCGGCAAGGAGGGAAAATGCCTGTGGCAGAGCTCTGCTCAGATGCCTTATTTATAGGTTCATATTATCATTTTCTGTTTTGACATGTGGAACAACCATTGACTGGAACCATGAGATGAGCTCCACCACTACTGTGCCACAGCTCTCTGACAGGGTATTGAGATATTCCGCTATTCAGTTTGCTTGGCTGATAGGTTTTTGTTTTCTTTTTATCAACTGATTCATATCAGATGCTCTTATGTATGAGCGTGAGGCTTAACTGGAAAGGAAGCTAGACTTGCGTGAAGCTTCATGGAGATGGCTTGTGCTCCCTGTGGGTGCTTGAAAAATACACCTGTTCAAAGCGAGCATATATTTTTCTTTCATGAACCTGTGCTCTGGGGTTCACGAACTCCTACATTCATTTGCATCCCAGTCAAATCCTTTCTCTGCTTCTGCACGGTTTCTTTCCTTGCCTGCTTCAAGGATCTGAGATGGAGATTAGCATTCTGGTAGGAATAGCTAGGCTCTGCAGTAAAGGTCGTCAGCAACACTGGGTTTCTCAATATGGCTAGTAGAAAGCATGTTACACAAGCGTATTATATTCTAAAGCAATTATTATCACTCTATTTTCAAATGATCCTTGCATTAAGTAATCTATTGTATTTCAAGACTAGAGTTAAAGCAACAGCCAAGAGTCATAAAACCTGACTGGAATAGGGTGCTGTGCACGCCCTGAGGAGTAGGAAAGACATTGGAGGCTCCTTCAGACAAAGCTCTGCCAAGTCTGCTTGGGGAGTGACCTTGTGCTGGCTGCTGGACTGACTATGCAACTACATGATCAGGCTTTCCCCCCTGCTAAACTCTCCTGACAAACTTTTATTCACTGGCAGTGAGCTATGATATCTCTCCCAAATAGCTCTGAATGAAACCTCTCTGTCTTTGACTCCTCTTCATTTCTTTTGCCCATTTATGTGAAAACATTGGGTTCCTGTGGCATTTGATTTCTCCTTCCTTCACTGATGTTAGTTACTATGGAAACTGCTAATGGGAGAAAAATCAAAAATTGCTTTCCCCAAATACAATATGAAGGAATTTCAAATGTTATCTTGAAGTTATGCACTGAATATCTAGGTTCCTGAAGGATGGAAATATAAGTGAGGATTGCTGTGTGAACAGCTTGTAAAATGCTAAGTATGTGGAGTGTTGTTCTTGGTTCAGTATGTCTGACTGGCATCATAAAAAATTGTTCTAGTACTGTTGTTTTCATGTGCTGTGTGCCATATAGTAGAGTGATTTCTATAGGAAATCACATTTTACTGCAGATTGAAATAGTTGTAAAATTCATATATCACCGAATTATCTGTGACTGGTGTTTTTAGGGTAACTAACAAATCCTACTAAGTTTCAAAGAGATTTGGTCAACCGAACCTCTTCAAACATCATAGTATTTTAAAGAAAGTTTCTCCCATCATGAACAGAAAACAGGTCACTACTAGACATCCCCTTTCCCTTCCCAAGCATATTCAGACCCTAATCAATGACTTGTTTTGACCTGAGACGAGGCAAGAGACAGATTCCCAATGCATCCCTTGAATGTGGTGTCAGCTGCTTTTACATGGAGGACACTCACTGGATGGTACCAGGCAGCTGTTAAGAAATGTGAAATTACTTTAAAAAAAAAAAAAAGAAAAAGTTGCAGATGATTGAAAGCAAATTCAAATGTGAAATTTCCACTTTTGATCTGTGCATAAGGTTCCTTCCTAGGCAGTGGTTTTACTATAGAGGGCAAATTAAATAGAGTGAAGAACAGCCCAGAATCAAAGTTCTGGTATTTGGCTGGGACTGCTGGTAACTCTCCTAAGGACTATGGCTTCCAGGTAGCCACCAGGTGGGGTGACCCTGTGTGATGTGCTGAAGAGGAGGGGATGCAGCTCTGCACCTTGCCCCCTGCAGACCTACACCACACTGCCATGCAGCAAGGTTGAGTACTACCCTCTGTCTTCAGTGCCAAGTTTGTTCAGGTACTGATTTTGAATATGGTAGAGGTTTGGTGCATACAGAGGTAGCTGAGGAGGAGGAAAAGGAACATGTTTTGTAGTATTCTGGTTCAACTTTCTCCTTGCCCTCAGGATGCCTTAGATGTGGGTTTCTGGTCTAAATTCAGCAAATGCTACTTACACAGCTAAGAAAATCCCCCCTGCAACATCTCCCAGAAAATACGTGCTCACAGAGAAAGGAGGGTGGACTGAAGGAATTTGTACAAAAAACTTTCTCCCCTGGTACAGTACCTGTATCAAAAAATAGGTTTTGGAGGTCTGTTCTTTTCCAGCCAAGCAGAAAATATAGGTAAACTTTACCTGCTCAGCTCTGTTTCAGTTCTGTACAGGATTTCTTCCTGCTGACCTTTCCCAAGTTGGTATTTAGATTTTAGGAGGGGTTTCATATCTCCTTGAATTCCTCACCTTTATCCTGTCTCCTTCTGTCACTTGCATCACAGGGAGATGGTTAAGCCAACATGGAGTGCTTTTTCCTCTTCAGGCTAATGCAGAAGGAAAAGTTGGAAGTCATGCAAAGTGCTGTTAGCTGGTTTGTTAGCTGGCCCCACAGGCCAGACTGTGTGGGGAGTGATGACTACCTTGAAGGCTAGGAGAAGGGCAGGGTTTCCAGGTGGAAAACCCTGTTCTCAATCTGCCTCCTTTTTTAGGTGGCCTGGCAGCTGAGGCTGCAGCATTACTGCTGTGGCTGTGTTCACTGATGCAGGATGAGGTTTCCTCCTCAGCTATGCCATGGGGTCCGCTTAGGGCCTCTCTGTTTTGGAGACTGCAGAGAGATTCAGACCTTCATAAAAAAGCCCATTTCCTTCATGCAGAGTGAGCGTATCCCAGACCCTGTATCTCATTTTCTCCTAATAAAAGGAAATCAGGCTTTAGTGATAGCTAACCCAAAATGCTCTTGCACTATACATATGCAGTTCCCCTTCCCCAGTCCTTTGGTGAATGTTTCCAACTGCAGTTCAGCACAAGGAATTTTCACAATCAAAGAGAGTCATCCCAAAGCACTAAAATCTTGAAGAAATATTTCACTTGCCCCTTTTATAGTAGGAGAAGAAAAGATGCTCTCAGCGGGGATTTTCCCAGTGAAGGTGGCGATGGAGCATATTCTGGGCCAAGAGCACTTTTATGACCTCAACTTTGCCCAAATGTATCTAGTTTGCAGGGCTCTTTCAAAGGAACTATGGGAGATGTTTGTGGTTTTTGTTTGCTGTTTTAAATTGCATCTAATGCAGAGAAACTTCCTGTTGCCTGCCTCTGTTATTGATATAAAGTTCCGCTAAGGTTTTCTAAATGTGCAGTCTTTCACTTTTTATATATTGAATACTTTGCTTCACTGAGCTGCAGATAAGATGAATGGGGAACTGCTGGCTAAGAAAAGGCTTGCACAATGTGTTTGAGACCTCTGTGTCCCTGAGCACTTGATCTATTGATGGGTTTTGTAATGCTGTTATCCTGCTGATCTAGTTGCAGGATTTTACCTCATGCTGCAGAGTGCTTGCAGAAGAAAAAAAGGAGCAAGGAGTAGTGGTGACCCAGTTTTTCTCACATGTGCACACGGTATGTCCTGGATGTCCTCCAAGTCATTTTGCTGGACAGTGTTCTTCATGCTGGGGCTGGTCTCAGCATTTGTTACTCCTACTGATGTCCATGAGGAGAAAGCAGCAGGACACAGTGGATGGTATGCTCTGTGTTTGAAGCATATCCTGAAAAGTTTTATTTGGAAATACCTACAGCTGTGGCCCTCATACTACCTTGTAGTAGCTAAAACTGGGCTTTCAGCACCACTTTAAGACATATCTCTTGAGGCTTAATGCCCCTTGGTGGGAGCTGTGCAGAGTGAGAAAGAGAATACATTTTAAGAGTCCTCTTTAAAAAACGTGGTGGCTAACCCTCAAAATCCTAATGCTGGAACTGCATTTAGCTACTTCCAAATGCTTTCTCAAAGCATAAGCTTCATAACTGCTTGGAGGAAAACCAGAAATATTTTTAACTCGAAGAGACCAGGCTGTAGGGAAGGGGCATTTAGCCTGGGACTACAAGCGTTTGGTGCTACTCTTTGGCTCCAGCCTCCTTGAAGGGAATAAAAGGCAGGTTATTTGCCTTGTGCTTGTATCACTGCAGCAACACAGTATGAGTAACAACCCCACTACCTCCTAGAGTTCTCCCAGCCTAAATATTTTTTTAAAACAGACACCTACGGGGCCATATTCCAAGTAGTGTATCGTTTCTTATTAGCTATATACTAATATATACTATATACTAATATATAGCCCCATACGGGTCATCTGCATTTCAGGCACTCTTATTATACATTTTTATTATATGCTGTTCTTTGCAAAACAACAGAGAGAAAATCCAAAATGTTAACTACTAGCATGACATGCATATTCTGTGCAAAATATAAAATTTGTACAAAATCTGTACAAATAGTGAATGTTTTGGTCTTAAGAAAAATCTGACCTCATTTCACAGGCAGGGGCTATACCGAGTCTGACCCCACGGTGCAACATATGTGGAAAATTACCCATGACTGGCCCAAAGTCAGATCCTGTTTGGGTTCGTGGCAATCTTGCCATTGATGCCAGTGGGGACAAAGCTGCAGGGCTGAGGTGTAGCTTTCAGTGTCTGTTAGAATTATTGTTATTTTTTTTGTCAGATATGAAATGCAGTTAGTACCTACCCCAACACCGTCAACAAGTTTTCACAGCTGGCATGTGAGTACACATATATCAATTCTTTCTGGTAACTCTGGCTGGCTGCCAAAATAGCTCAATTCAGTTACAGCTCTGTTTGAATTTGAACATGTCTTGGCTTCTCTGAGATGCTGCTAAATAAGTCACGAGCAATTGCCACAGTCAAACTGGTATTTATCCACCCTCTTGAAAGCAATGCTTGGAGTTCTTCAAGTCTTCCCAGCATTCTGCTTGTGGGGAAGCTTGTAGGGCTTCTTGGTGAAATGTTTTTGCGGGGGGCAGAAAAATCTCTACACAGCATAATTCTGAGGTAGTGCTGTGAGAGACAAGTATCTTAACAAAATATTTTATAGTGGGAGCACTGCTTTGGTTGCAAAGCTGCACTTAGTTGTTATTTTGTTTTGGTTTGGTTTCTTATTGCCTCAAATTGATGTTATCTGGACTTAAGGTAGATATCCAACAAGAGAGACCTATCAGAAGTCGTTGGCCCGCCTGACCTTCCCTTCAGCAGCAGTTGCCTGGGACATCCAGCTTTAGTGGGTCAGGACATTGGAGAAATGCTATGAACTGTCTGACTGGCCTCTGTGCATTTTAGACAGAAATACTTGCAACTAAAATCAGAGGGTGAGGATCACTGAGGATAAGTCTCTGTCATTGGCATTACCTTTATGTGTAGTAGATTGCCTTATTCCAGAGAATACAGATGATTCGTAGCACAAAAACAGACGTTTGTGAATATATTTTTAAGTTGGTGTTTGCCAATATACATGTTCCTTTCTATCTAGACAGCAGCCTTTGAAATGAAAAACAGAGGTGAACGAGCTTGTCTTGTAAGTGGAGCGTTTTTTAGCTCACTTCTATAGGACTTCCTTAGTTTCTAATCGAATGCATAGTCAGCCAGAAGAAGAAAATGTCCCTTTTCTTTGTGGCTATTTATTATCGTTAGCTATTTTCAAGCAACTTGAAATAGCTGAAAATTACTGAGCCTGCTTAAGGGCTTTGTGCTCTTTTGTCAAATTTGGTTGAATTTGGCCTGTGGGTTTAAGAATTTCCCTAGCACATACACCTTCACACACTGTGTCATTGCCCTAGTCCTGTTTCTGGAAGAAATTGGACTAAGAAGGTCAGGATGTGTTTGACCCTGAGGTCAAATGTCACAGATTGGAAAATGAGTCTCTGTTCTTGATTTAGTTCTAAATGAAAAATACTTGTTTCTGACTTCTAACAATTCCTGGCACTGCAGTGCTTCCCTACTTTATTTAAGAATTTCTGCAATTAGAAGGAAATGAATTATGCAAAAATGGATTTGCAAATTAATGGGCTGACTTTATGGTGCTAAAAATTAGGCTGCATTATGAATTATTCATGTATACCTGGATGAACACTAACTTTTCTTAAAATGTTTGTGAGGTCCACAAGATTCAGAGTTTCTTTCCTCACCAAAATAGACTTATTTGATAGTCAAAAATAACAGCAGCAAAATTGCATGAAAACAACAAAAAACAACCCCAGATGAAATAGGTTGTATGAGTCACAGTCATTAAATATGTAGAAACACAATGATCTGTTTTAAATGCAAACTCAATTTGAAAGAAAAATATAGTCTAAATTTTATACAAATCAGCATGAATGCTGGTCTTTGTAGAAAAGAAAGGTTGTTAGATGGTGTCATGAGTTACTTGTTCAGAAACTTAAGTTAGGAGATGTTTAAAAAGATTCAGCATATTTTATAAAGGAGCAGAAACCATATTCCTGACTTAAGCAGCTAGGGACTTGCCATTGAGAAATTTAAAGTAGGTTATTAAACTTGGTGAACAGTCCTCGTGCTGAAGAAGCACTTACCTGAAGAGGGCAGCCAGTATGAAGCGTAACAATTTTCAGGAAATTCAGGATGGTTTGGGAATAACTAAGGGATAGAAAGAAATACCATATGCCCAGTAATACATAACTATGTCATAATAAAGAGTACAATTAGGTGAATGAAACAGCCAGGTTTGGGATTCAAGTGCCCTGTGGACATCTACTCAGTACTCAGCTTCTGCAGCTCTTCCCATTATCTTTGGCTGGAAGCTCGAAAACCACGTTAAGACTTGACAGAGGTAACATACTGAGTAGTGACTTCTGTCCTTCAAATTTGAAAGTGGAAGTACTTAATGTCACAGGAATGTGATGAATGTAGGTTTACAGACAGACCATCTTTATGTTTATATGTACCAGAACCATCTTGTTAATTAGTCATCAGCCAATCCAGAGGTCCCTACATGAGTTGTTGCCCTAGTTAGTGCTCAGTTTCAGGGCTCTGGACCTGAGTGACAGGTGACACTATCTCTGTGAACTGCTCGAGAAGGCAAGAGGCTTAGTTTCTCCTGTTTTGCTCTGCATGTGTGGAGAAATCTTGAGTTTATTTGTAGAGAGCTCAAATCCTATTGCCTTCCAAATCACCTGTTAGATTGCTCCTATTTAAAGCCAGATCAGCCTTTACAGTCCTTTGGGTAGCCTCTGCAGAACCTGGGCTTGTTCAAACCAGCTTCCTGAGAAGCTGAAAACCCCAAATTTACTATGAGTTTTCTTCCTAGTAAATGCCCCCGCCTTCATGTCATCTAATCCCTCCTCTGGGGCAAAGTGACTCGTAGCTGCCACTGCTAGTGGTAATAAGCAGACTGTTTTGACTGATGGGCACTTCACACTGATTTGATGCTGAGGTAAAGAGTACAGATAACTCTCAAGGTGCAGACTAAAAATGTGCTTCATTCAAGCTTCTTTCTTCATGCTGTTAAAAGGGAAACGAAAAGGAGAGGGTATGCAGTTAAATGCTGTCCTACTTTCAGGTTCTGTTTTTTTAAATGCATCTTTTTCATTAGTAAAAGTCATACTATTTCACCAGTTAGCTATACAGTTATAGCACCCCAGGCTTCTGTCGGTGCTGAAGTCCCAGTTTGCCAGGTGCTGGGCAGTGGGTGCCAAATGGTTTATAGCCCAATGAAGTCAGGATACTATGAATGGACAGAGCGAACTACTGAAAAGAAAGGAGAAGCATGAATGGAAAAAGTAGCCATGGGAACAGATGTATACTTTCAGGCCAGAAGCAAATGTAACTAAGCGGTTTTTAATGATTTGTAGTACTTGCATACAAATATCACCCCTCCAGCTTGCTTTACTCACTTACTCACCAGGTGTCAGCATGTGGCATACTGGACGGATACTCAAGTGGAATTTTGTATAAAATGACTTAGAGGGAGTTAAATATTTTAATTTGGTTTCCCCTGGGAGACTCTTTACATCTGTTTTCACAAATACTCGTTGACAGAAGGGTGTTTTCCAAGGGGAGAGAATTTGTTTGATGCCAAGTTTTTGCTCTGTCAACATTGTGTGTATTTGAACAGCAGCTGCTGGTTGTATTTGAGGCTGGAAGGAGGGTAGAGGAGCAGTGTTAGCTCTGGACTGGGAACTGCTGAGAAGAGCAGTAATTTCTAAATCACTCTTTTTCTATAATATGATGACTTTGTATTGGAGACACTAACTCTTTCTGAAACATCTCTGTGCTCTTTTTCCCCTTTTGTAATACTAACCTATTTCTGAGACACTGGGCATGGCTTTCTCCCCTCTCTCTCTCTCCCCCGTGATGTCTGTCAGTGCTTTGGCAGCCTTTGGCAGCTTCCCAGCCAGAGCAGATTCCCTGCCAACACTCCCTCATGGCTCATTTTATAAAGGGCTGATTGCTTTGATGGATAATAAGGCTAAGGAGAACGAAGGAACAAGGGGTTTAATTTTTTTTAAGAAAAAGCCCCCTCTGTTGCTTCTGAAAGACATGTTGTAAATAGAGTCAGTCCAAACCTTGCAAGTTTTTATCATGAGGAAGCCCATCAGGGGTGGAAGCTGTTCCTGTGGTACTCTGTGTGTGATACTGGAGGTGGGAGGTGGAAACATTAAGGCAGGAAAGGTTAGGAAATTAAAAGGAAAACATTGAAATCTTAGGCTATGAGAGAAAACTGTAGTGAGTGGTGGAGAGAAAAGGAAAATAATCAGTCAAGGGAGAGGACTTGAACAAAGAAGGAAAGAAGGTGGGAAGAAGAGATGAAGCGAGAGAGAGAAACCAAAATGGACTTGAAAGCAGGAGAGAGAAGCTGAAAAGGAGTGCTGGAGGAAAGCAAGGCTGGTGGATATGTAGCTGTGCATACACACTTGATAGAGGAAAAGGGAAGAGTCAAAACAAGGCTGAAAAAAATAATTAGAAAAGATAACAGATATCAGGCAATAAAAGAGTGAATCCAATATAAAATTAAACATCAACTGAGACAGAAAACATAAAACTAGCAAAGGACTAAATGCCTCCTTCCTACATCTGCCACCCCTGAAAAATTTACTTACAGCAATAACTCGTGGAGATCTCTCTTCCTGCCAAATTTTCGGTGGGTTCCTGTGAGATGGATTGCTGCCTCTCATTACTACTAGGGCTGGCTGGGCAGCAACAATTAGTTTCAAGGCAATGGAATGTGTTTCATTCTGTATCGATTTGGAAACAAAACATTTTGACTGTGTTTGAAAATTCTTAATTGTCCTGATGGCATGTGGTTGTATGCCAAACTTCCAGCTTTTAGATGCAAGAGTGTATTTATTCACTTAGGGATGAAGGAGACTCAGGTACCAATCCTTTCTCTCTTGATACCATTGGGATCTTTTTAAACTCTATGTTCGTCAGAGCAAGGATGTGCCTGGGAGTGGGAAACTTTCTCTTTTCCTTCACCCCAACTTTGATGAAACCAACAGGTTTCTGCACCTTGTTCAGTAAAACTTTTTTCCTTTGTATTTTTCTTCCCCCAAAACATGCAAACCATGATCAGATGTAGTCAGAGTACATCTGATGATGGTTTGCATGTGCCTCTCAAAAGATCTGTCATAGGGAACCTGTGTTGTTTGCTGAGCTCCCTTCTCATCAGTCCAGCTTGTAGCCTAGGAACAGATCTGGTACCTCTCAGCAGTATTTAATACTGTGTGGATATCTGGTTGAGCCTTATAGGTCGTAATTATATCCATCTTGTGGAGATCTGCCTCAGTGCTCATAATAATTGCAGGCATGGAAGGCCATAGATATTTTAGATCAGTCCAGTGTTTCCTTCTTTTGTGTGTCCTGGCTGGACTCTGATGTGGGCAACTAGTTAAGCTGTGCTTACCTTAACAGTTATGTTGTTTATCAGCTATTCACATCTGAAGAATGCCAGTGCAGTGTGAACATCTCCTGTGGGCTGTTTTTCACGTCCTCTGGCTGTACAGGGTAGAAACATAAAAAGACATGTTCACTCAGTGTACATGTGATCTTTCAGCAGCGTCAATACATCACCTTGTTTCCTTGTTCATTCCAACAAAACTGCCTGTGTAAGTATGATTACTCAGGAGCGTGCAAATGGCAACTTAAGGGAGACACCTCTCCAGATGTCTGGGCAGAAGCAAACCTGTCCAGCATACCTGTATATAACTCTCCTGTCCCAGGCTAGATTAGCCCCTTACATGTGATGCATTCACACTGCTTTTTCCAGAGGCAATGTACAGCACATTAATGGCTACTTTAAGCACTTTTTTTTTTTCAGTGGTTAAGGACTGCAGGACTCTCACTAATTCATGGTAATTCCAAGTGTCTAGTAATAGAGGTAATTCTGCTTTCTGTGCACCTTTTTCTTCTACACCTGTACCTCTTGGTGACATTCCCATCCCATTCACATTTACTGTGAAAGCACAGATGAGCTCTCTAAAAATGATGCACCAGCTCTTCTCTGTTTCATGGTAAATGTTCTCTCCTTCTTTGATACTGCTTGTGGTGTTCTCTGTTTCCACACAGAGTCAGTGGTGTTGCCTATCTGCCTGTTGCAGGCTGTGCTGTAGAGGTTGGCGCTTGCCTGCAGCCAGCAGGAATGGCTGCGGGCCCTGCTGTGGTGGAGATGACTTCAGAACCAGAAAGGTCCAGTTCCAGGTGAGAGGGATGCGGGCATGGAAGCACTCTAGGTGACTGGAGGCTAGCCTAGAAAAGAAGGTTTCTACAAAAGAAAGAAACACAAGCTCTTTTCCCTCCCTCTCCAAAATTGGCTTGAAGCAAACTGGGCTTTTAACGTACACTGACATTCTTGCACAGTGGCTTCCCCATGTAGGGCATAGGGCTCAGACCCCTCGCAGAAGGTGCTGCCTTTGGTTCAGCTGCCAGAGGAGGACATGATGAAGTGGGGGGATGTGGAGACTGCTAGAAGGGTGTGGGAGGCTCCAGAGGGTCATAGTGGTAGGGAGACCACAGGCTGGAGGTGGCGCGCTGGGACCAGGGTGTCTCTAGGGCTGTAAAACATCAACCAATGGGAAGCTAGGTTCGTTAATCTTGTTGGGAAGGGAACAGCTTGTCAATTCTGTGTGAAGGAAGGGAGATGGGGAATGAACCTCTGTGCAATTATGTGGATATTATGTGGTTCAACACTCAGGAGTGCAAAATAATACTTCAGTCCCCCTCAGCCCCTTCCCCTAGTTCTGCTAATGAAGCTCATGAGAAAGAAAGAGGGCCATTAGAGGAGAGCAGCCAGGCTGGGCTGCATGCCCGGAAGGCATGACTGGGGCTGTGCAAGGGGCACCCTGGGAAGGCCTGGGCACTGTGGCTCTCCTGCATCTCAGTGTGATGCTCCTCAGACCCTGTGCCTGCACTGTGCTGGCTCTGAGGATGCCACCAGGGTTGTCATCTGGTTATAGGGGCTACCTCGTCCCACAGTCATGACCTGTAACTGCCTCAGGTTTTTTTTAAATCTCTTGGGTTGGGTTTGGTTTGTTTTCCCAGGGGAAGAAGGTGAGATGCTGCTGCTCGGCAGAAACAATCTGTCTTCCAATTACAGCTGTTCCTGCAGAAGCTCTGCCTAGTGCTGTTTTGTTTGTTATCTTCCCTGTGAATATTGTGAGAAGGGAACCAAAAATACCAAGTGAGCTCTGCTATAAGGGATAACCTCTGTGGTATCTCTCCTTGTGCATCAGAAATGTGCAAATAGAAAATGACAGCCACCTTTTCCATTTCTTCTTTTCTTGCTGCCGTGCAGTTTCTCCCCTGCCTGGCATACTGATTTGCTGGAGAATCCAGGCAGCAATTCAGTGGGAAAAACCATTAAGTACAAGCAGGCTTTGCTCAGCACTATATCATGACTGAACTCCAACAACCACTTCATGTCTCTTTTTTCCCAAATCTCAAATTGCTTCTTGTGTAAAAGTGTCACATTTCAACAGTGTTTCTTCCTCTTTTCAACCTTTAGCCAAGGACAAAGACTGAAGCAGAGCTCACAAATCATCTCTTGGATGTCTTAGAGATTTTCCTTGTCCTTATGTGCCACACACTTCTTTCTGAGAGCATTTTTGTATCCTTCAGACAGAATGTCTCAGTGCTAGAATTTTCTGGTTGTAAGGCCTTTTTTTTGTTCAAACTGAACCACGCGTAGAACTTTATTGCCACTGCCAAGCCTTAAGATCGTCAGGAGAGTAGCCTAGAAGTTATGAGTTAAGTTAAAATTGTGGTTGTGCTCTTTTGTGTTTGTGCTCTTAATTCTGAACCTGGGAGGTGCAGCCAAGCTTGCCTCTGCTATGAAGAGAGCTATGAACAGAGCTATGAACTTTATAAAAATGTGCAGTTCAGACAGAATTTTAAAATGTTTGGGGAAGGAGCTAAGGAAAATGGCAGATTTAACACAGAGACCCAGAGGCAAGTTAATCCATAAAGATGTTGAAAGGTCATTGCAGGAGAGATTTTAGTGCTTTTAGAAGATAACATTGATGATGTGGAGCCTGACCCAAGGTTCACCTAGCCAAGAGTGCTGTTTCTAACAGTGTCCGTAGGTGAAGACCTACAGAAGAGTCTGAGCAAGGCAAGTACTTGATGCTCTCTCAGCCTTCATCTTTTTGAACTCAGAAACTTCATGGCTAGATGTGGCCCCTGGGCAGTTCCCCTCTGTGAGAGTATGTTCAGCCTTCCGTTGAAGCCACGGAGACTGGTATCATCTGCAGTGCCCTTTGTTGAGGAGTTCTTGCTGCCCTTTTTTTTCTTGTTTTGAACTTGGCTCCTACCAGCACACCCCGTAGTGCTGGTACTGTTAGAGAAGCAGACAACCAGTCGTTACTCACCCTCCCTACATCCAGTCACAGTTTTGCAGAATTTTTCATATACTCAGAAGTCACCTCTTTCACAGACTGCTGTGTCCTGCCTTACTGATTTGTTCCGTATACAGTGGCTTTCTCTAGCTTTGATCTTCTGACCTGCCTTTCTCTGAACATTTGCCAGTTCTGCTATAAATATTTTGAGGGATTTTCTTGTTCAGATACATGTGATTCCTCTGCAATTCTTCACAGTTAGTGCTTGTCCTTACTACCTTGCATAACACTGTATCCTTGGTAAGCTTTCTCACTTCATCCTTTTCTAAATTGCCTGTAAATACATTGAACAACACAGATCCCAGCACAGACCTCTCTTGAACTGTTGCTTACTTTTCATTAAGAAAATGCTGCTACTGTATTTCCCAGCTGTGCCAGGACCTTCCACAGATACTTGGTTTCTAGCCCTTTGGCAGACATTTTTGAAAATCAAGGCAGTGTGCGTCAACCCGATCACCCTTATCCACAGGTTTGTTGATCCCTTTGCAGATCTCCAGGGAGAGCAAGGTAGACCTTCTCATTATAAAAGCCATACTAACTCTTCCTGGTGTGATCATCCCAAGTAGATTGTACTGCTCTAGATGCCCACTAATTTTACAACTTTATTACAACTTTCTGTTATTGTTCCAGTTGAAAGGTCAGGCTACCTTTCCCATATCTCTTCTGGTGCTCTTCTAAAAATTGGTATTACTTGCACCCATAGCCATGATTGAATGTTGCAATGCATCCTGAAGCTGAAAAAGATGGTCTCTAGGAGCTCAGCACCCTGCTGGTGTCCTGGTCCCTTCTCTGGCCAATCTACAGGAATGTATTACGCACTTCTCAAGTGGAAAAAAATGTGTGCTCAGAGGGAAGGACTTTACAGGCACACTGGACAAAATCTTTTATCTTAAAGCACAGACAGGGTACATAGGCTGGGTGCTCACACAGGAGGGGAGGTGTTCAGTCCCTACAGCGCTGCAGCTTAGCCTCTCTCTGCCTCTCTCCCCTGCATGTGCTGTGGGTGTAGTGGTGTTTTCCTAGCTCATACGGTAAGGGTTGGATAAACAGACTGCAAACAGTGAGGACCTTATTTACTACTGCAACTGGTGCTATAGTAGAGCTAAAAATAGGTGGAAGAGTGTACATATAGCGCTAGCAAAGCATTGCTAACCTTGTGTGATGGAGCGAGGGCTAACGAGCAAGGAATGAGTTGTGAGGAGGAAGCAGGAAAGCCCTGGCTGAGCACAGCAGGTTCAGCCTCTCCTCGTGGAAAAGGTTTCCCTTGTCAAAGCATTGCCTTAGGCAGTACTTTGCAAATAGGGCAATTTTTGTCTGACTTAACCCATTGTATGTGAACTTTTGGGTCCTGCTTATGAATGTAATCCCATACCTCTCAATGATCAGAAGGAAGTTCTTCATGGTCTGGAGGTGAAACTGGAATGGCAGAAATATACCTTATGAAATGCAGACCAGCAGATCTGGACTGTCACAGAGGTGTATGTTGGCTGTAAGTCTGTAAACCAGAGCTAAAACTGGCTGCAGTACAGTTATTCCTTATGTTATTCCTTCTAATTTAAACTTCCACATGGAAATTACTTTCAGTGAGTAGTGATTTGCAGAAGAAAAAGTTGTTTTGCTCAGTATTATGAAAGATATCACAGACTGTCTGAGGCACATTGAAGTTTGTGCTCCTGCCTACTTCATGGATTGTGCATTAGTCCAGCCACACCTAACAGAGGCATTTGAATCAATAGTTAACTGCCATTTCCTGCAAATCAAATTACTTTGAATTAGAATTTAAAATGACTTTACATAACCATACTTGTTAGTGAGAGAGTAAGCAATGTTTTTACTGCACAGCATTTAGAAAGGGGCAGAGGCTTTCAAATCTTTCAAAAGAGCAATTATTTCTAAAACACATATTGTGAGAAGCACAGTGTGTGCAGACATCATCACCTTATTTGCTTTACTCTGCTAACTACAACTGGAGTTGGTGACACTGCTCTCACAAGTGAGGTAGATTACTTTGCTTCTTAAACTTTGTGAGTAGAAGAACATAAATGCCGTAAAATGCCCTATACTAGTGTCATATTTCAAAGACAGTTGCATGGGCTTCTGTGCAGAGTTGTTTTTTTGTTTAAAGTATCCAGCGAGTGTATTCAGGACTTTTCATGATAGGCTGTGTAACTATATAACAGTATGTGCAACTGGGCATATAACTGTAAATGAAGATGTCTCTATTATCACTAATGGAATCCATTTAAGTTGCCAACGGGAATGTTCTAGTTACATTAGAATTGTGTTTCCTAAAAATATTTTCTGAAAATTTACAGACCCAGAATTTCCTCATGTCTTGTGTCAGAGGATGATCAGAGGGATTGTCTGTCTTTCTGTCTACCTGAAACACAAATAATAAAAGGGATTATATGAAGGTGATGAAGCTAGGACATTACATCTTAAAGTTATGCTGTGGGGACTTTAGCTGATATTCCACATCAATGCATTGAAAAAAAAAAAAAGTAGTCATGTCTCTTATTTCCTGAAAACCACATCTTGCCTGTAACTTAAATGACTTCCTGGCTACGTAGCATGATTTCAGAGAGTGAAAGCCTTATTATGAATGTCTGCTTGAAGAACACTGTGCCCTGTTAACCGTTAATAGGAGTCAATGAATCCTGATTGATTCTGTGACCAGGGAATATTTGATGTTCAAGATCATAAAATATTATGAGAACAGACATTAATTTTACTACCTGCTGCCTAGAAAAGGAATGGATTTAGTTAAAAGGAATAATAAAAGAACAACTTGTTTTTCCATATTATATCAAAACATATTGACAACTTGATCCACCAAGAGCAATGAAATGCAAGGTTAAGAATCTTACTACCTTTAATCTTGTTTGGCTGGAGGCAGTGCAATGCACTAAACACTAATACTGTGGAAATAATAAGACCAATATAATTGTAAACCGGGAGGCTGGAAAAAGGAGAGCGATACAAGTTTCTTGTCAGAATGCTAGAATAATGTTAGAACAATCCCTCCTAAAACCAAGAGAGGTCCCTGGATTAACAGTGACAAGAGAATTTGCAGAAGTTTGGCTCATTGCACCCTGATAATTTACCCTCTTAAGTTATGGGGTGGATTTAATGGTGGACTGATGATATTTCATTAGTGCTGTCTTCCTCCTTCTGCTTCGAGGAGATCTCCTGCCTGGCAGTGCAGCTCTGGGGAACCTGCAGTGCTTACTGGAGGGTATCCTTGGTGTAAGCAATGACTGTGAAGGTGAGCCCTTCTGCCAGCACCCAGGCAATGCAGGCTAGGATTTCACTGATTCTTATGCCCTAATTGGAAGCTAAGGCAATATTTGTACTGTTAAAGAGTATTTGGATGTGTGATGGAGGCTGAAATGGAAAATGTGTTATGGAGTTGGATTGCAGAGAATACAAGGAGAGGGAAGAGGCAGGGAATTGCAGCAAGAGGAAGATGGAGAAGCAGGATAGCATAGGGAGATGGAGATGAGCAGACAGACGGTAAATGAGTGAAGCTGCTTGCTGCCAAGCAGCTCCCAGATGATGATGTTGGGAAAGAGAATCTTGTCTCTGGAAGGCCTGAACTTACTGCCTTCCCCTGGGCTATGTATTGCTGTTGTCAGCTTGTCTCAGTGTGCTGTCAGCGTATCCCCAGGAGGGTTTGATAAAAGTGTCGTGAAGAGCTTGGAAAAGAAACCTTTTCTTATGCCACCTAGTAGCACAAGAAGCTCATCAACGAAGGGGTCATGGAAATTCAAGCCTTTATTTTCTGAAGGGAAGATTGACATGTTTTCAAAGATCAGTTTTCTGCAGGAACCACTGCTAGGAAAGGACCTGGTTTTGACAGAGGTGGGAATTTAGCATCATCCGAAGCATTTTGTGCCACCATTGCCAGAATGCTGGAGCAGCTGGACCATTGCTTGGATCTGTCAGTCTGGTCTATCTGGTCTATCTGGAGGCTCATCACACAGTTTGCTGGACAATTAGCTTCCTGAACCTTCTCTAATAGGAATAATCCTGGACAGAAACCAGACAATACAGTGCTGTGGTGTATGTTTAGACCGTTAAATGGTTAACAACAGAGCTCCTGTTGTGATTCAGTCATGCCTGTAGCATAATGCCAGCTTCTGTCCTCATCTGACACTTCTCGTGCTGCTCAGAAGGAACCGCTGGGGAAATATGCTTTCACAGATTGTTAGTTGTACAGCCGCATCCCTCAGAGCCTTGCATAATAAGGCATTGGCTGAGGAAGGGGAAATATCCTGGTCACATACCAGCTCTCTTTTTGCTGCCAGCACAACTTCAAAGGCAGCTGACGCTGGGCGTGAGGTAAAGCTACTCACGGGTCAACTCAATTAACAACAGGGCTAGGACAGGGCTCCTGCCTGGCCTCATAGATAAAGCTCTGCTACCTTTTAATTTACTGAGAAGAACCTGACTAATGTGAGCAATTGAGTTCATAAGCTACAAAAATCCAGTGGGAAACCACTAGAGCAGGATCTTTGGTGTGTGTACTTGATGGCAACGCATGTTACAGTCATGACGGACTACCTCATGGTTAGCAGAGGCAGGGGGAATCTGTAGCTCAGGGAAAGCAATATATAGGTCCTAATTATTTTTTTCTTATTTTGGAGTGAAATCATGCTGAAAAGCCAACAGTTTCAGTCAATATTGAAAAGCGAGCTTACTTATTTTTTTGGACACATAAGATACTCCAGCATTGATTAACTGTAATGGACTACAGTGCACTGATTGCAAGGTAAGATATGATTGATTGCTGGTGGGAAGACTCTTGGTCTTGGGGCAGCACCTTGGTGATCTTTAAAAGAGGGTCAGACATACATGCAGAGCTGTCCCAAACTGAACTTAATGTGCAGTAAACAGGGATGCTGTTGTTGCTAGAAGATAATCTGAGAGCATCAGGGAGGGGAGCAGCCTGTTCTGTCGCTATATTGGCAACACATCAAGGTGAGGGTAAGGATGCTGGCAGAATGCCTGGTTCTCTGAATTTACTTGGTCATGGTGTGCATCATATTTTTTAGAAATACCCATTCAGAAATTTTTATGTAAAGTAATCTCTGTGGAGTCTGAGCCTACTGTTCCCTATACCAATGGCTACAGCCATAATAAATCTGTGGTGGGGCAACATGAGATCCTTCAGACTTTTCCCTTTGTGAACTCCTCCTCTGGTGTCGAGGACCATCTTTCTATTTTAGACAGAATGAGAGAATTTTTTTTTTCAGTCAAAGTAGATCTTTTCAAATGGCTGTCTTCATCTGAGCTTTTTTTATTGTTTAATGAGACAACAAAAGGAAGAGTTTCACAGTAGGATGCACACTGGATTTTGCCTATGTAATTAGTCTGAGCTTTTCAAAGAATTTAGATTCCCAAGGAAAAATTTCAGTCAAGCCCATTTCCAAGCTCTGTATGGTTAAATCAGATCTCAGCCCACTGGAGAAACCACATGTAAAGTCTACTGGCTGTTGGAGTAGCAAACAGTTTAATTGTGCCACATAGCTGTATTTTTCAAACAATCTACTAATATCCATTTTCATCTCAGAGAGTGACTGTCTGTAAAGAAGCGTCAGCTGAGTAAAGTGAGTTGATTGAATAGTGCTGGGATATTGAACTGAGTGTCATTGTGAGAAATTTTTGCGGACCAGCCAGGGAAAGCTGCAGCTTCTTTCTCTACGAAGGAAGATGGTATATATTAATCACTCTTTGGCAAACTGTCACGTGGTGAACTGCAACCCAAGAGGAGCAATTTGCTGTTTAGCTGATGTGACAGGTTATGAAATAAATATTTATGCGTGGGGTAAAAGTAACAGTAGAGTTAGGCAAGAGATCTGCCTCTCCTGAAGTCTTAGATCAGTGATTTGGGGGAAAAAATATTTTCCTTTCTGGCTTTATGGAAAAGGGTGAGAGTATCTTTTTCAGGGTCTTTGTGGTTTCTCTGGGTGCTTGGGATTGTTCTTTAAAACGACATCTCAAGATAGGAAGTAGATGTGTAATCCTGGGTCCCTTGGCATGTGGTTTTCCAGCTTCAGGGCCCTATGGAGCATGCTGACCCAACCACTCGTAATTCACATTATCAGACCCTTTAAAAATGTCTCCTACAGTGTCTGATGCCTCTGGGGTTTACCTGAGAGCTGGGTTGGCACGTGTGCTAATCTGGACTCCGTGTATGCATGGGCAGGACCATGTTCACTTCCCAGCTTCCATTTGCAAGCAACAAATATTGGAGCAAGGGAGAGGGAAATACTGGCACAGCTTCGTCCTTGATACAGACGAACTGGAGTAATGGTGACAGTTAACAGTTGGTCACTGATGCTACTGATCAGAAGGGAGGAAGTGTTTTTCTTGGAGGCATTTCCTGGGGGTTGCAAAGGCCCCTTGGGGAGAGCAAAGAAAGGGAGATGCTCACTGTAAGGCTGGGTGAGGAGCCTGGGTTGCCAATCTAATGTCCAGGCAGGGTAGACAGCAGGGTAGCCCCTGTGACATAGAGAAGTTGGATTTGAGCTAGGGATGGGCGTACCCACCCCATGGAAGAGAGGAAGCTGTGGATGCCATTGGCAGTAAGGATAGGGCTTCACCCTTGTTAGGCATTTCCTCAAGATGATGGAAGATGAAACTCATTCAAAGCGTGTAAAGAAGAAAGAAAGAAAAACAAAAACCCCAAACCCTTTGAACATTACTGTTTATGATTACATAGGAATTCAAGGCTTGCTTCACATTCATAGCTAGAAACTGTTTTCCTCGATAAAGTTTTTAGAGGCTTAGATGTAATCAGCTAAGAAACTCTTCAAATAAGCTAGCTGTGTTTTGATTTGGTGCAAATAAGAAGTGAAGTAATAGGAATAGCTATTCTAGGAATAGCTGAGGCTTTGAAATGCTGTTTTTGAATGCTGCATGCTGCCATTCAGCTGTCCTGTCACAGCAGTATGGAACGAAAGACAATTTCCCTCTCTGTAAGCACACTCACACACAAAAAAAAAGTAAATTAGCAGTTGGAAATAAAATTCCACCTCTGAAAAACAGGGGGTTTAAATTTTTTCTTTTTTTTACCTTTTTTTAATTTCTTTTTTTTTGCGCCCCTGTATGTTGTCTTTGCATCAAAAAGACAATAGGAATGTTTCTTACACCAGCTACAAAGGATATCCAGTTATCATTTCTCTACTGCTAACTTACTTGACTTAATATCATGATTTGAAAAGTCTTATCATATGGGGCACTGCTACAAATTCACTGTAAATGCTCATTCTCCTGCAGGATGAACTGATGAGGAAGAGAGACCTGGGATGATGCCTGTGCTGCAATCAGGAGCCCAGGCAGAGCATGTGCAGCATCTGTGTGACTGAGGATGACGGCTGGAGGGCTGCAGCTGCAGGGATGCTGGCATGTGGAGCGCCTTGAATACTTGCCTAGAGTCAAGGGTAAGCTTGGAACTCATGCCTTTGGCATCGTGATAACTATGTGGCTCTGTTAATGGAGATGGTTCAGGTCTACCTATACACTTGCTTCGGCAGTAAGGACATACAAAATCCACCTCTTGAATTTGTCTGCGTTTTGCCCCTGCCTTCCCCACTTTGGCCTGGTATGCAGTGATATTTTATCTGGAAGAGGCTACTCTCAACTTACTGGCTGTTGGGAGGAGGCCACTGCTATCCCTCCTTTCTTTTCCCTAAACATCCTTTCTCTTGAAGAGGTTATAACAGCCTCTATTGGGCTATACTCTCCTACCTACCACATGGCTATTCAGAAATGGCCGTTTATTTTTTCTTACTTTTCCTCCTGGGCTTGTGTCAAAGGTAACTCACAGAATAAAACAGATTTTAACATAGCCTATTATGAGTCTGTGCCTAAAAGTGGTTATGGAAAAAAAAAATATTTTGTCTTTCTGTATTTATGTACCCCCAAAGTAATTTGCCCCAGCTATGGAAGTCTGTGTTATCTGCAGACCCCTAGTGGTTTTTCATGTAAGTTCAGTGATGCCTTCAGGATCTCTTTAGAGAGCCGAAAATTTTAGCGAATTCCTAAAAGCTCACCCATGTAGCTTTACTTCAATGAGTAGTACTGTTAACGTCTACCAGACTCCTGCCATGGGTGAACTTGCTTCTACGTGTTCATGGTAGTAACATGAGTATAGCAGCAGCAAATTGCTCCTTCTAGTATGAATCTGGGGGTAAATTAGTCTCTGGGTTAAAAATATAAGTTAATGGGTTAAATTTAAGTTATTTTCTGAAATCAGAAGTGTTTTTAGGACCATTGTTGTTCTATTGAGCACAAGTAATCGTTTATCTAGTACCACAGATCCTAATAAATGGATTATTCTATTTAGAAAGATATTAATGAATCATGTTGTCAATTGCTAGGTTATTCCTTCTGCCCTGTAATATATAAATACAGAGAGCTTGCAACTGAGGGGCAGTATACTGAGGACAAATGGAAAGAATTTATTACTTCGGGCATTGCTGTCTCGTGCTTTCGTTGCTATGGGGTGTAATTGTATTACCCGCTGTACTGTTAGATTTCAAAAGGCTAGTTCATAAGCAGTAATAACATTTGTGGCAATCTAAGCTCAGTTAATGAAAAAGATAATCAAATCTAATGCTACAGGGCAAGATATCTGATAGCTCCAAGGGTCATAAAGAGATCATACAGATGCCTCGAGGGAAGGGAAGGAGGTAGTTGTATGTATGAAGTCCAAAAGAGGCAAGAGACAGCAGAAGAGTGAGGGTCATCTTGCTCAGAATCACTGTGTACTAGTCACTGACACAGGCAGGAGGGTATGTGCTACGTATCACAGAGATGAAGACGCTGATCAAGCTAATGATATTTTTAGTAATGCCAATACCTGATGTTGTATAAGTTTCAGCTGATCCCAGACATTTGTCTCTGTGTTGATTGGGAAATTGGATTAAGTAGTTCGTGTGTGTTTCTGCCTTGGCCCTAGCAGGCATACATTGAGTTGAGGGCTGATCATAGATGGCATTGGAATAGCCTTTTTTTGTTTTTTTATTCAGTAAACACCCACTCCAATCTGAAACTCAGTTCTGTTCCCTGATGCCAATGTGATATTTTATTGCATCTCTAGAAAATACCCAGTGGTAACTTTTTTGAAACTCAAAAATTAAAAAAAATTCAGCTGCTAAGCTTTAGAGTTTAGAGTGGAACAGAAGAAATAATGGTAATAAATTTGCTTGAACTTGTCATGACAATAATTACATTTCTATAAAGCTTGGATTGAAAAAAAAAACCAACAGAAAAACTGATTAAAATCTACCATGCAACAATTGACTGCTTCCACCCACTCCTTCCCACTGTTCCTCAGAGCATTGCTGTCTTTATTTTTTTAATATCTACAGTATGGAGTTATTGAAACTAAGTCAGGTTTTAATAAAACAAGGTATTGTGGGATTTCTGTGGGGCTGAAGTTCAAACTAACAATCTTGAATATGTAACACCAAATATACATTTTGCTTAAGTTAATACCAGAGGGACTTTAATTTAGCTTTCTTTCTTTCTCTTCTCTACAAGAGAAAAATTAACATCTTGTCACCTTTAAGAAAGTTGGTTATTCCAGAAGAGTGAGAGATTACAAAGTTCCCAGCATTGCAAATAGAGGTAGTTATTTTGAACAATAGCATTTAACCTTCGGTATTGCTTCTCTCACTCTTTCAGCGCAGACCTGCTTCTCTGCAGAGCGGATTCTCAGCTGCAAAGTATCCAGGTCCTGATGTATGTGTATCTGATTATTCAGGGTTAACAAGAATATATTCCCTATGGGAGATACAGTCAGTGCCATTCAGACAGCATTCCTTTTTCTTTCCTTCAGAGTGGGCTCTTGAAAATGTGTCTAATAAAACTGCAGGGTCCTCTTCTCACATGAACAAATTCATAGAATAATAGAATACCAGGTTGGAAGAGACCGCAAGGATCATCTGGTCCAACCTTTCTTGGAAAAAGCATGGTCTAGACAAGATGACCCAGCACCCTGTCCAGATGAATCTTAAAAGTATTGGGGAATCCACCACTTCCCTGGGGACATTATTCCAATGGCTGGTTGTTCTCATTGTGAAAAATTTTCCTCTTGTGTCCAATCAGAATCTCCCCAGGAGTAACTTGTACCTATTACCCCTTGTCTTTTCCATGTGACTTCTTGTAAAAACAGAGTCTCCATCTTCTTTGTAGCCACTCTTTATATACTGAAACGTGGTGATAAGGTCTTCCCTAAGCCTTCTTTTCTCAAGGCTGAACAAGCCCAATTCTCTCAGCCTTTCCTCATCTGGCAGGCTTCCCAGTCCTTTCATCATCTTTGTGGCCCTTCTCTGGACCCTCTCCAGCCTGTCCGCATCTTTTTTGTACAGCAGGGACCAAAACTGAATGCAGTGTTCTAGTTTTGACCTGACAAGCACTGAGTAGAGTGAGACAATGACTTCTTTATCTCTGCTGATGATGCCCTTGTTGATGCAACCCAGCATCTTGTCGGTGTTCTGCACCACAGCAGCACACTGTTCCCTCATATTGACCTTGTTGTCCACCAGGAGCCCCGGGCCCCTTTCCCCAGAGCTGCTCTCCAGCCAGGCAGACCCCAGTCTGTGCTGCACTCCTAGATTATGTTTTCCCAGGTGCAAGACCTTATACTTGTCCTTGTTGACCTTCATAAGGGTCTTGTTAGCCCACTCTTCCAGACTATCCAGGTCTTCCTCCAGGGTGGCTCTCTCTTCCAGAGTGTCCACTTCCCCACTTGGTTTGTTATCATCAGCAAACTTCATCAGGGTACACTTGATTCCATTGTCCAGATCACTTATGAAGATACTAAAAGCGTTGGGCCCAATATGGATCTCTGGGGGACTCCACTTGTGACAGGTTGCCAGTTTGAGAAAGAGCTGTTTACCACCACCCTCTGGGTGTGGCCTGTCAGCCAGTTCCCCACCCACCACACAGACCCCTAGTCTAGACCATAACGCATCAGTTTCTGTGGGAGGAGACTGTGGGGAACCATATCAAAATTTAATGTTTCTAATTGGGATTACGTGAAGTATCTCTTCCCCATGATTGGACAGCCAGCAGTTAGGACAAATGAGTTTAAATACCTGCTCTAAATTGAGGAGAGGGAGGATAAATTTAACTCTTTTTCCAACATGATAATGGTTGTCATTTCTATTCCTGTACAGTATATGGGTTTTCAGGCTTTTTTTTTTTTTTTACACACAGCCCAACATCAATGACCCAAGCAGGTGTCCCAGATCACAACCTGAGAGCGGGGAAGAGAAGATTCATGGCTTGGGATTTCAAGCAGGTTGCCCTCTTAGGCAGAGGTAGGTGCCTGTCTGTTGACAACCTTACTGGATTAATTAGAAATCTAAGCACAACTTTTGCATGTCCTCTTTATTACATCTGTGATGTACTTATGCAGGATGCAGGTATTTGGCTGGTTCTGGGTGTACCCCTCTGACACAGATCTCACATTCTGCCTGGAAGGACCAGGAGCTATGGGGACCTGGGAACTGTGTGTTGGAGCAGGATGCACTGCAACAGCAGTGAAGTATTTCTTTTGTATCTGAGCTGAGCAGCTGAGAAAGCCCAGCCTGGGTAGAGGTTGTGAAGCAGTTTCATTTTGCTGCTAAACACATCTAGACAATATACACACAGCTGAGCAATTTGCTTGGTCTTGCCCCTTTTCATACAAGGAGCTTGTACTGAAAGAGGGTACGTGACCAGACTGTCAGCCAGACTATCATCATGTGTGGCCAACCAGTACGGCCACACATTCTCTCCCTGTGCAGCAACTCGGTCATTAATCTTTGCTTCCTGACACACAGACCCTTCCGCAAGGCAGCTGGCAGTATTCACTGAAGCATGGGACGGTAGGGAGCCTTTGGAGTGGCATTGTCAAATGGGACCAGTAAGGGGATGCCCAGTGCTGCAAAACCAGTAGGGTGAGAGACTTGACTGGCTAGGGTATGGACTGAGAACCTCTCAGGATGAAACCTGTGCATATCCCAACTTTTTTTCTCTCCCCTGTGTGCCCTGGTTTCCATATTAAGGAAACAGAGGTGCACTAGACAGGACCAGCAGTGTCCCCAGCAGGTGCCAGCCGCAGTGCATGATGTGCCTGGGAACACACCATCTCCTGGAATGGTTACAGCCATGACTGCTGCCACTTACCTTGGGTGGGCTTATCCAAAGTGCAGATTAATTTGCCATGGATGCAGAGACTTCAGAGCTGGCCCTGCGTAGTATGAGATCAGGCTTGGCAGGGCTGTTGCTTAGCCAGCACTATTTTAGTGCTGGCTTATTTAGGGCTGATAGGTGCTGGTGACTGCATACAGTCAGTACCTCTGTACCCCACTCTCCAGCACACCCCTTAGCACCCACTGCCATCTGACTTTTCGTTATCCAGTATGTCACAACAGTCCCAGATAAAGACATCAATTAAGTGCTGCTGTGCTGATTCCATTCCTAAGCAGCTGCCTGAGGTAAAAAATAGGTTAAACATTTAGACATTGACCCTTCTTGGATTAGACCGGGATCCTATTACTTTTTAATCTTTCCTTTGATAAGTTAGCTGGATCAGAGTTTTAAAAGTCACTGCAGCAAGCTATTCAGCCCTCAAATATTTCTTACTTTGTTTCCTCTAATTCTTCTTTTTTCTTCCCCCAGAACATCCAGGATGAATGTAGCGTTTTGTGAATCATCTCATTCATGCTTCATATGGTGGTAATGCTGCTACTTTCCTTAACTGTTTTATTGACACCTTCATGTAGTCAAGGATTGTGCTGCAAGCTGCTATTCAACTGGTGATATTCTGATTTCCTGGGGTACGTGCAGTATAACTAATTTTATGAGTTAAACATTGAAGAGATGTCATGAGTTTTTAAAAGTGGCTCTTTCTCAATCATTGTTACAAGCAAGGTTACTGGGGTCACCATAACCACAAAAATAAGCAGTGAGAACTGTTTTACCTTAGTTTGGGGTTTTGCAAGTTGTTTTTTTTATTCTTTTGCACTGGACAGCACTTACACATTTGTATATGATCAGTGCTTCTGCTTGCTGTTTATAAGGAGTTTCTTCCCAGAAAATATGTAAAACTGTGTCTCCTTAACAGCAGAAGCACATTACAGATGAGATTGTGGGGGCGGTGACTGAAAGGTAGAAACAGGATAGGGTCAAGGACTGAACCTTGGGTCCACCCCTTTCTGCTTACTGCAGTTCTACTCTTCCCTTTTGATCTTCTCCTTTGCAGGAAAAACTCTACTGAACTTGGAAGGAAGGCTCCACGTTTCCATAGTCATGGCACTTTTTTCTCCCCTAACCCCAGTCTTTATAGCCATTATATGTGTTTTGATTGCAATAGTACTGAAGAAGACTAATGGAGAGAAGGAAAAACATGAGACTAAAAGCAAGCCTCTATCTCGCCCTTGGGTGGATGAAGATTTAAAGGATGGTACTGACCACCACTTAGACGAAGAAGGTAAGAAAAATCTTATCCTTCTGAGCACTTTTATTGTTTGAATTTCTTCTACGGATATGAATTAAGGAGATGCGATCTTGTGGACTCTTCACAGTGATAGCAATGCATCATGCGACACTGTTGCTGTGCCCTCAGCTTGTCAGCATCCTGGAAGGAGGCTGTCCTCATGTCATGTCACTCTTGGTGTAAATCTCATATTTCCTCCAGATCCCACAGCTCAGAGTGCAAAAAGAAACTGCATTTTCAAAGACTCCAGGCCGTCCCTCTAGACAGCAGATCTCCGACCTATGAGGGACTCTATAGGCAATGTAGTGAAAGAAAGGAGATACTGCTGAAGTCCTAGACTCTTCCTAGGGCCTCATTATGTCAGAAAACGGAAGACCTAAGCAGAGGGTTTCTATCTGCAAGCTGATTTTATAGACATCTCATGGCACTTTTCTGGGGTTGCTGAGACCAAATTTGTAGCCCTGGATGGTAAAGTTATTACAGTTAGTAAAGAAGTCCTTCTTTGTGGCTTCTGAGAGTGTCCATTAGAGCTTTAGCTGGATTAGCACTGGGGTTATTTGGGAGTCATGTTGATCAAATATTCAAGAACAAAATGTGGTGATGGTGCTAATCTGTTCACTCAACTACATATCTGAACCTGTACAGACTGCCTTTTTTTTTTTGTAGTGATTTCTGATGCACAGCTTGGACAAAAGTCTGAGCACAAAATGTGTCCTTCCTTCTTTTTCATTCCATAAGCTCCCTTTACTTCCTTGTGAGATGATAAAAATCTACAGGGTTCTGTCTCAATGAATTTTTTAGACTTGCAGTTAATACAGCCTCCACCCCCCCATGCCCCCGCCCCCCCTTTTCCTCAAGCTGGTTTCAGAGGGTTTTTCTGGTTTTTGTCCCATAATGACATATTCCCTGAGTCCACTTTCAGGAATCTTGAAGCTTATATTGTTTTTCTGCACATATACCTATTTCTAAGAACCGTTATTTCTCTTTATTTCTTAGTGTTCAGTGTACTTTGAGTTAGCGTTGAGCATCAGTTTCCAGAAATAGTTGATAGTTGGAACATTTTAAACCATGTTGACTATTTCCCAAATATCAAAATTCCTTTAAAATTTAGTTCATGTGTTGTATCCTCCTTTGTTCAATGCAACATAGATTCTGTATAAAATTATCCCATATTTCCTTTGTCACTAATGGCTTACTAGTACAGTTAAATTGCTGCAAATTAAAATTCCTGTGGGTAGTTCAAGTGATAATCTATGAATTTTCAGTGACATCTTTGACTACAGCTGATTCTATCAGTTTAAAAACTGATTAGATCCTCTAAATAAACAAACCTATTAGCTCTTAACAAGGAGCATCGCTGCCACAGCTCCATATATAAAATATTTTTTTATGTCTTAGTTGTTTTCCCTTTTATTCAGGTGCTAATTTCAAAACTATACTAGTTTAAAATTGCTTACAAAAAATTGACAGGTAGGCACACACATTTGTGCAGCTGCTAAAAGGAGATTTATTTATTTTAACTAAAACTTCTCTCAGTGTACCACATCATCCAACATTAAATTAGGTTTTCTAGCTATGTTGCTTTTAACAACAAATAATCATCTTTCCTTTAATGGTGTTTGATTCAAACTAACATCTTTGCAAAACAGTCATGTCTTATATTTCTAGAAAAATTAAAATAATTGCATCATGCTTAGGGAAGTTTTTCTTCAGCAGAGGAAAGCCCAGCCTAAGTGAGAAGAGAAAATGGCCACCTTGATAAGGATCTGCTACTCTGCTAGTGCTATAATTAAGGATTAAAACATTATCATCTTGTTGTCAGTGTAAAAATTTTCACTGACTGCACTAGATGCTGAAATGGAAACAAGGAATTAAACAGAAATTTTCTTAATAGTAAAGAATATTTTACACCCTGTGTAAATTCTGCTACTTCACTAATGTATCTTACTTATCATTTCTGCTTAAATGTCTCAATCTGGCTTGTGTTTAAAGGTAAAGTTCCTTTGAAGAGAATTTGAGTCAGATGAGATGAAACACTTCGAAGACCTTGTCTAAAGCTAAAATGCTGTGGGTGAACAAGCTGAATTTTGAACAGCCCCCTGACAGGAAGGGGCAGCTGAAGATCAAGTCTTTTGATACATGTCCATGACCAAAGTGAAGGCGCTTTGTCCAGAGAGTGAAGTGCTCTGTAAGAAAAGCACTGAACTTACACAAGTGACATCAGCCCCGTGAAACTTTCCTGAAGTGGCACCAGCAGGGATGTTTCCCCCGAGAGGGGCATACCTTTGAGCAGCAAAGCATTCAGTGTAATTAGCTGAACTGCTTGGGCAGACTCGGTAGCATCACTTATTTACAGTGAAGTGTAGGAGAGGGGCAGCCAAGTGCTCCCAAGCTTGTCTGTGTTATGCTTGCAGAAACTGAAGAGAAGAATGTTTCTCAGAGCAGCCAGAAACCCAGTTCTTTAAGTAGAAAGCGTTCACTCAGTCCATTTGTTTACTGCTGTAACTGGCAGTACTTTGGATTTGTTAGCATACCCATCTGTCCTGTAAGTTTCTCCTTCATTTGAGATCCAGAATAAGAGATTGTTGTGCTGTAGATTGGCAAGAATGGGCTGTATGTGTGTAAATCTGGCCATGGATTGCACTAGACCATGTATGGTTACCGATTAGACACAGATGAAAAAGATGGTTTTTTGGCCTTATCTTTAACCATGAGTCACGAGGGCTCTCTTCTAGCAGTGGGCATCTGATCCCAAAGTGGTGGTACCTCATCTCCCACTGCTTCAAGTTTACACAACTATGTCTGGACTGTTGCAAAGACAAGTAAGCCTTTAGCCTAGGGTCCACATTGTATATTGGTCACTTGGTCATATATTCAGATCAATACAATTGATAGATAAGGTAAATATGGACCTGGTTTACAGTGGTGTGGAGGATGAGGTTGAATTTTGTTTGTATCCTTGTTACTCTGGGGATCAGTTGCAGATATTAATAAAAAAGGCATTTTATACATATGCCTAGAAAAGGGATATTATACATACGTAATTGTGGGGCCTTTGGTGAGGTACTCTGCTTAAGGACTACAAAGCAACGTACAAAGGCCTAATTGTTCCATCTCTTCTGACAATGCACTGCTTGTTGCTTGTGATACTTCTTCTAATGGACCTTCCCCACAGCAGTATTGCTCCTCTCTCCAAGTTCAAAGGGTTTCCCTATCTTTTAGTAATACTGCTGACATGAATGAGGCAGTGGCAGTTTAATTTTCCAATTCAATGGCAGTTCATGCTTTGTGTCTTTTAGGAACACAGGACTTACATGGACAATTATGCATCATTTGTGTTTATCTCCCTGCTGCTGCAGACACCTCCAGCCTTTGTCATCAGCTGAATGAGTGTGAAAACTGGCCTTTTTGACCCCATTTCTTTCCAGAACTTCGTGCTATAGGTTGAAAATCCTCCTTTGCATGTCTGCCCACCCAAACTTATTTAATATTACTCTATGCTCGTTTTTCCTGTTACATCCTCGTGTTAGTTTAAAGGATACATTTCCAGCCCTGGTGTATGCTCTCCTGTGGCTGATAGATGGCAATCAGATTACCTCTCAGCTTTCCTTTTACTAGGTAAACCAGCAAAACTTCTCTTTATAAAACAGCCACTCCACTCCTCTGAAGATCTTAAAAGATCTTCTGCAACTATATTCTAGTTTGAGGTAATTTTCACATTTTGATGCTGGCTTCTTTCTTCCTGAGTCTGCCTCTCCCACTTGATACTTCATTTGTTTTAAGATCCCTGACCATCTCTTGAGGTTTCCAGCATCAGCCTGCTAACCACTATTTACAATCCACTTTTAAGGCACTCCATCTCTTTTAATTCCCTATTAGCCACATAGTTCAGGACTGGGTTCACTACTGGGATTCCTGTAGTGGCAGTTTCTGTATCAGCCTGCCATTAATCAAGCAAAAAACCACAGGATCAGTTGCCCAGCATTTTAAGTCCAAAGATCTGAAAGCTTTCTTTATATATATTTAATTGTTCTCCTATGAATCATATCTTTACACCAGAAAAGAGGTTTGGAGAGGATTTCTACGTTTAGGAAGAAGTAATTCCTTAGAGAAGAAAGCTAAAGAGCTGGTTTGGAAAGAAAACACATTGGTCTAGACTGCGGTCACAAGTGAGGTTTCTCAAGGATCAGTCTCAAGACCAGTTGTTAATATTATCTAGAGGCCTTTGCATAAAACCAAGGAGTGTACAAGTGAAATTTCTTAATGACATACAGCTGGGAACCAGCAACACAGGGAAGTGTCAGTGTAGGTGAAATAAGTGGCCAACAGAATTGAAATGACAAGTCGTTCTCAGTGTGAGTTTGTTATTAGGAACTCATGGTGAGAATTTTTGCTACAAACTGGAGGCAAAAATTATTATATGATTTGTAGGCTGATTATAACCTTCCATATGAACTGGTGGGAAGAACACAAATGCCATGCTAAAATGTAGCCAGAGAGGAATTTCTGATAGAGTTAGAGAAATAGTACTTTTAAAATGAGATTTCACTTGGGATGCCTGAACCAAAATGATTTCCTGCTTCAAAACCAGGAAGCCTGACTACTGTAAATGTACAACAGAATTGATGGCAATCTTGAGAATGGGACTAACAAGGTAATAGACTGACTAGCAGGATTTCGGTTGTCCATCAAATGATGCGATACACAGATGTAAATAAAACATTTGTGGTATTGTATAATGTGACCATACAAAAAGGAATATGCCTAAGCACAGCAATTAAAGATTGCAGCAGAGAGCATGCACTAAACAGATGGTGCTGATAATGATTTTAGCTTAGCATATGGATAATGTTAACTGTTAAGAATGAATGGTAGACACGTGGTAGAAGAGAATAAATAATAGATGAATTTATTAAAAAAAAAAAAAAAAAAAGAAATTGCCAGGAGAGTTTTGGATTTGTGTGTCAGTTCTCTCATGCCTGGGTTCTTCTCCTGACTCAGCCAGTATTCCCACTTTGAGTGTATTAAGGTTTTTAGGTTTTTAAGTTTCGCTTGCAAAACTTAAGCTTTGATATGGTGATGTCACGCTTCCATTTTCACTAGTCACCTCACCTTTGTCCCACGTTCAAAATCTGTGAAAGTACTTTTCACCATGTTATCATTAGGTTGTACCATCTTGACCACACAGCAGCTTTGCTTCTTTTCTTCTCTTCTACTTACGTGGGATAAAAAACCCACCACAAAACAAGCAAACAAACCTCTCAAAATTTAACTCGGCTTGACCTTAAGTAATACTGCAAGTTTTATACTTTCTGTCTCACAAGGTCTGGGTTTCTGTGCTAAGTAATCTTTTTCTTCCATTCCTAATGGCCTATAGGTCATTTAACTGGGATGTTTATTCAACCAATTACATCTAAGATGATTTTTATACCTCTGATTTAAAGAAATTCCAAATCTCTCTGCTTCTTGATTTCCGAATTCTTCAGTCTGAGTTCTTCATCTTAATTTTTCTTAAACCTTTGTTTTCCCCAAGTTTGCTCTCTTAAGCATTGAGAGCCACCGTTATAGACCTGCTTTTTCTTACCTTTCATTTGGTCAATTAAATTGAACTGATAATCTCAGTTTAGGGATACTTTTTTTTTTTTGTAATGTCTCCCCTCTCATGGGGAACCAAAGCTAAGAGAGTCACTGCACCAAGAGAAGAACAGGTTATTCGATTAAGGCATTGGATGCTTCAGCTGGGAAGCCTGGTTTCTAGTATTATCATAATATTTCCTCTTCAGTCTATACCTGAAAAGCTGTGCTTCTGCCAGGTACTTCATTTTAATGATGCAGTTGAGGCAATATTACTCTCTTAAAGATGTGTCCTGATCTAGATGTGACCTTGGGGGCCTTTGTAAGCTTCACACTATCCCAGAAGATAGTTAATCTCAAAAAGCAGCTTTTTTTTTTTTTTTAGCCATGCTACTTTTTTATTTCTTTAAAATTTATCACAACATTAATTATTACCTACTTTTTATTCATACACTTCCTGCACAAGTCAAAGCAGGTACTGCTGTTGTTAATGCATCTTCATTGTCCCCGCTCTGCCACATTTTGTTTCCTGTCCTGTACAGGCACTGATAGCTCGTCCAGTTTGCTGTCTAGGCCTCTACACTCAACTGGCCACAAGCAACATCCTCTTTGGATTGTGTACATCATCTGAGTCAGTTCTCTGACTACTGTCCTCATCCATATAAGTAATTTAATATTGCTCTTCAGCCTTCAGTCATGTATGTATTGATGGTTTATCACCTACCTGACTTTCCTCTTCTTGTATTTCAAAACCAGGTACAGAGATTACACAAACTTCCTCCAGCCTTTGCTCCGATTTGACAAATCTCCTTTGAAAAGATTTTCAGTATTTTGTAGACTAGTCTCAGTATCTCTAACTCAAAACGATTGTTAATAGGTTTGCAATAATACTAGAAAAAGATATGACCAAGCAGGGCTTGGATTTCTTTAAGAGCCAAGGTTAGACCATCGAGTCTCCTCCATCAGTGGCTGAATAGAAGGTACAGTGCATTGAATATATGTTCTTTCCTACTTTCTGAACTTTGATAAAAACTTCATCATAAAAAAGTAAATAGTGAGAGCCCATAGGAACCCTTGGGTCCCAGAGTTAGTTTTATTTGACTGTTTCTAGGCTAGAAATAGTCTATTTCCCAGGACATTCAACACTGTAAAGTTGTGAAATGGATACGGCTGATCACTACAGCACATTGATGTAGCACAAATAGTACAGTCTGACCTGAAAATTTCACCAAGACACTAATCCAATACCTACTTTCAGTATAGTTTTCTGGTCAGATTCTGCCTTCTGACAGACAATGCACAACCTCAGCTGATTTTGGAAAGGTTTTTTTTTTTTATTTATTGTTTAGAAACTCCTGTTATGTGAGTGTCTATGGATAACTGTTAAATCGCAGTTCAGCAATGAGTATCTTTGTTGTAGTTTCAGTACTGCTATACACAAGATGGATTAATTTTATTGTACCAGTCAAGACAGTTGCAGGAGGCCATCCACCTTCCAGGCCTGTAAGTAAGTCCTTCAAGAGGTGCTTGCAAGGAGACATTATGTGCCCAAATCTTGTATGATTCTTTTGTCCTGTCTATATCAATGGACACCTGAATTTCTCTACTGGCCAGACAGTTCTCAGTAAAGTCAGAAAGGGTTGATGAGTTGCCAGCTCTCAACTCCATATTTTTTTCCCCTTAGGGTGTTATACATTTTTGGGTCGTCACCTTTTTATCTAAAACCTTTGGCTGCCAGCCATCACTGGCTCAACTAATGTCTGTGGAAGGTTTTGCATATTGGCTTTTACCAGTTTAACATAGTGGTCCTTGAAAATGGCATCCTATGGTACCATGAATAGCATAGAAGATGTGAGAAGGATGCAGAGCTCTGACTGTCTCCCAGCTACCCTACCACTGTAAAACATGTAGGATGTTGAACACTGGGTACCTGGCAGACGTTCTTCCTCTTAACATCCTATTGCACCACACTACTTGCTAGTGTAAACGTAGCCTTTAAACCTGTGATACTCCCTTCACTGAGTGTGGAGGAGGAACAGCAAAAAAGGGGGTGTGAAAGCTTCTGAAAAAGATCACCAGAATCCCAGCAAAGGGCAAGTCCCAGTCAGCCAGTTGCTATTAAACAGTAAATAATCTACTTTACTAAGTGTAAACTACAAGGGGAATACTAGGAAGAGGCATCGTCTTCCTTTTTCAGTTTGAGTGTGCAAAATAGCCACACAAATAATTTTTACAATGGGTCACTGCTTCCCATTACCCTGAAGCCAGGTCCTTGTAGACTGTGACTGAGAGCGCTTAATACAGGCATGAAATGCTAAACAAAACAAATTTTCTGGATGACTTTGTATGCAAAATGAAATGTATGTTGTTTGGGGACCAGAATCATTCTGTTTAGACTTAACATATGAAACTGGATATATTGCAGCCTTTTGCACATGCTGAGCCATGCTTTTGAATATTTAACTGCTGTTTATAAAATGAACAAAAAATCAGTGTGGTCTCTAAGGCAACTGCATACTACTAAAACACAGAAATAATTGCTGTTTGAATTTGCACTGGAGATTGCTGTGATTCCTATGATTGCCTAATGGTGACTGAAAAAGAACTGGAATATTTTTTCCTGACTCAACCCTTTGTAGCAGATTGCTCACTACAATTGACTAGTCAAAATGCAAAATTTAAATGGCTTTAACTCCCACAATCATAGTTGCAAAAAATGCTATCCCTGCTGACTCTAGGAATGCAGGGGAGAAAGAGGAGATCTCAGAGACAACAGAAGATGCCTCTTGTGGTATAAAGAACCCCAAAGAGACAGATTTCATTGAAATGAGGAACCATTTTGAGTTCTTAAATTAAAGGCAAGAAATACAATATCCTACATTTGATATGTTGTTATCCTAAGTATAGGTGCCTGTCATCCATTTCTACTTCCATGCTGAAAGTATCCTGAAACCAAAGAACTTAACCACAAAGTCACATTTGCGCAGAGCGTAGGATTATAATGCTTTTGCTATGAAACATGAATGTGGAAGAAGCTGACATTCAGCTCTTTAGAGGTGATTTTACATGTATTGGTAGTTAGGCCCTCTCCTTATCCTCAGTAATTTAATTGATTTTTTTTTTTCCATATTAGATCGCTCAGGCAGGAACACATAAGTTCACATGTACTTATTGAGAAAAATGTCAAAAGGTTGGCCACCTTTTCACCGCTGTATCAGCTCGTAACCCATTTGTGCAGGCAGGCTTGCTGACTGAAGTGGAGAGGCATAACTTCTTTGTGGATCACACCTGCTACAGCCATCCAGGACTCATGGTATTTAAATGAGGTGTTTATTCAGTAGCTGGAGTTAGGGATCAATGAGTTGTGTCAACTGGAACCTCAGACTTTGCCTTTCCAGCGGTGTAGAAGTGCAATGAATGTCAATGCAGGCCAAAGTACACTACGATAGTGAATGCCAAAGATATAAACAGCATTCTCCAGCAAAAAAACCCCAAACCCTAACCACTATTATTGTCTTGCAGAGATTGATGAAGAGTGGCAAGGACTTGATGAAAATGTTGCCCATATCCCCTTCTTTGCGGAGCGCTACTCTGAGGCCGAAATGATTAAAAGGTCACAGATGTTTTACGAACTTCTAAATAAGAGGCGATCTGTCAGGTTTCTCAGTGATGAGCCGGTCCCCAGGGAGGTTATCGATAATGTCATCAGAACAGCAGGTATGGTACTGAGTGGTTCAAGGTCTAAAAAAAAAAAAAAAAAAAGGAAAAAGGATCAGCATTGCTGTGCAACTGTGTAAAAGTGATGTGAGGAAGCATGTGGTTTTCCTAGATTCATGTGTAGCCATAATAAATCGGCACCCATTGACTGATGGGAAATTACTTAGTTTGAACAACTATGTGTTGGAGACTGGGTTGGCGCAATCCCAATTCCTTTGTATTTGCAGTGCACCCAAAATGGGAAAAAAGCATTTCAATAGTATGAAACAAAACATTTCATTGTCAAGCTTTAAAAGAAATTATTTAAAATAAAATTGATGTGCAGTTTAGTGAGACATCTTTCAAATAGAAATATTGAAATGTTTTATCTCAAGTATCAAACCATGTGTACTTCACGTGCTTTAGAATTTCATGCATTATGGTGATATGTCACGTGTGGGGTTTGTTTGATTATCTTTTTTTCCCAAACAAATTGGTGAAATTGTTTCAGCCATGCAAAATATTTTGGTTGACATAAACAGTTAGGGTCTATTATGGGAAAAAAGTTTCAGAATAGAACAAAACCTTTTCCAGTCCTTTCAACATCAGTGCCAGGGCCCTGTGGCGTGTACTCGAGTGTTATGCTGAGAAGTCTGATAGAGGTTATTTGACTGAATATCAGAAATGAATTTGGTTGGGTTTTTTTTGAGAATTTATGTGTTTCAAATCATTACTCTCATGTCTGAGCCTAATCTCATCTCTGCTTTAGTAACATTGACTTCAGCCAGGACCCTGATTATTTCTCTTAATCCTATGAACCAGCCACTGCTAGTATAGAAAATATGCACAAGCTGCCTTAGAGAAAAGTTCAGTAGCTTCTAGCAGGATTAATAATATGGAGATTCTTAGCATTTGAGGTGCATTGGCTTCCTTTAAAAACTGTAAGCAGCTTTGTTACTGCGCAGTAACGAGTCTCCATCATCCTCTAATTAGCTGGGAGTCATTAAAACACTGAGCATGTTTTGGCAAACGTAGCAAAGCGAACAAGCCTGGAGTGCAGATGAAGTACTTAGTAACCCTGAAAGGTTTGGGCTGTGTAGAGAAAATGAAAACCAAGCAAAGCATAAATGTCATCAGTTCTTACCCAAAACTGAGGGGAGGCAAGGTTCATGATACAAACACATTTTAGTATAAAGATAGTTCAAGCTGCTTATTCAGTGTTTCTCAGTCTGAAATCAGTGCTTAGCTAAGCAAACGTTGTGTGCCTTCAAGACCTGCAAATATTTTTAAAATGTGTGTGAGGGGCTAGAGAGATCTAAACAGTTTCCTTAACCTATTTGTCTGTGAACCTGCACAGATAACTATATTCTTGAGCTTCTGGCTTTCATCCTCTAGGCAGTTAAAATATTCTCCAATAGTGTTGGTGTGTAATGATCAGGGCTGAATGAGCAAGTGCAGATTTAATATGTGCACACCTACATACACCAGCTGTCTTTGGGACAACAAACTCAAACCTGTATGCTGTATGGCAGATGTCTGCATTGTGCAGCTCCTCATCTTTGTCAGTCAGTGACAGATTCCTGCAGGTGGTTGCTTAGCCTTGTTTCCCTGAAAGCCATTAGCTTTGCCCTTCAGCTAAAACTGTGTCTCAGAGTTGGGTGCATATTCAGATGGTGTGTTGCTTTAGGTATAATGTTTTGCAATAACATTACTGTGTGCTTATATTGCACCATAATACTGCCTCATCGTAAGAACCACAAAGGAATTTCTACAAATCCTTGAATTTGGTTTCCTGTAAGGTGGCTGTATGAAAGGACTACTCTAAGTCATTGAATGGGACTTCATATTCTTTGAGAAAGAAATGAACAGGATTGTCTGCCTGAACTTATCTCAGTCCTTCTCTTCACATCTCATCTACTTACTTTCCCATTGCCCTGTTGGTCAGCCTGAAAGTCCACATGGAAGAGCTGATACTCCTCACTGCATGCCCTCCTTTCTGGATTTTCATCTTTCCCTGTTTTTGTATGAAGGTACTTCACCCAGTGGAGCGCACACGGAGCCCTGGACTTTTGTGGTAGTGCAAGATCCATATTTAAAACATAAGATACGTGAGATCGTAGAAGAAGAAGAAGAAATCAACTACAAAAAAAGGATGGGAGACAGATGGGTTAATGACCTGAAAAGACTGAGGTATGAAAAGTCAATTGGCTAAGGGGTTTGAAGGGAGCTGTATTTTAGTCTAGAAAAGTCTATACAGGGAAATTTTAGTCATGCTGCTTTTTTTTCCCCCCCTCACTTATTTTCAGGAAGAGGAAAAAAAAAAACCAAAACAACCTGAAAATATTCAGCTCAATTTTTAAAACCTTGTTTAACAAAATGTTCTTTCAAGTCTGTGCTCCTTATACCCTCCCCAGTTTTCTGGTGCTGCTCAGGAGGGCAGCAGTAAATTTTTCCTACATCCTGATCACAGAAAAAGAAGGAAGGTGGGGTTAGAGACTACCTCAGCCAGAGAGCTGCCAGCGTTGCTGTAATATGGTCCTTCTGCTGATTTAACAGCTGGGAAGAAAAGACTCCTGTCTGAGGAAAGTGAAGTTCCCACCCAGTAGGAGCTTAAAAAAATATGTACTATCTATACGTTCATTCTGGCTGCCTTTTTCTATGGGCCAGGTGAGATGCAACACACAACTGATACACACAAAAAAACCCGCTCACTGTGCCTGTGTGTTTCAGTCTTACCAGCAGAAGGATGAAATAAGTGACTCAGATGTTCAGCACACTCTTTCCTGTTGCATGACTTTGTCTCAATTCTCAAGATGATGGGAATCTTACTGAAAGCACCACAGTTTAGAAAACTGAAGTTATACAAGAAGGTTGTCTTGGATTCTTCTAGTATCCTTTAACATTTCTTCCTCCCCCTCGCTTTCAATATATTTTGAAGATTCCTGTTTGGAAAGAAAACCTTAAAAATACGTGTAGAATTTTACCTTTGTGGCTGGTTCATAGAATTGCCTCCAGTAAAAGGGATATACTCTCCATCTTGAAACTTTCCAAGCATTTGGCTTCAGTGTTATTTTCTTTTCTATGTAACCCCTGTTGCTATAACTCATGTCCCAGTTTTTTCCTGTTGTTTGCCAAAAATGAAGCTCCCAAAGTCATTGAGAGTTTTGCTGCTGACTGAGGTAGTCCCAAGGCTTGTCCCTATGCAAGTACTGAATTATGCAGTATTTAAAAATTGCCTCCAAAGTCTGTCTGACTTGCTTAACCTCACACAATGGGAAGACATCTACTGAGTCTTGGCTTGTGAATGCAGCATTTGCACAAAGCTTTATAGAGTTGATTTGCCCTACTTGTTTCATAGTATTATTTTTCAGGTGCTTATGTGATATGTAAATTTATGTGCTATGGAAACAATTAAAAGAAAGTAATTTTTATATTTTAATTGAGAACTGTAGAAAGCACACATTTTCTTACCTAAATCCTAGATCATAATTGTGTATATCGTCATTAAAAAATTTGGAACCAAATTAATTCTAATAGGGCTGAAATATGCAGAAACAGAATAACATTTTTTGCTGTGAGAACATTTAGCTTTACACCTTAGACCAAGAAGTTCTGAACTTTTCTGCCAGCAATTTTGCCTGCAATCACAAAAAAGTTGGCACTGGTGGTAACAGGTGGAACTGCGAGTCTACAAAATTCCAGAAATTAAATGATCTCAAAGTCAAATGTTCATGAGGCCAGTTCATAGATAAGAGATCAAGTACTACTTCCTGTTTTTATGCAGTTCCACTCTTCAGAATGAGCACATCAACTCAACTGAATCTGTTAAAATTGAGAATTTTATTCAAGCTTTTTTTTATTTTCAGAAATGTTTCTATTTAAGCTGACAATACTTAATCCTTTGTAGTAAACATTCTAAGCTTTGGGCTACTGCTATAATTGTCATGTGTTTTCAGTGCCCCTTTGCAGACAATAAATGTGACTTATGGGAAGATGAAAAGGTTGCAAATTAAATGTCTTAATTTTTCTTTTGCAGGACAAACTGGATCAAAGAGTACTTGGACACTGCTCCATATCTGATACTAATTTTCAAGCAGGTATATGGGCGGCTTCCAAATGGCAAAAAGAAGACCCACTACTACAATGAAATCAGTGTTTCTATTGCTTGTGGTATCCTGCTTGCTGCACTGCAGGTACGTTGACAGAACCAACATACCGGGAGTCGGTATATCACTTCGGATTACGTACCAAGACTATTCTGCCCAAATGAAGGTGGAACCCAATTTAGATTTTAACACTATCGGTTCTCTGGATTACCCCAATTCCTGGCAATATATCTTAGTTTTGAGTTTTAAAGTTACTCTGCACAGGTCTACATCTAAGAAGATGATTCCTATCCTCAGTACTGGTTAACACGGAGAAAAATGTAATGCAGTTACTTCCAGAATTGCCACTCTTCTCCCAGTGCAGGCTTCAGCCCCTGTGGTTTCTGCCTTATGCTAAGAGGGTCTGCAGATTACCCAAGCGTGACTGGGCAGTGCCACATTGGCCCTTCTTTTCAATAATCACTAAAAAACAGCTTGACCCCAAATTATTTTTAGTACACAATGCTGGAAAAAAAAAATCAGAGACATATTTCATAGAACAGGCTGTACTGTTTCAACCAGTGTCTCTGAGGCATTTCTGAAAATGAACTGATTTCTAAAGTGCAGCATGTTTGACACCAGCCAGTTGGATTTTCTTGGTGGTTTCTCAGTGCTCAGTTCTGATGTAGTCACATGAGTGAAGCTATTCTGATAGTTAACCTGGCCTGTCAGCAGGATAACAGCAAGGTGCCACCTCTTATATTGGGCCAGTTTCCTACCAGAAACTGCCATTTCTCCTCCATTCTGTTTTGAGTGACACTTCCCTTCCTACACTGCTGCTCCTCAGGAGGATCTTCAGGATGGGAAATCTGAGAAGCGTGCAGTGCAGAAGCACATTGGTGGGGTGTTGCTGCTCTGCAGCTGCACAGTGCTCTGTATTTTCCCTCCATGGAGCTGAGAGCAAAGGGAATGCACAGGGAATGGGGCAGAACCAGCACTGTGTCACTAGCACCTTAGTCAGAAGCAGCAGTGACAAGGCTTCACTTTCCCCTGAGCCAGTCCACCCTCAGGTGGGATTTCTGAGGATCCCTACCAACTGTTAGGCTCCTTAGTGTTGTCTCTTTCCCAGATCCTAGAAATTAATTGACAACATTGAAGGACACAGTGTATGGACTCAGTGTTCAGCACCACCACTATTAGTCCCCTCCAGAAAATTGTAGACATTACTTAACAAGAGGCCCATTGCCTGATCTCCTCTCCCTGACTGACTTTTATATCTTAAAGCCCCCCAGAAGGCTTGCATTACGTAGAGGGAGAGACTGGAATCCTCTTCTGCAGCTCTCAGGAGGTGCCTCAGCTATGTATAATATCTTGGATAATATAAACTCTTTAGGATTTGTCAGATTGTTTAGCTTTTTTGCAAGATTTCGTATGAGAGGAGGAGTGATACATAGACTTATTTTGGGGTTCTGATGTAAGCCACTGTGAGAGAAGGCAACAGACTCCTGTGACAACTTCTGAGGCAGAGCCTGTGCCCCCTGACCCTGTGAGGTACAGCTCTTGAGCAGAAACAAATGTTCACAAAGTTGTAAGGAGGCAAGAAATGAAACATTTCTCTGAGCCCCATGGGATGATATTCCAGTGATATCCCCACAACTGCCTCTGAACTTCACTGTGGCCGTGGTACCCTCATTACACCAAGCACCACAGGCAGGCTTCTGCCGTACAGCACACAGACATGTCAGGCAGAATGTGCTGTTGCTGCAGCGGAGGGATGCTGTATTTCTCTGTAAGCAAAGCAGGCATCTTCTGTGGCACTGTTGAGCCTATTAGTAAATCAGATGTTCTACATCCTGCAGGGAAGTCTAACGAAGCAGCATTTCTGGGCTAGTCAGTAGGAGAATATGTACAGGTCTGGTGGGAATAATGGATGCAAATACAGAGCACAGACCCTTCTCACTCTGTTGCTGTCTGTCTTGCTGCAGAACGCAGGTCTGTACACAGTGACCTCCACACCCCTCAACTGTGGCCCTCAACTGCGGGCACTGCTCCAGCGCCCAGCAAATGAGAAGCTACTCTTGCTGCTCCCCGTTGGCTATCCTAAGAAAGATGCTACTGTGCCTGCACTGACCCGAAAGCCTCTGGAAGACATCATGGTGGTCATGTGAGTCCAGTGCCACAAGGCAGGCACACATCCCTGCTACCAGCTAGCAAGCAGCAGCCCACTGAAGCTGTCACTGCTGTTTCTGTGGATCGTCTTCCTACGTCACTGCTGCTCTGGCTGTTTACACCTTTATTTCTTTCAGTGCTAGTTATCTACTATTAGCTGTGAGCAGTCAAGCACAGTGTGTTTGACAGGTGCTATTACCAGTGAGCCCAGGCAGTTGTTCCCGGGGACATGTACAATGGCATTTAAATGACCTTCATCACTTGATTTTTGCTATGCATTGTAGAGGCAAATCTTTTCTTAAATGGGAATATATATTCTCCTTATACTTTTGTGATTACCATTACAGAGTTATTTTCACTTCTGAATTTTATTGGAGGCTATATTAAAAGATATAAAGAGGTCAAACTCGGCTGTCTCATCTTGATCAGCGTGTGCTATTTAAATGCCCCTTCCCCTTCACTTTGTTCTGTTCTGTGTAGAAGGAAGCTATTTTTCTCATACACAGTAGCATTTTCCATACTTGATTGATGTTGAAAACATTGGCTATACCAGGCTTTCTTAAATTATTGCTGGTACAAGAGTCTTTGGCTGGGGGAGATGTAGTAGGAACAAGGTGTCCAAGTAATATCCTTGTTACCATTTATACATGTTAAGGGCACAGTTAGATCATACAGCAGCTATCAGTTGTGCCTCTTATATTTGCTGCTTCCACTGGAAGCAGCTCAGAGGGGGAAACACTATTCTGGTTGTCTTGCTTATACCTACAAATATACCAGTTTAATACCCTGAAATTTAAACTGCTTTAGAGACCCTGACATGTGAGAGGTGCTTTCATGTCACACCAAATCAGGCATATTTAGGTTTATTTTAAGGCTGCTTCCCACAAAAGCAATGCTCTCTACTAAAAGCCTGGTCTGCAGGCAAGATGTGAGTGGGCATCAGTGGGAGCTGCTCACTGGAAGGGTTGATGCTACTGATACCTGTGAGGGCAGAGCCCCCTCGTGGGGTTGTGTTTCCTGCCGGCTTTTGTGAGCTGCACAAAATGAAAACGCTGAAGGAGAGACGTCCTTCCCTGAAGCTGTTTATCTTCTGTGCAATACTTTCCCACCCTACTCTCTGCTGCACGTAACGTCAGGCAAATTCAGCCAAATTCTTCAGCCTGCCTTGGGGGTTAACTTGCTGCACCTTGTCTGAAGTCAGTCCTATTTAACATCACCTCTTAGCTGAGCAAGCAGAAGGGATAATATTTTGCAGAGGTCCAGCTTTTTGTGGTGTCAACACCTCTGTCACCCAATAAGAAAAACTATTTTCCTCTTCAGCAGACCGTTCTGCTAGTATTTAGCAGGCATGACTATGTAATCACCTGTTTCACCAGCCTCATTTCACATCCTCAGTGGTACAGCAATGGCAGGAAGAGTTTCTTGTGCAGATCTAGACTGAAATGAGCTTGACTACAACAAAATAATAAAAAAGTAGTCTTCTGTCTATATGCTTGCAAGGTCTGAAAGCTAGTCAGGGAGAGGGATGAGCTGAACCAGCCAAGGCTGGCTGGAGGTACCCAGTTATCAGGAATACATATTGAAGTCACTGGAGCAAGTTTTCCTTCTGTGCAGATGCTGCCCTGCCATATTCATCCCCTTTGCAAATCAGTTCATACCTGCTATTAAATGTATATAAGCCCTATTATGTTTATTTTAATTCTGAGTTCACATCAGTAGAGGACTGAACCTCTATTGCTTTGCAATCTCTACAGAAATGAATTGCTTCTGCCTGGCCTCAGTCCGCAAAATAGATGGAATGTTTATTCCGTGACAGTGCTCAGAGAAGATTTGGCAAATAAATTCATTTTTAAACAGCAGGAGCTTGCATATATAGGGCTATTTCTAGTATGGTTTCATAATTAAAACCCGAAAACCTAAACATCTTTAAAAATATGCAAAAAGTAGTCACAATAACAAACATTGGTACATACCAATATACCTCTTTATACCAAAGAAGATTAATGGTGTTTATTTCCCCCCCGTATGTTCATTCTGGAAACTATATATATATATATATATGTATAGTAGCTGAAAAAAAACCAAGCCCTCATGCCTACTAGATGGGAAAGATTCTTTCCTGAAAAGCCGTTCTGGAATCACAAAATAAAAATAAAAGCTTTTTTTCCCCCTCCCGTATAAATGCTTATTCAAATGCAGATACTCCAGTAGTATTACAGGTGCTGATGGTACTAAGTCATGTTAGCGCTCCTGTTGTGACAAGCCTACTTGGAATTGCGACTGTTCTCTAATAAGTGTGCTGTCTTTATACACAAATTAAATAAGAATAAATTCTGCCTTTCCATGCAGAACATTGTTAAATAAAATTAAGCTCAGCATTTAAATTGTTTTATATTTAATGAGGGATTTTTTCCTTTGTTTGGGTGAACAAACAATGGTTTTTCAGGAAGAGGACATTGTGGGAGGAATGTCTCCCACACAACCAGTAGAGATTTAATTTTTAAATTCCTCACCTTGTTATGTTTAAAACCAAGATGAAAACACTTGATAAGGTTAGTGAAACATGCTGGAACTTGGCATCTCTCTTCACCATACCTTATGGCCACATCTCCGAAAGGCTCTGGATTCAGTCTACCCACCTATTCTAGAAATGGGGTGTACCACTCAGATGGGAACAGAGCCCTTTAGAAAGCTTAGCTCTAAATACTAGTTTTCTAGAATCACAGAATTATCATGGTTGGAAGCGACTTCCAGCGTTCATCCTCTCCAAACCTCTGCTCAAAGCAGGTCTATTTTGATCAGGTTGCTCCATGTTTTGTCCAGTCAAATCCTGAACAACTCTAAGGATGGAGAGTCCATAACCTGTTCAAGCAACCTGTGTGTTTTATTACTATCTATTTGGAGTTTCCCATGTTTCAGCTTGTGTCCATTGTCTCTTGGCCTGTTGCTGCACATCTCAAAGAGAAGCCTGGCTTCGTCTTCTCTGTGTCTTCCAATCAGGTATCTGTAGACAGCACTTAGGTCTCCCCTGATTCTTCTCTTCACACTGAACACAGCTCTGTGTGCCCCAGCTCCCTGGCCAGCTTGGGGGTATTTGCTGGACTTACTCCAGCATGATTTATATCCGATATCGTACCGATGGGAGCCTTTTCAACCTAAGGCGACTGAAGGCCCACACCAAGACCCTGAATCACCTTGTCCGCGAGCTGCTTTTTGCTGACGATGCCGCCCTTGTTGCCCACACAGAAGCAGCTCTGCAGCGCTTAACATCCTGCTTTGCAGAGGCGGCTGAGCTTTTTGGGCTGGAAGTCAGCTTGAAGAAGACAGTAGTTCTCTACCAACCAGCACCACAAGATGATTACCATCATCCCCGCATCACCATTGACGAGTCAGAGCTTCAGTCAGGCCGGCAGTTCAGCTATCTGGGTAGCATCATCTCCTCAGATGCCACGATCGACAAAGAGATAGACAACAGAATAGCAAAGGCAAACAGAGCTTTCGGAAAACTCCATAAAAGAGTCTGGTGCAATAAACACCTGAAGAAAAGTACAAAGATCAGTGTCTACAGAGCCGTGGTACTGCCTACTCTTCTGTACGGGTCTGAATCATGGGTCATCTACCGCCACCATCTGCGACTCCTCGAACGCTTCCATCAGCGCTGCCTCCGCACAATCCTAAACATCCACTGGACTGACTACGTGACTAACGTTGCTGTCCTTGAACAGGCAGACGTCACCAGTATTGAGGCCATGTTGCTGAAAACGCAGCTGCGTTGGGCAGGGCACGTCTCCAGGATGGCGGATCACCGCCTCCCTAAGATCATGTTCTATGGTGAACTTGCCACCGGCTGCCGCAAGAGAAGAGCTCCAAAGAGGAGATATAAGGACTCCCTGAAACAACACCTCAGCCTAGGCCATATTGACCACCATCAGTGGTCCACCCTGGCCTCCAATCGGGAGATTTGGAGACACACCATACATAACGCTGCTGTCTCCTTTGAGAGCACGCGTAGAATCAGTCTCGAGGAGAAAAGACAGCGCAGAAAGAACCGTGCCTTGACTATACCACCCAAGGAGACCCTCCGGTGTGCTCTTTGCAACCGGTCTTGCCTATCGCGCATTGGCCTTTTCAGCCATCAATGTGCTTGCAATAAGCGTGGGCAAAGCCCTTCCCAAATCTTCGTCCGCGAAGCCAAGCCATGAACTCCAGCATGTCACTATCTTGTACTGAACAATACAAAACAGGACACAGTACTCCAGGCATGGTCTCTTAAGTGCCAAATAGAGAGGAAGGATCACTTCTGTGGACATGCTTGATACACTTTCAGTAAAGCAGCCCAGGATGTGGTTGCTTTTGCTGCAAGGGCACGCTGCTCATTCATGTTCAACTTCTTGTCCACCATGTATCCTGGGGTTCTTTTCTGAAGGGGTGCTTGTGGATAGCTGGCCCCAGCCTGTACAGAGGCATTAGGTTATTCTACCAAGACTTTGTATTGACTTTTGATGATACCCATGAAGTTCCTGTCAACTCATTTCTGCAGCCTGTTCAAGTCCTTCTGATAAGCATCTGCACTCTCTGGTGTTACAACCACTTCCTGCAATTTGATGTCACCCCCAAACTTGCTAAGAGTGCACTCTATCCTGTCATCTTTTGCCCTCACTTCTCTTCAGGTTATGGTAACCCATGTGCAACAGCTTTCATAAGCTATGTGAAGGGTGCTGGGGGAGATATTCAGGTGGGCACAGAGTCTCCTGAGGAGGTATCTGCTAGGGAAGAAGGGGAGAAGTGTAGCCCAAGAGCAGCTCAGTGTGCTAGGCTTTCCTTCTTCTGTCAGGGTGGTGTGGGTGGCAGAAGTATGTGGCAGGGGCGGTGTCTGTGAGTGAAGTGACAGGCTCTTGTGTGGGAGGGGGACAGACTGACCATGTAGTCTGCTGTGTAGACGTGGTCTCCTAGACCAGAAAGCAGATGCCCTCTGGCTATCTCAGCAAAGATGCCTTGCAGATGGTCTTAAATCAAACCATTCCCTCTAGCTATATGATGCAGTACGTGCCATCTCATCTCATTTTAAAAAAAGAAAATAATACCTCATTCCTTGATGATCAGACCCTTACTGAGCACTGTGTGGAAGCCTCGATAGAGCATGCATTTCTCTGAGAAATGGATCTCTCTAATCAACCATGTGCCCTTTTGTTAAAGCAGGACTGTTCCTTAGGGACAGTTATTGCCCTTGTTCACAATCAACAATCGAATGCTACCTTGTAAAAACATTTGTGGTTTTTGGTGAAAAAAAGCTGCTAACATGGAATAACATTTCTGGGATCTTTCTTCCCTGAACTGTGTGGACAAATTCGTTTGCATCCAGGCTTCATTGTCTGCGGTTTGCCAGCCAAATGGGCTTGAAATCAGGTGTTACACAGTAGGTTGCATCACAGCCCAGCAGATTAAAGGAATAAGTATCACATGTTGTTGGAGCTTGGAACCAAGGCACACAGCCCATCTCTTCCCACTGCATGGATGGCTAAACTGGCATTGGTTTCAGTATGCCCTTGAACACTGAGCTGTAAGTGATTGCAGCTCACCTGGTGGTTCATTAGCAGTCCAGCTGGCCATGAAGTGAGGTAGGGAAACACTACTCCTGGAGCAGCAGCATCTTACCCACTCCATCATCTTCCTTTCCAGCCAGGTAAGCCAGAACTCAGTTGATTCTGCTAGAAAGTAAATTTGTTATTTTTTAATCTTAGTGATTCAGAGTGCAAGGTCTGAGGACTCTGTTACGCTGGTTTATATGTCCACCTCCTCTATAGCATATACCTCACCTTTGTGACTGAATGTAAGATTCCCTGTTGTAGTTTAGACCCATCTGGCAACCAAGCACGGCACAGCCGTTCTCTCACTCAAGCAGGTGAAAATACAACAAACAGCTTAAGGGTTGAGACAAAGGACAGGGAGGGCTCGCTCCCCAATTATGATCACAGGCTAAAGACTGACTTGACTCGGGGAAACAAAATCAATTTAATTTAAACAACAAAACCACTACTAAGTCATCAATCCAGTCAGAGTAGGACAGTGAAAAAATTCTCAGGATCTTAAGTACATCTTCCCCCTGCCAGGTTTCTTTCCCAGGCCCAGCTCTGCTACCTCCTCCCACCACATGGCACAGGGTGGGCCAAGGATGGGGGTTGTGGTCAATCTCAGTCTGCTCCATGTTACTTCTGCCACTCTTTCCTCTTCAAGGGAAACACTCCTTACAGTCCTCCCCTGTGGCAACTGGCATCTCTCCCACAGGAGGCAGTCCTCCATGAACGCCTCCAGCTATTGTGGGGGTCTTCCGTGGGCAGCAGTTCTCCTAGCGATGAAGCACCCCAGTGCAGGTCTTTCTTAGAGTCATGGCCTTCTTCAGGAGTAGTCCACTTCTCTAGTGTAATATTTCTGTAATATCAAACAATACCTGAGGCAGTGTTTATTGTGAAGAGGACAAAGCTGTAGCATGATTCTCATGTTTTGTGTGCAGGTTCTGGACACAGATCCAGAATTTGTATTACATAGGGCATCACCTTCACTATGCAGCGGTTTGCCATGTGTGGTTTTAATAGTGGAGTAGATATATCAACTTTTCAAGGCTATGGTCAGCCTGCAGAAGTAAATGACTTGTCTCCCTGTACTTAATAGTGCCAGGTGTAAGCCATTTCTGGATATACCAACTCCATTAGCAAAGCTGGCAAGTTGAGAGTTTCCCACTTATTTCTGTTCAAAGGGTATGTAATTTTACACTTGATGTACATGTGCAGAAATATTTGACAGAAACAAGCGAGAGTACTATGCGAATTGTGTTGAGTTGGCAGAAGAGCTAGGAAATGAGCAAGCGCAGGTCAGTAGCAAAATCTCCATTTTTGTGTGCTTATTTTTTACTGAGATTTTTTTCTCTGTGTTGGTACAGCACCTAAACTGCATTCAGCTGTGTAACAAAAAGTGATCCTCACTCCAAAGTTTGTGTCTTCTCTTCAGCTGAATTTGTTATATTATCTCTTTATCATTAGATGACAAAACACAAGTAGAAGTATGAATGAGAAAATAAATAAAGGTTACAGCAAACTGCTGTCGACTGTTGTTAACTGCCATGAGGGTATCTGGCAGGTACCTCCTTTCCTGCAAATCAAAGTGAGTAACTCTCTCTGTGAATACTACCATCCCGTTTCATGTAGTAAATTGTTAATGAACAAATTGCAGGGTTCAAGAATGTAGCTGTTTGGAATTGGTAGTGTGTTTCTTTAGCACGTAATTGATATTCTGTGGGTCATTTAATGAGCAGCTGAAAGCAGTCTGTAGTTGATACTGTAATTAGCTGTCACAGTGCTCACTCCAAACACGGAAGAGTTGTAACTAGCCCTGGATCAGAAAGTTCAGCAGAATTCACTTTTCATTCTGTGCTGATGTCAGATGCCTGTGGGCTGTGTATTTTCGCCTGCACAATCATGCAGCAGACCTGTCTTGTGGGAGGGATGCGTTTCCCTTCTGCCCCTTAAATCCAGTAAAGCAGAGTCCTCCTATGAGTAGCTGAATGGGGAAATGATATTTTGTGCCTGGATTATTGAGAGTCAGCTGATGTAATAGGAGACAGGGTTGCCTGTAGGCCAGCGTCCCTGTCCAGAGTTAAAAATACCTTTTGTAAGAAAAAGTAAATAATGTTTTAAATAATTTTTCTTTCCTTCAGTTGGTTTATGAACTACCTACCCTGGCACATATATTATGCTCTCCAAGGGCTTGATACATAAATGTAAAAAAAAAAAGGGGGGGGGGGATATTTTAAAATTGTATTCTTTAACTTCTGAGAGTAAGTCTAGTAATATAGAATGAGCTTTCCCTTTTGTAGATATGATAATCTTTTTGTCTCCAGCTGTTTCTTGTTGGCAAGCAGATACGTAGGGTGCTCCACAACATTTACTGTCATTTTCTGTGGACCACTAGATGGCACAAGAACACTATGTAGGAACACAGGACTTCTGCTTGGAAATGAGTTGGCTAATTAAGTCCACCTAACTCCTGTTACCTTTAACCACCTTGTGAACCCAAACCACAGATATAGGAGCGTGCATCTGAGAATGAAAACCTAGTTTTGTCTGTGATCAAAAAGTGACTGCACAGAAAGTCAAAATTTGGCATGTGCTTAAATAGCTTGAGCATTGACTGTAAATGCAAAGGGTGAGAGTCACCCCATTCAAGCTCTGATGAACTTAGATAGTGTAGAAGGGCCCCAGGTCTATATAGTCACCTAGTCACATATTGCCATTGCTTTGTAGCAATACAGACACAAAACTTCACGTTAGTTGTTCAGCAGACTGTGATGTTGTTTACCAGGTGTCTTTAAAGAAGAAAATGGTCACTCATTTCTAGCCATTTCCTTTCACTGAATTCATTCCCCATGTATTTCCCTTCCTCCCCTGTGGGTCTTCATACTTGCGTCCAGACCTCCGCAATCCTGGCTAGCCAGCAGCTAAGGCATGGCACACTATCACTTTTCTCCAAGGAGTGGATCCAACTCCAGGCTACTCAAAGGCTCTTACTTGCTCACATGAAGTGCAAGGCATGGTTTATCCTCTGGATAAGGCTTGTAGGTGTTTTACTTCTGCTATTTGCCTGAGAGAAGAGGGAGATCACTACAAAGGAATTTATTTCTCTTCAGATATTGCTAAGTCATGAGTGAATTACGCAACATAAGACTGAGAAGAGCTGTGGATAAAAATCTTTCCCTCCCTCTTCCCCCATCCTGATTCTGAAGTAAATCTTCATTTACTCTCTACTTGAGGGATTTTGGAATGAGCTGTATATGAAAATGAGAACTATATTTCCATCAACAGTGTGGGAATTAACCCCAGGGCTTTGTGTAACCTGGGAAGTAAGTACAAGTCACCTTACAATATGGACCGTGGTGGCCTAATGGCAGCATAGAAGGGCAAAAGGGCCTGTGAATGAACCACAGATTTGAAGGCATGTCTGTAATGCTGTGTTCAGGAGGGGTCTATTGTCGAGTTACACCAAAGGAATTGCATACTGGAGGAAGGTAGGCTTGGATTTGTCTGCTGGTGCAAAGGGTTTACTTGGTTGCTCAAGCAACAAGTCAGATGCCAACATCAAATGAAGGAGCATCTGGTGCACTGCCCTTAGTGAAGATTCAGCCAGGTAGTTAAGGCACAAGACTGGCACTCCTGCCCGTATAATATTGGACAAATCACTTAACATATATTTTCTTTTTTATCTGTCAGTGCAGGAAGGATTTGTGATGATAATCTACAAAGGAAATGAGGGGGAAAAATTACTAGAGCAGCCCGTGATAACCTTGATCTGATAATCTCAAACTTGCTGCCTACATCATTTTTCCAGATTCCATATTCAGCTTATCTGTGATTAAACCTTATCTGTATTTGATCCTTAATCATGAATCATAGAATGGTTTGGGCTGGAAGGGACCTTTAAGATCACCTTAAAGATCTGCCATGGGCAGGGACACCTTCTGTTAGGCCATGTTGCTCAAAGCCCCATCCAACCTGACCTTGAACACTTCCAGGGATGGGGCATCCACAGCTTCTCCGGGCAACCTGTTCCAGTGCCTCATCACCCTCACAGTGAAGAATATCTTCCTTACATTTAATCTAAATCTACTCTCTTTCAGTTTAAAGCCATTAACCGTTGTCCTATCACTACATGCCCTTGAAAAAAGTCCCTCTCTGGCTTTCCTGTAGGCCCCTAGAAGGCTGCTGTAAGATCCTCTTGAAGCCTTCTCTTCAGGCTGAACAACTGCAACTCTCTCAGCTTGTTTTCATAGCAGAGATGCCCCATCCCCCTGATCATCTTTGTGGCCCTCCTCGGGCTCGTTCCAACAGGAGCCCCAGAAGGAGCCCCAGAGCTGGGCACAGTACTGCAGGTGGGGGCTCTCCAGAGTGTAGGGCAGAATCACCTCCCTCAATCTGCTGGCCATGATTCTTTCGATTCAGCCCAGGATACGCTTGGCCTTCTGGCCTGCAAATGCACATTGCTGGGTAATGTAGAGTTTCTCGTCAACCAACACCCTCAAGCCCTTCTCATCGCATTTTAACACTGGCCAGTGAACTTTGTGCAATCGGGGAAGCAAAGAATGTAGGCTTTAACTTTAAATCCATCTTGGCTGCTGCTTTCATCATTTCAATTCCTCCTGAGGAGGATGCCAGGTGTCTACTTGAAAATAGAAAGTGTTTCCAGGCAGGGTTTTCTGTCTGCATTCTGTGCTCCTGTACTCACAAAGAAGAAAATAACTTCCTACAAAGGCTGGGCACTAGAAGGAATATACAGTGTGGAGTTTTTTTAAAGATAGATTCATATGTGTTTAATGAAAGGCTGCTTACGGTGTTGTTTGTATAATGCTTAGGTAAATACGACTGAAGTTTTTCCTCTTAATGTGGTTAGTTTGTACTTCCTTGCTGTGTAACCTAATGTGCTCTGCTTTGCACCTCTGTCACTAGAGACAATAGTTGCTGTTGATGGAGACGTTGTAGACTTGCACAAAGAGTAAAACACCCTTCATTTTTACCTTGAAAGAGGTGCTAAAGGGAAAACTGGAGCAGAGGGAACACTGAGAATTAGACAAGAAAAAGGTCTTATGAATTCATGGCATATGTGGGAGAGAATGGTTACTGTTTTGCAGATCTGCATTACTCCAGAGAAACAGTTCCACAGCAATCTGACCAGCTGTTCTTTGGCATTTTTGTAACTCACAGCCACATAAAATTATTAACTGTATGGCCCCAATAGAGAAGCTCTCCATGAATAACTTTCAGTTTGGAATTTGGTAGTTTCCAGAAAGCCTTGAACACCCTGGGATCACGGGGGCCTGGTATGTTCACATCAGCTAGCATCAGTGCAGTGTGGCTTTGTGGGCAGCAACCAGTGTCTTCTCAGAGCCAGAGCCCAGAAGTAGCATCTGCAGTGCCCTTGGGGCAGCATCCCTGTGTGCTTCTCCTCACTGACTGCATGTGGAGCTGGGGAGCAAGGCCGCCTTGGCTAGCATGGTTATGCCACTCTAAGCAAGTGGTTAAAGTGAAGGAGAAGAAATCAGAGCAATGCTGAGGACTGCAGAGCTGACCACCACCTCACCCGTGGTTCTTAATGAGCTTGCATGTGCTGGGAATCCGGCACCCTATCAAAGCCTGTGGTGGTGCAAGGCAGAAGGAATGAGTTCTCCCACGAGAAGAAAGAAAAGCATTTGGCTGAAGCAGGAAATAAAGCAGTGATCCCACAGTCTTAAGGCTAGACTCCCATGAAAAGCTGAAGTCTTGATTATTTTTAGCAGGGGAGAGCCTAGGGGGAGGGCTTGTCAAATAGATTAAACCATTGTTAGGAGCAGAGCAGAATTCAACTGCAGCACTTTCCTTTCCATCACACCTGCATCCTGATGTGAAATAAAAAGTGTGTCTATGGCAGGGGGGAAATGTGGAGGAGGGAGAAGCTGCACTTGAAGAGCTGAAGTGGTAGCAGTTAGTGATGGAGTCGTTCTTTCCTGTCACCGCTTGTACTCTGTTAGCTTCTCTTGTGCTGATTTCTTTCTGTTAATTCCCAGGATAGCCTCTGAGAGTTGTTTATCATCCTGGGGCAAAATGTTCCAACCTCCTCTCACCACTCTTTCTTCCTGTACACAGAGGTGCTGATATGTCTGTGTCCAGAAGAGCCTGAGGACAGAGTGTGAGGATGTTTTCTGCTTTCTGTAAGCCCTCCGGGCCCATTACTCTTGCTCAGCACCGTTCTAGTTCTCCCTGCTTTCTCCCAGGCAGCCAGGCTGTGAGAAGTAGCACTGTCGTTCAGCTGCAAATGAGATGTTGCAGAGCTGCCGGGGCATTCATCCATGCTGGGCCAGGTGCTGTCTAACCTTCCGTTTTGGAGCACATGTTTAAACATTGTTCAAAGCAGCCTGGTCACTGTGTGATGGTATGAGTGGGTTCGGCAGAGCAGAGTATTATGCAAGGCTGCCCTTTGCTGGCTGGGTTTTACTGATTTCCTGTCTTTGCTGCATGACTTATCTCCCGGACAGAAGGAAAATAAGGCTGGGAGAGCACACTTGCCCCAGAGAGAGAAGGTAATTGAGAGGGCAGCTGAAGCCTCAGGCAGGTGTTGTGGCAGTAGAAGCTGGCTTTTTTTTTTTTTTATTTGGAGCAAGAGTGTGAATATGAGAGGTGCCTTCAGAGCCTGGGAGTTATGGTCTGACCCAGTCTGAGTCTCTTTTTTCTGCCCCTCTATGCAATCGTTTAGGTCACAGCCATTTACAGAAGAAACTCTTTTAGGTGGCAGTCCTTCACAGAAGACTTCTGTGATGTTTTAATCCTGGTACCACACCCTAGTTTTGTATTGCCCTACAGGTCCTCTGGTTTAGGGTCTTTGAGGCTAGAAGAGAAGCCTCATACATAAAACAGCAGCAGTGTGTATTTTCCAAGAACTAAACTTTGTGGGAGGAAATGGAAGAAATAGAAAAGCGGATAATCCACATACAGATGTGTTGTCTTTAGAAGCCTAGCAGCTCAAAAGTGGAGGCCACTGGGATCCCCAGCAGTGAGTGAAGGGAAGCATGTCTCTCTTAATAGTCATCCTGAATACTTTAGAAAATGTTCCTTTAAACCTACTCAGATAGTCTCTCCTCCACAAGTTTTTCCTCCTTCTTACATAGCAGATTAACCTGACTTCAGGTAGCTCTTGTGTGGTTGCATGAAAATGTTTCTTTCCTTGTCCTAGAGGAATACCTAGGTAGTATTCCCCCACCTACTTTATAATCTGAGACATGAGACCCCTCCAGAGCCTCTGAAGTGCTTCCTGAAGGGCCCAGTGGTGCGAAGCGTGAAAACCCTCTCCAGAAGGGGTAGCTAAATGGCTGAGCTGTATGAGACTCAACTGTGTTCTTCCCTGCCTGATGCAGGCAGCCTGTTTTTTCAGATTAACACCATGTTTTTATGCAGAAAATTGCCTTCCAGTAATCAAACAAACATTTAAAAGATTATATATACAATTACAGACATCTCCAAATCCATCACAGATGTCCTTGGGGTTTTGTATGCCTAAGGGAAAGCCTTGGCTTTTAAAATTGGAAGAAGCAAGACAGATGAAAGGGAAGAGGTTAGCTGCTTTCACAGAAAAATGGGAATTATCAGAGTGAGCCAGACTTAGATTGAGTAGTCTGGCGTGGATGCATTGAGTGCAGAAGGGGGGCTCTAATTATCACTATTTGCACCCACTGGTGAAGTACATGCCTTCAGTCATGTAGGCTGCTGGTGTCTACACAGCCAAACCGTCTCCCTTCAGAGCTGGGATCTCTGCAAGCAGAACTAGTAATTAATTACTCTGGCTGTTCCTCCCTGGGAAGGGATCCACACACTCATGTCTGATATCAGCCCATGCTAAAGGAGGAGCAGGGAAAGAGGAGCTGTTGCATTACTGTGGAACAGCTGCATTTCAGGATCCGTGCCAAAAGTAGGGGAGGAAAACTTCTGGAGGCCTGAAGAGATAAAGAAAGGCAGATCCCTCCAGGTCTGAGGCTTCAAGAGACCAACGCTGCGTGTGGGCAGGAGCTGGGATGCTGTGTGGGAAAGATTTGCTCTTTCAGTAGAAGGGGAGTTCCCTCACAGGTCTTCATGCAGACCATGTCTCCTAAATCCCAGGCTTTATCGCAGATCTAGGCTGGTACTCTGGGATGGGCTGCAGAGCTACAGCCTCCACCCCTTTCCACTCCCTGGCATCAAATACTAGTAACCTCTGGATTTGAAGCCACACTACTTTTGGCACAGAGGGTCAAAGCCAGCGGTGGGGCTGTCCAACCCCCTCCTTGGCAGTGAGAGGCATCACAGTATGGGGAGTTGATGCTCAGGGTGCAGAACTTGGCAAGTCTGTGTAATGTATCTGCCACAGCTCTCAACCTTGCATGGCTTATGCTTCACTGGGTGCAAGACCAGGGCGTTTCAGTGGGGCAGGCAAATGTAGGGTTCAGTAATACTGACAGCCATAAATTTTTCTCAAAGAGCTGGGTGCTTACTATCAAATGTTGAGCATAAAGGCCACGTCTTGGTTTTACCACTGGGTGTTTGAGATCAAAAAAGAAGTTTGCAGCTCTGCAGACATGCCTGTGCTTCCAGTACCTTCATTTGGAATTGTCTGGCCACACCTTGGGGGTTCTGTAAATTGCAAGTTGGGACAGCATCTTTTGCAAATACATCAGGATTATATTTGAATGCTTGGCCCTCTTGGGGAGGGGGAAGAATGCATTTGGTCCCTGACGAAACCAGGAGAAGGCTTTCTGTGTTATGTAATTTTTAAGGCCACTGGCCATCATCAAGCCAGCAACCTGCTTCAAATCAAATGATTTAAGGATATCCATGTGGTTCTGTGGAATAAATCCAAATTGCATGGGATTCAGTTCAATTAAAATCTTTACTCAGTCTAAACCATGTTTCCGTCATTCTTGGTTTTTTTGTAAGCATAAAAAAAAAAGATGTAGTACAAACCAACTAGCTATGTGTTACTTGCAGAAATGTGTCTGTCTATGATTAGCCCACATCTGGGGCTAAACTATTGCAGTTGCTTTAACACCTGAGGACCCATCCCCAGCAGAGAAAGGGGGTCAGGAAAAGGAGAGTAGACCTGTGAGTTGAAATGAAAACAGGTTAATAAATCAGCAAAACTAATACCAAATACCAATATAAAGTATACAAAGCTAAACTTAGCCCAGCAAATATATGGCAGTCACAAAAGACATAAAAGCAGTCCTCAGGGAGCCCCAAACAGAAGGACTCACCTCTCCTTAGCAAAACTTGCCCCTTTCTCCTGAGTGTGGCACTGTCTGGGACACACCTATGAGCCAGCTCAGGTCAGCTGTCCTGGCTGACTCGGAACTGCTAATGGCCTGCAGACCCTGGCTGACCTATGATTCTGTCCCAGCAAAACCAGGGCAGTGTCATAGGATTATGTTGTGACCAAGGTAAGTGCTTTTGCAATGGCTCACGGGTTTCTTTTTTTTTTATATTTAAAATTTGTTCTTACTGTCTGAACAGGGCAGAATAAATACATCCTAATGAACAATATAATGAATATGAAGCTACTTTGGCAAACCAATTTCATTTTCATGAATCTCATTGTTACTTGAATATATTAACTAATCAGTGAGTGTCCTCTCTGAGGGCAAACGCTTCCCTTGAAGTTAAAGCCATATTTTGTGACCGTAACTCACTCTTGCTGAGTGGCAGCGGACCAGGTAAACCATGCTGTTCTAGCCATATCTGGTGATATGTATAAGCTTTCCAACATACACTTAAAGCATAATATCTGCAAATAATGTGGGTAGATTTAAAATAAGCTTTGGTAAGCTGTCAATCTCTCAGCATTTGTCTGGACTGTCAGTGAAATGCAAGCAGGAAAGGACATGCCATTTTGAATTTGCTCTGTCTGTTGGTGGAAATGGTTCTTGTAGTATTTGTTCAGTTATGTTAATGAATTCAATCACTGCAACAATTCACAGACATTTTCATTAGTGGGACCAATGCATATAATTTCTGAAACTCTGAGAAGGGGTCTTAGGAAAAATGTGTTTAAAGAATAAATTTCACTTGCACCAGTGATTGTGGTTGCAGTGTATTGTGGCATAGCTGTTAGTACCATGCTGAAGTGCACGCTGACAGGGATCAGGAGCTAGGAGATAATCAGTACCTATAGCATTTCCTATAATATTATTGGAAAACTGTTCTCCCTAGCATATACGCTGTCCAATTCTGAGCAAGGCAGTCAGTTTTGATAAGGTTCAAGTGCTGCCTTGTTTTAAGCAGCCATTGAACTTCAGCAAACATCAGAGAATTTTGGGGTAGCAGACAGCTCCTTTCCTGCCTGAGCTGTATCTTTTCTGGTGTGCCATGCTAGAGATAGAATCTTCTTTTCCAATGTAGTGAAAGGAAGTATAGCTTCGTCAAGATAAGTATTGGCAGAGATAACATTTGCTTGAGAATGAAGGTGTATTGTTCTAACACAATATACTGTAATTTAAATCAGTCACAATGCAATTACTTCTGTGGGTCCACTCTGTAAACTCAACCAGAAACTGGCATTTTAGCTGGGCGCATTCAGTTTCAAAGTACTGAATGCTGCACATAACATTGGCAAGAATCCTCATTTTCTTGCATCATGTAATTTTCAGAAGCAGTGACTCTACACCTCTTTCCTTCTCCACCTGAATAATGTCTCTGACTTTTTTATTGTGACACTCTGGAAAAATACTGTAGTACTGTCATGCTCAATATACTTGTCTAGCTTACCTGGTTTCGCTATGCTATTGCTAGTCAGATTAAGTTTTGTCTTCTGAGATAGAAGCTGTCTGAGGGTACTTGAAGCTCACTGCTGCAGATTGTGAAGAAGGAAAGGCGAATGTGCTTCTTCTGAGGACTGTGCTAGAAGTCTTCATTGAACACTGGAGTAAGGACCCAGAGGACATGAAAGGCAGCAGGTACAAAGAAAGGGAGTTCAGAAGAAAACTGAATGAGATGGGGTTTGCCAGAGGTGCGATGACATTCAGATCTCCTTCCTCTATTTCCTAAAGGACTCTGAAGGAAGTGTCTCACAGTGGCAGAGGCACATGATGGAATGGTGATAGAAGGCCTTTGCTCTGTACCTAGATATTCACTGAAGGGTAGTTTTCCCAGAAAATATCTTGTTTAGCTGTACCAGACTGATCAGTCTTGCCTTAAGTGGTTATGCCCTTCCACACTGTAAGTTTAAACTTGTCTTGATATGGGGCCATGAGGACTGTGAATTTGAAGCACATCATATGCAGAAGTAGGCATCTGATTGTGGGCTTCAGAGTCAGCAGAAGACATGCTACTCAGGGGACGGGGAAGCTTGCCCGGATCCCTGCCTTTACTCCTATCTGGGAACTACTGACCTCACTGCAGAGAAAAGGACTGCTTGTCTCCCTTCAGGTAAGATGACTGCCACTCAGTCATGCCTTCCTGGCGTGAGACCATGAAGGCCAACCTCTCTTTCAGCCTGTGCAAGTAGTGATTCTTCTTCTTTGCTTCTCCAACCCATCCCAGCAGAAAGGGAGCAGAAAAGTAGCAAAATAGGCTAAAGAGAGCAGTGCAAAAAGAAAACAACTGAGAATGTGCAATTTTAATGTGAATTTTAATAAAACGCTGTGCCCTTCCTAGCGTTTAAGTGTAGCATTTGCTAATATTTGTTTTGATGAATGGCCTGCAGTACATGACTGCTATGTCTTCCCGTGTACTTCTCAACTGAAAATACCTTTTTGAGGAAAGTGTTGTATGAATGCAGGTTCCTTTGGTGTGAAACCATGAACGGTTCTTTTTGCAAAAGGAACTTTCTATCTATGTTCTTCATCCCCTTCTCTGCCAAGTTTTTCAAGTGTAGGTTCCTCTTTCACCCCCATCTGCTGCCCATTTACCTCTTCCACTATCTGATCCAATGTGTCATTTGTTCTTAGTGCTATGTGATTTAGATCAGGTGATTCACGTATATGCTTTCCCTGCTGAATAACCAACACGAGGAAGGAAAATCTACTCCCTGACTACCGACTCCTTGTTTGTTTCCTACTGTGCCTTTTTCAGGGCGAGTTTAAGTCTAGTTTTTAATGGAGAAAAGGGAGAGGGGTTATGAATATGAAGTGCCACCAGACTGAATGTTGCTTCCCCTCAGTTTTTGCACAGGCTTCTAAGAATGTTGGAAAACAATATGAGGAGACAGAGACTTAGTGCATTGAGCCATATTTAGAGGTTTTTCCTTCAGACCTGTATATCACATTAACAGACTGCAAACCTGGGACTGCCTTTTTTTGAACCAAGGCTTAGCAGTGTTTTGTTTGTTTCCTGTGGTGACTTTTGAGGGATTTATTACATATGGCTGCACCATCTAAAAAAGATGCCCAGGGTAAAATGGACTTCATGTGTTGCATCTACATAACGTGGATTGCCTCACACATCACTGTTCTGCTCGGTGCATGGCAAAATGGATTTCCCAAGTAACAATTTTTTGACGGTATAGGCTAAGGATAAACCAAAGTTGAAGGACTGGGGAGTGATTCCCAGGTCTTGTGTAAGGAACTGTGCCCAAGCTGTGTCCTGAGTCCATTCATGAATGAGCTTCCAGCTCTTCCTTCACACCCTCAGGCTCCCAATCTTCCAGAAATAATAAAAGCACATAGACCCAAACAGGGTTTTGCTGTGTTCCAGTCAGTCAGGAAATCAAGACTACAGGACATGCCAAGGAAAGCACCCACCCCACAGGCTAGACGTGAAAGCTATATATTTTTTGCAAGATGAGTTGTCCATCCAAGTAATTCTTCACTCCAGAAATCAGAAACCTCAGGTGCCTTCTGACCAGCACTCAGCAGGGTTTGGGCAGTGTCAAAAGATGGGAGCTGCTGTGCCTTCAGGGAGATGTCTGCGACTCCCAGGGATTCTCTGCTCTCTTTTATGACTTCAATGGAGTGTGCACAGAAGCAATGTACAACCTTGTGCACATGGGATTCAGGAGCCTTTTGTGTCTTTGAGAAGCTGTATACGTTTATCTCTAGTTCAGTAGGGGGAAAAAAGAATCTGGTGTACCTTTCTGGACCTTTCTGGTTGCTAGGCCCTGACCTCCTTTGACCTGATTTAATTGAGGATTTTATCAAGCTTATTACTTGGGATGTTCTTTGGCAGCACTGAGCAAACAACACAGACTGATCACAAATTATCATTTACATGTGCACAGAATGAAACATAAAAATAGCTCTTTAAAAAAAAAATTTCCTTTTCAATGGCATATAATAACCTTCCTTTAGTAGCCTGTCATTGACCTCAAGCTCTGTATGACAAGTCATCTCAGCTTCCTCAATTCTATGACTTCCCAGACACATTACTAACACAAGGTTGAATATTGAAACAAATGCACACTTGAATATTAATTTGTTTTTTTAAACTACATCCCTGGTTCTATAGATGTGCCCATTTTGTGTCTGCCTACCAGGAATGTCAGCCAATATTTACTGATGAACCTGCTTATCAGAAACACATTTTCCATATTTCCACATAAGAATTTCAGGCAAAAAAATATACCAGTTACATATGCAAAACATTTGCTTTGGAAGTGCTTACATATTCATCAAATTGGGGATGAAAATGAAGAGCAGAAAATAAAACTTACTTGAGCAGTGACACTGAAACACTACAGCTTGAATGTCAAGCATCTGCTCTGATTCCATAAAATAAGATTTTTTTAAAAAAAGAATTTGAATACATGTGAGTAGCAAATACCTAAAACTTTGTGATCTACTCATAATCTGGCAGAAAATGAAGTTCATCAGCTCTGGGTAGAAATCAGGCTGAAGATGTTTAATTTTTTTATTCTGTTCAGAGATGAATGTGCAGTTGGTGAATTTAAACAGTTTGATACCACAGCCAAGGGGAGCCAGTGGTGGTATGTAGTGGTGTTCCAGCAGCAGCACTGCCTCTGATGGAGAGAAACAGCTGGATGCATCATATACCAAATACACCCTCAAACTGGCAGTATATAGTGTCTATAGGTCTGATTCTGGGCCATGCTGGGGGAACGTCTATCACATATATACAAAGTTCTCTGCGAGTATTAAACCTCAGGTTGTTGGCCTGACAGCGACTTGCAGTACAGCACATTTCATAGTGTGAACAAGTGAGAGAACAGGGTAGGTTAAAAAGGAACGACAGGAGAAATTAAAATTTCCTTACAGTTTCTAGGGAAAATGCCATTTTTTCAGAACATTATTCATTAAGTGAAAAGACTGTTGCACACTCTGAAAGTAATATTTCAAACTTCTCAATGAAAAAGAAAAAACAATTTACCCTCTAACAGACCTTGATTTTATTTGAAGAAGCAGTCCAGAAATTCTCCTGCTGTAGCTCATCACCTCCATGATGATAGGTGTATCTTCAGGCTTAGGACAGTTACTAAGAAAGCAAGTTCCTTGGGTGACATTGTTCATGAGCAATTTTTATTTTCCTCATAAAACCCAAGAGGTGATAAAGTCACCCAGTGACTCCCCTACCATTAACAGTCTCTCTTCATCCTCACAAGGTTACAGCAAACTGGTTGTCATTGAGTCGTATTCTTTTTGTCAGCTTTTACTTAGAAGCGGTGAAAATAGGCAACAGGAACAATGTGAAGTTCTACAGCTAGAGTAGCAGTAAGAGTCCCTGCTTTACAAACTGAATTTAAAAACCCGTTCTTGTCCTGTATTCTAAGGTATGCATCTTTCAGGACTGCAGAGCTCTGAGTTAAGACAAAGGATTTTAATTTTTTTTTTTTTTTAAAGTAAAAAATCATGGAAAGATGTGCTGAAGATCCTGTCTCTTAATTAGTTACAAATACAGGCCTGAGCAGTAACCTTCATGTTACTATGCAGCTCTTGACTTTCAAACCTGAGAAAAGGTGGGAGGAAGGAAAGCATCAAAGAAGAGTAATTTTCTGTGTTTGAAAGCTAAGGAGATTACAGATTTTCACCTTTACAAAACGTTGTTAGCTACCAGACTGAACAACTTGCCAAAGTGGAAGGGAAAGCACTGATGACTTAATAGCTCCTGAGTCTTAGGGCGCATTCCAGGATCAGCTTTGGTTTTGTTATTTAGGATGTGTCTACATCTGATCTATGGTAACTGCATACTGTATGTTGACATCAGTGGCATTCCTAAGTGTCAGGAAAGGAGACTAAACTGTAATTAATGGGCTGACAAAATTACTAAAGACTGCTGTGGGAGCTGGCTGCTTTTCCTTTACCTTACCTTCTTTTATCTGCCCTCTCCTGTTTTCTATTTGGCTGTTTCACCTTCACGTTATAGGAAGAAACAGGTGAAGGTTCACTTACCTAAGATCAATGCAAGATCCAAAAGAGGTATGGAAACAGGCAATTTCCTATGAATGTGAGGCTTATGCATTGCCAATCAATCTATGCAATTTCACCAATACATTCCAAATTTTAACCAAATTAGTCAGAAGCTCAAGTTTCAAAGATGGTAAGTATCTAAAAATGTCATGAAAATTAACAGTGAGAAAGAAGACAAAAGTTTGAGTTCAGTCCTTATCTTACCTGTATGATCTGCAAGCGTTGCTGTCAGCACTCATGTTCTAAATCAGCTGTGACCTGTGCTGCCTCTTGTCCAGTCAAACAGCTAATGTGTATGGCGGGGAAATGGAAGTATTGTGAAAGATAGGGCAAGGGTGGGGAATATGGGACTCTGATAGGGCGATTACTGTGGAAAGGACCTTGGGGACATAAGAGCCATCTAACGGTGCAGCAAGAGCTGTGGTTAGTGTGACGGGGAGGTAAAAGTCTTTTAGTGGCTATATAGAAGCAGCAGGCATGAGAGCCTTGTGGTATCAGGGTTCATGGCTAAACAGTTCCTCTCTGGCAGTGCTCTCAGGATAGCAGCTTGGATCTGCAATACAATTTACTGTTTTGCACATTTCTCCCCTTAGCCACCCCATCCCCCCTTTCTTTTTCTCTCTCCCCTCTGCTTTGGCAAGCTTCCTCACTTGCATCACTGCCAAGGTAGTCATAAGTCAGCTGAGAAAAAAGGAATGACTAACTTCCTTCCCCTTGGGGCATTAGCACACACTTAGGTCACCTGTCTTCCCAGCAAGAGAGCAGCAAGTACACAGTGTAATCCAACAACTTCAGTGCATCTCTGCTCTTTGGAGGAGCCACTACAGTGGCTACAGGGTTTGATTTTTTTATACTCTTGGTGAGTTCCACTAATTTTTACCTCTAGGAATTTTTTATCAAATAAAGTTTTCTCAAAATCATCATGTTTTCAGATATCTCTATAGAACCCTAAGTTGTTTCTGAAACACTGCAACACTTCTGAACTGACAACTGCAGAGAAAAGAGGCATCAGCAACTCTAAAACAGAGCTATATGAAATTATAGAAACAAAATAAAATATGGAATCACAAAGGAATTCAAAGTAAAGTGAAAGGAGAGTTCAGAACAGAGCACAGGACCACAGCAAGGCTGGTAAATTTAAGAAATGTAGGTTGCAGAGCAAGCCTGGCCATGAAATTGCATGGCCCATCTTTGGAGATGTCAGTTTGTTGTTCTGTGCCCAATTTCACCTAGTTAGGAAAGAGGCTGGTACTCCTGTCTTCACAAATGCAGTGTTGCTGATTTAGCTCATCTTTTGAGAGTATTTTGTGATGTACAGCACTGTAGAAATGTAAATGGCTCTTTGGGAAGTAATTTAGTCCTGTTATGATGTGTTCAGCTCCTGGGAAAGAGCGTACTGAGGTGTCTAAGAGAAAATGGAGTCCGTGTCAGCAGCTGGATGAAATGAAAAAAGATGAAGGCAGAGATGGATGAGGAGAAGAGGGAAGTACGCAAAATATAAAGAAAAATATGGGTGAGTGACATCTGCCTGAGAAGAAGAATGAAAAAAGGAGGGCAGTACACAAAAAGAAGGGATGTACTCTGCACCCCCCCCAGCAGTACCAGTTACATGTCTTTGGTGGATTGCAAACAAGAAGCTACATCTGAATGCAGAGATGGTGCCAGCGCTTGTCAGAAAGAGAAGGCTCAGAGTTCATCAGCCATTGGCACCGTGTGTGCTCTTCGGCTGACACGCAGCTAATTTTCTCTGAAACAGAAGCGAATTGTTTTACAGCCTTAGGCTGCTCCTGTAACACAGTGAACTCGATGCAACTCTTGTTAGGGCATTGCCAAGCTGGAGCAAATAAGTACTAACACTTGTTTTCCCACCTCTGTAAACTCATCCTGCTTTCCTTGTCTGAATTCTCCAGCAGAAATAAGATAATTAAAAAATTGGCCTAAACTGCAGCCACTGAGATTCATGTCAGACCTTAAGAAAATTTCCTGAGTGTAAGCCTGGGTGATATAGAGAGATCACTTTTCCTGGACTGGGGGTGTTTTAAGAACATGTTAACAACGTATAAATTAAAAAGGGATTGAAGGCTTGGGCTTTAACACCAATGCCACAGGACAAGCCAGTACAAGATCAGGCAGGTGTGGAAGCAAAATCAAAGGGATGTCAGATCGATTAAGAATAAACCACATCAGAAGTGCAACTGGTGAGACTGAAACTTACTCATTCAGAGTCAAATAAGGTAGGGAATGTGGTATTGCTTTACACAGCCTCTCGGGGAGATTTTTGTGACCAGGTTAGGAATGGAAGAAGGTCCAGTACAATAGGCTGTGATCATCAGAGTAAAGATGAAGACAGGACTTATCTGGACCAAGTGGGAACAGATATGGGGATGTCTAGTGGCCAGGGACCTGTAGTTCACTCTTTTTTATTCTCTCTTTTTCTTTTTCTCTTTTGCCTCTACCGTAGGAAGTGTCTTAATTATAGCAGTGGACTAGCTTGTATTTGTATTATCCTCGTTTCATTAGATTCCATAGAGGGTTATGTTGTCAAGAAGCTCTAAAACCTGTGCTCCACGTTTTTCAGTATGGAGAACACTTCTATTTGCTGGGCTGGCAGCTGCTATGTAAGCTTTTCAGTCCTTTTTAATCACCCTGCCTTCTGTAGCAAGCTACTGCGAATCAGTTCTTCGGGGCTTATTATCCCGGCTCCTTTACCACACTCAAGAAGGAACAAGAGGTACTGAAGAAGGCCCCAGGGGATATCCCCTGCCTAATGAAACTCTGCTGTGCCTGTAGAGCCACAGTGCCAAGAGGAGGATGGAAGGGGCATGGCTGGGATGTGTTGTGTTCTGGCTGGTAGTGCGTGAGAACGTATCAGAGCAACCATGAAACTGCTTTGCATGGCACTGGAAGTCAAGTCAGCTCTGAATGATACCAGGAAACAGAACGATAAGGACACTGAAGGCTTCCTTCACTTGTGTCCTTCTTACTTACACAGTCTGCAGTGCTGAAATCACTGACAACTGAAAGAGCAGTAACTGGAAAGAGGAAGGAAAATGTCCAGTATCTCTGCTTTTGGTTGGGATTTCCTCTGACCCCAAGGGAATCTGACCTTAAGAGGCATGCCAGGGTGGAAAGGCAGAGCTCTTCGCAAGGACCAGCCACCTTGATTGGCAGAAGGAAATGAGATCGTATGCCCTTGTATCCCAGTAGATGGAGGTAACTCTACCCAGATACTGCAGGTTTAGAGTGAAGAGCTGTCTGATGGAGATTTTAAATGAGGGTATCTTTACCCCCCTTGCTTGGCAGATGTAGGAGAACAAAGACCCTCACTTTTTCAACACAAAAATAATTCTTCCCTGTTCTGCTTTGAGGCTGTTGCATGCTGACTGTGAACCTGCTGAGAACAAGTGATACATTATAAAGCTCTTTTCTCTTCCCTCATTAACTGAATCATCTCAGTTAAGTGCAGGGAATGGTAGGAAAGAAGTAGTTATAATAAATGCTGAAGCTTCAAACCCAACCCAAACCTCTCCATAGACTGGAGACACATGCTACAGTTCGAGGTTTTTGCTTCAATTAACTCCATGGATTTGGACTTATAAAACATGCTAATCCCAGGATTACTTGTTAACTGCAGTTTTTAACTCAACTGTTCTGCTACGTGTTGCTCTGTCAAAGTCATGCTCACAGGGAAAATCATGAGAAAATGAACCAAAGATTTGTTTCTGTGGTCTCAGGGGCTTAAGCATCTTATGAAAGCGTGACTCCGGACTGAAACAGTTACATCTGAACAGACTAGGATGTGAACATACATATGAAGATACAGAGGTGCCTTTACAGGTACAGTGTGTTCTTGCAGCTAGCTGCATCAATATGAAGCGTGCAGAGAGGCACACCAGCTGTGCACAGCTGCACCATGTTCAGCGGCAGCAAAGTATTTGAATATGAACAAGGCTTTCACTTTGGTCTCAGTCCTTTCCCTCTCTTCTCAGTGAATGAATAAATCTACGTTGTTGCTATTTATGTGATCCAAGCAGGTGAGAATTAGCAGTTTAGGAATATTGGTTTGAGTTAGTAACTTGGCCTCATGAATAAGCAGAATGACTAGTGCCAGGGAATTGTGCACTATTACCCTTGAGCTCTGCTGATGAAAGAATAATAAACAGCAAACATACTAACAGTTTTTGACTATTGTTTTATTATTAATAGTATTTCTAAAAGGAGCAAAAGTGGAAAAAACTGCTTTTCCTGTCTGACTCTGGACTGTGCATGGGGCTGCAGTTCAGAGCACATCTACAGAGTGAATGACAGATGTGTTGCAGTTACTATTTTGTTGTCACGGTCATTGCTAGCTACTCAAAAGGTACTTCTGGATCCCCTGTGGAGGGAACACATCCCACTCTGACACCTTTTTGCCCTGGACATCCACTCATCTTCCACAAAACTGGTAACTGTGGAGGTTCACCTTGATGCCAGCTCTGGTAATGAAGCAGTTAAGTGAGACCTGCTGAAAACCCAAGAGAAAGGCACTGATTAAACACTTTAGTTATCTTCTACTATTCTTCTTGCCTGCTCTTTTTCACATTCTTCCGGGCTTGGCAGTGCGTGCTCATGTGTTTTTTTGAAAAAGCTGGATGGGAAATTAGTAAACACTTTACTTGGTTCAACATATGTTAAGGAAGTGGAAACAGCTGGGGGCCAAAGGGAGAATGTGGCTGGCAAGGCAGGTTGTTATTTTTATACAGAGCTGTTCAGTTAGGTCTCTTTGTGCAGATATGTCACTCCACTTGGCCCAGTTTTATCCCAAAGCCTCCTATTAGTCCTCTCCCCTTCAAGCATTTTGTCTTAGCAGTTCGTGCACCTGCATGTTTATGCCCTGTGGTCTATTGCACAACACCTTCTCCTTATCTCTCCCTTTCCTCAGCTCCTTTCTCTTCCTTTTCCTTTTCTACAGCTGTTGCCTTTGGTGGACACCCCTATAGATAGCAGGGGCTATGGGAGAGGTCTCGCCTAGCTTTGTCTGTCGCCTTCCCAGCCTGTCTTCTTTCAGAGGGCTAGAGAGCCTAGGGTGAAAGCTGGTCTGAAGGAAAAGAGCCAACCAACCTCTGCCAAATTTGAAGAGACAAACCAAGCATGAGTTGAGAGGACATTATTAGGCAGGAGAGAGGATAGGATGTCCATGGTGCCCAGGAAAATGGTCTTGCTGAAGTAATTTGCATGAAGTCATAATGAGACAGGACTGAAAACTTCAATTTTATGCATATATATACTACTTTATATTATCTGTAATTATATTTATATATTACATTGTTATGTATTCTAGAGTCATAGGTGACGGAGTAGAAACTCATAATCACCTGTTGTGTGGCGGGAGAGAGCCCTGAGTTATTCCATTAGGAAAATAGAGATGCTACTCTATTAGATGAGAAAACAGTAATGTAGGCAGTGATGCTGTGTCAAGGCAAAGAATAGTAATATCTCCTTCCTTTTTCCTACACTTTTCCTGGATGTTTCAAAAATTACCTCCAACTCTATTGCCACTTATTTCCAGTAATTAATTCAGCCGAGAAAGCTGGCATGTTTTGCCTGACTGACACATGTTGATCTCACATAGTGTAGGTTAAGCAAACTGATATTCTTGGGCCTTGATTATACCAAGGCCACTTAATATGGGTAGAGGAGTGGCTCCTGGTGTTTTTATTGAAACACCAAAGACCATGGCCACTCTGTTATTTCATCCGGGTTTGTTAAGAAAAGTGACTTAACTGCAGAGCTCTTATTGCTGTTTTATTACTGTTGCATATGAGCCCTTATAAATTCCTGGGAGCTGAAAAACACTTCCAAGAAAAACACAATTTTGATTCTTGGCTTCTGTGTGAGTTTTGTAGCCTAATTCCCATGTCAAAGATCACATACAACTTATCCAGAGACTTATGAGAGTCAGCATGGCAAGACTTAACTTTTTTTTGCAGTGTTGGCTCTGAAACTGGAGCTCATCAGCCTTGTGGAGAGAGGAGAAACAAGGCCCAGAGCCACCTCACTGACTCTGTTGCCTTGACTTTAAAGAGAAGTCTTTAAAACAGTCTTAATTGTGACCACCTTCCTAACATAATTTCAAACTGTTTCATTAAGTGTATCTTTTAACAACGTTTCTCAAAATCCATTTTAATGTCTTCTGATGTTTTATTTGTTGAAAGATATTTATTAGGTTCTATGGCTCAGCAATAACATTGCTTTTTAAACATATTTTATGTGCAAGACAGAGCGGTCTCCTGGTTATGCAGTACCATTAGATGAATACAGGAACATTAAGCCTCACAGACATGGCAGTTACTTTACTTGATTATTTCAATTTTTTAAAAAACACTTTTGAAGTGTTTGTTATGTAATTATGGTATGCAATAAAATGCTCCAAGGGCAAAGAGCAAATATGTTAAATGGGTAATAAGTAAAGCTAGTACGCCACTGCTCCCTCCCATTAAGCTGGCATGGATCTTAGCCCTGGCTGGTGTGCATTTTTTTTTTGCAATTATTTAAGGATCTACATTGCAGACATGTTTTTGTCAGTAAGGATATGCTGTTGTTATTGATGCCGACTAATTGCTTCATTCCTACAATCAGATGTTTTCCATTTAGAATCCTTTGATTTCCTACCAGTCAGATGGTAAAAAGAGGAGAGAGGTTCTGTAATAAAACTTTCAAAGAACAAACAGAAAAAAGAGATCTATTTAAACTGTAACGATGTAATTCTTGCCTTCCTTTTAGTTCAAAGGGACAAATTACCAGAGGCCTCTGAAAAACCAGAACACGTACAAGACTTCATTATAGCCAAAGATCTCAGGAAATATTGACAGATCTACTTCTGAGGCAGAATTTCCTGCTTCCTGCCTTGATGGATAAAATACCGAACACACAGATTCATCTGTTCACTTTGAATATGTGCTGACAGAAGCAGTCTGACTTTCAGAGCAGTGTACATGCCAGGTGTACACACTCGGGATGTCCCTAACTACCCAGAGCAAGACTCTTGCATCCTGTTTGGCATCCCTGGGGACTTAGCAGAGGAAACCGTATGCTGTCACGGACTCAAGATGGCAGAGGTATGAAGGTGACACCCAGCTTTGTGTGCTTGCAGGAGAAGGAACATTGCCTTCAGCCAGCCTTCAGAGCATTTCTGTCTGGCTGAAGAGAAGCTGGCTCAGTGCTAAACTTTAAAAGCAGTAGTTCAAAGTGGTTTCTGTCACTTTATATTTTTGGTCATTTGTTGCTAACTGTCTGTGTTCTCTTGGTCCTCTTCTTGAGAACTAGTTACGACCATATGAAAAGCTTTTTTTAAAAAAGCCTAAACCTGGCTTGACTGTGGCAGAATAATCTAACCTTAAAATTTACTTTTTTTTTGTTTTGGTTTGGTTTGGGTTTTTTTTGTAATTCAGCTGTTCCAACTTGTCCTAAAAATACCAGCCAACTTCTTAGTACCAAAAAATTTTCTTTTTTCATAAATTTGGCATCAGTAGCATTGGTCACACTTACCAGACTGCCTCCTCCTAGGCTGTCACAACTCCAGCAGTTACTGCATGCTGGAATGATGGACATAGTGGTGGAAACCAATAGTTAAAACTGAAATGAACAGGCGGAAAGAGAGATCCCTCAGGAACATTTTCTGTCTGTAGGCCTTTAGAAAAGCTTAATTTATAGGAAAAAACACATTGGCATTTAAGCTGTCTAGACACAGGTGCCTACTTTGAATTCATTTTGATGGGAGTTAGGCCCTGGGGTGTTTTCCAAGGGCTCAAACACCATAGAAAAAACCCCTATGATTATCTTTTGGGGGCCCGTTAAAATAAAAAGCCTGTTCAAATATTGTGCTGACAAAGACAGTATTAAAAAAAACCAACACCTAGACAGACTTTGATAAAGTATTATACATTAAATGTAGTTACATACATCAGGGAATTTAATGCTAGAAGAGTATGGTTCTAGTTATGAGCATGGTGGGACTGGAAACTTCTGTGAGAAGCTAACATTGAAGAAGCAGCAAAAGTTTGGGGTATGGCTGTGGCTGTTGCCACTTAAAGAACATGTCAGCTATGCCTTTGAAAGACATTCAAAATGCCTAACTTGGATAAGGGTGCCAGGAAACACTACTTTCTTTGTAGACATCCCGGGCAGCTGTTGGCAGACTCTAAAGAAGCAGCAGAGAAGGCAAAGAATGGAAAAAGCCTAGATGCAATGTATCTTTTGGAATGACAATTCTGTCCTCTTCTGCTTCTGAAACACTGCAAGCTTAAGGAGACTTCAAATAGCTAAAAAGTTGTAATTAGAGCCTTCTTCTGAAATATGCATTTTCTTCTCTGACGCTATGCAGGAGAGTTCCTGTTTTCCTGTTGTTTCCTGTGGCATAAACATTTATTTTAACTTTCTTTTGTCATCTGCGCAGAAGCTGTCTGGAGGAGACGTGCTTTCATGTGACACTCTTCCTTCCCACTTCTGTTTTTGTGGCCTCAAAGGCAAATGCAGGATATTCCTCTTCCAGTTCCTTCAGTGCCTCTCCTTATTCCAGTATCTCTGATCAATTAGTTCACAGTGAGGTCAGCATTTTCAAAAACTGATGTAATTACCTGAAAGAAATGTAGAATAGACTGGCCTTGAATTTCCTAGAAAGGGCTGAAATATTGTTCAAGCTTGTATAGATTACAGCGGATTTGGACAGTTATGTAAATAAAGTATTTTAAGTACTGTAATGTAAGTATTATTCAGAAGGCAGTTAGTTAAATGAGACGAGGATGAACATCAGACTGACTTAACTTATCTAGACCCCTTGGGGTCAACAACAAACTTGGCAAAACCCTCAGAAGGGTTTTTATCAATTGGGACAGTCTAAATAAAATCAATCCTCTCTCTGTGTGGGGGCCTGATCTGTACAATCTCTCAAAGTCCTTTCCTTGCTGTGCTTCTGTGATAGTGAACTGTATGACTCTCCAGTGGCTTAGCAGGTGTTATCCTGTATCAACACTAAGAATGAGAAAGATGAGAGAACTTCAGTTAGCTGCTGGTGTGCATGGATAATCATATTTAAGATTCAAAGTTGCCTTCAGCACATCATTTCTTTAGGGCTACACAGCACTGATCCACACTGAGCAATCCAGTGGGCAACCTGTGCTAACAAAGCATTAAGGGGAAATGTCTCATAGGTTCATAAACTGGGAACTGCAGAGACCCCATTTTAAAATTAGTGCACGGGTGTATTCCTAAAAGAAATGCTTGGTCTGATTTACCACATGACCTAATGACTCATGACCACATGGTTAAGCACTGCTGGATAATCTAGCTTAACTTTTTAATAGTTGCAGTAAATCATTTAAGTAAAGCTTCAAAAAGACAAGTTCAAAGGAAAAAGCTGCTTGGGTGAGGCTATTACAACCTCAGAAAACACAGAAGACTGACATGAGGAATCCTGTCACTTGGGATGACTGATAAAGTCCACTTTATTTAGGATTAACAAGGGAAGTGCTTTCCGAGGGCTGTTACTGATGAAAGCACCGAATTTTCTGTTCATCAGGACAGAAAAAGAAAAGGGGGATGGGCCTACCTTTCTCTGAAGAAATAGGTGGGAATCATACTTAAAGACCATAGGGGTTTATCTCCTACCAGGAATTTCACAGCATTAGTTGACCTTGGTCTTCATTCAGAAATGCTCTTTCTTCTGCTATGTTGTAGTTGACTCTAAAACTGGTTTGCTTCAGCATCCTATGAAGGAGAGAAGATACTAGCAGAAAGGGAATTTGAAGGTCAGTGTAGTGAACAGAAAATAGGCAGGACAGGTTTTAGGTAGATGTACCCATGACCAATTGAAAGGCATATAATAGGAGGGCTAGTGATTAACCCCTGTGGGTAATTAACTTCTTTGTACAAAGATCTATATTTCAATAGAAACAAATGCAGTCTGCAAAATAGTGGATTTTTGTTTGTCATGTAGTTGTCTTGCAACTGTTTACTCCACTATTGCATGAAGACTGTCATTAGGAGGAAGGGTTTTATCTGGTCTCAGTTAAGGTTTCAGTATATAGCTTCACACCGTCTTTATTTGCATAGCTTTGTTCGTCAGCAAACCAGCCTGTGTGATACCTGAGAAATTTTTGTTTATTTTAGGAAACCTGGCTTTTTTCCTCAAGCAGGCTCCACCATATTCTCTTTCTCCTTCTGACCAGAGTGGTGTCAGCATGTTAGCCTGCCTTCCTAACTGCAAAGGAGGTTTCTTTGTGTCTGTCCCCATGCACTGCATTTTCTGTCCTGGTTAAGGACTGACATATCACTGAAAGAGTTCTGCTGGCAGAAGTTACAAGACTACACAAAGTTATGGGTCTAATGAGTTTCACTGTCGTTCCTGTCACTTCATGACAGGAATAGACCACACTGGTATGAGTGATATGCCCCACTACTGTCTCCACACCAGCACAGTGTGACACTTCCATTTTATCAGGCCCAGACCAAAGCAGCTGATGTGATGGCAAACTAACCATAAATGTTAAGACCTTTTGTTAGGCTCTGGCATTCCCACTGAGTTTATAGCAACTGGCAGGGGTCTGCTTTGGGAAGGGGTGGTGGACACTGGGCTCTGGCAGAGGTGGGAAGGGATTTGGGCGTGTGAGTGTGAACAGTGGGGAGGAAAGGTCTGCCTGACAGTCTGCACAGCTACAGCTGTTGGTGCTACAGCTCACGGGAGTAGTGGCAGCAGAGGCTGAAGTGGTTTGGGTGTTTGACCAGATGGTACCACAGTATCTCCAAACGAGGCCCCTTCAGATGGTCTAGGTCTGAGTCTGCGTGGGTGTTGGCTGCTCCATAGTACTTGCCTGGGTACCTGTTCTTACTACATGATAAATTTTAACTCTATTTCAGTGATGATTCACTCTCCCTGAAGGATAATGTATCTTGTGTCTACCACAGAGAAGTGGCATATAAATAAGCAGTTAATGAAAAGTAGCTGGCACTTATGCACTACTACTTACAACCCGAGAAATGTGACTTTTCTGATGAAAGAATTAACTTAGCGTATTTTTCAGTACTATATTGGTAGAAAAGTGCCTCTTCCCTTCCTTATAAGACTTCTTTAATAGAAGCAGTAGGGTATGGTTTTGCAGTGTGGAAGGAGATCAATGAGGAGGATTATAATAGATGTCAATAAAATTCAGTGTAGGAAGGGGAAAGTCAACATGAGTGAGTTTTTCTGTTTCTTCCATTACCAAAGCAGATGAATGTGCCATGGAGCCATCAGGTAGCAGGTTCGAAACAAACAGGAGATAACATCTTCACAGACTGCTGTGTGTTTAAGCTATGCAGTCCTTGGCTGCAGCATGTCATGGGGTCTAGAAGTTCTCAGAGCTTCAGAAATGGGCTGTGAATGTTTGTGTATGTGTCAAGGGTTAGGGCTGGGCCAGCCACTAGATGAATGAAAAAGGGAATAAGAGAGAGAGGTATATGGATTGAAGGAGAAAACTAAAACTGCTTTAATGAAAATAATAATAATAATTATAATAATTATTATTATTATTAAGTGGTATATATACAATACCAATACCTAACACAGCTCCCCTGATGGCAATCATATCACCTTCACCACTGGTGCTGTGAGCAGGCACTGGGGAAGTCCCAGACTGGACTCAGCAGCAGGTGGGAACCAAATTCAGGGTCTGGATTCTGGAACTGGATTCAGGATTGCACAGGCTGGGATTGCAGGCAGAATGGACAGGGTCCTCCTCAGACATTGGCCATTGAAGAAGAGAACTTGACCCTCGTGATCCCTCAGCTCTATACTTAATATGACATATATGGGATAGAACACCTTGTTGGTCAGTTTGGGGTCACCTGTCCTGCCTGCTCCTCCCCACGGATGCGGCCTCTCACTTACTGCACTCCCACCGTGGTACACAGGGTTCAGCAGTGACCTTGGTCTGCACAGGAGAAAGTATAAGCAAGAGCCTTTCTGCACACCAGTCTTTGGCAGTAACTGTGAACATCAAGTGTGAGTCACTTATAGAAGGAGACGCTGTCTGCAAAAATGTGCCGTTAACTACAGACAGTGCAGTGAGTCAGAAGAGACTGAGCTGAAAAGTGAAATCATTGAACAGAATTAGTTCTGTTCTAACTCAAACCAGGACATTGAAACATGCCTTGAGAGTTAACAGGCACAAATACCCGTGGCAGTTCCAGGTGTCTGTCATACTCAAATTCCTGGAATCTGGGTATGAAATCTTGCAGAATGTCAGTTCAAGCTTTCCATGCTCTTTTACTCCTCCTTGGTATCCATTGCTGGCCACCGCCAAGCACAGGACATTGTGCTAAATATCATTTTTGATCCACTCTGGCTTTTTTAACGGTCTTAATCATGCTGTTACATGGCACATTTGTACCGGTACTACTGCATCTATACTTGGAGGAGATGAGAATACCTTGTACTGTTTTAACTATTGTTAGAAGTGATCTCGTTCTTCTGCGTGGATGAGGCTGTAAGAGGCATCTCAGTACCAGCACGTGGGGTGGGAACAGAGCAATGGGCTGAATCAGCAGTCCTTCCTAAACTCTGAAAACAGAAATGTAGTGAGAAATATTTTTAAGAACAACCTTTAATAACAAAATAAAAGTTTTATTTTTAAAGTCCATATGATAAAGAATACCTCTTAGGCAGAATTGCCATTTTGAGAGTTCAGTGACTTGTTTTGAGTAAATAAAAATATTGTTTGGATTTTTAATACATGGGGAAAACCAGAGACATTCAAATTTGTTATAAGGAAATTTTTATTAGCCTGTAGATAGTAGCTAAGTTAATTTAACTGGGACTTCATTTCCTGTTGTCGCAGTTGTGCAAATAGGAAAACGACTCTGCTGTTTCCAAAGACTGACTGGAAATGTTATCATTTTGGCAGAAGGTCCTAATGGTTTGCACACTGCAGGCGTCCGGCTGGAAGAAACTTGGATGAAGCTGCCTGTGGACAGAGAAGAGGAGGCCTTCCTGTCATTTTAATCATAGAGTAACTAGGATGAAGTAAGATATTTTTCTTTCTCTGATATTTAATGGGCTACAAGTAATTTGTTGTGCACAAGTAGAGGTTGAAAAGCATAGTTGCTCATACTGACTTTCTTGGAATCTCTGTTGTGACACAAACAAGAAAAGTGACAGATGAGGCCTTAGTCATGTGGTTGTTCTCTGATGGCCTCAGTTGCCTGCTACATCTTCAGGCTGGTCAGCAGGACAAGTGCAAACTGCAGACAGCAAGTTTCTAAGATAGGTTATTGACTATAAATCAGGTAGGGAAAAATAAGCCAGGGAGGTTTTCCTGGAGCTCTAGAGCCCACCATACATCTCACCCAAGACCTGCACAAACTCCTTGCTGTTCTGCATCCTAATGAGGAACCCATGGAGTCCTAAGGAGGAACTCTGGCATCATTGGCAAACCTGCACCCAGCACCTTCCCTGGTACCTCTGTCCCTCTTCTCTAAAGAGCTTCAAGGCCCCTGAGTGCCAAGATCTTGGGATGGGCTGTCCCAGGAACAACTTCTAACAGAGGGAAGAGCTTTTCTGTCTGAGGCCAATGGTGTTGCTGGTCTCCCTCTGTAGCATGATGGTGGGAATAAGGTTCCACCTCTTTTACCTGCATAGGCAGTAGAGACAAACACTTCCAGGAGGGAGGATGTGACTGCAGCAGTGACAGCTGAGGCAGGGAGTTCAAGTGTCTTGTTAGAACAGGAGTGTCATAGGAAGGTGAAGACTGCACCATGGCTAATTCAGCTTTCGGTCTTCTCAGAGGTAACAGCCTTGTTTGAAGCTGATGAGACCTGAACATATTTGCTTATGTGCAACACCCACCTCAGCTTAGTGTCCTACCTATAATGCTCCTGGTGCTACTGTTGTTCCAAAAGCTCTGGTTGCAAGTATAAGAAGCAGGAGAACTGGGGACAGGACCGGATTGAAAGTTGACAGTTTAGGGAACTGTGAGAGCCAAGGGGAAGGAGGAGAGGGGAGGGTGGCAAGTTCTCAGCTTCCCTAAACGCAAGTTTGCTAATATAGCCCTGATGCTAATACAGTGATGAGGTTCACAAACTTTACTGTCTTTCTGTCTCTCTGGTTCAGTATATACTGAACTGCATACCCAGTATGTATCATCATCATCATCATCATGGCTTGGCTTCGCGGACAAAGATTTGGGAAGGGCTTTAAACGTGAGTACACCCTTCAAGCCTGCGCGGTGGATTTTTTAGGTGAGGCGCAGCGTGCGCGAGACTGGCCCCACCCTTTACACCTGAGGTTCATCTGCCAGCGCCTAGCGAGCTTGGACGGTGACAGCGAAGTCCTCAGGTCGTAGGTTTGGTTAGAGTATCCTTCTCTTAGATGGATGGCCTTACAGGGCTGAACAAGCTCCATCTGCCCGGGTTTGGAGTTAGAGTTGTCCTTCTCCTAGGATGGTTGCCCGAAGGCTAGTGAGCCCATCCTGCCCGTGGACACACTTTGTCTGACCCTTCAGTTGAGACCTGTCTGGCTTGGGAGACCCTACCGGAGGCATATGCCACCACCAGCATAGCTCTCAACTTCGCAAGGGCACTCAAGCTCTTTCCCCACGGCAAGGGGGTGCCTGTGAAAGAGATGTATATAGTGGGTAGATTTAGCACAGAAGTATTTGCATCAACCTTGGAACCATATGCTTAGAGCCGTAGAAAGAACTAGTGGTGAAGGAGGGTGAAAGAAAACAACAGTTCCTAGGCAGGAGGCAACCCACAATTAGGAAGGTACTTGTGTGCCATTCATTATCTGTTTCAAAGGAACCATCATAGAAAACGTCCAGGTTTGGTAAACAAGCCAATTGCACTAGGAAAATGCCTGACTACACCAGTTTTGACTCCCAGGGAAAACTGACTTCCAAAACATTGTCATTCAGCACAACTATGAGAGGCTGAGCCCATTTTCCTTGGTAAACATTCCCTTACTTAACAAAAGCTATTACCAACGAAGAAGGAAAAGGCCAGGTATACTCTTGCTGTGAAGTGAAAGCCTGAGGGCAGAATAGCTGACATTCACTTAAAACCCTATAATTCTGTGAGTGAAGAAAAGAAAATGTACTGAACTGGCAGATGAAATGTACTGTTTTCCTAGTCATCATGTAAAAGGTCAAGCAGAAAAAAAATCAGGTCAGAAATAAATCAGGAACAATAAAAATAGTCCTTAAGACACTGTGGTGTCAACACAGTACTTTTTTTCCTGTAGCCTGATCTCATTGCAGAGCCAGGAGAAAAAAAGACCGAGAACTTGCCAAAGCATTAAAAGCAATGCAATTGCATTTTGAAGGGCAAGGAAGCAGACTTTGTGGGTAAAGGGCTGTGTCTTTCACCTTTCATCTCTCTGGTGCTCACCCAAGTTTCTTACTTGTGATTATAAAGGATGCTATTTTAAGACCATTTATGTTGCTTAGGAGAGTTATTTGAAGAGTACCTATGCACTGCTGAGGTAACTTTTATTGGGTTGTTGTTTATGTGATGCAATTAAACTATTGGCTTTCTGACAGCAAACTATCCAAATGAAATAGTCTTGTTTGGGTAAGGGCTGTGAAAATGTAAAGTGGCTTATTGATGTACTTCAGGTTTATTGACCTAACCTTCTGAAGCTACCTTTTGTAATGCAGAAAAGTCCTTCTGTGCCCTCCATTCATATCATAGGCTTTTTTCCCTGGTTTGTCAGGGGAAAGAGCTCAGAGCCTCCTTTGCTGGTCCCCCTTTGATTGTGCATCTCCAAAGCGATTCAATTCTTCATTTGAACCATGCCATAAGGTTTCAGTTTCAGCCATCTCTTCTAGGAAGAAACCCAGGTCACACACATGGCATCTGATGCTAACTTTTATGTAAAGAGTTAACAACAGCTGTGTTTTTTCCACTTATTAGATATGCATAATTAGAATAGCTTCTCATACCACCTTACTAGTTTACTAATGCAGAAGGATTTGTTCATTTCACTGAATGCTCTGATCAGACATAGATTATTTTGTAATGGTTTTCTGTTTGGAGCTAATCTCCAAGAATGAGGAATAGAAAGCTGAGACCTGGAAGGGGTCTGTCTCTTTATAGCCATGACTGGCAGAGATTAAGACAAGCTAAGTGAATTGACCCTTTCCTCCCTGACATCCGTGGGCCACTCTCCATTCTCTGAATTTGACTAGCTTTTTTTTCATCATGACCCTGCAGATGATGTCTGTGTGTCTGAAACACAATATGCAATCTAGTCTGCTTTTGACATCTATCCACCTGCACCTTATTCTCCACATGGCTTATATCTTTTAGCACTCTGATGGAGAGACTTGTCCTTGAGGTATCCTCTCTGCTAGAGCTGTTTACCCTTTGTGATTTAACACTTTTCCTTTCTCAAATCCTTGATATTTTATTTTATTTTATTTTATTTTCAAAATTTTTGTGGTGACAGATGGCAGTGGTTTTCCATCCTTCAGATGATGCATATTTCTCTTGGCCTGGCCAAACAGTTTGTTTCTTTCCCTGTCCTCCCTGCCACGCCCCAAAACAATTTTTCTTGATAATTCAGGATGCTTTCTGGCTTCCTGAACATGCCTATTCTTTTTCCTGTGGGGCAATGAAAGCCTGTCCTACCTGACTACTGTGATTAGGCAGGACATAGTTTCACGTCCTGCGCTGAAGCGCTCAATTACAGGAACACTTTTTTCCTCTTGTCTTAGAAACTACCTAATTTTCCCTGAAAAGCTAAACTACGGCGTAGCACCAGGCTTGTTAGGTTTATTCAGCTCTTCTGTGGTGATCTTTTTTTCACTCTATCTTTCTTTCCTAATCCATGAAACTATTTACGGGTATTTACAATATTTACAATACATATAATTTATACAACATGGTATTGGGACTCAGGGAAAGGTACTGCTGTTCAAAGAAGAAAGGCAAAGTGGGACATTTTGCCAAAATCGGATGAGGAAAACCAGAATATAAGTTGGTAGAATTGCCACAAAAGTTTTATTTTGCAAAAATTGCTAGAGTGAGCTTGTGGCATTTTTAAAAACTATTTATTTTGCATGCCGATTTTCCTCGCCTTTGCACACATTTTTAGTCAGCCTCCTATCAGAAGAAAGGCGGAACAGGCTGAGAAACTTAGTTTTGAATAGTTTCACACTCCCTTTATAGACAAGCCTAATCTGCACTGCCCGTCCATTTCGGGGTCCAGCAGCTGCCTGCAGCAGGAGCAGCAGAGGGGCAGCATAGGAGCAGCCCCACGGAAAGGAGGGAATTAAAATAATTACCACATAACATTTTATTTGAGACTTCGACCATTGCCAAAATGGGACTAATCAATTTTCAACAGCCCTGAAGAATTACACGTGCCTGGGGCCTGACGGTTTTCACCACAGAAACTGTCAGCGTGGTGGGAAGACCAGGGCTCTAACACCCGGTCTCATCGAGCAGCTCTGGCGGCGAGCGCCGCCATTCCCAGGCGCTCAGGCTACCTGGAGGCAGGTGTACGGAGCGGAGCATGTTGCCTGGATAATGCCGCACCCTGTCAGCGTTCCCAGCAAAGCACACCCTTAGGAGCTCTTGTCACTGGTCGCACAGTCAGAGAGGGGTCTTGCCTGCCCCGACAGACAGCCCAAGGGTCGGGCTCGGTGCAGCGGGCCTGCAGGGCTGTGGGCGAGCTCCAGGCTGCGGCCTGCGCGCGCCCCCGCTGGCTGCCCTCCCCGAGCAGGGGTTTGGGGCATGTGCTTTGGGAGTGCAGGATCTCTTTGGCATTGGAAGCAAGCTAATGCAAAACACAGTCAAGCGCTTTCATGTGAGCTCCTGAGGAGAGGCCACGGCAGCTGTAAAGAGTATGCACGGCCTTGGGTTTGTTTACAAGGAGAGAGAAAGGGCTGCTGTGGGAAATGGCCGCGTCATTGTTCCTGCGGCGTTCTGTACCTTGTTTACAGGACAGTGCCAAGTGGCGAGCACAAACACACTCATGATGGAGCATCTCGGGAACTGCAGATTCCCCTTTTGATCTTGTTCAAAACCTAAAAAGGAGGAGAGTTGATTAAATTTGTCACTGCTACTCAACCGTTTGAACCTTCCTCCCCACCCCCTTAGATCTGCTCCTCTCAGCTCGGGTGAGTCTCCGGAGCACATGAGAAACGTCACAGGCACTATCAATGTTTGAAATCCGTGCTTGTATCTTTGGGTGGATGTTTTACCACAGAAGCTCTGGGTAGTGTGATCATAGGTGTTTCTGTAGCTTCTTCTGTTCTCTGTGATTTTCCCCTTTTCTTAGTGGCGAGTTCATAAGTACTATTCCAGCGTCAAATAAAAAGTATTTCTGTTCCTGTTTCAAAACGGCTTTGTACATTATGTGAGCCCAGGAGTGTAAGAACTGCTGGCTTCTCTATCCATATTTTGTGGGAACTAATTTACATCTCAGATTAGTTTTGCTCCCTATAGGTATGTCCTGGACTCCTCTGTAGTAATTATTTTTGATGACTCCACTAACGCCTACTGCTGAAGCAGAGATGATCTATTTCAGACTCCTCCACTGAATGGATTTAGCCAACAATCCACTCATGACTCTGGCAGATGTTTCTACTTTCTTTCTTTCCTTCAGGCCAGTAAAACTTTATAAATCTTCCCTCTACCATTCCAGAAATGAAAGAACTTTCTCCCTTGACACCTAAAACATCTCACTGACCTTGTCTGCATAAGACAGAACAAATGTTTGTGGATATTGCAGGCACCTGAATTTATATGAACAAAATACCAACATTTACTCTTATAAAAGGTTGATTCAGATTAGATTAGGCTCCATGAAACCGGTTTTTTCTTAAAAATACTTACTCCTGGCAATCATATACTCGCAATTCAAAAGCTGTCAACTTGATTACTGTACTGTAACAAGTCCAAAAGCTTATGGTTTTTGACCCTGCTGTTTATATAATATGACGGTGCCTCCAGTCCTTAGTATGCACGCTAGTAGCCATGAAGTCAATGAACTATTTCCAGTTGATCTTAAGAGATGTTAGCCAAAGGTCTATAGAAAATAAACGAGATTCTGCTCCAAAGCAAGCCTGAGGCATGTTCATTACAAATCTTCCTTTGTCTCCATTTCAAGATGCTGATGCATTCTGTGGTCTCCTCTCCCGTTGAAGGAGACCAAGAGTTCAAATAAGCTACTTCAGACTCCCTTTATCAAATGCTCTTTAAGGCTTGTCCTGTTTAGTTGGAACTGGAAAGCATTCAGATATGTGATTATTTCCAGGAAAAGAGTGAGGTGAACTGATTGTTGGAGGCCAGCTCCCTCTAGACTAGTGGACGCATTATTTTTGGTACTAAGTTTTGTTAAGAAGCCAAAGATTAATTGGTTATGGAGACTAATTATTCTTTCACTTTAAAATTTATTAGAAACGTCATGGTGTTGTAACCAGAGGCTGATAGAAACCCTTGTGAAGATGAATGCTTAAGACATGATGAGACACGGCTGAGGAGGAATTTTTGAAAATGCTCTAATGTGAATAAATAAAATAGAGATTAGAATTCTAGGAAAAAATATGTAAACTTGCGAACTGCAATAATGATTGGCATAAGCTTTTGTAACCGGATGGAGGTTTTCCAAAGTAGTAGCATAAGGGGGTTTTTTGGTATCATATTAGCTCTGTGATAATTGTAGCTTTATGACAACCACTAAAAAGAAAATTCCTGTCAGGGCAATCCTCTCTTTCTGCTGTCTTCATAAAGCAGTGAGATGGTGATCTCTCCCTTGTCACTCCTGTAGCATTCTTTTTCTTCTGCTCTTCAATGAGCCTCAAAGTTGTCTATGTAGGATTTGCAATATTGACTCTGAGAATTTGTGTTGTCTTCTTGGATTGCCTTGGTACCTCCCATCTACCTGGGTATTTGTGCTTTCTGTGCATGCTCTGCAACTGTAAATAAAAATGCCTGCAGCAATTAAAGGTTATTATTAGTGGATCTATGGGATGGATTCACTCAGGTTCTGTGGCTGTGCTAAATGAGGAACAGTCATTAGTGAAAAGCTCACAGAAATGAGATTAACACTGGCCCCAAAAAACCCAACCCACGTCACAACAAAAAAATGAAGAATAACTTGGTATAGGACAACTGTAAAGTTTGCTCTTCCCTGCAGCCACAATAGTAAAGCATAATAAAAATGAAAAATTATCCCCTTTTATCCTTTTACCTCTTGAAGAAAAGGTTTAGGCCTGTGGCTTCGCTACAGGATTTACTGATAATTCACATACACCAAAGTAAGCTCTAGCTGGAGATGTTTTGGATGGACTGAGTACCTGGAACTCAAATTTTAGTTTGCAATAAGTTATGGCAATGCCTGTTCCTGAATAGGAGACAGTCTAAGTCAGGAGCTGCTTTGGAAACCAGCATCACTGTCCCAGCAATGATGGAAGTAGTAGTAATTCAGGGTACAGCTGGAGTGAGAGTACCCATTTGCTTCTAAATGATAAAGATGGAAATAATCATTACTAACAAGCAAAGAGGACTGCAATGGGATGAGATAGCTGTGTGTGCTTATTACCCTTCAACACCTATCTTACTACGACAATTGTTGTGAGCAATGTGTTAAACTATCAATCCTCTATTTAGCCTAAGAGCAGACAGACAAAGCTGTGGTGGTCTCTCCTGTCTTGCAAGGCACATTCTGCAAGATACTGGGGAACAACTAGGCAGCTAATAACCTCCAAATTATCCACTCTAGGCCATCCATCCACATGTTGCTATTGCCTCAACTCACCCTCTTCAGCAACGCCTGACCCATTTCCACCTCTAGTGGGTTTTCCTAGGACTGACTTGCTGAATTAGAGAAATTTTATTCCAGTTGGATTAATGGGAGTTTTATCTCCAACACCCACAAGGCGAGTTAAGGTTTTGATGATGTATGAGAAACAGCAACTTAGCTGTATTGTCCATCCTTGGCCTTTGGATTTTTGTGCAGGAGTTGGCAGGGTTTATCAGAAGAGCTTTAAACTAGATTTGAAGGCAGAAAGGGATATAAAACTAGGCTGCTAGAGATAAGCCTGGGGGAGCATATCAGTGTTTGTGGGGATGGCGTGCTAAGCGAGATCCTTCAGTCTGTCATACCAGATAGGGGATGGAGAGCCCGCAATGCAAAGACACAAGGGATATTGATGAGCTAGGAATCACAGTAGCACCCAGGAATGGTTAGGCAGGAATTAGACCTCCCCCCCGCAAAAAAGGTGACGGGATCAATAGCCCATCTAAAGTGCATCTACACCAATGCACACAGCATGGGCAACAAAGAGGAGGACCTGGAAGCCATGGTACAGCAGTAAAGCTATGATGTAGTCATCATCACGGAAACATGGTGGAATGATTTGCTCAGCTGGAGTGCTGTGTTGGATGGCTAGAGACTCTTCAGAAGGTATAGGCCAGGAAGCAGAGGTGACGGAGTGGTCCTGTATGTTAGGGAGTGTTTTGATTGTCTTGAGCATAATGATGGTGATGATAGGGTTCAGTGTCTATGGGTAAGAATCAGGGGGAAGGCCAACAAGGCAGATATCATGGCAGGAGTATGTTATAGACCACTCAACCAGGATCAATAGGCAGACAAAATATTCTGCAAGCAGCTGGGGAGAAGTCCCACAATCACTGCCACTTGTTCTTGTGTGGCACCTCAACTTACCAGATGTCTGCTGGAAATACAATACAGCAGAGAGGAAACAGTCCAGGAGGTTCCTGGATTGTGTGGAAGACAACTTCCTCACACAGCTGGTGAGGGAGCCAGCTAGGGAAGGCTCGATGCTAGACCTGGTGTTCATGACCAGAGAAGGACTTGTGGGTGAGGTGAAGGTTGGAGGCCATCTTGGGCATAGTGATTGTGAGATGATAGAGTTATCAATTCTCGAGGAGGTAAGGAGAGGGTGTCAGTAGAACTGCCACCTGGGACTTCCAGAGGGCAGACTTTGGCCTGTTTAGGAGACTGTTAGACAGAGTCCTTTGGAGTCATTCATGAAGGACAAAGGAGTCCAGAAAGGCTGGACATTCCGTAAGAGGGAAATCTTTTAACGTGCAAGAACAGCTGTCCTGGTGTGCTGTATGACAAGCCTGCAGCGAAGGAGACCGCCTGGCTAACCAGAGAGCCTTTGGCTGTAATCAGGAAGACAAGGAAAGCTATGGCCTATGGAAGAAGGGGCAGGCCACTTGGGAAGACTACAAAGATCTTGTGAGTCTATGCAGGGAGGAAAATTAGAAAGGCCAAAGCCTACTAACTAGAACTTCATCTGCCACTATCATAACAGACGTTTAAAATGTTTTAATAGCAAGGGAGGACTAAGGAGAATATCCATTCTTTATTGGATAGGGACAAAGGATGAGAAAAAGCTTGACATATTTAATGCCTTCTTTGCCTCAATCTTCAACAGCAAGACCAGTTGTTCTCTTAAGTGCCCAGCGCTTTGAACTGGAAGACAGAGACAGGAGGGTGGAATGAAGCCCACCATAAACTGAGAGGAAATGGTTAATGACCTACTGCACCACTTAGACACACACAAGTCTATGGAGCTGGATGGGATCCACCCAAGAGTATTGAGGGGACTGGCAGAAGTGTTCAGCAAGCACTTTCCATCATTTATTAACAGTCCTGGCTAACCGGGGAGGTCCCAGTCAACAGGAGGTTAGCAAATGTGACACCTATAAGAAGGGGTGGAAGGAGGATCCAGGAAACTACAGGCCCGTATGTCTGACCTTGGTGCCGGGAAGGTTATGGAGCAGATAATTTTGAGTGCCTTCATTCAGCATGTACAGGACAACCAGGTGATCAGGCTCAGTCAGCTTGGTTTATGAAAGGCAGGTCCTGCTTGACTAGCCTGATCCTTACTATGACAAGGTGACCTCCTTAGTGGATGAGGGAAGGGCTGTGGACGTTGTCTGTTTAGACTTCAGAAAAGCCTTTGACACTGTTTCGCACAGCATTCTCCTGGAGAAACTGGCTGCTTATGGCTTGACGGGCATACTCTTCACTGAGTAGAAATTGACTGGATGGCCAGGCCTAAAGAGTGGTGGTGAATGGAGTTAAATCCAGTTGGTGGCCAGTCACAAGTGGTGTTTCCCAGGGCTCAGTATTGGGGCCTGTTCTCTTTAATATCTTTATCAATGACCTGGACAAGGGGATCGAGTGCACCCTGCAGATGACACCAAGTTAGGCATGAATGTCAATCTGCTTGAAGGTAGGGAAGTTCTACAGATGGATCTGGATGGACTGGATCGAGGGGCTGAAGCTGATTGTATGAGGTTCAACAAGGCCAAGTGTCAGGTCCTGCACTTGCGTGACATCAATTCCATGCAACACTTCCATGGGAAGAGTGGCTGGAAATTCCCTTTGGAAAAGGACCTGGGGCTGTTGGTTGACAGCAGTCTGAATATGAGCCAGCAGTGTGCCTAGGTGGCCAAGAAGGCCAACAGCATCCTGGCTTGTATTAGCAATAGTGTGGCCATCAAGACCAAGGAAGTGATTGTCCCCCTGTACTCATCACTGGTGAGGCCAAATCTTGAATACTGTGTTCAGTTTTGGGCCTCTTGCCTAAAACTGAGGACATTGAGGTTGTTCAAAGAAGGGCAATGAAACTGGTGAAGGGCCTAGAGGACGAGTCTTATGAAGAGGAGCTGAGGGAACTGGGGTTGTTTAGCCTGGAGAAAAGGACGACTGAGAGGAAACCTTGTCACACTCTACAATGACCTGAAAGGAGGTTGTAGCGAGGTTGGGGTCGGTCTGTTCTTTCAAGTAACCAACAACAGGATAAGAGGGAATGGCCTCAAGTTGTGTCACTGGAGGCTTAGGATGGATATTAGGAAAAATTTCTTCACTGAAAGGGTTGTAAAGCATTGGAACAGGCTGCCCAGGAAGTAGAGGAGTCCCCTGCCTGGAAGTATTTTAAAAGGACGTGTAGGTGTGGTGTGCTTAGGGACATGGATTAGTGGTGACCTGGTAGTGCAGCATGAATGGTTGGACTTGATGGTCCTAAAGGTCTCTTTCAACCAAACGATTCTATGAATACCTACAGGGGGCATAGATGCTCTGAATGCAGAGAGCAGGTAGGTAACATGAAAAGGTTCTGCTTTTTTGCATCTAGTGTGCTGAGAACACCACCCCTTTCATAATTAGAAACAGTGTGTTTACCAACAGCAGAATAAGTCTAAAGCTTTAATATCTTCTTGGGTTCTACGATGAGTGTTTTTGAATCTCCTAAGCCTCTATGAGTGTTTTTTGTGTCTGGCATAAGTAGCTAGTAATATTCTAGCATTAATATTGTTACTGTAATCCTCTATTATTAGTCCATGTTTTACACAGCCCTGTTGTGTTCCCTAAGGTTAGACTTGGCTAGTTTCATTCTCATCAGTGAGGGATGGCTTATGCATCTGGGTTTTACATCAGGAAACATGCTCTTGTTCGTGTGAAACTCATTCAGAAATTGACTGAACGCTTTTTCCAGAAGGGAACAGTATATTTTTATACCAGTAAAGTGCAAAGGATTTAAGTTCATATGTCCTTGTTTCTGGTGCAGGGAAAAGATATCAATGCAGAGCACATGTGAAATTCTGTCTGTGTAATGAAGAAAGTAGTTTGATTACACTGTTTCAGTGTAAACTACTGAACTTGCAATACCAGGTTGCATGGGAGGTAAGCCAAGGTGATGAAGTCCAAGTACAGAGATGGTAAATACATTATCTTCTTCTAAAGGAAACATGTGGTGTAAATATATAGGGTCTCATCTTTTATTTTGTTAAGAATAAGCTTAGTTTTTTTCTGAGACAGGTGGTAAATTCACCAGGGAAAACATCCGCAAGAAAGCAGAGGTAGGTCAAAGCATTAACAAAAGCTCATTATCTGGTGTTCTGTACAGCAGAAGACTAAATACTGTCCACTTGCAGTCAGTGGCAAAGGAGTTTATCCCAGATGTTTTGCTACCATAGTGACAGTCTTATCCACATGTGTAGAGAGCAGTTTGGTTAGGTTAAGAACTGCTGTTATCAGACCGTAATTTTGTAACCAAGGACAGCTATAGTTAAATGAATTAAATTTAATTATCATGAAAAAATATTTCTCAGAACACCTTCTCAATGTAGACTAACACTTGACAGGATACTGCAGGAATCATTGCAATACTTACAGATCACAGTAAATAGAGCAAAAGTATATATGTAATAAATATAAGTTCGACCTTCAGAAACTTAGGTCACTGAAGCACATAGAGCTCAATTAGCACACCAATAGAAACCCAATAAATGTGTAAATTCACATACCTCTACCAACTGGGAGTAGGCAAATGCTGAATAAACGCACTGTTAGAACAGTCCATTGTTATAAAACTATGCCAGGTATCAACCTGGTAGATTTTCCTGTGGTTTCCTTCACAAAGAGACTGCCAGCAAAAAGAAAGCGTTTCAGCTTCTTATATATTGTGGAATAGCCTAAATTCTTACTTATTTGTGGTTGATTTGACAAGTACTAGTGATCTGTGTTCACCTGGTTCTTTGCTGCTTTTCAGAACAAGGATATCTTGAACTAATTAATTCTCTCAATTTGAACATTGATGGCTGGCACTGAGAGTAAATCAAGGAAGCTGGGAAAATTTGGGACTGCTGGTATATTGGATATTTTTCCAGCAATGCCTTTCATGTTTTTACGATATTTGAGAGTTTTAGATCTTTCCTAATGTCCCTCTTTACTGATAAATTGCAGATATAAAGTCCTAAGATATATCTAGGCTTCATTCAAGTTCATCCTCACTGAAAGGCAATTGGAGTAAACAGGACATGACAAGGCTCTCATTCCTTCCTGATTCACAACCACGCAGAACACTTAAGACTGTTACCCAAAAACAGTCAAGTCACCTTATGCTCTGGCAGTGCTCTTTTTCTCCAGTTGTTTATAACATTGGTTTCAGCATCAGTTGTGACTCTGTCCCTGCTGCATTTTATCGCAGTACATGGAAAACAGTCTGGGGTACTTCAGTGAAAAGAAAGAAATTCAGTGAGGGCCTGGGAAGAAAGAAGAGAAAAGAAAGAATTCAGATAAATAGACAATATTTAGGGTTTTGCAGTCAATTTAAAAAAAAAAAAAATCTAGTTTTCATGTAGATCTTATGTCATGAATTTGATAATAGTGAGTAGCCAGGTAACTATAGTGAAAACTTGAAACAAGAATGGAAGTTTTGATTTATTTTTGAGATGACTATTTAGAGTAGTATATTTTAAGATGTTGTATTTTATTAATTCAGAATTTAATGTCTAGCTCTCATTAATTATATGTAGTACTGGATCCTACAGCATCAGCATCAACTTGTAAAGCCTACGAAAGTGAAATTTGCACTGATGTCAGCGGCTGTTCAGTTCAGTGTGTGCAAGCTACAGACACTTGTTTGCCTCATTCAGTTTTATTATGGTCAGAGGCATAAATTGGAAATTATTTTTTGGTGGTGCAGTTTTTTTGAGGCAAATTACTCTTATTGACAGATCTGATTCCATATGAGTTTGATTCCTAGTGATTTAGCACATGCCACTTCTGGCTTTCCATTGCAGTTACTGGGAACTGATTTTTAATTCTTAGTTACTTTTGAGACAAAGATAGTATGTTTGTTTCAATTTTTAAATAAACCCGAAGTGTTTATCTCAAATGTGTTTACTGCATCAGCTGTGAAGTCATTTAAAAGGCAAGAGTACTGGGAAGCATAGCGGAGTGCCAGACAAAAATAATTTTGAAAGATCAATGGAGTATTTTAACCTCAAAAGCATAGATTTAATTCAAACCACACAATGTGTGATGGTGATATCATTAAAACAAATATCCCAAATGAGCCATCCCTCACCCTCCATATCAAAGGGCTGACATCATTTCTGCATATTGCACTGATAGTTTTTGGTATTCAGTACGGAGATCAGACAAGTGCGCAGGGAAAGCAAGCTGTGTTCCAAAACACCACACCAAGTCCTGGCATGAGCTTTTTATTTTCTTTGAATATAAGATCATAAGAATTGAACTTTTAATCTGTTTGGCCCACCTGTGTTTGCTGTAGCTAGGGGACCTATTGATTTCCTATTGCTATTTCATTTATTTAAAGGCAAAGTGAGAGAACAAGAGAATATAGGAAAACTCGTAGGAAGGCAAATTGGGCATAAGGAGTCTTTACATTGCCATCCCACACTGCCGTATCTTCCAAGGAAACTGCTGGTTGTTTTCCTGGCCAATTTTATACTATGCTTCCTACTTTAGGGTATGGCTCCTAAAGCATCAGTCTCATACTGTAGATGTTGTGGAAAATGGCATTTGCATTTAAGTCAGTGACAGCTGAGTGCATACGCTGCAGAAAACAAACACGCGCATTGCTTTCACTGTCTTTTCCTTCTTCTTTTATGTACACCAAATTTTTGCTGTTGTTTCTTGTCCACAGAGACACCAGTAATATCACTGGAAATTCTGTCTTCCAGCTCTTTGAAGGAAGGACAAGGAATCAGTTTTAATTTTTATGTTTTTAATAGTGGAACAGTACCAAGACACTACTCTGAAACTTCTTCCACTATGAAAATAGCCCTGCTGAGCACACATGGGCTTTGTTTTGCCATTCCACAGAAAAATCAAGATGCTGATGAGCAAATGGAAAAATATATTGACAAAAAAGGTTTTTTTCTTAGAATATCTTGCACATGTTTATGCTTAAAAACTGTTGCACAGGGTAGATGACTTTTGTAAAAGTATGTCCTAAAGCCCATTCACTGAACAATACATAACAGTTGAGCTAAATGCTGTCTGCTTTTTCCATAGTAGCAGCTGAATGCATCTGACAGTGCCTGTAGTACTACCTGCAAAAAAGTGTGTGCGAATTCAGGCTCCTACTGATTGCCAGGTACAGAATGCTTTTTTTATGGTGAGATAAATTAGTTTCCATTTTCATGCAAATGTTCCTGCTTATTGGCTGTGGAGATCTTCTGTTGTATTTGGAGAGGCTGTTGCTCTGGAGAGGCTTTGCATTATTTCCAGAAATCCCGCTGAGATACATGGGTGTATGTGAAGCAGTCAGAGACATAAATTAATAACATTTCTTTTTGTCTTCTCTGTATTTCTTCATTGACTGAAGAAACAATGGGGGAAAAGAGATTTTGGCATCTCTAGCTACAGTAGTTTATTTCTCAGACCACTGTTCATACAGCTTGTATGTAAATGTATTCATCGTGTCTAAGACACAAAAACTCCAGCAGAGCCATCTCAGATTGCACTGTGTGGTACAGACTGAGGGAAAGATGAAGGAGAGTTTCTGTGTTCAACACAGAATGAGTTTGCTGTTGGAACATTTTATTTTAGGAAGTGATAGAAGAGAGCAGAGAAAAAGAGGGGAGGTAGAGGAAGTCTGGTTTTAAAAAGTCCATCAGAAGGACTGCCTGTTTCTAACAGCTCATCTGTTGGTATACTGTCCTGGGATGTAAGTTGATGTTTCTCCTCCTACTGAAGGGTTTTGAGTCACATCTCCTCATAGCTGCCATCCCATCCTAATGTTTCAGAGATGAGAGTCTTTCCTGGGCTGTAGCCTATTCCTGGGTCCTGCCTGTTGGAACTGCCCCATGGTGCAGGAGTGAGAGGGAGCTCAGGCTTTGTCCACTTCCTGGGAAAGAGGCTGTCAGGTTCCAGCTGCCCTTCCTGCTTGGGATATAGACCGAAAATTCAGATAACTGTGCCATATACATCTGTGGTCTGAGCCTTTTCTTGAAAGTTAGAAATATGTCTTCAAGTTGTCTCAAGCAGAGAAGTGAAATAGATGAGTTTTTCAGTATCCGGAAGGAGGGTTTACATCCTCAAGTCAATGGGGGGAAAGAAGTTAATGTGCAGTAGCACACTACTGTTATATTCCTGGCTAGTTTGCAGCCAGGTAAATGTTGAATGAAAGACCTGGAATGGGAATCTAGAATAGTTTATTCCTGCATGCCTTTACCACATGAAAGCATTCCTTTGCTATCATACCTCTACTCAACGTCTAATTTAGTAAAGCTTGTGGGTTTCCATTTATCTTTGAGAATTTTAGCCCATGTTCATCTTTGTCTGAGATGTTTCTATAGTCCCCAAAATGTTAGCAAGTGGGAAATAGTTATGTAAGCCCGGCTAGAACCTTTGCTTCCTCCTCTCCTACTTTTGTTGATGTAATTTTCATGTTATTTTTAACAAGCCTTAGCATTTTCTGTGAAACAAGTATTTGTTTGGCTCTACTGTGCATAGAATTTTTAAGAAAATATTCTTATTTTTAGAAAATATTTATAAATTGCTCATTTAGTATTCGAACTCCCGAAGTAGTTGCAAGGTGATTATTTCAGTGCAACATGTGATTCGCTTTATTTGCATCTTCTTTTTTTTTTGACAGGCTTCCAAATAACGCATGACACTCAGGTATGTCATTCCTGAAATTTATGCTCACTGTATTTTGGTAGAAAGATACTATTTTTTTCCTTGTCTAATGTTAGTAAATACAAACAATGATTCCTTAAACAAGTGCTACTACAGCTGCAATTCTAAGATAATTTATATTGCTGAAAACTCCCCAAATGATTAGCAGACTGTATTACAAACCACTCATCGACACTGTCCTCTGTTGAATCTTTTCGGATTTTAGCAGAGGTGCTTTATGTGGACTGGTACAGTGGAATCTGTTTTTGTGTTGGCATTTTAATTTCTGAAAATATCCATGCTGGAAGACATACAATACACATGGCATTAAATAACATCTAAATGACATAACATTTATGATAGACAATGTAATTAAAATGCTAACTGTGAGCTTATCATTCTGTGCGCTGTATTTGCGTTCTTACTTGCAATTTTCCTTAGGTTAAGAAGTCCCTTTGGTAGGTGTATTTTCAATCCCTTCATAACTTCATGTTTTGTTTTTCTAAAAATAAGATTTGTTTTGAATATAAGAATAGCTATAGAAACCACCTATCAGCTGGTTGCTTTATATAAAGATAGATTTTTAAAAATCTTGGGTTTTGGCAAAAAGTGTGGTCCACTTCACTCCTTATCACTCTCCTTTTTTTGACATAATTAATATGAACTTAAATTTTTCTTGCAATTTAAACTCATTATTTCCCCCAGGCCACCTAGTTTGGTTTGGGGTTTTTTTTTTAGATGAAACCTTGTGTGCTATAGTAGAGATGACAAACTCTCCAACATCCACTGAAACTGGCCCAGCTATGTGGGACATCTTAGCATTCATTTTCTCATTACATGTTCTCTCCTCTGAATTTTTTTCTGTTTTTCACTGAAATCGATTTCTCATTGGCTCTTGTCTCATTAGTAAACACAAATACCATAAAAAGGTCAAACTGAACTTTTGATCCATCTTTTTTTTTTTTTTTTTTTATGTTTTTGTTTGATCCAATCTTTTTTTTTTTTTTTTTTTTGGGAGAGGTCAAAATTAGGCAAAATTAATTTGTCCATCCTTAACTGAAAACCTCTTTTATAATACGTTAATAGCACTGTAACAAAAAATAGCTTGGAGAGAGTTTTAATCTGTAAATGCTTTATCAAGTGAAAGAAACACAGTGAAATGTGGAAATAAACAGAAGAGAAGTAAAAGTTTCATGTCATTTGTTTTTGGTAACAGTAGAATTGACAGAGCCCAGAAAGGCCATAAAGACTTCGTTGTGTGTCTCAGTCAGTTTAGAGCCAGATAGTTACAAGGCAAATTCATTCTCAATATACAGCCTCTGGAAGAACGACCATAACATTCAATTAATCAGATGTGACTGAAATGTCAAGACCCTCATAAAGAAATATTCACTCTTCTGGGTTCTATTAAGAGATTTTTTTGAGTCCAGTAAATATAGGGCATGGAAGGAATTGACTATTTATAGCTACTATTTCTATTTCACAGTGATAGTGCTTGCCATTCCTCATATGGCTGCAGAGCTTCTTAGCTAGGAACATAGAAATTACATGACCTAGGTCATCATACTTGCTACTAAAAAGAAGAAATGCAAAAAGGCTGGATCCGAAACAAGATCCAAACCAGACCTGGTGCTCTGCATGTATTATGTTGCCGTTATTTCTTTTGAATGTATACTGAAATCCATTTAAGCAGAGATATTGTCACTGGAAACTCAAAAACACCAGTTTAAGAAGTCCCACACTGGTTGACCATCCCATTAGCCTGTCTTGGACAATGGCCAGTACCAATAGCTTAGGAAAAGAGCTTAAGGAACAGAGCAATGATGCGTTCCTCTTTCCTTTCTTCTAGCATCAGTGCTGTAGGCATTTCCTGCCCTTGATATTACATTAGGGACATTGTTCAGTTATCCTCAACAGACCTTTCTGCCATTAACTTGCCTAATCCCATTTTGAACCTGTTAATACTTTTCGCATCCAAACTTAATTTAGCAGTGAGTCATACAGCTCAATTTCTTGTTGTGTGGAAAACCATTCCCTTTGTTTTTATCTGTTCTTAAACCTGCCATTGGATAAATTGTTTATATGATGAGAAATAGTGAACAATTGTTCCTTATTCATCTTCTCTGTCCTAGTTATGATTTTATAAGCCTCCTCTCCCCACACCCACAAGTCATCCGGAGCTGAAGAAGGCCAGCCTGTTTAGCCTTTGCATGGGCAGATGCTGAGCGATACTTGCAGTCATCCTTGTCCCCCTTTGGCATAGTCCTAGTTCTACTGTATCCTTTTGGAAGGTGCATCATCAGAATCGCACCAACACACTTGTCAGATGTAAAAACATACGCAAGAACTGAAGGAGTCCAGGACATAAAATAAAGAGGTTTTGAGGCTTGCCTGTAGATTTAATGAGTAACTTGTTTCGGAGTTTGGATGGTTTTATCTGGAATAGAAGGGTTTTTTTCCTCTTTCTTTCTAAATTAGTTCAAGCTGCTTTGCATTTGGACTAAGCAAGATAGAACTTGCTCCAGAATAGGAATGTCCACTCACAGAGGCAATCTGAAGCAGCCATCCATTTAAAATTATCTGTCTCCCTATTCTCTTATATGCCAATTTTCATCCAATGACAAACCCTCCATCTACTTTTCTGCATTTCCTTCACAGGAACATTGTGCTGATTAATGAGTGCACACTGTGCATTGAAATTAATCAGTGCCAAAATTTAATTACTCTCAACACCAGTTGCTCCTTATCCACACATTGCACATACTATAATTTTCCATTCCTCTGGGATACACTTCTCATATGGGCTGCACATGTTTCATAAATTAAAATGTGTTTGTGGTTCTCCTTATTCTGGGAAATTTGTGGTGGTCTGTAAACCACAAACACAAGTAGGAGTTCAAAAGGCTTCAGTAGAATACAGTCTGCTCTAGCAGAGTAGATACACAGGTCATTAAACATCTAAGTAAGGTGCCTAAGTTGATGCTAACTACTGTGTGTGCTATTTAGACAGAGTTAAGAGATTAATTGCCTTCTAGAGTAGCCTCACTCTGTTGAAGCATGAATATTCTCCACAATTCTAACTCAGTAGCAGACAACCATTGCCCATGTAGACCTCCACAAATCTGTACAAAATGTAAACAAGCAAAATGGCAAACCCCACAGGTCCTTCTAGCAATTGACAGTTACATGTTTACTATATCACTGGAATAAAATCATCATAGAAAAAAATCTTTTTCTTAAGCCCAATGTCTAGCGTGCTTTTTCAGTTCACTTGAATGGTTTCTTCTGCTGATGTATTTGACTTTTGACTGGTAAAAGTTGCAGACACTACAATATAAGCTAGTGGAGATCTTACTAGGTCCAAGATGTTGGAAAAATGAGAGAGATCTGGTTGACTATGACCAGGAAGGACTCCAGGGACCTGGATTTTAGTTCTGATATTGCTGTCAACCTGTAGTATGGACATGGTAATTTTTTACTTCTTCTAATTTTATTGGTTAGCTCAGTTGTAATGTATTTGCAGAAGACAATTTTTTGTTATGTATTTGCAGTCTAACACAATGCAGTCCTCCTTCTCTCTTAGATGTCTGCTAGTCAGATTCCCCGCTGCAAACCAGGAAAACAGCAGAGGTTTCATATAACTTGCCCGCAGACATTTTTACCCGCTTTGAAATTTCATGGAATTAGTAAGACCAAACTGTTAGCTGAAGTCAGCGGCAAGTGTCCTTTTAGCAGCTGAGGTGAGTGACTCCAGGAGCCCTTACTCTTGAATTCTTGTCATGATGTTACTTACTGAGTGGTGGTTCCTTGGGCAGCTGCGCAATGTAATGGCTCACTGCTGCCAAGATGGAAAAGTCTTGCCTCTGCCCATGCATATGCCACCCTGTGCCTTCCTATTCATTCATTCCTGTCCTCAGGGGAGGCCAGCTCACTAGTCCAGCAGAAATTACTCCACAGAAATGCTGGGGAGTTTTCTACTCTGTAGGGCAGCATTCAGAAGAGCCCAAATCTCAGTGTGCAGCATGGAAGCAGGGCAGGGGAGAAGAGCAGTAGGGCAGGGTGAGCCTTCCTCTTTGTTGGCCACCAGAGCATAAGTTTGCTCAATTGCCCATGGAACCAGCTTAATAACTATTAAATTGTCTCCAATTATGTCTTGTGGAACGGGAGCATTAGAAGCTTCTAAAACTCTAGCTGGTCCAATTTTGTCTGAATTCTTGCAGTCTGTCCACTCGCTGCTTTTACTGGAGGTTTTACCTCCAATACTCCCTGTTAACAGTGACACAGAGTAGTAAACATTTTCACTGGTTGGGGCAATGACTGTCTTCTGAAGCAGGGAAGCAGTCTGTTTTGGTATTCTAGGATGCTGATTGTCATTTCACGCAACAGACGTTGTTTTGCATAGCTCATACCAGGTGACAAAGTTGAACTAAGGGTCTTTTAGTTTACTACTGGGGATTGCAACCTTGCAGCTAGAGGAGGAAAGGCCTTAGATTTTTTCATCATGATCTCTGTTGAAAATGTTTGAGCATGCCTACAAATACTTACTGTTCCATAACCCAATGAGAACTTCCAACAAATACATAAGCTGCCTGCAGTACTAACACCATGCAGATCTGTTTGCTTGTTTGTTTTTTCTTGGTAAACCTGGAGTTTTGTTACAATTGGATGAGTATTCTGGCTTTTGGAAATACAGCAAAGAGCACAGGAAAGCATATGTTCTGACAAAAGGATTCTGAAATTTTGTTACAAGGAAACAATTTTAGAGCCTCCACTAGGAAAACTCCACCCATCTTGATATTGGGTGTTTTAACCACTATCTATTTAATAAGAATGACTTAATGTTATGTAGACTATGCATGTTTTTCTTTTAGATAATTTTTGTACTTTTTATTTCAACTCTTGCTTTATACAAAATTGCATGGATTTAACGAAATTAAAACCAATTCTGTAAATGTGTTCTGAAAAAAAGTACTGTACTTAACTTTGTTGTTGAGTTCTGTATTTTTCAACAGATACAACTCCTTTTTCCTCTATGTAATAGGAATATGCTATTAAGCTTCAAAGGGATAATAATTATTTCATAGTATATAGCATGTGGGGTCCTTCCCTGTAGCATCTTCTGATAAGGAGAGGGTCTTTCTCAAACAGGCTTAACTTATGTTTCTTAGTAATCTGCTTTTCTTGAAGTGACTTAAAGACAAAGGACAAAGCGCTGTCAGGCACAGTAGAACAGAGATCACTCTCATGGGTAAGGGGTGTCAGGAAGGCTTCTGTCTCAGGGTTGGGATTTCCCATCCATGCTGCACACACTTACTTGGCTGGGCCACTGACCACTGTTTCAAATGATAATGCTTTGCTGGCTCCCATGCAAGGTGATTTTTTTCTATGTCCCATTACAGTAACAAGCTCTTCTCAGAGTATCTGGGATACTAGCTCATTGTGGTTTCCAGGAATACAGGCGAAATTGCTGGCATGTGTCAGGAACAAGAAAGTTGAACTCCCCTCAGTGCCTGAAAATGGGGCTGAACCCCTGTGTGAAGGCATATAACTGCGAATCTGAGAGTCAAACTTACCATCTTCCTTACCTCTCACTGTGGAAAAAAAATAGGGTTTCCTTGGTTTTCTGTATAGTCTTTTCTTTAGGGCAATGTACATCTCATGCAGGTTTGTTCTTATAGTGTAAAACCATGAGCGATCTCTTTAACTAATTAGCAAGGTTATTGGCTGATATGGAGCCATTGTTCCTTAATGTTTCCTTATTTTAGAGTGTCTGAGTTATCAAGGAAGCTGTACCAAACACGGCACCCCTTCTAACGTCAGACAGTTAAAAAAAAAAAAAGTAAAAAGAAAGAGGGGAGCATCAAGTGATTTGGGGCTGAGGCTTCTGGGTGAAGGAATTATTAGAGTGTTAACTTCATTTAGCCAATCTGGCTCTATTAGAGCATTGGGTTTGTCCCTTTGCTTTTGGTATATTTTTGCTGTACTCCAAGGAGACAAACCTGTGCAACAGAAATGAAGAAAACAGGAGAATAATGGGCAGATCTGGTCTGAAAACCCTTGCCTTTAGGACATCATTGCTTTTTAAAATCTCACCTCTAACCACCTGCTCTCTCTGTGCTCACATGTCAGACAAACTCTCGGGTCACATCTGTCACCTGTTTTGGGCTGTTGATCTCCTAGGATAAGGAGGTCAAATCCATAAAATATAATAAATTGGTCAATATAATGATTGACTGGTGAAGTTCAATTTATTAGTAAAAATATTAAAACCAGAAACCCTGTCCTTTTTTAAGAATGATACTTCCAGGAATTGAAGTCTCCTTTCATAAAGGTGGGGCTGCTTCTTGACTTTTTCCTAATTCCAGATTTCCTTTTTAAACCAAGGCAGGAAGATCATGGTTGTGACAAGAGGAAGAGGAAACACTGAAGAACAGCCAGTAGCAGTAAGCTTTCTCATTTTAGAAATAGGCTCTGTGTGCAAAAACAATTGTCAGCAGCTTTCACTGATTTCAGTGATGGTTTTGTTTCCTCAGACCTGACCACTACTCTCTTCACATGCATTGGCCATGAGTCTGAGTCTCTCAGCATCCCCACGCTGAGCTGTCATTAATCATTCTGCACTTGAAACTGCTTATGGCTCTCTATGTTGGGCAGAGCTTAGGCAGCAGGAACCAGCTCTGTCTGAGTGCAGTCCATCATGAGCACACTGAAGATTTTTACAGACATGTATAAGAGGAAAGATATGAAATATAGTTCTCCCAAACTATCTGTGGTGAGCTGCTGTCAGCCATTCCAGAGGGATAAGTAAGAGAGAGTCTGGTCTGATGTCCACGTCTCCAGGAGTGGTACATATGCTATTATCTGACTTCTGAAATCAGATGCAACTTTTTCATGAAGTTTATGCCTTATAGCACAAATATAAGACAGTATAACAAGCTCACCAGTGGGGAACAGGGTAGTTCTGGGGTTAAAACACATAGCTAGAAGTCAAGAGACCAGTGCTCAAATTCCAGCCTGGCTATTATAAACTCATTACACTAGGAAATTCCAAGTTACAATTTTCTGTCATTACAGCTCTTCTATGGGTGTTGAAAGCTGAACAGCACTGAAGACTCAAACTATTGTGTCACACTAGTGAACCATGCTACATGGGGATAAAGTCAGACAATGGAAGAGTACACGTATCCAAGTTCCACCTATGCTACAGTGTCCACCAGTGGGACTGCAACTACACCATGGGATCCTGAATTGCAAGTCCTTTTATATTTTAAGGGACATGCATCCTAAAGGATGCACCTTTTTTACACTTCTCTATTACATCAGTCCAAAATGTCATAGTGAGCGTCCAGATCAGTTACACTTTGTATCCACTACATTTTATAGGATAGTGCTAAAAACATCTAGTAATTTGGGTTGTTACATTCAGATCAGAATGACCATCATCCATCTTTATTTGGGTGCATAAATGTAATTGTATGTGCCTTCATATTTTTTATGTTTTTGTTGGTAGAAGAATGGTTCTGCTTGGCACGGTGCTGTCCTGATGAGGAACAATCTGCAACTATGCCACAGTCATTACATATAAAATGGCAGAAAACAAGAGCTTTTTCACGCTCTGAGGTAAAATAGAGGTGAAAGGAAAGGTTTAATTGCAGTGACCTGTGCTGCTTCATCTGTCTGCACTAATAGGGGGTAAGGTGCTTGAGTGCATCTGCTTTTGCTTTTTTACTGAGTTGCATCTTCCTGTGTACCTTTGGTGTTGGGGACTGGGTGGGGAAGGTTTGCTTTGTCTGCAGGGTTCTGTTCTCTTTCATCTGTAATTAAAAGACTCATGTACCACACCCGAGGTCCTGATGAGAGCTGTCTTCCATCAGCGCATCAGACCACAGGAGATGTGGAGTTTCCTTAGTGTCAGGTGGGAGACAGGTGGGAGGGTTATATCCACCTAACCTGGTCTGGTTTAAAGTTTGGGCATGCTGTAACTTTGATTAATGAACTGTTCTGCCCCAAATATTTCTTGGATGTCTACATTACCATTTTCAATTGTGCTAACTCAAACAAACCAGCAATCAATTAACTAGAATTACAGTACGACCAAAACTGTAGGCTAAACAAAGCCATCATGAAGAAACTGGCTTCAGCCAGTATCTGCTGATGATGGGATATGAAACAGCCTATTGATTCTGCAGCTCTTGAATTCTTTTACAAAAGTAAGAACAATGCTATTTGCCTTTCAATAAGAAAAAAAAAATCCCCATTTTATTCACTATCACCACTTAGAAAAGGCGAAGTAACGTTACTGACATGATTTTTAGGAGGTTGTACAGAGGCGTACTTTCAGGACATGAAGAAAACCTCAGGTTAGAGTTATACAAACTTGAGCAATCATAAAAAAGAAAGGCAAGTACACTGAATTTTAAGCTATATTTGTATGTCCACCTGTCAAAAATGTTGAGCAAACTTTTTGTGGTATTTTCAGCTTTCTAAGCTTTCAGCACTTTGTGTAGAAAGCCATTTGAGAAGAGAAAACAGCTCTGCCAAGTTTCTATGCTGGTGACTGGCAGTTTATTGCTAATACTGTGATATTTTATACTTTACATCTGGCCTCAGATGACAGAACCCTAAAATGTATGAATATATCAGCTTTGACTTAGAAGTTTCTGGTATTCATGATTTGGGGGAAAAATTTGAAAACTTGGAACAAATGCACACAAATGGCTTAAACAAGACGACAGGTAACAGCAACTGAAAACATAATTTCAAAAAGCTCTTCATTTAATTAATCCTCTGTTGTGGGGGAGCAGTTTCATGGTTTTTCAATACGTGAGGGTTGTGAATACAAAAAGTGTGCAGTAATTGTAAAAGCACAACCAGTCCAGCTGCATTCCCTGCGCAGAAACTGAGGAACCAAGCCATAAATAGTGGTGTCACCGCCCCTCTTTGCCTCAGTTAAGGAGTATTATTATTCTAAGCACAAAACAAACTATTGCTTATGCTCCAACTGAAAGTTTCAAAGCCTCATAAATCTGCCAGGTCAAAGCCAATTTTCATTGGAATTTTGGAAGGAACTTATTTTCTTGAGAGAAATATCCAGAGCTAATTTAATTTCCTTTTACTACCTGCTTTAGCAGCATTGTCCAAAACCAAAGTGTTCTTCAATTGGAAGAATATGAATTTTCCTCTGATTAATGTCATTCTAAGGTAATTTAGCACTAGCCTTCCTTGGCAAACACAAGCAGCACATCTACAATGAGTACATACATCCTCCTTTAGCCTGGATCCACTGAGAACCGTCTTCAGGCAGAGATTGACTTGACAGGTGATGGCACATTAATTACTGATGGGTTTTAGGTAGAACAGCACTGCCAAAGCTGTCATCCCACTGCAAGATCCCAGCCAAGGTGGGTACACATCCTGCATGGAGCCGAGTCCTGGAAGGGGCCATGCTGGGTGGCAAATGGCATGATGTAGCACATGAACATCTCCAATGCTGCATGACATCCAGAGGCCCATATGATTCAGTGCCATGAAACGACAGCAGGACTCAGTGCAAAGCAGGGGGGGCTTGCACAATAAAAGGTTTGGGAAGCTGCTGGCACTGAGGAGAGTTGCTGTCTCCAAAATATGAAGAGGAAGGTATTTATTACTTAGTTTAATAAAAAGGAAAATCCCTTCCATGAGGGATCAGCAGACAGCTGAGGCAATATTCAGGAAAGTCTACGTCAAAAGGAAGGATGCGTCTGTGTGCTCTCTCTCTGATTGCCCTTTCGAAACTACTTTTTTTTGTGCTACACTTTTCTGCTTTGGAGTATCTTCTTAGATGGAAAGGCCAGCCTTCCAGAAAGGGATATGGGGCAGATCTGAAATGATTCTTTTCTTTCCTCCCTTTTCTAGCCTATTTTTCTTCCATCGGAACCTTCCTGCTGTATATTTAAGTGTCTTCCTTCATGTATTAAGTGTGTTCTACATGGAAACCCTGCTGGCAGCACAGTGTTTTCTAGATTGTATATGTGATGCTATGGTGTTGCTAATATGCAAAAGAAACAAGATGGGTAAGATAAGATAAAATCTGAGGTCTCTTTCTTTCGGAGATGTTTATTCCATTTTCATGGTTACTTCTGAAATTCTGTTCTGCTACTAGCAAATTTAACCTGGAGTCACTAAATGCAGTAATAGAATAGTCATGATCAGTCCAAGACCCCCACAAAGAATGTTAAAAATTAGAAAGGTGGCAAAAGGGTGGGTTGTAGAGCGAGAGATTGCTCAAGATATTTGATGCTGTAGGACAAGTGACTTTAACAAGCATCTGGCTTAATTTGTTTGTGGAAGCATGCAACAGGCCATAGAAGAAAAAGGTAAAATAAAGGCTACTTTACAAAGGTCAAGTGATTAGTTAGAAAAGACAAATGTTCTGCATCTAATGGGGGTTTAAATAAAGACTCTCCATTGCTTATCAAAAGGGACCTCATTCTGAGAAACACGCTGAAGAAGTGTTTCTTGTCTTTCTTAGTATGGTAGACAAAGAAAGCTCTCTGTGACTCACTTGTTTTAATACAAAGAAGCAAATAACAGTGTCTGCATCTATAGGTACTGCTTTCCAGTGAACCAGTTTTATGTCCTATCAGTCCATAAGATTCGGAAAAATAATTGTAATATCTATTGGCCACAACAATGTGTGTAGTTAAAACAGACCTTCACTCCACAGGTAAAAAACCCGAATTTACAGGCTTGCCAGCCTTATTTAGTTTTTTTTTTACTATTATTATATCAGCCCTGGTACTCTTGGTTTTACCCCTGGCTGTCCCTGCACTTTTGGACAGTGCATTGGTCAGTGTGCCTTGTGAGCACTATTGCAGTAGAAATAATAAGTATCACTGTTATCTGAAGGCCTTCAAAAATATCACCCTGTAAGTAAGTTCCAATCATTGGATTTGGAATATTTGGAAATTACTAATGTTAGTTGCCCAGAACCAGGATGTTGCTTCATGATGGTTGGTAGACTAGAGGTATTAGGTAAACATTGTCACAGCTGACTGAATTTGTGTGGTTGCACCCTGATTTGTAAAGCTTTCATAAGAGGAGATGCCAAGACTGAAAGAAAACATGGGAGTTCATGGAGCACAATTACAATTGTTTACCCAATCATTAGACAGTCCTGAATGACTCACAACACAGCTGCTTAGATTTACAGGCAGTTAACAGATTGTTTCCTGGCTTTTTGTTCAAAGTGATGTAGTGGGACACTGTCCTGGGCCAGATGTATCATGAAGTTTGAAGGCTTGAGGAATGCAACAGACTTTTGATTTTTTTCTGCATGAGTTGCTTTGTGTGTGGCTAGGAAAAAGATATCCTGAGGTGATTTCATCTGCCATATCTTGAGATGACAGAATAATCTAGCAACAGTATTCAGTGAAAGCTGGGCATCATTGTCTCTGGGACACTCTGAAAACTCTGGGAGCCTCTGATCTGCTATTTCCAAAGACTCCAATTTTTTTATAAGACTTTATTTGGAAACTCTTGCATTTGCAATAATAATACAGTGTGCTGGCTGCTTGACTGGTGGAATTCTTCTTTCAAAACATCGAAAATTGATACTCAGTTATGGCTCAGAATTATCGGGAACTTTTCCTGCTACATTAACATTCAAATTTCATACTTTTTTGTATAGATGATTGCATTGTGACCAGAGATAGAATAACCAATATATGCCATGTTACATCAACAAGCATTTACAAGATGCTGCAATACATTGCCTTTTCTGAATGATGTTTCTAGTTTTAATTTGGGTTGTTCTCCTGTACCAGCTTTCTAGCCTAATCTTCTACACTAAATAAAAGGAATTAACATCACATAACAAAACACTGACCATAACACTTTATGGTTTTTTTGTCATTGTTTTTTTCTTTTTTCCCACCCCCCCACTTTTTCTATTTTTCTTCCTTATTTCATTATTTCACTGGGGTCTTTCTTCTGCACTCAACTTCCCTTGTCTGAGGTTGAGGTACTGCCTTTTTTTCCTTCCTTCTCTTTAAAGTACTTCACATTTTGACTTTGCTATATGCAACTATTCAAGAAACAAAAGCATCTATCTGTACTGTAGCTAGCAAGATCTGTAAAAACTATAAGAGATTCTCTGTCTTTCTGTTAATGACAGATCTTCATTTCAGGGCATCCTTCCTCTGGATAGGTACTGACTGAGGTTAATGCAAGTTCCCATCTGAGGGTTAACAGCCTTGATTATTACAACTCCTCATAAAGCTTTGGGTCTTCCTTTTCCACTGCCTTGTCTGCACTCATGTAGATATGTGCAGAATCAAACCAGAGTGGTTTTGTTAAATCTTTGTTCTGGCTTGATAGCATCTGATATATCACCTTCCTCTGACCATTCTGCAGTGGCTGAATGTGAGTTTTCAGTTTAATTTAAACTTGCCTGGGGGTATGATGAATTACGTCTGCTGCCCATGACCTGGTTGGCTTTTGCCACTCCTAGAATTTACTGAGCTATAAAAGTCTTTCCTCAAGGCAGCTTTTTGCTGTGCTGGTAGGACAGCACAGGATGCAGCTTTGATGAGGATTGGCATGGCCGGACAGTGGTACAGCAGTTATCTGATAGGTGATTGGGAATGCATGCTGCTTTAGACAGTGATATAGCAAAGGAGCTTACAGTCCTTTTACCTTCCTCTTGCAAATCTGCCCCTCAGGATCCTCTCTGATCCATGCCCAGAGAACTGCCCTCGTGAACTGCCCTGGGGCTATCGCTCTCTGATGGCAGCAAAGTAGACTAAATGCAAGGGAAAATCTCAGGCCAGTTGTGCTTGAGAGAGCACAGAGGCACTGGTTGGTGATCTTGGAGCACTTAGCCCAGGGCATAGTTATTACTCATTACTCAGATAGTAGTTTAAAACAATTAGTCTAATTATCATGGAGCATTTTGCTTTAAATGGCACAGCTGAAAGTAGAGAACCGCAAGATTTTCATTTAAGTAGTAAAAATTCTTTTAATATCCTAGATGAGCCAGAAGCAGCCGGTGGTTATATGGTCAAAGGAGTCTCCAAGCTGAAGTTGATTCCTGTAATGAGAGGAGCTCATCTGCCATCTGAGCAACCTATATTAGCAGTGTTCAAAAGTAACTCTTAGTTGCTGCTTTAAGCAACTCTAATGTACTCTTTGTTGTGCTCTGATTTGATCCTGCTTTTTTGTGCATGCGGACTCACCACAAAGCATGCAGCAAGAAAATAACCTTTTAAAGGGCAGGATCTTGCAGCCCCTAAATCAAACACACAAACCAAAGGCCTCCTTGTGACAAGTCTTAATCTCTTTTTATGAATAATCAATTTAAGCTAAGAAGAGGCAGCTGAGTTTTGAGAAACAAGCACTTCCTCTGTGCCCAGTAAGCCTATCTGCTGTGTAAGCAATTGAACAGAGAAAAGATTGCGATCCTGCTCCAGCTTTATTCTGATTTTGTTTTTTCTATCAAGAGAAAAGGGGTAAGCATCCTGAAGGGGTTGCAATGGTTCATCCTTAGCTGGTGGCTTTGATATGAGGAACATGGAACACTCTTCGAGAGTAGGGTGACTGAAAGCCATCCTTGTCCATGAGGTTGAAATTAACTGCCTAGTTCTAGCTTTATAACCTAAAATACTCAAAAGAAAATTTCATTGGGAAGAAGATAAGCCCTTGTAAGACTGAAACCTTACAAGGTGTTTATTGCAAGGGTGTAGATGCAAACATTTTCAGGAATAGCCAGCAGAAATGTAGAAAGCTGTTATATACCAGAATTCTTAAAGAAGCATAACAAAGTGGAGGTTGTGCTGAAGGACCAAGAATTGTGAGGAATTTGGGACCTGAGCTGACAGTGTAATTGTGCTAGCTTTTGATTTTACCAGAAGACTAGTCTGTGAAAACTGTAGCTGCTCTGTGTGCATTTTTATAAAATACAGTTGTGTTTGTGGGGTATTCAAGCAGTGCTGCTATGTGGAAAAGCAAGGGATCTCAAAGATGTTTACTTCTGCATGGAAACATTCCTAGACAAAGAAAGAACCAAACCCTTTCCCTAGTTCAGTCAGTTCTTTCTGTACAATATCTTGTTCTTTTCTTATGTTGACAGTTCATGCTTGTAACCACTAAACTTCATCATCCTACTCCCATTCTTTATGTGCACTACTTGTTTCCCAAGGCAAGTGGCATGAACAGTCTTACTGTATTTAAAGTACTTCCACTTAAACTTTGTAGTAGGATTGGGTGTAAGAAGACATTTTGAACTTTGTGATTAAGTTTTAGCTGATGTTGCTGTAAAGACTTAATTATGTTTCCAATTTTTTTCACACAGGTCTCTCATCAACTTGGAGGTAATTGAATACCTAGAGGACACAGGCATAAAGTAGGTATGCTAGCATTTTATTGGATATTAATGATTTTACTGGAACATATAATTACTGAAATGGTTATGTACTCCTTGGCATTAAAATACATGAGACAGGATGTTCTATTAAACAGTGGCATAGCTCTAAAAGCCCCCACATTTAATAATATTGCTTTGCAAAGCAAATAAGTGTACCTGTCCCTGCCAATTATATTGTATTGTTGGTGGAATAATTGATTTGGACACTAGGGAAGGAGCTCATTGCTCTTTTTTCCTTTTTTTTCTTTTTCTTTTTTTCTTTAGGCTTAATTTTTTTTTTTTTTTAATTTAGACTGGGGAGTGCCCGGGTTAAAATTGCAGCCATTTTTCCTGTCTTTCTTACACCCTTGTGCATGGTATGGATGCAGCTGCTTGCTTCTACACATCTCCCTTCACCAAATGATCAGATCTTGGTTGTGGCTTCTTGTCTTTTAAGTGTGTGTGTGGTGTGTCTTTACAAGTAGCAGTTTTCTACTACTGTAGGGACAGGTATTTCTTTCCCAGGTTCTAACTCAGAACAGATAAACTTGTATTTCTCTTCAAGTGAATTCTGAAATTCCTTGTCAGTCAGCAAAACTTAAGTGACACAGATTTCTGTACATTTAAAAGCGTTGCTTACAGTTTTGTCGAGCCACAGCCAAAATGAGAAAAACATTAACATGATGACTGTTTCAGTTCAGTACAGAAATGCTATGATGTTTGAGATCGCATGTATATGCACAAACCTATTGGTAGACTAGTTTTATAAGCAGACTTCTTAGAAGAAAGGAAAATCCTAAATGGGAAAATAATGTTAGGTTAATGATCCTCAACCATAGTAAGCAAACCACTTTCAAGTGGTGCATGAAGGCAAGTACTGACCACTGGTGTGGAAGATACCAATTCATCAGTGGTGCAAGTTCCTGACTGCAGGGGCAGCAGAAGGGACAGAGGTGAAGAGCTGACCGAGGGAGCTGGATCCCACCTTATGTGTGAGGGGAAGGCAAAGGTCCTACCATGTATGGGAGATGCTGTGAGAGAGAGCAGAAAGAGATGAGTGACGAAAAAGATGGAGGCAGGGGGATTGGAGGCTTGTCTCTTGCCTGTGCATGGGGGCGCTGCCAGGGGGACTGAACAAGCTGTTTGGGAGCCCTCACAAAATGCAGTGCTCTTGCCTGTGCCACAGGTCTTCCGGTGCACAGGCAATACCCAGGCGAGAGGTTCACCTGCCTGTAGTTTTCTTGTCACTCATGCCACTTATTGGTAAATGCCCCATTTACCACTAGTCACCTGGATTACCTTCAGAGATAAGATTTTCCACAATTTGTCCATGTATCTAATTCCTCCAAAAATGGGTGGTTCTTCAGACACACTGTTTTGCATTACAGTGTTGTAAAGACTGACCTTTAAACCTGTTATCATTCTTTCTGCAACAATGGTTGTACCTCTATCATAAAACTGGAGGCATTTGGTCAGTTCACTGGAATGCTATTTTTAGCACAAGAAACAGAAACCAGACTGGCTCATGATCAGTCCTTTGGGGAAAGAGAGGTAGAGGGATGAAGACAGAGGAAGAGACTTCTTCTCTTGAAGATTTTTCCTGTTAGTCACAGCACTGAGGAAAAACAAATGGCATATGGAACAGATCATGTAAGGCCTTTAAAACATATTTGCAGAGACTGTACAGTTTTTTAAAAGAACTTGGAATACTCTGTGGTTTGGGGGTTTTGTTCTTATATGTCCCATTTGGGATGCGTGTGCGTTTTCATTTGTTTCAATTTGGCCCGAGTTAAATGCATCAACCAGTAGTTTGTTTTATTATCATCTTTGAAAGATCTATTCATAAAGGAAAAACATTTCTTGATTCCCCCAATAGGAAAGAGTTACAAATGCTTCTCTCCCATAGTTTCATTGGAGAGGTTTTTGCTGCCCTTTTTTTTTTTTTTATAGTGGTGTGCAAATGAAGGCCAAATTTTTGTCCCCAGCACAAGGCCAGAGTGTAGTGTTCAGAGGGAAGGATGTGTGCTCAGTTGGATGCTGAATTCAGAATAGCTGAATAGCCCTGCAGTGCAGCAGGTCATGACCAGTGGGCTGGGTTTACTGGAGCTACTAGTCACATCTGAAATTTCTTGCCCTTAACCTATTTGCCTTGTTGAGTGACTTTGTAAAGCGCCATTCCAGAATATTAACCATGGAGTCCAGCCTCCCGTGATCTGCCTTTCCTGCCTGACTGGACAGTGATGGTTCGCAAGGAAGGAGGGGTGGAGTGGGACTTACCCCTCGGTGATAACTATGCTCTAATTCTGCAATGTGAATAAATGTTATGCGTAAGAATGGGGGTCATTAAAACACTCGAGGGTTTTTTTTCTTTAGTTGAGAAGCTAATACAGTCCCACTTATTAAATGCAAACCTTTGGTTTGAAACATGGCCAAAATTAATTAATAAATGTTTTAATCTTTAAAATTCATTACTGGTCTGAAGCATATTCAATGTGCATGTTGGGAAAGTGCTCTGGGCATTTGAATTCCAGACAAAGACTCTGCCAGAGTTTCTTTTTTTCTTTTTTTTTTTAAAAGGATTCCTGTGAGAACAGGTAAGATGAGGGCAAACACTGAAACTTCCTGCTTATCTGAATTACTGCTATAATTACTTGTTTTGACATCTTAAAAGTATGAGCTATTCTAACCTTCCAAATTTCCTCGTATTTCACGTGCTGTATATTAGCAGGAATAGAGGGAGAAACTACGTTATAGAGGAAAAGCAATAGAGCTTTACTGCATGTGAAGTATGGAACAAGGTTTTACAGGAAACCAAGGATTTTGCTAGAGCTTCAAGAATATGGACCACAGAATAAGAATAATTCAGGCTTTATTTAAGCGGTTTCTCTCTTCGTGCATGTCTTATACAACATTAAAAAGTAACTTTAAACTCACCTTTTCCAAGACGGCCAGGCAGACTGCCAGGAGGCAGGTGTAGTCTCTAAAACTCTTTGAATTTGCTTTTTACGGACTGTATTTCAGGGTGGACCTGCCCCCTTCGCATTTTGGCAATTCGTACTTCTTTACAGAAGCTCTCACCATTTAATACCAATACTGTGCGTTAGATCATTCAATTGAAAACCCGTGCTGCCGGAGAGCTTGGCGAGATGGGGCTGCCGTCCGGGCGGGGAGGCGGTGCCCTGACAGCAGAGGGAGGGCAGGAAAGCCGAGTGCTTGTTCTCTGCTTGCAAACAGTAGCTGGTGTGTTGGTTTTTTTTGTTTTTTTTTTTTTTTTTCGGTCTTTCCTCCCTTCTTCCCGGGGCTGTAATCTTAACTGCTCTCTTTGGCTCAGATCCAGAGACAAGTCCGAGTCGTTGTTCTCTCTTCCCCCCTTTCCCAGCCTCCGGGGGAGGAGGAGGAGGAGAAGGGGAGCGGAGTCAGCTGCAGCCCGGGTCCGGGCCGGGCCTCCCTGGGGAGGGGCTGAGGCAGCGGATCGGCTGCGAGAGCTGTATGGAGGAGGGGAGTTTCACAGACTCCCCTGCCCGGACGGGAGGAGGAAGTTTGGAGATTAAGCTGGAGCCCGAGAGCACGGAGGGAGCCGGGGCGCGGCCACGGGCGCTGCGAGGGGGCACCCGGCACCGCCGCTGAAAGAGTTACGGGCGGGGGATAACCTCCCGCACTGCCCGACCCGCACCCCTGCGCCTGGATTTTAAACGGGAGGAGAGGCGGGTGTGCGACGGCGAGGGGCTGCTGCTGCTGGTGAGCGCGGGGGCTTTGTTCGCGCTGGCCGCGCCGGGGAGGGGGGCGGCGGCGGCAGCTCCCGGCTCGGCCTGGGGCAGGGGAACGCGGCGCGGGTAGGGCTGGGTGGTCGTCGGTCGGTGAGGCACCCGGTGCCCTGCAACCCCCTGAAACCACCTGGCGGGGCGCGGCGCGGCGCGGCGGCCCCAGCTCCCGGCCCCCGGGGGTCTGTTGGGGAGCGGACGTTTTGTGTACGCAGCCTTTGTGCGAGCCCCGCGGCCCCCGGCTCCTCTCCCCGGTCTGGTAGCCGGTACCATCGGGGCTTTCGTCAGGGCTCTGGCAACGACAGGCTGCGGTTTGCTTTGCCCACCGAAGTGCTTTGTGTTCGGCCGCTCCGCCGGGCGCGCCGGGGCTGCACCGGGCTGGCTGCACGCCGGGCTTAGCCGGGGTCTGAAGAGTTCGTCGAGGTTTCTGGGGAGAGAGGAGGTGTTTCTTTAACACACGATAAAACTGCACAGCTTTCGGTTTTGCGCAGATGCTTTAGCAAAACTGTGTCTTCTGGAAAACTCTGTTCCAAAAAACCCCTCAATTTTTCGTGTTTTAAAGTAAAGTCAATTGGATTGTGATAAGTGTGGCCTAAAGAGGGTTAAAAATATGATTGATCTTATCGTTACGTAGCAGGAGCGTTTATTCTGGGGAGGGAAGAAGCGGGAGAGGCAGTCGGGGCATAGCAGTGTCCTGCGGGACCCTGGATGCATTTCCCCATCTCCTGCCCTGGCCTTTTCTCTGCTTTGTAGGTTGTGTGTCCCAGTCCTTGTCCCTCTTGTTAAACGAGAAGTCCTTTAGTTCTCATCCTTCGGTTAGCATTGACAGACCTGAGATGCTGCTTTCCTTCTTTCTTCACAAGCCACTGTGCTCCAAGTATGAGGGAGAAGGACTCGAAACAACTCAGCTGTGCATTCAGCTGGCTTCCAATACAGTCTCTCTTTAGTTGGCTCCCCCCACCCCGACCCCTTTAATTATTAATTGGCAGGCTTAAAAAGAGCTGTGGCCTTGCTTTTTTCTTTTAACGTTTGTTGGTACTTCAGCAATTTAATAATGCTGCCTGGAGAACCTGATGACTTATAGGTGTTTTGAAAGGGCTGTAATAAAAGCCTGCTAATAGTCATCTTTTGCTACTGTTTCATTCTTGGACAGAACAGTCTTTGCTGCTGGAGAGCTGCGGTTCAAATTTCCACAAGCGTTTGTTGCCCGTGCCGCTAGCTAAATTTATAAAGGAATCCTGTTAGCTTGTACAAAGCTAAATCTGGCGGTAGCAACTCCTGGCTGTGCAATTCACTGTGGTTGGCAAGGCACAATATATAGCTTCCTTGAGATTTATTTTTAAATATTTCTCTGTGTGTGTGGCACGTAGTTGTCATAATTTTGGGAACTCTTTACTAACGTGTGTGTGGGTGCTTTGAGATGAAAAAGGAGTTATGCTAAGGTTAGAAAATGTATTAATAGGGCGCTTGTCTTGAAAATATGAGAAGGCAGTTTGAGATCAGCCTCTTAATGAATATTGGTATTGTTCTCAGGTCCATGCAGATGCTTGGCTATTAAACTTTGACTGTCTGCTTTTCCTCTGTATTCTCATCTGACAAACTAGAAGTGATGCAAAGCACTCTGATAATAGGTTCAGTTTTGAATGTGTTCATTTACATGTGCTCATTATGCTGGCTTTTTCTCAGACCTGGAGAGTCCTAGGTAAACAACGTCGACCTGTGGCTGTACCACTGAGTGCATCCCTGCAAAGGCATGTTATGATTCTAATGCTAGGTGTTAATGTGTCATTTTTCTTGTTGTTTTACTTAGGATTTTCAGAAAAATGAAAAACTAGTTGTGTACTCAAATTTGTTTGTAATTTACAGTCTTAACTTGGTAACGTATTACAAAGACAGTATTGACTTGACTTTTAAGTGAGGGTAGATGTTAAGAATGTGCGGCTTTGGAAACGTTCAAGTAGTGAACTTAGGTTTTTTGGCAGCTCTCATGATGTCAGGACATCTGCTAATGTGTTCTCCTTCTTCCTTAGGCAGGATGTGAGAATACTAGTTAACTGTCCAAAGGCATACTTTGGGCTGAAAGGGGTTGATTGCAAGACCTTGGTATAAACTGTCCAGTAGAAAAGGTTTGGAGCTGACTGAGCAGTTGGTGCCTTCCTGTGTGCAGTTAGTTTTTTGTGGTTTGTTTTTTTTAGTGTGTTTCTGGTTTTTTTTGTTTATTTATTTATTTATTTAAAATGGGGTTGTGTTTTGGTTTTTTGGCTTGTTTTTATTTTATTTTAAACCTTTGTTGTGACCTAAAAGATTAAAGCTAGAAGGGAAATATAAAATATCTGCTTGCTTGTTTAATAAGGAACTTAGACAAGTCATGAGTTTGTGGTGCTTTTTGACACTGTTATCTGTATAGCTTGGTATGGTTGAACCTTTCATTGATGCAGTTTTCATGTGGCACTGGCGTTAGTATTTCTGCCAAGTCATTTGGAACAGTGTGTGTGTCTGAAAGCTTCCTCGTGTGCATTTGTTTGGATTGCCATATACCTGTCGTCCTCTGCCTTTCCTATGCTTGTGATTTCTTGGCTTCAATTCAGGAAAGGTTTTTTAAGCCCTGTTAACTAGATAGGGTTATAGCAGCTGATGAAGGCACGTACTTGAAGTAGTGCTTTGTTATTTTGGAATGAAACTCTGCAGTGCAAAGCTGATCCATTTTCTGTACTAACAGAACTGTAATTGTGATAGTGGCTTCTTACTGAAAAGATTACTGGTAATGGGGTAGCCAAAGCTACATAGGCGCCACATAGCTGGGTGGCATCTGGAGATGACACTTAGCATGGTCCTGTCATGTAGCTCAAGTCCATAGGGTCAGGTGCACTGGATCAGGAAATGACTGAAACACCCAATCTGATGATAAAGGGAGACTTTGCAGCACTCTTGATTGGAAGTGTTTCTCAGATTAGACATCTATAAAGCTGTGGCAGGTATAAGTTAGTAGAAAGGAACTAATCTGATGTGCATTCCCTTTTGTATTTAGTCATGTGTTGAGAAGGATGATTGCTGTGTTAAAGAAACACATTTTAGTGACATGTTAAGTGAGTTATGGCTCTAAGTTACTTTACCATAAATTTCTCAAGAGGCCGAGTACAGTACACAGATATTTAGCTAAAATATGCAATAGAAGACAGAAAAATGGTGTATTAAAAATGCAAGTTAGTAATGTAATGTCTGCATTTGGAGTAGTTGTAATTATATATGGCGGTCCTCTTACAATGAGCTGGAATTTCTGCTCATGGGGACAATGAAGGTGTCTTATTCCAACTTACTCTGAACAGCATTTTGCTTTTGTACTGTTAAGAGGGGAAAGAAAAAAAGAATTATTGCAGCCCTCAGCAAAGTCTGTAGTGGCAGAAAGACTTGCAGAGCTGTTGCTGAATGGTTAGTTTTGAGAACCTGCATTACTGTGGTTACACAGAAAGAATTTTAGTTTGTAGGACTGGCAATGAGGAAAAAAGTGAAAGCGTTACTCTTGTAAACTGAGATTGCAGAGTACATTGAACCTGTAGTTCCACCCCCCCCCCCTTTTTTTTTTTTAAAGATGCTTTTCAAGGCATTTCTAATACCTGTTCATTTAATAGTTGATTAAGCCTCTCATTCTGGGAGACTAACCAAAACCACTTAAAGAATTGTGCTGCATTACCAATCCCAAACAGTGTCCTCCCCACTCCAGTCATGGCTCAGACTTCCGAAATCTATGTGTTTGGTTTATTAACCATTAATCCTGTAATGTCTTTAAGCATATTAAAGACATATTTTCCAGTTCTTTTGTTGTAACTGTGATCCTCAGAACTGTGTTTTTTTTTTAAAGAAGAGCTGAGATTCCCATGAGATGTCATGGTTCCAACACTTAGGGCTTTAGAAAAACATCACATACCAGAGTGAGTGGGTGGAACCACGAACCCAAGGGTTGACAGGAGCAGAGTGAGTGAAGAGGTAAAGTCAGTTCTAGGCACACTACCAGTGCAGCGCCAACAGTTATGATTGGAAGTGTAGGAGTCTCTTATACCTGGTTAGGAATACAAGAGGTGAATGTGAACTGATTAAAATATCAGCAAAATCTGTTTCTGTTAATGCAATTTCCAAAGGAGTATGTTTGTGACAAACTATCTCATAGTGTTAGAAGTTTCTCAAGTCACTTGAAGGATATAAATAATAGTTTTAGTTGTGGCTGTTGTATCAAATAGGTCTGTCTAATCTGATTCACCAAAAGTTGAATTTATATGAACTTGACCTATAATAGGTTTAGCTGCAAATTTGATTACAAGTGCAGGAAAAGAAAGGGCCATAGTCAGGGTAGACTGGGGAAGTAAATGGAAGGAAAAGCTACTGATAGTTATCGAGGCGCCTGAAAGAAGCAGCTGTCAAAGCGAAGTTACAAGCTGCTTAAAATCACTGTCAGCTGCTGACTGGGGTGCCTTCTGAAGGATCTGAATGTGGGGGTCGTCATGCCTGTGTTCTTGCTAATTGTGATGCAGAGCATTGCTGTGAAAATACGAAGCAAAGTGTTGGTTTAAAAGAAGGGAGACCTGATGCATTTGACTTGTTTTCTTCCTTCCTTTCTTGCCACGAGCTCGACTAGTCCCGCTTCCTAGTCCTCTATGGGACCATGGGTGGAAGTTGCATGTGTGTTTTTTTAAGTGTAGTGAACAGGTATAGCTTGGGCTGGCAGCTGTTTCCCATACAGGCTTGTGACTGAAGCAGTGCTAATTATCTTTGAATCCTATGAGTCTTGTTTGCCTGCTCTGTCAATGAGTTTCAGACTGCAAGTGGTGCCAAGCCTCTTCCTGTAAGCATGCATTCTGTAGAAACTTGCATGTGAGCCCTGCCCAGATGTTATAAAACCTGACTTAATGAATGTTAACATTGAAATATTTGAACATTCATATCCATTCAGACATTTCAGGATCGCGCCCCAGGCATTAGTATCGTGAAGCTCATGTTTTCTGCTGATAGGATGCAGCATCCTCTCACTGGAAGTACTTGGCAGAGGTGAAAAGTGTGTCATGGGAACAGCAATTGAATCACCTGCTCAGTGGCTTACTCAGAGCTGGCGTAGATGAAACCTCAATACCTAGCTGAGGAAAGGGAAGGCTGTTTGGATTGTCAGGGACAGCGTAACAGCCACCTTCCTTTCACAGTCATAGCTGACATCTTTCAGTGTTGTCATCTGGGCGTGGGCTTCAAGGTCAGCTTCTGCGTTTAATCAGTGCACATGATAGTCTCTTCCTCCTACATTTACTTCATAGGCTCTAGCACTTGTACTTTCTCCCATGCTTCCACGTCTCTTTGGTGGAGTTATCTGTAAACACAGGCAAGTTTTCCTCGCTAACCTCCTGTAAGTTCTTCTATGTTAAAAGCATTTCCCAATGTTTATTCCCCTGCATGTACCCTAAGATTAGACAGTGTCTGCTGCAGCTTTGTTGTGATTTCTACATACCAGTATCAACTTGTCATTTTTCATTTTTCTTTTTCCTTTTTTTTTTTTTTTTTGTATTTGTGTTGCTGGATAAACAAGAGTGAGTTCAGGTCCATAGTTGAGGTCCCAATGCATTTCAGAAATACAGTGGCAGAACTACTTACTTTCTGTGGTTGTCGCTGATCCATGGCACTTCAGTCTAAAGTAACATCGTGCTTTGTCCTTGATACCTGATATAAAGGAAAAATTATAGTTCCTTCTTTGTAAAGGATTTTGAAAATAGGTGGATGAAATGAAGAACTACTTATTATGCAAGTCTCATCATCTTTATCACTTCAGTATGCAGAAAGCTTTTCACTTGCTGTTTAAACTGCAACGAGTTACTATCAGCAGAAACATCATTTTAGCGTGCAAGCAGGTTTGGTGCTGCTGACATTAGCATGCTCCACTCAAGTGTTTGTGAAGCTTTGTCAGTGTTTATTTTCCAATTCCTTCTCATTATCCTGATAACATACCTTGTGTGGTTGCTCAGAGAGCTGTCATACCTTAGTGTCTGAGTGATGTTACGTTGACTTCAGCCTGTTACAGAAGCGCTAATTGGTCTCAAGAATCAGCAGTCTTAGCCTATTTGAATGGTAGACAAAGATGTATTTAGCAATGAGTCATTATTGAATTTGGAGAGACAGCTTTCCTTCCCTCATCCTGTACCAGCATATGAAGTTTGCAATTTCTCCTTTCTGTCAGTCTTCTCTGATAATTGTCAGTCACTCTCAGATGAGTCTGAAGTCACATATCTCTGGTTTGATTTATCTTGGTCATTTTGTGCTCCTGCTGCCTTGAGGAGGTTGCTGTCTCTGTCCTGCAGGCAGACAGGCCCACTTGCCACACTCCTCACTGGATGTAGCCTTTTACAACTCTTGCCTTACCAGGTTGGTTATGCTGTGAAGTCTCTTCTGCCTCCTGGTCGGAGGTTAGCTCCTTCTCTTGAGCTGGAAATCATTTAACCTTGTGAGTTTTCCCCATATTTCTAGGGGAAAGCCATTAACTTCTCTTCTGAACATTTACCTGCAGCACCAAGTATCAGCCACAGTATAGGCTTTGTGGTAAGCCACTGCAGAACTTGTGATCTGTTACTAAGTGAAAGATAGCGAGTACTTTGTGAGGCCTTCAATAACCATTTAATCTCCAGCGTTTATGCTGATATATAGGGCAGTATCTTGGCATGCTCTGTTCCTCCATTCTTTAGATGACATTGTTTCTAAACTGGTATCAGAGATGTCTGTATGCTAGGAGAGTCAGTGCTAGGCAAATTTTTCAGGACCAGACTTTCTGCAGACATTCCCTTCAGGAATCGTGTTCCTCTTTCATAAAGTGTGCCAGTGGGTAAATGCAGTATAGAGTGTCAAGAAAACCCTATTTTACTTTTTGTGTGAAGGACAGAGTAGTTTGCCAGGGCATGAGCCATGCTCAGTTTACGGCTCGTCTCCTGCATGGTGACTCAGCCTAGTGATCTCCATTTCTGCAGCTTGCACTTTGCCACTTGATCTGCAGTCACCCTCTTGCAGCCGTGTGGCCTGCTACCGACACAGGTGTGCTTTCTTGGTCATGGCCATACATGCCGACAAGGTCCTTTGAGTTCTTCAGTCTCACAGCTAAGCCATCCTGCTGCTCCCATGCACAGTGCAGATCCAAAAGAAAGCACACCGAAGAGGTTCTTCCTGCAACTGCAGCAGAGGATCCTGCCGATAAACCAACCCTGTTGTCAAACACATGCAGCAAGTTTGTCTCTTGTACCCTTCAGGCCCCTCCAAAGCAGTTTGTTCATCCAAAGCGCAGCACAGACATTGACTCAGATTCCCACAAGGTCAAAGCAAAGCAGAACAGGGATTTTTCTTCTGCCTTTCATTGGTGAAGCTTTGATGTGATGGAACCTATGATATGCACAGGTGGGGTATGGGGGAGAAGGGATTTCTTCCTCATGCCACTGCATGTTTGGGTAGGATGGGAGCTGTGTCTGCTTTCCAAGGAAGTATTCTGGAAAAACAAACCCACAGCTATCTGGTTTGCTGACTTCAGAAGAAAAGCTGTTTGTCAGCCTTTGTCGCTGAAGATCTATTGCTTTCTAGTTTCTTTCATCCCTTAAGGGGCAATGCTTCCACACATACCTGACAGGTTCATCTGCCCACCCTGGTTGTGTGTATCATGCAGCTATTCAAGCTTCCAGAGGTGTATGGGTGCCAGGGCCATCTTGAATGCCTCTTCATTGCCACTGTCTTGTAGTGATGAGGAGTCTGCCCACATATCATTCTTTTTTTTTTCTTTTTGCTCTTTAAATCAATGCCTGTGCTGCATGAAGGGTCCTTTTTGTTTTCAACAGAGGATCAGTGATGCCCATCTTCTGACAATTTCAGAAAAACGTACTGGGTTGGTTTCTCTTGTTAATTATAAATGTTGAGTCGTATCAGGAAGTGATTAGTTCTGGTACCTGGGTCAGAGTTAGTTGTCTATGCCCATGCTTGCCCAACACTGACTTCTTTCCTGTTTGTTCCTGTCAGTTGGAGGTTATTCCGGCGATGGTCTGGAGGAGTCCTGGCAAAGAATCACTCTTCAACTCACTGTTGACCTTCTCATGCAACTCAGCTTTTGTGTTGTTCACTGTTGTGAATGGGTAGAGTGAAGGAAACTCTAAGAGCGCTGCAAGTACTTAGCCTATGAAATTAGCTTAGAATGTTTGGGAAAGTGCTCAGCTGATTGCATGTGGAATAAATCAGTTTCCCTGGGATGCAACACATCTCTTGTCTGTTCATCACAGTTACGTCATACAATGAGAAGATGCTACAGTATGTGGCCTTCCCTTGATGCAGGAATAAGCAAGCTGCTTATTCTCCTTGACCAGAGAAGTTGATCTTTAAGTACTGACACATAACTCAGGAAGAATAATGTCAGATAAATTCTTTCTTTAGTCCTAGTCACTGGTGATTAAACCTGCACAGTGGTTTGCCATCTAACACATGTGAACTTGTCCTAAGAATTTTATTCTCAGCTTTTCAGAGAAGAACAGTATGTGGAATCGTTTGGCAAGAGTATTTGTTTTAAAATACTACAGTACATGTTGACACCATTTTATTATGTTGAATACACAATATGATCCAAGTTGTAAAGATGGAACTGTCTGCATGTGAGATGTGATTTAGTATGGTTGGAGACTAGATAAGAGCAGGGATGACAATGAATAGAACAAATGTCTTGATACCCTACTTGTAATTTAAACAGATTCTTGCTTGTAAATTTGTGGAATGCAATTATACGTAGTTGGGTGGCTTTGGCTTATCTTGTTCTTTTCCCCTAGCAAAAACAGGGTAAAGAAATTCTTAAAAAGCAGAGATTTCAAAATTCAAAACTCAAACCCATGGCTCGAGGAAACCAGTTTATTTGAGTAAAGTGATAATGTTAGCCTTTAACTGAGCATCTTGATCTGGGACGATTAGTGTGTAGCATGGAAGGATTATGTCACACTTTTTAGGTGAAGATGATCTCAGAGACTCTTAAAAGAAAAACATGAAACACCCATTCTCTTACTGTAAATTATTAAGGTTGCCTCCCATGCAGTGTATACCCAGAAAGAAAACCTGGATTTTACTGAGGTTTGAAAGATAGTTTTCAGGTTTCTGAGCTTTTCATTTAATGTTGCAGTGAAATTTCCAGGTGCCAGAGTGTTTTTCATAGGACAGCCAGTCGTTATAGTGCAAGATAACTTAAATATCTGAGTGTAGGTTTCTTCGGGGTGTTTGCTTCTTAAACTGCTACTTGCGTGATCCTTTAATCCTGTATGTTTTCTAAACGTGATTAAGAATGCAAACCTTTTTTTAAATAATTGTGATATATTTCTAGAATAAGTAAGGCTACTTTAAAATATGTGAACTTTTAAAGATGAAATAGCAATTGTAGGACAAATGACAGTGTATTGGTTCATCAGTTTCTTTATGTGGACATACACCTGTTTTCTGTGAGATAGTGTTTCTAGTGCAGATGTGTGAAATATTCTTACATTAATGTTTGAGAAATAAACCATCTCTTCAGCTGAACTGGTCAAAGGAATTCACAGGATGAAAAATTAATTTGCCTTATGGATTCTTCTGTTATATAGTATGATAATACCAAGATCTGTAGAAAACCTTCTTGAAGAAGTTAGAGGGCTGATAGAAGAACATTCTGTAACCTCTAGCTTGTGCTTTATTTAATTTGAATGTGGCTGTAGGACCCTGTCTGAAGTCATCAATCCAAAGGCTTTGAAATGCTGTTGGGTGCTCTGGCAGTTAGAGAATATCTCTAAGCTTTTGACCAGTAATTTCACTCTGGAACCAAGCTGTTATTGATGAACCTTTTACCAAACAAGAATGGCTCTATAAAAAGTTTAGGCTTCTTCAGGATTGTCGGGTTTACATTTGCATTTACTTTTATATATATATATATACACACACATACACATATATAGCTATTCACATATGTGTGTATATTTAAATGGTTATGGCTGTGTTGCCAGCCTGTCTTTTTCTATGACTCTTTAAAGAAACGGCTTTCTCTAGAAGTTGAAATGGAGTCCTTTGCCTCTGGAGGATTTAAGACTAAGGAAACTTGTATGGACTGAATGGAAAGTAGGATGGTAATTACAGCTCACTTGGTATTTTCATTTTGCTTAATTTACAGCCTGAGGAACAGTCAGGTGGTTGGGCATTTGAATGTTACAACTGTTAACAGTCTAATCACAGGAACCTGGTAAGATTACTCATTTCCGTCTTCAGATTCATAGAAATGTTAGTGGAGGCTATTATATGTATGAACAGAAAAACCCCTAAATACAGTAAATAAAATTGTTGTTATAACTGTCACCCAGTGATACCAAAAGGGGAACGCCCCCACCTCTTTTAATGAAATTACTGTATAGTGTTGATTTGTTGCTGTAATTGTATAACAACTGGATGAGGGGAGATGTATTGATATTTCATTTTAAAAAAATATAAAAGTCTGTGAGATGGAGTAGTTTTTGGTTTTAAAAAACATCTGTAGATCAACATTATGCCACATTAGCAAGATTGAATTGGTTGTATTACTGTTGAAGTTGAAAGTAGACCAATATTTTTTAATGGATTTTTGAAATATGAAATTTGGTCTGTTTATGATTTGGTTCCCCTAGACCAAATTGGATGCTCAGCAGGGACTCTATTTATTCTGGCATCAGAACAAGCATGGGGCAGAGCTTCCTAGTCTCAAAAAACTGGTGATGGTAAGAGGCCTCTGCAGCATTCCCAGCCAGCTGAATGCCTGAGGTATTTTGCCATACAGGAAATCAATTGCAGCTGAATGTGCAGTGTTTCCACTCCAAGTATATAAACAGGCCTTATGGTGATATAAAAAAAAGGAAAAAAAAAAAATCCAGTTTTACATTCAATAGCTTCTTGAAAGTTCAGAGCAAGAACATTTGATGTTTGATTTCTGTGGATTCTTCAGTGTCACCTTTGGCTGAGTCCATAGCACAGAAATAGTGAAGAAGGAGAGGTAAATTAATCTGGGGGGGCCTCTAGAACAGGCAATGGCTTAGGGAAATGAAAGTAATGAAAAAGGTATCCGTGTTCAGCTCCTGGTTGACGTTACAGATGATGTTCTGAAGCTGGGAAGGGTTAGAAATTTAGCAAAGGAATTGAGTTCTTTCCCACATTAAATCAAGAATCCTGCATTTTTTTAGGCTTCAAAGTAGGTTAATGAATTCTTCTAGAAAAAGCTGCACCACAGTTGTATCTAAATAGCTGCTTTTTGTGAAGTGGTAGAAGAAACAATGTTTTCATTTGGATATTTATCATTCTTTGCTGACCTGAAAGTATCTAGATCAGATGCAGGTACCATTCAGAAAGTGAGTCATGGCGCTGGTTGGCTTTAATGGCTAGAGATTTGTCCTTGTAGCTCACAGGAAAGTGTGGGTTCATTTGGATAGGCATTTCCAGGCATTAAAGATAATTAAAATCAGCGCTAACAATTTCCAGAAGGAGCGTGGCCTGAAGCTTTTAATGTTTAGCGCTGGGGAGCCCAGCCGCACTTATCTGCTCTGCCACAGACTTACAAGACAACCATAGACAAACTGTCAGATCTAGATTTTTAAAGATATGTAGGTAGGCACTCGCAGAGGTGGTAAGACTCTTAATGGGATTTTCGGAATCACATTAGTGTCTAATTCCTCTTAAAAATCTGGCCCTTTAGTCCATCTGAACCAGATTCAGCCCGTGCTATGTTTTATTCGGCTACTCTTTAAGGCAGGTCGGGCAGGCAGTGCAGTGAGCATGGCTGAGAGGGTATAAACTGGGGTGAGCGCAGCCCCCTGCTGAGCTGTGCAGTTGTGCTCCCTTTTATCCTTTCTCTAATACCATAATTTCTACCCTCCTTTCTGCAGAATGCCAGAGAGTCAACAGAGGAGAGGAAAAGTAGCTCCACTTTGCCTAATCCAGCAGTGATTTATTCGGCGAGTGCTCTATCAGGTAAATTTTTATTATTATAACTTTTAGTATTTTTTTTAGTAAGAGAGGATGTTTGTTGTGCCTCTGGCTGAGGTGATTACCATGGGCATTCAGTGACCATACCTCAGATTAACCATGAGACTGCTTAATGTGCAAATCCACAATAGGTTGCTGTACTGTATAGGCCAGAAATGTTGGTTAGCCAAGACGGTGGGTTTTCTCGATGTGCATGCTAGTGGGATTTTGTGCTAATTACATTAACATTTTAGGGTGCCTAAGCAGTTGGGGGAGGGTGTCTTCAGTTTTAGCACCTGTTTCTGTAACTGAAGTTTTGTTTGGTTGCATGACTCCGTCCTTTTGGAGGTAGAAGTGGAGATTTCGTGGAGAAACAATGGTCTGTCCGTGGAGCTGGGGAGATCTGGGGCTTCTGCATTCTCCTGAGGTTTCATATGTTACTATATGTCATTTTAAGAAGAAATTGATATTTCATACTGGTTTGTTTGTTTGTTTTTTAGAGGTTTAATTTTGTTTATGTACTCTCACTGCCTGAAAGTCTCGGGGGACCTGAGGAACTTGAGAGCGTAGGAAAAGCAGATTTAGAGGCCATGGAAATGTAACTTGTAATAACTGATTTCACTTATTTGATTATCTGGAAAAAATTGACATTCTAGAAGTCTACATGATAGGGCTGGCAGGAGAGTCTACAGAAAATACTAAATAAGAAGAGGGCTTTCGGCACAGTCCCTTTCTCCCTCCTTTCCTCCTCAGTCCTGGTGCAAAGCCAAAGGAGTCTTGTCTGAAGAAAGTGGACATTCAGTGATGAGCTTTGTGGGTAACAGCATGGACATTGCTGTTTGGAAAACCCGATGACTTGTAAATAACTTACTTCACTCCTTCCAGAGCAAATGCTGAAACCAGTGTAGCATGATTAGTTTAAATTAAAAAAAAAAACAAACCCAAAACCCAAACCAACCCGTTATGTTAATTGCCACTCTGGCTTATGTGACCTGCAGATACAATACCAATATACTATATTAGATCACTAATTAAACAGTATTTATTATTTTACCCTACTGATAGTGGGGCATGTAGTATGTATTGATGATCCAATTATGTTCAAATGTTTATAAAATTTTAGGAGAATGGCAATTTTATGTTGGATCCAGTGCTTTGAGATTGCATAGCTTAATAGTTACACACTAGCAGGACTGGATAATGTTCAGTTGAAGCCTAGATCTGGCAAACATTAGCAAGATCTTAGAGTCTCTCTAAGCAGGAAGATATTTTGCAAGGCTAAGAGAGGAAGACCAGAAATTCCTCTTCAGTATTTTCTAAAAATAGCAACATTTGAATAAAGTTGCATGTTTTAACATACATTAGAGAAAAATAATTGGCGTGACCTAAATTCAGTACACTAGTTGTCTGTGTTATTTGCTGATTGTTAATTACTAGCATATTTTTTTGTTCACAAATGCGAGGAGCTGTACATTCCCAGGTTCCACACAGCAAATAATTTTATTTATTTAGCTTGAAATTTGTGCATATCCAAAATCATATGAAGTATTTTCCTAGTGACCTTAGAATGTGAATTACTTGCATAAATTCCTCCCCCCTCCCTGATTTCCATTTTATTTCAAATGGGCTGCTTGGCCTTGGTTTCAAGTTGCAGTGGTTTTACTGTGTTTTCATGATGAACAGAAAAGCTAAACTAGAGCATCAGACTCAAATAACCTCTTTTCTGAAAGCTGGGACAACATGGCTTGTGGATGTGTCCTAAAAAGCAGAGGCTTTCCTAAGATTCTCGGGGATCCATGGCAGACAAACGTTCACTGTGAAATGCTTCAGAAAATTGTCATATCAACAAAATTGGACTGTGTGGGAATGTATCAAACTATGGGATAAGGCATTCAAGGACTAGATTAAGTGCATTTAGTAAGGAATTAATTTCATGGGAAAAAGGAAGAAACCTAAAATGTGAGGAGTGGTGATCTGTAAAAAGAATAGCTTAATGGTTTGGGCAGATACAGCTTTGAGGGATGAATCTGAAATCTGTACCACAAAACCACCAGCAATTTTGCCAAATTTACTTCACATGCCAGACTTAATTCTAACAGTTTTAAGAATATTTTCATTCTGAAATTTTTTTTGGGGTGGTGGGGGAAACATTTTATGAAATTTGTTTATATTTTGCTAATATCCGTTTAACTTCTAACAGTATTGTCTGCATTTAATTGTTTCAATAAGTTTGTGTTTAGAATACGCTAATCTTTGGAAAGAATGAAAATGGAGTTCAGCAGCTCCTAAAATCATGATGTCTATTGTAACAGGGTAGGAAACATCAGATCAGTATACTCTGTTCTAACAATTCAGGATGAGTTTTAATACGCAGTGTGTTTATGCTAGAAGTTGCTACACAAAAAAAATTCCTCGAGCATCTGTGCATCACTGAATGCTTTGTTTAGGCCATGTCTTTAATGGTATGAGGGCTTGCAAATCTGTCTGGGGGTGGAGAGGAATGATGCATGCCCACGTGTGAGCTTTTCTGCAAATCGTTTCTATTTTTGGTATGCGATAGAGCCGAGGTACAGGGCAAAAATAGGGGTTCAGTTGCAATGTGAATGCCTGTAAAAGCTTTTATATTGCGGAAAGTGCTTACCAGGTTTTTAGAGCAGTTTCATTAGTATCCTTGGGAATATTTGGGGTTTACTTTAGCATGCTAGATTAGAGCCTAATACCGTAATTAAGGCTAGCAATTTTTAATAAGTTTCTCCCAAACCCTTTGTGGCTGATCATAGTCAGACTGAAACAGACATAATATAAAGTGGATCTGTAGGGTTTTCTGTTGTTGGCAATTTTATGAAAGCCGTCCTTCCACTTCAGAGTGATGAAGCTGACCAGCGAATGCAATGTTTAACAGAAGGATCCACAGATCTTACTAGAATTCTTAAAAAAAATTAATCCAAATAACTTGTGCCAGTGACATATTGAAAGTCTAAACACTTAATACATTTAGACTAACGGCTTTATAAAAATTGTGAAAACTATTAAAAAAAAAAAAGGCTTTGTTAATTGATAAAAGAGATTTCCAGATGCTGCTTAATTCTCTTGTCAGATCACATGTTTGGGATTTTCTGATGTGGAAAAGATTAAATTAATTGTCTGGACAAATTCAGGAATAATAATATTAGGATTTTGTATAATCTATAGACAAAGTGATTTTTTTTTTAAACATTTGGGTATTAAGGTGTTGAATAAAAAATTTTATTTTTTTAAAAATCCAGGAAGACAGGCTCACTCACCCCTATCTTCACCCCCATGCTTGCTCAGAGTGGTCAGTCCTTTCCTGCTGCCACCTCCTATTGTTACGGTCAAATGACCAAGGAAAAGTATATACTTCCTTTTGTGTCCAGTAGATAGGGGTTCTTAATTGATGACTGCTGCTTTCTTTCTGACAGAGAGGAAATGAATGGGCAGTAGTGATTATAGCACATCTGTTGTTTTCTGGTGAGCATCCTGTACAGCAGCGAAACTGTCTTGAAGACTACTTTTATTTTTTTCCTGCTCGGGACTAGTTAATAGAGGGGGTATGGGTGACATGTGACAGTATTGTTTCTTTGTCACAGGTGTAGCCAGAGCAGAAAAACAAATTGAAGACTGGAACAGAATGACTTGTTTATATTTTCTAAGTAAGCGTACTTTGCAAAAAAAAAGCAATCTTGCAAGGGTCAGAGATGTACTGCGTTTTGGTTGCATGATGTAGATAATGAATCCTGTCTTCATAGTGTAATCACTGCATTCTAGGTGTACCACTCCAAAACCACACTGAAAATGGCTTCTTCTGAGGAAGGTAGGAAACGAAATAGCACTCATACCAGGGACCCAAAAGCTGAAACATTCTCACAGCTTTCACTACAATTACTAGGATGCAGTTTTTAAGTCTGTGATACTGTTGTCCGTCTCCTGGTTGAGCATCTTTTGCTTGATGTGAGGCAGCATAATGCTCAGGAGTGCTGAGGAGCTCACTGAGGAGCTCTGTGGTGTGCTCTTGTCCTCCTGGAGAGAGGCTGGGGTTGGAGCAAGGAGAAGCTCCTTACCTGGCTTTACAGACTGTGGACAGGGAGGTTTTGGGGACAGATGAGTGATGAAGTATAGGAAAGGGTCTGGCCTGAGAGAAGAAGGGGACCTGAAGGTGAGGAAGACATGTCTGGGGAAATGATTGAGAGAGGTCTTTAAAGCAGCTGGGTGAAGTAGGTGTGGGATGTTAGTGGAGTGTGACACATCTTGTCCTCTGCCTCACACCAGCTACAGTTTTTCCACAATTCTTTTCCTTTCTGGCTCCTGTATTAAAAAGAAATGAGTGAAAGTGGGATGCACTCTGTGCAAACCCTGCGTGTGCCTACAGGGAACCTTGTGACACAAAGTGATTGAAAAACCATTAATGGAAAGAGCTCTGTAAATCAGAATCCTTACCACTTTAACTTTTGTTCCTTTTGCTTTTATTCTGTTTAATTGCAGCATTTCTTGAAGCAAGGTGCCAGTGCTTTGCTTCTGCACAGACTAAATATTTTGGTACTTAAGCTTATGGTGCTTATGTCGAGCTTGGATGAAGCAGGTTAAAGTTAGCGCACTGGGTAGTGCTGCCCTCTTTCTTGGGGGTTTCTGATGTGTGTTGGATAAAATTGGGTTGTTTTATTTTCCAACCCTTCCTTGTCACTTGCTGTCTGAAGAGCTGCTCTGTCCATGCCCTCTTAAGAGAGGATTATCATCACTTAACACAGGAAGTGTTGAGATGTACGACTTTGTATCCATAAGATGCTGTTTAGCTGGAAGCTTACACCCTTTCTTAAGCTAAACAGAAGTTACAAATAACAGATGCTCGTGGCCAGTAGAGATGGGAAAAGTGATCAAGCATGTGTTGTGCTGTTGGTGAACATCAACACAGCTGAATACAAAATTCATGATACCATGGGTGAATTATGCTGCAATTAGTGCCCCAGTGATACATATGCCCTTATGGTGTTGGCAAAATGGGCTTCAAAACTGTGACCCTTCCTTTGATGTGATTTCCACCCGGGCTCTAAATTTGCAGGCATTGTGGAGTAATCACCTGCATAATTATCCAGCGTAGGTAAGATTAAAATTCTGTCACAGATACTTTTCCCTGATCAGATCAAACTTCAGAAAATGGAAAAACAGGTGCCATAAAACCAATTTTGAATAGGGTGGGTTTGTTCCCCTGTTCTTTCTAATGGTAAAGCTGTGTGGGTTTTGGTTTTTTTATTTTGATAAGCTTGTCTAAGGGTAATTTAGGCAACTAAATAATCCTTTTGCTTTCTGGGTGATATACACAGAGACCCTGTTCATGCCTCCAAAGCCTTTTAAACATTTAGCCTGTCCCCACAGGATTTCAGACTTATCTTGCATCTGTGGGCAAGCATTATGTTGTAGCTAAATATTAGTCATGGCACCAGCCAAGTAATACAGGAAAACCCCACAGAAGCAGTTGAAATCTATTTGCTCAAGTCTTTGAAATTTACATTTTATGGATCTCTTAATGCATTATAATAAGTTTTAAGAAAGACAGTAAATTGTTAATTGGAGATTTTTGCAATTCTAAGGACTACATTGAAGTATTATTCTGCACCTCTTGCATGACTCATGAGAAACACTTGAATATTTGTGTGATTTAATGTATTTAAATGGCTATATAGAAGTTTGCTAAAATGTTTTTATTATGAAATCCAGACTTTGGGAACAGATGTGACTTCTTTCATCCTGAGCTAAAGGTGCAATGTGTGACTTAGAGCAGGACTATAGAATTATACAAAATTTTCAGACAGCTCTTTGAGTATTGATGCATTGATACGTGCAAACCAAAATCCTGTTAAAAATGTAAAAACACTTGTTCTGTTGAAGCATGTAGTCATTCAAGCATGTTCAGTAAAAGAAACTTCAGCAAGAACATGAACCTCTAAAAGAAAGATTAGCTACTGCTTTTATCAGCACAGACATCACTTTGAAGATACTAAACATCTGGTTTCCTTCTGGGAGAATTATGTCGTGTCCACTTGACCCTTTGTAGAAGTAAATATTTTTATTAGTTACGTTATGTAGGACTTAGAAAAAAAATTAATAGATGGAAAAAAAGCCCTGCTTTGCAACTTCAGTTGCAGAAGCTTAGTACATCAAGTGCTGTTTTGTCCTCCTTTCATGAGTTCTTTTTGTAATTAAAAATTACACAAGTATGGAATTTGGTAGGAAACATCACCATGATTTTCCTTTCTTTCTTTGTTTTCCTTTTGAAAAGAAAATATTCCTTTTTTTTCCCTTGCTTCCTTGTCACCTCCCAAGAGTGTGTTTGTCACCCTAGCAGACATTTCAGCCCTAACTTCTTTCCTTCAGATGTGGCTGTAAACTCTACTTCAAGGGTAAATCCAGCCTGGATTATATTTGTTTACTACGTAATTCAGATGTGTGAAGTTACTTAGTAAAGACAATTATATATTTTCTATTTGGGTATCACAGTCTTTTGTGACCAAATGGAGGTTACAGATTATTGGAAGATGTAGATTCTAATCCGGTTTTCAAGGCAGACTAGACAAGACCTTAACATCATAATTGTTTTATCTGTTTCTTCCATATGGAAATAGATTACTTAGGGAAAAAACCCTCCATACATACAGGCTTAAACACTAACGTTGCTTATTTTCTGCCAGTATGAGAGTGAGTGGATATCTTTTAAAATGCACAATGTAAGTTTTCCTTTTAAGCAAGGAAAGCATTGGACTTTATGAAATGTTACACTTGAGAGATTATTTTTAAAGTGAAGGCAGTTAGGAGTTTTTCAGCCAAAAATATTTTGTTGGAAAACAGCAGTTTATTGAAAACAGCGTTTTATACAAACAGATAGTTTTCAACAAAGCTATCAGGAAGAGAAGTTTTTTGAGATACAGGATTGTAAGTTAATGTGGTTCAGTTCCGTGGAAAAATAACAATATAATTTAAAACTGAAATGAATACCGTCTCTCTGGAAAGTTCTGTCTCTGTTTTGTTTTTTAAATTATTATTTTTATTTGGATCACAGTCCTTCCAATGGTCTCTATCTCTTCTTCGCAAAGAACATGAATATTTTCAAAATTCTACTCTTTATTTTTTCATGAGTTGGAAAGATAGCTTGCTAGTTGCTTCTAATGCACTGATGTTCATTTTTGCAAGTTGTTCCTATGTTTTAATAGTTCTATGTTTCCATAGTTTTAATGCCAACAGTCTGACAAATGTCAGACACAACATGACTCAAGTAATGACAAATGGTTCCCTCTATTCCTTTTTGTTTCCTGTTTGACATGTATTAAAACTCTTACTGATGACTTATCAATGAAGCTAAGACCTACTCAAAATTTGCGTAATTTTATCTGTCCCATTTACGGTTATTATAATTAATCTAAATCGTGTTGTTTATGTAGTAGACACCATAACTGCCTTTCTCTTTATTGGATGTGCCAATGTTGGGGGTTTATTAATCTTCACGGTGAAATGAAGACTTTCAAAAGACTATGTGCCACTTTTAGTCTCAGAGTAGAGAGCTTTTGATCAAGTCAGTTGCAGGATAATTGAGGATGCTTGTGCCAAATCTGTCTAAAATCTAAACCAAAAATACAGTTTTCTGTGTTTATTTTGGGAATAGGTTCATAGTTTTAAAGTTTCCCTCATACACTGATATTTATGAGACACGACATTGAAGTGGACTTTAAACAGCACATTATAATTTAAAATGTTATTGTCTCTCTGAAGCACATCTGGTAATGCAAGATTTAAAGCTATTAATTTGTCCAGGACAATGAGTTCTTTATAAATAGGAGCTGGCCCATTGAAATGAGTTTGCTTCTGAATTAATGATGGTGAAGGGTGGGGGAGTTTCGAGTAATGACCATCTGCTGGTTTATTAATGTCCAGCAGACTTCAAGAGATGCAGTGACGCCTGTGGTAACACGCTTGTGCTAACCTTAATATCTGTATTGTTACTATGCATAGAACAAGGAATTAAAAGCGGGATGAAAACATAAAATTCAGGTAATTTTATTTTGTGTGTGAGCAGACTGTCTTTCAGGTGTGGAAGCTTACTGCTCATCCAGTAAAGTGAGAGTACTCAGCCCAAAAAATAAAATAAAATCCCTACCAACCAAATTTACCATCATTCAGTGTTACTTTCTGTTTTCCGGTTGTTCTTCATGCATGAGAACAGCTTGGTTTGATTTCCCTGCCCCCGAGGAGAGATGAGAGGCAAGAAAACCCAAACGCTTTTCACTCTGGGGACTGGAGGAGCCCCACACAAGTGCTGTTGTGCTTCATCTGCTATGGTGCAACGTGGCATGTGTGATCATCAGATGGGTCCCCAGCTCTTTGTCCCTGTTGCTACTCATTCCACGGACCTAGATTGCAACCCAAGATGTTGTTTAAATGCCTGGAATGGTAATTCTCATCAGGCCATTTTACAGCCTTTCGACAGAGAGTAGCGTACGTTTCTTGATATTGTCAACTCCTATTTTCTCTTATCTGTACCCTTATCAGATGTAAGGATATAGATACTTGAGTAAATTCTGTAGTGTAAATAACTGTATACATGAGAGAGGCATGAAATTCCCCTGCGTGAGCCATTTCCTTTCCTCCTTGCTTGGATATTGGTCTTCAAGGTGAGTGACGCAGGCCTGCTGTGTGCTTGCTGGAAATGAGATTAATAGCTGGGGGCTTTCCTTACAGTGAATTGGTAGTACTGATAGAAAAATGCATACTTCATTCTGTGCGTGTGGAAAGGATAATGTAAACATACCTTTATTTGTAAATAGGCATAATACAAATATTTTAATAGCTCTGTAGTGTTGTACTTCCTGCCCTTGTTCTTTATCACTAAAAGTAAACAATTTTGTCTTGATGATTCTTATATGTTATTCTAAGATTGCAAACCTGTACTTCCAAAAATGCTGTTCATGGTAATATCTTGAAGGTGCCAGTGTCCACAGTGTTTTGCTATAATAGGGTGAATTAAAGGGTGTAAGACTGCCGAAGTGTATTTCATGCTCTGTATAGTGTGTTAGTGCTTAGTTCGTGCTGTTTGAATGTCAGCTTTTTACTGCAGTCTGCAATAGCAGGCTCACACATAGGCGTAAGCGCAGTGCAGCCCTCCTGGGGCAGGCACAAGCAACCCAGAGGAAAACTGGGATGTAAAGGCCACCCAGTAATCAGGTTCTGCGGAACCTTCGTGCCATCTCCTTCCAGGTCCAAATCTGTAGGATGTTTTTAGTATTCTTCCTAATAGATCTTTTTAAAATTTATTTCAGTTGAAAGGTTCAAAGCCTTGATTTCACTTGGTATCTTCTTATAATCCTACCAAATAACCACTCTGCTGCATCAGTTAAAGCAGATCTTTGATAGAGTCCTTGCAGGGCAGAAAAAAGAGCAAAACTGCAATAGAAGTCCACAAAACATGTATGTGGTTGAAATGGACTTTATTACCTATTTGAGTTTTAATACATGCTTAAATTGGAAAAGGAAAATTAGTTTTTTGTAATTACTCCTCTGAAAAGTGTAGCGGTTCACTTAGTTCCTTAGAGAAACATGCCGAATCTTCAGCTTCAGAGATTTGAAGGTACAGGTAATTCTTATAACAAATGAATTAATCACGTAGTTGAGTTTGTGTGTAAATTTTGCTGACAGCTAACTTTGGAAAAAGACAAAATAATTTGAGACACACTATGAAAGTTATGGTAATTCAACCCTCCAGGATTTACATAATTCAAACCTTGTTCCTTGGTTTTGTTTGTCATTGTCCCCTGCCCCTATCTATTTTGCAAATAAAGCCAAACAATAAGAATGATTTGACAGAAGCACCACATGGATATGTGTTTTAAAAGAGATTGAACTTTTCTTACATTTAGGTGAAAGAATCTCAAAACTTACAAAAATGACAGATAATTTTGAAGTTTGGTAGTTATTTCAACCTGTACTGTAGGGTTTTTTGTTAATAGTGCTGGGTTACTATTTTCCTCAAATTAGGGTAGATGCTAAAATAACTAACCAGTTTTGAAAAGTTTGGCCTTTATTTTGTAATAATTATGATTCCTTTCAGCTTCTTCCCAAACTTTAATGGGTTTTCCTTAAATTGTACTGGAGTTGGATTTAAAAAGAAAACCCCAAACCTCTGAGAAGCCCCCAAACCACAAAAAGCTCCCTTCCATTACGGATCTGCTTGACATTGCATGCTGGCATTAGCCGGCTAGTGTCACGGGGATGCCCAAATTTCAGATATGTGTCTGGAACAGCGATAAGAGGACTTTCCTTGCTACAGGAGAGCTGGGCAGCTGCTTTTGAACGCACCCTGTGGGACACTTCTCGCTCTGACACAACTGAAGGAGGTATCCACCAGTTGTTGAGCTATAAAGGAACTGAGATGTTGTGAGAAAGGTGTCCACAGGTACAGAGACAGAAAACAATGGTTTTTTTGAAAGGTTTGTATATCATCCATTGTAAAGGTCAGGACTGAAAGGTAGAAGTGAACCCTTCCACTGCCAGGGACATATGCATAAGATGAGGAAGGAGTAGTTCAGTTGAATGTAATTATGCTTTCTGCTCTCCAGAGAGTATGGCTGTCTTGCCCCCCTCCCTGTCTGTTCTGCTTTTTAAGCCAGTGTATGTGCATCTGTCTTTGTCTCTCCATTCAGAGTTCTTTAAATCTTTGGAGTTTGTAATGAAATTTGATTCAGAGAAAAATGCTCCAAATGACATTTCAGCAAAGTTTGTGAGCATAGGTGACCTGAGAGGGGAGCCTTTCAAGGTTACATCTGTGCGAGATTTATACGGGCCTAAGAATGTTGCCAAGCCTGGAAGAAAATGGTCCCTGATAATCATATTTGCTGGTATGATTTTGGGGTGATTGTAGCTAGCCTTCTCCCCAGACAATTTCCAGGCATGGCTCAGTCCTTAGTCCAAGTCAGCCATCACTCCCTGGAGATGTTTTTTATGAACCCCGTTCTGGAGACTAAGGCTGTTCATTAGCTCAGACGTGGGCTATGCTGTCCCAGCTTGCTTTTGTGCTCAGGAACGCTTTTTGGACACATCTAGTGCATTAATTTAAGAATAGCCTTCATGTTTCCAATGATGAAACTCTGCAACGTGAGCTCAGCCTTTACTGAGCATCATAGAATCTGCAGATAGGTCCAGCAATCCTGAGTGACTTCACTGTGGATAAAATAAAGGGTCACTTTTTATTTGATGTGAGCACATCTTCTCAGTCAGGATTTCTCTGCTGCACAAATTTTTAGTCTCTTGCTTAGGTAAGCTTGCTCTATGATGTTGCTATCATTTTATTTTAAAGTGCATTTCTGGATTGTTTGTTTTGTAGGGGAAAATGGGTGAGCTAGGAACTAAGGAAAAGTATTTTTGTTTGTAAGGAAAACAGAAGAATTTGGAACTGGCTTGTCACTGGCTAGATTGACCTGTTCTGGGTCAGCACATAGTGGTGACAACTGGGCAAAAAGTGATAGTGGCTTGGTAATACCTCTGGGAATACCGCACAGGCTGTGGGGAGAGTGACGGAGTGGGAGAGAGATGAAATAACCCTCATCAAATCTAAAGGGAGCAAATGCTTCTTCCTCCACCTATTCCTCTTGCTTAAATGGAGTAAGGCTCAGAGGGCTACAGAATCTTATTTGCTGATGAGATAGAGTGGTTTCCTGCTTTTTTGTGGTAATATACATGGCCCTTTGTATGTGTTTGAAATACATCAGGGACTTGTTGTTGCTGCCCTGCTGAATAGGCTGACATAATGTCAGAACCAAGGCAGGGCCAGGTGGTGTCCTCGCCTAGCTATGCCTCTCATGGGATTCAGCAGAAACTTGGCATCATTAGTATGCGCCCCGTGTGCCCGTGTTCCTCAGACTACAAAATGTGGGCTAGGCAGCAAGAATGGAGGAACTGGGATTTTTATGTACCAAGGATGGAATTATGTAACTTGAAACAGCATTGTTGGAATACATCTGTGTTTTTTGGTGCAGTACATCAGTACTTAATATTTGAATAAACCCCTAAGGTTTATAAATGCTTAGTTGTGTGTCTTGGCAGTGCTTCAGGTTTGTTCCCCAATTCCTAGACTTGGGAGGCTGTTTTGCAGAAAGTTCCATTAAGTTATTTCTTGCCTTAAAAAGTGGAAGAAAAGGAACTTTCATCTGAATGCACCAGGCTTAGCTCTGAGAATTCAAAAGGCTTTGAACACTGCCCGAAGCTCGTGGTGCTGACTTGAGTAATATCCCCTTGGATATTTCCTTCAGTCGAGCCTATTCAGAGATCTGCCTTCTACCCTGTCCATATTTGCATTGATTTCCGGTACTAGATCAAATGACCAATGAAATACAAAGCTTTGCCTCTTAAAAATAGGTTCTTCAGGAGTTGTCAGTCATATTCCTGTGGCCTGATTTTATGTTCTGAGTTTACATAAATTGAAGTAATTGTAAAGACATCCCCACCTCTGTTGTACTGCATTGACAGTGGGAAAACACCGTAACTCATGATCTGTAGTTGTGCTTGGAAGCACAGTTGTTGTTATACATGCTATGAAAATGAACGAAGTGTGTCAGATGATTTCTTATTGCTGTAAGATTTCATGTACAATTGTGCTATAGGACTTAATGTACAACAGTTTGTGAAGTTGTCTTATTTGTATCCCTCCACGCATCTAATACAGTGCATAATATTTACATGTTCTTGAAAACTTCATGACATAATTTGGGGATTTATTTTGGCTTTAACTTAGTTAAGGAGAACTGAATTCCTTAATGTAGCTGTTCGCTTTTTTTAATAACCTTCTCAGGATAGAAATGAGATACTTGATTATCCTTCATGCTGCCTTCTAGTGTTGAAGTACATGTGTGAGCCATCTTTCACTCTAGTAAAATTTTACTTGGAGGGTATAGATAGAGAGACATCCCTTTAGCAGTAATTCTGGCATCCCAGCTAGAGCAGGGAAAACTGACTGCTGAATGCATGATTTGTTTCTGATTCTCTACTAATGATATAGGAGGAGGAGAAGCGTCACTGTTCAGTGTGGTTAAAATGGAAAGGTAAGAAAGGTGACCTTCATCACTGGTGCAGGAAGGTAGAGAAGGTGAAGAGAGGAGAATATGGGCTCTGTTTCCAGGTGAAAATTGGCTGTTAACGTAGAAATTTAAAAAGCTTTGTAATCTTAACACCTTCTAAACTGTAAAGTAACGTTGATAGAAAGCCTTTATTGACTACCCCTTAATAACCTGTATTCAAACATGGTGTTTCCTAATGATCGCTATCCTTGAAATAATTTTTAATCTAAAGAACTAAAGGATTTGGGGTGATTTTTGTTGTATCTAATTGAAAGCTACAAACCAACGTGCAGTTCACCAAAAAAAGTTCTCTCTCAGCACAAACTGCAAATTGCAAGAGTTGTTTCAAGAATCTTATGAATTTCTGAAAGACTCTCAACAGTTGCATACTCTTTTATAAACTGTCCATGAGGTAATGTCAGATGACTGCTATTTACAATAAATGACATTTCTATATGTAGAAATAACTACAAAATAGTTACTTCTTTGTTTCTGTGTTTGAAAGATAAGTTACTTATTTGTTTTATTTTCTGAGAAGGTGAATCAAGCCCTATCAGAATACCAAATTGCTCTGACTCCATGCAGTTGTGAGAATTACTTATAAACAAGTGATTTGTTCAAACTATGGCTCTTAGACTGGTGTAGAAAGGAGGGAAGAAAAAATCAGCTGAAGGAAATCACCATTCCAACTATAACATTTGTAAGTGATGTTAATTTTCCCCCGATCTGTTTTTTCCTGAATAGACCTAGTGTTCTCATCTGGGGCCAGTAAAGGTCTGCATTTGGCGATGCAATGTTTAGTAATAAATCCAGCTTTTCTAAGAAAGCATGTTGGAGATAAGAAGCTTTGAATGTTTATGGCATTACAGCAGGAGTTTCCCTGTCTAGAGAATGTGGCATTTTAACTCAGAAGAAATGTTTATTCAGCAGTTTGTCAGCTGCTTCTGTCAAAATGGTTATTCAAATTCCTTTGGAGATTGTGGCAGGTTAAAGATTGTTACTGTGTGTGGTTTCCCTTTTACTGGTTTTAGTCTCCTAGTCTCTCCTTGTGATGATCACAGGTGGAGGAAATAATTTCACTTTCTAGTACTATTTGATATTCCGTATTCTTTATATGTATTTTTTGAATATATTTATATTTATGTATGTATATACAAAAACCGAGGTATGCCAGGGTTTAAGCATGAATATTATTTGAAAGTACATAGTTTCTCTGTGCTCTGCAGTATGCACATGCATTTTCAAAGCCACAAAAGCAAGTAAGACTAAGCTTGCAGTTACAAAACTCTGCTGAACTGGGAACATGTTATTCAAAGCTCCTATACAGCAAGAGGGCCCTGGCTTCTCCGTCACAACTGGTTAGAGTGTTCTGTAGGTAACTAACTGCAAACTTTGGCTCTATGAAGTATGTTGTTTGCAAGCCATGCTTCAACAGTTGTACTCTGGAGTGGCTTGATAAATAATGGAGTGTTTTCACAGGAAATGTCCCAATCAGAGTTACGAGGCTGTTCGTTTGGACAAACTGCAAGTGAATGTGCACAGTGCTGTTAGTTTGTCTGTTACTAATTCCTCCTTTTTTCCATGTGTTTGCGGTGTGTGTATAAACACATACACGTATATGCACACAGAGATGTACGTAACCTCAGAGCAGGGAGAAGGAAAAGCTGGACGAGTGTGAAGTGTCTGTGCAGTCAGCCACTGAGCCAGCCCTGGGGGCAGCCGCGCTTGCCGTTCAGGCGACTGGAACGTGTCAGGGCTCTGAAAGCTTTAACCATTGACTCTTTTATGCTATTTGTTGTGTTGGTTGCCTAACATTATATAGTAAAAACACACTTTACTGTAGTCAAAAAGTTAGATGGGCTTTTTCTGATGGCTGGGGTGGGGGGGGGAGTGTTTTACAGGGTATATGTAAGTAACTTTGTTATGCATGGCTGTACTTCGGCTAGCTGTTCAAATGACAGTTTTGGGAAAAGCCAGCTGAGCATTACTTGTCTAATAATTATAAAGCCTGTGTCTAAAACTCTCATTTCAGCAGTAATACCATGCTCAGGCAATTGCAGATGGAGACGCACAAATGGGCTTTGTAGGACCCCTTCTGATGGTAGATCTATGCCCATTCCTTTCCTTCCAAAACCTAATGGCGTCACCGTGAGTTACAGAGAGAGAACTGTAGTGAAGGTTCCACATGCAAGGTGATAATTATCTGTTATCCTGGTTTTAAGTAGGCTTCCCCTTTGTGAGCAAGTGTCGGCAATGCCAAACCAAACATTCCTTTGTATCTTTTTTTTTTTCCTCTCTCTAGCTCTCCAAAAGAATTTACAGTTGAGGGGAAAAATATCTTACTCTTTTGTCTACTTGGAATTAATGTTGTTTAGGAAAAGTTTTAACAAAGTAAATTGACCTTCTGGACAACGCTGCATCTTTGTCTGTGATCAGTATGATCTTCTTTTGGAAGTTCTGTGGGTAATGAGGTCTGAAGTTATTTCTTTGAAAATGTGTAGGGAAGCCAAACACATTACAAGCATTTTATAGAAGAGATAAAACAGCCTAATTGGAGTTGATGCATATGAATTGCTCTGTTTTTAGCGAAATTGGAAGAAAAATAGCAGTGCTTTGAAAAATATGCACGTGAGAGGCTAAACTCGTGATTTCAAATTTGGTGCAGAGGAGCATTTTGCGGTTTTCTTTTTTCTTTTCAGAAACATGTATTTAGATGAAGAGAAGAAATACTCCTAAAACAGCTGACTTGCCTTAAAAAGCATTGGGCTGGTCTGTAGTCTTTGACTATTTGCTTTTGAATGCACCTTATCTCTTGGTCAAGTTGTTCATGAATGTGGTTTCAGGGTTTGCATTACATACTGGTTATATGAGTTTAAGAAGACGTCATTGCCTACCTCAGTGCCTTGACTTTGACCCTACACAAAGTTAAAATACATATGGGTTTTGTTTGTCCCACAGATACTAGCTCTTCTACTGACTTTAAAATATCAAGGGTTTCTTTGTAAGAGGGCCACAAAGCTTTTGTTTAAAACAAAACAAACCCCAGAAAAGCCTTCATTATTATCATAGTCCTGTGATTTCAGGAGAGTACCCTGTGTGATAAATGCAGCCTGATGTACTTACTAAGCAGATGGCAAGGTTGTTGCCCTTTTTCTATAAAGGAAGTGTGGCCATTTTAGTGAACTTTAGCTGGGTGTCAAGAAGTTTCCCATAACAGAAATGGAAATGTGAAAAGGAAGGTCAGAGCGTGAAATGCATGCAGGCACAGTAAGTATGTTTCTGTCATAGTAACAAAATTCTTCAGATAGGTTTGAATCCATTGGTATGTTATCTATGTCACTGTGATGCTTCTTCAGCACGTAGGACTGGATTCAAATTCATTTAAGGCTTTGCATATTATAATTTACTTCCACTGTTATTTGACTTGTTTTCTGTGATTGGATTCTTTGTGCTCCAACAACAGCTTTGCTTCCCCACAGCCTGTTTTGATTTCCTTTCCTCCACTAATTCAGCCTGTGGTGAAACGATGGATTTGCAGAGCAGTGGTCTTTTCCAAGACAGTATGTAGCGATATCCTAAAGACAGGCATCAAGCAGAAAGAGGAGTATCTCTTAAAGTGCTATCACATAAGGTCTGTAATAGAAAAGCAATTTGGGGGAGACTTAAAACCTGTGAAAGCAGGTATCAGGGGCTCTTTAGTATGTATGCCAGACACAAGTCTGCAGTTTTTTTGGTGGTGGTTGTTCTTTTCTGTCTAACAGAGAAATGGGATTACAAAGTGACTCTTAGGATGCTAGCTGGGTTATTGCCTGTGTTTTGTTTGGGTGGTTTTTTTAATTGTTGTTGGGTTATTGTTGGGTTTTATAATGCTCAAGGGGGGCATGGAGTAGCAGCAGCCCTTGTCCTTAATCTGAAAACTAAAGCTGCAGCTGCTGAACACCAGAGACTGCAACATGGAAAAGGCTATAGAAGGAAACTTTGCATGTGCATCTAACATGATTGTTTATTAACCAAATCAGCATCTCTCCTAACTGTAGCAAAGTCCAGTGCTTTAAAAACGAATTTCAGTAATTCTGAGATCAACACTGCTGAAATTCTTTCCTCTTCAGTTTCCTTTCCTTAACTGTGTGCACTATAAAGAAAATTCTGTTATTGCTGAAGTTTGACATGTTCATATCCAGCTGTGGAATGTGTGTATTTATTTATTTATTAAACCAGAATTTTTGGTCCAGTAGTGAGATTTATGCAGTGCACCTCACTAGAATTAAATACCTTGCAAACTGAGACCTAATGCATCTCTAGCTTGTATTTTCTTATGAGAAAAGTTGCAGGAAAAACATCTTGTAAGAGGAGGGGATGCTAGTGACCAGCGAAAATAGCAAATGTTGATTTTTAAAATAAATAAATAAAACTTAACCCAGTCAAATATCCTACCTGGAGTATGTAAATTGGAGGGGTGAATGGTGGGCAAGGCAGAAGTGCAGCCAGAGAGCTAATGTCTGGGGACTGTATTTGACTGTAACTCCCCCAAGTGACATGATAAAATGAACTTATATAGTAAGTTCTTAAATTATCAGAGAATTTGAGGAAAAAGTCATGTAGTTTCTTCTAGCAACTGTCATGATTCTGGCTATGGGTTTGACTGTTCTTGCAATGTGAAGACTTGTACCCTAAAATCCTTCAGTCTGTAGTGCTGTAGCTGGTGTATGTGCATAATGCCTTTGTGTGCTCTTTCAGCACTCAGTATGTGCATTACTGAAGAGTCACAGTTTGATAGTACTAGAATTAAACTCTTCTAGTGAAGAAAATGTTGAACTGTGTGCTCTGATTTGTGCTGAGGCATTTGGTTTTCTTTTTAAATGAGTTTGTTTCAAATGCAGTTTTCTTTGTGTGGCCCTAATTAGCACTTAACAGTAGAGCTAGTATTATCTAAAAAATGAAGTCAGAAAGCAATGTAATGTTAGCTCAATTAAAATATTTAATTTCAATCTTTGTAAATTTCAATAATGAGAATGATGTTGGTGGTTGTTTTTTTGTGGAGTAACTAGGTGTAATGCATTACATGGTGTTATTACTTAAATTGCATAGAAGATAGTTTGCAAAGACCATGTTGCTTGCTTGTTGAGTAGCAGATTTCTTTGAGTAGATGGCAGCAGTATTTTGTGATACAATAGCTGTACTTGGTGGCTATGACTTGCTACTGCTGTACTGATACAGTCTGTGCTGGGACTTGCTGTAAGTTCCCAAAGATCTTGGGACTGACCTAGTTATCCAGCTCTTCCTTGTTTTTCATCAGAGTGTATGTCAGGCATATCCTGCACTGACCCACCTTACCCAAGGCTGTCTGTTTTCTCAAGCTTAGATTCAAAAGCAGGTGTCCAAATTGACAGACCTGCTGTGTATAAGTCAAAGACGTTCTTTTGATGGAGTTTGTTTGTTTGTTTGTCTGGGTTTTTTTAACTTTTATGAAGACCTGGGAGGGCTGCTAAGATTAACTGTGCTGTACAAAGGTGTGAGAGAAGCAATATATGTAATTTAAAAATACCCAGTGCTGGTTTATCCTGATGATAGGAAGTTTTGAAATAAGCAGAAGGTGATACAGTGGCTTAGCTGTCAGGCTATCCAAACCCAAATCCAGACCTGAGCAGTAAGCAGGACAATTTTAGGCATCTGAAAGTTAGAAGGACTTGTAACACTTGCTCGGCATGCTGACTGGAAAGGAGAGGAGTTTCTGCTGGTAGTGTTTGGTTTTGTCTGCAAGTTGAGCCCTGTGTGGCTCTGTAAGGGGCAGCTGGTGCCACCTGCGGGAGCTTTGCTGGAACAGGTGGCTTTGCAGTTCAGAGATACAGCATTACGGGAAAGTGCTGCCACGATTTCCTATCACCACCAGAGAGGCAGTGGGCTGTTTTCTGTCAGCTTTCTGTAGTACAGCGAGATTATATGCAGTGCAGGGCTAATCTTGAGCGAAGTTGCGTATATAAAAGAGGATGTTTTTCCAAAATACTCATTAATGGTTCATTTTTACAGAAAGAAAAATGACAGTCGTTAATTATACTAATTTCATACAACCTGCACTGAAATGGCTTGAATTTGAAAGCTATTGCTTCTGCTGAGCTGAGAAACTGCTATGATCAACACAGAGGTAATGCATCAGAATTAAATACGTGCATTTCACCAATTAAAACTGACGTCTTTCTGCTTAGGCTTTGACTTTATACTTCATAAGGGTATTTGGAGAGTGTCAATCAAGGTTTTGATCCCGCTTCCTCCTCCCAGAAGACCCTGTGGGGAAGGTTTCCTCTTTGTTTCACTTGGCACAGTAGCAGCATATGTTATTAAGTAAGGAGTCTTGCAATGTGGTTGGACACTGACCAAATGTTGAGTATGTCTCATCTTTTCAAGAAGTTTATTCTATATAAAGTTTGAAGGAGAAGATACTGTGTCACGTTCCCTACTGGACCTCATATCCTGTGTTTGTAAAAAATACGCTGGCTTGGCTTGCAGACTGAAACACAGTGATTAGCTGCTGAACTTGATCTTTTAGTGGGTTTGGAAAAGCATGACCAAAGCCTTGGGATAGCACTGGGAATGGATTCAGAGCTATTGGAGAGACTGGAGGTGGGAGAAGATGTATGTGTAGCAGTTAAACCACAAAGGAGCCAGACAGCTCATTCCTTACACTAGAACGTTTGTGATGTTTTTCACATTCAAAGACAGTGAGTTACAGTAAACCAGAATGAAAGTGACAAAGGGATTCTGTAATTTGGTCTTTGCCTGACCGGGAAAAACTTAGGATTTTTGGATTGCAGCTGCAATATGGATGATTAACTCCAGAAACTAGACAGAGGATGCTGTAGATTTATGCTGTTCTGAAGAAGGGGATACGTCCTGGTTTCAGCTAGAATAAAGTTGATTCTCTTCCTAGTAGCTGGTACAGTGCTGTGTTTTGGGTTTAGGATGGGAATAATGTTGGTAACACACTGATGTTTTCAGTTGTTGCTAAGTAGTGTTTGTACCAAGTCAAGGACTTTTCAGCTTCCCTTACTGCCCTGCTAGCAGAGGCTGGGAGTATATAAGGAGCTGGGAGGGGATGCAGCAAGGACAGGTGACCCAACGAGTCAAAGGGGCATTCCATACCGTATGACATCATGACCAGTATATAAACTGGGGGAGTTGGCTGGGGAGCACCAGTGAGCAGTTGTATTGTGCATCACTTGTTTTGCATATTCTATTATTATTGTTATTTTCTCTTCTTGTCCTATTAAACTGTCTTTATCTCAACCCATGAGGTTTTTTTTTCCCCCCAATTCTCTCCACCATCCCACTGGCTGGGGGAATGAGTGAGCGGCTGTGTGGTGCTTAACTATCAGCTGGGGTTCGACCATGACAGGGCAGGAGAGAGAGTGATCTTACCATGACTTTCATCGATGGAGCAAACAAATATGCAAAGGAGGTTGTGCTCCTTCTTGTCAACATAGATCAGATGGTCATGTTTGGACCAGTTCATCTTTTGGTGCCGTTCTTATAATTTACTGGCCTTTCTGTGGAAAAGAAGGTACAGGTGACTTGGTTTGGGAAAATCAGCAAAATGTGTAGCATCTTACCAGAAAAAAAAAAGGCGAGCCAACCCCAAAACAATAAAAAACCTCAAACTTGGAACGTTTTGGCATGTGTTGATGTGCAAGGGAAAAAAGGCTGAGAGATTTTTGTGGGAGTTTGAAGGAGAGGACTGTTAGAGAGGGGAAGCCATAACTCACACCCACATCCAAAGCTGTGCTGGAAGGGAATGAAAGGAGCCATTAGGATTCTGTACAATTTTGAAGGAATAAGTATTAACTTGAAATAACACTTTAATCTTAAGCAGGTACTGCTACGTTACTTAGAACTGAGGGGTGGTGGTGGATAGGAGCAGCAGTGAGGCTTGATGGCATGTAGTGGTTTGTGTCCTTGTAACTTCTTTCTGTCTGCATTATTTAGAGTTTTTTCAGTGTCACTTCTTGGTTCATGTGAAAGAATTGTGTTAGTGTTAGCATATAAACTTGCTTTTGTGGTTTATGTGACCTGGGATGAAAGCTATTCTTGTGGGGTTCAGAGCAGCAATGCATCTGCTTCAGAAGGGATTTTGGAGGCAAACAAATGGCAAAAACTAGAGCAGGGACGGATGTCCTTATTCTCTAAGAAGATATGCAGTATTTTTCAGCCAAATGTCAAGATCTGATCATGTTAATGTGGGTGAGAATTTTCCTGTAGCCCTCCTTGGAGTCTGGTGTTCATCCTGCAATTGGAGACTGAGTGCTGGTTTTGGAGTTCTGAAATGCAACATCCGATACCTTCACCTGGGAATTGTGGCAGTCTGTCCAGGCTGTGTGTGGGCATCTAAGTGTCCTTGTTTGTTTTCAAAAATATTTCATGTAAAAAAAAAAACCCTACCAATATCCATTTTCCCCCCACCCTTCTTTTTTTAATTACAGCAGGAAGAACTCATCCAAATGCTGTTAAAAAATGAACCAGCTGATGGCTTTACTGTTAACAGCAAAGTGTGTAATGTGGAACTTCAGGGCTGAAGTTATTTTTTATATGTGTTGATCTGTATTCATAAAGTACTGACTCTTTACTCTGTAAAAGACTGCATTTAAAAATGTAATACAGTATTTTAAAGGAATGTGTATGTTGATTGTGAATAAAGTGGCCACAGCAGATTCTTCGTGTTAATACTGGTTGTGCCTCAGAATTATGGGAGAGAAATGCCGTGTCTAAGACACTGTATTTAAGAAGTTTTTGAAGAAATTCTACCAACTTCCTTAAATAAGATCACTCCCAGCTATTTGGAACAGATACAGACTAAGGGCCGGGGATTTGATAGAAAAGAGGAGGTTCAGGTTAGATTTTGGTTAGTGATGATCGTTGTTCAACATAAATACATAGTTGGACACCATAGTTACAGCTCAAACAGTCCTATGATGAACAATAGTTTCTTTCAAGCTGCTTGATGCTTTTTTAGAGCACAGAGATAAATTGCTGAGAGAATAAAAAATGGAAGAGAAGTCCAATGAAGAATTTTGCATGAAACTCACAATTTTCAATTTTAAATCTTCAATTAATAGCTATTTTGAATAATTGGAAACACTTATTGTTTTTATAACAAAATGCAGATAATTTAAGAGACAATATATTTGTCTGTTAAATGCATGTAATCCATATTTTTCCTGAGCATGTTTTTTTTAAAAGCATTTTTTAGTCACTGATGTGCTAGAAGTTTGAATGTTTTCCTACAAATTCAGCTATAGAATGCTGTTGATTTAGATCCTGTGTTTAAAGGAACTGAGATATAATTTTTTTAATAACTTTAAAACTGATCTGCAATTTTTAGCAGCTCAGTATTTTAAAGGCAAACCAATCTACTGGACGTAACAACGAATTTCTTGAACTAGGACCTCCCAGTATGCCTGTTTGGGTGGCCCTGTCTGATTATGGACTGTGAAAATGCATGGTCATGCCTTTGAATGTTTTTGCTTAATTAAGAAATGTAAACAGTATGACTGTGTTTATTCATAAATTATAAATGGATATGTATTTCAAGTTCTTTAACTGGGATGTTCTGTGAAAAAGTGCTCAGAGGAGTAAACAATCAGTAGCAGCTCTGAGTGATGAATTCAGAAATGCCAAGTACCCCATGGACTACTGGAGTACCTGAACCTAAGATGCAGAGACAACTAAAGCTATATTAATAATTACATTGCACAAGTATTTGGAAGAGTCTAGCAGGATTGTTTTTATAAGGTGCTTTATGTGATTGATCTTGAAATTATTAGTAGTAGTATCCCAAAGTTTGAAGTAAGATTGTTTGGATAAGTGGACATTATTTGTGTAGAAAATGATAAAGAATTACTTTGTTTTACATCTTACTAGCAAACTTACACCCCAAATGCTACTTCTCTGCTGGGTTTTACATGAGTCCTGCTTGGACTTACTACAGAGAGATTTACTTTCCTAGTCTGATGAATAGTGTTTGTCAGAGATTTCCTTCCTAGATTAAAACTAGAGACTTTAGCTTCCTTTATTTATTTATAAACTTTGACTTCTGATTTTTTTTTAAGTCATTCAAAACTTGGTACAGAAAACAAGAGCGGTATTCTATATTTCTTTTCTTTAAATCTTTCATCCTTCCACTAGCTTTATTATACCTCTCAGAGAAGAAAAGCAAAGCAAAATAAATCTTACAAGAGTTAAGTATATCGGGGTTACATGAAGAGAAATCTTGATTACTTGGTGATATGACTAGGAGTGATGGAACAGGCCTTTTTATTAAAAAAAACAAAAGTGGATTTTGTTTTTCTTTTTACATTGTTTTCTATATTCTGTAATTGCTAGCGAGAATGTGGTACTGGTTTGCATTAATGAGAGAGAGAAGGGGGCAAGCATACTTTTTAGATTTTAAAATATATGGATTTCCATGTTTTTTGAAAAAGTCACTTAAAATACCATTTTGTGCCACATAACTGGACCTCAGTTTTTAGGTCTAACTTGTAAAATTGGCAATGCTATGGGAAAATGTTGAAGGCTTTATATGGGTCCTGTTGCATTTGCACCTGGTTGAACTGTTCTGGTGCTATTAATTCCTGTACGATTTAGAAAAAGCTAGGAAGCAGCAGCACCATGAAACGCAGACTGTTTCGTTACTGAAAACCATTACAGAGTGACCAGTGTTTCCAGACAGTGTTCTGAAGATGCCCTTTTCTAGGCGCAGAGGCTGACTTCAACCTGTTACAACTATGTTAAGCCTCCCTTGCTATCACTTACTGTAACGCAGAGCTGCTAAATTAGTAAACCTGTGCAAAACCATTTGTGAGACAGTAGTTTTTAAATTGTCTTGGATTATCCAAATGAGTCCTTGAAACAGAGAGCTATTGTAGCTGTGGAAAATCGGAACCTGGTCAATAAATAGCCGAGTTTGTGCGCAATAACTGAATGATCCAGCTTTCAATTTACCATTCCCTTATTAAAAATGCCAAGGTCATTCAATGCCTGTTTGAATCCCACCTGGTTTTTGCTGGGGGGCGGCAGTGCAGGCAAGCCTGACCCGCTTGACACACAGTCTCCTTTGGACAGAGAATCCTGCTCTTTTTGAATTGTCTTTTCTTGATGCATCTTACCTGATTGTGAGGCTTTCATTGTGTAAAATGGAGGGTCACTCCAGCTGGTGATGGGAAGATATTCAAAGGTGCTAAAAATGCGGATACAAAATCCCAGTCAATATGTGTTTGTCACACGATGACCATCAGCCAGTACCATGGAGGGTACATAACACTGCTGTCAGAGGAGACGGGCTCGCTGCCTTCCTGAGAAGCCTTTTCTTCTCTGCCCACTGCTGGCATGGAAGAAATATTGGTGCTCTACAGTGTAGTAAAGCTTTAAGTTAATGGGTTTTTATGTTTGATGCAGGCTGATGTGACCTTCCACATGGCTGCTTCAGCAGTGTGTGAGTGTGAGCAGATCTTCCATCCCAGTTCATAGGCCTCTCACTGGCAATTCACTGAGGGAGAAAAACCAGCCAAACTCAGACAGAAGTTCACCAGATGTTATTAGTGCTTTCAAGTTTAAAACTGCAATTTATTAGAAGGTCCTTTTATGCCCACCTACCTGGCACTACATCCCTGTGTCAGTCTACTGAACGGTGGTGCAGTTAATCTCTTGGGAATTTTGCTTGTTTACATATCTTGCATACATTCTTCACAAGAGTCATGGGGCTGGGGCACGTCCTACTGAAATGGACTGGTTTTGATGGAGAACGTTTTCTTTGCTTTGTGTCCACTAGGTTTTACCAAGCCTGTGTCTGCAGAGATGCCAGATAAAACACCAGGTGGTACAGACCCTGTCCCCAGGAGTGAAGGTTAGTATTTTCTTTCTCTTTTTTTTTTTTTGACTAATTATTGAACAAAGGAAGCATTGAGATTTTTTTAAAGAATTTTTCTAGTCAAAAAGTGCTTTCCCTTACTGGCCTTAAACTTAAGGGAGAGGTGATCTAATTTTTTGTGTGCATAATTTTCTAAATAGCAGAATCTTTTAACTTATTTTTGTGTAACCTTTCACTCCCTTCCATAACCCATCATCCATGATAGTTCAAAAATACATAATGGGGGGGACCATTTGGCTGCTAGGATTTCAGCTTTGGAGACCTTGCGGACTGAGGCCAGTTTTTCATGTGGGATACTTAAGTCTCATTGAACCAAAGCTGACATTTAAGATGTGGGATGATTGATACAAGGAGGAATTGAATATGCGTGATTTCCACTAAAATCAGTGGAATCTTGAAATGCTCAGTCTTTCTGAAAATTGGACCTTTTTTTCTTCTCAAGGTCCACTAACTTTGAATTCCCATATCTGACAGTTTGGTACTTTGTTTCAGGGAAAATTTGTACTTTAAAAACAATTGCTAATTTGAGTCCTTCCTCAGAATCGTTGCTGAATGTTTCTTTAAAATGTTTTATAAAAAAATTGCTATTTCATGTGAAGGTTATGAGGTGTTTCTGATAGTTTTGAGGCAAAACTAATCGTGGTTCTTGTATACACTTGCTTTTTAGATCATTGCTGTCCTCACACAAGGGCTGTATTCATTCCAATGTGTGTTTTAATTTGTATAAAGCCTGCAGCTCAGGCTGGTTTATACTGCTTTCTCTCTAAACCTAAAGATATACATCTCAAAATCTAGTTTTAAAGATTTTTGTTGCATTTGAACCTCAATTTTGGCATTTGAAAGGCGTTAAGGAATGTGCTGCAATAACAATTTAAAAAAGCGCATCAGTAACAGCAGTGAAACAATACCCTTCCATGTAAAGGGGATTAAGCTACGTTTAACTGCAAAAGGCCTTTCCAATAATTTCTTGTTTAAATTTACTGTAAATTTACTTCCCCTTATAAATAAATCCTCATGCTAAAAGCACTGTGATGAAGTCCAGTTAGAATCAAAACCTACAGCTGTGCTGTGAGTTAGGATGTAGAACAAATTGTCATGTACCTTGCTGGCTTTCCTTAAAGTAACTTATGTGATCACATCTTTGGCTCTCCTAGATATTAATGAAGTGCATTAAAATTAGATTGATTATATATGCTACATATTGAATTTCTTTTCTGGCTGTGGAATGGTGGCGTTTCAGCTCTCCAGAGAGTTCTGGTAAATTAAGCGAGACGTAGGGATAATGTAAACTTTTCAGATCAAATCTGTGGAAAACTCACTCTGCCTGTGAAGGGTAACTTTATTTTCTTTTATTCCATTTTAATTTACCATGTAAGCAACTTCCAGTGAGTTGTAAGGTTTTCTTTGGCTTTACATGAGGAGTTAGGAGGGTAGGATTTGGTGATAGCATAGAGCTGTAGGTGAGGTTGGGAGCAGGAGTCTGGGGGAAGGAAGGGGAGGGAAAAGAAAGAATCCTACAGAGCATCTTTAATGATGGAGTCACTAACAGCATCACATGGCCATCAAATAAAGATTTCTCCTCCTTACACTGGCAATCAGAGATTGATGCCTGTGAAGAGGAGTGGGCAAGGACTGAGAGCTAGTGCGTATGTCATTAGACACTGAAAAGACAACAGTCTTGAGGTTAATACAATCCCAGGTACCAGTTTCTGATCATTTTTCTGCTAGCTTCATCCCCAAATTAGAAGGTTGAAACAACACAGGATTGTTTGTGGTGCAGGATTACATTTCGTCAAGGAAAGTTAAAACTGGAAAGCTTTCAGACACCAAATTAATCTAGAGTGTTTAGGGATACCACAACTAAAAATCTTTTCCATGTATACTGTTCTGAGGAAATTAGTACAAGATTTCTGTGACTTGATATTTCCCATATACACAGAAGAGACATGAAAAATGATTGGATCGTTAAGAAACTGCACATATAAGGTTGCATAACTGTTTATGTATTCTCTCACACATACAAAATACACATGTATATACATATATAGAAATGTGTGCATGTAGATGTATATATAACCTTAAATCATGGGATTCTAAGGGAGCTGTTCCCGTGAGCGTCACCGTGAGAGCCAGCCTCCTGGGATGTGCAGTTTTAGGGTTCCCAAGGCAGTGGGCATGGACATGGCAGTCAGGGCCTTCTCTGACACACTGTGCTTCAACTTTCATGTTTGGTCTTTGGAAGTAGTCTGACTTCTCCATGTTATTTTTGTTTCCAGATACCAATGATCTTGGATATTTGGCAAAATTTCTTTACAGAGAGGGTTGTAAAGCACTGGAACAGGCTACCCAGTGAGGTGGTGGAGTCACCATCCCTGGAGGTATTCAAAAGATGCGTAGATGTGGTGCTTAGGAACACGGTTTAGTGGTGACTTGGCAGTGCTGGATTAATGGTTGAACTTGATCCTCTTAAAGGTCTCTTCCACCAAAATGATTCTGTGATTGCCTCCCTCCCTAACCCAATACTTCAGGTGTTTGACTAAGGCATGAGGAATCTGAAAATAGATAAACTTCTTGCCTATGGAAATGAACTCTGGAGGTTTTGAGGTGCCACAGATGATTTCAGTGAAGCTTGCTGCAGTGTGTTCTGTGTTTTATAAACCACTAGCATGAGGAAAAAAAGCTGAATAACTACCAACAACTTGATACACTTTTTTCTAGACTGCAGTAACACCTCCTCAGATAGTTATATGGATTACTAGTGATGTTGGCAAAATAAGAAATTCATACCATAAAATATAGCTAATTAAAATTATGAGATAATCCCGAGTCTTCATTTTCAAACTACACTTATTAGTGTATTCTGTTATAAATAAAAGCTTATGAAGTTCTTCAAGCACTTTGTGTAAAAATCTGCTTTAACAGATACAATGTTTAGTAATATAAAACTTGGTTTAATCTTGACGCTTTGTTTTTAATCACTCTTCTGAAGTTGATTTTTAGTTGTTAAAATAGGTGGAACAATTAATAAAAATGAATCCTTGCTTAGAGACCTATTCTTATGTTTGAAAATCTTTTACTAAAGACAAAACATGATACTAGTGTCTTCTAATGATACTAAACCGTTAGTGCTGAAAGTTAGAACTTTGAGAGGTTTTGTTGCTTTATTCTCATAACTACTCTTACTTTCGAAGAATGTTATAACACTTGCTGAGAAGAATTATCAGGCACACGTGCCAGTGTAGTCTGCTCTCACACTGACTTATAAAATAAACTTCCGTAGTCTTTGATCACATGCATCTCTCTACTTAGTGTTTATGCAGTTTCCTAGTGTGTAGAAATGTTTCACTGGTATGACTTGAGTCAGAATTAAGGAGTGTTTAATTTTTCTTGTTTAAAGTATTGCTGCTACTTATGTGCATAAACATTTATGTGAACTTTCTTAATTATTTCCAGACATCTCATTGCTACTTGGTTTTTTCATTAAAAAAAAATTCTTGGTATCATTTTGTTTTTTAAAAAAGGTATATTTGTTGTTATGAACTTCTAACAATTAACCTTTCACGTTTATAAGGGTCAAGCTGGATTGAGCAAAGTGTTGGCCAGATAACTGATTATCTGGAAACTTGTCAGTGTTGCTTTAACCTATCAGTGCCCTTCCCTGCCCCTGACCCAGTGCTCCATATACTCGCATTAGACCATGAAGCACACAGCAGACAATTGAGAAATTGGTTTCCTGTAATTAAGTTATTGTAACAGTCCTTGACTCGAGGGTCCCCAGTGAGCAGGCAGACTATTTGCTTTTCTGCCATCTCTTCTGTCAAACCCTTTAGAGTCAACAGTTACATGTATAAATGTCACTGCTTGTTTTGTGCTGTAGGGGGATAAAAATCCCAGGACCTGGAGATTTGGTTTTTGCAAAGATGGAAGTGAGTGTATATCACATTGAAAAATATTTTTCAAGAAGCTCGTATAGCTCTCAAGGAGTGGTAGGCAAACACATTAAACCGAAAAACTCCTACCATGATCCATGTATAACTGTTTCTTAACTGTTTTCCTACGGCAAAGCTATTATATTCTATTTACAATGGATGCATTTAGAACAATGTACTATGTCAATACCAGGAAATGGATTGAGTGTATTTCTGGTTTAGTTTGCAAAGGAATTAACTTTTTTTTTCTGCTTGTGTTTGCTGAAAAGTCACTCTTAAACTTCTAATATAGTTAACCATTGCAAATTAGACTGTGACACGAGTACCTCACCCATTGCACAAATTCCTCCTCTTTCCTGCAGAGAGGCTATTGTGGTTCACAGCGACTACTGATGGTATCTGGAGCTGAGCAATTCCCCCTTTGCAAAAATTTAGGGCAATGATTGTAGATTTTTCGCTACAAATTATCTATTTTATAGGATTATACAACTTTTTTGATAACAAGATTTTGATGATACTGAATGGTTTTCATAAAAAATGAGTGCTTCATCCTGTAGATTGCTGATTGATTTTTTTTTTTTTTTTTGGTCATGATAACCTTGAGCAGCTGTTCATGACATAGCTAGGCTTACTTCAAAGAAACCAGATGATGTCTACCTTAGTACCTATTTGGAAGGCTTCCACGCTCAAAGTTTTTGGGGTATCAGCCAGGTGCTACTTTAGCAGTAGCTTCATGCAAAATGCTTACAAAAAGTATATGAATGTGGGAACTTTCGTTAGGTTTCTTCAGTCAGCTTGACTGGTTCTTTTTCTGTACCTTAAAAATAAAAACCTTTGAAGAGAAAGATGTGAGGCAATTAAACTCCCCCAAACTCTTTTCCTTCCCCTCCATCGTCTTTCATTAAGCAAGAGCCATGACTTCCCCCCAGCTGGATCCTCCCTTACTGACTTCGTGGTTCACACTTGCATCCTGAAGGAAACAAATGTTACACCTGGGCTTTATAAACAGCCTCTGACAAATCCCAGTAGACAACTAGCTTATGTCATTGCTGCTGCTGTAGGATATTTTACAGCATTTTTCCTTGCATTGTACATCTGATGGCCCTAGTGGGAGCCTACCAGCTGTTACTGTTATTGTTTGTGATAAGACCTGTTTAGTTTTATAACTGATCTGATTTATGTTTGCATGTTATTTCTGCCATAAAATGTAATGCTGCACAGGAAAAATATGCAAGTGTAGCCACATAAATCTAGAGACTGCCTAATGGATCATACCCTTCAAATGCAGTGAAGAAAATAGCATCAGGATTTCTACTTTCAAATTTTGTTAAGACTGATAATTTCATGGCAGGAATACCCAGGTATGGTCGTTCACGTTAGTAAATACTGCGTGCTGCCATCTGAAGTGGGGGGCTCTCAGTGGGCACACAGCAATGTACTATCTTGTGCCATGTTTATAGAGAAAGTTGTTGTTAGACTTTATTATTTCTACATCCCTTTTTAAAGGAATACAAAAGTAGATGGGAAAATGAAGCATCTTTTCTAAAGCTTTTTCAGACCTTGAGAGCATGTGAAGTCACAGATAACTATGGTAATAGTGCACTTTTAGGCTTAATGGTATGTCACTGGGCTGAGATGGGCACGGAAACATCTGTGTGCTGGAGGATGGTGACTTTATACTTTTTTCTTTATTCCTTGCTCCATTCTTAGTTTCCTGCAGCTTCTTGCTTCCTAACTGAAGGAAAGAGATGTCTGGAATAAACGGTGTATACCAACTGTGCTATTTTGTGGACCAGAACTTGTGGCTATCAGATCACACTGGGTGGGTGAGATGCAACATAAAAGGTCTTGGCTATTTATGCAGAAGGTGGTAGACACTGTAGACTTCCCTGTCAAAGGATGTGAATGTAAAAAATTCATGTGAGTTGAAGGGGAGACCAGAGAAATCTCTTGAAGACAGCTCCAAAGAAATGAGCCACTGCAAACCAAGGAAATAACTTTAGCTGAAAATTGTTGGAAGCTAGAAGAATGCTAGGGAAAAATATAACACGTTTGCCGTGTTCTCAATGTCCTCAGTAATATAATCTTTGTGTGCCAGGTTATTTTTCCTTACTATTCATAGCCTCCTTTTGTAGCAGCTTTAAATCTCCTGAAAATTGTATCTTGAAGGAGGAGGAAGTGTCTGTATAAAGACGATACCTGAAATTCTTAACCCTTATAAATGGTTCTTAATAAAAATTCTTAAGCTTATAAAAGGAGGTGGTGAAGCCGAAGCTGATTCGAAATCTGATGAGAAATGGGAGAAAAGCAAGTGGAAGTTTGATGAAATGGGATATTCTGTTTCTGACTCCTCGCTAACTTGTTGGCCTCTGTCTGCATACTGTGGGAGACTGGCACATCTTTCTTTGAAACACTGGTTGTAGACTGTTGTTGTAACCCATTATGACTCTTGCAAAGAAATTTGCTAGCTCCTGTCCACCAAAGTTAAGCATTACCAACAGCCTAAGCAACTTCTGTGCTGTGCAAGTATAGCAGAGCAGTACTTGCACGGCACTTGCTTTGCTGCAGCCCTGATGCTCTGCAGTGCAGATCACCTTCTCTGATAGAGTTATGATACATTAAATCACACATTGAATCAATTTGCTTTTTTCCTGAAAGCATTTTGATGAGCTGCCTTAGTCACTGGGCCACGCTGGTTGGGGCACACTTTCTTTTTCTGTTGCCCACAGGCTGTTAACTGGATGGGCTTTTAAACTTCCTCAGCTCAGTGGAGAGGGGGAGGAGGTGGTGGTGGTGGTGGGAGTTGGTGGCTCCCTTGATCTAGGGCAGTGAAGGGTGGTGAAAGGTAGACTGTTCTGGACGTCATGAAATAAACAGTAAAGCCTGCTCCTCATCAGAAGTGAAGATGCAGTTGCTGTAATGTAATAGTGGTTAAGTCACTGATTACAAAGGTTGGGCTATTAACAGGTAGAATAACTTGTTCTTCAAATGCCAAGCCCTTTTCCTGGTATCCTAGCTGGCTGGTATCACAGTGTTTCAGTCATCTGCAAGTTCTAGAAAGCTTATGTGGCTTGTACTGCTTAAAGTCAAAGCTTAGAAAACTATGGGGTTTTTTTGGATTGATGACTCTGTTTTTAAATAATTGCTTTTGCTTTTCTGTCTCAATGGTAATTAATTCTTAGTTCTCAAGGAATTAAGAAGTGTATCACTTGAGTTTGCAGTTTTTGTATTTCTATAAATAAATGGTATATGATACAAAATTATGTGTATAATGATTTATAAATAATGTACACACACTAAATAACCAATTATGAGTAGTACGAAATGGGGAGACTAAATGTGGCTTGCATGAAGCAATCAAATGTGATGTGTCTTGATGAAAAACTTTTCAAAGCACTTCTGAATGCTAATGGTCTAATTTATTTCTAAATTGATGTTCCAAGTTGAGAGAAATGTAAAGCAATTAAAACATTCCTGGAGGAGCAACGATTTCTTGTTAAAGCAAAGAAACAAGTGGTGTACTAATTTTCTGTGCATTCTAGTGTAAATATTCCTGTCAGTTGGATGCTATTTAAAAACTGAAGATGGCCCTCTCCTAACTGTGAGCTTTTTAAAAATTGTTTACATTTAAGCTGCAAGCTAATTTGACCATCAGCCTGATTTAAAGCTGAGCTTACTTATCCAGATTAAAATATTGCCAGTGGAATTTTTAACAATATGTAAATGTGATAAAAGTTGAGATTCATAAGAAACAACCCCACTCCAGAAACAGAGCCTGAAAGTAAAACAGAGTGATGCCACGAATGAGTTCCCAGCGTCTGCCTTTCTGATTGGAACAAAAATTTTAGTTGTCTACTTGGATTGCTCAAAATTGCCAATGGAGGCAGAGAGTGACTACACTGGGGCCCAAGGGATGTGACCTGCATGGTGAAGCCAGGCAGGGAGCACCCAGCGCTCCTTCTCCTCCCCAGCTCTATCTCCAGCATTCTTCTAATGATGGTTCACCCTTAGTGCTCCTTGGTGGGTTCAGAGGGGGGAACATTTTTCTTCATGGTGGACGTCCATCAGTAATGATAAACAGTGTCTAATTATTACATTTATTAATTACTTTGAGCTTAGCTATATATATAAAATACTTTAAGAAAAAAGATTGATTGAATACTCCTTCCTAAATAGCATTTTTTATTTTTGTGTCATGCTTAGCATCTGCCTTACTTACATCTCAGAAATGTACTGCTGATCCTAAAGAAGCTGTTGCAGGTTTAAATTCTCTTTTCCTGTTTAAAAATAATTTGAGTACCATAATAGTTCTTGAAGACCTGGAACAGAGGGTGTACTCTGGTATCCCTGTAACTCTGTAGTCTTAGCTGTGCCTGACCTGGAGTGAAAATATGGAAGTACTGTTCTGTGATTGCAAATGTTAGCAATATACTTACCTCTGCTCTTTCTACGTTGGGAATGATAGCTGTTGGTTCTTTTGAGATTTTTTTTGTGGGAAGACTTCGTCACCAAACAGAACAGTTATTTTTGTTAAAGCAGCTACTATGTGTTAAATTACCGTTCTGTAGTATTTAAATGCATCCTTTTAGGATGGTCTGTCAGGAAAATTATCATGTTAGAAATCATGATTCAAAGCAATTTCCTTTGCCAGTTTCATCATGAGTTTCAGAATTGGGGGGTTTTGTTTTGTTTTGGGTTGTTTGGGGTTTTTTTTGCTATCTTATATTCCTGGGTTTTTACTGCTCCCTCTATTGTTGTGTGGAAGCACAAAGAATTTAAAGAACTCCAGGCTGCTGCCAACTGCACAGGGTTAGTATACAGAAAATGAGCAATAGTAACAGTTAATCATTCTATTAGTATTAACTTTGGAGTTTACTTACATTAATAGGGTGTAAAATAAGTTTAAGTACTGTAAAGTCAACAGTTTCTTAAATGAAAATCAGCTTTCATCTCAAACTGTGCTTTTTTTCCTCCCTTTCGAAATTTCCTCCATATTTTATCTTGTTGCTTTATTGAAGTGACGTGCCAGAAATCTGTTTTCAGATTCGTTGATTTCCCCCCCTCCCCACCTATATTTCTTCCAAAGCAAAGGACATCGAAGGATACGAGGCAAAAATTGATTACTTACTAGCAGTTAAAGTGAGCTAGAGCTCTTAAGATAAATTAGATTGTCAGGGTTACATTCTTTCATTTTGGGCGGACTGCAGCCTTAAAATCAAGAGATCCAAAATGTTAAAAATGAAGATACAAAGACTTCTTGCCCTTTGAATTGCCAAGGCATGCAGCAGCGTGGGTGCCTTCCAGTTATTTACCACTTGACTCTGAAGAACTTTAACAGGTACTATATAGTTGCAAATTCAGGTCTGCTAATATTAATTATCACAGAGGAGTTGTAGTGGGTTTTTCTTGTTTTTTGGACACCTATTTATACATCTAGCAGCAATTTCAAACTATGCCACTGACATTAGAAGTGGGCTGAGAGGCCTTGATATATCCTAAGTTTAGAGAGGTTAATACAGAGGAAAGCTCAGTTGTTAGGTTTTGCTTTTTTAATTGGCTCCCCATTGTTTAATTTAGCTTAAAAAGGGGGGAAATTGCTGCTTGCTGATAAATGAGAAGGGTAGCTAGCTTTGATGTTTTATGAGCAATAAAATGTTAATAGAAACTTACTGTGTGTTTTGGAGTGATATGTCAAACTACTGAAGTCAGCTTCTTGAAGAGTCAGCAAGCTGAAGAGAGCAGGAGGTGAAGGGGGAAAGGTGGAGGCTGCTGCTGTTGCACTGTTCATTAGCGGTGCAGTCAAAAGAGCCTTGGAGAGGTTACATTTAGCACACAGGAGGCTTTTATTCTTTACCTTAAAGCCCCATTATGTTCTGATAGCCTCTTTGGTCAGAACATGCTGTAAAACTGATTGTGCAATTCAAGACATTAAAAATTACCAAATCCTTTGAAAATAGTAGCTGTTCTTAGTTGTGGGTTTTGTGGAACAGGGCTTAATATAAATTCCATTACACACATCTTGGCATTGGTCCCCGCAACATCTATTTTATAGAATAATTAAAAACGGACACAAGTTCTAGGTGCCATACACAATTTTCTTCTCATGCACACAATGTAGTTAGTCTGTGCTTCAGATGATGGAAGGACTAAGAAATTGTTTAAGGTGGTGAGAGTTCAAATATAATGTCTCTCCTAGCAAGTCTGCGCTTCACTGGTTTGGGAAAGCCAGGCAATACAAGTTATTTGGGTTCTGTTATGTCTAGTTTCTGTCAAGATAGTTAGGGACCACATTTCCTCTCAATGTCTGTGTTTGTAAGAAGGGTGGTTATCAGTTTATATATTTGTGCTTTTCACTGTATGAAAGTTTTGTGTTGATGATTAAATCTTATCTCATGAGAGGGGATATCTTCCACAATGGAAAGCAATATTTGAAGAATCAAGTTATGTATGAGGCTAATCATTAGGGAATTTTGCCTGATGTCTGGCCAGGAGATGGTTCTGTCTGGTCATGTCCAAAGCAAGCCAATGTTTCTAAAGATATGGGATGTCCTGTCTTGAAATTTTTTTTTTTTTTTTTTTTTAGTTAAATATACAGTTTGTAGGCAACAGGAAATCCTTTTGGAAGATATGACTCTGCAACGAGTCTCCCAGAAAGAAAATGGCTGCATTTCAAGGTTTGTCCCCAATTAGGGTCCCTACTCAGTGAGGCAGTCCTAGTGTTAGATCCCAGCCCTAGGAGCTCTGTAATAATTCAAAATGAAACACAGAGAAGGCCTTCTTGCGGCTGTAAGTATAGATATGTATAAATGGAATTTTTTCTCTTGTATCTCATATCTTTAGTAATTCTATTTTTTAACAATTTTTTTAAACAATTTATTTTAACAATTTATTTTTTAACAATTTAGTAGTAAAATGAATTATTTTTATTTAAAGACTGTCTAAAGTTTTTGGAAATCATAGGCTTTCCACTTTCAAAGAAGTGGCAGTATTAACTAGAGGCATGGGTTTACTCTTGTAGCACCTGGCACTTGAATATGAAATTGAAGGTGCCCCTAAGTTGCCACCCTCAACCTGACCAAACAAATATTTTGTGGCCTGCTAAAACAGGCAAAGTATTTAAAGACTTGTTCCACTGACAGCTGCTAGCTAGAAAATCCTTCCACATGACAGAAGGATTTTCTTGAGTGTGAAGTCTGCCATGAACTTGTTGCTCATTGCTCTCAAATATTTATGAAGTGTCCTATTTTTATTATAAACCATATTTGTTATTAAAGCTAATGATTTAGTTCTGCTGCTTGTCATCCCCTCTCATTTTCACCTGTTGGAAGAAAGAACTCACACCCACATCTTCTCGTATACCTGGACCCACTTTTCCAGATTTCAGTGTTACCAGAGCACTGTGCTACAAGCGTGGAAGCGGGTGGGTTCTTGCAGTTCATGGAGAAATGGGTGGGTGCGAGGAGCTATATGGTTGAGTTGTGTCACAAGACTGAGGTTTTAGGTTGCATCTTGAAATTATAATTTTGGGATATACAAATATAATTATTTGGCCAGTTGCATATTTCTTATTAAAGTTGTGCATTTAATGAAGTGCTCGGAAATATTTCAAGTGTTTCATAAGAGAACTGCTGAAGGAAAATAATGGTTGCGTTTCGTATGGCTAAGAAGTCTAATGCCATTGAGAACTTGAATTCTTGTGTTTGTTACAGTTCTGCAACTCATACTGCAAGACCTGGCTTACAGCTAGGATAGCAGGGGCTGGTGGCTTTTGAACAGCTCTTGCATTTATGCCCAGTGTTTTCTAACAATAGAGTTTATCTACTAAACAAGGTTGACAGTTTGGAAATGTCCTGAGCATACTGATTTTTTGGCCTACAGCCAAAGCTAAAGGGGCTCATGATGATAAGACAAGCTTCACTTGGTTTGGAGAAGCAGCAGTGGGAATTCACAGTTCACTTTAGGGTGCAGTGTGCTGCTGGGGAAAATGCTCTGTACGCCGCTTCCAGAAACCTGTATGTTGAGTCTAGCCTTCTATTGAGAACAGTTGTTTCTAAATACAGCTGTGTCTTTGCAATCTTGTATTGTGTCTTAAACTTTCATCATGTGTATGGATGCTGTGCATTTATCATAGACTGTGACTCACTCATCACTTCAGGCCAGGCTAGAATCCACATTATTAATACAGCAGCTCCAGTCCATTTTGGCACACATCTTTCAGACAAATGGAGAATCGTGGATATGATTCAGATCATGCTTTTGGAGTTGTTTGTGCTCTAAATCCAACTGTCCCAGTGTGTTCCTGTGCATTTGTGGGCCATTGAGCTCTCCTTGCCAGGGAGAGGAACGGTACAAACCTCTTGGAGCCGGCTTCAGCCCCAGCTGGGGTTGTGTAACCAGGGCACTGGAGAGTGAGCCAAACCCACCAGAACTACCCCGCATTTTTAAGTGCTGAGCCCTCCTTCTTGTGAGCAGACTGAAGACAGTGGTTGAGACTTTGTTTGGATGGCAGGTAAATTCCTTCTGCCTCTGCTCTCCCTCAGTTTGACTTGTTTTGTTTCATGAGCCCTGCTGGGGAGGATCTGACTCAGCTTTTTACAGTCTCTTGGTGCTTGAGAATGTACTTTTTTTTTAAATGAAAAAATATTTTTTGATTTCTTCTGCCTTTTTTTTTTTTTGTATTTTTCACTTCTCTTTCTCATTGGGGGTGCTGAGACTGTATTTAGATTTCATATTTTTGGAAGATAGCTTCTGTGGGTCCCTTCCTTGAGAGGTGAGGAAATCAAGGTTTTGCTGAGAATAAAAATCGTTGTACAAGCTTTTAAAGTACATGAATTTAAAAGCCATGGAAATACTGTTGTGACTGAAGTGTACAATACCCAAAACCAGGTTTGTGCTTACCTATGGTGGGAAAATGCCACTGTATTGTTGTCACATCTGAATACAGACAAATAACTGCCTTTTATAAAATCGTCAAAGTTTATAGGCATGTTTACTTTACAGATACTTTTATAGGTTACCCACACCCTTCTCAGCATGTGAATAAAAGAGCTGGAAAGGCCACACTGATAATGTCATACCAGGAAATCTTTAATGTAAAGTACAGAGAACATGGAGGGGAGGGAGGGAGGGAGGAGGGAAGCTTGGGGGGTGGAGGAAATCATACTGGAGGTAATGTACGGAGGGAAAAATACTGCTTTTACTTCTATGCCTTTTTTGTTCTTTTGAGTTTAAACAAAAATGATACAACGTGAGTTGCCTTTGACATAAGCCAACAAATGTGTTTGTAAGCACAGATATACAGGGAGGCTCCTTGGTTTCATGTTTGAGCCTTTATATTTCTAGAATTGAATGCCAATTAAACACAAGGAAAAAAAAAAAACCAACCCCTGAAAAATCCTGAGTCTTGCAGGGCTGTAAATACTGCCTGTTGACCAAGACTATATCCCACTTAATCTTTCTCTGCCAAGTTAGACATTCTGGCAGGTTTCCTCAAGTCTGGATGTAATCAAGTACTGTATTTGGCGGACTTAGTTTGTTACTAAGTAAAGATATGTGAAAATCCCAGTTCAAACATTTTGGCCATAGTTGTTTTTACAATCTGTCAAGAAGCACAACTAATTGATATTTCACTTTATACATCGGATATAATTTTTCTTACAGTATGTTATGTATCTGCAGTAGATTTTCCAGTTAAATGTCAAGGTCTGCTACCATATATCTGATTTGAAACACTTCATAACACACAAAGTTTTACAAAATAAGTGCTCTTTCTACTCAACGATGTATAGTAACATTTGGTAAGTCACTAACAAAAGCTTGTCAAGTCTGTTCTACCGTTTTTCAGATTAACGACATTTTCCAATTCTTGGATTCAAGTGTTTAACCTAACTTTAATGCACAGTCTGACCCTGCAGAGGTGACATCCTAGTTGTGTTGAGTTTATGAAAAACTGTATTGGAAAGAGATTATTTGAATACTTTTGATACTTTTGTATCAAAATTCAAAATGCTAAAATTTAAACTGATGGAAATAAAACTAAGCTAGCTCTCTCTCTATAGTTTTGATTGTAAATGTCAATTGTTTTTTCTTCCAAATCCAGCACTAGATTTTGATGTCCACAGCAGTAATTCTGCTTGTCGATTACATTTGTTGCATGGGAAGAAAAGGGAGGATTTTGGATTTTAAATGATTTCTAATTTAGCTGAGGAAAATATGTGGGCTTCCTGAAGAGTAAGTACTAAATCTGCACATATTGGAGAGGTTGCTAGAAGTTTCTAAAGCCTGGAAGACCTGCAGTAGGTGTTCAAGCCTATCCTCTGCATAATATGGGGTCTATGGAAGCTGAAGGCTTGAATTGCAATTATTTTGTTTCTGCTATATCATACATTTTAGAAAGAGATTTAGTCTTTAAAGCAATAACTTATGTTGAAGAATCAGCCATGACAGAGACTTTACCCCTTATTATGCCATCAGTTCCGTCCTGTTTCTAGACTGAACATGTTGGTGTGTTTACCTTCCAATATTAACCTTTTGTTTGATAGAAGAAACAGTTGCCACGCAGGCAGGTACTTATGGACTGTGTAAGCTGAACAGATCAAGCTGCTTTTGTTTGTTGGTATAATGTAGGGTTTCTGACAGTAAATGAGTCTAATGCCTCTTCACAGTTTTTCAGTGTTCTTTTTGAAATATAAGTGCTATGACTTGATTATATTAAAATCTCGCACCTCTTATTTTTCTTAGGCGTAGGCATTGTTTCCCTACTCTCACTTGATTAAAATCCTTTCAGTTATTTGTAAATAAGGGAAAACTGGCCTCCTAACAACTTAGAGTTTAATGGCATGGGCAGAAACTTGGTGAGGTTACATATCATTGTGTTCCTAAAATAACTTGAAAAGTCTTATGAGAAAGGTACTATCTCCTTAGCAGATTACACAGGGTTAGAGTTAGGCACCCAAATAGGCCAAAAGTTGATTTTCTTTCTTTCTTTATTTCTTACAAGAAATCCACTTGGAACACCCTATTCTGTCCTTGTAATTGATGCAGATGTCAGGAATTCTTTTCTGCTGACATGGAATAAAAGCTAGTCCAGGTCAGTCAGTACCTTATAATTAATGCACATTCTTTTTTTTTTTTTTTTCCCGCTATTTTCTTTTTTTCTCTTACATAGGAAAAAGGGAGCAATCTCTGGTTTAAAGCTTGTCCAAAGTGATTCTAAAGGTTTTTAATAGAATGCAGAACACAGAGTCAAACTATGCTAAACTGCTAAATAACAGAGCCCTTTCTACAGCTGATGTTTAAATCCAGAGGGTTTTTTGTAGAGTTTCCTACCCCGCCTACCCCCCCTGCCCCCCTTTGGCAGTTTGCAGACAAACAGTATCTTTTATTACTGTATAAGATCTATCTCAGAGTGTTTGAAGGGTTAGGGGAAAGGAAGATAAAAGCTGCTTTGAGCTCACTTTGGAACCTTGAACTTTGGATTCTGATGAATATAGCAGTCATCTGTGATCACAGGTATTTTAGCAGCTGTATAATAGAAAACTATAAATGTCCAGATAGGAAATGATCCAGTAATTAGAAGAAACAGTCCTGAACCTGATGACTTAAACTCACTTTCGTTCTTAGATCACACAGTTGTAGCTATTAGACTTTATCCTGTGATCTTTTCTCAGTACCTTGGCAGAGTCTTGAAAACCCTAATAATAAGATTGTCTGAGAATTAGAAAGGAGAGAAAGTTTCTGGCTTGTGTTTTGTAGCTCCCAACAAAAGAAGTGTCTTCTGGCTGAGAGGTGTTGCTTCAGTAAGCTGGGAGGAAGATATGGCGCTCATGGCGCTCCTTTTAATCGATGTCTACCTTTCTTCGCATATGTTGTATTGCAAATATAGAAACAACGCAAGGGAGGGCTCTTGGATGGTTTTGTACATGCCACTGAAATCTGAAGACCAAAACAAGCTTGAAAATCTTAATTTGGAGGGCTTTCAGAAGAAATAAAAATCTGTGGTCTACTTATTGAATAAATGGGAAATACACGTTTAGTTCCTGTGTGTAATATAACCTGAAAGTTGAGGGTTCTTGTGTTGTTTTAATTTTTTTTCCCCCCCCTAGCATGAGAACCTTATGAAACTCATTCAAAAGTGAAATGAGTTTGTCTGAGACTAAGTGGAATTTTGAGTTAGGCTTAGAAGTCATCAGTCAAGGAATTCCTAACGGTTGTACAAGAGAACTCCATTTTCAGAAACACAAAAAGCCCTACCGCTTCTATAATGTTGGATAGTTGCTTAAATTACCTACGCACACACACAGAGTATTATCTGCTTCTTCAAAGTACTCAAGTGTGTTTTGGCATATTATGTCTATTAACCTTGTGCATATGACTGTTATCAAAATAGTAAGTTAAAATAATGGCTCATAAAATTGCTTGTTGGCTCAGTCGTAATTACGCCTTCTGTTACTGGAAGTTCCCTTGTCATCTCTTATATTCTCTCAAGAGATTATTCTTGCTATCAATATTGGGTACTGTTAAACAGCCTGATGCAATAAATGTTGAAATATATGGTGATTAACTGACTTTATTTACCGCTGTGGTAAATAAACGGATAACAGGTTTTGGTTAAAAGTTCTAAGGACACTGAATTGAACTCAGTTTTTCTACTTAGAATGCGTCCCTTTCAAAGGACTAATATGTTGTACTGGAAGCTGAGTAGTTTAGGCTGATCAGTGGACCACCATCTTTGAGAACAACAGCAAAAAAAACCCTGAAGAAACTGTTCTGAAGCAAATACACACACACACACACACACACAAATAACTCTCTTTGTGGTCTGTTTTGGATCACGATCCGTTGGCCAACAGTCAGCCCAGGTCCCTGTGGTCCATGTTTCTGAACTTGCCGACTCCTGACCCAAGGCCTAACCTCCACCCCAATCGTTGGACACTTAGCCTTTTGTTTTAATTAGCCACAGGATGGTTAAGCAGTTGGAAAGCCAGCTGAAAATGGTCTTGTACGTATATGTATGTAGACCCTGTTCTGTTTCCAGTCCTATTTAGGTGATTTTAGAGACTGTGTAGAGGACTCTGAAGGTGCTTTGTGTGGAGCAGGGAAGGTTTTGCTGTGTGCGTCTGGTTAAGGTTGGGGGCCTGGGTAAAATCTTGTACGGTGTTTGCATTATTACAAACTGCATTTCCCTCCTTTTGTATTCAGAACAGGCTCCGGTAGCACAGCTTGATTTTTGCAAAGGTACCATCACGGGCAAGGAGGCATCTGAGCTGGTGCTGAGTCACAGCCCTGGCACTGAGGAGGCTCATGCACTCATTTGGGCACGCGATTGCTGCTGCTGCCCTGTGTCACCTTGGCTCATCGCTTAGTAGCACTGTGCTGAGTCCTTGTATTCACAGTATAATTGTGACTGGTATCACAGAATAGCCTTCTGAAATTTGTTCAGTGGATTTTAAGATACTTTGCGATCTTCATGTCAATGAAGACCATGTCAATACTTTGTATGTAAATGAGATGTGGGAATGGAATGTCCAGAAAATAGATATGTACTATAGATGCTGTTTGTCTGCTTAAAAAAACCAAAGAAAGTTTTGAAGCACCTCCTGTAAGTTGTGCTGCCAATAATAGTGATTTTAGTGTTAGGATAGAGAAAATACAACTTTAAAGTTCTTACTGCAACAGCTATCAGCATATTTTGACTCAGTGCTACAAAGTTCGTGGGACAAGGTATTGAAGCAAGTGATTAAATGAATGAAAGATTCCTAGATTTAGAGAGGCTGATATGTTTATGGCTAAGTGCTTGCGTTAGCTCTTCCCCTGCAACGTGGGAGTTGTATGATTTCGTGATACAGCTAAGCAGATTTATCACTAGTACCCTAAGAAGGAACAGTCCCGTCCTCTCTCTGGTTATGTATTCACCTACCTCTGCTTGCTTTCACCCAGCGTGCAAACCATGATGTTTCAGGAGCAAGACCAGCAGAAAAGTAATTTTTTCTTTGTTTTGGGTGTGTGTTTGTTCGTTTGTTTTTCCCTGGGCCAGCTTACTGTGGAGCTTTGCTGCTTATCAGCCACATTGATTATAAATATTTTGCAGGGTGAATCATACTTTATGCAGTGGATTTGCTCAACTTTGTGCAATGTGAAGGCTGAATTCAAGATTAATTAACACTTAGTAAGCTGTTCTGCTTCATGCACACTGAAGAAGTGAGTGAAGCTCATTTTCCCTCCTCTGTGGTGTTAACTCTGTGCTAATGAAATAATGGAGCTTATGGACTCAAGCAATAAAAAACATACTTTGCCTCTGAAGTAAATGAGGGGCTGTTTCTTTTCCAGCCAGGGTAATACGATACTTGTAATGCCAAGTTGGAAAAGGATGTAAATGATAGCTTTACACAGAGCATCAGACTCAGCTTGCAGAGGGAAAGTGGGATTTTTGTTGGCTGCAGGGCGAGGCTTTGAAACCTGGGTCTGTTTATTTCCTTACCTATAATACTTCAACACATCCCTGACTTGCCTAAAGAACCTGATAGGAACTTGACTGTATTCTGGGCAACCCATAGGGAAGAATTTTAATGTCATCTCAGAGGAATTTCCTCTTTTCTTTTTCTCCTCCATGCTTAGCACTTAATGATGTTTCACTCTGCCTACCTTCCCTCTCTGTTCCAATCATGCCAGATCTTAATCTGGAGGCAAAAAAGAAGCTGCTGCAAATCCTATCTTTGCAAAGTAGTAACCGTTCACTGTTGAAGAGCTCTTTAATGCCTACTGCCTACTAGCCTATTGCTAGTATTGTTACAGGAGAGGGTTGGCTGCAGCTTGAACGAGGTAAGTTCTGACTAGGACAGAAAACTGAGGCTTGGTGCATGGCTCTTTTTTCAGGTGGAGCTTTTTCCACACTGTAACTCAATGAGTTTGTCAAAATGTTGACAGCTTTGCTTGGCAGATTTAATTACCATGGTAGTTGAGCTACTTTTTGATTGTGGATTTACATAAGATGGTCTTCATATCCAAATAAAATCTTGCAAACATTTTTACAGTCATAGTTGGATACTACAGCTCTCAGGTCTCTTCCACTTGAATTAATGGAAAGTACCATCATGGTATTAGAATTCGGGAGGATTTGCTGTACTGCAGATTGCAATCCGAAAAAGAAAAATGAAATTCATGGTTTAAAAAAACACAAACAAACACTCGGTATCATGAGCAGGAGAAAGGCAGGTGTCATTCTATTGACAGATTAAACTGTCCCAGTTTGGAGAAATCAATACACAAATACATGCCGAAGGGAAAAAAAAGTCTCCAGGGGTTTCCTCTAAAAGCGCATCTATGAAGGGCAGATGAAAGGATACCCTACCCTTACTATAAGGATTTGGAAATGATGTAGAGAAATAGATTTGGCTGTAAAATACACCACAGATGTGTGGGCTTTCAAGGGGTAAGTGCTAATATTCAAAGTCCTGTGATTGTATTTTCCAGTGATTTGGTATAATTATTTGATTGTATTTAGAATGCAGTGCCCAGACTAGCTTATTCTTTGTACAATGGTAATTAAATAAAACCTGTGATTATGATCTGTGCTCGCCAAATCTCTACCCTGTTCTGTCTGAAGCAGAGCTAAAAGGAGCTGTGATTTCAAGGTGTATTCTTGGTGGATTTTCATTTTTTTTAACAATATTTGCTCAGTGGTTGGTATAAACCTGCTTAAAAGTGGGATTTTTTTTTTTTGCTTACCAAGCATGTTCTGTTTGGCTGCCATTGTTTCATCCCTCATTTATAACAGAGTAACTTAATGCTGAAGTCAAACAAGTCTGAGTTTCAAACCCAGACAAGGTTTTTCTGTCATTCCGCTTTTATTTTACTTTGTGCAAACAAGGAGTACTTTTGTTGGCTGTTCTGTAGCTAGCAGTCACATTGAAAGCATTTGAAGCCAATTTTTGTACAGAGTAAATATTCTGTGGTTAGAAGGGCTTAATTAGCTCAGGTGCTTTTACTGCTGCCATATATCTCCTTATCTTGAAAGTAGCATCCAGCAACTAATCCTTTATTTATGTTGAGCTTTGGAATTTCCCTTGAAATGCCTTTTTGTAACCTCTCCCAATATAAATGGGAAGTGAACAGACTGTCAGGTAAAGTGAAGTTGCAGGTAAGCAAATTAATAATACGCATGAATATAAGTTTCTTCCCACTGGTGGCAGTTTGGATGCCTGTGCCTAACCCCAGAAAAAGTGCCAGTGGTGTGCTTATTCCTGTGATATGGTTTGTTACCTTTTGTTGTACTACTTTACAAAGGAATCTTTTCTTGTGTTTATGCATGGGAGGACTGAATTTGTTAATCCGTAGTCCAAGGATATGTTTTCAGTGCTCAAAAGAAGGGAATTGTTAAACCACAACAGCTAATTTGTGATAGCAATCTCAATGTGAAATCCTAGTGGGCAGGTAGATTTTTTTTTTCCTCTAAAGCAAGCTGAGATCACAGTGTATTCTCCAATTCAACGTGGACAAAACAGTAGCCTATTTCCATTTTACGATGATGGAACTAACTCGACTTACTCCCTTGGCATAAAAAGGTATCGTTTTAGTTGGTTTTGGTAAATTCTTAGCCCCATTGTGAAATGGTCTTTCTGATTACAGGATTAAAGGTAATCCTAGAGAATCCTGATAGCGGTGCCTGAAAAGAAAATCTGTAAAACCATTGTATTCCATTTCTCAGTTTTCTGGTTTTATAATAGTACATGATTGCACTGAGAACTGTTTAATTGAGAGCATCCCGTTGTAGCAAGAGAACAAGAAGTATGGCAGAAGTTACTGCTTGCTTCTCTCCCGTATTGAGAGAAAATATCCAGTCTGACACTTTTAAAAGGTAGTAGTGATGGGATGTTGAATCAGCCAGAAGTAACGAAATCGTAATTGTGGCTTAGCTATACCCTCTATGGTAGAAGAGGCATCATATCTGAAAAAGCTACTTTCCTAGTCTTTTTTTTTTTTTTTTTTTCCCCCCCAATAACCAGGTAGTTTGCTATGTCAAATAAGATGCTGATTTATGCCTTGCCTACAAGAAAAAATTTAATTCTGATTTATTCTGAGTTTGTTTTGTTTTTCTTACCTAAGATGCTGCAGCAATATTGCTAGTGGTGTGTAATAGAGAAAACTGGGCTAGACTGAGATGTATCTCCCTTGTGCAATGAAAGATAATTGCTTCTTTTTTCTCTAACACTCCTTGCATTCAGGTCTGCAGGAACGATTATGAATGCCCATATTCGGAGACATTTCTGGTCTTCAGTGGGACTGGTGGGAATGGACCCTCAGGCAGGTGTCATGGCCATGGTCACAGCTGTTTTTACTGGAAGTGATCACCCAGACTTCAGCTGGCACTAGAGTGCAAGCAAAATGCTGCTTTAGACACAGTAAAAGCAAATGCTCATGTTATTTCTGCGGTGAGTTTAACATGTAATGGTAATACAGAACATGGCTGCTCCGAGGCATGTAACTCAGAATTCAGGGTTGACTTCTTCAGATCAAAGAGGGAACTCAACCAAAAGACTCGCATGGATTTTGAGAGATCAACTTTTTTTTTTTTTTTTAATTAGGATGTTACAACCCACAGATCTGGATATAATGCTGATCCTGCTGTAGGACTTAAGAACGAACCAATTCCAGGGGAAAACAGAAAGTGTAATAGTTTTCAGTATCCAGTCTCTTGTGGAATGGAGTTGGAGAGCTTTGTTTTTTATCAGAGAAAGGGTCATAACCTCATCAAGCATTCCCTCTCTTCCTCATCACTCCCCAAAGGTGCAGTACTCTTAATTGCTTTTGGCAGAGAAAAGCTATGAGGAAGTCAGGGAATATGTTTTATTTTATATTACTGTAATTAGTCTGAACTAGTTCTTAATCTAAAATTACAAAGACATTGTTTATAAGGATATATCTACTGCAGTTTCTATTTGTTTCCACTCCTTTATGTTGTATAAGGCAAACAGTGGTAGATACACACTTAACTTGAAGAAAATTGAAAATGTGGTAAATGCTTACAATTCAGGACTTGCCTATTGTCTTACAAAATTGGAGAGCTTCTCTGCACGTTAGCCTGATGTAATGTAATAATGACTGTACTTACAGTCCATATACAACAGACTATTTTTTATATATTTGCTGGCTCTGTATTAGGAATAACTCATGAGGTGACATGAGGTGTTTCTAATCAGTATAGCAAGTAAACTAAAAATGCAAAGCCTTGTTTAGCATTTGATCCTAATTTATGTAAAAAGAGTGTCATTCTTTGCTGCCTTGATTGTATGAATCTAGCTCATATGTATATATTCTATATCTAGACTATATTGATAATATATGCTTAAATTAGCATTAAATCAGTCCAACAACAACGGTGGGTACTTGGTGTTTCTGTGGCTGCTCCTCCTGTAAGCTGAGCGGTGTTAAGGGAACTGGAGGTCTTCCTGCCACTACCTTTGCACCTGTATGTTGTAAATGCACGCTCAGAAATCAGTACCTAAGGTTGTCATGTGACTGTATCTGTCTTTTCCTCAGGATGTCCTGAGTATGTCTGAGACCAGCATATTGGTCTCTGGCCTTTCTATTTATTTTGGGGAATCTCTTTTGTATTTTTACTCTGTAACAGCACTCTGTAAAAATGCATACTTAAAAAAAAACCCCAAATAAAATTTCTCTGTAGGATAATAAAGTCAACAATAGAGCTGGGATATAGTTGTACCCTAGGCGAGCTGTGTAATTGTGGTGGAAGTGTTTTTAATTAAAAAAAAGGGTAGGAGCGTTGCTAGTGAATTAATGGACATATAACTTCTAAGTAAACTCATGAAGGGTATGTTTAGTATTTCAGTGAGGACTTCTACTTAAGAAGAAAAGCGAGATTGCTCTGACCTTCATTCTTCACTCATAAGAACAAAATTAAGTGTGTGTGGTAGAGGTATGTGCGCATTGCTGTTTGCAGAATTGGGGACATAATCAATATTTGAACGTGCTGTCCAAATCCAAGGCTGTTAAAAATAGGTGAAACTTGGAACTGGGTCAGGTGTTACCTGGCAGAGGTTGTTTCCTTTTTGATAGGCGCAGCTGAAATTCAAACCCTGCTTCTTCCAAATTCTTCAGCTGTATTAGAAAGGTGCATGAAGTATATCAAATGTCTAATTTTTGAACAAGTGTGATATAAAATCTCCAAATTCTTGGATGCAGATTACAGTACTGAAAGGAACAAATCTGTTCCCGGTCACACAGGAAGTTGCTGAAAACACAAACCCTTGTATTTACTTGTGAATTTTTGTTCTGGAAGATGTAGCTCATTTGCTTAGTGCTACCTGAGGGAGGGAGCTGGAAGATGATTAAATTAGTTTTCTGTTTGTACAGAGGTTCAAGTGTTATCACTGGGTCAAGTTTATTTTCCTTTTTTGATCAAAGTTAGGTGTAGAACTGAGAAGTTAAAAATTGCTATGTTGGCAGTAAGAAACAAGCTGCTTCCTTTACTCCTTCCACTTTGCCATGCCATCTCCTTTCCCTGCCATCCAACCTTAAAACCTTCAATAATTACTTTGAAATTATGGAAATGTTCCCAGCAGTCCAGACCTGCCAGCACTAATTAAACCTCAGGATTTGACAGTTTTTTCAGTTTAAAATTGAGCTTTGTGAAGCCTAGCTGAAGACACGATTTCCATTATCTCTCTCGGGGCCCTGACTCATTTAATACTTTTAATAAGATTCCTGGGGAGTAAATTTACTCTATCTTTAATTCACATAGCTCTGAAGCTTAAAAAGAGTTAATGAAAAACCTGATTTAATTAGTGTTTTGCCATTTGCAGCTTCCTTATTGCAATCTTTGGTCAGAATGCATGAAAGGAGGGACAGGTAGTTTCCTTGAAGCTTACATGAACAGGGTACCAGTCCCCACCCGTGAAGTACTTCACTTAGGTTTGTGGGGTGTGTTTTAATAAATGCAGGGAAGTGTGTAGCTGGTGAAGTTAGTTCACTGTATTTTCTAGAATCTTTCTTCTGAATTCGCTGTTTGGCATGCATGGAAAGAACAGCCGCTCTTTGACAAACATCGATGGAGCAATAAATTGTAGTTGTAGTTCCCCTTAGTGCTTAGGCAGTATGTGTATTGCCCTCCAGTACAGCTAGAACTGATCTTTTAATGCAAGGGTAATTTCAAGTGATATTTTGACTCTTTATGAACACTTTACTCAGCTATGCATTGCACTAGCGATGATATAAGCCATGGTGAACACGACCAGCGACAGTGAGCAATATGAGGTTACTGAGTGTTTTAGAGTATGTGGTAATTGCATCGTCTGGTGTGCCCTGCCAATTGCATAACCGGTTTATGCTTCTAGGTCCTAAACTCTTGTACTCTGAAGTTTTAAATTCTATTTAAAAGGCTGGTTCCTTGTTAGGCGTGGCGCTCTACCCTTAGCTTATTGACTAACGTTATCTATGTGTGAGACTGACCTATTGCAGTAAGCGTGAGCTTGTCTTTGTTAGCAAGGAGTACTACCATCGGGATTTCCTATGTTAATTTAGATCTTGCTTTGGTATAAAGTTAACTCCGGATTGAGGCTCATATTAAAGTGTTTCTTCTGTTCAAAAGGATGCTTTTGTTCAAAATAGTCTTAAAAAAAAAAAAAAGACTCTTTCTTGCTTATGTAGCTGCACAGCAGTAATGTTTTCATTCTTTCCTCTCATTTCTGCTCTTCCTAAAAATTTGCAAGCTTTCTGTTTTGTATTAGGAAAAATAATACTTTAATAATAATCTAAAAACACCCACCAAAACCAACAAACAACTCTATGTTTCTCCATAACTGTGGTTGAAAAAACAGGAAGTATAGTATTCGTACATATCCCGGGGAAAGAAGTTAGGCTGGTATATTTTACTCTGTTTTTACTGAAGAGATGTCTATGTGTGTGGCTTCTGTGGCTTTGGTGCCACTTCGAAACTTCTATTACTCAACCATGTGTCTGGAAGAGAGGAAGAAAAGATACTGTATATGTAAGTATGTGCATTTAAGAAGTTTGAGAGGATTTGCGTGTTTTATTCTTGAATTCTTGTAGTTTATTTAATATCTAGCTAATTATTTTCCTCTTTTTATTGGCAGAAAATGGAATTTTTCTACCATTTTACTTGCCAGATTATGTCAGTGAGGTTAGTGATGCTGTGTGTGTGTGGTGGAGAGGATGTTGCTATTTTAAGAAAGTCCTTTATGTAGTCTGTACAGGGAGTTTGAGTCCTAGCCATAGCACAAATAATTTGCTAAGCAGCATTTCCCGGACAGCTTATGGAAAGCAATTCTGGAGGATTCCCAAACTTAAATAATTGAAAGATACTGCTTGGTATGACTGCAGCTTTCTGGAGCTGGAATGCAAAATTGGCTGTGGAATAAATGCATTCCCCGAGGAGGCTGAAGATGCTGCAGAGCAGCAGACAGGGAAGAAGGAAGGATTTTCCCGAAAGACTTTTTTCTTTTTTTTTTTTAAGCTGTATTCTTCTTTGAGGCCTGCAGTGATGGCAGGTGTCCAGCTGTGGTATCAAAACTGCAATTTTAAAATTGGAATGAGAGAATGGCTCTTTGCCACTCATTAATCCTGTGCTGAATGTCTCCAAGAGTAACCAGTTACACGGCTTCACAAGTGCAGAAGTAATCTCGGGGGTGGGGGTGGGTTAGCACTTACTCTGCAGCTGTGTTTCTGGGCAGTAACATTTCTAGAATGTTTGAAAACAGCAGTAGCTTATTAACTTTATTTGTTGGGCTAAATGGAAAGTATAGCATTTATAGAGTTATGCTTCCAGTGGACATGAATCTGCATTTGCTGCAGGATGAGATTTTGGGGTAAGCCTTTCTTTTTCTTTTACCTTTTCCATCTCTCTCACTTTTGCCTGCTTCCTCTAGAAGTTTTTACCAATATTTGGAGCTCCTGTAAGAAAAAAAAAAAACCGAAACAGTAATGCTGTTCAGTAGAAGTATATATGGTATCTTTTTGGTTTGTCTTTTTTTTTTTTCCCCCCCTACGGGCCAGCTATATAATTTAATACAGTAAGCACTTAGTAACTGTTGAGTAATTTAAGATTGGAAGTTTACTGTGATATTCATTTAATTTCTAAGATGACTTTAATTTCCAAGACTGAAGTGGCAAGAAAAATGACAAATACTGATACCCTCTATGTTCGCCAAGAATTTTGAGGAGTGTTTTTCCTGAATTGGCCATTGAGTCCAGCATAGCTGGGATGACCAGTCCCTTTGGCCATCATAGCTTATCTTAGTATGCTTATGTTCTGTCATCTCAGTGATGTACCCAAATGTCTTTAATTCACAACCTGAGTGTCAAATATTAAATGCTGTGGGGCTGTTTTGATCATCATCATAATTGCATTTTGTGTGGGTAGTCACAGCTGTGTAAGAATGAAAAGGTGTGTTACAACACCAAGTGTGTTATTCCTGTGTATTTCATTTGACATTTACAGAAACCATAGAAGTGTGAAGTATTATTTTTGTGTATGTGTGTCAGTATAATACCTTATTCCTGTCACTGTTAATGTTGTTTTACCTCTAGTGATTGTTTTGTGGAAGTGTGTTGCACAGGGACATGTGAAAAGTGTAAGTATTTGTCTCACTTAGTCAAAGATCAAGCAGATTGTGGTCTCAAATACCACTTCAGTTTCCTTTGGGGAATTTCTAAAAATTACTAGCTATAGGAAAAAAAGCTATTGATTAATTTTACTAAAATCTTTCCAGAAGCATTCGCCCTTTAACTTACTGGCTTTCAGGAAAAACTAAGTTCAATGCTTTATCTTTCTGTGGTTCAAAATAAGTCACTTATTTTGTATGCCCTGGCCTCCATTTAAGTGCTCTACAGAAGATGCATTGAAGTGAATTTATACTTCCTATGGGAAAAAGTGGGAAGAAGGGAAAAGGATGTGTTTAGCACTGCCCAAAGCAACTAGCTCTGACGAGATAAAAATCCCCAAACCATACCTCTGAAGGCATTGAGGTTTACTGCAACTCAATTTTGTTTGAATCAGCTGCTGGGAAGTGATGTCTGTCCAGAAGATAATGTGTTGCTGTATGTTGTTAGGTTTGTGTGTGGTGGTGTTAGATTTCATGATTCCAGTTAAATCAATGAGACTGCACACCTGAAGCTAAGTCTATGTTTAAATGAGGATAAAAAGAGGATGTGGTCCATCAGTCTGTCCGTCATCAAGTTCTTCTCTCATGCTTTTTAATAACCAACAACCCTTCCCCAGAGGTCCCTTGACAGGAAAGGGAACAGGCATGTATTCTAGCTGACCCTACGAAAACCCAGGCATCCAGTCCTGGGGACATCTGTGCCTGATGGTTTGTGCAGCTCTGGAGTGCAGGTACCTTTGTTCTCCCAGAGATTTCCAAACACTTTGGCTTTGGTGCAGCAGCAGAGGGGACAGCCCTCCTGTCCTGTCACCCCTGGGCCACGTACACCTGCCGCTCCCTCCCTCTGACATCATCAGTCATGCAGCAATCCGTTTGAGCAAAAGCCTGAAGCAGGTGAAAACTGTGCTTGGGTGGCCGCAGGACCATTACTGCTGCTGTGAGCACTCGCAGTGCTTGAGAATACGTGATGCAGAGCAAGAGCGGAGAGGCAAGCCCACAGGTGGGCTTAACAGGGATTTAAAGTGACTCTGAAACAGTGCTCTGAGACTGAACTGTTCTGAGAATTAAGAACCTAAATATATTTTGCCCGCTGTCTGTGATATCCATGATTTAGCATTTAATCCTCTTGCAAGGATTTTGACTAGCGTATAAAATAGATAATTATTTTATTACGGCCTATCAAAAGGAGTAAGAAAATATTTAAAGAATAATTTTTTTAAATTCCATTTTAAAAATATGTATTATTCCTGTGCCTTTAGAATAGAGAGAGAAAAACAGCAGATGGAAAATGCATAATAAGATTGTTTCCTTCAGGGATTAATCTCTTGAATGACAAGAGCAAATATTTGGGGAGATGTGGGTGATGTTTTTTCACAGTGTTTGTAAGTATACTTTAATCATGTTTACTAGCAATATCAGGATACGTAGTGTATTTTGACAACCATGTCTGGGTTTTGAGAATGGTATAGAGGATACATGGTCAATTATTAGAATCTTGGACAGCTTTTCTAATTCATTTATTTTTATAACCTGGGTCTTTCCATTGCACTGAATACTTGATGACCTTTAACTTCATTTACTAGAGGGTGGGGAGGAAAGAGGAGAAAAGAAAGGCCTTAGGAAATCCCTTTCCCCACCCTGCCAAAGAAGGTAACTGTCTTTGTATGACTTGTTTGGGTTTAATGGGTGCAAGCATAAGAAAAAAAAATACAGATTATTTTGCATCCTTCATAAAAGCTGAATGTTGAAAGCAAAGTATCAAATATTTAGGAGCATTACAAATTTGATACCACCTCCATAATAAATATGTCAGGTCTATAAAATGTCTGTAGTCCCTGATGAACAACCTTTATTCTGGTACATGATTATTTCTAATATATTCTATTTACTATTTCAGTTAATGCTTACTTAAAATGGGTATTTATTATAATGGATTTTGCTTTGTATTCATAATGTGTATACTAAATCATATATCTGTTAAGATGCTTTTCTTCCTACTTTCTCAAATTGAAAGTATTCCTTCATGCAGTTGCTTACTTTATTGCTAGATTAATTTAATCCACTCTTTTATTTCCATTTCAAATCAATACCACACATTTGGTTTAGTAGTGCCTCTCTCCTGTGTTTCAGAGGGTTGAGTTTGTCAGCTACTTTTCTACAGCTGGAGAAAATTTATTTGGTAATTTCTTAACCTTTTGACATGTCTGTTTTTACAAGCCTGGCTGGTTTTGATGGAGGATTGAAGTATAGGGTAACAACGACAGAAGGAAACATCTTTTGTTATGATTGGTGTAAACTGAGCCTAATGCAGTGAGGGGGAATATGCTTATGTAAAACAATTTTACATGCACAGGAGAAAAAAAATCCAAACAGAAGAGACACCCTCTTCCTCCTTCATGTGATTGCCTGTTGAATTTTGATGTGCTGTAATGCAAGGTGATGTTTTAAAAAGTTTTATTCACATATTGTAGCCTTACGACTGTAATATTGACTTGCAATTAGTTAAACTGCGGTTTCTTCACTATAAAAGGAGTCTCCGCAAAGGTGAGACTACCCTTTGCTTCTGTTCATGGCAGCAAGTGAGGCAGGTCTGAAAAGTCACGACCACCAAGATCTGCGTGAAGATCCTGAGACACCCTTACCCTTGTAATAAGCTGGGAATTGCAGAGGTTTAAAGCATTCAGGGAGGAATTGGTTTACAGGATCTGTGCGCTAAGTGTTTTCTGATGGCATGCTGTCGCTGACTCCAAGCTCAGGAGAGTCCCAAGTCACTGGTGCGTGTAGGTACTGAAGAAAGAAATAGTTTTAGCTATCTTCTGACTCAGGGTATTGTATCCCTCAAACCTTTATGCTTCAGCAACTTAACACCAATTCTGCTTTTATCGCACTTGGGAAGTGTACCATTATAACAAAACTTCTCAACTTTTTCTGTATTTTCCCAGTAAAAGCAGAGCTTTGTAATAGTGTGGTGTGACAGCAGGTCAAGTTTTCATCCTTCCCCCTTCTTCCTCAGAGTATGTCGTGTCATCTGGCAACAGAAGGTCTTGTTAATATATGTTTAAATATATGCATAAATAGATGCATAAAGTTGAAAGATTTTTGTCTTTCTCTTTATGTCTTAAAAAAAAAGTCTGAGTATGTTGTAATGCCAAAGGACACCTCAGTGAGCACATGTCATATAAACACGTGTGAGGTAGCTTCTTCACTAAACTTAGGAACAGGTAAGGGTCTATCTACTGTAGCAAAAGTATCTGAAGGGGCAGAATCCTGTTCCGGTCCCTATGGACTCACTAGCTGAGGCCTCTGTTGCTGGCAGGATTGGATGGCTGTGCTGGAGGAGAGCTGGCTGTGCCCTAGCTTGAGAGCACAGGCAGAAGCTGCAGCATCATCCCTGGGCTGTGGTGATGGAGTGGCTGCTTGAATCAGAAGGTTGAGAACAGCCGTCCGTCTTAATGCAGTTGGTGTGTCAAGCAGACAGACTTGTCCCAACAGCGTAAGGAAAGAAGCTAATTCTAGGTAGCCGAGCTGTCTTTTGTGACAGCAAAGTGGATCATGCCCTCTTCAGGCTTCCGCCTAGCAAGGCTTACAGCTAGCATTGTTCCTAATGTGGCAAATAAAGGCCAATGACAGATGGAAACTGTGCTCTGCATGGAGCAGCCATTTAAATTTGTTGTTGTGGGCTATTAAATCAATGAGTTATGGTTGTTTTCACACACTAAATGTCTAGCTCCAGGGCCTGTCTTCTAAAGTTACTATACTCCTTCAGCTTTCCCTTGCCTGAAGCCCTGAATGCTTGGCAGTGACAAGGGACATCAGGTCTGGAAACCCACGGGAAACGGCTGTTCTGAAAAGTGGGGCCTAATTCCCTTGCTGTGACAAAAAGTTCTATGTGAGAGGAACGTCACAGATACCAGACTAACTGCAGTGCTAAAATTTCATTATGTGTAGTCTCTGCCTTCACTGTGATGCTTTATTCCTATGTCTTAAAATTGTGCTAAATGCCTTCGTTTCAAGTGGCAGTTTCTGATGGGCTGTATGGCTGCCACTAACCCATAACAGTTTTTCAGTGAAGAGCATGTGTGAGTTGTGGCATCAGATAATCTGGAGGAGCACAACTGATAATTTTTTTTCTTCACTGTGGATTGTTTTTCATCTAACTAAACTCATGAGATGGACCCTAGGATATCAGCTGTAGTGTAAGGCTTTACACTCCTCTTGCATCAACTCACTTGTTCTGAGGATGGGCAAGGATAATCATTCACATTAAGGGCTTGTGACATACATGCATAAAGAAAATGTGCCAAAGCCATTTAACTTTTATGGAAGGTTAGAATATAACTCCTTTTTCAGAAGCTGTTTATTTAATTCTAAAGCTTTAGATGTAAATAATAATGGGATATGAACGGAACCGTTTAGGTGGTCTAGTGTGTGATGGATGTGGTACATCCCAGTGACAAAGGACAGCTTGTCTTAAGTGCTTGGAAAAATTATTCTCTTGGGCTACTGGTATCTAGTTAGTAATGAGAGTGTGATTACCCCACCCCCCCAGTATTAGTAGGATGGCTATTGTAGTTTCTGATTTAAATAAAATAAATTTAAATCTTCCATTAAAAGAAAAAACTGAGAAAAGTCCGTGGTAAGCACTTTTGAAATCTTGAAAGCCCCTATGTGTCGCATTCATATACCTTCTGTTCTGCTTCAGCAAATATGAAGGGGTTTGGTTTTTTTCCTTAAAATGAATCTACTTCAGATGAGAACATGGAGTTGCCTAATGAATTACCTTTATTTAAACTAACAGTATAAGCTGTCACTTCCCACACTCATTCATCTCTGTAACAAAGGGGATAAATGGAGAGGGCAAGTGGGAGTGCTAAGGAGGGATTCTTAGCTACATCGCTATGTGCAGAGTAATATTACAGGCTCAAAGCAGAACCAACAGTATCAGTGATACGTTCCTAAACCAACTATGTTAGTTTGAAAAGAGAAAAGCAAACATGAGAGAAAGGAATGTCAATACAGGGGGAAAATGGTGGGCTCTAGTGTAACACACTCAGTGGATACTCCATAGTTGTTTTCCTGTTTGCTAATGGTGATTATTAGGTCTTTTATCTTAAATATTCTTCTTGCCACCTCTGGATGCAAGAGACAAAGTGCTGACATAGTGGGACTTAGAGTTTGAACTATTCTTTTCAGGATCTATAGAACCTGATAACAAAAAAATCCCATGGCCCCTCCAGTAAGAAACCTGGCAAATCCCTATGATATTTGTTCTGCTCCCATCCCTATATGTCAATGTTAGCATGTGACTGCTAAGAAAATCAGTAAAATGGAAGAACACAACTTAAAAGTCTACATATTGGCAGTGGTGACTGGTTTACGAGTATTGAGTGGGTGACAATTCCATTCTAGTTTTCCTAGGTTTTCATACTCCCACATTGCTCCCTGTGCAGTATTCTTCCAAGCTAGAAGTTAGTGGCAGATGCAAAAGTATTAAAAACAAATTATCCACAGCATCAGGACTTTTTCTTGGATATTCTGTTAACACAGAAAATCCTTCTTTCCTCTGGGCATGAATAAGTTATAAAACGCCACACATATATAACAACATACGTTAAATGTAGTGATTAAATTGGATTAGAATGTGTACAATCTTCTGGTAAGCTAGATGTCTTACTTCTAGAAACACCCTTTGTGCCAGTGCTGTTCATTGAGTCCTAAAAGTGGCTTTATGTTGTTGTATCTGAAAGGGCAAAGGAGAATACTGATGTTGAAGCCCCTTCTTGATAACTCCAGTGGATCTGTGCTGTGCTTGTTGAGAGATGCTTTTATCTTTAAAGCTATGGCTTCACTGTCTCTAGTAATTCTGCCATTGAAGATCTCTTACCCATGGTGAACCATTGGCAGCTTCTGTTCATCAATGTGCACATGAACATTATGGTTTAGCCATGGAGCTCTTTCAGGTTTTGATGCGGCATTTTTTGGAGTCGACGTCAGCTGTAGCGATTGCCATGCAGAAGACAGGAGTATGACCACAGTTAGTCGATTGTGCTATATAGACCTTTAGCGCCAGATACCTTTGTCATTGTTTTCAAGGAACTTTGCTCTAATTTCATCAGGCGGGGAATGTTTCTCCCACATAGTTTTTCCTAACCTTCAAAATAATTTGCAATTAATTTATAAGTGGCAGGGTCTGTGCATAGTTTGAAGATTTAAACTGTTTCAAGTCCTTTAGTTGTAGATTATAGAGGACATGTATACAACAGAAATATGACTGCAGTGGAAATTTTAATATCTCTTGGTGCACTGTTAAGTGATGCTGATCAATTGCAAAAGCGACCTGTGTTACTCTCCTCATGCTGCTTGTCCTGGGGATGAATGTAGCCATTCTTGTGGCTTACTTATTGAGAAATAGATGATTTTGGATCCAGAAATAAGTATAACGGATTTAGTCCATAGCTGTATATAGAAATTGATGCAAAAGAAGAAAAATGACCTGGAGAACAGCTGTTCTTTTTTGCTGAATAAAGTTAATGAAATTATTTGCAAGCCCTGATTCAATTCAAGTATCTTACTAAATAGTTACAACTGATCATCTCTTTGCATTCTGTTACTGGTTTAAATTACATAAATTTCATAAATCTTTTGCCAAAATCTTTAATAAAACACTTCAATAGCAATAGAATTTCTATATTAACTATAAAAGTGACATGCTTTGTTCTGAAATTCTACCTACGTGAGTAATACATTATAGGTAATGCCAAAGGGGGAGAGAAGGAAAATGCCCAGCTAAACTTCTTTTAACCTATGCCTCTTTGTAATAAAATAATGGTAGTCAGGGTTTCCAAAGAGATGGGGATTTGAAAAGTGAGCACGCCAGCTAATAGCCGTGGTAATAGGCTGAACATAGCGGAATAATACCAATGTAGCGGCCTCTCAGTATGTCTCTGCACCTCAGCGCTCAATAGTGAATGTGCAGCATTGTTCACCCATGAAAAGTCTCAGAGCTCTTGGGATGTCAGGGCGGACCAAAGGAAACTGATTTTAAGCTTGTAGCCTCCTTGTATTTGGGCTGGAAGGAGCCTAGGGGCGGTTAGCCATTCCTCCCTGCTCTTTTGCTGTACCAGCTTCATGCTTTGTAGGTGGTGAGTCCCCTGCAGAGATCATACAGCTCAGCAGTCTACCTATGGGAGAAGACAAGAGAGAGGGAAAGGATTTTTTTTTTTTCCCCTCTTTGTTTGATGATTTTCATGGTTGAATGTTGAGGGAAAGTTTTCCCTCGGGCAGGTTAGAAGGCAACATGGGGATTTAAGGAAAAGCATGGGCGTAACAGTAGATCATTCACTGAGGATTTACAGCTTAGTGTTCTTTACTGTGTGAGGTTATCAAAAATTAAGCAGAGACTAGCAAATTGTGAGAATGGCTCTTAAATGCTACACCATGCACCGCATTACCTTGTAAGTTCCCCTGTACGTAGGGTACAGAGTTGAGAAACCTTTGATACTCTCTGTAAAAACAGGAACAACAAAAGGAATTGTTTTCTAGCAGGGCTCGTTGGGGAAAACCCTACAGTTCCACCACACATCCTCCTCTACAGCCTACATCCCCTACAGCCTACGTCCCCTCCTCAGTCCCCACCCTCACTCATTTTCGATCATCCTATGTGCCTTTGTGGCTGACTTTCTCCAAGTCTAGGCCATGGGATTTGGATTTGAGATTTTGATTTGGATCCCAACTCTAATATTTAAATAAGAAGGGATTTGCTACTCCTTTCGCAAAGAAAACAAGCAAGTGGAAAACCCAAACAACAAGAAAAACAGTGGGATTGAATGTCCTTATCTGAAAGAAAGATACAGTGTGGGGGAGAAATCTGAGAAAAATAACTCCTTTAGCTGTATTAACAGGACTTAAGTAGGAGCTTTTGTTTCTGTTTTCCCTGTCTCTGATCTAAACAGGGCGGAAGCTCATCTGAGTTGTTTACCGAATACCAGCAGTTGTTTGGGCCACATGGATGGATTTAGATGCTGTTTATTATAGTTAACAACAGTCTGAAAACTGGCCAGTGTAAAATATTTGAAGGCTTCAAAAGAGAAGTAATATGGTACTGACTGTAAAAGTCAGGAAAGCAGAAGGATGTTAGCAGGCAGTTGTTATCTGATGTCTTTTAATGAATATTTTAAATTTCTCCTACCTTGCTGTAAAACACGTAATGGTACATTTTTATGAATGAGGTTTCATGCCCCTCTCTTTTTTTTGTGTTTCTCATGGGTTTTTTCCTCTAGATTGACAGAAAATTGCATATTAAATCCAAAAGATCCCTCTTCACTGACTGACTTTTCAGGGTGTTACGTGGGTATAAAAAATATTCAATTAAAATACCTCTGGTTAGCTATTTTAGAGAATTTTAATACTTTTAAGTCCATAGGATTGTTTTCCTGTGGCTGTTGGTAAAGAAGACGAAGGGACTCTGCAATATATATAGCTTTAATAAAATGACTGTGTGTTTTGAATTAAGCATGTTATTGTTCTAATAAGAAAGTGCAGCGAAGGGCTTCTGACTCTAAGTCAGTTGCTATGAGTTATGCTCCAAATGCTCATTGTAAGCAAGTTCAAGCCTCTAATCTGTTTGCTTGTTGCCCTATAGCTTCTGAAGTGTGCCTCTTGGCACAGTGCATCTCGAATGCTGATAGGTTGATGAAGTGTTGCAGGCATTAACCCCATCTGTACACGGGTGCTGAGGCTACACTGCTCTGTACAGCAACATTGCAGCGATCTCAAATAATCTCAATTCCTGCTTTGCTTCTCACATACAAAAGCTCTAAGGAAAGTATTGCTTGTTTGAGACAGGAATTTTGTTGTTCTCAATGGTTTGTGTTCATGAAATAATAGCTAAAACATAGTAGGAATGCAGAATGGCCTTAGAGTAACTCTGAAAGCTTTGTGAAGCCACTTCTTCATCACAAACATGGGTCTCTTGGAGCAGCCTTCACAGAGATACCTTGAAGCTTAATGACAAGGAAGGGAAGGGTAGGGAAGGTAAACATCAAGGTAAACATCAGTCAGGATGCAATAAAAATGCAATAAGAAAATAAAAAATGAAGGTTTGGGGTGACTGTGTTTTTACAGATCTCTTGTATGTGGCAGCAATAAGATACCTTGATTTTCTGCTGTAATGAGTTATTTTGTTGCAACTTATCAGTCTTAGTCTTCTTGACCTTATTTATGTCAAATACCGTACTTAGCTATTGAAGCAGTGTAGTGAGAAGAGCTGTGGTGTGTTGTACTCCTTTGACCTTCAATACCTGCTTGGTTTCTTTGTATTTACTTTCATTTAAAGTGTTGTGAGACTTCAAAATACTAATTTTTGTATGCTGCAAAAATCTGTTGCAGTCATTTAAGTTCTGAGTCCTTTAACTGTCATTGAATTCATTCCTATTGCACTGGCATTTTGAAAAAAGCTGTTAGCTTACTGTTATAATGTCACCTTAAAAATATGACCTAATGTTCCCTTTTAACAGGGTGGGCATAAGAAAATGACTGATGACTTGAAATCCCAGGGTCAGTCTATGGTGGAGCCAGACCATGAGTATGTCTTAGTTCCAACCTGAGTAGAATTTAAGGATTCTTCTCCCCAAGATGTAAACGTGAATGCTAATTTCTGCAGCTTTTATTTTTATTCAATAAACGAAACCCAGCAGAAAGTTTTTATTTTATTGTAAATGTGAACATTTGTTAGTATGAATCTAGTGTTACTATTTCAGTTCTGTTTCAAAATTTTAGTTGCTAAACTTCCTGAGGTGCAGAAGAAGTTCCAGTGTGTGTCTCCAGTTCAAAAGCAAACAGGAGAAATCATTTAGCTGGATTTAAAGAAAAACATCAATTATTTAAAGCTTCTGAAACTCAATTCTATTTGGCATCTTATAAAGTGAGCTGTTCCAGGAACTGGCTTTTACAAAATGCAGGTTTTATTCAGATGGTCTTTTCAGTGGAAATGTTTAGCAGTCAACACAAAATTCAGTGACAGAAGTGAACAGGAGACTGTTAAAATGAGTTTGAAAGAACTAGTCTGCTTGTGCTAGATATTGTAGTTATGAGTTCTTGACAAATTGGAAGAGATGAGTTTACAGAGATGTGGTCACACAATTAAACTTTTCACTGTAACTAAGAATGATGTCTAGATACTGTGTTTCATTCTGCTGTAACTGTGCATCACTCTCTAAAGTTTATTTTGCCTACTTTACATTGCTAGCTAGGAGACAATTAACATTTTTTAATCCTAAAAGCATCCCTGTGTTCTTGGTAAAGCAACAAGCATCTTGTGCTACATTGGGGATGCCTAGCCAAGACCTCCAGTGTTCTTGTGCTGCAGTGGGCTTTGCAGGTGGTGAACTTCATCAGCAACTTTAGCTGGGTTAGATGAAGTTGAAAAGTTGCCTTAGCAGTAGTACATTGGCATGATGGGGCATTTGCTTGGAGCAGTAGCCTAGTCCAGGAAGAAGTGGAAAACAGACCTGATGTCCAGGCACTGTTACAGTGGTGTAGTATGGGATGGAAAGACACTAGTAATGTGCCAGCAGCAAGGCCTGATCCTGTGTGGATCCCATATGGATTTTCATTCAGTTCGTGGCACTGAAGTTTGAACGTGAAATTACTAAAACATTAAAGTAGCGTCAAATAAGCGTGGGCAAAGCCCTTCCCAAATCTTCGTCCGCGAAGCCAAGCCATGATGATGATGATGATGATGAAAGTAGCATCATGTTGGACGGGTGCGATTTACTCCTTCACTAAATGCCAGTATGGGTGGAGAAGAAAAGGATGTAAAAGCTTTGATTGCATTATCATCTAGGGTATTATTCCTCCATATGAACTCATATCTACATGTCTTCACTGAATTTTCATTTACTCTAATTTAGAACAAAATAGAGTAGAACAGAACTGGACCATCTTTTTAAAAAGAGGAGAGAAGCAAGCCTTCAAAATTCACAAGAACATGGAAAATAATCCTTTTAAAAGGTGTATAAATAGAGCATTGGATCCATATGCTCTATTTGTGTTGCAGTACATCAGCAGCATATGATGGCTTGTTCCTTTTGTTAGGTGTCTCTGCAGTACTGTATACAGATTAAGTAGCTACTGCATTGCAGAGAGTTATTAATACATTGCACTTTCAGTGAAGATATCAGTGTGTCCTTAAGCCTGAATGCACTCTGTGGTTGAGCTATAGGTTGGTTTTTTTTTAATTTTGCTGAGGATAACTTATTTTTTCAGTAAATCCTTAGCCAATTGGGAATTATAGAATAACATCGTTCCTAACGTCTATAAACTACGCTTAGTGTTCAAGTTTAGGAAAATCAAGGTTTTGTTCCAAAATTGTTCTGGGTTCATCCCCTGCTTATACCTAGCCTGCTGAATCAAATGTGGGAAACTCTCTGTCACTGGCTGCCTGTGGGTCAGTCACCGGGCTTGATTCAAGCCATCAGAATTCAGGAGGTTTGTCATTGCTAAATGATGAAGCTGCTGATGTTTTTTTGTCATAGGACTTCACAGAAGTGACCACGCAATGCCCTATGTCTGGCTGATGCCCTACAGGTCTGCCAGAAGTTAGTTAAAACCTCTCTCAGAGATCGTAAAAGCTCTGTAGGCAAGGTGGACACAAGGTATGGGGAAACAGAGGTCCAGAGGAGGGAATCATTAGCTCCTGACAGAAATGCATGTGAATATGGAGCATAGCAAATGTATGGTAAATTAACCACGTTCAGATTATTTGATCGAGTACCTGGGTGCTGCACTGTGTATCTACTGAAGACGTTGGGACCAGTGTTGGCCATCTTCTGCCTGTGAGTGTGTGCAGGACTTACAGATACATGGTGGATCTGTCTAAAGTATTGCACAGATCTTGCAAAAAGAGTGCATGTGTAATATGTCTTTTAATGTAAATACCTAAGTATTAAACCCTCAAAAACTACGGGAGGATGTATATGGGAGAGCGCATGTCTCAATGATCTCAGATGCGGCAGCATGGCAACAGGCTGTAAACACCCGATCTGTTAGCCAAGGTAAAAGGGACTTTCACCTCGACAGCCCTGACATTCAGATCAAAGTGTTTGACAGCTTTGCCAATTGTCCTAAGGCTGTCTTCGCTTCCTTGTTCTACCCCCAGTTTCCTGCTGAAAGTTGATGTCCAAGGACGACGCTCTTTAGGAAAACTCAGGATGAAGCTGAGGCCGTGGTAGGTACACAGAGAGAGGAGGGGAATTTCGAGTATATTTTTAGATAGAGCATCTCTTTGTGGGCTAGGTTTGAGCATGCAGCTGTGAGAGCATGCCTGGAAAGTGGTGCCAGCAGCTGGGAACTCTTCTGATTTCTTTTGCTTCCCAGTTCCAAGATAGAAATGCCCCCTCTGCAGGACAAGAGAGCCATCAGTTTTTCCACCAGTTAGCAGCAGTCTATATCCATTTTTCTCCTTCTCTGTTTCGTCACCTATACTCCTGTTTCTCCTCTCACCGTCCCCTTCCCTGCAAAAGTCTTTCCTTTTTTTTCTTTTTCCTTTTACTTCTCATCATTATGATTTAGCACAGAGCACTTTATGGCTTAGTTTTCACATTTTCTTTCAAAAATCTTTCCTCTCTGTCTTTTAAAAAAAACTTCGCAAGCACCCTGCAAAAGCTTGTTCCTGTTTATATCAGGGCAGAATAGGATCTGGAATGATCCAATTGCTGAGGATCATCCTATTACAGTGCAGGTTCATGGGAGTTTCAAACATAATCACAGAAATGTCACAATACCAGCAGGTGATTTATTTGCTTTACATGCTTATCAATATTGTCTGTGAATCAAGGAGCATGGAAGTGGGGGCTCTATTTGATGTTTTCACAGTGTCATGCCTGGAAAAATGGAAGTTAGTGGGTGTTGCTCATTGAAGTGTGCATTTTAAAGTTACCCACAGTGATGCCCATTGTCCTGTCCCTGAATTGCATGATGTCATGTTTCATTTAAGGCTCCTAGCGATGCCGAAGACTGTTGGTGCGCTGGGAAAAAGGCAGTGAGAAAGTTGTGAATCAGGTTTCTGTAAAGCTTTTGTCTTTAGGGTTTTGATAGGTAAAAGCTGACTCATGCAATATTTCTGGCAAAGGAGCTGTACAGACTAGTAAGAGCTTCTCGTTTTACCTGAGTGCCCAATGAGGTAATTGGGGAACAGCTAAAGGCAGAGCCCGTGCCTCCCCTCTGCCGCACAGGTAGGTCGCAGATTGTTCGGAGAGGACTGGAAAAATAGAGAGGACTTGTTCGTCCTGGATGAGAGGAGCCAGAGACATTCCTCAGTGGTGAGATACTGTCGCAGAGGATTTTCCCTTGCAATAACGTTCTCGGACATTAGCGTGCTTGGTCGTGACAGAGGCTATTCCACTTTAAATATTGCGGGGAGGGGTGGGGGGGAGGGGGCACAACAGAGGCAGTAATTTGGCAGAGAAAGGCACATTAGTTGGTGAATTTTTTCCCTCATTGTAAGATTGCTAATGAATGGGATTTCTGTTGCTCAAAGTTCAGTTAAAATACTTGGCAGTGTGTTCATGAGAGTTCAGATTGAATTCGTAATATCTAGAGATCTAATTCTGCAAATATTGTAGCTCTCTGATGGGGTTTTAGGGTGTTAGTTTTAGAAATTATGTGTGTGCATATGCAGAATTCATAATTAACAATCTGCTGACCTTCGCTTGGGAAATATACAGGGCAGAGGATATGGGAAATGTATGTAAGATCATGTCTTGTGGTGAATGTGTTTTAATCTTTCTTGGTCAGGCAGCTGTATGACATTTATCTTTCTCAATTTCAGTGCTCTATTTGAATTTGAAGAAATTGTAGTAAACAGTCTTGTTCAGTTGAATCATGGTTTATCTGAAATGTGAAAATATCTCAAAATACAGGAAAGAATTCTTGTAGTCTCATCACTTTTATGTAACCAAACTTCCAGAGGATATGAAGCCTGTAATTCCTGGTAATGTTGACGCAGATAACATCTGAGGTGCTCTTTTTCATGCCAGGAGAAAGGCAGCAACAATACTAATTATGAATATAAATTGGCTTGTGAGTTTAGTCATGCAGTATCTCTTAAAATGTCACATACAGTAAACAACTTGGAGGAATAAACACCTATGTTTAGCTAGAGCTTGAGGACCTCTGTATTTAAATATAAAATTGACTTAAAGCACTGTATGCTAATGATCTAGAGTAGCCAAAGCTGCTGAGATAATGGAAACCCATTTATCATTACCACAAATATAGTTACAGGAAGGAGGTATTTGTTAAAAGTGATAGAAGTGTATGCATTTTTGGTGAGAAGTTGTTTATGACTGCACACTGAAAACATGAGATATGCTGCCAAGATAGCAGCTTTGCATGTGCCTTCAGTGTTGTAACTAAAATTACAGTTGTCTGTTGGGGTGAAATGTGGGTTTTTCTTGCCCTTGCATTGCTTTAGAGTGGGGACATGTTCTTCTTGCTGGGGAGTGCTCTGGGGCTGTGCTACGCCAGTACATGTGTGTGTGTCTCCTGGGGTGGAGGGGCAGGAAGGAGTAGGGAGGTTTGCAGGGGCTGGGGAGGGGGAGAGGCTAACTGAATTCGTGCAAAGGCACAAACAAGAAATGACCTTGTTCGGGGAGCATGTTTCCTTGTGAGTAGGGACAAGTAGTAATTATCCTCCTTTCAGTGCTGATCTAACAAGTAATTACTGTTATTTCTTAATTAAAGTATGCGAATCGAAGATTTCAAATTTTTTGTTCTCCCCAGACTGAGTTAAATACCGTTATTCACAGCTCGCAAAAGTTCTCAATATTACTTTGGTTCGTCATTGAAAAGGTTCAGTAAACAAAAGAACGCCTAACAAAAAACGCAGTGAACCAGGCCAGATGTGGGTCAGGGCGTAAACGACTGGCTCAGAGCGTGTGCTTCTGTGAGGGTCTGGGAGTGCCTTCAGTTATGCAAACTGCAACCTGAGTTTTGGTGAATGCATCTGCTTGCTGGTGCTGCTGCTGACACTGGTGGCTGGGGGCGAGGGGGGGGCTCGTAAATCCGTCCTGTGAGTTATGGGAGAAATGACATGCTTTTTTATAGCCACTTTGTATCAAAGACAAATTCGTAAGAGGTAACAGGGTTTGCAAAGGCACCTGATCAGTTAGGGTGCAGAGAGAGCAATCTGGGGGGGGGGTGCTGTTTCCGCTCTACCCATGCTCTCATTCCTTCACTTGTGAATTTTTCACCGGGCAGTCGGTACAGACTTCAGGCAGCAGGCACAAGAGTGAAGTAACGTTGCAGTAAAACTGCAGAGCGAAACTGTACCAGAGCCGTGAAAAGCCAAATGCAGACCCTGACAGGAGAAAAGAGGGTGGGCGCATGGCTGTGGCAATGAACTGGACTCAGCTGCTCCCTTTTCTGGTGGACTTGGTGACCGCAGAAATCACCTAAAATACCTGTTCCTGATTTCAACAGCAGGGATAATGCTGCCCAGTCTCAGAGGGGTGTCTGAAGAGAACCCTGTGAAGCCTTGGAAGATTTACAGATCCTGTGTTACTGGGAAGGACTAAGGGTTTGTAACAGCTAGCTGTAGCTGAGGCAGAAACTGCAGGCTGGGCAGACCCAGGGCTTGTCTGCCAGCCCCTGACTTTGATGGGCGATGTTTGGTACGGGACTTGCCAGCTGAGGAAAGGAAGCTGCTTCCTGGCTTTGTGCCATGCTGAAATCCCCAGTCCTGAGTGTCCTGCCTTTCTGCTGTGTTCACCGGCTGCACAGGTGCCTAGCTGCGGCACTGGGGTTTGGTGCCTTCTGCATGGACCCTAGAAATGTGGTTCACTGGTCAGAGATGTAATGGGCAAAATTTTAGCAAAAATGCTCCACAGAGAAGCCAAATGACCCATTTACACCATGCTGGGAAAGGAGTAAGGATGAAGTAAAAAGTAACTTGTGAGGCTAGCAGTCAGGATGAGGCTTTGAGAACAATACAGACCAAGATTTTGAAGTAGCAAATAGTTTGATTGGTGTAATTTATGTAGAAACATACAGGAATAGTCATTTGTATAAAAAAATGGAGGTACTTGAGTCAACTGTGTGGCTCGCATTTAATTAGCCATACCTGGGCAGGTGCTTGGGGTACGCCAAGGTCAGTGGGAATACAGGTGTTAAAGAGCAAGCCCATTCTAATTATTAAAACTAATCTATGTTGGTTTTTATTAATAAGCAATGATAGTATCATTAAACAAGAAAATAAGAGGGTTTGTTTGTTTTGTTTTTCTAAGACGTTAAGATATCCTACAAGATCTGACCACAAGTATGTCTTATGAAAAACTACTTATAACTTTTATTCTGACTCCAGTCTCATTGATGTGAACTGTGTTTGGTTTGTTTTTTATATTAATGAGCCTGACAATGTTTGTGAAGCAAATATTACATATTAATGTCTTCAGGTTATCTGAGAGGCAGACCGCATATCAGTGAAACAGGAAGAAAAGAGCATGGGGTAATGGAATGTCACAGGAACCCTTTACTTCCCTGCTAAATGTGTCTAATCAGGTGTTTCAACATTGTGCTTTCTAACTGAATGTGAAAAATTATCCAAAGCTGATAACAAAAATACATTCTTCCTTATCAAAAATACATACTTTCTTATCACAAGCAATAGGAAGGCAAACATCTTTGTCCATACCTGTTTAGAAGCAAGAGAACTTCACTGCATTCTTCAGGTTTAAATATTTTTTTGGTTTATTGCTTTATATTTTATTTTGGAATTTGTACTTGATGTGGTTTATTCAAGAAGGGTAACAAAATACCCTTCTGTGCTGCAAAACCAGAAGAACCTGGCAAAAAGAAAGGCTGTAGATTATCAGACTTAAAGGTAAAACCAGGGATACAGAGGTACCAAATTAGGTTTTTAATCTAATGGCCAGTTTCTGACCCATGTAGTGAACAAATTACTCTGAATGTTAATTCCATGGATTACCTTGAGGGCAATACTTCTCCTTAACAGAAAGCTAATACCCTCAAATGCCAGTGTTAATTACTCATTTACAAATAAGATCTTATGCATTCAAGATAGACCAAATAAATCATATTCTTCTCTGGCATATTTTTTTGGATTGTTTTTTTTTGTTGTTGTTATTTTAAAATAAATAGTATTAATTGATTTTTGAAAAATGAGAGAGTGGCTTTCTGCTTTGAATTAATTTCTCTCTCCTCCCTACACCTCTGACCAGACCAGCTGCAGCAGGAGCAGTGTCTGGGAGGTTTCTGCATGTGATTGCTCAGCAAGTCTACTTCAGTTTAAGACGGGCTACCTTAAAGGTTGGGTGGATTTAATTTGCAGCTTACTTGCTTTATGGTTTCTTTACAGAAACTGCTGTCTAGAGCTATAATTGCTGGTATGATTCCTGAAAAATGAGGTCACTGGAGTAAAATAAGGACTAAGCTACCAGTGTGTGGGCAGCTTCAGTATTGCTTTTCTTCCGAAATTGTCACAAGTTTCCCTTTTTCACAGGACAGACGTTCTGAAAGTTTTTGAGTTTGAGGCAAGGTTTTTTGGGTGGGCACTTCTTGCTGAAAGAAAACCTTAAAATATTGAAGCTGTGGCTGCTTTTGCAGATTTCCGTAGTGCATCACACACAACTGGGCCAGAGAGGAACCTATGTTGCATTGTGGACAGCGTCCTGCCGGGCATTTCTGCAATAAAGTAAAGTAGAACTGAAATGCCGACAGGAAAACAAACATTATTCTGTTGTTGCACTGATTTGAAAAACAGCTTTGGGTCAGTTTAGCAGAGGGTAATATTCTGGCTTGAGCTGAACGGTTTTAGCCTGGCTTACTTTCCCAGTAGAAAACTGAATTATTTGGCAGTACTCTTTCCTGCGGGAACTCTTTTTTTTTTTTCTTCCCCCCCCCCAGAAGCTACATTATTTTCATTGGGAAATCATTCTGCTTTTAGTGTTTTTGTACAAGCCACAGAGCTGGTAATTGATAACTGCTTTTAGTTTTTGTTTGTCTGTTGGCCTTACAGCATTCAAAACAAAAGATACTGTCTTCCAAGCAGGGTCAGTGCTCAGCTTGGAGACAGCAGGGACTGCTCCCAACAAGCAGGTTTTTTTTCTAACCTTGGGGAAAGTCTTTGAGCCTTATTTTCTCTCTGTGCTGAGCCTGGGCAGTGCATAAGCTAGCACCAAGCCCAGCACACTGGCACAAGACAAATGTGACAGAGACATGTATGTGAGCAGGAGGTATGTGGTGCCTGTATAGTAGCCCCCAATGGGGGATCCCCACTACCTAAAAAGCATTAGAGCCACAGTGACCCCCAAATTGCATTGTTCTCGTTGTCTTTTAGTTAAAATAGAATTGTGGCAGTTTTGTATGCAAAAAGCTTTAAAACTATCTTTTTTCAACTTTTGTGTTATGTGGAGACGCAACAGTAAATGCACTTCTTCTTTTCATTTCTTTAGATGACTTCCACTTACCTCTCAATGTTTTACCAGCTGTGACGGAGGCCCTTGAGCCCAAAACAAAAGGGGAAGAGTTGCACAAGGAGAGCAGACCTTTCCGCTACTGTGAAAAAAAAAACATGGACCTGTCAGACAGTGATCGTCCTGTCAGCTTCAGCTCCACTTCCTCCTCAGCTTCCTCCAGGGACAGCCACTGCTCCTTCGGAAGCAGGATGACCTTGGTTTCAAACAGCCACTTAGGCTTGTTCAACCAGGATAAAGAAATGGGTGCCATCAAGCTAGAACTGGTCCCAGCCAGACGATTTTCCAGCAGCAAGCCACGCAAAAACACCCCTGCGGAGCAAGAGGATCCTGAGAAAAGCGTTGAAAAAACACTGACCATGCCAAGGAAGGCAGAACCAAAAGGAGTGAGCAAAAACTGTGCAATGTCTCTGATCACAGAGCCCACCAGTCCCAAGCTCCTCTACGTAGACAGAGTTGTCCAAGAGGTTCTGGAAACAGAGAGGATGTATGTGCAGGATCTCAAAAGCATTGTGGAGGTAGGAGTCTTGGTTAGGATTGTGTTAACTGTTGCATAATGCTATTTTTTACATTGTTTGATTTCACAGCAGGACAGATGGACCCAACAATGGAATTGGCATTTGCTGATCTTTATAAATTAGGGAAACATTATTGTTCTTGTTAATTGACTAGATAAATCTAAGCTGTTACTATGCTTTCATGAAGAAACAACAGAAAAAGAACACTCTACAGTTGACAGCAGTAGCGCACAAAGAGTGGTAGACCCTTTGCAGTAATATTTATTTACTAAAAAAAAAAACGTACCGTGCTGTTTCCTAGAAGATATAGCAAGAAGCAAACAGCAGCTTGTTTGCCTCTTTAAATGTTTTATCTGAAGGGTCTCACTTATTGATACTTCACACCCTCCACACACACACCCCACCCCCCACCCCAAATCCTAGTCTTGCAAATTCTTTCCTGTCTTTTTCATCCTTTCTTTCATGCGCTCACAGCTGCAGTCTGTTCACTCCATGTCATCGGCCTGCAGTATCGAATATGGCATGTGAATTTGCTGGAAAAGTGTTATATGAAGGAATTACGTTTTCTTTAATGCTAATTCTGAATGGATGGTGCTAATAAATGGGTATAGCATTTATTAGCAGCAGTGAAGTTTTTGTCCAGTCCCCAGATAAACAGTATCATTCACTTCCCCTTTCTAGTCCAGTGAAAAACATGGATGAGTTATCCTGTAGATTGTTCTGCTCACTACATGTTCTTGTAACTGTGCCATCAATCATGTTCTTTTGTTTTTGAAGATGACAATTAAGTTTCTTGGCTATCGGTTTTAGTCTACATACTTAACCTATGTGTGTATGACTACCCGCAAAGGATTTATTGAGAGGTGCATTTTTAATGTGCTGTTTATGGAATATATAGCTTTAGGTAGCTGTGTGACGTCATCTGCAAAAGGAAGCCAGCTGGAGACACTCTTCCCACCTGCAGTTCCAACCCACTTGACCCTCCAAGCAATTAATTGGGGGAAAATGCTAATGCTTTCATAACACAAATGAATATCATGTTTAACTTACCCTCCAGAGTTCTCACAAAGGCAGCTTTTTCTGCAAGACTTTACTGGTTTCTGTAGCTGCTACTTCTCTACATTCAGCTGTTGCCTAAGTTTCCTTTTGGAGGTTGTCATATGCTGCAGAAGCACAGTCACTGCTCACTAGGCATGACCTCCATGGTTTTGGAAACCTTAACTCTCAGTCATCCTCCTACTGGAAACTATCAACACCTTGAAACAGATTTTCTATGTACAAGTAGGAAGGCCAACAAACGCTTGCTAGAACTGCATCACTGCAGTACCCGGGGAGTAAATGTGGCAAACGCTTTTGAAGTTATGAAAGAACTGGAGGAATTTACCTGTGAAATAATCAAGCATATTTCCTACAGTAACTGATAAATAATGAATTTTGAAAGCTTTGTGTGGCACTAGAAAACCGATTTGGGAGATGGAGTGGTTGGTAGTATGGCTTTTCTCAGGTAGGTGTTGAGGATCTGAGGGTTTCAAAGGAGATCCTTCCCAAATGGTGAGGACAGTGGGGAACCAGCTACCTTAGGATGTTATGTTCTTTGCTTGGTCTTGGAGAGGGAGGTGTGACTGGAAGCGCCTTACAGAGGAGCCCATTTTATGTTTCTTGGGATTCTTTTCTCCACAAGTTACCTTAGCAGTGTTACAATGATTTACGTAACCAAGCATGGTGGTTGTGAGAAGGACGGGAATACTCCACAGCATCTGCAGGAGTGTGGCAGCCTTACAGGATTTGATTATCCAGGCTTCTATGACTTGAGGCCATTCAGTTTGGCAGATGGCTGACTGGAGCTGAGCCAAACTAAGATTAAAAGAAGCAGCTTGATCTGTCTTATTTTTTAGATAAACACGTGTCAAATTTTGGCATCTGGTTAGTAAATTAGATGAGAATGGGAAAAGGGGAGCTGGGGAAGGGTCAAAGGACAGCTGCTGCCCAAGAAGCGTGTGGGAACTGAAGAGATATATGAAGATAGGAGCTGGTGGAGGAAAGCATAAGCAAATGAACCAGTGCTAAGTGGAAAGAGAAAATTATTAGAGGGAAAACAATATTAGGAAATGAGAGAAAGGCCAGGAAGTGGAAAATTGAGGGGAGTATGAAATTGGTTGGAACTGGAGCTCTCTAGCAAGTTTTGCAGTTGACTGCAATATAGCAGCTTATGTACACAGACTAAAAATAGTAAGAAAGGTTTTTTTGTTTTGTTTTGGGGTGGGGTGTTTTTTGGCAGGGAGGAGGGAGGGAGGAAGAGAAGTAGGGCAACCCAGCTACAAAGAACTAAAAGCTGAAAAGATGCCAGAGTGAGGATGGCGTGAGAACAAAAAGGAAGAAATTAATAGATACTATTTTAATCACCCTCTGCCTCCAGCTGAGAACTGTCAGTACAGATCTAGACCATTGCTTCTGTCCCCATGTAGTGGGGGATGTAGTTTGCTGATGCTAACTTCTCTGTAGACAATGGAAATGTTCATTCTGTTGTTTCTAGTACTTTGAAACAGGTTCTAGAGGTAGAACTGAAAGGGTGTCAAAATTCACGTCCTCGAATCCACTCCCTAAGTTTCTAGTGTAAAGCCAAGCAGGTTTGCCTGTGATGCACAGTCAAACTTTTTGGGGGGCTTTTGGGGCATTGCTTGGCTTTGGATTTGGGGGAGAGGGGGGGAGGGTGGAGTTTGTTGTTTTGGTCGGTTGGTTGGTTTTTTTTTTTAATACATCTACACTCTTTTCCATCAACCAGATCATTAATATCTTAAACAGGACTGGACAGTGTTAACCCTGGGGTATGCTGCTAGTTACTGGCCTCCAACTACATTTTGTGCCTTTCATCACCACCCTCAGGGCCTGACCATTCAGCCAGTTTTCAATCAACCTCAGTGCTTATCCAACCCATATTTCAGCTTGTCTATGAGGATCTTACTGGAGACAGTGTCAAAGGGTTTTCTGAAGTCAAGGTAGACAATATCCACTGCTCTCCACTTGTCTACCAAGCCAGTCAGGTTATCAGGGTGGTCAGCTTCCCCTTGATGAATCTGTGCTGTTCTCTATTACCTTCTTGTCCTTCATGTGCCTGGAACTGGTTTCCAAGATTAGTTGTACACAAATGTAAAGAACATACACAGCTGTACACAAGTGACCCATTAACATGGATGGTGTGGAATTGCATGTAGGATCCTGGTACTATTTATCTTATCCAAAGTTAGCTCATTAAGAGTTAGCCTAGCATAGTATTTTGGGCAGTGTCCTTTCAGCCTATGTTATCCTTAGAACATGTAGAGTTATCATGCTTGACATAAAGGACTATGGAGTGAGTGTGGAAGAATAGAATTTCACCCTTGTGGGTGCATTTATTGACCTAATGCTGTTAGGTTATTAAGAAGTAAATAAAGAAAAATAAAAAGGCATCACTTGTATTGGCTTTTGAGTATTGGGATGGTATTTGCTCCTAAAAGTGCCAACATTTAGACAGATGTAGAAATTGACTTAAAGATCACATTCGCCATGCCCTATTAACTGATACTGAGGACCTGCTGAAGTTTTCCAGCTTTCTTTTAAATTGCTGATAAGAAGTATTTCATGGCCTTAGGGTGAATGAGAGGAGGCCATACAGGCACTATTTGGCTCCCTTTGCCCCAGGATATGCTTTAAAAACAACTGCTTTCCTAGCCAGTAGAGCCGTTTTGACTGACCTGAAAGAACAGTTGAATTATGATTGTTTTGAGGCATGCTGCTGGGATTCTTGCACAGGCAAGCATTGTAACACAGACAGAGCAAACTTTTCCATTGTTTGGTATGCTTTATCAGATGATCTGTTCAGTATAATTAAAATTTTGAATTAGTACAGCTTGAAGCGTGTTTTGGGCAAGTTTGTGATGAGAAATTGGATACCTTTGCTTCCTGCTTGTGTCATACTGACAGGTGAACTGGCCAGGGTGGAACCTGCAGACCTTCTCCTCTTCAGGACCCAGCCTGACTTTTTCAAGTAGTAATTTAGTTAGAATAGGCATAAATTTAAATTACTGAAGTAACCTTTTTTTTTTTTTTCCCCCTGAGTAAAATGGTGTCCCTGAGTTTATAATAAAAATGTGATTTGCTCTTGCAGTTCATAGGTGTCAGAAGACCTTATTCATAATCTGTACAAATGCTTGTAACTGTAGAGACAGACATCCACATTTGTATTTTACCTTTGCAAAATGAAGGAGTAATGCAAATGCTCTGTTACAGTGCATGCATCTGCCAGGTTATATTAAATACACTCTTATTGTCCCTAATGAGGGTTTTTCACCCAGTGTGCAAGAAGCCAATCCACACACTGATCTGAGATATTTGTCTTTATTTCTTTTCTGCAGAGTTGGGTGCCAGGCATCTAACAACAGCCAGCACACCCATCATTGCAAGGCACACATTATTTGTAATAGCACGAGACACTTGATTGGTTACTCATCTTGCCCTACCCATCCTAAAACATGCTTGTGTGTGCTATCTAATGATTAAAACATTTTGGGGAGGTTTGGGGACATTCCCTAATTAGCATGCTCAATTATACCTTAGGAGTGTGTATTTTGGCATTATAACTATCCAAGGTTACTTTAGGATATGTTCTTGGCTTGTCCTTGTTCCAGAAGTTATGTATTTTGTTATCTTATGTCTAAGTCATAAACAACAAAAGAACATGTAAGACAAGTAGCTTTGTTTCACGTCCTGTTCAGGGTTAGGTACTTTCTGTGATGCCTCAACCATGTTTGAACCAAAACTTCTTGATAAACTTTTAGCCTTGTTCTTTCATCATCACTCTTGCAGTGATATCAGCCTATTGGGAACATCTAGATCCACTGCATGAACTCAGCCATGATATAAGAACTCAGCTTGATATAAGAAATCCTATCAGTAAAATAATACCATTAAAAAGTCATTGGCATCTATACAGTAACTAGAAGGGAGTGAAGCATACATTCATTGTCAGTGCATTTCACAAATGTTTGATGCAAACAGAGGCTGAGCTTCAGGAATATTAAATTCCATCTGAAATCTGGGAGACTTCCTTTATGTGAATGAGTTCCTCTACCCTTTTTCACTCCAAACGTGACTTTTTTTTTTTTTTTTTTAAACCATCTCTACTAGAGTAGATGAAGTCTCTCTCCTATCTCCTCTCCAGATCTTTTCTCACCTGGCCCTCTTTTTTATTTTTAAGACTCCTCATTCAAGTCTTTTTACGTAGAAAGTCCCATTCTTCTCTGCATAGTCTTCTGCCTACAGTCTCCCTGCCCATCTGTCCTAAGTCTTTTCTCAGTAAATCCTATCCTCATCCCCTGTCAGTCTACATTGCCTCATTTCCTCTTATCATTTATCACTTTTTAGTTTTTCTCTTTTCCATGTTCATAGTGTCTGCTGACTCCAGATTCCTCTCCATAGTTCTCTTGGCAGATCTGAAGACACTCTTTTTAAATAACTTGACACAGTCTTTTTGCCAGGTCTGTTGTAGTTCTCCCTTCATACCTCAGCTTTTTCTTCAGTCATGCTTTTCTTCTGACAACGTTTTAATCACCATTCCTTATTTTTCTGCCCTCTTAAGTTCTGCTGACATTCATTCTCCATCTTCTGGTGTTCATCAAGCTTTGTTCCTGTTTTCTCTTTCCCATCTTTCTGTAAGACTCCTTTGTCTCCTCTGCCCTGTTAACTGCACAGCACACTTCTCCACATTACATAAGGTTTGCAGAGTCACTGAGACACAGGTGCAGTCTTTTCCCTGCCCTTGCTTCAGAGGAGTAGATCTGAACCACATGAGACTGGCAACATCCAAGAATGTCAACTGTGGGTTAAGACCTTGTGAAGCCTGACCTGAAACATGCACAGGACCATTGCTAAAAGTTCCTTTTGGGAATATGTGAATTTGAGAGGTTTCTTTGCCATTCTTCCTCTCCACACCCACCCTCCCCTCAAAATGGTCAAATACGTGGAGATTTGGACAAAGACAGCAAATGCATACTCTCGGAAACAAAGTCTCTATTATGCTCTAGTCTGCTATTGCTCCTTGTTGAGATGTGAGGGTATGGTTCATGTCCCTGCTAGTCAGCCTGGGGGTGCTTCTTCTTAGGGGAAAGGTCACGAAAATTTTTCAACATGAACAAAGAAAGAAAAGGGTGTTCTTTCTCTAAGAGGCCTGGGGGAACGCTTTTGCTGAAATCTAAACCAACTCAGCAAGGAGGCAGGTTTCTGTCATGGAAAGCTTCATCCAAGATGAGCAAGTCTGTTGACATTATAACCCTTGTGGGTGTCAGGGGAGAAGCCTTGTAAGGGGAAATACTGGACATTTGCAGTAGATACGGGTCATCATGGCACCAGTGATTAAGGGAAGCCCTTCTGAAAGGAAGTCAATATCAGAGTTTTATTGTCCCCAGTTTCCTGCCTCACAGTGCTGTGATTAGAGGATGTCTCTTTCTACATTTTAGTCAATTAGTTAAAAAGGCAACTGTTGAAGGCTGTATGTGTGCATTGTCACTTCTTGCAGGGCGCTAGTAAAAGTACAGCTGCTTATGCACTGGGTTTTTGGATAGCATAACGCTTAAGAGAAAGTTAATTCCTCCTAGGTTTAAAAGGTGGGAATCCAAATATAGCTAAGGCATCCCAGAATGTTTCTTCCCACATTATACTTAATTTCCATTTGCAACCTCTTTTTCTATGGCTGATAGCCTACATGCCTGAGGAAGGTACCTTTAGATTGCTGACATAAGTTGCACGTGAAGATGTTACTGTGGAAGAGTACCTGTGTTTTGCAGTGCAGAATTCTAACACCCACCAAGAGGAAATGGTTTGATTGGCAGAACTGCTCTTTATGAGCTTTTTGTTGATGAGAAATTTCCCAGGGTGCTTCATTGTAAAGGTTATTGAATGTTATTGAAAAGATAACTGTGATGTGAGAGGATGTACCAGTCCCTCCTGTTTAAGCAACCTGAATTTTATGGCACTGCTATAATCATCAGACTGTAATGATGGCATTCTGAGGTTTTTCATCACTTTTATTTCACTCAGTATAGGGAGCAGTGATGTTTGATCTCACAGTTAGTACTTTCTTCAGTGCATTAAGGCTAGAAGTTAGTGTACCATATCAGTGGCTGTAAAGCTATAGAGCAATACCTCAGCTTCATGTATCGGCACTGCAGGTTTGCAAGGCTAGTCTGTCTGACAAAGATTGCTGACTGACTTTATTTATTTGTCTTAAATCTTCAGCACAAAAGAGAGAAAATGCAGGTGATGAGTGCATGATTTTTAGGCAGTTTACTTTTAATTTCCTTATGAACAGAGTGATGATTTAGAAACAGGCTTTCCTCTCCAGGGCCAGATGCAGAGCATGTCCCGTACAGAGAGAAAAGATGTTTAGTTTAAATTTAAACAGTGATATTCAGTGTGAGATTCTTTCCTCTTTGAAATTTGTCTTCCTATGACATTAAAAAGCAGTTAAAAGCAGGTTAGCACACATGCTGTTCTTTCTGACTAGGGATTGATCCTTATGCATATAGAAAATTTGGATGAGCAATTTAAATTACCTGCAAAACTAATATTACGATCATGACAGTGGTATATTTAACTGTGATTAGTATTTGGTATACTTTTAAGCTGAAGAACTTTCTCACTGCTTGTTTTTTTCATCCATGAAGGAAGAGCTGTGTCAAATTTTGATCGACTTCCTCAAGTAAAGCGTGGCTTAAAAGTAAGAAAAGTTTACTCCAGTAATATTAATATATGATAGCTGGAATGAAACAGTGTTTGAGGCTCTGAGTACATATCTAAGAGGCCTTCTTGAAGTCCATGAAGTTTAAAAAGAGATTCAGCAGTATAAATTGGAGCAGAAAAATGCTCCACTTAAAAAAAACTCTAATAAATTTGGAAGCATCTGTACTGGAGATTATCAGTTGTTTTGTTTCTGGAGTTGCTGTTTAAAAACCAGGACCATAAACCACAATGGAGAGTGTTGAGAAGTGAGGTATCTAGGAATGTTACCAAACAGGTGTAAACAGCTGTTCTGGCTACCCCTAAAGAAATACTTCTTCAGACCTCTTTCTTCTGATGCAGTAGAGTATTCAGTTTTCCCTCTGAACTTCTTGCTTCCTGGATTTGAGCCTTATTAAACATCCTAAAGCAACCTAAAGCAATGGAAGTATACACAACCTGTTGTTTTTCTTTGAGTATTACATAGTATTAGAGGAGGTTGTTTCTGAAACTCCAAGATCTTGAACAAAAATATTTTGCCAGCTATGTATGCTTTGAGCTTCTCATAATTTGCATCCTTTAATGAAACAAAAGCAAAAGAAGAAACAAACCCCAAACCTGTTTTCCTGGGCACATGAGAAGGATTCCAAGCTTTGGGAAAAGGTGTTTTATAGCTGTACAGTAGACATATATTGTGTTGTGAACAACCAGAAGTAAGCCAACAAACTACTGGGGTAAGGAAACTGCTTATGTTGTGGCACGAGCAGGGAGCTGTTAGTAAACTAACCTCATAGAAATATGCAAAGCCAGGGTTAAATATAGTGTTGTGTGTTTTCTCTTAATCTGCATCATCACTACTTCGGTTTTACTTCTGCTGGTAACATGCATAGATTTCTGTCAGCACATTCCCAAGTGTTTGAAAGACACTGAATAGCATGTCATCGCTGCCTTGGGTTTCCTCCACCTGTACTTTGCATCCAGTTCTTATCTTACAGCTAGATTGTGGGAACTTGTTGGGACAGGAACTGCCTTTGTCAGGTGATTGTGGAGCTTCACTGTATGGCTGGGACTGTATGCGTTAAGACAGCACAAGTATATAGCCATGACTTTTTTTTTTAAGGTCAGCTGTGTGTTTGGACAGCACAAAAGAGTGAGTTGTACTGCAGTAATAAATGAGCTATCTATAAATGTACAGCGAGCCTTTGTCAAGCTCTGGGTGGGCGAGAAGGGGCAGGGATGGCTGCTGCTCTTCCAGGGAGCCACAGAATTGCCAAAATGCCTGGCTGACACTGCTCTTGTCCTCCCTTTTCTTGCAACAGTGCGTAAATCATTCAACCCTGCTGTTTGCAGCCTCCTACCTGCTTTCTGACTGCAAATGAATACAGATAAAAGGGTGACAGTTAATCTTCTGTTCGGGAAAGCTCTGTTCTTTTGGGAGAGGGAAGGCAAGGGGCAGATGCAGTTAAATACAGTGTGCCGTTTAAGAGAGCTGGTGGTGGGCAGGGGGCTCCAGGAGCGAAACTTTACTGCTGTGACTGTACTGAGGCTAGAGCATGAGGCTGTGTCCCTCGTTAGTGAGATGTATAGAGCTCTTATGGAATTCAGAAAGTAATAAAAGAGATCTGTTCTCCTCTGCCCTCCGGCTTGCTGCTGCTGACTAGTAGCAGATGAGAAGCTCTGGGAAAGCAGCAGCTCTGGGAAAGCAGCGAGTTTATAGAGGGTGGACAACAAAACTGGGAGGAATAGGTCTGAGAGCTGAGAGGCAAGAGAGAGGAAGGGCAGTTTATGCTGTGATATTTTCAGTAAATATTTAAATGTTTTAATAAGATGATACATTTGATGCAGAATGATTGGGATTTCTGTAAAGAAATTTCAAAATTTGAAAGTGATGCCTTAAAGCCAAACAAATTTCTGTTTCCCGCCAGACCATAGTTTATGGAATTTTATTTGCTTATTATGGGTGTTTCCATTTTGGTCCATGGAAATATTTGACTGCTTTTAAATTTGCTATATCATTGTTATTAAATATTACTTGTCAGTGAACAGTGTTCTTCTAGTAATCCATGACCTTTAAACCTGAAGGCTTAACAAACCACAGAGCAGTCTCTCTCCCTTTTCCGCTCTCACCACTCCCATGGATTAAGGTGTGGAGGTAGCTGCTCTTTGTTATGGGTTCATGAGAAGACCATTTTGCAAATAAGACACTTGTTAAAAGTTTTCACTAGCAAACCACCCACTACTATAAGCTTCCATTTCATGCAGTTCATATATTAATAATAAAAGCCATCTGTAGGTCTCTGGGAATCATGTGGTTACTAAGGTTAAGATAAATGTGTGTTCAGGATGTGTACAGATTTTCTCCATTATGCTGTGTTTGCATTTTCATTCTTTGGAAAACAGACTTTCAGTTTCCCTTCTTGTGTTTTAAAAGAAACATTTCTCTTCTGGAATGTCTCATTTAACTTGTAAGCATATCAAGATCCCCTTTGAAAGATGGTAACATTCATTCTCCTTACATATTGGGGAAAGTTTATTTAACAGGGCAAGGGTCTACAGCACAAAATTCAGCTTCCTTTCCTGGGTGATTCACATATTCGAAGTCTAAATATGCCTTAATTCTCTGTTCTTTGTTTGACTATGGTTCAGTAAGGTTATAATCTGACCAACTAAGCCAGGTTATGAGAATTACTTTATAGATGTCCTCATGAACTGAGATACTAGGTTTTTTATTTATAATTGTTAAACATTTTTAGCTAGTGCTTTTTTAAAAAGCTCCAGGTTATTGAATGATGATGATTGACACCAATGATGTCAAGCCTCAGTGGCAGGCTTAGATTTAGAAATCTTCAGAGCACTTACTTCATCTGCGTAGCAAACAAACTATTTGACATCTTAATTACTGATTAATGTTTTCGTTTGGCTGTCCTCATTACTGTAGCTTATTTCCAGGAAGTTAGTTAGATGGGAAGCCTCACATGGCTCTTTAATGAAGTGTCGGTGAACTACTGATAGCATTTGTTATTGTCCCATGATCTCCATCTGCTCTCTGAACTTGCCTGTTTTTGCACCTCTGAGCAGTGATTCTGAGCACTAGCTTCTGGGAAAAATTCTTGTGGCTGTGATTTATCAGTGGGTGCTGGCTGATATCTGAAGATAGGCATTGGATGTGGTTTTAATCAGTGGGTTACAATCTATATAAGTTAGTGTGCTAAGTGGGTTACATGTGAGTTTCTGTTCCCAGTCATTTACCCATATCATCTTTACAGATGATGGACAATTTAGGGGAGTTGTCTGTACAATCCATGGATCCCAGTTTCAGCTTATGAGTGCTTTCAGTGCCTCTCAAATTACAGTTTGATTTAATTAACAGCCTGCCTTCCAAACTGTCTTTCTAAGATGGGAGATCTTAGCCTGAAATTCCTGCAGCTGAACAGGGAAGTATTTACTGAACTTTTGCTGTGTTTCATTAGAGCAAAAATTCCCTTCAGCAAAGAAGGCAAAAGCCCATGAAAGCAGTCCATCGAAGTGGACTGGCAGTTCAGCGCTAGATCAGCTGGTGGTAGTCTTTAATGCTCCGGAGAGCTTTGTAGACACAGTATTTCTGTTTAAATGGCTCTGGGGACAAAGACGACAGAAGAAGAAAGCAGACATTGGACAAAAAGAAAGGACATAAAATCCTGGACAGGTGGAGTAGGCATTGTAGGACCTGTGCCTCCTTCCACCCCAGTCCTAGGAGGGAGCTGTGAGGCAGAGCTGGAGGATGACATGGGCATCTTCTGACACTGGGGCAGGAACGAGAGGGTGTGCAGAACTTTCTTTAGAGCTTAAGGCTTTAAAGCAGGGAGGAGGAACCCCCAGCTGCAGAAAGCTATGCTGCTACCTCCCAGCCATGCGCAGTGGTGAGGCTGTTGTCCTAGCCCAGGGACCCTGTGGACGAACTCAGTGCAACAGCCTCTGCAGTGTGGGGGGACGTCTCACTGACTGAGTTTTCCAGGGCAAATGCTTTAATTCAGTTCCTGAGACTGTGCTCTGACAGTTTGAAACCCTGTGACAAGATCGCCTGACTGTTAGGTTGTTGACATTGACGTGCCCTAGAAATTCCTTTGTATACAATCCCACCTGTGCTCATGTCTGCATGGGCACAACTGTTCAAAGGCAGCCTAAACCAAAGAAAGCGTGTGTTTTAGACATGCAAGGCATAGTGTTAGGCCTCAGGAATCCCACACTGCTAATTTTGGCTGACACATACTCCCCCTGTGGCTTTCCATGCATGTGGATGAAGCCAAGGGAACCTATGGGGTGTCACTGTTTCCAGTCCTTAGTGTCTGCAGATGGGGCAGTGTTTTGACATCTATAATGTAGGTGAGGAATTCACCTTGATTGTTGAAACCTGTCACTTGGGAATAGCTAGATGAAAAAACAATTTTTTTCTTCCCCTTCTGTAGGTAAAATTTAAGTTAATACTGTTAACTTTAACTTAACTTATTTGCAGACCCTGAACTGTGAAAAGGGTAGGGAGAAGTCTGTCACGATCACTTTACTCTGCAATGTTAAACAGTGGAAAGAAAACTTAAATGCGCTTCTCTATTTTTAGTCTTTCGTCATACCATGTTCTCAGGCGTGCTCTCACCATCAGCCTTTGCCCTTTCTACATGCGGTCAGTGAAGTATCGTCTTACGGTATCATGCCTGCTTTATTGCTGTTATCCACGGGCTGTGTGTGAGCCGACTGCACGTGTGATCAGGTACTTCTGAGGAAGCTGGTCGTAAGCACAGGTGAGTGCGGTATGGCTTCCTCCACCATCTCCATCCAAGGCCTGGGGATGCCAGCGAGGTGTCCTCCTGCGAGTTCAGAGACCCTGCTATTCTGCACGGACATCGTAAAGGAAAGAAATCAATCACAAACCACATCTAGTTACACATTGTATAAAGCATATGGATTACTTGAGCTGTTCCCATTTGGAGGTTTGTTGGTTCTCATTGGGGGAGGTTCTTCTTTGATGGCAGGTCAGGGCTCTGCAAGCATGTAGGTAGGTGCTTCGGAGCCCACCTGCAAGGCCTGATATAGGTCCTCAGCTCTTGAGCCAAAGAGCATGTTGCTTGAAGTCCAGAGACATAGAGCAGCTTTGCTTCCTCCTGCAGCCTGTGTTTAGGCATTGGAAAGCAAAGTTTCCTGCTCGGTAGAATCCTTCTTTTTCACTTCTTCTCTCTCTCTTTTTTTTTTTTTAATTGATTAAATTTTCAGTGTCTTATGTGCCTGCCTTTGGGTAAAAGTGTACCTATGCAACAGTGCTGCTTTTTCAGCAATTTTGCTTATATTTGATCGTATCCATATATGCACAGTCCTGCCTTATAAAGGGATTCCCAAGAACTTCTGTAGTATATATATTTCTTGCTTGCAGGACAAAAATGGATTCTTGTTTTAGAAGAATCAAGGCTGTGTGGCTTTTACCCATTTTTTTTAGCATTACTATGTTAATGTTACCTTTGCCATTACCCATTTTAACGTATAATTTTAATATTCCTACATTAATGTCTGATGTTATTTATTATTGTTCAGCTGTAGTCTGTTTTTAAAGCTAAATGTGTGTCTGTTTTCAAAGGAAAACCTGGGTGGCTAGATGAAAATGTCCCACTAATTTGCATTTAGTTTCTAAAGTTTGGTCATGGAAGAAATGAGTTTAATCAACGTGTGAAGATATTTTTGCTAATTTTGTCCTTTTCTTGACAGTTTTCTGTCATTTCCAATTCATATAATTATCTCCTTTTTAACCTCTGAGGTTAATCTTGTCATCGTTTTGTTCCTCTAGAGATCTTCCTTGTGTGATTATGGAGGAGGAGACAGTGTCAGAATCTGTAGCTTCTAACAGACATTCCTTCTGATGGATTCAGCCTGATGAAAGACTAATGGGGAGAACGTCAAATGCAGCAAGGAAGGCAGGGCAGTCTGGCAAGACTCTTCTAGTTTTTTGGAGTTACAGGAAATAGGCCAGAAAAATTGTGCAATACCATTAGAGCAAACCTTGCTCTATAAATCAGTCTAAGGACACTGGCATTTGGGTGGTGGTTTTTTTTTTTTCCTCCTGTAAAGGAAGCTAAATGTTTTTGCCATAGCTGTGGAGAAGCAATAAAAGGCTGGTGAAGGCAAAGGTTATAAACAAATCATGCAGTGCCGACAGAGGGTCCATAGATGCTGACAAGAAACAAATAAAGTGAATAAGGCTGATACTCTGTTCTGATAAATTTCATTGATTTCTGCACTGTGTCATTAGAGTTGCTGCCTGCCTGTTATCTTGCAGCTCTGAACCTTTCATTATGGTTTCAGATGATAACAGCTGTTGATACGCTGCAGGAGGTTGCAGTGACTACATGGGGTAAAGTACCATTTGCTAAGAATAATTAGGAAAAAACCCCATGGCTGGGTAGCTTTGATCTGCCTGTGGTGTTGTCCTTGCAGAGGACGTTATATACCAATACTGCATATGTTTCCTGGATGAGTTCATGAAGCCTTTATGAGAGCACACACACTCTATAAAGTGGTATAACCAGAAGGATCCAACTTGCTGAGTCAGTGCAAGCGGTGTGCTGCCTCACTATGCCTGGACTTAATCAGACCACTGTGTCAAGACCCTCCAATGTCTACCTCTTTCACATAAACGCAGATATCTGAAGCTTTTTGCAGCTGTGACTACTGTGCTGTCAGTGCCGCATTAGGCAGTTCGTGTCTAGCTCAGGTATCTGCTCACACGTAAAACAACAACATAAACATGTCTGTAACTGTCAGACTTGCACAAGCCTCAAGTCAGCAATATTAATAAAAATAGAAAGCTAAAACATCAAAGCAGTCTCCAAATCCTGTGTGATTTCCTAACAGCATGAGGTGAGATGCAAGGTACCTCTGAATCCCACGTGTTTTAAGCACATAATAGTGACCCTTTACTCTAGGTAAGCCCAAATCCAGCCATTAGTTTCTGGTTTGTTTCTGATCTGATGCTGGCAGGAGCAGGGGGCCCGAAGCGCAGTCTTAAGGAACTTTCAGCAAAAGAGATCACAAGCTGTGGGTGTGTGGTATAACCTGATACTGAATATGCTATGGGAATGTTGGAGAACTGCCAAAGCACCTGCAGGCTGCTGCTTGGCAGGAGAATTAGAAAGTACTTAGTTCTCTCTTTCTTACTGAGTTCCCTCTTTCTCTACTACGTGGAGGAAAACTGGGATAAAAGGACAAAAGGAGCACAAATCAGGTCATGCTTGTAATGCTGGTGACACTACTAGAAATAACTGTGGGCTATTTGTTATTTTGAAGAAACCCAAGTCCCAGCTCTGCTGACATGAATGAATTTGAAAGGAACTCCCCTTTATTCGATAAATACACTCTATGGAGTTGCTTATTGTAAGATTTCCATTCCTCTACAACCCACCCCATCATACCAGTTCAGGGGGCTGCAGTGTTCCTACAATACTAAAATGATTTTCATAGGATCACAATTCCACTCTTCTTCCACAGTTCCATTTCTGTTCTTTGCTTTTATATGCAGATTTGTATTAGTGGGCAGAAAAGGTTGTTTATTCACTGCCATCACTGGAGTAGCCCTGAAACTATCATCTACTTCTGCCTTTGACCTAGCATATTGCTTGCTGCGGTCCTGAATCTTTTACTCTTCTGCAGCTTCTGAGTAGAAGTAAAAAAACAAGGATGAGTTCAGGGAGTCCCAGGGATGCAGTTCCAATGACTTACTGCACAAAGACAGGCTTGGACTGTATGAGGCTTATGTCAGCTAGGACAGAAGGTTGGGTACAGGTCAGATGCCATTACAGAAGAGATGAGATGGTTCTCCAGGGAGCTGCCTGCTTGGCTGCCCACTGTCATTTGTTGCTTTTCTTAAAGACACTGAGGTTGCCTTGGAACAGACTTGCTTGCTTTCCCTTGGCAAAACATACTGAGTTTTGGGTGTAATGAGGGGTGCCTTTAAATGGAGGTGATGAGAGAGTGTGGATTATTGAGCGTTAGGGTAGGGGGAGGGAACAGGAAAAGCCTACTGGTACCTAAACCTGAATCTTGGTTACACCCATGGCTGCTGATATTATTTCAGTTGGAATAAAGGATATGAGGGCAGAGGCTTGAGAGCTGCAATTTTTAATCTTCCTTAGGGAAGGCATCTAAAAGCCAAAAGTCAGATCTGTGGTTGATCCAAACCCTTTGTCTTCATGGGATTTACACAGGGAATAAATCTTGGCCAATGCATGTGTTCTATAATACTTTCTTCATTATGAGTTATACCTTAGAAGTTTTCATGGTCTTGTTGATGTGTTGCAGGGCTCCTTTCTTGCAGCACCATGGAATGCTTTGTTGCTTTTGGGAGGTTGCCACACTACGTTGTCTAGCCCCAGGCTAAGGGATTTTATTTACTTTTATTTCATATTGTTTCAGCTGCTTTTACTTTATCCTCCAACAGAATTTCTTCATCAATGTGGCAGCACATTGGGTTGCTTGGTTTATGAGTTGTAGCTAGTTAAATAGCCTGCTGGATTTGTTTTCTCTATCTGAGAAGTTTTAATACTGTAGCAGCAACTGAATGAAAGGTGACATTTCAGGAGCTGAGCTCTTATCAGAGTGAGGGAAGAGATGGGAAAGGTGTTCTCCCAGAACACTGCTGATCTCAGCTTTTTCTAGCTGTCTTGTTCCTATTCTATTCAAGTGCCTGGATGCAATACTATCACTCTTGTAAATGCAAAAGGAAATCTTTGCTAGAGTATATAGCAATGGAATTTGCAATGCAGCTGTACATGTGGTTAAATTGCATGTGCGTATATACATTGAGATCTGTCCTCTACAAACTCTGCATTGTTTTCTTAACTATGATGTTTTTAAAAAAATTGGGTTTGCTGTGGTTGTTTTTCTGAGCCTGTGTTGCTTGTATGCTGTCTGCTCTTTGCTACACAGGTTTTCTGTTACTAAGGCTGCATGAAGTGACATTCTTCATCACTTACTTTTTACATTTCTTTTTTGTCTTTGAGGCAGTTAAATGATCAATTAAACTGTCATTGTAAATGAAATCTGAATACATTTGTGTATCAGTAGAAAGAGAAACGTTTGCTCTCCTGTCTAAGGGCTATAACTTAGCATTCAGTCTTCTGTTATTTTCTTGGTGCCAATGAACAGGTAAGTACTGTTACCTTTCATAATAGAGTGACTGTTCACAGAGGGGCTACTGAAGGCTTTACTGTAATAATAAGGTGAAACTGATACAAAGAGGCTCATCTTGCACAATAAAACATAGCTCCATTTGCTGCTCTAGAGAAGGAGGAAATGTCTGAAGGTCTCCTTCTCACTTGTCTTGTAGGATTACCTCGACTGTATCACTGACCAGACAAAGCTCTCCCTGGGGACAGAAGAGCGATCGGCGCTGTTTGGAAACATACGGGATATCTACCATTTCAACAGGTAAACTCATATTTAACTAAATGAAAACAGTTCAGTAGCCTGCGCTGATGGGGGGGAGCAAACCAAGCTTAAAGTCTTTTATGACTTTAACACAGCAAGATGTATAAATTGAGAAACGGTCTATTTTTGATTCTCTGCAGGGGTGGTTTGCTGATCAGATCTTTTTAGCTGTTTATTTTATGGATCAAATGTGGTCTCCATTTACTTTTTTGTGTTTTTGTGCTGGGTATTTCCATGAATTTAGGCCTAACTGGCACTCTGCCCTGACTGAGCCTTATGCAAGACCATGTAAGTGAAATTCTTGCCTTACTAAAGAGACAGCGTTTTATTCCTGCTATATTGGGTTCTTTCATGTACCGATATACATCACCCAGATCTGGCTTTTGTAGTGTTTTATACTACAAGGGACTCCCTGAATTAATTTCTCAAAATGGTTTTCAAATACCTTTCCATTTATTGAGGGCTTCTCTTCAGTATCTTTACAGCCATCTCTAAAACTCCACAGATGGCATTCTAGCGTATGTTGGGAGCCTGAAGTAAAATTTCTTGCTTGTATAGCTAGCGCCCCTTTGTGTGGGACCTGCAGTGTCTGCAGTTCCAGGAGCATGCTACTGCTACTTTTGTCTGAATCCTCTGTTAATATAAAAATAACAAACTTATTCAGCATTTAAGGAAAACCTGAATATTCAATCAATGCAAGAAATATATTTGCATAAATTTCCCACATCTTTTATAACCCATTACTCCTGTGAAAGCTCTCTTAGCTTTGCCGTAGTTGACAAAACATCTCCTAAACTACTGTGGTCTTTGAAGAAGAACAGATAATTTAATTGAATCAAAGGAGGATTCTGAAGTGGAGGACTAGTGTCAAAGAGCATCCTCTATGTTTTTCCATCATTGTGGAAAGCTACTTTAAAGTGCTTCAGCTGCTGAGATCGCTCTTCAATACCAAAGGGAAGAGTGGGGATGGATCTGCTCAGAACTTATGGACAAAGATGAAACTTAAAATCTTTTCCTGAAACTTAAAAGAGCTACTGCAGAGTAATGGAAATACACTTAACTAGAAAGCTGCTGTGTCCTGCTTCAGCTACAACTGACTGAATGTCTAACACGGTGGAAAATACATAGTGGTGGCCTGATCGTGTGTTTTAGAGCTGTGAGACAATGATTGTGAGCTTACAGCTTCCCAGTGGTCACAGGGTGCAAAAAACCAGTCCTGGCCATTGTATTTGACAATCCTGCAAAAGAACGGCAGACTTGGTAGCTAGGACACATTTATACCAGCATCACTGAAAATATTATGTAATAAAAATACCTTCAAGTATGATTATCAATAATTGAATTAAAAGCCTTGCAGCGATTAAAAAAGGATAAGAAAAAAAAAAAGACCTGTTTTGGGCAATTTTAGAGATAGATATGTTACGGTGGTTAAAACTCAACTGGAAAGTTGTCCAAAGCCTCTAGTAAATCACTAATATATTACTAATAATATAGTATATTACTAATATATTACTTATGTATTTTAAAAGTCTACGTGGAAAGTCTACATGGAAATTGTGAGCTTTTAAGTCTGAATACTCAAAGTAGATTCCAATATAGCTTAAAGGATTAAGTTCCCTCCTGTGTGATACTTGGCACGTAGCTTCTGGGTCCTAAACATACTCTAGAGCCTTTTTATTTATTTTTACCTTTGAAAAAGATCCATTTGGCAGTGCTGCGATAGTAGTTTCAGATGCTTTTTGTGAGCATTATCTTGTAGTTTCAGAATTACCTTGTGTTTCTCAACTTCGAATTTAACCATTAATGACCAAAGGTTTTAGTTTTGGGGGCAGGTTTTGGCTATATATAGATCTGAGAAATTTCATTTCAGTAGATCGGAATTTCTGTCAGCTAAACTTACAGTTTTTAGGTGTTGGGCTGAATGGCAGAAATGATGGTGAGGATGGTAACTGCCATGGTACCATGACTATGATCTCTTTTTGGAAAGCTATTTCTTAAAGGAGAATCATTGACTACTATATACTGGCCTACTAGTCCTGCTCCATCTCTTGGGAAAAACTCCCCCACTATTAATTTATTTATTCAGAAGGGGGCAGTGTTCTCTAAGTCAGCATTTGTTGCCTTTCTTTCCTGGCCTCTCCTGTTGAGATTCTTTCCAGTGTCAGTTTGAGATAAATTCACCATGCGATACCACGACCATTCTGTGAAATGGGAACTCTGCAGAGAAACGTGCTCAAGTTTAGTACTTCTGCCAACACTTAGATGATCTTAGGAGAAGCCAAGCTGAAACCTCTGGTTTCAGACCAGATTGTGCCTGCTTGTGTCCATTTTTGATATTGATGCTGTGTTCTGTCAAGCACTGAGAGAATGAAATCTTTTGGAGATGCTGTTACTTTAGTATTTATGGCTAGACTGCACAGTACTTGGTCTTCAACTGTTGGTGTTTTTTGGTCATGGGTACAGGATGAAACATGCTGTTTACTTCCTGTGTCTTTCCATTCCTTCCATTCCACCAAAATTGCCTGTCTTGCTTGCTCCAATTCAGATCAAAACAGAGAAGATAAATACTTATGTCTTGTTTTAAAATGGTGTGGTGATGATACAGCATGAGTAAGTGGCTGTGACCACTGAACCTAAGGCCTTTGTCTCCGTTTGTTCTTTGTGATTGATCACTGATTTCTTCCCTCCCTTCCTCCAGTAATTAGAGAAGAAAAAGGAAACTTTTCTGGTTTACTCCTTTTCTTACTTACAGAGGGAAATTGTGTCTGCTTAGAGGGGAAAAGGGTAGTTCCCTAGATAGCAACTCATGCAAAACTCATTCAGGGAACCAGCTGTGAACTGGAAGAAAAGTAGCCCTGAACGGAAAATCATCTGATGAGAAGGGCAGGGGTACAGGGTGGGGGTAAGAAAAGTTCTATCAGAGAACAATTTGGCAGAAAACTCAGTTTCTTCTCTCATTTTTCTGAGTACATCTTTCAGTAAAACTGAAGACTATTTGGATCAATGAGAGACCTTTGAGGTTTTCTTCTTCTGCTTGAACTCTTTCTTTCACTGAATTGACTTTTAAGAACCGACTTTCATACAACAGTGAACATGTTCCCTTATTGCTTTCCTCCTGTTAAAACAAATTAATTTCCTGCTTGGCATGTCAAAATTATACAATCCTCTCAGTAAGATTTTATTTTTATGCATGTAGAATTTATATATTCCCTTCCAGAAAACTTTTTCCAGCCTAACCATTTTTCCTCAGTGAAGAGACCCACTAAAGGCAGACAAATTTTCTTGAGTGAGCTTATTACCATTCTTTTTGTATGTTTAATACATCCCTGGTTCTCATCTGTGTTTTTTCAGCGCAGCTCCTCATCTCCCTCAGTCAAATAAAGCTCTTAGAACATACAAAGTCTTTATAAGACAGGGCATGGACTTCAATATCTTTTAAATTTTGTTAAGTTTAAATTGTGTTAGTTGATATACAAGCTACACAACTGTCTGACTACACCACTATGACTATTGTAGAAGAGCTGTCAGTCTGAAGGAAGGGGCTCAGCTTTGATGAGGAGATCAGCAATCCGTGGTCATTGTGATGAATTGAATTTTTATGTGGTAATACTATTTCCTTAGAGTGCTCCTCTGTCTCCAAACAAAAAAACCTCAGTGGCTACACATCTAGAGGGAAGAGAGGCATCAAAGGGGTTCTCGTTCCCTTTTTGGGACTCCCTGTGTCGTATGTGCTTTGGGCATCACTGCCATGAATGATGAAGCGCTGTCTGGCTCTTAATATACAGGTGTGTATATTCCAAGCTGTGCCATAATTGTCTTTCCCTTTCCTGTTCTTTGTTCTAGTGAACTTCTGCAAGATTTGGAAAACTGTGAAAATGATCCTGTGGCTATAGCGGATTGTTTTGTTTCCAAGGTAAGTGACTACTGCAGGAGTCTGCAGCACAACACGAGTTGAGAGTGATATGGAGGAATAAGGTTAATTTATTATTTTCTTCAGTAAGTGTGTCTGAACTGGTGGAACTATTGATCTAGGGTTCATTTTTAGGTCTTTTTTTTGTGGTGTATTACAGGGATTAGTTTTTTTCCTCCTTTTTAAATATAGGTGATCAAGTGATACTTCAGTTATGCCTTGTCAGCTTGTATACTCTAACTGTTTTTAACTTAGATGCATTTTTAGAAAAAGCAGTAAACTTAGCATACTTGTAACCTTATTGTTTTCTGAGATGCATTTTTTTCCTGAATCCAGCAACCATACCTTTGATTTTCTTTTCAAAAGGATGGCCCAAAGCCTAGCCTTAAGATTCAGCTCTCATTCTCTCTGAAATATTTCAATTTTTCTGAATGTTAATCTGGTATCTTCATTCTATTGGGCAACACCAAAGGCAAAAAGTATGGAGAAGTCGTCAGATACAGGAGAAATTCAGGGACCCAAAGTAGGGATCTTTCGTTCTAAGAAACAGAGAGCAAATTAGAGAAAAGGGGGATGGCTATAATACATAGGACAACAAGAGATGAAGTAATTTTTGCTACACGTGACTGCAGTTCACTCCAGTCTTACCAGAGAATCTACATTTCCCTTGAATCTGTAGAGCCCAAACATGTTAAGAAGTAATGCCATCTCCATGGTACTTCGGGGAGAAGAGGAACCATGTAGTTGTTTAAACTTGGCTCATCTCTCTATAGTTGTATGTGCCTGTCTCCATTTAAAAACAAAACAAACCAACCAACTAAAAAGAAATGAACAAACAAAAACTCCCAGAAAACTGTCATGTTTTAGGCTTTGTTGTGAAATGAATATTGCCAGCACCAAGCTGGCAATGTAATAGGTCTAACACAAGGATTTAGGATTAACTGGATCACTCTCTTTTGTTTGGCACTGTTGCGACAAAGAAAGAGTTTTAGTGGAAAGAGGAGTGATGATACCAGCTTAGTGCTTCCATTTCACTGGATCACTTGCTTGACTTGAGTTTGAGAAAGCTGTTAGTTATCTGGTAATTGATTTTTTGTAAGCACCGAGAGATCTTAGTGTTTGCACTGCTCCTACAAGAGTAGGATGCATTTTTGCCTCATTGCAGTGGGGTTACAGCATGTTGTTATCGCTCCAGATAGCCTATAATGAATTGAAGGAGAGAGAATGGGATAAGGGCAAGTGCAAAGTCCTGCTTCTGGAACGAAATAACCCCGTGTGTACGCTGGGTCCAGCTGACAGAGCTTAGCAGAAAAGGATCTAGTGTCCTGGTGGACAAGAAGTTGAGCAGAAGACAGCAGAGTGCCTGTGCAGTGAAGGCCATTGTGAGCCTTCAGGATATTTACAGATAACACAGTTTGGAGCTGCTAAGTCCTTCTGCTGTACTGCTTGCTTATACCTGGGACCACTGGGACAACTCCTGGCTGGGACATGAAACAGAGGTGGTGTAAGTGATAATAGCAAGTCCAGGAAAAACTTGCACTTTCATTCACATTGGCCAGCTGAAAGGAGTTTTCTGGTAGACTTTCTGACCATTAGCTCCAAAACCCATCTGCATATCATTGCTTGTGCTTTTTGTTTCCTTGTTAAATGCTTTTAGCATTTGTATTATTGGCAGGCAACTGCCAGATGGCTCAGAAATTGCTAGAGATTGCAGTCCTAACAGGCATATTTTAGCTTCGCCCCGACAAGTGCAGAAACTTAAAAGCAAAATTAAACAATACCAAAATACCCCACAGTTCTGGTTTTGGCCGTGAAGATGTCATTACAGCAACTGCTGACTGTCTTAACAGACTCCAGTTGTGCATTCTTGGTTGCTTGTATCTTCCCAGCATTGAGTAGTGGAAATAAAACTGCCTTTTTTGGCAATATGCAGTCCTTCAAGTATTATGGGACTTTGGCCAGTTATTGTCTGATTGCTTCGAGTGTGCTAGATCTTCACTGTGACTTCAAGCACGGGGATAGTATCGTGTTGACGTCACAGCTCACAGACTTAGCTAATGGATGCAAGTCCACTGGAGCTTCTTTAATGCTTCCAGTGGAACTGTGCTTAGGTTACACAAGCTCTGGCTCTAGTGCCGTTTATTTCACCCTACTGGTTCAGCTGTGAGTATCACAGTTCTGGGGGATTTAAATGTATGATCAAGTTGTCAGTGTAGATACTGTGGTCACTCTTTGCACTTCATGAAGCTCAGTAATTGAATAAAGGAATAGCTATTTCTTTCTTCAGGATTTGTGGGAAATAGCACAAGTCAGTTTGCATGTGTAACAGTAAAGTTATGGTTAAAGTAACTCTGGAGCTTGTTTGGAACTAAGATGTTTGATACTTGTGAAAACATCTAGGGAGCTTCATTTTGTAAAGGTCTAGTTTTGGATGATATTTGATGGAGTGTTTCTTTGAACTTGATTTTGTTACTTGGTTTTGCTCGATAAAATGTGCTGTGTAGCATTTTATACTTCCCTCACACAATCGTACATCACTGTGTTTTCTGTGTGTAACTTTCATGCTTGAGTAGTAAACAGCCTTCCAACTTTTACTTTCAAGAGGAGCAAGGACTATCAAATCACATTAGCGTACTTTGAACAAAATCTCATAATTGTGGATTTGAATCTTTTTCTTAACATTTGTAGTGCTGAGTGCCCAAAGTAAATAGCTCCTAAAATGACAGTTTTTATTTGCTAACAGACTTCAGCAAGATATCTTTAGTGCAAACTAGCCAGTAACATAAAACTCAGTAGCAGATAAAATAACCATGCAAAGTTACGACTTTATATAAATAGAAATATTTTAAAACGACTTAATCCCTCTGTTTCATTATAACTCACGGGCAAATAGACAAAAATGCAGAAAAGCACACGTTTTAAAAACCTGCTGTCCAGTTGTGACCTTTCTGCCTCAAGATACGCAGGTGGTGTGGATGGGTATTTGTTCAAACAGTGTGGCATGGCTGCTGCATGGAAATAATCTGCCACTGAGGGTAGTGGTGTACTAGCTTGGTTTCTACCAGCTCTGGTCCTGCCTCTTTGTCTAGAGAAACTGTATTAACTATCGTACCTTAAATATCCTGGAGACATTTTACTGGTAACTGTAATCAGAGGCTGATAAAAGGGTTCCAGTCAAGCTTAGCTATAGCTTAATTATTCACACAAAAGATTGTTTATAAGTTTTCTTGCCAACTCAGTCTTTCATTTTCATAGTAATGATGCCAATGTTAATTAGAAGATTGACTTCAGTATTCCACACATTTACATTTAAGTGAGTTGTTGCAGAAGAGAGCGTAATTCTGGCACATTGCTCTTCTCACTCAGCACCCCAGAATTCAGAACATATGTTTTCTGAAAGACAAATGAACAGCTTAACCAAGGGAAAAGGGAGAATTCCTGTAATCTAGCATCTCGTTAATGAAGAGGAGGTCCAGGCAATTGGCTTCAGCTTACACTCTGACTCAGCTCATTTTCTCAGTCTCCATTTTCTTTTAAAGTGCCTTTTATGGCTGTAAAAAAGCAGAGTGCACCAAGAGTTGAGAGAAGATTGGGGATGTAGCCACGTGCTTGGCACTTCATGTGAGGAGACACACAGTGAATTGATTCAGCAGCAGGGGACAGGCTAAGTATAGCTGGGATATACTTGCTCTTGGCTTTGCTCTTCAGGGTGAGTTGTAGTCAGTGCAGATGAACTCTTGGCTTGGGTCTCCATTTTTGCACCCTTTACCACACCGGCTTTGGGGCCCCAGATTGAAAAAAGATCTCTCGAGTGATTCCAGTCTCCCTGCAGAGAGAATTTTTAATCTGAAGACAGTTGAGGTGAACAAACAACTTTCAAGCTGAGTAAGTTTAAGACTATCTAAAGAAATACTGGTGAGTATAGCTGGTGTTCCACTTGCTCTGTGAAAGCATTGATAGAAGTATATTTAATCCTGTTTTTTATATTTAGTCCTGTTTTTGATGTTGCTTCTGAGCATAGTTCACAGCATTGGCTATAGCCTGCACGGCTTTTGCCCTGATATGCTCCTGACAGCACAGCACTTGCTCTGGGGAGTCTACTGTAAAGTAGAGACCACCAGCTGGGTGTGTGAACTAAAGGTCCCTTCTTTGACCGTGCAGAGGTGCTATGTAACCAGGTGGGTACTGGAAGAATGTCCTTCCTGAGAAGTGCATCTTCCTTACTCAGGCTTAGGAAGAGCCTCTCTTAGAAGTGGCTCTCTTGGCTGCTCTGCCAACATGTTCGTGTGAACTCTGATAGTGCCTCAGCAAGGTGTATGATGGTGATTCATACCAGCATCAAAAGTTTGAATGTGTATCAACGGTCTAATTCTGGAGGCAAAGTGTATGAAATTGACTTTCTATTGGCAGTGTCCTCTCCTAGCTTGGTAAAAGCAAATGCTCTGTGATGGTTTTGTTTGAATATATGAGCTGTGGCGCAATGAAGCATGTACACATGTTAGGGCAGTATGAAAGTTGGAGTCTTGTCTGTTCAGAAAGCAGGGATGATTGTGAAACTGTTCTTAAAGGTTTTAGAGGTGTTGAGGGCATAAGGAATTACTTTTTTTTTCTAATACAAGTTATTCTGGTTAATAGCTAGACTAACAGTCTTTTAAAATCAAAAATCCCTTTGAAAATAGTTTTGACCTTATGTTAAAACATCCCCAAACAAACGAAAAAACCCAAACAACAAACCTCACCCCTGCCCAAAAACCACAAAACAAAACCCAAAGTTGAATAGTGTGAAAAGGCTCCTGGGGATTTCAGACTCACTTTTGATTTTGTGGGGAGTGTGCACACAGTCCATTCTGAAACCCTGAAATGTTTGACCTTCTGTATTTTACAGATAATGCTTTCATTTGTTAAGATTTCCCAACAGACATTCCTTTTTTTTTTGTTTGTTTGAAAAGCAGAACAATCATGTGACTATATTTATAACTAGAATATATATATAATTTTTTTAAAATTGGCATGAAATGTTCTGTGCTTTGTTTATGAAGTAGTTCCATAGCTTGCATTGTTCTGTGATTGTAGCCATGGGAGTATATTACAATTTATACCTAAAATCCCCTAAACAAAAACCTTATGTTAATATATACAAATATAAAATAAATCACCTCTTTTCATCATACTGAATTTCATCCTAATGCTCTCTCTTAGGCACTCTGACTTATTAGGAGTTTGGTAGTGTTGGTTTTTTTTTAGTTTGGTAGCGATTGCTGTAGAAAATTACGTGGTGTAATGTCTGTAGTGCTTTGAGGTTTGTTAATGCTTTGTTTGAACAGAGAGGGTTTGGAGCTGTGGCTGGGATCCCAAGAGTGGGTGTGAACAGGCTGTGACATAAGCTTGCTCTCTCTGGGTGTGGACACGGGACGTAGGTACACTGCTGTAAAAACCAAGTGCGACAGCAGAATTAGTCCGAGTGTGAAAGGTGAAGCTAGATCATTTCACTGTATTTGTACCAAGACTACATTTAGTTGGTTGCTAAGATGAGAGCGTTTTAATAACTTTACAGCACACTAGTGAGTAAATGGGGATTGCAGACCCCTTGGGAAACATTTATTAGATGGTTGTTCAAGTTATTTAATTTTTTTGGAATGATTAATATTGAAATCCTGTAAGAAATACTGAATTGCAGTGACTTGTACTCGTGGAGTAGCTTTGTACAGCTTGGTATTGCTTATTAGTTGCTTTGTACAGGATCCTTACGAATCACTGCTTAGTGGAGAAATGAATGGAAATTAGTGGCACAACCTGATTTACACCTGTGAGAGGGGCAAGGGAGCAGTGCTTTTGGAAACAGGGAAGGGTGCTGCAAGAGCTGGCTCTTTCTCATGAATGGCCAAAAAAACCCAAACAATCTAGCAGTGAGAAACAAAAGCCACAGCCTGTATCAACCCTCTCCTCAAGTGGCGTTGCTCCATGGAGCACTGCTGCCTTCTGTGAAGGCAGATATATGGTCTCACCATTCACCAGTGACTACCCCGGGAGACCAACCCTCCTGGAGCACACCTATTGTGCTGCAGAATGCCAGGGTCTGCTCTCACAATGCTTTGACTGGAAACTGGGCTCCTGTTTACTACCAGGGGATTGCTTTTTATCAGTTTAGAGCTCAGGAAAGAACAAGTAGTTGATTTTGGAGCACCTTGCAGTTCTGCTGTGCTTTCTTAGTCTTTTGGACTTGAGCAAGCTGCAGAAATTGTGTATTATTTGAGATAGAAGTTGATAGGCAGAGGTGAACTTAAAGCCACATGGGTATGTTTCTGGAAGTCTGTTATTGCATAGAATTAAATTATGATTATTAATAAAAAAATCATACACCAAGGAGGAAAGAAATGAAACTCGAGCTTTTGCTCTGGGAAGCTTGTCAGCGTTAAGTGCGGGAAATTTCACTGTGACAGGCAAGTGTGGAAACCCTCCTCAATCTAGTTGCAACTAGATTTCTTTTGGGCAATAACTTTCAGCTTTCACAGAGTAATAAGTTACTTAAAAAGCAAAAAACCCCAAAAACCAACCAACCAAAAGTTTTGTGGCTTCTAATTTTCACGCTTAGACTGTCCTCAAATGAGAATGTATTTACAATTGTTTGAAAATTGCACACTGAGCATAACCTGCAAAACTCACTTCTGGCAGTACACAGGTATGTGCTTTATCACACACAAAACAAGGTACGTGCAAGTCAGTTGTTTGAAGGGAGTGTGTGCAGTGGTGTTTTTTGTGGGTTTTGCTTTGGGGTTTTTTTTTTTTTTTAGGATGCATAGGTTGTCATAAAGGACCTTGGAGGCTCTGTTGCAAAGCTGCTTGTCTTATCTCTGTAGGTTTTTCCTTGTATTTTCCTTTAAGTAAAGGACAAATCTGCAAAAACAAAAAAATGAAATTCCCTGAATAGGTCTCTGTTAGTTTTAGGACTATTCATTGATCAGGAACTGGACGAGGCATCTTGATGTCATAATCTTTATCTTGCACATGTGTTAGTCAAAATAGCAGCTAAATCTGAATATATTTCCTCCCCATGCAGAGTGAAGATTTCCACATATATACACAGTACTGTACCAACTACCCAAGGTAGGAATACTGGGTTCCCTTTTTTCATTTGTCCCTTTGCCTGTTTGTTTAATTCAAGTTACAATCGATAAAAAAAAAAATTTGTGCTCTTTCTTCCCTCCAAACTGGAGGGAAGATCAAGGAGTTCACCTTTTTTTCTTAACTTAAAATAATTTAAAAACCCAAAAAAACCTCCCTTGACGTTTTATTTTGACTCTTCTTGTCTTTTATTGCTATTATTGTCCTTTAGAAAATTATAGTCTTGTTCTGTGTCGTTCCAAATATGTGATGCCAAGTAAGAGAGAATGGTTGTATGTCAAAGGAAAATGTAACTGAATTCAAAACGTAACTTAAAAGCCCCAACAGCAAACCAGCAGTGATTGGATTAGGAACCTGCTGCCCCCTTTTATAAGGGAAGAAAGAAGCAATTCTTGACTTCACCTACAGTCTTACAGAGACAATGTGTCTTAAAACAATGTGTTGATGTTTCCAGGTCGGTGGCTGTGTTGACAGAGTGCATGAGGAACAAGGCGCTGGCCAAGTTCTTCAGAGAGCGGCAAGAAGCACTGCAGCATTCTCTGCCCCTGGGCTCCTATCTCTTGAAACCTGTCCAGCGCATCCTCAAGTACCACCTACTTTTGCACGTAAGCATCCATTAGAAATAGATTTCATTTAGGGCTCTGCACATTGAAGTTCCTGCCGCTGGTACAAGGCTTGATGGTTAGAAAGGTTCTGGGTTTCTCTTGATGCTCTTTCTTTTGGAGGTGTGTGTTTTCTACATTTGGAGACTCTTGCTGTCTTGGTCATTTCACAGCATACGCATATATTTGAAGTGGGGATTTTACAGTAATTGGTTTAGACACATTGAATCAGTCTGTGCATCCAATTAATTAGCTTTTTTCAAAAAAATAGTCTGTAATTCTGAAGTTGTTTGGAAGATTTTTGTCATGATTAAACACTTTTGTACACAAATGTATTATTCCAAAGAAAACCAGCATTTTTCCACATGTTGCAATGCTGGGTGTTATTGAAAGGAGGACTAAATACATATAAACACCCCAATTAGTAAGAATTTTGAGGGGAGGAATGACTGAGGAAGTAGGAACTCTTTCCATACTCAATGAATTGAGTTAAGCAAGTTTCGGAAATTCCTGCTTTATTGTTAGCGTTTTCCACATATGTTTCCTATTAGAGAGTCATGTTCTAGTGAAGTGTAAAGACACTGATCCTTATTTAAAATGTCTGGTGCTTTCCTGCTCTCCAGCTGTAAAGTAATGCCTGGTGTAATTCCATCAGGGTTTTGTAAGTGTGTAGATCTGTTCTGCATTTTAGGACAGCTGTTAAACGTCTGAAAAGGTCTCCTGCCAGTGTGCTGCGTTCTCTTTCTGTGCCCCTCTGCTCACATCATCTGCCGCAAGCATAGTTGCTGCTAAACTGACCGTAAGGCCTTGCTTTGTTAGTCCTCTTGTGTTAATCAAATTGGTAACAACGTGCAATAGTAACAAAGGCAGGAACCTTGCATTTGAGTGATCGCAATGCAAAGACTAAATAGGACAGATAAAAACATAGTATTGTGTCTGGCTGGGAAAAAATATTTAGAAATAACAGGAGTCTTTTTCCCCCCTGCCGTAGGAAATAGAAAACCACCTTGACAAGGACACTGAGGGCTACGATGTGGTGCTGGATGCCATAGATACAATGCAGAGAGTGGCATGGCATATAAATGACATGAAGAGGAAACATGAACATGCCATCAGGCTCCAAGTGAGTTCCCGAAGAGATTCTATGGGTGATTGTGAGCTGGTTTTATCAATATATATGCATTAACATTTTTTTTTAGTTTATCTTTTCTTTTAATCTTTGTCAGCCTTAATTTAGGCTCCTGTTGAGTGTGCCTGTGACTGTTTGATCTCAGAAACTGTGGTCATAGCTGCTGCAGGAAAATCTCAGACATCTCTACCCTACAAGCAGCATCCTGTAAAGCATTTATTTTGCAGTAATACGGAACTTAAGATAACTTTTCTTTACTTCGTTTCCCTCAATTGTGCAGCACTCTTGTACAAACCCAGGGCATGGCTTTGCTCAGAAATCCGGTGGTTTCCAATTTCTTTCCTTTGTGCTGATTAGTTTTGTTTTGAGGCGTTTCTTGTGCTTCTTCTCATATAAGTACTTCCCTCTTGGGCTTTTGAAGATTCGTTATCTGTTGCTTTGTGAAAAGTATAAATCCAGAAATATGATAGTTAGAAAAAAGTTAACGTCCCTTCAAATGAAGAATTTTTTGATGAGAAAACAAAAGCTACACCCTGAGTAACTTTTGGCATCGAGACCAAGCTGTTTTGTAGACGTTCCCAGGTTTTTCATTGTGTTTCAAACTTACCAATGAGTCACGATTTTACAATATGTTTTCATCAGCAGTATTTATATTGGTTTAAGAAAAATGAGGGGATTTTTTACGTTATAAAAGGGAGTAGTAGGCTTACACCATTCCAGGAACCTACGTCCTGTTATTCTTTGTCTCTTTTTTTCTTTTTAAGATAAATGCAACTTATTTGCCCTCATTTCTGTGGTGGTTATTTTTTTTTTGGTTGTTGTTATTTATGTGTAGTGAGAATAGGGTTACATTTGATAATGTCTAGCCTGCAGCAGTGTAACCTTTGCCACGCATTGCTGGAAATGCATGCTGATGACTTTTAACAACACTCTGCTCTCAATCTGAGCAATGATAACCAGTAATATTTGGCAATAAAGAGGGTTAAATGCTTTTGGAGAAAGGCATTATTTTTTTAATTTATTGAGCTCCGCTGGCAAATTATGGGGTTGTGGAAAATGTTTATGTTCCTAGTTACCCTTTTAAAAAGTAAAATCTGTTTTGGCAGCCATAAGGATAGGTCTTCTGTGGGCTATGACACTGCCATTCGCTCTTGTAATGCTGCAAGCACTGCGACAGCCCGCCCTGTGCAATCTCCCTCAACAGGGCTGGACTTGATCCCTGTGCTGTACCCTGACTTATTTACAAGTTCCTGGAGAGAATTGATTAAATGCATCTTTTTTTCTTTTTTTTTTTTTTTCTTTTCAATAGCAGTCTTGTGTATAGTCTAAAGTGCTGCTTTGGAGTTTTCTTCCTGTGAATGCTCTAGGCTGCATTTGTGCCTCAAATGCACTGAGAAGTTTTCTAGCTATGTGTAATGTCCTAGAGAGACTAGCCTAGGCTGAGGAAATCTGTCCATGCTTTGCTGCTGCTGCCAAGTTTAAAGTCTGATGGATGTTTTTGAAGATAGCCACTAGTTAAGGTTTAGTCTGCTTTTAGAATTTGCAGTCCCATGCTTAAGTTCTGTGTCACTGCCACTGACAGAAAAAACAAGCAACCCAAGGAAACAAGAATAGCTATAACTAAGTTTTACAGGCTTGTGAAGATGTTCTTAGATGTTTCTCCAGCCTTTTTTTCTAATAAATAAATGAGAAATATCTATGGTATGTACATGAATCATTAAAAGTGCAAATAAATATTCATATTCAAATGACCAGTTGACCAAATCAGTTCTGGTCCTTTAGTCTTCTGAGAATCACCTCTCTAACCTGAATACCTCACAGAAGTGGCTGTGACAGGCCTACAGGACATGGACATGGCGTTGTAGTTCATTCAGTGGGGGGCCACACGACTTCAGGAGGATACCCAGGGTGAGAGAGCAATGTTAAGAGGGATTGGTTAGGGACATAGAGGGGAGAGGGCAGCAGGCACAAGAGACTGATGAATTGAATTACAGACCGTTTTCCATCTCTGCAGGTCTGGGGAGATCAGGTTGTGCTCTTTTATTACAGGCTGCCTCAGGGAGCTCAGGGCTCTTTGCTGAGTCCACGCAGAGGCAGTAGCAGTACTCAGAAGGGCATGTTTTAGGCAGGTCTCGGCAACAGGACTCCAAACACCTGGCTGCTATGTTGCACATAGCGTAGCAACCTCAAGTACTGGTGTAGGGTGACTTTCCGCTGTTGGATGCTGAACTATACAGGAGAGTGGGAATGGCCTCAGTGGATTGTTTGAGTTTGTTGTAGTAAGATCTGTGAAATGAACATTGGTTGTTCTTCTTTGATCTGTTGCAGGAGATACAGAGTTTGCTTACTAACTGGAAAGGGCCAGACCTCACAAGTTATGGGGAGCTGGTGTTAGAAGGAACATTTCGCATTCAGCGAGCCAAAAATGAGCGCACGTTGTTCCTCTTTGACAAGGTGCTGCTGATTACAAAAAAGAGAGATGAAACGTTCGTGTACAAAGCTCACATACTGGTGAGTTGGAGAGCAGGTGGTAATGGGCTGTCTCTGGGTCTCCCCAAAACTACTCCGTGATTCACATCATTGCCTCTCTTTGTTACAGTGTGGGAACCTGATGCTTGTTGAAGTAATACCAAAGGAACCACTTAGCTTTAGCGTCTTCCACTATAAAAATCCCAAGACACAACATACTGTCCAGGTATGACAGAAACCTCCCTGCCCCCTGGGTGATGTAACTGATGACCATATGCTATTCTGACCCTGCACAGTGCAGTAATGCATTTTCTGATGGTGCTACAATTTTTTTTATCAGGCAAAGTCACAGCAAGATAAGCGCCTTTGGATTCTTCACTTGAAGAGGTTAATTCTAGAAAATCATCCTGCTAAAATCCCTGCCAAGGTAAGAATTAAAAAACCCCCTCAAAACAGCTCCTTGTACGTGTACTAACTTAAAGCAGTCTTGTTAGCTGCAAGATGCAAGACAATTTACAGAAAGTGTAGACTCCAGGGGGCTAATTGATACGTGTCTGTGTCTTTAAAACTTCCTCAAAATTAAGGGGAAAGTTCTGCTATAAGCATCTACAGGGCTTGGTACAGGAGCAGAATAATTTAACTGGGTTAGCAGCATTGCTGTCCACATTAGGATTTGCCTGCTAAGTCACGAGTAACAGAGATGCAGCGTCAGAAACCTTGACTATAAAAGCATACCTTAACTTGATACTGCCTGTCTGCACAACACTGAGGTGCACTAATTGCAGCATGTGTAGACGTTACCAGGCTAATTTTAATCTATCTTGGCTAGATACCATAGCAGTGAAGCTACAGACAGCGCACACTTCACTTTACAAATACGCAGCCCCATCCTTAACAGGGACATCTAAGCCCTTTTTGGTGAGATGGCTAGCAAGCTTTATGACAGAGAAAATGGGGATCATATTCATCACTCTATGTCTTGCAGTACGAAAACCTGGTCCTTTTCTTTATGAAATCCTCTCTCAGAGCTCCACGGGATGTTTCCCAGTGTAACATATTGCACCTCTCAAAGGGTGTTAACCCTACTTAACTCTTGCCATGCCACAGCAGCCACTGACTCATGTGGAAGCAGGACTTCTTTTCGGACTTTTTTTCCACTGAGTTTACTGCCCTTTTTTTGCCCTTGTTTTTTTCAGTATTAGTTTCAGTGATCGTTTCCCTGACTTTTTTTTTCCCACTGAGTTTTATGCTGTAATGGATAAAAAATGTTACCTGTGACTGATGTACACGGTGCTGTACTAACTCTCATTTTCAACAATTCAACAAAAACAGAAGTATGGGTGAAAAAAGCCCTAGCAGATGCTATTACTAATTTTCCTCTTGGTTTTTAGTTGACAGAGTTTATTGAAGGTATAATGTTTATGCTAGTATCCGTGCTTACAATGCAAATATTCATTGCAGTTTATTAGGTTGTAGAAAAAAAAAAAACAACCAAAAAAAATCAAAACAAAAACCCAGCACTACAACATGATCTCAGCTTTTGTATTAAGATTTTTTCTTACTTTTTATTGGATATTTTTTAATCAGTGGAAAAAACATGTAACCAAAAATATAATGCCATTTTCTGCTCAGAGAAATAATTTCACTTGAGAAAGGAAAAGTCAAACCAAATAAATCTCTGAGGTTGTCTGCACTCTTTTTTTTTTTTGTTGTTGTTGACAAACCCGCAGTTGCTAGCTCGGTGACCTCTCTACCCAGCTTTCAGGAGGATTTAATAGTAGTCCACACGTGACACCTAGTGGAAAGTTACCGAACTGCACCTGTAGAAGGGCAAAGAGGTTACACAGGATATTTTATCTTAGTTTATTTTCTTGCTTATGAGCTGATATAACATATCATAAAACATCCAGATTATTTTTCCTACTTAAAAAATAAAGTGACAAATTTTAAGCAATCATGAGAAACTCTTTATCCTAATTCAATCTTACTTAAACCAAATGGTGATTTATTTTTTTTAATAGCTATTCCTCAAGGAAACTCTTAAAGAAAACAAGGTTGATTAGCATTTTCTGCGCCAAGAGCTTCAGAGCTGAAAAATAATAAAGGTGTTAAACTATTCGATTTTTAGGAAGGAAATGTTCTGTGAATCACAAAAAAAAAAAAAGTGATTCCCAGATACTAGGTGCCAGTCCCAGCAGAATATGGAGACACATATCAATGGCTTTAAATTCTGGGATTTGTAGAGGTTTGAGTCTCCATGGAGGAGACCCAGCATGTGGCGCATGATCTCAGCACACCCCTATCTCTGAAGCCAAAGTGGTTTTTGTGGTCAAACGTGCCGCTACATCCTCCAGATATTCCTTGCACCAGTGGGTGCGGTGGGTACGTGCTCCTCCCCTTGAGCTGCCAGAAGGGAGGTGGGCACACAATGTGGAGCTGCTGGGCGTAGTGAACAACAGGTTTTCCTGTGCAGACCTGAAGATAAGCTCTGGTAAGCTCTTGCCAGAAAAACTTTTATTTACGTATGTAATGTGTCCAACACACAAAAAAAGACAGAAAATAATGCTACTGACCAAATTTATTAGTTGCAAAATTAAACTTTCTGTTTAATTAACCCAACCTTTGACACACATAAACTCACGGCTATCTGTAATATGCAATGTAATTTGTCCTTCTACTTACAGTTTAACTTTTTCATTTCCTGCTCTTTCAGGCCAAGCAGGCAATTCTAGAAATGGATGCCATACGTAAGTTGGTTCTTTTTCACTTTTGTTTTAAAAAATGAATAAAAACATCTTCTAAAGTTCGGGTCTAACTGCTGGTTTTGGCTGAGAGGGAAGGAGGCCAGGCTTATGTTCCTTGAATGGTGACCTTGCTGGAACCCCCAAAACTGGATGCAGATCCTGTGGACCTCTGTAGACATTGGGCTGAGTAATCTGCACCCAGCAAGTTACGTCTCATAATGAGCAAGGAAGAGGCAGATAAGACCGTCTGTAAGCTTTGGCCATTTTCTGTTGCTTACTCCAGGCTGCTTAGATGTATGGTATTTCCTCTGTTGTAGCATTAACTCCTTCTGGCTAGCACCCACTGAAAGACTGGCAATAAACACAGCTCAAAGAAGCATGTGGCAGTGTCACAGCTTCTTTGCGCTGGCAAACCTGCAGCTGGGGAACAGTGAGACTTGTGCTTATATCTGAAGCGTTTACCTCCGTGTCCCCCAAGAGCCAGCATGGCTGGGTGGTTAGCAGCATATCTTGGTTGTGTTGCTTCAGGCTCTCATGAAGTGCCACTATATCAGTCGTAAAGGGATGATGGCGCTGCCGAGGTGTGAGAAGTGACCCCCTTGTCACTCTTATTTCTTGTACTCCTGCTTGTTTCACAGATCACCCAGGCTTCCACTATAGCCCTGATGGAGAAATGAAATCGTCGTACCAGCCTAAAGAAGGCACTGCTCCTCACAGAGTGAGAAGGAAATCAGGTGAATAAACTCCTTCACCACCAAAAGGAAAAACAAGCAGTGTTGTCTAGGGTTGGGTGAGGCTGGGCATGTGGAATTGGTCTTTAATTGTACTCCATGGCACAGTATCTCTCAGATATAGGTAGAGCATCTTATAAACCATTTGGGGATTTGTGTGCTTTTTTTTTTTTAACCACTGCATTTAATATCATGGGTAGACATTCCTAATGGTGGATGCATAAAGGACAGTTAATACTTTCTAATGGATAGAAGAATGCATACGGAGGAAAGCCAGTCACGTTATTTAAATTGACATTTCTCCTTTCCCCCCACCCTGCTGAAATAATTACTGTCTCAGAAGTAGTTGCATCCTAAAAAGGATGCAACTTATTATAATAGGCTTGTTATTTCAAAACATGATTACTATATTTTACTTAGTATAATGTCTGCCTTATGGATAATAGAGATTTGAGAGGTGGTTGTGCTGACTTTAGGGGCTGGTTTTTTTCCTCCTAGCTGAAATATACATCTGTAATTACTGTTAGTTTCCTCTTGAAGCCACTACCAATGTCTGTGTAGTTGGGTGACTTCATATTGCAGTCACTGTGTTCCCCTCTTCAGCTCCTCACAGACCTTTACAATTTGGAGTGTGAAACTCTGTGTATTCGGAATGACTTATCAAGGTTCCTGAGAGTTTTGATGTAGTGATTTATCATACAGCGGCATTTCTGTCTGAAAAACAATCAAGTTTTAATTACTTTTCTGGCATCTTCCTTTGTTTCTGAGGGTGAAGGATTGCATTGGTGCTGCTTTGCCTGTAAAAGGAATAATACAAAATACTGATCAAATGGTCTCCTATGTAATGTTCAGCTACTTACGCTTTTAAAGACCTGTTGGGCTCATACATATTTCTAATAGGAAACCTACAGCAACTTAGAGCAATAACAGAGATGAACAAGTCTTTCGAAAGCAGGAATCTTAACATGGGATAAGAATTTACATGTGGGTGTATGGAGGACAATTGCTATTGCATTAAAAAACATGTATGTTCTTTAGTAACAGCTGTAGGTTGACACTTCAACAAATACTTTTTTGTGAGGAAATTGGGTGGTTAGGAAACTAAAAATTTCCATGCATGGGCTCAGAAGATTATGTTTTGGTATCCATGTTTTAAAAAGTTAGCCGAAATGCCCATAGCTTCCTTTGGGATGCTGGAGCACTTAAACATGTTGTCTTTTTCAGAACCCTCATCTAGAGTCCATAAAGCTCTGAAGTCAAATGGTAAGCTACTTTGTCTACTGTTTATTGACCAGTGCTTCTGTGCTCTGTAGAACAAATAAAGATGGAGCCTTTTCTCTTATAACTTTCCCTAAATACATCGCAGAGGAGGGGAGAAGGAGGAGCACGTGTACAAAGAAAACAAAACATTAGTGTTTAAATCTAATATCTGTTTTTCCAAACTTGGGTCCTGGTCCTGTAAACATCTTAGCAGCTGGCAACTGAACACACAAAATCTTGGCCATTGTGAGTAGTTGCTCATATCATACCTGTGTTGCAAAATCAGGAGGACCTCAAGTGGAACTGTGGCAAAACTCATGCTGTCTCTGTTTTATCAGAGACACCACAGTCTGTTTGCTCAATTGCTGCTGCATCTAGCCCCCTTTTGGGAGTTCATAATTGGGATATTAGCATAGCATTAAAACAGGCATAGACTGAGACTGGTTTGATTATTCCCTTATGATGAAGTATATATTTCTGTTTTCAGATATAAGTCCAGATATGCAGAAGGTAAGTAATTTCTTGTATTTCTTGTTTTAGCACATTCAGATGACTTAGAGCACAGTATTTACTGTAGAATCTGCATCTTCTTGGTTAAATTCTGTTAAAGAACGGAAACAAACCCATAAATGTTATTTAGCGCCTCCAATAAGATTACTGGAATGAAAGCAAAAGAAATACAGCTAATTATTTCAGGAATATCTAATAAAGAAGAAATGACTGATCCATATGTTGTTGTACTTTATAATACAGTACAATCAATTACTAATGCTATAGAGTGATTAAAAATACCACTATAATCATGGAAGTGCTGTGTATAAAGAGTGTTTACTCTTTGGAGTATATTGTCTTTGCATTTATTGAATAAGACTGGAAATTTTCAGCTTATTCTGATATTTGTATCATATATGTAAATCATGATATATGACCAAACAGAGCAGATACAGCTTAAGCAGATGGAAATGAGCATTTCTAATTTTCACATGTTCTGTAAGAATTTGAAATTAAGTTCCCAGTGCAGTTTGAAAGTCTCATGTTGAATTTCAGGTCCTAGGGTTTTATTTGGGATGGAATTTAAAGTGGGGGTTTGTGGAAAATTTACAAATAGGGTTCATTAGATATGCCTTCACTGGGATGCCATAACATGAAGGCAGTGATTGGGGTGGGGGTTTTTGCATATTTTTTTTTTCAGATCTAAGTATTTTATGGAAAAATACTGATTGTTTTACTTATTTCTTTGTAAATCTCATTTCAGGGCAGCTAACTGAACGTAGCTTAAACATTGCCTATAAGTCTGTTGTAAAACAGCATCTTACTAAAATATACAGTCTCTATAAATGTCTAATCAAAGTTTTGTGGTGTTTTTTTTTTAAGCGGATCAGTATTGAAGGATCCCTTTTATCTCAAGCCACCAAACTAGGATCAAGTGAAGCCATGCTGAATTCTAGAAAGGTTTCGTTGGAACCCAGTGGCCTGGAGAGCCAGTTTCAAGAGTCCATTGAGCCAGCCTACAGCAGTGATCAGGATGAAAATCTTCAGTCTTCTGCTACAGAACAGATTGATGCTGATGATGAAGAAGAGTCTGAACAGGTAGGAAAAAGAGGGGAAAAAATTTTTTTTTTTTTTTTGTCCTGGGGAGGATGGAAGAGGGATTAAAATTATCTGTAAAACAGCAAGGGGCAGGAATGTGTTACAAGTGTTTACATTCTCTGAGTTTTAACAGAGAAGATGTAAAATTAGCCCCCATACAAAGGAAGAAATCCCCACTGCTTGAAAGAGATTTTACTTAGTCCTTTGTGGTCCTCAAGCCTACTTCTGTCAGAAAGCTATTGCTTTTAACTGTTGTGCACAACCTTTCCTTACTTCTGCAGCTAGTGCCATGCAAGAAACCTTTTTACACCACATGTGGAGACAGTGCCTTCAGATCTCCAAAGTGAGGACTTGAATATTAAGTTAAGATTCAGACACTGCCACATGTGATGGGATTTTTCTTGACCTGTGGTTGCTGGCAGTAGCTAGGAACATGTGAACTTTGATTTGAGAAGTTGTGAGTGGGATTTCTGAAAATAAGAATCTTTATCTGTTCCTACTGCACTGGTGATAGTTCCCCCCACTCTGTATGATGTATCTGCACATATAGCACTTCTAAAAGACTAAAACCCAGCTTTGAAATGTGGCTGTATTAAAGAATCTAGATTTTGAGTTTGTTTGGTTTGGTTGATGCCGAGGTCATATCCTACTGTGGTCTATTTATTTTGTGAATTATCCAAAAGCTGTTACTAATAATATTTTTGAAGCTTACTGTGCATTTCCTCTTGAAATTACACTATTTACTTTGTAAATCTGTGATAAAATAGTATGTCATACCATTGTAATGCAGTGTCTTGTAATTCTTCATCTTCCTGACATGAGTAAGTACAAAAGAATGAGTAAGTGCAAAAGAATACCACTGTAAAAATGTATAATAGTAGCTTAGTGTTTAATCCTAGGTGTGGCAACAATACCTTCTCAGATTCCCCATGTTCCCACCATGTCACTCTAAAGTTAATTTGGACACCGCGCAACGTATAACATTCTGGCCTTCTGTTTGTTGTTTGCTTTTTTCTGGGAGGTTGGATGGCAGCATGCTTTACTTTAGACCTCTTCTTAGTTTTCAAGAGTGATAGTAAGACTATCTCCTCCCCTTTTTAAAATAAAAAAATCTTTGAAAATTCAATTTTTCTGTGACCACATTCTTCTGTTATAACTCTGGCTACAAGTTTAAGCCATTTCCCTTGTCCAATTTCTATGTATTCTTTTACACCTACATTTTTATACATTGACTCTGCTTTCAACCCCTTTAGACAAGTTGTATGGATTGATATAATTTATTTGGTTATGGTAAAGGAAGTTTTCTAGGCTCTGGATCATTCTTGTGGCAGCACTCTGACTACTTGTCCTTCTGGTGTAGATGCCTGGCCTGTTCTAGCTGCTACTAATTCTTCTCAACAAACTGTACAAAGAACTGTATGTTTCTCTTTTCTTTTAAATCACAGGGAGTGCAGCAAAACTCACTGCAGAAATTGAAAGGGGGAAGAAAAAGACTTAACAGTCAAGCTGCTGAAAATGTTGAAAAACGGAGAAGTGTTAATCTCAACAAGTGTGAAACACAGGTATATAGGGTTTTTTTTACTTTCATTTTGCTATCATCATAGATATGTCAAAGAAATCTGTGTTTTTACTAGATGTCGTCTTCTGTTTGTCAGGTATTATTATTCATATCATTGAAATATTCATCTGTATGATAAAAGACTATTTTTTGGGGGGCAGGGGAAAAAAAACCAACTAACCAAAGCAATCAGCATTAACTTAAGAAAAGGAGGCTGAGGGGAGACCTTATCATGCTCTACAACTACCTGGAAGGAAATTGTAACGAGGCTGGGGTCAGTCTGTTCTCCCAAGTAACAAGCAACAGGGACAAGGGGGAGCGGCCTCAAGTTGCGCCAGAGAAGATTTGGGTTGGATATCGGGAAAAATTTCTTCACTGAAAGGGTTGTAAAGCACTGGAACAGGCTGCCCAGGGCAGTGGTGAAGTCACCAGCCCTGGAGGTATTTAAAAAATGTGTAGATGTGGTGCTTAGGGATATCATTTAGTGGTGACCTGGCAGTGCTGGGTTAATGGTTGGACTTGATGCTCTTAAAGGTCTCTTCCACTGAAATGATTCTGTGATTCTGCGAATTATTTTTCCCCCTCTTTCCCAACCTCCTGCCAGAAACATCTACAACATCCTTCATGTTAGCATTAGCAGGCATGTGGCCTTGCTGTAAACTAGATCTGCTAGCTGAGCCGGATGAAAACACTCCAAAAAGAAAATGAAATTTTCAGTGGCTTTTGATAGGGAGCATAACATACCTTTCTGCTAAGGTTATAAGCAAGGGGAAAGGGAGGAAAGCAAAACTTTTGGCACAAGCCCAGAGTCAGATTAGTTTAATCCTAACTGTGAAACTGTAGAGTTAGCATAAAAGGTTTAATCTAACTCCTGCCAAAGAAATTTGCCTTTAATTACTCATGTGTTAGCATGAGCCATGTTACTAACGCCAAGAGTGAACTCTGAGCCATGGTAAGGATTAAGAGACAAAGTAATCTGTCATTACAACTTTGGCTTCCTGGCTTTCTAGTGAAGAGCCTGCTCACCTTGCTCATCTCCACCTGACTCCATGTTGTGGGACATGTTGGTGCTATGGCAGTTCTGTGAATGGAGGGAATTGCTGTATTATTGCAGGGGATAGGCTAATGTTACCTGCGTATTTCAAATCTCCACAGAGCTCCAAGGACCCTTCAGATGAAGAGTCAACCCTGCTGAACACCGATCTTCCATTTTCCTGCACAGCTAGACAGCCACAGTCATCTAGACAATTCAGCACACCCCAGAGCAACTCACTAATCATGAATATCCTGGGGGGGAGTACCTCTGTCAGAAACATCTGGACTGACCACCAGATCAGACAAGCATTGTTTCCCAGCCGGCGCCCACCTTATGAGAATGAAGATGATGAAGATGATTATCAGATGTTTGTACCATCAGTGTCTACATCCAATGCTAGTTCAGCTGTGGCTGGAGAAAGGAGGGGTTCTTCTGGGCGACCATGCAGCTGGCACTTGGGGGTAGTGCATCAAAATGAGACTTCCAGCCCCACTCATCACAAAATTGTTAGGCGGGCCAGTAGTGCTGGTGAAAGTAACACGTGTACAGCCAGTGCAAGGTATAAAATAGGAGAGCGCAGTTCTCGAAGGGAAGTGAAGAGAGCAGAGGTGAGTGGTATGAATGCATATCCCAAATCTTCAGAGGAGCTGACCATTGATGATATTGAACATGTTTATGATAATATAAGCTATGAAGACTTAAAGCTGATGGGTCTGACAAGAAGGGAGGAGACAGACCGCAGTCCTCAGAGATCTGCTAGAGACTCCCTCTACGAGGCTGAAAACAAAAGCAGCTTAGATTCACCCTCCAAAAAGAGGACAGGAAATCAAAACAGGGCCTCCATTCGTGCTGGTAGGGATGAGATACTACTCAGTAGAGAAGCACCTACTTCAAGTTTGGATGAGCTCAGGATTGTTGAAGACAACATCTATGACACCATACTGCTTCCAGAAACAGCACTATTGAATTTTAAATGTGACCCCTTAAAATCCTCTAAAAGGAGGAGTTTTCTGGCCCTGGAAAAAGACTTTGCATGTTGTGACAATCTACGGCAGTTTGTTTCTGAAGAGAGTCTCCAGTTCAGTGAAGATGAAAGTCCTTACCATCATGTTCCTGTCGACAATGACTATTTGAGCTTGGTAGACAGCTCCTCCAACTCAGATTCGCTGTCCCATAAGTCTGCAGCAGATAAACTCTCAGAGGAAGTAGATGAGATTTGGAATGACCTGGAGAACTACATCAAGAAGAATGAGGAAAAGACAAGAGACCGTCACCTTGCAGCCTTCCCTGTTTGTAAAGATGATATGCAGGAAAGGTTGCATGCTGGTAGTACACCTGAACTGAGTAAAGATGTAGAGTACTCACTGTCTACTCTCTCTCTGCCGGAAACTCCTATTTTCCCTAACACTGTGAAGCCCAGGGCTGCCACCATAAGTGAGGCTAATCTCAGGCTTGAAGACACTACACCATGCAAGGAGAACTCTTTTAGGAGTCTTAACAGAGCTTCCTTCTCCTGTGAGATGCCTTTTGTAGATAGTCCATACGAGTCTGCCAACAGCGTTCTGTCCAATGCGCATGCAGAGGGCACGGAAAATGACTTGGCTGTTGTAGATAAAACAAAGAACAGAGTTTTTATGATGGCAAGGCAGTACAGTCAAAAAATTAAGAAGGCTAACCAGCTTTTAAAAGTTAAAAGTCCAGAGCAGGAGCAGCCAGCTAGCAGACAACAGAAACTGAAACACAAAGATCTTGCTGCTATTCTGGAGGAGAAGAAACAAGGGGGTCCTGCTATTGGTATGTTAAAAATATTTTTATACTGATCTATTTCTCTAGTAACTTTCAGTGAAATTTGAGTACTGAACTGGAAGATGAGGAATTTTCCCCACCTTGTTAGTTGCGTATCAGCATTATATTTTCTGTGGTACCATGGAAATGAGTTTTCTGTGACAGCTTCTAACGTGAATAGTCCTTTATATCTTGTTGTTACTTGATAAAATTGGGAAGAAATAGCAGGGTAGTATCCGGAAAGATGAATTCAGCTGATGCTGCAAATAGAAATCATGCCTGAAGGCCTATTGGCCTTATTACAGAAAAACAGTCATTTCCTTTAACAGAGTGATCTTTGGAGTTTGACTACAAAGGTGTGCTTTCAGGTAGGTTCATCTCAGAACAGGTCATGTACATTTGCTCAGGTACCATCTACATCACGCCCGTAAGCATAAGGAATGGGGTCAGATAAGGAGGAGCTGGTGGTCTTGCTCTGTCTAATGGATATGCAAGTTGTGGATATGCAACAGCTTTTGAACTATTTTTGTCCATGGTCAATTGAAACAAATTGGAGACATTGAGCCAGTGGACTCCATGCACTAGAGTGTCATTCTTGCCTTCTTGTGACATTTATAAAAGTCCTTAAATATCTTATTTACCAGGCCATTTTCAGAATGTTCTTTTCCACTTTAACATGAAACAAGCAGCGTATTATTGAAACCGTGTTCTACATTGCATCCTCCATGACTGCTCACTGTTGCAAGATATTTTATGCTTCTTTTTCTCAATACAATGTACTGAAATGCATGGCTCTTTCAGTCTCTATTGTTCCATGGACTTTGTTGAGGTTGAAGATAGTGACACAGTTGTAAACTTTTCTCTTGACCAATACAAAGCTTTTTGAGGTTTTAAAATCTTCATGTGACTCATTCAAATGGATTGCTTGCCTCTGCTTAATTAATTCTATCTCCTTTCTAGGTGCCAGAATAGCTGAATATTCCCAGCTTTATGACCAAATCGTCTTTAGAGAAAGTTCACCTAAGGTCCACAAGGAAGCCTGGGCCACTCCTCAGGAGCCATTAGCCGGGCGGTTTTCCACGCCCATGGCTGCTTCTCCTTCCTGTTCCCAGGCTGCCAGTGAATGCTCAAGAGCAGAAGATTGGCTTTTGCACTCTACATACAGTAATGGTGAACTGGCCGATTTCTCTCCATGGCCCGAATCCCAAGACCCAAAGTCCAAGAGCTCGTTTACAGAAGCTGGTACAAAAAGCAGTTCAAGGCAGTTGCCATCAGCTGGCTCAGTGCCTTCCCTTCAGCTTTCTAACCGCTTGCATGTCCCAGCACAGAGGTGGAGTGCCGTTATAAGTCAACCAAACAAAGAAAACTTACATCAAGATCACATCTATAACTCCCTTGGTAGAAGAGTAAGCAATGTAAAACCACAGGCGTACAGCAGGTCACAGTCATCTTCCTCAATTGTGGTCAACAGGTCTGGAGAATCAATCATATATCCTAATGAAATGGACAAGAAAAAGCTCCATTCGAACAGGAACTCCCGATTCAACAGCCATCAAACACCACGCATTGCTTCAGGATGTACAGGGCCTGATATGAGAAAGCAGACCCCTGAAAACTGCTCAGATATGATTCTGCAGGATTCTCAGAAGGTCCTGAGAGTGAACAGGGCCTCCCCTCTGACAGCACAGATGGCCACTCAGAACTATTTTTTGAATTTCAAAGATACTGCAGAAGGAGAAGGAGATGATGATGATGACTACGTTGAAATAAAGTCTGAAGATGAGGGATCTGACTTGGAGATTTCTCAGAACCAAACAAGGAAATCAGATCCTAAACTGCATAACACAGATGCTGTTCCTTCTGAAATGCTCTGTGGCAAAACTGTCTCTTGTACTCCTGCAAAGTCCGCCAGCAGCAAACACGCGCTTACCCCATATCTGACTGCATATAGTGATTCAGATAAACTGAATGACTACCTGTGGAGGGTACCATCTCCTAATCAGCAGAATATTGTCCAGTCTTTAAGGGAAAAGTTTCAGTGTCTCAGTTCAAGTAGCTTTGCTTGATGTTCTCAGTAATTTCTAGCTGTGCTGCCTTGTCATGACAGAGCGTATACTAGGACAATCAGTACTGGCATCATGTATTTCCATAATATTACACCACGAGGCATTATATCACAGTAATATTGTAAATAGATGTGAAATGTATCTTTTTTAAAATGGTTTAGAATCCTGGAAGTGAAAAAGGCCATGTGCGCACTGTCTGGTGTCTCGCTCCCTAGCGCAGGTGGAATTCTCATCTCCTGTTTAACCTTTGCATCTCTTCCCCTGTTAGGTGTGACACCCTTTGATTCTCACTATCGAACCAGGCGTAATGCTGTTTGATTGTTAAAACATTTTATCATGTGGAAGCCCTAGTATCTGGACTTTTGAGTTAGTGACCAGTGTTTTGCGTCCAAAATACGTGATTACTCTGGTTATGTATGGGAGCATTTAGCTGAGCAGCTACTCCTGTGACTGCAGACTTCTGGGCAGGGTTCTGGTAATTACACCAACATGCCTGGTGTGCAATTGCACATCCTTTTGCATGTTACTTTTTGTCAGACAGATTGCAAATGTATGGGACCAAAGCACACGCTACGTGACTTTAGAACAGACTGCTTATGTTTTAAAGAAAATCTAGTCCTAGTGCTTGTGAGGGATGCCAGACTGATAGCTCTGTGTCTGAAGCCTCTTCTGTGTTCTACAGCTGCATAGCAGGCAGAGTATGGGCAGTGGCAGCTTTTTATGTGAACCTGTGGATGTGATGCAGTCCTTGCCTTTAGGATGTGTTGGGCACTAGAAAGGGAGCTCTGCTGCTTGTGAAGATGGCTAGACTGAGTTTGGTACCTCCGGTGATGGTGGTGTTTCTGACACGCAGGCAAAATTTGAGTATTTTGTAGCTCAGAGCCCAGCAGTCAAAGTCTGCTGTGTGAGTTTGTAAAGTAGCTGTATGTTATACGCAGTGGCCTGCAGGGCATCTGTTTGAGTCCCACTGTCACTAACCCCAAGAGGGAATGGGGCTTGGCCAGATGCTTGGGTGTAATATCAGTCACGGGGCATGTTTGGGCCCATAGGGTGGTTCAGCGATACTGCTGGTGGAGTAACAAGCTGCCTTCACCAGGGAATAATGTATCTATCTCCTGTAGAAGGAAATGTTGCTTCCTGTCAGAGTGATAAAATAGGTATTTTCTAGACCAGTCAGGGCTGAATGTAATCCAATTTCTGTACGACGAAAGTAGCTTAAAAGAGGAGAATACATTCCATTCTTTTGCAAGTAATGTATAGAATAAATGCTGCCATTTAGAACAAGAACAGGCTTTCCAATACGATGCACATTTACTCCCCTTCATCATCTTTGTTGCACAGCTTTGGATTCTGTTACTTGAAAACATTGTACCTTAGAGGAAAGCCTAAATGTGTCTACACTGATCATCATGTGTGACTGTTGTTCTTTTTTGGTGCTTAAATTCTTCAGATTACGTGGATAAAGCCAGTACCAAGTTAAACATATCAATAAATAAAGGAGTTTCATTGAAACACGATTTTTACTACCCACATATCACTCCCCTCAGCTACAGAGCACGGTATTTCCAGAACAGTGATTTACTACATTGGTCACCATGAGGAAAACCTGAAGTTAGTGTACAGCTGATTACTTGTAAGACTTAAGGACTTGAAGTTGTTAGAATGGATTAAATTATTTACCATGTGTTATCTTGTGTTGGCTAGGAATTGTTACTTTGAGGGCTGGTTGGTCATGGTACTTACTAGCTCATACCACAGGGATACTTGTTACGGTCAGCACATCCATTGTGATGGGCCCCGCATCTGTCTAGTAAAATCCGACTGAGAAATAATGTTGTACATATTTAAGACGCCGAGGTGTAGCAGAGCCCATATTTATTTAATATAGCTTGTAAAGTATTGTAAATATGAATAGAAGTTAAATCTGTGCTTTACCCGCATACGTCTAGATTTGTTTGAACAGCTTGGAGAACGTTGTTTAACTCTTCATCTCATGCGGTCAGTGGGGTTGGGGGGGAACACAAACAGAAGAAGGGACTTTACTAGTGTGTAACCTCTCCCAGGGACCATTTCATACTATTTCTAATAAACGTTGTGTATGCAAAAGCTTTGGGTTCCGTTCATTGCGGTCGGGGGGTGGTGGTGGGCAGGAGGATGTTCGGGTTTATTAACGGAATGAAGGGAAATGGTGGTTTCTGTCAGTCGTAGGTGATGTTTGGGGGAGATTTGGTGGTGGCTTTTCTTTTTTTCTTGCAGGCAGGCGGAAGCGACTGAGGGCCGGGGCGGGGAGCCGAGCGGAGGGGCGGGCGCTGCTGCGAGTACCGCCCCCCCCCCCCCCCCCCGCTCGCCTCGCTGCCGGCTCCGGCCCCGCTGTTGCTGCCCGCGGATCCCGCTGGAGTGATGAGGGTCGCGGTTCTGCGGCGCTGTCTGGCCGCGGGGCTCCCCGCCGCGCTGCCGCCGAGCCGCGGGCTGTGCGCGCGGCAGGAGCGGGGCGGCGGCGCGGTGGCGGCGGCGCGGTAAGAGGCGCACGTGGGGAGGCGGCGCCGGCTGATGCAACCGGGGGGCTGCGGAACGGGGGCAGAGGGGATGTTGAGAGGAGGATGGTTTCCTGGGTGGGTGCCTCGGGTTGTCTTTTGGGGTGTTTTTTCGGGAGGAGGCGACTTCGTGGTAGAATGTCGGTGTCGTCCCCCCAGTGCAGTCATGGTTTTCTTGCCGGCGTTTAGGGGCTGATCAAAGCGGGCGGTACGTGGCGGGGGTACAGGTGAGGCTGCGCGTGGGCGTGTGCGTGGAAAACGTGTCGTGCCTGCCGTCCGCTCCCCCCCCCCATTCATTAGCCGGGCCAGTTTGTCTGCCACGGCACTGACCTGAATTGGTCATTGGCTTCTGTAAGGGCGGGGTATGAGGTAGCCACGAACTGCTCTGGGCGTATTTTTCTAGGTCTAGTCTTGTCTGTCTGTCTGTCCCTCGCAGCAGACATCTCTGAGGGGGGCTCCTCCTTCCCTTGCTGAGTGTGCACAAGATAACAGAGGAGAACCGGCAGCCACGTACCCAGAAAGCTTTTCCAGAAAGCATTCCCAGTGCCTGGCTGCCGCTGGTTTTCCCAGGCAGCGGTACAGGCACAGAGCTCCTCTGTCTCCCCGCGGCCCGCAGTGTTGAAAAGCGTCCATGGAAGTGGCCGGTTTGCTGCTCTTCGTGCTGGTGATGCCTGTGTTAAGCTGCAGCGGCCCCAGGCGTGAAGACCTCTGCTTCTGTCACTGCCTGGGCTTAGGGTGTGGAAACAAGGGACCGACCCGAGCCGAGGGCTCAGGGTAGTGGGCCCGTGCTGTGCTGCCTGTGGTAGGGTTGGACAAGCTGCCCTCTGAAGTAGCATAAGCTAGCTATAAAGTTTTGGGCATGTTGGAGCAATGACACATGTGGCTGTAAAACAGAGGTATTTTGATCTGTTGAGGTTTTCTGTACCTGCTTGTTGGAACACCTCCCTTCACAGTTTACGTCCAAAAGCAATTTTGGTGGTTAAAAGCATATGCGCCTAAGCCTTATTCCATATTGCTGACTCACGGGTTTCTGCTGACTGATGTTAGGAAGGTTTATTTTGCTGAAGATTTGTCTGTTATTGTGTTGCAGCAAAATCACTGAAAATGCAAAGAAATCCTTGGCCTCTCTTAAGAGAGAAAACCCTCATCTTGAGCCCGTGCTTGCTATTGTTCAGGTAAGGTACGTCTGTGTGCTCGCTGGCTGCGAGAGTTCCCCTGCAGTACTGTTGCTTGTCTGAAACTTCAGGAGCATATGATGCAGAAAGTAACTTTTATTCAAGCAACGTGATATGAGGATGTAATCTCACCAGACTATAGATTGAGGGAGGAATCTCAATCTCATAAGCCCTTATCCAGGCCTGAAACAGCCACAGGAAACTTAAGGCTGTGGGAGAGGTTTGTGAAGGAAGGGAACGATTTTAGCCCTTCTTCCCTTTGCTGACACAGTCTTCCCCATTGTAAGCATAGCTTGGTTTTTCTTACAGGTTGTCTAAGTTGTAAAGTCAATGGAGTTCTCAACCTTTATTTAGCTTGAAGCTTTTGTTGCAGCCCTGAATAAAGTGTTTACCATGCCTGAAAATGTGGGCCTGCCTTCACCTCCCACCCCTGAAATGACATTGCCAAGGTTAAGGAGAGACCCTGCCTGCTTCCTGCCAGCCTTCGTTGCTTTTGGACAGCTGTAGCTTGTGACTGCATTATGCTGTTCTAAGGAGAGGAAAACCATACTGAAAAGTCTCAGTCAGCTCCAAAGGGCCTGTGTGAAATAAATGCCCTGTGTAAAGCGTCATCATCCTTTAGAAGTAGCAGCACTTTCTAAGGTGAAGCAATCTCGTAGTAATTGAGAGCGGTTGTATTACTCACCTCTGAAGAGATTTCTTTCCCATCCCACTGGAGCTGCTGTCTCTGAAATAGGCAAACTTGTAGATGAGGATTGCTTTCCCTGCAAGCTTGAGATGTTTGTCTTCAGACTTCATCAGCTTTTGGGCCAAGAAAATGGGGTGTTTGTCATTCAGAGTGGAACCCAGAGCTGTGTGGGCAGAAACATTCTTGTCCTGTTTCCTAGGACAGTCCTGTTGGTTTTGAGTTGGCGCACCCTGAATCTTTAACCCAATAGGTTTTAATTTTAAAACCTAACTAGAAATATTTTTGAAATAGTGCTAGTGAATCTAAGAAATGATGCACCACATTTACTTCAGTAGATCTTCTAAAGAGACTGACTGAACAAGCTCTCCCATCTCTTACCCTCCCCAGGTAATTGCTGTTAATGTTTTCAAATAGCCCTCTAAGGCTGTAAGTTTAAGGACTGCTGGAAAAGCAGTGATCCATCCTCTCAATCACCTGTTGTTTCTCAATCCTGTCTCGTCTCCATACAGTTGCACTATGAGCTAGATTGATCCACTCTGGGCTGGAGGCATCTAGGGTGGCTTCTGTTCAGCCACACTAGGCCCTGAGTCTGGTTTTCTGCAGGGCCACATGCTGGCACGTAAAAAGGGACATTGTGTAGGTTGGGAGAGAACATTGTCTGAGGAGGGTGAGGTCCCTACTCACTTGTAATACAATTTGGGATGCGTCTACATCAGTGTTTTAGTTTGAGTCATGGTTGTGCTTTAAATGATTATCCCTCTTGTTCCTATTTAACCCACTTGGTTTGCATCATGAGATGGCGGTAGGAACATGTGGGCTAGATCTTCCCAGGTGAAATTCATGAAGATGATGTACTACAGCAGAACTCATTTTAGATGTGTATTTGTTGGTACAAAGAAGACTTGTTTTAGTCTACAAATGGTCTTGTGGTTCAGTGCTCTACTGGGTAACATGGACAGAGCCTTGAGATTCATGCTGTTTTCCACATGCTGTGTTGCACCCAGAGGAGTAGAGCTTGAGCAGCAAAATGATCTCGTTTGCTAGTTGCTTCTGGGTAACAGCAGTCAGCATAACGTGGCACCACCTATGCAGCAGTACTGGGTGTGAGGAGTAGCAGACTGAGCCCACTCTGGAATGGTTTTAGATGTGTTCATTTCCTCTCAAGCCATCTGCATTGATATAGAGATTGATACCTGCATTGCTTAATATCTGCACTGAACCTCAGTTGGAGCTGTGCAACAGCAAAAAATGATTGGTGGCTGATTATTAATTTTGGTGAACCTGAAAACTAATATACAGCAGCAGGATCCTGCTTAGCGGTGGAGCTGTTGCCCTGCAAAGCTCAGCAAAGCGCTGCCAGCTCCACTGCCTGTCCTGCCCTGCCCCTGGGCTCAACCAGCCCACGTCCTGAGCTCTCGCCTTGCCTGTGCCACTCTGCAGGTTGTCAGGGGAACTGGTTCAGGGCAGGGGCTTTCTGCACCCACACGAGGTGAGCGTTCACCAGCTGGTGCTGCAGGGGTGGTACAGAGGACAGCGTGGTACTGCTGGTGGCTGAACCCCAGATAAACCTGAAACAGTCCTGGCAGTTACACATCACTGTAGGGATACATACTGTGTTTACTGGCATAGGAGACCACTTACTGAGCTCTCCTTAATCCCATCTCTTCTTCCCTCATCACAGTGTGAGTTCCACCATGTTCTCAGTGCTGCGTCTCACTCCTGGCTGCTAGATTTGGGGAGTGGAAGACTGGTCTTGTGGCACAAGTGATGCAGGCAGTGCTGGGCTGTGGGAGACAGCTGGGGGATGGAGGGCAAGCCCTCCTGCCCTCTCAGGAGCTGCCTTTCTCTGCAGACCCTGTCCTTCTAATTGCTCTTTTCTTTTCATTGTCAGCAGTCTTGAACCATTTGAGTTTATCAGGTTGGTAAATTGTTACGGGCTTGAACCAAAATCATTTTAGGTGTTGCTAGTGACAGCCAAAGCCAGCACTGGCAGCTAACCATTGAAGTGAGCGGCCGACTGTGATGGGAGGTCACTGGCACTGTGAAAAAAGCTACATAGAATATGTGCATGAAATAGTAGCAAATCTTTTAAAAATTATTTGTTTTGGTCGTGCTGTCTGGGTTGGAAGACAGGTTTTATACGTAATCACATAGATAGAAGCTTTTTACTCATGTTGTTATGAAGCCACTAACATTTTTGAGGGTGGAACCCTCACTGATTTGTTGGTGGGAGGTTTCTAGTTCTGGATGTTGAATTCTGAGTTTTATTGTTACAATACTTGAAAATATTTCAAGAGCCTCCTAAGCTTCAAGAGTAACTTGAAGAGTAAAATTCAGTTGTAATTATTACAATTAAATATTGTATGATATACAGTGCATATAGGTGTAGAGACCTCAGGGAAGAGGATTCCTGGGTGAGATGGTCTCCCAGGTAAATCTACCCAGGAGAAACTTCTATCCTAGTGCAGGTGCCTGCTGGCAGTTGGGAGGAGCTGATAACTTCTCTTGCTTCTGTATTGACAGAACTCACTGCAGTATGTGATGATAATGATTTGCCTCATTTCTGGTGGTAAGGCAGACCAGTGGTGTTAGGTGATATGAGGACACGGCACGAGATGCTGCTGTTGCTGTTGCCTGTTTCATTGTCTTTACATGGCTGGAAGGATGGAAAACAGTATGTTCAGATACAGATTGGTATCTTTCTTAAATGGTAAATTTACATTAAGGAAATGACCACTCTTGTCTGTAAAAGCCACGCTAGTACCAACACACTCTTAAACTAATCAAGCCAAAATAAATTTACTGGATGGCCTTCTACTTTGTTCTTAGGATTGGTAGACTTTTTATTTGTTTGAATAGTAGTAGACACAAACATCCTCACTGTGTTTCTTGCATAGACCTGTTCATTAGGTCACACATTTTCAAATGTAAATTTATTATTTTAAAACTTAGTTTCTGTTTTGTTCCCCAAGGCACATAATGATAATTTGATTCAAGAAATAAACAAGAACTTTGCAAAAGAGGTAAGCTTTAGCCTATACACTTGTTTTTAATCATTAGATACTTGCCTTTGATAATTTTAAGTGTTTTCTTTCGGCAGGTTGGTCTACGTGTTGTTCACGTCTGTCTCCCTGAAGGCAGCAGCAAGGATGAGGTAACTGCAGTACCTGAAGGACTCTTCCTTTTTTTGCTTTCATCATAAACTTATATTTGTTGCTGACATTCATTATCACTTTGAACTGATCTCTATTAACTCAAATTAGGGTTGGAACTGCCTTAGTTCATTCAAGTAGCAAGTACTATCCATTTATTGGCAAGCGTAAGAAAAAAGGGAATTAATAGACTTGTCTGCTGTCCCTTGGCGACCTGAGGCACAATCAGCAGAGTAATATTTTGGTTTTATATCAGGTATTGTAACTGCAGTGTACCTGCATACCAGCATGGCTATCTCCCATCTTGTGACTGTACTGGATTCTTGCCCAAGTTATTCGGGGAGATTAAAGATTAATTGATTTAGAGGAGAAAAGGGTTGAATTTATTTGCCTGTTTATTGATCTCGTAATCCTTAAAGGGTGTATTAAAAAAATCATCCACCACATAGTCACTAGAGGGCTGAATTCTTCCTTTGTTGAAGGCGTTATATCGCTAGTACCAAGTATGTTTTAATGTAGCAGACCATATTAATAGACATGGTCCTGAGGCATCTGAAAGTAAAAACAGCGGAGGAATGTGTAGTAAAAGACGCCACTGTTCCCAGCTGGCCTCCTTGTGCTTGGCGAGTTCGGTAATCCTACAGGCTTGTGGTTTTTACATACTGTTTTGTATTTGGTACACTTTGTTTTTAAAATGATATTGGCTTGCAGTGTAATCTCAAGAACAGCTTCCAGATACGCTATGAGGAACTTACTGTGAAGAATTTTAGGAATCCAGTTTTGTGGATGATGAATAGTCAGCTACCTGGTTAAGAAGGGTAGGCTTTTGAAATGAAGACCAAATGCACTTTGCTGTTGGTAAATGCATTTTATCTGTTGAGTAACATAGTAGGAAATCGGTAAAATACAGTAAGTATGCAGCAACAGTTGCTGTTACTTTGAACTAGTATCTTAGAAAGGGGCTAAGCTGTGTATGTAAAGAGAAGAGCAGGGCATTTTTGTTATTTGAAGAAAGATACTTTCAATAAAGTTCATAATGGTTTGCTTGCTCTCCTGGTTACTCACTATGACAGAGGTTTTTTTCATCTGTTGAAATTCACATGCTAGCTTGCATTCCCTGGTCTGGGAAGGTGGGAGGGATTTCCACACTGTGCACTTTTTGTTATGCCACAACTACCTGTGTACAGTAAAGGCAAGTTAATAAAAGATTGCTTTACCCTGCGTGAATTTAAGTATTTTAAATGCTGTGATGAAGGAAAGCTGAATTAAGGTAAAAGAGAATGAAAATGTAAAACTGAATTGTTTTCCCAGGAAGCAGGAATATAATTTGAAGTTCATTAGATTCAGTCTATTTATGAACTGAGGAAAAAATATTTTCTCTTAAATACTAATCCAATTAAATTATACAGCTTTGTGGTGATTGCACAATGATTTTATTTATATGATGCAAAGATGTGCTTACATGACATTTCTCACATGAAAAACTTCAGTGTTTTATTCCATTCTTCACGGTCAGAGTAGAGAGGTGTATATCACTATGGGTCAGTGTTGCACTTTAGAGGTGAAGCAGTCAAGAGTAGGTAGTACAGTCTCAGATGTCAACTATGACCAAGTACAAAATGTTTGATCTCACATCTGGTTCAGTACTTGAAATTCATAAATTTTTGTGCAGTGCCTTTTCAAAATAACAGTTCTTCACAAGACGACTGTTGGCTTTTAGGATCAGGGTGTTTTGAGAAGGAAAGTTGGTAAGAACATATGCTGGTTTAGTAAAATGAATTTTCTCTTGTATAATTGGTTTTATCAGTGTTAACAACTTTCTGTCCATATTCTGTGTTGGGACATGACCTCATCCTGTACTAAGCTGTGTTTTAACCAAGGTTTCTTAAAGCATCTTCTGAAGCCATTACAGTGTCAAGCTTTTGCTGAGATTTGGAATGGTGAAAGATGAAGTGCTTTTGGCAGCATAATGTCACTTAATATGTGTTGGCTTTGCAAAATACCAGGTTTGTTTAATTTGGTAAGCTATGGAAATAGACAACAAGGAAAGCAGGTTAATGGTATTTCAGTTAGAAGTTGTGGTAATATATGAGAGAAGCAAAGGTGGCCGTAAGGTAGTTTTTAAAGACAGGTTTTATCCCCTTGTAATAAGATTCTTTCTTTGTCTGTTGTTGTGATCTTCAATGCTTTTTCATTAATTTCCTAGATTGTCAATGAAATCCTGAGACTTAATGAGGATCCCAATGTGCAGGGCCTTGCCCTTGACCTCCCAGAAAGCTTATATAGCAGTAAGATATTAAATGCTGTGAAACCGGAGAAGGATGTGGATGGGTAAGTGAAGCACTGAGAAATATCATTAGCAGATGCAACGCTGATGACTCTCTAAAAGCAATTTTCTCTTGTGCTTTTCATTAATGGATTCTTCAGTCAATGTGTCTAGCTGTGTAATTGAGCAGTGATAATGGATGCCACTGAATCAAGGTGAAGTCTTCTGCTGAAGACATTTTGATCATTATCTTTTTAATCTTTACATGCTGTATATTCAGGACATGGTCTTTTCAAAGAACTTGAAGACTAAGTTCTGATTTACTGGTGATACTTGAGGTATTTCAGTACTTCAGTAATACAAGTGGTAATCACAGAGTACTGAACACAAATCCCAAAATTTTCACAAGAGGGTTTGGTGGAAAAGTTGCAGAGAAGGTTTTAACTTCCTTACAAGCGCTCTCTCGTGGTGGAAGAGTAGGCTGTAATAGTTTGGACCCATTAGCACAACTTCCCAATCAGTCTTGAGTTGACTGCTCTCTGGAGAGACTGCTGGCGTAATTTGGTGTCTGGGTTACCATTTTGCTGCTCTTGCAGCCTTCTTGCTCTCAATTGCAGACTGTTAACCTTTCCCCCACCCTGCCACCCCCACCCCCCCCCCCCATCTTTTTTTTGCGTGTCAGAAAAAAATTCTGAAAATCTTGCAAATTAGTTACCTTTCCATTATCTGGAGTACTGGAGATTGACAGAGAATAGAAAATTCAGAGCATCCTTGTGTATGAGAGAGGATGCAGTGCAGCATGGAACCACATGAGTTCCCCCCAGCAAGCCAGAAGGGTGTATTGCTGCCAGCTCAGCTTGGCTCTGGCAGCGCTGGTCTGGTTCTGCTGCAGCCACTGAGGTGTTTTGGCCCAACATGCTGTGGGTAGCCCACCACGATGAGTGAAGAGCTGCCTGTGTGTCATGGGCTCGTGCTAACTCTCAGATCCCTGTCCTGGCCTCTCTTGAGGCTCAGTGTTTGTCTAACTGGGTTATGGGATGATACAAATTAACCACAGTACATGACTATCAAAAGATTTACTTTTATGAGATGTGTTTACTCTTGGGATTAACTGTTAGCCGTGTTAGGAGTGTTACTGAGGTTTTGTTACAAAAACTCTTGGTTTTTTCAATTGCCTTATTTTTCCTCTGCAGATTATCTGATGTAAACCTAGGACGCTTGGTACGTGGCCATGCCTCTGACTGTCTAGTTCCCCCAACAGCATGTGCTGTGATGGAGCTTCTTGAGGATTTAGGTGAGACTTTCTATCATAATTATTACATTAATTTTAGCATAACTAATTTTCTCAGCTTTAGTCCTGACTGAGAGACAATACAATCTCATCTTCTTGTGTTTTCTGATTTGTATTGTTTTCCCACCTGACATGTATTTGTCTCCTGCTGGTGGGGGAACCTCAGTGAGATCTGAATGTAATATTTGCAGAAATGGGTCTCAGTCCTACAGATTTTGAAGGTTAGGCAAGTATTACCTGCCATCAGCAGATCACTGAAGCCACCTGAGACATACAAGTTTTAAAAACCAAATACAAACATTACTTAGGGATTTCACTTGACGATTCTGATTTGTGTGAACAGCTGGAGAAATCCTGGTCTGCCTCTAAATAACCTCTGAGCAAATCTTTTAGTTTGGGTTGTATTGTGTGAATGCTGACGTTGAAATGATAAATTTAAACAAGTGGCTTTACAGTGTATGAAGACACTGTTAGTTTAAGGCAGCATTTCAGAAGTAGTTTCTCCTATAGTGATTTGCAATTGTTGAAACAAGGATTTCTGTAACAGAACTCGAAACAGAAGGTCAGATGTACTTAGTAACAAATATGAATGAAAGGATTTGTGCAAATAAAATGCCAGAAAACCAGAAGAGCAGTATTTGCCTACTTGAATTAGAGGGTTGCCAGGAAGCAACTTAAAACCTGCATGGACCCTAAAGAGTTGCCTGTGATGACATAGCTGCTGTGGTTGTACAGGCACACAGCGATGTTCTGTTGTGAGCCACTGTACTGGCTCTTCTGGAGGGCTTTGGTAGTGGGTGGCCTGGTAAAGGCAGGGGGTTCACTTAGATGCTCCAGCTCTGTGGCCTGGCGGAGCCAGGTGCTAGCGCCTGTGCAGCCGAGGGAGGCTGAACCACTTGCCTTGTGTCGCGCAGGTGGAAAGACGGTGCTGCTGGTGGGAGCCGGCGGGGCGGTGGGTGCCGCCTTGCAGCACATGCTGCAGAGAGAGGGAGCGGCGACCATGAGCTGCCCGTGGAGAGCCCCTCAGCTGCAGACTAAGGTGAGCACTCTTCTGTCTGCCCAGTGCCTGGGGGTCATTCTGCACCATCCAGGCATCCCTGTCACCTGTCTGTAGCTCACGACTCCCTTTTGCTGCTCTTCCCAGGAGGGAGACTCGTCGTTGCAGTCACGGGCAGCACTGGGGCACTGGAGCTCACTGGTAGCCAGCATGGGTTAGGATCTTTTCTTCAGTTCAGAAATGGTCTGAACAAGCCATTGGGGCTTCTACTAGAATATTACAGATGTGGCTGCAGCTGGTGTAACTTCATTATTTTACACCGGTAGCTGTGAGAGAAAGAATTCAGGGATACAGTGTAAAAAAATGGTTTATGTCTTCCTCCTTCTTTCCCTTGGTGCGAGAGATGGCCGCTTTCTTCTTGTGCTGTGATATCATCCTCTGTGTGAAATGACTTTCATTGAATTTGTGTGTTCAAAGTTTGCAAATGCTGCCTCTTTTGGGACAAGGAGGATCACAATGTTTATCTGAGAACTGTAAAAGGATTCAGAGAAATTCTGGAGCCTTAATCCAAAGCTTTTAATTTACATAGTCTTCCTGGTTGTTTTTTGCAGAGCTTTTAGCAGCAGCTTGGTTTGGTATGCCTTCATGTCAAACTTCCTAGTTTGTTCCTTAGTCCCAAATTTCACAGCATGATACAGCTGGGAATGTGTTGTCCTTTAGGCATGTGCAAAGCAGTTCAGATATTAGCTGTAGAAGAGGTACATGTACTCCAGGGGTGTTTGCAAGTTGCTATAGGGGTGAGGTGCAAGGGACAGCTCTTGTGTTATGTTTGATAGCACATGCCACAAGGTGGCAGCCAATGCACAATGATAGTGTCAAACCTCTAGGTTTGAAGGCAAGGACAGGAGGAGGAAGTAAGTTTAAGCAGCTGTGATAGTCAGAAAGTTCTCTGGCAAACCTGTGTTTTCACAGCTGCGGGTATTTTTGTCAGTCTTGTCTCAGCTCTGTGCTTTAAGTGACTGACAGCACTTAGGAGACATATGCCTCTCTTGGAGATGGGAGCATGGTGAACTTAATACTAGCCACGTCTCATTCTTTAATTATTCCTTATTGCTTGGAGTTGTGCTAGAGGACTGCTTTGGGTGGGTGACAGGGTGGCCAGAGCTGCTTCCTCACAGCAAAAGACTTGGACTGGGCCAGAGCTGCTTGTGCAGTACTGTTGATATGCTGGAGAGAAATCTGTTTCCTTCCATCCAGATTCTTTCCCATCTTTGCTTTTTGGCATTCTTCATAGTTTACCTCTTGCAGCAGGTCAGTGTTGGGAAACAGAATAGGAGACCTAAACAGGAGGCAGTTAGAGGCTTTGCACATCGGTCTTCCCAAGTTCATTTTAACTTTTGGCAGTAAAGGAGTTTCTGCTTTGCCTGGAGGACTAATCAGAAGAGCTCGGGGGAAACCTACCTTCCTCTTCCTCATCTGTAAGCCTGGAGTGAGTCTCCAGTAACCCTCAGAGCGCTGCTGAACCTGGCTGGATGTAATTCTGTTATAGTTAACACTAGCTCCTAGATAAAATCTACTGCCTTCAGGGACAACTATCCTGTTTAATATTCCCAGAAGCTGCAGAGTCAGAAACTGAGCACAGATTTCCTACTGGACAATGAGGCACTGCTGTCTTGTGGCAACTTGTATTTGAAACACAACCTTTTAGATAATATGATTATAGCTGATGATATGAGTTCTTTTTCTCTTGCTTGTTTGAAATGCTGATTAAGTAAAACCAGTTTAAAGGCTTACAGGGTTTCTTCTCTTGCATTTTTTTTTAATTTGAATTTCAAGTAAGAAAACATGTCCGTCGATGTTGAGGTATTTCCAAGACTTGGAAGAATTAATGTATGTTTTGGTTTTACTGCGCAGTACACCAACTTTAGACATGGCTGTATGCTTTTTCTCCTTCCTCTGAATGTGATGCCTCTGCAGTTGCAGTCTGCGTGCTGTTGTTTGGAAGCATAACCTATGGTAGCATAACTTCACTTATGAAGTGAGGGATCAGCATATGAAGAGTATGAACTTTTCATTGGGATGCATTTGGTTTGCAATATATACTAGGAAAGGAAAAACTGATCTTAAGGATAGGTGTACTTTATTTGTCAAATGTGCTGGGCACATTTGCACTGAAGCACCACTCCCAAACTTAATGATGCAATGCCTTTCTTAAACGGGTACTATGTTACCTTTGCCTAGCTGTGCTAATTTGTTCTTCTTTTTAAAGGATAGCATAACAAGAAGTGTTTTCTTTAGAAATTCTATCAATTTAAATGAGACACGCAATACTAAGGTTGTACATTTTTTTGATCAGGTTTTGTATTGCTATGGACTTGTTATTGCTTCTTTTACTCATGCACTTTTGCAAAAATATTTTGAAAATGATCAAGAGGAAGGTATGCTTTAGTCCACCTTAGGAAGAGTCTAACAATGTAGAGGTAGCTCTGCCCACAAACGGCATAATACCATCTACCATCTGACGTAGATTGCTCCTTTAAATTAAGTCTTCTGTGTCCTATGGCAGGGAAAGGGAATAAAATAAATAATGGTGCATTTTAATTTCCTTGCTTTGACCTACATGAATAATGGACACACTTTGCATGTCCTTTTCCCTCCCCACTTCATATTTTGTTAAGGTGAACAGATCACTAATGCTTCTTTTTGTTCCATTTTGGGTTTGCTTGACTTTAGTTATGAAAAATAATCATCATGGCACAGCTGAGCCGTGTCCTTCAACACTCTTCAGCTTCCTGGGTTTTCAAATAAAATCACAAAAGAAAGAAAGCAGTGTATTTCAGAAGGTTCTGGCACAGATGTGCATAGTTGCCATGAAGAAACGCTGTTCTTTTTGCATTGTTATGTTGGATGTGAAATAAATTGTGAAGTAAGAGATAGAAGACTTGAACATCATGGTGGAAATAGGTAAGATGTTATCATTCTGTTAAGCTTTGCGTAGATAACTCTTCAAAACACAGTCACTGCAGAGTGCCTGAAGAATGACCTAGAGACATATTTTCAGGAACATCTCACTTGCCATTTGAAAATGGGACTACCCAGAAGTCAATTCAGTGTTACGGGTGAAGAATGTGAACTGATATGCTTAATCCATTATTATGTCAGAATTAGGCTTTCTAGATTGAAAGGATGTTATCAAATAGATTCAAATTGAAAAATACAGATTATTTTCTTGCCAAAACGAAGGTAATACTTAGTACCTATGGGAAAATGGAATTTCATTTCAGTTGTCTAAATTCAGTCACGATTTCAGCCCATCATCTTAAATGTAGTCTGTATGTGAACCACATCATGCCTCTTAAGACAGCTGCTATGTTACAATTTTCTTGTAAAAGAACTGAAAATTGGTCTACCTAGGTATAATTAGGAATGGAAAACTTGTTTGTAAAAGCCTGGTTGAGAAGTAGGAGAGTGGTTCAGCTGGAGTGCATGAATGGGAGGTTCCTTTGCAGGTTGGATAAGAACCTCTTTTGGCCGCAGGCTGCATTTTAGAGCCAGCACTTAAGCTTCAGACTATTAAGTCATTTACTGTCCTGTTTTTGCTGTCTTGATAAGACCAAGAGTCTTGGTACTGGCAGAAAAATATATTTTGTATTGTAAGCATGTAAGCAAACATGAAAGAATGTGAGACCAGGTATATACGGATCCCGTAAAAGAACAAGTGAGGGAGGCTGTGTGAGAGTTTCTAATGACAGTGCTGTACACAAAAGTATTTCTGCTTCAACATTTTATGTTCATCATCGCTGTTCCTTGCAATTTTGAATTTATCTCTCTGAGACCTAGAAGAACAGTTGCTAAAGCGTGCATCATAGCAGTAGGCTTGAGCCTGCAGTAGAGATGTGGACCTATTTTCACGTGCACTTTGTAGGGCAAATGCAGTTGGGCCAATGTGTTAGGAGAGGGTCTGTCAGCGTCTGGTCAAGTTGTCCCGCCAAGTTGCCAAGGATTAGCAAACCTTGAACTTCCCAAGGTAGAGATGGAGATGGAAGAAACCACATAAAGAGAACATGCCTGGGTGGAAAAAGTGCTTGGAACTAGTCATTGACATAAAAAAAATTCAGTATTTCAGAAATTAATTAGAATTGCTGTGATTGAAGTGGAATCTGATCTGTAACTTGATGTGTAAAATGATTTTTTTCATAAGAAGAGTTGTGAAAAAACTTTGAATCAGGTTCCTATTCCTCATCCCATCTCTTAAATTTTAGCTGGCCTAACTTCATACCCAGGAAATTGAGGGCTTTTACATTCCAAATATTAATTTCAAAGGTTTTTTCTTTGATCATGTATTTTAAAATGGCTTTTTTAGCAGTCAGTTTTAACTATGGGGAAATTAAAGTTTTATGCAGGCTTCATCGCAAAATTGGGTTTTCAGCTGTCTGAAATATACAGCTACTTTGTACCATTATCATTGAATACTTGCCTGGAAAGTCTGTATTGTTTTAACATTTGGTGTTCTGTCTTGGGAATGGGTGGTGCTTCTTAATCTGCTTCTACTTAAGTCTTGGTGGAGAGAGTTATGTTTTGTTATGAGGTAAGGTTTCAGATTATTTGTAGGCGCAGTTCTTCCCAACTGAAAAAATTTTTACTGGTGCAGAAGACAGGACACTGCTGGAGTGCTAGCCTATTGCCTAGTAGATTAAGGGTGGTTTGACATGATGACTGTCGTTCCTTCCCCTAGCCTGCCTGGTGGGATGCAGCCTTGCTGTCCAGGGAGCACCTGGCAATCGGTCGTCCTGCGGCCACACATTCCCTCTCATGGGTATCTTCCCGACCTTGTGGCTGTGGCTGCCTGTAGCATGTGGTTCGTGTCAGATGTGTCCTCTGTCTGGGGACTGTGTGGTGCATTTGCTAAGGAGGTTGGATATGATCTTTTCTATCTCTAATGTCTGTGATTTGTTTCTGATGTGGAAGATAAGCCTGCACATGCCTCCTAAGCCTTGCTGCTTGCTTTACTGATATACAGGCAGTTAAAAGAGTAGGTTATGGCAAGAAAGGGAAAAAAGCTTTGGTGGCGTGGGCACAACTTCTTGTGAGGGAAAATGCCCTGGTGGAGAACACAGAAATCTTTTCCAAAGACATTCCAAATTCCCTAAACAACTATTTTGCTTTCAGTGGGCTCACTCTTCCAGTCAAACAAGTCGCTGGAAACTGATTTGTTTTTTTTTTTTTTTTTTTTTATAATACAGGGGAAAAAAAATTCTATATAGTGTTTGTAATACACACTTTATTGACTCTTCAGGAAGTTTTTCAATAGTTGCACATAAAATACTTGCTTATAGCAAGAGAGTTACAATTGTATCTGTACCTTTTTTGGTTTTTTCTTTCCATTTACTTTCTTTGTGAAATAAGGAAAAGACAATCATAGTGGGGAAGGCTCTGAGGTCAGTGTGTGTTTGACCTGTAGGACAACTGTTCACTGCAATGTGATACAACTTTTTTCACGGAGGAGGTGGGGCAGGGCGATGAGATGAAAGGTTCAGCTGGTTTTCTGATACATTTATGGGTACGTGCAATGTTAGCCGTTCAAACTAGTGTAAACGTTGGCTACAAAAATGATTTTATTCAGCTGTTCAGAACATTTTTGGACATTGTGATCGGTAGTCATAGAGATGAATATTTGGTCAGGTCAGTGGTTTTCTGGCATTATAGTTACATTGGATCAATTCTGTCATAAGTATGTTGGCTGAACATTTGTCAAAGTTATTACTTGTTGCAAACAGCTCTGAACTGGTTCATAGTTTCACGATGATAAGCAGTGTGCAAAGCTCTTAGTCCTTGTCCCAGAGGCTATGCATGGGAAGACATACCTGATGCTCAGTATATGAATTATAACTAGAATATGAACAATTTTTTTTCTTACAAAAAAAGGCAGGGTTCACATAACTGAAAGTAATCACTGTTTTTCTCTGATGTTGACTGTTACGGCAAAGACTGCCTCCTTTTGCAGGGGAAAGTGTGTCTTCAGCATGGTGTTCTTGATACACAAGTCATTGCAGCATCTTTTTATCCCAGTTTGCTTGCAGATTCCTCGGTATGATTTGACCTGTCACTGGTCAAGCATTATGACTTGTGTGGCCTTCTAGGAGTGGCATATAAGTTGATATTCGCACCAGACGCAGCAGCGTAAGCAGTTTGGATGAGGATGAATGACTGTTGAGACTGTACTTTTGCAGGCAATCACAGGAGTGTTGCAGGACTTCCAGCTGAAGCCTGGATCAGCTCGTTGCATTAGTCATTTGTCAAGCAAGTAAAATGCCTCCCACACTTTTGGCTTTGTTTACGTGTGCGGATCTCTGAGGAGGTTTAGGCCATCCTTGTGTCCTCTGAGAAGATGGAGGGTTTTTAGCTTTCTGCTTTTTCCGCCACAGTTATGCTCGTCTTCCCTCCTGAATGCGTAGCCATGCCAAAAACCTGCTATCCTGACAGGATTTGTAGCTGTTCTTTCTTGGCAGGAGTGTTGGGCAGGGTTGCGTCAAAGCACTTTTGGCCAAAAAAGAAGCTGGAATGTTTGTCAGTCACAAATCAATTCATGGAGAGGTTCGCTGAGTTTGTGACACTTGGTATTAATTTACATTTTTCAAAATTTTCCCCGAATCACTGTATCTCTTAAACAATTTTTACTTTCAGGCTTGAGGTAGTACTGTGCCCATATTTTGCTTTTTTAGTGGATCTTTATCCATCTGCCTCTGGTGCTGTTCCTTATCTCATGGTGATTCCAGTGACTGGTACAGGGCCCTCTTTCAGAGGAGGGAGGAAAGGAAGACACTTATGTCTTTGATTATAAGAATTTTTTGTAGTAACCATTTTTGCTCCAACGTCTGTCAGGTTGAAATAAATCAGAGCGCTGATTAGCAAACATGAACAGAGAAGTAAAAAAAAATGCTTTAATTGGTATTCTTCAAAGGCAGTGATGTTTGCAGATCAGGTCATCCTGCATTCCTGACAGCTGGCCTGATTTTCTACAGTCAGATAATCTGACTGTACTCTTATAATTGCCTGTTTACTGTCTTTCAACCCTTCTCTTTCTTAAGTCTCTCCAAGTTATCTTGTTGGACAGGACTTTGGACAATGATAGGGCTTTTTCTGTGCAAGTATGTAATCCCCATTAAATATTATTGGTGCTGACTCTGACCCCACTTGCCTGATTTCACAGGTTATTTACCTGACTTCATTTTAAATGCTTTTGTTCTTAAATTTCATGTGGGGTAAGAATCAAGGCATCAATTTGGATTATTTTTGTTGTTGTTGTTGTTGTCTGCAAATATTTTGCTCAAAAGACTTTTGCTGTGTAAGTCTAAATATTATAAGATGCATATTCAAGAATGTATTTCTAACATTAAATGCTGCTTTTGTTTCTGCGGGATGTTTTGGGCTGTCTCTAGCTTCAGCATGCGGACGTGGTGGTAGTTGGCACTACAAAACCTGATGATGTTCCTGTGAGCTGGATCAAGCCTGGAACCACCATTATCAGTTGTTCTCATGACTTGCTGTCAGGTAAGAGGTGTAAAAGATAACAGTTCTTGAAAGTGAGGTACGGCAAGTCTTTTGAGATAAATGTGGCATGTTGGTGACAAAGCAGTGTGGTTAAAAGCTACATCTTTAGGAGACAGCCTTTAAAAGCAGATGTTTGCGTACAGGGGATGTATACACGTGTCTCTGATGTATAAATGGGAGAAGTATGTCAGGTGAGGGAATAAAGGCTAGAACAGATTCTTTGTACTATGATTTTTAAATAAGTGATGATCCTATGGATTCAAAGCATTCAGAGTGAAGACTTTTGGGTCATCAGATGAGCTATTACTTAGTGCTGTTTTGTACAGCGTATTATCCTGTGACCTCTGTGGACTCACCTGGAGCATGGGAAAAAGAGAAGAGGAGCAAAAATATCAGCTGCAAAATTCTGTGAAGCTATGTGCAAAGAATTTTGCAGGAGGCAGTAGAGAAATATGTGTAGCTAACAAGAGGCAGAACATCTCCTGCACTAATTACTCCTACAAAAAGAGTTTGGATGCCCTTCCCTCCTCCTCCCCAGGCTTGTTGGGGAGGGCATATATGTTCATTAATTTCTCAGTTGAAAAATGCCACAGAATTTTATTAGGAATAAAAACTAAAAAAGCTGCTTAGAAGTTATTCTATTCTACTGCTAGAACTGCATTTCCTGTAAAATTCCTTAAAGTCCTGTGAAGATCCCTAGGTATTTTCTAGATTGTTTGTATGTATATGAATTTGACTGTTCAGTGTCCAGATGAGATTATGCTGCAAATTAATAGGAAAATAAGGAAGTACGTGGGTAGTGTGATTGGTTAATTTGTTTTTCTAAATCTGAAACAAGTGTGCTTATTCACAGCTATTGATACAATACTGGGGAAATGGGCATAAGGCCAAGGAAGACTAATTGTATGGTTCTTAAACTAGTGATGTTCCCTAAGGACAAATTAAGCAGGGCTAATGAAAGATTAGGCTCATAATAAAGCAGCTGCTGTTCCCAAAGCCTTAGGAAGATATTCCTTTCCTTGTCTTTCGTGATACCCTTTTGATTTGAACACACACTATGGGTGTGGGAGATCTGGGTTATTATTCACACAATTGTCCGAAGGCATGTGGGCATTTGTCTTCCACCTCCCAGAACAGTGCTCTGATCCTAATAAGGATCTCAGGGGTGGGTACCAAGCCTTATCCCTTGCTGATGCTGCACAAGTTGTCAAAAAATAATTCATGTTTAAATTTTCCTAGCCTAGTGATTAGAGGACTCCTTGCATCTTTAATGCCCATTTATTTTGCATCGGGATCATGGGATATAATTTTTAAGAGTCTGTGGGGCGGGGCTTGGAGCATAGGTCTTTTCAGCAGGTACCCAACCTACTAGCATAACATACTCTTGTATGAAGGAGAAATGGGGGGGAAAGGGAAAGGGGCAGAGAAGAGTGGGAATGGTGGTCCAGCAGTTGCACCTGTAAATAAGTAAATGAAAAGGAATGGCCTCTCCTTATTTTAATCCTTCTAAGCAGAAACCTCTTAGGTGTCAGACTTCAGGCAGAGGTGCAGGTCTATGAAGGCAGGATGGGGCTAAGCCAGTCCATGCAGTCTGAGTGGCCACCACTAGTGACTGAACTCTCCTGGCTCTGTGTGCAGCCAAGTGCAAGACCCACTTTCAGATACCTGCTTCTTTCCTTCCATTGCAGAGGGAATTTGGGTCTTCAGACCTAAAAGTTACGCAGTATAACTGCATGACATGTCTTGAGACTGAAGTATCTTCATGCCTTAGGAACTCTATAAGAACTATAGGTAATACTAGTGTTTCCCTTCCCTAAAAGAGTGCTGTTAGGAAAACAGCATTAAAACATTTGAATGGTGTTCACATATCACAGCAATATTAATTCTTAAGGCAGGAACTTAGGGTGTGGCATAAGCATCTAGATTTCTTTGCATTTTTGAAGTTGTAGTGGTGAGGTGTGTTAAATGCAGCATTTCTTTGGAAAGGCAGCATGAAATTTTTTAGAAACATAATTTAAATAGAACTTATCTACCAAATGTCCATCTGTTTTTATGGTTATGCTTTCGAGATTGTTGGAATCTTGGAGAAAAACTCTGAAAGAATAGTAGAAATGCATTTTAGCAGCTTTAAAATAGCTGACCTCAAGACTTAATGGAGAGGGACACAAAACACAGGTGTCTGTTTGACAGGAAGAATGCACTTAGTTTAATTGCAAGATATTTATTAAAAGCCTATTGTGGAGCAATCGTGACCTTGGAGAAACAACTGAGTCTTACAACTGACTCTTCACTTTCAGTATGTGGTGGAATCTGGCCGAGGTGCTTGGAAATTGTTCTGGGTTTTTTCTTGCTTTAGGAATGTCCAACTTAACATCTGTGGGGTCACAGGAGCTAAATGAAGCCTGAAAGCAACAATGGCCATGAAATAGCTTTTATTCTTCCTAGATGGTGGCTAGATTTCTATCTTATGTAGGTATACATGTAGTCTAACACAATCACATGTTTTAAAAGCACTCAAAATGTGCAAGGATATAGCTGATTTGAGCAGCTGTGATGATGTAAGCCAGGAGAGTAGAGCTCAAAATGCTTGCTCCAAAGTGATAGCATTATTTTTCAATTAATTTTTAATATGATCAAAGATTTTTAAATTATCACAATTTTAAAAGGTTATACAATTTCTAGCAGTGCAACATCTTATTCTTCTGCACTAATGATTTTGGAATCAAGTGAGAGCTGGTAATGTTTTGCAGGAAAATATATCTTAAATGTATAGAAATTAAAATCAAGTTTCTGGTCAAAACTTAAGGATGCCAAAATCGTTTGGGATTTAATGTCCAAGTCCTTTGGGATCACTTCAAAGCTGAAGCCCATATAGTTTAAGTACGTTAGTGGGAAATTCAACCATTTCCCCACCTCTTCTCTATTCTAAGCTGCCTGAGCAGACAGGTAGCGCATGACAGCAACTCTGAGCCATCTGCATAATAGGGTACGAATAGATGGATGGGCCTTTGTTAGGTGAGTCAGAGGAGGGAGCACAATGTCTGCAGTTCAGCTGATCTGGCCATAATCCAAAGCAGAGTGTGCTATTCCGGCTCCCATCTGGAAAATTTATCCTAAGAGAGCTGTTGCAATCCTGTGATTGTCTTGCTAGCTCATGTGTGCATGACTTTCACCTCTAGCTTCACCTTCACCCCTGTAAAAGGCTGGTTAGTCATTTGTGGGGTGAGTGTGTAGCATAGGCAGCCTGCGAGAAGTAGTTTATTGAAAGGAAGTGTCTAACTCTGATACGTATTTACACACATGCTAGCTCTGCCCTGATAAAGAAGTCATATTAAGCCAAATAACATAAAAAGTCAAAAAGTCAAAATGTTTCTGTAAAGCACAGCTGTCTGAAAGGGGATTTTAAACTTCATTTTTCCTACTTCATTTGTCTCTTTGGCAGCATTCCCAGCCTGGTCTCAAAGCAACAACAGTCAACTTATGACTGTGATAGACTGTTCCAGTAAAACTCTTCTGTCTGAATCTAAAACTGAGCATCTCCAGAAGATTTATTTTAATTTATTCTATAATGGCAAGTGTTAATGCAAGTGGAAGGACTTTTCAGACACATTCTTAATTGGAGTTTAATATCAGGACTGTCACTTCCTGCTTGGTTAGCTTTGTCACTGACGTATAGATGCTTGCTGGCAAGTAAGTTTGAGAAAGGATTAGAAAACATAGAGAGTGAGGCTGAGGATGTCTGCAGAAAGGGTCTCTTGCTCTTTTGGTGATGGGTGTGAGAGAGTGGGCTGGAGCTGGATGCGGGTGGTGTGCTGGCTCCTCTGCATGCCTCTGCCTGCCTCTCTGGCTCCAGCCTGAGGTTTCTGTGAGCTCCCACCACTGGGACCCTTGCCAAGAGGGGTAATTGTGCAAGGCAACATGAGCATTTTATGATCGGTACAGATGGGATGAGTAGAGTGATCGCTTGACCAGGTCAGGGTTTGCACTTCAGTTCCCCTGGGGCGGAAAGGTTAAAGCTGTCAGTGAACTGTTATTTTTTTATTACAATTACGTCTACGCCCTTCAGAATGTGACTAGGGCTTTGATATGCCCACAGAGACTAGGATGTGAATTTTTGAGAAATTGTGTCTAGATAAAAGTCAATAACAACAGAAGAAGCAGCTAAAAGAAGAGTTACAGGAAAATGACAATATGTTTAGTTAGGGTAGCTAATGTGTGATCATTATATGCTGTATTGCCACTAGAAACAATTATAACTGTAGCTAAAGTTGGAGTCACTGTGAATTGTGTAGACTCTTCCAGAATATCCATTTTTAATGTCACATTGATGAAGATAACTTCTGCTGCTCAAAAAATTTTGCATAGTCTGATTCCAATTTAAAAATCCTATTGGATAATAATCCTGTATAGTATTCTGTGATCATTTAATTGTTCTCTCTCAGTGTAATGGAAATGTGGAAAAGATGACAGTCTTTACCATGCTCATTTAGGTGATCTGTTTAAAAATATGTATAGCTTTTCACATTCTCACAGCTGTCTGGCATTTTTTGGTTGCTGTCTCAAAAGCAGTTATTTGGCTTCTGAAGTTAATCTCTGTGTTTCCTTGTTTTCTTTTTCAGGTATGTGTATGCTTCAGCATATGTGTGTGTTTGCGTAATATCCTTCAGAGCATACAGTTACTCTCTGATTTTCACATTATATCCATCCTCCTGGGTTATTTCATTTGAAGTGTCAAAGAAGCCACATATAATTTTGTCAGTAACATTGTTAAATTTCAAATCAACATTCAGAAATTTTCTGTTTGGCCATACCTTTCAAATACACATGCTCCCACTCAGGAAAACTTTGTCATTTATCAGTGCTATACTTCTGTTTTACAGAGAAACACAACCATGCTGCGGAAAATGTTGTTGGATCTCTTGCAGTAGCAATGCGAATGCAGGTTAGTGTAACTTTAAACATTGTAAATTTGTGACTCTTTTTGTAAGTTATAGAAATTGCTTCTACAGTTTAGATTTTAATTTTTGTTTTGCTCTTTTGAACATCTTAACCTGCCTTCCATTTTAATAGCTACTCTTAATCAGTCGGTGAGGGTGAGTCATGGCTGTTGCATTTAGTTAGAGAAATGTAACATTTAATAATTCTGATGATTACAGTAAAGCTTGGCAGAAGCACTTGTATTACTAGACTAATGTTACTTACTCTGGTAAGACAGTGAAGATTAATTATATTTGCACACATTTTTGTTGAGCGATGGATAGAGGGTCCAAAAGTTTGGTGTTTTATGTGGAAGGAACATGAGTCAGTGAACAATTAATGTCTTCCATTATTTTTAAGGTGTGAGAGAAGAATAGTAATTTTCCATTTTACCAGAATAAAATCTCCAAGTCCCTAATTAGAGACTTTTCTCTGACACTTACATGTTAATGGTCTTGATTCTTTTTGAACTGTGGACAAGCAGTAGGACTAATAGTGCAGTGGTTTTGCTTTTGTCCTAAAACCATGAAATGTAAAGATTTTTAAGTTTGTTTTTTTGTTAGCCTTTGCTGTAGAAGTTATTTCAATGTACTCTTGAGATCATTTGAAATTGGGTGTTCAGCATTTATGATGCAGCTGGTGTGCACTGTTTTCCTGTTTAAAAACAGAACATGGTGAAAAACACAGAGCGATGGATCCAGTCCCAGCAGTACAGGAAGTGGGACCTCCGCTGCTTGAAACTGCAGCCCCTCTCCCCAGTGCCCAGGTAATAAGTGCTTTTTTAAATTAAAAAAAATAAGAGTAGGCAAGTGTAAAATGTGACAGTGAACCTAAAAATGGTCCATGCTTAATTAATTTTTAATCTGCTCACCTGGACCACATGTTGTGCTGGTTTGCTGTATGCCTCGTTGTGACCATGTCCTTCTGTTTCCCATCAATTTTTACTTTTATGATGTGCTTTGGAGCCAAGCTTTATTTAATGAAGACCTAAAGCTGGAAGGTTTCTTTGAGGGCGGGAGATGAAGCCTTGTGTAACATCAACAGAAACACAAAATACAAGAAGTTCCTAATCGCTAAACTCTAACGTAGGAAAGCGTTTATGGATCTAGTTAAGGCCAGTGGTTTCAGTGGCGTTCAATCTTGTATTTGTTTTCTTCCCTCAATAAAGTACTTTCTTCTGCGTTAGACTTCTATCCTGTGTAGATGTGAAAAGCAGAAAGCATATTTATTCTCACAGCCAGAATCTTTTCAATCAGTTTCTGTCTTTCACCTCCCAAGGCCCATGTCTGGGCCACAGGGATTTAGGTCTGCTTTGGCATGGTCGCTGACATCTCTGACGTTTAGAGCAGCCTGAGCTCTCTGCTGTGCTAAACTGTTCTGCAGTGTGTTGATTGTGTTGGGTGACAGAGGAACCAAGGGCTTGAAGTACACTTGCATAGGAAGAAAGGCAGAGAGAGCTGGGACTGCTTACCCTGGAGAAGTGGTGGCCAGTGACAGGGTCAGAGGCAATGGGTACAAGCTGAGACACCGGAGGTTCCCTCTGAACATCAAGAAACACTTTTTGATTGTGAGGGTGACCCAAGTGCTGGCACAGGTTGTCTAGAGAGATTGTGGAGTCTCCGTCCTTGAAGATATTCAAAAGCCGTTTGGACACAGTCCTGGGCAACTAGCTGGCTCTGGGTGGCCCTGCGTGAGCAGGGAATTTGGACCAGATGACCTCTAGAGGCCCATTCCAACCTCAGCCCCTCTGATTCTGTAATTCGGAATCCCACTGCTGTGGTTTTGGAGAGCTGTTACAAGATGTTTTCTTTTCTAAGCATTTTGATTCAGTTTTCACTGTCTCTTAGAGCCTTCTAATGGGAATGGATGCAATTGTGATTTAAAACAGATGCCAAAAGAATGAGTTTTCTATTGTACCCAGGGGCACAAGGGGGAAGAAATGCTTTAGCTTTTCCTGGGCAGCATGTAAAATTGCAGCCTGAAAAATCTATCCTTAAATAATACAGTTAAAAGGCAGATTAAAGCATGTGATGTCATGAATGCGATGGTGAAAAAACTCTCAATAAAGTATTTCCAACCCTCTCTATGACATCATGTGTTTAGTACATAAGTATTTACATAATTAATATATAATGGTATATAAGCAGTAATCGATTTTTCATGTAGTTGATAACTCCATAGCTTTATGTCTTTTTTTTCTTTTAAATGTAAAATAACTCATCAGATGGAAAGTATCCTGCAATAAAATGTAATCTTACAGTAATACACCGCCTTGTGTGGAAACAGATGGAGTTTTCATTGAAAATGAGGCAAAACTGCTTAAGCGCTAAAACTAGGAACATCTGCTTTTTGATTTCTGTGAGATCTGGGTGTTAATTGAAGTATTTCCAAAGATACTGGAAATGGGATTGGAAGATTTTTCTTAAAAATATTCAGTAAAAAGAAAGTTTCAGCACACGGTCTGAGTAGATGTAGAGCCTTCCCCCATCTTTTAAGTTTTCATGTGTTTTGTAAATTATGACTTACAATTGTCAATTGTGGACTCCCTGCTTAACAATTCTCATCCATGCAGAAGAAGCACTGTTGCATATTTCCAGTAATATTGAGTAACAACTTATTGAATAATTCTGGTATTTCCAATATAGAGAATATATTGTCAGACTAAAAGAGGTAGCTACAAATGCAGACTTCTAAATGCTAGTTATAATAAAATCTTTCATTTCCTGTGTTTTTGAAAATAGTTTTACCAGAAGTAATAGATGAGATGTAAGCATTTCGTATGTGTTGTTTAGCCCCAGTACTAGTTAAGATATAAACAGCAATTCATTGTGAAATTATGCCTTTTGTTACTTTATTGCATGTATCAGTGTGCAATCTGTTGTTAAAGGGTTTCTAACTTGTTAAAAGTCTAGTTGCTTTCCAGGACTTTCAGGTGGGAAAATGATGACAGCAATGGTTTTACAATCGGAGAACTGTTACCATCCACTGCCAATTTTACTTCTAAAAGTATTTCTATTTATCTAGAAATTCTTTACCTTTTAATTCAAAAGTATACAGCTTTGTTAGTTTTGCTTCTTCCAGTTGTTGCCGGTAGTGGTACTTGCAGGGTGGGAGAAGCTGCATTGTTTCTTCCAGAACTCTGAGGGAGAGGCGTTTGTGGCACAAGAGATGAGGGAAATAGGAAGGGCTGAGATTCCTGCCGGGAGTCTTGATAGTCTGGCCTGAGATTTGGAATAATAGCTTCTGTGTTTTAGTAAAGAGGCTGATGTATTTAGTAGGAGAAAAAAAGGCAGATAAACTTTCTGTCATACTAGTCTACATCCTTTTCCCCTTGACAAATACATCAGTTGATGTAATACGGTAATAGTCACCCCACAAATTTTTCTTGCTTAAATCTTTGAGGGACCACACTGTCATCAGCTTGACAATATTTTCCTGGAACTCAAGTTGTTTTCATAGAGTTCTGAATGAAAACTAAATATTCTTAGTCATGTGATGTTTGTGTTCTCAATACATTTTTATGATTAGTTGTGTTTGAAGTAATGCATAAGAAAGCCAAAGGTATATCCTTCTATGCAAGAGGATGCGCTTCATGTATCTTTGAAAGCAAGCAGATTCCAGGTTAGTATATGCAATGAAATCGTCTTCAACCCAACCATTGAGAGCTGTGATCAAGTAACTTTTTGTCCTGTAGAGCAGGATTATGTTATTGGATGGGTGATTTCTGGGTTTCACGTAGTTCCTGCAGGGTGTACGAGTGGGATGCCTGAGAATAGAGATCGAATAATGGTCCCAGTTTAGGATATCCTCAAAGAATTGCAAGCAGTTAGTTGGCACAAACTGATGATTTGCTGGTGGATGCAGAACAGCTGAAGTCCACACATAAGCATTGAGATCTGGCAGTAGTTTTGTGCTCATCTGTGGATTTCTAAGGCCTTTCAGACTGTTTGAAAGTTCAGGACATTAGCTTTGATGCCATTGCCAGATTCTATCTTAAAAACACTGTAATCATCTGAGACTGCAGGAAGGAATTTAGCCTGGTTAGGCTGAAAGTAATTTATCTCTTGGTAATTTTTTAACTTGCTTTTGTGGCGATGTGAGCAATTCAAAGCCAAAGGAGACAACTCCTCACATCATGTGCGCTGGGCCCTGGACTTTACTGCCACAGGAGCTTACAGCTGCTAAATGCTTATGTGGAGATAAGGGGCAATTTGGTCAAGCTCACAAATGAAAAATCCATGAAGGAATATTAAATCCAAAGACCCTAGGTGGTCTAGGTCTGGAATTGCAGATACAATAGTGTCCCCCAGCGTATAAGCCACCTCCCCTCTGGCAATCTACTGTGTGTGCTTGCCCCATGCTTGTTCTCTTGCCTCAGCTGCCACTTGGACATTGCTCGAAATAGTTTATAAGCTCACTGGACTTGGGGCCTGAGCCCTGTGCATTAAACTCCTGCTATGTGTCCATTTTCAATTTAGCTGTGTTTTAGAAGTGCGTGAGTTGATGTTCAAATGCCTTGTTTCCTTTGGTGCCCTCTTGGGGGAGTAGCGAGGCTGAGCTTGCTTGGCGGTACTCTGTGATGAAAGGCGCTACATACACAAGCATCAGGTTTAGCTAATGTGTTTATATCTGTTGGCCAAGGAATGCATGCACTTTTTAGTAAAGTGTATGTGCTGAAATATACTGGGAGGGAGGAGAAGAAAAACAAAACCAGAAACATCCATTCCAGTGGGACATGCTGGAGCATCCAGTAGACGCATCTCTAGCTTGATGTGAAAGCATTACATAATAATTGGACTCTGATTAAAGAAGAGAACTCTGTGAAATTGTAACAATTAACAAACACTCCACATGATATTCAATGTTGTATTAGGTGTTAGCTAATATTTAGGCTTGGTTGATAAAATGTGAGAGAGGATTGAAAAACTGATTACAATAACCCCATTGTTGGAGTATTTGCTGTTGTTTTGTGCTCTGTCGTCGACCACCTAAGCTGAGAGAAATCTCCTGGCTCCTATTTGTTTTCTTTTCCAGTGATATTGAGATTTCCCGAGCACAGAGTCCAAAAGCTGTTGATGTACTTGCCAAGGAGATAGGATTGCTTACAGATGAAATTGAGATCTATGGCCAAACCAAAGCCAAAGTACGTTTGTCCCTGCTGGAAAGGTTAAAGGATCAACCAGATGGAAAATATGTTCTAGTTGCTGGGTAAGAATGCACAGTAATGTCGTTAATGTCCACTCTTTCCACTCATATTAATATAAACATGCAGCTTACATCTTTCTAATGCATTGCACAAATAAGAACCCTGAATGGTTTTGTCCATTTCTTCTGAAAGCGAGTGGTTTTTGAAATTTTTTGAAGTAACACAACTTTTCTTCCAAACTGTTATTACTAAAGTAAGTCTAAAAGGTGGTTTGTTCTAAGCTTCTTAAATGTTATTTGTTGGTGTGTGGAGTTTTATCAGCATTTTAAATGTTTAACGTGAGGTATGTTTAACTTGAATATTTAAGTCTGTGTGTATTGTGACTGTTTATGAACAATCTTTAAGAGAAGCTACATGCTAATCTGTTGATATTAACAACAAATACTTTTTATATTGAAGAACAGATTACAAAGTTAAAAAAGCCATGTTTTTTTTCTCGGAAATGTAGACATGTCTCCAGGCAGGCTTATCCTGCTTGCTGTTCCCACGATTGTAACAAATGCTATGCTCAGCAGGAATAACGTGTGTCTCTTCTGGAGAGCTACGGGGTTTTTCTGCAGACAGATGCATAACATTTTTTCATTCACCTGGTTTGCTAAGTGGAAACTTCTAACTGTGAACGAACAAGTGAAGGTCTATCGTTAATATTTAAATTGCAATGTGTTTGTTGTATTCTGAATTAAGCTATATGGTTGCTTCCTTGTAAGGAAAACCAGTCAGGTTTAAAATACAACTTTAGGCTGATCCAGGAGAGGAGAAGGCTGTTCTTAACTGCCTTGATCTACCGATTCCTCAGCTGGGGTAGTGTTTCACAAACTGTTTGCTTTACTACCTTCCTGTGGGGACAGCCAGAATTTCTGGCACTACCAGAGATGGAACCATTGTAGACTGAGAGACTTCATGTTACAAAGCCGAGGCAGGCCGATAATGAAGCTACTTTCAAAGCGATGTGACAGAACTGCAGTGTATAAAGATGTTCCTGGAGGATGTTGGAGCAGTGGATTAAGAGAAGGAAATAATAGCTGATTGAGCTTGGTTTTCTTTGGTAGATTTTTGGTTTGTATTTTACTGCTTTGGAGAAAGAAAAGCAGATTCAGCATTTGGCTGAGTTTGAAGAAAGTTGCTACCATGTACTTTCAAGCTCATGTTGTCAACTGCACCAGTTGGGTGCCATGCTTGCAGGCTGTGCCAGGCTTCTCCAGCAGCAGAGTCTCACAGAAGCAGAGGTTATTTCAAAATGTCTAGAGGTGGAAGATAGCATGATGCAAAGCCGCATTCAGGTGGATTTCAGTTGTGTGAGATTGTAGGCACCAGTGCTTGCTTTTCTTCACACCACTTTGCCTCCCGGTCTTCTTCAAGGAAGATCTCTCAAGCAATTGTCTGAATGCTGTTTTGTGTATATAGATATGGGAGAAATGGGGAAGTTTTGACTAGCAAGATGAAAAAGCTGGCAACAAAGAGAAAGTTTTGTCTTAAGATATATAACAAGCATAAAGACTGACCTGTGTTTCTCAAACAAATGGCTGGGTTTGGTACCTACACAACTCAATTACGTAGTATTTTGCTATTTGTAACTTCTCTGAAGTCATTGCATCTTGTGGGGGGAGTATAAAGCCACATCTGCTGCAGGAGGAGTGCCTGGACAACGTGGCTACAATAGTGGGAACGTTCTCTTCTGAGAGACTTCGACGTTTTACTTTGAAATATTGTACATATATATGTATTTTATAACTTGTGTTTATGTCTTCTCAGCTGTTCTCATTTGCTGAAATGATTGTATCAGACTGATTTTAAGAAAAGTGGGGAACTGCATCTGGCGGGGAAACGTTCAGTACAATGAAAACTGAATATCACTCAAGTGTGGAAATCGGGGAGTGAAATAATATCCTCAGTTGCTTTCTTCATCCTCTCCCTGCCAAGGCAAGGTCAAGCAAAACCTGCCATTTGGATTATTATGTTTGTTCACAATAACCAAAGATATTTGGAAATTCTTTTAGAATGATGCAGTATAAGTCTTCAGAGTAAGTTTTCAGTGCTTCAGAGGAAACGTTCAGAATATATGCTTATACTTCAGGGTATTTGGTCTGATGGAAGTTCTTATTATGTATGATGTGAACTTTTCATATGTGAAGGGAGTGAAAAGTGTGTGTGTGTGTGTGTGTGTGTGTTCAACAAGCTGCAAAATGTCCCATCTCTGTCCATGAGGCAGCCAGTGATGTTTGTGCCTGTAATTCCACAACTGGATTTAAATGTTTCATGATGTCCAGGAGTTACAATTATTTGCTGCAAATGCTCTTCCAGTTTATTCCTGATGTGCTAGAGCCCAAACTTGTTGTTCTGAACAGCAAAATGCAACCAAATGTACCTTTTTATCTCTAAGGATCTCTAACTCTTTATGACTTTTAAAAAGTTGCTACTAACTGGAAAGTCCTTTTTGCACTTGGAGTGCACACAAATATGCCTAAATGCCTCATTCAATACATACAAAATGTAGTTTGATTAACAGATCATGTCACCCAAGAACAGAATAAAGACTTAATTTCTTCATAACTTCCATTTTCTTCTGCATGGAGAGCATTTTTTTCACTTTATTTCATTCTCACTTTTCTGTGTGTGTGTGTGTGACTTGTTATTGGGCTTGTGTTAAGACAACTTAGGGTCAGAGCCACATGTTAACATGGAGTAATTAGCTCTTGGGCATCACCTGGGTTATATACAGGCTTCTAGTGTGCTAAAAAAAACAATGCAGGGTCTGTTAACTCAAACTGCCTCCTGTTCACTGCAAGTGAGAGCGTGCAAATGGAAGAAGTTTGTGCATGACCTAGTAGCTAAGTTTAGTGTCCAGGGTAACTTAATCATGCGTTCAAGCATGTTAATAGCATATTTGTAAACACAATATCAAACTACATCGGAAATTTGTGAGACTCTGTGTGTATTTCAGCATTTTGTTTTTAAATGCTCCAGTGCTGCAGCTTTTTACAGATAATTCTGAAAACTTGTTCACTTCAAAAATGCAAGCTGAGGAGTAAGAGAATGTGGAATAATTATGAAATACAATGCTGCTTGTATTAAAAAATGTGTTGGGTTTGAATGCTGGAAAACTGAAAATCTGTACTTTTCACCTAATATTAACAGATTGTGTTGTGATAACTACCTTTTCAATAAGATAAAAATGGAGGAGAATAATTACTAACTTAATGCTTGTACAAGTTATATGGTGGTAAATATCTCAGGGGCAAAATTTTCGGATTTGGAATTGCATTTTGCTTCTAATGGGTATGTATTGGATTGTATTTCTGTTCACTGTATGTTTTGGGCCACGAGGGACTTAAAAGATAAGAAAAATGGTAGACATACAAAAGAAAAACCATGAAGAGGAGAAAATACCATTGTGTTGATGCACTGAAACATGTGACAGTCCAAAGCAAAGTCATGGCTGAGACAGTTTGTTGTGTATTCATCATTTCATTGATTGGCATTGTCTTGGATGGGTCTTCATCAGCTTTTGAGAGTTTGTAGTTGTGGATTCCTCAGCCTGTCCCTGGCTTTGTTCAGTCATTTTAGCTTTGCAGTGATCACTGTGCTTTCATGTGTAGAGGCTCCAGTCCCATTTTGAGGATGTTGCTGCAATGTTGTCACAATCTCACCTCGATGAAGTGACAGGAGTCGCAACATTTCTGTGCTCAGTAATACGTTTCTGACAGTCATAATCTTGGATGGGAGAGGTATGGAGGTGAGGCAGTCGTTTGTGGAAACTGGATTGCCCATGCCCTCCCTAGCTGGGCTTTGCGGGTTTCCATGCAGATCACAGGAATGGTGAACTCATTAAAATCTTTGAAATTGCTGATACTGTTGAGTTGAAGATAGGAAATTTGAAAAAGGAGAATTGTAACATATCCAGTAAAGTTCTTGCTGGAGTCACGATGGCTGGGGTAGCTGTGAGGAGGTTACAGCTGGTGCAGTGTATCATCTCACTGTTTGTTTATTTTCTCTTTGGGAGACCTCATGTAGCTTTCCCACAGAATCAGCTCCACTGTAAGCTAATGTGATGTATAACAAACAAACAAAAAGTCTGCATGTTCTTATCTTTGTTTTGATATACATAAAGAGAGAAGGCTTTCCAATGGTTGCCAAGTTACTGGTGACTTCTTGGTAGGTGGCAAAGTAAGAAGTTTTACAGAGGAAAATGTGGGGTTTCTGCATTTAGATGGAAAACATATTAAAGAAATTTGAAGCATAATGTAAATGGGTGTAAGTGTCTTGAAGTCCATTAAAATTTACTGTATTTTAAAGGAGGGAGTTTTTTTTCTAGATTTGCAGAAGGTCAAAACACAGCATTGCACAATTGAGCTCAAGTTAGCCATTCGCAGTTGTAATTTTATACTCATGTGAGCGGGTGACCTAAGTTGCAAGAGTGTTGGCTCAGTAGTGTAGCCAGCAAAAACATCTCAATGTCCACAAAACAGCTTAAGTGGATTATTTTATTTATAAAAACTGATCAAAGTAGGCCAGGTACTAAAGGGAAGATATTTAAAATAAGCTTTCTAAGGAAATTATTGGAATAGAAATTTCTTTTAGTTTCAGGTGCTTTTTTTTGCTTTTTGTTTTTTAAACTAATATTTAAAACTGAGGTTCTAGTAACTATTGTAATGGGTAAATGAGTGTCTAGCTTTTAGAGGTTATCTTGTAGTCTCCAGGCTGCTGCTGAGCCTGTGAGGATCAGAGGTGTCCTGCCAGGGTGTCTCATGTAAGATGAGATGTTGAGCATGGGTAAGTGAATTGTCCAGATCAATCTGGCTTCACTGAATAGTGTAATTTGTAGAGTTGTCATGTTTTCTTAATTCTGTTAGGTAGAAAGAGACTGAAAAGTCAGGTTCCTGGTTTTGACTTCTCAAGGGTTTGTGCCTATTCCTATCTGCTGCAGTGGACAAGGTTTCTTGGGAGACCATCACCCAAATGTTGCAAACAATTCATGAAAGTCCAGTTGCTGATTTTCTTCCTCCACACCTGCCTTTAGACATTTTGAACCTTTAGATATTCATCTGAGTAACTCTAGTTGCAGGAAAACTGAGGATCACGGGGCTTCTCAGAAGGGAGAGAACAGATTAAAATGAACAAACCTATCTGAGGGACATGATGAAAGTGTGGGCTGTTAAAGCCGGACGGATTTGTTGAAGTCAGGGTCCTGTCTGCAAAGATATGTCCGTTTACTGCTGTGAGCCATTGTGTGCTTGCATGAGGACACTGGTATGAAAATAAGCTTGCTCTAGTTCATTTTTGCCTCCACTTTGGTGGAGTCTGGTTCTCCCAGAGTGCCACAGTCTCAAGTAGGGCTATGGCTGGCGCAAATTCAATATACTGGAAATTCAGTAGAGGCGAGATCTGTTCCTCCCAGTTTGATCAGTGAGCAATGGTGTGTTTCTGCTTTTGTTCCCTGGAAAAAGGTCTTTCTCATAGAAAATTCCCAGTGCCTTCTGGGTCATTTTATATAGTCATTTAAGAATAGGCCAGCTGGCTTATGAGAACATTCCAGTAATGTGCTGCTTGATTGTGTGTGTCTTCTGTGACAAGTAGATACTGTTCCTCACACAGTTAGCAATGTGCCTTCTGGTCATGCATTTGTCAATTCCAGTTTCCTTTCCTTTACTGAGTAGTAGGCTGCATCTTTGATTTTTGCTTATTTCATAAGAGTTGTAAAGAGTCCCAGTGCTGCTGTGCATGCCAGATCAGCCTTTTGCCATATTTTGAGCTGCACTTGAATAAACAACCTGGCGGTGGGTCTCTGCATTCTCTTGAATGTGAATTTCATGTGTGTGGTGTTTAAAAACAGGAGTGACCACCAACAGGAAGCGCTGCAAATAGAGGGTGTTCCGTTCAGTGCACATGACGGCTGCCATCGTTTTTGGGATTTGTGGGAAGTCCTTTACTGGTGACTTCCAGTAAACAGTTACAGTATCTTTTTCATAGCAGAATAGTTTGCTTTTTGGTGGGTATTTTGTTTATTAACTAATTTAATATTTATTATTAATTATTATTAATAATTATTAATATTTATTATTAATATTTATTATTATAAATTTGATATTTAATATTTTATTAACTAATAGGTTGAAGAGTTATTATCTAGTTAAGTCTTTGAGTGCAGTAATGCTTCAAGATTACTCATATATTCTTAAAATCTGGCCTTAATGCACAGGAATGAGAGAATCAAGTAAATGAAGTTAGGACAATAGACAAAAGTGAAGGAGACAGTAGGAGAACAAGGGGCAAGGAGAAACTATGCTAATAATTATTTGAATGGGTTTTGGACAACCAGTGTCAGAACAATAGTCAGGAGGGTGAAACTGGTGGTGAAAGCGAGTTAACCTGGCTGTGGTGCTCTGCAAGAGGCATCGTTGTACAAAAGGAAGGATCCTGGGACAAAACAGAGATGGCAGAAATGGTGGTGGGAAAAATGGGCACTGTCATTGTAGCAACTGTAGAACAGAGAGGGATCACTGTCCAGACAAAGCAGAGATTAAGAAGTATGTATTCTTCTAGGAGCTGCAAACTTGAAGGTAGAAGAAATGAAATAGCATTCTGTGCTCCTGCAGTGGATCAGAAGAAAATAAGGAGGCATAGCATGGATAAAAAGGCAACAGGAGCCAAAACTGCTTTTGAGAGTCGATAAAAAGGCTTTTGAGAGTAGATGAAATGGCTTCTTCTCAGGATATGCTCTACATCTCCCATGCTTTGTTGACTCTGCATGGATAATTTGCTAAAAATCTATGAATTCCCTGTTAAGTCAGGGGAGTGCGGTTCTAGGAAGGTGGTATGTTGAAATAGTCTGGATAGTAAGTTATTGACAATTCTTTAGAATCTGATGGTTGGCAAACATGTTAGAAACATGGGAAAAAATGACTAAAACCAGATACCCAAATTAAGTAACCCCTGTACTAAATGGTTGTATAAGAGTAGTTCAAAGCTATCGGTAGACGAAATACTCTTTCTGAAGAGTCTCCGTTCAAAGAAATATCTTATAGATGTACTAAACTGCATTGATTTCACTGGAACTTCAGTTTCTGAATAGAAAAATTCTTTCCTAGAAGAGTATAGAAGATGTTCATTTGGTTTGCCTCATATAGCCCAAATTTTTCCAGACAAAATTAACAAAGTTGTCTTTTTTTTAACAAAAGCCCAGGATCTAATGACGATGTAAAGATAGATTTGTGACAACTTGATGTTTTTCGTGTGTCTACATTTTGTGGGACAAAGAAGGGCTTTTGTCAATCTGTGAACCAACTAAACTAAGCTGAATCTTAAAGGCAAGGAGGCAACATGGATGCCTCCTTGTATTTGACAATTTTACTAATGTTTTTATGCCATTTGAATTGTGATCCGAGGGTAGAAATAACTTGGAAAAATGACTAGTTGGGAAAGGAAATGTTTCTAATTAGAGCTAGATGTTTTAGCTGAAGTTTTGAACAGGTCGTAGGATAAGGGTTCCTCTTTGATGAGGATGCACCTGCATGCTTGTATTTCCTTGGGAATGAACATTAGTTCTTAACATCAACTTCACTGAGGTATTTACTTCTCTGTGGGTAGTGAAGGAAGCAAAGATATGAAAGGTTACACTTTGCCAGGAAGTGGGATTTGTGTGAGAGTGGTGTGAGTGGAAAAAGGACTGGGTCTTTCTTCTTTTGCCAGTCAGGAGGAGAAATATCGTGCCTCAAATGAATCATTGGAGATGTGAGGTGTGTTCATACTTGAAGGAAGAAAAAAAATAAAAAGGAGAAAAACCCCAGCACTGCGTCACTTTAACATGGATCGTAAACAAGGGTGCTGACCTTGAAAGTAGGGAGGACATCACTTAAACTGAGGTGTCTCCCCTTCACCAAAGGCTGATGAAGTTTTCTGCTTGCAAAATCATCTGTCATTGTCCCTTCATTAAAGGCTTTGAGTGGAGCTTAGAGTCTCTGATTCAAGATTGAATGTCTTTCTAAAATTCTGTCCTGGCTCAGTCATGGCCTAGATGTGGGAGTTGTAGCATGAGATTTTTGAGCTTTCGTATGGGAGGTTGGACTGTGGTTGTAATTGTCCCTCATCACCCTTAAATCTGCAAATATGTCACAAAACATAACTGTAAAATAAATCATGTTCAGCTGAGTATAGCGACTTCTGTGTCCTGTGTTATTTAAAAGGCAGTCGATCTGTCGTTGTTGAGGGTTATGATCACATGGAAGCTGGAGAGGGATAGTTGAACTCTACAAACAAAAGTGTTGGTTATTTAATTTAAAATATTATTTCATTCAAAGTTTGAGCAGTGGGAATAAAACCTCTCATGCATTACTATATTCTGAGTACATGCTCAGAATATCTTGATGGATGGTTTGTTAATGAAACTGGTGAGACTTCTGTGCTGTAATAAAAAATGTCTAAATTCAATATATTCTTTTTAGAACTTTTGCCAAAATAATCTTCTCTTTTTCTGCTATCATAGTAAATTGCTTAAATAGAAGACACATGTATATTAGCATTCCAACTTGGGCTAGGGACTAAGATTTTGGCAGTTTTTTTGTGGAGATAAAGTAATCTTATTGAAATTTGCTGTACAAATATTCTTCATTGAAATCAAAAGCTGTAAGTTCTGATATCCTTAGCCAGGCTGACATCAGCAAAGAATTTGATTAATCTTTTTTGTTGTTTTTCTAGAATAACCCCTACACCTCTAGGAGAGGGGAAAAGCACAGTCACAATTGGTCTCGTTCAGGCGCTTACTGCACATCTTAACATTAATTCCTTTGCTTGTCTAAGACAACCTTCCCAAGGACCTACTTTTGGAGTTAAAGGTACGTAATATTCGCAGACTCTATGACCTCTTTCAGATCAAAAGGAAATACCACTTTTTTTTTTAATTCCTTACTTACTTCACTAAGTCAGTGGATTGTCTGAATGGTAGCATATTGGGGCTTTTGATAAGTATATAACTAATAGATGAAGATTTCTTACACGTCTTCCCATGCAAGCTTCATATCTATGTTGATGTACTCAACATGTATTGATAACACAGATAAAACTCAAACATAATGAAAGGCATGGTAGATGTGTTAGCCAGGAGTTTTGAGCAACTTCCAGCCACTCCTCTGCTTGGAAACTCATGTCTTTAAATTTTACTATTTAATTATTCCTTGAGAAGGAGTCCTAAATGCACTCATATTGATTGGAAATGTGCAAGCTGCATCATACATTTGGCTTGGTCTGAACCTTTTCTTTCTGTTCTTCTGAGTTGTCGCCCCTAATCATGGGCTGCTGTCTTTTTTTGCCTAGAAACCCTTTAAAAGCCTGAGGGCCGGGTAAGAGCCAGCCAGAGTTCAAGCCTGTCTTCAATGCTGATAGGAAGTAATGCAATCTTCTTTTTTGCCATTTCTCAGCTGAGATTGGTGCCTAACTGAGCAAGCACTCCCCATCTGCTCTACTTTACTTTGCTGAAGTCTAAGTTAACAAGTTTGATTTCAGCTGGAAGGCTCCTGGTGCTTGGTGCTTCTCAGCCAAGACTGGTGCATGTGAGTGCTTTAATCCCTCCATCAACTTGTGCATAGGCTATGGTGACCTCCTTTGCCTGTACCCTGAGAGACAGTGGGGAAGGAGCACTCACGCAAGGGTGTGAATGTTTAGTTTGGAAGCAGTGCTTGCTTGTGACTGCTATGTCTTTCCACCCAACTGCTGCATGTGCATGACTGTCTCCTAAATCTAGGCAGGAGCAGAGGGTAGCCCTTAAGTAGCCAAAGTCTGAGCCAGGCATCATGTGTAGGCTTTCATTTCAGATCAAGATTTCTGGTTTTACTACCTGCTGAAAAAATCTAGCAAGATTTAAGGAAAACCTGTTTATTTGGGTGCATCATTGATCCCCCAGTAGAAATCAAAATGCTGAGAAATGTCTCATCAACACTGTGTATTTCACTTCGTGTGTTTAAGGGTGTTTGTTTTTCTACAAAAACCCTTCGAAGTCTGATGTGACCATATGCTTTCCTGTGCAGGTGGAGCAGCTGGTGGTGGATATGCTCAAGTGATTCCCATGGAAGAGGTGAGACATCAGGGGAGCAAGTCCCTGTTCTTCTGGGAGGGGTGGGCAGGGCAAGGTGGCTGCTGCAGCACTACTTGGTCAGTGGTGATGACCTGGAAAATTGGGATGGTCCTTGCCATCTCCACATGGTTCTTGCCCTCTCCATGTGCCTGCTGTGTGATGTGTAGGAGCTGCAAAGTGGGGGTGCAAAATTGTTGCACAGGTGCTTACTGTACTTGTTTGTAACATCTCAGCTGTCCTGCAGATGCTTCCTGAGAAGAAAGCCCGCTACCCACATGTAACATACAAGACAAAGAGCTGGCTACTGCTAATTTTCTACTTTTATATCCACATCTATTGCAAAAGAGAATGAGAAAGCGTTACTTCTCTGGTGAATCAGAGAAAGACAAGGAGGCCCAGGGTTGGTGGGTTGAGGAAATTTGTCAAATGTAGATTTAATATTTCTTTTTTAGCAGAAGTCACTGAGTGTGGCAAAACTGACTTGCTTTTAGGCAGGCTGATCCTGCTGCGGTAGTGTGAGACATGGCCAGAATACTGCACGGGGACGAATACCACAACTTTTGCTAAATAGGTAAAAGGAAGGTGATTTGGCTCAACAGCATTGATGAAACAGAGAAGTTTCCTTTGAAAAATGGTTTTTCACAGGTGCAGGCTGTGGGGAGCTGCAGGGGCTGGGGGTGGCCAGGCGGGGCTCGGCAGCTGGGTCCCGTCCCATCTCCAGCCATGGGCACCAGGACAGCCCCAGTCCAGGCTTTAGTCACTTCCGTGGGGATGGGCTGAGACGAGGCTGGGATGTGCGCCCACGGGTAGGCCTGACTTGGTGTGGCCTGTGGATGGGCAGGACTGTGGGGAGCTGGGGACCAGCCCTGCTGCGGTGTTGCTGGGGCAGGGGCTGACGTCCATGGGAGCTGATGTGGGGTCCTGGGCTGTGGGGCAGTACTTGGGGTCCGGGCAGGGTCAGTCAGGTCTCGTGGTGCCCCTTGAGCCCTGATGCTGTCAAAGTGAAAGAACTATGTTACTACCTCTGAATTAATCTGCAGCTTTCTTCTACCCACAAGTAAGTGGATTTCTGTCAAAGGTGATATCATCCCCAGCTCTCTTTGTGGGCTTCTGAAAACCACGTGCTGGCTTTGGAAGGAGCTGACTGGGTTTGTGCTTTCAAAATATTCTCACTGTGAAAATAGTGATACTCTGACTGAAGTGTGCACCCTGTCTAGCACAACATTCATGATGTAAAGCTACATAATCCACCTGTTTATGGACAGGCTGGGTCAAGGACAGAGATGAAATGTAGACTATGTGTAGAGTTCCTTGTTGGTTGGCTGTTGCCATCTGAGCTGGATGCCTTCTTTAGCCTCCCTCCCTTGTCCTCATCATGCACTCAGGGACTTCAGCCCACCATAGTTGACAGCAGGGTTTTGTGTTGGTTTCCAGAGCATAAAACACAAGCAGATTCTCTGGGCAATAGGGCAGGTAAGGATGGTATGGCTAAGCTTATGCATATATTCACAGTGCTTTTTGGAAATGCATGTCATTTTCACCCCAAAAGAGTCTAATTTAGGGCTCAGCAAAACCACTCCATGGCCCAAACTAGCGAAGTACCTCCTTGAAAGTGCACAGCTGGTCCAAACAGAGTCCTAATGTAGCGCTTGGTTGCCAGTTTTGATGCCCTGTTGTATATGAGTATGAGCACAGTCAAGGGCTTGCAATGACTACTGTCAGTGCTGCAGTGCGATTAAAACTGACCTTCTGCTTCCTTCTATCAGAGACACATGAAAATACAGTGCCTATGTAACACAAGTCCTAATTTAGTCTAAACTGCCTATTCCAGATTTTTCCACAAAGTTTTGTTGAGCAAAATTTGCATCATCAAAGTTCATGCCTGGTCAGCTACGGGCTGTGCTCCCGTGGCTAGCAGAAAGATGGCATACGCCCCCAAAGCCAGGATGCACGGTGTGCTCTGGGGGATTCGACAGGATTCAACACCTCTGGTCCCGGTCAGTTAGTAAATAATGACAGTAAACCAATTTAGTGTTAATGATGTGGAACCGTAGCCCTGGGCTTTTCAATCTTGCATCATTTAGCAAAGAATACAGACATTAGTGGTTTCATTTGGCTAAAGTGAGGGTAGTTTACCACGTCCTCAGGTGAAAACAAGTCCTTCATATAGCTTTGTGTATTCTCAGCCTGATAATATTTCATCTACGCTGATAGGTGACTAATCAGAGGTGCAGCCTCAAGGAGACAGCAGTGATTGTTGTTGCTCTCTGTCTGAGATCAATAAATCGAGTTAAATGGTTCTTATAAAAAATATTTTGTTGTTTTCACCTTCTTAGTTCAATCTTCATTTGACTGGAGATATTCATGCTATAACTGCTGCAAATAATTTGCTGGCTGCTGCTATTGATGCTAGGATTTTGCATGAGAATACTCAATCTGATAAGGTGAGAATTATTTTCTGATATCCACATGACATTTTTCTTCTCAGTTTTTCCATAAACTGCATTTTAAAGCAAAGTAAGTTGATTATCTTTTTATATTTTCACTGTGTGAACAGAAACTATTGCTGAAGCCATTCTATGTTCTGCTGGGAAATATTGCGTATAGAATATATTTTTCTGGCAAATAGTTATCATAAGGTAGTCTTTAAGATAAGGATCTTATGCCCAGAACATTGTCGACTATTTCAGACTGTACTAAATAGTCAACATGTTTTCTCTCTATATAATCTTACTCTTTTTAATAATTGTATACTCCTTTTAAAAATGACACTTCTGATGTATAGTTGGGTATGATGTACCTTAAGAAGATGGTGTTGTGGGGAAAATAAACTAGATCTTCCCTTCACTAAATTTCTTGTGACCTTAACACAAATGCTACCTTTGGTCTTTAAAGGGAAGGGAGGAATTAAAGGAAAGACCCTCCTTTTTTTGGCTACAGTGTAATACTTTCTATTTTTCACAAAAAAAAAAAAAAAAACAAAACCACCACAGTAATTTGGGTAATTGGATTTGGACTGTTAGGCATTGCTCAAAAGCCTACCACTTTCTCAGAATTGTTTTTTAAATCGCTAACCGGAAGTCCACAACTTACGTGGTTGGGAAATTCATACTGAATTAGTCTGAATAAAATAAAAACATTACCTTTTTATGTAACTAGTTCCTGGTTGTATCTTTTTCTTTCATTAACTGCTTGTGTGTTTTTTCTAGGCTTTGTATAATAGACTGGTTCCAGTAGTTAATGGCGAGAGAGGATTTTCTGCTATTCAGCTTGCTCGTCTGAGAGTAAGTTGTTAATGTAGTTTCTTCTTGATTATAGTATCTCTTCATAAAATGTACTCTCTTACACAATTTGATTAAAATTACTTGATGTATGGGACTAAGTTTGTACAAACCCTCCCTTATGAATTTAACAAGTCCAGACTTTTTTCTGAAGGCATCATCCTTGAAGTAATAGAATCTGGGTCTGATATTATTTTCATAACTAACATTTTTGCTATTCTTTTCTCCTGAAATAAACCAATAATGTTTTTAAACGCTTTGTCTTCCCCGATGAAATATTAGTGGTTTTAAAATTCTTTTCCTAATATGGTAAAGTCACATTTGAAAGCTCACATTCTTTGGTTTTGCAATATTTGCTGGTTTAGAAAATTTATTATATCGTATACTTCTGGGGTTTTATTGATGTTAGCTTGACAGTGTTCTTCCTTCAAGAGGTAGAAGCACATTTGTGCGCACAGAGTATTTTTGCATCCCATCTTGCTTTCTGAACACTTCCAGAAGAGCTTCCTATGCAATTCACGTATGAGTAACTTATCTGGATTTGAGGCTGACATTCTGACAAATAACGAGAGAGCAACACAGTCCACTAGCGCAGGGGAAGTGGAATATGAACCTCTTGAATATGACCCTTAAGGACAGCTTCAGTCTACTGTGTCCAGTTACATGTTTGTGGTTGGCTTTTGAGTCCCGACCGGTGGTGTTTCAGAGTCACCGGATGGCAATGGATAGCTGCCCCGTGTGCACTTGGAATTGGGGGGTGGAAAGGAGGATACAGGTACTAGCTTCAATTTAAAAAAAAAATATATAGTTTCTCATAACATTTAAAGCTTTTGTGCTGCTCATATGAATGGCAATAAACTAAAATGTGGATGATGCCTCCTTGACTCTGTGGCAGAGTAGATCTCACAGAAATTTCCATCAGAATTTTGGAGTATTTTCATTTTGTCCTTGTTTACGGTGTGCATAGAGTGACAGGTAGAGGAGGAGGGGGAGTGTTTTTGTTGTGACATACCAACTCTCTGCAGTTTAAATGGTTTTCTCTCCACCTGAGCTGCAACTCAGTAAAAAAATATTTGGCTTTATAACATTCAAATACACACATCATAATTGTCAATATAACTGAATTATTTTGCTGTGAATTATTTTTGGTATAATGAATCCCATTACAACTAAAAAAAGTAAAAAAAAATCTTTATGGGATGGCGTTGTGGTTTAACCCCAGCTGGCAACTAAATATCATGCAGCCACTTGCTCACTCCTTCCTCACTCCCCACCCCCAGTGGGATGGGGAGGAGAATCAAAAACAAGTAAAACTCGTGGGTTGAGATAAGAACAGTTTAATAATTGAAATAAAAAGAAAATATAAAAATAATTATAATTGTAATGAAAAAGAAGATAACAGAGAGTAAAATAAAACCCGAGAAAGACAAGCGATGCAGTTGCTCACCACTCACTGACCAATGCTCAGCCAGTCCCTGAGCAGTGATCAAACCCTCTCTGCCAACTACCTCCAGCTCATATACTGGGCATGATGTCATACACTATGGAATATTTCTTTGGCCAGTTTGGATCAGCTGTACTGGCTGTGTCTCCTCCCAAATTCTTGTGCCCCTCCAGCGTTCTCACTGGCAGGGCATGAGAAGCTGAAAACTCCTTGACTTAATATAAACACTACTTAGCAACAACTGAAAACATCAGTGTGTTACCAACATTATTCTCATAGGATATCCAAACACAGCACTGTGCCAGCTATTAGGAAGAAAATTAACTCAATCTCAGCCAAAACCAGGGCAGCTGGGATGACATTGTTTTTCAAAAGAGGATTATTAAGATTGAAACTCCTCCCTTACATGTGTGGTTTGGATTTGTAATTACAGAAGGTCCCATGCAATTTTTGTTCTCAAACTCCTTGTCTAATGTCAGGAGCTACCTTTCTCATTCCCCTGCTCCTCAGCTTTTTTCTCTTTTTCCTATAATTACTAGCCTAAGACCTCCTTACCTTACCTTCTCTCTTTAACTGCTTCAACCCGTCGTTTCTTTGTCTCCTTTTCCATGTCAGCTCTGTGTCTTCTTCCCATCTGCATTTTTTTCTTGCTTCTTAGATCCAGCATAGACATTATTGAGACCCTGGGAGGGATAGGCTGCTTTCTTTGTAGTCCTAGTGCCCAGCCCTCCTTGCAACAGTTGAAAGTTATAAAAATTACAGAAAACTTTTCTGTCAGCCCTCTGTGGAAAAAATGCTCTGGGCAAAATGCTCTAGAAAAATGTACGTGGACAAATGCCTGTTACACCAAGCAGGAGGAATGAGCACTGAACTCTGCCTGCCATCCCCCAGCGGGATTGCTCCTTTCTTAATCTGCCTGTTTTCATAGAATTTGTAAGAAACTATGTCAAGTTGGATTAAAATTGGCCAACAGATTAGAAAAATATTAATACAAGACTGGCAGTTGAAGACATAAGCCTTTCTTCATTAAAACTGGGGTGAAAAATCTTAGACTACCAAGTCAAAACCTGCAAGCTGTTCTCAACAGCTTTTTGCCCTTTTCAGTACTGTGGAAAATGCCCCAGTGTGTGCATGTGGAGTTGAAAGCATCCCTCACAGTCTGAGAGACCAATCCTCAAAAAGGAGTGTGACAAAACCAGTTTTAATACTCTAAGAAGGATCTCCCCAGCTTTCTAGAAATAACTGTTGGTTTAAATAGGGAAGGACTGTTGTAGCTCTTTGAAATTGAATATTTTTAGACTTTTATATTTGCTTTATTTTTAGTTCTGAAGTGTAAGCATGTTGGTTAATTCACTGAGAAATGCTTCTAATGCCAGAGAAAATTAAGATTATTTTTTTTTTTTTTGAGACTACAGTTCTTAAACACAGTTTTCTGATCCATCTTTATATAGATACTTCCAAAAGCAGAGGTTTTTATTTCTTTCAAAGATGATTCACACAAGACAATGCATGGGTTGTTCAAAGATTTCCACAAACTACACCAAACAATTAATTATCTTTTTATTCATAACTGATAATGTTGAATTTTGGTTTACATTAAGAGTTTCTTCTGCGTAAGAAGGAGATTGTTAATTTTATGGCCTATGAGTGTTTCTCCTTTTTTGTTTCATTTCTCCATCTATACTTGCCCCTATTTTAGTTGCAGGTGGTTTCCTATGTGCTTTCTTTTTCCTAATAGTTTTGGTCTTGACATGCTTCTTTACAAAGTGCTTGCTGAAAGTGGGGGTGATAAGCCAGTGCAGCTATACATTTCGAAGCAAAAAAGCCACTTCATTGCATTTCTTTAACTTGTTTTTGCATAGAGGCTGGGAATAAACAAGACTGATCCTGGGACTTTGACAGAAGAGGAGATCAGCAAATTTGTGCGCCTTGATATTGACCCATCTACCATAACATGGCAAAGAGGTGCGTGGTCAGAAAGCCTCACTTCAGCTTGGATTTGATCATAACTCATTTCCTATTTTGCTGAATTCTACCTCAGTCAGAGCTGTTTCTGCTCTCTGACTGTCACAGCAAGTGGGAAATGTGTGTGCATAACAGATTTGGCTGCAGTATGTTGCTCTAAACTTGGTCAAATACCTGCCGTAACAGAGGAGACTTCGCTAATGTTCTGAAAGATAGATTGCTCTGAAAATTTAAGTACATCCCTTGTCTCTTACATTAGGTAATACATCGTAAAACATATGAAAGTGGATTTTCTGTGCATTTTAGAAGTCTTGCCCATTCTTTCTTAACTATTACAGTTTTAGAATGTTTGTACTTTGCTTGATTTGGTCCCTCATCCTCCCCAGCTCAGCAGTCTGGGTAGCTCAGAGGCTAAATAGGCCTCAGGGATTATGTGTTTTTCCTGTTTTTGAAGTGTCTTGACTTGTTTGCTTTTTTAGGAAGAAGAGGTGAAAGATGTGGTATGGTTTCAACTATGTATGCCAAGCAAACCCATATCCACTCTCGCACCCTTACACAGCTGCCCTCTGCATTTTCCAGTTCCAGTGCTGGGTTAAATTTCAGTGTTTACCTCAACTTCTGTATCTCTCATTTGTAAGCAAGTAAACTCTGCACAAAGTTTTGAGCTAGTTTTTTCTTCCTAAGTTCTCAAACACCGAAGTTACTAATTCAAAATCATTGTTGAATGGAATGTATTGTGATGAGAAAATAAGGAGAATCTATTGAGAAGTGAGGAGCCCTTTGTGTGCATGTCATCTCAGACTTGGGATATTTTTCTCAAGATAATACAGGGAGATGTGGCATAAGATGTTTTTTATTAGTCACACAGTGAGTCTGGAAGAGACCTGCCTTAGGAAGAAGGACTAATATAAATATTTAGTGTAATATGACTCATCAATTTTATCAACGTGGGTGTGGGAGGAAGTAATGTTATTCAACAGCTGTTAACCTCAAGTGAGTTATTTAATTCATCTCAAATTATGTTAGTGAAACTTCTATTCCACATAACTCTATATGATGTACATATCTTAAACACATCAGAAAAAAAATTTGGTTTAGGAATGTTTTAGATAACTTGGAAATTGTTTTATTTGGGACTGTTTCTGCAATCCATATGTCTATGAAACTTGTTACATATCAGGGAATTTGTAGGGCAGAAGAGAAAGCTATCAGATTGTCTGAAAATTAATTTTAGTCACGACCTCTTTCCTTAGAAGTGTTATAAGCTTAAAGTTTATTGTCATCTTATACTAACTTGAACAGGTACAACATATTGAGAAGAAGGAAAGCTTTCCCCTACTTATCCTTCCCCAGTATTCAGAGGAGATCCTGTTTATATCTCTAGAGGATAAGGAAGTAGATACATTAAACCTAACACTTAGTTGAACCTAAACTTTTCTGAAACGTTTACTTTGGGTAAGGAAGAGGGAAAATTTGGAGAAGGACAAATTGCTTTTGTGGCAAAAATAATTATTTCTTATTTTACTAGTTCTAAGTGCAGCTACTGGAATCTTCCTGGAGAATGAATACTGACCATGGTGAGAAAGCCAGTGTATCCCAGTGGCCAGAAAGAGTTGCAGGCAGGGATAGTTGTAATTTCGTGGGAAGGGTGTTCAGGTTGCATGATCTCACTAGGAAGGGACAGATAAAAAGCAGGCCACTGGCTGTCCAGGCTGGCGAGAAGGCTAGTTCCTGTTCTCAGCAGTGCCTGGGTGGGCAGGAAAGACATTTAGGTCTGTTTAAGGCCGCTTGTGAAACTGAGCTTCCTAGGAGAAGGGCTAAGTTAATGCTGTAACCAAGTTACAGCTTGGTGTGAGGCTACTGATTCCTTGTACCAAGCTCTGTTCTGCACTTTCTGCCAGTAATGTAGTATTTTAGAGTATGTCTGTGTAATAAATAGAAATTAAATGGAATTCCTGAAGAAATTCCCCATGTGGTGGGAAGAAGGCATGTACAGGATTTACACCAGCCCCATGACAAATGCCCAAGAAGGGGAAGAGGCTTTAACCTTGCTTTTCAGCTTGCTCACAACCCCAAACTGGGGTCTTGTAGGATTGAGATTCAAAGTCCCTCCTGTTCTTGGGTAATTATGTCATTCTTTTCTGTACAGACAAATTTGTTAATCTCCAAAAGCAGCAGGAAAAGTGGGAGGAGGTGATTTCACTGACCTTCAGTACAGAAAACTTATCCAGAGGTTTCTTGATTCTCTGCTTCTAAAAGAGTAGAGCTCAAATCTACATCTACCAGAAGATTGACTTGATTGCCAAGCTACAGGCAATTTAGGGTTCTTTTAGGCTTGGTGCAAACTGAAACATTTGTAGGGCTAAAGAGCCCATGAGAAAGAGGGAACCTATTTTTGCATTCTGTAGGGATTGCCTTTCCTGGGAAGCAGACGTCCAGAAGTTTGGTCTCGTTTTCTAACAAACAGAAACATCCTTCTAGTGTTTCTTCCTAAGAAACATCCTAATCTGTTGCCAGCAGATGAGAGGGCTCTTCAGTTATTCTCAGTCCTTCCTTTTGGTTCCTAAAAAGGCACATTTGAAGTTGAATGTTGTCAGTGCAGAACTGGAGAACTTGGCTTGCGATGATTGTTAGTGAAGTTAGCAATTCCACAGGATGGTTTGGACATGCCCTTGCAATACCAAAAGTGTTTCCAGGTTAGAAATAAAATTGTCTGAAATGGAAGTTGTGTTAAATAGCAGATGGTTGAATTTGGCAGTTGGAAAAAAGTCTTCCTTTGAATGCTGTGCAGCTGAATGTGGAGTTAGTTACTGTGATGTGCAAGAAAGTGGCTTGTCTGGAAGAATCAATCTGACAACATAATCATCCTTTAAAAGAGAAACAGAGCAAGTTAAACCTACATCATGCAGTTTTAAAATCAATTCTTAACAAATCAATGATGGGGCAAATGATTTGAAGTAGGTCTAAGGTGCACTGTATCTACTAAGGCAGATTTTTCTAATGTAAAATAGTAGTTCCTAATTTCTTAGGTAAAATATTAATTTGTATGTTAGAATATTAAGAATGTTAGCTTCAAATACTGTTCAGAGAAATTCTCTTTGAGTTACTTCAACTTGTCATCTAATGGTATCAAATAGAAGGGAGAAACCAAGTCAGTGCTAATGCTGCCGTGCCAGAGCGTGTCTGTCTGGTAACACTGTTCAAGCAGCTGAATCTTAACATGTGTAACAACAGGTATGCCAGGAAAAAAAAAAAACCCAAAACAACAGATCCCTGAGTCCTTGTTAATATATTTTGCTTTTGCTATTCCCTTATTTCAGTGGTGGACACAAATGACAGATTCCTGCGCAAAATAACAGTTGGGCAAGCAAATACAGAGAAAGGGTTTGTCCGTCAGGTATGTAAAGGCAGTTAATACCTCACGTTCTGGAAGGGCTTTGCTTTAGAGGCTGAGAGAGATTTCTGCAGTTCTTTCAGCATACTTCTTTGAATTGCAGTGCTAAAACATGTTGCTGTTTTATACTACTCTTGCAGTGAAACTGATTGTGTCAATGAGTAACTGAGTCTGAAGTTTCAGAAACAGAAACCTATGTACATTGCACAATGTGTTGAAAGCACTTGAAAAAGTTGCCTGTGTTAGGGGTTCAACACTGTCATCCTGTGAGTACAAAAGATGCCTTTATGCCCTCAAGGCTAATTTGTATGATTTTTTTCTCACTTTCAGTCTCTCAAACTATTCATGAAGTATTTATGTAATTTAAATTACATTTAAATTTAGTGATAAAAAATTGGGAGGAGGGGTGGGTTATGTTGGTCCCATTGGTCAGGCCTGGAAATGACCATATTTATTCAGAGTTTCATTTCCCTATCATGCATCTCAGCTTTGAGATGTAAACTGTAAGAACTTTAAACATGTGCTTGATTTTAATATGTGGGCTTGAAGGAATAGTTCAGAAAATGAGTATGTGTGAGCTTTACAGCAGTGTAAAAAACTAACATACATTACTCTATGAGAGCTTCTGGAATTCAATTAAAGAACTTACTGATAAATTGAAAGCCAGACTTTTCCAACACTATCTGAACAAGTGTTCTGGTGTCATATGGGTAAATCCATTTCTGAAACAATGCAGTGTGGAAAAGCAATGCCAGGTGGAACAAATTCATTGTGGTGATGTGGAGTTGCTCCTAATTCGATGAAGATATTGGAATCTAACTTCCTGGATCATGAAATTCATGAGGTTCTGACTATTTTGAGGTGTGTAGGTATTGTGGTGGAGATAAGGCTTTCATTCATTTTGGAAATCCTGTCTTTAATTTTTATCATTTCAGACCCCTTCTAGGCTTTGCGCCTAAATAAAGAGAGCAAAAGATAGTGCAAATGTTTTTGTTCAGTTCAAGAGGTAAAACAGTCAAATTGGAGAGAAGAACTTAAAAGAGAAATCATAGAATGTTTTGGGTTGGAAGGGACCTTAAAGATCATCTAGTTCCAACCCCCCTACCATGGACAGGGACACCTTCCACTAGAATTGCTCGCTTGTTGTGGTTTTGAACACACAGTGTAGAGACTTTTCTGTCTCTGACTTATAGAAAACTCAATATTAGCTAATATTTATCTCTGATAATGAGCTGGGACTACAAAATATTATACTTGGTACAAGTTCCTTCAACACTTGAAACATTTTCCGATGTTTAGATTTCTTTCAGTGACTCAATGTGATTATTAGCTTTGAGCCAGTTTCTGCCAGCCTTATTGTGCAGCATTTTACCACCGAAATTATACTGCTGAGTTAAATGTGGGTTGTTTTATTATAGAGTACTAGTTGTGACCCATGGCTGTCAATTGTTGCTTCTGGACTGTTTTGACTAAAATGACCTTGATGCTTTCAATTTTGGTATGTTGGATATCCATTCACATTTTAACATGGACTTAATGATTTGAGAAATAGAGCTAACAGTTAGGAAAACTCATTTCAGAGCCTAGCCAGAGATCCAGAAAAAACAGGACTTCACAGTTAACAGATGCATTTTATGAATACTTGGAGTGATGTTCTAGCACTCTTAAAATCAATGACACCTGTGTAAAATGGCAGAGCACAGCATGCACAAAAGTCTGCATTTTAATGAACAGGGATGCTGTGCTTTCTAAAGAGTATTACATTGCTGATGCCCTTGATCCTGCAATTGAATCCATGTGGGTGGATCCTTTCATCAGTAGAGACCTGACTTTACAGCTAAGGCTTCTGTCAGCACTTCATAGGTGCGTAAAGGTTATTAGAGTTAAAATAGCACCTGCTGCCACAGTCTTTTTGTCTGTTTTTTCAATTAAATATTAAGTCACTCTTTGAGCGTCTACCTCGTATTGTTTTTCCTGTCCTTTTGGGTTTATATAGAAACAATGTTAATAAAATCATTTTTTTGGTCTCCTGATAAACATTCTAATGAAGTTAGGTAATATTCCAGGATATGGGTTGATCATAGATTTCTCAGGATTATTTCCTGTCTATATATGCTGCAGTGATTTACTGGGGACATTCTTAACTTCAGGAAAGATAGTAGCATCCATGTCATCACAATGCTAACAATGTTCATTGTGTACCTAGAGCTATTCTGTTACATATAGAACTGCTTCCAGGGAATACAGAGAACTGCTGTGTAACTTAAGCATTTCGTTTGAATCTCTAGGCTGAGATTCTCAATTACAGGATTATTTTTTGTTTTCCATGATACATATCTCTCCCTGTCTGTGCCAAATGCAGAAAAGTGCTCAGGTGTCTTCAGAAGTTTTGACTCAACATGCAGGTACGTAGAGGTCAGGCTGTAGCTGTCAAGACAGAATCTAAAAGCAGGAACATAGATTGAGAAAAGGCAGAAGCTTTTAAAGTACTGGGCAAATGGATAGGAGGGTGAGCAGTTCTCTATGTAGATGATTCTTAAGAACAGGCAAAGCCCTCAGTTTGAACAGATTCCTCTGGTATTAGTATGGGGTACATCTGATAGAGGTCTGACACAGTACTGGGACTTCTTTTTTATAGATGGCAGTAGGATGTCCATTACTAAATAGTTGTGTAGATTTTAATTGCTGGAGATGAGCAATTATACTAAAGAAGCTGCAGTTCTTGTTCACACCCACCGTTGCATTCCTATCACATAACACCTTAGTGACTTTGCCTTTCTTCTCTTATGGTCTGACAGCATGTAACCTGGGCTTTACTAATAGTAAATTAGGACAAATACTGCTCATGCATACTGCAAACTCTTAAAGAAATGTAAGGACCACAGCTTATGTTGTGCTGAAATGCTGCACAGTATGGATGTATTTCTACAAGAGCAATGGAACTTGATGCCATATACAGTTTTGGGGTTTTTTTAACTTACGTATTTTTTCATTAAAAAAAGAGGGAGGACAAAGATATAGTTACATTATGATAGGTCAAGCACAAGACCTAACCACATAGACTCTAGATTTTGAGTTTATATAGAAAAAGAATGATCAAATGTAACAAGAATGTTTTTGAAACCAGAATAAAAAACTTTTGGAGAGCATTAGCGGGGGGGGGGGGGGGGGGGGGGAGGAAAACCTACCACCACAATATTACGCTTATGCCAGTACAGCTCAAAACACATCTGGCAATTTTCATTTTGCCACAGAAAAAAAAATTCTTGGTCCTTCAGGGAGCTTCTGATAAGTATAATGTGAACCAAGGGGTAAAGCGCTCTTGTTCCCCAAGTAAATGAAGTATAACAGAGAACATTAATGAGGGAATATAAACAAAGTGTTTGAAGTTACTCTAGTCTGAGTAATCTCAAAAGCTGTAGGTTACAATTTAGAACTTGTTTGAATTCCAGTGTGAAATGAATCTTTCCAGAGTCTACTCCTATTGATTCCCTGTGAGTATTTGAACTGTCTTTGATTTTGGTTCATGATTCTCATTTCTATTTTACAGGCTCAGTTTGATATTGCTGTTGCAAGTGAAATCATGGCTATCCTGGCACTTAGCACCAGCCTTCAAGATATGAAGGAGAGGCTGGGGAAAATGGTGGTGGCTAATGACAAGAAAGGAGAACCAGTGACAGCAGAGGATTTGGTATGTTCAGTGATATAGACCTGTGAGTAACCTCTGCTGCGTTTGTTTTGCCTCTTGAAGCATTAAAAAGGCAGGTGCATGCCAAGGATTTTGCTTTGAACATCACAGTCAGAGATCAAAGAAAGATCATCTTCTGGGCCAAAACTTCCTCTCAATGAGAACAAGATGTAGAACTCATTTTTCCAACTGTCTGGTAACATCTGGTTCAGGAAGTCTCTGATCTCCATAACCTACTTGGATAGTTTTTTGCAATTCTTAAGGCAAACAAATTTTGGTACTGGAGGGAGTCTGAGTGTGGGCTCCTATTTAAGAGAGCTGGTAATGTTTGCTACTGTACTTGTAAAGTATGCTCAGATGTTGCAGTGATAGTTACAACATGAATGCTTATACCCCTCAGAAGGCAAGCAAGCTATCCTTAACTCATAGGTTGCTGATAGTGCCTCGCACAGGGTTATCTCTTCACGTGCTTAATACATGTTCTTCCTTACCTTCGTTACTTAGTTGCTGTTTCCTCATTCCCTACTTCAGCTTCTGAAATAAGTCAACAAGTTCTTCCTTTACATCCAATTCTAGCCCTTATAGCCCGGCTGCGAGTCAGTAAACAGTGGTTGGAAGCTCACACGTTTGGGTATGTAGGTTTCTGGTGCAGCCAAGAGCTACCAGTTAACCTTTGCAATCCAGCTGTATGCTAGGAGTAGGTTCACTGTGATTGGTACTAGTTTGCTGTGACACTACATTACTTGAATACTGTAGCCTAATTGCCAAATTAACTTCATATATTGCAGATTGACAGCACAGCCTAAATACAATAAATATGATAAAGGCAAAGCATTATTGTTTTTTGTCATCTAAATATATCCTTATAGCAACTGTGATATGCCTTGGAGCTGTGCTTTCATGCCACCCTGCTGACAGTGAGTGTCTGTATCACACAGACTATGTGTGTTTTTTCCTGTTTGTCCCTTTTATGTGGACATCTGCACAAACTTAGGCGTTTTCAGAATGAGCAAAGGAACACCAGTATCCTGCCTTGTCAGCAAATCCACAGCCAGGAATACCTTCATAGCCTTAATGGAGTTTAATAAGGAAATTAAAGCATAATATCTACCTTGCCTGGATTGAAGATTGAAATTAAGATAAGCATACCAAAATTTCTAAGTGAGATCATCATTAAAATTCAGAGCAACTCAACTACTCCCAATTATGCAGGAGACATGAAGAACTGCATTTAATATTCTAGCTGTTGAAGTTTTTATTTTGCTTTTCGATTGCATAACTTTGTCTTGGCCAAATGGAGGGAGGTGGGGAATCAGCTACCTTATAATGCATATGCAAAATCTTCAAAATAATTGAGTGATAGAATTAAAACTACATTTGAAATACATTATTTTAATCTTGATGCTACTTTTGTATGAAGGTACTTTAATGTATTAATATTGCAAAATATTTAACCTGTCTTCAACCACTTAATGCTGATCAGCTTGATGAATAAAAGCAGTTGCTTTTCCATAGTATGTTTCATTTATAGTTGCTCTGTGGAAATAAAATCATGAACAGCACACAAAGAACTTTATATTTTTCCACTATGTCCCTAAAATGAAAGTAGTGCTCAGCAAAATGTCTGTTACTAATTCAGTTTTCTTTGGCCTTTTTTTAAACAAACTTTCTATGCTTAGCGTCTCAATCATTTGGTAGTGTTACTTCTGCTGAACATATGTTTCTAGCTCTTCTTTAAAGCAGTGTTCTGCTTTATTATACAATAATTCTATATTATACAATAGAACTGCCCAGAAAAAAGAAAATTCGTCACAGTGTCGAAGATACGTGTTATGATCATCTGCAGCTATGATGCTGCATTCTTTTTCTTCTGGAGATTCTCTTCATACCACGTACAGGGATGACTTGAGTGGTTACATGTCATGGTTGTGAAGTGCAGAAACTCCTACCTCCTTTGAGGTGGAGTGTGTTACAAATGAGCATGAGAACTATGGGAAGAATAGGAAGGTGATTTCATGGTTAAAGCAGAATGGTGCCTTTTTGGAGAGTTGAATTCTATTCCTGTGTTTTTCACAAACCTCATGGGTGATGTTGTGTCCATACAAACTGATTCTTACAGTACCTGAGGAGTTATATGTTCCTCAATCTGGCTTGATACCCAGGAGCAAAACAGCTCTAGAAATCTATGGAAAGAGTGAAACACCATCAAGAACTTTGAATAGGGAGAAATTATTTTATGTTGGCTCAGATTGAGCATCCCAAATTGGTGAATACTTTTGAGCTTGATTCTTGTGTGTGCTGGTTTTTCTTCTGAAAAAAGGAACAACTGTTTGTTTCTGCAGTCTTAGTAGTATTGGTGAAGAAGTTGTCAGATGCCATGGTGTTGAGATTTAAGATATGTCAAAAAGGAAATTAATAGTGGGATTTCTGTATCAAATTAAATACTGCTTACTTTGTACAAGGGGACAGAGCTTATGAATAACTGTACTGTCCTTGTGAAAGTGTGTTGCATAAAGTTGAATCCTCTCGAAATAGCAGGAGATACATAATCAAAGGCCATACCGTGTCATAATTCACATGTACAAAGACAATAAATTTCATTTCCTTTCTGTTCCTGGTTTCTTCCCACGGGTGGTCAGTGTATTTGAACAGACTACAACTAAACTTACTGTTTCTAGATTTCAAATGCAGTATCTGCTCTTTCCCCTGCTGCTTGTGCCGTCTATGTTGTAACTATTCTTGCGCAATCCCAGCTTTTGACCCCTGTTCATTTGGACTGCACAGGTTGTATCTCTTCCTTGTACATGTTAGAAAAGGATTCCTCTAGAATCCAAGAGAAGAGATCTTTGCTTGTGGTCTAGGTGTCCAAACCCAGCGCTGGTCCAGCCTGATGCACGCTGTAAGTAAAGCCGTTATACGCTAGGCTGTAAGCACACTGCACACTGCGGCTAAAGCTTTTTGGGCAGGATGGGGCAAGGCTAAACATTTGCTAATGCCTGTCTGTGAGCTGTAATTTTTGTTTTCCCAAGGCTTATATCTTGAGCAAATTTTCAGATGTGGTAAGAGGTTTGATGTGAAGCCTTTCTCCTGGATTCATCCTTCTTTCAAGTCAAGGTCAGAGAGGAGATAAAGCTTTATAGCTCAGAAAGGAAAGATCTCAAGACAAGTGAAGATAGGAAGAACAGTATGTCTGGTTTTCACATGCTCTCAGTCCAAGAACAGTTCAATCATTTTGACTTAAATTTTCATAAAACAAAAATGAGTTTAAAAGCTTGAATCTATCATAACCACTTGGCATGGAACATTTAAGCCCAAAGAACCGCAATTGCTTGTAGTTTTAACAAATTTTAAAGACCGCTTTGTCATGGGGAGTACAACACAACCTGAATAATGGGTAGTGGTCAGTCCTACCTGTCACTTAAAAAAATTCTGGGGGTTCATGTTTTATATATACTACCCAGATTGAATTTGTGCAAGTTGAAATGTTTGACAGTAATCTTCAGTTCATTGGAATCTATGTGAACCAAAACCCCTAAACCCTTCTCTGCGATTTGTTTCCAGATGTGCACACAATATACTTCACAAAAACACAATTGCTCTTAATTTTGACTTTATATGCAATATATATATATAATAGTACAATAGTAAACCTAAAATACACATTGGCAAATATAAACCAGATGCAGAGGCAGGCTAGGAGTAATAGAAAAAAGATAAATTGAGTATTTAATGAATTGAGAAGACTCCTTCCACAAGAGTAATGGATTAAATATCTGTCCTCTGTAATGAAACATCCAGAAGTCTTTGCCAAAATGTGGTGCTCATTGTACAGTATTTTGAAGACTGAATTGCTTTTTGGCTTTTACAGTGTAGTAGAATTTTAACAGACACATGCCATATCTTTATGTGAAGTTAAATGGGTATATATGCCCTAGATCAGTATTTCAGCAGCTATGAAAAATATTAAATAAATATGTCACTATTTTTTTAAGTAAGACTTCTTCTCAGCTTACTTTCAGTGTCATGCTGTTAGATTTCAATAATTCCAGGACCAAAAAAAATAACTTCATATTTACTTTCATAAATGATCTGTCAGCTGAACGTATTTTGTTCTCTGGTTCATGAGAAACATTGTGTGCACACCTCACTTTAAACACAAGTAGTTGCAGTTCTTCTCAACTTACAGTTTAGGGTTTAGTTTTTTACAGAACTGATATTGCAGAAAAATATTATCATTTTGTTAGAGACTGTAGTTTCAAATGAAGGGAAGTTACACATACTTCATTATTTTTCCTATAAAGAAAAGGCTTTTTCTCTGCCCTTCGGTCTGTGTAACCCTTATTCATTTCACAGTAGTTACTCTCAATCACCTTCCTTGTCATCTAATGCTGACTTTCATTTCCACTCTTGATAGACTTCAGAGACTGCACCACTGGAAGTTGCTTTGAAAGTATTTTGGTTTTTCATCTAAGTTTGCCTTTCCTGTGTCTTGTGTGTAATTTATCTTGTGCTCTATGATCTTTGCTGTCCTGGGGATCATACCTGCCCCAACGGCTGATGGATAGATGGAAGGGGTATTGTTTTCCACAGTACTTAGGATCAGTTCCAGAAGGGAACCCAGGAGAGTTGGATGTCCATATACATCTGATTCAGAGTCCTACTTCTTTCTTTTGACAGTGAGCCCTTGGGCTCTCACATGCTAATTGGTGTGTAAGCGTCTAAGCCTCTAATTCTTTTATAAAAAAATGTATCTAGCTTCTCTTAATTGGAAATGGGAACCTGATTCCTTAAATAGCTTTGAGAATTAAATCCAGGACTTGGAGTGAACTGTAGAAATTGTTTGCTAGCTGCTTGGAGGATTAGGGATACGAAGGAATGAAAGATTTATTCTGAGAGGCATGTCAGATAGGTATGAAAACTTTATTGACTGTTTAGCTTTTAAGGACTGTTTTTGACACCAAAGCTGTTTAAGAACCATGGAAGGTAGATAGACATAGTATATGCTAATTGGAGTCTTTGCATCTTTTTTTCTTTGCTTTCAGCTTCAGATACAATTAGTTGTTGTGTCCAGAATGCATATCTAATATGGGTGGAGTTTCCCCAAAAGTTAAAATGTGTGGGAAGTATTTTTTTGATACACTATTTTTATCAGATTGCTGAAGAACTGTCAGAAAGCAAAGGAGACATGATTGGAGCCATTATTGTCCAGGAGGGGGGAGAGGAGAGAAAAAGGTCTGATTTTTTTTTTTTTTTCTTTTTTTCTTCTCCCCCAAAGCCTTCTTTCCAGTCAGCATGGCTTGGGTCAGCAGAGAGCTGTTTGCATGCATGCTTTGAATGAGCTAGTGGTCTCATTCAGCATTAAGCAAACAACAAAAACCCTTAATTGGATAGCTACAGCTGGCATGGGTTAACACTTGTCAGACCTTGGGCAGGTTTCCCAAGAAGAGCATTAGGGCTGATATGTGGCTGCTCAGGTAGTTAACCTTGCCAGTGACCAGTTGGAAGATTGGATGTAAAGTTGTTTTTTCTCCAGAAAGTTGAATAGCTATTACAGTTACCTTTTATGTGGTAAGATTGTCAACTATCTCAGTGTTCAGGCGCTGAAAATTATCAGCAGCTATTTCTCTTTTAGCATCAATAGATGAGTACCTCATGTTATGTGATGATGGAAAAACTGACATACAGGAAGAAAATGTAAAATCGACCAACCTTTCCTTCAGATATTTCTGTTACTTATTGCCTCCTAACTACTGTGTGCACGTGGTTCTGCTTTCGTGAGACCAAAGATTAACAAATTAACTAGCTGTTACAGTTTTGTGTTACTAGCAGCTTGTGATGAGCATGATTTACTTCAGGTGGGGGTGGAAGGGGAAGAATGGTGCATCTGCTCTGAGAAACTCAGTCCCAGCTTGCTGCTGAATTGATCAAACAGCAGAGAAGAAACAGGCTTATATAGATCTATTGAATAACTATACCGCAAACTGTGTTTGGGTTTTTTAATGAATTGAATTTCTGCACTATGATCAAGAAAAAGAAAATATGTGTTTTGAGAAATTAGGATTAAACACTGGAGTTTAATGAAGAAATTGCTAGGATTGAAATTTGTTCTGTTTCACTTGAAATTGTTAGAGCTGGGACTGGGTATTCACTATCTTATTTTGTAACTGTTTCAGATTTGGAAGTGAATCAAATAAATTTTGTAAAGCAAATTGTTATATTGAACAGATTTAAAATTGAATATCCTAAGAAATACACCCACTTTAGAAAGATTTTTACAATTTACTAAAATACAAGAAACCAAAGGCAGTAACAGTGGCAGCTTGAATTTGTATACTGTACTTGTCTAATGACTGCCTACTTTTATGTCTCTGTGTGAAAATCTGAATGACAGACAGATGAGTTTGATTGTTCAAACAATCAAACACTACTGCATTTTTTTCTACCCATGATCTAATTCTTCCAAAACAAAACACATTTTCTTTTCAAAATCAAAGTAATTTAGGAATGAGTTTAAATATATGCAATATATGCTTGTGGTTTCTAAATAGCACTCCGCCTGTAGTTTGATTGTGCTATGCACACTCTATAGCACACTCTGTGCACAGTTTTTTCTAAAATGGCCATTGGGTTTTAGTGTTTCAAATTCAAGTTGGTGTAAAATATATACTTAATATCCAACAAAAAATTTTAGGGAGAAGTAAGATTTTTTTACAACTAAAATACAGCAATTAACACAGCTCCTTTTGTCCTCTCATCATCACAGTAAGGCACTTCTAACTTTTAATCTTGTGCTGTATTCATTATCTATGCCTAGGCAGCTCTGGGTCTGCTTTCATCCTGTGTTTGTTACATATTCATTTGTACAAGTCCTGAAAAATGCCCTTTCTGGTTGGTGCTAGCTATTAGTTCTGTCATGAAATACATCTGTCATTTCTTTAGGCAGTTTAGCAAGTTATTGCCTTCTTGCTTTCTCAGGTCTCAGTGGCCTTTGCTTCTGCTTCATCTTTTGTTCCCATGAACGTCACTTGGTAACTGTTTCTAGTCCCTCCATGAAATAGGAAGACTATTTACCTACTGCCTTTAAGTGCATTCAGAGCAAAATTATCGCTATTTCTGGCACACTCTGTAAATACAATATGTTAGAAGTCTTGAAGTAAATATCTAAATAAATTCTTTATGCTGTAACACTGCTTATAGACTATGATTTATGAACAGGTTTTTTTCTCCTTTAAAGCATAAGGGTTTTTCCCTGTTTTAACTGCAAGCTTAAGTGTAACTCAGAAATGTTGCATCTTAGAATTGACTTCCTTAAAATGTGGATCCTTTTGGTTTTTTTAGGGAGTAACAGGTGCTTTGGCAGTTCTGATGAAAGACGCAATTAAGCCCACGCTAATGCAGACGTTAGAGGTGAGTATGGCTTATGATGCCTGCCCTTCTCCAGCTTTCAAATTCCATATTGTGCTTGTCATCCTTCTCTCCAGCGACCACGCTTAGCTTTCAAGGTTCAAGCCAGGGTCAAATCCATAAAGGGATTTTAGCAAATGTTCATTTGTGTATGTTAACTAATCAACTTTATCTGCGTTTATACCATTTTGGTGGGATTTTTCCTTTCTTTTCAATGCCTAGCATTGCAAACAAGCTCCAGTGCGCTATTAAGCTGCTTCTGATCGCGCTGGAAGACAGGTTGGGCTTCCAGGTAATAGACTTCTTTCTGTTTCTCATCTTCCTCTTCCAGGGAAGTTTTGTTTTTATGTACTTCCTTTATATGTATGTTCCCATGATGATTCCCACAGCCCAGCATTTTGAGTGGAAAGTAGATGCTTTGCTGAGGCCATTCTATTCTGTATTCTAGTTTGTTCTCTTCAGAAACACAGGAGAGCCCCCTTGCCTGTTTATGGTTTTTCAAGAGATGGCTCCCAGCCACCCTATCTTGCCAATAGTGCGTTCAGGGACTAAGTGAAACTTTGCTGGCCTATAAGAGGAATGTTATACACTTAACCTAGTGAGAAACAGCTCAAAGAATACAGAACTAGTACAATCTAACTTTGTGTCTGGGCCATCTGGTATTGCCCATCAAAAGTAAGCTGAATGATGAGCAATATTCACGGGGAAGGGGAGGAATTAAAATGGGGAAATAATGAAGTGCTATGGAAACAAATGCGTTTGGAGAAAAAATAATGTATATTATTGAAATTATATTATTGTATATTGACCATGAAAATTACATAGCTGGAATATTTCACGAGAGTTCCTGGTGTGGTGAAAAGTTGAAGAATATAGAAAGATATCAGTGCTGTCTGTAGCTGGTAACAATACCTCATTTTTTTGCAGCATGTCAAAATGATAACTACCTTTTTGCTTTTGTGTTTGGATGGGGACAACTTCCTACTCTCAGAGGATATTAGAAAAATAGAATTTAAGTCTATGTTATTTTCCGATAGCCATCTTAATTATTTTCTTCTGCGAAGAACATCTGTTCTTTCATGTGTCCATGTGAAGAATGTACATGTGTGTCAGAATTTAATATAACATCCAATAGCAGAAACTGCAGTCGTGTAGGATCAAGAATGTCACGGCCAAAACTGTGTATTAAAGTGCCGCTTGGATAACATTGTGTGTGTTAAGCATCAGTGACAAAGTAGCTTTGATTCTGAGTGTTTAGTCTGTGCCACTCTATGTACACTTTACTTATCTGTTAGAAAGTAATGTGGTTTTGTTGTAGTGTTCTAAAAGACCATTATAAGTGTCAGAAGAGTTTATTTTTGTCGATAGGCATTTGTTTCTGGGACTTGCATGCTTTTTTTTTTTTTCTTCCCACTGCATTTCTTTATATTCGCATTTCTATGCAATAAAATCCCTGCCTTTTTTGTGGTATTCTTTTCTAGTCTAATCTGTGCAATGGCTGAAACATCTGCCAACTTTCATCAAACACTGTTGCTTCTTAGGAGGACCCCAACCGCAGTACCCAAGGATATTTTTCCAAAAAATTCTTACAAAGTAATTTTTAAAACAGCAAACTAAAGCATCTCGGTAGGCTGCTTCATGCTCCACTCCTGCCATTTGAGTCTCAAAGATGAGCTTTTGTCATCCATTGAATACCTGTTAGCTTGCAGGCTAATATGAGTCACCTATCCAAGAATGAAAATCTCCATCTTATCTAAATCTTTTCCAAGATAGTGCTGTACTTCAGCTGATGATGAGTCTCTTGGACTCTCTCATAGCTTTTGTGTAGAGATGCAATGTCCCTCTCTGTTTCTGCCCATGCTGTTGCCATCCTGTTGTTGCTATTCTTGAGCCTCAAGCTTGTGTCATATCCCATTTTGTGAAAAAATACCATTCACTATTTTTAATTATTCATGTTAATAGCTTTAAGAGGTGCCAATTTTAATAGCTTCAGTTTTTCCAAAAAAAGAGTGGGAGGGGAACAGGGAAGATATTTTGCCCTGCACACTTGAATGTAGTGCAGTGATCCGCTGATCATACATGATAGATTTTAAGACAAGCTAATCTTAGTGAACCCTAAGGTGGTGGATGTAATGACATTTCTTTATAGGGAACAACATATTTCTGATAAGTATGTGAATTGCAAGTCTTCCTTCTCACAGACCAGAAATTAGGAGGGCTAAAGCCTAAATTACTCTTGAAATAATCATAATAAGTAACATCCAAAAGAGGAGGGACCTCTTAAGCTTCTGAAGAGGCTACCAATAGTAATTGGGCAAAAATAATCCTCATCCCTTCAGGGAGAACGAGTCCTCAAGGCAAGTTTAATGACCCTTAGCAACAGCACCGTGTCTTGACAACAGTAACATCAGAAAGAATCCTACAGGACACAGGTGGTGGAAAAACAGAATAATATGATTACAGAGAACACAAATGCAGCTCAGACTATGCCATGGACATGTCCTGCAAGTAAGGCTGTAACTCTTCACCAAAGCAGGTCTTCCAGATGACTTTGGTATTGGGAAATGACATAAAGACTTCCTGAGGTGGGGGAGCAGATCTTCTGGATGACGTCCAGCTGATACTGACAGTTAATTTGGCATAATTTGTAAGCAATAGTGACTGTGGGTAGCAGTGGCTGAAAGGAGCCATTGCAGAGATGGCTGCACTCCCTGTGATCTGGTGAAGAGCCTGTAGATGGTTATTGTGGTAAGCTGTGGAGGTCTGAGGAGTTGCTTCTAAGGGCCTGTGAAAGGGGAGAATGACCTTCTCAGTAGATTTGCACCAGCTTTGTGTGGGCATCTGAGTTCAGTGGAGAAGAAGGTTAGATGTTCATAAATCAAAAATGACCAAATGCCAATCCTGCATGGAACTGAACTGGCAGTTTGTGTCAGTGGTTTTTTTTTTTTCATATGTGAATTGATGTGTGTGTTTTAATTTGTTGTTTTTAAAGAGGCTTCTTGGTGGGTTGATTTCTATCACAATCCAGCTACTCTGTCACCAGAAATACTGCCTCAAGGTGTTAGTGATTGACAGTGTTTTATATGCAGGAATGACAGTAAAATCTCAAAATAGAAAACGTGGAGCACTCTGCCTACAATAAATGTAGGCTTCAGTAGAACTCATATCCCGTGCTGTAGAATTGAGATGACTTTGTTTGAACTGTACATAATGACTTCATAGTGTTTATCCATGTTTGTCATGACAGATTTGTTCCTTCGTGAACTGATCCCGTAATGTTCAGCATTTATTTATACCATGTGTAACAGAACAGCTGCTCTATGGGATGGCTCTTTGTAGTCGAAGGCTGGCTGCTCTGGGATGGTCTGCTCGTGTTACGTTTAAAGCACCACTCAGTGGAGATGAGGGGAGGATGGTAATAAGTGCTATAACCGTCCTTCTAGTGGCCAGATAACTTCAGGTATTTATTGACATTCAGGGTTTATTTTCTTTTACTGGAACTTGGATAATAAAATTTCCTGTACTGAAAACGGTCAGCAGAATGCATCCCTGTGCCACTCTTTGTTTCTTCATATAGTTTATTAAGAGTGTCATGAAAATAAGTGGCACTCTGCCAAGTGGGATAGATGGACTGACACAGAGTTACTGAAGCTGGCCTGAGAAGATGTCGTTGTCCCTGTTCCAGGATGTGCCTGAGGCTCCCGAGATCCTGCTGGAGTTCACTCCCTTCAGTACCTAGACTGTATTTTTCCTTCAGGGTTGCCTTTGTAAAAAGACCATTCAAATAACTTCTCCTTTTCTTCTGGTGGATATCAGAGCTCTAGGGGAGCATCTGCCCGTGCCAGTGGTTTAGTAGTGTGTTTGGATTTTAGGTTAGTGGCAGAGGGCCTCTAGGCTACTTATATTCTGGATGGTGGTCTCCACAATCCAAATCTCCCTCCCAGCTGTGTTGTGTGGATGAACTCTTGGAAGCGCAGTTGCACAGGGGGTGTTGTGGAAGACTCTTCTGGCCCCTTCTCTGCATAGCTGCCCCAGTATGAGCTGGGCTGCCCTCTCGTTAGCCATGTTTGTGCATCTGCCCATGTGTGTGCTGGGTTCTAACAGGAGCAACCCTGTAGTTGTTTGCCACAAGAAATTAAGGGCTTGGAAGAGTAAAATCAAATTTAGTGAGTAATAAAACACAAATCAGAATAAATCCCATGGATTTCAATCTGGTATTATTTATTTGAATGCCAGAAGGGTAAATACTGCATTACGGTAAAACTTAAGGAAGTAAAACTTAAATGTGGGTTGGAGGAAGTTGTTTCCATTTTATTTTGTGTAAGTCATGTTCTTTCAGATAGAGATAATCTTTCCTTTTGCACAGCACCTCCCATTAGAGTGGTGCCTAAATACTACAAGATGTTCTGAAGATGTACATAGTTTAAGTTCACTTTTTTCATAAATATTTAAAACACCAATTGATATTGCAGTATGTGGTCATTAGCAGATAGAAAACAAGAAAAAAATATCCTAAGTAAACACTGTGAAGTCGGTGTGTTATGATGATAATAATACACATCATTCCTTCTGTGTTTTTCTGCTCCCATTCCACTGTTTCTTCTCTAACATGTATGAGGCAGAATTTCTTTGGATAGTAGCTTATTTTCCCATTTTTAGGAGAATATCCCCTGCCCATATAGTGTGCATATTCTCCTTTTTCTGTTCTTGATTAAAGAAAAAAATATCCCCTGTTCTATTAGAACAAACCTGAAGTTTGATGATACATAAGTGGATAAAAAGTTACTTGACTTTACTCTGAACAAAATGTTTATGTATAATTACTTCTAGGGGAAGCTATATGAACAGATGCTTGTTGTTGATATATTTTATAGGATTTGTATTCAGTGTTACTGAAACACAAAAATCTGGTTTGTATAGTAGCAAGTATTCCGTTGTTTAATCCAATTGTTATGGTGTTTTATGGAGAATATGAACATTTTTTTCTGTGTGGGTTGTTTTTTTTAAGATACGGGTGGTGGGAGAGGAAGAACCAGCTTTTATTATATGGTTAATAGTTTTCAAGTTGTGTTTCATGGGACTGTTGGATATGGCCTGCAGCTGATCTGCAGAGCACTGTCTTCTTTAACTGGTATTTCTGGTCAAAAATTGAGGAAGATTGTCCAGTAGCTTGCCTGACATTTTGAGGGTTGTCAGTAGCTCCTAATACAGAATGTGTGTAGAATATCTATGGAGATAATCTGAAGTTGCCTGCTTACCTTTTCTTTAACCATCTGAGGGTTTGTAAAAGGATGAACACAACAACAACGACTTGTTCCCTTAAGTATATTACAGTAAGGCACCTGAAGTGACATCATTCTGTCTGATTGTGTATCCTGACTTGGAGGAAAGATAGACGTTAATACATCTCACCTACTCTACTTTCTGTAGATGCTAATTTTCTAATTTCTCCTTTCCTTGTGATGCCTTCTGAAAAGTAAGAGGGAAGCTGAGACTTACTCTCTAAGAAATTTCCCTATGCCATTACTTTGTTAACTCCTTGCCTGTCCTTTTGCTTTTTAGACTGCTCCCCGCCACAGAGTTTACTTTCTTTGTGTGTTTGTCTAGTGTAGGGGGGATTTGACTCTGCCCCTGGGGCTCCCAGGTGCTCAGCCAGCATCGATGAATGCTTTTTCTGTTGTAATCAGCATCCCCGCTGCACCCTAAACGTGTCCCTTCCCTTCTCCCTCTCCGGCTCCTTAACGATTGACTCTGGTCCCTCATTGCTTCCACTGGCTACTTTGCCCACACTAGAATGGCAGTTACAGTCAGTGAGGAAAACAGGAGCAGCAAGGGGTGGAGGAGGGCTCTATTTGTGTGCTGTCTGCAGTGATGCACTTAGTGCTGATTGTAGTACACGTACCAGAATCGCACGCCACAGCACTAGGGCAGTGGAAAGACCAAACATTAGTACAAGATTGGGCAAGAAGTTGTGAAAGTTACCTGCAGGTTGCACTGCTGTCCATTACCTTTCTATGAATGAAGGAGGTTCTGACATCTAGGCCTGTCAGTGTCAGGGTCTTAAGCTCCTGAGATGTACCTAACCTCCCAAATTATCCAACAGTGCTTACTTGTTATATGTGCTTTTGATTTATATATAATCTTGATTAGTCTGCAAGAGTATCGAGCTTTTGTTCTTACCTGTTATGTTAATAATAAATATATTTTTTTAATCATTCAGGGAACACCAGTATTTGTTCACGGTGGACCTTTTGCTAACATTGCACATGGGAATTCTTCTGTTTTGGCAGATAAAATTGCCCTTAAATTAGTTGGAGAGAAAGGATTTGTAGGTAAGCAATTATTTTTTCTTATTATATTATGCTTTGTTGGTAAGTTGGCAAACAGTGATGTAAATGAACAGACAAAATAGCAATAAAAGGTAAGAATGCTACTTCATTTTTTGCTAATATTAATAATAATCTTACAGGGAATGTGTTTTTAAAAAAAAAAAACCCAAAACAAACCTACCCATAGCACTTCTCTGCTCTTTGTCTCAAGTGTTCCTGTCACCATATTTGAGATTCCACAAGCTGGATGAACCAGTTAAATGACTGCAGTGCTTTGAAAGAAGTGTCCTGTAGTTCCTTGTATTAGTATTCATCTGACCTCTCTTGATAAAACAGACTGAAACCATTTCCTTTTCCTGCTGAATTATTTCTCTGCCAACTCAGCAAGCTCAGCCAAATCAAGGGTCAGATGTCCCTGAGCCAGTGCAGAGGAACAGCAGAGGAAAGGTGGTAGAAGAAAGAGTAAGACTGCCTTACTTTGGTGGCAGTGAGCCATTGGGTTGGTCCAGCTGCACTGTAAAACCTCACCACGAGGCCCTCGTGTTCCCAGGAAAGCATGTCAGTGGGCAGACTTTTTGTATTAAGAATTCAGCCTGCCCAAGCAACATGTAGCAGTTACTGTTATGGTCGCAGGCAAAATAAACTTATGGCTGAACAGTGAACTAGTTTTTATAGAAATTGTTGTCAGTGTTTAGAATTAACAAAATGAAAGGGGAGTTGCTGCTTTGCAGTGGTAACGCCTTTGCACTGCTGCAGCCATTCGCTTCAGTGTCCTGAGCACCCAGGTTGACTTAGGTTAATCCTAAAGTTGAACTTTGAGTACCTTTGGGACAATGCTTTTGAAGAGGTGCAGTAATGTGAAACAGGAGGGTTTTCTGCTAGTGCCTTTAAACGAGCAGAGAAATGTGTATGTATGTGCTTATGTCATACCTGTATATACCAGTCGAAACCTGTTGTAGATCATACTGACTTCGAAAAAAACCTAAAGAAGTATGTCACTTTGGTATTCTCTGAATAACAACAAGGAAGTTGAACAGGTAGAAATTCTATTTTTGTGTATTTCATTATCTTGAGGGCTTTCTTTTAAAGAATATTTATTGATTTTTCTATTTTCTCATTTTCACTTGTTCATCTTCATAGAAGTAAGTTTCTGATCTCCCTAAATAAGCATTCTGTGCCTAGAAGAAATGTTCTCCATCCTTTTTTTGTTTTAAATGGAGCAGCAAAGTGCACACAATGATATTTTAGATCCTTGACAGGATGTTATTAACAACATTTTTTCCTAGAGTTGATTTCGCTAACCTCTGCCCTTCTGTTTCAATATAATTTTCAAAGATTCTTGGATGTTTGCATATAATATTTTGTTAGCAAGAGCGTATTTGGGAAAAGTTAGATTCAATATTCTGCTCTCATTTCTTATGTTTAGGTAGGAGTAGCTAAGGAAATGCTGACTTGCATAAGAAATGAAGCATTGCAGTTAAGGTGGTGAAACTTGAGGTTTTCAAGGTAGTCTGGGCATGTGTTGTGTGTTTGTGTTTCCTTTTTAAAATGCGTGATCATGTCAAGGAAAAGGGTTCTTTTCTCCAGTATTAGTTGTACAGCTAAAGAGTCTGTTCGTTTCCCTCTAATAATCAAACATCCATTCAAACTAATGACATGTTGCATTCCAAATACATTTTTAAAATTATAATAGAATTGCTATTTCATAAAGCTATGTTTGCTGTTATATGGCTTTGTGGAATGAAGAGCAAAAGCATTTAGGGTAGCTAAGATTTTTCATAGGCTGGGTGAGGTGACTTTGTTTCTGCAGTAAGCAATCTTTTCAAGTGGGAAGTCTGTTTTGTATCATCTCAATGGAAGTATGTTGGCAGCAGCCTAGAGTCTTCATCCAGGTTTTGGAGCCAGAAAAATATCGCCTCGGATTTGGATTCCCTTCCATTCACTGCTTCCCTCAGGCACTGAGAGCATGTCCTTGCATTTCATGCCCTTTTTTTTTTTTTTGTCTTATTCACCTGTTTGTCTTTAACACTCTTTTTTGCTTTGTTCATCTTTGGCTCCAGTTTCTCTGTTGGGAGACAAACAGTGTAGCTGCAATAGAGGAAAACCTTTGTGTGTTGCCAGCTAAAGGATCTTGCTCAAATTTTATTCTACAGAACAGAAATCCCTGTGAAACTGCCTTCAAAATGACACTACCTTCGCTCCGCTGAGCAAAGAACTGCAGCATGATTTTTAGATCCTTGTTACATTATTAAAAGCAATAGTTCCTAGGGAGGCCTACTTAAATAAACTTCACAGGTAGTCATAAGTGTAAGTGGTTGTTCTAACAGTTGTAAGTACTGTAAGCATTATTGTTTAAAAAAAATCCATTGTTTCTGGTAACTAGTCTGAGCACATGGGCAGAAACTACATGTAGCACTTGCTGATTTATTAAATACTGTCCTATCCTACCCCACACAACTGCAGTTTAAAATCACAGCTTCAAAGCGTGCACCAGTCCACACTGAGGCCGTGACCATAGAGGCAGAGAGCCCGGTGGCTTGTGAAGCTACACAGCAAAACAGTTAGTAAGAAACTCCACCGCATTCTGCTCAGTGTGGTGTGCGCCTGAACCCCGTACGGCTGCCGAAACTCAGTGGGGAAAGCTGATCCATTGGTTAATTCAGACCACAGGAGTGCAGGACAGCTACGCTGCAGTTCTGTAACTAGCTTAAGAACACTCATTCTTGCTGAAAGTAAAAATTCCTTGCATTGAATCTGTCACTCATTAGATTCTTGTTTGAGCGATTGGAGTTCATATTTTGCCAAGGAATTTAGTTGCATAAGCTCATGAGAAAATCCAAGATGTGCTGGAACTAGTGTAAGGTAAGTGGCAGAACTGTGTGGCTGGGAGAGGCATCTTAGGGACTACAAACTATGAGATGGGCATTCAGCCTTGTGCAGCTGCATCCAGAGCAGGAACTTAAGAAATCTATGACAGGATCTGCAATTAAATTAATTTCCTGTATAGTAGAATAAATATCTTAATGTACCTATGCTAGCTCACCCACTGTGAGGTGGGATGTTGATATACATATATATGATATTTCTGTTATTTCTATATTTATTTTATATATTTATTATTCATGTATTATTTATTATTTTAATTTTTACTTAAACCATAGTTATTTTAGAGCAGTACCTCCTGCTCACTGTATAGACTGTACTAAGGAGAATAGCGTGGCCTGGACTTGCACCAGTTTCACAAATACAGATATTTTTTATTTTGTATCCTGGCTTAAGCAGCCTCCTTCCTCCAGCTGCTGTTTACAGTCCTGTGCATCCCCTCACTTGCCAGCACACCTGTTTATAGAGCCATGTGATAAATTAAACTTGAGAGTTGGTCTCGATTGAAAACAACTACAACAAAAAAAATCCCTTCCTTCCCCTCACAGACAGTGGTGGGGAAACAGTTATGTGTGACAGGGGGGAAGATGAGATAATGCCACGTAAGATGGTGTTTTTGCTGAAATGAATATTTATAATATTATAGCCTTGTTTGGAGCTTTAAAGTGCTGGTAAAGCTCCTGTGGATGCACTAGGTTGTCGAACTGAGCCTGCATTGCCAGAGCAGCTAAGCCTGTCTCCTTTCTCAGCCTGCTCTCGGCTGGTTTTGCATGACATCCCAGCAGAAACCTATTGCACTTTTTGTTGGCTTGGTTTTCTGCTGACTTAACACAGAAGCAGTTCAGGCCAGAGTCACAAAAACACCGGAGCTGGTGCCGGGGAGGGTGAGTTGGGACAGCCAGCAGCGAAAAAACAATCTGTTGTGTAGATCCCACTGTTTGTGTGACTGTGTGCCACAGCCAAGGCAAGAATAAAATCCTCCCGAAATGTTCTTTTTAAATTTATTTTTAAACTTACTTTCTCTCTAGCCCACGTTGCCTGTTTCTCTGCAACTGGAATTGCAGCTTGCTGTGCCGTTTGAGCAGTGTCCCTTGGAAACACGTAGACAGTCTGGTTTAAAAAAAAATCTGAACGCAGTTTAACCGTTGAGTCCCATTGTGAACTCTCACTAATTGAAGACATTCCCTGCTTCACTTTCAGGTATCCAAGTGAATCACAGGCCCTCCTTAAGGTCAAGGTAGCCTAAGCCTTTTAGCTCAGCTTGTCCATTCCCTGAGCCTCATAGCTATGTACTGACAACTCAGTCTTTTTGCTCTAATTTTGAGGTCTCTCAGTACAAGTTTTGCCACTGAACTTTTAGTGCGAAGTCTCGGCTAGCACTGGGTGGCTTGTACTTGTTTGTCTTCTCAGCCTTTTCCTGATTCAAGCCTGTTTCCCTGCAAATTCCCCCCATCCTCGCTGTGAGCAAGCATGGTCCATGGAGGATGGCCGCACTGCGCAGGCAGCCCCTGCACCAGTGAGCAGCGAACGCGCTGCATGGGAAGCGGTGCGCTGCGGCACATTGAATGTACTGGTCTTCACAATTGCTGTCAGAGCTGTGTGGTCTCTCACACATCTCTTCAGGCCCTCTGCAGAAGCCTGAAGTCTGTTTCTGACATTATGTTTTCCTGTTGTATGAAAGTTTGCCTCAACTGGCATGTTTAGCCAATTCTGCATCACTTCCTTTTCATGCAACTTGTTAAACAGCAAGGACAGCTGACATCTCAGCAGTGTCAGGGAAGGGAGCGCGGAGTTTAGGCTGAGTCTTGTGCTGTGACTGGGTGGGGAAATATATCTTTATCTGTGTTCAGGCAATTACTTCTGTTGGGTTGTTTTATTTTGTGGTGTTAACTTCTTTAATTCCCTTTTTGTTCGTCATCACTGTCCTCTGATGTAGGAATGTCACACTCATGGCAAAACCACAGAAGCTGGTTAATACTGAAGGCCACGCCTGGTGTAAATCGCAACTGAGGTTTTTACTGGCAGCCCTGAGGATGAATTTGCCACTTCTGTAAAACTTTAATTTTGCACAAATTTCTCCTTGTGCTTTTGTTTTTATTTCATGGTTTGGGGGGTACTGTATTTTGAGTTGCTGGAAATCCTCTTCTGAAATGACTTCTGTGCCTCATCTTTCTTTCCTCCATAGTTTTCCACCATTACTTTGAGGAAGATTTTAATAGTTTCAGAAGTGTTGTGACAGTTTTTGCAAAGAAGAACATTAACAAAGTTTCTGGATGTGTAGGTTAGGGTGGTTGCCTTAACTGAACAAAAAACTGCTATATTTATTTCTCTGACAGCAGAAGTCCCATGTCTGGACCAACACAATACATGATGTATATGTAAAACACTTGATTTTAACTCCCAGGATTACATTATTTAAGGTGGCAAGTATTCTTGATAATATTTTGACGCTTAAGATGCTGCAGTATAGGAAAGAAATATTTCACAAAACACTTTTTGTGTATTCTTAAACACACATACTCTTCTCAAGGTTGTGGGAAATAGTGTATGGGTTCAACCACACTGTAACTGCTGCCAGTTAAGTCCCAGTCATAAGCACAGCATATATGCAGAACAAAAAATAGTCCTTGTCCTAGAAAGACTTGCTAGGTACTGAAAGGGCAAGAGGTGACAAATGCCTACTGACAGGCAGCTGGCAAAGCACAGAAAAATGTGCCTCTATCACAGGAGTATTGCCATCCCGCTCAACCAGCAGTTTTCTTTTTTGTGATAGTTTCCAAGGGGGGAAAAGAATTATTGGTGTAGTTTGCAAGTAGACAAATGGTGAGAGGATCTGTAGGTCTCAGGAGGCACATCGCTTGTCAGGGAGAGTAGAGGAAGGACTGCAAAGAAACGTCACTGAAATGGAATTTATTCTGGTTGCTGATGTCTCAAATGTCTCCCTAGGGACAAAGGTTCATTTAAGGGGAGGTGCCTTGAATTGCACCCAGAGACGGAGGGGACTGGACTACAGAACCCATACTAACTTGTCACCCTTCGGGCATGCCATGAGGGCAAAGTTTTTTGTAAGCCTTGTTTAATCCCGGGGGCATGTATGCAGGCAACCTTGCTAAAAAGGGAAAGGCTTCAGTAAACCAAAAAAAAAGGATGGGGAAATATCTGTATCAACGAAGAGCGCAGCTACTCATTCCTTGTGATGAGCCTGGTGCTCAGGTCGGGAAGAGGTAATTTCTGATGCTTCACACATTTAACATCATCAGGGCTTCTTACATTGCATCTCTCTGCCACTCATTCCTCTACCTATGTTACCTTAAAGCAACAAAATACCTTCTAAAACTCCAAGTTCCTTTTCTGCATCAGTCAGATTGCTTCTTAATACTCTGTTAAGGTGAACAGAAAGGATGAACTATTTGCATTTTTAGTCAGTGAATGCAGGCTGCCCAAGAGGTGTTTTGAAGGCTTAAAGGATGAAAGAGGAAATGAGCTTTTCTGAGTCATATATGTCAGAAATTATTGCCGTAAACAACTCAGCAGATTGCCCTATCCATCTCTTCAGTCCTTGAAGGTGTTTCAGCTGAGGAAAGGGGGTTGCTGTAAATCAGAAGAAAAGTGAAGCATGAATATGTTTTTTGGAACCCTAACCAAAGTCCTTCTGAAGTTTGTTTTTCAGTCTTGGACCATATGTTTGGAGGTTGCTTTCTTTCCTGCGCCTGTAAGCATGACCCATTCGACGCTGAGAGCACACTGTGCTCGGCAAGGTCGAGTGTGACTTTGTCTTTCCTGGTGTTGTATCAGGTGACAAGAGGAAGGTTATTGCAAGCTGTGGGTGCCTTTTTAAAGAAAGGTTCACTTTCTGGTTTTTTCTCTAGTTGGTTCACTTGGTGTAATTGGGAAGACTTTGCTACACATTTTTAATGGTATAAACTCAAGTAGAGGCAGTAAATTTTTATAATCTAAGTAATTGACTCTATGTGCTGCTACTGTTGTCAGACTAAACTGATGATGCTAGCTGCTCTGACTATCTGTTTAGAACATACAAAGTTGTATTTCAAAGTGTATTTTCATACTCTCAGAGCAGACGTTGTATAATGAGTTTATAAATCACCTTATGAAACTTGTGTGTTTAACAGACTAAGTGAATAATCTTCAGTAGTTTTTTTAATGTTGTAAGACAGTTCAAACTATGTTCTTAGTAGTAGTCTTTTTCCAAAAAAGGAAATAAAACCCAAATAATTTGTCTAACCTTTTTTCGGCACAAGCAGTACATGCAATATTACTGCATTTAAATAATGTTCAAGGATTTCCTTTTATATTTTTTTGTTGCTTGATACCACTAGAAAAGGGTTCCATCCAGTGACCCTCCAGAGAGCTTTACTTTTTAAGATTCTGTCCAGCATCTTTCTACCTTGTGTTTTTTCATCTCTGACTTCCTCACTCCTTATTTTCACAGGAATCAAAATGTCATGTAATTGCTTTTCAGTATTTTGCTCTTTGAAGCAATATGGTTTCTTCCTTGCTTTGTTAAAGCAAAGCTAAGGTTTCATGGTACAAGGTGTTTGACAGCATTATCAGCATGGGCATTACTGGTCTACTTTGAAATGTGTGTGCTACAAACTAGATAAGGGATGTTCAAAATTATACAGTGCTTTCGCTGATCCCATTCCTAGTGCAGCTGCTCAAGCAGCTGTGCTTAGCACAACTGTGGCAGTGGGGTGTTGGGAAGGAAGGTGATATTATGTTAGTCAGTATTACTGCAAGGCTCCTAAAATCATGGTCTAGTAGTACAAGGCACAGTGGTACCACAAACTGCAAAATAAAGTACTATTACTGCTAGAAGATCTGTGAATCTTTAGCATTCACTTGTGAGTTATGATGCCGGTCACATCCAAGGTGCCCTTTTTCTTTCTTTCTTCCCATTTGTGAAAAGTGTGAAACAAAAAGTGTTTGAAAAAGTATTGAAAAGTGGAAACAAAAAAATATTCTCCTGTTCCCCTTTGCTTTTAAAATCTTAGTAAATTTTCTTACCAGTAAGCTGGGAGGTCTTCAGAGACGAGATGTCATACAACACATTTTCCTTCACTGACAGGAAGTCAAAGTTACTGAAAGCTGAGCTTACTTATTGCCTCGTCACAAATAATCTGGGTGCAAATCATGCATCCCTTGCTTAGGGATTACTGCCAGACAAAGTCAGATGACAATGTTTTAAGTTACTTTCTATTGCAGAAAATGCTTAAAGCGGTCTTGAAATAATTTATGAATTATTATGCCAAACGAAAAGCAAAACTTTTCTTATATCTTTGTGTGTTCAGAGTCCTTGAGAAAGTTCTGAGTGACTCCACATTTTGACTGCAGATGCCTTGAAACCTTTCCTGACAGTTCTGATCTTTAGGATACATTGCAAAATATTGATTGTGAACTATTGAATTATGTCTAATTAATATTACACTTGTCATAAAAATGTGGGGTTTTGTCCAGTGAGAAAGGTGATGCTATTTTGGAGATAAAAGCTCCCAAATTATGGACTTTCTTGTAGTGAGATTTCATCTTCTTTTAAAGAAAAAATAAACCTACAGAGTGTTAGAAATTCACTTGCCATTCCCTTGCTACAAAACCTATTTGTAAATGTACATTCCCAAATGAGTTGTTGATACCCAGAATGATGAGGGGCAATCTACATGAATAAAAGAACATGTGATTATAAATCATCAGCCATTTAGCTGAGTTCTCTGCTTTATCTGACAAGCGTATCAGACGATCTCCTTCATAAAGTGTCTGAGCTCCAGATTGACAGTAGCTAGGATTTTTAACTCTTGCTGCTACTGCTGGTAAGCCAGCTGCATTTCCATGGCCAATTTGGACTCTCTTCCTCTAATACTGTGTTCCAGCTTAGTCTCTTCTCTGTCTCAAGTGATAATTTTTATGCTAACTAAACAAGCACAGATTTTCTGATCTTCAGTAATTAGTGCTAGGCTTGCTATTCCTATAACACAGCTTATCTGCTTTTTCAGTTTCTGCATGTGTTACACTGTTCACTTTCTTCAACGTAGGTGCATGCACAGTGCTCTGCAAAGTCATTCTTACCTTTATCCCCAGACAATCACCCTTTTTTTGCTCATTTTCCATACACCACTCATTCTGTGACTGACTTACTGCTGCTAGGCTCCCAGACTCTCCTCTGATGTTAGCAAGTACGAAGTTCCCAAACTGTAGGTCAGATTGTTGTCATTAATCTCCAGTGGCAATGGCTGTTTACTAATAACTGTCATGCAGTTTCTGTTCATTTCTTCCTAAAAACAACAGCAGCTTTTTCCTGTGTGATATCCTAGTTCCTCTCCATGTTGGCGATGCTTCCCAACTTTGGCATCACCAGTAAACTCCCATCAGTGTTCCTCAGTCTTCCTGCTGAGTTTGTTTAGAAAATAGTAAGAGAGAGCCCTCAGGCTCGTCCTTTTTGCTGCCCCACAGTTCTCTTATCATGGCTGCCTATTCTTCTCTCTTTTAAGCATACGATCATCGTTTTCTTCTAGCCTTGCTAGCGCATTCCTATGTGTTGCTCTAGCAGGGTTTTTTTCCTGAAGGTCATTGATGAGAGTTTGTCACATTTTCATTACTGGAGAAAGGTTTGTATCTGGCATAACCTACCTCTGGTAGACAAAGGTTATATTTCTTACTTATCTCAATTTTTTTTTAATTATTCTTTTCTTAAAAGCCTGTTTGAAAACATTAAACCTGTAGTCACTCAGATTTTCTCCACAGGTTTCAGGTAAAAGGTACTGAGAGAAAAGGAACTTATTTAAAATGCTGATGCAGGCTTTACATGGTTTTGGTTTGGTTTTTTTTCCAGGTTATCAGAATTCCTGAATGACTCTCTATTAAAAGTAGTGCATTCAGCTCTTTTGCATTTTGGGTTTTTTAATTCCATCTCTAATATGTTCTGGTGACATCACTTTATTAGCTTCTACTTTTTAATTTGTGTGGCTGAAGACGCTTGCAATTTTAATTTCTTTTGCAGGCTCTGACTCATTCTGTAGTGTAACAACTCCGTCTGACTTTTCTTTTAGAGCTTGTGTAATTAAGTTATGTATCTTCTGCTCAAAAAGCTATGTATTTGACTGTCTTTTCTCCTAGTGACCAGGTGTTACCACTGTTCTCAGGCCAGATGTCATGTGAAAGACCAGGCATTTTAATAAGTACATTTAGAGGAGTTTGAATTCACGAGTGAAGTGATTTCAGTGTGAGGAAAGCAATTTAAAACAATAATGACATGATAGAAAATAATGAAGAGATAGCATGGCCTTGCATGGTTGTTTTCCGGGGGTTTTTTTGAAACTTTGCTGGTGGATGGATGCTGGTTTGAGCCTTACTGTCAAAGGAATTAAATGGTTTTCTCACAGACTAGGAGCTGTGAAGTGGCACGCGTGTGTGTTGGTCGTGCGCTGAATCAAGCGTCGCACTGTAAATGTGCTGGCTAGGTCAGAAGCAAGCGGAGAACTGGACATATGCACAGCTTATTTGAGAAAGCCATGCTTTCTTCTCTTCAAACAGGTTTTCAGAGAAGAAGGGAGGCATAGTGAGATAGTGTTTAGGTAGAGATTGCGTACCTGGGGGATTTGCTGCAATGACAATGGTGAGGCAGGAACGGCAGCGTGAATATTTCTGCTGACTAGTTGGTAACTAGAGCTGGCTGGCTCCTGAGGAGCCAGTGTCATGAGTAGACCTGTCCTTTCTCCTTTCTTGCCCAGTAAAAGACGAAGAGACAGAGCTGCTGAGTCCGTCGCTTGTGACCAGCAGCACATGTTCTCCACTGAGAACTCCTGGTCTGTCTCATGGCTGAGGCACCGTCGTCGTGCATGCCAGGAGGCATCCATCCCATTACCACCTCCATCCTTGACTAGCTTTGTGGCCTTAAGCAAGTAATTTCAGCCTGCTGTGTCTGCCGATGTAATCCTGTTCTTCCTGATTTGTTTATTCAGTTTATAAACGCTCTTGGAGGCCAGAACTGTCTCAGCATGGCAACGGGGTAGATACCAAACATTACAGTAATAGGAACTTTAAGGTAACAGGGTTTCTGTAGAGCGATGGCAGCTGCCAGTACTTAAACATGCATCAGGAATTCACTGACAAGCTGCCATGGTATTTTAATGCCCTGTATGCTGACCTCTTGTGCAACACGTTAGAGCTTAACACAGCTCTTTCCTCTTGTCAATGACATGTATAAATTAAAGGTATGGAGTGTACAACTGGTAAGGGCTATCCATTATTCTTGGTCTCAGGACAGTTATCCAGGGGTACAAATAGATCGGAAGGATCTGTCATTCATTACCTAGTTTTAAACTCACAACTCACAAGAAACAAATAAGCAGTTCCTTTTGTTCTTTTGTTACATACTGGTTGTATTGCTTTTATTGAGATGTAAGAAGAAAAGAGGTTAAAAAATGCAAACAGTAAGACATAATATATGCTAGGAAGTTCTCTGAATTCATCACTTGGCAAGGGAAATAAAAGCAGGCTTCTTAGCTAACAGCATTACTTTTGCTTAGGGTTTTTTGGCAGGAAATCCATCATCCTCTCTCCATTTGTGAGTATTTCATATTGACTTACACCCTTTAGCAAGGGTCAGCAGGGCAGAGTATGCATAAAGAGTTCAAGTCCCATTTCAAAGGCTGAATTTTAATTTTAGTGGATGGTTTGTTTTTAATACTATTTGAGAATTAATCTTTATTAGATTTTTTTTGTTTGTTTTACTGGCTTTTTTATACTGAAATCTAAAGTTCTTTTTATGGACTACTTGCATAAGAATTAGGTTTGCTCAGACATTTCCATCAAGTTGGAGAAACTGTTTTTGCTTTTTATTTTCTGAGTTATTTTTCCAAATCTGCAGGCAGGACCATTTTGAAAGGTTTTGTAGTTAAAATTGTTAATAATGTACAAATATGGAGGGGGCAATGCTTGTTTATATGTGTATTTACTTTATGAACTGCAAAATGTTTTCTTCTCATCCTGTGCTACCCTCTACCAAAAAATCCTTGCGCTTTTTTTAATTTTCAAACAACAAACTATATGTGGTTTTGTATGCTGGGAATTTCTAAATAACAGAAAATAGTTATTTCTCTTTGAAAACAGAAATTAGGTTGGCTTACCTATCTGATCTTATGACCTAGTGGGATTAGCTTTAAAGAAAAATACCAAGAATTCATGACTAGGGGTATAAATTTGTTTCTAAACCATTTCTAAACGTTTTAATTAGATTGCAAACAATACTAGGTTACGTATGGCCAGTATGATTTGTTAATGGAAAGAGTGTTGCTTTGGCAAATAGCCACAGTGCTTTTGAAGGTCAGATGTTGACAATATTTGAAAGTGTTCAGAGACTGTTTTCTGATTTGGTAAAACAATTCATTGAAAGAAAAGATTAATATCCTAAACGTTATATCAGGATCGGTTTGCTGCTCTGACCTTGTCATTTTATTTTTGCAGTTTTATCTAACTGCTATGTAATTAATTTGATTTGATTGAGAAAACAGATTAGATTCAAATACAATAAGAGAAAATGTGAATTATAACCATATTTAAATTTTGGGTGCCCTGTCTGTCTTTTAAATGGGGGGTCTTTTTGTTCGTCCCTTTATCCTTGATTTGCTATGCTGACAGCTTTATTGAAGCTGACAAACTCTTCAGCTTTGCTTCCTGTGGTAATAAGGCATACGCTTATAATGTATATTCAACTTCGCAGTGACTGCAAGTTGAGTGGGATTGAAGCTTCAGGGACAGACAGAGCAGATGCTTTACATGCATGAGGACACTGCATCTATCTGCTGCCTCCATCTACTGCATCTCAAATGGAGCTCCCAAGAGGCTGAGTAACAGCTTCATAAATCAAAGGTTGCAGGTTCAACTTTTCCTGCATCCAATTAGGAATTCAATGTATGGTTTGGGGTCCTTCACTGCGTGAGGAGTGAGAAAACACACAAATGGCGGGGGGAGGGCCAAGAATGACAGATGACAAGATGGTGGGCAATTATGAAGAGAAACTGAAAAAAAAAAATTAATGATTTATCTGTAGTAAAGGGGTTCCACTAATAATGTACAAATATTTCAGAAATGGTAATTGCAATGGCAATTCTGTTACCTTGGCTACATGAATTGTGGTTAAGTGGAGAAATCCACAACAGGCATTAAAGAATTGGCTTAGCCAAGAGCGGTTGAAAGGATTTGGCTTGTAAGTTAGCAGAATTATGGTTTGGTTTGATTTTGGTTTTGGTTGTGTTCTTAATTGGGAAATCCATGTAGAATAATCCTTTTCCATGTGGGATTTGTTGGTGTGTGACCTAACACCTTCACTCTCCTCAGTTTGTAATTCTTTCTGTAAGATAGATTACACATACGCACACACATATGGTTCAACAGACACAGTTATTTTCCACAGCAATTATAACCAGCTGAGTCCTTTTTCCTCATCCAAAAATTGTAGGGAAAACAGTAAATACATATTAATAACTTTGACTCAAGCCATCAATCTTACACTTTGAGTAGAGGTTCAAATACTGGTTTTGTACAGTTTATTTTAGAAATATCGGTGATTACAACCAAGTTAATGCCTACGTACCAAAGGTACTGGAGGGCTTACACCTGAAAAGCTTCCACGATTTCCAAAGTTGCTCCTGCTGCGTTTCTCCATGCACGTGGCTATTTCACAGTCTGTGCAGCACAATAGGCTTTACATGCCTGCTTCTTTTACACACATCTGCTCTTCTGTGGCTTATGCTGCGTGTTCTCACTGCTAGGCATCTTTTTTCATCTCCTAAAATACTACTAACAGTACCTGGTGCTTTCTCTCTCTACGGAAATTCTTCACATGTATTGATACCTTAAATACTGCATGTATTTGATACAAGTATTGCACTGTGTAGAATTTCCAGAAGCACACAGCTCTCCAGCTAAGCTCTCAGGATGGTCTTGTAGTTTACAGGCTTTGCATCAGATGTTTCACTGGGCCATATTTTCATCAAAATAAATTGCAATCACAGTGGAATACTCGTCTTCAGGGAGATACATGACAGGAGATGCCCTTTTCCAGGAACTTCTAAAACATAGCTCAGAAGTTTTGCCAAGAATAGAGTTTGTTGGTGTCCCCTCCCAGGCCAATCACAAAGGGAAGGCATTCTGTCTCCTAGCAATGACTAAGTGGAATGAAATAAAACCAGAATCTGTTCCTCCTCTAGAAGGAGGAGTCACCACCTGTGTAGCTGAAAAGAGACAGTGCCTAAGTCATGGGCAATATCATTATCGTAATAAGCAAGCACTCAGTCCCCAGGATTTTAGGAGGGCAGAGTGGGGAATACTTCTCAAAATGCATGCCTCGGTGAAGACTCTGGGGGAGTTTTTACAAAGTGGCAGCCCAGGGCAAATAGTTGCATGCATTATGGGCTAGGCTTGCACTGCCATGATTGATGGCTCAGTGCCTGGCATGCCTTCGGTGACTGCACCCAGTGACAGGAGCATTGATCATCCTGATTCAGCCTCGGCCCTTTGTTGTGTGGCACCTGCTCAGCCTCAACCGACACCGCTCTCCTGCCACGTATGCACAGACGCTTTAGTTTTATGATGAGAACAAGGAGGAGGACGTGTTCTTCAAGTTCTCTGCCTGCCTCTTGAAGTCAGTGTTATCCATTTGTAGTACGTCTTCTCAAAACATTTTCAAAGTCCATTTTCTGTAGCTCTTCCAAGGGGAGTAGGAGGAGCAAAACCTGTGAGCTTAACAGAGCGCAGCTTCAGTTTGATAGAAAGTGTATTTGTGGCAGGAGCTTCAGCCAACTGGATCTTTTAAAAGTGAAAGTAAATGAAAATCTGGTGATGAGACACGCAGAGCGCAACGTGGTTTGGGTGTGATGAAATTTATTTGAAGTACTTATAGTAGCCACAGTATTACCTTAAGTTAATATACTCCTTGCAGTTGGGGAATTGTAGAACGAACTTAAAGGAAGATCCATCAGTGCTGCCATTAGTTATTCCTTCCACATAACTCCTGATAAAAAAGTGGTGAGGTTTTAATTTTGTAATTACCAGAAGGCTGATAATTCTTTGCCAAAGGCCGAGATGACCTCTTAAGTATGAGATAACGTAATTGCCTTATTCCTGTGCCATTTTTTTATTTCTGTGCTCCATTTTAAAAATGTGGTCATCTGTCTTAGGAGCAAATGGTACTCTCTTACCTCAAAGGAAACGTGCTATGAATGGTAAAATGATGCAGCCTAAAATTCACAGTTCTTTTGTTTGAATTTTTCTAGTTAATATTGTAACAGAAGGAGGTTAGAAAAGGGGGAACTCTATGTATTTTGTTAGTGTATTCAGTTACGCATTACAATTCATGTCAGGTGCCAACACTTAGCCTATGACTTATGAGTCTTTATATGAGTATAGGACCCAGGAGTTAAGAGGAAGTGACTGTAAACCCCAGCAGGCTTAGCAGAGGGATTCAGAGAAACGTGTAGCCCATGAAGCCACATATAGCTCACTTTATTTCTATTAGAATGAGTTGTTTGTGGTTTGTTAGATGTCTTCACGTTTTTAATCTCTAGTAATAAATCTAAATAATGAGCTCATTACTTGTGAGCTGTGAGAAGATGTCAAATTTTACATTCAAAATATCAGAGTATGGTTTGACAAGGCAGCTAGGGATGAATTAACAGTTGAAATGCGTCTCACTTCCTTCCCCTGCTTCTGCTTGTCTGCTTTTGCTGCTTGTTTGAACATGTTCAGACACTTGACTGGGCTCTCTTCAGCTGATTCAAATCTAACCCATTGAAAAAAAGACTTTTTTCATTCTGTGTTTTGCTCTTTGTTTTCTGGTTAGCAAATTCCAACAGTTTACCTTCCAATTAAATGAGTGCCAAAACCTGCAGGAAGTCTGGGCAGCAGGTGGGGAGCAGGGAAGAAAGGTGGAAGACTTCAGAGGGAACAGGAGTTGCCCTTTTAGCAAGGCAGGGTGCTCATTTGGCTCAGCCGCAGTGTAAAGTCATGCCCTAAATTGGTGCTTTATAGGCAGGAATGGCTGCAGTTGCACTTCTGTGTATTTTCAAGAGGGAGAGGCAGGCAGAGCTGTGGAGATGTGCAGAGCATGCTTTCTGTCACACTGTGTCACACTCCTGTCAGCTCCTGGAGTTTTCCAGTTTGATGCCCTTCCCAAATTTCAAATCCAACATGTGCAGCATACATATATAAGCAGGCCTGTAAAACCCAGAAAGAGGAATTGTATCCTTAATTGTGAGAGAACAGAGATTTAAGAGTCATCTTCAGCTGTCTGGCTTGTAGTAAATAAAGTGAACTTTCTGCTAGTTTTTTGTCTATGGTCTGGGAATACTCTGTATGAGTCATCATGCCTATTGCTTTGTTTAATGTATGGGATGTTCTTGGAAAGTTAACAGCAATTGGTACTTAAAGCGAATAACTGTGAGAGGTTATGCTGTAAGCTTTAGTTTCTCGTTTAGAGCTGCTCTGCATTTCAGTGGTAAAATTCATCTCTTATGGAAAAAGAAATGCTTCTGAGCAAAAGGTTGAGATAGCTTCTTATGGCATCCCGAGGCAGTCAGCACTTAAATTAAGTGTATTCCTGGGAGCCAAGCTCCTGGTGCAGCCCTTGCTGCCAGGAGGCAGTGACAGTCAGCTGAGACCTGACTCTCTTGGCCATTGGAGTTAAGTCTCCTTTGGAGGAAGGCAGCATGAACTGACCTGCTGCTGCCATGGGGCATGATGGCAGGGTACTTAAATGTAAATCTTTGTTTTCAGCTGACATGTTTTGTTTGTGTGGAGAAGTTGAAAAATTCCAGGTTTTTTTCCTCCAAAGGAATTTATATTAGTAGAGGTCTCAAGCACTAGAGCTTGAATATTGCATCTTGGAGGGTATGTGGGTGGAAGAAGCAGCCAGGCATTTTTAACATGTCTTTCTGAGGGTGCTCATGCAGGTGGGCTGCTTTCCGTGTGCATTTGGAGAGACTTCCACTCAGAAAGTCTTGAGCAAATAGTAATCTACTATTGAACATAACTTCATATAATCTGCTTTCTGAGAATAAAGTTTATTTTGGTCAGGACTTCTTGCAGAAGAAAACCCATTAACAGGTGTTAAAAGTGTGATCCTTATGGCTTAAGAAGCCTGGACTGCCGTATCTGCTGGTTCAGTCTAAAGTATGGTTTGGTGGTCAACAGTCAGAAACCTCCAGTGCCTGTATCTCTGCAGAGCACGTACTGCCCTGGCATCCTTCCTTAGCAGAGAGTGCAAAGTACCCATTACTTATGTTCTTGAGCTTATGTTCTGCTAAACTAAGTGGCAAATATTTTTCCTATTACCTTTTCTCCTAGGCCTTACAACAACAACATAAAACTCTGGTAGCTGATGCAAATTATTTTCTTCATGACATGAAAAATTTTTTGCCTTAATATATGCCTGTGTAGTTTTCTGTTGGACTTTGCGTCCAGCTGTGGTAGCAGCGAGTGCCTGTGTTGCATGCCATCTGAGAATGTGTCAGAAACAAAACGAACAGGAAAATCCCCTCTGTTAGGAGAGATGGCAGGGAAAAAAATGAAAAAGAAAAAACGTGTCATCTGTTACATTCCAAAATCAGTCATAATAACGGACATCACATCAGATAAATTGCCAGAGTCAGAATGGACAAACATCTGTTTTATTCATCCCTAGCTATACTAACAAAAATATGATATCCTGTTAGAGAAGTCACTGATCATCCTAGTTTATCTTGGCAGTAGCGCACCTTGGTATTTTTCACTTAAACAAGAACGTATCAGTACTTTACAGCTAGCATGCCTCCAGCTCCAGGTTCACAGTTCATGTGCTTCTGTGACTTTGAACTCTTCCTGAGTTTACCAGCAGACAGCTGCACCAGAACAGATATGTTTACTTGGGAGGAGTAAATGGCAACTTACTGCTCAGAGTTTCCATTTCCTTTTACATTGTTCAGGAATCCAGGCTCACAGTTTGTGACCTAAAGCTTTGCCTCATATATGCATCTGACTTGACCCTTTATAGAACAATTTTTTTTTTTTTTTTTAACATTGATTTATTGATAGAAAGGGCTGACTAGGGAGAAGCTACTTTCACTAGAAATTACCCTTCAGTTTACATGAAGTTCAATTGTGGGTGAAATATCTTTTAAAAAAATTCTAAGCATCACTTTCTGTAAGGCTTTTAAGCAATATGTAAATGTGAGGCTAATGTGGAACCACTTCATGGAGCTGTAGATAGCTGTAGATATCTCTTCAGGTGGAGCAAAATTATAGTCTGTGTTAAGCATGACTATGAAATCTGATTAGCTGCTTAAACCATGACACTGTCTATTTAAGCTATTTTCACGTATAGGTGATAAAATATTCCCACTTGTGCTTGGCAAGGCAATAATTCCATGAAGAGGTTATGGTAACTGTCAATAAGGAACAAAACCATCAGAGTGATTTGTTCATTTGCCTGAAGTCTGAAGTGGAATTAGTGGAATTAAAGACTTCAGTGAAGAGTATCAATTGTTCTGACTTTACGCTGCCCGACAGACTTCTCATCGTTGCTATTGCCTGATTTCACATTTATGAGCTTTTCCTTCCCCTTATGTACCTAGTTTGAACATTCTGGATTCTTGCTCTGAATGACAACAGGTTTGTTCGTTATTTTGGTAGCTGAACTGAGCGAAGTAGATGTTACGTAAATGAACTGTAGAGGCACCTATAGTGATTGTGTGTTGTGTTTTGCCTACTGTTGTTTTGAAACAAGATTCCCTAGTTACCCTGATGTAATGAGCTTAGCTTTTCGTCACCCTCATGTGGATCTTTCATGAGAAGAAATTATTTTAATTTATTGGCACATTTTGATGCAGCTTACTTCTAAAATATATGTGGATATTAATTGCTAGATTTGACCTATGGCCCATTAGTAGAAGTAAGTAATGGTGGTGCACTGCTGATACATGAAATTCTAATTTTTAGTCTTTATTCTACTGTTCCTTATGATGCTTGGGCTATAAAATTGAAGCATAAAATGAAACAACAGAGTATTTGTAGAATTAAGTTTTGCACTTCATATGACCACACAGTGAGACAGTCCAGAGAGCTGTACTCACCAAAAATTACACCCAGAAAATAATCTTTTAGTACTTGTTTGGATCATAGTCCAGTCTTACCTGTGCAAGAATTGGATCTGGAATGCACAGTAAGGGCTGGAAATGTAAAATCACTGATTGGGATTGGCATATGTTGCCGTAAGGTTGTGTTCTCAGGTTGGAACTGCAAGTACCTGTATGTGTTTTATGAGTTTGCTGAAGGCAAATCATTTACCTCTTTACTTTCATTAGAACGGCTATGTTTGTGGCCGGGAAATCAAAGCAAGCAGGTTAATGTCATGCCAGCATCATCATGTCTATTACAAACCCCCTACCTGCTTGCAGGGCAGCACCCAGGTAGCAGTGATTCTTGGGGCTGGGAAATGGCCGCTTGGCAGGAGACAGGATGAAGAGGCTTTCATGGAGGGGAGCTGAAGCTGAGTCAATAAAGACTCTGTGAAGGCAGGTTGTATTGGCTGCACCATAAACTTTCTTTCAGTTGAGGTACAGCAGACCACATCTGGTTAGGTAGTTCATTTGCAAAAATCTTCTTTATTTCATTTGTAATCTGTAGTTGCCTTCTATGGACAAACCATGTATGAGAAATGATAACAGAAATAAATGAACCCATGTATTACTTCAAATGTCTGTTGTAACATTTAAAGTGATTAGCTGCTTTATCTCATAATCTAGATGTAGACTAACTCAAAACTTCCCATTCATAGTCTGTATTTGTTTCTCATTGATGCTTTCATTTGAAAGCAGGAAACAATTTGAAAGTAATCGTATTAAGTGTTCCAGCACAAAGATTTTAAATGGCTTGGCATATTACTCTGTCGTCAAACTGTTCCTCAGAGAAAATAAAACGGAGTTGCAGCTTTCACCCAGGCAGCTTTTCTACTACATCCTGTTTCCTTCCTCACGCTGGAGAAAGCACCAACATTCTTCTCCCTTTCCTCCGCTTCAAATGAAGAAATCCCATTCTGCCCTGCATTGCACTGCATTGTAGCACTCACTTCGGTGAACGCTGGCGTTCTGGTAGCTTTTCAGATGTCAGTGTAGGATTTGGGTTGTTTAGGCAAATGTACATTTTGCCCTCCATATCAAAGGAAAGCATTGCAAGGAATAAAGGAATATGCACAGCGACCCAGAGAAGTGCCCCCGCACAGCTTTCTTTCCTGGACATTTGCCCTGGCTGCTTAGACTGCTTAAAGGGCAGCTGGCACCTTCCCGAGAGCTGTGAAGTTCTGTGTGCGCAGCTGCTGTGCGCACTGGAAGGCTGACAGCTCTGCTTTTCTCTAGTTGAAAGGTAGACTTGCAAATCCCCCTTTCACTGAGGAAAACTGACCCTTGAAAAGGCTTGGCATGAAAAGGATTAACTCCCTGGAAACTTTGTTTGGAAACGTTAGGAGACTGCTATGTGTATACGCTGGCAATCTCTGTAAGAGACAAATTATTTTCCCACCCTTTCAAGTACTTGGTAGTTTATCTGTTGTTTATATTAAAGATTGATCATGGTTATGTATTTCTGACTCAGAGTGCTCATTAATCACACTGTGCCACATAAGAGACTGGAGAAGAATGCAGCTTACTGGAAAGCAGACGTGATCCCTGAGCCTGCTTTTAATGTGACTTATCCTGACATTAGCTTTGTCCCTGTGAATTATTGTGTTTGGGGAAACCCTTTTTTTTTTTTCCTCTTTGTTGTTGTTTTTTCTATGTTTGGTGTGTCTATTTTTCTCAGGGCTATTCAGAAAAAGATAATATACATATTACAGTGATTTTGGAGAATGTTAATCATGACACTTGCTATGTTACTATTTTAAGAGATCCCTGCTCCCCGTCACATGCCCACCCCCTTGTTTGCTAGCTCTTGCTTTCCCCTGCCCAGCCCCAGCAGCCATCTCCTCCCTCTGAGCAAAGCCACGCAGGCAGTTGTTCCAGCCTGCACAAAATTAAGAAGAGATGGAAAAGGAGCAGGGGGGTGAGGACAAATGCACAAAGGCTGGGACTTCCTAAAGCACATTGGCTGCCAACAGAAAGGTCCAGTCTCCCACAGCAGCAGAGCAGATCTGTGCCTCCTCCTCCTTTACCCTGCTGAAGGCTCCCAACCCTGAAGTGTTCAGTCAGCTGTTTGTGGTCCTCCTCCCCTCCTAAGCAGCAGAGTCAAAACTGCTGGCAAGATGAAGAGAAAGAAAAGGGAATTCATTAGTTTTTGCAAGCTGATTGGGGTTATGAGGACACATTAGAAGCCCTTCTTGCAGTCCAGTCCTGAAGCCTCTGAAGCAAGCTATTTTCCTGCCCTAATTTGTCTGGCTAAAAGTCCCTTTGCATCTTGCAGGGGCACTCATTGAACCCAACTCTTCACTGTGTTCTGGTGGGAAATACTTATATCAGCAAATTTTCAACCAAAAGGAGATTTAATTCCTTGAATTTTGTAATTGCTGTGTGCTTGTGTTTGCCTAATAAAAAGAAATTATTTGGATTTTGAAAGAGGCAATTGAAATAATTGGTATTTGACAAATCAGAGCAAATTATCTCTGAAGAGACTGACATAATTTAATACCGATTATCTTCTCTTTTATTTGTAGCTCTGCTAAAAATATTTTGCCAGGCGTACCCTAATTCTGCACAGATTTTTCTTCTAAGTCATGTTACATTAATGCCTGACTTCTTTGGTGCAAAATCCCACTATAGAATTCACTGTTTAATAGCATACTCAACGCTGAGACATGACTGCAACTGCTCGTTTGTGTTTGTAATTAAACATCCTCTCCACAAAAGCCAGAGATGACCAGAAGTTCTGCAAACCTAGAAGAATTTAGGTCCATTAGTTGTGATGAAAGCACATCTTCAGTGAAACCAAGGGAGGAGGAATAATGAGAGAAGTCACATATTGGGAAGAATTTGCAAACATTTTAAATAAACGTGATTACATAGAAACAGCTATTTTAGAGGACTAGATGCTTTTAAGACTTTGATTTAAACTAATTTGGATTGCTTGGGTTTTATCCCCCCATGTGACTACTTTTGATGACATGTTGTACATATCAAGAAAAAAAGAATTTATTTCTGAGTTGGGAATAGTTTTTTTAATCAGAGTCAGTAATGTAAATAGACCTCTGTTTGGAAGTTCATTCAAAACTGAGTACCGGTGTGTGTTTAAGTGCACTGTATGCTAAAGCAGAACTATCCCCCAGTGTTTAACCAAAAGCATGTTTTATGTGTGGTTTGGTTTTGTTTTCTTAATGTTTAACAGTAACTGAAGCTGGCTTTGGTGCTGACATTGGGATGGAGAAATTCTTCAACATCAAATGCAGAGTTTCTGGCTTGGTTCCCAGTGTGGTTGTACTTGTGGCTACAGTGAGGGCTTTGAAGATGCATGGAGGTGGGCCAAATGTAAGTTTTTGCACCTTTCTTGGAAAATAAAATTGTTGTTAATATTTGAAATAAGTAAAATACCTCGGTTTAAGAAATACTGAGAGTGGCCTAAGGGGCAATATTTAGATATGCCTCCTGAGTTACCTCCTTATCTAGATGTTGCCTCCAAAGGTAATGCAGGAAGGGAAAGGCACAAATGAAAGAAGAGGAATGAAAGAGCTCTGAAGAAGTATTAAATCTTGCTGAGGGAGGGAAGTTTGTTTGCATGGGGAAAAAAGCTATAATGTGTATATATATTCTTTTCCCTGCCTGTATATGTATTTCTTTTCCCTGCTGAACTAGCATTTGTAAGTGCACTGAAGTAGTCACATCCTGGGAAAGTTGGCAGCTGAGAATAAGAGTGCACGTTGCAGTATGTGAGTTGAAAGTAGGGAGCATTGTTAGTGAAGGTTTTGAGATTTCTTTCATTGCAATAATGGGAACCCCTTCTGTCCTTATAATCTGCTCAGGTGAATTCCCTCAGGTATACTGACATAACTGATAAAATTTTGCAAGTGTTTTCCTAGTGTTCCAAAAATCACCAGGGTATCACTTTTTGCTATTTAAGTTACCAGACTCTGCTAGCCAAGCAGACAGACACTTAACTCCTAGAAACACTTAATCTGCCCAGCAGCGTGCAAGAGGGAGACGCTGCCAGGGAAACAGTCTCACTGGGTGAAAATACCAGAGCTGTTTCCACAGCCACAAAATTTTGGAATGCATAGTCTCACTTACAGCTAATCATCTCTTAGAGCTAAAGCTGAACTGTCCTTTTCCAGTCTTTCGGTTGACATATAACTTTCTATCATTTTAGTCCACTACTAATGCAAATTTTCTCTATTTTTAATTATATTCCTCCATTCATATCAAGGCAGGTGTGTTGTCACGTGTGTTAGTGAAAATAGGACTTAAATATGTCTTAGTAACTGTCTCTATTTCTGTCCGATTTGTGTCTTTAGAAGTATAAAGTTTTCATTTGTTTGCATAATGCATCACAGAGACAATTACAAGTACCAGATACTTTTTCTGGGAGATTAACCATAAAATGGACCAAGACCAATGCTTGAGACAAAAGTGACTAAGTCCACTGACTGGGATCGATGTATGTGGTCCTTGGAAGCTCAGTATAGTACCCTGGTGATACTCCTTCCCTGTACACCTTTGTGCTTTTCAGCAAAATAAATTCCTTGCGTGCAGTTCATTGGCACAGGCAATAATTACAGGACTCTCAAAGATGATGTTGCTCTTCTAGTCATCTGTGTTACTGTTCTTGCTTCATCCAGCTGTTGGAGCTTGCTGTCCATTGCCTTCGCACTGCTGGTGTGTTATTAAGCATGTTGAATGGGATCAAATTACCCCCTCTCTAATAAATCTTTTACAGCTAGTTGTTGAGTCACTACCTGTATCTTGCTATCCGGGCACAGTAGGAAGCGTTGTTATTCTCCGCATAAGAGTATCACTTGGAATGAAACAGAAGCTGCAGACAAGCTATGATGTTGTGCATGATGTGTGTGCTGACAGGCAGTATAGGAAGTAAGCAAAAGTGCACTGCTGACCATTTAGGCTTATGACAAGTGTTAATCTGAGATGACCTTGATTGTCTATTATTCCAGGTAAGTGCTGGTGCCCCCTTGAAGAAAGAATACACAGAAGAGGTAAGAGGAACTATTATGAAACTTCCGGAGAAGGTTTTGGGTACAAAATAACGTGATGTATGGAGAATCAGAACTTCTCGTTCCTCTGGCTGGATGGTGTGCAGCCTCAGGCTTGACATGCTCTAATGCTGACAATCAGTGAACACCTTTAACAGACGTTGCCATCAAGTAAAGCCATCCCATTTACCCCCATCCACTCGTTAACTGCTCTTGTGTGTGCTATGTATGGGACTGCACAGTAGATTGTACTGAGGAACTGAGCTAGCTGAAAAATAACCTTTTTTCAATAGTTTTTCCAGGACTACTAAGTTTTGAGACTGGTCAGCTCTTCATTCCAGTCCATCATACAGGCATTTATGGAAGCACAAGAGTAGGGTGGTGCAGGGGTCAAAGACACTCCCTGAAATTAATGTAGCTTAACCTGTTTGTTAAACAACAGATTTAATCTGTTTGTGCTTCACTTCTGGTGTTGCATGTCACTCTTCAAACAAGAGTGGATTCTACAGGTTTGTTTTCTTTGTCTCTTCACTGTAGACAAATTCTGGACTTTTTGTTTTTATCGGGGTAAGGATGTATGTGTTGTTGCAATTAAGACAAGGCCTACAAAGTGTGAGGTAAAAGAATAAATAAGGAAATCCAGTAATGTACTTTTATCTGGGATGTATGTGTATATATAGGTTAGGCTACGCATCTCACAGATCTGTATGTCAAACCCCACCCCACTACTGTAGTTTGTTTGTAAACTTGGCAATCAAGAGACTTTCACAATAGTGTCAGGCAACTAGTCATCAGCTACACTCTCTTGTGTCCCAGAAGAGAGCAATGCATACAGGTAAAAATTTTGGATACTGCTTAGTTACTTAAATATGTTTATTAAATGTGTTTGTTACTTACCTGTCATGACTGTTTATGTTCAGTTTAATTTATGGAAAATTCTTTAGCTGGAGATGTTTCTTTGATGTTTCTTACCATTTCCGTTAATGTTTAATTGCACAGAACCTCCAGCTGGTAGCTGATGGCTGCTGCAATCTACAGAAACAGATTCAAATTACTCAACTCTTTGGAGTTCCCGTGGTGGTTGCTCTAAATGTCTTCAAGTAAGTCCATTCTTTCATTGCCCTTGTGAGTAAATCCACGGTTCAAATTTCACACTTTTCATGGTTTTTAAATTAATCAGTTTCAACATGAAGAAAAGATATTAAAGAATTTCCTTTTTTTCAATATGAATATAAAGACCTTTAAATTGTTAGCTTGTTCTTAAGGTTTTAAAACTACTAAAAAGTACATACTGTTATGGAACTATTAATGTTCCATGTTAATTAGATGTAACGATTACAAAAAGTGTTCTTGAAACATGTAAATACATGTACTGTAAATAAATGCATTATCTATATGGCACCCTTTCTATATAGACTTTCTTTACAACTGCTGATGGTAGAATAAGGCTACACGTATAAGGTTATAAAAAAGAGCTAATTAAACAAAGTAATGAGATGGAACTGTTTGGTTGGCAGAACTGACTCTCCTGCTGAGGTTGATCTGGTGTGTAAGATTGCAAAGGAATCTGGAGCATTTGATGCTGTACCCTGCAACCACTGGTCGGCTGGTGGTAGAGGAGCAATAAAATTAGCTCAAGCTGTGGAAAAGGCAGCCAATCAGAAAAACAGTTTCAAATATCTCTACAGCTTGGAGGTAAGGTTTTTTTTTTTTTTTTTTAATGAATGCATTCTGCATCAGTGTTGGATTTAAAACAAGACCAGCATTGTAACAAAACTTTCTAACATACTTGGAAAGGGACTTGACTTGGCTAGAAATGACAAAGCTGGTGAGAACAATCTGTGGCTTGTCTAATCAGAAGAGCAGGATACTTGCTGGTAATGCTCGTTATTTAGTGCATTGAATGATACTGCTCCGATACTTTTGTGTTTAACATAAAAGCATGACTTTAGGTGGAACATTCACAAATTGTTGTGAGAGACTTCTCCACAAAGATCTCACAGTCATGGTATTTGTCCTGATAATCAGCTAAAATGAAATATAGTTACTGACCACAGTCATGAGTATTGCACATGGTGGTGGCTCCCTGAAGCATTTATTCTCTGTGTGAGAAGGATGTTAGAGGTAGCATGTGCACACTCATGCTATATGTCTGCCCAGCCAGACAGGTCAACGCAGAGAGAAAGCACTGCCTTTACCAGCACCTGCTTGCACACCCACAGCCCTCAGATGAACATGAAAAGCACGGGTGGCCCAGTCTTCCTCTCCTGTTGATCAGGATTGGAGTCTGCTAATACAATATGGCACATGTGATGTATGGGTCACTGCTGCTGTTGGCCTTCTTGGTCCCTCCAGGAGCAGACCCCAGTCCTCTTGCCCTGCTCCAGTTGCTGGCACCGGTGTCCATGAAGCCCAGAGGTTTGTGGCTCGCTCCAGCTGCTGGCACTCAGACCTCCTCCTTCTTGCTAGTGTTCATACATACATATCTAGACACACACAGAGAAGGTAGTCAACAATCGGATTTCATGAGACCAGAGGACAGACTGTGGTGCTCAAGCACAGAGCTCAGTCAGACAAGCTGCTGACCAGACACCTTTACGCTCAACCGGCCCCTTCTTCCCATTTTCCCTCTATTTTTTTCCCACACTTGTTCCTCTTCAATCTGCCTTGATTACTCTCTTTCCCCATCTTTGGTCCTTTCACTAAACATACCCTAACATTCTTTACACATTCCCACAATCACCTTCAAAAATTCCATCATCACTTTTACACAGTCCCAAAATTGTCGTCGTCTTACATACAATGAGTCCTGTGCTGCTGTAGACAATCACTCCCTTTTTTTTTTGCCAAATTTTCTGATGAGAGTTTCCCCATTGACTCACCTTGGTGCATTTCACACCAAGGACAATGGTCTCATCTTTCCCCTTGGATTGTCTTAGGAAACAGGCAATTCAGTGTGCTGTAATTCTCACTAATTAGGTTTTTCCACTGATTATATTATGAGAGTTTCTCCACCTATCATGGTTCCTCTGATCCTTGCTTGAACTTTGTGTCTAATTTGCTTAGCCTTTAGTCAGATAAACTAGCAAACGATGGTGTGGTCCAAGTTTCAGTCCTATGTCTGCCAGAGATGTTGACTCTTTTTCCCTGTCTTGGAGACTTTGTTATTGCAGTCATCTGCAAAGTAACATCACAACATCACGAGCTGTTAAGAGGAGCAGCTTGCAAAGAAGCACTGCTTGGGCAGAACATTTGGAGGGATGGTAATTGCCAAGAAGGTTATACAAATGGTTTCTCAGGACTTTCCTCATTATCCAGATGTGGGTAGGTGAGAATTTGGGCAGTAAAATGGACACTTGTGTTACAGAGATAGCACGTTAGCATTTGATGAGTCACATATTTAACCTCTGATGTTCTATATCCTATGTGGCTTACAATGCTGTGGTATGAATGAGTAGAAAGGATTGGTAGGAGTGGCCTCTGCCTCTATAAAGGAAGAAAATGAGATTTATTTCTACTTTAATTTCTTTCCCAGACACATCTTTTTGTGCTGTGTTGCATAAGCAGCATGATCTTAAGCCCAAAGGGAATGAATCACATCTTTACATCAACTTGATATCCCATAACTTAAGTATTATAAGCCTCATAAATATGTTGAAGAGATTTTATAAACACATAACAAGATTTTAAAATACAGTAAAAAAGTAAATTCAGGCTTAATTTCATTCTTACTGTTCAAAGGATGGAGACTGAAGCAGTTGGAAGTAGGAGAGTGAAACAGAAATGCTGTCACTTGAACGGTGTGGTAGGTCATTTGGTCCCTGGGTTCATAGAGACATGAAGGAAAACCACCTCTTCCAAATGAGCCTGGCCAGATATTAATTAAGGCTGTAATAGGACTTTTTGATGTAGCAGTTTTGAGGCTAGTTTCTACTGTTCAAAAGGGTAACTGACAGAAGATTAAGAAAGAGAAGAGGTAGTAAGATGGAATTCGGACAGATGATTTCTCTCTGTCATGGTGCCTAAAGAGGATGTAAGTGAAAGGATGTAGTTCCATCCCTCATCTTTCCAGTGACTGACAGATTTGTCCAGTTGCGTGAATACAATTAAGTCCTGATTGCCTCAGGTTTGACAGAGTTTGCTGTGGTGTTTTTTCTTTCTTTTCTTTCCCCTTTGGAAGATTGAAGGCGGAAATATTCTGCATAAAACCACTACCACTTCATTCATATCTCTGTCTGCCTTTATGAGATAACTCTACTCTACTCTGTGTCTCCATTTAGTCCTTTGATGTCTGTGCATCTTATTTAACTCAGTCTGGAAAATTCCATCATAATTTGCTTCCAAAACTGTCTGTAATTAGAACAACATTCAACAACACCGAGCACTGTAGTCATAATAGGTTCATTCAACGTTTTGATGTTTTGTTAGAAAGTATTAACCCTGGGGATTTAAAAACAAAACCCAGAAGTCCTATATGTAAAACTGGTTTAGATCCTTTTTTACTAGTTAGACCAAAGTTTGCAGCAAATTATATTATTAGTATACAGTCAGGCATCTAATTAGTGCATAGTCCTGGTCAACTGGGCTCTCTTTGGGCTTTTTCCAAATGGCATGCATTTCTGCAGTGCTTTATGTAATTTCCAAATGTATATCTGAAAACAAAGACTTCCTTGAAAGGTGTTCACAATTGCATATAATGTGAGAATAACAAGACAGTCTTTTCTAGGTCTGTCAAATACCAGTAAAAAGTTGAGGATCAGCTATTTTTTTTCTCAATCCTGAGTTATGTTTATACAGTTATACCATCTTGTCCAGTGATACCCAAGCATGTGCTGAGCGAACACTTTTAGATGGTGGGTGCAACATGGTTGTGTTAGTTGAGGCCTCAGGCTCGGTTAAGTGATCCTGTTGAGTATCAGAGCAAGCTAGTCTAATTAGAATGTGCTAATGGGGCTGTATTCCTTGAAGCATTCGGCCTGTTTGAACTTCCTCAGCTGTCCCTACATGACGCAGTGTTCTGTAGCCCCACTTCTAGGTTGCTTCTCAGGTTCCCTTTATTCCTCTAAGCAGGCTTTTGTTTTTGTTTTTATCTCAGTAGCTGAAGCTTGTACTTTGTTCGTTTTTTTTTTTTTTTTAAATACTTCTTGATTCTAGCAAAGGTCTGGTTGACATTTGGTATTAGATGAATTAATATTTTTCAGGAGCTGAAACAAGAACAGTGTAAAATTCAAGCGTATTTTGAGGGCAGTGCAAAGAATAGCTGCGTATATGATTTTGGAAGTGCATATGTGTGCCAGTGTCATTTCATGGATCAAGTACAAGAAGTGACAACTGACAAGTAATGCCAGTGCTGTTGTCACCTTAGAAGTGTAAGAAAAGGACATGAACAGATACGGTGTACTATGAAATGCTTAACAGTATTAGGAATGGCACAGGGCAGGAGTGGGAGGGAGTTCAGGAGCGCGGGTGAGATTTCATAGGATAGGCTTCAGAGTTTATAACACAGTTTAAAAGATTATTAGCAGTAATCATAATAAATACTATAGTAGTGTGTGGTTTTAATATGGATTTTTGCCCTCACTGCACACTAACTTCTCTTATTTTACTGTTGAATTGGTTTCTTGCTGTTTCTCTTCAGTGTTTGGAGGATGAGTTTGTTTCAAAGGCGTCCTGAACTCTATGAATCTGTGTTGGGGGGGCGGGGTTTAATATATTTTCTTGCTATATATGGAAAATATCAAGATATCAACTCTCTTATCACTGTTGACTTCTCTTCTGGGTTCACGTTTCTCGAAGTATGGGTCTTCAAGTGCAGCAGAAAGCTTTTACTCAAAATAAAGTTGACTGACCCATTAAAAGTAAGTTTAGATAACGGGGGAGGATAGGAGAGGATGCAAACATACACATCCCATTCTCAAATTTTTCTGGCTTCAGTGCCTGTTCTTGGCAGGGAGGGAAGCTATATTCCTCCCTAATGCATACCTCTTGAGTAACCTGGTCTCCCCTCTTCTGTGGTGAACTCTCTCTTGACTTACAGCAGCTCTTCTAACCTGGGAAGGGAAACATAGGTCTGAACGAAGGCAAGCATTAGGTTTTTCAGAGGTGTGTTGCCCCTTCCTGCAAGGCAGCTGGAGCATGCTCCAGGAGACAGAAGAGAAGAGGACAGGCATATGGCACAAAGCAGGATCAGCATACCTGGCCAGTCAGCGAGTTAGCATTGTCTTCTTGAAAGATTAACATGGGAAGTTGACAGATATGATTGAAGAGCCTTAAATCGCCTAATTTATACTGCATTGGAAAACTAAATTGAAGAGTGTAAAGGTCACAAAAGGGAGGGAGGGGAAGGGGTTGTTCCAGCCTTCCAAGTTTGTCAGATGACGTATATTTTTGCCAGTGCTCTGCCTTTAGGTAATATCATGACAGATGAAAGTATTTCCAGGTTGTACTATAGAAGTTGATTGCACAAATATTTTGGCTGAGTGCAGTGAATTGCCTGGCCAGCCTGCAAAACAAAAGAGCTTTCTCAGCTTGGGGCCATCCACTAGGAATGAGGTTGAGTAGCAGCACTTCTCAGGGAAGCATTCAAGCAGTCAGCAGCCTCAGCAATAATAACTTGGGCAAATCTGGAGCATCTGAGCCCACAGTTTAGGCTGCCCCTGCTTCTGTTGTGCTGTGGCAAAATGGTGTGGGCTGCCACTTGGCTCATTTCTTCCAGCCGTAGCTTCAGCTGTCAGAGATGACGGATCACTCAGAGGGGTCTAAGGGTAGCATCAAAACAAAGAAAACTCTGCTGGCAGTGGTTCTCTGTGCATTATTTTTTTTCCATCTGCTGTCCACAGGCTCCAATAACAAGAATGAACTGTGAGTAATGAAGGAGGGAAGAGACTGGTCAGTGGAGGAGAAGGCTCCTCTGGTGCATGTAGTAGGAGAAGGGGAGTGGCTCGAAGAGGAAGGCAAAGTCAGGAAGGGCCCATGGGGCCTGCGGTTGAGGACACTGACCTCCAGGGGAATGACCTAAGACAGAGTGTTTCTCTTCATTTGTAAACTGGTCATCTTTTCAATCCCAGCGTCCTTGAACAGAGGGGGTGTGTCAGGGTTATTTTCTGTTTCCTCCACTAATACCATGAAGCCACTAAGCTGTGAAAGCCATCCATCATGTGTCTGCTGTCACATCAGCCTAACATCCCTCTGTTCTTTTGCCTAGGAGGCAAAAAATTCCATGGTGTTCTGTAGAGTTCAGGCATGTGTGGACCCAATGGAAGGTCCTTAAGTACTATTGGAGTAGGAATAAATAAAATTACATATGCTCCTTTCTGAAACTTCCTAATAAACAATGGAAATGATTTTTCATCTTGAAATGCAGGCTGTGCTGTCCTCCAGGGTATGCTAGTTTTTAAACTATTTCCCCCCACTCTACTGCTAGTAAGCCATCTAGCAGTGAAGCCACATTAAAGAGAAATTCCCATTCCCATCAAAGAGATTTTGCTGGAGTCTGGACACTTCTTTCACGGAATTGGATGTTCTAGGGTTGGAAGCTATCTTTCTTCCATTCCATCTCTTCTTTTTTTGTCCATGTAGGCTCTTGACGGCACTGCACTTTCATGTTTGTTTTCATTATTTTTCTATTGTTCACATGAAGCAATTTTCTTAGGCACAGCTGGAGTTTCAAAGTTGGGGAAATGGAAAATAAATCTCTAAGGCCACAGATATAAGTGTTGATTCACAAACTGTTTAACTTGACTGAATATGCTTTTCTGCAAATTAAAAAACAAACTCTTGTCTTGTGCCAACAAAGGAAGAGGAGTGCTAAAGACTTGGGAATCCTTTTGTGAGCCACAGATCTTCTGGAACTAGAATATACAGATACTTTAATAAATGTGGTTTTATTTTATCCAGGGGGAAAGCTAGAAGTCGTTTGAATGTGCAGAGTCAGCTATTGTTTTAGCACTGCACTCTGTCACCCCACACAGCACCTTCAGCCATGCTCTCATCATATGTTTTCATTTGGCAGCCTTCCCAAGAAGAGGGATGAGTGATGTCTGCATACTGTTTCACTTAGCCAACCAGCGATTCTTTATTATTGCTTTCAGTGAATGAATAAGTTGGTTTTTTTTTTAAAAAAAAGTACCTTGAATTTTAAAGTATTTTAAGAATTTTTGTAAAACACAAGGCAGCCTAGCAACAACAAACCCAGAGGTTGTGACCTCACAATGAAACTGGTGGTCTTATAATTAAAAATAGGCAGTGAGACTAAAGTGACTGTTTAAAGAACTCGAAGTATTAAATGTGTAAGTTACATGTGAATAGTACTTTTGTATATCCTCTGGTTGAACGCATGTTTTTCAGCAGAATATTAAGTTTTCTCAGAGAATAAAGTAGTTTTAAATATTTGTGTTGTATCTCTGTGAAGAGATCCTTTCAGACAGTGTCGCACTGACAGACATTCACTTAAGGTATTCAATTTAAGCTAGATAATAGCAGAGCTTCTCATAATAGTATGGTTTAGCTGCAACCTGGTGGAATGAAGCATGACTACGGACTTACTGCTGTTGACTCTGGCTTTTCAGAAACCTTTTCTGTCGGACTCTGTTTTGGTGAGGAAGTCAGGGGGAATGTCTAAAAGCAGAAGAAAGGAACAGGGGTTGTTTTCAGCAGTCTCAGGGATTGGCTATGGAGAGTTAGAAAGATTAAATCCTTTCTCCAGTAGCCAAAAGCTTAAAGTCAGGTGTCCAGATTAGGATGCCAAAGATGGGAATCCCGAGCACAATCCCACGGCAGGTCCCTGGTAATCTGCATGTTTTATTTCACATGATACTGACTTTTGGCAAAAGACTGACTTCAGGAATCCCAGCCCAAGCCATGTCTCCTTGCCCCATCTCACTGTTTCTACTGGTTCATTTCAGTGATGAGATTTGAACATTTGAGCAATTCCTTCTGTAGACAGAGCATTTAAGCCATCTCTGTCTCTCTGCTTTGTACTGGCTTTGCCTTCGTGGTAAACTTAAATGTGTGAACTCATATGGGTTACAATAGCTTTTTTTTTTCCCCCCTGGGTTACATTTTAGCCTAGATCGCTTTCTCTGGTATGTGCAGCTGCACAAACAGAAGTGCTGCCCTCTCAGTTGGGTTGGCACATGGCTGAGTGTGAGCAGCAGGGGAAGGGAGGATTAAGGAGGGTCTGTCAAAGCTGGTCTGCTGTCCATGGAAATCCTCATCAAGACCCACCTGGAAAAATGGTAATCTGCAGTCTGCTGTTACAGCCGAAAGCAGAGATGAAGAGTGAAGGAAATGTGAAGAAGGGCTAGCAGAAACGGAACACTATTCAATTATGTTTTAGTAAAGACCTTGTTGTTGATAGTATTGGAAGAAAGAAGATTGTGTCATGAGCAGAACCAATTTGTACTAACGTCACGTCTTGCAAGGGGAATGTCCTGGAAGTAGCACTATGACTGGGTGACAACACTGGTGTGATTTCTTCTTGGCTAAGCAATTCAGTCTTGGAAATGATGAGCTTTCCTCTTTATCAGTGCTAATTTCTTGGTTTAATTGTTTTCTATCAAGTAATGAAATGTACAACTATACAGATACTGGTTTTGTGAAAACAGTTTGTGCAATTTTGCTGTAGCATTTGTTATGCTTTAGCCAAGGAGATAATCCTGTTTATGGTGTGGGTGCTTGGCAGCCTTGACAAGCACGTGTGTTTGTGCTTGCCTCGGAAGAAGCATATGGCTTTGGTAGCTCTGAATGTGTGAGATTTCAGAAATGCACATTGTTTCTGGCAGGGCTAGGGACATCACTTCTTTCTAAGAGAAATACCAAAGCTACTTAACCATCAGCAGATATTCATACTATGTGGCCCTATAGCACCTTCTCATATTCAGTATAAATTTATTTTATTTATTCATTTATTTCATACTATCATTTTCTCAATAAGCTAAAGCTGAATTAGGAATGAATTCTCTGAAGCTGCCATAATTCCTTCAGCATTAGTACTAATATGTAGTTGCATATCTATAACAGTCAGATTTTGTCTAAATCCATGCTGTCTGTTATATACCTGTCACCTGTTCTATGCCTAAATGTACTTAGCTGTCTAACACTCACAACTTTGTAATAGAATCATAGAACAATTTGGGTTGGAAGGGACCTTTAAAGGTCATCTAGTCCAACACCTCTGCAGTGAGTAGGGACATCTTCAACTAGATCAGATTGCCCAGAGCCCCATCCAACCCAGACTGGGATGTTTCCAGGGATGGGACATCTACCACCTCGCTGGGCAACCTGGGCCTGTGTTTCACCATCCTCATTGTACAAAATTTCTTCCTTATATCTAGCCTAAATCTACCCTTTTTTAGTTGGAAACTGTTACCCCTTGTCCTATCACAACAGGCCCTGCTAAAAAGACTGTCCCCATCTTTCTTATAGGCCTCCCCTTAAGTACTGGAAGGTTGTGACAAGGTCTCCCCAGAGCCTTCTCTTCTCCAGGCTGAACAACCCCAACTCTCTCAGCCTTTCTTCATAGCAGAGCTGTTTCACTCCTATGATCATTTTTGTGGCCCTCCTCTGGACTGTCTCCAACAGGTTTATGTCTTTCCTGTGCTGAGGATTCCAGAGCTGGACACAGTACTCCAGGTGGGGTCTTACCAGAGCAGAGTAGAGGGGAAGAATCACCTCCCTCAACCAGCTGGCCACGCTTCTTTTGATGCAGCCCAGGACACTGTTGACCTGCTGGGCTGTGAGTGCACCTTCTTGGCCCATGTCCAGCTTTTCATCTGCCAGTACCCCCAAGTCCTTCTCCACAAGGCTGCTCTCCATCACATCATCCCCCAGCCTCAATTGATACTAGGGGTTGCCCTGACTCAGGTGCAGGACTTTGCACTTGGCCTGTTGAACCTGACGTAAGGGAAATGAGAAGAACAGCTTTTATTGCTGATGCTAGATCTTTCATTCTTTTGATGCTCTGTACATTTTATGAATATCATTATCATCATAGCTGTGCAGATGTCCAGATAGCAGAGGTGCTGTGGAACCAAGTCACTGTTCATAAGGGTGCATCAACACTTACCATCTGGATGAGACTTTTCATCCTCCTTTCATTGAGACTGTTTTACTGATGGCCTGCAAATAGTTGCTTTGGCAGAGCTGAGGGTGCCACATTGAGGTTTGCAAGTGGAAGTGGACAACTGGTTCAGGAATACCTTAGGCCACTGTAGAAAGTTATCAGATAAAAAAATGGGACAGTAGTGAAATTACTTGTTTTTTTCTAGATGTCTGAGATACATGCTTTCTGCTGGTAGATATTTGACCAAGGTGTTTAAGGCACAAATAAGTAGCTCACGTGATTTTTTTCAGAAAAGTCTAGTATCAGCTGGAGCTGGAACAATCCAGCTTAAAATCCCGTAATGATTTAGTTACTTGTGCAATGTGGCTCTATTTTTCAGCTCCTTTGAATTCAGCTAAGCACTTTTCCATATGAATTAGCACTGTGAAGCATTACTGCTTATGGTGGATGTCTGTGCCCATCAGTGAGACAATTTCCATAATAAAGTGCTGAATAATCAACAGGTTTGTTGAAAACCTAAAGGTAAACTTGCCCTTAAAGGCCAGATAAGAAGACATAAGAATTGTTCCTGCAATTGTCTTGTAATCATCCAGGCTTCTGGACAGCATATGTGTAAAAAGTCTCTCGAATTACTAGAGCTTCTTTTCTGACAAATACCATTACGTTACTTTCAAGCAAAATGAGTTTTTATTTCTCATGTAAAGTACCAGGTGGCTTTTCTTTTTTTTTTTTACTTTAAGTTAAATTAAAATTATGTTTCCTAGCAGTATCACTTATTATTATAATTATATTATTATATACTTTTATTATTACAGATAACTGAAACACAGGAAACTTTTTAGCTTGAAATGCTATTACGCTGTGATTCTAAATAGATAATCCCTTAAATAGCCCACTCAATACTAGGAAACAGGTGAATCCTTAGTGTGGAGTACTGTACTCCTTTCCCTACTCCTGAAAATTGAGGAAGGAAGCATGTCTGAGAGTGTGCACGTGCGTGGGCTGTGTTACTGTGTATAAAGTATCTGTGCTTCCCTGCTGGTGTCTATCTAAACTGGGCTCAGCCAGGGCTCATCTGCGTGTGTTGTGAGATTACGTAGACTCAAACTCTCCTCTGACACCATGCACATTACCTCTTCCATTTGTACCCTCATGCCTTGCAAAAACACGTGATGGTCTCAGAAAACCGTTCTTGTTTGCCATTCACACTCCCACAACGGCTTCCCCACTAGTGATTCTTCTGAGGTTATATTTGCAAAATTTGAGGTTGGGGTACTGGCCTGAAAAGTATCTGAAATTCTGATTTAAAAAAAAAAACCCCAACCAAAAACAAAACACCCAAAAAAAGAACGCATAAATCTGTAGGGATACAGTTTGACCGACCAGCTCAGACTCAGTCATTAAAGACCCTGTGCACCGCCCAGGAGGAGCAGAATGCCATCACTGTCAGTAGAGCAGGCTCCTCTGACGTTAGCCAGAGCCCTGCTGGGTTCCGTTTGGATACTACAGCTATGACTGCTGGAAGGGGGCTGAGGGCACAGTAATTATGCTGCTGTCAAATTAGTTTGAAATATTTTGACACAAATGCACATTGAAGCTAAATTAACATCTCCATCTGAATGATTTTACTGAGGTTTAAGCAGAAAGCTGTTAGTTTTGATGTTGGCCTACTGACAACAGGGAGTGGGATTCCTTCTGCCTTTGCTTTTGCTGTTGCTGTTAGTCTTTCACCGCAGACAAACAGCACCTAAAAGGCAAGTTAACAGACACGCTTTGTATTTCTTCCACTGTGTTCAAAACTGCTGTGGGTATGAACATATTTACGATCCAACTGAGAGAAGTTTCATCTCATGGTGGCTCTCTGTGACACTGAAGTATTCTGTTCAGCTTAGTGCTGCCAGGAATTATAACCAGGATATTTGCAGTGTGTTACCTCCAACCCTCATTAGATTTTTTTTGCATTGTTTGGATTCCTTTAAAAAGCCTGAAGTCAGGAACCTTGCATCATTCCACCCAATTAAGGTGCAATAATCGTATAGTCAACATGGTCAGCCAGTGTATTGTGGAACATCTTTAAAACTCACTTTGAAATTTCATATCTGAGGGGGGATTTTATTTGAGCCTTAGTAGCTTTTAACTGCCTTACATTTAAGCTCCTTGAAAGTCTGGAAAGCTTCTTTTCTTGTGATGTCTGTTCCTGGAGTTCTTTATTAAGTAAAGGCAGACTACTTTAAATTTTCTAAAATTCAATCATAAATACAAAAAAGGTCAGTCTGACACAAACCCTCCAACTGATATATTGTTGTAGAAACCCACTTCTAGACAGGCATTGCAAAAATGTGATTAACTGTGGAACTTCCTATAAGTGCACCAGACAACATTTGTTACTCAGAAACCAATTTCTTGTCCTTGTTGGAATAAAATGAAATACTTCTATTTTGTGTTCTGGTACTTTTTGTATTGCTTGAGATTATCAAATCTTCTTCCCCCAGTGTTATCTCTTTAGATATTGTTCAACACTTTTTCCACCTGTGCTGTTAATTAAATACGCTAGAGTAGAAATTGCTGATGGGATCACGCCTAGAGTATTGCGCACATCTCTGGCCATCTGTGGTCAGCACTGAAGTAGCTGAACTGGTGGTATGATCCCTCCTGCATCGTCCTGTTCCTATTGAAAGAAGTCGAAGAGGTTGACATGTTTAAAGTAGGCTGTAGGGGTCATAATTGCTGTCCCCAAGGTCATTCAAAACAAAAGGAGAGAGAAAGAGGGAAGAGTTGTTTACTCAAATAAGCAGAAATGATGACACAAATAGTAAATGCCTAATCTGACCATAAAAAACTGTCTGCTGAGAATCTTTTCAGGGTTTTCTAACAGCCTGGATGTGAGAAATCATATCTGCCTTCAAACAGAAGCCACAAAGGAAGAACACGTGTTCAGTTCGAGCTGAATAACATGATGTGAATACTCATGGAGACTGGGATTGAACTTAGTGACTTGTGATTTCAAAGTGTATCGTAGAATGCTCTCCTAGTCTTTTTTTTTTAGTGTCCTAAAGTGCTTTACAATATCAATGCTGCGATTCAAAATACGTACGTTAGGAAGGTGAGAATAAAAAAAAAATTACAACCAAAGGAGCAGTCATGGGTCAGGAATTTTCTGATACAGTTCCTTGCTTCTCAGAGGAATCTTTCCTGGCTGCCTGCTACCTTGTCCACTCATTGTATTAGGTTATCTTTATTGTGAAATGAAATCTATTTGTCTAGTGATCCCTGTTAACCCAGTGGAGCTTGCTTCCTTGTATCTGCAGTGTGCATTAGCTCTTGATTCTTAAAACTACATGGCAGTAGTTTTCTTGCCCCACTTTGGGCAAGAGTGTAAGCTCATGCTGTCAGCTTCATAATGCACAAATTGTGCAGCTCTTAAATGATGTAGTAGCTGAAATCATGATTGTAATTCATGTACCTGTAGCTGAATATCATAAGCATCACCAGTGCCCTTAACTTGGTTTCATGCTTTAGCAAGCCTGTTTAACAAGGATGAATCTAAATGAGACATTCAGATTTCTCGCACAGCAAACAAGATCCTAGTTTCTCTTGGCTAATGTTCATCCTTGTATTGTTTCCTTGTCTCTGCAGCTTCCTATTGTTGAAAAAATACGGATCATTGCTCAGAAGGTATATGGAGCTCAGGATATAGAGCTGTCTCCAGCTGCGCAGTCACAAATTGATCGTTACACCCGGCAGGTAAGAACCCCAGCGAATTATGCAGTCAGGTACCTGCTGGATGAGAGTCTTAGGAAACCTCAGAGTGTAAAACGTTCTCAGATTGGAGTGTTTAGTCAAGCTTCGCTAAAAGGTGTGAGCTTACCCCTGGTGCTAAACTGTGGAGGTCAGTATGGATTGGTTTAGATTAGATAGAACAGAATGGTTTTAACCTTGAAAGAAATCTCCTGCCAGATATGTATGATGTCTGGAATCATTCTGAGGTTGTTGATGAAACTCATCACTTTTATACAGAGTGATAATTTTGGGTTGCTGCCTTAAATGTGATAACTGTACTTGTGTAAAAAGAACAGCTAGTGAATGTGCCCAATTTTAGCATATGAGTGTTCATTTGTACCTGCAAAAAAATGAGTTTGCAAACACAAAAAGACCTGTGCACAACTATGCATGTTAATAACAAAGCTCCCAGTACTTGCAAAATCTTTTGTTTTCCTTCTGTTCATATTATTTTCAAGGGGTTATAAATGCTAGAAGGTGAAATAAATCACTGTTCCTAAAGCATGTGGGAGAGGGCTTTGTTACAGTTTGAAAACAGTTTTGAAACCATGTGGAGAGGTGAATGTATTTTCTGTAATGGAACGGCTTCTGCACATAAACATGGCAGGAGCCTTTCTGTCACAAAGTAGAAATTATGGACAACGTGTCATGGAAGAATTCCTGAGTATACTTCAGCAGCCTGGTTAGACAGGCAGAAGTATAGCCTTGTTCTCTGGAATATGAATCTGAGAATTAATATGATTTTCTAGATGGAAAAGAAGCTGACTTAGAGTACTTGAAACAAAATCATCCATGTCTTTATCTTTTACTGCTGTGATTCTCTAACCAGTTTTTTAGTCTAAACATTGCAGTATTAGGAAACATTTTTACAATGTCGTTAAAGGATTGTCATCAGTGCTGAGCTGCAGGGGCAATTCCCTGCAGTGCCGCCTCTCCTGGCCTTGTGAATTACATCTCTGTTTGTCAAGAAATTGAACAGAAGAGTGGAAGGTGCCTGACTCAAGGTTAATCGATAACCTGGGAGATAAATAACGTGGGAGGAGCTGCTGAATGCCTTTCCCTGATTTTCTCCCACTTTTTGAGTAACTACTGCACAGTCATTAGTGAAGAGGGTGCCATCACCTCATGTAGTTTTTTTCTTGTTTAAAAACAAAGCAAAGCATCGTGAGCCATTTGTGTTTACCCCCCAGAAGACATTAGTACCCTTAGAGAGTTTTGGACTATGAATCCTAGTCTCAAGTAGGTATCTAATAGGTCATTATAGCTCAGAGAGGAGTGCTATACTAGACTTTTACTGAGCTGGTGTAGGTTTCTTGTTTAGTGTGGTACCCATTGTGCACCCTCTCTGAAAATAGCACACTCTGGCTGTCGTATAGGCAACTTTTGCACCTACCTCTATATTAGGAACCCACTCTAGAAGGTGGTTATCTCTACAGCCAAGTCTCTGAAAATAGAGGGCTGAGCTGAGAGAGAATCGTATGTGAAATACAGTATTCTGTCCATTTCTGAAATATTAGCTGTTAAGAAACTGAGGTTAACTATTGCTATATGATTTTTAGGGTTTATAGAAGGTACTGATAACACAGTGAAAATACATTCTGTCTTTACTGTAATCTTAAAACCATTTCTCTTTTATTTCCCTTTTCTATTAGGGATTTGGAAACCTTCCCATTTGTATGGCAAAAACTCACCTATCCCTGTCCCATCAGCCTGAGAGGAAGGGCGTTCCCACTGGTTTCGTTTTGCCAATTAGTGATGTGCGGGCCAGTATTGGAGCTGGATTCGTCTACCCTTTGGTAGGAACGGTGAGTGCAGAATATTCAACTCAAACACTCCCCTTCCTTTGACCTAGCTTGACAGGGAAGTGCTTTTCCTGTTTGCTTCTAAAAATAACGTGTAGAACCAGGTGAGTTCTTGGGTTTTTGTAAAAATTTTATCCTCACACTTTTTGCAGCTCTACATTGATAGGAAAACAAGTATCATATAAGAGCTTTGACTACAGGGTCTGAGAGAATGAGTCTTGCTGATGGTTCTGTTCTGATATTTTTCATTAAGTCTAGGATACTTAGGCACCCTAATGCTGCAGAAAAATGAATTTACATGTCCGTTGCCTTGCCCTATTCAAATAGCAGCCTGTAAATAACTGTAATTATATGATTAAATTCTAAATGTTAAATCTTTCATCTGTCATTACAAAGCATTCTGTAATGTATTTAAATTAAAGAAATTGTGTCAGGGAAAAGTGTATCATTAAAATGATTGCCTTTCAGCTGATGATCCTGATCTATTCCCAGTCCTTGTGAACGTCTCTGATGGTTCTGTAAAGCTAAGTTGTGATGGGAAGGGGTGGATTTCTAACTGCAGAAGTAGTAGCACATCCTTTCTCCTTCTTAGAGATTTTAAATCATGAGGTGCGAAAGAGGTGATTGTCGTCCTTTCTTCTTACCTGTCCTTAAAAGTGCAGACTCAGATTAGGGAGTTCCTGATGGTTTCTTCCCTGACGTGCCTTATCAAAGTAGCTGAGAAGCTAGTTAGCTCATGCCTTTAGCCAACCACGCACATCTTATTCCAAACAGTAGTTGAACTGCATCTGACATCTCATAGCATGAATTATAACTTACATGTAGCTGATTCATGTGATGATGCTAGAGAAGGGATGTAAAAGCCATTGCATTTCCGGAAAGAGTACTCTCCCAATGTTATCTCGTCTTCCCAGAGCACGGCCTGATTTCCTTGTGTAGCAGTACACTTAGGAAAGGTTGAAAGTTTCTGACCTATTGTTTTGAATTCCCTCTGAAACAATCAAGTGTTTGAAACAAGGAAGGAAGTACTTTCTGACCAGGAGAGTTCCTGGAGTTCAGGAAACGGTGTCACTTTAACTCACTGGACTTGGGGATATGCTTTGCTTCTGCATGGCCACATTATTCACATCCACCAAAAGTAAGACCAAATTCCAATTACGGGTGACATAATAAAATTTGTCAGAAGTTCTGGTATCTCCTTTGTGGCCTGGATTCAAGTTTGTGCTGGAAGTTGTGTGTCATAAAGTTATGAGGAGGAGTGAAATGTGAAGAATGGGCAGCAACTACTTCAAATCCATGAGGGAGCTATTCTGTAAGATGTCAGAGTGAAATGTTCTTGGGTTGAGCTTTCTGAATGAGTCATACTCTGCACGCTTCAACACAAACTAGCTGCAGTTCAGCCTCATAAATCCATAGGAACTGTCCATAGGAGCAGTATAGACCAAACAAGTTCAAGGATTACCTCTCATTACCAAAAAATATGGTTCTTATGAAGGACACTTTTTATATGGGATTTCTTACTGGAGGAAATCATAAAAAATACGTCCAAGTTAGTTACTCTGACTTTGGTGAGAGCTAGTATAGCCATGGAACTTTTCCCTTATTAGGAACTGGGTAGGCAGTATACTCTTAGTGTTACATATGCCAAGAGAGTTTGTAGGGCAAGGTACTGTATATAAAATCCCCAAGAGCTAAAAATCTAAATAGATAGACAAGGGTCATTGGTTGTTTCGAAAATACTGCTAATGCTCAGGAATGTGGGACAAAACACTCCTTGGAACTATCACAATCACTACAAATCAAAACGAATGAAGGAATATGAATGTATTCCTAACATCCTTAATATGCAATTCTTTCTCTAGAATTTTAATTCTCTAAAATTAAATTTCTGGCAAGAGGTCCAACTTGCTGCTTTTCAGAATCAAGAGTTGTGATCATCAGGAAACAAGCTCTCATAACAGAGTTGTACCACTACTTTTGAGATCACTTTTCTGTTTGTCCACTTTCAGATTCTTTTGTGTGTGTTGCTGTTAGGAATTAAGTCTTAGGGCTAGTGGTATTTTTTAAGTTGTACAAGAAAGAATAATTTTTATGTCAGACTCCAAAACTGAGAGTCTTCCTTTGGCAGTTCTCTTACTAATAAAGCTGTCCAAAAATGTCTACAAGAACAAAGCAAGCATAAAAGGTCATGTCCTGAAGGCTTAAAGTGGCTAGAGGTCAGATGCTATGAGTAGAGGGATTACAGAAATCCTGGTGACAGCATATGGTGAAAGCATCCAGTCATGACAGTAGATTAGATTTCTTTATATAGAAAAAAGAGAAGGAGCAGAATATCTTTTTTTTACTTGTGTTACTTGCTGGCTAATTGTGTTAATGGAAGAGCATCCTTAATATCTAAGCTGCTTAGAGCCTTCTTACAGCTAAGACCTTTCTGATGGCAGAATAAATGCTATTGGACAACACATTCGTTAAAGTTGTAGTGATAATTCTGATGCTAATTAAATGTCAAACTCTATTCTCAAAGCATATTTTTTACTGGATGAACTCCTCTCACTCTAACCTGGCAGAACTAAAGGAGGTTGTTAGAATTCCGCTCCAATTTCATCAGGAAGAGCGTTACAAATGAAACAGATAGGTACTGCTGAAAGATAATAAACTATTTTCAGTAACTACCATTTGTAGTTTAACCTTGACATTAGCACATGTAAAGTAATGAGATTTGTATTTACCCCAGCATTGATAGTCAATAATTTTTTTTTTATTAAACTAAATATTTAACGTGTTGTCTTCATACTCTCTAAGCAATATTTGTTTTGTGTTATGATTGGCTCTCGTTCCCTTACAGCATGGAAGTCTTTCCAGGAAAAATGAGCTGAGCCTTATCAGAGGAAATCAGCAGTTGAAACAAGAGGTGCATTTAATTAACACTGGCACAGTTTTTATCCAAGTTCTCTGCGACCATGACCCAGAGGGCTACATCACTCACAGGTGGACTGTTGACATCATTGCTTGGCTCAACAGAGTGATGGCAGGAAGGCTGCTGAAGAATATGTGGGAAACCAATGAGGTCATTCACTAGCAATGCTTGGGTGGAGAATTACTGGATTTTTGTAGTATGTGGGTTTACTCTCCACCCCCACCCAAAAAGCCATTGCAGTTTGATGCTTTCTCACATTCAGCCCTGTTTCCATTGTTCTCTTTCATGTGATGTGCAAGGATGTAGGCTGGTCATAGAAGTAAAACCTGTTGTTTTTTGCATTCGTGAAGTGATGCTACCAAATCACTGGTGCAAGTACTATAGCTGTGTTTGAATCACAGTGAGATTTTTAAATACGTCCTACCCTTTTCCAGGCATGAACTTTCATTTTAATGGGTTAAAATTAGAGGCAACATTCCTTTGGAGATATGTGGAGCCTTTGAAGCCACACCAGTTCACAAATTCTCAAAATGAACATCCTTCAGATATCAGCATATCTGAAGAAAGGTCGGTACATTAGAGAAATATGATTTTTCTCCCCATAGAGATCTAAGCAGTTCAAGCCTCTGGAACTAGTTCTGAAAATATATCCTCTGGGAAGGAGCTTTTGGGGTGATCCAGTGTGGTTTGAAATCAATTTATGAGAACATTAAAACCTGCTTGTGGGTGAGAGCCAGAACTGTCCTGCTAAAATATTACCTGAATACTGTAAGGCGGAAAAGACCCTGGAAGTAAATATTTTTATGAATACTTTAAGAAGGAGAATATTGTTCCCTGTTGAATGAATTTCTTCATTCATAGTGGTTAAGAGCTTAAGACACTTTGAGGGTGTCCGTTGAACGCAAGCTGGAGTCCATGCCCACCTGAAGTGAAACTTGCAGTTCCCCAGTGATGCATAAGGCCCAAGTTGTCTCCAATCTGTCATTTTGTCACTTCTGTCAAACACTCTTTTGGGATGGCTGAATAATTATTGGTGGATTGCCCAACTCATCCTGACTATCTGTGTAACATAGGGTGATTTTTCAAAATCATAAATGATGGTGAGATTTATATTTGCCTTGTAAAACATTTAGCTTACGATGCAGTTTTATGTCACTTGTAAAGCAGTAATGCTCTGCTAGGTACTTTGACCTCTCTCAGTCCAAAAAATGTCCCTGATGATGTGGCATTTGGCACCTGCCTTTGGTGTTATATAGTTGCTGTGTTGTAGCAGTGCTCTAAAGTCCCCAAACAGCTCGTCGTAAAAATGTGCATGGGCTCCACAGGATGGTTTTGAGATAACTGCTGTAAGTGTGGAAAAACAGAAGAGGAAAGCTATGAAGTTATTCTCACATGGGAGATGTAAGTTAGCAATTGTGTAGTTCTAAACTGAAAAATGCTAACAGGAAAAGAAAAGCCCACGCTCCCCTCTGTTAGATGATGTGCCTTTGTATTTATTACAGTACGTGTAATCCCCCTCAGGAAGGAGGGAGAGAGGTTTTCTGAGAACATAGGGCAAATCGTTCCTGTGTAGTGACCAGGTGTGCACATACAGAAATGCTGAATGATGTTGCACTTGGTGGAAGGCTGATGCATTATTCAGGATAGGATCGATGGGGCAGGAGGTAAGATCAATGGCTGGAAGTGAAGGTGAGGATAGTCAACTTTAGTTTAGTTTAAAAGCTAGAGGCTGAGAGATGGTTAGTGTAATAACAGCAAATCCGCCTGTGTCCTTGGTGGATTGCATGATACGGTTGTGGCAGAACTGGGTTGGCCAGAGAGGGTCTCTGTAGGTGAGGCCCAAGTGAATGATTTAGCTGAAGGGATGAGGAAAAAGTTGCAGATTCAAATGAAAAGGAATTTATGGCAGCCTTTGGAAACATCCCAGGTGTGTGGACCATGAAGCAGTCAAGATTCAAGGATGGTTATGGTCATTTGTGATGAGAAGATGAGAATAGACAATTGAGGGGACGTTTGGAAAGATGGTGTTGTCTGGAAAGGAAAAGAGGTTAAATTGAGAGTTATTCCAGTGGGAGGAGATACCTGTGAAATGATTTGAAGACACATGCAAGGTGTAGATGGAGAACTGGAAGAGGGCACTGAAGTAAAAGCCACAAGAGTAAAAGAGATTTGAAGATGTTCCAAAAACATTAGTTGAAATAATGACATGATCTAAGATCCGGCCAGGAAGAAGGCATGGGAGTAATTGATGGATTTAGTTACAGGAGAGCAGAACATGCCTTGCTGATAACTAAGGATTTTTTTAAATTGAAGAGAAAAAGAGTAGAGTTTAGCTGGCTTGAAAAATTTATTATCATCTGTGTAACTTCTGAAAGTACAGAGGAAAGAATTTATTTAAATGATAGTTCAGAAATTTCCATATGATCTGAGCATTTTTTTTCACTTCAACTGTTTTAAACTGGTGTAGACAAGCCAGTGCTTGTTGGAAATACAAAGTAAATATACTTTACTTCACATCATTGCACCTCCCTGCCATAGCCATGACACAGACATATGGTAAGATACCCTCTTACATCCTCAAAATAAACCAAACCAAAACAAACAGCCTCTCTTCCTCCTCTGGCGTTTAGAAATATCTTGACAGATAATGGAGGCAAGACATTTAGATTCTGTGTGTAGTTCATGCTGTCTCTTTTGACTGCTCTGTTTTTTAGTAAGTGCTATTTAACCTACATTATAATGTAGTAGAACGCATTGCCTTTTCTGAATGAAAGACCAGGTCCCGTTGGCTGTATGGGCAAAATTAATTTGCAGCTTATTACAGCTTCCTTCAGCCTAGCCTTACGTTCCTCAAGGGCCAGCGCTTGTAGTTAGCAGAACTAAAGGAACAGTTTTGCTTTGTTTTCTCTTGAGAAGAAAAAAGAAGTTGTGTAGGCTTGTGTGTTATATCAGCAAACTGAGTAGTTGGAAGAGGACTTGTTGTTCTGGGACAGGATGAAACCATTAGACAACATATCACAGAAGAAAAATAGACCCTGTGGTTTGGTAAACCATTTAATGTTTAGATTAGATGAGATTTTTCTCAATACCACCTCCATTGTAAGCCATTTCAGTACAACTATTGTAAAATCAGTTCTTTGTATTCAGAGTGACCATATTATTTTCCCATCTTACCGTATTTTAAATGTTGTCAGAGAATATTTTTTTTATGCAAAAGTTTAAATTTGGCTCTAAACACTTGAAAATTAACTTTGTAGTGACAGAAATGAACCTAGTATATTTCTTGATTAAGTCAGGTTTCCTTGGTCGACTTTTCCAAAGATACTTATATTAAATACATCTATAGAAATGTAACATTATGTTCAAGTTCTTAGACTTAAATAATAAATATGTCACTGTTAACTTAAAATAGCTTATCTGAGGGGGTCCCTTAAAACAGATGCTTATTTAGAAGTACAAAAAGTGACTTTCATGTTTCACTTTAGTAGGTAAGTGATACCCTGAAGACTCATTTTGATGGCCTCCCATCCCGTGTGGGAATTTTACCTGGCCTCCTTTGCTGTACATGTAAAGGGGCAGAGGATGTGGTCAGCCATGCTGTCTCCATGGAAGGTATGGTAGGTCAGAGCTGCTTCAGAGGAATTTCTGAAACTGATATGCCTAAATCACAAGTGCTTTAGCACGTATTTTCAGTTAAGATTAGCTGACTTGACACATCAGCTCAGGCAGTATGGATTCATTGATCAAGGGTAGTGTCTGGCTAGTGTGGACAAGTTTAAGCAGTGCTGGAACAAAGATAACTCATTAAACTCTGAAACAGTTTTCTTTAGTGTAGGTGTTAATGTCTTGCCCTCATCCGACCTGTGAAGTTCTAAGTAATGAACCCGGTGCAGCTGTCTTAGGCTTGCAAATGCCATTCCTGAAGGTGAATAAAATGAGAATCACCTGTAGTGAGCATGTAGCCAAAGGGGGCACCTCTGTGCAAGTAGTTTGCTCAAGGCCTTCGGAAGGTCTGGGAGTCATTAAGATCCTTGCTGTCTGCTCCTGTGAGACCTAACTGTGAGCATGATTATGTTATTTTATCTCTTATCGGTCCATTGTCTCTGATTTACAGTCCATGATCCCAGGCAAGAATGGATTCTTAAGCATCAGTTAAGAAAGTTAAAAAATGAAGAGACTGATATTCCGTATGGAGATAAGGGCTCTTGGAGTGAGGGTCGTTAGCCTATTTGCATGGGGATTGCTATTAACAAAGATGTATCAGTTAAAAGTCGGAAGTGCAATTTGGACGAAAGCCAGCAGCAATTTTGAACCACTGCCCTTAGATTTTACACATGACTTCAGGCATGAAATAGGGACGTGCAGTGGAAACAGAGGCACGTGTGAGTTTGAGCAGTTAGTGAATGCTTTGCCAGGTATTCTCCAGGGCAAAGAAGGAAGCGGGTGGCTGAATCGTGCAGCTCACGGCGGCTTCTCCGTGGTGCAGCAGTGCTGCCTGCCCACCCCCGTCCTTGCCTACAGCTCGTGACTGTGCTGGTTAGATCACCTGTTGTGTGCTTGTGCTAGTTCAGAGCAAGTAAATGGATTTGATTAGAGCTCATTCAACTTATCAGCCTTGTATGTGTGGACTTCGATTAAATGCAAAGAGCTGAAAATCAGTTTATAGAATGTCTTGAAATAGCAGTGTTAAGAGTTCCTGTTTTGGTTATGCTATCTGTACAGAAGATGTACAGACTTGAGCATTAAAGAAGGCAGCCAGGTATTTACTTAACCATTTATGATATTTTGGATGATTTGCTGCATGGAAGAGTCTGATGCTGCCAGACCCAGGGGTCAACTCAGTCTGATGGCTTTTGGCTGAGGAGGGTATTGCTGCTGCCTGTCTCAGTTCAGCTTGCTAGCAGCATCCATGCTCTATCAAGAGCTTGCTGCTCTTCCTCTATATAGGGATGAAATGAAATTATGTGTCATGCTCCCTATTTTTGTTCATTCAGCCTGATAAGCTTCTTCAGTTGAAGAAATCACAGTTTCCAGAAAGGTGCCTCATGTTTCAGATTGGAAATTTAGAGATTCAGCCATTCACTAAGGAAGCAACAGTTACCTTTCTAAAACTCCTTTCTATATGTGATTTTTTTAAGAGGCTACCTTATGCTCACTTAAAGAAAAAAACACTGATCTTCTTCAACATTCTTCTGTATATATTTTTCAAGAGCTGATTTGCAGATTTAAAAGGTATTGATTCCTTGGTAAGCAGCAAAATCTTTACAGTTTGGCTCAAATAACTGAAGCACTTTTTCCAGACTGTCCAATAAGCCAAGCTATCTAGCAGATGTAGATAGCTGTATATTTGAGTTTGGGAACTTACTGTTATGGCAACTCTAAAAGTGATTTAAGGCTAATAGCAGGAACCTAGCTGGAGGCTGCAAGTCTGTGACTGAACGGTTTTACTGAGTTCCGGATAAATAAGGTGAAAGATGTTTTGAACTTAATAGTGTTCCCAGCAACTTGCTTTCTTTCATTAAATTTTGAAATATAGGATGAATAGTGTGCTAATTAACATTAAAAGAGGAATGAATATTTGTGCCTACTGGTCAAGGGATTATCCTTGTTAAAACAGGAAATGGACTCTGATTTCCTGTTTTAAAGTATTTTCTCTATAAACTCCACATAAATATGTGAGGTTAAAAATAGGTTATGCTTTTACATAGTAAAATATCAACTATAATTCATTTAAAAATATCTTGTATATGGAAGGAATGGGCATTTTTTATTGACATAAATGCATCCTGCATGTACTTCACAAAATAGCATTTTTTGAGAAATTAGAAACTGAGCTCCACTGATTTATTATATTGTGACATGGGCTTTATAGAAATTATAATACCCAACATTTACATAATATCATTTTGTATTAGTAGTTTGCTAGACAGGCAAAATTTTGACACAGTTTTTTAAGTAAGGAATCCAGAGATGCAAACAGTAAGGTCCTCCTGACAAATCAGAGGCAGGACCACAATAAAATTCATGGTTTTCTAGCCTGCAAAATCATGAGATGTTTGTTTAAGGATGTAAAGATTCAGCTTGGGGCTCTTCCATTGAAGCAGGTTGACATATATTCTGCGGGCAACACTAAAAGATAAAGTTATGCTGCTGCTCCTCCTCTACTTCACCCACCCGTCCTAAAATCCTAAAGTATATTCTGAGATTCCTCATGTGTCCTTATTTTAAAAAAAAAAAAAGGTACAAATGTTGGCATACTGTATTTTGCCTTTGATAAGTGGTAATGGGTTTACTTTGAAAAGACCAATCTCTTTTCACTTCTGAAACTGTGAAATGTCTTGAACAGAGCATTACTTTTTGACCATATCTGAGGATATGGTTGCATAGAACCACCTTGATACTGAGTTAGAAGCTTATAGATCAAGAGACGTCTCCTAGGTGGAGAAGTCCATTAAAAAGGTATTCTCAGTGTGGTACAACAGTGACCCACAGGCTTCTACGGGTGCAGCATTTTTGGTACTCTAGAGTGACCACTTGACACTACATTGTGACTGTCATTTATTCCATGCAGTGTTACCAGCTTGGGGAAGAGTGGCTGGAAAGCTGCCTGGCAGAAAAGGACCTGGGGGTGTTGGTTGACAGCCAGCTGAATATGAGCCAGCAGTGTGCCCAGGTGGCCAAGGCCAATGGCATCCTGGCTCATATCAGAAATAGTGTGGCCAGCAGGAGGAGGGAAGTGGTTGCCCCCCTGTACTCAGCACAGGTGAAGCCGCACCTTGAATAGTGTGTTCAGTTTTGGGCCTCTCACTGAAAGAGAGACATTGAGGTGCTGGAATGTGTCCAAAGAAAAGCAACAAAGATGGTGAAGGGTCCAGAGCACAAGTCTTAGGAGGAGTGGCTAAGGGAACTGGGGGTGTTGGTCTCTTCTCCCAAGTAACAAGTAATAGGACAAGAGGGAATGGACTCAAGTTGTGCCAGAGGAGTTTTACATCAGGCAATAGGAAAAATTTCTTCACCAAAAGCATTGTAGAGCACTAGAACAGGCTGCTCAGGGAAATGGTGGAGTCACCATCCCTGGAGGTATTAAAAAGACGTGTAGATGGGATACTTAAGGACACGGTTTAGTGGTGGACTTGTCAGTGCTGGGTTAATGGTTGGACTCAATGATCTTAAAGGTCTTTTCTAATCTAAACAATTCTATGATTCTGTCTTGTCTTCTTCTGTCTGCTCATCTTGCACACTGGTGAACATCCCTTGTCAAAAGATTATTTTGTTCTTTTTTTTGTCTTAATGGAAGGAAAGTAAGAATAAGGTCCATATCCTTGTGTGCTTGAGGAAATTCTGTTTCCAAGCACAAATGACGTTGCAGTACTTGACAGCACTTCCTGTGTCTGAGACTAAAACCCTGCTATGGACAACTTGTCATCTGGTTCAGAATGGTGACTTTTCCTCTATCACACCTGTTTCTCCATGGCAGATACGTCTGCCAGCTTGACTCATCTTTTCTCCCAAGCATTTTCTCCTCACGTTTTTTGGGATAGGATTGTATTCAGTTTTAAATCAAGATTAAGCCTCTCCAATTTAAGGCCTATTCCACACAGCTCTGGGGGAAATATGTTTAATGCTTCCTTGTCTTTACATTGTGAAAGCCAAGAACATTATTTCTTGGCCTGGAGCTGGTCTGTTAAGAACAGAGCTTTCCGTAGGCCTGTGAAGAAGACATATTATCAGGTCAGAACTAACAGTTGGACAGGTTAGGCAAGAAACAAGTTTACCTCTCCTCACCATTTTGTTACTGCAATTGCATATGAGAAGGTATCAGTATGAGGTATCTTACCAACACCAGTGAAAATTCTTGAGTGCTGACTGTGATGCAGCAGCTGCATCATGGTATATTTTTGTCATAGAGGAAAATTGTGCTTACATTATATAGCTCCTGGAACTTAACAGCAGCTACAGCCACCTCAGCATGGAAGGGCTTAGGCTGATGTGGAGCCTAAGCCATGGTCTGCCTATTTTTCCTATATTTGGAAGGTGTATGTTGGTTAGGTATGCCCAACCCGAAGTATGAGGGGCTGTGTGAAGACAGGCTTGGCTGTGGTGGCTCTGTAAAAGTCAGCATCTGATGCAGTGCTGAAATCGTGCGTTTGCCACTTGCAGGATTACATCTGAGACCTGTCCCTTCCTTTGGGTGTTCCCAATGAAACATGCTGGGTAGTGGTGCAGTCCAGGACAGCCACAAGAAATCTGAGTGAGACGCAGCACAAGCTGTGTGGATGTTCACTTTTATAGCAAAGTTTGACTTGTTTGAAGCATTGTAAACTCTTACCTCTGTAACTCTCCAGTGGCTGAGAACCCCATGCTAGCTATACCAGTGCTTGATACTCTGCAGGTTAGTGCCTGGCAGATGGACTTCAGCTTTTGCTTGGAGACATAAATGCCTAATATAAATGGAACATCCTCTTTAACTGGTTTCATATTTCTAATTTTTTTTTAAATAACTTGTCGAAGTTTGGAGCTAGTTGTAGGCTAAACAATTTCTCTTGAGGGACTCAGGGTTTTCTGAAGATAAAATCCTATAATTGCATGATATTTTAGGCTGAAGTGCCCAACCACAGCGTCTTTCTTTAATAAACATGTTTCTTTAGGCAACATAAGGAGCTGGGATTTGGACTTAATACGAAAAGGTGGTGACATGAAGAACTTCAGTATGAGCTATTCAGTCGTGTGTTGGAATGTTGCAATTGGAAAGAAAATATTTTTAAAATGTTAAAGATTTACGTGCTGTCCTACTTAAAGCTTGGCAATGCTCTGAAGACGTTGAGTCTAAACTTAACCTCAGAGTACATGCTTTCAGGAAAATTAGTGAGAATTAGGTAATCAGGTCATGGTTTCCTTTTCTGCACAGCTGCCCCAAATTCATCAGGGTCAATTTTTTTATGTCACTTTTACAGGCTTTTACTTAACATTTTTGAGTTGGAGAACACATGTATGTATCGGCAATTTAAAAAAGATAGTTGGGTCCAAATCAACTGTTTCTTGTTTCTGCAAATATACAAAGTAGCATGAAGATACTCAGTTTGAATAACCATTTAGCAGCCAACACATCAATTATTAAATGTATGGAGGCTTGTGATAGGCACATAAATACTTTTATAACCCTTACAATCTTCAGAAAATCTTTTTCTAATTCTCCTTAAATTCTGGTTTTATAATCACAGGCAGTCTGAAGGAGCATGGAGTATGTGTGATAAGAAAGCTTCATTGACGCATGTGAAGGGAATGTATCTAGCAATACCTCTTACAGAGGTGGCAAACCTTTTTTCATGTAGTAAGCCATCGAGCAGACTAACACCCTGCACTACTCAGTATTAAGTGTGTTTCGAGGTAGCCTTCTGGTTTCAGTGTTGCGATCAAATAAGCATACCGTGAATGAAAGCAGCAGAGGAATGTGGATAATGTGTTTGCCTTTTAGTAAATCATCAGTAAACTCTTACGCTGAGACGATCTGGTTTTGTACTTCTGCACTTAATAAAACCAATCAGTAGACTGAGATCAGAAGAACAGTGACAGTTTGTCACCTATAGAAACCTGTTGTACTGTTTCTAGCCTTTTTTAAGCTTCTCTTAGATAAATGAAGACAAATCTGACCTCATTTCGCTCTTCATTTAGCTTTTCCCCAAAACCGCATGAAATTCAACACCACTTAAAGTGCATGCTTGGCTCCTTATTTTCAGTCTGCTGTGAGGACCAAGAGTGCTGCTGCAGAAGTGTCCTCAGGGCCATCACTGAGGCCATTGCACTCAAACCATAACCTAACAGGTACTTCCCAGAGGTACAGTGTTGAATCTCAGTGGTGTTAATTTATTGGAATTTTTGAGAAATGCTGATAACACAGTGTAAGAAAATCTTATATTATGCTTTTTTTCTTTTAGGCAATTCTTTACATATCACAGCGTGGCAAATACACCCCCAAAAGTGCCAAAAAAGATTTTTCTCACCATCCAACTCATGCTTTTGGCCCAGATCAAATTTCTGTTCTCAAAGCGTGTTACTACTATGCAAGATGTGTGCCAGTTTGACAGCAGCTCTTTCATAGTGCTTCTGCTCTCTTGTCTTTTTATTATTTTGTATCTGCCCACACCAATCCAGCCCTACCACAGAGTATTCAGGCTCTCGTATGCACTGTATCGGTATTCAGAGGAAATGTATGTGCTACACAGTTCAGTTCCTGCTCAGCTTTGCCATTGACCAACATTTTGAGTGGTGTCCCTTTCTTGTGAAAGTCTTTTAAGAATTTCTGTGTATTTATGTTGAAAAGGCAGTTTTACATCCATTGGTTTATACATGTTTGACTCAATTCATAACGTTATTACTGGAGGTGGAGAGCAATGAATGAAGCAGTCATCATTTGATGTAAGAAGAATTTCCTTGTAAGTACAGAGAAATGTGAATTGTGAAAATGAATTCATTGACAGAAGTCTGATCATCAGATGTTCGTGGAAAATTTCTCTATGACTGAACAAGTGAGATTTCTGTTGACTGTTGAGAGTAGTAAGAATCATCATTCTGGGTTTTATCCCCATTTTCTTCGGATTTTGGGCTGCATTGAAAACACATGCATTTTTTTACCATTGCATTAGACCATGCATTGTTTGTCTTAGTTTGTGTTCAATTTTACTAGACTTTATTGCAACAAATGGATATAATTCCGTACGTGACGATCAGCTATTCATGGTAGCAGTCAAAAGTGTAACCTTTTTCCTCCTCTTCCTCCTTTTTTTTTTCTTTCTTTCACCTCTTTTTCTTTTTGCCTTTTTTCCCCCGTTTTTTTCCCTGCTTTTTTTTTTCTATACTTCTCCTCCTTAGAGATGTTTTGGCAGCTGGAGACAGTTTTTGTTTTGTTATGTTTGACATAGAGGATGGAATGTGTCCAGTTTGGGAAGCAGAAAAACTGGTAGAGGAAAAAAAACCCACCATTGTATTACAGAAATCAAGAGTATGTACTTTCTGGTCCATCAGGTAGAAACAGTTTTTTGTTTCAGCTCAGGATATAAACAAGAATAAATTGCAATTTAATAATAATTTTTTAATTTAAATGGAGAGAATTTAGCTATGTTGTTGGCACCATAAAACTTAACATTGTATGGAAACAAAGTAGAAGACCAGATTATGGCATACATTGAAAATCGAATGTGTAATTTTACAACTTTGGGAATCCATCCAAGAGGAAGTCGTGTGTTAAAAAACCCCAATAACTACATATATGCTCTTACGGGGATTAGTCCTGGTCTGACAGGCATATGCATCCAAATGCAGGGTTTTTCTGTGTGGTCAAAATTTCAAAATGAGCATGCCGTTGGATTGTCTTGAGTTCATCCAAAGTATGTAGTTGCTTCCATGTGCCTGCAACGCCTGTGCATAAGTGCGGGAGTATGCAAACCCCAAAGCGTGCGTGTAGTTACCTCCTTTCTTGTGCTTGTAAAGTCTTAAAGGGGAGACTTGCCAGCCCCATCCCTCTGTTGCTCAAACCTATGTTTTACTTCTTGATTATGAAGTGTTACATCCTTTTGCATTAGTGTCATCATGTTTTGTTCTTCCAGGCTTGCCAAAAAAAAACAGAGGGTGGGGAGGGATATCGATTAGTGGACTTCTGGCTTCTTTCAGGATGGAATACGGTGAATGAAAGGTGTGTTCTTAATGCTACTTGCTTGAGAAGTAAGCAGCTCTTACATCCTAAATTCAGTGTCAAAAAGTCTGATCTTCAGCTCCTTGCCCTAGCTCTCCTTTCCATCTTGTGTTGCTGTTCATGGGCTGGTGTTGCTGACTCTGTTAACTTCAGGTGTAATCCCTAGAAACCACGGCAGTCTGCAGTATTAGACTCCTACCAAATGGGATCCCTGGAAAACATAATTTAGCCCTTGCCACAGACTGAGTTTCCACTTGTTAAAATTGTTCTGATAAAATGTACTTTGCCTTCCAGTAAACTTTATTCTGTAGTTTTGTGAAAGACAACAAAAAGAAAGGGCAATTTGTGTGAAGCCTTGAGAAATTTATTATGGGTAGATTCAGAGAAAAAGTTGATAAATTAAGGGTAAATTTGGGGCGACATTTGACAAGAGCATAAAATACATTTGCTTTAATTCTAAAATTAATTTGAACTTTCACCTAAAACCATTTTAACAGAAGTGTAAAGATTTCTCTTGTGTGGCCAGTGCTGTGTGTGACCTGTTGGTTACGTTACACTAGCATGTCATTTTGTATGAGGTAAAATTACCTACAGGACCGTATTAAATTGAAATTGGAATGCTCGTTTGTAAAGTGAGGAGAAACCACCGGGCACTCAGAGGAAAACAATCTGAGTCTGTTCTCATTTGATGTTGCGATTAGGTCTGCTTTTCCAAAAAGATGAGTTAATGTGTTCACCACATGGGGAGGCCTTGCCAGGTACTTCGTATTAGCTTGGTTCTATGTATTAAGTAAGTCTGATGCAACTTACTGCAGTGAGAACTTCAGAAGATAAATCTGCTGAGGAAGTATTAAAAGCAGGTGCTATAGGAGGGGAGTTTTCTTACAAATTATGAATAAGTTGCAGTAGCTGTTATAAACCAACAGAAAACCAGCAAAACTCAAAGGTTTCTTGTAGTTGTATGGAAAATAAGTCAAGATCTAATTGACTTTGTTGATGATTAAAGATAAAACGGGGAGGAATGTCCTTGTTTAATGTAAATGCATCTTGGAACGACCTTTTTCTGCTTCACTTACCTTGTGATGTATTTGAGCCCAACTGCGGAAGAAAAAGAATTAGACTTACAGAGGAAAATAGCTGCTGAAATGTTTTTTAAAATCTGTAGGTTGTTGCTTGTACTACATTATAGATGGTACCTGTTCTCAGGCCTCAGAGAGGTGTGATTATAAGGACTTGTAATATCATTAGGGCTGCTTCATTATTTCTGTCTTTTAGCAGTTGTCTTCTGAAGTCACGTCCCTCCATTCTTTGCATTTTGCTGATGACATCTTTTGCCGTTTGTCAGTTCAGCTAGTACTTCCTCTGCTCCTGCTGGCCTCTTTTTCACAAATGGCTTTGATACCATCCCTGTTCCACAACTCATGTTTTCCCCTTGGCTCACCAGTCCCTCTCATTCTCTTTCCAGCGCTTGTTTCTTCTCCCTGCGCTGTTTTCCTGTCTGTCCTTCGGAGAATAAATCTATTTTAGAGATACAGAGAGTAATGTTGCAAATCGTAAGAGGCAGAATCGGGAAGGGAAACAAAAACGGTTTTCCGTTGTTCTGGCTGTCATTGCCCCGTACTCCCAAGCACCACGTCACGCCTATGCAGTGTGCCTCCAGCGTTCAGAGATCAAGGCAAGTGCTCGGGTGATCCGCTCAAGCCTCCTTGCAGGGACAAATGGCATCATGTCTTTCATTAGTTGGCACCAAATGTTGGTTCTGGGTGTGCTGTTTTATATCCTTTGGTGGCTGACAACAAACAGACTTTTGCCTCTCCATCCTGTTGGCATCCTGAGAGTCACTGGGATTCGCAGCTTCTAGTCATCTCTCATGCTGTGAAGGGCCCCTTACCCATTTTGTGTATCATTTCAGAGATGGCATATTATATTCTACCCTTTCTTCAAAGCCATGTTCTTCTAATGCCTTTTTTCTTCCAGCTGCTAGACTTCAAATGTTTTGATTCTTCTGTTTAATAATTTTGCTTTACCTCTCCAGTAATAGAAATCAATAATAATTTTCCAAGCAATATCTTACTTCTCTCTTGAAATAAACTTTGGTAGTCATTCGAATGGCACATACATACTTAGCTGCTTTTCAGTCTTTCTCATGCATTCCCTTGGGATTAAAAATCTCCTCTGAATAATGCCTTCAGCTGATAGCCAGGAACTGTGGGTATTTACTGCAGTTTGCAGGTTCAATTACCTAAATGTAAAAGTGGTTGTTGATTTCTTAGTGTGCCTATTTATGCCTTGAGGCATTCATGAAATATAAATAAGGTGCATCATTAATGACCCCACAGTAAGGAGGCTGGATTGGAAGACTTTGCCTATTTTGAATAGTTTATTTAAGCTATATCACAAGTTACTTCTCACACCCTTAGATAAAGCGTGTGAAAAGTGTGTTGTGAAGCTGTTCATTAATTGGTATAAAATCTGCTGTCAGCGGTAAGACAAACAAGATGGCAGGCATTAGATGTTTACTGCGCTATGGGACATCCTTAGCAACTCCCAAATGTACTATTTAAAATCAATTTGCAGTGCCATTCTTCCCATTTGATAGGATGTCAAATCATATATTTGCAGTAACATGCCACGTCTTACACAGTGGTTTTCATCAGTGGCTTTCTGAACTGTAATAGAGGAGGTGCAACCACTGTACTCAGAAGAAGGAAATTTTCCAACACAAGCAACAGAATTGGGAAATTACCCGAGCAGTAGTATGTGCTGCTTGTGACCGAGTCTTGAAACCCTTAGAGATGTTGAAGCTTGTTGTATTTATTCAAAAACATTTCCTTAAGCATAATGCCAGTTTAGTACATCTCTTCTATTTAGTGTCCAGCATGTTCACTGGCAGGTGCCATAAATGCGAAGGTATTAGAAAGCTACTGACCTATGTATTCAAAATCCAAGCTTAGGGCATCAGAGAAAGATTTGCCAGTCCCTAGCTAGCTCACGCAGAGCTAACACAAAGCTCCTGCAGTCCTGCAAGACCAGGCACTTGGCCATGGATGAGAAATGCTCTCTCCAGGGCAGTGCTGCAGACTGCGTGTACCTTCGCCCAGGGGCAGCCCACCCCCATGAGGCTGCAGACTTCTCTTCCAGAGAGGAGACAGGGCCTGGAGCCCCCGGGCAGAGTGGAGAGTCAAGTACAGAGTAGGAAAGAGCAAAGTGAGGAATGCAGAGTTGTGTGAATTTTTGCACTAATATCTATTATTTAATACTGGTTTCCAACCCATTTATGTTAATAAATGTGCGTTAACTCTCCCCACTCCTGCTGTTCACATGATCTTGAATTTTGAAGCACTAGAAATGGTGTAAGTTGTTGGTTTTGGTTTTTACTTGTTTTTAATAAAACAATTAAAAATTCTAATAACTAGAATCGAGGGGAAAAAAATGACAAAAAACCAACCAAATAAACAAAAAAAATCAAAAAAAACCTCTACACCATCTTAAATTGTTTGTAATTTGAAGCTTAGCTACTTTTCTGCAACCTGTTGGGGGGATCTGCCAATCCTTTAACAATATGGAAAGTAAAATCTTTGTATTTCCCAGCAGAATTTTTTAATAGCATCTGAGGTATTTGTTTTGCTTTCGTTTTGAGTACTGATTCCGTGATACATCCTCTGGGGCAAGCAGCTGCAAAGTCTGTTCTTGAAATAGTTTATGGAACACCACTACCGTGTAGATGGTGCATTAGGGCATAATGATGCTCACTGTTTTAGTTGGAATATCACCTCTGACTCCTTGCCACTTACTAAGTTAAAACTAGCTCCTTTTCAGCTTTTCACTTCATCTTTTGGAGGTTGTTCTTTACGGATAAGCAGAAGGTAGAGGTAGCTGCTGTTTCAGCAATGGATGCAATATTGCAGAATATTGATCTTATCTCTTGAGCAAAAATAAAAGGTTTTTGTTATTTTTTTATCTGTTTTAAAAGTGTTTGGAGTGGCACCTTTCCCACCCTAGCTACAGAGTATTTAGGGGAGGTAAAGCAGATTGACTTCTCCTGGTAAATTTTCCTAGCATTTACTATTGAATCAAAAAGCTGCCAGTAACATGCTTAGAGGGCTTGGTCCTGTACTGATGACACAATAGAGAACAGAGCCTGTGTGAAGAGTTATGGATATAGTGGGATTGCTGTTTGAGTATCAAAACAAGAGACATTTCCTAACTGACTCCAGCTGCCTTAATAGCAAAGATAGAGAAGTATGATGTCTGGAGAAACACAGGTAAACTGAAATGTGTATGTTTGCCTCACTTAAAATATTGCACTTGTTTTCAGGACTAATTAAAAGAGCCTTAAAGCTTCTGGCAATAGGTGAGGCATTCCTTTTTAATACCAAATAGGAATTCTGTTTGGAAATGATTAGAATTTCAGCCAACCGCAGGTGCCAGAAAAGCTTGCTCTTTTCATAGCCTACCCATATTTCATTTTATATTGTCTGTTTTCTCTCTGCCAAAGCACTTACCTCCTCACGCTGCCAATCCATTTTGGTGCCGGAAACATTTGGAAAGCTTTGCTTTATACTAAAGACTTGCTCCTCCGTGTAAAATCTCTGCCTCATGTTTGCTGTCTTCATGACGATCCATTTAGCATACATTCTTGTTCAGTTTCATTTCAGTTACAGGAGGCTTTTTGAGAGATGTGAAGCGATAAGCCTTTTCTTTTGGGAAGAAAACCTTCTGAAGAAAGATAACGTAGAAAGCAAAAGCAAACATTTTGTTGGGTATGTCAATGTCAGTGACTGGAAAAGACCAGTCAGTGTTTCCTGACTTCAGCATCACTTGGGTAATTTGATTGGATCGCACAGTTGTCATTTTTGCTGCATATTGCCCACATTTTGAGTTTGGTGCTGTATTGCTGTAGAGTGTACCCTTTCTTATCAGAAAGAGGAGGAGAAGAGCAGAGCAAACTCCGGAGTTTTGCAGTGGTAAACGCATTGAGTTTGCAAGCTGAATTGTCATGTTCGCTTGTCGTATGGATCAAGTCACATATATTTAATAGGCTGTAAATCAGAAAATCTGTTCATTAGACCACTGTTTGAGAACTTGGTTCATATAGCGAGAGTCACAGTGCCACCAGTGTCTCATCAAGTTTCTTTTATGAGTTACTGGAGATGAACAGGCATACTGCAAATGCTGCTTCCATTCACCTACAACACAAGCCACTTTATGTCTGTTTGTGATACACATGCAGAAATGCAAGGCGTTTGTGCTGTAAGAAAATGCATAGCCAGGTGTTTATAGCGATGAAGATGCAGCTAGCAGTTGCCGTACAAACAGTTGATGGATTCTGAATGTGTACCTGGCTTATTAGTCCATGCTGAAATCTTCATGGCTACCGTTGCACCTGTGGTGTTAAGCTCACACATGTATGCCTGCCATGCTTCTGGCAGGCATTGTGCCTGAGTTACAGCCTCGTTTTTGCCACACAGCTCTGTCTTGTACTATTGTGAGTACAGCTTTGGAATTAGCAACTTGGCCTCATCAAAGCCTTTGGCAAATATTACAATGATTTAATTTTTTACATATTTTTCTCTCTAGTATCTAATGCCTTATGCTGAATGCAATGTTTTCTTCTGTGCTCTCTGTAAGCTGCCTTTTCAGTGTCGACTTAGCTCTTATACAAGCCTTATTTCTTTTGTAGAGTGTTGTGTTTAGTCTGTCTTTGGTGCTACATTTAAGATTAATGTTTGTAATGTTGCTGGCATTAACTTGTAAGATCAAGCTGGTGAATGAAAGTATTTGCTCCTATTCCGTTTCAGACCATGTAAGAGGATTTATTTAAAGTGTGCCTTGCAGCCCCACCCACTTCCTCCTCAGAAATAAACCAGAATCCAAGCTAGATTATCAGTACCAAAGTGAAGGACCATGCTTGTCTTCCATAACAGTTTTCTTCCTTAATACATGAATATAGCATTTACTCTTCTGCCTTACTCTGGAGATTACAACATTGAAGATAAATGTAAATTACGTCAGCGAGCACAACAGTACTGCCTGTCTTTGTATGGGATAACCGTTTGTTATCCTTCCAAGAAATGTGTGGTGACGAGCCAGACAGCAAGCAAATGCCATTTCATACACCTGTAGGCCAGATGTGTTACAGCTGTGTACATACTGCTGCTGCTGAACCTATAGTGAGTGCCATGGGACAGTTGATTCAGTAAAAGTATGAATTTTTCTTTTAGCGCGGGCTGAAATGACAGTGAAGGAGACAGAGCTGCCAGTCTAAGTAATTGCATAGCACAATCAAGAAGCAGATCTTTTGGTATCTTGTTTGGGGATATTGCTGACATTGAGAGCTAGAGCTAAAATAATCTTTTATTTATTCAGCAATAATAACACACTGCTTTGTATGTTGAAATAGAAGTTCCAGGCATTAATACGGTGCACATGGTATTTATAGCCAAATTCTTTCTTGAAGAAAAATTATGTCATATCAGCATCATGGTAACTCAGTGTGAGAGACATCAGTGTTCCAAAAAGAGATGTCCAAAATCTTTCAGCTATAACACAAACTTCTCCAAAGGTCTGCGTTTATGCTTACATAACTCTTTTCATCAATTAACTTCTTGGTGCTTTTGAGAAGCATCAAAGGTAGCACGTTTCTAGGCTATAGAAGGAGCACATCACACGCCATGCAGTGCTGCATGGAGGTCTGTGGTGGTACATCATTTGGCACAGTGGGCATGGGAAAGACTACCTATGGTTTCAGAGTCGATAGGATGGCCACTAGCAGGGCACTGTACCTGAATGAATACCCTTTGGCTCAATGACACGTTCATCTGAACATATAGCTAGCTTTTGCTTCCAAAGATACTGTAGGTTGCTAATGTGCTTTGCCACCCTTACGTTATGTTGAGCTGTGCCGCGTCAACGCAGGACGTAATTAACAGGCAGGCAGGACAGCAGTCCTAGACCCACATACAGACAGGGACAGGTCTTCCCTCTGGTTTTGGGGTACATTAGCTGTGGTGCTGAGAAAGCAGCTCTGTGCCTGGCGAATGGATATTTTTGCTTTTACATCATGCTTTGAAATCAAACTATTTCATGTCTCAGGCATAATATGCTTTTAGTAGAGAATTTTTCCCATTTTTCCCCCTTGATTGTTTCCTGAGTTAGTAGATGTTCCTTTACGTTGGCAAAAAGACCTTCCTTAATAAACAGTCTCATCATCAGTCATTGGTTTCATATGGCTGGCCTGTGAAACACACAGGATGATTGAAAGCTGTAAAATTTGTGTTAGCTGTTTTCCTAGGTTGTGATCCAAACGATCTCAGTAGTGCCTCAGTGGGGTTGATCGTATAAATTTATTGCTGGTTACCCACAGCAAACCAACAACTGCAACTGTGAGACTAGAGCTCAGATGAATTAATCTGCTTATATCCAAAGTTGTTTAGGGAAAAAACAGCTGTAAAATAAGTGATAGTTTTAGTAACAATTGCTTTGGTTGTAACTGTTTTAGAAAATTTTTTTTGTGGTTATTACTTTCAATAACTTTTAGTCAATTTTACTAACATTAAGTTACAACTTCATTTAATCCTGTTTTTAACCCAAACAGCAAAAATGTTGATACTCAATATTGCTTTATAGTAAAGTGGGAAAAGAAGAGTTACTGTGGTAGAACACAGTGTGCTGCTAATAGCACCTGATGAACCAGCATAAAGTATCATATTACTAATTGATTTAATGAGTCCTTAGATCCTATGATACTTGAAAGGTTAATTGGTTGCTTACAACATAACTGTAATGGACTGTGTTTAAATGCATCATTTGATTCTCATTTTCTTGAAATACCCACTTACGAGGTTTTCACTCCCCCTTCACTCTCCACCCGCAATATTCATAGCTCCTCTTGCACTGAAGCATTTTAAGAGCATTAGCTCAAAGCACAGTGTTGCTTCCAGGCCTTTCCGTCTCTTGGGGTTAGGTATGAATGGGTGCTGTGCTGGGCACACTCTTCTTCTCTAACTAAGCAGAAACATGCCCGTCTTGGCTGATGGTTCAGGTGGCAGGTAAGGCTAAATGGTGCTTGCCTGCAAAGTGTAATCAACTGTAATTGGTTTGGCACATTTATTTTCCATATTAATTTCCTCTTGTTTGTATAGACTGTATGAAGACCAGTGTGGAAGCATTGTGATTTTTGGTTTTTTCCATTTGATTCCATAAAAAAACAAAAGTCATTTTCATTTCTTGAGAGGGCAAGTGTCAGAGGGACGTCCCTGCTTCCCTGAAAGGGTGGGTTTCACGTGGCCTTGCTTTACAGGCAGGTTAAATTATGTACTTGGATGCTCTGGAAGGCCCTGCCATAAAGGGAGATGTGCCTTCTGAAATAGCCATGCTGTAAATCTCAGGAAGGTAACCTTGGGCAAACTCAGCCCACGCACTCCGTTCTCAGTGCAAACTCTCGGCAGAGTGCCTGAGCAAGCTTGCCCAAGGTTTCTGTTCTATCAAGACAAAGTGTTGCATTGTATATTAGAGGGAAAGTTTTAAGCTGTTTGGCTGCATCGCCAAATTCAATTTATAGTGCTGAAACCTAGAAGCAGGACCAATGTGCTGTGTACCACAAATCGTAAACCAAGAGCTTAGGTGTACAAGGCAGGGGGGAAGTTTGCGGGAAATTTTGACTAAAAACTGCAATACAATTATTTTTAAATAGTTTATTTTTTACAAAAAAACTTTTCCTTCACAGGCACTCAGAATAGTGGGGACACCTGCCCACCCATATGGGCATACCTACCTACCTGCACTCCTACACACCCTTAGTGGCAGGATACAGTTAAGGATGCTTCAAGTTCTGGATTTGTATTTTCAGGATAAATTAAGTCATAAATCCATAAATTGGATTTCAGGGTCATTCACAACTAGGTTACATTGTGAAAAATATGTATGCTTTCACCACAGTAAGAAGCAACTGGTAAGTGTTCGTGGGGGTAAAATCCCTGTGCATATCTGCACGTTCATTTAGATAGGCAAATAAGTTAGTCATACTTTGTAGTCGCTGCTTTCCAGATCGTTGGGATATCTTTGATCCTTCCTCCTCCTTTCTTCTCTTTTCCCCCACCCTAATGTATTGGATGTGCTGGATTAGAATCAAATACGAAAGTTGTATCAATAAACGGTGTGTTTGAGGATTTTTGCATCTTTGCTGGGAAACAAAACACTTTGAACAGTAGAATTATTTCTCTGATGAAATGTTGCAGACGTTTATTTATTTATTTGAACTTTCTCTTGGCTCTCTTCATCCAAAGAACACAGTCTTTTTTAACCCTCATTGCAGAATTATGACATATTTTACACCCTTGTTCCTCAAAAAAAATGCCAAGATGTTCTTTTCATTGGGAATAGAGAAAAGACATCCAGGATTCAACACTTGCATCCATTTCACCTTTCTGCTTTCTCTTTTTTTAGCTTCCTTCTTACCTCATTTAGAAAGCAGTAGCTGTTTTACATGGTATATCGCATCCCATCCTTTCTAACAAGCAACTTTAGAGCTTTTTTTGAGGGATGCAGAAGAGACTTACAAGTACTTCACTGCTGCTTTCTCATTACTCCATCATGAACTTGTAATATGTCATCTATGTGCTGCTGCTCTGTGTTGTCAGAGGACTAATTTAATTAATTTTCATCAACTGTCCCTTAATTAAATTTTCGAAAGACAGATACAATTACAAACACAGCACAGGAAGAGCATGGGAAGAATGTCTGGCACAGCTATGCAAATAGATGTATTACTTCAAATATTCCCCTGCTGGTGAACAGGACATGTAATCTGTATAGGATTATATGTAAGAGGAAGAAAGATACTCAGAGCGATACTGAAGGTTATTGAAATGGTCAAAGCCAGTAGAAAAAGGAAAAGAAAAAGTCTCAGAGACACCAAACTACATGAGTGCCTCCAAAGTGCAATAGCTAGTCTTCCCTCTTGCAGGCACTCAGTCAAAAAGGAAATAAGAATTATCCCAATGCCTGTTCTCTGGCCATCAATTCAGGAGGAAGAGCCACAGTGGTATTGCAGCTCACAAGCTGGCATTCCTAAGAGGAAGTGAAGGGTTACCTGCCACCACTGAGGCTGAACAGAAACGCAAGCACTGTGCAAGCAGCTCTGCATTTTACCAGCTGAACTCAAGTCCCTCAGGAGCAGAAGGAGCTGTGATTAAAAGCCCTAGGAAGCTCCTTTTGAAGCACTCATTTGTCCTTCCTGCATAACAAGACATAAAAAAAGTGGAGACCACAAGTTTGCACAAGCAAATAAGGCTTCCTAATAGCTTAGGTTAGTCAGTAATGCAAAATGCTCATGTTGCATAAGGATCATCAAGTCCCAGAGCTGTGCTTCCTCTGAGCTGCAGCTTTGCTTTTGTTCCCAAGTTGCCATTTTGAATGAATGACCTAATAATCCAAGGGATGGGACCTCTTGAAGACAGACCATGTTCACTGAAAGATGTGCTTCAATGGTATTATGTATTTTACCAGCAAGGTATCTTAATCTGAATGCAGAAAGGCCATCTGCACAAGAAACCCTGGTAGCTGAGCAAGCTGTGACAGTCCGTGACCATGCTTCCTTATATTCCTGATAAATGTGCTGCTGCAGAAGTCTGTAGTAAGAACGGATTCTTTCACCTTTATCGAAAAGAAATGTCAGCAATCATTTCAAATCATTTACATGTCTTTTCCTGATACTTCATGTGTGCTTTACAAAATGAGCACGACTGGGAGACTGGCTTTACTCCCTAGTCAAAAAGAGAGAAACTCAGATGGGAGAATTGGTGAATACAGACACTAACGGCTGCCACACACATGTACAGGTGTCATGCTGGAACAAGGTACCATTAAAATTTAAGCAGAATGGCTGTTCTAATACATCTGGCTGTGAGCATTCCTATTCCAAGATAAAAGTGCTTTTTCCTGGGTAAACTGAATCTGCTTTGAAATGTTAGCCAGGCCTATGTATACCTTGCAAATGGAAAACATTTGATGTGCTTTAAAATGTTGTTTTCTAAAAGGATAGCAACATTTTTCTTTCCTTGGTTGTTTAGGCCAAATGGACCATTTTATTAAAGAGGAGCTCTGAATACTGTTTCCCAGATACGAAAGCCATGGTAATTCAAAAATGTGCGTTCCTGTAGGCCTTTCCACATTTTCCATTTCCAGTACAGTTTAAAAAAATAAATAGTAGTATACAAGATGAATCCCAGGTACCTGTAGTGTCATGCCTAGTGGTTTCATGGGGTACCGTTTTCCAGAGATACAGTCATAACAGTTCAGCTTTAAGGGGATAAAGTCATGTCCATTTAATGGAGCAATTGAAGGCTTCTGTTTTGATGTTGTCTTGGTGTCTTCTCTAGGAAAATATATACTGCAGCGCAAAATTAGGCATGACGGTTCACTGCTGGCATTCTTCATGAGGAATTGCAGTATTCTGCCAGATGAGAAAGAAATTTACAGGGGACTTCTTGGGTTTTTTCAGTAGGTCGGGATTACAGCTAACCGTTCTTCTACTTATCACTGCAGGTACATGGAACACTGCCTGGTTTTGGAGTCTTTCCACTTTATAAAGTACGAAGTTATGTTAATATTTTTTGACACTTTAGTAAGAAAAATTCTTGCATTTTCCCAGATTCAAAACAACTGACTGCCCTTTGATTCTTTCCAGACACATGTTTAATATCAGTCACAAAGGTAATATAGTATGAGATTTAGGGTTCTGACAGACGTGCCTGCAAATGAAAATCATATTGCTGAAGCTGTATCAGCCCCTGCCTTTCTGTGGGATGGTGGTGCCCCGAGTGCAGGTCCATCTGACCTGCTTGTGAATCAGCTCCACGGTGGTTATAGTTTACTATACTTAGCGTTTTGTAGGTAAGCCTCTGTTATTTTCATTTTGCCTTGTATCACTTCAGAAAAAAAAAAATAGTTGTCCAGAAACTGGTTGAGAAGTGACTGAGATATCTGGGCAGCAAGAGCTAAGGAAGAGGGATGGCAGGAGCGTCTGTCTCATCTCTTGCTCCAAGCTCCACTGTTCTTGGTGGTTAATCAAAGTCCTAAATCTCTTGAAGCCCCTCCATGAACTGGAGCGTGGCCAGACTGCTGGAGTTGCAGCCTTGCCTCTGTTCTCAGCAATTTGGGTGCAGGTGCCTGTGCCCTGGAAGCTGTAAATCTGTGCTGCCCTGGGGAGGAGCCTGGGCGCCTATACCCTGCCTGCCACACACGTCTCTGAGAGGAGTGTGAAGGGCTGCCTTTTGCTTGCTGTGGCTTTTTAAGGGGTCTTCACTAGCAAAGAGACCATAAGCTTTAAATATCAGAATGGGCTAGGTAAGGGGCAAAATCTAATGAGAGGAAATGAGTAATAAGGATGTCACAGAGCATCTCCTAGGTTACTTGGAGTTGTGACTTGGGTATGTCATCGTTTTCCCTTCTCTCTCACTAAGTCTTTTTTTCTTAGTAGCCTTAACGATAGTGAAAGGGATCTGAGTACAGTACTTGTTAAAGGCCAGCTTCCCCTTGTATGGCACCCATCTGTAAATGCAATTAGAACAAACAGCTGCTCCCAGAAATGACTTCCTGACCTGTGCTGGTTTTTTCAGTGTCTGCCAGGCTTCTCATTGCCCTCCCTGCTAATCCCAGCAGATCCACAAAAAAAGTAAAGGTCCTTATTCATGTGACATTGCAGCCACTTCAGCTGGCTTGTTGATACTCTAAAGTTACAACTGGAGGAGCAATGCCATACTATTCATAAGAAAGAGAACATTTTTCAAGTGTGAAGTTTTTTGCATTTGTTAGGTGTACATAATCCAGGTTACTTCTGCATTATAACCTGGATCCTACAAAAATGAAAATTTATGTAAAATATCCTTTTCAGCTAAAATTGAATTAGTGGGTGACTAGACAGTAATCTTGAAAAGCAGACGAATGTTACAGAGACTATACTGCAGCCACACATTAATATGTAGGCATTCCCTTCTGAAAACAGGGTACTGAATTTTATTTTAAACATCAGCTTGCACACAGTATGATATGTAGCATTTTGTATAGACTTGCTGACTTAAAATGTGTGCTTAAAGCTAATTGCTGTTGTCTGAGCTGTGCTGTTATCCCCAAATTAGTTTGGCAATAAGTTTATATTCTTTAACAATTTGACTATTTTGTTTCTTTCCATTTAATTAAAGTTTCTTGGATCATTCTCAGTTTCTTCGCAGGAACACTTTTGGGACACTTGACATGTTAATGTGTTTCTAGTATTTGAAATAATGAGAAAGCCAGGAATTTTTAAGTTTCCGTGTTCATATCAATTTTGTATCTGTAGCGAGTGAAGTCCCATGGATTTCATAAACCTGTATGAATACCTGTATTATGTCCCTGTGCTGTTACACAGAATTTAGAGGTTATCTGAAGCTGTCTCCATACTGCTTGGAAGCCAGTTTTTCTTTGAAATATTTATTTGGTCTGTGAAGAGATGTTGCCAGGCATCTATATTAATACCTCTATAAAAGAAAGAAGTACTTTCTCACATGTGATTAAAATGTGGAATTCATTAATACAGCAAAGCCATTGAGGCCAAGAATTTAACTTCTAAATACTTCTAAAATATTAGAGCCATCAACAATATGGAGGGTTGTAATTAATAATAGTAAAGAACTTGGATAAAGTGCTAAGCATGATGTTCAAGTATTTGGTCAGTCTTCAGCTATCAGTTCCCAGTCGTGGGCAGAGATTGATTTGTCAACCTCCATAGTTAGCTTTTCTCTGTAAAGGATCTGGCACTAGCCACTTTCAGAGGCAAAACTCTGGGACATGCACGTTTGATCTGATGTGATACGGCATGCTCCCTGCCTGCCTTCTAGCTGATTTAAATTGTGTAACTTCTGGGTTAATTAATCACATTGCATCATTTTTCCATGCATACACAATGCCCTGCTGCTCTGTAGAAAGCAGGGCACCAGGAGCTTTTGTTACTAGACTGAATCCAATGAAGGTAAAAGACGGTATTTCACAAACAAATGCAGCAAAGAAGATGCAGATACTTCCCGCCTTCCTCTGCCTTTGATGACTTTTTCCCATTCCTGTAGTCTCGGTTGTGGCTAGGCATGTGCTCTGCACTGTCCTACAGGCTTGTACGCAGTTGCAGCAAAGCAGCAGGAGCACAAGATAGAGAGAACAAGCAGTGGCACACAGGGAGTAAAGCCTTTGTTATATGCTCCAGAGAGCAGCAACATCACTCTGCTGCCACTGCATATGTTAGATTTGCTTTGTGCCTGAGGCCCTGAAGGAGCCGTGCTGACTGCAGAGCTCTGATCTTTACTGTAGTAAAGAACATCAATACCATTGTATTTGGCACCTGTAGTAAAGCTGTGGTGCAGTGACTATATACAGAAACCAAGTGCTCTGCAGGTAGTCTGTCTAGAGTGGGTTCAACAATGTTTGTGACAGCACAAATAGGCTCCCTCTGAGTTTGTGAAGCTCTTTGTCTCTTTGCTCTTGGAAAAAGAAAAAACTAGATTTCTTAATAGCTTTTAAAAAAAAGTAAATTTTAAAATAGCGTCACAGTCAGTATTTAAGCAGCCTGACAAAGGAGAAATGTAATGTGTAAGCAAGGATAAAGTAGTTTCTCCACAATTAAGTAATTTTCAAACAAGAATAACTATTCCAGCTGCTGGAGGGGATGCTAATGATGAGACGGCAGCATGATCTGTGGCAGCATCCAAGGGAGAGTGACCTTGCTCACCAGCAGCCTCTCTTCAAGGAGGATGCCCAGGCAGGTGGGTAGTGACACACCACTGGGGCACTGCAGCTCTTCAGGCGAGGTCAGTGTGCCATCGCATTGGGCCTGCCTTCATGGGTCACTGGGAGGCAAGGAGGCAGGCTGAACATCAGCAAATGTGTCGTGGGTAGTGTTTGTTGTGGCTTTGGCTGAGCAGTGGAGTTGTAAATGGTTTGTTTGCCAAAAATGAGAGTTCATTACAGACTGGCTTTGTTTTGATTAGGAGGAGCCGTGGGGCTATACCATAAGAATAAATAAAGCTTATGGCTTTGTCTGCTAGTTTGTTCTCTTTGGCATTAGAGAGATTCTGTTCTAACTGGTTTTTTATTTCTGTGTTATCATTTTAATTTAGTCTTTTTATGATTTATTCTGTTTGTGCACAAATAAACTGCCTATGATTGTGGCACTTTTACTCGTTTTTTTTAATGCTTGAGAAGTTCCCATAGATAGTGCCTGTACTAAATGTTTGTCAAAACACAGAAAAGAGTTTTGTAGTGGTGTTAGCTTGTTTTGTACTGGGATGCAGAAATTTATTATTACCTTCCCCCTTTTTTTGTCCTTTCCTATGCTTCATTTCGGAAAAATACTGAATGCCGCCCACAAAACATCTGTTTGGGGGTTGGTTTGTTTTTCAGACTCAAAAAATAAAAAGTGTGTTTCCAAATATGCTTGATTTTATTTGGACAGTCCTTGGTTATATTGCAGAAACTGTGGTTAGAAAAGTGACTTGCTGCATAGTGTGAGAAATGGAGAAAGTTGTATTTCATTAAAAAATACTGATACAAAGGCTTCATTACGTAATAGAAAAGATGCTTCATGCAGTGTAAGTACTTAGCAAAGTTATTTTTGAGTTTCAGTTACATGTCACTAAGATGAGAGTCAGAGCTACTAATTTCAAGTTCCATTCTCCTGGCAGCACCTTAGCTTCTTTTGGCAAATCGTTTAACCTTTACTGCCTCCTATATCACTCACCTTTTAAAATGGAGATCTTATTTCATTGGTTTCCCAGATGTACGTAATGTATTTAATTCATATTTATAAATACTTTCAAAATAATTTTATTTCTAAATATAAAAATAAAAATCTTTGTTACATTATGTAAGAATATATGTTTATAGGATAAAGATTGTGCATGCTGTCAGTTAAAAAAATTTTGTCTGGTTTCCCTTGACAATGTTATCTATCTGCTTGTTAACTTATGGTTCCCTCTCAGGGAATGGAAATTAGGGTTTTATTATGTCCTTAGAGAAACTTTGAAAATCAATGTTAAGTCATACATTCATAGCCAGAATTTTATTTCCTTTCTCCTTACAGCCATTTATGCAGTTCAGCCCCCTTGCAAGTACGGTGGCTCTTCTGAAGGCACTGGTGCATCACGAGTCAGTGATGTTCGGCCTTTTTCAAAGCATTTCTATGCTCCTCCATTTCCCAGCAGAAGTGTGAGCTCCAGCATACTTTCTTCAAGGCTCTCTTTTCTCTGCAGCCTTTTGAAAACCTCTTAAAATAGTGGTTGGGTAGACTATAGAGTGAGAATTGCTGATCTAAGTAATATCCTTCATTTTTTACTTGCTTCCTTGTCAAAGGGAACCACAATACATTCTGATATGATTTTAGAGGACACACTGTATTGAATAATATGTACCGCTAGAGGCCTGCAATGGACTTGTGACTGAGAATATCTGATTTACACCATTTAACAGTTTGACGTCCTTGTACCTAGCCAAACTGGATCCATTCTGGATCTTCTGGGATAGGAAAAAGTAGAAAAGTTTTTGAATTCTTCAGTGCAGCTAAGAGAGCGTTGACCTAGCATATTGAAACAGTAATTTGCCTGGAAAGAGATGGGGTGAAATTGTGTAGGCTTAGAAAGCAGCCACATCCAGAATTATAATGTAAGGTGCTTGTTTGTAATTGGCTATTTCCTCTTTGCTTCAGTCTGTCACAAAGTGCGTAAAGGGCTACAAAGAGCAAATCATTTAAATTGTTTATCGAAGCAACAAGTGACTTGTATAAAGTAGATATAGGAACTTGAACAAACAAGATTAGAGATGCTTATAGGTCAAGGTTGATGCATGGTGATGGTATAGTGATAGCAACTGATGCTGTTGATGCCCACCACAGTTGATCATTCTTTGGAGAAAAGCCCCCAGGCTCTTCTTTCTGACCTCTCCCATGGTAACTATGGACCAGAAAGTTGAACTGCACCTGTGAAGTATCTTAGGTTTTATTGTTTCCCAGTATTGAAAACTAGATTGTGCCTACTCAGATGGGATTAGCAAAGTGTAGTCACCTCCTCTTCCACCTTTTTCAACTCCTGTTGCTTCAGGTGTTCTCCAAAATTCTCATACCCTTTGGTATTATAAAGGTCACCGCTGGCACCTAGTTTAAATCAAGTAATGATTCCAAGCCAGTTTGGTGACTTAACAATTAAAAAGGACTTATTTTAAGGGGTCCTTTGCTATAATCTCTTTATGGTTTTTAGAAGCAGTTCTTCATATACATACATATATATATATATATATTTCCAGCAGGTCAAGGAAGGTGATTCTCCCCTACTACTTTGCTCTGGTGAGATCCCACCTGGAGTACTGTGTCCAGCTCTGGAATCCTCAGCACAGGAAAGACATAAACCTGTTGGAGACAGTCCGGAGGAGGGCCTCAAAGATGATCAGAGGGATGGAACACCTCTCCTGTGAGGACAGACTGAGAGTGTTGGGATTATGCAGCCTAGAGAAGAGAAGGCTCTGGGGAGACCTTGTCGCAGCCTTCCAGTACCTAAGGAGGGCCTATAAGAAAGGTGGGGACAGTCTTTTTAGCAGGGCCTGTTGTGATAGGACAAGGGGTGATGGTTTCCATATAAAAAGAGGGTAGATTTAGACTAGATATAAGGAAGTAATTTTGTACAATGAGTGCAGTGAGACACTGGCACAGGTTGCCCAGCGAGGTGGTAGATGCCCCATCCCTGGGAACATTCAAGGTCAGGTTGGATGGGGCTCTGGGCAACCTGATCTAGTTGAATATGTCCCTGCTCACTGCAGGGAGGTTGGACTAGGTGACCTTTAAAGGTCTCTTGCAGCCCAAAACATTCGATAATTCTATGATCATCACTACCTGATATGATGTTTCTTAGGGAACTTCAGTTGTTCAGATGTCAGTGGATCTGATTAGTTGTAACCAAGAGGGCTATTATGGCAGCAGTTAAATGTGTTTTATTCACCATAGTTATACAGTCGTTTGGTATTTCTCCATGTTGTCATTTGCCCTTGAAATGACTGGATGATGCGCCTGATGCTCTTCCTAGCACGGCTTGCTGGGAAGGATAAAGTCTGTTGCATGTTGAGCACACATACTTGCTCTACATAGTCTGCTGCTGCCATCACCTCCAGTTTCTGGGCTGGAATTGAGACTCTGCTGTCCTGTTGTCTGACCTGCAAGGCAAGTCTTGTGTGAAAGTTATTAAGCTTTTAAACAAAATGGCACAGTGAAGATCAAGAGCACAAAGTGGGACTTGCTCCTAGTGTTCCAGGGAGTAGAGTAGCCCATCTAGACAAACAGTTGGTACCACATAAACAGATTTCAGAGGATATGAGGAGTGCCCAGCCCTGAGCAAATACAAGCCTGTTGGGGGTGGGTCCACGCGGGACCTCTCCTCTCCAAATACCACAAAACCTACTCTGCTTTCAGCAGAACCTGAGCTGCTGGCACAGCTTGGACACCTCTTCCTCACCAGACCTGAGCACTGGACAAAGGAGAAGGATCATGTACACACAAACATCAGATATTCAGATATTCCTGTTGCTGAAACAGGATGAGAGGAATGCCTTTATCCTCTGCGTTTATTCCCTCAGAGGCGTGTTTCCAGCACTATCTGATATATTGGCCATTCACCAAGAATGGGAACAGCCCTGGGAGCCTCTGACATCAGGAGTGGGCTGGAGGGAAGGATTTCTTCTGGCTGAGGAGGTGATTTTGTACAAGAGGCAGCAAGTAAGAATCCTTTGCCAGGAATTCTGTTGAAAGCCCAAGGGAGAAAGGAAAATCAGGATGTAGGCCTTGGCCAAGGGAGCAATTACTCCTGGAAATGGATTTGAGTGGGCTGGGATGGAGGGAAGTGTTTTGGAACAAGTCATCTGGAATTTGCAGCCCTGTTTTGCTCTCTCCCCCTTTATGTCCTCCGTGGTTTGTTATTTTCGGATGGAGTGGTTTTTGGTTTGGTTTGGGTTTGGGTTTGTTTTTTTTTTTGAGGGGGTGGGGTGGTATTTGGTTTTTTGGAGTTTGTTTTGTAGCTTTCATTTTTGCAGTATTTTTAATTGTATCAATTTAATTTTATCAATTAACCTATCTAAGGCAGCTCTGAATGCCCTGTGAAACATGCGGTGTTGTGGATGGTATGAAAAAATAGTACACTGAACAAACACTGTCTAATGTGCTACCTCAGAGAGAGAGAGAGAGAGAGGTATTTTTTGAGTAAAATTTAAAACATTGATCCCATTGTGCTGTTATTATGAGGACCATTTTCTTCTGCTTCAAGTAGATTTTAAAAATTCTAAAATGAAAATGAGCTGAGACAGCTCTGCTGAGGCGAGCTGCAGTCATATGCGTAAGTCACAAATGTTTTACTTCATCAGGGAAATTGCTCACTCTTCTACAGATTACATCTCTGCCTAAATATTTTGTTTAATAACTAGCAAAATGCCAGTTCTGCATCTTCGATACCTCAGCACATCACTAACAGCAACATCTGAGTTCCAGTGATGTTACACTGACCTGTTCACCACGAACTTGGCCAACCAAGCACTGACCAATCCCTCTCGTCCCCTGCTTCCTTTGGAATATGCACCCACAGGTCTCTCCAAAAGACGTACTGGACAGATGTGGACTGTTGCAATGGTTTTGGTTTTTTCCTTAGGGCGCCGACTTTCAGATTCAGACTATTTGTGCTCAAGATGACTAAAGTCTGGGGTGCTGTTAATCAGGGCACAAGCTACTTCTGCCTCACTTGAGCACCTGGCAGCAAGGTCAGATAGGATTGTATAGTCAATATTCAGGACTTTTATAACTTCATCCAGATGCTGATAGCAGAAGAGCAATGTCCATGCCTTTTGTTGTTGTAAATCCTGTCACAAAATCAAACATTTGCCAAGAATGTGGAAACTTTAAAGAGACAATTCTAATAGAGTAATTGGTGCCAGACAGACTGCACCTGACACCAGTGAAACAGAGCTGTTTGTTGCAAGGAATACTACAGCATGAGTCGGGGTAGCATCAACATCTTTTCTAATATTGTTTAGATAATTTTGAGTGTTGAGTTTCTTACAGTGATTGTTTTTGATACATTGCAACAAGATCCTTTTTTGATAAAGATTTCCTGAGAAGGAAATAGGAGCTTCACTCTCCCTATCTCCTCTGGCTACCATCAGGTTTGGCCATTTTTCATTAAAACTTGTAAGTAAACTGTTATTTAAACACTGACTAAAGATCATTGCTTAGCTGCTTTTAGAAATCCTTGTTATTTTCAGGCAATGAAAATTAATGAGATAATGTTTTCTTAAGCATTATGTAGCTATTGTTTTTAGAAATTATTACCATTTCCAAGGCTTGAATTTATTAGTTTTTAAAGGTTGATACTTTTCCAAGGAAGCCCAAACTTGCCTCCATTGTGTTTCTGCTTTTCCTAATGTGAGAGTTTGATATTTCTTTGCTTTTAAGAAATGGTGAAAGGTCACCTGAGCATCAGTTCAGTCTTTGGTATGGTGTTGTTCCCCTTTCTAATATGTGTGTGGGGGTGTCTGTAGATTATATTGTGCAGATTTTGTTTGGGCCATTTCGTTCTGTTGTATTTCTTTTAAGTAAGACAAATAATACTGTTCTCTTAATTTTTTCTATCATTTTCATGCAATTTTTTTTTTCCCCCACCATTTAAAACATGAGCTACCTCTGAAGTGATAGAGCTCTGCAGCCCTGCAGAGTGGGGGAATTTTCCAGTTCTGTGGAACAAACTATGAGCTGATCCTGGAGATACTTAGGATATGCTGCCTGCTTTTTGTGCACTAGTTTCCATCTTCGGTGCACTCTGAGTGCCTCTGTGCCATGTAGGACAGTCCCCTTTGAAAATAAAATAAATGACCCCTCACTGGAAGCTTTTGCACAGTCACATGCTTCAGAGTGCTGTAGTCCTACCTGCTGCCCTCATTGCATGGATAGTCTCATGAAAAATTTCAAAGCATAGGTATAAAATGGAGAGTGCAGAGACCTTAAGGCATCCAGTAACATCCAGTAACAAAGTCTGCACTCTTCTCCAGTGATGTGGTGCAGTGAGGTACCTGTTAGTCTCTCTGTCCCACTCTGTGGCTTGCAGTTCCCTGGTGCCAGCTTCCAGTGCTGGTCAGCATCACCGATATCAGTGGAATTAATCTGATACTCGGGATAAAGAGTGCCTAAAGGCAGGCAAGGTTGGAGACCTGGAGGGATTTCTTCAGAAGAAGGGAAGAAAACTCTTCCTATCAACTTTGCATGTGTTGAGACTGACAGATGCACTGCAGGGGGGCAAATTTCTGGTTGTGATTCTGTCTTTCAGAGCTCGAAATTCACACTAGGAAATGTTACTGAAACCCTGAAGCTTAGCTCCTTCGTGCCACGCCTCAGGATCTCAACAAATTCTGGCATGGTGAACATAATGCATGCAGGTTTATAGCACTATTTATGAATCTCTTGAGTTTCCTCTTGTATTGTTTCTTGCTGAGAGAGTGTGGGATGTGCAGTTCAACCCATCAGATTTTATTGAGGAGTTATCCACAGTCATGTGTATGCTAGATTCTCTTGAGAAACAACATCTGTTTTCTGCAGTATTTCAAGTTTGAAATGGTTGTGGGTTGTCTTGTTTAATTAACAAAAGGATACAATTAGATAATGTGAATTACTTGCACTTCTTGTCAAATGCAATATTAACTCCATAAGCCACAGAATAGGGAGGTTTCTTCAATAAGCTATTTGCTGATTTTTTTTTTGGTATCTTCTAATTGTCTGTTTTCCCTACTTTGTGTAAGTACGGATTCCTCTGGTTTTCATTCTCCATTTAGAAACCTGTAAAACAGACACATCTTGTCTTATAGGTGAAAAAGACACTAAACATGAGTTGGATGTAGTCCTCAGGACCATCTGTTTTGCAAATCATGCCATTGTGTTAACCCAGTTAAGGTGATCTCAGGTCCTATTAGGATTTTTCATTAGATAAATGAAAAAGAAAAAAAAAGAGAGATGGATGGATGGATACACGCTTGAAGTAAAAGGCAGGATATGTCAACCACGGGTAGGCATTTTTATGATAAAGAAGCAAGCTAAGCAGCATAGTTCCTTTTGCGGGGGGGGGAAACTGGCTAGCAGAGTCTTAGTGCTTGACTGTGCAACTGTTATGTAGACCTTACAGCCAACTAAAATTACAAATTAGCGCATAACTGTAATTTAAATGAAACTCCAGTGAAGCTCAACTACGTCACTCTTGTGTACTTGGAGAGGGTGTGGAACAGAACTTTCATATAGCTTCCTTAAAAATAACTGGCATCTGCCTTTTGTAAGGAGGCTCCTTATAGGGTTTTTTTTTTTATGTTTACTCATGTAAGTAAACTTCTGGAAGACCATAAATTCCTAGTATAAATAACAGTAGCCTTCAAGCTTTCTTAACTAAAATTGTATTTTATCTTCCACCAATTATGCATTTTCAGGAGCATAAATGATCCTCAGGATAGCTAACTGGCTATCCTAAAGACTTCTGACATTTGCCTCCTACACATAGAGAACCCTAGTAATAAATAGGCATTGTAATTTCCACATTGTCTTTCTGCAGTCGATTTGCTCACACGCTTTCGGTTGCAGTTTGCAAAGAAAATGGTTAATTCCCATGAGTTCCTACAAAACTAGTTCCTATTAATTCCTAAATTATATATTTTGGGCAGCAACTGGATGAATTCGTCATAAACCCTTTTTTTTCCCCTGCATAAGGCATTCGTATGAATTGCATTAAGTCTTAAGGTGCAAAGTTTATGCCTTACATATTCCTTCTCCGAGGGGAAGTGTGATAGTAACAGTTTTGGTCAAATTAAATTCTGATTATTTCAGCTACCTAAATTCAGATTGTGGTCTGAAGTGGATAATTTGTTGTCATTCAGTGCTGCTTACCCTGCTCTTTTCTCACAGCTGCGCTGTGTGGTGGTGTGTAGCTACCAATCTATAGCCCACTGAGTAGAGAGTTGTGCGGATCTCCGTGCGGTATATAGAGGGTATATGAGACCTAGCAAGCTGCTGTATGACTGTAAATTTCTGTGGTGTTTTTCATGCCGTATGTACCTGCTAATTACCGAAGTTGTTATGGTTTAGGCATACTTTCTCTTTCATCGTTCCTTTTCCTTCTTTCAAGTTTTAGAAATGAAGTAATTTTAGTAAGTAGTTATCTCAGAAAGCCTTGGAAAAGCGTAGGCAGTCTGCCAGCCGCTGTGCAGGTGTGGCATGTGCTGCAGCCAGGGCACAGGTTAGCATCCCCCCCTTCTCCGGTTACTTAGGGCAGGCAGAGGGATGCTTCTGGGTCGTGCCTGCTGGGTTGAAGGCCAGCCTGTGGTCCTGCTCTTTCATGCCTTCGTTCAGCATCATGGAAAACAGTGAGAGGGAAGAGGATCATTCTGATCCTGAAGCCATGTGGAAAGCCAGTCAGCTGAAGCCTTGATTCAGCCTCGCAGCTGACTGAGCCCTCTTTCCTGCCTTTCTGGCTGCAGGAAAGAAATGGAGGGCTGGAGAGGGAATAATTGGTAGTAATCTCCTCAGCCAGCCAGCCGTCTCCTTCTATTGACCTCGAAGTAATGAAAAAGGGATGGATTCTGCTGCATGTTACCTCTGTGAGTCCAAATAATGAGAGCAGAGAGAGATGATCGTAAATCTACATGGCTTTGCCTGTTTGGAAGTCTGGGCCATGGGGAAAATGACAGGACGTGTTTTATTTTTGTTCTGTAATTCACATAGGTATTCATCCCAAAGTGTTCCTCTGTGGGGTTTTTTGCCTTGTACTTCATTTTATGCAACAGTAATTTTAATTCAGATGAACTCATTCCCTTTTGTGGACTTAAATTTTCAATATGAGAACAGTTGTATTCCCTGAACTGGCAATAAACTGGTTGGATATTCACATTTTATAGATGTAATAGATTTCCATTAGTTAATACAGTGGAGGTGCACCAGTGTAGAACTGGGCCTTTGAAAACAAAACAGATCCTAAATACACACGTAGAACTTCTTTTTAACATTTCTTTTTTTAAAAAATAAGGAAAAACTCCCCTAAACTGATGCTTGTTTTAATTATACAGGGAAAATAAAGACTGGCCAAGCTTGCAGATAGGTTTAAAAAAAAAAAAAAGAAAGGAGAGAATTGGGGTGGAACCTGGAATTTGGGAGTTTACTTTTGGATATAGAACTGTCATACACAGAGTAACCAGAAGGTTGTCTTTGGCAATTTGTTCATTCCCCTTCCAGTGAGATCTAATTCATTAAGGCAGTTTCTTGTCAAGCTTTAACTCAGAAACTGGAATGAATCTGACGGAGAAAATAATTCAGTAACCCTAATGATGTAGTAGTCCAGCTAGTGTGGCCAGCAGATGAAGTATAGTAACAAGGTGTTTTAGTACTTAGCTAAGATGCCAAGGCAATGTCAGCCAAAAAAAATGATGTCATGCAAGCAGTGGCAGGGTTTGGTCAATGCAAACTGACAGTTTTGTCTTTAATCCTACTGCATGCAATAACAAAAGATCAGGAAGGACTATTTTTAAAAACAGAGGAAATGTACTGAGTCCACTAGCAGAGCTCCTTGCACTGTTTTTTTCTCTGCTAGATCTCAAGTAAGGTGATGGCCGAACTGGTACTGAGCTCCCCAAGCTTCTTTCCCCTTTCCCAACGGGGGATTAACCTCTGAAATCGCCGCAGAGCTCTCCTGAGAAAATGGAACTGTGATGGAGAGATCTTACAGTATGCTTGTGTTCCCCCAGTGGAAACTTTACACGAGCGAAGCTGAAGCATAAGGGAAATGCTAACTCCCATCACCGAATATGCAGCACAACAAGCTGACATGAAGAAATACAGCCTGCTCCAGCTCAAGGAGGGCCTTTAAATCTGGCTCTCTGGAAGAGCTAGGATGGTGGTCATGTATTTTTCCACTTTTGAGACCAGTTAACCAGTTTGTTAGAGCTTGCCGTTGGCCAGAGGAAACACTGTAGCTGAGCTGTGCATCGTGGGGAATTAGGGCGGATGGAGGGAGGAAGCTACCTGGCCCTGTGCTCTCTGCTGGGAGGTGATGGCTGGCCATGCAGCCAGTGCCCTGGTGGTAATCTGGTCATGCAGCAAGCAGATTTAATTCATCAGCTGACAAAAACGTGGCCATAGAAATGTGTATTTTAATCAGTTCAGTGGTTTGAATGAAGTTGGCTGCAGTAAGATGAGTGCCAGAGCCAGCTCTAAGGGGGAATCATCTCAGGGGTTCACAGGATAAAACTGTCCCCTTTCAGCAGTGGGTTTCAGTTCATGTCATGAAAACATACCCTAATCGGATCGTTTCCTTAGGTTACTGTGTTTCGAGCCAGTGTAATTTTTTTTTTTTTTCCTACACAGCCATGTATGAAGGTTATGTCCTAGGGTCAGATTAACCACCAACTTTAAAGAGCTCTGCTGACTTGCACCAGCTAAAATTTTGTTCCTCAAAATCTAGTGTCTATTAAATAGGTTTTAAAACGTAAAGGCTCTTAGCCAACAAACAGTCGAGCTAAGTTGAGCTCCAGGTTTGTTTCCAGAGATTGTAAGGTCTCTTTGGGTATTAATATAGGATCTAATATAGCAGAGCCATCCTCCACTTCTGAGGTTAAGATATCAAAAGGGTTTATGGAGTCCTTAAACCCAAATGCTATTTTTAGAGTGCCCTGAATTAGTGGAAGTATGGTGAGATATTCAGGGCTTCTAACTGTCATCTTAGGATGTGAGTGCAAAGTGGTTCAAGTTGATCCAAAGTGGTCCTGCATGAAAACTGCCCCACAGTCACAGCCTTTACCCTGTGCCAGTGCTGGCACTAGGGACTGAGAAGCCCCTCCTGGCTCAAGGGCTGAAATAGAACAGGAAGCAGATTGGAAAAGAGCATTATTCTACTGAAGCTGCTCTCCAGACATCTTCTTCAGAAGGGAAGGGGTGGGGTATCTTTCATTTTAAAGTGGCTTAAGCTATCGTGGACCAGCACCTCAAGATGTCCAGCACCTGTGTGTCTCTAGTTGCTGCTAAAATGCCAGTTGTACATAATAGTATAAGTAGTGTGAGCAGAGCTGTAGTTAACTGTGTAATTTAAGTTCATGAAACCATTTACATGTTTAAAAGGATGCAGATGCTGGTGTCTTATGCTAGATCAGGATCTTAATTATGCATAGTTTGAAGTAATTGGGTTGCTTTAGCTTTATATCTCAACCTGCTAATTCTAACTACTAAATTAGGATTCAACTGTAATCTATGTGTGTTTAGTTGAACTATTTCAATTTGTTCCTTACATGAAGTAATCAGTCATGAAAATGTTGTGATTAATTCTGCTCGTATAATCTGGTTTTCTGTGAGAGAGATCTGGGTTCAATGTATTCATATCACCTGGTGAATTCAGGCAGTTATGTCCTTGCCCATTGCTGTGTGATTTTTCCCAGAAGTTATAAATGGATAAATGTTCTGGATAAATATACTGAAGGAACAAATAAGTCCTAAAGTGCCTTCATTTTGTGGAGGTTTTTTTCTTAGGTTGCTGTGCTAGCCTATATTTTGTGGGTTTTATTTTCTCTTTCCTGTCTTTTAGAGGTGCACACTTAAAAATGAATTGAAAAAGTACCAAGCCTGACAGTTTTAACAGAAATAAAAAATGTGGTGGAGATCATGTGATGGACTAATTCTGTGGGACCTGATAAGTGGGTCATGACAGATCACATCTGTGGTTAAGTCCACGATGAACAACCCAACCTTTCTTTTAATTTAAGGTTTACATGGGTGGAGTAATTATCTGCTTACAGGTGCAGCAGCATAACTTCATTTATTATTCCCACAGATGAGCACCATGCCAGGACTGCCCACGAGGCCATGCTTCTATGACATTGACCTCGACCCTGTCACAGAGCAAGTGAAAGGATTGTTTTGAGAGTGGCGTCCAAATTCAGGTCAGTCAACAGCCTTTATTTTCCTGTTCCAGCTTGGAGGAGGATGTTTATCTCTAATATGTACATAAAGAAAGGTTGTCAGCAGTTTATCTAGGCCCTAGTTTCCTTGAGAACTTCACACAATTTGGGGGAATATTGCATAATGTGCACTTTATCACATGGGTTTCTCATTTGCTGAATGGTGGCATTGATAGTGCACTTGGATGATGCCTTTTGGATTGCCCGCTTGTCAGTTTGGCATGAGGAGGAGCTGGCTCTGCAACTGTACTGCTCTTGGCTATAGAAAAAGTCAGTGAAGAAATCATGTTGTCTTAATCGCTTCAGAAGAAATAATCTAATTCATCTTTGATACTACTCTCGTGTGGCACTGTGTTTCTGTCATTGCCCAGATATCAGGGGAGATGTTTCTCAGCTTGCTCATGAGTTTTGCTTTGTTTTGGGTTTTTTCATGTTGTTTGTTTTTTTTTTTTCCTGATTGCTGTCATCTCTCTCAAATGGTAATAAGCATTTCAGGAACACAGATCTGTCCTCTTAGCCTGTCTGCTTTTCATGCTGGGTTCTCTCCCGTTTCCTTGAAGGTTGCAGTTCCCCCGCCACCTCCTCCCCTTCTCTAAGCACTTAATCTTGGTATCCTGCTTTCATTTTTTTTGTGTAGCGCACGTTCCTCACTTAAAAATCCAAGTTGTTATGAAAATATTCCATGCTACTCTGTTTTAACCTTGTAACATAGTAAGTGGAGTAAGAGAGGACATGACCCTGACTGAAACAAACCATGTGCGTCTGTGATGGGACTTTCTCCTCTCATCACTTAACTTTCTGCCTTCCCCCGATAAATCAGTCTGAAGAGTAAAACAGTACTTGTACCCTGAATGGCAGCACTACTATGAGTTAATAGAACAGTGATGGGACCCCAGGTCAGCCATGGCTTTGAGGTGGATGTGCCCAGGCGCTTCAGCCCTGCTCTAGCAATCCTCGCCTCACTGGTTTGAGAGAACCAGCTTTCAATTTTTGTCTGTGTTTTGATGGACTGTTTGGAGGAGGGGAAAGGTTTGCACAACCCGATAGATTATTGTTCAGACCAAATCAGCTGTTCACTTGCCCATACTTGAATGTCAAAGCATTCACATAACATCTGGTGCTAGCAGATTCTGCCATTTCGTGTGTACCAGTCAAGACCAGTAAAAAGCAGTTAGCTTGAAAATTAACCACCATGCACAGGTAATTACTAGCTTATATGCAAACCATCACTGACTGTTCTGTTGCTGTGGAGTATTACACATTACCACTTCTTGGCATATATCCCATCTTTGTTACTGATATGGATTATATGTCTGATGGCTTCATGCATACTTATTGATTCATCATGTGTCAGTCATGTAATTACTTCTGAATCATTTGAAATGACTGTAGCATCCTAACATAAAATCTATATGCAGATTCACATGATCTGCTTAATTGTGTGTTTACTGCCTAGTCTTACACAAGTCAAACCAGAGACTGCTGAGTTTTGAAGAACAACAGTAATGAAGCAGATGAAATACTCCATTCTAGCTGTGAAGGTCTTTCATTTGAAGTTGTACATGAAATGAAAATGTTAAACTTGGCTTTTAGTCAGTGTTGGTGTTTTTTCAGATGTGAAAAAAAATGCTAACAACGTCACAAAAACATGATAATCAGGTAGGAAATAATGTATATATCCAACTGTTAATAAATGATTTTAATTTCATTATGGAAGTATTCGTGCGATCAGATGAATGAATGATTCAGAAAGTTTAAGTCTTTTAAAGGAAAAAGCAGCTTGATCACATGTATTTTTCATCAATATAGGCATATACTCAACTGAGTTCCTGCCTCTAACAATCTGAGTAAATGCCTTGGGAGCATTGTAATACCCAGTGAGCACCACACAAGGTAGTCAGTGTTCTTCAGCTCTAAAATGCATCTGGTTCATGTGCTAGATTTGTACATTTCTCATTTTGGGTCAAGAGAGAAACAATATTTCCATATAATCTTTACTCCCAGCTTTCTGTAGAGAGGTTTAGGATTATTCTTTGCTTTCACTGAAGTGAACCCACCCTGTAGTTGATACTGCACCTTGAGGTATTTATGGATTTATTCATATGATGGCAGATCAAGTGAGGTCTTTTTTTCGTATGGTTTGAATTATTTTCTTAGGGTTTTAGTGTACAACGTAAAATTTCTAGTAATATGATACTGTGTCGACTCATTAGGATATATTCAAATCTTTAAGATGTGGTAATTGAAAAATATTTAGAGATTTGTGGAAGAGCTGCAGATGTTTCATTATAAACATGCGTGCAGAGCTGAGAACAGTTGTTTTAGTGTGCAGTTTATATCCTCTTCTGCCATGCATAGCTTCATGAGACTTGTGAAAGAGGCAGGCAAAAGTTCCTGCTGCCAGGTGTCCTGTCTGGAGCTCTTAACTGAGATGAAACATTGGATGTCGTTAGCCTCTCTGATTTTTCTCCACGGCTTCACTGCGTTAATGAAGCAGATGATAGTTCTCACAAAAATTTGCAGAATACTGGTCATTAGACTGTACTAAAAAGGCATACAAGCAAAAAAAAGTCAGCTCTGTTTTTTTCTGTCGACAAATAGCTAATACATGGAACACACAATATTAGTCTCTCTGTTGGAGCAGTGTGCTGAAACATTAGTATCTGGAAATGAACCTGAAGGAATAAGGCTAGTTCTTCATTACTGGCCACTCCCCTATTTAAATTATACTGCCCAGCTCATACACTAAGAAAGTTGGAATTGTTTCCTTAGGAGCTATCTGTAGATAGCACCAGTCAGAATAGGAATTCCTTACATGGAGACAAGTCTGCCAGTGGGAAGAAATATTTTTTAAAAACAGTATTATTTGCATAGCAAGGGGAAATTATGAACCTGACCCACTCTGCAAAAGTAAAGTCTGTTAAGGACCCTCGTAAGCTCTAAGGATCTCTCTAATTTAATCAGCGACAGCAGGTGCCTGCGCTTACTGAGCCAGTTTGGCTTTGGGTATCTGGGTTGATGGTGGGTGGGTGGTTGCTTTCCTTGGTGGGCTGAGACTTAGTAAGACCATGGCTATCCACAGTTGCAGATGAGTTGCGCTCATCTCCTCTTCAAAACTGGCAGAGCATCAAAATGATCGTAATACACAGCACAGGTATTTTGCCACACTCGGAGCTTTTCTCAATGTGAGAGGAATCACAGAGCTTTGACTGAGCATCTTCACAGCCATAAAGAAACCCATGAGGGGACATCAAACCCCTTTTAGGACACCAAAACTGGTGTCCTAAAATTGCAAACTATTTGTAAGATGTTTTCATCTTAATTCATTCTGATATGGATAGAAGTTGTTTGGAGACCTTTCCTTTACGTCCACAAAATTGATCCTATGAAACAAAACACTGACTTCTTTTAGTCTCGTTCCACAGTATTGGGTTTCAGTCAGCAGCATATACTATAACAATATGCAGTCTAAAGTCCATATCATACTGGAATGTGAGTGTAGATTTTTTTCCCCCACCTAGTAGGGTTACACAGATAATAAATGGGAGGTGCATGTGGCATAACTAAACGTTTTGTTTATTATGGTTAAGGCAAAAATATCCAATTTCACTGAAGCACTGTAAGGAGGTTTTAGGTTGTGATGCTTCTATTTTTATTTTTTTCTTCAAAGTAAGCAAAGATGTCTTGTTTCAACAGATAATTCTTTATCTTTCTCATTTCAGAATCCTGGAAATTAAGAACTGCAACTTTTCTGTTTCCTGCAAGCAGGAGACAAAAATGAATCTCAAATATTCCTGTTACATGTCTCCGGAGGAATGTCAAGATAGACCAAAGAGCAAAAGTTTATTCTTCCTAGTTTTTATGATGAAATATAGCTGTAAGGTTAAAAAAACAGGGGGGGTGGAGGGGGAGAAGAAAAAAAAAGGCAAGCTGAAGTTTTTTTCGCTGTAGAGCAGGAAGCTTTCTACTGGGGCTTACGCTTTTTTGTGGATAAAATGACATTGAAAAAGAGAGAAATTTTTCACCTTAGAGTTTTCGTCTTTTCTCAGAGGAGTTTACAGAAGTATTTCCCATATCTTAGCTATCTAAAAACTTGGATAAACATGATTATACTGTGTGATCAAGGCTATTTCTCTCTCAAAAATACACTTTTGCTCCTGGCATTCAGGAGCTGAAACTACACACAGATTAACTGCACATTTTTGAGTTATCATCAAGCGTTGCTCTGGATGCGTTTGGACAACAGCCAAGCTTCAAGCAAGGAAGATATTAAGCAGAGAAAGAACAGGGCATGTGTTTTGTAAAAGGTTTTTAATATATAATTTGTTTCCTTGTTGGGCAAGATCTTTTGAAACACGTAAGCCATAGCTGTTTCATATCCATAGGTCTCTGATTATCCAAAGCATATGTTACAGGCTGTCCAGATGATTATGTGCTTGTTGTGGTGAAGCTGGTTGTTCAGCGAGGGCACTGCCCCTTCTGAAGCTCTGTTTTGCTCCTGTTCCTGGCTAATGAGGCCTCCTGCTGTGCTGGCTCCCAACCTAGAGTTTTTCTTGTCCTGCCCCTGACAGTATGCAACACTCATGAACAACAGAGGAATGTCCAGCAAGCAAGGATGTGACAGGACAGGGCTTTGTTTGCTTTGTTTTGCAGGTTTTAACAACCTACTTGTACAACTGGAGTGTGTTTTCTATTTGAAGGGGGTATTCAAAGAAGTTAAATCCTAAACCGTGTGCTTTAAATCACCTCAGCAAGTTACCTCGTCCAGTTTTTCCTAAATCTGCAGCAAAACAAGCCTTAAGCACAGCAGCTTTTCAAGCTGCTGCTGCTCCTCAGGAAACTCTCACTGACTGACTGTTGGTTCTTCAATAACAAAAAATGCCACAGAACAATAGGTTGAATCAAGACAATAGACCATTAGTTGGGTTGGTGGGGTTGTTTTGGGGGTTTTTTTTTAGGTAAAAAGCAGTGAAATAATGATGAGAGAGTTTATTTTCCTGGTGACGTTTCCCATCCTGTCCCTTTGCCCCGCTTACACACATCTGTATGTTACGGGCTCCTGCAATGTAGTTTCGGTTCCCTTCTACGCAGCCACATTTGGAGACTTAATTATCTCAGAAACTGTGTTGTAATTGAGGGGTTTGTTTTCATTTTTAAAATCATGCTTTGTTATTTATAAACTCAAAACTATAATTATGGACAGAAGAGCAAACTGGGGACAATTAAAATAATTATCTGTGCCTTCCCTGGAGTAGCACGGAAATGTCTGTTCACTGCATTTCAGAACTGTTCTATTCATAGCTGTGGTCCCCCAGCACCATGGGGATTGCTATGAAGATAAATTTAAACATAAAAAATAGAGCTATTTGATATTTTAGACTGATTAGATGATAGAGCTCATAATGGCCTAGACTGTTGGATGCTTTAATTACACTGGGGCAGGACAAACATGATCAGTAGAAAGTAAGATTCAGTTGTGGCTCTCACAGCTACTGGGGAGAGGGATTTCTGATATTTTCTATTAAATTTTGCCCCAAAAATACAACCATGCTATTCATACACATGACTGTGTTGTAATTTTGTCTGGCACACACTGAGCTATTTAGCCTAGAAAAAGCCAAAGACTTCTGGAAGAAAACAAGTGTGGGTTTCCATCCATAGTTTTCCTAGTAGGGTCCTCACAAGAAAAATAAAAAAAGGTTTTCCCTCCGTCTTGTCCAGAGAAATTCAGAAAACCCTAACTGTGCCTTACTAGTGGTCACGGTGGTTCCCCCGCAGGTGCATTGGACCTATCTCCATGCGGTGTGGGATACTAGACATAGCACTAGGTCTCCACCTGTGACACTTCCATATGGGTATGGATGTCTCAGCAACAAGTTTTATAAGTCATTACAAACTGCTGCTTGATACCCACACACCTTCCTTCGTGTAGTCTCTATGTTGTCCCTTCAGGCCACGCAGGCTGGGACTGTTGATCTGACTCATCAGTCTCTCCCTAAAACACCATTCCAGCTCGATTAGTTGAGAGTTGAGAAACATCCTGTAATTTTTCTACTGTCATGTGCACAGGATTTGTTAAATTGTTTTGATAACTTCAGTAATTCTAGGAAAGCTGGAATGACCCTCTCTTCTTTTGCCCTAGCTTTTCCTCTACTCCATCTAGTTAACTGTCTGCACAACCTCTTGAGCTGTTGCATTTTTCATCCTTCATTTTACATTTTGGTAGAAGATTTGTTAAAAATAATCCACGCTGGCTGCAGAAACTGCCGCAGTGCGTTCCCTGGGGCCACCCTAGCTCTGAGGCCTTCATCAAGAAGGGCTTAAAATGAAAACTTTTTAAGGTGTTATTGGTAGGTGTGTCACTTCTCGTTACGTGGGTGCAGTTGCACGTGTGGGACTCCTGCCTTTGCGTCTGCTCTGAGCAATTTTGTGACTTGACAGATTCACAGCTTTGTAAGGCAGCTTGCCACGCTTATCCCTGCATTTGCTAAAGCGTGTTACGAACCCTACAGTTGTTTATGATCAGATCTGCTTTTTGTAGTGACTGTTACTGCTCATGCTGAACTTTAATGACGTGGAAATACTTCAGACTACGTGCAACAGGTTTCTTCATTTGTATTTTAAAATTCAAGATCCCAGAATTTCATTTGCCATGATCATGAAAATAAAGTGTATGTGGGTACTGATGTTCAGTTTGCACAAGTGGTGCCTGTCTCAAGTCTGAATTCATTAATAAAGCACATCCATTGCTGTTCTCCATCTACCATCTTGTCTATTTAATGACCTTTTTTTTTTCTTTATTCCCCATGAGCCACTTGATCTTGTCACGCCTCTGTCTCCAGTTAACACAACAACGCCAAGGAAGGAGGGGAGCTCAGCTGCGTCCTGGTCAAGTGTCAGATCTGAGCAAGTCTTGGGGCTTTTTCCAGGAAGCCAGGAACACGTTTGGTCTGTGGCTGTTGCCACACAGGATCTTTTCCATCAATACAGTCCTTTTGAGGTTAGTTTGTGTTTGGGGATGGACACACCAGGCCAACACCCTGTCCTGGTCCCAAAATATCTTGCTATTGCCTTCAGTCCTTGGCATGAAAGGCTGGAGTAGATGCAAGGGTCAGCTGGACACTTTCCACTTCTTGGTTAGCAGCTGGATTTGTGCTACGCTAAGCAGTGTCACGTACAAGCATACATATCTGTGATGTATATCATATACATCTGTGAGCTTCTCGGAGTGAGATTTAAATACAAAAAAATGCAAAAGCTTCAGGAATTATGGGTTGTTAGATCAACTGGACCATAACACAGCAGAAAGCATCCTGGAAGCAGGAATAAATAAAATGGGGAGGCAGGGGCCAGGGGGGTACGGGAAGAAATCGAGCATTTCAGGCACATCCTGGACACTGCTCCTGTTTTCTAAATAGCTAAGTGAAGTCTTAACCGTATGATGTGGTTTAGTACTGAGTTTTTAACACGCTTCTCATGGCTAGGTTTCCAAACAGCTTTGCAGCTTCTCTACAATGTTTCAGCGAGGACTTAGCCATACCTAACAGGTCTCAAGCACTAGGTTTGTGCTCCAGCAGCACTTGGTCTGCCCTGCTGATGGCCATCCAACCAGCCAGGCCAAGGACTGGAGGCAGGGGAAGCTCACTCTCCTCCACTGAATTCTTGGGGCGGGGAGGGAAGGCAACTGGTTTCATCCCTTTTAACGTGCAGTTTTTCATAGAAAATTTTACTGATTAAAAATATCTCAATATTTTAAAGCCAAGCTAGGACCCCCCACAACTGAGAGGGTTGAAATGGAAACACCGCAAGACCCTTTAAGCATTTGTCCTGAGAATGGGACTGCTGCACTATACACGGCACCCTGCAGTGTGGGTTTAAGGCCAGAGTGTTTATGTAAAGTAAGCAAAATTCAAATATTTCCACAAGTGTGGTCACAGTAATATTTCCCTGCTCCATGCACTTGAGTGTAATATATTACATATATACACAAGCATGAGGGAGTATGTGTCTGTGCATGCAGTTTTTGTGTAAGGTCTTTCAGCGCTCACATCTGACCTGTGGCCACAGACCAGCTTCTGCACAATTTTCGGTCAGCTGAAGTCTCTGCAAGGAGTCAATGTCCCTGCATTTGCTGGTTCCATGACTTGGGTGTTGACACATATTGCCACTCAACATCAGCTCATCTGGAGCGCGTACCACCTCGGTGTCTCCACTGCAGTCAGAAAAAGCTATGTTTGCCGACTTGTTTCTTCAGGCGTTTGAGGTAAGGGAACTCCCCCTGAGGAGGGTTTTTGGGGAGAGCAACGGAACAACATCTTATAACTCCAATCTTTATGACATTAGCTTAAAGGAGCGGTTAATGAAGCAAGCCCTTCACATCAGCTCCATATAGTTGTTGGGTTTTTTTCTCTTGTTTAGTAAGTGCAACCACTGTCATCCGGTAACAGGTATTAGAGCCTGGGGAAAGCTTGTTGTTCATCCCGCGTGAAACCTTGATCTAATTCCACTTGTGGAACTCCTGAAAGTCAGACTTCAGATCCCAGTTTGTTAGCAATAAATGGGTATGCAAGTTATTTAATTCTTATTAGTAATTGGAAAATGGAAAAAAATAAATAAAAGAAGAAAAATAATGAAAATGGCAAATGAAGGAACAAAGCACAGAAGTTATGTTTGCTCTTTTAGGACAGAATTGTACGAAAGCAGCAGATGTAAATCAAGATGAGTCTGAGAGGTTATTTCACTAAATCTCATTTGAAAAATTCCTTTAAATTGAGCAGTCTGCAACTTACCAGCAGCAGCTGTGAAGAAGGCTGTATAAAAAACCACAAAAAAGTACATTTATCTGCAAATTCCTACTAAAAAGGGAAAGGATACTCTCGCAGAAGCATAGAAGCTTACTTTTAATATTAATTTGGTTTTAGAGATATGAGATCAGCACAATGTAATCAAAAGACGCTAAGAAATAGTAGAAAAAGAGATGAGCAGCAAGTAAAAAAATGTCATCAATTAAAAAAAAAAATTAATCTAAAATATGTTCTGAAAGAAGAGTATTCTCAGGAAGTTAATGCTACTGGAGAAGACCCAGAGCCAATGCTTCAATTAATAGCCAGCATGGTGCTTCCCATCAGTTATTCCTCACATTGTTGGCTACCAGATCCCCAGAGATGGGAGGAAGATCTTTTGTTGAGCTTGCACCCAGCATCACCTATAGCAACTGCAGCGAATCAACAGGATGGCAACAATTACCATGGAACTGGGGAGGAGGCACCAGCCTCAGACTCCTGCATTTATTGAGTCTTCCTCATATGTGCCTCCTCTGCAGCGGGTCACTGCAAGAGACAGCCTCACCTGCTAAATTCGGACATCTGTATCCCATGACTGCATTTACTCAGCAACAAACAGACCACACACCAACTGGGAAGCTGAAATGGAAGAGCTATACCTGGTATGAACTTATGATTTAAACGTGTCTGGGAGCTGTATAGATAACCTGCAATTATCAAACAGAGCATCACGAGCTGTTTAAAAGACAGATGGTCTGTTTTGCAGACCTTTCAGAAAGGACCAACAGCATCGTCATCCCAACACCATGCTGAGGAAAAGAGTACAGTACCTGTGTGGGAAAAAGGTTTCCTAAAGTTCTACTTTTCTGCCGGTACTCTAGTTTTGTCCCTTTAAGCCCTGACACACAAAAAAAAAAAAAAAAATTAAACAACAAAAAAGCCCCAAACCGCAAAATCTCATTCTCTCCCAATGAGAGGATCCAATCAAATATGTTTGTGTATCTGTGAATGGATTCTTAACCCAAGCATCTCTAACGCTTGAGTTTTTCCACTGTTTGAAGACAGGTGGTAGGAGCAAACTGACAAGAGAATACACTATTTAATCCTGTATATGGGATGATGAAGTGAATGTACAGAGCCACATCCAAACATTTATAGACACAAGCCTGGATGCACAAGAGCAATGAGGCTTGCATACTTGGGAAAACATGTTCAGGGAGGACCTTTTCAGTTCAGAACTCCTGTGAAATGACTATGGTACCCCGCTGCGGGGGGAGAGAGACGCTGGAAGAGCCATACCTTACTTAGTGCGTCTGAAATGGAAACGATCCAAGTAACCATTTACTCATGCATAAACTTGAATCTTAAATTTAGCAGCATTTCACCTTTTGACCTTGAATTTCACATTGCCTTAACCAGCTTGTCTTGAGCCTGAACAGCTACAGAAATGTTTACAGCCATTCACTGCAGCAAGATTAAAGAAAGACTTGCCTGGATCTCAAAACCGTCTGAGGACCATTCAGATGCAATCGACGCTGGAGCTAGTTCAACTGGAGCTTCCTCACTGCAGATGTTTGCTGTCATGCCACCAAGCCCCAGAGCTGGCCAGAGCACCACGCTACAAACAGGACAAATCCTGCTCCTCACAGCCCATCACCAGGTGAAGATGTAGGATGCTTAGTATGTGGAGAGATGTACACAGATTAAAAAAAAACACAACCCCCCAAAACCCCCTCTCCCAAGATTTATAAGCTTAAATGCTGTACTCAAAAATTTAACTCAAACACATATTTTAAATTCTATGTGCTTTGTTTAAATGCCAGTACACGCAGCAGGCAAATAGGTGACAACCAGAATTTATAACATCCAAGTACCAATAGGGGCTGGCTCAGCAGTTCTGTTTCATTAAGCTCCATACTAGCTATTATCAGATTTACACTTGCGTTTTTCTTCATGCCCAAGTAGAAACTGTGAAGTTGTGCTAGAAACTTGTAGTTGTTAAGCTGGCAGGTGGGGAGGATGGGCAGGGGGAATCCCTGAGCATCACAGTTTGTTCACTAACAGTCACCAAGGACCACCTGGCTTTGCATCCCAATATAACTGTTGTGAATAAAGTCAGTGTTCATATAAGCTCTGCATGTATCCCAGCAATGTTCTTACTGTGTAACAAACATCAATATAAAAACATCAGCAAGCTAAACATCAGCTATTTCATCACTACAAAATAAGTTGCTTTGCCTTTTCAGCAGGACATCTATTCCACAAACACTGTATTTTACTTATTGTTACACAATTGCTAATAAGCGGAACATGCTTACACATCCCCAAAAGAGCCAAAAACGTTTCAAAATCTATACGAAGGAGGCATTTTACAAGATCTGTTTGGGCCAAATGTGATTCTTATTGAAGTAAACAGAACTTGTAACACAAACCCCCGGTTATTAGCTATGCCCTCCATCTCCTCTTTGGATGCCTGTGCTATGTTGCAGATTATTCTCTAGTATGTTAACATTCAGGTAGCTCCAGATAAATTCAAAACAATTTTTAAAAAACATTTTCAATACAGCCGAGGATTCCATTATGGAGTCAGCAGGTTATTCTCTATATTTGTTCTAATAAAAGTATTTTAGATTTATTTTAAATATTCACCTATACCATCCATTCAGATCTGGTACAGATGCTGCCACTAAGCACAACAACATTTATGCAGAACCACTCAGGATGAAAAGGACTTCTGGAGGTCCCCAAGTTCCACCATATGCTTTAAGTTTTTTTTATTAGTAAACAAATTTTCATCAAGAAAATTTGTACTTTCACATGCAGATTTAAGGACAAAAGTGACAAAGCTAGGTCATGCATCGTAAGGTCGCTTACCAGCTGTGAACAAGAGGGTGTGCTCATTCATGTGAAGTGCTGAAAAACCAAAGGCTTGCTGCAAAGATTTGATGGCCAGAATCAACATGAGCAAACAGTCCAGCTGCTCCCCTGGACCATGGAAGCCTTATAGCTACTTCCCTACCATCTCTCAAAGGGACAACATTAAGACCACTGACCTGCTCATTCATTTAAATGGGCCACCACAACCCAAGTGACATCCTGCAGACTTTAAGAGCACTGACCTATCCTCTTATTTCGAAGCACAAGAGGGGGAAAACAAAAAGAAAAAAGTTTAATCAGCCAAAGGAGCCAGTTCTCTCTCCACTCCAGCCCCCACCCTGAGCCCACAGGTAGTTTAGGTTTCCAGGTCTGGCAGGCGCAGGTATCGCCTATCCCCACTCAGGTCCTCAGCCCTGCCCCCAGTTCCTGAGGGTTTGCACAGTGGTGACGAAAGGTTGGTTTGTTCTTTGTAAGGTTCTCAGTAAATCTCAGGCAACTGATTTATCCAAGTGCTGATGCTTCAGTCCTGATCCATGATCAGAGCCAGTGGGACACTTCCGACACATCGCAGAAGCAGGAGCATCACCAGCAGCACCAGCAGCAGCACACCCCCTTTGTAACATGCCTGGCCACAGTCCATCCCCCCATGACAGTTCAGATAATTGTTCAGCTTGGAGCCTGCAGCCAGCCTGGGACAGAGGCATTGAGCCCCCTGCTTCTGCAGCCCCTTCCCCCTAGGGAAGGGGGTTAGCCAAGGACAAGGCTGGAAGCAGAGCCCACCCCACATAAGGAGGTGGTCAATCGCTGGGTACCCAGAGTTCATCTGCTTCCCGTGGGGGTGGGGAAGGTGGTGTGCTAGCTTTTGGCACTACCCTGGCATTGCTTCTGTCTGAAAACGTACTTCTTACTGTCAGATTTTTGCATTATCCTCTTTTTTTCTAAAATATCCCAAACTCTCGCATTGCATAGAGCTCTTTTTCCTTTTTTGCCATAGGCCTTGGACTCAGCTCATTACCTTGCTTGCTCCCCTCTCCCACAAATTTCCAGCCAGTCCAGGATCCATGCCATATTTGCAACAAGCCTCTTATCTGAAATAATACTTCTTCCTCATGACTGTACATCCCGCCATGCAGCATCTCCTCAGCCCGCTGCTGCATCCCCCACCAAGGGAGCGGCCATTGCCAGTCTGAAACCATGCAAAGACTTTACGCTGGTGCTGGAGCAGCCTGCTGTCACCAAAGAAACCCGCATTCCTGCCTGGGTTGATCCAGCAGCTGCCAATGTGGGGCCAGGCAGGAGGAGGTGAGCTGGTGCTGGGCCCCCCAGCTGGTTCAGTGCGGGGCAGATGTGGTTCGCAGGCTGCCAAATGCGGGGCCGAATGGTGAGAAGAGCTGTCCTCCCAGAGCTGTGGTTGGATGGAAGTTTTGGTCTCCAGCTGTTGGTCAGGGTTAGGTTGTTGGTTCGGTGGCCAGCAGTTACCCTCACCGTGGTAGTGGCAGCAAAGCTGTGGCCCCTCCACAGCATCCTCCTGAGAAAGCACACGGGTGAGTTTAAACCACCGTCTCCAGGTGCTTCAGTCCATGCAGTTGGTCTTGCCTGGAGCAGGTGGAACAGTGGCTGTGGGAAGCACTCTACTGGCTGTCCCATGGCAGGGGATGCAAGGAGGCCAGTGGGAATAGCTGTTGCGGCTGAATCCTGCCTTCCAGCCAGCTCTGCCTGCTGTGCCAGCCCTCCTGGCACTGACCAGCACCGTGGTGGCACGAGCTGCAGTGCCACATGCACCTGGACTTATCCTGAGGCTGCCCGCCCCTCAGCCCAGCCTCGACAGGGCTGCCGTTTGTGCCACCAGGGAAACGTCTCACAGGTGACTGAGGAGGTGGCTGGTACCTCAGGAGTCTGGATGGCATTTCAGGAAGGGGTACCAGGCCCTAGAAATCCATCTACGACCTCAGAATACCATGACCTGGCATACAGGACATACCATGACAGGCATGTAGCAGGACCTCTATGCACGACCTGCCTGGTTTGCAAACATAGCGCTGTTATTTCGGGATCACTTGCAGCCTGTTTGATAAGCCAGCGGTGCCCGGTCCCCAGCCTGTGACAAGCATTGCTCAGGGCTCACAAGCTCAGGAAAGGGAGCAAGGAAGAGGGAAGAAAACTGCAATTTACTTGCAGGGCTGTGCTCTTCCTCTGAAGTGATTATCCTGCTGCCAACTCCCTGGGCATTCAGAGAGTATCTGTGTTTAATCCCTGGGCTTATTCGGTATGCAAAATAGCTTGCCTTGAGAGTGTCATAATTTAATCTCCTTTGGATAATTACTACTGACTAGACTAATAGCTGGCAAAGGTCAAGCCATTGGTTATTCACAGCAGGCTTTCCCCAAGTTTACAAAAAAACTTCTACTTGACCTTTGACTTGTCGGCTGCAGCGTGGGATTGTTCCCGTGACTGGTGATCGCTGCCAGGTGGGTGTACACGGCTGTGTGCCTCTGCATACACACACGCTTTTCACATACATACATGTGACCTGGAAATAGCCATCTCACTCAAACCAATGGCATATGATAGCACAGGTCACCTCCAAAGTAATGTGAAGTAAAAATTATAGCCTTCCATTGCACTTTGTATACATTTACATACATTAAATTATTCTAAGAATGACTTAGTGAAGGGAAGGGAGCTCGTTAGCTTTGGCTTTGTTCTTTCTCAAGAAAATTGATTTTCTGTGACCATGATATTTTTGCATCTCTGTCCTTTCCCTAATATTGAACCTGTCCCTAGACAGTACATTGACAGACAAGGAAATTACTATAGATTTCATGAACACAGGGAGCCGGTGGGACAGGAAGGAATGAAACAGGGACAGCAGAGAGAGACAAGATCCTTTCCATGGTGATACAGAGATTTAGAAGGAACAGACTTCCTAATTCCGCTTCTCACTGGGCTACACTTTCCATTCTATGGAATATTTTAATTATCTCGTATTTCTGCTTGGAATTCAGTTGTAATATTTTAGAACCAGGAATCTTACTGACTTAAGTTTGTAAACCTGTTGCAAGACAAGATAATATTCATGAAATCCCAAACTGCTACAATCCCACAAGTAAGGGCCTTTGCTCAGCCCTGAAAACCAATGAACAGGAGATAAACCAGATGGCTCTTATTGCATGTCACCAACAGAAAATGCTCAAAACAGGGCAAACTAACTTCACTGGTCATTTTTCAACATGTACAGCCCAAGATACTGCAAAAATTTGGTTCAGAGGAGAGGCTTAAGCTGAGAACCTCAGTGCTGCTCTGATACTTAAATCCCACCAATCTTTTTTTTTCTTTAGAAACTGAGTGCGATAACTAATAAAGTTCTCCATCAACATTTAAACAACATAGAGAAAAAGTCTCAGTTTCCAGCCATTCATTGCCCATATTGGCAAGAGATATTGAGGACTTCTGTAGCAAGATCTTGGAAAGACACTAACAAAATACAGTTTCATGGACCAATAAGAAAAATAAGTCTGGGCATCATTTTTCAAGTGACTGTATTTTCCCCACAGCCAGCAGGAGCCTGCCAAAGCCCAGCCGCAGAGACAGGACCCCTTCACCTTCCCAGACCTGCAGCACCCCAGTGCTCTCCCCAAGGATCATTCCCCCTGCATGCCCTGGCAAGGGCACCTCCCCATGCCCCTATGCCTTCTCCCCCACCGCCCAGGAGCAGGTGGCCGCAGAGACATGCTGTACTCACAGGAGCTGATCGGCAGTACCAACCTCTTGCTCCTGGTCGCTCACTTCTACTTCGTGGCCAGGAAGAGATGTTCACAGCATTTCAGTGCTGCAACACAGCTTCAGCAGGGAAGGGGCGATACTGAAGGGGTGACTCATATGCTGAATGTGTTATAGAAGTAAAATACCAAATAAATCACCTCTCGTCCTCTCCAAGGAAATGAGATTAATAATTACATAACTATTCCTTGCATGTGGGAGAGGATCCATCCATGCTTATCTGCTCTGTGGTGTCTGAGAAGGCAATGCTGGTATTTTTCTCACTGGTGTCTGCTGCCTTGTGATGCCCCAGCCACGGCCCGTGCATCCTCCGTGCACCTGAAGCAATCAGGGAACTCCGGGATGAGCAACCCTGCTTCTCCCACAGATCCCTCTTTCTGGGGAGAGAGTGCCTTGGACAGATGCAACAGAAAAGTTCTTCTGACGTATAAGAGAATAATTTATAAACAGCTTTTCAGTCTGAATGTTTTAGTCATGGGAATGTGTGTAATTAGAAATCTCCTGCGTGTGATCAATACATGGATACTGTCAGGACACAATGCAATAGCTTCTTAGCGCTCTGGGTAAATACTGCCTGGCATTTCAAGAGCTGAGGTGGAGAGAAATGCCTTGGCTGCCTCTGGTAAGAGGCTCAGAAGTTGTTTTAAAGAGAGCCAGATTGCCTCTGCACCTGTGGGTGTGCAAATATTTCCAGCTCTTATGTGCATACTTGTGTCTTTCCTTTAAACCATCTGAGATCTGTGTTACTACTACTACCAAAAAAACTGCTGCTATATACTAGCCACACACAAAGAAGAGTAGGAAAAGGCAGATCCATCACACAAATTTAAGCTTGAAAAATACTGTTTGTGTTGTTGCTTCAGGTGTACTCTGAGCGCTGCATTGAGCTAGAGCATTGCCGGTAGTTCACTAGCTGTTAAAATGAGGACACCCAGGATGGAAAACATTTTCATCTTATTATGATCCTGATCTTTATTACAGAACCATTTAGGAACTGTGAAAACCAGCTTGCCACTTACTGGTCACAGGCCTGAGGGACTGAGGAGACAGAAGAGCAAAGAATTGGGCCCAAGGGATTTGCTGGGGGAGAAAAAACACATCTATTTCTATGTGGTGAAAAGGACAAATATTTTTACTGTCATAGTGGCTCACGTGATATTTTGTTCTTCGCCCATAGAGTTGCTCCTTCACACTACCCATGACCTTTAGCCCTGTGTAAGGCTCAGTCTGGAAGCCCTTCAGACTAGAAAGCTGATTACTAAAGCCAAGGCTGGGGCTTGACAAACACCTCATTTGCCAACAATGCCAGCTCCAGTGGGTCTTCCTGCTCGGCACTTCATCCCACTGCTATACCGAGCACACAGCTTAACCCTTGCCTCCAGAAGAGCAGCAATGCCAGCAGAGTGGGGGGGTTTCCTTTAATTTAAATATAGTTGCAATATCTCCCTAACAGAGGAGGGGAGAGGACAATGGAGGGTTCCCATGTTGCCATAAGCGCAGCTGTCCCCACAGCCCCCCCGCAAGGGACAGCAGAGGGTTGTGTCTATCTGTCCCCAGGGACCACAGAGCCGCATAGGAGGAGCTGGGGATGATGCTGGAGCTTTCATTATTTGTCCTATGAGCAGCAAGAGATACAGCACAGGTAGGTTTTTGCCCCTGTGTCAAGTGTGTACAAAGCAATGCCAGGCAGAGATACGGCTTATTTAAGTTCCCCATTGAAATCGCTGGGAGTAAGAGAAATTTGTAAAACACCCTCTTGTGTTTTGGTGTGTGTTTGTTGGGCAATGGTTTAAGAGGTGAGAGAAAAATTAAAATAATGACGCAAAAAGTGGGGGAAGGGGGCAGGGTGGATATTTGTTTTGTAGCCCATAGCGTGCAGTATACCCAATAGATGACAGTGGGAAAAGAGCTAGAGTGAACACAATAGGCGGGATGTGGGCTGTCGTCAGCTGAAGTAGAGGCATTCAGCATTACAGAAGTTTCCACATCTGATTCTTCCGTTCAAAAAATAATCAAGTAAGCAGTACTTCTGGTTGGTTCAAAGACACTTAAACTATTTAAAATATTCTGGAGAATTAAAAAATGTGTGTGACTCTTGAAAATTTGAAACAAAGCATTTTTTAAAACACTTTAAATAAGGAATAGTACATTTCAAAACCATAATCCCTCAGATAAAAAGACAGTTGTATTTCAACATCAAAAAATACTGAAAGGCGAAGGTAAATCGGAGTTTTGGCTGACATTCTCAGAGTGAAATAAAAATATTAAAGGGTAAATTATGTGGATCTTTTCCCTATTTGCCTGGTCTCTGTAACAAAAGCTGACTTGAATACACCCTAGATGTCATCTAAAATCTTTTGTTACTGCCTCGGAATCACCTATAGCCTGATTCAAAATCTATTGCAGTTGTGAGACCTTCCCCCGACACCTGCCCAGCCCTGCTGGGACCAGGGGAAGAAAGGAAGGTGGGGCTACAAAGAAGGTACTTAATGATAAAATCGAAGACAAGGTTACCAGGAACAAGGTCTTGTTTGAACTTAAAGATTGTTGGCAGGGATCAACACGGCAACAACTCATTGTCTTTCATCCCTCTGCCCAGATATTGACCCAAATCCCTTTTGAGTTCTTGATCAACATTTTGATAAAATGTACAGACTTGATAAAAGACTTATGTCGACTTCATCCTATTGAACCAATGCTCTAGGATAAGATAAAAAAATATTGTTGCTGAAAGATGGGAATGATTCCTTCCCAACAGATCCCTCAGTCACCACTGGTAGGTACGAGGTCTTCGTTATCAGAGGCACATAAGAAGCACTCGCACTTACACTGGCAGTATCAAAAGTTTGAGGGGTTTTTATTTAGAGAAAATGTGCGACTCGAGCAAGAGCATGTGGCAGAGAAGGCAAAACCTTTCAGAAACTTGTTTTTCAAGATGAAAAATGGAAATAAATAGAACTTCAAATGTTCATTTCAGAACAGGGGGAGGATTTATTTTCTCAGCTTTTTATGGTTTCCACAGGAAAATGATAGGAAATGATTGGATTTCGTTCACTTTTTGAATACTTTAAAAAGCATTTTACTGCCTGACATTAATGGACAAATAATAGAAGAAGATAGAGAAGAAATTAAAATTCACAATGAAGCCAAGTTTTCTGTTAGGGCTCAAGCCTTTTGATTTTAATTTTTTCCATCAAAATCAGGAAAGACTAAAATCTCCATCAACAGCTGTGGGAGCATGACACCATGCTGAGAGAGACTCTTGGGAGGGACACGGCTCGGGACAGTGACTCCAGGTGACTCTAAATTCTGCTGCGTTACGACCTCCTGACACCCGGTAAGCCCTTGACACAGGCAACATGAATGAAGGCAAAGGATTTTTCGCTGAGTTTTGTGGGCTGGGGAAGAGTCTCAGGGCAGACCTGTTCTGCCTTCTTCACATACTCAAAGATTATGAAAAGACAAATGCAGTAGATCCTCCCTCCCCCTGCCACGCTTGGTGAGATCTTATTCCCAGCAAAATCAATAGTGAAACTCCTGCTGCTCTCAGGGGAGGCAGGATTTCACCCAGAAATGTTATCCGAACTTTAATTCGAGTGACTCCTGAAGCATTGCGGTTCACTGACCAGAATTACTGAAAATTTTGAAAAAAACCCATCCCTTGGGACATTTAATGAATATGATCCACCTCTTTCACTCTTCAGCCCCGAAGGCCACAGAAGAGTTTTTTGCCTTGTTATGTGAATAGCTGCTAGCTGCAACGCTTCAGCTTTCCATCAGTAAACAATACACTCTTCAAATTGACAAGTGTCCACAATTTATAGTCCCTGAAAGTCCTTTACTAACTGGGCATTTTGTAAGTCATGTCGTCATATGAAGCCTAATTTACTGAATATGATGTTTCCTTTCCTTTGTCATATTGAATTAAAAGCAATTATGGCTTTATCTAATGTAATATGAAACTATGGTCACATAATTATTTACCCAAGGAGCTGCACTAACACTGTATGAGCTGTATCTGCAGTGTGAGATCCAAGGTTTAGATCAGCCTGTGGCTCCTTAAAACATGAGTAAGAAATAGGCACTACAGTGTCTTGAAGAAGCAAATTTAAAGGTCACCATTTTAATATGGAACAACAACAACAAAAAAGAAACCAATGGGAGTATGAAGAATGTAAGCCAATGGGAGTATAAAATAAGTCAAACTTCAGCTCCGTGTCAAGTGGTTCCGCTTCATTCCTGCCTAATATTCTAAAAATATTTCCTTAGGAGGTTCTCAGAAACACTGAATAAAATCCTTGAAATCTTTCTGAACATGGGGCTCCAAAAACCTGAAAATACATCTGAAATGCCACTTGGCTTTCCAGTCACAGTGTAGGAAAAAAAAAGAGAACAGGATGATTACTCCTGCTCACAGTAAATATCCCAAGTGAACAGTCACTCAGCACTGTTCTCTCTTTCTTTTCCCCCCACCCATTTCTTTAATACCACTTAAAATTGTTCAGAACAATGTAAGGAAGGAGGCAGCTATACGGGACTTGTGGCTGCAGCATCCTTGGAGCTGACGGAGGACCCATGGTGCTATATAGCCTCCAGAAGCCCAAAGAGTTTGGCAGGCTGCTAATGGAGCCACTGCTTAAATTGTTATATCCTGGGGAGGATATTATTATTTTTATTTTGAAAATAGCTGCAGGGGAAGGAAAAAGGCAAATAAAAGAGAAGATGTCTTAGCTCCTTCTGTAGACAGAAGCGAATTAGTATCACAAATGTTGTTCCCTTTTTTGCACTGATATTAGTTTGATACTTGAGCAAACGTTGCAGACTTCAGTTTTGCAGAGCTGAAATAACTCAATTCCTCAGCAAGATGTGCCAAGCAGCCCAACTGCAGAAGGACAAACGATTGGTTTAACAGGAGTTCTCATCGTATTGCCTCACTGTCTGACCTCCAAACGTGCCGAGATGCTACAGTATCATTAAACCAGGAAAGAATGCCTCTGTGTTATTGTCCGTGAGACTCACAAGGGTCCATTATAGCTACACAGTGTCTGTGCAATGTTAGAAAACCACAACAAATATATAAAATAGCACAGTCTAACTTGAGGACACATCGTGGTCAATCAAATAAAATCAGCATTTAAAGATAAACAATGTGCATGCCATATGAAAAATTATTACTGTCCATAAGGAACAATTTGGGTTCAAAAATCAAATTGCTTGAGATTGAAACATTGCTGGTGCTGGTATCTGTGTGCCCGCAAGAGCAGTGACATGCAGAAGAGGTGTGAGAGAAAAGATATCACCCGTTCCAGCTCTACTTCCCCACAGCCCTCCGAACAGAAGCAATGGTTTTGCTGTGTTAAATTTAGCCTCAATCCTGTTCTCCCCCAGCCCCAGGAACATGTGTACGCACCCGGCACCATGGGTGGAGGAAGGGGCAGAGCAGGCAGGGATGAGGCAGTGCTGCTGCCAGCACTGCCCATCATCTCCACCTCTGGAAGCACAGCCCAACTCGTCCCTCCTGCACAAGCCAAATAAACGGGGGCAGGGGAAGGGGTGAATAGACGTGTTTTCAGCGAAGGCATTTTGTCAAAGGGCAGTTCAGGGGCAAGGTGACTGAGCCAAGCTGACAGCTTGCTCCTGCTGGGAAGGATAGTGCTGCCTCCTCCCTCTTCCTTCCTGCTCCTCATCGCACAGCGTCTCCCGTTTTCCCTCACCTCATCTCTTGCTGCAGTCTGTCTGGTGCACTTGTCTTCCATAAGCCACTGCTACTCTGTAAGCCAGAAGGAAGAAAAAGCATTTATTGGGGGGTTTTTCCCCCCAAGGTTAGCTTTCTGTGGGATGGTGAGATAAATCTGCTCACCAAGGCTCAGATGAATTTATGCCTGCAGTGAACTCCTGCCCAAAGAAGGTCTGGAATTAGTCCATTTTCGTCAAGCTCCGTCCCTCACCATTTAACTGCTGCTGGCTGGGTGACTAAGCTTCATTTTCACAGCTACCACGTCACTGAATGAGATTTGTGCACTAGAATCACTTTGTGACCCTTCTTTTAGTTCTCTTTTAAATATTGCTAACTAATCCTAGGCATGCTACCAGTTTTAAACACGAAGCCTAAAGACATAAGACAAGTTAGGCTGGCAGGACAGGTATCTTTTTACCCGATCAGCTGCAACATCTGCAAATGAAAGGATTCTCTGCTCAGTAATTTGGTCGCTTCCTCAGCTGTATCAGCTAGAAGAACAACCCTCACTCCTGACAAAGGCACCTCAGCTATACACTGTCCAGTGCAAAAGCTATCTCTTGGTTTCACAGGCTGCAAAGTATCTGACACTTCCCACAGGGCGGGCTGGCAGGACCCCTGCTTATCTCACAAGAAACAAAGGAAGGAAGGACCTTTCTTCTGAAGACAGTTAATCAGTATTGATCACAGGGCTTTATGCGAAGATGTATGATCCGGGAAGGGGGAGAACAGAGCGTAAGGCAGCGCTTTCACATCCTGTCTCAAAACAGACAGAAAGAAATAGTTTCCCCCTCCCTTTCTCTCCAGGCCAACTGGAGCTTGCTACCAAACTGAGCGTTTCTGTTTCACTTTGCCCCATCAGGAGGAATGTCAGCAGAGGATCTGTCACTAGCCAGCAGCTCTGTCTCCTGCTTTATTTGGGCTTTAGGCACCAACCCCACTGTGCTTTAATGCTCTACATGTCTGTGGGACCACACTCACCCTTCAAGCAGAGGGGGCAAACCCCAAATTCTGGGATGGCATTTAATTTCCACTGCAGCCTTCACAATAAAGTTTTAAATCCTCCCAGCCAGGAGGACACCGGCCTTTGGCAATCCTTTAACAACACTGGCATGTCTGAAGCATTTTAAATCTTATCCTGTCAGAGCACCTCACAAACACTGTTTTGTTTAACAGCACATCTAAGATTAAAAAAAAATTAATTTCCTTTTTGCTGTGATGGCAAGCAAGAACAAAAGGGTAAGTGCTTTGCTTACGGCTGTGCAGCGAGTCCATCACCAGCTGAGAATCAATCTCCACCTCTTATTTATCTTTATAACCAAGTCTCCTGCCTGGACAGAGCAAAGATAGGTGACCATCTCACTCACTTCAGTGAGAGCGATGCTTCAACCATGCCGGCTCTTTTCTTCCCTTCCAAGCCAGCAGTGCTTACTTGCTTGCTGGATTGTGTGAAGGGAGGAGCCTGTTCTACATCATCTCGGGACGTGAAAAAGATGGTTACGTTACTGCTCTGTTATCTAAGGTAGCTGTGCCGTCCATGCAGATTGACAGCATCCCCATCTACTGCCGTTAGCAGTACAGATCTCTGCAACACAGCCTCTGTAAACTGCACACAATAGCCTAATAAAGCACAGGCATAGGTGTAAGTAGACACAAAGGGCCATATTTTCAAAATGCAGGAATCTTGATTTGCACCGATAAAAGCCACAGGACACTGCATTTACAGGAAACTGTACATGCATAATTCATACCAGTGAATGTAAATGGTGCTTGCATATGTATATACCTGTTTGCATATGCCTTTACCAATACGCTGGAGTAATCACTTGTCTATATATGCACATGCATCTTCAGATGTGAGATTAGAACATGTCCCCTGAAGACTCTACGTATATTTCTCTTTCTTCTCCCTGCTCTCTCCATAATGCCTTATAAGGAGTCCTCATAAATCTCCACCTTTCTGCTGCCTTCTTTCCTCCCACTGCTCTTTTTATAACCAGTCTCACAGATCTTTATTATTCTTTGTGGCATTTCTAACACCGTTTTCTGCAGAGTGACCTCAGACTTTGCTATTTTTAAATAAGCGTAGATGTATTTATCACTTAACCTGCTGGTCCTGAGCCATACTCTGACCACCTTGTGCTATTCCACTGGGACAAACCACCCCCACACTTAGTGCCTGCAGCTCCTAGAGAGCCTCCCTTGATTCAGACTCCTTGAGTTTGACCCCTTTATGTGGGTAGGGCTGCAGCTAGAGGCATGAAGATGAGCTGAGGTGTTGTAGGTCTTTGTAGGTCACAGCAATAGCGGCCTTAGGACTGTCGCGGTAAAGTCACTTTTGTGATGTCCTCACTCTCTTTATCTCTGGCCAGAGATTCAGATACGTTCTTTCATATTCTTTTTGTATATCCTTTAATACTAATTTGTGTTTGCTTTTAAATCCAAAAAGTCAGAATAAACATGTTTTTTAATCTCATTATGGAAAAGGTTTTGGTTTGGGTAATGATCCATATTTCCACAGAAATGCAGCCAACTACAAGATAGGAATCTATTTAGTATTTTCTCAGTTTGGCTTTGTACTTCGTTTAACAGGGCAATTTCAAACCTCAAACTGTTGTAAACACACGAGCCATGGATCTGGCTGATAAGAGTGCTGCAGATCAGTAGTACCCCAGGTTGTAAGAAGGACAGGGTACCTCGGTCACTGCTTCAGAGTATTCTTGAGAGGTGAAGGACTCAGTCTAATGGCTATCATCTCTTTATCTGCGTACTGCAGGGTAAATGTTGCCAGAGAGGCTGTGGACGCAATCCTCCTTTGTCAATAATTGAGTGAAGGAAGAAATGACCGCCTCTGCCTTGCCCCAGGATTCTGATGTGGTCCCCAATCAGAGACATCCGTGCCCTGCGTTTGTGAAGCTGGGCAGAACATGGATCTGCAGCCATTCAGTTATTACCTCTCTGCACCATCGGGTCATCTGGAAGTGCAGACTTTATTCGTATCATATTTCTGTCACATTAGGGCAGACTGTGTTTATGCTGGGTTTGGCTCTCCATCAGCTTTTGGAGGCGATGTGCTATCTGGCACAAAGCCTGCCTGTCTCCCCTTGGAGAAAGCTTTTGGAGAAAGCTGAGCTGGCAGCACCAACAGGCACCGTTTCAGTGCTCTGCACCACAAGACAGATGGGATTTTGGTGCAGCACCAGGTGTCCTAAAACTAGATTAGCCACCTGATGAAGCTGTGACATTAGGTCTCTGCTATACCAGCACGGTTTGACAGAAGCAGGCAAAGGGGTGCCCGGAGGTGGCAAGCCTTGGCAAGCCTCTCACTGCCTGGAGAGAACCAGGGAGGACATGGGCTAGGTGATGCATCTCTGCTATTTTAGCTTTTAATTCCTCCTATATGTGCATGTGTGTGCATATGCATGTGTGTGTGAATAAGGGCAGAAAGGGCACTGTAGCAGCAGGGATGAAGGCAGAATGATGATCCGCCCTTAGGTGACTCCTCATCCACCAGCCCTTGGAAGTGGCTGAGCACTCGTACCTCCTCTTGACACAGTTTAAAGAAAGTTTTTACACAGCATGCCGTGTCCGCAGTGGTGTGTGGCTGTGGTACAGACTGGGGGAATTAAAGCTGAGGAAAACAAGGAAATCCTCTGGTCTTCAGTACAGCTGCTGAGGAATGTACCATAAACCAAACCCAGATGGCCTGAATGATGAGTAAGTGCTATCTTCACCTCTTATCTTTTAAGCTTTGTTTTTCACCATCATGCTAAGTGCCCCCTATCTTTGCAACTAGTCTAATGATTACTTTCTCCAAAGTGTATAGGCATGATTCAGAAACAGAAAGGTGACTCCTCTGCACATCAGATTGAGTTACCAGTCTGTGTCACACACACACACACACACACGCACACGCCTTAGAAATGGAGCTGCCAGCATTGCTAGCACAGGGAACCCTCTGGATCTGCCTAGGGATGGATGGGTGCACCCCAGAGCTACTGCAGCCCCTGACACGCCACCAGCCCTCAAGTGTGTGTCTACTGTCCCCATGGATCAAAAGCCACCTCTGACAACAGTGATTATGGCTTGTTGTTTTCCTTCAGAACTATAGTTTTGTGGTTTGTTTTTTTATATATATAAGAATATGTAATGCTTTAAAATGCTACAAAAGAGGGATTTTTTTATGTAGAAATGTTAGATGTCTTTGCTACACACATTAAAAAGCAGTATTGTGTCAAAGGTCAGCAGATTGTGCAGAGAGACATTAAGTGCCACCATTTCATGTATATGTGGATGGTTTAGTCAGGAGAGAGAAACTGGAGATGTCCGAAGGGATGAGTGACCGGGGCTGCTGGCACCCAGCAGAGCCACAGCCACAGTGTGGGTGGGGGAAGGAGAAGAGTGCTCGCTGCTGATTGATCTGTACTGATTTAGTCCTCATTATGAGTGTAAAATCAGAAAAAATTGAGATATTTTGATTAGGACATAACCTTGGCTCCCATAGCATAGCACGTAGAAATGTTTCAGCATAGCTAATATTTGTGAAACCTTTCAAAGATGTGAACAAGATGCTAAATAGGTTTATTAGCACTGCTCCCTCAGGATGCTACAACTTACCTGCTTACAGGCTTTGTCACTCACCTGTGGCACTGATGAGCAGCCGATCCCAGCACTGCTGTCTTGCCAAGGTCCCAGACACGTTCCCCCCAAAAGGGAGACACTCCCTTACGCTTACCTGTGTAGCATGTACCCCCCACCAGAGGACCCTGTGTCCACGTGGGCAAGCCCAGCCAGCCCCAGAGGGTGCTCCTGCCTGTGTCTGGATTCAAGGCTTTGTGGCTAGAAGTTCCCAAAGGCCACAAGATCAGCAGCCCAGCAGCAGCAGCTCTGTGGCACCTAGGACATCCCTGCATGGACACCACGGAGCTGCCAGAAAGTCATGCCTTGGTGATATACGGGGGTGGTCGTGTAGCCGTAACTCTGATGGGGGATATTGCTGTCTATGGTGGCCCTAGCAAAATACATATGGAGTTAATCATGATCTGGAGAACAGTATTTCCCAGCTACTTTATTTGAAAAATGTGAATTACCTGTATCCTCTCTTGCACACATGCACACACACACATATGCGTGTGCACTCACACACATACAAAGGCAGTCTTTCCAGACCAGGGGATAAAATAGGCCAGGCTACATGAATAATGAAAACGATGGTCTTCCCCAGAGACATATTCTAATACAGCGTGATCACGGTGACCTTCTGAGCTCAGAAATTTTGAAACTCTTTGTAACTCAACTGCGGATTTACGTTTAAATCGGACGTTACTGCTGTTTCCATTGTACAAATAGAGTCGAGCCATTAGGTTGGACTTTCATTCCCCAAATCAGGGGGATCCCCCCACCCTCTGTGAGGAAGATCACTGATCCTGTGGCACTCTGCTGTTACCGTCTCCTCTCACTATCCTGTGATCCAGGAACCTGCTCTGCTGACAAGAGGAGACTGAAGAGGCCAAGAGGCAGTCACGCCAGACAGCCCCTTCTCTGGATGAACAAAAATTCAGCTGAAGAAATATTTTATAAAGCTTCTCCTTTTTTCTTATTTCCAGTGGGGAGTATTGTCTGGTGCGGTGGCAGGGTTGCTCTGAAGTCAAGATGGAGAGAACAAAGGAAGATGCCCTGTGCTGCAGTACCCAGGTGTCCTGCGGGTCTCTGGGATGCTGCCAGGAGAGGGACAGGCCTCAGGAAAGCTCCCGTGGGAGAAGAGGGTTGCACCTGCCTTCCCCCCTCCTCTCACGCACTGTACCAAATGGACTGTCCTTTTCCACCACTTGGTTGCTGTGAGAAGGGAGGAGGGAAGGGTATGTCACACAGGAATTTCAAGTTTTGCCTGTGGTAGAGAATTAACCTTGCTTATTTGCTCAATAAACAGCGAGACTTCATTTCTTTAATGTAATCGGCAGCTCCTAGGAAAGCAATTGCCGCTGCTTAGAGGGATGCTGCTTCTCTGAGCTTGGCCACCTTTTGTCCTGGGCACCACTGTGGGTAATACTCTGATGGTTTCAAAAGCAGCATGCAAATAACAGGAGCAGCAATGCATGAGAGCACATGAATATGTCTCATTTGGGGAATGAAACTGCAGTCAACCTAGAGAGATCAGACTCCTCGTCACTAAGAGCTCACGCTGTCAATAATGCCCTTATGAGGGGAGTGGTTACGGGTCCTGTATCTCAGCCGTGACACAGCTATGAGCGATCTAAAATCATATGCTAAATCAATTTAAGTAGATCAATGTTAACTTGTGTGAGCACATGCATTGGACTTCTCTGTCTACTGACATGTTTCCAATAGGAGCACCTTGCCAGCACAGGAATATTTTAAATCCTTGGCAGCCGTGTTTCTCGGTGTAAACGCAGCTTCACTACCAAAGCTGCTTTGGTTCTGATTTCTTTTTTTAAATCTTATAGTAGATTGTAGGTAAAAGAACTGCCCACTCCCCAAGATGAAAATACTACCCCAGTAAATAGGATGATCTGGCAGCATGGCTTGTCTATCTGAGATGCATCTGCTGACACAGGGATGTTGATGTGGGTTCACAGCTCCTCACACCCTGGGCTGCGCAGCCATCACCCTTGATATCTGGAGGGCAGATGCAGCTTTTGCAGAGTCAGACACAGCTCAATGTGAACGCTGGGGATGAGATTGCTCCTTTACCAGTTTATAGGGACACAACAAGTGGTAAGAGGACTGGGGGCACTGCACACCCCACACATCCTTAGCCTTCCCTTCTTGCTTCAGTAAATCTGGATCTGGCCACTGTACCGGCACTGTCAGAGTAGGGCAAAGCCTCTGCCAGGGACAGAGTTTGCAGGTCTGGAGGGGTGTTTGATTAGTACAGCCACCATCAGGAGCGTACCCCAATCGCTGTGTTATGTCTGCAAGAAAGCTTGTATTAAAACAGGTATTTTAACAAAAGTGAAATCAAACTCCAAGACTAACCGACCAAAGCAGTTATATCGTTATGAAGCCTATGTGAAATCAGATAGAACTTCAGTTCAGCTTAAATGCATCCCTACCTGAGTCTGGCCAAATGAAATAAGTCTGGTTCAAACGAGTGGTCACAATGATTTTGCACCAGCTTATTAAGCGGTTTCGAGTCAAACTGACAGTTAAATCAGTGCAAAGTGTCAGGCAGGCATGAGAGTATTATAATCAAATACATGTAAGAAACAGATGTAAATATTTTAGCTAGATACCATGGACCATGTGATAGGCTATATTACAAAGCATACCAAAAATCAGAGCTAAAGAGAATCATTTCATTGCCGATGGTATTTTAATTTTAAAAATTACGTAGCTTTGAAGAGGAGCTTGTATGATGGAAAACTTACTTATTTTTTCTCCAGTAACATTTGTTAGTCTAATGAAAATGTACTTTCTCCCTACAACCCACAGTTTGCTTTAATTCCTAAGGCTGTCATGGCTATAATACAACAACTATTACACAGCACACAAGACTATAACAACGTATGTAGAATAATAGTATAAGAGTAAATATTTACCTGGACAAGCTAATAAAATTAAACTGACCCACAGACAGATATTTATGATCTGGAAAGAAAGGGCTGCAAGATATCCACAAAAACATAGGATAATTCTCCTTATACATCTTGAAGTGATGCCTGAAACTAGCTGTAGAAAGACTCATGTCCCCTTCTCCCCCTGTAATAGCTTCTCCAAGGAATGTTTTCTCATCAGCCTTGTCACCTGATGGCCTCTTTCCCACCCTCCTCCAGAACCAGACAAGCTTTTCAAGAAAGTCCCAACATCCTGAAGAAGGTGGGAAACCCATAGTATCTTCTCAAAGGAGAACGTTCTTCCGGCGCTTAATTTGGAAAGGTCATTCTGAACCTTTTGCTTTCAGAATGTATTCTAAAAGTGGTGAAATCCAGCTGTTAAAAACTGTCATTAAGTGCTGGTGATCTGAATTATACATACCCTAATACAGACAAGACAACTTACCCTTTCTCTTGGTGTACCAGATTTCTACCCCTCTGCAAGATACAGGCATTAGAAAAGAGTCTTTTGTTCTTTTTCTCTCAGATCTCTAATACTTTTCAGACAAACTTTGTTCATCTCTTCTGTGGAGAATTTAGCGTTTTGAAGTGAACTACAGGTGATTATATTGAAGTTTGTGCAAAAGGAAACTCTCTCAAGACCACAATGTAAAGCTTAACATTTCCAGCTTCACAAGATGGTCTCACTTTGCCTGGAATGCCAGATTTATCTCATGTAATTAATAGTTCAGATATCTTCAAACATCTCCCCTGCACTGGTTAAGTTATTGACACATGTAATGCTTTTCTGCATTTCTGGATTGCAGCAAAACATTCCTGAGTAGAGAAGGTGCCAGATTAAAAAGTCCTTTTTAAAAACACTTTGTATTATTGGACTGTTAAAAGTGAATGAATCTGACAGTTTAATTGCTATTTCGTAATACTTCGTGTTTACTTTCCGTGTTTTGCCTAGATTATGTAAACAGGCATTAGGTTAATTTTTATGTGTAGATGAACTATTACCAGGCACCGCCAATTCTGGCTCCCTTGCTCCAACACTGTATTTCAGTGCAAGCATTTCCAAGCACAATGGAGGTTGTAAAACCTAGGCAAACAGAATGAAGTAAAATTAAAAACAACACCACCAACAACAAAAACCAACCAAAAAAACAAAGAAAAGGAAATGTCCATATTTTTTTTCCAAAATCTCATACTGACACTAAATTTTATGTGGTCCTTCCTTACCACGCTTGATTACAAAGACAGTAAGACTAGTAAGAAAGCCCCCAGAAACTAATGGTCACTCAAGAAAAATTATACACAGTGGTATTTATTCTGTGCATTCAGTATTTTATTTTTCACTTTGGCTTCTGTAATAATCAGAGCTTATAAAAGGTTTTTTCTCTGAAAAACAGGTAGCATTATAAAATCAGAGCTCTTCCAGACACTAAACAAATCCTTGCATTGAAGACTAACTGCATTGGTAGTAATCCCACATTATTTCATGTCTCTACTGTCTCCAGAGGTCTCATCCCACATCATTGAAAATACTTCAGAAAAAATATTGATGATGTTTAAAATGTCCGGGGAGAATAAATATCAAGAGCCCGACAGTTTAAGAGGATTAAGATTGCTTTTGCAGAGACCCAACTGAACAATGCCTTTTACTCACATTACATATTTGTAGCAGAGCATTATCATTTGCTGGAATTCTTCTTGGCTGCATATTTTTATCTAATGGAATGCTCCAAAGTATTTCCTCCCTGGATAGATACCACAGAACGTTACACTGGGACATTACACTGTAACTAAGGATGCCCTGTGAAAAACAAGGTACTTCGGTGTTTAGCCTTTCTCCATTTTACTGGCATCTTGCGTTGGGTTTCAATAACCAACAACTAAGTTATTAATCTGCTTCATGTGCTCAAGTGCAGAGCTGTGGATTCTCCTTTCGAGTCTAGACATGCTGGAAAACTGGTGCAAACTAAGTAAATTTACTGAATCTATCCTGCTTTCCATCTTGTATAACTCAGTGGATAAGGAATGAAGGGATATAAAAACAAACATTTACATTAACCTATCCATCCACTAGCTTCTCTCACCTGAGCAGCTTCACTGGCTATACCATAGTTGTTAATCAGGAGAGCAGGGACACCCCTAATAGTTATGTTCTTGGAATATCTGCTTTCAAACAGAAGATTCTGTAGTATTAAAAAAAAAAAAAATCAAAGAAGATTTATTCTTTAGAAAGTTCCCCCTAAACCGTATTAGTTTCTGGCCAAGGATAGACAAATGTCTGTGATACAGGATACCTGGACAACTGGCAAGGGAGACGTTGTAGAAAAATGTTTGGACCTGGAACATGATGACACTGAAAGTAAAATCAGCAAAGAGAAAATAATTTTTAGTTCCTAATTTTATGTGACCTTGTGCACCGCATTAGCAACACAATGTTCTCTCAGTTTGGATAAGAAAATTGTGTGATATTCACAAGGAAACATTTTGAGCATAGCTGTGCTCTTTAGTCTTCTTATTTACGGATCTCTCAACTCTTCCACTCTAAACATTGATGCTGAGGGTCAGATCTCTGCTGTGAAACACTGCTGCAGAGTAGAACACCACCAACCAGCACCACAGGCAGGGCCTGAGGGTGGTAATCCCCTTCTCTGTCCTAAACTGTTTAAGTTAGTCCAGCTTTTTTTAAAGTTATGGAAAGTACAATAGAAAGGGGGGAAATGGTAAATTCAGGTATTGGAAAATATCTCAACAATTTTGAGTTGCTATGATCAAAGTTAATTTAAGTTGTATTTAATAATGGGTTGCTTCATAACATGGGCCAGCACATTTTGTAACAAGCATCTGAAAAAGTTTTCTTGAGGCTGAGCCTCAGATTGGTCTTTGTACATGTGCTTGAGAAAGTAGTCTGTGAAGCCTGTGTAGGGTGCTTTTTGGAGGACTGGGATTAAGTGTAACAATATATTTGGAATATTCCAAGTAAGACCAGTTGCATAGATAACTGGTGGGAAATGTGAGGTAGAGTCCCCTTCCACAACCATTTTCCCTGGTAGCCAGGACCTTCCCTGTTCGGGACACCAATACCCTTCCGTGTACCAGTCCACCACCCCATCAGTACTATTTGCCACTGGCCAGGGGAACTGCATATTTTTTCCCAGTGCAGATGATCTCAGGGATCCAATTGACGTTACAGCCCCACCAGCTGAGGGAGAGCAGCAGATCAAGGTGTGGGGGACAGGCAGGAGGAGTCAAGGAAGTGGGAGAGTGCGTGTTATGCTCCAGAGTGGTGCTGCAGAGAAACATAGCTTTGAAGCTCAAGAGTGGTGAACCTTTCTTCTCCCTTTCCCCTGGCCTCCTGCAGAAGTGGACAGAGTGCTGCACAGGCATCAGGCTCCACTGCGGGGCGGGGAGGGATTATTTTAGGAAGCTGAAATGTTTCTGTCACTGGAGGTCTCTGAGAACGGGATGAGCAGTCAAGAATAGCTTGGTTACAGTTGACCCTCCCTTGAGCCAGAGAGGCAATATTGATAAATTTTTATGATTTTTTCCACTCCTATGATTCTGTGGTCAGAATGGCAGGGCCATGGTTCAACTGGGGCCATAAATCGCATCCTCATTAACTAACACTGAACATATCATAATCATCATAGGCATCTCTCAGTCAGTGGTGTGCGTTTACTCTCTCATGCAGTACTGTCCTACATCTACAAAGGTATCAGATAAGTAAACATCTCTTATACCATAAAAATATTGTTCTTTTAAAAACTAGGGGCACTGCTTCCCCCCATAAAATTTCCCAGAGCTAAAAACTAAACAAGAAGGCATAGCTGAGTGCAACAGGCTATAGCTGCCTGCAACACAGCAGGCAAATGCTCCTAAGCATCACAAGGGCAATACAAGAGAAGAAACACACGAGAATTTAATATTGGGAGTGTCAGTGATGCTGTACTTAGTCCTGTGCTGAAAAATAGGAGCTCAAGAGAGGGTAATCCTTTCCCCACCTGCAGGGAACTTTTGCCTCTGCACCACCATCCCCTCCTGGTAAAAAGTATTCTTAGAGCTGATGGATGGGAAGCCCACAGCAGCTGTGTAAAGGTAATTAACTCCTGCAGCATTTCTGACCCTCAGAGGGGAAGAGACCCCTTGCCTGTGCCTTTTGGGGAATCTGCAGAACTACAGCTCTGGGCAGCCTTGCATTGCCTTTTGGACTGATGCACACACTCCATTTGTTTGAAAGGGATCAGATAATCGTATGATAAACCCCTTGGGACAGAGGAGCAATCCGACTATCTGTTTGATACTGCAGTGTGGATGACTAGACAGAAAAAAAAATTACTAATCAGCTAGTTTACACACATCTCACGCTACTTTTGGGTATGGCAGGTAGTCACATTATTACGTGCTTTGGGGTAAATGGCCAATGGATTTGAAACTAATGTGCAAAGTAGTTTAATTAGTGTAGTGCTCACTGAAATCAAGATTAAAATGACAAAATCACAACATTAGAAGGAGGGTGGTTAAAACCTTAGAAGACATTATCACCTTGTCCCTTGCCAGGTTTATTTCCTGACACCACGAAAACATAATCTGAGGTCGTTTCCAAATACAATTATTGTTTCTGGAAAACAGATTTCAAATATGCAGTAGGAGAAATAAAAAATAAGAGCAACACTTTATTCCTTGAGAAATCTGTCAGCCACTACATAACAGAGCTTAGCAAAAACGTAACCTATGTAACTGAAAGCAATTTCATTAACATTCATCAAAAGGTCTTTTCTCCTGTAATAATCCGGTATTGACCAGTATCAATGCCACATGCTGAGCTAACCACCCTTTAGTCTGATCCCGCAGGACAGTGCCTCTGCTCTCATCACTTCTGATCTCCTAGTCACAAGCTGACAGAAAGGTTGGCCTTAACCTATAATTGTCATCACACCGGTTGATCCCTGTCTATAGCTCCACGGGTGGCGTGCACTTGCACAGAGGCTCACAGACATCATTTTCAGGGCTCAGCCTATGCAGCCCAGTGCAGGGTCCCAGCTTGTCATTTGAAAGATGTATGAAAAGAAAAACTCATGCAAAGCATAACTCATCATCTCTGACTTTTTGATGTACCTAGCACCTCAGACTTCAAAAGAGTAATGTGCTTTTAAAAAGCAGCTCTTCTCAAAAACTAAACAGCTTATTTCAGTATTGGTTGGATAACTGTAGCACTGAGAAGAGACGGCTCATGAATAAAGGAGGCACCAACTTCCCAGCCTCCAGCTAGAAGGACAACTTGGACTGGTGCTGGTGCCAGCAGAGAGGGGACCTTCCTGGGCCCTCGGAGTGGCAAGCACCTTGGCAGCCAGGCAGCTCAGGCAGCTCTGCCTGCCAGGGGAATGGGCACAGGGAGACCCACTGCCCCATCAGTGGGCTTGTACACTGTGTGTACACCTATTTGTGAGGAGCTGGTGCTGAGAAACCCCTGCCAGGCATGGACTACATCTCTAATGTAAGCTGAGAATCCTCTGGGAACGCTCCTGTCCTGCAACAGGTGTTTCTGGGAGCAGATTTAGGTCGGTACTGACTACTCTTGAGAGCAACTGGTAAAGTCCACTGGGGTTTTGTTACCACATAGTGGCCGTGTTAACTGCTAATACTCTTAATGCAGCAGTTTGCAGGTTGCCATACGCAGTGGCCAAACGGTTTTACAGAACTTCTGCATTATGCCACTTATAATCTGAGGACAGGTCTGAAAATCAGGAGGAGAGTTATACAATACAACTGGTTTTAATATTTGCCAGAGGGTTCATATTGTGCTGGAAAGATTTTTTTTATGCCACCATTGAAGGAGGTTCTCAAACCCGTACTGACAAATGCAGCAGTGATTTACAACTTCTAATTCAATGAGAAATAAGCTACAGGGTAGCATCCATGCTGGTACTAAGTCTTGCTTTCCTCAGAGAGTTGTTGCTATGCCTGAGGCATGCAGCTCTTCTCTGCAGAAGAGGTATCGCTCTAAGACCTCTCTGGTCCACAAGCCACTCACCCTCTGCAGCCTCAGATGGAAGTTATTTACAAAACATGCAAACATCAAAGACCCCCTCCGTATCCCGGACTGGGCTTTTGCCAGCACCTGCTCCCACGTCGGGCCAGAGAAACACGGACAATGCTCCTCTCCATGGCCTGACAGGCGCATGTGTACTTTTAAGTTTGAGTCTATGTGTTTTGAGAGACCTTGACTCCTAGGATAAACCTTGCGTGCTCCGATTGGTCTCGCTGGACCCTGGAAGGATACCTTGAAATTACTTATTGCATTTTTGGAAGACCTATCACCTTTAACAAGATGAGTATTTTCAGCTTGCCTAGTCTTGCAGAAGGAGTCAGGTCAGATAAAGAGGGACTAAATTCTGTCAGCATTATCTCCATCCCCTTCCCACCACCACACATGGGCATGTGCTGAGCGAGGAGTCAGCCCATTGACATGATGAAGGGCTACAGGCGAGGAGAAAACTCCTGATTTCAGCCTGAAAGGGCTTGTTGATATGACATCAGCATCAGCATAGGTTAAATCTCTTATGATTATATTGCATTCATTTTTCAAACCAAACACTATATTCTTAAAAAATTCTGCTTCCTTTCCCCTCATTCCTTTGTTCTCATTGCTACCACTGAGCTTCCACTGATTTTCATTGTCTCCTTCCTACCTGCCCTTTGCTTCCTCTGTCTTTGGAGCCCTTAACCATCATCCCTACTCCTCTGCTGATTCCTGCCACTCCTGACTTCTTTGCCTCTCTTGTCTCCTTGTTTTCTCTTTAGCTTCCCCTTCTTAATTTCCCCCTCCTTTCCTGTTTTTGAGATGCACAAAGATTGATTTCCAGCTGAGTGAGGCATCCCACACAGGGGAGGTAAACCAAGGAAACATTTCTTCCAAATTATCACAAGTAGCTGCTCTCACTGTTGTAGTTTAACACTACAGAAGAGAAAAATGGGGTGCAAGTTCAATCTGTGACATGTAAAATGACATATAGGAAGTCAAGTGGCCAAACGCAAAATTCTGGTTAATGTTGACCTTCAGTGCTTTGTGGTCACCTGTTGACAAGTACAGTCTCCTTCCTTTTCTGGTACTGTACATCTTCCCCACAATCTTGCTCAGCAGATCCTCTTACTTTGCCAGTCTCTTCTAAAAGACTTTTTTATAAAATTGTCTCCCTTCTGCTTTCACATTGCATTTTCTCAGCACTGTACTGGGAAAAAACTCTAGCTGTTCTGCATTCTGGCATCCAATTACTAATTCTGGTGGAGCTAGACATTTTTGTAAACACGGCTGGACTATGGATGTTGTGCTTTGTCCAGGCTCCTTTATGACCTCTGGTATGCTACTCATTATATGTGTCTCGGTTTCATCACATCAGGATTTTCAGACTTTCCTTTCTTGCTTTTTATCTGAAGGAACTGGAGTGTTAAAAGTCAAGGAGGGGAATACAGAATTAATATTTTTATCCGTTGCCTGCCCCTCTGTTTGTCCTGCTGCCTAGCTTCCATGCAGCTGTTGAACATTTAAGAAAAACAAGTCTCCCACTGAGCAAGTTCCCTACAAATGTGAATTGAGCTTCAGGCAAAAGGAAATGTGAGTCCTGAGTTCACTCCTGAAATCAAACCCTTGCCTGGCTGTACATAATTCTGCTGTTGTGCTTTAAGGGTGATTTAGAAAAAAATATTACATTTCCCACAAACAGCATAAAAAAGAAATGAATGCTGGTGATCATGAGATGATCATATGATCCTCCAAATCTCACTACGTTTTTCTGGTATTTTCAGTCGTGCTTTTCGAGACTGCTGCTCAGATCCAAACAGAGAGGGGGAGGATGTGGGATTACAGAGAGAAGATGACCCACTGGTGCTAATCAGATTTAATACTGGGAGGCCCTCGTGCACTCCACACTGCTGGCTGGAGAAGACCATACTTTTCTTTCCACTTAAAGACACTGGAGCTACACCCCACTGTTCAGCAGGGAGTAGTATTTCTGTCAGATATGAAGGCAACTTCTAATCTGTGCTGACCTTGGTGAGAAACTCAAGTCCAAATGTAGTAACATAGAAGCTGGCAAGTCAGCCTAAGAATTTCAAGTGGAGGAGTCTTCCTTGCCTTCTATCTTCCTGCCTTTCTCTCCTTCTTTCACTTCAGATCTTATCAAGGATCACTTGAAGTGCAGCGGCCAGTTGTGTCGTTGTCCCTGCTGTTATGACAGAGACGCAGAGACCATTTACTGGACTGACCGACTACGTGCTGCTGTTGTTATAAATTCTTAAAGGCGGAGATCCATTGAGAAAAGCATTTTACCTTTTTGTGTGTTAAAACTGCAGAAGTTGATCTAAATTTTATATCCGAACGTGATGCTTTACAGAAAGACCCATGTCTCTGCCCCAGAGGCTCTGTACTTTTTGTTTTCCAAGACAAATACACAGACACACACGAAGGTCATAGACAGTTCTCACCACCACTGAAGGTTTCCACCGCTCAGGTGTGTTAGTGCCCTCTTCTACAATGACTAAGACAAAACCTGGACTATAGAAATGATCTATGCTCTCTCTACTTCTTGATTCCTTCCCGCATCAGTAATCTCTTTTATGCGCCTTGACAACCAAGGAGCTAAAAGTGCTTTGAGCTTGAGTCCCAGTTCGGGAATTATTTAGAAGTCTGAAGGATGATGGCTATCTTTCTGGCTATCTTTCTCCTGGTTATTTTTCTGGAAGTGAGCTTATTTTTGATCATGCTAACGGAAGGTTAAAAGCTTCTGGTTAAAACTTTGGGGGCTGCTTTGTACTTTGTTAGTCAAGCAAGCAGCCTAAGATTTCTATTTACTGCTCATGACAAAAATTATAAATTATAGATGGCTAAGGCTTATTTATTGTTTGTATTACTGCAGAAACAGGCATGTTGAGTCAAAGACACCCCCCCCTATATTCAGCATTATATCAGGCAGAACAAAAGTGCTTTCCTTGCATCAGAGTATTTACAATTTCATTACAAAGCAACGGAAACAGCAGATCTCGAGGCTTCCCCCAATTCAGCAGACGTGTGCACCAGTCCAGGAAAGGGAGGGGGCATCGCCTCCCCAGGGACCACCCCATGGCTCTGTGTCCCCAGGTGCAGGGACTGACCAACTAAATCCAGCTGCTGATGGGGACACAGGACCCCTCTACACCCATACACCCCCTGCCAGCCTGGGGCTAACAGACACTGTGCAGGCAGGGGGTTGGGGCAAAGGGGTGACTCTCAAAAGCAAAACTTGATGTATCTGCAATAGATACAGACAGGTGATGGAGGGAGACCGGGAAATGAGAACACAATGTGGCTGAGTAATCAGTAACCATAGGTCAGCCACATGGCTACCTAACTGCAGTCCCATTTTCTGTAGATGGCATGTCAAAGGCATGATTTAATGAAGGTTTTGAAGGATACTGCCTCCAGGCATCAGGAGTGGTGTAAGGCGAAGTACAGAGGTTCCTGTTTGAAAATCTCAAAAGCGAGTGAATGAGGTGAGTAGCTGTGACCATCATCAATACTGAAAGACATAATAAATATGGTGGGGTTAGATGAGGAAGCAAAAGATAAGTAAATTGTGCTTGAGAGAGAGCCAGAGGAACGCTGCAAAGAGACAGGTCAAGGTAATGGGCTAGGGAAATTATCCTTGCAGCATCATTCTGGGTGGGCACTAGCAGAAAAGCACGGTACTTGCTCACGCCAAAGGAAGAATGTGAGAGTACTAAGACACAGTCTTGGTGTTCTCTGTGTTTCCTTTTAAATTTCTTTTCCTGTTTTCCTCTGTCGTTGCTGTGATCCAGAAAACATTTTGCCTGCAACTACAGAGTTTTCCCAGATTGATCGGCCTCGCTCAGGGAGTGCATCACAGCAGAAAGGATTACACGCCTTGTGCAGCTTCCACCTTGCAAATGTCTCCTGGCTTGTCCAGGAGCCACAAAACACGACTAGAAATGGTCAGGGGGACAGGTAGTCTCAGGTGTAGGAGGGGGCGCAGAGCAGCTTCACATACCACTTCCCACTTATGGGCTGGGGCTCCTGAGAGGGGACACAGCTGCCCAGGTGGTGGGCAGAGGTGGGTGCCTCTTGGGGAAGCAGCAGTGGTCTCTGGTATAGCCTGCTTGTGGCACCAAGTCTTTCGGAGGGGAGATGATAAGCTTGGCAGAGTCTGCTGGGCTGACTGGCAAAGGGTGGGCATCTTGGAGTGACACGTGAGCTTGTGGAGGATGGGGGTCACTCAGCAGCAGAGGCTGGAAGCACATCATTGCCAGCAACAGAGGGAAGGTGTTTTCTTCACCTACTGATGTGCATCTACGGCAGACCCTGGCCATAGGTGAGGAGGAACCGGAACTTGCTTGAATAAAGCCCTGAGCAACCTCATCTAAGGTTGAAGATCACTCTGTTTTGAGCAAGAGTTTGGACTAGATGACCTCCAGAGGTCTCCTCCAACCTAAATTACTCTCTGAGTCTACTCTAGATTCAAATTTTATTTTCAGAGTGGTGTTTTAGCACTCGCTGCCGCTGAACCCTGCAGTTCTTGATACTATTAGTAATGCCAAGGTGTTTCTGAACAGTCAGTTTTCTCAGTGCCAAGCCACAGGGATTTCCTCCTGAAGACAAAAGAGCCTCACTCACCTGCTGCTGGAACAATTGGATAATGGCATTACAGAGACCTTCAGTGCCTCTTTTATCTCTCTTCTCTGGGCATTCTTTCCCTGATGAGGAATTTCCTCAGAGCACTGCCTGAGAGGCATCTTGGATGAGATGTATTTGTGCAGCAGATAAAACACTGCAACAGAGGTCACATTCTTCCCTCTTTGCCTACATCATTAAGCTTGCCTGTAAGCTGGTGTCCACACAGGTGATCTACTGTCCTTGCACCTGCACACCACATTATTTAGTCTCCTATTACACTGCATGGCTACCAAACTAATAACACGAAACTAAACGACAGCCTGGGTGTAGCTTTCTCCTCCTTAGTGGGAAAGTGTACCAGTCGGCATTACAGGGGGACGATGAAATGGAGTCCTTTGAGCTTCTTCCTTCTCTGAAAAGTCATACAGCATACTCCTTTTTTTCTTCTTTATAAAGCCAAATTTTATTTTTTTTCCCACTGAAGAAAAATTTTCAATCACTGTCTCTTTTAAACTTGAACACCAAAACCTTGCCTCCTGGAAACACCAGTGTTTTGATATGGACTGATTGGCAGCTGTCCAGCAACCACATCTTTTCCAAGGCTGAGACAGCATCATTTGGGCAGTGACCAGGCCATGCTGCACATCTCTTCAGCCAAACTCCCAATGGGATGGACCTTTGCCGTCTCTTGCCCTGTCCCATGCCCCATGTCCCATGGGCAGGTGATGACAGTTGGAAGCTTAACATATCTGTCCAACACCTCCTGGGAAGAGCAGGGTAAGCGAGGAAATGGTGAGGAGAGAAACTATACTAAAGGCTGGATCTGCCTCTCCTGAAATGGCTCCAGGATGTCTAACAGCAGTCTCTGGGGCCTGCAGTAATGGGCAGCTACACACTGGATGACACACTTGTTATTCAAATATATGGCCTTTGTTTAAATAATTGTCAGATTCAAGACTGCAAGTCAATTTCTGCTACTAACATTATTTTTTAAATTGCACAGGTCTTGTGTCTTTCTCCATGAATATGTCTGTTCTGATCCAGATCACCTCTGTGATGTGAACCTATTAGATTTAGAGGTTCTGTTCATTTTGTTTATCAGTGTGATTTTTCTGGGGTATGGTAGCTCCTGGGAAGTAAAGAAAGGGTTTTTTCCCAGCTAAATTTGCAAAATTTATTCCTTTCTTGTTTCTTCCTATGGTCTTACCAATGCTGCTTGCATGTAAACTATTTTTACATGGCTATTTTTGTAATTTTCATCCTTTTACCCTTGTCAGTATTTTGTTAGGCTGACACATACTGGCTCCTTAGGCATATGCATTTATTTCTAACAGCGTCCTGGGATTTCCTATCACAACTGGACAAAAGCAAAAAAGCTTAACATAGTTGATAAATACAGCTGAGGTGAAGTCAGAGCTAAGGTATGTTCTTGAGAGCTTCCGATTTTGAGGACACTTACATGATATGTTTCCACTCAGCTTTTGTGTCAAAAATATCTCAGTGTGGTTCCACTGCTGATAAAAGCTGCAGGAGTGATCATGTAAACAAGCCTCCAGGCAGCTGCTAGGGCTTCTAGTCGCTGTCTTGCACAAACCAACCGACCTGGATCAGATATGGGGAGCCCTTGGTAAGCACGCTGGGCAGGTGGCCCTGTTCCTCACCACAGATGGAGGGCACCAACCTTCCCATCCCCATCTGGCTGTCGACTCTGTGGCCACCCTGCTGGTCCTCAGGTGCAGCTGGACCAGGCAGCAGCAGCAAAGTTTATGGTCACTTGCAGGGACCAACAGAGTCAAGACTGCAAGGAGCGGATGGGCAAAATCATGAACGGGGCAAAGACAGCACGAACAGAGTTCACCAACACAGGCTGAGACACATGGTTCATCTCTACAAATGCATCAGAACAGCAATTATAAATGCTTTTGGGAAAACAGCAATTTAAAAAAGTAAGTAAATTAATCCCTGTCCACAGACTCTGCATTTTAAATCTCATTATGGAAGTTATCCAGAATTCAGGGAACTTTAAAGCAGTCATGTGCTAGCTGCAATGCTAAAAGATTGTCCTGCCATTCAAAAAGTCTGTGCTTGAACACCTTATAGGAGTTTCCTCAAAGACTTTTCACTGGAAATAGGTCTAGCTAACATGCCAGTAGTGCTTTAATTATTATCTTTTTTGCTTCCTTGGTTTCATCCTGAAGAGCGTGCATGCATGTTTCTGCCAATAGCCTGAATAGTCTCACCTCAGCGCCAACACTTGGTGACTTAGGAAGAGGATCATCTGAAGTGTATGTGACTCCACTTCACTGAAAAGGCCGTCAAGAGAAACAGACTTCGTGCCTGAAAAACACTTGGATATAGCAAGAGGTAGTTGCAGCGTTCAGGGCAAAGGTCTGGACAAAAGCCGCTCTGACACACAGGCAGAAGATCAAGAAACACAGGCCAACACATGCCAGAGTCAGACCTGTCATTCTCTGTGATTCCTTCTGTACAGGCAGGGTACAGAGCATCATGAAACACCAAAAGGGAACTGACCGGCCTCTGGGCAAGAGTGGAGATGTTGGATCTCTCTCTTAAAGTCCCTATGCTATATTTAGTCCAGGAAAGAAAACAAAAACAAACAAATAAATAAAAGCAAAAGGAAAGAAGATGGAAGCTGTGCCCATACTAGGGATTAAACAGGGCTGGGACACTGGCCCATGGCCACCTGCACCGCAAGTTTGCAGGTCTGGAGCGGAGCGAAGTTAGGCGTGTCCACACAAGCCATGCTGCACTGCTTGACCTTAAAACCAGAAAGCGGTCCCCGGCACATTTTATTTCACTGTACAGATGTAGCCAAAGAGTTCCAGCAGAAAGAAAGAAACCTGCATTCAGAAAATGACCAGTGGATGGGCATTGGAGGGGGTCTCACTCACTCAGCTGCAGGGTTTGCAGCTGTGCTCTGACACTGCTGGGCACGGAGGAGGTGGTGCCAGGCACAAGCGAAAGGAATAAAGTGCAAGTTTAGATGGGAGGAAGGAGGCTGTGTTCTAGCTGCTTGCAAAGAAAACATTTTGTGGTCAATGAGCAGTGAAAAGAGAAATTATGTGACACAGACCTTGAATTATATTTCCCTTCTTGAGAAACTCCCAGGCAATTCCCTGATCTCCCCTCCTGCTGCATGTGCTGTTCCTGGACGCTCCATGTGTCACTGAGCCCCATGGCTGGCCCTCCCCTTGCCAAAAGCCAGGAGACCTCTGTGTCTACACCCAGGGTCCATGGCTGAAGGGGAACCCAAGCTGTCCCTGCGGCAGCTGGGCTGGCCTCAGCGCTCAGCAGCACCTGGAAAGGAGCAGCTAAAGGCAGGGACAAAGGCAGCTTCAGTGGGGAATGGAGGTGGTGCTGGCTCTTCCTCCACCAGAGTTGTGGGCATCGAATGATGACAGTCAGGAAAGGCTGGGGAAAGGCTCCTCCCTCCCCTGTTGTGGGTGCTGGCTGGTGGGTGACCCAGTAGCATTAGGGGACTATGGGGAAGTTCTTCTTCAGAGACTTGGTTAGACACTACTGAAAGCTTAAACCTGTTTCTCTCTGGAGCTGCCGGGCACCTCAAGTCCTCTGTGTCTCTGGCCTCAAAGGCTGCCTGGAGGCCAGAGCCTATTTGATACTGCTGCTGCAGTGAGGACCGGAGTGCTCCGCATTTGGCATGCAGCTCCCCGGCAGCTCTGGCCTGGCAAAGCCTAGGGTTAACCACAGCCTTTAGCGGGTTTTGTTTCCATCTCCCTGGACCAGGTGACCACACAACTGATTTTCATTCCCTTCTTACTTTCACTGCGCTCCTGTAAAACAAATGCCCCAATATTAACTTCCTGGAGATGAGGAACAAATAATGAAATATTAAGAAAACTGTTGGGCAGGTAAGTGGCTTTAGGACAACGTGCTCGGGCTGAGACACACACACACAGAGGGCAATCTGAAAATAAGCAAGGCTAAGCAGAAAGGGGCAGATGTTGATTCTGTCTTTGTGATCCATGACAGCAGTTTTGTTCTGGGGAATGCCAACAACTACAGGGGCTTTTTCAGTCAATGACTTCATATGTCTTGATTTTTTTACAGAAAAAACTGACCAGTATGCAGAGATCAGGCAACCTGCACAATGGATTTTTAAGAGAATGGTTTTTTTCTAAATGTTGTTTCTATTGTTTTGCTGGGTGAGGACGGGTTGAAATTGTATATGGTTCTATACTACGTGCTATGAACTCTTCTGATCATACCTGATTTTAACCGTGACCTCCACAGGGGATGGATGGATTTACATGTTTAGAAAAAAAGATTTTATACTTATGGTGAAGGACAGTGAAAGGATCCGTTTGCTATCCATTTGACACATTGCGGCTGGTTTACTTTAATATATGCACTATATCCCTGCTGATACTTTTGGAAAGTGCTGGGTAAGAGCATGCCTACATACACGTCCATCCTGCTTTTGTGGTATGGGAGAAGCAGCTTTGTGTGTTCTGGACTAGGAGAGAAACTACTGTGTCCTTTGCTTTTCTTGCTTATGCCATGTGATCTGGCATGAATTAATAGAAGGCAACCCGTCCTGTCTGACAAAAAAAAAAAAGAAAAATAAAGGCGTTTTGGGTTTTTTCTCCAAAATTGCTAAGACGTAGGACCCTACTTTTCTGCATCAGCTGAAATCTAGAGCCCGTCTCGCAGACAGGCCCAGCATGGCTGAGGTCTGCGAGCCCAAGGCGCTGAAGGCTCGGGGCCCCGGAGGCGAGCTCCCGGGTCAGCAGCCGCCAGCAGCCCCGCGGGGGGTGCAGGGCAGCGCGGCCGGGCAGAGAGGGCCGCCCCTGGGCCGGAGACCCCCGAGGGTACTGCCGGGCGGCGGCTCGTCCCGACCCCACTCCCGGCGAGGGCGGGAAGGGAGCTGAAACGCTGAGTCAGCGCTGCGGTGCCGCCACGGAGGGCCCGGGGCCAGGCGGCGCCCCTACCCCGGCGGTGCCCGGGAGGGGAGGGGAGCGGCCCCCGGCCGGCGGCGGGCAGGGCGCTGCCCCCCTTGGCCGCTCCTTATCAGCCCGATTTGATGCTGCAAGGCGTGTCCGGGGCTCTGCTCATGTGATGGAGCAAGAGGCAGGCGGGCGGGGGGACCAGGGGAGGAGGTGATTTTCCTCGCTGGCTCTCGCTCGTTTTTTTTTTTTTTTTTTTCTTTTTTTCTCCCCTCCTCTCGCTCCCTAAAGGAGTTTGCGGAGAGCCGGGTGCCTTCATTCCCGGCTGCGTCGCCACCGCCCTCCACCCTCCGCCAGCGCGTCCGCGGCTCCGCACGGCTGCGGGGCAGCGCCATGGGCGCCGGCAGCTCCGCCGAGCCGTCCGCCCCGCAGGACGGGGACGGGGCCGCCGCCGGGCCCCCCAGCACACCCCCGGAGCCGCTGCCGGCAGAAGAAGCGGCGGCGGCGGCGGCGGCGTATCAGACGCCGGCAGAGCCGGCCAAGGTAAGGTAGGGGCGGCGGGGAACGGGGGACGTGGGGCGGCGGCTGCCGCCGCACCCCCGGCCCGGGGAAACTTTCCCGCCGCGGCGGCGGGCACCTGCCGCGGCCGGCGGGCACCCTCCGGGCCGGGCGCGGAGCCAGGGCGCGGCGGCGGCCGCTGCGGGGCCGGGACTGCGCCATGGCCAGCGCCGCAGTCATAAAACTCCCGCCAGCGGCGGCGGTGGGGAGAGGGCGGCCGCGGGGGCGCCGCCGCTTTTGTGTGCGGCCGGAGGGAGGTGGCGGTCGGGGGGGGATAAGGGCCGCACCCACCCGCGGCGGGGTCTGCGCCAACAAATCTCCTGACTGCGGTCCTGTAGCCGGTTCGCAGCCATAGCCAGGGCTCCCGCGGCTCTCTGAGCCCCCCGCCCCCCATCCTCTCCCCTCCCGAGGATGCAGGTGGGAGGCGCGTCGGGGCGCGGCCAGCCTGCCGGGTTTGCAGTTTCTTCAGGTGGGCGCCAGCCTCAGCGTACCCCATCCTACACCCCTCCCAAGCCCCGGGCGCACCTGAGCCGCAGCCTCCCGCCCCGCCGCCGCGGGCGGGCGCGGAAAGGGGCGGTGGTGGCCGCGTCGTGGGCTGCAGCATGGCTTTCGTGCTCCCTGGTGTCATACCGCATAGGGGGGGAAAGGGGAGTGACTCCCTAACTCTCAGCCACTAGGGAGTAAAGCAGCTCTAGGTGGTGTTATTTTTCAGTAAAGACGTTGAAGAATTGAAAGAAATTATTTTCAAACATGTCTGGCTTTTAAAAATAGATTATGAATGAACCCATTTATCCCTCTGGAATAGGCTCTTTTAGGGGATTCTGGGACTGAAAGGGAGGTTATGTGCACCTACATGTTTATATAGCATTGCTCTGGGGTTAGGCATTAGTTTGTTAGGAGAGAAATAATGCCACGTTTTACCGAGATCCCTTTCCTCAGGCTCTTCAGAGTTTGGGTCCTCAGAGCAGGGTTACTTGCAAGTTTCTGTAGCTGGTGCGTGGGTGTGTTAGAGCTTGAGAACTGGTTATGACTTTGTGTCTTTGACCTCGTGGTTCAGATTTAACTTTCAAGTTGAATTTCCCATAGTTCCTAGCTGCCGCTACTAGACCTCCTTGGCGTGTTTTGACAGATTTGAAAACCACGTTGAGAATGAACTTTAACTGAGATTTCTTTTTAACCAAGTAAGCGTTAGGGATTGGTGTTGGTTAACAAAATATTTAGCAGTAGTGTTGGGTGGTTTTAGAATTCAGATGCTGAAATTTAGACATGAGTGAATTTATAGAGGACAAGCATTTGGCTACTGCAGTTGTTTAAAAATGAAGATAATGTGACTTTGAAGAAGGGACATAATATTCACAGCCATAGTTATCCAGTTACGGAACTAAGACCTGAAAAAAAGAGAATACCATTGATGCTGTTGTCAAAACACGGTGGTAATAATAATTTGTATTTATGTCTTCTATGCTTTAGGGAAAAATGTTTTCTAATAGATTTTTACCTTGTTATTTAAGTAGAACTGTATAAAGATGGAGAGTTCTTGTTTCACTGCTGTGAGAAGTTGTATTACTACTGCTCTTCTTAAACAGCTATTTTTGCCTTGCATTACACTTAAAAAAAAGGAAAAACAAGTTTTAGTGAAGTTTGGACACTTTTTTTGGATTTCATTTAGTCTGTTCCCACTACAGTAAGATTTGTGACACAATTTTTCACCGTTATTCCTTTCAGCCCTTCGAATTTACCAGATCCTGCAGTGCCCCTGGAGAAATCTGTCAAAGAGCTAATTTGTTTGCAGAAGATACAGTGGGGACATTTTGAAGGATGGTCTTCTTTCTTGCACTTTCCAAATTAAAGTGCTTATCACAAATGTCCCTTTTAGAAGAGAAACTTTGAAAACTGACTTTAATGGAATTCAATTTGAGTGAGCCTTGGCAAGTCAATCACAAATAAATTGCCTAGGCAATTAGTCTAAGATAGGTTGTAACATCTCACAGCAGTTGTGCTTTTTTGTCACTTGAGGTAACCTAGTTAGTGGAAGGGGGAGCGTATGCTTCAGTGTTTCTCACTTCTACAGCCCAGGAGATGTGAGAGACCCTGTAAAGTAGTAGGTCTACAGTGCGAGTGATGTTAAGGAACCTTTGGGTGTTGGCTCGCAAGCACTGCAGGTTAAACATGGGCTCAGTGGGTTAGCATCTCAGCTGTTCACCTCATCCTTTCACAAGTTGCTGGTGAATTACAGGTAAAGCAGCTCCAGAGCTCCCATGTTACAGGGACTTGAAACTGGTGGGGGTTTTTTTACTGTAGCAGACAAGGCTTTAACTTGGCAGTGGAGGAGCCGCTCCTTATCTTGCGTAGCCACCCCACTGCAGGAAACCCCCTCTGCAGGGGAGCGTGACAAATCCTGGAGGTACTAATCCATTTTCATGCCTGGACTGAATTCGTTGTATTTGTGAATTGACACCCAAAGTTCTGTTGAAATCAAGGGACAGGGTGTGGTCCCACAGAAGCCTGATGTATCTGATGGAGTTAACTCCTTGAAGTTTGAGCAGCAGTATGCTTTCCCCCCTCCTTTTCTTCCTCCCCCTATCTTGCCCCAGATGATGCAGTCTCACCTCCCAGGGCATCAGGTCCTCACCTTGCCTTTTTGTAAGCAGGTTAAACTCATTAACCCTTCAGGAAACAGTGGATTTTTTTTTTTTATTTTCTGGGCCAGTTCCCTGATGTTTTTGACTCCTACGATGCCCAGGTGAGACCCAGAGCTGGGACAAGGCAAGCATCTGCAGCAGGGCAGGAGAGGAAATGAAACTCCCTGTTGATGGCAGTGACCTGGTAGAAACTGTCTGCTTGTGCAACCTCCCTGTCAGGCTGCCCTGAGCAGCACAGAGGCCTGAAGCTTGGTCTGAGAAAGATTTGACAGATTTCAATAATAACAGTGCTAGAAGTAGGAATGAGATCAGTTTAGTCTTGCAGAGGATACCAGAGAAACCTTGGGTGTCCTGGACCAACAAAAGCTTTGAGGTGTCAGGTGGGAAGAGTGCTGTGCTCCTGCCTCCTCCCCCAGGCATCTGCTGCTTCCCCTTCGGTGTTTCTGGCACTGGGCAAGCTCCTTCAGGGAGCTAACCCCTTAGAAAGCTGTTCAGCTTCTTTGGTAGGTAATTCTCAAGGTAATTGAGGTCAAGGTAATTCTCTGCTGATTTAGCAAGATGTGTTGGCTTCTGGACACGGACAGCAGAAGCAGCAGGTACAGGGAAGCAGGGATTGGGCAGAGAGCTGGGTGACACTTCTGTTGGCGGCAGCACATGGCTAGATTGGTTTGAACATCTCCATCTTGTGAGTTCCCTCTCTGTTTGCAGCAGTGACTTGCCTCTCACTTGACTTCCCATTTGGGTGCTGAGCATAAAGAAGAGCTGGATAAAGATGCCAGTGCCCTCCGCAGCGGTGCCCTCTGAGGTCCCACGGGGCGGAAAGCAACTACAAGCCACGTGGGTGATGCAGAGAGAGCTGCATCATCCTACCAACACCTGGGCTAAAGCAATTGCGTTCACCCCCCTGCTTTTATTTTATTCAGAAGCTCAAGGTACCAGTTTTAATATAGGTTTCTTACTGCGGCCCTGCTGAGGCAGCAGAGCTGTGTTGGACCAGCTACCTGAAACAGCACAGGGAAACTTTTAAAGAGAGAATCTGGAAGAACACTGGCATGCTAATAAACTGTTCTTGCAGCAAAATCTAGGTTTGGCAGAGATAATATTTTGTGGGAATTGATGGCTTTAAAATGTTGAAATGTCGTGTGGTGAATTCCTGGCTTGCTCACATGCAAGGGCCCCCACTGAAGAGCACTGAGTCATTCAAATGGTGTTTTAGGATGGTTCCCATTTCTGAGTAGTAACTCGATTACGCTACCTGCGTTGTAATGAGAGCAAGGGTCTGCTAGACAGTAAATATTTGGAACTGTCTCTTCTAAAGAGGTTACCAGCTCAGATGTCAGAGTATCTTATTGTCTGAGTGCCTGACAAGTACCAGCTGAGACAGACTTACATCTGCTGTTTAAACAACTGTGTTCTGGTGAGGCAGCTGAGTCAGCCTGAAAACACTACATTAGCAATGGTAAAATTAGGCTTAATCAAGTACCAGAGGAAAGTCCCTAGGCTGTATCTCCATTTGGTATAAATGGAGGCATTTGGTATAAATGATGCGGCTGTAGGATCCTCCTGGTTCAACATGGTCCGATTCCCTTTACTTCTGTTCCAGTGGGGAAAGAGAGACCAGTGTAGTTTGGCGGTAAAATTTGGAGGTCTGCCCATGCCAGTGGGGTGGCTGGGAGAAAGCATAAAAATGCTTAATTGAAGAAATGCACAATGGAAATTGGTGTCATGGATCCACCAAAAGGGTGAAATAACCCCCTAAACATAAGGGGGGAGGTGGTAGAGGGAGTGTCTGGGGGTTTTGAAAGCCAAGGCAATTAGCTTGTGTTTGATGTGATAGAGGCTAAAGAGATGCAAAAAGGAGTGTCTGGTCTTTGAAAGACCTTCTGGGTGGAAATGCAAGCTGTGGTTGTAGTTTCTGACAGTAACTTGCTTTGTGCTCAGCCCTCATTCTAACTGATCCTTGGATGTGTTGTACCTATGTGAATGCTGAGGTCCTTGGATGTATTGTACCTATGTGAATGCTGAGGTAAGGTGGTGTCCGAGGGCTGCTGTGCAGAAAGAGCTGAAAGATGGGAGACCTAGGAAGGAGCTCAGGTTGAATCAGGCTTAAGATGTGGACCATAATGACAGGTTGGGACTAATGCTTCCTTCACAGGTTGCGAAAAGAGATCACAGACATGATTTGGGAGCAAAACCTGTCAATTTTGTTTTAGCTGTGTGGATTTCAAGGGTCCTCATCCATAAGGAGGAGTCACAGCTAAGGCTGAGAGTTAGGACCAAAGAGGTTAGATCTGAGAGAATGGAAGATAAGGAGGAGGCTCTTGGCTGTGTCTGCAGGAGATGTTACCCAGAAATAAGGCACATAACAGCATACTTAATTTCAGTGTCTTGTTTTCTCCACCTGGAATTTCCAATGTCCCATGAATCTCTAATGCTTTAGCTAATGCAAAACAAGACAAACTGCTGAGAAGAAAGAGTTGGAATGACCTAAAATACAGGGTTTGGTTTTTTCGCAAATGTTGGTGTTTGAAGATCTTTTTAATGAAGCAGTGTTGAGTAGACCCCCTGAGCAGAGCAACAGTGCTGCAAGGTTTCCCAAAGTTTCAAAATCAAACTTCAGGAAAAATACTAGAGACCATTATGTTAGTTTTCTCAGTTGTTCAGACAGCTGGATCTGGCTATTTTAGTAATCTAGTGTAGAATCAGTGTAGCAGGATTAACAGAATGAGGCAAAATTAACTCTGGTGTGTTTCAGCCTGGTGGGAGGAATCCCTGGAATGATTTGGGTCTGCTACAAGGAATGTTGGGAATGGTGTGGTTGCTGGTGGGGGAAGAAGCTGGGTGCTACTAGCCCCTCCAGAAGAGTGCATGATTGAGGCGCTAATGTATAGTAAGAGAACATGGACCTGCTGTTCATCCATATCTCACATAATTCTTTGCTTAGTTTCCTTTTTACTTTTTAGATTTTGTATGCATTTAATGGGGTCCAACAGTTGGACGTAATGGCCATATGGAAAATAGAGAGGAAGCTGCTGTTGGTTAGAGTGACATGGGTAACAAGCCCCAGGCATTTTAGTCTCGTTAGCTGTGTGTCTGCCCATTGCTTCCACCTTTGTGGTGGATATAAGAGTCATCTTTTAAAAATACGTGCATGATGTATAGTGTTGGCATGACAGAAGCTGAGGTGTTGCTTCACTGATCCTCCTTTGGTTTGGGAATCAAGCAGCTGAAGGATTGGTGAAATGGATAACCAGTTCTCTTTGGTTTCTCCTGCATTTATGAGACAACACAGTCACAAATTAATAATCAAAGGAGAGTGATGAATGTAGGCCGCAGGAGCTTATAAATGTTGATAAACCTGCCAAATGTAACGTCTCATTACCTGTAGATAAATACACAGAGCTGAATAACCAGATTCCTAATTCCGTTAATTTTGCCTTTAAGGTTTTCACCCATCTCTCTAAACTTTGACTTTATATTTGTCTAAGCTTTACAGCCATTCTCAAAGGAATTAAGAACACGTCTCACTAAATTAGACATAATTGGACTAAACTGTAGTTTAGATCCCTTCAGAGAAATGAAGCAGTTAACGTGAATGAAAATTGAAATTAATTCCTTTTGAGGATTAATGCAGTGGGGCAGACTGCACTGACCCTCAAAGAGTCTAAGCAACTTTTCTCAGAACAGAAAACTTCTTTTCTTTTAGAACTAATGATACTGTTGCCTCTATTCACATTACAAACCCCCTCCCCCAAGATGTGTATTTTCTTTTCCTTTGGACACAATTTATGAAAAACACTATTGTTTTATGAGTTTTGATTATTCAGTTATTTAAAGCAGAACACTTGATTTGAAAATCTGAACTTGCTTTTCTATGGCCAAGAATCATATCACACTCTTTCCTAAGAAAGTAGGGTAAAAAGGTCCCTTAAGTTACCTGGCAGGGTAGGGTTATACTCCAGGCCTGGTCAAAGTTTAAAATATTGAGGTTTTTCATGTATCTCTACATTTTTACTCAGTTGTGACTGCTTTCAAAACTAAATTTATGTCCAGAGTGAATGGGGTTTATAATTATACTAGCTGGTAGTAAAAACTAACGTTTTGACATTTAATTATGTTCTTCATACTAGAAAGTATCACAGCATTTTACAGATCCAAAAGGTTATCTACAAGATTCAGTGACTTCTGAATTTTGGTTGCAAACCTTTGAGTTTATATGTAGTTAGAGTTTCCCTGAATGCATCATGATTGTAGAATAAATTCAGAGCTGGGGGAGAATATTAAGTTAATATTTTGCCATGACGCTTGGGTCAATTTAAAAAGGAGACAGGTTGTACTGTATTGGAGTACTGGATCATTCGTGTACCCTGGGTCCTTGAAGAGTCCACAGGTCATTATTAAGCACTTGGACTTTATGTGTCTGTACAAGTATGTCTTTAGATATCTAGACTCTAGTTTTAAAGCAGTTTGCTGATTAGGAGAGGTTTGGGAAGAAAGGCAAGGAAATCTTTTGAATAAAGTGAGGAGTGCTGAGATAGTGCTGTTGCTTTTCTTGTGACTTCAAAGAATTGGTGCTAATTCTGAGGGTGTCATCTTGAAATACCCATCCATGGACTTACCTTCAGATAACTTTACTGGCTCTAAGGGCACTTGGCTAAGGCTGTTCTTGTGTTTGCAGGACTAGCAGCTGTCTTACAAGAATGAATGAGTAAAATTTATTATTAAAAAAAAAAATTTACCTTTAATAAATTTGTATTGAAGAATCCCAAAGCCCTCTAAGAATTGGGCTATTTTCTGTGTCTGTTTGTTGCTAGTCACCACCATTCAGTTAATGCTCTGTGCAGCTGCTGAAGAGCTTCCCAGAGTTTACATGCCTTTGTTCGGTGGAGTGGCATTTTTATTCCTCTTGAGTTCCTGTGTTTTAGATTTATGAGAAGGATGATGTGAGAAGCGGGAATGTAATCTGAGCGTTGAGCCATTCCTTATTTCTTCTATTTAATATCTGGTCTCAGCATGTGAAAATTCTGAAGCCAAATTATTCCATCTGTGGTATTGGCAGTAGAGCAGAACGGGGTCCTTTTTCGTGAGGTGGATTATGTGGCTGTGAAAGGCAGCTTTGAGGAGCACAGCCCCGCCAGGTGGAAACAATTTGGCTTAATTAAGGGCTTCTGAGCTGAAAATGGGGAAGCCGAAGGCACACTTTGTGGCCTCTGGAAGCAGGGGTATGGTGCTTCCCTTGGATCCCCCTAGGCCGGTGGAAAGGGGGCTGGATGACAGGAGGAAAGCCGTTTGCCCGGCCCTTTGTACGTTGATTTGAAATTCCGTTGCAGTGGGCTAATTGCTAATAAAAATAAATAAGTGGATCTCCCCATTCAGAAGCTTGTTTTAGTGGGTTTTGGAAGAGAACCGTCAGGAATGTGATGTCTTTCTGATCCCAGTTTGGTGCTTCAGCCCTTTGCATGTTACATTAGACTGAAAGATGGGATGTATGTGTGGTTCCTTCGCTTAATTAACTGGTCTTCAATGGCAGTATTTTGGGACTACAGCTGAGTAATAAGACAATGATATGTAATTAAGGTTGGCAGTTCTACCAGAGGAACTTTAAACCTACGCTTCAGGAATAGAGATTTAAGATGTAGTTAATTAGATGACATGGCTTCTATTGGAAGGTAGTACAAGCAGTTGGAAAGCTAGTTAATTAAACAAATAATTAAAGGGTAAGGAATTAGTTTGGTTTTTTTTTAATGACCACAACACATTTCATACTTTAAAAAATAAAAACATGTTTCCCAAAGTATTTTCCTTGTTATATGGCAGCCAATGCAAATTCTGAAAATATCTAAAATGTATCAAATGTGGAAGCTGAAAAAGGGATTATTTTTTAACACATATTAGCAAACTTAGAAAAAATTTTTCAAATATTGTAGTACAGTCACAAAGAATAGCAAAGTTTTTTCCCCCGTAAGAAAAATCTCTACCTAATAATTGAAGCTCAAAAATTCTAGTTTTAATCCCCATTTCACTGAATTTCCTCATCAGATATATATATATATTTTCTGATTTCTGTCCTGAATAGTTCAATTTCTTTATACTTGTATTATGATGATAAGCACATCAGCAGCGGAGCAACACCAAAGGCTGTAATGTAGACAGGATTCTTGCATGTATCAGAGCAATTGTGCCAGATGTCTTGAAGAATGAAAAATATCTTTCCATCAGATAGATCTACATTATCCTGGTGTTTTCCTTCATGTTAGAAACCAATTTCTACACACGGCTAGAGGCTATTGTCTGTTAGACTTGCTGCTTCCATGTGGGAGAACAGTAAATAAACCGTCCCAGAATATGTCTTGGGTTTTGTTATTTTTGGGTGTTTTTTTCCCTTCATAGAAGTATTTTGCTTTATTAAAGTTAATAATTTTGAAATGGAGAAATACTATGCAGAAGCATAGAAGTGTTTATTTCCCAAGATGCTTGCATGCATATATGCAAAATGAGAATGAAAGAACAATATTCTGTGAGGAGAAAAACCTGGCCTAATACTGATGCTGCTTTTTCTTCTTCTTCTTCTTCTCTCTTTCCCCTTCCCTACCATCCTTCATCCAATAATTGACCATGCAGATTTTAGATGCAAGTTTACCAGTACATGACGTTAATGAGGACAATTTGGAGTGTGATGCCTCACCACAGGAGCCACAGCAGCCAGGAGCTGTTACAGCACCTCAGGAGCTGGATGGCCAGCAGCCAGAGGTGGCTTCACCCCTCCAAGAACCACCTGGAGAGCAAGCAGAGGCTGCTGGAGCAAATGGTAAGTGAAAACCTGTGTTCAGTGGACAGACTGTAAAGGCCTAGAAGCTGAATGGAGTGAGAAGTTGAAATGGGGCTCAACTAGCTGTCTCCTAAGCAACAGGTTACTCAAGTGATGCCTTGATTCCTCAAATGCTCTTCTAGGGCATTGTTTTATTGGGACATTTTTTCTGTATACCAGAGTTTGGATAACAAATGGGTTGTGGATTGAAGCTGTGAAGTTACCCATTCCCCCTTAGGGGTAGTTCTTTGCTCTCAGTGCACCCTGCCGTGCCTCTGCTTGCCTGCTGCCAACCTCTCAACCATTCACCTGAAGGAACAGCTCAGTTTCCACTTCTTATGTGAGGAGTTTCTACTGCACAGGCCTGTCTCTTCCTTCATAGGGCAGAAACCTTAGTGATATTGATGGCAATAAACTATTTTGAATTTGCAAGAAGGGACAGGCTCCTGATCCATTGGCTCTACCTTGATTAAAGTTCCCTTTCCTGCTGCTTCTAATCAGACTTGCATTTTGACTGCAAAACCTTTCTCATGGTAGCACCCAATCTGCTCTGTCCTGGGAATCTCCTTCTTGCCTTGCTGTACAGTCAGAAATGTGCTGCTCTTTCTCCTGTGCAACCTGGCAACCCACCTCTTCTTCCCTGATCAGCCTCTTCTTGCTGCTGCCTTCCCTCTGCTCCTGCTTGCAGCCATAAAGTGAGAGATCCACTTTGGCAATCCTGCTGCACGCTGACCTTTTTGGCAGGAGTCGCAATAGGGAGGAATAGTCAGGGTAGGCAACTAATGCTGGTGTGAGAGAGCAGGGCAGGGATGGGGAAAGGGTAGGATGGACCACATTCCTCAGTGTCAGCCTGTAGAGCAGCTTCAGGCATTTGTGTAGCCCTTAGTGTCCTTTGGGGTTTGAATTCTAGTAAAGAGAATTCTTTGTCATGTCTTCAGATTAGTTGTCGTAACACTATTATCCCAATACAAGGTTGCCATATTTTATGCTGAGCATTTTTGCTTGTTTTTTAAATTGTATTGGTAGGGGCTTTTGGCACTGTAAAAATGGGATGCAACGTGGTTTATCTTTCACTCATGATAAACACTGCTTCTTTTTAAAATATTACTCTTAACTGGCTGGGGGTGGGAAGATCACAGAGTCATCTGGTTGAAAGAGACCTTTAAGATCATCGAGTCCGACTGTACACCCTGCACTGCCAGGGTCCCTAAACCAAGTCCCTCAGTGCCACATCTACACATCTTTTAAACACTTCCAGGGATGGGGACTCCACCTCTTCCCTGGGCAAAATGGTGAGATGATACTTGTTAAACAGTCAGGAAGGAAGAGAAAATACCCTATGATCTAAATCAGAATCAGAAGATTTCGTGTTGGTATTCATCTTCTGGATCAAATAACAGAGAAGGCCTTTAAAATGGCATGAATTTCAAGTTAATAGTCAAATATTTTAATTCTTGTTGAATAATTCTGGATTGTGGCTTCAGTTGTACACAACTTGTGTTCCAAGGATGTGTAATGAGAAAGAAGCGAGAAGCTCCCTTTGAATGCAGATAGTTACATGTGACCAAATGCATTAAGTGCTGTGGATGTAGATAGCATTAGGAATTTGTGCGTGAGTAGACTGCTTGAAAAGTCCTTGTTTTCTTTGATGATCGACTCTTATGCGATTGTGTGATATTGCTGTTTTAATGAGAATTTATTTTACTGTTGTCAATGGAACCAAGCCTACATGGTAGCATAGTGCATGTGAAAGGGAAGACAATTCTACGGACTTGCTCTCAGAGTAAAAAGCCCTTTATGGTGGCATGGGTATTCTGGTAACAAGAGCTGAAAATGATATCATCTCTAGAGATAGGTAAAACCTGTCTGGTCAAGCATTCAGATAGTCATAACTGTTCATATCCAACCCTCTGGACCTTACAGTCCACGTGTCTTTAGGCAGATGAAAAAGGTGGGAATGAGGTATCTCTTAAATGCTCCATGCAGAGAAGTCTCTCTGCATAGAGAAATACATAATTTTAGCTCTACATGTTTTTATGTTCACCACTCGTTCTTTATTTAATCCAGTTTGCAAAGTCTGTAAAATCAAAAATATAGCATGGCATTGAGGCAACACAGGTAATTGCCTACAGTAAAGGATGGAAGTATTGGGGGGTTGGTTGTTCTTGTTGTCGTTTGAATCTCGTGTTCAGAAGACCATGTGTGAGATGGTCCAAACTCATCAAAGTTGCCATTGTCATATTAAATTAACTGGGAATTGGTGGTGACAATCAGAGACACAAAGGCTGTGAATGGCTGGCCCAAGTATCTGTGTGTCATCAGAACGTTGGAGATAACCACCATAACCCGTAGAGATGTTGTTGCTCTAATAGAAGGTCACCTGTATCAGGTACTGATCCTTTACGTTTTATTATATCCTATTTCATCCCTGTTTACTAGCACTAAGAGCTGCCGGATCGTTCCATCACTACAGGTGTTCAGAGTAATACCTTTCTGAAATCCTCGACAGCAGAATTGGAGGCGATTTGTGATGGAATTAGGTTGTAGAGACTTCAGTTAAAGAAACCCAAACAAACAAAAACAACAAAAGCAACCCCAACCCCTAAGGGGCTGTTAACGGCCAAAGGAGGAACTGTTTCGGCATGCAGGCACAGACGGGTTTAATATGTTTGTGGGGTGTGGGTTTGGGCGTTCGTTTTGGTTTTTTTCCTTATGAGGGGTAAACTACTTGGGGCTCTTAACCGCCGCCCGTGGCGGTTTGGTCCGGACACCTGTCGGCAGACTGCACCCAGAAGGCGTTACCGTGCCTCGGGAAGCGGCCGTTCCTCGCTGCGGAGCCGGCACCACCTCCCTTCAGAGAGGGAAAAATCAATACTTGCAGTGACGGTTTCAAGACGGGCACTTCGAGGCATAAAGATTGCAACTGCCGGCAGCGCGGCGGCGGGAAGAGGCGAGCCGCGCCGTGTTACCGCGGGCGAGAGAGGGTCGGGCCGCGGGCGGGCGCCTCCCCCAGGGCGGGGCCTGGCGGGATCGGGAGCCCGGCTGCGGCTCTACGGAGCGCCGGAGGCGGTGGCACCGGCCGCGGCCCGCCCGCCTCTACAGTGGGGCGGGGATGCCCCGCGCCCTGGCTCCCCGCCGCCACGCAGGTGGGAGGAGCCTCATCCCGCGGGCAGCGGGTGTCTCGCGATCGGTGGGTTCAGAGATGCTGGGGACCGCGGCGGTGGCGGGCCGGGCGGCGCGGCGCTGCTGACGTGTGAGCGCGGCCGTTGGGTTTTGTGCTGGCTCTGCGCTGGAGAGCGCCGGGGCTGGAGCGGGTGACGCCGCGGGACTTAATGCCGCAGCAGGTCCGTGGCGTGCTGTGCTGTGCGTGCCGGAGCGCTCCTGCGGCTCGGAAAGTACGGCTTTACTTTAGATTTCCTGGCAGCGCGTTAGGAGTTAAAGGGTCTGTCTGGAAGACTTCTACCACAATGAGAACCTTTCCCAAGTGAAGGGTGCTGAAATTTTTAAGTTTCGTGTCCCCTCAGTCGGGCATTTGCTGTGGTATACTTGTAACACAAGGCTTTTATAAATAAGTTTGTATTTATAAACTTGGTTTCTTCCTGCAGTACCAGAATATGCCGTGGTATCTGCCCCGAGGAGCAGAAAGAAAAGGTAGTGACCGCATCGGTTATGGTATTTGATGTTAGTCGAGCAATAATGCAGTAGAAGTATCTTAAGGGCCAAACTTGGTGAAATTGAAGGAAATGTAGAAGTTAGCATCGTTTATATGTTGTAAAAATATTTGCATGAGAGAAATGAAGCTGTTACTCTGTAGCTGTTTTAATTTTAATGAGGCAGAATCCAGAGGAGATGACCACCGTGGCAGGGGTGTGTATGTCTACACGTGTCTGTGGCAGCAGCATCCCAGCCTGTGGTGTCAAAAAAATGCTGTGTGCATTGAACTCTGTGCATCTTATTTAAGAAAGCAGTGCGTGAGGCACTGAGGTATGAGGGCTAACACCATAAACTAATCAGGCTTTCTGAAAAGGTATTTGGAGGAGCAAGAATTAAAACTGAAAAAACATTATCTTGTACCCCTGGTTTTGCACAAACTCTGTTTTCCAGAGAAAGGCGCAAGTGGCATTATGAAATTTAAATAAAACTCACTTTTTTCCTAAAGATAACTAATTTGCATCAGAATCTCTCTGAGATTGATGATTTATGTTTTTAGAAAGCTAGGAAAATTTTTTATTTCATCGTATTAAATAGTTACTAGTTTTATATTGTATTTATAGTTACTTGCTTGTATTTTGTTTGCTAGGGCAAGAATTCAACAAATAGTGGGGGTTTATTGATGCAAAATACTTAGCTTTACAATACATATTGACAGCAAAGCCTGTGCAACTCTGTCTGCATTTGGAGCTGACCCTGGGGAGGACTGTACGTGATGTGAATCATTTCGTAGAGGAGGAGATAGTCTACTGCTGTTTACAATAGGGTTTTCATTAAACTGGATGTTTAATGAGCTTATCACATGCTGAGTCTTTTTCCTCAAGGGTTCTCTATTTTTTTAATTTCCTTTTATTGTTAGTAATTAAAGGTTAAACCGTTTTTCAAAAGCAATCCCTTTATAGGGGTGCACAGTTTGATAGTTTAAGGTTTTCCTTATTTAATCATTCTTGTGGAAACTTGGGTTTTCCACTGCACCACAACTGCTTCTATGGTATGTTCTGCAAGAACTGCATCAGGCTCCTAGTACAAATTACCATTTCTTTGAAGGGACAGAGTACCTCTCCTTATTGGTATGCGGGACTATTGTGTCTAATTCCTGCAGATGCAGCTACGTTTCCTTTGTGGTGAGCTGGTCTGTGGTGTTTATGTTACTCTTTGTGCAGTCATCTTGATAAAGAAATCTTCAATCTGTTTTTCATTGTGCATTTTCATTAATCATTCAGGGTTCTCAAAAATATGCCTGAATTGCTTATCCCGACCTTGTTCTGAGCAGAGCAGATTTATGTTTTTTTTTTTTTTCCCTTCAAATCCCCAAGTGCTAGTATTACATCTGTCTTATGCTTGGTGAATACATTTTATTTTAAAAAGTGGAATCAAGTCACTGAACTGTCACGAGACACGGACAGCATGGGTAACCATGAAATTTCATGAATGTCTGTAGCATGCTGGTTTGGTTCCCAGCAGAACAGCTGGACTGGTTTGAGAGCAGTTTATTATTGTGAGTTCATTTAATGAAGAATCTTTAACTGTGGTAACTGTATATCCAAGCCATGGCTAATGACCCTTCCAATTTAAAAAAGGAATAAACAAAAATATTTAGCAGATCTTTACTGGTTTTTTTATTATTATTATTTTTAGTGCTGTTTCTTGAAACACTGAAATGAAAGAAGAAATATCTTAAAATCTTGAGTGAATTAAATATATAACTTCCCTTGCTGGAATTTGAGAAGCTGGTCTCTAGGTTGGAGCAGACAAGTACAGCTAAAGCAAAATCTTCTAAAAATAAAGATGTGCGAGGAATATTACAGCAGAAAAGATTGGGCTTTCTTTTAAGTTATTTCATATGGGGTTAGGTACAATGTCCTTTTCTGGGGATGTTGCTTTTGCGTTCTTAGAGTTCTCAGCCATGAAAAATGATAGCTATTTTGCAACTTTCCTTTTTCCATTTTTAAAAATGGACACAAAAGTATGTGAGACTTTTAAAACTTAACTCTTCAGTTGCCACCCAAGTACCAGAAAATTGAAAGCTGAAGTTAATGGTATTTGTTTCTAAAGCTTTGAAAGAACAACACGGTTAGAAAGCTCATTAATTACGTGTATGCACTGTGAAATTCAGTATGCAAAAATCTCTGTAAACCCTCCCTTGCTATTTAATTATTCTGAAAGAACTCCCTCCCCACAATTAATGTGGCAAATCAGTCCTTAGAAATAATTGAGTGAAGAGAATGGGGAAGGAAGTGGTATGTGCTTTCCATGAAAGAACTATTTGCACACTGAAGTGGAAACAAATACCGTGAATAGTAGGGAAAGGAATAATTTGTGAAATACATTGTCAAGAAGCAGCAGTGTCAGAGAGTCTAAGTGTTGAAGTTTTAAAAAAAAAAGAAAGTTAGAAGGGTAGCACCTGGATGTATTTCTGTGTTATTTTGTTACTGCAAAGTGGGTGGTGTGTTTGTTTGATTTATTAAACCCAACCTCCTGAAGCTTGGGGTTAAAAGAATCGGGATTTGTGGTATAATGTCAATTCTTACATTCGGCAATGAAAACCTAAAAGCACGGCTTGCCTTTTTTAATTGCTAAAGTATTTAATTGCACTAATAATTCAAAACAGCTACTTTATTCTAAATAAATCTGTTCAGGGCAGCTTTTTCATAGATATTGTAATTCCAAACTGTGTTTTATTTTTAATTACTGCTTCTTCAGCCTTACCAGTTTTTACCATTTGTCTTTAAATGTTTCTAATAATAATAGAATTGTGCAGTTAGGGGAAAACTGCATTTAACAAATGAAAACTTGGTATATCATTGACACTCACTTCAAATTATGGGTTTTTTTAATTGCCTTTTCCTGTTTCAGTGTTGTGTGAGTTTTAGAGCAGCAGGAGGTGTTTTTTTACAGGTTGTGTTCATAGCAAATCTAGGTACAGCAGAAAGAGATGATTGTAAAATACCCCCTTGGCCCTATGTCTTCGGCATTCGTTTATGCTCATGCAGACCTACTGAGAGCATTATGTATGTGACCAGGAGCACGATTTGTCCCTAAATACTTAAACGTTGAACAAATGAAAGCAGCACAAAGTCCTCTGGAGCCTTTTCGTGGCCAGTGGAGTTTGCGAAACAGGCACTGGGTGTGTGTGACATCCATCTGAGAGATTGAGAATGTAGGGAATTCGTAGAAAAAATCCAGCGCTGTGCTGCAAATCCTTAGGGGGAAAAGTCAACCAGCTCCAGATGTTGACATGGTTGACTGAGAGCACATGAAGTGCTGTGGATTTAACTCTTGCGGTCAGAGTGCTTTTTTTCTAACACTCTGGCAACTAGTAGGGGCGAAACACATTTTCACTTCTAGATATGGGTGAGATGGTGGGAGCAGTTAAGTTGCATTGCCAACAGTAACTATCAGCCTACTAAAAGAGAAGTGATATTTATTAATTTAATTTTTAATGGGATGAGACAGGGATTCAGTCATTCTGAAAATCCTAATTTTTCAACATCTGATCAGTCTACTTCTGGTAAAGCAAATAAATTCTTAGCATGGAGTAAGCTACCTATGAAATTCTGAAATCAAGCACTCTTGATTCCCTAAGACTGTCAATCTCATGCTTCTTTCAGAATAACACAAAACACTTACAGTTATTAAAACACAAGAAGCACCTTGATTCAATTAATGTTTGAAAGCTTAACTGGTATGTAAGCAGTTAAAGTAGAATTTTGCCGTTAGTTCTTAGCCACAGTGGATTTAAATAACAAAGTGGATCAATTTTATAATATCACTTTTGATTTTTATCGTTGCCTTTCGATATGTTTTTATTGTCTTGTTTCCTTGATAGCACATAGCTGGTGAAGTGCAGCCCTGCTCCAGTCTGACCTAAAGAAATTGTCTTTGTAGCAGTGTTATACTAGATTTTTTTTTTTCCTGGTGGGTAGTTTGATGAGGCTTTCCTGTGTTTCTTAAAGATGCTTTCAAATTCAATGAATTCATTCAGAAAGTGCTAGCTGTTGTGCCAAAATACTTGAGGCAGTGACATGCTACACTGCTCTGAACAACTGTGTAATAACTTCCAAATCTTTCAAAGGAGAGTTCCTCACAGTTTGCTTTGCATTCAGAAGTGTACTAAGAATGTTTGGGCACCAAGAATGTCATTAATAAAAACATTATTAAAGGATCCAACTGCTAAATATAAAGTTAAGCGTGTACATTTGACTTCTTGGGTCTCTTCCTTCTTTTGTACCCCACTGGATATAAAAATGCTCTTTGGGATATACCTTGTGAAAGAATGACTTTGGTATACGGTGCCCTGCAGGCTTGTCATCCAACAGTGGCAGCCTCCTGGCAGCATGCAGGCAGATTTCCTGAATAGCATCTCTCTCCTCAAATGCTGAGGAAGGGCATCAGAAATTCAGTTTAAAAGACTCTTCCAGAGATTTAAATGTGAAACAAGCAGGCAAAGTGGAGACTGGGAGCAACAGTAGCAGGTCACTTAACAGCTGATATCCAAGCTCTGTGTTACCTTGCAGATGAAATACCTTCTGGACAGGTTAAATGCGTTTTGTTGTGGCATTGGAGAGGTGATGCTTGAGCTAAGTTTTTATAAGTATTCCCAGCATGCTCTATGAGGAAGTGATGGAAGTGTGATGTTTGTAGCATAGCTGCAGCTTTTCAGATTGCTATTAAAAGTGTTCAGTCAGTCAGTGGGTTTTTTTGTTATTTTTTTTCCTTTTGCGAAAGGTAGCAAGTTTGCTGGACTCTCAGGGAAGACCTAATTACTGTCAGCCTGATTTAACAGTTTTGAAAGCTCATCACTGTGCCTTTAAACTCTGTGTTGTCTATTTTTATTGCATTTGCTATCTTAATACATACCCCTCCCTACAGTTATTGTAGTAGTTCTTCAGCTCTTTTCACCTGGAAAGCATTTTACAGTGATACAGTCTTTATTTTAGGGTGTTAGAAACACATCATTTTATAAATAAAATAAGAAAAAATCCTTTGAATGCTTATGAATATGAAGACATACCTTTGTGCACTAGCCTTACACCTCATCTCTGACTTTGGAAATAGAGTACCTCATTCATTTATAATCTGTATCATTCCTCTCTTACAGTAATCCTGTTTACCTGTAAAGCCTGAAATGCTAATTTGTGTTCTAGGAATAAAGAAATGCAGCCTCAACTGCAACTATAAACTCTTTACAATGTTGTTAAAACCTCAAGATTTTCAAAATGATAGGCATGCATTCCCAGGGAGTGTCTGCAGGAGGAGCAGGGAAGCCGTGGAAAGCTCTGTCTCTAGCTGCCCACCAGTTGCCTGCAGTGAGTCACAAGTGCCGTCTGGCCTCTCCATTCCTACTGCCTTCCTGCTTCTGGTCTTCCCCTCTTAGACACAGCATTCCCCACTGGCTCTTGGCCTCATTTTTTTCTTCTGCCTTTATCTAAGTCATGTTAGATGGAGGTAGAGATCTCCGTATGTCTAATGGCCTGAGGAAGAATAGGAGACTCTATAGACCTTGTTTCCACCAGAGTTGTTAAGAGGCCTGGCTCATGAACAAATTTTATTTAGAATTAAATCATCAATGTTTAGTTTTGTATCTGGTTCAGTCAGAAACATTACTTCTAGCATAGACAAACTGAAGAATATATTAAAGTACCTGTTACTAAATAATTATAAGTGATACATATACCCTAGTGGCTGAAGAAATGCCTCCAAATTTGTGCATTCCCATTAGGCTATGATGAGCTTTTTGTTAAATTACATAGTTTGATGGAAGGAATTTATTTCTGGACCTAGGAATAAATGAACACAGATGCAAAAGTAGTACCTTGGCTTTATTCTTGTATAGTCTCAGCATACAGCTACATAAGGCTTGATTCATGAGTCCAAAAATATTAATAAAATAAGCACATCAGTTTTTCTTTGGTAACCATCTTCAAATTGAAAGTGAGTTCAACTGTGTTATTGCTGCTTCTAGCGGTACTTACAACCTTACTTCCCTGCTCTACCCTGCCGTGGTCTGAAGTGTTCTCACAGTGAGGTTTTTTTTTTTTTCCTCATGGAATGTCTTGGTGTTTGCAAAAGTTACATTACCAATGGAGTAATAATCCTGGTTTCTTCAGCAAAATGTCCATTGCATCTTACCCTGCTCTCTCACAGATTACTCAGTTTGAACATCTCTGGTTAGGTGTTAGGGTGTTATCAGAGGTCAGTGAATTAGGAGTTAACAACTGAAGTAATTTTAAACTGTTAAAGGGAAAACCAAAAAGCTTTGCTTTATGTCAACTGAAAGACAACAATCTGTAGGCTGCTGATAATGAATATAAACATGATTTGCCCTCTACATAGCTATTAGAAAACAGTATACTTGTAGATTTAGTAACATTTCAGCCTCACCGAGACCACGTTGTCTATGTGCTTATGAAGATGCAGTTCTTCCCAAAGGGGACATAGGCAGGCAGAATTGAGGAAGCATCTAGGGACCCCTGGAGATCAGGCAGTCCAGCCTCTGTGCAAAGCACACCCAACTGCAGAGTTAGATCCAACTTAAAGGTGGATCACATAAAAACTAAATCACTTTGGGGAATTCAGTGATGCATATACTTTTGAAAGCTGTCTCCTGCATGCCTTCGGGCATTAAAGTAGCGCACATACAACTTAAAAGAAAGGGGCCATGCCTTCTCCCAGGGTGTTGCTGTTGAACATTGATCATTACTTTTTTTTTTTTTTATTTTGTCATCTTAGCATTCCAACAAGTTTGGTCAGAGAGAAGAGTATGTTCCCTCATGGCCTTGCACTGACACCTCTTGCACAAAATCAAGGGTTGAGAGCAATGAATGTTAAATGAAATCCTGGCAGCATCCAAGCCCAAGAATCTTTTGGTGTCTTGAATGTGCCATAGATTTCTATCTTCACATGCTGTCCTGTTTGTCATCATGCATATTCATCACACAATTATTACTATTATTAAAATTCTCATTATAGGCAACAGCAATTGTACTTGCTCATTTTTTGAGTTTAAATGGCAGAACTTGAAGGTTTGGTGTCATTATTCCTTTCCACCTTTTCCCTCCAAAGTTATTTATTTGGGGCGTAGTGAGCTTGGAATCTTGTACTTTAAGCTGGTGCATGCTAGCTTCCTAACTGCTGCATTTCAGGGGGTTTAATTTATATGCCAGTCTGTGAACTTAGGCAGCTCAAGAACAGACAGAGCACTAGTACTTAAATTGTCCCAGCAAGACTGAGAGGGTGGTTGCCGGTGCCCTGAAGGAAAAACTCGAACGGTGCTTAAGAAGGGGATAACACAAACACAGACTTGTGAGCAGTGGAAGGTAGGATTTTACCTGCTTGCATAGTAACAACCTCAGACTAAGCATTGTGGAATTGCTGTAGAGGAGGTTTCTGTTCTGGCCATAGTGATGACGTGATGTATGGGAGAATTCTAAGATTCATGTTCTTTAAAACAAGTGTGGTGAAATCTAACTGGTTTGGTGGTTAAAAATTTTCAGGAAAATTTGCATGGATGTTTTCACATCTTACTATTCTTTTGGGAGAAAGCTGTAAAATGAGCTTTTTTCCCTTATCTTAGGTCAACACAGTTTTGCCTTTGGGTTTTTTTATTGAGTTGTTTGTTGTTGGGTTTTTTTTTTTCTTCCTTTTGCCTCAGAGGTCTCTCTCTGCATGGAAAGGAGGCTGAGCTTTGCTTCAGGAATAATTACATGTATTATTCTGTATATTCTCTGAGTAACGATAGGATGGAGATAAAATATTTTTCTCACATAAATGTGCCCTAAAGTAAAAAAACCAAACAACCACAATCCAAAAAGCCAAACACACACACGCACAAAAACCCAACAAACTGCAAAGGAAGGAAAGAGAATGAGAAAAGATAAGTTTGACAGGTGCATTTGCAAATAAACTTTGGATAGGCCCATACAGGAATATGAGAAAGAAAAGGAATTATAGTAGCCTTAGCACAAAAATAAGTTCTTAAAAAAAAAAAAAAATTAATAATCATGCATAGAAGAGGCACACAGATAATAAAACAAGTATGTTCAGGAAAGTTTGATAAAAATAAATTATATAAAGGTATACTAGAACATTAAATTGGGAAGGAAACTAACTAGTTCATTTTTTTTGTTGTCATTTAAACAGTTGGAGAAACAGAACATTGTGGTGTAACTCTGAAGGAAGACACTGAAACTATGGAAACAAGTCCATCTGACTCAAGCACCAAGGACGGTGTAGATGCTGAGAAAGAGGATGCTGATACAGTTAAACAGTTACCAGCTTTGGAAGAAGACACAGAAGACCACACATCTGAGCCACAGTCTTATGATCTAGGTTTTAAAAAGGTTTTTAAATTTGTTGGGTTCAGATTCACAGTGAAGAAGGAAAAGACAGGGAAATCGGAACCAGTTCAACTGCTTACTGTAAAAAAGGAAGCACAAGTCCCTGAAGGAGCTGATGATCAAAAAGAAGTCAGCCCAGAAGAAATAGCAGTGCCTGAGGATGCACTTTCTGCAGAAGACACCACCAAAGACACACCAAAAAATGAAAAAACAGAAGATGAATCTCCTAAAACACCAGAAGCGCATGAGATTTGTTCTCAGTCAGCTGCCTTAGCCACTGATACCGCATCGCCATTAAGAAAATTTTTCACTCAGGGATGGACTGGATTTAGAAAAAAGAAGAGCTTTAGGAAGGCTAAGGAGGATGAACTACAGTCTCCTACGAAAGAAGAGGAGCAAGAAAAAGAGGGGACAACACTAACAACTGAAACCAGTGGAAAGGAGGAGAAATCTGAGTTGGAGAAGCAAGGCGAAGAGAGCAATGTGACAGCAGTAACTACTGAAACGCATGAGAAGGAGCAAATGGAAGATGAAAAGCAGGAATCAAAAAAGGCTGTGGCAGCCACAGGAGTTGAAGCAAGTGAGGAGGAGCTAATGAAGCCTGATGAGCAGGGACAAAAAGGAGATGTAGCAGCAGCAGTTGCTAAAGATAGTGTGAAGGAGAAAAAAGCTGAAGATGATGATCAAGAAAGGAAACTGGTGGAAGTCTCAGAAGATCTTGGCAAAAAGGAAGAAGAAACTGAAGGAGGAGAGAAAGTAAGTGAGGTGACAGAGAAACTACTAAAAACAGGGTCAGTGGTACCTGTTGTCATGGACAGTGTGAATGGAGAATTGAAAACATCATCACCTGTGGGAGAAGAACTGGAGTTAACGAAGTGCGAAATAGATGAGAGAACTGAAATATCACCTGAAGAGAAACTTGAAGGAGAATCTTCGGCAATCGAAATTTCTAGTGAACAGCTTGAAAAATCTGAAGAAAGAGGAGAAAATAAACTTGCTGCACCGGAGAAAGAAATATTTGATGAAAAAGCAGAGGAAGCAGAACTGAAAATGTCACCCCCAGCAGGAGAGAGCGCACAAGGAGAAGCTGCAGGTAGAACCTCAGAGAAGAAAGCAAGCGAAGAACATGAGACAAAACTGACTCTGGGTGCTCCTGAACTGAAGTCCTTTTCTTCTCCTGAGTGTTCAGTTGACACACAGGATGATCAACAGTCAAGCAGACCTGCTGATGAAGTACTACAGGAAAAAACTGGCAGAGTTGTGACTAATACAATGAAAGCGGATGAAATAACCACGGAAATAGCTCCTGAAGAGGCAGCTGGAAAGACGCCTCCAGAAGGTATCACAAATGAAGCTGAACTGCTGTCATCTCAAGAGAAAACTAAACTACAAGGGAGCCCTTTAAAGAAACTCTTTACGGGTACTGGATTAAAAAAACTGTCTGGAAAGAAGCTTAAAGGCAAAAGAGAAGAATCTAAGTTACAGGGTGAACAGGGTGAACCAATTCAGCACTTGTCAGATTCCCCAGATAGCCCAGAGGAACAAAAAGGGGAGAGTTCTGCTTCTTCTCCTGAGGAGATGAGTGAAATTCCCTCTTTGGAAAAATCTGTAGATGGAATGCAGGTCACTGAAAATGAAGATGCTGCAATTTCAGATGTGGAGCGAAAAAGAGAAAGTGTTACGCCATGGGCATCATTTAAAAAGATGGTGACTCCCAAGAAACGTGTGAGAAGACCTTCTGAAAGTGATAAAGAAGAAGAAATTGATAAGATGAAGAGCGCTGCAGTGTCTGCAACTGAAAATGCTGTTGATGAAAATCAGGGAGAATTAAAAGAGAATGGGATGGACCAGAAACCAGAGAAAACCACAGAAGAGCCCAAAAGAAAAGTTGACACCTCTGTGTCCTGGGAAGCCTTTATATGTGTAGGTTCTTCAAAGAAAAGAGCTAGGAAATCATCATCGTCTGATGAAGAAACTGAACCTAAGCTTGGTCAAGAAAGCCAGAAAATAGAGGAGTCTGGACAGAGTAAAGACACAGCAGCAGATGCAATTCTTACTAGCTCTCAGGAGAGCGATCAAGGGCAAGGGAATTCTTCCCCAGAACAAGCTGGAAGCCCATCTGAAGGTGAAGGTATTTCAACCTGGGAGTCATTTAAAAGGTTAGTCACTCCAAGAAGGAGGTCCAAAACCAGAATGGAAGAGAGAACTGAAGACTCTGTTGTGGGATCTAGCCTGGAGCATTCAACGTCGGATGGTGAGCCTGGAAAAGATGAATCGTGGGTCCCATTTAGAAAACTGATGCCTGGGCGGAGGAAGAAAAAGTCAGATGGAAAGCCAGAATCAACTCATCTTAAACAAGCAAGAGAAGATGTGGCAGAAACAACTGAAGAAGACTCAGATATTCCAGCTGTTGTTCCTTTATCTGAATATGAAGCAGCAGAGCAGGAGAAAATTGAAGCCCAACAAGCAAAAGTGGTGAGAGAACGAACCTTGGAGGAAGAGAGAGCAGGAAAATTAGAGGAGACCTTAACTGAGCAAGCACATGAAGGGCTGGTGCATGCAGTTACTGTTACAGTTGTGGAAGGGGAAAGGGCAGTTACCAGTATTGAAGAAAGGTCACCATCTTGGATATCTGCTGCTCTGACAGAGTGCATTGTGCAGGCAAGAGAAGAGGAAGAAACTAAGAAAACATTTGAATCAGATGTTATTGTAGAAGAAGCAGTGGTAGCTGCTCAGGCAGTGCCAGAGACGAGAAAGGATGTAAGTGATGACACCACAGCAAGTGAGCTAGAGCTAACCTCAGAAGCAGTGACAGCTGTGGAGGAGAGAGCAGAAGCTTCTTGCACTGAAGAAACAATGGAAGTGTCTCTTGCCGAGGAGACAACTGAGATGGTTTCTGCTGTTTCACAGTTGTTAGAAACCCCAGATACTACAGAGGAAGCTACACCTGTACAAGAAGTAGAGGCCACTGAACAAAATCTGAGAGAATTGGACAAACAGACGCAAAAAGTTCTTCATGACGTTGCTGAAAGAGTAAAGTCGGCAGATGTAGCACAACTGGTTAGTGAAAAAACTATGACAGAAACTCTGATTACAACGGTGCAAGGAACTGAGTCAGAAGTGAAAGGTGATGCTAAAGATGGGAACATTATAGGCCAGGAAACTGTTTTGCCTCCACAGTCCCCAGAAAAAGGAGAACACAAGGAGGATGGCCTCCAGCCCCAGGGAAGTGCAGGGAGCATTCAGGGCCAAAATGGAGTTGAAGAAAGTGTTCTACAGGAAGATGCAGAGGGAAGTGAAGTGTCTGCTGCAATGAAAGAAAGCACAGAAGGATGTGAAAATGTAGATGTATTGAGAGATGAGAGCCAGTGGCAGGCACATGAAGAAGCGGTTGTAGAAGACCATGAAGAAATACCTGAAGTGCAGAGGACAGTAGAGGAACCTTCATCACACGACAGAGAGTTTCACAGCATGGAAGCAGTCGCATCCAAGGAACAGCCACTGGCAAAGCAGGAGCCTTCAGAACAAGAGAAACTGCCTGTAACAGAGCTGACAGTAGAAGAGACAAGAGATGAATGTATTCCAGAAGTACAGACTGCAGTAAGTATTACATATAACACAAAGGTTGCATTAATATTATACCTAATTTATAACCAGGTTACGTCTATATTGCTGTCAAGGACCTTCCTTGTGCAGCCTGAGGTAACTTAAGTTCATTTTTAGTGAGACACACGCACAGGTGTCCAGAAGCAGCAGCCACCGAGACTTGTGTGCAGAGAGAGGTGTATGCAATTCCTACAAAAATGGAGTGGCAGATGGTGTGCATGGATCCAAAGGTGCTGAAACAATTGCCGCTAGGGTTCCTGCAGAGCACAATGTGACTGAAGATCTATGAACACCTGAGATACATATGTAATCCATATGGTACCCTACATAGTGGATGATACCTTCAGTTGTAGGCAGAGATACAATTGTAGCTGAGGTACCTCTGCAAAGGGAGGAAATGAAATGACACCACTATCTCCAGTTTTAAATGTGGAGGAGTTACTGTGGCTGATGTATTCCTACCTTCTTGCCTACTCCCCACCATCTTCCTGGCTTAGGCTTTGTTTGAAGTGCTGTTGGCTGTTCCTTGCTTTAGGCTGCCCTTTGTTTAATAACGTATGTCCTGAGAAACTGAACACAAGCTGGGATCTTGGTGACCCACTAATCTCAATGTCATCACTTTCTGCTCTTCCCATAACCCTCCTCCTTTTGGTTGTTTCTTCTAGTGCTTTTTCACCCAGAACATTCCTGGTCACCCCCTGCCCATACTCTTTCTCACAGGTCTGTTGCAATTCTCTGCAGGTCCAGGACAAGTCAGAGGATGAAACCTCTTCCTTGGGGCTTACAGCTGATGACCCTGTGCAGCTTGAAGGAGGGGGCAGAACTCTCACTGTAGGACCAGAACCCACAGAAGCAGTTGTTAGTGTCGTCCCTGTTAAACCTGAAAGACAAGATGAAATTCCTGACTTAGAAGACCAAGCCTGTACTAAAGGAGTTCCTAGCAGGGCACCTGCCCAGAGAGAGGAAGATGACGACAGCATCATGCTCCTTGGAGTAAGCACAGAAGTCACTCTTACTGAGGTTCCACTGCAGAATGAGTTAAAAACCTCTGCCCTTTCTGCAGAAACAATTGGCTTAGAAGCAACTGCAAATGCTGAGCAGATTATGAGCAATGGGGCTGGCATGCACATTACAGCAAAAGATTCTGTGTCTGTTCTAGAGCCACAATGCAGAGAAAAAACAACAGAAACCCACTCCCAGAGTGATGAAACTGAAGGTGGCAAAAGGGAAGATGCTGTGCTCGAAACTGAAACGCACTTTGAGAGTGACACCACTGTCACTGAGGCTCCCACAGAGAGGGAAACAGGCAGCTCATACAATTTAGCATCAGCATGCCCAGATATCACTGAAAATGGAAGCACTGTCCTCACTGACCTAAGTCCTAAGAAATGTGAAACACCAAGGAGCTTAGCTGAAGAAGAAACTGTGGAAAAAGAACAAAAACTTGTAGAAGCCTCAAACTGTCAAGACTTTCAGAAAGAAGATGACAAAAGTGAGCAATTGATGGAAAGAGCCAAAGAAGTATCTGAATCTGGACAATGGGAAGCTGTGAGGGGTGATGACTGTTCAACTACTGTCCAGCAAGAGGCTTCAACCGTGCAAGAGGAAGGCTCTGACTTAACCTCCCTACAAGCTGAAAGCTTGGAGGCTCTGAAAGTGCCTGTGCCTGTAGAAGCTGCAGCAGTTGAGCATGTCGTGGCAGAAACCGTAACATCTGCAGAAGCAACAGATGAAACCGTCCAGCCCTTGGCAACTGCACCAGAGCAAATGGCTTCTGAAGAGGTCTCAGTTACTGCTGTTGACTGTTCAGGCTGTGGGACTGCAGAACTTGTTAGTGCAGAAGCACCTGAGCCTCAAGTAACTCCTGCTCCCATGAATGGAGTATTGGAGGAACAAGAGAGGCCCCAGAGCACAGGGCAACCCAAACAAAATGGTATTCCTCTAAGTGACAGTTTCACCCACACACAATTTGAAAAGGATGTTGTTCAGTCTTTGACTATAGAGTCCCAGAGTACGAAAATTGTGTTGAATGCCATCCAGACAGCTGTCCACAAACTTGTAGAAACAGAAGAGTCAGCTGCCTTTGAGTCAGAGCAGCACATTAAGACCATAGGGAAAAGTCCATCAGATACAAAAATACCTGAACTTTTGGAAAGTACACAGGTGGATCAACTTCCAGTAAAAGAGAAGGAGGAAATCTTCCAGGAAGAGGTATGGAGTAAACAAGAATTCCAGCAATCAGGAATAGTGAAAGCTGCTGCTTTAACAGAGTCTGCAGAAATTCATGCAACTGTAGTAAAAACAAAAGACATGCTGTTAACTTCTGAGATGCTGAAAGATGGACAAAGTCAGAATTCTTTAACAATTGTGACTACCCCCGAAGATGTTTCAGGGGAAAGTGTGAGACTTCAGAAATCAACACTAGAACGAAGTTCTTCAGAAAATTCAACCAAAGACCCTCTAGACATACACCCAGCAAAATTAAGGGAAAAAGAGGTTGGGCAGATTATGGAAATCCCAGACCAACACAGAGGTCAGCAAACGTGCAGAGAAAGCGAGGAAGAACAGTATCATCCACCAGTGGAAGATGGCAAAACGCAGACGTGGGAGGATGATAGTTGCCAAGAAGGAACATCTTGTGATAGTCCACAAAGTCAGAACTCAGTGGCTCCTGAGGCCTTGAACGTAAGTAGCATTTTTAGCCCGCAATTTCTTTCTTTTTCCAAAATAGTTTTGAAGTCTAAAACTGTTTTGTTGCTTTTTTTTATTCTGGTGAAACGCAACTGCTCCCCAGTTTAACCAATAGGCCACAGATATTTTTTTTATTCTCATTTTTCTGCCTGTCTCTCTGCCTACTCAATACCTTGTTTCTTTTCTGTACAGCTACCCTCACTTGAATTTGCCTGTAGTTTAGGGTGGTATTTCTGGGAGGTAGAAAATGTGGTTTCCACTTTTCCTAGATACACAGTCATACGTCATGTGTTTAATTTACGGGATTTAATCCACAACGACACTTCCTCTGTAACAAAGCTCTTTTTACAGTCCTAAAAGATGTGAGTGTTGCCTTCCATGGTAAACGTGGAGTGCCTTGTACCAAAGCTCTTTGCACTTCAGTGAAATCTGAATCAGAAATGATGGGTACAATCTAACCCTGCACTTGCTTCACTAAGTCATGAGACCTTTGTCTTTGACAACTGTTCTTGAGAGAGTAGATTGACATTAATAAAGATTTTCTACTGTTGTCTTTCAGATGTGCTAAGCATTTGGAGAGATGCCAGTCCCGGAGAACAACTGACAATCCTGTGACAGAACCAGGAGCTTTATTCACTACTCTTTATTCTTGGATGTTAACATCTCTTCTTTTGAAGACCTCACCTTTTTTGTCATTTCTAGTAAAAAAACGATGCCTTTAACATTGGCTATATCCAGACATGTTCCATTTGAAGGTCATTTGCTTCTGCCCAAAATACACCATTTAGATTGGAGATGCACAACTGAGTGAATGGACAGACCACTAAAATTTGACACAGTTATTACTGTCCCCTCACTTAATGTGTGTCCTGTCTGTTCCATTTCCTTGAATCCCTTCACTTAACCCTGAATCTCCTTGCTCTCATTTGGCAGTCACCCTTACCCCCCACATCTTCTGTAGCCTTGATTTGACCTATGAGCGGCCGTAGATGCCCCTTGATATGTGTGTGAGGGGGAAGAGGAGGGCTGACTTATGAGAACACATGAGACTCGCAGCTGAGTAGCAGGCATGTCTTTATCAAACAGCAGGAACTGGATCACGCATAAATTCTTGAGCAAGATGCTCAAGATTGCTGCCTTTCAGTCCCATTCTAGTGTGTCTGTCCATCCTTCAGTTGTATTTGTGCAGGCCTGATTTAGTCAGAAGTTACTTCTACAGTGTAGTTTGAAAGGAGGTTGAGAATACCCTTCTTCCGTTGTTCCAGACTTCAGGTCTCAGAACTGGATTGTAATGTGTTGAATATTTATATGTATGTCTTAAACCCAGTTCTGATTTTAATGTAGAGCTATGATAGTTCTGTACTACTTAGGCATACCCTTAAATGAATTTTTTAGAGTAGCGTGGAGAGGAAGTTTATACCATTGGAGCAGAAATCGATAACATGTAGTTTCCTATTTATTGTTCCAGGTTTTTCCCCTTGTAAAATCTCTCAAGAACTTGGCTGTCTTGCTTTGAATATTTATATGTATATCCTAAACCCAGTTCTGATTTTAATGTAGAACTACGATATTTCTGAAGACAAAAGGAGAGCCCTGACCTTGGTCAGATTAACCAGTCACTTCTACTTGCAGTCCTCCCTGGTTTCTGAGAACCCTCCAGACTTAAACTTTCCCTGTTGTCTTGCTCATGTAGCAACCCCAGTGGTACCACAGCCCTCAAATCACACCCCTCTCATTCCAGAGTCTACTCATTTCTGGTCTCTGCCCCTTCCAGCTTGAAGCCTTTCCCTATACCTACACTATCTAACATTATTCCTGCATACAAGCTTCCTCCTTTTCCAACCCCTGCCTGAACATCTTTCCCAGCACAGCATTTCCTGAAATCCTCCCTGCTCCTCTCAATTTGCTGTCTTCACTGAGGGGGGAGTAGGAAGGAGGGTAAGGGCTTGGTGATGAATTCTGCTTTGGATTGCAAAAATCTGGTAAGACCTTTGGGGTGCCAAGATCTTAACCTTCATGTAAGGTGGATTGGACTGACAGCAGCTGTAGACCAGAATAAGCAGGGTGATTTAAAGATGGAGAAAAGCCCCAAGGCCAGGAGTCGTGGGATGTTTGTTCCCAACAGCAGTTGGTCCTCTCTTTTGTTGTTTACGTTAAAATCAAACACGGGGTACAAGTCAGTACTTTCAGCTCTGATATCTGAAGTGAAGGTTCCAGATTGCACTTTGTGAAACCGATGCCCATCAAGTTCAACAATAGCTCACTATCCTACCTGTATAGTAATTTATTTTAAAATCAACTTTTAGTGTACAAATGCTCTTGTTATGGCAGGTGCTTGCCTTTCCTTGAGGCTGCACATACAGCAAGCAATGTGACTGATTGCACTGGTGTGATTGCACCGTCTGGTGCTGCCCTGCGTGGAAGCATCAAAAGGTTTTTTTCCTTACCTCAGAGCAAATGATATAAATATTTAAAGCTGAACAATGTGGTTTCAAACAATCCAGTCTATCTCTGTCCACCCTTAGCGGCAGCTTTCTCCCTTAGCTTTGGGCAATTCCAACAACCTCGGTTGGTTTCCACAGGTTTAAGTTGGCTTCAAAGTTAATCATGCTCTTAATAACACCTCACAAGTGCAAACTTGGCTGAATTTGTACAAATTGTATACCTATGTACGTTAAGCCATATTGCAATAACTGCAGCAGGTAAAACAAAATAACAATAGCATGACCTGTGTAATCCTGATTCTTATATTTGTAGCTCCAAAGCTGTTAATAATATGTAAAGTTAATTCTTGTCTGAACTTCATTTAAATAAAGCTAGCTTTACCACAATGTAAATTGTTTGTTGGTAGTAATTGGACAGGCGAGTGCTTTAACTTGCCCGTATTCTCCATTAATCCAGGGCCCAGGTAAGCAGTGCAACAAACTTAACTATAAAATAAATACAACAGCTTCTTCTTGTATGACAGCTAAAAAATACAGCACCCGAAACCACGCAAATGGTGCAAGGAGCATGCCTCCACATAAAGATACTACTTTGTTCCAGCGTATTGCTTTGGCCTCTGAAATTCTCATTTGAGACTGTGACTTCTGGCTTGTGCTTAAAAGCTTGAAGCTTTCTCTAATCCAATGTATTGGGTTACCAAATGTGATTTTGTGTTTTTAAGGTAGATTTTCATTGATTAAATATAACTACAAATTTGTTCTCATGTGTGTATGTGGTGGTTTTTTTCAGCTTGTTTAGTGTAAACTGTTTCTTGGTGGTTGCTTCATCTTCAGAGGTAGATTTGCTCCTGACAAGTCGTATGTTGTTGACTGACGTTCAGCTTTTGATGTGAATTAAAGGAACTAATTACAGAATTGAACTGTGATTTGGCTGTAAGTTTCTAGAAAAGGACACACTTCAGAAGAAGTAATAAGTATAAGGTACTTCAGAAGTCTGAAGAAAAAAAAAAAATCCCTCCATCAAATTCAAGACAGATAACAGTATTCAGTGACCCAGAATGAAAATGAGTAAATCATATGCTTGGCTTGTGTAACTGAAATATAAAAAAACCCAAAAGCAATGACCTGAACATCCACAAAAAAAAAACCACCAAAGTCATAGAGTAGTAGATTAAGGACCTTAGGTCCCTAACTGGCATCTTCTAGGGTCCCCCACTTCTTCTTAGCTGGGATATATGTCTCACAGCACCGAAAATCCAGAGGTGCTTGTGATTTGTGTTCACAGACTTCAGACATGAGGTTTTTCCACCCATCTATGCTGTATGGCTAAGGATGTTTAGCAACAATTGTATCTCAAAAGACTTCCACAGATTCACACCTGAACTCATTTTGTAAAGCTCCATGTTTACCTTCCTATCTCAGCTAAAATGCTAAATTCAGTATTTGCAAATACTTACCTGGTCCAGCAAACGCAGGGATGTCAAAACACTGCAGGATGCCTGTCCCTCTTCCATACTGCATCAGAGGGCTCATAGCACAAGCAGCTGATCCCACTGTGCAACTCCAGCATCTGGAGGTGTGGATCAAACCAGCGTCTCCCACCAGACTGCTCAAGGCACACAAGCTCTGCAAGTCCTTTTGCAAGGTTCATGCGTTTACACTACTCTTACTGGTTAACATAAATTCCCTAAACAGGCATCAAAGTAGGGATTGGACACCAAACCTCTTGCATGCCAGGGAAGTCTGTGTGCTGTTTTCTCCTTTGTAAGGCTGTTTTATTGGCAATAGCTCAAGAATCCTGCCTATTAGCTCAAGCTATGGAAGAGGATCTGGCTTTCCCATTCAGCTCCAGAGCATATGGGAGGCAGCTGTGCTCATTGAGGAACCTGCCCAGCTTGGATACAGCAAGTGCCTAGGGATGGGCAGGCAGCTTGCCAAAAGCACAGAGGATTCCTGAGATGGTCATGTCTGGATGCCGAAGGCTGGTTGATTGTCATTTGCACTGCCACGTGTGAGGGGAGCAGGCCCGAGGAGGCTGATGGCCCTGCAAGGAAGGATGTGGTTTGGAATGAGAAGCAACGTGGAGCAGCAGGCGGCCAGTGGGCTTGGCAGCACAGGGTTTGGAGTCCTGATTTTGGGGAGATTTGGGATAAGAGGGTGGTGACTTTTAGCTCCGTGAACATTTTAAGATGCTGCTAACAAGATGGAAGCTTGGCCACCGCACTACTAATATCTAGTTTAGGGCTGATGACATTTCTAGTTGGACACTAAATTTAGTCTTTACAGAAGTAAGAATGAAAGGTAAGGGAATAGTAAAGGCCTGCTCCAACACCTTCTTGAAAAAAAAATCATATCAACTCTTTAAAACAGGAAGCACAGGTTTAAGAAGTGTCTCCTATTCCTCCTGGAAAATGCTATCCATTTCCATAGTTTGAAAAACGCACCCATCTCAGCCCTTGCAGTAAGGACTGCTGGTATGATAAAATGAGGGCAGTCCAATATGCCATGGGAGCTGCTTCCAGGGGATGGTCTCTGTCTAAAGTCCTGTGGCCTCATAATTGACCCTGTCCTCATAATTTAGCCTACAGATATGTCTCTGTCCCTCCTACGAAGGCACCAGACTAGAAAGAATAACCAGCAAGAGGATGCCTTTTCCTCTAATCAGCTAGACAAGAGGGAATTGTCAAAAATTACAAGGCATTTACAAGCCAGCTGCTGCCTTGGAAGGCAGACATCCCAAGAAGCCTTTGGGAAGCAGCCCGACAGCAATCCCTGCCTCCTCGCAACCGCAACTGCGGTCTGCTGTGGCCCCTTGGCCTTGCAGTGCTACGGTCTCCTCTTCCCTGCTTGAGCTATCTGTCTCTGCTTAGTAAGCAGGCTCCTTGTGAACTTTTAAACTCATTTCTAGGAAATTTTCAGCAGACAGTCCTAGGGTCAGCGTGACATAGTCAGCGGTGCCTGTCATTGCCCACAGAAACAGCTGCATGAAGCAGAAAAACTGACAGACAAGTGCTTGTACTAACACGTCTCCCTTTCACCTTTACAATGGTAGCGATAAGGCTCCCAAACTACAAGACAGAGAGGTGATGCTCAGCCAATATTTGAGAGGAGCTACCTGGGGAGTGTATGCCCAGGGCTTCAAGATGCCCAGATCCATGGCCCTGGGCTGTCTCTGCTCCATACAGCATCGTAAGCAAGGGTGAGTCTTACACACTTGTGCATCTGGCCCTGGCCACCAGCGCTGGGATCACCTCTTGTGCGTGCTGAGACCCTCTGGCAAGACATGAAAGGAGGAGGGCAAGCATGGGAGGAAGCTGACCATGGGATTTGAATTTCACTTGCTTTTGTATTTGAAGTGGTGGCTGGCAAAAGTAAAGTTTTCCAAGCTGGTTCAATTAAAGCAAAGGAGGCTGGAGAGTTAGTTACAGCTCTGAGGGAAGGCTGTGCTTGGGGATGACAGGACAATCGGGAAATGTTGGCCAAAATGGTTGAATTGCTGACTGGAGAGGCAGCCTTCCCACTCTCCCTGGAGGCAATATGGGTGTTTCTTCAGGGGAAACTTTTCTTAGGCCAAATATATTTGGGTTTTTTGTATCTATCTGTCTCCCAGAAGGTGTTTTCACTATCATTTCATGAGAGCAATTAAGAATTACAAAGACAAGTATGACCTGCCCATTATTCTGGAGCTGGCACGAAATCTTCTAAACTAGAATACTTGCTGAACAGTCTTGAAAATAGCATCATTCTCTTTGGCATAAGTCTCCCTGCTGGGGAAATGCTTTTATTGGATTTTTTGCATAATCTGTCTTGATCCTGCAATTGGATTCAGGCTCATACATCCTCTCTCCTCCCCACAGCAGAGCCAGTTAATGCCGCACAGATGCAAGGGAGGAACCTGCATCAGTATGAATAGTGTGGCAAAGGCTGGGCTTATTACTTATATTTCTTCATACAAAAGTATATTAAATATAAAAAAAACCCAAACAAACAACCCAGACAAACCCTTTAAGCCAGTATTGATATTGATCAGTAGAAGTGGGCTCATATTGACTATGGCAGCATACTGACTATGTTGAAATTACTATTTTGTTTTCTTTCACTCATAATCAAAATTGCTCATGAAAAGAAGAGATACAGTTCTTTTGGTAATCACTTCCTGATGCGTCTCAAGGCTCTGGACAATCCTGTTATTTATTAATTATTTATTTTTCTAATAAAAGAGACATCGCATTTTGTTTTCACTTTCCAGTTAAGAGCTTGGGTCACTGGGGGTCACTTTACAATCTAAGCAATAGAGATGATTTTGCTTAAAACTTCAAAAAGTCCTATTTTTGGTTGAGGCTAACATACAGGAGTCCAGTGATGATGTGCTACGGCAAACCAACCTGTTACACTCCCATGTCATGCTGTAGAAACAAGGAACCTTAGCACATCACTGAAAAATAATGTAACGCCTCTGGAAATTTGAGTAGTAAACTATGTAAGGTATTGGTTAATTGTCCCCATGGAGTAGCAAGGTACAACTAGCAGGAAAGTGGACTGAGTGATACTGACCACATGCAGGGAAGCAGGAGAGCACAGCTGCAGTACTGCAGGAGGAGAGACAAATGTGCATCAAGTGATATAAGGTGGCCGTTACTGGAAACAAAACTGGTTATTATGACAGACTTGGCACTAGAGGAAAATCAGAGAGACTCTGCAATCTCTTGCAAGGCAGAAAAATACTGAAATGAGTTGAAAAAAATGAGTTATTTTCTCAAACATTAATTTATGACCTGATTGCAGCAACCCAGGAAAGTAAAACAGCTCATCGAGCACAGCCAGGGGAAGTAGGATGGCACGCAAAGAGTGAGAGCTTCTGAGGGGCTGCGGGTCCCACTCTGTGCAGATGAGTGAGAAATGGAAGGTGAAAGGAGGTATCTTGTTTCTTTATTCTCTCCCTTTGGCCCCATAGCCAGGAAATACACTGTACTGGCTATGGAGCTTACATTTCACATACTAGACTTCTATACTCTCTGCCCTCAAGCCAGCTGCATTTTAACCCAATATGCTTTTCCAGAACTTGAGCGTGCTGTACCATGGGCTGCTCCTCCCAGTCCAAATGTTCTGAACCACTCACTGCTATGGGCAAACGCCCATCTTTGGAAAAAACCACACCCACTTCCCCCAAAACCCCACACAAACCAAACCAAGCCAAATCAAACCAAACCAAACCCCAACAAAATCAAACAAAAGGGAGTGAGTTTCCTCTGTACATAGTGGAGAAAAAACTAGCTTTACAACAAATAAAGTCCATCAAAAAATACTTAACTGCAGCAGATAGCGGCTTTACGGCCACAGTGACATCTCTATGATGAATTCCTTTCTACAGAATCTGCTCATACATATAATATGAACATTTGAAGTAAAAAACCCTTCGCTTTAAAGCTAAGTTCCTTAAAGCAACACCTGACAACAAACCAAAGATGCTAGTGCTTTCCCTTCTGCAAGAGGAAAGGGGGGGGTGTAAGCATTTTTAAGATTTGCTAACATCAAGAAATACTAAAGTATCTGGACACTTAATTATGATCTGTGAAGTGCAAAGTTCAGCATAGCTCAGTTTTTCCCTCATTACCTATTTTCTTAAGTAATAGAAAGGGAGACACCAGAACCGCCCAACTGGCTCCAGATAGAGGACACAGACCAAAGTTTAGAAGGTTATGTTTGAATTTTAAATGAGCTAGGCTAAAATATTAATGATTCTTCAGCTCGGAGAAGCTTAAAATAGACTGTCAAAGGAGCAGTGTGGAGGTTAGCCTGTTTTAACGTTCCAGCAAACAATCTACACTTCTTTTTGATTCTGTCATGAACTCAAAATGTAACCAAACCATGGGAACAGAGTGCCCTGAAAGGGAGAAGCTACTCTCTTGTTTAAGCAGAGAAAATTAAACAGAGGGCTTAGCAGTGCTGGTGCTTAGAGAACTGACTCGTTTCTCACTCCCTGCGAAAGGTGGCACTGGGTGCTGGAGGAGCAGCTGGACATTTGTGTGCTCCCTGTGCATGTGTGTGAGTGCACGTGTGTGCATACGTATATGCTCCCACTTGGCGGGACGCGCTCAGGCACTGCTTCCACTCTGGACCTGGGAACAGGGAACTGCAGCCGCTGCACTGAAGTCAAAACCATTACTTCCCCTTGGCCTTGCACTCCCCTGGCATATCTGGCACACAGCGAGCAGGGAAGTGCTGGGTTTTCCACCCTGCTGAAGTTTCTCTGCTGCCTGCTTGTCCCCACACGGCTCTCTCCTGGTAGAGCTGCCAACAAATTAACCCCTTGAGGCTTTTTTCCCCTTCCTGTGCTGTTCTCCTCACTCAAGGCTGGGGTCACACCTGGGCATCCTAGGGGCTGCTCACTGAGGACGCTGTTCTTTGCTGCCCTCCAACACCATCTTCTGCCTCCAACACCTCTTCCTGCAGGTCCTGCAGGACCATGCTCAGACCCAGAGCAAGACTTGCCTTTCCCAACAGAGGCAACAATTTCAAGAAGAGTGATGCATCCTGGAGTTTAGGAAGCTGTTTGGCTCTGTCTCTCACTGTTCAGAACATCTACTCCCATAAAAATTCCTTCCTTCTTTCCTATCTATCATCTATCTAGCTATCTTTACCTCAAAGTGCATTACCTCAAAGTGCATACAGAGCAAAAGACAGATACTCACTCCAAGGCCCTGCCACATGTCTTCCCATAGCACAGAGAGTCCCCACCAAGATGCTCAGGACAAGGTCAGTGGCAGTGAAAGTGTTGTCTCCTGCCTTCTAAATGATTGAGTGACACTAAGGCACCAGCTTGGTCCTGGTCAGGCCTGCATGGCAGGTGAAACAGTATAAGGAAATTCTTTTCTCATTAGAGAAGATGCAAAAAGGTCTCCCCTTGTGTATCTGCTGCTGCAATCCTCAAGACTTGGCACTTTTGAGGGCTCTGCTCTCTGGGGCAAGCCTGCCAGGCAGGGCTGCGAGAGTCCTCTCTGCCCGCTCTGGCTGCCCCGTGCAGCCTCTCGCTATAGGCACGCTGTCACAGAAGTGCTCTGCGGGGAGAGCGGTGGCTGCTGGCCAGTGACGCCTGGCTGGTTGCACTGGTGTGACTGCACCATCTAGCGCTGTCTCTGCAAACTCACCGCTTCCCTTCCAGCCAACAGGACGCTCAACCGGTCTCTCACAAGGCGACGTGGATCGCACCTCCAATGCGCGCAGAACCGTACTTCCTGTTTCATAACACCCCAAAAGCTGCGGAAATTGATGTGGCAAAGGCAGCAGCTTCTTCTAGCCACTGTGTTCCCTGTTAGGTGAGCTTCCATCCAGCTGGGACAGCCGCTCAGGAGGAAGCGGCATGACACAGCGCTAGCTTGCCTCAGAGACGTATGTGCACAAAACGCACGCAAGAGATAAGCTGTTCCAGCGGGCTCTGAAGGGAAAATGCAGATTCAGTTCCAGCTCGCTGGCTGTATTCAGTGCCAGCCTGAATCAAGTCAGGGAACGGGAAGGCAACAGCAGAAACAGGGCCCAGACCCACAGCAGCTGCTCACTCGGCTCCTGCCCGGGTGCTGCCCTAAGGCAGCTCCTGATGTGCGCTGGGAGCAGCGCCTTTCAGCTGCAGAAAGGGCAGCACGTACCCTGGATACCGCCGCCAGAACGAGGGAAGGTCTGCTGCCTCTGCAGCCTGGACAAAGTAACTAACTGGTGGATTCTGATAAGCCTGGAAGTCTTTAGAACTACCTGCAGCGAGCCACAGCAAAGGTGTAGACCAGGCTTCTGAGCTGGAGACAGGAATATGCCAGCTTATCCCAAAGGCTTTTGGGAGTGGATCCACCAGCAGCTGGGCTGCTGAGGCTTTCCTGCTTCCTGGTGTGGAAGGAATCAGATGGAACATTTGAATCATTCGCCTTTAGCCAGGGTTAAATGCTAATACCTTCCAAGGGATCCGCCAGCATATGCTAGCAGATATACCAGTATATACCACAAATGATAAAAAACAGAGCCGAATCTCAGGTGAAGTAAATGTAATGGAAAAGAGCTAGCCTGTCTCTACGCAAAAAGGAGAAAGCAAAATGGGGAAATAGAGGAGCACCCGTGGTCACCACTGAGCCTAAGTGCTTATGGAAGAAGTGTTTAGATCACTCTCCAAGTCAGATAAATGTGCTGCCAACACCTGTGTTACAGCAAATGGCTGAGTTTGCCTCATTGACTCTTCACTATAGTCCTCTGGGACCCATACCCAGGGATGGTGGTGACACAGCACGACATAAGAAAGTAACAACTAAGGCAGAGGATTTTAGGGATGTGAGCTCTGGGGTACTCACATCTACCAGCACTGATCCTAGACCATGAATATGCAGTAACCCAAGGTCAGGGGTGATCCTATGGCAGTCCAAGCAGCTGCTACTTGCCCTGCTGAGGATTCAAGTACCAAGGTGACAGTAGCAGTTAATGACCACCGCTTTACCACAGGGATGCAGGAGCCCAAATGCAGATAAGGGTACTTACCTAGGACAGCATTCACTTAGCAAAACATCAGTTTCAATTGTAGGCATCCACGGGCAAATCACTACCCACCACTGGGCAGAACTAAATTAATTCTGCCTAATGGACCAGCAGTCCACCTGGCCTTACTCTTAGATCCTCACAAAAGGTGCCTTTTACATACAGATTTACTGAAGGGTCAATCACGGGTGGATCCATGGGGAAAATAGTAAACAAGGACAACCACTCCCTTTGCTGCACAGTTTGCCTCATATGGGTGCACCCCTGCTAGTTAGCACTCCACATTGCAAATTCCCTCCTGCTGCCATCCATCCTCTTACCGAATTGACAGAACAAGTGAAAAAACAGGAAATCATTGGCGAGTCTCATCCCGCTACAAGTCTTGTACAGCCTCTAAAGAAGCCGAGCGGCAAGTGGCAACTTATGGCCGATTATGGTAGCCTGACTGTTGCTGCCAAACCACTCACTGAAGCTGTTCCCAGTATAGCTCAGTATAGCTGATAGAGTCAATCCTCTTAAAGATCGATGGCAACTATCGATGTGAAAGACACGTTTTATGATCTCAGCACCAGAGGCAGATAGGATGCGGTTTGCTTTCATCTGGCAGGGACTCCAGCCTATATTCACCTGCCGGTCGCAAGGCTTAAACCACAGTCCCATCATTCGCCTAGCTCATGCTACAGTACCTAAAGAGCTGGAAATGTTAAAATTTCCACAAGAGGTCACTGTGGGGCAGCGCATCGGGGATGACTTAGGAGGTGGCCGCTTCACAGAACCTGTAAAGAGGTATCCTGGTTTGAGTTAGAACAGAACTAATTCTGTTCAGTGATTTCACTTTCCAGCTCAGTCTCTTCTAAGAGACTGCACTTTCTGTAGTTAACGGCACATTTTTGCAGGCAGTGTCTGCTTCTAGCAGTGATAGCACTTGATGTTTACAGTTACTACCAAGGACTGGGATGCAGAAAGGCTTTTGCTTATACTTGCTCCTGTGGAGACCAAGGTCACTGCTGAATCTCAGGTACCGCGTTGGGGGTGCAGTAAGTGAGAGGCCGCACCTGCAGGGCGGAGTGGACAGGACAAGTGACCCTACACTGACCAACAAGGTGTTCCATTCCATATATGTCATATTCGGTATAAAGCTGAGGGATCACAAGGGTCAACCTATCTTCAAGGTGGATAACTCTTTGGGAGGGCAGAATGTGGCCACTCAGTCACACTTAAATTACTTGTTCCTGGTTGTGGCTTTTCTGCATTAAAATGCAGGAAGAGAGCCCTTGGGTTGTGGTCTTCATGAGAGGTCCAGTGTGGCTGGCTGCAGCATAAGCCTTTGCCACAAATGGCCGTCAGCTGGAGAGGCAGTGTCATTCCTGGACATAACTGTCTCTTCAGCAGGTGACTTGCCCTAGTTATACCCTGGAGTCTCTCTTGGGTTTCTAAGTAGCTGAAGCAACTCACCTGTGTAATCTTAATACATTCCTTACTGCAGGATGATACCAAGAGATGCAACCCTCTTGGTCCCATCAGACATCAAAGAAGGATTTTGCCACTCAGATGGTAGATTTTAAAGACAAACTGAGGAACGGCCCTCTTCTATATTGCTTGCAAGCTGGCACTTCTGCAAAACCAGCTGCTTCAGTTCAGTCAGAGCAATTCAACGCCATCCAGAAGACAGCTTAAAGCCTGGAGTGTTACTCCTCTGCCAATGAGCTCCCTCCCTTAGGCTCAGTGTCAGAGACAAGAGTGCCAAGTGCCAGTGGTATTGTGTCCCTATCTCGTGTTTCTCAGAGCCATGTTTAATCGTGTTCCTTGACACCAATAGGAAATAAATGTGCTCATCTGTCACATAAGATTCACCATTGCAGTGTGGCATTGCAGTGATTACTGCTACCAGCAGCTACATGCCAGAGCAAATAAATCCTCTCGGCAGCAGCAGCTGCACTTGTTTCCTCTCACCACGCAAAACCTCATCTTCTGTAAGCACTCTGGAGGAGACCATCAGCAGGGTGTGGCCAGTCACAGAGTAAACTATCACCTCACGCTGCCTTGCAGGAGTATCAGAAGCAGAAAAATATTTTATATGACATTGGACCACTAGGTGACCTTCTTATGGGTCTACCAAGGACTTGTACTGAGACACAAATACAAGTCTTGAGAACTTTAAGTTTCTGTAGGACAACTTTGTGAAGCTGAAAGCAACTCCTTTGGGATCAAGAGGATCTCTCCCTCACAGTTTCTGAAGGGGAAAAAAAGCATCAATACAACCATCATCATCTGCAAATTCCTAGTGTGCTCTCTTCTTTAAGACACAGGTACAAATCACATGCTAAAAGACTTCTGACCCTCAAGCTACTGAAAACAGAAGGTGGTGCTCCCATTCTCTGGGGCAAGCAGACTCCATTTGGTAGCACCTTCTTTTGCCCAGCTGGCAGGGGCAAGGGGAAAGCACCAGCCCTGAGAGGAGCACTACCATCAGAGCACTGCTGCCCCAAGGCTGGCAGAGCAGAAGCCATGTGTTGTCAGTTCCGTCTGTAAAAGGCACTGAAAGGCAGATGGCCCTGCGTCCACGCTTGCTCTAAGGTGGGGGCATGGTCCGACTGCATAGGGAAAACTGTTGTCATCACAAGCTGCTCAAGTGACGTCTGCCTTGTTATCACAGAAACCTCTGCAGTGTCAAAATCCTCCATAACTGTAAAACACCTCAGTGTTACTACTCTGCCTTGTACACTCCCATTCTCTTAAGAGGAAACGGTTAATAGAATGTAAAAAACACCGAACCAACCAAACAAAAAAACCCACCAAAGCCCACCCCAAAACAGGAAAGGTGGTGTCCTTAGAGGCACGGTCACAGTTTTACAGTTGTGTGGCTGCTTCCTGAGTAACCGCTTAGCTGTCTTTCAGGCTCTCCCCGTTTAGCCCGAGCTGCTGTCTCACCACCCACCAGCTCTCCACGCTGCAGGGCACAGCTCTGCACGCCGACGAACGCCCATCTCAGGTCTCTGCCGGTTCCTTCGGCTGATTTTTGCTTTTGTTTTGCTTGCAGCAGATGGAGCTCAGAAAAGACCGGTGGCATCGTGGCCCTTCGCTCTGAGACGCACCTTTCCCCACGGAGGCTCCCCAGGGCAGCAGTACTCCGGCCCCAACATCACTGCGGCCTGTGGGAAGGATGAAGCATTGCCCCGGCCAGTCCCGTTTTCAGTCAGACCGCGCTGTTACTAAACCGGGCAGGAGGACCCGATTCCTGCTACTCCCGCTAGTAGCGGGTTTCGGGCGGGGAAAGCCCGCGAACCTCCTGAGCCGCCCAGCACCAGGAGGACGTGTCCCCCGTTCACACAAACCGTGACACGGCAGAAGAACCCGCCCGCGGCGGGGCGGGGCTAACGGCCGCCGCCACCGCTGTCCCGCTCGCGCGTCGCACCCGAGGCGGCTGCCGTGGCGGGGCGGCCCTCGCAGCTGCCCCGCGGAGCCTCCCGGCCGCTGCGGGCCAGACCTGGCGGCCCCAGATAATCCCCTCAGCTACTACAGCGGCCCCACGCCCTGCCCGCCCGGACGCTGCCGAGCCGTGAAGTGCCGGGCCACGGCCTCCCGCTCCGCTGCCTGCGCGCCCGGCATGCACCGGCCCGCCGCGTCTCGCCCCCAGTTCCTCTTCGGCGGGCCCGGTCGTGGCCGCCCTTCCCGGAGGAGGGGAGTCCCCGCCGCCCTGCCGGCAGGTGGGACGGGCAGTCTTCACTCGCCGTGACCTGGGGCGCGCCTGCGCCTCCTGGGCTCTCCGAGCGGGAAGTCGGCCCGCAGGGTGCTGCCCTGCCGGCACAGCTGTCGGTGCTTGGCGTCGTGTTCGTGACACAAACCTCATCTGTGACAGGAGCGTGCTGCACAGCGACACGAACACCCTTCAAGCTGTAGCTCAGGTGGTTTTTCTAAATGCCGATCGTAATACAGCTTTGTTGAAAAAAAGTAAATTGAGCAGGAAAACTCTAACAAAGTCAAGAAACAAGGGTGAAGTTTCTCCAAAGGTTCTTTTCCAGTTCTTGTATCCAAATCAGGACTTCCTCTATCAATATTGCCAAAGATGTCTCATGTATGCTGCAAAATGAGATTTAAAAAAAAAATTGTGTAAGAGTGTAGTCCTAACAGAGGAAGATTATTGTTGAACAGTTCTGACCCAGTATTCTGTGTCCATGTCTCTGTCCGGAGGCCTGTGAGCCAGCAGCTGGAGTGGTGATGGTTTGGTGATGGGTCATCACCTTCTTTTTTTTATCAGCCACAAGGAAAACACATGCTTTGAGTGACTATTTCCCTTCACAACCCCCAAGTACTGTTGTTGGGGTGGAAAGACCTACCCCAGTGTGTGTGCAGCCCTCTCCAATTCCCAGGCTTTACCCTTTTGTAGGGCAGTAAGCAAAGTCCTGCTCCTGCTGGGATGGCAAGCTCGGGCTGGTGGTTTAACACCCGCACAGAAGCTGGTGTCAGTGTTCAGGGCTGCTCTCTCTGGGGCAAGCCTGCCAGGCAGGGCTGCGAGAGTCCTCTCTGCCCGCTCTGGCTGCCCAGTGCAGCCTCTCGCTATAGGCACGCTGTCACAGAAGTGCTCTGCGGGGAGAGCGGTGGCTGCTGGCCAGTGACGCCTGGCTGGTTGCACTGGTGTGACTGCACCATCTAGCGCTGTCTCTGCAAACTCACCGCTTCCCTTCCAGCCAACAGGACGCTCAACCGGTCTCTCACAAGGCGACGTGGATCGCACCTCCAATGCGCGCAGAACCGTACTTCCTGTTTCATAACACCCCAAAAGCTGCGGAAATTGATGTGGCAAAGGCAGCAGCTTCTTCTAGCCACTGTGTTCCCTGTTAGGTGAGCTTCCATCCAGCTGGGACAGCCGCTCAGGAGGAAGCGGCATGACACAGCGCTAGCTTGCCTCAGAGACGTATGTGCACAAAACGCACGCAAGAGATAAGCTGTTCCAGCGGGCTCTGAAGGGAAAATGCAGATTCAGTTCCAGCTCGCTGGCTGTATTCAGTGCCAGCCTGAATCAAGTCAGGGAACGGGAAGGCAACAGCAGAAACAGGGCCCAGACCCACAGCAGCTGCTCACTCGGCTCCTGCCCGGGTGCTGCCCTAAGGCAGCTCCTGATGTGCGCTGGGAGCAGCGCCTTTCAGCTGCAGAAAGGGCAGCACGTACCCTGGATACCGCCGCCAGAACGAGGGAAGGTCTGCTGCCTCTGCAGCCTGGACAAAGTAACTAACTGGTGGATTCTGATAAGCCTGGAAGTCTTTAGAACTACCTGCAGCGAGCCACAGCAAAGGTGTAGACCAGGCTTCTGAGCTGGAGGACAGGAATATGCCAGCTTATCCCAAAAAAGCCTTTGGCAGGAGGTCCAGCAGCAGAATTGAGAATTTAACCAAGGTTGTGAAAACGCCATTGAGGCCTGCTTTGATTTTTACCTATTGAGCTCATGAAATAAACCTTGATTCACAGAGGACATTGCTCTGACCCAAATGAACCATGAAAATCCACAAAATAATTCAGTACTGAAACTGGAATTACGTGATACGGTAGTAACAAAATGGAAAAGGCTTTAACCATATGGTTGAGAGACTGATGGTTACTCGGATTTGTCAGGAAGCTCCATTAGCGCAGAGGCTGCTTCAAAACCAGTCCTGGCACAGTCAGCAGGTTGGAGGCAGGCTGTGGCTCTGTGCCGAGGTTCTGGGGAAGCTTCAGTCTTGGCCAAGGTGACAGACATGGACTGAACATGAGGAAACCCTGCTGGCAGCTCCTTTGGCACAAGGGCTAAAATACTGGCACTGCAAAGAGTGGCCCAACGCCCTGAGCTGAGCTCTGCATCTTGCATCTGGCACAGGTAATGTGTTCAAGAGCATGGATGGATTGACAGCATGGCAGCAAGGCTGCACTGCAGAGGAAGTGTGTTTCATGGGTTCGGCTAAATTTCATTAAAGTATGTCCTTTTCAATGGCAGGCTTGATAGAAGCCCGTATTTAAGGACAGTAATTTTCTCTCCTAGAAATGATCACAGAGCATTTGGCAAATACACATTAACATGAAGCATGCTGCAAACGACTTCTTCCTTCTTTCTGCGGTTTTTTTTCTCTTTGTGGTATGAGTGGGATTTCATTACCCAGTGAACAGGCATTTTTACAAACAAAAACAAATGAACAAAACAAGAGCTGTAGAAATGGAAACATACTGCCTCAGGCAGGGCAACAGCTGGTCTTTTTAAGCAGCCAGCCCTTAACACCACTTGCAGTGTATCGCCTAGATTTCATTACGAAGGTGTGCTGCCGTAGCTGTGTAGTATTTACAGTGTTGAAGTAGGAATATTAAGTGGAATTTAAGTAGCCAATACTCCTAATCACTCATAGCTATGAATTCTCTTGTCACAGGGAAAAATTTTTGACTTGTAGAAAGCAATAAATAACAGAGTCAATGACAGAACTCCGAAGTTATGTTTACTTTTTAAGATTAAAAGGTGTGGAAATGCAATCAAGGAAAAATAATTTAACCTGGATAATAATGAATCCATTTGTTCCTCAATTGCTTGGGCCAAAGAGAACTAAAGAACTATATTACCCTCCCAAAAAGCAAAGTACCTAAAAATGGTAATCCTGCTGTTAAGCAGATTGGAAAGAACCATTGCAAGGCATTGTGATGCCACTGTGCAACCATAGAACCTACTCTTGCCTAACCAGGTTTCCTTTCATGAATGTAAAAGATTTCGCAATGTCACAGAAGTTACTTAAAGCAAACAGAAATAAATCTTTTTTTTCCCCTTCCTCTTGTGACTGACTACCTTTTGTGACTGAAGCTATTATTTTATGGGATTTGGAGCTCAACAGCCAGAAAGCAGGTTTTCTAAACATTAATATAGCAACCTGCAGTGTGAACAGGAGCACAGTTTAAACTATGCAATGTTTGTAATACTAGTATCTTAAAATATATTGTCCTACTGCAGAAGGAGGACAATTATCAGACCAGTGACCAAGAAGATACTTGATACACAGTTGATGAAAAATATTGATTGATTGCAGGACTGCAAACCATGTTTTCAGAAGTGATAATTATCTGTTCTTTCTATTGAGAAGATAGATAGATAGGTTTGTAGGTGTTTGGTACTTCTGAAGTCAAGGCAGAGGTGTCTTCTCAAGTGATATGCCCAGGAAATTAACTTTGAAGTTACCCCTTCAGAACTACAGTGGGGCTGAAAGTCCAGCCCACAGCCCTGAATGATGACAGATTTTCACCAATTCTTCAGTGTTTCCTGCAAGTCCTTTTTCCTTTGGCAGAAAATTCATAACCTCAGCAGGTGAGCAGACTGAATGAGTAATGAGCAACTTGGTCACAAATTTCTGAGTCAAAAATTGAAAGATAAAACCTGAAGTTATCTCTAACAGTAATAATAACTCAGATGGGATTTAACAAAGAAGCTTGAACAAAGCTATAGCTGTGCTGCAATTACCCAAATTCTTGATACAGCTGTTAATAACCAGAACATACTGTTCCTGATTTGTTGTAGAACAACACCACTGCTCAAGCAGTGAGAGGCAACGACTTAAACATCACTATGGAGCATCAGACAATAAAGGGTATTTAAAATAAACCATTACTCTAGCTGAACACATATAAAAATAATCTCTTTATTGTGATTTTTTTCTCTTTACCTGACAGTATTTCTTAAGAATAAATATTAACAGTGAAAGTGTCCCTGCTAAGCCTGCAATTTCATGTCTCTTACAGCAGGAGTGGTGTCATAACCAACTTCTTCCCTGGCTGCTTGTACCCTGCCCTGCACTGCCCCTTCCTCCTGGGCAGTATACCAGCTTGTGTTGCCACACTGCGCACCAGATGAGGGACCTGCTCAAGTGGGCATCACCGCTTCCCACCCTCTTCACCCTGGATGTTGCCAGCAGCAACACTGGCTTCAGAAAGCCTCCCTCCTGCTCACTGCTGCCCTAGCATGATCCATGATTTGGCTGCAGAGCTAAAATAGGGAACAGAATTAACAGAAAAATAGCTTTTTTTTAGACTGGGTTTTTCTCAGTTGATCAGTTCACTTGAGCCCATTCAATGTGTAAGTGAGCAAACATCATGTTTTCCGAACAGTGGAGAAGGAGAGGTGAGCGCAGTAATAAGGTAAGGACCCAGGGCTGCTGAATGCCTCACAAAAAATAGTGTGGTCATGTGTACCCTTCTGACACAACCAGCCACCTGGGGCGTTGAGATAAACTGTTAAACTGTTGTACTCTGCACTGGAGCAGAGCTGAAGCTCTGAAAAATAAAGAGAGCATCTGACTAAGCAGTAACTCAGCAGTAGCTGAGGTGGCAGCACCTGTAGCAGCTGTAGTCATTCTGGAACTGAACTTGAGACTATCCCCTAAACCACAGCTACCTCGAAAGCCAACCTGACCCTGAATTAGGAAAGATTTATTCGTTTGTTTTCCTACTCTAAGAGCATTTCAGACTAAGTGAGATGAAATAAAAAACACATTTAAGGAAATTATATTGTTAGATGAAGATCCTAAAAAAGTTTTAAAATGGGCAACACTAAAATAATTCTGTAAGATACTGGTTTTTCTACCTCAAAACACTTTTATACTTTGAAGTAAAATCAATTGATTTTAAATCTATTACTGTAATACAAGAGAGATAATAATAAACTCAACACACAACAAACTTTACAGTAATTGTCAGGTTATAATGAACTGGAAAAAATGATTATGTAGTGAGTTTTTGTGCTAAGTCCACTTTAAGCTTTAGCAAGCTCTTTGTTCATCTGTATGACAGATGTTCTAGTCTGACAAAACAGAATACATCGCTTGGCTTTTAAAACAATTCAGTGAGAGCTCTTTCAGGAAGACTGAAAACCAAGAACCTTTCACCTTCAACACAATAAATCATATCCCATTTAATTCAGTTTTTATTCAATGAAATGATGTATAAAAACTTACAAATCGGAGAACTTAACTATACACAAAAAGATGATACTCAGTTTAAACATATACACAGAGAAGAGTTGTGGTTTGTGACTTGCCCTCTCCCACCCCTCCCCCCAAAACACACACTGTCTCCATTTATGATGGGGCACTTATTCTGTCTGCTTACGCCTTCTGTTGGCCCAGTAATTGCTCGATGGGCTTCATTGCTGCTGTCAGTTTAGGTTTTTAGGCCACCAGCAAAAAATCTGGGCATCTATATAAAATAGTAAGAATCAGCAACTTGATTTTTAACACAAAGATGCAGCGCTACCATCAGCAGAAACTAAAACTACAGAATTCACCCTTTCCGTTTTTGCAGACTTTGTCTTGGCTTTGAAAATAACGGGACTCTCACAGAGCAGTATTTGCCAACCAGCACTACAGATTCACTTTAAAACAACTATTATCCCCTGTTGCTAGAACGTCTCTGCACCACTTTTTCTTCCTCTTAACTCATACCATTAAGATCAAATAAAATCATGGACATTCCTTGCCTGAGTAAGGCAATAAAACTTTTCTCCTTTCATCCAGAATGACTTAAACCTATAGCTAAAACACGTGCGTGTGCTGCCCTAATGATGGTACGGTGCTCACCAGTATGTCACTTTTCTAGTTGCCTTTGTAGCGTGGGTGACAACACTTACCTATTAGCTTCTCTTCAACAAGCCAATAAAAATGCACACAGCTCAGGACATTTTACATTTGATCAGAAATAACCGGTGCAATGACTAGTTTTGTCAAACAACTAGAAGACTTTCTGGGCTGAATCTGAGGGCAGACGGCCAGTTACTTAAAAACGATGTGTGCATTAATTTACGTGTACCAAATATAGAGACAAACACTTTATATATATATATCTTTATACATATATAGTACTTTTATATATATATATAAAGATTGCCATCCTATTATTATTACAGCTACTGAAGTCAAAGTTTGACTAAGTAGCTTTGCTTGACTCGATGCTATCTGAAACAGACACCCAAAGGCATACTTGAAGAAAAACATAAGGCTAAAAGAAACCCAACAACCTCAGCTCTTTTTTACTCTGTGAACAGAGATTTTTGTATTCATCAATAAAAGTTCTGAGGGTTTTAAGTTATATCCTTAATCAACTTGCATGTGGTCTTCTAAAACGCATGGTGTTTAATTGGCCAGATCCTCTCCAAATGCCTTTTACTAGGGAAACTTTTGTGTATATATATATTCTTTGCTTCCAAACTGATACTCTGTTTCTCATTACATTCAGCATAGTATCTAAATACACTTTTAAGAAATCTAAATTTTGTTTAAAACCTATTAAATTTGGATTAACTAATACTATCAACATAGTTAGCTGGATTATTTTTTTTTCACACGTTCTTTTGTATTAAAATCAATTATGTTGTGGTATGATGTAAGACCTTTTGTTTGTTTTGGTGGGAGAGGCAAAGTCCAACTTCCTAATGTGCCAGTACAGTCCTGGTTGCTGAAGACAAAGGGTGGGAAGGAGGCTGGTGGAAGAGATGGCAGGGGTAAGTGAGGTAAGAGGTGGGGGGAGGAAAAGATTGATTTAATAAAAACTGAGTAAAGAAACTTTAAAAAATTGATACAGATTTCACATTCAGTCTAACAACACTGCTTCCTGCTCCTTTTTGATGGAGGCTAACACTGCATTATCAGTCTCTGTGGCTTCTGTGTCCCCTCCACCTAACAGAATGGAGCGATCTTCTTCTAGTGTAAAGACAGAGTTTTGATTTTGGCACGAATGTTTGACTACTTCATTGGGAGTTGAAAATGTTTTGTCACACAAGTTACATTTGTAGGGCTTGTTGGTCTGTACTAGCATGTTGTCCATTTGACTGCCTTCCTCAAAAGTACAGAGTTCCAGAGTCTGTTTGTCCACCATCGTGTACGTATCCATGCTCTGGTTTAGGCACACGTGTCTGGCAGCCTGGTTAGCCCTACAAAAGCTTTTGTCACAAGTGCTGCACTTGAAGGGCTTGCCAGTGTGTATGTACATGTGCTCCCTCCAGTGGCTTTTCTGAATAAATTTGCGACCACAGATGGAACATTCGTATTTCCGTCGTTTTACTTCCCTCTCTTGATCTGCCTGCTCCAAGTTGTCTATGTCTGCAATATCGGAGGGGGGCGGTGTCTCTGACTGCTGCTGCCCATCAATTATTGGGGAGTCTGAGATCTGCTGCAGCTCGCTGTCACTAATCATCCCTGCTTCAGGCACTTCCACAGCATCTTTATCAGCTGTGTTGTTACAGAGAGACAGAGAAATGTTACTTTCTCCCTGCTGGCTAGACGTGAAGGGAACTCCTGTGTGGATCTGCAGGTGCTCACGCAAACTACTTCGCAAATTGAACCGGCGACCGCAGAGGTGGCAGGCATAGTATTTTGGGAAGCTCCCGTTCCTTTTCATAATGCTTGGCTTGACATGTGCTATTGTGAGTGAGGCAGGCTGTTCGTCTGAAGAGGATGCTTCCATGTTGGCCTCTTCTCCTGCAGGTGAATTATTACCAGCAGCAGATACCAATTCCGGAGATAAAGAAGATGGCAATGGGTCAGAAGCAGACATATTTGTCCGGGTCACTTGTGGCAGAGTTGTAGCTAACTGAGAGAGCTGTGAGCCTTCAGAAACCTGCTCTTGGTTCATCCGTGATGTCTGTGGCCTTGGTTCTCGCCCGAGTTTGTCAGTTGCTGATGTAACCTTAGTGGGATGTCTTATCTGGTGATCTGCAATCTGAATGCCATATAATGAAGATGCTAATGGAAAAACTTGATCCGGGTGAGAGAAAGTTCCCTGACTTGCAAGGCTGGCCTCTTGAATTAGTGGATATGCATGCAGAAACTTTATTCCCTGTTCTAGTCGAACTGGGTCAATGAGTTGCGGTGCCATCTTCCCAGTATACATCAAATGCAAGAGATAACTGAAGATATCTGGTTGTATGTCAGTCGCTTTCAAACGGACGCATTCACTGAAAGATGAAACAACATGATCAATAGGAGATAAGGAAAATCTTTTTTACTAGATCTAGGTTATTCAAGCATTGATAAAAATCAGACGCATCTACTTAAATTCAAAAGACAGAATCTGCAATAAATACAGAGAAATGCTTTAATGTAAAAGAGTTAATCTTACTGGTCACTTGAAAGACGACTTCTTTCTCCAGGGAAGTAACTGGCTTTAAAGACAAAGCCGTCCCATTGCAACCTACACCTTTCTAAATTGCTTTTATGTTACAGATTTGTTGTCATATACTAATATATTTTGTAAATGGCAAAGACATTTTTCCCCTTTTTTTTGTTGGATTCAAACCTGTTTGTAGCTAAAGTAAAACCTGCTAGCATGGACTCTAAATTCACAGTCTGTTAAAGTTTTCTCAGTACGCCACTCTCCCGCTGAGAGCATGTCCTGTGCATCAGCCTTTAGGATACTCCGGACTGAAACACCCACCACTCCTCTGGTTGAAGCTGGATCTCTGTACAGAAAGAGAGCCAAGGTTTACAGAATATGAAAGAAAATCAGGAACATCCTGGTTAGGCCAGTTAGCTAACAGGAGAGGATCTGAGATTCTAATCCTTTTTCAGAGTTATTTTTAGTTCTTGTTATAAACAAACATTAAATAAAAGACAGAAGTCCTGAAACAGACATAACTGCATGCTGCAGTCTGTATGCTCTAAGGACAGTGGGCTACCAAGCTGAGGAGGAAACTCTACCCAATTCTTCCATTTCTTGAGACAGACACTTCTTAAGCTTCTCTCTGATTGCTTTCTAATTCAGATGTGTTACTCAAAAGTAACCTTTGCAATGCTGTCTTCCAGAGATGACTGTGCTCTTGATGGAGAATCAAGTCTGATACATTTGCTTGCAGTCCTGTCTCAGAATTGAAAAAGCAATTCTGTCCTTGATGTCTACTTTTGGCTCTTAGCCAAAGATTGAAGAGTTTCATTCACTTAACATAAACTTTTTAAGATAGTTCAAATAATTGGGAAAAAGAAAAGACCGAAAAAAGCTTTAAAACAGTCTTATGCTTTCATTATCTTTACAGTGCCCTCCATCCATGTAAGGCTGCTAAAAAAAAAAAAGGAAGAAACACAACCCTTATTCTCCATTACTATGTAGTATTCTATTATTTAACTGACTTCGGTAAACTGTAAAAAAATGAAAGATATTAACATCTTTTATAGGTCCTTTTCTCAAAACCTCCTAGGAAATACTGATTGGGTTGTGTATAATGTTATGGAAATGTTCAAGAATAGCACCAAGACAGAGTAGAGGATATCGAGTTGGGGAAAGGAAGTTCAAGAGTGAAGACAGGATCCTTTAAATATTCAATTCTAGGAATTCTATGCTTTTTTATTGCTTTTAAATTATATCATTAGTGTTAATGAATCACAGTTCAACACGTTTTGAAGTGAGATTCTAGTTTGAGATAAGACTGGATTCCATATTCCTTATGTCATAGCAAGAAGCAAAAAGAACATTTTCAGGTTTCAAAATGTTGCTAGACCTCCTGAGCTTAGCTAACTGCACAACATTTAAACAGCGAACCTCTTTATAGTTACCTGGTTTGATGAACAAACAACATCTTGAAGTAGTTGGAGAAAGAAGCGAGGACTGATTTGTGTGCCTTGAAGTAGACATCACCAATGGCAACTGTGCAGTCACACAGGAAACCAAACTCTCTCTGAGCATTTAGCTGCTGCAGCAGAATAAGTCCATGGTTGGCCAAATCCATTTTTTTACACTCTGAAAAGCAAATGATTTCCATGTAAAACTTAACAGTAGATGCACAGATGCAACAGTAGCTGTCTCTTAACAGATATATGCCTCTAATATCCGTATGCCATGCTTTAGTAACACCTCTTAATCCCAGGCTACAGGGATCTCTGTTTCATGATGGGCATTGCTTAAAGAGCAAAGGAGAGCCAGGATTAAAGAGTTCTGAACAGGCATGGTGGGGGGCACGAAAATATAAATAGCTAAAAGAGAGGAAGAATGGGAAGAACACCATGTTTTAGCTGCCACTCATCTATTCAAACAGGAAAAATAAATCTCCCTTCTGATATCAGTCACCTTCACCACAGTGGGTGGGAGAGACCAGAGCAGAACCCAATACAAGGTAAGTTGGATACTTTTAACCCAATTTTTCAGTGCCTCTGTACATTTTTTACCTAGAAGTTATACGTCCATCCAGCTGAACCCAAACCCAATGTTAAGTAATTAAGGATTTCTGATGGTTAACCCCTCTCCTGGGAAATACCAGTCTTCCCAGGCTGATACAATGAATTCACTCTCGGTATTGGCAAGCTCTCTGGACTATCTGAACAGAAGGGGCCAATCTTTTCACCCAACTGCTATATATTTATTTCTTGAGACCAGCTACAACAGCATTTCATAAGGAGCTTGCGTGCCGGACCGCTTCAAGCTCACCTAGCAAATCAAGAAACCCAAGGGGTGGGAGGTTTGGTTCCGTCCATCACTGGCCATCAGCACAAGGTAGGATAACTAATGGTGGAACTACTGGCACCAACCCAAGCCCCGCTAAACCAGGGCTCTGCAGCTTCCCACTCTCCCTGCACTTCCTGTACCAGCTGCTGGAAGTTGCCCCTCAAAGAACTACCTAAGAGCTATAAACTTTTCCTCAAGGATTTGAGGGCAGCCTTGGAAGCAAGAATTGGTATCTTTGGGAAAAAAGTATCCAGGGACATACATTAGGATAGCTGTGTATGGTTGGATGGATGAATACAGGGCTAGTAAGATCAACAAGTGGAAACAAATGTAACCAAAACAAACACAGCTTTGAGCAGAAAAAGTGAAATATGAAGTAACATAGGTCTGTACAGAGCCCTGTCAAACAGCAAGAGAAGTCGGGGCTCGTTATACCCAGAACGGTGCTGATGCTCTATGAACAGAAAGGAAAGAAAGGTGAAACCAGAATGGATCTAAAGCAGTAGATTTATAAAAAGTCTTGCGGTTTTTCCCTCCAAATTTAACAGAAAGTTACCGAAATTTTAGGCACAAACAGCTTGTTTCTTCTATACAGTAAGAGTGTGGTTTTGGGGAATGAGAATAAAGATGTATTCTACACATGCCGGTATGTTTTGTTGTTGGAGAAACAGGTACTTGCTGGGCAGTGAGGAATGCCCTTGTATTTAAACCAGTAACTAGGCTGACTAAATGCATTCCTCTGCCTTCAGGGGAGGTCGGAACTTGTTTGAGTCAGGGGTGTAAGGGCAAAGAAAGAGACACAATTTAAAATACCGTTGATTATTTTCTCACAGTTAATAAGAGAAAAAAAAAAATCAAGTTTCAACTCTCTTCAGGTCCATCCCCTCCTCCCTAAATTACGGGTAATTATGTTTGTACAAACCATATGCTAAAATCCTCTCCCTCTCTCCAAAAGAGGGAATACTCATGGTCAGCAGTAACAAAAATCATGTTCATCATTATTTAGTCCTGCAAGATGCTCCATGCAGGTAGACTTTGTGATGTTACAGAAAACACGCTAGATTTTTTTTTTTGTAGCTTTAATTTAGATTACTCTGTGAGCTCCATTTTTTAATTCATCAGTGCCGAGCCTGTTTTGTACTTGGACAGCAAAACTTCTTAGGCAGCGCAAACGACCGCTGTGAGGGAACTCCAAGCCAGAGAGGCATTCCTTCTAGTTATTATCATCCCGAGTTTGTTTAGCTGATACTCTCACCCTTATCCAAACAGCAGTCCCGTGGCAGTTGAAGCTGTTACCCTCCATCAAAGACCTGCATTAAGCTCTTCACAAAACGATGCAGTGTTCGTACACGTGCACAGCACTACGTTCTTGTCTACGTTTGAAAGTTATTTAAATGCTTTGAACTGAAAGCACTGAGATGGTCGTTTTAGCATTAGAATTACATTAGAGTTAAATTTTAGAATTAACCCTCTAAGGAAATTATACGGCAGAGGAAGAGTAAGGAAATCACTTTGTCCCTCCGCATTTTAGTGCGGACCGATGCAACAACTGTGTAAAGTATTTCTTGTGCCTTGAAGCCCTGTGGGGACAGTTCTTCCGCTGGGCGACTGACAGGCTGGCCTGGCTCAGCTTTATCACAACTTTTGCAGTTACCTAATCTGCTCGACGGTGGCTGAAACACAGCGAGACTGAGTCCTTTCTGGAAGGGCAAGTTTATTTCCGAGACCACGGAGGGAGAAGGGGCCGTCACAAGTCACAGATGAGACTGAGAACGCGCCAGTACCGCACCACGGAGGAGGAGAAACAGTACGAGGACAAAAACGCTTCGAGCGATGGTGCAGGAGGAGCAGATTGCCGGGAGCCGCTCGGGCAGGGGAAGCCGCCGGTGCGTACAGGAAACAGCTGCCGGCCCATCTCAAGCGCAGCCCGGCGCTTCCCGGTCTGCCCTTACACACCTCCGCGGACATCAAACCTCCCACCGAGCCCCCGACGCTCCTTCCGCTTCAGCGGCAGAGGGCACCATCCCGGCGCCGGCCACTCACACACGCGTCCCACCGCCTGGCAAGTCCTCGCGCGTCCGGAGGGACGGCAGCCCCTCGGCAGCGGGCTGCCTGCGCCCCGCCCCGCCAGCGGCGGGCAGGCGGTTGCCGGAGACCGGCGCTGAGACCCGGTCGGGTCGGGCCCCGCCCCGCTCGCCACAACGGGACCGCGCGCGCGCGCCGGCAGCAGGGAAGGAAAGGGGCGCGCGCCGCTCGCGCACTCTCGCCGCCTGCCGGCGCCGTAGCGCGCGGCGGGGCGCCACTCGCGGCGGGGAGGCGTGGCCTGCCGTCCGCCCACTCCCCGCCCCCCCCCCTCCCTCGGTCCCCGGAGTCACGCTCGGCCGCTGTGGCACAGGTGACGGCGCCCTCCCATTGGCCGCCGGGGCGGAAGGCCGGGTGGCCACGCGCCGCTCTCACTGGCTGCGCCCCGCCCCTCCTCCCCTCTCTCCGCCCGCCTCCCCCCGCCCCCCCGCCCCCCCGCGCACGCCACGCGCGCACGGACGGAGACGGCGCGAGACGCAGCGCGAGCGGAGCCGCCAGGGCGCGCGAGACGGGAGCCGCCGCCGCCGCCGCCAGGGCCGCCCAGCCTGCCGAGGAGAGACAGGCGGGGCCGCCCCCTCCCGCTCCGCGCCGCGCTCTCCTCCCCCGCCCTTCCCTGCGCCGGATGCCGCCGGAGGGGGGGCCGCCCCGCTGCGGGCGGGCGGGAGCGCGGGCCTCAACCGGCCGAGCCCGGCGCCGGGCGACACCGGACCACTCCCTCCCTCCCTCCCTCCCCCGGCCCGACCCTCCCCTCCCCTCGGCGCGGGCCCATCCCCCCCCGGGCTGTGTCCCGGATGGTGCCGCCCGGCCCGGCCCGGCGGGGGTTTGTCAGGAGGCCAGGCAGCCCCGGCGGCGCCAGGCGCGGCCCTCCTCCTCCTCCGCGCCCCCCTCGGCCCGCCGCGCCGCGGTTGGACCCCGCGGCCGGGCGCCCCTCGCACACAATGAGGAGGTAGGGCCGAGCAGGCCCCGCCGCGCGCGCGCCCGCCCGCCGCCGCCTCAGCCCGGGCCGCGACCGGTGCGGCGAGGCCGGGCACACGTGCGGGCGGCGCCGGGATCCCCCGCGGGGCGCTGCGACGCGGGTGCTCACCTGGGGGGCGCGGGCCGCCGGGGCGCCTGGTGCCGCGCGGGCCGCCGCCGTCTCCGCGCCCAGCAGCAGCAGCAACAACGGAGTCAGCGCGGCGGCGGCGGCGGCGGCTTTTCCTGTCCGGTTACGTTAGGGTCACATGACCGAGAGCGGAGCACAGAGGCTGCAGCGAGGAGCCCCCGCCGGGGGGGAGGGGAGGCGGCGAGCGCTGTGGCGGCAGCAGCAGCAGCAGGAGCCACCCAGCCCCCGCCCGCCCCTCCCTCCCCCGCCCGCCGCGCGCAGCGCGGGCTGCACCGGCGGGACCGGCCCCGCCGCCGCCCTCCTGCCGTGCACCCCCACGGCCGAAAGCCTCCGCCCTGGCGGAGCGGGGCGCCGGACCCGCGGCGGGCGCGCTGCCCCTTTAAAACTCCCGGGAGGTGGAGGCCGGTGCTGCCCGCCGCAACCTGGCGCCGCTCACTGCCGGGCGGGGGCGGCCCCGCCGCTGCCATCGCCCCTCCGCCTCCCGGGTGCGGAATAACGGGCCGGGACTCTGCCGGCTCCCTGACGGGCCCAGCTCGGGGCCGCAGCAGCGTGCGGGGACGGGACGGGGTGGCGGGGCGCTGCGCTCGTCGCCGCCTTCCCGGCTCTCCGCCGCGGCAGCAGAGGCTTGACTGCTGCCAGCGCGCCCGGTGCCGCCGGGGGCGCCCGGCCTCGGCGGGCACCAGGTGGCTCCTGCCGGGCGGTGCTTGGCAGCCAGGCGAACCTCGGGGCGGCGGGCGTGGGGTGACTTCGGGTTCTTCCCCCGGTCTCCCGGGGAGAAGTGGCGGGCGCAGGTGCGTCTCTCTGCTTCCCGCGGAGCCGTCGGGCACCCGGGGATGGGGAAGACGGGGACAAACGGGCGGCTGTGGGAGCGGTGCGGGACCGTGAGACGCGGTGTACCGGGGCTCTCGGGCACGAGTTTTGTGAGCGGGTGTCCCCGTCACGCTGGCACCTCTCGAGGTGTCATTTATAACAAGGTCTTCGTTCGGTGGCAAGGGGAGGCTGCGGGGCCCGACCCTGTCGGCATGTGGCTTTGGAGGGCCAGTCTTCGTGAACCTGCCCTGGGTATGCTTTGGTTGAACTGTCAGGTGGGAGGTTACAAGTTCACTTGTCAAAAGGAGTGATTCAGAGTGCGAAAGGTTGGATTTAGCTTTTGTTTGTTGAGGGGGCAAGTTATTTGAACTGGGTATTTTTAACTTGGCTTTTTAAGAGGGGAGACACAGCAGTGTTCTGTAAAAATCCCGTCTGCAACTTTGCATGATGGCAGATCCGATTGTGGTGGAGTGCAGAGGGAAGGCGGCTGCAGCCAGCCTCCGTTTATCCAAATCTAAGGCATGCTGTAGAATTAATGGTGCTTATAGAACTGCATGAATAAATGCACCCACAGACACTGCAATGCATGGAGAAACTGTCAATCTTGCAAAAGGGATTAACCCAGAGTCCTCATTGTGGAGCAGGAAGGCTGTCTTCTGCAAGGGGCTGGCAAGTCTCTGAAGAAATGGAAGGGCGAGCCCTGCATTGGGCTTGAGCGTTATTTCTCCGAGTGAGAGAATCGGTCCTGGCACAGCCTGGATCTGCACCTTTTTGTCAGGTAACGTCTGCTAATGGGAGCGGTGGCACAGCCCAAACCATTTTCAGAGAGAAACTTTGTTGTTGGAAGCCTTGTGGGAAGATACTTGGCCAGCAATAGTTAGAGGGATCCTTGGCGCCCCCTCTCCCGGAGGCCTACTCTTGCCTTCCTGAAGTATGCTCTCTGCTGTTCTTTAGGAACAGCATAAAATACAGTGTCAATGCTTTGAGTTGGGTCCAGATTTTTAATTTTGTTTTACATTTTTGAAGGTACTTACCTCAGCAAGCTTTTAGGGGGCTGTTTCTACAGTCATTAAATAAGATGGAAAAAAGGACCAAACTCTTAATTTAGTGTTGTGAGAGCAGGTGTTCCGATGGGGAGGAGGAGTCTTGTGTCTTGCCTGGTTTGTAGGTTCACTAATGATTGCCGTCATCCTGGGCTGTTGTGATTTTTGCAGGATCTAAACTGATGAAGAACTAGACCAGTTTTATGTGAGTCTGACTCTGCTGTCTCCCACTGAAATTAATGGAAGTCTTCATAGAAACAGCTTGAGTCTGCATTATATAGCTCATGAATATTAATTTATTTATCCAAATTAAGCTTCAAACTAACTAGTTAAGTCCTAAAAAACTCAACCCCAACAACTTATTTTTAATGGTAGTGAAGCTGATAGTCTGTTTGCCGCTGTTGCGGTATTTTGAATAAAGCAGCTGCACAGAACTGCATCTTTAGGACCCTCCTTGAGTACCTGTGATGTGCTGAACTACAAGGAATGTGTTTTAAACAGCCCTCTGAGTTCCGCTGTGTGAGTGCGTGGTGAAAGTGTACAGAGTGTATTTAATCAGTCTACTTGTCAAATTTTCCCCTGTAGATTTCCCTTGCATTTAAGCTCTGCAAAATAAATAAAAAGTAAAGAGAATAGATGGACATTTGAACTCGAGACACTTAGTAGTGGATGATTTGTCTCATTCTCAGGGCATATGGTGAAAGTGATATAATTTTTAATTAAATTGAGTGGGCTACTTAGGAAAACCAGTGTGTTTCTGGCAGATATCCGGCAGGCTTTGTGGCCTGTTTTTTCTCTTCTGTGTTGCACTTGAATACTTCTGTGTTGGCATTCATGTGGAATTCTTCTCTGTGCTATCTCTGAAACTGGAGAAAAATTAACGTAGTTATCTTTTTTTTATTAATAGCTCATAATTCAGTTTGAAAGCACCTTTGTTTGGACTGCAGCACTTCAGTCCAACAATAGTGCAATTCTAAATTTAGAAGTATCCCATCTCAGTCAAGGCCCACTGGAATCTGTAGGGAGATTTCAGTGTTGAGTTTAATGCTGCCGAACTTCACACCTGTGGTGCTGACTTACACCTGAGACATCATCTGTGTCGCAGGGAGCGATAAGCAGTTCATTTGTCGCATTTTGGACACCTGACTTAAGATGTGAATCTAAAATTTTACTTCCATCTCATTTTTTGAGGTTTGTTTTTAAGTTACAATCTGTGCAGCTGAAATTGTAATTAAAATTTATCCTTGTCTCATTAAGTGGTATTATTATGCTTTTGGTTTTTATATGCTGATTTTTTTCCCCCAAGTTTCTTGAAGTACTTGATTAGGATCTCTTCCCTGGTTTTATGACCTTTTTGAAAGGACTGTTCAATCTGATTCAGATATTGCTACACACCTGAGAGCATTCTTAGCTGTGTTGCTGTTGAGGACAGGATCAGTCCCTAGGTTTTTGGTTTTGCTTTGGTTTGCATGTATCCAGATTAAAGGCAGAATTATGTCTGGTAAGATCATATTTTGCATTGTAAATGAGCATACTGCTGATGATTTAAGTGTTAATAAGATGACGGAAGTGTCTGTTAATCTCAGTAAAAATTCACTTGAGCAGTGGGAGAAACTTGATCCAGACCCAGGTCCTGTAAGTTTGTCTTTTTGGTAGAGTTCAGTTGAAATCTGGAGTGGAATAGCAGATTTTTTTATCATTACAGTCACAGCCTTAACAGCTCTAGTGATGTTATTCAGGCTCCAACTGCTAACATTTTCAATGAATTTTCAAATTTCTCAGCATTTTTGAAAAACAAGAGAACAGAGTCGCTGTTCTGAAGAGCTTTTTGCTCATTGCTCTGTGGCACTGCTGACCCACTCCCACCGGAATGTTGCTAGCTTTGCCGGAGCAGTGGAACTCTGCAGGTTGTATGTCCTCGGGAATGGGAGGAGGGAACCATTCTCTGAAGGTGTGTGGTACCACTTGCACGTTGGTACAGCTGTAGTGAAGCAGCAGTTTATATCAATGATGTAAATCTGTTTTATTCATGCAGCAACCACTTCTAACACTTCCACTTCTGATTAATCTTGGTGAGAAGGCTCGGTGAGAAGTGTGACAGCTGCAGTGGCTTCTCGCTAGATGAGTAAATATTGTACCTCTGATAGTCTCCAACCTTTTCACCCAGGGCTATTTCCTCCCTCCTTGTTAGAATTTTTCACACACTCGATCCAAACCTTGCTCATCTTCCACACAGCATTGAAAGCTTGAAGGATGTAGAAGTGATCCCCAGGAAGAGCCCTGGCGGAATGGTACAACAGCAGTTCTGTAATCTGCTTTTTCTTGCCTTGGCTTCCCTGCTGTGGGGAGGCTGTTGGGGTACATTCTTGCTAGGTGAGTGGTCAGCCCCCAAACAGAGCTGAGCTATTCTGTTTTTGTGGTGAGTAGGTCTGGTTGTCCTAGAGGTGAAGGAGAACTGCAGTGGTGTAAGCTGCTGTTTGAATAGGCTGTATAAGGTGAAAAAATGAAGAAATAGGTCTTTGCCATTCTGTAGGCTAAGCCGTTTTTCTGGTATCAATATGTCAGTTAGGAAGTGTTTTTACATCTAGTGAACAAAGCTTTATCATCAGCCAGTGAGTAGCTGCAGTTTAGACTGGGGGGAAAAAAAAAGAATCAATCCTTTTGCTAGTACAACTTACATCATTTAAGGAAGTGGTTTAACTGTATGTATAGAATTTTTCTTGTTAGGAGTCTCATCTCTACCAGTAATTGTTAGTGTAACCAAACCAATACAGCTTCTGCAGCACAGATTAGCCCTCTACTTTCTGGCTTTGCCTTAGTGCCAGATTAGCCTGTAACATGGGCCCTGCCCGCTTTTAACTGGAAAAGTTCAACGTGACTGCATTCTTGGCTGGAATGACATTCTTAGTGGAGCATGACTATAAAGTCATATATGTACTTGCGAGTTTTGTTTTCCTCAGAAAAATGATTCAGCTGCAGTGTGACAGTAGTGAGTGCCTTTTTCAAGCCCATGCAGTTGAGTTATTCTGTGGAGAAAAAAGCTCTAAGGGAAATAGCATTGGTGCTGTGTTCACATTACTAAGTAGTATCATCCGAAAGGTGACTTGAAGCTCATGAGATATTAGAATTCATCAGCATTGACTCAAGCTTAGTTAGGTAAGTGTTAAAAAGTATTTGGGGGCAGTGGTAAATGGTGGTTGCCATCGTTTAGTATTCATATTTCATCATTTTGGAAAAAATACTTCTAGAACAGTTGGAGCTTGAAGATGGACATAAATGGGGCAAATGAATGAACACTAACAAGAAACAGTGATACTAGCCATAGGCTGCGATGCCTTCAACAGCTCAGAATAGAGTGAGAGGAAAAAATGCTTGTCCTTAAGTTTGTTTAATAAAGTTTGTTTAAAGAATCAGAAATGGGTGTGGTTGTCATGCTACCTGTGAAAGGAGAGGGGATATTTTGTTTTGTTTCTCCAGTGTGACTATATCCATCCAACTCCTACTCTGTCAAAAACCTGGGAGGACTCGAAATTGTTGGGATTGCTTAGCTTTCTGAGATTCAGCCACCTGGGTTTTACGCGTAGTACAGAGCACACAGGTGATGCCAAGAACTATGTCACTGGCAGGCACTTGGGGAATCAGGAGACACACAGTGTACAGCAATGGCAGAATAACTTTTTAAGGCTGACAAAAATCTTTGTTTTCCTGCTGATTGTAAAGAATTAGTCTCTTAAAAATCCTTTTCTCAGCTGGGGCTATCTATATTTCAAGACCCTTCCTCCCCCTCTTAGTTAAGACAGATAGCTAAGCTTTCTTTCATTGTCTTGGGGAAACAAAACGTTTTGGGTGGTGGTTTTGGTATTTCAACCACATCCATATCACTGACTGTATCTGGCTACCTCAGGTGCTGCATTTCTTTTTATAGTTGTCACCCTAGTATCATAAGCCAGTCTGTAGACAAGGATAATGAGACTCTTGGTAGATGTTAAATGCCATCCAGTGAAGGCAGCTTGTACATTGCATCAGTAGTTTCCAGCCTGGAGACCTCCCTTGGATGGTCTAGGGAAAAGTGACTGAGAAACCTAAGCTCACAAGCTCAGTACGCCAGTGCCTTTTGCATTTCTAAATTGGTCTATGCATGAAGGGTCCATAAATTGGGAAAGGTTCACCATAACCCTTATCAGTACCAAGGACATCCATCTGTGTCATGTCTTAACACCTGGTACCTTCCCTTACAAGGCAACTTTGTTACTTAGCTATCAGTACATAAACTCATTTAGGTAGGCACAAAGTGTCTGGCTCTTTCTCCCCTTCTGAAACTTTGAGCTGAAGTTTATACAGTTCCTGGGACTGAGGTAGGATGGGGAAGGAGAGACTCTTTCCTATGTGCTGTAGTGTTCTTGTACTTTTGTTTCAGGCAGGTGTTTGAAGTTGGTGAGAATGTCGTCCTTCTCATCGAAGCTCATATGTGCTGGCTGGAGTGAATATATGTTGTTTTTGCGGAGAGCTCTAGGGAGGTGTCATGTATACAGAATTGTTCATACAACCAGCAGGGCCGGTGTGCTGAGCAGCACAACTTGAGAACAGGGACTGACATTGCAGCCAGTAGAGCTACAACCCCACAAAAATGGGACTGTGAGTCCTGACTCTCAGCATTCTTTGATGTTTTACAAACAGCTAGTCTTATGACAACTTTCTAGCAGATCTGCCAAAGAAAATCATCTATAAGTTGTTGTCCTTTACCTCATCTGATTGGAAAAAAGCTGAGAAAGAAGCAGTCTGTACAGTTGTGATCCTTATAAAGGATGGTCTAACAATGTTCCGTATGAACAGAGTTTTGCTATTCAGTGTTAATTTTGTTAAAAAGGTTAAAATTTAAGGGTTCTGGATATACCAGGATTCCCCTCTGGTTTTCCTTGCATATTCTGTATTTATTGCTATTGTGTCTTTTTCGTCAGGTGACCCTTACTGCTCAGAATAGACCCATTTTGGTGGAGACTTGAACTGTGCGAACTGTGTAGTGAAATAGTTCTTTTCAGTCACACCGTGAAGGTGTGTGGTGGATGAGGCAGATGGAAGACAGGTGTGTTCTCACAGCCGAGGCAGTTTTGTGTTGCTTCTGGATTTGCAGTTTCAGAATCTTGCCTCTGCCCTAAAAGTTTCTCCTGTTCAGGCCATGTGTACACTTGCACAGGGTTCCCATGAGATCTCCAGCTGGAAGCAGAAGCAAAGATTGCAGGTTGGGGGAGTTTCCCCAAGTGCTGTCTGGTTGCAGGAGGGCTCTGCACTCTTTGTGTATTATGTTTTGTGAAAGCTCAGGTTAGGTTCCGGATGCACTCAACTTCCCAGCTTGGTCTCATTCTCTGTGTAATTTAGTAAGAATATTCTCACTTCTTCAGAGATTGTATGTGTAGTTGCTAAAACAAAAATCACTCATACTTTGATGCAGCTGCCAACAGGTACATTGTGAAGAAGTTGGATACACAGTTTTAATGTACAGTTAAGGCTTAACTGAAGCTGCAGAACTGTAAACACAGTAAATGGAGTTGGGGGCTTGGTGGGAAAAAGAGTGTGATTTTTATGGCTATGATTTTATGTGCTGATGTAAACTGATTTAAGGCTTTAAAAGTAACTGTGCTTCTCTTATTTTGAGGTGTTTGCCTTGGTAAATCTTACCATCCCAAGACAGAACATTTGAGATAATCAAGCCTTGACACTTTATACTTTTAAAGAGCATCTAGGAGTCGTGAACTGACTTTGTTAAAACCACTTTTCCTGATAGATGCAGTTGGTCTGCACATTTACATTTTAGCAATTTACCTGAAATACCCAAATGTTAAATGTGAGATGAATGGGATGTTCTTGAGTGTAAGTATTAATTACACTCAAGTAATATTCTTCTAAGTATTACACTGAAGAGGGTGAAAAAAGGCCTATTTGTCTAAAGGGGTGAAAAATGTTTGCTAGAAAAATTACAACTAAAATGCAGCCTAATTCTCTGTTACTGGAATTTAGTGATGCTTATAAGTTTTGGTTTTTTTTTTTTTTTTTTCTGCTGTGTGAAGGATCTAATGTACTATTTCTGTAGAACCCTGTGTAAGTCAGGAGATCACTGCTGAGGAGCTCTTCTGCAGTGTACTGTAAGACTTTTGTCATCCAGCTGTTCTGCTGACCCGAGTGAGGCTGGCAGCTCACAGAAGTGGTAGTTGAGCTCTTGCTGAACTAGTATCTCCAGGAATGACCTGTTCTGATTTTGAGGAGAAAGACTACTTTAAGAGGAGCTGCTGCTTCTTAAGAGGCTCCCATGGCACTGGTAACGTAATTCATGGTAAAGGAAGGGTTTATAGTTAGATTTTTTTTTTCCAGCTCTGCCTAATTTTCTTTTCCTCCCCAACATGTTGTGTTTGATATATTCAACACAAGTCTAATATCCCACTTGGAAATACTGCTTTCAGGTGAAGAGAGAACAGTAAGCTACTGCAAACGTAGTCACACTTGTAGCCTGAATTCAATCATTGTGGCTTGTTAATGATGCTTCAAGAGCTTTTAACAAAATTCTTAGGTTATGTTCCTGAAGTAATACAGTGGACTAACCTGATTGTGAAAAAGGTGATAAAATAGTGGTTGTGTAGTAGTTCCTGAAAACACATTTAGAAAGAGAAGTTGCCGAGGAAAACATATCCCTTCATCCTCTCATAAGGCTAAGTGATAGCATATTGGAGATGGCCAGCTCTAGACCTGGACTAAAAAAAACCCCAACTTTTACCTTAAAGGATAATTAAGACATCCTACCCTAAACTAATTCACTCCTTGCAACTTGTACTGATAAGAATCAGGTAATAATGTGGACAGTCTAGTAATAGAGAAATTTTGTGAACCTTCCTTTAGCTTATGACCTCAGATAGAGTTCAACTAGATCCCCATTCATAAGAAATACCTTCTAAATAAATGTATTACCATACAAGTATGTAAATACCTTTTTGTGATGGTGTAGAATATAACATTAAATATACCTGGCAGGTATATTAAAATCGTGCCAGGTAACTTAAAGAACAGAGAGTAGTGCTGTTTCCAAGCTTGGGACAGTGTCACAGCTGCCTAAGACAGAGCTGGGGAAAATGAGGGAAAATTTCATCAGTCAGAACTCCACAAAGTAGCTAAGTACTCAGCATCTTCAGCTGTCAAGGGGACAAGGCAGGAGAGTCCTTCACCAAACCAAGGACAGAAGGATGGATCTCTTCTGTATTAATTATGAAGACAAAGCTAAATCTTGCCCTGCATCAGTCCAGCATGCATCCGTGCCTAGTCTCTACCATACTTGCCCTACAAATATGTCATCAGTATCGCAGCTTTACACTAGCACATCCATAGATTAAGACTTCTCGAACATCACTAGTGCAGCAGACTGATTTATTATTTCTTTTATTTGAGTAGAAGATGTACATATTTATCAAGAGACACAATTCCAGTATTTTCCAGAAGCATAAGGTAGAAAGGAATTTTCTGGGCTGTATGGTCTTTATGGTTTTGTCAGTTCTCTTTTTTCTGAGTTTCTTCTGTCGTCAAAAAACTACCCTTGCAAGTTCAAACAGAACCTGTGGAATGGCAAACACATTGATATGAGTTTTTGATTTAATAATCCTTAAAACACCTTGCACGGCAAATGAGATCATCTGAAAAATAACTATAGCTGCAATTCAAAAGTTACTTGCAAAGAACTGAAGACTAATACCCTTGTACAGCACCTTACATTAACAAAATAATATTGATTCTCAAATTATGAACTATCTAAGTTGCAATTGTTATTACATTTTCAGTGTGACAGTGGAAAAAAGCCCCACCAACCTCTATGGTGATGAGTATTACTATCATCCACTCAAGGCGCAGAGCGTGCTTTTCATTCAGGTGATTTCGCATTAGGTCTGTCAGGTCCATGCAGTGCTGAAGCTTTTCGTTCATTACCTGAAAGAGATTCCAAATAAATGGCAAATCTGATTCCATAAGTGGAATGAGATCACTAAACAAAGGAACACCATCCACCAAAGGGCTCACTGAACAGAACCAGAAAGGTGTTAACACCCTTCTGTGGAAGAACAGACTACAAAGTCCTGTAAGGCAACATGCACAAGCCACAGAAGTTTCAGTATAAATGATTGTTATTTCAGTAGGTTCACAAAAATGAAAGAACTTTAGATATGCACCTGCAGGTATCAAAGTGCTTCTGGGTGAAACCTACTCCTGAAAACAGGCACAAGCAAAAGATGCAGTTTACTGGAATGCCTTGAAAGTGACTAAATAAGGTTGCTGTACCACCAGAAGAGGTAGTTTTTGTGCTGCTTATTCTGGTTCAGCAATAACCATTATATTGCCCTTCAATGAACTGACCTGAACAATCATGTCAGTAAGAAGACTTTCACATCTCAGTTTTTTCACTTGTCTTCTTGCATACATTTCAGAACAAGAATTAAATCTCCTCTTCTAACTGTTTAAAGCCTAATTTAGCAGCTCAAATGAATGGATTGCGTACTTCATGAGGCAGGGTTGTTAACCTAAACTGGGTAACAGACGTGAGTTATGAACACATGGAAATGGGGATAGTGTATAGGATCCTGTTATTTTTTTATTCAGTTTCTACAATTAAAACAGACATTCATGGAGCAACCTGTAACACTGCTGAGCCAAAGGCAGCTGATCTGTGCGGAAAATTCTCATAACATGCTGTACGACACCTACCTTAACTCTGCGATTAATGTTAAGAAACTGGCAAGTCTTGTCATAAAGCTCTTCCAGTTTTTCTCTGTCCCAGTAGAAGTCAGGTGTTATTAGCAGGTCCGAACTCAGATTTATACGGTGTCTAAAAAGAATGGATACTACAGTAGTTCAAACTTCCTTTTGGTGATTATAGGAGCAAATATTTACGTAGCAGTTAAAAGAAACAGGAAAATTTCCCAGTAAGTAAAATATGAAAAGAATCCCCTTTCATAATAAAAACACAGTTGAAGCAATTGTTTAAAATTGGTCACATCTCCTGAAACTTTTCTTAGAATACTGTACTGTGTAACAGTTTTGAGCATAAATGACTTTTGCCTTCTGGCAACACTGCTGCCTCAACCTGTCTTAACTTTTGCTATCTGCAGAGGAGTCCTTGACTATGCTAGTAGCTCGCTGAAGCAGTGTGTGAATTAAAGTTACTGGGGAACGCCTTAACAGCTTGTTTATAACTCAGAACTCCTTAAGTGTGACTGGTATTGCATGCTGGATAGGTAAGCATAGCACACCTTTCAGAACCAGGCTACTGTCTCAACATTATAAAGGCGGAGATCTGAAATCTCACCTTCAGCCTACTGCTCGCATAGTTCTTTGGATGCTTAGAACATCATTGTCCATTACTGAACAGTCCTTCAAGTAGGAAGAAAAAAATCCAGTGTTTAAAATAGGAATTGCTAAAATAGGAATTGCTTTTGCAATTTACCTCTTCACTGATTTTGAGAGGTTTTTCTGTAAAAGAGTGTGTAATGGTCTGTATTCTCAATGGCCAAATTTCACTTGAGAGGGGAGAAACCCCATTAAATTCCTACAATGTAGCAATGGTTTCTGAGTAAGTCAAGGGAAGAAGAGAACTCACAGATAAGTTTTACTAACTCCAGGCTGTAGTTCACAGTCCTAACACTCCTCCTGCTATCCTTTGCATACTCTAGTATCTACTATGATTACTGGTTATGAGACATGCGTTGCTGGACCTAGGGAGGGAAAAGGGTGTGGAATTTGCCATTTACAAAATGCTGCTTAATGCCTGTCTACAGCTGAGATGCCACAGTGTGAGTGGTGAGCCAGTGGGTCCTCTGACTAACATAAACAGCACACACAGCCTCCAGCCAAAAGAAGGTTGAAGGAGTTCCACTCCCCCTGCCCCACACCACCCCGCTAGGTTTAGTGTGTATTCTGGTCTTTGTATCATGTCCAACATAATTTTTAAGTTCTATGTAATACAATGCCTTGGTGTAACCAAAAAATTTACCTTAATGCGAAGAGTTCTCCAATTTTCTGCATTACATCTGCATGAGACAGTTTTACCTTCCTCCGTGACTTTAGTATCTACAAAGTAACAGGTTTTTCACTGCATGAAAAGAAGAAATCTGGAGTTTCACAGCCTGAGGTATGTATATGAGTACAAATCTGAGTGCGTATCACACTTACGAACATTTGAGTTTTGTTTATGTAGTACCTCGCTTATCTAGCTTTATATCACCATGCAACTGTTCATCCAAGTTTTTCAATAAATCACTGAGTATTTTGTCAGTAGCTATACAAAATCCTGGAGCATTTTCTATGAATAATTTCCTGAACAAGAGATCATTTGTTTGTCCTTCCTACTATTGTTATTTTTAAATCATGACAGTGTTCTTTTACATTGCTACTTAAGACTTTTTATACTTTTTCCTTCCAACAAACAATGTATTACTAGTTATTTCCTTCATAAAAACAATAATAAAAATTATGTTTTCTCTTTTGAACTCCACAAATCTCATTTTTATATGGGCTTTGTACTTTAATTAAGTCTCATGAAAAACTGTTGTTCAAGTAATTCCCTTGAACTCTCCATTATATTCCAAGTTAAAGCACATTACTTTCAGCCACACACTGTGGCTGGCCAGGTTTTTAAACAGTGCTTGTCCTGTTATGCGTACACATTCAACAATGGCAGAACACAGGAAACATTCCAGTGCAGAACCCCTCTCCCAACCCTTTAAAGACTGGTGATTTCTTGTCCCACCACTTTGCACGTGTTCTGAACTTCTCTCGGTTGGTTGCTCTCCCATCACATGTGTTAAGCATCCAATTGCTTTTTCTATATCCTCAGCTGTATCTGAACTGATCTTTTACGAAGCACAGGAGGAAAGGAGGGGAGAGGTACAAACAAGACCTCACCTCAGGAATTGACTGGATAGATTCCACAAAGTTATCCAATAACGATTCCCAAATAGCCAGCTTTACTGCAACACACAAGTGACAAAGCAGAACACTCAGAGAGGTACATAGTATGCTTTCAAGTAATCTTAACTTTAAATCTGCCAACATGCTGCTTCAAGACACGTTAATGCATACAAACGTTATTTGCAGCAAGTTACTGTTAGTATTAATCAATATTGATACGTCTACGGCCAAGTCTGGGTTGGGCACTGACAGACCTCTGCATGCAGGACCACCTTCAGTGCAGCTCTCTTCTGCAAATGATCAGTTCAGACCCCTGGAAGTTTTTGCTTCAGCTCGAAAGCTGTGTTTTAAGTGCTCTACTGTATGTACAAAGCCTTTGCAAACTCCATTCCAAGGAGACTGGAAACATTGAGCCATGCTGGAGTCAGGCTGACTTCATGTGGTGCCTCTCCACTGCAATTCTACTGTCTTGCAGAGCTTTCATTCTCCACTTGTCCAGTATGTGATGCAGCATGCTCAAACCATGGAGAGTTAGCCTGTACAGACACACCACCTGTACTTGCTGAAGCTGAATTCACACTTAAGCAATCTCCCATTTTGTTTTTAGGTGAATATACTGTTCACTGAAGATACAACTTCTCTTCTATGGAAACAGTTCAGCACAGGCAATGGCAAAATAAAGTCTACTATGTCTCAGCTTGAGCCTGGAAAGATGTTTCTACGGGAAAATGATGTAACTCAGGCCTTTGTTCTTTAGTCTGCAGATTTCCAGACAAGAATGAAGTAGCAACACATCAAAAATTAACCCTATTCTCTCAGAAAAATTAATCAAGGAAGATTTAATTGTCAAAATGAACTCTTTTGTGGTAGTAATCGATAGTATCATCTAGCCAAGGACACTGTCAGTAAATCCAATGCTGAGCATTTTTCACACTCATGTTTTGAATGTGGCCTAATACAAGTCAGTGACTTAAGTGACATTTAATTTAGCCCCTGAAAAAAAGCCAATAGGCATTTCAGCTATCACCGATTATTTGACAGAGGTTGGTTTCCGCTATGTCAGAAATGTGACTTAGACTGTACTTGCATCCTTTATGTTTATTGAACATTATTGAACTGTTTGTTTATCGTGTGCATGTCTCACACTAACATAAATTGGTACCAATTATCTTCTGGGAACAAGTCACTTGCTCCATTATATGTGGCACTATTCTTCCATGCAGTGGCTTTATGAACAGGAAAACTATAGAGAATGAACAGCTTTTTTGCTCTGTAGCTCTTCCGTCTAACTGTTTCGTTACACTGTACTCCTTGATCAAATAGTTTATCACTTCAAAAACATGCCTTTTGTTTCTTGGTGTCTCTTCTGTTTAAAGGTGCACTTCCCCAACAGACCAGATTTCCTTTAAAGGTCTCTCTGAGGACGGCCTTACTGCTGCTAGCTTCTACTGCCACTTCCTACCTCATCTGAGGTCTGAAGCAGCAGAGAGGTGTATTTTGTCAATCAGGAGCACCACTGCTGAGCCGAACTTCTCAGTGCCTCCCACCACCTCCTGCCACAGCTAATAAGCCTGGAAAACATTACCTGTGACTCTGGTCCACACCTTTAATACTGGCACACCTCCCCAGCTGGGAATCACTGCTCTATGTTAGTTCTTTAGCTGGCATCTACCTTTTTCTGTTAGAGGAAATGACGTCAGAATCAATTACCTAAGATCACTGACGGGTTTCTAATACTGGACTCTACACTCATTGCTATCCTAGAATAGATCTCATGGGTGGAGAACAGAATGCTCAGTAGAACGTATATCTTTTGCAAAGCATGTTTCTAAATGTGCTTTGTTCATCTTTAAGACAATTTACATTGAATGACATAATTCCAATTTACAGAAAACAAGGTAAAAGCTTTAAAAACAAATCCTCCCACTGAAGCACCATCAATCTTTACAGTTTGCCTAAATCAGACACCAGGTCTTCCACAACCTGTCACTGTAGAAGTCCCACTTCTAATGACATTTCACAAAATCTGTAGCATAGGCTGATATTACAAACAATATTAACTTACCAGAAAGACAAAGGGCATTTGAAAAGGCAAATTTCTGCAGAACAACTTCATTGCTATCCAGCTCAGAATTTAACAAGATTTGTCCTTTGTGAAGCTTTGACTGACCTCTGTTAAAACAGGATTGAAGTATCTTCACTGACTAAGCCACCAGCAAAGAAATATTTAAAGAGCAATCAACAATGCAGTTTATTTATATACAGTGTGCCCTATCTGTATGGGTATCATCCCCAGCCTTGCATTTTACTCATGTTCAACCTGACAGTAACCAAAATGAATAACTGGAAATTAGTTCCTCAGTCCAAGTCTAATGACCAAATTTTCCAGGTTCAAATGAAACTGCAGCAAGCTATGATGGTAACCACAGCATTACTATATAAACACATGTAATTCAGAGTAAGCAGGATGCTGGCCTCTCTCCAGCTCTCTATCTCCTGTATTATCTTTCTGTTTCTGTTTTCCTTTTTTTCTGTCACTTTTATCAACACCACTCCCTCCCTGCTATGATGTTACTTTCCCTGAAACCTCTTGCACAGGGGGCCAGGAGCAAAGAAAGTCGTTCAATTTATCATGTCAATCTCACTATGAAACTTGCATAAATGCAATGGCATACGTCAGGAATCACAGATTACACAACAGGATAGTACATGCAGTTTTCAAATGGCCAGAAAAAAACAAAACCCAAAACCTGTCCTCTTACCAGGTTACCTTAAACAAGCTAAATCTCATTAGCTCAGCTCCTAGGGTTAGTGTCCTGTCTAGGAGTTATCTTTTGGTGCTGTTGGAAAATTACAGATAATTTATATGGTAATTTACACTAAGAAATATTTCCACAGAGATCATTTGCTCCCCATGATGAAAAAAATTTAAGTAGGCAAGACAACTTGCCAGGTTTATTGTTTCACAGTATTCCAAGTTACAACTTTCCTAGGAAGTAGAAGTACATGCAGAATTACATCTTTGCGTATGAACCTAGAGAGCACTAAGGAAAGCTTATGCAGAGAATCCTCATTAGAATCAGACTTGTCTCAATAATGTATTTTTTTTGTTCCTGTGATATATACAGTTTCTGTTTGGGATTGCCAAAGAACAATTGTGGGCACGGAGCTTTACAATTTACAAAATCTACTGCATAACCAAGTCACAAAGGCCATTACTTATAAGTTTAGCAGTACAGCATAATTTATCAATTTAGATTTACTGTTTTCTCCCTTATTTTAGCCATTTGACAAAAGAATAAGGACAAGTATATCTTTACTGATTGCTTCCACTGGAATTTAAGGAGTCTACTATCTTTTATATGAAGAGTGCCTGAAGATACTTACTCTCCTATTCTATAGTTCATCTCTTCATTCTCCCAATGGACTAGTGCAACTTCATAAGGCTGAATTTCATGCTGTTCTAGCACTTGCATGATATTCTTCATCTAAGAAAAAGACAATTACACATACAGGAACATTTACCACGCAGTATACTATTGTTCTACAAAGACTGCACACAGAATAGCTTGATGAATGCAAATTTCATGCTGAAGTTATTTAAATAACAACACATAGGTATGCTAAATAAAGAGGTAATTATGAACACAGGTTATTTCTGGAGCTATCTGTAGCTCTGTGAAAGAATTTGTGGCTATGTACAACTGCAAGGAAATCTGTGAAGACTAAAAGGTCATTTAATGTCTGCTTATATAAAACAGGGTAAGGATTAACCACAGCAGCAGTAAAGACAATGCAGATGTATTCAGTATTATAACAATGAGCTGTACAAGATTTTGGCAGATGTGTCTAAGTGTGGTAATCAGTCTTTAGGAATAAGTACATCAGGTGGCTGTTTCTGCTAAAAATATTAAGTTTGCTGCTAAAGTCGGTAGTTTTGTTTTGGCTACCAGAGGTTGGGTTATATTACAGAAATCCTTTATCACTACAGAAATCTGTAAAAATGGTTTCAGCTGCCTGCATTCAACCCTGTAAAGAGTTAAAGGTGGAATTTTACTTGCAGAAGCAATCTCAATGTCATTTTATTCTCAAGCATACTAAAAGCTGATGCAGGAAGAAAAAGCCCTTTTCTCTCACAGAACTTTCTCCTCTAACAATTGGCTTAGGATTCCTCATCCTTATTCCTTTCTGTGCTACAAGGCTCCCCTCATAAAAATCATTTTGCAGTTAGAACAAATTCTGAACTAAAAGAAGCACTCACCTACATGGTTTTGAAAGGCATTTAGCTACACAATATCTAATTAAAAAAACCCAACACAATACATTTTTTGTTGACAAAATTCTTTAAAGAGGTGAATCTTTTACTAAGTCATACTTAAAAAAAGTCTCTTCAAAATAATAGGTAATAGTTAATCTCTTGGTGCAAAACTGTATGGCAGTAAATTGTTCATGAAGCAGGTTAAGTGCTCTAAAAAAACAAAAACAACCCCAATGATCTGTTGAATCACCCTGCACAAGGAGTTTTCTTTGCAGTGCTAACTTTCTTCATTGCTTTCAAGAATTTTTGTGGTACTATCTATGTAAGAAATGATATTTTTCACTAAAAAACACTCAGCCCTACAGCTGCAAGTGCTTGTTTCATAATCCTGAATTTAGTACTAGCATGACTAGTACCTGCCATATATTCCAAGTCTTGTGGTAAAAAAGGATATGAAAAATTATTTTCATTTTTTAAGCAAGGAAGAATTTGCTCATAGGCCAGTCAGCTCAGCCAACCAGCTATGCTGTGTCCAGGGACAGTTCAGCAATGCCAACCCCTCTGAAACAATGCCAACCCCTCTGAAACAATGCCAGAGTTAACAGCCAATCCGTAACGCAGTATGCCAGACTTGAAGAGTGTTTACTTGGATCCAGGTGCTCTAGCTGGCTTCATGAAGTCATTACTAATACAGTAATAATTACACTGTTAATAGACCAACAGTCTCTTCCAGAACTACGACCAGTTCAGGCTTCCCAGAGCAAGATTTAACAAAGCTTTACAGACTGTAACTGATGCTGTTAAATTCGTATATCTTGTAATACGCATACTTCCAAAGTTCTTCCATTGCTCCCGATAATGAGAAACTGTATTTCAGAGGCAGCTTTCTTTTATCTAGTCAGAGTAATACAAAGGCATCCACTAACTGATGCGAGTTTCTCCTAGGACCAGCCTAATTTTATAGAAGGGGACTACCTGTGACACAGTACATTTAATGAGACCTTCTAGATTCACTAAACACAACCTTTGCTGTTACGGGCAATCACGTCACACAATTTCCTTTTTAAGAAAAAACACATGAAACTCCACCACAAAGCTACCTTTGCTTTTTGCCCTTGCTATTTTTGGTGGGGAAGCTGTTACACAACCTCCCTACTAAGGTATTTGAAAATGGTATTTTACATGTTAAATTTCTATTCATGACCAGTCTGTAGTTATTCTTCAGTCAAGTGTCCGTTAGTTTAAAATGGTTTTCTTCTCCTAACAGTCATTCTGGAGTACTTTTAAAAAGCAATTTTGTCCACTCAGAGTGATGCTCTATGCTCTCTTTTAAGGAATTACTTTCAGTTTCTGTTCTACACACAAGGTGGATTTTTTTTGTTTGTTTCAGTTTATTAAAACATTTGCATAAAAATACCTCCTCTATTTGAGCAAGCTGTCTGGAAGTTAAAACTTGGACTGTGATTTCAATAAGCAGAAAGAGGCAGTCTTCTTTTATAAATGAAGATAGCAAGGGACCAACTAAAGTTACTAGTGCTGACCAGGAAAACGTGGTATCAAATGCTCAGAGGTACTTAAGCATGTACAACAAAACGAGATTTTTCAGAGTACTCAAGTGGGTAAAGGTGCCCAGCTCATAAAAATCAACAGGAGTTAAGTCTGCTAGTCTTCAGTAACACCCATGCATCAGTAGCGTAGTTACAGCCATAACATACCAAGTGTGGGACAGGCAAGGTCTGAAGGGAGAAACAGTATCTTTTTGTAGGCCAGCTGATATACTGAACCTACCCAAAACAGACCGGAAACATTTCAGGTCTGAAATAGAAAAAATGAACTTAAATCCAGAAATTGTTGACAGCTGGAAATGACTGCTCTATGTTTTCATTTACCTTAATGAAAGTACTCCTGTAAACTTCTGTGCAGCTCAGTATAATCTATTTAATACACCATTTCATTTTACATACTCTGCCTACAGATAAGACTGGTACTTTTTGTATCTAGAATCCAGTTTTACTTAACCACAGCAATAAAAAAATCCAATATATTTGAAAAAATTAAATAACGATAAATATGTTCATAAAAATAGATATGCTGGAGCACCAAATTATCATAAGGGGTATGTCATTTCAACAATACCAACATACTTGAACAATTATACCAACCAAAAAAAAAAAATCTTCCTTCGGCAAAATTGCTAACTGGTAGAAGCACAAAACAGTATGGAAATGTTGCTTACAAATTTTGTCTCTTTCAAAGTTATCCAAAGTTTTGAATAGTTTTGACTTAAGTGGTATAGAATAGAATGATCCTTTTCTTCTAACACATTTTCTGTTACATTAGGGCCTTTAGAACAACCATTCACACGCTGATTTTTCTGAGCTATTTCTTCAGGATGTAGAGCTGCAATAATTTTCTTTTGTCAATCTCACTAGATGAAGGTTTTGGATTCTTGGCCTTAAGTAGAAAATGTTATCGGCTTTGTATGTTACACATCTTTGCTCATTTACTGCTGCAAGTCAAGTTTTAAAGGTGATATATCAGCAACCCACACACTTGAGGGCAGCAGCAGGTAAGCACCTGCACTCCTCAGGAGAAGAATCAGTCCTTTTCCCTCACGGAGAGATCTCAGCTTCCAAAGCAAGCCTAAGCATGCTAGGCTTTGTGGGACTGACAAAACATCTGCTTATGAAGTTTTAACATGCAGTTCTGCTTTACTCACACTTTTCTCTTCCACATTCCAAAACACAACAGCCCCTTCCCTGTGAATTCAAGGAAAAACTGAGCTGTAATTATACTGCTTTAAATGTATTTCAATGCAATACTCGAATTGTACAGTGGCAATTTTTGTCATTGTGAATCAAGAAACTTAGTACTACCTTCACAAAAACTATGTAATAGTTGCTTTTTAACCATACTTTAATGAAAAACCATGAGATGGTAAGTTATTTTTAACCATTTAAATAATTGTGATTTTTTTTTTTTAAATCATTCTGATTGGACAGTTATTCCTTGAGTTTCATGAGGTAACATGATGCAATCATCCAGCAAGCTGCACTACTTTCACACCACCACTATTAATAAAGTAATGTTTTGAGTATGATTTATAGCTTACCTGAAGAAAAAAATCATGCCAGGATCATTTTCTTTTGCAGATTTCTCAGTACCAATCACCAAAACGTTTGCAGCATCTAGTTTGAAATGAATGAAAAAAACCGAAGAATCAGTCAAACTTCTAAACTGGATAGCTATAAGCATATAATTTAACGGTTACATGCTAACACATCAGTCAGTTCCATGTTTCATCTTTCTGATGGAAATGCTTGCCAGGAAACAACTACGATATTAAACTACAGTGCTTCTTTGAAGTGTCTCACTCTAGGTAGACTCAGCCGCTATGCTGAACTTCACCAGAACCTTTAGTTAATGAAATGTAACAGTTTTGAAGTAAGACAACACTTAAGGGAAAACTAATTCAGGACACAGTAAACAATCAGGAACAGAATACACAAGTGGACAGGCAACATGAGAGAACTATGGAAGTCGCCCCGAATTGCAGGGAAATTACCATTCAAATCTGCTTGCCCAGAAGGTCTTTCTCTTTTCTGTATAGTAAGGGGCTAATCTGCATTCAAACTGTGCTACTTTGCTGTGACAGTCAGAAACTTTAAAGAACATACCCCCAAGACAGGAGAGGGTACATCTGCATTTTCCTTTGGGTCAGAAGCGTGCCTTTGAAAGAAATCTCCCAGCCACCCTCCCACACTTCTGATGTGCATTCCAGAGCAGTGTCAGAGTACACAGACTGGATTTTTTTTTTTTAATTATTTGCAATAAATTAAACTGAAAGAGGAGCTCCCAAAATGCACCTGTAGTACTCCAACTTCTAATGGGCATTTGTTACAAAGAACCAGACCTGAGCTAGTGTAAGTAGAATGCTCCAAAACTTACAAAATGTGGATACTGGGTTGTCAAAACAGGGATTTGGTATTTTCCCCCTACAGGTCTGCTCTCCTGTACTACTTGCTGGTATAGATAAAGTTTCAGAATTCCTGATACAGTTTTGACAAAAAGGTTGCTTTCCAGCAGGACTCATTTTGTTGCAGAACTAGTGGAAGCTAGACCAGCAAAATCCCCCACTTCTACTGTAGAGTGAGACTGCAAAGAAGAATCTGCAGGTGCTAACATCTAAGCCTTAAGAAGTTCAACCCCTATGTAGAAAGATCACAAGTTAAGCAACAAGGCATCAAATTCAGCCTGTGTATGAATTTCATCCTCTGCTTTACTGCTCAAGCCTTATAGAGGCCAGGTAGACTAAGGCAGCAGAGAGAGATGACCAAGAATCAGATATACTTCTGATTAATACGTGAACTGAGACCATGGTTGGTCTGCATGAACTTTTTAAAGACTTTTCTTTCTATTTCAGTTCAGGAACACCTGACTTGATGAATCACTAGAGCAAGTTTTGGGTGTGACGTCTGAGTTCACCATGGAAGAAAAAATTATCTGCATTTTCTCATTTACCTTTTCAAATATTACCCTTATCTTTCTGTAACCAGTCCAGCCAAAGCATACACAATTGAAGAGAACTTAGTCCACTGTAAGCAGAGGTACAGCATTTGTCTCTACAATGTTTTTAAAGAGGTCAAAACCAAGAATAATGCTTAGTAAGACCACTACAAAGCAACAAATCCAAACGATAATTGCTAATTTAGATTCCTATGTGCTAATATTTTTTGATTTTTTAAGAGTCAGTGTTTGACTTGGTAACCAACCACTGCTACATGCACAAGCCAACCACCACAACACATCAGATCTGCTGGCATGATCCAACATCCTTTCATCATTACTTCCTCCAAATTTCTGATAAACTGAGAATCTACTGTGAGGAGTCAAAAACACCCTGAAGAAATGAAAGAACTGGAAAAACCCACACTCCCGGGGTAAAATAACAGCAACACTTGCCTTATGATAATTAACAGTCATGCTGGGGATTGTACAAAGTTTTTATCCCAAAGCTGTGAAACCAGTGTTGGTTTTAATACAAAGAAACTACAAAGGAACGTGAAGCCTATACTCTACAGCACCTTGTCCTCCCATGTTTATCTTTCTGAGCAAGAAAATCATTAGTAAATATTGTGTTTGAAAAGGACACAACGAAGTATTATTGCACTTGGATTATTAAGTGCTTGAGAGGCAGCCAGATATTTGATAACCTCTACTGAAATGCCCTGAAAGCCCATAAATACTGTCATTCTCTTAGCTTCATACAATCTGTTCAAAGAAAAAAAAAAAGTCATTTTACCGCCAACATATGAAAATCACAGCTGTTCTAGGGCATAAGGTTCCTTAAGCTATAAAAAGCTCCATTTGTTTTTCTTCTTCAGCTATTTCCAAGCCATACTTTCCCAAGTCTTCAGAGATACTTTGTAAGGCAACCGGAACCAATTATCTTGCTGAAGCCTAGCTAAGTGAAGCATTCAATAATTGCTAGGATATATTTGGCCCAATAAAAAAAGTATCAACTGTATTCTTTATCAGAACTATGCATTTATGTGTATATCTTTTTTCATTTCACTTAGTCAGCAAGATTCTCTCTGCATGCCTTCCTCTCCAGCCCTCAGTGATTTACATTAATAGAAGTGTGGGTATGGAAAGAAGATGCAACACTTCAAATTACAAAATTGTTTTGACAGCTGAAGCACTACAGCATCACATTACTGAAAGATGTAAAATAAAGAAAAAATTCAGAATGCTGTCAGTTAGTGAATTTCTATAAAAATTCTTTTTATCAGAACATTTCCAAATTTATCTTTCCTTCAGGCATCTAATTTTTCAATACTTTTAATGTAACTGTAATTTGGGGGAAAATTATCACAGCATAACAGCAAGTGCTGGTTATATTGCTATTCCGAAAGGTTTAGTTGTGGTTTTTTTAGGCAAATGGAATTTTTAAGCAAAGCAGTACTTTTTAGGCAGTATGATATATTCCATGGTATTACCAGGATAAGAATACATGAAGTTATAAAAATTATACACCTCACCCATACTTCATTTCCCAAGGTATAACATTGCTTTTAATATGTTTCAAAAATCTACCTCTAGGCAAACTTGTTATTTCAACATATCCATGTGAAGTCAGGTCATGACACAGATTACCAAGATGATATTCATCTGCTGTTGCAAAGGCTGTGCACTGCATCAGATTCTGTGTCAAAGGAATAAAGATTTGAGTTAGGGCAAGGCTGATGCAAGATTTTGTCTCAAATTTATCATGAGTTACATTTTTCATTTATTCTCTCTCTTCTGCAATATCACTGCCACACTGTCCAGCTCGTGTACACATACTCAGAAGGTTACTTGATTCCTGTGAAGTGGGAAAGCAAATCAGATACTGGGATCAAACCAGGTGACATGAGTCGCACCAAAAAACTTTGTGATAGAGGCACAGAGCGAACTCTTCTTCCCTGAATGCCAATCAAATGCTTTAACAGTAGAGCTACATGTCCACTGCTCTCCCATCCTACAGCTTATGACATACTCGGCTGACCACCATCAAAAGCAAGATACCCCCAGTATCAGTTTTAATATCTAAGTTTTGAAGGTAAATGGAGTTCAACTATCCTAGCCTGCTTATCAAGCAGAACCTCCAACAGCAACCATCATGTTCTTCCACGCACAAAGCTCATTGCCAAGGTAACTCCCACCCTATGAGCCGCTGCAACACCACAGCACAGAAAGCCACAGATCTTCCAGGCCAGCTGTAGGTGCTGCAGATTGACAGCATCACCCCTGAGATGAATCTTGTACTGACAACATGGTCTCAACTGACACCACAGGCAAACAGTGTAGAACAGCCACAGTTTGTCTCAATATTCCTCAACCTTAAATAACAAAAATGCCTACATAACTAAAATTCAAACAAATGACTGGAAAAATGATACTGACTTGCAATGAGGCTGACTCATGCATAGCAAAGAAATCATAAAGTCATCTGTGTAAAGATTTTCTTGATTAATCAAGCAAGTCTCAATAAACTTATTTACAAATTCCACTACTCATTTTAAGTGAATTTCTTTGTTCTGATACCATTATGTCCCATGATAGTATTTTTCAGCACAATGTAGTGGAAGACATCCAGAAAGCAATGTTTCTCATTGTGGATCAGTCACTTCCCAGTTTTTTGTAACTAATACAAATGGGGATGTAACTAACAACAAACGAACAAAAGAACTGTAGTCATCTGCAAGCATTTATACCCACAATACACTTCCACTGAAAATCCACATTACATTCTCGCAGCGCTCATACACTCACAAACAGCAAGGCTTAAAAAGGTGTTCTACGCCTTAGGGGGCCCGTTACCAGTCATCAGAATCATGACCACACATTTAAACCCTCTTTTCTTTTTTAATGTTAACATTCTGTTATTTCCTGAAAATAAACTTTAAAAGTAATTACAATATTTGGTGAGCAACTTTGTAGGTGTATTTACATGACTGTGCTACAAGGCTGAGTTAACAGTGGAACAGAACTGTGTTTTCCGTTCCCTTGCTGCAGTACCTTTGAAAAGTTGCACTAGCACAATTTCATCTGTATAAATCCATTCTCAATCTCTAATCTGCCAATGCAAATTATATACTTCAGATTGTTCCAGAAACCTCTGGTTATTAGAAGTACACACACTCTGCCATGAAACTCTTCTGTCAAAGGGTTACAAGAGCAAACTGTTATCTTCTAGCCAGTATACAATAAGAAAATCTTTATCCTGCTCTATGCTTCCCATGGTTTATTACTCTTATTACTGTTGTTCACTTCAAGGCAGATGCACTACAGGACAGCCTTTCTGTTTTAATGCTGCAATTTTAGTTTCAACATGAAGACGTCACTTTTAGTTAGAGCCAGAAGTTTTCTGCTGAGACTGCATGCCTGAGATAGCATTTTGGATACGCATTAGTTAGTTTGGTGTTTTTCACAATGTACCATTTCACTCGAATTTTTACTAAAAATCCTGTTTGATGGGGAACATTTAGATTGGGTGTAATTTGAGACTATGATGCCTAAAATGTGTGTCTGCAGGCACTCTAGACTCTAGTCTAAGCTCTCGCGATAGTTGGTGGAGATAGAGCCAAAAAGTCTATACTCTAACGAGTGATTCACCTAATACTAAAATAGACATGGATGACCAACCTTAATGCCGTGCTTTCTGCTGTGTCACTTTCACCTGCAAACTTCAGAAGATTAAAAAAAAAAGAATACAAGATCTGTACTGGTGCTAGAAAGAAACTCCAGCTTCTCATCACCCTCCTCCTTTCAGTCTACAGCTGAGGCTTCACTGAGATTCTATTCAGAGCACCACAACAGCTATCCTTAGGGGTAGCCATCCTAAATACCTCAACAACTCATTTTTATCACCATACCCCCAACAGCTGTACAGGCTCATGGAACCACAATTCTCCTTAGCCCATCCCTTCCACTTAAAGCATACAAAAATTTTTAAAAAAGAAAACCTGTAGGATGAACTTAAAACCTCCTATCACCATAGGTATCGGCCTTTATCTTAAGCGCAGTAAACACTACATCTTTACCTGAATTTCAAGCTCTTTCTCTACTGCATGGTTATAGCATTAAAAATTAGCTCAGAGGCTTTTCATGCCATCAGTCCATATGAGATTAACAAGGCTCAGCAGTGGTAGTACTCACTGATGGACTGACTTAACCAGTTAACTGCTTTCAAGTAACTCCTCCAACTACCCTGAAAAACTGGTATTATCACTGCTGGTGCTCAGCACCCTGTCTGTAAAAAACACATGAAAACCAGTGCTGGGGAGGGGTGGGAAGAACCTCACTCACCAACTGCTCTATGAAGGAAAAGTGTCAACTGTCAGGCCCTTCCAGACAGAGAACACCAGAGATCCTTGGGGTTCACCTGAGAATCTTAGGACAGAGGCATACCGGGGCAGAGATCCTCAAGGTTCATCTTGGAACTTTAGGACAGGGGCAGACCAGGAAGGGGAAGACGCAGCAGCCTGCCCCTAGGTAACTGCCTTGGCAATAGAGCCTGTGTTACTGGAGGGCTCTTAATTGTCTCCACACATGCAGGAAGGCAACATCAGCTTTTTCAGGACACTAGGATTTAGAAAAAACTGACGGCATGCTGAAAAAACCTCATCAATTCTCCATTTGCACTATTTCTATTAGTCATCTTGCAGAAATAAGCCACATCTTTAAGTAATTTCTCAACATATCTGTAAGAAAATACACAAAGAGGCAAAAAAGAAATGCTTATTCCAAAATAGTGTCAGCCTGCAGTCAAGGTGACAGTCTGTCCATACAGCTGTAAGTGGGGCTATGTATCTGACAAAACCACATGGAGTTTACTCAAAACCAGAAAATGTTTCTGCTAGGTCTGAGTTTATGTGATTTCTGGCACAGCATTTTGCCATGTGGAAGCTTCCTCAGAAAGTATATTACTATTTCACTATATCAGGCAGTATTTTCTCAATTTCTTCAAAAAGGAAGAAAGTAAAAATACCAGTGCATATTACATGCATACATATGAAAACATTGAACAAAGAGACTGTTTGCATTCTGCTGACATTTTGCTGCCATTTAAAAGCCCCAAGAAACTTTAAAAAATTGTCACTTCAATTCACCACCAACAAAAAGAAGCAATGTCTGAATACTATGTCATAGCATGAATAACAAGCTTGAAACATTGCATGGTGACTCAGAACTAATATTCTTCACTTTCTTTTTCTCAAAAGAATGGGAAAATTCAAGTGGGAACTAAATTATCTGTACTGGAGTCTTTATGTTTCATTAAAGCATAGTCCTGCCCATCATACAAAATATTAAACAGAAGCTTAGTTGACAAGAAGGCATGCACTAAAACTTAGGTGTCTGTGCTCACATTCAGTAGATCATGTAACAGATATATTTTGCAATGTGGAAGCTATTTCTGAAAGCACAGTATTTGTTTCAGTCTCATCTATAATACTATTTTATTAACAGTATCCTGGAACTCAGCTGTTGTTTTAGCTTAAGGGGAACAGAAACACTTCTGACATCAGGATTTTCCTTGGAGATCTTATATTCAAGTATGCTTAAGGTTTGCCTTGGCTACTTTTAAGGCTTACAAAGAACTATCTCAAGGAGAAACAGCCACAAGAATGCACTGTTCCACTTAATCATATCTTATTTTATCAAAAGCAGTTTGTTGCTGCAGTTACTCTATAAACCTAGGAGTTTGGAGATCAAGGTGCTATTTCTACACATTCAGTAATATTTCTCAAGTAACACAGGTCACATCTGCACGTCAGTTTCCCATCTGAAACTTAATCTGAACATAAACTTTATACTATTTAGTTTCATCTTGATTTCTGTTTGGGTGAAGCCTTAAAACGGAGTAGAATAGGACAAGCAAGGATACCTAGGGAAAGCTAAATTATTCTGAAAGCTAGGCTTTGTTTCTCAGTATCAAATGTGATGTGAGAGGACTGGTTAAAATTATTTTTAAGGTATTTTGTCTTTCTGCTTTAATAACCACTTATCTTCCTTCCACTGTTCTTTACACGTTGCTAGTAAATCCCCATTTTATCTTCAAAATACCAGACACACTGGTTTCCATCAAGCTTGTTTCTGTTCATGGAGTTCCAATACTACAGTAAATAATGAAATCCTGCTCACCAAATAAACACGTTAATTTCCTTGTTAATCTAAACCCAAATCTGAATCTAAATTAAATTGATAAGTCCCCTTAACGTTATACCGACTGTACATTTTATACTTTACCTCCATGTCTGACAGGAGTGGCTGGTTAGTTCTGGATGGCTGCTTGGTCCGTGATGCCTTCGGTGGCCTCTTAACTGGTTGGTTACCATGTTTTGGAATAATTTTACCGGCCGATACAACTGAGTAAGATCTTGATGATATCTTCTTAAACTTTTCAATATGCTCCATATTGAGCTTGTAGTTTTCTGTCAGCGCCACACCAAAATGTTTCCATGATGGAAAAAAACCTTTCCTGCTCAGATAATAAACATTTTTTCCCAGAGCTGATACATTTCCTTGGAGCAATGGCCCATGCTTGACTTGCACCCACTGACTTCTCAAACAAGGGGAAGCAGTCTTTAGAGGATACAAATTCCAAGACTTTGTTGTTCTGTGAGCTGTTTTAACAACTTCATTATCCAGCTTTAATAGCAGACGTTCAGTTTTATTAAAGCTTTGGCATCGGTATATTGTTGTTAAAGCGTGGAAAGATCTAGTCTGAAGGTGCGGAAGTTTCAGTCTCATTGCTTCCCTTGGAGCTGGATTTAAAACAAACAAACAAAATCATCCATCAACTCTTTGCAAAGAAATAATACTTTTTTTCCCTTCTCTAAAAGGTGACCCATACTCTTTTTGCATGTGTTAGTACTCCTAAGCATATAAACACTGGTTATATTGGTACATAAACAGCTTTTTTTCAATGCTATGGAAATACTCTTAACTAAGATCAAAACCCATCCTTGAGCTGTGTGCTTGCAAGAGATGATGAAAATGTAGAATTGGTTGCTATGTCAGTGTGTAAGCAGGCATTGTTTCCCTCTGTTGCTCATTCTGTGCAGCAGTTTGCACACTCAGTAACCCCAGTGACAAAATTACTCACCAGCAAGCATACACCTTGAAGAGGACATCCGACTCTGTGAATCATTGTTTTATATGTAATAAAAACAACAATTAGATTACTATGTGCTTGTATGGGAATGTCAGCTACGGAGTACACACACTGATCAGCATCGGCTCAAACTGCTGTATCACTAACAGTCAAGCACTGATCCAGCTCTGTTCGTCTGTTATGAACAGAGCAAGAGCTGAGTCAATCAGGTTATGGTTCTCATCCTGCTAGTACATACTGGTGCAACAGGGACTGCAAGGCCTGCCTGAAGATCTACCTGTGCTGACAGAAACATGACAGTGTCCTTATTCTGTAACTCCAGACTAAGAGCAAGCTTATTCTATTTACGCTACGCTGTATGGGCTAATCAAATAAACTTCAACAGTAGCCACAGATAGCAGTCTGAACACCTCAGTGGGTGTGTTTCACTTGCTGAAAAACCGCAGTGTCAAGTCCCTGCCCCATCTGCTCTTAATAACCAAGAACATTTCCCTTGTGACATAAAATTAATCTTCAGCAAGTTATTAACAAAACAAAGTCATTCAGTTGTATAGTTTGAGAGAACTGCCAACTTCTGAATATTTTTCAAAAACTGTGTAAAGAAAGATCTTCAATACCATCCATACACTTAACATAATAGTTCAAATAAGCATTGTCTTGACAGAACAAATCATTGTGTGCTGACTGGAACAAGCCCTCCATGAGGACAAGGATACCGAGATGCTAGCACAATATATAGACGAACTGAAAAAAAACCAAACCCAAACCTCATCCTGACATAGGAGGAGACACTAGTAGAAGGGGACTACAGTGATTCAGGTGAAAGAGGCACAAAATTCTACAAAAAAAAAAAAAGGACATAAAAGACCTTTAGGCAACCACAGAATACATGATTGATATTGGGCATAATTTTAAATGCTCTTCACTTGCAGCTTTTTGCCCCATTTGTAAGCCTGTTATCTGCACTTACTAGAATAAACTGATTAGGATTTGCAATTTAAACTTGCCCTGTATTTAAAAAACTACCCAGAAAACTACACCCAGGACAAGGCACATTTACCTTTTTAAAGGCCTACTACTTCTGGATAATCAAGGGAGCTGAAAAACTCAGCAACTGCAACCCAAGGGGGTGGAGAGCCAGGGCAGGGGTAGAAGTCTCCATTAGTGTGGGGTCACTAGCAGAAAGAGACTCACAAACGCCAGGTAGATCCATACTTTCCTAGCCAACAAAACGTTGTGTTGAATCACAGTGATCCCAGGGATCGTTTTTCAACTGCACAGGCTTACAGAAGCGACAAGGAAGTAGTGATCATACAGAATTAATTCCATCAGGGAGCCTTGACGCAGGATTTCTAGAAGCTGAGGCACCTAACCAGGAAGTGAAGAATACAGCAATCCAATAAATATGCGGGTTAAAGTGCTACCACAACGGGACAGCAGGCGCCATCTCCGACTGGCATTTTATTTTCCAACGTCTCTTTAACACACACTGTATTCATACTCGCTGCCTTTCCAGCTGGGAGTCCAAGCTAACTGCTGCAGAGCCAGCAAGATATACGAACGAACCGAGCTCTCTCTGCCGGCGGACAGACCAGACTGGCCCTACCCTTTCCACCCGCCCGCCCACCCCAAAGCGGCAAAACACCCGAGCCTCATCCCCCCCCGCGGTCCGGCCGCCCCCAGTCTGCCCCAGGGCCCCGCCAGCAGGGCGCTGCTCTCCTGCGCCTCGCTACCGCACACTCTGCTCTTTCCCAGCCCAGCCCCGCCTGGCGGCAACTGCCCCCTCTCCTGCCCTGAGGGAAACCTCGGCGGCAGCAGCCCCAACCCCGGGAGCGCCCTCTCTGGAACGCGCGGGAGGAGGGGAGCGGCCCCACTCCCATTGGCTGCCTACTGGGGCGGGCTGGAAGCAGGACCGGCAGGGAGCCAATCAGGAGGAGAAACGCCCCGCCTCCGCAGGAAGAGCGAGGCCATCTCCGCCCCCGCCCCAGGGCCGGCTCAGGCACTTAGGCCTCCGCCTCGCGGATGCGCGTGCGGCTGACGGGCGCCCCTAGCGGGTGCGGGGGGACGCCACCGCAAGGCCAAGCATCACGGCGGGGGGGGCCCGGCCCCCTACCCCGTTCCGTAACGCTCGGCTTCCGCCGCAGTTGCGCCACCGCCAAGGAGCGGTCGGCGGAGCGGCCAGCAGCCTGCTGGGCCGCAGTACCTGACTGCAAGAGGGAGACAGGGATGCGTCCCGGCAGCCTTCCTGCTCCGGCAGGGGCAGTCCGAGGGCGGAGGAAAGGACGGGGCAGGAAATCAGCCCCCTCCCTCCCGCGGGCAGGGCTCTTTGCACCCCCGAAATTGCCTCCCCTCGCTCGGCCTACGGCCGTGCCCGCAGAGGACGCGAGCCCTCCCACTCGCGCCAGGATCAGAGCCGGGCGCGAAGGGCGGGCGAGGCCGCCTCGGCTCGGCCACGTCCTCGCACGGGCGCTGCGACAGGCGCAGCCCGCAGGCGTCCGCGCCGCCCCGCCCCCGCTGCTCTGGGGGGTCCCCGCAGGGGGCCAGACAGCCCCCCTCCCCCAGCACAAGCTCCCGTCGCAGCTCCGAGCGGCAGCGAGGAGCCACCAAGGGCAGCCGCACCGCCGCTCCGCTCCTCCCCTCCCGCGGCGCCCGCCCGCCGCCGCCGCGGGAGGGGCGAGGCGGTTCCCGCCGCGCGCCAGCACTGACCTGGGGGAGGGGGCGAGCCGCTCTCCGCCGCGCGAGCCGCGGCCCCGCCCACCGCCCGCCGAGCTCCGCCAGGGCGCGCGGGCCGCCAGGCCCCGCCCGCCCCCCCGTCCGTCGCCGTGCCGCGCGGCGGGCGCGGCTGACTCACCAATAACGTCCGGCTGCCTCGCCCTACTTCCGGGGGGTGGCCTGCCGGCGCACGGGGGCGGAGCAAGATGGCGGCGGTAACGGCGCTACCGGTGTCCCTCTCGGGCAGGTTTAAGGGGTCCGTCACTGCCTGGCGCGCTCGTTACCGGCAGCGGGATCGCGAGTAGGAGGGGGTTGAGGGATCTGTTGGTGTTACCCTGGCTAGGGAGCGGTTGTTTTCGGGCTCTGGACCCCTCGGTCGGGGCTTCCGGCCTAGCAGTGGGCGCCGGGCGTGGCCGGCTCTCGGCCTACTTGTGCGGGAGGGGGCAGTACCAGCGTCGCACCGAGGGCCGCCCTACTCGACCGGGGGCCGCGTCGCCGGGAGGCGGCGCTGTGGGCTCTGCGCTGCCGGCTTGGCACCGCACGCCGCAGCCGAGAGGGCGGGCGACTCTTGGGGCCGGACGCTGCTTTGGGCCGGCCTTTTCCTCGCCTCCTTCCTTGCTTGCCACTGCGCTTGTCCCTGCCTGTTGCTGACCGGACTCGGTTTTGTGAGAGTATAAGTTGTGTTTCTGTTTTTACGACGCCTCTTTGGGTTCACTGTTCAGTTCTGAGTCCCTAAGACTGGGATTCTGATTGACGGCATAGAGATCTTCAATTAAAAGTCATTCTTCGAGCTGGGTTCCAAGCTCTCTGTAGGGCTAGTCACGTTTTGCTCATTGCCCTCGTATATAAACAGCGTTTGGGGAAAGTAAATCGACTATATAGTGGAAAGCAAGTAGTATGGATTTTCTTCATACAATGTACACTTAAACAGATCTCTATGCTTTTAATTTTAAATTTCCTTTATTTTTCATCTGGGTAACTGAGCAATTGGAGAATGCATATTAGCCTACAATTAACTGCAGTTTTTGCTCTTTTGGCAGGGCCAGTCACTTAGCATTTTCTTCCCTCAAAAGACTACTGTTTACGGTTTTTTTCAGGAGCAGACCTAAGAACCTGACCAATTTGAGGCTGTTTGTTTGGTTGTTTTTTATCGGTGTCCACTGCTTTAAATGCACATAAATTTACTTCTAAGATTGTTGTGGTTTAACTCTAGCCGGCAATTAAGCACCACACACCCCCTCACTCAGTCCCCCCACCAGAAGGAAGAGAATTGGAAGAGTGAAAGTGAGAAAACTCATGGGTTGAGATAAGAACAGTTTAATAGTTGAAATAAAATACTAGTAGTAATAATAATAATAAATTGTAATGAAAAGGAAAGTAACAAAGAGAAATAAAACTCAAAAAAACAAGTGATGCAAATGAAAAACAACTGCTTACTGCCAACTGACCAATGCCCAGCCACTCCCTGAGTGGCCGCTCAGCCAACTTTCCCCCCTAGTTTATTGCTGAGCATGATGTCATATGGTGTGGAATATCCTTTTGGTCAGTTAGGTCAACTGTCCCAGCTGTGTCCCCTCCCAGATTCTTGTGCACTCCCGCCTACTCGCTGGCAGGGAGGCATGAGGAGCAGAAAAGGCCTTGACTCTGTGTCAGCACTGCTCAGCAATAGCTAAAAGCTCCCTATATTATCAACGCTGTTTCCAGCACAAATTCAAAACAAAGCTCCAAGCTACTGTGAAGAAAATTAACTCTACACCAACCAAAACCAGCACAAAGACCTTGCATTTACTTAAAAAAAAGTAGATGTTTCATAATTTCCTCTCACTAATAAAATTTTGAACCTCTCCTTTTTAGATCTTTTGCGTATTTTACAATTAAAGACAGACTGCCCCAGATCCTGACAAGAGTTATTGATACTCTGCATCGACATAAAAATGAATTTTTTGAGGAATATGGTGAGGTAAGAGTAATGTCTCTTTCTAACCCTTGTGACCCCTTCTCTATCTTGTTTTTACTGGTTTCTTGCTACAATCATTAATCATCTGTCTTAATCTTTTTATCTGGTTTGTTCCTTATCATCTCTTGTAGCTATTTTTCATTAATTTTCTAACTTATCTTTTTGTCTAACCTTCTGATCCTGTTCTGCAGCTGCTTCACTTTCGTAGGTTTTTGTGGTGTTGCAGGCTGTAACATCTTCTGAACGTGGCAGTGTTTCGGTATGCTGTTTCTCTCTAATAAGCAAAAAGTCCAATCTGAAAAGAAGTCTTGTGCAATTCATTTTAGGTTGTAATGTGTAAAATGAGCTTCACTTACCAAAATGGGTTTGGTTGAATCAAGCTCCAGTTTGTTGGGGACTCTTATTTGGCAATTAAAACTTACCACTTAGATCCTTCATGAAAAATCGATCTGTGTCTCTACAGGAATAAATGTTCAGAATAGGAACTTTTGTTCTCCACTTGTTTCAGAAGGGTGTTGAAGCGGAGAAGAGAGCTATATCTTTCCTCTCCAAACTGCGGAATGAGCTGCAAACAGACAAACCAGTGACCCCTTTAGAAGATGAGCTGCCTGATGCTGCACTGTGGAACCAATACCTAGACTACCAACGAAATTTATCAAATGGAAATGGAGAACCGAGCTGGTTTCAGTCCCCTTGGTTATATGTAGAGTGTTATATGTATCGAAGAATTCATGCAGCATTAGCACACAAGTAAGTATTTAGTGGCTTGGTATATTACTCTGCAAAACAAGATTCTTTTCTGTTTTTATTTTAGGAGAAAGTAAGACAGCTGGGGAGTAAGAAAAAAGAAGATCTCAAGAATTTACTGTATTTCTTTGTCTTGTACCTCAGATTTAAAATTAATACCTTTTCTTTTTCCCTGCAGCAGAATTTGAAGCTTACTAGGTTTTTTATGCTTCAGTTTTTTGTGAGTTGGTCTACACAAAAGCTCTGTAGCTTGACCCTCTTGCAAACTAATGTGCATTAAAATATAAAGGTTATTTAGCATTTCTAAAAGTTTTGTTAGTCTATAATTGTCTCAGGACAGATGTTAGCCTAAAATACAGAATGTGATAGCTGCTAATCTGCTGGGCATTCTAACTTGTTTTGCTGCTCGAAATCTGAAGTAACCATTTGAGAACTGTTTCTCATAGCAGTAGACCCAGTTAAGCAGCCCCTGTTGTTCATTCTGCACCATCTTAGTTACAGCGGTGTTTGCAGACCGTATGTTGCATCGAACTTTGAGAGCTGATCCTGGTTAAAAATAACTTGGCAGGAAAAACTAGTGCTCATACTGCAGAGAGGTGCCAGTACAATGTAATCGGGGTAGGAACGAGCAGTTTAAGTTCCCGCTGCTGCCAAAGAAATTGAAAGCTCCATGGATTTGCCCTTAGTATTACACAGATGCAAATACAGTAATGGCACTCTGTTTCTGCTGGTATATTGCATAATTTAAACTCCTGTAGCAAAAACTTCAACTGCACTTAAAAAACTGAGCAGATGCTTTTCATTAGTAAGCTTAATTTTCTTGATCTTCATTATTTAGCTGCTTTAAGCATATGATTGGAGATAGAAGTTCAGTCCTTTGTCAAAACGTGTGCATGCAAATGTGTCTCATAATAGATGAGTCTGTATTTCTTATATATTACAAGAACTGCATTGTTTTGTCATCTTTGTTGTGTTAATTTTCTAAAGTCCTACTTAAAAACTTTCGTAAGAATAACTTTTTATCTCTGTAAGAGACTTCAGTGTGAGCAGTGCACTTCAGCACACACAACATACTTAAATTTGGGTTAGCAATTCACTACAGTAGTTCACGGTATGTTACAGTTTTAATTCTCGGTGTCTGAAGACTGGAGTTCAAAATGTTATGTGCAGTTCACAGAATTGTTGTGACTGAACACTTGTTCACTTAAGGATATGTTGCTAGAAGTATAAAGATGTCTTGTACACCATCTGTTTCAGTGAGATATGATATCAGGCTGTTACTGAGATGCATGAAAATCTAGTATGACAAATTAGAAGTGGAAAATCTTACTAGGGCCTGTAGTACGGCCTGAAAAAGCTGAGCTTCAAGCTTGCATTTTCAGGTGTGTTTCATGCACTGTCATGGAAATGTGGCAAGCATGTTAATATATTTGTTTTATTTTTTAGCCCACCTATTGACAACTTCGATGTATTTAAGGAAGGAAAGGCTCAAAATTTCTTTGAATCCCAAGAGGCTGTTATTGCCTTATGCACTTACTTCCAGGAACTTCTTAAAAACATCAAGGATCTAGACGAAAAGCAAACTTAAGGAGGAACTTTTTAAACTATTGCAGGTAAACTAGTACTCCTTAATGGAAGAATGTTAAAATGTCTCTCTTATGTTTGAAACAAAACTTGAGGTTATAAAGGTCTGAGCTTCATATGGAAATTAAAATATAGCTCTTTTGTTTGTAAAATATAATGAAATCCTGACAGCCATACCGTATTGCTGCTACTCTGGAAATATTTAAATCTTGATTGCTTGTAGTAAATGTGATGTTTTCATTATACTGCTGGTCTTCATTGTGTATTTGAAAACCCAGCTTATTTTCCCTCAAGACCAATATCTCTAAAACATTTTAAGTCAAGTTCCAGATGCCCTTTTTCTTATTTAACTATAAAATTTAAAACCATTTCATTTTATTGACCACTCTAAAAAGTTTAGATTTCTTTGGAAAAAATTTAAAAGTCAGTCTGGGCCAGAAGTGGTTTAAAGCTTTATAATTGCATTATTCTTGGAAAATAATACCTGTGAATAGAATACAAAATATCATAGGATTACAAATAAGTCCATTAGCTGGCAACAGTGCACACCAAGTATTTGATGAATCTTTATAAAGACCTTGTTACTGTGTCCTTAAAATACACTTGGCTGCATGTAATAAAAAATAAACCTGCTTTATGGCTCCTTTTTCTGTGTTCCCACTGATATTTTCTGGAATTACAGTATGGAGAATATTTGTGTTTTAAACTTTGTGATCAGTGTGTTTACGTTGATCTAAATCTTCCATCCCTGTCACTTCTGATGTCTGCATAAATGGTTTTCTTCCACAAAATCTTACCTATATTAAGATTTCTGTACAAGAAGTTTAGTTTTATTAAAGCTGGAGGAAACTGGGGAGTTAGAGCCCTTATATCCCTAAAATAAAAACAAACAAACAAATGAATATTGAGTATATGTGAAGTTTAAAATGTAAGTGCAGTGAGACTTAGCAAATGTTTTTGTTTTTTTCCTCCTTCTAGGTGTCATTGTGGGGCAATAAGTGTGACCTTTCTTTTTCAGCTGGTGAAGACAGTTCTCAGAAATCTCGTCCTTTACAATCCCTGGAAACATGATACCTACATCTTAGTGAATGATCTGGAAAACTTTGGTCACTGGCTTGTAACACCGAAAAAAAGAACTACAGAAAAAAGTAATGTTAGAGTTGACATAATCCTGGATAATGCTGGATTTGAACTTGTAAGTGATCTTGTGTTGGCTGCCTTCCTGTTATTGTCAAAGCTAGCTGATGAAGTCCATTTTCATGGAAAAGTATTCCATGGTATGTGTCAGATACCACAAAGCATGATTTTAACTGGACTATTAAACAACTGCAGTCAGCGAATCACTGTGGATGTCTAGATGTGGGATAAACTGGGAGGGCAATTTGAAAAAGGGAGTTTGGGTTACCATGATCACATGTTTTGGACTTTGCCACATGACTTTTCCAGTATGGCTGAAGTTGCTCCTGACTTGTATGCTGATCTGCAGAAGTCAAACTTGCTTCTATTCAAAGGTGATCTAACTATAGAACATTAACAGGAGATAGAAAATGGGAATATACTGTTCTGTTTCATCAAGCCTTGAACAGGTTTCATCCTGCCACGCTCGGTAGTTTGAGAACGCTGAAATCTGACACTCAGGTTGGCCTAAAGCCTGGACAAGGTGAAGAAATTCAGGCTCTCTGAACCTGAAATGGATGGTAAGTGGAAATACGGGGTAGTTCAGTTTGATGCTGCTCTCTAGTTAATGTTTCCTAATATCTGAAAGAGAGGTTCCCGTCTGAAGTTTAACTACTTTCTCTGTCCATGCTTGGCTTCAGCAAAGATTCTTTTTGTTTTGCACTTTTCCACCAAGTGATTGTTGGTTTTGTTCTGCAAAAGACTTAATGTGCAGAAGTTTGCAAACTGTCTTTGTATACATAAGTCAATCTGCTTTTCAATATATCTTGTTTTCGTACTGTCCGATGTCAGCAGATGTTTAAGATGAACATTAGTTTGTCCTCAGTACTTTTTTCTCAGCAGTGGGTATGAGAGTTTATGGCTAACAAGTAAAAATGTGCTTCAGAACACCATTTCCTCAATCCCCGTTAGCGTGTATTTACTTATTTCAGGATAATTTGTGCTCCACATGCCATGCATTGCATGAAAGTTAATATTTAGAGAATGCACAATTAATTCCAGATAGATTCTTTAGAACCCATTGCAGATTGTATTTTAAAAATGTGAAATTGAGTTGACTTCTACCAAGACTTTATTGCATAAATTGTTTTTTACTTGCTTCTTGTGTCCATGGACAATAATGTTTTGAGTATAGTTCACTGTACATTAAGAGAGAATTCTTAGGTGTGATACCTTTTAAATACTCATTTAGAATTCAGAAATTAAATTTTTATTTTAAAATACATGTGGATGTTGCTAGCAGTTTGTCTGTAGGAGGGGAGTTGACCCATCTGGTGGGAAGATTACTGGGAGAAAGGACAATCTCATTTTAAGAATATGAAAGATATCATTTATCTAAGAACCTCTACCAAAAAAAAAAGCACGCACCACCCCCCCACCCACCCCCTGCCAAAACAAACCAACCAGCCCAACCAGTTACATGAATTGAATTTTAGGTTTAATGCAGATTGGAATTAAACGTGATCCATCAGTAGTGTTTGTGGTTCAAGCACTGCTGTGGCCTCTTCCATTGTGATAATTCTCTTTATTCGTTAAATGTATTTGTTTTTTGAGAAGCATGCCATAATTTTCATGGGAGAAATACAGCCCTGGTTGCACTAAGAGGTATATGCTAGAGAAGCACGCGCCATACAGGTTGCTGCTAATTGGAGTTGTTACATACCCATTTCTTCTCTTCTACCCTGATCTCAAATTACTCATTTTTTTTTTTTCCCCAATTCAGGGATATTTTAGTGTTTTTTCAGAGTGAAATGAAATGAAAGTAGAAATGCACTATCCATTTAGAAAGGGAAAATTAAAAATAGATTCTGTTACGTCTCAAAAGTACTTCTATGGTCTGAAATAGGGCCTTTGGTAGGGGACTGATGTAATGCCAGTGGTAACCACAGGTTTGTTAGAAAACGGAGACAGTTACCCATAGAGTCTGTCCAGGTTTTGCTCTTGTCTTATAGCTACTAAAATGGCATAACCTTTACCCTGGTAGCCAAGGTGGCTATGTTACAGAGAACAAGAGTAAACACAGTAGAGAATCTTCCTTTTCTGTTTTCCATGCATCTTGCACAGTGAAAAGGAGAGCACAGAAGTGGCCTTACTTGAGTACGTTCTGGAAGTGGTACTATGGCAAGGGAATTAGAATGGCTGTGTGGTAGAAAGTGGATTTAGAAAACTTTTGTACTTACAGTTAACCTAAGAGAAAGGTAAGTTTTGGCAGGCCTGAAGAAGTGGGAGGGGGAAGATGGGGCAGGATTTTTTACCTATTTCAGGATTTGAAAATGAAGCTGGATTCCCCTTCTGGTCAGTGAAATCACTGGCAAGTCACATCTGAAGTGGAGAGAATGAGCTGCTGCTTTTTTGTGTTCATGTAATAAAGATCTATACAGTGGATATATATGCTCTGAATGCCGATTACTTTGATTATTTGTGTTTATGTTCTCCTTACATTTGAACGTATGTTAATGTTTTGAAGATGCAAGGTCAAGTATTCAAAAACTAAGATCCTGGAAGTTTCAGGAGGCAATGTGTTATTATAGGTGGAGTTCTAATTTTGAGACCTGGGTTTAGTATTCTCATGTCCTTTGTATCTCTGGCCTAGTACTCCTAAAGGGTGAATTCATGCTTATCTTTAGGCACCTGATTAAACTGCATAAATTAGAAATCCAGCCAAGAGAGCTGAAGGTCAGACTGCTGAAGGTCTCTTGACTGGAGGGAGCTCAGGGAGGCTTCAGCTCTGGTGCTTTGATCAAATGCGTAAATGACAAGATGACTGTGGGCACTGGAGCCTCGGTTTCTTACCTTGTGAAAATGCTGTTGACTTGTTTCAAGTGGGCTTTAAAGCAACAGCTTTGGGTCAAGAACAGAGGGATGGAAGTTGTGGAATATGTGTAATGAAAACTTCTGTCTTGTTCAGAGAGAGAAAATGATTAGGGGAAGAGATCTGCTTTGCCTCTAGACAGATTGTTTGTAAGGTGCTGACTTAATTTGCTGGAGGGCTTTACAAGTGTGTGATGGACAAGAAGAGAAAGGATCTTTTCCTTGTTGAGGTCACCTTTGAAGAGTAGATTTGTCTCTTACACAGTGCTTACACATGCTGAGAAATTGGTTTAATTTTTCACTGGTTGTTACTCTGTGTCTCTGTGCCCAGGTTGCTCTCAAGTTGTTACTTCTGGTAATTCGCAATGCAGATCAGGGAAAATGAATATTCTGAAGTTACAACAAAGAGAATCCTACAAAATGCTGAATCACTGAGGAGATGGAGCAGTATTCACTCAGTGCTACTGAATCATCTCACTGGAGACTTGGGTTAATGTTTGTGAGGTAGCAGGGTGGTGATTTCAGGAGTACTGTGGGACCTGTAATTCTTACATTAGCATTTGAATGCTAATGTAAGAGGTGATGTCATGTTAAAAAAAAGAAGAAACAGATTAAATTGGTTCTAATCTCCAGTTTATTAAGTGAGCACTTTCCACCTTTTGCCCTCCTGAAGGGAAGTATCTACAGTAATGGTCAGTGTGACTGCATGGTTAAGTGAGGAATGCACAGCCTGACTTCCAAATACTGAATTGCTTGACTCCTATACCTGTAATTGCAAAGTGCTGTCTATAGGCAGAACTCAATATGCAGCATACTTTTCTATTAGCTATATTTTTGTAAAATTTGCATTGATTCTATAAAAAAAAAAGGTGCTGTAATGCCAGTGTTACATTCTCCTGTGCCACAAAGAAGTGAAGACCGCTGTTCCGATGAGGCAGTGTGCTCTGCTCTTGTGTTAGCTACGTGTGTAATATGACATGGCAGCATGTGCCTCGTGCGTTTAGGTGTGGATTTACTGTTCTGCAACATAAAGCATATGTTATAACAATAGCATATGCTATAATACAGCATTTTTTTTTCTTGAGTATTCAAGAAAATTGCTTCTGTACATCTGTGTCACAACTGATTGCCCAAAATGTTTGTATAGCGTAACTCAGGAGCTACTCATTTGTATACCAAATTCCTGAGATTTTCATTTCAGTGGCCATTTGAATATTCATAGCAAATAAAGGGCATTTTAGTAATTCTGAGGGACCACAACAGACCAATGTCTTTTGACTTCTGTTTTTTTTGTTCTGCCTTTGAGCAACTGTATTTGTAAATCATTTTTTTGATAGTGAAGGTTTTCATTTGTGATTAATGGAAGGAAAAGTAATGTCACAGGCACAGTGGAAAGCCACTACAAACATCTGTCTGAATACTTGATAATTTTATTAGGTAAGATATGTTGCAATCATTCTGTTAGATATAGAAGGCTTCTTTAAAATAAATGGACATGGAAAATAAGTTGTTGTATGACTGGAAACCATTGCAAGACTATTGAAATAAATTATATAATTTGTGCAAACGATAAATGTCATTGTACTATTTCAGTGGCTACAAAAGCCAACTTAAATACTTCAGGTCTTAGTTCCTGAAGTTTTTGTCTCTGAAACAGATTTTACACAACAACCGGTAAAGCGTATTTATCCAGTGAGGTTTTGAAAGATACAGTCGTAAGAGATGGGTATCACAGAATGTTCCTCCTCATCAGGACAGGGCAGTATTAGGGAAGTTTTCTACCTTGTTTATCAATATTCTTATGCAAATTTCAAACCTTAGAAAACATTGAGAATCTCTTGCGAGTATCTGGTAATACTTATTAAGGTTGGTGCAGCTGATGGTGTCGTTACCAGGATTGCTTCCCAAACCAATAGGTGCTCCTGCGTTTCAGCAACAAAGGAAGTATTTTATGTTACCCTTGCTGTAACTGAAATATTTACAAATCACTTTGTTTTGTACACCTTACTGATGTCCACAAACCCCTAACTATTGTTGTTTGATATAGTTGCTTTAAAGTTCACATTGTCTTTGCATTCATGGTTGAACTACTTAACTACTTGTTTCATGTGAAGCGTGTTTATCTTCTATACTCTGTCAGACAGCCTAGAAAAAATGTTCACTCAATTGCATGAAAATTACCACATGAAATGTTTTTAATCTAAAAAACCTAAATCATGCCTAAAATATAAATTTCAAAAATGGAATTTTGTTCAGAACTGTTAGTTTTTTTCATTAAAGAGTTTGTTTGCTTGCAAGCCTTCTGTTTACCCAAAATTACAGAAGAAAAGTTTTGGGATCTTTTTATTTAAAGCAAAAATAGAAGTTCAAAATCACCTAAGATTCACCTAAGGATTTTAAAATAAACTGTGAAAATGTGCTGATTAAAACAGTCCTTTTATTTCTTTCCAACTATGGCAGTGGCAGGAAGCATGTGGGAAAAAACAATTTCCTATACTATGGACTCTTTTATGTTCCTAGAACAGGTTTTCAACACTTCTGTGAATTCTTTATCTAGCTGAAACAGACATATTTCTATTTCTGTCAGCCCTAGAAATAAGACCACTTCAATAATTTCTATAGATTAATTAATCCCCATTCTGCCTAGCTTTACAGTTGTGAATTCTGCAAATATATTGTGAGAAGTGTTTTTATTTACACTTCTTTTTGAGGTTTGGCTCATTTGCTTTGTTCCACTGGGAAAGAAATATGAAATGTCATGTTATGATCATATACAATGAATAAACATCTTGAGTACTTGTATGCTGCTTCTGTTTTTATCACTTTCAGTAGCTAAAAAATCAAAGTCTTTCAAACTCCCTGTGATGAAAAATTTTCGTGCTTTTAGGAATTTCTTTATCTTCCTGGGATTCCACCAACTTCTTTGAAGTCTTAATGAGAGAAAGATTAAGAGCTGGGCATACCGAAAATAAGATATATCAAGGTATACCTTATGGGGGTTTTTGTGTGCTTTCTTACTAGTTAACTGATTTATTACTCTCATACTGTCATGGTAAGGCTGATGCTTTCTAAGTGACTGTAACTGATAAAGGGCCTGACGGTAGTTGCACCTCTCAGCATGCAGTTCACACTGAGTTTTGCCTGCAACTGGTATTTTGCTCAGGGATTAGTTTTAAAGGAGGACTTGGTTGTCACCAAATGTGGAGATACACCTAGACAAATGGATTATGGAGTAGAGGCAGAAGGCATCCAGGCCCTGTATGGAAATGGCTGTGCAGAAACGCTGTGTGTTCAGTGCAGTGCTGCTTAACGATGACACAAGGTGCTGGAACATCTTCAGGCTCTCACCCCTGAAGTTTCAGGCAGCTGCAGAGAAAGGCTTTCTGCCCCCTTACCTGTTAACATATGGAATACTGAGCTGGAGGTAATTGCACCAGAGATTCTTTGAAATCGCTGAACAAGGCTGAGTCCTGAAAATGCTTGTGTATATTGAAATAACACATCAGAGAACGACCTGCAAACTGGTAAATCCATGCTTCCTTCAGTGGTGGTGTATATAGAAAAGTGTTCAGGAACTGAGAACTGGCTTTTAGCAGTCACTCGAGGCCTGGAATAGATTTCAGCTCTTATCTCCCCCTTCCCAAGAAAATATCTGTCATAGATCAGGAAATGTACTGGGTTCTGGCCCTAGGTGGCTATATACATTTATTGTTATTTTGGTCTAGGATCTGTGTTTGTAAAATACAGAACAATTCTGGAAAAAGGGTTATAGTCCAGGGGTGCTCCTTCATGCTGGCTGAAGGATCCCTTTACCTGCTCTTCCTTCTGTCCAGCAACACTTGTGTAATCAGCATAAGGCCCTGTCTCAACCCTGGGAGTATGTGTGCCCATGTCTTAAGGTGAGGGAATTAGGAGACTATCAGAACAAGTTCAGATTCGTTCAGGCAGAGGCCTACAACTTTGCTGTGAGGGCTCTAGTGTCTTTACTGAACAAAAAGTATCCCCATTTCTCTGTAATTGGCTGTGTTCTTGATTTCGGGGCAATCCTGAATTAGGCTACACTGAATGTCTTTGGCATGAGTTGGATATGTGGCTCTGACTGCACACCAGTGGCATTGGATTGGGACCTTAGAAGTTTTGCTGTCCCTTTACTGGATTGTGATGGAGCATTAGCAGGAGCTAGTTGCCCAGTGCAAATCAGGGAGTTTCCGTACATATGTGAAAGCCTCCATTCCACATACAGAGAATTTCAAAATCACAAAATGACAGACTGTTATGGGTTGGAAGGGACCTCTGGAGACCATCTAGTCCAACCACTCTGCTAAAGCAGGTTCATCTAGAGCAGGTTGGACATGACAGCATCCAGGTGGTTTTGAATATCTCCAGAGAAGGAGACTCCACAACCCCTCTAGGTAGCCTGTTCCAGTGCTCTGTCACCCTCAAAGTAAAGTTGCTTTTCCTCCTGTTCAGATGGAACTTCCTGTGTTCCAGTTTGTGCCCATTGCCCCTTGTCCTGTCACTGGGCAGCACCGAAAAGATCCTAGCCCCATCCTCTTGACACCCGCTCTTTAGATATTTATGAGCATTGATAAGATCCCTCTGTCTTCTCTCTTCAGGCTAAAAAGACCCAGATCTCTCAGCCTTTCCTCGTAAGAGAGATGCTCCAGTCCCCTAATAATCTTTTTAGCCCTCTGTTGGAGGCTCTCCAGTAGTTCCCAGTCTCTCTTGAACTGGAAAACCCAGAACTGGACACAGTACTCCAGATGTGGCCTCACTAGGGCAGAGTAGAGGGGGAGGAGAACCTCCCTGACCTGCTCATCCCTCTTCTTAATGCATCCCAGGATACCGTTGGCCTTGGCCATAAGAGCACGCTGCTGGCTCATGGTTAACTTGGCCACCAGGACTCCCAGGTCCTTCTCCATGGAGCTGCCTTTCCAGCAGGCCAGCCCCTAACCTGTACTGGTGCATGGGGTTATTCTTCCTAGGTCCTGGACCCTACACTTGCCTTTGTTGAACTTCATTAGATTCCTCTCTGCCCAGCTCTCCAGACTGTCTAGGTCTCGCTGAACAGCAGCACAGCCTTCTGGTGTGTCAGCGACTCCCCCCAATTTTGCATCATCAGCACACTTGCTGAGGGTACACTCTGTCCCTTCTTCCAGGTCATTGATGAGTATGTTGAACAAGAATGGAACCAGTACTGACCCCTGGGGAACACCTCTAGCTACAGGTCTCCAACTAGACTCTGTACCATTAATCACAACCCTCTGAGCTCTGCCGTTCAGTCAGTTCTTAATCCACTTCACTGTCCACTCATCTAAGCTGTACCTTTTAAGATTCCCTGTGAGGATGTTATGGGAGACAGTGTCCAAAGTCTTGATGAAGTTGAGGTAGACAACATCCACTGGTCTCCTCTCATCTACTCAGCCAGTCATGCTATCATAGAAGTCTATCAAATTGGTCAAACATGATTTCCCCTTGATGAATCCATGTTGACTACTGCAGATAACTTTTTCCTCCATGTGCTTAAGATGACCTCCAGAATGAGTTGTTCCATCTCCTTTCCAGGGATGGAGGTGAGGCTGGCTGGCCTGTAGTTTCCTGGGTCCTACTTCTTGCCCATTTTGAAGACTGGAGTGACACTGACTTTTCCTCCTTTTCCCCTGTTCTCCATGACCCTTCAAGATGATGGAGAGTGGCTTAGCAGTAACATTTGGCAGCTCCTTCAGCACTCCTGGGTGCATCCCTTCAGGGCCCATGGATTTGAGGGTGTCCAGCTTGCCTAAATGATCTCTAACCACACCCTTCTTGACCAAGGGAAAGTCTTCCTTTCCCCAGGCTTTTCTCTTTTACCTCCAGGGTCTGGAATTCTTGAGGGCCAGCCTTAGCAGCAAAGACTGAAGCAAATAAGAGGCATTCAGTAACTCCACCTTCTCTGTACCCTCTGCCCACCTCATTCAGCAGCGGGCCTGCATTTCCCCTAGTCTTCCTTTTGCTACTGATGTACTTAAAGAAGCTCTCTTGTCCTTGAATCCCTCGCCAGATTTAATTCCAAGTGGGCCTTAGCCTTCCTCATTGCATCCCTGAATACTCTGACAATGTTCCTATATTCTCCCAAGTGGCCTGTCCCCGTTTCCATGTTCTGTAAACTTCCTTCTTTCCTCTGAGTTTTTCCAGAAGCTCCTTGCTCCTCCATGCAGGTCTCCTGCCTTGTTTGGTTGATCTCTACTCATAGGGACACACCGATCTTTGAGCTTAGAGGACATCATGCTCAAGTATTAACCAGCTCTCTGGATCCCCCCCTAAAAATAACTGCATGATTTGAGTTTAGACTTTTCAAAGACTAATCTGGTTTAAGTTCCCCAAACCTAACATGACCTAATATCTGAGCAGGAGCTATCAAACTCCTGGATTTTCAAAGAAAATATATTTTTTAACCATAGCTGTGTTTCGATAGCTGCAAATATAATGTGATGGAATGTTTTGCCTCTGTTTTCCTTTAATGTTGTGCACTTACTGCTGCTGTCCTGAGCTGGAAAGCAGCTGTGCAAAGTGTTTTATTCTGTGTCCTCTCTCTTCTATGTGTCCATACGTAGATAGATAAAGGTGTGTTAGTCTGTGCATAAAGTGTTTTTAACCAAGTATTGTTTGTATGGACATTATCTTAGTACTCCTCTTCTTTATCCCTCACTAAAACATAGCTTGTGTTTTGGATAAAAAGCTTGAATTTACAGGTAAAATGTTCAGCTGTAATTTCCAAAACTTCAGAATATACTCCTTGGGAAGTGTAAGTACAGTGTTTGTTACACCGTGAAGCTTTACTTTTTCAGTGTGGCTGTTTGCCTTGTGTTTCAGAATTAACTATTGGTTTTCAGTCCACAATTATTCTGCCCTTACAAGATGAGAAGGCACCTGTTGATGCTAACATAAAAATGTTTGGTTTCTGTTTTGTCATCTGAAGATATTTAATAGCTGCTCATGAGCAGGCTAAACTGGAGGAAAACCTTGCCAGAAGTGGTTTCTTTTTCCCTGACAGTTCTGGGAAATGACTTGCTCAAACCTGAAATATGGAGGAGGCCAGGAATCATGCTTAAACAGATTCTGTGTTCAAATCTCCCTGCTTCCCAAGTCTGATTGGTTCCACCCATACACATACTACATATTCACCACCCCACTTTGTCCTAGAGGGGGAGTCCAGAGCGGTAAAACCAGCTGGCTTATTTCATTCAGAAGATTTACTGACTCCACAAGATGTCTCCGTCAGTTTAGCCAAGCTGTGCAAATTCACATGGGATGGGGACAACACTGAATGTTTTAGGGGGAAAAAAAAAGAAGTCCCATTTTGGTTAGGCAGAGGATCAGCTAGACTTCATCAGGTTAGTTAATCCTCTTAAGCTTGTCCACTATCAGATTTACAATAGTAACTGGTATCAGACACAATTTACACACGCACACCCTGCCCCCCCCCACCTTAATCATATTGGTTAGTGTTATTGTCTCTCCGCTTTCCCATATAAGCCTGTTTTTTCCTGACAGTATAATTGCATTAATACCCTTTTCACCTTGAGGTGTGTAAATGTGTTATGAAATTACCTCCAGGGAGGCAGTATCTCCCTTCGTTAACTGAAGCTGTATTTTCAAGCATATGTTTTAGGATCTCTACATCACATCGTTTGTCATTAATCGTGAGCCAGACTTCTGCATCAGCTGACAAAAAGAAATGGAAATAAGTCCCAGCCCCATCTTGATTTCTATATTATTTTTTGAAGTAGGTAAGCTGAATATAACCTACTCCTCAAGAAAAATTTCTGTACTACAGGATGTGATTTGAGGGGGTGGAGGAGAAGCACAGCTTAGTGTTGGGACGTGTGCTTCTGGAGTTGATACCTTTTGGAAGGCAAGCAAATAAGAACCTTGGCAAATCGTGCCCATGACTTAGTGCCAAGTATTTGGAAAAATGTGGCTGTTTTAGTTATTCTAGCTAATTCTGTAGATAATGAAGTCCCGTGGATTAAATTTCCCCTGAATCTCTGTTGGAGAATTATGTTTCATCCTCTTTTTAAATGTTGCTAGTGTACAATTCTTTTCTACCTCAGCTATAGCTGCTTTTAGGTAATGAGCGTCTGAATTGCATTCAGGAAATTGTTTGGAATTCCTGTGCATGTGTTAGGGGTTGAGTCTCCGAGTAAAACTCAAGGTCCCTAACGCTCCTTAAATCCCTTATTGATATAGGGGAAAGGGAAACAAAACTCAAATCTCGGAATATATGGATGGGAAACTGAAACAAACTTTTAATAAAAATTCTAAAGTACTATCATATCACAAAACTATATATTAAATGCAAAACAAGAAAACAATACAGTAAGAGTTAAAACACTGCAAAGGGAGGAAAAGGAAAAAAACTACAATTATGGCCGATTGGCCACAGGCCAGGAGGTGACGTCACGCCAGGATGGTAGCTCAGAAGATGGCGTCTATCCAAAATGGCGGCGGGCCAAGTGATTAAAAGTTTTAACAGCTCAGAGAAGTATTTTAACGAGTTCGCAGAGAAACCTTTTTCAGTGGGCGGCTTCAGATGCGAAGAAAGGAGAAGCCCTCGCGGCCGGAATGCGAAGGGGGGTGAGCTTCCCCCGTGTCCAAATCCAGCGGTAGATTCTCGCCGAGTGAGAAATATCTCTTCTCTTACCCGATACAAGAGAGATGCTGACTGAGTCCCACAACAATTCACAGCAGAGCTGGGCCGATAGACAGAAACAGTTCTGAGTTAGGCCCCGGGTGGGGGGGGCAGGCCGCAGGCTCTCAGCCTGGACGGCAGCCAGCCCTCTCGCTGTGGCTCTTTCTCCGAAGCTGTCCGGTGTCCAAAGAGGAGGAGACTCCTCCTGGCTGCAGGTTTTAAGGAGTATCTGCTGGAAGAAATCTTTTGACCTGCACTTTTAGCCAATGTGATGCCGGGTTTATGGAGCTTGTATGAAATAATTCCGATACTCTATTGGGCACATTTCCAAAACAAGGAAGTCTTGGCTCAAACTGGGACAGCATGATAAAGCACGAATATTTCACGTTCTCATTATGGTCTTGATGTCAATGGCTTAAAGTTAATAACAAAGCTTTTTTTTATAGTGTTAGTAAAAAAAGAAATTTTGTTTTCAAAATGAATATTAAATCTTTTGATTCAGTCTTTTAATCAATTGTTATGATGTGTTTAAGTTATAAGCAGAGTTAATGAAGCTAAGCTTTCTTTTGTCCCTAGATTCTGTCCCATGGGTACCTGAAGACCTGGTAGTTTGCTTCACTTCCTGATGGGGCATTTGAAACAAACAAACCAAACAACCACAAAACCCCCTCTAAACCAACAAACAGACTTCAGTACAGATTGTAATAATACACAGAACTGTACTGCAGGCTTTCCATGCAGTTGGGGCCTCCCGGTGTTTGTCTTGTGCTTGGCTCTCTGTGTTTCCTGCATATTTGCAGGAAATTAAGCACTTTTCTGACTTAACCGCTGTCAGATTTGCTTGAGATTTGTCCAGGACTTTGGAAAAAAAAATGTTAAAGAAGTATATCTGCATGCTTAAATACTTTGATTTCACTTGGTTCTTTTTAAACCACTTTAAAAATACAATGCCAAAAGATGCATTTTTCTGTAGTGCTTTTGATTTTTTTAGTTAATGAAAATATTTAAAAGCAATTCAAATAATAAAAATGAGATCTCACCTTTCATTGAGGAATTAATCATTCCATTCTTAAGAATGGGTTTGGCTCAGAGGACCTTGTGAATCCTTTCTTGAAGAAGGGATGTTTTAGGGACCTCTTTCCTAGATCTGACTGATTTGCTAGCAAAATACAGATATTGACACAGAAATGTCATTTTCTGTGTGGCATTGTAAGCCCTTTGAAAGGCAATCTCAGCTAATTTGTGTCACTTGATAGGGGATCTCTGGTTCAGGCATCCAGAAACATGGAACCATCGGGATAATCAGAACAATCGCTCTCCCTCCATTCATATACCACAAGGTACAAAGGATATCTCTTTCACTGCATGAGGGGCAAGCTGTCCACGTCATCACATGACTTCTAGCTTTGAAATTATTCTGATACGTCCATTCTCATTTACTTACAAAAAATTCACTTAGGAGCAGGTATTTAGGAACCTGCAGAACTATCTCAATTGTTAGATTTTTGAGTGTACTGGAATTGGGGTTTCATATCCCAGATCAGTTTTAGCATCTTTCCTCAACACTGATCACTTTCACGGAAGGGAAAGATTATGGTAAATTTGAATTATTATCTTCTGCTTTAAAAATTAGAGTGACTTTATGAGGTACATACATTCCAGAGACTCTGCATCATTCTTTGCTCAGAAAGGCTGAGAACATCCTATCCATGTATTTTCTGTAATACAACATGAAGAACCTTATTCATGAAAGTGACTCCTTGAAATTATTTTTAACTAAAAATCCTGAAGTAACCCTTCCTAAGTTGTTATTTCTGCCCCTGTTAAGGAAAGAAAGTCCTTTTGAGAACTCTGCCTGTAGCATTTAGCAAACAAACCTAAGGCATTTTGATGTATGAGCATCCTGTAATAAGATACTTTTTTCTCAGTCAAATTGCTTGAAGAGGGGGTATTGCACCCCCTCAAACTGCCCCATTCTTTGTTTCAAGAGTGTTTATATGAAATTCCTCCTTCACCCTCTTTTTCTTGCCTCTTTTGCTGTTACTCTCACTACAGTTCATCAGATTCAGTGCTTTTTTTAAAGCCAAGTAACTTTATAGGTCTATGGTACAGTACAGCTGTATAAGCATTCTCTCTCCATCACTGGGGCATGCAAGTGGCTGAAGTATAGCTCTTGAACCAGCCGTGGCACTGCAGGACTAGAGATGGGAAAGTGTGCTCAAGCACTTGCTGAGGGAAGTTAGGACAGAGTTTCACAATCATTTAATCCTGCATCTGCACAGTGCTCCCACAGTGGGACAGATGAGGCTGTAGTCACATGCTGGACTTGTCTGGAATGATATTTTTGTCCAGATTTACACAGGACATTAAAACTTGTGCAGATTTATGCTGGGTTTATGTAAGACCATCAGTACAAAATACTGTCGCTTATTAAGATTTGAATTGCAGCATGAGTTTACTTTGTATCAGCATTTTGCACCACACGGGGGTAGTAGCATGGTGCAAACTAAGGTCCCTCCTTCCAGGCAGCAGTCGCTGGGTTCAGGGGGTCTCCCTTCAGAGAGATGCTTGCAGCTCATGCTGCTTGCAGCTACCTTTTCTGCACCCTTCTCCACTCTGTCAACACGGGGGTAATTTTGAAACAGAAATTGGTTTCACCCCTCGACTTTCAGCATGAGTAAGAGCATTTGTGTGAACAGTCCTCAAGAATAACAGTTTTCATACTACACCTTACCACTCCCTATGCTGTCCTGTGTTGCTGTTAGCTCACCTTCTTCTGTGAGGATAAACTGGAAATGTGCTGCCAGGGAGTTGTTGTCACTTCCCGCACTGACTGCGATTGTCTTTCCCCAGCTGCTCCCCGAGATGGAGGCCGGTGGCTCCCCGCCACTCCCTCCACCTGTGTTACAAAGCTGCAGCCCCCTGCGGGTCTCCGTCCCCCCTGGTCTGTCCCCAGTCCTGCTTCCTCACGTTAAGCAACTTTACTCCTTTCTTTGATGAGTTTCGTGGCAGATTCCAGCTGCGGTACGGCATTGTCTAGTTCTGTGCTTTAAGTGAAAAATAAAGTGATGAGCTACACTGGCACCCCTCTGCTTGGGCAGGGGTCTGCTCTGTCCTTGTCAGCAGCAGTGGAATGACGTCGGGCATACAGAAAGGAGGAAAAAAGTGAAAAAGCACTATCCCTAGCTTTTTCATTTTCTTCTCTGGAAAGCATGAGTAAGTCAGTGTTTGAGGAAAGGTGAGATACTTGTGAGTCCAGAAAGGGTTCAAGATGAACCGTCCCGGGGCACTGGGACAGGCCTCATTAAGCAGCTCACAGGCTCTTCAAAGCAAATGATGTGCAGCACTGATACACCTGAAGGGTGAATTTTCCCTGACTGCTAGCTGCAGTCCCTCTCTTCCCGTGTTTTTCTGCGTTATTTGGAAGGGAAGCAGGAGAAGGAGGTCCCGTTTCAGCTGGAGGTGCTTTAGCAGCACTCAAGGCAGGCTGCTCTCCCCGAAGGTGCTCGTTTCACGGGCTCTGGGAGGAGAGAAAGAAACCGTGCCTGAGTCAGGGCACGCTGCTGTTCACGTTTCATCTGCTCTGCTTGCCTCCGATTTGACTTTTTTTGAGGAAAGTTTTTAAGTAATTTTCTCAGGTTTATGAGGTCCTGTTGTGTCATGTCTATGTGAAGTGGAAAAAACGTTTCTGTGAGAGCATCCCTTTGTACAGACTGTTCGCCCTGAGGCACCGAGAACGGTCCTCCCTCCTCTTCCCTAACCAGGGGACCCCAGTGCGACTCCCGCACGGGAAGCTCCGCGGCCCGCCCGCCCCGGTCCCGCCGGCCAGGCAGAGGCGGGTGCAGGCCGTGCCGCCCGCTTCGTGTTGCCAAGGGGACGGCGGCACGGCGGCGGCCGCCATGAGCAGCGCCGGGGCCGGCAGCGGCGGGCTCCTCGCGGGGTCTGTCGCCTCTCGTCTGGCTGACAGGGGCAGCAGCGCGGCGGCGGAGGTACCGCGGCGGTGGGCGCTGGGCAGCGGCCCGGTCCTGCGAGCCCGCCTGCGCGGGCGGCTGTGGTGTCTGCGGGCGGGAGGCTGCGGCCCACCCTGGCACCGCGTCCCCGGGGGAAAACGAGGGGCAAGACAGGCCGGGCGCGGAGGAGTGGGGGTGGCCTCGGCGTCCGGGCCTGGTGGGGGGTCGGACCGGGCCGCTGCAAGGCGCCTGCGGGCACCCGTGAGAGCGCCCGGGACCGGCGTGTCCCGCCGTCCGGCACAAGGCAAAGCAGGGCGGTACCACAGGGTCGGAGGGGAAAACAGAAAGGGTAGAGGGCTTTGATTTTTTTTGTTTTGTTTTGTTGTTGTTCTTTGTTCAGTTCCCCTATTAGAGAATAAAGCCCTGATTTTGGACACCACCCTCCCCCCCGCCCCGGTCTTCAGTATCTTTCTGTCGGCTGTTCTGGGGGAGGGTGACTGACATTGAGGCTGGCTGTAAACCCCTCTTCCAAGTTATCTTTTCAATTTTTTTCACTTTTCTTTTTTTAAAAAACCCAACTACCTGGTGGTAGACGTGCACTTCAGTTGTAGCTCAGTGAACTTCAGCTGATCGTTATAGCTTATCTTCAAAAATTCAGGGATGAAAGTTTTTTCTTATTAAGTGTTGCAGAAGGGAGTATCTTTCATGGAGTAGGAATTTATAGTTATCTAAGAATTCTTTGCATTTCTTCTTCCTTTGAAACTGGTTTGCTGGCTTTGATGTTAATTTAAGGGAGATGCTGGAGGATATTGCTTAAAGGGATCAAACTCTTCGGTGCTAAAGATATAGTGGAAAACTTGTAGCAGTTTCATATTCCAAGGGATAAACAATTTATTAGTGTGTGAACAGCACAGTATCTCCTTAATAGTTGAACATAAATTTTGTAATTATGCTATATTGTTCTGAGACAAAAAATACATAATTTTTGTAGTTCGTCATGGCAAAACCAACTTTACTGTATTAAATACAACTGTTTTGACCTAATTACAAAGTCTTTGTTAGCACTGCTTAGTTACTGAGTTGACAGTAATCTGCTCCACTTCCTACTGACCTGAAGTCAAATGGTTTGTGAATGTTACTGTTGTGACTCAGAAGCACATTAGAAACCATGTATTTATGAAACATGGGTTACAAATGGTAAATCAAACTTCAGCGCTAATGGGTCTTGGTTGTATATATACCAACACACTTAAGTATATCTAAAATATTTGCCTTTCATTGACTGTAGTAAAGTTTAGTAGGCATTGTAGGAAAATTGCAAGAGTGTTGGCATTGCATAATGGTCTGTTTTTAAAATCTCTCATTTAAGCTCTTCTCTTACAAAAGTTATTTAACTCTATTTAGCACTGATAAAGTAAAAACAGTAGAACAACAAGTGATTGGCAAGAATCCTGTAAGCACTTTATTTTGTCACATCTTTCTCCTAAATTTTGTCTTAACATTAACCCTTTTTGTTATTTTGAATTTAAACACAGAAGCTTCTTATTATTATTCATTTTGGAAAAGCTGTGAGACAAAGTGTCAGGGGAGATCCAGATTCCTTAATTTAGCTGTACAGGCAAAGAATGAAGCAAACCAAAAAGCATGTTAAGTAATATTTACAGTAGGTGACGTGTCTCTGTAATTGCCTTGACTTGACTTCTGTCTTTCATCATGTTAAACAGGTTTATTATATTTAGATGCAAAATCACCTCATCCTAACAGAGAGGAAAATGAAAGATGAAAATGTTTTAACTGCTGCTTGTAGTAGTAGAGGGTAAGAACGAAATTTTGATTGTCATGAAACTTTCATTTGGGCCCATTAATCAGGTTGAAATTGACTTCTTCAGTAGACGAACAGTACCAGAGAGTGATTTTTTATCTTTAATTAATACCTTTCAATGATTACTTCAAAGGGAGGAGAAAGGAATTTAGGAAATCTCTTCAGTAATTTATTTGCGCTGTTGGAAACACTATTTCTGGAACAGTACACTAATGCATAAAAGCTCTACAGACATGTAACAACAACAAAAAGAAGAACTTTTCAGAATTGCGTGCACAAACTGCAAGCGATGAGTTGGGCCTAGTTGCAGGTAGAAATCAGAGAGGGAAAGACATATTCGCTGGGCAGGAATTGGTCAAAAGTAATTGGGTATTTCTGGCCAATTAGTTAATGTGAAAGAGAAACTGAGAGAACTGAAATGGTTTTGGAATATTACTTGCAAATTTTGTTTTGTATTAATAAAGCATTATCAATACAAACATTTTGAGACCTCTGACAGGCAAATTGGACAGACTGTTATCTAGAAAGAAGTCAACTTTACCCAAAACATACATACAAGGTGGTTAATTTGTGAACTTTTTTTTCCTCTAAGTGACTGATTCATTTTAATCTGCTTACACACATGTTAACAAAATCTTACTCACTGTGTAACAGTGGCTCACTCTTCTTATGCTCATTGGTGTGTGTAGCTGCTGTGGCTAATCTGAAGTGATGAGACTGCTGGCCAAGTGCTGCTTGCCTTCCCACTGTTTGACCTGGGAATGAATCTCTAAAAACTGTTCAGTGCCTGATTTTCATGGAATTTATAGTTATTTATATAAGATCTGCTTTTTATCCTGCAGATTTTATAAAAAGAAACATAATCTAAAACTTGTCTTTCTTTATACTAGGATAGATTATTTTGCAAAATAAAATGAAAATTGAGTATTCCCTGCATAAAGTAGAATTTTCTTTTATTTTTAAATCAATTTACACAGATAGTTGGCCTGGTTAGAACATGTTTTGATTAAGCTAGCTAGATTGTGGATGGCAACAAACTTTTAAGTTTCTAGCTGTAGCTAGAATAGTTATAATCCCAACATAATATTTAAACTCCCTTTTCCAGCCATTCAGCCCATACACAATGAATTCCTCTTGATCCCTGTCGTCCTGAAGGGCCCCTTAGCCTCCCACAGATCCAACAGCAAGTTTGGGGACCAACATTTCCTTGTGATTTCATAGGGAGATAAATTCTATGTGGAAATTTTTCAACTGCACTTCTTCCCAGTACTTTGTGTTGGGTGTCATCTTCATTCTGGTTGCAGCAAATAATAATAATAAACTGTGCTGCTGCATTGTATTTTCAGACATTAGAACAATTTTTATGCATGTATACACCTATGAATATTAATTTGTTTTAGGAAGAAATATGACAGATTCAGGATATCTCATTTTATTTGTTTTCAGAATATGAACTGTTTAAGATACTGGGATTTGTAGATACTATTGAATATCCCACTGAGTCCAGCCAGTGTCCTAAGTCCTGTATAAACATGTAGAAAAAAGATGTAGTTCAGTTAAGATAGAGCACATACTTATTGCACAGGTATTATTCTTTGTTTTTTTAATTTATCAGTTAAAAGAGATGCAGGATAAAAGGAGAGATGAGATAAAAACTTGGAGCACATGAAAAGCAGTGGCAAAAAGAAGCAATCACTGCACAAAGCCTGACTGTGTAGCTGTGCAGTGTATGTAACCCAAAGAAGTTAAAGTTGTCTGTTTTAGTTTGATGTGGGTTTGAATATTGTGGAGGCCATCAAATCTCATAGGCTGCTAGAGAAACTTGCCTATGGTGTTTTGCTTTTACGCCCTGTGTTGCTGATGGTAACACATAACATTGCTCAGTAAAGCAGGTCTGTGAAAAATTAATGGTGTGTCCTCATATTGCAAATCTAATTTTTGACCCCTCTTCCCTCCTCCCTCTGCATGTGTTCTGTAGAAGCAAAAGAAGAATGGAATCGACAAAGGTTCATGAGTCATGGTTTTTGGTATGCCAACCCCAACGTGCTTTGGTGCTGAGCAAACAGGAAGAAGAAAGCCCTGCCCTGAGTAGTGCCCATCTGCTATGGGCAAGAGACAATGCATTGGGAAGTTATTCAGGGTAGTGGTCAATGTTTAACTACTTACAGAGGGCTTAGTGTTTCAACAGAGATTTTTAAAATATATATTTAGGGAAAGTGGGGGCAGTGGCAGTGGGAGCAGCATTTGCCAGTGTTGAAATAAGAAATGTTGCAGGAAATAAAAGCTGACAAAAGCAGAATGAAGGTGACTGGAACAGTAGGCTGATTTCAAAGTATATGGTGAGGGATGAAACTACTGAAAGTTGTTGAAGATCTGTTGTTTCTGAATCAGGTGAAATTTGCCAACTACAGGTCAGATTCTAGGGAAATGAAAGGGGTTATTTGGTAAAAAATGAAAACAATAAAACTCCTCACAATAACAACAGTGACCTTATGTTGTTGATCTTCTAAAGAACACCTATTGCTAATGAAGCCAAAGGTCCAAGTAGCTGTTACTCTTAAGAATTATAAATATAGATTTCACTTTTGTTTAGCATTTGAATTTAAATGAAATTTTCATTCTCTTGCAGGTAAGTGGAAAGGAATAAAAAAAAGTTAAAAACATGAATGGGAGAAACATCCAAAAGCTAGACTATTTAGAGCTGATGTATTAAGGCTTCTTCTGTCTACTGCCTATTATTCTTTTAACACTTCATTCATCCTATTCTCTTAACAGTAATTGATATAGACTACATAGTACTCATGAAATATTACAAATCTGAATTTTTCGCAGAGACACAAGAGTGCCATATCTGCATTACAGATTTTAGTCCTGTAGTAGAGTCATGCCCAATTAATTGCATTGTTATAGGTATGACTAAAGATCAGACTTGTGAATGGCTGCTGGCAAAACATAGAAAACTATTTACTTAAATGTTAAAGCATGTACATTCCCTGCCAAAAGTGTGATGAATCACACCAACTTTCCTAGCATGATGTCACCACATATGATTAGCTCTGTATTTCCCAAGGCAGTGGAGGTTGCAGAAATCTGCTTCTGTAAATCTCACTAAGACTGTAAACGAGTAAAATGGTAATTCCCATTGACTTTTGCATCTGACTTCATTTAACCCTCTTTTAAATCCTTCTGGATGTGTATCTCTGTCTTGAAAGTGCTCTCATTTTAAAATCTATATTTGTATGACAAATTTTCTTATGTTGACTATTGCTACTGAACTGGGGTCTTCTTTCTTCAGCTATGCTCTAAATTTTTTTTATTTCATCAGTTTTGGGATGTATTCCTTATTTCTGTGGAGTTAGAAGTGGTTGTGTTTGTTTAGGGAACAAAATGAAAACAAACATCATTACAGTAGTATAGATATAATAACTTAATGTACACAATGTTACTCTTTGCAGGCTCCAGCCATGGTTTTGGAGGCCTGATGTGTTACAGAATGAAAAAAATCTCTCCACGTCAAAGAATTTCTTGTGGTTGTACAATGTGAAACAAGTGGAGTAAAGCAAAAAGGAAGACATAGTAGCAAAGAGATGGCACATGCCTTCCCTCACTCCCTCGGAATGGCAATAAAGCGCTGAGAAAACTAGCAGCCCTTTGATCTCAGAGATTGTGTGCTATGTTGTATGTGGCGTGAGCTGTACTACATGTATCAATCTGACTTGATGAGAGTGGCAACTCCTTTGTGACAGAGCACAGCTGAGTGTATTTGAGGGAGATGAACGGGATTAAACTTGGTTGATCTAATCCAGTGTGTACTAGCGCACTGACGAAAGATTAAAGAAAAGACTTGACTATATTATAGAAACTAATCTGGGGTAATTTATCTTCTGCTACAGTCCAAACTAGTGGTTTTGCCTTATTCCCCAGGGATTTCTGTGTGAGTTTCTTGGAAGAGAAACTTGCTAGTTGTTCACCTACTTAGAAAACCATTATTTATTTTCTATTTATAATGGGTAGGAGCTGAACTTAAAATTTATCTTGGCCTGGAAACCAATGCTGATGTAGAAGAGCATGAAAAGAAGATAATTTGTCTCTGTCTCCACTGGAATACCTTGTTTCAACAGCAGCCATTAACTGGGGGAGATTAGCATTTTGTACTGTATGCCTAAATGCACTAGGATGGCAATTTTGTTTGTCTCCTGTGGGGCTGATGAAATAAAAATCTCATGTTCTGTCCTCTGCTGTTTGTGTTCCCAGCATCACCTAAACACAATCTTGTTCTGAAGATGTAAAATTTCATCATTTTCTAGTCATTATCGATTGAGAAAAGTTTTCTAATGAAACTTCTATCAAGACCTCAGGTCTGAATTTTCTATTGAAAGATTTAAGAAACAAAGGTGAAGAAATCCACTGCATTTCTGCTCTACTGTAGAAGGGCAGAACCACATAATAATGAGAAATCTTACTATAAGGAGATCTAAATGGCACAGCTAAACAAGTTTTACAAACAAGGTGAAGGAGACTAGAAGTGCAAAACCATCTAACAGTGCTTGCCATCTAACAGAAGGGCTTGAAAAAGGGTGAAAGGAAGTCTGTATGGTGATTGCTGCGGATGAGAAAGCATCATTCAGAAAGCTGAAGCTATGTCCAAGTGACAAAGTTCAAAAGGACCTTTAGCCTTGGCAGATTAGAAGTAAAAGCACAAATGGGCAAGCCAAACAGTGCCTTTGCGGAGTAGGAAGGACTGTCTGAGTAGGAAGGACTGTCTGAGTAGGCGTGGACTATTCAACCTGGTAGAGAGACTGTGGAGGTGATCTATGGTAGGAATCTGCAAAATCCTGAGAGGCACAGAGAGGACTGACAGCCATTGCATTTTTTTCACCATTTCTTCCAAAATAAAAATGATGGGGTGTGCAATGTAACTGAAGCCTAAAACCCAAAGTGGTTCTTTGCATAAGAGACAACTGAGGACTCCCTTTGGATTAAAGCTTACATAGGTTGAAGGAGAGACTGGATAAGTTTGTAGAAGAGGGACCTTTTGAGTGTTGCTAAATACATAGAAACTGCAGGAAATAACCTGAGATTAAATTAGTGGATGGCACGGGATTGTTGAGGGGGAATAGCTTACATGCTGTTATACTGCAGCTTTGACGTTGATGGCTGAACTTGCAGATGAAAGCGGTGATGAGTAGAGAAGCAACGGTTTATCATGTTTTTCAGTATGGGTCAGTTACTCTGGGAATAACAGATTTGGAATAAATACTCCATCAAACGAAAAAGCACTGAAGCAAGAATGTTAAAAAATTGAGATGTCTAATGATTTTGTTTTCACGCTGTTTCCTCAGGAATCTCATGATCACGTTCTTCTGGGTATTCCTGTCACTAGAGAACAGATGAATCATTTTCGAGCTGCAGCTGAAACTGCTCAAAGTGAACTTGCAGCACTTTCAGTGAAATATGATTATGCCCAGTCAGAGGTACCTGTAAAAATACTTCCAAATCTTCTCCAAACTTGAGGATTCTCTACAGTCACTTTCTGCAGAGACTAGAAAGCTTGCAGAGAGTCCAAAACTTCTTGCTTTTTGATACAGAACTTTTATTTCTGGTAACATTCTTCTGTTTAGAATGTCTGTGTGATTTTTACTCTACTTGCTTCTGTGTTAGAGAACTGATTGTGAGTTTGTATTTCAAAGATTTAAAGTAGTCCAGCTTTTTATCATCATCTAAATGCAATCTTAATTAAACCTGTAAGTTAATATTTTTAAATTGTGGTTGTGTAAAAGTTCTGATAGTTGTTCTCCTGTTATTGCTGGTGAGTTAAGATATAACGGCCCATCCTCACCCACTTCCCTACTTTATTCAAGTTACAGCTCTCCAAATTTGCTTTGCTTTCGTTACCAGTGAAGTTTTGTTTGAGCTAATGAGGTTGATTGTAACTAGAGAGGCTGAAGATCATGCACACATCCTGTTCTGCTGTTCCTGCTGTGCAGAAGGTACTTCTCAGGAGAGAGGATATTAGAGGATAATTTTTAGAGTTTCTGTATTTTCTTGTGTAATTTTTTCTTTTTTTTTTTTGACATATGACTGACTGAGGTTGATTTGATCCAATTCAGCAATGTGGGCAGGGGTCAGTTTTAAAATTTGCCTTTAGGAAACTTGAAAAGCTTACATTTATCTATATACATAAATTTAGGTGTTCATAAATTCATAAATATCCATAGATATAGAAAGTTCGAGAAAAACTTGTGAACATTCATCCAACTAGTTGTTTAAACATCTGTGCATTTTATAAATGTGTATTTCTATTGCACATTGTAAAGTGCCTTGGTTAGCACTTAAACATTCAAAAAGGCCGTATCAATAAAATAAAATGTCTTTAATTGTTGATAGATGAATACGGGAAACAGCAAGAACATGCAATATTATAGGAAAATGAGTGGTTAATACAGTATCCAGTCATAACTAAAGGGGTAAGTGTCCACTGGCTGAGCCTGAATTTGACCAGTTGATCCTGGAATTACTGCAGAGTTCCCCTACATTTAATGGCTATCCAAGATCAGTACTTTAAATTTCAGTTTTAAAAGCCATGCAGAATCTCATGTTCTCATAGAAAGAATTTATTACTGGCAATGTTGAATGGCTTCAATGCCAGCACGACTGACTGATTTATAGATTCTTTCAGCACTGAGCTTGCAAAAGTGAAAGAATAGTCAAGAAAGCAGCTGTCTGTACTCTTGTTAAAGACCTTCATGACCCAGCTGAGGTCAGAGACTTGTTCTGCTGAGTGCTCTCTAAAACTCATGATATAGGATTATTCTTGCTTTTCTGCTATTGGAACCGACCACAAAGACAATGGACAGAGGAAAAAATATCACATTTTGCAGTTGGGGAGTTGAACCACAGAGAAATTTTTAGGTTGTGAATGCTTCAAGCTACCATAGCTTGGTCCAAGTGCCAAGCAAAGCAATCCTATTGTTCTTTCAGCTGCTCATTTCCTTCCCCACACTGCCCTATCCCTCATGCTGGCACAGATGTATGTGTAGTTTTATGGTGCACTGTTTTGTTGGGGAACTGATGCAATTTTAAAATAAAATCTTTCCTTCTGCGTTGTTTTTTAGTCAGATCAGTTTCCCAATCTTAATTTCACCTGGTAGCCATATAAGTGCTTCTGCTAGCACAAAAATAGAGGGTGGAGTATGGAAATGAAGCCCATCAGCCTAGGAAGAGGCAGAGCTGCTTTTCTCAAAATCAGTGCTGCTCTGTCAGCTCCAAAGTCCTTGCAAGTGAACCATAAGCTCAGCAGGGATTATGCTGCTGCTGCAAGAGTGGTCCTCCTACCTGACTCCTGAGCGTTAGCATTTTCTCTGTGACTTGGCCAGCTCCCCTTTCTTTTTCCTCCTTTGTAGAAATTGAGTTCTTTCCTGTCAGCTGTGTAGTTGTTTGTGGAATCAGACAAATACCGGAGCTGGTGTGAGGAGGACAGTCTTGCATGCCTGGGAGCCTGAGAAGCAGGATCTCTTTCCCAAGGCAGTCAACAGTTCAGTCAGCTTGCTGGCCTCCTGGAATTTCTCTGAGGATCTTGTGTTTGGTCACACTGGAAGCCTCTGGCAGAGCAGTGAATTTCCTGATGTCCTGAATAGCAGCTTAATGTCTTAAATATTATTGTGTTAAAATGTTTGCCACAAGTTGAAAGCCCTAGCACACATTACAAAGAGCACTTAATGTGGCTTCATTATTTGCCTTTTAATTTTATGCAGTAGGAGATAAATGCTTCAGATTGCACCTTGCTGCTTACAATCGGAATTGTCAGGAAAACTGAAACATGCCTTACACTTCTTGTGACAGAAAATCCTCTTTAAATTACTCATTTCTTTTGAGTAGAAATAAGACACACTGAAATTTTATATGCCTGGTGTGAGTGCCTCAAGCTCATTCTTTTGAATGAGAAGCTTGTAGCAGAAGTAGTTCAATGGAAAACGGTATTTTTAACTAAGAGGGGAAAGTAAAGAAAAACAACTGAACTACAGGAACTGTTGGGAAGCTCTATCATCATCACTGGAACAGGTCCTTGACATTTGGCAGTGTTGTTCCTCCTCCCACCTATCCTTAAAAGGCTCTCTTACTGTTTCTCTGGACATCCAGCTATATTTGATTGGATTATCAGACCAAATAATAACTAATTGTATAAGAGGTTGCCTACAGCACAACTCTCAAAAATTTCTTTCCTTCTGAATAGGCTGCAAATTATCAAAAAGCTCCACCCTCATACAACAGGATAGTTTGCTGTTACAACTCCCTGCAGCTGTAGATTATCCTTGGAATTTCGAGCAGGGAGGAGGCAATAGTGGTGTTAATAACTGTATTGTAATGCAGCTGCATAAGAGGGGTGAGTTAAGGTTGCGCAGCAGAACTTAAGGTGGACTTTTCCTAAATTCTGAATTTGTAAATAAAATTATCTTCCTGTAAGACATTATCTTGTTGTGTTGTATTACACAACAGCAGCTTTTGTTTTTCTGGTTATATGAAAACAAAGTTGCATCCCTCCACTCAGTCTTAAGGTGATAGAAGACTCTGAGCCTTTTGTTCCAAGATATGTTTCTTGTTGCATTACTAAACTTGCAGTGCAGTCACATATTTCAGCCTGGGCAAAATATTCTTCCCTTTTTAATGAATTTCTCCTTTTCTATATATAGCTTCTTGAACTCAGGTCCAGAATGGTCTCTAAAGAAGCGTCTTTTCAAGAACTGAAAGCTGAAGCTGAAAGCTACAAGGAAAACAATGCTAGACAGAAGTCTCGCCTCCTGTCTTTGCAAGCCCGAATTCAGGAGATGGAGGGAGAGGCGTGTGTGCTCGCCACTTCTAAAAACCACGCTGAGGTGACAGCTCAGGTGGCATTCAAGGAAAATTGGGAGCTGAAGGAAGAGCTTCGTAAGCAAAATGCCAAACTTAAGTAAGACTTGAGATGAGAAACAATTTTTGTTTGCAATGACAAAATGGTGAAGTTGTCAACACAGAGAAGTATGTTGGTGGACAGACTTTATTGCTGATCTGAGTTCTGTAACAATGCCTTGGACAACTGTTGTACCTGAATGTGTGGAAGGTATTGAAATTTGAATTTTGGTTTGAGTTGTTAGCCCATAAATGGGGCTTGGAGAGTTTTGTCCTTCAGAGGAGAAATGGTGATACGAATCAGCTTGGTGCAACCTCATTGTACACAAAAAATGAGCACAGAGGTCAGAGAGAGTACAAGTGATAGGTATGGTTTCCTCATTCAGGTATTTCCATATATGGCACTGAGACAAACTTTGTCCCTTTCATAGCATGCTGGTGATGGGCAGTACCTGCAACTATCATCTAGTGCCCTGGTCTGTCCTTATCATGTGGCATCTTTTGCAGACACTAACCTGTCACTTGACATGCTGCAGTGGTGAGTGACTGTGCTGCTGTGCCACGCCGGTCTCTTTTCCCCTCTTCTGTGTCACAGCTGGAACTGGAACAGTGTCAAGTGAATTTCTTCCTTAGTGTAGAGCTGTCTGTTAGAAGCAGTATAATAAAGAAAATATGGTATAATTTCTAGTTAGTAGTGTCCTGAAGGGACCGTGTTTGGTTAATGTTTGTTCAGCTTTCAGTACTGTTAGCTTTCTCTGACTTTTCTTCTGCTTTCTTCTGGACATCTCTGTGGCGTGGGCTTTTTTTTTTTGTGGTTGTTTTTTTAACATGCATACTGATTGCGTGAAAGTTTTACTAAAAGATAGTATCCTTAACTATATTGTTTTTAGAATAGTGTGTCAAAGCACTGATCTGTCAGTTCTGCATAACTGTTAATATTTCAGGTCTGAGGGATAGAGACTGGTCACAAATAACATTGATTGGTATGAAAATAATCTGACCTCTAAAATTCCAAAGTTAGTGTCAGTCATATTATATTGATAGACTTGTAGACTTTTATAATGGATTTTTTCCACTGTTGCAAGGCTAATATCTTTGTCCCTCTCAATACTGTCTAGTCAAGAGGAAGGTGAGTGTTTACCAGATGTCTGTGTTTCCCAAATCAGTATTTCACAGAGCTCTTCCAGGCCTTGTGCATTAGAAGTGAATAATTAAGTTATTTTAAAATCTAGAGAAATCCATTGCAGTGCACTTGTCTATTACCAGCTGATTTGCCAAAAGCCCTGCCGGGAGAGTGCCAATATTGATCACCAAGATTTTAGATATTATCCCAATATAAGTGGGGAGGTAGATAGTTAAGCCAAGAAGTGTATTATGCATCCTGTCAATACAGAAAACTTCACAGTCTCTGACATAATGGTTGTTAGGATTCTTTAAAATGCTACTTCTGGAGGGAAAAAAAAAAAAGAAGAAAAAAAGAGGAAGAACAACCTCCTATCCTGTTTGCCGAACTCACTGGGGAAACCTGCCAAAATACCGTCTATCATACTAGTCTATCATTTCAGTGACATGATCAATTTTATGTGGCCTAAATCTGTGCTGTCACTCCCAGTGCAGTACCGGCTGCTCTGTTTTGCCCATGAGTAACAGCACTTCTGGTTGTGTTCCTGCATGGTGGTCAGCTGCCCTAAACAGAAGTAAGCAATATAAAAAGGTTAATTGCCAGCTCTATCAATCCCAGGTCTGGTTCACTGACGACCTGGGGTGCACCACTAGAGTGCTAGCAAAAGGGACTGGACAAAGGGAGGGTGAGTCTGCTCTTTGGAAAGGAACAAACATGTTGGATTGGTCAGGAATCTACAGTGTATGCTTTCAAAGTTTTTTCTCATCCTCAGCTAATGTCTACATGTGCCACTTAATATTAGTCAATGTATTGGCTTAATGAGCTTTAGTTGCTTAGTCTGGTCACCTTAGTAGTACATGGCACATGACTAGTCCTAATTAGGTATTCAAAAAATATTTTTGTGGAAAACCACTAATAAAAGGGAATAGCAATCTGGGAGGTGTGAAACATACATTTACATTCTATACCTAGGGATATAGTAAAAAACGTTTAATGAATTCTGTGATTGTTTTCCAAGATGTACACCTCCTTTATTGAAAATGGTGCTTTTCTACTCAACAGGTCTATTGCCAAGGTATTTTTATAGCCTGAACTGTGAAAAGCTTTTTTTTTTCTTTTCCCTTCCCTTCTCTTTGCTCATTAGTTTTGAAGAGCTAACAAAACTGTGAAAGAGCTGCCTTCTACTTTTATGTACCTGATTGCCTATTTTCTAGGTGCTCACACTTTTATGGCCCTACTGGAGGTAATTAGGTTATTTGTAGAGTTGTCAAGTATGCACTTTGTAGTTCAGATTGTTTATTTTTAGAAGTAGACATGGTTCTCTGTGATGTGCCTCGATTTTTCAGAGCCACAGAGCAGCCTGTGGGGTTGATGGTCAATCTCATACAATATTCTAACATATAGGCATGCATGTCTGGAGCCTCCTATCTTTTTGCTTCTGACGTATTCCTCTTCAGGCCAACAGTTTAGCGACCAACTCACAGCTTAGTTTTGCTGGGGCCATAGAGGAGAGGAAGGTGCTCAGAGGTGAGGAAGCTGTGAGGCACTTGTTTTCTGAGGGCCTGTGCCTGCTGCAGGAGGCAGAGCTCTTTTGGCTCTTCTGATGTGCGCTGAGCAGTAGTACATGGAACTATCCTCATCCTGTCCAGAGCAGCAATTAATATTTTCCATTTCTCTCTGGTTTTTCTTCCACTCTCTTCCACTTTGCAATGCTGAAAACAACTGTGCTGGTCCCCCTTCTAGAGGCAACATCTTACATTTTGTCATAGACTATCTCTTTGCCTTAGTGATTTATAACCATTTAACCATTTAACGCACTCACTGTGCGTTTCCTGTAGGAGTCTCATGCTGCTTTTTGATTATGGAGACACTCTGTTGCCTGTTTGATTGCTAACATAGAGAGGAAGAAATCAGAAAGGAAAGGAATGAATCCAGAAATGACTAGCATGCCCACCTTGAAAGTTGAGAATAGTGCTATGATCTGAAGAGCAAAGGAGTTTTAATAAAATATTTGCTCTAGATAGCTGTTTTGTGATATCTCACATCTTGTTTTATTTGAGTGTTCAAATCTTTGTGAAGAACTTACTTTAGAAGGTACCTTGTTTCTCACCTGGAAGCTCAATAGTTTTGTGTTTTGCACTGTACCAGTGAGTATCTCTCTCATGGCTGTGACCTGAGGTGTATTGGAGTTGATATTTGGATTACATGAATGGTAATTTTGAGCTTTATTTGGTTGGCTATTTTTGTTAATCAGTTTTTTTGTAGTTTTCTAGAAGTGATGGCCAGCATGGCAGCATCAAAGCCAGATTTGAACCTATATGTTTGCTACCTAGGCAGGCTATGGCAATGCTTGTTTGCTGGACTTGTCTTTATCCCTGGCAATGGGGGGGATGTGACCACATTTATGCCAATGAGTTAAACTGACCACTCTGTTATTTGGTTGTTCATTCTTAAAGAGCGTTTACAAACAGATATGTTCTGTTAAGGCTGATAACAGATGCTTCATGTGAGATATGTATCCACATGATAGGCACCTTTTGAGAGTGATGAAATCGATGACAGGAAGCTGCCTTGTCCTCGTAATTTTATGGTAGTCCCTTTCATGGGTAGTGTTACACTGCAGTAGACTATGTACAGCAAAGTAGTGCCTCCCACCTCTGCTTCTGCTGGTAAACTTCTTTTTGCAGGTACTCTGCATCTCCTACACTTTGATTAGTCCAGAGGGCCTTCTCTTTCCCTGGAGTCTGTTGATCAGCACTGTTAGCTTCGTTAGAGAGGAGATGTGAATTGCTTTTAGCATATTTTTACTATAATTTGATCATACTCTTCCTCCTTGCTTTTTCTAAGCTTTTGCTTTCAGCCTCCATTTCTAGTATCTTGAGGGCACTGTTTATTGATGTCACCCAGTTTTATTGAAATCTTGTGCTGAGAATGAGGTTGGAATGGTAGAAGATTCTTTGAACTGCTAATTAAAAGAAAAGATGAAGAAATGTTTACACATAAGGCAACAATTAAGGTTATATGTATTATACAACAGATGTAGAGAATTATATATAACTTTTAAAAGTCATTTTGTGGTATGCAGAAGCAATAATCTTGGGATAAAGTCTTTTGTCTAGAATTCTGTTCCAGAGAACATTCATCCTGATATATGTATTTTTTCCTGTCTGATTAGTAAATATTTGAACGATTGTGAAGAAAGCATGGCTCAAGCTTCTAAAATCAACAGAAAGTATGAAGAGCTCCTTACACAGCTTTCTGAACTGTTGGACACAGACATCAGAGAAAAAGAGAAACCGCAGGAACATTTAGTGTCAAAGGTGATTATGTGTAGGCAAAGGTTCCTGTAAAGAGATTTAATAGAAGAATATTTGGTTGTCAGAGAAGTAAAGCAAGTGGTGAAGACAGGAATTGGTGTGTTAAATAGGGATTGGCAGACAGTGCTAACATTTAAGACAGTTTTTTTTTTTCATATTGAACTGATTTTCACAGGTGATGATCATTCATAGACCTCAGTGAACTCAGTCTGCTCGTATTTGCATAAATATTTTACAGCCTGTAGTTCCCAAGTACAGTCCTAATTAGACACTTTGTTAAAAGCTTTCCTGAGAACATTAACACTGGGAGTTGCTGGGTGATGTGTAAACTGAACTACTAGATCTTAACACTTATCTCGAGCCAAACAGAAACATCTGAAATGGCATACCCTAAAGCAACCTTAACTATGCCCTGTAACAAAATGCTGTAAATAACTGTGTGGTGTTTTTGAGACTTAATAATAAAACTATTATTTCTCTTCAGAATAATTCTCAAGTTCAAAAAACTAAGCTTCCATTTAGGAAAGGAAAATTGTTTGTATACTCTTCTAACCTTTATTGATGCTGCTGAAGGGCAATTTATCCTATTTTTATGCATTTTCCTCATGTTCTGTCTAGGCTTTGCTACCCCTATTTTTTTTCACTTGGGACACAGTAGGTATTTTGGGAAATTCTGTCTCATATTCATGTTACTGTTAAGAGTTCTGACTACAAGGAATACTTAATAAATTGAGATTATCTAGGTACATATCACAGCGATTTCTTAAAGTACTTACCCCTATAATATTAGAAACACATTGAAATTGTAACAGATACTCTAAAAAACTTGGCCAGTTGTCATCAGTGGCAAAGATGTTTGTATCAAGCTGTAACTCTTACATGTTTTAAGTTAAGGACATAACTGGAGTTTAAAAAATTGTACGTTGACATCTTGTTTTAACAAGGTAGTAATAAATCTAGTTGTGAAATCTAATTTGTGCTGAAAACTGTGTGCTTTAGGAAAACTTAGCAACTCATTTTTCTATCTGGGGTCATGGCATATCTATTCAGCTTCTTTTCCACATTATGGTTTTATTTAAGAGAGAATTGATCTGTCTTAGACTTAGCAAACGTCTTGCCAGTAGGAGTCAGGGTACCTTTTTTTACCTTATGCACTATTTGAATTGCCTACATAAATCTATCCTACTTCTTGGAAATAGCGTAACGTAACAAAACAGCCCTAGAATCCTCCTGGAAATGACTCCTTTTTCCAAGGTGTTGGCTGCTCAGAACAGCAGCCCAGGTGTTTGGCCCTTCCCTTGGATATACTTATGAAATAGCTGTTACTAACTCGAATGTCCCCATGCCTAAAAAGTTTCAAGCATAAAATACAGCTTTCAGTTTGTCATTCCAAATGAGAGGCATAAATCTGAAGAAGCCAAACTGAAACGGTCTGTTTTTTACATAAATTTAGCTCCATGATCTCTTTTAATTTTCTGACCTGCTTCATGCAAAGTGCAGATATGAGCGACAGTAGCTCTCCACCTGTTAAATAGGTCATAGAGATTGTGTGGGAGTAAATCTGAACCATATTATACTAAGGTGTGGTACTCATTTTAATGGTCTTTCTACTCCTTTTAGAAAGGCATAGTAGAGTGCAATTTTAAATCTGACCTAGGGGTCACCAGAAACACCCTGTCTTTATTGGGATGATTAGAAGCAGGTATGCTGGGATGAATATATGTCATTGCTTAGTGCTTTAAAAAGGTTACTAATATTTGAATTATTTCTCTAGATCTCTGAAATATGTACAGAAAATCTGACACTAAGAGACCAGGTTGCTGCTTTTCAAGAAGCTATCAATGTCCATGAGATGGAATCCAAAGCTAGTAGGGAAACTATCATGAGGCTTGTTTCAGAAGTGACCAAGGAGCAGAAAAAGGCAGCAGGATACTATCAAGACATGGAAAAACTTACTAAGGTACATAATTGCATGATGTGTGTGTTTGTCTAGTTTTCAAAAGTTTTCTCAAAATTTTCAATAGGAATTGTATAAGGAAAAAATGCTTCTGAAAGACTGTCAGTGGTTAGGGTCTTTCCTAAAAAGGACATTTTTCTAAGGTTATTCTCACCTTTTTGGTTTTGCTTCCTCTGCATTGTTGTAGCCTTTGCTGTGTTTGCACGAACATGTGAATAAACAGGTGTTTATAGTATTAATGAATATATCTGAGGCACGAGCATGGAAAAATGAAAAAATGCTATTTTAAATATTATTTATGTGATATTGCAAGTTTTTGAGAATTATTCTACTCGGTTTCTACAAAAATTCTAATGAGAAATTAAAAGGTATTGATAGGACAGTATATCATTCTTTCTCCTAACGAATTGGAAGTGTATTGGCTTCCAGACACCCTAGATTATCTTGTTTCACTGTGTTATAAACTTGCATTTTGTAGCTGTAAACACTTGGCTCATACCCAAAAAGTTGTAGTCAGTAAGATGGCTCTTGCAGGAAAGCACTGTTTTGCTGTGGGGAACCCCTAGAAATCTGTGCAGCAGGAACGGTCTGAAATGAGAAATTAAGTCAAATTGTAAGTCTTCACCAAGTTCACCTAGGTACGATTTGGAAAGGAAAAGGATGTGATTTGAGGATTTAATTGCGCCAGGAGAACCCACCATTAAGCGTTTTTGTACATGGCAAAAGATGGATGAACAAAGTGACCTTCTGCAGCAGTTTTCCTTATTACTTTGTACTTTGAGTGATAACTATGGAAAAAGAGTACTTTACTAAAACCGTAATGAAAATTTCCCACAGATACTAGAGCAGTGTGGTTAAAGCTGATGGCCAGAACTTAACAAAATAAAGAAGTAAGTTAAACTGCCAAATATGTAGCTGAGTTGTATGTGGCTGAGTTTATATATATTTTTAACATAAAGGGAACCTTGTGCAAGTAAGTTTTCAAATGTAATATATAATTTTTCTCACCTCCCAGGCTTTAGTTCTTTCCCGAACCACCACACACTTTAAAGGATATAGTGTTCTGATTTGGTTGTGGGCAAAATACTTAGGAGATGAGAAATAGCTGACAGCGTGCTCTGGAGAAGAAAGAATTTGTTGTGGGGAAGATAAGTACGTCAAGAGTCATAAATTTTATTTATTGCTGAAAATACTTCTAACCAAGCTGTGTAAAATTTTCTAAGACTCAAATGGGACTGAGAGAGAACCTGCAAGAAAAACTTAAACAGGTCATTTTTGCAAACGTTTTCTTCTTGTACTTACTTCAAACACAGGTGTGCGAGTAAGAGCAGGGTGTAGTTGCCTCACTAAGTCAGTCAGAATCAGGAGATGTTTTAAACCAAGATGAGGGCTTCATCTGTGACTTGTTTTACAAGTTTGCTCTGACTGCCAAAACATTTCCAAAGTTGAGCTAGTTTTATGAAAAATATTTTCCTATCATTATTGTGCATGTGCCAAATACACAATTTATTTAACCTATTTTGCAGAAATGTCTTGCTAAATTATTAGCATGGCTGTTCAGCTGAAGTGTGTGCCACCAGGGCTTATCTAGAGGCTGCAGATTCCTCCAGTGCTGTTTCAGCTTAGCTACTTAAATTTGCAGATACTGAGTAAATTGGTTGAGAATGTTTTGTGTTCACAAAAGCGTATTAAGACATTCAGTACTGAAAAGAATAGGTAAAACCCCAAAAATGCTTTAAATCCACATACCTATAGAAGGATGTATAGCATCCCCTGTTCCCCTGATGGGTACCTTATTAAGTTACAGAAAGGGCATCAGTGATATGAAGACGGTTTGACTTTGTCATATATTTTTCTGCACAGTTTAAGCACATGAACAGAAATGCACATGTTGTGACCTGTTCCCCTGTGAAGGCGAAATGCAGAAATCCATACCGTTCCTGTGCCGGAGACACACACACATGGCAGTGTGTTTCTGGACTGTTTTATGAGCTCTGATTAATGGAATTGCCTGTAGCAGAATTCACCCAGTGCAGACTGTGTGCGAGTGACTCTTGCCAGTGTTTGCCTGAAGATCCCAGGGCAAAACGAATTGGCCATCCTCTATATTACAGATTGAGATGGTGGCCTGTTACCCGTAGTTTTCTCTCAAAATTCTTCCGAAGTGTATAGAGGCCATCATACTGTTCTCTCAGTCTTCTCCAGAAATCCTCAGCCACTGCACTGTTCTCTGCCACCTCTCTGAATCATTGCAAGTTTTTCTTGCCATGTAGTTCTTCCCTCCTGCTTCTTGGGGTTTTTTTGAGCTCCCTCTCCTGACCAGATGCCTTTCTTTATGTCCCAGGAGGAGGCAGTTATCTAATGATCAATTAAAGAAATTGTAGATTCTGAAATTCTCGATGAAGAAAAAGGAAAGCTGGTTGGTTTTGTCTCAAGGTTAATGCGTGAAAGTGATTCAGAATTTGTTTTAGTGTATTTGATACTTGCGTATTTGTTGCAATTAGCTGGTTTTCAATTGAGGAGCATTAGCAAATGAAGGATAATTTTATCTTTATTTTTACCTTCTTAGCCTCACTACATCACAACAGCAAACAGCAAACAACAGAAACTAATACACTCTCGAAACTAATACACTAATAAACAGAAGTAAGCCACCAAGCTATTTTTGTTGTAATGCATTACTTTTCTTTTAGAATTCTGAACAGCTCGCCATTCTGACCAAATGTTGCAAGAGCTTGCTCCTGGAATTCTGTAAATATTGTGCATACCTTTATTCTGGCAGTGCTGGATAACAAATTTGCGTTTGAAGGAAAATAACTTTTAAGTGCTGCCCAGATTTCCAGACTGAGGGTCAGAATACCTGAAGAACATATTTGAAAAATAATCAAGCAATTTTAATCAATAAAAATAAATCTGGATGTACTACTGGTACAAAATTAACCAAGAAAATATTCTCCATTATTCAATGCTGACTTGTATTGATTTATATTATTAATGAATAAATTTTATCTAAGTAGCATCTAATCAGTATAAATTTATTGAAATAATTTTTATGAAAACAGTTGATTAAAATATAAACTTATTATTTAAGGAAATTGATTAAACTCAAAAAATGTGCCTACATTTTGAATATACCTGAATGCTTTGATTGTAGGAGACACAACCAAATGATTGTATTTTTTTCTTGTCCCAATAGATAAAGTAATGAATTTCTGAGATGAAACCTGGATTTTGTTGTTTGTAGTTGTTTATAAGATGTGATTAAGAAAATACATGCTAGGGATATGTTTCAGCAGGCATCACAAATATTTCCAGATTGAATCATGATAGAAGGTGGGAGATAAAGAGCAAGCTTGTGCACATTCCTTGTGATATAACAGTGGTAACTGGAGATGCAGCAGGTGCAAGCATTGATCTTGAAGATACTTCTATTCTCTTTTATGCCTTATTATGACTGTTAATGTGAAGTGGGTTTTTTTGTGTATATATGTGTAATTGACTTAGTATATCGAGACCCTGACGCTGATTGAGGTGTCAGTAGCTATAGAATCATAGAATAATTTGGGTTGGAAAAGACCTTTAAGATCAAGTCCAACTGCAAGTGTAACACTGCCAAGTCACCACTAATCCATGTCCTTAAGCATTGCATCTACATGTTTTTAAAGACCTCCAGGGATGGTGACGCCACCACTTCCCTGGGCAGACTGTTCCAGTGCTTGACAACCCTTTCAGAGAAGAAATTTTTCCTAATACCCAGTCTAAACCTTCCCTGGTTCCTCTTGTCTTATTGCTTGTTACTTGGGAGAACAGGCTGGTCCCCACCTGACTACAACCACCTTTCATCACTTGTGACCAGATGCCAACTGAATTTAACTCCATTCACCACCAGTCTTTGGCCTCGGCCATCCAGACAGTTTTTTACCCAGTGAAGAGTGCACCCGCCCAAGCCATGGGCAGCCAATTTCTCCAGGAGAATGCTGTGGGAAATGGTGTCAAAGGCTTTACTGAAGTCCAGGTAGATGATGTCCACAGCCCTTCCCTCATCCACTAAGGGGGTCACCTTGTCATAGAAGTTGATCAGGTTAGTCAAGCAGGACCTGCCTTTCATGCTGACTGGGCCTGATTACCTGGTTTTCCTATATGTGCTGCATGATGGTACTCAAAATGATCTGCTCAATAACATTCCCTGGCACCGAGGTCAGAGTCACAACCCTGGATCCATCTTCTGGCCCTTCTTGTAGTTGGTTGTCTCATTTGCAAACCTCCAGTCAACTGGGACCTCCCCAGTTAGCCAGGACTGGTGGTAAATGATGGGAAATGGCTTGGTGAGCACTTCCACCTGCTCCCTCAGTACCCTTTGGTGGATCCCATCTAGCTCCATAGACTTGTGTGCATCTAAGTGGTGTAGCATAATCCTCTTGGATTATGGGGTCTTCATTCTGTTCCTCATCCCTGTCTTCCAGCTCAGGCTTGCTGGTTACCCCAAGAACAACTGGTCTTACTGTTAGAGACTGAGTCACAGAAGGTGTTAAGGACTTCAGCCTTTTCCTCATCCTTGGTCACTATGTTTCCCCCTGCATCCAAGAAAGGATTATGATATAAATTCAGATATCCTTATGTGGTTTAAAATCCCTCTCACATTATTTAACCTAAATACTCTGTTCTTCAAAATAGATGAAATCCTCAAAGCCCATTTGGATGGGTAACAAGAGCATTGGTTAACACATGACTACTTCAAGAAATAAAATGGAGGAGATGGACTTGTGGATAGGTGCTGGTGAAGGATAGCAATTGTGTAGGAACCTGCTAGGTCAGGCCAAATAGCTGTTGTCTAAGCTGTATGAGTGGCCAGTAGCTGGTATGTGGGCAAGTATGCAAAAATACTTTGGCTGTACATCCTCTCAGCTTCCATCTGGAACTTCCTGATTCAAAGGCTGCATCTGCATGTTAGCAGCTGCTGCTGCTGTATGATACAACATGAATGTTTCACATAAAATCTCGTGAAAGTCCTTTAGAAAATGGAGCTGTCAGTGAATTTTGACCAGAAATAATCAGTAATTCCTCAAGTTCTGTACATGAGACAGCTGTATCGCCAACATCCATGTAAGGCTCTGGACACTGTGTGTCTTGCTGTTAAAGGTCTGAGCACTGGGCGGAGCTTCAGCTGTCTCAGGAGCTTTCAAGTCTGTATCCACCTTCTTCCAGTGTTGTATTTCTCTTTATCTCATTGGAAGTGAAAAACTTGTGTTTAATTCTCTGCTAAGTTTTTTGCTTTTCCTGTAGCAAATCTTCAGTTTCGTGTTTCCATAAATTCCTGATTGAACTTACTATATTTTAAAGTTCTAATTGTTTTTGAATTTGAGAAAAAAACCAGTGTCTTTACAGTAAACATAACAACGTCACTTACTAAAAGTGTCTTTGAATTTCTTTTCTTTTGTTCTGTAAACAAACAGTGGGATCTTGACTCCACAGAAGTCAGTGAAACTTTTGTCACTACTTTAGGTGGGCTTGGGATTTCCCCTAGAGTATGTCAGGTTCAAAGCTGGTATCAAGTATGAAAATAGCTTTCATAAGAGTAAGATCTCTTATAGTTTTTCTATTAAAATAATTTTGTTTTTCATTTTAAAAAATTGCATGCAGTGTTCAAAATTGATACAATGTATTTTAACAACATAACTTAAATATCATTGTAATTTTGATGGGTAATGAATTAAGGAAGGGCTATAGCGGCTTGCCTAGTGGATAACCTCTTCTACAAAAAATTTTACAGCAGTTTACATTGAATCAGGAGAGAATGAGTTCCTCAAACATCTTTGGTGGAGCTGTCTGTTGCTTTAGCCGCAGCTGAGGTTACTAATGGGGTTCAGGAGGAGTACCTCCATATAATTTGTCCATAGGGCTGCTGGGTGATAGAGACTGTGTGATTTGATGGCGGTGGTCTCTGTGTAGTCTGCGTGGAAACCACTCTGTTTTAACCTGAACAGCAAATGATGATTCAGTATCCCTTCCAGTGAGAAACTGGTTTAGGAGTTACTCTGTGTGTAGGAACAGTGAAAGAGAGAAATAAATGCCGTTGGTTCCTGAAAGATTGTTAATTAAAACTTCACAGCTCTTCAGAGGTCTCAGTGGAAAGGGAAGCCTTCATGCCATCCTCTCTTCTGCAGGTGTTTTGTGGGAAGACCTTTGCAGAGCTTCTGAAACTAGATGTTGCCAAACTTGCAAGCACCTGAGCTTGACTGCGACATGTGAATTGATAAAGAAATGTGGCTGGATGCTTTTTAGTATTGGAAACCCACAGATTTAAAAAATACATGTAAATAAAAATAAATTTGCTCAGCAGTTTAAAATTGAACAAAGTCATTCCTAGGGCCAAAAATTTCAATACGAGAAGAGAGTTTTTGTAACTTCTTTGCTATGTTTTCTTTCTTTAGAAGTTAAGATGAAAGCTGGTGCTGGAGGTAAAAATCAGTAATATCATAACCTCATCTGCAAAGCCACAATAGTGGCTTTTTGAATAGGATGGAGCATACTTCTGTAATATCATACATGCAAAATAATTAGAGAAAAACCATTTTCATAACCTGTTTTAATCTATTGGATTAGATGAAAGTAAAGATTTTCATTTTTGCAGTGTATGGTTAGGTAAATGAGCAATAAAATTTGTGTTTACTTACAACTATAATAAAATGCTACCGTGCTTTTGGTATGTGAACCTGTTGTGTTTTCTCTGAATCTGCTTCAGTTGAGCTGCTGGGTTTTCGGTTTGTTTTTTTTGTTTGTTTGTTTGATCGTGGGTTATTTTTTTGTTTGGTTGGGTTTTTTTCTTTAGGAAGGGAGACCTAGAGGAAGTAGTTCAAAACTCTGTAAAAATGAGTTTGATCACCCGAATCACTTTGGAATAGGTAGTGTTACTCAGACTTTCTGAAGAAATAAAGAAGTTGAAATAGATTAATTATGAGTCATAGTATATAATCTGACACTTAAAACTGCCTCAGAAATAGTATCCACTTTTTAACAAATGATTATTGGATGAAATGACAGACCAACAGACCTTATGTGTGTATAGGACATGCTAGTTGAAATCTTGAGAAATACAGAAGAGACTATCTTAAAGGAAAGTTATGACAGCTTTAAAAAATGCATTGTAGATATTGAGAACAACAGAACAAGGGTATGTATTAACATTTATTGTTACTTAAAAGATCTTATCACTTCTTGTTTCCTCTCTTTAATTTATCTGCCTCTTTAATGTGATCATACCTCCCTCATTTCATTTAGCAGTGTTAAATACAGCTCTTCTAGCTGTTCCTTATAAAAGAGTCCCTCTCTTTCTCTGCTTTAAAGACAGAAGTAATTTTCCCCATCTGTTACAGCTTGAATGCATTTTCTGTGAACGCAGCTGGCCTAATATTGAACGCATGATTTCTCATGAGAGAGGCCTTGCCAGTGGCTTATGCAATGGTCTGGATGCTCTTACATTTTCTCTAGTGCAGGTAGGGTGCCAGCGAGTGAGTGTGGGTAGACTGCGTTCCAGCCTGAATGGGTAGCTTTAAGTATGGCACTATGCTGTATGAGCCCTTTTGCTCTGGTCTCCAATAGTTGAAGAACCCTTGGTGCTGCTTTCTGCGTCTGCAGGTGAGCATGGCCATGCTAGATCTGCTGTATCTCTGGTGTCTAAAACACGTGTCATTAACACGGTCTACCCCTAATGCCTAATTCTGTTTTCTTTGACCATAAATTTCCATAATTATTCCTGTTTTCAGAATTTGTTGTGTGTCAGTGTTGGCTAGCTTTTTTGACCCTACAAGCTGCATACTGAAACCTTCGTGTAATTCAGAGCCATGGGACATTAGCCATAAACATTGAAGAGCCAAAGAGAAAACGTGAGCTGTTGCAATCCCATCCTTTCAGTCTTCTGTGGTGGAAATTATTTTATCTGCCTTCACTGATCACTTAGGCTCTTAGGGCTTTGCTTCTAGTTGGGATACCGCCTTTATGTGTCACACTCCCTAAATTTCTGGATACTGTTCAACTGACATTGCTGAAGCTAGCCAGTGTGAATGCTCTCCATTCAAGAGAGTTTTCAAGGAGGATTGTTCAGAATTTTAATGTTTTGGGTTTTACAGCTTTTCATTTGGTAAATTGCTTGTTGGGTTTTTTTTTCTTTTTTAAATGTTTGGGCATCAACAGCCTTGCAGTTCCTTATTTTATATCTTGATCTTTTGATTCAACTGTGTTTGCTTGCAGATGTTCACAATTTGAAACAAGGTTTTAATTAGGTAAACTCCCTAGTACTGGCAGACTACTTTTGCGCTACCTTTCTGAAAGGAAAAATTCACACTGCTGAAAACCGTAATTGAAATAAACCAGTCTTTACTCTTTGCTGTAATTACCGTAATTCTGACCACAGGTAGGAATTTTCTATTAAAAGGACTTGTTTAGAATAAAAAAGAAAACACAGCAAAGATTTGTGCCCTCTCTTTTTTTCCAAGAGAGTTCTACAATTACTTTAGAAAGAGGCAGTAACAAATAACTTCCTAAATGACTGTTTGTTTTGTTTTGTTTTCATTTATGTGTTTGCATGTTTGTCTTTTTGAAGCTATTTAAAAAATTTAGTATTTTTATATTGTATGTTTATATTTTATTTCCAAGAGTGCCTCCCAAACTCCTTTTCTGTCCATCCTCACTGCTGATCTACATGTATACTCCCAGATTTACTACTCAATTGGCAGGTATTCCATTAATAAAAATGACTTACTATGCTACATAGCAAGCACACATAGACCCTAAGAGACCCCCGAGCGGTCACCATAATCACAGCTGCGCCAGGAACAATTCTTTAACTCCAGTGTACACAATCTTAGTTCATATCAATCCACTTACCACTAAACAACTGAAATTTCAAGAGAAACCTGATCCCTTTCTGTAAATATGCCTTTCTCTGGCATTATTTTTGTCTTGTGTGAAGTAATATCCTGTCAATCAGGTAATACCCAGAAGAATGAACACTTAGTCTTTGCTATACTTTTAGTTGGTTTCACTGCAAATTTTATTCTTGTATATGAATGTGTAAGCACTTTTAATAATGGTATTGTGGGGAAAGGAAACAGATTCACAAAATGACTGAATGAGAGAGATGAGTTTTTCTTTGTGTTTAGATGGGTTATTTTTCTTTAATTTTTCTACTGACATTTGCTTTTGCATCACGGGTCAGGATACACTGTTCTGTTGGTTTGCTCTGCCCCATTGGGTCAATATTTTATATATAACTGATGTAGCTCTGTATATATATGTACTGGCTATTTTTTCTTCTTTCCAAATTGAGTCTTGATTCATCACAGAATCACAGAATAGCTTTGGTTGGAAGAGACCTTTAAGATCATCAAGTCCAACCATTAACCCAACACTGCCAGGTCACCACATCCACAGGTCTTTCAAATACCTTCATGGCTGGTGACTCAACCACTTCCCTGGGCACTGTTTCAGTGCTTGACAATCCTTTCAGTGAAGAATTTTTTCCTAATATCCAGCCTCAACCTCCCCTGGTGCAACTTGAAGCCATTTCATCTTGTCCTATCGCTTGTTATTGGGAAGAACAGACTGACTCCCACCTCACTACTACTTCCTTTCAGGAAGTCGTAGAGAGCGATAAGGTCTCCCCTCAGCCTCCTTTTTTTCTCCAGGCTAAACAACCTGCGTTCCCTCAGCCGCTCCTTCATAAGACCTATTCTCTCCTCCTCTCCTCCTCTCCTCCTCTCCTATTCTCTCTGAAATGTAGTACTTTGGCTTTGTTTGTGTTACATCTTGTTCACCATTTGTTTTCTAGGTCATGTTACCTGAATGAAAAGATGCAATATTTTTACAATAAAAAAATTATTTTTGTTTACCTTCTAATTTTATTCCTGTTTTACTTCTTGCAGACCGCTGCAAGAGGTTAGTCAATAGTATGTTTACAGAAGGCTTTGGGCTTTCATCAATTATGGTGGGAGTTCTGCTATGAAACCCTGATGTTGAGCCCATATGAGAAGTATGGGTCCTGATTTCTCTATCTGCAGTACCTGCTTCTAAGTTATTCCCTGCTTTGAGTGTGGTTGTGTGTGGAGGGTGTGTGTGTGTTATAATAAATTTTAAAAGCCTGGTTGTATCTTTCATGTACTTTAGGATCTTGGTAGTGCTGTAACAGGGAGAGAGAGTTTGGAGATGGAGATCAGAAACCTCCAAGGTAAACTGACTGCTAACCAGAAAGCTTTGGATGCCTCAAAGCAGGAACTGCTTAATCTGAAGAACTCTTCCAGTGAGCTGGATGGAAGCTTGAAGAGCAGCAGAGAAGAGGCCAGGACTGCTCAGAGCTCTTTAGTGGCTTTTAAAGAGCAAATTGCTACCCTACTCAGTAATGGATCTGCAATAGTTAAACCTTCTGAGAAGGCCATTTTGGAGAAGATCCAAGAAATAAATTGCAAAGAGGCGAGTAAAAAAATAGTAAGTCAGCAACTACTGCACTCAACCAATGTGTGTATTTATTCCCTTTGGATCCTTTTCCATTTAATTTATCTGTTAGTGTATTGGTTCCTTCTGCTTTGGTTTTGAAATGACAGAAACCTTTAATTTTGCTGTCTATTGATTTGAGATAATAGGTGAAAAGCATTTATTTTATTAAGTAGGAAGAGGACAGAAATTAAATTAATATAAATGCTGTTAACAAGACATGGAATGGTCTTGCAGATAAGACTTAGAAATTGTGGAACATGTGAACAAGCATGGATTTGCTGCTACAATATTGACTTCAAGGACTGACTTGTTTCTCAAAGCAGACATAATTGAAGAGCTACCCCAGGCAACTTCTTTCCCTGCAATCCTCAAAACCTGCACCTAAAAAGAAAAAAAAGTATTTTTACACTTACAGTTAAGTATTGTTGAAACCTTAACTGCTCACCACCCAGGAGAAAGGCAATAAGAAGGCAGGTGGGTGTTCTAACGCTCTGGCTTGAGGAGTTTTGGCTGGTAGTGTTTGCAAAGTTGTGTTTGCATGTACAGGCAGAGAGGGGACAGCTCAGGAGGAAGGCGATCCAGAATACATTCTGACCAATATCAGTATCTCGACACTGCACTGCAGTTTCTTGCTTGCATGAGCTTATATTAATTTTGTCAGTGAGGACTATTATTTAATTAAAAGTCACATACTAAATCAAAAATTGTTTTCAATGAGCCACTGATAAACAACTTCCATCTCCTTGTCAGATTTCAAGATGTTGCAATAGTTTTTTATGTTAGCAAATTCTGTCCAAGATTGGAAATAGCACTTGAAAATATCCATGTGCATTTTGATTAAATGTTTTGTTAAAAAATACAAAACAGCTTCTCTATATCTTAGTTTGAGAGTCAGTATGCCAAATTTCAATGAAAACTAGCTTGGTGAATATTATTAACCTTTGAAAGTGATCCACTGAAGTGGGAGTGTGGCAGCTACTTTTTAATGTAGAAGCTCTTTAGAGTTTTGTTATATGTCATGGAGTGTTGTTTCTATAAGCAAAATACTTTCAAACTGCAATCTAAGTAGAATTTTATGTCCATGTGTGTTGGTACTAATTTGTGTTTTGGGAAACAGTACACTCTGTTGAGATGATTATTTTGCGAACTAATGAGAAGGGGAAGTTTAAGTTGACCGGTAGCTGTTGAGTAAAATGGTTTTGCTCCTGGGAATGCATTCAGGTGACCTGCGGCTTTTGTAAGATTCAGTTGCAGCCAAGTCCATTTGTGTACGTATTGGATATGTGACTGAACACTGAGTTACACATGCAACATAATTATGTAACCAAATAATTATATGACAGTGAGAAAAGGAGAGAGGGAAAGATGGAAGCAAGCAACCTTTGGATAGAACCGTTTTTCAGCATTTGGCAGTAGTGTAATCAGGTGCTTTCAAGAATTTAATTTATAAGTAGTTTACAACTTAAAATCCATAACATTACATGTAGGTGTTACCAAGTTAACAGTGTAGAGCTAGAAGCGTTTTAACAATTGTTAGTCTAGTTTTTTGTTGTGGGATTTTATCTTTTTATCCTTGGGCTTTGGCTAGATTACAGAAATAATTTTGTTTTAGCAAAATATTTTAGCTAAACACCCTTTAGTAGTCAACAATTGGAAAACACTCCTCTGAGGCAGTTATCCATATCTACATTCTCACACGCTGCATGTATTTTCTAAATCACTTTGTTTTTTCCACTCAGCTCCTCGATAGACTAGTGATTTTATTGGCTTGTTTTAAAGAATGTTAGTTGACTGCCAGGTATTGCTGGTTTGCTAACATCATTGGAAAGTTTGTGTCTGAATTATTTTGTAATTTTTTTAATAGATATTAGTCCCTTTTAGTCAGTTGACTCATCTTAAACATGGTTTCTGCTATTCACTTTTGAGTGTCTCACGTCACCACTTCTGCCATTTTGTCTTGATGGTTACAGCAGATTTTTCTCTCTTTATCTTTTAAAATGCATATATTTTAAAGACAGATATTTTACCCTCTTTTTAATAATTTGAGGATGCATCTTTCATATCTTTCTAAAATTTCCACACCTACCTAACCCCATATGTTTTGTTTGTTTTCTTGCTCCCTAGATGGTATCTCATCTTGAAACCCAAATAGCTAAATTGACTGAAGCTCTAGAAACTCAGACCAGGTCGTACGAAGAAGCTCTGGAGAGGAGCAGGAAAGCTGAAAAACATTCTGAGAATTTCCAGGATCAACTGAAACACTTGGAAGAGGAATTACTCTCTGTAGATGTGATGCAAGATGGTTTGAAGCTCGAAAAACAAAAAGTAGTTGCATACATTATTACCTTTTTGATAAAAGTCACTAAAGACAGAGATACAGCTAATTGTATTGCATCGATCAGCTAGAGTATTACAGTACTGCAAGTAATGTGAATTAGCAAAGTCAGGCATCATATAGGGAGTAGTCATATGTTTTCTTTGGCCAACAATTTTAGTTGGAAAAAGTAGCTAAGCTTTTGAGTTTGAAGTCTGTGTAATGTGAACCACCGCCCCCCACCAACCAGATTAAAAAAGTCTCTGTAAATATGTCGAAAGTCATTCAAGGATTCTCTCATCTCAAATCTTTCTCTGTTCTTTTCATTTTTCTTTAATATATCATTTGGTCTGCAGTCTCTCCAGATCTTGCAGTCCTTGATTCTGTTATATCCTTAGACCACCAAGGCTACCAGGATGCTTTTATTAATCATATGAATGCACACACTGTTAACCTATAACACATCCACATACTAACACTTTGAAAAATGACATAGTACCTGGAAATCTGAACCAACCATCCAATGTAGCTAAGGAAGACAAAGGTGTAGCAGGCCAAGATCAATGCTTAGAAAGTTGTATTTGCAAAGGATCAACAATTTTGTTCTCTCTATTTTGTACTAGTCTATGATACAGTAACTTTTATGCATGAAGCATCCACCACATTGGAAGCGAATCAGAAAATGGAGGTGTTCCTTCCCTGCTGCTTCCTCTGTGAAGATCATGTGGCCCTAGTTTCTTAATTTATCTCTAGATTTTTCTACAATAAAGAGATTTTTGTTCTAATTTTTTTCTGTTAATGAACAACTTCAGTTCTTTTTTCTGCTGCTGCTGTTTTTAACTTTTTTAACAGAAGCATTGTGAAACAAAAAAAGATTCCTGCTATTTTTTATCATCTTGGGCTCAAGCAACAGTTATGGAACTGGTTTCTTGCTTTATTTTTTTCCGCTTTGTTTTCTCTTTGCAAGGATTATGACCTGCAACAGAAGTAAGAGAAAACAAAGGCAAACAGTTCTCAATGAGAAGGAGAACTTTGAATTTTGCAAGAGAGGCTAATTGAGACCAGTGAACTAATGCCATTTTTAAAGAGAAAGGAAAAACCAGATTAAATATTTGGTATCTGTATGTGTTCACATCAGTAAACCTGGTGCAGATGCAATTAAAATAACCTTTAAAACAATTTGTAAACCAGTAACTGATATCTCTAAAACTTGCTGTTCCAAAGGGGGACAAAAGACTGACCCTGTTAACATTTCTGTGTCTCCTCAGACTACATTGATCTCACCCATTGCATCCCTGGTACGAGTTTTATCTCTTTTAGAGTTCACAGCAAGGGACAATTACAGTGTTAATTAGTTGGGATGTAGCTGTCATTTCTAACTTCTCCCTGGGAATGCCTGGTGGTGTAAAGTAGCAGAGCCACAGACAGGAACTGGAGTCAGAAGCAGACACACATAGCTAGTGCTCTTCTTACTGCAGAAGAGCAAAACCCAATCTGATCTGGCTAAGATAAATACAGTAGGTCCAGGAATTTATGAACAATAAATGTTGACTAAAAAAGGACAATGGAGAATTTACAATTGTGTCAGAAGTGTGTACTATAAACATACCCTTTCAGTACATTATTTCTTGTGGATAGCGGATTTGCCTATGTACAGTTTATTGTGAGTGTAGGGAGAATTGCTTGTAAATTGTACTTCAGGAATTTTGATGAAGTTTTATTATTCCTTTACCCACTTTTCCACATCTCATCTTAGTATCTGAAATTTCTGGAACAACTTAATGAGAAGATGAAGCTGGATAGCCTAGCAGCAGAAGTTGGATTTGATATGAATATGGATGCGATTCTAGCCCGGGTAGAGAAGTTAGTGAAACTGGAAGGCGATGCAGTGGTTGAAAACAAGACTATGGCATATAGTCTAAGAAGAAAGGTAGGCAAAAAAGACATACTGTTACTGTTTTTTTCAAAGGTAAATATTGTTATGGCTATATTTCTGTATATTTCTATGGTGGCTTGCTAGAGGCAGCAGATTGGAGATTCTTATATGTACACAGAATTTCAAAGGTGTCCATTACACAAAAAGAAGATAGTAAACGTTTGCACGCTGTGTAAACAGACTGTATGTTAAAGCAACTAAAACCACTAGTCAATTAAATACATGATACTGCTTTTCACAACTTCTATAATAAATGTATGAAGTTATGCATGTTTATATGTGTGCATATGTCTACTTTTTAATATACATGTATAATATACTCCTATAAACAATTACCATTGTTATTTAAATCTAAAAGGATCTCCTGGGAAGGGAGGCATCTTACACAAACTTCTCTAGAAACTAGTAGGATGTCAGCAGTACTTCACCATGAATTTCAACATTTCCAACAAGAACTGTGCTGCTTTAGGAGTGATATGCTCAAATTTGGTCTGACACCCCTCCATCATCCTGTTATGGCAGAGTGAAATCTTCTGGTATTAGGCTTATTGGAATGGTGTAGAGCTTGGAATTAGGTCTGTTTAAGGTTTAAAACAGCACTATTTTTTTCTGGAAGCAACTGCCTCTCTAGCAGGGAGTGTAGTACCTATGTTAATACTCCTCAGATGTTCCAGAGTAGGGCTTTGGCAGCTTAGCTCAGGTAAACTGAAAACAGGTAGCTCCCTGAGCATCAAAATCACCAAACGAAGCTACTGGACCTTGTACTGGAGCAGTGGATGAAAGCTTTCTTATTTCTGTATGTTGATTCTCCTTCTTGCACACTAGCCTTAATTAACTGATAAAAGATGGAAATAACTTAAACTACCACCACTGAAACCACTGTCTTCATAATTAATCTCTCTTACCTCTTGCATTTGACTAGTGGCTTACACTTAAATTTCAGATGTTATGGATGGTGCACAAGTGATTATGTGCAATTAGGGTGCAGTCTATATGTAAATTCATTCTAAAAGGTAGTGCACAAATTCAGGGATGGAAAAGCACTATGAAGTGGTAGTATAAGTGGTATCAAGTTAGTGTATATATATTTATACTGCTTTACAGAGTTTCCAAGAGAGGAGTAGGAGTTCAGATTAAATGGGCAACACGGGGAAAAAATTTGCAGAACAATCTGTGTGCTACTATTGTCTTTCACATATTTTTTTTTCAAATATCCTTGTGTTTGGAAAACTAGTTGAAGAGTCAGAAAGAAAAACTTGAAAGCAAAGAGTTGCACATGAACCTTCTGCGGCAGAAAATAACCCAGCTGGAAGAAGAGAAGCAAGTAAGGACTGCCTTAGCTGTGGAGAGGGATGAGGCCAATCTTGCTGTCAGAAAGTTACATAAGATGATGGAGAGGTTACAAAAGCAGCTTGATCTGGCAAGGGAAACGAATACTGATCTCAAAGCCAAGCTGTCTGAAACCAATGAACTTAAGGTGAGTTAAAAGGTTACATTTGTGCTTCTATCAATTTTTCTATTTCAGTTGGTTACAGCTGTATTCAAATACAGTAAATATGTTCAAAGAGAACTGCTCCATGATGTGGGAAAAGCAAATACAATATTACAATGTTTTGGGTATTGTGCAATTTGTCTTGATACACTAAGTAGCATCTGTAAAGCACAATGTGAATTTTCAAGCTAGTGTAAGAAAAATATGATATATGCATCCCTTTCTTTCCTGTTGATGTGGCTGTAATCTTATATTTTCCCATACATTGCTCACAGAGTACCTATTCTGATAACTATGGGGGAAAAAGGGTGAGGGGTTTTTTTGGTGTGTTTTATTACAATTTTATTGCAATAGTAATAAATTACCTGCATTAATTCAGGTGAATATGAGTAGTTTGCAGTCATTGCTAGCTTGCCATCGCTGGAAGAAAGGAAAATTGATTTAATGTGAGTTTGTGTCTTGCGGATAATGGAATGAAATAGATAAGTAGGTGCATGTTCCAACCGAATGATTTTCAGCAGCAAAACGTTCGGCCACTCTTTTTCATACTATTTTTTCAGGGGCTAGCCGAGAATGAATTCTCACTGTGGGTTTTTGTCTGTCCAGTTATCTTTTTTCACAAAACCTGTAAAGAATTAACTGACTTTGAAACAAAAATCTTTTTGTTAATTGAGTTGAAATTGGCCAGAGACCATTAATAACTTTTCAGTTCATGTGTACATGTGATTTCATCAAGAACCCATAGGAAACGTCACTAAAGTGCTTACTCATGATTACTCCTGATATTTTTATTATTTGTTGATGTCAGATGAAAACATGTGACAAGTTTAACCTTACTTTATGTTATTGCAGATCAAAACTTTGGAGCAGAACAGAACAATAGAAGAACTGAGTAAGTCTCAAGGCAAATTGGAAAAAATGAAAGAAAAGGCTGAGAAACAACTTGCCTCTGTCAAATCAGAACTTCTTTTAAAGGAACATAAAGCTAATGAAGATAAAGAAAAAACCAAAAATATGTTAGAAGCAGTTACCAGTGAGATAAAGGTGCTTAAAACAACCCTGGCAGAATTAGCAAAAAGAGAGAGACAGGTAGGTGTATAGGTATTTAAAAGTGCTAGCTGTCACTTACTTAGAATGTAAGAATGTGGCATAGGTGGACCAGTTATCCAGCTGTGCTGAAAACTTTTGTGAACGTTATTAAACAAGGAAATTTAAGCTCACACTTGTGAGCCAGAATGGCAACTGTGATTATGAGAGGCAAAATTATTCTTCAAGTTATATATGTAAGAGAATGAATAATAAATACAGGCATTTTTTTTTTGTTCATTGTAAAATATTGCATCACCTTTTGGAGAAGTATAAAAATGCTTTAAAATCCTAGTATCTTCTTAAGGTATGTTTTTTCCATATATCTTATACACAAAACTTACCAACTTCTCCTTATCCATTTCCTTTTGTTTCTCCTCATCTGCCTCTTGCACTTTCTCCTGGCCAATTGTATGAGATTCAACAAGGCTAAGTGATAGGATGAGAGGAAATGGCCTCAAGTTGTACCAGGGAAGGTTTAAGCTGGACATTAAGAAAAATCTATTCACTGAAAGGAACAGGCTGCCCGGGGAAGTGGTGGAGTGACTGTCCCTGGAGGTATTTAAAAGATGTGTAGAAGTGGAGCTTAGGGACATGGTTTACTGGTGGACTTGGAAGTGCTGGGTGGATTTGATGATCTTAAACGTTTTTCCCAACCTAAGAAATTCTATGATTCTATGTTACCATGTATAGGTCATAAATTCAAAGAATGTTGGAAAAGATCAGAAAATAGAAAAAAAAAGAAACAAACCAGACTTAATATTGACTGTAACTATTTTGGATTGATTTGTGACATATACTTTGTCAAAATTCAGGGATGAAAAAATTTTGTGGTAACTCACCTTTGGGGAAGATATAAGGAGTTTGTGGAAACACAGTAAATGTGTTCCATTCTAATTTCAAAAAGTTGTGAACTATGTATGGATGCCCTCCATCTTGTGTTTTGTACCAACTTTATAAATGGCACAATTGTTGAAAGCTGGTGGGTGCTTATTTAAAGCAAAAAATGTGTAATTTTAAATTCCTTATTCTAACTGCTTAGAACTCTATTAGTTTTTCCAGCTAAACTTTTTACACTATATGTTTGCCTTAGTGATGACTCGGGATGAAATTTAAGAATGCTATTTCAAAAAATACTTCTAGAAAAATATTTTTTTTTCTCACATGGAGAAAAGACCAAGAACCCAGGGATCTTTCTTGCTGGAAAGCTTTAGCACTGTTTTGTTTTCTAATGAAGGTTAGAAATTTGGCAGGAAAATCAGATTTCTTCATATATTTCATGAGGAAACAAAGCACAGAAGAAGGTATGAATTATATTCAGGAAATTATTCCATGGAGTCATACATTGAGTACTTGCTAAAAACACACAAATGTTGAATTTTTACCATGCAAACCCAAGGTGTTTCAAGCCACTTGAATACTATTGCAGTGTTCTTTGGCCAAATTTGAAGAACATGAGAAAAGTGAGGTAAGTGAGCTACAAAGTGCAGAATGCTCGAGCACAGCATAGCACTAGTTCTCAAGCTTTCTGGTGAAAGAAAAATGTCAACTTATAATTCACCACCATCCACAATCATCTGCTTTACAGGAACATTTTGAATCCCTGGAGGTAGAACTATACTGCTAAACTGGGAGCAAGGCTATCAGCAAAACCAATGTCTGGCATTTGTGCAGTGCTGATTAGCAGTAATGGCACTTTGAGAATGCGAGAATTGCCAGTCATATTCATAGCATACTCTCCTGTATCTTGTTTACTTAGCTAAAATCTGTCCTTAAAATAAAGCTACTGTTGCTAAATCAGAGAATTCGTTCTAGACTTTCTCCCTCACTAATTAACATGTAAAGTTTTCTCCTGACTTCTCCTGAACCATTATCCAAGGAGAATTCTTTCCTTATCCTCAACCCTTTGTAGTTCTTCATCTGCTTTGGACTTGCTCATTCTTCCTTTGGAAACTAAACAAGACCAGTCTTCTCTCACACTCTGTACAAGGCTGTGAATGCAGGTGTTAAACATTTCTCTGAGCATGTGTGTATATATTTAATCTGAATATAAGCACAGCCATGTCACTAGTGTGTATGTATGTTAAGAAAACTACTAGCAACTGAAATTGCTGTTACCTGATGGGGTTGTTGATGTGGCCACGTTGACTGCTTGTCCATGCAATTGCATGTTTTTTTCGGGTATACTCTGCTTTCCACGGATATCACTATGTTTAATGTTAATACCATTGTAATATTGCGTGGCTGCTTTCCATGCTGTCAAAATTAAAAGTGTGCAGAACTGAACTACTGCCAACTAGTTAAGACATTGATTTGTTTTGTGGTCATAAAAAAAGGCAGAACACACCCAAGTGAAGTCAGAAATGAAGATTGGATTGACATACTTTAAAATTTACTTATAATTGGAATTTAACACTGTTTCTGGCTGTTTGCTCTTTAGACTATTGATTCCTACCAAGTTTAAGAGAAAAATTTAGCTTTGGCATTTCTGTGTTTTGTTCCTTTTTTTCCCCCCTTATTTTTTAAGAGAATGCACAGAATCAAAGCATCTGAACTGTTAGAAGTGAAGTCCTGTGAGCAGGGTGTAATAACACTGCCACTCTGCTTTAGGATTAACAGTCAGCTCTGGTGGCTTTAGCAAATATCATCAAAGTGGGCATATTCTTGGGTAGACATATAAAACCATTAAAAAAAATGCTGTATAAAGCATCATTAAGTCATACTTCAGAGTAAAAACCATAGAGAGGTGAAGCTATGTGTAAAGAGTCAAAAAGCAGAGATTACTCGAATAGATGTATAGTAGGGAATTAGTTGGATGTCTGGAAATTTTACAAGAGTAAAATTACAGATATCCATACTGGTCTTCCTCTGTCTGTAGGGTGAACAGAAAACCTTCCTGACTTCATATATCATTATTACATATTTTAGAATATAAATCAATATTAGTACAGCTGACATTCATTTTAGTAAGACTAGATAAAGGGTATGCATGATGGCTGATGACAAAAGGATGTTCACAGGGTCTGAAAACGTCCCTATATGACCACTGCAGTCAACTACAGATTAAACTCTGAATATATTTTATTTTTATATCAATTTAACTCAAGTTCTTATTTGCAGTAGTACTTGGAGTAAGAATATAAATGTCAGTGTTTTGGTTGAGTTTTTGATGGTTTTGTTACAAGGATTTTTTTTTTTTTCCTATTGGAAAAAGACCCCTTCTACTTTCCTTTAGGTACAGCATGAAGACAAAATGTATTGTTTTTTACTTCTGCTTTCCACTCCTAATATATTGGGTTCATGGTCTAAATTGCATTAATTTCCTTTCTTTTACTTAGGATAATTTTATTCACTGGATGGAAGGTGCTAAGAAAATCTATGATGAATGTTTATTGCTGTAGCAAACCTTTGGTTTTCAGTTTTTAATGATGTTTATATCTTACTATTTCTCTCTGTTACTTCAAACTGTGACTACCTTAGACGTATTAACTGCGATTGAAGAAAACCTTAAACGGAGAGTAAGGTGGTCCTTCTACTAGTTTCCAGTATTTCAGCAGAACTGTTGTGTTCTTAACACCTCTGTTGTACAGTTTTTAAAGCTGAAATACATTTCTAATAGAATTTATTTTTATAGATCTTATATGCATTAGTGCAAGATTTTTAAAACTTGTTCATGATAGCCTACAGCACTGTATCCACTTAAAAGTATGAATATGCATCTCCATGTGAGACATGTGATAGCATTCTAAAGATCATCCAGTATATATTGTGTGTTGCTTTGGCTTGGAGTTTTTAAAATCCAGATCTATGTCCTGTGAGGGGGCACTTTTGCATCCAAGACTAGTGGTTCTCTTTCTCAGTTTATGTAGAGAATTTATCTTTGTTGTCAACCCTTAATCTGCATTTCACTGAACTACAGCTTTGTCTGCACTGTACTTTATATGCTACAATGTAGTTGTCAGAAAAGTTTTTTGTCTAAGTGTTATTTTATTGAAGTGGAAAGAAAATCCTTAATTTAAAATTCACATAAATGAATGGCTTAAAGGATTTCTTTAAGGGCTCTCTGTGCTTTCCAGTTTAGGTTATTTGCTGATTGTGTGTAGGTTTTAAATTGTTTCTGTTTCCTTTGGCAAAATCCTGACAGACCAATAATCTCCATCAGTGCATAAAATTTATTTTGTTTGGTTTTGATACATGGCTGTAGTGCAGTATTAAGCAATCACAGTTGCTCTAATTAAGTTGAACAACTTGCAATAGCAAAGATATGGTATTACATTTTCCCAATGTTTCCTCCAAGATGTTGCACTGCCTTGGTGAGACAGATAGCTGGGACAGAATTCTCAAATTCTTCTGCCCTATACTGTCTTGGTTTCCATATTTGTTTTTCTGAATTGATGGCAGCTCCTTAGCATTTGTACTGGCATAAAAAAACTCACGAAGTTTTGGAACTGAGACCTTGTTTTCAGGGTTTTTGCAGCTTACCTCACGGATGTTATAACTGCTTTAGAGTTCTGCACAGTATTCTTGGGGTTGGACACGTATTTCAGGAGAGCTTATACCTCTTTCAGGCGTGTGTTTATCATCTCCTTACCGTTAGCCATCAGCTTGATTGGTGGAGTGAAGGTGCTGCCACAGCAGAGCATGAATCCAGCTTCTTCATGATTTTGATGTTTCTATGACAATTTGAGTTTCTGTCATGCTTGGGAATGGGGATTTTGACGTTCAGACAAGCAAGATAGCAAGACAAGCGTATTTCCTCAAATAGGAACATTTTCCTCTTTTAATTGTATGTTGGTGATAAGGGGAACAAAGGCATTGGCCATTTGGGCTGCATAATGCATTATCCATCGAAGAAGCATTGAAGTTTGACTTACAATGATCGATATTGTGAGTTCAGAAGAGTATATCAGTGTCCATGTTCATCTGATCTTAAGTTTTTAATCTAGTTGCTGGCAGGTTCACTAGTGGTGACAATTACTTGTGGATGCCTGTCTCTTTAGAACTGCAGAGAGAAAGCTGGTTTCTTTGATTACTTTGCCAACTACCCCTTCTGTGATATAATTTCAGCAGCTAAGCACAGAAGAAAAATGAGCATTTCCCAGGCTGCATCTGGAATTTTGGCTGCATCCTGATTCCAAATCAAAGTCAGGCTGAAGGATGTGCCAAACCTTCGTCTTTTTTTCTAACTTCCTCCTTTCTGCTGTGGTTTCCACAAGAAAGTGTAGGATGGAGGGGACCGGCAGCAGGCAGTGGTCAGGAGCTTGAGGTCAGGACCAGTGCCTTAGCCTACGCTGTGGGATGCCCCCCCCCTGCTGAGTTTCCAGTATAGTTTTTAGTCATCTAGGTCAAGTACCACTCTCCTTCTCGTCTTTTCCTGTTTTCGCTGTTGAGTCAGCAGGGAAGATATGCCTGTGAAAGATACTAAAGAACACTTGAAACTGTATTTTGTGTTCATGAGCCTTAGCACCTCACCTGTTTACATGTTTGGTTATTTAAGGTACAGCCCTAAAGGCTATTTCCATCCTCTTCAGCACTTTGTATTGAGCAACAGCAAAAATTCCTATATTTTGCACTGCTGATGCAAATGCTTGTGTTTGTATGTATGCATATACGTATATGCTTTTCCAGATATCTCCTTTGCTTGGTATTTAATTTATTAGTAATTCCATTCCCTTTGCTCTTGCAGCTGGCCGATTTCCGAGAGGTGGTCTCACAGATGCTGGGCCTCAACATTGCCAGCCTGGCTCTTCCTGACTATGAAATCATTACACGTCTTGAAGGGTTAATTCACTCTCATCAGCACCACTGCTTCCCCTGTGTCTGCCTCAAAGACGTGGCAAGAGCACCAGAGGAACACTCACAAAGAAATATACAGCTTCTTCACTGAAACACATGTTTTGTAAGGAGGCAAAACAAAATAAAATTTTCTTTTGTGCTTCCCTACCTGCTAGACGTGCATAGAAAACAGACTTTTTTTTTTTTTTCTCTACTTTACAGATCCTGGCCTGCGGCTGATTTTTAGTATTTCCGTAGGGAGACTGAGCCAAATGGAGAGAGTAAAGGCAGCAGCCTAGAGACAGCAAACAGAAAATCCCTGGACAGCACACTACTTCAGTTATGAAAATGAGAGGCACTATATGAACAGTGTATAGCCCTCCAGTTTCATTGCAGAGACCTTGAAGGCATGGGCCAGCTGAGGTCATTTCACAGTTTTGGGAAGTACTTGCTAGTGAATGTCAGCTTCAGCGACGTTCCTTGTCCTTTACCTCTGGGTGACAGGGATGAAATAAAGTCCAGATTGTCCCACTGCTGCTCCTCTTGCAAAATGGGACCTCTCTCTGCACTTTTAAGCAGGACTTTAGCTTTAAGACAGTTACTGGAAATTAGACAGATGACTATCACAATATTGGAACAAGAAATTTTTTTCTTCTGTTGTTTTCCTTAGCCTGCTCTTGTGTCAAAGCAAAAAGTTATGGTTTTTCAGCAAAGGCTCTTTCACAGGATCCAGACGTGCTCCTGATGCAGGTATATTTGGTAAAGTTGCATGTTGCCTTTTGTCATGATGCCTTGAAAATTTTTCTTCTAGCTGCTGTATTCCTTGGGCAAATAATCCATAGGCCAAATAGGTAGTTGTTCTTCTAAGTTAATAAAAAAGTTATTTTAAAATGCTTATTCACCACAGAAAATGCTAAAATCTTTATTTTCAGAAAAGCAGCTATGAGGTGTCCAGGACTACTTCTTCATCATAAGACCTCCTTGTCTATCACACTTTCTGAATGTTGTTAACCTTTGTGATTTTTTTTTGAAGATATTTTAACAATAAATCTGTTTTAATAGCACACTCAAACATGTTTTAAGTTGTCTCATCCCATTATATATTTTGTATGGATGTGTAAAACAGTAAAGAAGACTTACCTATTTATGTCTGACCATTTGTGGACTTTCTACAGTATCTCTGCAAATAATAACCCACTCACTAACAGTGACCACCCTGTTTTAAGAAACATAAGACTTTTTCAAGTAAGTGTGGTAATTTTGGTATCTGGGTAGAAACTCAAAGTCTTATAGGTTGCTTTTTTTTCACTTGCCTCTGAAGAATCATTTGTTAGTGACTTGTTAGTAAAACACAAAAAACACCCAAGCCTTTGCAAAATCAATCATTTCAGGAGATATGGTAAATTATTTATTCTGTGGCTACCTGGATTAAAATAATTTTCCTTTCTTATTTTATAACAACATTGTTTTTTCAGGTAAAGTTTAATAAATAGAATAAAGGACAGAGTTAAACTTAGGAAAGCCCCATAAGTAAAGTAGAAGTTTGAAATATAAATATTTTTAAGCATAATGTGTTATTTGGGAATTTAGAGGAAGGAAAAGGATGTAATAATTTTCTAATTCTTTGTGAGAGAATGCAAGTAGTTTCAGCTCATGTTTTGCTGGTTCTATAGTCAATTCTCTTCTGCTTGAGTTGTTACTAAACAAGAAAATATGTTTTCTTCATCCACATTAATAAATATTATACAAAGCATATTTTACCATATTTTTGCAAGATAAATAAACTGCGTTACAAAATTAGGTCCAGTCAGCTGAGATAATACATTCATAACTTTAAGAAATAGTCTCTAAGAGTGTCAAACCTAAAGCAGCGTATTTAGACATCTTTTGTGGTTGTGAGATGATTTACTAATGCCTGCAAGCAGACTGAAAATCTCCTGCCATGCTCGGCAGCCCTGTGACCAGCAGCGAAGTTTCAGACCCTCACAAGCCACCAGCAAAGCTCTCTGAATTACTTCAGAGAAGGCATGTTTTCACGTGAAGTTGGTAGCAAAGCTTGATTACTGTCTTGCATGATAAGCCGAGAGAAATTTGAATAAGTGTTTTATAATGCCTTTTTTTTTTCTTTTAGTGGATCTGCATTTTTTCAATATTGATTCTAATGTTCATCAAGGAATCTGACCTCTTAGCTGACTATTAATATTCCCTGTATTTACTTTACTTTTGGAAGAGTACTGACGTCTTAGTTCATTTAGCCAAAGCAAATAATAGGGAAAATAAAAGGAAAGAAGTAATTTGACATGAACAAAGTTCAGGTGATTTTTGACCCATGTAATTTAATTAACCTCTGAACAAAGTTTAAACTGATTTGCAATCATTCTTAAAGTTTTGTTCCATACAGCACTGAACTTAGTTTTCCTTTGGAAAAAGAAATATTAGAACAGGTTTATGAATGTTTTCAACATTTGCTTCAAAGGTTTTCTTCTTTTTTTAAACCAAGATGCATTCAACACAAGACAAATCTGGTAGAAACCTGAAAATGTGTATTCAGGCTGTATCAGCAGACACCCCTCTTTCAGTAGATTATTTTTACTAAGTTTGTTTTATTAATAAAAGATATGGGATTAGGAGTTTACTATCTGTTCATAAGTACTCTTTTATTGTGGCAAAGGATTCTTGATTTATCAACAGAATACATATTTAAAAAAAAGTAATATGTGTGAAATCACAGGGCTAGATTTTTTTGCTCCCAGTAATATGTAAACCAACTCCAACGAAGACAGCTAGAGATCAGTGGTGTGAAAAACAGGCAAAACTCAACAAATTAAAAAGTTGCAATTGTAGATATTGAAATGAAATAATTTACATGCCATAAACACTGTAATAATAAAATCATAATGCAAATAGAAAAATGAGCGTTATAACATTATGAGTGTATTAATATATATGCAACTGAATTGTGGTCTCTCCATCTGATTGGTGATAAGACGTTCTTCAAAACACAGTAGAACCATGCATTAGAACATTAGTGTAGTAGAACCATGATTCCTCAAAAAAATTAAGTGCAAAAGCATTTAGATGCTTTGCTGAATTAGAATTAGGAAGCGTAAAGACAGATCACATTAAATTACTCTTTGACTTAATGTTGCTCCAGAGGTTATTATTACTATATAAAGCAGTTTGCTTGCTTTTCCACATTTTCTTTCTGTAGATGATGTGTACGTCATCCACATTTTCCTAGGGCTGTTCAGTTACTGGCTTATTTTGCACATTATGATGGTGCAGGAGAGGGAAAATATGGATGACCCAAGTCATAATAAATATTAAATAAAAAAAGCTATGTGGAAAACAAACCAAAAAAAAAAGATAGTCTGCCAGACTAGAAATCGGAAAGAATGTTCAAACATAATTCTTTTCAAATGGAAGATTTCAGATTGTTTTGTTCTTTTGTCAAAACAAGTAAAAATCCTCTATGCTTTTTTTTTACTGGAAGCAAAGGAAGATTTTTAGACTGTACTCATTATTAGTCAGGAATAACTGAATCAGAAATTAAAGATCTACAAAACAAGAAAATTTGCTTGAACAAAATAGATGACTTTTCTGACAGTTTTAAAGACAGCTAATGAGCTGTGAGACAAAGAAGAGCACTTCAGAAGGGAATAAATAAAACAGTTGAGATACATTTTCTAATTTTTCCCTGTGATTACTTACTCTTTGGGTAAGTAGGAGAAACAAGAAAAAGAAGATTGTGATGTGAGCAAATGGGATCCAAATTGCTAGTTTCCAAGACATCCCAGGTAGAGAAACTGACTGTCAGATGGATTTTAGTGATGCTGGGGATGAGACTGGACAGCAGGAAGTCCAACCAAGCTGGCAACTGAATGTGATTCAGACCCTGGGTATGTATACATACGCAAGTGGTTTTATAACATGATGATTTAGGCTTTTTTTTTTTTTTTTTGAAATGGAATGTTAATGTGTTGGCTGGTGAAGACATGTCCTTAGTTATAAAACAAGCATTCAATTTACTATAAAAACTGTTTTTAAATAGGCCCCTGAATGCAATTTAGTCTGAAAAAAGACCCTTGATCTACAAAACTTTCCTCTTACCACAACTTAGTAGTGACAAATGCTCTTTAGGACGCTGATTAAGAGGCCTGAATTAATTCCAAAAGAATAAGCTTAGTTTCCCCTTTCAAAATCAGGACAGTGCCTGCTGGAGGCAGTTGTTCTTGCCAGGCAGTGCAGCCAACCCCTGCCCGTGCTGTGCAGGCAGTTCTGCAGGCAGCAGAGCCCACCGCCGCAGGCAGCGTGGGGCTGGGTGGCCTGCCTGCCTGTGCTCGTGCTGCTGTGCGCGTCTGTCTACCCATTGGCTGCCAAGTCCCCTCCTCAGCCATGACCCTGGCTGGCTGGAATGATGTACTGCTCGTCAGGCTGCGCGCTGGGAGCTCTGATTACAAAACAAATATGTGGTGGCAGCTGTGGGATGCTGGAAGACCTTCCCCAGTGTTGCTGTGAAGGCAGCAACATGCCAGCAGAGCTGACTCAGCCCTTTCCCCTTCTGGTCATGTTTTCGCACTGTGAGGAAGAGCACAGCCCCAGCAGCTCTACAGGCTGTGGCAGGGTGTTAAGAAGAGCCTTGCAAATGGGGCTGTAAATCTGGGCAAGTTGAAGAGCCATGCCTCGTCCCAGCAGGGGATGTCTGCAGTCTGTAACCTGTGTGTTGACTGATGGCCAGACTCATCTTGGGCTCAAGCTGGCACAGTGATGAAGTAAGAAGCAACAAGTACTTCAAAGCATTTCTTCTCTGTATCCTTCTCACTGGAGTAACGGTGTAAAAATATGCAGTAGAAAGTAGCAGTATAAACTGATAAGGGCAGCCACTCTGGCTGACTTCTTGTCCTTACGGGTGGTCAGAGACTCACAATTAACCCAACAGGTATCCCAAAGGACGAGCAGATATGCAGTACTGGCAGACATCTCTCAGACCTTTCTTTGAAGTAATTTGTTGTTTTCTTCTTAGCTGTCACATGCTCTGTTAAATTTGCTGTCATTAACAGTATCTTTCAAGCCATGATCTTTCACAGATGACTCATCTGCAGCGAAATCTCTGGCCATCCCTGTTCTTCACCCAGCAAGATTTCAAGCCTATCCCCTGCAGGGATCTCTGTTATAAGCAGGGTTGTGAAGGGCTGCTGGAGGAATCTGCCCATGCTCTGCTGCCACTTTCTGCCCCTCAACCCTGGCACCATCCTCCTGTGCTATACACCTCACCTCTAGAAAAGGTGTGACTGGACCTTTTCAGCATTGTGTGGAGTTCAGCAGACACCCAGATGCAGTTCACTTTCGTGTATAAGACTGCATAGTCTTAGACTGCTGCAGACACTTGAAGATGCTTCATGCACATTTTGTGTGGTTTTCTGGAGCTGCTGAGATGGGGGCAGTGAGTATGTTCTCGTGTGGGGAGGAGAAAGAGCAGAAAGGTTGTGGTCAGCCTAAAGGGATCCTATGAAATAGCAAGCCTATGTCAGGCATATGGCCACAAGGGGACAGATATCTGCTGCTGGTTCATGGTAGGGGAGGTGGAGCTGCAAGAAGAAGGAGTAACATGAGGGTAAAATGCTGGAGGCAGACAAACCAGACAGGTGCAGGTGCAGATGCTTGTGAAGCAGACTGCAATAATTTTTGTAGCTGAAGTACAGTGGCCATCACTGTAGATGAATGAATCCTGCAGATTATGGTGTAAAACTCTCTTAGAGCTTTCCTTGGAGAACAGTCCATGACAGGCTGTGCAGAAAAGTGCCAGACTACTGCTGAGATTATCACAATAATATCAATGTCTAATTGTTTCTATATTTTTTGGCATTAAAGACATTTAGAATAATACTTATAGGGTGTCACTTCAGTGTGTGACACCACTAGCTAGATCTGCCTGCCTTTGAGAATATGGATTGAGGACAGTTGAACAGAGGACAGACAACAGTGTTGGGAGGTGTCCAGCAGTAACAGAGGAGTAGTGGGGCTCATATAACATTGAGGAATCCGAATCTGAGCATGTATTAATGACATTCAGCTGCCTGAGGGTTTGTGGAAGAAGTTGGAAAGAGAAAGTATTTGAGATGCATCTCACAAAGTCATGGAGCTAAAATGGATTGATTCAAGTGGCTAAAAATATGCTCGAAGATGACATCCTTTTTTTTACTCTTAGCAGCTATTAATCATCTCAACAGTTCAAGCTGGCAGGCCATGGAGAGCATAAGAATCAAAAAAGAATAAATATTTGAAAAAGCAGCCAGTAAACAGAGATGAATTTAGACTAATGACCTAAACAGCAACTAATGTCATGGGTTCAGAGCTGCACAGACTAATTCGCTGGTGATAAATCTTAACTGCAAGGCTTTATAAACTTCTCCTGTCTTATGGATCAGCTTCAGGATAGAAACAAGAGGAGCTAGTTGCCCTTGGAAATCTGCCCATGATGTAGAGGAAAAAAGGGAAGCTGGAGCAGGAGGAAGGGCTGATGAAGTGCCTGAGGACTGCTGCCCAGCTGGTTTTCAAATCAAGGTAGGTAAACTTCCTTTCAGTCTCATGAAGCTCTACGAATGGCAATGCCTGTGCCAGCAAGTGACACAGATCTCAAATGCCCCCAGTTAGGATAACAATTTTTTACAATAGCTTTTCTATTTGTAAGCGGTGTGCTTTCAAATACTTCTGATATAGTTCTTTATAGTGGCTTCCTGGCCTGAAAGTCAAAGAAAAGGTTGTATTTCACCCAAAATGTTCCCTCTGTGGGTTTCCTGGATTGGGAGCTCAGTTTCTATCTGTGCCTGTAGCACTAGTATCACTGCCTGTAGTGCAATGCGATGCTTTGGTGTTATTTACAGGAGGAGAGAAGTCTTCCATGCCAGTTGACAGAATTTATTCATTTGAAAATTCAAGCCAAAATGGTTCAGTCCTTCCTAACAACAAGACTAATGGAAAACCCATAATTTGCCTATATCCATAAATAAAAATCTGGCAATTTGGAGCAATTCAGGCCAAAGTGAAAAATGACCTTTATAATGAGAGTTCCTGGCTGCTCTGGGCCAGAACAAGTGCTGACACGTCTCTCTGCTCCCAGTGCTCTTTTCACAAGAAACAAGCAGAAGTGGAAGGAGTGGTGCAGCTCAAAGCCGCAAGGGAAAAGAGACAGACTTGGGAAGGAGCTAATTATGGCGGTTTTCACAGGGAGGGGAAGAGAAAGGAAGTTTTGTGGGAGAGATACAGGAAAAGTGGGTTGTGAGCTAAAAAAAAGGGAAAAGATGTGAGTAGCTGGGTAGGGATGTGGGAACGAGCATTTGGGAGAGCTGAAGCTTGGGAAGCGAGGAGCAGGTAGTGGTGAGGATTGGAGCAGTTCAGAGCTTCCTAGTCATAGACCAGGATGAAGGACAGAGGGGGAAGCCAAGGGAGAGACACTGAGGCAGAGACTACTGGGTGCAGTAAAGGGAAAACCCAGGAAACCATATGAGAAAATCAGCACTCATATGTCTGAGTGAAGGAGGAAGAGTGGGAGGAAGCAAGGTGACACAGGGTAGGAAAAAATAATATAAACCAGTGTTTTGTTGTGCAGGGATTCTCTTGCTTTTTGTGCATCAATTGTGCTCTCTGCAAGTGCCTTCCAACTGTAATGCATGTTGCTGAACTACTGTTTGTCAAGTGCTGTTTGCTTCCTTGTCCACCTCTCACAGGGGCTGTCTTGAGTTAAATCTGCTTGCATAAACAGCTCTACTCCCAGCATTTCATACCAGCAGGAGACTGGACATGCAGTCTTTGTGAAGTTCTTCCACTGTGTTTATGTACATGCATTCTGCATATGGGAAGGTCTTTAATATCTGGTTTTCGGAGATGCAAAGAACCCAGAATGGCTGTTAAAGATCAATTGGAATTATGAAGGTGAATATGATCTGAAACTCAGGGACATGAATTCAAAAAACAGATAAAACCAAAATTAAAATAATCTGCTTCCTGCCTCTGGTCAACTTTAGCAATATTGTCAAAATTAGGGAAAAAAAAAGATGAGCATGCAGGAAAAGTTGGTTTGAAAATGGTCTAAACGTAAGGGTGAAAAATGAGTTTCTGAAATGTAGGAATTCCTGAGACAGGAACAATTGTGTTCCTCCCACCTAACACTTTTGATCTTCTTGCTTACTGTAACGGCAACTGCTGTTTCATTTTGAGAAAGTGGGAAATCAGTGGGAAATCCCTCCCATTTCTTACTGCTGCCATTGGAAGCCTTTCACCCATTAATACTCAACCAATGACTAAGCTACAGTTTCACCTTGTGGTGGCAGGACCCTGTGGTTTGAACCTCCCGGTTCCTGGTCCCTTGTCCCTGCCTGCCTTCCTCTGCTGGGCCCTTACAGTCTGCCAAGGACACGGCTAAAATACTGATGAATCTATTTGGAAAAATGCAAAATGTCCAGAAAGTGGCCTTTTCCATGAAGAAGAGTTATCATGGAGAAAAGTCACCTTTCCCGCTGGTAGAGCTCCCGACCCTTCCCTGTTCCAATGGCAGGAGAAGGTGAGGGTGAAACAAGAGTAGAAAGTCATCACTTTTGACTTGTGACTGGTGCCTCAGTGAGTTTGCCTGCCTTGGGCTGGATGAGGCTCTTCACCCAAGGATCTCTGTTCAGTACGTTATTAATCCCAGAAGATCGGAGGAACTGCAGCTTTGGATAGCAGCTGAGAATCTTGTGTCTCCTTCTTACAATAGAGAAATTTGTTTTATAGTTTCTAAATGAACCAGGATTTAAAAAGCCTTTTCTATGTGTGTTCATTGACAGATAATTACAGTTATGCCTTCACAAAGACTCTACTCAGCAAAACAAACTAGTAAATTTAACAAATTAATGCTGCTTATGGGAAGAAAAATATTGCTGGTGACTACCGCACATCCTTCACAGCATCAGTGGTGTAGTTCACACAGTACACAATTACTGTTTGGGCTACTCTTTTGAAAAGGAAAATGTCACGAATGTCAAGTATTTTATTGTTCCATTTTACAAATCCCAGTGCTCTAGTAACTAGATATGTCCCCTTCGCCATCCCAAATCCTGCAAGTTTGCCAGCTATTTAGTTACAAACATGTTTTATGACTTAACACTTTTATAAATCAGATTCTGTGAAACCGTGACTATCAGAATTGTTTTACAGTTTAGCACGTGTAAGAATACAAGGCTTTTTCATACTTTGGCCTTCATCATGATTAAAGCCCCCAAATACATTTGCATGCTACAGTTTCTGCCAGAGCTAAGTGTATTTTTTTGTAATGGGAGAACATTCCTTTCTTCTCTATGGTCCAGGGCTCTAGTTCTGGAAAGGCCAAGCACTGAAGTTTTTATTCTGTGTAAAAGGGAGGTAATTACAGCTGCCCACCCACCTTTAGAAAGTTCTTTAAAATGTCATAGATGAAGCACTACAGTACTATGATTTTATATTTGGTTACATAAAAGACTCCCTATAATTTGTTGAATTTTTTATTTAGAAAAATTTGGAAATATTGTTCTATGTTATTTGCTTCTAGTTTTGCTTTTAGCTTACAATAATCTTTAATGACATTTATTTCTAAGGCAGACTGTAATTTTCACATCCCCCAAACTGCAATCTTTTAATGTTAAAAGAACCTTGCTTAAGGTGTTCTGAAAAGTCTCTTAGAGAGGACCACATAATTTCAGTGGCAAATCGAGGTACCTTGGAGAATAAATCTCTCAGCACAGTACACTTTAAATCAACGTTTTACAAATGAGACTAGGCTTGTCTTAGAGTTGTAGTCAGAGGTTAACTCTTCTTTTGTTTTACCTCTCTGCTGTTTCTCAGCTAGACACAGGTTAATGACCTTGTTATTCAATCTTAACAGAAAAAGCTTTCTTATGATAACATTCATATGGTATCACGAGTGAAACGCGTGCTAACATGTCTTCATATGATACCACATGAGTGATAGCTTGCAGCAGTGGTGCAACTGCCCAAACCTCTGCCACTCCTTCTTGTGCTTTAGGAATGTGGAGTTCCTGGAGAAGAATAAAGGTTTGCAAGGGACCTGGCTGTGACACTACCCATTATTTTCCTTTTAACCACCTTGATTACTTTTTGAGAACCTATTGTGAGAGCAAGTCTCTAACTCATGAACTCCATGGCAATGCACTCCCTTAATCAGGCCCTAGCCTGTAGACCAAAAGTACAGGTTTAGCACCATTGCCCACATGTAAATTAAATTAACATTGTAAAGTGTCAGAATACAAAAATACTGTGATGTGATGAACATAAAATACACACTGTGTTGTCTACCAAATATTGGTCATATTGATGAGTATAGCAAAATGATAATACTGACTCATTTCTAATAAACACATTTATTTGCAAATGTTTTAACAGTAACTGACTAATTGCTACAAATATAATTAAACTATATGTAATTGCAGTAAAAGAAATCATTAATAATTACTTGTGATTTATTAATTATATAATAAGATAACTGTGCTCTGACATACTACTTTCTATGGCAGGATCCCAAAGGGCTTGACAAATGGCTACTGGCCCGTTGCTTCTGTCTTTATAGACAGAGAAACCACGACTAAGTGAAGCAGCTTGTTGAAAAATGCAGCAAAGTGCAAGGCGGATGGATTGCCAAATCCTCTGATTCTGTCCTGGTGCTGATCTGCACATCTGTACTGCATCTGGACCTGATACTTCACTGCTTTTCCTGGGCTCCTTTTCCAGCTGCATTTCCTGACATGAAATTATTACAGAGCACACATCTTCCTACAGCACAATAAAACCTCCAATTTAACAATTGCTAAAGGACCGGAATGTTTGCTTCACTGAAACAAGATGCATTTCATGATGAAACCCATGAAGAGCAGTTCAGCTCCGCTGCAGTCTGAATGCAATCTCTTAAACTCCAGTCTGTTTGGTAGACCATGTAGAAAGGGGACAGGAATTAAGCAGAGCTTGTATTTAGCAATTTTAACATTGCTTTCACCCTCCTTTGTAAAATATCTGATTACCATTGTCACAGATATTTGTAAATAATCCTAAATAGAGGGTGTTTATCAACATCAGTAGGGCAAGAAGAATTAAGAATACTAACGAGCGATAGGATAAAATCTAGTTTATAAAAAAAATGGTATTTATGCTTCCAAGAGAAGAAAACTGAAATGGGATATACAGCTTAGTGAAAAGAGGTTTTTTGTTACAGGCAAAAAAATTGGAGACCAAATGATAGAGACATTTAATTTTTAAAAAAACAAATATGCATTGGTGAGTCCCTTACCATGTAAAATGTGCCTCAGTAAGCATTGGTAAGTGCAAAGAATCTGCAATATATCTGAAATGAATCCAAGCTTACGTAAGGAGTTATTATATGAATATCAGGGAAAAAATTACAAGCATTCTTAAATCAGAAAATAGTCTTCAGAAAATTTTAGAAAGTTTCATATTTATACACAGAAATGCCCTTGAAGGAAGCAGAAACAAGTTTACATTTCATAGTGGAGTTTACAGGCCATGACCAGCAAAGAATGGGTTAATTCAGGCAGGAATTAATGACCAGATGATAAATGGCCAAGCAGCTGTGTCTAAAAGAATCAGAAGAGGAGAGTGAGGGAATAAAAGTTAAATGCATTAGGAGAGAAGAAAGGACCTGGTGTTTGGAGAGAAGGAAAAGGTGCTCTGGAATGAAAGCAGGGCAGCGGTGGGCTGGGCAGCACAGGTGAGCCTTGGTCCCACACTGGGCAGGGGTCACTTCTGGCTTTTTTTTGTTTTGTTTTGTTTTTAAATTTGTTGGAAGCAGAAGTGCTGAGGTACTGGCAGACTGACTCCTGTTCTTAGCTCTGCTGTCTGAGTGGTTCCAGAGAATGTTTATCAGTATGGTGATGGGTGCTTTATACATATATATATATACACACATACATATACACACATGCTGCCTGGCAAAGAGAAAACTCCTCCATGTGGGATAGTCTGAGCTGGAGCAACCTGCTAATAATCTACATTAGAGCACTTTGAATTTATAGTTAAGAGCAGTCAAAATATCAAAATCCCAGATCTTTTGATTTCCTCAGAATATATTTGGTTTTGTCTCTCCTGGAAGCTTACCGTTATTTTCCAGCTGAGCATGTTAGTTTTCACAATTCCACATGGAATAACTTTAATACATGAGCTCTGAAAAAAATGCACAAGACCTGACATGTTCAATTTAAAGAAGGGGTTGCCCAAAATATGCCTATAAAATCTTGAAGAGGTGTAAAAGACTCAAAGTATCAGCAAGCAGGAGGTAAGTGAATACTGGTTCCTCTAACAAGAGTGTGGGATGGGTGAGAAGGGTTGGCCAGAGGGATCAGGACACTGGTGGCGTAAAGGTGTGCAATGAGGGAAAGGGACCAGACTGCAAAGTGATAAAGTGATGCAGGTGTAGAAAAGCCACCTAAATTACTGAGTCTCCACATGGTTATAATGTATATTCCTTATATACATCCAGTAATGTAATGGTCATTGTTTTCCACTATGTAATGATCCCCAGTCACAAGATTGTGGTGTGTGCTCATCGCATTGGATAAGATGTTTGCCATATCGAACTCGGTTATAGTCAGTTTGCATGTAAAATCCATTATAGTGTTTTATTATTCTTGAAATCCAGATCAAATGCCTGCTTGAAACAGATGACATTTTCCAGTAATTTATGATGCTTTCATCCTCCCACTGAATGCAATTCATCTAGTAATGGTAAATTCTTTTTTCTCTTTAAAAGACTAGTAGTGTATGAATGGTAACAGCTTCCAAAACGATTGGTGAAGAGCGTGCTGGTAGGCCAGTAACAAACAGGCAGAAAAGGAGAGGCTTATTTACTGACATGGTCATCGGGCAGGGAGAGTCTGTCACATGAACTTATGGTAGTGGCTGTGATCAAGATGTGACAGGACTGTCAGTGGGAGAGATGTGTACATGCTGGAGAGTATCTGATTATTCCTGTCACAAGAAAGGGACTGGAGTAGATGGGTTTCAGGTTTTTTGCCTCCAGAAGTACATAATTATGTTTAGAGATCTGTCGAAGGTTGGTAATATTTTCAACCGTATAAATACCTGTAGCTGTAGCAGTATTTTGCCATATTGCTTCTATCCTCAGCTTTGCAGTTAGAAGCTATAGTTGGGTATTTTATTTACAGTTCTTTTTGAAGTCTTACCAATAACAGAGTAACACGTCAGCTTTTTAAAGAGCCACAAGACAAGATGACAAATTAAAAATGAAGGAAATTATACTCTAGTTAAATACCTTTGCTATTGTGGAATTTCTTATTTAACTGCTTCTGAGTGTTCTTTCCTCTGCTCAGAAGCCTTGGTAGTCTAAAGTAAGTGAAATACAAAATCCCTTAAATTTTCAAGGGCAGTTCCTTTAACATATTACATTATGTGTGTACTTGTATGTTTTAGTCTGTTATTAAATACTAGCACGAAACTAAAGTGGATGCTTACTGCAGATGTCATGTCTTACTGGCTAGGCTAGCGTGAAGAGCTGTTGTGGGAAATGTGCTACTAATGTACGAAGTGATGTAGGAACAGGTTTGCCAGTGCATAATACAATCTAGGAGTTGACTGTGTAGGAAAAAGCCTGATATATTTTCAGAGAGGATGCACACATTTGCGCGAATTTTCAGCTCAAATCAACCAGCTAACAGGTACAAAGCCAGTGCGATGCTGTTGTTTGGGAAGCAGGCAGCAGCTATTAGTGACACAACATGAATTCAGAACAACTGACAGCAAAATATTGACTCTATAAATAAAGAGCAACCAAAAGGATTGGGAAACAAAACGCTGCCAATTCTGTTGCTATCACACGGCGAAACTTGGAAGCTGTTGCCTAACGGTCTCGTGTCGGTACTCCTGAGGATGCTCACTTGGTGCTTCAAAAGTTGCTGAACTAATTCAATCAGTTTGTTGCTATCAGAGAACTACAGGATAATCACATTTTACATTATATATCAACTAGCTGCTTTTTCCACTGCCATTTGGTTTAGATCAACTATCAGATGCAAAGAAACGAGCCCAACGTCGTTGGTCAGCAGTGGCTGGCCACTTAGTACGTGTGCCTCTGGAAAGAGCAACATGCGGAAGAGCTGAAGGCGTTCACTTCCAAAGGTATCAGAATTTGCCCTGCTAAGAACAGGTGAGTTTAACCTGATGAAAACATTAAACTGTGTTATGTATGCATGTAGGCATTGTCATGGAGTCTCGTTCCTTGTGCTAAGAAAATATAGACAGTAGTGGAGTAGAAATTTTCCTGGAGTAGCCTGCATTTTTTAGTCCCTGTTGGAAATCACCCATAGGATTGGGTTCTAATTATAGCTTTGGTATAAATTTTCTGAATGCAATTATTAATTTAAATTTACTTTAATTTTATTCCCAGTAATTTAGCTAAATACCAAAATAAAGAAACTTGATTCTAGCAACAACAACAGCTAAAGGGTATTGAACTGAAATAGGGCCTGATATACTGTTAACCAATTAACATTTTTATTCTGGGGCCAAGAAATACACATTTGCCTTTAACAGAATGACCGAAAAAATTGCTGTCACTCAGCCAATCTGATAAAGGTCAACTACTGAAAACCCAGGTTGTCAGTACACAAACTAAGTGACCTGGGCAGTCATCAGTTCTTGTGCTGTTTTGAAAGGACAATATGGTATTTTCATAGATGCATTTGTTGTGCATCAGTTACAAAATGTTTAATGAAATTTTGTGGTGGAAATATTATTATTAGCTTTCCTAGTGATACTTCTTGTTCACTGGAGGTTCTTTGGGTGTTTTGACAGCACAAGCTTGGTTTAAATAAAATGATATGTTTTAATCCCTTTAAAATGTTTACTTTTACTGTAGTCAAACAACTCTTCCCAACAGTTAAAAACTGGCTGAATAAAACCGACAGGGTTGGAAAAGAGGAATATAGAGGCTATTCCGAAGATAAGCAATTATTTTATGTAGAGATTTATGTTTCAGATTGTAGAATAAAACTTCGATGTTTTTAGTTTACCTAAATTTTAAAAGATTTTAAACTGATTTAATTCTCTATAGAGAGTTGGCCTAGAAAACATAACTGTGGGACCTGCTGCCGCAGAGTCAATTGATACTCACTCACATCCGGTGCCTACCAAAGGAAACGGACAGCACTAAGCACCACAGATGGGGGACAGTTGCAGTGTAACTTTCCTACATATGGAAGTTTACATGGGAATGACTTATCAGTACAGAGAGACTCCCACATATTCTTGGTTAGGAGTTGATTTATTTAGAATGGTCTTGCTTATATTCCTTTTAAGTAAAGAATTAAAAAAAAAAAAATCTCATCCTCTACATGAAACTGCCTGCGATACCATCAGCTGGACACAGGTTAAACTTCAGAGTCAGCTTAGTAGTTGCATCACCATACTGGTCTAAATCTCTCCATGCCATGTCTGTACTGAGAGAGTATTTTGTGTCTGTTGCAACATACGTCATACAAGGGAACAAATAATATTTCAAGAAGTATGTAGGTCCTGTTTTTGTAGAAGCTTCAGGAACTCACAACTCCCAGTAAAACTATCATGTAAACTAGATCTTCTGTTTCAAGGTAAATTACGTATTTATTCTTTTAACTTTTACTTTTATGAAGTTCCAGAAATATACATTCTTTGTTTGAAAGAGTGAAGCTGCTCCCACTGCTAGCTGTGGGTATCATTAGCCATGACTTCTGCCCTCTCCACAGTTATGGCATCCATTATCTGCATTTGGTTCTTTCATAAGGACGATGGGTTTTACATCCATGATCTCCCTTTTGAATAAAAGTGAAAACCACTGTCATGATTTCGCGAAGATATTAAAGGAGTGAAGATTTACTCTGTCTTTAAAATAGGATATAATCATCTTTTAATAGGGATGGGAATTTCATTTGTGGCTTCACAGAATAAATGGCATAAATGCACTGTGAAAGCACCGCACAAAAATCCTCAGTAATAACGCTGAATATATCTGCTTACATGATTCCTGTAAATAGATATAATTACTGAAAATGCCTGCTAATTCTTCTGTTCTTCAAACGGTAGCAGTTTCAGCAGCTTGAAAATACAAGTTTACTATTGTTTGTAAAATCTTGATTTTACACTTCTTTTATATTCTACCTGTTTTATTTCTACTTCTATTCCCTTGTTAATTATATATGACTGTTCCTGTCAATCTGACCCTGCTGCCAGGGAAGGTTATGGAGCAGATCATCTTGAGTGCCATCGCTCAGCACGTACAGGACAACCAGGTGATCAAGCCCAGTCAGCTTGGGTTTATGAAAGGCAGGTCCTGCTTGACTAACCCAATCTCCTGCTATGACAAGGTGAATTCCTTAGTGGATGAGGGAAGGGATGTGGACATCGTCTACCTGGACTTTAGTAAAGCCTTTGACACTATTTCCCATAGCATTCTCCTAGAGAAACCGGCTGCTCATGGCTTGGATAGTGTACTCTTCGCTGGGTAGGAAATTGTCTCTGGCCAGGCCTAGAGAATGGTGGAGAATGGACTTAAATCCAGCTAGCAGCCGGTCACATGTGGTGTTCCCCAGGGCTCAGTGTTGGGGCCGAATTAGGGGGGAATGTTGATTGACCCCTGCTTGAGGGTAAGGAGGCTCTGCAGAGGGATTTAGACAGGCTGGATTGACAAGCTGAGGTCAATGGTATGAGGTTCTACAAAGCCAAGTGCTGGGTCCTGCACTTGGGTCACAATAACCCCCTGCAACGCTACAGACTTGGGGAAGAGTGACTGGAAGGTTGTCTGGTGGAAAAGGACCTGGGGTTGTTGGTCGTTGAATGAGCGAGCAGTGTGCCCAGGTGGTCAAGAAGGCCAACAGCATCCCGACTTGTATCAGAAATAGTGTGGCCAGCAGGACTGGGGAAGTGATTGTCCCCCTGTACTCATCACTGGTGAGGCTGCACCTTGAATACTGTGTCCTGTTTTGGACCCCTCACTTCATGAAGGACATTGAGGTGCTGGAGTGTGTTCAAAGAAGGGCAACAAAGCTGTTGAAGGGTATAGAGCACTAGTCTTGTGCGGAGCAGCTGAGGGAACTGAGGTTGTTTAGCATGAAAAAAAAGGAGGCTGAGGGGAGACTTTATCGCTCTCTACAGCTACTTGAAAGGAGGTTGTAGCGAGGTGGAGGCCAGTCTGTTCTCCCAAGTAACAAGCGATAGGACCAGAGGAAATGGCCTCAAGTTGCCCCAGGGTAGGTTTATGTTGGATATTAGGCAAAATTTCTTTACAGAAAGTGTTGTCAAGCACTGGAACAGTCTGCCCAGGGAACTGGTAGAGTCAACACCTCTGGAGGTATTTTAAAAACATGTAGATGCAATGCTTAGGGACATGGTTGGTGGCGGACTTGGCAGTGCTATGTTAGCAATTGGATTTGATGACCTTAAATGTCTTTTCCAACATAAACAATTCTATGATTTTATTATTAAGCTGGAGAGCAACAGAAGTATTTCTTTTTTATGTGCTTGTTTGTGAGCAGAATCTTCAGTAATGTCAGCATTCCTATAGAGAAGATGTTGATACTTGTAGGCTGCCAACCAAGCAAGATGGTATTTTTTCCTGGTTTATATAGTAACACCGTGTTGTGATTGCTCACATGAGTATATACACATGTATTAGCAGTACTTGTATATGTGTGTGTGGCACTGAGAGGATAGTGCGAGTGAAGCTATCAATCTATGAAAGGTGTTGTCAGCTCCTTAACTCAAAGTGGTTTGACAGGAGTCAGGCTGGCAGTATTTTGGGGCAGTATTTTGTAGCCTGAAGCCTACAGTTTTAGCCTTCACATCGATCTCATAAATCTTTTTCTTTCAATGTCTCTAGAGGACACAGAGGATGTTTAACTGGCAGCTTGCTCTCTCTTAGTTTTCCACTATCTGATAGATCTTTGGGGTTTTGTGCCATCTTTCTTCCCATCTTTCCCATCTTTGTCCTTAGTGCCACCAAAGGCATGTGGGGAGAGAAGATGGATGTTGGCACCCTGATTCCTGTCCCATGTCCCATTCTCCCCGTGCAGCTGTGAAAGAAGGGCTTGGTCACTCTGATCCATTTAGAAGTTGGTTCCTTGGACTAATACATCTTTCTAATTGCAATTGTACCTCCCTCACCAGTCTCAGCGGTTCAGGAACACATGGCCTTCCCAAAAAATCCTGCAGTGAGAAAGAAAAAACAGCAACAGTGCAGAAGCTCCTAATGAAAATTTTTTAAAGCCTGATTTCTGATTTCCTTCTGAGTGCGAGTGCCTGTGTGTGCAAGAGTGATGATGGCTGTTGCACACTTTCCTGAACATAGAAAGGGGTGAGAAACCAACAGTTATGGCCTAGCATCAGAGTATATTACTGCCTGCTTATGGTGCAAAGTGTGGTCATTTATAAACCCTGGACTTCACCCCTGTTTTCCTCTTGCATGGCCCCTGTATCTTTTGTGCGTATACTCTAAGCAGTTTAAGAATGTGTTTTCCATAGCTGACTTGTACTTCAGTACAGTTAGATATGTGAATCTTCAGTCAGAGTGCAGGTGTTGAAGAGCAGAAAGAAGTACAGAAACAATCTAAAAGTGGTTAGGAAGAGGAAACATAAAAAATATACTGCTATACTACGTTTGTCTGTGTCTTGCCTGCTTGGAGATTACGTATATATGTGAACCTCTAGAGCGGGAGATGAATTGTTGGCTGCCTGCACGATGTAGTCACATTTGAAATGAGTTGGGTCTGAGTACACTTACCAATGATGCCAAAACCCAGTCAGTCTGCAAATGATTAAACAGTTTGACAAATAAAGCTGTCAGCTGTGACTTGGGGCAGGGGATGAAAACCTTTTAAAATATTTGAGAAATGTGGTTTGAGGTCTTTCCTACACTTTGAGGAAAACGAAGGTCGCTCACAGTGAGGGTGTGGAATCAATGTATAATTGAAAGCATGCAGCAATTCTTTATGACTTCTGTTAGTTTGAATTGTGTGAATACAATTTCTGAGTCAGAAATGTCTGAGAATAACTGCTCAGACAACAGAACCAGGAGAAATGGGACAATACTAGAACTGGAAAATGCGTTTTTTATATTGAAACTGTTCATGGGAATAACGAGTCTGACAAGTCCTGACAATACTTCTCCAAGAAATGGATGTTTTTAAGGTGGCTTTAGATGTGATTACACCGTAGAGAAAAATATCAGGCAAAGAAAATTTCTGAGGAAAAGGAGGCAATAGGTTTAAATCCATTTTGATGCTCTGAAACTGCACAAGTTAGAGAAGAGATATGAAATGCTTGAAACAATGTGTTCCTAAAAATCCAGTTTAAAAACATTGGCTTCTGCTTTCTTGCCTTTTTCATCGTGTCTCTATATAAACAACAATATAAATATTTTTCTGTGTCCTTTTGTGTATCTAATGCAAAGGCCTCGGACTTGTGCACATCAGCGTGGTTTCTGTCAATATCCATAGGGTTATGCTGGGTGGCACCAGCCAGACAGGAGACCATACCTGATAGTTCTCTTTAAACAACTCTTTTCTCATCTTTGTTCTGCGCCACCTCTTTCTGCATGCACTTATTTTATGTCAACTGTTCTGCATGCACTTATTTTATGTCTCAACTCTGCCTATTTTAAAAATAAATGATGCTAATGCTTTCTTAAGCCAAGTAAATTGAGGCTGTGATGGTGAGAAATTGTTTAGGGATTTTCAGATGCTGAGGAACCAGAATCCATGAAACATGGGCCTTAGCCCAACTGGTAGCTTCAGGTATCCTGTTTTTGATGCTTTTGGATGATGAAAGTGTGCTCTTTGTGAAAAAACTTGGCAGAGTCTACAGATTTGCAACAATAACCTCGGGGTGGTGAGCCGAGACTAAATAATTTTCAGGAAATAGTTAAAAAGTGGAGGAAGATATGTTTTACTTTTTCTTCCTCACCCCCTTCTGAACTTACCTTGCATTGAGCAGGTATTAGATAATATTATTATGAGTTGGAATAGTGATTTCTTGCTGTTTATCCTTTTTACAGATCTAAATTATTTAGATCACAGATCTAAATCTTTAATAAGAAAAGGAGGAACCAGAATAAGGCAATAAAAATGTGACTTTAAAAACTTCGTAAAACAGACGTTTACTGAGTCGTTTTGGCCAACAGTAATGTCTTGATAACAGAAAAGTTATCAATATATTAAAGCAATAGAAATGTTTCTATTAATTTTGTAAAAAATAGTAATTGTAGAGCTATTTTTGTCCCACATTAAAGCATTTCCCCTCCACAGTAGTTTATTCTTGAGTAGTGAAAGGTTCAATGCATCCGGTTTTATAAACTGATTTGATGGTTGTCATCTATAACAGCTACATCAGTTGCTCAAGTGGAGCAAAATGAAACTAGCAGACAGCAGAGAAGGAAGAAGCAAATTACATTTTGAAAGTCTACATCAATTCTGATCTCATTTGCGCTTTGCAATACAGATGTCAAAATCTGTTTCTTAACAAGCATCTTTTAAAATCAGACTGTGCTCCTCTAAATTGCTTAAATAAGACTCGTGTTACTTTTCTGCTTCACAGACCTCCTCTTAAAAGCAAACTGAAATTTCTTCAGGAAACAGGAGGCAGGAATGGAAACACCATGTGACAGCGGGCAAAGGCCCCACAGCGGGGGAGAGCTCATCCCTTCCAGGGTCACTGTACAGAAACTCCCTGTTTCTTAGTGTTGGGACGGCAAGGGGTGACAATAAAATATGTGTTTACTGTGGGGATAGTAATTGTCTTAAACTGTTTCAGTACATCTCTGCCAGGCACCGTATGTTCACTTCCAGCATACAGTTATTTCTCAGTCATATTTATGTTTAATGCAGATAACTAAAAAAAACCCCCTCTTGTATGAAAGCGTTCCTACACAAGAAGATTTATAGTGCTGGGAATAAAAAAGTCATCATCTGGACTTCATTAAGATTTTCCTGGCAAGTAATTAATGCTGAAAGCATGTTTTGATCAGGCATCTCCAGTAGCAGCAATGGTAAGTGAGTTAAAAGCAGCTAGCATTACAGAAACAGGTCTACAAGGGCTCTTAAAGTTTCGGCTAGTTTTTCCAGCCCTCAGCAAATGGTGGTGCTAGTACCTTATTTTTCATTCACTGTGTTTCCTCATTTCATGGTCATATCAGCCACTTGGTGACTGCCAATGAGCGGATCTCATCACAGCTGAAAATAGAGGAACATGTGCAAAGAAGCCACCCAAATGGGCAAGAAATTTGAATATTCTCTCTCCTGGCTTTTTGCTTTAAAATGAGAAGACTGCAGGTATGAATCTGTCAAAGTAGGTAATTTTTTGTTTTGTTTCTGTTTTTTGATTGTTTTGATTCACATCTGTTGTGACTTAATTGCATGTCTGTATTTATATCTACAATAAGTAGATGTATGTTTTTCTGTGCTGCACCTGTTGTGCATTTGTGTTCTAGACTATGGGAGCAGGGCTCTGCCTTAGCCTGCTTTTGGGAGAACTGGCTTCTGGAGCAATAATCAGTAAAATGTAGGGTGTCCTTCTCCCAAAGCAGCAATGACAGCTTACCTTGTGTACTCCAGCAAAATACACTGTGTACAGCTCCCTATGAAGTTCCATGGTGCAGAAATACCCATTGGCATCAAAATAGTCTTTTACATTGTGCACTGGTTTGGGGAAGTACCTAAGAGATAATACCCTTAGTAATACGTAACAACTATTGTCTAGATACATAGTGTGATTATTGAGTATATCAGAAAATATCTATCAGCTACAGGTTTAGGTTTGGAGAAATTTCCAGAAATTACAGATGACTTAGAACATTTAATGTAACAGCAAGTGTACAAGTACTGTTAATGTTACCCACTGAAAATTATAAGCTGGAAAAGCCGTTATGAGTTGTTTTGAGAGGTTCAAGCTTTATCATCAGCTTGAATTAGTGCTTCTGGCTGTTAGTCACTGGGCTGCCAAATACAAGTGGCTTGAAGTGTGGGAGCTACAGGATCTGCAGGGCAATAACGGGAGGGAGGTTATTTTACAGCTCATCTCCCTGCATATGTAGTGTGTTTCCCTATGATAAAGTGGTTATATCAACCCCACCTATTATTAAAGTTGTCTGACACTTCCCATTACAGACTTTGTTTTCAGATGCATGTAATGTAGTCAAACTATAACTGTTGGAGTTGAAATCTGACTTCTCCTTATGCTGGGGTGCATGACTGATGCAGGTCTTTTGGGAAAATTCTAGCTGAAATGCTTCATGTAGAAATGAATCAAAATTAGTCTTTTTTTTTTTTAAAATAAGACTAGAGAAATTGTTTTGCACAGTGAAGATAATCTCTTCTTTGTGGAACACTAAATGTAGCTGTGGGATCTTTGATCTGCAGATCATCATTTCATGATCTCATTAGTGGGAGGAGAGTCAGTAGGCTTTGTATTAGTGTAGAAAATGTGGATCCTAATGGATTTTTTCACATATGCTGTGTGAGCTGCCAAAGGTATTTTCAAGTCCTGCTTGGCCCTCATTAAAGGAAACTTTATTCCCTGAGTGCATCTGTGCTTTCTGAGTGGAGACCTGACTCTTGGAAGAGAAGTGGCCATTGGCTAAAAGACAGCTTTTATCTCTGAAATTAGCCCAAATCTGGCAAAGCAGTAAGCTGCTTAAAGAACGCATAATTCAAAAATGCTCACGCTTACTAGGTGCTTTGTGCCTTATTCCTTAAAATTTATCTCTGCATGCCCAGGCTGGGACAGTGCAGGGCTGAGCAGACCTCTCCTGTAACTGAAGTTTCTGGAGTGTTGCTGGATATGCTGGCTCTGGACATCACTATGAAGACCAGGGGCTCTTTCTCTTCACTGTGCAGGTTTTATAAATTTAAAATATAAATTCATAAATTTGAAAAGAGGAACAGAGGAGATCCAGATCTTGGACCAAGGACCAAGGCAAGAGACAGGGGCAAGGGATCTGGTTGTAGAAGACCACAAAATACAGGGGCTGGAGGCTTATGGGCAGTGGAATCTGGGTATTGACGTTAGTCCGCTGGGTAAAAAACCCTAGGACTTATCAGAAAGGATCAGCTGGACAAAGATATTAGGGTAAGAAATGAGGAAGGGAGTTAAGGCATAGATAGCCAGAGGCTATTTTACAAGGCTTGAATAGGAAAAAAAGGGACTGGAGGGTCAAATAGCCTACCTAAGCAGGTGTTTCCTGCCAGAGGGACTGGAAAGGTGAAAAAATGTTCACCTTTAGTGACTATGAGAAGATGAACTCTGATCAGAAGGCCAAGCAGTAAAGACCAAAACTGACTAAGAAAGAAAGGGGAAGAGTTATGTGTGAGGAAGCGCCAGCCTAAGAAAGTCTGTGAGAGAAGGGACAGAATATGGTTTTGTGGTGGATCTGTAGCTCTTAGCTCTTAGATGAACTGAGAGTGTCAGAAAGCAGCACAGAATTGAAGTTTTGTGAAAAGAGGGATATTTGTTTTTCAACCCCCCCAAAACTGTACACAACATCTATTTTAACTGCACTAGCAATTCTGCTGTGTCAGAAACTCAGGATGAGTAGATTTCAGAGAGAAAGCATCCCTTAATTTTGGGCTTATTTGTTTACATCCTGAAAATATTTCTCTCTGCCTAACAGATGCACAAAACAGGGGGATTGAATAGTCTGTGAAAGTTCGCGTCACAGTTCTTTTAATGTTATTGCCAGTCCAACAGCAAAGGATTTTAATAAACCTCTCGCACTGGCTGGTACTTTCACTAGAGAATTACCAAATAGGATACCTATATTTAAAACAGGTGGAGGTGACAAAAGGCTCCTTGTTCTGACCTAAACAGTATGTCAGATTTTAGAATAAATCATGAAATAAATAATTTTAAAAACTGAGCTATTCAGTTGGAACCAAGAGGAAAATGAAATTGCTGTTAAGATTTATGCAGCAAAGTAGCAAGGCAAAGGTTTGAATGGAAACAATAAAGACAACTGTTTTTAGTATTGGTGTTCCTTTACTTTGAATGCTTGACTTGCAACTCTAATAATGTTATTTTAGTTCCTGTCTTGGAGGAAATTAATTGGTTTTCTCCACAAGACAGCCTAGCAATATCACAGTATTTGTGCAGAGTGGGTGTCAGTGGATCAGCCCCCAGCAGTGAAACTGGCAGTCACTAAACTGTCCCTGTAGACACTGCCTAAAGGTGTGTAAAAGCTGTCTATAGCTACCATGAGAATTTGAATTACTACCGTGATGTTTGATGAGTACTTTCTAACCACAAGATCAATATTTAATTAAAGCACACTAAAATATGGTGCTTTTCTTCCCTCCCCCCCAATATTGGCAGGTGTGTATACAGTTTTATATTACTACCTGAATCTGCTTGGAAGAATGAAATGTTTTGTGTATCTCATTTTTGCAAGTGTTTACTTAGGTCTTTATTCTTATTGTTTCTTACTAGCTGGTTTGCAACTGTATCTGTTAGAAGATTTTGCCTGCTTAGTGAGCAGAGAATGAACTCCCTGGTAGAACAAACCCCTCACATATTGTAATATTCTTTACCTGATGCTGGCAGCTTGCACCCAAAGGAGAAAGTTCATGCCTTTAAATTAATGCACCTAACTCGGGTGCCTGTTAGGAATGTCTCTGGCTGTCTGCTCAATGGAAAGGGTTTAGTTTGTATTTTAAGTTCCACATCTTTTCACTAATTATATAGGAAGCCAAAATGAGACTTGCATATCAAGACAAGTTCCATTGTCACATTAAAGTTCACCAGTGTGATACCTTTCGGTAGTCATCTGTTAGTGTCTTGTGAGACGGTCTTGTTCACACTTATCACTCATGAGAAGGTGTTAATGATGAGCCTTGTTTTCATCAGATGCAGCAGTGCTCATATACTTCTGCTTGCAAAATCAGAATAAATTCTGCCACAAGCAAATGGAAGGTGCGTGATTTTATAATTTATGAAGAAGTGGAATGGTTGTAATTTTGGAGAATATGCTGAAGCTTGAGTTCCCATTAGGTCACGGTAATTGTAATGGCAAGCAGAGAGAAACAACAACCCAAAAATATGTTTTAATTGGAACAAAGTTGTGATTATGCCTATTCCTAAGAGCAAATTCTGTTTGTACTGTGCTGAGAGCCCTTTGATGCGCTTAGCAATTTGGAGATTTTGACTTCAGAATAAGAGCTTCAATTATGTTATTTCCCCACTTTGTATGCCGTAAACAGACAGTATCAACAAAAAGTGAATGGGCAAGATTAAGTTTTTTCAAACAAAGTAACATACAAATAAAACCATATGACTATGAACAATGACTCTTGTGTCCTGTTCCTGCTATTCACAGGTCCATATATTGGTCCTTTGGCTGGCTACCAGAACTCATAAAACGCTTTTAGGCAGCTGTATCCCATTAAAGCCACATGTTAAATCAATAAGCAACCATAGAAGTGCAGAGCTGACAGGGATTTTAGAAGATAACTTACTTATCTCCACAGACTGGGAAAGGATCAAGCATGCCACCCTGGAAGATATTAAAAGCCCTCAGGGGAGGAGATTCCAGATCTCTTTAGATAGGCTATTTTGGCATTTCCCTCCTCTGGTTGTTAGACAGCTCTTTGTAATATCCAGTCTAAGTTATTTTGCAAGTTTTCTTTCTCATGGTGGATGCTGTAAGCTGTGGATTACTGTCCTTTTATAGCGCTCTATTACTTACCATAAGGTCATTGTCATATCTGTTCCCAGTCCCCACTTCTTCAGAGAAAAGAAACTAAATTAGTACAGTCTTTTTAATCTTTTCATTACCTTTTCTGTTAAATCCTCTAATACTGTTACAGTCCTCTGGATTCTGATTTGTTTACATTTTTATTGAAACTGGATGAAATTAATTCATCGTCTGAGGATCCATCAGAGACAAATGTAGAAAATTAATGGCTTCTGTGAATTCATGGGATGCTTTGACTGCCTAGCCAGATTTGTGCATTTGATTTGGTTATATTCTATAACTTAGTACTTCATAGTTTTGTTTTCCTCAATATAAAATTAGTATAGACCATAGACATTAATATCTGCCCTTTGGCTAGGGTCTAAATAAAAGGAGCTGCAGAACAAACAGGTCTGACTATTAAAAGGGTCATCTTTGTTAACAGTATTTTTGTTAAAAAACCAGAATTATGCACCTGCAGGGAGGAACTTTCCTAGCAGTCTCTCTTAAGAGTCACAAATTTCTCAGTTTTGTTCATGCTCTGAGATAAAAATGGGGAGCAATTAAGTAGGTTAAGAATCATCACCATGAAATAGATGAATTAGGGGGTATTTGATAGAAATCTGCAAAGTTGTGAGTGAATTGACAGTTTATAATTTCTTTCAGCCCACCAAAGCTCACAGAAGCCAGGTTCAAAACAAACAGAAGATTTTTTTTACTTTTTTTTTTTCTATACAGCAGTTTATAGACTTTGGAAGTTCATGTCAAAGCATGTTATGGATAATTCACATGCGTAATAGTTTATGTATTTTCAAGAGCAAGTGGATAAGTATGTGGAAAAGATTATGTATATGGTTAGTGAGTAAGTCAGTAAATGGATAAACCAGATCCATTTTAGGAAATACCCTGAGATGAGGAGAGCTGGAGGGCAGTAATGGACTCAGAAGCATCATATGTACTTGCTCCCTGAGCCTCTGCTTCTGATCAGTGCTGGAGGAAAGACACTAGAAGAAATAGACCCTCTGAAGCAACGGGCCACTTCCAATGCTGTGATGGTACCAGAAAGCCAGGCAATTTCCTAACATCACTGTCTTTTCGCCAGAGACTTGAAAGCAATTTTTTTTTTTCCCATGAGAGGAGAAATACTATCTCCCTTCCAGTGGCACCTCTGTACAGTATTTCACCAGGCTCTCTTTTAACCTTCTTTCAGGAGATAATCTAGGTTTGGATAAACTATGAGTGGCGTAGAATGAAATAAAATGTATTAAATACCATTAAAGGAAAGAAAATGGTCCGTTCTTCAGAAATAGAGTAAGTATTGCAGTTTTAGAGTTAACAAGAAGTATACACTAAAAATTAAGAGAAACTCAAGATGATAAAACCCCAAACATATCACTTTATTCTGGGCAAGCTTTATTCAAAGAACAACACTTCAGAGTTAGGTATAACTGTGATATATGTATCATACACGTAAGTCCTCATTGTTCTCCCAAATTTTCTCCGCAAAATATTGATACAATGACAAACAAAGGGAAGGGAAAGAAGATTCTGCTTGAATCAGAAAACTTAGAAAGATTCAGAACTGAAAAGCAAAAGTAAATTAGTGTTTCCCTCTTCACTAGTTAAGATCTTTTATAATCTGGGATGTGGCTGTTATCTGTGTATAAATCATCTGTTCAAAAGTGAAACAATATTAAGATAAACTCCCTAAATGAAGGCTTGGATTGAAACTAGCCTCTAAAAAAAACCTCACAAAACCCCTCTGTTTACCTAGCAAATCATGTCTGGATGGTGCACCAATGGAGGACATAAAATTTGCAGCGATGTCAATGGCATGCAGCATTACCAAAAAGAGACATCTGTGTTTCAGACCTTGGAAAACAGATAGCGCTTTAAAGCATTTGTCTGTGCTCGTTAAGCTTGTTGATGGGTATGGAGGAGTTGCATACAAAGATTCTTTAAAAAAAAAAAATAATCCAGAGAAAGTAATTTTTGTGTCAGTGAAAACTCAGAGAGGGCAGTAAATCATTCAGAGGAGCAGCCTTTTGTTCTGCCTGGCATAAAGGAGTAACAGATACGGCATGCCATACAGCACGAGGTAGAATATTTGGACAGAATTTGTGGAAAAGAGTATATTTTTAAATTCAGGACAGCAGGCAGAGCTCGGGATGGCTATTCCTCAGCAATCAGATAAGAGGAAGATTGTTCACAGTTATACGGAGGTTGTAGGAGCTTTCAAATTTAGAACTTAAGGTCCTAGAAATAACAAAGTTGCCCTACAGAGTTTCAGTGCAAGTTGTTTCAATCCTGCCTATAACAGAATTCGAACTATTTAAATTAATAATAAAAAGTTGTTTCTAGACCATTGTTTGGATAAGGAGTAATGTAGTATTGCAGTGGTCTTAAACATCACTTAGCTAAAATAGATCATGTGACTTTCTTTATCTTTCTTTGTATATCACCCACATCAGAACCTTTTTTTTTTTTTTTTTCTTCCACTGGGAACATCTCCTTGTCAATATCTTTATGGCAAAAAGAGTTTCCCAAAATTCATGTCATATCTTAATGTCCCAAAGCCCTTAAGAGAATACTGTTCCATTGCAGATGTCTGCAATATAATGCAACATTTCTTCAGTGTGTTGCTATGTTTCAAAAGATTGAGACCTCCCCCTACGAGCTCACAGTTGGTCAGAGGAGCAATGCTTGAGCTGAACAGCAGGCAGCTCAGAGCATGCAGTCAAAGCATCTCTTTACTATCTGCCTCTTGATTTAGCAGCTCTTGGATTAGCTAATTTCTTATAGGTGTCACAATAGCATGGACCTTCAGAGGACATTATTCAGTTGGTCCAAAAGTTGTACTTTCAACAAGGTATTCCCATTATGGTTCAGTGGCCAGTTCCTCCCTCCTCCCATCCCACTGTGTGCCAGGGCACTCTATGCAGAGTGTAGCCGGTGCTCTCAGGCACTTGCTGTCCCCTCTACAGGTAGTACAGGATGCTGTCCTGTTTTTTGGTGGTTTTTTTCTTTTCCTTTTCCTCCCCTACTCTTTTCTACTGGGAACATTGATGGAGTTTGTGGTGAGCAAGTGGTAACCATGGACAAGCTGGGCTGAATCATCTTTAAACCAAAGGCAAAGGGAAGGTGACTGGAGAATTCGAGGTATTTTTACCAGCAAGCGGTTATTATGTCCAGAGGTTAGTGCATGGCTCACGTGTCCAAGGAGGAAGAGCACTATGCAGCAGGAAAACTGCAGCGTGCAATTGAGTTATGTCTATTCACAGAGGGTTTAAAGAAAAATGTTTCTTTTGTAAGGTTGGAAGGGTGTTAATGAAATAATTAAACAAGTATGTCATCTTCTACATCTCGTGGATGTTAAGTAAGACGTATCCTAAAACTTACCCTATTATAGATTGCATTCTCTATTCTTTGCAGAAGTTAAATGGTCATGACAATGTAACTATAGATAAATTCACTGAATTTGGCAATGTTCCTATTCAGGTCAGCTGGAATTAATATAGTATATCAAATGCCTTTCTTGCTGTCACATGGTAAGTCACTCCTTTCATTAATTTTGTAATTGGTTTTTTGGAAGGAATCTTGGTTTTCTGCTTTTTCTTTTATAATTTAATACTCTTTAATTCACTCAAACCAATTACTAGCCAGTAAATATTTTCTTAGTATTTGTTCCAGTTTTTGTTTAACAATAAAATTTGCAGGAACATTACCAGAAACACTCTCTTTTTTCTTTTTTTTCTTTCTTTTTTCTTTTTTTTTTTGGAAGGGAGAGATTTACTTCTTTTTATCCTTTTTTTTTTTTTCCCCCAGTATCTCCCTAGATATTAATAACTTTTGGAAAAGATTGGCAGCTCTTCTCTGCAAGATAATTCTTAGAATTTGCTCTGAGGTTCATTGTCAGCTCTCATATACAGATGTTACAAACTTTCCGCTTACATCCTGCTTTCCAGCAGGCTGGCCTTTCTAACGGTACAACCAGAGAACCAAATAATCTGTAGTCTTGGGGAAAACAGTGATCCTGTGCTCTTGGGGAAGTTGAGTTCCAGTGAAAGTTTTAGGATGTGTGCAGCTGATTACTGCAGTCTCAGCTGCTTTGCTGGGTGATGGGTAGTGAGTTGTTACTCCTGAGGTTGTAGCTAAAAGTCTATGCAGTGTATTCATGCTGTTCACACGGGGCGTGTCGAGGAGCAGGCTTGGCTATGATGGTGAATACCATGTGCTTAAGGATGGATGGGGACAGAAATTATGCAGAGTGGCTTGAACCTTTTCAGAGTCATTATTTTATGTCATAAATCCTTCTCTTCAACCACAGTTGACCTGCATTCCTAGGTACTTATCATCGGCTTTCAGTAAGACTAAAGTACTAACATCTGTGGAGTAACCCAAATTTGTGTATAATGACCAATCCTCTGCGAACATTGTCCTCTGGGATCGTACTTCCCTATCTGTGATGAATAGGTGTGACCAGGGTACTGCGATGCACGCTGATCACTGGAAATTTTCTGAGCAGTGCCAAGAAGTGCCCAGTGTCTTTTGGAACTGCTCTTCTGCTACATCAGCAAGCCAAAGATTGCTTTGCCTGGATCCAACCCTTTGCCTAGGGTACAAGTTATCAAGGGTTTATCTTTAATAGTTGTTGTTTAATGTTATCCTCAATGACTAATGGATTTGAAAATTCTTTATTGTTACCAGTTATGCAAGCACAACATTCTGCTTTTTCTCCTAAGCCGTTCTTTTCTTCCTAATGATCAATTTTATCACTACGTTTGGAAATGTATCAGTTACGTTTGGAAAGCAAGAAAAAAAAACAAAAACCCACCAAAAATACCCCCCTTAAATCTGGCAATAACCCATAAGTTTTCCCCTGAAGTCTTCAACTTTTCTTTTAGTACTTCTCAGCAATTTCCTTTCCATGCAATTAATTCTTTCCCCTTTGTCACTATTTTCTGGTGCTCCTGGAAGTAGTGGAAGGAAGGGGAGGAGCACAGAACAAGCACTGATTTTTTTTGTTTTTCTATTTCAGCCCTTTCTCCTTTCAGCTTAATCTAAAATCCTGGCACATTTCTCACAGATGTTCTACCATTAGCTTAAAGTAAACAGAAATCTTTGCATTCTCTTCGTTATTCTTCTTTTTCCTCTTCCTGGTCCCTATGCCACCCTTAATTCTTGATCATAGTGGAGAAAACTCTCATCCTTCACGTTGCTCAGACCTAGGTATCAGTTTTGGTTTGGACATCTCTGCTGATGTGCAGTCTAACTCTGAATCACTAATTAAAACTAAATCCTTTAACTAAAATTAAATCAAAATTATTAAAAAATAATTAAATATATTGAAATTAATCTCTAATCTTATCCAGGTTCTTATACTAGGCAGTATTGCACATTTACTGGATTTTCAAGCGGGGGATGTTTTGTGCTTGCTTTCCATTGAGGGCAGCCCTCCCACACAGGAGTTCATTGCTCCCAGTGAAATCCAGAAAAACACCCTGCAGTTGTGCTTTGGGGTGTGCCTCGAAATGTCCTCTCCTCTGGGCTGTTAACCCAAATGTGTCAGCAAGAAAGCACTGATTTACAGTCTGTGTGGTCCAGGAATGAGAAGATGAAACTTCTGGTGGGCATCACGGGTACAAGAGATCTGGTCTTTCTGCCTTGCCAAGGGGGCAGGATCACAGAATCATAAAATCATTTAGGTTGGAAAAGGTCTTTAAGATCATCAAGTCCAAGCATTAACCTAACACTACCAAGTCCACCACTAAACCATGTAGGTGCTGAAGCCAAGATAAAAAAACCCCAACATCTCCAGACCTAGGCCATACCATTTCTGAAATAAGACATGACTTTCGGATATTTAGGATTGTCTGTCATTTGGAATGACCGTTCCAGGGGAAAAGCACTCAAAGATTGGGAACATGGAAGAATGAGGAGTTTTTTTTTAAGGCAAGAAATATGCTTGAAAGGAATGAAACAGGGCATAAGGTCAGAGTTACATCATCTAACTGTGCTTGCTGAGATGCGCACATCGTGATCTTCATTTAGAGCTTTTGCCTGTCTGACATATAAACTGTGATATTATTGGAGAAAAAGCCCATTACTAATACATTAATATAATTATATTATAATAATTAATTATAAATAATTAAGATAAGTTATGTCATAAGGCTGGGCAGCTTGCTGATCTGTAGAATAACAGTTTGTTTAATAATTTTGTGTCCCAGTAACTGCAACCTGCCTGAACTCTATACCTGACCTGAAAGGTCACTCTTAAAAAAACCTCACATTAGGGCTGACTTTCCAGTTCTCTTTTCTCTTTTTTCTTAGTTTTCCTGACAGTTTATTTTTTAGAGACTTCTTAACTTTTAGGTAGCGTTTAGCCATAGATTCTAGGGCAGACCTGCAAAGGCAAAAGTGAATCACAGTGCTCGTTTTGCCAGTGCCAGAGCCCTGCAAAGGCAGGGCAGCTGCTGCAGCTGCCACAGCCACCCACCCACAAGGGAGGGAATACCTGACTGGGCAGAGACTATGGCTGGAGGAAGTTCTTGCAGCTGGTGCTGAGCAGGCTCACCTGGCTATTCTGGCAGCCAAAGAGGAGCCAGGCTGGTTATTTAGGGGTCTACATCAGCCTCCCTCTGTTTTAACCTTTCTTTTCCTCTCCCTCTCCCTAAGTTTCTGCCTGCACGCTTATCCCCCTCTTGCAGGGTTCACTTGCCTCTGTTTCTGAGAAGCCTTCAAGCAGTTTAGTCACAGGGTTAGTCAAGAAAAGCAGATAACTGAATTTGAGAAAAAAGGTTTAAATGAAAAGGCAATGTTATGGTCGAAGTGGCACGGCATCAAAGGATTCGCCACCTCTGATCAAGTCCTGTGTAAAGATAAGTGTGTCAGTTTGCTGTTGATTGAGTAAATTTGCCTGAGTTATGCTTCACTGGATCAGTTTATCACTCAGCAGACTGGTGGGATTGTTGCATGGACACGTGTAACAAACCTGGAGCAAGGTGGCTATTATGTTCATGCAGTGTGAATTAAACTGTTAGTATTTAATAATATACAAATTTTTTCCCCTTCAATTTGTCTTTGAGACATTAAAATACAGACAAGGAATAAGAGTTGTTTCTTTTTCATCAGTAATAGCTACTTAGGGCACAAGATTCAGGGAATGTTCTTGGCTTGCCTGTTAAAGAAGCATTCATTACTTCATTATAGTTACCGCTTCCTACCGCTTAAAGAGTGCACAGTTCCACAAATTTAGACATCAGTTTGTATGTCCATGTGAATTTGTCAGTACTTTCCTTATTTTTTTATGTCTCAAAATATTTGGTTTTTGCTTCATATTTGTGTGGAATCTAAAAATGAGAAGATGATATTTTTCAAAAAAAAGAACAATATTAAAAACTAAAAGCAGTTCCTTTTCCTATATCCTGTTTTATATATACGGAGCTGTCAGGGTTTTTTTCTCATTGTTAATACGAAAAATGGCTTAAAGATGTGTTAAAATATAGAGGGCTTTTAAAGATAAATTTACTGATAGTTTCTGCCAAATTGTTCTGCAAAGTAGAACTGAGAACAGGACAGAAGATCCTTGCTTATTTATCTTTGTTGTTGCTCTGTTAGGTTTTGGCTTTTTTTTGTAGATTTTCTCAAGAGTGTGTTTACTGAAAATATAGCCTGTTAAGCTAGAGCTAAGAGGCAAGTCCTTGGGTTCCTGTTCTTTCTTTGCAAATAACATTTCCCAAAGACATAGACATATTGTGCTTGTGATTTACAGAAGCTGCATCTGGCTCAGGAAGCCTCCATAGACGAAAATAGCTGGAGATCAGCCAGGTAAGGGGAGAAATGTCATGGACACTTACCTGTTCCTACACCTCCCTAGGCGTCTGCTTATGGACAGTGCTGGAGACTTGCTACCAGGCAGTTGTCTGACCCAGCATGGCCTGCCTTATCTACTGCCTGAGGGACTATATTTCTCTGAATAGGGAGGACAGGGTTTGCTCTCCTCCTGGAGGTGACAGACTCATGAGTGAGAGTTGCCATAACGGCATGTCCCTGGAGTCCAACTGGAAACCCCACTTCTTGGGAACTTGGCACTAAGTTGTGTGCGTGTGAGGCTCAGCTGTTGGCAATTGATTTTGTCTGATTATCAAAAGGAAAATGAATAAATAGCTTCAGTAGTTATGACAGCTTCAGGCTATCAAAAGGAAAACTGTGACAGAAACATTTCATGGCATCATCTGACTGCCAGTATACTGACCAAACCTAATCATTAAAAATAGGGTTTGGTTCAAGCAATGAGAGCATACTCTTAGGAGTTTTTTCTGCAGTCTTCAGCTGGCTGCAAAGAAACTTGACCTCTTACGCTTTTAGTTTTTCTCACAGGTGCCCCAAAGGTTTAAATAGTTTGATACCCAGGGCAAGGAGTGCTGGGCCTGTGGAATCTACATGTAGAGGCTTAGAGCTTTGTGTATGTTCAAGGTTGTCTGTGCTAGCGAACAGATACGGTGCAGCTGCAGCAATGCTGTGCTGTCTGAAGATTCACAAATGTGGATGTTTGCTGGTTCCTGGCTCACCTAGAGGCATTTGGTTCTTCATCCCACTTAGGAGAAAGGTTGTTGGCTTAGCTGTGTTTCTGGGTGATGGTATATTTTTCCTTTTTTTTTTTTTCCTCACGGAAGTTACAGGAATCTCTGTGTTCGCGGGGCGGGGACTAGGCTGGAGTTTGGTTGTTTGGCTTGGCAAGTCACAGATTAACCTGAGTACTGCACACACGTGGATGGGTGTGCATCACAGCTCATCCCCTCCTTTTGAAAAGGACATAAGCAAGTAGTGAGAGGCAATATATCAGCTGGTCAAATGTACATTCAGTGAATATGAACAAAATTTTGGAAGGAGAAGAGGAACAAGAGAAGGAAAGGGATCTTTCCTTTTTCACTGCTTTCTCAGTTCCTCCATTATAAACTCAGGCACTGCATTTTTTTCCCATGAGTCCTCTTATAGTTCTTTATCTGTGGACCCTCTCTTCTTTAACAACCCATTTCTATAATATAAAAATAATAGGGCTGAAAAGGGTGCGTATCTGAAGTGGAAGAGGCAGTATATGCCTCATGCTAATGGAAGGAGGCATGGGTTGCTGTTGAAAACAGCCTCCGCAGGAATACAGAAAGGGCCCAGGTGGGTGAGGTGTCCATCCTGCTGGGTATCCCACATGCTGCACCCATCCTGCCCTGACTGTAAGAGCAGAAGAGCTAGTAGCACTAACAGTAATGCTGGGAAAGAAATAAAAACCTTTGGGGACTCCCATAAAACCCATATGCAGGTAAATAAGTGCTTTATGAAAGCCTATAGTTCTGTGACAATCAAAATAACTAAATGCAAAGTATTCTGCTACATGTCGAAGGCTATGGTATGTGTTGGAGGTTATGCTGTGTGTTGGTGTATTTATTTTGATGAAATTATTTTGGAATCTCACTCTATTGTTCATTTTAAGCATATCCAGTGCTCTTAATATTGATCCTGTAGAGGTTAAGTTAAATAATAATAGTAATAGAAATTCCTTTTAACCTGAATTTAGGCATAAATGATCAGCAACAATTTCCTTTTCCTAAATAGGCAATCTGAGTGCTTTACTACTGTTGTGCTGCTGTATTTCTGGAGTAATTCATGTTTATTTTCTAACTCTGCAAGATAGGCAGCTTCTGCAAGGATCATCTTCCTGCTGTACATTGTTCTGTGTTAACTGCATATGTGTTGGAATAGTGTGCATGTAGTATGAAATGTTTTAATTCTGTGCCTGATTTACAGTCATATTTTACCAAAAATTAGCTAGCTAGTACATTTAGAGAGGGATGAAATTCATGGCAAAAAAGCCCATTGTGCCTCTCGAAAAATATTTCTAAAATTCATCCCAGTTCCACCAGTTTTTTTCCCATTAAAACATGAAAAAATTATTATGAAAAATAATTAACTTTGTTTCATTTTATTGATAAAATCTATGTTTTGAAAGAAAATCAGCCTTAATTTTGAAATTTCTTTAATGATATTTAGCAGTAAATGCTTTCCTCTTTCAAATATTTGACAAAAACCACTTCCTTCCTGTCAAACAAAATTATTTTGATAATCTGTTGATAGTTTCTTCTTGCACCCTAACATTTTCAGCATTTCCATGTGGCGGTCATATTTAAATGAAAAGTTGGAGGAGTGAGGGAAGAAGAGAGGAGGGACATTACTTTTGCTTTTTCATAAATTTCTCCTACCAAATACATAGTCCATACCTTTTCCATCTCTCTTGACGTCTCCTCATCTCCTTCTTTATTTGTTCATCTCCGTCCCACACCAAATCATAAAAAGAAATAATTACTTGTACAGGCTTTTTTCAAGAAGTAGCTACAAAATTGAAACTAATTCTGTCATTAAATTGTGCTGCTAATATAAAAGGGCAGGCAGTATAATGTGATATTCTTCGCATATTCTTAGAAATTTGGCTTTACTTAGGCTATCTGATAAATCTTGCATAGATTTTCGACGCAGGTCTTTCTGTAAAGCTCTGTGTCTTCACTAAAGACAAATAATCTGTGTGAGTAGCTTGCTTGGCATGCTTCTGCACTGTAAGGAAAGTTGGGATTGCAGACTGTGTTAATATATGTGAACAAACTTTAAACTGCTGGACCACATGCAGCCATGGTAGCACAGAGTGCTTGGAATTACATATCTAGTGTATATCCAGACCCCAAAGCAGACTTTGTGATTTGTGCTGTCTTTTGTTACTGTGTCCACTCTTCTATCAATGTCTGACCTGAATAGTAGTATTTTGATCACGTCTACAGCTGTAGTGACCATCAGGAAAACAGCTTCGCATAGGTAACAATATAGGAAGCATAAAGACTACCAGAAAGCAGTAGCTTTTTAATACATCCCTGAGAACTATCTATTCCTTTGCTTCCCCCCTACGTTTTATCTCCTTCTAAGGTTTTTTGCTTATACACGTTCTCCAGCTGTACATTTGCACCTGTAACATCTGTGCTCTTTAACATCTGCTAAAGCCTTGGTTGTATTTACCAGTGAATGTCTGAAAAACGTTGATTAGAGATGGCCCACAATAACATGGAGATATTGAAACAGCTGAAAACACCTCAACTTATTACTAGTCTGTTACTCATAGGAACATCTGGTTTTGGCAGGACGTCAACAATGCAGGGTTGACCTTTATGACTTCAGTTAGTTTCTAATATTAGAAAAATAGATGGACACAAAGATGGTAGAGAATTTAATGAAGGTGGATCATCTTTGTCTAAAATTTTAAAATGGTCTCTTTTCTGCAATTGTATGCAGATTTTTATTAACACATTCTCTAATTTTTTTAAAAAAAATCTTTTAGAAATGAGGAGGTTCCTATTAAATCATGTATTTTGTGAATGTTAATAAAGTCCTAACTCTGTTCTGTAATGTGTATTTCCAGTCTAACGTTTTCCTCACTCGGTTTTGTAGACTTTCCCTCCTGCATCTTTTCTGAAGATTGTATGTTTATAACAGTATGAAAACAAGATCTATTTGATCTGTGCCTGATTGTGCATCAGATTTTGAAATATTAAAAAAACGTAAATGCCCAATGTCTAACTGGGTAGGTCTCTGATTTTTCCAATAGTGGCAAAGTGATTTCTAGACTTGCTGAATCAAATAGGACTGCCTTTCCTGGAACATCAGTTTAATACTAGGAAAAGTTTTCACAGTTTATGACTAATCAAGTTTCTGTTGGAAGATAATGAAGTTGACTCTGGTTTGGATTAAAGTCTTGTCACAAAGGAAAAAAATACTCTATAGTTGGACACTTCAGAAGTGAAACCCATGCAGTGTAAATCATGCTGATTCACCTATTTCAGATACCTCTGCTAAAACTAATAGTGATTTCTGATTTGTTAGTAGGCACTCAAAATCTTAGTGTTAGGGGACAGAAAAACGCATGTAAAGAGCTTCTGGGTACTCTTGAGGCCATTAGAAAGCCCATTGAAGGAGAAAGGAATCTGCCCGCTGACTTGAATGGACTTTTTCTCTCCTAATGCTCAACAGCTGTAACAAGGAAATTAATTTGTTTAACCTTCTGATTTAAACCATTGCTAATATTATGTTTCTAGGAATTAATTTGTTCATATAAATCCTGACCTTTCTTGAGCAGATGGTGATAATGCTGACAATGAGATTGTTACTGAATGGCATGTGGGAAATGTGAAGCCCAAATAATATGTTTGATGGCTGGTGATCAAGCAAGAAACTAATTTGTTGACAAGTAGGTTTTATTTGAACAAGTCTATTGCAACCTGAAGTTTTCTGTAAAAGTTTCAATGCTCTTGACACCAACAGGCTCTTAGATATGTAGTTGATTGGTGCATAATCTTTTGATAATATTTTTCTGAGCGTTTTAGTGGTGTAGTAATGGCTAAATTCCAGTTGTCGAGATTCTAATTTGATTAGTAATATTAAGTGACAGAAGTGGCAAGGACCTTCCACATTAAAGAGACTGAATTTGCATGAGTTACTACAGCAAAATATCTCATGGAATTGCATTGTATCAAAATAACTGCAAATTAAAGTCTCAGTTACATTTAAAACACTTAGGGCATATACATCTTTTTACTTTGTTTAATTTGTTTAAATTGAAAAATATCCTGGTAGCAATCTTAAAAAATAATATGAATTGTGGATCTATAGTCTTTGCAACAATTTGGTGGAATAGACTGTAGTTGTGACAAACTGGTGGATGACACAACAGGCAGTGGCTCATACTATATAACATGACATTTCCCAGCATTTTGCTATTTCTCTTAGTAGGAATAAGGATTGTGTAAAACTGACTTGTCTATTGAGAATACTGACTGAAAGGTAGTGGCAAAACTATTGTATTCAATGTGTGAAGTATTATGATGCAGGTACAAATACTAAGAAATATCTCTTATTTCCATTATCTTCTTACAGCACAAATTACCCAATTAGTGTTTGTGTTTCTATTAAGTGTTTTATTTGGTAGGGATGAGAATTCAGAATTAAATTTAAACAAGGAGAGAAGTGGAAATAGTAAACACTAGAGTAGGAAGGCTAGGGTTTATTATTCCATTAGAACAGATTGGATAATTTTTTTTCCAGGAGGGAAGGCATATGGTCTTTAAATTTTATATTGCTACTTGGTGTCTTCAGTCACAGAGTGTCACTAAATAGGTTTCAATATCTTACATGAAGATGGTGTTTTCTAGGAGAACAGTTTGTGAGTAACATATGTATGTTGCTGTTTAGATTAGATATATCACCATGTACTAGTAAACTTGCAGAGATGTGTGTGGTGAATTCAAATAAATTAGGGGGCCATCTGTTACAGAGGATTATTTTTAGTCCCTTAAAAGCCAATTTTAGTGCCAGGATTACTACAGTTTGTTCAAATTGTTGTTGATTACAGTTATAAACAGGAGAGAATAAAAAAGAGTGATATAATTTACTCCTGTTTGTATGTTAGTCAAGACTAAAATGTATAGTAGATTTTTGCTCTTTTTTGAAAGTAAAGAGCTCTAAACTAAGTGCATAAGGAAGGATGAACATGTTACTAATCTACTGCATATTTGACTGAATTTCCCCACTAATTTAATGGAAAACTCTCCCCTTAGGACATATGGTAACTTGGTGATAGCAGCAAGATTTAAATTTTTTGGGGCTGGTGGAGGTAACTTGTTTGAGGACGTATTAGTATTGTGAATAGGAAGAGGTCCAAATACTGTGTTTGAAAACAGATGACGCATAACCTGCTGGCCTTGGTATTTTGCTTGATAAGTATTCCATTAATTTATGAAGAGACTTTCAGAAAATTGGTTTAATCTAGTCATACCTCTGGGACAAAACAAGCCCTCAGCATGAAAAAAATTACTTGGTTTCTTCTGGCTCAAGAATTAAGTTACATACCAAGGTAAAACAGGGATAAATGTTTCTAGCAATTAAATTAGTAAAAGTGGTCTGCAGACTATGTTTAACAGTATTCTTTAACTATCTATAATTGATTTTTTTTTTTTTTTTTGGAAAACCACAGTGTACTATCAGGGCAGGTCAACATATTAATGTTTGTCCCTATTATACTTTCAGCAGAAATTTTGTAAAATAATAGACTTATATTGGATATTATTTCAGTAAGTTGAGTATTGAAATGCAGTAATTGTCAAATTGCTCGTTGGATGATTGCCTATTTAAGCAATGCGCCACTAAAGCGTAAGGACCTATACTTGGGTCACAACAACCCCCTGCATTGCTACAGGCTTGAGGAAGGGTGACTGGAAAACCGCCCAGCAGAAAAAGACCTGCGAGTGTTGGTTGACAGCTGATTGAATATGAGCCAGCAGTGTGCCCAGGTGGTCAAAAAGGCCAACAGCATCCTGGCTTGCATTAGCACTAGTGTGGCCAGCAGGGCTGGGGAAGTGATTGTCCCCCTGTACTCGTCACTGGTGAGGCTGCACCTTGAATACTGTGTTCAGTTTTGGACCCCTCACTTCATGAAGGACATTGAGGTGCTGGAGTGTGAAAGAAAGAAGGGCAACAAAGCTGGTGAAGGGACTAGAGCACTAGTCTTGTGAGGAGCAGCTGAGGGAACTGGGGTTGTTTAGCCTGGAGAAAAGGAGGCTGAAGGGAGACATTACCACTCTCTACAACTACCTGGAAGGGGGCTGGGGTCAGTCTGTTCTAAGTAACAAGCTATAGGAACAGAGGAAACGACCTCAGGTTGTGCCAGGGTAGGTTTATGTTGGATACTAGGCAAAATTTCTTTACAGAAAGTGTTGTCAAGCACTGGAACAGTCTGCCCAGGCAAGTGGCAGAGTCGCTGTCGCTGGTGGTACTAAAAAGGTGTTGAGTTTGTGCTTAGGGACATGGTTTAGTGGTGGACTTCGTAGTGTCAGGTTAAGAGTTGGAATTGATGATCTTAAAGGTCTTTTTCAATCTAAATGATTCTATGATTCTATATATATCAGTGTAAAGAAAAATGAGGGAAACAGGCATGCAGAATAACACAGTCCTGATTCCAGTGCCCTGGTTCCAGTGGTGTAAACAGATGTTCTGTTCTGTTTCAAGTATTTCTCACTCTGTATTAAGCTCCGGGATTTATTGACACTATTTCTGTTTTTACCTAAGGCACTTTGCCTGATAGATGGTGTACGTGCTCCTTGCCATACTTTGCCCTGCAGGGGTACATTTCTTTCCCTACTTTGGCACTCCTCTAGCCATCTGATTCACAGTCTTTGCCTGTAGGTTTGTTTTCCCTATGAACACATTTCTATCCCATTGAGTAACATGTGGTGAAATATTGTAGCAAAGCTCCCACCTTGTGTGCTTTGCAGCTTTCGTAATTTCAAACCAAAAAAAGAAATGTGGCAAAATACGACAAAAACCGTGTTCAGCCACAGAGATGATTTGCAGTATGTTTGGGATGTACGGTGAGAATACTTCAAGAAGAGTGTTAGCACACACCTAGGTCTTCTCTGAAATATGGTAAAGCATGCCATTGTCACATTAAAAATGAGATGATTTTTCATCTTGGCTTCTTAAATCAATGAACACAATGTAGCTGAAACCAATTTTCTTCAGTCATTCTTTTAACAGCTATGACATAGTCCAATTTTTGTGTACTTACTTCAGTCCCCCAGCTCATCTTTTGTCGTGATCAATGGGAAACTTCCATTGGCTTCGGTTCTGCCTCATTATCTGCAAAATGGTACAATTTAAGTGAAACAAAACTTTTCCTAAGGACGGTGATAAAAATTGTGTACCTGGTAGAGTACTTGGAAGTATGTTCACACTTATATGCACTATGGATCTCGACATGTATTTTTTCCCAGGAAAATGTAAGCTCCAAATATTTCAGATTTAGTAGTTTAGGAAAGATTTCCTTCATAGTTAAATAATCTACGGCAACAGCTGTGGTGTATTCTTCTACTTTGAGTCAATGTCATGTTTCCTTTCACAACTGTTAATAAGAACAGGGAAGTTATGAAGAGCTGTTTTGTGCTACCGTGTTTGCGTGGACTAATATCTCACTTTGTGAAAAAGTCAGTTTAATTATTGGGATAATCTATAGAATAAAATAAGTCTTAATTTTGTAATATCAAAGTATCTGTCTTGATGGAAGGTATTATCTAATAATGTCTATTTTTTATATGTATGTACATTTTTTGAGGGGGAATTTTAGTCTGAGATTTTACTATTAGGAAAAATTACCTTTGTGTTTTATTAATGAAAGAAGAATAATTTTGTTTCTTGTCTTCTCTTCATATTATTTTCATTTTTCTTCCACAGTGCAAGTCTGCTATGCAGGACTTTGCAATGCACTTTCCACCCCTGTGTTTATCCAAAAGCTTTTGTTAGCCATTTGTGTTGAAAGGGTGGGCATTTCAATGTTTTGCTTATAACTGCAAGGTGAGGGTGATTGCCTTTAAGAATTAGAACAAGAAATTATTTTCTGCCCTTGTCCTGTTAACATATGCATCATTGTTTCTCTTCCCCTTGATCATGTTCCCCTTCATACTGCTGCTTGCATCTTTTGGTAAAACCTCCTTCCAAAATAACTGTCCTGACATTCATTAGAAACGAGGAAATGCTTAACATTTTAAAGAACGTGAAACTGTAATAATGATCTAATAATGTAATAATCTAATTTCAAATAAACTAGTAAATGGTGAAGAAGTTAACTGTTACGAAAAGTAATGTGTATTTCCTGTTATCTTAACAACAGTATTCTTCTGGACTTATTTTCCATGAGCTTTTCAAAACTGGAAGAGCTACTCTTCTAACAAGGATAATTAAAAAGCAACCTCGAAATCAGATTACATTTTATTGTTGTATAGAACTTGCATTTAGTCACTAATACATCTGTTCAGCTTTTGCCTCGGATTCTTTGAACCTTCTCTTTATTTATAGGTGCAGACTTACAGGGCGTGTTTTACTAGTGTATAGGTCTGCAACCATAATTTTTACTTGTCAAAGAACTGAAAGCAATCTTTGCAGTGTGCTTACAACTCTTCCAATTAAGTTAAGAGCATATGCTTTTTTAAAAAAATTACTTCCTTTCTAGAAACAAAGTAATAAAAAACTAAGCCTGAAGATGAAAATGGTTCCAGCAGTGGGAGTTTATTTTTAAACCGTAATAGATTTATTTTTAAATTTAACAGATCCTGTTTTCTTTTCAGGTCTGGTAATCTGTTGGGTTTTATTAGAGCAGTTACCAGGTTTCGTTTCATACAGACACGGACTGAGATTTACGGCAGAGGACATTCCCTGTGTGTTGGGAAGGTGGCCGGCGCCAGGCTGCAAGGTTCAAGGTGTTGCCCGCTTTTTCAGTACGGCCTGGGTGCCCGTCTCAATTTATCACCTTTTGCCGTTAAGGGCGGGTTATTGTGCGTGCGATACGACTTTTCTTGCAAACGTGCTTCTGGTTCAGCTTCCTTGCTCCCGAGAGTTTTCTATTTTGGTTCCCTGTGTCACGTGATCCTCCCGGCCAGTGAGAGCCCTGCAGAGGGAATGGCAACAGCCTGCTGGGATCAATGTAAGTCAGGAAAAACTCTTGGTTTTTTGCAGTTTCTGTCTCTCACACTCAATTCTAAATGCTGCTTTTACCCTGAGCCTTTGCTGGGCACACCTAGTAATACCTATGGAAATGCTTAGGAGTTAGGGTGGGGTTTTTTTTGCTGTGATTTATTTTTTACTCTTTCTAACGTTACTTTTTTCACAATGTTTCTTTTTTCCTGTGTCCTGCAGTGTAGTTGAGAAGCCTAAAAAAAGCAACAGAAAACAAACCAAATGAATTCCAAGTGTTGCCTAAAGTAGGTTTTAAGTTTAAAAAGGAATATTTCAGGTGCCGTAGTACTTTGTTTCGTGTGTGTTACAGATGGTGTCAAAAATCCTACGCTGCAGTTGAGAAAGAATGAAGTGATGCCCCCCGCCCCTTAGCCGAAATCGATCATTTTGGAAAAAGGACAACAGTAAACAAAACAATCTGAAATCACATGCTGGTGCCTTGGTCAATTGGCTGAGACCTAATGGTGAAAGGACTTAATTCAATGGGAGGGCAGTCATGTACGCGAGGCAGCGTGTAATTTTTCTGCTATGAATGAAATACGGTATTTTGATTTCAGCTGATGCTGAGCAATACTTATATGATATCCTGAGCTTGGTGACATTTGTCATTTTATTAAAGAGGCGCTTCCTGGTACGAAGTGAGAGTCTTGTCTTTCCATTTTTTAAGACAGGCTCTAAACTCAGTAGGTAAAATTTACCTGGTAGTTACTACTGAGTAGTGATTTTGCCTAACTATATATTTTTTTTTCTTGGATGAATATGATTTTCTGAAAATCCTCTCCCCCATAGTAGGATATAGGTATGTTTTACTTACTTTCTATTTAATTGTTTTTTGGGTGTTTTGTTTTGTTTTTGGTTTGTTTTATTTTTCTTTTTTCCAAACTACGTGTGCTTTCTTTGGAGTTTGCTTTTAAGTTTCAAAGGCTTATGTTAAATTTGGATATGTGATATGCCTTGATATGATATAGAAGTTTGAGAACAAGTGTTTGTGAAAAAGACATAATGAAATAAGCTGGAATCTCCTAATTTCCCCTCATGGCTTGCAGCCTGGACCCTGTATTGCATCACTTGGAGGTGCGAGGCCATTACTTTATTTTTTTTAATTTTCTTTACTTTTTCTGGGTTGCTGATCTACACCCCAGTGACCAGGCATTAGATGAAGGACTGTTTGAACTTTTTCCCCCCTCCTCCCTAAAAATCTACTTTGAACAGAGAAATATCACTTATGACTGCTCTGAAGTAGTGTAAGAACAGTGGTGAGATACGCTGGTTTTTCAATGTGGATCCTCTCATCATCATAGGTGCTGAAAATAAATGATGACCTAAATTCTGTGTTGGTTGAATTGCTGCAGTGTCAGAGGCGCAACAGTATCTACGTGTAAATACCTGACTCAGAAATGAAAACAATTTAAAAAAGCCATCCTCATTATGCAAACTGGATGAAACTTAGGAGCCAGTTTACAGACTTTTTTGTTTAAAAGCTTGCGTTGTTGCATTTGTTGATAAAGTGAAGTGTGAGCAGGAGAGAATATTGTTTATATTGCTTTTTTAAAAAAATGTTTGTTCATTAGGTGATAAAGCAAATACTAACCCAGTGTTGCCTATTCGCCTTTGCTTAAAGAGTTTGCACAATACCGACAAGAACGTTACAGGAATTTTGAGACCTCTCCTCAGAGCAGGATTCTCTGTCGCTTCCCACAACTTAATGCTTAGGCATGTGAACATGATTCCTCAGCTTAAGTGTGCCAGTCTCTGTGGTAACCAGAGCAGTTGCAATTGGTAAATTACAATGGGTTAAATCAGAGGATCTGTTATCACTGCTGCTTTTTTTCCTTTTTTTTCCCCCTCCCCCATACTGGATTATTTACTTCACTTGTGCTTGTCTCTGGTCTTTGTTTCTGAAAAGGAACATAAGGAAATTTTTTCTAAAAAAGTGCTTTTTTTACTGTGAAGGCAGTCCAACACTGGCACAGGTTGCCCAGAGAGGTTGCGCAGTCTTTGTCCTTGGAGATTTCCAGAACCCAACTGGACACAACCCTGAGTGACCATCTGTGGGTGACCCTGCTTGAGCCGGGGGTTTGCACTAGATGACGGGGACCCTGAGGTCCTTCCCAGCCACAGTGATCCTGGGAGTCTCTGAGAATTTTCTCCCCACAATTTGCAGAGGTAGACAGCACTGTTACTTTGCAGGGAGATCAGAAGTCAGGCATAGATTTACTCTTAGACAGTCACCCTCATATTTTAGACCTTGTCATTTCGCGGTCTCCGTTCAGTCATTAATCACTCATTTGGAGTGATGGCCGTGCATGTCTTGCTGGCCTGACCTAACGAATGCCACCTGAAATGTCACTGAGGAGCAAGTGGCTGCAGACATTCAACAGGGTTTCTCTTTCACCTCTTCCACACAGATATTCAAAGTTACTTCTGGCAGTAGTTTCTAAAGTCCTGTGTCTTTTTTGCACTGTCATGTCAGGCACCGCAGCGTAGCACAGTGGTGATGGGGAGACACTGATGGAAGGAGAATGAGAAAATAAGAGTAAAATTAGTGAGAGTACTGTGGGAAAAGCATAAGCGGAAAGTGAAGGGACAGAGCCACCATGGACTGGGTTTCTACACGTGTCTTGCTACACTACTCGCATCTCCAGGTGCTGAGGAGGTGGTACAGGAGCTTGCAAAGGCCACATTAGGGCATGTGGATGGACGGGAGGAAGAAGCAAGCCTCATGAGAGCCCTTGGAGGCTACTGAAAGACATTAAGCCCCAGTCCCAGCTCCTGTACGTGGAGTTGTACTCTAGAGGTCTGGTGAGTGGTGCAGGGAAACCTGACATGGTTTAGTGGTAAATGAAAGTACAAAAATAGTGAAAAGTAAAAACAAAAGTAAATTTTTTAAAAAAATATGTATAAACATAAAACGCATTTGCCAAACATTATAGAGAGTTCATTTAATACTCTTCCTGCTAACATATGAATATAAATTTTAAATAAAAATGGCTAAAAGTAATAATTTAATTTGTGTTTAGGAAAGTTGAGTTTAAATCTTTCTGCCGTAATGCTGTAGGTGATGATTTTGCATTAATATCGCTTATCTTGATGAGACACGAACGCTTGTCCTGAAAGATATTGCTGACATGAAACCAAACAGGTATGACTTTGGATAAATTCGGAGGGGAGCTGGAAATGTAGGTGGGTTCAGCCTTCCAGGGGAGGGGTAGGCTGGGACATGTCCCTGTTTACGAGAGGCCCAGTGAGTTGGCTGCAGTAGGTGAAGGCTTGATAGGAAGGAATACGCTCAGGGACTCAGAAGGCCATTTCCATTTCTGGCTAAATGGTTTACTGGGAATTTAAACACAGTATTTTTTTCCTGAAGAAGATGCAGTTTAAAAATATGATCATATTTTCTCACTAATTCTTTTTTCCCCCTTTTTAGAGGGCAATGCTGCAGATGAATGTGGAAGAAATTTGTGCAATACTTTTTAGGGGTGGATATGAGTATTTGATTCTGCAAGAGTAAAACATTCCTCTGTATTAATTTTAGGAAAAACCCATTCAGTAGCTGTAGCAGTAGTACATTCCAGTGGCTGTAGCAGCTGTCTGGCCGCATTCAGCTGATGCTTGGTAACTAGTCTGAGAAAGAAGATAAAACTGGAGAAAAAAATTTTTAGGTAATTACCTGATATTAAACAATTTGCTAGCTCTATAAGATGTATTTATTTCCTTTGCTTTTTTGGTGGCTCACATTTGCATATTGCACCTTCTGGAATTTGCAGGTATCTTTGATCTGAAAAAGCCCTTTTTCATATTGGATACTAAAAGCAATTTTTTAAATCATTTCCTAGACCTCTAATTTAGGCTGTCTCTGCTATTTGTTTTTTCTTTTTTAATAATTTCTGTTGCCATTACTTACTGCAGAAGGTAGATTAACAGACAAAAGGTCAGAATATTGTTAGTTCACCATTTAAGTATGTTCTAGAGTCTAAGAGATAAAACGTGGGCTTTTTTTATAAACAAAAATAATCTTTGGTTTTGAAAATATGTTTCTGTGGGATTTTTCTATTAATGTGCAAATATAACATTGTTTTAGTGCAGAGTGTTACAGGCAATAAAATACTCTTTTTGTTTGATTATCTTAAGAAATGGAATAGCTAAAGAAGAATAATCTACAAAGAAATAAGATTATGGAATTATGTGGATATGTTTCAAATACTTTGGGTTTTAAGAGTCCAGCTACCTTTCTATATAGAGTTACTAGTTTTCTGTCTGTTCAGTGCTAAATAGCTTTCCTTCACAATTTTTATGGCTTTCAGTAGCACAGCAGTTACAGGTTAGATCTGCCAAGGTAACTTGTGGACTAGCCTAACTGTCTATTCAGTCTCTATATCATCTGTGGCAGCTTAGCAAAACACTGTGAAGCTAAAATTGGTCAGATCTGAATTTTGTCAATTTTTTCAAAGCTCTTGGTTTGTAATGCAAACCAGCAGAGAACTAAGATCTTTAGATGCTTTTGTTCTCTGGAAGATTGTGGGTAACTTTAGTGTAACTGCTGATAATTTTGCCTTATATGTTCTTCAAGGGTTTGTATCTTTACAACTAAGGTCATTGAGATTTTCTTTTCCAATGATACAGCAGGAAGCATTTCGTAACCAGGTCTCATTTTACTGGCATCACCAATTTTGAGGTAATGGACCTGAGTGATATTTGTGGGTTCATCTTGCTATATTGTTATAAATCAACCACCTGCTTATTCATTCCAAAATACCATTAACCTCAGACTGTGTTGCTGCCCAGTATGCAAATACATCTGGAACTGATGCCAAGCTGTCTCCAGCATCCCAAGAAATCATTCAATTTCTGCTTGCGTTGTCTTCCTCTGGCTTTGTCTGAAGGGTGTACAGGCATAGGTATCTTGCCTGGACACTTTTGGATATGAAAGCAACCCTGAACTCTTGATTTCATGTGGTCATTAGTGAGCTGATGGCACATTTCACAAGAATAAGGAGTGATAATAATTATGTCCAAGCCAATCTGATTGCTCTGTTTTGTAATTCTTGTAATTTCCTGTAAGTCCTCTAACTTAAACTGGGCACATTTGTGGATTTGCTTCTTGTCCTAATCTGTTATATATAGTGCTATACCCTGGTGAACAGTTGCTTTGCACCAAATGACTGCATTTCTGTGATATTTCTGTATATGTTGGTGTACTAGACACAGAAGAGCTTGCACAAGTGAACACATGCACACATTTTAAAGCAGGAGCACATCAAAGGCACCACTTAAGTGAAATTTTGTAATTTTGTGGCATACGAATTGTATGAGTTCATAATTATTTCTGTAACACCTTGTTTTCTTGGGGAGTCTTCCTTGTAACAAAGCATTTGCTATTGCTCAGTGGCACAGTTTTGTATGCCAAGTGTCCATCACAAACAATGAAGAAGTAAATTTAGAGAAGAAAGAAAGTTGGCACATATGTATCTGAAAATTACTTTCATACTTCCTTTTGGACTTTTGACAAAAAGCTGTCTTTAAAAAAAAAAAAAATTGTTTTTTTCCTTTATTTCTTTTCTCTTGAAACCTAGCAACATAAAGGATGTACTGGTAGAAGTGACTTTAAAAAAACACTAGAGAAATCTGTGTCAAGAGATACTCAAACTTTATGAATTAGATGGTGAGTCAATTACGATATAATCTTTTTTTAAAGGAGGAATAGGCACAATAAACTAAGACAAACCATTCATCAAATTTGATCTTTGGTAACTTAAATGATTGAAAACTAGACAAAACATTGTACAACTCATTATGTTCAATGATGAGTTTTTGTGCTTGGGAAATGTATACATTATGAAGTGAGCCCATATCAGCTGCCTGGTGTTATACAACCCTTCGACCCAACCTGCTGCCATTGTCAAACCACCGAGATCTTCTAGTTCTAGTAAATGCTGGTCTGGTTTAAGTCCACCCACTGGGGTGTTAGGGTAGCGGTACAACCATGCCCTGCTCTCCCGGCATGGCCTTCCTGGTGGGTTTCCAGCCAGTGGAGTCCATCTCTGTGAATATCTGGCAATGGTGGGTGGGACAGCGAGGGCCTGATGTCCTGGGTAGCATATAATGCAAGACACGTGACTTGAGACTGCTCAAAGAACCAGTCTTGTGTTCAGACCTTAATGTCCCTGTGAGGACCCAGAGCGTGTTTGGCACACTTTTCGAATAGAGATTTCGGTTTAGTTTACCCCAAAAGGAATCTGTATTTTGTACACCCCAGCTGCTCTGCAAACCAAGCCAACGCAAGGTTTGGGGAAATCACAAAACCTTGCTACTGCTCTGAACAAAACTGATAACATAGACACAGCTTATTTTTATTAACTAATTGCCTTCCCTGTGCTAGCTAACTAACCTATCACTGATTTGTCTCAGCACTGGATCTGCTCTGGCAAATCAAATAGCTGCTTGCAAAAGACTGGCACTTAAAGTTACCTCTTCAGTCATAGAAATACAATCAAAGGGAAAAGCAGACATTTTGGTTAAAAGTGGAACATTCTTTCTCTCTCAAATATACTTTAAATCTGATTATGTGTCTTGTACACATGACTGAGTTACTCTTAGTTACCTTCAAGACTTCATATGTGCAAAGCAACTAAAGCAACTCACTTCTCTTGATCTAAAGAGAAGCAGAAACATATAATGCCATTAAGCAGAAACTTATTTCTGTGTAGGCAATGCACTAGGACTTGCTTCCTCATAGCCACAAGTAATGCATCTGCTACTTGCTAGTAAGTTTTTGCCTTAGTTTCATTTATTGAATCGAGCTATCCATCCATGGAGTTAACATCCACTGAGTTGGATGGCTAACCCAGTACTGAGCTGTCATAGCAACCAGATTGTGTAATTTGTTCACAGTCTTACCCACATTTATCGTAAAGCCCAGTTAGGCTGGTTTTTGTCTCGTTGACAGGCTGACCTAGAGCTTCACCTCTTTGGCAGCTGAGAAGCTTTTAATTTCCATACTAAATTTGCTTGTATTGCCATCTTTATTTCTTTGGCCTAAATGCCTTTTAGGTCTTGATGTTTATGCCTAATGTTGTATTTATAGAGAGTAGTCAGATTCCTCTCTTTTTTTTTTTTTAGTCTAAGTAAGCCAAATTTTTAGCCATCATTTGTTTAATAAATTCTCCAACCATCTGATCTTTATTGAATTCCAGCTGCCATTTCATCACTTGCTTTATGTTGTGAAAACTTTTTCCAACTCTTCACAGTTGGCCCTCACCATTACTACCCTGACATACTATCATCAGCAAACTTAGTTATATCACCATTTACCCTTTTCCCCAAGTCTATTAAAATATTAAACAATAGAGGCACTAATGTAAAGACTTCTCTTGTGACCTCCCTCTATCAAAAAAACCCTAATCAATAGGATTTGGTTTTGTGTTCTACTTTTCAGCCAACTATTTAGCCCCAGGGGGCCTGCCTGTGGCATCTCAGTTTCTTTGAGAGCTCTTGGAGATAGAGCTTGTTGAATTACTTAATTTAACTTCTTTTCACATTTGTATTGACTCCAGAATAAAAATACTTTTAAGAAAGCTCCCATGATGACACTTCTCCAAATACAGTATTTATGGATGCTCTAATTGTGTTCCTTATAGCCATTTCTGTTAATTTACCCAGTGGAGATGTCTGGCCACTTATTCTCAGCTACCTTAGGTTTTCCTTTCTTTTCCTCCTTTCCCAAATCCTTTTAAGATTTGACATGGCATTTTGTCTTTTTTCTGTCCTTTGATATTGAGAACTTCATCTTTGAATTCCTTTAAAACTCACTAGTTGGTCAACTCAACTAGTTGGACAACTTACTCTTCTCTGTGGATTTTTCTGTAGCCTCTTTTACAGACACTAACTTTCAGACAGATCCTTCACAACCTCCCTTAAGAAAGGTTCTGTTATTTTAATTTCTCTTAAGCTCTTTGTTACGAGCAAGGATGAAAAAACTTCATTTAGTTTTTCTGTTATAGCCTTATATTTCTCTCAGTGCTCCTTTTATATCTTTATGTTTCAAACCTCTGGACACTCTGGCAAGCTTCCTGATCTTGATGTACTTAAAAATAAGCAACAGCCCCCACACTCACACAAAAAACCCCTTGCAAGTTATTTTTTCAAACCTTTTTGGCTTGTCTTATTGCATTTTTTATATTTAGTCTGCCAGAGTTTTATTTTCTCTTTCATTGTCCTCTTGAAGACACCAACTGAAGTTTTTTTGAAGAGCTGCTTCAAATAACCTCTTACATGGGTAGTTAGCTGTGTTGGTTTGCCACGTTTGCTCTGCATCCCCCAGTACGTTCTGTCTACAAACATTTTGCTCTTCTGTTTGCCCACTTGTAAGTTCCTTTATTGCAACTTCTTTATTTCTATGCAATTCCTGTTTTTTCAATCAAGCAGTATTTTAGGGGATTAGTTGGCTTGGCTTCCTCCTACAGAGATGCTTAAGTCAAAGGCTTTCTGACTGCTGTTACCAACTGGCTCTTTGGTAGCGAAGTTCCTACAGATGGGGCCCTGTCAAATTAATATTTGCTTATCTTGAGGGTTATGTGTTTAGCTGCTCCCTGAGGCATTCATTAATAGTGACTAAAGGTTTTGGTTTTCAGTCATGCACAACCTTGATATTTACTTGATTGTATGGGAGCATTTTCTGTCTATGAAAACAGTTTTTCTCGTCTCTGAGTTTTTTAGAATATATAGACAGTCATCAGCTACAGCGTAGTTGGAGAAATCAGGAATAGTAAAAGCATACTGGGTGTTCCTTTCACATTCCTCTCAGTACAGGTTTGTTTTAATTTCCTAGCTTTTTCATTTTCACTATCAATGAGCTTTCCCTCTTCCTGGATGACCCCTCACAAATAGTCATGCAGCTGAATGTCTTCCACTACTACGGATGTTTTTTGACAGCTACATTTTGTTTCTTGCTATTAATTATAAATGTGTCTTCATACATTGTAACATGCATCTCTTGTGCTATCTTCTTCTTAATATCTGTTCTAAAATATACCAGCTAAATATGCCCTGTTGACTTTATTAATTGCTGATCAGTGTACTAGCTCAGATGTTTTCTTTTCTGAAAATCCTCCAATCTGACAGTATGTTTTTGATTTATGTGGTGACCAAATTACTGAATTTGATATACTAGGATGGGGATTTTGCATATTTGAAGAAAGTGTAGTCAAAATAGTCACCTTCTTGCACTTGCAGCTCTCTGAAGGAGCTGGAAAAGCCTCAGGAGAGGCAGGCAGCTCTGAGTGGCAGTGCTGCTTAGGTTTTTCACATTGCTGTGTCTTACAGTCCTTCACCTTGTTCTGCTCTTGGCATCTGGATGCTGTGAAGATTTGCAAGGGGGAGCTTGGGGAACACATCTCTGCTGTAACACTTGTTTTATCGGTAATGCCCACCGTATGAGTACAGGGCATTTACAGTCCAGTTTTCAGAGCTCGTGTGGCTGAAAAGATCTGCTTTGACCTGACTGACTGACTTGCTGTGTAGCACAACCTACAGGAGCTCTTTGAATTGTTTTCTTTTTGAAATTAGAGATGATTTAGGAAAGCAACTCTTTGCTTCATTGTAAGATTTCTTTAAGTCAGTCTGGTCAAGTCATTTTCCAATGGGTAATTATCTGTACTCTTAAGAGTGCTGTTTATTTCTGGCCGTTATGCATGTTATTCCAGTAGATGGTCTGTCAGTGACAAACAGAGGCAAATGTGACTCTTCTTGCTATTCCGTTTTTCCCTAGTGGGGAACACAAGAATTACTCTAACCCTATGGGCTCAAGGTAGTATTGGCAGCTCCTGTCCATCTGTCTGCTACTTCTCCAAATCTTTGTCAGTTGCTTCTCCTCAGGACAGAGCACTATGTCTAGCTAATGGCTTTCTCTCCCTCCCACTCCCCTCTGCTTTTATATTTGGCTATAATTGAAAGTATAATTATGTTGTTTCCCTGAAGGAAGGTTATAAAACATTCTATGTTTTTTCTCTTAAATAAAAAAATACTAATTTTATTGATGATTCTTCCAACTATTGTATTTTTCTGCACGTCTGGTTATTTATGCTATTATTTGTGCATTTGTGACCCTGAGGAAAATACAAAACAGTACAGCTGCCAGACACAACCTGCGAATTGCAGTATGACATGCTTGGCTGTTGATGTTTCTTATTCACCATTGCATTTTTTAAAGCCTAATAAATGGTTTTCTTTCATTTTAATATATGACAATTTATTTTGTTTCATACTTTTACCTTAATTAGATTGTCAGACTCTTGTATCAAATGCCTTACGGTAGGCAAAATACATTACACAACGCTATTCTCATTGGTCAAATATCTTGAATTAATAGGTATTCAGATAGTTTGAGAGGAATCACAGCATGCTTATATATAATATACTCATATATAAGCTTATTGGTTGGTATTATTAATTAAAACCTTGATTTCCCAAACCAGAACAGACTTATTGAATGCTGCTGTGTTGGTTTAGCATTGCTGTTATTAAGAATACCAATGTTTCATTTTAAGAATTGTCTGATGCCAATGTTAGGATTCTTTTTTGTTCCCTAAATATTTTAGAAAAATGCCTTCCTCACCTGAGCTACTGCCTTATTTTTGAGTTTCTTTGTTTCAGCTACTACTTTTCTAAAATTCCCAAAATGCTGTCTTATATCTGTTTTCACTTTATGAGTATATTCTTTGCATATATTTAAGCTTGTCATTATGGTTTGAGAATCTAAAGTTTTATCATCCCGGACAATTATTAAATTTATTTTTCACTCGTTGTTCATCTTCTAAACCAAAGAAGTACCAAATTTTATTTTGCTTTTTATTTTTTGAATCACGGTATTTTGATGAATTACAGCTTTTCCCAATAGCCAGTGAAGTATCCTTAAAAAGTTTTCAAACACCATTTGTATTTTCTAGGCAAATGTTTACTCTCAACTGATTTTAATCCTTGTTGCTTTCACATCTGTGAAACCCCCTTTAAAATTAGGCAGGGGTTGTGTGTCTATATATGACTCATTTACTGATGCTATTTACATCTTGTTGCAGTCAAATTGTTATCAGCTGCATCTATGTGATGGCAAACATTACTGTCTCTTCTTTTCTCAAATGATATGCAATTTCCCCATGATGGATCCAGCAGCTTTTGATTTGAGAAATTATTGTGTATGATTTTTAGGCTATCCAAAGATTTTTTTAAACACTGAAAACTGGTAAGGTAACTCTCAATGACAAGAATGGCTCATATTCTGTGTTTAGTTTTGCTCTAGACTTCTGCTGACCTTTTTTTATTCTTTCTTTAGATATTATTGCCCTTTGATTTGTTACTTTTCTTTCCTTGATTGCAAATTCCACTGTCTGGCAAGATATATATCATTAACTTTATTGTAGCGTGCTTCAGGTATTTAATAACATATTCAAAAGGAAGAACATGAGAACTATTCTTGATCTAGGTCCTAGTCTCTGTTGCTTCCTCTTTATGACCACTTTTATCTTGCTTTTCACTTTCTTATCACTCATTCTTCTTTTTATATTATTTCCTTTCCTCCTCTACACATCCCACATCTCATCCAATTTCCTTTCTTGGCTTCTTTTCTCTACAGACCTCCTTTTTCAGTCTTTTCCATCTCTCCTCACAGTTTATGGCTCTGGAGAAAGACTTACATTATCAAAGTTACTATTCTTGGCGCAGTATTAATTTACAGTGTCATACTAGTATTTAAACAGCCTACCCTGAGAAAATAACTGTACTTTTGAAGTGATGCATACCTCTAGAAAGATTTGGAATGCAGTCATTAACTCAGTTATTTTCTTGTTCTTATTTCTAGTATAAGTTTTGAATTATAATATTGGAATTAAGAAAACTCTGTTGGATACAGAAATTGCTAATGTTTTCACAACCTATTCCCTTTACCTTCATGGACCTGTTGATACTGCTATCCTAAAAAAGCAGTCAGTGGGGAGATAAACACTATGGGTGAAATAATGAAGAGCAAATACAAAACGCATTCACTGTCTCTGTCAGAGTTCATAGATTCTTGAGAAATCATTGAGTCTCATGAAGTTTAAGCCATGAACCTTAGTCCCGTGTGGTAAATGAGAACATTGACATTATTTCATACTTGATGATAGATTCTTTTCCTTTCATTTCTCCTTCTCTTCTTCCTCCCTTCCCTTTTACTGCCCCATCCCTTCTTCCCCCTCTCATAGCAGAGCTGCTCTGTTCATACTAGAATGACTGTGGAATTGAAACAGCAAAACAAGTCACCCCTGTATATTGCCTGTTAACTTTGGAAGATGTTAGCCTGTTCTAGGAGTCCTTAATTAAAGTACAATAGTTATATAAGAACATGGTTATTTGGTTTCAGCTGTTTCTTCACTTTTGATTGGCAGCCAGAACAGGAAAGTTGATTGTCCTTTCTGTTGATCGTATGTATTTGAACTAACAGCTTTATTGTTAGTTGATCCAGATGTTTCAGCCTGTGAGGTAAAGAAACCTCCTCTGTCTGTGTTATGTTTTGGTTTTGACCTGTGGGTCAGTTTATAAGGCAATGTGATGCACAGCCTAAACAAGACACTCTGTCCTCCTCTATCCTGGTGAAGGATTTCTTGCAGTGTGCTGGCAAGCCTGCCATTTCTGCAGGAAGTAACATAGCAAATGCTTGTAAAGAAAACTTGAAGTGATGTTGCCTGTCTTTATAGCCTTCTTTGTCCTGGAAGCAGTGGGTGGTGAAGGAAGAATTCACCTCCGGCTCAGTTGAACTGCTCCCAGTGCTGCTGTAAAGATTCTCTGGTGGTACACACTCTGGTGTGGCTTGGGCTGGAAGGTGTATTCAGCTTTGCTGTTGCAGGTTGTAATGCATAGGCTGAAGCATTGTTAGTTTTATGTTTCCATACTATTTCTCTTTAACACAAGGTTGCAGTTACCAGTCGATACCTGATTCAGGAGGAAACTCTTTAGTCCCTTTGCTGATGAACTTTCTACTGTCTGAGTCACTACTCTTTCCTCTTGCTTATTTCCTTCTCATTGTCACTATCTGCTTTATTTTTCTCTTTCTTCTTTCCTCCAGGCTTTAGTCTCTGCCCTGCCCCTCCACTCTCTCTGCACCTTCTCAACTGGTGACACTGCTGACTAAGACTTCCCTGTTTGGTATCTCCCTGCATGCATGCTGCTCCCCAATTACTTCATGTGGGTGGTCCTCAGCCCTCTTGATGACAGGGTCTGCTGAAGGCAGAGACTGTTTGGAGATCTCCCTGGAGCCTGTAGCTAGCAGCTCCATCACCTCCACAACTGATGTGAGTGTCAGGAAGGTTTGCACATGTTGTCTTGAGCAGGGAGGAGAAGCATAGCCAGAACAATGAAATGTTCAACAGCCTAGACACTGAAGAAATTCCTTTTTTATCAGTCTTGATTAATTTAATGGTTCAAAGATGGTTTTGGTTGCAAAAGTGTGTTCAGATACTACAAAGAAATTGAAAGGAAAATTCAGCTAAATTTAACAGCCTTCAATTTCTGCAGCTTATTCTCACTTCAAAGTAAGCCAAACTGCCACAAAATCTTTGTAAACGTGAATCACAAAGCTTCAATTTTTGTAATTACCTTTGAAGCAACTATTTTTTTTTTTCTTAGGGAAGAGTTGTTTCCTTCTCTGAGTCTGAACAAGCATTGGGAAAGACTTAGGCTTCATTCTGTAATGAATGTTTTCAGATATATAGACACACATGTATATATGTGTGCTTATACACACACGTGCCTATTTAAATACGCCTCTACAATGAATATGCCATTAGCACAGAGTTAATGTCATATATGAGGAAGTTCATTTTGGAGAGATGCTGCTTGGTGTTTCCTCCCCCGCTGTCCCACCAGCATATTTCTTTTCAAACCTGAAAGTATATATTGCTTTTGCTCTGAAAAGTATTGCTATACTCAAATTATCATGTTTCTCAAATGTACATTCAGTGTAGATTTCTGTGTGTTTTACTTAGGTTTTTAAAGTGTTGCTCTGGCACCTTGCAATACAGAATCATAGACTCATACAATACCAGGTTGGAAGGGACCTCGCAGATCATCTGGTCCAACCTTCCAGGGCAAAAGCACGGCCTAGATAAGATAATTTAGCACACTGTCCAGCAGAATCTTAAAAGCGTCCTATATGGGGAACTCCACCACTTCCTTGAAGACCTTATTCTAATGGCTGATTGTCCTTGATCCACTTTTGTCCAATCAGAATCTCCCCAGGAGTAACTTCTACCCATTACTCCTTATGTTTTTCATGTGACTCCTTGTAAAAAGGAGTAGCCACCCTTAAAATACTGGAACATGGTGATAAGGTCTTCCCTAAGTAAACAAGCCCAATTCTCTCAGCCTTTCCTCATCTGGCAGGCTTCCCACTCCTTTCATCATCTTTGTGGCCCTTCTCTGGACTCTCTCCAGCCTGTCTCCACCTTTCTTTGTACAGCAGGGACCAAAACTGAATGCAGTGTTCCAGCTTTGACCTGACAAGCACTGAGTGGAGTGAGACAATGACTTCTTTATCTCTGCTGGTGATGCCCTTGTTCATAGAACCCAGCATCTTGTCGGTGTTCTGCACCACAGCAGCACACCGTTCACTCATATTGAGTTTGCTGTCCACCAGGAGCCCCGGGCCCCTTTCCCCAGAGCTGCTCTCCAGCCAGGCAGACCCCAGTCTGTGCTGCACTCCTAGATTATGTTTTCCCAGGTGCAAGACCTTATACTTGTCCTTGTTGACCTTCATCAGGTTCTTGTTAGCCCACTCTTCCAGACTATCCAGGTCTTCCTCCAGGGTGGCTCTCTCTTCCAGAGTGTCCACTTCCCCACTTGGTTTGTTATCATCAGCAAACTTCATCAGGGTACACTTGATTCCATTGTCCAGATCACTTATGAAGATACTAAAAGCGTTGGGCCCAATATGGATCTCTGGGGGACTCCACTTGTGACAGGTTGCCAGTTTGAGAAAGAGCTGTTTACCACCACCCTCTGGGTGTGGCCTGTCAGCCAGTTCCCCACCCACCACACAGACCCCTAGTCTAGACCATAATGCATCAGTTTCTCTGGGAGGAGACTGTGGGGAACCATATTGAAAGCCTTGAAGAAATACAGGTAGAAAATGTCCACTACTTGCCCTGCATCAGCCAAGCAGGTTACTTTGTCATAGAAGGCAATCAGGTTTGTCAAGCATGATTTTTCCCTTGGTGAATCCATGCTGGCTTTTCCAAATCATGTGTTTTGTTTGACTTATGATAGCCCCCAGGAGGATTCATTCCATAACTTTTCCAGGGACTGAAGTAAGACTATAATTTCCTGGGTCCTCCTTTTAGCCCTTCTTGTAGATGGGTATCACATTAGCCTTCCAGTATTCTGGGACATCCCCTAATCTCCACGACTTCTCAAAGATTATGGAGATTGGCCTTGCAATGATGTCAGCCAGCTTAACATTCTTCGGTAGATAATGTCTGGGCCCATTGATTTGTAGGGGTCAAGCTCCTGTAGTAAGTTGTATACCATCTCTTCCTTCACTGACAGTGGGTCTGTATTTGCGTCAACCTGGATTTTTGTTCCCAAGGCCTGGGGCCCAACAGTGCTGGAAAAAACAGAGGTTAAGGAAGTGCCTCTGCCTTTTCAGTGTTGGTGGTGAAAAATTCACCTCTCCTGTTTAAGAGTAGGCCAATATTTCCCTTCTGTTTCTGCTTGTTTACATACCTGAAGAACCCCTTCTTGTAGCTTTTGACATCTCTGGCCTATCTGAGCTGAGCTTATGCTCATGCATCTCTGCATGTCCTGGCAATGCCCCTGTAGTTCTCAATGGGTATTCATCTGCTTTTCCATCTCTGGTATGCTTCTCTTTTGGTTTTGAGCAGAAACAGGAGCTTACAGTTAAGCCAGAGTGGTCTGCTACTCCACCTACTTCCCTTACCTTTCAAGGGCATGAAGTGTTTTTTGTGCTTTCAGTAGAGCATTCTGGAAAAACTCCCAGCACTCGCTGGTTCCTTTGTCCATCATGGAAGCTTCCCACAGAATCCCTCCCAAATGAGCTCTGAGTGAGCCAAAGTTTGCTCTTCTAAAATCTAAAACCTTTGTCCTACTACTAACCTTCTGCGTGCTCAGGCAGATCCCAAACTGCACAGTATTGTGAATATTGCAGTAAAGGCTATCACTAACTGAGATGTTACAAAGCCAGTTTTCTTGGTTTGTGAGTAGCAAGTCCAGCAGTGCCTCATTTCTGGTTGGCACATCTAACATTTGTATAAGGAAGCAGTCCTCTACACGTTCCAGGAACTTGATGGATGACATGCAAACTGCTGTATTGTTCTTCCAACAAATGTCTAGGTAGTTGAAGTCACAAGCAGGTTGATTCGAAGTTTGCTTAAGTAACCCAAATATTTCTCCATTGGCCTTATCATCTTGGTTTGGAGGTTTGTAACAGATGCCTACTGTAAGATCCCCCTTGGAGATGACCCCTCTGATCTTAATCCAGAGGCATTTTATAAATCTTCCAACAACCACTGTAACTGAGTTCTATACATTCATGGTTCTCTTTAACATAGAGCACAACTCCTTCACCTCTTCCTTCCTGCATGTCTTTACAAAACAGCCGGTAGCCATCCACCATGATCTTTCAGTCATGTGAATTGTCCTACCATGTTTCAGTTATTCCTATGATATCATAACTTTCTGACTGGGCATGGAGCTCCAGTTCCTCCTGTTTTTTCCCCAGGCTGTGTACAGTGGTATACATACACTTGAGGTGGTTGGTCTTCTGGTTCTCATCTCGGGGGGCAGCTAAGGATCATTTGTTGTTGATCTGGCTTATTCCCCAGTTGGTTGCACTGATAGGATCATTGCCACTTGGGACCCTGTCCCCTGAGTCCTTCCATTTAAAGCATGCATCACCAAGTTGGCCAGCCTGCTGCCAAATATTCCCTTGCCTCTTCTAGACAGGTGGTTCACATTCCTCCCTAACAGGCTACAGTCATCAAAGGGTGTCCTGTGGTCATAAAAGCCAAAAACCCTCATGACGGCACCAGCCATGAAGCTAGAAGTTAATTTACATTCTAGATATATTTCTGGCTGCTCCCCTTCATCTAACTGGTAAAATGGAAGAAAAAGTAACTTAGGCACCAATACTTTTCGCTGGCACCCACAGGGCTTTGTACTCCTCCTGGACTCTGCTCAGGTTCTGGCTTGCAGTGTCATTCATGCCCACATGAAAGAGTAACAGTGGATAGTAGTTGGTGCTCTTGACAAGTGTGGCACCCTTTCTGCAACATCTCATACCTTTAGCTCTTGGAAGGCAGCATACCTTTTGTGACTCCCTGTCAGATTGGCAGATGGGCGCTTTGGTGTCCATCAACAGAGAGTCACTCCTATGAACACTTGTTGCTTCCTTTTATGGTATCCACTGTGTGCTGCTGGTACAGATTCTCCTTGCAGACCCTGCTTGTGGGCATCTACAGCTGTTAAAGCTTCATATCTGTTTTTGGTTTTAATGCTGGAGCCACCAGGGTCCGACACACCTTATTCTCTGTGGTGTCCACTGTGGGAGCATGGTTCTGAAACTACTTATTTGTCTTTATGTTGGCTTCTCTAATACTCTGTGGCCTTTTAACTGTTTCTTGCAACTCAGCCACCTGACGCAACAGATCATCAACCTGTGCACATCGCTTGCAGGTACTTTCCTTTTCCCCAGAATGTTCTGGGCACTCATTGCAACCTACCATGGGTACTTAAGTCTTCTTCCTTACCAGTTCTGTCTGGTTGGAAGTGTTAGACATCTCAGGGGCTTTCTCTGTAGAAGCACTAAACCAGTGCTCTGAGGTGAGTTCCCACCATTTTGGTAGAGACATCTTGAGCTGGTAGGGTGGCTACGCCCTCCCTGAACACCCTTCTGCAAGAACTGATGTGCCATGCCCTGATTGATGCTCCACTCTCTCTCTGCCCACTCTGGCTGCTCATGCTCTCCAGGCTGCTTTTTATAGGTGTGAGGGTGGCCATTGTTGCTCTGGCAGCGCCGGTGCCTCGTCAGTGGCTCCTGTGAGAGCTGCTGGCTCCTGGCAGGTCTCTCTGCTGCCCTGGCATTTCCCTGCCTCAAGAAAAGCTACTGTGAGCCCAGATCTGCTGCTCTCCTGCAGGCTGGGCTGGCACCAGAGCAGGTCCCCTCAGTGACTGACCAGTCTGACCATAGCTTGTCCTGCAAAGCTGTATGAGTTAGACAAACAGTAAAGGCAGTAGGATTCATTAATATGTGAGCGTTCTTAGATTATTCTCTTTTATAGGCAGAAAAGAGCGTTTCATATTTTACCTGAATTACTTTTTAAAATTCCAAAATAACTGGTTTCTTGTAAAGGTAATTGGAGGCTAAATGTTATTGAGTATAAAAAGTGAAGTATTTATAAAATCTGGCAAGAGAGATATAAGCTGTCTTTATATATTTCTTTCTTGTAAGTGAGCCTGCCACAGCTGGAAAATTGAAAATAATGAGAATACAGAAGTGATGAAATGGAGGAAACATCTCTTCACTGTGGGGAGTAGAGGAAGCATTTCAACAAGGAAACAAAGTAAAAGTTGTATTTGAGAAGGAATACCAAAGCCTCACTCAAAGTTTACAGAGGACGAAATACTGGTGAAAAAGACGGGTTTGGTCTAGGGGCATCTGGGTAGTTTGGTTTGTTTAGTTCAAACAAGCAATTCATGTTTTATTTTGGCCACATATAGGGTGATCAGTCTGGAAATAAAGACTGTAGACTGTGCTTGTACTGATGTGTTGTGAATGTGTCCATATTAGCAGCTAGCGCTTTCTGGGACTGTTGTTATCCTGCTGCAAGACAGCTGGTGCTGAGGAACCTCACCTCCACACTGTATGTGCTTCAGTGGATTTTGCTATGGAAAAGCTGTAGTCTGGTGCTGTGGACTAAATCAACCCTTAAGCTGTGGGAGAGCTCCAGAACATATGGCTTAGTTTCAACCAAAGGCAGCCAGCCTTAAAAATGATGGTGGTTTATTAATTCCTGTATTTGAAAAATAGTTTGATAATAGAAATCTCCTTGAGATAGGTGAAAATATATTAAGGTAAAGATCTTGGAAAAAAAAGGTGCAAATATTTAAGAAGGGGATAATTAACCATTGGAAAAGGTGTGATTTTCCAAGTGATTTTCAAGGCAGAGATTATGTCTTAGAAAATCCATTCAGACACAGAAGTCATTGTACTAGGTTATAATTTATGAAAGTGAGCAGAGTATGGGCCAAAGATCAATTGCCTGACTGTAGTACAGAACTCGAAAGGGAACTTTCCTGGGTCCATTTCACATGCACAGGTTGTGCCTAGGTCCTGTTCTTTGCTATTCCTGACCCATTGCCCCCTCATTCTAATTCTGGCTTTGCTGATAATTTCTTGTTCACTCCTGGGAGCCTTCCCCATTGCTATTTCTTATGTAGGCAGGGGTAGCACTAGAAGGCTGCGCTATGCCTTTAGTTAATGAATATCGCCAGATTTCTTCAAGTCTTCAGGCCGGTAGTGCTAGAGTAATGTGAAGTCTTGTTGCCTGAGTACCACTGAGCACAGCTCTTCTGTTCACAGACCCATCTTTGAATGTTTTGACATTATGTTTTCAGTTTATTTTTATCTTTAAAAGGCTGCCTACTTTTAAAAAGCTTTCTAGTTGTTTGGAAAACATCTTCTGTATCAAACTCCTTCTCCGATTTATCACTCTCTGTATACCTTGTGATTTCTTTTATTTCCAGCCACCCTTGGTTGTTTCTTTGTTTTATTTCCTCTGTTCTCTTGCCTGTTCATTTTGTTGTGTACCCTTCACAACATCTTTTACTAATGGAAAAATAGCAATGCTTTCTGTAGTCTCACTGTGATTGAATCAGAAACAGAATTTACTTGACAAAGCATTTAGGTTTTCAATCCTAATTTTCCTTCTGTTAACCTGAACTTTTAATATTGTGTATCAGGGAGATAATTTGCCTCTTTCATAGCTGTTAATTGCAACCTGACCTGGAATTAAGACGTGGAAAAATAGTCAACTCTGCGTAGTAGGATCTCTATCTCTGGATTGGATGAAGAAAATCTTCCCCCTTACATTTTGTATAATTGCAATCTCCAGAGAAATTACTTTGGAGAGCTCCTCTAGAGAGACAAAAGGGTCATACAGTGAAAATTCACTGTTGTCTCATTTTGTTCCTGAAGAATTCTGTAAGAATTGCACTCTCAATTTTCGCATTAGCTCCCTTAATTCGGGAGGCCAGGGGGTGCTATAGGTATACGCATTACAATCTATGTGGGTTTGGTGGTCCATATAGAGGGCTCATTAAAACTGTTGTGGTTTTAATTTTCTTGCTGTTCTGAATTCAGAGTCTTTAGTTTCTTAAAGAAGTTATTTCAGAAGGGGTGTGTATATGTCTGTGCCCTGCTTTGGCTTTAGGCAGGTTCTTGGTTTTTTCTAGTACATCTTAGCTAAACGAGGGAATGGATAGATGGGTCTTAGGCCTGGGAGTTCAGCCCTGGGAAATAATGAAGCTTATACTGATAATTTGCTTTTTTTTGTTAAGGGGAGAGAACTTGTGGCATGGAATGAAATGGGAGAGAAATATTTTTTCCCAAATAAAACCCACATATAGGAATATGTGTAAATAAAAAAAATGTATATACTTAGGTGAGTTTTTACATTGTTTTCACAGTAGGGAGACTTTGAAAAAAATAGTTTTCCTAATCAAATCTTTACTATTTGAAAAATAAATCTATAACATTTCAATATTAGGCAAGACTGAATTGTTTGAATTACATAATCTCAAAAGCAATTTAGTTACTCGAACACCTGTAAATACTTTTCTTCTGCTCTGACCAGACCAATCTAACCATTCATGTGCAAGCAGCAAGGACGTGTATGAGTCTAACTGTTTTTTCATAAAGTGATAATATTAGTGTACGTGAATGTTCATATAGCCTGAGCGCAAAGGAGGCATCAGTAATTTCACACAGAGCGTATCATATCTGGTTTTGTTTGTGTATTAGAGTCTCTGATGAACTAATAATTCATTAGACAGATGGTCTGTAGGTAGTAAGACCTGGGCCAAGTTTTTTTCAACTCCACATTTTCCCAGAAGTGGTTGTTTGAGACTGAGCAAATTAAATCATAGACCTCTAGGTTTTAATTACTTTTTTATTATAATTTCTAATTTCCTATTTTACTATGCTACATTTTTTTTTCTAACTGTTGGAAAGTGATATATCTGATTTGAAAAGGCAGCCATTAAAATGATGACATCTTTATTTCCCACTGCCAACAGTGCAGGATTAAGTGCATGTAACATTCCTGTCTCCAAGGTAGCACATGAACACGTTCTGCCGACATGTATAACACCTGCTGGCTTTGTGTGTATACAGTTGTGCTTGTATGTATGTATAGACACAGAGGTTTTGGGTTTTTTCCCAAGGAACCTTGACAGACTTGTATGTCTTTCACATGCATTTGAAAACAATTTCAGGTGTGGAGGGGTTTGGAGTTGACTTTATATCTAAAAAATAACAAAAATCAGTTGCTAATAAGAATATCCTTTCACATACCGGAATTAATTTACCTGTTTAAAAATGGACTGCAACCCTAAAAGGCTTTGGGCACAGTACGTGAATGCTGCATTGCACAAACATAAGTAAGGCAGTGGTTTCACATTATGAAGAGTCTGCTAGCAATGCTGACTTGAGGTATTCCTGCCCTCCTGCTGGTGATTCTCACAGAGTGTCACTCCTTCAGTAGGGCAGACTCCACTCTGAACTGTGGTGTAATCCAGGTCAAGGCACAGAATCTAAAAAAAGAGTTAAAGTGTGTTATGTGTGTGTATGTTTTCATTTTAATCTTGGATCAGAAAACCATGCAATCCCCCAATAGTTGTTCTGGTCCCACTGAAGTAGTGGCTTATGTTCAGGAAGTAGCTACCAGAAAATGAAAGGCTAATGACCCTGTACGTCACATAAAAAAAGCATTACGAAAAGGAAACATATTGTCACCATCCCACCTTGTGCTCCAGGTCCAGATGGGCAACCTAAAGTCCTGTTGAAGGCCGTGAGCCTCTCAGTGCATCAGAAAGTGCTGACCATGACATTGCAGGTTTAAAATAGGCAGCAAGAAGTATATGATCAGTGTTGCATGCTGGTTTTATCAGTCCCATACACACATTTTCTTCACATAAGGGTTTGCCCTTAGTCTCTTCTTATTTTTTTTTTTTTTAACATTTTGAAAGGAAAAACAAAGGTGTAATACCTCTATGAGTAGAGTCCTAGGTTGATGACTGTAGCAAAGACTGGAGAACTTGACATGAAGCCGTTACCTAAGATTAGGGATATTTTCTCTGTTGCTCTGTAGAGAAATTATTTGTATCTGATTTTGCTGGTCATATTGGCATAAAAGAGGTTTTTAGTGCGGAAACTCTGACCTGTGATGATTACGCATGTCCTTTTCCCCTGATGGCACTCAGTGTTAGCTACATTCAGTGCCACAACTTAAATATCTTTAGTCTGAATGCAAGTTGCTTCTCATAGATCCTTTGTTAGACAAAATAGATGATTGCTATTATATCCAAAATTATTTTTCTTTGCAGGATGAACTTTAAGTCACCACCAGGTTATTTAAAAAGGAATGCCTTCTGTTATTGGTTACCATACGTATCTGAACACGGTATAAATGTAATAATTTCTTGGAGGACTGAACCGCATCATCTGGGTATCTTCCTGTTTTGGAGGCATTCTTTCTCCTCCTGGTTTGACCCAGGAAGAGAAGAGGGAAACTATACAGAGTGGTTTGAAATAAATTCTTGGTGATTTTATGTTTTTTCAATTGTAATCCCAAAGGAAGTTCTGAAGACATTTTTAAAGGAACGGTGTGTTTGTCATGGTTATTCTATAAATGCTGCTTGCTGCTTCTTTCCTCTTTTCCATTTATTTTTTGAGTGATGTTTTGTATGAGAATAAGAAGAGGGTCTTTTTTTTTTGTCATCCAATTTGATATTTAATGGCAGATACCACAACACTCCTGAGTGTGTAAGACAATGTCTGTTGGCACATGTTCCAGCATGTTGCCTGGGAAACAATATGTTTTCTCCATTGACAATAAAGTATTCTCTCAACTGTGAAACTGTATTTTAGGAAATCAAAGGGAAAGTATGCACAGATGCTTATACTTCATGCTTTACTCTTAACAAGAAAGATGCTTTTAATTACATTTTCAGTGATATATTTACCAGATAAATACTGAACATCAAGGCTAAAATAAGAAGATTGCAAAATTTGAACTGCTGTTTCATTCTTAATACAGCTTTATTTTGTGTGCATAGTATATGAGAGAATTGTAATTACACGATTGCATGATATTTCTTAAAATCTCTTCTTCGGGCACAAAATACAAGATGCCTAACTGATAAACAACTGTTCCATTTTTCATCATCGTTGTGTAGTATATGGTAAAGTCCTTATTTTAAATGTTGCTATGAAAATGTTATGGAGATATATTAAGTTTATTAATTTCCTTGTAAGTCTTTTGGTAGTTTAATATAAGTCTCGATTTCAAAATCACCAAGGCCAAGAGAGCAGTATTATTTCTATGTTAAAGATCATGGATGGGATAAAAATTAGATTAGTAGAATTTAGAGGCTTTTGAGACCTCATTTTTCTCAGTATTTAGCATTATAAAGTATTTTATTCATATATAAACCTGAAGCATAAGTGGCAGTTTTAAGTTCTCTCTTACTCTGTAAATCAGACATGGTTTCTTAGGTTAAGATTCTGAAAGTGAAGACATTGCTGGAAATAGTTTAGATATGATTAAAAAACACTTCTTTGCTTGTGTTTTCAATACTGATTTATGAGGCAGGCAGGATAGCTGAAAAGAATAGGTGTATGGACGTGTAAATGACCGAACAGAGGTGAAATGAAAACTTAAGAGTTGAGCGTATTTAAATTAAAATGATGAAATAATTTGAGAGAAATTATTCTTGAGATTCCAAACCTGATATTTTTATGATATTAAGTTGTAAATACTTTGATCATATATTGGCAAAGAGAGCATCTGTTATTTGAAAAGGAAAAATGTGAATGGTTAACTACAGTCTGTCTTCAGTTATATGCTAAGCTTTAGAGCGCATTTTGAAGAAAAGAGGGATTTAAAACTAAATGGTAAAGAGAAAATGAATTAAAATGAAACACTGATCTACCAAAAGTTGGTTATACCAGAGTAAGCTGATTGATTATTTGATAACAGGTTTTCCAGACAAAGAAAACCCAATTGGTTTGATCAACATTAACTGAAGCATTTAGGGAGAAATCACAGGAAAAAGTATTAACTAAATTGGGAATTAGGCTCCCCAGATCATAAGGTCTGTAGTAACTCAACTGTACGGTTTACTGAACTGTAAAACTGAAGCATTATGGCATAAACTGAAAGATTGCGTACTTAGCAAGAAATATTGTCATATTTTAATTTTGGGTATACTTCGGTACGTTTAGATATATGTAGGTGTGCATCAATATATTAGATGTTATTTGGATGATTATGAACTGATACTCTTAATGCAGCTGTAATCAAGGCACAAAGCTCAGGCTTTTTGGTGGATATTTGGAGTACAAAAAAGGTATGGACAGACTGGACTTTGTCCAGCAAAGAGCCACAAAGATGACAAAGGGACTGGAGCATCTAAGGGGCAGAAAGAGCTGGGTCTGTTCAGCCAGGAGGAGAAATCTCAGGAGGATCCTATTAAGGTGTTTTAATACCTGATGGGAGGGAGTAAAGACAGAGCCAGACTCTTCTCAGTGGTGGCCAGTGACAGGACAAGAGACAATGGGCACAAACTGAAACACAGGAGATTCCACATAAATGTGGCAAAAAGTGTTTTACTGTGAGAGTAGTCAAACACTGGAATGGGCTGCCCGGAGAGGTTGTGGAGTTTCCACCTGTGGAGGCAGTAAAAATTTGGCTAATCATGGTCCTAAGTAACGTGTTCTGGCTGTGACCCTGCTTGAGCAGGGGGGTTGGACTAAGCAATCACTAGAGGTCCCTTCCCACCTCAGTGATACTTATATCCTGTGATATAGGGAATTGTATAAGGTTCTGTATTATATTTTATATAATCCTAGTTAGCCTTGTTCAGGTTTTGTGTGCTAGAAAATTGGTTTGAACTAGAAGATGAGCAAAAATGTATAAACTGTAATTTGAAAGGAAGAGGTCTGTAAGAGGTATGAAGGATATGACAGAACTCTGTGAGTTAAGGACCATAATCTTCAGGTAGTGGATAGTACTATTTAAGCTAAAATGCAGTGCTAGAGTAACAGAGCAGAAAGTGGACATGAAAGTAGATGATATTCTTAAAACATGTGGAATGAGATTCGAGAATAATTTTCCTCTCTACATAGACTGAGAGATTTTAGCTGGTAAGAACTATCGAGTTTGGCCAAACTGAAGTATAATTTCGCAGAGAAGCTGAAGACCTCCTGACACACAAGTCAGACTCCGCTCTGGTTTTGATTTCTGCTTTAATGTATAGAAGCATGTGAGATGGTCAATAAAGGGACAATGAATTTTATAATGCAGGCAAAATGATACACTTTCCTTAGCATTGTCCTTGGGAACATCACAGATTATCCATGCTAAAAAAATAGCCTGTGTACCACAGAGCAAATCACTGCAATAAATTTCAACCCAAACTCTTGCGGGAAGCTGAAAATATGAAAAGAACAGTTGCACAGCGTTAATTACTGTCAGTGTCACTAGACTTCCTATAATGCAGTCCTATAATGTTTCTTAAATCAATTAATAATGTTTTGTTAGAACCAGATGCGTAAATGCACAAAGTGGTCAGAATTACAGTATGTGACAGGATAGAACTATTCAGTGTGCATCACTGCTGTTCAGAGCACTTAAGGAAAATAATCAAATTTATTAGAAAGACTTTTGATTATCTCAACACTTGTCCTTGACTGGATTTGCATAAACAGATATGGGTTTAGAATGGTTCTCAGCACATTGTAATAGTTACATGCTAATGTTCCAAGACAACATGCTGAATCTAGGGTCCGTTCTGGTGCACTCTAATCAAGTGCTGCTGAAAACAAAAAGACACTCCTGCCCCCTTTTCCCTTTCTCACTTTGTACTGAACCTGTGCAGCACCTGGACAAACCTCAGCTATTTACACATTATTAACACCACGGCCTCATTAGGGCACACAGCTGTAATTGAAGGCTTGTGGGATAAGACCTGTTGAATAGGTAAAAGGTGGGTTGTGACACCTTTTTTATACAAATGTGCTGGAATCCCTGCTTCAGGCACTGAAGGTAGGTTATAATTCTGAGAAACCTCAAAGGCTGTTTATGAGAATGCACTTCCCCTTCCCTTTAGCCCAACTCTGTTGCTAGCAGGGAGAAAGGTAAGAACCATGCAAGAGGGAGAAGTAAACACATGTGCTTCCTGTAATAATCTCCCTGCCTCCAGTTAGTTTAGGCATTTCCTGAGCCATATGGAGCTTTTGAGCATTTAGTGATCTTCGGTGGATTGATCTAAGTTTGCTCTGTGTCCGTTTGAATCCAAGTGATCCTCTAGCAATGAGCTCTCTGTCACCTGAAGAATTATCTTTGCTTGTTTTTAACCTGGTTCCGAGTGACTTCACTTGATGGTTCTGTGGTTCTTGTAGTGGTAGAGAGTAAACAAAGCCCATCCATTTTCATTGACTTCTATCATAATCCCTTTAAGTTACCTCTTTTTCAGAGTGCAATCCCAGGTTACTTTATCCTTCACTCTTCACAAAAAGGGAACATTCTGCATATATTCCAGAACTTTGGTCATCCTTGGTTATCCTGAACCTTTTGTGTCAGTCCATATCCTGCTTAGGAAGATGGGACCAAAATTGCAGCTGGTATTCCCGGTATACAAACCTTAGATTTATACATAGATTTATAGCAGAATCATACTCATCCCTTCCTGCTAAGGCCTGATATTTCAATCCCTATAGCATTTATGCTACTTCTTGAGGTACTAAGCTCATCTACTTGTTTTAGTTCGGCTCTCTTTAACATACAGACGTACTTCATCTGCCTCTGATAGAGTTGGTTGCTCTACTTGTTCCTGTCTATTTTGTATGTTAGCATCACAGGTGGTTCATGAAGTTTCCGATATGCCCAGGATGTCCATGTCTTCACTTAGAGCTAGATATTGCAGTTCCTTCATCATGTTTCATATGCCTTCCAGCATTCATGAGGAATCACCTGTACCAATTTTTCTGTTCTCTTGATACTCTATTTAAAGTCACAGCTTATCTGCTTTTGTGTGTTTGATTGCTTCCATCCTCTCATACTGATTGTGCTGATTTTTCTTATCTTCATCTGTAACAGAGGTGTTACCTTGTATGGTGTGCTCTCCTTTCTTACATTGGTCTTTTCATACTTTTTTTTTTGTCTAAAAGCTTACTCATAATCTTCTTTCTTAGTTTTAAGCACCAGCAGCTTGGTTCCTATTTTCTTCAGCTGAATGTTCCTTTTTTGGAGGAATAATAGAATCATCTGGTTGAAAGAGACCTTTAAGTTCATCGAGTCCAACCATTCACCCTGCACTGCCAGGGTCCCTAAACCATGTCTCTCAGCGCCACATCTACAGTCTTTTAAACACTTCCAGGGATGGGGACTCCATCACCTCCCTGAGCAGACTATTCCATTGCTTTACAACCCTCTCTGTAAAGAAGTTTTCCCTGATATCTAACCTAGATCTCCCCTGGCACAACTTGATGCCATTTTTTCTCATCCTGTCACTTGTTATATGGGAGAAGAGACCAACCCCCACCTTTCTACAACCTCCTTTCAGGTAGTTGTAGAGATAATAAGGTCTCCCCTCAGCCTGCTTTTCTCCAGGCTAAACAACTCCTGTTCCTTCAGCCACTCCTCATAACACTTGTGCTCTGTCTAGACCCTTCACCAGCTTTGTTGCCCTTCTCTGAATGCACCCAAGCACCTCAACGTCTTTCTTGAAGTGAGGGGCCTAAAACTGAACACAGTACTCAAGGTGTGGCCTCACTAGTGTCGAGTGTTGTGGCCCAAGTGCAGGACCCGATACTTGTTCTTATTGAATTTCGTACAGTTGACCTCAGCCCATTGATCCAGCCTGTCCAGAACCCTCTGTAGAGCCTCCTGACCTTCAGGCAGATCAACACACCCACCCAACTTGGTGTCAGCTGCAAATTTACTGAGGGTGCACTCGATCCCCTCATCCAGATTATTGATAAAGATGTTAATGAAGACAGGCCCTAATACTGAGCCCTGGGGAACACCACTTGTGACCAGCCACCCACTGGATTTAACTCCATTCACCACCACTCTCTGGGCCCGGCCATCCAGCCAGTTTTTTATCCAGTGGAGAGTACACTCAAATCTCTGTTCTTTCTGCCATATTCTGAAGCAGGTACAAATACTGATACTTCACCTCTCTTTCCAATTCTGAGCAGTATAGTGCAAGCATTCGGGGAATGCCACCATTGAAATCCTGGTTCTTAACTGGTTTTATAGGAACTTATATTTTTCCCCTGTCTCAGTTCAGCTATTCCTCTTTCTTAGGATCATGCATTAGCTGCCCTGTTCAGAATATAGCAATATATATATGACATTCAACGAATTTAATCAGCTCAGAGATTAAAAATGGGTCAAAGTGTAAGGGAAAGTTCATCTGCTCTTAAAGCTGATACTGGGCATTGTGATCTGGTGAAATGTCATTTCATCATCGTGCATGTGAAAATTGGTAAAGGGAAAAAGAAATTATCAAACTCAATCAATTTCTAGCAAAGCTCTCGGACATCTAAGGAGAACGATATTTAAGTGCATAAAAACATATATGTGTTTCCTAACCACCTTATGTGTCAGAATAACTCTTCTGATTTTCCATGGATCCCTGGCTTAGTAGGCATATTTTAAGAAAAATACCACCACTTTTTCTATGCTTTTCTAACATGCAGAGACAGCAAATCTCCAATTACCTTTTTGTATCTTGCAGCAAAGTGATAACATGATACTTGGTGTGGGTCTTTTCACTCTGAAATGATCTTTTCTTTTCCTACATGTATACTCTTAGAGACTTCTTGTTTAGTAACATCATCCTATTGCTGCATAAATGTCCAAGATTTTACTACAGTTCACAAAGGATTATAATAACTTAGGAAAGAGAAGCAGCTGGCAAAGGGCCTAATGGATAAAAGGAGAGCTTGCTACTTAGGCAAGCAAGGTCAGAAGAACACCTACAGAGAGAAAATGGAATTACATTACCAAAAGCTAACTTGATTCCTATGTAACTTTCTTATTTCTTTAATTAGTCTTGATACATTTAGAATATAGAAATAAAAACACAACTGTCTCTTTCATTTGATAAGATTTAGTAACCAAATAGTGACCATAATCCTATCAAGTTTCTTCCCACTGTTTCTTCCTACTGTTTATTAATCTTAACATTTCAGTACCTCCTGATGCACAGTGACTGTCTTTTATGACTCTTAGATTTCACATGTGAAAATATTTTGCCCAAGCTTCTTTCTGAATTCCAGCCAGTTGTACAGCTAGATATTTTGCATTGATAGACAGAAAGATGCATATATCTTTAGCTCCTTTCCTACCACTGTGTCTTACTCATGCAAAAAACAGGGGTGCGTTCCTGGTTTTAGAGTAATCTGTAGGACTCCCTGAGTAATAGGGAAGAATCCATGTGGGTTCATCTTGTAATAACCTGTGGGATAATGGAAAGTTTGCTGTGTGCTGCTGGCTGCCCTGAGGAGTTGTCCCCTGGGAGGGGTATCTGTAATCTGCAATCCAATCCCTCTTTGCTTTCCTTTGAGCAATGCAGTTAATTCTTATTTTCCAGGAAGAAGAGCTCTTCTACTAACTTTTACCCTTTGCTCCCTTACCCCTTTTTTTTTATTGTGGACGAGGAACATACTGCTGAACGCTTGGAAAAAAAAAGTGGAAGACAAAGTTATCAGACAGAGAGAGAGAGAAATTTAGGACAGAGACTAGGTGAGAGAAAAGTAAAATACAGCTTGGGTCAGCACAGACATTTTAAAAGATGTCTAGATATCATGGTAGTGAATATAACAGGAAAATTTATTTAGATAAGTCCAAAAGGACAATTAGGTGTGGATTTGGCAGGAGTTTTTATGGGCTAGATCAGCATTTTTAGTTTGAGTGAGGTGTTTGGGCTCCTGCCCCATGGTATGTTCACAGCTGAGCAGATCCCAGTTTGGATCTGTGCTCAAGGGCTCATCTAGCTATGTATTTTTATGCCCCTGATTTCACTTCTCTTACTTAACACTCGCCCTTGTTTAATGGCAGCGTTCAGCACTGTTTGCAAACATGAAGCAGTTATGTCTCCTGTCTTCTTGAATGTGAGAATGTCATTATGACCGTGGGTCACTTTGGGCTGCCTGTCACCTGTAGCTGTGGAAATGAGTTACTGTAATCAAGACTGGGTTTAGCCGGGCCCTCAGAAATTGAGTCTGTATTGAGTAATACTCTTGCTTTTCTGTCATTTCTTTTCTGCCCGGTGTGCAAGTTTTGCAAAACTTTTTTAGCTGGAAGTAGTTTGCAGCTTTTAAACATTTCCAGAAGAATTTCTTTACGTTTGCTTTAGAGACTGTTTTCTCTAGCAAATGGCTCAGGACCTTGTGCAGATGTGTCTGGTGTCTACAAAATCAGAAGCGAGAGGGAAGACTTCCTGTGCTCTGAGGAGGACAGCGATTACAGGGGTACATCTGCAAGACTGAATTCTGTGGATGATACAGAGACTTTGTGGCATGTTTTCATCTAATTTGAGATTTCTCTGGTTTTGATAACTAGTTAAAAATACATCATATATGCTTGCTAATTCTTGTCCGTATACTTGGCTTTTCAAAAATGTGATTCTGCTATACGTTTTCATCAAAAGGATGCAGAGCATTTCTAAGCTGATAACTCTTGCTCATTTATTTGGCTTTTAAAAAACGCTGTTCTCCTATGTGTTTTTATCAATGGATGTAGAACCTTCCTAAACTACATATGTAAGATGCAGTCTGCTCATACCTTGTTGTTCTATAATGTATGAGATCAAAGATATTTTATTTCATTTTTGAAACATAAGTTAAGTAGTATATTAGGCTAAGCAAACAGTTTGATTTGAATGAACTCCAAGAACAAAAGAGTGGCTACACTGGGTCAGATCAAACGTTTATATAACACCGTGTCCTGTCTCCAGCAATGGTGAGAGTGATGCGTAGTCAAGGATATAAGACTAGAAGAAACTATATATATAATATGATAATATTTCCCCAATAGTCCTCCAGTATCCAGTAGTTTACAGCTCAGAGATTTCCTGAGTTAGTGGCAGTATCTTTCTTTTCCAATGAATTACTAACAGTGTGAAGAGGTGGCCTGGAAGACAAATAGGTAATGAAAAGCTGGATGCCAAGTTTTAGTGACTGGTAGCCAAGGAAGGTAGAGAATGGCAGAACTGCCTGATTTTAAAACAAGGGCAAAGATGTTGGTACACTCTGCTGCCCAAAATACGGTTGCAAGAGAAACAAGTTGTGCTGACAGACTAGACATCTCTCTATGTAAGCTTCATAATGCAATTCTTAATCTGAAATGCTAGAGCTTTGCAAATAAGAATAATGGTATTGCTGTGGAAAGGGTGCTATACGCAAACATCTGCAAGTAGACTACAGAATTTTTAGTCAATTGTTGTTCTTTTCCTCCTGCCTTAATGAACCACACTTGTCAACTCTGAGAGTGAAGGTGGCATCTCATTTTAGAGCAAGGAAGTTTCAGAGTCTCCCACGGCAATTTCTACCTGAGGGACTTTGTTAAAGGCCAGTTAGGCTTCTACACTTGTGCCAATTATCTTTCCCTTAAGCCATGGATGGCTACTCTATTTCCTTCTAACCCAAATGGTCAACATTTCTGCTAACAACTGTTATTACTACTGTGCTCTAGAATTCAGAAGTTTGCTTCCATTAAAAAGGCAATTTCAAAATGGTGTCAACTGGTAAAAAGCATTCTTCCAAGCGGTATTATGCATGATGTTAATTCAGCGTTGTTATTGGGCAGAAGTATCTGCCAAAACCCACTGAGAATAAGTGAAAAAAGCATAGGCTTCAGTGAATTTTGGACCAGTGGTCATCTAACGCAGAAAACTTGAAGCTTTCTCACTCAACAGCTTTGAATCTGTACAAATTCCAACTCTCAATTCCTTTTTTAATCTCAGACTCGTGGCATATAACCAAACATATTGGCTGGCTACCCTCCTTTACGAAGTCTATTTTTTTATGCTTCTTAATTTTTGCTTTTACTTTTGGAAACACTGGAAAATGGTACATTGTATAATGTATTCATAATGTATTTACTGAGGTTTTAAAACTTCAAATAAGCAGTCGCTTCACACCAATATTTTTAGAGGTTGAAATTTATTTATTCTGTGTGTAGGAGGTTCTTTTTACAAACCAGACTTGCGGTTCATAAATGATTACCTATCACTTAGCCCCTCCCTGCTCTGCCCAAACGAAATTTAACATTTGTTATCGTTAGAATATACAACTAGCAGAGCACAATTAGAACTCGATAGCTAAGTCCTGAAATGATTTATCAAATTTTATATTTTCTATCCTTATATTGATTTTAAAATACACCTTTATGACATTCAGATTTCCTGCAATACATTGTGATAACAACATCCTAAAACTAAATACTCCAAGATAGCTTTTCCAGTGGTGAAATCAAAGGTAAGCTCAGGTAATTTACAACTACCTATTTCTAATTTGGACAACTGCCCATTTTCCTCTACGAAATAGCTCAGCTTATTGCTCTTTTTAATTTATAACCCTACTGCTCCAAGGCATACCACTTTCTGCTTCATTGCTCTCCCACAGTGGATCACCCAGAGAACCTTCTACTATGTTGCATTTTGTGCAAATTTGTCTACACTAGGAAATCTAACTGAAATAGCTGTCGTCTTTGGTCATTTAATTAGAGATTTTTAATGGGTCGTCTTCCCCACTTAATTCCTACCCACCCTAGCAAAATTACCTTATTCTGATTTGTCTTAAATAACATTTTATCCTAGAGCAACTGTTCCACAGTTATTCTGAGCAGATAATTAAATGTGTCTACGGGTGGTTGGTTGGTTGGTTTTTGTTTTGGTTTTTTTTTTTCCCCAGGATTTTTATTTCAAATGGTAGTGATTATGATGTATTTTCAGTACCAGCTTTTATCTGCGGTTACACATATTACTCCCTTTTGCACTTTTTCTAGAGAATGTTCTTTTTCTAATTCAAATGGACTACTTTTATAACCAAGATTGCTAGCTCCAGAGTTGTTTCCTAGTTTTAATTTTTAAAGTCTTAAAGTTGTAATTTAAGTTTGAAGCCAAACTACCACCATCTTCAAAGAGATCAAAACGAATGAAAGCAATGTGCTGTTTCACAGACATTTTCTGTTGTCAACATTGACTTTTACCACTAGTCATGATGCGTTGTCATAAATGCTATTTGCAGGGGCACTGTAGCAGTGATACACTACTTTGTCTACTGAAAGCATTAATTCTGGTCAAACTTTTGCATGTTTCAATTAGTTCTGTCCTAGTCATTGAGGTATCATTGTGACAATAATAATTTAATATTGTCTTCAAAGTAAAAACCCACAAACCTTTCAGAGATTTAGTGAGTTAAGTAGGAAAGAAATATGATAATCGATTTGCCCTACCTATGATGATTCATAATCAAGTAGAGGCAAACATATCTGTAGAGAAGTTTGATCAACCTAATCGCAAATGCCCTTTTTATCCCTTTTCCAGTAGGCTTTAATTAGCATGCAAGAAACTTTTAATTCATCTAGATGTTTTGGAGTAGCAGCAGTATTCTTCCATGTATGTTTGCTTATTTGTACTGGACTGTACAATGATTCGTCTGCTCCATAGTAAACAAGCTCTTAGGTTGTTCTCATATTGTCTTTGTGGACCACACCAACGAACTAACTCAAGGTTAGTCCTCTCAGAGTGGCTAATTATGTCCATACCACACAGCGCTGGGACTCATGTCAGCCATGTGGTACTGAGGCACAATTCTTACTGTATTTTATCTCCTGGATAATGAGAGAGTTGTATTAGCGTACCTGAGGTATAGGACGTGCAGTTTTGTTCCCGGTTACAAGTCCTTCTGGGTTCAGGGGAATAGAGCTGCTCTGGAAGGGGAAAACTAAACTGACTATGTGTACATACTGTCTATCTAAAGGGAACCCTACAACAAATAGGGCTGTCAGGTGTGCATGTGTTTTCTGGGAAACTCAGGAGAATTTACAGAATTCTTGCACTGAGCTGGTTGGATCACTCCAGCAGTGACCCTAGGAATGAGGTTAGAAGTAGAGCACTGCAGGCAGTCAGGGAGGCAGGACCTTGAGCATAAATCATAGAATGAGTCAAGCAAATGTTGAATTTGTACATTTATTATAGTCTTATTCTGTATCTCAGAAAACTGGTTCTGGAAGGAGTATTGAGGGAACCAAGCAACTGTGATCTCCCTGTGCAATATCATAACAAAAAGAGTTAATGAAATCCTCAGACATTGAAACAGTGAAACATCATGAAGGATTGAGAAGAGTGCTCCAAGTATACCAACACACATGACACACTGTTTCATGTGTCTCTGATTTGAGAAGAGTGCTCCAAGTATACCAACACACATGACACACTGTTTCATTTGTCTCTGATTTTAGAAGAGTGGTGAAAAGTTGAAAAACAGGCAAAAATTCCTTGAAATCTGGAAATTCTAAGAGAGTACAGGATCTCTGTTTAATCAAAGTTTCAAACCTTGATAACAGCTTTAAAGAATTTCCACAGAAGCTTATGCATATACTTAAAGATTTTACTGAACTGTGTTTATAGTCATTACACTGTAGGAATACAACTTTACATCACTTTTTTCTTCTTTGCCCTGCACCCCTTCTTGTACTAATCAGTACCCATCTTTATAGGACATGTTTTATTTTTGTGGATATGAATATTCCAACCAATCTCCCAACAGGGCAAGAGAGGAAGAGAGAACAGATGGAGCTTAAACTGTACAGCCAGATTTTTAATTAGCACCTTTGAGTAGTCACAATGCTACTAAATTGTAATGAACTAGAAATGGATTTGATATTGCAGTATGTATATTTTGACGATGAAGTAGTATGGTTCTGTCTACGTTATATTTTCTAAACATTTTTGTTCCTAAAGCAATGTTGCTGCTGGTATCCTTAGACACACTAGTGTCTAACGAGTGTCCAACATTTTTGACGCTGAATCACTTATTCCAACTAGGACTGTAGAAGATGTTATCTGAAATGGTTACAGAGCTATTGAACTCCCAACGCGGTGGTACGCTGTGGCAATGGACAGATGTCAGTGATTTGCAGATTCTTAGTGTCTTTTTTTATATCGAGAAAAGCCAATTACGATTAATAATTTAAAATTGTGTCTGGAATATAGGCAAAAGAAATTTTGTAACAATTGCCAAACAATAAAGCACTATTTTAAACTCTGGACTTTTTTTCCCCTTTTTCTTTTTTCCACTTGTGCATTCAGAATAATAAATATTGTATATGGTAGTTTGCCTGGGGCTCTTTCAATGTACCAGGAGGATTCCTGTATCAACAATGACTGCTGTTGCTAAGGAGCCACAAGAAGAAAATTGCACAACTGGAAAATATGTCTTAGTGGAAAATATTTCTTTATTTATTAAAACACTTAAAGTGGCTCTCAGACTCTTTTGACTAATTCTACCACTTCTCAGTGCAGTTTCATATGGTTCAGCAGCAGATCCTTCAGTGAAATGCCTAGACAGATGCCTGGGTTTTAGTACAGTAGTATTTTTTCCTGTGCTTTCATCTCTGTTTGACAGGAAGCATTTCCATTGATATTTACCATCTTTGAGTGGCAAAGATAAGACTGCACAATTGGCTGGCAGTTTTTGGTGTTCAAAAGCTGCCTTATTTCAACTCCAGATTTCTTGGTTTTATTAGAATTTCAGATCCTGTAAAAATATGTTGCACATAGTAATGGCCTTTGAGTCATTATGGATGTTATCGATGGATGATATTCAATGCATATTGTCTCTTTTCTAGGTTTCAGCTTGCTCTGTTACTAAACTGGTATGTGTTGGAGAAACCCTGCAACTTCCCTGTATTGTGTGGATAAGGAAAAATATTCCCATCATTTAATGTTTATAAACAGTTCTGAGTACACTGTGTAGTGCTAGTGTGTAAATCATACTGTGAGATTCGGTGGGGTATTACTCATATACAGGTTATCTATGAGATTGGGACATAGGGAAGTGAAAAATTTTGGATGTCTCAGGCAAAAAACAGTAATGGATGAAGGTTTTTTATGAATTGCTGCAGACTACTTTAGTGAGGATAAGTAAATAAACTAGCAGCAGGCTAGCCATTGTTTTTCACAATATTACAGCACTGGAGTTCTGCTTTTATGATATATCAACCAAGGTCTGTTATTACATGTACAAATATAAAACTAAGCTAAGCTCTGAGTGATGTGGCACGTTCACTGGAGAATTCCTTTGTTTTTATCACTCACCGAAGTATTACATTTTTCCTGGTAGTTTAGGCATAAAAATAACTGTTAGTTGAAAATTTGGCAGGAAGGTAGTCATTAGTGAAGATAAATATTCTTGTGAAAAATAGTTTCTGTTTTTCAGTTGGGAAACCATAATTCATGTAAATGTAATACCTTAACTCCTCTGCCCAGAAAATGAGAACACTTTGTAATTGTTTTTCTATGCCTTGAGCAGAAGAGTTGCATGTGTTTAGTATTATTGACGTCTAGGACCTTAAAGAGAATGTGGAAACTCTTTGTTTCTTTGACCTCAGATATGTGTTCAAGGAAGGATGGGTCCAGAGGGGGTTATCAGAAGTATAAATCTTGTTTTGTATGTAATGATTTTGATCTAGTGATGTAATGAACGTTTTCCCAGATTCTGTCTCTCTCATAGGCAGAAACTTTGCCTTTATGCTGGCAAGGGATGTCTATGTACCCTGTCGCCAGTAGGTTTCTGAGCCTGCTTTTCTCTGTTGGTGTTTTGGACTCTCCATAGCATGTATATTTTGCATGAGGCTGTTTGAGCTCAAGTAGACCCCAAGAGAAATTGTTAGTCTTCCTGTATTTTTGAGGCTGCATAGTTCTTCTGAAACTTATTTTCTGAATTTTCTATGAAAGCAGACTTTGAATAAAGCACAAATAGTTCTGGGAGCAGGACCAAAATGAAAGTTTTTATTTTTGCCAGTGAAATTTCTAACCACCAGACTAGAGTCTTGTTTCTACTCATCCTTTCATCACTTAAAATAAAATCGAACAAGTAGCTAACTTCTATTAAGCTTTCTTTTAGAGTATTGCTGTAAATGTTAAACATGTTCAGAGTGCTCCCTCCAAATTGACCATAAAGAGTTTTAACGCTGTTCTACCTCTTTTCCATATCCCAGCCTGCCTTAGTCATGAAACTGGGCACCCAGCTGCTGAGAGAGGATGGCTTCAGTGCTGTTCCAAAGGAGAAAAGCAATCGTATCCAGGACTTTCAGATAAAACAGGGAGACGTTTAATGACTGGGTTCCTTCAGAGTTGGTTCGATGGGTCTTTCGGGACACTAGTTTTGGATTTAAAGAGAATGGTTAGGGACTGAGTGTTAAGTAATTTTTTTCCAAGAAGAGAATGACCCCTAGTCCATGCAGTGAATCTTCAAGAAAGCAGGTTCAGAATAAGCAAAAGGAGGTAATTTCTCACACAGTAGAGATTTCACTGACAACATTTGTTATGGATGCAAATATTTTGTACAGGTTCAAGGGAGAATGAAAACACCAGGGATTTTTTAAGTTATTGCAAGAATATTTGGAAGTCAGTAAAACAAAGGTATTACAGATTGGTTTAACTATTACTCTAAGCAATGTTGATGAAGCTGCCCATGTGGGCTGGCTCTCCTCACTTATTTCTTCAGACATCAGTACAAGACACTGATGTAACAAAGCCAAGAAATTTGTAGATTGAGAAGTCTGTCTGTCACATTATAAGCTGATCCAGAATTTTGAAGAAAATGAAATTTTTATTTGGAAACATTTAGCTGTGAGGAATATAAGACTATTGACTACTAATGTGTTCAAAGTGCTCTAGATGTGTTACACATACAAACGTTTTGTGGTGTTTTTTGACTATGGTCACAGCTGAAAATTCTGACTTCTAGTTTCCCTTAAAATATGGGTTATTCAACTGACTAATTTTTCTACTGTCATAATATGTAATTACCTAGTGGTAGGCAAGATCTGAGTATGCAGCTAGAATTAAAAAAGGAATTGATGTGGGATTAATTCTGGAAAGCACATGAGATGATGCAGTGACAGGCATTACTAGCCACTTAGCCACAGATACGCATCTTTCTGTTCATTTGAAGAGATGATAACTTTGGTAATGTTTTTAAGCCTTCAGCTTTCAGGAGATAGTCAGGCCTCAATTTTAATCAAAATTAATATTTCTTTCATTTCTGTCTTGAAGGCAGTAACCTCTTCTTCTGGAGGCTGGTTTCTGTGATGTGCTGTAGAAGCGCTGTAGATGCGCTTCCGTCTCTTTGAGTTGAGATTATAGTACCTAAAGCTTCACACTGGGATTGTTCACACTGTTCTCTTCAGATCGCTTCTTTCTGAGTTATGCTTTTAAGTAATGTGAACCTATGAAACTTTACTTGAGAAAGTACTTCACACTTTGACTTGGATGTGTAGTATCTTCAGTCAGGAAGGGTGTGTTAACGGAGCTGCTTTGTCTTAGGAGAAAGGAAGCTGGTGGCATGGATCTGTTAAGTAACTTACCTACAATACGAAGTAAAAGGCTTAACTGCTTGGATCTCTTGCCTCTGTATCTGTTCTGTGTAGTCCAGAGGCATCGACTTACAAATGCTATTGCAAGATCAGCATGTTTGGGGGTTTTTAGAATGGCTGAAAATAATATTATTTTAGAAGGCTTTGGCTATTTTCAGGATTTTTTTGAGTGCTAACTGAGCTTCAGGCCCTATTTTATTTATTGCAATGCTTGTAGCTGTATTTTCTTTTAAGCACTAAACTCCATGTTGATTTTTTTTTCAACGTATATAGCTAGAAATAAATAAAATACTCTAGAATCAGGTAGTACATGCCTCAAAATCTTTTCTTGAAATATGATGGCTTTTGATAGAAAGCCTGTTTTATTTTTGCCAAATATGATTTGGGGGAACCGTACCAGCAAGTTTCTTAGGTCTGCCGTACTAGTGGAGGTAGGGGATGGAGTGCCAAGAGATAGCACAGACACAAGGGATATTGATGAGCTAGGAATCACAGTAGCACCCAGGAATGGTTAGGCAGGAATTAGGCCTCTCCCCCCAAAAAAGGTGACGGGATCAATAGCCCATCTAAAGTGCATCTACACCAATGCACACAGCATGGGCAACAAACAGGAGGACCTGGAAGCCATGGTACAGCAGTAAAGCTATGATGTAGTCACCATCATGGAAACATGGTGGAATGATTTGCACAGCTGGAGTGCTGTGTTGGATGGCTATAGACTCTTCAGAAGGTATAGGCCAGGAAGCAGAGGTGACGGAGTGGTCCTGTATGTTAGGGAGTGTTTTGATTGTCTTGAGCATAATGATGGTGACGATAGGGTTCAGTGTCTATGGGTAAGAATCAGGGGGAAGGCCAACAAGGCAGATATTTTGGTGCGAGTATGCTATAGACCACCCAATCAGGATGAAGAGGTAGACAAAATATTCTTAAAGCAACTGAGGGAAGTTCCACAATCACTGACACTTGTTGTTGTGAGGGACTTCAACTTAGCAGATGCCTGCTGGAAATACAATACAGCAGAGAGGAAACAGTCCAGGAGGTTCCTGGATTGTGTGGAAGACAACTTCCTCACACAGCTGGTGAGGGAGCCAGCTAGGGAAGGCTCGATGCTAGACCTGGTGTTCATGACCAGAGAAGGACTTGTGGGTGAGGTGAAGGTGTGAAGTTTGGAGGCCATCTTGGATGTAGAGATCATGAGATAGTAGAGTCTTCAAATCTTGAGGAAGTAGGGAGGGGGGTCAGTAGAACTGCCACCTGGGACTTCCAGAGGGCAGACTTTGGCCTGTTTAGGAAGCTGGTTGACAGAGTCCCTTTGGAGGCAGTCGTGAAGGACAAAGCATAGGAAGGCTGGACATTCCTTAAGAGGGAAATCTTTAACGTGCAAGAACAAGCTGTCCCAGTGTGCCATAGATGAGCCATCGGGGAAGATCGGTCTAGCTAAACAGAGAGCTTTGGGTGGAACTCAGGAAGGAAAGGAAAGACTATGGCCTATGGAAGAAGGGGCAGGCCTCTCAGGAAGACTACAAGGATTTTGCAAGCCTGTGCAGGGAGAAAATTAGAAGGGCCAAAGCCCTTCTTAGGGGGCTCAATCTGGTCACTGACATGAAAGACACTTAATTTAGCTGGCTTAATCTGGCCACTGCCATAAAAGATAATAAAATAATCTTTCTATAAATATGTGGATAGCAAATGGAGGGCTAAGGAGAATCTCCATTCTCCTCTGGATGCAGGAGGAAACAGTGACAAAGGATGAGGAGAAGACAGAGGTACTGCATGCCGCCTTTGCCTCAGTCTTTAATAGTAAGACCAGTTGTTCTCTAAGTGCCCAGCCCCTTGAGCTGGAAAACAGAGATGGGGAGTAGAATGAAGCCCCCATAATTCAAGCGGGAATGGTCAGTGACCTATTGCACCACTCAGATGCACACAAGTCTACTGGGCAGGATGGGATCCACCCAAGAGTACTGAGGGAGTTGACGAAAGTGCTCACCAGCACACTTTCCGTCATTTACCAGCAGTCCTGGTTAGCTGGAGAGGTACCAGCTGACTGGAGGTTTGCAAATGTGATGCTTATCTACAAGAAAGGCCGGAAGGAGGATCTGGGGAACCACAGGCCTGTCAGTCTGACCTTGGTGCTGGGGAACATTATGGAGCAGATCATCCTGACATCTTGTGGCACATAAGGGCAACCAGGTGATCAAGCCCAGACAACTTGGGTTTATGAAAGGCAGGTCCTGCTTGACTAACATAATCTCTTGCTATGGCAAGGTGACCCGCTTAGTGGATGAGGAAAGGGCTGTGGACATCGTCTACCTGGGCTTTAGTAAAGCTTTTGACACTGTTTCCCACAGCATTCTCCTGGAGAAACTGGCTGCTCCTGGCTTGGACGGCTGCACTCTTTGCTGGGTAAAAGAACAGCAGTGTGCCTAGGTGGCCAAGGCAGCCAACAGCATACCAGTTTGTATCAGAAGTATTCTGTGGCCAGCAGGACTAGGGAAGTGATTGTCCCCTTGTAGGCATTGGTAAGTCTGCGCCTTGAAGAGTGTACGCATTCTGGGGGCCCTCACTCCAAGAATGACATTGAGGTGCTGGAGCGTGTCCAGATAAGGGCAACGAAGCTGATGAAGGGACTAGAGCACAAGTCCTGTGAGGAGAAGCTGAGGGAACTGGGGTTGTTTAGCCTGGAGAAAAGGAGGCTGAGGGGAGATGTTATCGCTCTCTACAACTACCTGAAAGGAGGTTGTAGAGAGGTGGGGGTCAGTCTGTTCTCCCAAGTAACAAGTGACAGGACCAGAGGAAATGGCCTCAAGTTGCACCAGAGGAGGTTTATGTTGGATATTAGGAAAAATTTCTTTACAGAAAGTATTGTAAAGCACTGGAACAGGCTGCCCAGGGAAGTGATGGAATCACCATCCCTGGAGATACTTAAAAGATGTGTAGATGTGGTGCTGAGAGAATCAGTTTCCTTGATCACCCTTCATGCAAAGCAGATGCCTAGTAAAGCTGAGTTCCGCTGCGGCCTGACTACAGAGCGCCGTCTCGTGAAACACAGGCTGTCTAACTCTGTAGTAAAAAACAGTTCACGTGCCGATACAAAACAGACAGTGCAGTTTAGCCCTGACTAAGGGCGTTAAAGCATTTAAAATACTAAAACACTCTCTGCTTTTTGAAATTTCCAGTTTAATACCTGGAAATAATGGCCTGGTGGTGACCTGGCAGTGCTGGGTTAACGGTTGGACTTGTTAAAGTCTCTTCCAACCCAAATAATTTCGTGATTTTAAAGTTGCTGTATTTCTTAAAGGAAGAGAGTATGAAGTGCAAATGGATACATTTTGTCATTGTTCTGTAAAATGAACAAGTTTATCTAGCAAGTCTTTAACTGGTAAGGTTATTCTGTTTTCCTTCATGGACTTCCATCTTGGAGTGTGAAAAAAGTCAAATGTTCTTGGACAGCGGTGTTATAGCATATCACTATCCATTACTGTATGGGAGATTAAAATAAATGAGAGTTTATTCTTTCAAAGTAGAGGAACTGAGCACTTGGAAAAAAAAATCATTTGACTTCGCTGGTGTTCAGACATTGCTAGTACTGTGTCTTTTATGGTGTGTTTTGCTTAGGTATGTCGAATGTAACCAATCAATGAGAGATTCTTGTCACAAAATGAACGGCTAATTCTGTCAGTGAGACTCTGTAGCATCATTTGCTCCTGTATTTCCTTAGAATCAACATTTCAAAGCAGAAATAGGGTAGAACACTACCTAGCAGTAGATTTTTTAATTTTATTTTATTAAGAAGGGCCATATTATTTTAACAGAACAGTGTTGAAAGATTATTTGTGGATAATCCTATTAATTTCACAGGCATTATTTATTCATTGATTTAAGTGAGGACACAGTTGTGCTCATCATGCAAATTTGTCAGTTACTGCTTAAGTTTAGATAAACTCCATTCAGTTTTATCAGGGGCGGTTTTATGCAGTTTGGATACCTCAGATAAAATAAGTAGCCGTCTGCATTCAGCATACATTTCTGTTTTGTCACAGCACAGATGTAGATTTTTACCACTGCTTTTTTCTTTTTTGTATAGAAGTATGGTTTTTGTTATTTGATCATGAGCAATGAACAGCAAGCTAAGAACACTACATGGGGAAGAGCAGGTTGAACTGCCCAGGAAAATAAGTTGTGTTTGAAGTCATGAAAAAAGAATTCCCACTGGTAAAATTATAAGCTGGAAAATTTTGGAGCATGGATCCCACACGGTGAAGTTGGAAATATCTTTACAAGTCATCAGTGTTCAACATATATTGTGGGCTGATAAGCAACCGTTTTTATGTATAGCCCAAAATACAACCTGACAAGCATTGCCGTCTCTCTCTAAGTACACATAGTATCTACACTTGAAACTGCTGGATTTTGTTAAGCATAGTCAAATAACATAATATGTAAAAACTTCACTTGTCTCTCATTTCTAAAACTGATAAAAATGATTTATGGTTTAAGCTCAAGAGAAAACACCTATTTTTCCAGGTACCTGCCCTAAAAATCCTTATCTAGGTAAATATAGTTCAGAACCACACAGAGACATTCAGCAGATCAGTCTTTCAAAGATGGTTCAGTGACACACTTGTAAAAGAACACAAACAAATTTTCATCCAAACCAGAACCATGAATATTGAAATTTTGCATGGAAAGAGTAACTTTTACACCTGCTTCCAAATGATTTATTGATGTATACTGGATGTCAGGACCCAGACTACATAAGAAAAGACATTCTAGCAGTTTTTAATATCTGAATACTGAAATGTGGGGATTTTTCTTGGGGTACATTTTATTGCACAATCTGTTATTCTGGTGGAATGCTATGTAATACTCATTCTGTTATTTGGAATACTAAAATATGCTGCAGGGATAGCAGCATACTGCTCAGAAGTGATCCTCAGTGAGTAGTCATGGCTGTCATACATGTGCTTTCTGGATGATGCATATTTTGCAGACTGGAGTTCATACTCTTTTAGTTAATGAACAGTGACCATATGATGGTGGAAAGCAAAGATAAGTATTTTTCTCCTTCAGTAGCAGATGCAGACTTTCAATGTTAGTATGATAATGAATATTCTCGTATTTGATCTACTCATATTCAATCTTTCTGAAGAACAGAAACTTAGGCATACGGGAAATGCTGCTGTATTAGAGCAACATGTTGATCTGTCAGTCGTCGTATTTTGCTTCCAACAAATTTTTAAATCCTATGGAAGCTACCTTTAACTCTGAAGAAAAAATGTCTTGATATTCTTAATATTCTGGATGAAGAGTCTTTGATCTTTCTGTCACTCAACCTGTAATTTTTAGTTATTGAAATTATCAGTATATTTTATTTCACTTTTTAAAATTGAATAGTATGTATTCTAGATAAATACTTTTCTTCTAGTAAAAAAAAAAAACCTCAGGACTGTCACTGTGGAATTGAGTCAAATAAATTTAGTAGTAATTATGTATATTACTCTTTGTCAACATTGGCTAATTACAAATATTTAGAAGTTACTCTTAAAAGTGGTTTATCTTGCTGCTTGGGTTTTTTTTTTTTTTTGCATAAAAATATGCGGAAAAAAGAGGACTGAACATCCTCATAAAAACTTGTGAAATGCAAAATGCTTCTTGATCTGAAGCAGGCACCATTTTTTCATTTCCAAAACTTGAATCTTTAGAGAAAAGAAAATTATTTGTTAAGGACAATGTAGTGTAATACAGATAATAGAAAATAAATAAACCATGTAACAGGTACATACAATCCGTGGTGTATTCAATTGATTTTCATCCTGTGAACATGCGGTGGGCGAATGTCCCTTTGGCAGTGTGCATCCTTTCTGCTTTGGCTTGTTGTCTTTGAGTGCACTTCTAAATTAATCTAAGCGCTAGCTGCTGCTGAACAAGGTGGTCTCTCTCTTCGCTCTGGTCGTGTTCTTCTGTGGCTTTTAGACCACTGTGCTAAATAAGTATGTGGAACTGTGTATTTCACACATGCTTAGGAACAGGAATGGCTCTGATGTGTTTCTGAACTTATAAGAGAGCCTGTATTGCAAAAGAACCGTTGCATTAAGTTATTGACTGCTCTGTTTCAGGAAGACCTCCATCTTGTTGCACAAAACAATGAAAATGGTGGAAGAACAAATAAAGATAGGGGAATGCTGAAATAATAAATAGCTTTGACCTTTTTTTTTCCCTGTTGGCATCCAGTTTTTTGCTTTGATCTTCTCTGCCTTAAACAAGCTAATATCTGCCAAGACAGAGCAACAGTTACTGAATCACTAAGGTCCTGTTTGTTCCGCTCGACAGATGACAATGCATTCTTGTCTCTTTGAAGAACCATAGAAGTGACTTTGAAAGCTTTCACCAACCAGAAGCCTGGGGGTTTTTTCCTACCACGTTTTTCCTTTTTTTTGGGGTGGCTTGCTTTCTCATCTCCTTAAGACAGCATGAACTGCAGATGATTGTGACACCATTTTCTGTTTGATGCTGGTTACACAAGGCTGAGTTGTATGATTTTGTTGTTGCCCATGATTGTTCTGGCAAGAACTGAAGTCTTCAGCAGCTGTAACATATATTGATGCTTCAGTTACGTTATAGCTAGTTTGTGAGTGTCTTTTGCAATTGCCTACTTTGTAACTCCCTGATTTTTTTGAACAATCGCTGTTAGCACCTACTCTATAGTTCTGTATAGGTTTATTGTATTTGCAGTTGTTGAATGGTTTGATACCTTGATCAAAAGATTTTATATTTAGAGTTTAGCGAACAGACATCAGTTCTATGAAACAATGCAACCTGAACCTTCCTAGAAGCAGGAATTGGGTCTATTTGAATTTTGTGAAGAAATGGAGAAACTCTTTCTTTAAGGGTGTTATTTTCAGTCACTAGTATAAGCCTGGTATTTAAATCTGGGTTATTAAGTAAATGTTCTTTGTTCTAAGTGTACATTGTAGTTAGCACAACGAGAACCTAATTTCTGATGGTGATCTTAGGCGTTCCCAAGTACAAATAACAATCACTGTAGAACTGAGCGTTTCGCACCGCTCTTTGGTTCAGATTCCATTGGCCATGCTTGTAGGCTTGTTAAGTCAGTCTTAAAAGTGGACTTCTCTAGTGTAAGGAGTGTACATTATGTCACAGAAACAGAATTTTAGAAAGCTTGCAAGTTATTCCGAAAGACTGAGATATAACATCTGTGACGGTTAATTTTGGATTTCTATGATGGTTGGAAATGATATGTGTGTGTGTGAGGATCAGAGAGCTAGGACCTGATCCAGAAAAGCACTTAAATTCTTTTTAAACTTAGCTCATCATGATCAGGTCCATTGAAGACATACAGTGATTCATATTATCATAGAAGATACAGTGCAACCTTATTTAAGACTATATATTTAATACATTGTCTATCCCTTTTTTCAAATAAAAAAAATGTAAAAGTATCAGAAAATGTCTTGTAAGGATTCCTAGTCCAGAATGTTTTCTCTGTAACTGTTGTGGAGAAGCTGCTAATTAGCTCCCAAATGTGTATTTTAATAGAGATGGTATATTTCTGCTACCTAAACGGATTCATATCTTCTGAGGGAACCTCTTTCTGAGAATTCTCTTCTAGAAGGGCTGAAATTTTTTTAGAATTAAGAAATATTTTGTTAATTGGTGATTAAGAATTTTGAAACATACACCAGAACAGAAGATAGAGCTCCTAGTTACAAAGGCCCGACGAATTACTAACATGACATCTTCCACTGCAACATCTACCACAATTTTTCTGTCCAGAATATTGAATTTGCTATTTGACTTGGGGTCTGCATAGGATGACTGCAGCCAGAACCTTTCCTGCTGGTTATGATCACCCTAAATGAACATTTTCTGTCTGACCATGCTTTTCTAAAGTATGTACCTGATGGATGACCAATGGCAACAATGAGCCACTCTGATGTGGCTGTAGTTGTTGCTGGCCAGTGGTGGCAATTAAGAAGCCAATTCTTGACATCAGGGAGAGAATACAGAAAAATGTATAGCAACACTGATTAGTTCAACAGCTGATATTCCTTGTGGACTTTTCCTTTTGGACTTGAGGTTTGTGCGAACAGGCCCAGAGGTAAATTGACACATTTTCCTTGTGTGGCACCGGCAACAGTCCAGTGGCTCTGTGATAATCTCTAGCTGGATAGAGAGAAGGTAAGGTACACAAGAAGACTTGATGTGCTGGCTGCATATTAATCACAGGTACATGTAGTCACAGAATGGGACAAGTGTCTGCAGCCAACTCTCCACTGGACAACTCTACATGGCCAACTCTATGCGGGGTCAGCTCTACATAGTTCTGTCATGAGAGATGGAGGGGGAACTGCCCATGAGCTTGTTCCTCAGGGGGCTTGGTGGGCAACAGGTCAGCTGCCTGCTCCCCACCTTCCTGAGGAAAATCCTCCTGTAGTTCTCCCCACCCATCTTACATCCTGTCTGCGCGTTATCTAGCCCCACTTATGCCATCCAGAATTTTAATTTTTATAATTCACATTTGATTTAGTTGCCTTCATCTCATTGTTAATTTAAATATTACTTTATTAATGAGTCACCAGTAATAGTTGCAGAGCAAGGTGAACACTCAGATGGCTGAGCACAATGAAGGAATGTGATTAATTGGCCAGCATGTGTTACAAATTGAGAGAGTCATTATTTCTTACACTTTAACTCCCTTATATATGCACAGTTTTCTTGTAAAAATTCGTATGCTCGACTGCCACATGTGAGATGGCTGTGACAGTTCGAAGTCAGCGAGGAATGGAAAAGTTTGCTTGTGATGGATACCTTTATGTATTTGGTAGACTCAGTGAAGGTGATCTTCCTGTAAAATTTTGGCATTTTGAAAAGATTGGATGATGCAAGGCCAGAACTCACACCAGGAGTGGACAGGTGATCGAGAAGATCAGTCAACGTTTCCACTTGCCTTTGGCAGGAAATGTTGAAGTGGTAAGATTTGTGACAGGGATAAAGCGGTGAGCTGAAGAAACGGTGGAGGGTAAAACTGAAGTTATTCATTCATGCATGTCTAACTTGAGCTCAGTAGTTCATGCTATAATTCCGGGAACAGAAGCTGTACAAAAAACAATCTGGCAAAGGTGAAATCGATTAAACACAGTAGCTTCAGAGCCAATGAGCCTGGATGACCTCATATTACCCGAGGAATACAAAACCAGGTGTGCAAGAGTCATTCTTGCTTGGTGATATTGGAGAGGGATCCAGAAGGATTCTATTTAGCAGAACAAGTTGGCTGCAAATTCTGCAAACATCCAACAACTGGTAAGTGGATGGCACATTTGCAATAGCCCTCAAACTTTGCCTAGGTCTATATGATCCCGGCAAATAAGTACGGGGACATGGATCTGGTGCTGTACACCCTTCTGCCAGACAAACAGTGCAAGAACTGTTTGATTTTATTAAAACACTGTTGTCTGCAGATTGAGCTGCAAATTCATTGATGGCCTTCAGAAGGTGCAGAAGGGGCAGAGAGGCCTATTATGAACAGCTTGTTTCAGGCCACAGTCCTGAAGAAATAAGGCAAAGCTGATGAGTGTATTTCAAAGATTTTGTCTGACTATGGCAATAGAAGCCCTATAGAATATTTGCATGCAACAGCTCACAATAATCAATTACTTTAACAAAATATTTTTTGACATTTTCTCCTGCATTTTTTTAACATTTCCAAATTTCATTGTATATCCATGAGCAGAAATGGTCTAGGACAGTTCAGCTTGGCATGTTGTGTTGGCCGTGATGAGTTGTCCTAGTTCCCTCAAGAAGAGAGAAAAAAAATCCAAGTCAAGGCTGACAAAACAGGAGGGTCTCCTGCCAGCAGCGTTCAGGTGGCTGACTTCACCCCTGTGCCTGGAGCTGCTTCCCCCGCTGCTTCCCCCTTGCCTCCCCTGCTGCTCAGCCCCCTGCCTGTATGCCGCCTCCTCCTCCTAATGTAAAGTATACTGCAGGCACGGCAGGAATAAGCTTGCAGGTAGTCCTCCCTCTGCCCCCTGTGAGAGACTGTGTGCTGCCAGACACTCAGGGCTCCCTGCAGCACTGTGCAGAACCTCTGCTGATGTTCAAGGGCTTTGTGGATCTCACCATGTGGCGGGGAGGACCGGCAGAATCTGCTGAGCTGTGTAGAGCTGGCCATGTAGTGTGGTCCCATGGAGAGCTGGCCATGGAGAGTTGTCCTACACGTTATAGCCATGCTTGCAAAATCAGAGAAGATTGACAATGATTAGTGGAATAACTAGAGCAATTCTCTAAAGATGCCCCGAAATTGAGGGACTTTTGGTACCAGTAACTGGTAGACAAGAATGGGATGCTGAAGTACCAAGACTTTTCCAAGCCATTTGGCTGAAGAGTTATCTTGGCCTCACAGTCACAGCAAGAATAACTTCTTGAAGTGATAGGGTTAGCCTCACCACAAGGACATTTTGCTTGGAGGATCAGGTTCTCGGAAGGAAATGTGAATGTATGAGGTGTTAAAACCAAACATAGTATATTTGGATACCCTTACTGGAGAGAAGTAGAGCGAAGAAACTAGGTCATGCCTTAAGATTTATTCTACACTGTCTTCTGGTTTGAGGTTAGGCTCTATGTTTTAAACACTTGGACACTCTGGTCACTTTACTGCTTCATATGGTGTGTGTGGAAAAACATTGACAGAAGGAACTAGACTTCAGAATGAGTCTTTTGATGAAGACAGCCATCTCCATCAAAAAGTTTTGTTCTGTGGAAGTCAAAAAAGGTGGTTAATTACTTACTGCCTCAGTTTTGGTGGGTGTTAAAATATATGTGCGCCATTGACTACTAAGAACAGGTAGGTCCATTGCTGGGACAATGGGCAGGAGGGGTATTTTGGATAAGAACTGGAACACTTTACAGGAAGGCTGAGAAGGTACAGTGAGGCTGATGCTTCCCCCACCCCCCTTTCCTAACTCAGATTATAATAGCGAATTCAGACTGTAATACATTGATCAAGCCAGTGAGCTGTTGAATTGAAGAGAAGGGTGAATTTGCCTATGGAGTTTTCTTAATTCCTATCTTCTTCAGGGAAAATAGCAGACCAGTTAAAAAAGGCTTGATCAAAGAGCAGCAGAAGGGTTTAAACCATGAGGTGCTGGAGTGGATTCAGAGAAGGGCAAGGAAACTAGTGAAGGGTTTAGAGAACTTATGAGGAGCAGCTGAGGGACCTGGGGTTGTTTAGTCTGGAGAAGAGGAGGCTCAGAGGAGACCTTATCACTCTCTACAACTACCTGAAAGGAAGTCGTAAAGGGGTGGGGGTCGATCTCTTCTCCCATATTGCGAATGACAGGACAAGAGGAAATGGCCTTAAGTTGCGTCAGGGGAAATTTAGGTTGGATGTCAGGAAGAATTTCTTTACATAGAGGGTTATTAAGCACTGGAACAGGTTGCCCATGGAAGTGGTGGGATCCCCATCCCTGGAGGTGTTTAAAGGCTGTGTGGATGTGGTGCTGAGGGACGTGGTTTAGGGACCCTGGCAGTGCAGGGTGAATGGTTGGACTCGATGATCTTAAAGGTCTCTTCCAACCAGATGATTCTGTGTGATTCTGTGTGTGTATGAAACAGAATCTTGAAATCGGGCATCTGTGGAGAATGGGGAACTAGACCATCATCAAAATAATTAATATCTATTGAGTATTTTGTTTCAGATCCATGTATTAGATACATAGAATAAATTGGAAGGGATGTCAAGATGTAAACTAGTCCAAATCCCTGATCAAAGGCGGTATTTTTATATCAGGTTGCTCAAGGACTTGTCCAATTGACTCTCGAACTCAAAGATGAGTCTCATCCTCAAAGGACAGGGGGTTCCCACCCTATCTGGACAATCTGTTCCAGTATTTGACCACTCTCATGGTAAAAATTTATACTTAGTATCTAATCAGAATTTCCTGTAGTCCAGCTTGTGTCCTGTTGCCTCTTGGACTGTCACTGTGCACCTCCAAGAAGAGCCTGGCTCTCTAGTTTCTATCAGAGCTATTTTTGTATCAGATGGTTGTAGATAGCACTAGGGTCTCCCTGAGCCTTTTTTCCTACAAATTGAGCAGGCCCTGCTGCCTGAGATTGTCCTTATGTATGCTGACCATCTTGGGGCCTCTGGACTTGCTTCTTGTACTGGGAGACCCAACAGTGAGTAAGGGTAACAGAAAGTCTTACACTGATAGGCCTAATTTGAGTCCTCTTCTTTAAGTGTGGAGATTATAAAACGGCCAAGCACTTGTGCTTCTCTCTAGTTCTTCGTTAATTAGCAAATGTGACTTTTGAAAAAACAGAGCTGGTCCTGTTTGAGGTATCAGTTGCAGCGTAACTTGAAATGACAGCAAGGGATATGAAAAAAGTAGACTTATAGTGCAGTATTTGAGAGGGTTGTGAGAGTTTACCTGAGGACCACATCATCATGCATATTTTGCATGATCATGGGTGCACTTACACAAGAGCGCTTGCATGCACATGTTTAATCCTGAACTCTTAAGAAGTTCTTGTTGCTCAGTACACAATCAAGTAATTGGCAGGAAAATGAGTATTGAGAAATATACTGTAAGTAAGGCCAATTAATTATGAAATATGACTGATTAGCAAATGGAGCTGACATCCATTAAACAAACCTGCTGAAACAATAGAAGACCCTGGGGGAAGGGGTGGGGGCAAAGTCAGGGGGAAGAAAAATATTTATATGGGGTCCACATGCTCTGCCATTCTTCTGTGTAAAAAAAGATGATTTTTTTGATTAACCTTGATATCTGGAAGGTGTTTTTTTCCATGTAGATTCCTGTATTACTAGCGTTAAAAATGGTCTGTGTAGTTTAACAGCAGTACGACCTTTTAAGTGATCTGAACTGTGTTATACAACGTGTTATACTAATGGTACTTTATCAGTTTAAAGATTTACTCTTCTCTAGGGATGGTGTATTGGGTGTGTGCCAGTTAGCATGAAATCACACCAAGGTACTTTAAGGTTAAATTAGATAAAGAATTTACAAATATGAAATACAACTATCAGTTAAAAATTTTTAATGGTACCTGAGAGGCTTCTTCCTGCTTTCATGCCTCGAATCTCATAAATTAAACTTGTTGGTTTTGTTAATATCACCACATAAATGGGATTAAGCGTCTGGCTCATTTCTGACTATTTTTGGGATCCCAACCATGGTATTATTTGATTATTTTGAAGATACTCCCCCTTAAGCCAATCTCAATAGATACAAAGTTGTCTTCTTTCTGAAGACTTTCAAGGTTTTCTTCCTAGGCTGTTTTCAGAATGCTAACTCATGGCAATTAGTCACTCCATTCAATTCATGTTTTAATATAAACAGAACAAATTAATATGAACACGGGATACTAAGCTCCAGTTTTGCATTCTAGAGCTCCTTCTTGTTTTTAGATGAAGCTAGATCCATGAGAAAAGGTCTTGTGAGATGTTGTGTTTGTGATTAAGCAGGGAATATTGCTTGATGTTAAATCACAGTATTGTTGCTTTTCTACTAGCGAACTTCGTTGTTCACAAGTGGTTAACATTTTGTGAAGGAAGGAAATGTCTTTTTTCTTCCATTTTTCGGCCTCTGTGAGAACATCTGCTAACTCTTTGAAATATCAGTATTTGCTAATATCTTTTGAGTTAGTCCAGAGTACTCAGGTATTTTTGGCCCATTTTTTGTATGTAGTAAGTAATTTATCCTGTATGAGTTGGGTGCAGTTATTTAGTTTTATCCTCTCCCATATTTCTTAGGTACAAAAACCCTGAAGAAATGTACAAGCTAGTTATATTACAGCACGTTTTCTACTCCTTCAGGAAGGTGTATGTTTTTATGTGCTTTCTAATGCTGAATTGAAAAGGCAGATGGTGCTGCATGGTGTGAGTAAATCGGGGGACTGAAATGCAGTATTATACCTGACACAATAATCTGCAGTTAAGACCAGACTCTTACTCTGCCCCAGAAGAGTAATGGAAGGGGAAAAACTTCTGTATCTGTACTAGTCTGGAGAGTAGCATGTCGTTCACTCTTTTGGGAAGTATTCTGTGCAGTCTAGTCAGGACTAGGATCTGAGAGAGGAGAGAGCAGGCTCAGTCAGGAGAGAGCTTTTAGAAACCTTAGCTCTTAAAACCTCGCAATTTTTCAAGGGTTGAAAAATTGGCTTAACATTGATGGAGTTTCAGAGGAATAGCAAAAGGCAGTTTTGTGACACACTGCTTCAGCTCCCTGCCAGGTTCAAAGTTCCTGCTCCAAATTCTCCATTTACTACAGCAAAAATGGTTTCTCATTTCAAAAAAGGGTTTCTAGAAACCTTTTAGGAGGGAAAAATGAAAAATTTCTTTCCAATTAGCTCAGATACTTCCAAATCATTCTCTCTGAGCTCATCATTTACATGTAAAATTCCCACCTGAATGGCTAAAATCTGATAGTATCATAAATAGCTATAAACAAAGTCTTTAAATTTTAAGCATCAGAATACTTTGCCAAAAAGCTATGCTGACATCCCAGCCTTATTTTCCTCTTGATTAGACAGATATTTTCAAAGTATGTAATAGATCTTTTCACACAAAGTGTAGGCAAAACTGAAGGTATATTTAAATGTTGTAAATTAATAAATATATGTGTGGAATAATTGTATTCCACAGTTCTCTGTTTGCAATAAGAACTACTTTGAGCAATTGTTCTCAAATTCTCTACTTACAATTGATGTGTTAAAACAGGATCTCCCCTTCTAACAGTAAAACCAACCTAAAACATAAATCTGGAATTAAAAATCTTGGGTCCAGCCTTTTGGTGCCACAGATGGTTTTGGTGCAAGTTATTTGCAGGTAGGGGGGAAAAAAGGTATACATATTCATATCAACTTATAAAACTTCAGATGTTAAAAACTCCCGATAACAGGGTAAAGCACTTATCTCTACTAAGAGCCTAAGGAATTTTTAAGCATACCTCTTGCTTTGCCCAGTGGTATCAAGGGCTTAATTTTTTTTTTTTTTTCCAGAGAAGATTTATAAAGTGGTGGGGTAGATGGTGCTGTTCTCCAGCTGTCTATCTTGAGGAGTTTCCTTACTGGACTAAACACAACATAATTTCTCTGTAATGTTACAGTGGAATCTTGGAAAAACATAATGTTCCTCCTGTTATGTGCAATAGATTCTTCTTTAATTGCAGCAGCTAAAAAAAGCTTCTATCTTTATAGCTGTGGAACCAAAGCAATGAAGTTTATAGTCTCTCTCTGTCAGCAGGTTTATGGAAAATTTAAAGTATATATTCTAAATTCTGAGTTTACAATTTTTTGTTGCAATACTTACTAAAACTAGTGCTGAAGAGAGCCTATTATAGGATTAGGAGTTTTTCTATCTTTAAAGTTTCCTATAATTTGAATAATCTTTGTGTAGTGTTTTTACTTTCATCTCCTTTTCCCTCAAACTGCTCTTTTATCTTGTCCAGAATCAGAACCTGTTCAGGCTGTTGATTTCTCCTTTCCTTTTTCTTTTCTTTTTCCCTGTAAACTGAACTTATTTCGTTTACCATTCCCTGACTGACTTTTAGGACTTTTAGTCAATTTTAGAAAATTGGTTATGTCACTGGAAATGCCCAAACCTTCTTTTGGATATTTAGATAAGTTAGAGTAATATTTTCTATAATTTTTGTTATCTATCCTTTTCCTTTTTCTGAGTCGATTTTGCTGGTGCCACATTATTTGCAGCAGGAGATTACTTTTTTTTTTTTAAGCTATATCTAGTGTTGAAGTGAAAATATGTTAATGTTTTCTGTTATGGTAATAATCCTGAATTTCATTCAGTATCCTCCTGTTTGTAGCTGGTAAGGGTGTTGGACCGATGGTCCAGTAGAGCCAAATTGAGCCATGACTCTGCTAGCAATCTAGGAATTTTTCAACCAAAGAAAAAAATTGTAAAAACTACATGCAAACTGTTCATCAATGAAACAAAATGAGCAGAATTTGTCTTTAGACACATATCTAGATATTATTCATCTGTGAATGATGCTAATTTAACCACAGAACCACAGAAATGTGATTTCTTTTTAATGTTACTGCATTTGGTACGTTAACGTAATTTAGAGTAAATTCCTCACTTTGGAAAATCTCAGTTGGGCACTGGAACTCTGGCGTATCTAGAAAAGAAAAATAGAATGGTTAACATTTAAAAAGAGGAACACAAGATTTAATTAGTCACTTTCCTGCATTAATCAATTCATTTCTCATTTCCATGAGAAGGGTAGTGTCTGAATCCTTGCTGTTTCAGAAGCTCATGTCTTGACTCACTAAAAATCACCGTGCATGAAAAAGCAATTTCTGCTTTGAACCTGCTTGCCAACACGTCTGTAGTGCTCCTCAGTCACAGTGGACTGTCCCCTCCTGTTTATTCAGTATTCATTAATCGCTATTCTCTCTTTCCTTCCTGTTTCTTCCCTATTTTAACATATGCACACACACTGTGTATGCATAAATCTGGATGGATCAAAGCCAGCATTAATTTTATTTGTATATTACCAAACTTCAGAAACATCACCAAAAAAAAAAAAAAAAAAAAAATTCCTGTCATAAATTTAGCAAATCTTCTGACTTTGTAGGATCAGGTTCCCTCTATTTTTTATGGGTATCTGAGAAAGACTGATCCCAGTCATCTATCCAGATGTCTTTCTCGTGTAGTATGTAATTGGTAACTCCAAAACAATATTACGCCTTCATCAAGGTGGAGAAATACATACAGCGGCTTCGTTGCAGTTGAGTACACATTAGTGCAGATATTACAAATCTGAAAAGGTAGATTCCCATTAAGTATTTTTAGAACACTTCTGTCTAGCATTGGAAAGGAAGATGCTTCAGCCAATTCACAGTTTTATTTACTCTCTGTTGTTACTACATGTGATTTTTAAAAAAATACAGTGAATGAAGCAAGCCCTTCTTTATGAGATCTGTGTATTTTTAAAAGCGTACATGAAATGTAATTTAGCAAAACCACATTTTTGCATAGACTTTGTGTCTAGAAGTACCAAATATTATTGCTGTATCCTGTACACATGTCCATGTTGTGCTCATAATACGTAAAACTTGACATCTACTAGATCAGACCGATTAACCTGTGTGGTGGAGTAAGCTCTAAATTTTAGAAACTTAGGTCTTATTTTTCTGGGACACGAGCCCACAAGTAGATGCATCTAATGCCATTTCTGCAGCAGGGTGAATTAGCAGCATGTGTTAATTTAGAGCAAGCAAGATAGTCATTGCCATGCAGGACAAGAGAAATACCCCCTCTGATAATCTGTTTCATTTCATAGCTTTTTTATATCTAAAAATCCCACATAGAGTATGCAGAATCAAAACCTGATTTTTTTACTGTATACCCACATCAAAAATTCAACTTCTTAATGGGATTTGGCTTGACTCACACCCCACTTCACCCTTGCCTTTTCTTGCTCTCTTGCTCTTCCATAGAAAAAGTAAACCAAACATTACCGGCTGCATCACTGGGATTCCCAGCCAGCAACTAAGATCTTGTTGGTGACACTAACATTTTTTCTTCCAAGATGTGTGCCAGGCTGTGAGTTGCAGGGATGCTGCAGCTATCTGTTGCTGAGCCCTTTCAGGCAGTAGGACTGTAACAGTCCACACTGGCTCGTGGGAAGCTGCTGGTAGGGTTGCTAATTTAAATGCTACAGAGTAGAAGCAATGGTGCTTTTACGCAACACTACAGTGTGTTTTAGTGCTGTTTGCATATGGTGAAAATTTTAAATATTTGTCTCCCTGAAAACACACAACCCTCCCAAAATAATTAATGAGGTTTTAAAAAACTGCATGCAAGGAGCACTGAGGTTGCTTAGGATGCACTCAGAAGTCAACTTTCTGTGTGCACACACTTGTATCTTCCATCTTCTGCATAACTGTTGTGCTGGAGCGTTTTATTGCATGTCAATATAGTAGTTCTAGCATAGCGTACATGTTGGAGAATGCTTTAAATAAAAATTTGAAGTCCATTTTGTAGCACACTCTAGAAGCGGGTACTTCTTACGGCAGGCAGATTCACATTAATTGTCAGATTATGCAGTTTGATATGAGAGAATGCTTTTTCTATGAGTTACTCAGGCACGAAATGAAATCTCTAAGAGTGGCTGACCTTCTAACTGCCATTCAGTTCAGTCTGTGGAGCCCAGCAGATTGGCTGCTGAGAGCTGTGCTTGCTTGCTGGTTTGTGAGTCTCTGCAGATCCATGTTCGCCCACTCTATGCAAACATGCACACATTCTCTATTTTTTTCTCTCACACTGTCTGGTATATTTTCAGAATAACTCTTCGAAGACTTTGTGAACTGCTGGGTATGACGGTCTGATTATTATTTTTTTTAACTGGGAACATGTTTAGTCCAGTCTTATTTAAACAAGCTTATCTCTTTGATCAAAGTCTATGGTCTGAAATTTGAACAGCGTAGGGGGGGTGGCTGGGTGGGTGAGGAAATCTATCACGTACATATTTATGTGTGTGCTGCTGTCTTAGCTGTCTGCCTGCGGAGGTACAAATACGTATTGTTTCAGAATAATCTTGCAAATATAAATAACTTCATCTATTTTAGCAGAAGTTTTGAAAATATAGTATTAGTACTAAAGTAAAGCCAATTTTAGTAAACTATTCCTGAAGCTGTTAATGGCCTGCATATTCAGATTTTCGGTTTCTTGGGTATTTTGAAGGTTGAGCTGAATAACTGTTTAAGTATAGCATAGACTTTTCTAGTATTCAAAGCATACTAACTGTCACCCATATATTAATGCATTTAGGGTTGGCATTAACCTATTTCACTGACTGAACCACAGACCACAGCAACAAAGCTAGAGAGCTTGAAACAGTTTCTGGAGGTTTTCATTTAGCTGATTCAGGAGAACTGGTTTTTGCAAAGTTAAAATTATATGGAATGAGATTGCAAGATGAAGCATGCGTGCCACACCTTTTCATTATCTTCGGTCTCATTTTTTTTTCTTCTAAATATAGCTTTGAGAGGCATTTCAGTTTATTTTAAAGCCGATTCCGTTTGATGATTTTAGATGACCTGATTTTCTAGTCTGATTTAAAAATTCAAGTTTGCTGAGCTTTTGTTCACGGGACTAGGAAAAAGAGTTTCCCATATCCATTTCACATGTCAATATGAATGTCATAAGCAATCAAATAATTTTCCCCTAACTTTAAGGATGTTCCTCTGGCAAAATCTGAATGATGCTTTGTTTCATCATTTTACAGCCTAAAAAGAAGCAGACAGAAACTTCTAAGCTAATCTAAAGATTTTCCTCGCTTTTTAATGATATTATTACACCCCAGTAACTTCAAGCTGCTTTTACTGATCAAAGTATGTTATAAACCTTTTCTTCCACATAGATACCATACAGCCTTTAATTTTGTTAGCTAGTTTTATTGACTGAGGCTCGTTACACACAGATGAACACACTTGCACACACGCATTCTGCTTTGCCCTATCTCAGTTACAGCATAGTCCTACCCAGGGTCATCACAATGTACACATTACATATTTCTAGCAAACATGAAAATTCATCAAACAGGAGGAGAGATAAGCACAGCTAGATTGGAGCCTGCTGAGGAAATATAAGGCAGTAATCTGCCTGACCACTGGACTACTCTTCCTGGTTGGATTTAAATATTCTTTCCCGTTAGTTGCTGCGGAGTGCTGGCTATCCTGAAGTGAAAAATTAAACAACTAGGAAGAATGAAGTAACATTTAGAGGGACAATTGTTTGGTATAACTCCAAAACTAATTGTATTTGAAGTGATGTTGAAGCCAACGTCGGCACAAGGCAAGAGCTCCTGGCTCACAGCCAGCACCTTCTAATGCATATTAGAGCAGATGAGGAGTTCCTAAAAGTTAGGAAGAGGGAGAGGGAGGGAGGGAGAGAGACAGAGAGAGAGAGAGAATGTGCGTTTTCAGTGCTCTGCATTTGTTTGTATCCTCCTCCTTACTGAAATTAGAGGAATACCTGTGTGGTGCTGCTTTATTATGATTTCTGCTGAGGCTCAAAATAGGTTCTGGTATTTTTTTTAGGTGGACTGCCAGCTGCCGATCTTGCTGTTGACAGTAAAAGCAGATATGTTCCTTGCTCACTGCCATTAGCACTGACCATGACCCTTCACACCAAAACCTCTGGAGTTACCCTGCTGCACCAGATTCAAGGCACTGAACTGGAGACACTGAGCAGACCTCAGCTGAAGATTCCCCTGGAAAGATCGCTCAGCGACATGTATGTGGAGAGCAACAAGGCAGGAGTTTTTAACTACGCAGAAGGAGCCACTTACGATTTTGGTACTGCGGCTCCAGTGTACAGCTCCACTACTCTCAGTTATGCCCCTACTTCTGAATCTTTTGGGTCCAGCAGTCTGGCAGGATTTCACTCCCTGAACAATGTCCCACCAAGCCCAGTGGTGTTCTTGCAAACGGCGCCCCAGCTCTCACCCTTCATCCATCATCACAGCCAACAGGTACCCTATTACCTCGAAAACGAACAGGGCAGCTTTGGGATGAGGGAAGCTGCTCCTCCAGCCTTCTACAGGTAAATGCTCAGATAATTTTTCTTCTTTAAGCAGATGAACTGAGAAAATTAGAATGTAGAAATCTGTATGCCCTAATCTTTTCTTTTTGTGTAAAGAACCATGTGATTTAATTGAATCATCCGTGATTTCCAGATCATAAAAAATACCATAGAATAAAACAAAACTGTTAATTCACAGCTCACTGTTACTGTAAATGGTAAATTTTGAAAACTATGTAAATGAGAAAAAAATCGGATAATGAACGTAAATGTTTCCTGAGAAAACATGAAATCATAATTGATTAAAGAATGGCAGATGACCTCCTTGTTGTGATATATTAGAATTACTGTCTGAAGTGTACTAAAAAGACTTCCACCATCACACATTTCTGGGTGTGAGTCGTTTATTCAACTCTTAGCTGATAGTAAGACTATTTTCCTCTGGCTTCCTTTACAGTGTGAGAAGTAGCTTACGTAGGAAGTAGTTCAGATGCACAATATCCTTCCTAATCAAACTGTTAGAATTGACTCCGTGACAGTATTTTGGTCAGTAACCACTTCATGAGCTATTCTAAGAGCTGTACATAGAGGTGTACATATTAACCTGCATTTTTCATTGGAGGGTGATATGTATTAACCATAAATCTGGCATGCTGCATTTCAAAAGATAAGATTTTGGGATTTTGTATTCTTGTCATTCAATAGAAGAGTTATTTTTTTGTCTGAAATAGAAAGATAAAAGTATCTTTGAAGGGGAGGAATAATTTTCCTTGGTGTAGATATTTATTGTCTGCAGTGAAAACTTTTACGTAATTTTTGAAGTGGTAGAAATGTAGCTTTCAAGAAAATATAAACGCCAATACCCACCCTGTTGATGTTTGTGCTGTGTTAATAGCATGTCATACTGGGCTTACCACCAGGCTTCAGTGAATCAAAGTGAGTAGTTATATGTAGGTTTTTTTTCCCTGAAGTCTGTATGTATCTGTTTATTTGGGAGATACATATGAGTTTGCTAGAAATGGAACAGCTCTGAAAAAATAAAAGGAAGTTATGTTTCCCCTGTTGAGGGCCAGAATCTGCCAGACTTAATTGCACAATATAACATGTTACTGTGAACAGCAACGTATGTTCTTAACTCAGTCCAACAAAGAATTTGGTAGCAGAAAACCAAAAACCCAGATGATTGCACTTTTCACAAATGATGAATCAGTTTTGGGGAGCAGATGGAATAAAGACTGGTGAAATGGTAGATAACAGTTATGTCAGACTGCGCAAAACAGTGATCTGCTAACTGAACTGCTTCAGACAGAATGCATTTTAGTGCAACCAAATACAGTACCTCTAGGAAGGGGGAATACATGACAGAGTGTAAAGATATTGAGTGATTACCAGGGACTTGAGGGGGAAACTGCACTTTGTGTTAGATTAAAGAGTATTTTTTTAACATGAATGTCTAGTGCGAATCAATGGTGAAAAGTGTGTAAGTGACCTTAGATATGTAAACAGTGGAGTAGTGAGTTTGTGAAGTTTAAATATAGACAGGGTATTTTAATTCAGGAGGAATTAAACCCAAGTATCACCTGGAAATAGAAGTTGAACTATAGTAATAGCATCCTTTTATTTTTAAACAATGAATTGAGGTGAGACGCTTCAAAATAAAATCAATGTTCTTTTTTAGTTTAACTACTGGAGCAAACATGTAAGGCCAGTGCTGGATTCCCCATTTCCTGACATTTCTGATCAAGGATGGGTGTCTCCCCTGAAAATCAATTTAAGTCATATGCAATGGATAAGTCTTAATGCAGTAGTAATTAGGTGAATTTATGACCTTGGATATGCAGGTGGTTTATCTGCATACAGTGTTACACAAATGATTTAATGGCCCCTTCCAGCTATAATTCTGTAAAGCACATCTCATGTGGTAATAAGAAGGTGTATCAAAGGGCTTGTTATGATTATCTTTTGTCAACAGGCATAGTACTGTTGGAATTAAATTGATAAAAGCTTTTCTTTTTTTTTTTATTTTCATTTCTTCAAGACTGTATTTACAAAATTATCACCCTCACAACATTAAATATTAGGTCTTTATTCTTGTGTTTTGTCACAAATCCAGTCACCAATAGTCTGTTAAAAGTAATTTGCACAGGTTTTCAATGTCTGGGAAACATTTAAATATCTAATAATGGGTTTAAGAACAAGTTCTTTAAAAAACACTGTAATGCATGAATTTCCAATTTGCTTTATTCATTTGGCTAATCTCATTGATTTCAATTGGGATTTGGGAGAAAAGAGAGCTTGGGGCAGTGTAATCTGGCAATGAATAAATTGATGCTGGAGATTGGAAGCTGTCTAACTGCCAAAGTAAGTGATGAATTTCTGGGACAACCTGCCAGTAAGAGTGGTAAAAGCAAAAATTCTCAAACCAAGAGCCCTAACAAAATTTAAAATGGATCACGATCCATTTTTGATATGGCTGCCTGCTTCTATAATAAGTAATCTTAAGAGTCCTCTGCAATTCTTATTTACCTTTCTGTGTAACAGCATTGTGTTGTTTGGCTTGTAAGACAGAAATAATTGCATTGCATCATCTGTTATACTCTGGATATGAGATACAAATGCTGCATTCAGTGATACAAGTGGTGAGCACAATGTGTAATCATTGTAGGTTGGAGCTGAAATTATATTCTGTTAATACACGGATAAAATGTTAAAAATCTTTGTTCACAAAACTCAAAACTTACTGTATGTGATAAGGAAAACTTTTAATGTCGTTTCATTTTATTAATAAGTATTCAAAGTCATGCTGTCTAGAGACACATGTAGCTACATGTCTATTAATTCTGAAGTTATATTTTATTTCTTTTAAATAGCATTTCCTTTTCCAAAAGGTTTTGTCTCTTATTGCAAGATAATGACAGACTTCTATATCTAGCTGAAGAACAAAATGATACATAAAGAAAAGAAAGATTTTGTAAAGAATTCAAAAAACATAACAATCTCCTCCTTTCTGGAGTCTCTAAATCACGGGACTTCAGAATTTGAGAAAAAAAAAAGGGGGGGGGGCTTAATTAATTAAAATTGTGTTGTCTTTAACTTGACTCCTTTTATGTCTGACCTTGTAGCTGTTTTTATAGGGAGCCAAACTAAAATACCTTCCTCTTATCTTACAATGTCTGTATCTTCCACTAAAAGGGAGAAGACATAGTGCTAGTTATGTTTTTAATTCTCTTAAAATCTCACCTTAAATTTTATTTTCTGGAAAATTTTTATAGTAGTTTTTATTATTATTATTAAATGCTGACTAGTGTTTGATTATTATTACAAAAAATCTGGTACTCATGGATATTTCAGTAAATCAATTAAAAGATTTCTTTTGTTCTTAACTAGTAAATTTAAGTTCTGGTAATTTTTGGTTATTTCCTTGTGCTTTTTGGCAGGATTTTGTTCATTCAGGGAAAAACCAAGCAGCCATTCAGTAGCTAATTTACCTCAGTAAATTCCTACAATCAACAGCATAATGAACCCTTTTTGTTCTGCCAGTGTGTGATGTTTGGCCAAATTTGGCCAAAAATAATTTAAAAATGGGCTGCACCTACCAAGTACCTTATGAGGGAGTTGTTTGCCAATCTGTAGTGAGTGACCGAGAAAGGGAAAATGAGTGTAGAAACAGAAATGCCAGATGAAAAATAATTCATTGCTCCCTTACTTTTAGTGGCTGGTTTGTGAGTATCTTCTAGAACCTCAGGCTCTAGGTTTAGATTAATATGATAAAGTATTTATTTAGCTTTAGTCCCAATTACCACACTGAATTTGAATTATTTTAAACCTGCTGTTCCAGTCAGTATGATCACAGCTTTAATTTTTAATGCTTGCTAAAACTGAGAAGGATTAAAATGTAGATCGATCCCTCTTCTGCTGTAATTCATAAATCCATCAGTCTGAAAAACACTTACACTTGCTTAACCTAATATGTATTAGTTTTACCCTGTCTCGTTCATTATGAATCTTTCTAGCTGTTCATGTTGGGTTCTAAACAAAGAGGATTTTTCCAAATTTTAAAACTAAAAGAATGTTACAATAAATGAAAAATTCAAAGATAATTTTATAATTTTTCATTTCTTTTTCTTTTTTTTTAAATGTAGTATGAGGTATTCCACAACATGAAGGAGTACTATGTAATGTAGTGTTTTGGGGGGGATATTTTTGGGGTTTTTTCTCTTTATTTTTCTCTAAATCATCAGTCTGTTCTGAGGTCCTTCCTTGAACAGTTTGAGTGTTCAGGCAGTTTCTTGAGCACTCAGAGTGTTCCTGTTCTCACACCCTGTACTGATATCTCTGGCAATTTTACAGTAATAGGTGACTGCAGAGTTATCCTATCTCATGGAAATGTTGTAAAGATAAACCTGTTAAATATTCTGAGATACTCACACATTCAGTTATGAGGGACTTGTACAAACTAATTTTGCTGTTTCTGCAGCTCTTAGAGAATGTGCTGATATGGATCCTGCTGCAAATGTGCTTCCACCATAAAGTCACCAACCCATATTGTTGAGGAGCACATGTGTTCTGTGCCTTCTTGTGCCCCTGAATAAGCCCAGGCAATGGTGGAAAGAGGTAAAGGAGATGTTATGCTTCCTCATTTATCCTCCTTTCTGCCAAGACAGGGAGATTAATCACATCTGCTCTCTCTGAGGTTGCTTTTCAAAGTTTTCTTCTTACTGAAGAAATTTTTTTTCACTTCAGCAGATGTATTTTTTTGCATAAACCACAGACCCAGGAAGTGCTCCATATACTAAGTCCTTTCTGTGTTGATTTAAAACTTGTGGCTAGATACATGGTTGTTCAGGTAGCCCTTGTGGATGGTGTTCATCTGATTAGATGCAGACACCTAGGTCTTTGTTCAGTTTTCTACTCCTTACGTGTCATTTGAGAGGCTGTAAGGTCAGATGGGTCTGGCAGATATGACACAGGACCCACTGTGTAGCTATTCTTTTTTGGGGTAGGACGTGGGTGGCAGTAAGTGTCATCATCTAGAACACCTCCAATGGCATGTAGCATGGGCAACAGCATCAAACCTTCACATGGACTCCCTTCTTAGTCTGAGGAGACACAGAGAAAGGGGCACTGTGAACACATACATTGTCTTTTTCTAAGGTACCTGATTAAATTAGACCAGGTGCAGCAGGCTCTAAAAGTGCAAGTTTCTCTTTCTATACTATAAAAAATGGTTACAGTAACTCATTCTGATATGGTTATCTACTGGATGAAGATCGATGTCCAGTGAGGTCCAAAGTTATGTGAAATTAATCCTACCTGTACATCTTCTGCTTCTAAAGCAGTCACCATCCATAATATCCCTTGAATAGACACTATAATATGCCCCTTGAGAGGAAGACAGGGAATTGACTCTGTGTCATTGGCCTTGATCACTCTTGCTCTGAGGCTATTGAAACAACAAACATTGCTTGCCATATCTGCTCTGATAGGGAAAGCATTAGTTGCTGGCACCAGTTCCTTCAGCAATTGCAAAGTGAACGTCAAATGCCAGCTTTTTTTATTAAACCAACAAGAAAGTCCAACCAGAGCTAAGGCATAGCTCCAAACAAACACACAGGAGAAGAGTCCTGCAACTGAAGTGCATCCACTTCTGAAAAACTGAGAGTTTGGTAATATGATGTTGACTATGAAACACTGAAACTAATCATGAGCTCCCTGGTCTGTCTGCAAGGAGATTTCTGTTATCTCTTCAGACATCAGAACAGAGATTAGAGTGGAGATACTGTCCTTCAACATTCTCATTTAAGGTGCTGCTTTCATTGCATTCATTATGGGGGCTATTTGTAAAATTTACTGCACAGAGAGAAGTCGCATCTGAGGTCGTGCATTATTGCTACGTATTTGGGTGGCCTTTCCAATGAACTGTAAAAGGTTATAATTTACCACAGGTCATTAAGAATCCTGATCAATGTGACGCTGGGCAAGGCAAGGCATTTCTGCTTTTCTGCCAAGCTCAGATTCCAGTTTCTGGGAGGGTTCTCACATCGTCTGAGTCAAGATAGTTCTTCTGGTGTAAGACTATGAATGTATGAGATGCTGCCTGGCAGATTTAACCTACCACATACTTACAGTGATACCTGTTAGAGACAAGAAAATCATAAATCTGCAGGATAATCTTCTAAGAAGGCAAGATACTGATAAGAATATCAGATTCAGGAGTGATCTGGGCATTTTCTTTTAACCTTTCACTAGAAAAAGGAAATACAGTCCTCAGAAAACACAAAGCTTAAATATACTGTCCTAAACATAAATCCTATTTGATAAATGTATGTAGCAATAGCAGTGGTCTTCCGACCATTGCAGTGACAATCTTGACTAATGACTCAAAAGCCAGCATCTAAATAAAGTAGAAAAGATGCCTCCCTTTTCCTCACTGTGTGGAAGCAATTAGTAAAAGCAAAAAATAACAGTAAAGGTGGAAAGTCAGAAGTAACTATGAGGCCTTCTTAAAGAAGCAGTTGGTGACTAACCATGGACAGCTGTGCAGGTAACTACTTCGCATCCAGTGGGTGGAATTTCAGCCTACTGTTCAGTTGACTGTTCAAGAGCGCAGTGCATCTCAAATCAGACAACACGGGTGGAATATGTCACATGCTGTTTCCATGTGCTGCTGTCTCACAATGCTGCCAACTGTCAAAACTTACCTCCCCAGCACTTGGGTATCAGCATCTGTACAGACTGACTGTTGGATGCTACAGGTGAAAGCCTTCCTCTCTCTTTGAGGATGACACACCAGTGAGCATCTAGGTAGCACTGGGCTGCTTTTAATGCCCGTGCACTTCACTTCATTCATATGCTACTTGAGTAAGCAGTGTATTTTTCTGTCTTGATCATAATATCCAAATAAGGAAACTGCTTTTAACTGATTTTCTAGGGAAAAGCTGTGATTTTACTTCAAAGATTCTTTTGATACTTCCAGTCTTCCCTTTGTCTTTTTTTATTACTTACTATGATGCAGAAACATTGCTTTGATCACCGCAGCTTACTTCAGTACTGATTTGTGCTGCTAAGACATGATTACATAAAACTTTCTAGGATGCTACAAGGAGGTCGTCAAAGCTGGGAAGAAAGGGGGAGGGAGATTTACTGCAGCACAGGAAAAGTCTCAGCTCATGCTAAATAAAAATAGTTATGAAGATGCCGTGCAGAAAGCAGCAGCTGCGCAGCATAAAATTTAGTTCCAAATCTTAAATCACAAGACTGGGAAGCTCATAATATGCTTTCCAGATAGCCCTTGCTGCAGCTATTACATATAGCCCTATTAAAATAGGAATATATAATACCTACTGCTCTCTCCCTATTTTCCCTTTTCTTCTAATTTATTTCACTTTAAAAGTAATTCAGGTTTGTGAGACAGTATCTATTAATCCATAAATCCATGAAAAATATTTGAGGTTTTGGAAACTTTTTTCACTTCTTCAAGTTAATCTGTAAACAGATGGAAGCTTAGAAGGTGCAAACTCTAAAAATCCTAATTTAATTCTACTATGGAAGACAAGTACTATAAAATCTGATCTTTGGCAAAAATAAAATGACACCTTGTCTTCTATGTTTTCAGTTTATAAAGCTAGTAAACATTCTTAAAACACTTGTTTTTCTGAGCTAACTTGATCAAGTAGTAAATAGTTATTATTCAGTATCTCGTATCAGCAAGTGTCTAAAGAAAATGAATACAACTAAGTTTTCCCTGCTTTGTTTGTTTGTTACAACTTGAACTTGACAGTAAGAACCTTGTTTCAGATTACATATCACAGGATCCTTGCATCCAGGAAACTGTAGCCATGGCAAAGAATACTATGGCTGACATTGTGTGCCAAATCTAGGTATCTTTGAGGAGCTGATATGTCAAAGAACAGCTTCATTTGCTTCCATTCTGCAGTAAAATGATACTCCTCCTTCAGCCAAACTGATAAACACAAGCAAGGAAAAAATATGTATGTTGCCAACATAGGAACCACTGTAGCACGTTTAGTACCTTGCAATAGTTTTGCGTGGTTTGGATTATTTAGAATTTATGGATTGAAAAGTATTTATAGCTTTTTCTTGCCATGCTATGAGAAATACAATCCTAATTTTCATCTGCGAGGATATCAGTAAGAGATAAAGCATTAAAGTCATGGAAATGGTGGTTCAGCAGAATATTAAATATTTGAGAGCATTCTAGTTAGGTTCATAGAGAAAGGTGGTGAGATAGAAACCCATATAAAATAACATAGCCGAAAGTTTGAATGGCAACAATATTGGAACCAGTACCATTGTAAGAGGCATGTATTAAGAATATCTGCTAGGCATATTGCAGCTTAAGGATCACATATTGCTAAAGCAGGATGCACAACAATAAATTAAGTTACTGTTTATTCTTGATCCAAGCAATAAAAAAACCAAATGATGTGGAAATAAATCTGATTCTGTAAAGAAATTTTAAACACCCTGGAGCAAAACTCCACTTTATTTACAGTCAGTTCTAGTAACACTGTTTATTGTTAAGTCTGCCTATGTTCCTTTCGTCTTTGGTTACTTATGTTGTCCAACTTTGGCTCATATTTTCAGTGTCTTAGGTAATGTGTTGTTTTTGTGGGGTTTTTTTTTTAATTTTAATAAACAAGGGCTCAGTTTTCTTAGTATCTTCAAAGGAAAAGAATATTTTGCTATACTTATGCAAAAAAATAAAAACTTATTCATTGGACAACCTAGACACCTTTGTATTATAGATATAGTTCTGATATTTGGTAGTGTGGGTTTGATTTTCCCCAAGAAGACCTAGTCAAATTTAAGCTTCAAACTCTTGAAGCATCTCACTATTCACGGTGGAAGTTTGTTTGCATTTGGTAGCTAAATTCTGTGAAGTTTCATGTATCATGCATGCTCCATCCTTTCTTGGTGATTATGTATTGACCTGATTGCAAAGGAATCCTTCTCTGACAAAATGTGAGGTCGCTTCACCACACAGCTGCATGGCTTTTGAACAGGACTTTCTCTGCAACTTTTACTGTGGCCTGAGGCAAGCAACTGAGAGATGAGAATCACAGAATAATGTAAATCTGAAGGGGCCTCTGGAGATTATCTGGTCAACATTCTGCTCAAAGCAGGGCAAACTTCAAAGTTAGATCAGGTCGCTCAGGTCCTCACCCAGCTGAGTTTGGAAATACCATGGAATACCCTGGATTGTCCACACAGGACAATCTGTTACACTGCTGAACCACTCTCACTGTGAAAAGCTTTTTCCTAATGTATAATCACAATATTCTTTGCCCAATTCTACCAGATGTCTCTCATCCTCTCACTGTGTCCCTCCAAGAGGACTGGCTCTGTCTCCTTTAAAGTCTTTCATTGTATAGCTGAAGAGAGCAATAAAACCCTGCCTTAGCCTTCTCTTCAGAAGACTAAACAAATTCAGTTCTCTCATCATCAACTCATATGTCATTTGTTCCAGCCCCCTCCTCATCTTGGTGGCTGTCTACTGGACTCGCTCCAGTTTGTCAAAGACTCTCTTCAGCTTGGAAGCCCCAAACTGGAAACAGTCTTGCAAGTGTGAAGGAGAGGGGAACAAGCTCTGCTTTCAGCCTGCTCTCTGTGTTTATATTAGTACAGCCTAGGATGTGTTTGGCTTTCCTTGCTGCCAGGACACACCCTTGACTCCTGTTCAACTTGTCCACCAGCACCCGCAGGTCATTCTCTGCAGAGCTGCTTTCCAGCCCCTTCTGTATTTCTTCAGGGGGTTAATCCATCCCAGCTGCAGGGCTCTGCATTTTCTGGTGTTGACCTTCATGAGATTCCTGTTGGGCCAGTTCTCCAACCAGGTCCCTCTAATTGGCAGCTTTGCTTTGTCGCATGTTCACTACACTGTGTGCCCCCTCTCCTCTGGTTTGGTATTGGTCATTAACTTGCTAGGGCTGCAATTTCTTCCTTCATTCCTGTTGTTAATGAAATACTCACCTCAATTTGATGGCACAGGTGTGCTACTAGTACCTGGCCAAATTTGAACTGCTGATAAAATCCTGTTGAGACTAGCAGTCCAGTAATTTTCCACTCACCTTATAGTTTGTGTGTGCAGCCTGTATATCACTACACTGTGAATGAGAAAGATGGTCTCTTGTGCTTTTACTGTCCTGCTTCATCTGTGTTAGTTCTAAACAGTTCAGAAAAAGTCACACCAGCAAAATGCAATAAAAAACTAAGCTTGCAGGATGGGAAGATGGGATGAGGAGTAAATAAAGGTGGTCTCATTGAAGAACAAAATGGGACCTGTGAAGAAATCTGGTGAGCCTAGTAAGGTAGAAACTTTGAATCTCTGGTGAGGTGTTGTAGCAGGCTGTTTGTGAACTGACAGAGAGGACATGGATGAAGAAAAGAGGGAGTGCTCTAGTAGGAGAAAGTAGATATTGTATAAGAACCTGAAATGGTTTGGGACAGACCAAAAAAAGTAAAGTTGAAGGAGAAACTCCAGAAGACTGAGCTGGAGATGAAGAGTGGAATTTAAAGGTACTCAGGGACTGAGACTTGGACTGGAGACAGGAGATACGAACAGAACTGAAACTGAGCAAGTACGTGTTGCAGAGCATGGGCAGATAAAAAGACTGACAGGGAGAAACAGGAAATATGGAACTGGGCCTATGTAGAATAATCTTCATCCCAACAAGTATGTGCAACTCTTGCATTTTATTCCTATCTATCTGTTACAGATTTACCCAGAAGGTGTATTAGCCTGGCTGTTGGTTAGCTCAATAGCCTGTCCTGGTTTAAGATGGGTGCACATCCAACACTCTCCCTGCTCTCACCAACTGCGCCACCTCCGACCTCGCTGCACCAGTTCTGATCTATATCAACTTCTTAATATCTTCTCTTCTGTATATAATGCCTTTCTATTGTTATTAAAACTGTTTGAGTTTCCTAACTCAACTGAGGCCTCACAAACTTTGTCTTCTTATCTCTTTTCTTAAGTCTGTCTCCTGGGAAAGGGAGGGGACTAATTAGAGAGTCTGTCCTGTGACTGGCCAGCCTTGGCCAACTGGTGACATAACTGGTGTCCCTAGGCGGGCCTCGAATAACTCCGTATTTGTTTTTCTTGAAAGTTTGGAAACTAAACCAACAAGGTTTTCAAAATGGTTGTAAGCAAGATTCTGTATGATGCTGTTAAGCAGTATGGTTTGAGTCTGCTTTATGATCTGGTGCCTAACACACCATACATGGTGCCCTATTATTTGGTTCTAACTGGAATTTGTTTCTGGTTTGTTGGCCTAGGGCATCTGGCGAGGAGCGTGTTATCCCTAGCATGCCTAACACCATTTCTTTGTTCTGGATTTGGCTGGATTCTAACCTTGTCAATGCATTTTGGGCGTTACTTGATAGTGGCTGTCACTAACTACACTATCAACTGGATAATGGGAAATCACACTTCTTCATTTTATACCGGACCAACTGTATCTGAGACTGGGGGTTCTGGAATTGGTTGTTTCTGTCTTTGTAAGATAATTTTGTTACTAGCTGTCCTAACATGGTCCAGTGGTGGATTAATATTAAGCATCTATGCACGTGTAGATGTACTGTGATGTGCACTGTGACCACTCAGCCAACCATTCCCAATGACCCTTCACCTCCACTGCCAGAAGCTGCTGCCATACCAAACCCTGAAATGAGTACTGCCAATATCCTCCCACTTGATCCACCAGCTGCTGCAATCTCTCCATCCACACCAGCAGAGGTTGCTCCTGTGAAAAAGCAACATCGTTCCACTGACACTAAATGCCAGAAAAAGTCAAACTGCCCAGGAGATAGCTCTGACAAGGAGAAAAGACTGAGCACTTCTCAGGAGGATCTGGGAAAGGCTCCTTCCTCAGTGGTTCCAGTAGCAAATCCTCCCCAAGAAGTTTCATCACAAAAGGAGGAATTGGACAAAGGGGTAACTGTTCAACCCCAAACCAGGAAAGAATTAAGAAATATTAGGAAGGAATTCAGCAGGCAAGGTATTGAGACACTTATCACTTGGTTGCTTCATTGCTGGGATAATGGAGCTGATATGATTGATTTAACAGGTAGAGAAGCCAAACAGCTGGGGAACCTGGCCCAAGATGGAGGAATTGATAAGGCAATCATAAGAAAGTCAAACACACTCAGTCTCTGAAGGTGACTTCTGAAGAAGCTCTGAAGCTGTGAAGGACAGACATCCATTCAGAGATGACATTGAATGCCGCCCTAATAAATGGACCATTCTTGAGAAAGGTATTAGGTACCTGAGAGAACTGGCTATGCGAGAGGTTATCTATGGTGACTGGCAAGCTAATGTTGACCCTGATGAAGTGCCCTTCAACCGGCCCTTATTGCAGAAGTTCGTGCACAGCTCACCATTGACATATGCCCATATATTGTCCACAATGATCTGGGGAAGATCGGGTGATGATCGGGCACCAGCAACAGATGAAGTGACTAGCAGGGTATGCTAGTATGAGGACAGTCTTTCTCACCGTTCTCCCGTTATTGCAGCTGCGGAAAGAATGAGAGAGAAGGTATTGGACTCGCTAAATTAAAACAGAACAAAAATCCAACTCTTTTCCTGGATGGACCCATGTTTCAGCTCTTAAGAGAAGACATCCTTCCCCAAGATCAATCTGAGAAAGACAGGGCATGTCACAATGTGACCACTAGTGTTGCTTGAGAGATCATAGAGAAGACATGAGAAGATGAGGCTGATGGCCTATTGCTGAATCAAGGGTACAAGTACATGAGCTGCAGAGCCAAATCGCAATGAAGACTTCACCAGCAGAATAGCCACTCAGTCTCTAGTGAACCATACTACGGCCTGAGGACCAACCCTTTTGTTGAAGCCACCACAAGATAGATGGACCCATTCATTGATGGTGGACTGCACCCTAGGCATTAGAGGGGCCCAGCCTCTAGCCAGGTGGAGGAGAGGGATAACCAAGTCTATTGAACTGTGTGGATTCGATGGCCTGGCATATGAGAACCACAAAGGTACAAAGCCCTGGTTGATACCAGTGCCCAGTGTACCTTACTCGCATTGAATCATAAGTGAACTGAATCTGTCACCATCTCCAGTGTGACAGGAGGCTCACAAGAGCTGACATTATTGGAAGCTGCAGTGAGCCTAACTGGACATAACTGGGAAACACACCCAATTGAAACTGGTCCAGATATACCATGCGTCGTACGTGTAGACTTCCTCCAGAAGGGGTATTTTAAGGATCCGAAAGGGTACAAATGGGCCTTTTGGGTAGCAGCTGTGGGAACTGATGGCAGTGGCCAGCTGTTTATCTTGCCTGGACTTTTGAATGACCCTTCTGTTGCAGGCCTACTGAAGGTGGAAGACCAGAAGGTGCTGACTGTGTCCGTCACTGTTCATCGCCTGCAATATTGAACTAACTGAGACTCCCTGTGCCCCATATAGAATTTGTTTCGGCAGTTAGAAAGCCAAGATGTCATTAGCAAGGCTCACTCACCCTTCAACAGTCCTATATGGCCTGTGCAAAAGCCTAATGAGGAGTGGAGATTAACTGTGGACTATCGTGGCCTGAATGAAGTGACACCACCAATGAGTGCTGCTGTACCCGATATGTTGAAGTTTCAATATGTACTGGAGTCTAAGGCAGCGAAGTCATATGCCACGATAGACATTGACAACGCTGCCTTCTGTATTCCCATAGCACCAGAGTGCAGGTCGTAGTTTGCTTTCACCTGGAGGGGTATCCAGTATACCTGGAATCCACTGCCTCAGCCCAACCACCTGCCATGGGCTGATCCAAGCTGCACTGGAGAAGGGTGGATCCCCTGAACATCTACGGTATATTGATGACATCATTATATGGGGTAGTACAGCAGAGAAGGTTTATGAGAAAGGTAGGAAGATAATCCACATTTTGTTGGAAGCCAGGTTTGCCATAAAGAGAAGTAAGGTCAAGGGACCTGCCCAAGAGATCCAGTTCTTGGGAATTAAATGGCAAGATGGACACTGCCATACCCCTATGGATGTGGTCAATAAGATCATAGCCTTGTCTCCACCTACTAATAAGAAAGAGACACAGGCTTCTTGTGTGTTGTAGGCTTTTAGAGGATGCACATTCCTGGGTGCAGCCAGATTGTGAAACCTCTTTATGATGTAACCTGGAAGAAAAATGATTTTGCATGTGACCCTAATCAACAACAGGCCTCTGAATTAATAAAATGAGAGCTGGCCTTGGGACCTGTTTGAACAGGACCAGAAATTAAAAATATTCTCTTCGCTGCAGCCAGAGATTATGGTCCGACCTGGGGCCTGTGGCAAAAAGCACCAGGAGAAACTTGAGATTGTTCCCTAGGATTTTGGAGTCGGGGATATAGGGGCTCTGAAGCCAATTATACTCCCACGGAACAAGAGATATTGGCTGCCTATGACGGAGCTAGACAGAAGTAATTGGCACTGAGGCGCAGCTCCTCCTAATAACCCGACTGCCAGTCCTAGGCTGGATGTTCAAAGGGAAGGTAGCATCTACCCACCATGTCACTGATGCTACCTGGAGTAAGTGGACTGCCCTGACTGTACAGAGAGCTAGGATAGGCAGCTCTGGTTGCCCAGGTATTGTAGAAGCACTCACAAACTGGCCAGAGGGTGACGATTTTGGGATGCCACCGGGTGAGGTAGTGACCCCTACTGAGGAAGCACCCCCATATAAAGACCTCTCGGATCAGGAAAAACAATACGCTCTTTTCACTGATGGATCCTGCCACCTTGTAGGAAATCGGTGGAAATCAAAAGCTGCCCTATGGAGTCCTATGTGCTGGGTTGCAGAAGCAGCAGAAAGAGGAGGTGAATTGAGCCAATTTGCGGATGTAAAAGCCATCCAGCTGGCCATGGGTGTTGCTGAACAAGAGAAGTGGCCAAGACTGTACCTTTGCACTGACTCTTGGATGGTGGCAAATGCCTTATGGTGATGGCTGAAAAGGTGGAAGAAAGACAGCTGGAAGCGTAAGAGTAAACCTCTTTGGGCTGCTGCTCTGTGGCAGGATATTTCTGCCAGGCTGGAGATGCTGATAGTAAAGGTATGGCAGGTAGATAGTCACGTGCCTAAAAGCTAGGCCACCGAGGAACAAAAAAATAACCATCAACTGCATCAGGCAGCCAGAGTATTCCAGATATATCTAGACTGGGAACATAAAGGTGAATTGTTCCTCTCTTGGTGGGCTCAGGAGTCTTCTGGTCATCAGGGAACAGACACAACATACTGATGGCCTCATGACCGAGAGGTGGATTTAACCATGGATGCCATTGCACAGGTCACTAATGGCTGCAACATATGTGCTGCGATCAAACAGACCAAAAGTTTGAACCTTTTGTGGTACAGTGGACAGTGGTTAAAGTGTAAGTATGGAGAGGCATGGCAGATTGGTTACATCATCCTCCCTCAAACTCACCAAGGTAAGCATTATGTTCTGACAGTGGTTGAAGCAAGCACCAGGTAGCTTGAGACCTATCCTGTACCACTGCCCCTAATAGCATTCTGGGCCTTGAAAGGCAGGTCTTGTGGCAGCATGGGACCCCAGAGAGAATTAAATCAGATAATGGGACTCACTTCAAAAACAATCTGATGGCCAATTGGACCAAAGGGCATGGTATTGAATGGACCTATTACATTTCTTTTCATGCACCAGCCGCTGGAAAAATTGAGCATTATAACGGTTTGCTTGAAAACTACCCTGAAGGCAATGAGTGAAGGAACTTTCAAAAACTGGAACAAACATTCAGCAGAAGCCACCTGGCAAGTTAACATGAGGGGATCAATCAGTCAAGCTGGCCCTGCCCAATCAAATCTTTTACATACAATAGAGGGGGATAAAGTCCTTGTGCTATGTGAAAGCAATCTGTTGGGAAAAACTGTCTGAGTTTCTCCTGCTTTAGGCACAGGCAAACCCATCTGTGGTGGTGTCTCTGCCCAAGGCCCTGGACACACCTGGTGGGTAATGCAGGAACACGGTGAGGTCCACTGTGTACCACAAGGAATTTAACCGTGGCTGAAACAACCTGAACTATGGTGTTAATTCTTATATAATGTGTAGAGATGTGCATGACATACATGGTATGGAATAAGAGGTGGAATGTCCTGGTTTGAGATAAACAGGGTTCGTTTATCTTTGGTAGACACATCCAACAGCCAATGGTGTATTCCTCCCATAACGCCAGCTTATCTCACTGACTGTAGAGTTTTTGGCAAACCCTGGGGCTTCCTTAAAAATGGTGCACAGGTGGTGACTGTGTCCCCTTTTCTTCCTGCTGCCCAGCCCTGCCACCACCTCGCTACTGCCACCCCGTGCCACCCTGCACCACCCCATCTTCTCTTCTGTGTATGATATCTTTCAATTGTTATTAAAACTGTTTTAGTTTCCTAACTCAACTGAGGCATCATAAACTTCTTCTTCTTATCTCTTTTCTTACCTTCTTTCTCCTGGAAAGGGAGGGGGCTAATTAGAGAGAGTCTGTCCTGTGATTGACCAGCATTGGCCAACCGGTGACATAGCTGAAATGGCAGAGGGTGGTGCTGTAGATATGAGCTTCCATCACTCCTGAAACACCAACAACTGCTCAGAAGGACTCAATGAGATGCTAGGTGTTGATTATTTAATTTCTTTAAAGCCTTAGTATTTCTCATATGCCTAGAGAAAATATAATAAAGTTACAACAGTAGGATTGTAGCATCAGCCTTGCCAAAGCTGAAACATGCCAGATGTGTGCATACATCTTTCTCTCTTTGCCTAACGTCCTGATGTGAAATGAAGGTACCACCGCCTTACCACACAGGACCCCTATGAATAAACTTTCATTGGTGTCTGTGAAGTGCCCATATAATGGAGTCCTATTGAAAATCACACGTGGAAAATCAACAAGACTGTTTTCAGAGCAGGCTTGAATAAGAAAGAAGACACGAGGCTACGTATGAGTAAGGGTGAAAGCATCCAAAGTACTGAGTAGGTGCTCAGTTAGTGCATATGATTTTGGAAACTAACAATGGTATTACTTAACACAGTATCTGAAATGGAACAAAAATGGTGTACAGGCTTGTTAAACACTCATACCCATCATTTTTCTCAGAAAAAATACAGCATAAATATATTTCCACTTCAGTCCTTATATGGAATTTTATGTTCAGCTACCTTTTATATATTTAATTCTCCTGCACAGAAGCAAGGAGTTAATACACCAGTTTTTCATGTTCTGTAATTTACTTCTGACATGAACTCTGGGATATGACCCTCAGTTCATTGTATTCCTTACTTGAGATGGAGGATATTGCTGATTTGATTTCAGCAAAACACTGAAATTCTTCCCCTCTAGAGGAAGAGATGTTTCAGTACAAAAATCAGTACATAAGCAAATATTAAATGCTGTCTGTAGCCCTTTTTTTTTCCAAAAACATTTAAGAAAATTACCTAGGCCAAGACTGCCTTTTCAAGAAGATCTAAACCATCACTGTATAGCTAGCATCAGCTTCTTTATTATTTATTAAATGGCAGTATTTGCTATTAATAGCTACAAGCTGTTTTCATATATGACCCATTTTCTGACTCATACATGCCTTGTCTCCTCTTTCTCTAATTCACTTTATTGTCAACAAACGTGGATCTGTCTGGAAATGGCAAGTAACCTGAAAGCTGCATTGCCTAAGAGACTGACTCCACTTCTGCGCTGTCCCTGCAGGTTGTTCCAGAAGTAAAACCCAGGAGACCACAGCAAAATGAGTTGTCTTGTTTATTACAGAGGAGATACATTAAGAAATAAGTGAGAACACGTCTCCAACAGCTCCACGTCATGACTTCTGACAAGAACTGTTTTTAAGTCATGTAGCAGGCTAAAATGAATGAACTCTGGAGGTGGTCTTTGTAGGGTAGACTTGATACCAGATTACTCAAGGAAAATCTCCTTGTCCCAGAAAAATTCCTCAGGTCTGTGTCTGCTGACTACTTGGCCGTTTTCTGATTACATCAAGGGGCAAATTTTAAAAAATAAGGATAAGGTCTGTGTCCTACAGTCAATTCTGAATCCCAGATTCAAAATCAGAATTTTCATTGCAACTTAAATCTCTGTGAGTGTGAGAGATATTCAAAACTGGTTTTGTGAGAAATGGAGCTCCTTAAAAAGTAGGATGGTAGGCATGAGTTAGTCCAACTAAAATATGCCAAGTAGAAATAAAAATAGAAATATGGAATTAATGGAAAGGAAGTATTTCAGTGGTTAATAAATCTGAAATTGCTAGCTTTACTGCATACTGTGAATAATTATGTGGGAATCACTACAGAAATGTAGTGTGCTGCCCAGGTTTTTTGTCTGTGTTAGAGTTTACACTAAAGTTGTCATGGGGAGCAACTAATTGAAGAGCCACTTTTATTCCCCAGATTCCCATTTTGATGCTGTTAGCACTCTCAAGCTGTATTCTTTGCCTATTTAGTCCTTGGATGTTCTAAGGATGTGATGTGCTATGTTTCTACCATTAGACATGGGCACAGCTGCTGTACAGAAGGAAAACCTCTTGTACAAGATGATGCAGTAAATAAATCAATTTATACTTGCAATCACAGGTTCTGAGATAAGTTTGAAGTTCAATACAGATTCAGATATACAGTAGATCAGATATTAATCCTCATATTGTTAGATGAAATCTAATACTGAACTGAATTAGCACCCCACTAGAGAAGAGAAATTCTTATTGAATATCATTTGTCATAGATCTAATCTATAAGCCCATTTCAACTGTATTTTCTGACCAAATGAATTTGTTATGATGAGAGAATACTGCATCCATAACAATAGACTGAAATATTGTGATTTGTTAATTTAGCAAGGCTACCTTATTACATCCTTGTAGTTACTACAGAATATTTTGGAAGAGAATTCATGTATTTTAAAGAAGTAAAATATTGCATTAGGAATCTTGCTGATAAACTATAAATTACTATAAATTACCATAAGTTACCATAAATTACCATTACTTCTTTCTTTTTTTTTTTTTTCCCAAAATAGTAATAACAGTTTCTGGAACTCTCAGGACAAAACTTAAACCAGCACAATTTCTTGTCTGAGAGTATGCCCTTTTGCTTTTTGCATCTGCACATATATATCAAGAGTTCCATCTGACAAGTTCAGAAAAATATCTCCTGTCTCCCTAAACAAAACAGAACCCAAACCATTTGTTAGAAGGTGCTTTGAATGTGACTCAAATCTAAACCAGATACCTACTACTTGCAGGTACCTATTCATTCATAATCACTTTAACTAAGAGTTGATACCTGTTGTGTTTGGTCGATCTGCAGAGTTGCATCATGTCAGGGGTGGGATGCTTTATCTCTCTTTTCTTATGTCTTTTTCTCATCTCCTGACTCCCCAGTATGTGCAGCAGCAAGTCTTCTCTGATGCACCATGATGCAGAGTTATGCGTACTTACCTTCTCAGAGCCTGCTGCTGTCTCTAAACTAGGACTGTTGTTCAAGTCCTATGGGATGCGTGCTCCAGAGTGTGGAGCTGGAGAGGAGCTGAGCTCTTGGGTAGGAATGCAAAGGGTTTCCACATTTTATCAGCAAGTGAAAACAGGAATCAAGAATACGTCTCACGTTGCAGTTCCCACAGGGATTTGTGGAGCAATGCTGAGGCTGGAGAATGAAGACAAAATTAAGACTTCTTCAGTCAGAATCTCTGCACTATTGGCTATCTTTCCATTTTATGTATTATACTTTCCGAGATAACCTGGCTGAAACTGTTTTTGGGTTCTGGATTTGGCAACAGACTGATATTGGTTAGAATTATTTAGCTTTGTGATCTGTAAAAGTATTAATATCTATGTGAAATGAAGTGACTATGGTTTCAAGCTTGGATATCTAATGGTACATGCTTCAATTAAAGACTAAGTACCTGAGATGCTAGGTGGAACCATATGAAGAAAGACAGTCCTCTTTCAAAAACTGTTATTGATATTTCAAAATATTATTATTAATGTTAGAACAAAATTAAAACCGAAGACGTAATAAATCAAAGAACAGAAGTCTTTGGACAATAATTCAAATATTGACCTATTTGTCTTATAGGATGCTTTCAATATACTTTTGAATACATGGACTGTTTGAAAATCAAGCATTAATTTTTGGTTATATTTATACCACAGTAAGACTAGATGAGAGTCTGATGGTGTGTCCTAACCTGCTGCTCATCCAGATAATTTTCTGGAAGAGTAGCGTCTGAACTATAGAGTGTTGGAAACTTTTGGGACCATTTTGGTGTGAGGAAATGCAAAGTCTGTTGGGTTGTTTTGAAGAAAGGTGAGTCATAGCTGCTGGCTACTGTTCAGTCCTAACGCCATGAGGGGCTGAGTGGCTGTGATTGGATCCTGTCAGCCTTTCCAGAGCAGAGGTGAGGAGGGATGGGCTACAGTCAGCCACCAGCCTCAGCTCCACTGAGCTGCTGCTTTCCTGTTGAGGCTTGGACAGGACCATGGTGGCTTAACAGGTTTGCTGTGACAAGCTTAGTGCAGCATCCAATTGCAGCATTCAGCTGTAAGCAACAGAGAATATTTGTCTAGAAATGAGTGAATAGATGAGTTTTTTGCCATAGGTAGCCATTAAAGAAGATTGTGCAACAAATAGACATTAAAACCTGGATTTTTTTTTTTTCCCCCTTTCATTTATGAGAAGAGAACACATCCGGAAAAAAAAAAAAAAGGTAGGATTCAGCAGCGGATCCCTGTGTCTGGTACACTGGTATTATGTGTGTCCCTTGTAAACAGGTAATATATTTTTAAATGTCATGACAGAAATGTGGCTACCGTGTCCATAATACAATTCTGCCTGAATTTGTCTATCTAATAGACTTTTCCCTTCCCTTGTAAATTATAAGGCAGGGAGCAATTACTGCCTACCAACAATAAAAAGTAAGAAGATTGATGAGGTGTTATATTGTGGCACCTCTGAAGCATTTGAGCTTATTCTCTGTTGCACAAGGAATAAAAAATGACACAAAGAGATGACATGGATTTGCCAAAACAAAATGCAACTTTTTAATGTCTTGAAACAAAACTATCACCAACAAAAAAGGTAAGTGCATGAATTTCTCACAGACCTAATTTCTCACACGTTGCTGCGTAAGTTACCCCCAAAATATATAAACAATCAGTTTTGCAAGCATACTATGTGCAGTTGGCTACATGAATGTACTTCCTACCTTTCATGAAGCATGTTCTATTTGCTTACTATTGATTGACAGTCAGCATATGCAAATTTATCTGTGGACATTATCTGAATAAATAATTCAACTACTTTGGATAATTTAGGTAATGGAGATATGTAACACTATTTATTTTTTAGTTAGTACTGATGATTGAGACACCTGCATATGAAGAAGGACGGAAAGATTTTCAGTCTACAAGCAGGAAAGAGAAGATACAGAGAAAGGAGGAAAAGAACACAGTTCAGTTCTTCAATCTGCTATTTTAATACTTTTTACCATTGTAATGTAACCATTAGTCTGAACAACAGAAAGCTGCCACTGAAAGAGTCCTTCCCCTGTCACATTTCTGGTCATGATTCCTGTGGCTGGATTAGTAAGCCAATGTAACCACACAGTTGGGATCCTTCCTTCCTCACCCTGCATTTTCAGGCCTCCTCCCTTGACTCAAGTCCTGTGACTGTGTGTTAAACAAGATTAATTTGCTACTTGACCTAAGTGTCCATGGCCAGAAATAAAGAGAGAGTGAGACTGCCTGGTCTGGCAGCAGTTACTGCTTCTTGGACTTAAAGAAAAATGATAGCCTTTGTGGCCTTTAAACTTTCAGAATTGATGTCTAGGAGTTAGGTGCTGAACCCTTACAGCTCTCCTTGAAGGGAAGGAGAGTAGTAGTATCTAAGAAATTGAAAATCAGGTTGGTGGAGGGTCTCAAATTGTGTCCTTTGTATAACAATGTTCAGGTTCAATTTCTTCCTCTTTCTTCTTCTTCTTCTTCTTCTTCTTCTTCTTCTTCTTCTTCTTCTTCTTCTTCTTCTCCTCCTCCTCCTCCTCCTCCTTCTTCTCCTCCTCCTCCTTCTTCTTCTTCTTCCTCTTCTTCTTTTTCTTCTTCTTCTTCTTCCTTCTTCCTTCTTTCTTCTTCTTTCTATTTCTTACACTTTCAACTATATTTTTAGCATATGTAGTTTTCTGTTTCTGGAGATCCTCTATGATAAATGTAATAGACAAGTTATATTTTATTTCACTGTGTATGAACAGGGTCTGGCCTCATAAGGCTAGCATGCACCTAACAGCTAGGCTAGATGGCATTGCCAGACTTCATTGCGCTATTCCAAACTCTAACGTGTTTATCACATGGTTTTCATTAATATTCAAAGAATGAATTAGCACGCAAAGTTGAATTCAGTGCTTTCCAGAGTATGAGTCAAATATGTCAGCTGGATCAATGTGGGGAAACAAACAACCAAGATTTTGTGAAACGTCATATTTCTATGCATCGGTCTTGCCTCCATTTCGACTGAAAGGACAAACTAGAGCATGCTGCTTTGAGGTCCACATCTTCCCTACTAGGGTCTAGACCTCTCAAGACATAATTTATTATTTATTTTTCTTAACAGAGGAAGAAAAAGTATATAACCAGCTACAAAGCACAGGTATTCTGTTGGCCTGACAGCACTAGTGTGCTGTCTACACTTTCAGCAGCCCAACTCCATAGATGAAATGCAGCTCTTGTATGCAATGACTTAGCAGTATGATATCTTTTCAGACTGGCTATTTGTTTATCGTCTGGCCTGGTTTTGTTATCTGCCCTTGGACTGGTAACACTCAGCCATGTGCTTTTGGCCCATCTGTTACACTTGGTATGTTTTCAAGCATATGACTTTCAAGTTATATTTGAATTTCTGATCTATTTGAGATGCATATTCCTTGCAGTTGAGCATCAGCTATGACTGGCACCTCTTTTCAGCTGTCAATCAAGTGTCACACCACAACCTGCAGCATACCAGTCTTGAACCGGCGTTCATCAGCTGCTGGTAGTGCAGGGCAGCTGTGGCCTGCGAGGAAGTTAATCTGCTCGTATGACTGGGGTTGGGTGGGTCCCATGTTCTAGTAGTTTGGTTTGATGAAACAGGTTTAAGCACAAATGGGTCTGTACATTTAGGAATGCTTTTTCTTTCACTGGGCAAGAACAAGGAGCTGAGGATAAACCACATCTTCTGGGGCAAGCAAACAAGCAGGTGTCAGATTTTCCCAAGTGCCTAGTTCTGTCCCTGCTGCCCATATTGTGTCTTTGCCCTTGGCACCTCTGCCTAGTCTGTTTTCTGTATTCTTGCCAGCAGCTGGCATAGAGCGACCTGGGTGGTAAACTCTTTGGGAAAAGGCTTTTGTCTCTGTACTTTATATCAGTTGGTTCAAGAGGTCTGCATGCACTTTGATGAACTTTAAAGCACTACTTTAAGTAGTCTTTTGTTTCACCAGGGTTTATTTTCCTGTGGCCTAGAGCCCTCTGATTTCTTTGTTGGGACCATATGGTTTAGATTGGAATTTTTGAAACAATGGTATCAAAATTGTAATGTTGTGTTATGTAATCTGCATTCCTATTTAACATGGGTTTTGAGGTTATTGGAAAGGAGAACATTTATATCTTTCAAGTACTTTTCTTTAAAAAGGACTTGTTTAATGTTGGTCATTGAAAGATTTTCCTAGGAATTTAATGAAGCTTTGGGCAATTGATTAAACTTCAGTCTTAATGTATGCATCTGAAATATTTGGAAAGAGGGCTTGCCCAAGAATAAAAGGAACCTATAAAAGTCCTATAAAGGCATGGTGAAGGAAGATTTATGACTGAATCCTGTGTTTTGGCTGGCATTTACCTTTGAAATACTCTAGAGGTAAGTGTAAGGATCTGACAGGACTTCCTGAAACATCCTTTTCTAATCTATTGAGTGTGTTTAACCTTTTCCTTTCAGATGGTAGGATTGTGCTAGTTTAGCTAAATGTTAAAAAAGAAAAAAAATAGCCCAGTTACTGCATAATTCTGAAGAGATTTCGCTAGGAACAGTGAAACTTGAAGGAAAGACTTCTTGCAGATGTGTTATATTCTTATATGAAAGGCTGAACTTCAACTCTTTCACAAGCTGCATATTTTAATTCTAAGACTCATAAGAAATGCAGTGGTACAACTTTTCAACTTAGTCTTTGAGGCTTAGCATAACTTCAGTGAAGACAAGGGTGACTAGGTATTTCTAAAAGTAGGAAAGCTGTAGAGGATATACACCAGGGATTGTCAGCCGAAACTGGCTTTTTATTTTTATTTTCATGCTTCCAGCTTTTCAAGCATATTTTATTCTTCAGTCTGTTTACACTAAGGCGAGATGTCCTGTGTCCATGCTTCCAGAATGTTTGTCTGCCAGGCCCTCCACTTTGACACACTTGTGGGTACAGCTGATTACCACACTTTGGTCCCTGTTGCTTCTGTCTCCAAAGTCACACAGCCACACACAAACCGGGTATTGCTGCCAGAAGAAAAAGGAGGAGTTTTCTTGTCTGAACATTTTCTTTGCAGAAACTAGATTTCTGTGCTGATTTCAATAGTCTTCAAAACGTTAATATGAGGACAAAGTTTTTTCTTACATCAGAGATGAAATTCTGGCAAGAAATATTATGACATTTATCACATATTGTGGCTGGCATGGTGTTTCGCAACTGATTCTTCAAAGGTGTGTTTTGGCCCCCATTTTATCCCATGGGCAAAGTGTCCTGGCAAACAGAATCTCAGGGCTCCAATGCGAGTGGTTACTGTGATGAAGGCTTGCCTTATAAGAGGCGCAGTCCCAGTCCAGAGGAGAAAAGGCAGAAGTGCAAATCATATATGGCAAAGCCCTATATATAAATGAATTTTTACAGCTTTAAAGGTACTATAAAGAAATATTTGTGTTGCTTTGGGTTTTGTCCTTTTTTTTAACTTTAAATTTTTTAATTCTGTTTGGACTAACTTGGAACATCATAATTTTCCTTGTTGATAGTTCATAGTACTTATAATGAGCTGCTCACCATGGAATTTCAGAAATTTTAAGTTCAGCCCTAGTAAAAAACATATAATTTTGTCTTTTTATAATTAATGAATTATACATGATCAACAAAGGTTCCGTAATTCTTTAGTTACAAATACGAACATGTGCTTGTGGAACTGGTGAAGCATGTCAATGGCAAGTAGGATTATATATTAAGATTAACAGGACATAAGTAATCATGGCAGACTGGATGACAAGGTACAGAGAGAGGCAGAAGAGTGGAACCTTCTTGTCCAGGACAGGAGGAAAACAGGTAGTGATGGAGTGAGAAGGAGAGATTTGGATGAGGTGCCTGCGGGGTGTTTGGGCATAGAAGTATCCAGGCAGAGTCAGGCCAGGCACTGGAGAAGAGGAGTTTGTCCTTTCTGGACAGGGAGACAGACTGAAAGGAAAGGCCCGAAGGTGGAGGTAAGCGTAAGAATGGGACAGGAGTTGCTGGGTGTGTCAAGCAAAAGAATAGCTGTGGGAGGACAGAGCAGACATTCCCACTGGCAGCAGTGGCAGCAGCCTCTGTGTATTTACTAGCTTTTACTTCATCTCCTAAACTAGATTAGAATAAAGAACTGGTAGTGTCACTGTTTACAGCTGTTAACAGCCACCACTGACATCCTTTCTCTGCTGCTTGAGAATAAGAGTGATTGCCCACCATTGCCTACTGCGTTAAGGCGAGTGAGAAGCGCAACAACACATCCCAGCTCTGCTGTCTGACTATGAGGCAGAAGGATAACATTTTTGTTTTTTCTAGATGTCCTCCTCACAAGGTGAGAAGCTACATGCAGAAAAATCTTTATTTGCGAACGTGTATTTTCACAAAGCCCAAATTAAGGTGACCTGTGCAAATCTTATTTGGTCCCTTTGTGCCTTTGCGATTCTTACAATAGTAATTATTTTCATAATTATAAGGTAATCATAAGTGGACTGCATTTTCAATATATGAAGAGAATCAACTCTGGAAAGTGTCATGCTCATATAGTGAAATATGTCCCTGCATGTAAATTCTTTACTCATTTCTCACAAACACGGGTAATTACAAGAAGGAATGAGTCAAAAATTTCAAGTAGTATGTGAAGGCAGCCCATTGCTGGCCTGAAGAACTAAATTCTCTAATTCTGCCATGAATGCTTCTGTGAAGTTCAAAAATCATTTAAATCAAACTCCTCACAAGTATTCTTGTGTTGTATTGTAATTTTCTTTGAGCTGAATGGAAGTCCTACAGTCTGATTTATGTAAGTGTTGAACATTTACCCTTGCAGTTGCGGACAAGGGAAGTAGCATTCTGAACATTCAAAATGCTATTTAATGGTGGGTACTTAAAAACTCAGGTTACAAATAACTCAGTATATACTTTTGACCTTAATCTCTCTCAGCATCATTTTTATTCTTTCAACTACAAAAGTGTTAGAAAAACACATTCTTTAGCACTTGTCAACCCCTAAAATGCTATAGTGGCATGGAAAAACTGGAAGGAAATGAATTCTGATGTTATAGCTGAATTTGGGTAGTGTGTTGACAGCAAGGCACCTGACACTGAACAGTCAGGAAAAAAACCCACAAGGACAGAATTGCTGCTCATTTAATAAATTCTTTTTATTCTATGCACTGTTGCCCTGTGAAAAGTATGGTCATAAAATTAAAGATAACATACGTATGCACAGGAGAGATAAATGAAGTTTTCAGTTGCATTTGCAAGGTGCAGGTCAGCTGTGTACTATATTTAAAATCTTAATCTTCTTTTAAGGTATATTCATATAAAGCATGTGTGTGGGTGTTTCTGCATTCACCTTATGTACAGAAAGAAATTATTAAACTTCTGAGTACAAGAAAAAAAATAGAAAACTGCCATTGCTTCAGAACTCTTTGAATTCCGAGCTACTTGGTAAGGTACAGCTACAGCACTACTCTTCGCTTAAGACTAATGAAAATGACCCTGTGAGTTGTAGTTCAGATTCCAACAGCACCAAGAAATAGAATGAAGCAGAACCAATTTCTCAGTGTTTATTCCAAAGATTTTTTGGTATGAATTTAATTTTGCAGGAGTGGAAGTGTGGGAGAGGGAAATATTGAAAACATCCAAAATCAGGTATTAAGCATGTGAATGAGGAGACTGGGCTTCCTTCCCCTCCCATCAACAGAACCTCCTCGAAAAGTGGCTGGACATGCTATGGATGGCACAGGACTGTGAATAGACACACCTGTCTAGACTTTAATCCAGTCTGCAAATATTAGTGATAGGTATGAGAAAAAAATTAAATTTTTCAAGAATGGAGTTTTAAGGAATTTAAAGGATATGCAAATTTATACTGACTTTAGCAAATAGCTTTAGAGGAGATTTTTCTTCACATATGCCGTGGTTTAATTTTGGCATATCAAAATGTAGTATTTCAATCACTCGTTTTAAAACTAACCAGAGTTAAGGATGAAGGAAGATCATAACACTAATGCCAAAGGAAACGTTTAATTTCATGTTGAATAAGAAGTTTTAATGACCTAAGACGTACTTTTGTTTTCACATTGTCAGAGCCTGTCCTCAACACTACCATTGGTCAATACTGAGCTATTTTTCCTAAACTATTTTACTGTATTTTATTCTAGTTCCAAAGAAAACATTCTAGTGTCTTCTGACTATAAAATACATTTTCTGATACATTGTGAAATACAGTCAGTGTTTTAAAATCAACTGTAATATAACTTCATTTCTTTTCTTTTTCTCTTCTTTTTTTTTTAAATTTATCTCCTGTTTTCATTTGGTTTCTTCGTAACTTTTTTTCTTAGTTGGCCTTCACATTCATACATCATCTGGTTTTTTTAAAGTGGTTCTTCATATTTTCTCTCCTCATTCCTTTATGTAAATTATTTCTTCACCTCATCCATTCACTACATTAGCTTAGGGTCTTCTACACAGGTGTTTAGGTGTTCCTGCACTCAAATTGAAGGAAAAGAGGAGGTATGAGCTCGATCCATGAAATGAATGAGTTGAAGTGACCAGAGGAGCAATTCTCCAGCAAGAAAGTCTTCCACATTGTTGCCCCAGGCGGCAAGATAGCTGCTGTGCAGCTCTGCTCTGCTGGCCTTCCTGGTTATACTCTGTATTTCTCCTGGTGGAAAGACTTGTGAAGTCACAGGGAGCTTTGCAAGGCTGTGGGAGAGGGAAGAGAAGGGGCCAGCCAGGCAGACCATATAGAGATCTGAATTTCAGGCATCTCCTCTTCCTGTAGCTTGTTTTCACCCAGAAATGTCAAACTTTCACAGCTGTGTTTATCCCATATAAAAATTGTAGATGAACTTAAATATCACGTTTAGGGAGGTAGGCACTAAGCTAGAAGGGACATCATCATTGTCCAAGGGAAATGCTTATTGCTCACATTTTTGATGCTGCAGCCAGAGACATTAACCTGCTGCTGATCAGGGAATAAACTGAGAATAGTGGGGCAAGAAAGGTCTGTGTGTGTATTAGTTACATAAACAAGGCCAAGGCACGGGTGCAAACACCAGCACGGTGACTCTCACTGATTAACGGCTTCACACTTCCAGGCACGATTTGGTCTGGCCAAGTAATCCTCTCCCAGGGCATGGTTCTGGCAGGAGCTATGCAAGGGTCTCTTTCGCTTGGCAGCATAGATGAAACCATCCTGTTTTGGGGAGGAGGAGAGTTTAGCTGTGCAAGTGAAATGTGCTCGGAACCATGGGTCATGAATCACTCACAATCAGGGCTAAGGATGAATCCCAGCTGATCTTCATTTCTGGTGGAGGATCAGCCAAGGAATGATGTTGGCTTCTGGTCCTGTTGCTGGAATCGACCCTCATTGCTGTAGCCCATCTTGTGCCAGTGCTGGCTCAGCATGGGGCCACCTCCCAAGGCCCCATCTAGCCTAAAGTACCCTGTGATTCTGTCTGTTTGATATACAACTCCATGTGAGAATTCTATCTCCATCGTCAAGTTGTATTTACTTTAATTACAACCCTAGGCATTTTGTGATATTTGTTTTAAACTAACATTTTCATTTGGATGGCATATGATGTTTTTTCAGATTAATTGGAGCTAATTTCTGAGAGTAGTTTTGAGGCGCTTAATGTGCTTAGCAATTTTCTGTTTATTTATATGCTTAGTCATTCCTATTGCAGTAATTCTCCTTGAGAAGTCTTTTAAGTATTTTCAAGCACATAATTCTGTTCGAATAATCTCTCATAAATATTTTTCCCCCTATGGAAATTCACATTATAACAGCAAGTTAATTAATTTCATATTGAGTAGTAGAGTGGTGTTATAATAAGTCCAATGTGTGGAAAAGCATTCATGCTAGACCTTGACTGCATTTGAAATGGCTATTTTTTTTGAGGCTTTTTGTGCTGGGAAATTTCATCCATTCTGGTAAGAAAGATTTAGCAGCTGTAGATTAAAGTTTCTTGTAAGAAAGTAGATTCATAAAACTAGAATTTCTCAAGATGTCTCCTTTAACTTCTTAAATAACTTTTCTCTTCAGCCCTCCTACCTGCGAAATCTGTTTATTTCAGATAAAGCTGGGGTTGTGAATAAATTGGTCCTTACCTCGCTGTTGTTTACGTTACAAAACCATAATTCCCCCATGTACACATTCTTTTTACCTTACAGTCAACATGGGGTTAATGATCTCTCGGCTGATTCAGACTTACAGGTGATAAGTGAATGTTTAAAGCAGAGGTGTCTTGTTTGCTAATACATTTATTGAAGAGCAGACTCAGGGCAACATAGGTGGGAAAACATGAAAGTGAGTGTGGAAGACAATATTGTCCTGCTCTGTGGGTTCCAAAACACTTTCCATTTTATGTCTGCTGTCTTATTACACTTGGAAATGAGCAGTAAATTCTGACTTTTTTTGGTTTCTAATCTGTTCTGTTTTGGTGGGGGCCTTTATTTGGGGTTTTCTTTCTTTTTGATTTGTGTTTCTCTTTGGTAAACGTAGTTGACAAGAACTTGTGGTCTTTGGATTTTTTGTTATTGTTTGCATAGATTACAAAGGAAATTGTTGAAAAGGTTCTGCCGTTGTATTTTGGGAATGATGATCTTGCCAAAGTTATTAAAGTTGGTTTAAGCTGTTGCACTGTGTTCTCCAGAAGGCTAACCCTTGAAACCTAACTGAAAACTAGGTGAAGAGCAGACTGTTATTTTTTTTGTCAGGGCACAGCATCAGTGGTCTGTGATGTGCACTAACTAGCAGCTGATTTCTGGATTAAATTTGAGGTGTTACACTGATTTACCAAGCTCTGTGTTATAGGGATACTCTTTTCCCAAAAATATTTCCTTCTCACCACCTCTAATAAGTACTAGAGTTTATTTATTACCAGCTTTCACGTCCATTGTGTAAAGGCAAAGGGGTGACAAGATGTTATTTCTGGAAAGGATGGGACTAGGGGTATTTGAATGTGCTTCCCACTGTGGTTCACAAGAGCTGGAGTGTTATGATTCTACAAGGCCAGTTTGCAAAACCTTGCTCAAGTGGTGCTTGAGTGGCTCTGATTTTTGGAGTGGGAAGCCAGCAAGGCCATCTTTAGATTCATTCTGCTTTGTGAAGGTCTGGGTTAACAGATTAATAGTGCTCTTTCAATGTAGCAAGTTTGTGTGCAGGAAGGCAATGGAAGTCTAAGTCCAAAATGCATGGGCATTATGGGCAGGTGCGAGCAGTGGCATTGCTTCCCCAGTCTGTCCGTGATCCCTTGTACCACGGATCCTGTGTGTGCTCACTGACATGGAGCACACTGTCTCACTGCTTCTGCCTGCAGCCTCCCTCTGAAAAAGTGGCCTCACTGAGTGACCAAGGATGGACAGAACTGTGGGCAGACTCCTCACAAGAAGTGTGGCAAAATATAACCATCTTTAGTGCATCTTCCTTGTTATTGTTTTATGCATTTTATTTTCTTTGGAGTGTAGATTTTTAATGAGATTTCTTATCTGCTCTAGATAGAAGAAGCTTTTTTGTTTGTTTCAGGTTATTTTTCAGTTATTTTTTATTATTCTTAAATATAATTTAAATAAAAATGTATTTGTGAACATAGTCTTGATCTGAGTGAAAATAAACATTCTGAAAAGGTGAAAACTGTAATTATCTGGACTGAGCAATGGCTGATACTTTTTGGTATTTCTTGACTTGATTTTGGTTTTACCTATTAGCTGAAGTGTTTTCTTTTGATTCCAACTAGGAAGCTAGGATTGCTTTAGTAAGAGGGTATGTGGTATTGGAAAAGTACTATGCTACAAAAAAATTACTTTTTTTGAAAAAAAAAGATCAAAATTTATTAATATCTATCAGGTAGTCATGTATACCTAACAGACTAATCTGTTGCTGTTAAAATTCTATTATTCCTTGCTTTCCGTTTTATTTCAAATTTCAAAAACATTCTTGCAGCTACATACACCTAAAAATGTATTTTTTTTAACAGACACGTGGTTAATTTAAAGTTATACTGAGAGGATGGATTAGGTATTCTAGCTGCAGGCAGATGAGAATGGAGTGGAGAAGTTAGGAAACAACGAAGTTGATCACTGCTCAACAGAAGAAAAAAGAAATCAATGAAATGAAGCACGGGGAAAAAGCACATTCAAATGGAGATTCAGGACCTGGAGAAGTATAAAAAAACAAATCTATGTTTGGTAGGCTGGAAAAGGTACATGAGGTACATGAATAATGTATATGTTGTATACATGATGATTTATTAATTATATTGTTTACAAGTTTTCACATTTTAACACCTAAAATATGCAAGAATTCCTCCCCCCCCCCCAGTCTGTTAAACTCACATTGTCATAATTGTGACATTCCCCAGTTTTCCCATCTAACTAAAAAGCCACAATTGTGCCATGTGAGCACTTCACCATCTGCAGTTTCTTCCGTCTTGCACAAGTCCCAAGGAAACAAAATTATTTACATAGGTGTTCAAAATTACCCAGTATATAAGGCTTCGTAAAGAACTTCAGGTTTAAAAACCTAATTTTTTTCTGAATGATGCCAGTAGCAGTTTCTGCTATGTAACATGGTGAAACCTCATATTTCTCTAATATTCATTTAATTTCATTTTCAATAAAAATATATAGTATTTTCGGACAGAAATTATATATAAAACATCTGGAGGGGATGGCTGACAGCACGTGTGAGAGCGTCCAGATGGTTTTGGCTGGTAGAAAGCTTTTGGGTGTTGAGAGGGACTGCAGCAGGAGATATTAGGGAACTTCAGCTAGATGAAAGAGGATAGTTGAGCATACGTAATCAGAAAGCTGCTGGGAAGTATTGGTTTGGAGCAAGAAAGTGCCATTGGTGCCAGACGCCTTCGTTCATCAAAACAAAGGAAGTTTTTCTGCACTCAAGGAGGAAATAAAGCAAAATTAGATATGTAGGAACAAATCTGAAAGAGAGAGCTCCCGGTCTCCTTGGCTCAAAACAGTTTGAGAAAATGTTGGGACTCTGGGGAGATAAGAGCCACCTGTTACTAACAAGCAATTAAAACATGTGTGTTAAGTGGATAATTAAACAGTAGGATTCTTCATGCTTTAGCTTATCTGATGCTGTCACACCCAATTGTATTTGTCTCCTCGACAATCTGTAGTGGACTCTTACTGGAAAGCATGTTTTCCTAGAGCTATTTACCTTCCAGGAGCAATCCCAGAGTTCATTGCTGGTTCCTCTGGTAATTTCCATCCTCTTCAAATATTGTTTACCATGCCTGCAGCAGCTTCCCATAATAATCACTTACCAGACTGACTAGATGTCAATTCAATGCCATTTGCACTATAGATCTGTTCAGTTTTCATTCAGCAGCACACTGCACATGTGGGTCACGTGCACATCTAGTATGTCTAGGACATGTCTAGTAGCAAGTACATTACTAGAACAATAATTCTTTGGCAACAATTTTTAATACGTTCTGACTTTTCTTGTTGTAGTGCTAACACCACTTCTTGATTTTATGAAAATGGAATTATAACAAGAATAGGGACTGTTTTATGCAGTGTGGTATCTGACTATGTAAGGGAAGTTTGCATCTCTAATTGGGCAATAATACTTGAAAACAGCCTGGTTAATAATTTAAGTGACCTGCAAATTCAGGTGCAAACATGAAGTGTTTTTTGCCTCAGACCCTCAAACTACGTACTGATATCATGCTGAACCCTTTGGACCTTTGGAGGAGATACACACACAAAAAAAAAATATGCTGACTTTTTGTATTCCTTTGTAATGTCTTGAGAAAAAAATTGATTTATCGAATAGCTTTTTAATTTTTCAAGGAACAATGCCTAATATCAGATCGATTTGTGAGAAATTCCCCTATATTTTACCGGTTCTACAGATTTTCAACTAGAACAGGACAGAAGGTGATAAAAGATTAATTTCTGGTCCATTTGTCCTTTCAAAACCAGGTCTGTTTTTCTTGCTTACAATAGTCAGGAGCGGATGAGACTTTACCCATGAAGTTTCTGAAAGAGTTTTGCTTGTGTTTTGCTGTTAACAGGCCAAGCTCCGATAACAGGCGCCACGGCATCCGGGAGAGGATGTCCAGTACCAGCGAGAAAGGGAGCCTGCCCATGGAGTCCACCAAGGAGACCCGGTACTGCGCCGTCTGCAATGACTATGCTTCCGGCTACCATTATGGGGTCTGGTCTTGTGAGGGCTGCAAAGCTTTTTTCAAAAGGAGTATTCAAGGTAATAAACTGTTCAAGTGAGTCACCTTTACTCTTTACTCTTGACGATACTGTCAAGCTACTTGAAATTGCAGCCTGAGCCCAGGACAATGATAGTTATTGGATTTTCATCAGCAGCTGCTGTGCTCGCTTGTGTATTTTTAGCTCTGTATTTGGTGAATGCTCCTAGCAGGTATATAATACTTTGTTATTTAGGCCAAGATTAATGAGGGAAAGAAAAGCTTCTCTATGTTCTCCTTGGTTTAGGTATGTCTGACCATGGAGGCAGAAAGAAATCTAATTTAAAAATACATATTGGATCAAGATGACCACTCTTTCAGGTTATGTATATCTCTTTTCTGTGATTAAATTCTTATCCAATTTTCTTTTTTGCGAGTTCCCTGTCAGACAAAGATTAGATCATGTCTACTTATTAATTAATCTTAATTTAGTGCTCCATTAGCAAGTTGGTTCAATCCAAATCTCAGCTCCTTGAAGGTATGAGATGTCTTTTGAGAACCGATATTGAAAATGAATGCTTTCTTGATGAAACAGCATTTGCATCTGTCAGCAAAGCAGGGCTTTGAACTATACACAAAAAGATCTAGTTCACAGTCCTGTCATGGCTAGAAGTAAAGGGCATCTATCTATCATAAAGAGTGTTAATTACTGTGACTGAGATAATTCTTGATTTAAATGTCTGTCACTGTGAAATGGATTTTTTTTTCTTTGTTCAACATATGCTAAACTGAGTAAGTAGTAAGTACAACTCTACTGAAAATGCAGGTGCTGATCAGTATCTAAGCCTTTTTTTCGAGAGGAAAACAAAACAGATTTCTTCCTTTTCAGACAGCAAACTGGTAAAGCACTATGCTTTAGTTAGATTTCTACAGTTTTTTAAATCTCCAGGTTGATATGTAGGCACAAAAATTCCTGTTGCTCCTTTTTTTGAAGTAAACATGGTGGGGAACATTTTTTACCTCTTATCACAAGGTGTGATTATTGCCTGTTTTGTTGCATGACTACCAGTGAGGCGAGTTGAATAAGGCTTCCAGCATTCAGCTCAGAATTTTCTCCACCTAAAGAAAAAAGTGAAAGATTGGCTGCGGGGTAGACATTGATGAAATTATTTGAATGACAGTGATTAGTTGATAGTTACTTGCATTTCTGCTTTTCCAGACTCATCAAAATGATTTTTAGAAAAGCGAGTGGTTACAGCCAGAGGTCAATAATAAGCAACACTGGAGGCAGAAAGGGTGAAATGCTTTTCTCTTAGCATCAGAATGATTTACTTAAAATTGTGGCATAGGGAGAACAGATCCCTTATTGAACTTTTTTTGTTATTTTTTTGTTTTGAGTTCCCCTGACAAAATCAGAATTATTCTTAGAATTTTGAAATTCTTTTCCTTGTACTCAAACTGAACTAAGTCAGCAACCAAGTGAAAACTGAAATATTCTGAAGCAAGAGTTAGTTATCAAGTAACTGTACAGCACAGAACTTCAGCTTTTGGCCATTATGAAAGGAAGAATTAATCAGACTGTTTTATTAGTTCCATGGTTCTATGTCAGCCCTAGTCTCCATGCGGACAAATACTGTGGTCCTCCACAATGGATCTATTATCTATTTGTGCTACAGAACATGCTACTTAGTAAATTTAGTTCTCGCTGCATTTATATACTTAACACAACTTTTAAGTATATAAGCTTTAAAAATTTAATGCTTAAGTTTCTAGTGTCCCATAAAATGCTTTTCTTGATATTTAAGTCATGTTTGCTCTAACTGAAGCCTGTTGCTTCTTGCTCTAATTTAAACCTATTGCTTCTTGCCCTATCCTTTGTGGGCATGAAAAAGGCTTATTACAACAACCTTTTACATAGTTGAACTGTTATCATATCTTTCCTCAGTATTCTCATTTAGACTAAACAAACCCACTTCTTGTAGTAGAACGTGCTTTCTAGACTCCTGATCCCATTTGTTAAATTCCTCTCTAATTGATCCTCTTTTTTTGGTGGTTAACAGTTAGCGTAAAAATACATCGACTAATATTAAAAAGTAATTGAAGAATATGAGTACTTATGAGAGAATTGTGATTGCTTGATCACAGAGGTATGAAAAATGCTCTAAAGGACTTTTAAAGTCATAGATACCCAGTCTTGATGAACTATGAGATTTATGAATTTCCTACTGGATCTGGAAGAGATATCTACCTCAGCAATTACATGTTCTCATTGGACATGTGGCCAATTTATGAAAATGACAGTAATTTTTAGATTGAGAATACATGAGAAAACATGTCATTTACCTTGCAGATGGTAATAATTTTAAATAGGTTGTGATCAGGTATCTGGAAGGAATACCACTAATGTGTAGGTGTACATATAGAAGAAAATGTGGACTAAATATTTTTATATCTGCATTGTATACATGATATGCATTCCTGAAAAAGGGACAAAAATTTCCTGGGAATCATATGATTAAACTGTATTGAGGTACACAGGATTTGTTTGTATAAACAAAGGTAACACAGAATGCTTTCAGCAAAGGTTTTTGCTGCTGTTTACAGTGTGTCTTTCTTTACGTGCAAGGCAATCATGCCACTTTTGTGCTTTTCTGTCCTGTATTTCTCAATATATATGTAGATGCAGAGATGATTTGTTGGTTTTATACTGCTCATCAGAGATTTCATAGGAGAATTGCTAAGGTGAAATATGGTGCTCTTAAGAGATTGTAGTCAAACATTCTATACAGTTCTTAATAGAACCACAGGAAAAAGTGAGTACAGGCATGAACAATGAACAAGCACTATGGGTAATCCATTTCCTCCCTGTGTATCTGTTACTCTCAGCGATACGTTTACTTGCACAAATATATGCTTGACTTGGACTGGACTTTACCCAAGGTGGAGACAGATAGCTTCATTTCCATCCAGGGGAGCTGGAATAATTCAAGAAATATTTTGTGAATTTTAAATGCTAATTTGTTTTTCTTTGCCATCAAACAGTTAAAATATAAAAGGCAACCTGAATTAGTAACTGTCTCTCAATATGTGCGGCTGCTCAATTTTATTTAAACAGATGGTTTGTGGAAAATCCCAACTGCCTCCTGAAACTGCCTATGTCAGTCTATTTTGTTACTTTATGTCCCAAAAGTGATTTGGGACCTTGTTTTGAGTAAACTCTGTGCAGACTGATATTAATGTATAATGTTTCATGGGGGAGAAAAATCATGACACCAAGAACACTGTGTTGCTTGATGATAGAAGAATGCTTTCTTTTTCTCCCAGCATATGTAGCCTTCAGGATTGTACTTGGTCAACTGACTTGAATCCACAAGCAGTCACATCACAGCACACTGTACTTCTCTACTAAAATATTTATGGATTTTAAGACCAAGAAGGGCCATTAGATCATTAAATCTGGTATTCTCGCAATATAAACTTTATATCCTATCCTTGTACAAAGCCCAGTTGCTTGATGGAGGTAAGTCTTTCAGAAGATGCCGAGCCTTGATCTGTGAGTTCAAGAGCTTGCTTACAATGATTGCTTATTCTAATGATTTGTCACCCCATCTACTAAGAAATTACCTTTATAATTTGAATGACTCTAGCTTTTACATCACATCCACGATACTAGACTTCATATCTAGTATCTCTCTCCTGTGGGAAGTTCTCGTAACTTAAGTTGTTACAATCAAATCACCCTAACATCTTAAGTGAACTGAAATGTTTCAATCTCCTGCTGTATATCTTTCTATCCTTTGAGTCCTTTGTCTTTGCACCTTTTCTGATCCCCCACACCCATAAAAGCCCCCTTAAAATTTGAATGTCATAATCGGATGAAGCATTTCAACATCAGCCTTACAAATGCCATTTACAAATTAAAAATCCACTTGTGACTCACATATTCTTCACCCCACCCCCTCCTTCTAATTGTCTTGGTTTTTTGACTAGCCACCAAAGGGTATGGGACAGAAAGGAATTCCTCTCACTGTCTCTGACAAGCTTCCAACAAATGCCTACGTATGTGGGGCTGAGAACCCTCAGTGGGAACATGATGCATTCAGAACAAACAAGGGGTAGCTCCTTACGCTGGAGGGTATCTTTATCTCAGAATTGCTGAAGTATTTTAGAAATCCCTGGTTCTATTTCCCACCTCCTTCATACGCCCTTCTGATGTTTTTCAGGTGTCCCTTCTCTGCCTTTTCTCACAGCTGTGTACACAGACAAAAATGTGGGATATTTCACAAGTATTCAGTTAAGAATTACTGCATGATAGGAGGCAGTACCAGTCCAGCAAGAACAGGGTGGCATCTGAGAATGGATGAATAGTCGTGCTGAGGGATTCCAGAGGCTTGCTATTAATGTCTTGATTACAGATACAGTGGCCTCCAAAGTGTAGGAATTCTTCCCAGCAGGAAGCTGTGAAGTATCTTAGTTGTGTGGCTTGAAAATGGGTTTTATTTAACAGTTATGCCATCTGGCCATCAAGTAAGAGAGTTTTGGCAGTAGACTTTGAGTGTTATAAATTGTTTGAACTTCACAGTGATAGAGCTGTATTTTGTTGAAAATACGTTAGTTCAAACTTTAATGCTAGGAGTGACGGTAATATATACATATTTTCACTTGAGTTGGAGAGAATTTCACTGGTAAAACATGCCTAGTAAGTGGGAATTTAGGTAATGCTGCAGTGCAGCAATTGCAATATTGTCGATTTGGGAGGTTTCTGAGATCTTCTATTTAATTTTCCATTATTGTCTTTTGTTTTCATGTGTGTCTGTAATCTGTTTGATAACAGCTGCGTATGTTGTTAGATTATGAAGCCAAGAAGACAGAAACTCCCTAATAAGACTGCTTGTACACTGATTCTATGAGTCGTCAGCAGAAAGAGCAAAACTGCAAAACCTCAGTGAGACTAGCAGAGGTAATCACAGCCAATAAACAGGGGACTGCAGACCAGTATCTAGTCTCAGAGTAGAAAACGCATGGTTCCTGATGGAGAGATAGGTGACTGTTGGAAGTTTGAAGGCTCTAGCCTGTGTGTTTGGGAAGTCCACCAGGGTTTAGCTATCACTGGGACTGACCAGTGGTCAGCCAGGTTCTTCTGAAACTTCTTTTGCTTTATTTTTGTGTTTTTATTAGGTTTTCTCCAAAGTCTCTTGAGTTAAACAGGTTCTGATTGTTGTCCCTTAATGTGCATTTTTAATGTCTAATTGCAATTCTAATACCTAATTAGCAATCTAATTGGCAATGATATTGTTCCAGAAACTTGGGTGTTATTGAAAGGCAAGAGTCAATACCTTTTTTTCCTAGTAAGGCAGTTTTGACTGTGGTATTTTTCCAATGAGTTTTAACTGTTGTGTTCAGCATGGATGTGGAAGTGACTTAAGATGTTACATCAAGATACTTATTGATTTTTCATGGTCTAAGCAAATAATAGGGCTGTAGTAGACCTTAAGCCCTAGTCCATTCCAGAAAGTTGGACTAGGGCTTAAGATCTGGGACAGGATCAACAGTTGCCAATTCCTTATATATGTTTATTGAACTGCTTCTTAAAAACCTATAGCCTGACTCAAAGTTTTATTCTCCTTACCTTTGAAGGCTGCTATGAAAATTGAATATTCCTTCCTGCAGATTAAACTCATCACTTATTTTCGGGCCTATCAAGCCATAGAAAACAAATTGTCCCCTTTCCTTCTGCAACAGCCTTTAAATCTTGGAAGATTGCTACCACACTTTAAAAAAATATTCTGTTTTACCTAACCAGGCACAGTTTATTCAAACATTTCTCATAGGTTTTGTTTTCTACACCTCTAATCTTCTAGTTGCTCTACTTTGGACATACTCCACTTTGTCCTGTTCTTTTGGGTTTGGTTTTTTTTTTTTTGGGGGGGTGGGGGGGTGGTGTTGTGGCGTTTTGGGTTTGGGGTTTGTTTTTTTTTTTGAGCATGATTTCCTTCTGTATGATACATTACAATTACTGAGTAGAGCAATAGGATTACCTTACAAGCCCAGCCAGTGGTATTTGTCTACATCCCTCACACCGTAATGTTTGCCTTATTTGCGAAAACATGATACTGTTTACTCATAATCAGTGTGCGATGCAGAATAAACTCAAGCATACTTTTCTAGAAAAGACACCATTTCTTTCCAATCTTGTTTTGTGCATCTGATTATTCCAGTTTTAATGCAGTGATTTGTACTGGTCCTTACTTTTTCACTGTGTTTCCCCATATGCTCTCTCCAGTATGCCAAGATAATTTAGAATTCTTAACCTGCATACTCCTGCCGTTTATTTCAGATTTATTTCTGTCTGACTAGCAGAGTAGTCTGGTCTTTTCTCTGATCTTCTAACATGTATAAATGTCATCTACAAATGAATAACACCTTAATAAAATAAATGCTTCAGCCCATTACCCATCAGTGAGGAAAATACTATATAGAACTGGATCCAGGACAGACACTATGGAGCCTCATTCAATATCAGTTTCCACTGTAACGTTGAACTCTAATAGTTCTTCTCTGAGACTGGTTTTATGAAATCATCTAAACTGTGTTTTCCTAGCCAACATATGAAATGCCTCCCCAGGCAAAACTGAAAGCCTTTCTGAAGATGGGCAACACACTCTACCAGAAAGTAGAGAACACTCACTGGTTGTTATATGATTTTATAAATTGTCACTGGTTCTTCCTCTGCCAAGTCCAAAGCTTTTCCCACCTCCTAGTCAAAATTCCTAGCTTTTAGAAGCCACACTTAATGTATCTTTATTATTAGCTTTAACGGTGTTTTACTTCCTCTGGAATATGATCATTGTGCCATCTCAAGCAACAACCCCCCAGTATTTAGTGCTGCGAGTATTTAATGAATATTTCATTTGTAAACTCACATTATTCCTAGCTCAGGGCTGAGTCTGTCAGCAGTTCAAAATATTCACATGCTTGTTTGTCCAGCAGGAAAGCGCTTAACTGTTCCACTTGGTTCTAGAGAGTGTGAAGGGAAATATGTTTTTATAACCTCATTTAACTCAAGTGGGTTTGTTAATTTAAACTGACTCCATAAGTTTGACTTCAATGAACTTTCAGACTTTCTGTAGGTTAAGTTGTCCTTTGCAGTCACTTCTGAAAAGTGGAAATCAAATTAGAGAGAACTGTGTAAGATGGCTAAAACTATAAATGTACTGGAAGGGCGTGAAGTGATCTTTGACATAGTTTATCTCCAAAAGGAGGCTATTAACAAACTTTATCGAAGTATGTGTACTGGTTCAGAGTTACTGTAAAAGAACTAACAAGGCAATTAATTGCTGGTATAATTTAGTAACAGATTTAGATAATACATCATTGTATGGATTCTTTGAACAAGATTATGCATTTCTCTCAAATATTTGATTTAATTTAGTCACAAATTGTTGAAATAGTTGAAATTCCTTTATTATAAATAACAGTTATTTCCCACTCTAAAAGGTGGCTAGAGGTATGCAAAAGAACAGACGAAGTTATCTTCATTGACCCTTCTGATTATAAAACGGATGAATTTTCTATAAAGCATGGATGATGTTAGGGTATAAGTGAGCAAACCAAGGAGCACAGATACATATCAGTAAATGAAAGAACAGCATAACTAGGTTTTACTTTGCATGAGAAAGTAGTACATAGGCAGAAAAGGAGATTTTTGCCAAAATACTGGTGTTAAAGATCAGTATAAAAATTTAACAATCCAGGAGTTGATTGTACTGCAGTTTCAGTTTCACAGACTTCAATGCAGAAAACTCACTGTGCTTAGAAATGCACACATCTGCTGCGCGTTCTGCACAATGAGAATCACATTCAACTTCCATCCCACACCCCCACACCCCCACCCCCCACAACCTCCTGCCAGGAAAAAAGAAATACCAGCACTTCCTTTACAGGAGTACTCTGAGGATCAATACATTACAGCTCCTTGCAAACTTTATGATACCAGGAACCACTTAGGTACCAAAGTCCAAATATAAGATAAGATTAGTTTAATCCCATCAGAGTCCAAAACCTGATGTTATATCTGAAATAAAAAGACAGTTATCTTAATTTTCTTGTTGGTAACAATTGATCAGATTTTAAGTGCACAAGAGTAATTTCCAATATTTTAAACTTTTTTTACCCCTTAGTTTTGGGAGTTTTCTGTACCAGAATTCCACCCCTTCCCATTTTAACTCAAATAAACTGGGAAGATAAAAATACAAGAGATTTCATTCAAAGTCTATGAGACTAAGGTAGCCATGGTTTTCCTACAACTCTGTCTGAAAATGCTTTTTGTCTCTGGAGAGATCATATCAAGGTGGTTGTGAGTAATATACTGCGGGAGTTTTTCCTTTAACACAGCTGTTGGTTTAATCATGTGCCAAGGATTTTAAACAACTGCAATTTATCAGATAGGGAAACAGAAACTAGATGTCAGACTCCTTGCCAGATTTTGTAGAGATTGGGATCTGGATCGGTGTCTTTTTAAAATTTGTTATAAGAAAAAAATATACTTCTTGTTTTGTTACACTGTCTAAAATTTTAAAAAATGGGAAAAGGGGTAGAATTGGGGTAGATTTAGACTTTGCACATGGTATCAAGATCCTGAAATAGTAAATAAAACACCAATTAAAATTTTAGGACTGAGGCAAATAATAAAAACTTTGAAATTATCTGCTGGAGAAAACAGAATTTTTAATTTATATATTTATGAAGTTAAATAATGTTTTACTTTTCATATGTCACCCTTTCTCCACATAGATGTCCATGTGTTATTAAACTGGAGAGATGGCAGCAGGTTTGGTATCCTCATGCAAATGCCCATTCTCATTCTTCTTTCTTCATTTTTTCTGTTAGCTGAATTATATATGGAAAGGTTAATACAAAAACTGGTATCATAATAATTTGGCTTGAATTAGCTGCTTATGTGAACAGTGTTATACATACAGGAAGGCAAGAAGATTCCACTAGAAGGTGAACACTCAGTGTCGGAGATACATGACACAGCCGAAGGACATAATACAGAGTATATAGACTTTAATCTTTCCTCCTTTCTCATTCCTCAGTGGTTCTGTGATCTTTCTTTCTGAGGTATGTGTAGAAGGAGGACTTCCTCACTGGATGCAAAGGAAGTATCTTTTACAATCTTCTAGGCCCTTTTCCTTACTGTCAAATGTCTTCCTAGTTTAAAAACAGAAAATGATTAATCTTCTCAGCAGTGCTGTGTAGTTGCTAAGAGAACCCAAATTCCAAATCCAAAGGCGTTGTCTGAAGGTAAATAAACTGTGAAATTGAGTGTCTGTGCTTATGAAGGAATTAGACACAACCTTCTGTTCTAAAACCTGTTAGGAAAGAGTGAGATTTTAAAATCAATCAGTGCAGTTCTATTGAGGCACTTTGACACAAAATTAGTATAACTTTTTATTATATATTCAACATTTGTTCATACTGGGTTAGCATATGAATGTCCAGGTGCTTTTTTTTTTTTTTTCTCTTTTTACTCTTTATGAAAACTTTCCATTTGCTGTTGAGGATTTCCTTTCCAAGGTTTTGTTTTTTTCTGTAGTCTTTCCACTTGTCACTTGCTTGGCACCTTAAGGTGTTGATAAAGTCTATGCTCTAGGCTTCCCTTCACCTATATGTAGGAAATTCAGCTAATTTCACTGTCAGAATAATATCTTAGAAGGACCTGACCTGGTCCTTCTACAGGTAACAACAAACATGTCAAATGCCTTATGCTGATAAATAAAGAATAGTTTAAGAAATTTATGTAACCTGAGGGTTGAAAATAAAAGAATAATTAAAGGAAAATCACTTATTAGTAAAATTATAATAATTATTACTGGCTTTGTTTGAAATGTATGAGTCAATTCAACTGCATCAGATTAGGTATCATACAAAATTCACCTGAACAAAATGTTCCTTTATTGGTTTTGTAGAATTGCCATTGAGCATGCTTAAACTGGCACACCAGCAGGTCAGTTTCTTTAGTTCATTTCTTGGTACAACTTTTGTACTGCTTAAACTTATCTTTCCCTCAGGCTAATCCTGATGGTTATTGGAATATAATATGGCAACTGTTTGCACATTTAAGAAAAAACCTATTTCTGCGTTATGTTAATTGCTGTCGATATATTCCTATGACCCCAATTTTCATCCTTGCTGATCAAGGACAAAATGAACTCAGCTCTTCAAAGCTGCACTTCAGTGAAACCCTCAAGCATATATACTGTGCTGGACTACTTGCTAGCAGCACACAGATGCTTAAATGTTCTGCTAAATGTAGTAACACTTAACTTTAAAGAAATATCCAGTGTTTTGTAGACTAAAGCCCTCACAGAAAAATCATCTGCCCACTCAGATTCAAGCACACACTGCTGTTGCAAACACCACAGCTACCTTGAGAACCCTTAGACAGACAGCACTGAGTCTCTGAACATAAATACTAGCCATGACTCACGGTGACAAGAGAAAGTCAGGATGCATGTGCAGTAAAAAAAATCTTGATTACGACAAACTGGGTGAGAATAAACTCCAATTTCAGCCACTATCTTCTTGTTGACACTTTGGTTCTTCATCCTTTCCCCCTCCAGTGTTGGTTGTTATCATACAGATTGTCACGTCTAAAATAGTGCTTTGAGAAAAGAGCCAGATCTTTGCACATTAGTATATAATAAAGGGCTATAAAAATACTTACTGTGATTTTACTATTTTAAAATGTACAATGTATGAGATGTCATAAGAAAAACAGACCACTCCTCCTTAAGCTTCTCCAATATCTCCCTTAAACTGTTCCTTTGTAGCTTGTGACAGTGTAGGTCATATGGGGAGATTAAAACTAGGGGCTTTACCCTATTAAACTCACTGCCTTTAATTTTGTGTAAGTTATCTGATAATTTATTTAAAGAAACATGCAGTAAGACCACAGAGTCCAAGTGGCATTTTTTTCCCTTTACAAGTATCGGTGATTTCTGAAGGCACTTCTTCTTATCTGTATTCCTGTGATGCCAACTATCCAAATGGCCTAATTAGCCTTTCTTCCGGCATGTGTTACTCTTTGGATACCATGAAAACGAAGTGCAGGGCAGCTGGGCACGTGTTGATGTGTCCCACTTTCACCTTGACGATTCCCACCAGCGAGAAATCCCTTCTAGTAAGTCAGATTGTACAGAATCAACTTTGCTGAGAGATGAGCTTTAAGGATACAATAAAAGGTAGAATAGTTAAAAGACAATTCACTTTACAGCAGAGTTATTGAGTTATCCTATTTCACTTTAACATAAAACATGTCTTTGCATGTTACCTATTCCTTAACTGTGTTCTATCTTTTCCTGTTCCGTGCTACCCCAAGATAGACTGCCCTAGTCTGTGTCTGTGCCTTGCAAGAGAAACTTACTTCTCCACTTCCTGTGACTGGATACTTGAAATCAGATTATATTGTGGAGAAGTAGGAAAGGTTTCTGCCTTCCTTCTTCCCTTTTTCCTTCCTTCTTCCCTGATTAATTTGATAATACTTTTTACTGTATACTCCAGTTATCAAATATTTTCTTCTGGTTCCTTACATCTTTTACAGTCTCCTGAAGGCATGTTGGTTAAACTAATCCAAAAATTATGAGAAATACTAAACGTATTATATTATTCCTAGATTTTCAGGAAATGTAAAGTCTAAACAATGGCATTGCTGTGGCACTCATAATCTGAAAAGTTATGCCACTCACATGCAGATCTTTCTTTTTGGTTGTTTTTTTTTTTTTTTCATTCAAAATTTTAAAAGTTTTATTCTGTGAAGCCTGTCAAGCTTTTTGAAAGAAGAATGGTTTGTCTAAGGTGCAAGTCATGTGCATGAAAACAGACTAATTATGCTAACCTTTAAAGCGTATGTTTAAGATAAAACTTTTCAATGTATAAATATGATAATATGAATCATGTTAATTCCAGTAGGGACTGTAGCTTTATCTCAGATAGGATTTTTTTGGGTTTTAACCTACAAACCAAATGCCTATTGCCAAACACTTGCAGCTGACATAAGAAAATATAGGTTCAAAGCAAAAGAAAATGTTATCACCCACATGAAAAAGGGTGGCTGCTCTGCTGGTAGTGATTCCACTTGATTTTTGACTTTTTCATACTGTTACTTTTTTTTTTTTTTTTTTTTTTTTGAGATTTGAACCTTGTGAATGTCAGCCAGTCCAGCAAAGGTGCTTATTTTACAGGGAGCTAAATGATGTTCTGAATTATTTGCTAAATTCAGAGCCTGCTCTTGTTCCCCTTGTGAATTTACCTTTTAACTTCACTAGGAAGAAGATCAGATACTCTATCAAAGTCTTTGTTTTTTAAGAGTAATTAAAATTTCCTCTCTTTCTCTCATGCTATTTCAAAGCTTGGCTTGTAAAACAAGGCTGGCAGTTGAGGTTACGTGCTACAATCTTTTGCTGCTGTTTAGTGTGAACTAATAAAAGTGCATCATCTTAAAACCATGGCTTTCCTTTTTTGCTCGTTTTCCCTGTAGATACTGCATTTTGTATGGTTGAGGCTGTTTTCTCTCGGACTCATTTTTTTTTAACTTACATGTGGAATGTTTTCAATGAGATATAGAACAGTCTGTATCCTACCAGAGGAACTGAAAATTAAAATGGTCTTCCATGCTGAGGTTGAGGTAGCATTTCTGTTCCACCTTTTTACCTCAGCCCTAGAGGAAAGCCTGTGAATTCAGATTTTTTCCAGTATTATACTGTTCTGTCAAGTAGAGCTAAAAAATAACAATTCTGTCTGTTCAAGACAGTGTGTAGTCAGCTGTCACCATATTAACAAGTTTACGATTTGGCTGCTTATTTTGATTGGATCCCAGTTATGTGGCATTAGCAGATGTTCCTGGTGTAATCTGATAGTAATTTTTACTCTATGTTCTAATTTCTAGTCAAGGATAGATGATTTGACGAGACCAAGGCCTCTGTCAAACCTCCACCCTACTCTACCTCAAGCTGATCCCTTGACCTGAAAGAAAGAACAAGCAGTTCTGCAGTAAAATTAGTTGTACCTTAGTTGTGTCAGATGAATACAGAGCACCAATAAGATCCTTGTGGATAGTCTTTTCTGTCTGTGGGCGGAAAATAATTTTATAGCAGATTTAAGTACACATTATTTAAGAGAAAATTGGAATAGAGGCTTGTTGACATCAAAAAATTATGGTATGCTGAAAATGTTTGTAACAAGAATTGAGATGCAGAGGGTAATAAATGAGAAAGTGGAGCTCTGAAGAAGGTGGTACCAGTATCAAACTTGGTCGCAGCATATGGTAATTTAAGATGTCAATTTGTCAAGACAGAAAGTTTTTGCATGTATCAGTAGACATTCACTTGAAATTAGCGACCAATTTATCCCTGAGATACAATTAATTAATTGTTGCTGCTTCTATTTTATGTTGTTGTTTGTTTCTTAACTGCACCAGATTGTGGTAGACATCAAAAAATGTTCTGTGCATAGGCCTTTTCAATTCTACAAACCTTTAACAATTTTTTGTAGTCTATTCATTAAACATCAACATAGGCAGGCACATGGATGAGTACGTATTGTATTTCTCAGGCTAAGAGCAAGGAAGTCAAGGGACTTGTTCATATTAATCTATCCTGTGACTGCTTTAATTGTGTTTTTAATACTACTTTTAAAGAACTAATGAATGAATAAATGTATTTTGAATAGATGTTAGTTTCACTATCTGTATCAATACTTTTATGATAGATTATGATGGTAAACCTACCTTCTTCCCAAGATATTAGATGCTGTACTAAATAGCCAATGCAGAATACGAGAGTATTATAGGCAGTTTTGTTTTGCCTGTGTATAACCATGTCCTTGCTTTCCCTCTGGTTTTACAGGGCACAATGACTACATGTGTCCTGCTACTAACCAGTGCACCATCGACAAGAACAGAAGAAAGAGTTGCCAGGCTTGCCGACTAAGAAAATGCTATGAAGTGGGGATGATGAAAGGTGGTACGTACACAGCACCCAACAAATCCTCAGCACTGGTGTCTGCCTTCCTGTCTTTTAAGTTCGTTGGACATCTGATATGGCTCCTAAAGGAGGGAGCAACTAATTTTATGGAGCTGAAGTGTATTAAATCAGAGAAATTAAGTAAAAAACCTCCCATCTCCCAAATACCATGTTATTAATCTTCCCCAAATTTGAATCAAAATTGATAAGAACTTCTTTGACTTTGATGGTGTTAAGGTTCTTCTGTTAATATTTTTAATTCTTCTTCTTTTTTTTTTTTTTTTTTGGCCCCTTGTGGTAGACTTCCGATCATGATGTATGAAACTTATCCCAGGATTTTGTAGCATTTTGCACTTCAGTGTGAAAAGCTCTGGTAGTATCATACCTGTCCATACTCATTAAAATAAACTTCTGAATATGCAATAGTTTTTCTGTGAATTCTGGAAAGGAAAGTAAATTCCTCTATTCCACTACTTTACATATATTTTATATGTGAATTAATTTCATCCAACAATATTAACAGCTCACTCATTTTATAAAAATTGAGATAAATGCCACTTGCTTGGAACATACATATGTAATAATGACATCAGAGAAGAAGAATCAGACACTGAATGCTTAGGCTGAAGCGGAATTCTACTAAATTATTTATATACACAGTGTTTAACTTTTGGAGAAAAAATTAGAAGTAGATGACAATACTGAACCATTGCTACGGTGCATGCTTAGATGGAAACGTTCTTTTGTAACATAATTTTGGATTAATCACATTACCTGCCTTTCTCCTCTATGTTACATTACCTTATCAATATGTAAAGGGCAGGTGTCAAGAGGATGGGGCCAGACTCTTTTCAGTGGTGTCCAGCAACAGGCCAAGGGACAACGGACACAAACTGGAACACAGGAAGTTCCATCTGAACATGAGGAAAAACTTCTTTACTTTGAAGGTGACAGAGCACTGGAAGAGGTTGCCCAGAGAGGTTGTGGAGTCTCCTCCTTTGGAGATATTAAAAACCTGCCTGGACACGATCCTGTGCGAACCTGCTTAAGCAGGAGAGGTTGGACTAGATGATCTCCAGAGGTCCCTTGCAACCCCTACCATTCTGTGTGATTCTGTGATGTTTGTTAAAAGCAGACAAGAGTTAGCTGGTTTTAACCCTTTTAAAAAGCCAAGCTCCAAAGATTTAAGAATATTTTAGAACAGGAAACCATAAAGTTTCATATTCAATCTAAAGCAGGAGAAAACTTTATAGCCTACTAAAAATTTCAGATTGCTTTTATTAATGAAGAATAATCACTAGCTTTATTGAAATATCTTCTTATAGGAAAATTTAGCAAACTAGTAAGTGCTCATAAGAGAAAGGATTAGAACCAATATTTTATGTGTGAAAGGAGTTGGTTGTTAAACTACAGATTGGTACTTCCTTTCTCTGGCACACCTAATGTTTAGTTATTAAAAAAAAAAAGAAATCAGGCAAGAGAGAGGGGTAGCTCATCATGTTTAGCCTTCCAATAACAAAGGATTGTTTATAAGTCCTGTCTGTGCAGTCAAGGTAGGCCATGTCTGGGAATCTTGGGAGAATGAGGAAAGGGGAACGAGTAAGGGAAAAACCATCTGTTGTTGCTGTACTTTGAGTTTCAATCTGCATTTTTCTCAAGGATTAGGCAAGAGCTGAGACTGGGTTTGTGTCCACTCAGTGGACACAACTGAAATATGTTTTTCGGGCTTCATTCAGAAGAAATGCAGGCTTCAAGTGGCTCTTGAGCTATGCTGTAGGAACATTTATTTATATGTTTCTGTGGAAATTTAATCTTTTTTTTCATCCCAGTGTTCTTTCATCTTTTAAAAAACTTCTTTCAGTACTGAAGAGTTATTTTCTTTCTTTCCTCTTATGTTTCCAAGTGTTTTCTTCTGCATCTGTTACTGTGATGCTCTGAGAGACAGACTGTCTGCTGATGTAGTCAGCATCTGGGTTCGAATTTATAGCTGCTATATTTTGTCTAAATGCTTCACTCTCTCTTTCTCAATAAGACAAAAAGACCTTAAAATTACATGTTATTATTAAGTCTGTGCACCGTTTATATGTGAGAATAAAGCAGTGACATGGAGTAAGCTCCTTATCATGTCCCTCTTTCTTCTGGTTGCGTAACAGGGAAGACCAGCCTTGTTTTTATTTATGATCCACTGATGCTTTCTTGAAGATTGTTTCTGTTCTGGTTTGGAGAAGTATATTCCAACTTACTATTGCACATGATGGGGGTTCCCATCTTCCAACTGAAGTTTTTACAGCAGTCGCAATGCTGAAGCTCCAACCATACGCGTGGTCCAGATGATCTCTTCTCAAGTACAGACCTGGTTTTCCATTTCTTCATTGTTTTAATGGCTTTCTGATGACTTGACTCTGAAGGACCTCATTCTCTGAAATCAAAAGCACCTTATTTTTATTGTTATTTATTAATTATTTTTATACTGTTGTTAGTGATTTCTAGCTGCAGCGTGCTACATACTGCCCCTCCTTACATGTGTGACAAGGCAGATTTAACATCAAGTGCCACTGTAGGGTCAGGGAAACAGAGTGATATTGAAATCAGTGACTATGGCAAAAATATGCCATAACATTAAATGCTAGATCCTTAATGAATAATCTGTTATTTGCCTGGTAGTCCACTTTTAGCCACCCTGATACCTACATAATTCTGCAAATTGTTGAATGCTGATTGGTTCCCAACCTCAAGCCATATGAAATGTGGCAATCAAAGATTCAAGAGCTTATGTGCTAGATCCAGATGGTGATCATGTATGTGACAAGGGGTATTTACTGTCTTTAAACAGCCACAAATGTCATGTTGTCGAAAGACATTTCTGAGTATTTTTTCTTGTGGTGATGGAACTACAACATTACAGTACATTTGAAGCCTACATCGTTCAGTGTTGCCCCCTCACAGTACCTGAGAACCTTTCAGCAATTACTGTGGTAAAGCTCAGGGAATAAAAGTCAGTGTGTACCGTAACAATGTGCTATAACAAGGTGTCTATAGAAACATTCATTAAGTTATAGAGATTGAAGTTTAGAGACTGAGGGCTTTCAGTTTTTCTCTTGCATTCCCTTGGAATAGTAACCCACCTCTAACCACATGGGAATTCAGTCTGGTTCAGTGTGACAATATTGATAAAGATTAAGATAATTTTTTACAGGATAAAGAGAAAACTGTTTGGCAAACTTACCATCCTCTCAGAGAATAACCTTGCTGATTTTTGTCTTTAAATGGAAAAGCTTCCTTGCTGAATGGTGTATTTGTTCATGCTAAAAGGCTAGAGAGTTATTAAAATAATTGTCAAAAGCAGAGATAAATCAATGTCTGATGCTCCATACATTCTAGTTTTCCATGTAATTATCTTTTAATGAAATACTATACTAAAAATAGAAATTAGTGAATGAAGGAAAATGGATTAACAATGTGAAACTATTTTGGTTTGTCTGAGGAGGACCTTTATGATACTTATTAAATGTACTGTTCTGTATTCAGGAAGAAAAGGAAAGTCTATGGCCTATGGAAGAAGGGACAGGCCACTCAGGAGGACTACAAGGATTTTGCAAGGCTGCGCAGGGAGAAAATTAGAAAAGCAAAAGCCCAGCTAGAACTTAATCTGGCCACTGCCATAAAAGACAATTAAAAATGTTTCTATAAATACGTGAACAGCAAAAGGAGGGCTAAGGAGAGTCTCCATTCTCTACATAGTGACCAGGGATGAGGAGAAGACAGAGGTACTGCATGCTGCCTTTGCCTCAGTCTTTAATAGTAAGACCAGTTGTTCTCTAAGTGCCCAGCCCCTTGAGCTGGAAAACAGAGATGGGGAGTAGAATGAAGCTCCCATAATCCAAGCGGGAATGGTCAGTGACCTATTGCACCACTCAGATGCACACAAGTCTACCGGGCAGGATGGGATCCACCCAAGAGTACTGAGGGAGCTGACGAAAGTGCTCACCAAGACACTTTCCATCATTTACCAGCAGTCCTGGTTAGCCGAGGAGGTACCAGCTGACTGGAGGTTTGCAAATGTGATGTTCATCTAGAAGAAGGGCTGGAAGGAGGATCTGGGGAACTACAGGCCTGTCAGTCTGACCTTGGTGCTGGGGAACATTATGGAGCAGATCATCCTGACATCTTGTGGCACATAAGGGCAACCAGGTGATCAAGCCCAGACAACTTGGGTTTATGAAAGGCAGGTTCTGCTTGACTAACCTGATCTCCTGCTATGGCAAGGTGACCCGCTTAGTGGATGAGGAAAGGGCTGTGGACATCGTCTACCTGGGCTTTAGTTAAAGCTTTTGACACTGTTTCCCACAGCATTCTCCTGGAGAAACTGGCTGCTCCTGGCTTGGATGGCTGTACTCTTTACTGGGTAAAAAACTGGCTGGATGGCTGGGCCCAGAGAATGGTAGAGAATGGAGTAAAATCCAGTTGGTGGACGGTCACAAGCAGTGTTCCCAAGGACTCAGTATTGGAGCCTGTTTCATATCTTTATCAATGATCTGGACGAGGGGATTGAGTGCGCCCTCAGTAAATTTGCAGACAACTCCAAGTTAGGTGGGAGTGTTGATCTGCTTGAAGGTAGGGAGACTCTACGGAGGGATTTGGACAGGCTGGACCAATGGCCTGAAACCAATGGCATGAGGTGCTACAAGGCCAAGTGCTGGGTCCTGCACTTGGGTCACAACAACCCCCTGCAATGCTACAGGCTTGAGGAAGAGCAGCTGGGGAGGTGCTTGTTGGAAAAAGACCTCGAGGTGTTGGTCAACAGCTGGCTAACTATGAGCCAGCAATGTGCCCAGGTGGCCAAGAAGGCCAATGGCATCCTGGCTTGTGTCAGAAATAGTGAAGCCAGAAGGACTAGAGGAGTGATTGTCACCCTGTACTCAGCAGTGGTGAGTCTGCACCTTGAAGTCTGTGTTCAGTATGGGGTTCCTCACTCCAAGAAGGACATTGAGGTGCTGGACCATGTCCAAAGAAGGGCAGTGACACTGGTGAAGGGTCTAGAGAACAAGTCCTCTGAGGAGCGGCTGAGGGAACTGGGCTTGTTTAGCCTGGAGAAAAGACGGCTGAGAGGAGACCTTATCACTCTCTACAGCTGCCTGAAAGAAGGTTTTAGCAAGGTAAGGTTCAGTCTGTTCTTCCAAGTACCAAGTGACAGGACAAGAGAAAACGGCCTCAAGTTGCACCAGGGGAGGTTTAGGCTGAATACTAGGAAAAATTTCTTTACTGAGAGGGTTGTCAAGCACTGGAGCAGGCTGCCCAGGGAGGTGGCGGAGTCACCACCCCTGGAAGTATTTAAAAGATTTATAGATGTGGTGCTGAGGTACATGGCTTAGAGGTGACCTGGCAGTGCTGGATTAACGGTTGGACTTGATGATCCTAAAGGTCTCTTTCAACCAAACCTATTCTGTACTCAGACAAATAACTGTGTATGTGGGGCCTGGTAAATGTATGAGGAATGTACATTTTTAAGGTGTAATTAATGAGCTGAAACCATATAACCAAGCAGCATTTGAAACAAAGTTTTGAGATTTTAGAAAATGGAATTGAAACCAGACTTTTTAGTGAAATGTTTATTCTTCCCCTTTGTACTCATGGGAAGGGGATTGTTGTCATTGAATTGTCCCAAAATATAATATTCCACTGTTCTGTCCCCAAAATAAGAAAGAGAGACTATTGTGAACACTTTTGCCAAAAATATTTTATCTTCCTATTCCACTTCACAGAATGATCTGGGCTAGAAGGAACTCCAGGAGGTCTCTTGTCAGGCCACCTGCTCAAAGCAGGTTCAGCACTGAATTTAGGCAAGGTTGTTTAAAACCTTTTACAGTCAGGTGGAAATGGGACAACCTCTCTTGTGCTTATTTATATGCTATTGCTAGTTATGTAAAAAAAAAAAAAATTAATACTTCAGTATTTTTGATGGTTTGCTCTTGAACACTTGTTTGAGATTGTAAAATTAATTATATTTCTTTATAATTCTTTTTTGGCCTTTATGTACTTAAAAATTCCTAATTAGGAATTATTTTAGTTGTGATATTACTCGGGAATAGATACAGAAATGAGACAGTCCCCATTTATATTGCTCATTAATTTTAAATGATGTCTAGGATCCTTGCTATGTCTCCACCTCTGTCTGCCAGCTGTTCATACTATGGGTACCTCAGGGTGTCACTGTGCGTTCACTGGTTTTGAGCAAGCCTATGCAGGTCAGAACAGCTGGTGTCTTCTCCTTCCTAGGCTTGAGAATTTCCTAGAGTACTAGATCTCTGGGTTCTTCCCTTGGTTAGGCATTTACAGTTCAATTCAGCACTATCCTGATATATCAGGCCAAATAGCTTCAATACCCTAATTAATTTATCTAATTTCTAAAGTGAGCAGTTACAATTTTTCTCTGTCTTTGAGAATTATACTAATAGACTCATACTCATAAAACTACTTGGCTTTTCCAAATCATGGTTTATGTACAGTTCCTGTAAAAGCCTTATTTTTTCTCCTGAAATATCTATGGCTTCACTGTACGTGTTACCTAGAAATGGGGCTTTTGCCATACTTACTGTAGCCATGTAGTATGATATGTGCAGAAGTGTCAGCACTGAAAGGGATTCAGTTGAGTGATGGATTAATTGAACTTCTCTTCTACACGTCCTCCTATGCTCTTTAATGTGCTATGAATGCCAAAGATTGAATGCCAAAATACTGATTAGGATGAATCGTGTCTTGCACCTTCATCTGTAATTAGTAGATCATTGCCTTTCAAACTGTGAGTTATGAATAACAAACTACATTTGTCTGCTTGTTAGCAGCATTTTTTATTACCAGATCTTTAAGAACTTTACACGGAAGACCAGTTTTATGATCTGCATTGTAGCTGATAGGGATACTGGGGCAGAGAGATATGTAATGTGGCTTGATCAATGAGTAAACCGGTGGCAGAGCCGGGAGCTGAACCAGAATATCCAAATGTAAGCCCTGTGCCCTGCATCCCTCTGCTGTGGCTTCTCTCTGCCTCTCTCTTTTAATAGAAGGTAGTCCTGGTTGTAGAGAAATAAAAAGCCCCAGTGAGAAAAGGATGAGAGACATTTTTTGAAAAAAATCCCCACATAAACAGACATACAGCACTCATTGACCACTCACTCAGGAGCAGAAAAAATTCGCAACATCCAGGTGCACAGACCAAACTCAAATCTGTTATTATTTATACTGCTGAGTCTCTAGCTATCCTTGTCAGAAACCAGGCTATTAAGCACCGTCACTTGAGGCAGGCCTGTTCAAGATTAGACATTAAATTCTGATTAATTTTTTTAGAAGATTTCAGACAATGTTTCTCATTTAAAGTAATTGTCAACCCATCTGGGTTTTCAGCACAATTTATATTACTGTTTGATTTTGTGAAAGAGAAATGGATATGAAATAAAGGGGCTGATTGTCTGAATCATATTCCAAAGAAGTAATTTATTAAGCCTATAAAATTTTAATTTGGAAAGTGGTGTTACTTTTCTGTGACCAAATAATGTATTTATGTAGAGAGAATGAAGCAGAAAAGCTCTCAATCTCAGAGCTCTCAAAATCAATTTGGAGAGACCGTCATGCCGAGATACATTACAATATTAGGACCTACATTGCAGTCATAGCTTCAGTAATCTCCATCTGTTATAAATCTATAAAGAATGTAATTATATTCCTGACCTCTACTTACGTACTGCAGTTACAGTGACCTTACATTTTAGAGGAAACTGTAGGATTTTATTTTACTTCCAAAGGAGCATTAAAAAACTATTGAATTTAGTGGAGGTGAGCCTAATGAGGTCTATCTGCAAAGCAAAATTACTATAAGAGGTCATTAGGAGACAGCTACCTTACTTGCATCCACTTTTCAGACTCTACAGCCAGTTGTGTTTAGATGACACTCAAGTTTGTGCCCATAAGGGAACTGTCGAGTTCTTTGCATTTTTTTCCTTTCACAATCAGTTATTTTTGCCGATGGCAGCAATGACACCCAAGTGAGTCTAGAATGAGTCCCAACCTCTTCTCCAGCAGTTTAGTAAATCCCTCCTGTATTAGTACATTTGAGAGAGGTTTTTGGATTTCTAGCCTCTTCAACTCTCACTTCTGTTTCAGAAGTGTTTCTCCCCATAAAAAGGCTTTCTGACACGGAAAAAGCTTACTTCTTGCTTTGTGAACACTGGTGTAAAGGATTTGTGTGGCTTCTCTGCCACAGCCCCTTCTTCTCTGTGTGCTCCTTTAACACTCTGATCATCAGCTGGGCTATAGACTTTCTGGCTTTCTGAAGGATGACTTATTTATAGTTTCCTTTACTTACTTTACAGACATAAGTCTAGCCTTTCATTCTCCAGCAGGGTTTGTTTTACAAAACACCAGATATTTCTTCTCTCTGGCAATTTTCAGTATAATTCTGATCAATTCTGAAGAGTAACAAAATTGTTTAGAAGGGAGTGTTTCCAAGCACTTTTGAAATGGTCCCTTGACAAACTGACAAAATTATAGACTGTTAATGCTGCAAGACTGTGCAAACATATAGAAATGTCAAATGTCTCTTATCATCTGGGGTCTGCTGATGAGGAACAGAGCTGTGGATAAAGACCCTCAGGTTTAATGGTTGCTCCAGACTGGGAGGTTAGCTGGTAAATGATTTACTGACCACTGTTTCCAAAACCGATCATAGATCTTTCTTTTTGTTCTCTTAGGAAAAAAAAAAAAAACAAACCACAAAACACAAAAGTAATTCGTTATCCTTCCTGCCATGATTTTTTCCAGTTAGCGACTGGCCACAAACTCTTGATTGCCGCAGGGGCTTTCAGCATGGTTCCCACTCCACTCTCAAACTCACTATCCCCACTGTGACTTTTTTCCTCCAATTTGCTTATGAGACAACTGGATGGCTTTTACCTCTGCAAACTGACTCCATTCACCTTCACCCTCCTCCGCTTCCTCTGTCTTAATTTTGTAATCCTATTTAACTAGGGGTTGCAATCTTTTGCTGGGTATAAGGCTGTACTTTCCCATAACATTTACACCAGCCCTGTTCTGAACTTCTTCCTCCTAGGAGGCGCAGCAGCTCTGTTCATGAAATGGAAAGGAAGTGATAAAAGGAAAAGTGGGCATTACCAGGAAGCCGCAAATAGTGAAGAAAATCTTCAAAGCTAAAAACTCATTTCTGCATAAATGTTTTTTAAGTAGGAGCTTCTTCCTTGTGTTAAAAGTTATTTGTTTTGCAAAATAGTTCTAGTAAGACATGAAACAAGGCTGATATGAATGAGAAGCTATTGCTTATATGCTTGCTGCCTAGAAACTGTATGCTGGTTCTCCAGTTCTGGCACTTACCTTGCCTTTATGTTTGGACTTGTCAAGTTTCCAGATCTACTTTGTTTCAAATAGTTTAAATGCTTGAAATGCCATCTGAAAGTCTGCAGAGTATAAAGTGGAGGTTAATTTGTAGAGCACTGACTATTGCAAGGATTCACAGAGCACTGCCCACATACCACTAGCGGTACAGCTCAAAGTAACGTGCCAATAACTTTGGAGCAGTCATTGCATTCTTGTGCCCATGGCTGGGGTAGTGATTGATGCCGTTATCACCACCTGAGTGAACTGAGTGTGGGAACTGTAGGATCATAGAATGGTTTGTGTTGGAAAGAACCTTAAAGATCATCTAGTTCCAACCCTCTGCCATGGGCAGGGAACACCTTCTACCAGACCAGGTTTCTCAAAGCTTCATGGCCTTGAACACTTCCAGGGATGGGGCAACCACAGCCTCTCTGGGCAACCTGTTCCAGTGCATCACCACTCTCACAATGAAGAACTTCTTTACATCTAATAAAAATCTACCCTCTTTCAGTTTAAAGCCGTTATCCCTTGTCCTATCACTACATGCCCTTTAAAAAAGTCTCTCTCCAGCTTTCTTGCAGACCCTCTAGGTACTGGAAGGCTGCTATGTCTCACCGAAGCCTTCTCTTCTCCAGGCTGAACAACCCCAACTCTCTCAGCCCGTCTTCATAAGACATGTGCTCCAGCCCTCTAAATCATTTTCATCGCCCTCCTCTGGGCTCGCTTCAACAGGACTGCATCCTTATGCTGGGTGTCCCAGAGCTTAATTCAGTAGTCCAGGTGGGGTCTCACCAGCATGGAGTAGATGGAAAAATCACCTCCCTCAACCTGTTGGTTACGCTTCTTTTGATGCAGCCCAGGATATGGTTGAATACAACACCTCTACCAGTGCATAAAGTGTTGAAAGTGCAGGCAGGAGTTAGAATTACTTCCCAATCCAGTAACTACGACCGAGGATATATTATTAAATATATCCTAGAAGCATTAAATAATTCCATTCCTCACATCAGTTCAATTGTCTTCCACCCCCTCAGATCTCCATCAATTCTCATTCTAGCTGTTTCAGTTTTTCTTTCTATCTGTTCTGCTTTTCCTGTGAATTCTTAGGTGCAACAGCCCTGTCCTCCAGGGCTAGAAGAAGGCAGAGCAGTTCCTTGAAAGTGTTAAAATAAGGAAATGTAGCAAAGAAAAGTTTTTCATCTTCTTCATTCTCCTGCAAATATCAGCTCCTGAGGTGGGCTGAGATCTCTCACCAGCCATCTTTCTTTTCCCAAATACTACCTCAGGAGTTAAGACAAAATCTTACTTAATTATACACGTAGAAAGCATATGTAATAACAGCTGAAATTCTTTGTTTATAAAACATGAAATAAAACCTCCTCGTTCCAACAGACATTATATAGCAGATTCTAGAATAAAATACTGTCTGATCCCACTGTATGGACCAGGAATTTTGAAGTCAAATGTGCCACCATTTATGTTTGTGCAGCATGTGCTTTCAGCATCTGTCGTGGAGAGGTTGCTGTGCTTTGCACATTTTTTATAGAGAGTTGTAAAAAGAGCTTCAGAAGTGAATATATTTTAGTAGTCCCACTACACAATGATAATAAACTTCTAGATTTCTGGAAAGAAGGTGGTGATTTTAAATTATCTTACTTTCATGTTGCTATAAGGTTCTTCTAAGATAAACAGCACTGGACGGAGTCAGGTTTACAGAATGGGATATTCTGAGAAAAATTCTGAGCTGCAACATCCTTATCATTTATCGCAAGACAAGAGATACTGTTCCTGCCTAAATTCACAATTTGTGTAATTGCATTTTGCCTACTTACATTTTTCGATAAAATAAAATAGTTATGTCCTTTCCCAGACTGGAACAGTGTTGTCAGGTCACTTGTGTGTATCGTGCAATGACAGCTACAATTAAATTCATGGAAAAAAACAGTTTCTGTGTATGAAATGTACAGTCATGATACATGTTATTAAAGTATATTAATGGTTGCTGAAAGCTGCAAAGTGAAATCCTCAAATGTTAGAAAACACAGAAATTATCTGTGTGACCTATATTGACCCACTTTATGGCATGATCTTACTAGTAGCATTTGTCCTCCAGAAAACTGCAGAACTTTGTTTCTGTTGCCACTGTTAAACATACATCTCAATACTAGTAACTGATATTGCAGGCTATTTACAAAGTGGAGCACAGAGATGTATTTGGAACAGAAACTTAAAGGAAGTCCAAAGTTTTTTAGGTTGTGGGCATTTCTCAGGGCAGACGTCTCACCTTTTCCGAGGTGATCTAGGAGATTGCAGATCAAGGACAGTTCGTGTTCGTGAGGCTGGGCTCCACATGTAAAGCGCCTGGAGCCTTCTCAATGGTTGATGACAGATAATAAAAAAATTATTTGCTGAAAATCTATATACTAAAACGCAGTTAAGAGGACTAGACCTCTGTAGACTTTTGAAGTAGGTTTCATTCCAAAAATATTGGGGAATGATTTTTTTTTCCTGAGTTTGTTGGTAAATAAGGTTAAACATACAATTCACCTGAGAGTTTTACCTTCAAAGTAGTATTTGTAGAATAACTTTAGTATAGTTTTTGCTATTGGAAAGCAGTTTAGAACTCCAGCAAAACTGAAATGGAGTATGAAGAGATGGCTTAATAAATGGGCTGCAAGTGAATATGCTTTACAATGACAAGCAGATGCAGTTTCCGTATTAACACCCACCCCTTGTGTGAACAAGCAAAGTGAGTGTTGTGCTTATGGGGGAAGGAGAAGATGAAGGTCTTCTATATTTCTTGAGTCATGTTGTTGAAAACAGCACAATAAATATTGCAGATAGAATTGAATGCTGCAAACAGGACAAAAAGCAATAGCTGTTTTGTTTAGGATTCCCAGAATAGTGAACAATAGGAAGGACATGAAAGTATCTTGGCTATTTCAGTTTTATCAGATAACTAGTTTTTTTCAGTCTTAGTGCCAAAAGAAGTTTGTTGCTTATTGCAAACAATAAGCATTCTTTGCTTGACAAATATTCCTACAAGATTTCTAATACTAAAGAAATCGAAGAATATTATATGAAGTAGTTCATAGGAAATGTATTTAAGTAGAATGGAATTTGAGATTGTAGATATATATTTAAATCTAAACTGCATAATTTTATGGTTCACACAGGGCAAAGCAAATTTTATTCTATTTGTTCTTCTCCTCTTTTTCCTGTAATTATTCTGGAATATTTTATATAATACTGAAGATATAAAGGTGGAGTTTTTTTCTTAGCAGCAGGTAAAAAGAAGCTGGCTGTTGGATGGCTGAGATTCAATATTCATCCAATACATTCTTAATATAGGACTTTAAAAAAAATTCTGGAATTTTTCTTTGTTTTGTTTTGTTTTAATCACATGTTGGACAACACTAGTGAAGTGTTTCATTTGGTTAACATTCACTTCATGATCCATATGCAATTTTATAACTGATCAGGTTCTACTGACTAGAGTATATAAGTATTCAGCAGTTTTGAATTCTGCCTCCCTATTTGAAAGGCTGACTGAATTTACATATGAAGCTTTATAAAACTGCCTTTAAATACCTTGGCTTTTGTAGATTTAAAACACAAATGGAAATTGTTTTAGAGCTTTTGCAAGATACATAGTACTTCCATTTTTGGTAGAATATTGTTTTTCACAACATTTGGGAATTCAGGTTCCTTTATTGGCTGAACTGTGGAATCAAAATTAATGCATTTATATATTAAAAAAAACCTTACAGGAACATTGCACTTTTGGCAATGAAATTGTAACTTGACAGAGTTGTCTTCTTTGGAATTAGTGACTGTGCATCACTATTATCTCTTCCTAGCAGAGATAAAATTTTATTAGGCTGAAGGAGACTGGAGGCACTTGCATTTTTCAGAGAGGTACTCACTCCTATTTGGTCCAAGAAAATGAGTAATAAACTCACGCTGTTGCTTGTCCATCTAGGGGTTAGGTGAAGAGTTAGTAGTAATTTCTATAAAAACCTGATGAGTATGATTATACAGATTCAAAGACTTTTCTGTCTGTGATAATACAAGCTGCCGACGTGATGCAGAAGGAATGCATACTCTTACTGACTTTTCTTTCCAGATCTGGTCTCTACAAGATTCAGTGTAGGCTTACTATGTTTGTTTGCTTGTTTGGTTTTTTTGAAATCCTGAAATTGCAAAAATCAGTTTGTGTGGGGCATCTCCTCCAAACTGGGCATGATCCACTTTGCTCAATGCACCACTTTTTTTTTTCAAGGTGAAGAAAAGCCAGTGGGAAGCATGCAGGCAAGTTAAATATGAAACCATTTTTCTTTGTAGAATCAAGTTGATTTGTAAGCAGCTAAATGTGCTTACAGTTGCCACCTTCCCTCTGTTATAGTAAATTCTCATCACACCCTTGTTTTACTTAAGGCAGGCATGGAATAAATAAAAAGCAAAATAAAAATATCCCCTCCGATTTTCCAGTAATCTATGCCAAAGGTGCCCTCTTTGCATTTATTGTCTCTTAATGGATTCTTTTCTCCATTAAATTTGGCCTACAGCTTTCTAACATGTATCAACTTCTAATGTATTCACACTTTCAGCTTTGTTTCTGTATGGTGTGAAAGAGAACCTCTTCTTGTCTGTCCTGAACCTTGCATGGGGTAGTTCCCTTTGATACCATCTTTTATTAGAAGTGTCACTGTTTGTACCTTATTCATCTTTTTGCTACTCCTGATTTTGTAGTCTTGTATCTGGTTTGGAGGCCAAGTAGATCTAGTCAATTTAACTGTTTCTTGCCCCAAACTTGTTTCACACCTCAGATCATCTTGCTTGTCTCTTACCCCTTTTTCATTTCTTTTATATGCCTTTTTAAAAGGGTCAAAACAGAACTGCGCAGTGTTCATTGTAGTGTGCCTCACGAGTTAATAAAATCTGTGATTTATGAAGATGCTCTGTCCTCCTTTCCTCTCCTAGTTATTTCTAGCCTTCTATTTACTTTCTAAATGGACTTAGCTGATGTTTTTATAGTATTATTCTAACCCCAAGATCTTGTTTCTGAATTATGTCAGTTCTGTGTCCATCTATTTATGAGTATGTTGAAGAGCACAGGCTTCAAGGTTACTTTTAACTCTTCAAAAGGAAATTGCTAGATGAGCAACTGTAGAATTTGGGATGTGAGAAAGTTAACCTGCTTTAGTGTGTATGAACCCCGTGCTTTTGTTCATGTGATTATGTCTGTATGTTTCACAGGGCAATTTTAATTCAAATGCATTATGTTGATATAAAGCATACAAGAAAAATACCTGTTACAGAGAGAGCATGCATTCTATTGAGTATTCCGTTGAAGAAAGCTAGCAATGAGAGTAACTCCAGGATGATGTTTTGCCAAAATAAATCTTGCATATTTTCTTAATAGCAAGAATCTCCCCCTCCTCTCCTAAACATGAACAGTTTATTGGTAGGAAAAATTATTATTTCTGACTGAAAAATGGGAGGTGCAATGCACTGGAGACTTTTGGCTTACAACTAGTTTAACGAATGGGAAAACGTAAAGACTTTAAGTAGTAGGGGTCATGAAAGATTTACTGAACTTGCTTTATCAGGGAAGATTAATAGAACAGAATCAGGAGGCCTACTAGGTTTTGAGTGAGTTACACTTAAAGTAATTAATCTTCAAGTCTAATTCAGTGAAAATATCACCACATTCAAAGAAAGCTGCAAACAGATCTAAAGATCCGCTCTGCTCCTTTGAGACTGGTGAAGGATGCCTGCTGATATGATCCAACATTTTTATAAAGGAGTGTTAGTTGTGAGGTGAAGATGCTAATAACAAAGACTGGGAACCTAAAGGCTTAAATTTTTGTGGTGTTGAAAAAGCTGAACAGAGATTGTGTTTCCCACTTGCCATCCATCAGAAAGACCTGTACTGACTGCTCGGAAGTGCCAGCGGTCCTCAAAGCTGGTTTTGTTTTGTTTTCTCTTGGTTTTTTAAACTGTTCTTTCTTTTCTATTATTTGAATAGGTTGCTTCCTCCTTCTCTATAGATACTTCTTTTGATTTTCAAAGTGAGACTAGTGCTGTTTTTCCAATTGCATGAGGACTCCAGAATAAGTCATCAAAGGCTGCCTTCTCCTCTCAGCTCAATTCCTTGTATGCTTTCATTATTACTTGCTTGTCTCTCACCCCCATTTGATGATTGATTTCAGTTTTTAATTCAGCCTCAAAATGCCTGTGCCTCCTCCAACTCAGAGCTCAACTTAATCCTTCCTTTATAGTTGGAGTACACGTGGGCTTTATCATTATATTTTTCTTGTAACCTTTCCACAAAGGGAGATTTTGTTCCACTGTAAGGTCTTATGTTGTTCTAATTGGTATGGCTGACTTGATAATATCCCAAGGTTCAGGGTCATACAGTGCTAAGCACACGGCAGAAATGTGCAGTAATGACAAAGATGGTTTCTGTCGCAGTTGTTACAGCCTTTTGACAGATTAGATTCTGAGGCTGCAATTATCTTTTCTTTTCTTACTTCTGTTTATCTACTTGTATGGCATTTTTTAATTGCCATATAAGGTCATCTTATAATGGGAACTCTTTTGACAGTTCTTATATGATTGTGAAGAACACAGGCTCAGTAATAGAATGATGTTTAATTAAAATAATTGGTGAACTTTAGCAAAACTTCCTTGGATAGTTTTTGAGAGCTACCTCTGTGATCCATCTGGCCCACTCAGATCATTAAGTTATCATTTAACATTTATATAACAGTTGTCTGCTAGATTTTGGAACATACTTTGAAATTTGTGCTATAAGGAAATATTTATTTATTCCCAATTATAGACTGACTTTTGTGGGGCTAAGGCAGCTATACAGTGTCACTTGTCTAGAGTCCTGTGTAAACCCAACTAATCTGAATTTTAGGAAGGAGTGCACTGTTCCTGACACTATATTTTTTAAAATAGTTTTTCTCTCCAACTACTGATGTAAGATTCCATATATAGGAAGAAGTCTTCAGAAAATGAACCGAGAGTTAATGCTACCTAGGTCTATCAACAGCAGCTGCTGATTGGCTGAAGCCGTGTATGTAATACGCAAGTGCCAGGAAAGGAGTTCATTATGTTCTTGTGTATCTCTAGGAATCAGAAAAGACCGCAGAGGTGGGCGGATGATGAAACAAAAACGTCAAAGAGAGGAGCAGGATTCCAGGAACGGGGAGGCTTCTTCTACAGAGCTGCGAGCTCCCACACTTTGGACAAGTCCACTGGTGGTTAAACATAACAAGAAGAACAGTCCAGCCCTATCCCTGACGGCAGAACAGATGGTCAGTGCCTTGCTGGAAGCTGAGCCACCCATAGTTTATTCTGAATATGACCCAAATAGACCATTCAACGAAGCCTCTATGATGACCTTATTGACCAACCTTGCAGACAGAGAATTAGTGCACATGATCAACTGGGCAAAGAGAGTTCCAGGTAAGGAAAAAAAAAAAAAAAGCCCCAGTGGACTATAAAACCTCTATGTAACAAACCAATAGAAAAATGACATGATGTTTTTCACACAACATATTCTAATTTCATGCAAATTGTTCACTCAAGTGAACATAAATTCATAAAAAATTACGAACTTTATGTAATATTGGTTGATAAAAGCTATAGTGCTATGTAAGTGACTTTTGAAGAAAGATTCATTAAAGAAAAAGTATTTCCCCACACTGTAGAATGTTGGACAGGTTTTTTGATTGCAATTCCTTTTTTGGATAAAAACCGACAAAATGAAAAGTAAGAACAGATTACTAAAAGTCAAATCTAATCAATTTAGTCTAATCAGATTATGTTAATTATTCAGATATCATTTGAAAAATGGGCTAATTTCATGCCTGTAATGTAAGCCATAAATTCAGCATCACTACTGAGCCCACAAATATTAGTATTATCTAATCGACAGTTTATCTTTTTGACCATAAATTACAGATCTTCCATGAGTGTGGAGTCTGAAAAACAAAAACAACATAGGAATTTTTGTATGAGAATTTTTATCTACTGGCACTAGATGTTTTTAACTGTATCATTTTGGTGCATCATTATTGCTGAGCTATGACCCCTCTGTAATTCTGGAAGAGAATTACAGTATTTTGGGAAGTATGGAACATTTTTGGCTGAACATCGGTTACACATTCATTCATGTGGTTTAATTTATATCAATGAAATAAGAAAGTAGTTTCGTAATTAATGTTCATAATCTTTTAAGATTTCCGTCTACAAGGCTAGTTTTCATAAGCTAACATTTAAAGTTTATTGTAAATTTATTGAACATACTGTACTTTTAGCTTTGTAAAAATACTGGCATACACAGTAATATAATAATTTATGATTTATAATATATAATATATAATTTATAATTCACTAGGATTCCGATCTCTTAATTTTTTGTGGTAGCCATTTATTTCATTAAAATTATGTAGCTGCTGTATGAAGGGATGTCAGAGAATACTACCACAGCTCTCCCCGACATAGTGCATTACCTCAACAGCATTACACCCGGGTTATGCCATTTTTCTGTTTTCCTTCGTTTAAACTTGGCAAGACTCTTCCTGGTAAATCAATAATGTATAAAATCTGAGTCTTTTCCAGTTCTTATGGTTCCCTTTTTACCACTTTTCACATGTCACTTTGTGGGCTCCAGCTATGATCAATGAGAACCTGTGTGTGTTTCATTTCTCATCGTATCTTTTAAGAAATCACCTGAGAATTTTATTCTTGACAAAGGCACAGTGTTTAAGGCCTGATCCACAGTCTGTTCAAGTCAAGGGCGAGCTCTCTTGTTAATTTAGGTATGCTTTGGATCATGCCTTTACAAAATGCTTTGGAAAAATGAACATATATACATAGTGTTAAAGCTATTCACTGTCAAAACAGCTAAATTCAAATGACCTTTCTACCGATTTTAGAGATATAATTAGTCTAAGTCTGTTAAAATTCATTAATTTACATTCAACATCAATATATACCACTTTCTAAATTCGTTAGGTTGTCCAGTGGGAAACATTTGTCTTCTCTGACATTTGATTTTTATTTTTAGTGTAAATAATGAAAATGTGTTTAGATAAAAAGGAACACTTTTAGGGAACTTGTATCTGTTTATTATTCAGAAATCTCTCTAAAGCTGCTTGTCACAAGATGATGACATCTGGTTAAGATCAAAAAACTGTCTGGTTTACCTAATCAAGCTTCTGAAATTGAAAAATCAAATGTATAAGGCTATCAGCTCTTTGTGTATATCCATTGTGTTTCACATTTACACAAATGTGCATGTTAATAGACAAAATAGCTCCTAAGGAGAGACTAAGCCCAATGACTCTATGTATATGCCTTAATAAGGACTCTAACAGGTGAGGTTTGATACAAAACTGGTGAACTTCGCTTAAGAAAAACAAAAAATCCCTTTCCAGTCATAGTTTGATTTATTAGGCACTGTAGAAACAGTCATACCAAAAGATAGTCCTAAAGCAGTAGAGATAGATAGGAATAATTTGGGTTTTCTGAAAGTGCTGGGCACCTAGCTGGTTCTGTGTCTTGGAGGATGGTATAAATAACCAAAAGCAAAAATTAAAGTATTTTAGAAAGTTGATTTAAAAGAATTCAGGCCCTATTGTTTGCCCACCTCTAAATTCGTGTCCTCTGAGTAGCAATTTTGGAGCTAGATGCTGAAATACTATTTTTTTTTTTTTGATCTCTCATTTGGTCCCTAAAATAGGCTGAGTATTCTTAGTTGCTGATATTAAATCTTAGAAGTACCGATCACCTTTCAAAGACCCTTTGCTTGGACTGTTTGCCTAAGTTTCCTCCTGCTGGATTGTACTGGCAATAAGTGGACATTAAGAGAAGTGTGTCTGCCAATATAAGTCGTATTTTCACCTCCAGAGTATGCTGCCTTTGAATACTCCAATATTACTAGGAATTATGCAATACTGCTTAATTAAACAGGATTTTTGTATACTTTATGCTTAAACAGAGGAACCAAATAACTTTTTTCTGTTAGGTAAAGCATTTTCTGCAACAGCGTTGTGGGATTCCACTCAGTTATCTTCTCAGCTAATTTGCTAAAGTTTAGAGCTTTGGAGTCAAGGGTAAAATCCTCTTTTTCTAAAAAATTAATGTGCTTTTTACCAGCAGTCAAAAGCGTTGCAGGAAACAGCCTCTCCTATGCACCCCTCTCAAGCCTTGGGAGCATTGCACAAGTTCATTTAGCTAAATGCAGGCAGTTAGCTGACAGAAAGCAAGGAGCAAAGTCAGAACTTGAGTGGCTGGGTTAAAAGCATGTTTGTGGAGGAAGGAAGAAATTGCTATTACAGAGCAGAAAAGCAATGAAGATACAGCTAACAAATACACGTGAGGACTCTCAGAGCTCTGTTTGAGTTTATTTTGCTATGCAGGCTTTAAAGGAGAGGGAGTGTGTCAAAGCAACTAGTAAAGACATAGTTTTGGTCAGCCAGTCTTTCTGATAATGTAAATAGGTGGGCATGGAAGAAGAAACAGCTAATTAGATGATGTACTGGATAGAAGTGAATCTATTCCACAAAGGGGAGTAATTAATTTATGATAGACTGTGTAGTATAAAGTAGGCAGAGATCTGTTATTAAGACATGCTGAGGATAATCTCCAAAATACGGTGGGTATCTTTGCACACCTGCTCTGATTGGGAAGGTGAGAACCGGTCTAAATCTTTATAGCAACTTGTTCAGCGTTAGTTCAAACTTGCTTAAATTGACTCTGCAATCTTGGTGGTGTTAACAAATTGCTGGGGAAAAGAAAACTTGTGGTAGCTTCTCCTGCATAACCTTAAAAAAATTTTTTTTAAAATCAATATTTAAGCACAATGTGATTGTTGACTGATGTCATAACAAAGTTCCCCCATGACAATGCAATTCACAATATGCCAAGTGCATAAATGCTTGTTTTAATTTTCCTTTGAAACCTTGGCCACTGATACAAGTGGGTTTGCCAGATTACATGAACAAAATTGTTGTATAATGTCCTATGACATATACAAAAAATTCAGGATGCCCCACAGGACTTGCTCTTTGCATGGCCTAATGGGGATTTTGGCTTAAGTCCTCCCAGATGACCTCTGTAAGACACTAGTGATGCCTTCTGATTACCCCAGCCAGCTGCAATAGCAAGCAGCTGCACATAAGGCAGAAGCAAACAGATTGTGATGGGATAGGCTTTATACGTGCACATAAATTGAGCCTTTTACCGTTTAACTGGGACAAATCACTAAAAATCACATGTAGGCAAGGTATCAGCATAGATGAATAAATGTTCTGCTCATTTCTGAATCACTTATTACTGAAATTTATGGCTTTCTCTGTTCTTCTTGGTTTACGTAACTTCTCAAGGATGTACCACCTTCAGTTTCATAGAATGAGGTTTCTTAGTTTAGTGAATTTTCATCATGGACTTTGATGCAATGAGCAAAACCTTTGTTTTGCTTTTCTATGGAAATGCTAATATATCAAAGGCATTAACTTACTGTATTTCATCATACACTTACTGTGTAGAGTATATCATTTAATATCTGTATTTAGAGAACTGTATTCTCTAAAGGCACCTGGTGTTTTCAATGGAATTTTTTTGTCCAGAAGCTCTTGATATGCTAAAGGACAATACGAACTTATACAGTGAGCTCATGGTAAAGAGTGTAGCTTTAGGGAAATTTTGTTGCAAGGGTGAAATCTTTGGCATTGCTGCTACAATCTTGTGTAACTATTTACTACTAGTACAGTAGCTGTACAACTTAATAGCTCTTAAATGGTACGCTGGGCATACAAGCTTTGAAGTTTTGAGTTGATTCACAGTGCTGTACTTATTTTATGGATTCATGAACCGAGGAGATAAACATTTTGGCACAGATTTTTTTTATTATTATTTCAAAGCCACAGAACTTTCTATTTTCTTAAGATATTGTTTTCCTATTTGACCTTCTAAACTGCTCTGTTTGTTAATTGAGGAACAGTGTGTAAAGAGGCCAACAATAGTCACAATTTTACACTGCAATTCAGTGATACCAAACCTTGCAAAAAAAAAAAAAAAAAAAGCCAGCTTGCAGTGGAAGGAAAGTCGTCTTTTACAAGAGTGGTGTGTGTTAATAACCCTTTAGGTGCAGGACGGCTTATAGAGCTTCTAAGTCCAGTGACCCTCCTGGCAATAATTTACGCTTTAAAAAAGGTGTGATTTGCAATTCCTGTAACAATTTTTAATAAACCTTCCAAAATATCTGCTTTATAGTCTCTTCTCCTTTGACTAATGGGCTTGCTGTGGAGATTTGTAAAGCGCTATAAGAACCCCCACCCCTCTGCTTATCTGTTTAATCTGTTGAAGTGATACTCTAACTGCTCCGCTGCATTCTGGGAAGCATCTTTAGTCTTTCATGTTTATGTGGTGTAAAACTAAACAAACCTGCTTTTCTGTCCTCCTCCACCACCTTCTGGGTTCTGTATGAGACAAATCCACTCTTGCAGGCAGCTTTCATCTTTATTATCTATAGAACTGTCTTTTAGCGCTTTTGAAACACAGTGAGGTGTGTTTCCTCCTGTAGAGAAATTTAAATGAGAGAAAAGGACCAGACCATGTAACGCAACGGTTTGCCTGTGAGAGACCAAGAGGAAGACCCTAATTCTAAAGGACAGGGAGACGTCTGACAGAGTTGGGAGCTCTGACAAACTGGGAGCTTGTGTCACAGAGGGAAAAGCCAAAGCCAAGGAGGAACAGTTCAGCTGAAGTGCTTGGAAAGGAGCAAAAACTTTGGCTGCAGGTATCCATGGGAACAAAAATACAGGCAGTGCTTTCGCTAGCTGACGACTGGAAGAAAAGGATAACAGGAGAAAAAAAGGTCATAACTTTATAATAACTGTATGATTGGAAATTTAAGAGGTGTCCTAATGCAATGGTTTTCAAACTCTAGGGAGTCCCTAGAGTTAGGGATATAGAAGGAGAGATAAATGCATGAGGACTAGGGTTAGCAAGATGACCAGCATTAAGGAGACTCCAACTGGGAGAAAAAGTAGGGAGCACATACAAGAGGACCAGAGGAAGAAGATACTGGGAATCAGTCAGAGGAGCCATCAGTAAATTAACAGTTCAGTCTTGGGTCTCTTGCTCATACCTAGGGCTCCTGCTGGAGAACAGTAATTTGTTCAGGGGTTCTTCATAGCAAAGGGCCTGGTTATTGCCTGTTCCCCCTTGCCACAGGAAGAGCCTTGGAGTGTTTTCTACTCATTCTCCCTGTCCTATTTCCTCTTTCAAGCTGCAGTCTTTGAGCTTCATGCCCCAGTGTTTCCCCAGGAGTTTCCTGGCAGTGGGGATTACAAGAATATATTAAAACTGGATCACTTCATTTGCATATATTGTCAATCAAGGGTAACAGAGGTAGGAAAGGAAAAGTAGAGAACTACTTAGAGTCTTTCTTTAGAGAACCTTTGAATGAGCTCAGAAGTATATCCTTGAGGGTTTTCTAATTCATATCTTGCAACATCTAATATTTTTTCTTTATTTTTACTAGATTTTTTTTTTGCAAATTCCTAAAGTTAATTCTGTAGCTTTCCAGATTTTATTCCTTTGTCTTGAAGAAATATGAGATGCTGAATAAGTCAGGTGTTGATGCCGTTAGGCGAGTGCATCTCCTTGTATCCCTTTTAGCAACATGCTGTGGCCACAGTTATAAGCTCTACTTCATATGTGAGGTGATATTTCATTCAAAAGCATGATAAATGGCAGTAATTCTTTCTAATATTGCAAAAATCAAATGTTAGAGTAATTCATAGAGAGTGCTATATTGTCCTCTTATCCACAGAGGTAGTTCGCATAGAGATGACTGAAAAAATCTATTGAATCCAACATGTTAACCCACCTTCAAGCCTCCTTGGATTTAGGAAAGCTGTAATAAGATACAAGTTTATTAACAAATATAGCATGAAAGTGACTGTCTTTTACTTATGTTGTATAACTGTAGTTTTCCCAAAGGTGTCTTAGTTCCCTTCTTTGTGGAAGTGAATAGTTTGAAAAACAATTCAAACAGGCATTCAAAGTCATCCATTTATTAGCTCAGCACAGAAATTAGGTTCTGCTCTAGCTGGTTTTTTTTTAAAAAAAAACAGCCTTCTTAAGAGTGGTGAACCTCAAATACATCTCTCCATCTAGATATCCCCGAATGGAATCTGTGCTGAAATTTCAATTTAAATCTGTAAATCTCTGTTTCTACATGTATGCACATATCCAAATACATTTATTAAGATTATGGAACTACTCCACATATAAAGTTCCTTATGTACCCAAAGTGCTATTACAAGGCCAACACATTCCAGTGTAAGAAATATTTAAATTCCAAAGTTTTGAGTTTTGGGGCTTCCCAGCAAGTTATCTTATAGAACAAATATCTTCAGTAAGCAAAACTGCTTGTCAGACAATGGCAGATGAGAAATAACACCCAACAGGTAAGAAGGAACTAACATTCTTTTAACAAGAACTGCTTACATATTGGAGTTCATTGGGCATTCAGTAACATACAAATTCACTTGATAATAAATAAATTTCATTTGAAAATGAAATTACTTTGGTCTTGGCAAACAATGAGGCAAAACTGAGCATCTGCAGTAATAATCTTTATATTTTTAGGCAAATCCTTGGAAAATTAAATACTTAAACTGTAATATTTTATTTCTAAAATAAATGATCCTTTTATAAAAACATTTCCTGCTATTTTTCTTTAGCTGATAAGTAATTTACACTCTTGGATGAACATATCTGTCTTAGAGTCTTCAGCTATGCTGAACCCTGGAGCTTTCCAAGAAACACTCATTAATTTCCACTCTAAGTAAACAGTAAGTAATGATCCCTGCTGATTTATTTATTTCTTAAAATAATTTACAAAAAGAATATGTGATTGTTGGAGAGCACTGATGCGATATGTATGTGCATGCGCACATATCCATTGTTCCCTGTTCACATAATTCACATAAATTGGCCCTTTTTACTTGGTGTTTAATAACTTCAGCCTAATTCTTTTAGTTTCTCTCCAGTACTACATCTCTGAGCACAATCAGCTCTAATTCCAACTTAGAGGGTATTTTAATATCATCTGCACTAGTTTTCTGTTCAAGTAAGTCATTAACTAAAACCTCACATTAGATATAGGAGTTTTTAAGATACACAGAAATAATTGGGAAAGATTTATTGCAAACTTCTTCTGGATAGGCTCTTACCCTGTCTGTATTGCTGCAGTGGTGCATTATATGACACATCTGTTATGCAGCTCATTTATTTTCTTTGATTATCTCTCCAGGAAACAAACTACGTGTGTAAAGAATATGCTGTTTTGTCTGCGTGTTAGTTATGGACTGCTGCAAAAATTTAAGTTAGTGAAAGCAAGTTAAACCATATCCCACAGTGGAACGGGGAATGAGAAATCTGTGATTGCCTTGTTCCTGCAGGAGTTTGTTCTCAGCTAAGAGTGGCCATAAGAAAGTATTGCCTTCTCTTCCTTATGCTCCTTTTAAGAAATGTAACTGTCCACCATGGTCCTCAGCAGGCAGATGGAGATGAATTATTTATCACTGCAGTTAGACTCTGAGTCTAGACCTAAAGCTTCGTGACTTTGACTCGATGTCCTGCTCCCTTTCCCCACCTGAGAGAGGCACTGCTCAGATTGTTGGGGAGTACTCAGTGATTCTCCCGGCTGTCTGCTATTCCTTCTGAGTAGGCTGACCTCAGAGAAAGAAAATGCACGTTGGCAGAAATTTCAGTGATTTTTGTCTCTGCAGCTTGAGATTTTTGGTATGGTGTTTCTTTAGTTAATCCAATAGGAAGCCATGAGACCCAGAATCAAGGTTAATATACAGACAAGTACCATAAATACCAAGTACCGTGGGAAAAGTACCATTCCAAATCTCACTTAGAGTCTAGACAAAATGTGTTGTGTTCCCTGTTAAATTACATTCTGGAGTGTTTGAGGCAATTTGGAAAATGGAAATTCAAGAAATCTCCTTTTACTTCATTCTCAAAGATAGGGAATGTGACATACTAGGTTAATAGGAAATTTTCGAGACAATATTATGTCTTATCAGTGGCCTAATAATGAAGCATCTTTTGCAACAGCTGCTGTCCATCAGAAAACATGGCTGCAAACAGAGAAGTGGGATACAGGCTGCTCGCAAGTGAGCCAAGGGTTTACTAGAACACTGAACAGTCTAACTGGGTGTGCTCATTGTGTTAGAAACAACTGACCAGAATAAAGCTAAAATAGTAATATCGCCATACTAATATGAACGAATATAGTAGTATTGCATGCCTGACCTATTTCAGAAACCTCCTTTGATTGCTACCAAGGTAGTATTTCTTATGAGTCTCACATACATTTGTATCCCTGTGGCATAGTAGTTTCACAAGTATTTCTTCCAGTTGCAATGCCGGACAGAGGGCTTCCTACCCTTCTGCTACCCCCTGGGTTGAGAAGCTGTGAAAGTAGCAGGAGTGATCTGGCTTAAAAATAAACTTTTTTTTTTTTTTTTTTGGTGTATGTGTGTGTTTTGGGTTGCCTCTAACTCGTATGAGTTCCCCAGTTCAGTTTACCACAAAATAGGTGAGCTAGTTGAAATGTGAGGGTGACAGTATAAAGGGAATTAACAGGTTAAGTATTAATATGAGGGTGTTAGAAATAAATATTTATGTATCTGCACTGTAAATAGTAACATACAGCTCTAATTCAAGCCTTTTTCTAATTTAATTTATCTTTATTTCTACTTCAACAGAGAGGTCTTTTGCAATCTCTCTTCTGTAAAAGGCAAGAATCTTCTCATTACTGGCACCACTTACAGCCTGTATCCCGTTTGCTGAAGTAGATGTTGTGTATTTCTGCTTGATCTGTAATTTGTTCTTGTAATGCTATGCTAGAGCTCTGGCAGGTTGGAAAGTCAAAGGGAAGAGGAAGCATGGTAATTTCCCTCTCACTCAAGATGCATCCTAGTTCATAGTCTAGTTTGCTTCCATCCCTGGGGTACAAGAGACATCCCAGGAGGCAAAGACGGGCTGTTCACTTTCCTGTGCTCTTTGGAAGATAGACGAAACCTGGAGAGTTTGAATGAGTTTCTCTGAGTTTTATTGCCTATTCTAGTGCATATTTTTGGGAAGTTGTTATTCTGTCTTTGTCTTCCAGGAAGGCAGCAAATTCTTCTGGAATTTCCTTGGGCCAAGTTTGCACCGTACATGTAGTAAATAGTGACCTGAAGCAACAGAAGCATGTGGCAGACTTTTTGGAATCAGCAGTTGATTTTCATTCTTCTTTTGCAGGGTGGGATTTTGCAAGGTCTGTGAAAAAGGAAAGCTCTAGTCTATTTTAATCAGTGATGGTGAAATTAATCACTGGTATTAATTAGTTAATATATCACAATTTTAAAAGCAGTATACATGGGCAGTTTGTCAGCTGCCAGAGAAGAGCTGCCTATGAAAACCTAGCGTATTTATCAATGCTACTTGTGACTTCATTTTTTTCCCCACTTGGTATTCATATAAACACAGCTCTGATATGAATACCAAAGGCACTTTCCCCCCCAGGTATACCTGTAGGCTTATGTTCTTTTACATTGGGCCTTTTGGGAAGAATGTTGCTTTACCACTGGGAAACTAATTTTGTTTGAGGCTGCACCAATGCCTACCCGTGCTAGTTTTATGTAACTCTCTTATAATGTGCCACAGTATATCCATCCCTAAATTGCTATCTCAGGACTTTATCTGCTACATGGGAAAGCTGTGAAGCATGCTGAATATCCCTGCTGGGAAATTAAAAAAAGCCCTAACTTGAAGATTGTTAGCCTACAGGTATAAAGATGAATTAAATCTGCCATTTTTTTTTTTTTTTTTAGAATGCTCTTATGATCCTGTTTTATGCCTTGTGAGTATACCTGTCTTCCCAAAAATGTGGCCTGTATCTTGCAGAAGTTTTACATGCTGTTTTATCCAGCTGTTACACAAAGCTATCCTGATCTTTGATACCACTAAGTATGTCTAAGGAAAAATTAATTCTAATTAAGTCTGAAATAATGTAGTATATTAAAATACATAATTGATTTGAAATCAGTTACGTTTCTCAGCTCTCTTCTCTATTTCTGTACCTTTGTTCCACTCTATGCATTTTTTTTTTTTTTTAAAGGGGCCACTTCTAATCAAGTGTTTGAGAAAGACACTGTGTCAGGATATTTAAATGTGACACTGCCAGGCACCACAAATGCATTTTCCTTACTGTCTTATTTCAGCAGATGTTTCAGTCAAAGTGCTTTTCTTTAAACTCCAGATGAGGCATTTTTTTTACATTTTTTGTCATTAATAAGTCTTCTGAGACATTTTGGTGAAACTTCATCCCTGCAGTCTGATGAATTCAGATCTGCTCTTCTTCAGCTAACTGAATAATCGTCACCAGCTTTCCTACCAGGTATTTTATTTACAAGTGATGCTGTGGAGTAACTTAAGGGCTGATTTCAAGTAGATGGGAGACAGAGGTATCAGCTTGTCAGAAACTGCTCTGAAATAATTCAATAATGGGATGTCAGACGTAGTTCAGTACAACACTGATGAGCTGGTTTCCCCCATCCTAGCAAGCTGCCAGCCTGACGCTATGTCTCTTGGCTACCCATTCTCTGAGCAGTTTGATAATACCTGATGTTTATAGGGGTAGGACTATATTAAGTGTGTTTGTAGATGCTTATAAGCATACCGGAGTCGTATGTAACAAGAACTGAAGAACCTTCTGGATATCATCAAATGTGGGCAATAGGATTTGGGTAGCAATCAGATTAGATTTGCTGCCTCAGGGCTCCTACACCAAACACAGTTGTTCTGCCTCTGAGGATAGGAGCCTTCAGCCTGAAAAAATCTTCTATATATGAAGCAAATTGTGCCTTGAGAGTCAATATGGTGATGCTATTCATAAAACGGTCTCCTAGTCTATGTCTGAACTGTATGAAGTGGCTCTGTTTCCTGATCCAAGCAAATTCTCATCCATGAAGCGTCTGCCAAGCTCACATTCCACATGCAAGTAAAAGAAAAAAAAAAAAAACCAACACAAAAAAACAAATCAAATTTTCTCTGTAAATGAGAAAGATGAAAACTGCCATTTTTTTATCAGTTTGAAAAAAATAACAAATTATAATTCCAGGGGAAACTTGCTGAATTTTAAGTTGCACATTTTTCTTCTAATCTTTATTTTCTGCTATTGTACTTATTAGAAGATATTACTGTGATTTTTTCAATGTAATGGAATTCCATGCAACTTTCCAGTTCTGACAAACAGGGTTTATAGGTCCGGTTACTTCGGATGAGCTTGTGCACTGTTCCAAAGCTTTTCCAGATGTCTCCATCAGAGTTGTGTGAATAATTAATTTCTTTGTTTCACGGCAGATTCAAACAATAAAAAAAGAATCATTTTCACCTAATACAAAATGACATTTTTGGAACTTTTTGCTAGAAAAATAACTTTTTCAGGTTGAATTAAACATTTTAGTCAATGTGAAAGAATAAATCTCATTAAGATTTCAAATATTTTACTCACCTGTTTAAAATGAAAACTTTGGAAAAAAGAGTCCTAAATTTCCTAGAAGTTTAGGTGCCTTTCACAATGCTGAGTAGGAGTCAGTCTGGTGGGGTGCTGAACAGTAAGATGAGGTAGCTGAGAGGAACACTCTGTGTTCCCTCATAGAAACCAGACTGGTTTTGTTGTTTATTTTCATTTTGTGAAATCTGACATGTTCTCCAGTGTTTTAAACTCATCAACCTTTAACTTTCCAGTGTGAAATGCTCTGTCAGAGTGCTCCCAACCAGTTCTAGCTTCAGCATATGTCTCAGCAGGCAGTATAGGAGCTTGAGTACAAGGTGGTGGTTCTCCAAGTGCAACACCCGGGGTTTGTATGCACATCTGAGCCTTGTCCATCCAACATGCAATGGTTTCCTGAGGTTGTGTGAAGCTTTGCAGATGCTGAAATGAGCCTTGGATTTGTTGTCAAGTGAAGGAGAGTGTGCAAGAAAAGGAGCTTAAGTGAATGGTATGTTTTCTGGAAACCTGCTGCTTGCTAACTTACTAGGTTTCCCTGAACAAGAAAATGAATATAAATGGCCAGCTGCATTCCAGTGTCTTGCTTTCCTGTAATGTATTCCTTTGGTCTGTCCTATGATGACACTCCCACACAGCTGCTAAAATGCTCTTCTTCTTGTAGTGGTTAAAGGAAATTGCTGCAATTAATTTTGCTGTCTTCCTTCTCTTTGATGTGTCATTAAAATTTCTTGGATAATTTTTCAGAGATAGAGTTCTGTTCAAAACCAGTCACGCAGGGGTGGAAAAAATAGGAAGAAAAAACCCCATTTGAGCCTTATTTATATATGCTTGTTTTGGGCTAGGTACCAGCCAATGTAATGAACATGAAACAATACATATACATACATTCATAGTTTCTGTTTATCACATAAAACTGCAATAGTTAAAAACAAGACTTCTCCAAAAGTGAAAAATCTGACGAAATAAAATGGATGCAGGTGCCTTAGTCAAACTAGTTTTATTTCCTAACGACTATAAAGAATGACCAGACCATGAACTCTGAGGTTATGCTTCATTTCTTGGGTACAGCACATTATGTTCTGAGCAATTTCTATTTGTAGTCTTGAAGCAGTTTTAATGTTCAAGTTCACTGTAGACTTGACAATTTCTCCTTCTTTTCCCTGGCTTGTGAAATGATCCTCTTTTCTGCTAGTTCCAGATGCTGCTGGGATGAATGTTAATTGGTTCACTGGTGAGTACAGTAGATCCTGGTGTGGAATACACTGTGGAGCATAAAGCTTAGTGCTTTGTTCACTAGATTTTATGAATGAAGGGTGGAAGAGGGTAGCCCTCCCATTTTCATAACTTGAAAGTTGTTGTAGTCAAAAAAGGTGTTAAATTCAAAGTTTACATTTCTCAAACTTCCATACATGGGTGGAGATAAAAATTGAAATGGTGAAACTTTGATTCTTAAAGACTTGAACAAAATTATTGGAAATAATCAAAAGTATAAAACCAGGATTTTAGGGACATTCAGAAAGTAATTATTAATTTAATAATTTAATTAATATTAATGTCATAATCATTCATTTCAGCTTGTAATTCTTTCAATAAATAACGTTAGTTTAGAAGAGTGGCTGAAGCTAATCATTGTTTGCGTTACCTTGCAAAGGTAATTTTATCTCTTTTCTCAAATGTTCTTGATTGTGTTCTTACGACCTTCAGGTGTTTCATATAGCTCTTATAATTAATGGAACACAAAGGATTAAAAAAGGAACAGTGGAGATCTTTTTATACCCTAACATTTGTGGAAAGAATGAGGTGCGGAGAAGTAGAAGTGATCTGCCTGTGATGTAGAGTATGTCTCTGGGGTCCCTTGGTTAAAGCGAGTTTTGTTCACTTGCCACTCCTACCCTGCCACTCATACGGCCGTTGAACCGTGCCACATATCTGCATTGCCTTTGTCCACCCTGGGGTTTCGCAGAGTCCCCTTCCTCTAACAAGGTCTGTCTCCTGGGGCCGTGAATGCCTGGTGTGTGCTGCTGCCCAAGCCAGCTCTGAGCAGGCCTGCAGAGCCCCATGTGAAGCACCACCCGCCTTGCTGCTCTTGCTGATACTGCTGAAGTACCGTCCCATCCAAAGTGCCTTTGTTAACTCAAGTGGTTATGAAATCAGTAAAAAGATGTAGTAAAAGCATGTAGGTGCACTCTGTAAAAGAGGAAAACTACTGGGAAGTCTCACAGGTTGATCTTTGGCTTTAAAATTCTCCTCTGATAACTGTATATTGAAGCGACCATTTGAAACCTCACAGGGGCATGCTGGGGTCATTTAAAAAGCTGTGAAAGAGTCTACTTCAGTCTGCTTCCTTTTTTTCCTCTCCAATGACTATATGTTTGCTTAAAAACTGTGATTGCTTAAAGAGATTGCTTCAAGAGTGATTGCTTAAGGAGACCTTTTGCCTCAAATGATTTTTCTCGACAGCCACAAAACCATCACTTATTTACATTTGATTTGGGTTGTCATTGGAGCACAGTCTGGTACTTTAGTGGGGAGGTCAAACAAATGCTGAAAACCTCATGCTCTCTTTGGTGCAACTGAACATACAAAAAAAAAAGTCCAACTCATGCTGGACGTGACCTCAAGTCTCAGGACACGTTTACACAAAGCATAAACCATTCAAGGTGCCTGGCGCTCCCTAGCTGCCTATTACTCACCTTTCATACTCCTCCTTCCTGCCGAGTTATTTCGTCAGCTGGCTGAACATTTAAACCAAAAAAATAGAGTAGGAGAGTAGGAGCCCAGTAGGGTGGGGAGGAGGGGAAGAATGAGATAGAGAGGACAGCTTGTATTTATGAGCGTGTCTTTCGACTTTGCAAAAGTCAGACAAGAATGCATAACCAGCCCCACAAATTATTTTAGCTGGATCTGCTTTTGATGGAAAACATTTTGCATAGCAGTGACCTCTTACAAAAATGACAAATTAAAAAAAAAATTGTCAAACCTACTTGCAACTGGCCTGAGTACTGGTATAAATTTAATGTAATATAATTAACTGTTGCAGAGAAAATAAAGAAAAGATCTATTACTTCATACTCTGTATTTAGCCAGCAGCTAATAAATTTTGCTAGTATCCCTCTTCACCTGTGCAGGAAAAGATTGAGAGGACACCCTTCAAACAAAAAGTCTTCACTGGTCTTCTGTTCCTACAATTAAGATCACAGAATGGCTGCATTTGTCTCATTCTCAATATGCAGACAATGTCCGCTGCATTTTATTTGCAAGCCTGAACTCCCTGAGAAATAGCACAGCTGTCAGTGATAAAAGAACCATAAAGTGGCATCTTACCATTGTCAAAGTGTAACCTGAGTCTCGGACACCTGGATTACAGTCCAGGGATGAATGGTAATTAACATATTTTAAATAACTGCTATATAATGCTATAGGAATTTGTGGTGTAATAATGAACATCACTTTTTGTTGATCGTTGGAAGTGCTTGCGTTTTGAAGAGAAGAAATATATACCCCCCTTCTCGCTTTATAAAAGCAGTGTGATAAACTCTCACTAGCAAACTGGCAGGCAGCCTTTACCAGCAATAAGGTTATACAGCAGTTGTTGTTATAATTATTAGTAGTAGTAAGAGTTGTTTCTTTAATAACTTTCAAAAATTATTGTTTAGAGAGGGAAGAAAGCTTAGGCACAGTATTTTATTTTATATAGGTAGTCACCTTGCCTACATTAGTGAGTATTTTAAAACCATTAAGAATTAATACTTGTTTAATTCCCTGCATCTAGGTTTTCTGCTCACGCTCTAAATAATTGCCCCTCCAACTCCAACTCTGACTCTTTCCTTTCCTTTTTCTCTTTGGGAGAAGTTCAGCTGCCGCTGGTCATTGTTTGGTTTTTTTATTTTTTTATTTTTTACTAATTTGCGAGAAACAGAGCTTGCACTTGAGTTCAAGGAGGCTTCTTCACCCCAAAGATTTTTGTGGCTGAAAGGTCTAGAGAGTGTGCTGAGAGCCTGCCACACCTCTGTCCTAATCCTGCCTCCTCCTGGATGAGGCACTTAACCTCTCTGTGTTCTATCTATAAAATACATTTAATAATATTTAATGGCTTTACTGCTCTTTGAAAATGTAAAGTGCTATGTGAGTGCCGATTACTTTTATTATGTTCCCTGATGGAAGGCCTCAACATCTTTGTGTTAACTGGTACTGCTAATGCACTTTCTGGAGTAATCTTTGGTTAACAAAGTGAAGCAGTTGCAAAATAAAACCTGTGTTTTAGTCAGGGCAGACACAGTGACACATGTGAGGAAAGTCAGGACAGGAAAGCACTTTGCTTCACTGAGTCGGTCTCTGCTGTGCGTCAGCCATGGGCTTGAGCTACAGTGCAACCCAGCCTGTCATCTCTCCAAGCTGAGCACAGTGAGAGCACAGTGGGGAAGAAACCTCCAGCTTTGGACACCCACTGCCTGACTGTCCATCAGCAGAGGACAGATTTCCCAGGAAATCAAGCCCTGCAGAATAATTTCCAAGGGCTGCTGCTCAGTAAGAATTCACTGTCCCCGAAACCCCCAGGAGCACTCCAAAGCTAGAGGCTGGCTCCCAGTCTGGGTGTTCCCACAGCCCCACTGGGCCAGCACACGGTCCATCTCCCCAGGAGCAGTGTCAGCCAAGCTGGTGCTGAGCTGTGGACTTCTGATGTTTCTCTTGGGCAAGAGACAGCAGTATTTCATAAAAATGTGGCAAGGGTTTGTCAGGAGAAGAGAATGTATGTCTGACCAGCAGTGATAATCTGTCACTACCCCTGAAGCGTTTCCACAGCACCAAATCCAGATTGTGTTTGGTGCAAAGTATTGACTTCTAGTAGATCAAATTCCGCTTGGCTGACTTCTTAACAAGCTTGCTTTGATACAGGAAATTTGACACAGGACAGTGTTTATTAGATGTGATGTATGCAAGGTACATTCCGTTGTAGTTTAGACTGGTGTGTACCTGAAGATGGAAGGAGAGACTCCTGTCCTGAATGAGGCATTGGCTATTTGGACCAGGAATGGCTTCAGGAACTTTTTAGTCTCCTTATCCTGAAAAGATATGGACTGGACAGGCTTGAAAAAATATATATTTTTTTTGTGCAAGCTGAAAGCACTGAGTGAAGTCTTGATAACGCCACACATTTCTGGAAAACCTTTGAAATGGCTGTCATTTATCCAAGAAATACATTTTGGAATTGTCACAGTGCAGCTTTTAGGTGGAAGCAGAACAGACCATCTCCTAGAAATGGGACCTGAAATAAAAGCGACAATTGTTACATCCCTGCAGCTTCCTGCTCCAGGCACAGCGTCAGGTGGGGAGTTTGGCTGGGGCAGTACACCCATCGAATCGTAAGGCAGGTCTCCTAAGGTGAGCTCAGAAACCTGTGAAGAAGAAAGGCAAAAGCTCACTTGATCGTGACTTTCAGTACAAATGCAGACCATGAAAGCAGGGCCTCATGATCCTCCTGACTTCTTGGGTTTTGCCCAAAACCCCCAACATCCCTAATTGTGTTTAGGCCTGTAAATTGTAATTGTTATTTTTCAGAAAGAGGTTTACAACCATTAGAACCGAAAATGGCAAATGTAAAGTAAAAATTTTAAAAGGAATTAACAGTAATTAAAAGCAGATGCTGTTCTCTCTGATCTCATCTCATTTAATTTCTGACAGATTGCTTAGGCTTAGAGGAGGCAGAAAAAGTATTTAGAGGCTCTCACAACTGTGCCACTTGCTCTGTATTTGCCTTTCAGACTTTCCTCCCTGCAACTCAGCAATTTGTAGTTAATTTTTTTCCGACCTCACTTACAGAAATAAAAGTAATGTCCCTTTTTAAAAAAGTGAAATAACAAGACTAATTTTTTTGCAAAATATTTGGATTTAAAATACTGGATTTTTGATCTTCAGTCTTCAAAATAGGTCGGGTGCTTGTGTGAATAACTAAGCCAATATGCCCATGTCGTGCTTCAAGTGGCCTCAGAGGGAGAGCTTAATAAAAGTTCTGTGGAAAGAAATAGGAGCAAGTAGCATTATATAAATAGCTGTGTGAGTACTGACTCATGGAAAACTGTGATCCTCCCTTTCATTTGTCCTGGACTCTGTTTTGCCCTGCTGTTTTTGTGTACAGACAAGGCTATAGTCAAGGTGCAAGTTTTAGCCACTTCTCAGCTTTCAGCTACCTCTTAACTAAGAGGTTTGGGGCCCAACCTTAAGGATTAAATAGACTGAGTAATCCATGCGAGTTCAGACCAAAATGTCATCTTATGTGCTAGATAAATGAATAGATGAAGTCTCATCTCTCTGTTTCCAGGGGAGCGGCTGGGCTCTGAGCTCGTTGCACTACAGCAAGCACAGATTTTGCATCTTGATCAAACAGTGGTGACTAAGCAATTGGTCCTCCAACGTGCTTTACGTTAAGAGAAACAGATGCTGTTTTTCCTGTTTCTGGCTGTTTCTTGAGAACAGAACTTGCTGCAGGAATTATTTTCCTGTTTGTCTGTTTCATCTTCTTAGACATCTTTGTCTATATAAACCTCTCTTAATTTTGTTGCCCTATGGAATGGCTGCTAGCTATTAGGTTGCAGCACTCACCACTACTTCCCTGCTGTCTTTGCCAACCTAATTAATGTTTTGTTCCAAATGTGGCCTGTTGCATGACTGTTCCAAAGCCGAGACACTGCATTGAGTTGTAAATAACAGCCTTTTTTTTTTTTTTTTTTGGTGGTTTTGTTGCCACTTTTCAAAACACTGCATTAAGATAGAAAAAAACAGTGGTTCATCTATGCAAAACTAATACACAAGATGTAGGAATGTTCTGATTTCCCACAACATTTTCATAGAATCAGAGAATACCAGGTTAGATCACGTGGTCCAACCTTTCTTGGCAAAACCATAGTCTGGACAAGGTGGCCCAGCGCCCTGTCCAGATGAATCTTAAAAGTGTCCAGTGTTGGGGACTCCACCACCTCCCTGGGGACGTTATTCCAATGACTGATTGTGCTTGTTCCTCTTGTGTCCAATCAGAATCTTCCTCCCCAGGAGTAACTTGTAGCTGTTATCCCTGTCTCTTCCATGTGACTCCTTGAAAAAGGGAATCTCCATCTTCTTTGTAGACACCCTTTAAATACTGGAACAACATGATAAAGTCTCCTCCAAGCCTTCTTTTCTCAAGGCTGAACAAGCCCAATTCTCTCAGCCTTTCCTCATCTAGCAGGCTCTCCAGTCCTTTGATCATCTTTGTGGCCCTTCTCTGGACCCTCTCCAGCGTGTCCACATGGTTTGGTTTTTTTTTTTTTTTGCTATAGATGTGGCTGGTTTTGCTATATTATAAAAATTCCTGTTGCTATCAAGTTAATGATTTTTCAGACAAGCAGGTAGAACATTTAGGAGAGAGATAATCTTTGGAGTTCAGTGGTTAGACTGATGTCGTTCAGCATATTCGTAAGTTAGCTGGAAAAAAGTATGAATAACAGTGATAAAAATTATAGATGATATTAAGTTGATTAAAGTGATGAAGACAAGGGCAGACTGAAAACCTGTGCAGTTCTAGTTTCACTGTCTCTGAAAGAATATAATTGAACGGGAAAATGCTTCAGGAAGAACAGGATGAGTTCAAAGGTGAAGAGGATAACTGTCACGTGAAGAATGACTGAATACACTAAAAATGTTAGGGAAGGAGAAGGTTAGCAGTGAGATGATGACCTAGGAAATGATGGTATCTTCCAATAAAATAATGAGATGCATCAAATGAAAGTGATTTTTTTTTTTCAAAACAACAAGAGATTATTATTTTCCTAGTGTCAACTTAGAGTGTGAAATGTCTTACTGGAGAGTACTATTTCCAGAGTATATAAAAAATTGGAAGTGGATTAAATGCCTGAGTGGGTTCAAAAAGCATCTGGACAAACTTGGATGGAAAAATGTTAAGTGACATTAAGCACAAAAAGATGATCTTTGGCTCTGAAAGTCCCTGAGCTGCATACCACTAGAGCCTGAGAAAGCTTTCTGTAAAAGCATGCATTTGTCCTGCTGCTTGTTTTGCCATAAGCATCTGGTATCTATTGCTGTTGCAAATGGTATACTTTGCTAGATGGACCTTTGCTATTGCTTTTAAAACTTTTTACTGCATTTGCTTTACTTTCCTTCAAAGCACCTGGAGACAGAGACACTCTTGATGGCTCAATGTGGTTTATTGCCTTGCAAAATTGGCTGAAATTTGTATTTCAGGTACCCATTATGGTAATTAAGACATATGATATAAACATATAGGAAGTATTACGGTTGGATCAGGTGAAAAAAAAAGATTGCTTTATAATTTGTTGTAGGATTTTGATATGTATCACATGCAATTGTTAAGTCTGGTATATGGAGTCAGATGTAGGTTATATCCAAAAGCTGCAAGTAGTTAATTTATCAACAATGAAGTGAAGGTCTTCCTTTTTCCTTAAAGCACAATAATGAAAAATGTAGAATTAAAATATACTTTCTCTTTCAAAACTTGCCATCATTAAAAGAACACTGATATTTGAGAATGCAGTGCAGATCTACACATAATGTTAGTGAAATTAAAGTGCAGCATGCTCTGATTGATAAAGTGACTAATGATTTATTCATCATTTAATTTAACCTTCTGAAACATTATTGTGAATTAGCTTGCTTGAACAAGAACATGTCTTAAAAATAATAAATCTTGATTAATGCTCCTAATGATAGCAAGCTCATGGAAACTTAGTATGTTGCTTAGATAGTAATTACTTTTGTTGTTAACAATGGTCCCTCATTTCGAGTCTGACTTGGAGCAGGTTAGCTTCCAGCATGGGCTTCTCTCTGTTATACCATTACCTTTTGTAGTGGCATTCTCTTTTTCTTTAGATATTTACCCATTGCAGCCCGTTAACCCCTTTAGCCTATTTACTGTCACAAAGAGTAACTAAATTCCTCTTATCCCTCACTAGAGGGCATGTTTTTCAGCACTTTAATAATTTTGATGTTTCTCTATCATTCTATCCAACTCCTCATCCCGCTTGAAGAATGGTTACCTGATTCAGGTAACACAGAAGTAGTTTAACTTCCTTTCTCTCTGAGTCTCCCTGGCTTTTTATAAAGTTCATAATCTTAAACAGATGTAGCTTCCCACTGGGAAAGCCCAAACTGGGCTGATTTTTCTCAATCATTTCCAAGTCTTTCCCTCCTATCATTTCCTTAATGTTTTTGGCTTTAAAGTTATATTGTTTATGATGAAGCTAGTAAGTGATTTAGATTGTTTACGTTATCAACCTTCTTTTTTCATTATTTCCCACATGCCATCATAACATCTGAATCATGATTTCTGTTTTTCCATGTCATCATTAAAAAAAATTGTCTAGGGTAAAGAAGTAAACCGCATGGCATTCCTTTAGAAACACTTTAGTTCAGTTCATTACCCTTTTGCCATTACATACAGAGACATGTCATTTTAAATATTTTAATTTGGTTAATCTGTTGCATGTTTTTATGAAGTCAAATGTCTTATATAAATCTATTTCACCAAAACTATTATTTTTTTAAATCTAAACTTATAAGGTCATTTAGAAAGCCATCAAGGTAATTTGAAAAGTTTTTTTAAGAATTACAGAAGATGTGCATCATTATATTACAAACTTTTAAACTTGCATTAATCAAGGTTTTTGCTAGCTGTTTTGTTATAGAACCCACAATAGATGTCAGGCTGACAGATCATTTAATGCTTTAAACTATGGATTCACAATCAGTTTTCTTTTTCATCCTAGTTTTTTGAAACTTCCTTAGCTTCACTAAAATCAGAGTTAACATTCCAGACAGCAATAATTTTGATGGCCTATACTTTCGGGACTTTCTAATGCAAAGAATTCACATTGAGGTACTTTAAAAGACGTTATCATTGTTGGGCGCTATATTTCTAATTCTCAGAGCAGACTAACAAAGTATCCCTTCTCTGCAATACTAGTGAGGTAATTTATTAGCTTTTTTTTTTTACTTTCTCTCGTTAGTTTTTGTGCGAATTACTTAGGCTTAGTGCAATCTTGAAATTTCATGTGTGAGGATGGGGAAAAATAGAGCAAATAAAAAGATAGGGCTTAAAAGGGGGTTGAGAATAGGTGTAGTAAAAATAAAGATCGAGACAGTGTGGAGAACAAAGCAAAGCATTTTGGCATCCAGAATGAGCAGAGAATTGTTCAATCATAGAATGAGTGGAGTTTCACAGGAAAGTGGATTGCCACAGCTGTAACAAGTTCCCCTCTTCTGCAGCAATCAAAGCAATCTTCTGCAGAATAGTGCGCAGCCCTGTGAACCGATGGCGATGTGACTGGCTGGTAATGCACTGATGGCAAACTTCAGACACCACATGGGAACATGTGTCCCTGTGTTGCTATGGTACTCTTCAAGCATAGACACAAACACTACATTGTTATGTGTTGTTGTACTAAGGCAATACTTAATAGGAAATGTGGTGTTTGTTGTTTATTCTCCATGTATAGATCACAGTTTCTTTCTGCCAGTTTTATTCTTGAGACCTGTAATCAGTGCTTTGTAGTTAAGAATGTTGCTATTTTAAATTCTAGCTCTACTGTTTCAGGCTGTTTGATGACTCAGGCAAATGCCATTCCATCAGTCTGCAAAGTCTGAAAGAAATTTTTGCATCTGGTAATAAATCAAAAATGCAGGAAAAGACAACCTTTTTTTTTTTTTTTTAATCCCCAATAGTTACCACTTTTGTAAAAACAGCAGATGCTGCAACTGTCTCAATTCATTCCTAACGATTGACAGATGAGTTTTATTTCAGACATGTTAAAGCTGTTTCCTTTTTTGAATAGACTGATTAGCTCTCTCAGATGTTGTCATTAAAAATAATTATATCACCAACTCTTTTGCAGAACATACCAATATTTTCTAAGTTATTTGTTCCTTCTCTTCCTCTTTGTTATTTGAAAAATATATTTTGTTTAACTTTAAAAATATGTGCCTTTTTTTTTTTTTTTCCTTTTTCTTAAGATAGTACTTGAAAGTATGTCAGGTATATTCCTTGAAACTGCCTCAGTATGTACCTCTAGTGAGGACACAACAAGTGAAGCAAAATCACTGCCATTTACTGGGTTGGTAAGATAGTTTAGCTTGTATTCTGAAGACTGATATGAATCAATTACAACTGAAAAAAAATATGGTGAAGTTCAATAATGTTTTTCACTCAACACTGAGTAAAAGACAAATAAGGTCTGTTTTAAGGGAAGTTCTACACCTTTAATTTTAGCAAGTTCATGTTAATTTTAAAGAATAACTTACGCTGGGATCTAATAACTTGTATTATGCAATCTCCCTTTTGCTTATATATTTGGTTTGAAAGTAACGTTCATGAAAAGTGAGAATCTCAAAATCTGTTCCATGAAATGAACACAGGAATGACGATTGTCATTAATCTTTCATATCTGCCTTCATCAATATTCTTTAATATTCGTATCTTAGTATTGCTATAAACGACCTCTTCATTTTGCATTCATTGTTTCTAGAGCTGTTTAAATGCAGAATAAGAGAACTCGCCTCCTTCCTCCAGGAGCTATAGTCCGATAGAAATGTAAGAGGTGGTTTATTGGTGAATTCTGATTGTGCAGTGATTAGCATTTACTTCCTAGTTTATTTTGAAAAACAAATTCCAACAGGTAAAGTGGTCTGGGATTAGCTGATTAGAGCGATCATTTCAGCTTATAAGAGGCACTTTTCCATCCTCCCTCCATCATGCCCCAGGCACCATGGCACTGGAGCAGAAGCTGCCCCTTTCTGCAGTGTCTGCCCAGCTACCCAGACCACTAGCAACTGGTGTAGGGGTGAAGATGCTCACCTGGTTCTTTCTCTGCTTTTGGGGCAGGTTATAGGCAGGACACAACCAGGGAGATAAAAAATGCTGACTGTTCTGTGAGGTGGAGTCACGGTGGACCTAATAACAACCAAAACTTAGCCCAAAATGTAAAGAGAACAAATATCTGGTTTATTGCTTTTTCTTTTTGGTTATCCAGCTCCAATGCCCTTTTAAACTTGATTCTCTGAGTAATGTTTTTCCACTTACAAAACTGGAGTGTTTTTACTGTCTCCTATTTATTCTTTCAGGATTTGTGGATTTAGCACTCCATGATCAGGTCCATCTACTGGAATGTGCCTGGTTAGAGATACTGATGATTGGCTTAGTCTGGCGCTCCATGGAACACCCAGGAAAGCTTTTATTTGCACCTAACCTATTACTGGACAGGTCAGTCTGCATGTTGCTGTGAATTATTTAAGTTAATTTATTTCTGCTGCAATCAGATTGATTTTTAGCTTGCAGTCCTCTCACTGATACTACAATTTGATAGTACTTCATAAATTAAGCAGGGTTATAGTAGGTGAGTCTGGAAAAAGAACTCTATAAAATCTAAAATGCTCTGGAATGTGATGCTGGTCATTTACTAGACAAGTAACAGATGTGAAATTTGCTGGAAGTACTTTCTTTCAAAGGCAGCAGAAAATGACTCTTATAATCTGTACTTTTTGTTGCAAAAAGAAATTAAATTAAAGTTAAATACTGATCCCTAATCACTTTAATTCAGATAATTATTTCTGCTTTCTTAAAATTCTCCTAGTTATTCTTAGCTAGAATGGGTTTATCCAAGTAGTCAGTCAAAATTTTAGAATAAAACTCTGGTAGAGTGTCAATTGCAATCTTATTTATTTGTAGAGAATACATTAAGGTGTTTTTTTTTTTTCTCCTGAAAATATGTAAAACACACATCTGCTTGCTGTCCTAAGCCTTTTTTAGCCAGTCTTGCTAATATGCTGTAGGTGTTTCTAATTGAGAGAGGAAAAAATGCATCTCTGTTATACGATGACATCATATGGATTTTATCTGGCATTCTTCCCAAATGAAAGCAGGAAGATTAATAGATTTTCAACATATATTCTAGCTACCTTAATGCAAAAAACTCAAGTTCTCTTTTTTCCCAGTCATGAAAAATTTCTGCCTTAGGAAGAGTGTTAAAAGAGATTAACCAGTGAACAGAGGTTTTGGCAAATGACTGTGTTAGGATAGAGTTATCCTCGCTACTGGTAGTTCTCTTCAGTTAGCCTTTAGTTGAAGGTTACTGCCTACATAGCAGAGGTGGCAGGTGAGAGCTTCTGTGCGCACACTGGTCACTTCAGGGCAGAGTTTGGCTTCTTGGTCTGCATTGCAGGTGGAGGAAGAGCTGAGCTGAGGATCTAGAGCATCTGGTGAGACAACTAAGAGCTCCCCAAGCTTTTGATCTCATCACATAGCTGCAGGGAAAGTGAGCAACAGCAGAGGGAGGGCAACAAAAAGTGGAGGGCAGAGCTTTCAGCTACTGCAGTTATTAGCTGGGTGAACAAGTCAAAACTCTTAGCAAAAAAGTAAGTCTTTGAGCAGCTTGCTCTATTAAGTGTGGGGTACTGAGTTTTCATGTTTGCATCTGTGCAGCGTTAATTCTTTGACTTCCCTTCTCTATTTGCAAAAAAAAAAAGTTTCCTTTTTGTATTTTATTAAAATATAAATGATACTGCGTAACAGTATAAAATCTAATATTACATAGGAATAGAAAAGCATTTATTGCCTTAGGAAAAACCATATTCCACTTGTGTAAGCACATGACCTGTGAGCTATGGAACTAGATACGTTTAAAGCACATCCTCATTTTGTGTACAGAAGCTATCTGCTTGCCTAAGCGTAAGTATAGTCTTCTCAAGAGAACACACCAGTTTTAAAATATTTTCTTAGTTCACATAAGAAGCAAAATTTACTACTGCAGGAAAGTAAGGAAAGCATTACATTGAAAACTACTATAAATTGCAATACAGCTTCCAAAGACCAATCCATCTGTTCCACATTCCATAATACAGGCTGTGATAAAAACTGATGGAAAAGTGAAGAGCAGAGCCAGCGTACCATTTTCCCTTCTCTTACCTAGGAAAAACAGCTAGAGAAACAGTTGAAACTTTGGTTTTCCTCCGCTAAAAATTCCCATGCTCTGAATAAAATGGAGTCTGAACCGTTGATTCACATGGTTTAAGCCAACTCTGCTGGTTTAAAGAAAACAATTGCACGCAACTGGAACCACATATTACTGTAGGGCTCAAAAATCAATTAGCTTCATAATCAAAACAGGCTCTTTGTTTTCTGACTTTCAAAAAAGGCTGTTTCTAATAATGCAGATATATTACATCTTCTCATTTTCAAATAATAAGAAACATGTTCCTAAAGCTTCATACACGTGTCACACTCTATGCGGTAGGGTTATTTACTGAATTTAAAATAACAAATTACTTGACTCTGGGGAGCACTGGTATGCTAATTAGTTAAATAGCTGTTGATTTACCCATTAATCAGCGCTAACAATAGTTTGATGTGCTAATTTGATTTAGGCAAGTTGCCTTTTGAGAATGCTATAGGGCAAAAGTACATTGTTTGTCAGATTTGAGAAGACAGGACTGAGACAGATTCAAAGCCTATTTAACTCAGTGGAGTCCTTCCACTGCATCAAATATTTGGGCAATTACCACAAGAGTGCAAAAATTGTTTGATGTATTATTGTCATTGATCTAAATAATGAAATAATATGATTTAATGGATAAAATAATGGAAAAGGTGGATGCTGTATTACAGTTTCCTTTCCTCTGTTCTCTCCTTACCCTTCATCATAGTCTTTATGGGATACTCCTTTTCAATATTTTCATCCCCAGCATTCTGTCCTAAATCCCCACTACGTTGTCCCCATTACATGAACTATAGGGTTACCAGTATTTGCAAATATTAATTTAGTCTATAATCCAGAGTCACCAACTACAGATGATAAAACCTAAATATCTCTCTAACCTGTGTTTTTCTGGATTTAGTTCAAATTCAGTACTGTTAATAAGGAGCTGTACCATGTTTCATGTATGCTTCTAGCTCATTCTGTGGCAGACATCCTCTCTGATTTGCACCATCCCTTTCATTTTTCACATTCAGGCTTCTCCTGTCTCTAACAGATTCTTTCTGTCTAGAATCTTGGAGATAAATAGTCGTTTGTATACATCTGCACATAATGCTCAGGTCACGTCAAGTTTTATTATGCAACTTTTTTACCTATTGGCTAAATAATTACAATCTTGTCTTTTCATATCTGTCTGAAATGCCATAAAAATAGCATTCCAACTTTGCTTTATTTTTTTTTAACAAATTTGATTTTTTCTTCTCCCAGCTCACTCCTCTTACTTGGCTCACATTAAACATGAGCTTGTCTTTTCTCCAAAGATCTTTTAGAGACTGTCTTTTCTCATTCTATGAGAGTCTACTCATTGCATTTTCAAATACATAGCTTTATGATTTTCCTATGTGACAATTCACACTTGGAACACTCCTTGAATATATCTGTAAAGAAGTCCTTTGTTATTCATCTTAAGTTCCTTAAAATTTTGCTTCTCCTATTAAAAAAATTATACAGCAATTAAGCTGCCAGTATGTGTAGACTACTGCCTTCTGTATGGATGAATATCATCATCACATTATCCTTTTCTATTCCCACTCTATCACGTAATCAGATAGGGTACTCTGTGGGATAATTCACCCTTTTTATTCTGTTAACGCACTACTTAAACACTTAAGTCTTGGTCCAAAATCAGGACTTTTAGCAGTCTGCCAGTTACATATATCTGGTACATTTTTACAGTCCACAAGTGATGCTATTAAAAAAGCTCAAATGACAATAATTATAGATGAGGAAAATAGTCCCAATCAGGAAACACAATGGCACACTCACAGTGCTCGCAATTAATGTACAATACCTGATGCAATCAAAGAATGCCCAGCATAAATGCAAGTCTTTTATATACTGTTTTTGAAAATTAGTATCTTGTGTAAGGCTAATCTAGAAGAAAATGCTTAGCTTTCTAATGGGACAAACCAGATGTTTCCTGTCTGGAGAGTTCCCAAGAAATTAGAGCTTAAAAATTACATTAGACCAGGGCTGAAACTTGTGAGGACTTACAATAGGCTGTTTATAATTTTGAAGAAAATGTGATGTTTCTTCAGGAATGTCACATTTTATTGTATTTTTAAAGGATCTGTTGCATTTAAATATCATGCTGATCAGAGGTTACTCAAAGGTTTGAAACATAATTGTAAAGAAACTCATGGCAGAAACAGCTGAACTTCTGCCTGAGGTGGATTTCTCTCCTGAAACATCCTTAGTATCAGCAAAATGGCAATCACAGTGCTGTGTTTTAAAAAGCTGGGTGGAACTTCTTCCCAGTAAGCCTGGTAACTTCTGAAAAAGAGAATTGGCTGAGGTGTGAATAGATGTGACATAGCGGTAAAGAGTCACCATGCGTTTTGTGAGGGGAAGCCATGTATCATGAATATATTGGAGTTCTTTGAAGAAATTAACCTGCAAGTGGATGAGGGAGATCTAGTCTGATTTCCAAAAAGTATTAAACAAGATGTAAATTTTATGTAGATAAATATGAAATTATGCATATAGGAGAAGAATAATCCCGATCTTCATAAACTGCTTTCCGAGTTGATCTCTCCACCTCACTGTTGAGCGTAGTCAGTTCTATGGAATCAGCAGTTCTTTGCTCGACAGCAACTGAAAAGTAAATAGGCTGCAGCTTTCCCCCCAGGTATCATTACAAGTGGAAAAAGGAATAGTACAGATCATTGTTATTTCACTGTTTAAATCTGTGATGCCTCTGTGCTTGGAAAAACATGCTTCTTTTATTTTCCTTAACAGGAATATTGAAAAAGCAGGAAAAGTATCCAGAGGGATTGCACAGGCAATCAAAGAGAGAGATGAGCTTTGGTACAAAGAATAACTAAATAGCCTGACTTCTCTCCCTGTGATGCTCAATAGAAGAAGGGAAACAAAACAGAGATGATAGGAATTGCATAAAGTCATGAGCACATTGAGAAGATGTATGGAAACCCACAAGTTATTATCTCTTCCAAGCTAGCACTAGAGGTAATCACTCAAAATCAGCAGATCCAAATGCCTTTACGCTTACCCCAGGGCTAAATATACCTTTGATATGAGCCAGTACAGCTGTTCTTATGTTATGTCCTAATGCTATTTTCTTACTGTGATTGCAAAAAATGTCTAGCAGCAAAAAAATCAGTCTAGGGACTTATAAAATTCCAGTTAAATGTAGTAAGTATTTCCACGTTTCTACCAGGTTATTTCTTTCTTTCTGTGGAGAAATCTAGTCTGTTGCTCATTTTTTTTTTTTTAATTTGGAAACTCTTGTTCACTTCCTCTTCTCGTGCTTAATGGAACTTCTTTATTCTTTCCAAAGCAATTGAATACTTTTCCCTTTAATGACTTTCATATTGACCAATGGTAGGAGCCTTGGATCTCTTCACACTGCAGCTAGCACAAACAGCATAAGGACTTACAGCGTTCACTGTATGACTGGGCAGCTGAATAATTTACTGCTCTCATGGCTTTGGTCTGAAAGTTTCTCACCCTGTCCAAAAAGAATATTTTAATTTTTCTTGCAGACAGTGCTTTCCAATATTTTGATAGACAGATTAGATACAACAGAAGAGTATCAGGATGAAATCCAAGCGTGTTTTGCTAATCACACACCTTGTATAATGTTCCAAATGCCTGAAGACATCACACTTGTCCGTCACTTGAGTAAATTCACAGTGGGTTTTTTTGGCACTGTATAATTCTGGATTAATTAATTACCGTTATTATATATTTGAAAAATGCAAAAAGAGTGGTCACAGGTGCTTGAATCAGAATTCTTCATTAGTGACCTGCTGCTCTTATTTATTTCAGAGGGGTAAAATGCATAGGCAACAAATTTGCACTTCAAAATAAATTTGAAAAAAAAAAAAGAATATTTTATTTTCATCCCATCTTTACTAGTAATAGATTCTGTGCTGGAAACCCAACTCAAACAATTATTCTGTCATCAGGCTACTTAACTGATAGAGTTGAATGGATCAAGTTGTACATTGTTATGGAATCTCTTGAAATAATTAAGTTTCTCTTTCATCTTTCAATTTATTGTTGTATTTTGAGATGTATTATTATATTTTAGACTCCAGAGAATGAAAAAAAATTACAAGAGTCAGAATTCTACATCTTAAAACAAAGCAAAAGGAATAATTTCCATTTATTGTAAATCAGTCTTTACTGTACTTGAGAATAAAATTCAAAGACTACCCAATTTTGTAATTCAAACAACCTAAATATAAATCAGGAGGACCCTTCCAGAGTTTGGGAAGGTGCTGGGTAATGCTTAAAGTGAAGAACTTCTTAAAAAAACAAACAAGCAAATGAAAAACACCTCTCATTATAATCTTCCCGATTTTCAGCTGTTAAAAAAAGAGGTTCCCTGGCTGGATGGGTAGGCACAGAACAGAAGTTTTCAGAGAGAATGAAATCGTTTCTGGATTCAAGATGCCCCTACACAAATTCTAAGATTGCTTGTTGATCTAGTCACACTGAGCTTGGAAGCTCAGGCTCCAGTTCCACGTCAGGTTGAATTGCGATGCTGAACTTTCCAAGATGGAACTTTCTTTGCATTTCTGATAGGAAGATAAGTTTTAAAATTTTTTTGGCATTAAGGTGATTCAGACTGAATGTAAATTAAACTGAAGAAGGCATTCCTGTCAACAAGAATAACATCTTTTCAGGCAATTATTGTAACTTTTTATTCCCACATGGAGAGTATTCATAATAATTTTCTAATACAAATGTCTCAAATGTGACAAAATTTAATCAGTTTTCTTAGAATTATATCAACATTTTGGAGAATTTTTCTATCTGACATATTTGGGAAAGCATTTCACATCATATTTTGCAAATAAAAAAATAATTTAAAAAGTACATAGGAGTTAATTGGCTACATGTTTCAGACCTGATTCACCATTCCTGAAATATATGGTGTACTCTTACTTTATCTGCTTAGGTAGGTGATCCTCTCTTGATCTAGTCAGGAAAGACATTTAGTCACGCCTACATGTCTCTGAGGGCAAGGGTCAAGGGCATGGTAGCCCAGCTGGTCAATCCACTTGGGTTGCTGATGAGAAAGTGCTTGAGCAAGAGCACACAGATTCTACAGGTCAATGACTGGTTGAAAAGCTGGTGTCAACAATAGGGATTCGACTTTTATGATCATGGAACCTGCTCTGAGGATTGAGGATGACTAGGAAGAGATGGAACCAACCTCATCAACCGAGGTAAAAGCATAATTTCCACAGGCTGGCCAATCTGGTGAGGGAGCTTTAAATGAAGAATAATGGGAGGGACATGATGGCCCACAATCAATTGAAGAAGGTGGTAGATTGGGCTGGCAAGAGGAGAGTTCAGGGTGATGTGGACAGGAGAGATGTTGTAACCTATAAAATGAAGTAGTAGGAAGAGAACCCCCTAAGTGTGTGAATGCACATAATTATGGAATACCAACAGGACAGCATGATGGGGAAGAGCCATGTATTTTCTAAGAAATCAGCACAACTGTGTGCTCTCTGAGTCAGCAATGCTCCCTCTCAGCAAAGAATGCAAACAGCCTCCTGGGCTGCATTACCAGCAGCTAGAGGTAGGTGATTGTTTCTCACTGCTCAGGCGTGCTGAGGCAAATCTGGCGTGCTGTGTTCAGTTCTGAGCTCCCCAGTACGAGACAAACACGTACGTACTGGAGTGAGTCCAGTGAAGGGCCACAAATGATGATTAATGGACTGAACCATCTCTCATACAGGAGAGGCTGAGAAGACTTGGATGTATAAATACCAGGTGTGGGGTGGGGGGGTGGGTGAGCAGAAGTAAAGACAGAGCAAGATTCTTCTCAGTCATAGGACAAGAGGTTGTGGAGTCTCAGTCTTTGGAGATACTTAAAACCCAACAAGGTATGAGCCAATTGCTGTATGTGGCCCTGCTCTGAACAGGGGCATTGAGCTGATAATCTCCAGACAGCCTACCCAACTTCCTCAATAGTTCCTGATGTTCTGTGACTAATTGTAGGTGAAAACTACTCTAAACTAGGTTTTTATTTCTTTTTTAATTTATAAATGTGCCACTCCATATTTATTGCAAATATTTGCCAATGATGACTTTTAAATCTTGGAGTTACTTTAAAACATTTGAATACATTTTAGCCAACAATTGATCCAAACCTCTGTACTGATAAGCTTCTATTGAAAAAATAAAAAAGGGCTCTTAGTAGTACATTCTAGCAACAGCAGGATGTAATACCACGCATCAACTGTAATCTGTAAAGTTTTTCAATTCTCACTTTCATGCCCAATGGACTTACTGGTCAATTTGTGTGATGGTACAAGCCTAATTGTTGTGATCAAAACAGCCATTTTAAAAGCAAAATGTTATTTAACCTTACGAGTACTGACACAGAACACTAAATAAGCTAGGTACTCCTCTTCATGAGCAGGCCTTGCATTTGTTGCTGTGCTTTAGTTTACTCATGGCAGTCTCTTTTCTCTTTACCCCCTGTTCTTTGGAGATTGTTGTTTTGGTCTAGATTTTTGGGGGCTGATTTTTTTCAGATTTTATATTTTTCCTGCTTACTTTTCTCACAGTATCCAGAGTTACTGATTAAATGCAGGATGGTCTGAATTAAAATTTCACTGCTGGTATAACAATTTGCTCATCTTCCAGTTACTGATAAAGCATAGCATTGTAGGAAAGGGGGAAACCTCAGTTAGTTAAGTAGCCCTCCAACGCCTATCTGGCAATATTTAAGGCATCTCAATGGATGTTCTTGATTTGGTCTTAAAACCTTAGAGACTAAGTTTTCCTGACATCCCTCTTCCTTAAGGTGTTTTAGTGCATCGTTTACATAGGAGTAGAAAACTTTATCAATGTTTATTAATAGAACATCTCTGTGCTCAGCGAGATCATGGAGCAGATTCTCCTGGAAACTGTGCCAGAGCACATGGAAAATAGGAAGGTGATTGATGACAGCCAACATGGCTTCACTAAGGGCAAATTGTGCCTGACAAATCCGGTGGCATTCTACCAAGGGGTTACAGCGTAAAGGGAAGAGCAACTGACAACATCTACCTGGACTTCTGCAAAGCACTTGACACTGTCCTGCACAACATCCTTGTCTCTAAATTGGAGAGGCATGGATTTGACAGATAGACCACTAGGTATATAAGGAACTGGCTGGATGGTCATACTCAGAGAACTGCAGTCAACAGCTTGATGTTTGTGTGGAGATCGGTGATGAGTGGCATTCCTCAGGAGTTGATATTGGGATTGGCACTGTTTAACATATTTGTTGGTGACATAAACAGTGGTATTGAGTGAACCTTCAGCAAATTTGTTGATGACACCACGCTGTGTGGTGCAGTCGATGTGCTTGAGGGAAGGGATGCCATCCAGAGGGACTTTGACAGGCTTGAGAGGTAGGCCTGTGCAAACCTGGTGAAATTCAACAAGTCCAAGTGCAAGGTCCTGCACCTGGGTCAGGGCACTCTCAAGCACAAATACAGGCTGGGCAGAGAACGGATTGAGAGCAGCCCTGCGGAGAGGGACTTGGGGGTCTTGGTGGATGAAAACCAGCATATGAACCAGTAATGTGAGCTCACAGCCCAGAAACCCAAACTCATCTAGGGCTGCATCAAAAGACGTGTGGCCAGCAGGTTAAGGAAGGTGATTCTTCCCCTCTATTCCTCTCTGGTGAGTGCCTGGAATACTGCGTTCAGCTCTGGGACCTCCAGCATGAGAAAGACATGGACCTGTTAGAGCAGGTCCAGAGGAGGGCCACAGAGATGATCAGAGAGTTGGAGCACCTCCTCTGTGAGCACAGGCTGAGACAGTTGAGGTTGTTCAGACTGGAGAAGAGGAAGTTCTGGGGAGACCTTATTGTGGCCTTCCAGTATTTAAAGGGGGCCTACAGGAAAGATGAGGAGGGACACTTTATTTGGGAGTGTAGTGATAAGATGAGAGGTAACAGTTTCAAACTGACAGAGGACAGATTTAGATTACGTATTAGGAAGAAATTCTGTACTGTGAGGGCGGTAAGACACTGGATCAAGTTGCCCAGAGAGGCTGTAGACAGCCCCTCCCTGGAAGCGTTCGAGGCCAGATTGGGTGGGGCTTTGAGCAACACAATCTAGTGGAAGGTGTCCCTGCCCATGACAGGGGAGTTGGAACTAGATGATCTTTAAGGTCTCTTCCAACCCAAACCATTCTATGATTCTACGATATAGGTCATGTTAATGTATATAAAAAAAATCTCTTGTCTTGAAGCCAGACACCACGTATGCATAAACGTAATAATGTTTTAATGGATAGAACATTTAAAAAATGTTAAAATATTTTAACAATTCTTTAATGCTTCAGAAATAGCACAGGATAAAATGGTTCTGCTCTGTCTTTTACCTGTTCCTAGTCTTTCTGTGTCTTCTCTCTTATTTGGCTTTATTTTAACATCCTTCATTTTGTCTGTGCTAGCTCAAGGAGCAACCAGAAGAGACATCAGAAAAGATTAGCAAACCTCAGAGGACAGGGGGTTAGTAATTTTGTTGGTACTAGAAGAGGTAGGAATTGCCTATTTGAGCCTCAGACTCAATCCTAATTGTTACACTCTTTATATAGAAGAGAGAGCTGTGCTTTTCAACGTGTTTTGGGGAAGTGATGATGCCAACAAGAGTAGCTCAAAGGGCATGTGAAACGCTATAAACGTTACTAGCCAGCTCAGTGGAGGAAAAGAGATCCTTGCTCTTGGGTGTCCCTTCTACTCCTGCCTATTTTGCTCCCTCAAAATTATGTTTGGAACTGATATTTCAGTTTTATTTCTTATTTGGAAAATATCTGTTTCAAGAAACTCTTGAAGGGAAAAAAAACCCTCTATTTCATGTTGAATTATGCTAATTCCACTCCAGTACTTCTTCAATTGCCCAGCTGTGAGTGATTCTCAGATTGTGATTCATCCATTGACACTAATGGCACATATTTTTTATTAAGTAGCCAAAGATACTGTGTTTGTTTAAACAAGAAATAATTACTCCACAGTTGTAAAATAATTACTCTTCAGTTGTAAATCAACTGAAAAAGATTTTAGTGAACTAGCCCCCACCCTAAAAAAAGAGTAAAAAAAAGAAGAAAGTAAGCCAAATTAATACTTGATGATAACTTTCCGGAAAATGTACGTGTTCTCACCTTAGGTTTCCTTCCTCTGAATTTGTGTCCTATTCTCTGGACAGATAGATGTTCTTCCTTTGCCTATGCCTATGCCATGAATGAATAAGTTATTGAATCAGAAATAAATCCTAACCAAATATAATAGAAGTATGATAATAAGATGTAAGGGTGACAAAATGCCAGGAAGACATGCCTTGAGAATGAATAGACTATAATGACTAGAAAGGATTGAACTCCTTTCAAACCTTCTCCAAAGTACATCCAGGCTTCAAATGATGTTTTTTCTTCTCTATTTTATATTCTGTGCCAGATTTATGCACAAACTGAAGCCAAAGGGCTGTAATATGCTGTGTTATTACATCAAACCTTGTTTGTATGATTTGAGGATTGCTTTTGTTCTTTACTCAGGTGCTGACTTCATGTTTGGATTCTTGGTTAAAAAGCTCCACACCAGTAATAAATCCGTGCTTCTAATGGTATCCTTTGAAACCAAACTCTTTCAGGAACTTCTCCAACAATTTACTTTAGAAACAAAAATTTTGGTTGCAGATCATTTTGTCCAACTTGCTTCTTCAAGCGAGACCGTTGCCAACACCAAATTAGACCAGCTGTGATTTTGTCTAGCTTTCTTGAAAGTCTCTAAGGATGGTGAGCACACAGCCTCTACGGGTACGTTTCAGTGTTGCACCACTCTCCTACAATCCAGCTTGAACATTCCAAGCTGTAGTTTATGGCATTTAGTTGCCTTTTGATTAAATATTCACTGTTCCTGAGACAACTTTGGTTACACCCTGTTTGTAATGTCCCTACAAGCATTTGTAGATTGCAGTTTTGTCTGTCCCCTCTTCTACATGCTTTGCTTCCTTCTCACCAGACTGAACATATCCAGTCACTCAACCCCTTCTTGTAGGCCATATGCTGCATGCCTCTCATCGTCTCCACAATATCTAACATCCTTCTTGAGCTAAGGGGCCTGAAACCGGCCAGAGGAACAGCCTCATCAGAACCAAGTAGAGGTCGAGGGAAAATAATTTCTCTTGTTCTTCTGGCCACATTCTTCCTAACATAATTTATATGCCATTTGCCTTATCCAGAAAGGGATGATGCTGTTAGCTTATATTTTATTTGGTTTCCATTTTCCAGGAAGGCTGCTGCTCAGCCCAGTGTTCTTCCAACCTATACTGATGCACGTGTTAATTTGCGTGAAGAATTTTATACTTCTCCTTGTTGAACTTTGTGAGATTTCTTTGTGAGGTCCCTCTAGCACTGAGGTTGTGTTACGTAGTGCATTAATGTCCCTCCAGCCCCAATTTAGTATCATTCACAAACCTGAAGATTAATTTTTTATCATCATCCATATTATTGATAAATATATTAAACAGCACTGGCTTCAGAGTCAATCTCTGGAGTACTTATTACCTACCACAAGGTAGGTATTGAGCCATTGCTGCTACACTGCAAGTATGGTGATCTAGCCTAATTTCCACCCATGTATCCGGCTGTCTGCTCAGCCTGTACTTCCCTGGCTTACAGATAAGAATGTTGTAAACCAGTGTAAACCAATTCCTTACTATGGTTGAATTATATTGCACCTTCCCTTTGCTCATTTAACTAAATATTTCATCATAGAGTAAATCAGGTTCGTCCAGCACAATCTGGTTTCCTGGATCCTCCTTGATTTGGTCAAAGTCGAGTCAGCCTTCTACTATTTGTCAAGGACCTCTTTCAATCTCCATGATTTTTTCTAAGTGATAGATAATAGCCTAATGTATACATTATCCAACTATTTCAGCAGCCTGAAATGAAACACATTTGGCTTCAAAGATTGGCATTACTCTTCAGAGCAGTTACTAATTCTTTCAGTAATTCCCTAACTTTTCAATATGTTTCTGTTGGCTCTGCAAATGAAATCTGACACAAACACAAAAAGGAAAAGATGTTGAGTGTTTCAGTCTATTCCATGTAGTCAGTCACCAGGTTTTCTTCCTCCTTTGTCAACACTTTGTTCTCACTGAAATTCCATTTGTTGCTGCCATACTTGTAAAATCCCTTCTTGTTACTCTGTATGTCCCTCACTAGGTTTAGGCATAAAAGCTCAAAGACTGCTTTGGTACTCCTTCATTGCTGCCTGCTTTTCTTTCCATTTTTTATATGTTTGTTTGCCTTTTAGTTCATTAAGCATCTTCTTGCTTAGCGAAGTGGATCTTCTGTTGAAAAACCTGGTCTTCCTCCACATGTTTCTGAGCTCTCAATAAGTTTTCCTTAAAATATTGTCTACTTCCCTTGACAATTTTCCCCATCGCATCCCCAAGAATATTCTGCCTAGCAATTCCTTAAAAAACCTGCAGTTTGTTCTTCCGAAAGCCAGAGTCACAGTTCTGTCTGCATTCCCAGGCTGCCTCTGGATTCTGAGCTCAGTCACATCTCATAGTCGCTGCAGCCAAATTTCCTATCTGTGGCCACATTCACCAGCAATCTCTCACTGTTTTTGAGGAGCGGGTCAATAGAACATTGCCCTTGGTTGGCCACTGTGTTGTTTGTGTTGGGAAGTTATAATCAGTGCAGCCCAGAAACTCCTTGGATTTCTTGGTCAGACAGTTTGTAACAATCCACCTCCCGCTCTCCTAAATCATCGGTGTTGATTTCTCCTCTGACCTGTAGACAGAGCCTCCTGATGTGTGGTTCTGGTTTCTTACGGTCTGTGCAATCAAGGATTCCTTTATGTAGAGCTCAAGTTCTTCCCTTTTTTCCCCGTACTTGTCCTTCCTAATCGAGTTGTACCCATCTGTGATCATTCTTCAATCATATGTGCTATCTGGCTTGATCTGTGCACTATCCCACCAAGCCTCTGTGTTTCCAGCCTCACCACAGCTCTCTGACTGTGTGTGGACTTCCAATTCCCCTTCTGTGTTAGAGCACAGACATTAGAATTAAGTCTGTGAATACCCCCCACCTTCTAACTAGAGATGTGAATGTTGTCCCTGCAGTTTTCTGTCAGTCATACCTTCCCTGTTTCCTAATCTACTTTTAGGCTCAGGGACACATCGTGTGACAAACCTTGTTTAGATGCTTCCTCACCAAGTTACTAAGTCCATTTGTGAAGATGACCTTCCCTCTCCTAGTCCAGTGGCTCCCATCTGTTATTGGCAATCCCTTCTCATCAAATGAAGTACCGTGATCAAAGAAGCCAGAGAGACAACAAATACACAGTCAGGCTTTGGTTTGATGGGTGCATCTGTGCTTACTTGGGCTTTTTCCTTTGAATGGAAAGTTTGATGAGAACATTCCCTGAGTCCCTGTTCCCTTCACTTAAACACCCTTCACTCTTAATCTTTACTTGTCTGTCACTTCATCCTGTGTTTCTGTAAAAGACATTCCTGACATCTAGGGTTTTTCCAAGACTTAAATAAAATCTAGATTTATTCCTACATATAGGGTTCAAGGAGGAGAGGACTGAGTTAGTAAAAGAGGAATGAGTCATGAATCTCTTAAGTCTTGTCACATACAAATCCATGGCATGGGCTGCATCCAAGACTGTTGGATGATGTCATTGTGAGGCTGTTCTCTATCATCTTTGAAAGGCTGTGGAGACCTGAAGAGGTCCTCAGTTACTGGAGAAAGGCATATGTTGCACCCATCTCCAAAGGAAGAAAGAAAGACTGTCTGGGAACTACAGGTTGGCCAGTCAGCATCACTTCTATCACAAGGAAAATCATAGAGCGAGTTTTCTTGGGAGTTGTTTATGTGAACAAGAAGGAGAAGATGGTGAGTGTGAATTAGCATAGATTTAAGGGTATATTGTGCTTGACCAACCTGATTGCCTTCAGTAATCAAATGACTAGGTCTCTTGCTAATGGTTCACACTCTACCTTGGTACTAGTTACAGTTGTAGTTCCTTCAGAGGTCTATCCTAGGACGTATCAAATGTCTTTGTCAGTGACCTGGAAAAGCACATGGAGTGCACTGTCTTCAAATCTGCAGATGATACCAAAGTAGCGGGTGCAGTTGATATGCTCAAGAGCAGAGCTGACATACAGATGGACCTAGACAGGCTGGAGGAATGGGCTGACAGGAACCGCATGAAATTCAGCTAGGAGAAATGCAAAGTCCTGCATCTGTGATGGACCATCCACTGCTACTGTTCAAACTGGGGCCTAACTAGCAGGGGAGCAACTCTGCTGGAAAGGGTCTGGGGCACTGGTGAACCGCAATCTGTGCACGTGCCAGTACTGCAACAGGGCAGCAATGCGGGCCAGCAGTGTTCAGGGCATATCAGTGGCAGCGTAGGCGGCAGAGAAATGTCTGGAATACCGTATCCAGCTTTGCACTGCTCATTACAGGAAAGATGTTAGTAAACCTAGTGAAGAGCCACCAAGGTGGGAGCACACGTCTGTGACTGAGAGAATATTTGTTCACCCTGGAGAAGAGATGGCTTTTGAGCACACCTAACCTAAAATCTACAAGGAGAATGTCAAAGCTTTTTATTAAGATGCCCGAAGGGAGACTGAGAAGCAGGAGTTGTAAACCGAATCAGAGGAGGTTTGGACGATATAAGGGAGAAAAAAATCCCATGAAGATTGAAATAATTAGGCTGAGTGAGGTTGTACAGTCTCCAATCTTGGAGGTTTTCAAGACCAGACTTGCATAAAGTCTTGAGTGAGCTGACCCTGTTTTGAGTGGGAGGATGGACTAACAGCATCCTGAGTTGCCTTCCAGCCTGATGGTGCTGTGAGTCTGTAGACTTACTAACATTAATGCACGTAGTACTTTTATGCAAAAACTTAAGACCTTTAATTCAAATGCTTTAACTTTCCTAAACATTTCCCGATAGCCAAGAGTTAAGGATTCTTCTGAGAATATGCTCTGATGCTTTACAGTAAACAAGCTTGTATTGTTTTCTTTTCAGTAAGTTGAAAAAGTACACAAAGACAACAGTGTGATGGTGGGATAAGGATAATTTTCAGATCTATTACTTAAGTTGTCCTCCAGGAAATTTATCTAGGCCTTCCTATCAACTGGACATACAGCTGTGAAGATGTGATAATACAAGCAGCTTATGTTGGAAAGTTAGAAGGCAATTTAGAAGAACTGGAAATTCCTATTTCAGATAGTTTTTGTTGGTTAACAAAGAAAATCAGTGTTGTAGCCTAGATAATAAAAACACTTGGTTAGAAGCCTGCATTTCAAAGATACTAAGCTCCTGATTTCAGTGGAGCAGGATCTGCTGCCTAATGCTGAATATGAAGCAGAAATTTCTAAATTGTTGCTTGTACACTTGAATACCTAAAGCTAGGTATCTTTCATCTAAAGTACTTACCTAAAGAGATACTCTTATTTTTCTTACGGAGTAGCCTGGCATTTCACACACAGCAGATAGCAAAGCAAATGAGATTAGAAAGGATTTAGAATCTCTTAAATTTATATTTTTTTTATTTATCATCTACCATGTAATTTCAATTGGTGGGAACTACACACACGGAGATTTAGGCACATGGACTATAGGTTGCAGGACTACTTTTTTCCAGAGGTTGCGCTCTTCACAGCAAGAGCATCTTGACTGGAATATTAATCTTGTAAACTACAGTTCATTGAACTATTTTTGTAAAAAGCACCTGGGAGTAATTCTTACTTACTATTAAAATGTCTGTTCCTGTAAGGCTTTTTAAAAGGTCTCATTTTACAAATAACTTATGTTTCTTTTTAAATTGTGGTCTTGGCTATGCAAATTTTGCAATTTGTTCAGACTGTGTAATGTTTTGAATTGCTTTGAATACTGCCTGGCAGTAGTTTGATAAATTTTAGGAAGCAAGTAAATGTCTTAGCCAGACATGAAGATGTGGGGGGGTTTTTAATACGGTTCATTTGCTGTATGATCCACTGAAACTTTCCCTTTGCGTAATCCTGAAATTCTAAATTCTTAAACAAACCTTTATTGGGACATTATTTAAAGTTAATGCAAAACAACTAAAGGCTTTTAGTCCTCTGAAACTGTGCTTTAGTCTATATATGCGAAGTTAATCTTTTTCTAGTTATAGAAAAAGATGTTGTATCAGAAGCAGTGGACTTGTTCCAGTGTAAAAATATATGTTTGTTTTACTGCCATAGGATTAAAATTTTAGCACATGAAACACAGTTTGAGGTAATAGTAATTGTTCGTATTCTCATGCCTTGTTTTGAGTGCCTGATTTCCGGGGTTTTTTTAATTCAACAGTGGTGCTATTAGCTACTGCTTTGTTTTTTTTTATTTTATTGATGTCCAAACAGAGGAAGAATATACTTGAATCATACCAGTTCTGTTCTTCAGCTTTATTCTGGCTAAGCAGGATTCATCAGGGCAGCAAGATGGTCATTACTGAAGAACTCTCTGCATCCAGCACTGAACTGTGCAACTGACTGGTCGTCAAATCATTGAAAACTCAGATCAAATTCAGCCTTCAGGCAAAAGAGGCAGAAATGTGAATTTCTGTAAAGCCATGTTCAGATATACCAGGCTGAGATCACTTCTTTAGTTCAGCTCATCAGCCAGGGCATTATAAATTAGCGTGCAAAAGGCATCACACATTTTACATAGACACAGCATTGAATCTGCCTGCTAATTTTAATGCAGACTTTTGTCCACAACCTTTTGTACTGCACTTGTTAACCATCATCTGTGGGAACACAATATGTGAAATTACCAACATTGTGGGTCATACCTGAAAAGTCGGTATAGTTTAAACCACAGTTTCTTCAGTGAAATTTTTAAGAGCCAGGAAAGGCCATTAAAGTTGCATTGCCCAATGTTGCAGCTTGTGACCAGGTGCCTGCCATGCAATACAAAAATTATACTGAGGTCAGAGTTAGCAAAATGCCTGGGGAGAATTAGGGACTTCTCAGGAGCGCTCGGTGTGTGGCTACCCAGTAGCCCACAGGGACCAGAACCAAGGAGGAACCCATCCTCCTTAATAAACATATCCTTCCTACTATTTGCATTCCCAAGGCTGGGTCATCTCTTTCTCACAGAAAGGTCGGAGAATGTGTGCTGTAACAGTGATTGGAAAACTTGCTTGGGATGCCACTTTTTCAAATATTGCTGTATTTTAACCAACATCCTACTGGCTGTTTTAGGAAGTATCTCTCACTTTGTGTTCTTGATATTGTCCCCCTTTGTTTAAATATATCTGAAAGCAGATGAAATAGCTTCTGTCATATGACATGGTCACTGGCTCCTAGGCACTGCTCTGGGATAAGGGACAATTAAGTTCCAACACCAAATTAAGCTGAATAGGGATTTGAACTTGAAATGAGCCTGGTGCACAAGTGCTCACAGATAGATAGCCCCTTTCCTTCTTTGACTTGGTTTTAGGTATAGTCATGACTGAGAGATGCAAAGAATTTTCTCAGTTTATAGTCAAAAAGGAAGGTGACTGCTTTGTGTGAGGGTCTGGCATGGGTCTAGGCATTAGCAAGAGGGTCTCAACAGCACAGCTGTACGAGGACTGAGGCAGGTGCTTCTATGCTCGTAGTCAACATTGGTTTGGTTGCAATGATATTAGGAGATGCTCAATCTGTGTTCACATTACAAATTACAGTGGAAAAGCCATCTGATCATTTGAAATTTCTTTATTTTCCTATATCGATCATCTTACAAAATTTTGTTTATAAAAGCCATATCTAAAAAATAGTATATTTTTAAACAGGAGAGTAAATCACTCATTAAGGCTTACATGTTAAAATTTCACTCAGGAAGTCCTAATAAAAGTAGGTAGTTTTTCGAAAAAGGTAGCAATATAAATGATCTAAAATACCATGACCAGAATATCTAAATTTTAATGAAGACTACATTTCAATAAAAAATAATTACAATCTGCATTAATTCTTGAACTGCCAGTTGGGTGTGCAAGATGGGAATTAGTGAGTGAGAATACCTAGTACTGTGCACAGACAGAGGTGGTTAATTGCCATTAATAATGAACGCTTTGAGATTTCCAAAACTTTAGCTTTGTTTAATACTGTAATGTAAAAAGCTATCTGATTTGTGGAGCGAAGTGATAGTTTTAATCAGACTCAGTCATTCAGACAATATTTTGGCCTCGTAAGTCCTTCTCGAGCTCATAGATAAGTTTATTCTTTAAGGAGACATTATGCTGATGTAAGAAAAACGGGAGAAGCATGTTGGAACATTAGAGATTGCAAGGCCAGGTAGAAACAAGTACAAAACTTTAGGGAGGAAGAAAGGCAAGGAATTGGGACTGATTTCAGTTAAAGGGAAAAAAAAAAAAAAGAAAAAGAAAGAAGAAACAAAGGAACACATCCCAAACGAACCCCCCCCACTCCAAAAGTAGCTTTAAACAAATCTTTTCCTCAATGTAAAGGTTTGGTTGAGTCAATCTTGTATGTTCCACCACAGCAAAGTCTTGGTGATGAGTTTGTGAAATCCATGTTCTGGCAGAGGGGAATATATTATTTAATTATTTACTCATTTTATGTGGGATACTGAGAACTATGCTTTTGTAATCACACGTGCACCAAATGAGCACAGAGCAGGAAGTCACGTGCTAACCAGTGAACTGATGAAATCAAATTGGAAGGGAACGATCCAGGGGGATGAAAAGCTCATGCTGCCACCAGGTTAAAGCTGTGAATATCTCCCCCTTGATGGTATTCACACAGGAATCAAGGGAAATGTGTAGAGGGCATGGTGGAAATCTTTGACATGCTGCTGGCTACTGCTGCTCGGTTCCGCATGATGAACATTCAAGGGGAGGAATTTGTGTGCCTTAAGTCCATCATCCTGCTCAATTCTGGTAAGTGGTGTGCTTTACCGTCACTTGGGTAATTGTGATTGGTTCTGCCTGTGGTTGAATGCTTCTTGTTGTCACTAATGACGTTTTCATTTTGAGACAACAGCAGTAGAAAGGGGGGCTGTCAACACAGATGCAGGCAGGGCCACCAGGCAGAGATGGAAGCAGGCAAAGCTGTTCAGTGGTGTAGATGGGACCCAGCAAATCAATACACTGTGTACAGCTGATGTGAAGGGCAATCAGAGCACTGTTTGGAACTAGGTGCTGACAGGTCTTAAAGCCCTGATTACAAGACAATAAAGTAGCTGGAGCCTTCCTTTTTTGACAATGGAAAAATAACGAGAAATAATGTGGCTGAATTGATTATGGTTTAGTTCATATTAAAATATGGGCATCTACAACTGATGTCATCACCTTCCACTTCCTTTATAGCTGCTGAAGTAAGTCTTTTGGGGCTGTAAATCTCATTCTGAAGTACACTTCAAAAATAAGTGAGTAGGGAACAAGTGTGGACAGATACAAATATGTAAGTTTAGCTGACTTGAATTCTGCATGAGATGATTGAAATAAGCAAATTCAAGTGAGGCATGTGACAGAAAATTTGTGTTGCACATCAGAGGACCCTTTTCTGTTTAAAAAGAGAAAAAAACTCTGGACTATTTATTTTTAAATGCAGAAATGAGGCCCATGGTGTTCTCATGGAAATGATAGAGGTCTAAAATAATAGCATAAACACCAAAGTAAAAAATTTGGACTTGGTTCTCTGCTAAGTTGTTACCTAATGACTAAAGGTGCTAGTTTCCCATCCCTGAGGATTTACTCACTTGTTTTCCCCTTTTCTTGTTGGGTTTGAACTTCTAGATGGTATCAACCTCTAGACAAAACACATGTGGAGGGCTGTATGTCCTTTTTATCTGATGGTCTAACAGATCACTTGCCCAATTTGCATGAAATAAATACAAATTCAGGTGATTCTAACCAGAGGCTAATTCCGAACACAACAGACTTTGCTTTAATGATCAGGCACTTCCTCCTTTGTGGAAACTTGGACCTGATTTACTCAAAAAAAAAAAAAAAAAAAAAGGAAAAAAAGAAGTTCAAGCAATATTATACAATCAAATATAACATAATTCATTATTGCTCTATGAAACATTAACATGGTTCAAGCTTTGTTGTGATTGTCACTAATTACCAAAAAGTGACATCTGAGGCAAGCATCTGGTATATTGGGAATGAGTGGCTATTGTTTGTATCTTGGATGTCAGGGTGTGACAACAATAATTACCATTAGACATTTATTTTCCTTTTATTGTCCTAATAATTATAACAGAATATTTTCTAGAGTTAAATATTCTTCCTGAAAAGTGATCCTTCTTCAGATTTTTAGATAATATGTTCAAATGTAATTATCCTCTTAAGTAAATCTAGAATATGTAATTGATTTATTGAAATATTGAATTAGTATTAGGAAAAAGCCCCGGAATTGGAGGTTTGAATAAAACATTTTAGATGTTCACGTCTTGAACGTAAAGCCATGCTGTTGAGAGTTTTTGTCTCACTGCTGTATATAATGGTCCAGAAAACTAAATTTGTTATTTAGACAAAGTTCTGCAGATATCACTGGCTATCCTTCATAAGTACACCTCACTTTGTTAATGAAATATTTTTGTTTCCAGAATCCCCTAAGGAAAATGTGTTTAAAAAAAAAAAAAATTAAAAATTGAAATCAGTCGTAATCAGAGGCAGATTTCCTTCTCATGTAAGAGAGATGGGACCACTGAGTGAGGCTAGGAGATATTAGATCTTCCTTACTTCAAGGTTCATATTCAGCAGGTTTGAATCAGTGGTGCTCTGTATGATAGAAGGTCAGAGTCACCTCGTGATCTGACTTTGAGTGTAGGGTTTTTTTTACATTAAATGAAAGCTTATAGCTGCTCAGAAATCTGGCATTTTTACAAGAGTCTTGATGGTGATAGATCAGAGGGCATGACTGGAGTTGAGCTCTTACAGGTTTATGATGAAAGAAATTTATAGCATAGTTATGCAGAGTATCAAGTATTACTCTGGCTTGCATATTGCATTTACAGTCTACCTGAGTACAGTGTAAACTGAATGGGTGTGCATGTACGCCCACAGAATGTATGTCTGTATTGCTTATAACTGCAATTACACATAAAGGTAATCAACTTTACATTTTTATTTTTGTATTCCTATAACAAACTGATTTTTTAACTGTCTGAGGAGTTAACTGCTAGGTGGTGGGATTCTGGACACGATTTTCTGACTGCCAGATTCTTTAGATGCCTAAATTAGGAGGCTAGACTGCATCACAGACATAACTAAGTAGCATAATTTGGGGTATGCCTAATAGCAGGTCAAGTGTTGTTCGGCACAAATACTCTAAAACATCTTCTGGAGATGCTTTTCTTCACAGAGTATAGTCAGCCTCCTTTAGGTAAAATGTTGGACACACATGAAATATTATGAGCTCTGAGGCACACAGCATACATGAGGTATGAAGAAAGGCTGAGAGTTGGATTGTTCATCCTGGAAAAGGTAAGGCTAAGGGAGGGTATAACTGCACTCCTCAGATAGCTGATGGACCAGGACCAGACTCTTCTCAGAGGTGCAAGAGGAAAGGACGAGCCACAATGGAGACAAACCTCAGCAAGGGAGATCTTGATTAGATGAACAGAACAAGAACTCTTCCCAGTGAGAGAGGTTAAGCACTGAGACAGGTTGGCCAGAAAGACGGTAGGATCTCCATCCTTGGAGATAGTCAAAACTCAGTTGGACACAGCTCCGGGCAGCTTGACCTAACCCTGAAGGTGCACTATTGGGTAGTGTGTTGTGTAGAGTGGGAAGTTGAACGAGATGATCTGTTCGAAGCCTCCTTTAATCTGAATTTTTTTCTACGATTGCACATACACAGATTTTCTACTAAAGAAACAGCAGATAAACACTCTATGAATTTTTGGTCCTTATGTTATCTGTATTATATATGCATACAATTAAACCAGCTGATCTCAAAATTGTTTAAACGAGTGGACTAATTAAACAAACTGGACATCATATGCTACATTTCATATTTTGAAACCCTCTACATTTGCATTCTGAAGCTTTGGGAGGATTTAATTCACTGAGTGTACACAATACTTTATTGAATCCTTGGACATCTGTTAGTCTCTTTACATGAGGTAGTGCTGTTTATTGCTTTTGTTGGACATTTATTTTCTCTTTTTTTTTTTTTTTTTTTTGCAACATCTTTCAAGGCTGTTTAATATCTTTACACTCCTTTTCCATGTGGTCTTGGGTAAAATGCAAGCTACTTTTTTTAGTTTCACTCAGTGTGTATGGGAAAGATGGAAAGTTTTCTTTATAAAGCAAAATATATGTTTATGTTACTTCCAACTTTTTCCTGAGATTACAAGGCATGTCAGTAACAACAAGGACAGCATTGTCTTTAGCTAAATAACACACTAGAAGATGCCCCTCTAAAGCTAAAGCAATAAATCTTCCACCTAAAAAGCAAAATTGTATGTTTGAAAAATACATCCAGCTCAGGAATAAAGGACTGTTTCTTAACACTGGAAAGTAAGTATTAGAAGCATAAAAGGGCAACATGATGCCAGATGTTTTACTTCTGAGTGTACTTGAAAAGAGGAGTGGTGCTATGTGGCAAAACAACAGGCTTTCATTTTGGAGATGAAGGTGTAAGTCATGTAGCTGATTTATCTATCAGATAGTCGGTTACTCCATAGAGAAGAAAAGATTTTATGCATCCTGTAGGCCTCCTGATACATCATTATACGCGACTGTTAGTTATTCTTTTCTCCTGATTTTTACAGCTCCTATTAAATTGTGTTTTGTATTTATTTCTTTATTTTGGGGGCTGGATGATTACATGAGTGCATGGACAGAGCTAAATCTGCTCATAGCCCTGCCTGGATTGCTACAGATCCAGAGCAATGGGGCACAGTGGAAGGGGAATAAGACCCTTGGGTATTGTTTTGTGAGACTAAACTCTAAATTTAAAGGTATTTTAAACTGGAGTTTACTGGGACAGAAAACATGTAGAGGACGTTCTCCTCTACAGTAATACGCAAAAATATATCACTATACATAGTGACACATATAACACTATATCACTGTATGCTGACAGCTGGCACAGTAGCACTGCAGTCCCCAAGGCACACTGCTCTGTGCGTAGCTTTGTGTTATGGGCATGGACAAAAAGGCTTTACTTGTTTGCAGGATGGTGCTTTTCCTGTTCTTGTTCTGATTATGTTTTACAATACTGATCTGCAGAAATCTGGAAAAGAATCTGGTAGCTATTTAATTTAGGCTTGCTTTCAGCCTCAGAGCTAGGAAAGACCTCTGAGACTATTAAATTTCACTTTGCTAAGACAATTTTCTGCACTCTTGTTCCAAAACTCTGCTTGTGTGTGTATGTGTGTGCTGGATAGCAGGCATTTCTTTCTTTAGCGAAAATTTCTGGTTATTGGTCTGGGGCAGGAGCAATCACCAGGAGGACAGAAAGGAAAACCAATCGTCATTTATCTTGGCAGCTATTGACTGGCAATTGCCTGAAGTCTCCAAATTTTGGGGGAGTGTTTTTTTTGATTTATAGTTTTTAATAGCCTCTGGACTAGACCTAGGTGAGGAGCAATTCCTCCTCATAGATTTTTTTCTTTTGCTCATTTCAAAGCTATGAAACTAAGGGGTATTGCTACAGGGACACAATAGCATCGTTTGGCTGAAGTAAGCTGCTCCGGAGGTGCTGTAGGTTTGTGAGACAGATGTTTCCTTCTAACAGACTGTGATTTGTCAGTAATTAATTGAGAATCTTGCTCCTACAGGTACCTGCTAATCTATAAAGCCTAGTATTGTCAGTAGGCATAAGTGAGGGGTGTTCAGAAAAGACCCAGGAGCTGTTTCCCTTTGGTGAATTAATTTCAGTAAACAAATGAACAAACAAAACCCCCCATAAAAATCTTTGTGAGAAAAGAGGCCATTGTACTATCTATCTCTATGAAATTCGAAGCAATATTCATTACCAAAATGAAAAGCTCTGACTCATGGCTTTCAGAAGCTGCACTGTTTTCAAGTTATCCTTCTGTTTTTTTAAAGCAGTCTCTCTCACTCACTCTCTGTCTCAGAGACCCTCATACTGACATTCACAAACACAAATTTGTACTTCTTTTTAGTGCAGAAGATCCCAAGTCATAAAACCTACTTGCAGGTTACAGTAGTTCTAGGTGTCAGGTCCTTGAAGGACCAAGGTGATGTGAGGAGGTGAGGTATGCCAATCATGTGGTAAAAAAAATCTGATTCCCTGACTGCTTAGATGCACGGCAAAATACTATCTTCGAATCTAATGGTATACAAACAATACAAACAAGTATATATATCTGTGTACGTGTGCATGTTAGAGTGTGTGAGTCTTTTCTTTCTTAATATCACTAACCGCTTTGCATATTGTGCTATGTATGATCCTTTATAGAAAAGCAAAATGAAAAGTAATTCTAGAAACCAATTTCTTCCAAGGACAGAATCCAAATTTCTTCTTGGCTTTGTGACTGATGCAGAAGGGCTAAAGTACAGGATTTGTCAAGTACATTATTGTCACAGGGCAATGAACACACCATGATCAAGACAGTGGGATTTTATTACCATACATACATCTTAAGCTTTTGCTGCCTCAGGACTGGATTATAGTAATAAAACCTGTTTAGAAATTTTGGCTCAAGCCAGGATTAAAAAACTGGTGCTGAATGCAACAGCTGCCTTTTGGCAGCACAGTGCTGTTGCGATCTGATTCACATTGGCTGTGTGTTGCCATCCAGAACAAATTCAAGGTAAAAATCTGCAAAATAGTTTAGAAATTCCCATTTATAAAGCTGATGTGCTTCATGCACCCAAGCATTGCTACTGTCAAAAGCTGTTGTGCCTGGTTTAGAGTGTTTTATAGGAGATGTAGGGGGGCTGTTGGAGGGGGAGTTTGAAGGTGTTTTGATCCTGGAAGAAATTCCTTCTGGTCTAAATCTTCAGGTGCTCGCTTTCAGCGGTAAGCAATGTTAGATGGCTAAATTTACACAGGTTGCTTTGGACATAGTTTTTAAAGGAGAGTCAGGTTTGTAGGTGAGGGAGCACAACTTTCAAGGCTCTTGCTTGGTTGGGAGGGTTTTGTTGAGGCGAGTGTGCGTAAACAAACCCTGATTTTGTTTGCATGTTTTGTGGCAGCATATTCTTCAGTTCTAAATTGACTAGCAAATAACCCAAAATCAGACATTAAACAGCAGAGAAAATGGCAAAAAGAGGGAAAAGGCCTGGGCTGGTCAGTAGTTATTGCAGAGCTCTCAAGGGGCATCAGCCTCTCCTCAAGGTTTTGGAGCCAAGTGACTGAGAGAAGAGTGCAGCCTGAGCTAAGTCTAGCTGCAGGCTTGCAGATGCTGCCCACAACCTGGCCTAGACCTTGGATGGACCTGGGTGGGGAAGAGACATCGTCTTCCTTCTCCTGCTTTGTCCACAGTGACCAAATACAAGCTCCAAGGTCATTCAGACCAGTGACCTGGCTGGCAAACAGGAGGGTTCACAAACACTCGGTTCCCATGGTTTAACACAGCCGAAGAGGCCAGGCACAAGGTGTACCTTGGGCAAGTCTGACTCCATCAAAGTAATTTTTGTCTGCGGTTTGTTTTTGTTTTTTTCTCCTTCCTACTCCAGGTGTGTACACTTTTCTTTCCAGCACCTTGAAATCTCTGGAAGAGAGAGATTATATTCACCGTGTTCTGGACAAAATCACAGACACTCTGATACATTTAATGGCTAAGTCGGGTCTTTCTCTGCAGCAGCAACATAGACGACTGGCTCAGCTCCTCCTCATCCTCTCTCACATCAGACACATGAGGTGAGAGAAAGCACGCAGTCAGCCCTCCTGCACTGGTCCCATGCAAGGGAGGTTTCACAAATGCACGTGCACACTTTTCCTTCACATGTGGGAGTGCAAAATGGGTAGATCTGTTTAAAAAAAAAAAAGTCTACTTTCCATAGAGATGTATTGAACAGGTGTGCAAAACTACTTTGGATTATGGTATGAAAGGAGTAAAGGTTTTCCCCATTTGTTTCTTCTAGTTTTCCTTTGCTTCTTGTTTTGACAGTGCTTTTAATGTTATGTGCATCTTGTATTTTGTTTGAAAAATACCAAGTAGAATACTACCGTAGCAGCAGCCTTGTTCTGCAAACTTTAGTCTCCTGTGAGAGACTTTTACGCAGCCCTTTTTCACAGGTGACTTAGTTGCAAATCACTTTAGGAAAAAGACTGTGATCATTTTGTGTATTTTGTGGGTGAGGGTAAATGCAGATCTACTGAATCCCAGTCTAGAGGACTGTGCCCTTCGCTAACTAGAGGTGAGGGGTCTGAGGCACTCTCCTCAGTAGTCACAGCAATGACTCTCCCAAACGTAATTACCTCTTAAGGTAATGACTGTAGCTCAGTGGCTAGAGTGTTAACAACATGACAAGTCTGTACAAAGATAGATTTTATTTTTATGAAGGGACAAGAGATGTTGCTACACAGATATTCATTATTTCAGTTAATAAAAATAAAATTACAGTGAGCACCACATCATAGCTACTAAAGCTGAAACACGCAGGTATTACCTCCTGGGCTGATATGCAAGTCTTAAGGGAAAAGTCAAGGATTGTGGCCATGTGGATTTTTACTTGTGTCTTTTTGTGGAGTTTTTCTGTCTTCATGTCAGTAACATTTTTTTCTTTTTTTTTTTTCCTTAAGAATTTGTACAATTAATGGAGTTTCACAGGCACAGTGAAGTTAATTATTGTTTCCATAGTTTTGTGACTGGATACTATCACAAGTGAGCATTTGCTAACGAATTGGCTGAGGTTATTTTCTAGGAAAACAATTTGATATTTTAGGTTTTATTATGGGAAAGCCAGGATCCGCCCCATTCACTTAGTCATGGTGCTAAATTAAGAGTCCATGTGCTCTAGTCTACCTTTTAGGTAAAGGAGAGCAGAAGAGCCATGTTTAGAAGGCAACTTGCTTCTGGGCAGTGTGAAATGTTCTCTGAAGATGCCGCCTTCTGCTAACTTCTGCAGAAGCATACAGCCACTGCACTGTTAAGTTAGTTGTTTTGTACAAGGTGGAATTTATATGACCCTGACAAATACTATTAACTGATAGCTTTTTTCCCCACAGTATATTCAGAAAGTAACTTGTTTTGTTACAACCCACAGCAACAAAGGAATGGAGCACCTCTACAATATGAAGTGCAAAAACGTAGTTCCACTTTATGATCTTTTGCTGGAGATGCTGGACGCTCACCGACTGCATGCCCCAGCAGCCAGGAGTGCTGCACCAATGGAAGAGGAGAACAGGAGCCAACTGACAACAGCATCAGCTTCTTTTTATGTAAGCAGCAAAGAGGAGAACATGCAGAATACTATCTAAATGAAAGTGAGCATATATAATGGTATGAGAAACCCAGCAGCATACTACCTAGCTCATGCTTCATTTTGCCCATAGTACCACCTATGTAAACACTCCAATGACAACAGTCATCTGCATTTTCCATTTGAGTGTTTGTCAAGCACTTGCCTAAATTGATTGCTTATCCTAAATGGAAGACTTCTCATTGCTATGGACAGCCAGCAAGGATTGTCAGGCTAGCTTGATTTAAAATTTGCAGTGTTTTTATTTAATTTTGCATGTAAGTTGGGTGAGTCCTAATCTAAATCAAACGTTCATTTTACTGTAATTAATAGGCCACACAACTCACACATATTGGTATCTTCATGAGTGGTAGCCTTTGTTGATATCCACCCCAAATTCTGAGCTGGCTTAATCCTTTACTTGCTTAAAACTTTGAAACAACTTGGTAGGGATTCTGGACTACGTTTTTTAGAGGGTAACGGAAAGTTGAGTGCCATATTGAAAATTCACTGCAAGAGACTGCCTTTGTAGTTTAGATAGATTCCTGCCTCTCTTTTTCCTGCAGTAGAAAGTAACCCCTGTGAGAATAATTCCGTTTTACCTTGCTGGCTTACATCTGCAGATAACTCCCTCTCACAATCATACCGACCAAACTTTTAGATCCTCTTACCATATCCTCTAGTTGAATTGCATTGCGTGCATCCTCTCTCGTCTGATCCTGCAAAACTAAATTGTTTTGTTGCTTGGCAGTACATAAATCAAGCGCAACACGGCAAAAATAGTGGTAACATAGATGATTACTCTTATATCAGACCAGATGATTAAAAAAAGTCACCAGATCTTAAAAAAAAAAAAGTCTTCACGCACATACATGATCCCACACTATTTTAGAGAATACCTCCCCCATCCTTCGCTTTGTGCTACAAACCAAGGGGTGAGGATGCCAGTGTAAAACTGGCACAGCAGGGTGGGATAGTCTCATCCCACTCACCCTAGCTGTGTATGGGAGGGCTGGCACCATAGCCATAGCAGTAGGCTTAGCATTGCCTTGGCTTTCTTCAGCTTTCCTTGGGGCATGCTCAGAAATCACCGTTAGGAGCCAGCTCACCTGTGACACCAGAATTGGGCAATGAGCCTCAGACATGGTGAAGACTCCGGGACTGCCTGTCCAAGAAGTTAAATCTGGCTTTCTCCATGCATGTGTGTTAACTGGGTTTCATAAGGATTAGCCAGATTCTTCAGACCAGCGGTAAATATACAAAAGATCCACTGATATCAAGAGTTTCAGCATAAAGGAGAGAGAGAGACTGAAGACATCCATACTACGTGCTGCTGTTAGACTGCCTCTATGCTAGAAAATTAAATGTGTCAGGGAATGTTGCTGGGTACTGGAACGCAACTACAACATATGCCAGGGATATTTTATTAGTCTAATGTTAAACTTTGCCTGTGCTGTCTGCACTTCTGGTTTACTGGTGCAGTTTCAGAGTTAGCAGGGACCAGGGACTATTCCAACAGCTGGTTGGAAGTGACCACCCTGCCATTAAGGACGTTTTGTAGCATATGTGGAGGCTGCTCCACAGCAGCCGGCCAGAGTGCTAGAGAAGAGTTGAGGGATGCTTCTTGAACTGCTATAGTTGAAACCTTTATGTTAGGTTATGTTGATTGGAATATCCTGTACTGATGAAATATAGGAAATAGCGTGACTAATGCTGTACAGGACTGCCTATGTCCAGTTCCGCTCCCTGTTACACAAGCAGAGTCTGTGTGTAGGGAGATCGAGTTAACTAGCAATCGTGAAGGCAGAAAGGCATAGGACAGGTTTGTGCTCCAAGTCAAGGATTCCATACTTTAGTGAATGTACATAATGACTTCTGTAACAGTTTCATGTACATATCTGAGGATATGTGCAGTTTAAAAGTCTAAACCTAGATGCTACCTATATTTGAGAAGATGCCTCAAAAACTGTGCAAGCCTAAACACGTGAAGCAGTCACTGTAAGTTAATACACCTTCTATTGATGCATATTATTGTGTCATTTTTATCTGAATGTGCTGAAGGATTTGTCTTTTTGTGTATTCAGTAAGAGTGAGTGAATGTGTATGTGTGTGTGCACGTGTGTGTAAAATTGGAGGGCTCTTAAAGGACTTGAAAGAAAATGCAGGTTTTGTTTTGTTTGGTAGCTGGTTTTCAACTGTATTAGAAAAATCACGAATGCCCTGAAATGAGTGCAGGCTAAGATCTGAATGAAGCACAGGAATCTCTGTAGTTATATTTATGTGCTTACACCATCATCATTCACTTGTAGCTCAGTGTGTGCTAGAGATGCTTTTTAAATACTGTATGTGCAACTTGGTGTGACAGTACACACAGATCAAGCTCATCCTGGTTTAAATGAATGCCTCCCTTCCTACATCCCAGAACAGTTCATTACATCAGTTAAAGTGTAAGTTTGGCCTAGAGGAGAAAAAGTAGTTAATAGAGACCAATTCACCACAGAGGGTCAGATTCTGATGGTACTTACATAGGGCAAGTACCACTACAATCTATGGATTTCCCCGGTGAAGTTGGGTAAGAGTGAATTGAAGTAGTATGCAGCAGATGGAAGGGTATCATAATGTGTCTTGGAACATAAGGAATAATCAGTCAGCTCACAATCTTAATTACAAATGATTTCCTAGGCTCAGCCCTTGCAAGGACGTAATTTAGATTCAACCAGTACTCCTATGTTTGTGGTGACAACAGTGAAGGGCACCCCAGAAGGTAAACCATCGATTACCCGTAATACATTCATTTACATTGGGGCAGTTTTAGCATCTGTGTCATTAACTTGTGAGATTTTAATGGAAGCAGCACCTTAATGAATATAGTGACCCCCCCCCAGTTATCTATAAAGATGATTGTCCATGTACCAGACAGCTGAATGTAGCTATTCAATTGATTATACAAAGTCTATGATACAAAAATGGCAACTTCTTTTCAGATGTAATTCTGAATTATGCTCTTGTGTATGCAAACAATTGTGCCTGACATTTGGTAATTGTTATTTCACAGGATGCTATTCTATGTGTGTGTGTGTGTGTGTATATATATATATATACATAGGTACTTTGTATTTGCAGCTGACAAACCAGTACTGCCTGAATACCTGGTGCTGGATATTAAATAAAAACATATAGCATGTAAAAAAGAAAAAAAAGAAAACTATTCAAGGCAGCTAATTATGCTTTTACCAAAACATTCATAGTGATGTCTCTGGAATTAAAGATTTATTTTATAATGTTTATACACGGATTTAAAAAAAAAAAATATATATATATAAAAATTCAAAAAAAACCCCTAGAAAAATGACAATGTAATAATACCAGCACAAGCCAAACAGAAATAGACCAGATGAACTTGCTTTCCTGGAGAATATGGTTGTTACCAAATCATTTCAAAAAGCTTGGGAGGCAGGAGAGAAGACAGGGTGATGTGTAGCACTTAATGGTGTCTGAATATCCAAAAATACGTGAAAGCTACTCTGGTTGTAGTGGTTTGAGCCATGTCTCTATATTGCAGACTTTGTCTCAGGAAAACTCCCAGTGGGGTAGTAGGATTTGTACTGGGGTAAAATAATTTGATGAGAGTTTCTTGGTGTTTGCTTGTGGTACATTTACTATTATGTTTCACTGACATCTCTTGATGACTTTTCTCCTTCTGTACACTAAGGGGTTTAATAATTTTAAAATATAATTAAGGAATAGTCTGAACTAGAGCTCCCAAGGATACTGCAAGGACTGTCAGCAGGTCACTGGACTTTGAATTGAAAAAAATAAAACAAAAAAACCCCAAAACTCCGCCCTTCATCCAAGCCAGGGTTTGTATTGGAGCCTCCATCCATTCCAACTGATGCTGACTGAATCCTTACGAGTTGTGCCAAATGTTTAAAATGAAACAAACTACCAGCAAAGTAAAAATTCTGCCTCACTCGGCCTTAGTCTTACCACAGGCTTTGGTAGGAACACAGCAAGCCTCGCGTGTATATAATATCCTGCTTTAAAATTAGAATGCAATCCAACCTAAAGCTAATGGGATTTTGTATATAAGGTATTCTCAGCTGAACTCATGTGAAGCGTGTTTCTTACTTTAAATAAAGAGATGGCTATTTTCAATGCTGTCTACGACCATAATACAGATTTACAGAAAGAAATTCAACACCTGTAAAAGAAGAGTCATGTTATTGATGGTATTGTAATACAAACCAGTCTTTGCTGTCACCTGCAACTACAGCATAATCTCAAATCGATCTGAGAATTTTAAATTAATGTTTCCCTAATATTAATGTCCTACCCTTTCTATTCGCAATTCCCTTTTATCTTTCAGATGTAGATAGCTTTTTATCCTGAAAGCTGTTTTCAAAGTGATTGTTGCCTATAAGGGTATTCAGTTTTGCAATGTGTTAAAAAAAAAAAAAACCCTAAAAAAAAAAAAATCTTTTGCATTCAAATGTGCCTAAAGCAACAAATAAACAAAATTAAAAAAAAAAATGTATATGCTGCCATCTTACAAATTAGTATGCTCTATACTCCCGTGTGCCTATAATTACAAGTCTGTTTCTTCAGAAAGTGCCCATCAGAAGATGAAGGGATAGACTGCTGGTCATGAAATTTGCATTAATAAGCCACTTTATGTATCACCTTATTGTACATACTATAAAACTAATGCTTTTGTGTGCACTATGTAGTCTGTCAACGGAAAGTCCTTTCTTTGGCATAGGCTCAACTGCCATAAAGTATTTGTTGAAATATTCTGTTCTTTCATTGATGCATACAAAATTATTGATGTCTTCGTTTTGGTGAAGTTTTATTTTCTTTGTTTTGCACCTAAAAAAATGTTCTAAAAAAAAAGTCTACATGCAAAATCTGGTTGGCTACCTGATTGGTGCGAGATTTTTATCAATGTAGTTGATGTTGAAAATAAAGAATTAACCAGAGCACTCTGTTTCATTAGTTATCTTTTGCATAGTTTTAAAAATACACTTCTCTGCTTGTTTTTCCAGCAGCCAGTGAAATGGTACACTGTTTTTACAGAAACAGAATGCGTCTGTTTCTGTGCATCTCAGCGAAAAGTGTTGCTTAATTAGTTTCTTCACTTTTCCCAAAAAGTATCAGAGCGGCCCTTGCTAGAGTCAGCAGTGTGTTAGGTCTAGTCTCTAGTATTCCTAATGAATGGCACCAGGGAAGACGCCCAAGTACTTCATACTTTGTATGCTTTAATGTGCTTAGCATTTTATATACCTTGTGTTCCTTATTTTGGCTGGTGAAACGGATTATGGCAGAATAGTCAAATTGTGTGAACTGAGCCTTCTGTAGTTGACTGCCACTTACCATAAGTTAGCTAATACCAAGTAAAACAGCACTTTTTCCCCAAGTGGAAGCTAGTCCTCAGGGAAAAAAAACTGTCTTGACTAAGCTGTTAGGAAGGGGATGAAAAGAAATGAAGCATACTTTTCTAGACATAAAACCACTTTGATCTTAACCCTATCTTGTAAAATACTCTCAAAATTATATTTGGTCTTTGCAAAGAAGCAAACCAGTAATCTATACAATTTACATACATATGTAGGTATTTCAATACTTGTAGATAGTTATCTATCAGTAAAATAGAGAGAATAGAGTCCCTATATGGATTTTTTTCATCTATTTTCTGTGCTGTGCTGGTTCTGAGTAGGACTATTGGCTTGTAAGTTCTTCTCTTTTTCTACATGAATATAAAAATAAAAACTCTTTGTTTTTATGTAATGTTTCACTGTACATAACTTATAAGGAAAAAATGATAAGAGTATTACCTTAATTCTAATTATCATCTCAGTGATTAAGACAAGACAGGCAATATACTGGTCCACGTGAAATCTTGCCCTATAGCTTGTCAAACATGGAAGCAAACGGCCTATTCAGACTCCAAAAGAGATTTGGGGACTGTTGGGTAGAACTGAGCAATGGTTCCACATCCTATGACTGTTTTGCAACAGGCTTTCATGACAAAGAGCTTGACTGAGAGTTGCAACTTTGGCCATGAAGGGCGAGCCAGAGTAACATGAACTAATTGCACGTGTACATGTGCTCAAAATAATACAATCGTTTTCAGTGCTGACTCAAAATCTGACAACTTTAAATGGCTTTATGCAGTTTTTTTTATCCACAGGACCAAATGAGCACCGAGGTCAAGTGCTCTTAGGTTCACAGAGAACTGGATTAAGATGACAGCTGCTACAAAATACTGTGAACTCACAGGCTTAATCAAAAAAAAAAAAAAAATCAACCAATCCAGCTGGACAGCAGAATACTGCTGCCAAATCACATACCTTAGACTCCTATCATGCGTCTTCACTGATGGGAGAAGGTGGATGAGATATCACCCTGCTCAGACTCCCAGAGGAAGAACCCAGCAGAAAAAGGGCCTCCTCAGCCAGGCACTGGGCACATTTCCACAGCCAGGAGCCAACTTGGACTCCAGCTTCAATCTCGATTTCTTATGTCCATTGGTTGAAGTAATTTAAGAAATTGTACAGCAAGGACATATCTTCCTATTTCACACATCTCCTAATCCCAACATGTAAAATAACAGCGGGGTTGTGCTGACAGAGAAAGAATGCCCATGGAAGGGTGCTGCACACATGGCTTTTCTTATTCCCAGCCAGGCTCCCATTACTACCACTCACCACGGCATCCTGCAAACACAGAGGCTCAACTATAAAAAGGTTCATGAAATCTTCAGGAAAATTGACCATTAGAATAATAACATTTAGCACTTATCTCAGCAGGAGCAAGGCTAACTAGCTCTCGCGTCCCTGTAAGATGTCTGTGAGCAGTATTTAGGTGTCACTCTGCTAATGTCTTCATTTCTGCAGGCACACAGGTGATATAAAATTTATCTCCTGCTGTTTTCCATTCCTACGCATTTGTGCACCACTCCATTATGTTATCATTTTAAACAGCTGAAAACTGTGCATGTGAGGAAAGGTCATGCTTTCAGGGTTTTTGGAAGCCAGATTTTGCAACACATGCTTGGGACTGCAAGACATTTAGCTCCTCTATGCACAAAAACTGGGTGCTCCTTTCTAAGACAGAAAGATTTGCTTCTTGTCAGACATATTTTTTATTTGCCACTCACCTTCTGAGAACCTGTGCTATCCATGGAATGGTGAAATAAGTATTTTACACCACAGAGGTAAGCAAAAAGTGTTACCCACTTTGCAGTGGGAGTCACAATAGGGCATATAGAAGTTTAAGTTTTGGCATTTGTATGAAAGCAGAAAAGGTTGAGCTCCAGTCTGCCTTTGCTGTATTACTTTTTGCTTGTGTTAAACCCGAAAATAGGAAAAGAAACTTCAGCTCCAAAATGTCTTCTTTGCATCTATCCCTTTCAACCAAAATTCTACAGTATCATGCTTTCTTTCAGTACATTTTTTTCCCCCTTGCCCCCATGGTCTGCACACCTGGCTGCAAAATGCTTCAGGTTTAGCAAAGAAGTCAAAATTGCAACCATGTGTTTTAACCTGCAGCTCAATGGTCAGGAGAGCTTCTCGGACCATGTTTGAATTATTTATGAAGAGATTACTACAGATATTAATATCCCACTTCTTGGATAGGCTTGTGAGCACCTACAGAAAAAAAAGTGGACTCTGGTAGCTTTCCTTCCAGCTGTTTTTAAAACCATCTTTCCAAAAACAATGGAATGAAAAACTCCACAATTACAACATTGATAATAGCAGTCTCCCAGAATTACAATATCCCTGAAAATGCAAAGAGCCTAACCTGAGTGCAAACTGCATCCACATCTGCATCATCCCTCACAGAAGAGCTCAGTGGCTCAACTTTCTTCCCCTAAGGCCACCTCTGATACAAGAAATGGCCAATACTCTCCTAAAGCCTTCTCCCTCTTCCAAAAATTAAACGCGTCAGTGTTTTATTCTGACCTCATTGTGGTCAAGTCCATTTGCTATGTCTCAGGACTTTAAACAGATTTGTACTGAGCCAAGCGGTTTTGACCAATTCATTTTTTGAATTATATATTAAGTGGCACCAAACAGTAGAAGTCACAGCTTTCAGTTCCTGTCTGCTTTTAGACCAATCATTTAATATAATTCAGATTTCTATCATTTAACCAGGCCTTAGTCTATGACAAGTCTTCAGTGCTTAAGCCTGGAGTTATTCAACTTATCTGTTTTCACAGATTTTTATCTACCACTTTCTGGGAAGACTAATTAATTCTCTAAATAATTCCTATTTATTTCCTTATCATGGAATATTATTAGAATATTCCAATATTCTTAATATTTTTAAAACAAGCACAACTTCTCCCAAATATACCTCACATTTGTGTTCCTCTACGTCTAATTATGGCCAGACAGTGCAGTAACAATAGAATTCGGCTGGCTATAGTCCATTTTGCAACACTGCTGCCAAGGTTAAAAACAGCAAACGAGTACCTAGACTAGTTCCCTCGTGTAGGGAACTCTGTGAATGTAAGACACATGTTCTCCCCTCAAAGCCAGAAGACAAATGATCCCCCCCTTCACACTACCTCAGCATCAACTCAGGCAAACGCTGGTCTAGATGAATTCTGCAACTGACTGCTGCAAGCGTTCAACAGTTTCACAGCCAGCCCACACACCTTAAACACAAATCTCACTATGGCATTTCCTGCTCTTTTCCTTTCCACAATCCATTGCTTTAAACACCACATAAAACACAGAAAGTGCAAGTAAGTGAGAAGATCAATGCTCTCTTCTAGTCTTGCTTAAAAATCTGCATTTCTTCTCCTTGACTCTGCTCTCATTTCCCAGACTCCTCCTATACCTGCTAAATCCTGATAGCATCTGTCTTTCGAAGACGGCAAGTCACCAGTTTCTGTTACGCCTTTGAACATGCACACAGACGCACTCAGGTGCACACGATGATGATGAGCATGTTCAGAGATGCTATCAGCTGTAAACAGATTTCTCAGCCACAAATAGCACAGGACTCTGAGGGCCAGGGATGACTGTGCGTAAGAAAATCCCGGCAGCTTTGGCCTCCTTCAATAACCAGCTGTAGGAGAAAGTTCTAAGAAGAGATAAAGCAAGACTGCAGGTGTTCACAGCATTTGCAGCGGAGCTGGAAGGGTGTCAAACCAGTGGTGAGAAACTATTGATCTCTTGCAGAATGAAGCTGTTATTGCTGCTGGAATGGGGCAGGGGGTGGAATAGGCAACGGCTATTGTCATGTCCACAGCTGTGAGGAGTAAGGGCACACTGTTTCTGTCAACTTCAGATCATTTGTACTCCTAACACTGCCAGATGTCTCTAAATATTACTTTTCAGTCTGTCTTCACATTTTCTAAAGCACAATCCACAAAAGGAACTCCACAAACAGATGCAGGTCAGGGCAAACAGTGCTCATTATTTAGCACTACTATCATTGTAAGTGTAATGAGATAGTGCCTTGATATTACTGCACAGTCTGGAGTCACTGAGCAACCTGTTTCCATTACGCCTTTAAACACCCACTAGTTATGAGGAGACTACAGGCTGGTAAGCAGGGTTCAGAGTTGCAAGATGCATCAAGCTGTGGGGCTGATTACACCTCTACAGCAGCTACTACATCTATCTACAGTAGAAAATGGGGAAAAATATGCTTTGTGTCTTCAACACAGACCCACAGTTCTGCGGGCCCTGTACTGCCTTTACTCATGCCTTGCAGCCAAGGCTCAAAGCACATTACAGAAATCAGTTCCTTGTAATTGCAGAGCCCAAGGAGAGGTGCTTCAGAAAGAGGGTAGATGATGGGTTGCAGGCTTAGCACAGACAGGGCATCTCAGGCTCTACCTTGCACCTTTCTGAAAATGTTTGTCCGTACCAAAGTCTTCTGAGACAGCATCCCAGTGAGATAGAGGTAGGCAGAAAGAGCACCTTGATACTATCAGAAAGATGTCCAGGCTGCAAAGCTGGCTAGTGCCACTGGCTGCAAGGCTTGACAGCTTTCTGGGTGTGGTCTTCTTCCCCCACTACAGTTGCCCCATTAACCCGGGTTCATGCTGTGATGACCAGTGCATATGTTGGTGTCCACTGGGGTTTGCAACTCAAGGCAGACCTTGAAGTCACTGGTGCTCTTGGGACAGAGCTTGCTTTAAGAGGATCCTGTGAAGTGCCTGGCCAGTTGTTTCCATTTTGACTTCTCTGTGCCAGTTTTTAGGATCAGGATCTAGTTTGGTAAGACCACATTTAAACTCAAAATGGAATTGGTTCAGGGCCAAGAAATTCCTTTTGGAGGAGCCTATTGCTCAAACCACTTTAACTGGTCAGATGTTGATTTTGTCCACAGTTGAGATTGAAAGTTCCAAAAGTAACAAGTCTGAACTGGCACTCAAAAGGATTCTCTAACCTGCTGGCACAAACTACCTGTGATTCCCTTCAGATATCAGCTTACAGGACTGACATTCCTAACCTTGAAGGTATGGGAGGTTTAGGATTTACTAACAGGCATTTTTTCTGTCTGTGACATTCTCCTAATGTGTGTCTTTCACCCTGTGCGACTGCCTTATTCATAGCTATTGCAGAGAGTTTGCTGTTTACTGGGAGGACTGGTCTGTGTGAGGAGATCACTTGGGGTCAAAAGAAATTCCTCTATATTTATCTTCTCTATCAAATTAACAGGCAGTATGCTGAAACTATAGTCAGCTCTAGGGCTAGAGCTCCGAGTCTGGGGCTATGAACAGAAGCTTTGCTTTGAAACATCTGAAATGAAGCAAGGCATAGCAGGCACACTCTGCCCTCTGGGTCATCGGCAAGGCAGAGATGAGACAGGGCAGGTATGCCCTGCAGGCAATCATCAGCCAAAAATGCACTGAATTCAAAAGGGCCACTTGAGGATATGACATCCCAAATCCTTTACTTCCTTTAGTTATCATCACGTCTCTTCCCCCTTAGCCCTAACTCTGTTTAAGGAATTAATTATGAAAAGTTTCTGTGATTTCACACCAGTTTTCCCCTGCCTATTTAATCAGCTTAACCTCCACTCCTCTGGCAGTTCATCACTTTCTTATAATCCCTAGACTGAACATTTCAAGAGGTGAGAGAAAATAAAAGGGCATGACCATCATGAACAAGATGGAACCGTTCACCCCCACCATTCATTTTAGTGACTACTCCCCAAAACTCCCCTGGGCGCTTGAGTGAGGTGTACAAATTCTGCATTCCTTCTGCAGAAGACAGGCTGTTCTTCCCTAAAGTCAGAGAAGTGGGGAAGGCATTCAAACAACCAAGGGAAGCAGGGGCTACAGAGTGTCAAAACAGCGGGCAAAACTGAAATGCCAGGTTGCAATTCAAAGCATGTCAGGTGCTACCCTGCGTACTTTTGATAAAGTACGTTATTAATTGCATCTGACACCATTCAAATGGAACTGTCTTCCTTGCACTCCCCTCTTCCTCCTAACCAATTAACCTTCCAAACTTCCAACTTCCCTGCCTCTCCCTCAGTTTTTAAATACTGTAAGAAATGAACACAGGTCTCCCCTGTGAATTTTTGCCTCATTCCTTCAGCTGATTGCTCTTCCACAGGCTGATACTCACAGGCTATCTACTACCCTTTAGATAACATCTTCCACGAGATCACCAATAGTTGGCTGGAAAATAAGAGACAAAGTCAGGCTGAGATCCTTATTCCTCACTAAATTATTCTTTTTTACTTTTTACGTTTTCTTCTAAAAGAAAACAAAAATATGTTTCAACAAAAACTGGCTGATGAAAGTATGTCTAAAGCATGCAGAGATCTGGACTAACAGGTCTGAGTGAAATACCAAATGGTTCACTTAGGTGCACTGACTGCCGTTAACTAAATTATATCACCAAAGAGAACAATATCAAACAGAGAGGAGGGGTTAATTTTACGGAATCTGTCAGGCCTGTTGTGAGTAACAGCTCATCCTTGTACCCCAAAGTGTGTTCCTTATCTTTGTCTACTCAGAATTAGTGATTATGGATATTAATCCAGCCTAGCATAACTTCTGCATACCAATAAAGGAAACTAAGGTTTGAAAAGAACACATAGTTGTGTCAGTCCAAGTCTGGGTCTCAGACATTGAAAATACTTTGTTGTCATACAAAATCCTTTTCAGGAAAATGTTAAAGCTACACTTACCTGGAAAGGAAGCTTTATTTTGGCTCCTCCAAATGCTGGAGTTCAGCTTGTCATACTCTACCTCTAACCACCCTTCCCTCGTACCAGCTCAAATGATGACATCCCAGAAAAGTAATCCTATGTAACAGCAATTAATGTGCTTAAACTTTCTTCCAGCTTTTCTATTTCTGTTATGCAGACCAATATATTCTAATTAAAACATGTAACTCACAGGAAAAAATTCACATTGTGTGTCATAGCTTAAAAAAACCCCCATACTTATTAAAGAGCAGTCACTTAGAGCCACACTCTGTATTTTTTGAAAATGAAAAAGAACCCCATTTTGGTCAAGTTCTGACTGCTAAGCTGGGCCAAGTGTCTTCCACTGCTCAGACTGCAAGTTTTCTGCAATATTTCTAGAAAATTTGAGAGTTTTCAATTCGTTATGTTTGTCTGCTATTTATGCTTATGTTTTGGGCGTATTCCGCTAGACTAACTATTGCTGCTATGGAAGTTTCCAGTACACCCACAGGAAAAAAATCTGATTCACTGTGAACTGGTACAACCTCAATCGCCAAAGGTTGCACGTGAGTGCGTACACAAACGCACACATGCAGAAACAACCCACTGGTGAAAACAGACTTCAAGAAGCAGCTTAAGAAAAAGAAACTGGAAATGATCAATCATTAATTAAAACTATGGACAGCTTGCAGTATTGGCACAACTTCTAACGTGATACTTTCCAATGTATTTTACCATTCGTCAAGTTTTCCAGATCTTTTCATTCAAACATATACTTAATACCATTAATTTGTTACAGCATTTTAAAATTCTTTTTAGAAGTGCAGCATATGTATGTCTTCTAATTTCTTTATACCATACATATCTCATTCTAAACTTAGAGGTTTCCACACTTGTCATTAAAAAGCACGTAGACAAAATATTTTATGGCATCTATAATAAATGCAAAGAAATTAATACAAACAAAACTTGGCTTAGCAAACTGTACATACATAAATATGTTCTTTTTTTTCAACCTGACATTCAACATTTTTCCTCATAAAACCTTTTACGATCTTATTTATTACATCCATTTTTTTTTAACCTTAAAAAAGTGCTTCTTAGATTTACATGTGCATTCAAAGCAAAGGTAGAACACCAGCCCAAAACAGAAACCGTGGGGAATAACACATTGCCATATAAGATCCTTTAAAATTGTATGTTACAAATGCTCTAAAATTTCTTTAGTATTGGTTATTTTTGCATACTGTAGATACTGAGAGGGTATTTAACAAGACTGGCTAATGGCTCATTTAGAGCAACACACGGGAAAGGATCTACAGTATCAAGTCCTTGGCTATGCATAGAACAGGGCAATGACCTGGATATAAAGTGGCTAAAAGATCCAGAATGCTGGACAGAAGGACATATCCCTTACACATGTCACATCCTCCTTAGTACCCAGGATGCGAGTATTGAAACAATGCTACTCAGGTAATACGTTGTGCAGTTTGATATTGATATTCTGATGCGTTACTAGCTGAGCGCCAGAAGAGAATGATATGGACACAGTGGTGGCTATAGCAGATAGGTAAAGCTGCCACACTGAATTCTGTTACCCTTTAAAACGATTCTGCCTCCCAGACAGCACTCCAGCAAGGTCACCCGCTGTCTCATGGGTCTCCTTCATAACGGAGGCGGACCATTTATGTATTTTAGCATGGGGTGGAAAGAGCGGGCAAAATTGTTGGCCATAGTACAGCTGTAGTCCTCCTCGGTCATTGGCACCAGGCAAGCCAGCCCGATCAGGAGCAGCAAGAGGAGCTGAAGTGGCAGAGCAGCTCTGAGGACTCTGAGGAAGAAGGACGGGCACTGCCAAGCTGCCCCAGCCTCAGAAGGGGAGGAACCTGAGCCACCTCTTGTGGACCTGAGAAAAGAGAATGGACAGGTGAATATACTAAAACACTACTGCAGCTGAAGATGCCCTCAGGCACTGAGCCTTCCCTGAAGGTTGGTTTACAATTTGTACACTGTGACTGACAACTGCAGAGGTATTTTTCACTGAACATGCTATTTGCCTAACACTCTTAAGAGTAGTAAACCGTGCTTCTAGATTGGGCACAAAATGATCACTCTGTGACCCCACAGCCCCTTTGTCACTTACAGGAAAGACTCTCCACGTAAAGCACTGTGCTCCAGAGAAGGGGATAAGGAGGGCCATACCTGTCTCGTGTTCAATACGCACTGACTAGAAAGGGAACCTCCTCATTTAAAATGGCAGTTGCATTTAGTTTGCAGGAGTTTCTACATTAATTTCTATATATCCGCAAGGGTATAATGCATTAAGATTCAGTTACATCAATCTTCAGTTAATGAATACACCAATATGCAGGCAATGGGGACTAATTTTCTACAAAGTAAATTATGTTTTGAATCTTGCACTGAATCAGCAGTTCAAATCTATTTGCTCAACTGACTTGACACCATCATGTTCCAAGTGATTTTCTCCCTTGTGTCTAAGACTTGAAATGGCATATACCTATCACATGTATGTGAGAGAGAAGAGATCTAATGTAAAGGTTTCCAAAGTGACACTTCAAATTAAGCACAAAAATCCAATCTATTTTTTAATGAAGGATAAAGTAATAGTTTTCATATTTTCCATTTCGCCTGAAACTGTCAGAGCTCTATTATATGGACGACAGATTTTGACGTAAGTGAATGACTGAAAAGAGTGAATGACTGAAAAGAGTGATTATGCAAGTTAAATTCTGATGGTTTCAGAGTGCTAATGGCAGAGAAATTGTATTTTAGCACTAGTCAAAAATGGAGAAACTTAGACCCTTCAAACAATTTGTGTCAAGAACTCCACCAAGACATCAGATCATGAATTTCGTCTTAGACATGTTGCTATAAAACATCCGTGTTCTGCTATGATTATGAAGGCCCAGGAAATCTATGGTTGCCAGAGTTTAAGAGATAAAAATGCTCATAAGAATGGATTTAGTCTCTACTTGAAGGTATGGGAGATCAGCCTTGTTGGCTGAGGTTATATCTTCCCCACTAAAGTAAGTAGGGGATGATGGTTCCTTAGTGTCTCCTTGCCTCTCCCTTGTCCTTCTGATCCTGTCTCCCAGATAAATCTGAACCTGTGTGAGAAAGATTGCAAAAACCAAATATCATCTTCAAAGCTATGCCAGGCTTGGCAATGGTATCCTCCCCACATGTTCAGAAAAGAATTCCTTCTGTGTTTGAGATTATTTTTATTGTCTTGTACTTATATGTATATCATCCCACTAGGAAGACTTCAGAAGCCAGACAGATTGTTAAGTTTATATGACCAACAGATACATAAACACTCAGGTACGCTAAATGATTAACTTGACCTAAATATCCCAGGAAGGAGCAATGATCAAAAACATCAGATCGCATGTTGTTTTGAATTGCATAACATAAGATCATGTATTATAAAGAACATATTGAAAGGATATGGCACATTTAACAGCATCAGAGCATTCCATATTAAAGTTCAATTACATCAGGACTTCTACTGTCCGAGAAATGCCAAGACAGAAAGTTAATGGACTGAGGTAGGAACAAAGGGAACAAGGAGAGCTTAATTACCTTCCAAGCATTTGATTGCAAACTCTACCTATTTACAAGGCTCTCATTGTACAAATGTTGTTAATCCCAATCAAAAAAAGCCACGTTTCTGCAGCTGGTAACTGCTTTCTGATAATGAGCAAAGTCTGAATTTTCTTCAGGGACTAAGAGTTACTCTGGGGCAACACTGAGTGTCAGAAGGACAATTTCCAAAAAGCAGAATCAAAAGGAGCAGGCAAAGTTGGCATCTACTTTTCTTTCCTATGGCTTTAGTAGCACAATCCAGCACTTTTGGCTTTGTGTTTTACCAAAAAAAAAAAAAAAAAAGAAAGAAGAAAAAGAGTGGTATGTGTAAGCTGCATGGCTGATCTCAACAAGGAATATAAACTTTATTTCAAAAATTAAAACAGTTCATGGCAAAGTTTACCAAAAAACTTTTTCTGCAGTGAATTAGGGTGTTGAAGAATAGTTTCTAAACACAGCATGAAAACAACTGAAGAAGCAAATAATTAAACATCACAAAAACATCTTCAGAGAGGGAGTTCTAAAAGTTCAAGTGCTGTACTGCCTGTGTTTATTGCAGGTACATCTCTGTAATCTACACAAATGGTGGAAAAATGGAAAGTCTCAGCTTAGAGTGTTTGAAGGATTAGGTATGGAGAGAAGGCTAAAATAAACATTGTTAATATAAGAGGCTTGCTATTCATAAGGGCCAGAACTCTTATTTACTCCAGCAGGAGAAGGGAACGCTGATGTACTGTATGCCAGTTTGGAGAAAAATGTAATTTCTTTTCCTTGAGCTTGTGTCTTTAGCTGTCTCTCTCTTCTGACTGCTCTAACATTTGTCACCCTGGTCTCTGTTTGAAGAGGTAAGAAAGTAAGGCCATGTGCTTCTCATTCCATATGCAATTACTACTAATCAGATAAAGGGGGGAGGCACAGCTGCAGACCTGGCCAACACTAAGCTTCTTCATGTCAAGAAATCTTCATAAATTAAATCAAGAAGTGCAAGCAATAGTTATCCTTACTGTGGGAGTTTGTACTGTCAGTGAAATTGAAGTTCTTTCCTAAGCATTTCAAGAGATGGAGAAGCTAATTTACCAGGCTATGGATTGGATGGGCAAATGAACTTGAATTTCAGCTCAGACCAGTACCTTCTTGCTGGCGGAAGTGCTCACCAAGACACTTTCAATCATTTACCAGCAGTCCTGGCTACTGGGGAGGGTCCCAGTCAACTAGGGGGCTGGCAAATTGACACCCATCTACAAGAAGAGCCAGAAAGAGGATCAAGAGAACTACAGGCCCATCAGCCTGACTTTGGTGTTGAGGAAGGCTACAGAGCAGAACACCTTGAGTGCCATCATGCGGCAGGTGCAGGACACCAGGTGATCAGGCCCAGTCAGCATGGGTTTATAGCAGGTCCTGCTTGACTAATCTGATCTCTTGACAAGGTGACTCCCTTAGTGGATGAGGGAAGAGCTGCGGACATTGTCTGCCTAGACTTTAGTAAAGCCTTGACACCATTTTCCACAGCATTCCCCTGGAGAAACTGGCTGCTCCATGGCTTGGATGGCTGTATTCTTACTGGATAAGAAACTGTCTGGATGGCTGAGCCCAAAGAGTGGTGGTGAATGGCGTTAAATGCAGTTGGCAGCTGGTCACAAGTGGTGTTCCCCAGGGCTTTGTACTGGGGCCTGTTCTGTTTTGTATCTTTACCAATCATCTGGATAAGGGGGACTCAGTGCAAGCCTCATAAGTAGTTGCAGATGACAACCAAGTTGGGTGGGAGTGTTGATCTGCTTGAGGGTAGGAAGACTCTCAGGGGGAACTGGAACAGGCTGAATCAATGGTATGATGTTCAACAAGGCCAAGTGCTGAGTCCTGCACTTGGGTCACACAACCCCCCTGCAATGCCGCAGGCTTGGGGAAGAGTGGCTGGGAAGCTGACTGGTGGAAAAGGACTTGGGGTGTTGGTCAATTGAATATGAGCCAGCAGTGTGCCCAGGTGGCAAAGGCGGCCAACAGGATCCTGGCTTGTAATCAGCAATAGTGCGGCCAGCAGGAACAGGGAAGCGATTGTCCCCCTGTACTGGGCACTGGTGAGGCCGCACCTTGAGTATTGTGTCCAAGTTTAGGCCTCTCACTACAAGAGGACACTGAGGTGCAGGGGCATGTCTGAAGAAAGGTGATAGCTGGTGAAAGGTCTAGAGCACAAGTCCTATGAAGAATGCCTGAGTGAACTGGGCTTGTTTAACCTGGAGAAAAGGACACTGAGGGGAGACCTTAATACTCTCTACAACTACCTGAAAGGAGGCTGTAGCAAGATGGGTGTCAGTCTCTTCTCCAAAGTACACAGTGATAGGACGAGATGACATGGCCTCAAGTTGCGACGGGGGAGGTTTAGATTGAATATTTGGAAAATATCTTAACCGAAAGGCTTGTCAAGCACTGGAACAGGCTGCCCAGGGAAGTGGAAAAGTCACCAGCCCTGAAGGTACTTAAAAGACATGTAGATGTGGATGCTTAGGGACATGATTTAGTGGTGGACTTGGTAGTGTTAGGTTAACGGTTGGACTCGTTGATCTTAAAGGTCTTTTTCAACCTAAACACTTCTATGAGTCTTTTAAAGAATGACTAATTTGTTGTCTTTCAAGGATAATATGAAGTATTCTATCTGCACTGCTGTAACAATGTGACAGAAGAAGTTACCATTCAAGTGAAGCTGATAGGAACAAATAAAGTGAGTTTAATGGGGAAGTGACAGGCTTACACTGAAACAGGGGCTGCCGGGCTAGTAGGGTGTTATTACTGGAGTTAATCAAGGATGAGTCTTGATTGAATATCTTTAAAAGGACTATAGTACAAAATGTAAGAACAGCAAATTTCACCTGTATGATGACGGAAGTTGGAAGTCTTTGCAAATACAAAAATAGGATTGGGTTCTCGCACAGAAAGAGTGGATGAATCCAACAGATTTCAGAAGTAGCTCAAGGAGTTTATAGTACATAGGCAGCAATAAATCTGGAATTTCACACTCTGAAAATAATGAAGAGAATCTAGAGCTGTTTGACACAGCATAGCCATAAATAATGTACTTGTGAATAGCTGTGAAAAGGGACAAAAGAAATCTTAAATACATTTCAGCTCAAGATTTTGAGAAGATAAAAGGGGCTGTTTTAATGATGTTCTATAAGGCACTAGTCAGATCGCACCACGTTTGTATAATTTTGGTTACATACTCCTGAAAGATGAATTCAAACTTACACAAGCTTCAAGGAGTCAAAAAAGAGTATTTCTCCTCTGAAGAAACAGACCTTGAGCTTACCAATACGAAACCTGAGAGATCTAAAACTACTCTTTATAAAAAGTAGTGCAGAACAGACAGGCAGAAAGGTGAACAGTTGTTAAAGGAAAGGGTAACCTGGCACAAACCCAAATTGCTATGTCTACCATGGATATATTCAAGGTGAAAATTTTTGTACTTCGAGATAATCAGAGAAATTAAATTTGACAACAACATTCTAATAGACTTTTTGTTCCCACTGATTCTAATTTTTTAAGATGGAGTTGCTAGAGTTATGAAGACAGGTATGATGCTCTCCTCACAAAAGCAGGCAACGACTCCTCTTGGTGGCCTAAGAGACTCTCTAGGAGTGACCTTGTTTGGCTGCATTGACTTTAAATCTCCCCCTAGCTCTCAGCATCACATGACCCCAACCTCAGATTAGGCTATCCTGCAAAGATGATGAATCTGTCCATTTCAAAGGCAGTTGAAAATGAAGTTTAAGTAGCAAGCTCTAAGACGGAGCGCAGGAGATAACTGGGAGAAGAACAATGGTAAGCCAAGCTCCAACCTCGTGTTTGAGCTACTGCGTGGCACAACTGCCTCTTTGTGGCCAAAGTCCTGGAGATTGCTGTGGCCTGGTTTGCCCTAGGAACAACAAGCTAAAGATCCGGTAGTTATTTGGGGAGGCTTGGGGAGAACAGGAAATGGAGACTGGCACTGTGGCACCAAGACCTGAATAGAGCTGCTCAAGAGAGATCAGGTAAACACCCCGAGAAAGTTGAATCACTGTCTTAATCTTTTTAACATTTTAATCACGGCAATAAAATCCACAGGCACAGGTCCAGAGGTGCATTATGACAGCTCTATGAAACTGATGGAGAAAGAGGAGCTGCTTCTTGGGTTTGCTTTTCCCACTTAGCACACAACTGCAAATACCTCTTGAATGAGCCTTTAGTTAAATCCACAATGTAACATCGAGTTGAAGCTTGTACCTTGCTCAACATCACACTAGGTATGCTTGTCTTTTTGCTGTGATAACGGGGAAGGCAAAGTGGTATGACCCTTGTTATACACAAAACACATCCCCTCTAATTTTTAAATGAGCTTTCCTTCACAATCTCCTATGTGATAAACCTTCTTAAAATTTACTTTAGTTCTCTTGTATACTAAACTCTAACAGGGTTTGCTGATCCAGTGCAAGATCAAACACAAAGTACTCTGATCAGAGGCATGTCAAAATATTAAGAACACAGTGACAGCTTGTACTGCTTTATCAGTTAAAACTATATTATACATCAACCACAACCTGTCTGGCTTGCGCATTTGATTAAGTTTCCTATTCAGTGTAACTCATTTGTATTCCATGCTTGTCTGCATGACAAATTGAACATTGTGTTGACCTGCTCCAAGATGTGTTAATAAACAGTGCAGTGAAGACTTGATCTGAAAGGTGCCGCGCCAATGCCACTGCTAGAACAGAGCTTGATCTCAAAGCTGCAAGGTGCTGCCAGCTGCTCTTTGAGCCAGCAGCTCACACCTACAACCAGAAACCTTCTCAATAGGTTGGCAGAAGTGGACTATCAGGAGAGCAGAATAGCGCCCACAGCATGTTTCTTGAGTACAACGTTGCTAGTGCAAACATGCTGATATGCTGAAGACATCCTCATGTCTCCTATCTGTTACTGGCTGCACAGTACAGCCCCACTCCTCCCTCATCCCACTCCCTGTAAGAAACAACATGCCAAGCTTCAGAGCAGACGGCAGTTGGAAAAATTCTCTTTCTCCACCAGACAGAAAGATGGAGAGTACATATGTCACCTGTCTTCTGTGGGGTTTCCTTATGTTTCAAACAAACAAAAAATCCCTAAAAATAAGGCAGCTTCTCAGTGCCAGTGGAAGCAGTGAAAGACACTCTGCCTGTTCTATCTGCTATGCTGTGTAGTTTTGCGACTGTGCCACTTCTCTCACAGTCACTCACTACACATATAAAGCAAACTTTTTTTTTTAAGAATTGTTTATGCAAATATCTATATGATAAGTAGTTTTATTCTTTATTTCATTTATACAGGACAGTAATTTTGCTGAATAAAGCCTTGATTTTGCTCTTAAAAAATTAATACTCTTAAGGTATTTTTTGTCCACTGGTTATTGTTCAATCGCTGCATTAAATCCAGTGTTGCCTTCTTTACAATATCAAATCTTTCACTTTAACGGGAGTTATTTAAGAATTAATTAATTTTAGATATATAGAGAATAATTGAGATTTAGGACTTAACTATAAGGACAAATATATTTTCATCATACTTTCTGATTATTTAGTTGTTGCAACACGAAGATGCTGAAATAGCAAAAGACATCCTCTTTTATACATGCTGAACTGTTCATTTACTTTTTTTTTTTTTCACTTCGTAACTCTAGAGGCTAGTGACCTTATCAGTGAAAGAGCGAAGGTACACACATCACACTGACAACAACAAAGAATGCAGAAGCACTGTAAGCCGCAGAGATGACAGGTTGCTGGAGACAAGGTGGAAAGCAAAAAGCTGTAGCTGCAAGCCTGCTCTCTACTGGTCAGACAGAGAAGGGGCAGTGCTGCTCCCAGAGCAATACATGGATGCAAGCACTTGGCAAGAGTCACGGCAATGTTAGCGCGTTATATTGCAGTCGTCTTAGGAAGGGAGAGATGACGACCCCAGACCTCAAAACCCTCAAATGCTGACTTTTAATTTTGAGTCTTTTAAGTACTGAAAAACCCACAAACTGAACAAAACATTTCAAGGAGAAAAAAAAATAAGAAAGAAAAGAAAGAAAACGATGTAGTATGTGTCATTCAGATCTGTGGGTTTTGTGAATTCTGGATATGGTGCTGGCCTATTACCTGCCTTAATTTAATATCTAGAAGTAAAGAGGATGATAAAAGTGTTTGCCATGAGCCTACTAGCATTTCTGTTAAATCATGCCAAAATAAAATAATCATTAAATCTCATGAGTGGTAAACACACACTCACCCTGATCAGGCATATGAAAAATAATGGTGGATTATACAGCATTCCTGGGAAGCAAAAGCTGCAGATGTTCAAGGGTAGCTGGCATTTTCTATTTAACAAATAATTTGAAGTAACTGAGAGCCCCTTTTGCCAAACTAGTAACAAAAGGGAAATTTTCTCTGATTTAAGTCCTGGCCACCTGATGGAGGTCAGTGCGGACAGAGAGGAATCACGGCCAATTTCCATCATCCTCTTGGGATTCTAGACAGAGTGCAAAGAAACCAGGAGAATAAGGTACCTGCTATGGGACTGCTGACAGAGGGTCCAGGCTGTGAGAGACTACATTTGCCCCGTGGCTGGTTGCAATGAACAGGGGGTAAAGAAAGAAGAATGTTCAGTCCAGGCAAATAAGACAAGCTACTGATGAAACTAAATTAAAAGTGCAGCAAAGGAAACATAAAAAAAAAAAAAAAAAAATCAAATGACGTGACCAATACCCATGAACCAAGGAAACTGGCTTTTCTTTGCGCCTAGCTGAGTATGGAAACGATTGGAACATACACAGTGAACTTAAAAATAACAGTTTAGTCATTAAGTTTGTGAGCGGTTAGCTCTGTATTTAAAAAAAAATCACTAGAAATTTACCCTCAAATAATTTGTAATATAAAATAGAAAAAAATTATTGAGTTGATATTGGAAAATATAGGTATTTCAAAATGCAAATGCAGCAAATTCATATTCTGAAGGACAAAAGGTCCAAAGGACTCTTTGCAAATCTGGCTTCTTTTCCACCCTCATTCTCCCACAATTTTGAAGGCCAACAACTGTAGGTGCATTCCTGCACCTCACAACATTTGCTGGAATATTTAATGCAGTTAGCTTATTATAATTCTGATTGTATTTTTTGGTATTAGTATTTATTTAGCAAGCAGTCTATTTGGCACTGAAATTCTAAACTCATCAACTTCAGTCTCCAAAATTGTGGGTGCAAAAACCAGAGGTTTGAAAACCAGACCCCAAGGAATCATATGATTGGCTATACATTATGGACAAAATGAAGAAAAGTAATCACCGTACATAAACACTAACAAATTAGAGATAGACAATTGCTTATTACAATGTTAAGATAAAACCTATTATAATTCTACAAGACAAAGATTTTATGTAACATGCTTATCCATTTCCTGTAACGGTCAGAATCTTCCAGTTACATCTGTGATATCAGAACTTTCTATTAGCTTACTTAATTTTAAATTTAAAAGATAAAAGCATTGAACCCTGAAATACAAATGTTAAGGTTTATATTCTTTCTCCTTTTGACAAGCCAGTATTCCTTTACATTCTCATACTAGCATCTTAAAGGAAACTAGTGAATGTAGAAAAAATAAAATAATTTCAAGAGCCATAAAATTTATCAAGACAGAACTCAGAGGCTTTACAAAAAGTGAAAATGGAAAAAAAAAATCCAAACCAAAACCAACTTGATTGTTTTAAGAACTAAAGAAACCAGCAAATTAATCAACCAATAGAATGCAGAAAAGACAAAATAACTGCAGTTCCATTTTGGGCTCAGAGTATGGAAGTCTTAAGTACTAGGCATGTATTGCTATATTTCTTGAATTTTGTGCCAGCGATGTAAACGGCAGCTCCAGAGTTGCCATCATAGCCACTGCTTAGGTCCTGTGCAATGAACAATGTTTTATGCCCTTCAGCTCTACTTAGCCGTTCATCCAAAGTCTCAATAAGACCATTTGCAGCCTTCATCAGAAATGACCAAAAAACCTTATTGAGATTCTCGATGACGCAGCTCTGAAGAGAAGGCCAAACAGAAATGGGAGGGACTGATTATACCAGACAAGACCAGACTTGGGGTGCGGCCATCACTAGAGCAAAATACAAGAGACCACGACATGCCATACTACGGTAAACCAACCACACTGACAGCCCTGGTTTTAGATAGTATTTACCACTTCTGATTTCATGCAGGATGGGCTATGCAGCAGGACTGGGGAAAGCAGCTGTGTTTTGTTCTTGCTTTATGCCATTTCTTTCCTATCAAGTGAGAAGGGGGGGCCTTCCAGCTGGCTAGAGCTACTGTAGACATCTAGAGCTCCCACCCAAGAGGTGGCAGAAAATACAGAACATGGAATTACCGTTCTCTGTCTGCTTGGAGTGCTTCTTCCAGATACAGGACTCACTGAGCCGATGTGTCTAATTCATCAGCAGAGGACATGAGGACAATTCCTAAAGTTCAGAAGGAACGGAGCTCAGAAATACAGCAACTAGCTGTTCAGGTAAGCAAACTAAAAAAAAGCCCTGAGTGAAATCCCAGCAGAGTTATTTGCAAAGCAAATAAAATAAAGCAGTTAAATATGGTTACCAAATTTTATAAGACTAAGGCATTACATGTTTTCTCTTTTAGTCCTGAAGGAAAAGTGAACAGGGAGTTAAAAACTTAATTGCTTTAGGTGATACATTTTCTGCCGAAGTCAATACAGGGGAAAAACCAGTTGTCTTATTAGCCTCTAATTTCAAGAAGAGCTTGGTTCCACCAAGATTTTACTTAACAGGCAGAAATTCACTAGAAGGAGAGAAGAGTTCTCATGCGTTATGCACCTCTGTTAATCCAAAACCTTCATAAAAAGTTAACTAAAGCAGAACCTTGAAATCTTTACTTTATACCTGCCACTGTTGGCAAAGATGTATGCATAACCCCCTCTCAACTACTCTGAGATACACGATAATTTGAAAAGATTTGGAGTACAGCTCAGAGCTCAGCAGGCACTATAAGAGTTTTGTTAGCCCATTACAGAATTTATTTTATGCTTTTTTTCCCTCTTCAGCAGTGAGCATTATCTTCCTTTCCAGCGACAACTGACACACTATAATTTTCAGTACTGCCACTAGAATAATTTATCTCATACACTTTGCCAGTTGACTGAATCCGTAATAGCAGGATAAACAAACCAAGATGTTCAATGCTTATTGCTACACCACACAGCAAAAAACTACTGGATTAAAAAACCCACCATATCACAGAAGAGATGTTTACATTATGAGAGGTAAGATTACTTTATAATATTCAAGATTGCACGTGTACCACCTTGGTAAGTATTGCAAACAACAAGAAACAGTGCAGCCAACACCACTGACAGTCAAAACAGTGGGAAACGTGTCCCCCAACAAACAAGCAGGAATAAAAAGACGTGACTTACCAGCTGACTACTTGAAATGTCTAGAATTTTCTCTAGGTCTTTAATAGGACGCATGACGTCTTTCAAGAGGAGTTTCAGTCTGTTTCCAATTACATGCACTTTTTCTTTGGCTTCAAGACAGTCCTTGCCTTCAGCATTGACTAGTAACTGGCAGGACATATCTTGCAGTGATGCCACCTTCAGTTGAGACTCCAGCAGTTCACGTCTGATTTGCTGTTGCCAAGGCAAGCACCAGATTTTTTAATGAATGTTAAAAAAAAAAAAAAGGTAAAAAACTAGAACTCACAAAACTGGGACATTTGAAATTAATGAAATGGAAAGAAAAGAGAAGCAATAAAAATTTCTAATCTGAGAGAAAAATAGACAGCACCTAGCGGTTCCCGAGATTTTAAATCATGAGTTATGCTACCAAGGGAAGTGAGTAGTGTTCCCTACCAAAGTGAAGTTGGTTACTGACACTGGTCCCAGAGCTGTGTGTTAGCATGCAATGTACAATGACAACCCTCAGAGAAAGATAACACTGATTAGGTGTTTTTCTGATGATGCGTTTTGGAGAGAAAGGGGTGATTATAGCCCTACCATTAGAAGTCTGTGATGATCCTGCAGCGTTTCTGAGTCCAGGTTTGGACTGATGGCACAATCTCATTTTTTCTTCTGTCAATATTTTCTAACCAAAGAAGCAAACCATGCTCATTTCATGGAAATCCTGCAAGTGATAAGTGGTGATTTTAATAGCATAGCAGAAAATCTAGGTTTTCAGTTTATCCTATAATAGGTCCTACTAGCTAAATAATATAATATACAAGGAAGTGTAGAAGAGTATATTAGAATACAATTCCAGAGATGTCAAATTTAGAAAATCTTGGGCTGGAAATACACGCTTCAGGTAGTGCAGTGTAACACATGCCGAAGCTGTATTTTGGCTTGCGCGGGCAAGTTTCAGACTGGGAAAATGAGGCACAGCAGATAACGTTAGAGTTTACATTTTTGGTATGTGGGATGCTGACAATTTTAAACAAGCACAATACAGACCTGGCACTGCATTAATGCATCCTGCAATGAGCAGCGCCACTCCTCGATCATACTGCATACATGGTCCCAGCGCATATTCATCTGAGACAGGCGCTCTGAAGCTTCTTGCTCTCATCGCTGTCAGACGAGTGAACTCTGAGCTGCACAGATTGATGGATAAGATGATCGCTTGCGGTTTATCAATTGCTTTCTGCAAGCTCCTTGATGATAAGACAAAGTGGGACAAGGGAAGAAAGAATGGAAATCGGTAAAACTTGTGACTTTCAGACTAAGCAGGGAAGGCACCACAAGAAGGCACTGATTTGCCACCAACAAATGCAGATGGTACCTTATTATAACAGTCTCTTTACTTTGGATATGAGAGTTCTGTGCTCTGTGAGTCTGAAAATGTTCACTCTAACATTACTAAAATTTTACTGTGAGCATAAACTAGAACAAACCAATTAAATTTTTATTAAAGGTCTTAAAAGCCTGAAGTCATAGCTGAATTTCAAAGACCTGGCTCATGTTTCAGATATTTTAAAGACAGAGGGGGCCCAACAAATTTAAGAGATGTAGGACAGTTGTACTTTAGTTCACAATAAAATGTTTGCCCTCACTTTTCAATTTTGCTGACGAACATAAAACCCAACATATTTTCAAGTGGAAACTGCTCTTAACAGCATTTTAAAATAAAAGCTTTACTGAGGGAAAAGAAAACATACAACGAGTATAAACAACTTATTCCAATTTATAGAAGCAGGATGTGTATAAAAGCTCTGATTTGTTTACATTGGAAGCCACAAAAGAAACCCCGCCTCTTTTGGTTTGAAGGGCACTAATGGGCTTTCTAAGAGAGGGTGAGATAAGAACAGGATTCTTATGAAATGCCCCCTTTTCCACCTACTTTACAGCATTTACTTAAAAGCCCCATGTCACAGTGACCTTTGTAGTACTTATGGCAGCTATATCTGGATTCCAGTGAAGATGAGCACTAACAAGCTTTAGATGGATCACTGCCGGAAACAGTCTATCTGTCCACCTTACTCCTAGCATGGAGCACAGTGCATTTTGACATTGGGTCCCACATTTTTGAGCCCAAGCCTGTAAGATGCTAGTAACCGAATGTGAAGTTGTAGACCATCACATTTGCACATCTTTATAGCTGTAAAATATCCTGGAGAGATCACAAAGGCAGCACTCACGACCTGATGCTTCTGAAGATGACAGCAGAAGAAATGGTGATGTGGCAAAGTGACATCAAATTTTTCCTGTGTTGTAGTGGTGGCAGCAGTGGGTAGGCTACAACTCTCTTTGGGCACACCTTCCCTCCCCCAAACCAAGTAGAATGCCCCAGTGAGTGGATTATTTTGATTTTTTTTGAAGTAGCTGTTTTGTTACCAGTTTAACTAGAAGAGATTTGATTTAACTTGGCGCCTTTTTTTTTTAATTATTATTATTTCATCAGCTTCGCTGATATCAGGAATTATTTGTACATTCTGGAATTACAGAATTGCCACAGAATTACTATTTCAAAAATTCACTTGGATTATATAGGAAATGCCAGTGGTACATTTTCCTGCCAAAAGGTGATTCATAAAATGACTTTCCCAGTTACTTCAGTCATCAGCAATAGCCTGCTATGTGCAGAACTATGTGCAACTGTTGGCAACCTCTTCGACATACCTGTTGCACTGAGGTCTGCTTACAAGGTAACTCATGGTAAAGAGAACTAAAACTCACTTTCAGTTTTTTAATTCTGAGCTCAATAGTTTGTATGTCAGTGCTGAGATCAAGGTGGCGCAGCTTCTCCAGTTCCTCTTCAGTTTCTCCCAACCAAGCCCAAATGCTATTAAGGTCAGAGTTAAACTGCTGCCATTGTTGAAGGTTCTGCTTCATCCTCAACTCCTTGCTTAGAGCTTGAGCCTGGATTAATTCCCATCGTTCAATTACACCTGGAATGATAAACACTGAATTCAACAAAAGCAAAACCCACTAGCCACACAGACAATTGCATCAGCTGAATCCTGCGCAGGAGAAAAAGCAGCTCTATGAAAAACAAAACCCCCTAACCCTGGAACACCACACTGAAAACTAAGGTTGAAGAATGTGATGTTGGAGAGAGAGAATGAGAAATCTGGATGATTCCCGGCAATTTTACCACTTTCTAAGGTCAGACTTCTATGAACAGGATTAACTTAATACATGCAGGTCTCTAAAAACATGTTATGCTGGTATAGAGACATCATAAGTTAGCATACCTGCGAACCAGACAAGGAACCTGAATACGTCTAAATAACCAGATATTTATTATTATTTTCATTGGTATTTGTATCTGTCACAATTTAATAGTTACACCTCACTACAATTGCCTAAGCTACTGCTAAAAAGAACTAAATTAGGGGCTATTTCTTAGTTATCTGGAAATACTATGGCAGAAGGACAAGTTGTATCATTTTATCAACTTAAAATTAAAAAAAAAAAAAACCAGACTGCAAACAGACTGCATGGGCAGCATGTTTTGCCAAGCTAAGAATGGAGATGTTGTCTTTACAGTCTCTGGAACAAATCCATGTTTTACAATGCAATACCTCCCGTTCTACAGCTGATGATTAAAATTAGTCAGGTGAATACTTCTACCAGGTGAGTATAGATTTCTGTACTGCAGACAGATAATATTAGAAGTGAGAGCTAGTATTTCAAGAATGAATGCTGACTTATATGCAACCTTTTTTCATCAGAATATGTTCAGCAAAAAAAGTATTGCATCCACAGGGACTTTTCAAAAAGCTTAGGGATAGGTCTCATGATATGAAGGGATTCTTAAAATGCACTTGTATGCCTGATCACTTTATAGGGCGTATACAAGCAGTATTTACTATTCCTTACTATTCCTATTAAAAGACATTAGACAGAACATGGTAACAGACAAAGTCGCTCCAAATATATATATTTATCAGTAAGTAATACCGAGTGTTTATTCAGAAAAACTTTGCATATATGCTACTTTTCAAAATTGCTTTTCATCAAAGAACTAAATGTTACTTACCAGCTGTTTGTGTTTCAGTACTGTTCAGGTTAATAAGTCCAGCTAATTTTTCTTCTTCCTCCTTCAGTTTATATCCAAGCCTTTTTACTGATTCTATGCTACCGCTGCATTCACCTAGGAGCTTCATCTGGGTTAACAAATAAAAAATCCCATGTCAATATGCACGGTACAGGACTAATTGCATGGAAAATGCAAATTACAATGCAACTTGCAAAATTTTCCAAAAGTCAGTCAAAGTGTGAAGATAAATACCTATTACTTTAACAGTCTGTCCTGATACTATCCAAGAAATATATATAGACAATAAAGGCTTAAAGCCTAAGTTCAGACTAAACAGAAATAACGCAGTGCCACTGTGCCCAATCATGCTGGGTGACTTTAGGTGACATCTGTTCTAAATGTTAAGACACTCTGGTAAAGACTCTAGAAGATGTGATAATGAAAATAAACAAAAGTGTGGAAATATTGCCATACATCCAAGCAGCTAATCTTTCAATTCTGTCAGTAATAAAACTATTCGAATGATTTAGAGAGAGATTTTTCTTCCAGAAAACATGAGAAATGTTTTTTAATGACGGATTCCATATATGCAACCTTGCTTACATGATGCATGTGTGTAATTCACCAGCATGATGAATACCGAGCCCGAAGTTATAAAATCTGCTTTTAAAAGCAGAGGAATTTAAACAAGGACATCATCATTAGATGGATAAAAACACGTGTGAGAAAGTACTTTTGGACATCTGCAAAAATATAATAGGAAGCTAAATTCCTTACAGTCATGTTCCTGTAATCGTATGCTATTGTAAACACACTAATAACATAAACAACAATAGCACGTTGTTAAGGGTAGCAACCACATGAGTGAGTAAGTCTGAGAAGCAGTAACATCTAATTGCTTTGTTGAAACAACTATATTCCTTTCAACAGCAAATCTAAGCTTGGAGTGCTAATTCGACTTGTGCTCCAAAATACACGCACATATCCTTTGTAACTGGAATCCAGCTCCGGTCCTGTAGGTGTTTTGCTGCGGATAATGTTTTCTGTTTGCTGTATTTGGAAACGACTGGTGTCTAAGGCTTTGTCCAGCTGCCGGATATGTGCTTCCAGGGCACCAGGTTCTCCTGTACCAAAATGCAAAAAAAGCGACTGTCACCCAAGTTTTCCCCAAGTTTTTTTAATCTTTTGCCCAGGAAGAATAAATATCAGGAATACTATTAGATTAGGCAGTAAAGGAGAAATGTGACTGCAGCAGTATGAGTAGTACAATGTCAAAGCAAATTGGTAACTAATACATTAGAGTGTGTTAGCGACCTTCAGAGGACATATGACTACAGCAATGAACATGCTTGCCACAAGCATACCATCAAAGAGTCCACAGTTTAAAGCAGGCTTGCAAAGTATTCTGAAGTGACTTTTTCCTTCAGAGCATTCCTCGCCTCTCACAAGGGGAAGTTCTTGGCAAAGCGTGCTCTGATCTCACTGATTTTGGAGAACGCGTTGCTCCCTCTCTTTCACAAAGACTCTCAAATAAAAACTTGTAACCCAACTCCTGATCCAAATCCATGTTAAAATTTGATTTCTCCTCATTCCTCTTTTTATTAATTCTCTCTACTAAAAAAATAGTGGAATCTCAATCTACATTAAAGAATACTATTTCTGTATAGTTTTGAAGATTAAAAGGCAGTATACAAATGCTAAGAGATACTGTTACAATTATACTCTCAAGAGCCACAGATGACTGGACACCTTGAAGGCCCACAGCAAGTGGTCCACCACTGATTAAGGCAACCATCACTAAGCAGCAAAATTTACAGTATTTTTCCAATTAGGCATTTGACAAAAATTATGCTTAACATATCTGCAAGATGGTATTTCCCATCCATGCCCTTTGGAACTCCCACCAACATTTTTGAAGCAGGACTATCTTGTATTTTCCTGACAGAGGTCAGCTGAATTCTGTGATATGAATTAGCTACAGCCAATTCTAAGCTGAAGCAGGCTGCAGCCTAGAGCACCACATGAGATTCCTCTTAACCATATTCTATCCCTGTGCCTCATTTCCAGCCATTTACACAGACAGTTTGAATTTATTCATAAAGACACAATTAAAAACACGCATAAAGAAGCGGAGCCTTCTCTCTGCCTAATTACAGAAAATGGAGCCTCTTGGAAGGGAAAATCTTTTTTTCCTACAAAATATCACCTCACCCCAAATGGAAAAAGTGCTCAATATTGCTTTTCCCTCCCTACTTCCAAAATTTTCACAGGTCAGAAAACTACACACCTTTCTGTATGTACTCTAATTACTTATACTCTTACTCAATCTAATATTATTTCAATAATTTGGGGAAAAAATAAAAATGGACAGTGAACCCGAGGTCTGTGCCATAGATGGTAAGATCTTAAATGTTTGCAAATTTGCAGTGAAGTCATTATTTCAAAAGAGAAAAACTGTGAAATCATGAGAGAAGGTATTTGTAAGTGCATCTAATCCCTCAGAGAGAGTCATAGAACAAATGAAACCAGGCTTAATCTTGTGTAAAAATGCAATGTGAAAAAAAATTAATCTTCCAATATAAAAGACTTCGGTAAAGACACTGGCAACGCTATCCCATGAAACAAGAACTAACCTAGAAGTTTATCTCCAAGTAATAATCCAAGCTGTGGTTGTGTTAAAAAAAAGCAAGTGCAAAACCAAACAGTCAGGTTTTGCTCTGTGTCTTTTCCTTCTGCCTCACCCTTTGCAGAACCCACTCCTATCAGAAACACAGCAAAGCACTAAGTCCTGTTGAAGGACTCCAGAGAATAAAGACCAGAGTAACCTACCAATCAGTTTAGTCTAGTTAGCCAAGGTGAGAGGGCCAATACTTCTAACATTGTTTCATCCTTGCACCTAGTAATACCTTTAGGCGCAGTAGGAAAGCAGGATACTTCTCCTTTAACATGACAATGCTGCCATATAAGAAATATTTATCTTGTTAAGTTGTAAAAAGCAAGCAGATGCTAAGAGAAGAGAGAGAAGTTATGCTTGCACACCGTGGTATTTGCATCTGGCTATGCTTAGTCTTCTTTGATGCCTACCAGAGGTATTTTTGAGTGCGTTTTCTGTGAGTGTTACATAGGCCTCAAGAGTTTCAGGGATCTCTACATCTGAAAAAATAAAAGCACAGTCTAAATTGACAGCTCAGCAACAGCTGTCTCCTTACAGCAGGAGTCCTTTTCATGGGATGGAATATATAAACGGTTCCAATAGCAAACATCCTTTCTGGAAAAGGAAAAAGGACGAAGACTGAAACACAGGGAGCCTGCTACAAAGTCTCTTAACATCCAGGCAAACCCGACACTTTTGAGCAATGATCTGGACAGCAAAGACAGCCACAAGATCAGAGTATAATATAGCAGTGTGTCTTCTCCCCAGACTGGCTGCATTTGGGTGCTTTCACTTGTTGAGATTTATTACACAAAGCACACACACTTAGGAAGGATTTCCAACTTCACTGGAAAGCAAAACCCAAGATCCCACCTCAGGCTAAACACTCAGTTGCTGGAGTTTTGCCTGGATAAGGACTGAGTTAAGATTTACTTAAGCACTTGCTTTTGTCTGTGGATCTCTCCCACAGCATTTCTTCATCAGTTTGTTCTGCCCTTCTTGCCATATCCAGTACAGAATAGTCAGAATAACTTTTCACGCATTGCTGTAACAGATGACATATCCCATCTGGCAGGCCACAAGCAGAGAGACACAGCCAATTCCCTGTCATGTCATACACGCCTTTGCGACTTTCCAAGACTGCAGTCATCCAGGAATCTCCATCACTGTGTCTAAGGCCAGAAGGCCACTGGGATCACTTAGAGAAAGCTATTTAAAACCTTCAGGGGCTATTTAAAATACTTTTCCATGAGCATCCTGGCCAAGCAATCACACATGTAACATTTACTTCTTTTTACCAGAAGAGAACAGGACACTCAATTTGCCACCATACCAGCTATACCAGCTGCTCCTCTCAGGTAGAAGTCCTTCTCTTGTCCTCCGTCTTCTTCCTCAGAGTGCAGCGCCCGTGAAACGGCTGTCTCCAGGTCTCTGCTAAGGTCATAGTCATGATCCCACTCCAGGGGAATGGAGTCCACACTCGCAGGGGTATCTCGCCCCGATCGCTCGCTTCTCACCGGCTGGGAAAGAGGCAGCGAAAGGTTGGAAGAGGGGTGCGGGGATAGAACGCTGTCCGCCGATTTGTCATGCCAGTGTATGTCAGAGAGATCTGCTGATTCATCCAGATCCACCTCTCTGTCAGAAAGGTCATGTTCGTCATCTGTCAGCTAGAAGCATAATGCAAACAGAACTTATCAATGAAACATGCAGAGACACTGCATGGTCAGCCTGGGTCAGTGAAATAAAAGTAGTATTAAGCAATAGTCACACTGATTGGGCTTCCATTCTGCATACTTCGGCATTTCCCCTTCATTTTTTTAAGGTGTGCTAAAAAGACAAAGCAGCAAAAAAGTTCATAGTGCCAGCTCATCTGAATTACTTAAGGCACTGCAAAGTCTCACATCAAGCAAATATCTCCAGGCTTTTTACTGATGCCACTGCAATGCAGATATCAAATAAAGAAAACTCTGGAATCAAGTCATAGGAACCATAAGTGATCTTTATGGTGACATCTGCTTTCATTATATTCCTTCATATTTTGAAAACCCTGGGATTTGTTGCTTTCCATCAGTAGGACTTCAGCTTCCAAAAATTGTTTTGCCCTCACTTATTTAGCTGTGTGTTCAGTTCTGGAGACAAATTGCTGTTTCTTCTGATGGGAAGAATCACTTCATCATTGTTTTTTAAACAAAACTCAATAAGCTGCCAGCAATACTACTTGACAGAGAAGGGAGCTGTTTCTATCACCTGCACCACACAGCCACCCCCATTAATAAAGTCTTATAAAATGCCCAATCTGCATGGATTTTCATGATGGGTTACAAAAATTCCAGATCTGGTGAGTTTTCACTCTGAACAGGACATAAATAGTGTAGAAGGAAGAGAGGCAGATGTTCATGGATGTAACAAAACTAAACCACAGGATTTTTGGAAAGTTACAGAAATTCCACGTTAGTTCGTTTCAACATCTTTCTCTGTCCTCATTCTCTCACTTGGAAAATGGCAACAAACCAAACAAATACACATATATGTAAGTATACACACAGGAAGGCGGATGAGTTTCTTGTGATAGCGTTCCACACGTCCAAAGACCTCTTGACAGTAACGACGCAGCTCATCTAGTTCTTCCTCAATGACAGCCGCATCTATGGGCTCGCTTTTCTCAATGAGTTGCTCACCCTGCACAATTATCTGCTGAATTTTGTTGTTGTTCAGTGAAATTTCTTGCTGGAAAGCCTGCATAAATGAAAAGCCCATGCCTCAGCAACAAACTCAACATTACAAAAACCTAAGTTATTAAGGATGCAAGTCTTAGAGTTTTTCAGCTTGTGGGTGACAAACAGGGATCATTTCAAATAATCTGGCGTAAGGGACAATGAGCAAGTCAGTTTAGAATTCCACAGTCTTTCTCGCCAAAAACAGTGATATTTCATGGTTTACCATCTCATTCCTCACTTGTTGTATTTGGAAGGAAAGCTCTTCTCTAAACAAGCCATGTCCATGACCAAATGTCTAAAATGACCCTAGATGCTAAAGCTAACACACTGGAATTTTGGATAACATCATATTTGATATTCTTCTCTCCAGATAATTATTTTTCTGATGCAGAAATCAAACGTTGTAATTTATAGGTGTCAGCAATAATGGAGACTTGACATTAATAATTTTTATTGACATTTCCTCTTTTGATTAGGGAATGGAGACTACCATGCTTGATTTTTTAAATAATTTTTCACAGCGCAAAGATCTTCCACTCTGGCAGAAAAGTACATATTGAAACCTAACATAGCCCGTAACTTCTGAGGTTGAAGTCTTGGCCTGCAAGTAAGGGACTATATCATGCTACATTTTTGCATAATGCTTCTTAAATTCTTTTCCCACCATGAATGTTTTTATTCCCTCTTTCATCCCTCCTCCTGTTACCAATCATTCTTTACCTTAAGTTGCTTTATCTTTGCTTGGACATCACACTCTGAGAAATGCTCAATGTTGGTCAGCTGCAGGTCCATCTCTGTTAGCCATACCAAGATGCTATCACGTGCTGTCTCAAACTCCTCACGCTGGCCAATAAAATGCTGGGGAGTGGAAAATGAAGTGGCATGAAATGACCAAACAACCCTAAAAAACCCCAGCAATAGTGGCTCTCTGACGAAACAGCTTTTATGTCCTTCAAACCTAACCCAAAGTCAGAACATGTTCTTCTTTCATTTCCTAAGTGCTTTCTAAGGTTCCCTTTTCAGTAACATCCTCTACAGCTGACCTATGAAAGTTATCCTCTGTGAAGGAGGTGGTATTTGAGATCACCAAGCATTTCCCTACAGACGTCATGCTTTGGTCACCTCAAAGTGAACTGATAAGGACCCTCCCTCTTCCAAAGGTAAAAATCCCCTCAATACCACTGTGCAAATGCATTAAACTGGAAGCTTCTGGAGTATCTCTGATTCATAAGTATAGAAGTGAAACTGAAGGGCTTAAAAATGGAAGATTACTTTTAGTCTGCGCAGGATGGAAGTAACTCGCTTTTGTAAGTTGTCCCATCTCTGGTTCCCCTCATGAACCATTTGCTTGAGGCTGCCGGCAGAATCAGTGCGGTTCTCTCGGGCCAGGCGGCGATATTGTTTATTGATCAGTTCCAGCTGAGTCAAACATTCATGTACTTGTCTCTGGAAGGCCTAAAGCAATACGAACAAAAGACACCATCAGATTTTTAATTATTGAAATCAGGACACATACCTAAGTCTCTTCCTTTATTGTGACCCTACTACACCCTGACCTGTGTTAGCTGATAGATTTTGTGATGGATGCAGACATCTCCTGAGAGCTATACTATTGAGAGGCTGCCTCCTGATCAAAATGAGCAAAAAAAAAGAAGTTTACAAACATGACATAGTTCACTGAATGAGAACTTGCAACACGAATACCCGTTACAATGGCAAAATTGGCACAACAAAAGACTCCCCTTTCTGCTCAATCATATGCCTTCGTATTTGAGAACAGAAACACAAACAATGAATATGAAATGTTTTTTTTAAAAAATGAACAGAAATCCAAGATTCCTGTGGCTTCACTGGACTTCCTTGGACATACTGAATTTGCTGAAGCACAAACATTGAAGAGATTTGAGCAATCTATTCTGAGTTTTACCAAAAAAAGTGAAAAATGGTACTGAAGAAGTCATCTCTTTATCTTAAGTATAGTGCTACAGAAGTAAGTTTTGTCTTGAAATTTTCATGGAAAGGTAATTTCATGAACATCCATACCAGTTTATGCCCGGGCAAGTGTCTGCACCATGTACTTTCCGTGCTTCCGCTACTGTTACAAAAGGCTCAGTCACCCAGCTGGGGAGCAGAAACAGCAGGTGACTTAGCCCATAAGTTTCCTGTCATGAGTAACAATCACAAAGCAAGTTGGAGAAAGCACCTCGTAAGAAGCTGACTGAATTAATCCCTTCAAAACTAATATTTTTTTTTTTTTTTTCAGAAAAACTACTCATTTTTTTGTTGTCACAGAAACAGAAAAGTAATCAAAGACTTAAAACCAGACACTCCACCAGCGCTCCTTTGAATAAAATAGGTTTTGTCCCCCATGGTAGTTCTACAAACTTGCTTTCTGGTATTCCTCACAATGCAAATAAAGAAACTAGACATCACCCTTACTAAGGACTGGAGAAGTGTGATTGGTAACATACTTCTGTACAGAAACTTTCATTAAAAACAGCTAACACACAAAATTTCTAAATAAACACTCTTCAGAAACACTCTTCATATTGTACCAGTCAAAGGAAAAAATGAAATAAGCACGTTTCTGCTGTTGTACCAGAGACAAAGGTAAAGAAGCTGGTTTGGAAAAAAAAAAAAAAGAAAGAAATCAAAGTCTGTAGAGTCCTCCCAACATAACTATTCCCTTCACCAAATAGCCATCAAATTGGGTAAGGGACAACCAACAATGTGCAAATGGGCTTGCAACTGGAGTGAAATGCTCAGTAGAACTGAATTAAGTTCAAACTGCACAAGGAGGCATTTTTCACATCAGCGGCACAAATCTGACTCTATTTACTAGGATCATGAAATCTAAAAGCCTGCAGTTGTTGTTTCACCTGTTCCCAAGCCTTGTCCAGCATAAGAACAGCTGTGTATTTGTCTTCCATTTTTTAAGCTCAGCTACACAAGTATTCATCTGTTGCACTCCTCCCTGTAACCTCCTTTCATTTCTCCATAAACTACTGGAGAGGAAGGAATTTGATTTTATACAGTGAAGTCAGTGAGAGCCATGTCTGACCTCTGTGCTCAGGAACTGAAAGGTTTTTACATGGTCTGCTGGGCTCTATTTATTTATTAATTTATTTAAATTAAACTGTAGATATGGAGGGGAAAATAAAATTGGAAAAAAATGTCTAGTTAAAGCAGAAACCTGCCTCAGTTAGGATGTATTGGTGGCTGACTTTATACTGACTTCACAGTGAAGTTGCTGAATTCCGCTGAATTTAACCACCACAACTTTTGTCACTTGCATTACTGCCTTTTGGTAGGTGTAGAAACTAGGTGCTCAGAAAACAAAAGAAGAAAAAAGAGAAAGAACTGAACTGAAGGGAAAGTGGGTTTCTGCAGAGGCTGCTAAGCTGTTCTCTTCACAGCTGACACTCTCTAGACAGTCAAAATTCCACAATTCTGCAGAATAGGGAAGGTAACCATAAAGGCTGAGGTTCAATGAAAGAGATTTTTGGGCAAAGTCAGATCAGCTGTAAAAATCAGACAGCCAAGATATTTTTGGTACTATTTCTCATAGAGAGGCTCACTTAATAAGAAATTTAGATCCTGATCACTGACTAAAAGGACAATGGGAAAATGGTGTCAGTCAGAGTACTTGTGTCCAGGAAGCAAGCATTTTTATACTACGGCAACCTATCACACCGTAATGAAGTCTGGCAGCGTATAACAACAAAACCTGGCCAGTACATTCAGAAATGTGAATGTCAATCATAAAACTTGAAGCAGCACTTCACAGTTTGTATTTTTGAATTAACTGATAAGCCAAGAAGTATTAGACATTTAAAATTTGGTCTTAGACATTTAAAATTTGCATTTCCTCTTCACAGCAAATACTTGCAGTACCTGACTGTACTGCCTAAACAATTTGTTCTCTTTCTTCAGAATAATTTTTCTCTCTCATCTTAATATAATCTTCTTAAGTATGAAACTGAGCAAAAGATTTTCACCTGTGACCAGCCACACTGACTGAAGTGACAGCTTGTCACTTTTGAAGGATGCTCTTGTAAGTCACAGGGGACACCATGTGGACATACAATACTTGCATGAATTTCAGGCATAAGAATCTAAAATGGGGATATTGTACATTGTACAAAACAGGAAAGAATATCACAGGGCTGGTTTCAGAGACTTCAGAAAGGAGAGGGGGTAAAATCTAAGCAAAAGCTAAAACCTGCAGCTTGCAACTGAAGAGGTACTTGTTGAAGGGAGATTTATAAATACTTGGGACTGGACCTACTGACTGGACATATTAAAAAGCTGCAGGTGAGAAGTCTAACTTTGCTGTACAAACAGGAAGTGAAAGTGGTTTGATTTATTAGCATTTTTGCCACCTTCCACTGTTTTTTCATCCTAGAAACCTGCCACTGAAGGCAGCCACAAAATCATCAACCCCACTATATTAATACAGTGTCTCTGCTGAGTGACTTGTATATGGGAAGGAAGAACACCAGCTGGCTGCTGTAATGTGATCAGTAGATATTACATTTCGACTATTATAACGCACCTCAAATTTCTTCAGTTCTTCTTTAGCAACCGTGTAAATCACACCAGAGGAGCTTGGGGAAGCAGCTGTCCACTCAGAGACTTTTAGCCAGTCTTCAAATCTGGAGTAGTCGTCCAAAAACTTTTGCCATAGCCGCCAGGTCTCTTCAATTCTGCATTAGAAAATGGAAAATTAGGGAATGCTCACACTGAAAGTCAGATGACCTACAGAACTTTGACTAATCATCTACAACAGCAAACTAGTGCTGTACCAGACAATAACTGGCTCTTAATCTAACTCAGACAGCCAGGCTGATAACCAGACCACAGGGAAGGCTGGCTCGTTTGTCTGAGCTAGAATAAGATGATGGCATTTTTTTTTTTTTAACTCATCTAATTTTGGAACCAGTATAAACTTCTAAGTATGCAATAAGAGCTCTAAAAACCTGAGCACACACTAAATAACTTCTGAAATACAGTCCCAGTGTAGGTACCTAAGCCAGTATTTCAGAGATTAGAAATTCCACACCACCTTCAACTGCAGAACATTTTCTTACAGAATGCTAAAGCTGTTGCAACATGTATTTTAAAGTTCTCAGTCATTATTCTGCATTGCAAAGGAGCATGAACCAACAAGTAGCAAAATGCTCTCTCTCAATATGCAATGTAAACACATTTTTATTAAAAAAAAAGTTAACAAGTTATTCTGATGTTTAAAAAAACCAATTTGACTTCAGTTGAATATCTAAAAATAGTGGCTGTCTCTTGATTCTGAAATCAAATTGGCTTAATATTTAGACTGTAAAATCTCAATAACTTCATCACCAGATTACAAGATCTTTTTAGGGACAGTTTGTATTACAGCAGATCTTTGTCTATTTTTATATTCAGAATACATCTTTCCCAAATCTTAGATTTGCAGGTGTGAAAAGAAACTGATCCATGCAAAATTTATGCTTTGTTGATGATATGTTGTTTAACCTGAACTTTGACATCTGGAGAGTTGCTTTTTACTATGAATAACTGCTTTTAGAACAATAAAGATCCTAAATACTGACAGCTCAGTTAACTTACTTACCCAAATGTACTAATAGCCTAATGTGTATATTGTAAGAAAGTCAAAGAGAGTTCAATGCATTGTTCCACATTAACTTAAAATAGTTCTGAATTAATTTGCTGGACACAAAGGTATGAAGAGTCTGTATATTTTCAAGACAGACTGTGTCAAAGATAGAACATAGAAGCTGTAGTTATATATATATATACACACTATACGAGACTTACCACGGCAACTTAAAGATAGCAATTTGTGGATATAGAACAGCACAACTTAAAAGCAACAGATTTTTTTTCCACAAAATAAAGAAAATCTGCATTAAATATATTAGGAACATCTCACAAAATTGAAGATTGTCATCAACTTTACCTGGAGTTCTTGGTATGACTGTGTAAATATCAAGAAATCAGATTTATAATTAAAAAAGATACAGAAAAGATCTCCATACAGGAGTTCCAACAGTTAAACATGTACTATTACTGGTCAGCACAGAGTATATAGCATTGGCCCAATCTAGCCTACATCATTATGGCTATCAAAATCACCCATACTATCCTAGATGGGAATAGAAAACAAGGAATCTTCTGGATATCATGAGCATGCAGCATACAGATGGTCTAAGTGTGTGCAGTAAACCAGACCAAGATGCACGGGTGCTACGGCCCACACTTGCTCAGCAAAGCTAAGGTGGGCAGATGAGGAAATTCTAGAAGAACGTTCAGTCCTAAAACTCTTCCAAACAAACAAAATCAGACAAGAGAGAAACTGTTGTGGAACGTTAGGTGCATGAAAACCCTAACACCTGGAATAAGATTCCACCCATTTGATAACTAGTTTCCACATCAGCCTGAGTAGTTCTAGGGTAAAGTTAAGTGTTACATCTCTCCCTTTTAGGTCTTATTTTCTCAATCTCTTGAAGTCACTGCTATTATTTAAGCTTTCTCTAGTTTTTCTCTCACCATTGCTATGAAGCATGGGAAATAAGACATTTCATCAAAGACCCTGTAAGCAAAATTTGATAGCTGATACCTGTACTTTGCATAAAGAAAGGCACATACAAACACAACCTGAATTTTTTTTTTCTTTTTTCCCCACAGCGCAACAGCTATTGGCTTTTATTCAGTTTACAATCTTTTCCTGACCCCCTACATATCTTTTTCTTCGGTACTGCAACCCTATAATATACATCCCATCCTGTAATTGTGCCTGTGGAAGGAAATACTAACTAGTAGGCGTTTTAGACTTACTTAAGCCGCCTTTCCATTGACATTGCACAGATGTTTCTCCACCTTCTGTCCAGATTGCGTGTAGCCTGCTGGATGGAGTCACACTCTGCTTCTGTGGCACAAGCATCACAGTCATGAAGAAGCACTTCACACAGATTGAGAACAGATGCCACTCCAGTGCTGTGTTTTTCTATGTCCTTCTGAAGTTCCTGCAGGTGAAGAAATTAATTCTTAAGAGAAACTGCACGACATGCATAAATACAAATGCATTTCCTTCTACTTATTAAAAAAAATTAATAAGTTTGCAAACAGGATAAAAACATCCAGTCAATACCTATTAAGAGACTGCATCTGCGCAAGTGGTATTGCAGTGTTAACAATGAGGCCAGGAGAACCTGGCAGCATGCATGGCTCTCCCAGGGACTACAAACACCAAAGCATCGCCTGGGACAAACCGCCAGAGCTCTGCATGCTTAGCTGAGCATATTTCACATACATTTAATCAACATCACCACTAAATGGTGGAACTATTTCCAGCCATTTCCCATTATCACAGAGAATAGATATCAGAAATCAGTATGAGAAGTGTGACAAGAAAATATGTTCTTATCTACTGCGAGGGTTTGGTGGAGGTACCCTTTGTGAACCTATTCTTCCCTAGGCGAGCCAGCTGCAAAGTGGAATGTATGACATGGAGAACAGCAGCAGTGCATGTTGAACAGTGCACCTCTAGCAGGAGATTTTTCTTCCTTCAACTTCCCAATTCTATACCATTTTCATTGAAAATGGAAAAGGAAAATTCAGGACAGCTAAAGAAAATGCACTTACACAGTCTTAGCACTTATTTTATGTCATCAGTATTATATCTCCTGTCAGTTTCTCGGTTGCAATGGCTTGTTCTACACTGATGATAATGTTTCATCTTAAAGCAGTGTTTCAGGTTCAGTTTTGAACTACAAGTTCAAGATAAGAAAAGCCACAAAAGTAATTGGCTATTCCTGTTGGATCAGTGCAAAGAAACGAAATCCTACTTGACCGCTGCCTGTATTTGCAATGAATCATCAGAATATTAGATGGACAGTAACAAAGCAAAGACAACATAATTCCAATAGTGACAAATTAGTACTAACGTGACTACACCAAAAAGTGATATACTGCACCTAGAATACTATGTACACTTCTGATTCAGATAAAGAGAAGAATTAGAGATGTGAATGTTTATAGGAGAACAAGAAGTTGGCAGCTTGAGGATGAGTAGAGATAAACTGCTCTTTATAATTTTGCTAGTAAAGCAAACTATAACACGCAAAGGGAAATAGAGCGTCAACATATTGTGTCTACATATATTTAAGGTCTAACTGGAGGAAATTTTCTTACAACTAGCAATATGGTTTTCTGAAAATGCCTTCCAGCAGGAAATGAAATCTAAATGTAGAATCTAAAAACCTCAGCACATTTGAAATGGAGCAAGGTCAACTTGTGGCAACCACTTGATTTGGTTGTTTATAACTGGGGTTGGACTCAGTGAAGTAATTAATTTCCTTTTCTCATCTATGAAACAGAAGATTTGGTGAACATCTATCTACATGAGACCATCAAGTGGAAAAATCACAATATTTTCTTCCTCACTGCTGGCCCTTTCACTAGAAAATACTCTTTCACCATGATGTCCAAGTGCTTATTCTTCTTTCTATCCATCCTGAAATGTTATGTAAGGGTGGATACTCTAAACAGACGCAATACTCTAGGAAACACATCCTAGCTATGAGACTTGAGGTTAAGCAAGTTCAGGCAACACAATTTCTCTGCTGTTTTGGAGTAGAGCAGTAGTGAGAATTGCCAGTTGGTGGTCCCGAGAATTCCTAAGGATTAAACTTTTTTGATCAACTATGGAACCTTTCTATAAGCAATGTCAACACTGTTTTTTCTCTATAGCCTTATATTTCTTTCCTAGATTTTCAAATTTTCCATGTTTTATTAGAGAACATTTAGACTTCAAGTTAGTTCACAAAGGAGCATCACTTTTATGCACTGCTGTCATCCACATACAGCTTTTTCTTTCCTTCATCAACCCAGAAGCAAACACATTTTTTTCCACATTTCAAGTCATAGCAGATTGAGAAAATAAACAAACAAGTAATCCTTGAAATGCAGTTTGCGACCCTAGAAAAATACTGCAGTGAAGTTACACTACCCTCCCTAGGACATCCAGCTTTAATTGTATCTTTAATTTCACTACAGAGACCAGCAATCTGCACAGCTGATTCTTGGCTGAAGTAGATGCTGAGAAGCAGGTAACAGGGTTACAGAAATGGAATTTTGCCCTCCTCTTTCACAGCATAATATCTTTAACGTAATTTTCTAAATGACCAACTGGTAGCAGTATGAGTAGGGAAGATAACATGATCTCAGTGGAAGATCAAACATGGAAAAGAACATAAGATCACCTATGGAAGAAGAGGGATGAAATACTTGAGGTGTGGTGAATAGTGATACAGTCTTCAACTAATAAAAATACTGGTTGCCATACACTGAAGTTGGGTGGTTTTCTAAAATTATAACCATGGCTTGCAGTGTTATCAAATAAAACCATCATGAAGTTCCCAAACATGGCATCTTCCCAGGATAAGATTCACCTCTATTTCTCCACTTTTGGAGTTCAAATTAAATCACTCACACTTCTACAGAATATCACTGCATGCTGTCACTGCATGGGGATTACCACAAGGAAACAGCAGAAGGCAGAGATACACCTGTTTCTGTGTCCAGAGTAAGTCCCATAAGAAGAGATTGTAACAAACTGGGATGTCTGCATAGGGATGCTAGTAAAATTATCTACTTTATTGATAGCAATGTTTAGCCCTGCCCAGCGATTTATTGTCTCAGAAACACCACTCATTAATGATGCTTCCGTGTTAGAAATTATTATCCCTATGTAAATTACATATAGAATATTAATAAGCAATTCTGCACAGCAATGCAGCAAATCAGTTGGGGAGCCATCAAAAACTCTGAAGGGGTTCTTGGATATCAGTCCCACACTCAGCTTAAAAGAATAAAATGCCAGTTTGTTCACTTCACATATTAATTATCTCCAAAACATTCTGACACTTGTCTTCCCACGCATTTCCTTCTTCTCTTGAGAAAGAATTCAGAAGAGCATCTAACTCATCTCTAGTGAGGCAGCAGAAACTTATTTTTGCCAATAAGTAACCAACAGGAACACAACAGGATAACAGTCCTCCCCAGCAATGTGCTTCTAGGTAAAACTGCACTGGCCAGTGGACTGGAATAGGTATAGGAGATCTTCTTAGGAGCAACAGTAGTTTTAATGCCAAAAACCTGTTGACTAACATTTTTCTGCCTATTCCAGTGTTGACTATTTTGTTCTAGCACTGCATAAAGGCTTTGTGTGCTGTAAACCAAACAATTTTAACTTCATGTGTATAGCTCATGCATCTTTGCGTGCAAAGTGATTCTCAAACAAGCTGCAAAATAAAAATTAGTTAGAAAGGTTGCTAAAAAATAGTCATTTTTTCAAGCATATGCAAAATTTGCAAGGTCTAATAGGTGTCAGTTTTGCCTATGGGAACAGACAATTCAAACAAACAAGAAACCACAAACCCCAAAGGAAAAACAGTTGCAGTAACTCATTCAGGTTACGTCTCTTGGTGCCTTACCTTTCTCAGAAAGGTCAATCAGGTCCTGGTGGATTCGATGTCAAAGCCAGCAGAAGGCTCTATAAGTGACACAATAAGTACCACTTGCCTTGGTATTTACCACTTCTTTGCCTCATGCCCTTTCAGCATTGAGCCGGGTATGGGCAGCCCAAGGACACTCTTAACTTTGGTTCTCCCCATGTCATGGTGCACCTGACAAGTTTGTTGTATTTTACCTGCTGTTCATTTAGCTTCCTTTGTATCTCCTCATTATCGCAGGTTTCATAGATGATAGGTTTGGACAGCTCTGACTCAATGTGGGCAAGCCAAGATCTCAGGCTACTCATGTTTTTATCCAGCTGCTGTACTGCAACGAGCGTCTCCTTCAACTTCTTTACTCTGTAAAGAGAAATAAACAGCAGCATAAGGACACCCTGAAGGAGAATTTCTGCAGCATGTGTTTCAGGAACTTCTCAAAGAAACTTAACTTAGATGGCAAGTTCTGTTCTGAAGTCATCCTTTTTATGTAACAGAAGTATATTATACATACACATAGTCCTGCATTCATAGGTTTTGGCTAAGAAAAATTAGGAGCTTACTAGTGCCAGACAACATTTTCAAAGCTTGTGTACCTTTACCAGTTGAGATAAATGTTCCTTAAGAAAGGAAAACTTTTTTTTTTTAATGAACTCACACACACTCCAAAACAATATAATCTAGTTGTTTATTTGACCAACAGATGACAAAAGTTCTTCCTAGACTACAAACAGCTTAACCATTTAATGAGTACTGGTGGTAGAGTGCACTGAGTGAACAGGCCTTTTTCACAGCGGTGATTTCTAAACTTTGAACTACATATCATAGAATGGTTTGGGTTGGAAGGGACCTTTAATGACCATCTAGTCCAACCCTCCTGCAGTGAACAGGGACATCTGCAACTCAATCAAGTTGCTCAGAGCCCTGTCCAACCTGACCTTGACTGTTTCCCGGGATAGGGCAACTACCACCTCTCTGGGCAACCTATGCCAGTGTGAAGACTTGTCATTGAATAAATAGGTTTTAGAGAGAGAAATCCAGCTGAGAACTTCATGAGAATTCCTGAATCCCAAGAGCTGCTTTAAGTTGTCCTTGGTCTTAACGGACTACTTCAGATTTAAACAGCTGAAAACGGAATGTGACTGCACGGCAATTTCGAAGTAGTATTTTTCTTGAGATCCTGACCCTGTAACAACAATGGCCAGGAAAAGTTAAATAGTGGGTTTTTTTTTCAATTCAAGGGAACATTAAGCTTAAGAGAGTGAGGGTAATTTGACTAAACTGTCAATCCTGTTTTGGTATTTTTTCCTTCAGCCTGTTTCAACTACGAAAATGTCCGTCAATAATTCCCTCCTTCCTATCCCCATGTTACATAACATACATTAGTGGAGTCTGAAATTGTTCCTAATCTTCCTTCCCCCTCCCCCCATTTATGTAGTACAACAAATAATTTTGAGTAACATTCCTTTCTATACTTCCATTGCTCTTTCACTTAAGCGTTTCAATACCAGAGAGCTTTAAGAGACGAGTGTAGCTGGGAACAGACTGACTAAATGGGGTTGAAAAATACAGGATAGCCAGATTTGTCAAACAAACAAAATGCACCTGACTGTCCTATTAATTCAAATTGAGTAATTCACAATTTTTCCATAATACTAGCCAGTAAATTTATCAAGTGTTTCCATATTTAATGGAGTAGTTGCAGCTGACCATTATGAGTCTAATATGGGTGTCCTTTTCTTACCAAAGAGAAATGCAGAGATTATAATGTCAGCTTAAAAAACCATAAGGTTGAATCTTTCAAGTTTTTGTCTCTTTTTAGCCCTCTCTTTAGATCACAGATAGTCAAAATGTGGCTCTTTAAGCACCAAACACACTTAAAAACAGTTCAACCGCATCTTCCTTGCCAGAGTCTCATGACCAACAGCTTCAGGGTTGTGATATGAAAAAAAAAAAAAAAAAATCATGGTAATTGGAAAAAAATTGTGCAATCTGAAATTCTGGCTATGAATCATAGGGACTGAAGTCAATCCAAGTGTACTGAAAGACTGCCCCAGTCCCCATCATCAGGTTATGCTGAAATACAGCTATGTGTTTAGCCTTGGAGACAGAACAACCAATGCTGTGGAGGGCACCATCTCCTCATCACCTGTGGTCGTACATACAGTGCTTTGTGGGTTTGGACTAATTGAGACTCGCTCACAGGCTGAGCAAGAAGACTGGTTATAATTTTTCTGGAACTCACACAAAGGTTTTCAGTCTCTGACATTAATTAAGAGGAATGAAATCCTGTCCAGTTTCTGCTTAGATTTTCAAGGCTTGATGCCACTGATCCTTTGCAGGCACACCAGAGTGGGAAATGGAACCAGTGTTCCCCATGACATGAGTCACGTCAGCCCTGTGTAGAAGCAATGTCACTCTATCATTTGCAAGCCCAAGCTGTGGACCAGGACCCAACCTCTGGGCCAGATGTTATTTACATTTTGCCTGCAACCCCTGACAAAGGCCCATCATTTAAGAAGTGCCCTCTTTGCCTCACACAGACTGCATGGGGATACATCCTTGCCAGAGCAAAAAAATGACCCTGGCCCAAACAGAGCTATTTTCAGTCACATGACCTAAGTTACTCAAGAGAGAAAAAAGTGTGATATACTAAAAGAACACTCCAACCAAAACCAAAACCTACTGCTAAACCTGCCCCCCGCCAAACTGTTGCAATTCCCTGCACCAAAATTCCAAAAGTTAAAAGGACAACTTTCCAAAAGGAAAAAGTCAACTCCCTGTTCCCCGCTACGTTTACTGTTAACACCGTTCTTTTTTTGTACTGAGACTAACATAACAGGTTCCTTGCCCACAGTACAAATAGGAGCAAATAAACATGTGATTCTGGGTTGGGCTTTCTTTTTTGACTGAAGTGCAATACAGGGTTGTGCCTCTAGCTACTCTGAAAACATATCTGTGAACAAATAATAGATGTAAATCCATCATGTCTAACAGCTTTCCTTCTGAATCTTAGCAGGCAGGGTGCCTATGGTCTTCATCTCACTGAATATTGTGCCTGTGTACAAATAATTACATAATGTGTGCACAACAAAAATGTCTCTCTTAAAAATGTTACAGCTCAAAATTCTATCTTATCATGCTATCAGTGAAAGCTAATGAAACTAAAATCTCTGCTTAGAAACAAAGGTCAAATTATCAACCATTCAAGTATGCAGGGTCCCTCGTGAACTGTAATATTGATCATTTGATGTGTCATTTACAAGACTATGCTTAAACAGTTCATTATTACAATAATCATCTCACACTTCTGTTGCAGCCATATGCATGTTACTGCAAGAGACTGAGGCAACTCCTCTCCTTGATAACGAAGATTTTGCATTGAAATCAAAGGGTTGGATCCACAACATGGTTGTTTTAAAGGATCTTTTTTACACAGCACACACACTTTTCAGTCTTGCTATAATTTACAAATAATTAACACTCTCAGGGAAGTTTGTTTTTATGGTTTACTGATGAAAACTCATCTGAAAATTTGAATGGGCTTACAATGTTTACATTTCTGAGCGTCAGTTCCAGTACCTTAGTTTCCCTAAGAAAGTAATAACTTTAAAAAGTCTATTTCACATTAAGAAAAGGCAGTGGGAAAACAACTTGCAGCTGAAATTAAGCACAAATACCTTCAGTTCAACTAGATCTAAATTAGCCTTAGATTCCACTTAAACAGGAAAAACCCTGTAAATACATAACAATGCATCATACAGAACTCATAGCTATTGTGTTAGTCATTTAGACAGCTGGTTACTAATATTAAACCTCAAGAGCAACACGAAAAAAATCAGTAAGTGCATGTTAGTTAAGTCTGTACGAAGAGAGTAGAAAGCAGAAGTTTTTTTAAAAAAGAAATCTACTTGGAACTGTACGCAAAGTTTTAAGGAGCAATCTAAGAAATAGTGAAAAATACTGAACTATTTAAAAAAAATAGTTAAAAAATAATCTTTTTGTGATTAAAAAGATATTATTGTCCAAAGCATAGTACTCCTGCATATGAGGACACTAGTACTGCCAGTTATATTTGCTCTTCACATCACAGTTTCCCCTTTCAAAGAGTCAATTTCTAGAACTCTGAACAACAGCAAAACTTCTAGAAAAGATAATGTGAAGAGGGAAAAAGAGAAGCTTAATCAAAAATCCAAGATGACGTAAGGCTGGGTTCAAATATCACATGCAGTTACAAAACATTCATTCATGTGTACAGGAAAGACCAGCTTCATCAAGTGAAGTCTGAAATACTTTACAGCCTCTCTCCTTCTCTGCCTTTCGTTTGTAGCCATGCCCCTTTGATGACACAAACAGTGAGCAGACAAATAAATTCAGCCTTCTCTCATGTCTGTACATGCTCTTGTATTTAAAAACACTAGTCTACAGTTTCTTTGGGACAGCTAGGAGATGTTACTATTTCTAAGTCTGCATCAGTAATGAAAAATTATTCTGGGACCCAAAAGTACAAGCTGTAAAACAAAGCATGCTCTTATCACTGTCAAGTAATTTAAAACTACACAGAAAACAGTAAGGTAGTGATTTCTGCATATCAATATTTCAGTTACTTTCCCAGCAAGCCAAGATTTCAGAAAGAACCGTATCAATCAAAAGCAAACAAAAATAGCTGCCTGCCTTGTGATATCACAATTACAGTCTGGGAGATCTGAGTCCACACTGCCGTCCTCCGCCATCCTCACAGCATGCAAGTCCTCTGTCACCACCATGAAATTTTCCAGCATTAAAAAGAAGAACTTCCACTCCAAAAGCTTGCAAACACTGTGCTTTGGGTGGGGGGAGGAAAGGCGACACACTTCTCTTTGCTGGTGAGCACTGTACAGAAATGCTGCACGCCAAACAAATGTTATCAGCCGTTGCTTGATAACATGAGACGGAATGGTGACAAGTGGTCATGTTTCTAAATAAAACTTGCATTCATCAACATGTGCCAGACTTGATCTCCAGGAATGTGGACCGTGAGTGCTTGGGGAAGGGATGAAAACACATACAACAAAGCCTTCTTTGCAAAGCCTGAGCAGTTGCAGCAGTGGCACTGCTTCCTGGCTGTAAACATCTATAATATTTTTTTTGCACTGGGCTGACATATCAGAAAAATTGATCTGAAAGGATTAAAATGTTCTAGAAGGACAGAAACAGATGTCTCTGATGCAAGAGACAGGGCTACCTTTCTGTAGCTGTCTCTTCTGCAGTTACAGACCTCCTCTGAACGGAGAGGCAATTAAAAATATTGGGTGAGGAAACTGAATGTGAAAGAGAAAGAAAGAGGCTTTTACAGGTGAACACAGAAATTTCACTGCTTAGCATAAAATCCACAGGTCAAGATTCAGATTGGATGCATACTACCATACTACAATACTAAAGCAATTTCATAGAGCACTTTCTATTTGTTCGCAGCTGTAGGAAACAAACCACTAAGAAAAATGCTCCAGGCAAGGGATGACTGTAGCTTTGCATAAAGAAAGCAGGCTCTAATAATTTATTAATGCTGTCAGGGATCCAGAACATGAAAAGATGTATTTTATTCTCAATGCCAGAACAACTAATCTGCATTTACTAGCTGAGTGCAGCCAAAATCATGTTATATGATACATTCCAAACTCCAAAATATCAGAACAGGAACACACCCTAATTATCTTGGGGGATGCAAACCCTTTTGTCCAGTGGGAATTAGACATGGATACAATTGTTGTGTACACACACTAATCAACAACTTGGGCTTTAACCGCTATCAGCCTAAGCCACAGCTGAACTAGCAAAATTTCTACAACCTAGCATCAAATCTCTCCATTATTTACTTCCCAACTTCAACAAAGCAATGTTCAAACTTTGTGGAGTTTTTTCACTTCAGTAAGCACTGGAATGGAAAGGGTTATATGTTTAATTACATACAGGAGTGCTGAGCATGTTAGCTGAGAAGGCTAAGCTGAAATGATCTGGATGTAAAAGTAAATAAATATTTTATATACATTAGTTTAGAACTAGGACGTGATAACCTGCTTCATGATAACAGAATTAGGAAGTTTAAGTGTATAATATTACAGTTTATATCTCCCTGTCCCAAGAGTGATACAGAATCCTAAACTCTTACCCGTTCCTAAAGCGGACACTAACCGCTAATACTGACCAGACAATACAGCTCTTTTAAATATGTGTTTTGCAGTTTCTGAATGCAATCACTTTTCACTAGAAACTTCCTGAAGGTATTACTTGAACATTTGTCTCAGTAGGTGCTTCAAAAAACCAACAAAAAAATATGGCAAATACATTTTACGATCAACAACTGGTGATGTATTGCATCCTCTGAAACCAGCAGGCTCCTCGACTGTAATGCACCACTTCCTGACTTAATTATTCTGTAAGAACTACACAGTGTTCATTACTTTAAAACGAACCACTATAAAAGGAGCTGGAGCCACCAAAATGCTTCTGCTTACATAAAATTTACTGCTCCCATGCTTACAGATTTCAGAGCAGGAATGCAGTAAAACCATATGAAAAAAAGAACGGATGAAAAAAGATGACGAAACTAAACAAAACCCTTTGCTGCTAACAGGACTAGAGTATTACTAGTTCATATGTCCTTACACCACAGAAGTGTAAGATGTAAAGAATATGTACATTTTATGAAGTCCAAAATTGTTACAAAATTCTTGTCAGTAATGGGAGTCCATAGCACGACTCAGCAGAAAGTATTGAAACAAATAAACCAGTTTCGTCACGTATCAAACAACAATCCTATATTTAAGTTATGAATATTGCTATTATATTTTTGTCCTTGAGTAAAAAGAATCTTTAAACCCAATGTACATATGTCTACCTGCAGTTACTCCTATCCATCAGAGAAAAAATAATCAGGCAGAAAAACTAAGACTGAGTTTTGGAACTGCTCTTTTCCAAATCAAAGATGACAAATGCATTCTTTTGATTCCTCTGCCAAGAATTTTTTAGGAAACCCACACTTTAATCCACTTTTCAGCACTCATCTGAAGCAAGACAGTGCTGGAGCAAGGCTCGCTAAATCTGACTGCAAACAATCCAATGTCATTCTAGCAAATGATGTTTTGAATTGACTTGTCTTGAAGAAGTGATGTCGGGTACTGCAGATCAAAACAGGAAGGTGAATTTCACAGAAATGTGTTGATGCTTAAAAAACTCATTTCACAGTTTGTGACAAAAAGGCAAACAATAAAAAGATTTTAAATTAATGACATCTGCCATATTAATCTGTCCCACGAAGCACTTTAGAAACAGAACAACTGTTTTACCTGGCTGCAATAAGATCTAGAAGATGTTGCCACCTGTCATTGATCTTGCCAAGTTTGTACTCAATCTCTGATGCCTTACTCTCATGGCTGGCTTTAGCAAGTCGCTCTCCCATTTGCTGGAGCTGGATTTTGTTCTTCTGGGCTACAGCAATTTCCTCTTGATAATCCTGCACAGGAAAGAGCAATCAGAAGTCAAGGTACTTCCTCTGAATACATTCTGCTCTACACTACCAAAGGAACCATACAAAATAACAAGTGAATGTTGCTTTTTGGGTAATTGGTACAGTGGAGAGACACCCTCTTAAATATTAGAGGTGCAACCAGGAACAACTTTATCAGAAGAATAAAAAAAAAAACAAAACCAAAACAATCCAAAACACAACACTTTCTGTAAATATATTTGTTGTAGTTATCTCATTACAGGTAATTCTGACTGGACATTGAGTAAAGCATTCAGATGCCTTTGATTTTGCATTGACTTAATTTTCTGGTATACTGGGAGGTCCTACCTCAGGAGACAGGAAAATGCTGTACAGAGAGAGAAGAACACAAACACACAGTCTTACTGAAACTTAGAAACATCATCGTAAAGTAAAACCTCTGTTTCAGCTAATTCGGTATGCTCTTTGCAACACAAAACAAGTAAGCAGTTAAAGCACAGGATGTAAGTACCGATGCATTGCACTGTACCTTTTTAAGTTTCTCAATCATTTCTTCTATGAGGATGTCACCATTTTGAGAAACCTTACTTTCCATTTGTGTCAGCCATTCACAGAGCTCCTTGTTCTTCTCACTGAAGACAGCCCACTCATTCAGTCTCTCACTAACTTGTTGTCGACGTAAGGAGACCTTAAAATATTTGCAGAGCGTAAATAACGAAGCAGTAAATGCACTTAAGAGATGCTTGAAACACTTCGTGCCTCTCTGTGAATTCTGGGCTGGAAAAGTGTTTCAGCCACCTACCTGCTGTTAAACCAAACCGGAGCTGTACTGCAAAAATTGTGTGCTTCTCTATGAGTTTAGAGGTAACTGTTAATCTCAGGTTTCCTGCTAGCTACATCCTGTGCGCAGAAGGGCATCCAAGCGTTACACCCAGTAGCCCAAAGCTTTCATTAGAACATAAAAAAAAAAAATTCTTACAATTTTTGCTCACTTATAAAATGTTTATTTTTAGTCTAAGAGATTAAATAAAAAAGGGAGATATAAATGCTTGACCAAAGCAAAAAAATATATATATATGCATATACACATAGCATAGGCCAAAAGACTGTAATTTGTGCATAAGCATGATTTGTAAGTATGACGCTAAATCAAAGATACACTATATTCTGCAAAAGCAATTTTCTACTTGAGTCCCAATACACTCATTTCAGAGAAAACTATTTCTCCTGAATGGGAATAACACTTTGAGAGATTCAAAAGGACTGACAGGAAAGAACAGGCATAAAACATCAACCAGGCAAATGATGTTGTGAATACAGAAGGAAGATATTGCTGCATTTAAGAAATTACCATAGCAGTGGTACCATCTTGGGCTATGAATAGTAACAGACATCAAAGATGGACACTGAAATCAAAATAGCAGCGGAGGGCAAGCAGAATAGTCCCCTCTCCAGTTTCAGACATTTGTACAACTACTGCCTTCCTCCCCAGGGTAATCTGCATTGTTTCTGACTTTATATCAGCACTTCAGCTGAGAAGATGAAAAGTGCATCTGCTCTTTCATAAACAAAATTGATGGGCTCTTTAACTACTGTGTTAAGTTACACTTGATCTCTCATTTCCTTTTTGCGGTTCTAAACTTGATGGCAGCTTTCCGGAAATAGCAACGGTTGAAGAAAGTGTTGTGCTAGGTTACATCCTGACACATTCAGTACACACAAAAGTAAGATAAAACTTCTTTAGTCAGCCACCTCCTTTACAGAAACATACATGCAGCGACTACAGCGTGGTTTAGATGTATCTACATTGGCTCATCCAAATGCAAGTAACTCACAGTAGAGTTCTGCGTAGCATTTTTCCTACTTTGGGGGTGGTTTTGAAGCCTTCACAGGTACCTTACATGAGGTAACTATTTCAAAGTTAGCCTTGGTACGTCTGGACTGAAATCTCTACTGAACCACAGAAATAATATCAGGATAATCAGAAAAGCTCGGTGAGGGAGACCCCACTACCCAGATTCTGAGTGCAAAATGGAGGCAAGAAACACTGCCTTCTAATAGCATCATGCACCTGAAAAATTACACAATACTCTTCAGCTCATTTTGTAGCCAAGCAAGTCACCCTCAGGCTAGGAGAAATGCAGACACCAGCGTCTGAAGAACCAGAATGTATCAGCAGAACTGAAGGTACAACACAGTAATGTTGAATGGGAAGGGGACATCCTTTCTGAATACAGCTCCATCAAAGCACAGTAAAACTGTATCACTTCTGTTTTCCCCAGCCAGCCATGCCACAGTCCCACAGCACACAGTAAGACTTTTCTATCGGTTTTTCAAGGCTGCTTAAATACAGCCTCACGGCCATGATAAACTTCAAGAGATCTAGAAACAGTAGCATTAGCTAAAGGAAGCATTTCAATGGATGTCTTCCCCGATTCAGCAAAAGTTCAGTTTTGAACCTGTGTCTACAAGCATCTTTCCTAAAAGCTGCCACTTGCATTCAATTTTTCTCCCAACGCTTTCGTAGACTGCATACTTCTATCAGTGCTCAGTACTATACTTGCCTGGTGGCACAGCTCCTCCCACTGCCTGTGCAGAAGCTCTATGCGCTCACTGAGGATTGAGATATCATCTGCACTGATATATATAGACAGGGTCTCCTTCAGCAGAGAGAGGTGTGCAAGGTCATCTGTCCATCCTTCAACAGCATTCTCTAACTCCTTAAAAGAAGCACACAAGGAAAAAGGACAAGTTTGCTAACAAACAAAAATTTGAATGTGTTGATGAAGCACAAAGACAAGCATTGTTATCTCACTGATGTGAGACAATGTCATATTTGAGTAGACGCACCATTTCAAGTGGACTGTTTCAGCCCTGTTTAAAAGAAAAGGAGAACTATCAATCCCACCTGTACCAATATTTTCAGAGTTTTGAGAGAGGTAACTCCCCAATACAGAATGATACATCAGCCTTGTAACAAGTAGTAACAAACCAACATACTACTCCAATCTCCCTAAAGTTCGAAAGTGTTTAAGAATTCCAAGTATTGATTTGGACTTCTCTGTATCGAAAACATTTTCAAGTTGTAATCCATTTCTAAACTGCCAAGAACATAGCATAAAAGTGTTATCTAAGATCCCCCTCAGTAATCTCACCTCAAATAAAAAGCACTAAAACAACGGTTTAGATACCATGAGTTTAAATTTGAAGTTAGAATTTATATAATAAAAACACACCAGTATTTTGTGCTTCTACAGTACTTTTCAGACTCTGTTCTGATCTCACTTTGATCAGATCTGTGTTTACCCTGCAGGATTTGTATTATAGTGAGATTACTCAGGTATTATGTTGTCCAAATGTTATGTGGATAGTTTCTTATCACAGGGATGGCTGACTGGTTTGCAGGTTACTGCACAAAGGCAGGCAAAGATGAGACAATAATCAACAGAGAACAAGTGCTTTACCTTGCAACGAATCTGCTCTGCATGCAGCTCATCATGGTGTTCTGGCAAAGGCTGAGAAAGCATTTTTTTGAATGATCTTAGCTTCTCCAGGGAGTCTGCTATGCCCTTCTCAGAGTTTTCCCAGTCCTGAAGGCAGAAGACTTATTAGGCTTCCATTCATATCTGCATTATACTTATGTCAGTTGATTTGCATAACTAACCACTAAACAGTGAGAATTTTTTCATAATAATAACATGTCCTCTAAATAACATAGTCCAGAGCTTGAGTCATGTGTACAACTGTGACAAATTTTTGGTGTGTATGTCTCTGCTAGTAGAAATACACAAGCCAAAGCCTCTTGTTACTACAATGTTGTCTAGATCCAACTCCATCCTTTCAGAAAAGCCTCTCCTGACAAAATTACATTTCACTTCCTTTCTTGAATGCCTGTATCAAAACCTCTACTGTTCTTTGACAAAAGCTCTAATCAGGTGCATTAATCACCAGGACAAAAAAAAGTGGTTGGAGAACTACAAATTCAGGTCAGATTCAAGTACTTGCAGTATTTCCTCTAAATTATGACTCTAGCAGCTACACTCAGCTTTAGTGATTGTATACTTTTTAAAATTTTCAATGTGGCCAGTGCAATGAAACCATACCAATCATCATGGGACAGACCTGCCTCACCTGCTTGTTAAAGCCTACTAAAAAGGTACTTACAGAAAGGAAAATCTCTTTAAGCCCATCAACTGAAAAAGAACGCCAGTTGTGTGCTACAGAACTTGTTTGCCTTAATAATCAGTTTCAAAATATTCTCCTTCTACCACTGCCTTTGTATTTCTCCCCTTCCATTTTTTTCCAGTCTATGTCAGTATGTCATGATCATCTTCAGGAGGGAGAACTGCAAACAATACGTCTTGCAAAAAACCCTCTCTTTAGTGTCTTCTTTCTTCTCTCCTTAGTAAGTAATATGACCTTACATGACAATAGTCTGTTCTCAGTGCAACACATACTCTTCTAGAATAGACGCTTGAGGTTGCCATTTGGCCAGAAGACCACTAAAAAGTCATGTATTTAAAACCAAGGCAGCATAATGTAATGAGGACTTGTCTGTGAGACAACGTATGCAGTTTGCATGGTACTTTCCCTAGTTCCTCACCTTCAAGCACCAAGTTCCGTATTTTCATTGAGACAATAGTTCCACAGAACATTTAGTCTCCCTAGATAACAGCATTCATGACTAAAATTTCCTGACATAATTCTCACAAGAAGCCAAGGTACAAGGAACAAGGCTTGAAAGAGGAAGAAAAATTTACTTATCTGAATTTTCCCAAAATAATATTTCATTTTCTTGCATTGCTTTGCTTCTTGCTATTTAGAAATAAACCTAAAGTGTCTGTGATTCTGCAGTTCTTCTCTGAAACTATTCTAAAGTACTTGTCCTGTTCTATTAATACACATAAGTCCAATTTTCATTTTCCTCCCTAGAATGAGCAAAAGGGAAAAAAACACAGACCAGATTTAAATCCCAGCCTATCAACTTCTGTACTTTAAGTGAGGTCAGCAGGCCTTCTGGACATTGCTTATAATACAAGGCTGCCTCCTCCAAGATTACAGAAGTTTATCTAAACTAGCAAATACTCAAGACACTGGAAGGAAACAGACTACTAATACATTGCTAGATAGATCTTGACATTGGCATGTAGAAAAAATAAGACAGGTCTAACTTTCAATACAGTATGTATAAAAATTAACACTTTTGCTCTATGTTGAAAATAAGACTGGTAGGAATATCCTTTACTGGCAGTATTCTGGAAATAACAGTTAAAAGATATCAACTAATATGCAAACCTACTGTGAAGTATTAACACTCTTAGTTCCAGAGGTGGTGAAATGAAATCGTGAGCTCATGTAGCATAAACGCAATTCCAGTCTTTGTGCTTATGCCTTGAGAACACTTTTCTTCAACAGGTTTCACAGTGAGAAACCACAAACTTGCTGAAGAAGTACAAAAGAGATCACACACTTACTTTCAGTAGTAAAGCAAGCTGTTTCTTTTGTTGCTCCAGTTGGGTGCTAGCTATCTTCCAGCGCTCCTGAATTTCCGTAAGCTCTGTCTGCAGGGCTGCCTCAGCTCCACTATCAGCAGAGAGCAGCAGTTGCTTCCCAGCTTCCACAGTGAGGATATAACTCCCTTGCTGTCTTAGGAGAACTTTCTCTTTAAGCTGAAAAGATTAACAGTTTTCTGTCAGCATTGTCTTTTTAGTCACGATTAGAAATTCACTACAATTAATTCTAAAGCCCATACTTTAATTGATTGCATACCTTGGCTTAAGCACGAGCTACTGCCCAAATGCTTTACCCAAACCTGTTTCGCATCATTTACTGTAGCAGACCTTTAGAAAATTTCTCCAAGGAGATAAAAACATGAAAGAGTTCATTTTCTACATTTGCTCTTAAAGAGAAATAGTTCCTATAGAGTTATGCTAATAAGCTTTACTATTATATAGATCTTCCAGCCAAAACTCTTCAAGACACCAAGCTGCTAAATAGATACTTTTAACCTCACATGAAGATGGACTCTCAAGATAGCCTTTTTTGTTAGCTAGAATACATTTCTCAGACAGGACATCATTATTTTTTTCAATGTGATGTTAGCTACAAAGCAAAAGCAGAAGTAAACAAGGCTTGAGAGGGCCCAGTAAGTTCTCCATTGCATGTTCTTTATGAACTCCAACTTTTGTTTCCATCACACTGCTGCTTCTGAGGCTCTGCCAGTTCCAAAGAAGAACTGACATCCAATATTGCTTTCTGCAAAGGAGACAGTCTGAATCTAATACATTTTAAAAAATGTTTTAAATGATGAAGGCTATAAAAAAGGCAGGGATTTTTCTCCTCTTTCTTCAAACACACTCAACATACCTGCACTTCATCCAGTAGTGCTCTGGCTTGCTGCAATGGGATAGGACCATTGCCCAGCCCACCCACCGGTTGACAGGATATTTCCACCAGCCACTTGAGCAGCTTCTCTGACATCTCCCTATAGCGTTGCCACTGATGAATCTGGCTGTCAATGATTCCCCTCCTCTGCTGTGCCCGGCGAATTATTCCCTGCCATTGATTGCTTAGAAGAGTCAGCTTCAGATTAAATTCATCCCTATTATAAATAGATATATAAATAAAAATACATAGTAACCTTCATACTTTGATCTGTTTTTTTAATGAAATAAGCTGAAGGGAAGGAGAAGATGTTCTCTGGTGGTCAACTATGAAATGCTAGGAGAAAAGCACTGAAGTCTCATGATAGTTGACTGAGGATGAGAAATTCACACTTCGTGTCCTGGGAGAATCAAAGGGCTCCCATTATTGAGACATTAAAAAACCCAAACTTAAACACACAAAACTCTTTTACCTTCTCACCAGAAATGTACAAAGAAAATCCACAGGTTTTGCCCATTTGGATTAGCCAAATTCATAGTACATTGTGGAGATTTCACAATTCATCCCCAAATCTACTAAGAAGCTCAAAGCTGGCATAAGATACACACATTAACAAAATTCTCACATCCCAATAAACAGTTCATCTTATATTAGGACCATGATACCCCTTAGCAAAGTCAATGCATATGTACAAATGTGAAGCCACTGGTGTTTCACCGATTTTCATTCATTTGATTTCAAGTGTTTACAATAAATTCTCAGACAGCAGTGAACTCCTGTTCCATCACATTTAGCCTGCAGGTGTCCATTTACGGCAGCAGGAAATCCTCTCGGCAGAGGCAAATGCCCAGGTGGCATAAATCAAGTGCAACTCACTAGATCTGTCACTGCAGGCTCCTTTGGTGAAAGTCACATTGTGAATGTACAACAAAACAGACATATATGTAACACGCTTGATAATCCAAGACAAATCTTTGTCAAAGATACAGCCTCAAGCCTGACGAATTCCCAAATGCATTCACACATTCACATACCCTGTAGAACACTGTCTTATTTAAGAACTGGCTAATTAATCGCTTAGTAACTTCTACCTCAGAAGAGCATGAGCTGAACACTGACATCTGCTGCCTTCTCTGTTGGAAGTCCCCCACTAGTCTAAGTATTACTTCACACAAGCAGCAGCAACAACACCACAGGAATGTCTACCTGTCATCCACCTGTCCTTGTTCTAGGAGGTGCTGCCCATCAGAGATAATTGAATGCAGAATCTGCTGGCGGCTGAACATCTCTGCCTGGAATAGCTGTTGTGCAGGAGACAAGGATGTTAAAACAAGATCTTACATTTTAATTCTATCTATGCACTGGTAAAAATGAATTTTCATGTATTTAATCTCATTTCAAATTAATTCAATGGGAGTTTTGTCATGAGCTTAAACAGAATCACATTTGAAAATCTCATTGCTGGAGTCACTGCTTCTAGTAATTATGTAAAAAAAAAAAAACCAAATGAACTATTGAAAAGCCAAATAATATCAACAGGAGCTAGGTTTATATCTCTGAGTACAACTGCGTGATTTGCACTATGATTTACAACAAAATCCAGATAGGGTATTTATTGCATGGACAGAAAGGGCACATTTTATTTTCTGACATATTTAAGAATATTATAGTCCTTTGCCTTGTTAAATTGAATTTATGCACAGTTCGCATGTGATAGTGCTATACAAACTTTTAATACAATTTCACACTGCCAACAGAACTTTAAAAGAAACGGTCAGCTATGTGTAGAGCTAGAAATCAATTTCCCACTTCTTCCAATTTTCCCAATTTATTTTCCGATTTTCCATCTGTCACAATAAAATTTCACAGTACTTTTAAAACTCCCTTTTCTTTAAATATTACTTAAGACAAAAAATTACCTAAGTACTACTTAAGCAAAGATGACTTAAATATATACTACTTAAATTTATTTTTAAGAACGTATTTTCTTTTAGTAATGGACCATGTTTCCAGATCAGGTTGTTCAGGAATATTCTTACGTTGATGAAGGTACAAATAAGCATCAGCTCAGGACTGGATCCACTCCACATTCAAAAGGTTTTCATGGATATTAAAAAAGAAAGTATACTGGTATGAAGCTTGAGATTTTTTTTTTTTGGTGTTGTTACGTTTGTGATGGTGATGTTTGTGATGGTGTTTGCAGTCGGCAGAAGTTCACCCTTGCCTGAACTGAAAGTCACTATTCCCCAAATCCTGATTACACCCTTGTTACATGGCTTTCCACTAGCTTAAATGGCGATGTACAATCCCTGCATCTGCAACTGTCAGCAAAATACCCACTGGCACCTACACAATTAAATCCCTTGTATGTAGCTTAGGACTTCTACATGAGGGACTAATTTTTGAAAATGAGATTTTGCCTCTCTGAATCATTGAGTAAATTTTTGAAAATGTTACCCAGGTCATAAATTTTCCCGTAGGAAGAAACAGTGTTACCTAATTCCCTTGCAGAAGTATTTGACAGTGTTCTTTGTATACCTCGGCTCTTGTGAATGACTGAGCCTGAACCAGAAGGAAACTAATTGCTCTATTATCTCATGAACAAAACCACAATACTGTGGGGCTGAGAATTTCAGAAAGCTGAGCAAGAAGGCAGAAAGTTGACTTCCAGTCACATCTATTTCTGTCAAGTTAGGGGGCATGGATGAATCACAGGAGGCAACTGCATCTCCCAGTGATGCTGACAGATTGAGACTGAACAGAACGCAACTGGTTAAATAACCCCACCAAAACCCAATGAAACCAAACCCCCGAAAAGCAACAATTGCTGTATTTAAGAGGACAGGTGAAACAAAAGCTTATCTAACACGAGGAACTCTGCTTAGGCTGGACATAGTAAAAAAGCAGAGACGTTTCTGTCAACTTCCACCAGCTCTCCACATGTACACTGCTGTCTCTGTGCAAAAGAGGGATACTCTGTTATGTGGGAGCACTTGCCACCCCAATTGCTTCTCATACGTAGATCACTAGGAATCACAGAAATAGGAATTCAAAGGAGGAGAAAGGGAGGGCAGGTCTGGGAATACACAAAAGCAGCACACTGGAAAAAACGTCAGTAATTGAGTTGGCAAGGAACTTCCCCTTCCCCTGCCAGCACTTTCTCAACTGCTTGTCTTGGTGCATTCCCACTGCACAGGAGTCCCAAGCAATGCACCAGGTTTGCAAATGGATTATCTGGAGAATTGCCCAAGAAGACTGCAAGATCATCCTGACAGACTTATCGGATGCAGATGCCAGTGTTAGTGCATGATATTTGAAAAAGGTATCACCTCCACGTTCTGATTTCTAACTTTCAGTGGAAAGTTATTTCTAAATAAGGCCACTGAGGTAGCTGGGGTCCTCTTTGAATAAACACCAGCAAAGTTATGAGTCTGCACTGGACAATTGATAACAGAGCTGGAGGCATTTCAATATCCATTCTGGGAATGCATGTGGAAAGAGAGTATTTTCTCATCATCTTCAAAAATACAAAGCAAAAATAATCTGAAAATTCATCTCAAGAAGTTTACACATTTGACCCTTTCAGCTGCAAGGAGGGGAAAGAAAATTCTTCATGAGTATCAGGGGGCACTGCAATGAACACTGAGTACTGAATACATTTAGATTATATAAAATGTCAAAGTAGAAAAGTAGAAAAAATAGATGCTGTTTACAACCTTTTCTTAGGATGAACTGCAGTATTTAGAAAATCAGATGTTAGTTCTCTAAATTCTGAGAGATGACTTCATAGCTGTAATATAAAAAGCTTCAATAGAGTGCCTGAGTAACACTCATCTGAGCTAACTGCTCAGGTCAAGTTTCAGGAAAGAATTAATCTGAGATCTCAAGACAACTGAATGAAAGAAGATTTCCATTAACAGCTTTCAAAAAATTATATCTATGACTGGACACGACAGCAGCAGGAAATTATGCATTTCGACAGTAATGATTTCTGGACATTCAAATCTCAAAGACCTGACATAACTTACAAGGACACTGTCCAGTTAACGCTGGCAGCACCGAGAGGAAATGAAATGGATGACATTTGTGAAAGCAAAGGCAGTTAAATGCTAAAGCAAGCGAAAATGCTTGTGAATTACTTTCCGCTGTCAGACACTCAACCAAACACAATGCAGTGAGATATAAGGCAAGAGTGGGGGAAGGATGTGACTTTCTCTACAATCTGGCCTGAATCTGTGGGTAGGTCAGCTGAAAAAGTTGTGGGAACTGAAACTACTGTGGCCACATGGGAGCTCTGGTATGAAAATGGACATATCTTACTTGATCTTTACCAGGATTCTTGGTAGCAACAATATGGGTGGAAAAAAAATGTGCATCACTTCACTGAAGAATCATAAAGGCATCTGCTAGTAAAAACTCTGAATCAGTTTTTCCCAGCAGCAAAAGCTGATCTAGTTCTTGATTTGTTACAAACAAATTGCATGCATAAATACACGATGACTTGCCTCATGTGCCCTCTGTTGTTCTAAAAGGCTCTGGTAGTTTCCTGAAATCTCTGCTGCCAGTTTCTGCTCAGTCTGAACTAATAAATCCATCCAAGTCTCACATTTCTCCAAGAAGGTCTGCTGTTGCAGCAGGAAAGACTGCAGTTTACTGAAAGAAAGAAAGATGGATCCAGGTAAGGTCTCCTCCTCTCACACACAGGGTTAAGAGCCACGCAATAACTTTTCCAGCAGAATTCCAAATCAGAGGGTAACTCTTTTCCAACTCAGCTGCCTAATTCAATTTATTTAGTCAACACTTTGAAAAGTAGCAGTCTTCCTCATTTCAAATTCAGTTAATTCTGTTAATTAGTGGCAAAACAAATATCTCAGATCACTGGCTTCACTCTTTACTTTTAAGTACACCAAAGAAAAGGAGCTTTGATTCATTATGTATCTGAAACGTTTTTTATATTCTGCAAATGCACACTTTCTAGCTGTTGTAATCTATGAAAACTATACAACGATCTTTAGCTATCCACACCTGAATCTCTCCATAGTCTGAGATGAGATGAGAGACCAGCGTCTGTTCAGATTCTGCATTCTTTTGATTTCGTTATCATTCAGAGGAAGCCTGTAACCCAGCTCATTAAGGCGATCCAAATCCGGGGCCATGCTGCTGAACTTCAGCATCCGACTCTGCAACAAACAAAAAAAATGACAACTGGAAAGTTCGGTAATTACACTATTATAGACTGCAAGATCATGAACTTGCACTCAGTTAAATTTGGAAAGGCTTTGGTCGCCACCAAGTGGCAAGCAATCGCTATGCCAGGGAAAAATTGCATTTCCAGTTTTCAGCTGCTGGTCCCAGATCACACCAAGATTTACCATCAGGTTTAAGGTGCACAGATAAGTGAACTCAAACTGCACTGAAGTGTTTTGCTGAATTAGGGATTTACCACTCAGAGCTGCAAAAGTAGGCTAGTGTTTGAAGCCATGCATTTATATTGCCAAAATAATGAGCCTCTTTTATCTTGTTTCTTAGCCTGAATACTAGGTAGGCAAATTCCCATTGAACTTACTAATTTTTTTTTTAGTTTTTTGTTTTGCAGTACAGAAATATCCAATTCACTATGTTAGGAAGATGTCCTAGTTTTTAGCACGCCCCAAGTGGAATTATGTGCATAGTTAATCCTGACAGAAAAATAATAGAAGATTAAAAGGACAAAAACAGCCTAGATGGCAAAAGTACATCAACGTCCTGTCCAAGCCTCTGAAAGAAGATGGGAAAATGAAGACCCACAAAAAGAAAGAGTGAAAGAGCTCAAATGGGGATCACTTGGTACACAGTATGAATGTTTCCTCATTATATCAAGATACCCAAAATGAATGGACTTAATCCTTAAACTAAACACCACTGAAACAGGACTTGAATAATTTTTTAAAAAGTCAAGAAAAAACAAGATGAAGGAAATCTCCAAAAGCTGCTAAAATCTTTATTCCCATTTTGATTTAATATTGATTTTACTTTGAACAGTTTTCCTGTCCTTTTCTTCTTTACTCAGAGGCAAAGTAACATGGACAATCGCACTTTGACCACCATCAAACTTCTAAGTTCTCGGTCTTATACTTTGCATGAGTGACAGTCCTTTATTAGGTACATGTACTTGGGCATATCCTGTACCACAAATAACCAGGCTAACAGAAAAAATATCAACACTTCCTGCATTTATTATTCACCTTGAGTTCCTCCATTCTATTCTGTATTGCTGAGAGATCAGATGAGTGACTGGGATCCTGTGCTTTCAATATTTCTTCTGCTTCTGTTATCCAGGTCTCAAGGACTTGCAGGTTCTTGGCAAAGGTTTGATAGTCCAGCACTCCAGCCTTGAACAGAAAAGGACCCACAGTTTAGGAATGTCAGCCACACAGCATCCATACTGACATTACACACGTGATTATTCTCATTATAGATTTGCAAACAGCTGTATAGGCCAGAAGCAATTGTAACAAGCAATTAGCGACATCTACTGAACAGGCTTTGACACAAATGGCAGGCGTCAGTCTGGTCACTGACATTAATAGGAAAAAACAATTCTACACAATTATTCAGAATCTCTCCTTTGTTCTACTGTTAAAAAACTAGCTAGGAAGAGAGGTTGTCTTCAGGGAAGTGGCAGCTGCAGATCCAGCTGTTAGCACTATTGCTGCCCACAGAGAGCACGATGCCCTTGGCATTCCAGATAGACGCTTTCCTCCATGAGGTCTGCTATTCTCTTCCCAGAATTTGGACCTGACAAAGTCTCTATGTTGGACTTGAGCATATTTTCTACTCTCAGCTTTGGCTTCCAGGGAAGTCTAGGACATGCTGATGAATAGGTAATCTCTTTTCCCAGGCAACTTTAGCTAATTTATGTATTTTCAGGTGCTATAGGATGATCAGATTCAAGGACTGAAAACACTCTCTGCATACCTGAAGTACAGTCTGTTGCTTGTGGAGAGCCTGTTCCAGGGCTGACAGATTCTGGTGCAGAGAAAGATGATCAGACTGTATAGCTGCTGCTGCTGAAGCCTCCACCTGGCTTTTTAGCTCCTCTCCCAGTTCTTGAAGAACAACCAGTGATTGCTGTGCTGTCTTCAAATCCATGAGTACCTCCTGTGGCAACACATTGCATAAAGATATGAATAGTTAACCTGACACTGCTGATTTCCTTCTCCCCTGACTTAAAGGGGGAATGAAATAACCGAACTCCACCACTATAGAAAATCTTACATTTACTACTGTATTTCAATGCCAAAGTGGCCACTCACACCCTGTATGAAAAGGAGATTATGTGCAGAATAAAAAAAAAAAAAAAATACATCAAAGTACCTGTGCACAGAGGAACAGAAAGAAGTGACTGCTCAGCTACCTTTGAACAAGCCTGAGTTACTGATGAGGCAATAGTTGTTGAAACAAACTTTTGAATCTACTGATATGCTGGTCCTAAGCAGTGGCAGCCCTCACTGTGGGTCAATTCAGGTTTATTCGAACTGAACAATTTGAATTGCCAGTCCAGATGATTATGGTCGCAAATGCTCAAAAGCACATGAATATGTTAATTTTTCTTCTTGCAATTGTTTTGCTTACACTAAGGCAATTAACCTTTTCATTTTCTTTGTCAAGGACTCTTAACATTAACTAAAACTCCAAAGAACCAAAACGTAACCAGAGACAGAAGAAAAACTATCATGCTGTCTTGAGATATAGTCTTGAAAAAGGAAGAACCTCAGGTTTCAGAGTGAATAGTGTCCTGCTATAAGGAAGGATAGAGACATCCCCAGAACATACACAGTCTCTTTTCCTTCAGAGAAAGTGAACAGCCTTGATCAATGGAAATATAGTCAAAGGAGTTTGTGTTTCTTTCTATTATAAGGTACTCAATAGATTTGGTAGAGAGATTTTCCCAAGCAAGAACACCTTCGATAAGCAAGGACTGAATCAAATGATGCAATTTAACCACCTTCTTCAGAGAGAAGACTTCAGATACAAGCTTCTGAAACACCACCACAACAAGTAATGATCACATCAAAAGTATGAGAAACTCATGAGATTTGAGTAGCAGATGTGAAGCTGTCTCTCCTGTGCCTGAGATGCATCAGGAAAAAGAAACGTGTTTGCAGGCAAGTTTCCAATACAGCAAGTGTAGAGTTTAACAAAGGAGAGCCTCTTGTGAATTTTAGCCTACAGAGCTGTGAAAAACTGCAAAGCTTAACTGAACATACATTGCAGTCCTGAATCCAAGTTGTAACTTCATCATCAGCAATGTCTTTGCTGGTGGCAGTCTTCAGGAGTTCACTGGTCTGGTCTTCCCGCTGACGGACTGTGGAAGAGCACTGCTGGTAACAGTCCTTGTACCTCTGCCACAGCTGAAGGAGGGCCTTACTGGCACGCAGCCGCTCTGCAATCTCCTGCAGAAGGTTGTTCCACCTGGTGGAGAGACTGGGTGAATGATCAAAGCCTGGGAGTCCACAAGAACTACCTCTGCCCCTCTTCCTCTCTGCTGTTTCCCATGGTCATTGGGCTTTTAAATTTGGTAATAATCAAGATCCAGACATTTATTAGCAGTAGTAAATGAGAGTTCTGCTCCAGCTCTCAGCAAAAAGAATAACCCCACCCATCCCCACAAGTCCCCAAACTTCCAAAAACCGTAATAAAATATAACAGAAATAGAAATGATGGAAAACTGGGTGAATGGATAAACGCAAATTTACCACTGAAAGTAAAGTTCAACACACAGCCATTTTCTACCTCATATTCACTTCTTTCAAATTGTTGCTAAGTGTTTCAGTCACTGGTGGGTGACATTCGCTCAACAATTGACTGGTCACAGAACCGAATTTCTGTAAGCTGTTGTCTTGCTTTTCTAATTCATCTTGTAGGCTCTAAAACAATAAAAGAATAACAATAATTAAAAAAGATACATGATGTATTACAATTGCAAGATGTGGAAACATTTCAAAATAGTATGTCTCAATTACATCACACAGGTTATAAATGCAAAACTTGTTTCATCTAAATAGAAGATTTCTTCATATAAAGACTGTTGCTAGAGTCATTTGATTCAATATCAAGGTGCACGAAAAAGTAAATTTTAACCTAATATGTTCACAAAATGTCAAAATCTTGTAGAAGAAATTATTCTAAACAAGTATTGCTTTATTCTGAAAATAAGGTTCTTACTCTGTAATTTATCAGTCTCAATTACTGCTGGGAGGGAAAATGCTCCTTTATTTTTTTTTTTAACCTTAAATATTTTTATGCGCATTATTACAGTTTCAACAACCCAGCAAATCTCAACCTAATTAAACAGTATAGTAAAAATCTTAATAAGCCAAAAAAGTAATTTTCTGTATCTATTGTTCTACTGACTCCTCTTCTCTGACATGTGAAAAATTAAAGCCTAAAAGAGTGGCTGCAAAGTGCATTGATGCTCTTTAAATACTGATTTGAAAAGTGCTGTTCATGCTTAGGGAATTTGGCTTTATATACATGTAGACTTCAAAACACGCAAAATATTTAAATGATAAATTTGCTGGCAATCTGAAAATGTTTGCATAATTATTTTTGATCCCAAAGACAAGAAATTTATTTGAAACAAGGTTATTCTATGTACTAGAACAATAATTTTAATTTTTTTTACTTTAATTATTTAATTTATTTCAATTAATATTAAATTATAATTGTGTAACAGGAGTCTAATGGAATTTTTTGCATTTCTTGCAGTGGAAAATCGCTTGAACATTTGAATATCTCAGCTTTTGGCACACTATCTTCTTTGATCTTCAATCTACTGCAACCACGGGGTTGCGAGGGGAGGAGGTTAAAATGAGATCTCAACATGCATCAGTAGCTCAGAAGCCTGGTGAAGCAGAGTGAGGAACTTTAGTTTTACTGGTCAGTAGCATGATTTTAAAACTTCTAATGATTTGACAGTATGGCTCCAAATTTAAAGAACAGCATCAAAAATCTAAAAAGAAAACAACTATCACCATTTTAATTCTCTGCAAAATGACAAACGCAATGGCTACTTGATAGTATGTCCTCTCAATGTCACGTGACTTTTATGTGCCAGTATGTCTGCACTTCCATTTCTTACAAACCAAAATGTATAGTTATCTGCATCCATGCAATGAGGACAAAATTAATCCTTGAATCCATCCTTAATATGTCAAGAGGTAGGGTATTCTTTTCACCTGAAGATTATCAACTTGGACTTTCACAGCTTCCAAAGAACCAGTAAGAAGATAAAATCGCGACAAAGAATATCTGGCTTCTGTCAGGTAACTATTCAGTTCTTCATAAGCCACATTGTAAATGCTCCACTGATCAAGAACAGATTTTAACGACATCTTCTGTTGGCTAACCTAGGAGGAGGGAGGAAGAGAAATAAGTAAATGAAAAGCCTTCAAGATATTTGGGGTTTGTTTAAACTATTTCCTCCCTTTTGATCTCAGATACGACTTGTTCTACATGCCTAACCTTAAACCTGTTGGAGATCGAAGATTTTGCACAACCATCAGCTGAGCTTACACTGGCTGCAACATAAAGTTCTGCTTGATTTTATAAAGCTACGATGGCAGGGACTGAGAAGCTATCAAATCCATTCTACTTCAGTCCAAAGCAGGATCAAGAGAAACTGTTTTTAAGACCATGAAACATATATCCCTAAGGCAGGCAATGAGGCCAATGAAAGTCAGCAGAGAGGCCAGCACGAACACACTGCATTCCCTCTGAGAAGGTTGACTGATGTTGATCCAGCTTTGGACAATGACAATTAATGCTGATCTCTTCCTTATTCTGCAAGGCCTGTGTGCTTGAAAAGGTTGTGCCTTACAGATCATTTGGTACCTTTCCACTAAATATCAGGAAACATCTAAAAAGCTTCAATTACAAGAATTAAAAGCATCCTTGAAATGGAAAACATTATATCCATTTCATGTGGAGCGTACACACAAACTTGGGGATGAATAGAAACAGAAACACAATTCAGAATCTCCTCCCCTACATTACAGAAGAAATCCCAGAGCTGCAAACTGCTAATTCTCCTTCTCCTCCATGCCCTGCTCCTGGAGCTATAATTTGTCCCTTGATGATTCTTTTACCATGTGATCCAAACTGGCCCAGGAATGGTTAATTTCTTGCAGCGTATTCGTAACAACAGAACAGACTTCTTCCTTCTTGTTCTGTATCAAAGAAAGACCACTCTGTTCTACATTTTCTACTTCTTTTTCCTTTGTTCTTATTGATTCTTCTAATTCCTGAAATGAAAAAGAAGATACTTGAGCATTTTTGTTTGTTTAATTGGTTAGATGATGCCTTGAGATAGAAAAGATGCTCATGAGCTCATTAGCTTAAAAAAAATAGGAAAGTCAGGCTTGCATACTTTGGTTTCAAGTCTCAAGAGAATCATAACTCATCAGCAATTTTATACGGTATTTCATGTTCCCTTTAAAGCATAGTTGTTTGTCTTTAAATAGAAGCATGTCCTCTGCATTAAACTTCTGTGTAATCTTCTGTTCTCATGTAAGAGTCCAAAACTCATTAAAAATAGGACAGCAGTCTAAATACATGGGAAAATTGTTCTATGTCTTAATTTGTCCTAGAACACTGAGAGGGCTTTTTAATTAATCCAAAGTTGGCTCAAGCCTCCGAAAAGACCTGAATTTTGCCACCTAAGGCAAAGGACAAAATGACTTCCTAAAGATGTCAATTTGCCATGCCTCCCCACATGAATTGAGTCTTTATTCCTTTGCCAGGTCCTGGTAAAGCTCCTTGGCCCAGGACAGTGAGTCTTCCCCTTTTCTAGATTACAAGTACATTGGAGTCCAGCCAATGACAACAAGCAACAGGCTGCAGGAATTTTCCTTATTGCCTCCTCAAGGCTGCATGCCATTGGGAAGCATTCATGAGCTTGATATCATTTTGCTCTGCTCAGTGTTCCCACACACTAGCCCAAGAAAATGGGAAGAAAATGAATAGTTAGTGTGAAAATAGTGAAGAAAACAGGGCCAAGTACATAAGCACTGAGGCCATGATGACTTGTTAGTGGCTAGTTTTACTGCTTCAGGCAAGTGCTGTGTTGTTGACTTAAGATGACTCTAGATTGATTATGGAAATGCTGATTCGAAGTTTGCCAGTTTTATCATATTTTACTAACAAGTGAAGTACAGAAGCTCAGTTACGTAACATCCACTACTCACAAAGCCTGTGATCTTCCTCATGCCTCAACAGCATGAGAATGAAGTTACAGAATGAAGAAGCAAGGACAAGAAGACTCAGTGAGCAACTGTGAGTCATGAAGCATGCTCCCATAAGCTTGTTCCTAGCCAGGAAACCACCTACATCATTTCATGGCACGGTGCAGGTAGATCCAAGAAAGTCCTGCAACGCTCTGACTCGTATGGAAGCTGTGTAGCTTCAGGTAGTGCAAACACAGAGTCTGAGCAGAGTGGGGAAGTATGGCTTCTAGGCTTCAGGCCAGCACAAATTTGTGTTTTACCTGTCCGGAGATAAAGCAGGCAGAGCAATATGGAAAGCAACTGTGGGGTGAGAGCAGTGCTGTGATGCCCCTATATTAATTAGTACATCTTGTGGTCTCAGAGTTTATTTTAATTTTCTGCAAGCCCTTCCTTACGGAGAGTGATGGATTGTCAGGGAAACAAAATAACACAGCAAAACTCTGGGCAAACTGAAGATCCGTGTCTGTCAATAAATTACTCTCCCTGTGAATCCAAAACCCAACAACAAGTGAACCACTGCTGTAACAGACCCTATGTTTTAGATAGTGGGGAGAGTATTTCGAAAAAAATTCTGCTCAGTCTCGTGAATGCTTGCTATTAACAGAATTTATCACTGCACGCATACAATGCACTTTTGTCTATATACGTATATGTAAGACCATTTTTGCTATAGTTTATTCTTAGCCCTTTCTTCTATATTATTTCACATTTCTTCAAACTTCAAGCCATGACCGTGTTCCAGACTACAGCCTTGGAGTAATTTTTTTTTTTTTTAACCAGACGACAACAAAGCAAACACTTTTAAATTGTACATAGTAAATCTGACTTTCTAAAAAGTGGATTTTAACACTAAAAAAGGCATTTAAGGTTGTACAAGATTGCTCCAAAATGCAGAATATAAAATTGGCAAAAGAATAGCAAGTGTTTCTGGTTCTCTGTGAAAAGGTGTTTCTTATCCATTATTTTAAACTCACAACTGAATTAAAGATACATTACTGTTTCTGATCTGTGATGGGGAAAAATAGATGCCTTTATTTACAAATACGACACTAGGCAGCAACTAACATCGGTTAATAAATAAACTACAGCTTTTGCACTAGTTGAATTGGATACCTGGGAGTATCTGATACAGTTAGTTCTTAAACAGTTTGTTTCTCTGCTGATCAAAGTCTTGCCATTCATAACTGACTCCTCAAGTGTATTTGCTAACTTCTCCGACCAAAAGGGACCATAAAAGTGATAAATCTGATTCAGCTTTGAACTCCAGCCAAGCACAGCCTGCCGACCATGCTAGGTTCTGCTAAATTACCCTTGCTTCAGTCGTATGGGTTTATTGTGCTCAGACCATAAAGATACCTCAGTGAAACTAAGCACTGCAACGAGTTTGAAAATTTAGGTTAAAAATCTTGGAAAAAAAATTTGACTTCTGACATATCTGATCTAACCAACTATTTGCCTTTACAGAAACAAAGATGGGTTTAATACACTGGTGGTATAGATTAAATTCTCTTATGCTTATTTCATTTAGATAGATTTCCAGCTGTTCTGTTTGTGAAGACTTTAAAGCTGGCTCATATTCTTTCTTTCATTAAACGCATGCAGGAAAGACAGCCACACCACAATGAACATGCTTCCCTACTCCCTTTTAAGGGGATGAGAACACCAAGATTTTTGACGTACAGTTATCCTCACGGAGTTTAATTACACATTTGATTTGGTTTGAAATTTATTGTTTAGTGTCTGGTAGAACAAAATACTTTTGAGCAAAAATTATCTGATGCCTGATACCATGTAGAGACCTTGTTTATAAATTCAGAAAGATCTGGTTTGCCTATATAAACTTGAACTCTAGTCTGACAGCTCCAGAAGCAAGATACCATGGGCTATTCTGAGTAAGATGTTCAGAGTCAACTGTGATACCCTATTCACTGCTCCGTAGTCCTTCTATGAATTTCACATGAAAAACTGAGGTGGTTCTGAACTTCCGTGCATAACATATAGCTGTGCTTTGCCTCATTCTGTCTTTGCCCATTGCAATTATGATTCTCCTTCAGTCCTCTGAAAGCAAAAGGGAATCCAGCATTATTTCCATGTCTGGATAGTTGAATATTTGGAAAAAAATTGATTCCTAACACATTTTGAATAAAAGCATAAAACCTTCTTGGATTCTACCATTCTTCATTGAATAGTCAGGTGGAATATATCAGGTGGGAAAAGAATGGGAAAAGGGAGAGAGGGGGAGGAAAGGTGTGACAAGGCAGAAAAACCAAGTTTCCATATAGTCAAGCAAGGCATCCAGGACATCAAGCTCCACAGGACTGGCTAAAAAAGGAATGGGAACGTATTTGTTTGACAGCCTTCTAGTTCAGTACACCTGGCATGCTTGGAAATGTCCATGCTTTAATACACAATGCAAAAAGAATAATGACTTTGGATGCTTTCAAACATCTTTGGGACGTTACTGTTCCTTCCTTCTCTCTTACTGCTGGCACTTTAGGAATGAAATCTCTCCCTCACTGAAGTAAAGAGGAGTTCTGTCACTGACTTCACTGATATGAAGATTTCACATGGCTTTATAGAACCATAAAATCACAAAATGCTATTCTTGAGAAACAGCTCTTCACACTCTAACTATTTCTTGACATAAAGGGCAATGCCTCCACCCCTCCTTCGTTTTCTATCCCTTCTGAACAGCCATCAATAGTAGCACTCCAGTCATGGGATTTGTCCCAACAAGTTTCAGTAACAGCAATCAGGTCATAGCCTTCTAGCAGCATGGTAGCTTCCAACTCCTGTTTGTTGTCCATGCTGTGTGTATCAGTGTAGAGGCACTTCACTTGAGCTGTCAGCGGTGTCACCTTCTTGGAGGAACACCCCTTAATTCCTTTGAGATATTTCATTGATGTTTCTCCATTGACTCCTATTACCTCAGAAGCCACAGCTCATTTCTGTAAGAATACAGCTGTGCTGCAGTGTCCCCAGCACGCCTCAGAGCAATAGGCTGAGGGCCCTTGCTAGCATCCTGTCCTTCTAACCATGGCATGTAATCCCACAGCTTGTCACAGGCAAGCCTGATATTATCCCCCTCCCCTTTCGAGTCTAGTTTAAAGCCCTGTTAATGAGCCCTGCAAGCTCCTGAGCAAAGACTCTCTTCCCCCTTTGAGAAACGTGAATCCCATCTGACACCAGGAAGCCTGGTGGTGTGTAGACCATTCCATTGCTGCAAAACCAAAAATTGTGGTGGTGACACCAGCCACAGAGCCATGTGTTAACAGACTGGATTCGTCTGTTCCTTCTGATGTCACTGCCCGCAACTGGAAAGGGGAAAAAATAACCTGTGCCACAGATTCCCTCACCAGTTGTGCCAAGGCCCTGATCACTCTAGGACTATGGGTTGCAGCTTCCTCTCCACCTACATGGAAGATCAGTGATGGGTAATAGTCCGAGGACTGTACTAAGCTAGGAAGTTTCCTAGTGATGTTTTTAACCTGGGGCCCAGGGAGATAGCAGACTTCCCTGTAAAGAGGGTCTGCCTGGCATATTGGACCCTCTGTTCCCCTCAGAAGGGAGTCACCTACAACTGAAACCCTTTTCTTCTTGGTCTTGGAGGTGGTCATGATGCAGGGAGTGGGCTCTTCTGATCTTGGAGACACCTCTGGTGTAGACTGACTGTCACCCACAGCCTCCACTGACTGGCTTTCCACATCTAGAGCCTCATACCTGTTGTACAGAGGCATGCGGGAGGGCAAGGAGGGAGTTCACCTGCCGCCCTGAGCATGGACTTGTCTCCATTCACTTCTTTCATTTAGGCTGCTGCCTTCACCCTGGCAGGGGGTGGATACAGGGTCCCCTTGAACTTGGGTATTTTCTGGTGTGTGCTCCCACTTCTGTCTCAGGGAGGGCAGAGCCTGAATCCACCAGCCTGTCTCTTGCTCAGCCTCCCTGATGCTCCTTAACTTTTCTACTTCCTCTCACAGCTCTGCCACCAGGCTGAGCAGATCATCCACCTGGTCACACCACACGCAGCTGTTCTCACTGCTCCACCCAATACCAGTGAAAGGCTCTGGCACTTCCTGCAGCCAGAGACCTGGACGGCTGCATGTTTTCATGGAAGCTCTGCCTGGGCTACCACATCTGTTCTGCTGAGCGTCAGAACATGGCTTTCTGCCGGGTGGAGACCACAGCTAAGCTCAGTCCAAGAGGGTGATGACCACCAACCAAACTCGGCTCTTGAGCGGGCAGAGCTTTTGGTGCCTTTCCTGCAGACCCTTCCTTCCGGTGCACCCTGCCTGCTCCAATGGCCACGCCACGTGCAAACAACAGCCATGCCTGGACAGCACTTCCCACAAGCACTGCCGGCTCCCAGCGGATCTCTCTGCTGGCTGGGCATTTACCTACTGAAGTGCCCTCAGGAAACCCCCTGCACCCTGAGATACAGCGATCTGCTGTGGGCCCAGCTGGCTCTGGGGCAGCTCCCTGCAGCAACCAGCAGCTGGAAATTTATCAAGTGCTGTCTCTAACTGCTGGAAAGAGAATATTGTCATTTATAAGTAGACATTACCTGACAGTCTTTCAAAGCATTCTGTACTGAAGCCTGGTCTCCAATTTTCTGTTGCTGTTTCAGTTTCTTCTCCTGGGTTTCAAACCAAGATTTTAGACAATGAACATTATTTTCATATTCTGTCCAGGATTCATGCAGACTTTCCAACAGCTGGATCTGCAAAGAAATAGTAATATATACTGTCTCATACAATTACCTTTATTGTTTGGTCAATTAAGTAAATCAGTGAAGATTGATGCTGACCAGTGATGCCTTGGAATTCAGTTCTTTCAGAACTTAGAAAGAGTATATGCATCCAAATTTAAATATATCTGTTATTTGTAAAAGAGTTCATGATAAAAAAATCTGCTTCATCCAGGAATTCTTTTCAGAAATCAAAGACCTCAGGATTTCCCAAATAAAACTCAGCATGCAAACATGGATTTTGCATTCCTTGCTTATAGCTGTGGTAAAGCAAATGAAGATTTATATTACCTCCTGTGTCAACCGATGCTTTAAAATTAGATTTTTCTAATTGTTCTTGCATTATTCAATGGTAAATGAGACAGTACTTCTAGTCTTCAAAAAAACCCCAACAGAACCCAAAAAAACAAAGCAGAATTTGAAAGCAGCATCATCGCCATAAAAAGCATTCACATTACTTAAGACAAACTCCAGTCTAGGGAATGAGTCATATTAATTAGCTGTGAAATTAATTAGAACTGATTGAGGATATGACGGTCAACAGCAGCCTTGGCCACAGTCATGATAAGACACTTTTGAGTGAAGTAAAGAAAGCAAGTAGCAAACTAAAGATCCTTGAATAGCAGACTTTGGCTTGTTCAGGCAAGCCTGATCCCATGGGAAGCTGTACTGAAGGACAAAGAAGTCCAGGAAACTGGTTGATCTTCAAGGACAACTTCCTCAACTCACAAAAATGACAAATCTACAGACAGATGACTACAAAGAATGGGCTTAGAAGCACGGCCTGGCCACGCAGGGCTGATGTTAGGAAAGTAAAATCTTGGCTGGAACTAACTAGTGAGGGACAGAAGCCCTTCTTGTTACTCTTTACAAGTACATCAGCAACTGACGGGAAACGACAGAATGGTCTGATGTACACAGTGCCTTCCTTGCTTTGATCTTACTGGCAAGGTCTCCTCTCATGCCTCCCAGGTCTTCATGTAAATTTACTAATTTTCGCATACAGAGGTACTAGTCATAGTAGAGAAGGAACAAATTAAGGGCTACTTAAGTAAGCTGGACATATAAAAGTCCACAGAACCAGACAGGAAGTATCCGAGGGTGTAAATGTCATTTCAAGGCTGCTATCATCTTTAAAATGTCATGATGGTTGGAGGAACCTGCTGGTGACTGAAAATCACCAGATTTCTGCAAATACTGCCAGAAGCCATTTCCACATGCATGAAGAACGAGGAGAAGGAAAAAGCATGCTCCTACCACGGGCAAAGTGACCTAACTGATTGCCTCTGCTATAATGCAACTGACTCTGGAAAGTGAAGAGTAGTAGATGCTGTTTACCTCGGCTTTTGCAAGACTTTTGACACAGTATCCCATAGGGCAGCAAAACTGAGCAGACATGGGCTGGATGGGAGGTCTACAAATGAATGAGCTGAGCAGAGTCACCAGGCTTAAAGGTTAATGGTAAACATTCGGACATCTATCTGTCAGTCATTTACAAGACACATATTCAGAGTCAGTCCTGGGGTTGATATTGTTTAATATCTTCATTGATAAACTGAACAACACGATGGGACTGTGCTTTCAGCAGATTCATGAGATGACACTGATCTGGGCAGAAATAGTTCCTATGCTGGAGTAGGGCTGCCATTCCAAGAAACCTCAATAAGATAGAAGAATAGGCTCATCAATCCTCATGAAATTCAATGAAAAATGTATGGTCCTGCACTCGGGATAAAACATCCTCATGCAACAATACAGACTGGCAGTAGGCTGGATAGAAGGAAAGGACCTAGGGGCTACAGTGGGCAGTAACTTGAAGATACTAAATCAGCAGTGTGCATTTTTGCTAATGAAGGCTAACCACATCCTGGGTTAGATTACTGAGTGAGCACACAGCAAGTCAAGAAAAGTGGTACTTTCCTTCTCCTTGACATTCATGACCCATTTTGGGCCCTCCAGTGCACGGGAGAGATTGACAAGCTGGTGAATGGCCATAAAGGTCATTAGGGGGCTGGAGCATACAAGGAGAGGCTGGATTCATTCAGCCTGGGGAAAAGAAGGTAAAGGAAGCATCTCATCGTGCTGTCCACGCCTTATGGGGGGGTATGGTGAAGACGAAGGCAGAGTATTCTTGGACGTGCACAGTAAAAGTAGAAGACAGAACAGTCACAAATTGCAACAAGGGAAATTTTGACTGGGAAAAAGGCAAAAACTTGTCCCCCACAAGAGCAGTTAAGCACAGGAACGAGCTGCCCAGAGAGATTGTGAAATCTGTCCTTGGAGGTTTTAAACTCAGCTAAGCAAGTCTCTGTGCAATCGGATCTAATTGTAAAGTTAGCTCTGTTTGAGCAAGAAGGTTGGACTACATGATCTGCAAGGGCTTCCAACCATTATAATCTTAAAGTTCTATGCATTTTGAAAGTTCACTACAGAGCAGCTAGGGTTTTTTATTTACCTTTTCTGTTATCAGGCCTTGCAGGATCTGCCAACGTCTGTTCATTGCTCCGAGCTGTTCTGCAAAATCAGTTTTGTCGCTACGTTTACTTTCGACATCCTGGCTGCTAATTTGTAGCACTGATTGGTTCACAAAGTCTACCGTCAATTGTTTGCAATTTAAATCTATCTTGAAACCCTAGTAGAAAAGAAGGGAATGAAAACCCCAAAACATCATTTCTTGCATTCCTGCAAACCAGGGGGAAAATGTTCACAAATTACAACTTTACCACAATTTAGCTAAAAGAATTTTTAACAATTGACCACCAGTTAAAAACACTGATACTTTTTCCTAAATATTCCTAAAAGCAGCAATACACTGCCTTTGGAACAATGAATCTGCCTTCCCTCCCCACCCCCCTCCAAAGATCAAAAAACCCCTCTGTAAACATACTGATATTGATCACAAGGATCAGATTTACAAAAAACTGGCTATATATTAATTTTTTCACTTTATTTAGTCTCAAAAATTTTAATACAAAACCAGGTAACATGTAAAATAGTCTTAGATACAAAGAAGAACAATAGACAAGAAGTAAAGTGACTTTTCAGGAGACTAGTGAAACAAATCTGACACTAAGAAGGTCACTGTGTGCATCTTACAAAGAGTGCTACTGACGTAGTTTAAGTGAAATTGTGTTACATCTATACTCCTCAACAGTTACATCAAGATAAAGCATCTTTCATTTTTTCTTCAGATACTGAACAAAATTATCTCAATCTGTAAACCACTGTCCACCTTCCACTCAAGAACAAGCTACAGCTTAAGGAGAAGGTGGTATTATGTGCATAATTTATAAAACAACTTGCATGATTTGCAATGTACTTTGTGGTTTTGGGAGAAAGACAGAACTAATAAAGTTTAGTCATGTGCGTATTGCTTTGGCTTTACCTGGAAATTAAGGTAAGCACATTAAAAACTAGATTCCTGCCATAACTAAACAGCAGAGTAAAAGTAATTTTGGCTTCTTTTCCACGGTATCAAATATTACCTAGTTCTACATTGTGTACAATTCTAACCACTCCACAATGTAAGGCTTTTCTTTTCTTCTCCTAAATCACTTATGCTTTACATATGAATATATTTAATGGGGATAATTCAAAATGAAAATCAGTGACATTTCCACTCAGTACCTTATATTTCTGGATGTACTCCTGAATCTCTTTCTGTCCTACTACATTTTTTATATTCTCTTCATCCTGCTGAATGACGTTTTCCATCAGGGAAATCCAGCTCATAATTTCAGCGATAGCATGACGAGAAGGAATTTTGTCCATCTGGAGCTGTAGAGGTAACAGACTTCAAAAGCATGTTGCAAAGAAAATGGATAAGAATTCCTTGCTTTGAATTACCATAGTACATTTCCGCTACCTCCTCTTATGATCGTGTTATTCTACATCCCTAATATATCACTGAAGTTTACTAGGACACGTATTGTATAACTGCATGCATCCTAATAAGAAATTTGCATTCTTATTTACGTTCTTCATTGCACAAAGAAACTGGGAAAACTCAAAGATACCATTATTGACTTCCGAAACGTTCTGCATTCTCATTTCATAATTCTGTATTGGGCTTAAGCAGAAGCTCAACTTTAGCTACGCTTTTCCTGTCCTTGTAAATGGCTAATGAGCAGACCCCTGGAAAATAATTTTATACTGCTTTTCCTGTCTGGTAGATTCTAAATGGGCTGATTTTGAATTGTACCTGTCTTTTCCTTAGAAGACCTACTTTCAACATTTGATACAGTAGTGCTCACTTATATTTAGTTACTCAGAAATGTGCTCTATGACATTTTTAAGTAGACATATATATTTTGCATTACAAAATAGAGAACTACTGAATGATACTATTTTGTTTAATATAACAGAATCACACTGATAACCTCCTAGCAACTAAATACTAAACCAACTTCTAGGCCAGTATAATTCTTTAACTTCACTATACAACCAAAACCCTCCTGCTCCTACTTATGTTAGCAGGAACCTTGCACAATGTTTTTAGATTTATTTTGCTTTGCACAGACTTGAATCCAGTCTGTTCAATTTCAACAAAACCACCATCCAAACCAGACAGGGTACAAAGATGTGAACTCCCTTTCTCCAAAAAACAAACCACCACGTTGAAAACCCCCTCATCTGTTCTTCGGTTAAAATTTAACAACTCTAACTGTGAAAGGCTGAAATTAACACCAATTGGTGTCAGCCGGTATGGGCAAATAGGGTCTGTAGGTAAGCATAAGCTTTCCCACATTAAAACCGGAGTAACATTGCTCCTATCTTATCTCACATGGATGAATTGAGGAAGGGAGCAACTATCCTGCAAAGGCAGTGCCAACCATATGGTCTGAATTTTCTGGAATATCAAAGGCCACCACTGGCTTTCCTTACCTGGTGCAATTTCTCTTGTACTGCTGGGATTTGAGTGAGCAGCTCTGTCCACTGACTGTCAATGTGGGACAAATCCGCACGCAGTGCTGCGGTATCCACCTTCTTCAGCCTGAGGAGCTGGTTTCCAGTGCTCAGGACAGAAGATTTCTGTGATGATTTAGCATCCACTTCTTTTGAAAATTCCTGTAAGCAGAATAATTTTTGTGGAAATAATCAACTACCTATTTATTGTACTTAATGCTTTACCTCAGAAAGCTATGAATATCCTCCCTTCCCATTAAAAATATGTACTTTCTAGCAGTGTTTACCAGTTGTGCTTCAGACCCAGTGAGGACAAGAACTGGTTTCAGTCATAAAACCATTTTCTGTTTTCCGAATCATCAAGCTTTACAATCATTACATGTAGCAAAGGCGTGGTTCATGTGCATACATACCAGCTTTTTCAAGGACAGCTCACCTACAGAAGCAGATTTTTTTTTTGCATACTCACCTCTTCAACGATGACGAATAGTATAACCATAGGATTGCTCAACTGTTTATTTGTAATTGGAGAGAAAAAGGTGTCTTTGGTCCACGAATGACTTACCAAAAAGGAGTTCAGGTGGTCTCGGACTGTTTCCAGTTCTTGAGGAACTGTCAAAGACTGCTGGCTCCAAAACTCAAGTCGCTCCTTTGCAGATTGCAACCAATGTGTCAATTCATTTGACTCACTCTGATACCTGTAAAGATGTTTAAAGAAAACTAAAACAGTCATTACCACTTCTTGCCTCCAACTGAGCAGTCTCTCCTCCATGTGAGGAAGATACTGCATGCCAGATTCAGAATAAAAATAAAACCAAAAATATTTTCTTTCCTTTTATCATAAACATTATTTAATTTTAAAGACAAGCATGATATCAGGAAGCTCTTATTTTAGCCATTACACCCACAATTCCTAAGAGTGCCTTCATTTTGCCTCTTAGGAAAAACTAAGTTTAATGAAGGACTAGTAACTAGATTACAAATCTCTTTGGGCAAGCCTTAATGGCACCCCAACCCACACATATAAACAGATTTTTGCTTTCCATAGAAGGCTCAATCTTCCAAAAGTGGCTTTACCACTAGGTATCTCAGCGCAGATTTTTTTTTTTCCAGAAACAATCTCCATATCATTTCATAAGCCAAGCAACTGATGAGAAGACAGAATAAGAGTGTCTCCACATAGCCTTTATATATGTAAATCCTTTATCTATCTTTCTTGAAAGGCTAGGGAGCCAACAAGCCAGGGACATTATGAATAACAGCAAAGCTCGTGTATCACTTAGATAATTAATATCAAAAGTAGCACATGAACATTAGTAAAAGCAGTTAAAAGCTCCCTTCCATATGTGCAATGACACAGACCCACAAGAACGTGGCAGTGGCAATGCCCCTGCCAGAATATGCTGAGGCTACTCATGCACACACCCCTTCTCATCAACCTATATGCACATGGGGCTTCTAAATTAGTCACCTAAATCAGATTCTGAGTTCCTCCCACCAGCTGTCATCTGGTACATGTTTTACTGCAAAGGACAGTAGGATAGCATTTCCATGGAATCTGAGCAGGATATTGTAGAGTAGCCAAATTATCACATACATCTCAAAGAACTTTCTTTTAAATGACAAATCTAGTAGTTCTGCGTTGAGAATATCTTTGACCTGAACAGTGCAGGTGAAGAACTTCATACTGCCCATTACGTCAGCATTACCTTGTCCAGTGCTTCAGTATTGTCTCCAGCCTGTGAAGCTCCTTGGTAACCTTGCTGGTGTTATTTAACCAGTGTTCTCCTAGTTGGTTCAGTTGACTTTCAAGATCTGAGCAGCTAACAGAAAAAAGGAGCCTCTTCCCATCATCTAGAACGTGGTATAATTTAGGTTGGTATTCAGTCAGGTTAGATCTCAGATGCTGTAATGACAGAGGAGATGGTTAGATAGCTCTGCAGGTCTCTGCTACCACATGTTCTCAACATGTAGTTTTCTTTTATTACGTTTTGTAGTATATCCAATGTCACTATGGCACATCACATTTTTTTCCCTCTGCTTCCGCCCTACAACTCCCTCAGAACCACCACGCAGGTAACCTGCTCAAAATATGAACATGCTGTCACAAAACCTCTCACTTCAGTATGTCTATTGATAACTCCTTATGATGAACTTCTCCTTGGTGTAGATACCTTATACCTGAAAAAGAAAAATTTCAAAAGAATCTTCATGGGGCAACACCATTTCTGAGAGAAATGGATTAAAATGTCAGAACCTGGTCTACCATCTACTGAAAACTCTACTACAATGAGAGTTAAAGGTATCCAATAGCAAGTTATTAACAGTGGCCTCTCTTCAGCCCCTTCAATGCCTATCTTCAGCTCTCTGGTCATCTAACTCTTCTTTTACCTATTACCCTCCTGCTATCTATGGCTACAAAAGAAAATATCATCCCACTCATCCAAATCCCTGAACACAGAAGTCAGTTGTTATGGTATGATAAATAAAAAAAGGTACTGAAAAACGAAAGGCTGTTCATACTCTTACCCTGAATCCAGCCTGGAGCAGAGACAGATTTCATTTAAATGGTGACTTGGGATGGGTAAATAATTTGTATATGTGGGCAAATATAGCTGCCACTATCATTACACAGATAGTACGGACTTTAAAAACTTCTGTGTACATGCATTCCCATTTTTCAGTTCTGCTGAAACTAATGTGAAGATAAAGTGTACAAAACTACCAGTCTCATGGTGAGTACATAAACTCTCTAATGCTCTTACCTTTTCCTTCACACAAAGAGAGCTTAATAACTTAACAGAATTTTATATTTATGTATGTTTGTGTCTGTATGTGTACTTACATATAACACACCTAACACAAATAAATGTGTCACTCCTAGAGAGTAGTATAAAAAATTCTAAGATAGTCATAAATTAATTATGATAGGTTAGTAACCTAAATGGAGCCACAGGGAAAGAAAAAAAAAAAGTTATGCCTTAGCAGAGTCCAGGAATCTGGATTTGAATAACCTAATTTATGTAACTGAGAAGAGAAACAAACATTAGGGTCAGGGCCAACCCTAACAATACCTAGCATTAAACACCACCAATATAAAACACACCCACACTAGATTGCTTAAGTTTTCCTCACACCACTGCAAAAGCAGAAAGCTGTCTGGTAAAAGAACAATATAAATAAATTCAAAGTAGACAAGAAGTCAGTTTGCAAGAATATATTGGCAGACATTTTGCTATAAAACAAAACAAAGAAACAAACAAACAAAAACCACAGCCCAACCAAAGTGTCTGGTGTATAATCAGAAAAAGACAAAATACCAGACCAGAATTCTCATTTTAAAAACAGATTGAAAAAAACAGGATGTGGTAGAAAACCTATATTTAAACTATTAGTACTTGTTGCATTTGAGGAGGAAAACAACTCAGGAAACCGCAGGTTGTTCAGCCTCACTTTGCTCTCTGGAAAGATCATGGAGCACATCCTCTTGGAATCCCTTTTCAAGGACAAAAAGGACCAAAAGGTAATCAGGAATATTCAGTTTGGATTCACAAGCCTGGCAGCCTTTTAGGACAAAATTGCTCTCTGTATGGATGAGACTGACTTCAGGATAGCCTTTGACACAGTCTCCCACAGGACTCTCCTCTGGTAGTGGACAGAATGCAGTCTGGATAAATGGACTGTTACATGGGCTGGAAACCAGCTGCATTACCAGTCTAAACACTAGCTTGATGTCTAGCTGGCAGACTTAGTGGGCAGAGTACTCCAGAGATTGTTGATATTTGAACCCAAACATCTTCAACATCTTCATTAATGGCATGGATGATGACAGAGAGTGGTCCCTCAGTAAATTTGTAGATGACACTAACGTAGGGAGAGTGGTTGAGACAAAAAAATGGCAGACTTAGTTGAACTTTACCTTGTTGAACTTTAGGTTGGAGGTGGCAGAAACTTTAGGAGGCTCAACAAGAAGTGCAAACTGTACCCGTTCAGCAGACTAACTCTGTTTCTCAGTACAGGCTAGGAAGTGTATTTAACCTGGCATCTTCCATAAACAAGCCATCATCAATAAGGCAAGCCACAGCACTGGCCTACTTAAGGACTGGGACAACTTATTTTATTATTCTCATCTACATGGTGCTGATGAGGCCATATCTTGTGCATCTGATTCTGCTCCACCCCCACCTTCCATCAAGTTCAAGAAGAAGAATCAAGGGTCTGGTGTAAAGCTATTAAGATGTTTAGGGACCTAAAGCATGTGTCCTTTAAGAAGAGGTTGAGGGAGGTGTGCTGGTTTTAGATTGACAAACAGGAGGCTAAGCGCCAGTGTAACAAAGGCCTACAACTATTTAGAGTGGAATTAAAAAGATGATAGAGGTAAGCGCTCCTCAGTGGTGCTATACAATATAAAAAGAACAATGGCGACAAGCTGAAAACTGAAGGTTTATATTGGGCATTAGAGAAAACCATTTCAGTAGGAAGTGGGGCAGCACTGCAATTGGTCCCCATTTTTGCTGTGGGATCTCCAGCTTTTGAGGTTTCCAAAGCCTTTGCTGATCCAGTCCATGGCAACTGTCCTGCTTCAAGTGGGAGGTTGGCCTAGATGACCTTCAGAGGTCCCTTTCATCCAACTTTTCCATAAAGAATGTCTGAAAAGCACCAACCTCAAAAAGCGTAATCCGGTCTGTAAGCCTGTCCTCTGTCTCTTCCACCAAACCAACAGTGGGAATGCTACCTTCAACAGACTCCAGCTGTCTAGTAAGTTCCTGGTAATCTTCATCAAGACGCATCCAGGTCTGCAAGCACAAATTATCCATGTATATGGTGAATTTTGAAAGCTAAGCAGCAATTTAAATTTAGAGGAACACAACTTGTGAAACTTGAAGGTCACAACAGTTCAATAGCAAAGATTATACATAGTCTATCAGCATCTTCTGCGTACGACGAAAGGGACTGATGTCCTTTTGATAAATACTGTCCAAGCACAGGAAATCAACTCTATAGAATATCCTGGTGGTTGATCACAGTGGCAGTACAGAAAAGACCACAGAAGTTCTCACCTCTAGAATGTATTCCAGCTCCACACCCCGTCTGTGAGCCAGCTTTAATACAGCTGAAGCTTGTGCCATGAGCTCTGAATGTGACCGAGTTTCCTTCAAGAAGGCAAAGCTACTCATCTTTCTAAAGAGTGATTCCGTCAGGATCATATGAGACTCCAACCCTTGAAAATATTCCTGAGGAATTTGGGTGTGAGGGAGCAGGTAAAGAGAGAATAGAAAAGAGAAAGTGTAATTGTTAATTCATTACCACTAAAACAACGTTTTAAGACAACAGCAATACAATCAAGTATCTGTAGACATAGAACTAGGTAAACTTTTCACTCCACCAACATTTCACAAAACACAACACACAATTTAGAAAGCACAATGGCCTTTTTAAAGAAAGAAAGGGTCATCCTTTCAATGCAAATTCCATCCCAACCCTTATTCCATAAACAAAAATAGCTAAAATCAGATACACACTACCCAAAAAATCTGCCTAATAAAAACTGTGGAAAAATCTTGTTATATTTTGTGGCTGCTATTAGCAAACGTAAATTTCTGTTGGATAAAAATGGAGTGGTGGATGAAATTGCTATGTAGCATGACAGGACAAGAATAGAAACTTGTTATTACAATAAGGAAAAAAACGTGAGCTACCTGGCTTCACCTTCAACAGAACATTTGAAAGTCACTCAGTCAGAACAGTTCATTGGTTCCAATTTAAAGTACAGTAAGTTTTAATATATCCTCATTTAATACTGGCCCACTGTTCTGAAAAGCTCCTGAACCTTTAGAAACAGAAGGTTAGCAATTTGCTGTGGACAAGCTCACAGTTATGATGAGTCCTGAAATACATCACAGTTTCCTACCTTATGTTTGTCAAGTAGCGATTGAACCTCTTCCTTAGAAGCAACAATAATTTTCTGGTCACCAGCCATTTTTTCTTGGCCTGTTTCTACCAGGTCAGCCAGGTCCTGCAAAGCCCGTTCGTACTGCCTCTTGAGAGCCAGATTCTGATTCAGATCACTCCGTCTGGATGCAATGATCATCATCAGCTCATCATACTTGTCCTTGGGGGCAAAGAGCAGCGATTTTTATTTCACACCTTACACATTTTCCTAGGAGCAACCTTACTGTCCCTGTATTCCTCTGTGAATACTAGCAGAATAACATCTATTCCCTGCTCCAAAAGACTCTGCAGACATACTGACTTCATCGATAAATTAACAAGGCACCATTTAAAGAGAGAAAAACCAATCAAGGCCTGCAGCTGTTTCAAGAGCATGCATTGGTGAACAAAGCAGAATCCCAAACGCTTTCTTGAAGCAGCAGAGGAGTAGGGTGATGTGGCTTAAGTCATCAAAAAACAGACTACTGTGCCGCTACTGCACACTGCAGATGTCGCTTTCAATTTGCTTCTTATAATGCGGAAGGTTGGATGAACTCCATCATGGCTACAGACTATAAGCATCTCAAACCCAGATTTCTTTCCCTCTTCTGCCCCAGTGGTTTACTGGTAGCAAGCAAGACAAATACACCTTGTAGCAAAAACCAAAAAACCAGGCCTAAAATAGCAATATATTTTATATAGAACTGTAAAGTGTAGAAAAAATGCAGTGTGTATTTCACAGTGTGCCCATACTGCCATATTACAAAATGAGCCAAAAGGAAGAAACTCAACAGTTTCTGTGCGCTATTACTCATCTTGTATATACCTCAACCATAAAAGTGAGAACGACCTACAGATGCTTTTCTTTACCTGAACAGGATTACTATATTGATTTGGTTTTGAGACTTGTATCCTCAGAACATAAATCTGACTGTGAGGATAAGCTCGTACTTTTGATCAAGACAAGACATCTGGAAATTAATAAACCAGAACATCTCTATGACCATACAGTGCTACAGCAGAGTACCCACCCTCAGTCTGCAGCTAGTTCTCTTAGCTTTAAAGAGAAAATTGTGAGAAGTACAACTGTCAAAAAAGCAAAAGGACAGCTTTTCTGAAAACTGAAATCAAGGGGAAAGGGTATATTTATGCATAATCTAACAGCAAAAGGAGGCTCTTAAGACCAAAAGGATAAAGAACTGGGCAAAGGACACATTTGCACAAACTCTTTGTCATTCATTTTTGATTGAGATCACTGTTTTGTTGGCTTAAGTTTGTGGTCCAGTTTCAGCTGTTTTCTTTTTTCCCATTTATTATTACGTCATTATAAAGGGTAAAATTCAGTTATAAACCTTCTCCTTGATCTTTCCTTAAGCATTCCTCTCTATCTCAGCACCAAACTTCTCACAAAGGAGTTTCAATAGCCATATTGAAGTTCTGGATCAATTGCCCACATACATCTACTTAAGAGAGCTTTAAGATAAGAATCCTGCTACTTAGGTGTGTTCAAAAACAAGTCTAACTGAAAGAATGCAGGAACATGAGAGATGTTCTAGTAGAAGTTTTCCAGTTTCAGGTCACACTTAACTATCTATTCCCTTTCATAATACTCCTTTTTTTTTTTTTTCTTTTAATGACAGATGTGGGAGAGAACTATACCCCAGATCATGAGACAGTGGTGAGAACAGGGGTCAACCTTCAGCAATTTATGATCACATGCTTAATTTTATCTGTGTGAACAGGGAGTCAACAGGATCGGAAAGAAAACATGGTTTTGTGTGGTTTTATGATTATTAGTAGTACTTAATTACTTTATTACTTAGTTAATGTTATTAGCAGTAATTAATGTCAAAGACATTAGAAAATTTGAAAATGCAAAAGTAGAATAGCTAGGTGAATCACAGCGAAAATAATCTTTTATACACACTGAAATGCTTTTAAATACGCTTTCCTAAACGGCTTTATATTCAATAAAAAGGACCATACTAATATCTTTGATATGACCATAATTGTACTTATGAACCATACCTGGATCTTAGACAGCTCTTGCACAGAAGGTTGGTCAATTTGTAGCTTGTCTACACGCTTCTTTAATTCATTGATTCCAGCATCTAGTTCCTTTAAACCTTCTTCTGCCTGCAGTATGACCTGTATTTGAAAATTACATCATTTAGTTTGAAGGTTGAATAACAGTACTATAGGTGCTGTATGTTAATATTCTTTTTGGATTTCTGCATTGTATGAATCAGTCCTTCAATCTGCTCATTCAATGGAAGCTACAAGCTTTCCTAGGTCTTTCAACCTAATAGTCTCTGCTGAAGTACTGCATGCAAGCTATAACAAAGTTAAAAGCTCAAGGAAGACTCCTGTAGCTGAAGATCTTTTTTAAGGCCCTTTCTTGGAAACTGCCTATCCAATTATGCTTAAACTATGCATGTGAGTAGAGCTCCTGACTCCCAGTAACGCAGAGTATGCACAATACTGCCAACTAAACTTACACTTCGTGCAGCTAAGCTACCTGGCTGATTAAGGACCTTAGTTTTAGTTTCCCAACCACATCTTGAGCAAATAGCAATGCTTTTAAATTTGAATGTCTATCAGCCACGGCAGGTGTTCAGAAAAAAAATCAATTCAGTTGCTTCTGTTCCACGTTGTTTTCCTGCTTGATAGTTATATCAATCATGCAGGAGATAAATTTTGGACAAATCTTCTGCATCATGGAAGACAGAAAAGAAAGACATGGAGTGCCAGCTTTCTTATTCTTTACAGAAGACTTAAAATTCCTTCAAAATTTGATTATCAGGTATATGAAGCCCAGTATTTTTGTTTAGTTGAAGAATTACTCTTCCCCTGTTGGTCAGTAACTCTTGCGTAACAAGAAACACCTGTAGAAAGTAGCCCTTAGCATGCTTCATTCACTTTTCTCATGGGCAAAACAGAAACAAGGTAACAGGACATATTTTGTCATATTAAAAATTAATTATTCATAAGGCCCTTCCTAATAAAGAAAAAACAATTATTGCCTTAAATTAAAATCAGTAACAGTCAAGATATTACTATAAACCAGTGCAGAAGACAGTGCTTTGGTTTTTAATAAAGCGTAATAGACAAACAATTTAGCCAAAATTCATGATTTTTTTCGTTCATTGAAGTTTTCTTTCTTTCATATACTACCCAGTGTATGCATAACTAGGTCAGCTGGGGAGATAAGAAAGACACTTTGTGTTTGTTTTTATTTATTTATTTATTCGCAAACATTTGTAGTACTCTCTTGGAAGTACTCATTTTCACACGCTTTATGTGAACATACCTTTACTTCTTCCCCCCACCTCAAGTAAGAGACATCTGGTAATACCTGCATTTGTTCTGTTTCTGGTCTCTCAGCTGCCTCTGCTAGTTTCTGTAGAACTAAATATTTGTTGTCAGCCACCGATGTAAACAGGAGCTTCAGATCATTCTACAGGAGACAACAACAAATTACAATCAATCATAGCACAAACCAACTGAAAAATATTTTATGTTCCAAAAAGTTTAAAGCATTACAATGTCATCACTAAAGCATAAAATCTATTTAAAATTGGAAGCATTGTAATTAGCCAATGGAAAACATTTAATATTGCGGAAAATCCATAACTGGATATATACCAGCTAAAAGCCTCGGTAACTCCTATTCAAAACATAACCTGTGAACACACTTCTGCTTCTGCCTTCCAGTTAGAGAATTAATTAGCAAGGGTCATTATCTTCATTTAACAAAAATACATTATTCTTGTATAGTTTATTCAACTGCACACGCCTGTAAACAAGCTAGCTTTTACTTTTTAAGGCAGGCTTTTTTATTAAAAACTTGAGCAACTATAGCAAAGACGTAAACAAGGCTTCAACGCATTACATCTTTTAGAGTACCTTATCAGACTAGACACATAAATATTACTCAAAAATTTTGCCAAGCTACAATCAATAATTTTTTTTCCCATGCATTCATCCCAAGTGAAAACTATCAGCACAGTGTTCTAAGACTTTCAGCATTATATAAGGGGTACATGACTGATTTTTTTAATGCAGTAATTCTTTTAAATATCTCTGGTATAACAATTATGCACAGGATTCTAATCAACTTGTCTGCTTACTCCAGTCAAGGAAGGCCTTACACTGAAAAATGTTGAAATATTTTTTCATATCTGCTGCAGAGGAAAGGTTATGCAGTTTGGAAAGAAATCCCATAGTAACAACTTATGAAATTACAATCCTAATTCTAAAGGCACCAGGAATCTATTTTCTTTTTTGTTGTCGCTGTAATTTATGTTTTTTCATTAAAACTAAACCATACTGGAGGCTTTATATGATAATAACAGAAGAGAAGATAGAGAGAGACTAAGGAATATCTGGAAGCATGTCTGAACTCCGAATGAGAAGATTTCTAAAAGGACACATTTCTCCATTTTTTCTCCTTTGCTCAATACAGATGGCTTGAGATACGAGCTCTTATAGAGTAGTGGGACTGCTTAAAGATGACCAGAAAGGTGGGAATCAGTATTATGTTTTTTATCCTATCTCAGCTAATAAAAACAGTGTACACTATCATTTATGAAATTATAAAATGCGTAGAGTGGAACACTAAAGTCACTTTTTCTCTTTTGAGAACAGGAGTCAACAACTTCCTGTTACGTAATGCCAGCAGCGTGAGAAAGCATGGGATGAATGACCACTTTACAATAATTGCATAAGTTGCAGAAGGCTTCTAGCAGAGGTTTAAATTTTGAATCATGACATTTGGATCAAGTTTTGCATAGTAAGAAGAAGTCTGATTTTTCAGTAAAAACCTGTGACAACCTTGGTCTTTTGATCTGGTACCAAAAATTCTCATTGCTTTGAGAATCACCTCCGTCATATCCCCATTTGAAACGTAACCCTGTTAATTCCATCAGATGGGCACCATACCTTGAAAGTCACTATTTGCTGGAGCCGTCCTTTCATCTGATGGCATCTCTGGTTTACTACTGACTCCAGTAAGGTCAGTCTTTTCAGGAGACAATCCAAAGTGTCTTCTATAATATCTCTATTGTCACCATTCTCAGGAAATATCTGAGCAAATAAATTCTTGTTCTTATCCATTTCTTCTGTTATGTCTTTGATTTCCTTGGCAAGAGACTGATGTTGTAGAAAACAAAACAATGTGACAATCAGACATTCTGGAAAGCAGGCAAACGTATTGCCATATCCATTATCAAGTTTGCAGTGATGCAGCAACTTTTTTATATTGTTAATATACACACACTGGACAAAATTATGCAGCTACAGTATCTCTGATAGCAAATCGACTCCAGATTGCTCTGAGCAAAACTCACTGTAAATAATTTCTTCCTTATATATAGTCTGAATCTAACCTATTTTAGTGAAAACCATTACCCCTTGTCCTATCGCCTCTCTCTCTGCCCACCCCCTGCTTTCTCCTTTCCTCTCCCCCTCTCCCTCCCATTTCACATTGATGAATTTGTACTTTTTCTATATCCCAGAGCATTCCTCCCTCTTTTTTCACTTCATTTCAATTTCAACAACGCAGTGTTTGCTAATACTTAGCAAAGAATCTAAACAGAAGAAAGACTCTACGTTTAATTCTCTTCTGGCCAGGCAAAATTTGGATCAGGTGCTGCTTTCTGCAACATTCTCTACACAGTCAATGAAGTTATTTCTATCAGAAGCAGAATACTGCAATGACATAGAGGATTCTATTATTTTCTTTCTAAACACTACATAAAATGCATCTTTATTGGCAATTTAAATGAAGTCCAATGCATGGACTCCTTACCTCTTGCTTGCAGAGGTATGTTTCTGTTTCTTCCTCTGGCAGCAGAGCTGTAGCAACAAAGACCTGTTCTTCCACACCATCTAGCCACAAGGAGGTGGCTGCAACACCATCATACAGCTTCTGTTCAAGATGCAGGCTTTCCTCCACCTGTCCAGCCTGAGCAAAAGGAACCAGAGAAGTCCAGAGCAGAAGCACAAGATACTCTTTCTAACATCTACTCTTTGGGAAAGGGCTGGACTTCCTGGTGGGAGCTAGAGGAGTTTTCATTGAAAATGTGGCTGTGCTGGAGGATAGGTGTAAAGACAATTGAAATGTTACCTCAGATGACACATCTTCAAAGGCCTGATTCAATTCAACCAATACTGGTGACACTGAGGATTTATCTTCATCCTGTCCTTCCTCTGTATACAAAGGCATTCCAGATATCAGCCTGTTTGGTCTGCTATAAAGCTGCTGAGAGAGCAGTACTAATTAGGATGCTTCTACCATATACAGGGCACAAAATTCAGCTATACAGGTCCTACTACTGACTGAAGATATCACCAAATAATGCTCATGTGCATCTGCTATGTACATACTGTACCTTGTATTGTCACAACTGCTTTCACAGAGAAAATGCAAAGAGATATTAAAAACAGCTACCTGCTGTTCTTGTTCCAAAGCTTTCTGGAGCAGTCTCTGCTTGGTATTGAATTCCTGGTTCAGGCTTTCCCATTTCACCTTCATCTGTTCTTCAGGTGATGGCTTCTCACCTTCCAAGCCTAATTCCTCAGAGAGTGTATCAGGCTTCTCACTGAATGGGAACACACATAAAGGTTTAACAAAAACAAACCTTCTAACTGTATGAGGCATTTATTTCCTCTTTCAATTAGGAAATGCTACATTTCAATTAAGTGCTAATTTTTAAAGCTTTGACTTTGTTGCTTGTTGTGGTTTTTTTTTTTTTTTTTCCAAATAGCTGGTGTGTAACAGCAAGAATTTCTTGCTTGATGGGATAAAATGTACTTTCTGAGAAATTGTTTTGAGTTGCAAGTACCCATATTACCTAAAAAAACCCGAAAGCAGACTGAATATACACTACATTAAAATGCAACCTTTAAACAAGCTTTACTTCAAAGCATGATGACTTCCTCACCTCACCTCCAAAATGCCAGGCATACTCTGATATTTTAGCGCAGGACAAGCATATGAGTTAGTATTTTCTGTTTGATTCTATAGCGTAACATCATGGGACAGAAGGAAGCCTCAAACTGAAGGAGATAAGCTAAGTACTTTCTGGCATTATAATAAAAACCCACACTGAATTAACACAAATGCTAAGGAAAAGAACTTGCTGAGTACAGCTTCTGTCTCCTTTAGGGCAGAAGCCTCTCCCAGTCAGAGTGCAGGCTTTTAAAGAAATCATCTTCCCTCCAAATAGGCAAGTGTGCAAGAAAATATTGATCAGGGATGAAATTCAAAATACACAAAGCTTCAAAAAGAATAATATTTACTAACTGCAGGAAGAAGAAAATTAAGCAATGATCTGGAAAGATCTGGTTACAATGGCAGACCACAATGTTTAGAGATTGGATATGGTTCACGCACCAATGCTGGACCATAAAGCTATAGTAACTGATCCACTGCTTGACTAATGAGTCCTACTAGCTTGTAGTTTTAGTGTGATGCTTCATAATAAGAATAAAAGGGATTTCTAAATGCTGAAGGTGACCTATTAGCACAAAACAGTTTGTGTAACTATATTGTTAGACCCTGAATTTTAAACCAGGACTCCAGTATCCTAGGTACTGTATAAAAATGATAAAACAAAAATTAGAGGATTGCACGCAGAAGAGGGATGTAAACGTAAGGATGATAAAGTGCCGTCATAGAAATTTAATTTGCAGAAGAACACATGAAAGCACACCTTATATATAGGCCTTCTGGAGCACCTTGCTGTGTTAGGATTTCTTCTCCTCGGCATGCTACTGACCGAAGCAGATTCTTCTGCTCTTCTAGCTCTTGTTCCAGCTCCTAGCATAGCAAGTTAGAAAAATCAACACAAAGCTCACACGGATTGTTTTTGTCTTGGAAGGGTATGTCTACATTGCATAACTGTCATGCAAAGATAGCTGAGCTATTTCTGATATGGCTTTCTTGAGCACCAAGAGCAGCGTAAAATCTCTACTCAGGGTCACAGAAAAATTGGGTACATAAACTGCATTGTTGAACTAATTGACTAATGCAATGCAGTTTCCGGAACATAACCTAGTGAGTATGTCTGTGTAACACAATATACCTTGTAATGTGTGCATCTTTGCTTCTGTACAGACAATTGTTGATTATTATTTTGGGCAAATACCACCAACTCCTCAGAGTAACTTTAAGGGTTGATTCAGTTTAATTCTAATAATCACTCTATACTTCCGTCGTCCATTAAGTAAGTGAGCTGATAATGGTCACCCAGGAAGTCTAGTCTGCCTGGCTGTTACGGATATAAAATAGTGAGCTCAGATGCATAATTACAAAAGCATTGAGTAAAAAATAGTGTAAAAATGAAGATTTCAGTGGAAATATTAACAAGAATGGTTGAGATACAGTGTTAAGCACAATCTAAAGATGGAGTAAAAGAAATGCAAAACACCAACTTTCTGTTGCTGCAGGGTGCTGTGCTGTTGCTGTGAGCGAGTGGTTCTTGCTTGTGCCAGCCATTCTTGGACACTGGGGCTCTGTGAGGAAACAAAGTCCAGATTGCTCTCCTCCTTTTCCTGTAACGATCCCTGCTTTAAGAGAAAGAAATAAAGATTTTACAAACTCTCTCACATTGCTACAGAGCTGGTAGGTCCAGCTCATCAACTCAAAACCACATGTAGTGCCACCTTCCACCTCTCAAGCTGCTAGCTCACATAAATTCTGAAGCAAGCCTTCAGATTTCTGACTTCTACTGGTCATTGGTTACTAGCAAGAAAGCATTCCTAAAAATGCAAAAAATAAACATGCACCACTGCACTTAAGAGAATCAGAGGCCAGAGATCAGAAACCATGGACTGATGTGTTTCTGAAGACTGTTCTGCTTCTCCTAGAAACAGCACTGATCTGTAATGGAGGGTGCATCTTTAACTGGCAATGCAGGGAATCAGTGGGTTGGTTTTGCCAGATTTTTAGTCTAATTAAAGCCAATCTTTTGTCTAGCTAAAAATGAGAGAATGCTGATCGTAATTCTGGTCAAAATTTATTTTTTAGTAAGTACCTAACTCTACCCGTGGTTGTCAGAAACACAGTCACTTCACAACAGATTATATGATATGAATAGCAAACACAATGAGAGAGACCAAACCACAGAATGTTATAATAGAACAGCAAAAGCAACAGTTCCTTCACTTCATACTTCTATCATGACGGTTTTCCAACATCAGTGATTAGACAGGCTTTCTGTGTAAGCAAAGCAAAAAAGAGCAAATGCCTTAATAGTTCCAAACCTGCTTTATCAACTTCTTCACTTATGAAATCCACTTTGGCTGCAAATTCAAATTATTTTAGCAGCCAATGTATTCAAATGTACGCGTTTTAACACACTAGGCCTAATATTAAAGACAGACTTGTAGGTCTGGCTACTTAGATCTACACATCTCTCTGGATTTATTCAATATTACTTGCAGGCACGTAATGATTGTAGAGTTTGTGCCTTTTTGTTTGTTTGTTGTTTTTTAAAGCTTCAAGAGCTAAAGCTGGGGGTTAATTCCTCTCCCATCATTTTGAATATCTCTCATTTTTGTAGGATTCATATTTTGCATGAGTCGGCTCTTATTCTAAACAGAGCAAGAGCACCAAATGATTCACACATTGTAGCAGGCTCTCCAAAACAAAACCACGTTCCTCCTTCCAGAGAGCCTTTGTCTCAAATCAGGCAGGGACCAGAAGGGCCGAAGATGGCTGAGGAAAGCCCTCTTGCCTCACCTGGTGCTCCTTATACTAACAACTGGGACGGACCTCTGCCACCAGTGTCCCTGGCACCAGGCACTGAAACAGCAGAGTTTTGCTAAATAGTAGTAGAAAGTAGAAGCTAGGTGTAAGATTTCGGTTTTGGGGATGATGAACATACTGGACTTTAAAGGACTGATTAGTGTTAGAGAATGTAAACTGTGAGAGGAACAAAACAAGCAAGCAGGTATCTAGGGATGGAAAGAACCACTAGTCCTTGCTCTATGAAACAGCAGCTTTGCTTCACTAAGAATTCAGTTCGCAGGCAAACAATGATACTTCACTTCGTAAGGAGAAGTTTCTAGAAAAGCTGATGTGGTCTGGAATTCTAATTTTCCTATTAAAATTAGAGAAAAATACAATCTTTGTGTGGATTGTAAAAAAAAGAATCTGCTCCATTTTCTATGCCGTAGGGACAATAGCTGTTCAACCTGTAAATTTCTTTAGCGAATACCATCTAGTCCTTCATCGTGTTTGGGCAGGCTGATTGATTTCAGTTAGGTTTTGAGTCTGCTCTTCTCCGGGAAGAGGGTTGAGAAGCTAAAATATTGGAGTTATACTAAGACAAATAGCAGTCCCACAGTTCCTGCAATAGCAGAGCGTAAAAAGGGATTGTGGCATTTGTGGATGCAAATGAGGCTTTGCAAATACGTTATTGTGCATAATTTTTTGATAAGAATTACTTGTTAACCATATTTTATCACTCTCAAATCACAGAATATGCATTTGAAAAGATAACTTGCATTTTCACTTTAATTCTGCCTGAGGAAACTCTATTACATTTATTTTAAATAGCCAGGAAAACTAATGCTTGAAGCTGTCATTCTTGGGGTCTAGCCACTCCTGCACAAAAATCATTGGAAAATCCTTGAAGAAAATGGTGATAAAATTGATCTTTCAAAGGAGTTCAGAATTGTACAAACTTGTATCAGGCATATTTGTCTTGTGAACTGCAATCGTCCCTCCCACACACACTCTTTGTAATAAAAAGTAAAGGTACACTAGCTGGTTTTGTTTAGTTTTTTTTTTTTTAACTGCAGAATCCATTCCACTTCTTTGTTTTATAAGGAGACTATTTATTTTTATTGCCCCTATGTCACAGAACTTAGTAGGTAACAGTGATAAGGCAAAGTTTTGTCCTCAGAAAACGACACATTTGCCATCAACGTAATCTGGAACTCTCCTGATCCATCACGTTTCCAATTTACTTTCACTGCTTTATTTTATGAATAAAGGAGTTGGTCGCCAAATCACTTTTTCCATATGATCAGTGACATTAATTAATTAAAATGAGAAGGAAAACTGAAATTGCTGCATGGAAGTCACAGAATCTCACACTGACTCCTTAAAAAGCCTTGAGCCACAGGAATAGCAGGTATGCTGAAATATTGCTTTAAGGAAAATAGAGCTAAGCCTTTACAATGCTCTTGGTCCTTCAGCGCAACTTGGGAGGATCCTTCCTTTTCTGTGTGCAGGATGATCTGTGCCTCTGGGCAATTACAGGGTTATCAGTACATCTAAAGACATGTGCGAGTCTGAGTTGCAGACCGCAGCAGAAGCAACAGCGCTGTTAGCATGTAATGTTTCTCAGGGTTAATAGTGGCAGCAGATTAAGAAGCAGTACATTTTGGGCAGCTGACGCTTTGAACCTCAGTCCATACAAAATACTTTATGCCTGATTGTTTGGAAAAAGACATTATAGAATTTCAAATTTGAAAAAAAGTTGCTCAGTGAAAATTTGAAGATATTATACTCCCTACATCTATTTTCTTCCACAATCCATAAGTGAAATCCAAGAAAGACTTGCAATTCATAAAGAAACTTAAGTCTTGCATGCACATAGCAATCAAATGATTCATATTCTACATCTGGAAATTATTTTGTTGTTATTTTTTATATTAGAAAAGCACTCAAAAATCTGTTTTAAAAGTTGAAGTAAAGTAAATCACACCATTGTAGTTTAAAATGCAGCACATGTTAAAATGCAGCAGGTGTATTTTAAAATGAAGCAATAAAGTCTGTGATGCCTTTTCACTTCACTATAATCTGATGTATTAATTGTATTGTAGAATATAGGATAACAGCCCTCATACTGTTGATGACACTTTTCATTTGCCTAATTATGAGGTTTAATATGCAAAAATAACATTAAAGTTACTTCATCTTAGAGGCAATAGGAATAAATATCTGGGTTTTTTCATTCTTTTTTTTTTTTGGTTGGATTTTTTTTCCTATGAAGCTATGTTAGGTTTTACAGCTATCCAGTTGCTTTGGACTAAAAATAGTTCTCAGCACGTCAAATGACTTTTCAAGCTAACCTCTCAGTAGACTTTAATCTGCATTACAAGCTACAAATCTTTGAAGCTTATCATGTTTTATTTGCACAGCAAAGCCCAGAAAAGAAGTAAGAGAAAAGGGGAGGAGGGAGTCACAGCAGAGGAAGTAAGTTCAAAACCAGTCAGTCACGTTACATGGTTGGGTTTCTTGTATGTATTCGGCTCTCCACATGTTAGTTTAACCTGAAGAATGATCAGAAACAACTGTTAAATAAAAAGAACTAGTGGCAATAAGCAGACCAGTGCTGCTAGGAATATGAACCTAGGAAAGGCTAAGGTTAAATGTTAACTTTGTTAATATAATATATTGTTTGGTGTAATGATGCCACTAATTATTAGCCATATTTAAAATGTTTCATTTATCTTAATGTTACTTCCTCACTGCATTGTGCATGCTGTATGGAGGAAAGCATGTGTTTAGGATTGTTCTTTTGTGGTGGGAGGGATCCTGCTCCAGAGCACATGCAATCTAAAGGGACTGGGAACAGGACCAATACATCCAGACAGAGCTAATCATCTATCTACTTTATTATTGTCCTTTCAGTGAATATAGTGTGGTTAGGATAGTTTCACCATGAAGTGGTGCTGTTAACTTCAAAACGATAAGCTAAAGCTTGCTAGGCAGCTTTTTAGTTTTGGAGTGTAATTCAATTTACTAACTAAAGATGAATACCTCAAACTAAATCAGGAAAATACTTTTACTCCTTTTCCTAGTTGCATAAAACTGCTATGAAATCCCCCAACCTCCTGTCCACTGTGAAGCCAGTCAGAAAGATCCACTTACCTGAATGTTGATCTGTTTGTCATGGAGCACTCTCTGCAGCTCCAGAAGGCTGCCCTTCAGTGTCCTGAGCTTCACAGCCAGCTGTTCTGCCTCATCCTTGGTGTGAGCCTTCCCCTCCATAAGCAAGTTCTCGTTGTGCACAGACAATTCTGACAAGGCTACCACCTTCTGCTCAATTTCAACCAGCATGTTCTGCAGCAGCAAAAACAAAGAACCAAATTCATACATTTTCCAGCATCTGTCACGCTTTCTGGCAAGAGAAGCCATGGCCTACCTTGCCCGTCGCCAAGCTAAGGGCAAGTCAGAGTATCATTGGTTTGCCTTCCAGTCTCTTTCAGAGTCCTTAGGAATACGCTTGCAAGTGTCTGCATTTGCCATTTCTGTCCGCAACATTTTTCAAAATAGAAAATTAAAAAGTTATTTGAAACAAAGGATGTGTTGTAGAGGAGATGCTCTTTATTTGCCCCGTAAAGGTAAAGGTGGCCAAGATGCTAGACTGACATCCACAAAGACAAGAAACAGAGCGTGCAGCTAGAGTGACTTCTTTCCTCTTCTTTCATGTACACTTAGCGAAATGCTTCCTATGTGTTGCTCTGCCTGTGTCGATAAGCTTGTCTTCTTACTATTTGCTCTTTCTGATTGGTGCACGATGGACTTAGGGATTTCAGTATAATCCTCTTTAGTCTAAAGAGAGACTTAAAGGGACAAATCTCTGGCATGTTTATTCTCAAAAGCTACTTTCCTGACATTCCGTTAACTATTCATTTAATTCATTGGCCTTATATGAAATTTAATTTGCATTTATCCTAAAACAGTTGAGATTCTCCTTCTTTAATATGAAAAGGGATCTTTTGTCCATCTGTCTCTTGTCTATCTTGCAATTTTAATTGTAATGATGTAACTTTCGTTGATCTCACCAAAGCCTTTGACACTGTGAGCAGAAAAGGTCTGTGGCAGATCTTGGAACGATTAGGATGTCCCCCCAAGTTCCTCAAAATGATTATCCTGTTACATGAGGGGCAGCGCAGCCAAGCCAGATATGGCGATGCACTCTCTGAGCCCTTCCCAATAGCCAATGGTGTGAAACAAGGTTGCGTTCTCGCACCAACTTTATTCACAGTTTTCTTCAGCATGATGCTCCAAAGGGCCACGGCAGACCTCGACGAACAAGACGGCATTTATATCCGATATCGTACCGATGGGAGCCTTTTCAACCTAAGGCGACTGAAGGCCCACACCAAGACCCTGAATCACCTTGTCCGCGAGCTGCTTTTTGCTGACGATGCCGCCCTTGTTGCCCACACAGAAGCAGCTCTGCAGCGCTTAACATCCTGCTTTGCAGAGGCGGCTGAGCTTTTTGGGCTGGAAGTCAGCTTGAAGAAGACAGTAGTTCTCTACCAACCAGCACCACAAGATGATTACCATCATCCCCGCATCACCATTGGCGAGTCAGAGCTTCAGTCAGTCCAGCAGTTCAGCTATCTGGGTAGCATCATCTCCTCAGATGCCACGATCGACAAAGAGATAGACAACAGAATAGCAAAGGCAAACAGAGCTTTCGGAAAACTCCATAAAAGAGTCTGCTGCAATAAACACCTGAAGAAAAGTACAAAGATCAGTGTCTACAGAGCCGTGGTACTGTCTACTCTTCTGTACGGGTCTGAATCATGGGTCATCTACCGCCACCATCTGCGACTCCTCGAACGCTTCCATCAGCGCTGCCTCCGCACAATCCTAAACATCCACTGGACTGACTACGTGACTAACGTTGCTGTCCTTGAACAGGCAGACGTCACCAGTATTGAGGCCATGTTGCTGAAAACGCAGCTGCGTTGGGCAGGGCACGTCTCCAGGATGGCGGATCACCGCCTCCCTAAGATCGTGTTCTATGGTGAACTTGCCACCGGCTGCCTCAAGAGAAGAGCTCCAAAGAGGAGATATAAGGACTCCCTGAAACAACACCTCAGCCTAGGCCATATTGACCACCATCAGTGGTCCACCCTGGCCTCCAATCGGGAGATTTGGAGACACACCATACATAACGCTGCTGTCTCCTTTGAGAGCACGCGTAGAATCAGGCTCGAGGAGAAAAGACAGCGCAGAAAGAACCGTGCCTCGACTATACCACCCAAGGAGACCCTCCGGTGTGCTCTTTGCAACCGGTCTTGCCTATCCCGCATTGGCCTTTTCAGCCATCAACGTGCTTGCAATAAGCGTGGGCAAAGCCCTTCCCAAATCTTCGTCCGCGAAGCCAAGCCATGATGATAATATAGTTCTGAATTCTCATTTATAAAAGGAAAACTCCCACTAATTTGAGAATCTGGATGTTATGACTGATCCAAATCTTGTTAATAAAAACATACGCAATTACTCTTATTGCAAAAGAATGTTTCTCCTCAGTTGTTTTGGCATTCTGGGTTGATTAATATTAAATTCATAAAAATAATAACTACTAATGATTATACTTTACTTTTGAAGAAAACACACTCTCCCACTCAGTGGGGAACACACTGCTAGTGCGAGTGTGTTCTTCAGCTAGAAAAGGAGGAGTAAGAAAATCCCCTGCAGGTGTTTCCATACCTATCAAGTGAGCTGTTCAACAATTCTAGCTTGAGCGGAGGAAAAACAGTAAGTGAAGCAAATACAAGGCCTTTAAAGCAAACCAAAATCCTCTCCAAAAGTTGTACAGCTTCAAATGCTCTTGCAGTCAGGATATCTTGTTTTCCTACTACTATGTTTACATGTGCTTTCTAAAGCATTGTTTGCAATCTTTAAAAATTTTATTTCACAAATCATTGATGAAGCTAACTGAGCATATATGAGGTGCTAAGAAGCTAAAAAACTTCTTCTCCACTAATATGCTAGCTCATCCCACTTAATAATGGTCTTAATATTAATGCTCCATATTTACCCCTTCATTTAGATAAAGCTATGTCCATCCTGTTCATCTAAACACTACAGGACTGATAACTTTACCTGACAGTCTACCAGCTGTGCTTCCATGTCCATAGGTTCCTCAGCAGTAACCAGAGTGGTGTCCAACGTTGCTCGGGTATTGAGTAGCCAGTGGTCAAGCTCATCAGCTTCACAACGGTACCTTTGAAGAGCCTGCTCTTGCCGCTGTTCTTCCAGTTGCTCATTCAGTTTTTCCTAAAAGTACAAATTGTATTTTACTTTTTAAAAAGAAACAGATCACAACAATCACATTTTAAAAAGTTTTCCCTCCCTGTCTCTCACAACTTCTATATAGTATTTTGAAGCCATAATAAGCCCTGCCCTTCATAAGTTGGAAACCTTTACAAAACGTTATTGCTTTCAATCGATGAGCATGCTTTTATGATGACTGAAATTCTGTCTCAGTTCAGTCACTGTATATCTACTTCCTTCAGTAGATCTCTCCTATTACAGCTTTCTAAAGGTAAGGTCTTTTCTGCCTCCTCTTTCTGCTCTTCTTTGGGTTTCCCCCCACGTCGACTCAGTTTGCTCAACTAGCCAGTACTGTTTGCTTAGGGAGAAAGATGCATGGGGTCACAGAGCTGGGAGTGGGGTGCAGGGAAAGGAGAGCAGCTTTGCCTTTTTTTGGCAGCAGCAGGCTGTTAGATAGCCTTATTGTCTCTCATGAGATGCACAAGAGGGGTACTTCAAGTCCCCAACAGTGTATTGGTGGGCCTCTGGTTTAGCCACCAGGGTAAAGAGAAGACTGAAGAGCTGTCAACCTTGTCTGGCCTCTTGGAGGATCCCTGTGCTGTGGGATGTAGAAGGACGTTAAGCTGCAAGGGCTGCTGCAGCTATAGCATCACAGCAACACAGAGTCCCTGGTTCCATCCATCACCTGGTCCATCAATTGGACAGACAAGGAATGATCAGCAAGACTTCCTCACTCTTTAATATTCCCATATGCATTTGAAAACTGGCTGTGCTGCTGTTCAGCAAGACCTAGACAGGCTGGAGAGTTGGGTAGAGTGGAACCTAACGAAGTTCAACAAGGATAAGCATAAAGTCCTGCACCTGAGGAGGAATAACTCCCTGCACCAGTACAGGTTAGGGGCTGACCTGATGGAAAGCAGCTCTGCAGAGAAGGACCTGGGAGTCCTGATGGACAAGTGACCCAGCAATGTCCCGTTGAGGCCAAGAAGGCCAATGGTATCCTGGGGGGCATTAAGAGTGTGGCCAGCAGTTTGAGGGAGGTTCTCTTACCCCTCTACTCTGCCCCAGTGAGGCCACATCTGGAGTACTGTGTCCAGTTCTGGGGTCCCCAGTTCAAGAAAGACAGGAACTACTGGAGAGAGTCCAGAGGAGGGATATGAAGATTAGAGGACTGGACCACCTCTCTTATAAGGAAAGGCTGAGAGATCTGGGCCTGTTTAGCCTGGAGAAGAGAAGATAGGGAGAGGATCTTATCAATGCTTATAAATATCTAAAGGGCAGGTGTCAAGAGGATGGGGCCAGGCTCTTTTCAGTGGTGCCCAGCAACAGAACAAGGGGCAACAGGCACAAACTGGAACGCAAAAAGTTCCACCTGAACATGAGGAAAAACTACTTGGAGGGTGGCAGAGCACTGGAAGAGGCTGCCCAGAGAGGTTGTGGAGTCTCCTTCTCTGGAGATATTGAAACCTGCCTGGATGGGATCCTGTGCAATCTGCTCTAGGTGAACTGCTTTAGAAGAGGGGTTGGACTAGATGATCTCCAGAGGTCCCTTCCCACCCCTAACATTCTGTGGTTCTGTGAAATCAGAGCTATAAAGTGCAAAGGTTAAATAACTGGATATTGTCTACATACCACACATGATTTCTTAGCCAGTATTACTGGGGATGCTTGAGCTATTGTATCAAAGTAAGTGTCGTAAATCCTAACCATAGTTAAGAGTAGTATATTTGTCTCATGCTTTATATCTTGAAATTATTAGTTAGCATCTTCTCCTAAGTACTATTAAGAAGATTGTAGGACCCTGTATAAGCTATAAATAGTAAGATCCCTATTCTACTTCCAGTCCCTTATTTTTATGTAGAAGCCATTTTTCTTCTGAGAAGGGAGAACTTAATGCAATTTTGTATGAATAATTAAGATATTTTTTAAGGACCTGTTCACTGCCTCAGATGACTGCACAGAAGTAATACAGCTGATGCACTCTGGGACTCCCCTGGAACCCAGGTAGATCCACAGAGGCAATTCTCACTCTGTCTCTCAGATACTGGAAATTATGAAGGCAGCAGATGCTGTGTTTGGGAAGTCACTGCTGCTGCAGTTCTTAGCAGTACAGCAATAAAGCTGCTCTGCAGTGTTCAAAGCAGCCAAACTGTAGCCAGCTTTAGCATGGCTGTATTTTCTCACTTGTATAATATACACAGCAACATTTGCACATGTAAAGGACTTTTTTTAAAATCACCTTAGTATTAAAGGATTCTTCGTAAAACTGGTAGACAAAGAAACGAAGGGGTGCATCTTCCATGAAAAAGTTTGCATGCAAATCATGGGGAAGATGAGTAGACAACAATGCAACACTTTGGAAGAGGTGTTAGTTCTTATTTTAAGCTTTCCCCCTTCTCTGGTCTTCCAGTTTGAACAAGTAACTCCTCAAAAGTTTATTGTAGATAACAAGACTTTTAATACCTGCACTTCATTACTTCTCCTATGAAGCACAAAGAAAACCAAGGAAACCTACTGAGAAAATGTCAATGTGGATATTAAAATAATTTATTTTTATATATATATATAAAATACATGGCTACTGCAGCATGTTTCCAGGCTCCTTCTGGTTACTTATCACCTAGAGTTAAGATGAGGGGCTTCCTAAAACAGAATAATAATTTATTAATGAAAGGACTTGTGAGAAATGTGAAGAACTGAAAATTACTTTTTTTAGTTATTAGCCTTCAATGGTGACTAAGCACTTTGGTGAAAGTACAGGTCTGCCAAAAGTGGCTCTCAAAATGTGGAATGCAATCCAAAAGACCCAATCCTAGAAGTTTTTTCTTGTACCTCTAATAGCTGTCGTTTTCCTGATGCCTTCATTCGAATCGTGGCCATTCGTTCTGCCAAGACCGTGAGAGTGGATTGCAATGCCAGCTGATCAGCAGCTTCTGCTTCCAGAGGTTCTGAAACAAGCTCCTGGGCTAACGATGTCTGAAGCTCAGTGATTTCTTCTTGTAACATTAAAATCTCATCCATCAAAGCCTGTTTAGAAATGAGAGCAGAGCAAGTATTTGCTTCATTTATCAGTGAGAAGAAAGTAACTCAAGAGGCACAGGCTTAATATAAAATTCAAGATGACTGTCCCAAGGGAGCAGGAGCAACACTGCAGTGTACCACTGCTGGCTTGGTAGAGTCAGAATTCAGAAGGACTAAGTCCTGCTTTTAGATGCTTAAGCTCAGATCATGCATCTGATAACTGAAATAGGGATTTAATTACTTATCTTGAATTTCAGACATATTACAAGAAGGAATTATTTTGAAAATATTATACATACAGATTTATTTTTCCAACAATTTTTCTGCAGGGTATTCTAGGAAATACATTGAAGATAACAAAGAACTAAGTAAGCTTGTGCTTGTGAGAGAAACAGGGTCGTGACTTAGCTTCCACCCTGAAACTTAATAACTGGACAAAGAATATCCAGCAATATAAATAAACATCCAGAGATTAATTACATGGTATAAAAGAAGTTCCTATTATCATTCTTATCCAATAAATCATTTTCCCAAATACCTACATAAGGATGCTGCATTACCAAGACCTTAAAGCAGATACCCTACTTTCACATCTGATAGTATACACACATTGGATGCACAGGACATCACACAGTGCTACAAAACCCAGATGTTACCCTTTTCAGGTCATGGAGTTCCTACTGAAATAAGAACTGGCCCCACCACATGGTTTCAAGCTATCAGATAGAAGGCTTTGATGATTACAACTTGGACATACGTCAGATTAGTTACTTGATAAAGTATTCTCTTATTATTCAGAGCATCATTTCTTAAGACATCTCTTGAGAGGTAATTTTCTATCTGCTTTGGCTTGTTTGTTTTGTTTAACAAGGCAAAGACTGTATTTGGATCAATTTACAATGCACCAGTACTGGTTATGATCTTAGTAAATTTGGGAGCATTATAAATAGTCTAAGAGCTAGTAGTACTGATGCTGAAGAACAGTATGCGTAGGTGTCACTGAACACAGACTTTGACAAAAGATTTTGCTGAAAATTTCTATCAGGCAAACTCTCATGATCTATTCTACATTTTTGAATGCCTCCTTATTAAAGGAATCCCCACTACACTATCTTTAGAACAGCAGTAAGTCCAGAAAGGCAAGATGTACAGTTAACAAAGAAGGTTCATACAACTAAAGTATGATTTTGAGGAACCCAGCCATGAAGAACGCTACTATCTAAAAACAAGGTACTGAGATATACAGGTAACGCATGCTCTCCCTCCGTTTCTCACACACAAGTTTTTACCTGATGTTCAGCCATCTGGCTCTCTGGGCTTTTGGCTGGTTCCAGGCTCTCATTTAGTTTGATCTCAATGGCCTCCATTTTTGTGGATATAGACTGGAGTGTGTCCTGATATTTCTGTTGACGCTCAAGCGCTTCATAGAGGGTGCGCTGCTTTTCACTGATCTGAAGAGGAATGGAAGGTATAAACTCTGACCTCTGATGCAGGATGTGCTCTTTCTTCTGTTTCATACATCCCTAGGCTTACAAGACTAAAACCAAAAACCCACAACGAGCTTTCAAAAGTATAAATTATAAAGCAAAACATCCATAAAAGTTGGGCTTTAGTAAGCAGGGAAAACTTAGGCCTTATTTTGGATTTTATGCACTCAAACATGTAGATGTGTGCTATTCGCTAGTCACTTAGTTCTTAATACTCCATAATAGCTGCTGTGCCTCTCTAAAGAATTAAAATTTATAGGGTGTGATCAAAACTTTTACCCTTTTCATACATCACTGAATGATTATGCTGCACTGCTATGTAGAAATGTGTTAAATTGACTCCGTATTTGGAGAAACTGGCTTTTTGGGCCTTTTTTGTGAACTCATCCAGCAGGAGTGGATTTCCCCGTTAGGTTATGGAATATAGTCTGACAATAGTCAAATATTTCTGAAGGCAACTAGCAGCCTTAATGAGTTCTAATTTTTCTTAATGGAGGACTATGCTGTGCAGGCTTTCAAACAAAGATAACACAATATCACAAATAACAGCTCTTGTTACCACCTGACAACCAAGAATCAGAGAGATTAGCTGAGCCAGTTCTTTGCATTTTATTCCTCACAAGCTAGATGATCACCTTGAACCCTCCACATGAAGACTTACCACATTTTTCAGTGTTTCCCAAGAACGCTGCAAATCATCCAGTTTGGCACTAGCAGCTGATTCTAAGCCTGGTTCGTAAAACTCCTGGGTATCTGAAGTGCTCGGTTGAATTTTAGCAGCTTCTGTCTGCAACTGTTCAGCAGATAAGGCTTGGTAATAAGCAATGTCCTACAAGCACGAAGCATGTTATTGCACTTTCAAAATGAAAGATACTGCACAATATCCCACCACCACATACTGCCCCATTGCATTTGCCCACTGAAATAAAACCCACAAAGCCAAAACCACTAGGAAACCTCTGACTAACACAGTAAATAAATATTTAATAGTAGTACTCCGAGTATGGTTTGGAGCTTAACTATGATGAAGACCAAGGCTGCATTCTTATCATGTTGGTATTAGCTCAGAGGTGCAGGGGACAACTGTGGACAGACATGGCACGGCTGGAAAGGGATTGCTACAAGTGAGAGTGTTGTCCTAGCACAGCCACACTTGGGAAAAATCCATCACAACAGAGTGGGTTATGATATTGTAGGTGGCAAAGAATATCACCCTGATGAACACTAGCACAGAGAAGGCAACAGAAGAACCAAAAAATAATACGCTGAAGGACTAGTCAATGATGTAAGAAACAGTATAAAACAATAGCTTCTAGGAAGCCTTCAAACAAACATGTACTCTCAAGTAACTTATATAAGACAGTGGGAAAGGGGACCAAAAGTGCTAAGGATAATGGGTAAATGTTCAAATTACCGCTGAAAATTCAGGGTGAAAATATTTCTCATCAGAACTTCTATACTTGGTGTATAGGGATTTTTTCAACTATTGCAGATGACAATTAAAAAAGATCTACAGAAAATGTAAAACTAAGGAAACAGGCCCAGTATCTATATTTAAGTTAGGAAAGATTTTATGTCAATGATTATTTAAACCTGAAACCATGTATGACAGTTACCACCACATCCATTTGGAAGACAAAAAATGCTGCAACCTTCCTTCTTCTCACTTTGTAGCCCCACTTAGTGAACTATGCTCCAGACCAGGCCAAAGAGCAGCTGCTGTCCAGTTTCCTCAAACACTTTGGTTTTGTAAATGCCCCTGGTGAAAACCTTAAGACACAGTTTTGCTGCCAGTGAAATTAGTAAGACATTTTCCACTGATTTCTGTTAGATTGGACCAAACCTGCTTTCAGGCAGATCTCAGGAGTTAAAACAATATTTGCATAAAAAGTTGCTGAAAATCTATTGAAAAGCGTACTTGGAAAATCCCCCTCCAATCATTGCAAATTTCTCAAATTGTTTTTTCCTGACCCTGTATGACAGGGAGGAAAATTCAGCACATCAAGCCACACAACTGAAAAAACTAAGTGCCTTTTGCTTGACAGAGCCAAATCTATCAAATAGACCACAGACCATTTGCTGTACTGCAAATTAAGAGTATAAATACAAATTCCCAAAGAGTGGTGGTGAATGGAGTTAAATCCAGTTGGTGGCCAGTCACAAGCGGTGTTCCCCAGGGCTTAGTACTGGGGCCTGTTCTCTTTAACATCTTTATCAATGATCTGGATGAGAGGATCGTGTGTACCCTCAGTAAATTTGCAGATGACACCAAGATGGGTGGGAGTGTTGATCTGCTTGAAGGTCGGGAAGGTCTACAGAAGGATCTGGACAGGCTGGATCGATGGGCCCAAGCCAATGTTATGAGGTTCAACAAGGCCAAGTGCTGGGTCCTGCATTTGGGTCTCAGCAACCCCCAGCAATGCTACAGGCTTGGGGAAGAGTGGCTGGGAAGCGCTCCTGGTGAAAAAGAACCTGGCAGTTCTTGGTCGACAGCCATGTGAATATGAGCCAGCAGTGTGTCCAGGTGGCCAAGATGACCAACAGCATCCTGGCTTATATCAGAAACAAAGTGGCCAGCAGGACTATGGCAGTGAACATACCCCTGTACTCAGCACCGGTGAGGCCACACCTTGAATACTGTGACCAGTTTTGGGCCTCTCGCGACAAGAAAGACACTGAGGTTCTGGAGCACATCCAAAGAAGGGCAACAAAGCTGGTGAAGGGTCTAGAGCACAAGTTTTGTGAGGAGCAGCTGATGGAACTGGGCTTGTTTAGCCTGGAGAAATAGAGACTGAGGGGAGACCTTAGAGCTCCGTACAACTACCTGAAAGGAGGTTGTAGCAAGGTGGGTGTCAGCCTCTTCTCCAAAGCAGCAAGTGACAGGACAAGAGTAAACAGCTGGAAGTTGTGCCAGGGGAGATTTAGATTGGATATTATGAAAAACTTCCTCACCAAAAGGCTTGTCAAGCACTGGAACAGGCTGCCCAGGGAAGTGATTGAGTCACCATCCCTGAAGATATTTAAAAGATATGTTGCTGTGGTGTTTAGTGACATGGTTTAGTGGTGACCTGGCAATGTTAGGTTAACGGTTGGACTCAGTGGTCTTAAAGGCCCTTTCCAACCTAGATGATTCTATAATTCTATTCTATTCTATACCTAAAGGGATGGTACAAAGGTGGCAGTGCCAGGCTCTTTCCAGTGGTTCCCAGTGACAGGATCAGAGACAACGGGCACAAACTGAAACACAGGAGGTTCCCTCTGAACATCAGAAAAGACTTTTTTACTGTGAGGGTGCCTGAGCAGTGGGACAGGCTGCCTAGGGGAGTTGTAGAGTCTCCATCCTTGGAGATACTCCAAAGCCACCTGGATAAAGTCCCAGACAACCTGTCATATGTGGCCCAGCTTGAGGAAGGTGGTTGGACTAGATGACCTGCAGAGGTCTCTTCCAACCCCAAGCATCCTGGCCTTTGTATAGGTGTATAAAAGTTAGGTAATAAAGAAGACTAATTCTGAGGTACCAGAGCTCAGATCCTAACCTCAGGAGATCCTAATTTGGATTAGGATCCTAATTTGGAGAAGAATCTTTATTTTGCAATGCCATTTCAATATGTTATCCGTATGTAAACACATGCCACATGCAAACAAACCCAAACAAGCTCTGGAGGAACACAGAAACCAGGTCACTCCTATCAAAATGCCCAAAAGTGTCAGATGAGGTACTTGTTCAAGGGCAGTAATTAGGAAACTTGAAGAATTTAACGAAGAAGGTGTTTATGATGTCTAAGGAGCCAGCAGGGTATTGGTAACATCTTAGCAAAACATTCAGTACTGCAATTTCAGAATTTTTTATCTGACCACAAGTGATCTTTCCAAGTCACGGTGAAAAATTGCACCAGTGTAGGCAACTTCTCGTTTGCCTTGTGTGCTGGCACTGTCCAGCTCTTAACTAATCCTCTCTCAAGGCCAATAAAAAAGCTGTGCTTCTGAGACTTCTTAATCATGGTTTCCAGAATAAAGGGCTTGCACTTACACTGAGGGAAAAGCAATCCTTTTCCCCATCTTTTCAACTACTTTCTGGAGCACACAACATGGCACTTTCTTTTCAGCAGAGCTTTCACATGATGGTAGCATGAATCCAGATGTTCTTACAAGTAACAAATTTTGTTGCCCTTATAAAGTTGGTAATATCTCATGCCCACTTTTATGAAAACTAGCCAGTGAGCAGTACTCAAGCTTGTTTAGGATGTAGGGGCAAAGGGTGTGTTGAGATTTCAAGAGATATTTAACAAGGGCTGTTGCACCCTAGATGAGTTTTCATGAAGGGAGAAAGAATGATTAAGTAGTCTTTGTGCCTACGCTTCAGCTTTTTCAATTCCATTACTCTGCATTGTGTATCTCAAAAATATGTTTTTAAAAATGTGCTAAATTTTATCAGCTGTATCTTTGGGTAAGTGTGAGAAATTTTAGCCCCAAAGGATTCTCATTCAGTACTGCAGCACAGCCGAAGTATCTGATTTTGCTATACATCAAAATAATCTGCATTGAAAGACTGTTATCTGTTTCTGAAATATTATACACTATGAAATTCCTCAGCCTTTTTAAAGTTAACATTTTTATAGTTCCTCCCACCCCACTGTTTTTTGAGAGGAGTTTCAGTACAAAACAAACAACCTGGGCAATTGTAACACCGCTAAATCTGTCACTTTCTTGTACTGAGGATCTTGTTTTAAACTATTTCAATATGTAGAACCACTGTTTCCCCTAAAATGCAGTTGGCACTTGTTTTATATCTTCACTACTTCTTAAGAATGTAAAAATAGTGCATAAATGTCTGAATTCAGACTAGCTACGTTTCACCATTAAGAGATGCTAGGAAACCCTGATGAAAGACTGCCCAGAGATTATTAGGGATGAAATTAAAGAGAGTCTTAACACCCAGCCTTCCAGTCCACAAACCCCATCTCCTAAGAGCTTTTGATTTTTTTCCCCAAAGACTAAACTACTGTACTTTCTTTACTTTCTAGAGTTCCTGTTCACATTTTTTTCTGGTACTTTACAGGTGATCTTCCTGTGAAAAGTTATTTCTCTTAACACTGGCTAGTTTTTGAAAGAAAACATTGCCAAATTCATTTTGCTGAGTCTTACTGAAAAAAAAATATTTTAAACTTACATTTAAGATCTTAATTCACTAATCGCTAGAATTTTTTTTTTTTTTTAAACCAACCTTCTTTCCTGAAGTCTCCCTGGACATTCATCACGATCAGCACTGGCAGTTTCACAGCTTGTTTAGTTTTAATCTCACATGAGCGTGAACCTAAGCATTTTGTAAGTAAACCACTGCATTTTGGAATGTTCTTCCGCTCATTGTTTAGTACGTGCAGTTCGTTTCAACATTAACCACACGGAAGAAACCTTCATCTGCAAGTTTTTTTAGATTATTGTAACACCATTGATTTTATGTTTTTCGAAGATCTTCTGTTAAATGAAAGACATTGTCTTTTTATTAAATTTTGCCCTGGTAAATCACAGGTTCTAAGACTTGCATTTTGGTGTCAGCTCATGGTGTAACAGCATCTTCACTGGATTTTCCTTATTACCTGAGTTACTGGAGCTGCCTGCCTGGTTTTACATTTTCAGAGAAATGTAAAGACCTGGCATTGTCTCTGCTTATTAGGAAGTCAGCTGCTCTTGGTCCTTTTTCAATGACCAGTATCATCACAAGATTTTTGTGCTGAAATACATAGCTGCCTTTCTACTATAAGTAAACTTCACTGGGAAATTTCTGATTATCTGAAATGACAGGATGCTAGAAAAATCCTTCTTATTCATTACATAACTTATGCTGTTGAAGATTTTGTCACCATTCTTACTATTTCACCTTAATATTCTTTCTACTGCCAGTTGATGAAAATGAATGAAAGCAACTTGTATATCACCACATGCATCTCTGAAATCAGTGGAAGGAATCAATAGGCATCTTGCTCAAATTTCTCCAATTCTACTCAGCAAAGCAACACAACACATTCTGCAGTGGTCAATTCTGGAAGCAAGCACAAATGCAAAACTAAACAACCAACCACAAAACCCACAACTCGATGCATTCACTGAGGTGGCGACTGTTTCTAGGGCTCATTTCTAAACTTCTAAAGCTTAACATTTTATCTGTGCCTTCATGTGTGTGGTGCTTAACGTGCAGGTTCATTGTTTGCAGTTTAATCAATGCTGATGTGCACTTGTTCCTATAAGAAGTGTGACAGCCCTCAGTTTTGATTTAAAATCTAACTTCATTGACTTCACAGATCTGTCTCATTAGCACTTAAAATAGACTGTCACAGAAAGTATGGAATGAACAATACTTGAAAAAAAATTCATGAAAGTTAATACTTGCAATGGTATTAAGTGGAAGATACCAGACTGTGACTTCAATGCTCCAGTGCCAATGGTACAGAAAGATAGATGTATATGGACATAATGCCATGTTTTATTACGGGGGGTATAATATTGCATTTTCTCAGGATGCAAGATTCCACTGAATACTACTGAGAAAATAAAAATTAGGTTATAAATAGAAAGTGGTAGCAACATGGGAGAGCTTTGTAATTGTCGCTTATAATTCATTTTTGAAAATAGTGAATAGTTGTAACACCAGATTTAAATATTTTAAACTCAAAAGTCCGTATCTATCCATTTTGAACTAGAACCTGAAGGTTCAGTTAGGTTAGAGGTTAAGCCTCAGTTCCTCGGATCTATAGTTAAATATTATTTCAGATGACTAAATAAGCCACCTGTGGAATGGAACCATGCATATCTGAGATAAAAGCTGAATGAATGCCAAGGGGGAGGTACCTGGTTAACAGAAGCATCTGTATTAGCCACAGGTGAGGGAGAGCGACAGGCAGGTGGAGAAGAAATCTCACTGTTGGTTCCCTCCTCCCCAGACTCCTCAGTGACAGGGGAGAGCAGCGTGTGACAGCGACCAGCAGTCATCTGTCACAGGAAAAGCAACCCCACAGCACAGGAAGAAAATCAGTTACCTCAACTTAGGTTTGACTTGAGATCAAAACAACAAAAAAAGCAACACATGGCCAGAATTACCATGACATTATTTAGTCATACTTCATGCTCTTACATCTACCAGTTTAAAAATCTGGTTGAATAATGGCCTCCTTTACTTGTCATACTTCAGTATGAACAAGCTCTCCTGTACCATAATGAATTTAGAAGAAAACTTATAGTAAGCAACTCAATAATAACAAATCAAGGTTTGCTAAATGTCTTCTAATACAATCCCTGCTACATATGGAAATACTATGGAGAGCTACAGAATAATGCAGTACTGGCCTCAGCATCCAGGCCTGGACAGAGCAAGGAATAGACTTGAAATATAAAATACACACAATCCAGTAGCAACATATTCTTTTTGCTTCCCCTGTGATGTTATACAGCGATAAATCCTGAGATCTGCACTCTATTTTCTCTCAGACAAAAATCCCAACACCATCAGCAGTATGTTTGTAACGAGACCCAATTAGTAACAAACACAAGCAGAGTAAGTCAAACAGGAGGCCGATGGCAGTACTTAGCCAGCTTTCACTTCCAACACACTCATCTGAGAATAGAGCAGCGTACTGTCAATTATCACCTCGACATTTAAAGACCAGAGTTTTAAAAACATGGTGTGTAAAAGCTATACGCTGCAACACGTTATGAAATAATATTTATTCTGGTTTTATCTTATTCCTGCAATTCTCTTAAGAGTTTGCTTTTGCATGTTGACAGCTACGAAAGAGCACTATATTTGCATCTTATTACAGACAACTTCCACTGGTATTTGTCTGTTAAATAACTTCATCCTTTATCAGTAAGTCTTGAAAACCCCTACAAAGCAACATACAGGAAGGGGAAGCTGCAACTTATTGGTTTGCCACACTCCAGCCATTTCAAAAGCAAAATGTAGATGTGAGCTGTGGCAGTTTGCTACACCAGAGTGTTGCAATGATGCAAAAGCAAGCAGCTCAGATACACAGTCCCGAGAAGACTGATGCATTCCTTACCATAACCACCGAGGGATGAGCAGGGTGTGCTGGGAGCAGGTCTGCATCTAGCTCCTCCATTCCCTCTGAAAGCCCCTCCACTTCTGTCACTGTCAGCAGCATGGTGGCATGTTTTGCTTTCATTGTCAGCATCTTGCACTTTGAATTCAAAGAAGCAATTTGCTCCTGGTATCCTTTGATCTTCTGAGCCAGCTCCTGGGAAAACATTTTTTTTCCCTAATGCAGAGGCAGCCAATAAAGGCCACAGGACCCGCAGCATCTCAGCTTCAGTGGCAAAGGCAAGCTCTTCCCTCCAAGCCCAGCCAATAACATCATAGCACTGCCTCTCAGAAAGCCTGCAGAAGCTGCCGCACTCGCTGACAAGCAGGATGTTGATAGCAGAGGAAACAAGTCAGGCTGCGTCTGGCGGCACAGCTAAACCGCAGAGCGGAGAGCTTTGAGGCAAAACCGGAAAAGTGCTGCGAAAGGCTCTGTGTGCATGATGATCTCGAAGGGGAGGAAGGGAGGGACACCTCACACTTGCATCCAGCCTGAACCTGACACAAAGGCTATAAGCTTCAGACTGCAGCGAAGGGGAACATCTCTCTCTCTTCCTGTCCTATTTTTAACTCTGATCTATTTCCATTTATCTGAGGAAGATGAGGCTTCTCCGCATAGTGCGTGCCATGGAAATGAGGTCATGTGGTAACCACAACTGTAAAAAGTGCCCCATTCAGCTCTCGTCAGAAAGAATGGATTGTCCAAACAACAACTCACAGGGTCTAACAAGATCAAATGTGATAGGAACAATCGGTCACATAATAAGATTAAACGCAGACTGGATTACTTTTTTTGCCAGTGTTTGGACAAGCTATATTGTAATCTTGTTTTGGTTTTTTGGAAGCCTTCAGAGTTAAAGCTGAGCTGCACACAGTACTGACCTTTCTTAAGAGCTGGGGAATCTGGCCTAAAGCAGACTATATTTTAAAACATTTGGATCTTTATGGATATGAAATGGTCTACTAGCATGGCCAAACACCATCATAAGGTCGACTTGAGTCAGACAAGAAAGATGGAAATGAATAGCCTTGGAAACTGACTTCTCCTACCCTGTACTGCTGCCCAGTTCAGTGTCCAGCTTCAAAGCTTTCAACTAATATACTTAAAATAAAATATGGTGGAAGATTTTCACATTTCTGCCAGAGCTATTGTCCCTGTCTCCCTAGAGGCTCAGTAACATGTTAGAATTTTGATCTATAAAGTGAAAACAACATTTGTATAAGCTTGCCTGCTAAATCAGTGATTACTCATTGAAATATCTATTTCTGTTTTAATTTTATATTTGCTTTTATTTCTTCAACAAACACATGTTTTCACGGAAAAATAGCAACAGAAGTTGCAAAAGCTAGTAGGTATAATAATGAATAATTACAATATCTTTTTAAAAGTAAGTAAGATTACTGCTTCAGGCTGGTAAAACTAAAAGCGTTTTTTTTGGTTGGAGAACATTTTCAGGAAACCATTTCCTCAAAATCACAGTGCAGAAGAGTCATAGTGAGAAATACAGAGTTAGAAACGGAAGCAGCACAAAGACTGAGGACGACAATTTACTGCCTGGGTTTCAACAGTACCTGGTCACTGTCTGTCATGTTAGCAACCTAGCAAGGTAAGCAAGGCTTACCTTGTTGACTAAGCAAAGCCTTGAGTATAAAACATACAGCAGCTGGGACATTCATTAGTTCTCAGTGAATGACATCTCAGGGACTCAGAAGGAAATTATTGTCATTCAATATACTCAACTCCATCAGTATTACTGAGATGCAATAACATTTGTGGCATTAATGTCCAATGCACTGAGTATCTAACACACTTCTCTCAAACAAGGAAAAGGGAAAGAAGGCAAAAATGTGATTGTAAAAAATCATAAAGCAACTTATAAATGCAATGTCCTATGAGACACTGTATTATCCATTAAAATAATTCAAGCATGGAGATACTTGGGCACGTTCTTATCTGAAAGTCTAAAGGAAAATGGTTCAGTAAACATAGTTCCAGAGTGTAACTAGTTACATACATGCACAGTCATACAAGCTTCCTACAAATCAGGGTGTACTTTCCTTCTACTTTCTTCCTCATATTTTAGTTCTAAATATAGTTTCTACGAACGTCCCTTTAAGTTCTTGTTCACGCAGGCTTCAACAAGGAATCTGGCAACTGATGTTTTCTTAAATTAGTAACACATGTAACAAGCACATTGAAAGACTTGCCTTTTGAAATGGTCTAATAATATAGGGTTCAATATATCCCCTTTATGCCATGCTTTTCCACAGGTATTTAGCAGACAAAATATGAGCCAAAACTATGCATATTTCAGTCTTTCAAAACTCCTTAACCCTAAATGTGGAAATTTTGCAACTATGAAACCTGTCCACTCTGGTTGATCCCAACACATGCAATAGAGTAAATGTCTGTCTTCCTGCAGATACTTAGAAGGACTCCTAGCTACTGAACTTGTTCAAATGCAGATGAAACTTCAGGCTGCCCCTTGTTTAATTCCTTCCTTCCTGCAGCATCCTTCCTTCCTCCAGCAATATTACCCTGTATAGCTGAAGCCACTCTCCTGCATTTGCTGTTCCAGGACATTTGAATAGAGAACAGCAGCACTATTAATTCACTAGCAAAAAAACAGAAGTGCTTGTTTAAGCAAACTGCTCTGCATTTATACTAAGTTAACTTTTGTAACAAACAGATAGAAAATGAGCAGCACATAAACATTAGGTTTTACTACATAACAGTGCAGATTGCTTTAATTCCAAGGTACAGAAATGGTGCCATCTGGTGCCGACAGTGACACACAGAGATCAATGGTGCATTCTCTGTCCCAAGAAATAAAAAACAGACAGGGGAAAGGGAAAAGGGCTCAGTAGCTGCCGTGACAGCACAGTGAGAAGGCTGCAGAGAGACTATCCTGACTCATTTGAGGGCAGAAGATCAATGAGTTTGAGGGCAGGACCTGTAACTCCACAGGACAAAATTCTTCCCAACGTTGACTTGAAAAGAAGCCTTTGGAGTGAACATTGCACAGTTCTCCAAATCTACTGTATTTTTCCTGTGATTCATATTCCTTAGTGTTCTTTTACAGACTGTTACTGGGATGGAATGACTAAGTACTTTAGGATATACATATATATATATATATATTTGTAAAGATCACTCAACTAGCAGTGATCACCTGACTAACTGGTCAACACTGACTTCTGGGACACTTCTCAGTCAAGTACCTATGTTAAGAGTCCCTTAATTATGCAATACTTTCATTCATCACAATGTTGCCTGGAGATTAGGACGCATCTAACTGAATAAACAAATGAATACCCCACACTGTACCAGGAGCATGAGTTTCCTATCTGGTATTCAAGTCTATCTGCTCAACTAGCCTTGAGCAAGTTTGAAAAGCTACTCAGCTAATTTATGACCATTCCTTATGAAAGGTTTTTTGAGTCATTGAGTTGCCATTAACCCCATGTCATTTCTCCTACCTCATGATGCGAAATCTGGACCTGGAGTTCCTGAATGTTGCTAGTTGCTATTGGCTTGTCTTGGATCTCATGATGGGCATTCTCTATCATTTGCTGCAAATGTTTCATCTCTTGCTCATATTGCTCATACTGAACCACTGCTTCCTAGAGAGGGAGAAAAAAAATATTGAGTATCTACATGAAAACAAATATTTACTTAGTCCAAACATGACTGATCTCCCTTCTGAAGTGGAGCACCCTTACATCTATCTGCGTTCAGAAATATTGTGAACTGCAATGAATTCAATGGTTTCATTCATTTAACTATTTCTAAAAAACAGTTCACATAACATGATGATTTAGACATCCAGTATAAGGAGTTAGAACTTCTGCCTCCAACAGGTATCTGTACCAAACATACCCAACAGACAGCATTGCAAAGTCTCATGGTTTCACGATAAAGCATTTTCATCTGCTTTTTCACTTCAAGCCTCAATTTATGAAGCGGAAAGACTATATGAAAAAGTCAGATTTTACAGAAGATACAACTGGTAGAGGAGCATGAAGATTGATTCAGATCATTATCCTACCAGTGTAGCATCAGTTCTTTCTATCATAGATTCACCAGCAGTTTGTCTAACTTGTTAAATCTTTTCAGTGTGAGGTATCCCTCCTTGTATTTAAGTATCCTCAATGATTGAAAATCTCTTCTATTATCCATCTTGAAGCTCTATAGTTGTACCCTAGCTCACTATGTATTCTTCTATCACTAAATAGCAGGAAAAAAAAAAAAAAGCTTATTTTCTTCTTTAGAAACACCTTTTATTGTTTGAATTCATAATTAAACATATCAAAGAAAACCTATTTTTCTGGTATTCAGCAAAACTTGGAAATGCAAATTTAATAGCTGTGAATGACTCTGAATTCAGAAAAAAGGTATAAATTCTAAATAGAGAAAAAAATTATTTTTATACTAGAAAGCTATTTAATTAACTCTAAGCAGTTGATATTATAATGATATATTAATTTCATTAACTGATCTTATATATTATAAAATTAATCTGCATACAATTGAATATTATCTGTTTGCCCAGTTAATTCTAATAGCATTACAAAAACCACAGCAAGATCAGGAGAGAACCGAGATGAGAGTCTGGTAAGCAAATCAACCATTAAAACGATCATGAATGTTAAACACCCCAAAAATCATGGAATTGGAAATGACTTAGTGGGGAAATTCTTAATGGTACTACATGGAAAAGAGGAATACATACTGGGTCTAGAGCACAAGTGTTATGAGGAGCGGTTGATGGAACTGGGGTTGTTTAGTCTGGAGAAAAGGAGACTGAGGGGAGACCTTATTGCTCTCTACATCTGCCTGAATGGAGGTTGTAGAGAGGTGGGGGTCGGACTCTTCTCCTATGTAACAAGTGACAGGTCTAGAGGGAACAGCCTCAAGTCACACCAAGGGAGATTTAGATTGGATATTAGGAAGAATTTCTTTACAGAAAGGGTTCTGGAGCACTGGAACAGGCTGCCCAAGGAAGTGGTGGAGGCCCCATCCCTGGAAGTGTAGATGTGGCACTGAGGGACTTGGTTTAGGGACCCTGGCAGTGAAGGGTGTACAGTCGGACTCAATGATCTTAAAGGTCTCTTTCAACCAGATGATTCTGTGAGATACGAAATTCTCTGCTTTCATCACAATTTGTATGGTGCTGTTGAAGTTACTCAGAGTAATTAATGGGTTACACTTGCCTGCATGATGTTGCACTGCTGAATGGCCGTATGCTGCAGGCGGCTGGCCTCCTCCTGGAGCCGGAGGGCACTGTGGCACAGTGGCAGGCCCGTGACCACCTCTTCAGGAATCCTCAGGGCACTCTGACAGGCTTGTACTGCGTGAACTTTTGGCTTCAGTGACTCCATTTCAGACAACAGATGCTAGAAACAAAGTGCCACAATAAGCCAGTTTTGCAGAGCTCCCAGAGCATTTCATTCAGCAAAAGAAAAAAAAAAAAAAAAAAAAAGGATGAGTTCAAGCACTAAAACAAACAAATTTGATCATCTATTTTCTAAATGGAATATAACCAACATGATTTGTCTGGAGTTGCTCATTCTGAAATGAGCATTCTTTTAAATATTAGTTAAGCAAAAAGCCCACATAATAGGAATAAAAATGTTAATGAAAAAGTATATTAGTACCTAATTCTAAGTGTCTAAATACAAAAATATTTCGGTTGACATGTTTGAAAGCAAAATATATTCACAAAATCCAGAAATCAAACCAGCATAGATATCATTTGTGTACACACATATTTCAACATTAAAATCCAAGTGGAACTCCCTGCTAAGACACAGAAGCATGTTTTCAAACCAGGAAATGAATCTTGTGTTCACAGCCTTCCTTTGAAAATACAAACCATGGCTGCAAATGTTGCTTAAAATTCAAAAGGCAATCAAACGGAAATAAACACAATTTTTTTCCTTTGAATAATCATGCGCTGGATGCCTTTCTTAATAGTGTCCATTCCATTCACAATGCCCATTCAAGCTGTCTGTTCATACGCACAAAAGGGTCTAAGTGCAATAACTGGTGAATGGATTCAATCAGCATTCTTTTTACCTTCATTGGGGAGTTTAATGTATTCACAGATACAAAAGGAAAACAATTTAAAAAATAGCAGAAGGCAAGGACGGTGAAAAAGGCCTTAGCACATCAGGAAAAGATTTTAAGTTCAATAGGTAGAAATCAGCTAGACATTGTATGTGGCAACAGGAATAAAGAGGCTGATCCTTCCTCTATACCACATGCAGAAAGACAGCTCAGTGGGTCTGAAGTGCATACTGATGAGTGGTTTGTGGTTTGCTCTTTATTTCTGTGCCTTCATGGCATATGGTGGATAATCTAACCAGATATTTGGTATAATGACCTATTCCTCAGACATCCCTGGTGAGGCCTCTCCTCTGGCATGCCCCATACTGCTGTCACTGGGCGCCTTTATTGTGCATGTAGCACCCAGAGGTACCCTGGGGGCTGCATGCTAGCCAGGCACTCTCCAAGACCCCCTCTCTGGTCTGGTGAAACAAGTGGGCAGGGTCTACAGCCCCTTTCTGTACAAAAGAAGGTCATACCGTGAGACCTGCTAGAGCCAGAACAAAGAATACAGATAAACGACAGTGTAAACTCCATATTCCTTTACTCTTACGGTGGGGGATGTGTTTCACTTACACGCTTCAATGCCACATTCTGAAATTTGACTGCAAATCTCTAGAATAAAGACTGCATATTTTAATCAAAAGGGAAAGCTTTTACCTTTCATCCACGTGTTTTTCTGCAGATTTTAATCCTGAAGTGGACCTGTTGACACTTAGTTTTCACTGGCAGACTAAGACAGTTAACTCTCTCTATTAGCTTACAGCAGGAAACATTTCTTAGGCAACTCAGAAAGCCATAAACTGGGTTACATTTCTTGGCATAAGAGTTAGCCCAAAAATAACAAATTGACGAATCTCTGTAGTAGGCCATGTGCAACACGGAAAGCAGCAATAGCTTATTGAGGTAATTCAACTAAACATAGAAAAATGTAACTGGGCTTGAGGAAAACTGTATTTTCTCTTTGTTTTCCAATTGACTGTTGGGTGAGCTCATTGCATCTCTATCTGTACAATGATGATAACAATCTAGACTTCATTTTGAAGTACTTTAAGAACCTGCTGATGAAAAGCACTAGTTAAAAACTGAGCTGCTTTATTATTATTGTTATTCATATGGATTAAACTTGGATTAGATGCATATTTCTCAGAATTGCATCAACATAAGAACAGACCCATAAAGGATTATACTTCAACCATTCCCTTTGAGGGAATAATTTTTCCCATTCCAACCCTTATTCCCTTGGCAGTAATTTGGGGCTAGACTTTGAAACAATGACCTACCTAAGAAATACCACAATTGGTCTTGCCAACATCCATTATTCTTTCTGTAAGCTCACACTACTCAAGTGTTGACTTTGAGGTACTGGCCTTTTACCTGTCTGTGAGAAAGCTGCTCTTTTAAGCTCAAATGCCCCAGCTCTGGAGAGGTCATGGTAGCTTGGGCTTGCTCCAGAGCAGCCTGCAGGGCTCTCAGCTCAGCTTCAAATTTCTTCATGTCCTGTAACACAACACATTTGATTCACGGATAAATAAGAATAAAAAAAAATTTAAAATCACTATAAATATATGTGTCTGGATTTTGCAGCTAAGTTCCATATATACAGTGACAAAATTAATTCTTCATTTCAACAATGAATTTTAGATGTTTACTGGATAAAAACACCAGTTATTTGACAGTCTAGAAAGAGGTCTCAAAGCCAGAGTTAATATATTACGTAATTCCTCAATCTCAAATACAGCATGTACTTTATAAAGTTAATTTTATAAAGTTCAAGGCCTAGAAAAGAACTCAAGACGTACTCTAGTGGTCTTCCTGTAATAAGACAGGACATAACTGTGTTATCATTACAGATTGTTCTTAAAGACTGTGAAGCCCCACTTATCTCTATAGACAACACGTTCCACTGTTTCAGCACTCATTTTGTAGAAAGTTTTTTCTGATGGTCTGACATGAAGTTACCTTTTGTTGCAATTTCAGTCCTCTAGTTACTATCACATTAACAACAGACATGAGGAACAAATTAGTTTTATTCTCTCTGAATACATCATATGTAGGATAATCCTTTTTCATGCATCTTTTCTACAAATTTATGCACATATCAGAATCATCACTATCCTCTGTTCTTTCTCCAGTCAGTCCACACCTTCAAGTTCAAAACCAGAGACAGCTGAAACCTTGCTAGTTACCAAAAGGTAGAACAAAAAGACTATTTCGCATACCTTACAATTATATACTTCATTTTCTGTATGGTGTTTGGATTTTTTACAACAATGTGACATTGTTCACTCCTTTTTCCATGATCTGCATTATTAAACTCTTTCAATGGGGTGTGTCAAGCCAGTAGTTCCTCATTCAGAGGAACACATACCTGCTTCTTCCTGTCTATATGTAACAATTTGCCCCTGTCTGTTAAATAGCAGCCTAATGTTTTTTCAGGTAGTCCCTGTACAGTTGGTGGTGTCTAAGCACCCCAGAAGTCATGATCTCTAAAACACCATTCAACTCATTAATGAAAATATTGAACAGTACCAGATCCAAGGGAGAACCCTGCAAAACCCTACTTGATGTATCCCTCCTTTTGGGCTGTGGGCCATTGGTAATTACACACCAGGTAAGTTTTCTAGCTAGCTTTACATCTAACTACTGTATTTTCAACTAGATAAGATTATTAACATTGTTAGTAACAACATAATGTGAAACATTATTCAATGTGAAAGTAATAGATAGCTTTGTATATAAATGTACAATATGTCATGTATCTCAACTTTAACAATGTTTGGACGCTTCCAATAGGATTTTCTTTCTTCATAAATCTATGCTGGCTTCTATCCATCTCCATGTTTTCTTACAAGAATTTACAAATAGTTTATTCAATTGTTCCAGTATTTCTCTGAGAACTGAAGCTAGTCATTTCACCTCTGCTGTGCTTATTTGTATGCAAATCTCTAGTTTCTTCCATGACAAATAATAAAAAAAATCCCTTCAGCTCACAAACTGTCATTTACTGATTTGTGATTTTGTAATGTGAAGAAGTCTTCTTCAAAACCTTTCAGTTATACAGTTATGGCTGCTGCAGCATTTCTGATATGTCCTATAAACGTTCTGAAATAAGAGTCAAATGCAGAGAAGGACCATTTTTAACCCTAGTTGTGATTGTCCTAACAATTGTTAATAGCCTATTCTCTTAGTTGCCTTTAGGTATCTTCCTATAGTGTGTAACTGTAGCACGTGACAGCAGAAGAATCATTAATACTAATTATACCATTCCAATACTAAATTTTTCCTGAATTATTGTATCAATCTTTTTAAAAAAAAAAAAAAGGTAAAATTTCTTGGCCTGAAGGTAAGAGGAAGTAGAAAAGACTTCTGTGCTTTCCCCTTTGTCTTGCACCAGTTTACTATGCCCTCAGGCATTGTATATGCATAATATATGTTTACATTAAGAATAAAACCATATGGAAGAGCTGCACAGAAATGTCAGGGATATGAAAAAGCACGCTCATTCTTTTCATTGCACTCCCTTGTAGAGGTAGGTCTTGCATTATGGAACCCTGGTCTGGTCCAGTACTGACTGGAATTAACAGATAGCAGGCTTTACGTATCTTTTAAGAGAAAAATAAGGAAATGGCACACTAGAAGTGCCAACGCAGACACTTCTCAAATATCTAAACATAGGTGCTCAGTGCCATTTGAGACACACCATGACCCCAAATATACCTGTCCAGAATGGGCAGGTATGAAAGGATCTGCCGGAATCTTATCCTCATCTGGAACAGCACCCAAAGACAGTGTCTCAAATGGCACAAGGTCCCTAACTTTAGACAATACAATCATGCCCTTCACAGGCCACAGACAACCCGCACTGTTAATAGTCTCAGAAACATTATGTACACACCACCCAAGCTGTCAGCTAGCATTAGAAAAACTGCTTTCATATACCTTGGCAGCATCTTGGAGATTTGGCAGCCGCACTTTGATAACTTGCTGTAATTCCTCTGTCCGCCGCCCCAGTTCCAGCACTTGCTGTGACATTCCTTCAGTACAGTACACACTTGCCAGATACTCAATCCTCTCGCTCATGGCCTCAAGATCGCCATGGATCTCTCCAGACTCATCAAGCATAGACTAGATGAAGATATGAACAAATTGAATGCCAGAGTTGAGCTTCCAATTAAAGGTATCTTAAAGTATATTCCTGGCCTGCAGACTCCTCGAATTGTACACATCTGTAGGCACATGATTAAGTTCTTCTGATTTCCCGTAAGGCTTAGGCAATATGCTTAATTCTGAGTGTAATGCTGAAGTGGTTTGGGTTATGGAGAATGGGAAACAAAAGAGTGAGTCATAAAGCTTCAGAGGCTGTACTTACCAACATGTTCATTTTAGTGTTTTGCTATACGCACTTGCCTGTAAAATGATAATATATGCAAACTACGGACAGGATTTGTTCTGGAAGCCCGAAATACCTAATATAGAAAGCAGCAAAAAGCTGAGCAGTGTTACAGCAGGGCAGTAGTTATGAATGCTACCTAAAAAATGGCTACCAAAGCGTTCTGTGGGATGGCATTGGTTAAGACCGTACCCTCATCAACTTCTGAAGCCATAGCAAAAAAATCCCCAAAACACTATCTCCCAGCTATCCTCAGGACAAATTCCCTGGAGGTTTCTATTCAGAATAAATAGCAATACTATGTTTCCCCAGTGTAAGTGAATGCAGCTGATAATTAACCAAAGTATATATAAAAACCATAATTAATACAGCCTTGTTTTGGCATTAGTGAAGTATGATCCACTTATGATGCTTTGATTTGTTTCACATGGTCATGTAACACTGGGCAAGCTTGAACCCTATCAAACTGCTCTACCAATCCCACTTACACATTCCACACACAGAACAAACTGCACTGTCACAAGGACAGCAAATCACTCTGATGTGAGATGTCCAGGAAGCAACTAGAAGAAACTCATCCATTGGATATCAGTCTGAGAATATTTGGTGCAAAACTCATCAGATGGGAACAAAGACTAATCCAATTTAGTGCAAATGAGAAAGAAAAAAAAAAAGCAAACTGAAAATCATGTTTGGTCAACTAAAATGTTAGAAGGATACTGGCTGCAATGAAGCACTCAGTGCAATAGAATCACAGGGTATAGACACACTATTCAATGAAAAGATACTGCGAAGCTAACGTACTGGAGTAAATATAGAGATTAACTTTGAATCATGTAGTTTTATTCAACAAAATATCTTCATTTCAGTCTTCAAAACGATTGTCCAAAACCAGTCAATCACCTTTAAGACTTGGGGGAACTGTCAAAGAAACCTGGCATTTTAAGATAGTTTTCTCCTCAAGGAAAGGAGGCAAAAAAAAGTGTAGGAAATGAAACTTCACTGCTTAGAAAATAACTTTTTATATAAAATTTCCTTTAAATTTCATAGTTTATATAATCACCTGGTAGGCTTTAAACTGATCACGAAGCTGAGAGGAAGAATTCCATGTTATACTACCATGCACTAGGATATTTGCTTTCTCAATCCATTTCAATATGAACTCCAGCATCTCATTGTATTCTTCCAAGTGTGAAGAAGCCTGGATATAAAACAAAAATCCACTTAAGCCCAAGATGTAATTCTGTACAGTTCTTAGAGAATGATAAAATTAAGTTTATTTCATCTACTGTTTTTAACTTGGGGATCATTTTAACAACTTTTCCTTAGTGCTTAATATAATTCAATTACTTCTATACTTATGGAGTTAAAATAGGTCTGCTTCTGGTAACAAGCATATCTATTTCAGGGGAAAAAAGGCACTGTAAGAATATAAGTCACACTGGGAGAGTGCATTGATGCTTAAATATATCCCTAGAGTTTACACTTCCTGCACAAATTTCAGCCTCACATGTAAGTTCCAAAATACCTTCTGGCTCAGTTTGTAGCTCACTGCAGGATTCCTTTATATCATTCCTTACTTTTCTTTGTCTTTCCATTTAATACCCCAAATTAGCTTTTTTTAAAACCTGCTTTATCTAGTCTGTCATATTTCCAAAAAAGAGAAATGTTGCATTTATTTCAAAATACAGGACAAAAGCTCTGCTTTCTGATTAATCCAATTTCTATTTAGCAAAGTATTCTTCAGTTCCAATTTCCTTCTCACTGATTTTCATGCATTTGTCCTGTACAAAGGATGGATGAAATCCTAGGCAACTGCACTGTATTTCTATGCAGTTTGCCACCAAGACATGGATTTCTTGGTGCTGAAAAAAATATCCTAATGGTTGAATCCCTTCACCAAGTACCCTTGGTGAACTCTTAACTTTGAGAGTAATTTTCTACCTCTTTTTAAAAACAATATACTTCTTTACGCATGCAGAGACGAGAACTCATAATTTATCAGGATATTGATGGCAAAACCATAAAAATTCCATTTCTTTGCTTTTAGCTACATTTTTGGAGATAACAACAATTAGGAAAAAAAAAAAAGCCAAAAGAAAGAGTTTCAGGGACCCTGATCCACAGGGCAGCATCCTTATGAATGATGAAATGTTGCATAAACATTACGCATTATCAAGGCCATTGTATCTAGGCTTTTCTATTGAATATACAAATTATATTCACCCTCCTTAGATTGTGACTAGAGCAAAACCTTTTTTTTGTTGTTGTTGTTTTGGGTTTTTTTTTTTTGTTATACTGCATATATAGGTAACAATGATAAGACAGAGGCCCTGGTAAGTACAATGAAATACTATTCACTGGCATGCTACTGTTTGTGAGAAGTTCTATAACCTTTCCAGGGCACCAGAGGAACCATCAGATGATTCATGGAAGAGGATGTTAAAGCAGCGTCACAGAATTATTCCACCCTCCTGATCTGACCTGTCCATGCCTCTCTCTGAGGTGCAATGCAAGCCCTGACTAATAATAGGCAGATTTGCCAAGGAATGTCCCTTTTTGCATAACTACAGGAAAATAAAAGAGAAGTTCGCATGCTCCTTCTGCTTCTGAAAGGAAAGAGCAGAAAGGATTTGAGATCATACCTGACTGAGCTTGGCTGCTCTGTACTCAGCCTGCCGTATGGTCTGTTGGTGCAATGCAGTGAGTTTCCCTATCCTGTTAGCCAGCTGCTTAGCCAGCGGTACGTTCTGCTCTGCAAAGTCCTGGACTGATGTATCTAATTCCAACAGTTTTATATTGTAGCTGTCCAACTCTTCACCGAGGATCTAGTCAGAAAAACAAGAAAATCAGTGATCCAGGAGGTGTTAGCTTTCTGGTTGATTATTTCTAGTCCAATTTGCAACTTTAATACCCTGCCCAAAGTCTCCACAGTTTGTCCCATAATTTTCTTCTGGCTGGAAACTAACAATGCTTGTCTAAGCAGGAAGGGAGAACAGGGGGATGTTTGTCCATCTCTTAAACGTGTGCCATTACTCTTTCTTCTCTGACTTCCTGGATGAAATGGATAACTATTTTCCCTACCATAGCAAAAGACTGAGTCACTTCAGAGTGACATTAACTGTTCCTGGCCACCCATCTGTGTTTGGTTTTGAAATATATAGTCAGCACACATTGCCATGACAAGGATTTTTATTTATTGGAAAGGGGTTTTGTTTGGTTGCTGTCTTAAAATAAACCCTTTCAAACTCAGAAATATGTAATTACTTATTAATGCATTATAAAAACTGCCATTTGAATTGAAACTTGCATTTTCATAGCTTTATCTTGACACAGGAGCAATCTCGATCATGCTAGACTGTTTCAATAGAAACAGATTTTAAAATTAATTTTTCATACCACAGTTACAAAGTTTCTGAAAAGTTTAAAAAGCAAGCCTAAAAGGTTTTCCCATAGATTGATAACACACTTAGAGGCTATGGTTTCTGGTGGAAGGGGTGTTTGTTTTTGTTTTAATTCGGTTTTTATACCTAAGGTGGTAATGATTTACTGGTTTTGGTATATAAATAAAATAAGTCTCATCAAACACTCTAGCTCCTTCCCAAGTATTCTGAGAAATTTAAATTGCAATCATCAGACAAAAATGGATTCAGAACACTGGTCTAGCTACAGGTGCTTCAAGAAGTTACTTCTAGCTCTTCAGGTTAGGGCTGTCCTGGCAGACACACCTTAGAGTGTAAGTTATGATCAATGGTTATGATAAACAAATGTTATTCCATTAACTTAGTGACAAATCTGTCTACATGTAGACATAAAGATAGATGTAGAACCACTCACCTAAATACAAAGACACACATATTTCAGGCGGACATAAATAAATGTCTCTACTATGGAAATGATGCAGAATTTATATGCTGTTTAAAAGTGAGGGAAGGATCCATTTGACTTGGGTCACATGAATTTAAAACAGTTCTTTATTCTATTTTTCACGATCAGTTTCAATGTTAATATAAAAATATTTACTGCTGTAATCAAAGCCAACCCAATCTCAGGAGTATCAGCTGAGCACTGACATAAATGCAGTTGAGGGAACATTACTAAATCTCCAGTGAAAGAGAGTTTTTATCTACACAACATTGGAAAGCATTTTTCACTGGCTTTCTGCTTCATTACTGGAATTGAGGAAATACATCAAATTTAAAGAGACGTATTTCAGTGACACCTCCTGCAAAGCAAACAGTACTTTGGAGCATATTAAGAGCAACTTATGAAAATAAACAGGTAATTTTTGACATAGCAGACATGACAAATGTTATCCTATTTGGTATGCTTTGCTTACTTTCAGACAGCAACTTGGTCAAGGTTATCTTTGACTAGTTAAAAAACCCAAACCAAACAAAAGAACCCCACTACCCTCAACCTACCCCTTCCACATCCCTTCAACCAAAAAAATCCTCTACTCTCATCTGATAATCATAACTTGGCCATTACACACCTCAGTACACTTGAGCTTTACTGAGTGTGGTACCTTCCTAAGATTAAGAAAACCTACGAAAAGAGCCAAGAGTCTTTTGCATTACCTTCAACCACACCAGCTGTACTTTACTTCATTATTGCACCAAATGACATGAAAAAGACTACTGGGTAAGTAAGTTTACTTGTTTATCGCAAGTAAAGGTGTACTGTAAAGAATGGTCTTTTCAGTACAGACTGGGACAAGGAGCAGTTTGAGAGCCTCTTAGCCTCTCCCAGATTGCAGACGTACTCGTTATTTAGAGGGAACAGCATAATTTGTCCATCTGACTCACTTTTCCTCTCAGCTCACTCAAGTCCCTGTATGGGCTAGTTTGCAAAGAATATAATTTTGAAAATCTCATCAGTCAACCCTTATTTGTGTCCATTCTTCTGTTGAACTACATTTAAAAAAAAAATGTGTCACATGAGTCTTCACAAATACAACTTTAGCATGAAGTGAGTGTCCTGATTCAGAAGAATTTATGGTGTAACCAAATAACGGATGTCTTGTCTTACCTTCTGTTCAAGTTTAGCTTGTGCTATATCATTTGTTCTCTTTTTGAGTTTGGAAAGAATGGCATTCAGTTCATTTGCTATCCCCTGGATTTTCTGACCAAACTCTTGATTCAATGTTTTGATCTGCTGAGTTTCTTTTTCTTTGGTTTGAATCTGTCAACAAGAAAAATCAAATTCAGTAACCAGAAATCTCTCCTCCGGAAAGAAAATTAACTTTCATTTAACTTACTTTAATTTAAAAGAAGAAGGTAATAAAACTACTTTACGTTGTCATAGTTTGTCCACACTTGGACGCTTGATTTCACTATGTTATAAAAGTCTAAAGAGAGGCTACAGATCTGTAATGCATTCATCTACAATGCTTTACCTGATCCTGTACAGTTACAAGGGCCAGTCCAACTTCTGCTAAATGAAGCGAGAGTTCAGAAGGCAAAATGGTATAAAGTCCCAAGTACTTATTCTGCTGTTGTTCAGCCAGTTTTTCAACAGCCTGGCGATGAGTAGTTACTTCACCAAGGAGAGACTAATGACAGAAAAACAGTATTGTTAAGAACAACGGGGAAAACATGTCTGTGTAACCTCAGCAAATTCAGTCATTACACACAGCTTACAACAAAGCTAATTGCTTTCAAATTTTTAATTAGTTCATTAAGAAGAATTTTATCTTGGAGTTCCCTGGATTCTCATTTATAACTGTCTGTCCAGTTCTCCATTCCTGTGTGACCACGTGTGTATAGAAAATGTCAAGTTTTCAGTACCCTCAGTGAAATGAGTTTATTTTATTTTCTTGCTTCCCTCTCCACCCCAAACTGCTGACAGATAAAAGAAATGTCACATTCTGACCACTCATATTCTGTAGTTGCCCCATAATTATGAGGGGAAAAATTACTAAACAATATTCTAGTACATAAAATTGCATAAATGCAGATACTTAAATATCTTTAAAGACAAATATCTTTATCTTAAGATAAGGTGTTACAGACCATCACAATTCATCTAGTAGCTTACTCAAGATCTAATGAATATTGGCTAATTTGAATTAATAGATGTCTTGAACTGATTAATTCTAGCTAGCAGATTACAATGAAGAGAAATATTGGAATTTAGAAATTGATAAATTTGATATACCTGCAGCTCCTGAAGTTGAGTATCCACTTCTACATCAGGGCTTAGTAAATATTCATTTGCTTCCTGGATCCAGGACTTCACAATATTAATCTCTGCTTCGACCTCCTCACGCTCCTTCAGCTCCTGTTTCACCATCTTCACACCTTTTTTTACTTTCTGTTGCATACTTCAGAAACAAAGAAACAATACCTATTTATGAAGAATTAATAATAATGCTTGTCCAAAAATGAACAATAACAATAATGAATGATAGCCCCACATCCAGAATAATAGTGGGGCAGTGTTGCAACAGAACACTTAAATTTCTCACATTCAGTCTTCAGTTCATTCCTTTTAATTAGCAGTTTTATGTATCTTGATATCAAGCACACAGTTCTTTTGAAGATATTTACAATACAGACATCTGAGCTCATCACCAGACTGCCCTTATTGTCAGCGCAAGAAGCAGGCAATTCTAGGGCATGATTTAGGATGATTCATTATCATTCTAAAAGAAACTTCTAATATAGGTCAGAAAAACTGCATCTTAGACCTGTCTATTTCTCTCCAATAATTAGAGAGAACTAACCAGTTCAGGTGTGAATTATCTACAGTCTAAAATAATGTGAGATAAATTCCACCCCTCTTGATGGGATTTGCATTGGGAGAATACCTTAGCTAAGGTTTGGATCAAACATCTGAACATCATTTTTGATCCAGGGACCTATCTCTACACTTTCACTAAGACAGAATTTCTCCATTTTCCTCAAGAACCTGAATCTTCTGTAAAAAATACAATCTTTTTCAGATGACAGCTCTGTGAGAGATCTACAGGAGTACTTGTAGCTCCTATGGATGTGACATGCATCTTACTTTGATATTCCCATATCTGATTTATGTTTGTATAACCTTTCATAGGTGAACCATGCCTTAGTTACATCAGCATGAAATCATCACAGACCTTATTTCTTAGAAAACAGTTCTGAGAGAACAATGGAATTTAAAAATTGCTAATATCTACACATTTTCTACAGGGATTGCTATTCCACTGTAATCAGTTATGCATGCACACAATGAACATTGCACAGGCTAGGTGCCGGGTTTACAGTTTTTTCATTCTCTGTCTCTCTCCTTCTTCCCACTGTGGAGATCCGTAACTGCATCTTAGAGCAGTTATGAGGTGGATATGAGTCCCAAAACTTAGCTAAAAAACTTCCTGTTTAATACGACAGGGAAATATTTTAAATTTGGATAAACATTCATATAACCACGGGGTGAAATATTAAAGATATGTTTTGTTTGCATATGCACTAAATTCCCCTGTGAATTTCATAGGATACCTACTTTTGGTACCTAAATGCTTCCACTAGGGGAAGCAGAGTGATAAACTAATCTAAGCTGAGGGTACAAAATGATAAAAGGTCAATGTTAATGGTGAGATGCAATGGAAGAGTTTAAAAGCAGTTATAACTTTAATGTACTTTATACAACTCTTTCATAAGTTACGATTATGCAAGGCAAGAAGTTCATATTCTAAAATGCATGCTCCTGCTGATGGAAATAAAAAATAATTGTAAAAACATATTTCAAAATTAATTAAGGATCATTTTAAATTAATCTGTTTAAATATAATTAAATAATATAATTATAAATATACTTAAACTGATTAAATGCAATAATGAATATTTATTTTACACATGATAATTCTTAATGATAACAAAAATGATATGTGAACTCTTAGTAATGAATTTTAAGGTACCATTTTTCTAGAAAATCTTTTAAAATATTATCTTACTTGTGGCATCGATCTTCCATTGCTTTGACTTCTTGCATGACTGGTAGTTCCTCCTGAGATGAAGACTTTAATTCCACATCCTGAAGCATGCTGACAGAATGCTGTTTGAGCAGGCCTAAAGAAGACAGCTGTTTCTCCACCTCCAGAAGGAAACTGCTATGGTAATCCAGGAGTTCCAGGAGCTCTGTCTTAGATGCCTTTTCCACTGAGCTTTCTGGTAAGCGACCTTGTAGCTCATCTATTGCTATGGTGGCTTTCTGAATCTATGGAAAAAGATGTATGTAGTCTAGGCAACAATGAAATTAAAAAGAAGCTAGTACAACTGATACCAAAAGGTGTTAAACCCAGAGCTGTACATTTAGATGCTGTAAAACAGTTTTGCTGTAGGGCTTGTGCAGCAGCCTCTATAGCAGATAGAAATCTATGCTCTGATGCACTAGATCTAGCTAGCCAGCCCTAGCTCTTCACAGTGGACTGTGACTTGCTAAAGGACATTTTTGTCAAGTGATGAGTGGCTACTCATATTTTTTAGCATTTGTTATCTTTATTGCCATAGGACCTAGAGCTCTACCCCAGGGCAGACCTCTATTTGTCAGAAGCAACATACATTTAACAAAAAGATTACTCCCATTCCCAGAGAAACTGCAATCTGAGCATAAAATAATGGACAATGACAGATAAAAAGAGTCAGGTAAAGGATATTAGGAAAAAAGAAGAGACACATCATTGGTGAGCAGTGACAGGGAATAATTTCACTGCATAAACTTAGAAATAGTAAGGTCATCTCTTAAGGAGAAAGAAAAAAGAAAAAAAAAAGAGGTTGATTTAATCTGGAATAGACCATCTGGGGAAGGTAAACAGAGGAGATGATTCTGAAGAACCACCAGAAAACAGAACAACTCTGTATTTACTATACATGTATGCATATGGAACAGAGCAAACCTTGGAGGCAGTGGTTCTAAACCTAGGTCTTGCATAGCTGGTTTCTTCTATGATCTAAGAAAAATCACTGTTATTCCTGCTATCAGCTTTCTTTACCATAAGATGATTAATAAGGCAGTATAATGAGTGAAAACCTATGTACAGTTAACAAAGGAGGATTTACCAGGACCAGAAGTTACCTTATCATTAAAGTCCTTCCATTCCTGCACTGCATCTTCCAAGATTTTCTCTTGTTCTTGGGCTACATTCCTGAGCCGTGTCCAGCGCTGCCAAACTGTTGTCATGGATCTACTTATAGTTGCCTTACTGGCATCATTGCTAACTTTTTCCAGCTGTGAAGCCATTTCTTCTAGGGTTGTGATCTTCATATGGAAAGAATTCACCACAGACACAAGAGTCTGAAAAAGCAAAAATAAGCATTGTTTTCCTCTTTTACAAGACAACTCATAAAACTCATAACTATTTGATACTTGCAGGCAGATGAGCCACTTCCGTCCACTGCAGACAAAGAAAAGGTACTCCATGTTGAGTGAGGTGGTTATGGATCAGTTTACTTTTCATAAGCAATGTATTAGCTATAGCTACTTGAAGGGCCTCGTCCAAAATGCAACCCACTGGAAGCAGCACAAATCTGGCGTAATTAGACTTTCTCTTCCTTGCTAACCCCTCAAAAGGGATGGAAATGAGTATTCCAGACCCTTCTCATAGCAAAGACTGACTTCTATCAGTCTAAAAATGAAAGAAGCAATTCAGGTGTTTAAGCATACATTAATGTACGCTTAAACATAAATAAATACATAATCATCATCATGGCTTGGCTTCACGGACGAAGATTTGGGAAGGGCTTTGCCCACGCTTATTGCAAGCACGCTGATGGCTGAAAAGGCCAATGCGGGATAGGCAAGACCGGTTGCAAAGAGCACACCGGAGGGTCTCCTTGGGTGGTATAGTCGAGGCACGGTTCTTTCTGCGCTGTCTTTTCTCCTCGAGACTGATTCTACGCGTGCTCTCAAAGGAGACAGCAGCGTTATGTATGGTGTGTCTCCAAATCTCCCGACTGGAGGCCAGGGTGGACCACTGATGGTGGTCAATATGGCCTAGGCTGAGGTGTTGTTTCAGGGAGTCCTTATATCTCCTCTTTGGAGCTCTTCTCTTGCGGCAGCCGGTGGCAAGTTCACCATAGAACACGATCTTAGGGAGGCGGTGATCCGCCATCCTGGAGACGTGCCCTGCCCAACGCAGCTGCGTTTTCAGCAACATGGCCTCAATACTGGTGACGTCTGCCTGTTCAAGGACAGCAACGTTAGTCACGTAGTCAGTCCAGTGGATGTTTAGGATTGTGCAGAGGCAGCGCTGATGGAAGCGTTCGAGGAGTCGCGGATGGTAGCGGTAATAAATACATAAATTAAATACATATAATACATATAAATATTAATATTAATACTAATACTAATATTAATATTAAATATTAATATATATTAAATATATATAATACATAAATAAAAGCATAAATTAAATACAATGGTTATGTTTAATGCCATTTTAGATGTCCAAGGGTATCAGAATATTCTCATGAAGCTGGCAGACATGACAAGGGAGGGGAGATTCACGCCTTTACAGGAACATGGCTGAAGACCAGGCAAGATGTCTGAAGTGTCACTGCCTGTATTAAGGCAACTGATTAGCACACTAAATATTAGAGGAGAAAGTAATTCTTTTATATTACATTTCTTTCTTTTAGACTAAACAAGAGTTAATATTAAACCCCAGCCCTTCCTGACCTAGTAAAACTACTCCATGGGATCAAAGCAGATGGATGTTTCTACTGATCCTAATTTCTTCTAGGGTATTCAGTTTTGGGGCTTATGAACCCAAGGCTTTTAGGAACCTCCTGGTTCCTTCCAGTTCTCTACAGTCATAGGCACAAAGATAGACATTAAGCTGAGAAGTGATTAAAAATATCTTTCTCAGTCACCCCACAAATAAAATGTGTGTTCTGCATAAGGCACAACACCTCTTCATGAGCTATGACACAGTTAAGCGCTACAGAAACAGATCTAAAAACAAAAATTCAGGTTGTCACAGATAAAGACCTCCATAACACACATTTATTTTCAGTGAAGGAGAAGCATTTCACATACTTTTCAGAACCTTACCTTATGTGTTATCAATTTATCTTCTGCTTGATGAGAAGAAGCAGCTTTAGCTACTGAGAACTCAGATAATTTTTTCTCAGCCTCATTCATCACTTCAATAACCTTCTGTCTTGCTGTCTGGTACTCCTGCCACTCGGAAGCACACCTTAAACAAATATAGTTCCAGAAAGAACAGTTTAATGCAATATAAAACCATTTGAAAATCAGGAATATTGTTTTCAATGTAACTGCTTAGTTTTGCTGTTACACAGTATTTTTCAAGAAAAATAAAGATTTTTGGAAAAGAGCATACACAGAAGCATGTGCTCCTGATTTTCAGCTGTGCTTTACAGACACAGCTCGACATTTAATAGCCCTTGCTTGACTTTTTCTCAGTGACTTTGCCTAGGTTGTGTTTTAAACCCACCCTTTTGGAATCCAGAACACTCAGGAATAATAAGTAACACAATTATGCTGGTTAAAAAGGTATTTCCTTTTGGTTCAAAATGTCCTCTTCTGTTTCATTTGTTTCTGCATAAGTCTTGTGCCAGGTGAACTAAGGCACAGTCATTCCCTACTCTTCTTCTCACTGCTGCTCCAAACTATATCTAATTTTCTCATAGCTTCCTCAGGATCACATATCTAGACAGTCAGCGGCAGAGGAAAAAAGAGAATCCAAGAGCTCTGAATCCAAATATCCACTTATCTCATCAGTAGCACAAACACTTTACGAAACTCCAATTAATGTTGCGATCTCTTTCTTTCATCACCAACAAGGAGATCTTAAAATGAAAGAAAGAAAAAAAAAAAGATCAATATACCTTTGCAACTGTTCTTGCTGGGTTTTGGCTTCTTGCTTTGCCTCTTTTGCCTTTTCCTCCAACGCAGCTACATTCTGCATCAGCTGCTCTCTGGCTGTTGCATGCACATAGGGCTCTATCTCAGACACAAGGCCCTGTAACTCCTTCAAATGATCACTGAACTGACTTTCTGTGCTGAAAAATTCAATGTGGTGCCTTAGGTTCTCCTCAGAGTTCTCAACATCAAGACCATTTCTTGCCAAATGTAGAAATTCCTGTGCGTCTTCAAGCCAGTCATTTGCTATCTGCATCACTTGGTAGTATCTTTGGCAGAGGCTATATAATTTATTCAAGGTAGCCTGAAACAAAAGGGAACATTATAGAGGGTCACAGACAAAATTCACATCAGCAACAAAAATATCTGCTGAGAGTCTGGATTTGGCCCATGCTTGCTTTCTTTTCCCTTTATTATATCTAAAATATAGGTCCTTAGAGACTACATGGAAGTAGGTTTTGAATGAGTTTGCACTTCCACATGCAGGTACAAATGCATATTAAGGAAGCCTTTTCTCCCTTTCCTTCCCCCACCAAGTCATCCATGGCAACAGGGCACAAGCTAAGTAATTAAAAAACTCAAAGAACAGAATTATTAAAATCAATCTTTTCATTATGATTACAAAAATCAAGCCACAGAGCCATCTATTTCAGTGTTGTAAGCAAGAAACCAATGACACTTAGGGTCCACTAACCTGTCTCATGTGTATAGCTTCTTGAACTTCACCATCTAGGTCTGCCAGCTCAGCAAGAGTGTTTTCCAGGTCAGCAGGTATCAGCTCCTTTGCTTTCATGTATTTCTCTTTCTCTTTATTGCTCAGTGCATTCATTATTCTCAGGCTTGACTGCACTTCTTCCTGATGTATCTGCACCTTTCGGATTTCTTCTTGGATGCTTTGCAGCTTGAGGTCCAAACTTAATGTTCCATTTAGTTCTGTTTTCACCCATCTCAACCAGTCAAGTGAGCGGCAGATTTCTGTCTGGAAGTCTATGCTTTGCACAAGTCTGTTCTCGCACTCCATCACAGTGTCACCAATGGCAGCATGCAAAGACTTCAGTTTTTCTTGCCAGGACTGCACTTGGAGATTTGTTGCCTCACATGCAGATGAGTCAAACTGAGGAGAAAATGCTTCTAGATGTTCAGCTATTCGCTTCAGAAGACTCTCCAAGTCTTGCAAGCTGCCCACCAGAGAATGGTATATTTTCAACTTCTCTTCTATTGGGAGTGTTTCTTCATTTACTTTAATCTGCTCCTTCTTCACCGCCTCTAGTTGTGCTTCAAGCTGCATACACATTTTCTCATGCTCCTGGCATGCTTCTACTGTGTCTTCCAACAGGTTGATTTTCTGTTCTATTTGCTTCTTCAACTTGTGATATAGTGTGACAAGCTTTAGCATCTCATCCGGTTGCCATGGCTGGCCAGTGCTTCGAAAGGCCTCCTTCTTCTGGTTTAGTTCATCCACTGCTGCACCAAGGCTCACCACTTCACCTAAGAGATCTCTGTAGGCCTGCTGGAGTGACACAGCTTCTTTGGCTAAAACAGCAGATGGAGCTTTGTCCATGCTAATAAACTGATCTTCTAGCTCAGTCAGAGCTTTGCTTGTCAACTCAATCAAAGAGGCATACTCTTTTCTGGCATAAATTGCTTCCTGAACCTTATATAATTTTTCTTTTGCGAGAGCAGTGACAATATTGAATTGCTGAGGGAGAATGTTAAGTTTTTCATCCAGATAAGAATGATCCACTTCATTAAGTGATGGTAGGATTTCTTGGCCATCTCTTTGCAGTGCAAGTAACAGGTTTTCATATTCTGGAGATTGCTCAAGAATCTGCTGATATTTTGCCAACTGGCTGTATAGTTCAGAGTTAGAATTCATTACATTGACTTCTGGGAATGTGACAATATCAGCTTGTTTTAGCCAATGGCAAGCTTTCTCCAAGTCTTCTTTGAAATACTTCCTGGAAACAGTATTTTTCTCCAGTTCTAACAACCTCTGGTTACACTTTTGTAAAACAGTGTCGTACACACTCTGTAGCTCTTGCAGTTTACCCAACACGTCACTCTTTTCTTGTTCTGTTGCTTCTTTCATTAAATCCCTTCCTTGAGCCCATAGCCTCGTGACTTCATTTTGATAGGCCTTCAGGTTAGCCTGGGCACTCTTACAAGTCCTGATCTGTTTGTTCACATCCTCTGGCAACAGACAAATGTGTTCTGGAAACGTTACCTTCTTCTCATGCTGATGAATTTCGTTTGTAGCCTGGAAGACTGCCATGAGAAACTGGGTCTTTTCAGACAGTGCTTTATTCAGGTGCTTTCTCCTCTGGCCAACCAGATCACTGAGACAATCTATATGGTGCTGTGCATCAGAAAGGCTTTTCTGCAGCTCTTGCCTTTCATTGAGCCCTAGGTTGGTCATCACCCTGTCAGCATCCTTCATAAGTGTCTTCAGAACAAGCTGTTTGGCTTCAAGTTCACTGCAAATGGTAAGATGATCCATGAGAAGACTCTGAGCCAAATCTGGAGGAGGGCTCTGTTTAAGAGTCTGTGAGATACTAGGTTGCTGCTCCTCTGCCCATTCCATTAGTTCCTGAAATTTGGAATGCACCAAACTGAGCTCTTCTAAGGTTGAAACAGAAACCTGAATTTTCCTTTTGACAAGATCCTCCAGCTGAGTCCAGCGTTGCTCAAAATGACCAAACTGCTCCTTTACTAATTCTTTGTCATCAAGATTCAGATGTTCTATCATCTTCTGTTTCTGATCTTTCAAATCGTCCAGAGCAAACCTCCTTTCCTGTAGCTGCAGTGCCAAATTTTGCAAAGCTTCAAGGTGCACATTTGTACTTTCAGCATCAGATCTGTTATCAAAATGGACAAGATAGAAATGAATTATTAGATCCTACCTCAAGATAGATTTTTAAAAGAGGTCAGGATGAATTATAAGCCCAATTACAAGCCCACTATATATTGAAATCCATATGATATAAATTCCTACAGTTTTCAGATTCTTTTGAAGGTACCAGCCTTGAATATTAATTAAAAAGTTTTAACATTTTTATTCCTCTCCCTTTCATCTGCAATATGGTCATCAGGCTGACCCTACAAATTAACATGAATACTACAGAGCATACTGGTTATATTGCACATATGAATAACAGGAAGTACTGAGGTTGAAGTGAATCTTGTTCCATGACAGTGACAGCAGAAGTAATAGACTTTCACAATTCTACATACAGCTGGTGTGTTTATGCCATACAAAGCAGTTGCAATCATTTAGCAGCAGCAACTAGGCTTCAATAGTCTAATAGATAAAATACAATATCACAATGAAAAATACACGTGAAACACAGTAAACACAAAGTAGACTTCAATCAAAAGAGGCAAAATTCTTGAAATATCAGAAAATTCTATACCCTGAGATGAGATCAATCAGTACTTGCCTTAAAGACAAACACTGAAGATCTGGCTTCTCAAATTCTATTTCAATACAAGTAATTGTCCTATAATTAATAAGGGAGACTTGCTTTTAATTAAGCATGGAAAAAGGGATTTTTAGTGGATCCAACTTCGAGACACTCTGTAAACAGCTCTTTCAGTGTATATACACTAAGTCAGCTTTGTGCACGCTACTCCTTTTTTACCTAGCCAGGTTGTCCCACTCTCTTGTGAGCTTTTCCAAGAAAACTTCAACCACATTCATGCGATCATGGTAATCCCCCGTCCTCTGCAGATCCTCCTCCCTCTCTATGAGCAAACTGTGTGCCTGAAGGCAGAGGTCCAGCCACTGGTTGCTCAGTTCTCCTATTTCCTTGTGTTCAGGTGATTCCTGTCCTTGGGTTAGTTTGTTCATCTTCTCAGTCACAGAGGTAAGAGCTGACTGCTTAGACTGCAACTTCTGACTGAATTCCTGAAAAAGATACAAGTCAAAACCAATATGGTGATACCTACTCAAAATTGTAAGATGGAATTTAAATAAAAACTCCCTAATAAATAAATTGTGTAAAGACTAATTATCTGCCCAGGCAAATACTGTGCAGTTGTAAGTTGGAAGAAGTGCCTTCTCCCCTAACTTTCGTCCCTACCTTCTCAGGTGATGGCAGGTTGGTTATAGATGTGAAAACAAACCAGAGCAGTTCCCAGGTGCCAGTGATATACAGAAATCATGATCAAGTCACACCTTGTTGTCCAGGCTTTTGGACTAGCACAGCTCCCACCATACACTAAAACGTGCAAGACAGTCTGGGACTCACGAGAATTCTTTCTACCTGTTCTGTTTATAGCACACTTATTTTCTTTTTCATTGAAGACTAAAAATAGGATGCAGAGTCCATGAGTCAGTGAGCCCCCACATCGATACTCTGTTTTGTTCTTAATTCTATAATAGCAACCATTATCAGTCATTATTGAAACAAAGACAATTACTATCTATGTATGACTGCTATTTGAGTTAATAAATTCCAGTAAGAGTCCATCTGCATACACATTTCTTACTGAATAAGAAGTCACAGAGAACCTCAAGAATGATTATGTAATATACTGACAACTAAAACTAACCAAATATTTTTCAGCACTTACACACTGTCTAGGGTAAATATAATATTTTTCCCAATTCTAGTTTCAGAAACTGTATCTAAACAAACATGCCCAGCTCCATCACTTTGCTGGAATAATGCGTTTTCACTAAGGGCTAGTAGGGGTTCTGAAGAAGAGATGCTACTGCCCTGCTTCATTATTCTTTATGATTGCTTCAAATGGAGCTAGGCATCTTCCTTTACCAGGGCAAATTCAAGGCAAAAACACACGTTGTGCCACATCTGACAGTACAGCGGGTGCCTGTCTTTCATAATAATCCAAAGTTCCTGACTGAAATAGGGAAGAAATTCAGATTCCTGCTTTTTCCCAGACTATAATGATAGCCAGTGTAACAGCTTTCAGTTCACATTGTGCTCAGGTATCTTCAAGGATTACGACTTCATGTTTGAGCACTACTTCAGTTCAAACACTTGTGTAGAAGAGACGTGAAGAGGAAGTGGTGTTTACTTTTCACCTAACTCTGGGCATATCAGAAAAAGAACATAAGCAAAGACTAGACCAAAAATATAAAAGCCAAGCATTTAATCATTCAGTAAAGAAATAATCTGGTTTTCTGCTTCTTCTTGTTACTTTACTGGTGTTTGTGATGTGTGCAGAATGGCCATAAAAATTCTCTCTTCTGTAATGAATGAATGAATGCCTGAAGGCATTTGTCTCATTATTTAGGATAATTTACATTGGGTTTCTATCATACCTATTCTCCAGTAATTTTCAGAGTCCAGCAACACTGAATAGTTTCCTAGACTAATTTTGAAATAGACCTAAATCATTTAGAAGTATTGAAATCAATGAACTTAGCAAGCACAAGCTGCAGATCTTATCTTCTGGTCCACTGTGATCAGCAATTAGACTATTAAAAGTGAAGGCAAATCAGTTAGGCTGAAAATTGCCTACTGCTAAAAAAACAAAGCCAGAAAAATATTAGAGTGTTTTGCTTTCTGTGTCACCCTGCAGCAACAATAGAGACACTCTTTCCTCCATGTCCTCTGCTCTTGCTTAGAACATATCAGCAACTGTATGCAATATGTGCATATAACATGAATTATAATATCAGCCACAGGATGAACTTCTTCCTTACCTCCAGTTCTTAACTCCAGTTCTCCTTACCTTAACCTGAAGTACCATATTCTGGGCAATGTTTAGCTCCAACTCTGCTCGTCTCCTTTTCAAATTCTGGAGTTGTTGATCTGCATCCTGGAAATATATCCAGAGCTCAGCCTTCATTTGTTTGATCTCTTCCCAACCTTGAGCCAAATATTGTGAGTGCATTATCTGTTGCTCGATCTAGAGGGGGAAAAAATTGAAAAGGAGTAGGAATACTTTAATGCATCTACTTTTGGAGAATGGAGGATGAATACCATTCTTCCTCTGAGCACAATACTGTACTAAAGCAAATTCCTGCACTAGATTCTGAAGGGGCTAATATCATCTGCAAAATATCTTAACCTTCAAAGTCAGAAAAATCAGACCTACCAAAGGAAAGCTGGGAATTAAAAAAAAGAAGGAATTATAATACACCCTTGAGAGAAACAAGTATATTTATGAGTGCGTAATTTCAAAGTGTTCTTAGTCTTCTGGTAAAGTTTAAATTAACTGTATAATATAGCCTACTGCATGCCAACAGTATTGCTGGACTGTACACCACGTGCCTTTGCAATGACCAAATAAAAGCTTAAACTAAACGCTTTCGTTTAATTTGCTTATCTCAGTTATTTTTGTCTATATGCTTTTTGTAAGATGCCAATAAGAAGAATGCTTACCGGATCTGAGCCCATCAATCACCTTAAACCTAGAGTCCAAATACAGCAGCAGGGTGCCTTTAAGGTTTAGACACTCAACCAGCTTAATATATCTCAGCACTGTACTGCCCGTGATTTCTTAAAAATGTTTTACTGCTTGTATATAAAAGGAGAATCTTATTCTGATGTTTGGTACACTTTTTAGCTACTCAATATTCAGACTGCCTTTTTTATGGATTATTCGGATTTGTACAATTTGCTTCTCTGGTATGGAATACTGTTAAGATATATGTTAGATTTTTACTCTCAGTAGAAGTAGTTTCAAAAGTTTGTGTGTATGTGAAACTAAATCTTTCATGTTCACAACAACAGGAATGCTCGTAATGTTTCTTTTCTAATAACTTATGTTTATAATTTATTCTACAACCAAGCATTAAGCTACTTAAAATTGATTCTATAAATTCATACGCTGAAATAGATGCACTCTGATTTATGAATTGAACCATCACAACTTATGATTACTATGATTAGCACACCCTAATAAGAACATCAGTCTACTTTTCAAATAAATAACAACAGTAAAATATGTTTAAGCTTTAACAAAATACAGAGAATAGATTGAATTGTGTTTTACTAAAACAAATCATTTGGATCAAGTTTTCTTCCACCAAACATTTCTGTGGCTTTAGACCAACATCTCGTAACATTGCCTAAGTACCTTTAGCAACTTTTGTCGTGTCTTTGCATTACTACCAGGAGGGTAACGTGTGGATTTAATAAGAAACAGCAGAAAGAGAAAACTATTTCTAAAAGAAATACTTAAGATGAAGGTAGAAGACATTTCTTTAAACCATTACCCAATATGACCTTTTTAAAAGAGGACAGATAAAGGCAGTTAAAGCTCTAAATAGGATTAAAAGTCTGTTGATGTGATTATCTTGTACCGTTTGTTTTGTTTGTTGAATATCTGCTGCTGTACTCTTCACTGTGGCATCTGACAGATCACACATGGAGCTCAGAAGATCCAAGTATGTATTGGCCTGCTCCTGCAGAGCCCGGAAATGTTTTACCTGAAGAAAGACAATCCTCAAATAAACTCTGAGACTGTGGAAAAAATCTCTTACTTTATTACAATTATGCATTTTAGTATTTTTACTTTAGCTTATGATTTCTGAAAGATGAAACGTAGACATACATTATTTTATTAAGTAAGTCTGCTCTGTCATAATTATGGAAAAGTGTAACTTAAATGCTCAATTATCATCAAGTTATCAAAGTGCTTAGTGACATATATATCATCTAGCTTATTTCTTTAGAAATAAAGCATTGGCTTGATATTCACCATTCAACAAGGTGACTTACTTTGCTAAGGTGAATGGGAAGCAGGGATTTTTCCTATTATTAAAGTGTCATTTTCCTATACATGTAAAATTCTCCAGTGTCTCACAGTTCATAGGGGATCCAGCTCAGTGGCACAACACACCTTCCCACACCCCCTGAAACTCTCCCAATGTCCCCGATATCTACGATTGTCAAGATCAGACAACATGATGCTTTTGAGGGTTCTTGCACTCGACACTGCTCGTAGGAGCTCACCTATCCCTATGGAGAATTTCCTCATCCCAAAAGAAAATGATAATATTAGTGTTGGCAACTGGGGCAATAACACACCTCCTAGAGTCTCAGGGAGGAAGCGTGAGTGACCATCTAACATAGAGGGCCAGTGGTGGGTCCTTGTGTGCAAAAAGTTGAACACAATAGCAGTGTGCCCTTGTGGCAACCCCGAATTATTGTATTAGAAAGAATGCCGAGAACAAGCTGTTGGAAGCAATTATTCTCCTGTACTTACACTTATAAGGCTGCCTCTGCTGTATTTGGCCCAGTTTCTCTCTTTTCCCATTGACTAAGATATTGGCAAACCTGTACAAGTCCAGCAAAGAACTGGGGGGATATGGAGTTGTAGTAAGTGGCATTTGGGCAGGTCTGAAGGAGCTAGGTTTGTACAGCCTGGAGAGGAGAGGTTAATTGCTGTCTGCCATTACTTAAAATGCTATGGTCAAGTGGGGGCAGTACTGAGAAGACAGAGCCAAACTCTTCGCCAAGATGAGCAGAAAAAGGACTAGAGGGAAAAGTGACAAGATGCAACAAGGAAATTCTTCCTAGATATGAGGGAAACTATTTTTCACACTGAGAACAGTTAAGCACTGGAACAGATCGCTAATCCTCAACAGCAGTCAGGAGCCTCAGTGCAACGAAGGGCTGTGCAACCTCTATTCCCCTCTCCTTGGAGTTTGGCTGCCTCTGCTCAGGGCCATCCCTGACTTGGCCCAGCTGGGACCTAGCCAACGGAAAGCATTCATCTGTGCCTGGCTGATCCTCCTGGCCGTGCCTTGCTGCTCTGACCTCCTGCTTCCACCTAGGACTGACCTCATCCCTACAGGCTTGCCTGGTGATCACGAGGTGGTGGCTGACACCAGAGGGACTCTGATCTCATCTGTGTGCTGCAATTCTGTATGTCATTGGGAAGGTGCTGCCTTGCTGGCCCCACCATAACCCCCTGGTCCCTCTGCCCTTGCAGAGCTGCCATCTGTAGTATTTCAACGTCTCCATTAATCCACATGGAGGACAAGACAACCCTGAAGTCTAGCATTTTTATTACAATACCAGTTTAATTTGAAAACTAGGTACAAATCCAAAGTATAATACATTGTTACTAAGAATAATCAAGAAGCAAAGAAACCATTCTTAACGGCTAATGTGGCTTAGAGGCAGTTCTGTACTCTTAGGCTGAAATGTTTTAATTGACTGATAACAGACTCTGTGTCCATGGTACTACGAAATCAAGTCTCATATAGGTAATGGGTAACTGGACAGGCAGAAAGACAAATCATCTCTGTTAAACACATCTGTGGAATATCTGAGCAGGTTTATCTAATTAGTAACTTTTTGCAGATATCACATTTCCAAGCATTAAGCACAGCTAGCAAAAGCCCTGTGTGATATTTCACCCGCAGTTTCTTTTTCACTCAAGGTACTCCTTTTGGAGCTGTGAATACTACATAGCCCTCTGAGAAGGTCAGAGAGAGTATCTAACTTCTACTAATATAAACCTCTTACCTGAGGTTAAGATAAGGGTATTATAAAGGATAACTGAGCATTTTAAAGTGCTGAACTTTTACCTGTTTAACGGCATCTGCCAGGCTGAAAGGTGGCCAGGTAGTTGGCTTTAGCTCTGACTGCACTGTAGACAGCCAAGTCTGGCACTGTTGTAGGGTATCCTGATGATTAACATGCTTCTGGAGTTCATGTTCCAAACTCTGGTACACCTAAAATAAACATTTTGTAAGGTCATTGTGTTATCATATTTTCAAACACCACTATTGGCTTTCTTCTCCCACATTGAAAACTGCAGATAAAACAGATTTATTATGACTGTGGTTATTTTAGCCCTTGTAGATAGAAGTACCAAAGGTTGAAAGCTCCTTAAGCTCTCAGCGCATCTTGCTAATTCGTGGAGAAAATGAACAGTATCTAAGACACAGCTTCTGGAAAGAAAAAGTAAAGATGCAAATGAAAAGCATTGTCTCTTACTTCTTTATTCTTGTTCCACATTTTACCATTGATCTAGCAAGAGGGTTTACCTCTACAAATCTTACTAGCTATGAAGTCTCCTTTTTGGGGTTTTGTTTGCTTTTGGTGGGTTTTTTTAGACTATGCTGTCTTGATCTCCTAATTGGATTAACAGAATAACCCAGCTAGCCCTTCTTAACTGTATATACTGGTTTTACTAAGAGAGACAGTATTTTCTAGCACATAATTAAAACCCGCTATGTACATATGTGAACTATGGACACTGAGAGCACAGTTTGCTCCCTAGTTTTTGAAGTAGGAATAGTTCTAATTTCTTTGCACTAGCTTCTGAGCAGCTGTAGCAACATGAAAGTAGTGAGGATGTGGAGAGATTAAGGTAAGACTAGAAAGGCAACTAGATTTGCTGTCTGTAAGGCCACACTTGGATCAAGAGGAATTGAACTCTAGCACAGTGATGATGAAGTGCTACATTAGTAACCTGTAGGGTCAATTTAAATGGAAACAGTAGAACGAGTTTTACACCATTTAAAGAAACAAGTACTTATAGAAATAATAATATGTGTTATTCTTAAACAGCATAAAAACATTTTTGAAATGAGACTTACTCTTTGGGCTGTGCTACATATGGCAGAATAGCTGTCCTTTGTCCCCTGAAGATGGCTTTGTATGTTTTGCTTAAATTTTGCTTGAAGATGTTCAGTGCATTGATTGATCAAGTAATCGCCTTTACTCTTAAGGTTGTTCAAACGATCTTCGAATCCTTCAATTTCTTCCATGATAGCCTAAGAAACAGATAAAATACTTTTGAAGAAATATTTTAAACTCAAAACATGTTCTGCATCACAGCTTTCAAAATCAGTTGTTTTTTGTTTTCCTTAAATGCTTTGTCTTCAGATTTGGAAAAAAGTTTTCAATGTGCATTGTTATAGTCAAGCTATTAGAATGCATACTTATTGCAAAATCATTGTCAAAAGTCTGTACATAGATATCCCACAGAAACATTAGTAGCACTGTTAGCACGTGTAAACACATGCTCATGTCCCAAGGACACTGTTAATCTTCCTTTGTTGTATGCTCTCCAGGGCTCCACCAACTTCTCTTGGGTCTAGTAACAAGGACTAAATCTAATGCTGAATCACATCTTATTCAATAAGCTCTTCCACTCTAGACAGGTCTTCCATGACTTTAGTGGAGACAATTTTTTATATAAAGGGTTACTTAAAGAATAACACATTAATTACAATGAGTTAAAACATTTCAATATTTGCCCTTGGAATCTCAGTTTCAGAGAGTGGTGGGGAAGGTTGGACTTTGCTTTCTTTTATCTTCTAGAGAGCATCAGTTATCAAGGTAACGAATGATTGATTATCTTTAATAGCAACCATAACTACACCTTGAATAAAAGCAATAGAGGAAATGTTATAACCCAAGGGTGTGTCTGTGTGTAAAATTTAAAATATTTTTTTTATCCTTAAAAGTACCAGACCAAAAATATCTTAGGAATAAGTGACCCTAATCTACTTTTTGTGGTCTGTTTCCTGGGACACCTCAGCAAAAATCTGACTCAGAATTCAGATCAGTGTACAACAAAGCTCTTGTGCAGATGAAGTGTCAACCAGGAAACAGTGCTAACAACAAGGTAGATTTTTTAACTGCATTAGTGACACTGATGTTTATTTACATAGTTAGCAGTAAAAGGAATAAAACAGGTAAGTGACAAATAACTGAGCTCTGGAGTGTAGACAGAGAACCAAAGAAGAAAAATTCTAGATTACCAGACAAAGAAAGTTTACCCAATAGCAAACCCACCTTGTGGTTAGCCAGTTGCTGAGTGATTATTTCAAGACTGTTACTCTCCATGAGGTCGGGGCTGACCAGCCTGCTGGACATATGTAATAACCATTTCTCCCCTTCTTGCAATTCACTATTGTAATCCTCATGTTCTTTTACTCTCACCTCTAGGGTTTCAACGTATGCCTGCAGGTATACAATAACCAAAATTAAATATTTAGATAATTACAACAATAAAAACCAAACAAAAACCACAAAGAGCTTGAAAGCATAGTCAGAGTTATCTTCTAAGTTGTACTCCTTTGAGGGACTCACACATGGTTAGACTGTTAAGGAAGACTTCAAAGGGATTACTTGAGTGCATAAACTCTGTGGTACTGAGCAGTATTTTCACTCCAGTTGAAATACCAGACTTCGAAGACTGAGGAAAACAGTGAGGCTCTCCTTACTTTAAGAAAAGGAACACGGTCTACTTGACATTAATTTCACTTAGAATCAGCTATTACATGCTCTTTGATCTACCAAACGCTATGGTTGGGTCCCTGCTGCTTACAGCCTTTGAACACCCATACCGCCTGTGGTTGTGGTAGGCAAATTAAGAATGCACACATTGAGTTAAAATCTATTTATTCTTTTTAAGAAACATTTTTCATAAGCTTCTCTACATTTAAGTTGTCAACATTACATCTAACGTAGCAGATACCAGTTTTCTGGTAGAGATCAGAGGAATGTCTCTAAATTAAAAATTGTGAAAAAAATAAAATCATCTGTTATTCTGGAAGGATTGGCAATTAAAGTTACTTAGATCAAACACAAGTACTAATTTGGTTTGTAGAGCTTATCCTTGTTAAGAGTATAACCTATTAAAAGCTTTAGGAATAATCATACTTCAGGACATATTTAGAAGTATTAGACCTTTCAGAGTACACACATGTGGACTAACGAATCAATGTTAATTAATAATGCCCTTGATGAATTAAATTATATCTATCCTGCAGCTCATTTTCTCCAATGACTCTCGTCCAACAACTAAACTAAACAGGGTTTGTGTGAGATCTAGCAGAAACAAGAAACAAAAGGTTATAATTTAAGGGCATCTGTCCCGTCAAGAAATAATGCATTTAGAAATATATCCAAAGCAAATCATAATAGTAAAAAAACTATAAACTAAACACTGATATATTTCCCCTTAGTGCTACAAAGACTTCACCTGCCACACTAAAAATTCATTTCAGCTACTCTCATTTATTTAGGCAGAAGTTCTTTCCATATTCAAGAACTCCTCCTCCTTGCCCAAACTGAAGTGATTAAATTTAACTAGCTTTGTGTAAAGGGTGTGGCATGACAGCATGAAACAAATAGTCAGATTCTCAAAGAGGGGAAAAATATAACAAATTGAAAGAACCTACAGTTTTCTTCCTGATTTTTTACCTTCGTTGTGCTGCAGAGTTCCTGGTAACTGCTCTGAAGGTCTTGAATGTTTTTCCTTAGAGACACATCATTCACCAGTTCAAAAAGTGCTTCTCCCTTTTCAATCACTGATTTTATTGAAGGCTTGTGGGACAGAACAGTCTGCTGTATGGACTACAATGCAAGTAAGAATTAAAACACATCTATTGAACACTGAAGATCTACTTCACTAACTTCCCTTTGATCTGAAGCACAGCCTCCTATCATGGTATATGTCATCCTTTCCTGGTCTTTGCTACCAGTACAGGACTATGTTTCTCAGCCATGCCTGGAGAAAACAACTTTGCAGGCATCTAAAAGCAATTGCTCCTTCTGAGTGGCTAGTAGTATGGCTCATGGTGTGGAAGTGGTGAAGGAAAGGAGCTAATATGTGTGAAGGGGTAATTGCTAGGGATGAAACTTGCTCAGAGGAACAAAATTCTGCAAATAGGTGGGAAACTATCACCAAAGCCATCCCCTTAATGAGACAGTACGCAGACAAGTGCATAACACTGTATTCTCAAGAGTATGCAATCTGATCCATTGTGTCATTGTGCCACTGGCTCAGACAGCGTGGCACCTACCTGCATCTATCTAATGACAGTGAGATACCAGTTCCCCAAATGTGTAGAAAGCAAGCACCCAGCTATGACATATGACTTGGAGTACTGAAGCCGGTGAGGGGTAGTGGGCAGCTTCAGAGAGAAAGCCTTGATGCTGAGCAGGTACTGCTCAGCAATAGCCAAAACACTGGTTTGTTAGCAACACTGCTCTAGCCACAAATGTAAAGCTCAGCAGTATATGGGCTGCTATGAGGAGAGTTAGCTCCATTCCAGACAGACCCAGTACACATCTGACACAACTGTAATCTTGGATTGTTTTAGAAAAACATCATTAAGAAAAGCAATGGGGTTTGTTGAACGATGTTTTCTACTCATTTTTACAACTTGAAAAAAACCAACCCACTTCATTAAAATCCTAACCAAAAACAGGAGGCTATAGCAGCTGACAGTCTTAGATACCAGTTGAGCTGGGTCACCCAGCTGTAACCAGACAGCTGTTTAAGCCAATGTAAACAGAGGCAATGCTTGCAGTGAAGAATGACCAACTGTTTTCTATCCTTGCTTAAAGAGCAGTTAACTGTTGATATCAGGGGAATTACTCGTATGTGTACTCGTATAACATTTTTGCTCCATAATAGGAAATTTTCACATGTGGTAGCCTTATTAGGACATTTGCATTTCAAACCCAGGTGCTAAGTCTGGTTTGTAGATGCAGGTATCATGCATGTTTTCACTTTGATGCTGATTTGGACATCCAGATCAGAGTCGTCTCATACATCTATTGAGGAAACTTGAGCAGATGCCTGGATCAGACAATTTATTGTGAGTCACTAGGTCAAAACTGATTCGATAGTACAATGATATAACCCCTTTTTACCTTGTATTTGGACAACTGGGCCTTCTTCTCATAGAGTTCGCTCTTTGGCTCTGCTGGAGCATTCAACATGGCTTGGTACTCTGTGACCCACTGAGTCTGTGCCTTGTACTTGTCTGAGAACTCCTTTGCCAGCTGAAGGCTCTTCTCCGCAGTCATGTGCTCTTTCCTGATGGAGCCAGCCAGCTCTTCAAGCTGTTCCACATGATCTCCAATTTCTCTTCTTAATTGGTCAACTTCGTTTTCTTCCATGTACTTTATAGCTCGCTCCCCCTTCTCACGGGCAGATTTCAGTAAACTGTGGCCTATGTCCATATCACTCAACAGCAGCTATGAAGCAAGTGTTGGTTAACAGATAATGCACACAAGCTCTTGGCATTTTTACTAGTAATCATTGTAGTTCTATTATCAGTGAAAGGCTAACAATTTGGGATTTTTAAATTTTGCTAAGGACACAGAAGTAATTGCTAGGGCAACCGAATAGTCTTTTCATCACAAAATTGCCTGGAGTTAAGGTATGGTAAGCTAGCAGGAAGCAGAAAAAAGGCAAATACTTTTGTTCTGCACTGGGCTTGTGAAGATAAACATAGAAAGTGAGGGATATCAGGAGAGAGTTTGTACTCCAAATTCTGGAATACCTGAAAGTTTTCCCTTAGTGTATTACGTTTAAGCTGCAGATGAACTCTGAGATGAAATGTGAGTTTTATGATTCAGTTATTTCAACGAGGAGAAACAGGAAGCATTTCCTGTCACAGTGCATACTGGTATAAAATATGCATGACAGGATGCCTTGAGAGGGGAATTTATTTCAAGTTTTAATCTAAAACAGAACACACACAAACATGCTCTATGGGAGGATAGTATCATATTATTTAGGACTATTCATAACCTCAACAACCAAACAGTGATCTAACGTGTATATGACATGAGACCAGGAAGTTTTATACTGGGTGGTCTTTATCCTATTAGCTTCTTTGGGCAAGGTGAAGGCAGAATTTTGAGCAGCTGTTAAGATGAATGTTAAAATATAGCCTCTTTTTGGTGAGCAGAAAAAAAAATCCCATTCAAAGAGAGCTGTACCTCTAGTTTCTGTACTTTTTTCTCCATTGTTGTTTTATCAACCACGTCAGATTTGGTGATCACATTCCTGAAGTTCTGGTTAGTAGCTCCATACCAATTCGTGTAAGCACTAAAAGCCAATTCTGACTCCTCTATACAGCGCATTTCTTCTTCCAGAAACTTTATTTGCTCCTTTAAACAAATACGGAGGGTAGGGAAAGAAAACAAGAACCACCCAGCTGTTTATCATTGTTATTGGTTAAAGACAGCAATAAATTGCTATTTAGTAATAAAACCTGATACACTAAGATTAAACACAGAGGTTTTGACTTCATTCACATCTACTGGATAATCCTCACTGGAGTCTCGTCAGGGTGTACATATAGCCATCACTAATGATAAAACTGAGTTAGTACTAAACACTGAAAAGATACTTATATTTTGAAATTTGAATTGTGACCTGTGATTGTGATACTATGAGACATTTACCACTTAAGGTGACCTGAAAACTGTACCTTATCAATTCAAATTTTCCCCTTCTCTATGTGTTTCAGTGATAACCTGAAAACATTTCTCTAGAGGTAGTTTAGCATTCAAACATACTTGCTTCTTAACTGACAATTCATGATGTTACAATGAATTTTCATTACTTACCAAGACATGAAGAAGAAGAGTTTGGTAACGAGATGTAAGCTGTGTAGCCTGGTTTCCCATTCTACTTGCAGTGAGACTTTCCTCTAGTATTTGCTGAGCCAATACCCCAACTTCCTCCACATCATCTTTGTAGATTGTAATTTCTTCATGCCACTTCTATGACAAAGACATTATCCAGCTTATATGACTGATTCAAACTTCTTAAACACAATAGGAATTTATTTGTAACTAAGTCAAAATCATTGAAAAAGAAAACAAACACATGGTTGTAAACATGAATCTACAACTCAAAAAAACCCAGATTCTGAAGAAGGTTGACATAATAAATACGCTGGAAGGATTTTTTATACCATATGGACTGCATTGCAACAGATTCTACACTTTTTCTTGGGGTTTGGTTTTTTTTTCCCCTCCCCCAAATAATAACAGAAATGCAATCTGGACTTCCTATAGAATTTGCCTGAAGTTTTAAAGGTGATTGTAAAGCATAACCTTGAATCTCTTCAAAACCACTTCCTGTGTTTATTCAGAACCACGTCTTCTCCTTGCAGTGACTAAAGGAGAATTATTACATCAACACAGCGGAGACTTCACAACGCAGTTGGTCACGTTTTATTCTTGTTAACACATTAACACTTTTCCACTCCAGGACCAATCTCTGTCCTCAGTTATGCCTTCACATATCACAAAGCATACGAATTCCAGGCCTCCCTATGAGATTTCAGCATTGGTATAGCCATACCTCTACCAGTAAAATGGGAGGAACCTGGACCCAGAAGGTGTGAAGCTCTCTTGGATCCATCGTTCTAGGCACCAACTTGGAATAAATTGCAATGCTTCCTGTCATTTTCACGGTGCAACCAGGAAATGATATGGAATCCTCACATGGCATTTTGTCTAAGGAATGCCTTAACTATAGGCCTTACCTTCATTTGTTGAAGCTGTATCTCCTTTGTTGCTCTACCAGACTGCCTCCCAGTCCTAATATTAACTTTCTCCTCAAGGTCTGTTAGCCAGTCATTAACCTTCTGAAATTTTTTCTCCATTAACCTCAGCCTGCTCACAGTGGTATTCAACTGGCTTCTTGCTTCAGAAAGCCTGTGCTGATAAACTTGCCAGTCCTGTCGTAAGGATTCCAGGGCTCGGTCTTCCACCTGAGGAATGCCCCAGGGAATCACCTCCTCTCTGGCATGGACAGTAGCATTCAATAATGCTTGTCCTTCTGCACAGTGGACCTGCAGCTCCTGTAAAGGCAGAGTTATGGATACATACCCTACATTAACAGCTTTCATTCACACGTGGCAAACAAAGCCCTGGTTCTCCTTAAGATAAAACCTCACATTATCTAGATATTCCCTTTAGTTATTTATGGTTGAACACACATGACACTATCTCTAAGAACACCTCTGATGACATGCTCACTTACAAAGCCAACCAAATATCACTATTGTTGACAAGCGAATTGGAGAAAATTACTGACAAAGCATGCATTAAATTCTTTCCCCTCCTGCTAAGTTTATCATCAGTGCTGAAACATTAGCTGTCAGAGCTGGCATGAGATGGATGCAATTCATTCAGCACAGCCCTAAATTCAAAACTTTCCAGCTATGGCAAGCAGGTTGTGAGACTGAATCTAAAGTTGAATCTGTTTGAAAACAAGGAACAAGGTGAGGCTTCAATTTTTTAAAATAAACAAACCTATTTATTTTTACTTATGTTTGAGACATCATTCCAAAATAATTCTTGATACCCTCTTCTGGACAGGTGTGGCATTTTATCCTTATTGGAACTTGTTTAGAAGTATGAAGGGACTCAATCTGATTAGAAAACGTTAACAAAATACAGTTGCGTGTTGTCTTAGCTTATATTTGAGATATATACTCAGATTTTTGAAATGGATTCAGTATCCTGAATAAAATAATAATAATAAACTCAAGTACAGACCTTTTGCTAATTCAACAACAGGTATGAGAAGTATTTTAAGTCAGCTTAAGACCATAACTGCAAAATTACTGAAGTACTGGAGGTACAGCCTTCACTGTCACTTAAGTGATTCAGGAATAGTCTTCCCACCTTACCATGGGAGCTAGCCTACATGACTAGAACTGCCTGGAAGTAGATGCACCTGCACTGTAAGCAATAAAACATGAAAAAACAACGAAAATAATATTTTTGGCTTTTTATGAAACACAGGGAAAAGAAGAGGTAGGCCAATACCTCAAACAAATTCAGTACTTGCAAGAAAGCATTAGCATGCTTGGAGATTTCATTCAGGGTCTGACACTTTCTCGAAATGAGTGACAATGTTTCCACTGACTTTAATGGAACCACTTTTGAGCAGCAAAATAATTCTATATAATGTGATTCCAAGCTGTCCTTGAGACAAAAAAGATGCGTTTTTTGTCTGGTAGTTAATACTATTCCATTATTTTACAAGTAGGATTTGGTTTTTTTTTTTACTTAGGGTGTCACACATTAGGTACCTGTAAGTCTCGGAGCGTTGCTTCCTGTTTCTGGGCATCACCATCAAGATGCGATAAACAGTCAAGTTTTTCCTGTTCCTTCTCCAGCCATACTTCAAAGGCTTTCAGATTTCTTTGGTACTCTTGATGTAAGTTAAGCAGTCCTTCAGCTTTTGTTACTGCCTCCTGTTTGTAAAATATTTACATATATGTGTATATATATATATATCTTATTGTATCATCAAAACAAGAAAACATAAAACGCAGACTTCCATCAAGGGAAAAAGTCTTTATCTGATAATGAGCTCTCCCAGAATTCAAGAGTACTTGGATTCTATCACTAGAAATTTGCGTTGGACTCTTATCTTGGAGTGTTATCGAGTAAAACTGTACCTTTGTTCTGTCTTTGAGGAACTTGTATCGCTCTTGAAGGTCCTGGAGTTCAAGCTGAGTGACATAATGCTCAGCTATCCCACCTCCTTTCACTTCAATAGTCTCCAACAGGCTGCTGTGACTCAACACCTCTTCACTGAGTAGCTGCAGAACAGAAAGAGAACACATTTATGAATGGGCAGCATTAAAATGAGACCACAGATTAATCTTAAAGTTATTCAGCCTTTTTTGTGGCTTATATGCTGATAGAGGCTTGTTGGTCATTTGTTGTAAAGCAAACACACCTTTGCTTTGCTGAGGGCTGCTGTTTTTTCCCTCAGTTCAGCATATTGCCTTTCAGAAGCATTCATACTTGCTTCCACTTTATCCATCCAGCTGGAAAACTGACAAACATCATCCTGGTAACTTGTCCATTTGGAGAGAGCTCCTTCCAGTTGACTGTAATTTAAAAATACATATTCATTGTGATAATGGAAGTTCTCATGCTGTTTAAGTAGTGAGATAGAGTAATACATAGTTATTCTAGACTAGATTTATCTAGAAATCTATTTCTAGATTTATAAGAAAGATATATCAGAAGCTAAGCAGTCCGAGACAGAGCTGTTAAAACCCTACAGGTTTTAACTAGGAGCACTGTTTGGCTGATAAAGAGAAATTAAGTTTTCCAAACTTGGAATATTAAGGAGGTCTGTAAGTTATGTAGCTCGCTTCAGTTATGTGCTCTAGCTTCAGTAATTAAAATGCAACTGAAAGCGTAAGATCCAGAATCAGAAATTTTCTGCCCCTCTGCATACATTCAAAAGTTGCTGCATTCTAATGTTGAATTACCTTTGTTGTTTTAAATTGAAATATTTGCAACCAGTGATGCTCCACTAAAGGCAGCTGCATTTTTTTGCCTGTATTTCTTTATTATTTTGAGCATCGCTATTGGACACCGTAATTACAGTTCCTTCCGTAAAATGCTAGCAAGTGAACAACCAGACAGGATCTTGACAGAGCCAACTATTAATGTCCATGACAAGACTTCATTTCTGAGAACAATTCAAGGCATCAAGTGCAACTCAAAGTAAAATTCACACCAAGATTATGAACATGGAATCCACTTCTAAGAGGGTATTAACAATAAATGTTAACAAAACTTAGATCTCTTCACAGCATCCTCCCTTTTTTCTACCCCAAATGAATAAGTCACTTAAGGCCTTTAGACCTGCTTTATTAAGCACATGCAGTCATTTTACACGAATTTGACTCTTGTAATAACAAAACTCTGGGCATTAACTTTTCAAAAATTTTAACAGTGCTTTACTGCTAAGCATCATTCTGCACCTCGTGCCCTTTTTACCTCTTGCACTGGATACAAGCAGACAGAAGAGAAGCCCAGCTGTCCTTCAGGGTTTGCAACTGCCATTCAATCACTGGCACTCCCTCCAGAGAAGTATTCTGCAGCACAGATTCTCCTCTTGTCAGAACCATTTTCATTTGGATTTCTTTTTCCTGTTTCACTGCTAGCAGTCCCTAAAAAGTGCACAGATATTATTTTACATTAATATACTAACTGGCTTTACTGGAAAACGAGCTGATAAAATTTAGCAGCTTGTACAAAGAGTCATTTGGAAGAGGGAGAGTGGGTTCACAGTTGGGCTTCAAAAGGAAAAAGTGACTTTCAAAGGATTAAGATGGATGTTTTCATGGAATCTGTGCAGGTACTTACAGTGTATCAGAGAATGTACTGTTGGGTGAAAAAGCTGACATTCCAAAGGCAATGTCATTAAGATGGAAAACAGGAGGATTCACTCACAGAGAAAACAAGATGTGTCAACAAAACTCTTCTACAGGGCTGAAATACAGTTCTACAATTCTAGGATCTATTTGCAACACAAAGGCATCAAGATATAAACTCAGTAGACTATCAGCACCATCAGCTTAGAGGCTTCAGCTCCTGGACCTCCACAGTTGCAAACTAACAGCTTCTAATACTACACAAAGTCATGAAAAGCCTGAAAGCATGAACTCCAAAAACTCAACGAACAAATAGTAAAACATAATTTTAGAGTTCTGCTGCAATCTCTTGCTCTTTTATGTATCCTTATAATTTTGTTCAGATTTTGAGCTGTGGCCTCAAAATCTGAGACATCAATAATGTGAAAAGTACTATTTTCTGAGTACTGCTCTTCAACATCTTTTGTGCAGTGATACCAGTAGATGCTATTTTCTTAACTGTACTCACCATTTTCAAAGCAAACAACTACAGGAAAAGCTGTTCTGAATCATCAATATCACCTGTAAGATCTAGGCAATAACATATTAAACTAGCAGAAGTGAATATCCTACTTCCATTTAACTTTCAGCAGCCATACAACATCTTTAGACCTTTTTAAGAATCTGGATATATGCAGTTTTCCAAGTCATAAAGGTTCCTATATCCTGCTTAAAGAAAACTTCTAATAATGAGCTCTTTCCTCTATAAAAAGTTATTTTTGAGTAAATGGAAAATCAGTGTCTGAATGACAACAGTCATTACACTAACATGCAACAACTAATATAAAGTATCCTCTATTTGCATTCTTCTTACAGATCTAAAAAGAGCAGGTTTTAGAGTCTGTTGTTTCCATACCTCTAGCTTTAACATCCGGCTGTCCAGAATGCTCTTATCTGCAGTGGGATGACAGTAGGAATCCAGCATGTGAACTGCATCAGCCACCCAGTCCTGGAGGTCCTTGACACTGTGAGAGAACTGCTGGTGTTCTGCTACGACCCTATCCATTCTGGAAACTTTCTCCTGCAATTCATACAGTAATTGGCACCAGGAGCTATTCAACAGACTGCTTATTCCCCATACCTACTTAGGGACTTTAGAATGAGTTTCATAAACTATAATCAGAAATTCTCTTCGTATATCGATAGACACAAGTACACTTGTTTGAGCATGGAATGAATTTTGCATACACATACACACAAATGAGCTGTCCAAGCCTGTGAAGCTATGCCACTGCAGCAATACTTTGTTGGAAAAGAAAGAACTGCTTTCCTCAGTGACTCCCAGCAGTAAAACCATTCTTCTGAGAAATCACTAACACTCATACGAATCAAAAATAAATGCTCGTTACATTGCTAAAAGGCCCGAGATGAACAAGAACACAGAGGACAGTGTTATTTCATACAATGACAGAGAACTAAAGTCAAGCCATTGGAACAGGCTTAGGAAGCTACTGCGAGGGATCTTTCTCAAGTGTCCAGGGCTATCCAAAGAACGTCAGGATTTCTCTCACAGGCTGGATCATCTATATCCTCTGCCTTAGACTTCTACCTCTCATCCTACAAGTTCTGTCCACAAAAGTCCACGTTAGTAACTCATGCATCTTTCCCTTTTGAGCAGTCATGAAAATTTATTAGGGCAATGTACACAATAAATCATTTTCAGCAAGTTATACAGCTCTAGATATGCTTTATAATTTTTATTTCTGAAAAAAAAAAAAAAAGTAGAAATTAACAAAGTAGGAATTGCCCAAACATGCCTTCTGAATTGAACTGTTATCCCACAACACATTTTCTATATCCTTAATTATTCTCATTACTGTAGTAACTATAAACCTAATTCAATATCAAGCCTCCTTTATGACTGGAACTTTGTGAAAAGTAAATCTTACCACAAAGACCTTCTTATCTGTTTACACAGTAGAGAGAGTGGACTATTAAATGGTGAAGTGTGTCAAGCACCACTCAACAAAAGAGCGTTAGGTTAAACTATCAGCTCCTAGTCTGATGCTTTACAGTTTGGCCTATGCTCCACTTGAACCTTGAGAAGCAGCCAAAGAGATAATTTTTTTTAGATGACCAATCTATTACTTTTAGATGAAAACACAATGAAAATAATTAATCATCATTATAGGATGCAATGAAGTAATAACTTCCCTGTATTTTCTTAAAAAAAAAAAACAAAAACAACTTCCCCTAAGTTTTGAAAAATACATTAAAAAAATTAAAAATCACAATTCCACAGAGCAGACAAGGAAGACAACTGCAGTGTTTCACATTTCAGTCCTTCTTTTTCCCCACATACACCAAATGAATTGCTTGAAAGCACATACACTGGATGCATTACCTTTATCAGATTGCTTAGAGTAAGGTATTGAGAAGACAACTGAGACACTCTGCGCATAAAGCTTTTGCTGACAGCTTGCTCTTCCCACAGCTGCTGAGCTTTCTCTTTTAGCCTGTTGAGCTGATGCTCGTGGCAGCTTATTTCCTCAAGGGCAGACTGTAAAGCACAAGCACGTTAGTCTTAAGAGTGGGCGCAAGAAAGCAGGAAATATAGAAGCATGAAGGCCCCGTGAAAAATAGAAGTGACATATGGCAAGCTTGCTGAGAAAGGCACACCATACGGCTACAGCAATGAAGCAGCATGTCATAAAAAATGTGAAGAAGCAAAACCTGATGGAATAGTATCATCAATGGCAATCTTTGAAACCAGTTTGCATTTATTGAGAGGTCAAGATGCTAGAATGATCAAGCTTTTGTAAGGAATCGATGCCAGGAGGATGGGACAAGAAAGCCTGACTGTGTCAAAAAGGCTCATAAGAAGTCACCTGCAATTTTTGCTGTTCTCTTCTCTTGGAAGGAAGATCATGGAGCCGACTGCTACTTCCTTGTACCATCTTCTCTGTTGTGGTCAGCCACTCCTGCAGAGGCTCAGCAGTTGCTTCGAAGTCCTTCATCTGGATCTTTAAGTTCTGAGAAGACATGCACAATTCTATCAACAGTCTCACTGCATAAGGCATAACTATAATGCCCAACACACAGATCAAGCACACCAAAAGAATACACAACTCTTTAAATACATTACACCAGTTTTGCTCCTTCTCATCCCACAAACAGACACTGAAAGAAAAGCCTGAGAGCACCTCTTTAATGGGCAACATACAGGCAACAATGCAGGACATGTCTACGTAGTTGAGGGGAAGCTGAAGCAAATTTCCTCTGAACTGAAGACTTTACAGATCTCATGAGCTTTTACTCAATGCGAGTCTAACTCACACAGCCAAAGCAGTCTGAAAAAAGGCTAATTTGGGATATGAGTTACCTAACATCTGACTGTAGTTGTTCACGCTGACCCATCCTTAAAATGGGCTGCCACTATTCCGTGTGTGATGTGTGACTGAGTTCAACCCAATCCTGGGGGTCATTTCTGATTATATTCTTTTTTAGTGTAAAATTTTGGATATAAAAACATGTGCATAAAGGCATATGTAGGCCTTCTTTCAGTGTCTGCATATTTTTCTTGTAGGCTTATTATGCATGATTAAAAAAAAGAGCATCTGAAATAACTCACATGGAATAGAACCCTGAACAGCATAGTTCGTGTACTCTGGCTAATTTTTTTTTTTTTCCCTCCACAGACTTATTTAGTTTTCTTTTTAGCTATGGCCTTATCACTTAAATTAAATATCAGACTGAAAACTAAGCCTTTAAGACTGAAAAAATGTTCAGCTCAAAAGGACTAACCTCTAAGAACATCCTCTTTCCATAGCAACTCTGAGATGAAGAAAGGTAAGTCCTTGCTACCTGAGAATTTTCTTTGAAAGGCTTTCTTATGTGATGTATTAAATGTATTTAAACTTTTTCTCAGCTGGCTAGGCAGCATTGATTTGAAACAGGAATGCCTAGGAACTTTAATTCTCCTGTGCTATGCAGGAAATTCCAGCTAAGACCTTTTGACCTTAAAACCTATGACCTTGAAAGTGTACGTTTTAAAGATATTCACCTGTGCTCACTGAATTGTGAGTTCTAAACAGAGAATGGCACTGAGGCTTATTTAAAAAGTTGCTCAAATAATCATTATATTTCACCAGTTTTCTATAAGAGAGATATTTACTCACTGCACTGGGACTATTCAATCACCAACAGTGTCAGAAATCTATGCTAAAGCAGTCCTTAAAAAAGAAAATGTGTTTTAGTAATCCAGTACATTTGATGACATTAATGTTAATGAATTTGAGCAACTGTTGTCTTTGCTACCTTCAGTTACTCTGAACAACACCCTTCTGCATGAAACACCCCACTTAAGTGGAATCAGGTTGTAAGGTTACAGGTAAACAAAAGTTCTTGAGAACAGGAATATATAGGAAATCTAAACCGTGCAGTTTGAAACAAAAAGCAAAGCAGAAACTGAGATCAAATCCTTCCCCACTGTGACTGGTTCAGTACCTCCAGTGCAGATTCCTTCTGGTGGAGGGTGGCGATAAATTTTTTCCAATCTTCTTTAGCGGTAGCAGATTTGTCCTGGATAACTTTAGCCTTTTCCTTTGGTAAAACAGAGCACAGCAGTTCTCCTTTGGATGCTACCACATTTAGTTTTTGTTGCCCATTCTCACTTTCTGATAAGAATTCCTAAAAATAGTAAGAAAAGAAGATAATTGGTGAACTTCAGGTCCCAGTAGGGGACAAACATCAACAGCAAGCTCCCAGAAAACTTTACATGTCTAAGAGTTTTCTGTTTCTGCTCACTAACATGCTAACTCATCTTTTGGTACATTCCACTTTCATATCTCATTCATACTTAGGGGATTTAGGGATAACAGCTCCTTAATACAAAAGCACCAAGCATCTAAAGAATGTATATATTAAGTCTGCGAGACTACCTGTATGCTGTGCATTTCATGAAACAATTACTGGTCATTTAGTTGGGTATTATACTTCTTTAAATCTCCATGGTAGAAAAAGTGATAATAGTTTTGCTTTGGGGAACCAGGTATCCTGGCACAGGTAACAGCAGCAGCTGGAGCCCACTCTGAGGCACACACAGGACTGAAGCCTTGCCCACGAGCAATAGCCGCACTGGACTTCCAAAGAGCACGTAGGGGCGTGGGCTGATGCTCAGACCCTGAGCAATGTTTAAGCTTTGCGATTTATCCCTCTGTATCCTTAATTTACCTTCCCTGTTTGAAAGTATTTTTCTTCACTGAAATCTTGCACAAGGCTGGTGTGCAAGAAGTGTGTGGGAAAATGCACATGCAAGAGCTATACAGAAGTGTAAGGAAACAGCCAGATTTTTAAATTCTAATGTACTTGGATAATGTTCTTATAGCTTGTAATTATGAAAAGACTTTGCAAACTTTTAGGACTCCAAGGAATTTAGCAGTCTTAAATACCGATATTTTAAACTGTTACTACCATGATTACGTGATACACAAATAGTTTTATATCCATAAGTATAAGGTGACACCCACGTTTAGAAGTAATATAATACAAAAATTACCAAGTCAGGTTCTGTGTTACATTAGAAATCTTAGTAGAGAATGCAAAGGGTCTGTTAGCTTTGAGATACATGGTTCAAATTCTGGCTATATTAAAATCAAAGACATAATTGCCTTGGGAATTAATGATGTCAAATATGCTAACAGACAGAACATTAACTTTTAACAAAAACTGCATTTTAATTTTATACAGTTTAACAAGACATCTCTAGAAGTCCTAGAGCAGTCCTTGTATGTCAAAAAAAGGTTACATCTAAAGCAGCTTTCAGGGATGAGACCAAAGTAAGGTCTTATGCTATGAAGGGGCTGCCACGATAAAGGAAAAAAAAAAAAAAAAAAAAAAACCTTACCCAACCCTTGCTAAAACTCTTACATTTAAAACTACTAGGATTTTGTACCCCTATATTCTCATTTTGGGGTAGTCAAAGATTTGATATATTAATACAACATTGTTCACCCTTTTAAGTAAACGGTTGAAACAAGGGAAATTGAATTTATCAAAAGGATGAAGAAGTAATTTAGGTTTGGGTATTTTCTGAGAAACTGGAATGAATGTCTTCTGTTAAACTAACTGGAGGCTTCATAGGCTTGTTTCGTAATTCTCATTTTGCTATTTTTGCTTAAAATTATAGATATATTCTATTCACAAAAGTATTTATTTCACTTGCTTTACTAAAATAGACTTTAAATTGGCATTTCTTTGCACAGAGTTGTTGGGGCTTGTGAAAAATAAACTTGTAAAATGCCTGCTCGCATTGCATGCATTTGAACTCTGTCCTTGCACCACAAAAGCTCTACTTCTCATATATGAGGAAAAATATTTACGTAACTTTGATATAATTCCAGGTACTAAGTCATGATTCTGATATCATTCTGATTTTACTGTACACTCTCCTACTTTAAAAACTTAATTTTTTCCCTATTGTAAAAAAGAAACAAATATGGAAAACTACCAGGAGAGACGATGACTACATACAAACTGTAGGCTAACAATTAAACTAAATAAACCAGATCAAAAAAGAAATAAATAAGTGTTCATTTTCTTGCAATTAGTCACTTTTAGTGTTGACAATAACAACATTAACAAAAAAGAGTAATTAAGCAAACAATTCCATCTGAGCTTTACATGAAACTGATTGGGTCTCCCTTAGACTACTATTTTACTGCTATAGAGTTACCTGTATTTTCTGCAGACTTGCTGAAGCTTCACTGATATTCTGAGGCACATCAAAGCATTTGGCTGTGGAGACTTTTGCATTGACCAGCCACTGCTGGAAATCCCTGAAAGCTGTCCGAAATCTTTGCTGCAAGATCTGCTCTTTGCTCTGACATCCTTTTGAAGCCTGCAGGCAGAGGCTGGGTGTATCACATCAGGGAAGCAGAAGAGAGCAAAGGAGGGAAAAGAGGCAGGACTCTGTTAGGTGACAATGCTATACTTAAATACAATGCTGAGGTTAGGCTAATCTGGATTCCTCCCACCAAATTTAAGCACTTAACTGAGGCACCAGGAAATCCATTAGAAGCTTTCAGTTCCTTAAAAGCAAAGCACGTAAATTGGGACATAACTATCACCGATGTGACAGGTATAAGTCTTTCCAGAGTGACTCAGTGCACCTAAGCACGAACAGTTTCTGCAAGCCCCTTTCTCTCTCTAGGGACAGGACACAGACCTACAGCAATTACCATTCTAAACTTCTCAATTAAGTTTGTAATGTTAAAGGAAGTCAGTCTGGATCATCATATACTTCTTCTGCAGCTACAGAAACCAAAAGCTATGGCCCCTTGCCAGAAACAATAGAATCATGTGTCTGAAATGCAGGTGCCGCTCTCCCAAGCAAATCCACCAGCAAGGAAATGCCAGCTCCCCTGATTGAAGGATCTAGTCAAAGTAGGACAAAATGGAGAAAAGGACGTTAAATAGCTGGTATAGCTTGTTCCTCGTTCAGATGAACAAGCCATAATGCTACCTCAGAATTTCATACAAGGATTTCCCTTGTAATAGGTCAGGTGTGGATATACATTACTTTCAGCTGAGTTTAGTGGCACAGACTGGCTTTTAGAAAAAAGAAAACAATCAAATTGCTATTTTTTACAACCTGTATTGACACCGACATCAAAATAATGACTCCAATCATTGTTTACCTCTGTTTGCAATTATAAATTTCAAATGAATGGTTCCCTAAAAGACAGCTTATACCCACCTCTACACACAAGGGATTAGCTAACTACAAACAACATGAATGCGTACCTGTTGTACTCCTTAATCAACCCTGAAACTTTTGAAGAATGAGTACTCAAATCTCTGGAAAATCTACAGAGATCATTTAACTGAGTTTTGATCTCATCTGTCATGTGTTCAGACTTCACCAGAGCATCCAATGTTTCCTGTTATAACAGAAGAAATGAACAATATTGGTGAGTAAATAAAAAAAATATATATATTTTAATCAAAATTTATCAGGATTAAAATTCAACTTCAATCATGATCTACGCAAGTTCACTTTCAAGAGTATTTTAGCAGTCAAATCTACAGAAGCTTATTTGAAATTATGAGTTTCTAGAGACCAAATTTCTGGAAGCCTCAACTTTCTTAGCTCAAAATGTCCCCAAAGAACAGTTTTAGATACAATCTTCATTTTAATACAGAAGCTGTGGTATTGTCAGTTAGCTGTATGCATGTAAAAGTACATACGATTAGGAAATAGCAAATTATATATGCTTATATAAATATAATTAGCCTGTTGGGTTGAGTTCAGAATGTTCAATAAAAACTGTTTTGAGCTATATCCAAAAAATTAATTTATGCACAAAGCTTTTAACAGTTTCAACTCTTTCACAGAGGGCTTCATAATGTGAAACTGCAGCGGCTCACAATCCTGTGAGAGTAAATGGGTTACTGCCTGTCATTGCTGCACTGGAAAGACTCTTGTCTTGGAGACAGCTAAGCCAACAAAAAAAATGCTTTTGTTGGCTCAGCTTAGGTCACTGGGAGAGGTGTGATAACCACTCCAACAAAAACAGTCCTTGTTGACGTCTACAGCATCTCCACTGCAGAATTCCGCCAGCTACTCCAGCATAACGAGCATTGCAGACTTGGCTCCCTGTCTCACTAGAAACTAAATTCTTCAGGCATTCCTTTTAAACTACCAGGGAGAACAGACAACCTTCTAGCTAGTTCCATTCACCACCGCAGAGGTTCTGCAGCACAGGCAGGCCAGAGTGTTTGCATGTGTAGATTACTTTGGCTATATTTAAGTCTGGAAGAAACGTACAATATAAACTTAAGCAACAGAGCCTATGGAAGTGCAGAGAGATTTGAACAGGGACAGGGAAGTGGGACAAGGAAGTCTCCAAATCGTGTTTCTGAATGTATAAAAATAAGGATGATTGAAGTAAACAGTTTGTAATAATCTGTCAGCACAAAATGGAATGTTCAGGAAAGGTACAAATTATGTACTTGAAAATATATGCAGAAGGTTTATGAAATACCACAATCTACATCACATATAAAAACGCTCCCTGAGCAGATTTTTCACTGTGAAGTATTAGCTACCTTTGCAATAAACAGATATCCCTTTATGTAAATCAAAAGTTTAAATGAAAACTAGCAAGGGTCTAGCAAGCCAATCAACAGACTTTGTAAGAACAGTAAATGGACAAAAGCCAGGGATTCAGCTCATGCGTCTGCTGCCCACAAGCAACTGTGCCTGCTTCATATCCGTTTTCCTGAAAAAGATTGCAGAACTGTGAAATTAATTTTTTTAGACCTATATTGCGCGTTTCTGAGCAAGTAAAAAAAAAAAAAAAAAAAGAGAAGAGACATATATTGCTTCTTTGTAGTACCTGAACTGCCAGGAAAAAACCCCATAACAAACAATTTTGAGAAAAATAAAACCACAAGCATGCACTGGCTATCAATAACAGTGGTCTAGGCCATAATCAGAGCTTGATTATATTAACACCACTGAAATCTGTTTGCATTTCTAGATCATACAGAAAATTAAGTCTAGAGACCTTTCAGATGTATTATGTGTATAAACTATCATTTGTGATTGTTTATACACATAATATACACATATCATTATGTGTTCTTGTGAGTATGAAAAAATACTTCGCTACAGCAGAATTTCAGGAATCCTCTGATTTACATTATCATGCTCCTATTAGGGACTTTATCTGCTGTGAGTCACACACACACACCAGAAATCTCTTCAACCCTCATTAAAAGACACTTGAAATAGTCACACTGCCAGTTTGTTTCAATGCCATATAAAGTAGCATTGGAATACAGTAATTACATAATAGCAATGATGCTTAGAAAAAATGTAAACTACTTTTTGTCTATCTAGCTTTATGTTAAAGGACACACAGGGATTTTTTTGAAAGCAGTAGGAATAACAACACAATGGCTACTACTCAAACACAGGACATCACAAATTGTGTAGGGCAGGAATCACCATAATGAAATACTTACAGCCCTTTTTCTTAAAAAAAGAAAAAACATGTCCTAGCACAGGATTAGAATTGCCTGCTTACAATGAAGCTTTACCTCCGTAACTACTAAAAGGTTATTCTGATCACATACAGCCTTAGGCATAATCTATCAACAAACAGAAGCACTAACCTGCAAAGCAAGGTACATTTAACTATGGCAATTTTCCTTACGCACTGTTGCATCCACTTGGATTTAACTATGAATCTCACAACTAGCTATGTAATTTGCTGAATTCCAAGTGCAAGATCTGTGGCTCTTAGTTGCACATACCTAAAGGAACAGTGCTTGAGTATAACAGAATGAGCTTGCTAATTCTGAGAATTTGAAAATGCATTTTTAATTCGTGGCCCTGGCTCACATGGCAACAGCATCACTATGAGACAATGGAAATGGAAAGCTGCAGTGCTATTTTACAGTCACAATAGGGCCTATCCCTGGGGTCCAGAAATGGAAGGATTACTGCCACATTTCCTCAAACTATAAATAAATTACACAGTAGGGCTGTGAACAGTAAGCCTTGAGATTCCTTTGCATTTTCCTCATTAGCCAAAGTTCACAACTGTCTAATCTAAATAAAACGTATTACATAGAGCTACAGTACACACACAGAGTATATTTACTACAAAAAAAGCAATATCCTTTCAATTTAGTACTTCTCTGGTTACAAAACAAAAAATGTCTGGTAATTGTTGCTGTACGTTGATGACAATTCCATGTCTTTCCTTTTTAAAAGCATATAAACATGGAAGACTTCGCATATTTGAACCATTATTTGCTCTAATGTAACGTGAGCTTTAATTCTCCCACAGACACATACTGGCACTCAAGCAAGCAGGTTCCATAAATCTGTGCCTGGGAATTCTGTGAAAAGGGAAGGCACAGAAATAACTTGGCACAGACACTGAAGGAGGAGATTTATAATCTCAGTTCAAAGAGAAGGTGTTCTGGGGTTTTTTGAATATTTCTTCAGTCCAGGGGTCAGAAAGCAGGCATCACACGTCCCCTTAACTGAGACTGCTTTATTGCAACACTACCCTGAAAAGGAAATACTCTGTATCTTTTCCCAACAGCTGCGATTCATCACAGTACTCAAGCTACATGTAAACGTTTATCTGGACCGTTGTGAAAACATATATTTATTTATATATAACGTGTGTGTATGTGATACATACATGTGGAATTGTTTGCTAGGAGACAATCAAGAACAGAAACAATCGTCCTATTTCTCTAAATTCCACTGCCTTCCACAGCAAAGCAATTAGCAAGTATGCCATTTTCCAGTATAACTCCTTCAAATACTGGGCAAGATCTCAATGTGCACAATGTGGAGTTATTTCAAGAAATGGAAAGTATCAGCTCAATACACTCCTGACAAATTATAAGTAAGAAATCCCTCCAGCTGCAGCTTGGCTTTTAGGAAATGCTTCTTTGCTCTGATCAAGTAAGTGCTGCTCTAGCTGGAAACACTGAGTAACTTGCAATAGAAGTTCAGAGCTGGTGTGCTGGCTCCCGCGCCTTCTCAGAGGCGAGCCCTGCTTTTAACACCTAAGATCCAGGCAGCATTTGTACTAAGCCTTGTACAGCGGATGCCAAGAAGCTAAACATCTCCTGTAAACTCTGCTCGCTACGATTACTGTTACAAAGGGAGTTTGGAAAGTTGTGGTTTCACAGAAATACTTTTCACAAATACATTTTATTATTTTCTACTTGACAGTCCCGCTTGGCGGAAGTTTTCTGCCCTCGGTTACCGTACATTTACAACCGAAAAGCTACCAGGAAAAGAGGTGCGACCTTACTTTCTCCTTGCGCCAGCTCTCCACGACCTCAGCGTCGGTGTGCCGGCTGTCGAGGGGGACCAGGCTCTGCGACCAGGCGCCCAGCAGCCCGCCGAACCGCTGCACGGCCTCCTCCAGCTGCGCGACCTGCGCCGCGAACTCCTGCTCCGACAGGGCCATCTGGCTCAGCACGTCCCGCAGGCTGCTTTGGCTCCGGAAGGCGCTCTCTTCCCACTGCTTCCAGTCCGACCGCAGGGCCTGCATCTCGGCGGCCAGCAGCTGGCACCCGCCGGCACTCGTGCCGCGCTCCGCGGCGGGAGCCAGCGTCTCCACTCGGCCGAGGCGGCCCGCCCCGATCTGGCGGGACTCTACCAGCTCCTGCAAGGCGACATTGCCACGGTAACCCGCCGAGCCGCCTCCGCTGCGCGGGGCGGGCCGCGTCCCGCACCGAGCGGCGGCGGCGGCGCCGTCACGGCAGCCAGGCTGCGAAACGCTGCCGGAGGAGGGATGGGAGTAAAAGCGTGCGGGCTTTGCAGGGATTAGTCAGCGATTCGGAAACTTTCATGAGCGTGCGGGAGCAAGAACTCCTTTAGATACTGAACACACCGTTTAGGTTAAGGTGCGGAAACCAGTAACTTTGTTCTGAGCTTTTACACGAGGAACACTGGTACGTAGCTGCTCATAGCGGTTCTAAAAACACGGCTGTGCTGCTCAGAAAAAGCATTTTACAGCCTACCCATGATCTGCGATGTGCCATAATTGGTTGCACATGTCTTCTCCCCACCCACCCCCTTTTTTTTTTTTTTTTTTTTTTTTTTTTTTTTTTTACATAAGTGAGTTCTTTCTACAGCCTCCTGTTTCAATCACACGTGCTACCAGGGAATTTAGGGAGTTCTCAGTTTAAGAAGCCAGAGAATATAAGTATCATCCCAAACAGCGCATGCTGTTATGTTACGCTCTTGTAATGTTATGTATTTTCTTGTTAGTCTTACGAGCTAGAAACAACTCTCTCCTCCCTTCCCCATTTTATACATGGGAAGTTTGAGCACAGAGGAGACTGAAACTATCCGAGAGCGAACAACAAACCTGCAATTTGATCTCGGCTATCCTGAATCTTCAGCAAGCAGTCTGTTCGCTGGCTCACTCGCTCACATTTAGGAGCAGAGTAAAATGTTGCTGGCATGTTTATGGCAGATGTTTATGTTCAGATACTCATCGGAACATAAACATCAGGCACAGCAAACCACGCAGTCTGCTTTAATGTTGCATTCAGAAATATGTAAATGGCTTCGGCACTTACAGGACTAGGAGTGGATGTCTGGGTAAGGAGGGGGTGCACAGGGAGGCAACCAATACATTTCTACTGTGTTTGGGGACAATAATCCTTGCACTGCTTTATGCATCCCCATTTCATGCAAATCAGGAAAGGTTGTTTCTAACTTTGATTCAGACAACTTTGCTCATGGAGAACGCGTATTCAGGGATGAGGGCACAGCAGTATCCATTAATCAGCTAAGCCACATTCTTCTGAGATGCCACTAGGCTTCCGTTCTTGCAAACTGTTTCCACATGTGCTCTGGCTAACTCAGGTCTGATTGTACTTTTACTCCATCACTTTAATATGGGAAGGGAGGCGAAAACAGAACATAGCTTAGTAAGCTTGCTTTCAGCTCACTGAAAGGTAATCACTATTTCAAACACAAAAAGAGCAAGATCCCACAACTTTCTGGCTCTGGCCTATTTTGGAGCATAGGGTCTGAATCAGAGATCAAGTCATGAAAGCTAACTTATCTTACATTGATTTTGGCCAGCTTTTTCTGTATGGTTGATGTATCTCCAGATGCATCTGACCAGCGGTGCAGCTCTTCCTTTGCAGAATGGAGCCAGTCTGTGAATTCATGGACGGCATCAAGATATAGCAAATGATCCTTCACAATATCTTCCACTTTCCTCATTTTCTCCTGTCATTCAGATGGAGGGGGGGGGGGAGAATAAGACGACCATTAAAGTGCATAAATGCTGTCCTCGCTTTAAGCATGCAGTGGTATAGAGTGCTGGTCTGACTCTGTAGCATTAATTTGAGCACTGAATAGAGCACAGCTTATAGCATCAGAACACAGTGCTACACTACAAGGTTCAGTTCTGTTTGGTCTGGACAGGCATGCGCTCCTGGAGCAAAAGATGAAGAAGCCTTCTGAAAATAGATGCAGAAATGTACTTCAACACATCCTACAACACAAAATATATTGTTTAATAGATACCAAAGCTGCAGTTGTGCAACTCTGGCCTGCTTTTCCCAATACACACTAGAGAGTGTCTTGCAGATCACCCATGAGTCCTCCCAGGGAGTGGCATGCTGCCAGAAACACTGCTCTTATTTAGAAGCACCAAGCGTTTATAAATACTAAGCAGAGTCACAGAGATGTCTCATATGAAGACCATAAAGGAAGACTTCTGCTGTTCAAAACTGCAAAAGGTTCTTATGGTGCTGATTCCCATTTTAACTATCAGACCAGAAGTGGTGGCTGACCCCAGCCACCTGTCTTGTAACCCTGGAGGATGCTTTCCCTGACACAGACAAAAAACAGCTTCACGGCTCCTTAGATTTTTAATGTAAGCTCAAAGTGGGGCCAAGTTTACCTTACTGTAAAAAGGTGAAATAGTGTACTGGTCTAGATTTTCCTTTGCTTTGACTGAGTAGATTTATTCTTATATTCTAGTGAGCTAACAATCAGGAATGTTTATCACAACAAACCAAAAGTGAACTGAGCTAATCAAATAACTTTTTACTCCTGTGTGGATACTCTAGATCTAAGTGTCCTTAAATTGGTTTCAAACTAAACCACTTACTTATGAATTAAACTCCAGGTATTTTTAATAACTCAACATGCTTTTAAAAATTAAGTTAGATAAATAAGCCCTTCTGTTTCCTCTGAAAATAATCATCATAATTTCTCAGAATGTGTCAGACCAACTAGGCAATGGATGGCTACTAGCTAATCCTAGTAAATTCCTCAACGTTTTTACATCTTAATGCTTTTTTTTTTTTTTTTTTGCAAAAAACAGCATAAGAAAATGTCCACATGTGCCTGACCCTAAATAAAAACCCTAGGGAAGCAAAGGAGCCCCACGAAAGGCAACCACACAGCTCTATTTACTTTGTTCACACCAAAATATAGCACCAGTAGAGGGGGAGAGTGGAGGCAAAGTACAACTTTAGTTGGTCTCTTCCGGTGGTAATGGCTTCTACCAGTTGCAGTCAGTGCTGTTCTCTCTCAAGGGAAAGACTGAAAAACTGCCTTGTTTAAGAAATTAAATTTATTGATTTTAGGAGAACGCTGCCATGCTCACTTGTGATAGTCTTTTCACACAAGTTTAAAAGCGTTGTATTGAGTGACTCAGTAATTTTGGTATTGCTCTAGATTTACCACCACTGAAAGAAGCAGAGTTATATGAGGATGAAACTGCACTGATTTTCTAGAAACCAGATTCATGGCTTATTATTTCCAGTAAAAAAAGAGAGCAAAGGTTTATCATAAGACCAAAAGAATGTGTGACTAGATGGTAATTACAGACTAGATACATCTGAGAGGGTTCTAATGTCTATTGTCTATGTTTAAAGCAATAAAACAATGTCAGTAATAGTATATCTTATCCCCAAAATTAAAAAAAAAACCCAAATCCAAAACCAAACTGTGTGATTCCACATAATGACTCTCCTTTAGCAAGTTTAGTAAGAAAAATGCAGATTTTTACTAAGGAAGTAACTTTACATGCCCTAGATTTAACATTTTTTCTAAGAGATAATTTGTTAGATTATCCACTAATTTTTTACTCTGGTACTGATTTTATATAGACTGTAGATTAGTTCCCTACAGCACTATTAGTTACTGTCAGAACTATTCTCAATAAATAGAAACCTGAATCACACTTCAGTCTTCAAACTCTGAAGTAAACACTGAAGTCTCACATTAGCCTGTTATTATGCAACCTTTCCCATTAGCTAAGAAGGTGGAGATCATAACTCAGAGCTAGTCATGACCTGGTTGGCAGAAGGTCTCTGTGAGCTCACGTATCTTTCCTTAGAAACCAAACAGAATAGCATGTGCAGTGCTTAGTGGCTCGAAACACCACAAAATATGGTAATATATCTTTCTAATAATAGGATTTCTCTTTCTGACAGTATGTGTTCTGCTCAGGGAAGCATTTCATTCTTCCCATTCTAGGGAAAAAAAAAAAATGTTAGAAATGAATGTAAAAGAATTAGATGAAAATAAAACTAAAAGAATGTCAGAAATATTGTGGTGCATTTGAAACCAGGAATAAAATATATTCCCTTCACTTTTCAAAAATCATAACCATACCAAGTTCAATTCCCAATATCTATTTTGCATTCAAGTGAATTTTAGTAAACTACATCCAACTATTTTGTTAGACTCAACCATAACGAAAGGCAAGACTATTCAAACACAGGCAATCCTTTAGTTACTAAAAAATTATGAAAACTAAAGTTTTAGCCTTATAATCATAGGTCTGAACATTTTACTTACTTCAAATGGAGACCTTTGCTTTTATCTTACCTTGGCTACAGTTGTGATATCATTAAACTGTGTTTTTACTTCTTCTTGAGCTGCTTCTCCAAAAGAATCATCCCCTGTTTTTTCATAGAGTTCCACAGCTTTTTCAGTGAGTTGCTGTAAATCACCAGAGTGATCCTCTATCTCAGAAACAATAGCCTGGAAGTGGTCCAGCTGAGCAAACTTCTCCTTCAGACCAATCTGAGGTTCTAAAGGCTGTTCCATGTCGTGATCCAGTTTCTCTAACCACTGCTCCAGCTGGTTTTTCCTTTCCAGATATTCATTCCACTGGCTAATGACAGACTCTAGACAGCTTACGTTAAAAGAAAAATACACAGTACAGATAAGACCTTTTGAAAAGTCTGAAGAGTCTGTTTATGCCTGAATTGTTACACTGTCTGTAGCCATGCATAATACATTTAGAACATTCTTTTTCCTCCATCTTGCTTTAGTTTCCTACCTCAACTTATATCCAAGCTATTATAGAATTTGTGTGTTCTTTGGGCTGTGGCATATATCCTGATACAAATGCTTTCCTGTTACAGGTTACATGAGCAATCTGTCTCAGACTACTGAAAAGCACATTTCAGTGTCCATCCAGCAAAGTAAAATACAGAGCATTACTTGAGTTATTTATGATCACAGTAATAAAATGTACAGAACGCTGTGTAATTATCCACTATTAAGAGATACCCTGGCAAGTTTGGGATGAGAAAATCAATTATCTATAGTCCCATTTTTAATTTATAAGAAATACTCTCTTCTGTTATATATTGCTCCTCCTAGCAGATTAACAGATTCCTCTGGGATTGATGTTGAGGAAACTAATTCTCATTCCACTGGACTTAATGATAGACATGAGTATAGTAAGGATTTAATTCCAAATGTAAAGGTCTAGCCTAATTTAAACTATTTTGTCCAAAAAAATGGGTGAAATTAGAGTGAAATCTTAATGGCATTATAATTTTCTACATATAATTGTATTACAAACTTGGAATAAGTAAAAAAGTGGCACCACTTTCAATTTAACACCTCCAATTTACCTATATCATGGCTCCCACCACTGACAACAGATATTTAGGACCCAGATACCCTAGCACTCCGATTATCTACAATACAGATCTATGACCTTTCTGATGCTGATCTACGTGTTTGCTGATGCAGGGAAAACTTTGTTTTCATTAGAGAACTAAGTATGTAGGACTATGGAGAAGTTCACCAAGGGCCCACTTCTATCTGGAAAGGGCTGGGATGCTTGAACAGAGAATGCTTGTAAAACCCCCAGATGGAAGCAACCAGGGAGCGGCTGGAGCTAGCTGAATGACAGCATTTAAATGTCAGATGTTCTTAAAAGAAATTTAAAAAAAGATGGAATTTGAATATGAAAATATTGCTTTTATTAGGAAGAAGAAGTCAGATACAAAATTTGGGATAACTGCCTAGGCTTAGTAATGTGGAAAAGGGTTTGGAGATAGTAGATATTAAAGGAGTTAACAAAATTCAACCATATGATGCTGTTGGAAAGAAAGAAAGATCTCATTCTGGAGTGAATAAAGAAGACTGTTGTATGAAGAAAATGGTAAGTATTGATTCTCTACTCAGAATTAATAAGGTCTCAAATACAGTAAGAGGTCAACCCATTTTCAGTTATCTTTTAAGAAAATGTAGACAAAATGATGACAGACTGCAATCTACTGAAAATGAAATAAGAGTGAAATAGGTTCAGAAAGTATTAGTACTGAGAAACACCTGTCTAGAATAGAAATGATGGAGGTCTTCAAATACATAGAATGTGTTCACACAGGCAGTAAGAAAGACTCTTTCTGCCAAAGTGAAAACAAGAAGAAATCAGCTTAGTATGCAAGAAAGATTATTTATACAAAATCCTAATACCACTTCAAATTTAAAAACATAATGAAAGACGGAAATGAGAAACTTGATCCTCGAGTTTTGTGAGGAAAGGTAGATAAATATCCGTTAGATGTTCTTGGTCCTGCCCAAGTACAGGTTCAATAACTCAGAAAGCCCTTTCTAGCTTTTTCTCTCTATGATTTTGTATGATTTATTTTTAAATTACTATCTCTTACGATCTCATATGAAATTCAATTCATCTGATAGAGTCAACTCATCTTTTTATAGAAGGATTTTTTTTTCCCCCCAATTTTCATTCTCTCTGATGATACAGCTTTTCCCTACCATACCAGTAATGAATGAATGGAATCTTATGTGCTGTAAAGGTACCACTCTTTGTAAGCAAAGATGGCAGGGTCTGACCTGTGTTTTTCAGGGAGTTTTACCTCTGCCAGTTCACTGAGGTGCTGATGATGTCATTCCATACATCCTTTAGCGTCTGAAGCTCAGTTTGTATCACCTTTTGTCCTTCCTCACTGCTGCTTCTAAGTGCTTGTTCTCCTTTGCCAATGGCCATGTTCAGCTTAACTTCACCATCACCTTTGAGTAAGAGGATCTCCTGTGAGGCAAAAGAAGTCAAAATATCAAATGCAACTTGCTGAGAGGTGAAAGTGTGTTATTCTCTCAACAGTGGACACGATCTTCTCTGAGCTCATTTATCCTTGACAGCCAGGCCCAGTATGAATTCCTAGGCATCTTTTCTTGTAAGTGCCTGTCACTTGCTATGTGCAAGTTATCCAGTTTTTTCCACAGCCATACAGGTATTTCAGTGCACTGGTCATCCTAAAATCTTGCTCACATTGCAATAGATAATGAGTAGGTCAAGTATGACCTAGAAAGACAGCAGGACACAGCTAGAAGAAATCTCAAGGAAGCCCACAGCAGGATCTCCTACACTGATGACCTTCCTAACAGAAGTTTGTCTAACCTGTTCCTGAAGACCTCCTGTGACAGATGAGTCACAGCCTATCTGTGTCAATTATTCCAAGGCATCCCTTCCATTAGAAAGCTTTTTTTGGAAAATGTTATTTTCATAGTTCATTATTCATTATTAAATGTAATACCCTTCACCTGTCTCCATAAGTCTTCATACTTTTTTTTCATACTGCACCTCTCAATTTGTCAAGATCACCTTAAATCCTAATCCTCTCCTTCACAACTATAGAAAGAATATAAAAATATTCCTTTTCCACTGATGCGGTCCACACCCAAAGTTAATCTTGATGCGCAAACTCTAGGTGTATCTTTCTTTACCTGAATTTGTGTCAGTCGTCTCTCTAGTGTGGCTTTGCTACCAATAGTGCTCTCTGATGATGCCAGTTTGTCTTGAACCTCTTTCACCCATGACCACATACTCTGTAATGCCTCCTCCAAAGCGAGATGCTCTTGGAGTGCAAGCTGACATGTTCGCAGCTTCTCCTTGACAGTTTTGACCATGTTTTGGTAACTTGTGAAATGCTGAGAAGCCAGGCGCACTTCCCTCCCTGCACCATGGCCTTCTTCATTTAAAGTCTGTGCCATTTGGGACAGCTTCTCAAAAGATTCCCTGAAAGAAAATAATGACACCGAAAATCCGTTTCAGAAAGCATATGATATTGTTATAACAACTATCAGAAGTTACGAAGGCTGCTGACATAAGCACCCACTCCACCAGTGACAGAGTTCACAGTTAACAGAAAAATTACCTGGGAGAGACTGAAAGAAAATACAAGCTGTTCTGTATTGATTAGTATCTTTGTGTACTGTGCCATTTCTTGCAGACGTTGGTGCTCAACGTGATCACACTGAACCCTTTGTGTTGTACATTTCAATTAAAAGCTAACTTAGTTTTCTTTTTCTCTGTCAGTCTTGCTAGTTCTATATGAACTGCTGCCTTTTTGTACCTGCCAAAGGTTTTGAGAAGTTCATAGTCTTAGATGGGTAGGAAGGCATGATGGAAAGGTCAGGCACTTCTCCAGGATTAGAAACTAACTCTGGGGTTCTGTACAAGGGTCAGTAAAAGGGATTAAACCTCTTGGCTTGTACAGCCTCTGTTAATCTCAGTCCACTGGATCACCCTTCCTGCGCCCTGTGATTACAGGGAATTTACATCAGACCAAAATATCTTGCATCACTCTCAACAGGATAGGTAGTGACTGGGTGTTTCCTTTTAGCATGCTGTGAGGTTTGAACAACTGACTTCTACTTCTGTTCTATCTTCACTAATAAAAAATTAAAATAATTACAAAAATAATAAACAAGTAAAAAAAAAATTGAAAAAACCCACTGTGTACTAAAAAAGGTAATTGCTTCTTCAACTATTGGCTAAGTCTGAGTTCTTGAAAGATTTCAGAGCTAATGTGAATGTAATTTGAGCTCTTTTATAAAGTCAGCTACATGGGAAAGGGGATTCTGCTAACTGGTTGGATCTAAGTGTTGCAGCACAGAAAGAAAGACAATTTTAAAATCGGTATAATGATAAGTGTCATTTTTACTATTGCTTTTAGAAGCAATATTTTTCAACTTTGTTTTTACATGCAGTATTTTTAAGATTCTTTTTTAAATTATATTTTTCAGCGTCCATTTATTAACGAAGTAAGATAAGCTTTTCTTAATGAGAAAAGTATCAACATCAAATTTTGGAGTTGGCTTCAAATTCCAATTTTCCTAAAACTGGAAGTATCTGGATTCAGCCTCTTTTCACAGAGTTTGTTGCAACACCTTTCTCAATCTTTCACAAACACACTTTGTGCCAACAGTTTAGTTTCATTGTTGCTTTAGCAGAGGAAAAGGTGAGAGTATTTTAGGAAATATATTTCATACTACCTTGAATTCAGTAACTCTTCCAGGAACTTTTCCACTTTCTGCACCTCCCTTTTCTTCTCAGGAATAAGGTGTTTGCTCTCTCCTAATGCTTCTGTGCTTATTCTTTCTTCCATGTCACGTATCCACAGACCAAGTTTCTTGTGCTGATCTTCAAAGCTACAGAACAGATAAATACTCACTTAAAAATATTTCCCAGGTGGATTAAAGTTAGGAAGAAGTTAACTCCATTCTTTCAATATCCACAAGACCAGGAAAATAAAGCTAGGTATCAATTTCATGTTTCAAGAATAAGAGTTGTACACAAAACATAATTCCACAGTGACTAGTAATCTAAAAATATTCAGCGACTCTCTAAAAATGTTCAGCAAAATCATGGGAACTACACTGAGAAAAGAAGTCTCCAAAATTTAAAGTGACAGTGCTTTTATTTTTTACTAGATTCAATAAAGTCAGACCAAAAGAAAGCTTTTTCCAAATCCTTATAATAATTTAGTCTAAGATTAAAAAATGGGTAAAAATGGGCTTTTATTCAGTATTGACACTCAAAACACCTGAAGTGTTGTGCTTTCAATTTCTCCAACAGAATACAACTGGAATCTCAGGTGCTCAGAACTCATCAAAACAAGTTCTAGCCCTAAGTATGAAAATGTTTTCCTTATGTGAAGGCACACCATTTCATCTTGGCGTTCTACCCATTACTATTACACTAAGTTCGCTTTCAGTTAGCAAAAGTTTTGAATCTAGTTATACCTAAAAATATTGGAACTCCCCAAAATTCCACCTCCAAGTAACAATTTAAGACTTTGTCCCCTTATTAGCTCCTTAGGAAATACGTGCATCTGGAATGGGACAGGACAGACGCGTGCTGTGTCAAAAGCATACTGTCTTCAAACCCCAGGGCAGACCTTGAAAATTCATCACACCTTTTCCTTCCAGAAAATTGCACTTAAATTCTTAAGGTCCCAACTGCTGACTTGGGATTGCATGAGCTACACAGATATTCCTGAACTTCCAATCTTTAACCAAACTGATAACCTTGGAGCAAGACCTGTTGCTTTGTTTTTAGCAAAGAACTTAATTTTCACTTAAATATTTCCAAAGAAAAAAGCAAACAGGAAACAATTTCAAATTATGCCCTGTATTTCTGCAGCTGCACAAATTCATGCAGTCCATCTGTGACTACTGGTATTACTCACCTTCCCAGGTGGGAGGCACAAGCTTCCAGGGCCTTCTTATCATTCAGACACTGGTTGAGGAATTCTTGGAAGTTCTGGTTAGACTTTGCTATTTGCTCCTGAATATGGCTCACAGCTGGTTTGGGTAAGCAAGCATACAAACCTTCCCCTTCCTTGCAGGCAGCATCTAACTTGTTTTGTCCCTCACTGACAGAATCCAGCACACTCTGTGTAAGGAAAGAGTACAGTTTAAACACGTGAGGTTTAGTAACTAAAGATAAGGAATATTTCTAGCCATGTCTAGCTATCGGAAAAATTCTGAGCAGACAGTTCTATTAAAATTTTATTAAGTAGTGCTACAATTCACAGAGCTCGATTTTCCTATTTGGCCTTAAGGTAGTCCTATCTTTCTCTGGATAGTTTAGTCATCTCAGGAATTAGGACTCTTTGCAGTAGGTGTCTGATATTCGTGTTGTCTCAAAGATTTACAGAGATAAGCTTTGACATATCAGTGTAAATCTGAAAGATTGAATAAGCAATAGGGTAAGAAAAATAGGAAAAGGAAAAGAAGAGAAAGAAGGCAAAAAAAGGAAAAAAGATTAAAAATCAGAAAGAAGAATCGTTTAGTTACACATCAACCTTCCAGAAATTAAATTCTGATCTCTCAGAACAGTGAACAAATTTTCCACTGAATCCCCTCTACAGTACATATTGCTGTCTTGAAACATTTTTACGTTACCTTTTGGAAACAAAAACAATAAATACCATAGCGTCTACTATTTATTTTAGAGATATAATTGGGTACATATAGTTAAATTGCTAATTACTATTTTCTTAATTTGTTTACTATTACCTGCAAGTCATGTAGCTTTGCCTCTATGGCTCTGCTGTCTCCAGACCTGTCGGACGATTCTTTCACTGCAGCCTTTACACCAGAAAACCATTTCTGGAATTCTTGCATAGAATCTTATTTAACAAAAAAAAGCGTAGAGAGGAGAATGTTTTTTAAACAGCAGCATTATCCACAATACCATACAGCTGTCTTTTGCAATTCTATTCTCCTTCAGGAACAGTGTCTAAAAGCTAACAGGATGAGTCTCATTGCCTTCAATGACCTTGGGGAGTGGGATTCATTTCACAAGACATTAGATGTTTCCACTGTAAACACCCAAATTTGAACAGTCACACTAGGGTCCCCTTCATAGTCAATGGAAAAAGACAGACAATTTGAAGTCTATGATATGTCCCAATTTAATGTTAGATCTTATCTAGAGTAGCCCAGGAAAGACTTCAGATGCGGACTTTTACATTATAGACATCTCCATTTGGTTATATATGTGTCTTTACGGCAAATGCAGAAGTATACAAAGATGTGAAGAGAGATGTATACTACGAGTGAAGAAAGGTGGAGCTGAGCTTCGTTTTCACGCGTATTACATGTTTAAAGTTGAACTCTGTTTCTGTAAAATGCTTTGCTTCATAGCAGTTATCAAGTGAACATTTGGAAACAGGACTTTCTGAAAGGCTCCATACAAAAATAAAGTTGTAATTGCAAGTGACGTCACTGGAAACTCTGGCACGCTCCAGAATGATTCACGGCTGCGGACTAACAGCTCATATTAACAAGCCTGAAGACTCACCGAGGAAATGTTTTTCCAAGGACTCTTGCATGCTGGCCTGTGTTCTGGAACAGAGCAGATTCACAGCTTCATACTTCTTTATTAAAGAAGTGACAGTGCCACCAAGACTTTCCAGCTCTACAGAATGGTATTTGCGACACAGGCTGTTAAGGTTCTCACGGGTCGAGTCAATGCTGCTCTGCTGAAGCTGAAGGTCTTTTTGTGTTTCCTGAAAATGAAGTTACAACACAGATATGACATCTGCAAAGAAACAAAAGAACCCTCTCTCTTCCTCAAGCATTCCTACTCCTCCTATATGTTCTTTCCTTCTATGGTCTGCTGCAAGTCCTAGACACAATGAAGAGAAGAAATGCTGGATCATGTTTCCTGAATTTTCCAAGTGAGATGAATCCTTGAAACTGAAGAACCATCACAGAAATGTGAAAAATGCTGTTTCTCATGGTTTACTACTCTATTAATAAACAAATAAATTTCAAGACAATAGCTATTTTCTGAAGTCTGAAGGTACATGTGAGATGCAATATGACAGTGGTATTTGGTGGGACTTCTGAATGGGAGCTTTCATCTGACTGAAGGGGAACTTTTGTTTGAAAATTAAATTTTAATTGCCTAGTATATCATCATTAACAAGTGCTCATGCTGAAAAAGTGGTTTGTCATGTTATGATGTGCATAATTGTAGGAAATCAAGAGAGCTCCAGGATGTAGACAGAAGAACTGCTATTTATGAGGACTGAGGAGGACTTCTGAGGTAGAAGTTTGTATTAAGACTGAACTCAATTTTACTGTGATGAGTTAAGTTCATACCTTATACTGCAAGGGAGTCAATAACGTGCTAGAGTAATGACTGAAGAGATCAATGTAACAAAACCTTGTCTCAACGAAGACCATATTATTAATTATAATTTTCTAAATGGTTTACATAAAATTAATAAATCTTACGTTCATTGGTGGAACTTATCAAAAAGTATCACTGTATTGTTTGCTAATATTATAGGAGCCGCATAGGAGATATACATATTTTTATCAAATGGAAATAGTATAATGCTTAGCAAAAACTCTGATAAAAAACCAAAGATCCCTGCATTAGGAGAAACATAATCATTTTCTTCGGCACCAACCTTCACTTTATTTAGAGCTTCAGGATCCAGATTATGTGCACAGCTTAACAGTGTCTCTTCCACTTTTGTTAACCAGTCTGTCATCTGATCGATAAACTTCTGTAACTGCATCTTCTGAGTACTGAAATCTTTCAGTGTCTTTTTTGCTGTCTCTGACATTTCTTTGGCATGTTCCAACTTCTGCCTCAAATCTGATTCTATAAACTAAAAGCAAAATGTTGTGTATTAAAGCATTTAAATAAAACATTTATTACTGTGAATGTTTATTGAAAAAAAAAAAGGAAGGTAGGAAAGTGTCACACCATGATTATTTTGCTCTCTTTACATCTGTAACTATAGATATTTACATAAATAAAAAAATATCAACCATTCAGGATTAAGTCTCAGATCTACAGTAATCAAAAGAAGGGATATTAACTTTTAAAAAGCCAAACTGCAAACTGTTGAAGTTATTATCCACTTCTAAAAAATTAAACAGTTGATCTTTTTCCTTTACTAATTTACCATATATACAGAACATGACCTAAACACAACTAGCTCCATGAAAAGAAATACCAACTGGTGAGACTTAAGAGCACTAAGGCTTAAAGTACCTCAGTGTAATGCAGACTGAATTTAAAGACAGTAAAAAAATAAATTAAGAGTATTGCCCATTAACAAGAGACAGCAATATGTGAAATACAGTAGATGACAGTAGTGCACATGTTACTAATAAAAAGTAAATAAAATCATTCATAATAGAGTAATATTTATAATGAACAATTACTGAAAATTCTATTAAGGAATTGTTTATGGTCTTAGGATATGAGCTGATCACACAGTTTATTTATTTGGTATTTGAATGTTGGCAAAAAATTTGGGGATTTATGTTTAGTTTGTAAGGCTTTATTTTCAAATTTGCATTTATATATTGACTACAATTATTTTATTGTGGGTAAGATTTACATTTTTAATTGTATTTATCATATTTAGTAGTTGGAAATATGTGTGTGTTGGTTAACTGATATTCTGTAAAATTATTTGCTCTGAGTTTTGCTCTATGAGCAGACAGATATTTATTATGAAACATACAATTAAACCTGAACTTTCTGAACCTATCATGTAAAGGAAACAATTTGGGAGAACGTAAGCCTTCCATGTAATTTGCATATCTTTATACTATAGGGTTCTTGACCCATATCTGATTGGCAATTTAGGCTTCTTTGTACAGTCATGGCAAAATGTGAACAAGGCTTGAGAGTTATATTAAGTTCCATTTAAAAATTAGAAATGGTTTTGAAATCAGTATCTATTGAGGTATCTCCCTGCCTGTGGAAACTGCAGAAGTCAGCTTCTCTTTTAAAACTTCTGACACTGAAAGTGAATAATCTCACACACCATTTTCCACTTGAAATCAAACATCCAAAATAGTCATCTTTTAGTTTTGCATCTGCCCTAGCAACATAAAAAATAAGGAACTAGCCAATAAAAAAAGTTCAGCAACTCATCTTCAGTGTTTGTATTTTACCCCTCTCTTGTAATGACTCATTCAGGGCACTAATTCCAGTCCACTATAGAAGATTTTTGGTTTGATAAAGCAAATGACCATATTTTACTGCATTATAATTCTTTTAAAGAGGCAAACTGTGTACACACTCACCTATGATATGGCTTAATGTTGTGCAGTCTAGAGAATATCATCTGTCTCATATCTGATCAGCTACCTTATAAACTGTTTATTTCTATTTAGTAAAAAATACTTTTACAACTCTATTGTTCAATTACTTTATGGCATACTTTTTTCCAGAAAAAAAAAAAAATCAAAGTTAACTAAAGAAATATGAACAATGAATAGTTACGACATATATAAATAATGCTGTATCTGTCACCTTGAAAGCAAAAGGCAGTACAGGAGAGACAAACTTCAGCAGGAGTTTCTTAGTTATTTGAGCACAGTCTGGGACTACCAATATCTTTATTTTACCTGGAGGTCTGCTGGAGGCTCTTGACTATGAATCAGTTCTTTAAGTTCTGAAATTTTGGAACTAAGCTGCTCCAACTTCAGTTCTTTATCCTTGACTTCAGACTGTAAAAGAAATGTGGTCAAAGTAAGTTTCATAACAAACTACAAAAATGTTTCAGACCTTCAGAAGGATGCTCTGTCAATTGCAAAAATGAAAGAAAATATTAACAAAGTATAGCAACCAGAGGGAACACATTGTTGTTCTATTAGTTTTTTTCTCTAAAAATCCTCCATCTCTCTTCCTTTATTAGACTCAGTTCAGAGATTTTTTTTCCCCTCTGTTAAAATAACCACAGACATTTTTAGCATTTAAGATGCACTAACAGCTTTAGTTTCTTAAAACTGGCTGAATAAGGCTGGGAATATCATTGTCTATTCAACTGGAAAAATCTGCTGTGGTTGTTAGGTTCCAGTCAATGGTATGCAGAGTATAATACATGTGCTCTCTGGTTTTTATTACAAGGAAGTCAGCTCTCAGGAAAAAATTAGACACAGAAATAAATTTTAACCTCAAACAGCAATTAAAAAATGATGCTATATATCCACTGGCATATCTGGGCCTTATATGTATTGTGGTCATACAGATCCAAGTTATAAAGAAATATTCTACTTATTAAAAAAATAATAGCAAAGTGAAAATCATAATTTGTATAATTGCAGTTCTGAAAAATTAGGCAAGTAATTGGTGTGTATCCTATCAACCACCCCCCCAAATTTCTAAAAAATTCAAACAGATCACTCCAATTTAAAGATTGGACAGTAGATTTCAGGATTAAATTTCTGCACTTAACATCTGCCCTGAATAGGAGAAGTTCAGGTGTCTCCAGAATAATACTTGGGGGCTATTTTGGGCTAGGGAGGATATAAAATTAGGTGATTGATCAAGAAAGGGACCCCTGCTGTGGACCATATAAAATATTTCCATCCAAGCTCATCTATTTCTGAATGCTGAAAGGCCAGGACCCTCCTGTCAGTGATGTGCCTTTCATCTTGCCTTTGCAAAAGAAAGTGGAAAAAACCCCTACTATGGACTATGCGCTCTGTGACTGCAAATGTACACACCGTGTTCATGTCTCTTGCTATTCTGGCCCTCCTGTGAATCAGGTACATCTGTGATTTCGGTACTGGCTGCTCTTACTCCAAATCAGTTTTAACAGGAATCAATGCAGGTGGTCTGATTGCTGTACTAATCAGAACGACATTAGATAAAGCTTGTCCTGAGCAAAATACTGATTTAGCACCATTTAATATTCTATCATACTACCTGTATACATCCACTGTGCATCTTCTTAAGGATAGCATTTATTTCAACTGAAGCAGAATGTGGCTCATTGTATGGTTGATCTGCTGTATATTTTAAGCCAATAAAAGCAGAATGCATTCTGAACCCAGGCTAGATTTCTAAAACAGTTTATCACTATCCAGAAAAGAAAGACATCATCTTACTGAAATTGTTAGAACCTGACATTAAAATTTGCCCTCCAATCCAGCATATCTTTTTTATTGTCTGGAGAATCTACCTTCTTAGATGACATTTTAGAAATAAACTCATTTTGTGCTTAATTTCAGCTGAAGTTGGCTAAAATTTCCATCAGCTTCTACTGGAAGAGAGTTCAGTCCAATGTCATGCTTTCTGAAATTTTTGTGCTTGTACATTGTCGTGTACTGCTAGAGCCAAAACAACTGCAGAGCTTAGATGTAGTCAGAGATGTGCCATTTGTGTTTCTGTCAGAAGCGAACAACTTCAGAAAAGGACTGGAATGTTGTCAGCTAGCCATTGGGTTAGTGGTACCACTGCCTGAACAGGCGATGTGGTGGTCTGCAACAGCACAGCCTTCTCTAAGAGCCTGACAGCACTTGAGGTTTTGGTCCGTTTTTATCACTGTATATAGGTAAGCACCTGGAAGTCTTTCAGGAGAACCTCCATTCTCTGACTGTTACTCAAGTTGCTGATGCCTTCATTCAGTTGAGAAATGCACTTATTGCACCATCCATCCATTTCATCTCCAGTTTTCAGGATGTCATCCCACAGAGACACGCTTACACTCAGCTGGTCGATGTGGCCCTCAATTCTTTCAGACACCTTTTAGGAGAGTCAAATGTATCAATATAATTCATAAATTAATTTTAGATTTCTTCATTTTCCAGCCAGTTGTAAGACAAGTGCATCAGAAATAATTAGTAAGCCTAGGCAAAATAATTTTCTTAGAGTTAGGTCTAAGTTCTGTATTCTAATTTCACTCTAGTTACCCGGAGCATAAAATGAACAAAAATCGTACATGGCTGTTTCTAAAAATGTTTCTATTTTTTACTGGGAAAGAGCTCTATGTTCAAAGAAACTTTATCTTTAGAAACGGCTTTACCTTTCTTACGTAATGTAGAAATTTGCTAATAAAGCAGTATAAATATGAAAATGTAAAATATTAGCTTTTATATTAGGTTTCTCTGCTATAATGTTGTCTGCCTTAACATACATCTTTTACGGTGTAGCTTAATACAATTCACTGCCTAATTTATTTAGTCCAATTTATTTTAGTAAAGCAATACTGGCATGCATTAGGTGAGAATCCGTTACAAATTTATAGTCAGAAGTGTGCACTGAGCAAATTTATTCTAGTCACATTCATACATTGTTATAAAACATTATTTCAAATCTCTCAAATGGATGTCACAACTTTGTACAATGGATGTCAAATCCCTACGATTAACTCTTTCAGATATACTTCCAAGTAAACTTTACTAACAATTCCCTCTAAGATCCTAAGAAAATACCAATATTGTAACCTTAGCCCAACCTAAAAACTGTACTCAGCATATAAACACCAGGCTCTTACATCTAGCCATTTGTCCACCGTACAGTTCATGTCTGTTTTTACCGCAGTGGAGTCGCAGTTATGCACTTTTTTCAGTTCTGCTAACAAATGTTTTCCTTTATTGGTGAAAATATCCAGGTCTTTTTGTTTATCGCTCAGATCATTCTTGGCAGCTTCATGCTGTGGACAAAAAAATTCCCTTGTTTAATGAAGCCTTGAAGAAAGAGAAAAATCCAGTTCTCCAGGCACCCATTCCTAGCCCGGTGGTCTATGTTCCACATTTGATAATTCTCATTCAGCACACCATCTAATATTTAACTACGCCACAAAATACAGAGCAACTGAGATGGTTTTCTCATGAGCATAATCGAACAGTAGGATTGTTCTTATAAATAAACCACACAAGTGGAAATAATAAATTCTGAATTTTCACCACTTGGTAACCAGCCATCTTTGGGACTTAAGGCAATTTTTAAAATTTATTTTTTCTACTCTTCAGACCCTACGTGTCTAAAACTGAACAATAAGAACCCATCATTGACTACACTAGTATCTAAAATCAGTTCTGGAATAAGACAAAATCCTCAGGGCTACTAAGTTTGCAATTCTAGACAGCGGGAAATCTTCAAAACACTGTCACTGAGGAGGTGACAACCCACTGAGAACGGATCACAGTAAGCATCTCATACTTTTTTTCTTTAACAAGTATTACAGATCGGCATTGGAGGTAAGCCACTAATCTGGCTGCAGCATGGCCATGTGGCCATGCCTAATTTATTATGGTAGGAGTTGTGCAAAATAATTATTGCGCTCCAACTCTTTTAGGCCTAGATGTGGTTCACTGTTGTAGCAGGGAATTCTTCACAGCCCAAGTCTCACATTAAGGAGAGGAGTCATACGGAAGTTAGATACATTTCTTTGTTAGAATGACAAGCTCTGTTCTGGCTTTCGGTTCAGTTAAAATGTCTATTAAAAAGAAGCCATAAATACACACAGTTTGAATGAGGTTTGTACAGATCTGACTGAAGAATTTTTAATGAAGAGCTCAACAGACTTCCAAATGAAATTATCCTCTGAGTGAACGGGAAGAATTGAACTCAGAACTGCTTTTCCTGACAGGCTGATGGATAGAAGAATTTATAATTTTAGAAATAGGATCCAGTGAAACGAACGCAATACAGGGATCCAAGCTTCTTATCTCTGCTCAATGACCAGTATCAACACTGCACCCCATGGAATAAGTTGTCTTAGGGAAAGAGACAGACCTAGGAATTGCACACATGAGAAATGTGTACAATTCATTTTATTTTCTTGACTTTCATCTATTATAAAATTAACCAATATGGAGAAAGATTAAAGTATGTTGACTGGAAATATCCTGTCATACTATGATAGGGATATATTCTCAAGGTATTTTATATAAAGAATGGATAATTTATGCTTTCCACATAAATTAACATTTTGCACTTCTAGGTGTTAAAATTATAAATAGCAGCAATCAAATACGCATTAATGGATCTCACCAAAATGCTGAAACAACTATATTCTTTCCTCAGCAGAATCAGTACAATTTAAGCTCTGAATGTCAGTGTGACAAGATTTGACAGTAAATTCAAGGAACTTTGAGCAAAGCTCAGGGGCACCTTTCAAACAGAAAAATCTATCTAAATCAAAGATCATTTAAACCCCCCAAATGAAAATATATGTAATTACCTTTGATAAAGCTCGCTTGACATCTTCATGATCCTTCCAAATGGATTTGATCACAGAAGCACTGTCAGCACTGTCTATGACTTTCATTACTGTTGACTTCGAGCTCTGATATTCCTTCATTAGATCAATAAGAATGCAGGAATGCTCCTTTCTGTAATGAGAAAAAGCCATGTTAGCACCATTTGCCATCATGTTTCTGAAGGAAAGAGAATGTGACATAGTGATTCACTATGGGAAAAATCAGGATGCAGCGCTGAACGCTTTTGGGGCAGAGAAGGAAATATTAATATTTAGGTTTTACAAATCACTGTGCATCCATACATCACAAAACATCTCACTGAAGAGACAGCATATGAATCGCCATCTCAAATATATGTCTGACAGCAAAGCAACTGACTTGAGCAAAAGGAAGACCAAAACTAGATTTCAAGCTTCTCGCTTCCTGTTTAGCATCTTACTGTCAGGAATCCACACTATAATGATGCTGGCACTCACAGCTCATTTTTTTAAAACTTTTTTATTAAATATGGAGTATTTTGGGGATAAAAAGAAGCAAAAATAAAGACTAAAGCAATGCAAGGTCAGTCTGACTATTTTGTCCTCCAATTGTCAGATGCATGCGTTTGGGTCTAAAACATTACACTCAACTTACCTGACATTCTACTGAGAACAGAATAACTCTAAGAACAGGCCTAATAATTTTTTCTACCCCCTCTCCAGAAATCCTATTTCTGTCAAGACAATGAACAGAAGAAAAAAACCTATTCAGTCCATTCCTGGTTTTACTGAAGAGAGAGAAGGAAGACTAATACTTTGGACGTGTTTAGTTGCAGAACCGTGTTTGTAAATGAAAGGAATTTGGGAAACACGACATTGCCAAGGAAGAGAGGTAATTGCTTTAGGAGCTGGCTCTTCTCTGAATGCTCCACAGAGCTCTCCAAAATAAACAGGTTCAGAAGGGTCTAAAATCATGTCTATATGAGAAAGAAAACAGTTAAAATATTTAAAATTAATAATTTAAACAAAAAGTAACATTATTTTTATGTTAGAATCACCTGAGTATCTTTCAGTTTTAGGTATAAAGATGGCAACGACCACCCCAATATGTGAAATGTGGACAACTCATTTACCCTCAATAATGCATCTGTAAGGCAGGACAGCTGTTTCATGTTTTCTTCACTACCAGGCTGGTATTGTCTAGCCTCTGGCATGTGTATGCAGATACTACTTGGTAAGAAAAGGTAAGAAAAATGGGTGGCAGCAACATGCAACACAAATTAGCATCAGTGTCGAAGAAAAAGGAGCAATGTACATTTTTTAAACAAAGCTATCCTTTTCTTTCACTTAGTTCAGATTTATATATCTCTTAAAACTTCACTAGAAAGTCAGACTGAATTCAGCTGGAAAAAAACATCAGAAATGCACTTCATGTGGCTGTGCAGAATTTCAGGAAGGAAATAACACAATGATCTGGCTAAGGGGCACCATATTTACAAATCGCTGTATGATGTCAATCAAGAAAGCAGAATAACAGTACAGTATACATACCAAAGGGAAAAAAAAAAAAAATCAGCACAAATGAATTTTTTTTTTTTTGAATTGTCATTCCAGTACACCAACCCAGCAGCTACATGGGCATCCTCAAATTGCACATGCCTATTGAAGTATTAGCCAGGCTTAGAATTGTTTTTCTCCTGCACTTAGACAAAATTTATGTACATTGAGGATGAAGCAGTACAGAAAGAACCTAGCACTAATTTTGCCACGTAATTTAAAAAAAAAAAAAAAAGTTAAGTCTTCTTTAAAGATGATGAAGAGGTAGCTAAGACAAAGAAAAGGGTAAAGTGAGACTTTATTTTCTTTATTTCCTTTTTTTATCAACTGTCATTGATCTACAAAATTGTCTTATATCACTGATTATACTCTAATGATTGTTATGAGCCTGGTCGCTTGGGCAGACAGAAAGACTTAAATCTAAGAATGATTTAGGGTTGTCAGAAACACATATCCAACAGAGAAGGAAAATACATGCTAGAGGGAGAGTAGGGCTAGCTGGAGTGATAGTGAAACTTCAACAGAGATTTCTTATCTTTCAGAAGAGTAAACAATAGCATACAACTAAAAGCTCAATGTAAGTACTCTCTTGAGGATCTGTCTGTGGCTTTATTATTAGCATAATTGCAACTGATACAAATATCCTGGTTTATACTGTGTTTTATCTTCTACTCACTATTTAACATACAAACCCTGTTTTTTCATTGGGATTAATATGGTAAGAAGATACTAAATGTAAACACCTGTGTCTCTTTCCCCCAATAAATGAACCCTCTCTTTTCTCACCTTAAGCCTATGAGCTACTTACTTTTCATGTATAACTTTCTTGGTATCTTCCCACAGAGACTGTAAGCGATTTATCTCTTTGTCAATCTCAGGAGCAAGTGTGATATCTTTTTGGGCTATTTGTTTTGCTTTGTCCATGAGCCAATGGAGTTCATGCTGGTGAGAATTCAGTTCTTCATCTAATTGGTTAAAGATCCTCAACCTACAAATTAAAAGGCAGGTTTCAAATCTACTTATCTTCACTCTTTTTTCTTTCAAGAGAAAAGAAAGGAAGAATGAAACAGTTGCTGTTAGATTTACTGTGCATAATTTGCCCTTTTCTAACATCTCCTACAATATCTTCAGAAAACAAAGTTGTCTGAATTTTTTTCTGCTACAGCTGGGCTCAGAATGTGATTTTTCTGATGCATATACAGCTACATAATTATCTAGATACACATATATCTTCACATAGTGACTTGGAAATATACTCAAATATTTAGATGAATACTTTATTATAGTGTTTTCAAATCCTTCAACATATGCACAGTCTTCAGTTATGTCAGAGTAGAGATAGTTATGTTATATGGGATTTCTAACAGCTGTTTGGAGCTGTTCAGGCAAAATAAATTTCTAAGACAAGTATTTTCTCTAGATTACCAGGACTTGCTAAGTGTTCTGCTCATGTTCTCTCTCCATCTAAATACCTCAATCACTTACAAGATTTTATTAAGTAGTTATATGGACCCATAGATACCTGACAAGAAATAAGATAATCAGGCATAAAACCTACACATGCCTCCAATGCACCATAAAAAGTATAAAGACCGCAAGCAAATGAAGAAGTGCCAATATCAAACATTAATATTGGTTTTACCTTTGCTGGAGGGCTTGCAGTGTTGCCTCCTTCAGGCCCTCCTTGTCAGCCTTCTCCTCAGTATCTTCAATACTCTTCAGTAGCTGCCCTTTACGTTCCATGAAAGATTTTTGCAGGGCTCCCAGAGCTTCTGCCTCACTCTGTTTGGTTCCCAGCAGGTTTTGAACTGCCTCCAATTCCAAGCACAGATTATCCACCACAGCCCTGCAGGAGGTCCTCTGCTCAGAAATGCCGTGTTTTAGATGATACTGGGCCTTCGTAAGGGAACCATCCAAACTGATGGCAACAGATTCTAGCTTGTTAAGATCTTGAATAACATCACTGAGTTCCTTCTCCAGTAACTCAGATTTAGCTTTATCCATACTTCCTGTTTTCTCCACCATCTGTCTCAGCTGGTGGAGCACTCCTGATGCAGAACTATGGAGCTCCAGGAATACCTGCAGCTGATCCAGAGCTGCTTGTCTTTGGCTAGTTATTTGACTTGCCTCCTGGAAGATCTGAAAGCAATCTTCAGTCTTTCCATGCAATGTCTGCTGGTCCTCTGGGCAGCTGAAAGAACACAATTTATCTACATGTTCCTTAAGACTTCGTAACTGCTGCTTCTTACTTTCGACTTCCATTGAGTGGTTCTATGGGAAAGAAAGAAAGAAAGAAAAGAGCTGGGTTTCTTCTTCCAACCAAAACTCAGAAAACATTTTAGTACTAAACTTCTGAGCAAAACAAGTACTACTGAGGAGTTTTCACTAAGAACAGTTCAGTGATACGTTTTTCCTTTAAACTGGTCAGATAACACAAATCTGTACATGGCCACAACAACATATCAGTTTTCAAACAAAAAAAGACCTCATTCTAATTTTAGATTAATATTTAGCTGAATATACTGTACAGTTTTCCATCTTTAATATTCACACCCAAAAGTTTACCTTATTGTGGGACGCAGCTAGCTGTTGATCAGCTGTGTTTATCTCTGAAGTGGCTTGTAGTTCAGCAAGAAACTGCTTAATCCAGTCTGAAAACCTGAGCAGGAGCTCATCAAACTGCCTGTGCTCAGCAACAAGAGATTGAAGGAAGTTGATCCTATAGGATGTCAGAAGTAAATACGATTTAAACTAATGACTTCCCATAATCAAAACCACAGCTGACAGGACAGCATTAAAATTAATGCCAGGTGTAAGGAAAGAAGGAAATGGTGATTTATGTTACAAATGTGATCACTGCTGGTAGGTTTCTTAACTGGGGAATGACATAACACTTGAAACCACCAGTTTGGCTCTTTCCTGTTTCCACTGTTTTATTCACACCAGCTGTTAGAAGTGCCCCAAACAATCAATGGGGGTGGTCCCAGCAAAGAGAATGACATTGATGGAAGCTCAACTTCACTTTTCAGACATAGGAATTCTGTTTGCCCTATCATCTGCAACCCTGCATGTAAGGTGAGAGTCTCATGAGTTTAGGCAGGCAGTGAGTAACTGCATACTCTACATCCACTGAAGTAAGTGAGAGTTGAGTCTGCTCAGAGGAATGCAATTCAAAGGAGGAACATGTCCAGAGGAATACTCAACACCTAGCAGAACTAAGTTTCGAAACCTTGACATTAAAAAAGGCCGCGTCGTTTACCTTCCCATTTCAACATAACTTTCAAAATGAAATGCTATGTAGAAGAACATTATATTGTAAAACTGTCATATTGATAAAGCACTTAGAAGATGATGTCATTGGCCAGGGTCTATTATTTAAGCTCCTTTACAAATAGTAAAATATGTGTGTTCATCACCAAAACAATTGAAAACTAAATTTACGATAACATACAGTTTCAAAAAAGGAGGCAGTGTTCCTGAGCCTAACAAGAGCCAGCAGCCTAACAATTGAACATTTATAGTATTTATGGCAAATGAAAACTTCACAGTGGGTTTAAAAAGACAATAGTGTGGCTTTGCACAAGATAAATCATATAACTGAAAAAATAAAGAGCAGATATTACAGATTTTGGAAGTAAATTAGGAAGTTACTTCAGAAAATGTAACAGAAAATGCAACGCTAACTTCATTTCCTGCCCCACACTCCTTCAAACAGAACTCTTCTATCAAAAAAATAGGTTGAGAATATGCCAAAAAGACAGCATGATAAATCTGTGGGATTCCCCACTCACCATTCCTGGGAGCTCAGGGTTCAATGTGCATCTTATGAACCTTTGTTTTCCTAATGGTAATACTGTAAAAAACTCTATTTCAGGTTTGGGGTTCCTCATCTGGATGTTGGTTACACTCAGTTAACGTGTTAAAAACATTCTGAAGCACAAACCTTTTATCAACAGTTTGTGGTAAAACTTTCCACCTCTCATCCAGCTCTTCAAATTTTTCCTTCATTGTTTTCACACACTGTTTGGAAGCTGTTGGGAATAGTGACTCATTTAACTGTAATAGGCTCCCATAGACTGAAGAACGGGACTCAATATCTGCTCGCAAATCCTGGGAAAACAATGGAATGGACAGCCTTGAGATTAAATATGGCATCATATTATGCAAAATAACAAAAATAATAAAAAATCAGCTAGGAGTTTCCAGTACATCACTTTGGGACAAGTGAATGAGCACAGTCAAATCCTTGGAGGAACTGAGGTCTATCAGGACAAGCATGTACTCAACAACTTTTAGATAAACCTGCAACTGTAATTCGGTAAGGATTCATCAAAGTGGGGTTTTTTTTCCTCCCTTAGGAGAAAGTGTGACCTTTACACATTGCTCTGCTGTATGATAAAAGTAGCTAAAATCAAAACTAAGTTTCACAACATTTTTTGTGCAGCAATAGAATTGTGAGGAAATGTCACAAATCTGCCCAAACAAAAAACCCTAAAACCTAAAATAATTTCTTCGGTAATATTTAAAACTGAAATTATGGACTCATTAGCTTCATGGACGGTGTGAAAGATGGCCAACTGCTTCATATTAATCTAAAAAAATTAAATGGCAAAAATTCCAAGGGAAGGCATAGTTTAGAATAGGATGAAGGTCTTGTATTTAAAAAAAAGAATCAGAAATCAGACTTCCATTGTGAATTCAAAACCTTTGAGCATTTTGTCATCTGAGCAACTTTCCTCACATGCAAAAAAAAAAAAAAAAAAAGGGAAGTAACATTTTCTAACAAAGGAATTTCTCTAGACAAAGGATCCTCTGGCAATGAGACCAACGTCCTTCCTTGACAGATAATAGCACCTACTAGGGCACTATTTCTCTTGAGCTGGCAGATTATATTTGTAAATAACATTCTTCCTGTCATTTTCTTGTCTTTGATAAATAATAATGGTGACAAGCGGTAACACTTCCCAAAGCCCAGAAGCAAGTGACTTGTCGGACTCCCTTTAAAAGACACAGAAACAAACAAGGAAACATAGGGGGACAACCTTTCACTTGAAACGTACCTGCATTGACTGCAGTTCACCTTCCAGTTTAACTCTGTCAGCAGAAACATACTGTTCTGAAGGCCTGGCTGTAGCTTCACACCCCTCCAACCAGGTCAGGAAGGCAGACAGCTCCTTCTCCTGCCTAGCAAAATCGCAGCATAGAGTTACCAACGTAAGTCGTCCCCTCAGTCTCACACAATGACAAGGTCTCTGTGTCCATCACAACAGACGTGAGAGTCTACTCACTTCTGCCACTGAGCCAGAAGAGTCTCTAATAAGGTCTGTTTCTCTTTAGCATTTTCTAGCACCTTTTCATATTTCTGCTGTAACGCTGTAACCTCCTGAGCAGCTTTTTCCTTGTTGGCCACCTTTCTGGCACAGGCTGAGAGAGAGGCCAGAGAGTTGCTCAGTTTTTCCACAGTATGACAAAGGTCCTAACAAATATGTAAAAGAAACAGAAGTCACATACATAAACAATAGAACCACGGTAAAGATGGTGGGAAAAATTCTGTTCTTGGAGTTTGAAGCAATGCTATATCCACCAGATCATGAAGTCACTGCAAAACTTACTTTTCACTCAGATCTATCCTAGGTGTAATGTCCCAAGCATATCAATCAACTAGCTTGTAGTGTGGAAAGACCTTCCTAAGAACAGTGTTAAAGAGTCAGCAGCAAAAGGGCCAGATCTCCTGAATGGCCATGAGATGCAGCCCAACCTCCCTAACATCCAAGACTTGCTCTAATTCATACCGACACAGTAAATACAAAAGCTCACTCCAACATAGGAGGCTTGCCAGACTTGCAGCCCATGTCATGACATGGGAGAGGCAGGGAGCAGTTTCTCTGAACTTCTGTCAGTATTAACTAAAGGGCTTTTTCACAGAAACGGAATCTGATGTTGACTAGACTTTCCAGTGTTGCTACTTCTAGAGACTGGGGAAACTTGTCCCTATGAAAATGACTGAAATGTAGTACAATGAGTTAGAAAGGCACAAAATTAAGTACATTTAAGACCACTAAAGTTCCAACTCACAGGTGTGCAATAATAACAGTAGTAATGGTTATAATTACAGTCATGAACGGAATCATGTATGGAGGAAATGTGAATTATACAGCAACAAGCTGCTGATGTTTAAATTAAATAATAACAAATAAATTCACATTATGGTATTGAATCACCATGATCCTGTAGGCAGGACAGGAGTTTAGAATAGCATACTCAGCATATTCTTAAAGTTTAAAAGCCAGTAATAATAATGATTACATGTGGTGTCTGAAATAATTATCCATATGCAAAATACTTTTTCTGAGCAAGTATCAAGTGCTTTTGAAGCAGACAGGCCAGGTCTTCCTTGCATACAGCCTTTGGAAGTAGTTACCCTTAAGTTCAGAAGAAATTATATGCATTTCACTGCAAGAGCAATATGTCTAAAAGTTTTTACAATATTTTCTTAGAAAGAAAGATAATGATTGTTTTGTGAAGAACACATCACAAACTTATAGACACAGGCAAAAATGCTACACCAGAATCCCTGAGATTTGGGATTTTGTGATGTTTGAATACCAATCCTATGTTTATTTTCCTTTTGTAATGGACTGAACCAAATGTCCAAACACCCATGGATTTCTGGCATCACCGATCAACGTTTGTCAGTTGAAACTCTGCCCAGTTTCTGAATTAATCAAGAAAAACTACTTCCAGTGAGTTTGGTTTTGGTTTTGTTTTTTAAATCAGAGTTCTCTATACCAAGATCCAAGTTTCACGAAAATCTCCAAGGAAAAATGCCTACCAGATAGGTTTCTTGTCTTCTATTTTTTGTAATAAATTACAAAATGCATAAATTTAAAACCAAGAACCTGAAGGGTTATACTTTTCATGTATAATCATGTATACTATTCATACTTTTAGGCTTTCCTTTCTCTGGAGTGGGGAAAAAACTTTCCAAGCCTGTCTGAAATTGCAAGAAGAAATAGCTGAGGAAGCCTGCTTAAACCTTCCCTGGGGCTGCCCACCCCAACGGGCAGCCCTTGCCTCCTCCTGCCCCCATCCTGGGCTGTGTGGCATCAGGCAGCCCCTGATCTGGAGGTTATTTGCATTTCTGTGAGGAGGTCAATGTGCCACCGTCTCCCTGGACTCAATGGCAGGACTCACTGGCCACATGCTCACCGTGCAATCCTGAAGGGCTGCGTATGTTGCTGATGATGAAGAGCATGATGTGAGAGGCTCAGCTAGCTTAGCTTCAAATTCAGACACTGCTTGCTGCACCTATGAAGAAAAGGCAAACCAGAGAGTCTAAAACCAACAGAAAATACATAAATGATGCTTTAAATAACATCTTCTAAATATTTAGTGCGAAGGGAATATTATATCCTAAGCTTTTGTAGTGCTGAGTGCCTTTTGAAGTTAAAAGATGCTAACTGTGATCAGCTCTTTGTGACTGGGGCAAGAATAATATTATTATTATGACCTACTAGCAACCCAAGATTGAAGTTAAGTGTTTGTAAGAAATATGGATGTGGTTTTTAGTTCAATATCCAGTAGAATCACTTGGGTTTTCTAAAAGGTGGCATAATATTTTGAGCGTGTATAATCTAGTGTCTTCCTGAACCTGGCTTTTACGTCATCCAAAGCACAAATTTGCCTATAGAGGTCTGACAATTGCCTTACAAATCTACTCATATATTCTGGTCCATCCTATTATAACATTTTATATTCAATTTTGGGAAAATAAATACTAATTCTATACATTGCTGCAAACAATAAATTAGATTTTGCATTGTCTACCTGTTTAAGACTTTCTTCATATTTCTGCTGTGCTGATGCATTCCCTGTAATAGTTGCTTCCAGTCTCTGTGCGTGATCTCTTAGCTCTTCCCAATACCTTTGGACCTGAGTCAGTTTGGCTTTAATACGTGCACATTCTCCAGAGGTAACAAACTGGGAAAACGACTTGGCTTCCTCTTCTAGTTTTGAGATTCCAGTTATTTTACCATCTATTTCTTTATTAATAACCTAAAATGTAAAGTAATAGTAAATAAAGAAGCACAATAGTTTTTTTTAATTATCAGAGTAAAATTTTCTCCTTCCCTTCTTTTACGTGAGCTACTAATATTCTTCATTAAAAAGGGTAACAAGAGTAGAGTTCACTGACCACTTGAAATAACTAGTAATAAAAGTCTTTAATATGCCCCATAAATTCCCTTTTTCTCTTGAAATTTACACTGGGAGAGGTTTAAGAAACAGCCTGCCCTAAAAACAGCATCTATGAAGAGCAATTTGAATTGTCTGAGGTGCATATTTTTGTAAGCAGACAAGATGTTTCATGTTTTAGCATGTCTTACTTCACAGCAAGTAACACACAATTCTTTTAAAGACTCAAAATAAACACAAGATGAAAAAAAGTTAGTGTATAATTAAAATCAATATTGTTAAGGAGCAGAACCCTAACAGTTGATTACTTGCGTTTAATAAGTTTTCAAGCAGTTACAAAATAAAACATGCTATGATTTGAAATCCAACAGAGATGATTGTTTTCATTTTCTAATTTGAAATTCTACGGTATAATAAAGAATAAATTAAATTTGATGATGAGGTAGTGTGAGTGCCTTCAGGAAGAGGATTAAATAAAGAACCACATTACAGAATAAAGAGCAAACCATGCAACAAGGATGATAATAGGCTATGGTACTTTTCAGCTGTCTTCTACATCAATTAGTAAATGAATAAAGACAAACTAACACTGACTTTACATTTCATCAGCTGCATGACAGCAACTGTCTCCTGTTATTTTGTACTTGGTTTTAGTGCAAATTAGAGGCAAACGTAAAACATAAATCTATGACAGAGACTTATGGGGTCTTATATTCAGTGGCTATTTATTCAGTAAGCATCAGTGAACTTGGAAATAAGAATTTTTTTCACAACAGAATTCTTTTAATTTCTGCTGATGTAGCATGTCCATGGAGTTCTCAAAAGCCATGAAAAATATTCATTGGCAGGGAACTGAAAGAGCCAAGAGTGCTCTTGGAAACTGAACGGGCAACAGCATTCTCAGATATAAAAATGTTGAGATTTGTACGTGTATGAAGTCAACCAAAAACTTTCCTGCAAATGCACACTCGAAAAACATAGAAAGTGCCCACCTTTTGCTATAATTGGGATAAAAATATGGTATCTTTCTTGCCATTATAAAGCTCAGGAGTGGCTTACTGCAACATTCAGTCTGGAATTAGCAGGGTGACGGTACAGAAAAAAAAAATGTGGTGCTGTAAGCATTTATAGTGTCTCTTTATGCAATATATTCTGAATTAATGAGGATTATAAAATATCTTTTTTACATGAGAATGCGGTGCTGAGGAAAAATACCAGATTTGTAGCCCTGAAGCTGAAATTATCTAACAATGCAGCAGATACAAAATGAGGCAGCGCTTTTCCACTCCCACGCTATTCTGTTAAATTCACCCAGTTACATAAAAGAAGGTGGATAATTGAGGCCTTCAAACTCTCGCTGAGTCTGCCACCAATGGTAACTACTTGTGATAACTGTCATTTTGTTCCACCAGGAATTTCAATGGAATGTGTAGGTGAAACTCTGGCTTTGCTGAAGTCATTGGGCTTTTGCAGTCACTGTCACCAAAAGTAGCACATTGCCACTGCTATGTATCATAATTACATTTAGCTGACCCCAGTGTTTTTATCTGGACAGCCAAAGATGTCAGGGAACACACTAATTTTGATTTATTTGCATCATGTTGCAATATTCCTTACTAACATGTTGTACTAGAAATTATGAACTAAGTATGCTGATTAGCATTGTGTCACAGAGTAACTCGTCAAACAAAGCATAAAAAATTCTTCAAAAGCAGGCACAAAGCAATGCTGCTGAAGTTCTCCAGCTATGTCCACGCATCAGAGGTTAGGTGACTCATTTCACATAGAGCTTATTTGTTCAATGAGTTACAATGGTGTACCCTAAGCCTTATCTGCAGGATTTTCTCTGCTTTCTGTCTGTTCATTCAGACATTTATGATCATTATCTGCTGACCATTTTCTTTCTGTCATGATGTCTAAATGAGGAAGAATTATGATGGAATTTTCAGAAACTTGCAATGCAGTGTAAAAATTGCTGCTTGTCTGCATCTATAGCAAGGAACAGCCTTTCTAAGAAATTGGCTGGAATGGGCTAGTAGGGCTTAAGTGGGCTCCATTTAGACAGACAAGAACTGTCACACTGTACTGCAACATTAATATCATCTGAAGCACTTATTTTCTGTCTTAAACTCTGAAATCCTATCACGAACTACTGAAAAGCAAGACAAGGTATACCCGTGGAGTAAGTGCATATACCTTATTTCACGAGGAAACTGTGTTTGAATTGCTGTGATGATGAAGTAAGAATTCAAGCATTGTTTTATTATTCAGTGATGGAATCAAGAGATTTTATTTGTTTGGTGTATGCAAACTTGTGAACAAATTATGAACGGGAAGATAAACTGTTTCAGTCACGTGAAACAAGTGCCTTACGGGATCCTTTGGAAACACTTAGTGTCAGTCTAGACCATGACTGCAAGCAGCTGCACGTCTGTGCACTTTCTGAAGAGCAAGCGGGTCACACAACACAGAAAACGGCAGTGAGCACCGCCTGTTGAAAAACCCTGTCCCTCAGAAACGAGCGCTTTCACAGAAGGTACGTTTTCATTGGTGGGAGTATATGAAGTCAGCCCTTGAAATGCAATGCTTAGAGACAATATGCACCTTAGCAATAAGAAACTAAACCACTACGTATCTGCAGGGATGTACACAAAATTTAAGGCAGTGTAAATATAATAGCAATAAACGGTATGTAGGTTTGCAAGCTACCAAGAGCAACAGTTTCTTTATTATTTCAGCATAAAAGATACATAAATCAAGTTATAACTTCAGTTTGCAAGATTAAAATCAAGTTCTAGACCCACTAGCTGATGTGTGTTTTAAAATAAAAAAGCTTTATACACCTTGTATTTACGTAGCTGTTTTGTGCACCAGTTGAGATTAGTCAAAAAATAAGAAGAGTATAAATTAAATAATAATTTTAACAATACACACAAAGGCTCCATAAATGTAAACTAAACACTAAAGGAGAAGGCAGCCTGTAACAATTTTTCTTGTTTATGTAAAACCTTACTGCTTGGTATATTCATGCACAAAGCGTGCCTTCATTCTTAGATCACGGCAGTTCTGAAACATGTAAAATTTCAGTTTTCCAGTTTGGGCTTTAGCAAAATGACAGATAAATGGGGTTTTAAAGCTGAACGTAACAAGAACTAATCACCTTGATCTGGTTGATCTGTATGTCCAAAGGAGATGATGAAGTTTCCAAAGTGTCCAGTTCTTTTTCTTGTTCAGCTATCCAGATGGACAGAGCTTCGACATTACTGCCAAAATGATCCCACTTGTTTTTCACCATTTCCATGCTTTTAATACTAAAATTAACCAAATTAATTAGAGAGAATAAACAGTTTAATATAATGAAGCTGCCCATATTCTTGCTAGAACAAAAAGGTAACTTAGTCAATCTACAGGAGGGTCATTTTAAAAACTCCTGCTTTTAGAGGACCAAGCTGTGCATCTAAATTCAAACCTGGCTCTCTCTTAGACTGTGCACTCAAACAATCATATCAGCCATAGCGGGGACATCAAGAGGTGAAACAGGGTACAGCTTCATACATCAGCTGTACATCAAAAATCTCATCGTAGCAGGAAAAGAAAGGAAAAGTAACATAAATATGATTGCTATGAAATAATATGGAATTATGATTAGATCAGTTATCTAAAAATTGAGATAACTGAGTGCACAGACATTAGTCATTTAGTCACTAGAACAGAATGATTAAAACCAGTATATTGTGGATTCACACACAGTCACCAATGCTTGGCTGCTTTATTAAACTTCTTGTCTTACAGGAAGTTTGTGTTTTCTGAGGCAATGATTTCATATCAAGCCAAAGAATTAACAACAGACAGGACTCAGCTACCTCAAAGTTAATGGATTTACGTTCTTTGAAACATAAATTATAGGTATGTTAAACCAAGATAGAATATGCCTGATTCTTTATATCTTGGATAGCAAACAAAGAACCTTTTCTTTTCTTTTTTCTTTTTTTTTTTTTTTTTTGTCACAAGTAACAAGTCTAAGGCCCTATTGGGCCCAACAGCATTAGCTTCCAGTGTAGAAGTTTCTGCTCCTTTCAAATCATTGTGAAGAAACCAGTGCTAATGCAGACCCAACACACAACTTGCCAAACAGGCATTTTGTATTTCACTGAAAATACTAAAATTTCATCATAAAAGTTTGAATATTACAAAATTCCAAAATACATTTTCCTTTTAAATATAGCCTTAAAAACCATTGCATGTTAAAAAGTTCTTGTTTTAATTTATTTTTCCCCCTCATTAAAGCTAGAGGAATCTTTAAGTAAAGATACAGTCTAAAAATGTAAAAATTGGCCTTTTTATTTTTTCTTATTTATTTTCAAAATGAAAAAAAAAATTGGCAATATCAACAGCCATTTACTGATCAGATTGTATTCAAATTCAAGTTATATGCAGGAAAATAAAGTGCAAAAATATTTCACTCAAGTCAAGCCCAATAAAACATAGCTGGAAATCAGAATCAAGGGACAAAATCAGTGGCACAACAGCTGAAAATCCTTTGCCTTTGTATATGTCTTCCTTACAGTTGTTAGAAAGGCACAGGCTGTAAAGAATATCATCCCAAAGACACTGCACAGCTACACATGATCTCCTTGGAAAACAGATGTTTGCTCTGTAGCTGACTATGGAGAACTGCTCCAACTTTCCTTTCCCCTTCCTGTCCACTGGCACAGTATGTACCATACGTATTTCAAATACCTTCACTGTAAATTACTCAGCCAAGATTTTTATTGATGATGTGAGCTACAACACAACCCTTACACACTAATTCTATGTTCTGTAGATTCACTACAGAGAGTTGTATATATTTGCATGTTCTGCAGAAGGGATTTATTTTTTTATTATCTGTCACAGTACCACAAACATTCTGTATAATCCATACATTCAACTAAAACCTATTTGGTTTCTTCATTGAGAAGGGGATATCAAGGATGGCTTTCAGTTAAAAATAGACTTCATTATTTAAAAAGTGAATATTCATTGTTGGAAGGATGAAATTCTGTTGAAAAAATCACACCAGGTTTCTGTCTAATATTGGAGAAAATGACATATAAAGTGAAGTATTCATCAAGATATGGTAGAATTTGACTGCAAATCACTGTAATACTTCATATCGCACAAAGTGTTCTTTAAATAATTAGAACACCATTAATCAGAAAGTTACATCTGCTGCACAGGCTAGTTATTCTGGTTTACAACTGTTCTTTCACATCTGGAAGAAAATGGCACCGACTTAAAGTCAGATTAGCATGACAACAGTCAATAGGGGAAAAACCCAATAATGTGGGCATTGCTCTTTGCTCGTGTTCAGATGGAGGTGGTGGTACCTGCTTAAACTTATACAGCAAATTATTCTACATAGTAATTCTAGTAAGATAACATGGAATTGGCACATACATCCATGATTTGTGTATCAGATCTAATATATGCAAAAATACTAATTTCATACACACATATAAATGTATGTGCATACAGATAAAATAAGAATTGCAACAGCTCAAGTTGAAGTTCAGTAACTCGGGTTCAACAACTGAGTTACTCACTTGAGAAAAGGGATGAATTTTTTTACAAATATAAAAAGCTACAAATATTTACAGGATTTAATGACATTTTCTTGGAGTTTGAACTTTCAATTTTTTATCAAAATTTGGCAAATGATGCTTTTGTTTTTTGCAGCAGAAGCAGCTTTTGATATTGCCCAAGAAACAAAATCTGAGCATTGAACTACGATGAAGGCACTTCTTAACATTCCTATGGAGAAAGTGGAATATTGACAACTGAGGCAAGGATGGTAAATGTGCTGTTTTCATACTTGCACTGAGATTTTTCTTTCAAAAAGAGTCTAGTACCTCAAGAATTAGTTTAATTACCCCTTCTTCACAAGACTGTGTCTTGAAGATAGATAAGTGACAGGTTAAATGTAACCAACAGCGGTTTTATAAACTACATATTATAATAAAAAGATTTTGTTTATTTGCATACACTCTTTTGACATATTTGGTACTATAACCTGGTTACTATGCCACAGCAAGCTGTAAATGACAGAGCTGATGAGACAACACAAAATGCTGACAAGGTATTCTAGAAATCTGATACAATCTTAGTGCGGAGAATAAATATTAGGACTTGTTAAGAACATACTCTTCTTCAAGAGTAACTTCCACTTTTTTCACTTGTTCTTGGATTGATTTTGCCTGCTGCTGAAGGGACTGCTTGTTCTTTGAACCAAGCTGTATCTCAGAAGAATTCTTCACCAAATTCTCAGCCTGCACTGCCATTGCTTCAGTCTGTTTAGAAAGTTCCTGTAAGGATGCAAGACACATTGATACAACTATAAACAGTTGCATATATTTACACAAAAAGTATTTTTCCTCAATTTTGTGGTTGGAAAAAGTGCCTGTATCCTATACGTATATTTTGAATGTGTAAATACATAAAAACAGCCTCTGAAGAAATATATTTTTCAGGTTGCATTTAAGAAATGTTCATTTGAGCAAACTGGCTTGATTAAAATTTAGCAAGGGAAACTATGCGTCCGAAAGTTTTTAACTCAACCAAAATTTATTCTATAGCTCTTCAAGAAATTTATTTTTGAATAGTGGAAGATTATATGCATCTGTATTTAATCTTTAGATCCTACCCATTACAGAGAGGATTTTGCAGTATCTCGTACCTTGTAATCTCACTTTGTTCAGCACTATTTTCTGTCACAAATGTTAAACCCATACACCAGAACAATGGATGCTGAACATAACCAAGATATGTATAATTTAGTATCAGATTTGTCAAAGACTAAAAACAGCGTGAAAAGCACAGCATTTAGGAAAGCAAATCACTACTATTACTTCTGTACTAGTAAATAAAATGGGCTGGGAAAATTCTGTGCTACCAAGGGTATAAGTTGCGTGCCATGGCTTATGCTCACATTGTAGAAGTCTCTCCTTTTTCTACTCAGCATTAAAGAGTGCTGTTTGGCACAGTGTACGTAACCTTGCCAAAGAGCATGCTATTGATGTTGATATGCCAGTGCTCCACACTGTTTAGCTCACTAGTACAGATGATTACCAAGTATAAAATGGGAAGTCCTCAAAATCATTTTAACTTCCATACATGCACTTCAGATGCAGATTTTGAGTAACTCTTCACAATATTTTAATAAAATAACTTTTTACCTATAAGATGTAATAACTAGTATTTTGTGTAGGAATAAAGAGGTTGGATATCACCTTCCTGGTACAGACAATTTTGATTGAAGAGATAAAAGATGAAGATTAGAAGTGTGCATATACAGCCTTAAATTGCAGTAACTAAATAGTACAAGCAACATAATTAACACTTTAAGCAGTCTCTAATCTGTATATGCAATTTGCACTGGCATTAAGAGGAAACCATGCAAAGATTGGAGGCAATATGCTCACTACGTGTTAATACACAAGGCAGAAAGATACTCAGCTGCTGTATTTCACACAGTGAATACCTTTGTCTGATCCAGTTCTGAGGAAAGGCTCTCTAAACTGCTAAAGTTTAAGATACGTTCAAGTGCAGAGCTTGCTTGATTGAGATATTTTACTACTGTTTCTTTGTCTCTTTCAAACTGCTCCCATTTATTTATTGTGACCTACAAAAACAAACAAACAAACCCAGAACAGGAATAAAAAGACAAAAAGATCAAAGGGGAGAAAAAAGAATTTAAGTTATTGAAGAAGGGAAAAAGAGAAAGACCTGCCATAAAATAAAACAATTTCTCCTGAAATGCCATATACTCTACCGATGCAATTGTTCTAAACCCAATGAAAGCAAAGTTTTCCCTTGAATTTTCTTTGATTCATACTGTGCTATGCAAAAACCACTGTTCTCTAAGATGACAGCAATATTTAAATCTTATTTTCAAATATCCTATAAGAAGTCTGAAGTAAAAAATGCAGATGCTTATGGTGACAGGTAGTCAACGATATCTACATGGATTTTCAAGTTCTCTAATGAAATACTGTAAAAGGTTAGAAGAAAAACCCTACTCCTAGGAAACTCACACATAGGAACCTATTTGTTCTTTTCTGATAATGCAGAATTTTGATTGACATGCAATACTGAATTCAGTCACATGAATTATGACAGCATAAACAAGTATTGATTCTGAAATAAAGCAAAGCCCAAATTAAGACTTTTTATATGGAATTCCTTAGAAAAATTTGGTTTCAATAATAAATTCTTACATTAAAAGTTATTTGAGATCTATTAGTCATGTTTTTCATCTTGTGTTTTATCATGCAAAATAGTGTTGATTACTTTAAACGCTGGCATGGGATAGCAGACAGCTGGATTACCATTCTGCTAAAAGAAATGTAAAGGACAACTTGGATATGGGTGCAAGAAGCTATAAATTCTAATCCCAGTTCAGTCAGTGATTAGCTATACAACCTGGAGCAATCCATTTGATTTCTGTGTGACTTTTTTCTTCCTTCTTTAAATTTAGGATGACAGCATGTATTTCACACAAAAGTTGTGATGACTATATTTGCACAAAATCAGGTGTTATTAACCTAATATCCACCCTAAGGACTCTCAATTAAAGGGCAATGTCATCTTTAGTAATCAGGGGAGATGGCCCATCTGAAAAATAATTCACAGATAAATGATTTAAAATATCTACTATGACTGAATAGTTGAGACTTTTAAAAACTAAAAAAAAAAAAAGTGCTGATTCCTAATTAAGAGCTACACTCAAAAAAATCATTTTTTTCCTAAGTTAAAAAAGAAAAAAGCACAAGTTTTTTATTTCTACTTGTAAAGGACCTACCTTCAGTTGCTCTTCACGGAACTCCATAGTCTGCTGCATGTTCTCCAATGTTCCTTCCAGCTTTTGTAAATCCTCTTGCACTGTGTTGGGCAGCCCCCCTTCAATCTGCAACTGTTTAGCTTGGGAAATCTGCTGTTGCACATCTTGCCTCTTTGCACGGAGTCTCCTTGTTCTTTGCTGTAAGGATTCATCCAACAGGAATGATGAGACTTTTTAGCCCCTTTGGGGAACTGGCACATTGAAACCACTTTCTGCTTTTGCAGGGGTATGCTATGGGAGTAACAGACAAAGGGATAAACTGTGGCAAGTATTCTTGAGAATCTCATAGACAAATGTCCTGGGTTCACAAGAATCTGGTAAAGGGCACAGCCAGGATAGCCAAACCTAACTAGCCAAGGGGATATTCAATACCATACTGACGTCATGATGAGTATATAAGGAGGGGAGCAGGCCTGGGAAAGCGCAGGCAGCTCGGGCAGGTGAGCGGCGGGTTCTGGGTGGTGAGCAGTTGCGCTGCACGTAACTGTCTTTATATACCATTTCATACATATTATTGTTATTACTGTTGTTTTTTCTCTCTTTGTGTTGTTTTTATTGAACTGTCCTTATCTCAGCCCATGGGGTTTTACCTTTTTCTCCTGATTCTCCTCTCCATCACACCAGGCGGTGGAGCGGGTGAGCAAGCGGCCACAGGGTGCTAAACCACAACAGTCCTTGTTGGCAACCCGATGTGGGGCAAGAGAAATTTGAGATAAGGATAGTAATTGGGAGAGGTGACGGGCAAAATATGGACCGGACTTGACAATGTTAGTGAAATAATCATGGGCTTTTGGTTGTTGTACCCATGGTGAAGGGACAAGGGGTGGACTATTTGTAAATTGTCTGTTGCCATTTGCTATTGTGATGATGTGATTTTAATTTTGATGTGAGGAAGTTATTTATGTTGATGTGAGTGAATTTTGTGAGTGAATTTTGTGAAGATTGTGTGATTAATGTAGAGTTTAAAGATAGTTCTTAAACATGTGATTTGCTAAGATGAGGAGTGGAATGTGTTGGGTTTGTCTGGCGGGGTTTTGGTAGCCCAGGAGCGGGCTACTGACATAGGCTTCTGTAAGAAGCTTCAAGAAGCTCCCCTGGCTCCAAGTCAGACCTGCCTTTGGCCAAGGCCAAGCCAATTGGCGCCTCTGCAATAAAGAGAGGAAATATTTAACATATTTAAGAGAGGAGAAACCTGTTGGGCAATTGCTTTTGTTTCTGGAGTGCTTTTGTTTGGGGGAGGAGTAGGACGTTAAGAGAGACAACTATGTGGACAGCAAGGTCAGTGAGGAAGGAAGCGGGGAGGCACACCAGAGCATCCATTCCCCTTTGGTCCATGATGAGACAGCAGGTTGACCCATGCCTGCAGCCTGTGGAGGACCCCACTCTGCAGCAGGGGACTGGGCCCAAAGAAGGCTGTGACTCTGAGGGAAGCCAGCACTGGAGCGGTCTGTCATTGGGAGGACCATGGCCCATGATAGAGACCCACACTAGTTGGAGAAGCTCGTGGAGACCTGTCTCCCGTGAGAGGGACGCCACATTGCAGTTGGGGAGGACTGTGAGGAATTTTTCCCCTGAAAAGGAAGGAGCAGTGGAAACAACATGGGACGGACTGATGACCACCCTGCATTCCTTGCCCCGTTGCGGGGAAGGAGGTAGCAGAGCTGGGCTCGGGAAGAGGGGAGGGGTGAGGGGAATGTAGAGTACTGAAAGAACAAATACGAACCTTAACTCATACAGTAGCTTTTACAAACACTGAAGAGTTTAGATAAGGCACAGGTAAGACATAGTAGTGCCTGGTCAGACAGTAAGACATGTCTGACCTTACAGAAATATATTTTACTATAAAAGACTTACAGAAATGCCCAAATATCAACAGTAAATTATTCTTATTAGCTCTGAGTAGACCTCAGAGTTAATTTCCCTTATTTGTCCTTAAAACCCATGATTCTTGCTGTATTCAACTCATGATTTATTATAACTGTAGCCCATAGAAGTTTTGATCTATTCCCAGTGCATAAAAAGCTTCCTGTTCAACCCCTACAGAATGGAGGCCCATCTGTCACCGCAGTAGCTACCCAGACAGGAGATGAGGCTAGAGGTACATGTCCCCTCCAATATTTAGACTTGGGGTCATATCAAAGCTGGTAAAGTCGAGAAACTTCCAAAACCAGGATCAGGCCAAATTTACCATGATCAAATCTAACACACAAACTTTAAAAAGGTAAAAAGGAAAAGATTACATATTTGCAGACCACACTTACCCAAAATTTCAAGTAAATGAAGCTTTTTTTTCAGGTGCTCTGTGCCCAAAAAAAATCCATGGGAAATAAATGGATATTCAATAAATGTTGAAAAACAAGCTCATCTTTGGGCATTAACATTTAAAAAATACTAAGTACTTTTTACTTTATACGAAAACAATACCAGGCCATATGAAACTGTTATAAATGTTAACCTTTATAACTCTTTCAAGTTTAAATATAGAGTTATGCTAATGGACATAACAAAATTTTGTAATTACATAAATTCTACCTTCAGAAAAAAAAAAAAGTCATATGTGGACATGAGTAATTGCCCTACCTGATGATGAAGTAGTAGTTGCTGAGCTTGTAATAAACTTTCGGTATCCAAGATCTTTTCAGCTTCTGCTTGGACTTCTTTAGAGTTGTTGATTAACTCCTCAATTGCACTTTTAACTTCTTCTTTGTACTGGACACAGTCTGCAACAGTGCCTAAAGTCTTTTCAATCTACAATTACAGATAACTTTAAGTATTTCATGTTGAATGGCACATCTATATTTTAAGGGCATATTTATATTTATATAGGCTTTAATCATAAAGTATTCTAGAACTATGAAACTCCTTTCTTTTCTTCCTCCCTTCCTTCCTTTCTTTCCAGTCCATATCCACTTCAGAGGGTCATTCAGATTCAAGCCATTCTCTTTACTGTTATATAAATACTCAGTCCTTACTCTCCAAAAAAACACTGCTGCACTCTGGAAATACCCAGTATCAGTTCATGTCTAAACAGTCTCATACATCTGATTAACAAGCTGTAAATTTAGCTGTAATGAGTATTTAAACTTCTCAGAATCAGCAGTCTCTTAACTGTAGTATAAAGTGCCATTTAGATTGAAAAAAACTTTGTATTCTAGCTCTTATTTTGTTTTTTTACCTTCATGAACTTGTGCTCCCCTTAGTTCTGACTTTTAGAGGAAACAAAAAGCAAAAGTACTTTAAAAAAGAGTATCTTGAATATTTTGCTCTTACTTGGAAATCAGAACATTGGTTGCCCCAACTTTCCAACAGTTTTTACATGATGGACATTTAGAGAAGATTCAATAAATACATGGAACTTTTATACATTTGGAACACCTAGGAGGCCTCCACAAGAATCAACATTAACAATGGAATTTGAAGTCTGAATTCTTTCTCTATCCTGAACTCTTTTGAAATGGACCAGTTTCATCTTCTAAGTGTAAGATGTTCTAAGTTTCTCCTGATCTTTCTTTATCCTGCGAAAACTGTGAAGCAGTAAGTTCCCTGAGATCCCACAGAACTCAAGGGTTCTGTGGATTCTAAGAGGTTTTGCTTCTTACCAGTTAGGAAATTCCCATGATTTCAGCAGTTACAGTATCTCATTATCATTCAGACCTCAGAGAACTGCGGCCTTTTCCTGCAAATTCAGTGCCTGATAGACATCCCTAATGATCTGAAACTACCTTGCAGTAGTTCCTTCATTATTTCAGCGTAAAAGATACATAAATGAAGAATAAAGTAAAATTCTATATCCACTAGCTGATGTACTTCATGGTTTTGCCAATGTTCACTATGAGCTGATTTTAGAAAAGTATCTTTTGCCTCTAAAAATATTTCGACTTTTTTGTTCTAGAAACATGTACTGTAATCCTTCCCAGTCCTGCAAAGGAAAAAGATGCATTATAATAATGTCAGTATCTTTTGCCTGCTACTGGCTTTGCTACCCGGGGAATACAAATGAGGTTTTTTGTTGCTTAACACTTGCAGTTTAATTAAAAAACGCACAGCAGGGAACTTATGCTTGTGAAGCCATGATTAGTGTCATCTCATGTGACGCTGGAAATGAAGAGTTCTTGTGTCCCTCATACTGTACCTCAGCCAGCAAATCTAGGAGTCCCTTGAAGTCACTGGAAAGTTTACAAAGCTCATCCTCCGTCTTTTTGGCCTCCAAATCAGGACATGCTGCAGTTAAAACAGCAAGTCTAGATTTCAGCCAGCTGTGATTTTCTCCTTGCTTTTTCATATGCTTCCTAATTTCCTATGGAAGAATTAAAACATGTTTTCTTCAAATAAACGCAATATATTAATGAGTGGCATTCATGGCATCAGTTCAAGTATTATTTGTGTAAATATACTAACTTTGTTCTCATCTTGAAACACTAGAAATGGAGCATTTTTCTATTTGCATACCCTATCTGATTCTTTTCCAGTCAATGGCTTGATTTTTGCATTTCCTCCCCAGACTTTACTTCACTACTACTTATTGCACTGTTCTTTAATAAGTAGTAGTGGAGTTCTTTTTCCTCACAAACTAATATTTTACCTATAGACAGATAGATGGTAGATACCATGTGTATATTTTCCACATATGGACCGAATTTCTTAGTTGCCATTTAAATCTCAAATGCTGACTTTTCCAAACATAACAGTGGTTCATTTATATCCTTGTACCAGTGCTGATGAGAAGTTGCCAGTGACTAAATCAGACTTTCTAGAGCAGAAGCACCCATTAAGCTATAAATCTGTTTGCTTTATTGAGGTCATCCTAATTACGTTTCTCTGCACAGTTAGCCTTACAACCTGCTCATAACTTTCACACAAACTCCTACCATATGTGACATTCTTATTTTAGCTCCTAGTATGTGAAGTAAAAAAAGAAATAAAGGTCAAGTCCCAAGAGACACAATAAATTATTGCCTAAAACTAATTTAACCAAACAACTCAATCTTCAACTATTCTACCACTTCTGTTATCAGTCACCAATGTGAATGGTGTAATATCTTTATTATATGCCTCTCCTTTAATAACATAAGAGAATTCGTATGATATTATTAATTATATTAATTTTATTACATTCCCTAAACATAGGAGAGTACCTTGATCCTTCAAAAACACCCAGTCCAGAAGCTTCGGCTTTTCTTTGCACAGCACTTTTAACTGTGCATGCAGCACGATAAAGAACAACTATTTATTCTATTTATATTTTGGATGTTCTGAATACTCAGTTAAAGGGATCTGCCATTCTTTAAATTATTAAAGGTAGGAACTTCTGCCACACTTTGCTGCACGTGGAACTTTCTCCTGGAAATGTTCTTAAGAATCCCAGGAATCAGCAGAGCTACTATGGTCTCCATAGTAATACAGTTGCACTTCAGAATACAGTTTTATCCACAGACCCAGCAGCAATGACTGTAGCTTTCTTAGACTATAAGCCAAGGACTCACCCCCACGGATGTTTTAAATTGCATATATTTGTCAGTATCATTGATGCTTTCCTTTATCTTCTTTAGCTCTCTTTCTGCTGATGAAATCCAATTTGCCAATTCAGAAAACCTGAAATAAAACATCACATAATGCAACGCAAGGAAAACGTTACACAGAAATTGCCAGCACCAAACGGTAACCTCTTAAATTTAAGCCAAAAATAAAATCCACTCAAAATCCCACTATAAGTTGTGGAATTTCTACTTAAAGTATAGCTAACAACACTGTATCATTCTTTACGTGGTACTGATATATGATGACATTTAGAGGAGTGATCACATATAAGGCTCTACAAGACCCAGCTACGAATCGAGCTGACACCTGTTCTTATAGCTCTTCCAGGTGTCCGAGTGCTCCATTAACTTTAAGTATGTGCTGTCTATCTGGGATTTGAGCTCCTTCAGGATTCGTTGGCTGCTTTCCAATGTAGCCCTCACTGGATCAGAAACTGGCAGTTTTTGGCACAGTTCTTCAATCCGTTGTAGCCTTTTCTCACAAAGGTGATAAGGTCCCTTCTCACCAAAGAACAACTGATGGGAGACAAAGCAGAAAATCTAGTAAAAATAAAAGCTGGCAGAAATCACAAAGCATATCTACATGTTTGTTATAAACTATACTAAGATCAAATTAAGTTTTTTTTCTTAAAGGCCCCAAGGATTGATCAGACTTGCTTGCGCAGAGAATGCTTGGTGGCTTAAAAGTTCCTCAGACCCTCTGTTTATTATTGACATTGAAATGTATTTCTGTAAATGCCCACATGGTGGCACATAATTCATACCCTGTGCTCTCTGATCATCCTTTCATTGCCTTCTCTTGATAACACCTTGTTCTGTCGAGCTAGTTCAGCTTTGCACTCCTCCACTGTGCCCAGGAACTTGCTTTTCTGTACTTCAATCTTCAAGTGGATCAAATGGTATGGGGCTTCTGTTTGAAGATCCTACACACCCACAGGGGCAATAAACAAGCACAGAGATAACACACTACTCCCATTACTTCCGTGTGAAACTACTACAAATAAATAATCTAAAAACTGCTAATACAGAAAATAAAACATATATGGGGGTTCCTCTATATTCATTTAAGTAAATAAAGCAACTCTGTTACCAATAGCTCTTACATATATCATGAGATCTTAAGTTCTTGGGGACCAGAATATGTATGTCTAAGGCACATTACAGAGACATCTTGATTCTTGGCAAGATATATCAAATATTTCCTGTATAAAGTAATAAAGCAAACAACAATAGTGAATGTATATACACAACTGTTTACAGGGGTTCCTGTTTGCATGATAGTGAGAAACCACTAATCCACTACTCCAGCTTTGACCTGAAACATGATGTAGCAGGCCAAAAGTTTCATAGCTTCTAAGTAATGTTTGTTCAGTGGTTAAAGCCTTTGGCAGTAGACACAATTTAATCTGATAGCCTGTCCTCTTACAAATTTGTTTTATTAAATTTGGGAAAGTAACTGCAATCATCCAACATCAGCATAAAGTAAGAAAAGCTAGTACCTATTCTCAACAAATGTTTTTAACTCAGCTATCACTATGGCTATAGGTGGAGGGAGAATTTAAGATTTCATAATTAATTTTTCACATTTCTTAACTTTTGACCACTTTTACTTAACAGGGCTTTTCAAGAGGGTTTTTGTAGGTGTAACTGTATCTAATGTTGTAAAATACATTTTTTCCCCCCTGGTTGTACAGGAAGTCAAATAATAAAACTTTTCTCTTTTTTTTTTTTTTTTGTTTTTTCCAATACAGGTCATGCAGAAATATTCTGAAGTTCAGACTTACAATTTCCAGAGGCTTCATTTAATGTCACTAACCTTCCACTGCCTATGGAGTTTTCTCACAGCTTCTTGCAGGTGGTGTTGCTCTTGTTCTGGGAGGATATCAGTAAGTTCATCGCACGCTTTCAGAAAGGCGTTTAGGACTCTCTGATCCAACTGGTTAAAGAATTCCTGAAGTTGAGGCAGAAAGTGAGAAGACAAAGCTGGTTATTGATATGGTAACTTGCCAACATGAAGTTCCCTAACACACTCTAAATTTCAAGGTTACTTCTGCTGCACTGAAGAATTGAAGTTTGAGCTGAGGAAGGAACAATAGTTCTAGCTACTTAAAATCCAGCAAATTAATTTATTCTCAGACAGTAGACTGAGATAGTATAGTAAGAAGAATATAATTTAAAGCTACATGCATAAGTAATGGTTATGATACACAGATATTCATCTGAAGGAAAAAGCAGTGGATGAATGAGACTAGCAAAATGTATCGTCCTCTCTCCCAACAGTTCTACTGGCAAAACCCACCCTAAGTTCTAGAGGGTCTTTTCTCTTAACTTTCTGGTTGCTCACATTCATCAAGTGGAAGGGTGATCTTTTTTTTGTTTTTCCAATCTTAACATTAGTTTAACCTGATGTGTATAACTTCTATATGTGAAAGAAATTCACATAAAATTTAAAATTAAGCAGGCTTTTCACTTGTATGTCATGCACTCAAAGGTTTCCATGAGGAAGGTCAGAGAATTTACTCACGCTATGTTTCCTGAGGAGTTCTTCAGGATTTCCTTTTTCTTTTAAACAACAATTGGCAATCTGTATTACTTTCTCCAGTTCTGCTCTAGACTCCTCAAATTTCTTCATCAAACGGCTATTAGCTTCTATGTTTTTTCTCCAGTCACCAGCTTTCCTGACCATGTTCTGAGTTATAAGAAAAGAAAATGAGATGGTACCTTCTCACTGACTTTTATTTTTGTAAAGCACACGGTATCACTAAAACCTTGTCATTCCATTTTTCCTCATAGCAGACTACCTCTTCCTACATGGTGCTAGATGAAGGTGGTTTGTCCTATGGATCCAACGAGTTCCATGCCACAGGTCTTCTGACCTGGAGGAGGTTTGTATGATTAACACACTAGCAGACCAGATAAGAAACCAGGTAGAAAGCTGCTTGAAAGACAGACAGCAAATTTTGTGGTTTAGTGGCTACTCTGAAATCTTCTTGTTTTGAAGGCTTAGTCACAGCTCTCCATGATTGTGCTCGGCAGTCTGTCCCAGTATACTGCGCAGTGTACTGCGTCAGCCAGTGGTTATAGTTCCATAGGCAAGTAACAGAATTTACCAAGGGAAATGAACAGTGCACCAGTTCACCAAGGTAATTCCAACACTGCTTACCAACCGTATACTTTACCATCCTCTCTGATTACAAATCCCACTATAAGGAATCGTAATGATTTTACCCAGTGCGTTAATCAAATCTGTAGTTCTCAAGTTAAACATCTTGCTAAGCCTTTTCAAAGTTTCCTGATAAAAAAATTGGGTGTAACAGTAGAATCATTCAGGAATGTATTCTTTAGATGCGAAAATGCCAGTTTCCAGATCCGTAAATATTTTAACTCTGGGTATGCCACATTTTCTATGGTTTTGCCATGTTTTATAGGTTTATTTCCTTACACAAAACCAGATAAATCACCATCCATCTTTATAGGAACAGAACAATTAATATTTAACATGGTAAACTTTTCAAGCTACAGCTGTATCTGCTTCTGTTACTATAAGTTAAACTTCAATAAATTATTTCTAAGTTGTAAATCAAAAGCCACTGATCCTTAAGTACAACCCACAAAATACAATATTAATTTTGAAATCCACCCCTCAGGGACAGCTCTTTACTGACAGGTGATTTTCTGTAGCTTAAAATTCAGTTCAGATAGTCTTACACTGAACAATAATTTCCTGAAAACAAATGCAGCATCTGGAGATCTGACTCCAAGATGATGAATAATTTCATGCTAGAGAGGGGCTAGACTGGGGCTGAGTAGCCCTGAAAAAAATCAATAAGGCTAGTAACAACACAGAGCTCTACAGCTGAGGGGGACTACACCCCAAAGTGTCCACGTCTTTACATTAACAAATGCAAATACATATTTGCAACTTTCTGTATTCACAATCCACTGCACTTTCTGAGGAAATACAAAGCCCAGTTTGTATTTGCAAAAGTTTCCATCTTCCATGCTCTGTGGGAATTGGGATATATGGGAATACAGGAACAAACAATTAGCCAAGATAACAAAGTCAGAGGAAACAAAAGCAATGCAGCCCTAACAGGTGGATTTCAGGTTCCTCATTCCAAAGGAGCCTGAGATGTGTGAACGTTCTCCTTAAATCTCAGGTTCCTATGAGGCAAGCGCACCTCTGAATAACTGCATGGAGAACTTGACCAATCAGTCCCCTAACCAGACAAATCCTTCATTAATAACTTGACACCAGAGAGAAGAGCTCTCTTTGACAGCAGCTACAGCGTGATGCAATGGAGATACGGTAGGATGGATCGGCTGTGTATGAACAAGCTTTCAAAAATATGCCCCAACATATGACAAAATTACCTGAAAAGTAATCTGAACTTGTGTAACTTTCTTCTGAAATGTTGACTGGTGGAAATGCTGTAATACTTCACTTGAAGCCACACACTGCAGGATACTCTGACTATTTCTCTCGATCAAGGACAAATCTTTCTTGCAGTTTTCTTGATAAGCTACCAGATCCTGAAAGAAAAAAAAATATATCCACCCTGGCCAGGAACAAAGGAGAGAAAAGTTTGGCAAACTAACAAGAAGATTTTTTTTGACAGTAAGAACAAAAGGGACAAGGTCAAAGCACCATGACAAGGGGACTACACAAAATGCTATATGGAAAAAACTCAGAAGACACAACTTTCTCCTTGTATGCAGAGTCCTGTGCCCAAATAGAGCTCTAGCTATCTACAAAAAAAGACACAGACTTATATGTAAGCCTTTTGGGTAGTTTTAGGGAATGCATGTTGATACATTATTCTGTGATGTCTCTATTTATTGTATAATTGTAAGTAGGCAGCAGTGAAAACAATAGACAAAAGAATGAAAATACTCAATAGCAGGTTGAGATGTTAACATTTATTGCCTTCCAGCAAACCAACCTTTCATGTCAGCTATTGGAATCTAGATTTCATTCCAAATGGCATTAAGTAATTAGAATTATAATAAAAAAAAAAAGAGAGAGACAAGAAAAAACATGCATGAAGTTGAACAGGCTGAAAAAAGTTTTAAAAAATCCTGTGGTGAGGAAACTCTTCTGCTGTTGAAGATCACTGTATGCCTCAACACAAATCTCTGTTTACTCTCTGATCAGCAGAAACCAGCACACTCCATGTAACTGAGGAGATTTTGGTTCCTTGGTTGGCTAATAGGTGCAGAAGAAACGTGTCTTTTTATTGTGACATTCTGGGTCAGGTTAGCCTTCAGAAGCAGAGGAAAGAAGCACTCTTACAAACTGTTCCTTAACCTGCAGGTTGGACACGTGACTCAGATGGTCTTTTATAAACAGAAGATGATTTTCTCAGGAACATAAATGGACTGGCTTGATTCAAGCTCACCAGATACTTTTTCACTCAAATACAATGAAAGCTTGAAGTAACTGGAAAAGAAGACCCTTCTTGTTGAATTACTGGGCCAATCTCCAGAGTCATTATAGGCTTGAACTAAAACATACGTATATATATGCATATATAAACACACAAAATTACATGTCTTCGTTCCAATTTTTTTTTTTCAAAAGGACTCTAAACAGCTTTGAAAGACTCCAGCTATTTACTTATATTACCTGTCAAAACCTACTCTAGTGAAATGTGTACATCAATTCTGAGGGACTACCTAGGCTATATGTCATACATACACAAGGATAAACTAGGAGGGAACACAGGTTTCAATCTTTGTATGTTTATGCCTAGCTGATTTTAGGATAGGCTATGTTTGTTACCCGAGTATGAAGAAACATTTGCTCAGCTTAACGAGTTGCAATCCATATTCCTAGAAAGCTAAGTGTAAGTACCCACAGGCAGCAAATCCTTGTAAGACATTTTTGAAACTTACCTGGGCTTTTTGTTTAAGAACAGTTGTAGGTTGTGCTTCAGGATCCAGGATAGAAATTATTTCATTGACTTTTTCAAGAGATTCATAAAAATGTGTGATTTGTTTCTCCAGCTCTTCCAATGGAGACAGCAGATGCTGGCATTCATACAGCAGGGCACAGGAATACTCCTTAACCTTTTAAAGAAAAATAACTATTAAAGAAGCTGTGAAATTCAATAAATAGCAGTTGCCTCTGCACGTAGGTTTATATAGTTGCTACCTGCCTCTTTTAAGATAGATCAATCCTTATCCTGTATTAGTTCTTAAAGAAAATAATATTGAATTTCAGGATGGTAGTCTTAAAGTCTCACAGAAGTAACATTTTCTCCACCTTGAATTCAATCTACCGTTACTACAATGATGTATTAGCTCAAATGGATATATCTGATGATTTATGTAGGGAAGCTTACTATTTGTCAGTTCAACAGTCAACAACATGTGTAGAAAAATATTCTGCAACCTTGCTCAGCTGCTCCTTGATCCTTGTCAAAGTTCCAAGCATTTCATTCACTTCCTCTTGAGGAGCTTCTTTTGTAACAAGCTGTGCTGTTCTTGTAACCATTTTGTACTGAGCTTCCATCGCAGGCAATTTTTGCTTAATATTCTGAAAAAGTGATTAAAAAAATATTTCAGCAACAGCATTCATGCATTCATGGGAGTTACAAGTTTGTTCTCAAGAGATAAAAGATACATGTTCCAATTATCAAACTTTTTGATTGCTGATTTTAGTGAATACTGGATCACAGTTCAAATGCATGAAAACTGCCAAAGGGTATTGGTCTGCTCACCTAAATACGACTTGTAACTACACAGAAAGAAATACCCAGTGGGACAGTGTTTTGGAGATATTATCTAGAAATGTCACTCACAGAATACAATGATTTATATTAGCTATACGGGGATTATACAAAAAGGCCCCACTGGTAAGACAAAAATGGAAAAGTACACTAAAATGATTTTATGCTTTCAGAATTAAATAGTTACAAGTTTCTCTCTTATGAAGAGGAGCAAAAGGAATGGAAGGAAGACACTTACCTCTAAATCTTGTACAAACATTTTGACATCAAGGAAGGACACTTCTACAGGGACTGAAAATTTTCTATTGCTTCCATCAATAAAAGCTGTCAAATGGGCAACACCATCGAAGTATTCCTTCCTCATTTTGTCCAGTTCATCTGCTCGAGCATACTAGCAAAATGCAAAATAAAAAGAAAAAGAAGAAAATCAAAAAATGACCACACCAAATAAGGTATCTGACAATTAATAAAGACTTAAGAGACTTAGCGTGTTTTCAGTGCAATTATTTGCTGGAAAAATTGTATTCAGCAAACTACAAAATAATGGAAACTAATCTTCTGAATCAGACAGTAATAGTCTGCATTAGTTTCAATATTGCTGACACTAAAAAGAACAATATCCAATACAAGAGGTTAACTTTTTTTAAATTTTGGATCAGTTGGATAATGCCAAACTCTCATCTGTTTCTAATCTAGAATCCACATCTGAATTCATTTCTCATTCCCTGCAGGATCAATTTTGAAAATTCAGCAAAGAGAATAGAACATGAAAATCCTACAAAAGCTGAAGGATAGGGGGAATTTCAATAAAAGAACTGCAGGCTGGAGAAAGGGGAAACACAGGTCTCAGAAGGTGGGAAGAGCTGTATGACAGAAATGGTGAAAAGCCAGTGAGAAAAAACATATGGCCGGCACATGAAAAAAACCCTGCATAGGTAGGGGAAGAGACATATACATCCTGGGCATTACTAGTTTCACAATGAATCACCCTAAATATCACCAGCAAACAAAGTCTGAGAACATTCTATTCAACAGTTTGGAAAAGTTACAATAAAAAAGGAGCAATCATTACTTGCTCTTCCATTTAACTTGACTGCAGTGGAAATAATCATGCCAGTACAGAAAATAGATTCAGCATCTTCAAATAGGCAACTGTTCTTTAAAATCACTGGAAGACGAAAATATGTGTATTGACTACAGCAAAGATATTTTCTACTGTGTTTTTGATGTGTGAAATACTTCTGTGTAATTTTATCTCACATATTCCCTTTGCTTTTTAAAGAGCAAATATAGAAACAACACTTCTTTTCCAACCAGTTGCATCTCTTCCCTGAGATAAAGAACAGGTTTTTTTCGTTTATCGGTGCCTCCTGGTGCAGAAGATAGAAGTAATGTCAGTCTAATTTGGGGAAAACATTTAGTTAAATAACCTGCATTGTACCTGCTTATGGTTGCAGTAAAATAATTGATTGCAACTTTCATTAAAGAGTAATAAAAATATTCACTTTCACCGATTTCAGTGTTTAGTTTTACAGAGCTCACAATAACAATAGCTACTTAAAATCAATCATTTTCTTCAAAGAACAGTAGAGGATATGCATAAATGATATTCACTGTATCAAGGCAGGAGACCATAAAGAAAAACTACAGATTGTACTATCTGAAAACATCCAAAAATAAAAAGCTCTATAACCAAAACATAAACAAAGGAAAAGCCCCAATAAAATAAACTGCATCAAGGGATTCATTTTTAATTTAAATAATGATTAACAGTTAGACACTTTAGTAAGTTGTTCTGTAACCTTGCTAAGGAGGCAAATGTGTCTTGCTTGCATGGAAATGACCAAGTAAATAATTAAAAGTAATGACAGCAAAACCACATACCTGCTTAACTTGCATAAACAATTCTCTCCATCTTCCATTCAGTAACAGAAGCTGCTGTTTAAGGTCTCTGGAAATAGTCTCATCACATGTTTCAATTAGAAAATTACCAGCATCATTCATGGCTGTGTGCTGTTGGATCCAATGAGGTAAGTGCCGGAAGAAATCCTGAAGAAGAAAATGAAAACTTTTAAAACATTTTCAAATAGTCATTAACTTAAATAATGAAACTAAAATTCATTCACCAGCTAGAGGCATGATAAAACTCTTTGAACAATCACCCTGTGAAGCTTTTCGTATCAGATATGCCATAATGAAATTTTAGTCTGTGAACGTAACACATGGAAGTAAAAATTACCATGTTTACTTATAGCTCATTTTACTCCAGTGAGCAGCTGCAGTTAAACTAATGGAACTCCTCCTTAAGAGAAAGCTCCATAACTGAAAACACTGTTAGGGCTCATCTAATTTTTGTCTTGTCTTGAAACAGTATGGGCTGACAGTAACCTGGGCCATATACAGAGTGTAGAGAGATTCACTCCTTCTGTGAACCATATCCAGCTTTCCAGGGTTTGGCATCCCAGAAGTCCTGAAAAGACTGATTCTTTATCACTGCTTCCTCCTACCTAAGAGTAGGTAAGTGGGGAGGAGAAAGGATGGTTGCCACTGATTTCCCCCCCCACCCCGTTCCAGTAAGACAGTCTAAACAGCCCAGACATAATGCCAAATACTTCTGTGCATATTGTAGGCAGGTACTAATGCATGAATTGGTAAAGAAGTCAAAGACCAGCTCCATCCCTTCCTTTTTGCTGTTCAGGAGGATGGGCAATTGTTCCTAAGGCAGGTATTGCCAGGCACTATGACTACAGTTATACCAGTAAACAAAACAGGACTCAATCACTGCCCCACGACTGTCAGCATCTTCTCGGACATGGTTTTGGCTTGTGCCTGCTACCCTTCTCCCAAACAATGCATAATTCAATGGACAGTGCATGGCGAGGACTGTTCCCGATAGACTGAATCATGAGGCTACCTTCCTTTCAGAGAGAAAGAGCGGCCACAAGGATGCAAGCTGAACCATGCCACTTGGTCCTCAGGACTAAGGAAGGGGCACTGACCCACTTTATTTATGACTCTCGATCTACTCTAGAATTCCAAGACTGTTCATCTGACAGTGACAGTCCCAGCCAATCCTTTGCTCAGCAGTAGATGTGAAAAAGTCCTGTCCAACTGTACTGTCAGTCATCCCAGGTTTCAGAGCTACAGTTCTGAAACTTTATAGTTTATACTTGTCAGAACTCAACCACATGTTAAAACAGTCCTGATACAACCAAAAAGAAAATGTCAGATGGATATATACTGCTCAAATTTGCTGAAGAGAGACTTGAAATACATGCAGTGTTTTAAATTCCTAAAGCTGAGACCAGTAGAGTACAGGTGATCTCTACTGATGTATCGGTGAATAAATATAATCATCTCAGTAAATTGTATGTGCAGTTTGAATCTTCTTCCTCTTGCACTGGAGCATAACCCTTGCTTTGTGCAAAGACTACCCTCTGTAGGCACATCCAAAACAAATTAAGTCTACTAAACTGGCACTGGTCAGTTCTCCAATGGTCAGGCTTAGTAGAGATGAAGAAGGAAAAACGACATGGAATAAACTACTTGTGTCCTTATTCCCACACATTTATTCCTATAAATCATTACCTTCCTCAGACCTTGCTGGGGAGTCTCTCCATTTAGAGGGGCCAGCCTAAAGCATATGTAAAATTTAGGCAAGTTTGGAAGGTACTATGAAGCAAACCTCATTCTCAACTAAAACAATGCAGCTCTTTTTAAGGAAGTCTCCACATGGGATTTAGAAGCCTTCTGATACCCTTTGGATATGGGTGTTGGACAGAGGTGTGGGAAAGCTTAGTTACAACAAGGTTTTGAGAAATGCTTAAGAGGTATATCAAGTAAATAAAGGAGTTGTAGAAGGAGCAGTTTGTTCATTAATACATTTACTATTACATACACATATTCATCTCGGTCTACAGGCAGATTACGTTACCTCTCAGTAATCTTTAACAGCTTTGAGCCAATGTAATTTTAAGAAGAAATTAGCGTTTTGGGAAGAATAGTGGTTTAAAGTCTAAAGTTTTCAACAAGGCTTTTTTAAACTCTTCATGCATCAGAGTGGTATTTGTATATATATATCAGAAGAAGTATTTGTTGGATTTAGGTTAGAAATCAGAAGCATATCTTTATGGATATGTTCCAATTTCTGCTTTGAAAATCTTTAAAGGTAAGATTATAAAACTGATCAGAGAAGTATATATTCTGATTTTATTAATACATATGGATATACTTCATTTTAAACACTTCCAAGTTACTTACATAAAACATACACAAGGACCTAAGATCAGCCTGATCAGCTGAGGTCATCCGTCCTGCTCAGTAATAACAACTGTTGTTACTTATATTATGCTGGACAATTGAATCCTTTTTACAGATTTATTTTTATTTTAAGAGTGTGTTCCATTCTACTACATCAGTTTAAATTAACAAACTTTTACCAAAAACTATACCGTTCCGTCACGTAAAATGAAATGCTCATTCCGGACCTGATGTCAGTTTGACATCTCACAGCTTATGAAAACCATACTTTCTTGTTAAGAGCTGTATAGCTGCTACGTTATGATTGGGTGAAAATGTAGTACCTATTTAATGGAGTATTATTCAAGCCAATCTGGGTCATTATTGAAGTTTCAAAACATAAATCTTAGCACTTCAGTACTCCAATATTAGAACAGAAAAAAAAAAGACATCTTTTATGTCTGCAGGTCCCCAAAAGGAACTGTCCAATAGATTTCTAAAACACCAGGGAAATTGATTAATTACCCATCAAACATAACAACACGTATTAATAATATATTGCCTTGTGAAGGCAACTAATACAGAAATCTGTCATCTACATGGTAGAAAAATCAGTGGAAAAAGATATTTTTTTATGTCTTTATATGCAGCACATGACTATGGTGTTGAGAGGTGTATTTGCCTTTGAGCAATACTGCTGTCCTATATTCATGTCAGAGATGCCCTTAACGACGTTATCACAGATGACACCTTCCTTCATTGCACAGAAGTTTGTACATGCTTTGTGTGCAAACATTGAAACACCACTGATGAATGTAGACACTATACCAGAAACTGAAAAAACCTCTCAGTTAAGTATGATGCTTTGTAAAACAACATAAACAAATGCAAAAACGTATTCCACATTTCATAAATTACAAAACAGTCAGATACATGTGTTGTTAGTGCATACCTTTTTAGAATGTTCAGGCTGATTCAGCATTTTTTCAGCATCTTCCAACCAAGCTTGTAGACCAGCCACAGTGCTGCTGTATCTGTCCCAATTAGCAATTACTTCTTCCAACATGCTTCTGACGCTTCTCACCTCTACTGAGAGGTTCCTCCACTGTGCAGTTGTTTCATTCATGAATTTCATTACACTCTCAACCTCTTCCACTGAGATACAGGAAAGACATAGATTATTTTGGTTCATTATTATTTCTGTAAAGCTTAATTTCATGTTATGCTTAACCACTCTCATCACAGAATTATATGGTAGTGCAACTTATATCTCAGTAGGCTTTTATATACATATGCTCAGTTAATAGCCCAAATTTAGTGCAAAACTATGAGTAAGGAAGTAAACCTGTGAATTAAAGTCTAAGGGAAGTACATAAAATCAGTGCTATATTAAAAAGGTCACAGTGCGTATTCAGTGTGGTGTTTATTTCTAATCTGTAATAAAAAAATCAAGAGAGAAAGTTTCCTTAAAAAATCAGATAATAGAGAAGTATAATGTGCAAAGCCATACTACCTCTGCATTGAAAAGTACTGAATGAAATTCTGATCTTCCTTCCACTGTCTTTAAAACCAAACTGCAGCTAATTTTTGCCATTTAATTTTTAGTATTTTCCTCATGACAATAAAGGAACAAGTGTGTCCTCATTCCAGAAAAAAAAAAACCAAAAAACAAAACAAAACCAAAAAACCCACAGAAGAAAAAGGATGCAAGCAAATCCTGAGACCTCATAAAACATGCAGAATACAGATAATTTTACAAACATTCTTTTAGCTAAGCTGTCCTCTAATTTGCACTGCTGTTTCTGAATTCATATACATGAGTAGCTACCCTTTAGAAAACAATTTGTTATTGCATTTTTTTAACAGCGTTGAATAAATATTTGCAAAAAACGTTTACTTTTGTAAAATTTGAGTGTCATCATCATCAACTTAAATCTCATAACAAAATATATACCCATTGTCTCTCCACAACTGCCAATGACTTTAGCGGCTGCAGTAATCCTCCACAGACATTACTGTGTGATCTCCTCAGCAGAGATGAAAGTGACCTCATGTCTGTGATTATCTAGGTCAAATATTGCCCTCATGATTCTCACTGAACTCAGCAGTGCTCAGGAGCTATAGGAGGGGAGGCAGCTGTTGAATCAGCTACACATTTTTCTCATGTATATCAATATTCCAACTAGAATTTGGGTTCCTCTACAGGTTTTCACAGTTAATGAGGAATCTTCAGTAAATCAGAAGATACTTTTGCTACTACAACTATACTAGGACCAACCCTCTGTCTTTTTCTAGTAAATGAAGCCAACCCAGACAGCACTTCCAGGCATGAGAACAGGCTGCTCTGTACCACCTGGCTTCATGGTAGAGAATACGTGAAAATGCTACCAGAGGCTATAGCCTCTCTGGTGAACTGCAGATGATGTACAGCTCTGCTGCACAGAAGAAACGAGTATTAGATCTTTTTAGAGGATGCTTATGTCTAAAGAGCCTCAAATGGTGTCTCCATGACAAAAGAAACATAGGCAGTTACCTGAGCCGTTTGCTTTGGCATACACTTCAGCTGCTCTTTTCAAGATCTGGTAAGTAACCTCATACTGCTCAAAGAACTTACTATTTTCAATAACAGACTGAAAATGAAAAAAAAGATTACAAGAGACAAAATAAAGATAGATATTAAGAATAAGGATAATTTCCATGAAATTACATTAGGACAGTGATGGCAGCTTTTAACTTCATTATTCTTTTTTTCCATTATTATAGAATATTTAAATTATCATCATTATAAAAGAATATATAAAATTTACCTTTCCAAATCAATGGTACAGCAGAGTCTCCCTTTACAAATACAGTTTACATACTTTGCATATAGAAAGATTATTTAATATGTTCTTAGTCTGCTAGTTGCTGACTTGTTGAAACTCTCTAGCATATGGCAGTTCGAATGTGCAGAAACTGAACAATTAACTACAAGTTATTTAATGGAAACTGTTTTACACTGAAATCTAAGTGGAATCATTTTAATAAAAGAGAAAATGTCATCCATATAGGTCACCAGAAAAATCAAATCCAGTTAAACTTTAAAAATTGCTCCTATAGAAAGCCTTTGCAGAAAGGCAGGTTTCACTTTAAGAAATGAAAAACATTTGACTTATCCTTGTGTTCCTTTACTTCCTTTATAATTGGTAAAAGTACGATTAAGGAAACACTGCACAAAGAGATGCTTTTCCGAAGTGTGACACAGGGCTTTTCCTTTGTGAGTGATGTTTTAGCTGTGTAATGTGTTATAGCACAATGAACAATTTATCCGGAAATGTTTTGGTCACAAAGTTATGGCTCTTTATCATTTACGCCTCTTTATCCCTTATGGCAAATGACACTGACACTTTTTTCAATGTCTTCCAGAAAATGTTGCTTCCTTTAAGGGCTGTACAGAATTATACCTCTGTATTAAACAAGCATATTATATCTTGCATTACCACTGTCAAAAATAACCCAGAAAACCCCACGTTTTTACAGGGCTTTTTTATTGCCGTACCTAATGCATTTATCTAGAGTTCCAGAACGTTTTTGTAACTTACAGTACTTCCCCTGCCTCCTCTGTTATAGATGAACAAAATTAGGGCAAGTACATACCACATATGCCTACATAAGCTTTGAAACATCCAAATAGACAAAATTCTATGTGCACTAGTGTGATTTTGGTAAAACTAGGTTTTAAATGAGGTCAAAGTGCAGTGTGTTTTGTGGAGGCGAATTAGATTTTGCATATTCATCAATCCACAATACATAAACATGAAAAGCAGTTTTAAAAATTAATCTGCCAGCCAATATTTATCTAAAAAACTTCTAATTTAGAACCTTTTACAGTTGCTATGTCAAATTGCCACAGTTATCTAGTATGTAATCTAGAAATGTGTTTATAACCAAGGAAACTAGAAGTCAAGGACAATCAGGATTTTCCTCTGCTTTACTGTTAAAGAAATACCTGGCAAGCATAAAGAGCTACATGCTTTACCAGGAATTACATGATGAACTCCTGACTTTCACTGATGCGAAACCCATACACACCAGACATTTTACCCTGAACCAAAACCTGCAAGTCTTCATATGAGAAAGGATAAGACTGTATCAAGCTACTTATATAATACTCAAGAGAAATTGAAATTTTTTTCAAAAATTAAATATAGTCATTTTACTGGTTAATATTGTCTCCTGAAGGACAAGGTCCCTTGAAGAAAATACGTAGCTTTTTCCCAAATCCACATAGCATACAATGCTAAAAAAGTGCTAATACAGCAATTCCAAAACAAAGATCTGTGGGTTAAAATCCACGGATAACTGTACCCAGCATCTCAATTATAGCTGAGACTTTGGTACAGTACATTCTTCAGGCTGATGTGTACGATATATGCTGACCTTTATTTCTTGAATATGACAGACAGGTGAAAAGAAGATGGGATAAAGTAACAACCACTGCTTTTATTTTTAAGCTACAGTACATAAATATTTTCCAGGCATATGTTCTATAAAGATTCTAACTACGCAAGTTCCTAGAATGCTGACGTTGCTCAGTCTGCTTTGCAGACAAACAAACTTACATTTTTATCTCCTACTAATATAGTCACTGACTATAAGGTACTGACTACAGCTTTCCTACATAAGACTCCTAATTTACTGAAAGATTTACACTTGGCTCGTGGTCCTAGAAAATTGCTCTCAGGTAAGCCAAAGCAAATAAAGTCTCTTTCCATCACTGGACACCTGGAAGGAGCCAGAATTCAAGGCCATCAGGAGTGAAAGTCAACTCTATTTATCTTGTCCCAATTTCCTCATTTTGATGTGATGCAGTTTCATACATGATGGAAGGAAGCATTTTCTTTCTGCTAATGACCATCTCAGCATTAGTGGACTGAAGCACACAAATAATGGCGGCAATTGCAAAATAACATACAATTTCCCTGCTGAATGTTAATTTTAAAACAAAATATAAGAAAGTTATAGGAAATAATAACCCAAAAAGTCAAGTTATTAACTGCCTTTTCCACTACCTTATTTCCCTTGTCACCTTTTAGTAGTTTTTGCAACCATCTTACAGAGTATACAAATGGACTCTAACTCCTAGCTATTGCACATCACCTCTAGAAAACTATGTTATTTCAAATAACCATCTGAATTTTGCAAAGCTTGTCTAAAACTAAAAATTCAAGCTTATCTCCTGAATTTTTATGTGTCCCTAACTGCTGAAGTTTAAACAAAGAAAGCTAAAAGTGTGAGCAGATGGTCAGTTTTCACTTTGTGGAGGAACATATATTGACTTTGCTTCCAAACGAATAAAAACTATCAGGCTTTGGGTCATCAATGACTTTCCCTACACAGTGTCTTGGCTCTGAATGTTTCTACAACCGTATGAATTCTTTCCAAACAGAATTTTCCTGTGCAATTTTCCTCGTATGGATTAGATAGATGGGGAAAGAAGTATTTAGCTCAGCCCTGTTTTTGAGAGAATCCCTCACACTCTAATGTAAAGTGCAGCAGTGATACCATTCCACCAGCCACCTGGCACTCCACGTGTGGATTTAACAAGGTAACGGCAGCATAAGACTTAAGAGAACATATCAATGAGCATTTGTAAGTCAATAGCCTCTCTTTCTTAACATTATACATGGATGATGCAGAGCTGGAGCAATCTGTTCCCAGAACAGAAATAAAGTAATGGGTTTAATACACTAATGCTGATCAGGAGAATGAAAAACATTCTGTAAGAGAATAAAATGACTCCCCTATCAGTATAGTACATTGAACAAGTACACAGAGGCAGCGTAACATTTTTTGCTTTTCTGCATTTGGAAGACTTTTTAAAAAGTACTGTAGGGGACTGCATGCCAAAAACCTCCTCTATCTCTACACTTAATCTGTGTATAGTCACTATAAAGTGCAGTTGTAAAAGAAGATGAAATTAAGTTCTTTGGAAAAAAAAAAAAAGAGAATCATTTTTAGCCTTTATACTAAAGTTCCTCCATGGGGAAGACAGATTCACCTCTGAAAAGATTATTCTTAAGAATAGTTATAAAGTTGATGACTGGCAAGTCTCATTTCTGTTTTTGTACTTTTATTAATTTCCAGCAAAAATAATTATAAAAAGAATACAACCTGAACTTACAATATAATTTTGAAGAAGTAGTTCCACTGACTCTCGCCTTCCATATTTGATAATCCACGATTTTAACTTTGATTCTGCAAGGACTAAGAGTGACAGTAGACGGTACTTCAGTTCCAGAAACTCCATCTTCAACAGATGGAGCTCAGATGAAGAGACAACAAAATTAAACCTATAAAATGAATGACACTGTAGTAAAACACAGCAATATTCATTTTTACAGGACAGACTGTAAGCTTTAGTAGCAGTTTTAGATATATTTAGATAATATTTTTCTAATCTTTCACCTAATTCAGAGTCTATAAACATGTAATTATGTATGATGATCATTCTGAAATTAATTACACTTCTGTTTATTCATAGAAATCATCAGTTTACATTAATTACTAACTTTTGCAAAGTCATTTTTTCTTTTCTTTTTTCACATGCATCCTGGCTGTTGTTACATAACATTTCTTCCAGGGACAGGTAATAACAGGATCAATGTAAAAAACTATTCCCTTCCAAAACCCATTGCTTATTTTGATTCTTATCAATCTTTAAAGCATCAGGCTTTTCAGAATATTTTTACATATATTCTAGGAGGATTTTCCTTCTGGTTTTTTCATGCTTGCCACTGAGAAACAGAATTAATCAGTGATTTCTACATGCACAGATTAAAAAACAAACAGGTTCCCTTTCACTCACAGAGGGTTTTTATTTCAGATTGAAAGCCTTACCTCTCTGCCATATCCTCTAACTGGTCAGGTGGAACAGGCACTCCGTTAACAGACCTGGCTCCGTGGATCTCATGGAATGCCTTTTTGTGAGCATCTATGTTTTTCAGCAGATCCTGATTTGATTTTAAGAAAGAGGAAGAGATTGAAAGGGGGAGGGCAGAAGAGAGAAGAAGGAGACAGAGAGAGAGAGAGAGAGAGAGAGAGAAGGCTCACAGTAGGCTATCTAACTAATAAGCACAATTTTAAGCCTTCAGTGATGACTCAGTGTAGTTAACTATTTGATCATGCTCTCACATTTGCATGCGAGGTTATGCATATGACAAAAGCATTTACATCAACTTGAACATTTACGTTTACATAGGGAACCCCTTAAAAGATGCTCTGCTAAGGCTGTGTCTGACAATTATGAAACATTTTAAAACAGAAGATACACTGCAAAGGTTTAACAAAACAAGAATTCTTAATTGCGTTAAATAATCCCTGAAATGCAGTCTGTGAATACTCTAACATCACAACAGCATAATCTTGCTAAATTCACTCTTTACATCTTTATAACAGATACCAACCTTTATTAAGTATGGATTCAAATTTTCAGCAACTAATCTACTCCTCTATATATAGGCAGAAGATCCATAGCTCCTTATGCAAGTACAAATTCAATATTTACCGAACTTTTCAATCTCTTCAGCCGTAAAAGATTTCAGGATCGCTCACTCTATATTACACGAATGAATGCAGAATGTGGTGCCTGACCTGTATTCCTGTGATAAGAATTGTACCAGCAAAAATCTTACAGCAGAGCACATTTCAACTGTAACTAAGCAACACCGCTTCACACGGCTTCCTGGAGATTACATATTAAAATGAATGACTGGCAGTAGTCTTTGAAGAGATACTGTAATATTAACACGTCAAGTCCCCAGTGGCTGAGAGGACAAAGAACAGTGGGTATTTTACTGCATACAGACAGCTCCTGGCACAAAGTGCTCAGAAGCCTAAAAGCAAAGGAATCACACAAAGGTCCCCCTTTCCCACCCGAGGAAACAAAATACAGGCTTGTGTATTGATCACAGACATCTATTTATTCCTATTTGCTGAGGAAGGGTTTCTTCCCAGTCAATGTCCAGTGATTGCCCAGCAGAAATTACTGGTAATTCACTGGCTCAGCTCACCAAACGGTCCCACCATCCCCATCAATCCCCCTATATTGTCATTGTTTTCCACTTCAGCCAACACCTTGTTGAGAAGAGAAATGAACGTCTTTCTCAGATGCAAGTGATGCACTGATTTTACCATGGTGAAAACTCCAGTGAGGGTATCCTGCGACTAACATCCTTTCACATAAAGGAAAGACTTGGAACAAGTACCTCAGCTAGCTGCATTTGAGACCTTGCCAGACAAAAAGGATGCCCCTAACATGAAATGGTAAATCAAAATAAAACCCGATAGTTTCATCCAACATCAACTGGAAGCCCATGAAAACTTCCATATAGAATTCTCATGAAGCAAAATCCTGCTCTGCAAAATGACCCTCAACAAGAACAGACATTGTCCTTAATGTCTGGATCTTGATGGCAATATTAACTAAAATAAACTTAAGTGCTTGTCTGATTCCATGAAGCTTTGTCCAAATCAGCTGGTACATTTTGTATTAGCATCAAGATGGCCATAAGCTATAAAGTTCACTAAAATAACCCACTGTCACATGAGACAAAGATATAGAGAAAGTGATGATGTTATCTGCTGAAAATCATAACAAACAAATCCAAAAAAATCCCTAGGAAAGAAGGACTGAAAAAAACCACACTAATGCATTTCTGGTACTATCCAATAGCACATTAGGATTCATCAATGCAAATACGAGCAACAAAAACTCCAGAAACAGATACAATTACACATGCTTCTCTTGAAAAGCTTTCCCCATCCCAATCCCATGGGAAAACTCCCCTGGCACAGACTAACCTAAATCAAAGTTTATTTGTTGACATAAAAATCCTTCACTTCATTTCTGATGCAAAGAAAACGGAGTTTAGGACAGATTCTTTTGTGTTTCATATGACTGTACCTAAAGGAGGTCTATAGTGTTCACATTATCAGAACAAAAAGTTACTTGCTTTTTTTTAACAAATGTAAATCTTAGGAATTCTGAAATATTTGATGCTAACAAGAAAGCTAATGAAATTTAGCATTACAAGAAATTTCAATTCCTTGAAAGAAAACAGTATCTCCCTCAGAGATTTTAACATTGATTTGGTTAAATTTTACTAGCCCCCACATAAGTTAGAAGACCTGCCATTATTCTAATAAAGAGTAACCAGAAGACCCAATTGATCTTTCAGATAAACTGCCATGGCCTGTCACATTTGTTCCAAGATGACCATGAAACGTCTCAGCTTTTCATTATATTCATTTTTTAATAAAAACCCCATATCCTGAACACAAAAATTAACAAAACCAACATCAAGTTTTAAAATAGCAGTGTTGGAGGAAAAAAAGCAATATAAACCAATACAGCCTTAATGCCACAACTGCAGCCTTTCTCTACACCATCTTTTTCCTTTCTCTATCATATTTACTGGTTCAGTTTCTTTTATCATCCCACCAACACCTTCTGTCTATATATTTCTCATATATATGCACAGACAAACCTCACAGTTTTGATTTTAAATTAACACTCTGGCTCAGCAAAGAATAATGGTAAAGTTATTTAAATTCATCTAGGAAAGTTTCCTGTTTACCACAGCGGAGGGGACTTCTCATGCTCTTCGTCATCACCACACTATGAAAATTCACTTCATTCTGGTTTTTCTCCCAGTGCATATCACCTGCACTACCAGCACACTTAGCACATTTGCTCTCTTTCTTGTTTCACCTAATAAGTTCATATTGGTTGGAATTTTACCCAAAAGAAATCCTAGAATGCAGAACAATTAAAATATTAATACCTGATATTTTTCAGATAAAAGAAAAAGGAACATTCAAAAGCAATTTTGAATATTGCTTTTAAGGTACACAGATATCACAGGTCAAGTCATCCCTAAAACACACCTAGCTTTAGCTACCATCAAGATGACACCACCCACAGAAACTAGAAAAAATAATCTTTCTTTGTATAGTATGAGTCATTTACAGCTTTGGAAAAGGTGAAGAATGAATGCATGTAGATCTACCTTATGTTGTTCAAGCTTCCGGTGTATTGTATTCGCTGTTTCCTCATGAGCTTGGTGAACAATTACTTCTTCCCTCAGAGCAGCCTCTGCTCTATAGAGCCAAGCACCTATGGTACCCAAAGGTGCAGGAAGAGATTTATCAAGGTGTATGTGCCAATCAAGTAGCTAGGAAATAAAAGTAAGAGGATTGAACTTCCTTCCTTGCTTAATTATACAAGTACCTAGAGAAAAATCAGAGTTTATACTATAAGACCAAAACCCCACATAATGGACTATGTTTGAGAAATAAAAACCTAGGTATATTATTTCACACTAGTTCTGAAATTAGAGCATTCTTACAGGCAAGAAAATCTCTATAAGGATGCGCTGATTCATGTATTTCCCTTCCAGAATGGTAACTCATTTACACATATAAACTGGAACAATTGACAGGCTAAAGATCTACAATTTCATCAGCCGATAGGCACAGAAAGGGGTGCGAGACCTTCTTCAACCCAATGTCATTTTGTTCATGTTCTTGCATAAAATCTTTTTATCTCTATTTTGAACATATTTTCTCTGTGTAAAATGCAAATGAGTCTCAAAGGACTGTGGACTTGAGAATATAGCAGTAAAATACCATGTCATATTGGCAATCCCATTTATGAGAGTGAAAAAAATAATGAAAATTATGTCAAAACTGCAGAATATTTTTAAACAGATTCTCTGTTAAATATATGACATTAAAAAAATCCATGAATATACACTGAGTAATATTTATTTCAAATGTATAATATTTTTTAATATAACTAAAAAAAAAAATCTGTGTAGTTCTGAATACTTTATCAATAAATGAGGATTTAATGATATCTTTGACCTGGCTGCGATGGTAATAAATTAATATGAGTATCTTTATATTAGTTTTGGAATAATTGAATGAAAAATCCCAAGCAAGTCATATTGTTTGTCCTAAATAATATTTTACTAAATCATTGATAGCATAGTAAATGTTCTCAAAACAAATGCAAAATCATTCAAGGCTGCTAGAAACTTGGTCAATTTTTAGGTTCCTAATGCCTAATAAAATCAATAGCAAAGAGGCGTCTAATTTATTTTAAATTCTCATCCTTCATTCAATAAGAAATGTATAGCATAATAATTTTCAACTTACCCTGGAAGAAAGTCTCTCCCATGCTTGCTTCACTATAGCTTGATCAAGTGATAGTTTACCATCTTTTCTTAATGACTGGGTTACAAGTTCAATCTGTTTCCTTTTTACTTCATATTGTGCTCTGAAATGCTTAAATGACTGCACAAAGAGAAAATCAAATCATTGTAGTACAAACAATTAAATTCTTCAATATTTATGGAGTACTACAGCCTATGACGATTTTGTACTGATAGAAGTCCTAATCCTTCCCAAAGAGGAGTAGCAGTAAACTCATATTTTCACACTGAAATGCATTTTATTAAAGGTTTTAATAGACTGTAGAATCCCCTAGGGAAATATAGGCAGAACTTTTGTATTTCCCTTCAGTTATCAGATGCCTGAACCCTATATGAAAGGAAACAATTATTTATCAGATAAACTAGCAAATGGATTAAATGCTACTTGGGACAGACAGTGGCTGTTTTTGGAGAACAGCCAGGCTTCAGGAGAAAATTTAGGCAAAAATTCATATTGTCTATTTAGACATTAACCTAATGTTAAATACGGGTTAAAAATTAAGGTCTAAGCCCTGTCCTCTCCACCTGTCACCTCATCCAGCCTTCAGTCATACCTCCCATCTGGGCTATATCACACAGGATCTGGAAGGACTGTACAGACACATGCTCACTTCTAACTAGGACAATCCTTCTTCACACTGCTAGAAAAAGCTCTGTGTTAGGCAAACCATCTGTGCACTGTTGTATGTAGCAAAGCTGGAGCTGACATTATAATTCCTCCAGCAATAAAAGGCAAGACAGTTTGTGTCCTTATTTCTTTAAGTTACAGTATATTGACTTGCATATATAAAGACTGCATAAAATACTGCAGCACATGATACACATAATAATACAATAATAATGACACATAATAATGACATACGAAATTTTCCCTACTGCTTACCTGGTATTTCTCCTGTAAGCTTGTTTCTGCTACCTGTGCTCGAGCTAGGTCTCTTTCAAATTGTTCTGCCCACACTTTTAGGTCTCTCAGCATTAGTCTGTCTTCCTTCTGTGATTTAGTACAACCACACACAAAACAGAAAACATTGCAGCCTATTAGTAGAGGTGTCAGGTACAGTCCAGAAATCCACAACTCTCTATCAAGTCAAGATCATTAGTTATAGTGAAAGCCAAAGGAACATCCGGGCCCAATTCTCTCATCACTTCACTTCATACAGCCTAACTGAAAAGCCCTTCCTGAGTATAAGAGAACTCAGTATCTGGACATGAGTCTTACAGTGAAGAAATCATGACAACTTGGGACATTACAGTGTCAGAGATATTACTTGCAGTTCTCATCTGATGTTAAATGAACACCAAGTCCTTTAAATATACCTCAACAGCTAATTTTAGTCTTCCACATATTTGCAAGGTCTATTTTCAGTAAAAGTTGATTGAGCTGAGACAGGAGAGGATTGCATCATCTTTTACCAACATTTATTATCTGGTCTGCTATTACTGGAAAAAAAATTATTTTCTGAGTGACCTCAGGACAATCCTTGACACCAAGCTCCAAGTTCGGAAGTTGGCAAAACATTTTGATAGAGTATATTTTAACAAGGAAAATGAAAATAAAGAAAAGTCAATAGTATTCAATTTTTTTTCCTCCCATGCCATTTTATGACTTTGAGGAACAGCATATTTGTTTAACGGTTTTGCTTTAACACTTCAGTCTGTCATGGCACTGTTGCTTTGCAGGGCTGCAAAGTTCTCTGCAGAATTCAGTAACTTGGCACTGAATAGAAAAATACTAACGGGGAATCTCAGGTGTGTGAGCACATGATGTGAGAAGGTTAGTAACAGAAAGGAGGTTTTTGTGCACTGTGTAAGTAGGCTAATCAAGGAGGACACAAGTGTCCATCTCAGATTTCCAACCAATGAATCATACATGCAGGCTGTTAATCAGAAGCTACTCTTTGAAACCAAAGAAGCCGTATTACTGTAAAATTTCCCAGAAACAGATATACTACAGCTAACAAATGCAACACCACATCACATGAGTTAATCATCTAAAATAAGTGATTAAGTTTCAAGCATTACTTGAGTGAAATAAAACTGGACCATGTGATAAAAAAGAGTAGCCACTGACTGTATTTAAGAAACCAAATACTTTTAAATACTTTTTTTTTTTTAATCTGGAGAAGGATCCAATTATAGTTTCATTTTTGAAAGCTGCCTCAAATATGTAAGATATAACTTCCCTTAACAATTTTAAACGAGCTATTGCTTCATTTCAGCTGAGGAAAGCACAGCATCCTCAGATAGAAAAGAAACCCTTCTTTTATGTATTCCTACAAATTCTCTTACTGATCCTTTACTCAAAACAGGGTAGTTGGTTGGACGGCATTTGCATTACAGATTGTGCAAATATCACGGGTATTCTACCTGTTAACTCGCTAGGTAAACTCTTAGCTGGGTAGTTGCAGCGAGGTTAACATGACATTAGACCAGCTGTGCTAGAGCAAAGCTCACTATAGCTCGTGCTCCTGTCTTCTGACACTTGCCAAAAGCTGGTACCTGAGAAACAGTATAGGACACATAGGACAATTCCCAGCTCCAACTATTTGCATTGCTGGGATTAACCTGACTGCATGTAGTATCCCAAGAAGCCAAAATTCCCAGTGCTTCCAACCTCTGAAATAATTTAAATATAGAGAAGGACAATTCCTGTTCTTCTGGCCTGATAGTTGGCTCTGTGTGTGAAAAAATAACATCAATATTCTTCGAGATAAACAGCAAAGTCAGGACTATGCCCCTATGAGAAGAATATATATATATATATATAAAGGAGAATTCCTAACTCATTCAGCCATCAAAAAGAAAGAACTTCGGTATTAAATGCACTCTACTCATTAGAAGTTATAACTGTAGCAAGACTATTGAGATCTCTATGAGTATTTAGCTGCCAGCGCCATAAAGCTTCATACAGCAATGTAAGCAAAACAGGTATTTGAAAGATTCCTGTCAACATAGCTTTAAAATTTAATAATGGCTATAACCAAGTCTGACCAAATCTTTTTGAAATAGAATATCACCGTGATTAAGAACAAGAAATGGTACCTGAAGACAAACACAGGGACAGCCAGACCTCTCTTAAATCACATACCATTTATCTTACATTAAGTGAAAAGATAAAGTTTACAGGTGTCATTGATTATTCTGTGCTTTTTTTTTTATTATTTAATTAGACAATCTTCTGTTTACTTTGTTTAATTGCAGAAGATGCAGGTGTTTCAGTATCACCTAACTGAATGCTGTTAAAGACATTGTGCAACAATGCGTTTTATTTATTCATTCATACATTTTCACAAGTTTACAGTTCATTGCATCATTTATCACCTTCAAACTTGGTTCTGTGGTCCTTGGTTGATACAAAAGTATTTTAGAATCTCAGTTTGGGTAACTGACATAGAAGATGCACTTAGACACCAAGGCACCTGTCACCAACACCCCCCAGGTTTAATGAGCTATCATTCTCATGATTTTCATTAGTGCCTAGTGGTTCTTACTCTTAGTAAAAAAACATCAAAAGGATATTCTCACAGATATATAAAATACTTTCTAAAGCCTGAATATCCGAATTAGTATACAGATCAAAACATAAACCAAAGAAAATTTATCTAGGATAATTATAACTATTTGTGTCTTCCCCAGCATGAGGATCATTGATCTCTGATCACCTTTATTTCAGTTTATCTAAGCCACTATGACTTATTCTGCATGCTACTACCAAGCAGATTTTAAAGTATTAACTTATCCTGACACCATTCCATGAATATTCACTGATTTGCAGAGATGAACAGAACTGGAGCACTCAACTGGAGCCAAAGAACATCAAAGAAGGTAATTAGAGAAAAGTGTTTATGAGGTACAATTTAAGTTTACAAAGGAAGTTTTCAGGCCAGACTCAAAGTCAAAACATTACGTTATTAATACATATATACCAGAGTTAATTTGAAAATTACATAATACAGAATACTCTGATGTTTGAAGAGCTAAAAATGCACGTCTGTGCCTTATGAGAAATTTAATTAAGGACTGGAAAAGGAGTACTTTGTTGATTTCCTAATGTGTAACTATAAAGCAGGTGAACTGTTCAAATTCTCAGCTGCAGGCAGGATAGAGTTTTTTAATACAGAGTTTTAAGCCTAAATAAACTGTCACCTATTCTTCAGGGATGTTGAACTATTGTATGGCCTCTGTGCTGAGAAAATTGACTCCCCTTAAATATGTTTATACATTAATTCAATTGATTATGCTATTCCTTTTGAAAACTCTGGCTTATATATACATGTTACTGAAACACGTTCACTGACAACAGCATCACAGATGCACAGTGAATGCTGAGCCAAGCATCATCTCCAGGGATGAGCTATTAATGCCTATCTGTGAAAGTAGACGGTAAATCATGAGAAGAGCTCAGAAAGTTATTTTTATAGCTGCTGCTCAGGAAATTCCTCTCACATGGGGGAACTCTGCTGACATAAAGATGTTGGAAGTGTCAGGATTATCTTCTGAATTACTTGCTCATCACAGCACAAGAAGAGAAAGACTTCACATCAGAAATACTTTGAAGTGTGGAGTGTGCTTCCTCTATAGTTAAATTTATACCAAAATAAATTGTCAGAGCTTTTACCACTTCAAATCTCCACTAGTTTAAGCAGCAATGCACTGGATCTGGGTAAAGCTTAAGAATGTAAAACAAGGTTCTGTTACAGCTTCCCAAACTTACTTGAATGGATTGATAACATGGGAATAATTCTGCTATCAGTATTGATCTTCAACACATATTGCTAGTTAGGAAGACATGAGATGAACTGTTGATCATACTTACTGGAAAATAACCTATTGCCTATATATTAAAAAAACCCCCAAAGCCACACACAAAAATGAGTGTGGAACCAAGGCAATTAATTGGATCAGATCAAATTATAAACCCCATTGACAGACTGCAATGACAACTATTATTTGTTTCATAATATATTCACTTCCGCAGTTTTGCGATTTCACCTCTCAATGTTCATTTCATATAATCCATGTTAGATTTCTGAACTTCCCTCAGTTAATACCAAAAAATCACAAGTATCTAGATGTCCAAGATGATTAAAACAGCATATTTTAAACAAAATCATAATTTATTTGAAAAAAGGAGCAGTGCATATCATGCAATAACACATGAATGCTCTCTCCTTCCAAACCACAGTTCACACACATCACTTACACAATCAAATATACAATCTAATATCTACTCTATAAACCTAAAGACATACAAAAATATCTATATAAAATGAGATTAGATGAGTAGAAACATTGATCTATAATCTATTTTTCATGTTTATATTTATACTGAAGAAAAACAAAAGCACAGTCTGAGAGATATTATAGGAAAGTTGAGTTGCTTTTCTATAATATTTCTGTGAAATTATTTGCAAAATTAAGCATTAGGCTGTTGGGATCAGCTCATGTAAGACAGTAGACTCAGACATTACATTAATCTATTTGTTTTGGTTTTTTTTTTTTTCCCAAAGATTAATGTAAGGCTAGACAACCAATGTACATAAAACCACCCCAAATCTAAAGTCAAATAAGTGCAGGATAAAAACAAATAACAGGCATGAAAGGTCCAATTCAACCAATTATTCTGGAGCATATTACCCTTACCTTAAATTTCATAAAAGAAATGACAAAAGTTGGGATTGCTTGAAGTTCCTAGCAATATGAAACAAATAGGAAAACAAAAAGAAGGGGGGAAAAAAAAGGCAAACAAAATAAAGCAAAGCAGGCAGAAAGTCCAGAAAGAACAATAAAAGAGCCACAAAGATGTACTTAAAATATTATCAAGTTAATGTGTCTGCATCATACCTAGTGAGGTAGTTTTCATATTAGTTCTGATTTCCAGATTACTAGTCACTAAGTGATTTGTTTTATCTGGAAAAATAGTTACTTATCTTAGAGTGATTCTTTGAGATGTGTTGACTACACAAGTTCATATATGTGCATATCTGGTCCATGTATGAGATATTAGATGCCTTTAAATTCTGCGCACATGCAAATAGCTGTTCCTTCTGACCACAAATAAGAGATAAGATTCAATCATTACTTCCCATGCAAATTCCTTATAAACTGAGCACTGAATCAGGACGGAAGTTAAATAGGAATTTGTGTGGACAACACATCTAGAGGAAACACAGTGGCAGATGAGTTGGCTGGAGGGCAGGGGGAGAGGGTTAGAAATCCTTCCTCACCCCCATCAAAAACCACCCAGACACCACTTTGAAGTGATTCTTCTATCTAAATGTAGGCATCTGCAACTGAGATAGTAACTCCTTCAGTTCCTTTTGTTCAGATGATAGAAAAAAAGAGTTGCATCTAGCATCTGCTGCCCAACTCGTCTCATTCTACAACAGGCACTTAACACAGGTCAGACAGAATATGCCCTAAAAGTGCTTAATTTTGGAAAAGAAGAAATTTAAGAGTACCCCAGGAGTTTAAAGGGTAAGACTCTTGACAGGTTCCCTTTCTAAGGTACTTGGATTCCACCATTTCTTTATACTAGACTTCAGGGGCAAGACAGAAAGGCTAAGAATAGAGGCACTACACAGGTCACAAAAATATAAAGCATGCCTGGACTTCTTTTTAATCAACTGATAACAACATTTTATCTATCATTTCTAAGGGAAGGATTTATCTGAGTCAGTTTTAACTCTGTGTAAATGCTACACAACACAAACTTCCAGAAGACAGTTTATTTAGGACACCGTCTTAAGAAAGATGCCGTCTGGAAGAGTGTCTCTCTCTCGCTGATTACAGGTGGAGTGTAAGTACCTAGCTTTTAGATTATTAAAGACAGATGAATCCTGTCCTAAATAACTGAAAAAAAAAACCCAATGAAAAATTCCTAAGGAAAGCTTTATGATGGACATGGACACACCAGGTCAGTAAGAGGGAAGAAAGAGCAATAGATACTGTTTGACCTTGCACCATTAGCTGTGGTGATCACAATTCACTTACATGGTTTCCACAAAACACTAAAGGGTCCTTTTAAAATTAACTGATCTTACATGTTTTGTCTGATCTTGCATATCTTTGTATACCTAGAACAGAACCTGTGGACAACCTGTGGACTTCTTGAAAAAGAACAAACTAATTTTCAATCTAAATGGATTACATAGTCACACAAATGTCTCGTATCTGATTCACTGCCAACTTATGCACTGAGAAAAGCCTCTCTCCTTTACTTTTTATCCAGTCAATTGATTTAACAAGGTGCATATCAGAAGAACCGCAGGTGCAGAAAGGGGTTAAAAAAGGCACTTAAATGGCTTGTGTGGTCAAGAATGTCAGTTGCCACACTATGATTCCAAGCACTTCTATCAAAAAAGACTTCCCTTAAAATTACAAAGTGATAAGTACATGAATGTTTCCTTAAGGACTAAAGAAAAGCTCTTGCTTTTACAAACAGAAGCCACTTCTCTGTTTTTTAAAGGCATTTAAATCTCCATTCTTGTCTGATGCCATTTAGAAAAGAGCATTCCTCTTGCATTGAAAGAAGACCTCTACTGTCGCTGTTTCATTAAGAAAAAAAACCCAAACTATGCTCTTAAATATCATCACAGAATTGCAGAATCACAGAACAGTTGTGGTCGAAAGGGAATTCTAGAGGTCATCCGGTCCAAAGCTCAAGCAGTTTGGACCATATCCAGACAGTTTTGGATACCTCCAAGGATGGAGACACCTCTCTGGGCAACTTGTCCCAGTGCTCAGTCACTCTCACAGTGAAAAAGTGTTTCTTGATGTTCAGAGGGAACTTCCGGTGTTTCAGTTTGTGCCCACAGCCACTGGTGCTCTCAGTGGGCACCACTGAAAAGTGCCTGGCTTCATCCTCTTTGCACCCTCCCTTCAGGTACTTATACACATTGATAAGACTCCCCTGAGCCTTCTCGTCTCCAGGCTGAAAAGCCCCAGCTCTCTCAGCCTTTCCTCATACGGGAGATGCTCCACGCCCTTCCTCATCCTTGTGGTCCTTTGTAGACTCTCTCCTATATGTCCAGGTCTCTTGCACTGAGGAGCCAGAGCTGGACACAGTGTTCTCACCAGCTGGCAACCTCCCTTGAGCTGCTAGCAACACAATCAGTTTGGGTCTGCTGTTGTGATAGCTTCACTTAACCTAATGATTTAAATGATCCTTTGCCTAATTTTCACCAACTCACATGCAATTAAAGATGTGAAAGTGCTCAGTAAAAAAAAAAAAATCCACAAGATATTTGATTACAAAACATTTGATTGAGATTTTTTTCAATTTTCCCTTCAACTATTGGATAAATATGGAATGCAATACTTATCTCTGTATATTTTTAAACTGCATTGTTGGATTTTCATCAATAGAATCTCCCCTTAAGTATCATGTAATATGAATGACACTTGCTTTGCCAAAGATTACGATAGATATCTTCTTTCATCTAGGTATCCTGGAGTCAACAGGATCAACTGCATTAACTCATGGCTTCCTTCCCCCTCCCCTCCAAAACTGTGTAAAATAAGGTCTTAACATTTGTTGGAATTTGTACGTGATAGTCTGCCAAACCTATCATTGTGATTTTCTTGAGAACAGATCAAACCTCTTAAAATATAACTTCTGAGTATGAGAAATTTGATCATCTGTTGACAGATTCTCCCTGAAAAGTCATAAGCAGCTGAATTGAAAATAAGTTTCTCTCTGTGATATATGACAGAAATACAAAAGTTCATAGTAATAAAAGACCAGTGTGCCAAAAGTTCAGCCATTTGAGAACTTATATCTATCCAGTTCCAAATAGATGAAAGCATTGTGCTGTTTTTACTATGTATTTCACTGCTTCAGGGCCAGTGACTACTTGGGGTCCTGGACTTTTTGCGCATTGTTTACTGACCTGGACCCATCCAGATATCTTTCCCAACAACCCATCATCACATGCCATGAGGTCATCACTTTGTACCATGATCAGAAGTGAAAGAAAGGGAAGTTATGTGGACAGGACTAGGGAGCAAGGTATAGACTGGACATAGGTGACTGATAGGGATAAGAATTTCTCCAGAGCTGGATTAGCAGAATTTGTATCAGAAAAAAAATCGAGGGCCCCATTGCTCTTCTTGTCTGGAGACCCCACGGAAGAAGTGCAGTTTGTCTAAAACTGCCAGACATTTCATCAGGGATGTGAGAAGGAATATAGTTCTTCCTCAAGGAAACAAAGGACGATGAAGTTAGAAATTTAGTGCAATGTCAAACTGTTACTTTCTTCTCAAAGTCTGGCAGTTACTGATTTCTGCAGTGTGACATGCAGGGAACCAGCAGTTCTATCAAAATTCACTTTGATCGCTACTGGAATATCTTAGCGATATCTAGGAAGAGGAAGTGGTCTTGAGCTAAGCATGTCAAACTGATGAATTTGTGTTATTTCACTTCCTAGTAATTCACTGGGAATTCTGGAGGCAATTCTCAGTAATTTCCCTTTCATGGCTCATGTGCTATGGTCTCTGTGGGTATAGCGAGAGGCAGTCAGGGCATGGAGAGACTGAGACCTGCATTCTCCTGCATCGTCCCTGCATAAAGCTCAGGAGAAGGTGTTGAGGCTGTTCCTCAAAATGCAACCCTAGCACAGTCAGCAGACCTGGCTGAGACTGTTGGCAGCAGAAACTGCACTGTGTGCCATGGTACAGAGAAGAAAGGACTGCCTTAGCCTGCCACAGGCCACGATGTGAGGCTTCAGTACTCGCTCTCTCCACTTCAGCAGCCCCAATGCTCAGTGAGATGCTTTGACATCAGCACATATATGTTCTCAGACCAAAGCTGCAGCAAGGAAAATGAAAAATTCCAATGCTCAGGCACTGGCATCAGACAGAAAAGCTACAGCTGCCTTAGCCACACACTTTCAAAAGCTCTTCACTCCTTTCAAAGCTCTTCTATAGCTCTCCAGAGAATGCAAAGAAACACAAATAAAAAGTGATTCCTCTTTCTCTCTTGCTGGGGCTGAGCAGATTGTCTCAGCAGTGTTTCCTGCGTTTGCCATGAGGAAAGCAAATGATCAGGATTAGGAAGTGAGTCATGTTCACTTGGCATCACTGAGTATAGCCATTCCAGTGCAAAGCCAATGCACTAGAGCACACACAAAACAAAAAGCATGAAGAAAAAAAAAAAAAGACTGAAAACTATTCCTTGGAGCAAATAGTTAAACATCACTGTGCAATGGAAAGAAACCTGTGTCAAAATAGTAACTGCTTCCCTAACCTAAAAGCCCAAAGACTATACCTAAGAACAAGAATAGTCCAAGAGATCACTTATCCAGAAACCCAGTGTGATGGGAACAGACACGATGCATTGCTTCAGGTAACAAATTATTGGAATCTCATTGCTGTTATGCTTGAAAACCTCTTAGGAACTCCAGGATCCAATGGTTTGCTATTCTTGACAATAACTCTGTTCTTTTTGGCTCCTACTGAAAATAGGAAAATTTTGTTTTCTCCATCTACTAGTAAACATGTGCAACACTGGTTCCTTTATTCTCAGCTAATCTTTCCCAGTTTTCTTATTGTGGTTGCTTTTCACTTGAACTGCTCATCAAAAGGAAACATAGTAAACCACAAGAAAGCTAAAAAATATATTTGTAAAGCACCACCATGATAAACTGATTCTTACAGTTATGCAACAGAAACTTACATCATTCTCCTGCACATCAGTCCCTGTATGATGAGGATCAGGATAGTACTTCAAAAACTGGGCTACATAGGTCATGACAGACTTTTCATCTGGCTTGTCAACATCCACATCTAGACAGATGTCAAACACAGTAAATTAGTTTTTAGCCGAATGGCATAAAATACTGCTTAAATGTCTAAACACTATGAATTAGCACATCTGATTTAACCCATGCAAGTAGTTCAAACTTTTTTCAACTATGTATTAGGTACCTTCTGGATCAAGGAGCCTTGGAATTCCTAGTTCTGCTTCTGCAAGTGTGAAGGCCTCTTCCAGGTTTTCTCTATTTGATTTTCCCTTCACTTTCTCCATGTCTACTAAATCTGGGCGGATAGCATGAATAATGGAATGAAATGCAACACCATTCCTCCAACTTTGTCCGAAATCTTTGATTTCGATGCCAACTTGCCTAAAGAATATGAAAGAAAAAAAAAAGTGACTTGCAACAGCCTCAAGACTAGATGAAATAGGGGAGGAGGCAGGATGCTCCACCAAGTACCTGTTCATCATTAAACCTAAACCACTTGTTCCTGCAGTGGTAATCGGATCAACTACTGCTCCATCCATCCACTGCATAAATTCATTTTCTCCTATGAAGATCCAAGAGTTTTTTTGTCATACACATACTGTATTTGTCTCCAGTGGGCTTGCTAGTGGTAATAAGCCAATGGTATTTTGAACAAATGAAGCGCACCAAGGTTCTTGAGGTTCTTGTATGACACACACAGAGTCTGTGGATCTATGCAGCTCCATTCACTATTCTTTCTCTCACTATAAAACACTTCATATCCCCCTCCATTGTAACTATTGCAGTTCAGTTAGGTACATCACTAGAAACTCCACTAATCTGTTATCTTTTAAAATGAAAGCATGAACAGTGACATCACTTCTGTTCAAGTGAAAATGTAACACCCAATTTTCTTTATAGTCTTACCAAAAGCATGAGTGATACCACAATTTCATACACCCAGAACACTTATGCATCCACTAAAAAATAAACACAAACAATCAAGAAATAGCAATATACAATGAGAAAGTAATCAGAACAGAATCACACTTTTGACTGCTGCTTTTAAAAGTAATCCTGAATGGTAGGGTGATTGACAGACTGCAAGACTGTTTTTTTTCTTTGGAGATGCAGACTTCCTTTGAGGACACACTTAGACACTAAGGTAGACTTGCCATTGGGAGGTGCACAGCAACAGTAACTCTGAATAAAGGCTTCATGCAAAGCCCACTGTGATCACTGAAATGCTTTCACTGACTTCAATGAGACAGCCCTTGCAAATCACAATGTGAAGCAGGGCTAGGCAAAGCGTACCATACTTCCTCTACGCTTCTTTCAACACCTTACACCTATTCTTCCCTATAATGTCGACAGTTTCATTTATTAACCTCTTTGTATTTTGTTTGTTTACACATCTGGAAATTGCAGCTGACCACTCTCATTTGTCTGTCTCTTATTGACAACAATGCAATGGAAGAATGCCAAATCAGACTGCACAGCAGTATAAAATACTGTGTTCTACCTGTTTATCGGACAACTGGAGAAAGTCTGAATATTTACAATTTTATTTCTTTTCTCTGAGGCACCATTCCATACCTGGCCATGTCCCCTCCAGATTTTGCATGACTTATCATTTCTTCAAAGAGCAGTGACTCCATAATTTGGACAAATAAATCCATTTTATTCTCTTACATCTTCGATTTTTATTTTCTTTTTGTGGAAGCTATTAAACTACTATTGTATCTTTAAACTAATTTATGCTTTTTTTAAATACCTTTTTGGAAGCAGAGCAAATGTGGGATAATTATACCAAATAAAGAAGAAGATTAAGTTAATAAGAGATAGCAAGAAATAACTCCAAAATACCTTCGATTAAAAGGAATGAAGATTCAGGGCAATTTTTGTCGTAATATGTCCCTTGTATCACAAAAACTGCAGACAGATATTCATAACTTTTAATCCCCTGCCTTTCAACAGCAAGTGACAGAATTTAGTGCTCAGAATTTAGCTCTGTCACTGAGGAATGCTAAATCGGTGTGGGACTTTCATTGTCACATTGAGTGTTTTGGCAGCAGGTCTAATACACTGTCATTCAGACATTTAATTCCCCTTTCAGTTCCTCATTCTGTCAAAGATAATTCCATTCACTGTTCATAAACTATAAAATATGATTGCATGTAAAATTAATGCAAATTTTTATTTATTACTTGGTTGTTGTATAGTGGTAACACTTAGCAGTCTCACTTGTCAAAAAGAACATGATCCCAGGGAGGTGCTAGATAAATACAGAGCAAAAGGACAACCCCTGACTGAGAGAGTTTAGAATCTGAAGAAAATTAAGATAAATTCAGTTCATTTGTAGGTTACTTACTTCGCTGCTGTGTACTGTATCCATTTCAACAGGGCCTTCCTGGCGCTTCCCTGGACCTTGGTTACCACCTTCCGTTTGCTTGGAGGACTCGCAGTTTCTGAACTGACAACACTCTCCACAGAAGATGTGCTGCTAGACAATGACTGCAGCTGTGGGAGATTGCTGGTAAACTCTTCAATCTGTGGGGAAATAATCTTAATGAACTGTTTGCAGATAATCTTCTTAATTCACACTGGTTTCTTAAATAATTTCCTAATACAACTGACAAAATAAAGTTGGGCAGAAGCTATGATTAACAAGCTGTGCTTTATTTAACTGTACATTGAAGTAGCTTCAAACATGCTAATATATGTGCCCAGATGATGGTCTTAATTTCAGAAGTACAAGATATCTTGCAATCATTGACTTTCTTGACATCCTACAGCTAAAACAATACGCAAGCCTGCCATTTATCTATTGTGACAAATTACCATTGAAATAGGAAACAATGGCTTACGTTTAGCTTGAATTCAAATTATGAAACAATCCACTGATTTCAGAGGAGGCTCATTCAATTAAAGAATGGAAGTAACCTCATCTGGATAGTTCTTTATTTACCATTGCACTGCTTTGGCATAAATTCAAGCGTGGTTTTGCTTAGAGGTACCTTGTGAAGCAACAGTGAACATACTGCAGGCAAAGTGCATTAGTAGCGCTTGCCGCAGGGGTATGACAATTACTCACATCATGACTTTCACCAAACAAAAATCAGTAATGTGATCATTAAGTTGACCAGCAATTTGGTTCTTTAACATGAAAAAGTTATATCCAGAGGACATTGCAAGATTGTCCATGCTTTCTACTTATAAAACAAGGTTTTGTCACATCACAGAATGAGTCTGACACAATGAGAATCACAGCTCATGCATTTCTGCTTTCATTCATGTTAAAATTATGTATCTGCCTGTGACATCTAAAGAAAAGCTCAAAAAATGACCCAAGAAAAACTGATGAAGAGAATTAGAGTTTCAGTAACTCTGAGAGGCATCATCTTCCCTGTTCAACTCAATGAGCTATACATTAACATAAAAATGTTAATATCATTCTGGCTAACATTCCTGCTTCTGAGGAGGTCTGAATCATTGAGGCATTACACTGGTTGCTGCTTAGGAGAACAGCATGCCTGAGATACGAATATGACATCACAAGAGAGCCAGAGCCAAAGAACACCATAAAGAAAAACAACAAAATCAGTTGTGTTTTTAATTGCTGAGCAGTGACTCATTTTGATAACTCACATGGACAGGATTTGGAAAACCATTTTTCCCTCCCACCTAACTCCAACAAAATGCAAATTATTTCTCCTCTACAAATTCAAACCTCTCTCACTCTACACCACTCACAGCTAAATCTTGTCCTTGCACATATCTGCATCTCTCAGTGAAATCAGTGTGTTTACATATATTGCTTGAATGTCTGACATCACGTGCGCTGGAATTAGACGTACAGCACAATCAAACTGCAGTTGCTAAAGGTACTTGTAGCAAGAATCCACAATTCTGTTTTTGTTGTTGGTCTCTTGTATTCTTCAGAGAAAGTGGAAGAAGGAAATCCATTCTAGGCCCAAGCCAACATATTCCAAAGACAAGTATCTAATTTTACCCATTGTGAAGCACCCCTATCATCAACTATTTATTCAGGATCAGATCCTCAGTTAATTATAAAGTGACTTATCAACGGTGAAAGACTGGACCTACTCCAGTTCCTATGAAATGACGATCTGAACCATTATTTGAGCAAGCTACACTGAAGTATACAAAATTCAGTACCTGAAAATACAAAATTATGGTCCACACCAATCCAAGCACAATAGAAGGCCTGCCATCAGCAATATCAGTTGAGTTTATGTTGACAAGTTTAATCTGTATAGGAAAGAAAACATGTTATTACCACAGACAAGGAATGGTAACAGTTACAAAACACATTTCGAACAGGTTTTATATTTTTAATGCATTTTTGCAATTGAATAACATGTTTCTTAAGTTAAAAAAAAAAAATCAGTCAATGGTGCAATTTCACTTTTAAGATCATTGCATGCTATTATTTGTAGAAAAAATATTTAATTTCAATCAGAAAAAACAAGAAAAATTACATAGAAGCATAATACAAACCGGAGATCCTCTGTATATGGACTAGCATGAAAAGAAAGGGAAAAAAGATGATACAAAAATAAGTTTTAAATAATTAATTATTAGGAAAATGCATTATTCTAATTTTATAATGAAAAGAAAGCATAATTTTTTGGCACATCTTACAATACAATTAATAAGGAAAACAAATCAAGTACTCCATAACCTATTTTAAATTATGCAGGGGTTTCTTGCTATAGTTCTAACAGATTTGGAATGGAAAGGAAAAAGTGGCTTTAAGAAAAAACAAGAAGAGGAAAAGAGAGGGAGGGAGAAAGCATATAAGAAGGGAGGGGAGAAAGAATGCCACAGTTCTCCAGTAGAAAGCCTTTTATTGTAAAGGATATTATCACCCCTGATTAAGGCTCCCTTGCAAGACAAACCTAACCATAGTTATTTTAAAATAACAAAAGAGTTGTAAAAAATTAGTTGTCCAGGTCTCATGAAGTTTTTCAATAGAACCAGGAACAGACTGCATGACTCTTAACTCCCAAGCCTTAATCTATAGTCTGAATAAAGTATCAACCTAAAATATGCTCATAAGATAAAAGGCACTAGAGGAGGGGATAAAGAATATATAATAAAGAAATTAACAGTTAGATAATGCTCAAGGAAATGGAATAAAACAGGTAGTATTGGAAAATCAGCAAATATGTTAATATTTATTTCCTCAGCTAAACTAAGAGTCTGACATCAATCATGATATAAATATGAAAGGCTGCTAAAGTGTTCATGTACTGCAAGCTTGTTCATAGACAAAGGTTATGGAAAAACCCTGGAGAACAGGTTAAAGAAAAGCAGGAGAATGACTTTAGGTGACCTCATTTGTCCCCCCAAAACAGAGAAAAGACTGCAGCTCTCTGAATCAGCAGCTGGCAATCCACTAGATGATGTCAAAAGCAAACAAAAAATTCCTGGTCAGGGCTGTGAAGCTCTTTTCAGAATTAAAATTCCACAGGCTGCTTGGGAAGAGGCAGAGAAGAAATCCCCACAGGTTATATTTCCAGTCCACTCTACCAAGAAATCTGACAAAACATGACTTGCTTCTCTACCAGTCAATAAGAAAAATTTTCTGTTACCTACCTAAAGAAAAATATACCAAGACTCTCATTGTCTTAGCTGGAGCCATTCCAATAAAAGCTTTTTCTCGAAAGCGAGGTTTTTCTTATATGTATTACAGATCAAAAGACTCAGTTAAAGCTTCTGATTAGGCTGCTGTTCACAGAAGCACAGCCTACCTAGTTATTGAGTTACCTTTGTCTTATACACCATTAATATGGATCTAAAACTACAAAATAAACTTTTCAGAACTACGAAAACGACCAGTTTGGTCCAGAATGATATCTGTTAATTGCCAGCTGCATTTTGCAGTATAACAGTAGTATTTACAGAAGTCTGTTTGGGCAGTGAAAATAGCAAGTTGATTAAATGTGTAATAAACTTTTCCTATGGGGAAGCCCATGGAGGAAGGAGACCCTGTTGGCACTCCCCAAAGCGCTACACAGCCACCCATCTCTGTTCACCTTTGAGCAGAGACTAGGGACTGCACTCAGCTTCTGTAGAGGCATTTGTTGTCTGAACAGCATCCCCACCTTCTCTTGGAGGAAAACGGTGGCAGTCTGGATAGATGCATCCTTCAGGCTGGATTTAACCGAGAGACCACCTGCTAATGTACACCAATCTACCTGACACACAGCATATTTCCAACTCCCTCTAGAAGAAAATCTGGCATATTGATGCAAAACATACAAAAATAACTAAGAAAAGTCCAGATAAAAATACCCAGATATCAGAAGTGAAAACATGGATCTCCATTTCCGGCAATCTATCTTGATCTTCAGCAGAGTCAGTTATCCAGCTGCGCTGCTATATTATTTCTGGGCTCTCAGCTGCGTCATTCAAAGTTCAGGTCACCCACTATGCTGTGACACGTAGACTAGGGGAACATGGGTTTTTTGCTCTTTTTTCCAGCCTTATCTTAGATTATAGAGGTCTCATCAGAAAGCAGTTCTCTTTGTATCTAAGCCTCCACTCTCAGCCTGCACGTGATATGGTTTGTATCAACAAACATACTACATAAATGTACTACATAAAATAATGAAGTTGTAAGCTAATTGTAAACTGCTAAGCCTGAATTACGCTTCAGGAATATATTTGTCTTTGCTTTGGTTATACATTTTTCAATTAAAAAAATTTCTTTTATAGACTTCTTTCTACAGGCATCTGCTAAGACTGTTTCCCATATAACAGAAATATAATTAGGTCAAGATGCCATAGGGTTAAAGAGAGGGAAGAATACCAAAGCCCAATGACTACTGTTGTACAGTGATGTGGAGACATAAAATTCATCAGGTGTTGCACTGAGAAAAACCAAACTAAAATGCAGAAAGAAGAAGAAAATGTCCGCAATCTAAAAAAACAGATACAAGTCATTACGATACAGGGACTAAAGGCAGGAAACAAGGTACAAATAGATTCTGTTGATTTTACATTCATACTTAGATCATATTGAGCTTTTAGGTTTTCTGTCTTGTGTTAAATTTATAAAATATTTTGTTTCACTTCTAAAATGGCCACAGCACTGACTACCAGAATCAATCCAGGAATCAATCTGTAGTCCTGCCAAGCTAATAAGGAGCCACACAGTTCTAAATTTCCATGTCTATGCTTTCAGGGAGTAGAGTTTTGCATTTACAACCTAGTGAAGTCCATAAATCTATTCTTTTAATTATAAATGAATGCATCTACTGATCATCACTATTGCTGTTCTCAGCAAAGAGCAAAGTAGGGAACATGAGGAGCCAAAGAGATCATTTAAAAAAAAAATTAAAAGAAAAAAAGGAAGGAGATCATCTAAGGTTATTCTAACTAAATATATAAAATAAGAAAAGTTTGACCATATGGATTGCTATATATTTGTGTTGGGTCTTGTCATTTTTACTTTACAGCAGCTTTTAGGCACTGTTTAGGTACTGAAAACTACATGCATAGCTCAAATTTTGGAGAATAAGAACAGGTAGGTGGATACAAACCATAAATTTAAGAAAATAAATAGAAAAGAAGGAAAAATCAGGACTAGGGGCTACCAAACCTACCCGTCTTCCTTCTAGAAACTTAAGAGCTGTGCCAATGTTGGCAACCCAGTGAATTCTCTTCAGGTGACGTCCCTGCTCGCAAGGCTTAAAGAGAAAGAAGAGTGCAAAATCCTAATTAGAGTTATGCCAATTTGCTGCAAAAATGAAGTTCCAGATTATTATAAATGCCTGTGTACGCACCATAGACTGATTTACATGTAAAAGCGCTCCTTGGAACAGTGAAATTGTATCTTTGCATATAGCAGCAGGGAGGACTGACAGATACAGAGGATGTAAATGTGATACTTCTACTATTAAAAAGTTATTAATATCTTAATAACCTCATGATGCAAGCTGTTGGCTTCAGTCCATAAACTTCATCAAATCAGACAACTGCTTTTCTTACGTAAAATAAACTACTATTATTTTTATACACATCGATATATATATATATTCACATGTATTTAAGAGAAGGCAACATTCTCTCAGTAAAATGTTTTTGCCTGCAAAGAAGTCAAGGTGGTTGTTATTTTTAAAAATCAGTCTTCAGTGAAGAGATTTTACCTAGAGAATTTTTATCCATCCTCTCTAATACTACATTGGTGATTAAAAACTCCAAATACCACAAACTCTCAATGAACAAAGAATTTTGCTGAACTTCAGACATGTAGGCTAAAGAAAAAGGAGACGTAACTCTTTGAATCAAATGAAGAACATAACCTCATCTTTCCCTAATTAATACAGGCAGGATACAATCCAGGAGATTTCATCGTTAACAGGTGACATCATTAAAATTATTTTCTGTTTTACTACTTCTGTTTTGCCACAAGAGGGAGACTTTCCGTCTTAGACAAGCAGAAACAGGCAGATTTCAAAACAGCAGAAACACACTTCAAAGTGTAGCTTTTTTATCCATCTTACAGTAAAATCACTCTTGCAGGCTACCTAATTTGGGGTATCACCTGCAATAAAAACAGAGATGAAATACAAAAAAGAGGCAAAAGTGTGGCACTTGCAAAGTGCCTGCATGTGAGGGAACAGGTCACATCAACGGACTGTTGCTCTCCTTAGATGCTGCCACGCCATCTGCAAGACCATTTGGAAAAAGTGAGAGCCCTTGGCCTAAAAATCTTGGTTTTCTCCCACATCACATGCACAAAACCAGCCTGGCTCCCAGGAGAGCCTTTTTGCCATGTTCACACCGTGGCCTCTGTGCACAGCTGGGCTGTGAAAAAGCCGTTTGGCATCAGTTAAGGTTCTTACAGCAGCTGCTCTGCTACTGTAAAGGTAAATGGATATAAGACCCTATGAAACTTGAGTGGCTCACTTTTTTTTTACAGAGACAAAGCCATAAATTTTTCAAGATGGATAGAAATAGCTTGCAGTTTAGCCCTTGTTTGTGCCATAGCAGTAAAACCTAGACGAGCTGCTAAGACTAACACAAATAAGCAATTTTTATGAACTACTAAGACAAAATTACTAGAAAACACATAAAATCAAGAATGTCAGTCTGTAAAAAAGATTTTTTGTTTGTTTTGTAACCAGATAGCCTACTCTGTGAATAAATTTATTTAAGCACACAGGTTTTCTACAATATTCAAATACAGAAACATTTAGAAAACTGTATCCTAGAGAAGTTATACAACAATCTTGTATATTCATAAGGAAGGAAGTTCTTACCAGCTTCTGTCCTGAAAGAACCTCCAAGAGCGCAATTAGCATTACCCCATCTTTGATATCTTCAAACAGATCATTCACCAGCATGGGAGGATTGCGCTGAAAAGGGAGAAGACTTCAGGTATTGTAAAGGCTCACCAGCACTACATCCCACCTCCCTTCCTTTCGAACAGGAGCACAGAGAGCGGCTGGTCCTCTTCTTTACAGTTTACAATGTTTAATACCAATGTATCATTGAACCGTTGCTTTGCCACCATATCGTTTAACTATTTAACATTTCTGGTGCAGGACTAAGACAGCAGATGTTTTCTGACACTAATGATACAATGGAAAAACCTCCTGCTTCCTAAAATAAGCAAGGAAACACACCAACAACTGCCTATGAGTCTATAAAATACGCAAAACGTACAGATGTACTATTACAGTCACACTTCAAGCTACCAGCATATTTTGCTGTTTTAAGAATGTCACAGAAATTTCACACTCTCAGCCTGAGCAATACAAGGAGGTGTATGACGGGAAGATCCCTGAAGTGATGTAGCTGGTTGAGCAATGCTGCTACTTTCTCACAGCTGACAGTTGTTACACCAAGTTGATGTGTTTTCCCTCCTCTCCTCCAGGCCTCGCAGGCTTCCAGTGCTGTTAGCACCGTGTCAGCTTCGACTGAAGATGAATTGCTTAGCATATGCCTTTACGTTCACAAACACAACAATGATAATACTGAAAAATATGTAAAAAGATGATGTTTTAGGAACTTTGAATAACAAGGTCACATCGTTAAAGTCCATCTTCTTAAATACATTTGTTTGTGGAACTATGGCTCTCAGCTGGTCAGTACTTTAAAGATCACAAAATGTCTCTTAGAAACAAAAAGTTTAAAGTCGTTCCAGCTGAAATAAATGAAATAAATAACCTCTAGTTTCCCTGAGCTTGCCAGCATTCATATACCTGTTAATTAACATAATACTAATATTCACACCTGCTAATTTGCTAAAATGACAATCAGACTACAAAATTCTTGAAATTACTTTAGGTTTAGTCATTTGCTTTCAGGGTACTTCCGAAAAAAAAAAAGATGTTTGTATAACAACTTGATCTTTTACTTCCGTTCTGTAGAAACATAGATTAGAAAAGATGAACCTAACAAATTAAACACTGCTCTTGAAAAGGTGAAAATTCTGTCACAAATCAGGAGAAGGAAAATTTTTCTAGTTCCCAAAATCAAAACATCCTGCATACATTGTTCAGCTTGGATGAACTAATATTTCAGTGAGATATAATTCTGGCATAAAGTGGAAAAAGAACTCCTGCTGAAAGCAGACTTCATCTGAGATTTGACGTGCTCCAATAGCCACAATAACAAAAGAGACTATTTTCTCAAGAATACAAGATAAAGCAGCATTACAACTCATTATAAGGGTATATTTAATCATAGTTCTTTATTTCCTAGCAATGCAATGGATAATGGATCATGTTCTGCCTTAATATAACACCAAAAAAATCAATGGAGCAAACAGGTCACTGGAAATTAATTTGTCCTAGTCTTGCATTACAGGCAGTCGACATCAATGCCATTAATTTTCCTCACCTTCTATGTTATCATTTCGTGTTTTAAGTTCAGAGCAGCCTTAGTTTTATGATATAATACTGGAGAATTATGTGCTAAATTAATTCAGCAACAAAACAAGAGGAGTCTAGCAGCTGGCATTCTAACCCAACAGAGGTCAAGCCAAAAAAATCTCACCACCTACCTAAGTGCCCCAGTAGTGAGGTTTGTCTCTTGAACTTCACTCTACAGTAATGAAGAGAGACAGGTTCTTATAGGGGGCGGTTTAGGATACATTTCGGTTGAAGGGTAAGTGAGGTTTACAGTGCCCTGTAACCCTGGTGCTCACCATGTGCCTGTCAGATGGTCTGTTCAAGCACAACACAGCTCTCTTCCAGCCTGAGCGGTTTGGTATCCTTACTATCAAATTACAATACAGGCCAGGCCAGAATTTGCCTCATCCCAACATGACGTCAAAAGTCATCTGGAACTCACGTGCAAACAAAGTCTGGGAAGCACCTCTGGCTTCCACAGTGTATAGCTTCACACTACAGATAAAACTTCTGATTGCCCACATCAAGCTCTTGCTCTGAACCACCTTTCACTGGTCACTCCTCACCGACAGAAGTTACAAAAACTAGATCTGCGCCCTAACTGATGCAGGGTACTAAAGGAAGGCAGTAGAAGTATCCCCAAAGACATCATCCAAGTAAATTAACACCTACAGTACTTTCCTTTTGACATGAATCGAATGTTGGTTTGGGGAAAACTGGAGGAAGAATGAGAAAGCAGACTAAGATGAGAAACAGCAAAGAAACCATCAAATGAGTTATATCAGAGTTAACAAGGCTTGCTGCTATGAGGTGTGAGAACCACAACAATTGTTCATAAAGCAGCAGGCTGAAACGCACTTTCTGTTGCTGGAGGGTCGCATAATTACAAACGCTGCTAGTGTTTAGCAGCACACACCATGTACCTTAACACCAATAAAATAGGAACAGAAGTCAGGCACAACTGCTGTGCCACAAGACCTCCTGCGTGAGACTCCTCTAATATAATTATACAGATTGCCAAAAACATTCTCTGTAATATGCTTTGTATTATAATGTTTTTCACTACCCTGAAGATGTTAACACCTAATTACAAGGAGGTAAGACTCTCGTTGTGTTTCATAAATAACTTTTTTCCTACTACTCTGGGCACATAGCATAGAATTTACCTTATTACTGTGACTACAGACTCCCTCAGAAGTATGGAATGAGCTATATTTTTAGTAGCATGTATAGAAGAATAGATTCCTCTTCTACACAAGGATTCCTCACACACCATTCTCACTCCCCATGCCGATACAATTCAGGAAGATATGCGTACACTACCTGATACTGAGAAGTTCATACATCCTTATTTATTGTACATGGACCATCAAACAGGACAGCTCCAGCTACTTGACTGTTTTTCCAGGCAGATACTCTACTGGGATTAACACAACATCTTCTGCTGGAATGGATAAATACCTACTCCTTGGCTTCATGTAAAATTAAAGGAGGAAGTGAAGCTGTACACTGCTTACTTATTAGCCCTCCAGAGAAGAAAGGTGAGGTTTTTCAAAGCTGTAGTGAGTTAAAATCTATTGAATACCTTCTGTTCTAGACACTCAACAGGACTTAATGCCTATTCACTTAGTTTCCTTAATACTTGTCAAAATACTAACTGTAAATCAGTAAAAGCAGGGAAGGAATACTAACTTAAAATTTCATAATCATGAAAATGTTCAATATACTCCAGAGTTTGGCTTTTTGCCTGTCCGTGCACAGCTCTAGCAACACTGTCAACTGCAATGATTCTAATACACTGTATTTCAAATGTTGGAAAGCCAGTGAAAAGAATTTAATGAAGTCATTTCTATAACAGGAAAAAAGAACATTTTAAAAGTATATGAAGTAACTTCTCAAAATTCTGTAATACTAAAGAAAAGTTGCAATTTATAAACTTCTGAAACAAAATTCTTTGGAGGACGTCCTGGTTTGAGTTAGAAGAGAACTCATTCTGTTCAGTGATTTCACTTTTCAGCTCAGTCCCTTCTAACTCACTGCACTTTCTGAAGTTAACGGCACATGTTTGCAGACAATGTCTGCTTCAAGAAGTGACTAATGATGTTTACAGCTACTACCAGGGACTGGTGTGCAGAAAGGCTCTTGCTTATATGTTCTCCTGTGCAGACCAAGGTCACCACTGAATCCTGTGTACCACGGTGGGGGTGCAGTAAGTGAGAGGCCGCATCTGTGGGCAGGAGCAGACAGGACAGGTGACCCCAAACTGACCAACAAGGTGTTCTATCCCATATACGTCATATTAAGTATAGAGCTGAGGGATCACAAGGGTCAACCTCTCTTCTTTAAGAGGTGTCTGAGGAGGTCTCTGTCCGATCTGCCTTCAATCCCAATCTGTGCATCCCTGAATCCAGTTCCAGAATCCAGATCCTGCATCCAGTTCCTGTCTGCCACTGAGTGCAGTTTGGGCCTTCCCCAGCATCTGCCCCACAGTATCAGTGGTGACGGTGACATGGTTGCCATCAGGGGGTTGTGCATGGTATTGGTATTGTATACATTTGTATACATATATTTTTTTTAATTATTATTATTATTCCCATCAAAGCAGTTTTCTTTTCCAATCCATGTGTCTCTCCCTTATTCTTTTCTCTCCCCTCTTTGGGACAGGAGGGGATGGGTAACAGAGAGCATCTGTCATTTGTTTAGTGGCCAGCCCAGCCCTAACCCATGACAGGGGAACTGAGAATATACTTGAATGAAAAATAAGGCATTACACAACTTGTCAGGTCTACACTGAGATTTCAGATGCCACAGTATTTGACTTTGGGTTTTTGTAAGCTTCTTCAAGAAAGCAAAACAATACTAGTGATATGCTACGTACTGCATTGCATGTGTTCTGTTAAACACTCATTTACTGCAGTATATGCAATCACAATAGTGTAGTTTATAGGGACAATGACAATTAGGTACAGCTGTGTCACAAAGAGGGAGGCACAGAGTACAAGCAAATTCATGTGCTCTGTAGGAGGAACAGGAATTAATTGGGAGTGAATCTTAAAGGTTAAAAAACCAGATTTTTCCCTTATTAAATATTTATTTAAATAACTGTATTTAGAATTGATCAAAATGGGAACTGATGAGGAAATGCTTTGGTTAAACTTGTTGCTCTTACCGATTTATCTAATTTGCTGCAGTGTCCAGGATGTATTCTGAATGAACTGAAGAACTGAACATTGGTACATATAAGTATTTGACTGACAAGACTCCAAAAAAGAGATTTATAATAGACCTGCAATCTCTAGACATTTCTCCTCTGACACAGTAAAATTAGTTTTGTAAAATTCAAACCTCAGATGTGAAACCAACATATATTTGCTAAGCTTCACTCTTCTATTCCAACACTTCTTGCATTTCATTTCTCATTTGCCGCTTTGCTACAAGCATCTTTTCCTCACACCCTGGACTTAACTTCTCTAATGAATAAATTGTACTATACAAACAACAGTATCTGCACCATAGTGAATGCCAATGCAAACATTGGAAACTACCTTTGCTACATTAATTGTCAAAACCTGCTAGAAAATGTGTGAAAAACTATCCACATCCACAAACAGGAAATCTGTGCAACTACTGAATTTGTCTCTGTAGGGAAATACACGTGAGAGCAGAAAGGAGAATGTGAAATTTCAGAGTTGTTTTGCAGCAGCTGGCCCACTCCTCCACGCCAATTTACTGAGCACGGTTTTTCCTGTTCCTTACTGTTAATGACTAATTTTATGGCTAAAGTCTGAGGGACTGAGCCCTAAGTTTTCCATGACTCATTTCGTGACACTGTTTAATATTAGCAGTTGCAAGCAATACGTGTGAAAACACATGGTAACTTTTGGAGCAGAAAACCGCTCATCCGATTTTCTTCATCTTGCAGTCAAGATGGACATTAGCTTAAATTTTTATTCTGACAGTGACTAAGATACTGGGAGCCTCTGTTTTCCCATTTGAAAAAGACAAAAAAACCCAGAATTACTTAGTTCATTGATGAGAATTGATACGGTTCTTGTATGAAGACCAAGTTACGTTCTGAGAACAAACTACCATCGCTGACAGCATTGTGTATTAGAGCTGTAAATCTTGATATACCCATTTCTTTTTCTTCCTTTCTTTTCTAAAATACATATTGTTTTGCAGTTTAAAATGGCTTAATGTAAGATTTAACGCCCAGGTTTAGTTCAGCATTATGAAAACATTGCCTAAGTATAATTCTAAAATGTTCACCCTTTCTTAATTTTATTTTTATTTGATATCCATCCTCTGCTTTTGTTTGTTGATGTTTGCATCCTTTTAATGGAAATACAAAATGAATAACAATTTCTTTCAGTATGTATTTGCTGTTCACTCTGGTGAATTTACAATAATACTTTGGTGAGTACAAATACTGAAGTTATCCCTACACCTGGGAACAAAAATATTATTTGACTGGGTTAAAACAATTTACAGTCTATGTTCCAAAGCTGTGAAACCACTGTTTCCCAACAATTTCACCAAAGATGACAAAGGCAAGAAAAGGCATAGGCCTCTGCTGTTTTACAAAGAGGCATGTTTTTCATTTTCTTTACTCATCTAATCCACCATCTAAAAAAATTAGCATAAACAATGAAATGAAAAATATTTAAGTAATTGCTGTTCTGAATGGATGCAATGTCTCCTTTTTGACAGAACTGGTGTAACAGTGTTCTGTATTTTAAACTTAAGACTTTGAAAAGATGCCTCAAAAGATACTCAGAAGCATAGTCAAATTATTCTCATCTTTGAAGGCTCAGACTGAGAGGGGGAAGACCCAGTTCTACAACCTTAGAGAAATAGGAATAAATAACATGCAATTAGAAAACTTCTTGTCCTGTTATCACATGTATATCTCATTTATCATTAGTAGAACTGTACAGATGCACAAAAATTAAACTCGATGGCCAGAAGACAGATCACATTCAGTTGATAGATTGTGACCCAATTTCTGCACGCAAGTGGCAGAGAGAAGAGACGATTTCCAGTTGCTGAGTCTCACCAGATTTCCAAGTCAGAATTACAGAAGAGATTCAGCTGGGGTTAGGGAGACAGACAGCAGGAGGACAGAAGCACTTTAGTCCTAACAGCCGACCCAACATAAAACCGGGTTATACTACCTGATAGTTATCATGCTTGCAGCTTTTCCTCTTGTTTACCCACTGTGGGACATTGCCCTGTGGGTGAGGGCACAGCTTGTACTAGGGCTGTTTTACCTCAATATTTGCTTGAGGTACCCCATAGTTATCTGATGCCAAGTCCTTTAGGTGTCTTTTGCTTGTGAAAGAAAGTACCTTTGAATTAAGAAACATAATTTTATAAAGGTAACATTCTATTGTAAGAGCAAAAGAGAATAAAAAATCTGTACCTGCCTCCTACTCCCTTTCAGAAAGTTCAATTCATGGAATCATAGAATTATAGAATCACAGAATCATTTATGTTGGAAAAGATCTTTAAGATCATCGAGTCCAACCATAAATCTATCACTACCAAGTCCACCACTAAACCATGTCTGTAAGTGCCACATCTACTGCTCTTTTAAATACCTCCAGGGATGGTGACTCAACCGCTTTCCTGTGAAGCCTGTTCCAATGCTTGACAATCCTCTGGGTGAAGAAATTTCAACTTCATTTCAACTCTCATTTCATTTACCTGTTTTGTTCATTCTTATTTATTTCTATTCATATTCTCAAACTCATTCTTACCTTTACAGTTAAAAAGCCAAAAATTATTTTTTAACTTACTTGATGGACAACTTAGTTATTTAACTTGTTTCTGTTTCAATTAGAGCATGATGTTTTAGAAGAAAAGCATGCATTAAGATTTGAAAGATGAGTAGTGAAGAATCTTTCACTCATAGCAAACCTTGACAAACTACCACATCCTGCTTTACATTCCCAAACTACTCATTGTTCTTAGTTTTACCTCTCACAATCAAATTGGTTCTGCATTTCCACTTCTTTCAAATCACTACCCTTCACACTATCAAAAATGGTCCTTTTTTTAATCCTCCTTTGCTCTACTCAACCAACACAGTATGAGGATGAAAACTCTACCTTTATAGTTTCTTTCCTTTGTGATCGGTAAACCCATCTTTCAAATTGCTACAGTGAAGCTCCATCAATTTTGCTTAGAAAACATTAATTTCTCCTGGTTTCGAGATTTCATGCAGCTACCCACCAGTACTTTTTCAAAAACATTCAAGCTCATTCATTATAGAACATTTCTCCAGACAGCCATGGTGTTAGAGCTACAGATACTTCAATTATAGTTTTTAGCCTTTTTCTTATTTCCTCCTATTAATTTTTCCATTAATAATTTTACTAGATTAGTAAAAATGGCAACTGCTAAACTTTCCTCCAAAACTGAAAGGAAAGAAACACAATGTTTTCCAAGAGTAGCCGAGAAATAGAGAGCCAATTTCAAGTGAAGTTACTGCTAATTTTGAAGCTTGTATATATTGAGTCAAATTCAACACAGTAAGTCTGGACTGATGGTGAGAACAAAGATAAAATTCAAATCACCTTTCCCCCAGCTACCCCTTTTTTCCCCAGGCTCAACTCGACTCCTTCACCCCCAGCTCCACTACCCCACGGTGGCGCAGAGGGATGGGGAACGGGGCTGTGGTCAGTCCATAACAGCTCCTCTCTGTTGCTCCTTCCTTCTCACACTTTGCCCTTGCTCCAGTGTAGGGTCCCTTCCATGGGCCACGGTACTTCAGCTTCAACCTATTCCTGTGTGGGCGCCTCTCCATAGGCTGAAGTTCTTGTCAGGAGCCTGCTCCAGCGTGGGCTCTCCAAGGGGCTCAAGGGATTCTCTGAGCACCTGGGGCTCCTCCTTCCCTCCCTCTGCTCTTACCTTGATGTCTGCAGGGCTGTTTCTCACACTTTTCCCCTCACTCTTCATTGCCTCTCTGTCATTTTGCCCTTTCTTAAATACGCTTTCCTGGAGGCAGCAGCATAGCATCCTGCAATGAGCTCACTGGAGCCAGCTGGAACCAGGTATGTCCAGCACGGGGCAGCTCTGATTTCTCCTCATAGAAGTCACCCTGCAGCCCCCTGCCACCCGCACCTCCACACCTGCACCCAGTCTTGTCCTACAACTCCTTCCATATTATTTAGCCCCAGTGTAACTTCATTTCCTTTAACAGACACAGGCCCAAACACAGAAGCATGGATTGATGTTTCTCTGCTGTCATTGTGAGGCCAGTGCTTCATGGTGTTCCTTGGTAAGTACCATTTTGGCAGATGCTCCATGTTTTATTGGGTTCAAAGATGAGAGCACAATGCAGCAATGCTGCCTAAAAGTGGGTCTCTTTCCAGGATTTTTCCTTAGCACATTTCAAAGGCCTCCAGACAATGGAGATGTTACAGCTTTCCAGCTTCTTTTGAAATAAGAAAAAAAAAAGGCAACAATTTTTTACAAGAATTAAGTAAGTCAAATATCGTATTTCTGGGTTACAATTCGGAACACGAGTGCAAGGGGAGTCCTGCACATTTAACAGACCCATCAGTATTTCCTACAGCAGTTATGAACTCAGAAAACGTGTTTCCACACCTTCCAAAAACATGACTAACAAGGAGTTAAAAAATTAATAATTAGAATGGCATGGGTCACTCCTCTTCTGTTGAGTCTAATCTCTATGATCTATGAACAGCACTTCTCCTGTGGCAGTATAACAGGATAAATGGGAAGCAAAGACAGCTAACCTGCGCATCTGATTTAGGCAGTGAGGCAAACGTGCTGACAACCATCCATAAGTGTATCATAGAAACAACTTTCCTGTTAAAGGGTGAATTAAACCAATTACTACAGGGAAGTGGGGGCTGTGGCTGGTTAACTGCTCGGTTTGAAGGTCAGTGTTTGATTAGCCTTTACAATACCAGACCCATTAAAGAAATATATGTCTAAATCGCACAAGTCAAAAGGTCTATCTGAGCCCTCACGGTCCGAAAGGACCAGTACAGTAGGTACCATTCACAACTCTCAAACTAAAGCAAAACCTCTTAACAGAGCTGCCACCACAACTTTCTCTCTTCCCAAGGATTAGTCAGTTATTACCGACAAATTATCATTACGTGCACACACACACATACGTATTCCTAACAATATGTACATATATGTAAATATACCTATTTGTCAATTATTATCGACTATTACTGATCAATTATTAACGACACAATAGAATTAGGAAATAGAAGAACATGAAATAACAGTTCTTTTTCTCCTCCGACACGTGTTCACAGCCTGCTTTGCTAACACTTTAGCAAACACTGAATGTCTGTCCATCTCAGTGGAAGTAAATGGAACATGCCTAGAGTGCTTAAGTTCTCTGCTGCACAGAGGCCTCTTCCAAATTATTTCAAAGAGAATGGAGGGACAGACCTCTTTCCCGGTGAGGATCCACTGTCAAGAAGTCCTGAAAATAACCTTGTTCTTGCAGTTGAATCTTAGAATGTCAGCGCAGCTTAGACCAGAGCGCATGATAGAGCATTATAAGGGCTTCCTGCTTTGCTCTGGACACTTTTTTGAGGGCATTATTAGCCAGTTCCTTACACAGAAGCTAAGACAGAGCTGTTGCAACTATTCCTTGCTCAATATGCAGGTCTATTAATCTTCATGATCTAAAAATATGCATTTCAAAGAGCACCTCTGGTGTCTAAATATTTTAATCTACTGGACTAATTGGTAACTATGGTTAGAGCTGTGCCGTGTGAAAACTCTGGGAAATGCCAAATTAAATCTCACTGCTTATGTTGTCAGATAAAGTTGGTACCAGTTGTACCTTAATACTTTTATCATTGTGTGCAAATCACTGTCTTTATTCTGCTAAAACCAAAATCAGAATTTTAAGTTGTGATAAGAAGCAGCAGCAATAGTTTCACGATAAATCCTAAGATGTACCAGATAACTCATTCAGCACTGGATTCATGAAGCCCTTTTTTATGTTGGTAACCAGTTCGGGCTGCCTCTAGCAAACTGCACAACAACTGACTCAAGTTTTATTCAGATGTGCTGTATGTAATAAGGCTAATATTTCTCTTCCACAGAAAGCAGTTTCAAATATTTCCTCTGGCTGAAATAGCAGCTACTGTGCTACATTTCAGTTTTGGCCAAAGGAGCTGGGTGGCTGCCTGTAGACACTACTCGCACTGCTGCAGCTGACTGCTATCACACTGAAACAGATGCATCCTCCTCTGTGGTGTACAGATAATGGGGATCTCTTTTTAAGTTTATGCCATTCTGCTCAGACTAATGTGACACGTTCTATAATTCAGGGCCTGTATAGGCATAGACAAAAAGTTCTTATTTAAAAAAAAAAAATTCAAAGCCATATATTACCTTAGCCAGATGAGTATTGATCCATTTTGTGAAAGTCCTTTTCTGCACTGACTCTTGTTCATCTGAGGAAAAAAAGGAAATCAGTTTGATTAGACATTGCTGAATATTTTTGGATTTCCATAATGAAAGATGAGTATTCCCTACTGAAAACAAATGCATTCTGCATTTGCCAGACATACAATATTATTCTTATATACTTATTCTTACAATAATGCTCTGACACTTGACTATTAGAAGAGTTCCATAGCAAAGCTCAAGTCTTAAATGAGCCAATGATCAGTACAACTCCATTTCAAATCAGAATTCCAAGATAAATTTGACTTTTAAGTGCACACTATATTTAACCATGGTCTGAGCACCTAGAACTTCACTGTACTTTTTATCTAGAATTCATGTCTCTGACAGTCAAGTAGCTTTCATGTAAGAAGTCAGCTAGGGACTAGGGACTTAGAAAAAATTCTCTTAGCATGTACATTTGGAAATGTTTAGAATGTTGAATTAAAGATTCGAAATTGCATTATCAAGCTTATTTGTCTGCTGGGAGATACTGCCAGGAAGGAGCCATTAGCTAGTTCAGGCAGTTTCTACACTGCTACTTACTACCTCCCTTAGCCTTATCTCAAAGCGCTTGTCTGATTTATAGTGAATTTCACTGATTCTCAGATCATCCCTCAGGGACTGTTGCCAGCTGCATAGACAAAAATAGCTCCTGAATGAGCTTCTCCAGCTTCAGCAGCCAGGGTCATGGTTGCAGAGGGAAGAGAATCACAGCATCATAACCAATCCACCAAGTCATGTCCCTTCCTTGTGGGGAATCAGTTTTGACACATGGAATAATTTCACAACAGGGGCATTTAAAAATTTACGTTTGAGATTTCCCTTTCAAGAAAAAAAAAAAAGGAAACAGCTATTTCACTGAAAAAAAAAAGTTGTTACCATCATCAGTTGTGAAAGAACACCTTCATTTCCCTCTAGAAAATCCAAGTAAATAAAATTGCTTTTACATATTTATTTTTTATAAGAACACATGCACGTCCCTAAACCTACAAATGGAAAATATAATTTTAGTTACTGCCTTTGCTACTGACTCATGCAGCACTGAATAGTGATTTGATCTCTTTCACATCTGTAAAATTAAAAGCGAATATTCTTTAATCCCCCTTAAAGTTCTGGAATAGATAACTACTAAGTTTGTTGCACTACTACTAATGAGCTCTCTAATTCACACTCATGCAATGCTGCTCCACAACGAAGGTACATAAAGCTACAAATCACCACACAAAAATTCATCACACAAAATGTTATCTTAAGTGGGACAACAATGGCTCCCTGACCATATATAAGCTCTCAAAAAGTGTCTGTGCATTATGACTCAAGGATATTTTCTTTACATATAAACAATAAACAATCTCGCATACAAGAATTTCAGAGCAAAAAAAGATACATGTACTCTCCAGCACCTACTGCCGGATTAGCACACTTCACATGTCTTAAGAAAATTAATTTTTCATTCTTTACCTTCCTTTTCTTTGATTTCTTTGGGCAGGTTGTCTTACATAATTTTTAAAACATTCATTAGATTCTCAGAATCTGCTTGTGGCACTGACAGGCCAGGTATGAAAAATATCATTCAAAATACTGCATCATGCCTCATTCAACGCCGGCTGTTTTTGGTAGGGGGTGTCTTGACTTTATATGTGACAATTGTTTCTACATTCTGGAAAACAGACTTCCCACTGTATGGTTTCTAACCATGAACAAGATGTTTCCCTTGTAAGCTGTGCTCTGACAAGCAATTACATATTACTAATACAAGTGAGGTAGCCCAATTAATTTCTGTGGAAGTACTTGCACACTTGAATTGGGTTGCGTGTGAGTAGATGTGGGGATGGAGACCAAGCACGCACAGAATCAGTCCAGCTCTGGCTTCGTTCACACCTCTGTCACTTAAAATTCCACAGCAAACCCAATACAACAAAGGCACACCAAAAGAAGAGAACAGGGCCTGTGGAAGACAAACTTCTGATCAAAGAAATGAGTGAAAATGATTCCCCAATTTGTAGTTCCAGTGCATCTTTGTGATTTAAGAAACACCCTTCTGACAACAACTGAAAATCAAAGAACCAGCTCCCGGCTTCTGAACATTTACCAACAGAAGACATAGTGTTTCAGTCATATCAACAAAGAGCAGAAGCAGCCTTTTAAAATAATGTGTTTCAAGGGAATATATGCGAGCAATGCATTCTTTATGAGCCCAACAGCAACTATTAATAATAAAGTTTCTGGTTTTTTAGCACTTAGTTTGTATAGGCTTAAAAGAAACAGATTTTACCACTGTAATACCTATGTCTGAACATAACACAAGTAGTGCATTGATTTTACAAACTCCATTATAAATAGGCTTTTTACAAATCTCCCTGGAAGCAAATGTGTTATTTTCATTGAACTGCTGTAAATTCACCACAGAGGTAGTTTATCTATACCCACAAGACACATGTGTCATACAGTTTCTTATGTTCTCCCCACCTGCAAGCACTGTCAGCTCCTTATTTGCACCACTTACCCTGCCGGTACCGAAAGAACTCAGGAAGCAGATTTAATGAGGTTACATTTCTGCCACCAGCACCTTTGTAGTGAGCCATAGTCACTGCTGCTGCTGCTGCTGCTGCTGCTGCTGCTGCTGCTGCTGCTGCGGCTGCTGCTGCTGCGGCTGCTACTCCTCTCTAACGCAGTGTGCAGTGTTTCTTTAGAAATTCAGCCAGAAGTAATTTCTCAGGAACAATCTGATTTTTTTTTTCCTTCACTGGAAATGCAGGCCTCTTACATAACCCCCTCCACCTGCTCTTATCGGAGAATTCACATGAAGCCAAACCTTAAAAACATCTTTATATATTCTTGCAGAGATGCAACAGCCAGACAGAGCCAGCCGTATTGGAAGTAGCAGTTCTGCTGGTCTCACTGCCATCATCCTTCTCCACTGTTTTCCCGTGGAAAGATTTTATTATCCAAGCACCAGCCAATCCACTAGCAGAAACCTCTGATGTCAAGAGCCTGAATAATTCATCCAGGGACTGGGACAACCCAACTACACCGCCGATATCCTAGAGCAGCAAGATTTGTGGCTGCAAAAAGCAATGCAGTCTTCTCATCAGCGCATTTATAACGACATACTGCTCAGTTAGTATAGAAATGGTTGACTGGCACAGCCCTTCTCTAGGTTGTCAGACGTATAAAGGAAAGCAGCTTTTTAAAGCAACCCGTTGGGTTCATCACTGCATACTCTATTTAGACATGGATGTCTTTCAGCTTTGCAACTGAAACCGTGAAGCAGAAGAAATAGCAAGCAATGAGGCTGAAGGGACATGTAGGCCACATAGCTTTTAACAGCTATTATTTTTAATAGCTATTATTTTAATAACTTTTAATAATAAATGTACAGATTTTGTACAAGAAGGATGAAACATACGTAAGGATGCACAGAATTTTTGGAGTGACCAGCCTGAAACATAGTCAAATTTCTGATAACATGCAATACTTTATCATTAAATCAGAGCACCAGAACAGACTTTGTTTTGCTCTGGCAAAAAGAAGGCAGTTATGAAACACTATGTGTGGAAATTCATATGTTGTTCACCCACAGGGGCCAACAGAGTACTACACACAATTGAAATGAGAATAAATGGCCCATTTTTATTATGCCATTACAGTAAATGTATCATTATAGAGGTCAAATTCAAATCTCTGTTTTTGTAAAACACAATGATTCTGAAAAGATCATTCTGCATCTGAAAGAAGCGTTGCAAGAAAGTTTGGTTTTATTTAATCAAATGTCTTCCTTTAATTGGCTGGAAATATCTTTATATTGTTATAAACTTTTTCTCTACTAGAGCACCACAAACAGATTGCATTGATAGGCTGACCAGGAAAAAAAGACAAATGTAATGGCATATATTTACTCAAAAACATTAAGAACAAATTATTTTGAAAGGTGAACAAAAACATGGCTCTTCATACAATTATGAATATGCTCATGAAATATTCATCACGCATGCACAGGATAATGACTAGTATCACATAGATCATGTATATACCACTGTATATACCAGGGAGTAGTGGCACGCTTTCTAGCAGAGGTTTTCTACAAACAGGCCTCCTAAGCAGCACAGCCCCTGCCTCCTCAGCAGCAGAGCTCCACGTGTCGCAGGTGTGTGCTGTGCAGCAGCAGATCACACATCAAGCACCTCTGCCTTTGGTGCCTGGGGATCAGATGGTGTGAAGGTGGCTGCAGTGCAGGGTTGCAAATAATAGGGTTCTGCTGCAAGGTAACACACAGAGGATCTCATGTGCAGAGTGAGAGACACGTCAGAGCTGAGTTCGTGCATGTCTAATAAAAGCATATTGAACCAATATTAGTGACCTAATACTGTGGACATTTGTTTTGTTTCATATTTCAGTGAAATTCTGTTGCTTACAACTCCTCATTCTCAGCATCCTTTTTTGTTTTAATTGCTTTTGCTAGTTGCACCCTAAAATCACCAAAGAGCTTCCCACTCTTTGTTTTCCAGGTCTTTGGAGCCTTTAGGAATACTGCTAAAACAACCTGGAAATGCAGAAGGATGTGCCAAACCACCTGCAATGTTTCAAGATGTCACTTGCAAACATGACATAGCACAGAAAGCAGCAAACAGCACCCCACTGGGAAGGTTTGTTTGGGCAGCGTTTTGGTTCTCTAAAGCTTTTAATAACATGCGTTATATAGCAATTTCCATCTTCATCAAAGACATTCTTAACTTAAAGCAGCTGTAGAAAAGCTTGCAGAGTTAAAGCAGTAATACGGAGAGTCTGCTTATGAAAATAAGGAATGTTTTAAGCTACATAGTTTAATCAACACCCATAACAGATGGATTACCCCGTTCAGGAGTACTGCACAGAGGTAATGCCGGCTCATTTCTTTTCCTTCAAGTCTCCAGTTTATGTTTTCTATGGGACAATGACAGGACAGGTTTGCTTTTTAAAAAACAACAAACAACTTTGATGGTAGATCTAAAGCTACCATAGTGTTTGTAAGTTGCTAAGTTTAACAGAACACTATACACTTTAGGAAGAAAAAAAGGATGACGGAGCTATGGGCACTAGGAGCAAAGTAAGGAAGAGGGGAAAATTGATTTCAGCAGCCCCTGCAATGCAGTGGACAACAAGAATTAGCAGTACTGATACAAAGAATGGGAATATAGTTTTAAAGGCCTCATGCTTATGGGACTTTTCCATTTTTAAAATTTTGAAGAGAAAGACAGGATTTGTCGAAGTGTGGCTTTTGAATATATGCCTCTATTAATCAGAGACAGTGAGACAGTCCCACTAACAGATCTGTTATCTACATTTCTGAGCTTTGAGATCTAGGCACACATACTAGCCATAGCCTGCTCCACCAATGAGCACCAGACCGCTCCCCATCAGTTTCTGCAGAAAGGAAATCCATGCACAAGGGCTAGAATGCAACCAGTCATCCTCGGCCAAACCCCTACTAGGGAAAATGATGGAGATCGGATCTTTGGCGTTCACACTGACATATACCATTGCTAAATCTAGAGGTAACCTTAGTGCGGTGGTTTGGGGGCCAAAGGTTTTATGTTATTTTACAAGTCTGGAAGTTGAGAAAAAACCCTGCATACTGATGGAATAATTACAGGAAACTGAAGTGTGGAGGTGCAGCCTGCAGAAGTGCTGCCTGCTGTGCAGCATGCTGCTGGACAGCAACTGGCACGCTGCTGAGAAATTGCTGCTGAAATTTGACTGAAATTTATTTACAAAATATGTAATTTGATTTTACACATTTCTTATTTATTCCCTTCATTTCTAAGACAGAGAAGGTGTCCAGCCACTAGATACAAAGATATATAGAAAGATTCAATTTATTACCCAAAGAGGCTTGCAGTTTAAAACATAGCTCAGTATAATAAAATATGAACCAAACAAATCAATGTCTCTTCTTTTGTTCTTAGTTAATTTATTCTTATACAAGCACATTCACCAATCAGTCTCCTTGGAAGCACTCACTGTGGATTGTGCGAGCAATTTACAATTTTGAAATCTGGAAACCCAAAAGTTCAGCCAGCACCAGAGAGTGTGTGCTTTAACTGAGGCTGTTGGCTCCATCTCGCAGCAGCACTTAGGCTGTCACAGAATGGGTTTATACTGCGGGACTTGGGATACTTCCAGTGATTACATCTAAGGTCATGCCCTGTTGTGCCCATGTTCCCACATGCACAAGTCAAATGTTCGTGCTACATCCAGACACACGCATCTCCCACTTCCCTGTGCTCTGGTTTCACAGGAAGGAACAGAGCATGAACGGAGCACAGAGAGAGCACTGATAAAATCTTGATCCTTAGAAGCCAGGACAGTGTCCAGACGTAAGTGTACTGCCTGTAACTGCTCTTCATGTCGATCAGAAGGGCTTCCCTCGGCATTTGGAGAAAAGGACGAGAACAGCATGATTTCTGCAATAGATTGGAAGATATGCCAAAAATGTCATTTTTATGACTTTGTGCACCTTTCCTGTGCCCAGTCCTTGCAGCACACTTGCTTGTGTTTTGAATGACTGAAAAAAAAGAACTGTAATTAAATTGTCCTGCTCCATATTTTGCCTGGATGGGCTGCATTTTATTCTTCACATGTAGAAGCAGAATGCATTCAGAACTAATCAATGAATGTATTTGTGTTTTATGTTTACTCATTTTTGTCTGTGCTGCTGCACTACTGTTACTTTCATTATCTCCATTATTGTCTTAATCTCCATGTGGCTGTAACTATATTACTTCCCTTAATAGTAACTACATTTCACTGAATACAGTCAGAAATGAAAAGAACACCTATTAGAAAACAATTATGAGCTCATTCATTTGTATTCTGAAGACGATATTAACTAAAATCAGGATCCTCAACATATAAGATGATTATATGCAATTTCTTCAGTGCCTTCTGAAAGACTCAGGATTTGCTGCGGTACAGGTGTCTATTTGTTCACCAGCCTGGCACGGGTGACAGTGAACTTAGTGTTCACATGCACATTGTTTTCCTGGACCAAGACATAAGGTGAAAGCAGCCTGATACAACTGATCAGAATCAACTTGGCATTTGTTCTTTTAATTATTTATTTTCCTTATTTGTATACTTAAAGAGGTGGTTTGGATGGTGACAAATCAGCAAGAAATCTAGAAAATCCTGTGAAGTTCATTAATAAATCATAGCATCACAGAATGATAGAATGGTTTGGGTTGGAAGGGATGGGCAGGGATGCTTTCCACTAGATCAGGTTGCTCAAAGCCCCATCCAACTTGACCTTGAACACTTCCAGGGAGAGGGAATAACTACTTAATTGCACTTAAATGTCAATCTATCCATGCTAATAAACAGGCACACCAGCGGAAGAACAAATTTTTCATAAAAACTTGAAGATTTAAAGACACTGATGAAAAATCATTCTCTTGCCTATAAACTCTGTATCTACCTCAGCAGCATCTGAGCACAATAAATGAGCATTAAAAAAAAAAAAAAAAAGGCCTAACCAAATATTTGAGGGGTTTTTTTCATTTCACAGCAGTTCTGAAGCTGGTATAATGTTAACATTTACATATTTTGCAGCAGTTCTTTCCATTGACATGAAAAGCTACAATAACCTTTGTGTGTTGTTGGACCACTCCTCTAGAGGTTTTTATAAAGTCAGATTGAACAAAACATGTCTTACTGAAAAGTAATTTTTAACAGAAGTCTTAAAGACAAGCAGTATTCACGCAATCAAATTTAAAGATGGTCTTTAAAAATGTTGAAATCTATCCAGATCAGTACCAGTATATCTACGTGTACCTTTGTTAGTCAGGGCTTTAAGTAGTCATTCCACAGTCAAGAAGGGTACTTAACATGCAGTTATACAAAAATATCTATGAGATCAGACTGAAGGTAGCATATGTTTGAACGTTGAAAGCATAGGCTCCAATTCCATCTCTTACTCATTGTATGGCACTTACATGAGCTCCTAAAACAAAGAAACGTTTTGTTTTCCTGAAGCCAACGTGTCAGACAGGCGCATTACTGTAACTGTTGACACTGATTTTCAGTAGATTTGCTAATATTATACGACATTTATAGGACTGTTCACAACATTAAGCACTACAACCTGGAGAGACCTTGTGCAAAAATGTCTGAATTTGAATTTTTAATGTTTCTATTTAATAAGGCACAGGAACTTGAATGCACTGTGCCAAATGCACTGCATGGAGCACATTTCTAGCACCAATGGTAAGATTACTATTTTTCTATGCCTACAGTGAGTTCAATAGCCTAAAGGCAGTGGAGAAAATTTGACTTGGATATGGAAAAGCTCACAGTTTACTGAAATAAATCAAAACTAATGGAGACATACTAGGCACACGCTGTCCAAGAGGCTAAATCAGGATGTAGGGGTGCAGCATCTGTAACTTACACATAAATTTATGCAGAAAATTGAAGGATACATAAAGATTCCTGTCTTACAGAAAAGACACTCTACTATCATATCTCAGGTCTATTTGTGCCTAAGATCAGTGAAATGACAATGGTTTACTAAAGGTTTACAAAAATGCAGAATCCTCTATTTATTCTGTGCAAAGTCTGGGCAGTGTTACTCTTGACATCATTTTTGCTAGAGATACACAAATTGTAGACACGAAGCTCTATGAAAGTCTACCTAAGGGAAAGAATGCAATTACTACTTTTGAATTCTTGGAGGCATGAAAATTATAAATATATCTAGAGTTAAATTATCAATTCTTTACTCACATATTCAGTTATTTTCAACTCAACAGGTACAGTATTAGAACTAAAGTAAAGAGCTGAGCACTTAAGGGTTGGCCACAAAGAGAACAGAGGTTCTGTCTTCACAAGAAGACACATGGAGAAGAAAAGGGGCTATGGGTAAAAGTTGCACTGGGAGAGGTTTAATCTTATATAAGAAATACATTTTTTACAGTGAGAACAATAATTCACTGGAACAACTTCATCAGGGATGTGTTAGATTCCCCCTCACTGGAGGTTTTCAAGATGCCATTGGACTGGATGCTAGATAACCTCTTCTAGGCTCCCTTCCCACAAAAGGTTATACCAGATGATCTTTCGATGATCTTCTAGTCTGGCCTTTTCTTTGCCTCTCTGATTTTATGAAAAACTGTTCTGCATTATTAGTAAGAAATGTGCTATGTTACTTGAAACAGTCATAAGAATTTCTCACTATATTTATAAAGTTATACACATGCTTAAATATCTTCCAATTTAGGTTCAAATCAGGACCTTACAAATTAATTACTATTCCAAATGTGAATCTTAATAAAACAAAATACACATGAACATATGTAAGAACTCAGTTCTGGGGGAATTGCTAACTCCTATGTTTCATTGTTCTTTGAATAATAAATCAAAAGAGATCTAGCATATCCTGCTGGAACAAATTAATACAACACTCCAAAAATAGGATGATGGCTGGTATATACGGAGGTGCTGAAGGGATGATGGGAATGCAGAACTGCATGTAAGCTGTATGCACATACATCTTTACAACAGAGGTCTTATACAAATACAACATGGCCTTAGATTTTGTTGTTTTTCTTCTCAGAGCCAGAACCATCTGCTGTTTCTGAATGCCGACCTTCACAAAAGCTTTGAAAATACTTTGGCACATCCACAATGGTTTCACACCTTCATCTGATTTCTTTTGTTTTCTTAAGTGTCTCCAAACGGACAATCCCTCACTTAAAAAACTATACCACTGGTATTTTCAATGTGATGCTTCTCTACCAAGCGATACATGACAAATTCCGCCACTTTCACACTGAGCAGTACCTAACTCAGAGAGTTGTTCCACTGCCACTGAAACTACCCACAAAACAAGTTACTGTGGAGGTAGAGAAGTCAAAAACAGGGCTACTTTGATGAAGGAGCTTCCTTAAATGCTGATATGAGTAGGAACAAAGGTTGGAGTTCCTCTAGGACTAGTCTAAGTCTTTAATATTTTCAGCCATGATTTTGGCAGGAAGATCACAACAGTGCTTATAAAGTTTACCAATGGTTCATATTTGCGAAAGACCATTACAATGGAATCAGAATATCTTAAAAACTAAAGAAATTGAGCTGACCAAAGACTGGAAACATTTATATTACTAAGCAGCTCAAAATGCAAGGCTACATACTCAGGGAGTAACATGAATTTCTGCTGAGGTGGAAACTCACTATACGGAAACCAAACTAGAGGAAAACACACTTTCAGAGTTCTGCTACAGGAATGATGTAAGCCACTCATATGACAAAAGGCAAATGGAATCTCATGATGCTATCAGGTAAGATATAATCAGCTGAACAGGACAATAAAAATTATTGTCCTAGACACAATCAGCACACACATGAAGTATTATACAGAGCACTGACAACCCATGTTCAAAAACTGTGAACATCTGGAATAGATGCTGAGATCAACAGGCTGAAGAGATGATAAGAGAAAACTAAAACTATGTAGATTGCAGAAAGACTATAATTGCTCTCTGCAAATATATTAGAGAAAGAAATGAACACCAAAAAAGGAAAAACCTCTTTAAATTAAAAACCATGCAAAAGCACCAGCGCAGCAGGCTGTGATATGAACGTATTCAGGCTGGAATTAGAGGAACATTTTCACCCTTAAGAACAGTGCTCGGAAGTGATCTCCCAGGACTCCAACAGCATTTTATTGGTGTGGTAGCCCATAAAGGTTGATAATAGATTACTTAGAAGACTTTTTCCAGTCCTATTTTCCAAACCGTCCTGTACACCTACCACAAAACCACAAAGTTCCGAATGAGGTGTAATTATCTATGCAAAAGTAGCACTGCAAGTATGGGTGAAGTGCATGATGTCACTCTTCACTGATTCTGTCTCCCATGAACTGGACAGCACGTGGCACAGGTAAACCTATGATTTTCTGATGACAAAACAGGACTCCTTTAAAGTAGGATTTTAAACCCTTACCACACAGTGTTACAGTTTACCCCAAAATGAGTTGAACAGAGGAAAAGCAAAGCAAAACAAAATAGAATTAAAAAAGCATAATTTATTAACAACATTTTGTGACAAAAATATGCTTGTATTATAATGTAATGTGAAACATGCAGATTGTAATGGTGAACATCGTATTTGGAAACCAGAGGCTGAAAAATGTAGGTCCTCTGCTGTTTAATATCTTCTGCAGATTTTTATACTATTCACTGTAATGTAATTACTGCTTGAGTCCATTTGTGGAATCAATTACTACAAATAAAATTATTTTTTCCTGTATACTTAAAGACACATTCTGTATATGTGAATTGGTAAAATTTAGTTGGTTTAAACTGAGCTACATCAACTGCTGTCAGCAGAATTTTACTGCACTCACCCAGACAGGAAAAGTTATATTTATGTACTTTAGTGTGGAATATAAATTGTGGAATCTTATGTATTTGATATGAATAAACTATGAAAGACAAATAAACCACACCCAAAACAGTGAACTGCTCAGTCCCTAACAGTACTTTTTCCTTTCAAGTGTAGAAACTTACAGTATCCATTTCACTACTAAGTATGTCTTAGGCTAAAACAAGATTTCACTTAACCTTGCAGAATCACAAAATGGTTGATGTTGAAAGGGACCTCTGAAGGTCATCTGTTCCATCCTCACTTCTCATGTGGAGCCACCTATATCTAGCTGCCCAGGATCATGTCCAGATGGCTTCTGTATACCTCCAAGGATGGAGACTCCAAAACCCCTCTGGGCAACTTGTCCCGATGCTCAGTCACCCTCACAGTGAAAAGTGTTCCCTGATGCGCAGAGGAAACATCCGGTGTTTCAGTTTGTGCCGGCTGGCTCTGGTGCTCTCACTGGACACCACTGAAAAGAGCCTGGCTTCGTCCTCTTTGCACCCTCCCTTCAGGTATTTAGATGCATTAGTAAGATCCCCCCTGAGCCTTCTCTTACCTGGGCTGAACCCCAGCTGCGTAGCATCAAGCATTTTGAACTTCAAACACTGTCTTGCTCAAGTTAAATATCCAAATACCCCACTGAAAACATCTAGTTGCCTAAAAGTTCAAGGAACCCTCAAAGTGATAAGAATTGTAACCTGGTCTGTATTTTCAGTTCAGCTAGCCAAAGGTAAGAGAGGCTGCTAAAACTTCAAGACAAACTGGTGAGCTGCAAAATGCAATTCTATTAGGATTTGTTTCAGTGAAAACTTGATTTCTACAGACAATTCTATAATGGTCACTAAAGGTTGTCAAGATCTGGAAGGCTGTATAATTGCTCAATCATAGAAAGATAAAAGGAGATAATAAAGAAACTATACTACAAACAGTGAAGAACTATAAACAAGCTTCTGATTTAGAGCAAGCAATGCTTTAACAAGCCAATGAAAATAAAACTGTTTTTTCTATCCCTCTACAAGCTATTTGTGATGCAGAGAGTCTTAATTTTAGATTGGCTGCTTCTTCACTTTTTTTTTTTCAATGCATGAATGAATAAATAGGAACTTCAGAGTTATATATATGGCAAGAAGCAGAGCTCTGGCTACCCCTGTAAAAATCTATCCTAATGCGTCCAAACTATAAGTATTTTCAAGTTCTCACATACCCTGGAATTTTAGCACTTCAGACTCTCCTACAGCCCACTTTCATAACCTCGATGAAGCACTAAGCAGACTGTACATACACTGTTCCCACAAAGAGTGGCTGAACAGGCTTCAGCTCAGGGAATATAGGGCAAAAATCAATCTTCACTTCCTGTAATTACTTCAGCTCCAAATAATCCCAGGAAGAAACTCTTCCACATGCTCAACACCTATCTCCACTTTCTCTGCCAGCCCCATGATGGCGGCTAGATTTAGTGCCCTGTTTCAGACACAGAAGGGACAAAAGCTGGGTTAAAAGGAGGAATCCGAGGAGGAAAGAAGAAAGGTGTGAATTACCTAGGGAGCATGCACCCAGAAGGTGGGAAAAAACTTCTGACCGGCAGCTGGGAAAGTCAAAGAAACAGGCAAAATCTGCTCATGCACCATCCTGGAATGTACAATACTATAATCATACATCACCCAGACAACTCACAGAAGTGACATATGCTAGATGTAATTGTGTCTGTACAAACCTTATGCCCCCTATCTTTTTTGGTGCATAAATTGAAAATAGTCAATTAATAATCGGGTTTTTTTGTATGGTTTACAATTTTGCCTTCCCCATCACACCTAATGATTAAGCATGCGACTTTGCAATTTTTGTATTATTTCTGTAACATTGCTTCTCTATGATATGAAAATCCTATGAAAAATAATGGGCGGGGGGGGGCAGGTAATTAGGTTCATTTAAAAAAACACACCAAAAAAAAATCCCTATAGTGCAATTGGTTTGAAGAAAAAAATGTAAAAGAAAACTGGTTAATAATGTTCATGAAAACAATTTAATCAGCTGAAAACAAATCTTAGTACTGATGGACTCGATCATACCTCAAAATCAGAGTCTGTTCTCTGAATATCGTTCACCTCAAATCACCTAGGATGTGACAATCAATAACAATATGTCTTCACTTACGAGTTTCATTCATTTGTGCCCGTTTAGCCAACGGAACTGCATTGATCCGAATGGAATGACTCTGGCATTAAACTGGACATTGTTCGAATTTAAAATGTACCTGTCTGGGTATTGATAGCATTTTTAAAGGTGATTTGGCATGCTCCTGTAAAACACCACGGTAAGCAATTTTAAATAAAAAGTACATCAAAACACTATTGCTACTACTGTGTTTGCCGTAAACAGTCCTTTCTGCAGCAGCAGATCAGAGACACCACTGTGCAGGTAGCGGAAAATCTGTAGAACCTATGTCACTTAAAAGGACAAGAAACAAAACTTGGCCATTGTGTTAGAACGATGAAGTCCCTAGTCTTACTGTAGGGCAGCAGCTGTAGAGCCTGTGCCCTGGGAGAGGGAAAGCAGCCTCCTGCCCATCTCTGTCCTCCTCTGCTCAGCAGAAGTTGAGCTAAACAAGTTCAGCAGGAGAGTCACACAGCAAAGCATGGGACTTCTGGGCAATGCTGCAATGAAGGGGAAAGCAGTGGAGGACTCCAATCAAATAATCCTCCCGTCGTAGTTTAATCCCAGCTGGAAACTAAGCACCACAGAGCTGCTTGCTCACTTTCCCCCACCAGTAGGATCGGGGAAAAAGAATTGGAAGGGTAAACTGAGCAAATTCATGGGTTGAGATAAGAACAGTTTAATAATTTAAATATTACAGCAGTGGTAATAACATTAATAATTTTTTTAAAATGGTAATGAAAAGGAAAATAAACAAAAAAAGAGAGAGAAATAAACCCCAAGAAAGACAAGTGATGCAAATGAAAAACAACTGCTCGCCACCAACCGACCAATGCCCAGCCAGTCCCTGAGCAGTTGCCCAGCCATCTTTACCCCTAGTTTACATGCTGAGCACGATGTCATACGGTGTGGAATATCCCTTTGGTCAGTTGGTGTCAGCCGCCCCATCTGTGTCTCCTCCAAATGTTTTGTGCACCACCAGTCTACTCGCTGGTGGAGTGGTGTGAGGAGCAGAAAAGGCCTTGACCCTGTGTAAGCACTGCTCTGCAGTAACTAAAACATCCCTGTGTTATCAACACTGTTTCCAGGATAAATCCAAAACACAGCCCCGTACCAGAAAATTAACTCTATGCCAGCCAAAACAAGCAGACCTCCTCATCCTTAACAACCAGGAGCAAGCAAGGCTTAACTTCAAGTATTTATTGTACTTGGGGACTGCCCTTTAGACAGAAGTGAGATGCTAATTTTGCCAGTGAATGAAACAAACAGCTGTCCTTGAGATTATGCCTCAGATTGGCAACCACTTCTCATGTGAAATACAGATACATTTCTTTCATATCATTGTTTTATAGTATATGCCGTTGTAAAGAGAAAATATTTCCCTGTCACACAAGAAGTTTTGCTATTATGGGGTCCTGCTGAATAAAGTTAGCACCTCATAGCATCAATTTTTCCTAGAAATAGTATTTTTGCAAGAAGCCTGAAATTCAGAAGATATACTGGGTTCATAAGTTCACAACTGCTCACAGGAAGAATTTCTTCCTGTTCTCCTTGGGAACTCTATGCTAATTAAACTGACTGCATTCTTTATGTTGACAGATGTATTCTTCTGTATAAAAACAAGCAGAAAAAGATATTTCCTCATAGGGCATTTCCTATGTACTGCATATCCAAAAAATACATTAAAATGGTATGAAAAAGAAGGGATGATAAGCATATTCAGAGCAGGTTGTTCAATAAACAAAACACAACAAAAACCCCAACAACCATCACAACAAAAAGAAACATCCCACAAAATGCATAAAGATAATGACATCTCAAATTTCTCCAGGAACCATGGTGTGACTAAGAACTGTTCACATTTAATGTATTCATTGTCAAACCCGGCAGTTCTTATTTATATTTTTAATCAGGAAAAATATTTGAGGTTTCATCACAGCTTTTATATAAGTGAAGACTATCTACAGGGTCATCTGAAACACAGTGAAGGAAAAGCCCACTCCACTGAAGCAAGATAATGTCTTGCTAAGGATAGTAATTGTGCCAGAACGTAATCTGGAGTTTTTATTAAAGGTTCTAAAATTAAGGCACTAGCACTAGGAAAGGGCAAGGATCAGAGAGACATGGGAGACAACACAGTTGACTTCTCTTCTGGGTGATCAGAACCCCAGGAATCTGGGACACATATGCACAACTTAGTTACAAACATTAATGCAGGCTCAAATTTCTTGTCCTCTTTACAAGCTTCACTTCGTGCTCAGTAGAGTCAACAGAAAGTCTTTACTACTGTATAATATCATGCTTCATCACATCACTTAACATGAAAAATATTGTTCCTGAATCACAACAATGCCTTGCCTTGTGAGAAGCACAAATCATCTAAGAAATAGCCAGAAATGTTCAACAGTCAAAATAAAAATGCAGATAAATCCACTGGCATTAACTTCTGTATGTACTTTAGAACAAACTTCATCACCTACATCATTTACTTTTAAATGCAAGAATTAAATGGTAGCCTACAGTTAGCAGCATAACATCTTTCCTAAAATTGGCACATATTACAGAATCATTGGGTAAAAACACCTGACTAAAACTTTGTTAAACCAGTTCTTGAGAAAGCAATATCTTACTCTGTTGTTGGTGGTTTTTTCACTGTATCTACGACACGTTTCTTCCTTTTGTTTTGTTTTTAGTTACCATAGTACATATATAAAAAAGAGTTTTTAAAAAGTTGTAAATCTAACCTATGTACTGTGCTTGGTTTAGACAACTATTGTTTTACTCATTACATTTAGCATATATCACTTCCTTTTCTGTGTCATTGTTTCGTGACATACCTGAGGCCACCTTCTAGAAAGCTTAGAAGCTCTTGGCCTGATCATGATTTCACATTGAGACATTCCACTGCCATCATTAAGAGTTGCACAAGAGTAAATTAGAGCACAATGAAAACCACAGTGAGCCAAGCTTACACGGACTGGAGTCTACATTCAGTTGTAAAGTCAGACTAAATGAAAGGAAAAAGATTTAAACTTCACCTTTTTTAATCAGTCTTTTTCCTTTTGATACTCCCTAGGAAGCTCCTATTGTATTCCCGAAATAGCAAAACAAAATAATCATGATAACCCACTCAGACACGAAGTATCTGAATTTCATAATCAGTAGACAAAGGTCCCTGAGTCTCTGAGTCCCTTCAGGACTCCTAAGAGCACCTGTCGGTTCTGTCTAAAGGTAACAGAATATTGGAAGGCAAAACATGAGATCTGTGCTGTAGATCAGAACATCTTGGTCACGGTGATGAACTCAGTGAAAGGAAACTGTAGTTCACCAAAAATCACCACCCTCAAACATTTGCTTATTTTTAGTTTTAAATTAACTTTTAAAACCACACTAAGATCTGGGTTATTAGGCAAAGTATCTAACAGTAAAGACACATTATAGTAAAGCAGCCTCCGCAGTCTGAAGTACAGACCCTGCAACAAGTCAGAGCAGCAACTGTGGTTTCCAAAGAGTTCCCACTGCAGTAACCACCGCCCTGACTGCACAGGGGAAGCAGCAGTTCCAGCTTGGGCTTTCAGGGCTCTGGCACAGGCAAAGTAGGCAGCACAGCGGTGATCTTGTTCCTGCCCAGCAAGGTGCTGCCTTTGGGTATGACTTTACTTCAAATGCATGACTTTCTCAAGGTGTAAAGAAGTACCGTGCACACTGCTGGTGCAGAAGGATGCCATGGCAACAGCAAGGATAGTACAAGAGATGAATGTCATTTCCCGTTTAGAAATACAGCTGCACGGTCATATGTTGTAACTGAGATGCAACTATAGTGCTGGTCCACGGACACAAGTGAACTTGATTTACAACACCAATAGGTTTTTCCTACCAGGCTGCAGCAACTCATAAAACTCATACTAAACGCGACCTTGCCACACAGGAACTAGTTTTGCCTCCTACTCTCCTTACGACAAGAATGGGACAAATAGCTGACATTTCTCTGTTAACATTTACTCAAACAAAACAAAACAGAATTTGTTTGCCTCCTCTGCAGTTTGTGGTAAGAATGTGTACCTGGTCTGTCCATCATCTCTACTGAGGAAAACGACTGGTTGTTTCAGAAAAGAAGCGAGGACTGTGTTGCCCTAAGAAGTCAGCTGCTCCTTCTGCCCTCAGGCCATTTTCAACTAATAAACAAATATCTAAATACTGACATGATGTCAAAAAATAAAATATTTGCTTATGGTAATTCATATTATGCACTACTATCAGTATTATGGGTTTGCCTAATTTCAGCATAAAGTCTTGACTTCTTATTTTTGCCAAGACAAACAAGCCATTATTACATTTTTAGGTATTACTGCTCAGAAAAAAATCCCATTAACAAAGAAATATATTACTGGTTGAATTTCTCCCACCTCTACACTTCTGGGAGAACCCAGACCTTTGCTCCTTGCTTTTTAATTACAGGTGTGGTTTCCAGCTGGTGAAGCAGCCCCTTCACTCATGAAGGGAAGCCATACTCTACAAGAAACACGCAACTCAAGTAATTAATTTTGAGTGACCTGCAGTAAATCCTCCTAGAAGCGAGATATTTGCAGCAGCACCCTGAGCAGGGGTACCAGGGAGCACAGCATGGAGAGAGCAGCCAACAGTGGATGGCGCGAGCGGCTGGACTTGGCAGCAGAGCTGGCAGAGGGGCCAGGCACTGGGGGAAGGTGGGCGCTGGCCCCAGGGGCAATCAAATGCTGTCAGCCTCCTCAAGGGAGGTCTGGCTGTGAAACAACTGCAAGACCGCAATTCCTGCCTACCAGTTCGGCGCTGTGTTTCACACCACGCTTACGCAAACTCTTCCTGATTCAGTTTGGTTACTATTTTCTCATGATGACAATGTCTGCATTCAAAGACTGCACTTCTTAATTTTGAATTATACCCCTAGTCTGGGAAAGCAGCATTTTTTATCAGTGACACAGTAGAAAAATTAAATGGTCTGGTCAACAAACAAGCCCAAACGTGTCTGCCATGGCACACAGAGCTCAAATACTTCACTCAGCTGTTTAATGGGACGTAATGTTCACAGCATTACAACAAACTGCTCACTGTGTTTTCAGCTCACTCTGCTTTTATATCCTTGGCATAGATGTTTGACTACTGGCATTATTTCATACCAGGAAACTACAAAAACAGAGACGGAAATGATTACGTCCTACAACCTTATATCTTGATCCATGCCTCAAAAAATGATAGCTGCATACCACAGTAGTTCCTAATTGTTTTGGCAAAGGAGTTATACATCCTGAAAGACACTGAAGATTTAAAGTCCTTGATCCAAGTCCAAGAAGCATTTATGAACTTCAGCAGGTACAAGCTTGTGTCCTAATCTGGAGAGAACTTAATAGTGACATGCTGAGAAAAATTCAGTTTCCCATTGCTACTTTAGTCCAAACTTACTGATAAACATTTTACACTGACAAGAGTAGTACTAAAAGTGATTCCGATGGCAAACATCTGCAGATATCCTGCAGATGACCTTTCATTTGGGTTAAGAGAAAGGAGTAGGCCCTTCAGGCTTTCAGCAGATGAAGGACAACTCCATCGCCTTCACAGTGTAAAATAAAACTACTGAACCTGTACTTTTGTAGGTAACTGCTATTGAAGTATTAACACAATTAGTACAAAACTAATGTAATTATTCAAGAGGTTTGAGTGAAAGCAGCACCTGAGTGACCTACTGCAGACAACATATCTTACCGCCAAAGCACATGGTTATCAGATCAGCCCCATTTACTCAACATGATGCTCAAGAAGCCCCGAGCTAACAGTGTGATGGAACTGCTCTGTCCAAGAACTGGCTCAAATGACAGCTTCCATGGAAAGGCTCACATCTGAGTTGCAAATTGAATGAAAGAAGTTCCTGAAATCCTTCCCTGCGGTGTCCACACCAGAGCCAGTTACATTCTCAGGATTACCTGAAATATCAGGATATGATATAAGGACCAACTTCCCAAAATAGTGATTTTTTTTTTAATGATATTGAGACCTTTATCTTCTGAAGCCATACACCCAAGGCATCTAAATTTAGCTTTCCTCTTCAGCCATGAAGACCAGAAGATGATTTAGTGTTTTATTTCAGTATTTTACTAATAAGTGAATCCAAGAAGCATCAAGTATTATGAGACCTGGCCACTCTTAAATCAAGGATGAAAATGGTCTTTTGAGTACGTGTTGATGCTAGAGAACTTCAGACATTCCAGAACCAAAAAGTACAATATAAATACGAAGGCCCTAAACTGAGCATCCTCCAAGGTGCATCTAGGCCTTGCTGCAACTATAATTCTGTCTTTAATTATAATTTGTCTTTTCAGTGCTTTGAAATTGAAATAAAATTAAAATAAAACCATTATAGCTCACAACCAAAATCACTGAACCCTAACATATTGTAATTTCTAAGACCTGCACAGTTCAGGCTACTTCACTGGTTAAATAAAAGTTTATAGCACTCAGTGCTCCTGTCTAAAATACACACTGCAAAGTCGTCTTGTTGGGAATTTCATAATACACTAAGTCACAAAATAAAGGCAAATTGTGAAAAAATCTGAAACTATAAGGAAAAAAAAGACTACACCTCAGGCCACTCAAGTCATTGTTCTGCTTCTCAGTGCCTATATATGCCTATATATGCCCTGTCTTGTTGAATACTTCACACATCCCTCTCCCCCCTGCTCCTCAAAATGTAAACTGGGCAAACAAACTAAGATGCACAAATTACAGTATGGAAGACCTTTAAAATGGTATTATGAGCTAAGAGCAGAGCACTGATTCCTCCAAGTACTATTTACATTACTTGAACTGAAATTGGTGAAAATAAATGTTGTGCCACTGTACCCCTTATCCACAAGTTATTTTGATATAACTGAACTACTTGGGAGGTTTTGAAGGCGTAAAGTAAAAGATTCATATAAAAATCTTCTTTCTGCAACTTCTCTCAAGACTTTTGTCATTGTCACCCATGTATTTTCCCAAAATATGAAAGAGTTAGAACAAGCCTTCTGCACAACATAATGTTCTTCAAGACCCGACTCCTCTCAAAATCTATCATTTGTCTTTGTATTCCTGCCATGTCCATACAGATTTCATTATTCATGCAATGCGAAATGTTTGAGGTCCATAATCTGTTTTCACATCAATCTATTTCTGGTTTTAAGCAAGAGATCTCCCTTTGATTTAGGAAATGAAAGCAATCAAGCCACAGAGAAATAACCAAATTCGGTATTTTTAGACTATATCCACATTTTGGAAAAAGAGGCATCTACCAAAAATACATACCATAGATTTAGGTTTTTTAAACCTAGCAAATTAAGTGTAAATGTGAGTTGATTTTAATACTTCACATATTTAAAAAAAAAATAAAATACAGGTACGTCGACGGATTTGCACACTTGCATGAACTGTGCATGCCAATTTTTACTTGCACATGTTTAACGAAGAAGACGAGGCCGTGGGACTCGTGCTTCAGGGAATATAAACCCTTTCAGAATCCTTAAGTATACCAGCAGATCTGCAAGGAAGTGCTCTGCATGGAATGCAAAATCAGAAGTCAATGAGGTAAAACCATATTATTCTTCCCTCTCCCCAGATGCAGCACTATAGGATGGATAGGGGCAGGGGAGGGAAAGGCAGAGTGGCATGGCTAAGGAGTTCAGGGAGGAAGTGTTTAATCCTGTAACTTGTCCTGAGTGCTTCGCTGAGACCTTCCCAGAGTCCAGCCCAGTCAGGCATCATTCTAATCAGGCATTTACATTTTCAAGGTGCACATCAGCATTACGCCCTAGCAATACAAACATTTGGTAGGTGCCATATGGACACACGCAAAACACACAGTGCCTGCTCAAAGGGTCTGCCCCGATCTTTAACACATGCGTAGTCCCTCTGATATCGTCAGCTGCTTGTGCATAACGATACAAGCCAGCTCCTCAGCACTGAAGTGAAAGGGAGCAATGCTGACTGACTTACCCTGACTGAGGTACCCTGAGGTTACTTCCATCCTTCTACTAAGTCTTTGCATTAGGTAAAATATAACGCAATCAAACACAGGAAATACAGGTAGAAAATGAGGAGGGTAGAAAGAAAACACAGAAACAGATTTACACTTGTTTACCAGGAATTGCACAAATTACAGTTTACTTTTTCGAAAATTTCTGTTTTAAATAAACCTAAAGCCTAGATAATACATATATCACATATTATTTAAAAAAAATTACAATTATTTTTGTCTCTATCATTACAAATACTGCCTTCAAAGTAAATTTTAACATGAGATTTTGCTAACCCTTGAAAACATTCAGAGTTCTTCCTAGATAGGACACACTTGAGAGAAAACTTACTATGCTTCGTTTCCTGTAATTTTTAAAAATATAATTCAAAGCTGCTGGATATCTGCTTTGTCCCTGGGTCAGAAAAAGGTAGAGCTTCACAACATAAAAATTAGTAAAAAAAAAAAATTCTGAACAGCTAAATTGGGAAATATGAACAACTGAATGTGAAAAGCTGGATGACATCCACAGTTTTGGGGTGTGTACTCTTGCAAAAACCAGCAAAAGAATAAACAATCAGATAGCCAATTGCTGTGGGAATTAAAAGTAGTTAAGCTTTCACACAGAAATAGGGAATGCAAAATGGTGGGTTTTAGTAGTTTCCAGTGTAAAGCAAGAAGACTCCTAACATGCTGTCACATCCTATCAAGGTCAAACCCGATCTGCCTTCCTGATGAATCAATACAATACTGCATGAAGACAATCTGAGAGGCAGAGGATACTAAAACTTCAGTATTTTAACGCTAGTGTGGAGTGCATGATGGGACATTTTGCAGGTACCTTCATTTTTTTATTATTAGAGAAGCACAGGAATCTCAGTGATGTCAAATGGGGCTGAAGGTGCTCTTAATTTCTGAAAATGAGGCCATTTGTATTTAGGTACAGAAATACAGATATAGCTCTGGGATGCAAGTTAAAAAAATGTAGCCTTTAAAAATAAACAGTGAGGATTATTAGAAGTCAGAACAGCTAGGCTAAGTAACCTTGAAATTATCCCCATTTTAAAAATATGATTAACAGACCTGTATACATCCCTACAAAATAAACTGTTTGCTTATAGTTCTTCACCCCCCTCAGAAAATAACATTTTAGACAAGAATAGTAAACCATGACAGTGTCTCTGCCAGTGCTCCTGGTAATATCCTTCAGCTTACATGCACATGTTCATGCATGCATACATGAATGCACAGCATAAATACATGTGTGCACATGTACATGTTAATTTGGGAAAGCTATAACTATTTTAGCGACAATTTCAGTGTTAACAATACTTCATAGGCAGAATTCCAGTACTGGGGCGGGGCGGGGGGAAGCCACCCTAAATCTCCATTTGAAAATGTAGTTTTCTGCACAGAGAATAACTAGGGAAACAGATTAAACACGTAACGGTTCTTCATCGCCCTTTGTCAGGCTCTGCCTCAGCAGTCAGGTTCTACCAACAAATGAGAACTGAAAACTCAGGATAAGCCTTATAAATCCACGCCTAGGCATGAGCCTGAATAGAGGGTTTTCCCAAACGTCAGCCGAGTCATCCCACCAGCTGTTACTAGAGGTTCAATTTACCACTTGGCTGAAATGCTACTCCTTTTCCTTGTTGCTTGCCCCTGCCAAACTAGATGTGGTCCCTGTGCCTACTTACCCCAGCTGAAGTTTCTCCAGCTTGACCCGCATTTTCTTTAGGGCTCTGCCCTGTTGTACATACTCCCTTTCTGAAGTGCGGCTTCTGAATCTCAGAAATTTGCCAGCATCTCGTCAGTGGCTGGCTATCTCCACATGTCCTTAATTCCTGACCACCATTCTGGGGTCCCACTTTTGAATCCTTCCCACTGGAATCAAGTGTATACATCTTAGTTGTATTTCTTAGCTTTCTACGATGTCGCTGCTTTTTCTTACAGCACCAATTTCTCCACCAATCTTTTTAGGCGGCCTCCCTGAGACAGTTTCAATTATGATTGTCGTTATTGTGACAGAATTGTATTTGTATATGGCTTGCTTGGTGGGTCTTGTGTCACTGAAGCTACAAGTTATAAGCACCTTTCATCTATAAATTAATGTAGACATAGCTGAACTAAGATTTTCAGCTGAAACATCCTCTTTTGCCCTGATACAAATAATTCTTTGTATTCTCTTCTTGACTAATATAAATACTTCTTTGCATTGATTTCTAGATATTTAGGTAGAAAAATGTGCCTCCAACAGTGCTGAGGAAGCATATGGGAAAAATACCAACTTAAATATTGCTTTGCATGAAAGAATCTTTCCCTTCAAAATCTACTGACAAGAATTTAAAATTTGTAAATGATCATTTACAAATGAAAACTTGATTTGGTAATTTTAATTAAAGATTTGGATTAATTAGTAACAGTTTGCTTCCTAGAGGAAATAACTCAGTTTTCAAATTCCCCTGAAAAAACCACACACTGTGTTGACAGTATTATAAAGAAAACCTAGAGAAACATAAATGTGTCAGTAATGAGTCTTTAAAAAATCAGAATATCAAAAAAGTGTTACTAAGGACCAGTACTGTACAAGTAGCAATGCACAGATTTGGGACCATAAATTACTGACATTACCTTCTCCAGATGTTTTGTGTTAAACAGTTTGTTGATATGTACAATTATTTAAGATGTAAATACGCAGAAACAGTACATTCATAGCTAATTCACAGTAAAGAATACTGCTCATCAGAGTAAGAGTAGAACCTTTTATTATGGTGTCACTACTTAAAATAAACCCTCTTCAGACATTATGTAGGATCAGACTTAATAGATTCTGAGCTTAAATAACTATTAAGTAATCAGCTGTAATGGTCTGGGTGGTAAGAGTCTCCTGTAGGATGTCCTACCTCCACCTCTTTGCAACAGCTGCCAAACCACCCACTCATCCCATGGACCAGAAACCTTTTAGAAACCTCAGAGTGCCCAAAAAGAGCAGCTCCTAAATTCTGACATGGGTCAGGACTAGTACTTGCGAAAGATCTGTAGAACAGCCTCAAGATTTTTCCTTAGGAGAGGCCCCTACCAGGAGAGCCATACAAATGGACTTGTGGCCAAGGGTGTCAGTGAAAGTGTTGTCAGATCCCAGGCATTATTTGCTACCAATGCACACCTTATTAAAAAAAAAAAAAAAAGGAAAGAAGGAAAAAAGAAACATATATTTTCACTTTTCTGGATAAACAGTGTGCTGGATTTTTCTGGGTAAACAGTGGGCGTTGGTCTTCTCACCAGCTGGATGATAAACACATGCATTCTGCAGCTAAAGGTAATGAAGTATCCTCAAGACTAAGCCAGTCTTTCTATTTCAGGGCAGATCAGTAGCGTACCATGGCAGGCGGATCTGGCAGGGCCACACAGCTCAGGCGGCCATCCTTATAAATAACTGCTGATTGACCAGAGACTGCTTCAAGCCACCCGAGGAACTATGGCAATGAAAATACTGCAATAAAATAAGCTACAATGAAGCACAAAAGAGGTACAGAGGTGAAAAAGGTAACTCTCATTCAAAATTGTGGAGGAAGAGATATTCTGCACTTTCAGCATTTCCAAAGCTTTCAAGGTGGTAAAAGTAAAGTTCTCTGAAGGAAATTCTACAGTGTTTTAGTTGCAGTAAAATGAAGACAGCATGTTAGTCCATTACAGCTACAACTAAGCTTCTCAGAAGGGACATTTAACTCTAGTCAGTTTGCTATAGTATAGAAATTATTTCTTCAGTCTGCAGTATCACCCTTTTCTTCATATTATCTTAAAATACCGAACACATTCTTTCCTTCCCTAGAGCCAATATGTACATCCATGCTTGGTCTATCTACCTTCCTTTTTGCATTTTGTTTCTAAGGTCCATTGTGCTCTCTAACGAATGTCGCATGCAGTTATTAAAATGATTTTCTTCAGCAACCTCCTCGATAATGTGACTTCCCTAAATGATGCCTTCTTTGGTATTCTTCTGCCATTTCAAATAAAAATATTTTTAAAAAAATCCAAGGCTCTCCATAAATCTTTTAAATTGTCATTGGTTCCTGCATGGTTATTTACAGGAATCTCATCTTTCATAGAGTTTATTTCTCTTGCCTTGCTTTGCTTTCAGACTGCTCTCCCTGTCTCATATGGCTGACTCATCACCCAGTATCAAGCACTTGAGACTCAGCTTTGAAATCCCTAAAGCTCACCAATATGAAGAATCTATGCCATTCATTGGTTAAATAAAAATCTTGAAAGACAGTATCTTCTCCTTTATCTCCAAAGTCATCTGGCATATTCACATAGAGTTTTCAAGTTCAGATTAGATTCTTTGAGTGAAAACTTATTTTTTCATCTATAGCTCCTAACTACATACCTAATTACACAAAGAATTTGATGATCAGGTTTCCATGCCTGTACAAGCAGACTTTGCCATTTTGTTAAGGTAACTCTATCATTAGAAGACAAATACTGACCACAGAAACTTTACCGCAGTCACTGAACCCGGTGGCTAACTGATGCTGGAGCAGGTTGCCACTAGACACTTAATTCCTCTGAATCCTCCACATCGAAATTTGTCCAAACCTCAAAAGAACGTGGTACACCTCACCAGCTCCTCTATTTTTTTTTTTTTTTTTGCCAGTTGGCACTGATTTGAAGAACCTAACATTACTACCAGAGTAAATTGGCAGCATTTTTGTAATGCTCTAATAATGATTTCTGCTCTTTTCAGGTTTCAGAGAAAAGTTTCATACCGAGAACTTTACAGCAGCTATGAAACCTAAATTGTATCAGGCTAGTATAAAAAATATACTGATATAAAAAATTAAAAACTGTATAGCATGCCATAAAATATTTTAAGAATACTATAAAAACTTGGTAGCCCTATTAAAATATCTTGACACTTAGTTTTGCCAATGTATGTAGAAAATAGGGTAATCCAACAGGACAGAATTTGATATTTTTAAACATAGGGAGAGAGAGGCACAGTTAAGTTTGCCTTAGGTCACAGAAGACAGTAATTTATGATCTCTTGAAGAAAGACTACCCACCCACATCACAATCTCCCAACAACAGGATAGTTTTGTTTTAAAAAAAGCCAATATCCAGAACTGGTGGTGCTTAGGACACGGGCACCTGAGTTATTCCGTCTGCAAGTTTTCATCAATGCTGTATTTGTTCTCAGCTTTCCTGGCTCCGCCCAGTGTTCATTGTCTTTTGGTTTCATAAGCACTAAAAATAACCATTATCTGAAGAAGAACCTCCTTTCAAGAAAACAAACAAAAATCCAAACATAAATTCAACAAAAGCATTATTTCCTTCTGATGTTTTTGTCATGATTTCAAGTTCTTCATGAAAACAGCGTATGGGTGGAGCCCCGCACAGACTGAAAGGGCAGCTATGACCTCAGTTACAACTTTTGTTAAAGCAGGAGAGGGGTCAGTGCCTTTTCCACAGTGTTTACAATCTGTGAGGCTCTTTATGGGGTGTCACTTCCCAGTATTTTTGTTGGTTTGTTTTTTTTTTTTTTTAATAAAACGTCACTGCACATTACTATATGACAGAGATGCAGGATGAATAGATAAATGTGTTTATCCTGTTTATTTATCAGTCATAATTATTACATAATAATTATTGAAAAGCATGGAAATCTGCAGCTTCTGCCTGCATCTCTTGTATTTCATATACTCGTAATCAGGTCTTTATTCCACAAATGTAAGAAAAGGCAGTTTGCCTTCCAAGCAGGGATGTTGTAAAGATAAATGCCTTAAAAACTAGGAGAACCTTAAATAACATAGTTGTGGGAATCATACAATTGCAATTAAATGCTATGAATTTGCTATGAATATGTTGCTGTTTCTTGTCAGCAGAACTGTACTTCATAAAAAGGAATAAAAGGATGTTTCATTTGGTTTTACTACTTACCACAGCACTTCTACATTTGCTATGTTGAGGCTTTGTCAATTAAAAAATGAACTATGTACTCTATTAAGTACTCTTACATTTGGGGTGAAGTAATCATTTTTGGTTTAGATAATAATTTGATGAACTGGACTTGAAATATCTGTGTGTGTTGCTTTATTACGCACAGTTTTACATATGAATTTGTTAAATCTCCAGCTTCACACTGCTTAAGATCTTAATTCCAGACTGAAGATCTAAAAGTGACCCCCAGAAACCCAAGGCTTGCTGAAAGACATGCACAGGAGCACAGTATTCATATTAACAAAATTCAGTACAGAAATTAAGATGAGTGTATCTATTATATCCAAGCTTCAATAGTCAAGCTGTCCCAAAACCTGACAAGCAGAGGACAAACAAGCAAAGAGATTTGATACCCATTCATACAATCTCCTGCCAACAAGCAGGAGTGCATACAGCCCCTAAAACACTGAACTCGACAACATGAAGTTATACTTCCAAACATTTTCCTCTCCAGTATGGTTTCATTATATCTGAGCTCCACAAAGTCCATGTTGAGAGATGCTGCCTTTGAACAGAGCAATTTCTGCTACTTCTGTAAATTTACTGTATTAGGCAATCTCGACTTGCAAAGTACGAACTGCTTATCAGAACAGGTAAGAGAACTTACTCATTTTGACAACTTCCTCCTTTCTATGTCCTTATGTGTTCCCTTTTTCATTTCCCCAGCACATTCTTGAGTACTTTTTGTCAGGATAACCTGAGGCAGCATATGCCCAACCTGCAGCTAGTTTTGAGCGTAATTAAAAACACGGAAATGCACTGCTCACTGCTCAGTTGACAGTTTGAGGTCTGTCCCTTCAGAGGCATCCAGCCTTTACCACCTGTGAACACACACACACACACACACACACACGCACGCACACACATGCACACACATTTACTTCAATGTAAAGTTAATCGACCTGAAAATATTTGTCAAATGGAGAAGAGATTCATTGTGCCCTTTTTCACTCCACCTCTCACTATTACGTGCTCACAAAAGAAACACCATCACCCAGGACTGAACTCTGACATTATGTAGGTGATCAGGACAAGGTGATCACATACTCTGTTCAGGTCAGTTTCATCTGGCGCATTTTGTGTTGGCTTCTCCAAAACCCCTGTCCCAGCCTTCAGCAAATTACCTAGGTTCCTCCTCAAGGACAACACATCAGCTGCAAAGCCCTGCACGTGTTTTCTATACACCAGTAAGAGGCTTATACAAGTATAGTGACTATATTTTAAATCTATATTTGATCTCAGTTGCAAGGAAAAGTTTACATGTATACATTCTCTTAATTTTGGTGTTAAGATGGGTGGAAAAAGGGAAACTAGTGAAATTAGATTATTAGATTATGCATTATATCACTAGCCAACAACTTAATCTGATTTTGTCTTTATTGGTGAACAGCAAAGCACAGTCAGTCTTCACTGTGGTTACAGAGGCCTGCTGAACTTAAAAATCCTAAACTTGGGATTAATCTGCTACAGTGACTTTTTCTCTTTAGCACTAGGTTCGTTGGTCTCATTCTGAAGCGTTTTTCCCTGTGATTTTGCTTTTTGTGTCTATGTGAAAGGAGACAATTTTCCCTCCAAATAAAGCACAGCTTTTAAAGGGTAAATCTGCCAAAGCAGCTTATGTCCAGCATTTCTGGCAATCAGCCACCAATTCTGTCCAGCCACTGAGGAAAAAAGATTTCTGGAGAACAGATGATCAGCATCCTGTAGCACTGGTTTGAGACAGAATGAAAGAGGTCATGTACATGCAGCATATGGCTTTCAGTGACAACCTATTGAGTTGTATCTTCAGATCTCAGCATCTCAGGTTAAATGTTACTATGCCAGAATATAAAACTAGAAGACAATGCCTATAAATCTAGATGACAATGCCTAAAAATAAATCTGAACCAATAACCACTGCATGGTTTTAATTACATGCAAATACCAGCTATTACCAAGCTTTTCATTCTTTCTGCCTCTGGTTCTGCAAAAAAAAAGGTTAAAAGTGTTGAAATTTAGGTAATGCTAGAGTAACTTATTCTCATTCCAGTCAATTTTTAGTAAAAGACCTAATGAAATTACAAGTTTTTGAAGTGTAAAGGAATCCAAGCAATAGGTTTTACTAAAAGAGACCAGAGAAAACTAGAAGGTAATAATTGACTAGTCAGAAACTAGTCTCATTACATGGACTCGGGGCTTCAAATTATTTGGAAACTGAAGTAATGACCTAGAAAACAAGGCCCCTTTATCAGGAAGACAGAAGAAATAGAAGTACTTCTTCATAACAGACTAATGAACAGCTCTTGCTGTACAATTCAGAACTCATCGCCACAGCAAGTGCAAGAGAATGCTGCAGTATGAGAGATGCACGACCCAGCATCCACCTATCACCTGGTAATCAGCAGACAAACCTTGATAGGGAGCAAGCAAGTAATGATGGCACCTACATTTTGATTGTACTCAGAACTAAAATTACTCATTCAGATGAAAGACTTCTCCTTTTTGAGTATAAGGATTTTGAAACAGAATACCGAGATCATAGTCAGAAATCTAGGTTTGATTTCTCAACAAGGTGGATCCTCAGAGGAATGCAGATACGACTTCTGCTAGCAGATATTGTACAGTGCCTCCACAATAAACTACTAGAATAAAACCAAACTTTAGGGCAAACATGCTCTTAGATGTTGATTGTAGACTGAGACAGTTCACAATCAATAACACAGTTAAAATTCTTGCCATGGTATTTTTTATTTTAGAGATGTAAGCAGCTTCTCTCTTCATCATTTTTCAAAGTAATGTTATTGTTGTTCTCTATCCAATCTCCTTTCCCGACTTTTTTTTTTTTAATATTTCTACCTATCAGAATGCTACATGGGTTCATTTTGCTTTTATTTAATTTTTCTTTCACTTCTGCGTATATTCCTGTGTATTAGTTTGTGCTGTTTCCTTGAAAACATTATCCACAGCTTTTTAGTGAACTTTTAATTACAAGTTTATCTTGCTGGTAGAGGCAAATGAAACATTAAAAGCCTTTCCTTTTTTTTTTTTTGGGGGGTGGGGCGGGGGGTGGAAATGGACTTTTTCTCTTTAAGGCCATTTAATCTTACACTCAGCTCCAATTTCTGTATTTTACACTTTCTCCTTTGACAACAATAACAGGTAAGTGTCCAGAATTTTGATCAATCAACTACCATCTTTTCCTTCCCTACAAAGAAAGTTCAATGCACTCTTTTGTCTAAGTTTGTTTATATCTTTCTTTTGCATTACCCGTGACAGTACCATAATTCATCTTGATACTTTTAAACTTCATCATAAGCTGGTATTTAATGAACTCAGTAGAGTTTTAGGAACTGATTTACTCTTTCTGACTGCACTAAAGGTCATACTGCATCCTACACTTTCGCAGTAGTGGGTGAGAATGAGACCTTCCTCTGTTCCAATTCCCATCTGGAAAGTGATATTAACTATCCTTACCACCCTCACAGGTCAAAATGTCCTACCTCATTATATATTTGCATACCTCTTTCAAAATCCAACAAAAAAATACCATTATTTAATCTCATTCATAAACCTATGTAACTTCCTATTCAAACCTGAAGACTCCTTACTGATAAATATAAATCCGAACTGTAATTTTTTTGTGCAGACACAAGTTTCACACACACACAGGCAGTATGAACTATTAGTCTCTTAGAAACTAGATGTAAACACAACAGTTAACTGTTCGTGATTCTTTTATTTATTCAAATCACTTCTGGCAGTTGATCACACCTCCAGCTTTCTTAGTAACCACACAAATGAAAAGGCAGGCTCAAGATTATGAAAGAAGAATTATGCAACAAGGCAGTGTACAAGCTCACAAAAGAGTCCAAACAAAAGGCGATTCTGGAAAGCAAGACCAAGAAAGCAGATTATACAACTAAAGTCTTTTCCCTTCCACGATACATTGCGATGGAGATACCGCACATTTTCTGCTTCTGGGACAGTCTGTCATCCAGAAAAAAAACCCACAACAAACCAAAAAAACCTTCTGTCTCTTTGTGAAGCAAAGAGCAGAAGCTTCACAGTAAGAGTCAGAGCTTTGTATTCAAAAAAGGTTTAATTTAAATGAAAAGGCAGCAATCCAGTCCTTCATTATGGCTATTATTTTTTGATGGGATGAATACATATTGTAGAAATGTAAACAAGGCTGTCACATGGCTTCACTTTTATATAATGGACATGGCACTAAAGAACAAAATCAGTAGTTCCAGGATAGCCCACTGATAAGAAATATTAAGTACACTGAGTGCACTAAACACATTTACAAATAATAAATTTTTGATTTCTGAATGCTTATACCATTGAAGATTTTTAATCTATTTTGTGTTTATGGATCAGATTATAAAGTACTTAAGTCTTTGAAATCAAAGAAAGGCTTCTAAGGAGGTATAAAATAATGCACATCATGCATTATATGTTAATATCTCTCTCTAGGTGCCCAAATGTCTTTTCAAATCTTACTCTTCCTGCATTGCACAACTTCACTAATGCAAAGCAGCCAGAAATCCAGGTTAATTAGCCTTATGTCCTGTCTAATCAGTCTCAAACCGGGGTATGATTATCCATGTTTTATTACTGAAACTCACATCTGCTAACAAAGCTTTATGCCCAGAAGACCTCTGCTAACATGGTGGCTTGATCACGTTTGCTTTTTCACTGATTTGTGATTGATCATTGGATGGTCTTACTTCTTCCTGTCCACATGCTTGACTTCTGGCTTCCTTAAGCATCACCTCACCCCATCATGGCCCCAGTTTCTGAGACTCCACTGGGGGAAAAATGCCAGCTGGGCTGCAAATCTCAGCAAAGGGTCTATTCATGAACATTTTTGTCCTCATTTGGATGGGAGCACAAGCTTTGTGACTTAGATTAAAAGGTATTTCTTGTACTTCTCACTATAACAAGGCACATCAGCTTCACCCATGTGCGAATGGAATAGCAGCATGCAGGCTACAAAACAGCCCTCAAGCACGTAGCCAGTCCAACTAGTAACAGAGAAAAATTGGCTGGTACAATGGCTGGCTTAATAGCTCATAATTGTTGTAATTGGTGATGGTGATTCTCAATTCTCTCCTGAAAAACAACATGGTGTTTCTGGACTATCCAGTGGACCTAAACAGGTGTGGGGTTTTTGTTGTTGTTATTAACAGGAGTCAAGGAAAAGAGAAAATTCATCTGGAGCTGCAAGTGTCTACTGAGGAAGTGTCAGTTTGCAGTCTCAGTTCTGACTCAGTACCAGGAATGGCTGCACCACTGGAACCTGGAAAAGCCTAAGGATGTCTTGGCAGATGAGACAATAAAATAGAAACACTGTACAAATACAAAAAAAAAAAACAGAAGAGATAGGACTTTACACAAGCTCAACTGCAATAATGATTTATTTTAATTGCCTTGGGAGAATGAAAGCACAGTCCAAAACTGAATTTACCACAAATAACCTTAATTTCTTATCAACAGTCTCCACTCCTTAGCGAGCGATTTTTTTCTTTTTTCATCTGCAAAAGCACTACAAGAAAGTAAATATTTTGCTTTGCTTTGCTATACTGGCTTGGCCTTGTATCTTCTTGAATACTGTGATCTTGTGGGTAAGGGTTTTTTGTTTTTTTTTTTTTTCCCCTCCAAGACCGGAAAGCTAACAGTAATACTCTTCACCTACTGTTGCTGTTATAGTTCATTCCCCTCACCTTATGGAAAGAAGATTTTTCCTTTGTTTTAATGAGCTTAAGATAAAGCCTTTACAGAACAGCTGCTGCATTCAGAAGGTCTGGAGTGAGAAGCTTCCTCACAATATTGCCTTGAGTAAAGATGTACAGAAAGCCCACACCAACATATGGTCCTTGCACTATTTGGTGAAGAAGCTGTACCTCTCCAGGTATGCCAATGATAACCCCCAAGCAAGCTGGCAGAGTCATGACAGCCCATGCAGTTATGACAAGCTACACCAGCTGGCCTGTATGAGTAAGGTGCAGAAAGCATAGGAATGGTGTAACACATTTGCACAGCACTACGGCATCTCTGTAAGGGGATGATGAATTTTCCCTGGGAATTATACTGGCAACAGCTAAAAAGAAATGCAGTGATTTGGGTAAACTAAACTGTAACTCTCACTCTGCAGCAATGGCTATGTAGATACAAGATGTTATTACATGTTCCAGATGTAGCTCCTGCTAGGGTAAATACAATGACAGTCTTTAGCTTGGAGATTCATAGGGTTTGCAGGTTTGTGGCACAAGCCTAACTGTTATAAAGAGATTACATACACTCTCCATAGACACTTAAACCAATGTGCACCTGTGAGGGCATAATCCTCTTAAAAGTACTAAAGACTGTGTAACAAATACTGAAATGTAATCACATAAAATCAAGTGAAATTATAGCAAAAGAAGCCTCACAAATTATCTCTCTTAATATGTTAAAGTTTATGTACCATGTAATGAAACTCCAAACAATATTTCACAATGATATATGTTAACAACAATGACTCCTCAGCAGGTAATGCATAAAAGACAGATAAACTGGAGAGAGAGGGGAGAGCAGGCTGAGGTGTGGGGTCCTGGCCTCCAGACAGTCTGTGCTGGGGCTGGGCTGGAGCCCAAGATGAGCCATCCTCACCATGTAGTAACCTGGCATTCTTCCACGCTTACCTGGAGGTTACTTATCCTGAAACATGGGGAAGCTTTTCTACCAGTTTCTTAACAGTTCTGATATTGAATTACAATAATCTTTGAGAATCCAAAAGAAACCAGGATCTGTTTCAACTGACAGGATATAGGTTAGTTTTCATCAGCAGCCCTAGTTCCTTTACACATAGTCTGAAAAGAACATTATAAGTGGACCAGCCCCAAAATAAAGTCTACTAACAAATGAGAAAAATAAAAACATACACCCCAAAAAAAAGTAACCAGAATTTGAATATAAACTGAAATATAAACTGAAAAATATTAGCTGTGCAATTAAGTAACCAGTTATAACTTCCTGCAATATGAAATGGATTTCAGACATCTCATCTTAGTTTAGTGTGGAGAAATAAATTCCAAAGAGCTACAGGGTGGTTTTGGTGGTTTTGGTGTAATTTTCTCTTTTTATTTCTTTCTTCTTTTTTAAATATACTATTGGATTCTTGTTGTGTTGTTGACACTTTCCTCATAAGGCTGCTTCTCATCTTAGATGAAAGAACAAGTAGTCTGTTTTCTTGCACACAGTAATAGACCATTCACTCGCATACATACAACCGCAATCTGAAAAACCTCAGTGTGAGTCTAAAATTAGAATGCTGTGATATGACTCACAAGGAGAAGCTTTGTGACAGAAACTAGGATATTTTTAAGCAAATGAAGTCTAAAGAGCAAAATAAAAACGGCATTCTAGAAATAGTCTGTGGAATAAATTGCTAATAATTGTTATATAATAAGTGTTAATTTTTATCTGTATATTTTATCTACGCGCAAGTCTATTCTCTGAAGTATATTATCACCCTGATAATTAAAGGTGATGAAGCTCCTGATTTCCACAAAAGGGCAAAACAGGATTACAGGAAAACAATATACCTTTCTCACTAAAATATTTCACCTTTACACTACAGAAGCCTCTACATCAGTATACAAGCATGACCAGCAATGGTTCCTCTACAAAACTATTTCAATGCTTATTAATTAGAACCTAAGGGCAAGAGACATGTCCTCCTGTAATTTTCAATTCCTCCAGTATTAAAAAACAACAGAGGTGGCACTTCAATAGGGAGGGTTATTTATGGTGATGACAATTTGCTACGGTTCAAGTCTAATAATACCCCAACATGTACAAGATGTACTGTAGGAAGGTAATACAGCAAAGCTGTGAGAAGAAAACGTTTAATTTCTCAAGCCTGCAGTACTCTCTAGTATAAACAGGAAATTAATTAGATGTCACAAAACAGACAAATGAGAAATGTCATAACCTGCACAGAAAACCCTGACATCATAATACTTTGAAGGTATTCTGCTTCCCGATACCCCCAACCCAATGCTATTACTAAAATAACTGCCTGTCTAGCAGCCTGTCAGAATAGAGGGGGTGCTCTCAAACACACTCATCACCATTATAGTTTCCTTCTCAAAATCTTTATCTTCACTAAACCCTCAAAATTGACACATAATTGTTCCTATTTAGACTTCCTGAAATACCATCCCTTTCACACCACTAACAAGTATGGCAGATGTTATTTTCAGATAAAGTCTTAACTGAAAACAGTTTTTGAGCCTCAGATAGGGATTTATCACAAGCAACGTTAAACAGCTGCTGTGTGGATGTCTACACAAGAACTTGTCAAACCAGACTGAGCAGAGTGGAGCTGCTTAAGACCGGTTCATATAAAATACAAGGCACCTGAAGTGTTTTGGATCTCCACTGCACTTCAGAAGCATCATTTTTAACCACTGCCTGTAAAATGATCCAAGGAAGATTCTCCTCCTGCAGCAAAAGAGTCAAAAGAGTCTATTTTCCCTTAACACACACTTAACACACTCAATACATGAGTAATGAATTGCCTTAGTTACAAGACTTCCTCACCTGAGAGACTAATAATTTTCACTAGCATCTTTTGTAACTGAAGAATCTTCTAAATCCAAGAAAGCTGCAAGAATCGAGCTAGGACACTTCAGAGAGTGAAAGATTTCAAAGAAAACGCAGCAGCAGCAGCAGGACTACATGGAACCAGTATACACCAGCAACTGGACAGAAAAAAACCTTAAGTGGTGGAGTATTTGTAACGTGGAGGTTAAACTCAACTGCACAAGGCAAGCAGCAAGCCCCTCCTGACCAGGCACACCTTTTCAATTTCGATCAAATTTACAAATGTGATCTTGCAGTTTGATTTTGCAGATCATAAAATGGAGAACTCGCCATTTGCCTTTTTTCCAGGAGCTCACTCGACCTCTACAAACCAATTGTCAGCTGGTTCAGGTCGAAGGTAAGAGGAGGAGGAGCACTGGTGGAAAGAGCATGGGAACATGCACGGTGAAGCAAGGTAGCTTTCAGCAATAGGTATCTGTTAAATCAGCTTAGCTTAATGTTAAACTCTTCGCGCTGTTGACTTGGAGAGAAAATAACCAACGGAAAATGCCAATGAAGGTACATATTAACAAAGTGCCTATCAGCTAAATAGAAAAAAATCTGCTGTTTGTGTAATGGCTACTGCTAGCATGGTATGGAAAAGAAATAGAAAAAGATGTAAAAGGAAGGAAAAGAAGAGCCAAAACATGAGGGGGAGAGGAGGGGAGGAAGGAAGGACAACAAGAAGAAAAGCAACCCAAAGCATTCTGTGAACAGTGCTAATATAAGGAAGGCATTAAAATGACAGATCATACTCAGTTATAGGTGACTTTACATAAAACAAGGACTGGACCTTAAGCTGATTTGACCTGTGTGTACTGAAGCTTTTCAGGAGTGTATGAGATCACTAGAACTACGGCTCCTTTCCATCCTAGAGGGTCTTCATGAATGATCATGTTGCTTGTTTTCCTACCATAGCTTTTCCTACACAAGAGTAGCATTTTTCTTGTCTTTCCTACACTCTCCCACTACACTTACTGGAAACCAGTGAGGTGAATATGAGACAACAACGTGGAGGAGGGAGCACAGCTTGTTTTACATCTCTCTCTCAATGCTGACTAGTTCCCAACACTGACACCTTGCAGCACTTTTTTGACTGTCACACAAGCACTCTCCTGCCTCAGCTTACGACCAGGTTGTAAAAAAGCAGCCGCTGTAAAGCACAGCTGCTGCTTGGCACTGACTGAGGACCCCCCAAACCATCCCTGCTCCTGTTACGCTGCGAATACTGTCAGTTCCACTCTCACCTTGAGCTATGCACCAAGCTCCAACTGCACCGATCCTGGGCTGCCATGCAAACACGCCAAGAAATATCTCTGTCTTCCTGTGTTCATACCTGCTCCTATTTCAACTGACTATAATATCTGACAGGTAGAACAACCATAATTCACAAGGGCTAAGGAAGTCGCAGTGCAGTTTGCCTGCTCATCCATAATGCAGAACCATAGACTAAAAAAAGATTTAGGCTCTAAGCACTCCGGTCTTGGCATAGGGGATTTATTGTAGTGCTTCTGCAGCAAGACTCAGATCCCAGCAATACCAAGCTGAACTGATTTCATCTGAGAAGCAAAGAACCCAGTTATGACTTCAAACTAATATGCAATGCCAAATTTGCATTTAGTTCATACATTTCCTTCTAAACGGTCTTCACTTAAGAGGTAACAATTATTTTTGCTTAATATACAAAAAGAAAAAACCCACAAACATACAGCAGACTGAACTATGTATCAGATTTCAACAGAACAAAATACATAAAAATTAAAACCAGTTATGTAAAAAAAACAAAGTGCAAATAAACAGAACAGCCACTTTGTCAGCAACACCTTTACAGATGTTTAGAAAGTTAATACATAACAGTCTGATAATTAACAGTCCACATGCTCTGTAAATACCTCCTGTAGCATCCTCCTTACTCGTTGCTTCAAAGTACCAGCCTGGATAATCCTCCCTGAACACAGCTCAGCTCCCTGATCCTTTCCTTTGCAATATGCCTCCATAACCTTTGAGCACCTCTGCCATTTCCTGCATACATTTCTTCATATTCCTCAGAAGGTCTCATAGTTTCATAATTATTTCCTTCCTTGCTTCAAGAAAGGATGCTTCTTGCATCTCCTTTTGATTTTTTTTTTTCCCCTGGAATCCTTATTAAAAACATGACTTCTTTTAAATATAGAGTATACTGAGATACTTATATACACAGTGTACTAAGACCCCTGCTTGTTCTGTGAGAAAGGTTGCCTCACTGCACCCTCATCCAAGACTGCTGCCTAAGAATTAGCAGAGACAAATAAAAATAGCAGGGAAAGAGATAGTAACTGTACAAAAGGATGAGGAACATGAGGCAGAAGCATTTTGGAATTGGAGAAGTGCTGTAGCAGGTCAAAATAGGAGAGACTCTGTATCTTTATTTATTCTTATATTTATCTGCTGAGGCTATATGGAAATTATTCATGCTAGTTGTAGCTGGTGCTCAACTGAGTTCAGATATCCTGAACTGAAAAATGATAAATGGAAGGAAAAGCCATAGGAAGATAAAGCTTCCAGATTTAGGAGATGCATGAGTAGGTGGCAAGGGTTCTGTGCATACAAGCTTTTGCTGAAGTCAGTGGAAGCTGGTGTGTAAACAAAGTAAGAGGTCAGGGATTTATGACCACATTTAAAAGTTTACAAGAGTGAAACCTACAGCAGCATTGACAATTTGATTCTAATCAGTATCATCATTTGAACAAAAACACACATTCTGAATGCAAGGTTTTAGTTGCGGCATGTTAGTGTATAACCTCTAAAAAAATAAGACAAAACCTTTATTTAATAATGCTTTATTTTAAGAATTCAGATACATAATGAACACTCAGTGAATACTGCAGACACCCTGTGATATGTTATCTAAAAGGTCACCAACTTCAGCACTACTAATCAGCTCATTGAGCTATGAATTCTTCAATGCTTAACAATTTAATGAAGTACATCTCTCACTTGGAGACAGCAAGTATTGCTAAACTAATAAATACTACGAGGGCTGCTCCAAAAGTAACGCCTCCTATTTCATTATGTTGGCCCACAATGTCAGAGGCAGACGCTGGTGGTCTGGCAGTAGAGGCCGAACCTTCCCACCAATATTCCGTTAAATTTTATTGCTGTGCGACAGACAGCAGCAGAGGGGCAGTCTGACAAAGTGACACCTGACATGGCAGTGCCGATGAAGCAAAGGGGTGGAATTGAATTCCTCCATGCAGAAAAAATTGCACCCACTGACATTCATCGACGCTGCTGAACGTTTACGGAGACCAGATGGTGGGTGTCAGCACAGTGAGGGGGTGGGTGCTGGGTTTCAGCAGTGGCGACAGTGATGGTGGGTCCCCTCTGCTGGTGCAGATTGCCATGAGTGCAGCACGCAGGCTCTTGTTCATCACTGGGGAAAATGCACAGCCAGTGGTGATGACTGTGTCAAAAACCAAGTGTTTTGTAGCTGAGAATTTGCTCTACCAAACAGTGTTATTGAGCTCTTTGTATCTGTTGTAGTTTCCATGGAAATACATCATAAACAGGAGGCATTACTTTCAGAGTGATCCACATAGCTTATCAGTAGAGCAGATCTACCTGTAGACTTCACTGATAGGAAAAGGATAGATATAATTCTATTCTCTTTTCTATTAAGAAGATGATGCACAAACTGGTCACATGGGAGAAACAGAAACAAAGTCTCATCATCTTCAATTCAGTGTCCTGTCCCATGGATCCATGTTCATAATACCAGCTGCTTTCAAACACCACTGTTAGTGCTACACCAAAGGGCTCATATAATCAGAGCCTTTCAGACACACTACAAATATTCTCCAGTAGATAAGTTTAGAACAGTTATTAAACTTGAGAAATATTGTCCTGACTGTGCACTACAGTAAAACACAGGAACCTCCTATACGAATGGATGGCAGAGAGCAACAGCCCAAGCCAGTGTCTTACCTTGAAGTCGTTGCATGACATTGGCAATATCTCTAGATCTTGCCGCTAGTCGGGACGAGGCCATGGTGTCTCTGCAATGAGTCCAATTCCCCTGAGTGGTCTCCCTCCTCTGAGCTGCCGACCTCAGTGAGATGAGGATCTCAGCTGGCTTCCTTTCAGCATTCAACTCTCAGCCCTGGCACAGCATGCCTGGGGTGGTCAAATGCCTCCAGTCCACTGCCAGCCCTCACAGGGCCAGGGAACAGCGCTGACAAGCAACCTCAGTGCCTGAGAAAGAAAGAAAGTACCAAGGCTTAGAGGAAACCAGCTCTGCAAAACTAAGAAGTTTGGGTCTTAGTAACTATTCTAACGTGTAAAGAGGGGTATGTTCCGCCCATAGTGTACACCCCAGCCAGAGACACCATTAACACTGAAAACTTGCTTGGCAATCATCAGTGGAATGAAGCTGCAAAAACAAATCATTTAAAAAAATTGGCAATGCACCAGACATTAGTGCTTTCCTGAGGATGCTTGCGGATGTTGTTTTAGAAAGAACAATAATGTTATACATATTAAAAGTAATACTGTAATACTTCTTCACATAAATAGTATTACACGTAAAGGAGGAAAAATGAAACCACTTGCAGAATCCAAAAGCTGTACAACTCTCATTCTATTTCTCCATGCTAGAAAGGAGTATTTAATAGTAACTCATTGATCAGGATAATCCCAAACTCCACTGGACTATGTGCTCTAATCTGAAAGATTGAGATTCATATACTTTATTATTAAATAAAATCATATTTACATTCACTTTTCTAGTGTGTGATGGTATTGTATTTTGGGTCATTTAACATCAAAAGCTGTGAACTAGAAATGCTACATGAACTTTACACTGTTGTAACTATAATAAAATCTACGTGACTGGACTAAAAAAAACCCCTCAAAGTAGATTCTTCATATAATGTTATCAATAACGTGCATGTTTTGTATGTACTCACCTGTTTCCCTGTTAAGAAAGAACTGAGCATATAGACACTAAGAATAATTGGATTTGTACTACACACACTGGGTGCATCCCAAATTCAAGATGATAGGCAGTTGGTCAATACCACAAATATGAGTGGGATTATTGGCACTTTGCTCTTTTCCTGGTCCCAAGGTCTGTCAGAGAATAGAGTCCTCCACCATCACGCAGACAAGCCTTTATGCTGCACGGCTTTAGACACACTGAATTGTCCCAAAGGAGCTGTATCAACATGTAAAGGCTGCCAGAGGAAATCACATTTCAGCATTTCTTTTTCTGACCCTTCAAACCCTGCCTGACCCAAGGAACTCTTACTGCTGTTTTTATTACTGTTGTATTTATTTTATGTTTATCTTGTGTTTTGGATACATAAGCACTGCTCAGGTCAGCAGATCCAAGGCTGGCTTTAAACTAGTGGAGTTAGGGGAAGCACACTTCTGATGGATCAAGGTGCAGAGCAGACTGTAAAGTCTATCTGTCTGCACAGGCTGCACTCTTGCTTGCCATGCCCAGGCTGATACCAATACCTACTCCAGCCACAGTACTGCTGTTTTTGCGTATGTCTACACTTTGCACAAGCAATCTGGACGCTCATATTCCAGCTCTCTTTCCACGCATGCCTGCTCTCTCCTTCCAGGGCCTCCTCTCTTCCCTCCCCCTTCCCACCCTCCAGGCTTTGCTCTGCAGCCTTCTTAGAGTGCACAGAGACTGTGTGCATCAGTCACCGCTTCCCCAATGTGGAAAGGAACCCTGGCAGCTAGGAAGCCTCTGCCTTGCAACAGCTAGGCATGAGAATGTGCCACCCCTCAGCTGCAACACTGGCTGGGGCTGACAGTCCCCTGGCATGGCTGAAGCACTGCACAGGGCATGGGTCACTGAGCCCTCTCTTCCACCAGCAACACCAAACAGTGCCTGACTTGCTGGATGGGGAGCAGGAGGAGGTTTGGCAAACTTTGCTTCCTTTGCACTATTTAAATGAAACATCAGGTTGTCTCACCTCGTCCAAACCAGAAATATTTGTAACGCAGTGGTTTAAATGAAGCCTTTTTTTCTGCAGCAGTGGCACTGCTGTTTCAAGCAGTACCATGAGTGAGGAACAGTGACTTTAAAAACGCAAGCTGCTAGACTAATTGTTGGGCAGAGATAAGGGGTATTAAAAATGACTCGTCAGACTGGTTTTTGGCTTACAGCAATAACAGTATCAGAATACCAGCCCACTCACATGGTGACAGAGCTGGTGTAAATGAGCTGTACATGAGCAGATTTAGAGGAGCTGTGGAAGATGCTGATCCAACTCCAAGTTAAAAGTGTCTAGGAAATTGTAAGGAAGATATATGTTCAATCTACTCATACAGCAGGCTGAGTCACTGTTCAGCGATAAATGGAAGACTTGCAATTAATAATTTATCTAGCTGATATCTGCATTTCTAAATATGGCTCCTCATTCAAAAGCTCCTTTGGAAACACTGGGAATTAACTCATTTAAAGAAGACACAGGTGGAAAGGAAAGATTCTCCCGTGCACAGTCACCTCCACAGGCAGAAAACCACAGCTCAGAGCACAGTGAAGAAATCAGTGGAACAGACGAAACAAAGCTTCACACCCCCTTCTCCCCTGTCTTCAGACAGCATCTGAAGTTCAATAGAACAAGTAAACCTACATGCACAGTCAGCTATTTATGTTATGCAGAAGGGAAATTTTTCCTGACTTCTACAAATAGTTAAAAGCCTGAAACAAAAGGTCTTTTTTTCCTACTAAAGATTATATTTTACCATTTGTAAACATGAAGATCTTAATTAAATATTTTCATAGCTGTTACACAAAATGATTTGTAATAAATGGAGCAACTTTTTCATTTCAGTGTCAGACACAATGATGTATCTTTAGATGGATATGTTTTCAAAATGTTCAGGTTTTAAAAAAAGTGTGTGGCTTAAATCTCAAATCTTAGCGTGAAATAAACCTGAAAGACTACATCACCTGTTCCCTGCTTTAGCAATCAACAAGTGGTTATTTATTAGTATTAATTTTTTTTTTTTTTTGTCTGAACATACAGGCAACAAATACACAAGAGTGAAACGGAACAGTTTTGCACACAAATTAGATAATTTTTTTATTACATTTGCCGCTTATCTGGATTTAATGGATAAAGTTTTGTTGATACCATTTTCTTGTATTAATATCCTGGTACTCTGTTTTTAGATGAAAAGAGAAAACATGAACTTCTTCTCTCACACAAAACCATTAGGCCTGGCAATCTGCTATAGTGATACGCAGTTTACAATTCTCTGGATTGCATAGTTTCTATCTTCAAATGCCAGAAATGTAGGATGTCTGCTCTATGCAAGAGACAAGAAAACCATTATATCTACTATGGTTTAGCTTTCTGAGGTCCCCAGGGTAATCCCTTTTTTCATTGTGATCGGGAGTGCTTCGAATTATCTGCAATTAAAAAAGCAAATATACTTTCCCTTTATTGGTAAACCTAGAGTACCATTGACAAGACCAGTCTGTATTTTATTTTTCAGTTCTTAAAGTTTATAAAACACATTAAGGGAAAACAGACAGGCCTGTTAGCAGCGTGGTTTCAGAAAATGAGAGACAGCTGCTAGGTGCAGACGACATGTAAGATGTGCAACAATGGCTGAAGATAAACCTGACCAAAAAAAGGGTAAAAAATTCTCTGACTGTCCTTCATGTTCACACAAACTGCAGATTTCCACTACACCAGGTTGATGCCACATAGAGCAGTCTGGGGAAGATCGCTATTGATGTGAAAGTATGGTTGTACCTGAAAATAGAGATGTAGACATCCATAATCTCCCTTTATAGCAGCAATGGATAAAAAAACTGCAGATAAGCAAGTTCGAGCACAAACAAGTAAGTAAAAAGATATTGATGAGAGCAAAAAATAGAGAGGTGGCAGGCAGTGGAAGGACTGTTTCTCAGCTGGGACATATTAAAAAGAGATATTTTCAAGGACAAAAACCTAAAGTAATAAATTCAAGGAACTCCTGCAACTAGGATTAATTTTCAAATGCTACATAGATATAAGAAATACAGTGGAATAACTAAAATAACTGTAGCACATGAACTGAACAGACTCTCAGGAATGACAGAAATCTAAGATCAAGTGCTGCAGTGCCATTGTATGTTAACAAAGAGGCAGACCTCCCTGGTAAGAAGCAGTGATACACATATAGAACCGATCAAGTCAAAAAGCACTTTCAGGAAAGAATTTCCAAGCAGGGTTTGTCACTGTAGTGCGAGAGGTCCATTTTGATCCACAGGTTCTACTTCTGAAACATAAGAGGTCTTGAAATGCTGCAGAATGATAGACACTGCTGGAACGGATGCAATTCTGTGAGGCAGCAGTGATCTTCATGTCAATTGGGAATAAATGATTCACATAAAGGTAGGAATCAGAGTTTTCTGGAGGCTGTAACTGCATTTTTAAACATCAAATAATCACAGAACTGGCTATTTCAGGTTGGTTGTAGTTAGTAGTGGGGGTAAAAAAAAAAATTCATAGAAAATAGCTCTGACTAAGGAAGTGACTGATATAGTCCAAATTATTAGAAGAATAACCCAAATCACATAAGCAGGTCAGAAGATGATCTAAAGACACAGTGCTTAAAAAACCAATAAACTCTGTTACAGAAGTCACTAGACTGAAGAGCACATTGTCTCCCTGTGCAGCAGTCGGGGGATTTCTTTAAATCCAAGGTCCAGTAACTACACACCTATGCAGGGCAGAATAAAACTACTCCAGGCATAATTGGAAAAGCCATCACTCAGAAATAAGTGGGTAGAAATAACAAGTGAAGAGCTCTGCCATAGTGTGTGCTGTCTACAAGGACAAAGAGAGACTTGCTGAAAGACCAGCTGAGCTAGACTAAGGAAGTAAAGACAGCAATCAAATGGTTCGTAGCCAGTTAAGTAAAAAGGAAGTAGAAAATAAGATCAAGGGGAGATTAATTTGCCTCAGTTAGTTTTATACTGATTTTTTCCACTGAAGACAACTCTGATAGACAAAGGCACAAGATAAATGAATACAGCATCATCTGAAATAAAATTAAAGCTAAAAGTGAAAAACTTGACAAAATTCATCCTAGAATACTGAAAACTTGTAGCTGATGAATTGAGAATCCATTTGTAAATTATACAGATATAAATCTGTCAAGCTGCAGGTAATGCCTACTGGATATATTAAAGTTAGGAGCAAGGATGATGAAGTGTGGTAGAGTCATCCAAAATGCTTCTTATACTGTCTTCAAAGAAAATGCAGTACCTCTTCACTGGTGTTCCAAAATCCAGGTAATTGTTACAGATGGTTGAATTGTAAATCTGTACTTGTTTGCTTAAACTCAATGTAGCATAAATCAGTGCATACTGGAACTTTCTCGAGTGCAATGGGATGTAACTGTGCACCAACATAAGATCATGGAAAATGCAATTTTGGCTCTGAAAGGTGGTGTTGATAGCTGAATCCCAACACTGTCACTCTGTGCTTCCTTTCTCAACTGCATGGATTACTTTGGAATGGAAAAAGGTGGAAGAAAGGACAGATTACGACCTTTGACAAAGAACGCATTGAAACAGGAACACTCGAACAAGATGTTCTCACCGTCCATCCAACCCCAAACTGATTTGATGTGCAGTAGTTACCTGGAGGAATCGAAATTTGTTTTTCTTGGGGAGCGTGAGGAGGAAGAGAGAGAGAAGTTTGGATTCTTTCTGAAGATCCAGATTATTTTAGTTCCTCTAGTTATGGATCAGCATTGTTTGGAACCGAACAAAAGTTTGTCATTTTGCACAAGGTTGAGGATCTGCAACAGCAATAATTTGGAAAATTCAACGTATTTTTAACATCTGACATTTAAATCTACAGTATATAGGACACATAATTTCTCTTTGCTTTACCTGTAACTGTACTCCAGTATTTAAAAATTATTTGTAGGACCCTAGTCATGCACACGCCTATGTATGTATTTAAATTTCAGCAAGTGAGCATTTTATTTTCTATTTTCTAGTAGGTTTGTTGAGGTATGGGCAAAAATCCAGTGGTGTAAAACTTTGACTCCTCTCTTGAAAGTTTTTATTTAATTTGAACAGAAAATGCAAAGTGTTCTAGGAGAAAATAGAAGGCAGAGACTTGATGGTTTTTTAAAAAATTGGCAAAACATACATTGTTAGATATATTAAAATGGTCATTCACTATCTTTCTGATATGAAAAGTTAAATAGAGTGTATACTACAGTTTAGCAATCCTGCTGTTGAAATTCTGTAGGAATATATTATAGTTTATATAGATGTTGGTAACAGCAGGATCAGTAGGTCATTACCTTCTACAAACACAGAATATAATCCTTGCCTCAAAGAGCTTACTATGCACAGACAAAGAGAGGCCAAGATTAAGATCAGAGGTCACAATACACAAGCAAATAGGACAGAGGGAAGTTCAGATATAAAGTGTAAGGTGGCTAATGGTAGGAGAACCATTGTGATTTTTTCTGGTTTGACACTGATATGACACCTAGGATTTCTGTGGCGTAATACGACCTATAGCAGAATGCCCTCACAGCGGTACGTCTGCAGGAGGGAAAAAAATAAAAAGACCTGTAAAATAGAAAACACTTAAGCATTTCAGGAAAGGGTGGGTCAAAACAAGTTTGAGATAAGCAAGTAAGCATCAACTCTTTGGTATTTCTGCACATCTCCCAAAAAAGAAAGCTTAGCTGAAGTATAATTTGCGAGCAAGGGGCAAATACACCTGCCGTATGAATGGGAAAGCAGAAACACCTCTGTTTTCCCCATTAAATCTGTGCTTTTGAGTGAAACTAAGGCAAAAATTCAGTTGCTTCAGAGGTATACACCACTGCTGTTATTTTTGTGAGCGCTAAGGAGACACACGAGCTCTAAAGTTTTCTCACTAGCCATGGTAATAAGGAAGTATGGAAATAATTGTTTATGCTTGATTTATGACTTTTCCAATAACTAGAGCTGCTACTTGAAAAGAAATTGAGGCACAGCTGACTTCCTTCAACAAGTGTAACTGTGATGGGTTACTGTGGTGTCTGTCCAAAGGGTATGTGTACGTCTCTTGGGGTCTCATCCACCAAAGCCCCACAGACCCACAGCGATGACTCTCGCTGCGCTGACATTGGAAGTTCTCAAGGGATTCATGCCTTGTTCAGTGCCTAACCCAGCAAGACACTCCTCAGTGCCAAGCATTCTTACCTTCTCCCTATATGCATTTAAATACTACCAGGGTGCTGTTCCTCCTTCCTTATGCACCTCTGCTCTCACTGACCCAGTATCAAAGTGACAGTGTCTTTGAGCAAGGTACTTGCTGGCAGTCTGTGTAACTTAGCGTAGCTCTAGCGAAGTTCGCAGGAAGATGCTCCTAAGGTCCCAAGCTACATTAAAAAATCCTTTGAAGATTCTCACATCTAATAAAGAGAAAGTAATGCTGCATGAAGGTGTACCGTCATGATGAGATTGTTGTGTCTGTATTAAGTGCAGCAGTCAATCACTACTGGCACTTATCACAATTACTTCATATAAAGTAAAAATAGGATAAAATTTAAAAAAAAAGTCTCAAATGTTTTTGGGTTCATCAGTTATTCATACCTATCCATTGGTATTTTATACTCAGCAACACAGAATTGCCATTGACATATATAATCTCTTCAGGTAATATTAAAAAACCAAACCAACCCAGGCATCATGAACAGGACTTAAAAGAACAGGAGGAAAGTGGAGAGATTATTACTTCTACTTTCACATCTAGCAGAGTTTGCAAAGATGAGAATTGTATCACTTCAAGATGCAGCACCATGCTCATTCTGGAGAGCTCCTTTTTCCAGGGGAAACTTTGGTATATGTTAAACATTCCATATGACAGTGGATATGGACTCCCACACCCCACCCCACCCCCCCCACAAAAAAAAAAAAAAAGTGAGGAACTCCACAAATTTTAACACTGGACCTCATAAACCATATTTGTCATGTCATTTAGCACACGAAACAGTAAAACAAACAAAAAAGCATTTCTGTTTACCAACTAAACATAGCACCATGACATTCTCTGTCCAGTGGCAATATTTTAATAGAGTTCATCAGCATTTATAGCTTGGAATCTGTTTAAGTGTTAAAGTGTATACAAGAATCACAAAAAGAGATCACAGAAAGCAGACAGTCCATCACTAGTACCACTACAGGAAAGTGTCTGCCTGTTAAGAGTCTTTCAACAGGCTCAGCACTTGAGAAGTGCAGGCAAGCAGCCAGAAATGCCACATATTATTTCCCTACAAGTCACACAGGTATAAAACCCTAGCAGTGATGAGCCCCAGAGTTTCCCTCACCGACAGGTAGATGATTTACGTAAGTAATTCCTTAAAATAAAGGTCTGTTATCGTAGACTACTAATAGTCCTTACAAGCTCTTTTCCCCAGCATGAATACAGTTGAAAATATGGTTGTCAAAATCCTAGTAACAACCTTGTCTGTTAGTATTTCAGCGGGTTTTACCTCTGGGGAGTCACCTCACGTACCAGGGGACACATGGACTCATGCATCTTTGCTGCGGTGCATTTGTCCCTTTTGCATCACGACTGCATGCAATCCAGCCTAAAACCGGCTTCTCGGGAGGGCATATGAATAGTCACATCCTCCTCGATTAACTACAGTGGCCTGCAGTGTGTGACTGAGCATAAAAACGGGCATATCTGCAACGCACATGTGCACCTCAGGAGGCGAACCACAGCCCCCGTACTCAGAAAGGGCAAACCCTCAAACCCACCCAGGGAAACGGACAAACTCCGCAATCACGGCAGCGAGTTTCGGATTAACCTCAAGAGAGCTGGGCGCTGGGGAGCAGGAGGCGGCTGGGGAGCAGCCGGGAGAGGCTGTCCCATGGGGGTCCCTCGTTCCTGGCTGCGGTCCGGCGACCCACCGGCTCGTACTGGGCACCTCGAGGCGGCGGCCGCTCCAGCTCCGCGGAACCCCGCGCCCCAGCCCCCGACCCTGCTCCCCGCCGCCGCCGCGCCCTACCTCCGCCCGCCGCACCGCGCTGCTCCGCGCCGCTCCGCGCCTCCGTGCGCCCGGCGCAGCTCCGTGGTTACCGAGCACAACACGCTGCGCCGCCCCGCCCCGCTGGCCCGCGGCGAGGAAGCAGGTGCGGGGGTGGGGAGAGAGCGGCGAGCGGGGGTGCGTGTGCGTGTGCCGTGCCCCTGCGGCGCTTGCCAGGCCGCGGCCGCCTCCTCCGGGCTGCGGCCCGCCCGCCCCCCGAGCCCCGGAGCCCGCTGTCCTTGCGCGCATCGCGGGGGGGCCGCGCCCCGCCCCGCCGCGGCTGAAGCAAGGCCGGGGCAGCTTGTGCGGGGGCGGCTGCTCTGGCCGCTGTGCGGGGGACCCAGGGGATGAGGCACCGGCCTCAGCCCGAGCCTGAACACCCCGAAGTGTACCCTGGTGAGTAGCCAGGGCACTTCTGAGAAGGGCTGTATCGAGCTGTCGGTGCTAATTACTGTTACTAGTCGTATTACTATTATTATTGTTGCATTACAGAGCGTTCTGCAGGGCATTACCTTTGGCGTAGGCTCCAGAGCATCACCGTGCGTAAGGCAGAAGCAAACTGGGACACCGGCTCTTACATAACAGCAGCAGGACAGAAATACTGGAAGGAGTGAGCAAGTCTGTACCGCTTTTGAGATCAAACCACACCAGCCATCATGCAACAGTGTTTATGCCACCAGTATAAAATATGGTTCTGCCTCTTCAAAAGACATTGCACAAACCCTCAGATTTGGTTATGCTTTTTCCATCCTTCATTTTTATTGTTACCTTTAAGGCTAACTTCATGCAGGAGACAGCAGGATATTTTTCTGCTTAAGAGATGGATCATCTCTGGTCAATATCATTGGGGAAGAAAAACATTCATACAGACCTAAAATGGAGAAGTTGGGGGAAACAATGCCAATGTACGTCTTAGTTTTCATCTTTTCTGGCAGTGCTGCAGTGTTTCTATAACATTAGCATGCAGAGTGTTTACTGAGTTCGTGGCTGACATCTGAGTTAGGCAGCAGAGATTACTCAGCGTCATCCCTTCCTTTAGCGCTCATCCTATGTGAACATTGGTGCTACCCTTGTGATATGAGCGTTTACACTCGTGGCACCTGTCCCAACATAATATGCAGTTACTGATCACACACTTGGAGCCAGGATACTGTGTGGAAGATGCAGACACACCAGGAGCTACAGCAAGGATTCTTGTGAAACTGGAGTGTGTGTATCTAGGTCACTTCCCGCCATCCACTGAAATTTTCTCTTCTGGGCCATGAGTGTAGTCAGGCTTATTGGACCTGAACTTTTTCTGCTTTTCAGGGTTATGAGGTTTCTGTTTTGGTTTTTCTGGGATTTTTGTGCAGGAGGGGAACCGCACAGCCTTTTTCAGTCATGCTTTCTTACTTCTATTGTTTGTCTTGCATTTTTGTCTTTCCCCATGTCAGCTGCAGCATCAAAGATGTCAACGGCAGTAGATGCTGATGCTGACGTGCTTCTGAGTTTCCCCTTTCTACGTATATCTTTTTGCTGAATAAATTCCTCACTTTGCTGTCTCTTTCAGAAAATGCCATTCTATTTTCTCTTCCTAGGTAGAGTATGAGTATCAACACGAGAGAGAACATCTTCACTACAAAAGCTTAGACTTCATATAATAATACTACTAGCATTTGAAGCAATTCAGCAAAGTACTTGCTAGTGTAAACGTCCTTCATTCTCTAAATTGCAGCACTAAGTGCTGCACTATAAGTTTTAAATGTTCAGCTAAAACAATTGAGGTATATTCTGCCTATCAGTTATAGCAGGAAACCCACAGAAACCTTACTGATTTCTGAATACCTGTTTTCAGTTTAATATGCAGAAATGAAGATGTGGTGTATTTAAATCTCTTCCTCTCTGTATATTACACGAGAATACAATGTCACTCCAGTTCATCCTATTTGTCCTTATACCAAATAATCAACTCCAGTTGTGGACAGAGCTGGAGTCCACTTTATACAAAGACTATATTCCGAACTAAGGTGGCAGCCATTGTAAGCTTCACTGCACTTACCCAGATTTTTTTGTTAGAAAAAAGTTGTCTTCACTCTCCTAGGACCACTGCACTACAACTTACCCCCATTACTTTTCTTATTTTGCTTTTAATTATTAAAAAGTCACGAAGTGAAACTGTTGCCTCTAGTGCATTTGTAGATAGTCCTTCTGGGAGAAAAGGGGGTTATCTTTACTAACATACAGCAGTTCTGGCAAGGAGTCACCTCACTTTCCATGCATGCTCTGTCATCGTAACTGGGAATTTTTGGAAAGAAAAAGCTAGAAATGTATCAGGTATTTTTATTAATTTTAAAATAATGTCATCCTTACTCTAAGCATATACTTGATTCACTATGATTTTAAACATGCTCAACATTAAATGGTCATGTTAAATGAGAATTCTTTACTAGATCTTGGCATGGATTAAAGCTAGAGGTAAATATTACTTCCACTGTAGAGATAAGAAAGAAAAGAAAAAGAAGTACAGTAACATGGGTAATTAGAGTACCCTTATTGTGTCCAAAGCAAATTATTTAGCATGCAGCACATTTCCCGGAGCACTCAGGTAAGAAGGCCGCAGCTAAGGGCAGGTGACAGCCAGATGAACTTCACGGATGGACAGGTCTAGCCAGGCACTGAAGGATAGTGTCCCTTCTCTACCAAGCCCTGAGTACTCTAGTAAAGCGTTACAGACCTCAAGGAGATACAGCTGGTATCACCAACGCTGGCTCTGTGGAATGGACCACACAGCACCACTGAGGGCTGCTGCCTTTAGTGAGACATGACTGACTTCTTTGGGACTGAAGAATTCAGGGCACTCTTCCTCAAAAGGCAAATACTGCCTTTAAAGGAGGTAAAGTAATGTTTTGGTTTGCCTCACTGTTGTATCTCTCTGTGCTTGGTCCAATTTGAGTCGCAGACTTCAAGAAAGATCTAAACCAAGCAGAGACAATCCTGAAGACAGCTGTGAGAATGGTGGAAGGCCTAGAAGGCACGATGCAAAAGAAAAGACTGAAATAGCTGTTTAATCTAGGGATTAGAAAGTGATGAGATGTATAAATGCATTCAGAAGCACAAAGGAGCACTACAAAAGGAAGGGAATAATCCCTTCTCAGTGTCCACAGTACAAAGGACAAGAAGTAATGTGCCTACCTGGCAGCAGGTGAGATCGTCATATTAGAACTGAAAATTTTAGGTGGAAATAAAGCTTTGCATCACATACCCTAAGGAGGAAGTGAAATTTGCATCACAGGGGATTTTAAAGTACAGACCAGAGAAGCTTCTTCTCAGAAAGCTTTTTTTTTTTTTTTAATACTTTGTTGGGGTGCAGAACAGGATATCCCTCTTTAGGCATCTTGATCTCTTCTGAGTCCATTTGCTGCAACTCTGTGAATGTTGAGACTGGTTTGAGCAACAGACCATAACCTTTTTTCTGCAGGTTTTGCAGCAAGCAGTAGTTGCCACTTCCTTCCTGTCCTAAACTGCCACGCAGAATTGATGTGCAACGTTGAAGCATTGCCACACACCTCCAGAGAGATGTGCGCAGTTCTACATCTTTTCCTGTGCTGTGTGAGGTATAAATGTATAAGTTGTATAACTGTGTGAGGTTTTCTGTATTGTATGTAAACATATTGTATGTGTTTATATTTTATATTTAAATGTAACAAAACTTGGGTGAACAAACTTTGACAATAAATTAAAGATACCATTAGAAGCCAGAGAATATATCCCCTCTCACATGAATTATACTGAATTACATGAAGTATAGCAACAGACTATTTAACTTTCCTTGTGATGTGCTGAAATTAATAAATGTAAGGAGATGAGATTACACAGAAGAGAAGTGGGAGTAGAAAAAAAATAAGGAAAAAAAATCGTCTGCTAAACTAGTATATAATATCATAGGATGTGATATGTTCTTGTAAGTAAAGTTATCAAACTTCTAACAGCTTAGCAATGCCTAATTAGGATTTAAAGCTCTGTAAAGTTCAGTCTAGCATATGGCAAGAGTCGAGCTAAAACAAATAGTGTTTATTTCTAATGTTAGTCACCACATTATTGTCAAGAAACTAGTTATATCTAGCTGAAATTTATTGTGCTATTTTTTCCTCATTTATGTTTCATAAGTTACACTAAATGGGAAAACATTTCTAAAAACTCAAACTCCTAAACAGGAATGAAAAGTGAAGACCCCAATATTGTTTAAAATAGGACTAAAAGGTTATTATTTAAAGGTCATAAGCAAGCAGAAGTATTACCAATCTAAAAATTTTATAAATTCTCCTAGGAGCTGCCAAATCCAGTAGACAAATAGCAGCAAAGCTGCCACAGCTCCTCATCCCCATGTCCAACCAGTCGCAAGGCTGAGTGTGTACTACCACGGTGTGCACGAACTCACCATCTCCCTGTACACATGCACATGGCTGCATGCAGAGTTCAGCAGGGACCAAAACCACAGCATTCGTGCAGACACTAATGACAGGACTGGCCCAATCCTGCTTCCCTCCGGGCTGATCAGCGTGAAAGCCTGTTAATGAAAAATGTATGCAAATATATAAAAATCCATGAAGCGTGCATCCCTCTGGTAGCTGACTTTAAACACCTAATTGGGCTGGTGTCTGGCCCCTGGATCCCAGCCTCCCCAGCTGCCAGCACCCAGGCATGCCAGTTCCTGAGGCCAGAGCCCCACTCCACCTGCGGGTACAGACCTGCTTACACACACGGACACACCATACCCCCCTCAAAGGGCTGGCTTTAGCTAATTGGTCTCTCCAGCAGCTGACCCTGGGCTCATTTCCTCTCCCTCTTGGCCCTCACACAGACATACTCTGCTGTGAAAAGGTCTCTCCCGCACTTGGTCCAGACCTAGGGCTTTACCAGATCCCAAGTTCTCCCCAGTAGGTGGCCTGGACCTCCAGATCCCTCCAGTAGCCAACTCTCAGACCTCTAGTCTTTCCAGTATTACAGGCACTCCAGTATTTGGCTCCTCGACTTCTTATCCCGCTTCCTGTCTGGTGGAGTTTGATGTTTGTTAGTGATTGCGCACACTGACATTCACACCTACACACACTATGCACATTCTCCAAGTCTCCCCAGGTGCTGGCAGCAGAGATGCATGGGCCCCTTACGGCCCCAGGTCCTGCTCCTGTTGCTGTACACATCCCTGCACACAGAACAGGGAACCTCTCACCCAGGAACGTAGCTCGAAGTGGAGTTTAATGAAAAGCCAGGGCAGACTGCACGCTGATCAGGCTCAGGGAACGGCTGGACAAGCATTCTGACCAGCAGACTGCTTACAGGACACTTTTTATCTCCTTATCCCTCTATTTTCCTACACTCCTCCACCTGCTCTTGCACCTCCAGGCTCCTGTGTGTTGTGGAGGTGAGTCTTTAAACACATAACCTTAATGACTTAGAAAAAGAAAAAACATCTGTTTAAAAGGTCAGATCCAACATGATAGGTTTGACATGCATCAGTAGTACAAAGCAAACACGGTCGGATAGTGCCACCATTTGGACTCTATAAAAAATGCTCTCCTTTAGCAGTGGTCAAAAAAGGTGCTGCAGGAATAGTTCAAGACACTCTCAGTTACCAAAACTGAATTTACTTTTAATTTCCTTACATTCTAATAGAGACAAGATGTCTTTGCCAACTGTGCTTTTGAACAGCACGGGGAAGAATTGCAGCTGGCACCAATCTCAAGCAAACATTGACAAAAGGAGAAGTCAAAAAAACTTAGTGAATTATCTTTTGGTTAGGGAACACTAGTCAGAATAACTGCATTTCTTTACTTCTTTGGAATTACCTATGTTAATAGAAAAATAATTTAACTTAAAATATAAAGTATGTAAAATAATTACTTCTCTGAAGTACAATATTACAGTCAAACAGCAATTCCTTCTGTTAAAAATAGCAAACAAGACTGAAACCACAGAGCGTATAAGTGGTCACAGTAACATGATGATTTGGAGACTAAAGTAAAACACTAACCTGGTAGGAAGAGAGGGCTCGTAGGAATGTTGGGGACATTAGAAGATGTGAGGCATCTTGTACGGTCTAATCTGAAAGGACATCTAAACAGAAATGGAGAACAGGGTGTTTAATAAAGGGTGAGAAGCTTTGTGTGCAGCAACAGCACCTGACAGAATCAAAACTGATGTTGCCAAGACATGAAAAGGAAGATGAAGTCAGTCAGTAGCCTTTGGGAAAGGATTTTTTTTTAAGAATAGGTTTTTGAACCTCTTTACTTCAGTTGTTCCAAGCAGTTTGTGGGTCTACTGTGAGGCTTATCTCCCTGATCATACAGTATCTTCCTGGAGGAAACCCTGGTCCCATGATTTTTCATGACCTATAATCAACACATTTATGATTCTTATCCATCACTATCATTACCTGGCTATTGACTGACTGATAGTGAGTGCCTATTCTCTGTCACTGTCATTATGCTTGCAGCTCCAAATCTACATTTTCAGATTTCTATACTGGCGTTGATATAAAATGTATCAAAAAACCATTAAAAACTTATTTTAAATATTTTAAATGAGAAGGCATGTATCTGAGCCACTGTACACTATGTCTGAGTGAAATAATTTATCCAAAGTCTTCCCTGACCTCATTTGGAACCTATCTTAAATTCATTAGGTAAGAGAAGAACCTTGGTATTCATGAGAACTTCTATGGGCAGAAATCTGTCATCTCTGTGCAATTAATCTTACTAGATATTATTTTCTACCTTTTGATGTTGACAGCTAGCATCAGAAGTTCTTCCGAATAGTGTAAAGATTCTTCTATGAGACATGCAGGCTTTTCATCATGATCGTTTTAATCCAGGAGCATAAAACGCCTTGTCTTGTCAAGTAACACCTAATGAGTAGGAAGCTTGGTGTTTACTATGAAAAGCTGAAGCATAAGGAGAGCTTTTTCTCAGACAGTGTAGTTTAAAACAGTATTACAACTTTTGTGAAATAATGCTTATTTAAAATAATACTTTTAAGAAGTAAGAGTATAATAGAATACAGAGACAGTGAAAAATAATGGCACATAGCTTTCATGTATACAGAAACAGACAGGAATTTGACTAAGAACAAACAAGAATGAAATTTTAGTATTTCTAATTGGATGGTAGAAAGGCCAAGCAATATTCAAATAAGTTACCATGCCTACAAAATTTTCCAAAATTATATGTTACCCATCTCTTGGCTTTGACTGTCTGCTCTTTCGCAGTGTTGTGCTTTATCCTGAAGGTGGCTGCATTTCACGGGAGTCTTTCATCCCTGTGATGTCTAAGTAGTTTTTCACTGCATGTCTCCCGTGTTCAGCTGTGACTAGGAGTAAATTAGGTAGTTTTAAGACTACAGATCTTCTGCACTGTAACGTTTATTTCAGGAAAATACTGCGCTACAGTACAATAATATAGAATGTAGTTAAAAATCATCACAATAATTATTCAGTAAATATGCTCCTCCACTAAGACAAAAAGTCCCCAAGGGAACTATTTCTTGCTACCTCACTGAATTCTTTAAGGTCATTTTGATTCTGCCCAGGCTTTGACAACTCCAATGTGATTTTCATTCTTTGATGTTTCAATATTATAAGCCTCAGAGTTTCAGATATAATGATGAAACACCAACTGACGCTGAGGCATTTTTTATTTTTTGGGTCTATATTTTGATTCAGGAGCATACCCTGCCTAGCGAGTGCCAAAGCATTTTTGTTTTGCCAGTTTCTGGCAAAACACAGGGTTAAGTACAAGGCTCTGAAACTATGCTGCACTTTTAACCACAAACCATATGTGTCCAGTGGTCCAACAGTCTTGAACCTTCTGTAGTCCCACAAAGACCTCTGTTGACCCAGCTGAATCTGAACTCTGAGTCCTGAATGTAAGGCAGAGCCTACCAGGTTCTTCTGTCCTCCAATCTATGCAGCTTTAAGTATGAACCTCCGGATTATTTTTGGAGTAGACTAGGGAGCACTCAGAGTTGATCCTCTCTGAATCCTTGGGGTTTTCTGCTTTCTTTTCTGTCTTCTGATGGCAACCATACATGCTTCCCATCTCTATTCTCTCATCTCAAAATTCCAGCCCAACTCCAGTCATCTTAACCCATCCCAAGAAAAATCTAGACAGATTTCTTTCTATTGCTGAGGAGCAGAAATGTAAAGTCAGTCTGCTTAGCTTATTGACTGATTTTCAAAAGGAGGAAGCGGTGATTTATCAGCCAGTCAGAGAGTATGTTCTCTGATATTATCTAAAGATCAGATGAAGGTTGTCATCACTGAACAAGAATCTCCTTTAATATGTTTCTGAGAGCTGGCAACACTTGTGACTATCTTTCTCTCCACTATCTTTGTCTTCAAAACTGGAAAGTGGAAGCATTCTTGCTGACATTAACTGCTCTGTTACTTCTTCCCCTTTCCATTTCTGACTGTTGTCTAGTGAATGAAATCTCCATAGTATTGCCTTATTTTTTTTAAATCTCAATCCGTGCCCTGTCATGACAATCTTATTTATGCCTTAGGACTGTTCCCTGATCCGTCCAGAGTGCCTTGGATAAGATCGGGTGATCTTAACTGAAGTGGTCGGCAGTCATTTCTGGTGTATGCCCTTCAATTCCACATTTTAGTCTTACTGATTGCTTGCCTTCTTTAGTTTGACTGGCCCATGTCAAGTAGTCATATTGCTGACTGCTTTACTTTTGTAATCTATATGCTTCATTTTTGTAAGTTGTCTCTTTCCTTACATTTTCATCACCTCTCATAATTTTATTTCCTGATCTTTTTAATTGTTCATGTCATCATTGTAAGTCAATGTAATTCAATCTACTGATGCAGATTTCTGTGTACAAAAAACCTGCTTTAGAAGTCTTATATCTTAGAAGTGCTCATCCCCCAAGTCTTTTCCAGAATGAATTGGGAGTTCTATTGAAAGTTTCATCAGTGTAAACTGAAAGCGTGCTTGATAGTGTACGTGAAACCAGTATCAAGCTCCTTGTACTTACCGATAAATGATTTTCTACATCAGGACTTTCCACAGTCTCCCTGTGTTTGCATGTCTGCGTCCACCACTCCTGGCCCTGACAACACAAGATATATTCACCTTACTCTCCCTAATAGCGAACCATCTGAGAGCAGTAAAAATTAATGACCTACAATAGGAAATGATTAAATTAATTATTCACCAGTTTCCAAAGGACCATAATTGCATTTCCATTCTCTGTGGAGTTCTCTGATTAGCTTGGTGAGGGACTGGGGTGCTCAGAAGCATGGAGGTTACAAGTACAGATGTTTGTGTGGGTGCTTGGGAGAGAAGGAGTAGTGCGGATTGTCAGAGGTGGTTAGGATGGCTGTATGGGGAGGGTGAGGGCAAAGCTTTCAGCATTTTATAGCTCTGAATAGTGCTGGGATGTCTAGGTTTGCTGCAATAAGAATGAAGCAGTATGTGGAAGGAATGACTACTGTGGTCTTCTGTCAGAGCAGAATTTCTGTAGTTTGGGAGAGAAATTCTCTGGGACTTGTGGTTATGCTGAAGGAAATGCAGCTTCCTTGGCAGGGCACTTTTATCTTTTTCTCACTGCAAACTGATCAAGTACCTGCTTTTGCTTTTGGCTACTTCTCTGCTTAAGCTGAGGTGAGACGGACAAACAGCTTGCTGCCAGCATCTTGTCTTCACAGCAGTCTGTAATGGGCCTGCTCTAATGAACTGCAGCTTGACAAGCAAGGCAAGGATGACAGATCCACCAAATACAGCCTGTGAAATGCCTTTAAACCTCAAATACCGCTCTCAGGGGAAGGGCAAAGAAAATCATCAAAAGAGAAAATACTGATGACTGGAGGCTTGGACTTTTGCTTTTCAATATGATGTTTCCTGAAGAGTACAGGAAACAATCATTTGCACAACATAAAAGAAATGCAAATCGCCTAGTCTCAGTGTAACGTGTTTGTACAGTACTTAAGTACCACAGAGTTGTTATTGCCGTGTAGGATTCCTTGGGGAAGCTGTGACAAGAATAGTAACAAAACCAAGCAAGTTGGCTTATAGGACATTGCCCATGGACTTTATGGTCCTCAAAACCTTCACTTACAGTGTTATGAGGTATTGTGGCACTCTTTTTACTTTTCTGGATGATTAATCTTCCTTTTATATACTTTAGAACATTCTGACATCATGTACATTTTAATTTTCCTTGAGCAAATCAAAAGTACTGTAACAGAGAAATACAAGTCCAGCTAATTTCCTCAGCAGTTGCATTCCAGGCTTGTTGGATTTAAAGGAATGAGTGGACACTCTGTGACTATGGTGTGATTCTGTCAATCAGAGGAAGAGAAGATTAAACATTCATAACTACTGAAAGGCAATTTCCTTCAATTGTTCATCATGCCTCCATTCTTAACCTTCCCCATAGGATTTCCTGTTGCTTTAAACTTCAGAAAAGGTTTTGTTTTTCTATATTTTCTTTTTTATGGTACTAGCAAATTGATGAAGGGGACCATAATGATCAAATATTTGTTGCTGTTTTGTTTCACATTATTTACCTATGGTGTGACTCAGAAAGCAGATTTTTACTGTCATAAGCCATTTGCCTAGAAAAATTAAACCAGAATTTTCAATCTGTTCATCTATCAGACAAATGCAGTCATGAAAATTAAGCAGTATACCCACAGTAAACCTAACTAAATCGAAGCAAAATGCTATCTGTGGTGCCATATGATTCCACAAAGACTATCTTTTTGTGACTAGTCTGGAAGACCAGATACAGGCCTGGAACAAATAATGAAGTGATCCAGGTGTAGTGCATTAGACTGGGAAAAATCTTGTCATAAAATGGTTCTGAATTATTTTTTTTTTTTCCCAGCATTAGAATCTATAGAAGAATTAGCTTTGGAAACAGCCTTACTAAAAACATATAGACAGTAAAGATATTTTTTCTTACCATCCTTCTATTCTAATTTTGGAAGACATTTCAGATATACAGGAGATATAAATACCCTTAAATGGTTACCTGCCCATGCTGCACCTCTTGTGATATCTTAGTATGTGTAGGGATATTTTCAATAGCAACAATGTGTTCGAGTTAGCCTGTTACCTAACACATGTAATGAAATGATGGCAGGGAACACTTTCTGCTAGAATTAATATAAAAATGGCTCCCAGACACATACCTTGAATCCAGAATGCTATGTTTCTTGGTATTCCTAACTGTGTGATAAAATAAAGACCATGTCAATGGTAAGTCCTAATTTACATCTCAGCAAAAGGATTACAGATAACAGTCTCTGACCATCTAGGGACCACAACATTGCAAAAGCGCCGAACATCAACACAGGCCCTCTGATGCACAAGTTCACATGCAAATGGTAGCACACAGGAATATTTTTTCCTATTCTAAGGCAATGCCACATGATGAGTCAAGTCGATTAAATTCTATGTGACAGTTTGGGACAATTCTGCTCCTAAACAGTACATGCACTGTAACGGTAAATGAGACACCTGCTGCTCACATCAGCAAACTGATGTCTGTGAAAGAGAAGTGTCTCTCAGTGTGAACAAATATAGATATATCTATGAACATTATTTTTCAATGAAATTAAAAATTTCAGACCACCCTAGGGAGTGGGTATAATGGACTCCATTTCATTCCATCTTTTTAACAGCAGGTAGGACAGAATACAACAGCAAGAGATGATTTTTGTGTCCAATGCGTGCAGCTGGATGCAAAATTTACAGCTCAACTCTATCAATTACTACAGAAGTGTTAAAACACGATTTTGTTGTCATACTGAATTGTGTTTGGGTGTTGATTCTTTCTCTCCCCTTACTTGGACGCTTTCTTAATGGGCAGTATAAAGAATAGCATGGTAATCCAAATTAAGATGATGAGTCTACTAAGTGTCAGGCTTCAGCACTGCAGGTCTCAGAACATTAAGGGAAGCAGAACTGAATGTAAAGACCGGAGTCTGAGGTCTATTGCTCTGTCCTTTTACCTCCAGCATCATAGAGGAAGTTGTACTTCAAATGCTGTACTCTGAGGACATGATGGCAAATCTCTTTCCTAGATTGTAAAATTGTGCAAAACTGCCAAATTTGACTATTGGATAAAAATTTTGCACCCCTTGGAAAGCCTATTGGTGGATTTGATTTTCATCTGCTGAATGGGAAGTGATTCACAGGATGCATTTGTAAGAGAACAGAGAACCAAGAAGGATTTTTTGTGTTGGTGATTCCAGTTCTCTGCCTCTGTGAGCAATCATGTCATATAATCCTCTAGTAATTTATCAAGCTTCAACTTGAAGGTTGAAGCTAGGTGAGTTTATTCCTCCATTTTACCTAATTATTTCCTTGTAAGGAAAGAAATCTTAGCTAATGACAGAACTTTGGGTTTTTTTCCATTCTGGGATAGTTACCCACAATTTAGTCTCCTGATAAAATAAAAGTTTGAATTTGGGTCCAAACTTCGAGCTCTGTGCAGGCCACCAAAAAATATTATGCATGCTGTTGAATACAAAACTGTGGGAGAGGAAGGTCCTGACTTTCTGTTAAGCCCTTCCTCTTTCACCTCCTTGTGTCCCCAAGGGTGACCCCCATTACCCTTGTGTGCAGCTGGACCTGCATAAGCCCCATAATGCCAACTCTCAGCACCATACTCTCTAGCTGTTAGTTACTGGCTGTGGGAATACAGTGCAGAGATGCTAAAACTGGCTTTTGCCCTCACGACTTACTGCTGTTTCTTCCATCGGAACCCACTGCCCCTTTAACATTAAGTATTTGAGATATATCAACCTAGCCCAAACAATTTTTTTTCCTCTCTGGCCTGAAGTTTACCTAGTGCTGAAATGTATTAACATAACATATATATATTGCTGTGCACCCTTTTTTAATTGCCCCCCACCTCGCTTTCCTACACATATATAAATATGCAAACACAGTCTTCACTATCACAAATACCATGAAAAAGATCAATAATCTGAAAGTGTCTGGCTGGCAGGAGGGGAGGGCTCTCCTCAGCCTCTTTTTATGTCTCTCAATCACCTTTCACTAGACTATTTGAGACTTCCATTTAGGGGGAAACATACGGTTTCGGAGTTTTGAGTTGAATATTGGATCTAAAAAATTTATATAGTTTCCAGTAAATACAAAGTGTATTCACATTCTGCACAGCAACATTATCTTCCCAATCATGTAGTGGTACATAATTAACAATGAGGGACCTTCTTTTTATGTCCGTAGAATTTCACACCTCCCAAAAATGTTGAATGTCTAAAATTATCATGTGTTTCTTATCCACGATTCTTTTTCAGAAAAATCTGAAGAAAAATTAGTAAGATGTAATACACTCCTGGAAACCAAGGTTTTTTCTGGGATGACGATGTTATTGCAGCCATATTTCTTTTCATTCATAACAGGCATATCATGCTGAAAGGTGTATTCTGATAGACCCAGCATGTAGAATTAGGCTATTTAACCTCGAGCCAGTAAACTGAAGATATCTGCTGTTTGATCTTGAAGAGGATTTAAGTGAGTCATTAAAGGCACAAAATTCAAGCTCTAGTTTCTCTGTCTTTTATCACATTAAGAGCAGCATTTAAAATGGATAGCTTGATGGGAGACAGGAACATTTTTCATCACTGGTCAAAGAAAAAAAATTCCTGAGTTTTTCTTCATGCATCCGGAGAGCTGTAAAATGAACCAAGGACAAATATGAAGCTGCTGAAATATCAAACAATTAAAGGAAATCCCAGCCTAAATCATAATCTCCAGATGGAAAGTGTAAAAAAAAAAAGAAAAAATTTCACCGGATGCTTATTCTACTCTTTTTATTTTTTTTCAGTGAACTCTGCTTACATTTCAAATAAAAAGATTTTGTGGGTTCATGCAGGAGGATGTATGTTTCCTCAAGAAGTGCCAATAACAGTAAGCACCTGAAAAGTAGTTTTCAGCAAGTTGCTTTAAAATTCTGACACAGTGTTCCTTTTTTGCATCTTGTGACAGTGGTATGACCCTTCCGTCTGGCAGTGATTGACAGTACGTAAGATCTGGGTTCGGTTTGTAGTGCTTGCTGGTCATACTCAAACATCATCACCATGAGTCCTGGCCAGCTGAAAAAGTGGTTTCAACTAAATTAATCACTATGCACCCAGTAAAGTATCTCTTCGTTGTAAGTGTTCTGTTAAACAGAAAACATCTGGCTGATCGGAGGTTATTGGAGGGCAAAAAAAGAGAAAAGAATCATAATATATCAATGGGAAAAGCATAAATGCCTCGGAGAAAGCAACTGCTGCCCCAGAGCAGGCAGACAATGGTGCCAGGTCCTCCTCTCACAGCTGCGCGTGGCCAAGGAAGCAGGGGGCTCTTCACCTGCCAGCACTACCTTGTGTACCTACAGTTTGGTTGCCCACGATTTTTCCAATATGTGATGATATCCATTGCATTTACTTCCACTGAAAGTTCTCTTTCTTCAGGATTAGGGCTCGTGCTGTTGTAAATTTAAAGCACGTCCCATCATTTAATCAATACATTCAAAACCTTTAAGGACAGAATTCAGTTCCTCTTTACAAGCAGTAAAAGAATACTCATTTCATTGGAATTAAACTCAACATCAGAAATGTATTTGACAGCTCATCCTCTACATACCTCTGTCTCCCATCAGTCAGAAGCAACAGTGTGTTATATTTGCCAGTATAATGAATAGTGGTGAGTATTCTTATCCATGAAGGTGCCTTGAGTTAAGATGATTTTATTTTCAGGGAAAGATACTTCTCAATAGAGGAAAAAGGAAAGAACTAATGGAGTTACTAAGAAAATAAATTCTTGCAGTACTTAGAATAAAATTAATAGAAACAAAATTAGTCTAATATTTGAAATAATAAATTAAGACAAGTTTTATGATGTATCAACCTGCTTTTTGGTGAAGAAGTTTTCATTTTAATTACACCATCTCAGGATTTAATGTGCTCTACCTATTTTAGATAAGTTCTGTTTTGCAAACATGCAATTCTTTCTTTTTCTTGCAAGAGTAAACAGTGGACAGACAGTTTGAAACTAATCTGAGAGAGCCTCCTGATTAGTAAATCATTGTAAGCTCACATCACCTTGGTTCATTTAAAACTTTATTTGCTACAACTTAGTGAACTACAGGTGTATGGCCCAGGTAAGACTTCTGGTGGTCCAGCTTCTCTGATCTGCTGCTGCTGACAGTTGCCCATATCCACTGTTTCTGAGGAAAACGAAAGAACTCCTATCTTGGAATACTATGTCCAGAGAGAAACTGCCATGCTTTTTCTGATCGCCATTGCCTTTCTCACAAAGCATTAAGGTTCATATTTCATACCCTTGATAATATGGAAAATTATCAGTACAAGTGTCCATGTTTGAACTCAGCCACTTCTCAGCTAGATTAAGGTCAGTGTTTAATTCTGTTTTACAATTATAATCTCCATAGATTTATTCCGTAAACTGAAACCACTAAATTTCCTCATTTTATAATCTACCATACTTCATTTTTGTGGTATTTCCATCTACTCTTGGAGTGCAAAACTAACCCTAGTCATAGAATTCTTTAATCTGTATATTTTTAACATCTGCTCTGGTATCTGTGTCCTGACCAAAGCGAATAATCCCAGAATTTCTCATCAAGTTGGTTCTTGTTCACAAACATCTGAAAATCAGATATTTTTCATTCAGATGCTTAACTCTGTATTTGGATATAACATTTTAAGTACCAGCTTTGAAAGCCATCAGTCTTCCATTAAACATCAGAGTATATTTACTCAGTATTTTTAAAAATCTGCTTCATGCAAGAAAGTTGAAAAAAACCAAACCAAAACAAGATTCAACATTAAAATTAAATATTTCTAAATTTGGAGGATTCCTGATATTCATTGTGAAAAATAGATGCAGCTAATTCTGGTTTATTTAACAATGGACAAAAAAAAAAAAAACCAACCAAAAAACCTTCATACAACTCTTCAGAGAACAGAGGTTTGGCGTGCGCAGCAGAATGTTTATGGACATCCATTTTCTGCAATATATTTAAGAGGAAAATAGGTAAAATCAGGTACCACAGAGCTTGTCACATAAATACAAAATCATGTATTTTGTTGATCCCCATATATTTGCCATTAATTCTGGGTCTGTGTCATTCAATATCTTGGCTATTTTCTTTTGTAGGGGTGTTATTATTGCTATTTGTTATATTTAGCAGGAGTACCTACAAAGTCCAACAGGGAATTAACACTGCATTGTATTATTGTCCAAAAAATTAGCTCAAAGCCTGTTTGTGTTCCAGGGAACTCATATTTTAGAATGGGGTGTGGAAAGGAAAAGAATTGGCAAAGGAAGTTTGAAGCACACTCATTAAAATATTAATGCCGATGGTTACACTGTAAGGCCCAGCTAGTTCCTCAAACCAGCCAAGGAACAATGGCGAACACTTCAGAATCTTCTTACCCTAAATTAATGACCTAATGATATGGTGTTTATTAAAAGCCTCTTGACACGTTTCTTCCTTATTGAAAACTCCCACCAAATACAAGTGCTTTTCAATGTTTAAGGAAAGTCTTCAACACAGATAATCGTTGAAGGAAAGGAATTTTCATCTCCCTATCGCTGGACATTTTGGGGTTCAAAAAGTTTCAGAGAAGGAGGAGGTTTGGTATTGTTCTGAGTCAATTTGCTCTGGCTGAGGAAATGACGAGAAGGAAACTATTTCCCCGTCTCGGGAACCATGTGGTGTTCCAAGATAAGGCAAGCACTTGCTAATTTGAGTCCACAAGCAGGAAATGTGATACATCTATTTCCTTTCAGGCAAACAACACTGGCTGCACAAAAGCATTGCTTCTACTGCTAAATCTCAAACCTTCAGAAACCCACTGCTCCTCTGTGGACGTACCATTCTGTATTTGTTATTTGGATGTTATGGATAGAAGCCGTACTTACTCCCCAATCACATGGCCACCAAAGTTTTGGGGTAAGGATTTTGTTTCTTCTTCTAGAATACTGTTAAAACAGATGCTGAGATTCACTGGTGATTGCCTTAAAAAATACATCTAGATATGTTCAAGCCTCATGTTGGAAGAAAAAAGTAGTGAATAGGTTTTGTATGGCTTGCAGTGCAGAAGATTGTTTTCCAAATGTTTCTTTGACAAAGTTTTATCACGTTTTTAAACTAAAAGAGACAGCAGGAACTGCCAGGGAAGGATTGATTGTTTGACAATGTTCATTACTGAAGTCAGTTGAAAAGGTGTCTATTGACTTTAGTTTGTTTCAGATCAGGTAGACATTCTCAACTGTTTAATGGATGTACCTACACAGAAGACATGATCTGCTTCGTCTTCTGATGAAAAAGAGATAGCAAAAACTAAAAGTGTTGCAACCTTTGGAATAAACTCTTACTCCTCCAGAATGAGAAATTATTTGTAATTTGTTGTGGTTCCTCATGATCAGATTTTCCTTACTGTTTCCTCAATGTATATTTTTATTATTATCCATTAAGACTGTTTTCTTTCACCCAGACCTGGGTGTGGTTCATTAAGTGAAACATATATAGTGTGAGGTAGAAGTATATGTTACGCTGAAATTCATTCAAGGTAACTAGATTCAGTGACTTGATCCTAAATGATTCTGCACAAGAGCTGTGGTCAAAAAGCTCTGTTGGTTGCTATGTTTAACAGTAACATGTATTAGCATTTAGCATTAGAGTGAATAGTATGATCTGATTTTGTCTATTATATTATTGCTCTTGATCAATGACCCCTTCAAGAATCTGTGCACTACCTAAAACTGAAAAATAATATGCATTAGCAAAATAGGACTTCTATGGCATAGAACTGCCCTGGGAAAACAGCGGAAAATACAAGAAGATTTAAAGGAGTTCCTTCATTTCTTTAGCAAAAGAAACATGAATCTGTTGAATGCCATCCACGTTTGCTGCAGTGACACATATATTTTCCTACTGGGAGACTATGAGCAACTCAATTTTTATGTCTTGGGCTAAAGAGTAGGATAATGATACGGGACGTCTTTGAGAAATACTTAGATTAACTGAGGAACAAATACTGTTATTACTGTTTCAGAGTCTCCTGTTGTCTGGAGGTTGTGTCTGGACTCTGAAGAATAAATATAATTTTTGTAGAGTGGAACTACATGTAATTCTAAAATAACTCTTTCAGAACAAAAATGAAAGGGCTTTCAACAACATATACTTAAAAAAACCTTGTGTAAAAGGTGCTGCCCCTTGTTACTGCAGATTAGCTTTCATGCTGAGATAAATTATTTCTTCACTGTCATGGAAACATAGATAAGAAACAGAAAAGTTGTATGGAACTCTAAGGATTCATTAACCATACCGCTCAGACTGTGGGCAAGGGGTTCTTCATCTTCATGAAGAGTCAAAAAAAGTAACTAAGAAGTGAACATTTAAATTCTGCAGCATATTGCATGCAGCTGGCACCACTGGTACTGCTGTTATTCTGTCATTCCATTTAAAAGCCACTTGGCCCCAGTGCTTCAATATCAGGAGCTGCATTTGACAACACAGAGCAGGACACATGGAGCTGTCTTATTGCTCGAAGAGCCAGCATCTCCTTTCACCAGCACTGCCCAGCTGGCTTGCGAGGGACTGATACTGCACCCAGCACTGATCACTTCCTATTTACATATATTCTCACAGCAAATGAACCTCACAGCATGGATTTTGTGAGGAGCTTGCGTGGTCCTGGGAAGGGAAGATGTCTCAGGTTTTCCGTATTTTCTGGTAGATTTTAGAAGACTTAATACCATTTCCTCTTCCTTTCCCGTAGGTATATCATATGTGGTGGACTAGGGAGGGGCACTATACAGTCTATGTCAGAAGTCAATGACTGACAGAAGTTCACTGTGAGGAAACTTCACTTAAAATGATAGAAGTATACATTCTGATATCCTTGGAGACTGATGATCTGAAGTAAAAATAAAACTGCACGTAACAGATATAAATAGAATGGAGCTCTTTATTAAATGAGAATGCAGTGCTTGAAACTGTGATTTTTCAGGATATGGCTTACAGCCTGTTTCACTGTTTTTTTCCTAAGCCACCCACCAAGTAGTGCTGTGAGTGTGAATACAGTACCAAGATGCAGATCCTTTTCCATGTGTGTGGAACTTCTCAGCACCATCCAGGGACTCATCCAAAGTGTAAACTTCAACACGCATGCAGAGGTTTGCTGAGAGGCACTAACATTGTGCAAAAAAAAATAAATGCTGTAAAAATTGTTAAAGCAACTATTCATAATGATATTTGATCTCTTACAGTTCTATAAACCATCTATTGTCTAACAGCAGGTTCCCTGCTCTGGAAAATACACAGGCATCCTGTTTTCTAAAGCTGTCCAATTTCCAATGGTAACTTCACACATAGCATCTTAAAAGTGACTCTAGGAATTCTAAAACAATGAACAAACTAAACTGTCCTCTGCTTGTTTATGTGTGAGCATATAAATCATTTCACAGGCTAGTGGAAGTGTGCATGAGTAAAGCTGCATAGATAAAAAAAAGATATACACACCTTGATATAAGTCATGCTGTGTGAATTACCTAAGTATCTAAATCCTTTCTCTATATTCATGCAAAGATCTTAACAAATAATATTGGGAAAAAAAAAAAAAAACATTAGCACACTTTTTTGCAAGCTCAGTGTAGAGTCAGTGGCAGCCTGGAGAGTCGATAACATGCTTAGCTGCAGATCTTGCAGGAATTGTTCTTTAGAATTCAGTCTTCATCATCATTCTGCAGTAGTTTTGAAATGCTAAATTATGCAACAGCATAAAACAGAAGAAGCAAAGCAGCAGTTTTGCTGGCCTAAAATCAATTCTGCTGGAAAAAATAAAAAAGGAATATTAACCTCCTCTTCTGGTTTAAATTCATGAGTTTCATGATAGAGCTCCTGGCCCTGGCAGCAAATATATGCCCTGCAATGTGTCATAAGCACAAAATCGGGATTCTGATTCTCACTCTGCTAGAGCTGTTCCCTACTACAGATGTTGCACAGTCTTTGTAGACATACATGCCTGTTTTAGACAAGTCCTCTGAGCTCCTGTGAGGGTGTAGGGGCTCGTCTCATTCAGGTGCCAGCTTGTATGAAGCTACTTAACCTCCAGTCACCCTGCTTTGCAGTGGGAATCCGTAGCATGGTACTTTAGCAGAAGTAGGGCGAGAAGCACTTAAAGTCAGCCTCTGCTGAACTTCAGCACATTGGTATCACGTGGGACAGTAGAGAGTTTCAAAAGGAGGTTTGGCAATAGCTGAGTGAGAAATTCAGTGTTTGGTACCCATCCATCAACTACTAATCTCATTTTTTACTTTTTAATATAGTCTTTATTGAGTTTATTTTGATTTGTAAGTTAACAGTGGGAGCAAAGATGTTTCCATTTTAACCAGGAGTGCATTTCCAGTAATTCCTAAAAGCATTTGCTGTTGCACACATTTGACTACAATAAATGGCTTTGAGACAATCCTATTTCTTCAGTGCAGATAGGAATATACTTTCATATCAGGAAATTTAATTTAAAATAGCACATTTGATCAATATGACATCAGCAGGGAGAAAAAGTGTAAGCAGATATTAATCAACAGAAACTTAGATCTCTAGACGTTCCTTCACTCTAGTTTTACTCAGGTATCTATTTAAAAATGCAACAATACAGTTTAATACCTTAAAAACATTAAGAACAATATTTTCTTTTCATGAATCAGAATCCAGGGTGTTATTTGTCCAGTGGGTGGGAACAATGCAACGTATCATCTGGCTTCTTGTATTTAAAGATTGCAAATCTTTAAGCATTATGACTTTATAAGCTAAAATGTACTCATGGTTTTAAACATAATGTCAAATTTTGCCTTGTCTCTCTCCCTCAACCCACTGGTCTTCTCCTAATTAAAATGAGTCTGTTTGCTTGAAAAAAGTCGAGCTATACACTCTGCTGGAAAAGAGGGTCATTAGGGATGAGCATATTCTAACGTCGCTGTGTTGTGGTACCATGTTACTGGTGTAGCAATAATGGTGGTTAGGGACTTTGCATCATTCTCTTTATGAACTGAAATACTACTTACAAAGGGCAGCACTGACACGAACTGTAACACTGCTGTGAGTGACAGGGAAGTCCAACCTAGACAGGCACGGGGCCTGATTTCTCTTCTAGTGATAGTAGCCATGGCAGAGTGGAAGGAACAGCAGCAAATCCAGTCCAGTTCTTTGAAAGTGAGAAAAAAAGCATTTGGCTACCTGTGTGGTAAGCAGGTTAAGTCTGTTGTCTTCCACTTTAGTGACTGTGTCATCGCGTTTCCAGCATACCCACTGCCTGGTCTGTCCTCTTTCCCGTTGTTTCTCTTCACACACTTTGTCCCCTTCCAGTCCAGCTTTAGCAGCAGCAAAAAAAGACTCTGGGAGCTGCCTCAGCTGTCCTGCTGGAGATGTGGACTCACAAAGGCTACAATGTGGAGCCAGCTGTGGAGCACTTGACAGCAGATGTGGCAGTGGTAACTTCTGCCAGGCTACTACTCTTCCTAGTTTGATAGCTGGAAAAGACCAGCATAAACCAGAGTACCCCAGAGGGCCTTTATCCTGGTACACTGGGCATTGCTAATAAGGCAGAGGACTTCATTAAACTAAAGATGCGATTCCTTTGCTGGCAGATAAGAGGGAGAGAAGGCATGACAGAGCCACTTATAGATGCTTTACATCACTGGAGATTTTTTTTTTTTTAGTATAGAAAACCTTCAGGCTTGGAGTGGAACAAAGTAGGAGGAAAACATGACAAAATTAGAGCCTTGGATTCAGATGCATTATCAGCCTCAAGGAAGTATCTCCTGAATTGATATTTTTCTTCTGCTCTTCCGTTCCCTTTTCTCCCTTTCCAAAATTTCACCCTAGCATTGCATATTCTTCCTGGTATTTTAATTCATGACAATCAGCCAAAATAGAGCAAGATGATTGAAGACACTGCATCAACTGCAATTTTTTCTTGCAGTTTGTCTCTTTTTTGTCTCTTCTCTGTGTTTTGGAAAACCCCAGTGATTTTTAAAAGTGCAGTACTTGGCAGCATGTCACACATCATAAGGAGCTCATAGCACAAGGAATAAATGTATTCACAGGAGAAATAATCTCTTTCTGCAGTCTTTAGGTTAGATCACATGCCTGCAAGAGTTTGGAAATGTGATGTGAATAAGTGAGCTTCTTTCCTTTGAAGTTGTCTGACTCCAGACTTTACAGGCTCCTGTTGTTGGAAGCAGCCCCAGTGAGAGAACTGAGAGAGGGAAAAGCAAAATACTTTCTTCCAACCTCATGATGTAGTCCTGCTCTAGTGTTTTAGGGAATAATTCCTTCCAGTGCTTATCCAAAGTTGTAAGAAATTGTTCTATTCAGAAAACAAAGACTGAAAATGAGGACGGAACCTTTTAGTGTGCAAATATGAGTATTGCCGTGTCCCAAAACACCACACCGTATTTCTGATGACTAAGTAAGCAGTTCTCCACTCACAGTACTACTGGAGTCAATAGATGAAAATTGTATTCCAGTGATAACTGACTTTGTCAGTTTTGATTTCTTTAACCTTGTTGTCTTTTTACATTTAGTAAAAATAATATATAAACAATAGCTAGAATTACCCATTAAGAATAAATATTAAAAGCAAGCCAAATTCATCAATACATGGAAAGGAGCAGAATGGTCCCAGCAAATGTAACCAGAAGGGATGATCTATATTGATTTGGTGATGTCAAACATATCCGAAATAATGTAGCTGAGTTCTTTGGCCAGGAGCCTGTAAAAATACCTCTCCCATGTCACAGACAGCCATATATAAATAAAATGCAGTCTTCACACTAAATTTGCATCTCCCCATCTTGCATACACTAACTACATCTACAGTGACAACTTTCCTGCTCAGACTTCCCAGAGTGCTTTATCATGCACTACCTTAACAAGTCTGTTTGCTTAACACTTAAATTTCAGAGTCTGTCTTCTGGCTTATCAGGGATACTGATCCATCACTCAGGTCTTGCAACTCAGTACTTTACTGTGTGGTACATGATATTAAAGGTCTCAAATCATTGAGCAGACTTCTGTCCCCATCATGATGGAGTTAATATGTGAACAAACCCTCCTTCCAGCTTCTCACCTATCTTTTCCAATCAAATAAATGGCTCATACTTCCAGGTTTGTTATTATAGATTTTCTAGAGCCCTGCTAGTTCTTCATTTCTTGCCTAGCCTTCCATCTTTTGACTAATATTTTCTCCTTTTCTTATTCAAGCTGGAGCATTTAAGAAAATAAAAGTTGTACATCTCCAAAGCTACCTTTCCATACCCTTAAGGCCTTTGACCACAAAGAGCTTCTTGGGTTTTCATTCTCATTTCACAGCCACTAGAAGTTTTTAGTTGTGTGAATGGCGTGAGTGCATAATATAAGGTATAGTGCAGAAAGGAGTATGCTTATATCCCTTTGTGTCAATCTGGCACTGACAGACCATGTCCTTGGGGCTGCAGATTTCCCCAATTCGATCAAGTAATGCACCTGCAAGCATACCTGGCTTAGTGGCTGTGAGCTGTGGTAAGGTGATGGTGACATGAAGTCTCCTCCCACTCCTCCTACAAGAAACCTGACAAGATTGCACAGAATTTTTATCAACTTCAAAAGGTGTTCAGACTCCTGAAGTAAGGATCCTAACATGGAGTAAAATACATTGATTCTTCCCAAATTCGCTAAGAAACTAGAATTGTTTTATTTTCCTACGGTCAACTTGAACTTAAAGAAGGATGGATCCCCCAAAAGATGTTTGTGGAAATGAGCATACTGTAAGGCAGATTTTTATTTGGGTTCCTCCATGTTTTAAGTCCCTATGTGAAAAACAGAGAAAACTTTCCTGTGCTGCTTTATAGGAATGTTGTCAAGAGAAAGATGATGATGTAAAATGTGACACAGAATCAGATAGAAAGACGCTTCTGGTTTTGCAAATCCTTCCTGTAAACACTCTGAGCTTTTTCAAGAACTTTTCTCTGAGAAGCAAATGTACAACACAGATATAAAATATGATATATTAAACAACACTATGAAAGATGGTAATGTTACATCCTTGAAATGTTTCCCTCCTTATTTCCAGTCTTAAATCTAGTGTACCTGCAAGTTCTTCCTCCTGCTCCTCAGTGAAATGTCATATGATGCCACAAACTTAATAGTGAAGCCATACTTTCAGATTACTTAACCAAGGGTTTCACTTGAATAAGTAACTTTGAAGAAGAACATTGATGAAGAAAATTTGCAACGTATCTGCATGGTGAATTTGCAGAAATCAGGAGTGTCAAAATCTGATACATCTCAGCAGAGTTTTTAGGACAGGGACCAGTTTTGGTTTTGTATGTTATGAGTACCAAACACTGGGACCTCAGAGAGACCCTGACAACGTAGTACACAGACAAAAACAAATAATAGCAATGCCAGAAAAACTCAGCTTCACCTGTACAAGAACCAAGACAGACTTTTCTTTTTCACATCTTGGGAAGGACTGTAGGGTTGTGCATCCTCTCAGGCCCAGCAGCATCAGAGTAATTTTTGATACGTGGCTTCTGGAGCAACAGAGATTTGCCCCAACTAATGGAAATCTCTTTTTTCCCGTGTAGATGAGATACTGATCCACATGAAAATCCTGTAATAGAGATGTAGAAAACATCACATAACTAAATCACTTTGCAAGTTGTCGGAAGCTAATTTAAGTATTCCACATAATTTTGATAATGATCATGGTAGCTAGAGGACTGCTGGGGTGAGGGAGACCCACACTATCTTTCCTCTGCCTGGACCTTTTAAGATCTCTACAAGGAAGGGGGTTATTGTCCTATCTACCAAGTCAAGATCACCAGAAGATCTTCCTGTTTCCAGCTCCCCTGACCACAGCGTGAGCTGACTTGGCATGTGTCAAAAGGCAGCAGCAGAGCAGCCTGGGCCAGTGACTCAAGCAGGACACAGCTTTCATATAAATAGTGCTAATGGCAACAAGGGTGTGGGTTTAGCTGAAGAAAGAGAAAAGACAGCATGTGGTGATGAGGCATTAGCAGTGGCAGCAACTGTGTGTGAACATCAGCCCTTCAGTGGCAACACGACAGCAGTGAATATCGTTCCGCTGTAACACTCAGGGTCCCTGGCTCCTCCTCTGAAGTCCTCCATAAATATTCTTATGCCAAATGAGGAAAAAAAAAAAAATCTACAGCTTTTAATCAAAAAGGAGGGCACTGCTCATCTTCCCCCTCTCAGCTTCAGGATGTAACATGTCTCTGTTCCCCCTCAGCAGTGGTTGGGAAGGGCTGATTTGTATGCAGCTCTTCAGTTGGATTTCTCATGCACGCAGCAGCACTGCTTGCTGGAGTAGCTGTGCCTGTGTGCTTATTGACTTCCAGTATTCCTGCAGAGAGCAAGAGATGCTGCACTGCACCTTCTGATGCTGCTTATGCTGGTGTCAGAGTGTTGTAGGAAGACAGCCCTTCCTCTGCGCTCCATCAGGGACAGGAGTGAAGGTCATAGACCAAATCTAAACATACTCTGCACACGCTGATTTCTCCAGAAGACAGAACTGTGTCTTAGCCTTATGCTGTGTTTTATTTTTTCCAGCTAAATTTTGTAGGTACCATTTTGTATCAACTGCTACACTACTATTGTTTTGTATGAAACCTACATGAAAAATTGTTAGATAAATCATATACTGTCATCTCAAAGGGCAGAATGATCAAGCTCTTCCAAATTTAATATGATTTTGCTTATTTCGCTGTCAGTTAAGCAAAAGACTTGACAAGCACGTCAAAGTTATCACTTCCAGTACTGAAACAAAGGGGATTATATCTATAGACAGACCTTACGTTTAGGAAGATAACATGTAAATCCATTCCAAGATCTTTTGTGCAGGCTTGTCAGAGAGATAAAAGTAGATATTAATGAGAGACCCTTATTCTGGCAAAACCAAAGAAAAAAGTAGCACTGTAGCTGGATGAAAGCCACAAACTATGTCATGAAGAGAAGAGACCAGTCTTATTCTTGCACACTGTCTATTCAGAGCACGATTTCTTCCTTGTATATAAATTATTCTTTTAAAATGAGTCTGTCATCCTCAGGCTGTGTTTAGTTGCACCCTAATTACTGCTTCTTTCCTTCTTTCCCCATCCCCCATACAGCCATTGATTTATCAAATGCTTAACCATCTTTAAAAGAAGGAATACAGATCTGTGGTAGTAGAAGGAAGAGGCAAAGTTTCTTCAGAGTATTATTTAAATATTAATCAAACACAAAGCGCATACACATTTTGGCAGTTACACCTACTGTATTGACCGAGTATGTGGTGCTGCTCGTTGTCACATGTGCTGCCAGAAGCATCATTCTTTATTCACTCACCAAATACAGAAATCTCATCTTTAGGAAATTAAGTATTTTTTTCCAAGCACCACACCAGTGAATGTGTTGGCACATGAATGTGTCATGTCATAAAAGGAGCTTGGTGCTGTGCTTTCCCTCCATGATAAACACGCTGTGGCTGCATGCCTAGCTGCTAGAGCCTAGCAGGATTCAGATTCAGATGAGTTAGTCTCAGCACTTTGTGGGTGCAATGGTTCTGCCTCAGTTCTTCTGTAGAACTCGTTGAAGGACAATGCTCTGTATTTGTACACAACTTCCCATTTTACCATTGTAATTCATTTAACCAGGAGTCAAAAATCTTTGTGAGCCAAATGAGTGGCTGTGGGTGGTGCCATCTTCCTTATACAGAAGATTAATCTGAAGCATGGAGATGGAATGACATGTCCACAATCACAAAAGAAGAGCACAAAGTAAAAACAAAACTCAAGACCTTTTGCCTCTGTAAGATTATCTTCATTTCATAACCCTATCCTTTTGTCTGGGAAAAAAAAACAAACCAAAGAATAAAAGAAAATCCTGTCAATAACAGTATAGACAACTTCACTTTTTCCTGCTATTCAAGGTGGAAGCTTCGCTTCCTATGCAAATTTCATAAAAGGTACTTATTCAGATTTTGAAACATATAGTAGCTAAGTTTGCACCAAGCAACCCAAAGTTATTCTCCTAATATCATCTATTCCCCTTGAACATGAAGTGGAAGAGACTTATGTGAGTTTGATTTTCCCCATTGAAAATGGGACAATAGTGACTTAAGATTTATCTGTTAAATAACTTCAACCAAAACTCCATCAACTGTTATGAAATAATGCCTAGGAAATTTTCAGCAAAATAATTGGGGGAGAAAAAAGCAGTTCAATGTAATGCAAAAAACTTCTCTGGGCTCTGACAAGTGCTTGCTGAAGCAAACAGCCGGGGTAGTTTCTGCTGCTCAGCAGAGGCCTCTGCCCTGCTTCTCTGGATTCTTATTTGCAGAAGATAATGAATTCTCCGATACAGACATTTGAATTCACAATCCAGCATCTTAACATACCCTTATGGCATATTTGACCATTTAACTGATGTCTGTTAATTTTAAACTCTTTGCTTTAAAAAATTTTGTTATATTGATGCCATCTCTCAGTTATACAGGGTAATGAAAGGATGAGCCAACCAAGCAGACGCATGCCTTCTTTGGAAAGTGCAGAAGTTATGCAGGCAGAGTGTAAATGAAGGAGGAGATTACTGATGACTCTGTTGATTGAGAAGTGCAGGAGTCTCTAGGCAAGTAGGACCTGGACCAGCCTGGTGCAAACACAGCCTTCCAGCCACCACTGGCTCATGTGGGACAGCACCAATGTCCCACTTCACACTCAGTCTTCAGCCTGGATCATTCTTCCTGGGTCGTCAAAAGTTCACTAATACTCCAGATCAGTAATCATCTCACTGAGAAATTATACCAGCATTTATCAGCTTGCAGTTGCACCGATTCTTGTGTGTAGTACTTAATTAGGTCTCCTAGCCCACACTGAAATAGATATTCATAGACGTATTTGGTACAAGAGAAATCTCTGAAACTGATTGATGGTCACACAGGAAGTATTGGGATACTTTGAGAATACTCTGTATTCTCAAACGGTTCACTACCTGTTCCCCGGGGAAGATAAATGTAGCAGAAGCATTACTGGATGCAGCTCAGGTATTACTGCAGTGAAAAAAAGAGGGAAAATCTGATTTAAATACAGATTCCTCTTCCTGCTTCTTGCATACTTGTTTATTGGATACTTTAGATCAGTATTCAGTGAAGCTCACAAACAGCTCCTCTTTCTCCCATTCTTTAACTTCCTAAATTTTTACCCGAAGAAGGCCCTAGGTTTAGCAATCTCAAGAAATAATGAGACTATAAATAGAACTAAACACTATTTTCATTGATGAATACTTTTGAACCGGCAATACACGGCAAGGTCTATCAGCAGAATACTCTGTGGCAGTATTTCGAAGGCAGTATATTTGTGACTGAGAAGAGACCGATTCTGATAAACTTTACAGTTTGGGGCTCCAGTGGATTTCCTTTAGGTTCTACCAAGACACTATGTTTTATGTGTCTGCCTCATTCATTTTGTCTGTGTTAATACATGATGTACATTTAAAATGGAGAGTAAGAGGGACAGAACTGGGAAGGGGAGATTGCTCCTCTCCTGTGAAGCAGCTGAGCAAGTTGCAGGGGAAAGGGGAGAGAGATTGCACAGCTAAGGGCAAGGAGCAGAAACAAGGTCCTGCATCTTAGGTGATGGAAAGAGACACCTGAGATCCAGAGGCAAATGTACGGAGGTTGCAGCACTTCCAAAAAGCACCACATTGAGAACCACTGTTTACTGGACAGGTTGAAGTGCCATCTTTATTTACTCAGTGTGCCTGTCACTCCCAGTTTTCTCTCTTTTAAAATATTCTACTTCATATTTGGATAAAAGTTGGACTTTCCGTATAAACACTTCTTGGCCTTTTGTGGGTTCTCACAGTAAGGACAAACTCCACCTGAAGCTGTGTCTGGGTCAGGAAGTCTTTTCTCAGACCACAGACCACAGAACTGCTGTGGTGGGACTGAGGATGATTTCAAAGTATTCCTTACCCTACAGTCTTCATATTAACCTGAAAACCTTGTGCTTTGTTCTAACCCTCAATGTCTTCTGTTTTCTTAAATGTAGCATATGTACGTAGGTATTTCCTCCTTAATTTTAAAGAATTTTAGGAAATCTTACTTAATTTTAAGATTTCACTCCAGTCACTCATTCTCTGTTCCTATAGGAAATGATTTTATTCTCAGGTTATATAAAATAATCTTATCAATTAAGTAACAACTATAATGTCATATTGCACTGTGGCAAATTGTGGTTTACTCTCTGATTTAGGTTCATGTAGAAGCCTTATAGCTTAGGCTTATGCTTGTTCTGATTTTGTGAGGTCAGTAACAATGCCTTGCCAGAGGACTGTTTGCTGCAAATGTGAAAAAGATCAAAATTATATTACTGTCTTCATCATGCATTAGGAATCATAACGAAACCACGCAGTAACAAAGTTTCTATCTCTGTCTGCATGAAGGAATCTTTGCTTCATTTTATATAGTTATGCCAAAGGCTTTAAATTAAACATGCTGACATCTCTATCTTAGATGTTTCCTTCTGATTATTACAATTACTCTTTACTTAGGATTCCAGTAAAAATCAACTACCAGTAATATCAAGGGAGCATCATTAACTCCGAGGTGGTTTGTGGGATATTGAGATAGCATATACCACTCTTCTGGCTTTTTATCACAATGAATTATGCTATTAGTAAACAAAAATGTACTCCAGTGCATGGAGATCATTCTGGACATCACTGTTGATGGCGAGACATAGGAGTTTAAGAACAGACTTAGCCTCATGTTTCTCCATCAGCACACAAATTTGCACAAAGCCACGAAACCGGACAAGCTTTACTTCACCAAGCATCCGAATGTTTTTGCTGTGCATCAGTCTACCTTACTTCCAAAGCCTCTGCAAAATGCTAGTCCTAAGTGTTTATGGCAGTGCAATTCAGAGTTTTTCTGAGATATGAGGTACTATTAATGCCTCTGTCGTCTTTCGTTGGAATGGTTCTTCTTAGTTATTTCTGACGCTCCATTTTATTAAAATTAAGGTGGTTTATGTGTGGTTTAGATTGCCAGCATAAATTTCCAGCAGAGGGCAATCTTGTTCCTAGGTTGGTTGCTCATTCGTGACGTTAACCCTCTAACGGCCAGCCATCCCTCTGCATTTCAATCAGATAATTAATCCAAGGACACAGACTGCATTTTTTCCCCCTTTGTCATTTACTTAAGAATTTTGCAGGCGTTTCTGGGGCCTATTTGCTTCTTTAGATCAAAGAAAGTCTTAGAAACTGCACAAAATAATTAAAGTATGGACCTTGAGCCATCATCTGTTCTATCTTCTTTTTTTCAAGACAGGATTAACGATATTACAACAACTCTTGACTGATACTGGGTTTTAAAATCTTTAGTGGGGGTAGACGCACCACCTGCCTGGGTTATCTATCCAATTCTTGCCTGTCCTCACAGATAGAAACATATCTCTTAATTTCCTTTGCTCTGTTTTAAACCCAGTTCTTTCTATTTTGTCTTCAGTAGACATAAACCCAACCGTTTAGTTACTAGGGCAAGTGAGAGAATTACTCTCTGTTGTTGCAGAAAAAATCTCGCACTAGCACAGGCCAAATAAAACTTCCCTCTAGCAAGCTGTGTCTGAATGCAGAGCACTGACATTTCTGACAGCCTAACTATCTTACTTATTCTATTATTTCTCATGTCCTACTCAGTCTGCTTTTCTTTCAGTTTCTTTCTTTTTTTTTTTTCCCCCCAGATGCCACCATTGTCACCTCTTTGTTTTCTGGATGTCACAACTACCTGAACCACCTTGTAGCCTGTCGCTTACTTTTTCCACAAAAGTTGCATGTGACCTTTCTAAAACTTTGCCATGACTAAGATCACAGCTGGTTGATATTACACAGCAACTGATTCGCCCACCCAACTGAATCATGGACTGCCTGCAAATGATTAATGAGGCTGTTTTGCTAATACAATTAGTGACAAAGATTGGGAAGATGGTAATGTCAACACTTGTCAGATAGAGAGAAATTGATTTTTGAACTCAGCATGACAACAGCAGCACAGTAGTTGGCTATGGATACCAGCTCTAACTTTAAACCAAGTTTTCTTGAAGCTTGTAGAACCAGCATAAAATTTTAAGTAGTTCAAATCACTTCAAACTTTTTGTAGTGGGAAAAAGTGGTGGCTCTTTGGGCCCAGGGTATTCTTCCTTGCCAAATTCACTGCCCAAGATGCATGAGGAGGAGTAGCTGCACCCTGTCTAGCTTAGAGATGTACATTTGCTACAGCTGTAGGAAGATGGTGTGAGGTTTTTCAAACTTTGATGGATGCTGGCTGCTCCTGTCTGGTTTTGCACAAATGAGGTGGTGTTATGACCATCTGCTGATGACTTACCTGAAACTCCTGTGAAACCTGAGACACCGAGACTCCTCTCAAATGGTGTCTGAACAAGTCAGGTTACTAATTTGTCATTTGTAAAATGTGATTCATGCTTTAATACACTAGCTGGTGCTCTTTGCTAAGCAGTGCACTTTCAGGCATGAATTCCCATACTGGTCTGTATGGTTTTTATACCAGATTTGTGGCTGAGCTTTCATTTCAGGAAAAAATATAGGGTGAGACAGAGGCTATGCTGGATTTTTCCATGTCTGAGATCAAACCCTCTACCATTTGTCAAGGCTTTTCAGCTTTAGGTCAAGACAAGGTGTGTGTGCACAAGCATATGTGCATGTAGAGGGAAGGATGCTTACTAACTTAGACCTAAGTTTTGAGTCACTGGCATATGACATTACATAAAGGTAAGAGAGCTCACAGAAATGTGAGAAGGAAGGAATTAAAATGGAAATAAATTTTCTAAAATTTTGATTGGAATTATAAAAATTGCTCTTTCCCACTGTACAACACGGTGGTATGTTCTGATGCTTCTCATTGCTAATATAGCTGAAATCAATGAGCTTGTACATTCTGCATTAAAGCTACTGGAGCCCACATGGAATAAAGTTTACATGTCAGGTGCACAACGCCTCATGCTACTTTTGGGCAGGAGGAAGAAAATAAAAATGGGAAAGTTAGTCTCTGTTGCTGAAGTAAATTAATGAAATCTTGCTCTACCATAATATGAGTAAAGCATCTCTATAGCAGCTGAGTTTGAATGCTGAACAATGCCATTCTTGACTGACGAGCTACCTTAACACTTCCAATAAGTTTAAGATAAAACTACTTAATTAAGTCTCTTTTAATAAAGCAATAACAAAAAATTAACAGCTCCACAACATAAAGAAGATTGTAGTATTTGAAAGTCAACCCCTAGAAATCAAATCAAATGTGTTGGTAACATCTCACCCTATGGGTGTTTTCTGCCTCCTTACACTTAGCAATAGCATGAGCAGAACAGATGCTTAGAAAGCTAACGGACTCTTGATTAGCTTTATTAGCTATTATTGCCAAAAATGCATTTCAAATTCAAGCCATGTGTGCACAGCCTGACTAAAAGATGATTTTCTATTTCTCTTTCCTTTTCATGCAGTACTTTGTCATCTCTTCCCTCACACCGCCCTGGTTCTTGCTCTGAGATGCTCTCATGGGAGCAGCTACTTACATGATTTGGAAAGGTACTACTATCCCCTCAATATAATTGGCCAGCTGAAAAGTTTACAAATGTATATACTACTATCCCTTCATATACTTGGCCAGCATGGGGCAAGGAAGATGTGCCCATCTTAACTTTACACCTTGCAGAACTGATCATAAGGCTATAGGAAAGAAGCAAGTCCTGAGGATTCCCTGAGTTTGGGGAGCAAAATGCTGTTCCAGCTCATTGCAGCCAGAGCTGAGGGCAAGAGGGAGATTCCTTGGGAAAATGAACCCTCAATATAAACGTGTTTTGAATTCAAAGGGATGTATTGCTATCTGATGTGGTCCATCCGTGAAAGGAAAATGAAACCCTTACAGAGGTAAGAGATCGACGTGAGTATGTCTGCAAGGATCCTGCGAAGCTCCATGATACAGGCATCACAAAAAGCAAATCTGTTTTCTGAAGATTTTGGTTGACCCAGGGACTGACAATTTTAGGTAGGGACTGTGTTGCTAATTTTTGGCAAAGGGAGGAAGGAGAGAAAGTAGTCCATTTTCTCAGAAGACTTACAGATTGGTGTGAGCCCCCTTTGGTTGGCCTTGCTACTGATGTCCAGGCTGGATGGAAGGAACTTGTTTCAGGGCCATAACTAGGAAAAGCACCTTATCAGCTAGTCTATCATCTTTACTGATAACATGTCCAAATTTCTCCCGTGTGAATTCTATAGAGTGTTAAGGACTTGCTAGAGGCTATCAACTTGATAGGATATAAAATAACACTTCATATATGCAGTTCATGGAAAGTTATGAAAGCCTTAAAGAAAGCTGCAACAACCAAGAAAAAGCTTTGCATGGCAGAGGCAATAATCCCCTGTAGAAACCTGTAGCACTGCATTTGCTTAACATCACATGAAGAAATCGGAGAGGAGGGAATAGAGAGGCTTCAGAAGGAATTGCCTGATCTGAGTAGATGTTGGGCTGACGGACACGTGCTGGCTTGGTGTTCAGATCCGGGGTAACATCCAGAAGTCATGGGTGTTCCTGTGGGTTCTGAATCTCCAATCTTTTTTTATGGTCACATTGGAAGTACCACAGATAAGAAAGGTAATTTAGCTAGCATAGTCAGTGTCTTCGTTTCCTTATCCTTCTATTTCTGGCTTTGTACCACGAAGTCTGTCCTACATTGTTGCAAAAAACCTTTGTCCTTCACCTCAGCTGGTGTTAGAGGTGACAGTGGAGAAAATTGACGGAGGTGGGGTACCAAGTCTTTTCAGTTATGGCATAATCAAATAAAGCAGGCAATGTGAGCAGCCTGAGAAACACATAGGTCAAAACATGTTTAAGGGACCAGCACCTGGGGAGTTATTGTTATTGGCAACATCCCTACCTTATCCCCATTTGTTTCTTTTCCTTAAAAGCAGAGAAGAGAATGACATGCACAGCCCTCAGGAAACCATAAGATATTCTAATGGCTCCTTGGGAGACGCCTTGTGTCAGTATTGCTCTGACTCTCCTGAAAGGCTAGTTCTGCCCTGGCACTGCCCAGATTAAGGAAGAGAAAAACAACTCTGTGAAAGCCAACTGTTCCCCTCAAAACCCCAGGTGCAGCAAGTCCCACTCTGCCTTTGATCTTTTTCTCTGTTTGGCAGTATTTTCTCTAATGTACCTCAGGGCTGTGATCACTGGACATTCTGAAGAGGAAATCAATGGGCATAGATTTACAATTCTTCAATGTAAGTTTTTAGAACTGAATTACATTTCAGTGAAATTCATCCTCTGCAGACAGTAAACAAAAAACAAGTTCTGCCTATTAGTGTGAACCACAGTTCCCACTGAAGTCAGGGAGAGTCTAGGAATAGAAAGAACAAAGTGTCTGTAACCAATGGATCTAGCAATATTTCTATAATAAGAACCAAAAAGAATTAAATGTAGGTCCAAATGGAAATGAGAGCATTTAGAGTACTATATGGCAACTGCAATAGCCAGTGTAAACCCCGCTGAGTTTTGCTAGGGAATAATTTGACCCTCTGTTTTTACATTCATGCATAGAGGTAGAAAAATAAAAGAATCAAAGAAGCTAAAGAAAATGAAGACATTATCCAAAGGGATAATTGTTTGTGCTGTACCTCCAGCACCGGGGAACAGCACATGGGAAGGACTGAAGAGCTGCACTTGATACTTTTGTCAATTCCCTCATCTGCTTTAAACAGTTTTAAATGCTGATTTGATTATACAGGTGGTGAAAATTATGGCTAGAGGGATGCAGAGACAAATCCTCACTACAGTGCATGGCAACCCCAGAGCCGGATACACTTTTGTGTCTTGCTGTGCTTCTGCTTACACTCAAAGATGCTAAGCCCCACAGAGACCCCCTTCACCTCCCCACTGCTGTGGCTGAAAGCCCAAGCCTGAGCACGAATATCGGTTGGCAGCACAGAGCCCTGTGCCTGGGGGATCCCCTGGCAGTCTCAAAATACAATAACATAACTAGCGTTCCAGCTGAAGTGCAAGAGAAATCAGCCTAAGAAAGGACTATTTCTTGTTTCACTTTCCCATAGCCACACAGGGACAGCAGTAGGGGTACCCAGGCTGCAACTTCTTGGGAAGTGCTGTCTTTAGGATACTCCCTGGGATTAACTCAACCGGAGGTAGCCAAACCCTGCCTCTCCCTTCCCACCTTCAGGAGTATGGGTAGGAACTTGTGGTAACAAAATGTATCGAAGCCATTAAATTGGCATAATAGGCTGTTCCTGACAAAAAGTGTCACGATAAGGCCTGCGATGTCTCTGAAGATCTTTTAGAATGGGCAGAACCTTGATGAGTTTGTCAGAAGTCTGTTTATGGTGATGGAGCTCTGATCTGCAGACAGGAGTTGCAGTGCAGGATCTGCCTGTGGATTCTTGCAAAAAGCAGACCAGACAATCATCCTTTGAATTTAGCATGCACAGTCAAGGGTTTCTTAGTTGTAATAATGGGGGCTTAAAGAAAAATTTTATTTTAGAGTCAAGTCTAGTCCTCCTCTGAAGAAAATTTTAACAAAGCATTTCCAAAAGGGAGCAGTGCTCTGCAAGAGTATCCCATGCTTTCTCCTCTCCAGTCTTTGCTTTGTTTTCACATTTGAAAAGGGATGTGGTTAGAAGTTTATCTGGAAGCCAAGGTTACAAGCAAGCAATGGTAGGATTGTATAGCCATCAGAAGTATCAGTGGCTTAGTTAGAGCTTAAATTTTCTGGGCCTCATGTAAATTCAAGTCTATCCTGAAAAATGTAAGGTAGAAGATTCATGGTGTTGTCAGTAATTCATGATAATGTTTGTCCTGTCTAGTCTAGAACCACGCCTGCAAAGGCATGTAGGGTGAATATACTACCCCTCCGACAGGGTTTAATGGACAGCAGCAAGGGCTAGGTTCAAATTTAATGCTGCTTGGGGTCTCCACCCAGAAATCTGTGAAAATTTTATGCTAAACTTTCTGGTGCTCAAGGAGCTAATTTTCCACAGCTACAAATACGAATCACATAGCTAACAATTTTTCACTGAAGGAAGAAAAGTAGGAAGGTAGGTAAGGAAGGTAATAATAACTAATTTTTAAAGTGCAATTATACGAATAATCATTTACATCTCCCCTGATGGAAGGAAAGCAGATGGAAGGCAGAAGCTACATCACTGTTGTAACAGGTGAGTTTGCAAACACGTGCACATAGAACATAAACATCTATAAAGAGAGTGACAAGTCTGCGTAAATCCACACCTCATATTGCCCACAGAAGCAAAGCCTTGGCAGTTTTATAACACACCTTGGGCCTGGTGAGTGGCTGATTCAGGGAGAGACTAAAGACTTTTCCTTTGCATTGGTACAGAAACTGGTATTAAATGCAAGCTATATTCGGGATGTTGTTGAATCATGCAAATTAAAGAAAAAACACCATATAAGTGAGAGCAATCAGAACTGCTGTGTTTGTGTTGTAAAGTTCATGTGTTACATGAACTGCAGATGTGGTGCTAAGGAACATGAATTAGTGGTGACTTGGCAGTCACCAATGAAAATGATTGTATGATTCTATGATTCTTTATAAAGATCGCAGGGTTTGTTCATCTTTTATGGAGGCTGCCGTCTTCAGTTCATTTTCTGGCAGGAAAATCCTTCAGAGTTAATGAAATAACTTCGCTGTGTATTTTTGCTGTATTTCAGAGCAGATAACAATTGCCTTCACAGTGTCCATGGTGATTGGACTGGTGATTGGAGGGATCATCTGGGCATTGTTCACTTGCTTGTCCCGTCGCAGAGCTAGCGCCCACATTTCCCAGGGGAGTTCCTCAGCCTTCAGCCGTCGGTCCAGACCCTCTTCCTCCCACGGCCACACTACTGGCAGGACTGGATTTTACCGCAACAGCAGCTGCGAACGCCGGAGCAACCTCAGCTTGGCCAGCCTCACCTTCCAGCGGCAAGCCTCCTTGGAGCAAGCCAACTCTTTCCCCAGGAAGTCAAGCTTCCGCGCTTCCACCTTTCATCCTTTCCTGCAATGTCCTCCACTCCCCGTGGAGACGAACAGTCAGCTGATCACCCTCACTCCCACAAATACCACCACAACCTTTGTGGGGAGCACCACCAACAGCTTAAGTCGACCCGAATTCCACTGGTCTAACAACAACCTCCGCATTTGCCACTCCACACAAACTCCCCCTCCCGCCTATGAAACCATCATAAAAGCTTTCCCAGACTCCTGAGCTAGGTCCTTGCTGCAAGCACAAATGGGCATTTTAGGAGGAACGTTAGTCCTCTCAACAAATTTCTGTGCATGATGAAGATCTCTGAGAAGTCTCCAGCTGCCATTACAGAGGGGACATACATTGCAAAGAAGCAGGTAGTGGTGGTTTTGTAGAGCGCAATATGCCACTGTCAAGGGATCACTTGTCTTTGTACTGCTGGCTCTAATTTACTGCTCTGCCATATGCTTACATATTTGTACTGTTGTATTTGTAATTATAACCATTGTATCTTTACTTTAGAGGAAAGAAAATGCTGCCACATCAAAACCAGATCATTTCCTGAAGAAGCATATCATGTTAGGGATTACTTACATACACATTTCTGCAAACATCCTTTAAAAACAAACAAACAACAACAAGGAAGGTGTTCTGGTTTTACGTATTTTCACAAGGATGTTAGATTTTCAGAGAACGTTTCCCATTACCCTCCTTATTCCTATAACCACAGAACAGCTTCTGTCTGAGGAACATTAGGTGCAGACCTTTTAAAAGATTTAACCTCACAGTCCTGGCTATGGCATCCTGTTCTGCTGATTTTAGGGGGTCTTAAAAGACTCCATGTTAGGGCTGCTTGCATAAAATTCTTCACAGTGTGGGAAAAATATTGAAGTGTACAAAGCTTCAAGCAAAGCAAAGTTTCAAACAATATACTACATGCATAGTGAGAATTATAAAGAATCTTCTCTCTGTAGCCAGCAGAACAGGTAGTCACACTTTAATACCCAGTAAGGCTGTATGGGAGCAGAACTCTTCATGTTTCATTTTCTAGTTTTGGTTATCAAGATAAGCAGCATGAATGATCACCATTTTTTTAATTTTTAATTTAAGCTTCCTGATTTGCGATGGGATTACTCATTTCCTTATTTCAAATCATTTTTCTTGAATTGTACCAATGTTTAATTCTTCTGGCAAATCATTCATTGAAATCTTGTCTTTCACTAAAGCAAGATTTCAGACATCTTTGGCTGAATACTGGGATTAGTTGGAATATGAAGATAAAGGTGGAATATTTAGTCGAGGTTAACGTATAATCTTGACTTCTATACATGTACCATGTCAAGCTAACCCCTGGCTTAGTAGAGACTAATTGCACTGATGTGAGAGAAGTCCAGGATTTGGAAATAGCGCAGATAAATGGGGTCTGATTTAAGTCTTATTGTATCAGAAATATTGTATCATTTTTCATGTTCAAATACAGACTAAAGAATTTCCCCAAGTAGGGGAGCAGTCCTACTCCTCACTTACAAATAAGCCTGTTGTTTCTAAAGGGGCTGGCCAACTACCAGCTGCAGGACTAATTGCTGTGAAGGGGCTGGTCCTGTGCTTCTGTAGAGAGAACGAGTTCTCACTCATCTTCTGAGGGGAACAAAGATACAGCAGCCTTTGAGAACAGGCAAAATGCTTAACATCTTATTTTCCAGGCTTTTGGAAACGGGCAGCATGCATCTCTTTGCCGAGCTCAGCATCCCTCAGAAAGCACCGGCACTGGTCTCTGAACTGTACTCTTCCAGCCCAATATCACCCCATTTGCAAATATTACTATACACATTACAAGTGTTACTTACTGTAAACCACAAGTGTTCCCTATTGTAAAGGCAAGTTATTTTGCATGTATTTACTGACTGGCTTTCATTGTTTTATTTTTAGTGTGCAACATTTTTTCCTTCTGGAGAGGTATGTGTCAGTGCTAGAAGGACAACCACTTAACAGAGTTTACAGAGCATTTCACTGCAGAGAGTATGGGTTCTAGTACACTGAGGAACTTGCTGATAAGACTGCAAAACTGGTCATATGCTATGGACTTAAAACAATAATCCTCTGGAGAAAGAAAGTTGTGTTATTTCATTCATTAATAATATTTTTTTTCATTTAGTCTTATTGAGTCTGGTGAGCTTCACGGCATGCACAAGCCTGCTCACAGTGTCCTAGCTCTAGAACAGGTAATGCCACCTATTCTAATGTGCCTACAAAAAGCAGAATTCATGCTTGCTCCCTTTGCTTACTGAGTTTGGTGGACTATTTGAAGAGATACCTTTGCCTACAGCATGTACACAGCTGGCCAAAACTGCTTGTTCCTTGAGAGTGAAATTGTTTTAGATGAGTAAATTTTTACTCCTGAACTGTAAATTCACATTTCATTACAATAGAACTTTCCACAGTATATTATTACTTGTATTACACTATATTTAGTAAAAAATGTAGAAAGGGAAGCTTAAATGTACTGTATTTTTTTCCATCTGAAATCTGTACTGGATATCAAAACATTTTTTTATGTCCCCTGGATTAGGGAGATTAAAAACACAGATTGTTTGGTGCATAACCAGTCATGGCTGTCAGATTCCTACCTACTAGTTTCAACAATGTCTGAAATGAATGTTTTGCAAGCACTCTGGAAGCTTCAGAATGTGAAATAAAGTTAGATGTTATAATCTCAAGCTCATGTTTTTCCTTAAAGAAAAATGTGTTGACTTGCATAAAAGACTTGCATAAAGGGAAGGGTATCATTTATTTAACTATGCAAGCTGATATAGTTGGAAGTGTGAATGAGGACTTGGTCCTTCCTCTGCTCTTGCGGGAAGACATCCCAAAGCTGAAGATGTTATATGAAGTCAGAGCTGGAATTTGCCATATGAGAACACGTTCCAAGGATTACAAGTGGGAAAGTCTCTCACGAATAACAGTGCTTACAGATTCTAAACCCACTGGTTTACAAGTACTTAGACTTGAGTCCACAGAGTCTTTAAGCAAATGCTTGTTCTAAGCAGATGGGCAATCACTATATATTCATGCATAAATGGACTCATGCACATTTTATTGCATTAGGACCAAAGCCCATTGCACAAGATCAACTCCCAAATTGAACTCTGGGATTCAAGAATCTTTGAGTGTTTGATACAAAAAAAAGATTATACTTTCTCATTCTAGTGGTCTTTTCTAGCCTTTTATTTCAATTTAAAATACCAGAAAGAAGAGCTGAATTTGAAAATTATCACTGCAGATTTCAAGATTTCAAAGCATTCACAAGCAATTAATTAAACTTCACAATAATTGTGTATGTAGTACATTTTCACAGTGAGAGGCAGTGGTTAAAAGGGTGCTCCCAGAATCACACAGAGAATGATAGGAAAGCTTTGATCAGCCTCCAAGTAGCCTAACACCTTGTCCTGAAATGAGCAGAGATACTCCTCCTCTTCATAAACAAAAATGCTATTCTATTATTGTCCATGTGCACAAAACCAATTGCTCCAGTTCTGGTTTCATATAGAAGGCAAAACTTGACAGCTTTCTATCTCATAATTTATGTCCAGCATATTTACAAAAGTAGCTTGCACTGTATTCTTTGACCTTCCCCTACTGAAGAATTGCTGATTGATTGCCTCCTCAGAGAGCTACTGATTATCATACTCTGAGACACTGAAAATGCAGTATCTTTGCCAAATCAAAATTTTAAGTTCATTTGTAATTTACTATGAAGTTTTTGAGTCATCTCGACATCCATTCTTACATAGAAACTGAAAACTACATTTACTGAAAATATCCTCTCAGAGGTGAAATGATACATGCCAGATCCCTGACCTATAGGCACTTGATAAAATTAGGTGATGTCTATGATGCAGTACAGCTTCTGGAAAAAAAAAAAAAATAGAGAAAACACTAATTGGAAATTTACCTCCACCAAGTCCAGAGCAGATTAAGGAAAACAGCACTGATATAACTTCACAAAGCAGAGAACAGAATTCTAGAAACTGACCTTACAGTGTGTTTTAAAACTCAGCTGAAATACCTCTATCTTCATTTGGGTCTTTTAATAACAGTGAGTTTTCCAAAGGGTTTTAGTCTTTGAACCTTCTGTATGACTTTGTGAGGAATTATTTATTTACCTTTTCGAACACTGAAAAGGATGACAAGACCCTAATTTCTTTTTCAGTGATTACAGTCTTCATTAATAGTGACTATAATGGACTTGGTATTTTTCATCCAGCTGGGTAGAGAGAATTGAGAAAACTATTGCAGCAGTCAACAGGTGAACTACTGCTGCCAGCAGCTCTTTTTGAAGCACACAGGGCAACAAAGAGGAGAATTTTCCAGCTTGATTTTCTGCCTCACGCTGTAGCAGCAGCACCAGTGACTCCACTGAGGGTCTCTGGCCTCACTGTGTAGGTGGGGGCTGTTCATTATTCTGTGCATTTGGCCTCAAACCGTTTGCAGCCTGGGGAAGCAACTTGAGAGAGAAGCTGGATTGTGTGTCTTGTTGCTGCTTTTAACTTCTGTGGAAGCTTTTGGCTCCCATCAGATTCTGCCAAAGTTCCTGCTTGAGAGTGGCAGTGTCTGGTGGGCATAGACTGGATCGCAGAGCTATTTCAGTAAACATGTTTCCTGTCTCCTTTCCCCGTGACATTCTGCATCAGAGACATGTTTTCATCTATTTAGCAGCAGAATCAAGTGATTGTGTGCTGAGGGCTGTGAAGGAGCAGTTGCACTATTTTAGATCAAGGAGGTTTTTTAAACAAGAGTAGCTTAATCATGAAAGGGATTACGCACAGTGATGGGACTGAGATAGCAGGAAATTGTATTTGCTGATTTAGGACATAACTGTCTGATATGCCTATGACTAGGGACAGTATGGAAAGGTACTGGAATGCAAAATTATTCCTATCTATTTCAGTGCGGACCTGCATCCATATCGATTCACTTTATTTTATGGCAGCACATTGATGACTACACAGGAAAGGTGGTGCTGATCTCTTGACAAGAGCACAAATCACAGCTGGCAGTAATTTGCATTTCTTTGGACATGTGCGGAGAAGTTGCAGATGATTCATCCTGTTTCAGTGCCCAGCTAATCATCTGCAACCTCTGGTCAGTCTAAGGCTTTGTTGAACCATGCTGGAGAAGCAAGGAGGAGACCCATTCTCTGCCCATGCTCTGTTCCTGTGCTCTATGTCTTGGTGATCTTCTAAAGCTATTTTTGTAGAAGGGAAAAATTCCCTTTAAACCTTTTCTAGAGGATTGTAGAAATTTTTTTCTCATTTAGTACTTCTCTATTTAGTTCTATAGTAAGTTCCATCTCTTTCTCTCTTTGGATAGGTATGATAATAAAAATACACAGGTCTTCACTCTATCCTATTCTTTTGTTGTTCTGCCAAGTAACAGAGAAGATGACTTTGTGGTCCAGAGAATCACTTTGAGGAATTGATTGGGTTGTGTATGATAAGCTCTCCAGCACTAGTTTGCCAGCGTTAAAGCACTGATTTTTTTTTTTTTCTTTTTTTTTCTTCTGTAGTCCGTTGGGCAGATGTCATGGAAAGATACGAACATTTTTTGTCAGTACTAAATGACAGAAGCCATTTAGTAAAACTTCGAATTGCCTTGCAAAATTCTTATAACTCTACAATGCACTAATTCATGATGCAGATATTTTTGAAAATTTCGGGTAAATAAAACTGACTCCTGTAAAATTTCCTGCATGCTCAAAAATATATTTTAGGGTGCTTGTATATACGCTAAATAAAATCTTTCAAAGCATCTAAATGCTTCTAGGCATTGAATCACTTCTGAAAAGGAAATTGAACTTTAAATATGTTCCCACATCATGTATCCATGTTTGAAATGTATGAGCTTAAAAATATTAACCTTTCTCTGAGACACCAAAGAGATTTTCATGTCTCCCACCAATCCAGGGAACCTGCTCTAGGCCAGACACATCTCCAGTGAAAACAAAAATATGGAAGAGAGAAACAGGGACTGGGAAAGTTCAGGGTAGGTTGAGACACTTCAATTAATCCAAATAAATTGGAGAATGGCAGATTTACCGGCTTTGCAAAGTAAGTGAAGTGTTACTGTGTTTAGTGTATTGATAGTGTTTCTGAAAGGTGCCTGAAAGGGTCTTTCCTGATTTGGTGCCCCCTAATCAATAACAAGGCATATGCATCTTTATGCCTTCTCACAGGTGTTTTATGGGTACTAAGGGCCGGATATCATCACCTACATTTAAATGCATTTACTTGGTCCACAAAGGTGTAAAGAGGTGCTTCGTTCAAGGCACCTGTGAGACACTGAATCATTAGGTGATCTAATTGCTGCTTCCAGTGTTGGGCAATACAAAAATGTAAAAACAGGCCAAGAATGTTTCAGACAATCTCGTTGAGCTTGACATTGTGCTCAAAATCTGAGTCATTAGTGATCAAAAACTTTCAAGGCTAATTGTCCATTTATTAGTACAACAGAACAGTGAATCAAAAGAAAGTAAGAAATATACAATAATACATATATATATAGTGCCGTTCTTAAGGGGTAGATTTGCAGATGGGGTCTGCTAGACACAAGCCCTATACAGCAAAAGATTGTTCACAATGAATCCTTCAAATGCTTTGACTGACGGCTGACAATTTAATCTATATTGCTATATTATTGACTGCAGTGACTTTACTCATATATTTAATAACTCTGCTGAATCAGAATATACTTCTATAAACCACGTATTCTAGTTTAAGAACTAGTTTAAGCATAATTTAAGAACAAAATTTGTATCTGCCAAGTGATTTCTGTTGGTTGAATATTTCCTTTCTCTGAAAACAGATGACTGCTCTGCTCATTTCGCCTGCCCTGTCAGTGTCAACACGTGAAATGTTCTGCAAGGATGAGAAGTGATCCTTATGTCCTTATGCAGACACATGAGGATCTGACAACAGAGGACAGATCAGTGCTTGGCCATTTGTTTCTAGTATTTGATGTGAGAGAAGGGTTAAGAAAGAACTCCTGAATCACAGCTTTGTTTGCGTCCCAGAGCTTATGTTGTTCGACAGAGGGGTTTTTTTGCATCATCTCATCTCTCTGGATGATGTGCCTATGAAATAGGGTGTCAGCAAGAAAGAGTAAATAGAATTTTTTCTAGAGTCTCACTCTGATAAATATCACTTCTGGGCACCATTGTAGAAGTGGGTTTGGAAAGCAAAGCTGAGCAAAGATACTTCTAGCATCAGAGAGCCAGTCTCTGGCTGTTGAGGTCAAAATTACAGCAATGCTACTTGTAATCAAGACCGTTTGAAGACAAACTGTCCCCAGAAGAACAATATCTTATAGACTTATAAAAAAATTGTCTCTAATCTCTACTGCCTCTATATAGCATGAGGAATTGACAAAATGTGTTATATTCTGATAGATCCTGAGAGATGTTTCTTTGGGTTCAGCTTCATCTGGAGCTGTCTGGAGTACAAGGTAGAAAGGAGCCCGGAATTGTTTTAGTGACTCCTGTTATGGCTTATTTTCATATTCTTAGACTTGAACATGACATGCATTGCTGAGAGAGATTGTAATCTTTTCACTATTGGGACACTTTTATTTGGGTATCTTTTACTGTGTGCACGAACTCTGCAAGCAAAATCATTTGTCACACTATGAGTACACAGTTACTTGCTGTGTAGTGTGTATAGTAGATGACTAGCAGTAAAATATGACTACACTGAACATTAATAAGCTCTTCAGCTCCCAAACAGACAACCAGTTTTTCCTAGCGGGACAGTTGTCAGTCAAATTGGGAGATGCTGCCCTTGTTGCTGCGTAGGAGAGTCTGATCCTTGACCTTGTTCAGTCACGGACACCTGGGCACTGTGCATAAGGGAATAAAGGCAAAGAGAGGGCTATGGATTCAGCTTCAATTTATGCTACCCACTCTCAAAAACATGGCTGTACTATTCAACATATTTGTTCTGACATCTTAGAGAAGAGTAAACCTCCTCGATCCAACTCTTCTGTTACTTCATTCTCAAGGCCTTTGAACCCAGTGTTCAAAATGACAGCACTCCTTCTGGAAAACTCTATGTGGAAATTCTCCTACCTGAGCTGATGCTGCTAGAAGTAACCAGAGAGCATCTCTCAGAAGAGCAAGGCAGAATACCTATGACAGATGAACTTTGCTGCCCTTTCCACAATCAGCGTTGTGTGACATAATTTTCTGTTGTTACACTGTGTGATTCCACATCTACAGAATATTTTTGTATTAAACCAGGAAAAGTCTCAGGTAAGACAAAAAATTATCTATGACTTGGAGAGATGGAATTGTATACTTGAAATAATATTAAACAATCCTCTAGTTATCTGCTGAAAAAGATGCAACTTCCGATGTAACTATCAATGTAACTGCATGATGACATAGAGTCACCAGGAGCAAGATTCAAATCTAGATCAATAATTTATAAAATCACACTTTGATACAATTTGAGTACAAAGTTTAGCAAATTTCAAGTTGCCAAGGTCCACAGCTTAGGTTCAACAGTTAGCAACATTTCATTATTAACATTCAATAGCAATGAAAATACTGCATGTGTTGTTTTAGCACCCGTGCCGAGTGTTTAACTTGTTTCTGCAGAGAGCACTGGTCACTCATCTGTCAAATTCATAAAACTAAACAAATCGAAGAATATAATTTTACACATACATGATGACAGCACATATGATGGCTATCAAAGGAGTTGCTGTGCCTATTATTCTCTTTTAGCTTTGTGATGATCTTCATCTCCCAAAATCCCTTGGAATCCTACTCGTATTGGATCTATTTATGTGTGCTTAATAAAGTAGAATATATTGACTGCAGTGCTACATTCACTGAAATGTTCTCAACACTTTTGGTAGGACAAAAAGGATAATGAGACATTGATGTATTGGCCAAGAAGCCAATTAAACAAGATGTAGGAGTTATTTTTTGTTTCAGTGACCTGTGGAGTTCAACTAAATGATAAACTAGGTTGGAACTCTCTGTCTCTTGTCCACTACAGAAATTCTTCCATAACTAATATCAAAACCAGGTCAGTCCAAATTATATAATTTGTTAAGGATGGTAAACTAACAGGTTGAAACTTTCTTCTATATGGTTTTTTCATGGAAACTGGATGTGAATATAGATTTTCACAGCTGTAATAATGTACATTAGGCTTAGAGTAGTGCTAAGAGACAGCACGTTACACTATGCCCTTTATACACATGGACAGTTTTAGAAAACCTCTCTCAGCTCTTTTTCCATGAAGACAATAGTGGTAATTGCTTGAGACTGAAGCATTTTTAGCTTGTTTCTGCCATAGCTTTTAGATAGTTGCTTTTTTCAGCTTGGTAAATAAAAAGAACTTGTGATGATTAGGTCAGTTCAAGGGATAAAGTTATCCTGGCATAATTAGCATCTTAAGATGTGCCTTCCAGCCCAACTGACGTAGGTCCTTCTATATCCTGAGATGATATGTCTGCTCTCACAAGCTTCCAGACAGTGCAATGGTAGCAACGTTCACTGGGGAACACAAAAAGAATTTCGCCACACAGTTTAGAACCAGGATCTTGTACTATACAAAGGGAAATGATCTATGCAAAATTGGAGAAGTATCCCAGTCCTTTCAGCACAGATGTTATATATAAACCCCATGAAAGATTCAAATCATACAGTTACAAATGTATAGATGGACTAAATTCTCTGATACTTCACAGGGTTTTCTGCAGTCAGTATAGGAACTAGGTAGGATGGCAAAGGGACTTTTAACAGCTCGGCTGCATCTGGAAGTGTGACATAGCCATTAGCATCATTAGTTTCTACGATTTCCCAAGCTTACGATGAACTTGCAGCCAAACTCCATAAGATGAGTGTTAACAGTGAATCAGAGTAAGATAAGGTGCCCCAGGCACGTTTAATCTCAGGCTTCCCTTGTAACTTTTGAGTGCTGTTGTATGGGTTTTACTTTTAACAGGTAATCTGAAGAGATTCTGGGGATTGCTTACATTTTGTATTCCTTTTGTACAGGTAGAGGCAAAATAACATCTGTAAGGTATCATAGAGTACAGGTGATAAGCCTGAAAGCATGGGAAAAATATAGGGATGCAGGTTTGAAAGATTAGTCTTAATATCTCTTTAGCTAATTAAATATTAGCTTAGATAAACTTACATATGTTGGAATACCATGAAAAGAATAAAGTGATTTTTCAGAGGTTCACCAAAGAAAATAAGGTTTTGTATAGACAAGTCAAGCTTTGTAGAAAACCCCAAAACTCTGTGAAGCAAAGATTTAGTGGAAAATGGGAGGTAAGCTGAGTCTGAATGTTATGGCATCTTAAAGACATACATATGTCAGGCAAAGAGTGAAGTCAGGACCCTGAATTTTAGGAAAACGAACTTCCAATTCTTCAAGGAGTTAGTCATAGGACCCCGTGGAAAACTGCCCTCAGGGACAAGGGAGCAGTACAGAGCTGGCAGATCTTCGATGCTTTCCATAGGGTGCAAGAGCTCTCGATCCCCAGGTGCAAGAAAATAGGTAAGGAAGGGAAGAGACCAGAATGACTGAGTCAAGATCTGCTGTTCAAACTAAAGGGCAAGAAGGAAATGCACAAGCAATGGAAGCAAAGACAGGTATCTGGGAAGAGCATCACAACCCTGCCCAGTTGTATAGGGATGGGGTCAGGAAGGCCAAGGTGTGGCTGGAGCTGAACTTGGCAAGCGATGCAAAGAATAATAAGGGCTTCTGCAGGTACATCAAGCAAAAAAGGAAGATCAAAGAAAGTGTATCCTCTACCCCTCACCCCCGATAAGCAAGACTGGCAAGCTGGTAACAAGAGACGAGGAGAAGGCTGAGGTACTTAACAATATTTTTGTCTCAGTCTTCACTGGCAACCTCTCTTCCCACACCTCCTGAATGGATGGACCACAAGACAGGGACCATGGGAGCCAAGTCCCTCCAAGTGTAAGAAAAGATCAGGTTTGTGACCACCTGAGGAACCTGAACATACCTAAGTCTTTGGGACCTGACGAGATGCCTCCCAGAGTCCTGAGGGAATTGGCTCATGTAGTAGCCAAGCCACTCTCCATGATATTTGAAAAGCCCTGGCAGTCAGCTGAAGTCCCTGGTGACTGGGAAAAGAGAAACAAGGCACCCATTTTTAAAAAGGGTAGAAAGGAGGGCCCTGGGAACTACCGACCTGTCAGCTTCACCTCTGTGCCTGTGAAAATCATGGAGCAGATCCTCCTAAAAGCTATGTTAAGGGACATGGAGGACAAGGAGATGATTTGAGACAGCCAGTGTGGCTTCACCAAGGGCAAGTCCTGCCTGACCGAACTACTGGCCTTCTATGACAAAGTGACTACATTGGTGGACAGGGGAAGAGCTATGGATGTCATCTATCTGAACTTCTGTAAAACCTTTAACATGGTCTCCTACAACATCCTTTTCTCTAAATTAGAGAGATATGGGTTTGATGAGTGGACTGTTTGGTGGATAATGAATTGGGTGAATGGTCGCATCCAGAGGGTAATGATCAATGGCTCAATGTCCTGATGGAGGCTGGTGACAAGTGGTGTCCCTCAGGGGTCCATACTAGGACCAGTGCTGTTTAATATCTTCATCGATGACATAGACAGTGGAATCAAGTGCACCCTCAGCAAGTTTGCAGACAACACCAAGCTGAGTGGTGCAGTTGACAAGCCTGAGGGATGGGATGCATCCAGAGGGACCTGGACAAGCTAGAGAAGTGGGCCCGTCTGAATCTCATGAGGTTCAACAAGGCCAAGTGCAAGGTCCCGCACCTGGGTCATGGAAATCTTCAGTATCAATACAGGCTGGGGGATGATGAGATTGAGGGCAGCCCTGCAGAGAAGGACTTGAGGGTACTGGCTGATGAAAGGTTGGACATGAGCCAGCAATGTACGCTCACAGCCCAGAAGGCCAAATGTATCTTAGGCTCCATCAAAAGAAGCATGGCCAGCAGGTCGAGGGAGGAGATCCTGCCACCTTACTCTGCTCTGGTGAGACCCCACCTGGAGTATGACTCCAGCTCCAGAGTCCTCAGCACAGGAAAGACATGGACCTGTTGGAGCAGGTCCAGAGGAGGGCCACAAAAATTATCATAGGGCTGGAACACCGCTGCTATGAAGAAGGGCTGAGAGAGTTGGAGTTGTTCAGCCTGTAGAAGAGAAGGCTTCAGGGAGACTATTGTGGCCTTTCAGTACTTATAGGGGGCATATAAGAAATGTGGGGACAGTCATTTTAGCAAGGTCTGTTGCACCAGGACAAGGGGAAATGGTTTTAAACTAAAAGAGGGTATATTTAGAGTAGATAGAAGGAAAAAATATTTTACGATGAGGGTGGTGAATCATTGGCACGTTGTCCAGAGAGGTGGTAGATGTCTCATCCCTGGTCAGGTCAGGTTGGATGGGGCTCTGGGCAACCTTGATCTAGTTGAATATGTCCCTGCTCACTGCAGGGGAGTTGGACTAGATGACCTTGAAATGTCCCTTCCAACTCAAAACATTCTATGATTCTATGGTTCTATGACCAAACCAGAAACCACTCTGCCTCCTGACAAGCTTCGTATTACCATGTGATTTTTTGGGTTTTAAGGTGAATTAAATTATTTAAACAAGTTAGGTGAAGTATGAAAGGAGATTGCTTTGAAAGAAAATCAGAAATATTAAAGCTTCTGTTGAAGCTTGTGTAGTCACAGATCTTCCTCAGGAATGAGTACAGAATACATGTGTCTGTTATTGACGGGGCGTGGCAAAAACATCACGTCCATACTAAAGAATGAGAAGGAATTTGCACTTACACTTCTAGCATTGTTGCATACCATGAACCAGATGGACATGAAGCTGTAGTTCAAGCACATACCAAACAGCATAAACACCTGGAGAACAAGTGTCTATCCCAAATGCTTTGAAGCCCTTGAGCAAAGCTGGGATTGCACTTTGGGGTGAGGGAGCAGAAATTATGAAAACATAGAACTGAACTATACAAGCGATAGGGGTATTTCCTAGAAGGCATCATAGACAAGGGGAAAAGACCCTTGGGACTATCACTGGAGTCAGTAGCTCTCCTGCGTGCCTTTTGCTCATCTTGGTATCCACTGGGAAGTTTCAATCAAGTGTATCTGTGTTAGTGACATGTCAGGACATATTAATGCAAGAAGTTGAAGAGTGGTTGGGAGTCATGGGCATAATCCACATGTTCCAGTGATTTTGAAAACTGATTTTGAAAATCGTTAACCCACATGGACTCTTAATGCAAAGGTACTGCCTGGAACAGGAGGTACTTGTACAAGTGTTGTACATAGTAGGCATGTTTGTTAACTTACTTGTTGCAGGACTTTACTCCAGTTAATGACTCTGCTCTGAGGATCCACACTTGTGATCTGAAAACAGGGCTCAAGACGGGTGAGAAAGGAAATTAAGGCTCCCCTGTTCCAGCTGCGTGACCCCCCTACAGCCTGATAACTGAGGAGATAAGCACTCTTCTGCTGAATGTTTCTGCTACAGGGGCCAAGTCATGAGTTTCCAATTGCAAAATATTTGTCTGTGGTTTATTCTGTTTTTCTCTGTAAACAGAATTTCTGAGTCCACAGAACTGACTCAAGCTAAGGGTATGATGGATCTGGAACTGTGCTTTTGGACTAAAACTTGCCTAGAAGAATGAGCTGATGGTTTTCTCCTTACTTCTCCTGAGAAGCATTCAGAGATAGCTGCAAAGAGAGTGAAGCTGGGACAAGTTTCAGCAAGTGACCCCATTCATTTTTTACAACCAGATGACATTGAGGAATATGAATGTTTATGGGAGAGTGGGACACAGCAATGCAACAGGGTGCTTGAGAGCAGAAACTGGAGATTATGCTAATCATGCTATTAAAAGTTTAGAGAAAGGCAGGTTAACTTATCAGGTTTTATTTGTATTTTTTACTCTTCATACACAGTTTATTGATATTTTTTTGGTTACCCCTTGTATGGAAGTTGGAAAAACTGTTCTGCTAGCTGCTGAACAGTAGTGCTCAATCAATTTGCTCTATAAGCTCTAAAAACTCATGGATCAATGTGATACAGCTATGGGATCAAAGACAGAGTTTCTCAACTCATCTACAGGAACATGAGCTGTAATGCACAAGGGAGATTCTGCAGACCCAATGATTCGTGAGGCACAACTCATGAGTCAGTAGAAGTTTCCTTTTCTGATACAATACGCAAGTCCTAAAACAACTCTTTCATTATTTTTTTTCCAGAGTGAAACTATATTTCTATTGCTGATGTAATTTCTCATTTAAAATACAATTGCATGGTAAATCTGGCAAATGCTAAGCAGGTCCTCCATGGAACTAAGCAGATTTCTCTCATCTAAGGATTTGGCTTTAAGAGGGTTTTTTAGCCCATCAATTTCAGCAGAGTTTTACATGCTAAAAATAGAATCAAATCTAACTAATAAACCTAAAAACTCCTGAATATCTTTCCCCCAGATGATGTAACTTCTTTAGGTAATACTTGATTTATCTCTACGTCACACAAGTCTGTATACAAATGGTGAGATAAACATTCAGACAAGCTTCTGCTTTTTGCTTGATCTTGTCTAATGGGTTTGCTGTCATTCCCTGATATTGCCATTTTATGATTCTAATCCTTTTTTTCTCTTAAGTGGAACATTAAAAAAAAAAAAAGCGAGAGTGAAGAATAATCAAAAGATATGTGATAACACACGGACCAGAGATAAAAGGTTCAGTAAATGTGGAGTTGCTATGCATCAGGATTCCTGCAACAGCCACTGCAAAATACTTGACTTCCCAAGAGTTCCCAAGAGTTGTCCTAGGTGATCAATACTGCTAATAAAATTCATCCTACCTGCTTAGTGGAGCCCTTTTTTCATTGTGTTCAGCTACATCACCTGAGATGAGCTGAAAGACCTGAACAAAAACATGCAACTTGCAGCCAGATTACCCTTGTAGCATCAGCAAGTTAGTTACCCTAGAGAAGCAACCAAGCACCATATTTTTCCAAGTCACTCTTTTCTGGAAGGGTAAGAGTTTCTCTTGGTAGAAGACAGTAGGAGTAACCATCCAGAAAGGGTCCATCTGTCTGGATCTTAGAGGACTCACTTAGGACTCCAACAGAAAAAGGAGTTTTCTCCATCAATCTGTTTATGAAGAATTATTTTCTTTTAAATTACTTGCTCTTGTCAAGACACCTCCAAATGATACTGAAATAATCCTGTATGTGAGGTTCAGGAAAAAAAAAATTGGAAAAGATAGGATTTGGATTGCAACCCAAACTCTTCTCAGTCATCCATGTACAACCTCCCTGAATGAAAATCCTCTTGAGAAATGAGAGGAAGGACTAAGGAGAAAGGGAGAGGTAGCATCTCTTCTTCAGTTTATCTTGATTCAAGAGGAGAAGATGATGGGTGCAGCAGGGTGCTGAAGGGAAATGCAGACAATTGTAAGTGCTTGGACATCTGGGGTCAATTCGAAGTGCTGCAGATTTCCTTGGTAAACAGGGGGAATCCGCTTGATCTCACTATGACTCAATTTCTTGTCTATAGAATAGGGAAAATAGATGGTATTTTAAGACTAGATGCACTAAAGACTGCTCAGATCATTAAAGGGGCTGTAGAGAGGGGTTTTTTTAGGAATGCTGCTACCCCTAGAGAGATTCTGAGGCCATTTTAGTCAACCCTACAGCATGTTACTCCCACGTCCAATTTAGTGTACTACCTCTGAAAAGGGGAACAAAGTTACAGCAAACCAGATTTACCAAGTGTGGTAAATATGTAGGGATGGGATGGGATAGGATGGGATGGGATGGGATGGGATGGGATGGGATGGGATGGGATGGGATGGGATGGGATGGGATGGTAAGAAAGCACTGATTTACCAGTGATTCTCAAATTTTTTTTGGCAGTGCAGTCTATATGCATTTCCTCACACCATGCAGCCATCTATATAGCACATACATAGCAACTGACGACAGACTTGATTTTTACATAGATTTCCCTCCTCCCTCCCAGGAGGCTGCAGCGCTCAGGGCTCCTGCGAGACCCTCTCCAGGCTGCGCTAGCCCAGGCATGCCGAAAGGAAACTTTTCCTTTCTTCTCCGGTTCCTGATAACCGGCAGCGGTTGGGCTTTTCCCGCAGCAGCGCCCGTGGCAGGAGCGGGGATGAGAGGGACTGTGAAAGGGGACTGAGGAGGGGGATAAGGAGGGGGATGAGGAGGGGAACTAAGGAGCTGAGGCGAGGAGAGGAGCTAAGGAGGGGGATTGTGAAAGGGGGGTGAGGGGGGGGAGCTGAGGAGGGAGCTGAGGAACGGCGACGTGGGCAGCCGCGGCGCCCCGTCCCCCCGAGCCCAGCGCGGCGCTGGCCACGGGATGCCCGTGCCCTGCGACCCGAGAGTCGACCTACAACCCACCCCCCACCCCCCCGCCCCTCCGCCGTCGCCACTCCAGGCCAGGAGACTGGCCATCCTCAGCCTTCGCAGCGCCCCAGTGACGCGCCTTTACGCCACCCAGGAGACGGGTTTCTCCTCCTCTCTTCTTTCAAGCACTTGCGTGAAGTTCATTGAACTTTCCCGGGCCGTGCATACAGCGCAACGCCTGTACGCCCAAGCTGGGATATTTCTGAGGGGTGAGGGGAAAACGGTGCTATTGATGCCCATCTCGCCGTTCCAGAGCAGAATTGCTTCTTCGACCTCTAGTTATGCAGTAACAAGGGGAAATTTTCCTGAGATTAGACTACTGCAGGAACTCTGGTTTTAGTCACAGCTGTCATCCGAGAAACAAATTTCCAGGCATTTTTAATCTAATTCACTTAATTTTTATGTAACTGAATTAGAAAATGTGATTAAGCATCACAGAATCTGCGGCATTGAGCCTGGCTAACCTTTAGTGAAACATGAAACAGAGAAACTTATTAGAAGTAAGAAGAAATTGTGAAATTGTCTGTATGGATTTGGTACAATCGTTACATACTGAGTAGGAGGATTAGAGGCACAAAAGCTCAAGGAAAAAAAAAAAGCAAAAAAGAAAAAAGAAAAGAGGATAATGACCTTTTCAGATGAAATTCGTGCCGCGATTCTTTGGCAGGTATTTCAGGGCAGGCACTGAAATAACACGGTGCGACACAGGAGAGGTGCTTGCAGGCACAGCCCTGCCCTGCCGGCCCGCTGGCGGGTCACTGTGCCCACTTGCCCGCGTTTCTTTCCCTGCTGCCCTCAGATCTCTGCGAGGCAGGGAAAATTCGAAGGAGAAAATCGAAGGTTTGAAACTATCTGATTCTCCCTTGCTGTGACAGTGACTCCAAACCCGAAGTCTGGACTTGAGGCACGTTAGAAGGAGGAGTTGACCCCGTTCCCGCTCAGGGGGGTTTAACATGCGCTCCAGCGCAGCGGGTGCCGCCGCTGGGGTCAGCGGAACGGTTACAAGCACCTACGGTGCTTGGCTGTTGGGGCTGATCCGGTTCCCCCGAACACACACAGTATAAACGAAAAAGCAAAGACGGGTAAACACCCTGTCCCCAGCTAAAATCAAGCCGAAGCCGTTAGATTTTGTTTTTAAGACCACCCGCCTGCAGCGCAGCCCCTGCGCACTGTGGCGCTGAGCCTTGTACCAGCGGCGGCCTCGGGGCGGCTTGTGCGAGCGGAGGTCTGACGGCGCGCCACGGGCGGGAACCCCCGGCAGGGACGGGCGTGAGCCGGGGACAGAGAGGGAACGGCTCGGCCTGAAAACACGGGCAAAGAGCTACGGAAAGGAGCAACCCCGTGACCGACGAGGGGGCTCCGCAGGGAAGCAATGGGGGCGGGAGCGAAGGTCCCCGGTGGGTGCAACCACGTCCGCTCCCGGCTGCCCCAGGTGCGGGCAGAGGTGCGCGGTGCGGCGTGCCCCCCGCAGCACCCGCCAGCCGCCTGTTCTCCTGCTTTGCAAGGCAGGATGACGCTGTTGACGGGCCCCGGCTCCCCTCAAAACTAACTCATTAATATAAATCAAATAATAGCGGGGAGGGGTGGGCGGGGGGGGGGAGGAAGAGGTAGTGTGCGCAGCTGCTCATGAGTTAAATATAAGTCTCTGACTGTCCTGAACAAAGCGACCGTCCCCTTGGGAAGGGTGACGTCTCCCCAGTAACGTGATTGCTTCTTCGGAAGCAGAAACGTGTAAACGCTATAAAACGCGGCGGCGCGGCGGGCAGCTCAGAGCGTGCGGCGAGACGGAGCTCTCCTCTTCTTCCTCATCTTCTGCCGCCGCCGCCCCGGCAGCCGCGAAGCCCGGCAGCCCGCAGCAGGGCAGGGCGCAGGCCCCCAGCAGCGCTCCGCTCCGCTCCGCTCCGTGCCCGTCCCGCCAGCCTCACCGACAGACTCGCGGCTCCGTGAGTAACTTTCCCTCCGCCGCAGCGGCAACTTCCCAGCGGATGAGGAGGGTGTCCCCCACTCTTCTCCTCCTCACCCGAAGCTGCAGGAAGGCGACCCGGCCGTCGGGTGGCGGGGAGCGTGTCTGACCGCCCAGGGCAGCCGGGGAGGGACGGTTCCTTTCTACCGCTTAAAAAGTATATGTATTTTTTTTAACGTCGCTAAGCTCCGGGCACCGCTGTCGGGGGTCGCCTTCTCCCTGCCCGCCGGCAGCTCCACCGCCATGGCGACCTGCTGCCGGCGGCGTCTCTCGGACTCGGGGCGGATGCTCGGTGTCCCAAGGGGAAGCCCCGGTGCCCCAGCTCGGGGCCGGTCGGTGCGGGCGGGTCGGTCGGTGGGTAACGGCTGCGCTATTGCCTCCGCAGGTGGCGGCCATGGAGCACCGCGGCACCTCCCCGCTCCTCCTCGCCCTCGCCCTCCTCAGCGCCCTCTGCTGGCGGGCGCGGGCTCTGCCCCCGCGAGGAGCCGCCTTCGCCCCCGTCCCGCGGTAAGCCCGAGCCCCGCGCCCCGCTCCGCGCCCCGCTCCGCGCTCCGCTCCGCGCTCCGCCGGCCCGCCCCGGCTTCTCCACCGCAGGGAGGTGGAGGGTGCTGTGAGCAGCCGCGCATTTCCACCGTGCTCTTCCGACAAGCACACGGCGCGGCGCTCCTTGCCGGGGTGCTTGCTCTGGGACTGGCGGGTGCGCATCTCCACATAGAGATGCGGAGACGATCTCCGCATCTTCGGCCAAGCAAGCCCCGCCGATGTCCGCCGAATCTGCCCCTTAAAAGCCCCGCGAGACACGCACGCAGATGCTGAGGCACCAGCAGCAGTGCTGCCCCGCGAGTGGTAACCACAGTCCGTGAGGATAGCGCGGAGCATGTGTGTTCAAAGGTGCTCCGGGACGTGGTGCCTGTCTCTGCTTTTCTTGTAAGAAAGGTCCTTTATCTCCAAAGTTCAGCTAGGTCGATGTATCTTTTGAAAAGCAGAGACATGCATATGCAAAATCGAATGTATTAAAAATGCCTAAATCATGGAGGGGAAGTCGTCTGTATGGACTGATGCATAGTTTTTGCACTGCTGCATACTTTGAGTTGTTGAAGTTGTTATTAGTTATCTAACTAAATTAAATCAGATGGCAGAAAGGTACATTTTACATTTAGGTAAGAGGAACATAGCGTGTAAAAAGACCAATGAAAAAATGGTATAGCAAAAACGCGTCGTGGCTGATTTTCAAAAGGTGTGACTTGAGTTGGTTTATTTTACACAACTTCATTTTTTTACTGGACAGAAGTCTTGCATCTCTCAGATATATAAGTAGTACTAATAGTTAAGACTGTAAAATGCAAGGACAGTAGCCTATCCTAGTTTTAGTGTGTGATTTTGGCACATCGTTACAGGCAGGGGTTTACTACAGTGATGGGGGCCTGCTGTCTGACACAGAACACCGAAGCAGCCAGAAGAAACGTCTGATGACAAACTACTGCTATGCAGTCAGATTGCCCTTGATAAAGTATGACACATCATAAGAAACAGCAGTTTACAAAAATGCAAAGTAGCTGTAAATTGGTTTATACAGAGCAATTGCCACGATACCCTTTAAAAGATTAAATGTGAAACTTTTTTTAACTTGCAACTAGCCAATTAATTTAAACGTGAGAGAATAAAAACATGTAGAGATACATGACTGCACTGCATGTTTAGTTTGAAGTTCTTGAGGGTGTAGTTACTTTCTTTAGAGAAAGCCTAAGAACTCTTTCATACTGCATTTCTGTGCACATTTTAAGTCTTAATTGGAAGGTAAGTGCTTCACAGGTACTGCGCTTTGCATAGGTGGAGGCTGGTAACTCCATCTATCGTTTATACAAAATATAGGTATTATGAAAAGCTTCATTGTTGTCACTTGAGCTGTAATTGCTGTACACTGTGCACTGGTCACTGGAATATACTCTGTGCAGTGACAACATACATCTAGAAAATATGCACTTGAGAGAAGGATCTGTTATGTCAATTACTCTATCGTTGAGCATGGACTATACCTGAAAGTGGTTTTTGGTTTATCCAGACTACTTAAAAATGCCTTACACATTCAAGTAGGTAGATGTGCCTTTTGACACAAACCAAAATGTAAAGTGTTGCATGTCCTCAGCTAATTGTAGTTCACATGGTTTCCTCCTCCAACAGGTTGGGAAACAGAATGCCATTTGATGGAGCCAGTGAACCTGCCCATGGGTCATTAAAGTCTGAATTAGACATTTTGCAGAACACGCTACCTGAAAATGAGAAATTCTATTTTGATCTGTCCAAGATTATTGATAGGTGAGTTTCTTTATTATCATAAATACAGATGCTGCTGCACTACTTGAATTATGCCTAAAGATTGGTCACATTTTCAAACTGGAAAATAGGAAAGGAAGAATGAATTACAGAAAAAACCCACATGGCCTCTGGTTGAACACTGGTAGCAGTAGGAAAGACTGCAGAAATGCTGATTGCATTGCCATTCTGGCATGATGAATTCATTCATTCCCCAGGAAGGGCTAAAAAGTGTATTGTGAAAATCTGGAAGTTGTTTTATTGAAATTAGTTTAATTTAATATGTACAATAGATAACTTAAGGGAAGCAATATGTTTACAAAATGAGCATTATAAAAATGGTATGAGCCCAGGTTGTATTGTAGAGTTTATTTATTGTCCATTTCAGAAATGCAAGGCATGCTGATGGAGTTTTCACCAGTGTCTACAGCCATCTTTTGGCTAAACTTGCTGTGAAGAGATATCTGCATTCGCTTATTAGAAAACGAGTTAGGTGAGGTGACACTTACATTAGGTAGAGTTTTTTCCTGGCTGGCTTCATTGGCAATTTTTGACTCTTCTGTAACTAAGTTCTCATTTTTGCGATTTAGAGATAATGAAAGAGAAACTGGTATAATGATGGGGGAGCTGAAAAGCCTATATTACAACTTAGTGATATTTGTTACTAAATGAATATGTAACTATTTATTCCTGATACAGCTGTGAAGTGTAGAGCAACAGACACTGCACATAGTGCTGATAATAAATACTAGCAATATTAGAAGGATTATCATGCCAATTTGCTAATTTTTTTCTCTGGTAGTGTTTTTACTAGCTTGGCAGATGAATGGCAAAAATAAATACAAGATGATTGATTACTCAGTACTTATGTAACAACAGGGGAATGCTCAATGAAATTAAGAAATGATTGGTTTACACTGAAAACAAAAAGGAATTTTTTTTTCCTACTGTAGAACATACTGCCAGATGTGTGGGAGATCTGTATTATAGAAGGATTTGAAAAAGAATAAGGCAAATCCATAGACAAAAGATCTGGATGCTGAGAAGGATCACAGTATATTTCCCTTGTTTTCATATCCCTAAGCAGCAGCTACTGGGCATTCATGGGAATGGAATAGTAGGATACTTCGGTCTGACTCAATATGACAGTTCCTTTGAGTGCGTACTTCATGTGCTCAAAAGCTGAGTGAAAATTAGGTCCTGCATTTATGTCAATGCTGCTCTTGTTCCAGAACATATAGTGCCAGTTTCTTTTATGCTATAAACTAACATAGAACATTTAAAGCAGAACACACTGAGGCTTCCCAAGATCATGCATGAAAAATAGTCCTCTTCCAAGGTTGGATTTCACAAGCTGTGTTTTGTCTCCTGTTACCTCCTTCAAACAGTCATTTGTAGCTATGTATGTGACGCTACAGTCTTAACTTTCCTCAGATGCAGGCTCTGTCTTCACTGAGTTCAATATGAACTGTGACCAGGTCCTTCAAGACCTTATCGTGACCTAAACCAGTCTGCACCTTGGCATTGCACAAAAATTATATTTATGCAAATGATAGAAATCAGAATAAAGTCAGCTTATTAAAAAGAGAAACCTGGTTTATGAGAACAGACAGGACAAAGTCGTGAAAACCACGCTCAGCCGTTTGATCCTGCAGAATTCCTGGGACAGGGACTCTAGAAATCATTGAGTGTGGATTCTAATTGCATGGGCCATGGCAAAGTTAAGCAGGAGAAAGAAATCAGTGGAAGGTGTTCCCAAGTATCGTGAATACGAGTCCTTAGAATTTGATCCTTGTTATTAAAATATGTAGGAAGCAATAAAAGCAGTGGCTTCTTTTCAACAGAAGAAAAATCCAAAATCATAGCTGGAAATGAAAGCTGGAATGAAAATTTGTTTTTATTTAGCTAATCAACATTGTAAAGTTTGTTTCACTCATTTACTTCTCTTAGATGGAAATCGTCTATTAATTTTTTCTTTGTAATTGTATTGCCAGCTCTCAGGATATTCCTGTTAAACGCCACTCTGACGCTGTCTTCACTGACAACTACAGCCGCTTCAGAAAGCAAATGGCTGTGAAGAAATACCTAAACTCAGTTTTAACCGGAAAAAGAAGGTACTACAAGAAAGCAAATACATATTGTTTGGATACTTGTATGGTATTAAGACAGAAAAGATTTATACCTGCATATGTATACAGAGAGGACAATCAAAAGGCTATGAACATTAATTACTTTCTAACGTAGTTTATGACATGGTTTTCAAATACAGACAGCATTTTCTTCCAGACTGGAACAGACACTACAATCAGATTAGAATAAGAGAATAATAAGGAGACAGCATCTGGCAATTTTAAAAAGCTTCTGACAGATTCTTAGAATGGTTTTATTTATAAAAAAGCCTCTTAAGGAAAAATCCATAGAGCTATGGAACATGAACAACAATTTTATGAAGAAAATGCACTATTTGTTGAAAATTTGCCTTTAAGTAAACACATAAAATGAAAATTTAGAAGTCCCAGAAAAACTGTATATCCCAATTAGTACAGGTGAGAAGTGCCAGCATGTTTTTTTGTAGAGCTTCTATTCTGTTTGTATATTCACCCATTTAGACAACTACTTCTAAATATCATGTCTCTTCACCCATTAAACCTGCTATTTCATGTGATTTATAACACTTTGGTATAAGTGTAACAAAATGTACAATAGCTACAGTTGTAAGAAGGCTTTTCTTGCTTGCTTGCTTTTTTCTCCTGAGAGCAATAAAGCTTGTTTCTGATCCACAACAGCCAGGAAGAGCTAAACCCCACTAAACTTCGAGATGAAGCAGAACTCCTTGAACCTTCCTTTTCAGAAAACTATGATTCTGTAGATGAGCTGCTGAGCCACATCCCACTGGTATGCCCAATTTTTCTTTCCTCTTGTTATCTGTTACTTGACTTGACCCATAAAGACAAGATTAATCATAGATGAAGCGTGGCCTATTAGAAAAGCAGGATCATGTAGGAAAGAGCCATATTTCATGAAATGCTGCACGTTTCTATAGGGTTTGTGTCTGAATATAATAATCACTTTAATAACAATAATTCAGTTATCCCATGATTGCTGTTATTGAAAATTCCTAATTAAATGGCACTGTTAATAATGTACCTAAACTCACTTGGGTGTTTCAACTTGTGCGCTCTGCAGCATAAAAAGATAATTGACTCATTTTTAATAATGAACATTATTATTTCTTCAGAGGACAAACTCAAGTTTTGCACATTTTGTTTAACATGTGTTTCATTAGAAGGGAGTTGCCCCTAGAACTAAGAGGATCAGCAGCATGAAGCCTAAGCATTAAGAAAGCTCTTGACTCCCATCTAAGGTGTGCTGCAGAGGCATCGTCTGACACACAAATATTGCTGTTACCGTTATCCACATAGCTACTACTATTTTTCTAAAACCATTCACAACTAGGTTTCTTTGGTTTACTGAACATAAAGCCTTCTACATCACAGCACTTGCAGGGAGATGAAATTAAAAAGGTAATGTAGAATTGAATCAGGCTTGGTGTTCTCAAAAGTGTACTATGAAATGGATAATAGAATGACTTTTGGCATTCAGCTCTGTCTCAACTACAAGTAAGAAAAAAGATTAACTTAAAAGATAAGGGGTTTGGTTGGTTTTGGTTTTTGGTTTTTGGTTTTTGGTTGTTTTTTTTTTGGGGGGGGGGGGGGGCAGATAAAATAAAAGACATTTCTCCAAACTTTTGTTTCCTTCCAAGACAGAAGGAAAATGTTAATTTTCTTTCCACAAATGTGGCAGTTCCTCTAAACTTCCCAAAGATTAGGAAGAACGTAAACTGCTTATGCCTCAAGGAACAAAAAAGTTCATGAGTGATGGGATTCCTCTCCTTTTTCATGGGCTGTACTGATGACCCAGATCTCCCTATAGGTGAAGGGCTTACACACTATTGACTGTTCCTGGTAATTTTATGACTTGCCCAGTTGCTGATGTGGTGTGTGTCAAGGAACCTGGATTCGTGTATCCATTTTAAGGATACAGTTGTTTTCAAAGGGAGCTGTTCTGGCTCTAAGCCAATGTGCAGTAACTTTTTTGCCTAATGTTCAACTTTTCTTCCTTATACTAGGGCCTCGTCTGCTGGCTCTAACTCCCACCAAGCTCCTGTGAATAGCTCCATCTCATGCTTGTCAGTCCCAAGCAAGACAATTGTTTTACATCAAATGTTACTTCTTGTTCGCTGTCTGCTTTTATATACCTCATGATGCAACTGCTTACAAAACTGACTTTTAAAACATATTTCTCCCTTGCTTTTCAGGACCTCTGAAGGACACCTGGTAAAGTCTATGACAAGAACAAGCTATTTTTGAGTTCCACATAGTATTTCAAAGAGATGACTTTAGTCATCAAACCAGAACAAATATGTTGTGAAGTGAAAGTTGTGATATATTTGTTTCTTATGTAATAAAAGTTGATATTTACATTGTAAATATTAATCTAGAGTTCTCTACTGAAAGCTGTACATATGGATGCCAGTTTAACTCATGAGAAGTCTGTGAGTCCATATGCTGTAAATCCTTTACTTCAATAAATTCATTTGAAAATGAGTGTGCAGCTGAAAAGAGCCCATCATTACTAATTGGCGTATTTTAGGTGTGGTACAACTACAGATAAACCTGTATGATAATAGGGATACATTTCCAGATAGCTTCATAAACAAGTGTAAAAATGTGAATAAAGAATGTGCAAAACATGTAAAACTGCATTACAAATATCTCTGAAGGTTATGGCCAAGCAAAATTAATGCTTTTCTAGCAGCTTACCAAACCACTAGAGAAAAGTGGGAAAGCGTTAAAAATTATTTGACCTCTGACAGCATCTTTCCTTCCTGTTTACAGTTTTAATATTTCACAATACATAAATTATATTAAGACCAGAAATGTATCCTCTATTTTCAGTTGTGTTTTGGACACTCTGGAGCTGACGAAGCATGCAGAGAATTCTATCTCTTGATTCATTTGATGCCTAAAGTCACCAGTTATTCTACGTTTAACTGTCTGTAGCTTTGATGATGAAACGATTCCTTATATATAAAATAGATCTGAAGACACTTTGCTATTTTTTCAGAATGAATGTAATTTACAGAATATGCAGACAATAAATAATTTTATTATCATGGCAAAATATTACTGGTTTGAATCAGTGCTATATGTACCTGGAACAGTAGAGGTCCTAGTAAGTGCTGTCTCTGCTATAGTAATAGAGGAAGATACTCTTTTTTAACTGAAGTATACTGTGTTATTTCAGAAAGACAAGCGAGTAAGCCTTCAGTCCCCATTTCTTTAGCTTTATTTCATTGTAGCTTAGTATGGAACTGGAATTTGGCAGATGATTCACTGTTGCTGTGAATCAGAATCTGGTTCTATTTTTATTAAAATTGTAGATTTAACCAATTGCCTCATTTTCTAAAGAATTGTTTACTGTTATAAGGACCAGCAGTTCCATTGCAGTAAAGAAAGTATGCGGTACTGCATGCACAACATGTGAAATGCGTATTCATGCATGACACCAGCCACAACACTACCATGATTCTCCTCCCATCTCCTAGAAAGAGGTGAAATTTGTAGCAGAAAAACTTATCAGACCTACTTACAATTTCAATTTGGAATTTCAAGTATATTTATATATCATACATATGCACATATAGACAGTGATAAAACTGATTTACAAGTTTCACTTAGAAGTTTACTGTTCTCATTTAGAAGGAAACTTCAAACATGATAAAATTTGAGATTTATGGAGACTAATTCTCATAAATATGTATGCTGATTTGCAATTTTTTGAATATTGGCAACTGCATGTCAAAAGAAAACCAGCTTGCTCAGATCAGATGCTATTGTAGCTATTTCTATCTAGGCTTGACAGAATTTATTTTAGCCTAAGCCAATGAAGGGTTCACAAAAATTAGATGTAATTTTGAAGTCTTGTCTTGAAAAGTGGTCTTCTAATGGTGGTCCACTCTCAATTCCTATCTTATTATGAAAATTTGAGTGCAAAAGTGGCTTTGGAAATACTTGAAGGACACTAAAAGACTGATTCTATAGTACTAAATCGGAAATTTTCTTCAATGTAGTTTCAACTTCATTAGGGTTTCTGTGATAATCAGTCTTTAAAAAAATAAGTGAAAAAAAAAAAATAACCAGAAGCAAAGGTGCATGTGGTTTCCATATACAGATTTTTTTTGTTTAAATATGCATAATGTTCATTCACTCAATTTAAGGTAACAAAAATTGGAGTGATCAAAATTTCACTCCACAATTCCAGAATTATTTTTTCTATTTGCCTTTTTTATTTATTTCCAGGTTACCAATAAGGCATTTGATGGAAGAGCTTGTCTTCCATGTCTAATGCTTAATCTCCCCAATATTTGTTCTCCATAGAATTCTGAAGAACTTGAGAACACGTATTTTCTCTGTAATGGTGGAGATGGAGCGGGTTACAGAAAGAAGGTACTCTTATTAGGAAATTATATGTATATGTTCTAAAATACAAAATTAATACACTCATTGTAATAACTAAAATAGTACTGTCATAGCTTCCTCAAAGGGTTAGCAAATAGAGACAGTCTGAAAGGTGTGCTGAAGTTTATGTATGGTTTAGCAAAAACTAACACCGAAATGAGAGACACTAACCTCCAGAATAATATACCTGACTTGATATTTGTGTTAAAGGATGGCTTTTTACTTGTCATAGCAACTTTTGACATTCTGTAGGAGGTATAAGGCCCAATTAATACATTGAGGCTAGTTAATTGTGGAAGATCTAACATTGTTCACCTTGACACCACGAGCAAGTGGTTATGGTAAGGTTAAATGAGAAAATCGAAGAGAAAATGTCAACATTTCACTAAAGGAGATACATTTTCAGTCTGTCAATGAGTCTTGTCACATGTCACCTATCTTACAACCTATCTGCAAAATGTCATGAGTAGAATCAAAGTGGTGTGTTAATTAGGAGAATGAGAGGGACAGCTCCACAGAGAGTGTCGAGTAGACTGCTGGGAGGAAAAAAAATACCCGGGAGATTTGGAAAAGCATCATTGGCAAAGAGAATACAACCACTCCAGAGGAAGGAGTAAAACTGTAAAGGGCTATTGGGTATATGTTAAAGAAACATCTCACCATATTTCTCCAGAATGTCACTTCTAACGCAGAGTAGGAATACCCACAATTCTAGAGGATAGAACTAATTTTTTTGTTTGTTTTATTGAATGGGGTTTGCTTTTAGGATCTATGCCATGTAAAAAAGGGACAGAATCACCTTTAAGTATGTGGGAAGGGAATATTTTCTGGTCACAAAACCACAGAGGAGATTTGCTTGGTTGTGTATATCTGTACAATCATCACACACTCAAGAGCAACCCTCAGAATGGTGTATAAGACCATGAGAATTACAAGAGTTGACAAAACATTTTTAAATGACAGCCAGTAAAATGTCATTAAAAATGAATAAAACCCTAACAAATCCTCTGATATTTTAAATGGGTTTAGGGGGCTGTGAGGGGCTTTTCCACCTGAAAGTCTGAGACTTGAAAATTTCTGTTTAAGAATACGAAAATCAGTACCTTTGATCCAAATCACAGGTATAACTTCACATAGGAACATTGAATTCTTCCCGAAGACAGACCTTTTGGGAAGAGATGTATGGATACAGGGACAATTTAATTTCTTGCAAGGCGTTAGGGAAAGGTAGGCAGAGAAGGCTGTCCATTGCCTCTTGTAATACAACCTGTGTTTTCCACTACGTCTTTTATTATTCTTTTTTTCTCTCTTCCTCCACAAGCTCCCCCACTCTTTGTTAATACTCTCACTTCTGGCTTGCAAAGCTTGTGTATGAAAGTATACCTGTGTTTTTGAGAAGAAAAATTACACCAGACCTTGTATTTATGGTGCAGCAATCTAATAACCTCCAGCCTTGGTTATGGAGATTATTGCAGAGAAGCTGGCACAACCAGATTTGCAGCAGCAACCTGTTCTCCTCACAAACGGACTTCCCACTGGAGACTTGGTTTGTGACTGGCGCAGAAGGCTGACCTTTCCTTGGATAAATCAAACAGAACGTGTGGCTGCCCAGGGCTCGCACCGGCTGGTGTAACTACAATATTTTCAGCTTTTCTTCTCTCTGTTTTGAGATGGTCGCAGATAAGTCACTTGCCAAGTTGACAATCTGGTTTAGGATTGGAAATAGGAAACTAGATACTGGTATTTCACATCAGTCTTTAAGAAAGTCTGAAGAATAATTTGATGCATCTGCTGCTTCTGAAGAAAACAAACAGAAAAAGTTTTACTTCAGTTTTATACAAAGATATATGCATACCACTTAGCAGGGAGGGGGAAAAACAGCTTTCCCTTGTAAGGATAAGTATTTTCAGTAATTTAATTGATCAACATTTGTAAATAAAGATATGGCATCATTCACAGATTAAACTGAAACTGACATAAATCATAATGGTACAACCTAAAAGATAATTCTCATATCTTAATGTCAACATTGTCATAGTGAGAAAAATATTTTCAATAGCACATGTTTTTGGGAAAGAATGGGGTTTGCTTCAATAGTGAGAGGAACAAAGGCGAAAAAAGATCTTGTCCTTCTCCACTGAGTGAATCCTAGGTAAAGTTTTGTGCAGGATAATATGCTTAAAAGAGTGTACATGAGGTTGGTGTGTAAGATCCATTTTCTGGATCTTTTCTGGAACTGTCCTGGACATTTGGAAGCCCTATTTCACATTTCAGTGACACCACAGCATCTAAGAGCCTAAGGTATTTCCAAACATGGGATATAAATGCTTTTAATATGTTGATCCTATTACTTAATAATTGTCAAGTCAGAATTTGCTCTTATCCAACACATATCCTCATTTTGGCATAGAGGGAAAGCAGAAGAGAAGCTAAAAACAGCCACTGTCTCCTATTGTTAGATGAGGTGGATCAGAGAAGACCTTTCTACTTATGAAATGTACACAGAGAGGTAATTTTTTGCCAGTAGAAAATTATGAAATAGCCAGGCTATTGTCTGGGTAGGACACAGACAGAACGATCTCTATTTTTGCTTGTACAATTACCTGGTAGGGTTGCCACTTGGCCAAATGGTAGGAGATGTCAAGCTCTTGCATATCAGCTTTTTGTTAGATGAAATCATCTGCGTACAGCCTGTGTGGATCCTAGATGTTTCCTTATTTTATATACTATTAAACTGGTTTACTAGCAGTGGTCACAAATATATTTTATAGACGTCTTATCACCCTTTGTTGCTATTCTAACACATCTTTGTCTTTCAGCCAATCCTTCTTCCCATAATCACAGCCAGAACATCTGCACGCTGTTTTAAGCAAGCAATTTTGCCTCTTGTTAGGGACTGTAGAAAGCAAACTGCTGTATTCTAGAAAGACCCTTCATGACAAAGCTAGGGATATGTAATTTATGCAGAAAGACTGAATCTTGGTTAAAAAAGTAAGAAGAGTTCGAAAAATTCTAGATTTGGTGCCGATGGTTTCAGTCCCATCTGGTGATTCCTTCCAGAGCATTACAAATCTGATGCCAGACCTCCAGACTTGAGAAGTGAAGCATGTAGTAAGAAGGAAGACACTGGTAAATATTGCAAGAGACCAGGTGAACTCTGTGTTCTTCGAAAAAGTACCTGGTGTTAAACCTGGTTTATATATGGTTTTTTGTTCCTTGTAGATTTAAAATTCTCACTTTTAGAAGAAATAAGGAGTTATCTCTTGCTATCAGAGGACCTCACATCATGCAAGTCCATTCATTAACTTAACAGACTCCATCGGGAGCACAGCTGGGTTGTTTGTCTCCTAAGTCTGCCACTGCATGGCAGCTTCTGGATCTAGTGGTTGCACTTGTTGGGAACCTCCTATTAACTGGCAGCCTAAATGTTTGACAGACACACCTTACCAACCATTTTTTACCATCCTAATGTACTCATTGTAAGAGTACCATTACTCTCCTCAGGATATCATACTCCTAGCTGTATTTACAGACTGTATTTCCCTCCCAGCCTTTGCTTGGTTAGGTTGAAGAGACAAAATCTATCTTGTCTCATCTTGTAAATGACTCTCCATTTCCAAGACTGTGCTGGAGCCCCATGTCCAGTGTGGTCATATTCCAGAATGAGTTTAATACTCCTAACTTACAGTTTACTGGATGCAGCTTCACCTTTAAAATTACTAGATAGCTCTGAATGTCTCTTCTTTATTGCAGTCATTTTTGAAAAGTAACTGGTGATTTTGAGGGTTTCTGTTCTGAGGGTCTCAGAAGAGCTGATTTTTCAGTCTGGGTAATTTTTTTGTTGTGACTCAAACACTTCTGAGTTTCCAAAAGGTGAGGAAGCAGAATCACCAAGCACTTGAAATATGGTACCATTTTTGGAGTGGGTGGAGGGGTAGCCACTCAATCCAGTCTGAAATGCATGTGAAGGAAAACTGGATTTTTAAACAGGCAGATGTCTAGGTTACCAGGTAGGTTCACCTAGATCTCAGAATGCATTCTCTTACGTGGCTATAGCCTGTATTTTTTAATCCAACTTCCTTAACCCTGCAGTTGAGGGAGGTGACAGATGCACCCCTCATGCTGCCCTTCTGTCGTCTGCGATACTGGGCAGCCAGGTGATGGCAGCAGCACCGCTAGCCCTTTACTGGATCTTGTTAGCCTAAGGAAGAGGAAATGGAGGTCAGTTCACAGCGAAACCCTAGCAGGTTATCGAGGACATTAGGATAAAGAGGGCTATATGTCCTTTGACTTGCTCTGTGAGTAACGAGTGTTATATGTTACACAGTGGCCTGTCACTAGCATTAATTCTTCAAAAGGAAGGAGGAAGAGAACCATGCAAGCACTCATTTGTGTATTTATGTCACGTGTATTAAAATATCACGCTGGAGTGTAGTGCCAGTGATGATGAGGGACTGAGGGTCTCCTTTCATCCATAGGTAAAGGATTACAACAGGGATTACCTTATGGATCATTAGTCTACCACTGTGCAGGAATAAAGAAATCCCCGAGTGGACTACTTGGGTCATTGCTCTTTGATTTATGATTCATTCTCTGTTCAGCACAGGTGAGAATACAAGTGCTTAATGTACCCTACTTTCATGGAGAAGGGGCTTGATTCTGTAAAGATCAAAATTAATTGGGCATTGCACGTTCTGTAACTTTCAGGCTCCATTTAAATGTGTTTTCCCAAAGAATGGCTAATTCAGGAATTTCATTTCCCCAGCCTTAGCCCAGTTGAATAGCTTTTGCACATTTACAATATTCTGAAGGGTTCTAGAATCATATATGAGGTAATTAGGTTACTTTTCGGCCATGGAACAAATAGAACTTCACCTGGTGAAGTCAGAATGACATTTCGATGGGACTTTTTCTTGGCTATTCTTTATAAATATGTTTGCAGGATCTGATTAATAAATAACTGCATGACCAATAGACACTTTATCTCTGTAATAAGGACTAATCCCTATAAATGTTCTTTTAGATTTCTAATTATGGTACCACTTAACAATTGCCTGAGAGAAATCTATCAGAAATTCTGCTTCAAAGCCATACTGTGTTTGATACTAACTTTATGTTTGCTGATTGACAAACTTGAGTGTGAAAACAGCATGTATACAGATTATTAAATTATTTTCTATTAAAAAGTGAAGAAATCAATGAAGGAGAACCTCTCCTGGCTCAGCTTTACTCTGTAGCTGCCATGGTAAACTGCAAAGGAAAAGATTATGGTTTCAAGGACTTCTACACTGTGTCTGGTATAATTTAATGTAGATTTTAGGCTGCTGTAATCTAGGCTGAATGATTAAACTTTGCAAGAGCTGTGCATCAATAGAGGAGCTCTGGCAGGCACAGGAAGTACAGTCTTCCAAATTCAACCCACAACACACATACCATTTAAAGAATTCTCTTTTTAGCTAACTGCACCAGTTTAGGACTTTAGACTGTGGATTTCCCTGAGTACCCACTATTATTTTAAGCTTCTTTGTATTATGGGACATAAACAAAGGAATTTGAAAGAGCATCTCATTGTATCTGATCTGCATAAGATCACAGTACAAGTGTGATACTAAAAGAAAGCAACAACTTTATGGAGTATTATTCATTATGGGAGAATATGCTGCTGAAAAAATAAGAGCAATCCAAGTCCTTAGTAATTTGTAAATCAAATTTGTTCCTTAATTTAAGAATCATTAAACATTTAGATTTTTTTTTCCAGTTTCTGCATTATTATCTTCAGAAACAGAGACATAGCCAAGTCTAATTTCCTGAGATTTTCAGCTCAAATGTTTTAGTTTTTAATGCTCAGATACACTAGACACACACTACAAATCTCTTGGAGTAATTACCCAAATATGAAATAACTTATAGAAAAAACCAATTCATAATTTTATTTTTGCTATTTAAGCTGTTTCTTCTATTACAGCTTTTCAGAAATGTATTGGTTAAAGAATGTCATTCAGACAATAATTTTAAGTAAATTATGCAATTATTAAGTTGCCAAAGACAGCTTGTCTGGCTGTCATTTTTCCTTTGTGTTCTACATCTTAGATACAAGCTTAAACTGGAACAAATTGCTAATGTTTTGCACAAGGAAACAAAATAAAACCAAATACAAGAAAATAGAAAAAGAGCTTATACTCTATCTGTACTTGGTAGTGGTAGAAAGTTTTAAGCTGAACCATTCAAACACACATACAAAAATTCATTTAGACTTCTTAAAGCTGGTTGCACTGTAACCTAGGCAAATGAACATTTTCAATCTTGCTTTCCTTTTGCTACTATTGACTGCTAGCAGACAGGAACTCCAAGAGACTGGGTTTTGAAGGGTAACTCAAACTCGATTTGGTTAGGAGACAATTTTTTAAATTAATGAACCATTCATCTGCAGTCTAGAAAATATTTGGGAATGTGTTGCAAGCAAAGTATTTTCCAGATACACCATTGTCTTTCTGCTCTGATGAAGGACCCAGAACATCTACAACTTCTCTGAATTATTGTGGCTTACAGAAGTAAACATTGCATTCACAGTCTCTCAAAGGCATGTAGTACTTCTCTGATGTTGAACAACTTTGACCCCTTCTCCAGTCATACAATCGATGTACCCACATCTTGAAGGAGGACAGTGTTATGACTTATGTCCAAAGTAATTATGTGAAGGTACATATAATTATTATGAAGATTATTATTTCATGTGTTTCCTGACACTTCATGTTCCTAGTTAAATTTCTTGAGCTATGGAGATCTTAAAAAGATTTCCTTAATCCTATAAGTAGCTGTGCCTATGACTGTAAGGTGTAATGAAAACTACCACTTTTGTATTTGTTCATAGAGTCTTATATTAAATATAGGATGTATGTATATTAGAAAGAGAGTAGCTTGGTGAATCAGGTTTTATTTTTAAAATACAACTTCAAAATAAAATGACAGCTTGAAGTCGATATAATCTTCTTCCATAATTTCCATAATTTTCTTCCTTTCCTTTTTATTCCATCAGGGATAGACACATAGGAGAAGGAAAACTATTCAAACAAAAAGGATAATACTTATGGGAGACAAGTTTGTGTAAATTAGCAAAGAATAAATTTAGTTGAGAAATGAGGTGCAGTTTTTAGCTACCATAGAGCTGAAATTCTGGAAGTAAACTGAATTGTAAACTGGTGCTTCATACAAATTTTTGTAATTTGATATGGTTTTGTCATGACAGCATGGACTAGATCTTGGACATCCAAGGGATCCGAGTGCTATATTTCAATTCAACATATAAGAGAGTCACATAGCAAACAGTAAAGCCTTTCATTATTGATATTCATTATTGGGCAATCTCTAACTGAGTTTCATTTTGGCTGTTTTGTTCTATAGATTTACACATACAGAGAAACTTAGATGGTTCACAATATTGCAGCTGCATTGATTTTACTTTTCTGAAACTATCAGTGAATACAGAGATGGAGAGAATAATCAATGTTGTGGGTCACAAAATACTTCCAGAAAAAGTGAAATCTCCTACAAATAAAAATATCACTCAAAAGTAAGGAAGTCTACATATTTAAGTAGAAAAGTGGAACACTATTTTCAGTGTTGCATGCTAAATCAAACACCGTTAGGAAAATGTCCTTTGCTGCATGTTTATTAAGTCAGTGTAGATAAGAATACACACATGTGTATTGTCACCCACACTTGCATTCATAGTTGTTTTTCTAATACTCTGTAGGTGTTAGACTTTCCAGTAGAAATGATAATCAGATGAAAACATAAAGCATAAATACAGTTAATCAAAATGTTTTTTCCTGCTGCCTTCAGGTTCGCTCTACTGATTGAAGTGGGTCACTATAGCATTGGAGTTCACCTTTCATTACTCTTTAGAAAATTCCTTATAAAGAAATGCTCTTTTTTTTTTCCCTGACTTTTCTGTGTCTGGGTCCCCCAGGGAGGAATGCAACAACTGGGGTCTGGATTCTCTGTAGACTTCATAAGTCCTTCAAAGCTCACAGCTGGCAGTTGATAAACAAAGAATTTATGACTGGCTCTATAGATCTACAAAACCTGAAGATGCCTCCTGATCACATATGATATTGTTCTTGTGAACCCCAACAAACTGTATCACTTAGGAAGTGGGGATAGATACAAAGATGGAATAGACCTCTGGCTATACAGGTAAGCCGAAGAAAGGCCCATATAAGGAGAAAGAATGAACTGAATCTCATTCTAGACAACGAAAGATATTGCGGATCTGGATCCATTTTGATATGCTGAGAGTCTTCTGTAGAGTGCTATTCATGAATAATTTGCTAAACAGTTGTATTGAATTAATATATTAATGAAAACAGATAAGTTTTAGCCACACATTCAGCTTCTAATTGTATTCCCATTTGTATATTGCAACTACATTGCAATCACACTGTATATAACTAATACATTGCAACAAATAACATTTTTAAACTTCAAACTTATGTCATAATATGACATGGTACAAGGAAAATAACATCCAAACAGTATTTAATCATAGCAGTCAGGGTGTTAGGTTAAGTGAAGTCCATTTGATAGAGGTCTCAGAGAGTTTTGATGCATTTAACAGGAAAGAAAAAAAAAAATCAGGTGAGTCAGTCATCTCAAATTCTCATTTACAGTAGTTTAGCACTTAGGACATATTAATTAGTTTAGAATGAAAATTCCTGCCTAAGAGCTAGCTGTTACACACAATCTCTGGCTGTACTGAAGTTCACAATAAGTCCCTACCACAAAATAAAAATTATTCTGTGTCTATAACTGCCTCTTGACCTAGAGAAAGATCCAAACCACGTGTTTCTGGGATGAGTCACATGCATAACTCAGAGGTGATTAGTTGTACTGTTTCCATACTTCTCAGAGAACAGGAGAGAAATAGAGAAATTAAGAGAGGAAATTTAATTAATGAGTAATGAGCACTGTTAAAATGGTAGATATGATTGCAGCAAGCACCTGGGAAATCTATTAAGATCACAATTAACATGTTATTTCATCCAATCTGGAAGAGTTCAACTTGTTATAATGGCATTCCTGGACAGGGCATGATTTTACAGATGGTTTTATTACTTCAAATGTCAAGTTAGACCCCCAAATTACAGAAAAAAAAAAAAAAAATCCAAATGACCTTTCCTCAGGTGTTTTTCTCAATTTCAATTCCTACTGAATCTGAATCTTTCAGAGCTCTCCAGTATCTGGTAGCATAAAAATGCCTCTCAACCACGCATACAGATGCCTCCTCTTCTGCTTGGCAGGGATTTTCTTAGCAAGCAGGCTGAGGATAAATATCACCATAGCATTCCCTTAGGAACATTGCATTAGCATGCATTACAAGAGTTTAATGGAGACTGACTCAGATCACAAGGGCTGCTTGCCTCCTTTGAGATTGTAAAGTACAGGAGTTGTACTCTTTCAAGGTACAGAAGAAATTGCTATAACTCAGTTTGCACATATAACATCATCTACTCCATGTTAATTCTTTGCAGAAATAGCTTTTATTGTATAAACTCATCTACTAAAATTCCAGTGCAAGACGACATTTGTTAAAGTTTATCTGGAATCTGGAACATGAAAAAAAATTTTAAAAAAATATGAAGCAGCATGTGGTAGATTCAGCTTTTGCATTTTACAGCCTGCTCTGCATTTCGTACATTTAAGATTGTGTTCAGAAAAATTGGAAGTTTGACTTTCGTTTTCTGAAGCCTCTGTTTAAGTCTTTAGCTCCATCAGAGACCTTCCCGTTAGTCTCAAAGTGCAGGTCAATCATTTGTACATAATACAAAGACAAGTTAGGCACACAATTCAGTTCTATAGAGAATTTATCTACTTTTGCTTCAATCAGCCCAGAAAGAAGGGGAATTAACAAAGCAGAGACATTAATTTTCACTTAAAACATATAGCATATAATTTGAAGGAATATCCTCAATGAAAACCTTTGTTCAAAAGGTTAAAAGATATTATGATACTAAAATGTGCTGATGACAATTTCCCTTGATAATTGAATGCATCGGCCATTTTTGCTAAGTATAGTAATTTATTCAGATTTTACTCGTGTTTTGTATGTAATACAAATGTGTTCTTACCTGCACCAGCATAATAGAAGAAGAAAGACAGAAAAAGTTTCATTCAAGCAAGCAACAGAAAAAAAATCCCTCCAAGCCTTCCACTTGACATCTGTCTCAGCACTGGAAAGGAAATAAACATGTATTATAGACTTTTGGCTAAATAAAGCCACAACTACAGCTGTTATAAAAATTCTGTGGAAACGATGTCTTTGAAAATTGTCAGATCTCTGTGGCCAGAATCCAGGAATTTTGTATTCTCACAAAATGTGTTTACATGATCCCAAAAGTTTCTTAGCTATTTCTGGTTCCTACTTCATGAAAAGCTTGAGTCTGAATGTTTTCCATTTTAAATGTAACAGCTGATCTATTCAAAGGTATTGTTTCTCCTTACAAACCTGACTTATCTTCCTTCCTCAGTCTGTTTTGGTTACAACAGCTCTGCTATCAAGATTCTGCAGATGAGTTAACCAATGTGGCATAAGCAGTCAAGATTTAAAATTAAATGTTTTGTAAGATGCCTGTGGGCCAAACTTGAGATATTTACTTTGTTGAACTTCTGTAAAGTAGGACCAGGAACTTACAAAATGACATATAGGGTTTAATGATCATTAAACTGGACTGCGATGGAAAGTCTACAGATTAACATTTTCCTTTCAGGTATCACATAGCTATAGTTCAAAATGTGCTTTATAAGAGTAACTTCATTTGGTCATATTCTTAGAAGGAGCATGATGGTTCTGAATACATTTTTCGCTCAGCAGCAGCTACAAATGCATGTTGCTAATGCAGTATTAATTGGTAAGTACTTGTGAAGAATACAGAGAAATAAATAAGCTTGCATGAGCTGCCTAATAAAGCTGCATTTGCTTCTTGATGTGAGGGGGATTAAGTAAGCAATTGCACTAATGAAGGTGTCAGATGACTTGGAGAGAAATCATGACTTTTGCTGTTTACGGTCTATCAAAAACAGCAGTTTCCGACTGTGTCTGATTAGTTTCTTTCCAACGGGTGCCTTGCCACAGGAGGCTTCCTAGCACACATTCTATCTTGTCTCAATACATTATTGCAATCAAAACTTTGGTACTCCAGTTTTGTGCCAGTTTAACACCAATGATTTCACAGGTATTATACCCATGTGAAACTGCAGTTGTACACCTTTGAGTTAAGCATACTATAGGCAAATTATGAATTTATACTATATGCACTTACATGGCCAGGAGGAAGTGGTTAGACCCTTGGCATAGCTTGCATAGCTTCAGGAGTTTTCACAGAATCACATAATAACTTTGGTTGGAAGAGACCTTTAAGATCATCAGATCCAACCATTAATCTAATACTACCAAGTCCACCACTAAGCCATGTCCCTAAGCACCACATCTATATGTCTTTTAAATAGCTCCAGGGATGGTGATTCTACCACTTCCCTGGGCAGCCTGTTTCAGTGCTTCTCAACCTTTTTCTATAAAGACATTTTTCCTAATATCCAACCTAAACCTCCCCTGGCAAACTTGAGGCTATTTCCTCTCATCCTGTCACTTATTACTTGGGAGAACAGACTGAGACCCAACTTGCTACAACCTCCTTTCAGGTAGTTGTAGAGAGCAATAAGGTCTCCCCTCAGTCTCCTTTACTTCCAAACTAAACAACCCCAGTTCCCTCAGCCACTCCTCATAAGACTTGTGTTCTAGGCCAGCTTCACTGATGTTTGAAGATGCTCCAGCACCTCAATGTCCTTCTCATAGTGAGAATCCCAAAACTAAACACAGGATTCAAGATGTGACCTCACTAGTGCCAAGTACAGGGAAACAATCACTTCCCTACTGCTGCTGGCCACACTATTCCTGATACAAGCCTGGTATCAGAAGGCCTTCTTGGCACACTGCTGTTGGCCTTATTGGCCACCTGGCACACTGCTGGCTCATATCCAGCCACCCGTTGACCAATACTTCCAGGTCCTTTTCTACTGGGCATCTTCTCAGCCACCCTTCACCGAACCCGTAACATTGCAGGGGATTGTTGTGACCCAAGTGCAGGACCCGGAACTTGACTTTGTTGACCCTCATGACATCAGCATCAACCCATTGAGCTAGACTGTCCAGATCGCTCTGTGGAGCCTTGCTAACCTCATGCAGATTAACACTTCCTCCTAACTTGGTGTTGTCTGCAAACTTACTGAGGGTGCAAACCATCCCCTCATCCAGATCGTTGATAAAGATATTAAAGAGAACTGGCCCCAACACTGAGCCTTGGGGAACACCACCTGTGACCAGCCACCAACTAGATTTGACTCCAGTCACCACCACTCTTTGGGCCTGGCCATCCAGCCAATTATTTATTTAGCAAAGAGTACACCTGTCCGAGCCGTTAAGGACAGCCAATTGATTTTGATCTAATCCATCCCTTACAGAGCTTTTTTTTTCCCTTTTTTTATTAGTCTTACATTAAAAATTACAGGTATCAAGGAGCTGATGGAAAATTTCAACTTCTTTTCCCTGCATTCTCACACTGTATTTTTTATTTTTCCAGGACAAGGCAAAAACTTACAGTGAAAAGAGTCCAATTTTAAAGGAGACAACACCAATATATATACTTGAAATAATGATCATGATGTATGTCTTTCTGATATCAGAAATTTAAAATATAGTTGTAGACATACAATTTCATTCAACTTTTTAATCCATAGTCAGCTGAGGAAGGGACCATGACACTTTCTACCTCTCCAATGTCTGCTCCATAGTTTGGAATAAGTAAACTTAAAATGTTGGGATAACTAGTTCCTTTTATACATTCAGGATGCTGCTGGTGTTTACCTGGAAAAAGGAATATATTTTAATATATTGAAATATGAACTGAGATGAAGTTAGGTGTAGACATCCCTGCTGGAATTTATATTTGATATAGGTTTTCTGTGCCTAAGTTTTGAGTGGGTGGAGTTTTTATGTTTTAATATAAAGACGAAAATAACCTTCCATTCATAGAATCATAAAATCATAGAACTATAGAATGGTTTGGGTTAGAAGGGATGTTTAAAAATCATCTAGTTCGATCTCCCTTGTCTATTTATTCCTAGAATAAAATGTTTCATAAGATCATTCTTTTGCTTATTTATAAAACGAAAAATGGTTTGAATATCATTGGTGTCTATACTGCAGCGCAACCCTGAAGAAGTGTTACTGTGCGTTTTGCTCTGCGTCACAGTCGGTTGCAAGAAAACCAAAAAATAGCCTGTTGTAATCCTATTTCACACCATTCGACCTCTGTTTGTAATTGGTTTACATCCTCTAGTATCTTCCCTGTCATGAGCTGTGCTTACAGAGAAAACCTAGAAGACCTATTTGCATGGAAATAAGACTTCCTTCTGTTACCTGCTAGTCATCAAAAGTATGGAAGTGAATCTTATTAAACTTTACACAAGACGTATTGTTAATTCCAGTTGCCAGAAAACAGTGTAAGAAGCTATCACCTTAAAGCATGAGAGATTTCTCTTGAAAGAAATCTGTTTATGAGAATGTTGGCTGAGGACATCGTATATATATAGGCATATAAACAAGGAAATGAATTATGATGTATAATGTATCTTAATCACAAACCAGTGAGTCTTATTTCATGGAAGACAAAACTGCAATTTGATTCCTTCAAAAGAGAAGAAATCTCAATCAAACAGTATTGTTTGTGGTGGCTGGTGACACTTACTACAAAAGATTAGTGAGCCTTATGTAAACTGGCTTTTAGACTGATCATACATTGCAAGGAGACGTGCTCATTGCCGCGGCAGGAACAATGGTGAGGATAAGGCATCTTTTATGGACCCTGCCAGGGCTGAGTGCTTACAGCATTACTAATGTCCTGTCCTCAGGAGTACAGGATCTCAACAACCTGTAGTCTTGGTGAGTGTGTTTGGCAGAGTGTGCTTTTATTATTTTCTGTAGATATTTACATATGCTTTTGAAAAACAGCGAAGTGTGTTACAGTGACAAAATTAAGACACAAAGGCAGTCTGGCTTAGCCATACAATAAACTCATGTTTCCTAGGTCCTTCTCTTACACCTTCATGATTGATACTCCTCACCATTAACTGTATAACCTGAAAAATGGCAGATAAAAATTGTAATAATTGAGTTGACTTTATAATGTTCAGTTACAGTAGCTGATAACAATGATAGATAATATTGCTAGATTTCTCAATAAAAAACAGGTTCTATTAAAAAGACTGACATCTGTTTCAGGTGAGGTCGAAGTATAGCTCATAACTCATCTGCCAATCCTAAACAATGACAGGCTGAGTCCTGCACTCTGATTTCTCATGGGGAAGATGTGAGGGATCTGCAGGGCAACTGGGTCCTTCACTGGGGGAGGATGGAGAAGGGCAGCAGATGCAGAGGTTCACCTGGAGCCAGGGAGCTGCGGAAGATGCTGCTGTTGCCACAAGTGTGTTGGTATTTTCTTTTCAGTTCTCTGAGGTCAGTTTTATAAACCTGGTGACTCTCAAGTGGCTTGCAATGTCAGGATAATTGATCATCGTGCTCCATTTTTCCAGCAAAACACTTTTTCCTGAACACCACCACCAATTGCGTGCCATTTTATTGTGGCACATAAAGTGCCTATTGGATTTATTTCTGCCAGAGGTTTAACATTTACTTTGAGTGTCATATGCTGAATGACCGATAATATTAATTAAAAACAAACGAGAAAATTATCAATAAACACCGAAAGTCTGAGGCAAGATGATGCTCTTGCTGAAAACAAGCTAAAATAAATGGTGTCTTACATTTTCCATCATAACAGGGAAAAACAAGTAAGGGACTAGATATAGTGAGAGTGAAATATTTTAAGTATAAAATGGTCAACAGCAAGAATAATTATATACGTATGTAATGTATAATAATTATGTATTACATATAATTATGCAATATAGGAAGTAAAAGTAAAATTAATAAATATAACATAAAATCTTACGTAAGTATTCAAAAGAATAATCATAAGGCAGTTAACACTGGGTGACATTGAAACAATGCTGGCAAATACTGAACCCACTGTATTAATTCACTAGTTTTTAAATTTTGGCCTCAGTTGCAAAAACTCATTGATATCTGGGCCAGAAAGTATGTGTAAGACGGTAGTCATTAAAAAAAAAAAAAAGAAAAAAAGGAAAAAAAAGCCATTTCCAATCCCGCCTGACCCTGAAGAAACCTAAAGACAACTAAAGTAATTCAAATTTTTATGTTTCTTCAGATATCTTAAGTTCTCCTGTTGGAAGAGTCCCAAAGATCCTTGAGTCACAACAGGTTTGATATTTATGTTTCATCAATACCCACGGAGCAGATGTGCTGTTACCTATTGGATCTGGGTGTGTTGAGCTGGGGCTGTTCTCTTAACTCACCTACACATCAGTTACCTTCCTAAATCCCCAAGAAGTGGTGAAATTCCCCCTTTGCTAACAATGTAGGGACATGAGCACTTAGGGGTCCTCAGCCACTGCCAGAAGAGATTCAAGCTCAGCTTTCTAGTAAATTGTGCTAACCAGAGGAATGGGTGTAGTTCAGGCGTGGCCAAGGAAAAGGAACGTTCTTGTTGAAAATGCTTTGTTATAAATGGGCTAATAAAAACCTTGTTATGCCAGAGAAACCTCAAAAATGAATGAGGATGGGAGGAACATAGATTCTGGGCACTGCTACAAAGACTATATTTATTTAATGTGTTTTGAATTAAAATACAGAGTCATTCAGTTTTGTAAGAAAGGGAACTGTACAGGCATCTATAGTCTGGAATATAAGAAAAATGAAGAAAAGAAATCCTGATGGTGTTCAGAAAAGTGTTCTAGCCCTTGAGATATCCCCCCGGTGTCAGGATGGCTTAGATTAGGCAATGCCTTGATCAATGCATGCAGGTTTTGCAGATGCTCTGTTGAGAGTCCCGCTGTGTATGGGGTGCACAGGCACTCACTGCTGGTATTTTTTGCATGGCCATTCCATGTAAAGCTGCTGGAAGCTGTGTTTTTAAAGACAAATAGCAACAGTGCAGTCTTCCCACAGAAAGGCTTTATTTAAAGCATGACAACGTGACTGCTCCTAACTCTAGCACTTCTGCTGAAAGACCATTAGGAGTGAGGATTCAGCACAAGTATGACAGGTTCTTCTCTGAAGTCTGAAGGCCAAGACTATGGCAATCAAAACATCTTCAGCACTCAATTGGGTGGCCATTAGATGACAATGACTTTTGGCCAATCTGGATGTGAGTCAGCCTCGAACTGTAAATCTGAGGGAAACCACACAATTAGTTACATTCTAAATTTGAAAGCTGTGAAAACTATACTGAACAGCCTTGCCTGAGAAAGTAGTAAGAAGACCTTAATTGATATGAGGTTTTGTGATAAGCATGAAATTCACTTTTCATAAAATTTGCCTATGTGGGAGTTGGACTTTTTTTTGGACACCACCTCAGTGATGAATAGTATGTTACTTATTAAAAAGAAAATCTCTGACGACTATTGAGATCTCTGAAAGGAACAGACACTTTTTTAACAGAACTGGGTTAGACGTGATACGTAAAAATAGAATGGAAAAGATCTTCAGTCAAAAACTCTGTTCCTCGAGGCAGGTACAGGTATAAAACCATATTATCTGACATGTAAGCTGCTAACAGAAGATGTAAAATTCTATACACTATTAATCTTGTTATTATTAACCTTTTGGATAGTCATTGTTTCTCAAATCTAATCATATTTCATATTGTTATTACAGTGCATAGGTAAGGAGCTCAGAACACTTCAAAGATATTAATTAAAGCTCATCCACAACACTCCTGGGAAGCAAAGCTGGAATCATTAAAATCATCTGACAGGGGAGGAGGAACCGAGCAGTAGAGGATATAGGTGACATATCTAACATCCCATAAAGCCAGAAAATAAATCCAATATCCTCGGTTGTCAATTCATTGTTGTAGTTACTGAGAACCAGCATTTCATCTTTAAAACATGTTAAAAGACCAAAAACGTCCACTGAAAAATCCAGCCCTCTTGCTGCTTAGAGTTACAAGTGGACAGGTCCTGCAGAGGAGTATGTGATGTCAACACACCAAAGAGGTATCCAGTGACCCAGCTCCGCCCCTCTAGCTGGAACAAAAGACAAAAATAAGCAGCAAAATGATGACTCCTCAAAGCCGATGCCTGCAGCATGACTTGCAATGCAAAGCACCATCCTCTTACTAACATACTGAGTTTAGCAACTAATCCGTAAGGAGAGTTCACTTGGTGGTCCTATACTCAGTGTATGTTAAGACAACATGTTAAGATTGCTTTCCATGTCTAAAGGTCACTTGCAACTGCTACAGAAAACCCCTGACATTGATAAACTCTGAGCGGAGTTGGATTGTACAGTCATCTAATCAAAGCTCAATGGATTAAAACATGAAGTGCACATGATATTCACAATGAAAAATGAAATTTCTCAACACTAAGGTTTGGCTATTTCAATTTCCCTGAAAAACCTGTACATTCTTGTTTGTTTTCTGTTCAAAACTGCACTTCTAATAAACTAGGTTCAAAGGCTTACAATCAGAAGCAACTGAAAGTCTACCAGAAATGTATTTTAAAAACTAAAACCAGATTTACACCATTGGTGTACACCAGATCTACCATGGTATTCCAAATAAAATCTTTATTTTAGTTTGTTTAATAGTTGCGTTTTAAAGGAGAATATTTTTCCAGTAAACCACACACAAAGAGCTATACAGCATTTCAGTCTTTTAAGACTCACATTTAACACACATTTTTCATAATCAGATAGGCCATATTTTTATAATGTTTTTAAAAGGCTTTTTTTTAAAATTTTAATTATTTTTTATACATTTCTCAAAAAAGACAGTGATTCAAAAGTAATTTTTTTCCCCGTTTCTTTCTCTCAGTCAGTGTAGTCCCCCTTACTGAATACACTGGGGAGTGTACTACCTCATGTTATCTGGAAGACCACACACTTCATTTAACCCTCTCCCCTTAGCTGTTCTCCCTGGTTTTGTTTGACAAAGAAAAAAATTATATTCTTCATAGGATGGGCCAACAGAGCAAATCTAGAATGGGCTGAAGAAGACAGCAAGTGTACTTCAACTCATTCAGTTGAGAGAGCTAAAAAGATACAAACGAATTATGTTTTAAATCACCATGATAGAATATCAGTGAATTATCTTTCACCATAATTCTACAGCAAATACCTTAGATGAATTTCATTGAAGTATAAGACACTAACAAACCAACTTTAACAGCAGTAAACACCTGAGACTGTGCAAAGTGCAAATTACTTTGGAAAACACCACAGAGATGATTTCAGATCAATGCTTACTGTTACCTCATTCCTCCATCAATGCATAACTCACCTCACCGAGCCTCATAACAGAGGCTTTCCTTTATGTCCCACTGAGACAATAAACAAACAAAAAAATCATCAAACAAATAAACTTCAATATCATGGCTGACCCAATTTGGCTTTTGAATCTCTGCGCTCTTGAATCCTAAATATATTACGCTTTCTTAGTTCTCAGGAGCTGGAAATCTCTCCATCTTTCTATAACTTGCTAAGTTAAAAAAAAAAAAAAATCTGGGATGCAATATATCGGTATCTGGTTCTACGTGAACTTTTATCAGCTCTAATTGCCTTTCTGCTTTGATGTACTCATAAAGTCTCTCAAACGCTTCCATTCCCTTCCCTCCCACTTGGGAAAATATCCCAATCCTCAGAATGTGACCTTTGGCTTATTTCATGAAGACGAAAGCAGAGAATTTATTCAGGCTCAGAGCAATACTAACGTCATTAACTAATTTCCCACTTTCTGTATATCCCTCAGTGGCTTCACAGAATACTTGATTGGCTTTTTTGCTTGTGTATTTAAATGACATAAGACCAGATTTTTGCTATTGAAGTATCTGTTTCCTTTGACTATTTTATTGCATTTGCAGCTTTATCTTCTGCTAACATTTTTTAAATGATGTATTTTTAAATGGTCTTTTGTGCTCTGTCATTCTGCTTTCCAGGCCAGTATTGGCCATTTCCAGCTCTCCTTTCAGTCCTTTTTCTGTACAGTTCTCCTTTCTCTTCAGCAACTCTGGCAAAATTGTGTCCCTCTGAAGTTAGTGCAAGCTTTGCCTACTGATACTAACAGCACCAGGAAAGTGCCTTAAATGGCCTTGAGAAGAGTCCATGAACATGTCACCTCTGAGAAGTTAATTTTCATTCTGCCATCTCTTATGTCCTCTGGCTTTCCAGCAGTATCTTTACTAGGCTTCCCAGAAAAATTGTGACCCCAGCTGCTGTAGTGTCTTCTGAATAGATTTTCTGTGCCAATGTAAGTCGCAATTTTGGGCAATATGAACTCTGAAAGTAGAACTGAAGTCTCTTCACATAGGTTGGCAAACAGCAGTGGTCATTTCTATGGCCGCTCTGCAATGGGAACTGGCCTCAGTTTCACACCACATGCTGTGAACTGTATCCCTGACGCAGTCAATTTTAGTCTTTTTTCATTTGTGTTTCTATGACCATTCTAGTAGCTCCCCTACTATGGCTGGCTTCTATACTTTACTTTTTTTAATGAACCTGTCACTATGGCATTGATGTGCCCTGCGTCAAAATACTATGGTTTATCTCCCTTGAGGTGGGGGTCAGTCTGTTCTCCCAAGTAACAAGTGACAGGATGAGGGGAAATGGCCTCAAGTTGTGCCAGAGAAGATTTAGGTTGGATATTAGGAAAAATTTCTTTACAGAGAGGGATGTCAAACATTGGAACAGGCTGCCTGGAGAAGTGGTGGAGACACCATCCTTGGAGGTATTTAAAAGACCTAGAGATGGGGTCCTTTGGAACATGGTTTAGTGGTGATCTGGCAGTGCAGAGTGAATGGTTTGACTTGATGATCTCAAAGGTCTCTTCCAACCAAAATGATTCTGTGATTCTGTGATTCTGAGATCTAGTTTAGGCTGGGTAAAGCAGGAAATCCTTTCACCCTTTCCCAGGTCTGCAAACATGTTTAGTTCTTTCTCCACTGTCCATGAGAATTGACCTGTGGGATATAGATGCGTGACTTTTTCTTAAAATGCTCCAGTTTTCTCTCCTTTATGTTTGATTTTTTTGTTGCTATTGTTTGGACAGATGGCTTTCTTCCAAAAGTCCAGGCAGTTGCTACACCATAGGGTGATTAAGATCCTGAAAGATCAGCCATGATTCTGACTGAAGGGGGAGTCGATTACATCAACACCATTCCTGACTGATGTTTGTCTAGTGAATGCTTTAAAAGTTCCAATGGTAGGAATTCCACAGCTTCCCTGGGCAGGATCTGCTGGCATTCGACTATCCTAATGGATTGTTTCCCTGATATCCAACCTAAACATTCTTTGCTGCAATTGAAGGATACTGTCTTGTACCTCCCTCAGTACCTGTGGAGAACAACTAATTGTAGTATTATTTGACTTTTTCAAAATCAACATTTATATCTTATAGTCTGTATTTCATAAATAGCTAGTATGTCACCCTTCAGTTTTCTTCACACCATTTCTCTCTGGTTTTTTGTGTCAATTATTTTAATATCTCTGACCATTCTTTTTGCTCAGGATTTTGTTTTGTGGTGATTACAACTCTGATGTAGCTTTCTTGAAGTACAGAAGAAATAGTCTTTGAGAATTTGTGAGGATTGAGAAAACTACTTCAAGCATTTTTAATATTGTTTATTTTTACACTTAGAATTTACTCCTTCCTGTACATCTCAATATCATGTGTTTTTTTTAATTAAATCATTGTAATAGCCAGAGCTTTTTATGTATAACTACTGTTTAATCTGTTGATCCCTGTCAAGTTACTGGAGCTTTTTCTATTTAATGTAGTGTTTGCACTTGTTCTTCTTAAATTACATGCTCTTAATTTCAAACCTTTCCTCCAATCTGTCAAGCTCATTTTTCATTCTACTCTTCTTTTCCTTCCAAAGTCCTTGCAGCCCCTTTGCCTCTAATCTTATTTGCAATTAATAAGAAGATTATCTATTATGGCCTTTCAGTCATTAAGGAAAATACCCCACCCTATGTAGCTCTCCAATTAAGGGTAGCATACTGATAATGATACATCACATACAGTTTTCCTGATGTGCATGGAACTTTCTTGCTCCCAATGCTTTTGTCCAAACTCGTATTTCCATCATTTATTCACAAGACTGTCATGAGAGACAATGTCAACATCTTACCAAAGTCAACAACTAGTGCTTTCCATATAATTCTTCCAGCTTCTCTGTCATTCAAAACTTTCTATGCCTCAGAGCAGATGAACACATCTCTAAACAACATTTTTTCTTTTCTCCCCTTGATATTTCCTTCACATAAATGTTATCTAAAAAATAAAGAATTCTAAGCAAATATTCCAGTATTGAATCATACTGTTCTCTGATAAGTCTTTTAATGCATAATTCTTATTTTGATCTAAAACATTTAGTTCCCCTTTTGCCTTCCACTCCTTTTCCCCCTGTTCTTGGTTTGATCCTAGTATGAATAATTATGTCCTCTCCCACATTTTAGTACAGCTTTCTTTATGTCCATATTGCTTATGCCCAGCCTGATATTATTTCTACTTTGAATAAAAGGATTTCAAAACCTGACATTCAGAGGCCTACACTACTTTCAGAGCTGAAGAATATCTTCTGAACAGAGGTCCCAAATCCTGCTAGCCTGCACCTGCTTTTGACCATATTTACATGTCCAACATGGAAATTTCCAGTATGGCTCGAAAATGTTGAAAGTAGTCTAACCTATGACATAAGAAATATATGAACCAATACGTTTTGGAGACATGGCATAATCATCAGGAACGATAGTTTTCAGACTGTTCTCTGCTCACATCTTTAGAGTATGTAGCAAACACAGAAAAAGATTACATTTCCCACAGTGTGGGTTTTTTTACATTAACTTTTCTTAATGACTGTAATGATTGTATGAAATTACTGTCCTGCAGGTGGTTTAAAGGCAATATCTTTATATCATTTTAATGGTTCAGAACAGATGTGTTTGCTAATCATCTTGCCAGCTAGGTGCTGCTGTGATGCCTGTACACAACGGTGCTTTTGACCACGGTCTACTCTCCAGTTCCAATTAATTCTGTGGGAACATTTTACTTAAGTGTGAACAGGATCAGGCCCTCTGCTGTTAAGTGGCTTGAGAGAAGTGCAAATACCCCTTTACCGACAAAAATCAAGAGAGTAATGAATAAGTGTCTATCCCATTGTTTGTACCATTAGAAGATTGCCTTAATTTGGCAAGATAATAGTTTCTAGCTTTTAAATGAGGGATAGTGTTGTTATGGCAAGGCAGAGATAATGTATGGTTACTCCTTAGTAGAACAATAGTTTTACACTGTAGAAGTAAAAAACAACAGTGGCAGAAATTTGGCATAATCAGAACAGCTACATGTAATTTGTTTACATGGCTTACAAGTTACTTGGTTCAAACAGGGAAAGAGATTTTCAGTGAACTTTCTGCTATCCATGTTTTTCCACATGTTGCAGTTCAACAGCTCCTTAATTATGCCTAAGGACAGATGTGAGTCTACCCAGATCATTGCAACTTGGCAAGTGGTATGTAAATGGAGCTGGAGCTATTAGAGTGAGAAAAATAAGGAGCTGAACACAAAACTCGATTTTTCTGAGGGACAGGAAACAGAAAAACAAGTTTAAAAGACTAGGCTTACAAAACTTACTGATTACAATTGTAATTAATGGGTGTAAATCTTACAGGACTTTTTCCTGAAAAGTTAAAGTTCCAAGATCAGAGTTTCTGTGGAAGATTTATGCCGTGGTGGCCTGTGCATCAGAGACAGCAGATCAGAGGGATGAAGTCTGTTCTTTACAGAAGCCTGGGTCACCCTTTCCCTTTATGGTCTGGATACACATCAAAGTCCTGGTTTGGGGAAGAGCTGTTCTGGAGGCGGTTACTTCTCTGTATTCTGCTACTGGCAAAATGTTAGGAGTTCAAATGTTTGGCCTTTATAAGAAAAAAGCTACAACGCTTTACAGGATTTACATAAATATTTTAAGTGGGAAGTCCAAAGGAAATTTTAAAATATTTTCAGAATTTAAAAGATGGGTTTGAATTAATGGTAATGTTTGTGCTAGGCTCAAAAATATATGATATACCATTCATTCAGGTCTAAATGCAAGAGTGTTTCAGACTACAATGTTGATTCACATACTGAAGTCAATACTGGAAATGCATCTGCCTTCTTCCAGTACTTTTTAATTAACAGTCATTTCCAAACAATTAAATAAATGACAAACACTATTTTATTTAATTTCTGTGATTCTATTCAAAAGGAAGTGAGCAGACAGCTACGGTCAAGTCTTCATCACTTCCTAATGCCATAATAACAATGTTTTTAACTCAAACCAGCCACAGATATTCCAGAAGACTCAAACCAGAAGATTAATTAGACCTCAAAGACTGAAAAAATCTTGTGAATGTGATCTTAAACTAAAGTGTCTGGTCTGTGGCAGGTTACATTTTTTTGCTGCTACTGCTACCACTGCTACTGAGAAGGTGCACAGCCCACTATAACACATCCATTAAAACAGTGGTCTCCAAAGTCTGTGGGTGTGCATACACCCCAGGGGTTGTGCAAGACAATCCAGTGGGGTGCAGGAAGAAATATTTTTTTGTGGCATTAATAAGTAAGATAGAAGATTTAAAAATTTTAATATAGTGTTTATTTCATCTTTATCTCATCCTTTTTAAATTTCTACTCTGGTGTATGATTTATAATGTGCAGCATATATAGCAAAGTAGTACATGCATATAATTTATAAATGATTAAATACAGATGTATCGAGAGTGTGTTCTCGATCAAAAAAGTTTAGAAACCAGTGTACTAAAGGAAGCTTATGAACCAACCACAGGAATCTAAAGAACATTCAGTGCACTATTCATTCCACAAAAGGGTTACAGTAAATCCATGCTGGCCTGTCCCCTGCAGCAGAAAATGTACTTTTGTTATCTTATTAATTTAGTGCTTGTCTCTATGGAAAGAATGAGAAAAGTGAATTACATGCACATGCAAGGGAGTAGTTAGGCTTTGCTCAAAGAGCGGCTTATTGGCCAGTCATTGTATTTTAAACATATAATCTACCTCAAAATCACCACTCAGATGCATACAGACTGACTCAGCCCTTCATCCTCAATGTGGGAAACTTCAGAACTGGAAATATTGATTTGCCAATAATGTTAAGTCCTGAGGAGCTGGCACAGGAGTTCATCTCCTTCCTTCTGCTGCCGTGGCCTCTCCCAGAGAGTGGCTCAGGCACAGACAGCTTTTGCTGAGACTGAGTGGTATAGCTCTTTGGAAGAGATATATATGGACCTGGACTATCAGAAAACAATATTTATGGTGCCTAGCAGCCCTTGGTAAGAAAGTCAATTATTTAATTATAACTGTCCCTTATTGTGCTGTGTCTTTTATAATAGAACACGATACAGTAAAAGAGAGTAAGATGAGAGAAAGTCCTTGGCTAACATTAAGTGTAGAGCAGAGAAAGTATTAAGAAAGGTTGATAGAAGATAAAAGGCTGAACTGATTTGTTACTCAGTACTTAGAAGATGCTTAAACTCTGTTTTCGCTATGCAATGTACAGAGAATATTTGAAGATTTGTGTTCCCTTGTCTGAAAGACGGATTTCTCTCTCTGCTGCCCCACCTGCACTTCCCATCCATTTGCAACTTCTTTCAACACTGTCTTGGCAGTTAGGAACAGGCACTATAGCTGCAGGTTCTGACCTTGATGATTACACCAAGATAAGCAGGAAAAGAAATGTTAAGATTAGGAGCCTTGTTTGATCTCAGGCTTCGATGATTTAAAGATGACAGCTAATCTCACTCCTGTCAGATGAGGACTCTGAGGGTTTCCAAAAGGACACAGACACCCAGATTTGTCATTCACATGAGCTTAGGCTGTATTATGCAGCTTTTTTGACCACCATCTATTTGCTAAGTCCTTCAGAGTTCCTCTTAAAACTATAGAAATGCAATGTCCTCTTTAAATCATTGACATCAGAAAACTGAAGGACAAGCATTAAACTTTGATATCTACCTGATTGTTGTTAGTGTTTTGTTTTCTCTCAAGAGACAGGAAATCATATTCCTTGAAAATTATTATTCTAGCTAGTGTTTTTGGTAACGGAGCTTCAAAGTGGAAAACATTTTAGTGAACTTTAATAAACTCTTTCAATTTCTGGTTTGTTTCAGGGATTCTGAACAAGAGACTGCATCTAACATATGATGTCGGACAGTAGATTTCTTCAATTAGCCTGGAAAAAAAGACATTGCTCACAACCTAAACAGCATCTCAGAAGTGGAAATAAAAATCTAAAAAGCAATAATTCTAGACTCATCACTGCAAAGTTAGGAGACAAAACTATTGTGATAACCTTAAGAGGAAAGGTATTTAATGAAGTGGGATGTATGTGTGGGAAGGGATTAATTGTAAATTCAGTGTTTGGTTTTTAACTAAAGAAGTTGGATTTGAAGATTGGGGTTTTTTTTGTCAAAACTTCATATAAAAGAATTCCTATCAGAAATTTATATTCATAGTGGATGAATTAGCTTGATTTAAATTCTCAGTCTGGAAATGTCACTGAAAAATAGATTAATCCAACACCATAATGTTAGTGCTATCAATTTGATTAGAAGGGAGGCAAAAGAAATTCTTAATCATAGAGTCATAGAATCATTTAGGCTGGAAAAGTCCTTTAAGATCATCGAGTCCAACCATTAACCTAACACTACCACGTCCACCACTCAGCCATGTTCCTAAGCATCACATCTGCAAGTCTTTTAAAGGCTCTAATGCTGAGATTCATAAAACCTGTTGTTTTCTGTGTGGGAGAAATGAAAGAAATTAAAAGAAGCAGGAAAAAGAAGGGAGAAATGAGAACTGTGAGGATGCAGACATAGAAACATGAAAAGAGGAGAATGGAAGTATCACAGTGGGGTGGGGAAGGGGAAGTGTGAACATAAAAATAAAAATAATTAAAACAGATTCAATACTGGAAAGAAAAAGGAAACTCCGAAGGAAGTTGTCTATGCTAGAAAAGGATATAGTTTGACAAAAAGCAGAAGGCATCAGATAATATGAGCAGCCCTATGAGGTGGAAAAGCTATGTTATTAGAATGTAAGTAGAGGTACTCTGGTTTAAACAAGATGAATGTGGTTGGCAGATAGACTAGACCCTGGTGCTCTGCATAGCCTAGTACAATGGGAAATGTTCCTTGCTGAAAGGAGGAGCTGGGTGACATGGTGCTGGTAAGGTGGACCTCCTGAGACACCTGCTTGGTCCCCAGGGCTTGCAGGCAGCCAGCTGGCACGACTCATTAAGAACAGCGGATGTTTTTCATTTCGGAGCAAAGATTGCATCTCTCTCTTGTTAGGAACGAGTCTTGAGACTACACCACCCCCAGGTTTGATTATGACAAAATTTCCTGTGAGACACTCCCTAGCCATCTCCTGCTGCTGCAGAGCACACCTGACCACAACTGAACTATGTTTCCAGACATATGTTTTACATTGCAAATACAGTTTTGAAAGGCAAGGCTTCTGAGGATAAAATAGACTTTTTTTTTTCAACAAATATGCCCTTTTCCATCTCTTTTCATGCTATCTGTGCCACCTACATGTGTTCCATGTGATAGACCAGAAAACAGAATGGGTCTTGCTTTGAGCCAGGACAGCTGAGTTTACTACGCCCCACTTGAGGTAGCTGATTGACTTTGCATCCCCTTCAGCTTACTCCTTGCATAGGACTGATAAAGGTAAAACACAGCACAGGGTTTTTTGCGGTCCTAAGCTAGAAAAGACACCCTAAAATCTTTCTATTAGTCTTACAATTCTATTGTAGTGATCTATAATGACCAAAGTAGGAACAGAGTTGGTGCTAGAACACCTGCATATGTATACAGATGAGAATGTCACATATAATGCGACAAATTAGACCAAATTAGATGGCCTTATCTCTTTTCAGCAGAGAATTAAACTACCCCATTGTATTCACTTATTTCCTTGAGAGCTCTCCTAGAACTCGACCTCAGACTCAACATTCAGTTAATAGTGCATTTTATATAGTCTGCACTGAGGGCCTTTCTTCTGTTCTGATATCATATCAAAGTTATTCTACACTACTTAAGGTCTACTTTCTGCTTTATGATGATACCACTTCAATCATTCTGGAAAAGGCTGGTTGTAGAATCATAAATGATGGAAGGGTAAACAAAACTTTGGTCCAGAAAATATTTTTTGCGGTAAATTTTTTCCCCCAAATCTACTTCTATTTCTACTTTATAGTCTGTTTCATGAATCACAAGGTAAAGTGGTTAGAAAATGCAACATATTTTCCAAAGATGTAGATGAAAATAGATGTAACATTAGTAAGAAGTCAACCGAAAATAGCAAGATCTTTAAAATCACAACCACACATGACTGAACAGTTACAAGCGTCATTTTACTCACCCTAAAGCTTCTTATTTCAAAGTTGCAAAATAGACGTATTGACAGTTGCACAGGAATGAACTTTAAAGATACATAAAGGCAGCAGAGGTCAACCAAACTCTGAATAAATGTTAAAGTGCCAGAGGCTCATGAGGAAGTGCAAGAAATTCAGGCATTGCTACTCTCTCTGAGACTGAGAGAAAGAATTAACAATACTCCTGATGTGGTGCCCTGAAGTTGGAGCAAAGGGATTCCAAGTGCTGTCCTGTTCCAGGAAAGGAAGAATAGAGGTCACTGCTGCCCATCTTCGCTGCTACTGCCCCAAGGGAAACCTCAGCAAAATCTTATCTAGAAAGGGGAACTCTAAAAAGTGTCTTCAGATGGTGCCAGCCACAGTCTTTTTCCAAATAAAGAGGGAAAGACTCTATTTTTACCCTTGTTTCCTCATCTGTCTTTACAATTATTTGTGCCTTAAAACAAATCTAATAAGTGCATGTATATGAATATATGTATGTATATGAAAAGATACACATGAACCTGGAACACTGGTTTTGCCTTTAAAGCTTTCTGAGAGATGAGGAGCAAGCTGAGAGTTTCCAGCATCATTTCTGCTGTCATCTTCTATGGAGATTTTCAGAAAGAGAGCTCAGGGTTGTGCCGAATATTTATCTATTGTCAAACTCACTTTTCACAGTGGGTTCAATAACAGACAGGCCTCAGGGCATAGGGCTGGGTAACATTTTTATATCAGTTCAGAGGAATTTGTCTAGAAGATGAGCTGTGCTACTAGAGCTTGATTCTCCCCATCCCTTACGCTTTCCAGCAGCAGATACAGCCCTTCCTTTTGCAGTGCCCTCTCAGGAAAGAGAAGCTGCTCCAGCAGCTGTCCCAGGAGCGGGTGCACAGCACACCTGCACACTGCATGTCCCTCCTTCCACGGATGGCTTCAATGCATGGCACCTGGGAATTCATAGGCCACCTTTTGAATTGGCAGCTACACTGAGGAATGACATCTACTTGAGGAAGGTATCTGGCAAGTAAGAGGTTGAAGTGGCAGATATTTTCCCCAGCCTGCTGCATGTTTTATTCTCACTTCTTCTGAAGTTGCCCATATATTTTTCTTTAGATAAAGCTATAAAGCCAGATGGTACAATAAAATAAATAGCAAGACTGTCTGCCCTTGTGAGAAGAGATCATATCCTAACATTAGGAATTGCTAACTGTAACTAGATGCATGGAGCTGCAGAAAAAGCGACGGATGCCTGCAGGGATCAAATTCAGTGCAACACCCAAAGCAGGGGGTTTCTACCCAGCAAACAGAAGTCTTTTGGCATGTAAGACAGTCTGTGGCAGTGCAACCCGCCTGACTGCTAGCACAGAGCTTGCACAAGAGACAGGCCTTGCAGCAGCACCTGATAAGCATCAGGAGATACCTGCCCCCCACCCACCCCCCCCCCGCCCCCGGGGATATTGGTGCCTCGCAGTCTGGATTCCCTTAGCTGCATCCTGCCTGTGTTGCCTGAAAATTACCCCAGCTCACACTGACCAGGGTACCAACGGGGCCCTCCCGGAGAACCACTGTTGAGTTGGTTCTCCTTGGAGCAGCAGGTGGTGCGGTTGGAGACTCTCCCCTCGAGTCGGGACACCGGCCGAGGAGACTTCCCAGGACTGCCCTTGGGTAGGAACGCCGTCCGAGTGTACCTCCCTGGCATTGAGTGATCCTCACCCCGGCGTAGGTGAGTGACCCTCTCGGTATCACTAGGGGAGAGATTCTCCCTTTATCTCAGTGAGCTGTGCACATTTTGGGTCATCCCTCCTTAGAGTGTGTTCCTTAGTGTTCAGGGATCTGTTGTGCAGTAATAATTCCCAACTGACATCCGAACCTGTGCAGTCGGAGTGCCAGGCACATTTGTTTGCCATAAACCCATGGTTTTTTCTCGGATAGCTGCTGCTGTCTGTTCTGTGGGTGCCTCCGCGACAAATTGGCGTAGTCAGCAGGGTGTCGATAGAGGAATTATTACGGTGGCACAACTGTGCACCTTCTCCCCTCGACACAGCATGGGCGAGGGAGAAGTGGTCCGACGCCGCGGCGGTCGTGGAAAGGCTGCAACAAAGCCCGGTGAGGTTTTGGGGTGGCACAGACAAAGGGGCCATGTGTGCCGTCCTGGGTGCTTGTTTGGTGCAGGCCCAGGAGCACACAAAAGTGCTGGAGTCAGAAGTGTATTGTTTGAGGAGAGGATGGAGCAGTGAGGAGGAGCAGATCCGTGCGCTGTTGAAGCTCTTGTTGGCACAGATAAAAACAGCCCCCAGCGCCGTCCGCACCGACCAGTTACCCAGGGGCGCAGACCCCGAGGGTTCGGAGGAGGACACCTGGGGATACAGCAGTGGAAATAGTTCTGACCAAACGGAGCAGTCAGAGGAAAAGCCGGTGCGACCCGTTATTAAAACGGAGAAACGCACAGGGCCCGTGGCGGGACCCCCGGAGCTCTGCCCGCACCGCCCCGGGTCGGGGTCCGAGCTGGACGAGCTGCAGGACGGGCTGTCGCGGAGACCCAACGAAACTGAGATCGAGTGTCTGTGGAGGGTGTCGTTAACCGCAGGGGATCGGATACTGTTCAGTGATGATGAAGCGTCAGGGTTTTGGGGTCCCGGGGTGTTTCTGAGCGATGGGCCGCCAGGCGACCGGTCGGTCACGTCCCGAGTGGCGTGTTGGGCTGGGGTGCGCACCCCCCAGAGCGGGGGCAGCCGGTCACCATCCGCGTTAAAGGGTTACCGGAGCTGGCGGTGGGAGGGCACAGGGCTGCCCGTGTCCAGGCCGTGTACGAGAGAGGACGGTACGGGGCGCCGGTCACCGCGCCGGTGGACCCGGAGCACCTCCGGCCGCTCCTGAAAGGGCTGCCGGGCGCTTTAAAGACCCACGTCCAGGCTCTCGGAGGAAAGATTCAGAAGGCGATAGAACGTAATCGGCAAAACCCCCATAATCCCCCTGCACACGTGAGGACTTGGGCAGAAATACTGGGCAATACAGTCACTTACGGGCGTGAAACGGGACGGACCGACACGGGCGGCGGCGCCGACGGGAACAGAAGGGTCCGACAGCTCAGTGACAAACCCCCAACAGACCTGCCCGCCCCCACCGGGAGTCTGAACCCTCCCGAGGTAAACCTGGTCGGTCCTACGACCCGGGAAGGAATGACCTGTGGCGAAAAGCGGTGGCGCTGGGCACCTCCCGGGCAGAGTTACACAGATCGCCCACCGACCACATCCCATCGCTGGTCGCATTGTTAGAGGGGAGATCGGAAGAGCCGGGGGAAAGGCGGCTGCCCCTCTCCCCCCCCCACCCCCCGCCCGCCCCCCGCCTCTGCAGGACAGCGCAGTTAACCCTTTCGCGCCCCTGCGAGAGGAACAGAACCTGCCCAGCGGCCGCTTGTGCAGTTTTGGCAATCACGGGGTGGAAGTCAGGACCCTGCAGGTCGCCCCCGCTCTGCCACAGCCCAGAGCTACGGGCGTTTCTGCGGCAGCCAAACGAGCCATCAGCGCAGGGATTAACGACCTGGGGAAAGGCAGATCAGACGCAGCCCCCGCCCGGACAACTCTCCGGTCCGGCCGGTCGGTGAAGCCGACGGGCGGAGGCGTTTAACAATTGCCTGCAGAAAATTGAACAGGAACACCCATCGCCGACAGCTGCTGTCCCCAGCGTAACTGCAACAGTGGCAGCAGTCCAGGCAGTCGCCCACCCCTGGATGGCCACTGCAGATGTCAAGGACATGCTTCTTCTGATTCCCCTACGGGAGGAGGACAAACCCCAATTTGCCTTCACCTGGGAGGGAACACGAAACACCTTTAACCGGCTTCCACAAGGGTACAGACACTCCCCCACTATTGCCCACAGGGCCTTGGCTGCTCTACTTGACACTGTGACAGTCCCACCAGGCATTCGCATCCACCAGTACAGAGGTGACCTTCTGGTGGGTGGAGACAACAGGGAACAGGTCGGGCTGGCAGCAGGGGCTGTCTGGAATTCACTGACTAAAGCTGGGTTGGATGTTCCAGCTTCTAAATGTCAAGGTCCTGGGCAAGGGCTGAGGTTCCCAGGAGCTTGGTGTGTGGCTGGTGCAGTTGCGGTACCTGAGGATACACTGTCAGTCAGCTGTTGGGAAGGGGCAAACCCCGAGGAACAAGACAGAGTTACAGCAGCTGTTGGGTACATGGGGCTGTTGGAGGAAGCACATCCCTGGGTTGTCAGTGATCGCCCGCCCTCTGTATGATCTGCTCCGGAAGAGCAGGGCATGGCATTGGACCCCACAACATACAGAAGCCCTTAATGTCCTAAAGGATGAGCTTAAGACTTATCAGAGGCCAGGCCCACTACACCCACAAGACCCACTGAGGGTAGAATGGGGGTTTGCAGGACATGCTTCTTACTGCGGCATTTTCCAAAAGGGGCCGAAAGGGGCCAGCTAGGCCCTTAGCATTTTCATCTACCTCATTCAAGGAGACAGAACAACGGTACTCAGAGTGGGAGAAGGGACTTTTCTCACCTACCAGGGCAGTCAAGGAAGCGGAGAGGTTACGTACTTCGCAAGATATCATAGTGCAAGGTCCTTTCCCTCTGCTGAATTTGATCCTCAAGGGATTGCCCTGTCCTGAGGGGGTAGCCCAGAAGGCCACCAGAAGGTACCACAGAAGTGATACTCCTGCTTGGAAGGGATTGGCCAGTTACTGCAACTAAAAGAGGGCCCAGTCAAGGTCTCGAAGTTACAACAACCTGTGAATCCAGATCCAGTTTTGTTGGGCCAGGCCTATGGACCTTCCCCTGTTAAAGAGGCACCTGAACTGACAGCAGGCCCAAATACCGGAGGAGTGTGGTTCACAGATGCTGGTGGGCCAACCTGTAATGGTGAAACTTCCCTCCATTGGCATTGTGCCCATGATCCTGGCAAACCCCAGAGGCTTATAGGCCTGGGAAGCCCTGGATGGGGATGGGAAAAAACCCCCGTATTAGTGCTTGGTGGATAATCCCCGACTTCTAACTGTGGAGCCTGGTCTCTAGACTGAGGCCAGCTTTGTTTCTTTTTTCTACAGGGTAACGGAGAAGCGGATTTCCCCACAAAGCTTCTAATAGCAATGGTGATGACCAGGCCTTGGACCATAATGTTGTGATGAAGATAGTGGGATTCACCTGAGCAACAGACTGGCATCCTTCTACCCACTGATGACATCACGGGGTGGGGATGGAACAGCACTATGCCAAGCTCTAGGGACAATTATTAAACATGATGATCTGCAGAAGACACAGAAGCAATTTTTGCAGCACTGGGGACTGTTTGGGTGAAAAAAAAATCCTCATTTTATTGTGTTCTCTTGGTCAGAGTGGTTGGGAAATTGTAATACCTCAATGTTTGAGGAGTATATTTTGTATATTGTTAATTTTGCTCAAACTTTTGTAAAATATTAATGTTTGATATACAGAACTAGACTCTGTATAGTTCTGCGTTTACATTTGGTGCTACGTTTTATAGCACTTTGAAACAGCTCATGTTCTGTTGTGAGTTTAGAATTAACTGGGAAACGATGATCCACAGTGAGCATTAAACTTCACTGAGACTGCGCTCCCTTTCAACTTTGGAGGCAAGAGGTGACTGTACCACCACTCCAAGGAAACGAGTTGAGTTGTGACTGTGGTCGTGGGGTGGATTGGGACAGCGCATCCCCCCTGACTGCTAGCACGGAGCTCGCACAAAAGACAGGCCTTGCAGCAGCACCTGATAAGCATCAGGAGATACCTCCCCACCCCCCCACCCCCCCCACCCCCCCCACCCCCCCACCCCCCCCCGGGGATATTGGTGCCTCGCAGTCTAGACTCCCTTAGTTGCATCCTGCCTGTGTTGCCTGAAAATGACCCCAGCTCACACTGACCAGGGTACCAACGGGGCCCTGCCGGAGAACCACTGTTGAGTTGGTTCTCCTCGGAGCAGCAGGTGGTGCGGTTGGAGACTCTCCCCTCGAGTCGGGACGCCGGCCGAGGAGACTTCCCAGGACTGCCCTCGGGTAGGAACGCCGTCCGAGTGTACCTCCCTGGCATTGAGTGATCCTCACCCCGGCGTAGGTGAGTGACCCTCTCGGTATCACTAGGGGAGAGATTCTCCCTTTATCTCAGTGAGCTGTGCACATTTTGGGTCATCCCTCCTTAGAGTGTGTTCCTTAGTGTTCAGGGATCTGTTGTGCAGTAATAATTCCCCACTGACATCCGAACCTGTGCAGTCGGAGTGCCAGGCACATTTGTTTGCCATAAATGCACAGGTTTTTTCTCCGATAGCTGCTGCTCTCTGTTCTGTGGGTGTCTCTGCAACACAGTCTCACTCAGCATGCTGGAAGGAATCATTAAGGTATGACTGCTGTGCAATCGAGATGTGTGACCGCAATGTGCATAAGAAGGCTTATCGTAGGGTATGTGTGCTCTGCAGCTGAAGGCCTGGCTGTAGCATGAAAAGAGCACTGCCATGCTAATGGCACAGGTAACAGCAGGGCAAACTCTGTGGCACCACTTCCAGGATGGGTTCAGAGAACTTGCTTCTGCATGCTTTTTGCTAGCTTCCGCCGAAATCTGTGAGCTATGACGCTGTTTTATTTCATACACGTACTAACTAGACTGAAAATGGCTGATACACTGTCTTATGCTGCACTCACACATCCCAGTTGCACCATCTGCATATCTTAATGTAGCCACTAATTATGCTTAGTTGCATGTCCTTCCTGCAGTTTTCACTATTCACTGCAATACTTATTTCTAATAAAGTATTAACACTGGACTTTTCATTTTAAGAGCTGTAACTCTTTTGATGTTCATGGTCATCATTTCTTACAAAGCTCAGCTTAGCAAAGACTAGTTTGAAATGTGAGGTTTCAAATCCTAAAAACAGTTGCTGCTACTACTAATTATTATTCTAAATTATTTGTTCTTTTTCTTTACCTTCTTTGTTATTCATCAGATTTGTGATCAAGCTATCTGAGAAAGTAATATTGTAATGATATATAGCAAAAGTTTGGGCTTAAGGACAGATTTGTGTGTTACAAATATATATATGAAGTAAAAGAAAGGGAATTTCTTTGGCAACCCCTCCACTTCGGGATGTGCAGACTACTGCAATTTAGGTTATATCACAGGGATTTCTCATAGGCAAAATGCTGTTATAAAACACCAGCTTCTGCGTTTTATTTCACTCTGTGTTCCCAGCTGTACTAATGAGAGCCTTAAGCCCATGTTTAACTCAATTTCCATTACATCATTGCAGTTCATCGTATGGTCCTACAGCACTCCAGAAATTTGTGAAAGTGTTCATTTAGATTTCAAAAAGCCATGATTTCTCAGTCTTTTTAAGAAGAAACATTCTTTTTATTTCTCTAAACATTTAGTGAGCTGTCCATGATTAGACTTCAGATGTCTTGCAATTACCAACAGCTGAACAACAGTATACAAGTACTTCTTCAGGTGTTGTCAGTAAGAGCAGAGTGGGTGAAGGGTGAATGGAACATTATTGGAAACTGTTCTCTTCTCTTGCGTCAATTTTTTGTTATGAAGTTACACTGCTCTTTACTCTTCAATACCGCTGTTCTAGCACTGAAAATACTCCTCAGCTGACTGACCTGTGGAGAACAGTTTTGTGTAAATTTGACAGGATGCTAACAGTTTGATGCAGAAAAAAAATTCAGAAAATTTATTAATTTAAGCATGCCCCAAACAGTTGTTGCATCATAGTGACGTGAAGAGCCTGCTCTGAGCCATAGAAATAGCCTCACCTTCAGAACAAAACATCCTACGTGTTAAAGGAATCTGAAGGGACACCTTATCACTCTCTACAACTACCTGAAAGGAGATTGTAGCAAGGTGGGGGTCCGTCTGTTCTCCCAAGTAACAAATGATAGGATGATAGGAAATGGCCTCAAGTTGTGCCAGAGGAGAGTTAGGTTGGATATTAGGAAAAAATTCTTTACAGAGGGGGTTGTCAGGCATTAGAACAGGCTGCCCAGGGTGGTGATGGTATCACCATCCCTGGAGGTACCTAAAAGATGTGTAGATATGGTCCTTAGGGACATGGTTTAGTGATGATCTGGCATTGCAGTGTGAACAGTTGGACTCAAAAATCTTATAGGTCTCTTCCAACCAAAATGATTCTGTGATTTTATACTCTGTAGCTCAGAAAGAGACTCCTACAACCACTATGGGAAGGGCACATCTCAGTCATGTAGAAGTGATACTTTGGGATGTTGTTTACCTAATCACCCAGGCAATGTCTCACAAGGATGTGAATGATTTAGTATGCAGGAAGGTCCACCTCTGTAATGTAAAATTGAGCAGTTTTGCTTAAATTGCTTTTGTAAGTGAGATAACATAATTGGAGTAGAGCACTCCAAGATCATTTTTCAAATCAAGAAGTTAGGGAAGGTTGCACATATGTTAGCAATTGCAAAAGAGCTGAAGTAAAACCATGGACAGCTAACTAGATTTTCAGACAGATGGAAAGGCCCTTTCCTGTTTAAAAAGCTCTATCTGGGAAATGCTGATATTTTCAAAGCAAAATGCGGAGCGCATTTGGAACTATAAGATCAATAAAATTTGTTCCTACTTCAATGTGTTCCTACTTCAGTCTGAGGCTTGTAGTTTCTTCATCCGCCAGTGCGCTCCAGAGATATTCTTTCCAAGGGTATATTTATGGGAAAATTTTCCATTCTTATGACACATCTTTCCCTTAAATCATCATATCTATCTGTGTGTGCTTAGTCCTTGAGATAGTTTTAGGAGCTGCCAATTTCACATGATGAATGTCTAACTATCTGAGATGAGTTACACATTCAGTGGTTTCAATCCCAGTTTCAAAGGGGTCGTACTGCCCCTTGAGCAGGGCAGATACCAAGTTTAGCAACAGTTCTACTTTTGACAAACACCTGAGGGTTATTGTTCCAATGTTCACTTGTTTACATAGACTGAGGAAGTGGAAGTCGATGTGAGGGATTCAGCCTGAAAAAGGGTGGGCTGTTGACTTGTGAAAATGCTTAACCAAAATATCTTTATTAAAATACAAGAATATAGTTTATAATTTCTTCCTAGTGAAGAAAACTATGAAAGATTATTTATACAATAAATTAAACCAGTAAAAATAGAAATATTTGCCAGCTTTCTAGGGCCTAAGTCAACACTCCTTTAAGTATTTCATCGGATCACAAGAGATATATTCTCATACAACTAATGCTCTGATGACACATTAATGGGAATGTTGTACATCTACACATCTAAACATCTACAGGGAACTTGCAGATAAAAGAGCTACTTTAAAAATATATAGAAACACAAAAGCTGGAAATATAAGCTGTGCTTGGAATATTGAGACAGTTTTTCATACTTAATACAAGGTTGTAAATATTTCCTGATGTCTCTGGCAAATGAAATAGATTTGATAAATTTGTAAATAGACAAAATTTGAGCCCACTGTGCTATTCCATTAACACAAGGGGAAAGGTCACCAGTGTGCACCAGCATAAGTGTGTAAGAGATCACACAAAATGACAGCACAATATGAGCATTCATAGAGTTTTAAGTATAGTTATTACAACCTCAGAATGTAATGGGCTATACCATGGGGCTATAGCTGGGTTATATCTGTACCACTGTTGTTGGAGGCAAAATTCTGTTTGAACTTTTGAGTGTTTTTATAGATAAAAGTAAACTTTTACACTCTGCAATGCCTGGTATTAGAGGAATAGATTGTAGCACTATGTTTTTAGTAGTAATCTATTTAATGCAAAATAACATTAGAAATAATTTCCCCTTCAGACAACACTGAAAAGTTACAAAGAACCTATAAAATGGGAAAAGTATCAGATATTAAGCCAGGTATTATCACAGAAGAGTTCCCCTGAAATGTGGTTTTCCAACATGTATTTTGGGTATACCAGGAAATCAACCTTATTCAGAGTGGCTGGACAATCTCAACAGCCAAATGAAAAAAGAATTCACATGCAAGAGCACCACAAAGGAGTGTGGTTGTGCGGTCTGGGTACAGAAGAAAACTCAATAAAATGTCAATTAATTTCTTTCTATACTATGTTTGAAAAGTACTTACCTAATTCTGTGAAATTTTAATAGTAATAATATAAATATTATTATCATGTTAACTAAATTTAACATCTTACTTCTTTCTAATTTTTAGTTTGAAATGCTTCAATTTCTTTTCCCACCTCCTGTGCATATTGCAAGCGCTCTTTTTACAGGATTTCCTCCTTGCTAGCAATGAGATTGTCTTCATTAGGTTCAGAATATTCTGCCTTTTCAAAACTCCTTCTAAAAATATTTCTTCTAGAAATCAAAATCAGATAATTGTCTTCCACATTTTATTACAATTTTAAAAATAATTTTATCATGGAAACTAAGTTAAAATTCCATGAGCTTTCCTGGGTGTAAATTCGGATTTTGTATGGTGCTGTGACGGAGGACAGAGAATAAAACCAGAAGAATTGCAAGTATTCTACAGGAGCATAAATAGAACACAGTTACTTTGTGAACATGTTAGCTAGCTGTAAAAGTTCAGAAATTTTTTATCTTGGGAATTCTATCTGGGCATAGTTTTCCAAGGGAAAATACTAGATGTGTCCATTCAAGCCTCAGATATGTATTTCCCTCTATCATTTCGGTACTGTTGTATATTAAAATCTAACATGAAATTAAAATTAAAGCAGCAGTATAAGAAAGAAGAATGTTGTTTTAAGACAAGTGCATAAATTAAAGGTCAGTCCAGTTAGGGAAATGATTCCTTTCTGGAAGAAAGTGTGAGTCCTATCTCACTAATAGCATACAAACCTGATCCAGATGCCGATGCCCTTCTTGGTTATAACTGCCTTTGTTTGATGCATTGGGTTGATTGGGCTACATCTGGATAGAAAGAATCTACCCACATAGATACGGTTGTGAGACTGAGATCTTTGTTGTAGCAGTGAGCATGAAAAGATGCAGCTATCACAGCACCAGTGTTAGTTGCCTACTCAGCCAAAGCGTCCAGATAGTGGCACTGTATTTCAAGGGAGATGTGAATAAATCCAAGGCCAAAAAATTGATTTATGAGGAATGACTGAGCAAAGTAGATGTCAGGTTAGAGATGAAGGACCACTGTGCTACTCTTCAGCTTTTGGAGGGATCTACAAAATTCTGTTACATCATGTCATCAAAAGGTTGTCTAGACCTTCATCTTGCCGCAGTCACAGCTTAGCCATAGGTCTAACGATCCATTAAACTATTCTCTACTGCTGTTTTTCCAAAGCTATCCTGGGATTTTTAATCTGCAACCAGTGTGTGTAAAGACATCATAACTGTCCTCCACAGAATTAAAACAGTAGGAATTCAGTTAATATATTTCTTATAAAAGGCAAGAAATTTCATTTCTTAAAGCTCAAATTAAATAAAAGAATCAGTATAAATCACCTTTAATTTTGAGAAAAGAGCATGAGAGGTAAGAGTTAAATAAAAAGAGCAAACACAAGTGGTGAAATTTTCCCTTCCACCCTCTCAACATCAATGAATATTTTATTGAATTCTGGAAGGCATAAGGGAAGTTTCTTTTTTTATTCTAAGGAAGGGAATTTTCAATGGGATTTTATATATTTATTCTAAGAGTAGCATTTATTACAACTGCTTTATTTTCTAGTAAAATTTGTTAAAAGCTGCAAAACCAGGTCCTCTTTACATACTAAAGCAAAGATGACTATTCAGGGACTGTTCTGTTCAGCTGCCCTATTGCTGAGGTACACGGTCTGTAAAGGTCATATCCTTGCCAGTATAATTATGTTTCGCTAGTGTTAGTTCCAGTGAAATCAAAAGAAGACATTGGATAGCTCTAGCTGATGACTAGAGTAAGAGTTGTGTACCTGCACAACTTAAGGAGGCACAGCAGACTTCAGGCCCTGATACTACCATTCTCTTAACTGTTACGTTCTGTTTTAAAGATTTGACAAAGAAAGATAACTATGCTGACAGTACACATTTTTGAACCATTTGTATGCAGACCCCCTCCAGGAAATGATTTAAAACTCGTACTTTCAATCGTGCTGTTTATTTCCTCAAAACAACTGTTTGTTCTTGCACTAATTTCAACAAAGACTCATGAGTCACTAACTCTGAAATTGATTGGGCTTTCTGAAGCAAGCCCCCTAGGTATTTCTTCATTTGCTGAAAAGATACAGGCTCACAAGATTTTCAGTGCTTCTGGTATGGGAGAGCTCTTTAATCGTTGAGTGGACCAAAAAAAAAAAAAAAAAAGGAAAATTCCCTTGTAAGAAACTTCTCCTCTGTGGATGCTATGCTTTACTGTTTTATCTGAGCTGAGCCCATAAGCCACTAAACACCTTTAATTCTCTATTGAATTCTGTGGGGGCTGCTAGAAGTTCTTGACCACCAATTTGTTTCAAAAGGACTTTGGGGAGCTTGGAACTTTCGAGGGATGAGACCTTGTTGAACTGGTCAGCTATGGTCCAGAGCGGAAGGTCCTCACCTGGGGAAAATTGTCACTGCTCTAGTGCTGCAGACCACCTGATCAGAGTAAGAAAGTGGGTAAAGCTTTTCTTAACCAGCTCAAGAAAGTCTCTGCATCACAGATCCTGGTTTTCATAGGGAAATTTAACTCCCTGACATCCACTAAAAGAGAAACATCCAGGCATTAGGGCAGTCAGCAAGATTTCCAGACAGTGACTGGGAATAAATTCATGATACAGGTACTGAATGGACCAAACAGGTGACACACATCTGGCTCTGTTAGCCATTCATAAGGAAGACTCAACTGGAGATGTGGTAGTCTATGAAAGACTGTCTGTAGCAGCCATGAACAGTGAAGTTCAATATCATGAAGAGAGGGAGGAAGAAGAAGAGGAGACTACAGACCCTGGCGTTCAGGAGGCAGATTTCAGCAGTATTCAGAAAATTGGTAGGTGGGAGCAAAAGGGAGGCAGCTCTGAAGGGCAAAGGATCTCAGAAAATCTGAAAAGTCTTAAGGACAGCATCCTCCAAGTGCAGGAATTGTCCATCAGGAATAAAAGCAGGGCTCAGTGGGGAACTCATGTTCAAAAAGGAGGTGAAAGCAGAACGAGCCATGGAGGATGAAATCAGGAACATTGGCAGTGTAGGAAAAAGTGTCAAAGCCAAAGCTGAACAGATTAGAGTCTCAGGGGAGATCAAAGGCAAAAAGAAGAGCTTCTATCAATGTGTTAGTGGTAAATGGCTGAACAGTGAAAATTTGGGCCTGCAAGATGGTTGATTTAATGACAGCAGACACAGATGAGGCTGAAGTGTGGGGTCCTGCACCCGGGAAAGAGGTGTCCTCTGCAGCAATGCAGGCTAATGCACTACTGAGAGAAGTAGCTTTGCTGAAAAGGCACTGGGGTGTTAGCAGGCAGGGAACTGAGCATAAGCCAGCACTGTGCCTTGACAGTAAAGAGGGCCAACTACATCCTGGTCTGTACAACCAGAAGAATAATCAAGAAGTGGAGCAAATTGATTGTTTCTTTTTACTCAATATTCCTTAGACTGCATCTACAGTATCACATTCCGTTTTAGGCTCCTGAGTACAGGAAAGATGTCGATAAACTGGAGTGGGTTTAGTGAAGGGTCACCAAGATGGTCAGGGACTGGAGCACACACCATATGAGGAGAAGCTGAGGAACCAGGGCTGGATGAGTCTTAGCCAGAGATGAAATCAAGAGGACCTAACATCAGCTTGGTCCCTGGCACCTCTCAGGAGGTCAGCAAGAAGATGGAGCTGGGATCTTCAAAGCAGAGCATGGTGGGAGGATGAAATGATGGAAAGAAGCTGAAATGAAAGATTCAAATTGCATATATATATAAAAAAAATCCTTTTCCCTGTAAGGACAGTAAGACACTGGACCAGGTTGGCCGAAATGTTTTGCTCACTCCATCCTTTGAGGTTTTCAAGATCTTACTTGATAAAGCCCTGAACAACCTTACAGCTGAACCTAATCTGAGCAGGATATTGGACTACAGATCTCCTGAGATCCCTTCTGGATTGAATTTTCCTGTGGTCCTAAAACTCCTCTTGGTTTTACAGCAGAGTTCAGAGACAGCGATTAGAGCAGAGACAGCAGAGTTGACCAGCAGCTGGGCACAATCTGGTCTATAGCTAAAATTCTGGGATAGGTGGGACAAAAAGAGTTTAACAACCTTAGCTAAATATTAGAACCCTGTTATTCTCTTGGTTTTTGTTTTAAATTTGTCCTCAGAATAATTTTTATCTCAGGAAGGAAAAGAAGAAAGAGCGCACTAATGACCTTTATGTTTTGAAAGAGGTGAGTAAAAAGTTATTAAACTGCAGTCAGGTAAAGCTCTTTGCACAGCCAGACAGGGAAATATTTGCAGAGACTGCAAGGTGGGCTTTGGGAAGGAAACGGTTTGGATTCATAAAAGTGGAAAAGCGTTTAACTAAATATTTACCTTGTATGCAGCTTGGAGTGGTCAAGTGAAAACAGAAGCTCTGTATATGACATTTGCAGATATCTCCAGATGATACTAAATATAGGCAGGAGTTTGCCTTTGGGGAAAAGGGCCTTTACACTGAAATAATGTTACCTTCAGAATTTACTTCTGACTCACACAACACACCTAATTCCAGTGCTTTACATTAACAGAATGCAGGTGTGAAACACAGCTATGCAAACATAGTAATTTATACGATTGTACAGTATATTTAAAAGTATCCACATGACAGTTAACGAGAATTTCTGAAATGACCAGGAAATGTATTAATTCTTGAACTGGAGGATGCCACTAAAATAAGCAAGAAACAGGTTTGCTGCAGTGTAATATCAGAATATCTGAATGCTAGAGTTTCTTTCCTGACTTTCTTTTAAATTATTTTTTCCTTTTTGAACTATACGAAGATTGGAAGGGTACTCTGATAGTGTGAGTTTCTAAAGGAAACGAATTTGCATTCAGTTAGTAACAATGATAATTATAAAACATACATTATGGCTAACTTCACAATCTGTAATGAGTTTATACACAAAAAACCACCCTGAAATGAAAAAAAAAAAAGTATAGTTATGCCCTCTTACCAGTAAAAAACTGAGTCAGCAGGACTTGAAGACTTCATCTTGAATGGCATACAGGTGAAAGTTTAAAGTGGTTTTGTGGGACTAAAATTAAACACAATCCACTTACACCCTTTAGGCCACTAAGTACCTTTATAGAATTGGCCAAACACTGAATATCTACGGAAATACATAGATAAAGTTGACCTCCTAAACCAGCATTATAACTTAGCATTACAACATAAGCTGGCATTGTAACCACTCTGGCTGTCCAAAATGTAGAATGAAGTAAATGTCTTCCCAAAGTCCTGGACAGGCTGAGTGTTGCTGACTAGACAACAGCTCACAGCACCCTCACAGAAGAGGATGCAAAAGATCAAAAATTTTTCGTGAACACACCCTTCCTTTCTACCCTTCACAGCTGAGATCATTGATCAGTTGGGGAAGCACCTTGTCTGTTGGGTCTAAACTTGCTTCCTATAGATCCTCATCAGCTTTGGACCTTCTCCCAAACTCAGACACTCTTTATGTGCGTGTCTCCTGCTGCCCGCTCGCTGTTAGATGTGGAGTACTCCATGTCTCAGCTGCCCATGCAGAGGTGTCTAGAGCCACGTGCCTTAGTGTCACCTGAGACACTCATGTGGGTGGTTAGCTCCAGCACAGAGGCTGCAGGCCGCCTCAGAACAGGGTCTTCCTCAAAGTGGGAAGTAAGTCTGATGCTTTGAAGTGAATTTTTCATCACTAACCCCTCTCTGTAAAGGCCTAGTTTTCCCTGATGACTTTAGGAGGAACGTGGTTATTTCATACAGGCCCTAACAGTGGGATTCAGTTCAGAACAACTAATTTATCTGTTCACGTTTATATGTCAAAAGACCAGCTGGAGCTCACCTCAGCTGCCCATGTATATACCTGCTTAGTACCATTTGAAATGCCCTGCGGCATCCTATATAGCCACACAGGGCTGCCAAAGAAATGCTGCAGGACCTAGGGGACATACATACCTGTTGGATCAGCGGGTGGAGGCCAGGACTTAGACCTCAGAGTGCCTGTCACGGCACAAGGAGCTCACATTTGGGCAGCTAAGCCAAGCCTGCTGACTGGAAAGGGAGCAAGGGCATCTGGCACTCACCTTGACTCCTGCCTCCAGATGCTATATTTCAGTCCCACCTTAACCTCAAACTGTATTCCAACTCATGTTCTTAGATGGCTGAAGTGACATGATTGTTGCCTAAAGAAAGGATTTGGTGCCATTTTAGGCACTGTGATTTGACTTGTATAGCTTCTACTTGCCACTGATGATCCAATTCAAATGACACCAGGACATCTCAAATGATGCCAAGATCCCAATCTTTGGATCCCATCCAAGATGGCATCCAAGATCTAGATATAGTAAGCATTCAATGTTTTAATGAACTAGGGAGACAACCAGCATATTTGATGGATTTGTTGCTAAAAGCTGTGAGGAATCAGGGCGAAGAAGGGAAATGGATTAAGGGAAGGAATTATCAGCTCAAATATTTTTTATAAGTTTTGAGTAAGCATTCAGGATTTTCGATGTTTATTTACTACAACCTGCCAAAGCCACTTAGATGTATCTTGAAATTCCTGTTGTTGTCAATCCTTATTTCCCTCTTTGACCTTTGCAATGACTGTTAACTACTAGATAAATCTAATAGTGTCAATCATCATCATCATCATGGCTTGGCTTCGCGGACGAAGATTTGGGAAGGGCTTTAAACATGAGTACACCCTTCAAGCCTGCGCGGTGGATTTTTTAGGTGAGGCGCAGCGTGCGCGAGACTGGCCCCACGCTTTACACCTGAGGTTCATCTGCCAGGGCCTAGCGAGCTTGGACGGTGACAGCGAAGTCCTCAGGTCGTAGGTTTGGTTAGAGTATCCTTCTCTTAGATGGATGGCCTTACAGGGCTAAACGAGCTCCATCTGCCCGGGTTTGGAGTTAGAGTTGTCCTTCTCCTAGGATGGTTGCCCAAAGGCTAGTGAGCCCATCCTGCCCGTAGACACACTTTGTCTGACCCTTCAGTTGAGACCTGTCAGGCTTGGGAGACCCTACCGGAGGCATATGCCACCACCAGCATAGCTCTCAACTTCGCAAGGGCACGCAAGCTCTTTCCCCACGGCAAGGGGGTGCCTGTGAAAGAGAATAGTGTCAATAGAGTACTGTTATTACACCTGAAGTTTTCTGTAGTAAAGGTCTGCCACTCAGGAAGAGAACCTATACTCCGTGTTTCAAAAAAGACCATAATTTTTTAACTTACATACTGTTATATTTATTGTTAACAATATAACAATGTTGATAGCAATCAAGAGGAATGAAAGCAATCCTTTTTAGCAGAATAATGTTTAGTAATGTATACTTTGAGATAGGTTCTTTTTGTTATTCTGCTTCCTGATATTCCTTTGTGGATGTGCTGTATCTGCAGTAGTTGATTAACTGACAATAAATCTAATTATGCCATACTTGCAATGTCTAATTTACCTTTACTTTCAGCTAATTGGTCAATTATCTTGATTTGGGGAATAATCAGTTTACAGTGCTGAGCACACAAATGGGATTTGGCAAAAGGAGGACAAAATTACTGTGCAAATGGTAGTATACAGATTTATTCATAACATTTCTGATGAAACATTGTAGTGGCACCTACTAGATTTGAATCCTTAATTGAACCAAGTATTGAACCAAGTGCTCAATATATTAAAAACTCACTATAGGACTTTAACAGAATTGCTTATCCAATTTATTTAATTGCACACTAAACATACTTGGAGTTCCTACAAAGGAGTACTATTAGACAAGTTCCTATTTTGACTGTCTACAAGAACTAAAGTTTCTGCATTTTGAAAATTTTAGTTCTGTATAAATCTAGGGCAATTGAATATTTTTCTTCTCTTTGTGATGTAGTTTTCCTCTCCCACACTCCTTGCAGATCGAGGAAGTGTAACTGCAAACTTTTAGGTTCGGGCAAATACTATTACATGTGGCTGAAAGCCTCCCACTGTCTCAAAATTTTAATCAATTAATATTTTTATGGTTGATTGTGCTCCTATTTACACCCTGGTTTAGGGACTGGCTTTTTATTGTATACATCATTATTCTTATTATTATATTTAATAATTTAAGTGATTTCACCATTGCTTTTGCAATCAGTTTTTGCACAAACACCTGCTTTTCATGATCTAGCTGCTGGGTAATAACCTTGTAGATCTGCAATTTGGTAAAATAAAGAAACACTGTATTCTGACAAATATTTGAAGAGATACTGACATCAATGCTCTGGACACTTTAAAGCAAGTTTCTGGTGCTGTTTTAAGCTGATGACTGATTTCAGGAAACACATTAAAAAAAAAAAAATTCCTCCTCTGAAAAGTATTCATTCAATCCAGACCAGAAGAATCGTCAAGCAGTGGAGGCAGCCAGTAGTATATATTATATGCCCTGTTTAGTGGCTGGATAGATAAACTGCTCTGTTTCGGCAGCTCTGGAGTTCCTATAGCCTGACTGGCAAAAGGAAAGTAGTCTGTACTGTGTTATGTTAGAATTGCATAGTATTGTAGAAGCAGTGTTTGGACAGACAAACAGCAGAAGAATATAGGTCTGTTTCAATCATATCAGTAATTTGAGACAATTATACCATGAGCTGTGTATCATCAATTGTGTTATCTGCTGCAGTAAAATTTGATTTAAAAAAACTGCACTCAGATTACCAGTCTTTGCTGCAGGTTTTCTGCTGTTTACTTAAATGTTGTTTTTTCTAATTTTTTTTTTTTTTTTTTAATTTAGGAATGGTTTTTAAACTTCATTCTAATAACAAACCACTGGAACTTCAAAAGCTTGCCTCCCTAATGGCTTGAGTGAATTCTTTTTAAGTAAGTGGGGGTTTTTCTAATCCTTTCAGTTGGGATTGGATTGGCTCATATGTTAAAGTATATGCTTTCTTGCCATTTGTTAGTAGGTTAATATTCTTCTAAGAAATTTATATGGTCAGTATTAATTCTTATGAATTCAGCAGTAAAAAGTAATTTTCATTCAATCATTCCATGTACAATAAAGGGCAATGTTCTCCTGTCAACTTATTCCTGAAGAGCAACTACTGTTCTCCCATGTCACGTAAAAGGTAGGAGTTTAACTTTTGCCTGCCAGGGCCCAAAGAACTTTAACTGAAACAGTCTTGCAAAAGCAAAAGAGAGTTTAAGAGTTTGGTGTTTGCCTGCCAGAGCCCAAAAGGACTTTCATTGAAACAATTTTGCAAAGCCAATAAAAATAATAATGTATTAAAGCAACAGATGCAATAGATTTGGAATTGCTGTTGATAAATGCACTGAGTGCAATAGCGCTAATAACTACCATATAATAGCAGTGCCAGCAAAAAGAAAACTATCCCGGGTATATTCACCATATGATGAAGTTACAATTCTTACTAAGCAGGCGTCCCTGTCTTGGGTGCAGGAAGAGGAGTACAGCCTATCGACCTTCCCTGCGAAGTCTTCAGGCTTTTCTCTCCAGACAGGTATCACCCCTCCTGGTTTTTTGTACCCTAACTCTGTCTGTCTCTGCCTCTTAGGTGATGTTTAGCATGATTTGGGTGGAGAGTTGAGTAACATAGTTGTACATGTTTAGCATGTCCTGCTCTTTGCTCATTAGTGTATTGAGGGGTATGAATTTTAATATTAATTTTGCAGTTAATTAGGCAAAGTTCTTCACTTGGACACTGAGATCTTCAACATTTGCTTGCTTGCTTTGCTTAGCCAAAACAGGGCTGACTTATCTTCACAGGACTCCCTCCTTCAGCCATTACTCATGCCAGCTCAAAGAATCTCCGCTCCTGGAGATAACATAAGAGTCTTGTGCTAACAAGCATCTTGGCCTTTTGTGAAGAATTCCCACGTTCCTAAGAAGGACTTTTCACTTGACAGAAGTAATTGCATGTTTTTCATTCCATAACATTGAAAAATGGTAGAAGATCGTGTCCTTTATCAGCCTTTCCAATGCAAACGTGATTACTACCACTTTTTTTATTTGTACAGATAATCAGGACGTAAGCGTAGATACTCATTGTATCTAATAAAATTTCCTACATTTTTCTTACAGATGATCACAACATTGCTGTCCCCTACAGAATGATGTATTGTTAGGTTTTAAATTTTACAGGACTCTTCTGCTAGGTGCTGACAGTCAGCGCACTAAATGCTGTTCAGAATTATACAGATTAAAGACACTCCTCAATCCCAGACAACACAGATAAAATAATAAACTAGGCAGCAAGATAGTGATCTCAGTGCACCTAATTCTTGTAAGATTTGGGGACAATTTAAGATAGGGTGTGCTATAAGCTATACTTTCTTGTTTTCTACAAAAATAAATAAATAAATAAATAAGGGAGCGAAATAAGATGCAGAAAACATGATTATAAAAATTCAATAAAAAATAGGATAGTTGTGCTGTCATGTAATTAAATCAAATGCTAAGCCTACCACTTTTTCCCATCATAGGAGCAGTGCTCACTAGCTGGATCTGTTAACAGTTTGCTTAGGAGCAGTAGTGCAATTCTGAGGCAAATCTTCCTGCCATCCTGTCTTGCTGGGCATTAGTTTAATTCAAAGACTGTGGCACACACAAACAAAATTCCTTTCCTGAAATCTACATATGATGATTCACACCATTTACTCACCAAAGAGAAACTACATTGGGAAGATTTATTCCAGCTCCATCCCCATCCCTAATGGAAACACAAAAGCTCTTGCATCTTGTGCACCCTTGGTCAAAGGGATATGGCAAAGTCTTCTACGAAAGATCATACCTTCTCAAACTCTTCATATGGTAGACATAAATTATAACTGATCTGCTTTTGTTGTGCCAAATTGCTTGCTAAGGTAAGCCTAAGAAATCTTTATTCTACAGTAACCTATTTTCTGAGTAGTGAAAGGTCTTCTAGAATTTGATATTTCCACAAGAAATAAGGAACTGAAATGAACTGTAGGAAAAAGTGTGAGAATTCACAGCTGAAACAGGTTTGTATTCTACCCAAACTCTTCTGCTTTTTTCCATCTCCATTTTCAGTAAAATGTCATTAAGACCTACATTTTTAAATACTGTGTGTAATCCTCAAAGATGAGAAGAATGAAATGTAAAACTCTGCATCACCTGACTTAATTACTCTTATTCAAGCTATAGGGAAGCATTTCAGGTTTCCTGTCTGAATCATGGCTGCACATTAATTTTTTTTAGCTACAGTAAGAACTAGAAAACACTGCTGTGAAGCGGAAAAGGCATTCTGCATTGTCCACTCGTTTGCCATCAGCACAATTCATCTGAAGTATAGCCACTATCCAGAGACAACAAAAATGGCTTCAAGTGTCCGAGCTTTATAAAATTGCACTGTGTCATCAGTACATCTTCACTGTAATAAGTACTGGACAGAATGATCTTGCAATTATTAGAACCATATTTTTAGTGAACATATACAGATGCTCCAGTTTGAAACCTGCTTCCACAGCTTTGACTCATGGATATTATTACTGCTTTCCTTTCCTATTCTATGCAAGACAAACAACAGAAATTCTGCTGCTCAACACCTTATTTTAAACTACAAGGTAAGGTTTTCCTGTATTAAATAAAATACCAGTTTAACTTACATTACTGGAAAAAACGATTTACATATACACACATATGCCTGTATGGATTAATGTACTTAGATTTCAGACTAATTGCAACAATTAATTTTGAATAAAGAACTGAGCTAATGGACCTTCATATCTGTCATGTTGTCACTGGATTAAAAATATCCCTAAGCGGACTATCTCGTTTGAAGTCATGGCATAAAATCAAACCTTCATTTAGATTGACTCAACTCTGAATAAAGATGAGGAGTTGAAGTTATGTTTTAATAGCTTTTCTATGTCTCTGGCACATCGTCCTGCTTCTTGCAGACCTCACATTAACGACATATACTGAAGAACTTCCAGATTTTTTTATAGCAGGGTCAAATGGAAACTACAAGCATGATTTCTAGCTCCTGGTAGAAACCAAACTGCACCCAGCACACACAGAATGTAAAGAAGGAAATGTGCAATGATTTGAAGACCACAAAGTCATTTGCTGTGTCCTTGCTCAGGGTCACATTTTTGGTACGCGGTCCCAGGATTGTGTTCATTGATCTGGGGACCTAAGACTAGACTTTCTCAAGGTCCTTAAGTTGTCCTACTCCATCATTTTCTCTTTCCCCACACCAAGTGCTAAAGCTAGTCTCCTCACCAGAAGCCTGATGCCTTTCTATGAGTTCCTCTGTGAGTGCTGGGAATAGCTACAAAAGGAACATTCAGAGCCTGCCTATTTCAAAGAAGGAGAGAGTTTTGTTTCTTATTTCTTCAGAAAAATTCTTGGGAAAATTCAATGAAAGCTGTTTTTTCTCTGCTTTTCAGTGATATTGTTTGTAAGAAGAGAATGATCCAAGTCATTTTCGGTATTTATCTAGGGATTCAGAGTTTGAGAAAACCACCTTTGAGTTGAAAACTCAAGTCACTCTGTATCTAATTTGCTGTAAGCAAGTTAGTTGCAGTTAAAATAAGTTTTCCATTACCTCTTCACCCAATACCATTTCCAGAGCTACTTGCTAATTTAATTGACAACAGTATAATGACTACAATAATCACCACATTTCACGTACTACTTTTCAACAGTTCAATTTTTATCTCGTGGTTCCATTTCCATTTTCCCCTTGGGCTTATCTATTTTTTGACATGGGAACATCTGTGGTCTTCAATTTTTCGTGAAGAGACAGTCTTCAATATTCATCAAGGTACAACAATATGTCATATCTTTCAATCCACCGGCATCATTCCTTGTTCTGGCTGCTGAAAATAAATTCTTTGATGATCCAGTTCTTACTGGCTCACAATATACAGTCAGTCACTTCAATGAAGCAATGATCTTTTCACCAAGCTTAAAGTAGATTGGCACAGACATCTTTTAGTGCATATACTTTAAGATGCCACGAAAAAGTAATCAGGTATATACATCACAGCTGGAGTGGTTAGCTATCTGAAACATAATAGGTAAATTCAAAATGCACTGGGCATAATTTTTAAGAGAGTTAAGCACCTTTAAGTGTCAAGCTATACATTGGTTTATTTTTGTTATTTAATAATATCATTAAGTAAAATCAAGAAACCAGAAACCGGGGTAGCTTTGAAAGAAGTAGTCACAAGGTCTAGGTTGTGCCTATTATAGGTTAGTTATCTTTTCTGTTTTCATTCCAGTCAAGAAGCCTGCCAAAGAAAGAAAATGTTATTTGTGCTTTTTGTGACTGTAATCAACAGGGTCAATTAACAAGTCAAGCTGTAAGTGTAAAGAAGAAATTCCTATTTAAACTCAAATAGATAATTCTTTTCCTGCTTTGTACGGGCTTGGGCTACAATTTGGCTTGTATTCCCCTCCATTTTTCCATGAGTTTTTGGAGTAAAGTCTCCTAATTCTGATGCAATAGCATTATATATTTAGCTTAACACTCTTTTTCCACATAAAACATCAGACTACAAGGAAAATAAGATCACTTCAATTTTTCAGGCAAGTATGTCAGTTATGTGCATTGCTTCCATCTTCCTCACAATCTGGTATTGAAAATGAGTCTGTGTCGTGACAGGTTTCATTTCAGATAATAAGGACAGTTAATAATTAGCTGGTGCTCCTGAATCCAACCTTTGTTAAGCAGCAGTTTCCTGTAGATTAATAGATTTGAAATTATCCAGGAAATTGCTTGAAAATGACAGAGTCACTGAACATTATTTTAATGTCAAATGACTCAAATGATTCTGTTGGAGTCATCCGGAACACAGAGGTCAATGCTACGCTGCAGCATGCAGCCAGTGTGCCTCAGGAGCTGAGGACAGACAATTCCAGTCTGAAATAACTTACAACTGGCAAAGATAAAATGGACCACAGCAAGAAAATCTTCTTTTAAAATTCTACAATATCATGTTTGCATACTTGAATGTTCTTTCAAATTCTGTCCAGGTTCAAGTGTGGTAGAGGAGTGGTCTGCCTGCTGCATTTAAGGCCATACTTAAATCCACTGGTGGAAAGAATTCCTCTCTTTCGTACGCAGACCGGCTTTTCTGTTTGAGTGTTCATGAGTCTTCCAGTCCTACCATAAATTAAAACAAAAGAAAAAAAAAAAAGAAAAAAGGATGGTTAGCCATCAAAATTAATTATTGAGTGATACTAATGAAAGGTCTCGGCACAATGCCTGTTCCCACAGACTATATAAAACACAGCTTACATTTCAACTTTACTGATTCATAATAGCTGAAGAATCAGTTTGTCAACTTTGATGCTAGTTTTAATTCTGCTATATGAATTAACCACTAATTAACGCTGAAGAAATAGGAAATGTAACAGCCTAATTTACCAACATGTGGATTTCGTCTTCTGCAAAACCTAATCCACTGTGACTGTTTTGCAATGAAAAATAACACAAATAGGAACTCAGACAGTGAATTCACAGACATACCTGACTGTCCAGGTAGTATCACTCATATTTTAAATTGCTTTTCCTAAACTGGAAATCACAGGCTTGTGTGGAATAAGAAGCATATGCTTGTGGAGTCATATTTGACAAGGTAAAAACTACTGTGCTTTCATTCATGCATACTTATTAAAAGTGTCTTTCAAATTTTTTTACTTTACATAGACAATATCAGAGAAAGCTTCTTTTATACAGCATATTTTTCTGAGATACCTGGCCATAGAATGGGGATGTGTGTGTAACTCAGCCTACATCATTTAAATGTAACAGCCAAATTGCTGATACCTTGGAAGTTTTTATCGCTTCAGCAGATCACTTTCAACAGCACAATTGCAGCTGGATGAACGTTATAAAGATCCTGGCATCGTCCTAAAACATAAAAAGAGTCCCTTAAGCTTGTGTGACAGATAGTACTTTACTTGTGGAACTGGGCAGTCTTCCTAAACCTGAGAGACAAATCCTAAATCCTGGCAATATAGAGGAAATAACGTGATTTTTGTTCAGACTCGTTGCTTTATTCACAAGTGGAAGAGTTTTGTTTCTCTAATGTCTTTTGCTCGCCTTAAGTTTGCCTTCAGAACAGGAAGTAAGTGAGAATGCGTTTGCTCCTTCTATGAAACTTTAAAAAACTATTTAGCTTTGTCTAAAATTCTGCCTAGCTTTGGAGACTCATTTTCAATGGTCTATAATCAAATAAAATGTTTTTGTTGCAGTGTATTATAACTACGTGATACCATGGTACATTTACATACTATTGTTTTACATATTATTTGTAACATACTGTGGTAATCAGTTTGAATTCTGCATTTTTCCTCTGCTCTCCTCCCAGTTGTTTTGCATGTTCAAAAATAAGCAGCATGTACATCACAAAACAGCTGCTGAACTTACGAAGACCAGGGCTGCTGCAATTGTAATATCTTTTCATTCCAAGCAGATACTCTACACAGAGTAGAAGGAAAACAGATTATGTTACTGGAACATGTGCACAAGATCTATTATACCCAGCATCCATACCAGTATAAAACAAATACACTTCCTTAAATCTGCAGTTGGTGAAAACTAGCATAACTGATGAGAATTCACCGGTTGAAAAATTTCTGTGTGGCATGACTTTGGTCACTCAGTTTGCGTGATTTCTTTAGCAACTGTTTTAAATACTTTTTTTTTTATCAGTTGCTGCTCACAGAGCTGGGTGATCCCAACAGGACTGAAGCAACATGCCTGAAAGCCAAATGGATCCTGGGCAGGGAGACCTGTACCAGTGGCTCACCATAGGATCCCACGGGCAAGTTACTTGTGTTCAAGTTTACCTGGGTAGAAGACTGAGCAGAACAAGAAAAGGGAGAAGGACCTCAATTAAATTCTGCATCTGAACTGAGCATTCAGCCTGAATATTACAAATACAAATCTCTGTACATTTTCTTTTGTCCTCCAAAGAGAACCAAATTCAATCTATTTGTTTCATTTGCAAAAGGGCTTTGTTATAAATTTGTCATGACGTGTTCTCCCCCTCCCCCCACCACCTTTTTTCAGTCAGAAGTGTTTGGAAGAAAACTGTCTATATGTGGCAATCACAGAAAAAATATTGCTGCTTCAGTTTCTTGGGAGCTGCAATGTTCCTTTAAGTCACTGAAGCATTCACAAGCAGAATTTACATGACAAACAGGATTTGATCTTTCAAAGTCAAGATAAAAATATACATTATATAAAAATAGTCTCACAAAATAGGTCTTGTATAAAAGACTGTAATTATGGCCTAGGACAGTATACTTGAAGAAGCAATGTAGGCTAGGCTAAAATTCTTATTAAAAGTTGGTATTGGCAGATCATGGTGAGAATTCATACGTCCAGGCCACATTTCAGATATGTAAACTTCATACCTTTTGTATCAATGGGAAATACCGATCAAAGCTAGAAACAATAAAAAACCCCAGAGATACGATATTCCATCTGAACATATTATATCTTAGATAGTATTTGAGGGAGATATGATTTCTGTAGAATTTTTACCTAGCATTTATGCTGTAACACTCCCTCAAATGCTTAATCCAGATTAGAGATTGATGCGAAACACTGATAATTATTTGTTGCCAAAAAAAAAAAAAAAAGAGGAAAAAAAAGAAAAAAAAAAAAACCCCGAAGCCAAACATTGTAACTTTTTAAGGTAAAGGAAATGCAACAAAAGACCAAATTAAATAATCAGTCTGCTCCAAAATGCTGGATGTTCTTTACGTTTTACTGAAGTTGCATCAGATCAGGATTTTCCTCTGGTTATTCTCAGAAAATGCACCATCCCTTCTGTTCACTGCTCATGTTCTCATGAAAGGACAGGTCCCTCTCCCAAAATGGCATGTCTAACAAAGCATGCTGATGGTGCTTGTAAAGAAACAAATCATAGTACCTTCATAACACAGGGACTCCAGAGGAGCTTTGAACAGAGCTCCTTCACTAGGAAATTGCACTGAGGACCTGAGACCTCCTGACTCTCCTACCCCAGAAGAACTTCCTTTCTGTCAGTTACCATCTTTACTCATGTATTTCTAATATTTCCCCCCCTTACCATGGTCTTTAGTTTTAACTTCTTTCTGCTGAGTGAGGTCTTGCACTAGCTGTAAGAAGTCTAATAAAGAACAATTAACATATAAAAGTCCTATGACACAAATCTGTCCTGGAGCTTTCTTTCACTGAAGGTTTTCTTTCATTCGAAATTCCCTTGACACCCAATAGGAAACTCTAAAAGGTACCTTGATACTGCAGCAACAAGAATTTTGTAAAAACATTAAAATTGACAGAGTTGCAGTTCAGAGCATGTGATTTCTGCTTGCTTTGTTACAGATCAAATCAATCAACGTTGTATATGAAGCACAATCTTAGTTTTCAGCATGGCAGTTATTATGTCACCTTACATGGTTGAATGCTATATAGTAAAGTGGTTTTGATATTTTAAAAATTTCATATAGGTATTACTTCCCTGTGGCATTTACCTCCAATGAGACTTTCATGCACGAGAAGGAGAACCTAGGAGAATTTTGTGGTTCCATTTATAGTTTGTTTTCTATTCGTGTCCCAAACATTGACTGAATACTTTACAGATTGGAGAAAAAGCAAAAACCATCACAGCCTCTCCTAAACTTGTGTCTTGCCTTTCCTCCACTGTAACAGTAAAAGGTTTTGAGTTTTGGGGATTTGGAACTTGAGACAGAGGCAGTTTCTTTGTTTCCTTGTGGAAACAAATTTCATCATGCACTTGGCTGCCTTGGTTGCTGCAGACATGGGTCTTGTGATATCCTCAAACCGAGGTCCAGACTATCACTGGCATGCTACAGATGGGATACTCAGTGTTTATGCTTTCACTTAGGAATTACCAAAGGATGCTCATCAGTCCTGTCTTTTCAAGTGCTTTGCTGTAGACAAGGAGAAGTTTTCACGAGTTGGAAGACTGAGTGGCTTCCTTGAGAGGTTATAGATCACAAGAAAAAACAGTTCTCACCCCTGTTCCTCCCAGAACCTTAGAGAGCAAAAGCCAAGACTTATACTTTAGTCTGAGAAAGGGAAGATGAAAAGATTTCCACATGACTACCTACCAAGCTGAGATCTCTTTTCCAGTATGTGCTGTCACAGAGGGAATGAGTGGGCCCTTTATTTGTTCTTTTGCACTGAGCTTTTTATGATAGAATCCCATTTTCAAAGAGGTGATAAGAAAGTGTACAGATAGAACAAAACCAATTAAAAAGAAAAATGCATATATGGGTTTAGCATATATTATTGTTCTCAAGGCAGCAACTTTTCATGCAGAAAATATTATCAGTTTTGAAGAAAAAGACTGAGTGGAGAGGATCACAAATTGATTTTAAATGGTTCCAAGAACAAAAGGTACTGGGTGGCTGGGTGGATTTTTTTAAAAGCTTGCTGTGAATCAGGCAAGATCTAAAAATAAGAAAGATCTAGCTGAATGCAAAACACATACTGTGTTCATGAGATGAATCTCAAAACAAAATACAATAAAATTATCATCCAGTAATGAAATAAAGAGAAGAACTATAGATCTTTTCCTGCTGCTCAGAATGTGAGAAATTGAATCATAACTTCATTAAGTGAAACAAATATATCAAATTCCTCCAGAGGACCCTGCATATAAACAGTTAAAGGATTGGTATGTGGAGTGCTCTCCTGTATGTTTTCCTAGATGAAAGTAACATAGCATGTATTCACTGTGATGTTATAGTACTAAGCGAAATTTAGGGACTAGCTCAGTTTTTCTGATTTTGGATACAAGTAACATACCTTTTTGGTTTGCAAGTGAAAGATTAAGAAACAGAAGCAGCGTTTAACAATTAAAGGCTTTCAAGGGGTTCAAAATCGATTTGAACAGTCCGGTTAACGGCACTGAGGGTTTACCTTTGATGTGAAAGGACTGAACATATGTATGGTAATAACACATTACTACCAACACATTGACAAATTAAAAAAGCACCCTTTAGGAACCCAGGTTCACCTGGGCTTTTCCGGGTGTTGAACTGTAGCGTTATCTTTCATCTAAGGTCAGCTGAACTGCTAAACATCCATCATTGTGGCTGAAGGAGGGCATTGCTACCTGAGAAAATCCAGGACTGGAATTCAGCCACTCCTTCCCTGAAAGATCATATGGGGGAGTGTCACAGTTGCAGTTAAGTGGCTGCTTTATGTCTTTTGTTTGTCTCAAGAGCATGCATTAAGTGAAAGGTACAACTTCAGTATCCTTGGTGCAGGCGGCACTGCCCCATCACAGCAGGAGAGGAGCTGTGTGCAACCAGCTCTGGTTCCTACCTCTCCTTCCAGCACTGTAATGCAACAAAAACATGTGGCAATGAGCGATACATCTAATAAACCCAATAGCATTTGATTTCAGAGTCTTAAAACCAGTTTCTGTAAAGCAAAAATGCTGTTTATTATGTCACTATATCTGTAGTGCATAAAGCAAAAGGATTAAAAAGCAATGGGCAAAGGATTAAAAAGCAATGGGCAAAGGATTAAAACAGCCTGCATCCCAATCTTTCCTGGCCAATTTCTCTAAGTCTTGTCCATCCAATTACTTGCTTCCTTGCCTTCATGAATCAGGCTGCAAACTGCTGCAGCCTTTCCCTTGCTCCCAGCATCTGTCAGCATACTTAAAACCCACTCACTCTCCCTTCTGCTTACCTCAGCATCTGTAAGGTTTTAAAAGAGGTTTTGATCCTAAATTCAGGGATGATGGTGCTGCAGGCCCCTAGCTTGTTTGAATGCAGGTTATTCTGCTTCTGGTCCCCACTGTTCTCCAGTGCCACTTGAGAATAAATAACAGCTCACCTTTCTTCTTTGAAGGACCTGGTGTTTGCAGTGGTTTTGTTTCCTGTTGTTTTTGCACTAACAGCTCGCTCTGATTTAGCTCTGTGCATTCAGGTAGGATAATAACGAGACAGCCTCAAGTCTGCATATTTATGGGAAATAATGCAGATATATTCCTCATCCTGCAGAACACATAGTAAAGCAAATACCTAATAAATGCCTAATGGACTCTTGAGTTTCCAAACTTTGGCACAGCTTACTCAGATTTTTATCCAAGGAGGAGGAAAACACTGAATAGAGATTACTTTTGAAAATAGAAGTCATTGAGTTTGTATGGATCTCTGTTTTTCTGAAGTGTTCATGTTCTTCATTCAGAAAGTGCATTTTCTATATCACTCACTGAGCAAATAAAATAAAGACTCTTGACCCCACACTGTTCTTCAGATGTGAAAAGGAAATGAAATTGCACCTCCTCAGTTTTTTGTAATTCAAATTCTTACCCTGCAGGCAGGGCTTAGGGAGAAAAGGACCTATATACTCTGCTCTCTCCTACTGATATTGTACATAGATGAAAGAAGCTTTTTCATTAAAAGCCCACCCAGCACTCATGGAATTGTGCACCTTGTTTTCTTCTTAGAAGTTTTTTTTGTATTTTTTTCAATGAGCAAATCTCACATTTTCTCAACAATCCTACTAAAGAGGAACTAGGAAATACAATAACTTAGCTAAAATAAGAAAAAAAAATGTAGTGATTTTTATTCTCTAGCAAAGAGGGGATCATTGCCCTGATTACTGCAACTATTCTCTGGGTAAACAAATAATAGAATTATCATTAAAAAGATCAGAAATGTGCTAACAACCTAACTGAGAAACAGCATCCAAGTCAGAAAGAGCCCCAGCTCTGTCTGCCAAAGGCAGAAACAAGTCCAAAAGTGGTAAATTCATATTGTGCCTTTCTTATAAGCTGCATCTGCAGCTTCCCTCATGACTGATCTAACATGAAACCCTGATGAAATTATATGGACCTTAATGCAAAGACCAAATCTTAGAGTTCTGGCGTGATTTTCAGTCCTAGTTGTCAAAGCTTGGATTCTGAGAGAGGTTGTAGAAAAGGTACATGTATACATAAAGATTTACTTGTTGCTTTGTCTGTTAGAATGTGAAATAAGATATTGCAGGATGAGTTTTCTGGGGTTGTAGGGATTCTAATTAGACAACATAGAAATATATGTAACAAAACACAACAATTAAAAAATCAGCAAGTAGACAGCTGAACGAGGCATGCATCCTGGACATGGTGAGGATTACAAGTAATCGACCACATGCCAAGTTCTCTGAAGTCTCCCAAGCTGCAGTAACAAGGCACCTTGTGACGTTCATTCACCCAAAGATAGACTGGACATCTATCCCAGGAAAGTGCTGATCAGGGCATTTCCATAGTTGTATTGTCTAGATCTCAGACCTGTTATTTTATGTCACACTTTTCCTTGGGAGATGGTTGCTACATTGCTCTTTCTTCAGATTAACTGTATTATACCTAAACTCCTAGCTGTTAATAAAGAGATTAAATGCCACAGAAATGGAAACAAATCTCTAAAGACCAGTCTTGATAACTCTAGCTATTGTTGTAACTTGAGAGATTTCAGGGGAGTTCCTTCTAATTTCTATGAGAGTAAATATGTATTCAAACTAATCACATTCCTTCAGCAATCTCATTCAGTGTCTGAAGTCAGTGAAGGTACATGAATTTATGCCGGGTGAATATCTGGCTAATTTTTATCTACAGAAGCCAAACAATATTTGTAATGTCCTACTTAAAAATGTTTCCTGAAAATTTTCTGATAAAGCCATATGTTTTTGCGGTTTAAACTTTTGTTGGTTATCAGAAAAGATAGATAGAAACTGAATCTTGTGTTGACAGCTGAAAATAGACAAGTGAAGTTAAGCTCCTTGTATAGTAAAGCTTCCTGGAAACAACTTAGTTTGTGGGCACAGATGAAATTTTTATCTCTGCTAACAAAGATGTAAACTCTCTGTGAATACAAGGGAATCAAAATCAAGACATTCAAGACTTGGTTATATTAAAATATAGAGAAATGTAACTTGAAATAGTTCAGGACTTTCTACTTCATGCAGTGTTACCACACCCTTCTCCAGGCAAAATCCAAACCGGCAGCCTTGACATAGGTTTCTCTGTGAGACTTAGGTGACGAGACACACAATCTGTGATCTGCCTGATACGGGAATGACTTCCATACACTTCTGTGTACGGATACAGCCTCCCTTTCTCGTATCACTTCTTTTTCCCAGCATGGCAAAGCCTGGGTGGTAAGATGACGAGGAAGGTAGTAGAAAAGGGTAGTAAGAAAATAAAAATTTTCAGGAAGGGCTTATGAAATTCAGAACTAGTTGTAGAAGGTAGTCTTAAATTTTGGATAGATAGACAAATGCTTGCTCTTGTGATGCTTTGGTAATTTGGAGAATGGCATCTTCTGTCCCAGGATGCACATCTATCCTCTCCATCTCTTAGAAGTTCAAACAAGTAAAAAGAAAAAGCAGCTTATTTGGGAAGAGTTTCTTAAAAAGAAAGAAAGAACTTCTAAAGCTTTGCTCTTTTTTGTTTGGGAAAACAGAAAATCCCCAAAACCAACCTCTAGATTGGAAGGTACTTGGTTTCTTATTATGTTATACTACTTATTATATTAATTAATTTGCCATCTCTGATGGGCATAGAGGATATGAACTCAGAAAAGATTCTGAAAAGTAATTGTTTGCAAATATGTTGTCTGTAGTGAAGAGCACAGATACCACAGCTGCTTCCCTCACCCTCCTTTTGTGCAGTTTCACAATGAGCTGACTAAAGGACATGAGGTAATGTAGGAAATAAGCTGCAACTAATTTTGTGAAATACAGGGACCATCTATCAGCTGGTAAGGGGTCACTGGCTGCTGGTGAAGATCAATCATCCAAGCACTAACTCTACCTTCTACCTCACCAGGTGACTCAACAACTACGAATACTAAGTACAAGTTGACCTCTTACGGTAAATCCCTATAAAAGCAGTAGGATTTATTTCTAAAAAAAAAGCATCAGTTTCTTAGCTTTTCTGAAGTATGTTTTAGTATTTATCCAATTTTACACAGGAGGAATTAAGTTGTTTGAATTAAGACCAGTATTTTCCAATACATGTACTGAAACTGTTAGCATCCAGTTGGTAATGCACTGATAGGCACTGTCGCTAATTTCTGCAGCCTACAGTTTGGTGGAAAGAGTCTGTTATGAGACAGAAAAGCTGAAAGACTGAGAACCAGGGCTAACAAGATACATAGGTTTATAGAAGTTGCAATTGTCTTTCTCATGAAGCTCTAGATCAGCACTTACCTAACACACTTTGCTCAGGTGCCTCACTTAGAATGGGGATAGTAGCAGTCCCTCTGAGCTCTGTGTTTAGCTGCCTGCACGGACAGGAGATGTGTCTCCTGGCTGCTCTCCTCGAAGGTTTTATTCTGCATAGCTCTCTGGGGTAGCTTTTGTTGCACCAGGCTTGGATTTGATGCGCAATGAAGCAGTTTGCAGGAGCAAGATTATTCTTTCTTCCCAACATCTCGATTTCTCTGGAACCCTTTAGACATGTTACTGTTTCCACTTACCAGTATTTGGAGTTCAATATAGAGCTATTTCCCAGAACACTTGAAAGCCACTTTTTGCCTTTTAAAAACAACTAGCGATGCCTTATCACCAGAATAAACTGTCGTATTACAAGCGACTGTAACTGTATGGGATGGATGTCTTTACACTGTATCTTTGAACCTAGAACTCATCTCAAATTTGAGACTGTAGGCATGCAGATCAAATGCACCCAATGGGACAATGTTTGTGTATGTAGAGATATATGTGTGTGTGTGTTGTGTAATAGATGACTTTGCAAATGGAAAAGTGAATTAGATTTGCTGGTGTTCAGATCCTTGTCATGCAAAAGTGAATGATTTCATTATTTTCTTCTCCCTCCTGTACCACGTCCTTACTTCAGCCAAATACAAACTGTTCTTTAACACAATTTCTCCAGCTCAGGGGAGCTAAATGTACCAGGCGGGCAGGGGAGCTGGGACTCCTTCATATTCACCCTGTTCTATTCTCAGACCCGTGAATCCCAGAGCAGCAGAAATCAGCTAAACCAGCCCAAGCTTTAGTGGGTCTATGGGTGGGACTGACTGTCCACCCTGGACTGGGTATATTTCTTCTGTTTGTTCCTCTACCAGGATAGCCCTTCTCACCTACAGAGAAGGCAAGAGATAGACCAGAAGATTTTAAATCCTCCATTTTAAATATGAAATAGCAATTGCTGGGAGAGCAGTCAGAGCTGTGGCCTGGGCAAGGGTCGAGTAGGACTGGAGGCTGGGCTGTGCTGGGCTGGGCTGCAACACTTCTATTTTTACCGTAGAAAATCCTCCCACATTTGTTACAGACATTTAGGCAAATCCCTTCAGCTAATGGGATTTTATTTATACAGCTTCTCAAAAATTGTTGTAGAAAGCCCTGGGGTAAAAATCTCTAGGTGATAATTTGACAACATAAGCATGTGTTTTCCTGAAAGAGTGGATCTTAAGAATAGATGTAGGGAACTCTTCCAGGTGAATATGGATGTAGACATGGCTTTGAATGCTTTTGGGAATCAGAGATAACATGCTTATGAATAAGTTTATTTTTTAAATTAAATAAACAAATATATATAACTATTTCAAAGTCTGGGCACTGTAACTTCAGCAGTGCTTAATGTTTTGTGGCCATTTTGAGGTTATCTAAAAGACAACTAACAGGTTGTCCCCAGAATCTTAGAGAACTTCTTAGCATTCAGTTTTCATTTGATAATTATTTATGGGTTTTGAGAAAGAATTTTCTACCTGAAAGCTATCTAAACATATCTCAGCTGTAAAAGTATGCTTGATAGTTCAAACTCTCTGTAGTGAAAATTTAAGATCCTCCTGGTGAATTCTCCACGAGCGTGACAGAGCATTTTTACAGTAATATCCCCTTACCTATTCTCCCTGATGTCTTACTGGCTCAACACTATTTAGTCTTAGGAAAAAAAGTTTCCACAACTAAAAGTGATGAAGATATCAAGCTCTATCACACAACTTAAATGGATTTAATTATTTTTTAACTTACATTGGCATTTGTAGTACACAGTAACTGTACAGTGTTATTACTGGAGTAGTTTCCAAATTCATTCTCTTAGAAGGGGTGCAAGTAATTGTGACACCCCAGCTTGATACATTGCCAGCCAATCTTTCTGCTGATCTTACGATGTATAGATAATCTTTCTGCCACATGTTATCAGTAGCAAATGTCATAGTTAATTAGTGAAATTTCACTGCTAAAGACTGAGATACATTGCCAGCTTCCTTGTATGCTTTCAATAAAAGTATCTTCTCACCTGCCAATAGTTAGATGCTGTACTACACCTTTTTAGGGGCCAGTTGGACAAAACCTGTATAGAGCCAAACATCAAAACAATATATGGAAGTAAGAGAAATTTAGACCTCAGGAGAACATCTACTTCAGCCCCATGCACTGAAGCAGCATAATATCACCACAGAGATTATAACAAACACAATGCTTCGTGGCAGCTTTGGCGGAAATCACTAGTTCAAAGCGCACAACCAGCAAGAGTCCACAACAGGCTTTGCTGTCTGAGGCAGGACTTCCATAAAATCCTTAGAAGACATGGGCTGGAAGTCTGTGTGGAAGGACCTTTTGTGCCTTGCCAGAGACTCGCTTCATTTAAGACCCAGGGGTTTTAGGTTTCCGGTTGAATTAATTCCGCTTAGCCACCACACTCCACGTTTTCAGGAAGTGGCTGTTTGAAGAACCACTTGACAGCACAGGGTCCTGCAGGAAAGGGGGTCAGCCTTCTACAAGATTGTTGGGCAGAAACTCCTATACCAGGGCTTGGCTTCTAGCTCTCAGGGAAGTAATCGATCTACACAGTCTTGAATTGGTGTTTCATTTTGGTGATTTCCCAAGCATAACCAGAATATCTTTGGGTAAAGGGCTCTTGTTCCCACGTTCGTTCTGTAGTTCCTTCCCTTAGACACACAGAAGTGGGAGCAGAGAAGGCTCCTCCCCAGACTGCCAGGTAAAGTACATACAAATACAGGGAGGGTGAAGCCACTTTGCAACATCTCCCTATAGAGCCTAGTATTTGGGTTTTATATTGGCGACATACAGGATATTCAGAAAAGTGGTTATTTATTCTTTTTGTCCAAAAAAAAGAAACCTCTAGGCCTATTCCAGAGCTTTCAGAGCATGAAGAGACTTCTGCACACAGAAGCATGGTGGAGAAATCAAAGCTAAATGCAGGTAAACAGAGTCTGAAAAATTTCAGTTGAGGTTATTTCTTATATGCACAATAAAAGTTAGCTTACTGACTTTCTTGTTCTGTTATCACCCACTGCTTTCCAACCCAGCCCTCAAGTTTCACTTGCTCATTCATTCATTTGCAGTCTGTTTCCAAGAATTTAGTAATTATTTTGCAAAATGGATTTAATGGTAGACCATTGGAGTATGTGAAATGGGCTGTCAGCAAGGTACTGCTCTGAAACAGTAGAGACAAAAAATAAAATGAAACATACAGAGTCACACAATAGATGTGATTTAGAAATTAAATGAATAGAATTAGCAACTGAAAGGGATACTTAATTTTACAGCCAATGTAATTTTTTTTTTTTTGTCAAGTGTTTAAGATTTCTTCATCAAATTGCAAATCTGAATCATAAAAAAAATGGGAGTTTTCTTGGAAAGTCACTTCAAATATTTGTACGCTTTAAATTATCAGCATTTCAACAAACCTGCCCCCCCAAATATTTCAAGGAGAACAGTAAAGAAGAGAGAAAAAAGTGGAATAATGTCAGTTTTTAGAAATGGGGAAAACAGTAGGTTCAATTACATGTCCTAAGGAAAGACCATAGAGGCAGCACAAGGCACATCAGTGTGCTTGTGCAGCACCTGTGCACAGTGCCTCCCTACAGAGCACAGAGATTGTAGACATTGATGCTCGTAGATAGGCGGCTATGTCTGCCCCTGTTATACAGGCTCTTTGCCCACCACCTCCCACCCTGAACAGCACACTGCCTCCAGGAACCGGTTCACCTCCCTCTGTGTTGCTCTGCCATAATTAGATCCAGTACACTGCTGGAGAAGTAAAATATATGACTTAATGTCTGTGACAGCAAAGATGAGGTTGGATATGTAACTCCACTGAAACACACATACAGAAATCAAGGCAAAAGTTGAGAAAAAATAAAATAGATGGAAATAAATAAAATGGAAAAACCCGACTCTGTCCAGCTTTGACAAACATTCATTTGTTTCTATTGCAGTACCTCTTTTAACTCCAAATAAATATCTTAACACTATATATAGAAAAATAGTGTAATACTGATCCACAAAAAGTTCTTCTCTTTTCCAACTTTACTGCAGTATTCGTCCTCACACATCTCTTTCACCGAAGATATTCTCTTTTCTAAATATCTGAGTTCACTGACTGTAATTTAAATATCTCCACTCCTCATTAATTTGCAGTTAGGAAATTAGGCCAGATCTGTATTCCTACGAATGTAAAAAAATTGCCTTCAGGAAAATCAGAAGAATTTTAATGACATTTCTTTACGTAAATAAAACAGTCATGCGGTTCTTTTTTCCTGTTCTATTTTCATTGTGCTGGTTAAGGAGTGGGAATATACCCTTATAATTGAGCATGATTTATATAATATGCTAATTCATAAGTGGTGGCTCATCAGCAGCAATATGAACTTTGAGAACTCTCCAAAGAGTGCAATGAGGACAGGTTTTTCTTGTGGACTTCCAGTGAACTTCACAAAGAACTGTGCATGGGCTGTAACAGGAATATGGGCACATATAGGCATTATCTTGTAGAACCATAGACTGATGTGCCTTAATTCTGAAGTTTTCTAGCCTTTTCTGATGTGCGAAAGTCAGGCAACCTGGCTCTGTCTGTTCCATTTTCCTTACCTATGAATGAAAGCAGCAAGGGCTACTGAAAAGCAGTGTTGTAGTGTATTTCAATTAATACTTGCACTTCTCTCTGTGATAAATAGTTTGGGTAAAAGTCATGTTCTCCTCTGCAAAAGCGTTCTTCATTGAAGGAATTCCCCTCAGTCTCCAACCCTGTAAACTACCGTCTCAGTTGATGAGAAAAGGCTGAGTTCTCCTTTCTGAGAACTAGGCACACTGCCTTCCCCACCCTGTACACAGCTCTTTACAGAAACACTTTCAACTTAGCCAAACATTTTTTTCTATGCAGCTTTTAAGTATCTTTACTACTGTAATGGGATTTTTTTTTTTTTTTTTGGTACTGAAATAATTCATACTTCAACTTCCCCTCTCAGTTTTGTTTTAAAATGCTTTTCAAGTCTTTCCTGTTTAACTGCAATCATAATAATGAGAACATTTTCATCTGCACAACCATAGCCTTCAATAGAAGGTTATCAATAGAAAAAATAGGAGGGAAAATTTGTGGTTGTATGAGTTATCCTAGAAAGAATGTTGCCCAAGGAGTTATGATCAAGACAGAAAACATCATAATGCCATGTTGCCTGTGTCAGTATCTTGCTAGAAAATTAATACACCACCACTGAGGTAATTACAGCATCTGTGTGTGATCTATCAAGACACAGTGATTATAAAAAACTACTGTCTGGAAAATTCACATCTTCTTATTCCTCCTCCAATTTAATTCCTAGTAGAAAGCTAAATAATTTGCACAACTAAAAATAACTTTTTTTTAGCCTTTTTTCAGAAAAGTACCATGTCAAGTGAGATGATCGGCGCTCATCCCTCCAGGTTAATCAAATTGCAGTGATCTCCAGGATGCTAAGATGCCATTTTCTTTGACTGGTGGATTCCAACAATCAAGAGATTCATCACTGCAAATTATGCACTTGCAAACAAAACAGGATGTAAACTCCTAATGCTTTAAGATAGCTGTTCCTAAATAGATGTTTGAAAAACTAACAGCTTCATTCCCCACCCCTTCATAATGCTGTCCACAGTTTTTATAGTGTCATAGTGAGGCTCTGACATGTTGGCTTGCTGTAAGATGCTGTAAGTACATGTCAGAACATGTACTTGTTCTGACTAAAGCATAGGGGCAAAACACAGCGGTAACTGAAGATGATACTTCAGTAGGCTGTAAAAGATTATGCTGACCACATAGACCACTCTCTTCTTGTTAAAGACAGGCCATTGTGCCAAAGAGAATTCAGTTCCATGACGTTAAAAAGAAGGGATAACCTTTACATTGTGTAACTATTACTATGGGTGTCTAAAGGTTGTTGAAGGCTTACAATTCAAATTTTGGGAACATTTCTTGCTCCTGTTTAGTCTCTGCTGTGAGGCTGTTAGAAGTTAAAATGTTTTCCAGAGCAGCCAACACTTGCAGTCACTTTAAATTAAGCAGGAAAGAAATAAATTTCTCCTTGTCAGTGAGCACCAGCATTCTCATTCCCAGGCGTGAAGGGAAAAACCCTACTGTACCTGCATAAAAACTCTTCCAGTATTCAGTCTGTCAGCTTAACTTTTGTCCCTCATGCTTAACTTTAGGTTTCAAGCTGACATCATGAAGATAACAGTTTATCAAAATTTATCTCAGATGTTGTTGAATTACAGTCTCTGACTGATGATAAAAGGGCAAATCCTCTTTCTCCATGTGACTCGTGCACATGGACATATAGAGAGAAGTATGTGAGATGAAACTTTTAAAACCAGTTCCCACCTAAACTAACATAAAATGTGGAAAATTTCTGCCCCTAAGGAATTCGATACAGATATGAGGAAACAGGAGGAAAAGAGTTGCATTGCAACAGCAGAAAAAGGCATCTCAACTTTAACCTGTAATACTCGCTGTGCTTGTTACTGCAGAGATCTCAAAGGGAGTAAAGCAACAGGCAAGTGTATCTTAATATAGGAAATGCAAATGTGTAAGGATTATAAATTTCTGCTTACCATATTAGGAAAAGCATCCTTCCCCCTCCAGATCTGTACTGCATTCAATGCTCTTGGGGAGCGTTAGGCAATTTGTAAATCCCAGGTGGTGTTAGGCATGAGGTAGGTGCTTCAGTACTCAACTTCAGCAAGGGAACAATGCTTCTAGGCAGAAAGAACAGCAGATTTTTCAGCATTTACGCATATTTCTAAGACAAAACTTAGGCACTACAGCATACCCAAGTGTTCTAGGAAGAAGCTTGAAGTTATATTAATTCTGTTAACATGGACTATTGTTCTAAGCAGCCCTATGTATCTTAATATTTGCTTAAACCACTATCATTTATCCCTTTAAAACTGACAGGTAATACAAGCAACATGTTTTAGGAAGAGTTTGTTAATATAAAATTGCATTTGGTGCTTAAGCCAAAAATCTAACTAATACAGAAGGGCAAACAATTCCCACCATACTCATCATCCCTTCAAATAGAACTAATACATTGAAGTCCTTTATCTTCAGTCAGCCACATATTAGTCCTCTGTACAGTTTTTCGGACCTCATGGCTGACCTAATAAGGGTGCAGACACACACAAAGCAATGTGTTTAGAAGGCTTTATAGAGAAAGAAGACTCAATAAGATGGTGACTGTGCATTCTAAATAGCACAAGGCTGTCTATGCTACACGTGCACACTTGTATGTTGAGAGGCATGATCAGGCAGACTTCATCAACAGCTGAAGTGCTTGTCCACTTCAATTGCTGAAGCTCTTATACTTCCAGTTTAGCCTGGTCTAAGAGGAGACTATTCACCAGGAAGGGGACCCCCAATTGAACCCAAAAATACTAATGTAGTTTTGTCAAACCCAGGAAGACTGATGATACTGTAAGTTACATGATCTACCCTAGAGGCCAGGAAGAGTTTTCTACCTTGAGCACACCTTCACTTTCATAGAGTAAAACCAGAGGAAAAAGGCTCAGAGGAAAAAAAAAAAATCTTTCCTGTCTCCAAATGTGTAATTCAGGGGGAAAAAAAAAAAAAAATCCAAAGGGTTTCTTCAATGGCTGGACATCAAAGTGAAACTGAGTATATGGAAAAAAAAAGAATTTACCTGAGGCAATTCAAGATGCCAAGCCATGGAGCAAACATTATAAGCTTATGATGTTGCGTCACCTCATTGGAAAGCATTGTGTGAGCAAAGTTGCTTACTGAATTGTAAAATGATACGTGCACTCACTGTTACTATTCACTGTGCAAATTTATGTGTATTTTGGTCCAACACATCTAGCAGATGTTGCCATCCAACAGAAAACTTCTAAAGCATGTGTTATGCAAATGTGGGTCAGATGCCTCATTTATCAATAAATATGAAAAATATTAAAAACTAAGGAGTATATTTCTTAGAGAAAGTTTTATAGATATTTGAGGACAGTGTTTGGTACCTGCACGAGGTGCAAAAGCTACAATTCACTTTACTATAAAACTTGATGTGAATGAAAAGAAATAGCCACATGATGGCAGCAGAATACAGGACACGAGGAAGGGCCTGGTGCCCCTTTTCATGACCAAATAGGAGAATTTGAGGGAAAGACAGGGTGTTACCTTCAATAGCTGTTGGTAAGGAGAGTGTTCTCTACCTGCCTCGTCTGAAACAGGAGCAGCACCAAGAGGACAGTTTTAACCGGGAAGTTACTAAACTACCTTGTTTGATGTAGTAGTTTATTGAGGATGTAGTTGTAGTTCATCAAAGACCAACAGATGTGAAAAGTGGAGTGTTTGCAAGCGAGAAACAGCATATCCTGTTAGTACACATCTTGCTTAAAGGAGTAAGCTGATGAACCAAATGCTGTCCAGTTGTGAAAGACAGCTACACCTCGGAGTCTCCGAATCCTTCTTGGTCCATCAAATAGCTAATTCACATTATATGCGGTTGCATAACTAGGGTTACATGGTTTGCTGTTGCAGACGCAAAGACTGCTAAAACAACAACACTGAAAAAGACAGATCTTTCAATTAACACACAGCAGACACCCTGAGATTTCTGGTCTCTTCTGGATGGACATGTGGGAAGAAATATCTCAAATGCTGTCATAAATGGATGCATCTTATTCTATCATTGGGTTTTGTTATATCTTTTCTATTTCTTCTTTCTGTCTCTTCTTGGTGGCTTTAACTTATTCTTTGTCCAGCTCCCACTACCTTGTTTCTTTTGGACCCTTAGTCAACTTGTTTAATTGCTCCAGTCTTTTGCAGGCCTGTCCTTCTAGTGGTACAGAACCTCAACTATATCATTCATACATGTTATCTTCGTAACAAGAAGTATCAATCTACCAACAGACGTTTGGGTGTTACCAAACTGTTTTGATAGATTGGGATAAGTTCAGTGAGATATGGTGTATCTGAAGTGCTTTCTCTCTCTCTCCTTGCCCGTCTTCTCACCCTGTGCCTCTGCACCCCTGACACCTCTAGCTCATCTGATCTTCCTGGGAGGCCAGGAGCTTTTCCCCAGTAACTTCAGCCATTGGTGGAGGTTTCACACAAGGTGACGCTGGGGCTCTGTTTTCTTCACCTTTCATATCTCCAAGATTTGAGCCACTCTGCCATCTAATAATCTTATCTGGTATGACCTGCCACTGTAAACCACAACACTACTTCACGTTATTCACCAGTCTTGGTCCTGAGGTGCTGCACAAGTGCTACATCGCCAATTATCGCAAATTGTCAAGGCAGCCTTGGGATACTGCAATTCCGAACAAACAGAAAAAGATAATTATACAATGCACAAGAAAGGTGTCAAATTCTTTTCCATGGGATGCTTTGGAGGCCAAAAGCTTACACGGGTTAAATACACAACTGGCCAAATAAAAAACTATCAAAACTATGAAATACAAAGGCATCACCTGAGCTTCAGGTTGCTGAAGAAAAGGAAAAAGTCTGGAGAATAATCACAGTACGGTTCCCCTGGTTTTATAATTTATGAAGTTTTTATCAGCCAGTGTCAGAGAAAAGGTATCAGATTGTCTGAACTTTCGGTCTAACTCTGTATAGGCGTTATTATTTTCTTAGAGTCATGTAAAGTACTTGAGATTTCTTTTCCTTGTAAGCACAACTTTTGAAATTTCTGTTTGCTCTTTTTTCACTGTAAGTGGTGATGGTTGAAAAAAATAATCTTCACAAGGTCTCAGAAACTTCAGAGGCCACAAAAAAAAAAAAAAGTGAATTTTGTGAGATTTTCCTCCCAATTTTTTGGTGAAGCTCATAACCTGCACTGATGTTTTATAATGAGAATCACTGGTATAAAATGGTTGCTTAAGTGAACAAGCAGGAAGAAAGAATTAAAAACAATCTATAATTTGTAAACTGAAAATACTTTTAATGTTTAAAACATGTGGATCAACACACCAACTTAAATCTCTCTTGCTTGAAAACATAATGGTGAAGGGGTTAAATAGGCAGCCCCAGTTTTCTCTCATACACAGCTTGCTTGCTTGTGCAGGATCATGTAATTTAAAGGTCCCACCTATCTCATCAGCTTTGAACCTCATTCTCTCTATTAAACTGTATTGTAAGGATTATCTTTGGAGAAGTGATTTCAGACAAAGAAAGTAGTGTCTATGTGTTTGGGGAGCAAGGGCCAGGTGTTAAAGAATCAGATATGAAAATCTAAAAAGCAATTATTGGCAGAAATCTTTCTGTACAGAATATACCGCACATTTCCTAAGGTGCTGATGTGAGGGTGCTGTGGGATAAGGCAGCTCAGTCCCACGCAGCCGCTCACTCACTCCCACATGGTGGCATGGGGCAGAGAATTGGAAGGGTGAAAGTAAGGAAACTCATGGGTTGAGATAAAGACAGTAAAAGCTGCATATGCAACCAGAGCAAAATAAATAATTCATTCACCACTTCCCACTGACAGGGAGGTGTTCAGCCATCTCCCGGAAAGCAGGGCTCCATCACACGTAATGGTTACTTGGGAAGACAGAGAGCATAACTCCAATTTCCACCTTCCCTTCTTCCTTCTTCCCCGAGCTTCTATAGCTGAGCACAACGCCATATGACATGGAATACCCGTTTGATCAGTTGGGATCAGCTGTCTCAGCTGTGTCCCCTCCCAGCCTCTTGTGCACTCACAACCTACTCTATGATGGGATAGAGTGAGAAACAGAAAAGACCTTGGCACTGTGCGAGCACTCTTCTGCAACAAATAAAACATCCCTATGTTATCAACAGCGTTTTGGTCAGAAACCCAAATCATAGCACCAGATGAACTACTGTGAAGAAATTTAACTCTATCTCAGCAGATACCAGTACGGAGGGACACACACCACTGTCATTCTTAAAAGTGGTGGTATTTTTCAGCAGTACATTTTCCTTTTTCATGGAATTTCATGGACCTGAAGTAGAGATTGCTTTTTTTCCTTTTTCCCGCACAGTATGTACATGAATGTCTCAGAAGTTTTATTAACTGGCTGCAGGAGCTCCAGAGCAGTGAAAGCACCATGAGTTCAAATGCTTATTGGGTCTGTTAAATTGCACTGTAAATCTCCCACAATGTTGTATCAAATCTGGAGGATGTAGAGAAGACTTATTGATGTAGCTTATCTAACCCAATGTCTAAGAACCCACCTAAGGTGAAAACACCAGGCTAAGATCTATTTTGCTGTATATAAAATGGTATATGTGAGATAAATTTTGCTGCTAGTTAGAACAATCAATTAATTCCTTCATGAAAGATAAATACTTCTGGAACATCAATATATGCAAAAAAGCACACACAGAGATTTCCATTAGAAAAATAAGTTAGTCATTATGTTCAACTCTAGGCTACTTATGAATACAGCGGATATTGTCTCAATACCTGAATATTTCTGTTAATGAGGGATATTTTTGTTAAGAGGAAGATTATGAGTATATCCAATACAGAAGAGTTCAGCTTGCTAATGCTTATAGTTTTCAAATGGTCTGTTCATATGTCTAAGTAGATAATTAATAAAAGTTGAATAGCACAGTATCAAAAGACATCTGTGTTAGCTGCAGAAATATAATGAAGGCAATTTAGTAAGTTTCAGAACAAAACCTGCAAATATTTCCTCAGTTCAAAAGACCTGACTGAATCTTCAATAAGAATCTTCTTAACTCACTGCAGTGGTTTGCACATATGGTACTTTCTACCCACAAACTTCTTAAAATGCGCCTTAGGGACAAGGATTGTACTACAGGTGTATTTTCAAATGTCGTCATAAAAAATGGGATAAACAGCTCATCAGTCAGCCAGAACAGTGAACAAAAGGGTCTTTAGTTCATGGAATGATCTAATCTTTAATTGTCCTATTTGGCAAGGGCACACAGGACTCCATCTTTAGTTGTGATAACGGGTGAGTCCTTTATAAAGTCAAGGAAAAGTGATCAGTATCAGGGGTTGACTGAGGTCATGGTGCTGCAAACTGTAAAACTCAATGAAAGAAAAATCTTTTGCTTACTCTTATAATGGGCTGGATCAAACCTAGCGTTTGACTAGAAATCCATTGATTTGGGATTTTTATTAAAAGAGCTCTTATTTTTATCTGACTTTTCAGCACTTGAAAATCTTGCAGCGACAAGTCTGTACAGTAACCTACCTATTATTTTGCAACTTTTGTCTCCAAAAAGGGAAAAGTTCGAACAAATTTAATTTAGGCAGTAAGCAGCACTCTAGGACTATATTAATTAGCTTAAAATATTTGTGAAAGAGTGTAAGATATTGTATGTTATAAAGAATGACTTTTGGGAATTATTGTTTATCATCAATCATAACACAAAACCAGAGAATTACACTACAAAATTAAGAGGTAATGTACTCAAAATAAAATATGAAAAAATAAAAGTGAATACTTTCTCACAATACTAACAATTGCCAAAGGAAACACTGAAGGAAAAAGAATATAATAACGAGAGGTAAGAAGAAATTTTACATTTATGCAGAGAGCAAAAATTACAGAACTATAAATGTTATTTCTAAAAATATATTCTGGAAGAGATATTAAAACACGCTTCAGGGCTCAAAACAGTACCTCACTAATAAGTAACATGATGAAACTTAATCTATGGGGGCTGATTACTCTTCCAAAATATCTAAAATTGCCTCCTGTTAAAAATCATAGATCAAAAGGACTCAAATAAAAACTGTCAGTGACAGTTTTCCATGGGTGACAAATTTATATAGATTTCTCCTAGTTACAAGAAGGGGAGACAAGGGGAGAGGAGAGGAGAGGAGAGGAGAGGAGAGGAGAGGAGAGGAGAGGAGAGGAGAGGAGAGGAGAGGAGAGGAGAGGAGAGGAGAGGAGAGGAGAGGAGAGGAGAGGAGAGGAGAGGAGAGGAGAGGAGAGGAGAGGAGAGGAGAGGAGAGGAGAGGAGAGGAGAGGAGAGGAGGAGAGGAGAGGAGAGGAGAGGAGAGGAGAGGAGAGGAGAGGAGAGGAGAGGAGAGGGAAATATATTAATCCTTTGGAGACAGTCCAAGGTTAATCCAACTCTAGTTTTACTTATTTGTACATGGGGGCATGTGGGTCTTGGGACTGGGTGGATGCCCTTTATAGAAATAGCTTGAGAGGCTCTGACTCACATTGCTGCTATGAGTCACAGTAACACTGGCAAGGACTACTAACTAGTTAACTATATTAATTTTATACAAAAGCAATAGAAACACAATAAAATACATTAATGAAAATAGCATAAGCTTACAAATAATACTTTAATGCAAAGCTGTTACTCTATGCAATCAAATAGCATAAGAAAAGTTTTTTAAAATTTGTTCCCAGGCTGTTGTTTGTAATGAATGCAATCTGCTTGATGGGTCCTGATTTGAAGTTTTTTAAATTGGTAAATGTCCTTATGGGTATGAGGGGTCCAGGTTCTTTGTGCAAATGCTTCTGAAATAAGATTATTTGGTTTGGACAATTTGAAGTACTTTTTTGTTGTTGTTTTTCTTTTTAATTTAAAAATTAACTTAAAAATGTAACCATTTTCTCTTATTTTGTGAATAACTCAGAGAACTAGACAAAATAGGCAGTCCAGTTTTAAGTTTTAATAAGATGTAACGTGATGAATGTGTTTTCATTAGCTGGAGGTGAATTTATAGAACACGCAGTTACTCATGAGAAAGAAAAAGTATCTGCAGTACCAGCAAATCTTTCCTGCATAATCAGAGAAAGTTGGAATCATACTCAACCCACCTGTTCTCAGTCTTCAGGACTGCTAAAATGGCACCAAAATTCCCAGCTCCCTAAGCTTATAATTTACTTTCTTGTAAGTTTGTAGCTCAGTAGTCTTTAAAACTGCAGCTAGAACCTGCTATTTAAACAAGGTTTATTATATGAATACAAACATATATTACAGAAAGCAAGCTGGAACAATCTGGGATTCAGATTCACATCTTACTGATTATTAAAGAGGAAATGATATTAATTTAATCTTATTTCATGTTAGCTATTTTTCAGCCTCATGGAAGTGCTATTAAAATCAGATTTTGATTGTAGTAGTGAGTGGAATACCTAGCTGATCACCAGAAATATCAACATTTACTGCACAGCTGATGCTTGAAAAGCAATTGGAAAGAACCTTAGAATAGTGATTGAGACACTTCTGAAGTACGTGAGAAACTAACAAAGGTAATAAATATAATTTCTTTTCCAATCTGATTATAAAAAGAAGAATCGCCAAACAGAATTTTTTAATTAGACTCATACTGGCCCTCCAGGCAAAATATTTGAAACTGGAAGTGGGCTGAGAAGGCATCTGACTAGATGGCCACTGTGACCTCAGGTCAACATCTTTGGCTTTAATTTATCCATTTATTTAAAATTAAAAAGTAATCTTTCCCAACCTGAGAAGAAAAAAAATGTAACCCAGTAAAAATATTTAAAGCATTACTTTCTTTCAAAATGCAAACTCTTCTATCATAATCTATGCAATTAAATTCTCAAAATTACTGTCTTCATTTTCTCAGTTTGGAGCCTTTTGAGATTCTCTGGGTTTCATATGGCTGCAGGGACATCAAAATACATTCAGCAAAAGAGGTCATTTCTGGTTCAAAGCTGGAAGCTAGCTCTGTGGGGGTTTCCAACAGCTAGCTACCATGGCTGGTCGGATGGCTGGTCCGTCCTCTAGAGCCCACATTAGAACACGCCATGAAACTGCGCGCTATGCACATATCACAAGGAGCTACTAGCAGGTAGACAAAATCAACCATCTGGAGAAAGGAAGGAATGGTAAGGCAAGGGAATGCAAAGGAAATGAGTCAGCTGAAAATTATTAATTTGAGACACAAGCATAAAAATTTTCAAAAGTTCGCAGAATAAAGATAGAAACTCAAAGTGTTTGAATGAAATTAATAAAATTCTAGTATTCTAATGTGATAATTGGAATCAGAAGTGTGCAAACCCAGAACTCTGTCATGAGTACATCATTTGTATTGTGACTGTATTGTGAATATCAGTGTTATCACTTGATTTGCAGAAGATCATGAGGAAAGTTTCCTGCACCAGACTGTGCTCTGACAGTTTCTTGTGAGAACACGTGCAGGTAAAGTGCTCCATCTTTAGGTTTTTTTCCCTTGATATTAATGTCAGTCATCAAAAGAGTAACTGGCATTAGCAGAGAAATCAAAGGGCAACACATCCCGTCTTCATTTAGACTGGGCCTGAGAATAAACTACATGCTTTTTTCTTCATGAACTCCAAGACTGATGGTTCCTCATTGATGCACTGGCTGCTTGCACAGTCCCGGAAGAGCAGCAGGGTACATTTTGATCACTCGGTGTTGTACCTCCTACTGCTGGATTCAATTGAGTTGCTCGTAGTACGGAAAATTTCTCATACAGGTAACCTGCATAGCAGGATGTCACAAAACTCCATCCGTCAGTAGCGAGCAGCAGAATGGGAGACAACTTAGAATAACTTGGAAAATAATCAGGTGAAGTGTTATGGCTTATTATCTCTTTTTACAATCACGAAGTTTGTAGCATGTGTGGCTATATCCTAAATTATTGCTTGTACATTGTTCCAGATATAAGAGGAGAAATGATAGAGTAACATTGTCTGTAATGCTAATGAGTATTGAGTGAGAAAATGAAAATAGAAATTAGCTTAAAACTATTTTAGTTTTTCTTAATGTAGCCTATCAAAAGATGTACCTCTGGGAGAACAGAAATTATTTGAAAATCCTGGGTTTAAATTAGGGAGGAGTTTGGAGGAAAAAAAAAAATCACATTTTTGCATAAATAGATAGTGATAAATATACTCAATATTAATTTAAAGTATTTTCTTTTCAAAGATGAACAAGTTTAATAAAAAAAGCAGGATCAAAATCTCCAGAGAACAAGTTATATTTCATTTTAGGAAGAATGAACTCTCTATTGTATGCTGGGGTTTTTTGGGGGGGAGGGTGCTGGAAAACCACAAACTGATAGTTTCTTGATATTAAACCAAAAGCAAAATTTGATAACTATCTACACAATTCAGAAGAGGCATTTCAGTGATTAAATACAGCCACCTGTGAAGGCTCTTAAGTTACCCCTTTGGTTGTTCGATAAACTCTGCGCAGTTCTCAATCAAGTTTATGGCACTAATGCAAAATTAAGACGACCCCTGTCTGTCCCAAAGAAAACCGCAGAAACTGTGAAATTAAAAGGAACACAAGAAGTAGTAAGAGGAAAAAAATAGTTTGGTACTTATTTATTACGGCACTTGTGGTTCCAAATGACTAGAGGATGTGTAAAATTGGTAAAGTTGAATGAGTTATTCCCTGGCCAAAACTCAATGAGTGATCTAATGTCAGTGTGTAAGGGAAATGTGCCAGCAGAACTGAAGAAGAAGAAAGCAGCATGAGTACAGATTAATTTAGGAGTGATATGCTCAAATGGCTGCGGGAGTTAAATTTGTTACTTTTTCTGACAGAAGACAGAAAACAATCCAACTTTCACTTCCAGTCTGACGTAAAAGCAAAAGAAAATGTGTCTGGTTTTCCAACTTAGGAAACATTCTGATCTATAGAAAGTGACATAAATGTCCATAACTGAAGATACAAATCACTTTTACTGGATTTTGCAAAGTACCTTCTTGGAGCCGTTTCAAAACTTGTACATTGCAGTAAACAAAAACGGGTGTTCTTTTTTGGTAAGCTCCATGACCAGTAAATCCATTAACCTTGGGACATAGATTCCTCCCCTATTCCTTGTTTTTTTTCCTCCACTCCAGTATCTTGATATGTCCCATGGCTTCCACTGGAGTAAGGGTATTACCCTTAAGTCTCTACAGTGTTCTTGGATTTTCTCTATCTGTTCAAGTTCTACACTTGGCTTTTTACAAGCACACTCATTTTTTTCTGTATTCTAACATTTTCCAGCTGCAGATCTCCCTGAAACTTTTCCCGTTTCAGCCATGGCCCTCCTGAACCACCCTTTCCCTCATGAGTTTACTGTCCATACCCGGTCTGCCAAAAGGCATCAGCAAATCTTGCTGTGGTTGGGGGGTTGACTCGTTGTCTCATGTGAATTACTGTCTGGCCTTAGATCGTCTGTTTCTCTGCAGCTAGGCAGTCAGACAGAAGGGATAAAGTTGAGTTACAGCCATCTACTTTCATAAAAAATCAAAGGAATTGAGTGGCTTTGAGGTATCTAGACATTGTCAGTATAGCTGCAAAAGATGAAAATGTATTTAAAAGTTACTAGGGGAAAAGGGGGGCTGAATGCCAATGAAACAATATGTTCACATAAACCCGATTTCCTTCAGAAGCCGGGCTAAAAGCAGTCAGTAAGTGGGAACAGTATCTGGCCATCTGAATTTAGTACGTTCAGCCGCTGAGGCATTCAAAGCCGTGGAAAGAGTATTTAAGGGTTACTGATCCCAGAGCTATAGCCAATTAGAACAGATACCGGGAAGAGTAAAACTTTCATGCTCAGACATGAAACAGAGATTTGCTAAAAATTGATTAACGTCATATCCTTGTAGTATTAAAGATGGATGACAAGCTTCTGGCTACACTGTTTAAAATCTTACCAGAGTACATGCTTGCTGTCTACAGAGCCACTACGTTTTCTGCAGAATAAACCAATCAAAGAAAACCTTTCACATTTGACCCACAGGCTAATATGACAGATGCCTGCAAAATCATTCATATGATCTTTTCATGGTTATTAGACGTTGTACATTGTTTTGTCGCTGTCTTGGGGTATCGCAGTGTTGTGATGAACATCTTTTGCTCTTCTCAGTTGGAAACAGGAGCACTGTTCACCCACAGATCTCGGTCCAGCATCTCATCGAATACCCAGCATGGTATCTTACATAATTTATAGCGGAAAGAGGCAAGTATACAAGGGTTGCTAAATGAATGAGGTAGGTAAAAAATAGAAGACAAAAGAGGAAAATGAAAAATTGAGAGAAAACTCAGTTTATTATTTCTTGTAACATTTAATCCAATGAAGTGTTGATAGGTCTCAAACTTAGTTTAAGTATCCACTAAGCAAGCAAAGAAAGCATGACATGGAAATGTGGCTCTTCAAAGTGAATAAGCTGGGTTTACAGTGAAATAGCTAGCCCATACATAAATGACTACGTCTTTATTTTTAGCAGATGCGTACACACTACAACTGAACTCAGACAGGCCTACTGCTTATAAAGTACCTCAGAAAGGGATGGGCAGCCCAAGGACAGGCGGTGGATTAGCCAGGCCGTTGTTTCAGCTCCTTAGTCCCAGTTCACAAAGGTGAAGTTTTTCAGTGCACACCAGCATAAACTATGTGTTGTTATGTAAAAGTACTGAGAAATCAAAACTAGAAGTCCAAGCACTTCATATCTTGAGGTTCAAGAAGGCCAAGGGCCAGGCACTTGGGTGACAACAATCCCCTGCAGTGCTACAGGCTTGGGGAAGAGTGGCTGGAAAACCGCCCAGCGGGAAGGGACCTGGAGGTGCTGGTCGACAGCCAAATGACTATGACCCAGCAGTGTGCCCAGGTGGCCAAGATGGCCAACAGCATCCTGGCTTGTATCAGCACTAGTGTGGCCAGCAGGAGGAGGGAAGAGATTGTCCCCCTGTACTTGGCACTGGTGAAGCCACACCTTGAGTACTGTATCCAGTTTTGTGTCCCTCACTAAAAGAAAGACATCTGAGGTGCTGGAGCATGTCCAGAGAAGGGCAGTAAAACTGGTGAAGGGCCTAGAGCACAATTCCTCCGAGGAGTGGCTGAGGGAACTGAGGTTGTTTAGTTTGGAGAAAAGGAGACTGAGAGGAGAACTTATCACTCTCTACAACTACGTGAAAGAAGGTTGTAGCGAGGTGAGGGTCAGTCTCTTCTCCCATGTAAGAAGTGACAGGACTAGAGAAAACGGCCTCAAGTTGCACCAGGGGAGATTTAGGTTGGATATTAGGGAAAATTTCTTTACTGAGAGGGTTGTGAAGCACTGGACAGGCTGCGCAGGGTGGTGGTAGAGTCCCCATCCCTGGAGATACTTAAAAGACATATAGATGTGCCACTGAGGGACTTGGTTTAGGGACTCTGGCAATGCAGAGTGAATGATTGGACTTGATGATCTTAAAGGTCCTTTCAGCCAAAATTTCATCACCCACAAATCTCAAGGAAGGGACCTGTTTTAGGAATAATCATAAAATATTTTGTACAAACTAAATGATGTTAGGATGTAGCTAACTATAATAAAATATTTGCTTCTGTTCCTTACAAAATATATCTCAATTTCTCATGTGAGAACACTACGTGCTTCCATATGTAGGCTGAAATTATCAAAAACCTATCAACTACCATGGTGGCAACATGAACACTGTAAAGGCAGTATGGTCACCAGGGGTTATATTTTTAGGGTCATTCTGAAATCTCTGGTTTTAAAAAAATCAGGCTAATTGAGTAGTGATTAACAACAACAACAACAAAGTCCATATCTTATATACATCTTTTTGTTTTGGAATTAGACTTAAAGGTTTTGTCATATTTTATGATGGGCTACATCACCCATCCAATGTACATGAGAAGCAGGGCCATTTTGCTCCATCAATTAAACACCATCCATTAAGGCTTCTAATTTTGGAATAACCAATCTCTTCCTAATGTTTTGGGAACCCTGGAAAACCATAGTTTTGATGCTGTGGATGATCTTCCAAAGTCGCGGACACAAAAGATTGTTGGAGACCTTAAATTTGTCTCACCTTATGACTTATCCGAATTAAAAAATAGAGGCTTTTATATACCCCAATCAGCAAAATACTTGTTCCCATAGAGAAATAAACCTAATTTTAACTTAGCCCTTGTTTTTCCCATGTTAATATTCTTATTTAAATAAGATTCTTTCCACCGAAAACTTGTTTGATGTTTCTGCTTCTGTTTAATGATAGGAGATATGCTGTGTATTCAGCTAACAAAATGAAGCATTGTGCAAATTAACATCAAGGAAGTCCTCAAGTGAGTTAGAGGGTGGATTGCATAATGAGGATCTGAGATCAAGGGCCTGAGTTGTGATGGTTCTCTTCTGAGGGCATATTTATGCTGCATCTGTGCAAAGTAGTATAGAATGTTATGCTAGAATAAATGTCTGTGATGAAGGAGACGATCCTCACTGAGGAATCAGAGGACATTTTGCCTATAATTCAGAGACCGACCACTAAATGAAATAATGTTCCACAGAGAGATGGAAGAATAAGGCTGGAGATGCATGAGGAAATATGAGGTGCACGTGCAAACTGGGAAGTTAGACTTCTCAGGATGGATCACATTAGAAAAACATCAGATCTACGGGAGGTTTTTTAAAGTGTTTTTGGATGTATCTACCAAAAAACCTCTGCAGTAACTGTCCTTCGTACACAAATACAACTATTTCCAAAGAGGAATGTATACAGCAAATCAGACTGGTGATGGTTTTATTTTCTTTTAACGTGTTGGAATATAACTTAGGCAGATTAAGAACTTGCTCATGTCCCATTCTGAGATTCTGTAATAAGCATAAGAATTTCCATGGTTTAGACAGCTCTCCCCAGCTAACAATGCAGTAAATTACCATTTTGAGGCAGGGACAGTGAGATTTATTCTCCTCTACAGGTAGTTCATGTATTTTGAACTCTCTTCTTTTACTAGTAATATGTCTGTTTTAGTTTCTGTGACCTCAAATTTGAGCACTAAAGTAGCTACCCAGGTGTTCATGCCAATTCCTAGTTTTTGTCAATGAACTTGTTATGTAAAATCCTTTACTTTTTCCTTCTGGAAAACAATTCTGTTTTTTATTTGGATTTGTGTTCATAAAAGGTCAAACTTAGAATACAATAGCTTTATGTTATCAAAATTAAATATTTGAGCTGAAAAGACAACTTTCAAGAGGTATTCCATTGGCAGTTTTGGATTTGGTTTTGGGTTTTTTTTTTTTGAAGGGCTTTTTATCAATTGCAAAGAATATCATTTGCCAAGACTGTGGCAGCTCTCTGTAGTAAGGTCAGCAAAATCCATGCCTCCACCACTTTATCATGACCTGGAGCTTTAACAAGCTATTTCTAAGAAGCTACGAGTGAGAGTTAGCAGGTGAAAACTCACTCCAAGGAGGAAAGCAAGTCCATCAAGAACATGCCTGAGCAGAAGGGCAATAGCAGCACTTAGCCATGGGCTGAAGGGGCACTGCAGGCACCAGGGCTGTGACTGGAGGGTGCAGAAAAGACGCCCGAGGTGACAGGGACCAGGACCCAGAAGGCATTAGAGCACGAGGCAGAGGGAGAACAACAGGGAGGAAACAGTCTCACGGCAGCTGGCTAAGACCTGCTTTGGCTGTGACAGGGCACGAGGAAGCTTCTCTGCCTATTGCTGGTCTCATTACACCCCTAGGAGGCATATTTGTCCCCATCCATATCTATCAGTTTATAGACATCCTTGTGACAATAAAAGTGTCACAGAACACATGAAATAAGGACTCTCATTGTTTACAGACCTTGAGCGCAGAGCTCCTTGCATGCATAAACATATTCGTTCTTATCCCCTTCCTCAACAAGAAATGGGCGCTGAATCATTCTCATCCAAATGTCACTGAACTTCTGGTTTAGGCTGCTGGCAGTTCAGCTCTCAGAGCCAGTGTCCAGGGACACACAACTCTAATAAATTTGATGGAAATAACACTGCTGGTTGATTGACGTAGACAGTGACAGCAGGTATCAGACTTATGGTCCATATGACTGCTCTAGTACAAGCTCAAATCCTCAAAAGCCAAATACTATCAGAATAAAGAAAGAAATCCTGTGCTTTTTACTGTTCATTTCGGTTAAATCTGTATTTTCTGTTTTCAAACTATTTATTGCTGGGACGAATTAATATATGCAGTCTCCTGCTGACAGATTCTATCTGTCTAGCTCCTCTGATATGGTGGAAAAAAACATGGGAGATGTGGGCATTTCAGTTGTAGCTGTAGCACATTATGGGTTTTATTTTGGATATAACAATGGAGACTTAAACTTTTGTGAGCAACAAACTGTCACTAGGGCAATGAATCCAAGGACTCTATATAAAGGACTACTCTAAGCTGCAGAAAATTCGTTTGACATTACGTTAAAAAAATATCTGTCTGTTGGGAGCCAGCAGTGGCTGTCACGTTCTTCCTAAAAAATCCTTCAGCAGACAACGGCTGAAACGTTTTCCATCAATCCAAATCAGCCTGGTTACTTGTAATGTGCAGTTGAAGACTTTCAGCGTGTTATCAGTTATTCCCGGGTTTTATACTTCGGGGTTTGTCAGTTTACACATCCATGTTCCTCTATAAGCCCATGTAAGATATCCCAAAATCCTAATGCTAGCCAGGAAAATCATTCATATATTTCACTAGACTGTCAAACACCTGATTAGTATTTATGGGTGAACATGTGAAAAGTCTGCCTTTAGCATGCAGCTATCACTACCTCTTGTTCCTCATGTTTTGGATGCCCCATGCCTGGAGGGGTTCAAGGCCAGGTTGGATGGGACTTTGAGCAACGTGATCTAGTGGAAGGTGTCCCTGCCCATGGCACGGTGGTTGAGATGTTCTTTAAGGTCTCTTCCAACCCAAACCATTCTATCATTTTGTGATAATAACCCACAGCATGTGAAGGCTCCATTATGTTTTGGGGGAGGGCAACTGAAGCAATTCTATAAATCAGAACCAAAACTGAACACAATTTGAATAGAATTTTCACTGTGCCTATTCAAGCAACCTGACCTCTTGCTGTTTGTAACAGTGTTTGGACAAGCTTTTCAAGGAATTTGGCTGAAGCCAGTAGCCAGGACAACACTTGCATGAATCGTAAGGGTCTGAACAATCACAGTGATTTCTAGGCAACCAACCATAAGATCTAGACAGGAGACTCGGAAGTGCTTCTGCAAATTGGGCCAGACTTCAGATGTGTAGCAGCAACACTGTAACATTTGACTTGTGTTTACTTATAACGTTTTGAATATCTGCTCTTCAAATATTTTTTCCTGGACTGTAAGACTTTGGGGATACGAACCTTCTGTTAATTCTACATTCAAATGGTGGTGGGAAGTAGGCAAAGAGGAGCTGGGTAACGAACAAGGCTAACTGGTGATGTTCCCACCTCGTCCCTGGTAAATTGACATCTCAAACTTCCTATTCTGCAAATCGCTTTGAATCCTTTATAATGATAACGCATTTCAAATAAAGAGGATTCTTCTAATTTGGTTTAAGAGAAATCTATCCAGCTCTGACACTTGGTATATTTTTGTCTCTCTGAGGTATGGACCTCTACACCTGAGCTTCTGTTCTGGGCTTCTTTAATAATCATTGGAGAAACATATGCCTTTCTAAGGTATCTTAAGCAGCTTCTCAAAACAAGCCAGATTCCCTGAAAAGGTATTTCTTCCGCATGATAATAAAGGGATAATAAAGTAAATATACCAGACACAGATATCTGCATTTTGGTTATCTAATGTTAAAGGAAAAGTCCACTCAGTCTGACTCAGATTCTTGTCTGTAAAATCGCTGCTTCACGTAGTATGACTTATCTTGAAATGTTTGATCTTTTAAGCTTTGTGTTCTGCATTTCTCTTTCCTGAACTGCATTCAATTTATTTAAACTATTTCCCTAATTTGTCAAGATCTTTTTAAGCCTGTCCTCATATATATTTACAGACCCTCACAGCTTGATGTCATTGGAAATTTAATAAGAACACTACACTATTTAATCATTGACTACCTACTCAATGATTCAAGTCACTAATGAGAACACTGATGAGAACTGGGCAAAGACTGATCTCTGCAGAACACTACTCAATACGTAATGCTAGCCATCAAAGAACCATTAGTAACTACTAAATATGGTTTCCTAATCATTTGTATATCTGCCTGATAGTAATTTCATGAAGACCTCACTTATCCATTTTGTTTATGAAAACGTCACACAAAACAGTTAAAAATGAGTAGTGAGATCAAGGTATACAATATATATTATTCTGCATACTCAGTACTTCTTATCAACACAGACGGAAATTCAGAGGGTATGATAAGTTCTTGGCAAATTTATATTAGTTGTTACTAATCCTCTTGCTATTTGTGGTGTTTATAAAATATATGTTTCCATATTTTTGTTATTGCAGAAACTGCAGAAACTGCAGTTAAGAAAAATGGTCCATAATTTCCAATCTCTCCCTTAACCCTCTTAAAGATAAACTTTATATTTGCCCTCTTTTCTTCAGGGGCTTGCTCTAGATTAAGCAGCACTATCAGTCTGAGTAACCTTTCTAGGTCTCTTTCCTATCAAAACAGAAACAACTTTTTGTCTATCTCCAGATCTTGCCGTGATGTGGAGGTATATACAACATGAAAATAAAATGCAATAATGTCAGTCTTATCTAAAGATTACTAGGTGAGCCCCACAATTAGTGTTTGTAAGATAATTTTTATTTGGTCCAGAAAATTATAACAAGTTTAATTTAAATCACTAGTCTCTACCCAGTTCTTCTCTTTTGCTCTCTGAGTTACTGCCCATTTACCAAAGGTCTCAGTTTTACTATACAAAACCTCATATGGGTTACACAAAAGAAGAGTTTCCATTTTAAATGCCTAAGAAGTCCTGGTCATTAGCAATTTTAAAGAAATATATTTATATGTACAATGAGACTGATTTTAATTCAACCTGGGAAGGCAGCTAAACTCCGTGAAAATTCACGCCAAAGTCACTCTATAGTAAGATGTATGAGCTCCATGATGACTCTTTCTCAACTAAAATAAGTTTAACTCAGTCTGCTCTTTTAATAAATGAAACAAGTTTTGTCATTTAGGGTATTTATAATACAGTTATCTCTTTACTGTTCATGGAATGGTGGTATCTTAACAACAGCAATGAAAAAAGTTCTACTCTGATCTCTGAAATATTCTCTGTAGCACCTGTGTTGTTTACAGTGATTCTGTATGTGATAAATAATTCTAAAGTAATCTGAAATATCGGTTTATAGAGCATTCTCAAAAAGTTTTCAAGAGGCATCAGACACCATGAAGGTGTGGGAGTAGCCAAGCCCTGGAACAGTTTGCCCAGGGGGAGGCTGTGGATTCTCTGTCCTTGGAAAAGTTCAGACTGGACTCAGCTAAGCCATGAGCAATCTGCTTTCACCGGATCTATTTTGAACTAAACCAAGTAAAATGAGAAATAAAAACCATATTTTAAACAGTGAGATTGACAAGCCAAACCGAGATTTGTTTTCATCTCTTGATGTCTGCTGTTGCAGAGGTATGATTTTGTCAACAAATGTCTGATCTCAACAAACAAAATTAAAAATATTCTAGGAATTGCGTTGTGCCTAAAAACAAGATGAGCTCTTGGTTTCTTTTGCAGAAAATTATTGTTTCATTAATCCCAATTTTCTGTGGAACATAACACTGTATTTTGAAAAAAATGCTTTATCTTTTTGATTTCTTATTTTGTCTAATCATTTGAAAGTATTTTCCGTTTACATTTGTGTTTACTTTTCCATGTGAATTGTTACTTACGGAAATTAATATCTAAAATATAATTTCTAGAAGTATACAGTTGCTTCTATTTACAAGAAACATTGCAGAAATGTTGAATCATATTTCCTGAACATAATGAAGAAACAAGCTATCATTTAAATAATATTACATTTGAAGAAGAGAGGAAATAATACAGGAATAACAGGAAATTTTGCACGGCCATTTTTAAACCTTCAGATACTTACCCATACCACTTGGAATCTACCTTATAATAAATGAAGTAATTTTTTATTATTCATCACTAAAAATTCCAGAAGGCTACTTCTGCTCCTTTTAATTTTTTTGTTCCTTTGGTATCACTGTTTGTACTTCTGGGCAAAATAATTTGACAGTCATGTCAAAAAATGAATATGGAACAATTTGACAGGTCTCTCTGGGAAGATCAGAGAAGCTCCATTGCGCAAGAAAACAGAGATAAGACAAAGACCAGAGTTACTGAGTGGAGGGAAAGAAAAGACGGGTGCTAATTACTCTGCAGTTTCTAAGACTACACTTCATTTTTCATCTGAAAGGTAAAACTATGTACTGATCCTCATAATTTGTTAAGTCAAGTGGACTTTTTTCAAGATCTGATTACTTTAATGAGTATGTAGTTTCATTCACAGTTCCATCTACCTAATAAAGGGCAAGAAAATGCTTAATTATCTGCTGTCTAGAGGAGAAATCATGTTAAGTGACAGAATTCTGTGATTTTTGACCTTTCAGGTACGAGGCACATGTGAAGGATTATTTGTCTGTTCAGGTCAGCTTATAGGATTTTCCTTAACTAATTACTCTTTCAATCTTGGCTGACTAATTTCTTTCCTTTTTACACGCCTGTGCCCATCAAATTTTGAAAGCATCTATTGCCTTGCCTTGTGCGAGACATATCTTGATCACAGAAAGTTGCTCCAAAAAGCTCGGGGAAATCAGTTGGTACGAGTTGCAACGAGTCACAAAGCTGCATAGGAAGTAAGCAGGTTCTTCTTGTGTTAACTTATTTACACTGCAGAGTTTACAGCGATTTATTACATCCCGCTCAGACTATGCGATACAGCGAATATACTAACCTGAAGGCAGGGTACCTGGAAACCATCAAAAATAAGTGTCATAATAGGCACTGCAGACATTCAGTAGCTGGAAAACATGACTGAAATGAACGGTTTGAAAAGGGCGTTTTTCTGCCTGGGCTCTGAGAGGCAGACAGATCCCATGCAGGAGAGTTTCCAAGAGAACAGCACAGGGGTACATGCGTAGCAGATGTGACTCAACGTGTCTGTTGCCAGAGAGGTGCCATTTAGCTCTGACTATGAAATCAATTCCTTTTATTAGCAGCCTTACCAGAAAGCTGGCTGCCCTCTCTTGAAGATAAATGCTCTCACCAGTTCAGCAGTCCCTGCAGGCAGCATGAAAGGACCATGTGCACAGGAGTTTCAATGAAAACCAAAGCAGAATTGTACTGGCCAGTTTCAGTGTGACCAGTGTTGCCTTGGTTATGACCAAATAAACACAAGGAAAGAGACAAGTGGGTGTAACAGAGTACAATTCATCTGTCTGTCTTGCCAGAGATAGTTCCCAAATGCACATTTGCAAGCAAAGGTTTACATAACTTCTGCCAGCTCTTTCCAAAGCACTTCTAACCAAGATGGGTCACTGTAATGGGGAAAATATCTACTGTTTTTCAATCTTTCCTTTCTCCTTCTGTAACGTTTTGTAACTTCTTTACCTTAGTACAAGTTCGAAAGGAAAAAGGGCCTTCATCACCATTCCTGTTTTTCATCAGATCTCAGTTGAAAGATACTCTGCATGTTTATGAACAGAAATTCATCAAAATAAATAATTCCATACGTGTAAGAAAACCCACAGAATGATTCTATATAAGGCATATGTCTTATACAGTTGAGACAATAAATACTTAACTAAAATAGCTCAGAGTTATTAATTGCAGCATAATAAACCCAGTTATTTTCAAATGAAGCATTACTAATATGATACAATGTACGATAGGTATCAATATACAGAATTCATTTACCTCTTTATGTTCACTTTTAGCAATTAAAGAAATCAACAGATGCTCTACTTCACAACTGTCGATGTGAGCAAAACATACCTTCTGAGAAAAGTTTATGTAAAGCAGTAGACCTACGTAACCAGTCCGAAGGTTGGGACTTTAACTCCTGCAGACGTAGTTTGCGCTACTGGACATTTCCTGGAGAAACATAATACTAAAAATCTTCAGCCTTGTCCTTCAGCTGTGTGAAAAGTAGCAGAGAGATGAAGAAGAGGAGGGCCTACAAAACAGGGAACAGGAAAAGTATCATAAAAATGAGAGAGAGAAGGAAGAATTTAAATAGTAAAATAGTCATGAATAGCATCTGAACACCCCAGATGACGGGCAGAATCTTAGAGTGGGCTTCTTTCCCTGAAATTTAGCCGCATAAAAGTACAAAGGCAAGACATTCAGATTACCTCTATTGTCAATGAAGAAACACAGGCATATTGGAAAAAAGATTTAACCTACTTGCCTTTGATTTCATTGCAGGATGAATTTGCTTTCTAAGCAATCTGATTTTCTTTTCTGTTAAGGGGGATAGGCTAGATTAATAGCTTATAATTTAACTAAATGAGCAGCTCAAACAAGTTATCTAACTTTTCAATAAACTCAGATGAAAGATGTCCCACTCACAGTCGAAACACCAGAACAAAATAAGGTAAGATTGTTTTCCTAAACAAATAATAATAATTAAAAAAATCAAAATAAGCAGGTAATAAAAAATCAAACACTGAGTTGTTACAATCACTTTCTCCTGATCAGTAACGTGTGTGCTAACAAGCAAATATTCCTTTTAAAATTTAAAAAAAAGAATGCAAATATCTGGACTTTGAAAATTTAATATTATCTTTCAAAATTGGCCATTAACGGAAGCATTAACTGAATAATCACTAACTCGTTTAGGTTTTTTTTTATATAGATCCATTTGTAGTAAAAAGATTAAAAATATAATGAAATTAATACAACTAAATTAAATTTGCAGATTCTGCTCAGAGAATGAGTTCTGTAAAAACATAATAGGCATTTAGTATTTAGTTATTTCAAATAGACTGTGGATATACACACAGAAATTATTCCTATCATCCTACATTGGCTATCACTGCTTGCTGAATGTTCAGTCTAGGTTGAAGAGTGACCCAGAACAGACACCTGATATAGCTGACCGATTTCTCCATTCAAACAAAGTCTTGCAGATTTGACAGGGCCACTTGGGATCTGTGTATGGAAATAAAAATCAATTCAACAAATATGGACAAGGATACAACTCTGTTTTATGCCCTTTTGCAATAGAAGCTATTTCAGAGTCTTGTGATGCTGAGGAATGGACATTTTATGCAAATTCACAGTCTGGGCTTATTCAGCTTCTGCTCTGAATAAGACCTTATATCACCTTTAATATCACCTGAATGTCTCACACACTCCTTAATTAATTTTTACATTATTCAGGTGGTATGAACAATTCTTTTTACTGTCAAATTTTACCTGATCTTACTAATTATCTGCCTCAATTTCTCTGCCATCTGTATGAGAAAGCTTGGTAGGCCTAAAGAAACCCTGGAAAACAGAGTGGAAATGACTGCTGAGAGGTTTCCTCTGTTTCCCATTTCAGGACAGGATAAACAACAATTAAAGCAGGTGTTCATTTCCTGTGGTCCACCAAAATAAGGAAAAAAGGAAACAACTACAATGCCAAACAGAGTCAAACAAACATTGCCCTAACCAAATTATTGTAATTCATAATAAATTAGTTAATATAGCTTGATTTTAAATGTATAATTTCCCACTGATTAATTTAATGTGTGGTCCAGCTGGTGGCCTGCAGATTGGATTCAGTGAAATTTTCTCCAGCAGACTCAGGAAACCAAATTTTGGCAGCATATACCTTACCTGTGCTTTCAAACAACCTAAGATGCTGTTGCCACCACTTCTCTTTAGAAAGAAGAAAACGAACCTTCAAATAACACGCTGTCAGCACAGCAATGGCCAGCGTGCAGTAGAAGCTGTCAGCAAAACAGGATCAGGCTCTAGTGGTTACAGAAGTTGAACTATTTGGTGATGTAAGATAAGAGGCACTATTCAGGGACATGGATCAGATGAGGGCTCTATTTTTTATTTCAAGTCAGCAGTGAAGTTGATATGCTCCATAACTGGTATCAAGTTTGGTGAAATCCGTCTCGGAGTTTTCGGATATAAAATATGAAAGAGGAGTATCCATAAGTACTAATTGTTGCAATTTCTTTTTCTTAACCTACCAGTGAAAGACTTCTATACTTGCCCAGAGCATATAATACCTGCCAAGTCTTTATAGTAAATGTCTCTATGTGCTTGGTACAAGAATATATATGCATATGTACTTGCAGTCTTGTGTTCATGTCCAAGGTCTCTGGTTCACTAGTACTGACTTAGTCACAGCTATGCATGGAATAAATGCCTGACAATGTGAAGTTCTCCACAGGCCTTATTTGAAAGTGGGGACTGTGGAATCAGTTGGCAAAGACAACCTGGCACACACTTCCCCACATGAAAACAAGATCAGGGCAAATAATATTTTATCCTTGACAACCTTTAGATCTAATTGTACTGTAAAGTCTTAAACAGTCAATAATCTGCCAGTCTGTCTCTATAAAGCTCAGTTTCAGAGCCTGGTGCTGAACATGAACCTTAAATTCTTTAACATTTCATGTTTACTGTTTGTCTTCATATTTGATTTCTGTAACAATGAAAAGCCTGAAAGACTGCTAAAAAATTACAGAGACAATGGTAAACCATGTATTCCCTGCATAAGATGGAAATAGATCAGGGTAACCGGGCATCACAAGTAACAAAACCACAACTAACCTTACGCCAGAAAGAATTACGGTGAACATTCAGGACACGTCAGTTCTAAACATAATTCCATGAGCACTTCTGTGGCTTGTGATCTGAATCTTCTCTCAGTGTTAATACTGACTCTGTCAAAAGGGGGAAGTTACAAGCATCAAATCTAGTCAATTAACTTCAAAAACCCCCAAAACGTAATAAGGCATACAGAAACATTTCTGAGAAGCAAATAGCTGAAGAAATAAAGTTAATAATTACACTTGTCAGGAGCACGAGACTCAGTGAGCTAATCACGGTCAGTAATCAAAACACAAAAGAAGAACTCAAGAGGGATAACAGCAAAAAAGCTACACGGATCTTTGCAAAGATGTTCTAGAGGAGAGAAGAAATGCTCTCATCATAGGCATTCCATACAGAATTGTCCCAATTTACATGCAAATATAAGATGCTTCAAAACAAAGTAATTTAAAAAATGTTCCTATGAACTGGCAAAATCTTTTTTTCAGAGTTTGAAATGTTTATATAAACAGTTCCCTGCCTTTAAGTATTTTAAGTGGGATCAGAAACTACTGTTTGTTTGTTCATTTGTTATTTTCCACAAAATTCAATCGGACAATATTTAAGGGAGTTTATAACTACACTAACACTCACACAAATAAAAAGAATTGTAATTATGCAAAGGAAAAGAAGCATAGCAACAAGTCATAGTTCATTTATTATAACTACTGCCCTAATAGGAGGAAGTGTCTCTAATGGTTAAATATAAGTAAATACTTGACAGAAAAATTAGCAGAGAGAAGCAAAGTGAGTTGCTCAAAGCAAAGCAGAAATTCCAAAGCAAGTAATCTTAGAGCCCAGGGCTTCTAATCTCCTAGTCTAACTGCCAGTCACTCGTCCACCAAGAGTCACTGTTCTCACTTCAGAGAGATTTGGGTAAGTGTCTGTCTGTTCCCAGGATTAAAAGAGTTAGGTTCAAAAATCTAATATATACCATGGAAGTAAATTTGAAGAGGAAAAAGAAGAATGTGTAAGGGTAAGGTTAACTCTAGAACAAAAAAATTACAGTAGTAATGTCTGCCATCCTTGGAAACATTATGCAGGGAAGTTAGAGGGAATTCTAAGGAAGTGATTGACTGGTCATGTTTATACACTGGGTGAATAAAAATGTTTTCCTTTCATGCACAAACTACAACTGCTGTCTATCACAGTGCCTTTTTTTTTTTCCTGAGGTTGCTGTTGGCTTATACAAAAGTCTACTAACGCAGTCCCATAGCTATGGCCAGAGAAAATATTCCCATCACGCTTAGCTTCTAATCAGCAAAGTTCTGCTACTACAAATCACCTGGGACCATGCAGAATGCATCTTCCATTGCTTCCGTGGACAACTTGTGAACAGAAGCTACCCTAGTCCCCATGACTGCCAGTTGCCTTGTTACCTGCTACACTAGCAAATTCTTTGCAAGTGATCTGTGAAGCCTGGGCTGCAACTGGGTTTTTTACTCCCTGGCAGGTGTGATCACAGAATTATGTTCTTTCTGTTTCAGGACATTGTGGTATTTTGAACAGGTGTACTGAGAAAAGAGTATATGATAATACACATATGTATCAGATCTTGTAATGATTCAGAAGTAGCCAAAATTCAGGCTCTGATTTAATCCACTGTTAAGCATATTCATTACATTTCTTTTCACTCTGTAATTAAGTTTCCCAAAAGCCTGAAGAAAAGTGGTACTATGGTAAGAACAAATTAAATCAGCACATTTGTAAGTTCTGATCCTTTTTTCACTAGAGGACTCGCTTTTAACCTGCTTATGTTTTAAGATATATTTCTTCAGCATTTTACCAATTACAACAGTTGGAAAAACTGTATTTTTTGCAAGTAAATGGAATACAGGCATATTTTTTTTCCCTAACTCCACCTCTGATAGATTATAATAACATTGCCATATTTGTTTAAATTTTTCCAGGAAAACCTGTCCTAGTGCCAGAGATGTGTTACAATTTCAGTCTTTCTCTGTGAAGATACATAACGCATTTATTAAATGGGGGTTTCTCTTTCTCCCACTTTACAAATCTCTGCTCTCCATCCACACCAACATCACTAAAGGGCTGGCATGTGTCCCAGGAGCTCTTCATCCCATGCTAGAGCAGTAAATGAAGGGTTGCAGAGGGTGCAGACCTACTCCTCCCTGCAGAGTCCTATCCCAACACAACCACTGTTTTCCTGGGATTTCCCTGAATTTGAATACTGCATACCTGATCTGCTCTAGCACTTCCCAAAGCAGAAGGGATAGACCTCACTTTTAAAAAGAGTGGAGGCAAAATGAGACCACTTCCACCCCTCTCTGTCATGATGAAGCAGCCATGAAGGTAATATTAGTGTAGAAACCATGACACTTCAACATAGTATTAATAATAATAATCATTATTACTAGGAATAATAATCATTTGTTGTGGAATCATTTGATGTGTACATTTAGACACAGAATTCTGTCATGGTACACTGTCTGTCACTGATCTCTACAAGATTCATTTACATTCTCAGTTATTCAAATCCAAGTGGCGTTTATTCTGCCTTTCAACATAATCTTACTTGTTTTTTGCAAGGATATAAGAAAGCACAATGTTGCATTTCTTCCTGTTTCTCCAGTCTGCAGCCTGCTTTCTTGTGATTTGGTAATTTCTGCCTGTGCATTACAAAGGAAGAACTGAAGGAGGCAAATATTGAAAAATATGTTTCTCAGAAAGTTAGCTTTAAGGAAAAAATCCAGCCCAATATATTGATGTGAAGACCATTCCTGGGACTTTCCTTCTTCACCTCTCTCACTTCTTCTGCTTTGCTATTAATACAGGACAGCACAACAGGACAGAAGAATAGAAAGAATCTCTATTAGATTGGGTTTCCAAAAATGAGAAATGTTAAAGTAATCTAAAACGTTAGGAAAGTGAAAGTGAAATACTTATTTTTATTAAAAGAATAGTGAATTAAAGCTCTAACAAAATTTAATTACATCCATAATTTCCGTTGTGTAGCTGGACCTCTTGAAATGTAGAATAGTCAAGAAACATGCTTAAGAATGTATTGTGAGCCTATCATAAGAACTTACATCTGCTGGTACTGAATTTTTACCCACTCGTCTACTTTTGACATATCCACTAATTTTCACATGAATCAGGCTGAGAGTTGATCAGGTGATCAGGTCATCGAGGAGCCAAGGAGGGCAGTTGCTTTAACGGATCTGATAATAGAGCAGGAAGAACTGGTCAGAGATGTGGAGGTCAGGGCAGCCTTAGCTACAGCAGCCATGAAATGGAGGGCTTCAGGATCCTGAGAGAAGGGACCTCCAGGAGCCTGTATGACAGCCCATGCTGTTTAATATCTTTATTAATGACCTGGATGATGGGACAGAGTGCACCTTTAGCAGATTTGCAGAGGATACAAAAAGGGGGCAGTGCCTGATAGACCAGAGGGTTGAGCTGGCATTCAGAGGGACCTCAACAGGCTGGAGAAATAAGCTGATGGGAATCTCATGAAGTTCAGCAAGGGGAAATGCAAAGCCCTGCGTATGGGGAGAAATAACCTTGTGCACCAGTACACACTGAGGGCTGACTGAGTGGAAAGCAGCTTTGCTGAGAGGGCCACAGGGGTGCTGGGGAACAACAAGCTGACCATGAGCCAGTAAAGCATGCTTGCAGCAAAGGAGGCCAACACCCTCCTGGGCTGCATTAGGAGGAATCCTGCCAGCAGGTTAAGGGAAGTGATTGGTCCTCTCTGCTCAGCCCTGATGAAGTCACACCTGGAGTGCTGGGTCCAGCACTGGGCTTCCCAGTATAAGAGAGACATGGATATAATGGAGAGAGTCTGACAAAGAGGCACAAAGATGATGAAGGGACTAGACCATCTCTCCTATGAGGAAAGGCTGAGAGAGCTGGGACTGTTCAGCCTGGAGAAGGCTCAGGGGGATCTTACCAATGTCTATATACCCAAAGGAAATGTCCAAAGATGTTTGAGCCAGGCTTTTTCAGTGGTGCCCAGTGACAGAACCAGAGGCAATGGGCACAAACTGAAATAGAAGAAATTCTGTGTAAATATGTGAAAATTTTTTTTTATACTTGATTGTAGTCAAACGGTGGCACAGGTTACCCAGAGAAGTTCTGGAGTCTCCATCTTTGGAGATATTCAAAAATTGACAGGCACAACCTTGAGCAACCTGATGTAAGTAACCCTGCTAGAGCAGAGGGTTGGCCTGAACGAGCTCCAGAGGTCCCTTTCCACCTCAGCCATTCTGTGATTCTCTGTTAAATAAGACACTTAATAAGCATAGCCCATTTGCGAGACCACGATTATGGAAACCATTATGATCTCTGGCAATTTAACCATTTACATTAATGAGAAAACAACAATGTTTGACAATTTGTGTCAAATTGTCAGAGAATGATGTAAGGTTATTGCGTAGAAGACGCATGGCTCAATTAATAGTTAAAATCCCTGCTTACAGCCAGGCTGTAACACCCTAGATGGCAAATTCAGACATGTATATAAAAAGTATGTAACTGCAGCCATACCCAGCGTTTAGTACTTTGATGGGGCTGATTCCGAGCTTGCCGGGCGGTTCAGAGACTGGGAGAAGTGAAAAAGAGGATTATCTGATGTCTGATACGAAGTAGCTTAAAGAGCCGTGTGTGGATGACCAGCCTGGATATGAAAGGCTAGGCTTTTTTCATTAGCTATTATTTAAAAATCTGATTTATAGAATATATAAGCTGTTATGTCTGACAACTCATGTGATCAATAACTAGGTTCAAACAATGGGCTTCTTCATATGTGTGTGTTACTAAGATGCTATCTCATGCTTTTGCCTCTGGTATATGATCGTGACTTTTTTGCATTTTTTTCCAGCAAAGGTGACACCACCACACAGCAGGACCCAGCGTTCCAAAAAAATATCACTTAAGAGTCATTCTCCATTACCCCTCCTTCCTCACATATGGTGATTCTGCAAAGACCCTGTCTTGAGGCATCTAATGGATTCCATCCTCCTCTCTCCTACCTACTGTCACTACTAAAATAGTCATTACCATTGGCCGTGCGCTAACAGCGCTGCAGGCCAGGAGTAGCATTTCCATTGGTTGTGTTGTATCACAAATATACCGATTACTTATTCCATTTTCTTCACTTGGTTTGATAAATTGCCATTTAATTACATTGCAATTCAAACAAACCACCATCTGGAGCTGAATTTCATGCATCCTGAGTTTGTTGCGCTGCCTCTGAAGAGCAAATGGGTGTGAGGAGCTGCTGAAGTGATTTCATTCTCTGAGGATGGTAGGTATAACTATTTTACCAAGTTGATGACTAAAACCACTGGTAAAACAGCATTTAGTTCTTATGCAGCAGTTCTTCTCAGCAGATCTCAAGCAGTTTGAAATGACTGATTTTCTTTCACAGAGACTAAACCAAAGCAGGTAGAAAGAAAATTTCTTGCTTAAGGATAATGCAAGGGGGGTGGCGGAGCAGGGCTGAGAATCCAGAATCCAGATACTAGGCATCCCAGACTGCTGTTGTCTCCAAAAATATTTTTTTTAAAGTTCAGCAGTACAAATATAACTATACAATTCCAGCAGAATAAGTAACAGACATATTCCCTACTTGACTCACCTTTCAGCTTGATAAGAAGTATGTTTTAATCTTTCCTCAATGACTATGTACCTTTCGAATTAACAAATCATGGGTATTCTTAACAAAATGCTCTGTTTTTCTATGTCTAGAATAGAACTTACCAACAGAAAAGAGCTGATTGAAGCCTATGTATGAACAACATGCTCAGTAAATCATTGTAAAGCTGAACACTATTGTAATGGATTTATTTCATGCAGAATGACTGAATGTAGAAAAATGATGAAATTTGGAGAATAGGATTTGATTGTTATATTACAGACAGAATTGGGATCACAGGCCAAACAGAAAAGAACATTCTTGCCTGGATAATAAGGTGGGATTTGAAGAGAGATAGGGAGTGATTTGCAAACCACCAGTTACACACAATAGAGGCTGACTGAGAAAAAGAAAAAAATTGAAGAAATTGAAAATATCTGGAATTTCAGCAATGTAGAGATCAGAAACAAATGCCACGGGCTGAAGGTCTTGGGAGAGGATTCCTAGGACAGAAATGGGCATAAAGCCAGTGAAAGAGGCTATGGACAGTGAGGACAAATGGGTGTCCGGCAGCACAGTTGAGAACAAGTATGTGAAGCTTGACTTGGAGGGTTTTCTTACAATTCCTATTGCCTTTCTGCCAACTACAGTGGCACCTGGCTCAGGGATGAGGGCAGGACAGCATTGATGGGTGCATTTACAGAGCCTCAGAAGCTGTCAAGGAGCATGGGTTTGATGAGCTCTGGTACCATGAAGAAAGAAAAGTGCAGAGAATGGATAATGGGCAAAGCTGTAAGCGGAACATACAGCGAGTGGTAACTGAAAGTTTGTGTAGATGGTTGCAGCTTGTCGGCTCTTTGGAGCTAGAGCCTTAGAGCCAAGAAGAAACAGAGGGAATGGGACAAAGACTAAGTGTCTTTGAATTACTTTAACATAAATGGAAGATTAAAAGAGAAGAATTAAACAAATGAAAAACCTCATCATTTTAATTTAACTAATTCTTTATATGAAACAAGAGATAAAACAAATATCAATTATTCATAGGGAGCCACATCCATTGGCTCTATTTTTTTTTTAAATATTAATGAATATGGCTTTTACACATTTAAAATGTTTATTTAATGAAAATGAATCATGTGATGCATTAAGGGATGATTATTTAAAAATAGCAGCACTTTATGATGCAGAAAAAAGGCGGAATCTTAATAGCTGCTTTCATTTATATTTTATGTGCAAAAACCCCAGCATAAAAAAATTATAAGAACCTGACTTTTACTAAATCAAAGCATTCAAAGAGATGCTGCTTTTTCATTTTTTAAAAACTTACTCCTTTATGCTAAGAAAATATTCTCTACAGGTGAGAGCACGAGACTTCAAATTAAAACTCATGGCTGCTCTGTCACTTTGTCATGGAACGCTCTTTGGCACAGGGAAAGATTTTAAGGCAACTTCGCCTTAGCTTCTGTTGGCGATTAGCTGAACCATGGGAGCTGACCTCCTGTGAAAAACCAAACTTCTAACCTAGAATTTAGTTTTTCACAGAGCTTCTGCTCCCACTGTGACTCACAGATGGACACAGCCCCAGAGCTTTACAGTTCAACCTTTCACAGCGCTCTGCAGAGAACAGTCAGGTGAGCCAAAGCATGGCTGTGTCTGCACCTTGCCTTAGCAAGGGCTTTTAAAAAAAACCCCGAAATGTTTGAAGAAGGTTAACCTGTAACTTCTCCAACCAGATCTGACAGCATTATTGAAAGTCTTTCCACTCTTAATGCCACATCCCAGAGAAAGCTGCTCTGTCTCATAAAACATTACCTATTCTGATCTGAAATTAAATCATAGTTATAACGGGTCAGTAAAAGAGCCCCTGCACTCTGGTCTGCCCATCTCTAATTAAACTATTTATTATATATAGTTTTAAATGTAATAAATAAGCTGGTAATTAAGCATCAATAAAACACGTACAAGGAAAGTTCACTATACTTTGCTCATGCATTTAGACAGTGATGTCTTGGTGATGCAGGTATTATGTTCTTTGTGTGGCACATTTTAAGTTACAATGGACACTTACAGGGTTTAGAACAGAATCATGAACTGCATTACTTTCACTAGTTTATTATTAGGTGACAACATTTTTCTAAATTAACTAATACGCAAAATATTTCCTCCCTACCTATCTTGTGTGAAGCATGTTTAAATGAAGAGATAAGCTTAAATAGCATGCAATCGTGGTCAAACATACACCTTGCAAATTGAAAAGTGACAAGTTTCCAATCTCTCCCCGCTCCACCACCATGCCATGTAACAAAACAACAGACACAAGCTTTTTTATTTGTTGGTGCTCATGACAAAGAAGCAGAACTGAACCTAATTCCTGTGCACTCACTAGGCTGCATTATCCATGGATCACATTTAAAGTGGAACTAATAATTTTAAACTAACTGTCATAACTGTGTGCATGTCGAATTCAGTGACATGCACCCAGGGATGTGATTTGCAAGAAGCATCAAATACCCCAATAATTCAAGGTTCGAAAATAGCTGGTCTTAGACCTTCAATGGCTAAAAAACCTGACATGAGAGAGGGAAAAGAAACAAGGTAAGAAAGGAGCTACATATAGAACTAACATTTATGCTTGGCTAGAGGCAGCGGGGACATAATAAAACTGGTTAGCTGATGAGAGACCCTACAGGAGTTTTTCACAAAAACAGGAAAACAGCACTAAACTGACATTTACTCAGCAAGCCACCAACCAGAAGTGCTTGGGGGACCCCCTACACTGAAGCAAAATGCCAGAGCTGTATAATGATTAGACTTTGATGGATCCCACTGACATCCCAAAGGCAGTTCTGTTTCTATTTTTTGTTTCTTTCATCTGATCTTCATCCATAATTTGACAAACTATTTTTAAGTGTCTATTTTCCTTGTGATTTATATATTCCAGGCCACCAAATTAATTCAGTACTTCACTCGATCAGCAACTGCATTTATCTCTTGTTTAATTGTTAAAGTGACACCATAATCTGAAACCTGGCCCTTTTAGAAGTAGTGACAAAATCTGATCACTTTAAAAGTAGTGACAAACATACCCCTGCAGCCAAGATCCCCCCCCAATTTGTGTGCTCCTGAAGCCGCATTCTACCACTGTTTTCTTCTACTCTCTACATTAAGCTCCAGAGACTAAAATAAGAAGAGACATTTTAAAAAAACTAACTGTGAAAGGTTTGTGCAGAATTCTTCCACAGGCAGTTAGCTGGTATAAATCAGTGTATGTCCCTCTCAGTCAAGGAAGCTCATCCCATTACTGAGAGTATGACCCAGTCTCTGTCCAGAAGAAGCTACAGTACGTTACTGAGATTCGCCCATGTCAAAGCTCTTGTTCTGCTCTTCTGGAGGCAGGAGGCACAAGTAGAGGAATTGGATAAAATGCAGCAGTATTTGACTTCCAAGCTCCCCCCACTGCCTCACATTTCTGTGGATGGTGGTAGTTATTTATTTAATTGGAAGAGTATTTTTATTAAAATCCTAACTCATTTATTGTCTAATAGCAGTATAGGCAAATCAACAACAGTATGGGCGATTCAAGTTATCTTTTATCATCTTACGTACACTGAAGGAGCCAGGAAAAACCTGGTAAAGTGTAGGTGATCTACTTAGGATTTACAAAGATCTCGTGTTTCAGTCTGCTGCTCCCACACCGCACTATGAGTTGCGGCACCTCCAGAACTAACAGTTTCAAACAAAGTATCATCCAGTCATAGTTATGTCATAGGCAAGGCATAAACTTGACAACTCTGACTGCACCACTGCTACCTGGTTTGAGTTAGAACAGAACTAATTCTGTTCAATGATTTCACTTTGCAGCTCAGTCCCTTCTAACTCACTGCACTTCCTGAAGTTAACGGCACATTTTTGCAGACAGTGACGGCTTCAAGAAGTGACTCACACTTGATGTTCACAGTTACTGCCAAGGACTGGGATGCAGAAAGGCTTTTGCTTATACTTGCTCCTGTGGAGACCAAGGTCGCTGCTGAATCCTGTGTACCACGGTGGGGGTGCAGTAAGTGAGAGGTTGCACCTGCAAGGAGGAGCAGACAGGACAGGTGACCCCAAACTCACCAACAAGAGGTTCTATCCCATATAAGTCATATTCGCTATAAAGCTGGGGGTCTTGCCCCCTCTTGCTCTCTCCTTCAATGGCCGATGTCTGAGGAGGACTCTCTCTGTTTTACCTTCAATCCCAGGCTGTGCATCCCTGAATCCAGTTCTGGAATCCAGCTCCTGCATCCCGTTCCTGTCTGTTGCTGAGCCCAGTCTGGGACTTGACCAGTGTCTGCCCACAGTACCAGTGGTGATGCTGACGTGGTTGCCATCAGGGGGTTGGGTTTGGTATTGTATATATTTGTATATAGTTCATTTTATTGTTATTATTCTCATTAAAGTAGTTTTAGTTTTTTACCAACCCATAAGGCTCTCTCCCTTGCTTCCTTTCTCTTTCTCCTCTTTGGGAAAGGGGAGGGGGAGCTGAGAGAGGGTAATAGAGAGTGTCTGTCATTCATCTGGAGCTGGCCCAGCTCTAACCCTTGACACTGAGGAGAAAGATAGCCCCTCAGACAACCCAGGCCCAGAATGCTAGAAATTATTGCTAGGAGAAGTCTGAAGGCATCTCAGAAGTGAATCTCAGTGAATATTCCTCAAAAGCAACGGCAAAGAGCACATATGTCATATGTAGAAAACCCCTGATTCAATGTTCACCATCACTGTCATAAAGGTCTTTCCTTAGTGGGATAGGGGACTGGGGAAGAAAAGCTTTTTTGCAGTAAATGTTTTTGCTGCATTGAAAGATGTGACCAGCTGAAGAGAATAAAATATCTGGAAGACGCCATTTATGAGGAAAGATTTTTGGTTCAAAGAAGAAAGGAATAAATTGCTGGGTCTTTTTTAATGGGCTCTGAATAGCATAAGTAATGGGTTTAAATTGGAGCAGGAGAGATTTAACTTTCTAATAAAATAGATAGTCTGTGGGAACTGCAGCATCTCCATCATTTAAAGGATTGCAAGAACACGTCTATCAGGAGCAGTTTAAGTGCAGGTGAGTCTGCTTTGGGGGCATGGAAATAAACCAGGTGAGTTTCTGTTGCTGTTATTTTTTAACTCCATACTGCAAAAAGCCATTGTCAAAACCCCTCTGAATTCTCAGAAACAAAATTAGTTAGAGAATCCTAAGTTAACAGAGGTATAATCAGTGAGTTACCCAGGTTTTTCAACATTAAAGAGCAGATTGAATGAGTGAGTAGGTTTTATCTGTCCTCATGTGCACCTGGGGCAGGATACAGTGTTCAGACATAGTAATTTAGTCCCTTTTCAGCTACTTCACAATACCCCACTTGCTGCCTGGTTGCTGCTAGAGAATGGCACATCTCTCCCACGGGTCTACCAGCCCCACACACATCTGGGACACTGACTGCGTGGAATAAGCTGAGAACCAACACATGCCCATGTGTAGCCCCAGAGAGGCAGCTAGTATCCTTTGATATGGCCTGGCATATACTCCCATCCCTCCAACTGCTGCATGACAAGGACATGGTCTCTTCAAGGCCCTGGGTGAAGTATCCTGGAGTCTCACAGGTGGTACTAACACTAATGTCCAGGCAAATTAATTGAGCTCCTAGCATTTAATGCAAGACTGGAGCTATAAAATGCTGCCTGATACCTCTTGCTGTATATATTTTGAAATCATGCTATTGCAACCTCCTCTGAAACCATGCAATAAATCATACTTCAAACTAAGACCAGCTAAGTTTTAAAGCAGTTTGCATATGATTTTTCCCGACTCCTGTGCCACTACCATCATAACTTCTGAGTGGCTTTCATTTCCTTTCCAATAGACTTTTGTTAGCGCAATACACCATTAGGAAATAATTGGTTGAAAACCAGATTTTAAAACTATAAAACCAGTGGTAAATTGTTAAAACTTCATAGGGGTACGCTGAAGCAAAGTTATAAGGTGCAAAGAAGGGAAGAAAAAAAATTCAACTGTAGTTTCTGTAGGAAACCATATACTTTATGAGCTGCTATACCTATCAGTATTCAGAATACTGTTCTATCTGCTAGTCAGTGGAGAGATGAGGAAAGATGAGAGGGGCATACTCTGAGACAAATATATGAAATCTTTCTTTACTTTTTGTTATAATAGCATTTAATCTTACAGGTCACTACCTGCTAAGGTTAACACAGATTTAACCTACTAATGTGTTTTATCATTCTCTTGCATTTTAAATCAATATTTTAAAATGTGTTTGTTCCCAGAAGTGAGCTACAAAGATTGGAAATTTTTTTTTAAAAAATAAAAGCCATTTTTATTAATTAACAGGAAATTTTTCAACATCATAACTTTTGGATTCCTGTAACTTCCAGACTAAGATCAGAGATAATTCTCACTGAGCTCCCACTGTTTTATTTTCAAACCGTTTATTATGATACTACTGATTAACAATATGACAAATGAAACTATGTCAGTGTGATTTTTTCATAATTACCTGATTCTGGCTGACAAAAAACCCCATGAAACAAGTAATTAGTCAAACTGTTCATAAGAAAACAAGTCTGAAGGTCTGTATCCATACATATTTTTACTTTTTTATCTGTCAGAAGGAACGGCTTCTACATCTTAAGTGGCAATTTGAAAATACTATGTCAAAAAACAAATTACAGTTCCTAGATTATTTTTTTCTTATATTCTTTTTCAAATGTTTTCCAGTATTTCCTGAAACTCTTCTGAAGCCTTCAGGAATTCGAAATTTAACAGGGAGCTGATCCTGAGATTACATAATCAAAATTATTCCTCTACTATCCAGAGACTTATTAGATCTCTGGACATTGAAAATACAATGAAATCTCCTACATTTGTTTGAGATTACAGGAAACAAGGGCATGTGGGTTAGCAACAGAATCACGTAGGTTAGAAGGGACCTCCAGAGCTCATCTACTCCAATTTTTTACTCAAAGCGGGTCCAGTGGCAGCAGGTTTAATCTAACATGTCTGTATAAAGGGCGGCTATTTGAAAATATTCAAGTGTTGCATCCATTCTACAAAAATACACCTCTTTGAACTGAAGAGTTTATAAATAGCAAAGCAAGAAAGTATTTTAACCAGAAAGTAAAAAGTGATTTATCTTCTTCAAGAGATTAATTTTGTGCTGGAATGATCCAAAGTACTCTGTAGAAGGAACATGATGGCAAACAAGCACAGGAAGTAATTATTGAAGATTAAAGCTTACGTTGCCTTGGGTGGGTTAGAATGCATTTGTGCAGGTTCCTGTAATATTATTATAATTATGTTGCATAAAGGTGTGAGAGCTGAAGTACCATTATATAGTACTCACTGATGTTTCAGATGATGGGTAATAGGCAGTTAGCCTTTTTATCATCCCGTTTGAAGATTAAAGCTTGGATAATAAGAAATAACTCCTGTTTACTTTCTATCATACGCTGGTGAAACATAATAAACCCTTAATAATTGGAGACTTTTTCAGAAACCATGGTGATGAGCATTGTACAAATAAATTACTGAATTAGACAATTTGGTAAATTTCAGTTTCCAAATCTCAGCAAAACTGTAGGCATGAAGGGGCAGAGAGGAATTTCTTAAAGGAAGTTCACATTATCACAACATACCTGGTAGTTTGTGAATAACTTCAAGATGATGATCATGCATCCATCAAGGAACTGCCTTTACATCTCAGTAGAGCATTATAGACTTGCATCATATTTTGGAGTCAAAGATTACTTCTACAATAGAAGGAAAGATGCTCATGTGGGTTTGCCCCCTTTTCTTGCAAGATCCCATTTGTAAGCTGTAATCATAGGCAATGCTCAGACGTGGGGTATGCGTACTCCGATGTAATAGTCTGTTACCCAGGAAGTGTTAGCATAGTGATCTTAAATCAATCACAGAAAGAAAAAAAATCTCTCAACTGAGAACTGTACTTCTAAGATCAAGTATGTTTTCCTTTGAATATTTTCACTGCACAATAGATTTTGTTCTGAGGAATTTAACAGTGAGGAATTTGCCCTACTAAATGAAGGATATTTCCCAGCACCCTGAAGCTGTATTTCTGTTTCTCCAAACACCAAAATAGGCTTTTGCTCCTTAGAGAGAATTAAAAAAAAACCAAACACCAAACCCAAAACGAATGTGGGCATCACTTGGAAAGTCCTTTGAACAAATCAGTTCTACCAAGGTTCTGTAACCTGGAGAGGGTTGTGCTTTCTGAGTCACACAAGTGTGTTTTATAAACCACCCTGGAATTTAGCACAGACTGAAGACCTGTTGATTCAACAGGGCAAGTGCAAGGTCTTGCACCTGGGAAGGAAGCGCTTGAGGCAGTGGTGATGGCTGGGCTTGACTGCGGGGAACAGCTTTGCTGAAAAGGTGCTGGCAGTGTTGGCAGACAAGCAAACACAGTGCTGGTGAGCCAGCATTGTGCTCTGACAGCAAAGAGGGCCAACAGCATCCTGGGCTGTGTGACTAGAAGAATAGCCAAAGATGGAGCAAAGTCATCATCTCCCATTACTTATCACTGCTTAGACTGCTTCTGCAGTATTGTGCTCCATTTTGGGTTTCCCAATACAGGAAAGACATCAATAAACTAAAGTGGGTTTAGTGGAGGGCCATCAAGATGGTCGTGGACTGGAGCACTCACTCTGTGAGAAGAAACTGAGAAACCAGGGCTCATTCAGCCTGCAGCAGAGATGGCTTTGGGTTACCCGTCAGCAGCTCCCCATCACCTCTGGGAAGTTCAGTAAGAAGATAGAAGCAAGCTCTTCACAGCAGGGCGCACCAGGAGGGTAAGACGTAATGGGCAGAGATAAGCCTGAGCAATCTGGTTTGAGCACAGATCTGATTCTGCCTTGAGTAGGAGGTTGGACTAGACATCCACCTCTCAATGTTCCTTCCAGCCTGATTTATTTTGTTATCCTATATGTTCCCAGAAATGAAGCCGGATTAGAAAGGATCACAGCTAACATGTTTTGTTGTTGCCAAAACAGCAAAATCACCCTGGGTTAAATAAAGAGGAACAGACTTGCAAGTCTCTTGCAGAAGAGAAAGGAATAGTCTGCCCTTTGCTTCAGTCAAGAGTAGGAATAGCCTTAAATTGTAGCAATATATTCAACTGCCATGTGTTCCTCCTTTCAAATGATATTGCTTATCCATTCCCTATTCTGGAGTACATAAAAAGCCTCATGTCTTGTTTATTTCTGTTATCTTTCTGGTATTTTTTGTCTTTTTTTTTTCTTCCACACATTTGAACTAATAACAACAATAATAAAAGCTTTCATTTTACTCTAAAACATTGGAGGTGTGATAAAGGGTGGGTGAAGAGAAAAGGGAGCCTGAAACAGAGAATCCAAGATTTGATTTTTCTTGGCAAGCAAAATCGTGGTGCTGTTGTACCAAGTACTGTTGTACTTGGTAGTGACGGAATATGCTTTAAATGGTTTCAGAAGTGTCTATAAAATTAGTTACATCAAGAAAGACATTTCTGTTATATTTAACATAATATCAAAAAATGAGGAGGAAGAAAATGAGCTGTGGATCATCAGAAGAACTGTTCTCTCTTGCAAAATCAAGTGTAAGCATTGCAGCTCCTAGGCTCAGTATTACAGTCACTGAATAATATCATGCACTTCAACAAGTTTAATCTCAGAAATGCTGATTTTATCACTTACATCTGATATGAAGTCAACCTTTACTGGATCCTACATGACCAGAGACATTTAATAGGTGCTTTTTCTATTCTAATTAAATTTCAAGATCATTCTCAGGCCAGATTTGTATTTCTAGATAACAGAAGAACCAGCCAGAATGCCTGTAGAGGAGAACCTACTCTTGCTAAATGGACAGTCTATGGAAATGAGGGAGATTTGTACTTACTATTTAATCTTGTTTATCCTTTACTTCATGTAAAAAATTGGTGGACACCACTCTTAGACATACTTCTGTGTTCTTAACAAAATTTTAAAGAGTTTATCAACTGCTTTGCAACCTTTAGTTAAAACTAGAAGGTGAGTGAAACTCGAAAGTATAATTGAACAATGTCTTTTTTTTCAGTCATCTGAAAGAAAAAAGGCAAGAGTTAAGTTTTTCAGTAACATAATTTTCTTGAAAACATACCAGGAAGTATCTCTACAGAGACCTCTACAAAATCAAGAAGCAATATTTCTTACGACCTTGATCAGTATCCGTGGGGAGCAGTGTGGATAATTCTGAGGTTAGACTCCATAAAAGTTCAGGTCTGAATTCATCAAAAATATGCATTGAACATTGGACATCTAATACAGTGTGCAGAGATAATGCATTCTGAATTGTGTACACTTTACAGAGAAAACAATAACAACAACATCAAAACCCACCCAAACCCTCTGGAAATAATTCTACAGTTGCATATGAAACCGGGACCAAGAAAGACAAATTATGTGTGCATTTCATAAGGTGGAAATGACAGAAAAAGAAAAGGAGTTTTCAACAATTACTCCTTTTAACCTATCACTCTAACATTCTTTTAAAACCAGTTTCTACACACAGTCTCTATTCTAGAAAGAAAAATGCATGTTTTTATACATGTAGTATGTAGGTGCACTATATAATTCCAGTAACATTCTTCAGAAAAGGAATCATAATTTTTCATCAGAGGACATACTATATCAAGAGAAAAATTGATGGACCTTTTCAAGGTACCCATATTTCAGTCCTTGTAGAGACAATGGCCACAAGAGTTAAATTCCTTGTCCTTCATGATGAAAAAAGAAGAGAAAAAAGAAGATAAATATAAATGCAATTCTCTGCCATGTGTGGGAGAATGGAAATCTTTCAAGCAAGCATCGAGTTAAACCCTCAGCTGAGAGTCAGGTTTCATTGTCTTTATTTAGACAAGGCTACCACACCTGCATGTCTAAAACCAGGACAAAACCCCGGATTTTTGTACACCCCAGGTGAGCCTATCCTCTTCTGCATCAGGTCTGCTCAGAATAGAACTTGGTATTAGGTGCAACCAGATCCATTTCTTTCAGACAGCCCCTACCTCAGTGCTCCCTAAAGGGTAATTATACACCTGTGTCCTTTGGGGCTTTTTCTTCCTCCATCCAGGTCTGCCAATTCCCACCACAATGCCTGCATCAGGAATGGGATGTGACTCTGCTCAGGACTGAGGAAAACTGATCCCTGTCCCTTTCTGACTCCTTTGAATTTCCTGAGCTTTACCAGTCAATACCACAGTCCATTACAACCATTCCACTGGAAGCCAGACCGCCTGCTCTCCTAAAGAAAATCTGAGGGCAGAGCTAGTGGGTAGAGGAAAGAGACTTCTCTGAAGTCTCCGCTGGGTGTGCTACCGATAAGCCAAGGCTGTACCACTACTGAGATCCTGGAGAAAAGGAGCTTTCTTTCGCAGGGAGGCAAATGCCATGTTGCAGAGGAAGCTCTTCCACAGTGAGGAGAGTATCTTCATTCTTTGTCTGTATTTTCTGCTAGATAGTTAAGCAACAGTTAATCGCCCTCTGACAAATGTTCATACAGGCAGCTTTGACAGTTAATTTCTGTGCATTTCTGACTTTAGAACCTGCTTTGCAATCACTTGTGCATGTAAAACGCTATCGTTTACATATTTGCTGCTGTCAACATGAAGAAAGTAAAGGTCCTTACCAGGTTTATGCACCTATACTGCTGTAGATAAATCTGAAACTCGAAAAAAGATTTGGTTAAACTCCTTAACACTGGCCTTTTGTTGAGTTTCTGTCTAATCTTCTTCCAGGCAAATCAGAGCGCGTATATTTTAAAAGCGCCAAGGAAGAATGTCACGATATATAACATGAACTGTTATTTGAAAAATACCAGTTCTGATTAAAATGAAAAAAAAAAAGAAAAAGGCATGCTGGTGCCTTGTGATATAAGTCCTAAATTCCTTTTTACTTCTTCATAAAGAATGAGAGAAAAATAGAATTTCTGATTATTTTCTAATTGATCTAAGTTGTGGTGAATAAAAATGGTACAACTGCATCTGAATGTTTTCTTTAATTCTAATTTATAATGAATCCCTTCATGCTTCCTACATTGTCATCTGTCTCAACAACATTAAATTCCAATTTGTTGACATCTGGTCCAGTCCAAATCAAATCAAAGACGTTTGACATTGCAGAGCTGTATTCAACAAGATTTCAGACAAAGAGCAGAGGCTAGACAGAATTTTTCAAACGCTGCAACAGAACTCCCTCATCCTCAGTACAAGCTGAAAAATAGTGTGAGAATCAAGTATCGGAAAATAAAGAACGAAGCGTTGGAAAGAGACATCTGGTTCTTTCCACTTTTAGGTAACTCTAAACTAGAATAATTCCACTGTGTCAGCAGAATTGTGCTGGGGGGAAAAAATTAATAGAGAAATTACATTTTCTCACTTTGAACAAATGTTGGCTGATTTTTAATATTCTACTTCCCTTGTAATACAGATGTAAATAAGCTTTCCCTAAGTTTCATCTCCCTTCACACAAAACCTATCTACCTGAAATTTTGGGTTATGTAATGAATAAAATTTTCCTCAGGAAATCTGAACCAGAGTCAGTAAAGCAACTTGGAAAAAGGAAGTTACAAAGTAGGAAATTATCTAATTTCTTGAAGATTGTCTTAGTTTCTACTTTCTTACTAAAAATTTAAAATAGATTGGCTGAGTAATTTTTAAGCCTCTAACTCATTAAAATGACCAAAACATTTGCTAGAGTTAGCGGGTGGGAAGAACTCTTTGCCGCACTCAGAAGCTACTTTGCCCATTGTGTCTTGATTCAAGCTTTGCACGTAATTCTTTGAAGCCTTTATGAAATAGTGGTTTAGTCTCTAGAAAGGACAGACAGAAATAAAGGGAATGGAACTGTAAAATGGCCAAGATGAGGGTAGGAATCAAGCATTCCTGCATTGTAATCCTGGCTCTGAAAGCAGTTTGAGATGAGCTGTCAGCTAGTTATTAGTTCTTGCTTCCGATTGTTAATTTGTGAAACATAAATAGATTATAAGTTTGTAGGAGTTAGTATGATTATAGAGTGCTTTAAAACTCCTGAAGTTAATATAAACTCAGGAAGTATCCATCAAAGAATGTACAAAAAAGATAACTGCACAAGCAAGCTCTAGGAAGTGCAGGGTTTAGGTGGCATCAAGGATCTCATTCCTTCCAGTGAATGGTTCCCCAGGATGTGATTTCAGTAATATAACCATCTGCTCCTGACTCTGGTGGCTCTTTTAGGCTATCCATGTCCACATCAACCAGAGCATCATCCAGAATGACTTTTGGTCCCTTGCTGCCTTCTCTGGGTTAGGTCTTGCAAGGGAATCAAGCACCGTAATCTTTAGCCGGAGAGTTAGGGAGGTTTAATAGCAGCATCCAAGGGCTGCAGTGAGAGCTGTTTTCTCAGATTGTCTTTATACATTATAATTTCACAGATAGTTTGAGATTTTTTTTCATCCCCAAACTAGTGACTCCAGCACTTCATTCTGAAAGATCCTTTTCAGTATATAAGTTTTCATTAGTGCACAACACACAACATGTTTGCTTCGGGGTTGTTTTGGGGTTTTTTTTTGTTGAAGATTTCTATGCCAAATAATTGGCTCAGTAAAAGTAAAAATCTCTCTGAGATGAAGCAATGATAATTCATCAACACGTAAAGAAGTATGAACACACACCACCCTCGGCTGGATGTGGCTAGGTGATTGAAACCAAGCCATCGCTCCTTTCAGCAATAGATCTGCTTCACCAGATCTATCTGACAACTCACAACAGGATATTAATGATTTTCCTCCAGCACTCCAAAATGTGCTGAGCACTTCATAAACAGAACGTGAACAACACCTGCAGCAACAGCAAGCTTGAGGTCAGGCTAGAGAGGCAGAAAAGAAGATGATGAGTACCTACAACAGTGAGTTAGCCACATTAGGTGTAATGTGGAGTTGGCATATAACTATTTCAACAGAGAATAAATATGAAGGATAGAAAATGTGATCAAATTCAAAAGATTTGGGAAGACGAATGGGGAAGAGAGCTGCTCTAGAGCCACCGCCACTCAGAGGTGCCCCACGCCGAAGCCGTGCAGCCCTGCGTGGCCCAGGCTTATTGAAGTGCGACTGCTTTCACTGGCCTCAGTTTTTAAAACCAAAATAAACGAGTAAAAAACCAGCAAGCTGTGTGGGATGGTTTCATGGGCTCTGAGCAGCTGCAGGCTCCCACTGGCAGAAGGCCTGTGTCAGGACCAGAGTCTCTCCTCAGTCTATTTTTCACTTTAAAAACTTGTAGATATGATTCAATGTCATGCACCTCCCCACTCCCTCTCTCTACCTGTTGAAGAAAGAAGCTCATCCTGTACTCCCTCACATTCCTTTCCACCTCCGGGTGTTTTGAAATAGCTGCCCATCATATTTTAAAGCAGACACCACCTTATGGTGAGTAACAGCATCTAATAAAATCCTAGGGCACCATACTTTACTGACGACCATGAACTCCTGAGGCTACTGAGACCCCTGCAGTTTGCCTGGGGTAGAAAGGTGAGCGACTTGGCCAAGCTATCAGCTGCCGGATTGTGGCTAAGAGAAGGCTGACCATTTCCTACAGGTGCTGCAGGCAAGAACCTGATACCAAAGGTGGCCTCCTACAGAAATGTCCCAGCTGCCTTTGCTCCTCCAGTCACCAGAGGGAGTTACTGCCATAAGGGCAAAAGAGCAATAGAAGGCAGTCCTGACAGCCTGCTTTTCTTCCACAGCCTCCAGGCTTCTATTTTGGGCAGAATGGGCAAATCAGTCATGTTCCAGCTGCGCAGCTCCCTAGAGCAGCAGGAAAGAGGACAACTGGAAGCACAGCAGCCAGCTGAAGCCTTCTAAGAAGAGTCAGGTCTGAGTCACCATACCATCACACTTCATCATTATCACCACTTAGCACAAAGGATGACCAACGCCTTCCCACAAAGGACTAATAAGTAGCTATTACTTCTATTTTAGCCTTTTTCTCTTCTTTTTATTGGGTGCGATTTCTCATACCAGCATTTCACAAGCATCTTGAAAATAAACATTCAAAGTGTCTTCTCCCAGGCTCTCAGTTATACATGTCAAAGGGAATTAAATTTCCTGAAATTCAGCAGCAGCTGGGCCATATTCCAGCTGATGGATCTCTCTCTGGGCTGGCTTGCTTCAGAAGCAAGTTTACATGGTGGGCACATGAAGGTGCAGGACAACACCTGTCCCAATTCATACCTGCCCTCCCACAGTGACACAGTTACAGAGGCTTGCCCTCTGTGCTAGGGCACTGCTAGGTGGGTTGCTGGGACTACCTGCATTACTTGAATAACCACTGCATTGAGGAGAGGTTGAAGAGACAGGCAGGAGTATCCTGGAGTCTAAAGCCATCTTACATGTCACCAACTGGACCCGTGCAGCCCTAGAAATTTTTTTCTCCTTGTACTGGTAGACACACTGGCTGTTAGCAGTACAATAGTTGCAAAAAATACTCTGCAGGGGAACACCAATTCTAAACACGCTATTATTAAGGAACCATCTCATAAAAGTCTTCGACAGATAACTCCATGCTGAATTATTCAAAGTGATATCATCTCAACATATTTTAAGAATATTATATATGTTTGCTTGCTTTTCTGCTCGAAAAAGGTCTGTTGCTTTCAATAATATTCTCAATATTTCAGCACCATCAATTAAATTGAATGAGTGTTTTTCTCTAGAAGAGCACTGAAAAGATAATCAATGTAATTTATTGTGATTTAGCCACAAATTTGTTGTATGATTAGCACCATGATGGGCTCAATTTAATGTGACTATCATAGACCTTAATATATGCCTGCTGGGTTTTAAACTTGACAACAACAGCAAGAAATACAACAAGACCATTCACACCTTTGCAATGCACAAGTTGGAGCTGATTTACCTCTCTCTCAATGTCTAAATACTTTTACATTCACTGCAGTTATTCCAAAATTATGTCGGTAGAAATCACATGAAAAACAGGGCCCAGAATCCTTGCCATATAACAGAAGTTATCTATACACGGTTTGGACGGGATCCTCATGTGCTGTGAATCATGTGGATGCTTTGATTTACAACAGCTGAAAAATCTGTCCTACCAAACATAAATCACAGGCTTCATCTGAGAGGTAAATCCCCAGGAAGCTTCAACTGACGTGGAATCGATGTGCTGTTTTCACATGCAGAGTCTGTGTACTGTCAGTCAAACTCTTTGGTTGCTGAATATTGCAGGTTATACTCAGGCATAGCTAATGCAAGCACTTCAGTCAGTAAAGCCATACTTCCACCTCTCAGCCACCTCCTTTTATTCCTAACCTGCTGCAGTGTTTTTAGAAAAGAGGCGTTCTTTCCACTTCCTTTGCACTGAAATCCTTTCCCCCTTGTCTTCCCACCACAGTACACAACCCTTTTTCCTCTCTGTTTCCTCCTTCCAAGAGGGCCTGGGGCAAAGGAGAACAGAGCCCCTTACACTCGGCTCAGATATCTGAGGATGTGCATCATTCCAGTACTTTTCTTTCACAGCATTGTTAGGAATCTGCATCTTTCCTGGGATGCGGGTAGATTTAGACATATATAATAATTTATTCACTGTAATTGCTTATTAAGTTCCTACAATCCATCTATCTAGCAAGTATGTATATTGTCCCTTGGGAAACTCCAGAAATTTCATGCATTGCTTACAGGATTTGGAATGCTCATAACGCATTTTTACTTCTCTCTTAAACAGGATTCAGTCACTAGAAAAAGATGAGGTGGTTTGCCACAGACTGCCAGGAAATGTCTTGACACCTCAGTCTGGCATTCTCTCCATTGTCTTGCCTGGGTTGCAGAGATTTCTCTAAATTTTACCCCTTTGGTTAAAGATGAGAATGTGAACTGATTGTTATGCAACAAATTCTCTCTCTGCCATAAATCTAATTAGAAGCGTGGGCCAAATACCAACCACTTTTAAAATGATGTAGTTTCAGTAAAGATCATTCTCAACTCTAAAAGCTCAACTGATAGTGTTACAGCAGCTTAGCTGGTCCACTGTGGCTGTCTTTATACAAGCAAACTCCAAGTTACCTCAGAAGTTACCTGGGCACTGGAACACTGTCTTGTAGTGTTAGAGCTGTGTCATTAGCCTGTACTAGCTAACTTTTCCCCAGGTAATTTCTGGGTACTGTTCAAAATTTAACACCGGATGGCGATTACCACAAAGAGGTCATGTGCACACAGCCAAGCTCTTTTGGAGGCTCAGAGGAGTTATCAGCATAGACATGGGCTGTTCTATACTAGTCAGGCTCAATTACTATAAACATTTCTGGACACTTCTATTTGGACAGCTTAAACATGGCTTATGACTATGTGTATGCTCTTAGTTCCCTCATATTGCAAAGGAGAAAAATTTACTCTAAACACCACTGGATGGCCTTTAAGCTAAGGTGCATCATGAAAACCAGGATTAAGACTGGATCCCAGGACTGTTACCATGCTCAGCAGATACCCAGTACTTTCTTAAACCTCTGTAACATACTCATACATTCGATGCCTAAAATATAACCGATGTTATGAATGCCTTGTAGTGTAATACATACTGCTGTTTTGGTTACTATTATATCATGACAAAAAAATTAAACACATACTCTAGTTAGAAAACCTATGCTGGGACAGTTAGGAGCTAAGACCATGGCTCTGTTACACAAAGCTCGAAAAGTATCTTTTTTAAGTAAAGGGATGAGTTTGCACATGTAGCCTATGTTTGCTATAATAATATAGCAATGTCATCATGGACAACCGCATCAATAGATTAACCACCCTCAACCTTTTTGTAATTCAACACTGTAGGAGGAGAAGGTCATGGCTATATTCAGGAGTTAAAATTAAGAAGGAGATTCATTAACTTTGAATCCAGCTCATCATGCCTGCAAACCTATATACTGGGCAATGCTTTTACATTCTTAAGTCTGGAAGCACTAGAAACTGAAAGACTGTCAAAAATAACTTTAGTGAAGCAATATTTAAAACTAAACAGTACTAGCTATAAAACAAGGTAGTAATTCAAGAAATATATGTGTTTTAAAAAGTATTTAAAACATACACACAATTAACACGTATTTTAAATAATATGTGTTGTACCTCCATAAACAGATAAATTTGATTATATTTTCTCATGTTGAACTCTGATATCTTTCTCAAATGTCTTTTGGAAATTATTGATAATCAACAATATAAGAATACGGTGCCAGAATTTAGTGAAAAATAGAAGTTGAAATCCTTACACATGACAAATATTTAAGGAAAGGTAAAAATCTTTGGTACTTACTTTATTTCAAGACCTTTTATTTGCCTTCCTCCTCTTTAGCACAGGACCCTTACTTTAGATGTATGCGTGGGTACTGGTATTGTTGGCATCACGGAAACTGTCAGAGTTGCTGAGATTAGATCTGTTTTTATATGCACTTATAGCAGTGCCAAGTAAAGAGCATAGATATAAAGATAGCCAAAAGTTGGATGACTAAATTAATATAATAGCAAACTTGAAATCAGGGCCAAGTATAGTACAAGGATGTGGGGTGGCACTGATGACGTGAAGTCTAACGCTTTTTGCGGCAAACCTTGCAGCAGGGGAGAAAAGCTGCCAGTACCACTGTGTCAGTGTAACGGTTTCTGTAAGGTTGTATCAGTGAGAGTTTCCACCAGGAAGGTCCACACGGGCATGAGTAGAAATCATGGAGTTCAAACTCTGCCCCAGCCAAAGATCAAGAACTGTACGTGCAAGTGCTTTCACCTGCTTGTTTTAAATCCCTTCAGAGAGCAGGTAAGAAGACGGCTCTGTTCCTTTGTCTTCTCTGCCCTGATGATACAGCACTGACTGGGCTTTTTTAAAAAAGGTGAGGAAGATTCTGTTCACAATAAGTACCTTTTAATAAAGCCTTTCAAAAGAGTAGTCTCCAGGTTTAGAAGATGGGCTGGACACCATGGTTCCACTGGTGTGAAGGTGGGTAGCCAAAACTTCCCTTGCTGCCAGGGAGAAAGTGACTGGCACGGGGAAGCACTGCTGTGGGTGTTGCTTTCCTGCTGCACTGCCTGCGACGGCAGCGGAAAGCAGCCGGCTCCCCTCTGCCTCACGGTGGACAGATATGGCAGAGTTCAAAGGTACTTAAAAATTTCTTTTCAAGCTTGGCTCTTGTTTACTCCAGATACGATCCATTCTGAGAGGGCAACCGAGTCTTTTATCACCCTCAGTCTTTGATGAGACTAACAGTAAGAGATGGTCAGTGTTCCTGCTATGAAGTTTGTGGGGTAGAGTGCTGTGCGATGAGAGCAGGAGACTGGCATTTTCAGGGCTTGTATTGTGCAAATGATGGGACAGGAGCAAAACAGGGGATGCACATGATACTTGTGTTCCTGGACGTCACTGCAGTCTCACTAGTGTAAAGAGTAAAACCAAGGGGTGATCCTGAACTCACCTGCATGCATTCAGGACGGTGCTGACTCAGTTGCATGCCTGGTTTTTGCTAGGACCTGTCATACTTCTTGCTAGTTCAGAGCATGGGCAGAGAAATCACAGGTCCGTCTGGAAAAAAAGAGGAAGGCTCTACAGACATGTCCTCATCGCATACTCATACTGAAGGCAAAAGAACTACCTGAGGACTAGTTTTAGAAGCAAAAAGAATCTCTTGGACAGTCACTTACCAGTTAAGGAGGGATCAGACCTTGACTCGGACCTCTTTCAAGGCATACCATGTTTAACATCACAAGTGTGCATGATGTGGAAATTACAGACAGACTCACAGTAGCAAATACCAAACTTCTCAGCTGCAACTTCTGTTTCATCATCAGTTCTTCACGCTCTGTGCTGCAGAAAGGTTCACTAAAACTGTTCTGTGCTGTGGCAGATTTGTTTCATTCCTTTGTAGTTTCTCCCCAGTGGTCATTGAGTAAGAGGACCTTGTGAGAGGTCGAGTTTGCTGACTCAGAAAGTCTTAGCTTGACAGATAGTGAAATGTTCTTGAGAGTATTCCAATTTGTCATCAGCATTGCAGGAATAAGGTGATTCAAATCAAGAATTATTCAGCAGAAGACTATATTGAAATTACAGAATGTTCTAAATCAATGAATTTAAAATTACATGGAGCACAGAAAAAGACAAGGAAGTCTCATTATGTTCTCCACTCCCTCAACTAAATTCTATGATTTTTCAGATCTACCAAATGGTGTATTCTATGTTCTTTTCATGTTGTTTTAATTTGAGCATAAATAAAAAAGCTGCATGCAGCTACTCCTCTGAATGAAAACTGAACTGATGCTAACTGAGGTTTAATACAAAAATGGCGATGCTTTTTCATCCTCCTCAGAGTTAACATTTGTCACCTGCAAAACACATCCAGACTAGAAGGACATTGAAAATATCATCAGAGGGGTGTATTTCCTTACAGCAATTTTGCAGCAGCTGCTATGGGAGTGCAGCAAGATCTCTAAACCAAATTCATATAGAGGATATATAGTGGCATTGAGTGTTTTGAGTTCACCAGCAGATGAAATCCATTTTTCAGTAACACAAATACCGCCTTAATTTACAAAGATTTATGGATCAATTTCTTGTCCACAGGCTGTGTATCTCAGTCCTGTATTGAGCTTCTTCCATGCCCTTAAGGGCAAGCTTAAGGAGAAGCCTTTTGGATTGTGTTTCCTGCCATGTTAATTTTTAAAATGACGAGCTCTCTTGCTGGTTTTGAATAATGTCTTAGAAAAGGTAAACAGAATAGAAGTTAAGTTTTAATTTCTAATCCTTCAGACTTTTACTACCAGGTATACAGCTTGCTACCAGCAAACTGTGCTAGTTGTGGTGGCCTAAAAGGGAACACTCTGCTTTCACTTACACTCCAGTTTAAAATATGAATTTTTTAAGCAGCTACCTTTACCATGCTGGATTAAAGATTTCCCCAACTATCGTAAGGTGCATATTAAATAATAACAAAGTATATCTGCTGTAAAACTGGGAGCTCTGATTACAACCTGAAAGACAGACCACATTATTTCTAGTTTATATGTTCTTTACTAGACACAAAGACACAGCATACATATTTTATTTCTCATTCTTTCACCATGTTCTGGCCCCAGGTTTATACAACAGATGTGTTTTCAGTACAGCTCCCACAGGAATTTCTGTTACATTCTAATAAAAATGGAAGACATGTTGAATGCAGAGCTGGCATAATGTTCCTCTCCCCCTTTCTCTGAAGGGGTCTGAGGTAAGGGGAAAAGAAAAAAGGAGGCTAAAAGTGTTTTCAGAAATGAAACTTATAAAATAAAAATGTATACCTGTAGTTATCATTCATCGTTTCTATATATCTTTAAAGTTAGCAAGACAAATATTTGAAAATTGTATTTTAATAAGGTTAGAGACTAAAAATCTGCTGTAATAAAATACACTCTAAAGTACGGAAAAGTTAAAAAAATATCAGTTTAAAACTCTACAGATTAAAAATAACAACATTTTAAAAAATTATGTAATCTCCCTGCATTTGACTACTCCTATCACAATAGTTTACGGAGAATACAAAATAATATTTTTTGTCAGATGTCTTTGGTTTTAAAATTTACTAAATTTCTGTGCATATGCGCTGTTATGTCTATAGTTATGTATACAGATAACCCTGAAATAGGAAAATTCTTCAACCTTATTCCCTGAAAATTTATTCAGCCGGTTTATAATAAAGAATTTCTGTGCATATGGCAACGAAAACATTCAGAAATATTTTTGAACTTTAACATTTTATTTAATGATTTCACTGGGAAAAAAAATCTGCTAAATTAAAATCAAAGGAACAGAAAAATAGTAATATAGCTGATGGATTTTTCTTTTCAGTTTATCCTTGTAAACCCATACTAAGTTTTATACTTAATTTATTCAGAACAGTTAGAAAAGTTATGGCTACCCTCTCCCATCCTTTCCATAATATTTTTTATCCTTTGGAAGCCTTGACACAGGTCAAGTCACAGGTATTTCTTCCATTGTTTTGTTTTTTTTTTCGCTTTGAGTGACAACAATTTCAGCACAGTTAGCAGTGCTAGAAGTTTACACAGGAGCATAGAATTCTGTTTCCATCGGCTGCATAAGCAATGAATATGTGATATAGGCTTAGGAGGGCTGTACAAGTATACACCACCTACCTGCAGTAGAAAGTTTCTCCAAAGGGTGAATTAGGTCTCTGAAAGAAAGATAAGGATATTTGTTACCTCTGACATTCATTTGGGCTTAAAGGGGTTTGAGGCATGAGCTGAGCCTGGTTTTATCATTTCAGACAACCTCTTTTGTATATTTATTTTTCATAAATATAAGTAACCTGGTTTCAAATATTACCAAGTTAAGCCAGTAATCTTTCTTAAGTAGACAAGTCCTCATGTTCCTACAAGTTTTATTGCTTGTTTGAGCACCAAGTACCATAAAATACAAAGTGTTTCTTGATTTACCACTTCACTTACTATGAAAAGCAGTATGGATAGAAGACACAGTCCCAGAACCTGGAGTCAGAAAGTCCAGGCTCTACTTGCAACTGAACCACTGCATGACCACGGACCAAGCATTTTCTCTCTCTGTTGCTTTATATTTAAAATAGAATAACAACAATCATCTCACTTGTGACATTCTTTGCAACTTACAGCTAAGAAAATGACGTGTGATTTAGGAATTGTTATGTCCTATTCTATGCCTGGTTTATGTTCCAATAAGCCAAGATCACTCTAAAAGCTATTTCTGAAAAATGTTGTTATGGACATGGATTTGTTTTGCTTAGTGTGAATGCTCAGGAGGAAAATGTTTCATGAAGACTCATCTGTCACCTTCAGGAAAAGATCTTGGAGTCCCTGAATACTTTTTTTCTCACATCAAGCATTGGCAAAAAAAGAGGAGCCTGCATGTCAAATAGATACATCTCCCAGAAATCAAGTTGTTCTTAGTGCAAGAGTTGCCATTATCTGCCTCACAAGTCAGTGTTTTTCAATAACATTATTACTTAGTGAGTTGTAACAGTTTCTTTGAGCATTTCAGGAGGAAGGAACACAAATGCTCTAACTTCTTAAAATACGCACAACCAGTACCTTTGATTTTGGTCACCAGAATTTGAGAAATTGATACGGAAAAGAAAACCTACAGGCATTTAATTTGCTTCAGTGTCAATATGTATGGATAGGAAACATGAAAGCTTTTTAATCATATGGAAGACTGGCACGTAAACATAAAACACCATCCTGAATTACTGCATACTCCAGAGACTTTGTGAGAACCCTGCTATAGTGAGGATAAAGCTGTTCTGTATCAACAATGAAAACCTTGCTCTTGATTGAAACTCCAAGGGAAGAGAACATTTCTTCTGTAGTGATATGCAAAACACAGCAGAAGAGTTGTCTTCACCTTAAGAAAGTCACCTTTCAGGGTGTAATCTATTTACAAGAGGGTTGAGAACAATGAAGAATGTATGAGTACTGACAAGAGAATAAATACTGTGAGTATTAACACGCTAAGAGCATAAATAGAAATATTAAAAACCGTGCTCCTTATCCACTTCATGGTTAATTCACAGCAGAGAGGTGGAGCTGTGGTAGTGGTGTAGGACACTAAGGCTTCCTGTTTTATATAGCTTACATTTGTATATCATGTACAAATACTGATTTACTAACCTTTAACATATGACACCTTATACAGTTTTTTTACCCTGATTCAGGGGGCCTTTCCTACTACCATTTAACATCACGACTTACTACACAACCACGATGTGCCATAAAGAATGACAGGGTCATGGAGCAACTCACAAACTTTTGGATTTCATACTGGCACGCAGATTTTTTACCTAGGGGTACATAAGTAAATGCATTGCAGAGAGCAAACGTATTACTGCGCTGCCTGTTGTATTTTTAAGGCAACACAGAGCTTTTTAATTTAAAAACATTTTGTGTGTTTTTACAAGCAGCTGCTGTTTAAAGTATGTTTGTAAGCAAATTGCAATTGATGTCTTCTCTACTAATTTGGTACCCAGGGACAATCTGGAAAATTAGATCTACATATGACTAACAAAAAAACTGTTGTAAAATGTAATTAACTGCGCCGAGGTAGACCCTCATAAAACGACGCTAAGCACAAGGGGTAAGTCTCCGAGGTCTTGTGTCATGGTGTTCGCATTACGATTCACGCTCGGGCCAGCCACCAGCGCAGCCCCTGGATGGAACCGGCGTCGCCGTTGCGCAGGGACACTGCGCCCCCTGGTGGACATACAGGGGACGCGGGCAGAAAGCGGGCGCTTCAGGGGGTGGCAGCCCGTGAAGCGCCGCCGTAGCTGTACCCGTCCTAAGCCGCTCGTGTCAAGCTGCAGCCACCACGTATTAGCCCTGGAGGAGCTGCAGCTCCTTCTGAACGCCGCAGGGCTGCCTGAACTGTGCATGCCCGCAGCAAACACTTCTGACTAGAGCCAAGTCCCACTTGCCTGATGCTCTTGGCGTGAGTCCCCCACGGTCTGAGGAAGCCAGAGCAAGGAGCAAGGAGGCCATTTAGTGCAACACCAGCATTCACCACTGCTGTCCTGGCTTGGCCACCTGGTTGAACTAAGACAGCACTGCATGTCCAGAGGCCTTTGCTATTGAGCGAACGCGCACACCCCCCCCCCCCCAGCACGCTGTGTTAGCTACCCCAAGGCCACAGTCCGACCCAAGGGCTGCTGCCCCGACCCAGCCTTACCGCCACCCCAGCTGACGTCCCCGACCCTTCCTCTGTTCCCCACCACGCCCCAGCACAGCCCCTGCCCCAGCATCAGCCCTCCTGCTCCCCCTGGCCAGGCACAGACTTCTGGTGCCTCTCAAAAGCTAGCCCAGCCCTTAGGAGGTGGAAAACGGAGCAGAGGAGGGGCAGGGGTCCCTCCCTCTCCCCAGCGAGGCCCCTGCTCAGCCAGGGGACATCCTCAGGGCTGTCCTTGGTGCCATGGGCTGGCCTTGACTCTGCAGCTGGATGAGGGTTGTGGAGGGCTCATCCCCACCAGCACCAAACTGAAACCTACGGAACAGTCAGGGAATTGCTTTTTTTTTTTTTTTTTTCATCTTAATTTCTCAAAACACCTTCCAAGCCCCTGGTTGGTTTGAGTGGTGAACTGAGGTACCATGAGGGCAGTTCTGAATGCAAAGGGCACAGCAATACTAAACCTTAAGGGACAAATCCTCAGCTGCTGAACCATCTCAGTGGCCATTAAAAGAATGTCTATTCCTTCATTTAAACTTTGCAACTATTTCTGCACATGCTAGCTGGCTCAGGTAGACCCTTGCTGCTTTTATTTTGTGCTAGGAATATCAGCACTATGTTTTTCCCTCTCTCCTTATGTTCTCCTGGGTTCCTTTGGAGGAGGAACCACTCCAACAAGGTAACACTAAAACTGAGAGGACCTGACATGACAATTTGCTCATCCTCATGTAAAGATTCACATTCCAGCAGCTGTCCATCTCTGTAACTCCTCTTCCTCTGCTCCAAAGTTTAAATGTATTAGAGGGGGAATCTTTTCTACCACGACAAGTGTATTCCAAAATAAATTATCCGCCACAGTAATTGTTCAGTCCATCCTTGCATTCAGGTAATGGCATTTCAGCTCAAGACACCAGCTTCTCCTATCCACAGTGGAGGCACTGTATGAGAAGTTGCCTTACATATTCATGCTATGCCTTCTAGATATTTTGCAAGTCGTCACCATTAGCTTCTGCCAGAAGACACATCAAGGTCATGCCACAGCAGTCACGCAGCTGAGGTGTTCACCGAACCGCAGTCCATCAGGAAAATGACATCCAGTCCCAGGCAAAGCTCCATTCACTGCTTGCTCCAGACCCATGCTGAGGGCTTGATGGGACAGCTTGCACCCACTGCTTTGGAGTGGTGGCTTTGCTCTCCACTTGTCGCTGCAGGGGCACAAAGTGGGCAAAATAAATATTATGTTTTTAGGGCAGCTGATCACTCCTTGAAGAAGGCATGTGCATTTAGCAGCAAGATAAAACTTCTATAGAAAACACTATTTTTTTTAAGTTTAGCAAATAGGTACAAAATAGGTACATATCCTACACAAATACATTTGAAACAAATGATAAAATCAGTAATTGAATTCACGGTATTGGTTTCTTTCTTTCAATTGCAGATTTAACGCGATTACCCATGATCGTAGTAACTAGGTGGATAGCTACAATCTGTGGAGGTGAAAGAAACACACTCTCCATGAACTCAGCAAGAAGGAACTCAATGAATCCGGTTTCATGGGCTGTATCAAGAGCACCATCTTGTGGTTTTCCCTTTCCAAAACATATATATTTTTTTCAATCTATACTGCAGCATAATTTCCTCAAAACGGTTGTCAGCTCTTGGCTTTAGGAGCAGACATTTTGGGAGGTGGGGAGGGAATTCTTATCACAATATTAATCTAGATTTTTTTTTTTTTTTAACTCTGAGAGTCAGTGCAGGCTTTATATTTTACCATTAAATATTCTGAGCTTTTCTCTACCAGCCAGATCTTTTGAGTTTTAAACTTTTTTTTTTTTTGTCAAACAGAACGTTCAACATGCTAAAATGTCACTTCTTTGTGGTGAAGCCTTTGGCTATTGACAGCATATCTGACACATGCTGCAATTTTGCCACACATTAGAAATCAGTGTGAAGAAACTGAGGCGAACAGCTAGGCTGTGTGCTGTGCTAAGGCACCAGCAGCTCAGTTAAAGGGGTTTTTTTTTTGTGGTTTGGTTCTTTCATGTCCCACAGTCCTCAAAGCAAAAAGACTGCTACTGGAGGATAAATGACACTGATAAGTGCATACAAACTTGTCCTTGTTTTTACAAGTGATTTTATCATCAGTTTAATCATCATTATCTGACACTTCTCTCCAGCTTCTCTTGTTGCTGTGGTGGGACAGTTCAGATGGCCTTTAGTGCTTTGCAGCTCCTCGGGTTTTTCACAGGACAGCACCTTAAGTGCAAAAGAGCTGCAAAATGTGGATATTCAAAATGGATTTTGGAAAGTCCTAAAGCCCTGCCTCTGCCTGCCTCCCAGCTAGGGTCAGGATGAAGTTAAGGAATATTCTGGCTCCACAGCTGTTCAGGCCAGGGGGAACAGCTGCTAGCCACGGCAATTTGCAGAGCAGAGGAACATCCCACCCTTCCTCACCATGCGGAGCCTCGCCCAGAGATAAGCAAGTAACTGGGAGAAATCTGTACTCTTGCACCAGTCAGCCAGGGGACTCTTGTCAGCTTGCAGGTATTTATCACCCTCCGTAGATCTGAAAGGCAGAAGTAATGTGGTAAAAAGGCTTATCACATTCCTGCAATGTCACTGGGGCTGCCAAACGTTGAGTCTGAAAATGGTTTTGATAACACAGCTGTGGTAGTTGGGAAGGACTCATCTCCAGATGGCAAGTGCTACGCTCTTGCCCTAGGTACCACTCTCACATTGAATACACATCAAAGGCAGGTTCAAGACAGGCTCAGCATAGATATTAACAACAATCTGCATCTGCTACTTTGTTCCCACCTTCAGCACATCAATTACTCTCCTCAGCACTAGTTGGGGCACCTGCTAGTTCTAACATCCGACACCCTCACTCCCTGAGGAGCTGCTTTCTCCCTCAGAAGAAGATGCCAGCACACCTGGGTGAGGACTGAATGTCCACTGTGGTGTGGTTTTTTTCCCCTGTTGTACACCATCCCCTGAAGCTATTTATGAGGAAACCAACAATCACATGGCTTCCAGTAAGATGAATAGTTTTTATAGAGGTGCAGTGTTCATCATTGTCAGGTAAGGTTTCAACTCTTAGGCAAGATTACCATAAAAGAACAAATAGCTGTGTGGCCACCACAGATCCCCATGCTTCTCTTTAGGAATTTTGCATAAGAAAATTGCAAGCATTGGTAACAAGTCAGTTTAAGGAGCTGTCACCCACCTGTTGAAAGCTGCAATCTCAAATGTCTGTTCTGATCATTAACACTAAAGCTGGTAGGCAAGGGCCGAAGGATCAGAATAAGACAAAAAAATAGCTGTGCAAGAAGAAACAGCCACAAGTTTGCAGCAGACCCATTACAGCTTGGCCAAAGCTTCATTAGAAGTCAAGTAATCTGATTTTTCCAACAGGGTTTCAGGTAGAAGGTAGTTGCCTCTTATCACTTAAGTTAGTGAAAAATGTCTTTCTTCATATTGCTCACCTCCAGTAGCGACCACTGAAGCCATGTAGTCCAATTCTTCCCCCTTATCTGGATTTAACATGGAATTTCCCTCAAATCTGCATGAGCAGATAAATTTCCACAGGAAAAAAACCACAACAAAAGGCAGCTCTTCTTCACTCTCCCCATGAACAAATTGTTAGGCCAACTAGAAGAGTCAACAGTTCCTCTTAGTAAGCTCAAAACCCGAAAAGGTAAACCTGTTAAGTTTGTAACATCCACATTCAGCTACAAAACACACAGTTTTTAGTTCAAGACACATCACACTCAGAGTGTGGATGCCTGTATGTTTCTCAACGTCAATGCACTAAAGGGCAGTTCTGTCCAGGTTACATTAGATATCTGTGCTTTTCAGGACACAGGAATTTCAGTAGACACAGGTGAAAATTTTGTAACAAACTTTTGCTTGTATTTCTTATCTATCTGTGCTCAGCCTACTAACAGGCTTATTGTGCTTGCACACCTATCAAGCCCCTGACCACTGCCTTTTCCATGTCTCACAAACAATACTGGAGACGCCAACACGCAGTAGTTACTTCCTGTACAAACACCATTATTCCTCTGGCCTGCAGGACTGGTTGGTTAAGGTGCTGGTGGTCTAATTACCAGAATAAGATAGAATAGGACAGAAGACTTCTACCTTTCATTCTCAGATCTTAAGCATATCTGTAAGTGGACTTAAACAGACAAAAGATTTATGGAATGAAATTTCATGGCACAGCCAGCCTCTTAAGTCTCAGGTTTAGGTTAGGAGATTTAAGTTTGCAACATAAAAGCAGTATGCTAGAGGTCCTGCTCAACTGTTTCTACCACTGCTGTCACAAATGGAAAATTTACATGTGTAGGAATAGTTGCCATGCAGTGTATAACTGCTATACCAGATCAAGGAGCAGGACACTTCCCATGCTGCCTTCCCAGTCTCTTATCTACTTACTAACGGGGAAAAAACCCACCCAAACACCAGATATTTCCTCAAAATGAGCAGTCCTTTTCTTGCCTTTCTTTGCTGTGGAATCACAAAGATTTTACTGACAGTCACCTAGGTCTGCAACAGCAGCATTAATTCAGCCAACAAAATTTTCCATTGAAGGCATTGGTTTAGAAACTATTGGTGATTACTAAAAGCCTTTAGGTAAGCTGCAAGAACACAGTGTGGGAATGGATTCAGTACATTTTAGACAAACCCAGGATATTTGGTCTTTGTTAAATCAACATTTTTAAGAAGCTCATACTAGAAAACCTGGGAAATGACCATAAAAAAATAATCTTTTAAGATGATAAATAGGAAGTTCAGATTTGTCAAAGTTTGAGAACAGTAATTTATTTTCACATTTAAGACAAACACAAATAATATTTAAAGTAGTATTTACAAATATATACAAATATTAAAAATTTCTCATGATTTGGAAAAAGAATGGCAAAGTATTTTTTTTTGGCAGTATAGGCATGATACAGTACATTTTTAAGTTGGAAAGGCTATCACCTCAGTTCAAGGAACACCTGCAGTTCCTGAAGGAAAAGCAACAATTTAAGACTCACATGAAGTAAGTGAGAAAAAATGGTATTATTAACTTTCACATTTTAAAATTAAGGCAAAGCCTTGAAAAGAATTCATAAAATCTTTACTCCCTCAATTTTATGTTAAAAGGGACTTCACTCACCTCACTTAACATTCTCACTATAAAGGCTTTTAAAAGACTTTTGAACAATAGTAAATATTTAAATAAACCACAGTTTATGCTTCCTCTTTCTGACACTCAAGAATTGCTAAGGTTACACATGGAAGGCTACTTGCCAAAACTTTTTTTTTCCTTAATATTATTGCAGGGTATTTCGAAGACTGGAACTCAATAGATGAAAGCCATACTCAGAATTTTCTTGTAAATTTATGGCTGAGTAAGACTTTTTAAAAAGGGTATCTGTGATAATACCTAGGAACTTCAACAGAACCAAATAGTACAGAGGAATAATAAAATTAACCTTTTTAAAAATACAGAATGGCAGAAAGCATGTTCTTGTTTGATTTTCTTTGATAACTTCATATCCTAAAAAACTTTTGTGGAACTTCTGACAATCCACATTGGGATGGATGGGTCACAATCGTCGTAGATTCTGTTTGCTTTTCTTAGTTCCAGGAAGCGGCCCTAACTTAGAGTTGGGTTTTGCTGGTTTGCCACTCATACAGTCACTGGAGCTGTGGTAGTTGCACATGCATTTTGTGCAAAAGTCAAAGCCACAACTTTCACGATTGCATGTTGCTCTTTGTAGATAGGAGTCGTACTTTGCAGGTGAGCCACAGTGATGGCAAACTTTAAGGCTCTCAGTGTTTTTCAAGGTCTTGGCAGCCTGTTGGAAAAAGCACATAAAGAAAATCATGATTGGAAAGTAAATGCTTACTCCGAACATTCCCTGATGTTCTCTAAGTTTCCTTAAAACATGTTATAACTACTTCTACTCTAGAGAGACAAATTAGAAATTTAGCCTAATTATGGTTGTATCAAATTCTGATGGAGATCGAACAGGAATAACTGCAGGTACTTTGGACTGGAATAAGGTAACCAACTGAAAATCCTTTAAATTTTTAAATTTAAAGGTCAGACAGACTAAATGCAAAGCAGTAAAAAAAACCAGATCTCCTGAATCCTCCAAACCTCATCGAAGGATGGCAATTTAATTAATTTTAAAGAAAATATATCTTAATTCCATTTAAATCACTAACATTTTTGAAAAGTGAGCAATGTGTCCTGTATGTGGGGTGCTCGGCTTGAAACACCAAATGGAAGCAATTCCTACTTCTCTCCCATGAACTAATTTTTTTTTTTTTTAACACAAAACCAGACCCACCATTCAAAATCATTCAGCATGAGAAAATGATAGACCTGTATAGCACCTTATATCACTCAATTGTTAAAAGGAAAATGCTTTTATGACCTAAATGTGCATGTGTAAACATGTTGTATAGACTTATGTTTACCAAGGAAAAAAATTTAGGCTGCTGCTTCAGTGCACAGTTGAACTTTCAGATTCCTAATGTTACAAAGTGCTATATAGTGGTATTAGAGCAGCTTGATCGTCCTTACCAGTGTGCTATCTTCTCTTACTACACCAATTTGCAGAATAAGATTTTTTGAACTTGAGTAAAATAATTTTCTAGTTAGGCAAGTCTGTTGCTTATTAACAAAAAATGACTTTCAATACATGCTTTTAAGTCTTAAGATGCTTGCAATCTGCATCTATATGTGGAAAAAAGGTTTAAGAAAAACAACAAGGTGAAGGGAAACTTAAGCTGTTGCCAGTTGTTGACAACTCCAAATGTGTGACACACTACAAATATGTAGCTTAAAAAAGCCTTTTTAGTATCAGATAATTAATGAAAAAAGTATAGAATGAAGAGGAGAAATATTAATTTGTTTCATTTAAAAAAAAGAACTACATAGTCTTTGGTCTTTTTTTTTTTTTTAAATTTGCCATCAGTGTTGAAGCAAAATTAAGAGGTTTTGTAGGATTGCTTATCTGGAAAACGTGATTTATTATAAATCCACAAAAACTAAGAGAAAATGAATTTTTTCATGTCTGATCCAAGCAAAAAAAAAAAAAAATCACTAAGCCATTTTGAGAGTACTTAGGCACCTGGGGTGGGGGGAGGAATGTATAACATCCCAGTGTATCAATATTCTCCACTTAGTTTCTGACATTGTCTTAAAATAGGCTCAATAAGCAACATCTAGCAGCCATACTAATGAGTTACAAAGACTTCAAACTGGAGATACTGCTTTCAGAAACAAGCTGATCATGTGCCAGACAACACCTGAGAAATTAAGGATCAATGGAAATCGTCAGTTACCTCAGAAAACTCCATAAGCCTGCTGTGATTCTTAGATGCTTTGGATCTGGTGCCTTTTTTATTCAAGTTGTTTGGTGGGGTTGCTTTCTGAATGGAAGCTAAAGCAGCTCGGTAGAGAACATACTCCCTTGTTGCAGCATGCTCTGAGGCCTTAGTGCCATTCTGATGAAATAAAAAATAAGAACAAAATTTGAGAAGAGACTTATCTGATATTGATTTGTTTAATAAAAGTCAACAACTTATTTTTGAGCCTTCCTCCTGGCTAGAAGGTTTCCAATAATAAAGCATCATACCAAGCAGTATGCTACTAATTTTACCTTAGCTTTCTCAGTCACTACTATTACAAATACATAGAACAGATCTCTAGTTCAGAACATTAAAAACAATCATCTTATGTTATGTAATGCAGCTTACTTTCATATTAACACACCATAATTTCTTAGGCAGAGCACATAACATAGTCATCATAATGTGTTACAGCACAAAACAGTATTTCTAATTCCTGACAGTGAACAGAGATGCTTTAAGTTTTCTTTCCAAGATGTAAACTCCTCCCACTAAGTTTGCAGTTCAGGTTAAAAAAAAAGAAGCACGTAACAGCAGGGAGGAAATAAAACTTTGTAGGATGAATGTTCAGTACTGTCCAACTGTTTCGTTTCCACAGGCTAGCACCATAAAATTGAAACTTGTTGGCTGCCTTATTCTGTGGCAGATCCTAAGCCTTGTTTCATTGTCTCTCCATCTCTCAAGGAAGAAAAACACCCCCTAGTGTTCTAAGAGTCCTGCCTCGGTAAAGAGTAACACTAGTGTGGTTGAATCTTGTATTGTTTATTTCATAGGACAAATAGGCATTAGCAATAGCTCACAGCACAAGAAGATTTTTAGTTTTCTGTAGCCAGCATGTTGCACTTCAAAGACTGTTGCTAGAATGTATAAGCAGAGAACCTGAGTCACACAGTCATCCGAGTGGTTTCTCTCAGTGTCTCTCTCCCTTCTGGATCAGTGGGGATGCTTACTTCAGCAAGCCTCTGCTGAGAGCATCTAGGGCTTGCCTGGCAGGCACTACTGGAACTGACCCTCTCCTTCCTGCCTTCCTCTGTAATACAGGACATGCAGAAAGAATATCTGCAACTCTCCTTGGATAACCTTCTCAGTCAATCTTCCTTGGCCTCCAAACACAGTTAAGTGACTAGCAACACTTAAGACAGAGCATCCTAACAGGTCAAGCTCAGGCACTCCAGTGACAATGTTGTCAATCTAAGAAATTCTTCTGCAATCTCTCAAGGCTGGGAGGAGTCCTGAAACAGCAGGACACTGCTGGTTTAGGCCTGAAATGTCTAACAAGCACAGAAACTTACAGAAAGGTTCTTGACAGCTTTACTATACATTTGGAAGATCCATTTATCTTCTTGTAGAATATTCTGCCATGTTGTGCTGACTCTGCCAAAACTGCAACGATAATACAAACATATCAGTTACCTCCTAAGAAAGGAAAAAAACTTTTTATTTAATAGTGGGAATAACTATGCAATCTTTTGCTTTCCTGTAGAAGATGGGCTGTGTTCACAGTTGTAGTCTTTATTTAGCCTTCTAGGGAAAAGACACATTCTCCATATATATCATGGCTTACATTGACAGCTCACGTTTTAATAGATTAACACATAATACTAACCCTTGAGTAAATGTGACAAGCCCCGTATCTAAAACATTAAGCTATCTGATTAGGTTGCTTATTTTCCCAATGAAATACAATGAGATCAATATACTTACTTTACTAAATCCATCTCTCCAAGATGTCTTAAAATGTTTGCTAATATATGCTTCAGGTTCTTTTGGAAGAGTTCGGCAAGAACGTCTATTCTATCTAATCCCATTTTCTTTCCAATTAGGTTACAAAGTTCAACTTTTCCCCTAAAAACAATTTTGTCTATTGCAGCCCGAGACTTGAGATTTCTTTTACCACTTTTTTTCAAAGTTGAGCACATCATTTCTTCATAATGGATTACTGGCAATAAAGTCTTCTTTGAAAACTGTGCTTGGTGTCGGTTCTTCATGAGACAATGCTTTGGTGTGTCACAGAGATTTCCAGCCAAAGGTATACTATCCTCATGTTCTATCGCATCAGCATATTGATTACTTAGCATTGAGGAATAACCACTGTCCTCATTAAATTTACTGTTTTCTAGCACCTCCATTTCATAGATACCTTCATCAAACCTCTGGGTTACTTCTTTGTTTTCTTTGTTATGTACAGGTCTTCCTTCATTTTCAAGATCTAGATTTCTGGTGGCCACATGGTATGAGTCACTATGGAGTATTTTCTGATGCTCTTCAGCACAGCTCGTACAAAAGCATTCCTCATAATTCAAGGGGCAGGATTCTTCCGGTCTTGTTTCCTCCACAGAAGATTTCAATGGTGCAAACCCAGCGTGAAGAGAAGTACAGTCAAAATCACATTTCATTTTGAAAGAGTGGTTGAGGTTTGATTTCATTATTTTGTTTGTAAACTGCAAAAAACATCCAGGACAAGTATTATAACACAGCACAAACTGTATCACAAATTATTTTTCTTATAAAGAACCAATCATGCCTTCCTTCTGCATTATGAATTCTAATCTTTTATTTAACTCACCCTCTAGTGTTTAAAGCACAGACAACTAGTGGAACTAAGGATTTGAACAGCCAACACACTAAACCTATGTAAGATGTTCTCAAAATTAGAGCTTTATGCTGCATGTAACTGAGACAAGAAAACTGACTGCATTACTTTGTCACCATTCCACCAGTATAGATAACTTGCAGACACACCAATACACTTGCAGTCCCTGCAAGGGACACCAGTGGCAGAGGGTCCATGAGTGACAGCAGGCCCATGCAGGGGTATAGACAGGCCAGAGCAGCCTGAAGTTTGCAACCAAGGCCAGGGGCAACGCTGCTAATGCAACCAGGTATCTGGCATTTTTAGAAGGGGAGGAGGCTGGGTGGCACAGGAGAAGCTTGAGTGCTCACATGCATGTGTAAATTACAACGAAAAGCGGGGACCCTTAAACAATGGTCAAAGAGAAATAAAGGTTACTCACACACATGGTTTTAAGAGAGTGGGAGGCAGATAGATATAATATGGAAATTGAGCTTTTCTTGCCCCTTCTCTTCCCCTCCCCCCGAAGTGTGGTGCTATCTATATTAACAATTGTAGGGGGATGGGCGAGGGCAGAAGGAAGCCATCTCTGTCCTGTTAAACTTAAGGGGAAAATAATTTTCAACACGGTTTGCAATCCGTAGGAAAATAGGGTCCCCCATTTGAGCTGGTATTTTAAGAGATTTAAAGCACTTCCAGCAGTTTTGAAAAAAGTATTAGGAAAATGCGTGTCATGAACGTTTCAGAGAAAACGTCCCCTTTTCGTACCTACGGTTGGTGGAAGAAAGGAACAAATTCGCTTATGGCTCTATACAATGTGAGTTGGGGGAGAGATGCGAGCCCCCGCTTAGCCGCCTCCTCCTCCTCCCCTTCCCGCCTCGCTTGCGCGCCGCAAGCGAGCAGAGGAGATTTTTGCCTGAAATCCCGGACTTGGGGGAAATGCTCCCGCCCCCCGTGTTTCGGGGCGCCGGGGCAGGCCCCGGCGGAGCGGGCTCAGCCGCGGACCCCGCGGCGCTGTCAGGCTGCTCCCGCCCAGCGCTCAAGATGGCCCGGGTCAGCGGCAGGTAGACTGGCTCCCGGCCCTGCCGTGCCCCGCGGCCTCGAGAACCGCACTCTGCGCCTCCGGGGGTCTCCGCTTTCCCCCGCCTTAGGAGGATTCCCCGCAAAATGGTGGTGGCGGGGCGGGCAGGAGCGCGCCGGGGGGATGCCCCCCTCCGGCGGCATGGCCCGGCGAGCGGGAGACAGCGCCCCGCGGCGTCTCCCCGCCCGCCCCTGCCCGCCGGCGGTAGTTGCGCTCCCCACCCCGGCTCGATCCCGACCCTGATCCCACTACTGCGCGGCGGGCAGCAAGGCGCACCCCACCGCACCACACGCGGCTCGCTAGCGGAACCGGTGCCCTCCGCGGCCGCCCATGCGCCGCCGTCCCGTCCCATCCCGACCCGCCGGCGGGATAGCTGCGGGGCGAGGCTGGGGAGAGCGGCGGGGCCGAGCGGCCGCCAGGGATTCCCGTCCCCATCCCGCCTGCCGCCCCTCGCAGTGCCGCCAGCACCCCCAGTCTCGCCACGATGTACGCCAGCAGCCCCTCACCGTCCCGGCCACAGAGTCCTCATAGCGGAGTCCCGCTGCCCGAAACGACCCTGCCGCGGAGCCCTCACCGCTGCGCCCAGCTGCCCCGAACCGGCCGTACGACAGAGCCCCAGCCGCCCGCCCGCGCTCACCTGCAGAGCTGAGCCGCTGCGACCACAGGCAGCGAGTGCGTGACCGCCCTCGCCGGGTACGTTTAAACACTTTGAATTTGGTATCCAAAGCCGCGCCGGCCAATCGAGCGCCGCCGGCACGAGCAGCGCGGCCAATGGGAGGCGGGCAGAAGGCGGGGGCCAATCCGAGGCGCTGTGGGCGTAGCCGGCGCGGCTGGCATTTTCCCTCCTCGGCCGGCGAAGAGAGAGGCGAGTGGTGCGGTGGTGGCGCGCGCGCGCTCTCCGCCCGGGGCCGGGCCGCGCTCGGGCGGGGGGGTGGAGCGCGGGAGCCAGGGCTCGGGGTGGGGTCGCGCGGGGCCGCCAACATCTCCCGCCCGGCGGCGCCTCCCGCCCTTTGCTCCGGCACCCGAACGGTCTCACGGCGCTCTCCTAAACGAACTACAACTTCTGCCCCACGGCGGTAACGCAACACGCGCCCGAGCGCTGCCCGGCGGCCGACTACCTCTGCGTTTTCTCTTAAAAACGGCTGCGCCTGGGATCTTCCCAGCATCCGAGCACGCTCGGAGCGCACACCCACAGTGCCCAAAGCTACTCCACCGGGGAAGGACTCGCCAAGTCTGGCGGTGGATCTTACATCCGAGCTCCTCCGCGTGGAAGAACTGTATTTATTGTAAAGTATGATGAACGTTATTAGTGGCTGGCAGGGCGAGGAGGAGCGCTGCTGGGAGCTCAGCAGGCTGGACACCAGCGCGGGGATCCCGCCGCTCCGGAAGATGCAATCTGCTCACAGCTCAGGGAGACAGCAGACCTTGCATTAAAATAACGGAGGAACAAGAGAGGGACTTTAGCCAGTAAAGCTCGCCATGGCAGGCAGAGGAGGTACCACTCAGTGAAGCCCACCGTGGATGACACTGTCAGATACCAGTTTTGGAATACCTCCGTCAGTCTCCTGCCAGAACCACGGGAAATCTCTGACTTTCCTCACACTGCTCAGAGGTTGGCCATTTCCAAGTCAGCCACACATCTAGTGTCTGTTCAGGAGCCAGACTGTTCTTGTCAGGGTCTGGCCAGCCAGGCCACCGGCTGGAACATCATGAAAGGTCTAGGGTAAGAAAGTCCTAAACACTTACATCAATTTCATTTCGTAGTCCAGTGCTTAGACCTGGTAGATGGCCCTTATTGTATGGAGGAATATGAAGCTAAAGTTAGAAGAAATTGCAAACTCCATCCATCACTTGGTATAAAATGATGTGGCTTTACGTGAAGTCAAGAAGACTGTCACAAGTGCTCTGTGGTCCTCAGTTTACAGTACTGATCTGCTAGGAACAAAGACTACAGTTCTAGTTTCTGTTCCAATCAATATCTAATTATTTTAAACATAAAATGCATCACTGCTTATTTTCACTCTCTTACTTGCCAGTTGGGAGTTGTAAATCTGCTAGTAAATCTAGACCTGGGTCTCACAAATACATATGCTTCGCCTTACGCATACAGGCACTCCTACATCTGAAGTTAATGTATGCGTCTTTAATTAAAAGATTTTAAACTTAATCATAGTTACCATGCAGTACTGCCCAGACAACAAAACTGATAAAGGTATTAAATGATTCTGTGGATTCTGGGTTTTTTTTAACATGCATTGGTTCAAACTGCAGTCTCAAATGTAACAAGAGAAGATAGTAAACTCATAATAATCGATTTTTATACAGGATATTTAAATAACGCATTTCTATAAGCCACCTGTAGCAAACTTACTTTGTTCCTATTCTAATTTCTTACACAAATTTTAATTATAAGTCTGAAAGTAAATACCCTTAAATTCACGGTAACACTTTTCCTTAGGTTCCAATTTGTTATTTAACGATATTTATACTTCAAATACATTCTGTCTGTGTATACACACATCCATAGTTACAATGCATGATGGGATCACGTGGCATGGAAGCTGCAGGTTTTGTATTGCTATATGTATTTGGGATTGTAAAACGTAGTCTAAAATAAAGGTTAAAAGTCTTCTTTATGCACAGATATAAACGTGCACACGTATCAGTAGCTTCTGAAGGTAAAAGTTTTACTTTGCTTTCACAGATCAGATGTTTTAAGATGCTGTTAAATAAATAGACAAAACCACTAAGATGCCATTCATACCATGTAATGTTTAGAAAATCAGTAAACTGGAGAAACAAAAATATAATGGAGAAACTGAACTGAAGCCAAATGGAGACTGAAATACCAGCTAAACAGCATTGTAACAATCATTTTCACTTTGGAGTCAAGAACAGAAACATCCCTTTTAAAAACAATTCATGTAACTTGTCACTTGGCTTCCACAGTTGTTGGTTTTTTTTTGGAACAAGGGATATTCCTAAACAATTTTTTGTGTTTATTAATACGAGTCAAAAGACCATGAAAATGTGAAGGAAATACACTTGGACTTCCTCTCCCATGCCATGTATAAGTGATTAAAAAATATGCAGACTAGTAGTGGGGTCCTCTATCACTCTCTTCCAATCACTCAAACAAACCAGGACTTTTTTTGTTCTCTCAACTAAGCTATTTGACACTGATGTTTAAACTATTGATTTGTACTGATGTTAAACTATCGTTTAAATGAAAACTGGAACTAGAAATAGCTCATTTTTAATGCATACCTTTTGAGAGTGGTGTATCGGTATCTTCTCAGTGGAGAAAGTTAAAAACTGCAGTTACTTCTGGCCCAGTCAATTCTACTTTTTAAGTGGACTGCTGCAGCACTAGTGTCTCATGAAGGTAATAAAGTCTTTTACTCAACAAGTAAGAAAACTGTTTATCAGTCATGAGGAAACAAGTTGGGCTGTCTTTCATGATCTGAAAAGCAGTTGCATTTTCTGGGTGGTGCTTCAAGAAGCTCCTTTGCAGACAAATGTCTACATCTGTTGTAATGGGATGACAAAGTAACGTTCAGGATAGATTCTTTTTTTCATTTTCTGAAATAATTTCCAGTAAAGATTCATAATCAGCATATTCTCTCAGAGCTTGTATCATTTCATCTAGCATTTCTTCCCCTAGCATGAAACACTCAATATGATGCACTGATCTGCTTATCCTATGGTCAGTAATCCGGTCCTGTGGAAAGTTGTATGTTCTAATCTTCTCTGATCTTCCTTTAGTCCCAATCTGTCAAACAAGAAAAATCAGTTTATCATCATCATCTTTTAATAAAAAGGATTAAATACTGATTAAGTATCTAAAGCAAAAGTTTTCTCTTCCTCCCATGATGATCCAAAATTTGTTATAGTTACATAGTACTCAGACCAATTCAGTAGTTGCAGTAACTGTTCTCAAACATGTAAAAGAAATACTTTACTGTGTCTTTTTCTAATACTATTCTGGTTCTTCATGCTGTAATTCAGTTTGTTTCACTAGATCTTTAGAATTTACATACTACTGAAATTTTAAGTCTGACTAATATGTGACCTTTATTGCTGAAGTACAATGTAGGGGGGTTTTTTTGCCTTGTGTAAGTCCTTACTGGGCTCCTGTTCCTCTATATTCCCATTCACTATCTGTAGCTCAACACAGGAGTTACCCCAGGAACACATGCTAGTGCAGAATTATCTAACTACTTAGAGACACTTACCTGAATCTTTCGAACACTGTTTCTCTTTTGGGTTTCTTCTTCCAGTTTGGCATTGTATAGTTTAGCACACAGCATTTGCATAGCCTTCTCTTTGTTTCTAATTTGAGATCTTTCTTGCTGACATTCAGACATGATCCCTGCCAAAAATGTCAAGACATGTAACACTTAACAGAAACACATACTAGAAGGATTTTGCAATTTCTAGAAGATTTTTATTATGTTACAATAAGCTGTTTCTTTCTTCAATACATATTTTGGACTAGGAATTTTTAAGTCCAGGCTTATTAATGCCTGATGATACATTTTGGGAGAGAAGTGCAGGCTGAGTTGTACAGGTGCTTTAAGCCATAAACCAAGAAATTTAATTCAATATGTTGGACAACAGGTAGATAATGAAAGAAAAGTTATGTGATGTGATCTGACATACACAGGACACCTTTAATACTTGTATGTTTTAGCCATAGTTCCAGGAAATTTAGTATTTATGGAGCAGTAAAATACACAAGGTAGTGAGTGTACAGAATATCATCAGAATACACAATTTTCTTTCAAATACACTATTTTCTTTCAAAAAAAGTGTGTTTTCTCCCCCCCAAAACATACAATTCAGGTTCAGATGAGGAGTCAACAGCCTAAGAAACGAGTAGGGAGAAGAAATACAGGAAGAAAACAGCACAAGCTAACTTGCTATTTGGATTTATTTTAAGTAACTTGGTTAAGATTACAGTATGCTTTTATAAGATTGCATAGTGTTACTTTATGAAAGACTTGTTTGCAAGCAACTTTTTGGATCGTGATGAAGTTGTATAAAAGGAGATAAGAGAAACAGAAGTAGTAACTGGACAATTGCAATGGAAGAGAGATCAAGAGGAATGAAGAGGAGAAAGGTGCAATAGGAAAAAGTGAGGAGATTTGGAGATAGAAACACCCCTGTGAACCATCTCTAATGCATAACCACAAAAAAATTGCAATACATTTTAAGATTTCTGTGAGACAAACACTAATAACTACCTTCAGCAAAAACTATGATCATCTGCTGGTTTGAGTTAGTGGGTTTTTTCCAAACATTCAGGCAATCCAAAACTTTTTGAATCTGGAGTACCTTTCTGTCACCATATCTTGAACAGAACTCCATCCTCTCCACTGTTTACCTTCTGCTTTACTGAGGCAATGAAACAAGTGCAGGATGGATTAATGTCTTCAATAAATATGAAGAAATGCATGGCAAAAATCTGGGTATGTGAAGATAAAGAGCACTCGGGATTACCCTGAGGCTGTAAAGCCTGACTAATGTTTCTGGTAGAGAAGAGGAAAAGTTAAAAACGCAATCAAAGTCAAGGCAGCTGTTGTGGATTGCACAAAGGGAAGTAAAAAGCTTAGGAATGGCAATAAAAAGAAGATATGATAGCTAACATCAGGTAGCATCTGAGGGTGTATCTTATCCCTCCTGCGTTTCCTAACCTGGGTCCTGGGGATGGGCCTCCTAATTATGTGTGTAATCTATGGGAAAGAAGCCAGCAAACAAATGGAAGTTGGCATCCTGAGTAGACTCTGCAATTAAAAGCAATGTTTTAGTATGGAAATAGAACAATCTCTCTTAAGACTCGTGAAGAAAAGGCAAATCATCAGATTTTAACCTACTCTGTTTTTCAGTTTCTTTTCCATTACTTGAAAGCTTAAGTACAACTTTTTCACAGAAACAGATCTGGATGCTCTTAGAGTGTCGTGTTTAATGGCAAAATGGATAGCTTACCTACTGAAGCCAGTAGTCTTCACTATGACAAGTTGGAGTTGGCACAACATGGTGCATTTAGAGTACTACAAACACACATGAAAACTGTAAGAAAATCTGCTCTACTGTTGTCCAGGTTTGAAAATAAAACCATTGTTTGAAAATAAATTCTGACAGCAGTTTTGCCATGTAGGTTTTGTGTTAAGGAAAAAGTGAAGCACCTGTTGGAATATGAACTATCCGTACAGCACTGTCTGTGGTATTGACATGCTGGCCTCCAGCTCCACTAGCTCGCTTTGTTTCTATCCGTAGATCTTTTGGATTAATTTGCAGCCTCATCTGTCGTGACAGACAGAAAAAAAGAAAAAAGAAGAAAAAAAAAAGAACACATTTATGTTGTTTCTTTCTAGACAGATGTCAAATATCCACAGTTGGTTTATTTTATACAGCACATTCAGGCAAGATCAAACTTTTTAAAGTTTATGAGTGGTAGTTCGCATCCACATATAAACCTATTAACAAATCCTTGTAGCCAGATTGGAATGTGACATGATGGAAACAAGGAAATCAGAAAAATAGTAACTTAAGGCATAACCATCCCTTAGCACTAATCTTCCCCCTTTTCTGAAAGCTCTGCACCCTCTTTCAGCAGAGTTAACCCATATTTGAACTTGACCAGATGGTTTTTACGTGAAAAGGCACATATTTCCTTTGCTGGCTCTGGGATGGGGCGATGGTCTTTGGGAGGAAGGAGCAAGATAGCTTTGGGAGAGAGTAAGAAGGAGTAATATCTTTGACAATTTGTCATGCCACTATGAAACAAGGATCAAAAAAGAGTTTTAATTCCTAGCCAGTTGCTTTTGACCAAGCATATATGGCGAGAATGAATTATCACCCATATACTTTGGAAGGGCAAAATGAGGACACTACAAAAATGGGGAAGAGGAGGTGCTAGAAGAAATCTGTAGGAGCTCTGTGAACTAATTCAGTCTTCTGTTACTTTGTAAAAAATGTCAAGTTTTCCAAAAAAACATGCAAAACACAGTCACAGTGAATTTTAAAATTACAGTGAAGTAAACTGCACATTGACTTTCTTGAGATTAGGATTATAAGGCAATCCAGAAATTCTTTATTTCACCCCCCAAGACAAAAATAAAAATAAAACCCCCAAATATGACTTAGTTTAAAACTAAGATTAAAAAAAAAAAATCATTAAGAGAGAATAATAAGAAACAGACAACACTTGGGTACCAGCAATACGGCATGTAAAAACATTGCTCATGGTAGAGTCTGTTATACTAGAAGATAAATATTACCTCGGTGGGTTGGGGTAATATAGCAATAGTCATTGTGCTGGTGTGAATGCGTCCTTGTTTTTCTGTCTTTGGTACCCGCTGAACACGATGCACTCCTCCTTCAAATTTCATGTACTTGTAAGCCTCAAGACCTGCTATGCTGGCAACTGCATGTCTTAGGCCACCTTAAACACAGAAGAAAAACAGTTGTAAACCTGTAAGAAAAACTGTTGGTACCATGCTGTTCTATTTCAAATAGTGTCTTTAGACATCACTGCCATTTGTTTCTTAAAATTATGAATCTACCATTTAAATACTTAGGCAGAATTATACCAAAAATGCAAGAAAACTCTTAAAACAAAGCCAGACATAAATACTCACACACAATCTCAAGGAAAGGATTATAGAGTCCAATTTAATTTTTTTACATACATATTGTCTACAAACCATGTACATACACATACACATGCAATCACAAACCACAGCAGAAGTGTAATAGTTCTACATAAAGATCAAATTTTGAAAGCCACCTTCAGAAACTACATTATTTTTTACTGTTAGTTCAGAACCTTATCATTCAATGGGATAAAACCCAACTCTTTAGTTAAAGGATGAATATTACTCACACTCTTCTTCTTACTCATTCTCCTCTACGCATCCTACCTGTGACTCGTCTTTGTTCTTTCATTTCATTTTAATCTTTAGCTCCCTTGGAGCGAGCAGAACTCCAACTCCTGCCCTCTTACCAATCCATCCAGCAGAACACTTTATAGGAATGTGCTAAAAACTAGCACTGAACAGCTTGGAACTTGAAATTAAAGCCCAACACAATCATGGTTTCATAACAGAAAGGGTTTGTTGCAATACCAGTTTATGGCATGATTGCTCTTCCTTGTTTGCTAGTGCACAAACACTTCAGTTGTGCCAGTGGAACTGTTTGAAGGAACAGAGAAGCGATAGCTCTATAGATGACTGTGATATTTTACCCGTTTTGGTTTTTAATCTAGCTCAGTTCCCAGATCCCATTCTCAGCACAGTGGATGGTGTGCTAAGGGAATGATTAAAAAGGAGATAAGCTGCCTTGAAGGAGTACTGCTGTTGAAGTCTCGCAACATGAAACCAGGGGCGAGGAAAAGAAGAGACAGGTACTTCTCAGAAATACTTTTTTAGGCTATCTCTAGACTAAGGAAGTCAACCACAGGGACAAGATAGCAGCTTTTTAGAAAAGGAAAATGAAGACAATGTTGAATCTGAAAATGCCCTGCAGAGCAGGAAAAAATCATCAGCCAGAACATGGACTGAATGTTTTTCACCTCAATGAAGAAGGTTTGCAAACATTTTTATTCTACAGAAATGTAACATTCCCTCATAACTTTACTACAACATATTTCCTTTTTACAGTCATGTTTGTGGAAAATAGCCTAAACTGCCTCATCCTTTCTCTTTCATCTCATTTTTGTCCTTCCAACTTTTAAAATTTTTCTCCTACTTGTACAAATCTGTACTACTTTGATTCAAAGGCACTGTTCGACACCTTGTGCTTTACTGATTTAATGTATAGCCATTATCTACTATCAGTTCTGTAAGGTAAATCCATCATGTTTAGAATAAATCTGACCATAAAGCATGTAGTTTAACGAGTAAGAATGTCTGGCAAAATCTTCAGTTTAGGTCAGTAAGTTTCATTCTAACAGGTAGGGTGAAATCATTCTACTGCTATGCAAATACTATTCAGATGAAAAAAAGATTTCTTCTTTCTCTAAAAGAAACTTATATAACCTAAAATAATTAATGTAGATGAGTAATAAAACTTACTTACTCCTTTACATATAAAGTACTAAAAATGTCATAAGTGACCTCTGCACATGAGGAAGAAGCCGGGCTGCATCAGGAGTACACATAATGTGAATGTCCACACGGCTACAGCACTACTGACAAGTATCACTTACATGGTAAGCCGTTCATTGCAAAAGCTAATGTTCTGTCTTCTCTCCCTCACTTCTCCTGGCATTAATATATACACCATGGGCACAGTCTGTCTATTTGAGCTGCAGCCACATCTAGGACACGTTCAGAAGACTTTAAGTTTACAGGGATAACAGCGTGCCTGTGGCACCACAGTGCTTAACATGAGATGACCAAGAAACTGGTTCAAAAGACAGGTGTTTAGGTTATGCTGCTTCAAATCAACTATTACCAACAGAAGTTTAATACGAAATGCAGCCAAATCCCATGAAATTTCAACAATCCCTTTGCCCTGGCAGACATGTCTTAGGCCTGTCAAATATAGTTAGCTCGTACTAACTATATGCTTACCTTCAATTAAAATGTCCTTCTCTATCCTGAAAGCCTGACGTGCACAGAACAAGGGTGTGAGTTTGCACTTGGTTTTTATGTGGCATCTTATAACCAGATTGAGGCAAAGTCCCATATTTGTGTCTCTGCCTGCTACTACATGGTGAGAGGCTGTGGATAAATGTGGGCTTGTGCTTTAACATGCATGCTAAATCTTGACACGTGCTATTTTTGCACAGTGGTATCCCGTGGGGTAGGTCAGTAAAGCCAGTTAAGACTGGACTGAAATCAATTCTTAACTGCAGCTTTGTTTAACGTTCACCTTGTTTACACATACTCACATTTCACATTTCAACCAAATTCTGGAGCTCTCCGAAATGAAGGAGTTTGACCTTTTAATGAAGGACCTTGATTTTACTCATGCAGTCCATAGAAGCAGAGCGTGGGTAGAATGCAACAGCCTAGTGTCACCAGCAAGCATCCTTAACTCCATTCCTACTCAGCACAGCACAGCTTTAAATACACAGGTTTAAATATGCCTTTCAGTGGCAGTGCCATCTATTGTGCCCCTACCTACCAATTTATTTGCAGCTCCTCAGTTTTGATAATACGTGGTCATGCAAGTAAGATCAGAAAGTACACTGCAAGAGGCTGACAAAGGCCAGGGCTGCCTTTATTTTTCTCTAATTTCACATCCTAGCTTCCTAAACATTCATTTCAGTGAATAGGCATGTCCTCAGCAAGACAAGATTTCAAAATAAATATGTCCATTAAAAACCTAGCTGTTTCAAAGGGAAAATGCAGCTAGGTTAATGTATTACTTCAATTTCCCATTTAAAGCATTAAAGAGATCAACTCTGAGGGTGTGGGCTCCTTGTCCAAGGACTGAGCTTTCACCAAAAAGGTAGTCAAGCACAACTCCCTTTCTTTTCCAATCACAAGACTGCAAGTTGAGTCAGACCTGACTTAAAACTAGAATACCAATTCCAGAATACCAGGTTGAAAGGGACGTCAAGTATCACCTGGTCCAACCTTTCTTGTCAAAAAAGCATCCAAAGCTGGGGACTCCACCACTTCCCTGGGGAGATTATTCCAATGGATGATTGTTCTCATTGTGAAAAATTTTTCGCTTGTGTCTAATCAGAATCTCCCCAGGAGTAACTTGTACCCATTACCCCTTGTCTTTTCCATGTGACTCCTTGTAAAAAGGGAGTCTCCATCTTCTTTGTAGCCACCCATTAAAATACTGGAACAAGGTGATAAAGTCTCCCCTAAGCCTTCTTTTCTCAAGGCTGAACAAACCCAGTTCTTTCAGCCTTTCCTCAACTGGCAGGCTTCCCAGTCCTTCATCAGTGTTGCGACCCTAAGCTATCCAATAACAGAGAGTTTTTAAGCCAAATCATTGGACTGATCCAATTAGCACTGTGGCCCCTAAAGTGTTAGAGCTGAAAGAGAGAAGGAACATATGGCTGGCAGCTGGCTGGAAGGTGGGAGAGCCCTTCTTTAAGCTGACTGTGAAACTGTGCTCTGAAGGTGAATTGTATGTGACTGCTGGGGTTTACCCCATCTAAGTCTTACCTCAATGAAAAGGGCAACTCTCCTCTCTCCGTAGTATATGGAAAAAAGAAGACCCAGACTCTTCCCCCATTCTGTTTACACCCATCTAACCTGCACCATCTTTATGCCATTTACTTTTAAAAAAAAGTTAATAGATTTCTGTCAGCTTTGAAAGCTGAACTGGCTCAGCTCCTGGCAAAGTGTTTGCCTGGTCATGAATGGCGATAAAAATAACTCTCCTCTTTCAGCAGCAAGCTGTGCTGTAACATGAAGCTTCTTCTTGTTCCTACCTTCACTTGAACTGTGCAGACAGTTTACTTGACAAATGACCTCTTGACCATAAAAAAAAGTTTATTAATAATAACAAACCTACATAATAGAGAATATTGAATTCAAGTGTCATTAAACTAAAAAACCTGTATTAATTAAATTGACAGCAGCCACTCTAGAAGGAGATTCTGATACTGGGGAAAACCTGAGTTCATGTTCATCAACTTGGAATAAGTCACCTGCTACAAACTCCAAAGAAAGTTATTCAAACTTTTTTTTTTATTTTAAGAACCCAGAAGTGAAAGTGAAGTCATAGTAAGTTCATTTGTATCTGCATATCTGAAAGGTGAAAACATGGGCCTCCCTTTCTTGAAGTGTGAATACAGAAAATTAATCAAGCCTGTACTTAGATTTTCAAGTTCCCAGTTTGTGATGTCTGACTGTATTTCTTCCATAGAGCCAAATTTTTGAACCTTCTTATATATAACCCGCGATATATAACAGTGAATCTAAAACTGTACCTATGCAAGAAGGTTCTTAGGGCACAGAAAGACCCTCATTAGGAAGAGGAAGTAGAAGCTCAATCAGGAGAGTTGTGGATATTTATTTTTTGTCATTTTCTACACAGTTGAAACAGAAAGCATTCAAGATACTTGAAAATAACGGAGTCCAAAATATGGCGTAAATAAACAGAAGTGTTAGAAGATGCTTCAAATTTCTCAAACCTTGCTAACAATATATCTGCAATCATATTAAGAGTTGACTAAAAAAAAAAAGATTAGTTTTCTGACAGATTGCATATCCTAATGTCCTAGCTTTTCCTCACTTATTCTTAAAAGTTTCATTAAAAAAGAAAAAAAATGATGATGGAAGTATGAGAACAGGTAAGTGTCACAACCAATCTGAGCTAGGACCAGTAAGCTGCACAAGTGCCCATCTACTGATCCATACCCACTATGATATATATGTTACCTCCACAGCAGTATGTAAGTAAGCAAAATGTACTAGCTTTACTCACAACAACACAGATAACAGTAAGACGGCAGATCTGTTAACACAGACAGACTCAGCAGTTCTAGCCTGCTAAGAAATGTGGCTAGCAATCTGTCAATCAAAATCTGAAATCCCTGTCCTGGTTGGGCATGTTTTGGATTGATTTCACAGTTGGCTTCAGCTTCTTGCTGCTGGAAGGAGGTCGTGATTTTCTCACTGCCACCACCAGCGGCCACACACTTCTGCCTCCATTGCCGCCATAAGCATTTCTCCTCTTCTCTTGTGCTGGATTACCTGAAAAGTAATCCAGGAGCGTGGGGTGGTTTGTGCTATTTTCCAGATGGATTGACTTGTGATAAGACTCCGCACAGATGCATAATCACAAGTGCCAACACAAGGAAGTCAGCAGCAACACGGAGACAGCAGCTTGATCTTTGCGAAACAACTTTACACACTAACTGGATTAAGCCAAAATTAACTCACATATGCCACTGCCTCAGTTTGTTGTATAAACCAACTCCTCACCTTTGCAAAGATACTGTTCCATGAGGTGCAGTGAACCAACTTCACAGCTCATCATCACCAAAAGATCCAGTTTTCCAAACCTACTTGCATTCAGCCCCATGTTGATGCTTATCTTAGGCTAGCTCTAAAGCTCATGAAAACTGATTTAACACATTAACTAGGCAAAAAACTATCGCAGTCATAAAAAGCAAAGTCTTTGCCAGTTTAAGTGAAAGGACATCAAAACAGGCAAAAAAAAAAAAAGGTAGGACTGCTCAGACAGGTAGAGAGGCAGTAAGGAAGAAGGGAGAAAGGAGAAACATCTTTTACTGGCATCAAGCTGTTAAACTGATCACCTGTGAAATTTTAGTTGAAGACTTTCATAAATAATTGGATCTCTTATCTCTCCTCTCAAAGTCTCAACAATTCCCCCACTTTGCTCATCCATTAGCTGCACCAGATGAGCTATATTGAAACATCCCATTTCCTTATATAAATCCTCAGATGACATTATTTCAAGATGGTTTAGTATAAACTTCAAGAACAGTTTTAATTATACTGATCCCTCTCTGCCAAGGGATCCGTAATAATAAACGGACTTTCAACCTGCCACCAAGCTGATCTAGAAATACTACAAACATTAATTAAGAAGTATATGTAATCTATATTTGTAAAAAAATAAAGCCAAAAGAGCGTATGTGCAATCACTTTCTGAATTTTCTTCTGCCAAGCACTTAATTTCTTCTACTTTGCAAACTACCAAAATACAAGTTTAATTTTTTAGTACTTTAGTATTTTAATAGTACTTCTGAAATGGAATTTCACTCTCAAATACAGAAGCTGAGGAAAATTATACTCAGCCATTCAAACAATCTTCCGCTTCTAAAATTAAGTTTGTGCAAATTAGCTTCTTGTAGTCAGGAAATTCAAGTGTCATATGAATGAGTGTTCCAACTTAAATTAAAAAGTTACAAAGATTAAGTATTTTCATTACTGACCTATTTCACTGGGGAAGTATTCTAATATTTCAAATTTCCATTTTTTATAGGCAGCATATCGTTGATACATATCAAATATCTCTGAGGTGAACAGCATGGCTTCCTGCCCTCCGACTCCAGCAGTTACTTCCATGACAAGATCACTCTTGTCTGTTTCTTCTGAAGGAATCAAAAGCAAGACTATCTGCAAATACAAAAACACCCAGCTAAGACTATTGATCTAGGCTGCATTCTCCTTTACTAACTCATTGGTTGCCCAGGGTACAGGCTTCTTGGGCCCCTTGCAGAGAAGCAGCAGCAGTCAGGAAGAGGTGGGGAGGGATGCTGCACTGCAGGAAGGCTCCCTGTGTCTGTTCACAGTCACAGGAGCTACACAGGTCTCAAACCTACAAAATTTTACAGAAGTTTTCACCCATCGGGAGCACTGCCACATTTGGACACCACAGGATACGTACTGGTTCTTGCAAGACAACTGAGCATCGTCCTTCCCATCACATTCCCTTTTAATCCAGTCTAAACTGCAGAGCTAAGAAGGTATAGATGGTCAGAACTGTGCTTCAATGACAACTCAGCTGTATTACTCATTTATTTATTTTAAAAGGGAGAGCCAGCCTTGTATTGCTCTGAAGAAGTAAAATACACTGGAATCAAAAAACTGTATCCCGATTTTGCAGGCTGGATCAAAAGCATTTGCAAATGCTTTTCAGTCATCTTCCTTTACTAGCATTAGGTGATGTTTCCTTCCACATATTGTAAGTATTTACAAAAATATTTATAAAGGCAGTGTTGTATTGTCGTTGGAGGAATAAAGAATGTGACAATACCAGCTTCTACTTCACCAGTACCATTAAGAATATGTAACAGTTTGTTAATATAAAGATGGGTTTTATATGTTAAATAGCAGAGATACTATGTACAACCAATACAAAGAGGCAGTCTAAAGTAGTTACAAAGTATTAAACTATTTTTTCTAAACCACTATACTGTGTGTGATACTATACAAAGTTTAACGTCTCCTACAGATAAAAAGCTAGACATCCATCAAGGTACACTCAGACAAGACAAACTATAGTACCTACTTATAAAGATGTACCGACTCAAAAAATATCAGGTACAGGTACGTACCTACTCACAGGATGTCTCTATACCACCTGCATTTTTCAATTTCCGTAGATAACAGACACTAGTTGAGGAGTATAACTGGCAGGGAGGGGAGGAGGAAAAGAATGGATCATATACATCTTATTCTGATGAGAAGACAATTTGGCTTGTTAATTTAAGAACGTCAAGGAAATAAAGGCTTTTAAAGAGGATCTAACCTCGTGTTTCAGTTCAGCTATCTCTTCTTCACAGGAAGCGATCTCCCTTTCTGCAAGCTTCCGGAAATCTTCGTTCTCATCTGGAATATTTGAGTATGGTTAATCCTCAGACTTGTACCAGTGCCACTCTCAAAAAACCTTTAAAAAATAACCACGTGAAGAACTTACTCTACAGAAGGAAAACCCACCACACTAAACCTGTCAGAAAATGAGATTAATAATACAATCTGTAATGAAGACATGCGGTACATATTAAAGAGTGTTTTCTGACACTATTCAGGTATGAGACAAGGAAAAAATCTGAAATACGAGAAGATCCACTTTAATATTAAAGAAAAAAACAAATAAAAAACGAAACAAAAACCTCCAACCCAACAATTACTGTGCTGGTGGTCAAACAGTGGCACAGGCTGCTCAGAGAGGTTGTGGAGTTTCCATTCTTCAAGATATTCAAAATTTGACTGGACACAACCCTGAGCGACCTGCAGTAGCAGATCCTGTTTGAGCAGGTTGGAGTGGAAGATACTGGGAGGTCTCTTGCCACCTCAGTCATCCTGCGATTCCAAGAAGTCACTTACTGTATTTAAATGTGACAGGAACAGCAGCTGCACAATTGACACTCATCATTCAGAGGTCTATTACCCCTATCATTGTAATGACGCAAAAATGTGAAGATACTTGTAGTATTTTGCCTCTGTCAATTTATTCCAGAACATCTGCAAAACTTCTAAAACTTCACTAAAAACAAAGGCATGAAAGAACTCTCGCATAATAAGAGGAACTGTAATTTTAACCTCTTACTTGACTGAGCAACAAACACCAGTGATTTAGTTAAGACTTGTTTTTCTGTACCACAGTTTCAATACGTTAAAATGTTCCCCCTTTTTTTTTTTTTCTGGTCAATAACAAACTTCAAACACACCTCCAAAAAAAAAAAACCAACCTTAAAATTTGACATCTTAAGCAGCCTCTGATCCACACTGATTGTTTCACTTGCCCAAAAGAAAAAAATATTGTCCCCAAAAGGAGACAATGGTACACACGATGAAAAAGGGGGAACTGGGGTGGGCACAGAGTCACAAAAGTGCACAGTCACCGTAACAGAAGAAAAAGAAAGATGTTAGATTTCTTTTTTTCTGTGTACAGCAAGCTTTTAAATGTCTGGGAGGAGCACTCAGAAGAAAGACCCACTTCAGCACTGTAACTATACTTAGTCACTAGCACAATTTAAAATGAAACTTTCTGTCTTTACAGTTTAGGTTTAACGTTGGTGAATTAACACACCCCCTCAATCACTTCTGTAATAAGGAAATTAGAAAGATCATCACACATAAAGGCATGTTTGGACATTTAAACAACAAGCATGCTTTCCCTACAGCTGGTTAGAGCTTGCCCAGTTGACTACCTGGCTAACTGTAGCTCTTTAAACACGTAAACTTGATCATCTCCAAACCTCTACATTTCTTTTCAATAACTTCCAACTGCTGAAGGGCTAGACATCAAGGCCGACAGAAGGAGGGATAAGAATTAAGTAATTACAAACCTATTAGAGTCAAAACAGCTACTGCAAATGTGATTACTATGCATTTAAGCAATAATGTAACATAACAATAAATAACGGTTGCATACTTTTACTATGCAAATGAAATATAGACTCTAAAATCAGTTTAAAATAATATATACAAATATTTTTATGGATTAACTCCAGAAGTGCTCAAAGTTACTGACTAAACGCTTGTGACCACATTACTGAAGTTCTAAGCCTGGTTTTCATGACATTGCCTTCTTCAAATAGATTCTGGAAGGAAAAAAAAATCTTTTCTTCTGAAAGGAAAAAATCTTCCATTCCATTTCATTCAGTTAGTTTGGGTCAATGATTAGTTTGTTCAAAGGAACCATTTCTCCTTTTTCAATCTGAGGTGGGAGAGCATGAATAGGAAAAAAAAGACCATTTTCTTTTAGACAGTGTTTGCCATATCCATTAGTCAGAATAACTGGATACGGTCAACACTTCCGATTAGTCAGTATTTAGGAAAGTGCTGGGGAACATTTCATCATCCAGTGAATGTTTACTGATCTTAAAGTACTCCTTTTCTGTGATTTGGTTTCTAACCACTATGAAAAATTTGCTTTCTGGTAAAAAAAATATTCACTATTTGGCAACACTAAACGTGAGCGGCTGCTAACACAACCCATATGTAAATCACAGCTCGGAGTCGGCACGAACAGATGTTCAGGTCTATGGCTGCAGGCAGGCAGACTGGTCTGTCTTGACAGCAACAAAAAAGCCACAAAAACTTAGAAGTTTCCTACCCGTGATTATTATCTTTATTGTATATGAAACAGATGCTGTCACGGTGCTCTCCCGTCAAACACCAGTGGCTTCCGCGGCCGAGCCCTTCCCGCTCCCCTCACCCGACCCCTGCTCAGGAGGCCGGTTTGTTTCCGGCCGCGGAAGGCACGAGGGGGCTGCCCCGCCTGGCACGGTTTAAACTCTCCCGCGTTTCACCGCCCTTCCGTCACCGGACCGCGCCCCCCCCCGCCGCCTCCCGCGCGCGCAGCAGGCACCCTCACAGGTGCGCGGCGCCACGTGGCCGCCTCCGCCCGCCCCCTTGAGGCGCTCCACCAATCGCGTCGGCATATGCAAATCCCCACACAGGCCCTTTCCGGCCCCCCTTCCCTGCCTCCGCATGAGGTGCCGCGGGGAACCGCCCCTGCCCCGCCCCGCTCCTCGCGACCCCGGCCGCCCCGCACCTTGCGCCGCCAGCTCCCGCGTGTCGCGCAGTTCCTGCTCCTTGTCGCGCAGCCGCTGGATCCGCGCCGCCAGCTCCGGCCCCGCCCCGGCCCCGCCCCGCTCCCGCGCCTCCAGCAGGCGGCGTAAGGAGGGGGCGGCGAACAGCTCGTCTATGCCGGCCCGGGAGCCCAGCCCGCAGCGCGGCTGCAGCGGGCATTTTCTCGCCGCGCCGCCTCCGACCGGCGCCGCTCGGAGGCTCCGAGGGGGCAGCGCGGCGGCCCGGCAGCCTTGCGCCGTGCGGAGAGCTCGCGACAGCAGCCGCATGCCCGGCTGGGGCAGGAGCTCGGGCGCCAGGCCTTCGACTGCCCTTCCCGTGCCGGAGACACCCGAATGCACTCGGTCTCCTCCTTCCGGTCTTCCGGAAGCTGCCGAAGAGGCTCGTCGCGTATTTCAGGCGCAGTCGGAAATTATCGTGGCGCCTCTGGCGGAAACGGACGAATGGGTTCGGGTCCCGTCTTTCGCGGGGCTGTGCCGTGGGGCAGGCGCGCTCTGATTGGCCGGCGCTGGCAGGGCGGGCCGAGGCGGGTGGGGCCCGACGGTGACTGGGTTCTGCAGCAGAGCCGCAGGAGCGGCGCGGCCGGCGCCACCTGCTGACCCGGCGCCGTGCGACTCCCTGGAGGCCCCAGGCGCTTCCGGCGGCACGGGAGGTGGCGTTTGGGTGGTTTTTTACTCATTCTGACCAAAACTGAAAAAAAGCTCCAAACCTCGCCAAACCCTCCACACCACAAGTTTACGCCCCGGCTCCTGGGGTAAGGCCCCGCGCGGGGGTGCTGAGGTTTTCACCGGGGCCGTTCGGAGTCCGCCAGCATCGCAGCCAACCTCCAGGGCTGCTTATGCGGAAAGGGGTGTGGAAAGTTTCGTTTGAGGATTTGGGTACCCAGGCTACTCTCACAGGCCTTTTCCTCTCACTCTGAGAGAAACTGTCAGAATGAGGAGGAAGCTGCAAACACCTGTGGAAGGATACCTCCACGGTAAAAACAGGTCAAAATGGAGCATTTCGAGGAAACGACATGCATTATCAGAAGAAGGAAGAAGGGCAATTGGAAGAACCCTAATGTCAGAGATCAGTGGTGAGACTGGAAGATGAGCCGTTTACAAAATACAGAGCTGAGCACAGTGTCTTACGTTGAAGTTGTAAACTGGAAGGCAGTGAAGATGCAGCCATTTAGTAAATGTGATGTGATGGATGCTGTGGGATGATCTTGACAAATCCCCTCTGGTATGTAGACAGGGTGGCATAGTAACCTTGCTTTATATTACATCATTAATGAGATTCTTGGCTAAACTCAAAATGGTTTGAAGAACATACTTTATTATAAAAATGTGCAACTATCCAAAAAACTTTATTACGCAGTACTTTATATTACAGTCATTGGTGGAGTCAAAGTTGGATCTTTGCTGACCTTCTGTCCTTGTTCATGTCTTGACAGCATTAAGTAATCACACTTTACATTTTAAATTACACTGGTGGAATAACAGTAACTTCCACATGGTACATTAGTAACTGTAATTTCCATGAATGTAATATCAAAAGCAAGAGTAATGCTTGCACAACTGAGTAGTTTTTGTAGTCAGAAATGAGAACTTGGAAGGTTTCTTCCATTGTGGAAATCCAAAGGCAATACGGTTAATGTGAGAATTTGTTATTTGGAATAGTAAACATTAAGATGAATGGTCAGATAAAATCATTTTCCTATGACTGTAAATGCCCCACTTTGAATGATGTTTATTGGCAAAAAACACTAGCAATAATTTATAATTACACTCGAGCTTTGTACAGTCTGTGCGGCTAGTGTGGTGCTGATAAAGAGCACAGGCCATTGCTTAGGAAATCTCATCCACCAAAACCTTCTCTCACACTCACTGCTGCCTGCCCATGAAGCTCCTTGAAGCCTTCTTTCAAAAGGGTAAAAGAAAAAATGATCAAATTTATGCATTTAATAGGCTGAATATTTTGGTGTTCTGTAACAATGAAAGAAATTAAGAGTCTTAATGGCTGTGTGAACCCTGCTTGGGAGAGAAGTACACAGAACTTGGGAAGCTTAGAGTAAAGGGTGATCTAATGCAAAGCTTTTGAAAAGAAAAACAGGTAGTGTGAGTCAATGACTGACGGTCAGCTTTTGGATCACCTGAATTGTATCCCTGTTTTAAATTGGAAGGATGGATTTCCATGGAGTGAGTTTATGGATAAATGAAGGGGCAAAATCTGGCTTTTGCTATAACGTTAAAGCAGACTATGTTTATGTCAGGGTTGGTTTGGTTTTTTTTTTTCAGGCTGATTTTGGCACCGTTATTGCTTTGTTCTTTTATCCCACAAATGTCAGTTCTACAGCTGTCAGAAGTATTCAGGACCTCTGTGAATGGAGCTGATGTTTTGTCACTGCAAATGTACTCAGAGTATAGGTCAACACAACTGGACCTTTGTCGCTGCAGCCATGTCCCAGATGTGCTACATTGCTACTGTTGGGTCTCTGAAAAGAAAAGCGTTATGGGCTGAGAAAAAACATGTTTTGAAGTTGGTAGTTAGACATGGTTCAAATAAACTTGGAGCAGACATTGCAGATGTCTGTCTATGTGCAATCTTAATTTTTTGCTTTGTTGGATCTGATAAGGACTCAGGTTCTTGTTGTCTAGGTTAACGCTGCCTGGTGGAGGCTCACAGACAGTGTAGAGCTGTGAGCTTTGCTCCTTGTAGTGTAGAGAGTCACTGAAGTTAAGAGATGTTCTTGTATCAGCTTTGATTGCTTTTGAATTGGTGTTGTGGAGCACATAAGCAAAATGGCTTTTGCAAGCACTTTTGCATACAGAAGCTGCTGGTTTCTGAGCAGGCTCACAGCATGGTCAGCCCAGCAAGCTGCTTTTGCTGAAAGAGCCCCCCACGTTCTTCAGATACTGGTTCTACAGGCAGATGCTCCCTCCTTGTGACTTGAATTTGCTGCCTTGGGGATGCCTTTGGCATCAGGTGACAGCTCTAACTCTGGCTGTTTAAGGTAGAATGTAGGTCTCCTCTGTTTGCTTGGTTTAGACCACAGCCTAGCAGATACTTTAGCATGCTTTTAATTTAAATCAGAGCTATTACTAGCTTAAATCTGGTTTGTGTCCACTCTCTGTTGTCCTGTGAAGATTATGTGGACTCCGGGTGCTCAAGTGAGTCGTGGACTGGAAGTGCTATGAACACAGTATTGTGCTGCCTGGACTCAACTGGTTAACTGGTTAACATGCAGCCCAGCCACCTGTGTCACTGACCCGCCTTTTCTCCATTACGCCTTTAGTCTCCTTCATATTGTATGTGTCTTCAGTCTAATTTAAATACTCTTGATACTGTCTGCGGGTTTTGTTTATATCCTGGGTATCCCAAACTACTTTCAGCTCAGATATGTGAAAGTTGACTGTGAACAGCTAAGTCAAACACATGCGTAATACAGTATATTTTCAGTTTCTTTGAAACCTGAAGGTCAGGAGTGTACACAACTGCTCTTCCTATTGGTGGCTATTTGGCATTAGGGTCTATTTGACAGAGAAGATTAAACACTGGGCAAAAGTGACAAAAACGTAACTCACTTTCTGTAGTTCACTCGCTAGATACATTCTCATGAGAAACTGAAATACAAGTTAAATACATACTTATTTTATTCCAGGCTATAGAATAAGTGTATTTAGGCAGTCTTTCAAAGTGTATTGTACACTGCATGCACAATAAATCAGTTTAATAGCTTGACTGTTTTACAATTTGTGTTTAAAGAACTGTATGATAGGCAATGAGATCACGTTATGGCATGACTTGTTGTCCGTTTGGACCATATCCATTTTTTCATAAAAAAATTTGGGAAACCCAAACTAATTGATGAAATGTATATTAAACATTTTAATACGAGCATTTACTCCAAGAAAGAAACTTCACATGTAGTGTTGAATTTTTAAATCCCTCCAAATAGGGGATTTAAGACAAGAAATTTTGAACATGATTTCATTGCAGTATTACACTGAAGACTGGTGTAATATTTTTTCAAAATGATGTAACAGTTTCCAAATACAGATTTTGGAATCTTATGCTAGAAATCAAGATAATAATTTAGGGCCTGCACATTTAGCTTTAAAACTGTCCTTGAAAGGATGACTTGTCTATGTTGACAAGAACTTCTACCTGTGTGTAGTATCTTATAAAGATAGCTTAGGACTAGCAGGTCGCCATCAAATAGTAACATTAAGAATATTCAAGTCTACATTTGTAAAGACTTATGCATGCAGTTTTGTCTCTTACACATTGTTTAGATGTGTGGACTAAATGTATTGTGCCTCAAACACCAACAAACTTGAAATTACACTATCTAAATATATACATATATGATACTGTATATGTTTAGTACCACAGTAAATAAAAGTGTAATCAAATGATACTAGACATATGTAGGACCATAGTTAAATTCCAGTTAAGAAAAAGATCCAGAAAAATTCATTTTTTTCTAACAGTATTTCACAGTAGAAGGAGGCAGTTCTTTCCCACTGAATTTTCCCCCCTCAGGATTTGTAAACATTATAGCTATGATTCTATCAGTATAATAATTGAATATTTTATTCATAATGGTAAGTAGCTAACCAACATGAATAAAGTTGTCATAACACAATAACACTTTCAGACAAAACAGGTATTTATTAAAAGAAACATTTATAAATATTTCGTCTTGCATTTTAAACTACATTTTCATAAATAACAATATTTAAAAGTGCTGAATATGGTAGGATAGTCAGCAACGCCACTGTAAACAGATTTGTTTTCCACTTTGCAGATTTTTTTTTTTAGATCCCATTTTGTCAAACACTACAACAGTTAAAATATTTGCATAGGGAATAGAGAATAGCCCTTTTAATCATCTCCTGAATTCTATATAAATTACAAAACCAAATGAGTTTAAGAAACAGTTTGTTAAATTGTTCGTATATATATATCCAAAAAAAGCACACAGGTTTCAAGTAAAGAGAATGATTAAAAAATTCCCCAGTCTTGCTATTTGAAGCATGTTCAATAAATTAAAAAAATGAGAGGTAGTAAAACAAAGGAAAAAAATAAGTCCCAGAAGATAAACTAAGACCTGCATTCTCCCAGTTACTGTATAGCAGCAGACCCGCCTCCGCAGCAGCAGCTGCAGCGAGAGTCGGCACCAGAGGCTATCTGCAAGGAGTAGCTGGGTGGTTGCAGCCAAGTGTGCTGGGGCTAGATTCCACTCAAGGACACAACTGCCAGACCTTCCAGTCTCATTGAAAGCAACGGGCTTATGTCATGTTTAGTCCTGTGTAAGTGAGAAGACCCTTCCCTCTTAATTCTTAGTGTGAGACCAGAGTTGTCATATTAAATATATATATATGAACATACATACATATATATATATATATTTAACAAGTATTCAAAGCCATTTCTTGGTATATCCTTAGCAGTTTGTGAGGGATGCTGACACTCATTTTGCTTGTATATGGTAGGCATGAAGATGGGGTTTTTAAGTTCCGAGTCACTATCTCCTTAAACATCAAAATGCATCCTAAAGTTGGACATTTTTTGATAAAAAGGCCAAGCAAACACCTATTAAAAAGACCATGGCAGCCAAGTGATGGGATACTGTGCTGCCTTAGCTCTGGTTAAGGGCTCAATACATGATTCTTTACCCAGGAAAGACGCCTGCTGCGTTTCCATAGGCATTTTGCTTGGGTAAGGACTGTAGGTTTAGGAGCCCTTGAAATTTGGTTTAATATTACTCTCTAAACTCCTTGTTTTCAAGGAGTTACTCAAAATCAATGAGGCTAGAAGCTAAGATAAGTCTTTTTTAACCCGCCACCTTGTAAAACATTACTTTGTTTAAAAACGTTTTTCACTAGATTTAGCTTTCAAAAAAAAAAAAAGTCTTACAGGACAGATGCAATTTCATCAAAATGTTCTAAAATGCTCTAAAATGCTACATGTAGGCAATCTTTTATTAAATTCCTTTATTCAAAAAACTAAATTATCAAGCTTTTTGGTTTTTTTTCTTTTTTTTTCTTTTTTTTTTTTGCTGAAGTACATAACATTATACAACAATGTTAGAACTGGGTAGCCAGTCTTTAATAAATCAATTACAGTATCTGACATCTGAAATGTACATTGAAAATCTTTGCTCTTTTAACAGTTAAACAATATCAGCGCATAGATTGTGTCACCCAGATACAGATCCCTTTAAGTGGTTTGTGCTTTTTTTTTCTTTTTTTTTTTTCTTTTTTTGACATTGCAAACGCTGTAATGAAAATGCCACAGTTTTGGCAGTGAACAACCAGAGGAATCCTCCGCTTGATTTATTTTAAATAAACAGTGATAAATAGCTCTTTTTCTTTTCTGTACAGAAATATTGGCTTCAAAAAATCAGTGTATTGTACTCAGTAGAGCATGTCGAGTAATGCTACACCTTAAAAATTGGCTTTTTTCAGTTAGTGATGTTAAAAAATGCAAGCCTCTTTCTGGTTTGCTGTAATTGTTTTATGTACCATAAGACTGTATTGCACAAAAAAAGTTCTTAAATACAGATATAATTTATGTTATTGGATTAAATATTGCAACAACTAAGTGGTAAGTGAAGCAGTTTTACCTTGCACATGCAGTGTGAGGATACACAAGGAGACTGTTCATAAAACTACAAATACATCATTGCAATCCTGACTGCAGTAGGGTGAAAGGAGTGTGAAACAAATGTATTTTGGCAAATCCATTGCTCCCCTCCCACGCCATCTCAAGCAAGGAGGACCTTGGTAAAAATGTAGACAGAGACCATAATATGTGTTTGTTTTCTTCACAGTAGCCTGAGTAGTCCTAAACTGTAGTTCTCCAGGAACCCAGCTCCAGATGTTACTAAACTACTTTTCTTCCATCCCACCCACCCAAAAAAAAAAAAAAATCAAGTTATTTTGTTTGAAAATTAAAACTAAGTTTCAGAAGTAGAGCCTGTAATACTTTCAACAAGAGACTTATAAATCTGAGAGTTCAAAAACCTTGGAAAAGAGTCTCTGTGCATTAGGGTGTATATCTGGAGCTGGGCATCTTCATACATGTGAGGGCTGGGATCCAACAAGTTTCTGTTGATCACTTCTCTCACCCGGGAATCAAGACTAACCTGAAGAGGATGAGAACAGACTAATATTAAACATTAATATCAGAAAGACTGTTGTATGTGTCTATTTCTCAGGGCTCCGTAGAACATGCCAAGTTTGCCAGTTTATTCAAGTAATGCTCTGTGCTTCTTTCAGAGCCACCAAACAATTATAGACTGAGACCATCGACTGTTTCAGTTTTGACTTAGTCTTTGCTTTGCATCCATGCAGCTATATAACAGATTAAATACAATGCAAGTAAATAAAGCTCTGCAGGAACCTGGATTTCCCAAAAGATTTTATTTTACCTTAAAAAAAATTACATATTTAAAATTATTTCTCTGAAATTAATGTTAAATGACTTATTCAGAGAGCTGAAATGTTTTTTCCTGATCATTTGTAATTAAATCTTTAGAACCTTTCCATTCAGCGTTCTCATCTGACTGCCCTACAGATTTTTTTTTTCCATTTTTTTTTTCAGGCACTACAGAAGTTTTTATAGTTTTTATGCTAATCTCCCAATTAATATTAACTATTTCAAATTTGTTCTTCTTTTCAAGACTCTTTAACATCTGGTAATTTATACTTTGAGGATATCATGCATCCATATTGACGTTGTTAGCAAGTTTCAATTTTAGCTTCTCATTTACTTTTCATTTGTAATGAACTCCTGTGCCTGTGCAGAAAAGGGCATATTATGCTTGGGATGAATGCACAGATGATTTTTGAATATCATTTAGAAATTTGAATGCATATACAGCTTACCCTGAAATGCTCTAAAACCAGTAAAATTAATGCCTTCTGGATTAAACGAAATGGCAGTAGCAGGAAAGCCCACTGGGGCCAGCAAAGGTTTACTCAGCTAAGAAGAAAAAGGCTAGAACACTAAGCAAAGAAATACCAAGCATAGATCAGTTAAGCTGCTGTGATTTACACCAGGTTGCAATCTGACCCTACTACTCTGCAGCCATATAAGTAGATATTCATATGTTCTGAAGAATTGAGTTCGCCCCTGGAAAGTTCCATGTACCAAGATACCTTGATATGTGAAGGGTGCTGAGGTGAGAACTCAGACCATGTGTGTATGTGTCCACTTGTGTGGTTTTATACGTGGTGAAGCAAAGTCTTTGACATACAGTGGTATGTTACTGAGGAGTAAACATATGTTTTCATCGTATCTTCAGTCCCAACTGTAGAACCTGGCAATGTTGGTTTGTTGACATATTGGAGTATGTCGCTGCCACAGCAGGCAATATTTGCTGTCACTTGGTTATTGTTCACAAGGCACAACTATGATGCAACCTAGCAAACCGTACCTATTAGTCAAGTACTCTGCCTCAGCAGAACACCCATAGTGCCTGCTTAATGCACACTCTTCACCCAAGCACTCATTGCTACGCCTGCACGCAGCACCCTGGGCTCAGCATCCGTCCCCGGTGTACACCTACCTATCGGGTGGGCAGGGGTGGATGCTGTGTCAGCTGCCATCGACAGCATCCCCCCTTTCCCACCCTGGTGCTTCCCCTCCATTGTGCTGGCATGGCTGTCTGGGCAGCCCCACAGCTAGCTGAGTTAAGGAATTGATCCCTCTCTAAGTGGCATGTCTTTTCTGGGCTGTTTTTCAACCCAGGCATGTTTCTGATTGAACTCGTAGTCTAACTAACGTCGCTGTGCAAGCAGGCAGGACTGCACAGCAGGAATGAACAGACCGGTGGGGCTGCTCGGCCAGTGACTGCCTGCTTTTAGACACAACCATGTGCAGGGGTGTCATGTTGTGGTAATTTTGAGAAGCAGTGTTGCAGCCATGCATCTTTGGAATTTATTTGACAGATTTCAATCCTAGACCGTTGCATTTCTGCAGCACAGAATGGACACGCTAAGATTTAAGCAATTCTCTCCCTGACACACATGCAGACGCGTGTATCTTAGCAAAAACAGTTTGTGCAGCTCACTAATTGTCTCTTCATTACCAAATATAATATCTTGGACAAAAATCTCAGATTTGGCAGGATGGTGGGGTTTTGTGTCGTGGAATATAGTAAAAGTTAATTGCACTTATAGAATGAAAAAAATTAATTATGGAACTATTAATTTACATTGTAGTTTTTCAGTGACTCACTAATGCCAGATGGCAAAACTAGTTGGAATTACTAAAGGCACTTCCTTGCTAAACAGATGAATACAAAGTATCTGTTTAGAACACTAAGACCTTCTGCCTCAATAACTTCATCCCTGAACAAGTGATGCTAAATATTTCGGCTGTTATGCCGAAAGATAACATCTGGAATGGCATGTCTGTATGAACACAAACTTTTCAGCACCCGTGCTGATGTAAAGTGTTGCAAACAGCTCGTTTGCCTCATGAGGTTTCTAGCAGGGGCAGGAGCAACTGGATTGATGACATCTGCACATCCACTGCATCAAGTTTGTGAGTAGTTCTGTTTAAGTCAAACAATGCTTAGTTAGTGATGAATTTTAACTGCTGGTTGATTAGCATAAAAGGACAACTGAGCATTCAGCACATATACTAGACGTATTATAAGAAAACCTCATTATTAGCTTGCTCTACTGGCAGTTATCTCACTCCAAAGCAAAAGGATACACTATGGTACAAGAGAAGATAATGCAGCTATCATTTGCTGTTGGCTTCATTCATATGAATGAAGTTGCAAATTATTACTGAATGTCGTGTAGAAGTAAAATGTAGGAAGCAAGATCCACAGTGAGCATAAATTAGCATAATACCCTTGGGTAGAATGTCGAGTGCAATGATGAGAGACAAATCAAAGGAGCTAAAGGTACATGATGTGGCCTAAGAAAGACTCTTCTATAGTGCTTATATATTTATATGTCTCTATTCCAAATTGTGGTTTGATAGGGGATGCTTTTTCTTTACTCCACATGAAGATTATTTCAGAATTCATCTATTTCTGTTTAAGGGTTGAAGAAAATCTTACGTAATTTCCCAGATATTGTCATACCTGTAATTAGAGAAAATACGTGGTCTCTATTCCTGGACTCTCACACAGAAATAACAAGTGCGAATTTGAATTTTCTCCCAGACAGCTGTTGCAGCAGATAAATCTATGATTCTGATTTAAATTCCTTAACTTTGGTGCCTTTTCTCCAGAAATCCATTTGCATTATTTACTTTCTCTTTCTGGTAGGCATGTAGCATTAGTAAAGAAGCATACCTATTCCTCAGCCTTCTCTTACTGGAGTTTCTTAAGTCTTACAGAGAGCTTTGTGATGTTGTGGCCAGTAATGCTAACTGGCCCAGTACCTGTGTCTCTACTTTTTCTGTCCCTTCCTTTCCTGATTTAATATCCATTCTGAAACTTTCATCTGACAGATCAGGCAGACTTTCAGACCCCAATTTGGCATCTGAGGTATAACCCTTCTGCTCTGGAATAGCAGAAAATGACAGTGTAACATTTACAACTTTACCTCTTTTGGTGACAGTATAGAAATGTAATCTTCATATATAAGTCTTGCTTTTTCTTCAATAACTTTCTTGTTCTGTTCCTTCTTTAGATCTTCACATGCAAGCCAGAAAAGCAGGTTCTCCTCACTATACTCTGTTCGAAGAAACTCTCTGAAAAGGTTCCTCCCAGCTGGTGTTTTCATCATCTTGTCAAAATTCTGAGCCCAAGACAAAATTTCATCTGCAGTAGGATTTTGGCTGCCAAAGCAAAGTATCATTACAAATATGCTTCTATTTTTGTAACAGTGTTTTCATACATTCATCCAAAAATTCTCCTTTCTACTGCACTATAGTCCACAGTGAAAACCGGAAGCAACAAGGCTTCAGCAGTGACAGGGGAACTCTGTTCACTCTTCGTTTATGCATTCATTATCTCAATAGCCCAACAAGTATGTTTAGTATTATGAGACATGCACTTGGCCGTCTACAAGTTTTCTGCTGGTGTTGTTAGCCATCAGACTCAAAGACAAAATCCTACAACAGCATTGAATTTCTGCCTCTGCAGTGAGAGGAGATGTGATTTCAGGGAGCTGGCAATAGGCTTTCTTTCATGAGGGGTTTAGATGACACCTGATGTCTCTGCCTGCTTCTGATGGTGTTTGGCCAGTCACTGGCTGCCACACAATTCGGTTCAGGAAGGACAAGAAAAACAAAAGGCTCTTGGCAGGCAAGAGCATGCTAATGAGGCCCAATAAAATAGTAATTCACAGAGCTTTTAAATTAGCATATTTCTCTGTGCTTGTGCCTAAGGGTTGCTAAGCCTCCTTCTGTTTGGTGCTATTGACCTGAATGATGATCTATTGGCACGAGATGTGATAGACATTGCTGGCAAAACTGGAGAGAGAAGACATGGGAAAAAGTCCTTATTCCCATTTTCTGAAGGAAACTATTTGTGGTTGTAACAGTGGATGCACTGGATAAGTGATCAGAAGACTAATTTGTGTCACTGATCTATTAACGTACCAATGAAGGTAATACTCCAAGTTACTTAACAATTAAATATGGTTTCAAAATTAATTCTGAGTGCTTACCTTCCCCTTCCTGATAGGATCCCACAAGAGCTTTACTAGCTGTTGTTAGTAGCTTCTGTGCAACACATGTTGCACAGTAAGTGACATTTGTTTCTATGATTTCTCTTAAAGTCCTTTTGTCAAATACCACTCTGCATACAAGGCAGGCTAGATGATGGGAATCTGTGACAGCTTTTCAGCAGTCCAAAAGATCTAATACATGAGAAAGTATTTAACATTTCAACTATCCAGCAAAATAATTGTAATCTGAACCAAAAAGTATAAACATACATATTTGAAGGTGAAAAGTCCTCTCTCTGAGGAGAGTGAAAGGAACCTGTTAAGGTGAATGGAGCTGACAAGCAACCTGTGCTCCCTCATTGTCTCTTGGGAAGCTCTCTTCACTAATGCGTTTTGTGGAAATTTCTGACATTGTCCTCTCATAAATGACTGTGAATACCAATGAAGACAATGAGTTGTTTTGGTTGATTTTGCCACCAATCATACCATCTAGACTTAAGTTTTAATTTGCTTTATATGAGAACTCAAGAGAACTTAAGGCCACGGATAGGTCAGGATTTTTCCCAACACAATAAACATGGGCCCAAGCTTTAGTCAGAAATTGAAGCTCAGACTTTCAGTCATGTTAGCCTGTTGCTCAGGGTGTGTTTCCTTGGTTAATGCCAGTGCAACCGTAGTCAAAGCTATTTTATGAAAGGCAGCCATGTTAAAAATCTGACTGTGAAGTACACTTATGCCCATTAGTTTTTCATCTTGTCTGGATAAACAGAAGAATAGGCAGGTAGCAGAATCTTCTTATAGAGACGAACAGGTTGTGGAACCATCCACGCACCTCCCATTCCTCCCACAGATAAGAAACTGTGAGCAAGCTTGACTTATGAATGTCTCTGCTGGCATCTGATTTTCCAGACAGATTTTGCTTTCTTTTGTATAGAATTTTGTGAAGGAAAAGTAATTAAAAGGACATCCTGAAGCATAAAAAACAAGCCAATTCTTGATATTAGTCATAGGCAAATTAAAAACATTTACTAGACAACAGTTTGACCGACTTACCATTCTTCTATGACTTGGATACTCTCCATTTTGGTTGTATGCGTTGGCCTTCCTGCATTGTCTCCTCTATCTTCATTCCTAACAGTGAGGCTGCAATGTAGTACAACACTTTATTTTGTCTAGAGAAAGTTAATTCAAAGCACTGACTATAGTAACGCAAACTTTTAAAAGATATAAACCTATGTAAAGTGTAATTTCTCACTCCTGTCCCTAAAATTTTGGAGAGACATTTTTGATAATGACTTTTCCCCTCAATTTTGATTAATATTTACTAACAGTTGCTATTAGCATGTGTAATTTTTTTACAAGCTCACAGTTTATCCACTGAAAGATGGATGCAAATTTAGATGTCACTTTTGGAGTGATTTCACATAGTAAATTGAGAATATTAGTAACAATAAGGGTAGGGGGAATAAGAATATCTGAATTGGACATTGATGAGGCTTTGGTGCCCCACCAGTTCTGGATGGTTGTTCATTCTTTATGAACGTTCCCTTTTTTCTCTCCAGGATACGGTAGTACTAGATGGCTTAGATACAGAACTTAGTGTGTGGCAGCTCCTTATGATTTCCTCCTCTGATGTAAATTTGTTTTTCATTCCAAAAAGTAAAACTTATTTGTCTCTCAACAGAAAGGCATCCATTACCCTCATATTACCACAAACAAGGAAAAGAAAGACTCCCTTTATGTAAGGATGTTTTAAAATTTTTTTTTCTTCTTCTTTTTTGAGCTGGTAACTAGCATCACTTATTTTTCATTAAATATCTTTTCAGTCAGGTTTTCTGTAGTGGTAGTGACTTCCTCTGTGTGTGGTCTCTGTGAGTGTTCTGAAACATGGTATTGCCAGCAGAAGCACAATTCCTGATAACTACTGAAATAAAACACGTTTTGAATGGCATAAGATTCATATAGGAAACTTGATTCCCATAATTAAGCTTAAGAAGCTGAACGTAGTAAGGAGATGGAGATTTCCCTTTATCAGGTGTTCCCTACATGTCCAATTGGGAGAAAACAAGCAACCAAACAAAAAATCTTCCCTCCCAATCCCAAGAGAGCTCATATTTTGAATAAGTATTTACCATACAATGATGCTCTCAGTTATCCTACCTGGCAATATACAAAAATATTTTGGTAGTATAAAGCTTCTCCCTCCCCCACTAATCTGGATAACTTCTGCTCAACTCTAAGAAGAAAGCTTTGAGACATTTTTAGCACAAATAACCTCTCTTTCTAGCCCCTCTGCGTTTATGAATTTCTCAACATTTTTTCAAGCATTTGGCAGAGTTAATAGGTTATCTCAAAACTCTTCTGAAAACTGGAAGTTTAAGCTCCCAGGTAAAGCAGAGCACAGATTAAGACTTAAACATTACAAAGACGTACACTTTCAAGCGAAGCTGTTTGATACTGGTTGCTCCTTCACTTACCTGCCAAGACCTTAGTTCAGGCCCTTGGTCCTGCTTCCCCTGTTACAGCGTAGGAATGCAGCTCCAGTGCTGCTAAGGTGTTAGGGTGTCATCAACTGCTGCAGGAGAAACAACACATCCTGAACTCTGGGGTTGGCAGGTAAAAAGCCTTTCTGTCTCCTCTGACCTGTTTGTTGCTCATCAGTCTATAGAGGGAGCACCCAGGAAAGCCAATGGGAGTTCCGTATACAGGAGGAGAAAAAAAAAGAACCATCCACTTTCTGTCTTGTAATCCTTAAGTCCACACATGTAACTGCTTAGGGTCACCTTGCATCTCGCTGGAACACAATGAGGTGAAGGAGAAGCAGGGAAGGCACAAAGCTTCTCTCCCTGCCTCCCTTCTTTGCCGTCTGTAGGTAGGGCAGCATTTGTCTTTTCTACTGGTTGCAGAGAACTGAGTGTCCTTTGGTTCCATGGAAGAGTAACACCATGGAAGGAGGAAACAGCTTGTGTAGGTTGGGGATGTAACAGGGTGTTCACCTGAGTCCGTCCAAAAGAGAATGAAGCTGTCCGTTTTCTTTCCTCCATCACATGAGCAGCAGCTAAGCTGCACTGCGGTAGTTTACTTGTCGGGCAGTAGACATCCAAGGTTTGGATGCAGAGTCTTACTGGAAGTAGAAGGTGACTCATTGGAGAGCAGTTAATCTACACCGCTAATTTAGTTTGATGTCTGGGATCAAATACTATTTGTTTTGCTCATGCAAAATCTCCGCTAAACTTAGGAAGACCAACATGGGCTGATGAAGGTGGAATACAAGTAGTGAGTAAGAGAAATAGGAAAACGGACAAGAAAGCCATGCCGACTTCATTGCTCTTTTTTTATCAAAGAAGTAACAGATAGGTCCTATGCATTTTGATTTTCTACAAGACTACGTCTCAGTAAGAAGTTCAAATGGTGGGACCAGAATGTAGTGGTGCAGCTTTCTGGTGTCTATACCAGAGTGACAACGCGAAGTAACACAATTGGCCCCAATTCCTTCATCTCACGATTCATAGCTGAAGTTAGTCAGAGTTGCAAAACAGAGAATACTTTAAAGAAAGATGTGTTATACTTGGTGGAACAATTTTTTGAGTTCGGGTATTGTATTTAAAACTGTGCTAAATTTATAATACATCTGGGCCTAAATTCTGCATTGTGTTTCCAGTGACAAACATTAGCACTACATTTCAATTTTTATTTATCTACATCTGTTAAGGCTGGAGTTCCATCAGATACATTACTTTTGATATGTTTTCCCTGTGAAAGAAACCATCATTTTTATATAGCAATACGTTAAATTCAGACATGTTCTGTTTTCGGTCAAGGAACTAGTTCATGTTCGCTTAGAAAAAAAGTCAAATATTTACACATTTCTGACTGCAAAGCTAATTTGAAAGCAGCCTTTCAGTAACTCCGCTCACAATAACAGATTGCTACCTTTTACTTCAAAACGATGACACTGCATTGCTATTTGCTATGTTGCTATCTTATACCCTATCTGTTCACATTTCTCTGTGGAAGTCAAGCAGTCCTCAGCAGCAAAGGCGCCCTGCATACCTGGAGCTGATGTCCTTGATATATTATTCCATCATGGAAGCTAGCTGATTATGTCAGAAGAATAATGCTGTGTAGTATAAAACTAAACAGAGTTAAAGTAGTAGGATAAACTGAACTTCCTTCTTCAAGGCTTTAAGAAGAGGAACTTGCTGATACACCTTATCAAAATGTAGTTAAATGAAAGGGAGGTGTTCTAGAGAGACATCTGATGTATATTAACATATATGATGACATTATTATTTATTAGTTGGAGTACATCCAGCAGATATCTTTAAAATTTAGAGATGTAAATTACCCATTATAAAAGCACAAGAAAACTCCTAATGCCTTAAAAGGAGAGAGTTTAGGGTTTTAAAGGCAGAATTTAAGTGGAAAGAACAAGCACTGGTTCTGTTCCTGTGGAAGGTTTGTTCTGCCCACTTTTATGCTGATTTTATTGCTCTGAAGAGTATGGTAAAAGTACTTCTGTAAACCCCTGTGGCCTGAGCAAGATATACCTTTCAAATAAATCTTGAGTTCCTGGCTTCTACAAAAATGACAGTTTCTCTAACTACTGCAATAGTAGTATTATGAGTAATTTCTGTTTGGAATGAGTGCATTTCTATTTTGCAACCTCGCAGACTTCATAAGTAAAAATGTTAATAACCAAGGACTACTTGAAGAAGGATACAAATTGAACAAATTACCACATCACATATAAGTTTAAACTGGTCCCAGTTCCTAGCTGATGTGTTTTTGGAGGAATGACTGAGATTCAGAAAACCAATCTTTATTTATTTTGCTACTATTATTTGGCTGTTCAGCAATTAAATAATTGTTCCGTTGAATAATTACTTAGCTAAATTGGTATTGCAGGCCACTGGTGAATGGTAAGGTAAAAAGCCAAGCTAATTGGATAAAATCATCAAGAGAGTTGAACTAATTTAAGAATAAAAATCTCACAGACTTTCCCTCAGGTGTTTCCAGATGGTGGTTTTAGCCTTTTTTAAAAGTTCCTTAGCATCCCTACTGCCACACTTACCTTCTACTGCCATTAAGAAACTGAAAATAATTTAGAGCTTGGACCTGATCTTTCATTCTCTGTACATCCAGTAAACAAATAGCCTTTAATTTCTTCCCGAGGGTCAGATACTTGTGTACCATTAGCCTAAATCTGGTGAATCAGTGAAATTACTGTTATCACTACGGCAAGGAAACTATGTCGTTGTGACGCGTGCTACGATTAGTATTCTGCCCATGCAGAGCTAACACCAGTTACTATTCACTCAGGTATTTTCTCAGTTATATGCATCATGTGCAGTACGTCATCACAGTATTTTGCAATTATGTTTGTCATTGAAGACAATGTGACAATTAAAGCCTCTTGCCTTGCTGGTGTTTTTGTGCTTCCATGAAGATAAGGAAATCAAACTGGGACACTGAGAACTAGCTGCTAGGCTATTGGCTTCCCATTCGGGAGATCTGTGCTCAACTGCTATTTCTTGGCTGAAGTTTCTAGATGCTAGGCCCCGCGGAGCATCCCTTACATTTTAGGCAGAACCTGTGTATGTCAGTAGGGCCATGAACCCTCTGGCCACACCTGTAACACAAAAACCTTCCTTATTTCAGCCCAAAGGCCACACGAAGTCAGTTGCACATACATAATTTAAAGGCAGAATTTGGTTTTCAGAAGAAAATCAATATCCAGTTAAGATCCTCTGGATAACAGATGTTCTGACGTGTTTCTTTTGCTGATCTACCCTTTGAAAGAGTACATCTCACTGCACCACTCTTCACACAACCCTACTCCTAGGAATTTTTGTTATCATTAGAGCAAGAGACAAAATAGCTCCAAAAGCCAAGAATGATTTTTTGATGCTTGAGTCCAGCTTTCAGTAGAAGCAAGCTACAGACAGGACTGCCGTAACTTAGATAATGGAGTTTTAGTAGATCTAGATTAAGTGGAGTCTTTCTTAAAAAAACACAACTCTCTCCCTGCCAAAAACCACAAGGGATCAAGATTTAATTGTGATTTTAAAATTCCACTAGTAGATGATTTTAAATGGCCATTTGCCTAAAATGTTGACAACTACGGGTTGAATTTACTGAAGAGATTCAGATAGGAAATATTTTTTCCAGGGTTTTTTGGAGGAGGAAAAGCCCTCCTTTAAACAAGCAGGTTAGTGCACTCATTCAGGATTTGAAGCACCCTTCCTGTGGGACTGTGATGGGGTAGATGTCATTCAAGCTGTTCTGCTGAAGCTATTCCACTTTGGTGAAAATAATGAAATACTCATTACAAAAGACGGAAACAGGAGACTTGTAACTTAATGTCAAAGCATTGTGTAATGAATACTTTTAAGCATTTTATATAAAGTACAGTATTTTATACATCATTGAGGGGAGAGCCTAAAAACAAGAACATATGATTAGTGCATTTTCCTGAAGTGAAGGGAAGGTGGTTTTGAAAACTTAGAAAAAGACAGGGTCCAACCCTAGATCTTTTACCAGCTGGGTAAATACCTTCACTTTTCAATACAAAGCGGTTGTGTTCCTGCCTGTCTCCAAGCTCTTTGATTCCTTTAGTTTTATTATAAGTGTCTGGCTTAAAACATGCTGTATGAACAGAATCGTATTTTCCCTAGTTTTATTTTGGATGCAGAAAAAGTGCATGCTGTTATCTTTTTCATTTTTGATTGATGTTCAGTGTGATTAGTATTGTCTTCAATACTGTGGTTCAACAGTCAGTCATTGAAAAACCAATTGTTTGCACAGCTCTGTTCACAGGTTCACTCCTACATGCTGAGGCAGGCTCTGGTAGAAGTCAGAGATGGATGTGGTCCCTGTATGCTGTGTGATAATGCAACAGATGACTATACCAGCACTCTTTAATTTCTTTTATGAAACCAAAGATAAAATTCTTTTCTGACACCTTGTTTTTCCGACATCTGGAATTATTTAAGCCTGACAGCAGTGAAAACTAGTCAGGGCTGTGTTTGTTAATGAACAAAGGAGCACGGTGATTTTGCTATAATGTATAAAGCAATAATAACCGCAATATTATCACAATCCATTCATAAAGAACAATACAGCTATGTTAATATCAAAATCACTTAGAGTCTAGTCTATCTTCTGTCACCCTTTTAATGGCACAAAAATATGCATCCATGAGAATGAAGTGTTACATGAACAGTATTATCCAAGGGTAACGTTTCTTTTAAGCTGAGTAAAGGGTAAAAAACCTGCTTCTATCAAAGTTAGGAAAAGAATTCACATTTTGTTACAATAAGTGAATAATATCCAGCATAAATATTCTGGACTACATAATTATAGTTTTTCTACTGGAGATGGAGTCATGATTTTTATGAAGAAGTGATGCTTTGCACTAGATATTTTCATAGGCTTAGATAAATTTGCATTATATCCTTCAGGCCTCTGGCTGTATTAGACAGAAAGAGGATGCCACAGCCATCAAAGCCATGTGTTGTGGTCTCTTATCTCTGACCTCTAAGAATTTATCTCCTTGTAAGAATAGCAAGACAGACTAAAGCACAGAGACTGTTGCGATAATAGCCATATATGCAAAGCACAGAAGTGCAGAGCAAACTTCAGCCAAATTAGAGTGGAGGCTTGCGTGGACCCCTGGAGGTCTGCAAGGCCAGCATAAGTGATGTGCAGTTCATCCACAGAAAGATATGAAGCAGTAAAAATTGCAAACTCAATATTTCCATATGCCTGCGTTCCCTTTGGAGCAGAACGGTGGTCAAGAGCCTCCAGAGTCATTTACTTGAATTGATCAGAACCTGGTCTTAACTCAGCCAGCAGAACATGGTAATTTTGTTCCAAAGAAGAAACAGATCAAAAAAATATGATTTTTTTTTAAATTAGTGTCCATGCTAGTTCTTTATTAAGATAAGGTTTACAGATCTTCACTGAATTCAGTAAAGAAATGTAGAAGATAAAATTTTGTACTGAAAAAAAGTTAGAATTTTAGTGGAAAATAGCTACATCCTGGTCAGAGTTAAAAAAAAAAAGAAAGAGTTTTCTTGTGCTTAAAACTAAATGATGGAGATTGTGTTTAGTAGACTGACACAGGAAAGCAGTCTGTTGGGGAAAAGCCAACAATTACCATAAGGCTATAATCAGCCTACTTGGCAATGCCCATTGAAACTATAAACTCTTTTCAGAAAGTCCAGGTACCTGGGGTGCTAAGTTTTCTGCGTGCCAGAGTTACATTTGCCTTAGGTGAAAAGATGGTGCAAGAGATATGTATAATCCAAATTGTTTTTAAAAGAGAAAAAGAAACAAGCAAAGACTCCAACTTGGACTCAGGTGGTTTAGAGTTTAAAAAAAATGTGTTTGCAAGGATAATTTCCAAACTTGAGGTCTGATTCTGCCAGCCTTACCTCATGTAAGAAAGAAAACCAAACAATTTTTTTCCCCTTTATTTTTTATTTTTTGAATAATGCTAGTATTTGCAAGGTTAGCATCCTGGAGATTTTGTATTGCAGCCAAAAATCCTCCAATATTTCAAACTTTCAAATGGGGGAAGGAATGTGGAGTCAGAAACCTCCCAGCTCTTTGTTCAGCTTACACTGTGGTCTCATCAATTTGACCTGTAACCATAAAAGCTGCAGTGGTAACTGGTGCTTCTTTTTTTTTCTCATAGGTCACAAAAAGTAAAATAAAATGAAACAAATGATAAAAACAGATGCTTTGTCTCTCCAATGGCTAGAAAACATTGAATTTCTTCCTTTCCAGTTTTCATTGGTGGTATTTTTGCCCTCCGTTCCGTTTGCTATGTTGTAGTGTGGTGTACTTCAGATTTTTTCCCTCTTTCCCCTCTCTTTGTTTGAAGAGCATACAGCTGAGAAACAGTCTGTAACAGACGGTTGGGCACTTGTGTGTGCCGTGAATGTGCTTTCAACTGAAAAGCTTAGTGTCTGCTCTGGATCCCGTAATAGTAAATGCAGGCAGACTTCTGGCTCCCATATCCACCTTTCTGCATACTGTAAATCCTATGGGCCAAGGGGGAGCTCAAGGTTGAAATTTTCTGGTCTGATTTTTGCTACCCAGGATGGGTGCATAAGCTGATTCGTGGGCTGTTCCTCTGGGATTCTATGGAGAATGCAGCTGACTGGAACTGAGTTTGTGTTCCACAAAGATTTGACAGATAAAGATAATTTACTTCTGAATTGGATTTCCCACAAAATAGTGTTTGTGGAAAAGTTTAAGACTAATGAAATTCCATAATTTGTTTTGATGGTTTTAAAAATAATTATCATGACATTTTAAAATGAAATAATCAGTTGCTTTGGTTTCATTCATTGTTAGTAACCATTATTCTAACTAGTCTTTTGTATGTAATTCTAGTTAATGTAATCAAATAATAGATTTAAATGAAATAGTGTGCTTAACTTTAAAAAGCTTTCATAGTAGATGTTTTTTCCCAGTAAGCCTTCTGATTACAAGAAAAGAGATTTTCTAATACAAAAACAGTTCATCAGGAAATACAGCAGCTATGACTCTTAACTTCCTGATACGTGGAGTTTATTAGAACCTCATCTCAGTTTATTAGAACCACCTCTCCATCCTGAAAACAGTTAGCAGCCCCACCTTTCACTCAGAATCACGTTTATACTAAGAACTGTGGAGAGAAGCTTGGAGAGCAATGCCTTATAGCATCAAAATCCTAAAGCACAACAAACCCTGCTTTTTGTTTTTTGGGTTGTTTTGAATTATCCTCACTTTTCTAAACCAGTCTTAAGATATCTAGGAGAGTGGCATTGACAATATGGCTGTGGAGTGTGTGGACATAAGAATAAAGAGATGTGGTCAAACGCTGCTGTGACTATGCACAGGTATGTTGGCCTGTCCGCTGCTCTACTTCTGACACCTAACGCTCTAGCAGCAATCCAGGGGTGACTGAAGGAGTCGCTGACAGTTCTCCTGTCTTTGTTCCATAGTGCTTCTCTTGCAGTGCTATTTAGACTTTTCTATAAGAAGGAATAGCTTTCAGCCCTGGGAGATATTTGAGAGTTTAGAAGGAAATACAGTTAAAAACCCTGTGAATTCTTTTGTTCAAAGGCTTATGATAAGGCCAGCTCATTATTGTTCAGAGCTGTAAACTTCCCCATGAAACATAAGAATCTTCTCAGTTCATCTGAGGTTGTGTGTTTCTGCCGTGCTTTGAAGATGGGGGAGAGCAGGCTGAATTTCTTACTGGTTTTCAATTGCAGTGCTCTCTTAATAAAGTGCTGGATTCAGAGTAATTGGTCAAAGTCATTACAGATTCAAGTATAACCCATAAAAGGAAAAGCAGATTGGTGGAAATTAAGGTTTAAGGTATATGGAGCATCTCAGGCTATTAAGGTCTAGTCAGTTAAGATATTTAGCTCTGTCCTTGTAGTCTTACTTATGTTGTGCTACTCCTCAGCTTGAGTAAAAGCAGAATAGACCCCAAGTGATCTAGTGCTTAAGAGTATAATCATCTCCTTGTTAATGGGAAGTCTTGGCCTTGGAAGATTTTGGAGTTTATGTAAGATCATTATATAAGGTTATTAAATTGCATCCCACATGCCACTGTGAAGGTAGATCATCCTTACTGAAATATGAGGGCTAAGCTAAAGTAAGGCATAGAGGGATGCACTCAGTAATGCAAGTACCTAAAAAGATTTTAGCAAATATGCAGTGTTCCACTCTATTCCCTTTCCTTTATATTTAATAATTTAAAATTTAATAGATCTAAAATCTGGTAACCTTTTCTGTTCAAAAATGACAGTCAGACTAGCAGTCTCTTTTTAAAGCCATTAATTATATGCCGCTGCTGTATTTTCCATAAAAGCTGAATTCAGTATACACTTGGCAGACAAGCTTTCAAGTTTATACAAACTCTGCATTTTCCTTGAAGAATCTGAGAGCAAAGCCTTGTAGAATCAAGTAACCACGTGTCATTACATCTTCTGTCATCAATTGCTGTTTACAATGTGATCTTTGATGTGAATTTTATACTATTTCTGTCTTCTTTTAGAAAGAGTTCGAATGGGTACAGCTCTGGAGGTCATCTTGTCCAACCCCCCTTCTCAAGCAGAGCCACCTAGAGCAGTTGCCTAGGATCATGTCCAGATCGGTTTTTAATATCTCCAAGGATGGAGACTCCAAAACCTCTCTGGGCAACTTGTCCCAGAGCTCAGTCACCCTCACAGTGAAAAAGTGTTTCCTGATGTCCAGAGGGAACCTCCAGTGTTTCAGTTTGTGCCCACTACCACTGGTGCTCTCAGTGGGCACCACTGAAAAGTGCCTGGCTTCATCCTCTTTGCACCCTCCCTTCAGGTACTTATACACATTAATAAGACCCCCCTAAGCCTTCTCATCTCCAGGTGGAACAGCCCCAGCTCTCTCAGCCTTTCCTCATAGGGGAGATGCTCCACTCCCTTCACTGCCCTTGTGGTCCTTTGTTAGACTCTCTCCGTTTTGTCCAGGTCTCTTGTACTGAGGGGCCCAGAACTGGAGACAATACTCTAGGTGTAGCCACCAGTGCCACAAACAACACATTTACTACAATCATATTTAAAGAAAGACTGTGATTGAAGAATATTTTGGGGGGCTACTTTAACAAATGTAATGATATTTACACTTCAGGATGACTTCAGGGTGAAGGACCAAAATGTTCTCAAGGTCAATGCAGTCTAAAAGATATGTGAAGGGAGACAGGTCCTTTTAATGAACAGCCTTACTGAACTCACTTTCCTCATCTGTTCTTGTGTGACTGATTTAAAGTACCTAGCTACAGATATTGCATCTCAGCAGGCATCCAGAGGCAGATGGAAACTACCAGCATGCACTGCACTTGAACTTCTGAAAAAAAGGACAGTATCTCCCTCAAACTTAGACTGGCGCTGAGCAAAAGTTAAAACTGTGCAAGAGATTTGAAGCAATCTTGACTTTCCTAAACTCTCCTTTTTCTCAGCTGTGTTTTGTTCTTCTGAAAATCTATAAGAAAATATGCTTTCTGCTGGATTCTACTTTGAAGAGATTATATTACTTCACATAACAATAGCCACACCAGAAGCTATTACAATTTTTGGAAACTTTTAATCCTTGCTTGGATGAATTTTTGAGATTTTTGTTCTCAGATGTGGAATGTAACTTCTGTATAGGTATGAAATCCATGGCTTGCCAAAATTTGCTTGCCAGCTCCTAGTGGAGATACTCTAGCTCTGTGTCATTACTGTAGAGCTGGTTTCTGCTTTAGGCAAGATTCAATTCCAGGGTGTATTTCTCTTGTCAGTTCACCCAACAGATCACTAGTTCGCTGTCAGCTTCGTTCCTTCCTTCAGAATAATATTTCCATTCATATTCCATCTTGTACAATGGATACATCTAATTACTAGACTATCTGCAGTGTCCTTACTCCTGGCTACAACTATTTCGCAAGCAATTCCTTCATATATGTGAGGCAATTAAAAGTGGCAGTTTTCTAGTGTTCAAAGAAATAGAAACTGTATTCTTTGAAAGGGTAACTGCATGACTAAAAGCCCTCCAACCTACTAGCAAGCAAGTCTAAGGGTCTCAATTAATTCTGATAAATGGGCCTACTCTCAGTTTCTGTAGTGGCTTTTTTCCATTGTTTTTGGTTTGCACAGATAAAAATAGCAGCAACAGTAAAGAATTGAGCCTGATTAGGGTCACTCCTTTGATTCCATGATTCACTTGCAGTTTCCAAAGGGGAAGAGATTCCTGGGAACATTCATAATAAATTCACATTTTTTCTTTTCATAAGGTGTTGTAAAGTTCTTCCATTAAAGAGGGCTTTATGTATTTGTAAAGTATAATTCCTGCCCTGATGTTTATGAACACCATATTTTATGAAATTACCCTGGACCAAACTCATTTATGTTTATTTGCATTACAATCAAATAAGATGGGGGATCTTCCACTTAACACCTGTCCAACTAACAAACAGGACTGAGAACTGCCATGCCAGTCTGTGTATATTACAGGCATCTGTTTTGATGGATGTTGACTGCTGGTTTCCAGATTTTGTGTTAGACAAGGCCCTGAGCTGGGAAGTACTTTCAAAATGGATGTCAACAGGAACTGAAGATACCCATTGCTCCATAATGGGTGCTCAGCATCTGCCGGTATCAGGACCTCAACCAGCTACTTCAGAAGAGACAGAGTTGCCATCTAGACAAATATATGCCCTATGGAATTAATAAGGGTGACTAGACAAGATTCACATCTCCTTTGTCTTTCTGCCTCACATAATGAATGTCTGACCCACTTTTCTGGTGAGAGGATCTCCATCTCATAAGCATAGTCTACTAGGGGTGCAGACTTATTCCCATGATACATTCTCTCATTTTTTCTCTTAAAAGCACTAGACATTTATTCCTGTTTTAACTGACATTTTAAACCTATTTGGAATGATACATGGTTAAAAAATAAACCTTTGTAAAATTTTGCTGCTGACATATTTAAGTAGCCTATTTTCTTTTTCTTTTGTCTTGGAACTACAGACTGCAGTTATTTTTGCAGATAACATGGACTGGGAGAGTCCTCTGGCCCTGAGGCTGACTGACAGCACATAGCCCCAGTCCATAAAGCTCATAGCCAAAACAGGGTTTCTGCACCTGCGACAGGTCATTGCCTGAGACTCTGCACTTTGGCACTGGCGAAAACTCTGCCAGGGAGTTAACACTTGCTAACAATGTTACTGTATGGCTGATTGCTTGAGCCTGCATTAGGTGCTGGCCCTGCTTGGTTTACTAATATAGACACAACCAGTGTGTTTAATTTGGATACGATTTTTTTTTAATTGTTTTTTTAGCATGTTAAATATTTACATTTTTATTATACTCCATGATGAATAATGTTCAGAGGATTTGCAAGGCCACCTTGCCTTTAAAATGACACCATCTATCAACATGCCTTACTTCAGCTTATATTTTGATCTCAAATTTTGACCCATTTTGACCTTTCACACACTTCTCCATTTCTGTGGTTTTCCACAGACTCCTGAGTTAATGCATCTTTGTGTAAACACATAATTATCAAATTTGCAATAAGGAAACAAAAAAGCCAACCCAGACCCCATCAGGGGAGGTTTCAAAGGTTCCAAAGCCCTAACAGCTAAAAATCACAGTGTAAACTGGATTCAGGCATCCTCATCACTCCTGGGTTTTTGTTTTCAGTTTTTTCCACAGCAACAGTCAAGCTGTGCGCTAGTGACAGAAAATCTGTCATGACATGACAAATGCACTGTTCCACAGACACCAAGATGAACAGCATTTTGGCACAGGCAGGTGGGAAACAGGCATGAGTGGTGAGGGAGAGCCAAGATGCTGATGCTCTGAAGCAATCCATCTCTTAAACAGTCTCTGAGGAGATATCAAGCTGCTTTACCCCAGTGGCAGTGATTCTGCCATTGCTTTCTCTCCCTTTAGTCTCCTTAAGAGCAGCTGTCCTTGAATACACTCGGTATGCTGTGCCAGGGCAGAATCAAGATATTTTCTAAAGTTAACTAGATTTAGTCTGCTATCTCCTTCTAAGGAGCTACTGTCAGCATCTTATGCACGGCTGAATCAGAATGAGCCTTGTGTAATCCAAAATCCCTTCTGAGCATATATTTATTCTTCATTATAGCAGGATTGCAGTTCTGATTTTTTTTTTCCATTCCAATTTTCTTTACATAATTGTTTGCTTTGAAATAGGACTATTTTCTGCAGTTAGACTGATGAGGGCTTCTTAGCTTAGTATTATACACATAGGATTCCGTGCATTTGGTTTGTGAAGCTTCAGAAACATTTATTAAAGATTTGCTAATGTATTATGTTTATGTTCTTCCCATTTTCTAACCTGCTTGTGTTATCACAGATGGGTAAAAATGTCAGTAAATACATGACCCTCCATCTGTTCCTCAAAATGAAATGAACTTTCAGTGTTTAAAATATTAAGGATAATACTAGCAAAGCTTGGCTCAGCGAGCCCAGGGCTGGGTTTGATGTTCATGAGGATTCTACCACTGGCTTGTGATCAAAGTTAACAGACCATCTGCATAAGAAGCTATTGCTCCACTCTTCTCATTAGACTTCTATTTTATTATGGGGAATAACAAGTTTACCTCATACCTTTGAAAATAGAAATATTTATCAGTTTACATAGAGTTAGACTCAGTTTACAGTGCTAAAGTATTTTTCAAACTAGAGCTCCTGGTTGAAAATAAATTTAATATTATTTATATATGCTGAACCTCTGTGTAGTGCCTTGTGTATCTTTGTGTTTCCACCATGATTTCATGGTAGGCCAGCAGCACCTTAGTGACCACCCCTTTGCAGACACTTGCCAAAATAAATGCAGTGCGTAGCTTACAGCTTTCTCCTAGAGAAGTGCTTGGTTTTGATTTAATTTGCAAGTCCTACAAAGCAGCGTCCTGAACCAAACCTGCTTCTGCATGGCAAACGACCTGTGGAAACCTGTTGCTGCTGTGGGAGCTGGTGGCTCATGGTTGTGCCCCTGCTCCAAGGCTGAACAAGACCCTGTGCTTCCACAGGGCTTTGGAGGTAGGTGGCAGGGGGCTGAGCAAAAGAAAGGAGGACGATAAAAGGTGATGTGTGAGCTTGGAAATAGGGATTTCTGGGCTGCTTTTTTACGAGGGGGGGATGAGATGTATTTGATTAATTTAGAACAAGGCTCCACAATGACCAAGAGAAGCTCTCATGCGATTTAACTTGTTAACTTTAAGCTTACTTTAGTTGTTTTTACATTAAATTTTGCTTTTTGTAAATTTTATTTCTATAGTTTTGTTTTGGTAGCATTTTGATTTTCTGCATTTGCATTTACTCTTTAGCAGCAGGTGCAGGAGAAGTAGTTCACTGCAGTTAGTATACCTGAGACCTTTTCTAGCTTACCTTTGCACCTTGTGGCATCATTTATAGAGAAGAAATGTGGTCCTTTCTTTTGAAAGTAGTGTTTCACATCTGCTTCACGGGGAGGTGCAGGAAGTGGTGAAAGCTGACTTTACTTGCCCCCCTCTGGAGCTCTGGGATAGGCTGTGTGTCTGAGGTGTGTTTGTGTTCTGGCTCAAGGAGAGAGCACGCTTCCAGGAATTATTAGGCTAACACTGACAACTTGTCCCAGTGTCACAGAAGGGCACAAGTCCAGAGGTTGGCAAGTCAGGCTGTGATGCCTTGGGAAGGTTGTGTAAACAAGCATGCACAGAGCCACATGTCCCCAGCCTGCCCTGAGGACCTAAATAAACTCCAGCAAAATCACTTGCCCTGTCTGAATTAGAAAGCTGAGTGAGCCTATTAAATATCATACCCATTAGGAAGACATGCTTCTCTTCTCTGATTTTTTTGAACTTTAGAGATCATCCCTTTCTTTTGCTTTAAAGGGAAAAGAAATGCTTTAGTTGCATATTATTTAATAAGTACTGTTAACATAATTTACAAAAGCATGAAAAAAATTCTTGACAAGCTATTTATTTTTAGAGTGTCTTCTGCTTGTTTTTCCAAATGCTGAGAATTTAAATTTCTTATTTTAAGTAGCTCAAGGAACCTTGAGAAGCCCATTTCTGAGGACTAAGTATTTAAATCCTTGCCCCACGCTCATCCCATGGTGCATTCCAGTGACAACAGGAATGTCTGCTGGGAAGCTTTCTCTCATGGCTCAGCACTGAGGATATATAGACTTAAAGACAAGGTGATTTAAAACTGATTTTCTAGAATGCCACATTTGGGAGCTTGCGTGACAGGTCATATAATGGATTTTATCCAGCTTTAAATTCTACCTGTCAGAAGAACTGGTGTTCCTTTCCTAAGAAAGCACCAGTGCTGCCCGTTGCACTGTGATGATACAGATAATACTGTCCCATAGATGCATAAAGCACAAGTTCCTGTGCCAGCTAAGCCTGCTATCCCTCAGAATAAATTATTCTTCAGGAAAGAGAGGAAATGTTTTCATCTGTGACCTCTGCAGCAGCAAATGATAAAAACATAAAGAAGTCCTATGATGTTTTAAAGTATAAAAAGGCTCAGAATGGAACATCTTTTCCCATTAAATATTTTTAAACATATCACCTTCTATTTCAGTAAAATAGAGCACAGTAGCCTGCACTTTTGTATTCTTCACTAGAGTACAATAAGTCCTGATGCATGTTTCCATATTTGCGTTTCTCCAGTGTGATGTTTTGAAAAGGTAAAATGCAGAGAGCTGAGTGGATCTATTTCAGATGTGTTGTCGTATGTGTTCAGGCAGGAAAAGAAGAATGAAAAAATTAGGTTTTTAAAAAAAGTAAAGTTGAAAGCCAAAAATATTTTTCAAAATGAGTGATGTTGTTTCAAAGAAATTTTTTTTTTTTTTTGGTTGAAAGGTTTAATAAAATCCTGGAGCCTGTGTGGCTCTTTTTGTACCAACCCATCTCTAGTTTACTCCTATTGTAAAAGTTCTGCTGCAGACAGGCATGGGAATCAGAATATGGATATAATGGCTATAATTTATTGCATTAAATTGTTTTTTGTTTCCATCTTTTCTTTCTTTGCTTCCCATTCCTCCAAACTTTCTACCATAATTTAATAAGATAAAGCAGCCATGACTATGACCCCTGGTGATTATCTTGTGTAGAGTCAAAGCTTAGACACCATTTTTTGATGGGAAACTAACACTGAATGTGAAAACTCTGAATGAAGAAAAATTATTTATCTCGAAGTACGGGAGAGGTGGGGAGTGCAAAAAACACCTGTTTTGGTTTGTTTTTTTCATCTAATTTAGTGTACCATGCATGCTATCTGTTTGTTAGGAGGAGGAAAACGTTGAACCCTGTAGAGAAAAAAATATTAATATAATTTTAAGTTGTCCTTAGAACTGTATCTGTCATCTCATATTCATGGCACAAGTGTCAGCAGTATCTTCTTGAAGGCCCAAGCCAACTGCTAAACCCATGCAAGGAAAAGTTCTCTTTAATAAAGAAAAATATTTGTGTAACAAGGTCATCAGGAAGAGGTTTCAGATGTAACTCACAGCAGTCATGGGCAAGTTATAAGAACTGGAGGAGAGAGGTTTCTTGCCAAGAGCAACTCTTGTTTACTGCCAAGCTGGCAAATACCCTATCTTCCTTGGCATCTCTTGGGTGTGGGAAACTAGTCATGGAAGGGTCACAGGCAGGCATAGCTTCTCTATAGGGCACAGCTAGGAGCTGCTGGACATGTGAGACCCTTTCCCTCTTCCACAAGTCTTCAGCAGTTCTTTTACTGGTTCTCTTTAAGGTAAAGGCTTTCCAGCTCACACACTTGAATTGAGCTACAGAACCGAGTGAAGTTGTGTGATCATCTTCACTTATCTTCTGGAAGCCTTTTCATGTCCCCCAGACTCCCATGCTGCTAAAGTCTCTTGCAGGGCAGCTGTTAGTTGCCTTCTGAGCCTTCTGTGTGGTAAAAGGAGAGGGATTATCAGGTATCAGAGTGTCACACAGCTTTAAAACTCACTGAGCACCTTATGAAAGGAAGAGAGGATAAAAAGATATGACTCCTACTCTGGGTGGGAGACAAAAGAGGAAGCCAAATAAATTTGGCAGAATAGCAAACCTCTCTGTGCTAGCGTCTTGAGAGATTTTCTGAAGAATGTGATTTACAAGTGCTTGCAAGAGAATGAATGGCTTCATGTCTGCTCAGGAAGCTTACTAAATAAGGTTGGGGAGGTGGAATACCAGGCTTCTACCCTTGCCTTGCCAAGCTGAGCTCAAAACTGTAAAGCCATAGCACTAAAGACTAAATGTGCAGCTCTCTGGAGAAAGTGTAATTGAGGAAATGACAGACTGTCATGTTAGGAGTCTTCCTAAAAATTTTGCAGCTCTCAGGCTACCTGAGTCATTGAAATTACACGTTGTAAGGAAGTCTTTTCTTCTGTCCTCTATGGGAATGGTGTCTTGTGGAAGCTTATGAGATTCAGTCCAGCACCTCAGGTACCTGACTGGTATTTATCTGTTAGATGCTTTAGTGAGGCAGTCTTCCTTAAGTAAGCGCCTAAGGTCTCTATCTGGTCAGTGGAGAGAGGAAGGTCCTATAGAAGATATCCAGAGGGATATATCATCTGCCTCTGCAGTAAGTGGACAAGTCTTTTCTGTTGGGAACTTCAGAAGCACTTTATTTTCTCCACTGAGGAGGACTGCTTCCTTTACTACGGATATTCAGACATCATTTCAGGGCTTAAGCTAGTTGGGCAACATCCTGACCATACCTATTACAATAAAATGGCCAACTTAAGGAGCTTGTTTATCTCCACCTTTTTCAATCTGAGCAAACTTTGGTAATCACCTCTGTTTTGTTCTTGTAAACCAAGCAATTTACTGTCCTGACAATTATCAGTGCCAATAGATGTATCAGGTCTGGCTGGGATGGAGTTAATTCTCTTTATAGCAGCCCATATGGTGTTATGTTTTGGATTTATGACCAAAACAGTGCTGATAACACATCAATGTTTTATCTGTTGCTGAACAGCGCTTGCACAGCATCAGGGATTTCTCTGTTTCTTGTGCTGCCCTGTCAGTGAGCAGGATGAGGGTGCACAAGAAGCTGGGAAGGGAAACAGCTGGGACAGCTGACCACAACTGACCGAAGGCATAGTCCACATCGTATGCCATCACTGTCAGCAATAAAAGCTGAGGAAGAAGGAGGAAGGAGGGAGGTTCAGGGTTCTAGCATCCTCTTCCCAAGTAACTGTTACATGTGATGGAGCCCTGCTTTCCTGGAAGTGGCTGAACACTTGCCTGCTGATGGGAAGCAGTGAATGAATTTCTTATTTTGCTTTACTTGTGCACACAGCTTTTCTTTATCTATTAAACTGTCTTTACCTCAACCCATGAGTTTTGTCACTTTCACCTTTCTGATTCTCTTCCCCATCCCACTGGGTAGGAGTGGAGCTAGCAGCTGCGTGGGGCTGAGCTGCCTACCAGGGTTATCCCACAACAACGAAGAAGTACTCTAAATATTTGTTACGTTTAAGAAGGAATTAAGAGAGGGGAAAAAAAGTTTGTAATAAGATGTACTGAATAATTTTTTGATCTAACAAAAAGTTGCTGTTAACAAGTGTCTATTAGGCAAGGTACTATTTCCCCAAACAAGGGTGTGAATATTTGCCTATGCTGTTATGCAAACAGACGACTTACTGCCTATTCCGATTTTAATACAAGGTGGAACAGAAGAAAACAAACATCACATGATTCACAAAACACATTTTTAGAATTCTCATTATTTGTTTGGATATATGAACTACTGAACTAACTCTTCAAACAGATAGAAGCGAAAGCTTCTTATTAAAAGCTGCACATACCACCACCCACCCCTCTCCATTTCTGTGAATGGTGAGGAAGTTGAGCCACATAGAGGTTAGTGATATGAGAGCTGTCCTCAGTCACACAGGGTGGTGGGAAAACAGAATAAAAGTCTCCTAATCTTGATATTGACACTTAAAGCATTGTCATCACCATTAATGAATCCAGCAACATTTCCAGACAGGTAAAAGTTACTCAGATACAAAAGGCTGTGGAACTAGGGAAAGCATGTAATTACACTGGGTCTAGAGAATCTGTTACACTTACTGATTAGGCTTTCCTCGACAGAGAACTACCCTAGAGAATTACCTACCTAGAATCCCTTATATAATGAGTAGTAAAGTTCGTTCTGGTTTTTTTAATTATTTTTTGTACGTTTTTAGGGTACACAACTGAGGTTCAAATTTACCAAACAAATTTAGCACCAGAACTAATTCATTCATTTTAACTGAGATTCTGAAACATACCATAGTGCCTTTTTCAAAGTTTTGTCCTATCTCTCCTCTAATGGAGTTTCCACTATGAAATCACAAAAGATAGAGCTGGAAAAGACTTATTAAATCATCTGTTCTACCTTTTTGATTTTAGAAAATGCAAGTGATGACACTATCCCCTTTGACCCATTCTTTGACTTAATCCTGAAAACTAGCTTAAACTCACAAGATTTCTTCATGCTCAGTCTAATCTACTGAAAAAAAACCCAACCAAAAACCTCAACCACCCAAAACCACCAAAGACAGGATATTAACAGGAAAAACAATTACTAAAGCAGCTGAAGGGACATCCTACATTTTAAAGCAATAATTGTTCTAATTTAGATTTAATATGCATAAGCATCAAATATATAATGGTATTGCATTCTAAAGAGTGGAGGCACTCCAAGGGTCACAAAGCTCATGAAAGCTTCGAAATAGAGTACATTTGTCAATTAAGACTTCTTGAGCTATGGCATGCTTAAAAAATAAAATAATTTTTAAGTTTTAGAAATCAGACTGATACTTTTATGGCCATTCATGTTCAGTGTGCAAGGCAAAACCAATCCTAGCTGTACATGCATAATCATGGGCTTTATTTCCATTCAGTAAAGAGCTGGTAGTCATGATGGACAATTCTATGAAAATATCATCCCAGGGTTCTTAAAAAGCAAGCAGAGAGCTAGGAATTAATAAAAAATCAAGAGCAAACACAAAACATGGTGCACCCTTGTCTTGATTACTGCAACAGATCTAGTCACACATCTCAGACAGGAGATAGAATAGGAAAGGTACATAGAGAGACATAAGATAGGTGGGTATATAGAAGAGAGATGAGGATAAACCATGGTCTGGGTCAGTTTCTGTATCACAGAGACTAAAATAGAGGAGGCTGTGGAAGACAGCTGCAGAGGGATATGAGAGAGCCCTATAAAATCTTGATCATCCTGGGAACAATTATTCCCTGTTCTTCACAACCGTAAGAACAAGGAGGCATCAAATGAAATTAACATCTAGTAAGCTAAAACAAATAAAAGGCAGTAATAGGTCACAGAGCACACAGGTTCATTGTAGAATTTATTGCTTTGGGCAACTCTGGATACCAAAAGTTTAGGTGAGTTCAGGAAGCTGCTTCAGAAAATGGTTTGAAAAATTAATGAAAGAAAATTCCTTCAAGGGCTATAAAACACACAGAAACAACCTCTGGGCCAGGAAGTCCCTAAGTTGCAATTGCCAGAAGTTGTGAGGAGTTTTGCTCTGGGGAGGTTGAGTTGGTGCACGTCTGCTTGTTTTATCTTTTCCTTGTGGCATCTGCTACAGGTCACTCCCTCTACTAGGATTCTGAGCTAAATGAACCTCTGGTCTGTAACAGTATAGCTCATCTTATATTGTGCCATTGTCACAAAGGAGATATACAGTGGAAAAACATCCTCCCTTGTCTTCCCATTTAATACACTTCTACCTCTTTGCTCTATGGATTGAACACGTTGCAAAGTAGCTTTGTAGAAGCATGAGCTCTTGCTCACCCTTGCTCCAAATATCCTTTGTCTCCAGATAAAACTGGAAGTAACAGCCAAGGCAGGTCTACTCTGGTGCTGCCTCCAGGATGTGGCATCTTGGAAAAAACTGTCCCATTTGATGCCTGGTGCACGCATGCTGGTATGTATTTTTAAATACATTGGGGGCAAATAGCCTCAGATTTTAGACTGGGGCCAGAAGGCTGATTCAAGTGAAAATAACACAGATACACATACAGAGGAATGGTCACTCCAAAAAGACTGAACTGTGTATGTAACAAGATGTGCAGGCTCCAAACAGTCAATTACTTTATATATCAACACTGTGTTCATGGAAATATGAAATAAAGACCTGATATATCTCAAGACACGGAGAATTTAAAGCCATTTCTGAAAACAGCTTCAATTCTTTGACTTTCCCAGTAAACTCTTTGTTTAGGAAGAGACAAGCAGCCACAATTTTGGAGTCTTTTTTTCCACCAAAATTGTACCACACCAGTTAAAAGATAAAGTGGAATTCAAGGCTTGTGTTTTCACATTTACAGAATATATATTATTCAACAGCTCAGTAGTAAAACAGGTCACCATATATTCACATTTATGACCATCTTCCTTTTACCCTCTGAATGCAGAGAACTGCAATATCAAAGGTACAAGCAGAAAAAAAATGTTTTGAATGCAAATTATAAAATGTTCACTATCACGTCTCTCATTCACACATACTAGTTTTACAACTGAAATTTCCTAATTTAGCTATGGTTTAAGTAGGGTAAATGTAGCTTGAATTTACTATTCTCTCCTCTTCCCCCTCACAAGTTGTCCAACCAAATCAGGGAACTCTTTAATCAAATATTTAAGTGAAATGTTAAATTGTGCCTCTTGGCAGCAACCCGCTCCCAGAAGCTTGCATGTTCCCAGTGATGGCATTTTCCATTATCATTTACCTGTGGTAGATATGGAACCAAATATACTACAGGACATACCATGAACAGCTGCAGCAACAGCACCAACAAAAGCAACATGTGTTGTTGGGCCTTTGGTTTCCAGGTGCTTGAGACACAGCTGACGTTCCTTCATTTTGTGACTGCTGCCTCTTTCTCATTTCAGCTACTTCAGTGCCCAAGTGGCTATAAGAACACAGACATAAGAGATGTACAGAATTACTACAGACTGTCATAAAGCACATTCACAGTACTACAGCAATCTTTGATTCTACTGATTCTTACAGCTCATGGCAACACAAGCACTGGCCATCAACTATGCTGACCAAGTAATAGTTCTATTGTGTTAAAAGCAGTTTCCAGAGGACCACATTTTAGCAACACGCTTACACTACTGTGCCGTTGAATCACATCTATTCTTATCGCTTTGGCCAGACTAACAGGACTGTTTATTATCCTTTTGAACAGCCAGCTACACAGCTTGTGTAGCACTTGGTAGAGACTGAGTTGTTCCTTACTATATCGACTATCACAGCTCTTTCCATTGTACTAAAAATACAGTGGGATGATTATTCACTTTAAACATGAGGTGGAAACTGATCTTTTTTACTTTTTGCCTTCTCTGGTCAATGCTAGACCAATGAAATTGGAATAAGTGATACTATATCATGGGCAGTAATAGCTGTGCGTTAAGAGCCAAGATTATTATAAGTATCATAACTGGGAGGTTTGCTACTTAAGAGTTATTCTATGTAAAGAAAATGAATAATAAATATATATATTTCCAAAATGCTTTTCCAATTTTGGGAGTATTTTCTGGTCACAGAAGATTTTCTCTTGCTCATTGCCAGTCCTTCCCAGGTTTTATTAGGTGAAGATATTTTTCTTTCCAGTGACTTGCAATATGCAGCTGGAAGTAATATTCCATGTATTACTTAATTTTCAAAATAAGTTAAAACATTTATTGCCAAGTTATGTACTTAGGAAGGTTTAGATGTCAGGATCCCTCCAATAGTTCACATCTTTATACAACAACTGAAAGTTTCCCAGAGTAATGGCTTTTACAAGCATATATAAATTAGTATAAATTCAGTACTTTTGCCTTTGAAAAAGTGCAAACAGATTACTGTGGGGAGGAACCCCATTTAAAACAGAAGCAGGTAGAAGATGGCCTGCTGTGAGCAGCATGCACTGTGCTCCACACCCCCAGGGCATCCTGCTGCAGCCAGGAGTGCTGGGGAAAGGCAGGGTCTGCTTGATGTGCCACCTGGATACATCACGCACAGACAACTGAAAGGTGTGCTGCTCTGTCTGCATGCAGTGGACAAGCAGCGGCTGTGAGAGTTGGCATTCACCTGGTTGCTAGAACTCCTGAAGTTCTTCTTCTGAAATAATGTCCTTATAGACAGTTTACACACAACATGATGTAGCAAGGATACTGAGCTTCCAAACTCAAACTCATGCTGCAAAACTCAAGGTGGTGGTTATTCCAGCTTCTCGCATAGCTAACTTTCCCATATGGACTGTCACTTAGCAGAATCAAGTCATTTCTGAAGTGCTTGGTCAAATTAAACACTAAAGAACCATTTAACTACCTGTGGTGAGGGCACCTGCTTATGCTATTGATATTACTTCTTGTGGTTCATAGTTGCTGAGCTCTTGAAGATGAAAATGATATACTGAAAAACCCACACCATTTTATTATCAAATGTGAGCACGTGTTGTTAACAAGTGATACTTTGGCATAGTTGAAAACCTGCCCATATTTTCACAATGAATATGAAGTAAAGGAAAAGTGTTGCAGCATAACATGTAGTTCAGACAGCGAGTGACAGTATAGAGTCACTTCCTCCAAATTACAGTGCTGAACTGCTGCTGACTGCGCATGATGCCGTTAAGTTATTTCACAGATAGCTGTGTCATCCTGTGAACGGTACTTGCTTCAGCAAGTGCAATGACTGTGGAAAAAGGAATTAAAGCCAGATATTTTCCAGGGAACATTTCTTCCTTGTAAGATAGAGATTCTAGAAACATCTGTTTAAAATCACAAAATTTACAAAATTTTCGGAAACCAGTGAAATTACCCGTATATAGGTATTCGTAGGACTGTAATCTTGGAATGAAAACATCCTACACATTCCACTTGTGTACCTTAAGTCATGCATTTCTTACACAATTTTAGCTATATACATAAAATGTACTGTGGCTAGAATTTGTTGCACTATAAATACAAGGGGGCAGGATGAAGGTTATCCATTCAGACATGATGATGACAGTTGGTGACTTTGCTGTAGTTTCTCAATAACGCAGCACAGGCTGCTGCTGCCACTGAAATAAATGTACCATCTCTCTCTTTTCTCCTGGACAGCTCACAGTTACCTGTCACCTCACCTAAGCTGTCCCATTCTCTGTGCTGGCAGCAGCATTTGTGCGGGTACTTCGTGAATTTGTTATAACAGTAGGCGTGATTATAAATTAATCCAGGGGGGAAAGAAAAAAATAAAATTAGTTTTAACTCGGTTCAAGTCCCAGTCTTGTTCACCTTGGGAAGATGTGAGCATTTGGGCCAGAGCAAGGGAGGAAACAGAACATCAGGCAGGTGAGGGGAGCATAGGGACCACTTCTTTCCATCCCTGCTCACGTTGGTAGGAGGTGATGGTGAAACGTATAGGAGTTGTACAGCTGCAGAAAGGTAAAATCCGCAACTAATTCCTAACACACAGCACATGTCATGTCTCGGGGGAAGAGTCAGAAGTGTGGTTTCACGGGAATGGCTCATGTCTTCAACCCTGCCCAGCAACCTCTACCACTGAAAGTTCTCCAGTATTCCCCTTTCAGTATGGACTGCCATGGCCAACTCTTTCAGAAGCAGTCTGTACTGCCAGGAGTCTGGCAGTACATGGTAGCAACAGGAGTTGTGAGGAAACATGGGTCTTCATTACAGAGCATTTCAGAAGGCATGGTTTCCTCCACGGCTGCTCAGAGCCCACAGGCTAGCCAGTCTTTTGAGCGGGACTGCTTGCTTTGCTATGCTCTGACTCTGCTCTGGAGTATGGGGAGGAACGCAACCCATTCCCTTCCTTGACTGAACATTATTTGGAGGAGGAAGAGGGCAGCCCTTGATTGCAGGTACAGTTATATGTATCTATTTAGGCTGTATCTGAAAGGAAAGAAGAAACCCCAAATGCTCCCTGCCCCCCCCCCCAAAAAAAAAAAAAAAAAAAATCCACCAGTGATAGTTTGCATTCTAACCCTAATACAGTATTTTTGGCTACTTGAGGATAAAACTTTAATTACAATGCTAGGAAAGTGCTGCAAGGGGCAATATTTTGGAGTGGATTGGTTACATGGATACTGTGTAGTGGGACTATCTAGTCTGGCTTCCAAATACAATGGCCAAAGATCTTACTGGCACAGTGGGACAGAGTTGTATTTAATCCGATTCAGATTCTGTCCTTTCTCCAGCTCATGTTGGTGTTCACTCTGAACCTTGCTGTATCTGACAATGCAAATTTTAATTTAGCTTGGCGTGACTGGCAGCCTGATCAATAAAAGCACAAGGCTGAAAATCCAAGCACTGGGACAGTGTTCTCAGTGAATACATGAATGATGTTCACTCATCTGGCTTAACCACTGGCTGAAGTCAAAGTTATCAGCCCTTTTCTTCTGCTTGTGTTACATTCTCTGAGAGAGCTTCTAAGCTGAATTCTGTAAGAAATATGAAAAATCCTTCCCATTATGCAAAACGATAATATGTTTACTGAGGATGGAGTAGGAGGGGTGGAAACTTTAGTTTCATGCTTATTTTGGTTGGATTTCATGTTTCATGTTGTATTTGCAAATACCAGATGTCATCTACGCAAAACCGTAATTGATTCCATTAGATTATTTAGGATGCAGAAGCACAAATATCTTAATTCTTGGCTATATTTAGAGACTGAACTGTAGACAGTTTAAATTTGGTGCCTTGGTCCAAGGCACAGAAAGGAATTTTTAAATCAGGAAGTCAGTCTGATGAGATAAATTATTTTACAGTAATTAAGAGTGAAAATTAGTACATAACTGTGAAGGAGTAGAATATTGTGAACTGATGTTGAGCAGACTTTCTAGGATAGTGGTAACATTCCACATACTGTCTCCAAGATCTCAGTTTGTATTTTAGCTTTTTCAACATTTTCATTCTTCCCGAGACTCTCCAGCTTGGCAAAAATACTGGGTGGTGAGGGTGGGCTTTTGTCTAATGGAATAATTTTTTTCCTTGGTAATCTGTATGATCTCTCAGACCATCTCAACACAGTTTTAGGTTTCTTCTGTCAGTTTTGCAGCTGGTTCTTTGCCTCCATTTGGTGGCATGGTTTACTAACAGTGTTATAGTTTCCACTTGTGCTGATAGGAAATTGGAATAGTATTCTAGTTTGCTTCAGAGAGTCATTCTCTTGGGGGTGGGTAGGTTTTATGGCCCTCTGAGCAGTCCCATAATCACAAAGGATTTCATTTTGCAGAACATCTGCTGTCCTTACTTTGCAGCTGAGGAAAGGATACCAATGGTACAGCAACTGTTTACAAGTTATGAGACAGGTAGATCATATAAGTCACAGAACAAGAAAGTCTGTGCAACCCTGTGTGTGTCTTCACTCTTGCAGTGCTAGAGGAATATTAAAAATAAAAAAAACCCCTTAGCAATTTGGAGTAAGGCTTCCTGTCAGTTGTGTAACCGATGGCATAAGGATCTATTCCTATGTTTAGACAGTGCAATTACCACTTATTCCACAAGGTACTCAGGGGTAATTATTAGAGAAATCCTCTTGTGAACAGAGCAGTATCTTGGGAAGAGAGCTCAAAAAGGAATAACTGATGGAAGAATCATTTGGTTTATTACATTTATACCTGGGCAGCCCTATTCAATACCAACTGCAGTCATTTCAAATTCCACAAAGTAGCTCTAGAAGATGAAAAGAAGATAATTTCTGAACAGTTGCACCCCCCTGACTCACTACCTCCTGCAGGACTTCTGTTAAGGTTTTAGAGTGTTTTCTCCAGAAATTCCTAAGATGTTGGACATGGCACAAAACACAAGCTGCATCATTTCAGTGTCTTTATTGATGACTATCCTCTGACGAAGCAAGAGCAAGTTTCCTTTGTTGGTTTGTTTGATTTTTTTTTTTATCCCTGGCCTCAAAAGCCTGTCATTACAGCCCCGCAAATTATCTGCCCCTTCTGCTTGTTTTGGAGCTTCCCCACGCACGTGACCTTCCTGCAAGCATTTCTGTCCCCCTCTCAGGATTGAGAGGGCGTTCTGTGGATAAGCTCACATGCTAGGAAGTCATAGAAACACCTTGAAACTCCATTAGGGATTCAGAATTTTTATCATATCTTCTGGACCCATTCCCTAATGGCTGTTTTGAAAGAGACATATCATATAAGGGTGCAAATAAAAACACACCATCATTTTATACAGCAGGGCATTTTGTCTTTTATTGCAGGTAGGACACATAATGGCTTAGCTTTCAGGACAGAATTGGAGCAGGCTCAGCTAGAGCAATCTGTCTTGTTTCAAACTTCTGCAATAGGCAAGAAAGATCACCTTGCATCAGAAAGGAGCAGTCAACGACTTAAGGATATTGAGGGTTATTTACTCTGCAGGCAAGAAACTTAGCCCTTAAAAGAAACACCTTTTTTTTTTTTTTTTTTTTTTTGGGGTGGGGAATCTATTGCAGCATCTCTTCCTCATTGCTTTGCTTCGTTAACTTTGCCAATAAAAGACCAAAATATCGGCTGTGTAGCTTACATAAATTCAAAACTTTAACCAGCTTGTATGAGCTTTAGATGTGTCTCTATTGATCTCCTAACCATACTCCATGGTTTCACTGTCTTAACTGGCATTCATTTGGTACACGGATTCCTAACAAGGATTGGTTTTAACTTTAGGGATGTTGAAAGCCTTCAAGCCATAAGCATTAAGGTAAACACTATCCATTTAAGACCCATTCAGGCTTCATTGTAAGAAATAAATGTACACTGAGGGAGGCTTTGTATACTGTGGATTCAAGACTTCCAACTATCATTTTAGATTTTCCATATATTTGGAAAATCTCAACATTTATAAGAACAGAGTTACATTAACAGTTCCTTGAATTTTTTAATGAGTTGTTTGGGCATAACTGGAGTGATCTTTAGAGGTTTTGATTGGTTGCTTGGGCTTTAATTTCCTAAAATGGTCAATCCGAGAGTGACAGAGATATCCCTGAAATACACGTTTTTTTCAGAGGACTTAGGTTCCTTATTGAATTTTTAACACATAAGATACCTTTTTAACTCCAAACACTAAGCAAAAACCCTCAGAGAATGCATAATATGTTACTTCTAATGATCTGTGATATGATACCTGTTTTGAAGCCTTTTTTTTTTTTAAGGACAGATATACTAACCTACCAGAACAGTGCAACACAACCTGGATGCATCTGTCATTAAATAATCTCAAGGTGCATGTGCTGCTCTTGCAATGCAAAGAGAGCCCTAACACAACACCGATCTTTTATTTGTGCTGTCTTCATTCATCTAGAGGAGTGCCATAAGAGTACCACAAGCTAAATGAAAACAGACCAAGAGATTTTGTCCGATGTCCCTGAGCTATAACAATTTCCATACACCCCTCGTAATACTGAGTGAATAGTGAAATCAAGACACCCTTTTAAGTACTGCTGACCGCTTACACAGTCTTCATAGAGCAATGGCATTCGTACTTGTCCTTGACACGAGTACATTCTCTCTTTCATCACTGAGTCCTGAAAGCCATTCAGTATTTCACAAATAAATTCATGCAAAGTAATAGAGAAGAATAAGTCCACCAGAAGAAGTGTAATTGAGTTACCTTGGGCTCCATTTACTTATTTCAATGTATCCATAGTCTGTTACAGAACAATTAGAAGCTATTGGCAGCAATGGAACCTTAATTGCATCTTAATTGATTTAAATATAGCCTACACAGAAAATTTCAATTAATTGCAGCAATATGGAAAGTTTGAAATATTTGCATTTTTAAAATTTTGCGCTTTGGAAGGAAAGATAAATCCAAAAGGCGATTTCTAAAAACTGTTCTGGTTAATATTAGTCACATCAGAATTTGAATTACAACTCCAATTTTTAACAGACTTGCTTTTCAGGGTTCTTCAAAAACCGCATTTTGCACCATATCTAAGCTCTAAAATCTTGTGAAGGGTTAGAAACTCTGAATCAAAACACAAGTTGACCCATGTACTTGTAACTAGACCTTTATTTTGCATACATACCCCATGTTGATGCGCCATACAGACCAGTGCACATATTCTGTGTTCTATGTGCTGAGTTCAGCCGATAAAGAGCATGCGTATATTATAGCTTTTAATTTTAAAAGCCTGGATGCCTACACCAAGCTGTATGAACCATTGCTTTTAACTTTGATGGTCCCATAACTGATTACCAAGGTGGCAGAACCATGGAGGGAATTCATTTCTCTTAAGTAGCTTGAAGTGCCCAAGATAGCCCACGGCCTCCATTATGTCATTCTTACACAAATGGCACTTCACCTTTTGGTAGTAACCTTTGAAATTGTAGGTATTGAATACTTTTTGCTTCAGAGATCAGGTTATGACACCTACTGAATTTTTCTTTTGTGGAACTGAAGACTTAACTGCCTACAGCAAAACATCTTGTTCTTCTATTAGCTACTGCAACGCAGCAAATAATTTCAAGACATGCACATCTCTACCACCTCTTTCTCCTGTCAGGTCTTCTGCTCTGGAGATGTTTGACTCTTTCTGAAGTCTTTCAGAGCAACCCCTGAGAAGGTCATGAAGCGGACATTCTGCCCACTGATGAAATAGGAAGACAAAGAAAATCTGTGGAAACTTGGCCAAAATTGTTCAGACATTGTTTTATTAGGATAGAACACTGCTATGTGAATATTCATTTAAATTGAAACTGTGCAATTTGGCTGAACAGTGTAAAATCCAGACAGCTTCTGTGCTCGTAAAGGATGTCTGAGATGTCTTTTTGTTATTTTATGGTGAACTTACTATCCTGAGGAAGCCCTACTTAAATCTATGCATCATCAAGTAGATATGCATATGTACTTCTGAATCAGACATTGCTGCTCACTAACAAAACATTAAGCCTGACAGTAAAGCATTATTGAAAAGTTTGACATGCCTGCATGTGGTTTTGAAGGAGCTGTACTAAAATGACGATTAAGAGCACTCTACAGTCTTCAGGAACATTTTATAAAAAGCAAAATGTAAAACTCGTCAGGAAACCTTTTATCTTTTCTAAGCGTATTGGTTTTATTTGTATGCATTTGAAAAACATCTGAGACTCCCATTTTACACTACATCTATCCACCTATTTGTTGTGGCTAGCATGGCTGCAGCTGACTTAGACACGTGAAGCTGAAAAGTATCTCAGAGGGGGAAATACAGGTCTTGACATATTGCTGGAAAGGAAGTTCATGACATTCCCCACACAGAGGACACTAAGAAGACTTGAGAACACAGACAGCTTTACTGCATGCATTAGCACCGCAATCTCTAAATAATTTTCCCTGTGCTCAAAGCCATTTCTCTGTGTAAAAAGCCAGATGTCATTTGGGGGTTATGTGAACTGCACACATTCTGTACAAATTTCAGCAGAAATTTAGAGAAAAAATCATAAGGCCAGCACAAGAATTTGTAGCTAATATAAGGTAAAAAAAGGTTTGCAAGTGCAATTCAAGTATCAAACAAGCTTTAATGTTGGTGAACTACTTTTTCTGCACGTAAGACCATTATGGCAAATTTTCACCTGCAGAAATGGCGATATTTAATCAAATAAATGCACATAACATTCATTTATGGTGTATGTGCCACTACAGGCTATCAAACAAAGGAAGGCATTAGGAAAATTGTTTTAGTGTAAGAACAGCTCTTCTGAAACCACTTTGCACATGGTTCTAACCTTTGAAGTAGCAGAATCTACATTCTTCACAGCACAATGAAGACTTGCATCCTCCACTTCCACTTCCACTTTATTTTGTCCATTTCCTTCTGGAAAAAGAAGTCGCAAATGTGGACAGAAAGAGCTTTAAAAAGGCTTCCTTTATATAGCCTTTTTGAAATAACTGGATTGCTGGTCATTGTGCTGATTTTAGTTTCACTGACTGACTTCTGAGGTATTCCCTGACAGGACCTCTGTGTGTTCCAGTCCTCCTTTCCTCAGCCGCCCTCAGAAGTAAAAAAATAAAAGTGTAATAAACATCATCAAGAGATTAGTGTGGAAGGGAGAAGGCTTTTGGTTAACATGGTAAAACAGAGGGAGAGGAGCAGAAGTTGGCATGAAACAGGCTTAGGATTTTTCTGGATGGCTTGGAATAGCAGGAGAAGGTTAATCCAAACACTACATGTGGATAGGCTTGATCTAAACTGAGCTGCTTCCAACAAGAAAGGCAGGGGAAGGGATTGTCGAGGTACCATGTTCTGCTCACATTACAGTATCTATGAACTTCATGACTGTAGAACTAAAGGAATATTTACCCTTGTCAGACAGAGATCAGACTGGGCGCATACCCATTGGTAATGAATCTCCACTTCTCTCCCACAAGAAATGCTACTTCTGTTAAAGTCATAGCAAGCTCCTGATATTTTGGCTCCTCTAGGTAGCACTAATGCTTGCTGGCCTGAAGAAGGGAGAGGAGACTAGTGTCTACTTTGTGCAAGGGACATGCTCTTTCCCATCATGCTGGCATTTGGATTGATAGCAGTTAGTTTAAAGCCTTGACTCTCTCGTGCACTGTGCTATTGGCAAGGATCTTGCTTCCATCTTGCTAGTTCTTTCTTATTTTCCTTGCTGCTATCTCCAGACAACAGATTTATCTTATCTCTTCTGACTTCATCCTTACCTGTTAACTGCAGGTTTTCAAGAGTTTGCCCAGGATTTGTATGTCAGTGTATGACACTTCCTACTACTACTCCACAGTTGCCTTTGGTTTCCTCTCCTCCACTCTCACCTCAATTCTGTAGCTGATTTAAGTGACCTGCAGTCCATGTCATCTTGGGGTTTTGGTTTCCTGCCTATGCTGTGAGTGGCCATCTGTTCACCTGCATAACAGGTTCAAATTTGTGGTGCTTTTATTCCTTAGCATTCCTATAATGATATCTGTGTAATGTCAAGCATTTCTCTATGCATTTGACTCTAACAGGCAGGTCTTTATGTATCAGTTTGTTTAGGGTTATAATTAGTACCAGATAAGATGCAAAGGATGATTCAGCATGACAGAGGAGGAATTTCTTTTCATCTATTCTTTATCCTCAGTCAGTCTCTTGGTTATCTTTAGTGCTGATAAGATCTTTCCATTGTTTCCTGACTATTGGTAAAGATAATTAGTGCTCACTGGTACCAGGACTGGTGTTCTGCTATATGTGCAGTGATATCATTGCATATGGTAAGAACATAATGCACCGAGTTTTGCCTAGGTATTTTCCAGATTACCAGCTCAGTTTTGGGATGTGGTCTAATATTCATTCAGTTAAAAGCAAACAGGCTTGTTCTTGACTTCTTCAAGATATTTCTGCAAATTCCTTAGTATGTCTTTCTATTTTATTGCTATGTTTTTATCAGAGCTATACAGATCATTAATTTTAAATTTAGGCAGATATATTAATTATTCCCTGGATGGTTCTGCTGCCACAAACACTTTAGACTGTAGCTTTAGGATGAAATCTACTATCCCCACCCAAACCTTTGCTATGAATTGTAATCAAATGGTCCCCAAACTGTGTGTTTTTAAACTACAGAAACCTGAGAAATTTCCAAAATTACCAAGGTTCTCATAAGTTCTCATGCCAGTCTTCCTGATGTGTAAGTCTGTTCCCTCTGTGCTTCTAGATGTTAGGTATAAAAAAAAAAAAAACAACAAAGTAAAACAAAATAAGCCTCTTCCTTTTTTTTCTGTTACTCAGTATCTGTTGTTTCTGTGTTTCAGACACTATTTCTGACATCGATGTTAGTCTCTTTCCATCTCCTCTTTCTCCTCCCCACATCATAACAAAGTTTTACCTTCATTTTCTCTTCTCTTTTTACAGCAGCTATAGCTCCCATGCTTGGAGAAAGTTTGTGGCCTGAAATTGCATATTTCCACTGGTCTGACTCTTTCACCACACTTGCTTGTTCTGTGTTAGATGCTGTTTGGTCTACCTGTTAGTCACACATTCCATGCAGCAACTCTCACTTTTCCATCTGCTGCTACCAGGCTTCATGTCCTTTATGCTGTGTCACATGAGAATGTTCCCCACTTATAAAATTAACATGGCCCTTTTCGTTAGTAACAGAATGGTTTGTGGAGGTGCTATAGTGAGCACTGTGGCCATATGCTTCCTCAAGGTTTTGTCACGTCCCTCTATTGGTGCTCTCCCCTCCCCAAGCTCCATGTCTCTCACTGCTTGTTTTGAAACCTGGCTGGGTTTCACCAGTGAGGAGAGAGGTGGGAGCCACTGATCAGACCACAGCCACAAGCACAGGACAGTCATCAGGAGGAGCTATCAAGGGGTCTTTTATCCCCTTCTGCTATTCAGCAAGTTACCAGGAAAAACAGACATGAAATAAAAAGGGCAGCTGATCGCAGTGGAAAATGAGAAGACAACAAACGTGGAATTCAGAAGACATAGATTTCTCTGAGTATATCTGGGGTTAGAACCATTTTGGAGAAAAAAATTAGAGTGAGTGTTTTGAGAGATGACAAGCTATGTGGCTTGAAAAGCTTCAAAATTTTAATAGGAGGCTTTTTTGAGATATAGAAGAATAGACCCAGAGCTTTCAATTTCTGGGTGCCTTGAACTGTATATAAAAATATGTTAACAAGGTGAACATTTCAGCAACAACATCTATTTTGGTCAAAAATATAAAATTTCTACCTAGATCTCATGGAAAAGTTGAGGAATGACCTATGCCTAACACATCTCTAGGCAGTGGAAGCCACTGGTCTAGACCCTGAAGCTGTTTTCTTCTGACAGCAGAAAAAAGCATCACAGAATTTTTAAAAATTATAACACTGTGCTCTTCCAGCTTTGATTTGCATTCACCTGCAACAATCCAGTGCAGCAGTACAGGATGCACTCAGCTGATAGCAGAGTGATGGACTTTGATGGGACCATCTGCCTCCTCCTGATTTGCACTAGTGTCTCAGCTCAGCTCCCTTTCCATAGCCTCCTTTCCTTCCCACTCCTGAGGCTGCTGGCTTTCCGTGGCTGAGCTGTCTGTCAGCTCTCCTGTGAAACCAATAACCTGCAGAGCAATACGGCAGGCAGATGTGTGTCGAATGCTGCTGCAGCAAGACTAACTACAACTCATCTGCTAAAGCCAGTAGGCAGCACAGGAAATAGAATGAGATTTGTGGAGAAAAAGAAAAATCAGACTTCCAGGTTAAACCCCTTTGCCATTACAGGAGCTTTCTAGAACTTACTCACTGTCCTTTCGGCGAGAGAGAGCAGGTTTTCTTTCCTTTCCCTTGTCCTTTTATTTTTTTTATTCCTTCCCTTGCTGGAAGGATTGCCATGCAGAAAGCTGCAGCCTCCTTTGCATAACTTATTACTTGAGCATCACCTCAGCTGCCTGGGTCCTCAGTAGCATCTTGCTTGTTAGATTGCCTGGGTTTCTCCAGAGCTACCCACAGGTCACTTTCCAACTACCACAAATTTATGTGGCTGTTGGTACTGTATAACCTGAGTAGTGGACACTTGTAGCACAGTCTCTTTCCCCTAAACATAGATGTACGATGCAAGTGTGCAGCAAAAAAAAGCCATAAATGTCTAAATTTTACAGAAAATGCCTAACAGTCAAAGTGGTAAGTCCAAGTTCATAGAGGTTCCAAAAATACCACACAGAGGCAGAGGGCTTGAGATCTTTTGAAACTAGTGTGAGGAGTCGCTAAATCTAGTTGGTGTATGTTGTGTTGGAAGGGATATATGGAGGTTCAGAGAAAGAAAGCAAAACCAATTATGATTTATTCTCCTCTCCTTTCTCCTCTCATGGTCATTTTTTAATGTGTCAGTTTTAAACAAACAGATCTCCAACCACCTAGTAAAAAATGTTTTATAGCAAGCTGTGGATGTATTCTTTCATATTCACCAATAGAAAAGAATAAATTATGTCTTCCTGCAAAATCCAACAGCTATTGCACTATGGAAAACTTATATATTAAAAAAAATAGCCATTTTTCTTCCTTTTTTTTTTTCTTTTTAACTGTATCAAGCATGTAAGTTCACTCTTTTAGCATTTCTACAAATGCTAAATACAAATTTGCATAGAAAGAATCCACCATTTTTCCTCCTGGGAAAAGATATTTTACTTTGGAGGACAGGCACCAATATTCCAGAAGTTAATTTGTTCTCCTTTTTCTTTGTATGATGGTATACTTGAAGCAGTATATGCTTATGGAAGTCTGTGGTGCTATTTCATTTTTTTTTTTGAAAGCTTAAGAAGGGAAAAATAATTACAAATCATTTGCTACCCGGAAAAGAGCAAAATACATCCAAATGCAGAAAGACCTTTTGAAGACCACTTATAAGTGAATTACGACAATATCTCACATAAAAGGTCTATTTTTAACACCTTGCTTTTATAGAGTTTAAAGGATGGGACTTGAACTTACTCTCCCATAATATAAATTTCATGATTTTTCATAATCCAATTCTATTTATTGTACCAATATTAAAAAAAATTGATCACTAAAACACTTGAGAATGAAAACATACTGTGAAAATTTGAAACCTTTGAAATCTCTAGAAACATGCAAATTCTCGTATAGAAGTGTTGATCAGTCACATCTGTACATTACAAGCTCTCTACTCTTACGCTGAGCATTAGCAGGGATTTGCAATCACTGGTGATGTTACTGTACGGCAAGGCATTCAAGTAACTCTTCCACTTGAGTATGGAATGGGATAGAGCAAACCGATTTAATTTAGATAAGTAGATCCCTGAAGATCAGTAGACAAAATCTCTTGGAACACTGTCTTCACAGATTAGAGAAAGTCTGGTCTATCACCCTTCCTCCTATAAAGCTCTGCTCACTGGCAGTGCAGCCGTCTGATGTCCTTGTGTACTGTCACACAGACTATAGGCTCCATGAGGGAAGTTCACCAGCATCCTTTTAGCCAGTATTTCATAACGTTAAAAAAATTAGAGAGCTTTGCATAAAGAGCTGTATTTCATTTAGCCAGTGAATTATACTTTGGTAGTTTTCTTGCTGAATTTCAGAAAAATTATGCCTATAATTAGGATGAAGTAAAGTCTGAATAATTTAAAAGATCTGTACAAGAGCCCTGGGCAGCCCGTTGACTGTATGTTAAAGGACAGCATTAAGTGGATTTAAAAGAAGTATGGGCATGGCACAGCTTCACTTGGCTGCTGGGTTTTTTCCATGCACTTGGGGTAATTTTCTGTCTTTGAGATTGTCTTTGAAAGTTTAACCTGTCATTTGGTTGAAATTGGTTGACGCGCATAAAGTTAGTGGAAAGGGCAAGATACAGCAAGGCCTCATGAGCATCATCAGCTTAGGAAACCAAAACGAAAAGTCAGAAACCAGATGAATCTGAAGAGCTTTGAGCAGTATGGCCTGGAATAGCCTTTCACTGAATAATAAATTACCATTCTTCCAGCCACAGCTGTGATCCAGGAGCTATCTTCAGTCATTGAGGCAATGGGTAAAGTGTGTTGTTGGGGAAGAGTGTGGAAGAACAGTGCTCACTGTCTAGCCCATCTCTATTGAGTAAAGCAAGAGCCAGACTCCACTATGTTTTTGTTTTGTGTATCAGGAGTATTTAGGCTAGATCCAGTCCTGCCAGTTGTGCAGGGGAGGGAAGGGGGAAAAAGTTATGCAATAAAACTAGAACATAATGACTGAAGCTACCAAGCTTTGCAACAGTCTTAAGGAGATTTAATATTAGAAACTACTTCTTTCACTTTTTTAGAAAGGCAACAATTAGAAAGAAGGTTTCTTTAGACTTATTTCTTTTAGTCCCATAAGACATAAAAATTCAAAATATTTCAGCTGAAGGGGCTTATCTAACTCCCATTTCAGGCCTGAATTGATTCTATTGAGGCAAAGGGTAAAAAGTATGTCATTCTATAATATTTATGTTATTAGAAATAAATATTGAATCAGCTGCTTTAAAATCTATACACTAGTTATTTATAGTATCTTTTCTTCCAAACCCCTTTATGATAAAAGAATAATGAAGCCTTTTTGAGTGAGTAAACTGGAAATTAGGGCACAATGCTAGTAGCAAGCAGACCTTGTTATGGACCAAGACCTGTCTTTCCTCTTAAGAAAAATAGAATGTGTTCTATATAATAGGACTTTCAAAACCATCCAGTGGTTATAATATGTTTCATCCACTGAACAGACTCTTAAATTAAAACTTCCCTAATTTGAAGCAAAGTGAAGATGAAGCTCTCACACTGAGGAAGGTGAACATCTCTGAAACATTTTTACTCTTAAAACGTTATTGGGTTAAAAAGATGTTTGGGATAGAATATTAAAAAATACAGCATTCATTGTATTTATTCCAAACCTATCTGTGTTTTCACAGATATTTTTTCTTAGACATAAGGTTGCTTCTTAAGGTTGCATGATGTGGATCAGAGATTCCTTTAACACTTTGGCTCTTTCACAAAGCAAAAAACATTACACTTGATACAGCTAAGTAAATCCTTATCCTCTGAGGCAAAAGATGAATATTTAACACAACTGTGCAGCCTTGGAGATCTACTATGTCTTTCCTTGTTGATAACTGAATGGTGTGCAACTAAGTGCAATGATAAATAAGAACAGATAAGAACAATAAGAACAATGAGAACTTTGTTTCAAGAGTTCTCAAACTAAATGATGCTTTCATGTTATGTTTTATACTTGACTCATGCTTCTTGCAAAGTTCTGGCACATTCAGTGAATGCACAACTGAAAAAGCAAAACTCAGCATTTCTTCCCAACACACTTGACACATCAGCATGCCTAACGTCAGTCTGCCAGTCCTTGCTACTTCTAATAAACATCCCTGGAAGTGGCTTCATTCCACATTATATACAAGAAGAATAAAAAAATCCCAGTAGAGTTACTCAGTTACGCTTGGAGACAACTGATGGAGAAGAATTGTCCTGTGCTACACAGAGGAGCTCACAGATGTGGAACAAATGAGGCTGGTATGGCAGGCACCCGCAGCACCCACACAGCACACGGGGACATAAGTCTCCAGACTACCATTCCTCTGAAGGCCACCAGAAGCCTCTTCTGAAGGGAGAACAGCTTACAGAGAAGAAGAAAAGATATAACAGATATTAGCCCTAATAGGAATACTTCTCCAGCAGCACTGCAGGCATTATTTTCTCTGTTATTTAGCTGTCTTCTCATGGGGGAAAATTTACCTGTTACTATCTGTTGTTTTTCTTTCTGAGATACTGTCAGCACTTTCAGCACTACACGAACTTGCACACCAGCATTCAACACTAGATAACTGAGCATTCCATCCATTTGCAGTTAATAATCCAGTCAATTTTAATTCTAGGGCAGTCTTGGACTGTTAGGAAGCATTGTTCTGTTCAGTGACTTTCCTGAAGTTTGCAGAGTCTTCCTAAGGGCACATTCCAACGTAGTCCTTCAGTTTTTCTACACCGGGCAGCCATACTTGCATCATTTGCAGGGTGCTGCCTGTGGTGGACTTCAAGTTCAGAAAGCCATTCTGCTCCAGGTCTAATTTTAAATGTGTTTTATGTTTGCCTTTATTTTCCACAGTATCAAAGTCCTGTTTATCATTCAAAACTTCAGACAGGGCACTTCCTTTGCCCATCAATAAACATATTGCGAAGCGTTAATTCTGGATCTTTCAGTAGGCCAAGGCCTTTGCTTCAAATTGCTGTTCCTCGTCTGGTTTTGTATCTGAACTTGCCTTCCCAAAATAACCTTTGAAAGCTAGACCAGTCATTAACTTCATTTTCACTTGTATGTAATATCTTGTTAAAAACCACATTGTTTCTGGGGCTCATTTTTGTGCATTGCTTGTATTCTAAACACAGTCTGGTGGTTAACCATCTCTACTCGGGTTAGCAAAAACAACAAAACCCAACAGATTCTTCAGCACCATCTGCTTTCAGAAACATGAATGCTTCTGCCCATCTTCTTTTTTGGGTAGCACTAACTCCTGCCAAAAAGAAGGAATGTCTAGAACTTCTCCGTTAGCCTTCCCCATTTCTAGAGTCAGCTCTCAGTGGAGGATGATCTATTCCTTTCTCCCCCTAAAGCTGGGGTAACAGTTTCCATTACTGCATTACTACTTTGGCTGCTCTGACCTGGTGCCTGGCTGCAGGCAGCATCCCTTGCAAGGCTGTTGCATGACTTCCCTCCCCCAAGCTGAATGCGCATCTCCATCCCGGGACCCAGCCCTCCTAAGGATGCTGTTCTGCAGAGGCAACTGCAGGAATAAGGTCCTCCAGTACAGGCTGAGATAACTCCATAAGCAATTGTTACTGCAGGAGGAACATGGAAACATGAGGGAGATTTGTTTTTTCTAGTTGTATGCTAATACATCTGCCACCCCTCCCTCCCATGTAAAGGCAGTGCCTTTAATGACACATAGCAGGAAGCAGTTGCTGGGCAATTTTTTTCAAGTTGATTAATCATTACAGATAACCTGAATGTAGTTAATGAAAGTGATGAGATGTGTACTCTATTGATACCACGTGCTCCAACATGAAAGATAATTCAACTGAACCAAAAAATGGCTTATGAAAAACTGTGCAGGTGATGTAGCTGGTCACCCTTGTTCAGGCTCTTGTGAAGTCACCAGGTATCCTACTTGTTATTTATTTACCCAAACCCCAAAACTTCCAAATAACCTGCTGTATCCTGAAACACTTGTGAATTATTCAATAATATTCACAACTATGATTGCACTTTTTCTGCAACTATGATTTCCCCTTTTTTCTATTTTAGACTCAGATTAAATGCTAATGATCATAGTAGAGAGCAGACAAAATTTTTAAGAGATATATTCAAGTTACCTAGTTTAAAAAATGCAAATGGCTCTGCAGAAACAAACAGTTGTGGCTTGCTTCAAATTACTGAACAATATTTAATTTGGTTCTGCCAAAGACTAATCAGAGTTTCCCTGTGACTGCTAGAAAACGGCATTTTTGCAACATTACAGGTTTCCAGGGGTGTGGTAGTGGTGGAAAGATTTTGCTGGTTATGTTCTAAGTTTCTGGTTTGAGGAATTCACACAACCCCCGCCCCCCTCCCCCCGCCCTTTCAGATTTGTTCAGTTCAACATTAGTCTGTTTCTGCCACTGATGCCATGATTCATCAATTTCCCAAATGCTAGGATCATTCGCTAGATTTATCTTCTATGTTGCACTGTGTTCCTCTTGCTGCCTAAATCCCATAATGTATCGCTGGAGTCCCATTACTGGAAGTGCATCATAGGAAATATTGAGTAGAGAAGATCTTGATGCAATGGAAAGGTGCTATTCTGTAATTAATGCCTGAAATACTTTAATCGGAGTTGTTCAAATGATGCTTTGGTATTTATAAATCAAAGTTCAGAAGTTTTGCAGAGTTATTTCAATCTCTTGAGATGAACACAAATATTTAAATAAGACACATTTCCATTGGATTGATATCTTTTTTTCCCAAGTTAATTTCTGTTTTAGAGCCAGAAAAGGAGCTGAAAAAACCCCATCGACACTTCTAATCAGCTTTGTGGTCTTTTCAAATTCAAATTCAAATTAATCCAGAAGAACTATTTTGCTGGAATGAGTCCTTTCCTACTCACATCACTTATTATTTTAATTGACTATATTGAAACTATTATTTGTATTCATGAGTTGCCACTTTAGTGACAAAAGGCCAAATTCTGGTCTCCCTGTGCAGTGGTAAATGCGGCTATTCCATTGACTCTATTGCAGGTGTTCTTTCTTTGCAGATGTGTCAGTACGCCTGGGTATTCTTGCACAAATCAGGAATGCCAGCCCCTCTGGCACTTCTAAAGACTCATTCTCTGTGCCTACCTAATTCTCATTCAGCAGTTCAAGACTGCAGTCTCCATTTCAGTTATTCTTTTGGTAGGCTGAAGTAAATCAAGCTGGAGCTGGGTCAAGTAATTTATAGCCACAACACTTCTTGTGGTCTTCCTTCCCGTTCCCATTCCTACTGGCACGTGTTCACACAAGATAAAGTAAAGAAGAATTTTAACTGATTTATGGATATTATAAGGGATTCCTGTAATCGTGACATTCACGTCCTTTTTCTGACCTCAAGTCCTCAGGGAAGGAAGGTAGTAACACCCAGTGTGCTCATGTACCTGTTGAGCTGAGACAGCGATCTGTTGTCATCTTGGTATGTCTAGAGCTTTAACATCGAGTCCTATGCAAAGGAGACTATTTTTATTGTTGCGGTTAAAAGATGAACTTCTGCCACTATGCTAAAAACCTGAGTATCTTCTACCTTTTTGGTTTTTTGTTTCCTAAAACTCCTACTGAAGACTGACTGCTTTAGTGAATTAGGTGTCTAGGGGAGTTTCTGACCATTTTGTCAGTTCTGCTCCAGAACTATGAACAGTGCATTCCCTCTCAAGGAGAGTTTGTTTTCTTCTGAATGAAGAATTATTCACTACAGCTTCCAAACATCATCTATTCAAACTCTCTTGAAACATATTGATTCAGATGTTCAAAGTGAGTGATTTATGCAGTGAATAAATGACCCCCAGCAAACAAAGGTGTCTGCTGAAGATGAGACTTAGATAGTATCCCAAGGCACTCTCAAGTGCATGAGGAAAAGATTAATTATATCTGCCCCAAAAATGGCTGTGACTAGAAAGCTGTAATTGCACAGGGAGGCCATAATCACTACTGTCCTGTTGTGCTCCAGCAGGAAAAAAAAAAAAAAAAAAAAGGAAAAAAAAAGATTTCATTTGGAAGAATAAAAAAGTTTTGAAATCTCTCCAGCATCTCATTTCCTCTCCCTAGGAGGGCAGAAATTCCCACTCATCCTACACGTACCTGACTCTTTTGATACTGCTCTTATCATTGCACTTTTTCCACCTCCTTGGGTACGGCTCCTGCTGCAAGTACCACTGCTGTCTCAGTGCACCTTACCACCTCCTCTGCTAGTGAGGAGGTTGTGGTAGTAGCAGCAGTAACAAAGGTGGTGGGAGGTGCATGAGCAGCAAAGAACACCCCCATTTTTTAACTTGAAAATTTAGCCTAAAAATGTGGAGATGTTTTATAAGCAGAGCTAATTTGTAATTGGCAAAGTAATTATTCTGTTACGGTATTTCATCAGGAACATGAAGCTATGTAACGGTGTTCACATACATAGTTTTCTGTAGTCCTGCAGTTAGCAGAACATAAACGTTTAGTGGGCATCAGCATCACAAAGGCTATTCCACAGAGTAAAGGGAAATCTAGATTTTAATGTTTTTTTCAACAAAATGAGATACTGATGACTCCCATTTTCTGTGAAATTTCAACTTTTTAACCACTGGCACCGTGCATGTGATATGTCCAGCAGAGGTCGTATTAATAAGTGCAGATGCTTTCCACAGCCAGGGCATGAGCTACCCCATTTGGCCGCACTAGTTCCCCCTGCTGTCACAGCCAACAATGTCAGTAGTGCTTTCTGCTCACTACAAGAATTTTCTGGGAAAGAAGCTGCCTTATGTAACATCACCTTAATTTTATGCCCTCACTCCCCAGCTTGCTTTTCTTCCTTTGGCTGTGCAAATATCATATTTCTTTTGCAGAGTGCCCACCTGCTAGCCAATTCCCATGTCAATCTAGAATAGGCCTGATCAGAAATTTTTCAACTAAACATTAGTTAGAAAAGTCTATGTTTGTCAAAACCGAAACTGACTGCTGAAGCAATTATTTTTGGCAGGTGTCCTCTTAAAAAAAATTCTTTTAAAGAAGTTTGGAAGTTGCCAAAATATCTCATTGAAGTGATTTGGTTTGGTTTGGTTTGGTTTGGTTTTGTATTAATGGAGGCCAGTTTATCATTTAAAGAAACCTTTGATTTGAAATTAATCAGGTAATTGAAATTAATATTGGAAATTGAAAGAAAGGAATTCCAAAGACCCAATGTTTTAATTAATCTAACCAAATTTCCGCATTTTCTGTTTAGGAAGGGTTTTTATATTTGAGATACTTTTTTTCACTATTCAGGGAAGGAACATTTTCAAAAATGTTAGAGGTGCTCAGGGGACAAGACAAATCTGTCTCTGTCTCTAGATGGAACTGTTTGGGACACTGTGACAACATATTCCTAGGGACCCCAGCAGGATAAAAGTAGAATACAATCCTTTTATGATAATATCCATTTCCCACTTGCCTATAAACTGCTAATTTAAAAGTTGTATTCTCCTCTGGAATCCAATTTATCATGTTTTCAAGCAGTTCTGCTGAAAAAACACTGAGTGCTTTCACATGAATAGCGAAAACTGCTGTGGTGTGACTAAAAATGGGAAAACAATTCAGAGGAGAAAACAGAGCTCAAGTTATAGAATTTGTAAATAGTTGGTTGGGAAAAAAACAAACCAATATTTAGAGAATACATTGAGAGTTCTTCTTGTACCCAAACCATGTTACTTGCTTCTTATGATGTGAACAAATACCTTAAATATGGCTCTAATTAACTGACTGCTACTGGTTGTTTTACAGCATAAAACAGTGTTCCCCCATAGCAAGTTATGTATTTAACTTAAAATAAATACTAACAAAAGCTTTTTATGTTGCCAAAGCTTTTCCACTTAATAAAACAACTGGACTTGAATGGCAATAGTACATACAAAGGCACTGGGTTGCACTCTTTTCTCTAAAGCAAATACAGGCACCTAGAAGCAAGTTGGTTATTCTAAGTATCTCAGAATGAGAAGAAAAAAAGAATATTTAGAAATTATGACAATTTACTCTCTTCTGTTACAGACATCTAGGCTACCTCTCCTAATCAGGTCATCCTCTTTTGAGTACACTAGTAGACAAGCAGATGATTGACCTGAAGGAATGGGATCCTCTGGGCATAATGGGGAGGAAAAGCTAGGGCTTCACTCAGTCAAGCAGTGTCAAGAAATATGCAGAGAATTATAATACTATAATACCTGATATAATAATTATAGTGTCTGAGGTTTAAGGTAAAGCTGTGCAAAAAGAAATCTTATATGTGAGAAAAACAAATTGTCATATAATTACTCCTGTCCTTGCCTACAATCAAGTTTACTGAATATTTTAATATGGTATTTAGTCCTGATTGCATCTCAGCACGAGCTGTCTGGAAGGTTTACTGTGTGGACAACTGAATGGGTCAAGGATGCAAAACTCAATGACACAGAGTGACTGCTGCCTGAAAGGTTCTGCTTCAAAGATTAAGAAATTTCCCTGGTACTTCTTTGACAAGATAGCTATGTATTATTTGCATAACTGCTTTCTAGGGGTGTTGAATCATTAATACATCTAGGAATTATTAGTCACCATTTACAATCCCTTTACTCTTATACTGGAAAAGCTATATAAACTGCTATTTCAAAATGAGAACGTGAATAGTGAGCAGTAAGCTTTACGTAAGCTGTTGGAGAAGAGGCATAATTTAAAGAGCAGCTGTAGTGTACATCAAAGAGTTATCATTTTAACCAGAGACTCAATAAAGCTGCCTAGATATATTTCTCGTTTAACTGCATCTTAGCTACTGTGAAGCCACTGTTTGGTAAGAAAGCAGCGAAAGCAGCATTATGCACTTTGTAGAACTTCCACCAGCTTCCAAGCACCTGAGATATGAATCAGCTTCCCAAATAACTCTGAAAGGAAGATGAGTTTTGTTTTCTTATAACTGGTCCTATAAAAACAAAAGTAAGTTTGTAAGAGTTTGGTGGGATTTTTTGCAGTTATACAGGAAACAACTGAGTGAGGATTTAGAGTGCAAGGTTTTCTTGAATCTCCCGGATATCCCCAGTTAGAATTGTATATGTTTCAGATTAGATACAGTTAAAGGGCTACTTTTTTGTTTGGTTGTTTTTTAGCTCTTTTCTTTTTATAATGCGAAGAATGAAGGACAAAGTTCTTAACACAGAGCAGACAGCCCTTGCATTTTTCACTCCTGTGAAGAATGAGGGAATAGTATAGGACTCAGATTTTTGCCTTATTTGCTTGATACTCAAGAAGCTTGATACTGAGAACTGAGACGTCAAATTGCTATAGAACAAGCAGAAGCAAAGTGACTATTTCTATCAAAAGCCAAGTGACTATTTCTATCAAAAGCCAAGCAATAGCTTGATATGCTATGTTTCCTAAATGAGTCAGTTTTACTCCTGAGAAAACGCAGAGGACAGTTTACTCCTTGCTCGAGAGGATGACATATGCCATGATGCAGGAGTTTGCAGTTGCTCACCTTGTTTTCCTTGACAAAAGCAGTTCTGTCAGCTGTCTCAGCTTTTTCTGCTCGCTTCTCTGTGCCCCATCCTTCCTTACATTGCTTCATTTTTATTCAGTGAGTGCTTATGCTTCAGCAGAGGTATCTGCTACAGGGCTCTAGTAGCAGTTCATAGCCACATAGTAAAAAGAAAGATGGTTCTTTCTCTATCATGTCAGGAAACCAGCTTGAGTTAGTGAGGTTCTGAAGCTATGTAGCTGTAAGAGACTGACCTCAGATTTCAGGAATAATCTTAGTCTGGTTTCCTGCTGTAGCTATGCCTTTCTAGTAGCTTAGCTCTGAAAGTCCATTAGTTCAAGTGAGTTTATGGAGGCTAAGCTGCAGTCAAGGGAATACTACTTTGGTCTTCAGCACCAAGTAAGATTCTGTCACCAAAATGATATGAAAGACACTCAAAGTTTTCCAGCCCATGGTGTACACCGTTGCTGGCTCGAACATTTTCTTCAGTGACAGCTGACATTAATCACCCTGTGAGTACTCTCACAGTTTACATGGGTTACTTTGTATGCTTGCTTTGGGAAAGGTAACAGGACAATGTTTAAAAAAAACCCCACCACTAAAACCCCAACCCCAAATCCAGCAACCAACCTCACACACCATAGCTTCTTGAAAACCTGAATTTCTCTAAATCTGGAGTAACTAATCCATAATCTCCCAACTGCCATTATACTAACCTAGATACAAAGTAAACATTAGCCCCCTTCAGCTGCCGAGGATATTTTTATCAAATGGGGGCAATAAATTACTTTTTTGATGTGATACTCAAAACATAAACCAAAGGAAATCAGAAACTGCAATGGATGGAGAAATTGAAGTAATATATAAAAAGTTAATCATTCTTTAGACATGCCTGCAAATTTTCCTGGTAAGAATGCTATCACTTTGGAAGATAACTTAATAGACAGCCAGGACAGGAAAACCAGTTTACTTCTAATGGCATTGCTATGGTGTAATGGGGCTGAGATGGCTATATTCAAGACAGATGCTATTATTTGTTCTAGTTTTACCATAAGTGACACTATGATATTTCCAAAATCAAGCCTGAAAGCCTATTAAAAACATCTTGCCAGCTTGACTCATAACAAAATGTAGGAATTGTTTAGAGTCCTGCTGAATGGAGGAGCTTTCAGAACACTCAGCCTGATGACCCCTAGCTTTTATGACAAAGTACAAGGCAAACTTAGCAGGCTAGTGATACGCTTTTATCACCCTTTCTCTTTTAATGGCGTGTCCTTTTCCATCTAAGTTATTGCAGCAATGGATAGAAATGTTGCTTTCCCATTTATTCATTTATTCCTGTTTCTGTGCATTTGTGTCACTTTCATGGGAGGATTAAAAAAGTTGGTCAGTCTCTTAGTTTCACAGAAAGATACTTGCATGCTTTTTAACTAAAGAAACGAGTTCCGTGCTTCAGATGCAACCCTGATAATTAAAGTTCAATTTAGCATAAAAACCTCTCTCTTATTGCACTTTGATTTTTACAGTGTTCCCTTACAGTAAGCCATTGCCTTACCCTGAGAGACCACACTGGTCCTTTACGGGATTTATCTTTCGGTGTCCATCTTCACTAGTCTCTCATATCCGAAAATCTGACAGTGTATAAGCAGGACAATCCTTTCATGAAAAAACAGTAGTGCAGAGTTAATGTTTACATTAACTAATTAGAAAATCTGGTGGTGGAGACAAGGACACTTTCTCAGTGTGTCCAACACTACATAGAAGGCAGCAACAATCCTCCTATGATTCACATCTGGCAGTGTGTCAGTAGATGAGCCAGAGGCATTTGAAGAGCAAGTGTTCAGATTCCACTAAAGAACATAAGCTTTAAACTTTCTACAACAGCTGCTCGCACAAATAAATAGTTAATAAAGAAAGTTCCACTTGTGCCAAAGTCAGGCACCATACCCAATTGATCAGAGATAACAATCAACAAACTGGAGAGGAAAGATGATCCAGCAGCTAAGGGCTATCCTAAAATTTAAGAATTCTGACCAAATTATCGCTTATTGTCTCCTTCTTTCAATAGGAGTTGGAGACTACAGATTGTGAAATAACGTATTTCAGTTACTCATGTACAAAATAATTTTTCCATTTCACAAAACATAATTATGATTTTAAAATCTTTCCAGTTTTCAACTGACTCCAGACTTCTAAATTGTGCATAGGTTGCATCAAAGGGGATGTAACTGTTAGCAGTTAGAAAGCAGGTGTAAGTCCCTTTTCTGCTCATTGAGAACTTAAACCTTGCTTTCTAAATCCAGGTGGAAGAACAAGTGATTAACTTTTGGATGAGCAGAAAGGATTCTTTCTGAGTAGAGAGTCAAAAAGTTGAGCTTGGACTTCAGACATAGATTTTTAAGATTCTGGGGCACTTGGACAAGATGATAATGAGAGATACACAAGCAATGTAGATAACCAGAGAATAACTGGTAAAAATTTGCTATTTGCATTTCTCTAAGCTGCTATGCGGGGCCACAATAGTGGACCTGTCTGTGTTAAGGAAGCCCTGTTTGTAATTACCAAAGGTGTTGCACATTATTTGCTTCAGTCCTACGATCACTTTAAACAATAGCTTTCATCTCCCATATATGAATCCTGTCATACTAATAATTTCATGGACTAGGGGAACATACATCCTCTTGCCTCTTCCACAGGTCTCTGGAGCAGGGACTGACGTAACTCAGAAATGTTAAGTGAGTTTCCTAAATCCATCAACATTTTGCCTCCATCAGCAGGGGTCATGACCTCAGGAAGTAATTTCCTTTCAGGCTTGTTTGATGTCCCCATGGCATTTGAAAGATTAAAAACAAATAGTCTCTTTTCAGAAACCAATAATTTCAAAATTATCTGACAGAACTCCCAGGAGAGCTCATCTGCATCCAGACCAAATGCTGTATCAGAGGAAATGCTTAGAAAAGGTCCACCTTCACTGTACTCTCCATCCAGGTTTGGTGAATATCTTCACCCAGGTGAAGTTTCAGAAGACTTCATTACAAGTATAAGTAGGAAAAAGAAAAGAGAGAAACTATGGGGTAGAGGAGAAATGAGTTTGCTAGTTATGGTTTTAGGATAACCACACAGATGCAGAATTTCTATGCAAGGATAAATACCTTTTAGGATGTCCAGTCAGGTCGAACATCCACTTAGTAATAATTGCAGATCTTTGAAGAGAACTTGTCAGGATATTTGCTGCATTTAACATTTACTGTAGGCTTAGTCTCTGTCCCAGGTAAGCACCCAGATTTCGATGGTTTTAATGTGCTCCCTAATTACATTTTTCCATTTGTTTGAACAAGAGTTCTTAAGTTGAACCACCTTTTTTAGCTTTTGATTCAGTTGTTATATGTTAGTCCTATTGCATATGATCATATTTTTGTAAGATAACAAAAAATACTAAACACAAGCATAACCCAAAAGTTAAAAGGAGCCAAAGAAAACTAGAACACCAGAAGAAAAAATTGCAAGGTGAGGAAATGAGAAAACCAGCCTGATGCTCCTTCTGCTTGTAGTGCATTATGGGGAGCTCTGGGTTCCCCAGAACTTGTCCTGCTTAGCTGGCTTGCAGGTACCAGACCAGACAACCCTGGCTGCAAAGAGGCTAGGAGCCATTTGCTTTTAGAGGTCAGTTTTGGTGGGGTTTTTTGCCTTCTAGAAGGGAACAGCCTTGTGTAAAGTACCTGGGCATCTGCAATACCTTGACAGGACAAGACATCTCAGAATGGACTCCCAAAGGCAGCACCCCAAATATAAGGCTTTTGTCAGCTTTAGTGAAATTAAGCCCAAGCCATTGGTCCTTTGACTCCTGCTTTCTGGTGATGTTTCTACCATGTGGTAACCCAAACCAAGTAAGTATTGTCGCAGAAAACTAACTCTGTACAAAGAAATGATTAGCTGTCAGATGGATTAACTCTCTGAACTGATGCACTGTGGTCACTTACACTTGGCAGGGAGAAAGGAGCAGCAGTTCTGGCTTAGACTGGCTTAAACTGATGCACAACCAGGAGTGGAGGACTAGTGACCAAGAGCTTTACTCTGTCCCTTCCTGAGACTGAGAAACCCAGTCTGAATTGCAGAATGACTGATATTTGCAGCCATGGCCCTCTCCTAGATTTAGGGCTCTGAGTCATCACTTTCAAAAACACATTAATGACTAGGATACGTTTTGAGAAAGGAAACAGTGGATGTACTTTCTTGCTTTTATTGAATATTGCAAAGATTAAATAATGTGGCTCCCACGCTCTTTAGTGTATAGAACAGGGCAGAAATCAAGGTGTTCCTGCTCCCAGGTGAACTTTGTAATGGCAGGTATTTGCTGCCTCTCTGGCTCATTACTCTTTAATCGTTTGATGGAGTTTGGGGTAATTTTTTTGCGAAGCAGCATGGGGTCAATGGGAACAGTGGAGACCATTTCTCCCCTTGAATACCTTCAGGACACCGAACTGGTGATTAGGACAGGCTTCTTGTGATGGGCAAGGGAAGGTCTCAGCTCCTTCAGATTCACATGGGACTCAGGTATCTAACATCTTGGCCAGAGCTGACCCTCCTGCTTTATTTCATGAAAGAAGAATGGAGAAAATGGCAACAGTTTGGGTGAGGGCAGGAGGCATGAAACAACCACAAAACTTACTTCTGACCAGCCTCCTTCTCTGGCTGTGTTTTGGAATGACAGTTCGTTCGTGTCTCATGATTTGTGATGAGCTCAGTTCTTTTAGGAAATGAGAAGCATATTCTCAGCATGTCTTCTGGACTGAGCTCCTCTGGGATCTCAGGCAGAAAACATGTCCTGATGAGAACTGGTTGTGACTTAGTAAGCTGGAAGCAGTTCCAAGCATGAGTAATAGGCACTCAAGGTACTTGACTGGTGAAATTTGGGTACCTAAGTGTGTGAGGGCAATGGGATATTGTGGCTTCTTAGATACAAAGGACTGAGAGCCAACACAGTCCTAGTTTGGATGCCTAATCTCTATACCAGATTGCAGCCAAAGTGCATACAGCAGCTACTGTCATCGCGGCTTGAGTAAAGAAGATAAACTCTTCCTGCCTATCTCTATGCTAGGCTAGTTCAACCTGTGCACAAATACCTCATCCTGGAAGGCTGCATGTAAAATGGAGCTGTAGGAAATATTTAAATTAAGTGAAATATTTTACTTACTTTTTTCTCTTCTGTCTAAAAACCACAAGAATGACAATTAGTAATGCCTCTAGCCCTAAAAATATGGAGATCTTAGATTTGATCCCAGGATATATAGTCAGACATTATTGTAATGGCCACTTCCTGTTTACCAGAAGGTTGGTACTCAGGACACCAGTGTTGCCAATAACTATGCTACGGTAATATTTGTGCATCTTCCGTAAACAGAATTGATGAAAAATAATATCAGGGAAAATTTTGATGGTGGAAAATGGCTTTTTTAAAAAAACAGTAAAACAAAATCAGTTGTTAAATGTTAAATGTTTTGATCAGGATACAATAAAATTCTGAGTTGTCTTTAACAGCAATAAAATCTTTGGGAGACTTGCAGTTGGCTCAAATAGCACCTTTTTCTTTAGTACCTTAGTCCTGTAATAGAAAGTGTGCTGTGGATAACAAAGGCCTCCAGTAGATTTGCCATGTAAAGGAAAATCTAGGAATGGCAGGAGCTTTTATTGCTATCAGAAGTTGTCTGCCTTCTTTCTCTTCATGTGCAGATGTCCAGATCCAAAGAAAGCAAAGCTTTGGAAAGTCAATCTCCTTTGTATTCAAGAAGCTGGTCTGCCTTTATTTAGCCAGAGGTGTCTTATTTTGAGTGTGGGGTAGGATCAGAAAGGAGGAGACGGAATGGAAGTGGTGTCTGATTCGTAGTTCTGCTCTCCTGTTATCTGATCAAGGAAATTAGTTGAATGACAGACAGTTTTGAGTGCCTCAGGAGAAAATTCAAGTTGCATATAGTAAAGGAAAACTGAACCTGGTTTTTGTGGGGTACTTCTGTTGTTGTAGTTCTGGCGTAGCCCATATGTCATTATTTACGGCACATAATGAATTTTTTTCATTTTTAACACTCTTTTTTTTTTAAAGCAGGACTTGAGTAATATCTTTCTTAATATTCAGGCTGAACAAATGTGTCCTATAAACCCTGAATTCCTCAGATGCTACAAAGATCTAATAATCAAAAGCTATTAGAAATCAGCTTTCCTTTTAAAAAGTGACTATAGTACATTTCTTCCATTCCCCTCAGTCCTTTCTATAAAATTCTTCAGCAGCTCCTGCTTCTTTTTCTATCCCTTTAATGCTGGATTTATTTTTCCCACGGTATGTTCCTCTACTGCCTTAAGTCTACACTGGCACCCATGTACTGTTGGTGAGATCTTGCTCTGCTCTGCCTCTCACCCACTGGGGAATGGCTTTCTTCTCCTTGGTGCTGCACTGGCAATTTAAATTCACTGGATACAGAAAAAATGTCTTTATCTCCTCTTCAAATTTTCCTCTCTGTTCTGTACCATAATATTTCAAATCACTTTGTTCCCAACCTTATAGTGATCATCAACCTCAGTCATCATCAACTCCTCTCTCTTTCATTTATCTTTTCATCTGTTGCAGAATACTGTTGTTCATTTTTCTAAGCTTTAAAATCCCCCTCTCCTTCCCATTTCCATAGCAAAAATCCTTCCTCTGCCCCTGAACTTTACTTGCCAACATCCTACTCTCCTATTCCATTCTTCCAAGATTGTATCACTGTAGCCACTGAACTCACCTTTTCTTCATTAATTTCTTTTTTCTTCACTAACCGGCATCCTGGTTCCCACTTCAGTACCCTTCTTTGCCATCTACCATTACAATCTCAATATCTATTTAGTCTGTTTCTTGCCCTTTCACACTTTAAAGGTCCTTTTAACATCTCTGTATTCTCTCAGTCTGTGCTGATTATTTCTTCTGCTCTTGATTGAGGTTTGTTCCTTTTCCTGGAAGATCTGGATAGCCAATTCTGAGGTATACACACTCTCTAAAATTCTCTGTAGACCTTTCCTGTCAATAATTCAGTTTTTCTGCTCCCCAAGTTCAGCAGCTCTTGCCTCAGGATGTAAGCAGGGAAACAGCTGGAGAGACTGGGGCAAAAGGCTCACAAATATAAATGTGGCATTAAAAGTTCTTTAGATCTTATGAAAGGGCTGTATGGAAGGCAATGAAACAATATTTAGCATCTAAATAGAAGATTCATCCCACTTAGTGAATAGGATAAACTTCTGTTCTCTGTGGAGCTGACTCAAGCACTTCCTACTGCAGGGAATTTTTTTTTTAGTTTTGTGGAAAGAACTAGTCAGAATGAAATTGAACTGCCTGCGTGTTTGGTCACAAAGGAAGATTTTGCAGAATTTTCTGCTAGGGCGGAGGCCTGTGCTCATGTTCATCATTCCAGTGTGTGGAAATATAGAAAGGAGTTTTGCCTTGCAATTATTGATTTGGACCAACATGTTTCCTCCACAAGATACATCTGTGGGCAAGTACTATGACATTTCTGTGGAGAATATTTTTTATTCCATCTTTCAGGATACAGTAGCACCAAGCACCTTAAGAGAGTATATGTCTGCTCTTACTGTCAGAAACCATCGTCAGTCACTGACCCTCTATACTATTGCAGACCTACTTCTAACCTTCTCATTCTCATTAATATTCTGGAAAAAAGTTACAGATACTTCTCAAAAACAATCTACATGTCTCAAAACTTCTTGAATTTTCTTTCTCTGGCTTCAACTTAATATACATCCTTACTGCTGTAATTGTGCTATGATGGATGACTCTTGTGGAAACTTTCTGTATGCCTTTGAGAAGCTTTGCTTACAAGAGGACAAAAAAACCACAGGTCCCTGCTGGCTGTAAGGATGGCAAGTTCCCATGGTCCTTCCACATCACTGTCTTATGAACAAGGTGACAAGATTTCTTGTGCCTGTGTGTGGCATCGTGATAGCAGCAGGGCCACGAAGGCTCAGGCACTCAGGCCTGGGTGGGATGTGGACTGCCTGAAGGAGTAACCATCTACTGGACACTCAAAACATAAGGGCTTATCACTTGGGCATCTAGACCAACTCAGTATTGTCCTCATATGTTTGTTGGGGGTGTCTGAGCTCCAGACTGACTTTATCAAATGGTGTGTGCATACCTACAACTTTGGGTAGCTGCTTTTTCTGATCAGGGGCCTGTTTTCTGACACATGTAGATAATTCTCCTAACACATGTTGCCTACTGGTATGTTACCCATGCAACATCTTAGGAAGGAGATGTGGATGGAAATGTTTTCAATGTGTTAATAGCACTGACCTTTCCATTTCCATTATACATCACTCGGAAGCAGTGACAAGGTATTCAGAATGTGAAACAGTCTGGAAGCCAAATTTAAATGATTTCTGAATGGCTTTATTTTTGTTTGAACAAAACGAAATTTTAAAATATAAAAAATAAACTGAGGTCATGTTATAATTGCTTGGGGCGGGGGGGGGGCATAGCTGCCTGCTGATCACATCAGACGTTTGGTCATTATTCAGCCACTGTAAGTTTGGGCGTAGGCGGATTTTATTTCCTACTGAGGTCTCTGTCCTGAGAGAGGCCTGAGTATTTTTCTCAGTGCACCAGAACAGGTAGGATGATAGCAAGCAGAATAAAGGATATAGCATATTTATTGTCAGTTAAAGACAACTTTTTAGATGTGAGTGTGAAACCCTCATAAAGCAGAATGATCTGTTGCTGTTCAAGTCTGCAAGTGGGTCAACAATACCTAGTTCATAATAGAACTGAACTCTATGAACAATCACCAGCCAATTGATCCTAGTGGCCCAGATTCTTCATTTCCTAGACAAGTGTTTAATTTTCTCTTCTGATTTGACTTCTACTTTGAAGGTGAAACTTCTAATTTGAAGGTGAATCATGCAGCAATCAAAAGTGATGACATTTTTGTTTGTCCTGTGCAGTCTCATGTAGGTGTACCAAAGCATTTACATCACCCAGCTGTTATTGCTGGAACCTTGCTCTTCTAGACTAATATCTAAGTGTCTACATTACTATTTTGTTTATTTATCTAGTCCTACAAGATGCCAAGATTGAGAAGTGCTTATAAGTAATTTCCAGAAGTTTCCTGAAAAAGGAAAATTATACTAACACTGAAGCTTTCTTGTATCTGAATCAACATGGAAATGTATTTTGGTGCTTGAGAAAAAACAAGACACTTTCAGCCCTCGCCAAGTTTATGTAGGTGAGTCTTTTCTTACACACATGATCTTACGTATTTTGCTGCCACTATTCCCAGCAAGGACCACACTGTGCTGCAACTCAAGCAGCACGCTTCTAAGATTTCTTTAGGAGTTAGCTGCACCTTGAATACTCCTTAGCAAGGTATCCCCCTTACATAAATGGAAGTGAGAGGATCCTCATGGAGTAGTCATGCAGCCTACTGCATTCCCACTCCAGAGAGCTCCACAGTTATGACAGAAGAGGGCTGGAGAAGGGGTTCTGTGATTGGAAGGAGTGCTTCTGGCTCAAGAGTGCTTCTTGAGCCCCCTTTCTTCACAAGATACAAAGATTTTGCGTTCTGAGGGTTCCCTCCATCTTCTGACATCCTTTTGATCTAAAAAGCATTATTGAGACAAATATTCAACAGGGAGGGAGATGAGTGTGTCGGGGGATAAATGGAAGGGAGTGAGACCAATTTAATACGGATGATTGCACAAGAACAAATGGGGAATAAGCAGTCTTTGAATAAATGTGGCTAGAAATTAGAAAAAGGTTTCCAACAGGAGCCCTAGAACAGCCTTTGAGTAAGACTAGGTGTAAAAAAACCCTTCCTGCTTTTAATATTAACTTGATCCAGAAAAGGAAGGAAAGGTAAGAACTGGTTTCTGGAAACAGAGACTGGGATGTCCCTCCAGCCCATGTTCTTATTTTCCGCTGTTCCTAAAACTACTACTAAGCCACCTGCTGGAATTGGCCATACAAAGGAAAAGCAGCCTAATCCAGAATGCTGCTGAGCACACGCTGCCAGCCTAGTTCGATAGCAGTTGATTTGCTTGGCACTCTGCTGGATACACTTTGTAGCTCAGAGGAAAGGACAGTAGCACAAGTGGAAACAGTCTCTCACCTACATAGCTTGGGGTTTAACATAGGGGAAAAAAAAAAAAAGGAAGTCTGCTGCATGAATAGTCCCAACTTGGTTTTGATCATAAAATACTCTCTTTAAGTGATTCCAGCTAGCACCTCACAGCATAAGGTGCAGTCAAAGTCAAGGTGTCTCTGTGGCGCATGATCTCACTGTCTAGCAGAAGAGTTTCTGCTTAACAGAGCCTAAATAGAGCCTTGCAATCACATATTTGAAATATGACTGATGGCTAGCATTGCATGTAAGAATAGTTTCTGCCACAGAAGTCCATTCAAGTTAATGGAAAAATGCCTTACACATTAATAGCAATTCAATCATTTGGACTCTTAAAACTCCTATGAACCTTCAACCAACTGAATAGCACCTACAGCTGGTTCTGCAATAAATTGGAGTACGGGAGTTACCTCATTTTATGAAGATGACAGATCTACAGGTAATAGTTTAATGGATCACAAAAATCCCAGATTGTTTTAAAGAACTGATGAGCTGAATGTCAGGAGATGTATACAGAAGGTATCATAGTACCTGCTATATGCTTCCATTTTCTCTTTCTGATCTTTTAAATGTAGTGCTACATTGCTCAACCATCCAAAGTTTTAATGTTTTTGAAATCTTTTGCTTACTGAGGATTTTTTGTCTAACATGGCCATAATGAATCTTTTCGTATTGATATTCAGGTTACATATTCAAGGTAACACTGTAATTGTATTGAATAGGGTTTGCTCTGGTCATCTCCAGAATGTCTAAGAATATTTGATCAGAAAGACTGACTTCTGATTCAACTAGAAATTCCCATTTTTGTCCTGGAGATTTTCCAGGTCTAGAGATTTTCTGGATCTTGAGCTCTCTCTGATGTTTTATATATGAACATGACTTTGGTAAAAGGGAAGCTGTCAAGTGGAGTGGGAGACAAAATTCTTAATGTTAAATTTTGACCCTTGAAATCAACAAGAATTTTGAATTTTGCCCTTTATATTTAATTTCTGCATCTGCTACTATTTTACTGTGTGATCCTGTAATCCCTTAATTGATATACATCTGTACTTCTTTCCTGTGAAATAGCAGTGCTGTTGTCTGAGCATGCAGAGGTGATGTGGTTGTTTGAAAGGTGACCTTGTAGAAAAGATGGCACGATGGGACAATTACCTTAAAACACTTACTAGGCCTAAATTCCAGAAATCTGGAAACATAGTAACAGCCTTTTCATAATCTGTTGTGCATTTGTTTTTAGTGCTTACTAAATTGTCTAGATCCTCCAGAAAACAATAATATGAAGGATAGTCCCCTCCTCTTTTACTGTCTTGAACTTTCTGGGTTCTCTATTTTCTTACAAGTTCCTGAAATGTCACCTGCATTTACATGTTGTATGAAACCAGGTCACAGTACTTGTCACAGCATTACACACGTGACCAAGAAAAATGCACAGTAGAAGTCACACAAGGTGTATAATTTTCCTACTATATCATGCACATACAGATATGAGCCACTCCGCTTTCCTAAACTTCACACTTTCTTGCTGAGTATGCTTGAACAATTCTCTCTCCTGTTATGTGTGAAAGAAATCAATATTGAACAAAAATCATACTTACCTCATCCCACAGATTTGATAATTAACAGTAAAGAACACACAAAGGACTTGAACGAACTCCATATAATCAAAGCCATTCAATATAAGTTATGCTAAATAGAAATTTAAAAACTACATATATTTGAGATCGGAATGAGAAGGTTATATTAATATTTTATATAAGATTACCAATTTGATGGCTAAAGTCGATGGCTATATTGTCAAGATAAATATGTTGATTTCTGTTAGTATACACAACATTGTGCTTATAGAAAAAACACAACAAAATTAAACATGATAAACAATAATTGTATTAAAACCTGATAAATCATGGTCTGAAATTAAAAAATGGGGAATAATTATTAAGCAGGTGTTTCTAAGTAGGTCCTTCAGGAATATGTTCTTTTATACTACTTGACAACCTTCCCCTCTATTGTGAACGAAACAGTAGGAACCATAAAACTTGCTAATGCTATTGTTTGTCGACGGAAGATATCGAGGGAACAATATAAGCTAACAAGGACAGATCACTGACTTAAGGTGATCTGGATCCATTGGTAAGCAAATCACAGCAAACATGGATTTACTTTGGTTGAATCTAAGCCAAAATCTTAGACAGCCATGTGAAAACCATGTTACTTCTCTATTTTTCACTGACTGCTACTGCAAGAACAGTTGTGATGTCTTTAGATGAAGAGGGTTATTGATCAATTGAAGCAGGTTTAAGAAGAGCTAAAACAACAGTTGAAGGAGTATGGAACATATTTCATGGTAAATGCCCTTGGGAGCCATTTAGCTTAAAAATGGAAACATTTCAGGAGTAGATTTCTCAGTTTCCGAGTAGTCTATACTGCAGGATGCAAGATGACATACAGAGATAGTAGAGGTAAAATAAGGTCATTTTCTTGCACAGGGCTAAGTGTTGCTTTAACTAGATTTTCCAAGTGTCCAAACTTTGTCAGATATCTCTACCCTACATTTCAATTTGCAGTGCAGACACGGGCTCAAGACAGATACTTGATATGGGATGGTTCTTCTACAGAGAGAGCTCAGGACAAATCCAATAAACAGTCAGATTTATGTATAGTGAATCATTGTATACGGAATCACTGACCAATGCCCAGTCCTACATGAGCTATCGGCTAAAAGCTGCCACTTTCATAATTTATGAAGTTGCTGCATTCACTGGGTTGAGGTATTCCTTCTATCTTTTTCAAGATCCTCACTACATGGGTACTTAACTGATTTTTTGTGGTAACTCTATGACTTGATTTTATGTATCAAAACATCAGACATAGAATTTGAAAACATCCTTGTCTATTCTGGTCAGCATCATGCTTACCATACAGCTGAGACTTTTATCAACATTTTGAGTTTTTACATAATGAGGGTCAGTACGTGTTTACAAAAATCTTTGAACACATATAATACATATAACAGTGAAAAAGTGTTACAAATTAAACTGTGGTTACCAGGTTATCGATAGATACCAGATATCAGATTATCAGATTTATCAGTTATGACAACTGCATTCCAACAAACTAGTTTAGATTTAAGCATCAAAATAATTTGTGGGTATATTTTTTAGCCATTCCATCTGAATGATAAAAAAATAACTTATACATCTCACTTCTCTCTTCCCAAACCCATCTTGAAAGCTATGAAGTATCTGATTAATATTTTAGGACTTTGTCATTTCTGAAGGTAATAACACTTGGAAATAGAAGTACCTTTTGGACTCAGAGTAATTAGAACCATACTTCCCACCTGCATTCATTAAAGCAGAGCTACTTGTGAAGCCCTTGTACAGGAGGTCATTACTCAGTGTTCTTGATTTTCCTATGATGCAAATCATTGAGAAAGCAGCATCTACACCACCCAAAGGTCTGGTGCAACGTGAATATTGGAGAGCGTGTGCTGCCTGCAGTGCTGTCATAATAAGGTGGATTGAACATGGAATTCCTCACTTCTGAATGCTGCTCTCATTACATAAATGATAAACAGTAACCATGGTATTAAAAATTTAGTATACATTTCTCTCTAATATAGGCTTTTACAAGGTGAGTGTGTATATGGTGATACTAGCCGACCAGTGGTAGTGTGAGAAATGTAAGGACTTTCTGAAGCTCCTTGCCATGGCTGTGATGTGCCTAGGATACATCGGCTCTTGGGGTGCCCAGTGTTTTGAGCTGTCTCATTTGAAAGCTGTCTGAACTACAGCAGGCATAAAAGTGCTGTGCTAAGGATACCGTGACAGCCTTCATCCATGATTCCTGTGGTTTAATTGCCTTATCTCACAGGATTATTTTACTGTAACTGACATGAGTTGCTGATAAATGAAGACATTGTTACAGCACACCACAGCACAGCAACACAAAACACAGCAAAATATAACACAGCAAAATGTAACACAGCAAAACAGCCCAAACTATATTCAACTTTCCTAAAGCAGAATAAGACCAAGGGTTGCTTGGGCTCAGAGTTAACTAAAATTACAGACATAACCCATTGACTTTTCCAGCAGGGAGCTGTGACAGGGTGTCAGTCTCCCTTTAAAGGCAGCATTACTCTGGTATACTCTCTGCTAGTGTGTATGTATAGAGTCAGGGCTATACAGAGTGATCTCTTTAATACTTCAACAAGCATAGAGCTGGTATCACTGGAGGGAGCAGCCAAGCTGCTTTAAATGAAGCTGCTTTGGTAGCAGAAGCTGCATAGCTGTGTTAATGCATCACTTGCTAATTTGCTCCCTTTCTCACCGAAGAAACTAGGCTAGATATATAGTATTTTTGCATGGAGAAAGATTATGCAGTGCAGATGTAGTGTTTAAGATGTCTGAGTGTCTTTAAGTAATATGTAATTAGGATTTAAGATTCTACTAACCTTTCAGTTCTATTCCACCTCCTTACCTGTAATTCCCCACATACATTCTGTCTAGAAATTTATTGATTTTTTAGAACTTACTGCCACTTGCTTACAAAGTAAATAATGTATGAAAATGTCAATTGTGTGAAAGGTAAGAAGCATTTCTTTCATATTTTATAAGCAAGGAACATAAAGACAAAGCTATCACTCAAAACTTAAATGAAGATATGATAGAAAACCCCTTAAACTGATTGCATTACATTTATTCTTTAAAAAGCCCCAATTCATTAATAGACCAGAACAGCACAAATTATTCAAAGCACACCCATCATTTAAATGGAGTTTACATCTATTTTGCATCACTGGAGCAGTGCAAAGCAGATAAGGCATGCTAGGGAATCAAGTCCCTATGTTGGTCTGGAGGACCCATGTTTAGCCAAGGCCCAGGTTACATGGTGGCTGTGCAGGAGAAGCAGTGCAGACCCTGAATTCATCTGTTTGTGTGTTTTAAGTGTTCCCCCATGTTCCTGTCACAGTCACACTGCATGGCTGCTTCCTTTGTGCGCGTTAGAGACAGCTGCAGTGCCAAGGGAAACCTTTTGAGAGCAGATACCCGACTTCGGGTTGAGACACAAAATCTTTGCAGAAGAGATCCCTCTGCATTGGTTAACTTGCCAGAGAGCAGAGAGAGACGTGCGTGCAGCTCACCATCTCAGACCCACTGTAGCCAAGACCCAGAGAGGTGCCAAGCTAAAGGGCTGAGCTCCTTTGGAGGGCGCAGTAACCCCCCAGCGATCAGCAGCAAAGCTATGCATACCAGCCTTCTTACAGCCTGTATGGTTATAGCTGTCAGCCATCACCATGAATAGATAAACTTAATAACAACTTAATCTATTAATTTGTTTTTATATCCTGTGCACAAGCTTTTAATTAACTAACAGTTTGGAAAGTTTGATTGCATTATTTAATTATTAAGACTACTTAGGCCAAAGAATAGGTCAACAGAAATGCTACATTTCTTGACAGATTTAGTTTTTAACTAATTTTAACTCAAGCCAATTAGCACATGGATTTTATGCTCTTAGAAAACTCATTCTGTGTTCACAGAATAAGCACTACAAGTATGGTGAAGATATACTTTTCATTAAACAAGCTGGAGCTGAGACCTTGGTAAAAGTGCAAAATAAATCCCTACCTGACATCATGGAGACATGATCAGGAGGGAGCTAATGGAACTGTGATGAACATGTCTGTAGGAGCTAACACTGTTTCACTCAGTACACTTCTAGCGTATTTGTGAGAATCTCCATATGTGTCATACTTAAAGGCAAGTGTGTGAAACATATGAGTAAAAAAGTGCTATTTAAAAGATACTAGGATTGTAAAATTTATTCAAGCTAATGTATTTTCTGTGAAGGAAAGTTTATATGCTATATATATATATGGTTTGCCACATATATACACATATATGTGCCACTTCTAAGTGAAAAATCATTCTTGCATTTAGTTGGAGACTGACTTAAGTCTGAGACTGGCTGACATCCCTCCTATCCTGTTTTCATAATACCACTCAGTCTCTTCTTTCAGTCTTTTGGGAGCTGAGGATTACTGCATTTGAGATTCCCAGTATTTTATTTTTTGTGAAGGATTTCACAACTCATGTGGGTTCCTACCACTTTCTCCACTTGTCCACGTTCTGCTGTGCATTATGTTGCTCCAAGTTGTCTGCTGCTAATTTCAAACTGTGAGAACTTCTGGGTCTTGGGTCCAGGTTGTGCTTTTATAGTTCTCTGGTCTTATTCCTCTGTTATTGTTGTGAGGAAATCAAAGCGGTGCTACCAGTGAGATCAGGGAAGCTTTCTGCTATGTTGGTCTGATCAATACTAGTGCTCCTTTAGCATGATTCAAATTCAGCAGTACTCTTGGGGAGAAGAACTTGTGTAACAGCTCCTTCCAAATCAGTTAGATTTTATGGGACATGTCAACCTTACATTTGGAACTATGCATGTTGTTCAACATGCCCATCCTTATAAAGAATGTTACGCAGAACAATTAGAAGTTATGCTAATTCAAAAGTACAGAGTTCACAGATATATGTCCCTTGACATATAGCTTCCATTTTGTATTTAGTATTTCTTCCTAAAAATGAAGAATTGCAGTTTGAAAATAAAACATTTAATCTTCTTTTCAGAGTAGGTAGAAAACTGGATGAGGATAGGGAGTTTTTCACCAAGCTGTCAGTTACATTTCAGTTAAAATCAATAGTGCAGGGAGTTAATTTTCAACAGACAGCTTTTCAGTAGCCTTCTTGAAATGAGTTCATGGGTTCAGGGCAATTCTTTGTGCACAAGTGTCTATGTTGCATAACAAGAATCACTATTCTTATCTGTAGATTTCAATGTAAAGACCGAGGGCTGAATATGGCTTTACACCTCCAGGCAGACGTCTCGACTCAGTGATAGGTAAAATGAAGGTACTTGGTCTGCCAGCACTGTACCTGCTCTGGTGTGAGAGGACACTCCTAGCACCTCGTACAGACACAGTGTGTGCTTCTTGTCACACACAAGGAAAGCTATGGAGCACTGAATGAAATTATCAGGCAGCAAGTTCAGAGCAAACACAAGGAAGTACTTTTTCACACAAACCATAATTAAATTGTGGCGCTCATTGCCACAGAATGTGGCCAAGACCAAAGTACAGACAGATTTTTAAAAAAGGAGTAGAGAAATTCAAGGCCTTATTAATTATGACGGTCTGGGAGCAAAACCGAGTTTAAGAAATCCCTGTACCATGGTTTGCTGGAACTTGAAAGGCTATAACAGGAAAAGATATATATACACCAGTCCTGTGTCGTACATTCAGCATCTGCTAATGACTACAGTCAGAGCCAGGATATTGGACTAGATGTCTAACTCGCTATAGCAATTTTTTTGATCGTATGTTTTTAATCAAATTATGTTCTTATTTTGGCTACTTGAAAGGATCTAAGGCCCTGATGGAGAAAGGCATTTAAATGTCTAACGCTCACATATTTTAGGGAAGTAAGTACTTGCATCATACCCTTTGCGTCTTAAGCTGTAAACTTATTGGGGTGGGGCACCTGCATCTTTTATTAGGACTTTGCTTATTCTGAGTATGAACACAAATAAATATATATATATATTTGATAACAGTGATAACAGTTTGTGGCACTGTTTCTTTATAAAGGTTAAATAATTTGTTTGCCTAAATGGCTTGTGCCACAGGAGAATTCCCTAGTGATTTATGTATGGATGCTGACACTAGCACCCAGTGATGTGAAAAAAGAATTCACTTCCTTTATAGAACACCCCACATTTGCAATGTATGAATATTACATTTGTAGAAAGCTATTTATCACCTGTTACCAATAATAGTATTGCCAGACAATTTATAACTTACTTACATTTACCTAGCAGGGTATTTGAGATTTCATCCATTTTGCAAAAGCATCTGGCTGCAAATCTATGACACACGTTGGTGAAAATCCAGACACGGAAATGAAGCAACCAAATACCAAAAATCCTAAATTTTACCCCTTCCAGGTCTAAACCTGACAGTGCGGGTAGGGTTTCCTTCTAAATTAGCAAGTAAAGGCAGCTATGGATTGTGCTATATAGGGTTTATGGCTGAGCAAGCTAGGCAACCTCAGCCGCCTTAATTGCGGGCGGTTTCATCCTAAGGAGAGATGAAGAACCGCAGGAGCAGCACACCGCGGGTTTCGGGCGCTGGGCAGCGTTACAGCATCCCCCGCAGCACCGGGAAGCGGCGGCAGCTGGTGTTTCCCTGGGTGCAGGGAAGCCCCGCGCCGCTCCGGGCCGTGCCGGCGGCGCTGCTCTGTCCCGCGCTGCTCGGCACCGGGGCCGGGGCCGGACAGGGAGCAGCCCCTGCCCCGCCGGCTGCACCCGGCCACCTGCGCCTCTCACCGCCCCACCGTCCCCGCCCGCATCCCGCCGACATTTCCCGGGGAGGGGCGGGAAGGAGGCCGGGGCAGAGGGATGGCCGTGCCGCAGGGTACGGCGGGCGGGGGAGGCTGGGTGCCGCCCGGGGGCCGCGGAGGTCGATGCGGCCGGTGCCCGCGTCCCTGGGGTGGGGATGGCCGCCGTCACCTCTTCTCGCCGGCGCGGCGGGGGCTCCCCGGTCCCGTCCCGTCCCGGAGGGGGCAGCCAAGAAAGGGGGCCAGGGGGAGGGAGAGGGAAGCAACTCTTGTTGTTAGACCAGCGACTCGTTTGTTCACCCTCACCTTCCGCCGGCTCCTCAGATTAAAATAATAACGACAATAATAATAATAATAATTACAACACCTTCCCCCGCGCTAAGCCGACGCGCGTTACAGGGAGGGGAAGGTCAAGAGGAAAGGCAGGAGGAGAGCTGCCTTATCTACGAGCTGGCGGCTGTCACACCGCCAGCCCATGCCCCCGACCTCCCCGGGGGCGGCTCGGTTCCTCCTCCTCCCCGGGCTGGACAGCATCGCCCAGCGCGGCGGATGCCCCGCGGCATCGCCCGGCAGAGCCGCAGCACCCCAGACACACCGGGGCGGGGAGGGGGGGCGGGCGGGGAGGGCGCTGGCAGAGCCCGGCGGCACCTCTCCCCACCCCTTTGTGCATCGCGGGCAGGGAGACACACCACACCACAGAGGCACTCCCCCCGCAACGCACCCCCTCCACACACACACCTTGCAGCCTCCGCGCCGCAGCCGCCCGTTGTTACACACGCACGCACACACATACACACACACACTGACACACAGCCGGTTCCACCGGTGAATGCATTTTCTGTTGCACTCCACCGCCCTCCATCCATCCTCCCTCTCGCCTCCCTCTCTCCTCTCCTCTCCTCTTCCTCCCCCCGTTTGGTTGTTGGTGGTTTTTTCCCCTCCCGACTCCGTGCATCAGGATAAAGCAGACATTTTGATGCCGGTTAACACGGTTCAGGCTTAAATAAAAGCGGACCGCCTTACCCACCCCCGCCCGGCTGCGTGCAGTTGGCGCTGAGCGATCCCGGGAAGGGCTGGTGCGGCTCGTCCCTAGCGGAGCGGGTCTGCTGCCATCCGCCCAACTTCAGCACCCAGCCGGCACGGAGAGGCAGACGGCGGCAGGCGGGCAGGCGGGAGGACAGGCAGCAGGCAGCAGGCAGGCTGGCAGGCAGAGAGAGAGGGAGGGAGGGAGGGCGGGCGGTGGAGAGGGAGGGTACGAGGAGCGGCGCGGAGGCACGGAGCCCCCGCACATGCGCTCTGCCACCGGCGGCGGAGCCCGGCGGCCGCGGGGGTTTCCACGCTTGGCCCCGGCGGGTGAGTCACGGCCCGCCCCGGCGCGCGCCCGCCTGCCCCGGGGCTGCTCGGCCGGGCTCCGCCGTAGGTTCCGGGCAGGCTTCCCCGGCAGCCGTGCGCGGCGGAGCGGGCAAGGGGTCTCCGGGGGCTGTGAGAGCGGCGGGAGCCGGGGCCGGGACAGCGGTCCGCCCCGCGCTGGGCAGCGGAGCGGCAGCATCCGAGCGTGTGGCCTGGAAGCTCGCTACGGCAGGAGCGATACGCCGCGGTGGTAAAAAGCGAAACGCCAGTAATGCTGAGCTCCTGCTTGTTTTTATTCTCGTCCCCACATGGGTATGTCCAAATAGGGGGAAAAAAAAAAAAGGTGTGTAAAGCACTCATATCCAACTCTTCAATCTCCTCGTGCAGCCGAGAGAGAGACAGGGATTTAGTGGCTGAGGATCTTTTTGATGTTTGGAACCCAAAGCACGATGCCTAAATAAAGAACCAGCCTGGATCTGTCGGTTGCAACTGTGAGAATCAAGATCAGGATGTTCTGAAAATCTGGCACTGAATCCTGAATCCCGCCAGGTCTTGCCAGTTCATTTGTCTCAACTTTCCATACTTCAGTTTCCAAATTTTGGCTCAGCAGAGAACATTATTTAGTTCTCTACTGCACCTTAAAAATCTGGAGTCTGATACGCCTCAAGGCAACAGCACTGGAAAAATACATATTTGGCATCTGGATCCTGTCAAATCATTCCATGAATCCAGAAATGTTAATATCTCAAGAGAAAACACATTGCTTCGTTTACCACTTCGCCAAAAGCGTCTGGCAAGATGGTACAGAAAGGCACAAGGCTGGATTAAGGTGGTATTGTGCCTTGCTAACAGCCTGTATTGATTCTCATTGCAAACCTGTTCTAGACACCTGTGTATCCCATCTAGATCTCAAAGTGGAGCACTACAAAAACTGAAGCCAAAACTGCATATATATTAGTAGGACCGAAATTAAAATAATTGGAAGCAGTCCAGGAGGGTTAACTTGCATGAGAGCCATAAGAGCATTGGCTCATCAAACCCATCTCATCTCCCAGGAATCTGTATTCAAAATGTAACTCATTTAACAACATGGCTATATGGCTTACTATTTGACTTCTGGGATAGAAGCTTCAAATTCTGAATCATAAGGACCGAAGTTAGTATTAATCTCCCTGAAAGTTGCTTCTCACAAAAACATCACTTCTATTTTCTTCTGCTGTTGATCCTTGTGAAGAAGTCCAAGGACTGAAAGTCATAACTCTGCTTGATACCAAAGGTCACTGGCTAACCAGAAACTTGTATCACTGATTTTATATCACATTCTGTCCAAGCAAAATTTTTGCAGTCTGTCTCCTCTTATAACTTATCGCCTTTTCTGCAGCAAACATCCACCTCTGCTCTTTGCGTATCAACAGAATTCTCTTGAACCATTCAGGTAATTTAAAATAAACTAAGAGCAACTGATATTTAATCTTTTGTTTAAGACTTTAAGAAGAGCTGGAAGGCCTGAGAATTTGTTTTTTCCAGCTATCCCAAGTGTCCTAACAAAAATCTTACCTACACGTAGTGTCTTGCCCTCAGAAAGTCAGGTGATTTTTAGTTACATACCAAATAAAGATGTAGGTGTAACTCCAAGTTAAACATCCAAGTGCATGGCAATTTGGAAGTCTTTATGGAAATTTAGCTTACTTTCCCTTTCTTTAGAAATAGTGCTCAAAATAGTAGTGGAAAGGATTGTGGTTTTATTTGTTAATTGCGTGCTTAAAATATTGCTTGGGTATCTTTCTATAGCTTTAAAGAGGACCAGTTCCGTTCTAAGGCCTCAAACCAGAAAAGCCTCCATGTTTAAGAAATAGGCTTAAGATTTGTTTAAGATCATATGTTGGGGCTTATTGACTTCCTACTGAAAACAGTAAGCCTTCAGTACTTACTTAATATTAGGAAGACTGTTCTACTCTGACAAATGCTGTAAAACCGATCAAAGCAAGTGTCTTCTGTAGATTTAGTAGGTACATGGAAAGTATATGCAGATGTTCAACCTAAAAGGGAGACCGAGTGATGGGTAGGAATGAAAGGAAATAATTTTGTCCATATATGAGAGAAAAAAAAAGAATATTATTATTTTAAAATTTTGTAAGTTTGAAAATGCTATGCTTAAAATGTTTGGATGAATAAAAGACTTCAGCTTTCTATAACTCTGTTAATATTTCCCACGGCTCTGAACACGCCCAGCCATTCCTATTTACCATAGTTTCCTGCACTAAAGCCGTTCCTTGCTGTTAGAATCATATAATAGAATCACAGAATCGTTTGGATTGGAAAAGACCTTTAAGATGACATCAAGTCCAACTGCTAGCCATTAGCAAGTCTTTAGCCTCCTTAGTCCTGTCCGAGCTTGCCCAAGTTGTGACTCTTCTGTTTGCAGGAAGATAGATACTTGCCGCCTGGGCTTTTGGGGACATGGTCAGTCTTTTCAGTCCCCTATAGGTAATTATCTGTTGGCAGTAACTTCCTCCTCTCTCTCAGTATCCCTGCTGCCAAGCCAAACCTCTCTGGCTTCTGTGAGTGGTGACCTGTATCAGCTGCAGCACTGCTGTGTGGAGCTCTGAAGTAGGCTTGCTGCCGTCTCTCTTGCCTGACGTGGACAAGGAGCTTTCATGGAGAACTGGGAGAAGATACAGCATATTTCACTTCTTGAGTGATTTTGGATATTTATTTTTGATTCTTGGTGTTTTCAGTCAGCTCGTCCTTGTACTAGGACTGCTGACCTGTGGAAACCTGTGTGAAAGCCTGCTGTTGACTCCAGCAGGCTTCTACCCCAATGCAAGCAAAAAACCAAGGATTTTGAGCTATGGGATAGGAGCTGCTGCAGAAAGCCATTAAGGGGAAAATAAAGCCCATAGGATTGCTCTGTTTGTGCTTTCTGTTTTTAAAAAGAGTCCCAGTGTTCTTTCTTCACTTGTCAGGTTGAGTCCCGAGGATCAGTAACTGAGATCATTGTTTTGGGCAATGGTCTGAGAAAGCAAATGGTATTCCAGTGATACTGAACAGTTAAAATCTGTTCTGTAATGTGTGCCCTTTGGGGTGACTGTCCCATTTGCTTGTGTTCTTCTGGAGTCTTGTGGATAATACCTGGAATGTGAAGTTATTTATATTAATAGTCCTGTTCTTCAGCTTGAGATGCAAAAATTCATTTGAAGAGGCACTACTGATATCGAAGAGCAGGTTCTGTGCAGATAGTATGAAAGTGGATGAAAATTGCTCCATGACATACAGGATAATGAACTGCAAGAAGAATCTCCACAGTACAGGCCAGTTCCTAATGGCTGTCCTACTTCAACCTTGTTACCTGTTTGTATCTCTGGGAAATCTGTCGGAAAGACATACGAATAGCTTTAGGAACAGAGTACCAACAAAGTGATTGAATCTGTCAAACTTCTTGAATGAGGAGATGCTACAAAGGAATCTAAGTTACTGAAGTTCTCTCCCGTCAACAGAGCACACAGTGGTTTATTTTTACATGGCTGGTCCCATAAAAGACTGCAAAATGACTCTGTAAAAGCTGGTCTGTAGTCCTGCCAGTTCAAACGGTACTGAAATCTGCCTTACACGATCCCTGCTCTGGGGGTTGCAAGGTTCAATCACAGGAGAGTATTCCATTGACAGGGAGTTTCAGGAGGTTTTTTGTTTTTTTTTTTTTTTCCCCCAACCACAGGAAACACCCCTGATCACCACCTTCCATTATTGCTCTCTTTGCTCAGGTTTGGATGAGGCTGGGGCATTTTGTTCCATTTGGATCACTGCAGTTCATGTAAAGATCTGAACAAAACAAACTACGCAAAGTCTGGTTGGAAGTGGGTGGTCTGGCTCAGCCTGCTAATGCAATGAGTTACCTTTGCTAGGGTATAGTCGACTGTGTTACAGGATGGACTATTGATCTTGTCTTGCCAGTCACTGAGTGCAGAAAAAGCATATGTGGATTAAATCCTGGGAAAACTTTCTGCATTCGATGCAGATTGAAATTGCTGATGAGGGTTATAATAGCTTTGACTGGAGCTTTAAACACCTGTTTATCAGTGATTTAGGAAGAAATAGCTTCCAGTTTTTTGGGGCCCCTTCTGATTAAAAGGGAGGTTGCTGATTGCACCTATTTGCTGGCAAGCTTGTTATTTATTTGCAGAGACTGATGCATCAGGGAAGGAAGTACCCTGGAAAGTACCCAGCATGGAAGCAAGCAAGTGAAGAGGCTCAGGGAGTGGGACAGTAGAGATTACAGTTTCTCAACATCTGCATGGCTTAAAACCTTGTCCTGAAGACGAGTAAGACAGAGAGTGTGAGAACTGGGAAGTGGGCATACTGACTGACGTGTGGAACAGGAGCTATGCTATTCACAGGGCTAAGAAAGCAGGCTAGTGTAGTGCTCTTCCTGGTAGCTTGGTTGTGTCTTTTTATTAAACTATCTGCTGCTCCTATTTGTAGCTGCCTGTTGAATACATAGACACAGCATACGTGTCAAGATTACTCCAGGAACCATTTTGTTACGTACCAAGTGAACATGGCCTGTTGCTCTGTGTGGTACAGAATCACAGAGCCACTATTGCTTGAATTCCCATTCGTAAATCCACTTCCTTTTCCTAGCTGGTCAGCCACTCTGTTCTGACCCCTGCCTAACCCTTGTGCCTATTTTAGAGCCCTGCAGTTGCATTCAATGACTTTTCCTTCCAGGCCTTTCTATCCTGTCTCCCTGATTCATGTGTCTTGTTCGATGCTTCTTTGAATTCCTTAACCCGAACAGTTTCCTTATTACCATGCATTCATCTTTAATTATTAAAACCTGTGGTCATTTTTCCAATGAATTGTCACTGACTTTTGAGAAAAGATAAATGGGTGGAGCAAGGCATTATAAAAGGGCTTGTGGAAATCTAGAGCATTGTGTACGTGTGAAGGCTTTCTGGTACGAAGATTCCATATAAGTCTAATAAAATAATTTTACTTCAACTTTGTGATCTTTCATGTCTGGATTTCTATTGGCTTTAATGGGCATGAAGTTAGATTCTTTATTTTCCAGTATTAAGTCTACAAAATTAATAGTTCACTATAATTTCAGTCAGCTTCATATTTTACCTGTAGAATACAAGACGTTTAAAATTTGTCATGGTCAGGAATTCTTTGAGATAACATTCAGTTAATAGCAATCTCTGCCTATCTTCAACTTAAAAAAATGTAAATAAAAAAACCCAAATGAATAACCAAAGTCTTCACATTGATCTTCTTTCATACTCCCAGCATTGCTTCAATGTGATTCAAAATGAAACATTTCAAATGTGTGTGAGCCACTGATCATATATGTATTTTTCTCTGTAAGCATCAGTATTGCAACAGTTTAGAGACGCTTGCATTTATAGCATCAACTAGGCGATGGGTTAGAAAAATATGCTGAAGTTACAGAGATGACTGTATATTTATGGTCTGCTTCATGCAAAATACCGCTTCGAATCTTTCTTAGCTATCTCCATGCAATACCATGGTTCTTTTACAACCATGGCTGCTTATAACTATCAGGCTGTCTAATGCTATTTGACACTGTTAGGAAGAGTTTAAAGACTTGAATAGACCTTTCTATGCTGCTATGCAGAAAACTATGGTAATTTAAAAAAAAAAAAAATGCAACCACAAAACCCTCAACCTAACTCTTCCTCTTTGGCTCAAAGCAAATGAATTGATCATCTTCAGTTGTTTATTTGGATGGAAAGTTGACTTGCAAAAGTGAGTAGAGCTACCACATCTCAGTGTTACAGAGATTTATTTTTGCAGTAGCAACAAATCGAACAAATGCAGAGTCTATCTCCGAGCATCCAGTTTCAGATTTCCCCAAGCAACATTTATAATTTGCCTTGTTTATATACAGAAACAAAGGCTTCAGAAGTCCCCTTATTAAAGAACTGCTCTTTGCAGATGGCAGAGCACTTGCAGCTCACTTAGAGCAAGACCCAGAAATAATGACATCTCGTCTTGCAGCTGTTTCTGTCAACTTTGGCTGAGCAATCAGTATTTCAAGGGCTGGTATTATGTGCCAACAGCCACCAAACCCCAAAAGCCTGTTGACTCAAATGAGAAGAAAATGTCACTGGCACTAAAATGACAAAACCAGACTGAACTCTGGCTTTGATGCTTGAGATATCTTCCTATGGTCTTGAGCTACCCTGGTGGTCTCTTGATCCTTGCTCAGTAATAAACTGGTGTTACTGTTTTACATTTTCACCAAATTGATTCTTCCATCACAAACTAGAAAAAGATTCTAAGCACTATTCCTGGATCTAAATATATTTTGTCCCCTTCTTTTAGCAGTTACAGTGAATAGTTTTCAAAAGGTTTCATTGCACAGAAGTGGGAGATGGAGATTCACTTCAGTTCACTAGGTGATCTGAGCACTCTGCAGGGAAACGTTTCTGCTCCTTAAGTGGAAGTGAACAGAAAGAACCAGTAGATGGTAAGTAATTTTTTAAGGCTAGTAATCTTAAAAGCCACTTATATCTCACAAGAAATGACATTCGGATGGCAAGAAGTATGTAGTATTTTGAACAAGTCTGCTTCTAGTGAATGATAATCCCAAGGTTATGAGTCTTGTTGAGTTAATAATAAATTATCAAGATTAAGGTTCAACAAAGTACTGATTTTTACTTAGCTTGCTGATCCACAAACTCTTCAATGTTTCTCTTTAATAATGACATCTCTGGTTACCCTTAAAAGTCCTTGGACATATCATAATCCCATTTCCCTAAAACTTTGTTTGTCTCAGTAAAAAATGAGTAATAGTTTTAAAATTTGATCCTAAGTCAAGAAAGCCTTTAAACACATACTTCCTATCAGTTAATGGGACTTAAATATAGATCTAGAGATAATTTCATACTTAAGAAGTTGTATAAGAATAACACATATTTGTTTGCTTTCTCAAGTGGGATTTTGTCTTTTCTGTTGTGTTTTACACAGTTTATATTATCATATGCTTTGCTGAAGGTAAAATGAAAGCCCAAAGACTTGTACTTTATATATTCTGTTTCTACCTAGTTTGTATACTTTAAGTTTCCATGAAAATCTTCATAAAGCTGGAACTAAAGGTCATAGTGCAAATAATAGTAGGTAAAAAGCCCCAAAGCTCCTCCACCTCAAAACAGTATAGTGGCTATAAGATTTACACTGTGGAAATTCGGAAAGGTGTGGTTAGACTTAAAAACCTCCAGATATTTGAAACCAGAGGATATGGGCGAGTACAAGCCCACCCCTTAAAAGAGGCAAGTATTTCAGGTGGGGAATTGTACCTAAATACAGACCAAGGTAGATGTGCTGGAATAAAACTGAGTATTTTATTTCATGGAAGAGTGGGCTCTATCTGTTCCCTATTATAAGTACAGGCAATGTGTTCAGGGTAATGTGAAGAATTTTGGGTCTAGTAATTAAATTATCCGATTTCTTTTCATTGTTATTTTTGAAATACATGCAATTCATCTGCCAGAGTTGTTAACAGTAGCCAGACTTGGGATTGGAAGCACAAGCAAATGTCCACCTGGTGTTTCTGAGAGAACCTACAAAGGGAAAAACCCCATGAAATAAAGGGTAATGATATCTCTTTAAAAATTGCGTGACTTGTACCTTTTGCAATTCAAGTGGCTCTAATTCTGTATAGTTCTGTCTATGCTGTGCAGCTGGCAGCAAGGCAGCGAGGGTCTGATCTGTGGCTGAGACCCTCCCTTTCCTCAGCACCCTGTGAGGCAGGTTTTGCAGCTCTCAGCCTCAGAGATTTTATTATATTGCCGAAGGAGCAGGGTGAGCATCAGCTTCCTGTGCTATGGATGGTGTGTCACCCCCTCATCCATCCCCACTAAATTTGGCAGGAGTTTATTAACTCAGCCCAGAGCCTACCAGCATCAGAGAGGCAACTTTCCTGCCTGGCTGTGGTGCCAGTTACAGGCTGGTGCCAGAGATTTGTATGTTCCTGCAGTCCCCAGACACGTGTGGTAGCCTCAGTTCCAGGCAGCTGGGAAGTGTCCTGTGCTTGTCGTCCTTAGCCCACCAACATGGGCTTTGGTCGTTCTACTGCTGCCAGCCTTGTTGGCTTCAGCAGTCAATGCCGTATGCCCTGGTACTTCTCCGTCCTTGATTTCCCCCTTTGTCACTTCATGTTGAAGTATCCTCCCAAAGTTGTATGGGTTTTAATGGCTGGGAATCAGCATCTGATATTAATTAGAAAAGATTCCTTACCACAAACTAGACACCTTTTACCACTCTTTTTGGATCGGTGTCACAACCTGTACGTTTCACGTGTAGCTGCAGTTATGGTGAATGCCAGAGCAGTGGTGGGAGCACCCTCGGAGGAAAGCTCATATGAATGAATTTCTATCCATGCTCCCTTGTCTGTGATAGCACAGCTGTCCTCTCCCTTGAAGCATTTGTTCATCTGGATTTTGGATCAATGAAGAATCCAGATGAGTCTCATCTGGCTGCCCTTCCTCTCGTTCACCGAGAGATGGAAGCAGAGCACTCCCTCTCTGATGCCAGGCCACTGCGCTCTACCTGTGCTCTTAAAGCCCTTTAGATGGGGTGGGGAAACAATTTAACGGTATGATTCAACACAACAGATTACTCAGTATTCACAAACACCCTCCTCTTCAGAGGATGTCTGGTCTTCCTACCGGTATTTGTATTTGCACATTGCACTGTTCTCTGCTTGGTATTTGCTATTTCTTCTTTGCAATGTATAAGCTGGAACTTTTTGACGTACAAGTGGTAGTCACAGAGTCCACACAAGGTAGCTAAGGCAAATAATCACTAGCAGATGTAACCAAGAGAATAGGCAAACGCACTAATGTGTCCCTGTGAATGGGGCCTCTCCAGTATTCTGTGACACATCCTTTTTTGGTATCCCTCTTCAAACCAATAATGAATGGAAATATTAACTTCATTCTTTGTCTGGTAAGCTCTTCTGCAAATAGTTTCAAGTAATTTAATGTGTTTAAAGTACCTGTCAATAAAGTCGACAAAAGGGATTGGAACTTTTTGCAAAATCAGAACAAATGGCCTCAAAATGGATTGCAAGGGATTACTTAGTCTGTTCCCTGCACGGAAATTTCAGGCCCTTCTTGGGTTATTTTCCTAAGTAATTGGTTTTGGCTGTCTCTGGTTGTCAGCATTTGTATATGATGTAAGAGCAATGAACTGGTTACTGCCCTGGTCAGAAAGCCTTGAATTTGTGTAACACAGAAGCAATACTTTCTGTTTGAAAACAACCTTATGGTAAGTTATGAAAGCAAAGTCCATCAGCCCTTACAAACCAATGACTTCACAATCTTACGATACAACTCACAGGTTAGCCAGCCAACAATAGACTTTGTAGATGGGCGTGGATTTGGCCTTGTGAGAGGTTCACAGGTAGAACAGAAATCTGTTTTCCACCTGCTTGAGAGAAAATATTTTCAGCAAATTTAATCCCTCTCACAGGAGGGATATGCCATGTGCAAGTACAGTGGTTTTCATAGCAGTTGTCCTCCAAAAAATCTTGGGCCTGATTTTTTTGGTTGCTATTCCTCCTCATCCCCTTTTTTTTTTTCCTTCATTTTGCTTTGTCTGAGAATAACTGGCAGTAAAGCCAGTTCAAGGCAAGCTTCTGTCAAAGTGCCACTAAAATCACCACTTTGCTTCAATATGAGTCTGCTGCAGGAAAATGGAAACTTAGGGGCAATTTCCTGACTTCTGAAATAATCTCCTGAAAATCAAGAGGCGGTTTCTCGTCAGATTTTCCTGCATGATCAATTTAGCCTTTAGTCTGCAAACAAATGGCTTGATCCAAATTCTGAGAGATCAGGACATCTGTCACCTCCACGTCCTTCTCACAGAGCAAGAGAATTATGTTGACCTGCAAGCAATATATGCAGCTGACCAGAGGATGGTGATTCTCAACCTTTCCTATTAGAGACAATCTAAATTACTTCGAAAACATCCCAGTGCCTGTGCAGTGTTGCCACACTCAGCTCAAAATTAGCATAAATTCTGAATGCTCTTACACAGCTTCCTTTTTCCCCATTTAGGGAACAGGCACTTGCAGCTGTTGCAAAGGGGACAATGGTTGTAGGTCCAGCAATTTGCAAAACATTAATTTGAAAATATGCTGATTTGTGCAAAATGGCTTTTTTATATCTCCGTTTGGACTTGTTTAGCTTTTTGTTTCCGTTGTTGCTCTTGCAGTCTTACTGACCTCTGACTGTGTGACTCCTTGTAAGACTGGAAACTGTGCTCTAACGAAGGAGAGAAGGTGGACGTCCTTTATTTCAGCTATGTATTCTTTCAAATGTAACCAAAGTCTGGGAGCAGAGGTGTAACTGCAGCCCTATCCAGGGACTTCTGCCAAGTTGTGACAACGGGGCTGAGCAGAGCAGCATGGCAGTTGGCTTCTTTGCTTTTAGGCTTCATTCTTCGTTTTTTTAGGACTATTTCATGTCCTAAACTTATAGTCATTTAGAGGGTAAAAGGCAATTGTCTTACTTGAACAACTGAAGGCATTTACTTTTAAATACGCCATAATTGTGACATCAATCCAAATTATAAGAAGACCAGCAAATTTGTCACTCATCTAGGCACCATGATTTAATGCACATGACTGGAAGCTAACAGGCTGCATGTAGTTACTATTCATATATGGTTATTATGTACCTGTCAAAATTCACTTCCCTAAGTAGACTGCTGGATTAGTCTTTATTTATTTAAACATTTTTGGACTAGTCTGTATTTATTTAAACGTGATAAAGCAATTCCAAAGTTATACCCAAACAGCCACACAAGCTCATTATTTCATTTTTAGCCTCATTCCCTCAAAAAATTTCCTGTATTTATTATCTTCTTCTGTTGCTTTTGTTTTGAATTAGCGTGTCATTTCTCCTAAGAAAGATTCCATCTTTATTTTCTAACACATATGCCTACAGCACTATTAAAAAGAGAAAGAGCTTGCCACTGTGTCAGTTGTTTAATATTGTGCAGTCTGATGAATCTAATCCATAAACATGGCTATGATTATATTGTACAGAGAAATGAGAACTCACACTCTCTGTTCAGGAAAAATTGCTGTGAGTTCCTAAAATGAAATCAGCCAAAACCCTCTCTCCCTTTTGAAATTGTTGGCTAGAATCTAATCTAGGGCATATTACTGTAAATCCTAAGAAATTCTATTTAATATAATGTAATCCAGAATGATAGTGTGGTATAGTAGGTATGATTGTGTCTTCCATAATAAAATGTAATCCATAATCTCTAGGAAATTTCTATCTGTATGAAGTCAAAATCTGCCCACCAAGTTTCTTCTTTCCCTCCATGAAATGCAACCTCTTGTCAACTCTAGTCTGTCTCAAACCTAAGACAACACTATAAACGTACTCTGGAAAACACACTGTTTGCATATGTAAAAATCCATCTTTTTAAGACTCTTTCTCACTGTTTTTTGTGTGTTTGCTAAACCTGACTGAAGCCTAATAATTCAATATAGCCCGCATGTGGCTGATACTGCCTGGTAAAATACTTTAGACACAAAAATTAAGAGGAAACAGAGTCTTTTTTGAGAAGAATTGTTTTTAAGAGCATTTCAATGCCTTTCACAATCCTGAAGGCAACAGACCAGAATGTGAACAGCAAACTGCCTGAAAAATGAATGTTCAAAAATGGCACCGTCTAACCAAAAAGGCCTATTCCCGAGATATAACCAGAGCTCTAGTGGAGGGAAAGCGTCTGGAAATTTAATCATGCTGAGGAACACTACAAAGAATTTCAAAGTACCACTTTATGAATCAAGTGAAGAGGGCGTAAAATGAAATAACTTCAAAGCACCTTGAACTGTAGGGCCTCTTTTACACCGACCAACTGTCACTTACAAGATCCAGGCAGTCCTCACGGCCGGTGTTATGTCAGAGGCAGGCAGATAAGGTTTCCATTGAAGAGAATCCATTTTCAGAAATGACTCGTTGTTTTGGCTCAAATACCTGAAAGACCCCAAAGCCTCTCATTTTCAGAGAAAAGGCAAAGAAGAGGAGTGGAATTTCTGAAAGGCTGGCCTTCTGGAAACATCTTAAATTTGGCATCCTAACTCACTCACCATTTTATAAAAAACATGGCCACAGCTTGATCTCAATTATAATGCTATAAATTAAAAAAAAACTCACCCAATTTAGTGGAATTGATTGAGCAGTACTGCTACGTTAATTTAGATCAGGATAGTATTCACAGGACGTTAGATCCTGTAGGCTGAAATATGAAAACGTTTATTTTTCATAAATATCCCTCAGAGATTGAGGACATAATCCAAGAAAGGGACCTTTGTTGTACAACCTTTTTTTTTTTAAAAAAAAAAAAAGCTAATAAAACCCAACAAATAATAGAATATTTTCTTTCTTAGTAGTAGATTTGTGATATTGCCAATAGTAAGAAAAGAAGTTATAAGCATTGCTTGTGTATTTTAAAAATAATTTCTGCTCTGTTTGTCATAGTGTTACGTGCAGAAGCAGCCTCTAAGAGGCATACATAATCACTGGCCATAGGAGACAATAATACAAACGGTATTGCACATCCATGCGCAGATACACAATGCCTTTGGTGCTGTGGGCTTTCTGAGAAAACATTTTGATGAAAAGAAATGACAAGCAATCAGCCAGGCCATTCTTTTAATAGCCCTTTATAAATTCAGATATTGAATAAAATTGTGCTTTTGGTTATACAAGCTCAGTCTGAAAGTCACTGACCAAATTCAGTTCTGCTTCATAACCGAGTAGATGAAGATGCTGTTCAGCGTCTTGGGCTGAGCAAGCCGCTTCATCAGTCTGCTTTTGTGCCTAAGATCTGCTCACATTAGAAGCCAAGCTGCCTTCCTCACCTTTACCATTTATTGATAAACCATCTCCCCAACTATGGCCAGGCTTGCCCTTGTCAGCAATTGTCTTCTTTGACAGCATCTTTTAGAGGCTGTTTGACCATATGCTATTTTGGAACTTAATACAAGGAAATGTGGTCTGACTTTTCTGGTGATGCTAGGAGCTAGGGTGTGGTTTGTAAGAATCTCTGCAGGACAATCTGTGCTTGTGCATGCAGAAAATGGCAGGGAAGTTTTTCAGTACCACAGCTCTTAAACCCTGGCCCCATCTATCAATTTGCTGTAAGTCCAAATATAGGAGAATATCAGAAAATCCTGACAGTGAAACCAAAGGCTACTGGATGTGATTCCTTTATAAAATATGTATGGAAAGTAAAATGGTGACTCCAGTTAATTTTACTATTAAGCGTATCCGGTGTTTCATTCCTAACCCCTCAAAGCTCCCTTTTGCTTTGCTGTAGAATTATTGTGCTGGAATTGAAAATGGAGTTTGTGTTTCAAAGTAAATAAAAAGAGAAGGGTTGAGAACATCCAATTTAAGAGAATAACAACATGACCAACACACAACAAATGCAGTTGCAGGAGTGGGAGAATTTTGCTGAGGAGAGAAGAAAAAAAAGGAGAGGAAAAAATCAGAGGAAAACATATAAAAGGGCTTAAACTTTATCAACTTGAGCAATTTCTTAACCACATTTCCAAATAAATACATTCTCTTCCTTGAATGTTTTGAGGTACTTTTCCACCCTCCCTCCAGAAGAAAGGTACATGGCGCTGAGGACCCAGCTTTGCTGCTGTATTAACGTTTCTGTATAAAGGAGCTACCAGCACAGACCATTGGGACTGTCAGCTGTGCACATCCACACTTGTCTTTTGGAGAAAGAGCTGTAATTACTGGAATTCTGATACCTAGCACTTACGAGTTCAGTGGTTAGTGTGGTTACTGAAACCAGCTGAAGCGCAGAGTGTACAACTGGCAAAAGCACTGTCTCACTTCGCTTTAGGAACTGTGTAGCATCCCTGCTTTCTGACTAGCAAAGATGATGCCATTTCAGTAAAATTGGGTGTTAGCCTAGATCCTATTTAAATGTCCCAGCATTCTTGGTAGAGATTTGTCAGTTAGTGCAGCAGTGAGATTGTATATGTCTGATGTGCTAATGTGCATTGGCCAGGAGTATGTCCTTTTGCTCTCTGCATTATCTTCTTATTAAGTTAGTCCTTGCACCCATAAAATTTCTGCAAGTCTGCAAACCAAACTGTCTATGCAAGCACCATGTCAAATGTTGGAAGCAAGGTCATGGAAATCATGGCATGGATAGTTGTTAACATCAGCAGAAAATTTGGACTTGAGGATGTGCCAATCTAAGTCTTGGGGTAGATGGCTAGAAATGCAGCTGCTGGGATTTGTATCTGCATTGTTGTTGATGGACCCCAAAATGGACTGATACTCCAGAGTTTCCCAGTCCTATGGATTACTGACTATTGTTTGTCCTTTACTGAAAAATTAAACAATATCACTGTAAATTTTAGTAAATAATTCAACTTATTTGGAGATGTCCTTCACATTCATTTTTTTCTTTTCAGCGTTTAATAGTGATGCTTTTCACTAAGTCCACATTGTTAGCCTTCCCTTATCGACCCCAGTGCTCACTACTGAAAATTTACAGTGAATGAAACTGGGTCTGGGGTTTGAAAATCCGTTTCAAAGAACAGTATGTCAACAAACTAGAAACCTTTCCAGTTCAGTTATAAAGCTCATTTGCTCAACCTTGTCTTTCCCAACAGGCAGTAAATAAACATGCCTGCTTTGTTGGTTTTTTTTTTAACATGCATTTACCTTTATTGTTTATGTGAATATCACAACACCCCTCCTACACAGCATTCACATAACTTTTCTCTATGGGGGAGGAACAGAGAGGAAATTTCACATGACAGTCATTACTCTTCTTTGTTTAGTCTTAATTTGGGAAAGTGCTCAGATGCTGTGATGATTGACACAGCATGAATAGGAAAGGACAACAGAGTAATTCTGCTTCTCGTGCCACCCTCTCACTCCCACAAAAGTCCATAGGGTCTAACTGAGTGCATAATTTGTCTGACATTTCTGAAAATGAACTTGGATCTTCCTCCTACTATCTTCATTGGAGCAGGACTGTGACCTTAATTCTTCATAGGATATGTTGTAAGGAAATGAATGCCATTTCCATTTTACAGACATTAAGGTAAGTTGCTTGCCCAAGAGCGCAGAGGTGTTCAGTTCATTAAACCAGAATATTTAGAGTTTTCCTTCAATCCCACTATTAATTTACAGTGAATTTCAATTTGTTTGTGAAATCCTGAGCTCTCATATGTTGCCTATGTGAAAAAAAACCTGTGGTGTACAAGAGTTATGTAAGGCAAAATAAATGCCGTCAGGCATACCTGGAGTACATATTTGGTTAGATTTTAGCCACATGGACTTTAGGAAAAAATTTAGTAAATTCAATGTCTTCTTATTTCAGTTTGGGTTTCATACCCTCATCTTTCTGTATGTAGAGAAAGGCCAATTGCTCTCTAACATAGTAATGCCCTTAAAAATGCTGTGTGGAGCTATAGGTCCTCTGCCAACTTTGTAAAAAAACTTTTAAAAAACAAGTCTTTGTGACTACATAGAGCACTTTGGACAATCTAACTCAAAATGTTTTATAACCCATTTAGGTTCGGTGTTGATGTCAGGTTTGCCATCTGCATCTTGCTCTTCTTGGACCATGAAACTGAACACGAGTCCCTTCAGTTTTGCTAATAGTTAAGTTTCTACACTCTTGGCTGCAAGGCATTCAACTTGTAATAACTTCATCCTGCAAGGCACCGATTGACTCCTCCAGACTCCTGCAGTAATTTGAGGGAGTGAGGAGAGGAGCAGAGAAATAAACAGGGTTCAGTTTCTTGGTTATTACAGCTGACTTCTTCTAAGCATTATATAGTGGATGCTGTATTTGATGTAGTCCTTGCTATGCTTCTAGAGACTTTGGTGCTAGTAAATCAAACATGCTTTAACACTATGAATTAGTGGAACAGTGAGGTGGGAGAAACATACACTCCCTATTAAAGCCTTGTTTCCTGAAAGAGCCCCAGTACCTTCAGAATTCAAGCCAAAAAGCAGACTGAAATAAAATGAGTGAAAGCAGCAGGGATTTAAAAAGCAAATGCTACATCAAAGGGGCAGGAAGGAACTGCAGTAACACTGCTGTGATTGCAACTGGGCACAGTCCCAGGAGCTTGGGGAACAAGCACCTCCAATAAACAGAGCTGTTTCTGTACCAAGTACTTACAAAGGCTTGGTGAAACATGGAAATATGCTCAGTGAAAGGTGATGAGCATGATGGTATTTCATCTTCCCAGGCATTTACTCCTCAGTCATCAGCAAATACAAAGCCCAATAAGGACACATCTTGCTGCCAGCATGTGAAGTCTCTGTGAACCCCAGTAAAAGGATGACCCCATGAAATCATACTCTGCGAGCTAACCAGACAAAGGCATTCAGATGTGCCAACAGGTCGTGTATAAAAGCTCAAGGTTTTGAAATGGATTAGGGAAAAAAATTGGATCAGGCCTTTTTGCACTTTATTTTAGCTTAATTGCTCCCAACTGAATGAAATGACAAATCCAAGGGTAGTCACGTTGACCATACAATACCAAGGCAAATTACTAATTAGCTATTCATTCTCTGCTGAGTACCCCAAAAAAGGAGAGTATTTAATTCTGAGGGTCACCATCCAGTCCTGCCTTGCACCCTGATGACCACAATGCAAATAATCATTATGACTTGGCATAAGTTACTTGTCCCACTGTATGTATGCATTCCCCAGCCTCAATTTGAGAAACAGAAGCACAGGAAGCAGTGCCTGCTTTTCTCTTTTACTGAATAGGTATGTGCTTTGGGATGCAGACCACTCCTACAAAGCAAGAAAGGGGAGTATCTGATAGCTCCTCATGTGCCAACTTGTATGGCTGCCCAGGAAGAGCCATGGGCCATGGACCTCTCTGGATTTATGTTGTGCACACTGAAGCCATGATTCTGTAAACAGTTGTGCATATGCTTTATTTTATGCAAATAGACTATTCATATGTTTAATTTTACATATATTAGTGGACCCTCTGTGTCTATAAAGTTTAAAATGTGCCAAAGAGAAAGAAAGCACAGGATTATTATGGAAGAAAAAATGCTAAAGTCACCCCCTCCAGAATAATAATCATCAACCCCCCCCCAAATAAAAAAAAAAAAACCCTCAGTACTCACCAGCATAAATGGAGGCTTCAAATGCTTTGGAAGGAACCAAACTGCACAGGATGGCCATGCCTTTAATTTTCAGAAGAGCCACAAGAGGACTAATTTCTAATTGACAACCATGTGGTAGGAACAGACTGGCTAATATGTGTTTAGAGCGCTGAATGGGAGCCGATATAGGAACCTTGCATGACACAGCATATCTAGCGGAGAGAAAAGGGCCAAAAAGAAGCTCAGTGTTGATCTTAAGCTTTATATACTCAAGTTTCCTATCTGTGAAGGGGATGGCAGAACTTTCCTGCTTCACAGAGGTAGCATGATAATGGAAGTCATATATTAGTACTGTGATAGTAGAAGCCATAAAAAAAGACTTAATGGGCTGAAAAATGAGGCTCTGTGACCCAAAGCACAGTGATGATTCCAAATATTCCTTGTGTGGATTCATATTTTCATGCCTCTTCAGCTATTTTGTGGTCAAATTAGAAAACATAGGCAGTAAAATGTTTGCATCATGGCTTTTTGAATAGCCAGCAGATAAAACTGATTAAGAAAAAAAAGTGAGTTTTCCCATCGGAGTTTATTGAGCTAGCCTGTTTTCAGAAGCTTTGTAGCCAAAGACAGAAAGGAATAATACAGTACAACACAAGAATATTGACCGGCCAAACCCTAACGTTCTCCTCTTTGATCTGTGCTCTGGATCTTTTATGTGCCGTTTGGATATCAATCCAGAGCACACCCTGCACTTATTGGCTGTAGAATATGCAATGTACTGTTGATCAAAGAGATGCCTTGATTGGGATGATTAAAGTAGGAAAGCAAGACCCATGTGTTTGTCTTTTGCACAAGTGTACATGAGGGACAGAAATTAATCAAAACAATGTTAGGAGCTGAGGAAGCCTCATACCACCTACCCTCTTTGGCCTGCAGGACTGCCTGTGAGCACAGAAAAGGCTCAGGAAAGAGAATATGTGTCTCAGATCACTGAATTCTCTTATCAGATGCAGAAAAAGACTTGCCTCATGGATCATAATGCAAGCAGGAGTACTCGGCTAGTACCTCCAGGTAGGAATCCTGTTCTGGATTCCTTTGATGAAGAGGTGTGTGATCAATAGCAGCATCTTTCAGGAAGCCAGAATTACTGAAGAAAACTAGCTTTTTGCATGTTGTAGTGTGTTTTTTCTGTAATTCTTGGAAGGAGATTCTTGTTTGTTTTATTTTTTTAATACGTTTCTCCACACGGCTGCCTGCCTTTTGTTGTATGGTATATTCTTGAGAGATTTGATATCGGGTCATAAGAAATGATCTGCAAATTTTGCTTGATCTCTGACATCTCAGGGAGCTTCTTGACATTTTAATCTCTGCTGTGCTTCATAGCAACTAGTAAAGTTTTTAGGATTTGAAAGCAACCTTCCCACCACTAAGCTTACCTCTGAAAGTGCAAAACCTATTGAAAGTCATCTCACATCCTAGCTCCTTACAATAATTTCTTCCAAATCTATATTACCTGCTTTTATAAAAAGAGAATATGAAGCTATTTCAATCTAGTGGTAGGCACAACAGTCATAGTGAGAGCTACCACAGCTACCAGGTTTGTGTGGGCAGCTGGGGAGTGCAACAGAGTCATTCCAGGCTTAGGTATGGTGTGATTCCTGTAAGATACGGGCAGTCTGACAGACACTTGTGCAACTTACAGATGGTCTCTGAAATTCAGATGTTATATTGGTGGCAGAAAGGCTGAAAGAAACTGCTAGTCGGAGCAGCTAACACTAATTATAGTGGTTGACTGAAAATGGAGCAAGAATATTGGGGGTTTTTAGCCACAGTAGTATTAGAGAGAGCATGACGTGTTTAACTTGGTATGTGCTGAGAGAGCTCAGTTTTCTCCCTGCCTTTTCTTCCTGATTTGTGTTTCTTCTCAACATAGAGAAAAATAAAATGACCTCTCCATGGACGGGCATATAGGCTGTGTTTGGATGTAATTTTCAAGACGTTCTGAAGTGGCTCCTGTCCCTGGTGTGTACTCACATTTTCTTTGCATGAAAACAAAGGTAAAGCAAAGTAACACCCTCTAATGCACTTTATTCTTTACATGTTTCTATTCCTTTTGACCCTATCTCCAAATTCTTGAAGGAACTATGGAAGAGTCTTCTAAATCTTATAAATTAGCAGGAAAATTTAGGAAATACTACAACAAATTTGGAAGTCAACATTCATTGCACAAGGCACTTCAGAAGGCATTTTTGTAGTTTTGGGGGTTTTTTTATGAAAAAAACAAACCCAAGCTGTTCACAGTTGCGTACATCTTAGTTTTTTTAAGATGTAAAATAGAAAGCATACACATAAATAAATCTGATTCTTCTAGATTAAAATCACTTGATTGTTTCCAATGATGCACTATAGATCTAATTTCCCTCTAGCAGAGCATAGATAAATGATTTTCAGTACTTTAGAAAAAAATCTAGAATTAATTTTTTATTGAGATTTTTCTAGTGAGTACCATGTTATTACTAGATTATAAACTGGGTAGAATAGTGAAGTACCTTACTGTATCAATTTTGTGCCAACACAGTCATTGCTTAAGAATAAGTAAACGTGTAAATTAGACACTGTCACATTAGCTAAAATCTGTCTGAGAACAAAGAGGTCATCATTTGCAGGTTCTTCTTAACAACATGACTTTGAATAAGATTTTTTTTAAAAAAAAAAGTGCTGTATGCAAATTTAACTGACTCACAGAAAAATGTCATTTTATTTATTTATTTAATGGCATGTATTAACCAACAGGAATTTTCAGCTGTGTTTAACTCTTGTGAACAAGTTGAAAGTTTTTCCTAAAACTTATGGGATTTTTTCAATGAATTGTAAATCTTTAGTAACACATTTTCAGAAGAACATGAGATTCAGGGAGTTCTGAAACTCTTAAATCTTAAGCAAAACATAGATAGAGAATGTAACCCTGATTTTCTTCCAGACATTTCTTTTCTTTTTTTTTTTTTTATTAAATAGCATCCACTTTCTTTGACTGACCAGAAAATTTTCATTTCAAGTTAATACATTCTGATTACAGTTTTTCATCTCCATCTTCATAATGTAATGAAACAACCTTTTGGAAATTCATCAGAGACAATATTCCACAGTATGAGGCACCCACTTTTAAAATCAGATGGCTTGGAAAGCTCACTCATCCAAGCACACTAATTGGTTGAACACTCTTGAGTGCTTTATCACATTAATTCCAAGGGCTGCCCTAAATGCTAGGAAGCGAGCCATGGTTCCGGTGATTAGGGCCAGAAAGCTGAATGTTAATTATTGCTGGGCTACATTAGTATAGCAACTGATTATCTGTTACAAATTTCAGAAATAGACTGTTGAAAGAACTAATTAAAATCTCATTATTTATACTATGAATTTCTGATCAATTCAGGACAAAGGTTGATCACACATTCTTTTGTAATTGTTCAGAATAGCATGGAAAATTATCAATTCACTATTAAGATTTTACCAACATAACAGAAAAGATTGTGGTAATGACATTACATAGAATGGGAAGAAGAAATAAAGGTTTATCTGAAACAAAAATTTGTAGTCAGCAGGCATTAATTTTGTTTCTGTGAAAGCAGAAATTTCAGAACAAATTTACTTTTCACTTGCTGACAGATCAAGCTTCTCTAAAGGTGGACTTGCTCTTGCAAAAGCAGTCTAAACACACTTGCAAATTTCTTCCTTTTAAATTGAATGTTACCAGTTTATCAAATTGTTACTGCAAATTAGTATATCTATATAGCCAGACAATTCAACAATCTAAGACTCTATGTGTTAAATTTAAATGTGTATGTGCTCTAAGATTGACTACCCATTCATATTACTTAAAAAATTTGTGATGTGGATAAATGAGGTACAGCTTATCTGGATTTGGCTGCTGTTTTGGCATTGGTAAAGACTTTAAGTCATACTTACATCCTCTGCACTGTTAGCTTCCTCTGTTTTGTCATAGAGTCAGGTTTCTTACAAGGTATTAAACTTTCATTTCCAATTCACCATTTAATTTTTAAGTGATTTTCAAAATGACCTGTGCATGGCAGCAGAATGATAGGGACTATAAAAAGTCAAATCCTAAAGGCCCTGTTTGGGTTCTATTCCCTTATACTTGCACTAAACTCAATGGGCACTCACTAACTAAAACAAAAAAAAAGTCACACGCACACCCCAAAAAAAAAAGGAAAAAAAAAAATCCAGTGCGAGTGGTTTGTATTTGTAAAATGTACTTATAAAACAGAATGTTGAATTAATTTATTAAGTCCTCTGGACAACAAACAAACAAACAAACCAAAACAACACATAAAACACTGTGTCCCGGAGTTCAGGCATCTCTGACCAAGTCTCACAACCTTACATCATAAACTCAGCATCTGACTTGCTGAGACCAATACCCTGGCACTAAATGAGCATAACAAAAATCTAACAGTAAATCCCCTCCACGTTGCTAACTTCAGCCTTTCACCCTTGTGTCCTTTGGGCAAGAGAGAAAAGTTAGACCCAGCACTGTATCTTGAGACTTAATACTTCCAGGAGTTCAGGCACCTGACTGGAAAGCAGCTTCCCAAAGCAGGATCCTGTCCGAGATCAGCTCCCAGCAGCCCCTCCTAATCAGAAAGGGGCAGGTGTCTTTTCTGATCTGGATTGTGGCAGTACCAAAGATAAACGAGTGCCAGACAGAAGTACTTTACACAAGCAAGCCCTGTGCTTTATTCGTTAAATGTGAATAGAAAATATCAATGCCCAAAACAAAGAGCAAAGAATGGAGATCTTGAAGCATGGGGTAATGTGCTTATAAAAGGTCACACTGTGAAAACATGTCTGCCGAAGTCTTCAACGCCTTTTATCTTTGTAGGAATTCAACTCGGACTGTGAAGTACAGCAGTGTAACCCGAAACAGTAAATATATATAGGACTCCTTGCAAAGGCTGCTGTGTTCATAGGTGCTCTTCTAGGAGCAATGGGAGGATAACCTGGATCTCCAGACCACAAACCCATTCCATGCGTATTTGTCAGTCACTTCCAACCAAAGCAGGATATTTGCAGTAAGGAAGGAGATGGGGAGGAAGAAACACATGGCAAATCTAAAGGCTGTAATAAAGTCTTTTCGGGTGAATATGAGTATCTCCAGACTAAGACTTTGGCGAATCCCGTCTGAGGTTTTCACCTCTGAGCATTTTGAAAATGAGTTGTATGACAGCCAGGCTTGAATACTGCCAATAGTCCAAAAAGAAAGATGCGTTTGATACTGTTTTACCTGTGAAGTCATTATGAACATAATCTCGGAGCCAAATTTCACAAATGTTACTATGCTTTAGATAATTACAGTCATGACATATCTAGGGCTCTGTGCTGTCAAAGCACCTTGGATATTGTCTAATTCCTCAAGAGAACAGGCAAAATGCTTCCATAATTTTGTTAGTTTTACCATAAAATAATGTTCCACTGAAAGTGAATTATCTTTAGAGATACTGGTTTTGGTAACATTTTCAGTGGAAAACTTCTTTACAGTTCAACATACAGTCTCTACTCTGTTCCCAGGGAAAAGAAGAAAACTTGAGTGAAAAAGGAGAACTTTTTAATCAAAAATAGAGTCATCACTATGATTCTTTTTTTTTTTTTTTTTTGGCAAATCTTCTGAAGACTTCCATACTGATGTAGAACACACAAAACTTCTGAAGCCTCAAAAATTTTGCAGTAAGGGAGCTGTCAGTCTCAGGCAGCCATTAATCATGAATCCCGTCGTGCCAAAACAGCCTTACTGGACTGAATGGCCTCCCTACAAATTCTGACTCCAAAGACTTGTGTGGAAGTTCGTGGAATCCAGGACAGAAACACTATCAGGTGGAGCTATGCACAGTTTCACGTGAATAACAATTTACTTTCTCTGTTCTCTGGATAGTTGCTTTATCAGAGTCCTCTGGTGAAGGGCTATGGGTGAAATAAACCCACAACATCTTCTGTAAGGTGGTGGCGTTAAGGTGGAAGTGTAAACCCTCAAGATTTAAAATCACCAGTGGAACTCTTTCTCTTCTGGCAATGTTATTATCTGTCTGAAAATATTTCTAATAATGATAGTAATCCAATTGATGGTAACGGCACTTTTTAATTTGTTCCTTTTCTTTATTTTCCGAACAGTTAATTAATATGTCTAATGAAGATATTAGTGACAAGGACTCTTCTATGATCTTTGGGCACTTTTTCTCAATGCTATCAAGTATACTCAAAATGCAAATCTAACGAATAAGGACTTCAGAGTGTAGCCTTTGCTGTTTTGTTATTCAGAAGTCCAACAAGTTACTTATAAGTCGGTTTAATTCGTAAATGGAAGAGATGGGAATATTGGAGTGTACGTCTGTCCAACAGGGGATCTGATACTTATGAACACTAGTTTCTTACAGGTAAGTAAAAAATACAGTTCTTCATCACATCAGATAGATATTTCTTTGCAATGTTGACCAGAACCATATCTTAAAGTTTTAGTAAATGAAGTTCACAAGCTTTATAGAGTTCTAAACTTTTCTACTGTTTGGCAATTGGATTAACGACAATCAGTTCTTACTGAAGAATTAGGTAATACATATGTAAATGTATGTTACTATGCTGAAAAACCTACTATTGTATTTGTGATGAAAAATATTAAATGTGGTCAGGAAATACTAGTTAAAGATACAGGAATAACTACAGGTAACTGGACTCTAAATTGATTCCTCTACCTGGACAAACACGGAGGAATAAAATTCATATTTATACTTAACGAAAAATAAAGAAGTTAACTTCTCTAAGAGAGAGTAGGCAAATTCCCTGTCTTTTTTTTAGACAAAAGAATGTGTCTTAAAAATAAGTCTGCAAAGTAGAGGAATTCGAAAGAAAAATAAAAAGAAGAATAGAAAATATGGCTGACTCTAGATCTGAACAGTGGGAAAAAAGAATTTGAGGTCGTTATCAGACAATTTATTTTATAGATTTCTAACTAAAAACATCATAGAAAAAGTTTCATTACTGACATTTTAAGCTTTAGTAAACATTTGTTAAAAATGAAAATAAAAGTAAATTATAAATAAGATATCCTTCATGTAATACATTTTAAATGCCTTGCTTACAAAAGAACCATGGCATCAAGCTTACTATGTTTTCGGCTATTTTTTTTACCCTACAAAAAAATTTACTGAAACAAAAATGCTACAACTGTCTTCAATGTGAATTTTCTGTTGAAAAAATCCTATGGAAAAATTTCACTCACTTTGCCTAGTATTTCTGCAATTTTCAAAGCAAAAATTCTGGAATTTTAAAATTCAAACTGAGATGATCCAGTTATCCGGGTTATAGTTTTTTCCTGACATAGACACCTACAAGCTTTTTCTGCTTAGACAAATCATCTTGACAGAAAATATGAGCAAAATGTGTTTCCTCTTCTCTTATATACCATTTGGCATTGCTTTTTGCATCAATCTTCCATTGAAATGCAGGGTTGGATATTAGTTCCTAAGTGATGTGGTATTTTCTGTTGTGATTAACTCCATTTTCCTTATAGTATCATTGTGCGTTTTGCCATGCTTTCAGCAAAATTAATCACTCCTCATCTAACCTAAGGATTAAAGGTAAAACATGAGTTATTAATACTAAATAACTCACTTGAACATTTTATTGAGGTTAATCTTCCGTTATATTTACCAGTGTTTGAGTTAAGGAGGGTTTGACCAGGATTAATGACTTTGCAAAGAGAGATTGTATGCTTGTCTTTGAAACAAAAATAAACCTTAGTGGAAATAACTATTCTGAGGAGGTTTCTGTAGTGTCACGTTGTGCTGTAGTGTCATGTTGTGCTGGTGATTAAGCAAAGAACCCTCAGCCCACTCATATTCACAAAAGAATCCAACTCTGTACGGTCTGGCACCTGGTGCAATTCACTGAATTCAGACTGCGGCAGAGCAGAATTTAATATCACAGTTTTCCATATACTTGGTGCTGCCTGAGTGATTCAGACGGCCAGGTCGTATTTTCAACAGTGGTATAATTCACTTACTAACTAGTAATAATTATTCCATTACATTCCTGTCATATTAATGACTGACACTTAAATTCCTTGGAGGATTTAACCTTCTTAATTGGTGTGACTTGCAATGACAATGCCCAAGTGTATTTAAAATAAAGATACATTGATTATACATTTATAAAGATATAAATTAGTGAATTGGCTTGTATGACTTCAGAATAATGATGACTATTGTGCAAGTGGGTGGTTTATCAATGCAGCTTATATCAATCTCTTATGCCAAATGAGTGATTCAATAGATTAGACTGAACAGTCACCTACTACCTTCAAAGGAGGGTTTACTGGGCTTAAAGGGGGTAAACATCAGTTCTTTCACTGTCAAGCACTGTGTAAGCACAAGATGCTAACATACAGCTGTAGATACGAAGACAGAAGTTAGGCTATAGATGTGTAGTATATAAATTAGAACATGAAACACATTTTATTTGGTTTCATCCTTCCTTCTGTAACACAGTGTACTTTCCTAAACAGACCCTAACCAATACTAGTTTAGATACTTTGAAAGACTTGACTTAGTTGATAAAGCCACAGTATAGTGTTGCCTTCCATAGGATGAAATCCGATGGATATACTGTTAAATAATATAGTTCGAACCGGAACACATATCTTTTATGAAGAAATGGTCTTGATTTGAATGTTTTCAGTGATAATGATAGACTACAACTGCTCAGAGATTTTTTGGTTCCTTCTTTTTTGCACATTTATGAATTTCTCTAGCTGCTTCTTCACCCAGTCACCAAGCTGGGTGAAGCTATTCCTCATTCTGCTATTCCTCATTCTGCTGTTACAGATGTTTATTGCCAAAAGTATTTGTAAGACATTTTACTCTGTGATAATACTACATGTCCTAATTCCATCTCTTCTTAATCCTTGATGAAAAAGGTTGTTTCCCAGTCCTTTAATAATCCTTCTGAATCTTCTATAAGTTTTCACCAGTGTAGCAATACCCTTTCCTTGCACTGGAACTGCCAGAAACTGAGCACAGTGACGGTATTGCAACCACATCACTGCTAAATACAGAGGTGTTATAAACTTCCTAGTTCTATCCCCTTTTCTTGGCAATTAACCAAAAAGTGTTCTCTTTAATGTACTATGGGCCACATATGAAAAATATGATTAAAATAGTTTCAGAACTAAAGCACACCTTCAGAAAATGCTCTTGACTTTTCTTGGAAATGAACAAATCTGCAGAAGTAGGAGAAAGTTTAGCAAGGGGAGAGCAATACATCCTTTGTCCGTGCAATGCCAGAGGCCAGCCAGCCATCTGTGATGGCTGTTCCTCCTTTCCTGGATGTCACCCCAGGCTGCCACCTCAGCAGGCTCCTGCCTGGCTGGGCAGAGCATCTCAAAGGAGCCCACCTCATCCTGGCAGGACCAGGAGGAACAGCTGGGCTCCCCAACATTGGGGAAGGGAGAGGAGGTGGCTGAGAGATATCATGAACATTGTCATTTGGGTCCTTGCTGGTCCATGGGTGATGTTTTTCAGCTATCGGTTGTGATCCAGTTTCTCCCTCTCCCTTTTTTATTTTTTTTCCCCCCAGGACAAGTCCAATCTATCCATCTTCTTTCCGTACTCCTTTTTTTAATTGTTATAGGCTGTTCTAGTACCAGCTGAGCTGTTTCTCACAGCTGTGCTCACAGTGAGGGTAAGTTTATAGACCCCAATTATGCTAACACAGTGTGTTAGCCCTGCTGGTGACAGCACTGTTCTGAAAGCTCATGTTTATTTGATTATCCTCCATAAACCCCAGACCATTTCTTAGAATTGCCACATCTGCAAGTGTGGGTTATTTACTTTACTGTCAAATAGGTGAATTCTCATTTGGCCCCATTAAATGCATATTTTGAGCTTGCTTGCAGCTTCTGGAGACAGTCTAGCTCACTCTTCGGTGATGATTCACTACACCATTGAGTTAACTTGCATGATTTATTGGTAATGGTTATACGTTTTCTACCAATTCACGGATTTAATTAACAGTGTTAATTTCATTAAGACCAAGATCCAGTCCTTGCAGAAGACTGCTAGAAACACACTAATCTCTTTCCAGAGATAATTACCTATTGACATGTCTCAAAAACTAATAGTAAGTCCATCAAGTTTAATGAATTAATGTTTGCAGTGTTTATTTTGTAGTCTAATTTAGTTTAATAGAATGTCTCCCAGAAACTGAAATATATTACATTGCCATCTACCGGTATAATCAAAACTTGTAATTTTTCTTTTTTTTTTTTTTTTTGATGAACCACATTGTTTAAAGTACTGACCTTTTTCATTAACTGAGTCAAGCTTGAGCTGTTCCACCACATTTTTGAGAGCAAAATTAGACTGACAGATCTATCACTAGGTGGATAATTTCTATTTAATCTTTCTAAGTATTGACCCACATTGTTTTTCTTCCAAATCTTTGGAATTTGCTTTTCTTCTAAGACTTAATGAAAAATCAGCATTTGTAGTTACCAAGGTTCTGAGCCAGCTTTTAAAAGTCCTTTTAAGCCTCCTGTTCCAAAACTATTATAACTACGCTAAGTGGGAAAAACTTCTCTCCAGAATCTCAAGCCATTATCCTTGAGAATTTGAAACTATTTTTTTTTTCCTCATGTGACTCATATTGACTTAATTGCTATCATCAGTCAACCAAAAAAATTCTCACAATAAATTTATTTCACAATTCTGGAAAAATAATTGTTTAGAGGAAAGTAATCTCTTTCAAGTTGCTTTCTGAAATTAATTCTCAGAAGAAGTGATGATAACACCACCAGAATTATGAAAATGATAGAGTGTTTCCATTACAAATATTTAGTCACAGAAATGAGTGGAAATTTATCTGTTAAAAAGCAAAGACATTGGGTTTTATGAAGAAAAGAAAGTCAAAGCTACGACATTGACTCAAGTAGTTAACAGAACTCCTGCAGAATTTAACACTGAACTGTGTAACACAGCATATTCACAGGCATTAACAATTGCCACAGAAACATAAGACTGCCTAGTTTGTCATCATCTAAAACCAAAATATTAAGGCTAAAGCTACAGTTTCTTAGCCAAAGTGAGACAGATAGGATCAGCTGTACATCACATTTTTAATATCACTGAAAAGAGTTAACAATTAGAAAATATCTCTTAGAAACTATGTCATGATCACTTCTGAGTATGTTTAAGTAACAGAATACATCACTTAAAACTATTTCGTAGAGTGTTTATCATTTGTCATGCTCTGAAGATCTCAGCAAGCCTGTTAGCTATAAACACAATGAAGATTCTCTTGAAATCCAGCCTGAGTTAACCTACAGTAGTGCATCGAGACTGATAACTGCTCTTTATGTGGTCTCCTTCTGTTACTCTTAAATATTGGGAAAGCTTTTTGCTGGGTCACACAGAAGTTACTCTTAGATGCTCGAACATGAAAATTAGCTTAATTCAACAAGGTGCTTAGATGGCTTCCGAATCAGTATTTGTAATGACCAGAACTCACAAAGGTCTTCTTTTCAGTCAGATGAAAAACTACTGTAGGCACTTACAAGTTACCTCCGTATTACAAGTTAGAAGACAGAAAAGAATAGAAGGATCCTGACTAGACAACTAATAAAAATAATTAATGATTCAAGCTGAGCACTTGATGCTCATAGTCTGCCCTTTTAAAAGTAAGTTCAGAAAATTCAGTTATGATGCAGGTTCATAAAATTATCTAAGTATGAAAATGTGCAGGTATGTACCCCCTGAGATTTTCAAGGGAATAGGAGTGAAGTGTGTAAAGGCTGTTGCAAATACCAACAGCAGCATGTTTCCAAGGAAGCCAAGCACATTTCTTATAAAATTTAGCTCTAGTTGCATAAATGTCTTATAAAACTGAACAAAGCTACCACTACAGCTGAGTAAAAGTCATCTTCAAAATGCATTAAAAGCCAATCTTTTGAGTGGAATATTAAGTAGACTCAGCTGAAACCACTTTAGATCTCATTCTGCACATACATTAACCCCTTTCCTGATGGTGCAATGCACTTTTAGGTGCTGCTGTTCTCATCAAGCTTTGTTGTCTTTCATACAGCAAAATCTTAAACATTTCGAAGGATGTTTCTTTGGTTTGTGGTCCTTGATAGACTTTTGTTACTTAACTAAAAAGCAATGGGCATTCCTGTCCATTATAACCTTGAGAAAGAGTGAAATATTTCACTTAATACAGCATTTTTGATTCTCCTCTGAGAGAGAGGCATGGTTACAATGCTTATTCTGCCTAATAAGGTTTTAGATTTTTTTTTTTTTTGAGATGATCAGTTTTAATCCATGGATAGATCTGCATTCAAACTGTGAAGGAGCTGAAGTTCAATATTTTCCTTCTCTCTCTTTTCTACTTCCCTCTTCCTTTTCTAATTAATTAATCACATTGGACATTGTGTTCAAAGGTGGGTGGAATAAGGGTCATCTGAAGTGCTTAGAAAATCAGACATTCAGAAGGATTAATCAACTATATCTTCAGTGGACTAGTTAAGGGCTTTGACAAATGGGACTTGGCTCTGTGGGATGGGCAGTAGGCTTGATTATCATTGTCTTCAGATAGTGGTGTTCACAAATGCAAGAAAATGTCACCATGACCCCATTTAGGCACTCAGTATCAGGCAGAAGCGGGGTCAGCTTCTGAAAATGCCCCAGCTGGTACCTGCATTAGGACATAACACCACAGACAAGTCATCCAGTTGTTTGTCATTCCTCACTACCCATTTAGAGAGACATTATCTGAAAAGTTCAATATTGCGTGTACTTTTTAGAATTATTTTGACCTTTAAAGATCTGGCTTCAGCAGCTGGCTCAGATTTGCAGCTGAAGGTTTGGACTGGAGTACACATTGCTTAACTGTTTCAAAACATGACCTTTATCCCACTTGAGCTGTGCTCAGATGATGATGAACAATTTGATCTTCGTTTTTCTGAGGCAGATACGTGGTGATTGTAGCCAAAATAGAGCATTAAAAACAGGTATCTATAGAAACCTGTTTCATAGACACTCTTTGTTTTACAGACCTGATTAATAGACTGTGTTATTAAAAATGAGTCTGTTAAATGAAAAGGCATCAAATACAGGGAAGAACTAGATGTTGTCACTTGGTTCTTGTGAATCCCTCCCCCCTCCCCTCCCTCTCACAGAGTGACTAGGCAAGCGAGGGAGGGAGGCAATACCAGAACTAGGAAAACCAGTAGAAAAAAAAAGCACATTCTGTGTGCACAGGTGAATTTTTCCTGCCTCTCCACACCAGCCTATATATTTCTGTTCTCTTCGACAGTTGCCTTTGCTTGGATCGTGCTGTCCTTTACACGTCATTGTTACTACTGAGTTTCGTCTCTTCTTGAATGTCGCTGTTGTGAAGTCATCTGCCCTCACTGCCTGAGGGCTCCAGAAGATCCAGGGAATAGGGGCAGGATCAGTTGTTTATACTCCCTTGTACCAGAGGAAATAGGAAGGTTAGAGCTCAGCCAACCACAACTTTAAACTGAGACCATGATGGCATGAGTTAGGGCATTTGGCTAGCATTAGCTGGGAAAAGGACAAACCTGTCAAAAAAAATGATCTAACTCCAGCAAAAAGGAAGTCCAAGTACAAAAGACTCAATTAGATAATAAAGTTTACGCATATAAGCAGCGCGAGACCTAACATGAACACCAGTCATGTCAGTTAGCTGAGCAGTGGCAGGTTTAATATATTTACTTAAAAAAAATACTGAAAATAAGAATACCTAGTTAGTCTTAAGAAGCTCTACTGTAAGAGGCCTTTTTGCACATAGACTGCAACTTTGGGGTTGTGCATTCTTTTCCTTTCAGTTTTAATGACAGATATTGAGTCCTTATTATCAGAGGTAGAAAATTACTATTGTTGAGAAAGGGACTACCCTTAGTTACCATTGCCTGGCCATGTGTAGTTGTATATTCCTCTTCATTTCTATGTCTGTGTTCCTATAATTGAACTCTATTTATGGCCTTATATTTTAAACCTGTTTTTCTGTTGAATAAATGTCAGGACAATATTGCATGTACATAAATATTTATTGAATATGTGTTTATTGAGTAAATACTACAGCTAGAGTGGTGGTTTGGGAAACTGAGAGAATGTACGAATCATAGCTGTGACAATATTCCTTTCCCCATACTAATCAGGACTACCGTGCTATTAGACTAGTGGTGAAAATTAAGGAACTACCATCTCAGATTATATATCCTTGCAAAGAAAACAGTAAATTCAAATTCCCATTGGCAACCAGAGTCATAAGAACTATATAAGCTATAAATGATTCAGTCTTTCCTTGTTTTCAGCAAAGAACTTGAGCAGGTGTTGGTATACACACACGTGTGCACACACACACACACATCGAGTAGCTTCTTCAATCTCATAGTCCTGAATCTCCCTGCACTGATTTTTATGCAGCAGGTGAACTGTCACTGTGCTAGAGCTGGAGCTGTTGCTTAGAGGAGCTGCTTGATGTACAACTTGCCCACTTTGTCATAAAAAGTACTGCCCATTTATAAGGAGACATGCCAAACCTCCTAAAGTAACTATATACAACATTAACAGAAAAGCAGAAAGTGAAGAAAATGAAACAAGTGACTAGTGTACATGAAAGTAGGCATAGTTTTAGGTGTCTATCGTTAGCCTGTGACTCACAAGATCTAGCACGTAAATCTGGCTCTCTAGGAAGACTGCTACACAACCCCATACAAACCACCTCTCACCTGAGCCTTAATGCCTTAATGTCTGTTTCTTATCTTGCCTTTTCTTTGACTTGTCTATCCAGACTGATATTTTTTGGGGGCAGATCTGTTTATTATTATGTATTTGGACTATAATCAGCACAATGGCATCATACTGGTAGCTTGGACTCAGCACACAAACAGTAATACGCTTCCATATTACCATACCCACTTTATTACTTAAAGTCTATCATATTCCTGAATCTAAATCACCAGGTTTTCCAAGTGGTGTCTGAGAAACAGCTGATATAACTCATCTTCAGTGGATAAATCATGTATGCCTAGAAAATCCAACAGGATGTTTAGCTGAATCTTCGTGCATCCAAGAACTTTTGGAATGTAACTTTCAGTACATGAACACTTGGCTATTGACTGGCCTCAATATAGTTAAGCTGGAAATCAAAAGGCTTCCAATTTTAAAAGCAATTAATTGCATTCAAACTTCAGAAGAATTTTTCTGATCAAATACTTTGGAAAATTGTTGGAGTTCTTTTACAACAACAAAATGGCATTATGTAACACCTCAGAGTGAATTCAGTGACTAGGGAGGGTGTGACCCTATGGGTATGATTAAAGTCTATTTAATTGCCTAAAAGTTCATTAGCTAATTTAAGACACTTATAGCTCTGCCTGTAGTCAGTGAAGAAACTAGGGCATTTCCTGAAAGGCATTGCTTGTATTTTAGCCACCAATTATAGGACTGAATGAGCATCTCTGCCTATCTCTTTCCATTGACTAGTGTGAGAGACAGAACTAATTGAGACTAGGTGTTTACAGATATATGTCTAAAATTAGGGGAGATGATCTCCTCTGAATGGCCTGAACGGTTAAAGCTCGGCACCCAAATAACTAAGCTTTTCATATGTGAAGAACACCACTTTCTACAAAGCACACCCACGTAAACAAAGAAAAAAATCAAAAGACACTACTATTCCTGCCCCAGGTTTCTCTGAGCCTGGTGGTCTGATCTCTTAGTGGTCGAGTGCTCCAGATAGGTGCAACATATATTTTTTGTATAATTGTGTTACAGAAGAATAGTCTTTGAAATGGAGCTGGTGATTATTATATGCTTCACATTATGAAGACTGACACAGGTAAAAATTGCACTGTTATCCATATGAGACTAAGATGCGAAACTAATCTTTTTTTATGGAACATTGTTTTCTATCACACACAGTTTTCCAACACAACAGCCTGCAGCAGTAATTTCCATGAGTAAATTGTATTCCATGGAAATATGTTTCTGTAAACCACTTTTTTCTTCCTTTTTAAGAAAAGCCAATTTTTCTTCCAAGGGTAGATTAATAAGCTGTACCTATTATAATGAATCCCTTTTACTGTTTCCCTCAGGGGCTTGAACACCTTCTAGAATGGTGTAAATTAAAGAGAAACCAAATACTTTCCTGCTCTCTGCATCTCCTGCTGTTTTCTATTTCTTTGTTTTCCCTTTGCTTTCTCCTATCCACTTGTTCGGCTTCTCTCATTCTGGACCTTAGGTCTCCTTCTCCTCTTTTGCCACTGTGCCTGTATTCGTGGCCTCTGAATATCAGCAATAAAAAAGAACACAAAATAAAAGAATAGACTTTATTCAGGTGTAAATGCACAATGCATGTTACATTTCTTCCTTTGAATTTGGCTGTAAGAGTGTAAACTGAGTTTATGATTAAAGTATAGCATATACAGTTTTATATTTTTGATTGCCATTCCATCTTAATAGGGTTTGGCTTTGGATGTTTGAGGGTGAGGCTTCGAGAAGATTTTTAAGTGCAACCTATTCTACACAGTATAGCTTTTTTCACCTTAATCTGCCTCTTGAGGATATTGTGAATGACTGTATTATATTATATCCCTCTTTTCCCAGTTTATTATTTCTTAAAATATGTACATTCTCATTTCTCCAGAGATTTAGTGAGATTTGGGACATGTTGTGGAAGGACTCTGACTTATAACTTTATGTCTGCCAAGGGAATGGTGGTATGCAGTAATAACTGGCATACTACAGTTCGGAAGGTAGAGTTTTATTCTAGGTGTCTATTAACCAACTCAAAAACTTTTATGAGATCAGCAATAGGCCCCACATTATTCTGGATGCTATATTCACAATGGTTTTATTGAAAGAAAGAGTAGTAATAAGAGATTCTCTTTCTTCTCGCCTTCTTTTGAAAATTTTTATCAAGCCATCAGCTGTAATTTTAACTTTACAGGAAAACAATTGGACAAGAAGATGATCTTTAATGAAAGCAATTCTAATACATCTAGTTCTGAACTTTTCTATTTTCATTAAAGATCACGGCTTGCTTGCCACAAGTAACCATAAACTCACATCTAACCCTACTGAGCTAAGTGAACGCACGGATCAAAAGCCATTTTTGATACTGGTACTATTTTTCACCTGTGTAAGGATGTCTCTGTAATGTAGTATTCATACAGTTATTCTGTAACAGCATTCGTCTTCCAAAACCAGGGATAGAGATTATTTTTAAAAGGGCTTTTTGTACCCTAATTTTGGGAACTTATTTTTTATTTAAGAGCTGTTTATGGTGTGTCTGAGGAAGCAGTCATTGGAAATATGACTGGAGGGGATCTCAAGAGCTTGCTTATTCCACGCTGGCCCCAAGGGTGATCCCTAACTCATTCCTTACAGACATCTGCCTAGCCTGTTCTTAGAGACCTCCAGTGACAGAGATCCCACAATCAGGAAATCTACTGTGATGCTGGACTGTCCTTGCAGTTAGAGGACTTTCTTTTATCCTTGAGAATTATTTACTTTGCTCTAATTTCCACCCATTGCTTGCTGTTCTAACTCAAAGGCACAGCCTTGTTCTTTCTAATGGTAACTCAAATAATGCTGTAAGAAATCTCTGGCTTTAGGTTATACATTGGCTTTTGATCATATACTTCTATTGCCCTCTACTGGGTTGGAATGCGAGATTTAACAGAGCATCCATACCTAGGTCTAGCTAATAGCTAGTCCTACATATATACATACACATGCTACTGCAGGTGTTTCTAGAATTGATCTTGGTCAATACTAAGCAACAGAAGACATGTTATTTCTCTTCTGAATTGATCTATATTCTTGAATAGACATGCATCTGAAACTACAAGTGCTTAATTTACCTTCTTGCTTTTAACCTGAAAGCAATCTAAATATGTGTTGAGAATCAAAAATATAAATTAACTTCTTCCCTTGAAGCTAGGTAATACTTTGACTGATTGAGGCAAGTTTTTGAAACTACTTGTTACTGTGCTGTAAAACAAACCTGAAGAACATACTAAGAATATTAGAAGTGAAGTGCATTGCTGGTAGCTAAGCCTTTACTTGGAGCAAGGAGAGAATCATTCTGTAAGAGGACTGACATCTCCTCTGTCCATTTGCAAAATAATAACTTGTTCCAAACTAACATCAGCTGATGGCTTGACCTATGGAAAACTGGCTCCAGGCTGAACCATATTTCTGCATTTGGACAAAGGCAATCCCACAGTAATGACATTTTTATTTCACACAGTGACCCAAATGGACTGGTTTTTTGTTTGTGTTTTTTTGTTGTTGTTCCAAAGAGCCCTTAATTGCTGAAGGCCTGATGAAAGACTAGTGACAGAATACTCTCAATGAAGTATGTGCAGCCTTTAAAAGGAGTTTCTTTAAAAACCTCATCTGAAGTGCATCCTAAACTGGTAGAGAATTTAATAGTAATTAGATCTGGAAATCTGTATTAAGTCTTTTTGTCTGTCGTCTGTGAATAGATGACTCTTTCCTGTGCAGTACTTCAGGATATTTAATTTGGAGTCATTTTTTGGTAGATCTGTAAAAATAGATTCATTTTACCATACAGATCTGCAGTTCATCCCCTTTATCAATTTTCATGCAAAGATAAATGTTTTCTTGGCTAACTGAAATAAAAAATAACCCTGACCCGGTGTTTCCTGCTTTTTGCTTCTTGTAGTCCTGGAAGGCTGGATCCATTCAGTCTCACGGCTCTGCAGAAGAAATGTTTCCAATGCCTCCATCAACTGCACCTCTGCACATCAGCTGCACCTGCACATAGCCACACAGGGGATATAGGCTTCTCTGTGGACATCGTTCACATGGGATAATCTTTATTGCTGGTGACAATGTGTAAAGTGGCAATAATCCAGCCTGTACCTTAGCTCTCAGGTTGAGTGTTCCGGGATGACAGCTGTGGAGGACATCTTACTTGAGAATTTAGGCCTGTGATGTGGAAATAATTGAGTCACGACACTTTTCAACATATCAGTGTTAGCAGGCTACTTTTCAAAATGCCACTCAAAATTATGACAGAACTGGGATTTCCCCTGGGATTTTTTTTTTTTTTGAGGATAAGATTCATAGATTAACAGACCATGCATTTGATCTGTGTTTCCAGACCCAGTACATATTTTCTTTTCTTTAATTTCAGTCCATTATATTTTCCCTTATATTTCATGCAGTATGTAACAGCCTTATACCTCAGAAAGGTACATTATCTTATTACCATTGTTTCTCCCTGCAACGTGTTTCAGGAGAAAATGGAAAATCCCATAATAAGAAAGAAAGGCAGAAAAGTACTTCTGCAGACCATAAACAATTCTCAAACAGTTACACTCTTGATGTGTAGCCTGAAAATTTCAAAATTATTTAGTAAAAGAATGAATTTAGTAATCTTACTTGCTTTCTGTTTCTTAAGCCTTTTAACCATATGTTTGAGCCTTTCTATGCAGCTGGGAGGGAAGCCTGCCTGGATATTGTGACCCAGAAGACAGAGATTTGAGGAAAAGAGTGATTACTCTCACATTGCAATGAAAACACGAGTCTGCAAAACTCTAACTTGTCTGCATTTCCCAGTTATCTGGAGAGGTAAAAAGAAAATGGAGCTAGAGGGACTTTGCCTTTGTGCCGCTTCGTGCTCTTGCTCTGGGAGCAGGGAACTGAGTGGGGAAATGGTGCTGTCCTCTGCTTGTAGGAACTATGTGATGAGACTGCACATTCAGTTCAGCTCCCCTTTGCTTAATCCTTCTAACTTACTTCCAGCTTTCTCCCCTCACATGATTATATGGGCATGAGGTTTGCCTAAATATTATTCATGAGCCTCCCTGGCCTCTTTCCTCGCCAAAATTCTTCAGCTGTTCTTTCCTGCCCGGTGCCTTTTGCAACCAAATCAGCACCATACAGAGAGCGGAGGGGACTAGCGGAGTGTGGGTCTAAGTGCTGCTAGGCACAATCCCTGCCTTCCTTCTTTATGAAACAGTCTAGTTTCCCTAGCTGAAAACGCGGTGGCTTGCCATGGTGACCTGACTATCCCGGGCACAACACGGGGAGACTGTTCCACGTGACTGACTTTGTCTGGGCTCCAGTCTGACGGAGGCACTTGTGGAGCCTGAGGGACTAACAGCAATTCCATAGCATGACACCGGCGCAGGCAGCACCTTTTCCTGGCACAGAAATTTTTATTATAAAAGATATCTTGTCTGAGCCACAGCTATTACAGTGGCTGCTGACTGAGTTAAAATGGTTTTCTGTCACTGAAGGAAAAAATTCTTCTGTCTGAGAAATTTTAGGTTGTTATTGGACGTTACTGGCAAAGAGCTCAAAAACGCGGCAGGAATTTGTTCTTTTATTATGTCTGAGCAGAACGAAATTAATTTTCAGAGGTTCCACTTACCTGCGCTCCCGGACATCGGCACAAGGCGGCACTAAAACACTACTGTTCTTCATCCCTCAGCCTAAAGGGCACGTTCGGTTACCATGTTCCTCTAGGAAGACACACTGCACAAGTTAACATCAGCAAAAGATAAGCTGTGGTTTAAGCTATTATTCAGTGCATCATGCTTTTAGATCTCATTTACATTTGTGCATGCACGGCTCAATGGGTTGCTGTGTTCGGGAATACGGGTTTTCCATGTAGACTGATGAGAAAAGCCCAGCTGCAGGCAGCTGCTGCTGCATCTCCTTAGCTGATGGTACAGACAAGTAGCTGGATAATCTGGTCAAAAGAAAAAAACATCAGCTGCCATGGAAATTGGATCAATGGTATGGGGCCTGGAAAATACACTGAATAAAGAACACAAGGGAGTGCTTCTTTTAATTTATATTATAAAGAAGTTTTAAAATTAAATACAGTGAAGTGAGGCAGAAAGAAGAGGCATATTTCAGTCTTGCTAACATTCATAAAATCACTTTGGTTTTCTATTTTTATAAAAAGCATAAGAATATAGTCTTGAGATACTAATTTCTCCAGCAAAAACATCTTCAGTCAAAGCTTTACATTATTACACTCCCCATAAATCAAGAAGGGGCACAGCAAGATGGAAGCAAAGGAATCTATCTGCCTGAGTTTAAGGGGATAAAAGCAGTGATATCACTTGATTCCACATTGCACTTGCTTTTCTTCGATGCATGAAGGGTACAGGACAGTGGAGATAAGAGTGGGTTTGTGTTATTTTGGTGGCCATAGTTTCCAAGAGCTAGCACTTGGAAGGGCAGCAGTTGCTAATGACATCCCATCAAAGCAATGTCATTAACATTTACAAGACTGCGGAGAGCAGTTCAGATATATAGGCAGGGGGCAAGCACAGACTAATTAGATCAGAAGGAAAAGGAGGTGTGTGAATAAAAGCGTCCAATTTTTGCCTTCTTTACCAAGCTGGTGCTCAAAGGATGTGGGGATGAAACCAATCTCATCCTCTATCTAGTGCACTCAATCCCAAGTGGCAACAAATTTTTAAGGGCATTTGCTCACAGAGTTCTGAGTTTGCAGACACAAGAAATACTCTTAACATTGAATCTATTTCAGACCCATGTTCTTTCTGCATGGTCTCTTCAAGAAGAGGTGACCCGCTACATGAACTTGACAGTGAAAATGGTTCAAAGAGACAGGAGCTCTCAGTACTACTTAGTTCAACATCTCTCCAGATAGTGTGTAGCAGTGTGAGTTCTGCCAGAATAACTTATATGAGTAGGGAATTGAATCAGATGAAATCCTTCAAGCATAAATTATTCTATGAATTTGAAAAGTTATACGAGATTCAGAAATTCATTTTATCCAATCCTCTACAAAATCAGATAAAAATCTGATGTTAATTAAATGGACTGCAAAACTGATAAGGTGTTGAATGGGAGCAAGGACAAGAGATCAAAAACTGGGAGAAGGAGAGGAAGGACAGGACTTTCTTAAGATGCCAAAGTCAATTTATTATGTAACTGCACTATCAGAGATCAAGCTGTAATTCCCATACTGAATCAGAAACTACCATATTGAATCAGCCTTGACCACCCAGTCCTTTAACTTTTTCTGAAGGTTGCCAATACATCGTGCTCCGGAATACAGAGGAGAATATGTGCCTCCTTCTCACTGTGGAGAAATCTGTTCCCTCGGAGATTTTTATCCTAACTTCTGACAATACAAGAGTAATGGCAATTATCAGTGGCTAATCATTGATATTAGCATGAGATATTAGGTGTTTCTTTCTCAAAATCTGTTCTGTTTGCATTTCTTTAATATATTTCTTGCATATTCCCTAGACAGCTGCTTTCTCTTTCAAGGACTATTTTTAAAGTTTTTAGTGTCTGGGGTTTGGTTTTTTTTGATCAATTGCCTTTTGGTTTTAGCAAAATAAGGCTTGCAACTGTTTAGCTACTGAACACTGAATTGCTGAAGCGAATTGCTCAAGCCATTGTTTCTTTTGGATATCTCTAGGTACATATATGTTTTCTGGATGGTATGTGCCTTTCTTACCTGCTCTTCCTCTGCCTTCTTTTAGGTTAGAGCATCATATTAATAAAGAACATAGTAATAATGTTTACAAAAATAGACAAGTGACAACTTTATCTCTCTGACTAAAATGAAGACTATAAGAATATCCATATAGATATAAGAGTTTTTTATCATGGTCAGTGACCAACAATATCAAGAATACATATATATAAAATTATGTAACTAATATATGTAATTTCAATTCAGAGACTCTGTGAAAACCAATGGTGCCATCAGCAGAATGATATAGTGCCAGTGGTAGACTTTATTTGACAGCATCATATACCAAGCTCAAATACTAAGGTACATGAATGCTTGAAGGAATGTATTTTTCACATTAAACACGTTTAAAATATATATTCACTGACATTCAGCAAGCTATTTGATGCTTAGTTATATGTTAAGTACTAAAATTCACATATTGGAGATTTTTTTTGAAAATTATCTGTAAATGCAATGATTGTGTGTGTTCGTTTCTAAAGTAACTCAGGGCCTGAAAAGATGCTATCAAGTAGTCACAGAGAAGTTTTGTCAATTAAAAATGTAGAACCACCTTGAGCAGTAGCACAAAAAACCTGCAACATTGTTGGGGAAAAAATAAGTGACCCCAGCAACTTCTATGTGTTGTACCTAACATATTCGACCCATGTAAATTTATAAAAGCTGTTGAATAAGGGGACTTAATTCTGATGAGGAACTGTATTCTAGAACTGCACCATTAAATCTGACTGGAAAATTACTGTTCAACTCAGTAGGAACATAGAATAGGGAAATGTAGTATTAACGGATCTAATTAAAAAAAAAAAAAGAATGAGTCCATGAAATACGACTAAATTGACATGAACACATTTTAGACTCAAAAACTTAAATGCTGGGTGTAGCTTTTGTTGATGTTCAACGAACGCCAGCTTTTCTTTAGCCTGATGTTTAGACTGACCATCAGTTGAACAGTATCCACAACTGTCCCTCTGCAAAAGGCTATAACGATCAAGAGACTCAAGAACAAGTTCATAATTATAAATTATACATATATAAGATCAAAATACTGTAAAGAAAAAAGACCACATTTTATGTGTTCATTGGGTTCTACAAATCTTTACCAGGCAATAAAATAACCTTTTTTTTTTTTTTTTTTAAATTCTGGATTATTTATCCTCACAGGGTTACATGAAGAAAAGGACCTACAAAACAGAGCCTGTTCATGCTGTCCAGCTCAACACCTACTCTGACAAACTGAAAGGGATGATTGGCTATGACTGGGGAGTTAATATACTCCATCTTTTAGACAGATATTTCATCAGTGGGTGACTGAGAAATAAAGCCTTATTTTGATTTGCAGCTACTTCTATCTATAAGGGATATTCAGGTTTAAACCCATAGCATATCTTTGATTTTATACTAGGCGTCTGCTTTTGTTTTTTATTCCCTTTACCTTTTATAAAGTTCAGTTGTGTTTGTATGGTCTTTGAGCTCTCTGGTTTCAAGTTCATATTCTTGTCCTTCATCCATGCAGTAAAGGCAGTATTTAATTTGTGTCTCAGCAGCAGACTTCTGGCAGGAAAACAGGCTTATGATTTCATTGAAAGTTGATTGGGAAGCTTGTGAGCTGAAGGCCAGTTCTCAGTTTTAAAGGCATAGGTGAGAAACAGAAAGGAAGAGGCAGAAGGTTAAAAGAAAATGTGGAATGGCATTTATACAACATTTTGTTCCTGGCCTGAAATCAGAGTGAATGCCCCTTCATATAAGAAGTTAAATAAAGTAATTGCACAGAGCCTGAGCAGGTGATAATCTAGAAACTTGCAATGGCAGAGTCTAACAACACCAGGACCTATCCAGATTAAAAGTGGTAAGAAGAATTTAGATTTCAGACATCAATCTTTCAGACATTAATAGATATATGATTGCTTTACAGGATTAGTAAGCAACAAAAGAGCAGATAATACCTCTGAGTGGCTGGTACATTATAGTCTTTATAACATCCAAAAATACACCAGATTCTTCGCAGAGAAAAGGAAAGTCAAATGATTCTTGCTGTAAGAAGCTTCATCTCATTAAAGAGGGCAAACAGACAGAAGCATGGAAATTTGCAACTTTCCACAAGCTGGTAAATCAGATAAACCAATCTGACTACCCGAAGCCCAGGACTTGGACACAGCTCTATGACAGAGTCAGGAGTCCCAGGTACATCTGTGTGGAGCTGACGGAGACTACAAAGAGTTACATATGCCAGTGCAGCCTTGCCTTACTTAGGAGCGTTGCTGTGTTCCATTTCTTACCTTGTTTTGTTTGGTTGATCAAAAGACCTAGAAAAGAATATTTTTCTTCCAAAAGTAATGGGACCTTTTTGTCCTGTGGTAGACAGAAATTACAATTTGGTGCAAGATTTCCCAAAATAACTCAAAAGGTATTATATACATAATAAAGATGTCAATGGCTTCTGCATTTCCACCCATAGTAATACTTCCTGCATTGGCACATGTAACCTTTTGTCATGTTTTATTTCTACTGTTTAATTTACAGGCATATAAGGAGATGATAATCACAAGCACCACTTTGTTTCTCTGCCTCACACAGCTATGAAATTCTTCAGGGTGGCATACTTTTAAGCATTTCTGGGGAAAAAAATAACTTGGAAAAAGCTGAGCACTTAACTCTCTGATACAAGAAAATAAGGGAAAATGCCACCTGTACTCTTGGCCTAACTAAAAGCATTTTTTTTTTCCTTCAGTATTAAATAGTCAAAGTAACTTATCTTTGTCTAGTATGAGTGTGCTATACATGGGAGAAAAATAGAGATAGCTAAGGTAAGAAGTTAGAGATGGGTAAAATGATCCCTATTTGTCTCTAGAATAGCAGATAATTTTCTAAATTACAGACTTAGCATATCAGAAGTATGAACTAAGCCTTAATGTCACTGATATATCAAAGAATAGAGTTTGAAAACCCTAAAATATTCTGCTGCATTTAGTAAAGACTACCTTGGAGGAATACAGTGACCTTACAAATGATCCTTCGGAGTACATAGAAAAAAAAGAAAAGAATCATATATCAAGTAACCGTTCATTTTTGGCAAACCTTTCCATCACAGGGTGGATGCTTCATTTTTTCCAGAGAGAAGCTTAGATTTTAAGAGGTATGGAAAAAGCTGCATTGATACAAAATTAATTATGTTTGTCTCAAGTTTTAGAGCATGGCATGGGGGATGGGTTTTTTTTTTTTGAAACTCTATACAGGTGTGACTAAACCCACAAGCCATAAACAAAGAGAACAGCTGAAGAAGCTACAGAGCAGAGGTTTCTGAAAAGCAGCTTTGAGAATTTGTACAAAATACAAAAATAAAGAGAAACAGAAATAGTTTTTGTGATATCCTCTTTTAAAGCTGCATCTTTGAACTTCTTGCTGAGGGCATAGATTTTGAATGAAAAGGCTCCCAGGTTTTGGGGCAACCTTTTTTGATCTTCAGAGGAATATCTTGCTCTAGGTGTTATAGCTGGGTAACCTGGAATGGTTTCAAGACTGATGATACAAAACAGAAGATAACAACTTTTCCTTGCTTCTGAGTAAAGAATAGATACTGAGTTAAGCAGAAAAGCAGCATAAGAAGTGAATAGCAAAAAGAAAGATTTAGTGCAACCCTGATCCCTCCTTCTGATCCTCCTTCTGCATGTGTGGGAATTTGGATGTGAGAAATAGTTTCCCAAAGCCAAGTGTGAAAGGGGTGCCTGCAGAAAACAGCTTTGTCTGATGAACTAACTCGTGTCCATCAGGTGGCTGGTGAGCACAGGGTTGTGTTGGGGACCCATTAGAGAGCTGAGTCTTGCCTAGGAAACTGTATCTTTGCCCATTCTTGATGGCGTTAGTGTCTTCCCAACAGTTTTCTAAAACAGGTATACCACAGTATGAAGCCTAATAGCAGAAATAACAGAAATGAAAATGATACTAAAGCAACTTGGAAAACTCAGTCAAGGGTTAAGCCCTGCCTGTGCTCATAGGAGAGGAAGGACTAAAACATCATAAGAAGAGTCAACAACCTGCATCATGTATCATGCCAAGAGCCAGAATGAGCACGAGTAGGAATCAGCAGAGAGGCTACACGACGTAATGAGGGCTGGTAAGCATCCAGCACATCACTCTGCAGTAGAAAGCATCCTGCTGACAGTCATTATTTGCCAGTCTGCCCCAAACTGTGAGTCTTGCTCTGGGACATGCCATGTTGGCTGCCGTACCTGCTGCCCACACTGCTGGTAGGCTGGCCAAGGCCCTGCTCCAGGGCAGTGCTCAGCCAGGAGTGCTGCAGCGGCTGCAGTCCCTCCTCAGCGGGAGCCAGCTCTGTCATCCACTGAAGCTGCCTGAAGATCTCTATTACCAGGAGCTGCTGCAGTGGAGTTTGAAATCCCCACGATTGCTGCCTGGGTTCTGTTTCTGCCTGAGCAGTTGCATGGTCATTATACAGGATTTGTACCAGCTTTTCCCGCTTAGCCATGCAATTGTAGTAATTTCTTCCTGTGCACTGATTTTTGTGCAGGCATGTGAATACGTGTTAGACCAGTGTGATACGCTCTGCCAGTGCGAGAGAGGAACAGCTGTATTACCCGGAGTTGGTAAAGCTGAGTCAGTAGTGTGCTTATCCCAGTGACACAAATGCTTTCTACGCTACCAGATGTACACTCACACATGCTTTGCAAACAAGGACAGTACTATCGCATCCATTTTTAAATGGCAAAACCAGGAGCAATGGCATGAATTTTGTTCAAAGTCATCCAGAAGGCCATGCATTTTTTTCATACATCCAAAAAGCTTCAGAAACCTTTGCAAAAGTCTTAGGAGAAAATATAAACAAAAAAATAGAACCCAAACAAAACTGTGTATGTCTCAGGAAGAAATAAACAAAAATCCTCTTCATGATGTAGCAGTGTTTTTTTCTTTCTGCATATTCCATGGCTTACATAGAATACATACCTACACACATATATATGTATGTCAAATATTAAGTTTAAATCCTGCGAACCCTGCCAGTACTAGAAGCTGGTTACTCTGTGCCCTAAAAGAAATCTGGGATTTTCTCCTTTTTAGTCATACTAAGTCACAAATTATCTGATTTTAAGCCGAAATAGATCCAGGTCTAAAATTTAATCTGTTTTATCCTCCTTTATTGGTAAGCTGACATTCCTCAGCCTGTCCAGCACCTGAATTACACCTCCAACAGCAGTCAAAGCAACAAGATATATAAACTATAAATCTTTACTGCCATCACAGTCACTGTAGATTGACAAAAGAGCCAACAGGCCTGTAACTGACACAACTGATTACACTTAGCCCAAGACCCAGAGTAGAGGAGCTCCAGCTGTTATTTTCTGTTCAAGTTTTCACTGATTTTCCACACATCTAAGGGACGAGAAACATGTCACGTAAAATATATCCTGCTGCTATGTGGGAAATTATGATGTCCTGCTGAAACCTTGACATTCGGAAAACAGTTTCCATTGATGTTCACGGAATGCTGGGCTCAACTGGGCTGCTTATCATTCAGCAGGTGAAGCAACTCCTGACCTTGAGTTGCAGGATTTGTTGATTGGTTCTGTCTTAAGTACAAGTGAGGCTATGATTCAAGCAGAGAGGGAGCAGTGGATGGTAGCTATGCCTGCATCCAGACGACGAGCAAACAAATTACTCTGATGATTCTGCCTTGTTCCAGGCTGCTGGTATTTAGCTTTGCCAGCAATCTCATCAAGTTCATGAGACACTAGTTTCTATGGTTATGTTACTGTATGCTGTGAGTAAGCATAACTTTTTGCTCCAGTGATGAGTGAGGGTCAAATTCATGCCTTAATTTTGAAAATGGCATTAAAGTCAAGACCAGTTTAATGGACACAGTTTACTCAGACAGTAGAGCAGTGAACTCAGGAGCACTGACTTCAGGTCTCGGATTTGCTACTTATCTAAGGGCACATAATTTAATTTTTCTTGTCACTTTTGCCACTGATACACAGGGATAATGATACTGATCTCTGTCATAGAACACTCTGAGATCTACTGATAAAAAGTTGTGAAGGAAATTACTAGTTTTATCCTACATATCTCTAGTTGAAATTACTCCCTTAATGTAGGTAAGCCATTTCACTTTGTCATCTGTGATCTTTTGGCATTTACCTGTTATCCTTTGAAAGGCACAAATAAATACTCAACTATTGAAAAATAGTGTGTGGCACCCATCAAACAAGCAAAATAACCTGTTTTCAACATCAAATACCTTCTGATCTTAAGTTCAGTTCCTTGACTCTGAAGTGCATCCCAGAAGCTTGATTGATTGCCTGAGAGGGCAAACACAATCTCTTCATTATGCTAATAATGAAGTAATAGAATTTCAATGACATTTTTTTTTGACAAATGTCAGTGATTAATTAATTCTCTAGTCAGTATGATTACATTGATAATCCTTTTGAAACCAATGTCACCATCACTTTCATACAGTTGTTCATAGACACGGCTGCAGGTGTAATAAAATGCCACTGCATGTTCAATCACCCTGTTTTGTTCTGAGGCCTCCCTTTCTCAGGGGACTGTTTTTTGTCAGTGGACAGATGCAGGATATCTGTGCCTAGGCCTGTAAGAGCAACAAGGCTTGACACTTTGCATTTCAGAAGCCACAGGTGGCCTTTCTCTCACTGGGGATGTGATGCTGAGCAACTTTCTGACCTACATCAAGATGCTTCTGTGCCGTGTGCTGCCAGGTTTGACTGGGGAGGACCCTTGACTCCCTCAGTGAAACGCACTGTCCTGCTTCACAACCCTCTCCCTGCCCAAGCTATTGAGAGATGTGTCCCTGCAGGGGACCCAGAAAGACTGAGGAGGGGGATGCTAAAACCATCAGCAACTGCCCTGGGGAGCGGGGCTGGATATCAATTCTGTTCATCCTCAGCTGTACACATGCTATTCAGATCACCTCTATGCCTGACTCACTTCAGTTAAAGGAAAAAAACAAACCCAAAAAAACCCTCAAACCCCAAAACCCACATAGTGTACATGAAAGAGAGGGACAGACCTTCTGTTTTCAAACACAGGGGAAGAGAGTAGGAGTCCCCCCGCCACTTCCCCTTGCACAGGCAGTGGGAGGCTGGGGTTCGCATGAAAACAAAATGAAGGAATAGTAATGATGGTTGTGTAAAGCTGTGAAGTAGCTAGTCTTTCTTTCTTTCTTTCCTCCCTTTCCTTCAGAAAACCAAACAGTAAGTTCATTTAAAAAGGGAGTGCAGCTTCAGTAGCAATCATGGTTCCCACTCACACAGAAAAAAAGGGGAGAACGAGGTGAATCAATGCTCTCTCTCCCCCATCACAAGCAGAGTAAAGAAGTATCCTCAGGCTGGGTCACTTTCAGCCTTTTATGTGCTGCTATTATGATTAATTGTGTAGTCCGGTTGAGCACGATATTGTATTTCAGATGTACAATTACTTGACGCAAAGTTACTCTGAAACATAGAGTTACCAGCACTTTCACTAAGACACGCATAAATGTTTACAAGCTCTGCATGCCAAGCTGAAACTGAATCAACTAGACACATACTATTTCCGTTCTTCACAGAACAGTTTTTTGTGTTATCAGGCAGTGGGTGTGGCTTTCATGGTTATATCAGAGGCTTTAGATAAATGCAAAGGTTTTAGAGAGCATCTCTTTTTCTTGGAGTTTAAAATCTTCTGACGTGTGTGCTTAAATGTATCACCTACAAAGGACCTCACTTGCTTAGAATCTGACGTTAGGACATATCCTCACACCCAAAAATGAATAGTGTCCAAAGCAAGATCATGAAGTCGAGGTTGATGACAGACCAGCTTCAGGAAGCTCATCACAGAGATGTTTGGATAGTTTCTGTTTTGCTACTGCTCTTCTGTCTAGAGGGTGTGCATCCTCTTTTTTCTTCTATTCTCTGAAGCCTGACATCATCTCATTAGTCTCTTAAATGAAAATCATGCCCATGGTGATAGAAAGAGAACCAATTCTGTTACAAAGAGGTTTGTTATCAACTACAGCACCCAAAATATGAAATGAAACAACATACATTATTTATCAGCATGGGAAGCTTTGAGGCCTGAGAGTGAAAGATCGTTAGACGTGAACTGGTATGAACCAAGGCACAAAGGCTGCAACTGCTGATGTTTACGGGTAATCTGAAAGGATGAAAGAGTGTGAAGCCATGCTAATCTAGTTTCTGCTAGAGTGTGAGTAACTGTGATGATAATGAAGCAGAATTGAGCAGAAAATTGAGAGGTGATACCTTTAATGAAGATTTAAAAATCACAGAATCACATAATGTTAGGGGTTGAAAGGGACCTCTGGGTATCCTCTAGTCCAACCCCCCTGCTAAAGCAGGTTCATCTACAGCAGGTTGGTCAGGATCACGTTCAGGCAGGTTTTGAACATCTCTAGAGAAGGAGACACCACAACCTCTCTGGGCAGCCTGTTCCAGTGCTCTGCCACCCTCAGAGTAAAGAAGTTTTTCTTTATGTTCAGTTGGAACTTCCTGTGTTCCAGTTTGGGCCCAATGTCCCTAGTCCTGTCACAGGGCAGCACTGAAAAGAGTCTGGCCCCATCCTCTTGACACCCACCCTTTAAATATTTATAAGCACTGATATGATCCCCTCTCCATATTCTTTTCTTCAAGCTAAACAGATCCAGGTCTCCGAACGTTTCCTCGTAAGAGATACTCCAGTTCCCTAATTATCATCGTAGTCCTCTGCTGGACTCTCTCCAGTAGTTCGCAGTCTCTCTTGAACTGGGGAGCCCAGAAGTGGACACAGTATTCCGGATGTGGCCTCATTAGGGCGGAGTAGATGGGGAGGAGAACCTCCCTCAACCTGTTGGCCACACTCTTCTTAATGCACCCCAAGATACCATATGCATTCTTGGCCACCAGAGCACGTTGTTGGCTCATGGTTGATTTGTCCACCAGGACTCCCAGGTCCTTCTCCGCAGAGCTACTTTACAGCAGGTCAACCCCTAACATGTACTGGTGCATGGGGTTATTCCTCCCCAGTTGTAGTACTCTACACTTGCCCTTGAATTTTATTCAATTCTTCTCCACTCAACTCTCCAGCCTGTCCAGGCCTCATGGCAGCACAGCCATGTGAATGCCTGTGAACGGCAGCACAGCCTTCTGGTGCATCAGCCACTCCTCCCAGTTTTGTATTATCAGCAAACTTGCTGAGGGTACGCTCCGTCCCTTCTTCCAGGTCACTGATGAAAACGTTGAACAAGACTGGACCCAGTACTGACCCCTGGGGAACAATGCATAGCTACAGGCCCCCAACTAGACTCTGTGCTACTGATCACAAGACTCTGAGCTCTGTCCTTCAGTGAGTTCTCAATCCACCTCACTGTTCACTCATCTAAGCCACACTTCCTAAGCTTCTTTATGAGGATGTTATGGGAGACAGCGTCAAAAGCCCAGCTGAGTCAAGGTAGACAACATCCACTTCTCTCCCCTCATGTACCCAGCTACTCACAACACCATGGAAGGCTATCAGATTAATCAAGCATGATTTCCCCTTGGTGAATCCAAGTTGACCACTCTCAATAACTTCTTTTCCTCCACATGCTTGGAGATCACCTCCAGAATGAGTTGTTCCATCACCCTTCCAGGCATGGAGGTGAGGCTGATTGGCCTGTAGTTTCCTGGGTCCTCCTTCTTGCCCTTTTTAAAGAGTGAAATGACATTAACTTTCCTCCAGTCTTCAGGCATCTTTCCTGTTCTCCATGACCTTTCAAAAACGTGAATGAAGATAAAAATATTTTTCTGTAATAGGTTTATTTCTAACTTTTTGGTTTGGTTTGTTTCTTTGTTTAATCAAACAAAACCAAAAAAAAAAAAAAAAAGTTTTGGATATTCCATGGATGACTGTACTGCACTAAAATTGGAATTCATCGGTGGTGAAACAAGACAGTTACTAGTTAATGGAGATAAATCAGACTCTTGTAAAAAATGGGCTCAAATTTCTGTGAGGCAAATAGAAGCTGGATCTGAACACTGTTTATGTATGAGAAAAACAAGTTTCTGCTTTGGCCACAGAACTCAGCTTTGTACTTTCTCTTGCATACGAATCATTGCCACTGTTTTAAAGCAGAAATATCTAGAGCTAGTCAATTTGGGTGTGACGCAAGGTATGAACGAATCCATGAAGTGCCATCTGAGACATCTTGGATACTCAACATGTCTGCACAGAGCTGCCAGATATGACTACAAGAAAACCAGGCTTTTATGGAACAACCTTTCAGGCCAGGTGTCATATCCCATAGCTTCTAATAGGCTCTAGAAGTCAGTAGCTAGAAAATTGAACTGCATACTTTGAGTTCAAATTTAGACATTGATCTTGCAAACTTTTATACATGTGGATATGTATATATGTTAGCAGAAAATTTTGTTATCATAAGAAGTCTCATTGATGCTAAGAAGAAAAAAGACCGAAAGCTTGAGGTCTGTTTTTTCAGAATTGCTGAACTTCCTATGAAGAAAAGTCAAAACAAACAAACAAAAAAGCTAACAACTGATGGCTATAAATTAAGAAAATTTTTTAGAGATAAAAAATATTTAAATGAACCTACGATATATTTATCATGATGGACACAAGCTCTCAGTGTGTTTGTGAATTTGTTGGCTGTTGTGGTTACCAGATTAGTGCATTAAGATACCTGCATCAAAACTGGGATAGGCATAAAAAGTGACTCTGAGTACTTCCTGGTAAGTGTCACATTTCCTTGCCTTTGCCTTCATGAATGCTCTCATGCAGAGTCACATATTCCTCAAGGAGATACCATTGCTCTTGGGCATCACCTTGCCTCTCTATCCACTCCTCCTTCATCTTTTACTGAAATGAAACTCACAAAAATCTGTTCTCTTCTGCCCATCATTACTATCAGTGTTCATTTTTTGAGGATTGATATACAAACTCTGATATGCTTAGGTAAATACAGCAATACTGTTGTATTGCCCCAATGCAGTAGAATCCCTTCTTAAACATATCCCAAAGGACCTACAAATGCCCTTGTAAAGTCCTTGCATTTCAAACCTCTGCACTAGTTTTGGTCTTTTGGTTGCATCCTCATGCTAATCCAGTTCTTCAACAGTACTGGGAAGTTGTCTTACTTTGCCCACCTCCCCTGAGACTGTAGATCCTATTGAACTGGCTGAAGAAATGCTAAGGAAAATAAAGAATACAACTTAGATTCTGTTTTTTTTTCCACTTCTGATCCAATACTCCTGAAAAGAAGATCATTCCATCTTCCTTTTCCCAAACCTGGTTTTGGATTGCTGAGTCTCCAAAGACTCTGACAGGGCACTTCCTTGATTCCAGAGAAAGGCAGTGTCTGTAGTGTTCAAGGAAAGCAATAGCAATGGAGGTTGTTCAGCCTCTGGGAATTATAGGAGAAATTATGGTAGATTAAAAAGGAGGGAGAGTCTTGGCCAAGATAATTTATGAAAGTTTGCTTTATTTAAGCCAGACTTAGTACAGCAGAAGAAATCATAATTGACTCTGAAACATTTTTCTTCATGATCTTTTTCTAGACAATATAAATGCTACCGAGCTGTTATGGTACCAGCTATCCTCAAGGTGTTGTGTAAGATTTAAGACCATTGAAAAGAAATCCCAGTGGATTTCTGTACATATTTCACCTTCAGTTTCAGTATGAATAACGACCTTTCTCTTTGCATTTTCATGCAACTGCAGCAGATCCTTAACTATTCAACAGAGAGCTGTTCAAGACAGGCCATGTGATGAGTAAGAAAACACACAAAGAGGTTTGAATGCCATGACGTATAAAGAGGAACCATCATATACGTGAAGCCTGTGATAAAAATATCCAGGTACTCAGCACTGAAAGGATTTTGTTGTGGAGTTGTGTATATGGCAAAAGACATTTGAATCAGAGCACTGTACAGAGTCCCTATGACCTGTGTTAATTTGACAAGATTGCAAAAATGCAGGAAAAGTGGAAGGTCTACTCTTCTAGCAAAATAAAAAAATACCAACCAAAAACTAACCCTAAATAATTGAAAGCAAAGTAGAAACCATAAAGATTTGACTTTAACTGTTGACACAAAAAGCCAGTGAGGAATATAGTGATTTTACAAGGGGTCTCTGTGCAGTTACTAAGTCTGGGGAAAAAACCAATTAAGACAGATATTACAAGAAATGCTAAAGGTCTGTAATAAAGGACTAGGTAAATTTCAAAACAATGGATTTTAGTATGTATTTGAAGATAAATAAACTGTATTTAGCTTTGATATTAGGAATTCAGTAACTTTTAAAATCTTCCTCAATGTCAAGCATAGAGAAAAAGGTCTCCAAATGGTCTGCAATGTTGACGTAAGGGTAGGTCAAAATGTCTGCATTCAGAAAAAACACATTCTATATAAGATACAGAAATGTATACAATGCTAACTGCTCAAATTTTTTGAATGTTACTGAGTTAGAATTGATCTCACACCCATGAGGTATCATTCAGAAGTCAATGATAAGCTACTGCTGATTTCCACCAGGCAAGGTACAGACTGTGGCATTCGCAAATGTCTGGAGATAAATCCCTGGAAAAGCTGGTATTTATTTACACTGACATGATAACAGATTGAACACCTAAACTTTTTATCTCCTAGACTGACTCCTTATGACCAGGAAGTTTGTACTACTGAAGAGAAGAGGCTATAATCATCTATGGTTTGGTCTGATTCTCCTTACTTGAATTTGGAATGGGAGAACAAAGATGATTTTGAATTATTTTTTAATTCCTTGTATTCTGTAGAGGTGAGGCCACTAAGCCTTGGGAGTGTGCATGAGTGAGAGCATTGCAGGGAGTATTCCAGTGATTTCTTTTTGTCTTTTCCATGAAGCAGAGAATCACCACAATGTACTGCGTATCTGTCGTACTACTGAACTGTGTCTTGTGCCTTGGGCTTGGCTGACGGCTCTCACAATGTTTATTATGTGTCCAGGGCACAGAAAAGTATGCAGAGAACTATTTCTGGTCACTTTTCTAGCAGTTCTGCAAGAGAAGAGCAAACCTATTGTACTTTAGAAGTTTTTATTTGGAATGCAGAATTAAACATAGAAGGAAAGCACAACTAATCTCATTAAATTATTTGAAATTTCCTTTTCAACTAAGTCTCTTTCTCTTATTGTGTTCTTTTATTCTGCAAAGAGAATACCTGAACATCCTTGTTTTGAAATGGCAATATTCCAGATGAGATGTCTGATTTGTTTTGCCTGGATTGGGACATATGACACATTTGGGGAAGGGATACATTAAATCACCAAATGCTTGATTGCTGACACTAACTCAATGATGCAGACAAGCGTTATTCATGAGGGTGTCAGATTACCCAACTATGTGTTTCCAAAACACCTCAAATGATGTCTCAGACCCCCACCCTCCAAACACCTCTTATACATCTGATTCTATTTTATATAAATGTATAGAACAGCAAGTAACAATTCCCTGGTACAATACCAGGGAAACATGAAATTCACAGTTTCTACTCAGCATTTGGTTTTGCAAATTCTTTATAGAGAGAGCCCAGTATGTCTTCTGATAGCAAATTATCTACAAATGTTCAGATAATTTCCTTATTTTCTTTCTTTGAACACAAGAGTATGACAAAGCAGCTCAATCTCATTAATGCAAATATATACTGAATATAATTATTTCTCCCTCAGTGCTGAACTCTGCACAACCTCTGCAGTAAGTATTGCAAAGTAAGTAGATGTTTTAGAGTGTGCCACAGCCAAGAATTAGAGAGAGGCAAAACTATACTGGACAAATAAAGAGCACCAATTCAAATATAAGAGCTTGTCATAAAATGTAACCCTAGAGACTCAAACAGCTAAAGATTGGATTAAATGTTACCTCTCCTTTGATGGCATGTGAAGTACCCCCAGTGGGGGAATGACAAACTGCAGACAGTTGATGATGTTCCATGCTCCCAATTCCAAACCAGCATAAGTCAGCTACTTTATAAAGTACAGAAAACCATTAATTAAAACAAACAAAACCAACGAAAAAGCCCAACAACAAGAACAAAAAACCCAAAACAAAAAACCAAAACCTGCCTGAAAGCTGCAGTTTTGTGGATTTTCCTTTTCAAATGTACTGATTGATGCTAAAATGTCTTTTTACAGCCAATGCCATCTTAGACTTTCCACAGAGCACAACACTTTAGTCTGATCAACGGGCTGTCAGATCCTTGATCAGCAGAACTATTAATCTGGTGTAGCTTGATGGCTTTAGGCACAATAATAAGTAGTGGCAACCATTTAAAAAATAATCTGTCCCTCTCCGTCATACTGGCCTTCATCAGGAAAATTCTGTAGCAGAAGATAGTACTGCTATTTGGTTCATCTAGTGAGTTTAAAGAAGAGGATACCATAAAACACTGTTAAGAGGTAATTTTAAAAAATAATCTCTTGGACCTCTTGTCTGATGAGCTGAAATTAACAGAAATGGGCTGTAACGTTGATGCAGTATGTCTTAGGATAATGTCTAGACAACTGAAAATAGATGCATTGTAGTTAGAATGCAAATTTCTGGCCCTGTTAATAAGTGAATTGCTCAGCTGCAAGTCATTGATTGTTTGGAATTAATCCTTTTAAGGTCTAGAGTTTCCCAGATTTTACTTTGCATATACTTGTTTCAACAGACACAAGGGGCACATATTTGTCATAAAGCACAGGTCTTTGCTTTCACTACACAAACACTAACATTTTGATCTGTTTCTATGGAGCTACTAATTTGGGGAGGAATTTACAAAGTTTCTGAGAGAGCAAATGAGCTCCCCTATGCAAACCCCCCTAAATTTACACATGTAAATTTACATTTACATGTAAAAGTAAATTTACAAACTTACTTTTCCTGAAACAAATAGGATCAGAAGGGGAAAACGACTCCCTTCCAATAACCTGTAAAAAGACAGGCACGGATCACAATTCGTTGCTCACTTTTGAACATGAATGTAAACCCTAGTCTCTTATATCTGAAGAGAGGAAACTAACTGTCATTGAAGGTGGATCATGCCTTTTCCTGAGTTTTCTTCTTGTAGTAGAAACATTTTTATATAAAATATTATTTGAAGTGGAGAGTGAGAGTAGCTTAATCCAGGAAGAGAGGAAAAATGAACTAACTGTAAATGCTGTCTGTAACCTATTAAAAAATGAAAAACACTAATGAATTTTGTTGATGCAAATGTGGAAGATATACACACATGACGATCAAAAAATCTATATACAGAAAGACTTGAATGGCTATTAGTACTGGAGTAGAAGAAAGGAAAATTCAGTAGTACAGTCTACACGTTTTATACTTTGGGATGAACATGTATAGGGTAAAACAGAAGCTAAGCAGCTGCAAAAAAAATGAGAACTCTGACGTGTTAGTCAAATGTAGGTTAAATAGGGGCCACCATGAGGGCCCTGAAAGAGGCAACGTACAATACGTACTGAAAGACGTTTGGCAACCTATTAAATGAACTTAATATGAGTTAAGCAAGGAAAGGGTGAAAATTTATATTATCCTGCTAAAACGTGTTAAAAAATAAATCAATACTGCAGCAGAAACAGCTAAGGTCTACAACAATGAAGAGAACAGAATAGCTGCTCATAAAAGCAGTTATAAAGAGTTTATCTTGTTTTGCCCAGCAAAACAAAACCTGAGATTCAATTGTGATTACTGTTTCAGGACCTAGTTCAGGGTGGGCAATTAGAGGTGAAGAGGAAAGGAAGGGAAGTGCAACAGCAGGAAAAGCATGTTTAATGCAAAAGAGAGTGCTGAAAAAACTGCTTCATAAACTAGCTATGAATTAGTTCATGTTAGGACTAGAACATTAGAAAAATGTTCTATCAAAGAAATCAAAGTAATATAATCTGAATTAAAAAAAATCCTGAGTTATACCATAGTATACCTTAAAATGCATTAATGGGGGTGAACTCTTTTCACAAAGAAAGTGTTCAAAACACTTGAATATGCATGGTAGGTTGCCAATATCTGTAGCATCTTCAGCAAACTCAGCTAGAACAGCTTTTTGAGTGGTAGCTGATTTTAAGCTTTGCAATGAATATTATTTTCAACTTTACTGAAATAGTTGAACATTTCCTGGTTTAGCTTTCTGCACTGTACCGTCAGGTTCCATTTGTAGCAAGGGACATGAGCTAAGGTGTTTGCTGAGACAAGAGGCTATAGAAGTTCACTGTTAAAGGACCCGTGACCTGAAAAATTATTTAGTTCTTTTCATACTCATTTGCTCATTTGCTTCACTTTCAAGGGCACAAATGTAGCAGTTTGGCAGATTTGTAGAGTTAAAGCAACAATCTTGGCAATATATAGATCATTGTGGTAAGTGCTAGGTCCTTTCTAAAACAATGTTTCTCCAGGACAACAACTTCAGTCACACGGGGTGGTCTGAGATCTAGCATCAGGGGAGAGGTTTGATGGAGCTGTTATAAAGTTTTTTAGGCTACAGAGAGATACATGTCTCAACGAGCTGCTGATAATTGATGAACACAGAGGGCCGTACAGAAACCCAGGGGAGGGATCTACCTATTGATGCAAAGTTTGTCCTAATGTCTTCACAAGTGGTAGTTAATGGTCCCTTTCTTCCATGGCTCACTGCTGTTAGTAAAGGAGCTATAATTGCTTTCTGAAGAACATCTTGATTTCTCAGTTGATCAATTGATTTGCTTTTCTGCCAGAGCAATTTTTTTTCCTAAGGTACCATATGCATTGGATTATTTCATTGAGTTCCCTTTGCCGCTGATTGTCAAATCCTTTTGTCAAACAAAACAGCATCTGCAGCTCATATCTGTGGAAGTCTTTAATGAAGTCTTTTATTTAAGTTTCATTTCATGAAGATAGCTAAAAGGCCAAGAACAACAAGGAAGCCCTGCATTTCACTGACATTTAAGGCCTTCCTAATTTTACGGAGCTGTTAATTTCAATGGGGTGTATCATTCTTCCTGGGGAAGGAAATCACATAGGTCTTTTTCCTGTGAGTTAGCACACGTACAGTACTTGGCACAGTGTTGTAACATTTTTGTACTCTAGTGGAAGAAAACTCTGATCGAACACTTTGCAATTAAAATAAGACTTGTTTGAATTCCTGTATTATGAGGAGTAATCAGGGAAGAAAGGAGGATGTCCGTACATGTTTAGCTGTACGGGACCCTGGACAACTTCCAACGTCCTATGGCCAAGATCCCATGATACCCTGGGCACTACATCAGCAGGATACCCAGGTGTGGCTTAGCTCCTTTCCTCCACCTCCTCTTGTCAAGAAGGAACGGTGGGTGCACAGCCCTGCAATGAGCCAGGAGGTCTCCTAGTAGGTTAAGTCTGGTTGTGGTCTCTGGGGTCCACTACACGACAATAGCCTGGCAAGTGAGTTTAAACCAGAACGTCTCAAAGGGTTGGTCAGCCTTACTGTGAGGTGCTCTTAGAAAGCAAAAGGTAGGTTAAAAGATTTTGTTCTTCCTAAGACTGGGCAGTAAGCAGTCTCTGAACAAGCCGTACAAGATGTAGGGAGTAAAGTCAGACCTGCTTGCCACACTTACCTCTTGAGGCCAGTGTGAGCACAGCACTAGAGAAACTGAAATGCAGAGCACTTTTTTATCATGTGTTGACTTCATATATTTCTTCAGATGTTCTTTAGCAATAGCTCTGGCAAAGCAGATAAGACATTTTCTTCCTAGGTGAAGGTGACAGAAAAATGTCATCAAGCATTTTAAGAAAGACACTATTACTTCAGCAGTTTAGTTTAAGGGAAGGAAAGGGAGAAGAAGAGAACAGAGTTAGTTGTACAGTTCCCTTTGATTACAGTGATAGTGGCTGTTCCCCAGGTTAATTTAATCTCCTTTCAAAATGACAAACGTATATATCCTCAGTCATGGGATCTGACCACCCTAGGCATGACACATCTTCTGAGACAGCTCTGAATTCACTTGATTTTAATTTCAGTAAGGTACTTAATAGCCTTTTAAAATCAGAGCCCATTTCACTCCGGAGCTGTTTCTATTTCAAAGTAAAACCTTGCATATGTGTAGATGTTACTAAAGGCAGCATTGTGGTCCTTTAATGAAGCTGTCAAAATGACACAGGAGGTGATGAGCACAAGGTCGACTGTTTGCTTTTGTTATGACAATTTACTTTGGGAGATCATTTTAATGCTTTAAGACCTGGAGGGTGGCTACCATGGGTATCAGCCATACATGTACTGAAGGAGCTCTAGGAAGATGCCTGTAACTTTATCACAATGATAACATTGTTATTCTCGACAGGCCAGTGGCTTTCTGGATTTTTCAGGTTTGTTGACATCTCTCAAAAAAATCATCTGTGCATTTAAGACTGAATAACAAACCTGTGTAGGGCCTTTCATCAAAGGAGGAGAACAGAATACAGAGTGTATTTATTCTGCTAATTGCACAAAAGCAACACTATATGAATTTGAAGCACTTTGTTCACAATTAAAGTTCTGTCACCTCTTCAGTGAAATGTGTCATGTCATCGCACTGTGCAACTAGCTAAGTTGAAAACTAACAAAGCTTTATTCAGGGGAAATGTTCAGAGAATTTAGATAGGTGGAATGTCATTACCCATCTTTCTGCTAACCAGCATGTCAGAGAAAATAGGTCTACTATTGAATATTTTTGTCAATAATTCTAATTTCCAATGATCGAAAGCAGTTGTACTGGTGCTTTGACAGCTTTGTTCTGAGCTCTGGCCTGAGGTTAAGGAGAAGGAGCACAGACATGAACGATTTCTTCCCTGCAACTTCCCATGGTGTTGCAGAGTATCCCAAAGTGCTGCTCCAGTGCTCCAACCTAGGCATCTCCTGCCTCTGTGCCAGAGTGAGAGCTGCTGCATCCCCATATTGCCCTGCCTCTGTGGCAGGATGTCTGGGCACCCTGGCAGGCTGAAAGTCATGAGGATGGCTGGGAGAAGGTGAGGAGATTGTTCCAAGAGCAGCTGGGTTGCCCAACCATGGTCTGTGCATGCAGGAGGGAGCCACTGTCACTGGGAGTATCTTTGTTCTTAACAGAGAGGGTCACGTTTCACAGATTAGCCATGAATTTAAACATACCAAGCAATGCTGTGCTCTGCGCCAAAGTGAAGCCCAGGTTACCGTCTGACAGCTTTCTGCGAGCGATTTGGCTGTATAAATGACTGGTAAACACTACAGTTAATTAGAAGCCTGCATCAGCACATTTAGTCAAATATGCAGTCAGATATTGATTCCAGCCACAAGACTCTCATAAACAAAGTCATCGAAGGTACGAGAAGTGTTTGGGTGAAGATCCTTATATAACGAGATTATCCAGCTGAAACCTGCAAAAGTCTAAATTAGCAAGACAATCCACACAGAAGTAAATTCCATCCAGATACCCATGACAAGGCAAAATGTTTATTAAAAAATAAGAGCTTTGCCCACTTGCCACATCAGTGCGTATACAAACACAATGAAACTTCCTTCAGTATTATTAGATACAAATTATGTTTTTATTATCATTTTGTGAGTTGGTGATGCTGTCATACCACTAAAGTTAGTTTCTGAAACACTTTTCAAAGTAGATCTTTAATTTTTATTTTGTAATTGTGGGCAAAGGACAAAGCAGTTTTTGTTGGGTTTTTTTTTCCTTAGAGTTTCTGTCCTGTTATTAAAGGATAGGAACAAAAATAATTGCTAAACTTAGCATTATGGCTTGGCACGCACACAGTTTTGAATATGTTTAACTCCTGTGTTTGCAAAAATAGTGGTCCTGTTGTGCCCCTGTATGTTGGCCACAGTCACAGCTGTAGTCGTCTTTTCAAAATCTGATTCTTTTAGGATGTTCAAAGAGGACAGACGCAGAAAATCATATTAAAGGGCAGATACTGTTTAATTAGGGGCAGAGAATGTTATCTTTATAATATTTCCAAGACTACAGTATTGTAACCTATTTTCTTCTTCTTCCTTGATTGAAAATATTGTTCAATACCTTCTGTCTCTAACCATTCTACATCTTGTGATGTGTTAGAAAAATAAAAGAACAGAAAATGATCTCTGCATTGTTGGGAGAAACATGTTCCCTTCTTTATCACATCAACTGTAAACTATTTTTTTTTTTTTGTAAATGGGAAACTAAGTGAGTCTGAAGATAGATAAGAAGCAGTCTTGAACCTTTTAACTACTTTTCTGTAATTTGCAGGCATCAGTTTGAAATTTTTGGGTTTGCCATCCTGAACCGTCTATCTCTCTCTGTCCAGGATCAGGACTTGAGACATCAGCTGCAGCTGATAACAAAGATGCCCAAATAAGCCAAGATCGAAGACTGAGGGAGATTAATAGCAGTGTAAATTTTGTGATGAAAGTGGTGGTGGGTTGGGCTGAAAGGGAGAAAGGAAGGAGGGTTCCACAAATAGGTTTTGGTCCTTGTGTTCAGTCACTTTTTTTCGTCAACCACACGGTGGAAAATCTTTGACCCTTTCAGATTACAAGGCCATTCTATATGCAGCATATATGTGCCCTGTTTATTGTCCTTTATCCTAAATGAAGTCGTTTTCCTTGCAGACTGAAAAAACAAAAATGTGCAACGAAATACAGATATCTCATCCTTCTGAAACGAAAAATAAAGTTAGCTCTTCTGCCACGATTTAGCTTTGAACAGGTATTGAAAGGATATTTCAGTGTTATCCCACTAGATATAGACAGTTATATCAAGGTGTTCGAAGTATCTGTGGTTGACTGGCTTCCTCTTTTAACTTTTCTAACCTGGCTGCATCGCCATGAAAAGGAGGAGGTTGTTCTTGCTGCTGTTGCTACTGACGCTCTGCTCACTCTCAAATTTTCCCTCATTGGTTCAATATATGAAGACCAAAAGGAATTACTCTACAATTCCTCACATTGCAGCTGATGTGCTTTTTCCCTTCTTCAAGGAGGAAAAAGGAACATAAAAGTGATTTTATTGATTTCTGGATGTAAGTGTAGGTGGCTTATTTTGCGGTTGTATTTGTGGTAGGTGTTTATTCAGTTACACCAGACAAACGCCTCATAAATGTATTCGTAGCATCTTGGCTCACTGTAAGCCTGGAAATTGCAGACTATTCTTTCCTCTTTATCAGAATATTCCCTGAACATTAGTTAAAATGTTTCAAAACATATTGCACTCAACAATTATAGTGAAGAGTAACTACAATCTTTTTGCTGGAAAATGTTTGAAGCCACTGCTCAGAAATGGAAAAGGACAAAAATAATAATAAAAAAAATTAAAATTATGAAAAAGTAAACCTAACCTGAGATGAAGCTAACACTCTAAACACATGTGACTACTTTCCTGTATGTTGTGGGTTTTTTTTTATTTTCCAATATTTTTGGTGAGTTAAAGAATCCCTGTATTCTGTCATGATGAAGGGTATCAAACAGTACTGTCATGGATCAAAAGTATCTTTTCGATGAACTACAGGGAATCTTCCTCATCTTCTATCCATTTCTGTCCCACAAGGGTTTGATTTTCTTTACCTGGCACAATAGCTTCTCAGAAATGACTTGCTAGGAGCAGTCAATTACCAAGACACGCTTAATTTCAGGCATTTAAGCCAAGATTGTCGTTGAGGTTACTGACAGCTTTGTTCCACACATCAGCTAAATCTGAAATACCAGAAAAGGGCAAAGTTGACATCAGGTTGGATAATATTTTTGCACCAATTAAGATGTGGGTTACAGAGAGTCAAAGACTGCAAGCAACAAATATGAACTTTTTTGTTCTTTTATATGACAAGTTAATGGGCGTATTGTAAAACAGTTATTTGGATGCAGTGAAAGGAGGAATTTTCATTCTTCTCTATGTTGACTTGCGTGTTTATTTGCCTTCTTGAATTATTTGACCTTATGTGTTTGAACAAGTCTCAGCAATTTCTGCAAGTGCATTGGCATAGCTCAAAACAGCCATACTCATCCTCTTGACCTGCAATGATTTGCATGTACTAGTGGACACTGGGATAGTTACAGCTCTATCAACTTATTAATTCAGTGTTAGAAATTCAAATAGTTTTCATATAGTTGTTTATTCAAATAGTTTGTCAATTTTTTTTTCCAAATAGTTTGTCCGTATATTTGTCATCACTGCTTTTGATCTGTATTTTGAATTGTTTGCACCATGAAGCAGGACAAAAAGCCAGAACCATGTTCAAGTGTTTCAGAATCATAGCTAAAACTGAAATTGGCTGTTCTAAGGATGAGGAACCAAGGTGACTGGTGCCCCTTGAAAACCTGGCTTCCTTCAGGATTTCTGCTCTCCTGCCACCAACGGGAGAGACCAGAGATGGGAGTCAGGAAATGGCCATTAGAACAGCAGATCTATAGGGTAGGAACTTCAAATCCCCATCACCATGTTTCCTGGCACACAAGTTTTTCATGCTCTAGGTCTTAATTTACTCTAAATTATCAGTTATACAGATCTCATTCGACTGTTCACCAGAGGAAAATAAAAAGCTTTGGCAGCCAGGCAGAGAGAGAATGGGTTCCTAAAGTGCATAGAAAGTAAGGAGGAAAGCTTAAATCACTCATAGCCTGTAAGACCAAACCAGAGGAGGATTTTAAATACTGGCTAATAGCAAAGAGAATTTTAGTATTTGTAGAGCCCTTCAAGAGGGCTGGGAAGATATATGAGGGAAGAGGGGGAAAGAGACCACTGATTTATCCTTTGTAATAGGAAGGGTCAAAAAGGCAAAGTCCATTTGTACAAGGATGGCTGAGAAGCTGGCAGAGGTAAAGCAGAGAGGAATGAAAGAAAACGCAGTGGTGTCAGCCATGTTGGCAATGAACTGGTTTTTTTCTGTTAGAATCGATAAGGCATTTTGGTCCAATTCTTACACTGAAAACTTCAAAACAATGCGCAGCAGCACTGAAGAGATTTCATGTTGTTTAGTAGCACAGGGACAGCTCAGGAAAGGAGAAGTTCCCAAGAGCACCAATATGTTGTTTGAATTAAGTCAGGGAATTTTCTCATGATTTTTGGCATTCCAGTGGAAAAGGTTCACTTGCTGATAAGGAACCCATTTAAAAGAATGTATAATTCTGATGAGACCTTTGGTGGCAGAGCTTTCACTACTGCAGGACAGCAGAATAGCATGTGTTTTTTGAGGCAGGGAACACGCAGCTGGAGAACAAAAGACTTACAATTGCTTTTAAGCTATCTCAGAGCCCAGCTGGGGTTCAGTGCTTTCTTTTCTGGGGGTTAGTCCTCTGTCTTTACAGAAAATAATAATTTTGAGAGTTAATGGCTTCCCACTGATTCTAAATGAAAATATTTATTGTTGATTCTTAACGATTTATTTGGAGGAGGGAGATATGTATTCAGATCTCTATGACCAACAGAGAAGACATAACAGAATAAAAGCCAACAGTTAAGGCTGAAAATCTGATGGACTGTCAGAAGCAGGAACTGGCAGTATTTTAGAAGGGAGAGAGAGAGGATGAGTGCCATTTTACATGAGAATGTCTGACACTCGTACCTGAGTGATTTTGAGAGTCATAGTGTTTCTTCTTGTCTTTATATGCTGCAATCATATACAGGTAAAAATCAACTAACAAAGGGATAAAATAGGAAAGGTACTGGCTGAGACACTTCCTCATATGGAAAAACCACACCATACACTCTTCAGACTGAGATAAATGATTAGTAACGATCAAACACCACCTTCCTGCGCTGCTTTAATATAGGCTTATTTTTAACCCCTTCTAACTGATAGCAAGCAACACTGGTTAGTTACCCTTTGGTTGCTTACAGCTCATCTTTCCCAATGCACTCTGTCTCTGCCACTGTCCGTCCCGATCAGCTGCTAACAAGACGCAGGTGCACTCAGTAATAGCCCTGCTCTTTCACTGTTCGTCCCCCTTTCTGAACGATTACCATCAAACCTATTGTTCAGGGCAGCACAGCCCACTTGTAACCTGCCTAAAGAAGAAGTGATAGCCGCATCACAGAAAGAAAAGCAGGTGGGATGCGGAGATATTTTTACTCCTATGGTAGGAAATATTAATCATAAAGTGGAGAGTGGAAACCCTGAGGTTGCTTCAAAATGTTTTCAGGGCTGTTGGGCTGCAGACTGTGTGCCACCTAATGGAAGTGTTCCTTTTTAGCAGTGCAAAGTAAGTGCGTAATGTAGCTATACAGTGTTTGGCTGGGGGTTTTTTTGATGTTTTTCTGTGCTGTTCTAGCTTAGCATAACAACCTTAAGTGTGGCACAGTATTTTTCAGATTGAATAATTTATACTTTTATTTTTGCAGTGAATCTAGTGCTAATAGTACATGGACATTGTCAAGGGACATTTTAGCCTAATGCCTCCTTTTGTTTTATTCAGTAGGAAATTATTGCCCTGATATTCTCAATTACAGTAATTCAGAGAAAAATAACTGCATCAAATACTATTCTGTGGCATACAAAAATCAAGGCAGACACATGAATAAGAGAACTTTAGCTGGTCGGTTCTGCAATTTCAATATTAGGGTTTTTTCTCTTTCTTGCAGAAATAAGATGTTTGTGCCATAGTTGGCATCTGTACCTTCACACAACCTATACAAAAGCAGAGGCGTGAAGAAGGAAAAGAGGCAGGGAGGCTTTCAGAGAATGTGGAGGGAGGGACAGAAGATGTACTGGAGTGGAGGAAACAGGCTGAGATGGGTCAGAGACAGTTACTGGCAGAAAGGAGACCCATACGTTAGAGATGCCACACACACACATGTAACCTCTAGTGCTGCTTAATGATGGCTTGCTCTTACCAGAAGCTCAGATTGGGTTATGGACACCAAAATACAGCAGAGCTTTCTGAATGTCGAATCTTTTTGTCAGAGGATGTACCTGTCCCTCATGTATTTCTTCCAGACCTTCCGTGCTTTTTTCCCAGTTCCTAGACCCTGTCCCCAGCTGGTGACTTGTTTGTGCTATAATAGCCCTCCCTTTTCTTTATACTGGCAAAAGTCAGCAGCTCTGGGTAATACAAACCCGACTCTCTGGCTGTGCCCTGTTGCCTGAGTGCCTCTGCAGTTCTGGCCCAGTGACAGATCAGCCCCTTCATCACCAGCATAGGGGCAGTGTCTCATAAGGAAACATTTCCAGACTGTGTTTGAATTAAAAGCAGAGCTAATTGCAAGGTTTTTAGTTAACTGTTAATATGAAAATTTTTGCATCTAAATTAGCTCTATGTATCTGAAAGACAAATATTTAATCACTTTATTCTTCCAGTTCTGAAGTCCATCCAAAATCCCACTAAGCTGTATGGGAATTGTGTAAGGCCCCTGAGGCGAACAGAGGAGAGAAGAACGTAATATTACGTCAAATGCAGACTATAAAAGTTTCTGAGATCTGTTTGAAGCTCTGGGAAATAGATCACATTAGTGATAATGAACAGCAACAACAAAAAAGGCCTGTGAGAGAAACAAAATTATAAGATTTTTATTTTGCCTTGGGCAAAACCTACCAAAAATGGCTTTTTCTTTTTAGTTCAGAGGGAATAAAATCACCAAAAAGATCAGATCATGATGGGAAAGCACAAAAGCACACCCTGCATCAAATATGTAAAGGGTCACATAAGCATGATATTTTACCTACAAATACAAAATTAGATGTGGCAGAGCTGTAATGGTATTATATGAAAGTATGTGCTACTTTTGTTTGACTGCCAATATTTTACATGTATCAGACAGCTGCCTCTCCTTTGAAAGTATTTTTACAATCCCCTGGTGTGGTTATATGGCCACCTTCCAACTGAATAATCTCAAGGGCTTCCAAAAGTTACTATTATTTTCTTTTGTGGAGGAGAAGAATGTGAGTTATTCAGTGTCACACCTCAAGATAAACCAAGAAATTAGGAGCAGAAAAGCTCCAGTCCCTTTCTCCTAAACAGCAGGCAACATCACCTGCATCTGTATGCAATGGCAGGTCCTCTGAAAGACACCTGTCCTGTTCTGAATTGTAGTAGCTAGAAAGAAGATCACAGCAGAACAAGAGTGGTTCACTTTTCAAACAGTTGCTTTTTCTTTTTTCCTGTGGCTGAGAGCTCCTTGTTCTTTTCCTATACCTGGCATCTGGGCTAATAACCCACTAACACAAAAGAAATTTTGAATTTCCTGAATTCCAGGGGCAGACAGAAAAAAAAAACCTCAGTGAAAAGGAGCACTAATCTTACTAACAAAGAGTTACTCTCAAAGTTAAAATAGCTGGTTCAGTGCTGCATCTAAATGAGCAGATTTTGTAGTGTTCACTCTGTTTTCATCAGGCTGACCTGTGGAGCCCTAATTGTTAAGAAAAAGGGAAATTAAAAGGAGAAAATACTGTAGTCATAAGAAACAAGGTAGATAATCTGGTTTGGAGGCGAGCTGTTCTGCATCAATACAAGTGCACTCCACTGGAATAATATTCATTCTCAACTGACACACATAATAAATTAATTCTAAGTGTATTAAAGGTAATCTTATCTAACCCTTGATCTTCTATAGAAAATTTGTTCAGTCTGTTTCTCAAATCAGAAGTGATTTACACCTTGCATATTCATTAGGAACTGGGAACAGTGAGAGCTGAATGCTTTAGCAGTTCTCAGCTCCACCTAAGGGAAACAGCCTCTCTGCAGTGTACTGATTTCTGTGGAGAAAGAAACTCTAGGGCATATGGACTGCAGAGGGGTTGTGGTGGACTCTTGGAAGATGTCATGAAGTAAAACTACCCTTCAGGGTAGTTACAGACTTAGGGTCAGTCTTTTCCACTTAGGAGAGTAATTCACAGTCTAGTAGACAACATAGGGAGAAACAGAGTTTGTATTAGAATGATTTTATTACAGACATCATGTTTCATTGAGAAGCACCTGCCATTATTTATATGATTAGTTGTCTTTCCCCCATGTGGAACAAAAACTGAAGGCATTTTTCATCTGGTGAAGAATATCAGTGGAGGAGGAAGCGTGGCCCCCCTGAAGCAGATGGCACTGTGCTGTTTGCGAGCCGCTGACGCTGCCCGTCCCTCGCGGGCAGGCAGCGCAACACTTGCCTTTTGAAGGTGCAAAACATTGCAATCTTTGCCCTGACCCTCATAAGATGTAAGTAGCTGCAGATGTGCTTTACCAGCCTTCCCAAGCGGCCACTGCCAGGGCCCCGAGGGCATGCCCTCCCCTCCGTGGGGTTTGGCTGCCTGGGCTCAGGGCCAGATTTAATAACAAACCTTTCAGCCTTGAGAAGCTCAGCATATGCCCGCCCTGCCTTCACTCAGGAGCTGCTTTTAAACGGAGGCTCCTGCACTCGCTGTTTATCTGAGGTGTGTCACATGTACCGCTGTGCACACTCCTGGACCCCCCTGACCTCCACCCGCTGACTCGACTTTCCAGCTTGAGCTGGGACTTGCCTTGTCCCAGCAGACTCGCGTGGTAGCCTGGGCTCTCAGCAGAACCGGAACACCTCTGTTGACCCAGCTCTGCCTGGCGGGTTGTGCCTTGTTGGGCTGCTGCTGCCCTGCTGTTCCTGCTGCTCCCTGCAAGTCTATCAGAGCCAGGAGTGATGGTGCCAGAAGTGATTGTTTTTCTGAGATGGATATTGGGCCGTTACAAGCTCAGGACGTGTTCATACTCTTACCAAGAGGTCTGAGCATCCGGTCGTCACACACAGCATAGTTTAAATCCACTCCATGTTTGCTGCAAAAAGCTGGCCCTCTTCTCCGTTTTTCGATGCGTCAAAGTTGCTATGGAGACACTTTAATTTTAAAGCACAAGTAAATTGTTTGGGAAATCCACAGGTGCATTAGCTTCATTTCTCTATTGCAAAGGCAGAGCTATGAGGGCATTACTGGAATAGATAGATAGATGATAGATAGATGATAGATAGATAGATGATAGATAGATAGATAGATAGATATAGATATAGATAGATATTATGATGCCTGCCATCCTTGAATAACTTCTCTTTTCTGTAATCCAGGCTTGTTGAGTCTTCATGTAAATAACACTTGCAAGGAGAGGCTAGATAGAAAATATATGTTCTGGGTAAGGTGAAGGAATTTGGGAACATACTGTCACTTCAGGAAATAATAGGTTTGACAGAAAATATGTAGCTACCTAAATGGATGAAAGAGGCTTTTAAGTGTTTCTGAATTTTTACTAGTAAGAAATTGAGCTGGAGAGTTGAGAAATTGCAAGACTCAGCTTGAACTACCCCTTTTTACTAGCTGCTGAGGCAGTTTAAGAACACGCTTGTAACCCCTGTAACTTTGAATACAAGGGCAAATTCCCTGCTCTCTGTTCGAGGAGGAAACATAGAAAGTTGTATTTTGTTAAAGTTGGAATAAGGCTTTATATTGCAAGGTTGCATTATTTCCTCACAAGAAAACACTTCAAAAAATTTTGGTTAATTATCACTTAAAGTAATTATGACAAGTGGAAGCATAAGAGAGAATAGCATGAGGCCAGATCTCACTTTTATGTATTGCTGGGATGGGACTGAAAAACACTTCCAGGACCACAGCATATCCAAGTTTTTCCAGAAAGATCAAAAATTTCCCATTGAAAAAAGAAAAACTGACCCCAGGCTTAGCAATAACATTGTAAATCAAGAGCATTGCAACTCTGTGAAAGAACCCTAACAATTTGTTTTATTATAAACAAGCTTGAATATTTAGGTCTGAACTACAAAATTAAACAGAAAATGTATTCCTTGGCAGAACAATTTCCCCCCAAAACACTAGATTCTTCTAGTAGCTAAAACAGCTACACAGAGTTTTTCTAGAATGTAGAGATTTAACCATTTTACTGCGTAGTCAAGCCTCAGACTCCATCACTCAGGACAAACCTGGTGTGTGAGCTTCAGGGTGCAATTAGACCTACAGTATTGCCTTTTTCATTCAAATGATTGAAACGATTGTTTTTACCAAGATGGATGGCAATTGGACAGTGCAGTTCCTAAGGCTGAGTAATGGGTGCTAAGAGCCAATAAAAAAAATCTATTAAAAACTCAGAAATTGCTGCAGTGACTCTTGGTTTTCCAGTTCTCATCGGGGAGTTAAGGGGAAGAGAATTCAAATTAGGAAAAAGAGAATTGATTGCTCTAGACTTCACGTCTCTAAATGAAAGACTCGTTTGGGCTAGTGGCAAATTGATCAGCGGTACTTGTTTTCGTGATTATCGAGTAATCATGGACATGAAAGGTTGCAGGCAAATGCCACTGGATAGTAGATGTGTTTTGGATAACTGCACGTGGAAGAAGATTTAAGGAGTGAATCAGTGATTGAAAGCAAATTACCTAGAGATGCTTTCACAGCACGAAATGCTTAGCTACCAGCATCTTTTCTAAGCAGAAAAAGTGATAATACGCTTCTCTGCCAGGTGGGTCAACAGGTGAGAAGGAGAAAATTGCAGGAGAAAATGAAGGACATGGGGTAGGAACTCTCCATTTGCTCTGTTGCTACCCCTGGGGAAACAAGTGCAGCCCTCTTGAATGGATTTTTAAACGCAGTGGGATTACCACACTCCTTTTGAAGTCCAGTGCTGTGTGGCCCTTCCACGCAGTGAGACCTCTCCTCTGGGAACAGTGGAGGCTCAGGGCTCTTCTGAGAGGGGCTGCACAGTGATTGTTCCTACAGCATCCAGCCAGAGCTAACACATGTGGCCACTCAGGAGGGCTCATTAGCCCTGGCTCAGCACCGTGATAGCTGCAGTTGTGAGCCATCGGTTGGCGAGGAGCCCAGCTGCAGCACATCTGTTGCTGTCCATGAGACAGAGTTTTGCAGGAGATGGGAAGGAAAATCTCACACTGGGGAAAATGCAGGCTCGGTGCAAATGGTGTGAGTGATGAATTGAGGTTTCCCTCTCCCCAGTCTTTTGTCTAGAGACATGGCAGGAAAGTGTTGGGTGGTTGCATTAGGCAAGGTACACATGCATTGCTGCTGCTTCTGTTGCATGTTTGCTTTCTCTTGATGGCTCCATCAGTCAGACCCAACACATGAACTGAAGGAGCTGGAAAGCAGTTGCATCAGCTGCTGATGCTGCAGTAGAGAAACTGCAGCTAATGGAAGGATGGAGACCAGTCTAGCTCCATCCCATCTAAATCTGTGGTTGGTTTGGACTGTGTCCTGCAGCTTGCAGTTCTGTGTGGGGTTGTGTGGTCCTTAACAACACATTTGACGTATGCAGCTTAAGAACTGCTCTGGTACAATATGTTCTTTGCAGGACAAATACTGCCAGCTCTGCTACGCTCTTTGCTTACCCGTTTGTAATTGTCATGCGTGCTTTATCATGCTGCAGGTCTTTATGTCAAGAGCTGTGGGCAGTTCTGGATAGGTGAACTAAATTTTATCTAATTAAGCTAACAACATTTGCTGCTAACTGTGAAGGCTCATTATGAAATTCTAAAGGCTCTTATTAAAATACAGTGGATCAACTCCAAAACAAAATAATTGCTTTGGGGTTTGATGCCTGCCTTTTTTTTTGTTTTGTTTTGGTTTGGTTTGGTTTGTTTGTTTCCCTTGTGTATAATTGGATAATGTTACTTTAGAACATTGCTTATGCTAAGTCTATTTGGTTCTTTTTTTCAAGGGGTGCAAAATGATTCTGTCAAATAAAATTACCTTATTTTGTTGTAGCTGGAAGTATCTTGCCAGTGAGTTGTTATTATTTGTACTCCTGAGCTTTGTGATTTGATGTAGATGACCAGAAAGACCCTTCTAGGTCAATATGAAATAACAGAGCTGTTCTTTTTGGGGATGGATTGAAGCTGTAAAATCTTTTCATAATCAAGACAATGTTTTTGTCTTGCTCCATCTCACAAGACTCTGCCCGTAGATCTTTCTGCTCCAGTTAAATGGGAAATATGTTATGTTAGTTCTTTCAAAGGCTATTTTTACTGACCCTGATAACTGCCAGATCCAAAACTTTGAAAAGTTTCCCTTCTTCTGATCCAGAATATCTTGAAGAAGTTGTGACTATTACAGAGGACAACTTCCTGCCCAAAAGCTGAGTTAATGGAGAAACCAAATCAGCCAGCAAGACTGGAGTTTATATTGTGGAACTGTTTAATTCTCATTTCACTGACACTAACAATCAGACAGAAAATATCCTTGCTGAACTGTTGAATGTTTCAGTACTTAATGCTTTTCTTGGAATTTGAACTTAAGACACAGTGGCACAGGGATATCAGCAGACAGCAGAACTTCTTACCTGGATCCTTGTGTTCTTTAGCATTATCTAATTCGTGTAGGTTTTGTGTGCAGACTTAAATGAGATCTAAAGACTGAAATAAAAGTACAGCATGCAACTTCTCTGACTCTTGATTCAGTTTTCTTTCAGGTTACAGTATGAGTATGGCTGCTGCCTCACCTTTCGCACAGCAGTTCTTCATGCTAACCATTCACCATTTTCTATAATCCTGTAACCATGCATTTTTCAATTTTATTTTAACATAACACAAAAGACATGGCATGTCAGGATGATCATCAAACACAGGACTGTGAAACTCCTAAGCCTTGATTTGACTGGTTTGAAAGCAGGCATCCAGTTCAGTTTCAAATAAAAGAGGCACAGTGTTTCTTGGTTTATGCCAACTTTTCTGGCACCTGAATTTATTTAGAAGAAACCTCGTTGTACCAAGGAGGAGGGCAGAACGGGGAGAAGACACAGACACCATGTACCACCAAAGGACATTTTCATTCTTCTCTCTGATCTCTGAAGTGGAAAGTGGGCAGAGTTCAGTCCTGAGATGACCCTGGAAATTGAAAGGCCATGGACTCTCCTTGCAAAACTTTCTTCTAGGTGCAAGGCAACTATCTACAACTACCTAGCAACTGTCTTTGGCTATCCCCAAAATGTCTGCCTACCTGCAGTAAATACAGGGCTTTTACGAGCTTTTCACATCCTCTGGCCATTTTAAGAGACATAAACTTCTTCTGTGGTTATTTCCCTGAACTCTCTTGGCTGAGAGCCCTGCAGAAACATGTACAGCTCAGCCTAATGTTTTTACTGTTTAAGCTTCTGCCTTCTTTCCAACTACTTGAACTGCTTTATTCAAATCTCCACAAGTCTACAACAGAAAGCAAATACCTCCCAGAAAAGCTCATTAGACCTGCCATCCATCCCCAGTCTTTCAGGGAGGGCTATATGAACTAGCACCTCTTGTACCAGCAGAAGTGAGCACTGGTTGTGTAACTACCTAACAGTGAATGGAAGAAAGTGAACACTGTTTCTTTTGACAAATATTTGCAAATCTAATGCAGTTATTCAGAGAATCTTTATCCAGGTCGTTTTCACATGAAAACATTCCTTCTTCAACTCACACTAAACAATTAGATGAAGAAAAGAGCTTTTCTTAGACATTAATGACATTCCCTGGAGTTGCCCTGTTTCTGCCTTCTCATACAACTTGGCCTTGAAATGTGGGGGGTTTTTTCAGTGGTAAGATTATGATAAAGTAAATGCCTGAAGGAGTAAAAAAGAGAAAGATTCTAAATTCTCTCTGGTAGCCTGGTTTCATCTCACTCAGAGTTAAACACCTGCAGTGAGCCATTAGGCATCTGGGTAGCAAGTGAGAGGCTCTGAAGAAGTGGAGGTATGTAATTCTACTTCTTGGTCATGGTGCTTTTGCAAAATTTCCTGCCTCTGAACCTGGTTCCTGCTGTAGCCAGTTGGGAATCCCTGTAGGTTTCACCTGAGTTTGCAGAAAGACTAAGTTCTGCTTAGCTTCCCAGCATGTTTTCCTATTTTATTACCAGAATCTTAATAAAGGGTCTTGCAGCATATGACTTGATTAATTACTTCCTTGATTCTCAGTCAGTGAAGGTCAGACTGTCCTAAGAGGAGGAATGCTTGCAGAGAATATAACTGACTGTTGTGGGCAAAACACGCTGACCTTAATGAAGCAGAGATCACAATCATATAAAGAAAGGCAGATAATAAAGATAAAAATGAAAAGGTGAACTGTTTATAATCAAAAATTTTGGACTACAACACAAATAAAATAAATAAATGAAGGAATAAAGGCAGCCTCTTCTGATGTACTTAGGTAGTTCCTTTGCGTTTTAGCATTTATGTGTAAAGGCACTCCACACAAAGGGTGCTTTAACAAAACTCCTTTGATACATTAACTTTATATAATAATTACATTTTGAAGTAAATTATGATTGGAAAAAATATTAAGTCAAAATTTCTATGCATTACACACACATATATAAATGTATAAGACAAACTGATTTTCTTTTGAAGATACCAGGCTATTAGTGCAACGTGATTCACAACAGAAACGAAACTGCCCCCTTTTTTTTTTGTTTTTTCTCTCAGAAACCATCTTGAAAGAACTTTAATCTCCTACATGGGCACACACGAGTGCCCTTAAAGCTTTGAAATTTACAGTTTAAAGTATTGCATGGGAAAAAAGAAATGGTGGGTCATTTTAACAGATAGGGTGATCTTTTGTGAAAGGCTCTAGGAGGTTATGGTCTGTGTCAAGAATTGTCAGTTTCCAAGATATGTAAAGGAGAGTTAACAAAGGAAAAAGACGTAGGTGTCTGGGTTTTTTCCATGTCGTGATCTGGATATGCCAAAATATTGTCACTATTTCTTACAATTGTTTCTGTATCTTCTTATTTCTCTTCTTCTGTACTTCATATTAGCAACTTTGACACAAGTATAGTATTTTTCAGCAAAGTGAAGTAAGAACTTAGATAAAACTTGTCTAGATTTTCAGATAACTGAAACACTTTAGGTAATCCAGCATTCAGCTGATGTTCAGGATTCAAAAGGAGCAGTTACACTTCTGCAAACTTCAACAGGTTTTGGTCACAAATCAACGACTCTTGTCTGCCCATTATTGTTTTCATTAATGTTTCATAAAGTTATGAAATTACTTTTATGCAGTTTCACATTGAACACACATGAGAGTTAAATGTGATAAATCCGTCAGTGGCTCACAACTAGAATGATGGAAATGGAGGGAATTCCTGAAATGCTGGTACATTGTTAGCCATAAACTGCACAGCTCTCACAGAACTCAGAAAGTTTCAGAGAATATTTGTTGTGCAGTTTTCGTGCCTCGATACTTGCAAATATTTGGATTTATACACGGGCAAACTGTAAAATACTGCTGAGATAGCAGCAGCTCTGAAGTTCAATCTTTGGTTTGTTTTTTCAGTAACAGCTAGCAGAACACACATCCAAATTATAAGTTGTTCATAATGGCAGACACTTTGCCCTTTGGAGAGTATGAGTTGGAAAGAATGAGTAAAAGAAATGGGGTTTTTTAAAGAGTCTTCATTACACTGGAATTATTTTTCTTTGGAAACTCATTTCCCTTGCAAACTCACCTTCAAGAGCAATATTGTGGTGATCTAAGTCACCATAAGTTTTTCATTTTATATTTGAAGATGTTACAGATTTGAAAACCACTACAGAAATTAACATTTCATAGAGTGGAAAGCTAGAGATGTGTATACAAAACCCCCCAACTTTTATTTTTCTAAACCTACAAAGACTTCTCGTTTTAATACTCGTAAATGTTAACAGTAGTCGTGAACAGCACATGCAGATACCCTAGTCTATAGATTACAAGAGTCAGTGTGTTAGGAAAACATCCAACTGTATGCAGCTCTAATTGTATTTCACATTGGTCTTTCCGTGTAATTTTGCATAGAACACTTGAGCTCTTCCTGGCTTCAAGCTATACAGGAATTAGGTAGTCAAATGAGTAACATGCCCTGACCATTCCTCTGGCCTGTTCAAACAGCTTTTTTTTTTGCATCTGTAGTTATCTTTCAATAAGCCTTTTCACAGTTTTCCCCTCTAGAAGGCTTCTCCAAATTAAGGACATTATTTAGCCTTAACACTTGGTCTACGAAGTGTTGGAGTTAAATATTCAGATGGTCTAGTAGCAGGTATTAAGTCGATATATTCATAATTATCTGAGGAGTTGAACATCACTATTTTCAAGATTTCTGAGGGGGCTTCAGTTTATGTAATTTTACAATAAATGAGTGCTCAAAAATTAGAAAAACCTATCCTTTTTTTGGAAAATAGATGTAAGTTCTGTAAGCAAAGATTTAGTACATTATTGTCATTAATACTGGTGCTTATTTAGAAACAAGGCAGCTATGTAATATGAGCACAATAAAGGCCTCTTTGTGACTGAAACCCACTACAGATGTAAAAATAAATATATTTTGGGGTATTCATAAAATAAATGTTATGAAAATGTGATTTTGTTTAATATACCACAATAAAAATCATTGCCTAGTGTTAAAACGTAATTGGAAATGACAGTGGTGTATTTCCTGTTTATTGAAGGGCTTACTCCTGCCGAATTTTGCATGAAGCTCTTAGTAACCATTAAATTTGAAATGGAATCAGTCCTCTCTTCTGCCCCTGAGATGAATCTTACCATATTTATCAAAAGCTGGAGCTGGATAAACGATTGAATAAATGAATGGAATTTACATTCATATAGCATCTTTCATCTGCACAGGACAGCAAGAAAGTTAGAAAGCAAAAAAAAAGGAAATTTCTTTTCAAATTAAAATTAGTATCTTTGCTAAGCAGCGAATGGTGACTGATGTTTATTATTAACTATTCCAGGAGGGGGAAGATAAGAACTCTGCTGAAATAATCTGACTCAGAGTACATCTGGTCAAAGAGTGGGGTTTATTATTTCTCATTCTGAAACGGAAAACAACCTGTTAGCTGTGAAGTAGTCATTGGTACCGCCGGCTAGCTCATATAGCCATTGCAAATGGGACATTTCCTCAGATGACCTCTGGACCTCCAATGGTGATTAGTCATCTCACTTTTAAATTTATTTATTTTTCATAAATTATGGAAAGAAGAGCAAGTCTCAGAAGGCTTAGGAGGAAAAACTACTTTAGCCCCTTGTAGAGAGATTCACAGATTCGGAGTTCAAGTGATCTGTTTAATGAGTATGCTGGAATGGTTTTCACAAACTACCTGAGGTTGGTTTGAATCTGTCATCAGAAAAAGCCTGGACCTGGGAGCAGACATGAGGCTGCTCTCTGGTCTGGGCTCTGTCTAACATGGGCACATCAGATAGCTGCTGGAACAAAGCAGAAAGGAAGCTTCAGAGAGGCTGCCAAATCTGCCAAACACGTCTGTGTGAAAGTCTGTTCGAGAACATCCTTGTCCAAATTCTCTCCAAGGATATGGGGGTATCAGCAAAGAGTGGATATAGACCATTCTCAAGAGGTAGTGTGTCTCAGCAGGGCTTAGATGTCCAAAAGCCTAATCCACTCACATGTTCAATGAGAAAGATAAATTATGTAGTAGAACAATATTACAGGTTGTTTGGATTAATTTCCTTGAATAACATAGATAAAAACTGCTGCTCACTTCTGGATAGTTGTTTATAACAACTCTTATGCCCTTTATTTGATTAAAAGCCTCCTGATTCAGTTATAGGCCTAAGAAATTATAAAAATAGAAAAAGTATTAGCAGTGAGTACAAAAAAGCAACAGAAAATTGTTAAGAGTTATCACTGGGAAAATATACATGTAGAAGAAAACATTTTTTTCAGGTACACCTGAAACCTTAACCTTGTTAGTGATGTTCTGGAAAACAGACACTGAAAAAAATGTGGATTTATGTTCTCTGTTGGAAAGTCTGTCCTCTCCTGGAAAGCAGCAGAATGATATACACAGCAGTGAAGATGATACATTGGTATTTTACGTCATTAATTATATGCCAGCACATCAGTAACTACAGATTATACAAACCAGCAATTACTAAATATTTCTAAATGTACAGTGTCAGATAACTTGCACCTAATGGTATTATAAGAACTGGAAAAGTTCTCTCTACCATAAATATTGATTTTGAAGCATATCTTTGCATTATGAAAACATAAGAGCTCTCAAAAAAATTCACTGTCAGGCAAATATTAATTGAGAGAATAAATGGGAAAACGTGGTAATGTCAGACTATTTATTCATACACTGATCCTTCTTGAAGGGATTTGGATTCAATCAGAAGAGAGTTCAAGATTAGGGATAATTAATGCCATATAATTAAGAGCAGCTTTCATGGTTTTGTGAAGTTTTTAAAGCTTTGTTGAACTATTCCTGTAGCATGTTAGCAGATCGCACATTTAGCTGATAAAACCAGCTGTAATGATATGTAAACTCAGGGTTCTGTAACACACTAATCTTAATACCCTCCAAGTACAGTCAGAGAATTTCAGTTTTTTAAATGCTTTGTTCCAATCTGAAATGAAGTCAAATTCTGAAATTCCATTTGTGGAATGGAATTATCATTTTCTGCATAGTTTTAGAATTTCAAACCTTTCCTTCATTTAATAAGAGAGAAAGGAATGTTCTTTTTGTGCAAAAAATAATGTGATACTTTATTTCAAAACCTTCAGTAGGTACAATTTTCTTGCCACTAGTACTGGAAACTTGCATGGGTACCTTGACCTAAGTTTTATTTGGGGAGGTTTTTGAAGTTTGTTGGGGCTTCAACTTCTGGACAAATTAGGATTTCTCCGAAGGCCAGACTGTACTTCTGTATTTGTGCAGTTCATTGTTTTGTGCAATGAGAAATGCCACTGAAATGAATAGCTTTGTTTCCAAAATTAGTTTCAAGACTAAGGGAGCAAAGAATCATGCCTCTGATGTTGCAAATGAATGGGAATTCCCCATATCTTAAAAGTTAACTAAGTTTGACATTCCCCACTGATTTAGATCATCCAGATACTCTGGATTTTGGTCTTTCTTGTACTATATCAGATACATTCCCATTAAAGAGGTCCTTATTTCCAAGACTGAAATAAGGAAGGCTAGAAAGAAATATATATATATATGTATTAATTGGATGGTACTATTAAAGAAAAAAGTCATTTTAGTCTCTTCCAATTTTTTTCTGCTTTATAACGTAATCTGGAATTACCAGTGCATGAGATGAGAAAGTATCACAACCCACATTTCCTGTACAGCAAAATATAATGATTTAAACCTTTTACAGACAGCTGATCATATGAATAAGAATAAATTAAATTGAATTACTTCTAGCCTCTAAGTGCATGCTTATTGATACTACCACTGGTCATTTAGTGTTTCACTTTTGGTGGTCATGCTTATCTATACACCTTGGGAAAAGCACGGAAATATCATCCTTTGACATACTATAATGAGAAATTATTTGGAAACACCTGAAAAATATTATTTCTGCTTTTTTTTAAAGTAGAACTTGAATAATGCTACTGCAATCAATACGCTAAGTCTTCAGCTTCCATGGGTACAAACTCTCAGGGTGCTTACTGGATTTCTGGTGACAGAAGGAATTTTTCAATAAAGAAATAGAAATAAAGAATAGCTGGTAAGTGCAAGCAGAAGTTGATCTGTATATGGTGCTCTTCTTCAGATGTATTATCTTCTGAAGAGTGTTGATTCACTTAGAGGATACGGTAAATAAACTCTCATAATTGATGGATATGGAATAACTCAGAACATTAATCAACAGTACAGTTGACTGTAAGCTGGTAAATCTGAAGAAGGTGGTTTTGGTAACCTGTGAAGTAGTCCTTTAATCTCTTCACACCTCCTTTATTTAGTATCCTAATTTAAAACACAAATAAAAATATTATTCTCATACCTGTTACACTGAGTAACCACATACTTCATAAAAATAAAGGTTTTTTTAACACCAGTATAATGTATGTAGGCCTGAACCCTGATAAAACAAATAAATCTCATCTCCATGCTTGAGAGAGCATAAGCTTTTAAACATGAGTTTCCAAACCATAAATATTTCAAGTTTCTGTAGAAATAATCATGCCAAAAATATTAAAGAGCTATCAGAAAAAGCAAAAGAGTAAAAGGGGCTGATGACTTGCGCTAGGAGTTTGTCCTGGTAGCCATTGCAATAGTTTCTGCACTGACCCACTTGATTTTAAAGAATAGTCACTGCAGTGTTTTTAGGACCAAAAAAAAAAAAAAAAATCTGGACGTGAAGAACATCATACTCAGTGTGCTGATATAACTGGATGGTGCAATGACAGATATGAAGTGTTTCAGCTTATGTCTGCTCAGACAGCCCAGCCTCCTCTAGAAGTTCAGAAGATGCTGTAATGCACCTTGTATTCACATGTGAAACTGTCCCTGCAACTCAGGATTTGTGTCCCAGAACTTGGATTTGCCTTCTTGCAAAATCAGTCCAGTTCTCAAAACCTGAGGCTTGATGCTCAATATGTGCAGCATAAAAGGACAGAAGAGGATGCTGGGCAGAAGCTTCTGCTGTATATCTTGTGTTCATATGAAAGTAGGTGCTGGAGGCATCTCTTCTGTTTGTAAATCAGTGTCTCCATCGCATCCCCATTCATGTGTCTTACCGACACATGCAAAAAAGTTTCTCTGCTTCAGCCATAGAGGATTTTCACAGCTCCATAGATTCTGTTGTACCTATTCAAGGTACCTGAGAAAATGTTGTCAGCTACCAAACTCTCTCTGTTTGTGGACCCTTGAGGTTTCATTTTACCGTTATGTAAGGCTGCTGAAGGCCTCCAGAGAGTGAGGCTTACAAGAAAGATCGGGACAATCTTTTTAGCAGGGTCTATTGCAACAGAGCAAGGAGTGATGATTTTAATCTAAAAAAGGGGAGATTTAGACTACAGAGAAGGAAGAATTTTTTTACAATGAGGGTGGTGAAACACTGGCACAGGTTGCCCAGAGAGGTGGTAGAAGCCCCATCCCTGGAAACCTTCAGTGTCAGGTTGGACGGGTCTCTGAGCAGCCTGATCTAGTTGAAGATGTCCCTACTCACTGCAGGGGGTTGGGCTAGATGACCTTTGAAGGTCCCTTCCAACCCAAAACGTTCTAGATTCTACGATATCTTAGATTAAGAATCTGTTTAATTTCATCTTGCAGAGAAGCCGTCCTACACTTTCAATTATTCTTTTTGAGTTTTTCTGTACCTTTTTACTGTAACTTTTTGAAATTGAGATCACCAGAACTTTTGGCAATATTCAACTACAGATTTAATCCTGTTTCATGCATTTAATAACAGCCGTTGTCTCATTTAACTTACGTGACAATTTTAAATTGAAAAGCTGTCATTTGATGACTAAGTGTTCCATTAACAGCTCATTAATATCAGCTGTGAAAACACAGAGGCATTAAGATCAACAAGACAATGCTACAGATTGCTGTATAACAAGTGAAAATCAAGTGAACTAAGGTCTGGTAAAGGGTTGGTATTGGTGTATAGGTTTTACTTCCATACGGAACAAACAGGTGAATTCACAGCATTCATGAGAGCAGGCATGTACAGCCAGCAGGCTGTGGCTTTTGGTTGGAACTGATCAGACACCACAATCAATATTTTTTTGTGCTAATAGGTTTGCAGTTGTTTTTCTTAGCTTACTGCTCAGCTTCCCACAAAGCTATGTTGTTTTGTCCAGAAAGGTAATAATAACTTGAAACAAGAGATGAAGAATAAAAGAAAAATACCTAAGTCAGTAATCCATCAAAATAGTACGCAGGACAAATCAATGCCTAATCTCTTTTCAAATATGTTTGCAGTGCTTTGGTGCATCAAATATTTAATTTTAACTGCAAGTAGCGTCTATCACTAGGCCTTTCTGAGAGATAAAATGAGACATTTTCCTCATGGATAAAGGGAGTCACAAGAGACGTAAGAAATAATATTATGTAGGCAGAGCATACAATACTCTGAAATATTTCTGGCTTAAATGTATAACAGGACTAAAGTAGTTTAGAGAAACAAATGGATGTAAGAATGTGGAGAGCCAAAGCACGTAGCTCAATGAAGGGTTAAGGTGCCCCTGGACCTGCAGTGGACAGTATCTCTGTCAATGGACCAAGTACTTCCAGATGATGTGGGAGAACTGGCATCTTGTTTCAAGTAAATTATCTCTTGCTTACAGACCTGACTGATCCATTGAACCTGGCATATAACTTGGAAAGCAAATATATATATATTGATGAGATGGAAGTATTAATGAACTAGGTGAAAAAATCATTTATCAATTATCTTGACTGAATGTAACATTGCAGAATGCAATGATAAAATAATGTTCGAGGGAAAATATTTTACAGTAGGATAGCTCATGCTTCGTGTTAAAAAAAATAAAGCTAATGGGAAAAATAATAAAACTACCCGAATTCCAACGTATAAAATTTAAATACAGGTCCGAGTAGACGCAAAATGAATTCACAAAGCAACGTCATACTTTACCCCCAATGAACAATGCAGGTTTGGGGTTGTTTTGTTTTGTTTTGAGAAAATATCCCCATATTACTGTATGGCATTTAATTCATCATGTAAATAAATGAGCATTATGCTGTCAGAAACACTGTTGCTCTTGAGCCTCTCAACAGTTTCCAAAACATACTGGAATTTAGGATGCGGATTACGACTCCGCCAGTGGAAGCAGTTCTGTTTCTCTTCCTTGTATGTCTGGAGAACCTGCTAATTGTATATACTTTTATTTAACTTTGAAACACCTATTTCGGTGGTTTGTATTGGCCTGAAAGAGTGTTTCATTAGAGCAAGAGACAGCTCACAGCCTTTTAAACTGGGGACAGTGCTGAAGTTTTTGTGCTTGGGCAGCTGGAGCTAAACAGTTTAGGAGAAGCAGAAGAAACTGAGGTGAGTCCAACTTGGAAGATGGTCATGCTTTGGGCAGGGGACTGAAGCAGGTTACCTTTCAATCTAGGGTGTCCTGAGATGGTACATTACATTGCTCATTTTCAGGAGGCAGAGCCGGGCCCCGTGGGTAATGTTACTTGAGAATGGAAGAGGCAAATTCTGATCTAAAGTAATGCCTTGATGCAGTGGGGAATTGTGTATATGTGTCTATAATACAGCCTCTGAAACTGAGATATGAATACAGCAAGTAGGCAAAGTGTTGCTTTCATTCTGCTTCTATCATTCTTGGACAGATTGCACAGCCATCAGAGAATCCATTGACTTATAAATGCCTAATGGGTTCTTGATTGTGTTGATCAGTAGGATAAGGATGCTGGATTGTGCCCTTCAGTGACCTGAAGCTGTGACTTCATCAACTTTTTGTACTTCTGGACAATATAGGCAGCCTGAGTGATGACATCTAAAGGACAGATTGTCCATTAATGCCCATGCTAAGATACAGTTTTCAGGTGCTTTTAACTACAGCTGTATAGTAAGTGATTTTTTTTTCCTGGCATTTTCAATTATCATCAAAAAGTATTCAACCTGGGTTAAATAAAAAATTTGGCCTTGAATTTACTTCTTTAATGCTTTCAAAGAAGTAGCAGAACATTTCTTAATTTTTTTACAGTGAAATAATCTTTTTGGGAGAGTGACCAGATTTTGAAAGTAGGTTCAGGAAGCAGAACACAGAAAAAGTGAGACACCTCACTACCAAAAGGTCATCTGAGGGACCACAGAAAGCCTGGATTTTCTAATCACTGCCTGCCTTTATTTTAAAGTTCCCTTCTATCTGAAATTAGGCATGGCACATGACCAGGTCTTCATTAGTCTTAGTTAAGTTGGGCAAATAGTTATTATTTTTAAATCAATCTGATCAATTTAATCAATATAATTATTGTGATCTGAGTGGATTTTGTGTAGGAAATCCTAAACACAACATTTTGATCCTTATTTTTATTTCAAACAAATCTTCAACAGGAATGAAAACCCTAAAAGAGATTTCTGTTCCTGAATCTAATTTTTTTTTCAAGATTGACAAAGAAAAATACCTAACTCTACATATAATTTTGTCTCCTTAGAGACATTTCTTTTTTTTTTTTATTTTCATGCTTGCTCCAAGCTGATATTTTTGGGAAACTAGGAGCAAAGCATTGTTTTTCAGAGTAAAGACTTTGGGGGCAGAAAGAATAAATTGTTTTTGTTTAATTTAAATTCCTGCAGCCATTTTACTGTGCCACACTGAGGGCTAAAAGTTTCCTGTCAACCTGGTAATTGTGGTTGGTTTTTACCAGCTGGGGAATTTTTGACTGAGAGATTCACGTGTGTCCTGCTATTGTTCCTCCTTTCTACTTTCCAGTTTCCTTTTCTGTCTGCCGGACAAAGCACAAAGCTCACAAATGGGACAAGGACAGGGCGGAGGAGACCAGGAAATCCCTATCACGTAATCCCTCATTGCAACTGATCTCTGGTTTTGAGTCATTATTATTTTGTTGTCGGTAAATAGATGAATAACTATAGGCAAATGTTCACTATACCTTCCAGAAATGTTGTTTCATAGAAATGGCAGTCCTCTATTTGCTAGGAGTTATTCTTCTAAGTGAGGCCTGATCATAAAATTTTTGATAAATGCTGCCAAAGACAAAGTAATTTTGTGTTGGAATTTCTGTCTACTAAAATGTAATACTTTCTAACCTTCAGTTTCCTACGTATTTAGCAGTAACACATGCAAAGTCACACTTTCAAGAGTTAGAAGAAGCTAGAATGCTATTTCCCAAGGATACATACAGCCAGTGCTTAGAGAATTATCCAGTGCTTTTTAGGCAAAGACATTTCTGTCTAGCGAACCCCTGCCTTGACTGATGCAGAAAATGGAAGGTTGGTTGTCAATGAGGTAGAAGGTTATCATTAGATATGTCTTAATTTTGATAGCTAAATGCTGCAGACTGGTTTCCATGCTTGTTTCTAGCACACAAATCTGGTGGTGATATTGAACAAGTCGTATAAATGACATTATTGATAGGTCACTAGTATCTTGCTAGTTTGCAGAGTATTTGGTAGCCCACGGATACAGTCGTTGAGATCTGTAATTGGAGCATTGTGGCAGTGCAAACACCCTGACTCCTTGCACAGATCTTGCACAAAAGACAGGACTCTGCAGAAGCACCCGATAGACATCAGGTTCTACCCGCCCAGGGTTATTTGCACCCTGGAGTCTAGGTCCCGTTAACTGCCCCCTTGTCTGTGTGGGCTGAACATGACCATAGCTAACACTCGACCAGGGTATAAACAGAGCCCTGATGGAAAACCATGTGTGAGTTGGTTCTCCTCGGAACAGCAGGCTGTGCAATTGGACACGCTCCCCTCGGATCGGGATGCTGATGGAGGATACTTCCCCAGGACTCCCCTTGGATTAGGACACTGTCCGAGCATATCTCCCTGGGATTGAGTGACCCTCACCCTGGCATTGGTGAGTGACCCTCTAAGTATCTCTAAGTGGGAGATTCTCCCTTTATATCAGTGAGCTGTGCACACTGTGGTTCATCTTCCTTAGAGAGTGTTCTTCAGTGTTCAGCAATCTGTAGTGCAGTAATAATTCCCAACTGACATCGGAACCTGTCATTAATTTGGTCAGTTGGAGTGTCAGGGAAATTTGATTGTAATAAATCCATGGTTTTTGGATAGCTGCTGCTGTCTATTTTGTGGGTGCCTCAGCGATAAACATATAAAAAAAAAGTTCAGCTGCCTGAAAAGCCAGTCCTGCAGCATCTCAAACGGGTCATTTTAAGTTAATGTGCACTTGTGATATTAGTGTCATTTTGCTATAGTTCCCCCTCTGGAAAATGGGAACGCGTAATACAACAATCATATCCCATAAAGGTTAAACTCATTTTTGATGGGTGCAAATGCTGCATGGATGATCCTCAAAGAAAATCCAATTAATAAATCAATAATTCTTTATTCACAGCACTATTCAAGTAACATGCAGTAAATTAGCAGTAGGGCCGCATGATGAACAAAGGGAAACAATAAAAATGTATCCAGACTACACTGAATGAGACAGGGTAAAAAGCTTTTACAAATATTTGCTGTAGAAGGCAAATATGGCCTCAAAACAGTGGTGTCTTGCATAAAGTGGGCAAGTTATGACTGCACAGATAAACACAGGAAATGCAACCACAGAGTACATGACCTATTAGTGCCTTAACATTCTTCTCGTTAAATTTTGTTGCATGTAATTAAATATCTATTTTAACAGAATTATCAAGAAATTGATAGCAGATTGAGGTGGCACAAGTTGCACTTCCATTGATACAACAGTAAAACAAATGACAAAGTTAGAAATTTACCGCAAAGATCGTGTTTGAAAGAATTTGGGGATCTTTTAACAAATAACATGTTCATTTCTAGCTATTTCTGCACTGACTCATGCACAAAGCTCGGGTATAGTATTGTGCTATATATTAACTTACAGCAATCTGCTAGTTAGTAACACTGTGATAAGGAATGTTAAAGATGAGGTATAAATTTAGAATGGCATTGGTTGTTCATGAGTGAAAGCATTAGGCCAAAGAAGAAAACTCAAGGATAAATTTCAGTTTTTAACACAGGTTTCCTTTGCAGTCTTATAGCCTGAAGTCTTCCTGTGTGATTGTCTAAAATTTTGCACTTGTTATCTATTCAAAGATTCAGGTCATCTTCAGCATCTCTAGGAGGAACAGTTTTTCTGACTGATGCAACTAAACTTCAATACATCTGTTTAGAACTTAGTCCTTGACTTACATATTCAGGTTTCTCCACCGAACTACTTGAAGAAAATAAGAATCAATCTGGTGCTTTAAAATTGTAAAGTGACATTTGTACAAAATGTTGTTCACTGCAATTGTAATTACCACCCATCTCAGTTCTGCAATAATTCCATTGTCTTGCATTCCTTCCCCCTTTAGAACCTTTACTGTGATTGCAAAAAAACCACTGAAGTAAATCTTTCTAATAAAGTCTGTCAAATTGCTTTTGCAAATTTCATGGCTCTTCAGTGAGACACTGAGATCCTTTTTTTGGAACATATTCCCACTCAGGCTACTAGAGCGCAGGTTGTATGTTTCTCTTGTGGCCAGTAAGAAACAGGTAGTGATGAGCAATTCTTATTTTAATTAGCTGACAAAATCACATAGCAAATGAGATTGTCCTTTTTGATAGGCATAAACTGTTGGTTTTGCTTTTTCAACTTTGGAAATGAGAAAATGTAAAATATTTAAAACAATGGTATAGAATATGAAGTGGGATAAAATAAATTAAATTTTTAGAATATTATTCATGTTTTAAAATATACAGAAGAGACTCCTTTACATTGGCCAATCAAAGCAATAGGTGGAGGTAATAATTAGTAAGAGATTCGAGTATTACTGACTTTACATGACAGAAAATATAATTATAACACAGGTTTGTTAAATTTCCCCCCCATCTTTCTCAATGTGTCTATTGCTTGTTACACAGCCTCAGAAAAGCAACCTGTAACTGCTCAGAGGACAATTACAAGGATTTTCTTCCCATATATCACAATGGTTAAGAAAGGATGGTCCCATCTGTACTCTTCATTACATGCATAATCCTGTATGCAGTGATGGCATTGATGTGTTTCACTGCCCTCCATGGACTTTTCTTAATTTCCTCAAGGTGGTAGGAACAGAAGTAAAAATAATCTATTGACACCTTGAATGGGATTTGGACGGTTAAAGATAGCTATTTATGGCTGGTTTTTATGCCTTTGGGTCTCTCCACTGACTTCCAGTTGATGCTCCAGATTCCTGTAAATCTCCTGGAGTTCCTATGGCACACCTGCCACTGTGGCATCCTAGCCAGAAGAATAACATCATCTCAGCAGGGAGATGAGAACTTTCTGCTGGAAATATTTAGGGGCTGGCACTTGTAATGCTCACAGTAAGACAGAGACAGAGTAGACCATTTCTTAGCTCCTTATGTAGCTTAGAATATCCATTCATTCTGTCTGCACTTCTCAGCAAATAAGAAAACGTGATCACATCTCCCAGCCATGAAACTGTTGGGCTCTAAAATTTTCCTAGGCCCAGGTAATAGTTGCTTGTTCTTCAAAGAAGTATTATTCTGTTCGATTTCATTTGGAAGTCATTGGTTTAATTTAAAATAAAATTCAAGTTTTACAGCTGAAAAGTTGCTCCAGAAATTTAAACTAAAGAATAAAAATCATTCTTTACCGAAGGAGTCCTGAGGCAATTCAGCAACGATGACAGGCAAAAGTGCTTCACATTTGAATCTCTTTGGAAGATCTGTTATGACAACTTATATATTACTCTAAATGGTCAAATTATGCCTCTTAACACAAACATATAGATCAATATTTATCCGTGTTGATCAGATATACTAAAGAACTTGTGCTACAGAACTATAATACATAACTTATCTGGGTTCAAAAGGCGTATAAAGCTCAACCTTTTGAATTTCAGGATTGTTAGTCTGTAGCATAATGTCATTTTGGTGCTATAATCAGAGATGCTAGATGACCTTAATGCATGTGCTGTTGATTTATAACTTTTAATAATCCATCTGAGTTTAAATTCTGTGCTTGATCACTGCAATTTTAATGGGAGCCAAACACTGAAGCTACAAGAAAATTTTCCTGGAAAAGATTGAAGGAAGATACATTTTCCTCGCTGCTGCAGCTGCCATACAGATGGTGAAGTGACCAAGGGACCATATGGAAAAAAGGTTGGTTTTTTGATTTTTCCTTATTAGGAAGAAAAATCAAACTCAATAGCTGAGATGGGAGTCTGCATAGCAAATCTATACTCTGAGAAGTAATGGAGGGAGAATTCCTTTTCTGCATTTGTATCTTGTAGCCAAGTAAGGGATGCCTTTAAAAATACCTGTTATAAAGCTAACTAAGCTTCTTCTAGCTAATCATAATAATCTCATTTGGTATGAAAAAAAATTGTCCTAAGAAATATATATAATCCACAAGTGTACTTGGCTTGCTTTAAGGTGTGGGGTTTTTTTTCTCAGAAGGTTATAGAACTGGTGATTCAGATTTGGGGTCATGTTACAAAGGCTCCTGAGGTATAAATTCCTATAAAGGCAGCCTTCCTTATTACTGACAGACTCTACCAGTGCTTTGCTGCACTCACTTAGGGTGTGAGTCCTACTGCTGATGAATCCTGGTTTTCTCTGGTTAGATACGTTGAGAGCAAGAAGTAGTTTGTGTTAAAGGAGGAAGATATTTATGATATTGGCCCTTATGCTACATGATCTATGTGCACAGAAAGATCACCACTGAACATATCCAGACTTGTGGGGCAAGTGGGCTCTGAATTCCTAGGAGGTTTTGACATATACCCAAGCACACTGAATATTTAGTATCATAAAAGCAGCAATTATAGAGTCTATTTCAATATGAAGGAAGCACTGACCATGATAAGGAGTATTTTTTACCCCTTCCCCTCATTGTGCTAGAATTAATGGAGCCTTGCAATGGCTTCGATATGACTAAAAGAGTTGTCAGCATGGCTAATTTCAAAACAGAACACTAAAAATCAGGAAATAGCTGTATATTATTTTCTTTTGGTATATTTGATGTTAGAACATATTCCTTCAGTAAGTTTCAGAGACCTGTTTTTAATGAAAAGTCAGAGAAATTTTAATGGGATGCATAATCCAGTGGGGATGATTACCTGCCTTGGATTGACTCTAGTTATTTGCTCTTCTGCTCTCAAAGGAAGTTGGAAAGATCATTTTTTTTTTCACTGTTTGAAGATGTGGGAAGGACAAATTATTCCTGCTACTAATGATTGCTATTGTATTCATTTATTGCTTTAGACTGGTTGATTGTAAAGCACAGTCAGAATTTTCTCCCCAAGGACAATTACTAGAGAATCCATTGGCTAAGGCATTTCCATTCCCTCCTTGTCTGCCCCTAGCAATCTGGAGCACAAATAAGAATAAAAGAAAAATGTAAAAAAATGTAAGCCCACAGGTAAGGAATTTATTTTCAGAAACTTGTTTTTCCTTGGCTTTTTTTTTTTTTTTTTTTTTCCTCAAGTGGTAGAAGCCATAGCTTGTTCTGAATGCAGAAAAACTTGTTATCACTTAGGGAGAGAGGGAAACTTTACGAGTATGAGCCAGCAAGATGAGGGAGATACAAGCCTTAGCTGGAAAGTTTCATCCTAACGGTAATGGAACCATAAGCAGAGGCTAGAAAATCTTACATAGACGAAAGATAAAACAGGAGCTGAGTGGAGATGTCTGAAAAGAGATGTCAGAGTGGCATTTACAGTGTTGTACTAATAAAGTAGTATAGGCCTGCCTCTGTGTAGATTTCAAACTATGATTTCACAGGGGATAAACTTTTGTACTAAACCTAGTGTCAGGGCAAAGAATGCCAGGGAGCCTGGCTATGTGGTGTTAGTCAATGCAATAATTTGTTCTTCTGCCTTCCTGTCACCATGGTTACCGGCTCACTTTCAACTGAAGTCAATCTACGTGGCTTTATTCGCTTTGGGACTTACCGCCAAAGGGACACCATGAGAATGTTTGATACCTGTTTTTGGTTTCTGTGTCAACACAGTGACCGTGAACAGGTGCTTTGGAAGGATGTGTGCTCATGATGATAGGCCCTTGCTTATTCTAGCAGTGGCCAAAACAATTCCCTAGGAACTGGCAATTCAAGAATGCGCGGTGAGCGCCCGGGGCACCAGAGAATGGAAATGCACAGCTTGTCTTGAGTGAGGACATTAGATCAGAAAGGTCATGGAAGAAATGAATTAGCTATTGGTATAAACCATAGAGGTTGTGAAGCAAGAAGTCATGTGGAGTTGCAGGGTAAATCACATCAACATGACTGACTTCTTTCTTTGGTGGGATAGCTGCCCCAGTGCATAGAATGGGGAGCTTCAGAATCCATATAAATTCATTTTAGTGTTTTCAGAGACTTAGGGAATAAAAACGATCTACATGAAATCATCATAAAGTAGAATGAATGCTGAATGAAAAGCTCATTCATTGACCAGTGCTCCAAGATTTTTTAGGGCATTTCAAATGGGTCCTCTACAAGAGTCTAAATGATATTTTAAAAAGTTATTTGAATTCCTGGATGACACAGAACTGTGAGGTGAAACTGAATTCATAATTCAAGCTGAGTTTAAGAAACTGAAGAATTACCCTGCAATCAGTAGTATTCAGTGGATAAAATAAAAGGTAAAAAATGCCATGCCTGAGGAAAACTGAACCTTCTTAAGCAAAATGTATAATTAAGGGGAAAAAAATCTCTGCTACTTTAAGTTAATTGCATTTCATTCTGCCTTCTGAGGACCTGCCCAACAGTTGTCTACCAGCATGGATAATTAAGGAATAAGCAGAAATACTGCATCTGGAGCTATAACGGTAGTATATGACCTAAATATACATCAGTAATGAAATGGAAATGCCAACAAAGTGTCCTTCCAGAATGCATAAAACACCAAGGGAATAGCTAAGGCATAAAATGTAGTTATTTACCTCTGCCAGTAATGGTGTAGCCTCAAGCATTGAACTGTGGCCAGTTTAAAGAGTGTGGTGTAGTCTTTATTTAAAAAAAAAGAAAAGGAATCAATGGGAAAGCAATGAAAGTGGTAATAGGTCTTATTTATAAAAACCAAACAAACAAGAACTGCTTTATGTAATTAGAAAGGAGAGGCTGAGGTTGCACGTGTGGAGAGTCTAAGTGAGGTCCATGTCATACAGCAGAAATGAAATTTCTCAGCAGGGTATAAGCACCTCAGTGCCAGCTCCTGGCGCCACTTGTCTCAGTCAGGTGTTCTAAGGGTACCTATTGTCTGATCACAAAATGGATAGTACCGTGGACAGAAATTTTACTGTGGCTGCCTGCTCTTGCTTTAAATTGTTAGGCTTTAAATTGTTAGGCAATGCACCAAATCTTTGTTGCCATCTTCCTACCATCTTTGTTAGGTAATCAGATGTGCACCAGAACAACAAAACTTAGGTTCAGATTGGTTTTGGTGTTAAGCTTAAAAAAAACCTCAACAAACCACTCTCATACGACACTATCTATTTGCTCTGCTCAAATATTATTTTTAAAATACATTTTATGTGTGGAGAACATCGTATATTTCATTTGACTCTGGGTGTAATTGATGGTTTAAAGCAAATCTTTAGCCTTTCTAGCAATCCTAAAAGGTGTCCTAGACCATTATCTGTTCTGTTATTTGCAGGATATCATGCACCATTTTCCAACATATGTCATATTATAAAAAGGAGAACCGTAAAAACTAAGGTTGAAGAGATGAGGTAATTAAGTCAAGTATAAAAAGACAAATCCCTTCTCTCTCAGATTTTATATGGTATATCACATTGCATCACTGCCCATTAGAGATATTTCCAATGTTACCACTTCATGGCTTGGCTTCGCGGATGAAGATTTGGGAAGGGCTTTAAACATGAGTACACCCTTCAAGCCTGAGCGGTGGATTTTTTAGGTGAGGCGCAGCGTGCGCGAGACTGGCCCCACCCTTTACACCTGAGGTTCATCTGCCAGGGCCTAGCGAGCTTGGACGGTGACAGCGAAGTCCTCAGGGCGTAGGTTTGGTTAGAGTATCCTTCTCTTAGATGGATGGCCTTACAGGGCTAAACGAGCTCCATCTGCCCGGGTTTGGAGTTAGAGTTGTCCTTCTCCTAGGATGGTTGCCCGAAGGCTAGTGAGCCCATCCTGCCCGTGGACACACTTTGTCTGACCCTTCAGTTGAGACCTGTCTGGCTTGGGAGACCCTACCGGAGGCATATGCCACCACCAGCATAGCTCTCAACTTCACAAGGGCACGCAAGCTCTTTCCCCACGGCAAGGGGGTGCCCGTGAAAGAGGTTACCACTTACACGTACCTCAAATTTTCATTTTCAGAGTGCCATAATGTCAATCTAATTATTTAAGTCAAAACTGAAACATGGATATTCTTAAAAAACAAGCGCAGACCTTTGCATTCTGTCACACCTTTGTTAACCGGTTCCTGCACCCCACTGTATGCCACAATTTTCACCACTAACTCTAGAACTAATACGTACAGAATTCTGAGTTTTAATCCAAGTTTATAGCTGCATAGCCAGCCCTATACAGAAATTGAACTGGTAGTCTCTCTCACCTCCTTAACCCAGTTTCTTCCAAGTGTTGATAGCTTGACATTTTAAGTTTAATCAAATGTCAGTTCAGAAGCCTCTGATCTGAGCCCGCTGCTGAATGTCTCTCTAAAGACTCCCATTGGTTTTAATGAGATGGAAACCGACTCTTACACATAGCAAATACAGACAATTCCGGCTCAGAGTCGGATTCCTCATTATAGACTCACAGTAGCTGCCATTTGTTACAAACCAAAGCTTATCTCACAGGATGCTGGTTTTTATCTAAGCCACTGAGATCAGAACTAGAATTTATATTGTGGAAAATCTTAGATATACTGCGAAATAACTACATCCCACTTTTATAATTACTTTCATGGCAGTCGCTTTGAGTCTTAGGGTAGAGGGATTCATGTAAAATTTAAGCTGACAAGTCATGTAGGAACTAAAACAACCGAAGTTTTAAATATCTGACTTGTCAGAGGTTTACTCAGTTTGTAGACTCAGAGAAAACTTCTTAAGCAGGGATTTGTATCAACAGAGGGATTCAGAGCTATTGGCGTTTGTTCAAAACCTTCCTGGACATGGTCCTGAGTGCCCTGCATTGGCTGACTCAGCTCTGAGCAGGAGAGCTGGACTAGCTGGTCTGCAGATGTGCCTTGCCGCCTCAGCCATCCTGTGAAATCTTTCACCCACTGCCATGGCCAGGTCTGGTTGCTGCATGGCTGTAGAGAGAAGAAGGAGAAGCAGTTTTTCGGAGAGCCCTCTTTCCCTGGGCAGGTCTAACTTCTGTTTTGGGCAGAGTATCCAAGCAGGTTTTGCCTGTCTGAGTTAGCTTGCCAAAACTTAGTCTATGTTCTTAGCCCTATTTATCTCAGGAAGAGACCTCTAAATTTTAACTTTTTCTTTTTTTTTTTTTTTTTTTTTTAAACAGATTATGGACAAGGAATTCCACTAGAGTGAGATAGAAGCCAGGTGTTTCTGGCTGTTACTTTTTCTTTAGTAGATGACTAAAACCAGAATCAGTAAAGAGTTTACCATCATCTTTCAGAGATGCAGAGACCTGATGAAGAAAGCACTTTCTATGGAAGCTGAACTTGGTGCTGCTGATGCTGCAAATTCAATGCTGTATCAAGGAGTTAAAAGGTAATATTATTACTGTCTTATGAATGGGTCATGTTCAGTGACTTGATGCACAAGTGCAGCACCGCTGCAGAGTTTACATTCTGATTGAGGAGATTATTTCTCTCCACAGGAACTAAGCACAGATGGTTGTTTTTTTTTTTTCTCTTCTCTCTAATTCCCTCCCACTCTTACTCTGATTTATCATTCTGGTTTTAGTCTAGTTTTTTGCCTTCTAGTGCTGCAGTGGGAATTGGACTAACAGACAGCTGTTTTGTGGCAGTAGCTAATAGACCTCAGGTGTACATTGAGTTTGCATGTGTATAGGTGGGTTACAAATATGTAATGAAGCATATTGCCTGGGGAACACAGACCGTAATACCAGAGATGAGAAACAGCAATTATGGTAAATTAGTTTTCTCTCTTTGGATTGTATTACTGTTTGCTCCTTTACAGAGAATCAAGTCACCTTTTCTTTTTTCTTTCTTTTTTTTCTTCATTAAAAGCAAACCCAGTGCACAGTGTCTGCAAGAATGTGGGTCAAAGGGGGAAATGATTAAAAAAACCAAACAAAAACCCCAACCCCACATAAAATAATCCCACTTTCTCTTTTGGCACTATGTAACGCTCAGCTCCCTTTGGCTGCCTAAATATTTCTTGGTGAATTCCCTCTAGAAGTGACGTCTGCTGTTAGCAGCAATGCATCAATCCCTTTCACCCGCAGGGGATAGCGGGTATTACTCTCTGTGCGTGGGTGCCGAGATTTCAGAACCGCTCCCTGTCTGTGATTTCTTTCACTCAGACTCACAGAGTGCAATTGCTCCATAACACTAACACTGGCTACAGGATTACAACGGTGCCACCTGTAAATCATGCATTTTACCCAACAACTAAATCTAATTTAATCTGTTTAATCTAACAATTCAATCTAACAATTCTGGTTGTGTTGCCAGATTTGTGTCCCAGATCATGGGATTTAGAAAGTTACCCTTTAAAGCATAATATCTTTCACTAGTTGAAATAAAAGCATTCTTGAGAACAGCAATAGGAAGGAGAATCCAGAGATATGTGTGCCTGCCTTTCCCCTGGTAACATCATATGAAACAGGGAAAAACGTTTAGTTTCCAGGATATGAGTTTTTAGGGATCATCTTTTCTAACTTTCTTCAGATTCCTGTGGTGTATAACATTTTTTGGTGGGGAAGATAACCAAAGAGAGAGAATTTCACCCAATTATGTTTTACAAAATTACACAAATACAGGCATTGGAACCTGAAACAGAAAAGCAAGTTATATTGAGGTGCAGGAAAGAAATGACAAGCAAACTCAGAAACTGGTTCTAAAGGATATTCAAGCCCATATCACCTTCAGAATTGAAGTCTGCCAATCAGGCTAGACTCAGCCAAATAACTGCAATTTATTCTGACATATGCAAGCTTCAAACTTTCTAGCTTGTTACCTCCAGTAAAAAAGCCTTAGAACACAGGATGGATCAGATACTGAGGGACTGAACCAGGAAGCTGCATAGCATCTAGCCCTGCTTGTTTGCTGAGATCTGAGCAATTCTTCCTGCACAGTAAGCAAGACCTGAAGTAGATATTTTGTCAATTTTTTTGACAGCTGTCAAATGCAATACCCGGAGATATTACATGCTTTTGAAGATGTTACCAGGAGGCTGTAAAGTTAAGAAAGCAAGAAAAGATCTGAAGAAATGAGAGACCTACTGTTTCTGAGCTTAATGTGAGCAACTGGAACTAAATTGTCTGTCTCTAAAGGGACTCTGAGCTTAAGAGGTTGTGCTCATCATTGTGCAGTATATATATGCTGTGCAACATAAATGCTGTGCAAACCCTCCACAGTAAAAAACCAGCACTGCTTTTCTCCACCAAATGTTCTGCTTCAGTTTCCTGAGGCAGCAAACAGAGCTTTTGTAAAGTTCCACAGTGGGGTTAAAAACAAAGGTGTCCTGGAGCAGGTATTAATATTGATTTTAGCTCAAAGCTTTGCTCCTTTCTTTCAGCCTCCCTATACGATACTGGTTTGTGTGAAACGCTCACAGAATTTCTGATCTACTCTTCATTTTGTATATAACTCTAACAAATAGATTTTCAGTTCAGTGGTTTGCAGCGTATTGATTATTTGAGGCAGGGTTAATTTAGTCTCCTGACTACCATTCCTGGTTGGGTGATTAAATTTCTAGTGCAACATGAAGAAATGAGGCACCACATACATTTTTTCATAACTCTTGCACTGAGCTGCTGTGTGTAGTTAGAAAGGTGCCACACTATCCTGACAGGAGCGTGGCTGCAGTTCAGCAGCTTGCAAACAGATTAATCTTTAGAGAGTGGAGCATGCTGAGGGAACAGGCCAAGTGCTTTGAGACTGCCATAGACAAACCATCATCATCATAAACATTTAAAGAAGCAACTATGCTAAAATTATAATTCTGTGTTCTAGCTTGGTAATAGCTTTACTTGCTAAAGAGTTACTTTCCTGTCCTTGATTGGTGGGTGCTCTCCTCTCAGACCCACTACTAGGTCTACTCATGGGAAACACTCCCTAAGATACATCAGAACGAGCCGGATCAGCAGAGAAGAGCAAACAATTCATTGTGAGCAGCTTAGCACCATTCAGTTTAACACCACTCTGATGAGAAGGGCTGTCTCTAGCAGGGAGTTGAGAAAAACAGTTGGGGGCTGTAACTGTAGCAGGCACACCTGTAATTGGAAAATGTGCATTTGCAAACTGGTAATTTTCCTGAGATCTGTGTCAAAATCCCTTTATCACAGCACAAATCAGAAATAACTTCCTTGAATCTGGTATTTTAGCATATTGTTCCTCAGATCAGAATTGAGCCAGATGCATTCAGCAAGGAATGAGGGATTATCTTGAAGGTAATCTGTGTTCTGTTACTGTGGAATGCCTCAATGTAGTATCATGTTTTAGAACTGAGCTTGGGAATTGATGGTAATTTCACTTGTCTCGCTGTGAAAACAGCTTTGCCAGATTGCCAAGAGTGATTTGCATTTTGTCCTTCATTCCATGAAAATCTAGTCAGCTCTGCAGCAGCTCAGCACTGTAAAATTCTTGCATAATACGTATGTAACATTCTGCACATGTCCATTCATTTGCTAGAATGTGACAAGCTTAATAGCAGCACAAACATAAACCTTGCCATATGATCAGAGTAACCACTCATCTAATACAGCTTTTTATTGCCAGCTGTACCCAGTAACAGATGTTTCAGAAGTTGTAAAAGTCCCGGAGGAGGAAATTACACAAAAACATTCCCATGACAGAGATATTATCACCAGCTTTCCAACAGCCGAGCCAGGCCCTCTCCCAGAGCTAGTTCTGTGGACAAGGCATGTGCTCCAGGCTGAGCTCTTGCCCAGCTCTCCTGGGAAAATGAAGATGAGACTCACAGCTTTTTGGGAGCACCAGTTGTACCGGATGCTGGAGAGTGTATGCCTGTGCACTCAGCACACAGCTGTAAACTGAGTCTGGAGAGAGCATTAAAGGCCAGCACTACGCTCAACCTGCGATGCAGCATACCTGTGCTAGTCCTCCCATCTCCCAGCTATGGCCATCCAGTGGCCTAAATTACACTGTAGTGAATCATGACTCTGCATGGCTAGTCTGCTGCAGCAGTGTTAGAGGTAACTTCCTTACAGTACGCTAAGGAGTGGATGGGTTATTTTGCAGAGTGTGTTTAGTTGAAAGCAGACTAGAAAGAAGGTGTTGGTGGGTCAGAATATAGTTCCAGGCAGCTCTGCTGAGGGGATTAAAGATGTTGTTCAGTCATGGCAGCAGTGGACAAGACAGAAACCTGTTGTCATCTGATGTTTTAAATGCCATCTACAATAAACCAATACATTGTGGAGCATGTAACATCTGTGGTTCAGTATTCAGTAACACCATGAGTTTAGACAAAAAAAAAAAAATTCTACCTTCACTTTTTGTCTATACAATTCTGCTCAGAGATTGCCATGTAGAAAAAAATTGCCTTTCAGTTAGCTGAGACAGGGCAGTTTCCCATTTTTCTGTCAGATTACTCGTTTGCATCCAGAGTCAAATTTGCTGGTCTGAATGAGGAAATCAGAAAACACATTTTTTTACACTGATTATCATTTGGAAAAGCTTTCGTCATCAAAACACTTTTGCACTACATAAGCCATAAATATATCAGTTACAGAAAACCTTAACTAGAGCTGTCTAAAGTCTGGAATTTCTGATAAGCAGAAAATATTAATACTTCACAATGTATTTGTGTATTAAGTTTAAAATACTCCATCAAACAGGTTTGAAGTGAAGTCTCAAAAAAGGGAAGTATCAACGTGGAGACCTGGCCAGTTTTCATGCCTGGAAGTCATTGTAACCCTTGAAATGGGAAAGGAATGCAGGAAAACTGCAGCCATAAATGTCACAGGATCTCCAGCAGCTGTCAAGGAAAACAGATGTTTCCATCAGACTCCTGGCCATGCTTCAGTGACTTTTAGCTGAAGCAAATAAAATTGTTTTTTTTCTGATATTTTTCTGATGAAACTCAAGTAAGAGCAAGTAAAGAACAAGCCCTTCATCTATAATCTTGAGGCACCAGAGCACTGGTGCAAGTTACTTATTGGACAACAAGATCTGTTTTCCAAAAAAATTGGTGAAAGTCAGGAAGTATTAATCTGTTTTAACATTTGAAAAGAAAACTCAGTGCTTAGCTGAAAAACATCCTGTCCAGTACAATTTCTGTTTGAGATGATGGCATTCAATTGGAGATCAAACAACTGCTGCAAAAAAGGAGACATACAGTCATAGCAGGAGCAGCAAATCTGAAGGACCGTTACAGAAAAGAGGAAACCAAATTTCACACTCTAGCTGAAAAGGAAGACAAGTTGATGGTCTGCCAGGTTTGTGAAGAAAACCAAAATATTTCGTTTATGAAGGATGAAGTATAATCCTCACTGGTATCTGAGAGAGAGCAATGGTAATGCCAAGTGAATTAAAAAACTGGACTGGACAGACCCGACAAAAGGGAACTAGACAGCTCGTGTCTGAAACTGCGAGTGTATTTGGCTGCCAAAAATGTACCTGGAAAAGAATTCAAGAACACAGGACAACCAGCTGATGGATTTACAAAAAGAACAATTATCAGGTATTAAACCATTACCAAGGGAATGTCTGGGGAAAACAGAAGTTAAGGATAAATAAAGCTATTGTTAAGGAAACTATACATGCTCCTTGATACTGCAGAAAAAGGATCCCAGCTCAGGTGATTCAGAAATATAAAGCAAGTTCTTTCCTAAACAAACATGTTAAGAATAGTCAAACTCCAACAGCTGACACAAATCCAAAATGCTCAGGAATACTCTTGATGACAAAATGGCTCCAAGGCGCAGATTTTGATGCGGCACTTCTGAAATGCTTCTCTCTGGTAACGCTGTCAAAACCAAAGCAGGACTCGGGAGCTCTGCTTTGTATTTCCAGGTTTTCAGCAGACTGCTGGTATAATATGACTGAGACATTACTCTCTCTTAGTGTTGTTTAAGGTGATTGACAATAAAACCTTTCTCTAGGCATCTATCTGTATTTAGGCTGCAACTTTCTTACAGGAATGAGACACTGCAAAATATTTACTATTCCCATTTCTCTCCTGGCTGAAGATGCCATTCTGAAACATTTCATTTCATGCTGGAAGATGATATTGGGAATCCAGCTGCCGTGAGTTACTTCTAGTCAGTTCACTGGAAGGAGAGTTTCAATTACACTGCAACACTGCACGTTATGAACGGATGTCTGGTAAGGTATGTACATCCCTCTTTACCAAAACTAGAGTTGTGGTTTCAAGCAAAATGCTGATGTGTCAGTTTTGGTACAAGTTCTTTGTTCAGGAGAGTGCATAGACAGTGTAATGTTGTTTTTTTAATTAAGATTTGTCAATTAATTTCAGTTATGTGCAAAAAACAGTTCATATGAAATTAATCATGATGAAACCAAAACCTGAAAACAATCATCATAGTTTGTCAAAGCTTTCTATTTTATGACATCCACAGTCAACATACTCTGCCCAGTAAGGACAACTCTTTGCTGCAAAATAGTAAATTCAAGACAAAGCAGTAAGCATGCTAAATTGCATCTGTCTCAGCAGTAGAAGAAATGACATGTGTCTATTTCAGCAAACAATTAAAAAGTATTCAATTGAAGCATGAATGAACATTCTAAAAAACCTCTAGCTGAAAAGTAATTTTTTAAGAAAAAGAAATAGAAATAGCTGGGAGGACACATTCTCTTTTTAACTAAACTTTAAAAATGTGGGCATTGCTAACACTAGAAAAATTTAAGGTAGTCGAGCGGAAGCTATAGTATTGTCCCATTTGTTTCTTGCAGAATCATTTTTTTTAAAGCATCAGAATAGTATAGGGATAGGATTCATTTTAAAACCAGTGCTTTACTGTGCTCCAGTTTAAATATAAGTTGTCAAGACACGGACAAAGGAAAACCTCATCACGCCAACACAGTTACACTGGGAGAGACTAGAATATCAGTGTCATGGTGAGGATTTGCCTCTTCTTCAGAGCCTACCGGCCAGATGCTTGTTTAGCATTCATCTGCTTTCAAAATGCCATGATATTTTAACTCAGAAAATACAATATGTGCTATACCCCAAGTGCTGACCTTACCTTACCTGTTACATGATGAGACCTAATTACCCTCGTCCTATCTGCATGTTGAGGTATTGATTTCAAGTATTGTAGAGGGGACTGCATTGTGGGGAGGTAACTATTGCTCAGCAGTAAAGGAAAGACACTGAGGGAACATAAAAGAATTGATTGGAAGTTGGAAATCTGCTTCACCATGCAGCTCCAAGCCCTTCAGGATTTCTGGAATGCATTTTGATAGTGCTGGGTGGAGTAATGTCAAAAGGTAGAAAAGCCTTAACTAACAGTTGATTTTTGAAATAGCTGATTTCACAGGACAGCTCTAGGGAGGCAGCACACAATGCTACAGCAGCTTTGTTTTTCATTCCCTGGCAGCTAAGAGAAGGCAGTCAAATGCCGTATTCTCACACAATAACAAACAGAAGGATCTCTAGTGACAACAAGCACCAAAGGAAAATCAATGGACTATTTTAAATGAAATTTCAAAATACATTAAATTGCATCAAATATTGTTTTTCCTACAGTAATCAGTAATACAAATGAGAATAATATTAATAAAACCAGTCAAATTACAGAGACTCTGCAAGAGAGGCACTTTAATGATATTATGCTGTCATCTGCAGCAGCAGAAAATCCTGAGAGTTTACTAGATACGGCTTTTGACAGATTTCTTTATTTCTTGGTCCAAATAGAAAATCTTGCACATATTGCAAAAAGTTACTTAGAATCACAACCAACAATGTCTCGGGGATGTGTTTGCTGTTTATTTAATTTATCACAGTGTGTACAACAAAGTTCCACAGGTATCTGAGAGACACACATGCACCGAGTCAAGCAAAAACCATAGAGCATTCAAATTATTGTTACACAGTAGGCTGTGGTGAGTGCCAAATGTTAATAGAGTGTTTACTAGGGATATTAAATTTAGAACCATAAGAAAATATCATGAGTGCAGAAAAGAAACTGCTAAGCCCATGCTATTTCTTTGCAGTGTCTTTTGACTGTAGAAGACAGGAGGAAACTTTGAGAATCCACATGTTTATTTTCAGGTATTTGTATTTTGTAAATATCAATATCTGTTTGTAAAAAGAGCATTGGCATTGCAGTGGGAGACTCCAGTATTGGGCTGTATGTTGTAGAAGAGTGTTAGTTTCCTTAGAGAGGAGGTTTTCAGCAGAGGCAAAGAAAGAATTTAAGGATTCTGATTTGCATGGCTAACAGGTATGGAAAATCCATTAGCTCTACTGTGTTATGCTGTAAAATGTTTATAGAGATAGACCATAGGTGAGCTGCATGGGCTAAAGGCTGTGCAACATTCTGCTGAGACATAAACCTCATTCCTGAAAAAAAAGAAAATCAAGTGCATTTTACTCATAAAAAATGAATTAGAAGACATAAAAAAAACCCCAAAACCTTTTTTTCTTGTAAGATAACTTCAGAGATATTACTCAAAATTTGTGTTAGCTATTTAATTCCATGACCTGAACTAGTAGCTAGTTTCAGATCATTGTTTTATTTTAAAATTGCACAAGGCTTTCTGGCCTGTTTAAAAATACTGGGAAGCAAAAAAAAAAAAAAACCAAAACAAACCCAAAACCAAAAACCAAGAAACCAAACCAGAAAAGCCCAAACGCCTACATTTTTTTTTTATATTCATCATCTTTAAAAGAAGGATGTCTGAGCTTATTTTGTCAAGACTGAGACAATACCCACTTTTCCTGTAGATGTGAAATACATATGTTTACTCATTTTGTTTATGAAAGAACCTTCTGAGATTATTTTAATGTTTGATCACAGCTGCTTAATGCCAGGATGGAGACTTGACAATACTGCTGAAAATAGTTCGATCACCTGTATTCTCATCTTTAAGAAGAGTTTTACAAAACACTTGTGTCCATGTGAATGACAAAGAAGAGTTTAACATTTTTTTGTCTAATGAAACATTAATAGTCTCTACAGTTCTTAGGGGAAAACATTCTATGCAGCCTTAGTGCTCTCTGTATGCAGTGAAAAAATATGTGAAAACAAACTGGATGAAGTTTTGGCATCTAATGTAATTAAACTTATATTAAGATCCAGGTTTAGTATCTCAGATTAAGGTCTCTGTCTTCTCAGAAGCACAGGAGCTGTTTCTGTGGTCATCAGAGATGCGTTTTGAAACTTTTTCCAGAAATGGACTCTAACTTAATATGTCAAGAAACTAACAGACAGTGATTATTGCTGGGTCCCAGTGCCGAGCAGAGGCAAAGCAGGTATATAGTAAAAGATAAATTATGCCTCTAATTCATGACAAGCTGACTTGGTAACATTGATAATGATCTGGAGCAATTTGGCAGTATAATTAACTGGGAATAACTTGGTATTATAATTAAGTAAAAGGGGCAGAAAGGGGGAATTATTTGTCCAAGTTCACAGAAGAAGTTGGTAGTACAACTCAGAATTGAATACACGCTGTATTGCAGTCTGCCTCTGTCACTAGAGCAGTGACACAACCTTCATCTTCCATCTCTGCTTGGAGAACAACCATCCTCTAAAGCCAAGGAACAAGCTAATTGCCCTAGTTTACTCAACACTGAGCTTTAGCATGCAATTTTTTTCATGAACCGTCAAAAATTAGTTTTCCAAAACAAAAATTGCTTTTCCATACCCATCTCTGAGATACCTTAAGGGAAGAGGAATGAGAAGGTGGCTTAGAAAATTGCTCTGACAGGAAAAGACAAAAACGTTATTTTAGGCAAAACGCAAAATCAGAAAAGACCAGGCATATTGTTTGCTCAAGGCACAGTTCTGCTCTTGTGTGAGATGTTTGTGCAGGTAGTAGCAGAGTGGAAGCATAGAGGTGTTACATGCCTTGTCAGGGCTGACCAGGGTGGCTCAGAGCCTGTAAGTGCACAGGAGGTCTAAGCACATCTGCAGCTGACACATGCTGCTGGTGCCCACACGCAGGAGGCCACACCTGCTTAGAAGACTTCAGGAGTCAGTTTTCTCTACCCACACTGACCTTGCTCCTGAGCACAGTGCTGGCAAAGATGAGATTTCTGAACCTTGCAGAAGCATACAAAACTAAACTCTTTTGATGTGTTCCTCTCATGCAGAAAACAGTTATGGGATTTCTTTTGCTTGTTTTTTATCCATATCGGGAATTTAAAATTTTTTTTTTAAGTCTTCTTTGCTAGGCTGTGCTTTATCAGACCACATACCTTGTTTTGAACACCATAGAAGAAATTTCTTTAATTTACTCTATCAAGTGAAAATCCTCTAATGTCTTCAAAAGAGCACTGATGATTTCAATTTCAGAAATATGTCTTTTCAGTCTCACAACAAATTGCAACAGTTAGGCTAGAAGCACTGTGGTAAAGTTAGGATGTGAGCAGGAAGACTCTCCAGGATGAGTGGAGATGCAGGTCCCCATGGAAGGGCTGTTACTTACTCTTGTAATTCCAGTCTTTCGTTGTAAAATTTGGAGGGTTGCAACCAGATTCAGGGATTTTAAATGAATTTAGTAACCTCTAGTGCTGGATATATGACAAGTAGGTACTGGAGATTCGTAATTTTGGATTAAGAAACCAAAATTCCAGTTATGTCCCATGAATTTAAAAACATAGTCTTTGTAAAGATGGACTCAGGTGTACGTCTAATAGAGGAGTTAGTTTGTTGGCTTACTACTCAAGGGGGCTCTGAAGCAGTCTTAGGACTGTCTATGTCAAGGTTTCCAGCCAATATAACTCATTTTCCTGAAGACAGTCCTGTCCCAAGTGACCAGTGCCACTGTCTTCAACAACAGGCTTTAGTTGAATGAAGCTGTCTCGAACAGATACACAGATATTACTTGTAATTTGTATAAAAAACATTTCTTGAATATTTCAAACAATCATTTCCATAAACGGCTAGCCAGGACTAACCAGCTCAATAGTACTGTGATTGTTGTTCCTTGCAGCTAGAAGCAGTGGTAGCTGAAGAGCTTGTGAAAGGTTTATTGCTTGAGGCATTTCAAAACAGAGTGAAGAGCCAACATTTCCTGTGCAATAGCTTTTCTGATGAATCTTTGCATGGATCTTTTCAGAGCGTGGCACTTCATATGTAAATGTGAAATATTTATGTGAGCATGTAAAACAAGAATATTAAAAAGAAAAAGAATTTATTTGTCCCCATTAGAGTGTTATGAAACAATCAGTCCCTATTTAAAATTTTAATTCTACCATAAAACCCACCAGTAAAGATTCAGATCAGGTCAGTTCTATCAGCTGTTTAAGCGTTAATCATTGTCATGTTAATAAATAAAGAATCCTCATCAGTTCAAATATTTAAATAGTTCTTTTTTGTATATAGGATGTATCATGGCTATAAGAAAAAAAGAAAAAACAAGACAAATGGTTTAAATAGTAATGATTTCCCAGAGATTTATTTTCTTGTGATTTATGCATCTTCTCATCCTTTGTTTTGTATAACAAGCCTTCTGGTGTTCTGCAGCTGAAGCTGAAATGCATTTGGTATGTGAATAATCTTGGCTGCTTTATGAGGCAGGGGTTTGGCACCGAGAAGAGTGTAATCAACTTAGTATAAATGTTTTACTAATCTGTCAGGAATAATAATTTTTAGAGAAGGACGCACAATACTCTAGAGCATGAACTTTGTTTAAGGGATCACTTTGCACTCAAATTAAGCCTAATGCGAGTCAAGTCATGTGTCTTCTGGAAGGCAAGCAGGGGCATGGCTGGGAAGGGCCCTGTGTTTACAGGTAGAGCAGGGAAGGGACCCCATGCTGAATCGCTCCAAAGTAGCGACTGGGAGGGCTGCCAGGTTTGTCCTTCAGGAAGATCAAGTCGTCCCCACTATCTTTCTAGCATTGGAAGCTGCAGTAGCTCCTATTCACTTTTCAGTGGGTGTCCAGAGATATATGAGCAATTGGAGCAGCTGCTTCCCCAGCTAGAAGGAGGGAGACAAGGGAGGTACAAATTGTTTCTTAGGAAGTTCAGCTCTGATTGCCAGAGGTGTTTGCAGATGACTAACCCACTGATAATTACTATGGACATTAGTGTTTGTCTTAGTTTTAGCTGCAGATGAAAGAGAGCAACTATTTTTGTAGAATATTTACCCTGGAGGGCCCAAATACATCTAGTTCTTGCATTATTTTTTTTTATCTGACTCAGAGAAGCTGAGTTTGTAATAAAGTTATTTCCATATTTTTTGATTACCTTATCATCACTGCATAAAACCACTCTACATTTTATGTAAAAAGACTAAATTTGCAGAGCAGGCATGTAATAATTTTTTATGATTTCAAACTAAGTAACCAAGGAAACAAAGGATGCTATTTACCTTTATAATCAGAAGGTTAATGGACATGTTAGAATCTACTTCCCAATCCAACTCCTACAAATCTCCTGAGAGAAAAAGACAGGCTGCAATTTAGTTGTTCTGTAGATACAGGACAAGGAGACAATCCTAGATCTGAACACACCTTCCCAACACTTTCAGTCACAGGGTATTCTCCTATGTACTGAATCCTGACTGAAGATGATATTCCCAATGGAGATAAATAGATGTTCATCCCTGATATTCCCTTGTTGTTGGAAAGGAGAGTCCTTCTGATGGAGAAATTAATTAAAATATCTTCCTGGAACACTTAAGGCTGAAAAAACCCAGGATTTAAAAAGGGGAATGTGCTAAGTAAGAACACTACTTAACATTGGTGCATAAGGCGTACAGGGGAACTAAACCATACTGAATTAAGAATGATTAAATCTGTACTTGACTGTTATACCTGAAAAAACCAACTGTCCACAGGGACTGTGCTGGTGTGTAATGTAAACGCAGGAAGGTTCACAGTTATGATGTCTTTACAAAATGACATTAATGTTTTCCAGTTGCTCCTAAACATATTTCAGCAAGACATCCCAGGATCACATTTCTTTTTCATGGCTCTTCAAGTCACCCAGATTTACTCCAACTCCAGAAAGCAAGACCAGAACTTAAATTGGTACTAGAACTTACAGCTATGACTTTGTGCTGTTAAATTTTGCATCAGTTTTTCCCTCTAGCTGCCAAAGTCAACCAAGTCTTCCAAATATTAGATTGCAGTCCAATATGTTGGTTACACTTCATATTCCCTTTTCTAGGCTAAGCTACACCTATAGGTAGTAGCCTCAGTCTGGTCTTTCTTGCTATCATTTATCAAGATACTCCAGAGTTAATTGACCTACCTGTGTCTTTGCTGATAGGTTTAAAGACAATTTTTTGCTTCTGAGAAAGGGTCTGGGGGGTTCCCCTCAGCCTTTTAATTATCTCTTTCTGGTCTATGAGTTTCCCCCTTCCTCAAGTCTCTCGTATTTCTCATTGGCATTAATTGTGCACTAGACATCACAGTGGTAAATAACCTGCCTAGAGTAGATAAAACCAAATATATAAGTTTTAAAATGTGTGACCTAAGAAGAAAGATCAAAAGACATGGTTAGTCCAGGAAAGGGAACATCATATTTTGCTAATATCCAAAAGGATGTTAAAAAGAGAACAGAGAGTAGCTATTTTTCTATAACAATGGGAGGACTGTAAATAACAGGCTTTGCAGAAATTAGGTGTTCAGATTTGAGGTTCAGAGTCTTTCTAAGTCACTAACTACAAGCAATATTTTAAGGTAACCTTTGGGTAATTATGGTCCCATAGTTCCATGCCCTATTAGATAGATGCTATTAAAAATTTTGGCTAATATTTTGAGGAGGAGGTTATTTAGTTAACCTCATTTCTAGAGCTCTGTTCAGCTTGTATCTCACATGGAAGCGAGTAATTTCTCATTGTTCAACCCTACAAGCCAGTCTTCTTTTCTCTATTGCAATTTTTTACAGAGAATAGGCAAAATAAATATTAATTTAATTTAGAGCATAGCTTGAACTTCTCTACAGAGACTTTTTGTCCTTCAGAAATTGGTTATATGGGAAGTTGCTAGCTCTACTATGAGCTTAGACATTCTTATGAGGTTATGGCTGAAGAAAGCTGTAACGGCCCCTGAGTAACACATAGCCTTTAATTTTCCATTGGCCACTATTTATGGGCTACTAATGACATTAAAAACTTTTTTTGTGTTTAGTAGGCAGGTTCTCCTAACAATGATGATCCTCAGCGGCAAAATATATTACTCTTTTGCTAAGGTTTAAAAGATTTGTTATCCAACAAGGCTGCTGCTTTGTCTCTGGAGTTAGAATCAGGTTTGGTTCTCATCTTGTTCTTGTCTTTCCCACATGGGTCAGAATTTGACAAAGATTTCAGCTGCGCTGCCAACCTATCCAGCCCTGACACCTTCTTGACATTTTCATCCAACTCTGGGGGACAAAAAAAAAGGAAAAAGAAATGGGAGGAGACCATGGTTTCTGAAGATATTTTTATTTTCTTGAAATGCTTTGTAACAAGTACATTGCCTGTCCGTGAATAAATCATTCAGCCCTGCCTGTGTTCTACAGCTTTTTGTCCCTAATTGCTAGTTTGCAGCTTGAAAATATAGTGGAATTTTAAGTAGACTTGTTTTTATAACTTTTCTTCCTCTTACAAATGTCAAATTGTTCAAAACTGAAATGAAGTGTTTTAAAGCAAAAAAGGAGATACTTAATAATCTTGTTACCCAGTTGACTTTACAGTTTCTTTTCTGTTTAAATAAACCTGTGTGTCTTACTCTAGACAAATATGTATATGTAAAATGTGTGTGTGTGTATATATGACAGAGTAGGTGCAGGTAATTTGTTGGAAAAATAAAGTCTTGCTTTGAGTTGACATACAGACAATTACTGCAGCCAATAACAAGGTTCTGGTAACTAGATTAGTTTCAAACCTCAGTTTTTCCCACGGTCTTTCATCTAGCTCTTGCTTTTCATCAGGCTGTTTGTATCTACTGTTTTGTTACTTCAAATAAGTAGGAAGCACTCTGTTCGAACTAGAGATGGTAGGGACTGTAGGCGGTTGTTGTGAATACTCGGATGGTCATGACTGAGAGAAAGGTTAGTGGCTTGATACTAACTTTGCAGGTACTTTATTCAGTGCTCTTGTTTTTAATAATCTCAGAGAATAGTAGATGGTATACATGCTGAGCTCTGCCTTCCTCCCATCTGTGCTATAATCTCACTGATGGTATATATAGCACAACTTATTTTACATACATATCTATTTTCTAATGGGAGTACAACAGCAAGGGAGATTATCTTGCTTGGCAACCCACCTGGAAATACTGTGACTCATTTATTAAGGTAATAAACTTTATGAATATCCTGAATTTAAATGTACATTAAAATCTAAAATAATTGAAAGTAGCATCTGAAGACATGTCAAAAGCAGCATCCAGTTAACTACAGGAAAACAAAGCTCCGTTAAGTGTAACATCCTTTCCTATCCACCGCTTGATGTTCCCTGGCATTTAGTAGAAGTAGAAAAGGAAAAAAAGCATGCAGTTCCTCATCCCTCTGAATTACAATAGTGTTTCTTAAGCAGACATAATTTTGGCAGCAACTAAATAGCCAAAGAGAAAGCATTTCTTCCATGATAACATAAAAGAAACTTAGTCCAAATACTAGCATTTCAGCCTAATGAAACTCAAGCAGTAGGGAACTAGAGGTAGGGAAAAGAAAAAAAAAGAGAAAGTCTTCTCTCCTAAACTGTATCTCGATGTGAAGTTTGTGGGCAGAAGAACAATTTATTAACAAGACATTTCAAAGACTAACATTTCAAGTGACACTGGCATGGTTTTTGTTTTGTGTGCAATGGCATCCTAATTTCGTGCTGGGTACATTATTGTTTTGCTCTTTCCCACTGAAGAAGACTAAGACAGCTCCATTCCCGGTGTTATCTCTCCTGAGCTTTTTAACTGAAGAAAGGCTTGAAGTGTCCTCCCTCCTCCAAAGAATGCCATTACCAATGGGCTAAATATTTGTCCTTTATGAATGGATCAAAATAATTCAGCTAAAAGAAAAGGCGCAGAACAATCCCATGCCCCAGGATAGGGGGTTACAATGCTCCTGAGGAAGCAGGAGCTACAGCTTTTAGTCCTTCCCAGGAGATGGGATGAGGTAGACCCCCAGTGTCAGAGGTCTAACAGAGAGTACAGTCGGTAGTCTCTGTGGTTCAGTGTGCTGCTGGAGTCCCATTGTGCCTACCACTGCAGACAGAAGGCAGTGGGTGGCTCCTTCTTGCTAAGCAGAGCCTGCCCGGTGCTCAAACTGTTAGTTCTGTGAGTGTGCACAAAAAGCTGAGTGCAGATATTCAAATAACGTAATGGGTAAAGACTTGAGTGCTTCCCATGTTAAGCAGGAGGATGGAGGTTTTGGAAGTATGGGCTTGAGCACCCAGAAGGCAGCTGGATAGGATTTAATTTTGCAGACAGTCATAAATGCTAAAACACGAACTTTTAGGGTAGTCTCTGTGGAAGTTTTGTGACACTTGCCTCCTACCCACCAGTTAGCAAACCTTTCCTATCTCAGTCTCATTAAGAAGTGTATCAAGTATTACATCAGGTAACCTGAGCAGATCAAACTAAAAGCGCTTTAAAGTGGTGGTGGTGTTCAAATTTGTTGGTGTTAGTATGACAATAATACCCTCTTATGTCAGGGTTGAATTTGGACCTAAGTCTTATCAGAGGAAGTTGTTATTAAAGCAGAAAAAACTTAAAGTTTCTGATAGCAGAAATAGCAGGATTTTTGCAATGAACTGGACAAAGTCTATTTTCATCTTTCTTCCATTTTTAATTTTTCTTTCCAGATAGGTGTCTTACAAAATTCTATTTTGAGGAAAAGAAAAAAATATTTGTTCTATTGACTCAGTAACCTTAAATGTCACACAAATATAACTTCTAAAGTAGATGAGAACACTGTCCCAAATGAAATGAGTGACTCTAATAATAGAAATAAAATATAAATGTCTTCAGTTAAAATTCAATAATAAGGACAATGAAACAAATGTGTTTAAACCTATTTTGTGATTAAAAGAACACATATTAGCATATGAAAAGGTAAAGTGTTACCATTCTTTCTTCAGCGACTGTGGCAGTGCAGCCCCCCTGACTGCTAGCACAGAGCTTGCACAAAAGACAGGCCTTGCAGCAGCACCTGATAAGCATCAGGAGCTACCTGCCCCCCCGGGGATATTGGTGCCTCGCAGTCTGGATTCCCTTTTGCATCCTGCCCGTGTTGCCTGAAAATGACCCCAGCTCACACTGACCAGGGTACCAACGGGGCCCTGCCGGAGAACCACTGTTGAGTTGGTTCTCCTCGGAGCAGCAGGTGGTGCGGTTGGAGACTCTCCCCTCGAGTCGGGACACCGGCCGAGGAGACTTCCCAGGACTGCCCTCGGGTAGGAACGCCGTCCGAGTGTACCTCCCTGGCATTGAGTGACCCTCACCCCGGCGTTGGTGAGTGACCCTCTGGGTATCACTAGGGGAGAGATTCTCCCTTTATCTCAGTGAGCTGTGCACATTTTGGGTCATCCCTCCTTAGAGTGTGTTCTTTAGTGTTCAGGGATCTGTTGTGCAGTAATAATTCCCAACTGACATCCGAACCTGTGCAGTCGGAGTGCCAGGCACATTTGTTTGCAAAAAATCCATGGGTTTTTTTCGGATAGCTGCTGCTGTCTGGTTCTGTGGGTGCCTCCGTGACAGTGACCTTTGGTTTTTTATCTTAATTGTCACTCAGGTGAATATATCAAGTGTCTATCACTACAATGATCTCTGTGATAAAGAATTCTTCGTGGAGGAATCATTGGGTTACTTTTCTTTGTAAGATTTGATGAAAATTAAGCCAGTGACAAACAATTATGTATTCAGGAGAGCAAAAATAAAACATTTATGAGGAATAAATAGGAAAGATTAATTACTCTATTAGCTAAGAAATGGAATAAGAAATCCTAGAAAGCAAAAGATGTAGGCTGTAAGGCTGTAAGTCAAACCAGAGTTTGTTTGAGATGATAGAAGGAACTTTGTATTTTTTAATAGATAAGATGTTATGAAGATGTAGTTCAGATGGGAGATGAAAAGATATACTTCAATTGCATGAAGAGGAGTCCTTCATAAGGACAAGTTAGCGTTAAGGTTAGGTAAACAGGATTCAATTCTGCTCTGTTAATGAAGTGAGAGTAACCAATAGACTACAATACCTTGAAGTTATTGTGGATTATGTATTCTATATACTCTATACATGTAGCTAATAATGAGTATGCAAATTAGTGAGATGACTTTTCAGAGCTGTTCCCAAGAATGACATTGCATTATTTCCACTATTCCTCTTTTTCTTAACTCATTAAAATCTGATTTTGTGAGTCCTAACTTTGATTATTTAATACAGTTAGTTAATTTAAAACTTGCTTGGTTTATTATAATACACTCTCCTGTAATAACTATAACTCTACTTGTGCCTGTTCAGCGGGTACAGCTAACTAAAGAAATCACTTAAACTTCATTAAATTGTTGGATATTGAGTACTCATAATATGAAGAATAAATCTCAGCCAATCGTCTTTGAAATCTGACAGTAATCCAAGACTAGAAGGACATCCTACAATGCAGTTTTCTAAGAAAGATAATTTTGAGAATAAGACAAATTTTACACTAGCCTGTGGACCCTTGTTACTGACATGTTTTATAAAAAATGCCATAGCACGGGCAATTACAGAAGAAAGAGAGGTCAGTTCTGAGAAGTAGTATCCACAGTAGAGCTGTAAATAAAGTCTGTAAGTGTAAACAAGCAAGTGTAATATACACCGGAGTCAAACCCTCAACAGCCATACAAATAAACAAACAAGTGTCCCTAAATGATTTCTTCCTGCAGGTTCTTATCATTAGGAAGAGTGTGAGGAAATGTTATTTTCACCTCAAGGTCTCTGGGGAGCTTCTTGCAGAAGAAGAAGAGAGACATGGATGTGTCCAAGAAGGAAATGAAATTTCATAAACTGAACTGTAATAAACCAGTTGGAATGCCCATTGTAAACCTGTTGAAACCAAACCCAATTTATGTGTCCATATTGCTCACCAAAATATGTAATTTAAAAAGAACTCCACCAGATTTGCCAGTGTCCTAAGTCTTCGCCAGTGTCCTAAGTTTTCCAACAGGCATTTCAGGGTAAGTTAGCTATGCGGCTTCAGCAGAAGAAAACTTAGGAAAAATAAACAAAGACAAGGAAGAATAACACAACATAGAGAAAAACTTCACAGTTGCGAATGTTAAATTATCTTTTTAATATGATATTTTTATAGATATTATTTATGTATATGATAGTTACAAAGTCTTTTGGAAAAAATCTCTCCCAGGGCTATTCTACAAAGATGGTGACAGTATTTATAAGATGTCTTTTGTCTATGGAAGCCTAATACTCTTTACAAGCAATGCATGTGTTTGCTCACTATGGTAAAGAGATATCATGGTCCTTAAGACTTGTAAACAAAGAATTGACTGGGTGAGTAACTTGACAAGGTCCTGAGAAAGGTCAGAGGCAAGAAATGATTTTAAGAGAATCAGATCTTTGGCTGTTGGGTCTAGACCTTTAAATGGACAGATATTTAAAACATTAAGGAAGGGAAAACAAGCAACAAACATAGGAAAGTACATAAATAAGAATTAATAATGTATGCTGGCTGGCACATGCCAAATTTTGTAATTAGGTCAGGTTAAGATCTCAGCATTCTGAGTGACCAGGAAAGGACCCTTTTCAATGGTTTGAGAAAGCATTTAGGTAGATCAGAGACAGAATAAAAATATAAGAAAACCTTAGATGCTGTCACCCAAGGTAATGTGGTTTTTAATCCTAATAATGTATTCTAATTTAATTTAAGTCATACCACAAAGAAATAGAATATGTAAAATTAACAGTAAGAAGAGGAAGCAGTACAGCATAATGATGTTGAATAGACACCATGTATCATGAAGTATTTGTTAAATTTTTCTGCTCTCCTGGAAGTATGTGTTCATAATAATTTAATCTGAACAGAGCAGGCCAAAGTGATCTGAGGAAGGTTGACTAGAGGTTGAAGAGCTCGTTTCCTGACACCATTCGATATGCTGTAGTCTTTTATCACTCTGCACTGGAATAAAACAAAGCCCTGTGCACCGTGGTCTCAAAAGCAGACTGTGTCAAAATATCTCTCTCCAGATGAAAATTTGCACTTTTGGGAAAGTGCGCACCTTGTACTTCCTTGCAGCTAGAGGTCTGTGCTGCAGAAAAGTCAGCTCCCTGTCCTCGATCTCTCTGCCCCAAAGTGCAGATTGTCATCTCAGGCTGGTCTGAGCCAGGGAGGGCAGGAGGCTAAACCCATTTCTCAAACACCCATGTGGAAGTAGAAGGATCCTACTGATTGCCTGAGAAAACATTTCACCAAACTAAATGCAGTGAAGCTTTGACACAGTGTACTCTGGGAGAATGGCCCCCACCACCCCCAGCCCCACACCTGTGCTGGCACTCCTGGTGTAAGATACTAGCTTGTTCCTTAAAGAACAGCTCTGTGCGGAAGCTTTCCAACGAGGCTTTCAGGTAAATACACACATTTTTGTTAGTCTTTGTTCTACGAAGAAAGAAAAGAAGTCCTGTGATTCTTTTTCATGTCAGGCCATCAGAATTGGTTTATTTTGTATACTATCAGGTAAATAAAATGCCAGAACTGGTTTTCACGACAGAAATGTCCCTGCCTAAAGCCCACAGAGCACCAATGGAGAAAATTCCTACTACCAGTTGCTTGGAACCATTATGATTATATAGGAATTTTTTAAATGGCTGAAAGTTACAATCAGTGACACCATCTACTCCAGTGGTGCCTAGAGGTGGCACCCTCCAGTTTCTAGATCCACCAGAGGAACTTGGGGACAGGTTTATTTCAGTGCTTATTCATTTTATTTGGATTATTTGCTATCTACAAGGGAGACAGGATACTAAGTTGGTTCTTTTCAAATGGCCTTGCCTCTAATTCGAAATAGACAAACTTTCCTTTAGCAAGACATAAAAATAGTTTTTTGGATTATAAATAAGACTACAGAGCCAGTAAAACTGGCTATACAATCCTAAATTTTGTTTGTCAACACCTTGCCTGCTTAATAGTTATTGTAATACTTCCCTAGAATTCCCTTTTCTCTCTAAAAGTTAGATCATGCATGAACAGTCATGCTTTCTCTACCCACAGCCATGGGTACTTTTCTTCAGTCCAAGCCTCCAAAAGATGCCGGTCTGGTATCTTCCTTTCCTTTATTGCAGGTGGAAATTTCAAGACTTAGAAATCCGAGCAGGCTATATTCTGTAATGTTTGCTACTCTGACTTTCCTCCACAAGGAAGGTGTACAAGGGAAACTGTATGTGTGTATCTTTGAAAGAACAAGCCTCAACTTTTTAAATGCCCTCTATATACTCCACAGCTGCATGCAAGAGCCATGCAAGGCACCTAAAGTAGCAGCTGAATCTCCAGAATATCATGTGGAGCAGATTTCAAGTCCCTAGGTAGGACATATATTTCAAATCTTCATTGAGCATATTATCCATAGTGCATTGCAGTGAAAACATGGCATTCCCGTCAGGACTGAAAAACTACACTTTTTTTTTTTTTTTTTTCCCCTGATAAAAACCAAAATGTACTCTGCAATTCTGAAGCTTGGCTCATTACAGCCCTTGAACTTCCATTTTTCACAGAGAGAAATGAAATATCAGGTAGTGCTGTTGTAGAATATAAGGTCACGATGTCATTCAATTATTGTGTTGTAAATCAACAGTCCAGGACAAGCAATGTCTGTTGGATTCTGCCAGCTGGAAAAACAGTAAACATTTTTCTTGTCAAAGAACTTTTGCAGTCACAAGCAACATGAGATTGATTTTTTTTATCCTGGCCTTTGCAAAATAACCAGGTGGCATCATTAAATCCTGGCCATTATGATAGCAATCTTCTTGCAGTAAGTTGGGGTTGAAGAATGAAAATGTCCAGACAACCTGTCATAGTGTCATGCTATACTCTAAAAACCCTTCATTTTTTAATTTTTACACTGTTGCTGTAATCAATAAACCATTTTAAGTAATACTTAACTACTTAATATGATTTAATAAAGATAGCCATTAATTACTTTCTTTATAGTGTTGACACCTCATGAAATATCTAGGTTTTTTTAACTTCTGCTGTTATCAGATATCGATTCTTAGACATAATTAATTACCCTGGTTCCACTGAAATCACAAGCAGCTCATTAAAGCTCTAGGTGTTGCAAATTGACAAGTAACAATTTTGCAGCTGAAATTACATTCAATCAAGATAATTAACGCTCTTTATAGTCAAAAGGAACCTTCCAGTAAAAATTATGCTGAAAGTAATTAAGATGGTGGGAATTATTTGATCAAAAATCCATCACTTCATCTGTAGTCCAGCATACATTTGAAACCAAGTACACACTTGAAACAAATTAATTAGAATTTTCAACTTATTCTTATCCTATTTGTGATGAAGAAAGTTATGATGAAACTAAATACTTACCAGTACTAAAAGATGTTCCATTAAAAATTTCTCTGTGATAACTAATTAAATATACAAATATTGTTCCTACACTGCATTCCTTCAGCACATTTTCCTCCTAGAGAATCGCCATCAAATCCAAGATGCTCCACAGGTCATAATGAACTACACTTTAGACAATTTTAGTACTTCCTTAACCATTACCTAGACTTTCATTATTCTTATTGAAGAACAATATTCTGATCAAAACAATGATTTTTTTTCTTAGATGAAACAATATCATACTCAAACATGATGCCTATTATGTCTTGAACAGCTGATACCATAAGAGACAAACCTCTCAAGAGTGGCATAGAGCTTACAGCTCGTTTCTTCCTTCAAACCATATTCTCAAATTTAGGAACCTTGTTAAGCTTACTGAGATTTTCCTGAAGAAACGTTAAGACAAAGATAGAAGAGTGAAACCAAGAAACTGAGTCCTCATTCTACTCCTTCGTTTAGGGCTGACTTGATAAAAATGTGCAGGTTTACTTGCAGGAGCTCTGTTTTTCCCATGATTCACGTAATATAGAACAAAGTAAAGGTGTAATAAGAAGCAGTATAATACAGTTGCCACAGACTGATTAATTTAGTAGTGTATTTATTTTCACATTCCAGGAGCTTCATGAAGACTGACAACTGCTTACCTGATATGCAGGCTGTCTCTGAGGGCTATTAACCCTTCCTATAGGTACCTTTCAGTAACAGTTAGTGTGTCAAGTTCCTCAATAAGGAGAATTTACTCTGTACTGAAGTATTGTTGACAATTGACAAGTCCTAATTAAATTTATCAGAAGATTTAGTATTTATTTTATCAATTCTATTTCAATTTTCATCACTTACTTTTCTATTTGCACTTACTGTTGCCACAAACTTGAGTTATCTTGAGTGCCATCATGTGGGATCTACAGAACAACCAAGTGATCAAGCCCAGTCAGCATGGGTTTATGAAAGGCAGATCCAGCTTGACTAACCCGATCTCTTTCTGTGACAAAATGTGCATGACGGAAAGGCTGGGGACATCATCTACCTAGACTTTAATAAACATTTTAACGCTGTTCCCCACACCATTCTCCTTGAGAAACTGGCTGCTATTGGCTTGGACAGGTGAACTCTTCACTGGATAAAAAAATGGCTGGATGGCCAGGCCCAGAAAGTGGTGGTGACTGGAGTTCAAACCAGTTGGTGACTGGTCACAAGTGGTGTTTCCCGGGGCTCAGTATTGGGGACTGTTATGTTTAATATCTCTACCAATGATCTGGAAGAGGGGATCGAGTGCACCCTCAGTAAGTTTGCAGATGACACCAAGCTGGGTGGGAGTGTTGATCTGCTTGAAGGTAGGGAGGTTCTACGGAGGGATCTGGACAGGCTGGATAGATGGGCTGAGCCAATGGTATGAAGCTCAACAAGGCCAAATGCTGTGTCCTGCACTTGGGTCACAACAACCCCCTACAACATTACAGGCTTGGGAAAGAGTGGCTGAAAAGCTGCTCGTTAGAAAAGGACCTGGGGGTGTTGGTCAGTACTCGGCTGAGTATGAGCCAGCAGTGTGCCCAGGTGGCCAAGAAGGCTAACAGCATCTTGGCTTGTATCAGAAATAGTGTGGCCAGCAGGAGTAGGGAAGTGATTGTACCCCTGTACTCAGCACTGGAAGCCACACCTTGAGTACTGTGTGCAGTTTGGGGCCCCTCGCTACAAGGACGTTGAAGTCCTGGTCCTGGTGTCCAAAGAAGGGCAACAAGGCTAGTGATGGGTCTAGAGCACAAGTTTTGTGAGGGAACTGGGGTTGTTTAGCCTGGAGAAAAGAAGGCTAAAGGGAGACCTTGTCTCTCTCTACAACTACCTGGAAAGAGGTTGTAGTGAGGTGGAGGTTGGTATGTTCTTCCAAATAACAAGCAACAGGGAGAGAGGAAATGGCCTCAAGTTGTGCCAGGGGAGATTTTGGTTGAATATTAGGAAAATTTCTTCCTTGAAAGGGTTGTAAATCTTTGGAACAGGCTGCCCAGGGAGGTGATGGAGTCCTCATCCCTGGAGGTATATTAAAGACATGTAGATGTGGCACTTGGGGCATAGTTTAGTGGCAGACTTAGCAGTGTTATGTTTATGGTTGGACTCGATGTTAAGGGTCTTTTCCAACTTAAATGATTCTATGATTCAGCTTAAAAGAAAAACAAAGAAAGCAAATGAGTAGAGGTTTTGTACATAAGGGTTAATGCTTTCAGAGAGGGTTAATTTTCTCTTGAAGTAACATGCATAAATTTTGTGACACCAAGGGGAAAATGATCAAGTGCTGTAAGTATTCAAAAATTCAAATGTGAGTTTTATTCACCCAGTAAGAAAATCTTGATTTTACACCTGAAACTAAGATTGAATGGAGGTTTCTGCTTCAGTGGACACTAAGGTTTCTTCCAGAAAAAGGTTTGTTTTGGCAGTTCAAATTCTACCTTTGATTTCACCCAGAACAGCCTCCACCAAGACAAGGCGATGAAGCTGGATATCTTCAGTCAGTTAGAACATTTGAAGTATGTGAGTTTCTGCGGTTTTCTCTTAAGAATCCAGAATCTGTAAGACATGCTTTAAGCTGGGATATGAAAACGTTCATGGCAAAGATGTTGAATGCAGTGAAAGTTCTGAAGCCTGTGAACACCCTTAGCAAGTAGATCAACCCGTCGAATGCATCAAAAATGTTCATGTTCATTAGTTTGCAGCAGGGAAAGATTCTTTGTCAGGAGGGTGGCTAGTTATAAATCACAAAACATGTGGTACACAGCACTAGAAGATCTCCATCTAGTCTATCAGTGATCAACAAATGATGAAGAAATATTGGTAGAAATGGCTAGATGCTAAAAGCCATGACCTTCCCTTTGTCTGAATCAGAGAACCTCCTCAAAGTGAGTATGACAGGAGAGTAACTTTAAAGCTGCTTAAACATGATGAATCGCTCTTCTAAACTACTTTCACTTTGTCCAATTTAGAAGGAAAAGATGGCAAGATGGCATTGTGGGTCAGAGATTGATGGGTTTCAGCCACACCAGAAAAAAAAATATGCCCAGAAAAGTCTTACAGTGCTGGAACTGAATTCCTTGTACAGTAAAATCACTAGAACAGTCCGTGGCATTGATTACTTTGGTTTATTTGAACCAGCACTTTTCTACAGAAATTAGAACCACATGAGGTCAATCCAAAAGGAAGACTGCCTGAAGTCATGCTGTTTTGCAGGGTTTCTTAGATTACATCACATGGACTTGGTACATGCTTTGACCTCAGTGACGATGAGTGATATTGCTGGACATGTTTCCTTTATCAGTATAGACACAGTTAACAGACAACTCCCTGATTACCACTGCCAGATGTTCACCTTAACAAATCAGCGAGGGTATTTGGGGCTGCAATTTTAGATATTTGTGAAGTCTTTTCTTTCTTTCAAAAAAAAGTAAAATTCTTTGGTGCCCGAAACTGAGAAAACAAAATTTTCGGTTAGCAATTGGAAAATTTCTACTAGTTAGCTCTCTGGTGAAAAAATATAATATAAATTATATATAAATATTAAAGTATAATGATGATCCTTCAGTCACGGTACAAAGATGTTTTGGGTAGCTGTAGAAATCATGACTGCCAATGAATTTCTTGATCACTTTGTTGTTTTTCCTTATTTCCACATTTAAGTGTTGTGGACATTTCTAGTGTAATCAGGTTACCGTATGGTTCTTTTCCTAAACAGCAAAGCTCTCATCAATAACAGTTATCCTGCAGCCCCTCGCCCAGAAACATTGCCTTTAGGTAAGGAACTTTCTTTACTCGCTAATCTGCTGCTGAGTTTTTTTCTGCCATCCAGATTTAAACTGTAAGACCTTGTCATTCTATTTCTGTTTAACTTGTTTCGTGTTTAGTCCAGAAAAGCAACAACAACAATAAAAAGGATTTGTGGACTGATTCTACAGAGCTTTTGGGGTTTTTTTATTCGCAAGAGAGAATAAAAGTCAATTCCTCAAAAGTATAACAGCTAGATGTCTTTCAATTTCAAAGAATATTCCCTTTCCCAAAAAATTCATAACTCATCCATGGTTGAGTAGTGACAGAGGTTTTTACTGACAGGTGTTTTGACTGATGTTTGACTGACTCTTTACTTTGAGAAGATCAGATCTTCATAAACACTGAATTGAAATTTTACTCGTAAGGACTTGTTTTCTTAAAGGAGTTTATTAATTCAGTAATCATTTTACAATCAAGAAAAATGTTTGTCATTACTGAAATAAATAAAAAATAATCTGAAAGAGGGTCCATCTTGGTAACTGCTGTTCTTAGAAAGATTTTTTTAACCTGAGTCTCCAGATGGGTGCAAAAGTTTTGTCAAAGGATTGTTTAAGGATGTTATGGACTATTTAGTCATATGCTCCTATCCTTCCTCCCTGGCCACCAGCTACCCTAACTGCCCTCTATGAGACCATTGCTACTACATTTATGTAAGAGAAGAGCTCGGTAAGGGGTTTGGGTGTCATCTAAGGATGAAGGAGTCCCGATAAATAAATCGGTTAAAGCACCTGTCACCACTCAGGCATAGGCAGATTATGCACAGAGGCTGTCATATAGCTTAAGCCCTCAGACATACATCGGAGAGACTTGCCTGAGTACCTTGTCCCCAAACTGGTGAGGTGCACATCTGCCAACAGTGTGTAGATACTGAAAGCCTTCTGCTAGAGCTCCTGCTGTCTAGCAAGAGAAACAGGCCTGGGCCAGGAAGGGTGCTGCGTGTTGTGTCTGCTGTCTTCAAGTCAGAGGAAAAAAATCAGAATGGGGTGAAAGCCAACATGCTCTTGATGAGGTGTTGAGGGCTCCTGGAACAGGCACTGCTCATTAATAACTGTTTACAAAAATAAAATGAGCTGGGCTACAGGCAGAAGTATAACAGCATATGTTTTTGTTTTGCGCAGTGATCTAGAGGATGTAAGTGTACAGCAAGGTGATGAGACACCTCCACAACAGCTCCACTGTGTCCTCCCATACAAAGGATATGATGGATGTGGGATTTTAAGGGGGAACATAGATGTATTATATCCAGCAAGCTCATGTACATAGGCTATCAGAAATGTTCTAACAAACTAAATGGTTGGTTTAAGAAAAGGCAGCCTATACGAAATTTGTCTGGACTAAAAGATTATTGCATTCTTGGCAGTTCCACTGGAACTGGATATATTTCTTTCTAATTAACCACTTCTGCTTCTCAGCCTTTCTAATACAAGGAGCATCTTGTACTCTTTCAGGAATGGGTAGCAATTTATGTAAGGTGATTTTTTCCTAAGTATGAATGACTTATTTATTTCTTGATAATATTAAAGAACATAATAAGGATGAAAGAATTTCTGGATTTTTTCTGGTCTGGAAATAGCTTTGCCTTTCTTTAAGCAGAAATATATTTACTGAGTTTATCAGGCAGATTACTGAGGATTTTTTACTGGGCTTGAAGGAAAAATATGCCAAAGTTTAATGCATATAGGACACAGAATGACTTCCAATACTTGACAAATACTTGAAGGATTTTTTTTCTAATTGATTGTATTTGACACTCTATAGCATGAGTTATTCGATTGCGTTGTTATGGCAACATTAACTGGGTTGACTCTAAAATCGTATTCTCTGATAAAGCAGTGGGATGAATTTAACACATTGGACATAGTCTGCAATTTCTATTTACATGCTCATTGAAATAATTTTTGTGCTTAATTTGAATAGTATTTGCTTCACAGTGCCAGACATTTGAATCAAAGGAAATATATATGAGAAAATATTTCTTCTTTCACTGTTTATGTTACTGGTTTCTGTAATTTTAATGCAGACATATTTTCCTGTAGAATAAATTCTCCCTATATTAGAATTGTACATAGAATATGTCCACACAAGATTTGCTTCAGTGAAGATTTTGAATGAGGAAAATTAAGCTTAAGAGAACTCCGCCCTGCATTTAATCATTATATGTTGTAAAGGACAAATTCAAGTAATGCTTTTTTTCTTTTAAATGAGGAGACAGGATTACATAATACAGAGAGTGTTGGTGAATAAAAGCCAAATAAGCATACCTTTGATGTTTCATAAAGGGTTTGATAAAAATGTCACTATTTTGAAAACACAAACATCTTTGTCCTTTTGAGAGTTGTCTATATGTCACAGAGGATTTGTTAATTGTTAATAGAGATGTCCTTGATATGATACTGAGCAGTTTTAACTGTACAGCAAAGCCAGTTAGCTGGGAATGTATATTATTGCTTGCAAAACACTTTGAGCTGTTTATTTTTTCACTCACATAAATCTTAAAATACATTTCTATTAAGAATTTTCTATTAAGATAACAATGTGTTCTAAGTATTTTTATGACTTTTAAAAGTTTCTGTTCTAATACGGGCAAGTATCTGAAATTTCACTTTTCACTGTTAGGTGGAAAGAAAATAAAACAGAAAATACTGGCAAGTACTGTAAATTGTATCTGTTTCCCAGTCAGAGCATCTGGTCTTTTGGCAGACACCCTTGGCAGACCTGTTATACTGGAGGCTTTAAGTTTCTTTTCCTGAGAATTTTGTTTCAGTTATTTTGCTAAGTGGGAAACAAACATTGATGTTCCTACTGCATATGATATTTGGAGGTCTAATTTTGCCTGAGACCTTCAAGGGGAGGCTCTGTAAGTATGGCCAGTTGAAGAATTGCATCATACTATTTCTTGGGAAATTGTTTTTGACCAGAGTATCGCATGTGAAAAGGATCTGCCTTCTAAAGAATATCCAAATTCTACTTAAACAAAACAACACAAAACAGAACAAGCTACACTCAAAATTTCTGTTTTGGAGTGATCTTTTTAAAAAGTAAACGGTCAAAAATATCTAGAAGGAAGGACAACGCCCTTTACTCATTAGCCCTTTTTATAACAGCTGTTCTTTAGCTGAAGGCTACTGGTTGGGTACTTTGCAATATGGTTGGGAGCAAATAATGCATTTGATGTGTAAATTGTTCAGGTTGTTCATCATAATCTGTTCATCTACTCATAAAACATAACCATGTTGATACTATCACTTGTATCAGTCATGTCTTGTCCCTCAAACTGGCCTCCAGAGGTAGGGTAAGTGTAATAGAAGAATCTGTGATTACTGAATCTTTTGTTGTTTTTATTTTGATATCTATTATATGACTGTAGTGTGTCAAATTCACTGCCAAATATTTTGTGCAGCTTCCTGAGTGTTTTCAGTATTTTTATAGTATTTTGAATACAATTGCCCATATTTGAACACAAAAAAAGATACTTCAAAATTTGTTCTAAAAAGAAGCAGTTCTCTGAAGACTCACAGAACTGCAAACAAGGATGCTAAAGAATTGAAAGTCTGATGCACTGAGCAGCTTCACAGATGAGTTTCTCATGATTCACCCAGTTCTAGCAATAGTTTGCCAGCAGTTATACTGCTACTTCAGTGTCAAAGTGAGAAATGCTGAATAGAGGATTTGTCACCCTGACTTTGGGTACCAATATTATTTTGTCTACAAAAAGGGCTCTCAAAATAGACTCACCCATGGAAGACTATGAAATTTTCTTGCCCTGTTTTGTGAATTCATGGTAGAACTACTTATAAAAATGGCTGTACTGCCTCTGACCCCAGGTCTGTCTTGAACAATGTCCTAGGTTTGGTACTATCTTGCTAATAGGAGATGCTGAAGGGCAGAATATATGCAAGGTATGCATGTGCTATCATTTTCTCTGGTATCCTTTCCTAGCTTCTGGCAACCCATTGACTGCAAGACAGAATTTGCAATATTAATAAACCTTTTTCTTTCATGAATTTACCTAGCTCCATTTGAATCCCACTTATCATTTTGACATCTGCAATTCTTAATGACCTCTGTTAATGCATAGTGCTAAGGAATACTCATATTCTTTAAACTTGTCAAATACTTTCACTTAATACACATTACTCACTTTCCATCCATTCATGACTTCATACATCATTGCCCTATCCCACAGTTTCTCCTTTTCCAGAAAGCTCTAGAAACCTCTTGTGTAAATACCATGTGATATTTTCCTTATTCTTGCAGTCTACTTTTGTGCATTCTGTAGTTTTACAGTATCTTAAGACAGAAGAGAGGAGAGAAAAACTCAATCAGAACTGTATTGGTATTATCACTTCAGATAGTTTCTTCTATTTTTTGCCAACCTTGCTTCCTTAAGAGTTTTTGGTAAAGGTTTTTGGTAGTTGAAGGCAGTTTTGTTGGATGGATCATGCTTTCCTACAAATCTGCATATTCCTAAAAAAGTTACAATAGATTTGTGACTTCTTCCTTCAAAAAATGAGGAAACCTTCTTCTTCTGCTCTATTTTCCTGGCTTCATTTACTAATATTCTTTCCCATAGTTTAAAGAAGTTCTGTCTACTCTGTAAAACAAACTTAATCAACTGTAATTTCTTATGGAGCCTTGGAACTTTTAGGCAAATGTGATTTGGTCTTGCCAGTTTGGTACTAATCACTTTGCCAGTGTCTCATATTTGAGATGGTACCTCTGACTCATCCTGAGTAAGAAATGGCTTTGGTCTGGGAACATCCTTTTGCTCCTCAATAGGGAATAATGATCCAATAGTTCATTTTGGTTTCCTACTGTGACCTTATCACCACTGAATGATCTTCTTATGTCACAATTAAATATTTGCCCCTCTCACTTAGAGGCATGCTCCCATCCATACAAGTTTTTAAAATGTTGTTATTAGTACTTTTTATGAGTTTAGAAAATCAATCCTTGAAATCACTTTCTTACTGATATTACTATGCTTTTGCATATAACCTGGAAAAAACAAGCCTTGTTTTTGAGAATATTTTCAACATGGAAATATCTAAAGTAGCAGCCTGTGTGATCAAACCCTTATTAAAAAAAAAGATTTAATCTAGCATAGGCCTGTATGGACAAGAATTTTCTAATGCATTTTCTAGCATGAGAAATGCCTGTAATTTAATAAGGATTTCCACTGCAGGGTAGCATACACAAGTTTAATAGCAACCAGTTCAGATACCAACAGAGGTGCAATTGGCTTAGAGCAGACTGCAGAATTATCTGAGCAACAGAATAACCGGTGGACAGTTTGGTCAGTCTGGTCCCTGTTACAGGACCAAATGGTGACTGACTTCAATATATGAAAGAAGTTTCAGATCTGTAGGAATGGCACTGCAGTTACAGAAATACTGGGATTTTTCTGTATTTAGGTCAACAGCTTCTCGATTGTTTGCGGTGCTTGGGAATTATGAACAACAATTTCCTTTGTAGCTTGGCAGTGTGAGTTCTGTCAAGAAAAACACGACGCTGGCATTGATATAAGCTCTATGAAAAAGTCCTAGGTAGAAGTGGCCTCTTTAAGTGGAGCTGATAAGTCAAAGTGTAAGATTAATGCATTGATCAAGGGGCTTGCTCATATTGCCCAGCTGGATCAGCCAATCAACTGCTGTTACACACTATCTGCAAAAGAGGTGCTCTTATTTGCCTTGAACTTTGCCAGAGATTAATCCCTGTTTAGGGTCATTTTATAGCCTTTGCAAGTCCTTTTCAGGAGTTTGAGTGATACGTTAGAGCTTGTGTGTCCCAGCCTTGGGCAATCTTTGATTTGTTTACTTATATCCACCAAAAAAAATTGTAATAGATTCCCAGAGAATTTAATATCTTAACTTAATAACAATTCACCTGGAACACAGAAGCTGTTGATCTTATCAAAGGGCAGGCTGGAACTTACTAAGCAGGTAGCCCTGAGATCTTTTTAGTTTACTGTTAGAGAAGCTGGAAGATAATAGTGTCTTTAGTTCTTCTAAAGGAAAAGCACCTGCTGTATTCACCACCATGTGATCTGTGCCACAGGGATTATTTTCTTTGCTCAATAAACAAGAATGAGGTCATTTTTGTGTATACAATTGAGAAAAAGCAGTATGAAAATAATCAAGATTTGCAATACAAAGGACATACTTTGTCTAAGACAACAGTGGAAAAAAAACCTGACCCCTCCTCACCCCAAAAAGCTACCGTGTTGATCTTACTGTGAAATATGTGAAATTATCTATTGTAATCACCAATTTGCCGATAAGACTGAGTTGCATAAAATTAATCGAAATAGTCTGGAGATATGCACTAGAGAATTGTCTTCCCATTTGGAATTCAGTTGCAGGCTTGCATAGCCGAGCTACCAACCATTACTTTGTCAGCGCAGGACTCTGCCAGAGGCAGGATCCCCAGAGAAGTACACGCTTCAGCCAGTCTCTGCTGTACCTCAGCTCTCCGAAATGACAGTGTCCACGATAAAGCTTCCCTGACCTAATCTTGATAATATCAGAGAATCAGAGTCCGATTAAATTAGTTTAATTTCCTAGCTTGTGACAGGTATTTAACATCTGAAAGTTGAGGTAGTTAACCCTCACCCACCTTTAACATCTGTGTAACATTTTGCCTAAGTGAAGACTAAATATTCCCTTTTCAAGGGAGCTCACAGATTCTAGACATCTCTGCCTGATCCATGTGTTTGGTAGGGTCACTGATCATTCTTGTGATCATTGTGCTTTATTTCTGTTCAAGAACAACAATGAATTTTAAAAAAAGAAAAAAGGAGGAAAATATCTTTATTTAAAGTTTTGACTCCTTACATATAGCTGCTGATAACAGACCCAGCTATCTCAACCTAGAAGTAGCATTCTAGAAGACAGCTCTAAGAAAACAGAATAATGTTTTGTTTGACCATAAATCATACTTTTTTTTTTTTGTTTTCAAAGGAACAAAGAAAAATATAATCTGTAAAAAAGGTAATTTAAAAATGAAAAGTCAACATGTCTTTTACTGAAAATATAATCAAAAGCAAATACATTTTCCTTAAGTGTGTCTGTTCTTTTTTCTGGCGCTCCATCTTGCACATTTTTATGAAAACAAAATGAATTGTAGAAACTTTTTTGTTTCACTTATTCTATATCTGTATCATCTGTTTCATTTTGTTTCACTTATTCTATATATCTTTCATATTTCATTCCAAGTATATCATCTATGTCTATATCCTCTAAATCTCATTCTAGTTAAAGAGTTACCACACCCTCTACCAGCTGCTACAGAGTTTCTATTTCTGCTTCTGTTAACCACTCAAATTACCAAATGTGCTGTTTTTTTTTTTTTTTTTCCTGGCATAAAGAGAGGTTCTTAGTAGCCTTAGCTCCAACTTGTTTAGCCACAAGGGCTAACATAAAAATCTGTCCTGCTCACGCTAGTCAAGACATACCCTGAACAGAGATATATGGGGATTTGCTACAAACCTTTAGAAAATTTTTATTTACCCTCTGTAATGCAGGTGAAAAGCTTGGCCTTGTCAGCCTTTCCATCTGATCATATATGAGATATATTTTTTCTTTTTTAATGCAGAACAAACACTTATTCTTCTTATTTATGTTATAAATCATTCTGTGAATCTTCAGCCCAGATCCCGTATTAAAAGCTATGTCTGTTTTCTTTTACTCTGCTTGTCACCAGGGAACATCAAACTTCAGCAGTGCTGGGTGACTTGAAAGCCATTTCTGAGGTCAAGGAACATACTGATATGTCCCTTTTTGCTGCGTTTCTATCTGTAGATGTCACAAAGTACAGATCTCCACATTCTAGGTAGCTTGTTTACAAAACCAAGCTTAAAGTGCAGCAGTCAAATGTGCCAAGTGCTTTGGGCACTACAGTCACGGTATTATGCTTTTAGTATTTTTAAGATTGCTACACTTTGGAATTTTATGACATTCATAAATGAGTCTTTGTGATAATTTAATGACCCTCGATTGCTGTTTAATGGGACAAGAATTGTGTAACGGAATTGGTGCTTAATTAAGTCTACATACCCTCAAAACAGAACCCTTCCGGCTGATTTCAGAGACTTGGACACTTCAGACATTTTGATAAACCAGCAGCCATGTTTCAGATTAATGAGAGAACATGGTCTGCACAAACTACTGATAATGAGATGTCTAAGACCATTACGCTCACTCAGAAACATGTGTATGAGACAGGATCCTACTTAAAATAGTAACCACTGCCTTTTTCAATTAGCGTTTTCTTCTTAGTGTGGTTATGCTGATCGTTACATTACAAAATCGAGATAACAAAACCATGTTGGAATTTATCTGGGTACACAAAGCAATTTAATAATAACACTCAAACTCTGGAAGGAAGAGTGCACAGCTCCAAAATGAGACTAAAGTAGTCTGAATTTCCCGTTGTAGCCAGATTGTGCTGCACAGGTTTATTTGCTTCTCGCTAGTAAAGACATGCCCACGCTGTGTTGTTGAATGCAGAAAAAACGAGCATGAATGTGTCTCAGTAACAAAATAAATTTAATGATTAAACAGCAAGGGTAAGTGACTACTTGTATCTATGAAGCCTGAAAGCACACTTTCTTCTTTTCATCTGCATCTCAGGAACAAAAGAACAGGGCTCTAAGATTATAATAAAATCATAATAGAATGTTTTGGGTTGGAAGGGACCTTCAAAGGTCATCTAGTCCGACCCCTCTGCAGTGAGCAGGGATACCATCAACTAGATCAGGCTGCTCAGAGACCCGTCCAACCTGACACTGAACGTTTCCAGGGATGGGGCATCTACCACCTCTGTGGGCAACCTGTGCCAGTGTTTCGCCACCCCCATTTTAAAAAATTTCTTCCTTGTCTGTAGCCTAAATCTCCCCTCTTTTAGTTTCAAACCATTACCTCTTGTCCTGTCACAACAAGTCCTGCTAAAAAGATTGTCCCAGTCTTTCTTATAGGCGCCCTTTAAATATTGAAAGGCCACAATAAGGTCTCCCTGGAGCCTTCTCTTCTGACAACCCCAACTCTCTCAGCCTGTCCTCATAGCAGAGGTACTCCAGCCATCTGATCATCTTTGTGGCACTCTGGACCTGGTCCAACAGGTTCATGTCTTTCCTGTGCTGAGGCCTCCACAGCTGGGCACAGTTCTCCAGGTGAGGTCTCACCAGAGCGGAGTAGAGAGGGAGAATCACCTTCCTTGACCTGCTGGCCATGCTTCATTTAATGCAGCCCAGGATACAGTTGTCTTTCTGGGCTGCAAGCGCACATTGTCCAGCCTTTCATCCACCAGTACCCCCAAGTCCTTCTCCCAGGGCTGCTCTCAATTCCGTCATCCCCCAGCCTGTACTCAGAATTGCTCCAGCCTAGGTGCAGAATGTTGCACTTGGCCTTGTTGAACCTCATGAGGTTCAAACAGGCCCACTTATCTAGCTTGTCCGGGTCCCTCTGGATGGCACCCCATCCCTCAGGCATGTCAACCACGCTACTCAGCTTGATGTCATCTGCAAACTTGCTGAGAGTACATTCGATCACTTGTCACTGATGAAGATTATAAGCAGCACTGCTCCCAGTATGGAGCCCTGAGGGATGCCACTTGTCACCAGTCTCCATCTGGACATCAAGCCATTGACCACAACCTGCTGGATGCAACCATCCAGCCAATTCCTTACCCACCAAACAGTCCATCCATCAAATCCATATCTCTTCAATTTAGAGAGAAGGATGTTGGGGCGGACCATGTCAAAAGCTTTACAGCAGTCTGGAGAAATGACATCCATAGCTCTTCCCCTGTCCACCAATGTAGTCACTCCATCATAGAAGGCTAGTATGTTGGTCAGGCAGTACTTGCTTGTGGTGAAGCCATGCTAGCTGTCTTGAATCCATTCCCAGTCCTCCATGCACCTTAGCAGAGCTTCTAGGACAATCTGTTCCATGACCTTCCCAGGCACAGAGATGAGGCTGACAGGTCAATAGTTCCCAAGGTCCTCTTTTTTAAAAATGGGTGCACTATTTCCCTTTTTCCAGTCACCAGGGACTTCAGCTGACTGCCAGTACTTTTCCAATATCATGGAGAGTGGCTTGGCAACTACATCAGCCAATTCCCTCAGGATTATGGGATGCATCTCACCAGGTCCCATAGACTTATGTATGTTCAGGTTTCTCAGGTGGTCACGAACTTGATTTTCTCTTACAGTGAGATACACTTTGCTCCCCTGGTCCCTGCCTTGCAATAGATTGATGCAGGTGGTGTGGGAAGAGAGGTTGACACAGGTAAAAAAAGTTCTTGAGTACCTCAGCCTTCTCCTTGTTTATTGTTACTATCTTGCCAATCTTTCTTACCAGGGAGGTACACCTTCTGTGGCCTTCCTTTTCTGGTTGACATACCTGTAGAAGCCCTGTAGAAGATTTAATTTTCCTTATTATTTAGGAATTCGTGTCTTGGCTTCCATGGTAATTGATATACAAACCCAGGGCACATGTACGTTTGCATGTACACTGTCCTCTGCATCCCTTCTCATTGTCTTTCCTGGTGGGGCTGCTAGAATGTGTTGGGAAATTCAGTGTCATGATGAGTCAGCCTCGTATCATTTACACAGGTGGATGCTGAAGATGAGAAGTTATGGGTCTCCAGCTTAGTAGGGGTAAGTATACATGTGCTGAGGAGTAAGGTTATGTTAAATCCCGGTCAGAGTTCTATCTGACCAGTCCTCCCCAATACAATCTTCTCTAGTGATTACTGGAGAAAGTATGTGATATTTTTCTCCATGTTTCTTAAGGCTTAAGTAATTTTTTTCTTCTCACCAAATTTTAATGTGTGCACAGGGAGAAGGCGCATATAGCTTATTATTTATGGCATGAGTATCTAGAATAATTCTTAGCCAGAAGAGTAAAGACTGAAGTAAATGCAGACACCTGTATCATGTAATGTATCAGTGCACAAAAGCATGAAATGCCAGAATGATGGCAGCTTCTCTTTATGTTCATAAATTTTAGCAAACCCATCATTATATAATTTATTAATCTTTCTGGAAGTCTTGTCTTATTTAATAAATACTTTGATATTTGGTCTCAGAAAGTTATGACAGCAAGTTGCATATTTGTTTCAGAGCATTTAATTGTTATTGAGAGCATCTGCTTGAGGATTTCACAATAATATAGACTCATGTTTAGATTTTAAGTATCATTTACTTTCTCAGAAGCCAAAAATTCAGTAGAATATTGTCTGTTTTATATGATGCACACTGCTTATTATCTGAAATTTAGATAAAGATTTAAGCAGACGTGGGAAATAACTTTAAAGATACTTCCCTTAGAGTAAAAGTCTATCACATCTTTTGAATTGTCTTTGCCTAATTTGTTTATGTGGATTTCCAGACAAATGGAGAAAAAGCTTTCAATCAAAATCATCATTCAAAATCATTCTCAATCAAATCAAAATCATTCTGTCAGATTATGTTTTCTCCACATTCTCTATAAAATAATTTTAGCAATAATCTTTTAGAAAAACTTGAGAGTTTAAACATTCTCAGTATTCATAAATTAAGTGATGTTGATTTTTCCTTTAGTTTTTCAGAAATTCCTTAAAATAAATTGAGAAATAGTTGGAAAAAAAGTTGTGTGGGTTTTTTTTTTTAATATTAAAAAAAATAACTTATTTCTGTCATCACCACTGTGTGATATGGAACACTGTATTTCATAGCAGATTAGGAAACATGTCCTTCATTGTAAATGTGGAAATAAAGCTTATAGCAAAATAAAATTAGGTGAAAAACTGAGATGAATGAAACATCTCTATTTTTGTAGGTTCTTTCCTAGATTAAGAAATATATGGTCTTTCTTAAAAGGACACATGAAGACTCACACAAAACTTGCACTGTATTAAACAAGTAAAAAAGCAAGGTTGTCAATAGAGAGGGCTAGAAATACTCTTCATATACTCACAAGGGGAGTATTTTCATTTGTATTCTGACATCTGCAGTATCCTTGCACAGTCCTGTAGAATGGGAGATGGCCAAAGAAAGAGCATTCTGCACCAACTTTATGGCTAATTTATGACATGTCTTCATGCACAGAGGACAATGTGAAGATAGGTCTTTCAGATACACTGTCTTCTGTACAGTATCTTCTCCAGAGATGTACACTAGTATGCACCCTGCATTTAAGGCTTTCTTTTAGATTCAGGAAACTTCTTAGAATATGGAGAGTTGGGGATGTTCCTAGGAATATTCGTCCGCACATTTAAGTTTGCAGGGATAGATACAGCCTGAACATTTGAGAAATGCTGCTAAATCTGAGGTTGCAAAACCAGCTCTTTTCTAACTGGTCCTAAGCAGATCCATGCGGCATTAAGCAATTAGAAGGAACCATGTTTAATAAAGCAATGGTTAACCATTTCATGCAACAATTATCCCATGGAATTTTTTTAATAAAAAAACAGGGGGTTTTGAGTTGTCTGAACATTCTTGTTTTGTCCAGTTCTTTGGCAATTCATTAAGGTGACTGTTTTAGGCACGTGGGGGTATATTTCAGATGTGATGACAAAAGGAAACATCACTATCTTTTTAGGTTAGTCCTAAAATCAAATTTGAATTTTATCACTTAAAGTTATTTACCTGACTCCCAGATAGACAACTTCTAAGGAAGGAATCTTTACAATGAGGATGGAGAGACACTGGAGCAGGTTGCCCAAAACAGCTGTGGATGCCCCATTCCTGGAGGTGTTCCAAGTCCAGTTGGATGGGGCTTTGAGTAGCTGTGTTGGCTTTGTGTCTGGTGGGGTTTTGGTAGCAAGACAGGGGGCTACTGGTGTTGGCTCCTGTAAGAACCTTTGAGAAGCTCCCCCCAGCTCCAAGCCTCTTGCTGAGGCTGAGCCAAGCAGCACCTGTAGGATAAACATATTTAATTGGGTAGAAACCTGTTGGGTATGTTCTTTTGTTTGGGGAGTTCTTTTGTGTTGGAGAGGAGTAGGACAACAGAGAGACAACCGTGTGGGCACCGAGGTCAGTGAGGAAGAAGAGGGGGAGGCACACCAGAGCAGCCATTCCCCCTCGGCCCATAGAGGGATGTCAGGCCAAGTCCTTGGAGCCCTTAGAGATCAATGATGGTGCAGAATTGTATCTGTGGCCCATGGAAGACTCCACACCAGAGCAAGGGACTGATCCCAAAGAAGGCCATGACTCTGGGGGAAGCCGGTGCTGAAGCAGCCGCTTGCTGGAAGAATTACAGCCCATGGAAGAGACCCATGCTAATCTGAGAAGTTCATGGAGGACTATTTCCCCTGGGAGGGACACCACATTGCAACAGGGGAGGACTGTGAGGAGGTTTCCCCCTGAGAAGGAAGGAGAGGACTAAACGACATGTGATGGACTGAGACATTGCAACTCCCGTTCCCTCTGCCCCTGCGCTGCTAAGGGGTGAGGAGGTTGCAGAGCTGTGCCTGGGAAGAAGGCAGGGCTGGAGGGAAGGCACTTTTAAGATCTAGTTTTATTTATCATTGTCCTACTTTGATTCAGTTGGTAAATTAATGGTGGTTTTGCTGCTTAAATTAAACTGATGTTGATTCCTCAAGTTGAGTCTGTCTTTCACCCATGACCATAATTGGTGACTGTGCCCTTCCTTAACCCTCAAGCCTTTTGTTGTATTTTCTCCTTCCCATCCCACCAGATGGGGGTAGGAGTGAGTGAGCATCTGTGTGGTGTCTAGTGACAGCTGGTTGGCCTTAAACCACCACAGTAACCTGGTTTCATGAAAGACGTCCTGCCGATGGCAAGGGTGTTGGAACTAGATGACCATATAAAGTTCTTTTCCAACCCAAATGATTCTGTCATTCTAGGAGCTATGATTCTGTGATTCCGCCTCTATGTTACAGAGCACCTACTCTGGCAATTCTTAAATATTGATTTATTCACTATGCCACATGTATGCGAATGAGAGACTGAGGCACAAGTCAAAAAGACAGTCCCAAGACAGCTGTTTGTGTAAGTGCCCCACGATTTCAGTGATGAGTCAGGTTTCTAGATCTGAATGCAGTTTACAAGTCTGCTGGCACTGCAGCTGTTTACTGGGGTACAGTTTATTGTGCCTTGATTTTTAACAGATGGAGAAAATTAATGGTCTGAACAATTTAAGATCTGCACTTAGTTAGCTCTTCAAGGCTGCAGGAACTCATTGTGAGGCAGACAGAGTCTTTGCAAAGCACAAGGACTTCACAGGGAAAAACAACACTGCAATGACTGCCTGAATTAGTGGAAGGGACTTCTGGAGATCTTTCATCTCATTACTGTTCAATTAATAGCTAGCCATAATCTAGACATTAATGAGGGATGCAACTGGAACTGCAAAGGAATAACATAATTAGGTCCTGAATTTAATTTTTCACAACATTACATGAAGATGCTGTACTCTTTTATTTTAAATAAGGCTAATTAGGTTTCTTTTCTAATTGGATTTTTTTATAGATTCTAAGATTTACTGTGTGGAAATACATTTTAGAAAATTCCCTCTCTGCATCTCACATGTTCTTCCAGGTGTCCATTCAAATTAAGAGTCACTTTGTGCTATAACACGATTTCATAAAAACCGTTCCTTGCCTTCATGATAGATTTCTCTGGACTTGTTCAAAGTTCTGTATGATGAAATTGCTAAACATGAAGGGCTACCTTTAAAATACACGGCACCTCGGACTATGTACCAAAGTTTTAGCTGTTAACATTTTACCCGTGCTAATTGGCAATTGAATTTCCGATTGGTTTGGTAATGGTTACTAGGTTTATCAGCGTCAATGCCTACCTATGTTTCTGAAAAGATTTCAGTGATCCCTATCCTCACAAAATGCTGTTACTTTACTTCTGTAATGCACAATTTGCCACAGGTTCATGATAAAATCATAAGGCTATTTCTGTTCGGAGTCAGCATGCAGAAACTAGAGACTACATAATTCTTAATATCTGAAATGTGCAAACAAAGATCAACAATCCTTCTTCCTTTTCATGTATTACATTCCCCATCTGCTTGTGTGGCAGTAATTAATTTTATGTGTACAAGAAAATTGTATTTAGTGTAATTCACCTACCTGTGTGTCTCAAAATTTCCACTTTATGAAATACATTGTATAAAATTGCCATAATAATTGAATGTCTTTGTGACTAGAAACATCAGTTGATGACAAAGATTCCCTATTAAAGAAATCAGTGCAACGATGTTGAATAAGATAGGCAGGTCTCTTTAAGCCAGGTTTATTCAGAGGGGGAAGCTGTTGGTAACAATCTCAATGCAAAAAACTTTTAGACTTGAGAACATGAACGGATGGCAACCAGCTTTCCTTTCTAACCAACAAAACCAAAAAAGCTGAAGGAAAAATTAGTCAGAAAACATGAAAATAAAAAAAACCTAAATAGCTGAAAATGTTTACAACAGAGAAGTGTTTTAACAACATGATGTGTCATTATCTTAAAAAACCCTTTCTGCTCAGATATTGTCATTCAGTCACTCTTCCTGAAAAAAAAAACCCCAACAAAAAACCAAACAAACCAACAAATCAAAATAGTTGACAGTGCCTATAATTTTGCTACAAAGATTTAACAGACTGCCAGCTATAAAAGACAAGGTAACGAAGCAAAGCTGAAGTCTGCTAATCTGCAAAAACTTTTTCTGGAAAAGTGATATTTTTTCGTCTATGTACTTCTCACACTTTACTTGTTAAAATAGTTGGTTAAAAGTTAATTTGGAAAATGAAAGATTCTGTAAACATCTGACAGTTGTATTAATAGCAGAATGTATTATGTCATTAAAATAATATGTATAGTCATTATGTCATGACTTCAAGTAGAGTGTTCAAGATGTGTTATTTTCTAATGCTAATTTTGAAAAACTTTGTATACTTTTTAATTGTAAAAAACATTTTAACAAAAAAATTCAGAACCAACAGAAAGATTTAAAAACTTGTCTGAATGAACTATTTTGATTGACTTTATCCGAACATTTGTAATTTTAACAGAAAACCAGCATTTTTTTCCAAATTTCATAACAAATCTCAGTCTTTATTCTGAGATGGTTATTTGGAATTATATGGAATTTTATTGTTATTTTTGCAAGGCTATTAAAATCTGAACTAGTCAATTACACTTTTATAACTTCAAGGTAAATTCTGGTCCGGGGATATCAGGGAACTAAAGCCTGTATTGATTTGTTTCATTTCAAAAGCAACAGGAATGAGGTCTGCTCTCACAATTCTTCCAAACTTTTAGAGTCCAGAGAGCACAAAGGGAGGCAGACCCAAACAGATGTTTACGTATTTTAGGCAAGTGCTCCCAAAACTTGATTAATCTTAGTATGTGCAGGTTTCCGATAAAGACTGGGATGTACAATGAAACAGCCACTGTTCTGCCAGCTTGATTCCAGTTAATTCCTCCCAGCAATGCGTTTGCTCAGAGACAACAAAATTCAAATCAGTTTGAATTTACTTACCACTCTGGCAACTTTGCTACCAGTTCCCAGTATACTGAGAAGGCAGATGGTCTGAAATGAGCCTAATAATGCATAGAGTTAATGGTGAAACAGGTTCCTGGCGATTTGTGATTTAGGAGCGATAATCAGCACAGCGTGGGCTGGTAGACACTCGGCTTGAGGACAGGATAGATGGGAAAAAAATATAGCATTAGCAGGGACATCAATGCACCCTTTTCAGCCCCCAGGCTGCCGAAACCAAGCCCGGCAACAGCAGAAGGCAGTTTGGCAGAGATCCCTCTCACACCACCTCAGACACAGCTGGCTCTATCATGAGCTTGGAAGAAAGAACGTGGCACAGTAGCCACAGGTGCTGCTCTTACCCTCCATCTTCCCTTCAGGAGAGTCCATCGCTCTGGCTGAACCCAGAGTGGCGGCTGAACACGGCTGAGAAGAAGAAGTGGTTCAAAGGAACATGATCACTGAGATGAAAATGTTGTAAAGGACTCCCTCTCACACCGCCTGTGTGTCACATTTTGGAATGTTCTCAAGAGCTGGGGTGAGAGCTTGCCTCTGTTAAGATTGAATGATTTGATCCCACCAGTGTAGAGGTCATAAAAATCAGCAGATAACAGAATGCAGGTCCTGTGCTTCTGAATACTGTAAAAATGCTGTGATTTTTCTATGAGTTCACTATATATCAGTGGCATTTTTTTGGTTTATATCCAAAAGTATGATATTACAGAAGCAAAGTACCAATATTGATACATTAAGGGAAAAAATATGCAGAATACTTCATCTAAAAATCCTTGGCCTTTCTCCTGTGAAAATTTCTGATTTAGCTCCTACGTATAGTAGAAGGGAAGATCTCTTTTGCCATGAAGAGAATTCCCAGACATAGTCCTAGAAAATAGTAAAATGTACCACAACCAGGATACATATTTTTACTATGGATTTAAAAAAAGACTTGAACATTCAAGGAAAAAAAAAATCTGCATGGTTTTTGATGCACAGCATGATAGTGAGGAAATTTTTGTGAGCAATGCTGGAGAAAAATATTTACTCAATTGACTGTATCTTGGGCAAAGAGGAAAAAAAAGCACACCAATTTTGCCATTGTATTTAAGAAAAATAATTTGAGTCTTTCAGCACAATGTGTTACTCCCCTTCCTTTTACAGTTGTAGCACTACACAGAACTGAATTACTGCATCCTGCAACATGGATTGGCTAATCTTTCACAATATTTCAGAGTTTCTTTCTGTTAATAAGTTGCTTCTTCTGGGTATACACATAAACACTCTGATTATGTCTGTGCAGATACATCATTGAATGACTGAGGTCAATAGTATCAAGCATTGTGAATTTATGTTCAGACTTCATGTTTATTAAGCCTTAAGCCCATTCAGACAGCACAAAATATTCTTCTGTTAATAATTAGTTTTTCATCCCTTTTGTGTCACTAAAGCAGATCTCTGTCAGGTGATAAGAATTCATGCAGGGAATTTTCTGGATGCGTCTTCTTGCTGGATGCAACTTTATCAATGGTTTATTCTTTGCCTCTGATGATTCTAAGGTTTGGAAGGAAGCAAGCAAGGTGGAAATGGATGACATTTTCCAGCTATTTCATTTACCGCCTATGAGAAAAAAGTGACAGTAGATATTGGCCTGTCTGATTTTCACATAACTGAAGACAATTGAGATATTAGTACTCACTGTCTTGAGCACTACCTGTGTTTTACATTCTTGTGCCTGTATGGGGCTGCCAGGGCTCTGGTGTTAAGTTCTGGTTCGCCATTTCCTGAGTAGAACTCAAAATGTAGGTTATAAGGCTTTTACCTTTGAACAACAGGTGATTTGAGGGACCCATTTAGAGTTCCAGAATTGGCTGAAGTATTGGATAGACAGAGGTACAGCTTTCTATACACTATTTTTACTCTCTGTCATTTAGCTCTGATTGTGTGCTATACAAATTATTGAGTCATATTCTGGTCCTATTTTCCAAGAAACCATTTGACAGTCCCGTTTTATGAACCTTTTTTTTGTTGTAGTTTTCATAAACAAGTCAATAGTAGCCTATTCTAGGAACTATTCACCCTCCCACGTACCAACTTTCTAAAATACTTCAGAGGTTTTCTTTATTCTAACACCAAGAATACCATCCAGAATATAAAATTTTTCATTTTAACAGAAGAGAATAATGCAATAAATGGGGTAGAAATGTAGGTGGAAGAGAATAGTTTGGAAGTCTGGGGGACAATTGATCCAAAGGATGGCCAAGGTTAGGGCCATCTTCAAGGTGTGAAAAAATACCTACTGAATTTCCATTGTTGAATCTTGTGTCCGTTGCCTCTCACGCTTTGATGGTTTATGTCCAAAAAGTCTGGCTTTGACTTGTGTGTAACCCAATAAGTAGTAGAAAACAGTAACAAAATCCCCTCTTAGACTTCTCTCAACAGTGAAGAGTTGGCGCTGCATCTTCTTGTACGTCATGTGCCCCCCACCTTGGTGACCCTCCATTGGACTTGCTCTAGTACTAGGAAGGCCAAAACCGGATGCGAGGCTCCAGGTGCAGTTGTATGAATGCTGAGTGGAGCAGACTAATCACTATTCTTGACTTGCTCTCTACCCTCTTTTAATATAGCCCAATATGAATAACTTTCTTCATTGCAAGACTACACTTCTGACACATCCTTAACTTGATGTTCATCAGTATCTCCAAGTCCTTTTCTGCAAAGCTGTTTTCCATTTCCCAGAGCCCAGCCTGTTCTGCTACCGGGGATTATTCTGTCCCAGGTGTACAGTTCCACATTTGCCTTTATGGAACTCTGTAAAGTTCCTGTCAGACCAATTCTACAGTCTATTAAGATCTTTCCGAATAGCAGACGTCCTCCTAGCATATCAGGCCATACCACTAAGTTGGTATTGCTTTTTATTGTCTGTAAATACTTCTGCTTTTTTGTGTGTGTATGCATGAATACTAGCATCCACAAGATATGATTTCTCTCCTCTGATTCAGTCACTTATTTAATAACTCTTCATTACCCACCACCTCATTTTTTCAGAGTAACTTGGAATGCTCAATATCCCCTTCATATTCTGTTCCCCACTTCAAAACTCCTCTGACTTGTAGCTGAAGTTATCTCTGCCTACTTGCTCCAAGGGCTCTGATTGTCTTGTCTTCTGCAGAAAAAGAAAAATAGAAGACAGCACCACTGAAGAGCCATCAAAGGCAAGGAACACAGCTTCTGGAAAACTGAAAGACAGACAGCAGATGAACGCAGGTAACATTGTTACTTATAATAAATTAACAAGAACTCCCTTTATCTATGGATTGATGTCATAGTTTGAAATTAGCAAGCTGGAATCTCTGAGAGGTTTTTTTTCTTTTGCGACTTTCTGTAGTTTCGGGGGGAATGTGAACTCACCTGAAAGCTACACAGAAGAGTTTCAGTGATTCGTTAGGGCATGTTCAGGCTTTTTTAAGCAAAGAAAACCAAGTGAAACACAAGTTTTAAATTAAAGGGGTGGAACAGAAGTGGTTTAATGCTTAACGCAATTAAACCCCGAAATCAATCACGTAAAGTTAAACAGGACCGATGATAAGAGAGAGGTAAGAGAGAGATTAATGAATACATAAATAGGTATATACAGATAAGTACATTCTCTCGTCCCGCATTGAATCCACAACCCTGCTTAACAAACAAAGACCCTGCCGCATGGCCCGTGCCAGAAGGGGAGGAGGGAGAGCCGCAGCAGCTTAACCTCTGAGGTTCCAGTCCAGAAACACACTGTCCAGGCAAACTTTTGCAACAGAGTCTTTCCCTCTCATCCCTCGCAGGAGACGACATTGGCGTCTTCTTTTCCACATCCGTGGGCAAGGGTGGTTGTGCGTCTCGTGGGCGATGATCCAGCTGTGTCTGCCCTGGCATGATGGCTTCCATTACCGGGTTACGGAGACGGTCCTCTCTCTCGTCCCTCGGTGGTGGATCTCCTGATGTGGGGGCAGGAAAGCCTTGTGTGTCCCTTTCCACCCCCTCGAGGAAACAGGAGATTTATCCGCGAAAGAGTCTTTTACTGCCGCATGGAGGAAGTGGCATTCTTTCTCTCTCTGATAGAAGACTCTCTCTGTGTGTCCTGTTCTCAACTCAAAAGTTTCAGGGGTGTCACGAAACTCGGATTTCTATATACTTAGTCGCTGAGGCGCTTGACTGATATGCCTCGGCTCCAATAAGAAGCCAAGAGGGTTGGTGCGTTCTCTTCCCAAAAGTCGCGAGAAAGTTTTTCACGTGAAAGGAATAGAAGGAGACAGGGGTCTCAGCCCCACTGGCACCGTCTTAACCCATTACAGTTGAGTAATTAATCTTAGAGTTTTTTGCTACATATCAGGTCTCATGTTAAAAGTTGAGACTTTTTTTTTTTTTTCACATTTTATATGCTTTAGAATTGGATGTTATTTTATTAAGTGCTCTGATTGCTGGAATATATGACTTGCTGCAAAGATTGCATTTTAGGAACATGAGTATTACTCTGTTTTTGTCTAATCTGACATCTTCCTGAAAACTGCTGTCTTGCTGTAAGTGCTGTAGTTGTAGGAGAAACAAGGACTTGTGGCTGCTCCCAAGTTATTGTTTGCTTTCTGTAACTAGAGAGAGTACAATAAAGGAAATATTCCCTGTACTGCTTTGGTTATTTAAATTCAGGGGCACAGGCAGGTCAGAGGAGAACATATCTGAAGCTATGCCTCTATGACTGCAGCTGCTATGTCTGAATAACTGTTATCAGGAGAGTAAAATGGTCAAAAATTAAAGTGCAACAGTGTCCAAGAGCATCTGTTAATTTATATTCTTTTCCTCTGTAGAATTATTGCAACTCAGAAGAGCAAAAACTGAGTATGTGTTCCATGGGCGTGAATATTTTTTTTATTCAAGCCTCTTTACTTCACTCTTACAGCATGCTGAAGAGGCACTGCTAAGGTTTATGCTTAGAGACACCTGAGGGTGCTTTTTGATATTTGATACAATCATTCAGGACCCCATCTTTCACAGCACGTTGGAAAGCACATGCCTTAGCTTCAGAGAAACAAGTAGTTCGTGTGATTGACTGAGCTTTGCTAAGGATGCCCACTGAGTAAATGTCACTCCCCAAAGCACGAACTCCTCTGTGTTTGTCAGGTAATTCAGAGACTTTATCACTGGGCAAGATTTTAAAATAAGAAAAGACATCTATTTTATTGCATCCATGTATTGGAACCTGATCCAATAAAACATTGCCATAAGAACATTGCAGTTCTTTTCTGCTACAGTTTAACACTCAAGTCTACATTTGAGTGTCTCTCTGTCAGAGAGTGGAACTGAAGAGAGCCATGCATTCTTCTGCTTTCTCTGTTTGGGCTTCCATAAAATTAAAATAAAGGAGAAGTATAGGAGGTTTCAACCCTCTTCCTCTTTCATTACATGTTTATTTTATTATATATTTAAACTAGTAGATACTTTTTTTGGTCTGCGTATTTGATTCAGTTTGTGATCTAAAACACTTGTATTTGTCCAGGATCAGGGTCTGTTTTCAATTTAAAAGGCTATCAGCACAAAGTAATGAGATCTCTGAAAAACGAATTGCTTCACAGTGAGCTGAACACTTCAAAAGAATGAAAAGAGGAAGAAAAAGGAAGAATTTGCCAAAGGAACTGGCCCCACAATTACTTCAGTAAACTTCAGTAAACTTTTGTTCCATTGCACGTGGTTTATTTTGTGGGATGAGCACACAGAAATGGCACAGGTGGCTGGAAATAGAGTGTAGCAGTTGCAATGTGGATGTAATCAGAACTTACCATGCTAACAACTAGCCATGTCAAATGACTCTCCCATAAAATTAACGGCTGTGTATCAACATGGCTGACCACACTGGATGACTAGAACAAACATATCATTGGACTGTTTTATGAAGCAGAGAGATAAACTCTCCCAGTAAATCCCTGAACCACCAAATGGCATTTGATTTCTCTCATCCCCAGCTCTTTCCTTTAACAGCTTCAGCAGATCTCTCCTCCTTTCAGCCTTCCTTTTGGTAATATCTACTGTTCTAATAAGCTCAGCTAGAACTAGAATGCCTGGTCTTCAATCCCCAAATCCACCCTATTTGTCAGGATGAGCACTGTCTTAATCTTGTTTTCATTAAAAATTGTTCTTTTTCCAATCTTTCAGCACTTCGTTTTTCTGTGGTTCTCAATTCCCCACTGTAAAGGAGTTAAGAGTAGAAATAAGTATATGAGAAAAATGGAAGATGAACCTAGAAGACATAAAGAGCAAAATGGAAGGCTCGTGTTCTAGGCTTATAAAGAATAATTATCATAATAGGATGAAAGGAAGAATTTATATGAAATTGCTGCAGAAATATCATTATTAGTGACATGAAATTACCAGAACAGGAAACACGATTATAATGAGTCAGTCACACAGATCATTCTTCATAAGCTGTGCCCACTCAAAAAGCGGTAACTGGTTTAGTTCCACAAAATACCAAGTTATTTAGGACTGAGGAGTGTAGACAAGAGTAACTGGAAAACAGTGACTCTGATGAAGATTCCACTATCATAAAAAACAAGCCACTTAATAAGCTTCAGTTGCAAAAATAATAATGTGATTCTTCTCCATACCGACAGGAAATTTTTGATTAGAAGTGTGCATGACTTGTGTTTATTGCATTGATGAGACTAGTTCAGCAATGGTGCATTCAGATTGGATGTCCACATTTTTAAAAGAAGAAGAGAAGAAATAACTTAAAATTTATTACAGAAAGAATTAATGAGTTTGATATAATTTAGATTATCAAGGAGAAGATTAATGAGACACAGTTACAATTTATTCATTTCTTCACAGGGAAAAATCATAAAGTCCTGAAAGGCAGTTTGTTCTGTCAAGGAACCAATAGTTGGAAGTTGAAGCCAAATGAATTTGAATAAAAATAAAAGTTCCCCATTCAAAAGACGAATTTTCCATGTTCACGGATAGCTGTCTGTGAAGCAAAGCATTTCTGCAATATCCCCTATCCATTTCATTACCCATTTCAATCTCTTTTTCTAGGGCAACAGGTATACTCCTAGCATAGCTTTAACATATTTTTTTTCTTTTATCTGTGTTTGTAAAGAATGGGAGGAATTCTTAGCCTTGACTTAAGGTTTATGATGCCCATGCAGCATACTAGCTCAGAATTGCTGTGGCAGGTAATTCCTAGAGAATGCCAAGCAACTTATTTGTTATGAGCCTGATAATAAAGAAATATTTGTAAATGCAGTGACAGATTAATCATTCTGTCCAATAGCAGGTGAACTGTGTATGTTCCAAAACCTAGCTCTAACAGGGGAGAGATCTGTGTAGTTGGATTTTGAATTATTCAGAACAGACTAAATGGTAGCACTGTTCTAATTTGACTAATACGAGGCTTAGATAAATCCAGAGCAAATGTAAATATAGCAATACGCCTGCAAACCACATCAATTTTCCTGCGTCTTTGCCAATTCACCAGTAAGCTATAGCTGTGAGGCATAATTCTTCTCTGATTGAAAATTAATTGAGTTCCTCTCCATGACTAGTTTTAAAATACTGTGCAGTCCCTGATCTCTGACATTGTCACTTCAAAATACTTTATCAGACTGTTAAGTGAATAAACTCAGTCCCACAGGAATTTGTCTGTCTTGCACGCCTAAAGTCAAAATAATCTTCACCCAGAAATAATTCAAGCAATATTCCCATTGATTTGAGTAGGAATATTTTCCTCAGAATGGGATTGTAAATTGGACATTAGTAGAGACCAAGGGAATCCACCAGACCTGTATTGAACTGTGATCCACTCTTGTCTACATCTGCTAGTGTGATTTGATTGAAAAACTTTGCTCATAGCAACCAGTTCACAGGTATAAGCTTCCAACTACGTTGGAACATACTACGTACGTTCAGTGGTACCACAGTGATCCTGCACTTGGTAGCTGAAGTAATCCTTGTCATACTGCAATGGCACAAGGTTTACAGGCAGATGTAATATCATCTGTCTGGTGAAGTAAAATGAATGGGAAAAAAATGTAAGCTTTTGGGAACCCAGGACTGCATCTCTGTGGGATTTGTCTGCCTCTGGTTTTATTTAGTTTTTAATAAACTGTAACAGACTTTTTTTTTTTCTATTTTATAAACCTCATTCTGATATCCTTAAACTCATTGATAGTGTAATGCTCTGCACTGTAAACACAGGCCTGAGGTAATTGAACCCACTTCTTCAATTGTTCTCTCTCATAAGTGGAATTAAAATGGAAAACCACATTCCCCAAACATTTCCTTCTCATTTCTGCTGAGGAACTGAAATGAAATATACAAAGTGCTTAGGTGAGTCTGTGCAATGATTTGATTTTTTCTTAGTCTAGTGGGTGGATAAGTAATTTTCTGCATTATTAATTTTTAATTCTAAAATGTTGTGGCTGAACAAGCTATCTTCAAAAGGAAAACAAGTTTTAATGCTTATTTCAGAAACTATTTTTTTGAAGAAAAGAAGTCTTTCATTCTGTAGATTCTATACTACAGTACCAAACTTGCAGTTATCATAGAATAATTGGAATGGAATAGAATAGAATAGAATAAATGGAATAGATTAAAAGTAGTATTTTAAAATCATTAGAAATATTGAAATACTATTTATACTTTAAAGTTTAGTGCAATGTTAGAATGAGTTTGAATACTGCACCCATCTCTGAGAAGCTTCTTGTTGCTCTGAGCATTTAGTAACAGTGCTTAAATTGTTTTTAAGTAGTAGGAAGCAGGATCAGTCCTAGAAATTGCTTAAATGGACAGTTTCCAAGGGAAACTCATTATTGTATTACAGCAAAATAGCTACTATCAACCACTGTGTACTTCACCCACAGCAGAAGCCAGCAAGCCTGTCTGGCTGTCGCACTGGGAGGTGAAGCCACGCATCTGAAGAAAGAGCAGCAGTTCAGCGAGTGCTGGCCCTGCGTTGCAGCTCAAGTCTTTGCCCGTGGTAGTAAAGCAAACACACCGCTCCGTGCATCCAAGCTCTGCTGCCTCCCCTGCTCTATTGCCACTCCAGGGTGGAGCCTTGTGGCCATCCTGCCCCTGTCACCTTAGGGCTGCAGGGTTTTGTCCGCAGTGCGAGGAAACTGAGCTAGCTTTAGTGGGAGAGGACCCCTGTCAGTGTTGGTTACTTCACTTTGGGTGCCAGTTTGGACACCAGAGCCCAGAAACTATTCAAGTAGTTACTCAAGGGAAAGGAACAAAGGAAACTGTATCTAGATTTTAGCTGACAGAAGTAATAGCTGAAGAGTAAGACCACAGAAAATGCAAGAATGTCAGTTTTACAGCCTGTGTACAAGAACAGACGGTGTAAGTGATCTTTAGAAACAGACAGGAGGGAAAGACAATATTAGACAAATAATGCTTGTGTTTAGAAATGCAATATTCTGACAAACACGTGCAATAGTCTAACTTTTAAGAGGCAAGGATTTTCTTCTGCGTTACCTTTTTCAAAATACATGTGACTGCATTAATACAAAATTACAGAATTATGTATAAATCCAGCAACTATATCTTCTTTCCAATGAAGATATAGCTTAAGAGAAAAAAAGCCTGAGATTTTTTTGTCTTTGATTTCAGTTTCATTTTTTCTCCTTTTGCCTGAATACCTGTACCTGGAAGGATACTGGGAAACTGCCAAGACATTCATATTATTTCACCTATAGCTAAATAGCTTTTCTGCATTGATGCTTTTTTGAGAATTCTGAATTATTAACTCTGTGTTTTGCATGGAAATAGAATGTTCCCAGAAAACTATGTTTTGAAATTGCAAATGTCGTTTTTTCATGGAAATATATTTTATGTTCATCCAAAAAACAGAAACAACTATACCAGCTGAATTATGACTTCCATTGAAATCAAACTTTGTTTAAAGTTCTAACACATGCAGTAAACTCCTGATACATGTTTTTAGAAATAGGATTATTTATCAGACTTAAGAGCTAATAATAAATGAATAAATCTGAACAAATGAACATTTTCTGAGGCCTCAGCTGAATTCTGTATCTGTAGATTGGTTTTGGCCTCTTAAACATCTAATACTTCTGTTTCAAATTTATTAAAATTAGAGTATCTTTAATGAGATAACTTTCCTCTGTGCCTCAGAGTAAAAGAATATATACTCCACTTCCTTTGAATGGCTCCTTAGAAAAATAATTGTCATCATTCATTGATCTTTCAAAATTTTTTCAGCACTGCCCTGGTTTTTAAGTAGCATTTTATGTTCCTTCCTCTCTGTTGACCCTCCCTTTGACAGATGTGGTCCAAGTATTCATAACAAAATGCTGGCTTACATAAAATAAAAGCTTACTAGTAGTTTCAGTGCTGTCAGAGAAAATGAAAATTAAAATAACTTATTTTCTTTAATATTTAAGTGGTTGAGGAGAAGATTCATTAAACAAGAGAAGTTTCACATCAAGAAGACACAGAAATAACATATTGTTGTATTTTATTTTAAAATTCTTGCTGTTTTCTTCATATATGACCTGATGAAGACTGGTGGTAAGTAAATACACAAAAGTGAAAAGAAAAAAGAAATTGCTAAGAAATCAGAAGTGACATTTACAATCCAGATCACAACTGATCCTTATTTCCTACCTTGAGAAAGTTCTTACACCCGCCTTAATGTATGTCAATTACACCTAAAAACTTCCCAGAAGATACTGACTAGGAAGGAGAGGTTCTTGTAAATGTAAAGTCTGGTTTTCCAACAGTTGCATGTATCCTCAGACTGAATGATGAATATTTCTGCTTTCCTGAATGCACTATTCACTCCAAAGGAAGAGCATGTGTATCTCTTTTTCTTAGTGCTTTGGTCTTGGTTTCATACAAGCTAGTGGTAACCAATCAAATAAAGCATCTAGGAGAGACAAATAGCTCATGGAAGGTTGTCCTTCCTGGTATGGCTGTTCTGGAGTGCTGCTTTTTTGTCTTATAGAACACATTTTAGTACCCTAATTTGGAAGGCAAGTATCCAATCCTTGCCATTTTTTAACACTTAATTTCTTTTTTCCAAGAAATTATTTTCCATGGTAGATATATATGTAAGATCAGGAGAGCTAATAATAACTCTTTGTTTAGTTAACACTGTGAACACTAATAGTATTGATTTGTAAAGTAATTTTTTGTATAAATGCTAAGTTGTCTGACGAGGAAACGCTGAGAGTCCTGGGTATGTTTAGCCTGGCGAAGAAAAGACTGAGAGGGGGATCTTACCAGTGCTTATAAATATTCAAAGAGTGGGTATCAAGAGGATGGGGCCAGGCTCTTTTCAGTGGTGTCCAGTGACAGGACAAGCGGCAACGGGCACAAACTGGAACACAGGAAGTTCCACCTGAACATGAGGAACATATTCTTTACTTTGAGGGTGGCAGAGCACTGGAACAGGCTGCCCAGAGAGGTGGTGGAGTCTCCTTCTCTGGAGGTGTTCAAAATCCACCTGGATGTGTTCCTGTGCAACTTGCTCTAGGTGAACCTGCTCTAGCAGGACGGTTGGACTAGATGATCTCCAGAGGTTCCTTCCAACACCTAACATTCTGCGATTCTGTGATTATATTTTCAATAATACATCATATTTGAATGGCAGCTGTGGAAATAGTGTAATGGTCTCACATATTGTGAAGGAAATATGTTTGTCCCCAAGGTTTTTCTTTAAATCCATGTTTTAAACCAGCTTAGGGTGATGAATTATAATTCATGAAAGGTAGTCTCATGAGTGAATTTTCATTTTAATTAGAATACTACTGACAAGCCGAACTATCTTTCTTTTAGGGGCAAAAGATAATAATACTGTAGCTAAAATTGAAAGGAATATTTTTATGGCTCCTGAACTTTTTTAAAAAATAGATTTAAAGTCCCATCCTCTCAATAATATGTTGAAATGCTATTTTTTAATCTACTGCATCTTGAAATTTAAGCAGGATTCATTCTTTACCATTCATGATAAGATTATTTTATAGTGAAAAAAACCCTGTCTGAATGAAGATAACAAAACATTCTCAGTGCTACTATTTTGGCAATGGAAATACTTCAAAGAATAATGCATGGACATATGTTGTGTGTTTAATGACATTGTAAAAGTAAATGATTTAATGTTATGGATGCATTTTGAAAAGTTAATCCATTTATTTTTAAATAACTTATTTCAGAATTTTAATTTTGCTGTGTATTTAATATCTTTATTTCAAAACAAAAGAAAACTTAGAAATTATCTTCCTCTGTGGGATGAAATTTTTGTTTTCTACTTAGCTCTAGAAGAATACTGGCTAAGAAGGAAGTCAAAAGCAATTTAGAATGAACATGTACTGAGCAAAATGTATTTCCTTCTGATGGAAAGAAAACTGAATCTTAATATTTGAAGGAAGTATTAACAAATACTTATATTCTATTCCATTTTATGGCACCCATATTTAACTTTATTATCTACATTAATATAATGCCTAATGTATTATATTAACGACAGTAAAGTTTGAAAATGTACGTGTCCAATGTAATTTTAAACACTAAAATACCCCATCTGTTGCTCAGATGGCTCTAGACATCCACTTTAGGTCGCTGATTTGTTATTGAAATAACACCTTTCATAGATGGACATATTTTAATGAGACTGATAATGTCAGAGAACCTAAAGTACTCATACTAGGATCCTCTCACACACTGATTTCAAATGTCCTTAAACAAGGTAGTTGTGTAAATCTCAACCCAGAATTTGAAGACAGAGAGTTTAGAAACATGCACATCAAACCTCATACTTCTGGTATTTTAGACCAGAATGGCACAGATATTTCGGCATTTTCTAACATAGATGCTCCCTCCATGGTTGATGGCCACTGCAGTGACAGGAAAAGCCTGGGTCCTAATCTTGATGGTGTCTTTGAAGACCTTGCACACAGAGCAGCGCCACACGGTGATGTCTAAACTGCAGTCACAAGGTGAGCACTGGAAATTCTTCATAGTCAAACACCCCTGCAGTATTTCTTTCCTTTATTGGGGTAGTGTGACGATGGCCTTGCTCTTGCTCAAACAACTGAAGAAGGATACGGAAGAGATTCAAGAAAGAAGTACGGTATAGGCAGAATGGAGATCAGAGTTATCCTCACTCGCTCTACAGAAAGAGAATTAATTAGAGGCATAAGACTATCCCTGAAATAGCCTTAAGTTATCAAAGAACATTTTCAAAATGCTTGGGGATTTCAAGAGCTTCACAGAATAAAGAAACTTCCTTACTAGCAGCCAGTTTTCTATTCAATCACTATTTCCTAAGGTGTTCTTAGGATAAAATCTGTTACAAAATCACAGCAATTCCTGCTGGTTTTTTATGTTTTCCTGACATAAACAAAATTGTGATCGGAATACCTCTCAAAATCATTTCAACAGTACACAACACAGGAATTTGGTTTCCAGAGCATCACTTCCTATTAGATCTCTGAGCATCCTCTGTGGACAGGTTTTTACCCTTCTGTCTTTCTCTGAGAAGGAGGAAAATTCATGACGACTTGGTCTACCAGAACAAATAGTCAGGGCACCGCCAAGACCAATGGCTCCCCCAAGGGCTCCCCATGGGGATGGTCTGGCATTCAGTGCCTGTCCCACTTCCCAGCCAGAAGCAGGCAGATGGGAGCACTGGGACAACTTCAACCCAGGCATTGGGCACCTCCTTGGGGATGAGCCGAGGCCAGCCTGGGATATGGGCCCACAAACAGGCCCATCTTGGCAGGGCCCATGCCTGGGCAGGGCTGAGGAGAGCTGGAGACCCGTCCTGCTGTAGCATCGCTGGGGCAGGGGGTGATGGTCCCAGGGGCTGACATGGGGTCCTGGGCAGTGAGGGAACCCTGGGGAGCCAGGCAGGGACAATCTAGGCTGGTGGTGCCTCCAGAGCCTTAACCCCTGTCCTTGAATTCTGGTTGTTCAAATGCCTGTAAGAAAAACATGGATTTTCAAAGACTTATGCTTTTAGATGTTTAAAATCAGAACCTGCAGAAGACTCTGTCAATAAAGCCATCCTTCTTTCTACTTTTTCTGTTATACGCAGTAACAGCCTACTCTGGCAGGTGAAAAAGTTTGACATCCACAATTCTGTGAAGAGGAGAACTACTCTAGTCTGAATAACTAATAAAGTCTGATAGATTATTTCAACTTATTCTTTAAAAGGAATACTTACCTAAGGACCTGTAAGACTTTGTGTTGAAAAGGATTTAGGGACGTCGGTACACAAAATATTGTGCTCTTCAGAGGTAGCATTACTTCTCTGCTTGAACTATGTAACACAAGTAGTTTATTATCATCTTAATCTTTGGCAGTTTCTCTTCAGAGGAGTTGACTCTGACCTTTAAAGGTCCCTTCCTACCCAAACCATTCTATGATTCTATGATAATCTCAGACTAAAGGCTACTTGCACAGACAGCTTTCCTGAGCTGTGAATTCTTCATTTTGAAGAAGAGCGTTGGTTCTTTTTAAATCAGTCTGTGTTGGTCTTGTATTATTCTCTTAACAGTAGCATCCCAGTACCTTTCTGTGTCACATTAACTGAACTAATAATTATCTTTTGCAACACTTATACTTTACTGTAGTGGAAGAGATTTTTCTTCTCTATACTCACAGAAAAAGTTCCTGACTTTTACCAGCTCCCCGCAATCTCAGACTGAATATGTTCAACTTATGACAAGCAGTGCCCTAAGTTATATTTATGGATATTATATTAATTTGTTGTTGGATTATTGTCATTTCCAAGGGCTGCATAGTGGTAGGCAAATTTTTATTGCATTAACCAAAACCTTCAGGTTCTTTTGCAATTTGATGCTATTTCTAAAATGTTGCCTAAATCAGTCCAACCACCTAATTGCACTGTCTTCTTGTCATATTTCCATTCTTCCCAGCACACACACACACCCCCTGCCAAATTTTCCTTGTTCTTTCCTTCCTGCCACATTTATTTCATTTTTGCCTTAATAAATTTCTTGCCAACTCTTGAGCATGCACTAATTCAGCCTCCCTCACAGTGCTCATTCTGGCGTATGCATACCTGAGCCTTTCCACTGTCAATTCAGATTTTTTTTTGATGGAAGGTCTTCTTTACTATGATTAAAATGGAGACATGTCCACTTGTAGAGAAATATATTGATTGTGGAAAGACTGAATCTTAAAGCTATGCACTATTTAGCACCACAACTTTCCTGCTGAGTGACACAAAGATGGATATAAAGTGAAATAGAGATATACTGAAAGTAAAGCAGTCAACAGTGGTGAGAAAACAGCATACTGGTTTTTGCAGGTTGCTTGCAGTCTACAGTCATCTATCCACATAGTCAGGGAAAGAAGAGAAAACTAGAAATACCCCTGTAAAAGTTTGACCTGTATCCCTGACCTATCTCCAGAGCAACCATAAAGTCTAAGGCACCAGAAGAGATGCTCGGACTACTTTGACAGCAGTGTTACTTGATTATGTCTCACTTATCCAAATGTGTCTATCAAAGGAGTTGTAATACATTCAACTGATTGCTTAGGATGGATTCTATAGAGTAGGACCTTAAATAATTTTGTAATATTTACCCCATTTCCTCTGAGGATAGTGTAATACTGAATATGACAGAAAAGAAAAGGTTTTGTCAGCATTTCAAATATAAGATACCTCACCTCTCAATCTCTTCTTATGGTTAATTGTATGAATATGTGTCCATGTCATTCACATTGTCCTGGAACAAACATATGTTCCAGGTAAGACAGATAGAGATTTTGATAAATTCTTTAGAAAACTTCTTTGTATGAATTTAGGATACCTCACTGATCTAGGTACCATTTTCTGCAGTTGGCACAACGTAGTTGGTCATCTCATTACTTTAATTTCTTGGCAACTGGCAGAATATTTCATAGTACAGGACATAAATCTTAATGCCACTACTTGTAGCAGTAGCAGTAGCATCAAATAGAATAACATTGTGGTATTTCTCCAATACACACGAATTAAATCGCATGTATAATATTGCTGAGATTCCCTCACAGCTTCTTATTTATTAAATTACTCAGGAAGCAGATTTGGGTTTTTAAAACAGATGTTCCCTCGAGGTACAAAAAACAAAAATGGAAAATATAGATAAATGTTTTGCCTACATCCTAAACGAATTTCATGTCATACAGAGAACTCAGTCAAAGTGACGAAGGCCTTTACAGATAGATAAGTGATAATATTTTGAGATATATTTATTTGAGGAGGGTAGAACATCAGCCTTAAATTTACCATTGGACAGACATCCTCAGTGGGACTTGCAACAAGAGGGGATGGAATACATATGACACCACTCTCCCTAAATACAAAATACGACGTAACCCTTCCCTCAGATCTGAACACTTCCATGCACGATTTTCTCACATTTCCACTGTTCATACCCTGCCTTTTTGCAGTAGAGGACCTGAATTCTGTGCATGCTTTAGTCGTTCACAGGTTATTCCAGTAACACAGTAAGGTAAACATACCCCAGACAAAGATCAGTCTTCATACCTCCACTGAAGAACTTTCCTCAGATATTTCAAAAAAGTCACCTGTCCGGCTCTCTCAGCTTCTTTACATTAGTTTATGACCTCAGCTAGAGGTGTGGCTGTTCCATGCTGGACCAGTTACCATTATATTAGCAGCCTCTGGTTCTGCCATGTCAGTATGCTTCGAATACCACGATGATAAACAGCATAGAAAAAGCTGATATGTAAAACAGGTGGAAATTAATTGCTTTCCTCTTTCTCTTCACTGAAAACTACCTTGTTCATATCCTGCAAGAGTTCTTATTACACAAAGTAGCTCTTTACCTTACCTTGACTTCTCAAAACTCTTTTGAGTGCACTGTCTGTTCCTGGCTAAATCTATCATTTGAGATAATGAGTCCCTCAGGGACAAACATCTGATAGTGTTTACCATTAAAGAATTTAAGTAGATTGAACCTATTCGTAACCACAAAGCACAAAGATGAAGTGATGACAGGTTGTTCAGGAAATACTTCTTTCCATCAGCCATCTACAGCTATAATCAAACATTTATAAATGTCAACAGAGTGCAAATACAACATTCAGAGATTCATAAGGGCATGTAGATAAATCTCTATTTTAGCATAGATCTTTAACTATCACAAACTTTTCAGTGTCAAAGCAAGTGAGAAAACGAATTTATTGCTAACCACAGTTCTACCCACAAACCATTCTAATACTGACTCACTCTTTTATCTATAATGACAGCAGAAAATTTTTTCAGAAATATTCTGATATTCCACACACTTTATTTAATACCAGTAAGTACTGCTTGGTCATTTAGTGTTCTCCTCTGCTTCAAATTCCCCATGTCTCAAGCTGCATGCCTATATGAACTATGTCTCAAAATCTGATTCCAAAATTTATCAAGGAAAAACAGAACAATACAGAACAATTTAGGTTGGAAGGAATCTCTGGGAATCACCAAGTACAATCCCCAAATAAAGGTAAGGCCAATTTCAAAGTCAAAATCAATTCCGAAGTCAGATCAAGTTACTCAGGCTCACATGAAGTTTCAAGTATCTCCAAGATTCTAAATCTCTCTGAGAAACCAGAGATACTTCTTACTCTTTTAGTAATGCCTAACCAGAACTTCTTGTGCTGCAATTCATGTCCATTGCCTCCTGGCTTTTGATTGTTCACTGCCAAGAAAAGTCTTCACTTCATCTGTTATTGGGCAGTTGTAGATAGCAACAGCATCTCTCAGTCTTTTCTTCTTTGGACTAAAAAAGCCAAGATTCCTCAGCCTGTCCTCACATGTCACATGCGCCAGGCCCTCGCATAGCTCGGTGCCTCCCCGGATTTGCTCTGGTATGCCCAGAACTGGACACAGTACTCTGGGCGCAATTCCCTACGGGCTGAATAAAGGAGAACTGGACCTGCTGGTTAATATATTGCAGCAAAGCTTCACTGCTGACTCATGTTCAACTTCTTGTCCCCCAGGTCCTCCTCCACAGAGCTGCTTTCTAGCCAGTTTGTCCCCATCTTGTACTGCTTTGTGGCATTCTGTGCCAGATGTAGGACTCTGCATTTGTGTTCCTTGAACTTCGTTAATTTCCTGTCAACCTGTTTATCCAACCTTCTCCAGAAGTCCTTCTGATCGGCAGTCCTAGCCACTAGCACATCTACCATTCCTTCCAGTTTGGTACTCATTCTCAGACTTACTAAGAGTTCAGTATGCCCCAATGTTCAGTTTGTTAATGACTATATTAGACAATGTTTATCTCAATATCAACCTTAGGAATGTCACTTATACCTAGCTGCCAGCTGGGTTTTGTACCACTGGCCACAGCTCTTTGAGCCTGATGGTGCACTCACCCAGTTTTCCACCCACTCTACATGTCACCAAACTATCTTTCTAATTTTGTTGCAGGGATAAAATGGGGGACAAAATTTTTGTTAGTAGGTAAGAGACAGTCTAGAGCTACAAACAATAGCTTGTTGAAATGTTGCACAAACGTGAATAAGTTTGCTACTACTGTTGACATCCCAGGTGTTATTTTTGTACTGGCACATTTTTAATCAGAATTAATTTCATTTATCATATGTAAATTTATAGTATGCATTATATGTAGGATTGTATTTAGAATTTGTAAGATGGTTCGGCTAATTTGTAAGTATTGTTGTAACTTTATCCTCAACCAGAAGAAACTGTCTTTTTTATCTGCAAAACAAATTCTAGAACTTGGAAATAATAAAAAATGTTCCCCAAGAGCAAAACCAAACTTAAGATTTTCTTCTCAAAACAGATTAATTATACACAATGGAAAGAGGTGCTTCAAGGTTATTTCAAATTTCTTGTATGGTACAATAAAATCTTATGAGAGCTTTTTTATTCTTGGCTTCCATAAAAGGGCAGAAAAGTTCAGAGAAACTTCAAAGAAACCCATTCTGAACATTTGCACTTTTGTCCATCGTGATTTTATTGAGCTCTCAAAGGTAACATCAAGGGAGTACATGAAACTCTTTTATTTGATTTTTAGTTGTGTATGTATGTATTTACTGTTTCATCATAACATGCAATTACAGTCATTTTCTCTTCAGAGTTATTTCTACTGTAGCAGCAAAATGTAAACTTTATAAACATCAGATATAAGATGTTTTTGTAAATATGCTATAGTTATCTAGGCTCTTTCTTCTCATTTTTTTGTAGGATAATGAAATAGATACTTATCTAAGTTTATATAGAGAAAGCTTGTATTATTACTCAAAAGATAAACCCTAGGGACTTGTCTATGCAGAGAAATTGGTCCCTCTGGCATAGCTATAGGGACAAAGTATTTCTGTTGACAAAATTGCTTCTGAAATGGAATAACTAAAGTGAAATAAAGACTCCACAAGGAGAATTATAACTTTATAGTTACATGATTCTAGCCCTACAGCCTGCAAGCCAGTTTCTCTATGCAATGAATGCATTCATTTTTGAACCTCCAGTTAAAAATACGCTTCAAAGATTAACGTGACTGCATAGAAGAATACAGCACCTCTTACAGCTACCCTGAGGTCCATGGCACTGATCAAAATAGTATTCACTGCAATATTGTGCTGTGTGTGGAGAACACAGGGGTCAGAGAAGCTATATGCTAAATGTCATGCAGATCCATTCAAAACCCAGCTTTGCAGATAGACATATTTTCAATTACTCCATTGTCAACATAATTACACTTAATTATTGGATAGAAACAGGATGATTTCAAACCAGACACCTGTTTACAAGAGAAAAAAAAATTATAGAAGGGGGGCCTTGTCAAATTCTGGCTATGAAATGCACAGCATGGCTATAATGGGTGGAATCAAAGTTTTAGCCTGTGAAATTCAAATTTGGAGTTTAAACATCAGTTTCACTAATGTAGCTTTGCCATTCAGATTTGTGAGTTTCTATCAAAACATTCGCATCTCTCTTTACTGAGTTTGGACAAAGACATAGGAAGACAGAGAAAAAAAGTCATATAGAGTGTATGGATATCTGATGTGGATAGTCATGACGTAAAGGGTTACCGAAGACTGTGGGTGTGGAGAGGTTGCAACCTGGGGTTCACAGGATTCTGTAATACACAAAGACATGGAGGGTTTTATCCTCTAAATTACTTTATTACAGGTTGTCACAAATACCACACAAATCACCACTGGCAAGTATACCCATGATTAATAAAGCAAATATATCTATATCTGTATCATCTGTATCTATATCAAGCTGTTACAAATCACTATCAGCAATCAATAATACAGTATCAATCAATTACATGACCGCGATCATATAGCATATAGCAACAATCAGTATAATAGTAACAACCGAATAGGTATATTACAGCTTACTACAAACTTACTAGTGAAGCAACTTTTCAATAACATAACAGCAGATATGCTTATGATAAATTACTTTTATCGATATATAATGCCGGTATCAAGTGAATCTTATGTGGGACAAAACTATCCCGAAGGGAGGAACAAATCAGTCCCAGAGGATGGACCCAACCATCTCAGAGGTGGGCGGACAAATAGAACTGGCCCAAAAGTAGGCCTGAAGTGGGACCAATAAGATAACAGAGTTTCACTTCAAAGAAGGTCCATGTCACGAAGTCTGGAGTCAACTGAACATCCCCAGTGAGAATCCAATATGTTGCAGAAAGTTCATGTGGAATTCAACCTGTATTGAAAATTATGTGTAGCATGGAAAGTTCTCAGAGAGAAAAGCTCCATTTCAGATAAAAATTAAGTCCTCTTTATATCCTAGAGACATAAGAAGGTGTAGGACACCACCACTTCAAGCAGCCAATAGATGCTGTTAATTCCCATTTTTCACCCGTATCAACCAATAAATAATGATGCTTTCAGTTCTTACAGACTAATTTTATTTTCCTAGACTGTTTCCACTTTTTCAGATGATAAGTTGCCATTATGAGTGCTTGGTTTTGCACTTATCAATGTACCTCAGGGTACCTCTGGATTCTTGGTACTGTACTTCAAAAAGACCAGCTGCACCTTTCACTGCTGTTTCTGGTTCCCAGGCCTAGTCTCCAGGCTCCCTGCTGCCAGCTTGGCAGGCAATTTCTCTGTCAGTGTTCTCCAGCAAATATTTTCTTCTGTTCAGTAATTTTCCCTTTCTAATGAGGTCAACTTTATGGCGACTCACATCAATAGTGTAGTGAAAAATATTTACTGTCATGTAAGTTGTTGGGAAAATATTATCATAAACACTCTTTGCAGTGCTAGGTAGCCAGGTTGAGATAAAAGAATTTGAATGGGAACTGGTGCAGAGAAGATCTACCAGGGCAGTCAGGGAACAGGGAAGACTGAAATAGTGCGGCTTATGTAACCTGGCAAAATGGATGCTAAGAGTGGCTTCAAAGGAAGACAAGATGTGAGAGACAACTTTAACACAAAAAAACAGTAGGTCCTGAAACAAACTGGCAAGAAGTTTCTAACCATCAAAAAAGGATTTTTCAGAAAAGCCTTTCACTAGCTGAAGTGGAAGTCATGAACAATCCAACAGCCTTTAGGACTGTGTCTGAGAGCTTAGAAGAGGAAAATTGTCAAGGCTGTATTCAGGAGCAAGAACTTGGTAAATGAATTATAAGAAAAATTATTAATCCAATTGTATGGAATTAGTATCTATGTTATTAACTAGCTGTTTGCTGGTGTCTTATTTCAGAAAAAGTTACAGCCATGGAAAGGAGGGAGAAGAGATATGTTAGATAAAGTTGGATGTAGGGGACAAAGTATTCCTTACCTTCAGAAGAATGCTGTTATCTCAGCAGAGAACATTTCTGTCAACAGCTTGTAATGGGCATTGATATAATGTGTATGTGTTATAAAGAAGCATCTCAGAAAAATCTGAGAATAAAATCTTGAAGTGTTATTATGCTGCATTTGTGATGCTTGATATTATCTGTGTTGTCCTTGTGTCCCTCTGTCTGATACAGAAAAAAGTTGGCTCAGTAAAGTTAATATTGTAGTGTTAGTTTCTAAGCCGGTTCAGTGTCTACCAAGGTAATGACAAGTTACTTGTTCTTCAAATACCCATGGTTAAATGGGAATTTTCCCCCCTGAATTGTTTGATTTGCCTTAAGAACTTTCTGAAGTACAACTTAACTGAAGTGAGGCTAAAGGTATTGATTACAAGTTGTTCCTTATTTTCAATGGGAAGAAAATTTTCTGGTGGTCTGATAGTGCCAACACAATTCTGAAGAAGCATGTCTTTGTCTATTACAGAAAGGATGCAGGATTGCACTTGTTTTCCTTCTCATGCTCCGCTGTTCCTACTTACTGCTCTACAGCCTGTTAGAGAGAATTAGACCAGATGAGTCCAAGTTAATAAAGTCACCTAGATTGCTTTCCTTGGGCCCCTATACAGATAAATAAATGGGACAGAATCTTTTTTTTTTTCCCAAGCATGAAAGGGGCAGCAGCACCTGCCTGTTCTATGCAGTCAATGCAAGATTTTCCTGTCCGTGCAGGTGGCATTTTGCTAATTTTTGTTCACCTGTATAATAAGGATGATGGTAAAAGCTGATTAAGAGAAGTAGAGTAAGGCACGTGACATTTCCCACTATCATGGTGCTCTGATCTTAGCAGGTGAAAATTTGTGGGCTTTCTCTTAAAGGGTGCTTATAAGAAAGATGGGGACTGTCTTTTTATGAAGGCCAGTTGCGACAGGAAAAGGAGTGATGTTTTTAAGGTAAAAGAGGGGACATTTAGACTAGATATAAAGAATAAATTTTATACAATGAGGGTAAACACTGGAAGAGGTTACCCAGAGAGGTGGTAGATGCCCCATCCTGGCAACATTCAAGGTCAGGTTGGTTTGGACTAGATGGCCTTTGAAGGCCTCTTTTAACCCAAAGCATTCTATTATTCTGTATCTTCTGCATTTCCTGAGCTTTTGCTTCCTAACTCATTTGTTTTTCTGTTCTGCATTAACTGTAAGCCACAAAGAGATGAACCTCCATCTTCTCAGCAAATCTCCAAAACATTTTGCTTTATAGTATATTGAGCTTGAGTAGCCCAAGCTTTCTATTCCTGAAGGTAGTGCTTCCTGTTATATAGAGGCATCCTTCAACTCTGGATAACCCCATGATCAGCTCTCTCTTATCTCTGCCTTTCTACTATGACTTAGCCAGAATTCAGAGTGGTCTTTGTACTATGCAAAGCCTGAAAAAGAGAGATAAGAAAAAACAAGTACTTGGGAGACAGAAGTTGTTTTCTTTTTTACAGTTATGCAATTTATTTTGTCACCTATTTTCTGTCTCTGCAGCCTGGTCTGTAGATTTCTTCCATTAAGCCTGTCTAAATGACAAAACCAATGTCTCCTAGGGAAAGGAAAAAATACAAGAACTAATGGGAAAAGGACGCAAAGTCTTCTCACGATGAATTTTTGCAATATGAAATGGTAAAGGAGATTGAGAGCTAATCTAAATCTTACTTACTGGGTTTTTTTGTTTGGTTGGTTTATCCATCCCTTTTAGTCTACCTTTTGTCCCTTTGGATAGGTGGTTTATTCTGGAACAAAGCTAGCTGCTTTGAAGCAATGGTTCCCTACAACTCGGTCAACACCAACACTGGCTAGAGAGGTGGCCCTGAGGCAACGTAAGGACTCGTCCTCTGGTGACAGGAATCAGAGCATTGGCAAAGCATAGAATCACAGAGTATCTGAGGTGCGAAGGTTCTCCTGGATATCATCTAAACCCGTCACCCCACACAAAGCACAGTCAGCTACAAGATGTTGCACAAAATCTCTGTTCAGGTATATTTTGAATATTTCCAAGGATTGAGACACCACAGTCTCTCTGGGTAACATGTGCTAGTGTTTTACCACCCACAGTCGGAAAGTGATTTAAATGGAAGCGTTTAATGGAATATATATTTAGAGAGAACTTGCTTCTCCATGACAGCTTGAAGTTCACTAGAATAATTACTTAAAAATTATTTCGGATGGTAAATTCTTACATGAAGTTAGTTACTTGACATAAAGGAACTTCCATCAAGTGAGTTCTCTTGGCATTTTTTTATACCAATATTAATTATGGCACAGACAACTCCTCAAGCACAACTTCTTATGACTCAGTGTGGCAGATGTACCTGCCCTGACAAAGACCTGACTGGGGATTACCAAAGAACCAATAAAGATTGAGGCTTCACAGCCATTAAAACTTGATTTTGTCATTTCAGGTCTCTACCTTGCCCCCAGCTAATTAGAATTACCACAGTTCAGACTCAACTAGGGTATAAACCGAGCCCTGGAAAGCCGATTTGAATCAGTTCTCCTTCGAGCAGTGGGTTTGCAGTTGGGGACTCTCCCCTTGGATCGGGACACCACCCAAAGAAACTACCTGGGATTGAGTGAGCCTTCACTGCCCTCCTTTTCGTGAGTGAACATTTCTTCTGGATATATCCTTGAGTGAGTACTTGCCCCCTTTTGGTGAGTGACCTTCTTACTGTGTACCCTTGTGTGGAAGGCTTTCCCTTTTATAAGTGAGTGTGCGCACATTTTGCTTCATCTTTCTAAAAAGAATATTCATAAAACTTAGGAATTAATTATGTAGTAGTATGTTTTGGCTTGACATCCAAACTTGTAATTTACTTTGGTCTGTTGGAGTGCTAGATAATTTTTGGTTGTAATAAACCCACATTTGGGGTAGCTTCTGCTGTTTGTTTTGTGGGTACCTCTATGACACTCAGGAAATACTTATTTTCTCTCCTGAGTTTTCTCAGTAAAACTGATTACCAGCATGTTAGATTGTTGATAAGAGCTAGTCCATAGCTGAAAATTGAAGAGGTGTTTTTTCTTTCTTTTAAGGATTTTCAAGGAACAAAATTTCTTCCTGAAGGAGACAATTAAAATTAATAATATGGCTCTGAAGTGGACATAGCATAAACAGCAAAAGAAAAATATTTATGCTGATAATATAGTCTTATATGCAAGAAAAGAAAACATAGTCTTTCTAGAAGAAAAAGAACACAGATGAAATTAATTTATCTGCAAAGAGTAAAAATGTAATGGGGTACAACAGGAAAATAGTATCTGCAGAATTATTAGAGTTTGTGGTCAGGGAAACAGCAAAGATGTGGTTACCATGGTACCTCAGTGCTAGTTCAGTGCATATACATTTTTGTTACAGACTGAAAAGACGTTAGTAAATGAAGGGCAACTATGGCACATTGTGTAATTGGCTTTGTGAAGATCCACTATTTCAACTTTCAGACATGGCTATTTCTATCATTGTTAAAGGTCTTTCCTCTGGTAAATTTACTAGGATTATTCTAGCAGCTGAGAGAGAGGACTGTGGATTAGGAGGGCAGAAAATATTGCAGCCATATTAGTCTGTCCATCATTGCACCCAAAAGGTGTCTGTCATGTCCGTGGACCTTCAAGCTTTCAAGGTATCTGTTAACCATTTCTACAGTTAATGAGTCCCCACTTCGAATACACTTTTCTCTCTCTCTCCACATGGTGGAAATGCATTAACAGATTTGAATGGTTCAATTTTTGCATATCCTATAGGTCCAAGGACAACTGTCCGTAATAATGTTCAGTTGGGCATTTGCAATTACAAGAGGTGCAGAGTCTTCTACACTTCTCTACTGACATTTTTATATAACACTAAAACTTTTTCAAACAACATTGATTATACATAGATTTTGGACAAAATTCAGTTCAGAGTGATGAGATAGAACTGCAGAGGATATCGTTATTCATATCTTGAACTGGTGTTGCATGTTAGTGTACTGAATTTGTACAAGCCAGGACAAGTAATAGAGTCATATAAGAAGAAATGGTAAAACATGTAATACACCAAAAGAAGCAAATATGAAAGCAGATAAAAAGACTGAAAAGGCAACGCCATCTTTCACCTCCTTGATTATAGTGGGTTTTTTGCCATCTATTCGAGATTATCATATCCCCACATTCCACAACCATAAAATGGGACCTGAGCAGTCACACATAACTCTGTCACAGAGCCAATGGGATATAAAACAATTGTGGACATGTTAAATCACATGAATCAAAGTTTATGATGGTTTAGTATGGTAGTAGGAAGACATATGAAAGCTGATCTGGTGAAGGTTCTTTGTGGTGGGCAGATGTTACTTGCCATTGCAAAAGGCTGAATCGTATGAACGGATCTGCTGGACCCTGAGTGACTTTGACCCAGCACTGCTGTTTTGATCTGGTAGAAGGAGTCCCAAAGTCTGCTTTATTGCGCTGCCAAACTGAGTCATTTGTACTGAATAGAAAATGAGTTTATGTTACATAATTTTTACCTCTTAGAACTACTTTAAAGCATATCTTAAACCACTTCAGCCCAATATATAACCTGAACCCATTTTTGCACATCAGTTCTGAATCATTCTGTGAACATTTTAGTTTACTCATAATTTTAATCTTGGCTAGTTAAGCACTTCTCTTCCTGCAAACATACTTAATATGAATCCAATTATATTGCTAGTGCCACATTTAGGACAAAGAAGAGACAAAAACCAAAACATCCCAGAAGTAAGTGACATGAGTTGGGGCATTTTGGTGTTCTAAAAGTGAAAGACTACAGGCTTTCCATTTTTTTAATTCCAACTCTTTTTCAAAGCATCGGTATTAAAATAATGCAAAAGAGGATGACTTGCTTTATAGTACATCCTATGTCATAAACTTCAAGGCTTTTAAAAAAAAATCCTTAGAGAATAAAATAGTCAGAACTATATTTTAAAGACAAAGGGAAAGTTATTAACATCAGCTAAATTGCCTTTTCTTCTGAGATCTCCATTCAAGTCCATCTTAGAAACTCTAAAATAATAGAAAACTTAAATCCAATTACAGCAAGGGAATGATATTTGATATTTATACACTTAGAAATACAATCAGTTCTTCAAAGTACTAAACCCATACTTTCGACTGTTTGAGTTTACTTATGGTGCATAATATATAAATCCATTATTTTCCTAAACCACTTTTGGATTATTTTACCAGTCTTTTAAGTTCCCCTAAAAAACATTTTGATTTACACATGGACAGCTGCCATTGTAGCTTCCAAGTAGAGCTAATTATACTTTTGGCATTGGCTGTTCACAGTAAATAATCTGGAAGGTAAGAAAGGAGAGGAAGTGTATTTCCAGACATCACAGTTTAGTCTTTCCTAGACACTATAATACAATGTAGGAATAGAAAGGCATGGAATCTGCAAACTTTTTCAGTTCAGATGTTCTTGGGAACTTTCCTTGCCTTATCTTTATACTGTGTAATTAATCTGTACAGAAGAATAAAATGTTTTTGGTTTGCAGGCAAGTCCATTTAGTAAATATATTGGAAACCTGAAAAAACTCTTTGATCTCAAGGGCTGTAATTAAAATTCTCGGGGGGTTGTCTTCCCCAGACTTACCCCTGATATGTGCTTTCTAATCACTTGCCTTTATTATTGCATTTCTTCAGGTGAGATCCAGCTCAAAGCACAAAATGCCAATATATAGTTTTCTGTCTGACTGCTTCTACATAGGTGGGAAAACACCCCTCTGGCAAGGTGAACATGATCCCAGTAGTTTCTACCTTCCTTGGGTGCGTTTTCTGTAGGAAGGAATGCAGGCTGATTGTTGGCAATACTGTAGTGCTCCAAGAAAAATATGTCCTCCAACCTACTCCAAATCCTTTGTCAGAGACTTCTGGGACTGACAACCCAAGGTCCAAGAAAATTATATCTCCTGTTTCATTTCTGGTTTACTGTAGCCTACTATATCGGTTGACCGTAGCTCCTATATCATTAAAACAGGATGAACAGTCAGTGTGTAAATTACAGACCACCCACCTCCTAAACATATGACATGTTCAAACTATCAGAAGGCTCTAACTTAGCATATAATTTCCCCTGGGCTAGATCATGATTGAAGAATAAGTGCACATTCTTAACAAAGTCCAATTACTATGGTCCAATTATTATATTCTGAGACACTTACCTGTCTTACTTTATGAAAGGAATATATTCTTATCTGAACTTGTCAATGAACGATCCCTTTACCACTAAAATAAGACTAACTGAATTCTAAGTGAATGAAAGGTAAGGATGACAGCAGAGAACGAAGAGGGATACTGTGTAAGTTAATTACTCATAAGGTAGTAACAATTGCACTGACATTCAGAGGGTGACAATACAGTATGCACAGCAAAAATTTTTTGGGCTGATAAAGGCTCTTATTCTTTCCTAGAGCTTATCTGTATAGTGCAGCTTATAGTACAGTCACAGAAAGTGTTAACCCCTGTCTATTAGATGTATTTTATTATTTTTAAATAGTGAGTAAAACCCAAGCAATTCAGCTGCGTGACCAAAATCAAACCATCCCTACATTTGTATTATTTTTGGCTGTTTGAAGGTGTTTAACGACTCCCCAGTGAGATTTTGTGGCTGTTGGCATCATGTCAGCAGAAAGCCTTTATGAAGGTCTGTAACAGTTTTTATTAAAAAAAAAAAAAAAATTCCAGTGTCACCTTGAAAGTATGTAGCAACAGAGAAAGCAAACATAGGAAGTTTTTAAGAAATGCATATAAAATCAAACCAGGAAAGCAGTAAAATAAATCAAAATAAAGCACAAAATAAATCCACTTGAAGAGTACCAACCATGACCAAAATTATTAAAATAAGTCATTCTGGGACATTACGAGAAGTTGAGTAGACTGTATTTGTGCTGTAGGATCATTCTTTAAAGTCATTGCACTAGCAAAGGATGCAAAAGCTAACCAAATATGCCTCTTTTTACACTTCATAGAAGTATGTTACCAATTAACTAATGTTTTAGGAGGCAGGAAGGGAACTCCTTTTGACCATTTTCTTATATAATACAGAATTTTAGAATTGATAAAGTTGTACTAGTATTAATTGGATAACTTAATGGTTTAGCATGCCAGTTAAATGAGAGAATACATAAAAAAATGAGCCTTTATCATGTTGGTACATCATTATTACTATTAATTACTATTCCCATTTACTTTATTATACAGTTTTCCTTCATTAACTTTTATTGTAATTTTTATTGGGTTTTGATTTATTTTCTTAAAAATCAAATTCAGTACTAGAGCAGACCTACCATAATAAAAAATAATTTCCAATTGAAGTATTAAAAGCCTGAAAGATATGTATTAAACACAGACTGATATTTGCTATTGATGCAAAGTATATTTCTGAATTTTGCTCTGTTCTTTGATCTTAAGGTCATTTACACTTTTTTAAGTAGAATAATTAATTCTGAGATTCATGCCTCTGATGAAAATACTAATGTTACTAGACTGTGTTATGTACTGTGTACTGATAAGATTTTATTTGGCCTTGATATTAATTATGTCTTTCACAATTTATGTCTTAATCAAAAAGCAAATATTGCTTTGAACTGACCTACATACTATTAACTGAATGTTCATGGAGGGCAAAAGCGTTCTGGGGTTGGTGACCTGAACAGAAATGTTGTGACAACAGCACATCAGTTTTAATAAAGAGACATTCAACGAGTGCATGCATTTACCTTTGTAGTTCTTTTTATTATTATTAACCAATCTCAGCTTTTTTCATAATATCCTGCAAAAACTATGTGTAATGCCCTGTGGAGAACACCATGTAGGTCATTGCAACTTAGACATTTAACACTTTATTTTTCTTGCTTAACAGACCCCAGTACAAGAGAAGAGTTTCTTATTTAGTATCACAGACTAAGCAAGATCAAGTCTCACTCACACTAATAGACAGGTCCTTAATGAGAAACTCATAATGATATCATATACCTTGGCAATAACTGAGCAACAGAAGCCAATTCCTATGTTGCCGTTTTTAGAATTTGGATCATATCATGCACACTTGCATTGTACCTGTTCTTTTATCTTTAGCCTTGATTTTTTCTTCTTCTAAACTCTTGCACAACTTTTCTGGATGCTGAGGATGAGTCCAGTGTGTAAGTCCCCGTGCATCTCACTAACATTGTAAGGCAGGGTACAAGAGCATACCTGGGGATCCTGTGCTGTCCTGCACAACTCTGAAGACACAATGAGGCTGCAGTGGGGCCACCAGAAGCAGCAGCAGCTTCTTTGACTTGCCTCTGTGAAAACTACTGGTGCAGTTCACTGGCTGGACTTTGATCGTTATGACCATACTATCTGCAGGGTGTGTCGTTAGAGGAACATACTAATCTGTGGCTCTGGATGTGTGTCAACTTGCCATTTTGCGTTTCTGAAGTGGGCTACAAGTGGAGAACTTGTATAATGCTCTACAAAGATTAACACTTGTGTACTCTGTAGAAGTTAGAAAAGGTTGTTTCAAAAGAGATCTGGATTTTTTTGAGACTGCTTAGGAATTATATGAACAAGTTTTCCTGTGAAGTCACATCCCTGACATATTTTAAATGGCAAACACTCCTCAGGGTGGTCAAAACAAAGGAAAAAGAAATACCATCCAGCACCTATTTCAGTAGTTGTAAAATTTTATGCAGTACTTTCACATTTAAAATATTTCTGTCTAAGCATGAGCATACTTGCATGGAGCTGTGAGTTCCATGTTTCTTTCTCTTTCAAAATGACCTTTTAATAGCCTGCAACTACGATGACAAGTAGAAACATGCTTTGCCAGCACCAATTTTTTCTGTATATGCTAAAATGTGATTCACTCACACAAAAAGTGGGACAACTATAATCATAGAATCATTGAATTATAGAAAGGTTTGGGTTGGAAGGGACCTTAAAGATCCTCTAGTTCCAATCCTCCTGCCATGGGCAGGGACACTTTCCACTAGATCAGGTTGCTCAAAGCCCCATCCAGCCTAGCCTTGAACGCTCCCAGGGATGGGCACTCAAAACTTCTCTGGGCAACCTGTTCCAGTGCTTCACCACTCTCACAGTGAAGAACTTCTTCCTATGTCTAAACGAAATCTACCCTCTTTCAGTTTAAAGCCATTAACTATTGTCCTATCACTAGATGCCCTTGCAAAAAGTCCCTCTCCAATTTTCTTATAGGGCCCCTTTAGGCACTGGAAGGCTGCTATAGGGCTTCCACAGAGCCTTCTCTTCTCCAGGCTGAACAACCACAACTTTCTCAGCCTGTCTTAATAGGAGAGGTGTTCCAGTTCTGATCATCTTCATGGTCCTCCTCTCAACTGTCTCCAACAGGTCCACGTACTTAATGAAGTGGAACGAGTTAATTTCATTTACTTTTCAAAGTTCTTTCAATTCTTATACTAGTTTTTAATATTATTCTTGACATACAGTCCTTCAATTTGTATCTGGTTCCAGAGATTGTGAACAGTGCCTCTTTGCACTCATTTATGTATGCATTTTTTTCCTGTGGGTGGTGGTTTGTTTCATTCTCAAAATGTTGGAACTAATTAGATCCTAGCAAACAATAATAGTCAGGTTACTGCATTAGAATAGTCATTTTATAATATACTGTAATAATTGCTAAATTTTATAAAGATTACTGATGATTAATGATTTTTCTACAGGAAATTTGGGTGAGGTATGAACCCTGGTGTGACAGTAAGCCTATCTTCTCTGGAAGCAACATTGACTAAATGACTCTTGTGGTTCCTCATGCTCTACACAGAGGTGGTCCTGGGTACTTCAGATAAATTTTGCTACTTCATGTTTTTCTGGAAAAGCTAATATTTTCAAACACAAGTATTACAGGGGAAATAACCCTTGGTATCTCATTTCTAAACTGAGAAGAAAGTCTAATATTTGTTGTCCAATATTTGTTGTCAAGCCCAAGACACAATCAGTCTTTTGATCACTGCTTCACTTCTTGATCTGGGCCATGTTTAAAACTACAGCTAACCATCTTTTGAGAGAGTTGCACGGTATCTAGTCTAGGTATAAATACGAAACTATATTCTCCAGGGTTGTTAGCCTGATCCTTTTCGATAACATGTCAGTTCACACTTGAGAACTGTTACGGAAGAATGAAAATCTTTGAATGTGAATGAGAATTTCGGAAGAAAGTTTCCCTCAGAACTAAACTCCTTAAAGGATCTAAGCCTGCAGACAGTGAAAAAAGGCTGTTTGACTATATGCTGGCAAGAAGATTAAAATTACCCTTCTCTTCCTCCTCCATTTTGAATATCTGCTCAAAATATTGGACATAGTAACTAATTGATATGAAATTTTGTAGATTTTGTATTTATTTTATATTTTTCATGAGCAATACATATCTATTATTATCCTATTAAATATGTGTAAACTACGTAGGCTATTTGACATTTATAATTCTAGACTAGAAGCCAGACACCGGAGAGCTGAAGTGCCAGCTCTGTCCTTATCTTACCCTATGGCCTTAGGAAGCCTCTTCATCTTTTTAGTTTCTCCATCTGAAAAATGGAGATAACATTTTCCTATCTAGATAGCAGGAGTCCTTTGAATTAATTGATGTCTTATCGATGTAATGCAAAAGCAAAGCACTTAATAAGTCAGCCATTTCTGCAAAAATGATTTGGTAGAATGGGTTTTAGTCTGTGGAGAGATCAGTTTAAGGCCATCAGGGATTAGTATTTTCAAGTCATGATCACTTTTACTGACTGCTGGGGAATTGTCACCAGAGGTGGGTGAATAAAACCAACAGTTTATTTACTGACATCAAGAGCATGACAGCTAGCAGAAAATCTGACAGGCTAAATATAATACAAAGAAACAAAATGACATTCAGAAATGTAGATTAGTATGTATAACTGTAAATTAACTGTAAAACCTTTTTTAAACTGAAAAGATGCAATTACAGAGTAATTTCAGACTCCTCTGTAGAAACAAGACTTGTGGATATTTAGGAGAGAAAAGCAGCCAGACAGGCGTGTTCAGTCAAAAGGTAGAAAGGTGATAAAAATATAAATGAGTTTCTTTTGTGAAAATTTCCTGACTGATTTTTTTTTTTAAATGAGAAAACAGATTTCTGTTAATTAGCTGTTGAGGTCCATTTTTGTGTGTTTTCCAGTAAAAAAACCCACCTTGTGTAGTAGTGGAAACTTATTCACAGAATCACAGAATTGTTTTGTTTGGAAGAGATGTTTAAGAGCATTGAGTCCAATCATACATCTAACACTGCTAAGTCTGCCACTAAATCATGTCTCTCAGGTACCACATCTACACATCCTTTAAATACCTCCAAGATGGTGACTCAATCACTTCTCCACGCAGCCTGTTTCAATGCTTTACAGCTCTTTCCGTAAAGAAACTTTTCCTAATATCAAAACTAAATCTCTCCTGGCACAACTTAAGGCCATTTCCTCTTGTCCTGTCACTTGTTATTTGGACGAACAGACTGACTTCCACCTCACTACAACCTCCTTTCAGGTAGTTGTAGAGAGTGATAAGGTCTTCCCTCAGCCTCCTTTTCTCCAGGCTAAACAACCCCAGTTCCTTCAGCTGCTGCTTCATAAGAGTTGTGCTCTAGACCCTTCACCACATTTGTTGCCCTTCTCTGGACAAGCTCCAACACCTCAATGTCCTTCTTGAAGTGAGGATCCCAAAACTGGACACACTATTCAAGGTGTGGCCTCACCAGTGCCGAGTAGAGGAGCAAAATCTCTTCCCTTCTCCTGCTGGCCACACTATTTCTGATACAAGTCAGGATGCTGTTGGCCTTTCTAGCTACTTGGGCACACTGCTGGCTCCTGCTCAGCCAGCTATCAACCAACACAGCCAGGTCCTTTTCTGATGGGCAGCTTTCCAGCCACTCTTCTCCAAGCCTGTAACGTTGCAGGGGTTGTTGCAACCCAAGTGAAGGACTTGGCACTTGTCCTTGTTGAACATCATACAGTTAGCCTCAGTGCATCAATCCAGCCCATTCAGAGCCTTCTGTAGAGCCTCACGACCTTCAAGGAGATTGGCACACCCACCTAACAATGTCACCTGCAAACTTACTGAGGGTGCACTCGATCCCATCGTCCATGTAATTGAGGAAGATGTTAATGAGAATAGGTCCTAAAACTGAGCCTGGGGCACACCATTTGTGACTGGCCACCAACAAGATTTAAGTCCATTCACCACCACTCCAGCCAGTTCTTTATCCCTCAGTTCAGTCAATAAGTCATACCTTATGGCAGTCAAAGCCATAAGGTATCTGTCAGCTGGTATGGATTCAATTTTACAAGGAACCGTTCCGCCTGCCAACTTATTCCTGTAAGAAAATCTTGACATGGTTATGATTAGGCAGCAATCTAAGATTTATTAATAGTGATGGGTAGAGCAAAGAGTTGATTTTTAGTGGCTCTTAATCACTAACCAATTTAAAATTAACAAGGTGACTTAGTCGAATATGTTACAATCAAAGAGCGACTTAACAGATTTGATGATGACAAGATTTTACACTGCAGGAGATCCTTTATAGATATGTGCATATGCATAGACACAACGACAAAACACACACACAGACACAGATGAACATATTCCCATACGCACTCGCGTTAGAAAAGTGGACAAAAGAGACACCAGCCTATAGTTCAAATTTCCTTCCTGCGTTCAGAGCAAATACTCACAATGCTCCAGCAATCTCAAGAGACCATTATTGAGTCTCGAGAAGTCTATCTTCATCCTGGCCTTTTCATGCAGTTTGTACTGAAAGGTTCCCGTCGCAGGGGAGGTGCTGGACCCAGCCCGCTGCAATCCAGGAGAGCTCAAAGGGTCTCGCTTTAGGATCACTATTTACAGGGTCCGAGATGATTGACTTTTGTCAGATACTGTCCCACTCTAGCTCACCTCAGATGTCAAAATATTCTGGTATTTCTGCCAGTTGCACAGGCCCAGAACTTGTTGATTTCTAGTGTTTGGTATCTCCCTCCTGCTGGCCTTGACTCAAGTTCAGATGTACCAGGATATCATGAGCCAAGTACGGACGTAGCAGGCTATCAGGTGGTGACTATCTCCCAAGTGATAGGGGGATCAGTACAACGCTGGGAAAGTGAGGCCCAGCACGCCAGGAAGATGCCATAGTGTTCTGGTTTGCCATCCTTTGCAATCCGTGCCTGACTTACCCTGGGCTGGTTCATGGCCTAGGAAGTCTGTGTGTGTGGGCGGAGTGTGGAGGGGCATGGAAAATCGCTTCAGGTCTTGAGCGGCTTCACGTGACAGAGAAGACATCAGCACCACAGTTTCATAATGGTTCCTTGTGAAATTGAATCCATACCAACTAACAGATATCTTATGACTTGACTGCACTGAACTGAGGGATGAAGAACCTGAGAACAGATCTTTTACCGCTTCTCCAAAGTCACATCTTGCCATATTCTTTATTTTTCCTTCCTTAGCCATTATTACCCTGTCTATAAATATAGACTCTGTTGTCCTCTAAAGATCCACCAGGGATGCATGATCAGGAGGGTTGGTTGTATAGCTTCTTCCATAATTACCTGGAGTAGGGAGAGCACAATGAAAGGTCCACCTCTTTCAGGCGATGCTAAACTATATTTGGTGGCTGGTCACTGCACTGTTGGAGAAGAAATTCTGAAGAACCTCAGAAAGCTGAGGGGGCAAAAGGTGAAAAAAAGGTTTCAGTATAAATGAAAAGCAATATCTCTAAGGAAAAATAATACAAATCATTCTTGTGTGATGCTTAACTTGGAACTGGTTTGAGTCATCAACAGTTTTTAGACATTGACAGGTCGATGTGCAGCAGAATCAAAAAGCCTATGACAATGCTGCCTGCCATCAGGAAGGGTACTGAAAACCAGAAGGAGGACGCCTTTTTGCTGCTATATAATATTTTCATGCATCAACATCTTGCTGTCATATGCAGTTCTGGCCTATGCATTTCAAGAAACTTATTTTGGAGTTAGAAAAACTGCAGGGAATCAAAATAAGAACGATGAAGAGAATAGAGCATGAGCACGCATCTTAAGAGGAGAGAGCCTGAGGCTTTTTTGTTTGGAGAGGAAAACCATGAAGAGATATCAAATAAGAGATTTTCAGATTTGTGAAGGCACTGAGTGGAATTGCTACTTACCAATTTTTACAGTTCTGGAACTTGGGGACAACTGGCAAAACTGATAGTTGATCCTTCCAAAACAGGTAAAAGAAAGCACTGGTTTACACAGCAGGTCATGAACATCTGAAGTTTGCTATCACAGGAGTTTATGGAAAGGAACAGTATTTTCAGGTGCAAACAGGAGCTAGACAAATTTATGGACAGCGAAGAACATAGCCATTAGATCATTTGCTCTTCTGAGCCTTTGCTTCTTTGCTTTTTCTTTTAACGGAGACTTGCTCTGGTATTTATGGAGACCTATTGAGACTTTTCATTAAAGAAAAACAAAAGGAAAATGTTCCAGAAGGTCTCGAGTTCAAAGTCTTAAAAGCTCTTCCCATGGGGAAATCTTGCTTTTTAACTCATTACAGAGTTACAAAAGTTTCTACATGCTTCACATTTTCTTGAGAATTCCACTGACAAAAATATTTTAAAAGTTATATTGCAGGCATTTGATACTTGTTTGGTCTAACACTTTTATAAATTATGAATTAATAGATTTAATTCAATAAAATAATTCTCCCAAACTCATTCAAGTTACTTTTAACTTATTCTCTTATCTAATGTAAAGGTTTTAAATTTCCAACAACTGCCAGTCCTTAGAGATAATTTTCCTGTGTCTTAAATCTAAAAAAGAAAGATGTTTTCCCTGGCTCTGAAACAAGACTTCTTCAATAAACCGGAAAAGACTGGGAGTCTCTGGAAAAATAGAATTTTTTATTTTTTCTTATTGAACCTGAACTAAACTGTAGCGAATGACGTGTCAAAACATCTTTATATCTACAGTCAAAATATTAAGTTGTTGAGCTCATATTTACACAAAGAAGGCTTATGTAGTGCAAGAACCGTGAAATTATCATCAGACAGTTTAGAATATAAATATCTTCTGTGATTTGTGAATGACTAAGGCACTGCATGGGGATGGAGGTTTTATGAAGTATTGATTTACTATTTGAGAAATGTCACTTTTTGTAACAAAATGAAGGCTTATTTTATATTCATGGCAACTATTTACATTAAATGTACTTGAGGATTTATGATAGATTTTTTTCTTTTTTATACAAAGGATTTTTTTTAAATAAAATGAAAGGCAATTTATGCTTCATCATCTAGATCAGTGCCTGCTTTCCAAGCAGAATCTCATCTGTTAACACATTTAATTGTAAAATGTTTTTCTTCAGTCTTTATCAGATTTGTGCTCCCCCTAGTTCTCAGACCATGCAAGTTCTTAAGACATTTTAATATTTAATTTCTTTCTTCAGCTAATCATGAAGGATTTTCAACACTGTCAAGAAAAACAATTTGCTTTCAAGTTTTTTATTTTAGAGAGAAGGTAAATGTCAAACTTAGTCCTTCGAATACAGCTGCTCCCTTATTACAGCTTAGAGTTGTGCAGATAGATACATGTCTGACTCCAGACACCTTTACGAAAAGCATGGTTAATCACAGAGTATTCTGCCACGCACGGATTTTCTTGCCTTATGGTGGATATCATAGTGACCTTCTCACCATATAAATGAGATTATTCTGCATTTTTATGAACTAGTGGCAGGACAATCTCTCCTCAGGAAAACACTTCAACATGTGCTTAGCTACAGTAACAGACTTTTTTAAACTCTGTTTCAGCAATACATTGAAAATATTGATTCTTTTCTATGTCTGTCCTATTTTAATCCACTCCATTTGCTGTGTCTCTTCTGCTCTCTGTTCTTTTCTTCTCAACTTTCTACCACATAATGCTGAAACTATCTTCCCCATCCTCCCACTCCATCCCCAGTGTTTTTTGTTGTTGTTTTTGGGTTTTCTTTAAATAAATCCAGCTTGCCGAACCTGATAAGGTATGGATTCACTTGCTGGTTCTGGCACAGATCAGCTTCCCAATCCTTACCATAGATCGTATAGGCTATTTGCATACTAAATAAGGATGATAAACATGGTAGAAATGTTCACATTAGAAAATGTTGTCCTGTTCAGATTATTCCAAAAACATAATTTCAGAATGCCTGTCAACTTTTTATTAGCTCATACATGAAGAGAGAGAGAGAGATTATTTAAGATTATTTTGCCTAACAAAGCAAAATATACTATTTTGTAATTTTTTCCTTTGGACCTTTTCATTGATTATTTAATATCTAATGCAGAGCTTGACAGCTAATGGTGAATGTATTCTTAGAGAACTCTTATTGCATGTAGAAGTATTTTTTACCTACATAATCCTTAAATCAATGCAAAGCTGACAGATTGTGGGAAGCTGGATGATACGACATTCAGAGGTTCATTCAAAAAATTATTATGATCTCTAAAAATTTATAAAGCTTTGAATGCTCCAACTAAAGAAACTTGTATCTTAAATTAAGTCCATTCATCATTTTAACTGCAAACCCTGAACCTTCTTCACAATAAAGTCCTTTACTGCATAGGGCAAAAGAGCTTCCTTAACGTCAAAGAGAAGCTTCTTTAATCTTAGCTGTAACTTTTTTGGTTACTACTCATAACACACTTATAAACTCTTCATTTCACCTCTGATCTTAAACTTGGAATCACAAAATTACTGAAGTGTGAAGGGACCTCTGAAGATTATCTAGTCCAATCCCCCTGTGTAAACGAGGATCATCACCTACTGCAGGTTGCTCACAACAAAGTCCCTTTGGATTTTTAATGTCTCCAGCAATGGAGACACAACAACCTCTCTGGGTAACCTGTGCTAGTATTTTCTTATATTTAAATGGTATTTCCTGTGTTTTGTTTTGTTTTGTACCTATTGCTTCTCGTTCTGTCACTGAGCATCAGTGACAACAGTCTGACTCCATTGAATCCTGTACATTCAATCAAATGTACATTAAGTAAGTTTTCCAATGATACTAAACTAGAAAGAACTGTGGACTCCCTCAAGGGTAGGGACACCTTTCGAGAGATCTGGATAGACTAGAGTGCTGGGTAATCACGATTTGTATGAAATTTAAAAGGAACAAGTGCCAGGTTCTGCACCCGGGACAGAGCAGTCCTGGTTATACGCAAGAGAGCAGCCTGTGGAAAGAGGTTGGGGAATTTGGGCTGATGGCAAGTTGAATATGAGTCAACAGTTGAGCATGAGACAATAGGGCCAACCATGTCCTGGGGTCTATCAAGCATAGCATTGCTAGCCAGCTGAGGGCGTTGCTTTTTTCCCTCTGCATTGCACTGGTGCAGCCTCACCTCAAATGTTGTGTGTAGTTTTGGGCACCTCAATATATAAGTAGGGCATCAAACTATTGGAGTGTTTCCAGAGGAGACTGACAAAGATAGTGAAAGCCTGAAAACCAACACTTACAAGGAGCGACTTAAGTCACTTGGCTTGTTCAGCTGGAGAAGAGAAGGCTGAGGGCCACAAGGCAATGGAAAGAAGCTGTATCAAGGGAAGTTCAGGTTGGGCATTAGGAAAAGGTTGCGCTGAGAGCTTGTTGGTCGCTGGAACAAGCTCTCTAGAGAAGTGGTTAGAGTTCAAGGAACATCTGGATGACACTCTTAGACATACGGTTTAGTTTTAGGTAGTCCTGCAAGGAGCAGGCTATTGAACTCAATGATCCATATGGATCCCTTTCAACTTCAGATATTCTATGATTCTCTCCTCTTTAATCCCCCGTCAGGTATTTATATATGTTGATAAGATCCCCCTGAGCTGTCTCTTCTCCAGGCTGAACAGTCCCAGCTCTCTTAGTCTTTCCTCTTGGGACATATATTCCACTTCCTTATTCATATTCATAGCCCTTCACTGGACACACTCCAGTATGCCCACCACTGCCTTGTAGTGAGGATCTCATCAGTCCACGCAGCACTCTGGATCTGTCTCAGCAGATCTGGATAGAGAGGAAGAATTACCTCCCTTGGTCATTTTGTCTTCAGGGCACTATGTACAGACTGTAGATAAATCATAGTTCTTTTGTGCACAGATGATGCTTTGCACTTGATATTTGATCCATTCTTTTGGACTGTAAAAATGTATGAGACATTTAGAACTTGGATTAATTCCTGAAGGGAACTTCAGTGCTCTGTATCTCCTTAATACGCTGTTTAGGTCTAGAAGATTCTTGTTAATACTGAAATTCGTTAAACAAATAATACTGTATTTGTTAGTACTGAAAATTTTTTCTGAGATGTTTCTAAAGATCAGGTAATAGCTTCTTTTTAAGACAAGCATTTTGCTTTCAATACAGCTTAGTTTTGCTTACCAAGTTTTAATTTCTGCATTTGCCTGAAAGGTAAGATTGCTGTGAATTGATTTAAAATAAATACCGTCTTTTCTCTGACAATACTTTCTGTCCTGTGTCTCAGATACAAATTTTATAAACTCTGTCCAGTCCCTGATCACTTCATAAATCTGTCCCTAATCTGCTCCTATTCTTCCACTAATACAAAAAAATTCCCAATGTTCTCTCCCAAGACATCCTAATACCCTCTCACTGTAAAGAGTCTTGATTCATTAACTCACCTCTCTCTATGCTTGGCACTAACCGAAAAGCTATCTTGAGTAGGAAGAGAATGAGTGTGCTCCTGCCAGCGAGACACAAAACTGACTGAAATCTTTGTTCTGAAACTCCTATGTGAGCTTATCTCATGTGCTAAAATTAAGGGCTATATAGACAATCTGGACATGAAAGAAAAAAATATTGCAATAGCAAAGAATGCAGGTTCTAGGTATATGAAAGATATCCAGGAGGCTGAAAAGTTGTTTGATCAAATACAGAGTGGGAGCAGATGTGTGTAGATCTGGACAGTGGGAGGAAAAGGGAACAACTGAGAATTACCATTAAGTGCTTGCACTTGACAAGTCATCTGGATGCAAAGTATCACAATACATTTAACATAATAAAAACTTTTGAGCTTTATTATTTCATCTGATTTCTTGTGATATATTGTATATGAATGTCTCACATGTAACATCCAGGTTTTTTTTTGCATTTCAGCATTTATTCATGGGGCTGCCTATTAATTACTGAAGTAATTTAATGAAAGTATGCAAGTATTTAATGAGTAATTTATTTTTTATCATACATTCTAACTTTACAATGTAGTTTAAAAATAATTTTCCTGTTCTGAATTGGCAAATCTAAGAATTTCATCCATGCTCTCAGTAGAGAAAAAGTTAAATTTGGTGAAGAATTTAAAGTAGGATTGGCTAACAAGTCTGTCAGCTTGATATAGTCTACATTACTGTCTTGATGTTCTTTACCTACAGAAGAGGTTAGAAGCAGCTGGCAGGCAGAGATGCTGATGGAGATGTAAAGTGAACATTCTTCATCAGTCCTTTCATGAATTTTCCTCAATGAGCAGAGAAATTTCCCTAAGCAACCATATTACCCAGAGGAAAGCTTTATTCATGAAGTTGCATAAGCTTGTGAATATCTGTAAAACCAGCTCCGTGGTTTGAAATAATGTCCTGAAAACAGTTAGAGTCTATCTGTAATTCATGTTTATTGGTTCACATTGGGACATACCCACCAAACTGTTAGATGTAGATATAGTTCCAGCTGAGTTATGACATAGAGCATACAGTCATAAAAGGGAAGAAATAAAGAAGTCAGAGTGATCTCAAACCTCTTGAAATTAGGTGTAATACATCTATTGAATTTAGTAGTCCTCAAAAAGGCTTTGAACTACTACACATTTTTCATTTATTTACAGATATGTTATCTTTAGGAGTTTAAGGAAATTATAAAATTATAAAGTTCTAGAAATTATTATGCACTGTTGTTGAATCTCTATAAAAAACTTTCCAAGTGTTTGCCACATTTAACCATATGGAACTGCTTAATTACTTCAATAGGAAATAATGAAAGTCAGACTTTCCCATTTACCACTGTTTTATTTACAGAATAAATCATACGGCTGTTTACAAAACCGGAAAATCTTCTTTCAAATTGATTTACACTCAGCCTTTTACCTTTATAAAGAAAGTACTAAAAACTCATTAAAAGTTTTGAAGTATGATTTGTTTGCCAGCATCTCTTTTCAAGTATAGATCGTCACAATAATTGCTTGTGGCACATGTGACTTTCAATAGAGTTGCTAGGAATGGTTGGAAAAATTTAATATGCTCTATGGAAGTGAATTTAATTTGATGCTAAAACTGAGCATGAAACTCACATCTTTTATGTGACTTACACATGGAATCTTCATTTCAGCAGCTGTAGATAGGGGGTTCTTTCCACACCAGAGCTTTGCCTCATCACCAGATGAGGCACCAGGAAATATCTTGTAAACTAAGAAAAATTATGTACTGCTATTTCACCTTTGGGGTGAATAAAACTGAACTTGCACTAAAGTCTTTGTAGTCCAGAATTGTACAAAGAGGTATGAATGTTTGCAATTTTAGGTACCAGACTCCTACTTAACTAATCAACTTTTCAGTAAGTGTTCCTTTTTTTCTTAAAAGTGAAATTAGACATGTTCTTCATTAATATTACACTTCTTAAAAGCTCAGCTAAATATACTGACCAAAGATTCTTTTGCATATGTGAAAATAAATGTTTTCTTTTCTCAGGTACTACGTTTTTACTTTAAAGTTGAAGACTTCCTCTTAGCTAGCCTGATGACCCTTTCTGAATCTGTCACAATGTGATTTTTTACATTGCCTCAACTTGCTGTTGTCATTTTTTATGCAACAATATTTATGACTTTATGAAGGAAATTAAACTGGACAGAGTTACTAGTATGATCAACCCTTTTAATCTCAGATGTTTTGTACTTCCTGGATGTGCGCAGGATGTGTTGCATAACACATCAGATTTATTAGTTTTGCATTTGCTTGTGTTTACCAGATTTTTCACGAGTAATTTGATAAAATCTTCTGAAGAGAATTCTGATGGATGTATTGGATGGAAAGAAAATTCACTCAATACTTTTTCTTTTTAATTAAAAATAAATACAAAATAAATCCTGTTAACGTTTCACAATCCAATCTGAATTATTTATTCTATACTGAGATAATGATTTGACAATCTAAAATTGTAATTTAATCAATCAAAAATGTAAGTATGGCATGCACTTCTCGCTGGTCAATTTTTTGTTTTCATAATAAGATGTAGTACATTTCATCAGTGTGTACGTGTATTTATTTTTCTGCTTGTCTTATTGTTTTCTTAAATCAACTAAGAAGGTCAACAGACTTATTCTGTCAGATTACAAAATTTAACATTAACTAAGGAAAAGAAGAAAAACACCCCACAAACTAAGGTAAGAAGTTTGAAGACACTGGTTGTTGTTTCCATTTAATAGCTAAATCCATCCTATATTACATTAGTTGAGGATGGATTAGGTAAAAATAAATTAATAGGAAAAATCAGAGAGAAATTGCTATACTGAATCTTTGACATTTGAGTATGTGCTAACTGAGCTTTCATGTCTGGAAAATTTACATGTCTTAACCTCTATGGACTGCACTGTACTGCAGAGCAGAATAACTATAGATTTAAATTTCTATATTAAAGAATCTGGGACCAGATTTGACACCAAAGCTGCATACTTCTTTTAAAATCTGGCACTGTTGCACATCTGCACACTGTCTTACAAATTCCCTTTTCCCCTTTCATATAAATACTAAACGTCATCTTTGGCTTTAATTTATAATACGTCTTCTATCCGGCATTTGTCTTGTATTTTATCTAGTAGTGATTTATTTGCCACAATCTCTTTCGCAAGTCATAAACAGCATATGATGATCCATAGTCTAATGATGGTGTATACCCTCTTCAGGGCTCAGATGAGCCAAAATCAATTGGTTTTCTGCACGTGTTTGAAAGTACATGCGTACGAGTTTTCCTGCACAGGTGGCAGATATATGTGCTTTTGAGTATCTTGTGGATTAAGAACACACTCTCCCAATGGCTGCCTTTCTGTTTTGTTTTGAAGTGATAAGAAATACATTGAAAGATAGAGTATCAAGGACTGAATATAAGTTTTAGGTTGATATTGCATATATGTGTATGTAATAACAGAAAGTATGCTTAATTGCTTGTCTATGTGTTTGATGATAGAGCACAACTTGGCTAGAGGAAACTGAAAACACCTTATTTTATTAGATATAGCAGTTAGTCTAAAGTGTGAGAGATACTTCCATGACAATCTCAACCCACTTGCAAGAATGTACAACAGTTTTTCATGGAAGCACAGCAGCATATTACAATGTTTGAAGGGTCTCTCTAGTTCAAGCATCAGGGTCTATAGTTTAATGTGAAATTGCTGTAAAGCAGAATTTGTGTGCAGCCTAAATCACCTTAAATCACCTAAATAGTAGTCGGAAAATTTTAGAAGAGTCTTGCTTCACCGCCACATCAACAGATTATGCTGTTGAAGTTGCCCTAAATTAAATACCTCATTTGACTGGATAATGATAAATAGAGCACTGGTTGCTGCCACAGCTATGTTTTGCTAAATAATGCTTTTCCAAGTCTCTAGCGCTCTGCCACCAATAAAACATCATTTGTCACAAGAGAAGCTCTGTTATCTATATTAACATAAAAAAAAAAATCTACCAAACAACCCCCCCAAAATCCTAAACAACAACAGAATATCCAACAAAAATCCCAAGACTCTAGGGGGTTCTGCACATTCCAAGAAAGCCATATCTGTGGGCTACAAAACTAAAATTGATATAAAAGTCATTTAATGGGGACTGAGCAGTGCACATGCACCAAGATATAAAGTCTTCAGTAGTACATACAGAAGTAACTGCACAAGTTTTCAAGCATCATCGAAAAATATTACTATCCCCAGGTAATGGAGAATATGCTTCTGGTATGGTAATTTTATAACCTGAATAGCAGCAGTGATAACTTTGTGTGTCTGATACAAGAGGCTAGTTGTCAGCTTCAAGTTTTGCAAGATATCTTCTAAGATGGAAAATATTTTCTGATAGATTGCCGCTGAAATCTCTCTGAGATGATGCTGATGAGTATTATTTTACTGGCAACAGTTTAGTGCTGACAACTGAAGAGGAACTGTGGCTGTGTGATTAGACTAAATTTAATTCTATATTTGAGATCTGAATAAAAGACAAAGTTACTGTAATTATACATCTTGCAAGTTCCCCAAGAGCTGTATTTACTGCAGATGCTCAGGATCTTTGTTACTTTTCTTTATAATAGTGGAGACAGTAGCAGGGTTGGAAAATACCGAAGCATAAAAGGGAAGAGATAGATCTGAGTGACACAGATGAGATGTTAGAGAGAGCACCCAAGCTGGGCTTGTACCTTAAATAGGGGGATGGAGAAGTGAAGTCCCTTCAGCTCTTCTAGCATAAACATCCTGGTCCATGACAGCATCTGCTTTCAGTTGCAGAGATTTAAAATTCCAGGGCAAATTAATGCAATTATTCTGAATTTTCTTTACCATGAATATTAAGGACTGGATCTTGCCCTGAAGAGGAAATAGATGGTGGCTATCAAGAGGTTTGTAATGAATAGGTGAAACATGATCAAAGAGGGAAGCATACAGCTTCACCTGCTGTACTGAATGACTTTCAGGTAAGTGCTTCCTCATACAATTTTTTTTTGTTTGTTTGTGTGTGTAACTTACTCCTTTCTTGCACTTACACGTAAACAAGCAGTCTTAGAGAAAATGTGCTACAGATTTACCTCCAGATGTCTGAGATGACCACAGCCAGCACTTGTATGAATACATAATCGCTGCTCTCAAACTGAAATTCTGTGACTGTTGCCTTTCATGCATAGATGGCCTCATCATCTAATTATATGTCTCCCTGATGGACTCTGCATATGGCTTTCATTAGAAATACTAATGACAAAGGAATTAATGGCATGGTCACACCTGGAGGGAACTGCTCAGACAAATTTGGAAACCTCATGACTACCAGATGGTTTCTCTGGAAATACAGAAACATTTTCAGCAGAAGAAGGATTATCTAGCTCTTTTCTTTAAGTGAGTTTTTAAAAACAGTTTTGTCCCCACCTTTCACTCAAATTAAGAATCCAAGAACTGCATTGCACCACACTAACAGACTTTATTGATATGTTGAATGTGCTTTGGCATATAAAAAAGCAAAATTAAAAGGTAATAAACATTAAATTAAATAAATTTTTTTTCTTTTTATTCTCTGCCTTACAAGTAACTGAAAGACTAGTGCATTTGTATAACCTTCAAGATATTAAGAAGCAAATCTGAACTAGTTCTATGCCTTTTCAAGCTTAGTTGAATACGTCTTGGAAAAATTACATTTTGGATTTTTTTTGTTCTCATAATGTTGACTCTAATGCATCAATAACAGAAATGGTGATATTTAATAAATTATGCATGATCAGAATTATGAATTGGGCTTTACTTTGCTGAAGTTTGCATATGTAGGTCTTCAGGCTGAGAGTGGCTAAATATCTTTTCATTATCCGGTATATTCTCATTCATCAGCTTATGTTCCTACGCCTTGACTACTACAGAAATTCCAAACTCTTTTGTTCATATTCTTTTTCTCTGTCTTTTTTTTTTTTTTTCTTTAAAGGGGGACTGAACATGAAAACAGAAGAATCCTTCATACTTCAGCTCAAGGAGAAGGAGGTTTGGTATTATCCTTACTTTCCAGAAAGGTAATCAGTTACAGTATCAATAGAAAATTTGAAAGGTACCAATTAATGAAGACCTCTCAACTGAGACATTTAAAACTTAATGGCATTTAGGGAGTTCCCATCTCACTCACTCAATTCAGAATTCTATATCAAAATAATTTTTGCAAAATATAGAACCATGTCACCGGCAACATTTCAGTATGAAATAGCAAATTCTTAGAGAAACAAAGGCACGTGCTCATGAGCGGTTGTTAAGAACTACTCTGGTTCCAAAGTCTGGAATTGTGCGATAGCTGTACAGCTCTAACAACCAGATAATCTGGGGCAGCAATGAATTATTTCATCCTGAGGTCACACTTCAACTTCCTACAAAATTTGTTTAATTTCCTAAATACTTTTCTGCTAACACTAGTGTTGTAGGTGAGGATGTCACAAGGAACAGCTTTCCTACAGATACACAGCTCATCTGCAGGTGTGCTCTGCCACTTGAGTGTGGGAAGTCATCTTGTCATTCTGCTGCTACAGAACTACTTATCTGAGATGTGCACAAAGGGTCAAACTAAACATTTAACAGACTTTGTTTGTCATTTGACATCTTATATTTTGCAATCCTTAATTATTATCCCAACATTTTTGGAATTTGTCTGAAATTTAGTGTACTATTTTAATATGAAATAATTTGATACAGCAACAATCTGTTATTCTGTAAGAAGTTCATATTAATGGCATTATACTCCTTTCTGCAAAGGCAGTGAACCAAAGCACCGTTCTGTTTATTGAGTCACTCAAAATAATTTATGCTTAAAATTTGACAAGAAAAATATAGTTGCTTTTTAAAATTTTTTTTACAGCTCAGCTGTAGCGGTGAAATTACCTGAATCTCTTTTATCACTGGATATTGAAGACACTTTTCATTCTTCTTCCCACTAAGTAGAAATGATCTCTGTTAAATTCACATTACACCACAGGAAATCTCTGCATTCAGAGATTTGAAAAGTAAATCAAGAAGGAATAACTCATACCCCTTGCACCGCTCGGTTCTGAAGGGAAACCACTCCCAAGATGTGTCCTGCACTGACTGTGGTCATGACTATGCCTCATACATTATTTGGATTAAGAGGGTCTTTATGCTCTAGACAGCTCTCAGTATGAAAAACACAAGACTGAGAAAAAGGACTTTCTCAAGTCCAGAATCTTATTTAGTAGTTACAGTGGCCCAGTAAATTTAAAAGCTTATATATAAAGCACTCTTTCAGCATTTGTTAAAATGGATTTCTTGACTGAAGCATCATGAGCACACTGCAATCTCTACTAACCTTTCTGGTCCTGTGTTTTAAACTGGTATTTCTAAAAGTCAATGTAGAAGACCAACTGCACTTCCTCAACCAGCACATCATGGACAGGCAAAGACCATGACATGGTGAGCGTGCACAAATATTTAACAGCTTAAGGTAACAAACACCCACATTTCCTGACAGCAAAGGGACTGACAAGTGATTTTCAAAAATCTTCAGTTTTTTAGAAGCAGACAACAATAAATAGGGCAGCAGAACCCACTCTGCACCTTCCCTATGCAGGAGCACAGTCAGGACAAAGCTACAGTCAGAACTGTATCTGCAACATCATGGTGAAACTTGCTAAAAGGAAAAGCTGAATAAAACCCCATTGGTTTAGAGGAAATGAATGCACATCTTTTTATGTGTGCTGCTTTATTAGATTGCCTTGGCATTGGTAGTGGGAACACAACTGAGAAACATCCCTCTGTTAGTGATTCACCAGTTCTTATGACAACTCCAGCTATTATTGGTATTTGCTAGGGCTTTTGTAGAAGGCCACAGATATGGTGCCTGATGTCCCTGAGCACAGTAGTCAAGAGGAACTCTGTGAATGTCATTATTTGTCCAAACTGAGTTATTGATTTTTCCTGCCTGAATGCCATCTTTCAGTGGCCAACGGGGTAAATGTTTGCTGCAGGACATCTAGAACTTCTGCAAAGGTATCTTTTTAACTTCAGATTAATGGCTACATCACCTGAAGGAAAAGACAGACCAACTGTTAATAGCCTCTAGCAATTTATGTAGCAAAACCTAGATGGATCATTCCCTTCAGTTTGGTTACAGGAACCAACATAGGAAACATGACTGCTCTAGGTGGATTGACAGTACTCAAATGATCAATAGACACCTTGATTTTTCTCAGAACACCCTGAGAAAACTTGGCATCACTATTTTGAAAGTACACTGTAATTATTGTTTAGTCAAACCTTACCTGGGCCTCACCGTAGAAGTATTTTATCATTTTCAAGAAGCAGCAAGTAATACAAGAGCTTTTTTTAAAATAAGCACAATCTGTAGAGCACTTTGCAGGTCGTAGTAGCTTTTGCATGGAGGAAAGACTAGTCTGTATTGGACTGACTCTACTCAACACGGGTGAAGCTACACCTGGAGTGCTGTGTCCAGGTTTGGGCTCCTCAGTAAAAGAGACATCCAAACATAAAGGAGAGTCTGCCAAAGGGCCGCAAATATGATGGACTGGAGCATCTCTCCTATGAGGAAAGCCTGTGATAGTTGGACTGCTCAGCCCAGAGAAGAGCAGGCTCAGGGAGGATCTCATGAATGTGTATAAATATTTGATGGGAGGGAATGAAGATGAGAAAACCAGAGTCTTCTCAGTAGTTCTCAGCGCAAGGACAAGAGGCAATTGGTGAAAATTAGAAAACAGGGTATTTGGTCTGAACACAACAGAATACTTTTTTACTGTGAGGGTGGTAGGACACTGGAAGAGGCTGCCCAGAGAGGTGGTAGAGTCTCCATCCTTGGAGATATTAAAATGCTGACCGGACATGGCCCTGGTCAACCTGCTGCAGGTGACCCTTCTTGAGCTGGAGGCTGGACCAAACAGTCTCCAGAGGGGCCTTCCCACCTCAGCCAATCTGTGATATCCATGACTCAGTATCCCAAAAGAAAAAGCAAGCAGAAGGTTGGATCGAGATCTTTTCCATTTGGTCATTGTTACCTGCTATAGTCTTACAGGTTTAGTAACAGATTAGCAACAAATCCTTATGTCTTTATTTCAAGTGTTTAAATCCTCTTTTTGCAGAGTTTCCCATGAAGTATGCAGATAAAGCATAAGTAGACAACTATTTTAGATCACTATTTTAACACTATTTTATCCAGGCTGCATTAGCACATTTTTTGAAGGAAGACAATGCTATTTTGACACCACTTTTGGCCTAATATGACTTGTACTTTTACAAACTTGTGACTATCCCTGGTTATCCCTCCCCTGAAGATGAGAAGCACAATGCAAAGGATATTAGGTAGGCTCTCATTTCCTAATGGTTTTGATATAAATTTAGCACTGTAGGTGGCTGATTGACTACTGGCATGTCTCCCTGTGTGTCACAGTGCATTTTCCTGGCTAAATAATTTCCAAAGATGGCTGTCAGTTGGCATTAAAATCCACCTTGCACATTTTGAACAACAGACTGGCAAAAGACTGACAAAAGATGAATGTCATTGGTGAGATGAATACTAGGAAGAACATATACATCTCTGGTTGGGGTTTTAAAAAAACACATATCATTATAAATATTGGCACAAACATTACTCAAAAGAGAGTGGCAAAAGAAGAACACTGTTTTCTAAAAAACACATTTAAGAGAAACAAAGGGAAACCACTACATTCTGTTTATGTCTGGCCTCCATATCCTAGCCAAACCCAGGACAATTAGACACAGTTCTTATGAAAACACATTAATTCCAGTAGCAAATAGCCTTGAAATACATGAAAAATCCCTGCTGTCAGGATGCCTAAAAAGCTCTTGACAACAGACAAACAGTGCTCTCTGCACACTGAACGGCATGAGGAATAATTTAACCGTCTCTGTTATTCATCTGCTGTTGCCTGTTTCTTGTCTCATGACTGGACTGCAAACTTTCTGGAGCAGGACTAATTTATATGTCATGCCTCAATATAATGCTAACAATTCCTGGTGCTGGTCTAGACCTGATGTCTCTAGTTTACTACACTAACATAAATAATAATTACCTAATTAATAATTACCTAGAGGAAAATCTTCCTCTTTCCTGTGCCAGTCAGAGAGATGCATCTAAACAGAACTACCAAAAAGAATAGATCAGGAGAAGAGGCACATAAAAGTACTGACTCAAACATGCAGTGTTAAAGTAACAATAAAAGCCAGAATTGAACAGGCCTGTTTTGAAATATCAAGGTTTCCAAACGTCAAACTCAAGTACATAACATATTTTCTGAATATACCTCTTCCCTCCCTCAGACCCTCTGTCCCCATTCCCAATTAAAGGGAAAAAACCAAAAGAAATACTCATGCAATTAACAGTAAATCCTTATCTCTTTTTCTATCTCCAGAAGGATGTGTATTTTAAAATCAGAACTTTAAAGCAAGGCCATATTTTGTTCAGAGAGTTATTCTTCAACCTCGCTTTCAGCAGGCATTCTTCTGCCTGCATTGGAAAACACATGCGGACTGAGTCATCATCCTGTTCCCTTTTTCACCATCTAAGCCCAAATAGAGCAGGATAGATTTCATTGCCCTCAGCGTGCCCTCATAACACTTCCAGCTTTGCATTAGGACTGTGATTATAATCAGATCTCATTCTTCAGGGCTTCAGATGATCAGTTGTTAAGAGTCAGGGCCATAATTTGACTTGTAAATTTTCCTCTTCCTCTACACATGCATCTTTTCTTTTGAAGCACTGGCAATCGACTGCAGCTGGCTATTGAGTGAGGGGTACCCATACTTGGAGGTGGCACAGTGCTTGAAGGTGCTTGACTGATGGGTCTGATTAGGCACTCGAAGTCATTCTCATAACACAGTTTAGGATCAGGAAGTGATTATCAAGACCTCTGGAGGGTTATGTATTCAAGGTTGATCAAACAGAACTTTTAAGCAGATTAAAAATCTGACAAGACGGACAGTTACATAATTGGTGTGATGCCAAGGCAGTTGTGGAAAAGGTTTGTTTGGGGATTTCTGGTTAGCTTTGAACTCTTTTCCTGAAATGTTCCATTGTTACTTTAAGTAACCTTGAAACAGGCAGCATCTGAACATTTTACTATTTGCTTTGGTGCCCAAGTTTCCATACCATTATGTGACCAGACTATCTATCACAGATAGGTACACATTGTGCTTTATGAAATATGCCCACACTTCAGCCTGAGGAGATACTCTTCTACAACCTTCTGCTGGTACTGAAATGCTGAAACTATTCTGGAACTGGAGTTAGGGTCTCTTTTCAAGAGTAGATACAGATAGATTTTTGTGTCACGGACAAACTGATCGTATAAGTGAAGTATTTTTTAGTAATCTCATATGCGATGCTGAGTGAGCAGTATGGATACTTCACATGATTTGTCACATGGTTCCGATCCTGTGATATTAGAAACAGTTATGCAACAACTGTTCAAGTTTTCAGAGACAGGAGCTGGTAATAACAGCTTCTCCACTTCAGTTGCTCTGTTTAGGTACACTAGTATCTTTAGGAAAGAAATCTCTCTTCACCCCTTTATCCAACTTGGAATTAATTCCCGAAGAGAGGTTCCTGCTTTGAAAGCCCCTAACACCATTTCCTCATATGGAAACATTCCATAGTTTCTTCCATTAGCACTCTATCAAAGAGTACCAGAAAACCTGTGGAACTGGTTGCCTTCTTTCAGTGGAGGAGCAGAGAATAATTTCCTATAATTGTTAGGTTTTCACACGTACAGAATTTTTGGAAGAGATGCTAAAACAGAGATCCCAAAATCACAGACTTCAACTGTGAATTTTTGCCTGGTTATTTACTTAGATTACTAATCCAAATCTAAGAGGAAGGGAAGGCAGTTGTACTTTTTGAAGGAACTAGATTTGAAAAAGCAGTAAGCTTCTGGACTTGCTAAAAGTAAATTGCGAACATGCAGAAAAAGCAGTGAGGATTTCGAATCCTATTGTCAATTTAGAACGTCACAAATAGATGCTGAAACTGGAGCAGGAAAGGACAAGTTCTACAAAATGCTGGGAGACAGAGCAGGTGAAGAGGTACCATGGCTTCACAGAGGAGCCCCACAAATGGCTGAAAACAGTAGAAATGGAGATAAAACTGATGCATGCACTGCTGTTAGTGTCCAGGCTGGAGATTGATCCTGTATATTTTAATGTGTCTAGATCTCTTTGAAGACGTGGTTGTCTGCCAGCCTTAGCTCATGCAAAGGCAGAAGGGATTCTCAGCTACATTAAAGCACAACAAAATAAAAATGCTTCAGCAACAGAAGTGGTAGCATCCTCATCAAAAATGACAAAGATAAATATGGAAGGTAAACGCAAGCAGCTGTTCCCAGATAAGACAACATAGAAAATAACTCCAAATACTTAGGTTGAAAGAGCATTGCTTGTGATTCATGAGAACATCAGTAGAAATCAAACTAAATATGTCTTTTCCACCAGAAGAAAGTTCCTCTACTGACTTCAGTATTCAAGCGAGTTTATAATAATGTTGGCAGTTAAGGGAATGCAAAAATACTGGTAAGATTAAATAGGATAATGAAAACACAATGATTTCTAATAAAAGCAAGATTATTAAGGCTGTTAACCTATTAACTTTTTTTTTAATAGGATTTTTTATTGAGGCAAAGAATGTTCTCAGAGCATCTTTATTATGCTACCAACGCAGACTACTTTATCTGATGTATATTTCAGAATTTTAAAATAGCTGGTTTATTCTGAATGGTAATTTTATTACAATATGTCTTTAATCCATAGTTATGCTCTTTTTATAGAAACGGTTGTGTCTGTTTAGCTATCTGAAAACTATTATATTAAACTTTTTTCCATTATTTCTTTTTCTTACTCTTAATATCTGCCTCCTATCTTAATTTTCAGTTTAGGTGAACCCAAAATCTCCATGAAAACTTAAAGTCATCGCTCACATACAGGGCAGCGGTTTCCTCAAGAGTCTCCACAGAGCACTGTGAGGAACCTGCACTCCTCAGCTAAGACCTTGAGACACAAGATGACCACGCTACATGTATCCCCATTGTATTGATATTTAATAAGTCTGTAGAAAGATCTCAAAGCTTTGCCAGCTTGTCCTTCTTACTGATTATCTATGTAGGCTATATGTTACATTCGCTTTTGTAAATTCCTGTCAGATTCTGACATCTGCTATAGCTTCTGCTATAACATGCAACCGGGGGCAACGCCTTAAAATTTGCTACTGTAAAGGTTAAATGAACAAAATATCCCATGTTTGGAACCGATGTTACCTCAGCAAAGTCTGAGAAGAGCTGCAGTTAGGAAAGCCTCTTTGGATTCACTCCTTATGTTTGTCCTTTTAGAAACGCAGTCTTAAAAGTCACTACGTAATGCGTTATTTTTATTATGTTTTTTGTTGCAATGTAACATTTTGGATGAAGCACATTTATTTCTGTCTTTGAGACATAAAGTTTCACAGCTTTCCTATGAGCTTTTTATTCTGAAGCCACACATCTTAGATGAATTGGTCCATTTGTTTTCCAAGTTTACTAAGTTCCCACCATTCACAAAATTGGCTTGTTTATCTCTTTTTTCCTAATTCAGAAAGGCCTGTCAAAACCAAATATCAGAATGACGAGCAGCGTCTATACCACAAGCTACTAAGAGAATTCATGGTATTGCAAAGAATTTTTATTTCCAGAAGTCAGGTTTATGTTTATTTCCCTAAAGAAGTGCCAAAAATGGCTGTTGCATTTAGCATGTAGATCAATGAAAAGTCATTTCCTTTGGGTTAATCCCTGAGTAACAGATTACAGTCAAAGAGCCTCTGTCTCATAATGCACTCAGGAGCACATTGCCCTGAAGGTCATCGAAATCTGTACATCTCCTCTACGTGAAGAGAAAGCAAGTGGAATTAGTGCCTTTATCTGTGCTTACAAAATGTCATTATCAGGAACTAGGAAAAACATCTGATCGCACACACAGAATTATTGTTTGGATAATACAATGTTGTTGTCCTGTTAAACTCCAGCTAGTCTTAGTGACCTTTATAACTTGTTCTGTATAAAATGCTTAACAGTAATGATAAGTCACTTCTAGCTGACTAAATAGAACCCATGTGGTACTGCTTAGGAAGTCTATAGCAGCTGAACATTTCCATTTCTTCAGCAGATGTGTTATTGCATCGCCTAACGGTCATTCACATCAGTAAACAAAAACGGGAAGTGAAAAATTTGCTAGTCATTTTACTAATCTCCATCTGGGAAATGGCAAAATGGAAACTTTCATATATTTTCCTATTGTCTGAATGTCTGGTTATGCTAATTCTGTGCTCAATACCTCAGGTAGAGCCTAGGAACTATTAGTTTGACAACAGACAATCACATAGACTCTAAAAATATCCTTAAAATGAGTGAAGCTTATCTAAATGACTCCAGCTGCAGTGGACTCCCAGGGAGATCCTGAGCACTGTATTACCTGAAGAAAGAGCTTGGGATCAGTCCCAGGCTTCCATGCTGCCTACATGCTCTGCTCATCCTGGCTTGCCTGAAATACTTCAGTTGCCTTTCCCCCACAGTCACTTAAACATAGGAGGCGGCCTGCATCAAATTCATACCCTCTTTTTAAAGCAGCATGGATGCAACGGCACTGGACTAGCTCAGCATTACTTGAACTCAATCCTCAAAAATGTCTCAGGAGCTGAGAGAGCCCCAACTCCTCTCCCCTGCTCTTTCCTGCATGCTCATCGCCAACGGTGAGCAGCCTCGGTCACTGCTTGTGCCGGCTTGGCCAGCCACAAACCAGGCTTCCTGCATTACTGGGATCTCCATAGGCACTGTGCCTGCTCAGAAGGGGCTCCAGAAGACATCTTGCTCTCATCTTGGTGTTTTGAAAGTCCTCCTTTATGTGGAAGCTCCTTTTGACATCTTTAAGGTGCACAGCATCCACCACACGGAAGACTTGGGCTGCAGGAGACTTTTCAAGAAGGAAGGACTCTTCCTGGACAAAAAAGAGAAAGCCTTTTCCAGTCTCCTGAACCCGTTCCCTTTCATCCACAGAACTGCCACAGCTGCCTGATTTTTCCTATTGCCCAGGAGCAGACCTCTGCTGAGGATGGCTGCTAAAATAGATCACCAGAGGGAAACAGGACAACATGTCTTTGAAGATAGCCTTTCCTCACCGCTCACAAGCATGTTCCACATCTGACCTCAGCCTGTGAGGTTTATACATCTACTGTTTTTATAGCAATCTAACTCCAAGCAGTCAAGAAATTTGCTGTACAGAAAAAGCAGCAGGAAGCCTTTGGAGCTCCAGTCCTGATTTTGCATTCACTCCTGAGAAGTGTTAGGGTATGTGCTTGCTCATGTATAAGAGGACATTTTTGCGCAAAAATAATGCACAGATGTTTCATAGATAACATGGCATGAAAAATAACAATGATAGTAATCTTCCTGAACTAGCTTCATATAAATTCCTCCTTAAATTATGCCGAAACCCTTACGTTATGCAATATTCCTGATATCTGCACCAAACCAGGATTAGGCAGGCTTGTCCTCACCACCTGCCACTAGCTCTTCAGCTCCTTTGTGCTCTGATGCAAGTTTTGAATTTTAACCAGGTTGAATGCTGATCCCATTGAAGCCAGTGGGATTTTTTCCACCAGTTTCAGCCACAACTACGCAGGGCTGCCAATGAAGAAAAAGAGATGAGGAATGCTGGGCTCCCAGTCAGCTGCTGCTTTGTAAAAGCTGAGGCAGAAAGGCTGTGATGTGATGGTGTGAAATGACAGAGTTGAAGAGACCTTTATGAGTGTGCCACAGGAAGGGGTGCAGGAAGCTGTCAGCTTGCATTTCCCTGTGAAACACTGAATAATTCAAATTAGCAAATAACTACCACTCTTCCGGCCAGGAGCCACAGAAAGACTGACCACATTCAGGTATAGGGTACTCAGGAGTGCAAGAAGAGAGTCTTTTATAAAACCCTGGAGTTACGTCTGCTAAGTGCATTTGATTCTTTACCACTGCTCTAAGGATTAAAAAAAGATTGTTTTCCTAATTTTTTTTTTAAATTATTTACTGCTCTAGATCAGACTCAGTGTTAGCTCAGCAGGCCTGGTAGCAAAGCAGACTAGGGAAATAAAGTGTTCACCATTAACTCTGAAGCCATTTTTTCAACAATCAAGGAGTTTTGCCTTCTGATAGCACCAAATTATGTGGAAGTAAGTACTCAAAAATGCTGTCAACACAAATCTTACTTTTTCTAGTAAAAATAGCAGGTCATATATTTCTTTATAAAGTTCATGGTATAATTAGTACTGCTCCTTCAAAAAGTCTGGCTGGAAGGGAGAAATTATCAGTCATGTTAAATGTCCTATAGCAGGCAGTAAACCTGAACGGAAATGTAATTACTTTAAATTAAAGCAATTTTTTGTCCTTGATCTGTTCTTCATGGCTCCCACATTTTCTTCAAAAGGGTAGCTGCTTTAGAGATATTACAACCTTCTTGACCACTTCTTGTTGGAGAAAGCAACTACAACATGGTCTGAGAAACATTACAAAGTACCATTGCAATATATCAACAGAATTACGAGTTTGCATAATTTACCTCAGCAAAGTGAATCCACTTTTCTAAACTTCTTTTAGTTGTAATACTCCTAATCATATTACTGGCAGAGCTGCTAGCCCTGCCTTTTCCCATTACTCACCAAGATCCTATTTTCAATGGGCTAAGTCTTTTCTAAAATGGAACCATTTGGGCTGAAATATTCTATGACACAGACTGCCTCAGCATGAATTGGTGATTATTGTAAAGTAGTGCTGAAGACTGTAATTTCAACCAATATCCTTCAGGCATTTCCAAGAAGGAAGATGGGGGGCAAAAAGTATCTCCACCTTAAAATCTCTGCTGGTACTTCTTTTTATTTCTCTTTTTCTCTTTTTTGCCCCTTTTTCTTTTTTTGCAAAAGCATTTCCAGTGAGGGTATTTTTTTCACTATAGTCCTTCTAGCTATGCCTAAAAGCAGGAGTGTTTCCCGCACTGGATACATGCCCCATAGCACCACTTGAGAGCAAGACCTCGGCTCACACAGTGTACCAAGCATCTTTTCCACGTGTACAGTGGAAAAAACAACACTGAAGATCATAAGGTCCTCAGGAACAGTCATCAAAGTCATATAAATTCCCTTTGAAAATCGAGCCACACATTCGCCAGAGAAGAAAAAATACTCGCTGGATTAGTGATCTGGTGGTGTGCCCTGGGGGAGGAATGGCTTTCTGATTGTCGTGATTAACATTGTCTTTCTCTGTTGTGTGGTGACTTTTAGAAGTTGTACAGTTTGGGCATAGGAGGGATATTTATATTTGTTGTTTTGAGGGGGTTGTTTGATTGATTGATTGGTTGTTTTTTTAAATAAAAATATCCCCACTCTTTCAAGTGCTTGTTTCTCAGATCATCTAGCAATGTTTAGGTATTCATCCGCTGCCAGCTATGGAAATTTATCTGCTCTACCTGTTCTGCTGCTCCTTTCCTCTACTGGTTTGCTTGATGTTGGCAATTTTCTTGAAGACTTTAAAACTCATGTATGAATATGCGGTGTTTGAAACTCATTGTATTTTAATTTGCTACTTGCATTCAGAATAGTAAATCTCTCTTTTTATTAATTAGAAGTTTGTTCATAATTCCAAGACAAACTTTACGAACAAACAGAATTAATATAGCTGGAAAATACTGTCTCTCAAGTGTGCATCTTATGAAATGTAAACATGCAAAAGAAAAAAATCTAATTGGCCAGGACTGTAAGGGAATGTTTCATTTTGTCTCTTTTTCCAAACGTAAGTCATGAAGTACATGTTCAAGAACTATATTATAACTGCTCTCAAAAAAATTAGCATAGCTATAGATAGATAGGAGTAACACATCTCATGTCTCACACATTGGAGTTTAAAAATAATAATAAAAAAATAGTGTGGTTTTACAAGGGAAGAACTTGTATGAGCAGATGGAAACCAGGGAAAAACAATCTACCTATGCATTTATTTTTATTTTAAAGCATCAGTCAAGAGTTTTCATGGGTTTTGAGAAACTATTATCTCAAAAAGTACTGTCACAAATTTATATTTAATTTCATTATATCATTGTGGACTCAAAGTAATTTTAAGACATTAATGAAACCTATCTTACACGCAACAATTTGTTTGTAAAGATTGTTACATCTACATTCTAAATGATTAAATGGAGGAAGTTAGATGTACCCAAAACAACACGTAAGTTGCATTGGACAATGCTCTTTTCTTCCAGCAAATGCTTTTGTGGTCAAAGCCAAAGAAACTAGACTGAAGAAGAGGCATAATGGGGCAGTGGGAGGGAGCAGTTGTCTTGTGTGCTGGTTTGGGAGATGACAGCGATATTGACCTGGCGAATCAAACGTGGGGCCCACTCTGAGGACAGGTTTAGCAGGTCACCGTGACCCCGTACCATGTAGGACTAAAATCACGCCACTAGAGAGCAGTATTGCTCATGACTCAAGCTCACTCTGAGATCCCTGTCTTCCCTAAGTCCTTCTTCTGACAAAGGAAATTCAGTCGGCTCCCTGACCGCTGGACCATTTAAGTTGTTTGTTTAATTTCTACAATAGACAGATAAGAGGTAAACAGTCAGCAAAGTGACCTGCTCTGATTTTTTGCAGGTATTTTGTATAGTAGCTTCTAAATACTGAGACATGCAACCTGTGCATTTAAAATTATACAGTTGACAAGATAAACATAGATATGTAGTGTAATTGTCGAATGTTGCTGTAACTTCTCTGAAAGAGAATGTGTATATAGGTCACTCGATGTGTACATAGGTCTGTATGCACACATATAAAGTTAAAGCTGAATATCTAACTTTAGGAAGCTTTAAGCCTCAAACTTAATTAGGCTTTAATCTTCAGAAATATTCTTAGGTTTTATTTTTGATCTCTATAGGTGTCTACCATTTGAGCTTCAACAGTAGAAAACTTAAGAGATTTGCTAAGAAGATAGTGAATATAAGTATTTGCTAGTTGTCCTTTATGACTGGCTTTGGTAGTGTAAGTAAAGATGCTGTATTTCACAGGCAGTTGGACTTCTGGTAATCACATGGCTTTCTTTTTCTAGAAGATATTAATTTAATCTTTCTGAAGAGGCTGCATTTTCTTCTAAAAAACACCTGTAGACTAAGCATAGGTGTTAATTTTATTAGTTGATAAAATTAATATATATTTCTGTTTAATTTATTAAAAAGATTCCTGGTCTCTTAGTTGGTTTTACTATATCTACCAAACATAATATGCCAATCTTCAGAGTCTGTAACAGTGACTAAGCAATATTTTAAAGGATTCAAAAATATATGATACTTTAAGATCATACAGTACAGTTTTCTTTTTCTAATTTCTGTATACATGAATTCCACTGTAATATCAGCATTTAGTTTTTAAGTGAGCCCAACTGACAGGATAGCTGTTGCTGAACATCATCTCCAAAACATCATTAAATCCATCAGTACCTGATATCTGATATAGAATAAAAATGAGCTGCAATAAAGAAGCAGAGCCTCTCTTTTTAAAGGCAACTGATTGTATGGGAATATATTATATGCACAGGGAGATATGGCTCTTAAAATATCCAACGAGAGTTTCCTATTTTCTTTCAAGTTTTGTTTTGCACATTTGAAGAGTTTTACATCCTGAGGTTCACATACGCTTGTAGTAATTTGAATGAACATAAGTAACTTTGTATGTATAGAGATCAGCTCCAAAACATGAAGCAGTTGAAATTCATTACAGAGTTGTGAACAATCTTGAGAAACATACGATAGATATTTCCCAGATATTTCTTTTGTTATTTTTGTAGTTAGGAAACAGCTTTGTAAATTGAATGTTTGAAGTTACAAGTGGCAGACAGGATTGATAAGATCAAAAAGTTGTAATGCAGAGGAAAAAAGTCTAAAAGTCAAGAGATATCTGACGCCAAAGGTACATGTGAAATTTTCATGAGTTCTTTTCAGAGAAGAAAAAGAAAAGTGTTGAGTGTTCTGCTCTTATAAGCATTATCATAAATAAATATGAATCTTTGTCTTTTTTCCTGAGAAGTCTTATGATGCTTTTATACATTATGAACCTGTTTCAATAGACTTTATCTCACTTTGGTGGAGAAAGAATTCATGACCTGAAGAATCGAGCCAAATTTTAATTTTCAGTTCATAATCCTGAGTCAAACTTTTTCCCTTTTTTTCATTGTATGTGCATTTTATCAATGACAGACCCTGCCAGTCTTAATTGTGAAGTTGGGCTATTTGATCTTGACACTTACTGTGTTTTAACTCATTTTGTTTCTACTCGTCACCTGATGAGCCAGCGGGAAGGATGCGCCACTTCAAATGTATGCACCTCGCAATATTTCAACAGAACGAGAGGTAGACTGTGGTGTATGTTTCAATACCTCTCCAACTCCCTTGAGGAGTGTGGGTGAAAAGCATCTCAGCACTCAAACAGCTCTTTTTTCTGTCAGGTGGTTGAAAATAACTTAAAGAGTGTGAACCATTCCCAGCGTATCAGAGAACCTGAAAGATGCAGAACTTTATTTCTGATCTACATCATTTCCTGTAAGTAGGGCTTCTACTAAACCTGCAGTTCATGCCCTGAGATGCACCTGAGAATGAGGAATTCAAAACAAAATATTTAAGTTACCCACAGAAATTGGTCTAAGTACCATGTCATCAGCAAGAACCACGTAAAAACTTTCAGGCTCACAGCATGCCACGGATGTATTTCAGCTTAGCCCTTGAAGGGGCTGTGATTTCCCATAGCATGCCCTCTTGGTGTTTTGCTATTAGAAAAAGGCAGGCATTCATCATCTTCTGATAGCTAAGTAGCTAATTGTGACAGCAGTTATCACACTGTAGTGTCCCTAACCTGTGGATGAATGCTCTGCACTGCCTCATCTCCTTCTCTTGCTACACACTCGGCTGAGTGAAAAGTGATGATACTTGTACCAGCCTTAGCTCTGGTACTTCACCACACTCTGCAGAGACTCTGATCCACTAGTGGATATGAAGGCTGTGCCAGGGTTGTCTGTGGATCTACAGGCCTCACAAATCAAAGTCCTTCTCTGTGCTTGACTACTACTCTTCCATCAGGCACATGAGAGGAATCCTACGGCGGTATGCCCCATGTAAATACCAGAGCACTCAGAGCTGAGGCTCATCCTGGACTCGGGACGATGTCAGGAGAGTGAAACACCAGATTTAGCTGTTGTCCTGAACACACAGGACTTCCAATCTCTTTATAGATTGCTGCATTTTGAGGATTAGCTTGATCAGTGCCCTTTGTGTAGCTCTCATTTTTTCTTGGTGAGTTTCTATTTCTTTGAAGAAGATGAAATACAGCCTTGTCCAAAACGCAGTCCCAAAGATTCAAAGAGTTTACACAAACTGAGGACACAAATTTAGAAATTAGTGGTAACATTGTAGGAAAGCGTCACATAGACCAGCTCTCCACATCCTTCGGTCATATAATGCCACTGACTTCAGCAAATACTGGCTTAAATTAAGCAGCAATGCCTTGATTATGTTTTTCCACTCAGAGCAAGCAAATGACTCACAGCAGTCACCTTGGCAAACAAAATCACATTTTCCAGTCATGAATAATTAGTGATTAAGCTTTGGAGATATATTTGTTTATTATCTGTGATTCAAGGCATGGTTTGTGCCTGTATAGTTTAGCCTGGGATTTGTTCGCACATGGTACATCTTGCATACATCTCTTTGTAAAGGTGTACCTAGTAATATGTCATGTATTATATGTGATAATTTACGTTCTGTTATTTATTCTCTCTGGAATACTCTATCTTTGGAAAAGATTAAGACTAGATACACAAACACTGATGCAAACTGAGGCTTGACCAAACATTTGTGACATTTTCTCTTATAAGAGATACTCTCCTGATCAAAAATCAGGATTCACGTTGTGTGAATAAAGTTAGTCCTAAGGAACATTTGAAAAAAAGCTTGTTTTGCTCAAACAGATGTTCACAAGCAGTTTCTCCCTACTGTCTTTTAATTGTTTTTTGGCTAAAAAAAAAAATACTCTTTACAGAACTTGTGATCTGTACTTCAAGACAATATCATGTAGTAAATGTAAATTTTCTTCCTTTTAAAAATTTTCTTTAAAGAGGCCAATCTCTTCTACTTATTCATCACTGTTTTGAGGACATACAAATAGAATTTGAATATTTATGTATTGTCACTTGAAATTAGCTTTTCTTGGTTATTACTTCACAGTCATAATGAGATGATAATGTGTCTTTGTATAATTCAAGAGCCAGCTGGATGCTTCCTGTCCTTGCTGCTGTAGCCTGATGTTAATTCAGCTATTTCTTTTAATGTGGGGAGAGCTGTATTTGATATTTGCTAATTTATTCTATGTGACTTGTCTGTTGTGACATAATGAGTTTGGATGACTGCTACTTCAAAATGAATGTAGTGCACTCTCGTATCATTTACTCCATCTAAATTGCCTCTTACTAAATCCTGCTTAAGTGATCACAGTGATTTCTTTTCCACTAGACATATATATTTATATATATTAACAATGTTTTTTCTCTCTTTCTCTCCATTTTACAAAATTCCAAAGTATAACAGACAGAAGCCAGAAAGGTATGCAAACAAGGTTTTTAAAAACTGTAATTGTGATTAAAGGAATTAATGAAGTGTACCAGAGGTAGAAGATTTAAAATACAAGGGGGTAAGCAGAAAAATAATGCTTCCTGACATCAGGGTAATTAAGCATCTCATAGCCTGAAGAGATGAAGATTGGAGTTAATAACATACCACGGCTGTTCCTTCAGCTTTATATCTTTTCTGACATCCTCATTGTACCTTTTTGCCTCATAGTAAGTGAGGTCTTAATCTGCCGGTAATTCAATGTATTACTGATGGTGCCTCTGAAACAAAGAATTTTTCAATATGATGACAGGTAGTATAATCAGGTATTTAGTGAGGACATAAATAAATTCTTCTCCAAATCTTGTCCGATATATGAGCTTGAGCTGGGTTTAGAGTTGGGATTTCTGAAAACTTTGCTCTATTACTGAGTAGTGTTTTTCAGCCTGTGGTTTGAATTGACCAGAAAAAGGAAAATAAAAGAACATGTCTAAACTGTGGCGTTTGGAAGAACATGACATTTTTGCAGCATTTCCTGAATTTGAACATTTTATATTTTAGAGTTTTTACCTGCTTTTCTTTTTTAGCTTTTCTCTCCCCTCCACTTTTTTCAAATTTCTGCTTTTGCAAATGAAGGAGAATGACACAAATATTAAGGGCAAAGAATGTGTTATGGTTTAACCCAGGCTGGCAACTACGCCGCTCATTCATTCCCCCACCTTGGGATAGAGGAAGAGAATCAGAAGAGTAAAAGTGAGAAAAGTCGTGCTTTGAGATAGAGAGAGTTTAATGGGTAAAGCAATAAACCATCCCTGTGTTATCAACAACATTTTCAGCACAAATCCAAAACACACCCCCATACTAGCTAGTATGAAGAACATGAACTCTGTCCTAGCCAAAACCAGCACAAAATAATATATGAAAATACTTTTTTGGTGGTTTATAATAAAAAAGCAAACATTTTGAAATTGTTAATACCTTTTTTAGTGTTCAGTTACTAAAAATACTTTCTTTTTATTCTTCTACATGACCACTGTATCATGGCTTTGTGGGCTCTGCAGTGGTCCTTATCCATAGCTGACATTTATTGGTCCCCCAATATTCCATTCTCCTGAAATCATCCTCACAAGTCACCTTAGCTTTCAGATGATGTGTTAGATGAAGTGATAGTGGAGCAGGACTGCAAGAGATCTGGTAGGGGAAGTCTTAATATGAAGCTCAATAACTAAACACTTAGCCTTTGGGTACAAAATTTACCAGAATTTGTAATGTCTTATTTCAGTGCAGCAAGATTATCAGGATGACAGTTTTACCTTACACTGTCTCTTCTATGTAAGATGAATAAAAAGGTGAGATCTGTAGCACTGGTTCTAGACAGAAGATACCAGCTGCACAAACCTTTGAGAAAGAAGGGAAAATATGGCTGCATCTAATTTATTAAATAAAACAGAGCCAGGGACTGCTCTTTGGCCTTGAAACCACATAGCACAAATTGACCAACACCGAGTATCCCATGGGTTCTATGCATCATCCATCTAGTCCCATTGTACTATCATTTTCTGAGGGCATTTTTGTCAATTTAGAGTTTCTGAAATAACATGAGTAGCTTGTCGTTGTTTCTAATGTAAACCTGGCAGTATGTGTTGCATGCCTTAGTGTTTGGCATGTAGACAAACCTGGGTATTAGTGGGTATAAATTTTAATGTTGGAAAGAGCCTATTTGAAGGGTGTCTTGGCAGTGTATACCTATATAGGGTAATGGCTCTAAGTTGAGCCCATGGACCAAGAAAGTGACAACTGATGTGGTCAAATACTGCATTAGAGAGCGCGGATAGTCAGCAGGCAGAGTTTGAGTTTGCTGTCTGTTTTATTCAGCAGTGACTGTGTAGCCTGTAAGATTGTCTAAAAAGACCTTCCTCCCAAGATCTATGTGAAGGTGCTGGGGTAAAAGTTTGACATGTCTGATAGCACAAAAAAACAGGGCTAAATGCATTAGTGATCTACAGGGCAGCCCCAGGAGGATGACTTCTTACTTAAAAATCTACTTTCCCATCTTCTGGTGCTGCTCAGCTTACATCACAGGATATGGCTGTACCCCAAACTACCTATGGCTGGGAGGGACTGTTGCATACCTCAGGCACTGAGCTCTCGGGTATTGTGTTCCATTTGCAGGACCACACACTAGGCAGTGCTTTCAGATGGAATTTACCCCTTTGCTCACTTGATACTGAGTACTTTGTGAATTAACTGAAGAGCAGTGGACTTATGAAGGGAAAATGAACGTTTTCCTTGTAGTTTAAATGGCATTAATAAGATAGTTTTGATATATTTGGATAATTTGCTTTAGGATTTAAAAGAACTCAGAAAAAATTGTTTTGCTTTACAGTCTTTGGGGGCTTATTACAAGCATATTCCAGCTCTGTCCCAATGTATTTTTAGCCACAGGTTATATTTTTCCCCCAAATTACCAACCAGCACATGCCTCTGAGATGCATTTTTTTCATCGAAAGGGTTTCATTCTCCTAGCACAGCAGTTACGTTGATTATTTCTAAGTGTAGACAGATACAGTCATGCTAATGGAGTTAATTACTTCTGTCACATTAGAACTGCTGAGAGGGAGTTGCCTAGGCACTAGCTGTGCCATTTGCCACAGCTGTCTGTGGGTTGGTTAGTGTTGGATGGCCTGATTAGTACAATAATGAGTGTCTAGAGGAACTCTGTTAGGCACCCAAAAGCCTTTGTATCTTTTCTTGAAATATTTGGAGAAAATTACAAATGCTGGCATACTTGTCTTTTAGAAAATAAAAATGAAAGGGCTCTCCAAGATGTATTGAAAACAGATGAGCAATCAATAGAGGAGCTCCCAATCTATTTGCCAGAAGCTTGCTATGTACTTTAGAGGGGTCCAAAAAGCTGCTAAGGAAACTGCAGGATGTACTAGATTTAATAACACTTTGGCCCCAAAACTGAGTAAATAAGAGATTTAGAGAAAAATGGAGAAGTTCTACAAGATCAATAGAGATAAACAGAAAGATTGGTCTGTGGACTGAAGTTCTTAATGGCAGCAAGACTGATATGAAGGGGTAACAGAAGGTGAGGCTATTGGAAGATCTACTGCCTCTGTTTTTTCGTTGCTTGAGTTCCTGGTAGTTCCTGGCTGGGATTTATAGGTGTCCTTTTCTGGGCTAAATCTTTTCTGGAGAAGGCAGCTCCAAATCCAGATGTAACATTAGTGGAAGCTAAGAGGGAAATTGCTCCAAAATACTCTTCAAAAAAAATGTACAGAAAGTTAAAAGGAACAGTCTCTAGTAGTGACAGACACCAAAAATTTAAAACTGGTTTAAAAGATTTCAGAAAACAAACCTCTCTTGAGTTAACACCACAATTATTCAAATGAGAATTCAAGCAGAGAGTATGACAGAGGAGAAGATTTGGGAAAAAGTAATCAATTTAATGGAGAAATAAACTGGGAGGGAAATATTTAGAGGTGGCTTATTTATGTGTGTGAATTTTGTAATCTGGAGATTTTACACAAAGGCAAAACCACCTAGTATAACAGAAACAGTATTAATTGAAAACGTACCTTGGGTGGCTCATGAAATATCAAGATATCAGTCTTATGTCTTCCTTACAAAGTTTAAATATGGTAGGGCTGCTATTGCAGAAGTACCTGTAAAACAGACAGCAGTAGCTACCCAAAAATGCAGATCCATTTCAATCAAAGTTGCCCCGCAGTCCGCCAGACTAAAGTTACTTACAAGTTCATATGTCAGTCATTAATATATTACTACATAACAAATTCCTAAGCTCTAAGTAATACCCTTTAAGAAAGAAGAACAAAAATGTGCACACACACACGCATAGAAAGGAAAATTGTCCACTCAAGGGTACCCAAAACCAAGGGGTCACTCACCCAAAAGGGAGCAAGGATTTACTCAAGGATATCCTGAAGAAATAATTCACTCACCAAAGGGGATGTGAGGGCTCATTAGATCCCAGGTAGTTTCCTTGGACTACGTCCCAATCCAAAGGGAAAGCCCCTGACTGCAAACCAGCTGCTCTGAGGAGGATCAACACCATTTGGTTCTCTGGCACGGCTCCGTCCATACCCCAGTCGATTCTGGACTGTGGTCATTCTAATCAGCTGGGGGCAAACACTTGACAAAGGCAGGCTAAGAGGCCTAGACTGTGAGGCACCAGGAGATAGCCATGAGGCACAGAGCCGATCTTCCTCAAGTGTTTGGGCAAACCCTGGTCTTTGTCAGGTCCTTGACAGGGTGGCTGCACCTGACACAGTTGACTCATACTATTTCTGAGTACTGACATTAAAAACCACCAGAAAACCAAGTCAAAATGGATGTCAGGAAGAAATAACAATTTAGGAGAATGCCATAGATAAGCTGACAATCTAGGAAACGTATTTCCAGAAAGAACAAGAGGTATAGCATAAAAATCACACACAGAATCACAGAATGGTAGGAGTTGGAAGAGACCTCTGGAGATCACCTAGTCCAATCCCCCCTGCTAAAGCAGATTCACACTGGTTTTGAGTATCTCCAGAGAAGGAGACTCCACAACCTCTCTGGCAGCCTGTTCCAGTGGTCTGCCACCCTCAAAGTACAGAAATTTTTCTCTATGTTCAGGTGGAACTTTCTGTGTTCCAGTTTGTGCTCATTGCCCCTTGTCCTGTCACTGGGCACCACTGAAAAGAGACTGGTTCCATCCTCTTGTCACTTGCTCTTTAGACATTTGTAAGCATTGATAGGATCCCGTCTCAGTCTTTTCTTCTCCAGGCTAAACAGACCCAGGTCTCTCAGCCTTTCTTCATCGGAGAGATGATCCCACTCCTCTAATCATCTTTGTAGCTCTCCGCTGTATTGTCTCCAGCAGATCTTTCTCTTTCTTGAACTGGGAAGACTACGACTGGACACAGTACTCCAAATGTGGTCTCACCAGGGCAGAATAGAGAGAGAGGAGAGCCTCCCTCGACCCGCTGGCCACACTCTTCTTAATGCACCCCAGGATACCATTGGCCTTCTTGGCCACAAGGGCACACTGCTGACTCATGGTCAACCTGTTGTCCACCAGGACTCCCAGTTCCTTCTCCGCGAAGCTGCTTTCCAGCAGGTAAACCCCTAACATGTACTGGTGCAGGAGGTTATTCCTTCCTAGGTGCAGGACCCTACATTTTCCCTTGTTGAACTTCATTTAGCTCCTCTGCACCCAACTCTCCAGCCTTTCCAGGTCTCGCTGAATGACAGCACAGCATTCTGGTGTATCAGCCACTCCCCCCATTTTCACATCATCTGCAAACTTGCTGAGGGTACGCTCTGTCCCTTCATCCAGGTCATTGATGAATATGTTGAACACTGCTCTCCCCTCATCTACCCAGCCAGTCATGCCATCACAGAAGGTCATCAGATTGGTCAAGCATGACTTCCCCTTGATGAATCCATGCTGAACACTCCCAATAACCTTCTTTTCCTCCAAGGGCTTAAGATGACCTCCAGAATGAGTTGTTCCATCACCTTTCCTGGGATGGAGGTGAGGCTGACTGGCCTGAGTTTCCTGGGTCCTTTCTTGTCCTTTTTGAAGACTGGAGTGGCACTGGCTTTCCTCCAGCCTTCAAGCACCTCTCTTCTCCATGACCTTTCAAAGATGATGGAGAGTGGCTTAGCAATAACATCAGCAGTTCCTTCAGCACTCATGGATGCATCCCATCAAGGCTTATGGTTTTATGGGTGTCCAGCTTGCTTAAAAGATCTCTAACCCATTCCTCCTCGACCAAGGGAAAGTCTTCCTTCCTCCAGACTTTCTCTATTACCTCCAGGATCTGGGAGTCCTGAGGGCCAGCCTTAGCAGTAAAGACTGAAGCAAAGGCAGCATTCATTAACTCTGCCTTCTCAGTATCCTCTGTCACCAGGGCACCCACCTCATTCAGCAGCAGGCCCACATTTCCCCTAGTCTTCCTTTTGCTCCTGATCTGCTTGAAGAAGCCCTTCTTTTTGTCCTTGACATCCCTCTCCAGATTTAATTCCAAGTAAGCCTTATCCTTCCTTGTTGCATCCCTGCATAGTCCGACAATGTTCCTATATTCCTCCAAAGTGGCCAGTCCTTGTTTCCACATTCTGTAAATCTTCTTTCCTTTGAGTTTTTCCAGAATCTTTTTTCTTATCCATGCAGGTCTCCTGCCTTGTTTGCTTGATTTCTTACTCATAGTCATGCACTGATCTTGAGCTTGGAGGAAGTGGTGCTTGAATATTAACCAGCTCTCTTAGGCCTCTCTACCTTCCAGAGCTCTAACCCATGAGATTCCACCAAGTAGATATTTTAAGAGGACAGAGTTAGCTCTGCTGAAGTCCAGGGTTCTAATCCTATTTATTGTCCTGCTTCTTCTACGCATGATCCTGAACTCCACCATCTCATGGTCACTGCAGTCAAGGCTGCCACAACCTTCATAGCCCCAATCAGACCTTCTTTGTTTGTTAGTGTGAGGTCTAGCAGTGCACCTCTCCTCGTTGGCTTTTCCACCACCTCTGTCAAAAAGTTACCATCAGTGTTCTGCAAGAACCTCCTGGACTGTGTGTGCCTGGCTGTGCTGTCTTTCCAGCGAATACCAGAGTGGTAGAAGTCCCCCATGAGAACAATGGCCTGTGATTGTGAGGCTACTTTCATCTGTCAGTAGAAAGCCTCATCAAATTTCTCTTCTTGTTAGGTGGCCTGAAGTAAACACCCACAACAGTGTCACCCATATTAGCTTGGCCCTTAATTCTTACCCATAAGCTCTCAACTCATTCTTCATTCCCACCCCAGGCAGAGCTCGGTACATTCCACTAGTGCTGCTCAGAAAAAGAGCAACTCCACCACCTCTACTTGCTGGCCTGTCTTTCCTAAAAAGTACATAGCTGTCCATGACAGCATTCCAGTCATGCAAGAATGGCAGTCTACAGCGATGTTTGGAGTCAATCAGTGTGCTTTCCCCTTCAATGAAAAAGAAACATATTCACAAACATTATTGTCATAAAATACCATTATGGTTATCATCTAATCACCTTCATATTTTAAATATAATTACCAAGTTTGTAAATGATAGCTTTCTATTTTACGAGCAGGTTCTTTCCAATAACAATTTTCAAAGAACCTCAATTTTTGCACTTTTTACAAAAATGATTCATGTATACCTGTGAAAATAAATACTACAGTTAATATAAAAACTTGTCTTCTCACCCAGTGGATGATCTTTCCAAGTGCTCTTCAACCTAGGAGGAATTACAAGACTTTTGGATCTTCCTGAGGATCATAATCCTCAAAAAGGAAGTGAGACTGCCAAATTTAGGAGAAATGAACCTGGGTTGTGATCCTTACTATTCTTGGGGGAAATATAATAGTGTTCTAAAATATTGTACTGCAGGAAAGGCTATTCTTGGAAACTGACTGAAGTACCAGCATTGGGTAGGTGTGCCAGCCCATAGTTCCAGAAACATCTACAAGGTGGTAAGACAGTGCCATCCATAGAAAAAAGAATGACCTGTAAGGCAAGCGTTGTCTTTAAGAGGACTTAAAAACATATCCCATCCCTTAACTGTGAGCTGTCAGATGTTACCTGGTGTACAAGAATACTCAGGAGCAGAGCATGAGGCAGAGGTCTTCTGACATTTACTACCTGCCGCGGCTACTCCTAGAATGAGCCCTGCTTCTTCGCACTTTGATAAATCTCAATCACTTCACTATATGTATCTCACTTATGTTTTCTGTTCTTTCAAAATGCCAATGGGCAATTGTAAAAACTATCGGTACTGAAATTACTACAATGTGTACTTTGTAATGGCTCAGAATTCAGCTGACTCAAACCTGGTTCCTTTTTTCTCCAAAGCTTTTTTTTTTCCATTGAGAAAACTGCCTATATTATCAACCCTTCTCCTTTTTATGTTGTTTAAAATTAAGATTTTTTTAAATTATGTAATCTATTAAAAATAACCTTTCCTCCATATGAAACTGTGAAGAAATATTCTCTTTCACTCTCAGTTTTTAATGAGTCTGAGATTTCTTCTGTACCTGACATGACCATTAGTGTTATCTGCATTCATTCTGAATTTTATGCAAAACAATTTAATTTTGTATGTATTTCTTGATGAATGTTCAAACAGAACATTCGTCTTCTAAGTGCCACTTTTTTATTTGCTGCTCCTATGAGAGACAGACCCTGTAGTGTCTAACACTTTCAGTTAAATTTTGAACACCCACAGATTACCTTAAATCCAGTAGATGACATGCGTTCAATATTTTATTTTTTGAAGACTAGAATATTAGGACTGCCAACTGTAAGGGTGATGTGTCACATTAAAATAATAGGTATCACACAACTAAATTCATGAAAATGACAGATTGAAATGCATCACCATTAGGTTAATTCTTCTTCCTTTACTTTCACATGACAGTTTGCACTTCTTTTGTTTTCAGAGAAAATTTTCAAATACAGAGATATGTCTAAAGGCAGATGAAAACAGAATTATTCTTTACTTGTCTGACATCTTTCACTATCTAGATTCAGGGCATTAAAACAAAGAAAAACCAAAAACTGGCTCATCATTTCTAGAGATGTCAAAAAATCTGTGAAAAGCAAGTTGCTTAAAAGTAGTAGCAACTTGTTGGTCTGAACATTTTTTTTTCCTGGAACTACTTACAAAACTGGGCTAAGATCTAGACTTGCTGAATGAGGGAAGAGTGAAATGACCAAAAGAGATTCATTATGTAATAGGTGAGGTGGGTGGAAACAGAAGGAAACATCTGTATGTCTAGTGTCCTGCCAGTATCTCACTTAATTTAATTCCTCACCAGGAAGGACTTCAAGGATCTGAGAGTCTCTGGTATGTTTACACTGCACTGGTTTGTGTAGTTACGGGGAGATGAGCAAGACATATGCCTAGAAATGCCTTTTCTAGCACCAGCCAGATAAACCATTGGGTATTTAGAGGTGGTTTGCTGGGAAGCCACTAGTCTAGAATTGCTGCTGGTGGTGAGATGCTATGGCTTTCTTCTTCATGCCCTTTATTTATTAGAGAAGGAAGTTTAACTTTTCCAGTCAAGATGATCAACTGCCAAAAGACACAATTCAGCACCAGTGACATGCATCTGAACTTAATAAAAGTTGCCACCAGATCTCAGAAATTCTTATTCACTCCAGTCACTGGCAGTATTGTTTGAATCCCTGTCATACAGGAATAGGAGAGAGAGAAATCATAAAACTGAGAGAATAGATGAACAGGGCTTTTCAGGCTGAGGGAGGATGTTTAAAATCATTCAAGATTCTCCAAAAAAAAATGAGGCAGAAATTAAGAGACACTTACTGCATCCTCATTGGACTACATTTCCAAAGAGAAGTTGCAGAGACCAGAACTTTAATGTGTTGACCTTTTCCTTTTTCATATTATGAGGAGAATTTGTAGGAAAATACATGGTTTGGTCTACCCGAAGACAAGCTGTCCAGCACAAACAAATCAAAATTCCCTTTATCCTTTTCCATTTGGAACAAACTGATTGCCATTATCTCAACTCTTTTCACTGTGTGAGTACTTTAGGATTTCTCTAGCTGTAAATACAATTATAGCAGCATAATGTAACATTGTCTTCTGACTTTCAGGTAAGACTTTTCCCAGATTATGTAATCCAATTATTCCCTTTGGGTTTTCGACAATTCATTAAATTAGTCTTGGAAAAAAGAACAAAAAATAAAATAATTCAGGATCACTTCCATTTGAAACAGTTCCTTGTTTAAACATGAATGATCATTGTATCATCTAGCCCCCGCAGTCTGGATCCAGTCAAACAAAACAAAACAAAAAAGAGCTTTTACAATAATTCTCACCAACATGTATCCTCTATTTCATGGAAATTTTTCGTATTTGGAAAAATTTTTACTGTCTATATTCTAAATTCTCTGAAGTACTTCAATTTTATCGGGTGACAATGAAACCACTGCTGTTGCTCATTCTGTGCGTCTGTTCACACCCAGCTGTTTCCCAACAGCAGGGATTCTGACTCAGGATATCTGATTATGGCCATGTGATATTTTGCAAACTGAAATCTTTTTCACCATAAAAGCAAAGAGAGGTGGTAGCTGGAGTCATGGAGTGAATATTGGTACATGCTGACATGATTTATCACTTAATAATTTTTCTGTCAATTTTCGAAGACTTCCAGCTGTAGTTCATGTTGGTTTTTTATTTTTCAGTCTTCAAATCACAGGAACTACTTGAAATACATTGATCATGAGGAGACCATGCTGTTCATTCTGTACCTCCTAAGAGAAATTAACGTTCCCTGGAGAAAATTCTTTGCTTTAAGTGTAAGATCAAAATTTTGTGGCTAAGAGCAAGTTAACACTAGCACAGTTTTTTCATCATGTGGAATTTGTCAAGGCCTGCTCTCTCCAGTTACGTTATTTGCTAGATATTTTGCTCATAAATAATCTGTAAACTGCAGGAAAAGCACAAGTAAGAGCTGTTTTGATAGGAAACTTCCATAGTAGGGAAGTTTGTCACTGAAAGAGGAGGTTTCTCTGGAAATGACAAAAACAATCATTATGCCTTTAGCTGTTGTCCTAAGAACTCATGGGAGATAGGTGACGTGCCATAATAAAACTAAGTTCCTACCTTTAAACATAGGGTTCATTCAGTGTGCCTTCACATACCATATTTTCTAGATGATGGTGTGAATGTCTCCTATGCTCTCTCCAGTCGGTTCCTGGAAAGGCTTTCCAGAACTGTTCCAGACTGCACACTACCCCAGATAAACCCATCCCAACAAAGTGGAGAGGTGGCTTCCCCTAACTAAATCGTGAGTCTTGTTGAAGCATTGCAGATTTGTGCTTGCTTTGTAAGAGTAGCACTTTTTTGATTCGTCTTGAGCTTGTAATTCATGTCACCAGCAAATCCTACTGTGAAGAAGAGCTGTCAGCCAGCTATTCCCCAGATGATGTTGGTGCATTCTTTCTTACCTAAGTGTAGAACTTCACATTTCCCCTTTTGAATGTCTTATGTTTTTTCAGATCACTTCTGAATTTGCCAAGGTGACTTTGAATTCTGCCATTGCCCTGGCAATTTGTCCCAGCTTGGCATATTTTGCAAGAGTAATGAACATCCACTAGCTCAACAGAAATTCAGTAGGGAAAATGCTGAATAGTACTCTCTTGACAATAAATAGATAAAGAATCTCAATGAATCCAATTTAACAGAAAACCGTTAATAATTACACTTATGGAACAGTTCTCCAATTACTTTTGTACTCCTTTTTCTCTATCCATTTTCCATACCTTAACAGTTCTTCAGTTTAGACTATATTGCTTTCCTTTCTTTATAAGAATATCATAAGAAGCATCGTACAATTAATCCAGTTTCCATTTAAATGTCTGCATTGCAAATGTTTTTTCACTCCATGCTGCCTTTATAGTTAGCAGAGAGCAGTCACTTTAACTAAAGAATTCCTCTGCTCTGTTCTAAAAACTTCTAAGATGATGGGTGAGTTGCTTTCTAGAAATTCTAGAAATTCTTATTTTTCTCCATTGACTCTGAAAAGGATGATTAAACTGGATGTGGGTGTCTAGACTGTGGGTGTCTACATACAGTCATATTAACTTTACCCATAGTCTCACAGGTATTACTGAAGTCAGGTTGCATCTATCACCTGCCATATTTACCAGAGCCTGTCACAAATATAACTTTGGTTGGATTGATTCAATTTACTTGACAACAGAGACCTTTGAAAACCTGTTACAAACTGAATTAATGGATTCAAAACTACTTATCATCTCAAAAATTCTCTTAGGGATGTTCCTGCAAATATTTAGGTAACTAATGACTTAAACATTTATTAAGGACTCTCTATAGACATGTTTTTATTCTTAAAAAAACAGATTTGAGATTCTCAAAACTAATTCCAACCCACCTGGACAGATCTGTGAGCAATCAGCTGCAGGTGGCTGTGGTTGGTGCAGAGGGGTTGGACTGGGTGATCTACAGGGGTCCCTCATACCTCAGCCTTTCTGCAATATCAATAGTTTCACCATTTTGTACCAAACAATCCTCTCTCACACAAAATATCTTCTGAAAGGTATCTGAAGAGCATCTTTTGGAGCTATCATACAACATGATTGAAAGAGCTTAAAACGCGAAATTAGATTTTGGGGAAATGAAAAAACTAAAAAGCAAATGCTTGGTAGTGCTAACTAATTATCTTCACTATTACTTGTTCAAGTAGACAGATTGAAGACTGTCTCCAGAGCCATAAATAATTCCTTGTGAACAGAATTCTTGGAAACATCCTTGAGAAAATGTTTTGGACTGTACAGTGAAGGCATATACATCTTTTCAATAGCAACCAAAATCTTTAAACTTCATTGTGCTTAAGATCAGATTGAAGCAATGTTCTTGAAATAGGAATATAAGAAAAATCTTTAAATCTTCAGAAAGACATAATACGTATCTCAGGGAAGTACTCAAAGACATCAGTGGCTTTTGCATTTGCACTTCAGCCCCAGGACTATCTTAGTAAAGGAGCAAAAGTCTAATCTTGGTTTTGTCTAGTAAAATGCTATGAAAAGATGAAGAACTTTATTACACAGGGAAGAGCAGCAAAAAAGAGAGATTGGTTTCTGACTCACATCATTCTCTTCGAAAAACAACATTTGATGAATTTTCTTTCCCACTGGATTTATATCTACACAGATACAGATATTTTTCTTGTAAAGCCATGACAAAATTTTGCCTTTTATACAGTTTATAAAGCTCCATATAGGTATATAAGATCAAACTGAAAGTAGTTTGCGTTCCAAATAATAACACAGGGATCATCAGGACAGGTATTTCATCATTCAAAGCTAGATGAATAAAAATATTAATGTACCTTACAGAAAATATTTGAAACAGCAGTGGGATCTGAAAGGAAAGAGATTAAGGAAATACTTCTGGGATCAAGATATTCCTCAAAATTTCACAAATTGCAGACTACTGTGCTCAGAATTAATTAATTTTGCAAAACCTAATGAAAGCACAGATTATCTGTGTGGCAGACTCCACTGTGACTGCTCACTGCCTGACAGCCTTGGGGGAGGAGTAACGCCTGGGATGTCTCACCATGAGGAACAATTCGACAAAGGTACATTTATACGTGTTGTCCAAAGTGAACTAACAAAAAACCTGAGACAATTACAGCAACAGTTTCTTATTTTCCTAATAATATTAACAGGGGAATACTTAACTATAACTTAGCAGGAGATAACCACTGACATCCATAGGCTCTCTCTTCTAATGTCAGTTATGAAACTTGAGCAAGAAGTGTCCAAGATATTTGTATAATTCAACTGCCAACCTACTAGCATCCTAAGACTTTTAAACAGTTAAGTAGACAATGTTGTACCATTATTCCCCAACACTCAGTATCTGACTTTTTTGTCCCTTTGATTTAACTTGTAAGTTCTTTGTACCAAAGATAATATTTCTGCTTATTTTTTTTCTTTTTTCTTACCCCCCCCCCCCCCCCCCCCCCCCCAATGTCTGGACTGCAAAAAATGCAGAATTCCAGCTCTTAAAATGCAAAGATAATGATAAACACAGCTAGAATCATCTCAACAGAGATTAAGTCAGAAAAAAACCCATAATCTATAGTTTGTTAATAGGCAAAGGGAAAGAAAATCAATATCCAGACATGGTTCCATAACCATTTCCTTCTCTAAAAGCATTTAATATATGCTTTCTGAATAGCACATTGACAGGCACCTGGATTATTGTATTGGATTTGCCCAGCCATAAATCCTGTCGATGATATGCATTGTCTTCCTCACATCCAAACTCCAACGAAGAAAAGTGAATGAATTAATATTTTTCCTTTCCTGCTCTGACATTCAAATTAACCAAGATCAAACTAGCTTTATAATTTAGAAAGGAGCAAACTGCAGATTTTTATAAAGATAGACCAGTTTGGATTGATATATTCTTATTAGAGCTACATCTTAGTGAGAAGATGAACATTGCCTTTACCCTGGTCAGCAAAATGAAAAAAATAAAAATATAATTTTTACAGTTAATTATGTATGGTCTCTTATTTTTCCCAACAAAACTCAGCTCAGCTCCATTTCTTTATCAATTGTGATATTTTTCTGTTTGCTGTCAGCAACATCTGAATGCAACTGGTAGACCCATTTTATTTTGTGAACAGCATACTATATTTCAACTGCCTTGTTTGTTGCACACTTAACTACAATGTTTTCTTTTCTTTTCTTTTCTTTTCTTTTCTTTTCTTTTCTTTTCTTTTCTTTTCTTTTCTTTTCTTTTCTTTTCTTTTCTTTTCTTTTCTTTTCTTTTCTTTTCTTTTCTTTTTTCTTTTCTTTTTCTTTTTCTTTTATCAGAATGGCCTTATTTTGTGGCTGGTATCTGCAAATGAACAGTCTTTTAAAGCATTTAATTTCTAATTTAGTTTTCCCCAGTGAAATAAAATAGTCAGAAATTGTCAGTGAAGGTTGATACTACCTTGTTTAAGACCATCACTGGGGAAAATGTTAACTGACTCAAAAAAAAAAAAAAAAAGTATATCACCACCTGTGATAAGGAAGCTTTTCTCTTGCTGCATGCTAGTAGATCAGATCTAGAAGATGGAAAGGACTTTTCAGATTTTAACACTTGACCAATCCCAGGACTTACAACGACAGTGATACTAATCAGCAGAAATTATGTGCCGAATTTCTGTGGCTTGTTTGCTAGTGTGTTTGTTTCTTTCTCCAAGGTTTCTAACTCTCTGTGGTTTTATAAACCAACTACATCTGCACTTTAGAAATCCCCCTGTGAAACCTGCCTGCTTCACTTGCCAAAGGAGTTAGATGCACATTGTGAGCCTTGAGCCAGGGGTCCTTCATCACCTTGGGGAAGCCAAAGACTCAGCTGGCCAAGACTGTAGGTAGCCTGACTGCTCGAGAGCTAGAGATTGCCTGTCATAGTATGTGTAGTTACATATAGCAGAGAGCACACAGAATAACAACAGTGCTGGGTGTGAAGAAAGAATTCCAATGTGAGTGAGATTTATCCTTGCGTTTGGACCTCTCAGTAGGATCCACCTTCTTTATAGCATGGAAGGTAGTCAGCCCTGTAGCTATTCACCCTGCCTCCACTCTCAACTTTCATGTCCATGGCTGCTTGTGTTCTGCCTTACATCCTCACTGCAAGGATGTAGGTGATGACACAACGTGCACAGCAGAGGAAATTCAAGACTAGAAAAATTATGCAATCTAAGCACAATCAGAAGATGTGAACAGAGCCAGAAAGAAAAGCAATGAAAAGGATATCGTTATTTTGTCTTAACCATTGGAACTATCTCTGTCCTTTTATTGTGAATTAGTGTAACTCAGGTGTCTTTAGACAGAATGAAGCGGTATGGTTTCAGTATAATGCAGACAGCTTTGTTGACTACTTAAATTATTTTTTAACAGTGAAAAGGTAATGAAACCTGGAGACTTCATTTATTTTCTGTGTTGAAGATCAGTATGAATTATATGCCTCTGTCTGGATTATAGTAATTTAAACAGAATGACATGAGTTGTACCGTCAAAGGTCTGTACCTGATACCTCTAATAACAGTGTTCAGTGAGCAAAGCAAACTCGGAATGTGGCTTTAATTCAGTACATTCAATAATAGACTAAGCCTCCGACTTTGTGCAGGGTATTTTGGCATTTCAAATTAACCAGGAAAGGTAAACACATTCATAACTGAGAGAGAGCTTTATAGAGTAACCATTTTAAATGAAAAAATAATCAGTAATAAAAGTAGCACTGCTCTTTCTTGATTGGCAGTTTTGAGTTAGCAAAATTAATTACAAAATAATGATTCCCTTAATTAACTTAAAGTTGACAAGAAAATCAGAGCAATGGACATCGAATAGCACTGACTTCAGTTTAAAAATAAATTTGCCCCCAAACTAAAGTTTGAAATTCCACAGCTAGATAATGGTTCTTCTAGTTTCACTGTTGTCCTTGCTTTTCAAAATATTTCATAAATGTTTCCTACTTCTATCCATGTGGGGAAAATGGCAGTAAGAAAATTTTGTATCCTTTTACCTTTTTCTTTTTAGGACTACTTAATATCAACATTTCAATATTTTAAAACACCATGTGTAAAGTATGGCTCACTGCTCTTCTGTTACATGATTAATGACTGTTCATGTGAAAAGAGTCATATATTCTTTCCTCATACTCTTCACTTTAAGTGGGTTGGAAGTGTATGCAATTTAAAGCAAAAATGTATATAGGACTTTGCCAAAGTCCCTGGTTCAGGTCACAGTAATTCATAATGTTTCAGAAGATGCAGTTGTTCACAGCTTTGACTTCTTTCCAGTCTAATATTTTAACCTTAGGCATCAGAACTGAAGTTGTAAGAGTCAATCTCATGGCATGCTGTTGCTAAATTTTGTTTCACTGGTAAGTATATTCTCTGCAAGAAGAATCTGACTGATGTTTCTATAGATATGGTGAAACAGCAACTATATTTTTCTTGATTACAAAGCTCAATAAAATTTCAGACATTATGTTTGATCCTCCACAGCCTTGTATATTTTTTAGTTTTCTGCATTATTCTGTTTCAGTGGCATTTTTCATGGAGTTTAAATAGGTACAAATAACCCCACAAGGCTGTTGGAAATGGGTATTTTATGCACAGAGTGCCAAAAAGCCAGTAATAAGGGATCTCTGCAGTTAGCTCAGAATCAGTTCATCTTTCAAATTTCAGGGGAATGACAGGATACGTTGTTAAATTCAAGAAAACTGTGAATAAGCATTGAAATCTAGGTAGGAAAATTCTCATTATGGAACAAGGCACACACAGACGTGTGCATTTTAAGAAACGAGTAGCAAACAAAAGACTTAAAGAGAGCAAAATGCAATAAAAGTAGTGTTGAGTACATGTCTATCATACTTTTATGAGTATGCTACTCACACCCTAAGAAAGTTATTTCACTTTTCTTTTCTGATTAGTGTTAGTTTAAGTCACTGTTGTTTGCCTTTAGGGGATATTACCAGGAGTAGTCAGAAATTTCAGTTCTAGCAGCAGTGCTGGTATTTTATAAGAATCCTCAGGAGATGGCATACAGTGTCACTTCTGCATTCAATCTGTCTGATGTAGACGTAATTATTCTAAGACTAGAGGCACCTTAAGTACCATGTTAGTTAATATTTCAATTTCTTTCTTCTTAGGCTTGATTTAAGTGTTGTAGCTGCTGTGACTTACGAATTGTCTGTAGTCCTAGAATTCAGATACCTTGTTTCAGTTTTAACATGAGTCTACCAGAAAAGTCTTTAGGCCTTTTTGTTCCTGGTTATGTATTCTAATTTCATGGTTATTTAACTTAAACTTATATTTAATCTACAACTAGCTTCATAAAGTAACTGGTATAGTCATGTCCCCTGCATAAAACCAGATTAATTCTAGATTGTATTCACTACATTTCTCCTTTTATTCTGCCTCCTACTTCATGACTTTTCCTCTGCAACTTGTTTCAGAGAGTTTGAAATTATTCCCCACATTCAGAAGATACAGAAGATAAGCCTTCTCTTCTGTGTTATTTGTTGTCTCCCTCTATTTAAAAATATCAAAGATTAAGCACTACATAATGTTGAAGGTTGTCCACTGTGACATTCGCAACAAAAGAAGTTCCCCTAGAATTCAGCAAATAAAAGTCCTTTTAAGTCAGTGAAGATGTGATCATTGGTGGTTACAGAAGTGGGCAAGTGTGTTAGAGTTTTACCAAGTCAGACTCAGTGGGTGTATGGGTAACTGTGCATATATAAGTCTGGTAAGTACTGTATGAGTCAAGCTGCTGTTGTTTCCTACTTCATCTCATTCTTTTTTTTTTTTTCTCCCCAAATGCTCAGTGTTTCTGCTCAAAGAGGCTGCTTTCACCGTAGGGCTCCATCAGTGCCTCTTTTCAGGCAGGAGCACAAAAGCATTGACTGCTAAATTGCCCGCAGCCTTCATAGCGTCCCTGATAGAGCAGACTTAAGCCACAGGGCCTCCTTTGTAACACCATCACTCAGGGTTTGGGGCACCTGAGCCTTGTGTCTCACTCCTAGTAGCAGATCGTCTGTTGTTAGTCCCTCTCTAGACACGCTGTCAGCAGCAGCAGAGAGGACAATACTCATCAGCTGATCCTGTTGCTGTACAGCTCCCACATTCGGTGCAGGGATTTGTCTCACCTAAGTTTACTTTTTTGAAAGTTTCCTCCAACTTCACTCCAAAACACAAGTTTCTCTTTACCAAGAGTTTTAAAACCTTTTTTTTCTCTCAATGATTCTTATTCAAAGTTATTAAGAACAACTCCTGTAAAACATGTCCTCACATGCGATCCAGTCCCTGAATTCACATGACTTCACTAGGATTATTTACAGTCCTGTCCATACATCGTCTTGCGTTTTTCTGTTGTATTTTAAGGTTTCAACATTTGATCTACACTGAGGAAAATATATCCACTGTTTAAAAATCTGCAGTTTCAGTATGCCCAAAGCCTGCAAAATCTGTTTTATCATGTCACGAACAAAGGTTTTATCTTCCTCTCTTTTTATGTAGCTGCTTCAATTCTTTTGCAGAAATGTAATCTCTCACATTTAAAAATTGTGGTCTCAACCTACTCTTTCTCTCTTTTCTTTCCTTTGTTCCCTTTCTGACTTCTCAGTTCACTCCTTTTTCCCTTTTTTAAGTCCTCTCCCGCTTTCTGCATTTCTATCCTTTTTAAGGTTAAGTTCTACCACAGTAAGAATCTTTCCCATTCTCTGCACCACAATGTGCAAAGCATGCTTTTTTATTATTATCATTGTTTGGTTGGAAACCTAGACTAAATACAAGAAAAAGGTTATACTTCATTCAAGCATTAGAGAACCATTGACCCAAAACAAGTTTATGAGCAAAAGGAACAGGTGAGACCATTTTAAAAAAGGGTTAATATTTGTTTCCCTGAAGAATGGATACGTTGACCTTTAAAGATACTTGTTTCTAGACAGTGCTGCCAGCATTTCACCTTGTTTTCTCAGTCTTCTTTAAAATGCAGTGTACACCTGCGCTCTGCTACAGTTGCAGCACAATTTCCCATTTTCTTGTTAAAAGACCCTTTCATTTTTGTCTAAAAGTTCCTTTTTAATAAAAATTCTTTCATGTCCTTAAATGTCAGAGCAGATTCAGCAAAGAGGCAAAGGAAAAAGAAAAATTAATATAAAATGAATATGCATATGCTTGGAATTCATGTTAAGGTTCTATTCTCTATACTGAATTCTTTATTATAGGCTTTCATCTGTTTTTACTTATTCAGAAATTGAGTCCTGAAAAGTGTTATTTAGCTTTCACAGTGGGTAGCTGATTTGAGAAGTAAGATATGTTGGCCTTTTATTTTATTGTGAGCTCTCACCTAACTGAATATTCATTGGAAGCAGATGCTTGTTTTATGATAACCACATGAGATATAACTGCAGGTTGACCCAAAGACTTCCTGGAAGAGTTACATCACAAGGGGATTTCATCTGTGCTTCAAATGTACCTTGAACAAAACATTTTTGGAAGTGTTATATTATTCTAGTCTTGCTGAGGTAACAGACACATGGGAACATCATATTATCTAGTCTGACCCTCTAAAAACCACAGGTCAATAAGGTTCACACAAATATTTCATAATCCTATCTATCTAAAGAGTTATTTAAGCCTGATGTTTCAGTTCTCAAATTGCTGTAGGTAAAGAGGTAAAGACAGATCAAAGCACAATCAGTCCCTTAGGCTTCTTTAGGTTGGAAAACTAATAGGGTAAGATGATCCCAGCAGGCAAATCATGTCTGACACAGCAATTCTCTCCTCTCTCTGTTTCCTCATAAAATGTCTACCAAGTCTGGAAGAAAATTTCATTCTTTATGCAAATTCAGTGCCCAGTGCTAGCCTGGGTAAGTGAGCTACGTGCTGCAGAGATTCTTTATGTTGCAGAGTCGATCCACACTACTCACTATTTACCTTGATTTAAAAAATATATATGTATGTGTGTAAAAAGAAACAGCAATTGCTTATTTTGTTTTTGTACACTATGTCAGGTCAATTTAGAAAAGACAGACTGAGCTAGAAGCACCCAGATTGGAGAGACAGGTTGCCCTGGAGGCTGCTCGGGTTGGAGGGAGGGGGGTGGGGTGGTTTGCAAGGTGTGATGGGCAGAGAGGCACAATGTGGACTTGAGATCCATCAGCTACTGTGGGGTGGCCAAGGTTAGGAGGCTCTGCAGAGACTTAAGAGCATCGGCAGAGATTAAGCCTGTGTTAATATTTGTGATACCATTCTCTGGTACTGCATTTAGCTGGCATGGAAGTGACCCCTGTCTGCCTTATCAAGACTCTCTGACCCTCCAAAACAGGGTGCCTGAGTCCAGTGCATCTTTTGGGAACGGTCTTCAGCTGTGCTAGCTCTGGAGCCACACCTGGGGTTTGTCAGGGACAGCTTTGGCTGGCATGGAGCACAATCAGTGACCGCTCCAACAGTTTGGCTGTGTAATGACTGACTCGCAAGGACCAGAAGTGTTCCCTAGAGCTGCTTGATGTGTCAGTGTAGGCTCAGTCTCAGGGACTGGAAAGGGTGACAGGGAGAATGAAATTCTCTAGGCTCCCGTGTGGAAGCTGCTGTGTAACTCCCTAGAAACAAGGACACGCACTGTGGGCTGGGAGGGAGATGCATAAAGTTTTAAAACTTTATTTTTAATTTCCATTTTAAATCCCTTACTTTGAGTTTTTGCTATTTGAAAAGTGTTCTGTTCTTCATGTAATAAAATCTGGTGTTTTATAGTTTAAGACCTTTTGACTTTCTTCAGAAACCACTATAGGAGACACAGATCCACACCAAAGTCCTGGCCAGCTAGTCCCAACAATCTCTGTTGCTTGAGAAAGACACAGAGAAAAAGACTAGAGAAGTGACACAGACCACTTGCATAGAGGAGAAACTAAAATTCTTTCCTATTCCTGCCAGAACCCAGTTCAGTCCCAAAGGGTAAAATTTAAAACTGTTTGTCTAACAATGCAACTTTCTATTCTTTTCAGCAAGATACTTTCTTTATAGAAATAAAGGGCTGTAGGATGGTATTGAAGATTTTTTCACTGCTGGGAGTAATCTGGGATTTAACTTCACCAGCCTTTTTCATTCGGAAACAAGTTAAGAGAAACTTAGGGAGGACTTATCAAACAGAATAGTTTATGACATTTGAAACAATTCCAATCCCATGTTCCATTTCTTGCACAAAAGTGCACCTTTACAAAGGGTCAAATTAATTCTTTTTGCAGCATAGCGCTTCGAAGTTTCTCTTTAAAAAAAAAGAAAAAAAAAGGAAAAAAATGGTCTATGAACTTTTAAATCATCAATGCCACAGTTTCAAGTGACTCAGAAACCCATACTCACGATTTAAAACTTGTTTGACATATCACAGTTTTGGGCCCTTAAGCCTAGCTGCAAAACAGAGTGAAGTCAGTAGGACTCCTTTTCCTGACAGGCCAGACTTTGATTAGCCTGTTTTACAGCCAATTTGAAACTTCCGAGAAAATAAGTCTTAAAATGCCTTAAAATACATTTTTCTTGCATTTCAGGTGAAGTCTTTTGTTTGTTTGTTTGTTTTGGGTTTTGTTTTTTTAATGTGAGGGGCTAGGGATGAGAAATATCTTCTGGAGAAAGAATAAAATTTTAGAGACTACAGCTTAAGAGGCACATCAAACTCAGAGATCTGAAATTAAAAATGTGCCACATATTATCTCACGTTCACATCTTTATTAAACAGATGACGGGGGCTGGTATACAGAGATGTCTCAATAGCCCTTCTGATCTCAGAGCAAATGCTCGAATCCCAGCCCCAAAGAGCAAAAAGATCCCATTACCTTTTTCTCTCTTTAGTTTTTAAGTACTAGTAAGGCAGTGCTTTCCTTAATTTATGATGAATACTGATGTGTTAAGTTTCTCTTGATGGGGTTTGGGTTTCATAGCATTGCTGACAGGACAGCTACTTCTCATTCTCTTTCAGAACTGAGTATCATTATTCTTCCATAAAACAAATAATCATCTCACTTCTGGCCAAAGTCATTCTTTTTTCTGCCAGAACTAGGCAGTGTGTACTCTATGCCTGAACTACTCTGGTGTGTGCAACAGTTCAGAGATCACCCGTCTGCTGTGCTGACCCTTTCTGTGTCTTCAGTCTCCCAGCGCTCAATTGTGTTCACCATCCTGGCCACTTGGTCCTATCTGCCACTACAGAGATAACTTCAAGAGAAAAAATAATTACTCAGGTTGTTCTCTTAAAGTCGCTCAACCATTTTGTTAACAAGGTTCAAAAGAACTACAGCAGCCAGGACCCTGGTAGCATGTCTCAGGAACTGCTCCAATTCAAATATTTCTAGGTGATGTCCGAGAGATGCAGTGCAACCACATCTCCCAGCAGACCAGAAACTCCAAATTGTTTCTGCTTCCACCTCACAGGCAAATTTTTAAACTCCAGGGCTTCACTTACTTATTTCTTCTGGCAGAAGCCAATGTAAAGATGGCTCAATCTTATGTGTAGGTGTAGTTCTGCTTGGATGTTTTTGTACTTTGGTAATTTTAATCCTATAAATTATATTTATCATTTTTGTCAGTGTTACTCAGATAGCAGGAATGAGGTTTGTATTCCTAGTCACCTCACCAAACTTTCATCCACCAGAGAATATAAAGTGTGTTGGAAAACAACTCATATAGTAATATCGTCATCTCAATGCCGATTGCATTTGCTGCACTCCCGAAGGAGTAAGAAGAAAACAGGAACACCCAAATGTTCTGCTCATGTTTACAGTAACACATTTTAATTATGACTTACAGTTGCATCCATTGGACAAAGAGTATTTAGTCAAGATGAAAAGTAAGTTCTTTGCATGAAATTAATATAAGCCTTTGAAAAATCGCTGTGATAGAAATGAATTTTCAGACTCCTTAGAGAGGAGCAGACAGAGTCAGGGAGTAACACAGAATATTTGTGCATAATGTTTCTTTGGGACTTGTTTTAGTTCATCTCGAACTATGTTACTTTGTTAGTGTTAACTGAGCATTAAAGATTTAAAGCAGGTGGTAGCATAGTCCTTTATTTTATTTCTTAACAATTCTTTATTGTTTATTAATATAAAATACTATTTTCCTAATTCTATGTGAGCATCTTAAGATCTTATAGCCTTATAAGTCTTCTTTCAGTCAGATTTTTATTTTCAAGGTTTCAAAACATTTTCAGGTTTCTTGCACACATCAGTAAATGCTGTAAATCCTTTAAGATCTGCTTGCTATGTGATTTAGTTTTACAGCTGTGGAGAACAAATAACTGTTCATTACTTTTCACAGTGCCAGTGCAAAATGGGTTAGTAAATACTACGGCCAAATCTTTCCAAATCTCAGAGCTGGAACTATCCAGTTGCAACAGAAGTTAATAACAGTCTTTCTGTTAACTTGAGCACGAAGTGGTCTAAGCCCTGTCAGAGTAAATGAATTTGTCTGATTTTGTACTGAGATGGACTCCTCCTGCTCCAGGACCTGATGTTAGAGCAGTGCTAACCAGAGCCTCAGAGGTGCTGCAGGTATGGGAGAAATGCTTCATAATCAAGGCTCACCACTGCAGAATATCAGCTCTCTCACTGATCATCTGCAAGTGATTGAAAGAGACCCTTCCATTTGTTTCTACCTTTTTCTTTCTCTCTTCTACGCTAAAACTGCACAAAGTCTGCTACCTGTTGCATCTTGCAGAGCTATTACAGTTTCCAAACAGCTATTTAATTTGCATGCAAAACCTCTCTTCTATGCAGTAGTTTCTAGAGCTAATTAAACCATGCAGTAAAAACCATAACAAATGCCAATGCCCGGTAAAGTTGCCCACAAATATAAATGTCACTCTACTCAGAATACGATTTCTATGAAGCAGGCTGTATCTCAGCCCTGTGCAACCATGTAGCCCTGTAATATGATATTGGCATTGCTATTAATGGCCATAAGCTTTGTAAGGAATTCACAGTCTCAGGGCTGAGACTTGCTATCCATGCTCAGTCCAAACATTTGTTGTCTTGTTGTGGCTTTGTCTTGCTTATTTTAGCTGTGACAATAATTTTTGTAACTGATCTGATGTTTGTGCTTAACTTACTTTATTTCATAGAATAATAGAATGGTTTGGGTTGGAAGGGACCTTAAAGATCATCTAGTTCCAACCCTCCTGCCATGGGCAGGGACACCTTCCACTAGATCAGGTTGCTCAAAGCCCCATCCAATCTGCCCTTGAACAGTCCCAGGGGTGAAGCACCCACAGCTCCTCTGGCCAACCCGTTCCAGAGCCTCATCACCCTCATGGTGAAGAATTTCTTTCTAATATAGAATCTAAATCTACCCTCTTCAATTTTAAAAACCTTACCCCTTGTCCTATCACCACATACCCTTGCAAAGAGTCATCTTTATATTGCAATTTTTCTGTGTATAATGAGATATTTATGACTTTGACATAATGATGTAGTGTAGAGAAGTACAGGCCCAGTGCAAGAGCAGAGTTGTTGAGTATTGAAGCCACAGGATGCAGCACAGAGAAGGGCAGTCATGGAGTGATAAATGATGGAGTAGACACTTGGTAATGGAAATCCCATAGCTATAAACATCTCACCCATAGTCAGTTAAAAAAATGCAGAACTGAATAAAACCAGTCTTAAATGTCACAAAGAGAACAAAGAAATAGTACTTAGCATACATATATAGGTAATTCAGGTATAATGTAGACCTGTAGACCAAACAAGAAAGAAAAAAGTCTTCAAAGTGTGATAGCAAACACAAAGAAATTACTCCAAGAGTATCCTAGAGTGAGGAAAATGAAACTATCAAAATGAACATCGCATTCCTCCCAGAAAATGTCTCGAGGTGCTGGCAATTCACCATGACACCCCACCACTGACTGGAACCACCAACGTTAGGACCCAGATGAACAGGGGAAGGGTGAGCATAAACACTAGGAAAAGGGGTGGAAGGTAAGATGGGTGTGTATAAAAATTGCAACTCTATTATTATTCTTTGTTTTTCTGTAACATTCAGATCCAGAGTCGTAATTACTAGATTCTGAAGATTTCCACTATCTAACAGTAAATTCTTGGAGATATATATATATATATATATGTATGTATTTATTTATTTTTATATATATATATAAAATGTGTATTTCTGCTTTACCTGTAAACAAGGTGTTGAGTGTAATACACGTACATGCTCACACCAATAACAAAAGGCAGTGATTTTCCTGAGGTTCAGGACTTCACACAGTGGAACAATTCTATCCTACCTCAGCCTCGGATTCCTGTTAAGTTATACTGCAATGTACTTCAGCCCAAACTTTCTCTCAGTATTGTCTAAAACCTGAAAGATTTTTTGTTCTGTGACAGCACTTCTGTACCAGACTCTAGTTGCTTCTTCCCTCAAGGTCAGTCCCAGCTCTTTTGGGAACCAGTGGCATCTGCCTGCTAGCATGGGGCACACCTCAAAGCTTGTATGCAGCTCATTGGGTTCAAACCTTGACCCTTCATTCAGCAGAAGTCACAGAAACCCCCAGGCATCTAATAAGAAATTACAGGCTGTTACCCTGTGCCTATATAAATGTGCATTTCTATCAGTATTGGGCATCAACAGTGATTTTCATAGGCTGTTAGCAACTGTTTCTCAGAAATAGTTTTTTCTACACTGTAAGGATCAGTTTGTACTTATGCAATTTATTTTATTTCTACTTTATTAGTTTCCATAATATAATGTATTTCTGGTTTACATTAAGGATTCAGGATGTGGCTAATTTAACATTGCTGTTAACCTCAATTTTTTTTAGAAGATGGCAAATGTCTAATTCTGAGCTACATTTCAAATCTGATTGCTTATAAAGCATATGTCTTATTAAAATTGGAGGCTCAGAGAATGGCAGGACAAAAACTAATATTTCTTCCCTCCTTTATTTCCCCAGTGGAAGGAATATGTTTTTCCACTTCAATTAGTTTTCAGTCTCCCTCCTGCAATATGACCAAAATATTTCATGCTCAACAAATTATTAGTGACAACAGAATGGCATATGAAGACTTGTATCTAAAATGTGATTTAACAAACATTGCCTATTATCATACTTGGTCTAACAAGCAGTAAAAAAGTTCCCAGACTTCCTAGAACTGGAACATAAAATGAAGTTATAAGGAAGTAAAGACAAACGTTCAGCAGAGGCATATGCATTCAGTAATTTAGGCCACACACTTCCACGACATGCACATCACAAGAGTGGGTCACCATTGTGGGCCTGCACTGAACTTGGGGCAGGGTGTAGAAGAAAAACACAGCCCTGAGGCACTTGCTCGCATAAGAAAATAACTGTCGTAAACCGCCATTTGCTTTGTTCCGCAGTACCAATATGCTAAGAGGACACGGGCTGCTGCATGTAGCCTCAGAGGTTACAAAGGCTCTTCGAAACATTTGCACAGTCTTCTCTATTACCATCTACTCTCACCTGGTGAAGAAAGGGGATACGTCACTTGCATCTAAAGCTTTGTCAGGGCCACTTCAGCATCTGTTTTGAACTTTTTACTAGTTATTAAAGAATTTTTGGAAGAATTATTTATCTTGCAGGAAACTATGTATGTTTTGCCTAAAAGCACTCCTGGAAACTACTCTGAGTGCTATTCACCCTTTCCATATGCTCTCTTCTAAAAGTTCAGATTTACATTAGTCCTCAGCTGGTATTTGGAACAATCTTCCTGCTTACCGTGAGCTGCTCCCGTAGACTTCTTAAGGCAAAGATCAGCTGAGCATGTTCTGTGCCCCTTTCATCCATATATGCTTACTTGGATCTTCTTTGAGGGATAAGTTGGCCTCAAGTTATAAAGCATCTGGTTATTACAAAGAGTTTTTCTGTTAGAAATATGTTTTCTCATTAACAGCTGTGATATTTTGGAATATCTTTTACTCTTATTTCTCTAACCCATCACTTCTGAGCTAACCTGTTAGCTGTTTACTACTGCCAGAGAAAGGAGCTCTCAGCAGATGCTATGACTCCAATAAAGAAAACGTGTTTTTATAAATTCAGAGATGCCTATGTGAGGGCAGAAGGATGAAACCAAAAAAAAAAAAAACCAAACCAAACAAAAAGCCTCAATCAATGTACACCTTTTAAAGCACAAATACTTTTAAAATTGCTTGTATTAGAGCAGACTATTTCATAAGTTATATGAACAAATGTTAGTGGGTGGACTGCTTCTGCGTTGTAATGTCCTTAAGCTTTTCTATGGGGGCATGGAATATTTGCAGTAAAAATAAGAAAGCTTTTCTGGAACTCTATGTTTTGCAGTGTGAAATACTATTTCATAATCTGTTCTTGCTGACACTAATGGGCAGCTGTATCAGGCTATGACTTGTCCTTTCACATCGAAATACTCTATGCCCTAACTAGAGTTAATCTTACAGAACAGCAAAGCAATTGTGAGCTACTACACTATAAATTTGAAACATTATTGGAATTTTATGCTGCCTTTGATCACAGCATACAGAGGTAGAAAAGCCGCTGCCCCAGATAAGGTCAGTCAGACTGTATCCTGTCCTGGGCAACAGCAAAATGGATGCCTATAGAAAGTATAAGATTGAAGACTGGTTCAGAGCAGTGGTTTCTGCTGTGAGAGCTATATCCAGACCACTGCACTGAAAGATAAACAGATTAGACCTATGCTCCATGAAATGGCCTCAGCTTTCTTTGGATCTCTTTATACATCGATCTACCAAAACAACCTAAAGCAAAGAGTTTATCAAGAGATGCGTAAGCTATATATAATGGTATTTCCTGCCCTTCCCTGTAAACCTGCTGTGGTACCACTCACTCTGCCTCAGTATTTTGAGAAACAGTGCAGGAGCATTCCTATCACCTCGGTGTCGTGTCTTGCTTTAAATGTTCCTGTCATTTCTAGCTTGAGTTGTGGGGGGTTTTATCAGGTTGAAGAGTTCTAATAACAATATTCTCCTTAGAATTTTAGAAGTAATTTTCTTACTGTCCTGCATGGCTTTCCTCCTTTGCTGTACCCTCATTCAGTTAGGGAATATGAAGAATACTTAGTTGAACCATAGGCACTTATAACAGAACAACGATGTTTCAAGTTTGCTCTCTAGTCTCTTTCTAATAATTCATATTACTTCATTTGCTGGGTTTTTTTGGCAATAACTGAGGGCTCTCTTGACATTCTCACAGAACTATCTACCCTGACCAGGAGTTTTCCTTCTAGGGTAGGACAGTTAGTGTCGTTATTGGTTATGTTTAGTTAGGACTGCTTTTTCCCATTTACAGTATTTCCTAGTGAACTACACAAGGTTTCTATCATTTTATTGTCTACTCATTCAGCATTGTCTTCATCCTTTCAAAGACAGATTTAGTTGTACTATTTTTAAATAGTAATTTTTGTCATCTCCCATCTTCATCCTTTTAGATCAGTTATGTATACACTGAGAAGTATAGATCTCTCTGAAATTCTTCTAGCAACCTCTTTATTGATAAAATTGGCCTTTGGCTCTTCCTTTCCCATCCTTTCATGAATTATGAATCTACTAAATTTATATTCCCTTTCTCCAATAACATCTTGATTTGTTCAATAATCTCTGATGAGGAAGCTGCCAAAAGCATTTTTAGAACTCTAAATACTATTTATTGCTGAAACATCTTTATGTACAAGAAAGGTGACAGTTACTGTCATATGCTGTTTTCCTTCATCAGGAAGTACTCTCTTTGCCTACATATCAGTACTGTCATATAGCCTTAGCTTGATAATTACTCATCTAGCATTCAGCTAGAAATTACTTCAGGAAAGGCTTTCAGTCTGTATTGTAAAGGAGAAAAAATGCAAAAATCACAGTGAGTTCTTGTGCAGTGACAGCTTTTGAATTAAGAGGAATGATATGTGTGATGAAGATAGGAGTTATTTCATGAGGCAGATAGGAGACAGATCATTTATGCATTCGGAGTGGATCCAAGGTGATCATGAAAATCAACTTTTTTAATTCTTATGGATGTGGTGATATTTCCGATAGTTCAGTCAAGAGCTGAGCCTCTCATTTTCCTTTACTGTATACGAATGCAAAAGGGCAGGGTTTTTTCAGTCGTGTTCATTACTGTTGATAATGCAGTTGTGTGATCCAGACATTTTTCCTTCTCTTTTATTCTTGAGTAATCAATGAAACATGAAAAATGAATTTACCATGGTAATCCTAGATTTCTTTTCAATACAAAATTTGTTCCCATCTTATTCTTTATTATGCACTGTAAATGGCAGCAGCACTTGCTGCATGGAAATCTAATTATTTTTGCACAGAGCACTTTATTTAGCTCAATATGTCGTAGACATGGGAGTAACTCAAGGGCACGGTGAATGAGAGGAAGAAGTAATTGACTGGGATAAAAACAGCCAGAGCAAGCATTTTAATTCAGTGGTGGCCAGCTGAGATGGCAGGACACGGATTATACTAATAGTATTATTTTTCTTCCTTTTTTTGAACAAAAAGTAGCTAAAATGCTAAAAGCTTTGCATTTCCCTTCTGTACAAGAAACAGATGACTACATGTGGTCCAGTGCTGGTAAAGATCAGGAGCTTAGAATTTTTAGAAGTGCAATCCTCTGGATATCTATGACGGAGAGTTAACCTACTTATGCAGCTCATTGCTGGAAGTCATTTCCTTGCAAAATACAGGAAGAATCTTCAGATAAGAGAGGTATATTTACACTTTGGATGTAATATAGATATAAATGGAGGATTAGACACAGGGGAAGATCATCTGGAAGTAAACTGCAGTGTACACCAGTAAGCTTTTAACATAATTCGCTTAGTGGCATACTGTACAGTTGGCAATGAAGTCCCATTCTGCAATCTACTTGCTTGTTCTTAATTTTCTGAAAAGCTGTGACACACACTTATTATGCTTAGAAGTGTGGCACAGTGTATGTTTTTTTACTGGCCTTGAGTTGTACAAAAGTGTGAGGACAGATTTTAAAGGTGTCTATTCTGTGTGTGTCCATATACACACAGACAGAGACAGTGACATACATGAACACTTTCACAGTACCATGGAAGATCTTCCCAGCTGCAAACTGAAGGCCCTCCTCTCTTCTCAATTGATTTGTTCCAAGGTTTCCTCTGATGTACAGGATCCTGTAAGAACAGGGTCACACTATTGTGGATCAAAGACTGTGCTGGTTAATATTTGACTTTTCTTCAAGATAAAGAAGAGTTCATTTCTAACCCATATGTCCTTTCAGACGTTTAAGTGGGTCTTTCTCTAAAGGCAAATACCGCCTTGTTTTCTCTGCTGCTGGCTCTTACTCTGAGAGCAAATGTGAAAGTATCTAACATGATATTAAACCATTTTGGAAACTGAGGAATTTGTTTCACTAATATCTCTTACCCTATTCAGCTAGATCTTCCTATAAAATAATAAATAAGCAGGCCTTCCACACCCACCTATCAAAGACATTAGACAGAAGCCTGCTTTTTTTTTCTCCCTGGGATTAGGTGTACAAATCATTATGATTTAAATTCACTTCTTGGGAAAGAAAGAGCTTCTTCAGCTCCACAGAACCATGCAGCTGCTCTTTGGTCCTCACTGCCCAGAATTCTTGCCTCAGAGGGAAATCAAATCAGAGATGCTGAGGAGTAAGTAGATTACTGGGCTGACTTCATGATATTTACTGAAGATTATAAAAAGATTATATAAGGCATACCCTCATTTTCTTCAATTTCATCCTGACCCAGTAAGTCATACTTGTCTCTAAACTGGAGACATGGATTTGATGGATATGATTTGGTGAATAAGGAATTGACTGGATGCTCACACTCAACCAGCTGCAGTCAACTGCTGAGTGAAGACTAGTGATGAGTGGCATTCCTCAGGGGTCATTATTGGGACTGGTGGTGTTTAACAGCTTTGTTGGAGACATGGACAGTGGGACTAAGTGCACCCTCAGCAAGTTTGCTGACGACACCAAGCTCTGTGGTGCAGTCAGCATGCTGGAAGAAAGAGATGCCATCCACAGGGACCTTGACAGGCAGGCCCGTGTGAACCTCATAAAGTTCAACAAGGCCCAAGTGCAAGGTCCTGCACGTGGCTTGGGTCAATCCCAAAAAAGTACAGGCTGCGTAGAGAATGTATTGAGAGCAGCCCTGAAGAGAAAGATTTGGGAGCGTTGGTGGATGGTAAACCGGGTATAAGCCAGCAATGTGCGCTCACGGCCCAGAAACCAAATCACACCCTGGGCTGCATCAAAAGAATTGTGGACAGCTGGTCAAGGGAAGTGATTCTGCCCCTCTAATTCGCTCTTGTGAGACCCCACCTGGAGTACTGCATTCAGCTCTGGACCCCCTCTGGGGCCCCTTCATAGCACCTCTCCTATGAAGAAAGGCTGAGAAAGTTGGGATTGTTCAGCCTGGAGAAGAGAAGGCTCTGTGGAGACCCTATAGCAGCCTTCCAGTACCTAAGGGGGCCCTATTAGAAAGCTGGAGAGGGACTTCTTACAAGCAAAGAGGGCATGTAGTGGTAGAACAACGGTTAATGGCTTTAAACTGAAAGAGGATAGATTTAGATTAGATGTAAGGAAGAAATTCTTCACTATGAAGATGATGAGGCACTGGAGCAGGTTGGCCAGCGAAGTTGTGGATGCCCCATCCACGGAAATGTTCAAAGTCAGGTTGGATGGGGCTCTGAGCAACCTGATCTAGTGGAAGGTGTCCCTGCCCATGGCAAGAAAGTTGGAACTAGATGATCTTTACGATCCCTTCCAACCCAAATCATTCTATGATTCTATGATTTTATGTGCAGTTGCCTTGGATTCCCACCAAAGAACAACTATTTTTAAATCTTTTATATTTAAATATAAATATTAAAATTTTTATTTCATATTTTACAAAGACATCTTCCTTTGAAAATAAGAAATGGCTACCATAAAACTACACTTTTACTTACTTACAAAGCAAAAGGCAGTTAGTATTTCACTCCAATTCCCTATGTAATAATAATTTTTAGTATAGCATTAATTTAATTTTGTTTTGAAAAGTGTTCTTTGAATCCTTATGCTAATTCATTGGATATAACTTGTACCTTTTATCTATTTACCATTAAAATTATTCTAATTCAAAACCAAATTAAATCAAAGGGGAATGATGTCTAAAATAATTTTTTTCACTCAATTTCAAAGCATTGTTTCAATTTTTGGTTTTAAAGGCTTCCATTACAATTAAATATGAATATAGTGTAATTAGTTTATGGTTAAATAAAATATCTTTTCTTGAAATAAAAGACAAATATGTTAGGAATATGAAGTCTTCTAAAATATTGATGTGAAAAGTATGCTGAAATTATTTTTAAAATTTTTTTTTCTTATTAAAAGTCCTGGTTTTCATAACGTGATGTTTTCTGATGAAATGAATGTTTTGCCCCGAAAAGTTCCTGCTAGGTCTAATTTCATCTGAAATTCCTTCTGCTGTGTAAGTCTGTGATCCAATTTCAATTAAATTATCTTTTTATTGTCTCCCACAAACCAGGAGACAGATGATATTATCATTGTCTCTGTGGAGACAAGTTACAGATATTGCAACGATTTTATTAAAAAACAGAAATTATTTTCTTTATAAATTTTCCCAAGATCCAGTTAAGTAATCATTAGTCTGAGCTATAAAATAGAAAGATGTATATAAAATGTCACTTAAATATCAAATATTTACTTTTGTCTTTTTTCTTCATAAGTTTGCAGAGAAAGTTGACCTAACGCTATGCTGTTAGAGAAACTCAATTACCATAAAAATGATCTAACAAAGTGACCAAGCACAGAAAAATTTCATGGGATATAACACCAGGAAAATGTAAGCTTATATTTAAGTCAAGCAGCAAAAGTACAGGTGATGTTTTGAAGACACAGCTTAAAGAAGAATTTAATTGCATATTTTTGCAAATACCAAGCCATCAGAGCATGTTTAAAATTTTACAAATATAACTAAATATTACAAATATAACTATTATGCTTGTGGGGAAAAGCTGTATTCTGTTCCAGGCTGAATGTACTTCTGGATTTTGATTTACTTGTTGGCAGAAAACTCGGGAAGATTTTATCACAGTTATGAAACTAACTAGCAGTTGTCCTCTGCTTTGCCTAGGAGCAGCTACCACAGGAGAAACCTCTGCACTTCTGAAGAGCAAACTCAAATTAATCATCTCTCCTTTGGGCACCAGATGTCAGCAGACTGGTTGATGGGGCTAATGTGGGCTGTTATGATTGCCACATATATGCTTCCTGCTGCAGAATGGCTCCAGATGTGCTTAAAAAGCAGCCACAGCTTTCAGCTACGTACTAACTCCTCAAGTCTGTTAGCAACAGATATTATTATTATGTAGCACTCACCCATTCTCCTTCCCCCCCAAAACTTCATTAGAAGATTGATTTTGCTCCTCTCAGTCTTGTTTTTAATAACTTTGTTGGAGCCATATACCTCCCAGCTTCATTTCTTATTTAACAGAAAGTAAACCAGAAAGTCTGACAGGAACGGTGCAGGTTTATATTAGTATTGTGTGGATGATAGAAGCTGCAAAAAGAAAATGTACAAGGTAAATAAGGAGTCTGATGGCTGAGTTCGCGTAGGCTGCCACGTCCAGTGTGCTCAGTGACCTGGCAGAGGTGCTGGGAAGGGTTAATAGGTGCTCCTGTCAGCAAAAATTTGGGGCTTGATGAAGAAGAATCTCAGATTTCCTTTCTTGCAGCAAAATGTCTGGCTCCCTTGAACAACCAGCCGTGGGAGACATGATGGTCTCTCATCACATTTACATCAGAGTCTGATTCTTCTGCCCAATGTTCTGATGGTTTTCCCTGTTTCATGAATAATCCACACTACTTTGGGGACTTCAGCCACGAGAGTCATGTGACAATGACTGAGCAATCATTTTCATTCTGTATCAAACTTATGAAAGATGGGAGTAACAGGACATGTTAAGGAGCTTCTACATTCCTCACATATTGGGAATACTACAATTTAGGGCTCTTTTGCTTAATGCTTGGCAATATCATTATAGTCAGCTCAAGATTTTTTTCATCTCACAGTGGTGGCTCTGTGACAAGTAATAGAAAGATATTGAGCAGAATATTTAAGAAATGTCAACATTTATTTTTTGTAGCTTTTTAAGAATATTATAGCTTCCTCTGCTACTTAAAACACACAGTCTTATTTCAGACTGAACTGAATGCTGCCCTAAAGATAGTTATGCTTCACTGGAAGAACTTCCTTCACCTAAATATTGATCATCTATATTGCCTTTATGGCATTAAACATGAAAGAATATTTGGTCTGATAAACTAACTCAGCAGAGTGGGTGTGGGGATACAAATATGTCTGTCTTTGCCAACATCTGAAGAGAGGTAAATTAAGTCCATAACCCAAGATATTCTGTTCTCTACACAATCCTTTCTTCAGCTGTGGATGAAACATAGCTGATTTAGAAATTATATAAGAAATGCTGCATAAGCCATATTCTCAAAAGGAAGCTGTTGATCTGGATGAGGAGACGGCAGAGGCTATGCATAGACATGGGAGAGTCAACACAAGTTGTGACAACTGTCAATCAGCAACTTGCACCTTGTCGTGGGGCGATTTCATCACACAAGTGTAAGATGACCATCAGTGACTCCAGAAAAGCATCGGCATGAAGCTGTGTGAAGAAGCTTGCTCTGCTGCCCACACATCCAGATGCTGAAGGCCTTGCTTGTCTAGATGCAGGTTATTATTACACTCTGAAAGAAGCCCTCAAATGTTACTAGTGCACTGTGATTTAGTGGTGGTAAAGCTACTGCTGGTGCTGTGGGTTGATAGCAATTTGGTAAGCAGCTACTATCTGGCCCAGAAATTATAGTTCAGTATGAATTAATGGGATTCCAGCACTCCAGGGGCTGTCTCACCAGTGCATGTCTCCGGCATCCTCCTACTCTAAGCTGCCCCTACATATTTATTTTAGCCTGAAGCATTTCTGTTGATGATCTGCAGACCTTGAGGCAGATTCATGTGCATTAGCAGAGATAATTGCTTGGCTGGGTGCTCAAGTAAATCAACCATCTGAATGCCTGGACAGAAGGGACTTTATTTTATTTTGGTAGTATAAATAGCGATAAGATTTCAGTGTTCACTGTGGTTTTAAACTGTTATAATACACTTTACTGCTTTGGCTAATGAACCTGAGCCTTAATATTGAAACATCTGATAGAAGAAAGTTTAATTACATATGGAACAGCAGTAAATTGGTGTTTAAATATGCATTTAATCAGATGAAAACAGCATTGCTTGGAACCTGCTTGAATGTTCATGTGTCCCTTGTCATTCATATTATTAGGACATGTAAAAATGAAGAAAAAAATCTGCTGAAGAGGAATGTACTAGTGAGTGACTGTTTCGAGACCCAAGACAGAAAAATGAAAAGTGCACTACCGATTCCTAGAGCTTAGTCAAAAAAACCCTTGCAACTTCTGAGTTTTTATCAAAATAAGTAGGGTAACAGCAACAGAATCCGAAAATTATCCCTAAATTTTGAAATGGAGGAGGCAAAGTGGTACCTGTTAATGAAAGAAAGATGTCGTCAAGATACATTGATCTAGCTCTTTCTATGACAAAGAGAAAGAGTGATTGGATACTTATAGAGCACAGAGAATCTCTGCAGGAATTTGGAGGTTTGAATATTATTTGATTTTAATGGTGATGGATTTTCTTGTGTGGTTTTTTTTTTCTTAGAGACAGCCATCAGATAAAGATGTGAGATTAAAACAGAAAATTGCATAGAGCTATACAAGACTTACAGAGGATTTTTTCAGAAAATGCTGTAATAGCTGAAACTCAGCAAGACTTCAATGGTTTTCAATTCAGTTTTTTTTAAAAAAAAAATAAAATCAAAAGATTCAAATGAAGCCTGAGGAATTATTTCCCTTATTTGGAAGGAACATCAAACATGGCAGTGGACTAAGCTTTTATTTTACCTCTTGCCAGTTCCTTACCACACCATGACATGTCACGGTCTGGTAGGTAATAGAATTAGGTTTAAAAGAACTTGAAGTCTGTGAATAAGGATTTCACAGGTTCAGTTCAACAATGAATGAATGTCTAGGAAGCGAGGTGGATCTTTTGGTTTAGCTCTGATTACAAGAGGCAGAGAAGAACAAATACAGAAGTACAAATACAGAATTGTACCACCCTGAGAGGGTTTTCCTCTCTGAACATCCTTTTGCACTGTGAATGTGAGAAGACAAGTGTGGCTCACTTCTCTTCAGGCTGCAGTAAATGTCTCATAGATCCACACTGAGCCAACACTATTTTTTTGCTTGCAAGACTTGCTTGTATCATTTATCCTGAAGAACTCAGAAATTAAAGTATTGGGGAGGGCTGTTGTCTATAGAGAACACCATAGTTTAAAAGCTTAGTTTTAAAAATGTACCTCTCTATATTAGTCAAACCAATTATAAAATGTTGGAAAGTAAGGCATCAGTCAGGTAACAAACACGGTGTTATAGAAGTAACATATAAAACCTATTCCTTCTGAGGATGTTGCATTTACTGAGTAAACTGTGCACCTCAGAAATTTGCCAGAGGCACTTTAAAAAGAAAAAAAGAAAAAAGGAGCTGTTACTGTTCTTCATGAAGATTAGGGAAATGCAAATTTTTTGCAGGAAGTTTAAGTCTTCCTTTGAAACTATAATTTCAATGTGAGAAGAAAAATCTCTCAGACCATGTTGGGCAGCAAGTGTTCACTGAGCAGAGAGAACGCAGGCGTGTTAGTAAGTGCCATTTGCCTTGTACAAAATAGCAGTGTCTAAACTGCAGGGAGCTGTAAAGCATCACAGTCCTAGAGTGCTGGTCCCTTTCAAATCTAGCTCAGTTATCAGTCCTGACTCTTTTACGGTCTGTTTCCCCATGTTTTCCTCTCATGTAAACAAGGTCCTAGGAAGAGAGAATGAGATAACACATACCTGGGCACCATCCCAGCAGAGAAATAATGTCCATAATAATCCAGGAATGGGATGTGTGTACTATGTGGATGCTGATCAGACTCATAATCCCTATCATAGAATTTAAGTAACCGTGTATTCAAACAGAGCTGATGTGGACTCTTTAATACCAAAGCCAAACCAGTATTAGACATGGAGCAACTCATACTCAAGCGCCCGGGATAATGTGATTAACACAATGCTCTGGTTATTTCTGATCACAGCACTGTAAGTGGCTTGTTTAACATGAGATTCAAATGAAGTCTCATAAACTGTAGTTTAGGGAAATTTTAAATTTGATGATGAAATGTCAATAAGCCAAAAACCTAATTTTTAACTTGGTATAAAGTAATAGTATATTACACAAATGTTATTCCAGCTGAAGGTTCAGCCAATTAGCATGGCAGTCCATTAAAATGATTTAATATTATCGGAGCGGGGCAGATTGCTAAGCACCAGTTTCAGGCTACCTTTAGAGCATCATATCTATAACAGATGCTAGTTGTCAGTTCTCCTGGGAAATGCACAAAAAACTTTGCACACATCAAACGGCCCTTTACACACTTAAGTCTCCAGCTTCTGGTAGGCATACCATGGAAATTTCTTACCTGAGAATTTTCATTTGTTTTGTCAATGAAAGCTGATGTTTATGTCAAATTTAAGAAAATGAAATCTAGTGCTTGAATGCAAGACTTTAGATATGGTAAACAAAAAAGAAATTTTTGGATGCTGTAACAGTCAGCCCTAAACTGATGGAAAATGCAGAGGGCAGAGGAGAGAAGAGATTACTTAGAAAAAGTACTTTACACTGGAAAGCTATCATTTATATTATTATTATCCTGCAATGTACAAGTCTCCCAGAAGACCTGACAGTGATCCAACTGAAAAGAAATTAATTTGAGCCATGTGGTCTGTCTGACTTTAAGATATTTGTTTCGAGATGGGGCTTTCACTTCTGTGGTTGAATGATGGGCCTCTGCTCTGCCAACAAAAAACCTGAAACTGATCCAAGTATTTAAAGCAGACCCAAATGATGCAGCAAGAAGCTTGGAGATCAGTAGAGGCAAAGTCAGGCAAAAATATCAGGACAGAGTCACCCTTCAGACAACTATTTTCTGCCTCCCTAACAAAAAGGAAAAAAAAAAAAAAGAGAATTAATTCGTACCCCTCCGTTGGCTGAGTTCACAAACTGAGGGAGAAGTGGGGAAAATGCACAGGCTTCAACATATTCAGAGCCTTTTGAAAGATGAGGAAGTAAATATGCGATAGCATGGCAGATTTCTCACAAATATGAACTAAAGAAATTTTGCATTTGATGCAAAGGCATCAAAAGGCATGTGCAAATTTGATGCAAAGGCACGTGACAAATACAGACACAAAAGCTTTCAGCCTGCTTCTATGAATTTCTAAAGTTTAGATTTAATAGAGTTAAAGATTGGATATTTAGTTCTCCGTATCTGCAGAGACAGTTTGGGAGACATGCTCTTCTCTGTACAAGACTGTGTCATTTGCCAGGGCAGGGGAACCACGACACTCCACCCGCAGCTTCCCTTCACAAATGAACAACGCACTGCTCGTGTAGCAAAGAAAATGATGTTTCTGCATACCAGCGCCATGAGCTCTCACTCCCAGGGATGAAGTACAGTGAAATCATCCACTCAGCCACAGCCTTTGCTCGGAGAAAGGCAATCTTCATCCAGATTCGTTTTACATATTTCTGCTTGCCTTCCAGCACACTTCCCCACAGAAAAAGCATGTTCCCACTCAAAGAAGATATTTTGATGAACTCAGGAAGAAGCGTAGCACACTCATCAGGAGCTGAGACCAGTTATACACAAGAATTCACTTTACCAGGATGTATATCATTTGTGAAATGCATTAATGCTGATCACCACCCTCCATCATTTCTTCAATTCTGTATCTGGCAGGAGAATGGTGGAGTAACTAATTGTAAAACAATTAGCTGATAAGTGTTTTGGGCTGATTAATCATGAAGAATAGGCCTGGCAAGTACAAACAAGGCTAATAATTTTCTACAGGCATTTTGCTGTTTCAATCTGGTAATATTTTGAGCAACCAATACAGTGGAATAAGAGGCAAGGCTGCTCACCTTGTTTATAATTATGGCTATTATAATCCCTTTTTTGAGGTGCAGTTCCCAATTGCCATAAAATTTTAGCATACTTGTGATATGAACTTTAAAATTTTGCGTTCCAATTTTTCACTTGCGATTTTCCATACCTTTTGCTTTTTCCAATTCCAGATATTTTCAAGACTAGAGAAATACAGAGGTTTTTTCCACATTAAAAAATAACACCCTCCTACCAGTACTATGGTGGTGGAACTGTATTCAGAATGTGACAGATGCATCCTTTGCACCAGGAATAAACGTTTTGCCATTCTTGCTTAAAAAGAAATAAACAAAAAACCCACCAACATCTGGACAAATTATAAATCTTTGGGAAAAAAAAAGAAATCATTTTCACAGTAAGCCAGTGAAAGGACAGTAAGCCTGGACAAAGAGTATGTATGAGACAAGAAGAAGCTCCTTCCAGCCCTCAGCTCTCAATCTTTCTATCTGAGGTCCTGAAATGTGAACACATATATGTAAAGTTGCATAAAATAATGAATAGCATGACTATATTCTGCATCTTAATGAACTAGAAGCCATTAATTGAAGCTACAACAGGATTTTAGTAAAACACCATATCTAAAATTCCATTTATAGGTAGAAAATTACAAAAAGTAAAATATTTTTTCCTGTGCTTTGATTCCTAGATCAGTGAAAGAGAAACAAGTAGAGACTACTTCATAGTGTGGTAGTTATTTCAGAAGAAGCACTGAAGAAAATTCCCTCGCCAGCCCTTTACAAATCACCTTTTCAAACCTGCCATCACAAAGTTATTTGTTGAATATAACCATAAATGAGAAGTTTGTAAGAGACTTCAGGAGGTAAAGGCATCCATCTCCTAGCTCCCAAACAAGATCAACTTTGAAGATCTCCTGTAGAAACTACACAGTTATAAACCCCATAACAACACAATATATACCTCTCTGTCCTTTTCTACTGCAAAATACAGACCCATCTCCAAACAGATTATTTAGGCAACTAAACGAGATATTTATGGAAACTTTTCTGAACTGCATTTGGCTAGACATTGTTCTTTAAATACAATTGCACTTTCAAATGGACTAACTTATGCCTTAGTAACACAAAAAAATGCTGTCAGCAAGCTTTCATTGTGATAATCTTACATGCACAGAGAACTAAATGTTTGGAGGTACACAGAAATTTTAGCTTAAAAGGTAACTGGAATGTTGACCAAATATTTTAATTAAGGTTTTTGTTCAAATGAAAATTAAACAAAACCCAGCCACTCAGTATTTGATCTGTGGGATTTTAGAAAATTCTGAGTTTGGGGAACCAGTGTTGCTAAATTTGAACATTTAAAACCATAAGAAGCTGCTTAAGGGTGAAAATGATGACTGGAGCCTCTAATAAAACAGGTGAAAGGGAATTGTCTCAATATGAAAAAATGTTTTGCCCTTTGGATCTGACAAATCAAACAATGCAGGGCTGTTGATTTTATAATTGCAAGGAAGACTGGAAAAGTCTCACAAAATGACATAGAATGCTACAAATTATATGGATTATTGCATTTCCTATCAGTTCAGCCACAGCAGTACTGAGTTAAGAATGACAATTATTTACTCAGTTTCAAAAGAAGTCGATTATATGGGCAGTCTTGGCTTGAAGAGTAGGACAAAGAGGAAACCGCCTAAGGCAGCAGGCTGAGGACAATGACCTGCAGACCTGCCAGTACTTAAAGAGATGAAAGGGCTCTTCCAGACTGAACTATCACACTCATTTCCTACCATCATTGCTCATTATCCTGTGGTTGTTGGGGCTGAGGGAAGGGTTGAACTGTGTAGGAGTTATTCTATGGAGGGGTGTGGTGGTGCAGCTCCCCTGGGCCACTTGTGATCTCATGACCAGCCAACACCGTGTTGTTGTTTTGGCTATAAATGCAGTGAGTTTGGACATCTGTTACTTTCTCGTGCTAGGCGCAGTACAGTGAGTTGGGATGATTAGGCACTCCATAAATGTACCCAAACCTCTGGTCACCTGACAGCAAGTTAGGGCGATGAGGTGCTCCCTAACCCTACCTGAAGCTCCTGTTGCCTGGGAAACTCCTGCTGCCTGGGTCTTAGCCCCACTCTGAAAGGAGCCAGAAATACCTGACAGAATCATGGCCAAATACAGAAAAGAACAATTACCAAAGTCAATCATCTTGCAATCCTATAAACACTGATCCTAAGAGAGATCCTAACCAAGTGCAATGGGTGTGCTCGACCCCTTGACCAGACTGGTGGTGGTTTTGGTCCACACTCCAGAGGAGGTAAAGGCCTGAGCCGTGGCCAGCCCAAGGGCTCCTCTAGTTTCAGTCTGTTCTGAACACTCACAGTGGAGCAGAGAGATACAGTAAACATCAATACAGGTGAGTTTGGAACACCAATCATGTGATCAATGCATAAATAACAAGAGGCTTTTCTAAAGCTTATTTATCAAGGAACAAAGAAAGTTGTGGGTAGAAGTAGTCTCATGCCTACCTCTGCATTGCATGTGATTTGACTACGAGCCAACCACCTTATCCCATAAAAATGACAGCCTAAGTGAGGCTCCTTGGAGCTCTCTGGGATCACAGTGGCCTGTGTCTCAGCACCTCCCCCTGAGCTGGGACACATCTCAGGCATGACTCAGATCATCTGCTGGTAAAGCCAACAAAGGGAAAGACCGCCTGCAAAGACCAATGAAAGGGAAGAGAAAGTCCCCTTATAAAAGCTAACAAATGGAGATGTGAGTTATTCACTATACCTGGATTTCTTAAAATCCTAAAGAACATTGGGTACTAAAATTTACTGTAATCTGCAGAAAGGGAAACCTCTTAATCATAGATTAACCTCTGCATCTGTAGATAACTCTGTGTGTGTGTGTGTGTGTGTGTGTGTGTGTATTTGTGATTAAACTTGTTTAGAGAACATTGTTGAATCCTTATCTAAATATCTGCATTGATTATAACCAATTGTTGACTGATTAAGCATTGTTATATAATCATACAGCCTATTTATCTTAATAGTGTTAATGAATTTTAAACTTGTGCTACCTTGCACTTATAAAGGACCCACAATGCCATGTTAAACCACTACCACTGAATTCTCTGTACCCAATCTCTCTTAGTCATAAACCATTGACCAAATCTGGGACTAGGTTTGGATCTAGACACACATAGACTCCTCTCTGAGAAGAAGTTTAGAGAGCAAGGGGTTCCATTCTAAACCTCATGACCTGATGGGAGGGTCTCCCTTACTCCTTTCATTCTCAATCTCTGTGTAAAATCATTCTAGCCTAAACCCAAGTTTATTTAGCTTTGTATATTTCTCCCTCATAGCAAGTCACAGAGTGACCCTCGCCACTGAACTTTTACAAATTAATATTAAAATCACTTTCGCTAATATCTTTGACAGTGATTCTTTAAGTAACTTAAAACACTTACTTACTACAAAGGGAAAGAAGTGGCCTCTCCTTGCAGGAGTCAATGGGTCTAGTTGCATTACTATCTTTTGACTCACTTCATGAAGTGAGTCATGGAGTGCATGAACTGCATTTCTTTTGGGTGAGACTAAAGGGCAAGCTGTGCTCCAGGAGTGCAACTAATGTTTTCCGGCTGGTAATGGACAGTCAGTCCATGAGATCTGGCTAGAATCTAAATAGGGGATGGAAGTCCAAATATAGATCAAAAAAAGATCCAATATAAACAGAGAGTTGTGACTCAGTTCTCACCACCAGCTGTTTTGCTCCACACTCTCCTTTGCACTGCAGTATTTGCCAATCCAGACATAGTCATAGACCAAAAAATTCAGACTCAAAATTGCCTCAGGTCTCTGAAGTTATTGATTGATTTTCCCACGAGCTATTCTTGCAAACTTTTGTTGGTGATTAATAATGAGCTTTCACTTCACATACATTACTCTCTGTTAGGAGAATTTTGGATGCCAGAAGTTATTTAATTTGATTCATATACCAAAGACCTCTATTTCGAAACCTGAAAGAAACAGCTTTATTTCTGCATACTATACTGAAGGTGGGAAGTCCTGGCTTGGGAGAAAGACAAAACAATCGGTACCTTGTTTTTGGTCCTTGATCAGATATGACAAAGGTGTGATCTCCTAGCCATGGCACTTTCTCTTGTTCTTGTTGTGATTTGTCAATGAAAAAATATTCCTCAGATGAAAAAAGGATTAGTTTCAAGGGTTCTTTCTGTTGGCCATGATGTACATCTTTTAAAGTGAAAAATGGATGATTCATCTTACTGGGGATCCGAAGACTACTGAAACACCAGGCTGATTTTTCCTCCACAAAAAGTCAGCTTGACTTTTTTTTTTTTTTTTTTTTTTAATGCTGATATGCTGCACAACTTCAGGATTCCTGTAGGTACGAGAACCGGCTCATTTAAAGCATAATGACTGTCAAAGCTTAAAGAAATAATCATCTTATTGTCTCTTCTTTGAGGCACCTTCTTGTGGAATTTTTGAGTTGATTGAACAATGTTGTAAACAATCACTTTTATCTATGGCTATCTAAATAATACTCTTCCATGATCTCTAGCTTTCTGAAGGAGATCTGATGCCTGGATTAAGAAACACAGCCCATAATCCCAGTGAGAGTGGACACAGTTTTCTTAACCGAAGTCAGAGGTGTAACTCTTGCACTACTCCATGATGCTCTTTCCTTTGCTATGTTAAAGAACAATGACACATAACCATCTGTCTACCAGTAAAGCAATTGTCAAAAGACGGGCAGTGCCATTCAGTCAAGGAGTTTGTTCATGTGCATACTGAAGCAGAAATGTTTCCTCTGGCTGTGGACTGCTCTCACAGAATCACAGACTGGTAGGTGTTGGAAGGGACTTCTGGAGATCGCCTAGTCCAACCTCCCCTCTTAAAGCAGGTTCATCTAGAGCAGGTTGGACAGAATCACACCCAGGAGAGTTTTTAATGTCTCCAGAGAAGGAGACTCCACAACCTCTCTAGGCAGCCTGTTCCAGTGGTCTGCCACCCTCAACGTAAAGAAGTTCTTCCTTATGTTTAGGCAGAAATTTCTGTGTTCTAGTTTGTGCCCATGGTCCCTAGTCCTATCACTGGGGACCACTGAAAAGAGTCTGACCCCATCCTCTTGACACCCACCTTTTAGCATTGATAAGCATTGATAAGATCGTCTCAGAGTCTTCTCCTTTCCAGGCTAAACAGACCCAGGTCTCTCAGCCTTTTCTCATAAGAGAGTTGTTGCTTAATCATATTTGTAGCCCTCCATTGGATTCTTTCTAGTATTTCCTGACTCTCTTGAACTGGGGAGCCCAGAACTGGACACATTACTCCAGATGTGGCCTCACTAGGGCAGAGGGAATGAGACCCTCCTTCGACCTGCTGGCCACACTCTTCTCAATGCATCCCAAGATACCATTGGCCTTCTTGGCCACAAGGGCACATTGCTGACTCATGTTTAACGTTGTCCACCAGGACTCCCAGGTCCTTCTCTGTAGAGCTGCTTTCCAGCATGTCAACCCCTAACACGTACTGGTGCATGAGGTTATTCCTACCCAGGTGCAGAACCTTACACTTGCCTCTGTTAAACTTCATTTGGTCCTTCTCTACCCAACTCTCCAGCATGTCCGGGTATCACTGAATGGCAGCAAAGCCGTATCAGGGTACCAGTGTGTATCAGGGCGAAGGCATCCACTATGAAATGTTTGATTAAACAGTCACCAACATCCTCTCATACCTTTCCCATTTAGGTGCCAGAAGTTTGGATGCTGTAGAACAGATTTACTGCTTCACTCCAGACAATATCTCTAGAGTCAAGCACCTCTCAGCTCTTACAGATCAGGAAAGCATAGGGAGGAAAAAATTACCAAAGCACAATAATATAATTAAGGCCTTCAATATTGCACCATCCAGTTGCTTTGCTTAGACACAGGCAACATGAAAAGGCCAAAGAATAAGCCAGACACAGGTATTTCCACCACTACCTCCTGCACAGGATAGCCATTATTTTTAGGCCATTTGCAGCCTCCTCCACAAATCTGTGAGTCAATCTGAAATCAACTCTCAACTCTTTGTAGTGACTTCTGTCTGTAAACCACCAGTACCCATTCTTGCTTAATACACACCAACAGCTCTACCCCTTAGAGTAGAGGGTTTTTAACTGTTTCACCACTTCTGCAATCACCTTCATAGAAAATAAAATCTTGTGCTTTCATCTTGCTTAACACAGCTTGAACACTTCCCTTTCTGTAGCAACTGTCACGTTCCCCTAGCCTCTGAAAGGTCTCTATTTTAAAACCAGCAATAATCACAAGTCAGGTTTTTTGTAGCATCCTGTCACAGTGGCAAAAAAGTCCAACTGTGACAATTGACATACTGATTTGCTTCATTTTTGGCACCTCTATCTTGGCTGCTGCCTTTCACAGGCTTTCTTTGCTTTGTCCTGTGTTTGGAAAAGAGAAGTTTTATAAATCTTCACTGATTGCCCAGGGTCCTTCCTTTACATAAGAAATATCATATTTCTTTCCTTCCTCCCTCTGGTCTTTCTGTTGCCCGCTTAGATCTCTTTGGTTTTTCTTCTACTCTTCTCAGCTTTTAAGAAAAACCTTCAAAAAAGACTAAAATGAAGTTACCTGAACTGACTTCCATTGGAAATATCTGTCCTTATGCTGGAGTGATTTTCTCAGTCCACCAAAGAATAACCATGTCTATTGCAATTAATAGTGACAAGCTAATAAATCTTAGCTGAGCTATTTTTTTTCCTCTTTCATTCATACATATTTCACATAGCGAGTACAAAACATCTGTGAAAGTTTATGTCAGAAGTGCTTCATTGCCAGGCTTCAAAACCCCTGAGAAGCTTTCATGTTTCACAGAATGCACAATATTTTTTCCTATCAGTCATTTCTATTTATTTTTTGATAATTGCTCTATAACTTAGGATGAGACTTTGCATACTTACAATATCAGAATAGCATCTTACCTTAGAACAGCTAAAACAGACAAATAAAAGTGTTTGAGGTGACCTGCAATTAGCATAACTTTCCGTGCTATGTCAATCTAAACCTGAAATCAAGTACATTTTGGAGGATTTGATATTTTGCTTCTTCTACTTATTCTACCTATTTCTTCTGAAAAGAACACATTTTCAAAATTCAATTTAAAAATACTGAATGCAAATCTATGTTCATAATATTTTTATTAGACAGGAAGAGCTGATCTTTTTAAGGAAAAAAGGATTTGCCCATGAAATTTATACACCGTACAATACAACCTAGTAATACCGTGCCAGCAAAATGAAATAGACATTTCCTGAGTAAAATCAAGATAAGAAGTTTTCTAAACAATTTATGGTGAATATTTAAAAGCTAACACTGTGGTGATCTCAACCAGGAGACCATCATATATCAAAGAGTTAGTGATCAACAAAAAAAGTTGAACTGAGTACACCCAGTCCTGGGCTGTGCTGTTCTGCACATCCAGTGTGGCCTTCATGCCACATCCCAGTTGGGCTGCACAAATCCCTTGGCTGCAGGACTATGTCAACTGGTTTATTGCGACAGGGGAGCCTACGGACTGCTCCCACTGAGTAGCAATGATTGTAGTGACTTCCTGCTCTTGCCTTTATCCAAAAATGCAGCAAGTATTTCTTATGTGAGCATCCTTTCTGTTTGACAGTAGAAATCATAAACAGAGTTGTTCTCATGTAAGAAAATCCTAGAGTAACTCGAATGACCAAAATGGGGTCACTCTTTCCATGCTCGGGGTCTGCATGGTGTGCTGCCCATGGAGTGGAGGCCTGTTCAAAGCTGCACAACTCAGCGATCCCAGCATCTAAAGGGATGTAAGAGTATCTCTACTCTTCTTTCTTTCTCTACAGCATTAGCTCTCATAAATAGCATTGTAAAGGATACTTTACAAAGCCTGACTGACTTTCTTACTGGGATCATAACAGACCAGTATCTCCTAGTGCAAAACAAGTACTTAGTTGAAATGATTATTTGAAAACAGCAGGACCATCGAGACTGCAAAAGAAAATCAGCTTTTCCCATAACAGCCTAATTTCTATTTTCCTCTTCTGTGTTTACTGAAATTGCAAGTGCCACTATTTGAGTAAAGGGTTGATGCTCAGCATGTGTGCCACTATTGCTGAACTTTTGATTGTCTCTAAAATATATTTTCCCTGTTCTCTCCCCAGGAGCACTTTCCAAGGGCATTAAGAAAATTGGCTTAGGCAACCTGCTCTCTCCAGTTTTAAGAATCATTTTTGAGGCAGTCAATACAAGCAAATGACTTACAAAAATATTCTTTTTTAATCTTAAACATTCCAAAGATTTAGTCCAAAACACCTCTGTAGCAATTACATGTAGCCATTACGGGATGTAATTCTGTCCTTAGGGCCTAGCTCAGTGCTAGGCTTAGACCTCAAATTGGCAATACTGACAGTTAAATTCTTCAACTATTTGATTAAGTGACCATAAGACAAGCAAGGGTTTGGACTTGTATTGTTTTTTCCTCTGGCTGTTGCCTATATGCATACCCATTGCTAGAAACGTGTAACCAATCGTATGTTTGCTACAGAGAAAATATACCCTGCCTGTTACAGCGGAGTCTCTAATATGCTGCAAATTCAGACACCAACTTGCATTTCAGTCACTTATTCATGTATCAATACCTCCAAAGCCAATGCCTTACTTTTCTCTTTTTCAGTTTTTTCTGGTTAATACGGCACCAATATATGGCGGTACTATGCAAATCGAGACTGTGCAGCAGTGGACTATATTGGGTTTGAATCAATGGAAAATTGCCAGTAATCTTTCTTTTGCCTTCCCTGAGAGACCCTCACTTCCTGTAATCACAGATATCACAGAGTGACCAAGATGGAAGGGACCCCTGGAGATCACCCAGTCCAACCCACTGCACACCACAATCACCCACAGCAGCTTGCTCACGACTGTGTCCAGTTGGGCTTTAAATATCTCCAGGGATGGAGACTCCACACCCTCACTGCATAACTTGTTCCAGTGTTTGACTACCCTCACAGGGTAGTCAAATATAATTTTTTTCCTTATGCTTAAACATAGACTCCTGTATTTCAATTTGACCCCAACGCCTTTTGTCCTGTTACTGGGTACCAGTAAGAAAAGTCTGACTCCATCTTATTTGCATATCCCAGCCTCACTCAGGTATTCATGAGCATTGATAAGGTCCTCAAGAGCCTGCTCCTTTCCTAATGCAGCCTGATAAACTGTTCTTTGCTTCAAGGGCATGTTCACCAGGACCCCCAGGGCCTTCTCGGCCAAGCTGCTTCCCAGCCCGTACTGGTTCTTGGGGTTATTTCTCCCCAGGGGAAGGACTTAGCATTTCCCTTTGCTGAACTTCATGAGGTTCCTCCAAATGGCGGCAAAACTAGCCAGGGTATCAACCACTCCTCCCAGTTTTGCATCATCTTGCTGAGAATACACTCTGTCCCCTCACCCAGGCCATTAATGAAGATGTTAACAAGTATTGGCCCCAGTATCAATCCCTGGGGCACACGAGTAGTGCCTTGTTTCTAGCCGGACTTTGTGTCACTGATCACAATCATCTGAGTGCAGCTGCACTTTTCAATCCATCTCACTGTCCACTTATTTGGCCAATATTTTATTAGTTTGTCTATGAGGTTGTTATGGGAGAAACCGTTGAAAGCCTTGCTAAAGTCAGGATAACCAATACCCACTGCTCTCCTCTCATCCATCAAGACATCTCATAGAATGTTTTCAGGGTAGTTAAGCATGTTTTACTCTTCAGCTATGCATGCTGATTACTCCCATTTACCTTCCTGATTTTCAAATATTTGCAGACGGTTTCCAGGATTAGTTGCTTCTTCGTCTTCCCAGGGATCAAGGTCAAACTGACTGCCTTGTATTTTCCCAGATCCCCTTTCTTGCCCTTTTTGAAGCCTTCTGTCTTCAAATGTTTGAAAGCAATGTTTGCTTTCTTCCAGTCCTCAGGAATCTCCCCCAGTCACCATGATCTTTTAAAGATATTCAAGAGTAGCCTCACAGTGACACCAGCCAGTTCCCTCAGCAGTTCTGGGAGTGTCCCATCAGGTCCCCTGGACTTGTGTATGTCCAGTTTGTTTAAATGTTTGCTAACCTGATTCTCTTCCATTAAGGGTAAGTCTTTATTGCCCCAGACTTTTCCCAAGGGACTCAGGGCCCTGGGCCTGCTGAAAGAAAATCTTACCAGTAAAGTCAAGGCAAAGAAGGCACTGAGGGTACCTTCACCTTCTTCATGTCCTTTGTCACCATGTCTTCAGTCCTATTCCACATATTTCCACTAGTCTTTCTTTTGCTGTCAATTTACCTGTAGCCACCCTTCTTGTTAATCACCCAGGAAAAGGTTGGAAAGCCCTTGCCAGCCTTTCCAACCCCATCGCTGTACACTCCAACAATATCTTTATATTCCTCCTGGGTCAACTGTCCCTTTCACACCTTCTATGCTTCCCATTTATGTTTGAGTTTTGTCAGGAGGGGCTTGTTCATCTGTGCAGGATTCCTACCACCTTTGATCAATTTCCTGCATGTCTGGATGGACAATCTTTTTGAACCTGGAAGATGTGATCATTAAAAATCAACCACTTTCCATCTTCCACATGATTCTTCCAAGCAGCTCCCTGAACAGGAACTGAACTTTGCTATCTTACAGTCACTGCAGCTGAGGTTACCTCCAGCATTGTCATCTCTAGCCAGTTCTTAGCTTTCTCTAAGTGTGAAGTCCCACAGAGCACCTACCTTCATTGGCTCCTTGATCATCTTTCTCAGGAAGTTATCGCTGATGTGCTTCAGAAACATCCTGAATTGCCCATACTCTGTTATGTTACCTCTCCAACAGATACTTCAGTGGTTGAAGTATTCCTTGAAGATCAAAGCTTGCAAAAATGAGGCTTTTCTCAGTTGCCAGAGAAAGACTTCATTTGCTGCCTCCCCTTCATCATGCAGTCTGTAGCAGACAACCACCGCATTGATCTGCCCACTAATATTAACCCATAAGCCCTTAACTAGTTCTCCATCTGTCCCAAGGCACTGTTGCATGCATTCCCACTGCTCTCTCACAACCAGGGTTACTCCTCTCACCATCCCAGATAGTCCTTCCTAAAGAGACAGTATCCAACCACTGCAATGCTCCGGTTGTGTGAGCTAAGCCACCACGACTCTATGATCCCCGTGAGATTATAGCCCTGTAACTGCACACAGATCTCTGATTCCTCCTGTGCATTCCCCATGCTATATGCATTAGTGTACAGGCACTTCAGAGAGGCACCCAGATGTGCTGATTTCCCAGAAAGTAATATGCAAATATCTCGTTTGTCTCAGCAAGAGAACACTTGCAATTATATTTCCACTACTGAAAAATTACCTGATACGTCTTCCTGACAATGACATCAAGAACTACCTTTAAAGAGACAGAATCTATTCAATATCATGTGTTAAACGGCGGACATGACTCAACACTCAGGGTTTGACAAGAATATGTAGCCTCATTGCACTGGCTTTGTCATGTTAATTAGCAAAAAATTAAAAAGGAGTTCTTGAATTGTGCAAAGTAGAATATTCTCTCATTAAATAGCATTTTGCCAGGCAATGAAAAGGGCAATTAAAAAAAAATACAGTCAGGATAAAACACATCAAAATCCATTACGTTGGTTCAGCATTCCATAGAGAAAAACAACACAGCAATAGAGTATACGGAAATGCTGGCTGGAAGGAAATGCTGAAGGTCATCTATGCCAGTCTTCCACTTAAATCTGGTGTAATCTAGTAGGCATAGGCTATTAGATCTCTCATCTCTGCATCAAGGGAAGTTCGGATTGGACATTAGGAAAAGGTTCTTCACTGAGAAGGTGGTTGGTCACTGTAACAGGGTCCCCAGGGAAGTGGTCATGGCACCAAGCCTGTCAGAATTCATGGAGCATCTGGACGATGCTTTTAGTCATATGGTTTAGTTTTAGGTAGTCCTGTGAGAAGCAGGGCATTGGACTGTATAATCCTTATGGGTCTCTTCCAACTTGAGATATTCTATGATTCTACGATACCTTGGCCTCCTTTCTGCAGGAATAAATAGGTCCACATCCTCATTTCCACCTCAAAAAGTTGTATGGAACATCTTTGTAGCCCTCTGCAGAACTGTCTTCAATTCCTCAATATCTTTCTTGAACTGGAGAGTCTATAACTGGATCCAGGATCCAGATGAGGCCTCTCCAGCACTGAACAGAGGGAGATAATAGCTTCCTTCAATCTGCTGGCCATACACCTCCTATTGTAGGCCAGTGTGCAGTTTGCTTTTCACAATGAGAGCTCAGTGTTGGATCATGTTCTGCTTAGAGTCCACTGTAAACACCAGTCCCTTTTCAGCAAGCATGCTCCTCAGCATTTCCCTTCCCAGACTTGTTCAGTCAGGTGGGGTTTTGGCCAAAATGTTGAATTGTTCAAGAGATGTAAGCTCAAGATGATACTGAATTAAGTTCAAGTGATCTTTATAGATAAGCAAAGACTCATGAACTTTCAGCCTCTTAGGGCCAACAGTAAAAAGTTGGTTAAGAGTGGATGTCTGAGCAACTGAAGGAGTAGGCTGTGCTTTTGGCATCAGCAAATAATAATGTAATATGGTCAAATACCAGAAGAACAGATTTTAAAGCAACAATTGCATCTTAGAGAAGACAATAGTGCTACACAGGATTAAAACCTTCCAGAGTAGTTGAAGGACAGAACAAGTCTGAAAAGGAGAATAAGATTTTTCAAGGAGGAAGGAAAGCATATGGTCTAATTATGAAACAATGACTGCATGAAAGACTGAAAGACTGCATGAAAGCACCTGAATATGAGAAAATGGTTGTGACAGTTACAGCTTGCAAAGATATAATTGCAGTGGTTTTCATGAAGAAAAAAACCTCTTGTCAAATATAAATGCGGACAGCAGCACTGAAGAATATCATCGGGTATCACTGCTCCAAAAACGACATCAAAAGCAGTTGGAAGTGGTAAGTCTGAATTTCAGAAAAGTTTGCCTCTTCTCTGGCCCACTGAAGACAGGCCTGTGGCCCTCCACAGCTGAATACATAAGTTTCTGGAGAGGACTTCAAGCTATAGAATACACATGTATATGCTGTCTGGATGAGAAGGGGAGAGAAAATGTAGCACTCCTCAGTGACTTACAGACATGATACATTTTTCATTTGAATACATCTTCTTACTGACTTATATGTGAAGATAACACAGCTTAAGAATTAACTTTTCATATCTCTCATTTTAACATTTTATTAGTATGTGGTTTTATTAGTATTTTCTTGCATATGTAGAGTGATTTGTCAAAATGTCTCTTGGCCACAAATAAAGGGAGAACAGGCTGCAGGTTTACTACCCTCAGAAGGAGTCATAGACATAGATTGTATTTTCTCAAAAACAAAACCTGTGAAGGAGGACTATCTATCACTGTCTGAAGATTGTGGCTCCCCAGCCATGATTTGTGAGACTGTATTGTGAGTGACGATATTTTAAAGCAGGTTTTGGTCTCAGATAGTGCATGGGCTCGTATATCTAAAGGGCTTTAAGCACAATAACATGTATCTTTTAGTTACCTGATTCTTATTATAGAATCCATAGATCTAAACCAAGAATTGGGTGGGTTGAGTTACCAGCGGCATTTAACTGGGAGGGTGAGCAAAAGTCCTGCGTTCCAACCCTTCTTTGACAAATTTTTTGGATTACATATTTTATCCAGAGCATTCTAGTTACTCATATCTATAGCAACTATCACCCAGATTACTCCCTTAACCTGGAAAGTCATGCTTACTTGGTGTTCTTCAGAAATCTTCCCCAAATATGAACCATTTCAACAGGAAGGGCAGCTTGTTTTATTGTTTTGTTTTGTTCAGGTTTGTTTTGTTTCTGAGAAAGATGCTTCCATTTTCATCTGAACATTCAGAGTTTTCTTCTTTTTTTTTTTAAAGGTGAAATTTAAGTAGAAGCAGAGTTAGCAAAGAAGCTCTCCAGGACCCATTGTCTCTGGAGAGTTCCTGGAAGAGTTCTTAGCCTACAAATAGAAAGTGCTTTATGTCAATGCTGGTGTGATTTACAGACCTGAGGGAAAAGTGAAGGATGATAACTTGATTAATGTTCTTTCTCTCCAGCCATGTTACTTGAAAACTGAAGAGATAACAAATAAGGACGTATCCTATATGGATGGCCCCATCCACTTCCAGCCTGAGAGGCAGGATTTGCAATTTTTCTCGTGCTTAAGTGCTGTAAGTTTTGGAAGAGAGCCTTCACAGGAAGGTAAGAAACTAAGAGCTGCACAAGAGGGCAAAAAAATTGCCATTATCAGAATCAGCCATTTATACTGCCTAGCTTTATAAAGTCTGTAAATCCTTGCTTTCAGAAGCCTCGAATGCAGAGTCCCTCTTGGGAGGATAGGGGACAAAGTTATGTCGACTAGTAGTGCTATCATTTCCCTAACAGCACCACTTAGACAGGCACTTGGTAGCTATCTCTATGAAGATAGACACTGTCTGGAATTCTAAGGGAGTTTGCCTAACTCAGTTGCCTAAACATTAGCATTTATTGTTATTTCAGATGACCTGGCTATCAGAACCTACATAAGACACTTCAGGAGAGGCTCTTGGAGGCCAGGTAGGATATACTTTGATTTCTAAAGTAGCACCTGATTCCTATGTTTAGACACCTGATCCACCTTTCCCACTCTCACCCATTTTCAGTGTTTCCTTAAAGCTGATACCTCTGAAAAATGTACTCTGTATCTTACCTGAGATTACATTTTTAGTCCAGCTATCAAAAGGAATGAGGCTCATGAAATCATACTTTTCATGGGTTTTTATATGCAAACATATATCTCTGTCTATCCACATTTTCCATTTAACACTTTTTGAACAATTTCAGCCTATTTGACAGATTGACAGTGACTTCAGAGGCATTAACAACCTACAAGTGTCATGAAAATAGGCCGGATGAATGGCCCTGCTAGTGCCCTGACAAGAAAAATAGCATGGTATGAATTTTACTATAGACATTGAAGAAACATATAAGAGAAAGCTAGTACGAGCAACCCAGCAGCATGAAAAACTTCATATGGGGTTAGAAGCTCCATAAACAGCAATCAGGCTGTTCATAGGAAGCCAGGCTTCATTAGTTCCACTGTTCACATAGTTATTACACTTGTTATCACACTTCCACAGTCACCTCTGTTAGCACGTGTCACCCAAGTGGCATGGAAGCTGGATATGGTATAAGGAACAAGAAAGAGAAAATTTAAAGAGAGGTATAGGCTCTAAACCAAATACAAAAACAAAGGTCTGTAGAGACAGGGAAAGACTCACATTTTTATTCTTATATCTTCAAGGCAGAAATCTGAAATAATAAAAATGAACAATAATTTGAGAAATGTATAGAAACACATTTGTATCTGAACTGAGAGAAACTTTCACAAGTACTCATAGATATCCTATGAAAATTGTATGAAATATGTTAGTAGTTGGCATTTCCAACATCAGTAGAAACAGTTGTAGCCTGTCTAACTGGTTCTCCCATACTTGTTTTTACAGCTACTGCAACTCATTTCCTTGCTTTACAGAGGAAGGAAGGTCTTTGCACTCTAACTTATTTTACAAGTAAATTCCATTCAAATGAAAATTAATTGATCCCTTAATGTTTCCACTGGGTTTTTTATTTTCATTTGTTTGTTTTACTGCTATGTAATGCACCCAAGTCCTTGTATACATTATGAAGTGCCTGCATGTTGTCTTTGCTCTGCATATGAAACAGATGTTCCAGTGGGACCACTGCTTGCAGGTCTAAACACTGTTTAGAGATTAATTTCTAAGAGAATCACAGAAGTTAGAAAATGCCAGAATTATACCATCTGTGAAATTTACTTTTTCTGTCTGTGGATTTTGGTGCTGTGTTTAATGACATGCTTTGATACACCATTTTATTCCAGAGGAAACCATCTTGCCCATTAACTAGAGTCGACATAGTGTCTGAGAGCTCTGTGACTATAGTTTCCTTTGCAGCTGCGCAGGGATTTTGGCTGATTAGCGATTTAATGGGATTTAGTTGACCCTAAATGAAAGAACAGACAGCCCAAATGCCTAAAAGGCTGTTAGAATTATAGAAGCCTTCTTGCTAAATGGGTTGCCTCAAGTATCACAGCAACCGTTTCCTGAGTTTTGAGCCAAAATGGATACATGCTTCTGCTCATGGTGGAAATTAAGGAGGGGTCAGACAGAAGGCTTTAATTGGATTATCCCACCAATATGACATAAATTTCTTACAGCAGTAAGTAACAGTATCTAATATAAAGATTTCCTTTGGCTCGAGGACTTAGAACTGTCCTACACGCAACAGTTCTGTTTTAACTATAGTGATGCAGGATCAGATACAATGAAGGGAACACACTGACTTAGTATGGATAAAAGGCTTGTATAGCCTTATATAACCTAACTAAGAACAAGCTTTTACAAAGTGTAGCAATAGGATGATGCATAGAGGAAAAGGAATGCAGTGAGCAGAGGTAATGGTGGGATCTAAAACACCTATAAAGTCCTTCATTACAAAGCATTGCTCAGATTTTTTGTTTTATCTCTGCCTATTGGAATACTATATTTGAACTTTTCCCCATTTTGCTACTCAGTTTGAGGTATGGAGGAAAAGACATGCTGAAGAGCACAGTTCTTTCTGATGTGCTATCTGATTAGTCATCCACATATTGGTCTCTTACTAATAAAGACTCCTCAAAGTAACTCAAAAGCAACTTTAATGGTTGGAAGCCCAAAGGCATCCTATGTTGCTTTATTCATTCTCGGGATGAAGGTGGTAATGAACATTAATCTCCTGATGCCCAGCTTTTTAAAAAGTCAGAAAAATAACATAAAAATACAACTCAATTTCTCTTATTTCAAGCTGACAGAGAATTCACCTGAACGCTTACTCTTATATAAAGAAATTCTTTGCAGTATAAATACCTATTCCTTACCATTAATCTACCTGTACATTAGAATCAAAGGACATAATTCTTCATCATCCTACTGTCACTTAATAAGGGAATAAACCACTGATATCCTGAGGACAGTGCTCATCAAAACTTTTACACAGATGTGAATGATTATAAAGAGTGCTAAGCAGTAAAGAATAAAGCCTGATACCTCCTCCTAACCCTTAGCAACATCCCATTGGAAGGGTCTATTGAATTCTCACTTATCTAGCCAGGAGCCAAAGGTAACCTGGTCAACAAATAACTTTGGGTGAAAATTTGAGATTCAGAAGTAGACACTCATGCTGAATTTCGTTCAGGAAGGGCTAAGCCTTCCTGACATTTGTTTCATGGTGTTTGTGTACCATTGCTGAACTGATCAAGTAGAATATGGAAATTTCTGTCTCCAGCCAAAGTATCAAGCATTATCCATTGCCAAAAGCATGATAGGAGACTTAATTGTTCTACTCTGGCATGACAAAATCTGCAGTGAATTCTTGTAATTAGGCTGACTGACACTGTGAGCATAGCTTGCCTATTCTGTTAGTCATCCCTTAAAAAGAAATAGCTTTATCTCTTGTGGTTACCTTGACGATCCACCACTTAAGCTACTTTTTAATGCAAGTTTACCACAAAAGTGCATGCTATACATTACAATCAAATGGCTCCAATAGCCTGCTGGCAGAAATAATATTGTCATTTAGGTAGAGTTGGCAATATGTATGCAAAGCAATATGGAAATGTTCTTACCATTCAGCAATGTGATTTGTAGAAGTTATATGGATGTGCATGCATTTCCTTCATGTGTTTAGATTCCTGCTGTCCCTGTGTCCTCATTTGCAACAATAATCACTCTACATCAAATCTCATATAATTAAACTGAACAGAATGGCACTTTCTTTAACAAGGGTAATGGTTCATAGTTATCCCTGTGTAATGAGACACCATAAACAAAAGGATGTGTTAATAAGTTTGCACAGCTGGTATTTTGGGCTCGATTCTGGCTTAATAAGGACAGCTTAGCAAAACATTCCAAGCATTATGATATTTCAAGGCACAAAATATTCTCTATTAGGAAGGAGATTTTCCTCCGTAACATTTATCTTCCCTTGCACTTTCAGCATCAGCAGCTGAGGAATGAAACACTCAGAAGTCTCTCTACTGCTGGAATGTGAAACGGGTTCACCTTCATAAACTTTTAACAAAACCATATCTTTGCCTAGTATTTTTCATAACGGAACGGAGTACTCCCCCATTTAGATGTGGTGGCCAGGCACTTCTAAAACCTAACACGTCATGCACATACCTAATTGACAGATGGAGTTTGGTCAGGTTTGTGAAACTGACTGAGAAATTAATCACTGCTTTGCTCTAGCTGCTGCAGTTACTCAAACAATATTTTCAATTCTATATAATAAGTCAACAAAAATAGAGCACAAATGAAGAAATTAAAGATCTAGTACTATGGAATATCACCTTAGGATGACTGTGAAAATCAGGGTTGAAAACTACGTTGTGTATTGGCAAAATGCTATTCGGAGAGGAGGGTGAAATAATCAGAGTAAAACTTTGGGAGGACATTTTCTGAAGTTTAAACTATATACAATTATAACCTTCATTTCCTACTAGACAAAATACACCTTGAACTGTAACATGTGCCCAGAGGTCACAAAGCTACAGATGGGGTTGAAGAAGCTCTATTTTTGCAGGCAGACATATTCTGCTTGCTGAGTCCCACTTAAGCACTTTCCCAGATGAGTGTAGTGGTGGACAGAATTCATCTGAAACTGTGCTGTTGGCAATTCCTAAACCATAATTATTTGGAGTTTGGGGTGTCTACAGCCACCTAGAAAATGGCCATCACCTGAGTAAGACTACTTTAAAGAAAGATTTTATAAAATGTTTCAGTCACGCCCCTGTTTGACACTAATGAAACACCCTTAATACGAAACTCAGCAACTGAAATGTTCAACAAAAAAATGAAACAATAATTTCTGACTATGTAGTCACTAAGTAAAAATCTGTAGCAGTGTGTATACGTGCAAATGCTGTGGGAAAAAAAATGAGAAAATGTAGGAAGTATGATACAAGACAAAACCTTTTGGCACAGTAGTATTAGTGTGAAGACTGGGAGACTATGGATGCAAAAAGGCAGCTGTCTCCAGCGACACATCCATTCAACTGTGAGGTCGTTACTGAAAAAGCATTAGTCCAGTAAGAAGAATGAGGCTAAGCTGCAACTTAATTCAGAAAAGGAGCAGGAAAAAAGGAAATGGATAGTAAATATCCAAGTGCCACCAAACTACAGTATGAAGATTTAGTGCCTGGAATGGTAAGTGGCAAGTCGGAATGCCTTGCTGCAGAAGCAACGTAAGGCAGCAAGCAGTCAGGCACATCGCCTGCCGCTGCACTGACCATGCCTCACTGACACCTCCCTGCCAAACAGTTTACATCATGTTAGTGACCCCAAACCCAGATCTGACTCACATCAAAGTGAAATTGAAAACAAAGTCAGCCAGCACCAGGGCAGGAAAGAGTATCAAAGAACATTCTTTATGGGGACTTAGGTAAAATGGGCTGACCCACCAAAATCATATACATGTTGCTTACCATGGGCCCATAGCATGGCTTATAAGGGCCTCTTTATTTACATTAACTCTATAATTACATATATTAAAAGATGAAGGAGGGGTAATATTTTTTCTCCTTTTCCCGATGTTTACAGGTACTATGTCTTCCCGACAGTGAATATAATTTGAAGCAGGACTTTTTATATCAGCTCATCTAAGAAAGGGTGTCAATAACCATCTGAAAACTGGCTATTTTAAACTATGGCTGTCCTTCCACTGTGGTGGTGGTGACCATCTGACTAGACCTAGAAGCCTGTCTGAGAGCCATCCATGAACATTATGATGGCTTCAGGAGACATGGGATGTAAGCTGGAAAAGTTAAATGCTTTTAACATGTAAGAATAATGCATTGCCCCCCTCTGCATAATCTTGGGACATGCATGTACAGCCATGATGCCTGTGAGTTAGGAATCTCGAGGCAGGGCCTGATGTGATCATCAGAGGGAATCAAGAGCAGCAGTACTTACCCAGTGCTCATTGAATCTTCTAGCCATCCCAAAACCAGCAAGAACTGCATGGCTGATTCAGTCAGACCTGACGTCTTCACTCTTGAATTCATACTAGTGGTGCCTCCTCGGCTGTCTCAATATCATACCTATTCCAAGGCCCTCTGTGGTCTCTACAGTTCATACAAAATCACAGATTGTCTTTCAGCTCAGGGTATACTCCTGTAGGTGGTGGACTTTGAAACTTAAACTACTGGCCAAACCTAATTGCAGGAGATGTGGCCAAGATGATAGCACTCAATGCTGAAATTGCCCCAGGGAAATCCTCCACAGCATTTACTGACATGCCACTACATTTCCCCCCTGTCTCCACTATGTCTGCTTGTTAAGATATGACCCCGCACTCAGATTTTAGGGAACAGGTTATTCCTAAGTCCTAGCACAAATCAGAACTTTCTACCTGATTTTATTTGTAAGATTTCCTATTGTGAAAACATTTACTGTTTCTCGATATAATTTTCAGCACATTTTCTCCCTTCCTGTATTTCAGCAGACCCCCTGCACGCATGCTGGCCTGCATGTTACCCAAAAAAATTTCACAGGATTGTGAACAATTCTTACAGTTCATATTCCTCCTTTTCTAATAATTTTCTAGGGGACAATGTTTTTTAACTTGTGCTGAATAAGCAAGACATGGATACACAAATATTTGAACAACATCATATTGTTGAAGCACGTTTAAGCAAATCACTCTTCTTACACCCTCCAGAATACATGGAATAGATAGTATAATCTCCTAACACGGAAACCGAAATGTATTTGGTAGCAGATGTGGGTTTCTACAACACACACAGGACTGATAAGTGATGGAAAAGTATACAGGAAGCTCTGCTCATTATCAAACTCATCTTTCTTCTCCAGCAAACTCATAATGTTTTCTATCCTAGAAGTTTGAATTCTGCCTAGTTTAGTTGTGTGGTGCCTCTGGTCAAATACAAGGAATGACTCTATTTCATCATCAAACTTAAATCATATGGCAAAGACCTCTTTCTCAGTTCACTTAGTGTAGAGCTTATTATACTACAGTCTCCGACTCATGCCACAGAAATGCCCACTGACTGTGGCAATAGAGCAGCTTACTTCCATACATTAAACACCTTTAGGACAAACATACAATCTGCTTTAAATATCTGAAAATTCATTTTCATGGTCATTCTTATGCTCATTGCGGATCTCACCAACGTTCTTTATTCTATCTCTTAGATGTTGTGCTGCAGCTTCTAGGGCAGTAGTAACAGTATCCTGATTAGCACGATCATGAACTGGTGTTTTGAATATTTTTGTGCGTTTCAATTACAACATCATCTACACTCGCGCTGGGCAGGTCATTTTCTTACAAAGGTCATTTTTCTTATGGGATCCTAGCATGGACACAATCACAACTTACTTTCTACGCAGTTATGGCAACCTTTTTTTACTTTATAATTTCTACTTTTTTACATTCTGCATTACATACACATGGCCATGTTCTTTTACATACTGCTACACCTTCAGATTGTTATACTTCAGATTTGTAAAATAGTGTATTGCAATGTCAATGAAGCCCCTTATAATTTCTGGCTATGTAGCTTATGGCACAAGTAATCAGTCAGCAGGCTCACCTCTTCTTCTTTAAAGACACTGCAATTGTCCCACCTGAAATAGACCTAACCCATTTTCCTTCTTTTCAACTTGACATTTTATTTAGATTTATTTCAGCACTTCTCTTGAAAAAGCCAGGCATTCGCTTGTGGCAGCTGGAAGTATTCCTGGAGAATGGCATCCATCACTATCATTTGAACCAAAAAGGCACTGATATACTAAAATTGCTCTTATCTTTTGACATAAAATGCCACTTTCTCAGCTGTACATTAATCAGTGCATTCAAGATTATAAGAGGTATTGCTGACCATGGTCTAACACTGATTTGCCACAATGATTTGCAGTGAGGTTTTTGGCTTCCTAGCAACTAACTGGATGGAAACCATTCCTTTCATAGTCTATATCCGTGATCATCTTAAATTAAAATGTCATTCAATCCTATATTAGACTTATTTTTAATATTGATAATTTTCTGAATTCCGCTCTATGTTGAGGAGCATATTCAGTAGTTGCCTTCAAAATATGTGGCCTGAAGTAAACAGCTGAGCAGTAGCTAATGAGTTGAAACCGAACTTCAGTTCAAGTTTATGCAGGTTCTACTAAATGCAAATAAACAACTTTATTTCAGTTGGCTTTAGTTGAGAGAATATTCACACTTAGCAACTTTCATCATGGCTTTGCATTCAAAAGAATATAGCAGAGAGGAGAAAACCACCTGATCTTTGTAAATTTTTATCTAAAAATATTTCAGTCTGTTCTAATAGTGTAGAATAAGAGACAGAATGTAACATTGAGAATCCTGAAGGCATTATGGAAAGAATCAATGTAAAGAGATGCATAACATTATGTCATTACTGGTTAGCAGTAAATTAGATAGCATCAGTTCTGTTCTGTCTGTATGGCCTCCCCCAAAAAACCCCTCTTATTTGTCAAAGTAAATAATGTTGGTCTTCCCACACAAGCAAAGTAAAATAATTTTCATTTTGTGCTTTTAATAGTGAAATATAAACAGTCCCTGAAAGGATTGGGCTGAGGGTTATTTGAAAAGCTATTATAGAATCACAGAATCACAGAATGGTGGGGGTTGGATGGGACCTCTGGAGATCATCTAGTTCAACCTCCCCTGCTAAAGCAGGTTCACCTAGAGCAGGTTGGACAGGGTCACATCCAATCAGGTTTTGAACATCTCCAGAGGAGACTCCACAACCTCTTTGGGCAGCCTGTTCCAGTGCTCTGCCACGCTCAAAGTAAAGAATGTATTGATTCAAAAATCAGAACAGTTTGGTATTGTTCCTAACAGCCGTGACAGTGGCACAGAATTGAGATCACAGTGAAAGCAAAATTGGGATCCCATGATGTGGATGTGATGTGTGTGTAAATATTCATAGATAGATAGATACATCACTATAGGATGTGTTTCATGATCTTTGCATTTCTCATCATTGCACTTATCCTGCCATTCTATCAGACAGTGTTCTAAGAAACTTATGCCTCCCTTCATTACCGGCCTTAGGTAGACTATCTGAAAAATGTTATATTATCTACATATGAGGTTATTCCAACATTCTTTTCATTTCAAGACAATTTAAAAACATTTTTATAATTAGAATTAATATTGATTTTAGGGGCTCCTTCTAGTAACCTCTCATCACTGTAATAACTGTGTATAGCGAGATGGTTAGAATAGAAGATAGCCTGATGCTGACTTCAATTCGTACCTTAGTGCCAAAGGCTTAAACAATAAATTTTCACAATCAGAAAGAACCAGGGTGTGTCATGAGCATGAACATACTCTCAAAGGGGGCCTCACTAAGCGAAGGTGTTCCCTGAGGGCCCCTTTTGCCATCCATAAGTTAACCTAGCTGGTACAAAGCATGTGCAGCACGAGGACAGTAGGGTCCAGTGGTGTTACAGGTGTATGACTTATTAAAGTTTCCATAACTGTAAAACCAAAATCTGCAAAGGAAAAAGGTTACAGACAGGTATGATAGCCCCCTTCATGCCGCACTTTTGACAGCATTTGTTTCTAGTGCAAGAGAAGGCAGCGCAAGAGACGGGAGATACAAAGCTCAACACACTACCATGTTGATGAGATAAGAAAAGTCATTAACAGGAGAGAAAAGGAAAAAGAACACTTAATAATGTGCAGAGATTGTAAGGGAAAAGAGGTGTTGGAGGAAGCTGCATACTGTCAAACTGATTGATGGAAACTAGATGACTTCATAGAGCTGCTGAACTTCATCATGACATGCACATGACCCCAGAGACATTTAAAGCAAAACTCTGCTAAGCCTAGAGGAGATTCTATCCTTGCAGGCAAACAAATGTTTCAACACAGTAATAAAACATCTAATGACGGACATTTGTGGCTATTGATGCATGCTTCACTGCATTTTACTGGCATGTCCTACATACCAATTACCCCAGCTACCTGGTAGCATACATAGCAGAGTGGCTCATTTGTAGAAAAGTGTGATTAGGAGACTTAAATTTATAACATGTGTAACACTCAGCACATCAGATGACTCAAAAAATCATCCTTTTCCACAAAAGCAATAGGAAAGATTAAGCAGATGATGCTGCCTCTAGAACTTTTCCACATTCTCACAAAGATAGAAGTGGATTTGATCCACCCCCGTGCACCAGCTTCACCCGATTTAGAAACTCAAATGAGATTTAATTTAAAAATCTGTTTTAAAAACTTAAAACATATAAAAACTCAAATGAGAAAATATTAGAACATATTTTTAAAGTAAATGTAGCTAGTTTCCTCTGGCTGAGAACAGAGATGGACTCTAGAGAAGCCTTCACTCAAAGGCCACACAACGTTCCCACAGAAAACTTCTGTTCTTGAATTAGTTTCTTCTTCCTGTGAATGAATTGTAACACTGCTTATAGCAGAAACTTCCCTCTCTGCTCCTCTTCTTTACTGATAGGACAGCAGAGCAGCTATTAAAAGGACACTGACTAGCCCTGCCCGGTCTGCCCTAGTATGTTTGAAGAGTAATTTCAAAGTCTAATGCAAACCTTTCAAAAGTAACTTTCACTTTCACAGCTATCATCCCCCATTCCTTCTCTTTGCTACCCATTCTCAAAGTGTTGCTGCTGCAGTCCCTTTGAGCACATTCCAGCGTATTCTGCTGGAATACATACTACTGTTTCATTGATTGATCTACACAGTAATTTATGTATTCAAGGAATCTAGGGTAACTGTCTTCCTGGCCTGAACAAGTCTGTCAAAACAGGAGACATTTTGTACATGCCCTGTATGAATGTCTCGAACCAAGCAATCTTCACACAGAATCATCAATGTGCCTTGGCTGCATGGATCTTCTCTAACGAAGCCAAATATACATTTAATTAGGAAGCATTCCTAAGCTTCTTACTCCTCATTAAGTCTATGCAAAGCTGTCAAAAAAAGGGTCCATAAGCTTCTGTGGATGATCTGTTCATGTACAAAATCCAATTCACTGCCCCCCTTCATATCTCTCCTCCCTCCAAATCACATTTCTTTTCAAAAAGTACTCTAATCTTCTTACTGCAACACAGTTCTTTCTGATTAACCATCACACTCTGATCAAGAGCGTGTAGACATTGCAATTCCATTTCCATGTCTTCCTTTCTTTATTGTTTTTTTCTTAAGTTTTTAAATCATGTATATTTTCTTTCACTCAGAAATGAGCTTCTATTACCAAGTCATCTTTTATAAAAAGTAAAATAGCCATATATAGCAAACTTAGTCACTGCAGGTCCCAACAGAGTGCCTGATACACAGAAAAATAGCATTCTTTCAGTTGCTGTCTCATTCGATGGGAAATAAAATCAGGCTGAGTTGCCTCTCGAAACATTTGATTTACTCACAGTTTCAGTAACCAAAAGTTAAAGTAAATTTTATAGACTTTTTCTGTCTTTATTCATTGCTTTTTGCATTACAGTTGGCACAGCTTCTCCTGAACCAACATGCACTTTATCTGGCAGCCACTTATCAAGCATTGGCAGTGTTATTGCCCAGGAGGCCCTGGCACAGTAGCAGATAGCGTTTGGGAGATTAGTCAGTGTCATGAAGATGAGAGTAAAATTAAGAAAAAATAAGTACAACATTAACACAGTTAGGGATAGAGAGAAAGAAAAAAAATTACAGAAGCTCCAGGAAACAAATGACATTGTCCTTAATTAAACTGACAGTTATAAAATTAATTGGTTTTGATTCACAGAGAGCTAAGGTGTTCTGTGTTGAAGGACTTTTTAATAGATGTTTCTTCTGTGTTTACTTCCCAGGAAATAAATTCTGGCCTTTGTTTCACTTAAAAGTGCTGAGAAGTCAAGATGTCTCATGCTTATTATCCTGCCCACTGACTTTTTTGAAATTCTAGCCTGATTCTACACTTAAAATGGTTCAAGTCCATACCTGACCACCAGAAGATAATAAACTAAGCCTGGAGACTTCATCCTAAGTTCAGAAAAGTTATGCTATGAACTTCATATCAGAATATCACAGTGATTTCATTATGTTGACCAGATAACAAGCCGCATTTCATTACCAACATGCCATACTTCACAGAGATACTGTCATTGTTGCTGTTCATCTAGCACAGATTATTAAAAGCAAGAATGATATTTTAAATTATTTATAACAGTTTCATAGGAAAATCAATAGGATAGTGCGTCAATCTGCCAAAGATCTTATAAATTTGTAGACATTTAAAAATAAATAGAAGGTGAATAAGAGTGACTAGAAAGCATAACAGATTCTGAAAATTATGTCTGATTGGCAGAACAGCAACTTCATGAGATTATTCACATTGCAACACAAAAGATCATGAAATCTCCACAAGAGACAGAGAGGTCAATAAGGGAGGAAATATAAAACAATAATATGTCTCTGTTCAATTATGGAGTGCAGGAATTATAAGAGTAACGGAAATGTGTGAGAAAGGCATAAGCGCTGCCATGGCTACAAGACCATATAAATAGTAATTTTTATGAAAAACCAGAAGAATCCCTACAAAGAGGACATACCAATGAGAGAGAATTTCCAGCTGTTCTTGTGGAGTAGGCAGAGCCAGACACAGCGTGTCCCTCAAGTCCCTTTGATACAGAGATGAGGAAAATGATTAGATAGGTGTCTCTTTCAGACTGGAGACTCTCCAAGTATCACAGCATCAAAATTAAGGAAATTTCAGGAGAAGTGACAAAAAAATGGCAGAGCTCCTAGTCCTTACAAATAAAGAGGACAAAACAATTATTGCAAAATAAGTGTCAATAATCTCATGGAGTTGTTAGGGAAGTCTAATGACAAAAGGGATTAAAGAAAGCTGTCAGTTCCCCAAAGGAACAAATCAGGGATGAAAGATAACCTATCCTACTACAGGGAAGAACTGGGGTGTGTAGTCAGAGTCAGATCTGGATGTCTTGTTCCATGATTCTAACCTCATGGAAGAAAACAGAGCAGAAAGTAGAGTAGATTACATAAAACCTATAAATGCTGTATGCAATACATCATCATCATCATCATGGCTTGGCTTCGCGGACGAAGATTTGGGAAGGGCTTTGCCCACGCTTATTGCAAGCACGCTGATGGCTGAAAAGGCCAATGCGGGATAGGCAAGACCGGTTGCAAAGAGCACACCGGAGGGTCTCCTTGGGTGGTATAGTCGAGGCACGGTTCTTTCTGCGCTGTCTTTTCTCCTCGAGCCTGATTCTACGCGTGCTCTCACAGGAGACAGCAGCGTTATGTATGGTGTGTCTCCAAATCTCCCGATTGGAGGCCAGGGTGGACCACTGATGGTGGTCAATATGGCCTAGGCTGAGGTGTTGTTTCAGGGAGTCCTTATATCTCCTCTTTGGAGCTCTTCTCTTGCGGCAGCCGGTGGCAAGTTCACCATAGAACACGATCTTAGGGAGGCGGTGATCCGCCATCCTGGAGACGTGCCCTGCCCAACGCAGCTGCGTTTTCAGCAACATGGCCTCAATACTGGTGACGTCTGCCTGTTCAAGGACAGCAACGTTAGTCACGTAGTCAGTCCAGTGGATGTTTAGGATTGTGCAGAGGCAGCGCTGATGGAAGCGTTCGAGGAGTCGCAGATGGTGGCGGTAGATGACCCATGATTCAGACCCGTACAGAAGAGTAGACAGTACCACAGCTCTGTAGACACTGATCTTTGTACTTTTCTTCAGGTGTTTATTGCACCAGACTCTTTTATGGAGTTTTCCGAAAGCTCTGTTTGCCTTTGCTATTCTGTTGTCTATCTCTTTGTCGATCGTGGCATCTGAGGAGCTGCTTTTTGCTGAAGATGCCGCCCTTGTTGCCCACACAGAAGCAGCTCTGCAGCGCTTAACATCCTGCTTTGCAGAGGCGGCTGAGCTTTTTGGGCTGGAAGTCAGCTTGAAGAAGACAGTAGTTCTCTACCAACCAGCACCACAAGATGATTACCATCATTCCCACATCACCACTGGCGAGTCAGAGCTTCAGCCAGTCCAGCAGTTCAGCTATCTGGGTAGCATCATGCAATACAGAGACAAACCAAATAGGCCAAGGGACAAACTGAAGCACATCTCACAGGTGATATATAGGTTATCATGAAATAGTTATATAAACTAAGGAAAAGGTTACACAACACAGAAGAAAATCTAACAAAAAATAGCGCCATGCAAACCGGAGTATTTAAAATAATTTTTAGACAATTCCTTAAAAAGAATTCTTGGCTTAGGGTAAATAAACATAGGTTGGAGAGGTCGGATGGAAGCAAAATGTTTCAGGCTGGCTGGGTGTAATATTAGGAAAATAAAAGAAGGAGTGAATAAATCTCAGGGTTGTTCAAAGTTACCCTCAAGAAATAAAGGAATAAAGGTGAGGTAACAAGCAGCTAACAAAGAGGGCTTTGCAATGCCTGTCTTTCAAAGGATAGGACAAGAGGAGCTGAAGAATTACAGATCAGTCAATTTACTTCAACTCATAGAAAGACAGAAATAATGAAATAGAATGATTGTGCCTAACTAGAATAAAACAAAGGGACTAAAAATCAAGACAGATATAAAAAAGAAATCATTTAAGACAAACCTGATTTTTTTCATCAACAGGAAAACTGCCTTTTTGGAAGGAGTAACAGGAATGTCATATGTTTTGTCTTTAATACTTTTGACACAATATTTATGATTCTGAAATCAAGCTAGGATAACATACAGTAACTCCCATAAATACAGGAGGGATGCAAAACAGGTTTCATAATTATAATGAAGAGATGTCATGCACTATTAGCAAAATGGAAAGACAGATCAAATGAGTGTGTACAGGGGGTCTGTTTGCTTCAGTATCTTCAATATTTTCATTAACCTGCTAAAGAATAGAATAAATAGTATGCTTGTTGATTTAGCAGTTGACATGATCCTGGAAAGCAGAAGGGGGGTATTAGAGGATAATTTGCTAACGAGGAAGTGAAAAAATAACCTAAATAATATGCTATTTGATAGGTGCAAGTGAAATGCCTTTGCAGGTATAGCCAGCAACACAAATAAAAGATGAAAAATAAATAAGGAAGCTAGCATTTCAGAGGCATAGGATCTTTGTAATTTTTGACCACAAGTTAAACACATCAATAATGACATAGCAAGAAAGGCAAATATCATTTCAAAGTGCAAACAGAAGTGTAATTTACAATTACATGAAGCAATACCCTTTCACTTGGTTCACTATCCATAAGGTTTCAGCTTCAGAACCGTGTTCTGCACTTTAAGAGCATTCACCAATTGGAGACTGTCCAGAAGAGAGCAAAGAGAATGATAGGAAGCTTAAAAAACATGACCTATTGGGAAAGACTGACTGAACCAAGAAGCAGGCAAATCTAAACAAGAGAAGGAGACTCCCTGAGTGAATACAAAATACCAGTAAAGGTAAAAAGCTGCTGTGAATACAACGAAAACTATCTGTTTTCACTGTGAAGTGTGACTGTAGAAAAAATAGTAGCCTGAAGTGGCAGAAACACAAGTGAAACCTTTCTAACGGCCAGTGATAGAAACATAGAATTATAGAATGGTTTCAGTTGGAAGGGACCTTAAAGATCACTTAGTTCCAACCCTCCTGCCATGGACAGGGACACCTTCCACTAGAACAGGTTGCTCAAAGCCCCGTCCATCCTGGCCTTTCAGTGACTGTGGCAGTGCAGCCCCCCTGACTGCTAGCACAGAGCTCGCACAAAAGATGGGCCTTGCAGCAGCTCCTGATGAGCATCAGGAGCTACCTGCCCCCCCGGGGTTATTGGTGCCTCGCAGTCTGGATTCCCTTAGCTGCATCCTGCCCGTGTTGCCTGAAAATGACCCCAGCTCACACTGACCAGGGTACCAACGGGGCCCTGCCGGAGAACCACTGTTGAGTTGGTTCTCCTTCGAGCAGCAGGTGGTGCGGTTGGAGACTCTCCCCTCGAGTCGGGACGCCGGCCGAGTGTACCTCCCTGGCATTGAGTGATCCTCACCCCGGCGTTGGTTAGTGACCCTCTGGGTATCACTAGGTGAGAGATTCTCCCTTTATCTCAGTGAGCTGTGCACATTTTGGGTCATCCCTCCTTAGAGTGTGTTCTTTAGTGTTCAGGGATCTGTTGTGCAGTAATAATTCCCAACTGACATCCGAACCTGTGCAGTCGGAGTGTCAGGCACATTTGTTTGCAAAAAATCCATGTTTTCTTGGATAGCTGCTGCTGCTGTTTGTTCTGTGGGTGCCTCCGCGACAGGGAGAAGGCATCCACAACTTCTCTGGGAAACCTGTCCAGTGTCTCTCCACCCTCACAGTGAAGACCTTCTTCCTAATATCTAATCTAAATCTACTCTCTTTCAGTTTGAAACAGCTACTCATTGTCCTATCACTACACTTCCTGATAAAAGAGTCCCTCCCCATCTTTCCTGTAGACCCCCTTTAAGTACTAGAAGGACACTATAAGGTCTACCTGGAGCCTCCTCCAAGCTGAACAACCCCAACTCTCTCAGCCTGTCTTCATAGGAGAGGAGCTACAGCCCTCTGATTATCTTCATGGCCCTCTTTTGGAGTCACTCCAACAGACCCATCTAACCATAGAGCATTTGAGAAATAAGTTATGGGTGATGTGGAGTCATATACACTGCAAATCTTTAAAAGCAGCTTAGGCAAATAGCTTATGAAAGGTAACATTAATACTGCCTTGTGACTGCATGAAAAAGAATAGCTGAAATCCCAAAGTTTCTTTCCTAACAAATATTCTATGACTTCATGAATATATATAATACGGAGAACTTAGGACATGGACGAAGATGAACTCTTTCAGATTGGTTTGTATGACATATTAGCTTTTTCAGACATTGACATGATTTTTTTGTAAGCCATTTCTTGCTTCTCTTGATCTATCCAATATATCAGACAGCTGTGAGTTTACAACTAGAAGTACGGGCTTGTATTTTTTCTTTTTGTTATCAAAAGGAACATAACATTTAAGAGTTATGATGTTGTCTCACTCTTAAATGTGCACATTTCACCTTCAAGCCAAACAACATTTCACTTTCTTGTGGCTCAATATATCACATATATAACTGTAAATTTGTTTCTGTCCTCACCCTTACATGTAAGATTCAAAACATTTTTCATCAACTGAAGTAAACTGAGGATGTGGCAGTAACATTACCCAGCAAAGACAAACTCTCACTGTGATTAAGGGGAACATTTTGATACCTGAGCTCAGTTACTGATGAAAAATGGAGTTACAGTGTCCTCTGTACCACACAATGATAAAAAGATCTAAGAGAAGCTAGTGGAAGTTTTAATCAGGCTGTAAAAACAATGCCCAGAGTGATTTGTACAGACATAACTAACTAACACACTTGCTGAGCTCCTAGACAAACAGGTCAATGTTATGTGCCACCTTACATGCACTTTGAAGTCAAAATAGACTATGTGACTTTAACAGCTCCATGAGGGGGAAATAAAGCTTTCTGGAAATAATGAAAATATTTGCAAATACACTAGGAGTTTAAAATATGACCAGAGAGTTTGTCTCCATTTTTTAAGTACCCAATTTGAAAGCTCTTTTAAATGCTGGAAATCATGATTTATACTCCTAATTTCTGCATTCCAACAGGAAGGGTCAAAGTTATTTTTTTATTCCTCCCATAATCTAAATTATCACATCCTACCTATGATTATATTTTTATTCTTTACAATAAAATCACAAATCAAGGGAACTTGGGCTAATAGAACAGAAAGAGATTACAAGACCAGGCTCACGTAGGGGAGGAGAAACTAAGAGAAGTGTATTGAAGCAGGAATTCCTAGGCACAGGAGATGCATACAGCAGAGGAAGAAAAAGAAAGGATCTGGATTAAAATTTGTGCTGGTATGGGAACAGGCACTCGGAGAAGGAATAGGATGTTATAATTTTATCAAACATGAACCTTCCTTTTTGTGTGATTGTATATGTGTACAGGATTGGAAAGCATCACAAATTTGGAAAACTCTGTACTGAAATATTTTGCAACTTTAGGGAGACCAAGACTGAGAGTTCTTACAGAGGGTGCCAGTGTTCCTCAGCTCTTCTTTCCTTCACCTGTCAGCATATGTCAAAATATACCATATTGCCAGAAAAATAAATTTTCCAGTTGAACCTACTTAGGAACATAGGGGGAAAAAACAATATAAATTATATTAACTTTTTATTTATACTCCTTGTTGAGCTAATTCTCCTTAACAGAGAAGGGCGAAAATATTTTTTCTTTCCATGAGATTTACTGCCACTTTAATTTCATGTCAAGAAAAATAGATTTTGCAGCAATCATCAACCAACATTCTCAAAGATTTGCTGACATTTTTGTTTTACCAGCAATATAATTTCTCCCATTAACTCCACTTCTTTGTTACCGTCACTTACATAAGATTTCTATCTTAATGTTTATTATTGTGTCATTTTTGTTCAGATAACAGCTCTGAAAACACTCCATAATGAAAATAATAGAAATTAGGTTTTTTCATATTTCTTACAAATTTAACATCAACAGAGAAAAAAGTTGAACGTCTTCGTAGAAATACTTAACTCTTCTACAATGCAGAAAACGTGCTGTGTACATAAGTGAATATCTGTAGCCGTTAACTGTAAACATTACATCCCGCGTGGGAGAGGAAATGCTGCCTGCAGTTTATACTCCTTTTGGCAGAGTACAAGCTGGGAAACATCACGTTGCCATTCACTGAAAATTTCTCAATATATGCCAACAGATTGTATCTTTGTTCATTTTTAGAATGTATATTTAATTTTAAAAGTTTTTAAACACACAGAATTATATAACGCAAAATCTGCTGTTTATGATACTGCTGCCAAAAATATGGACTTTCACTGAACCCCATGGAATGGGGTAGATGTAAAAACCTGGCTGCTAAGTAAAATATGTTGTGCAGTCTAATCAGAAGTGTTCAGATGTCATTCTTTTTAGTCTGAACAGCAATTAAATTCATGCCACAGAGTGTGTAGAGGACAGGCTTAACAAGAATTTTTTTTTGTTCAGCACTCACAGTACCTATTTTTATCAGTCTTACACTGGTCATTATCTTTTTTGATGTTGGATGTTCCCTTAAAACACAAAGGATATGCATTGTGTATTCAGCCATTTGATGCGATACACCAAATAGTGGCCCAGACCTTTCTCAGGGAAATGATAGGAAAGTTGCTGCCATTAAATCGATAAACTGAGACCATACCTGAGTTTCTCAGCCATCATGTTCCAAGGCTCATGAAATTATAGTCTTTAAAACTGGCAAATTGATTTTTATATATATGAAGATGTTCACTTTTATAAATAAAAACATTTAATCCTATTTCAAGGGTTCAAATTCAACCTAGAAAGTGGGGTTTTTTTCTCTCATTTTGGCTTAGTCTTATGATTAAATGTTGTCCCAGGAGTGTTCTATCTTCAGTTCTTTCTCTTTTACTCCACTGCCTTCAAATTTCACCTCAAGCTGCAGTTCTGGAATCACATTAAAACAACAAAATGGCATTAAAAAAAAAAAAAAAAAGATGTGAGCATTTAATTATGAACAAATTTTGTTCCTCACATTGTTTTCCAAGCATAAAAATAGACTGTAGAAGGAAAAAACCATAACTAAACAACTGATGTACAGAATTACTTATTTGCAAAAGTTGTTCAACATATTCTTTGAGTTTCTTCAGTGCATAATAATTTGAATGCAATAAAATTTGGTGGATGATATTACATATTTCCCATCATGCATGGAAAGACAGCATTCTCCAATGCGCTTCCAAATACAGACCAGCTCTTTGTTCCCTCCTGTCACTTTGTGTGCTAGTCCTGAAGAAGTCATCCAGACTGTTGGATAAGCACCAAGTCCTTATCAATTCTCCAGCCACCACTGTGTGCACATTGACTAAGCAACCTGTCATTGAGGACAAAGTGAGGAACAACGTATGCCATAACACAGCAACAATACAGTTTCGGCTATAGGGCCATACCATGGCTATTTGAAAGGACAGTATTGAGAATTCTTAATAAAAACTCATTCAAAAACATTCACAAATAGTGCATGTTGCATTTTTCAGGTATGTAGTTATTCCAAAATAAATATTGTTACAGCTAGAAATCCTCCACATGCATGGATACTACTAAATTTTAATTCTGTATTTTGTAGTACAGTATGACAGTCTCAGCAACAAACACACACACAAAAAAAAAAGAATAAAAGAGAGAATTTTGTGCTTTGGGGACCATGTCCTTTGGTTTGTTTACTTTCACTGAATCAATGCTGAATTCCTAACTGTGCCCCAAGCTGTACACAGCCTGGCTGAAGTTTTGTGGATTTTACATGAACAAACATTCAGTTTCTTTGCAACGTCTTTTCCTTAGATTAGACTATTGTAAGAAGCAGCGTTACAAAACTGCAAGGGGGAAAGTTTGAAAAAAACTTGTTTCATTTTGTGTAACTGCCATTCCATTGGAGATTAAATTTTGCAAAATCACCTAACTATGTTGATTTACAGCTCTAGTTAAAATTCTTGACTTAGGGGATTTGATTTATTTGGAGGTTACAGAAAAATATACTGTTAATCCACATTGCCGCATGTTGCTATGGAAATTGATTTCTATTGAAGAGTAATCTCAGAAAAAGTACACTCTCTTGGTTCTGTTGTTGATCCCAAACAGACACAGATTTTTAGCGGTTTAGCCACCATCTAAACAGGTCAGCTTCAATTATCCGCACACCAAGCAATAGCACCAAAACATAGAAATACAGACCTCAAAATTGTGAGGTACATATGCAGTTGATTGCATTGGTGGTTTGGTATTATGACTACAGAAAGCAATAACTGTTCAGCTGTGTATTACCAGAGAGAAAGAAAGGTATGGGAGCATGAGTACATACTCATTCTCTTTCACAAGGGTTGTTCTGCGTATCACAAGCTTCTGGTCACTGTGGGTGAACACACTGTGGCCTGGCAAGGAAATAGACAGAAATTTGGTGCAGCTTTAGTAAAAACAGGACACTGTGCAGGCTATGAAACAAGCTCTTTCCCTCATAGAAAGAACTGACAGAGAAATTGTGGAAAACAAAATGAATAATTAAAAACCTCTCCAGAGAGGTCTCAGAATAGCACACTATCGAAACAAGGCTGCAATCCCTCTTTATTCAGGCAGATACTTGGCTACCTTTTTAACTCTAAGTACATGCTCAACTCCCACTGAAGTAAACAGGACATGAACACAAGCTGAAGTATGTTACTGAAGAGGAATAGAGTGCTGAACTGAACCAGGACTGATGGCTTGAGTATGAGAGGTACTTCAGAAGAGAGACAGGACATCTGTGAGCAGTTCAGTGATAAACTGAAGACTCTTCAGTAATATAAAGGGAAAGGAATGGAGAAAACACCAAGATTCTTGATGCCAGCAAATCACCATGTCACTTCAAGTGGACTCATCACCTTGGGCCACCTTTCCAAGAAAACAAAGAGAAGTCAATCTGTTGAAAATTCTGGACATGAAAAACCTAACACCAATAGCAAAGCCTGAATATACAGCAGCAGCTATTACGCTCCAATTCCCCCATGCTGTGTATAATTATATCTTATGTAATAATAGCATCTGGTAGATTAGACTGGGGCAATATGTCACTCAAGAGCACTAATTTATTTGCCAAACACCTTAGCTGTCTGTGTCGCATTGCAAGGAGTATGGGGAATAAACAAGCGGAGGAAAACTCTGATTTAATTGGTGTAACATAGACTTGTTGGGATTCATACGAGTTTTCAGAATATTAATGGATTGTCCAAGAAGGGCTAGCAAGGGAATGAATAAGAGGGGTGGCATTCTCTCACATATTAAAGACGCAAACACTTTATATGAGGAATAAAAGCTAAGAGCTAAACCTGCTGCATGGTGAAAAATGGGGAAAGAACACTATTCAGAAGGAGATATATACAGACTACCTGCCCACAGGCATCATTTGGATGATTTTTCTCCTGAATACCTCAAAGAATCATCTAATGCACAGGTCTGGGCATTAAAAACATATTAAAAAGGCAAACAAAATGTCTGCCTGATTACTGGAATGCACTCATGACAGTTGTTTGATGGAAAAATGAAGTGTTATTCTTGTGTGTTTGAGTCTTACCAGCTGGGGGAAAAGTCAGGGCAGAAAGCAGCTTCAGTAAGGGTGACCACGATCTGAAAAAGTGCCTGGCTAAAAGAAAGGGAATGAAGGAGAACTAAGAAATAAAACAAATTATTTCAAAATCTAAATGCAGAAATTTGGTATGGGAGAAAAGTCTAAGAGGAAAAAGTCTTAGGGGAAAGCTGACATTTCCTCAGGGAAATGCCACAGTAGGTACAAGCTGTCCCCGTGAAGAGAAAAACGTGCAGACCATGGATGAACCATGACCTCAACTACAGAAAGAGAAGTAAACAGAAGTGGAAATTAGGTTAGATTATAGAAGACTTGTACAAATTAGTAGATTGTATAGACAGGAAGTCAGAAAAGCTAAAACACGACCTGTGAGAGAAAATAAAGAATATGAGGAGTATATGAAGAGTAAACAAAAGTTAGTTTATTGTACAGCAGGGATGGAAAACTAACTACAGATTACGGTGGACCAAAGTGTTAAGGGAATTTTTCTATCTGTCTTTAATAGGTCAGTTACAATTTAGTGGAGCAGCAAGATTTATTATATTGGTGTAAAAGGCACAAAGTCTTATAGTACCATTGGGAGAGAACATGTCAGGGAGAATTTGAAAGAAATACACATTTTATTAATTTGCCGAGGCTTGATTAATTTCTTTCTAAATAGTTGAAAAATTGTTCAAATTACTCTTAAGACCATTGCATACGTGTGAACTCATGGAGGAAATAGAGGTACCAGAGGACAGAATGGGATAAGATGGTGCACGTATTAAAAATGAGGGGAAAAAATAGCCTATGGAAGAAAGCAAATCAACGGCAATTAGCATGGATCTCTGAAAAATAAATTGTTCTCAAAATAGTTTGGTTCTGTCATGGGGTAGCATGCCTTGTGAATAGAGAAGAAACAGTTACAGTCATGTATCTTGACCTTTAATACAGTTGGAGACGACATTCTTACAAGCAGTTTAGTGAAATATGGGCTAGATGAAAAGTGAGTGACAAAGTGGCTAAAAAATTGTACCAAAGGAAATATTAATCAGTGGTTCTCTTTCAAGCAAATGGATGCCAAATGAGGCTCTGCAGAGTCTGTTCTAGATCCAGTTTTGTTCAGTACTTTCACTAAAATCAAGAAGGAATACAGTATATATATTTATATTTTTAGATATATATGTGTTTAACTTGTAGTTTACATGGAGCTGAACAGTACAATAAGCTTTCTGGGAAATGTAATTAAAATTTAAATAGGAAAAAATACATGGAAAAAATATTTATTCAACAGGAGCAAGCAGAAAGTTACTGTAGATGATTTAATTGACAAATTGGGCAGGAGTAATATGCTATCAAAATACAGGGGGGGTTAATGGAGGATAGGCAGTAAAAAATTACGAAATTTGATAATTGAGCTGAATTGTAAACTGTACAGAAGTGAAAAATGTCATCCTCTTGTGAAAAAGGCAAGACTCATTCCAGGGAATAGTTTTACACACAAGGCAAATGAAATAATTCTCCCACTCCACAGCACTGGCAAGTCTCAGCTGCAATTTCACTTCTTAGTTACTGGATTCTTCAGAAAAATATAGCACAACTAAGACAGTAAAGAGGAAAATAATGAGAAAATAGGTGCATATGAGGAGAGTTTGGATTATCCTACGTCATTTAGCCTAAAGAAGTTTAGGGCGATAACATAGCACAGTACTGATACAGTAAAACATAAAAGGTTGTTACGAAGAAGGAGGGAATAATCTGTTCTCCATGAGATAATGACCATGAATTGCAGTCAGGAAAATTACTGTGATTTTATCATAAAGATTTGTGAAGCATCAGAACAGATCGTGTGGGTGGCTGTGAAGTCTCCATCACTGGATGCTTCTCAGACTAGATTAGAAAAACTTCTCTCTGGGTTGAAATACATGTCATTGATTCCTCCACAGAGCCACAACTACTGCCAAGTGACCTTTGAGGGTTTTTCCCAAGAACTTTTGTTTTAAAAATTTCCCTCTACTTTTTCAAAGTCTCCCCTCCCCCCTCCCCAATAATATGCAGATTTCCAGTGTCTCTTCTTTCATTCTCAATTAGCTAACTCTTCATCTCCAATTTGAAGTTATTTGAAAAGGTGCTACCCAGTAGCAGCACTTTCCAGCTCAATTGTTGTAGGAGATGACAGAGTTCAAATCCTGGAGCAAGCAATTGAGGTATTTAGAGGTATTTAGATGCTTATATAAGCCTGTCAGATAGAGCAACAAATGTCGTCATGGACCATCCAGACATCTTTATTAACAGATCTGTCCTTCTGATGTCCTCTCACTAACCCATCAGTGCCTGGGGATACGTGTGTTCAAAGCAGCTACATCATGACAATCTCACCAGGCTTGTCCTAATGTCTTTCATGAGTCTCAAATGCATGCTGGCATCCTTGCGTCAAACACTTCAGTCAATTTCCTTCTCCTTTCTTTCACTTTTCTTTTATATCCCATCTTCTCTCCATCTCTGATTCCTTTACCTTCTTCGCTTGGTTAATCTACTACTTTTCCACTTAGTATGTGCAAAGGAAAAGCTATTTCAGTCTTTCACCCATAATTTTGACATTTCCCATGATTCTTATAACACACAGATGCTGAATGAATGAATGAATAACTAGTGACAACCAAATGCCAGACATAGCTAGAAATTCACATTTGTCCTTTAGCTACACCTTATGCTTCTAGTTCACAGATGGTTGAAGAAATCATGAGTTTTGATGAAATTACTTGCCACTGGATAGCATATATCCATTTAAGTAAATTAATTTAAAAAATCTGGGAAAATACAGATAATAAAATCTATACTAATAATATATATATATGTATTTTAGATATTGGGTGGATATTACATCTATTTTTATATATATATATAAATAATATAGACAATAAAGAGTTTGTAACAGCACTTCAGTTCCTATTCCCACATTTTCAAAATAAAATATTTGGTCTTTATTTTGAAAGAACTTCAGGTTCCAACTTTCATATTTTAATTCTAACTACAATACATTCCAAATCTAAAATGAAATATAACATTACAAATAGGCATAATTCTGTCACAGGACCAAATTTCAGTCTGTCTGCTCTGCTTTTCCATATTACCTTGCTTTTACTTCTGTTTTCTCAACAGTATTTATCAGTACCTCAACACAGTTCTTCAAACACTGCAACAGTAGAAAGTATTTAATTAGCTTGCGTCCCAAAACTATCATTAATGCTATAGGCAATGTCTGCATTACTAAGTGATTTGGTGTCATAGGAGTAGAGCAGTAGATCCAGATGGTTGTTCTTGAGGCTCATCTCATCTCCACTGTGTGATTCAGAGGGTTTGCTTTAGATTAAATCTAAACTGGTCTCTTGGGCCAAACACCTCCTTTACGTATGCAGCTCTGAGTTTGCTGAAGAGGAAAAAAGTGTCACCCTGGAGGGCCTTGTGGTACTTCAGCCCACTGCAGTGCTCTGGAACCTAACATGAAAACACTCACATGGCTTCCAGCTGGCCCTCTGCTGCAAATGGTCAGACTGGTTTACAAGGGAGAGGGAGAAGCTCTGCTGAAACCCCACATTGGGTGAGTTAATGAACAACTGCTATAATAAAGTAGGAAGAAGTTTTTGTTGTTGCAAATATTCTGAAATTCATAGCTTGTAAGATAAAATCTGGTTAAAAAAGTAATGATCTGGGACTGAGTATGCCAATTCAAAGCAAAACTGACTGAACTAGGACGTGTGAAAACTGTGCCTACAGGTGAGCTCCTTGCCATTTTACTTTTTTTAAGAGAACTTCTGCATTTATTGTGAAATTCCTACATTATGGCATTTTTGCTTTTGGGAAGCAGAGAAATCCTACGGCCCTGAGCTGAGGATGCTTCAGGTAGAGGAAATTCCTACAGAAAGACAAATTCATAACTTTTGAAAATAGCCTTTCCTCCACATTCAAGCCTTCTTTTTGCACCCTGCACTGTCTACTTTTTGGTATCAAGCACAGGAATGCAAGCACCGCCAGGTGGGCTAGGTGGTCTTCTGATTTCGCTTTCTGTATTTCAGCCTGCAAAGTCCTCCATGGAGTACTGAATTTCATAGATTCTGAAATAAACACGAAGTTTAAAACTGCACCATTGTGTCTCACGTAGGGTGCAGAGAAGCGTGTCCGTGCACAGTACAGACACAGGATGACCCTGCAGTGCTCTTAACAAACCATACAGAATACTGCAAGAAACCACTGCTGTCATCATTTTGTAGGGGAACTTAAGGAACACTTATAATCAGTTTCACCAATAGGATACCCCTTTTCATGGAGACTGAGTTTATTTTCAGAAATTTCTGCAATCACTGTGCATGTCTCACCTTGTTCACTTTCTGTATGCTGCTTTTAAGTTCTAGGAGATGGCAATATCTTGCCTTCAGTTGAGAGACAAGAGTGTGTCACTGTAGATGAAGAACTGAAGCAGTGATATGCTTGAGAAAGGGGCCCAGAGTGGACATCTGCTTTCAACAACAGAATCTTAAATGAAATACAAGGAGAAGAACTACTTAAGAAAAGAGGAAATGAAAGGTAGGAGAGACAGAGAACAGTATAAGAAGATAAAGAGTTACCATATGGTGCTGCTAACTCCTGTGGTAACATTAATTGGACATTCCAGCCCAAGCACTTCTGCATTTTGTAGTCCAGCTGTTAATGGATTATTGATTTATTTTAGAAGGCTTATCCTACCCACCCTAATTCCCTGCTTATTGCCTCCTTAAAATGCTTACATACCCATTTCCACACTGAAGTAGGGTTCTTCCACAAAGGCAAGGAGATAAGTAAATCTATTTTGCTTTAACCTTTAAGCATGGTCTCAGAATCAAAAAGCAAGATGGGTCACCTACATCCAGGAACTGCACTACTGACCAGTTCCAAAAGATACTCAAGGATATGCAAAAGCCAGGGTTTGATCAAGAGCCTCTGACAAAAATCTGAGACACCACCTTACCCCCTTCCAATGATACATTTTACACTTGTGCCTTATAACATGAAGACAGCTTTTTGAAAGGCAAACTCACAAGGCCATCAGTAATGGGTGTTCAAAGTGACAACAAGCCCAAGGAACTTCCGTATAAAACAGTTACGGAAATATTGTAGAAATAATACTACTTAAATTATAGTCTTATCTTTTCACTGCTCAGCAATGACAAGTGTGCAAGAAGCACTTCAGAGATTTAACCAAATTGTGAAAGGTTGTGGTGGTTACTGTCCCTGAACCAATGGAGGGGATACATTCCTCTAACCCTTAATGAGTCCTCACTTCACTGCCACTGGCTTTCCACCTGGATGTTCCTTTGTTTCCTATTGGTAAAAATTATAATAAAAATGATGAGTGGCATTTACCAGTGTGAGGCAATGAAAGGCAGGTCGAATCCAGCTGTTGAAAAGGACTTTTGAGAGCACTCTGCTGGACCTCCATGAGTGTCATATCTTGTGGGGACAAAACTGGCATCATCTAACTGGTCAAAGGCAGTGTCATCATCATTGTCATGTCTGATGGTCAAATTTACTAGTGCAAGAATAGGGCTATAAAGAACAAGGCAATCAATCTTGGATGGTTTAGGGAAAAAGTCACTAAATATTTTTGACAAAAACAGGAGGCTGAGTCATCTCAGAATTATTTCTAAGGTCTTTGTCAAAATTTATTTCATCTTCAAGTCCTTGACCTTTATACTATACATGCAGGCACTGTTAATTATCAACTCTGTAAATTTTATTTTTCTTCCAGATGTGGCTGATATTTTCTTGTTGTGGTGGTGTAGACCCTCCCTGCCTTGGGCCTCATTGCGATATCAGCATCAGCCATTGTGTTCTTGCCTAATCACAAAATGCAGTGGACTGATACAGCTTGGTACTTTCTGATCTTGATTAATCACAGACTCACAGAATCATTTTGGTTGGAAGACACTTTTAAGAGCATTGAGTCCAACAGTTCACCCATCACTGCCAGGTCACCACTAAATTATGTGTCTCAGCACCACATCTACACATCTGTTAAATACTTCCAGAGATGAAGACGTCACCTCCCTGGGCAGCCTGTTCCAATGCTTTACAACCATTTCTGTAAAGAAATTTTTCCTAATATCCAACCTAAACCTCCCTTGGTGCAACCTGAGGCTGTTTCCTTTTGTCCTGTCACTTTTTCTTGGTAGGAGACCAATCCCCACCTCACTACAACCTCCTTTCAGGTAGTTGTAGAAAGCAATAAGCTCTCCCCTGAGCCCCCTTTTCTCCAGGCTAAACAACCCCAGTTCCCTCAGCACTCCATTCATTTCGTGGCAGGCAGCATGATGGCAAGTATTGTCACTGATTACTTACAAGAACATGGCATTAATCCAAACCCCCATCTTTCAGGAGAGTGAGTCTGTGATAACTGGTGTGATTGGAAAGCAGGAGAATATCAGGTGGATGCTGCAAAGAGCTCGACTAAGGATGGGAAAGATAAAGTTATAATTTGTAAAATGCAAGGTACAGGTTTAAAAGCAGCACATGAAATAAAGTAACAAATGGAAAGGTGAAGAATACACAAGATGAAACAGAGGGATGTAAATTTACTGAACTGTTTCTATCTTGGAAAGTAGCTGCAAAAACAACTTATGGAAGCTCAATTAAAAAAAAAAACCCAGAAGTTAGGAGAACGTGTTGAAATTATGTTAATGCAAGCTCTAAATGCAAAACCCCTTGACATAGTTCAAATTAGAAATCTAAGTTTCCCCTGAAGACTGGGATGGTAAAATTTTGAATGATTCAGATAATATCAGCTCAGACAAAATTAACCCCCCTGCACACTTGTCTAAGCCTCCCTAATGCACAATTTTTAAAACATAACAACTATTAAAACAGAAGAAACTACCAGACCATGGGGTGGTATGGAAGACTGCACTAGAAAAAAGACAACACTTGATTCAATCCAAATGGCCACTTTGCAGGAATGTTACAGTCACAAGACTGAAGAAACTGAGACAGAGTATTTGTGGCATGTGTGCTTATCCAGAGGGGATAGATTTTTACTAAATAGTGATGAATCAAATGGATATTGGGGAATGGGTGTCTTTCTAAATGTTGGCCCCAAAACCCCAAATGCATCTGTTTCAATAACAAGTAGAGTGGCAAATTGGGCTGGAGGAATAGACACACTGGGGCAAGGAGAACCACCCATCAAACCTCTAAAAACTCTAACAAAGGCTGCCTGCGTACAAGCTGTGCAAGAGGTTTCTCTTCATAACATTCCCATCTCAAGAATCATAGAATTTACTACGCTAAAACCATTAGTCAGGGGAGTCCTGGGTGTACTTAAACCTCATCTCGTTAAAAAGCAAAATGAAATTAGAAAGGACAGAGAACAAAATGCTTTCTTAGCCCAAGAGGATGATAATGCTGCCTGAAGAGCTGGAAGGGTTCTCCCTACTTGGGCAGAACTGATGCACAACATCGTAAGTCATGGGCAAGAGATGGGACGGAATGGTGTATCCAGTGGGACAAGCGGTACAGGGCAAAATGTTAGACAAATTAAGCAAATATGCCAAAGTGGCTCTCGGGAATGGAGACCCCTTAATAAACAACCAAGGATCCAGGCTGAAAGGAATGAGTTGTGGAGACATCTGGCAATGGGTATTCCCAAAGTTGCTATTAATAAACAACGGACTGGAAAAATTGCCTGATAGAAGCCTTCAAAAAGTGAGGGGTAACACCACCACCCAATAGTTCTCTCCCTCGCCTAGCCCTCAAGGAACCTCCCAACCCTTCTTTTCCTCCACAAAGGGAACAAAAAAATTGCAGAAACTTAATCCAAAAAAACCCAGATATACCCCAGGCAGCTATTGGGCCTTCTTGCCCAGAAAGTCAATGTTTACTAATGGATAGATAATAATGGCCTATATATTTTGATTCCAGTTGGTCCTCGATGACAAATGGTAAAATTCTTAATTGATATGGGAACACAAATATCAATATTAACACACCAGGATGCCAGGAGGCTAAGTATACAACTTAAATGGCCAAGTGTTAAAATTACTGGAGTAAGTGGAGAAAGTGTTATTTGCCAAAGTGCAAAAGTTAATTTCTGGCTCTCGGGCAAGAAGCACATGTTGTCTACTCACTTTGCAGTTAAAGATCACAGTGAAAATATTTTGAGTGTTGATGTTTTGAACAGCCAGACCTGGCAACTGCTCGATGGCAGTGTGTGGTCCTTTGGTTCAAATGCCAACCCTAACCCTGATAGAAATTAGGAGGCTACAGTGCCTGTACTCTGCACAGCCCCTGCACTCCTCAATTCAAAGGTTACTAATGTCCCAAAGCATCCAATTCCTGCTATGGCACAAACTGGAATTTCTGAAGTAATAGATTTTGAAAAATGCCAAATTATGTCCAGGACCCACTTCCCATATAACTCACTTGTTTGGCCCGTTTGGAAACCAGACAAGAGGTGGCATTTAACGATTGATTATTGGCACTTAAATGCCAACACAGTCCTGTTAACAGCTGCAGTACCCAGTATGGCAACTTCAACAGCCACACTACAAGCAGCTGCACATCCATGTATGGCAGCAATGAAGGTGAAAAATTTGTATTAAGTTGAGAAGATATACAATACACCTTTAATAGACATCCACAAGGATACACTCACCCAATTGCTCATGCTGGGCTTGTTGAACTTTCACAAACAATCTCATGTCTTCATGATGTGAAACTGTACCAATGTATAGATGACGCTGTAACTGGAGGGACTTCCCCTGAAATGGTGGAGGAAGGAGCAGCAGCAATGTGACAGGCTCTACACAAAGCAAAATCTGAGATTCCTTCCCAGAGATGTCAGGGACCAAGTAGAGAAGTAACATTTTCAGGAACTTGGTGGATTGCGGGTAGTACGGCAATTCCAGTGGACACATTAAAATAGACAATTTCAGATGCTCCAATCTAGAAAAGAATTATAACAGTTTATGGGAACTTTAGGATACTGGAGGAAATATGTACCTGCATTTTCTATCATTGCCCGCCCACTGTATTCACTTTTACAAAAAGGAAAACGGTGGAGATTGGAACCAGAACATGAAGAGGCAATCAAAGCACTAATACAGGAATTAAAAATATATCAGTCACCAGGACCAGTACACACCCACAACCCTATTATAGCTGAATGGGCTTTTGCTGAACATAGTACTTACTATAATCTGTTCCAAACTGGCCCTGATGGACCAAAGAGACCTTTATTATTCAGCTTAAGTGCATTTAAAGAAATAGAACAAAGATATTTTGAGTGGGAAAAGGACATTTTGTCTTTAGTTTGAGCAGTTTAACAAGCTGAGAGAATACACCAAGGACAACATGTTCAGACTAGAGGGCCATTTAATTTGCTAGAAACAGTCCTGAAAAGGACTGCTCCCCCCAAAAGAAATTGCACCAAAAGCCACAACCAGGTAATGGCATGCCTGCCAGGTGGGAATAGCAGATGAAATGCAATTGACTGAAGGACATACGAAAATTTTCAAATTACAAATGTCTATAAACACCGACCCACTAGCACTAAAACTCCCATTTAAATCTTCACCAATTCTAGATGCATCTCCCCTCACTGAGAAAACACTGGCTGAGGGCATTTGATTTACTGATGCCTCAGCAAAGAGAGAAAATGGTTATATAAGGCTGCTACATTAGAAATTAACACCAGCAAATGAGTAATGGAAGAAGGTGAAAGTAGAGCACAAGTAGCAGAACTAAGGGCAGTGGTTCTAGCAGCACAAAACAGAGCAAACGTTAGCTATGTCAACTCCTATGCCCTATGGGCAGTTACCACCCAATGATTTTGAAGCCCTAAATTTGGAATTGCCCTACTCTGGGTTGGTGATTTGGGAGTGCTTTTGTTGTTTAAATTAAACTGATTTTGTTCCCCCAAGCTGAGTCTGTGTTTTGCCCGTGACCATAACTGGTGAGTGCGCCCTCTCTGTCCTCTGTCTCAACCCTTAAGTCATTTTGTTGTATTTTCTCCCACTGGAGTGAGAGAGTGGCTGTGGGGCGCTTGGTTGCCAGCTGGGTCTAAACCATGACATCCCCTTATTTCCTGCACCCCTTACCTTATCATTTCCAATCTCTCTATAAATCATCCCAACTTGAGTGTAGTTCAATTCTTCCTTACATACTTCCTCCATGCAGTAATTAATAAGGTGAATCTTGCCATCAAATCAAACCTTGATAAAGCTCTGTTAAACTCTGCTAAATTCCATCAAATTTATAAAACTGTCAAATTATCATTCTATCTGAATAAAACATAGTGCTGCTTTTCTATTCTAAGTAAGGTTCATTCCACTCATTCCTCATCAAGCAAGAACCTAAATCAGGATTCTGCAACAAGCAGTTTAAACACTTATCCACGATACAAGTTTAGAAGAAAGAAATCAGTGATTTTTTTCTAATTCTTTTCTGAGTCACTATTATAATAATGGAAAACCCTACTTCCTAGATCATTGCTTTCACATAAAAGTATTCTCGGCTTGAGAGGTCATGCTCTCTAAATAATATGTACATAAAAATTAATCTTCTCTCCTTGAATAGAAACTGTTATAAATTTAAAGGCAATGCAATAAAATGCCACCTTGATACTAATTTAGCTAGAAAACATTTCTCAATTTACATCAGTCGGTGTTAAAATGTCAGCCATTATGATCTATAATATCATCTATAGATCAGCATGTTGCAGTTTGTTAAAAAGGCAGTGATCTAGTCTGTGAAATCATTTGCTGCTCCAAGTCTCATTTTAAAATCTACTTGATCTGAGCATCAGTAGTTTGCTCTTAAAGAGAACACTCTTTCTGTCCCTGGAGAAAGCTGGAAATTTCCCCAGAAACAAGTCGGGGAAAAAAATGGATGGTGAGGCTCCTATTAGTCGGGATTACTGCCCTTAACTGATTGTCTGCCACCTCTAGCATGGTAAGACAACTTTTTACCCCCAGGAGAATGAATCTCAAGCTTTTTTTAGAGCTGTTGACAACAGCCTTTTAATACCTGCAGAGATATCTTCATACAAACAGTTGCATTAATGAAATTTAATAATCCCATCCATGTTATGCCTCATATGATCAAATCAAATCCCTATTCTACTTCCAACAGTAAGGAAATAAATTATATTATTGTATTTATTTATCAAATGCACCACTGGCCTGATACCTCTAGGAAGATTCTGGTTTTGGTTTGGTTTTTTTTTTTTGAGGCTTTTATTTTGTGGCTTTTCCATCAAATTTAACAGCTGTAATGACAGAAAATAGTCAGGATTTGTCTAAAAGAGAAGTGTCATCATACCTATCCTCAAAAATTAGTTTTTCCAGTATGGATCAAGGAAGAAGTTCATATTACAAAGGTAGAGGTGCACTTCTAGAATGTAGGAAGAAAGGGAATATATTTGGGACAAAATAGGGTATTTTCTTTTTGAAATGCATTATCAATGATGAAAAAAATTTAAACCCACTTTTTGTACAGCAAAACCCAGCCTCGTTAGAAGCAGAAAGGTGAACTGCAGAGAAAATACAAACACAGGAGAAGACTGTATGCACAAGCTGTGAAAGAAACAATTATTTCTCATTTTATATCTGTTTATGATATATCTTTACCTATCATTTACCCTCTATGAACTTTTTTCTCTTTTGTAAATGCTATGCCAGGCTTTACTATAGCAGAGTTGGGAAAGGGATTAAAAAGTTTATTTGCAGTATACCATGGAGTTTTGCTGACAGTCTCATAGCAACAGCAAGTAAAATGCATTCCTTAATAGACCACCTCAGTTGAAAAGCTTTGCAGTTGCTTTCATTCATCTGATTTTGATCCAGACAAATAACTGAAGTTGTCATTATCTCCCAGAGGTGTAAGAATGCAGAATATTAATGATAGGCCTGGAGAGCATTGCTTTCATGCTGTCCCCAAATGCTTTGTTGCTAGAAAACATTTGGTTTGTCAACTTCTAACACACAGCTACTGAAACTGAATTATCATGCTCTTCTGACTTTTATAACTATAGAAAATATTTTTTATCTACCTATCTTCTATGCCTCATATTCTTAATTCAATATCCACAAATGAATATTAAATGTCAAAAATATGTAAAATATTCATGGACTTTAGAAAGCTAAACACTATGGTGGTAATGAATATGTTATTGAATCGGAGTATTTGAAAATTAGGGACTTGGGATCTAAAGTGGGAAACAGATATCTGTCAAGTGAATCACTTGTTAAAACTGGGAAAATATTCTTATGTAAGGTCTCTCCAAAATATTCACCTTTAAGAAAAGTATTTACTGGAACATAGAAAGGAATATGTGCAGGACTAATGCAGAGACCTAGTGAATGACCACACGCTGTCCCACTACATCCAGATGACATTATGGAAGGGTTTTATTTTTGACCCTAGAAGCTGTAGAGCTGGAGACGAACCCTGGTAATTTTCTCAAGTGAATTATTCTGCTCAGGTTATTAGTATAGCCTCCATAGGTCTTCTTTAGCAAGACAAAGAGCTACTGGGATATGCATCTTCAGCACAGAGAAATAACATAGAATAAAAATATGGGTGCAATGGCAGGCAGTTACAGTAGAGAAAAATAAACAATATGTTATGCTTTTAAGGACTTCAGAGGACTTTGCTCTTTAACACAAATGTCTTGCACATAGAACTGCAAAGTAATTAACCCCCCTTAGGTCCCCACTTAAGAAGTGGCTTCTATATGCTTCTATTGTACAAATGTCCCGTGAAGTACCACACAGATGGAACCAACAAGGTTTTTAAAAAAATACTTTGGAAATCCAAAGAACACCCTAAAGAACCATAACTACTTTAAAAAATATTTAGTCAACTCACAGAATTCTGGATCAGTTTGAAAGCCGTCCAGATACACTGTTATTTGCATATGAATTTTCAGTAAGATGCTGTACCAGGATAAATTTCTCCATGAATGAACAACTTAATTTTATTTCTCAGGGCTTTCTTGTTTATAATTACTTATTACTGATCAGCAGATATAAGTTCCAGGAGCCACAGATGCCCCAAGCTCTGCTAACACTGCTTATCTTTGACAGGATTGTTTGATGAGTTCATTACACACAGGATGCTGAAAAATACCTAGTCAGCTCACAGTTTTTCATCAGGTAACTCCATCTCAAGGTGTTATAGAGTACATTCATCCAGTATTGGCAAGGTAGGCTCAACCATGAGTTAAGAACTACCATCTGCATCAGCAAAATGGATGTAACTTTATCTTATATCCCACTCTTGTCTATGTACACAGAAAATAAAAGCAAGCACAATGCTGACCTCCTGTTTTAGAATGGGGAACCTGAATATTTTCTTACTCGACATTTCATTTTCACCAGTGTAAGAGCAGATTTCAGGTCCTGATAGCATAAATTTGTTACATTACTAAGCACACTAATTTGCTGCTCCAGCAATTTTTTCACCTGCTGTTCTTTATAGATAACCTGTGAAAGTTGTCTTACTTACCAAGGTTTTTTGCATTTTTTTTTACTTGAGAACAAAATTACATTACAATAATGAGTGTCAGAAGTATAGGAAACTGATATGGATCAACATCAGACATACATGCATTTGGTATTGCAGAAAAATCTGAAAAGGTTTTGTCCCAGAGCCTCTGAAAACAGTAAAGAACAGGATTCCTGACCATTCACAAGCTATTCAAACCTCAGATACTTTATAAACCAACTTTGTTTTTCACAAAAATCTAAATATTCATTAACAGAAATAGGCACCACCCTACCACAGTGGTAAGCTGATGGGCACATTCAGCATAATTCTGCTTTGGCATTCATGCTCAGCTCATTCATGCTGTTTCTATTATTAAACCATTGTAAAGTCTAGAAATCTGGCAGGCTGTGTTTTGGATTTAATATTTAACAAACACTTTGAAAATGTCATAAAAGCTGCTTTTTGTCTTCCTGAAATGATGCCAGTCCAAGAACTGTGGTCAGCAAATAAGTCCTATAGATGCTGCAGCTTAAGGTCTTTGGTATTTCTGGGATTATTTCAACTATTTATTTTGCGGTTTCATTGATTGCACTATTCAAAAACTGCCGTCTATGGTGGATGCTACAAATCAGATCATATGCAGAATTTTGTGTAATATGAAAAAATAACCCTATATATTTAACTTATCATAAATTTCCTCAGTGCTTTTAGAGGATTGCTTCCTGTAAGAAGGATCCTGAGAAGTAATATCACCGAGCAGCAAGTGACTGGAAGCAAGAACAGTAGCCAGTCCTGGGGAAAACAATTCAGAATTTTATTTTGTTATTATATGTGCTCATAAACATTACAGGGAGTAGGAATGAAAAAGTATTTATTAAAAATAGAGAATTTGCTCCCCTAAATTGTATCTTTTTGCACAAAAGAAACACAAGCTGTGTCTTTTCTGCAGTACGTTTTTCTATCGCTTCAGCTGCATCACTGTTGATGAATCTCTTTAAACTCTCGTATGTTTGGCCCACCAACATGGAGCCATATTAAAGATTTGGAAATCCTCCTTTCCGCAAACACTGAAGAGACCCAGAGGCTTTGTGAATTCACCTTGACTTTTCATCCCATGTAGAGAGATTCCCAAATAGCACAGAAATTACATAATTGTACCCTTATATAAAGCTTTCTTACTCCCTTGACACAGAGATATATTGAGGAAGAGAAAACTAATAAGCTTTGGCTAAAAAACTTGTTTATAAAAGCTAACACCAAGCTGCTTTTGGTTTTGCTTCTTAGCTCTTGCCCACAATTCATCTCTGACAGTCTTTTCTTTCCTAATAATGAACACAAATTCAGTAAAAATTACCTTAAATTGTGGCCAGAAGCAAAGAAGAGTTCTGGAGATTTACTGTGTGGAAAAGTGAGGAGAAAAATAAACTACAGATTGTAGGGGTAAAAGCAGAGAATGTGTCTGGAGACTTAATTGCTTCATTTTCATTATTAAAATTCCTGCCAAAATGTCACTATAAGCTAAGACTCTCCTTTGGTCCTGGCTCACATTAAATTCCCATCAACAATATTGTCATAATGACAACAATATCTACATTCTGTCGCACACAGAGCAATTGGCCTTTGAGGCTCCAAAGTATGCTTTGAACTTCACTACCTTTTTTTCAGGCACAGAAAACATGAGAGCAGCCCATGTTTTCCATCTACTAAAGATGTAACACATATTTTAAGAATTACATTCCCAGAATTTTTGGTTTATATTTTCTAACAAAAAAAAGACAAATGTTGAATATTTCCACTGAAAAAGAAATAATGCCTATGTACTGTAGTTCTCTTTGTTCACAAAAAAATTCAAAGGGAATTTTGGAGGAACTGAACCAGCAAACAGAATCACAGAATCATCTAGTTGGAAGAGACTTTTAAGATCACTGAGTCCAACCATACACCCTGCGCTGCCAGGGTCCCTAAACCAAGTCCCTCAACATCACATCTACACGTCTGTTAAATGCTTTCAGGGATGGGGACTCCACCACCTCCCTGGGCAGACTGTTCCAATGCTTCACAACCCTTTTGGTGAAGAAATTTTTCCTAATGTCCAACCTGAATCTCTCCTGGAGCAACTTGAGGCTGTTTCCTCTAGTCCTGTCACTTGTCACGTTGAAGAAAAGTCGAACCCCCACCGCACTACAGCCTCCTTTTAGGTAGTTGTAGAGAGCAATAAGGTCTCCCCTCAGCCTCCTTCTCTCCAAGCTAAACAACTCTGGTTCCCTCAGCCACTCCTCATAAGACTTGAAACAGCCTAAAATGTATCATATTACTTTCTCTTCATTTTAATTTCATTTTCTTTCTCTCTTCTCAATAAGCAATTATAATGTAAAACCTCAGTAGGCTACAAGTGACCACATGCATAACGTGGACCTGTTTTGAAAATGGGGGTTTTATTAGGTAGAAAATTCAAAATGACAAGTGGAATACAAATAGAATTGTGTAAAAATAAATGCCTAGCTTATTCCACCTCAACTGGTGCAACACCACAAGCAAGATTACTGATGAATACTTGATATTTATTTGAACTAAATGTAGATTGTTTCACAATTCCTGGCTAGCATAAAGGTACCATTACTAAACAAGGAGAACAGCTATAAAACTGAAATAAAAAGTGCTTCCTTATTTTAACACTCACCTCCCGTGAATACTTACAAACACCATTTGCCAAAGGCTCAGTGTTTAAGACTCTGGGGCTGACAATGAGAGAAATGGAAAGGGAAGAAATCCTGCTATGTTTGTGTTCAACAAAGAAAAAGCCTCTGGCACAACATGAGCATAACGGTGGACAAGCAGGACAGAACTGGCTACAGGCAGGAGTCAACAGTCTGATACTCTACGAGTTGTGTTTGACATGGTTTCCATAGTGGAGAGATAAGAAGCTTTGTGAAAAGCTCCCCCGGCTCCAGTTCGTCCCCGCCTCTGGCCAAGGCTGAGCCCATCAGCGCCTCTGCGAATAAACGTATTTAAGAGAGGAAACCGGTTTGGCAGCAGCCTTTGTTTGGGAGGTCTCTTTTGTTTTGGGGAGGTAGGACAGAGGGAGAGACAGCCATGCGGTCACCAGGTTAGTGAGGAAGGGGTTGGGGAGCCCTCCAGAGCAGCCTTTGCCTTTGGCCCATGGCGAGTGGGCAGGCTCAGCCTTCAGAGATCACCAGTGGAGAGAAGGTCTGTCTGAAGCCTGTGGAGAGGCCCACGCAGGAGCAGGGCACCACTCCCAAAGAAGACCATGACTCTGAGGCAGATCCATGCTGGGGCTGTTCATAGCTGGGAGGACCACTGCCAGCAGAAGACAACCCCGTTACCTGGAGTTGTTCATGGAGGACTGTCTCCCGTGGGAGGAACGCCACATTGCCACAGGGGAGTACTGTGAGGAGGGTTTCCCTTCAAGAGAGAGCAGCAAGCAGCAGAAGCGGCATAGAGCAAACTGGGACCGACTGCAACACCCATCCTCTGCCCCACCCTGCATTTACGTGGTGGGGAGGAGGTAGCAAAGCTGGGCCCAGGTTGGGTGAAAGGTGTATTTGAAATCCTGTTATTTTCTCACTGTCCTACTCTGATTGGATTGGTGATTTGGCAGTTTGAATTAAATTGATTTTGTTTCCCCAAGTTGAGTCTGTCTTTCACCTGTGACCATAACTGGTGAATTGAGACCTCTCTGTCCATTGTCTGGACACTTAAGCCTCTGGTTGTATTTTCCCCTACTGGAGTAAGAGAGCAGCTGTGTGGTGCTTGGCTGCCAGCTGGATCTAAACCACAACACTTGTGAATACTTTTTTTCCCAGGAGATTAATTTTGTACTTTTTATTTCCCCCTTATTTTTAATTTCAGCAATGAATCACTTTACTTCAAAGAGGATGTTAATATACAGATAACCCCTATCCATAAAAGCATGCACTTTGACAACAAAAATACCACAGCATTAGCACAGGCTGTTTTTGAGCAAAACTGCCACTCACAGGCGGGGTGCCATGGGGAAGCGGAGCAATGGCCATTCGGCCAATCATGTCACCTGGACCAGCATGTTGGGAACAGCATCCTTTCAAGCAAGAGACCTAACACCACCACTCATCACATCTGCTCAACTACAAAGGGGGCAACTGTGGGAAGTAGAGACAACCTCTTAACTACCTCAGCTGTTTGGTTCACACTTCTACTGCCTCAGAAATACAGAAAAACGAGTCATCTGTATCTCATAGAAAAGTAATATTGTGAATACAGGAGTACCACCCAGAGACGCCAACAATATTTAATCAGTTGGAAATGGACTTGAGTAGCTCTATTTACATGCTGATGTCTTTCAAATACCTAAAACACCTATTAGGTTTTAGATTTAGTTATCTAATTTTGGAATTTGAAATATTTCTTCCTGTGACTTGTCCAGCTTCCAAGTGAGGAGAGACCATTCAAATAAATCATTAGATAATTCTTCATTGACTTGAAAGCAGGAGACTTGAATTTTTATGAATCAGCATTAGCACATATTATGTAAGCATCACACAGTAATATCCATATGGTACTCTACCTACAGATGACATCTCCACCATGGAAAAACAATTTTTCTCCACTGGGTGTTTTCAACCCCATTTCCAGCTGTGCTGCAGCCAGCTAATATTTGTGCTCACTCAAATCAGCAAACTTCTCAGCAAGATACTGTCTCCCTAGTAGTTCTGTCCCCTGGGTCTATGTAGATATGGCAGCAACGTGACTACCTGCATTAGGGGTTAAAGACTTCTCACTTTAAAAAGCAACACAGTTTAGCCTTTGTTGAGGCTTTTTTTTTTTTTTTTTAAATAAGGCACCAGGAAGGGACCTTTCAGTTATCCCTGCTCTGATGCTCTGAGGAAAGCTGTGCAGTGAAGAGCTCTCAACTAACAGCTCACATTAGGGATCAAAGAGAGAGGTAAAACTAAGATGACCATGAAAGACAGCCTTCAACAAAAAAAGCATAGGTAAATATACAGGTATGACAGCACTTTGGGGTCAAGTTGTGGGAAGCATGAAAGCAAGGGAAGAGCTTTAAGAAGTATTTCTGGATCTAGCAGACCCACTTATTGCTTAAACTCTGCTCATAAGTGACAGTCTCAACTTGTTAGAAACAAGACAAACCTGAACTGTTTGTAGAGGGGGATTAAGCAGCAGGGCAGATGCACCAGTTTAGGGAATAAAGATCTATTTGTAAATCACATCATAGAGCAAAAATCTTAGAAGTTAACATGCAGGCAACTCAAAGAGACCAGACTAAGGCTTGCTGAAAATCAGGAAAAGAAGGCTGTGATGATGGACTGAGAAGCACAGGTTAAGTTAGAAAAGTGAAGCAAGCAGCTGTAGACACAGGTCATTTCACTCAAGGAAAACAGTTTTGATCAGCTCAGAAGAAAGTGTTCCAGCTCTTTGTGGTGGTTTAGGATTTGGTGTGGTTTCAATAGCGGGGGATGGGGCTGGTGGCGTGGTCCCTTTTTGGCACATTCATTTGATTTGGAGGGGGTACTGCAGAAGAAACAACCATGCAGTCATGCAGGTAACTGAGGAGAAGACTGGGGAGGCACGCCAGTACAGCCATTTCCCTTCGGGCAGTGGCAAGTTGGCAAGCTGAGACCCTGCAACCCTCAGAGAGCACTGGCAGAAAGACAGCTGGGCTGCAGAGAGACAGAGAGGGAGAGCTGAGCTGCAGAGAGCCGGAAAGAGGCCCACAATGCAGAGAGCCATGGACCCTGAGAAAGGCTGTGACTTTGAGGAAGGTTGGCACTGGGTCACTTCAGCACTGGGAGAAACGATCCCAGCGGCAGACCTCCACGAGAGCTGGAGACACTCATGGTGGACTGTCTCCTGTGGTGTGGGGGGAATGTCATGTGGCCATGAGGAACTAAGCAGCATTTCTTGTGAAGAAGAGCAAGCTGCAGGAACAGCATGGAGAAAGAGCTGAGACTGACTGTGCCCCCATCCTGCATTCACCCCACCCCACCCCTGGCACCAAGTAGGGAGGGAGGTAGCAAAGCCAGGGCTGGGAAGAAGTAGGGGCGGGGGGGGGGAGGAGGGAAGATGTATTTAATATCTTGTTGATCTCTTTCCATCCTACTCTAATTTAATTGGTGATTTGATTGCAGTTTTGTTGTTTGAATTAAATTGATTTTGTTTCCCTAGTTGAGTCCGTCTTTTGCCCATGACCGTAAGTGGTGAATGAGCCCTCCCCTGTCCCTTGTCTTGACCCTTAAGTAGTTTGTTGTATTTTCTCCTCCTGCAGAAATAGAGCGACTGCATGGTGCTGAGTCACCAGCCGGGTCTAAACCACAACACTCTATTTACTTTTTTGTTTGTTTTGAAAGAAGTTGTTACCACATGGGTGGAAGGAGTATCGAGACCTCAATTAGCATGAAAATCTTTCTGGTGTGAAATCAGGAAGAGTGTGAAGAAGGTATAGGAAGATGTTATAAAATATGAGAAAAACAGCAATCAAACCATCTGATAAGATCTTTTGATAGCTCACGAGAAACTGATGGCTGGCCTTTGGGGAGGTTGGTCACTGCACTGACTTGATAGGGACATCCTGAAATTGGCAGCCACTTCTGCGGCCTCTGTGCAGGGATTCAAGAAGGACAGCACATCACCTCGGGTAATCTTAGTACTCAGGTCACTATGGAGATAGCTGACTGGGCAGGGAAAAAAAAAAGAAAAATTAAATAAATCAAGGGATACCAATACTTATGGTTTCTGATAAAATATTGTTACGTGTTAAACATAAATGGCTTTCAAATGCCAGTCCTTACAATAGTTGATATAATTAGGACATTCTGCCGCATTACAATCCTTAGAGATCTTAATCTTTGCAAGTCACTCAAAGACATGTTGCTTTATAGATATTAAAACCTGTGGTTGACAGGCAAAGAGGGCAGTATGACCAGGCATTCAGAGTATGATTAATACCTTTTAAAGAAAGATTAAAATCACTATAATCAACCTTTCTACATGGTTGACTGTGTCTTTAAAGTTCCAGAGAAATCAATAGATTTTCACTGAATGAGCTACTAAAACGGCCAACTGCAAGGTGTTATGTTAGATCTAATCAGGAAAAAAAAGAGGAAGACAAAAGACGCAGTGCTCAGCAGGAGTATTTGGAAAAGACTGACATTATAGTGAGCTCACCCAACAAAGCTTCAGAAGGCCTATGTTAAACACGGACATTAGTTTACTATAAGAAAACAAGAATTTTTCAGGCAGCACTAAGGTACTAGCACTACTGCAGCTTTTGTCGAGAGTTCAAGAGATACACCCAATATATTATGAGGACTACTAGCCTGAACATAGATGTGCAAAACAAATTAATCAAATTAATAAATCTATGCTGCAAGAGCAACCAATATTTGAATGAGCTGTGATAAGACTGTAAAGTAGGACTTTCAATACAATTGAAAAATAAAAAAAACTAAAATCAAAACACTCTGGATTTGACATAATTCAAGAATTTAGGTATTTGTTCCTAAGGAATAAATCTATCATTCCTATCTATCATTATAAAGCCATGTCTCAGCAAGAAACTTAGTTTTAAAATTCCAGGAAGAGCTAGACAAAACTCTGTTTACTAATGATGAAACCCGTAAGTGGTGGGATAGTGCTGAGATCAGATAGCTTGCTGACTCTAAGAAAAACCCAAACCCCCCACATTTCCAAACTAAATGTGAAGGGTTGAGGAACTGTTAGTTTGGACAGGGAGAAGGAAAAATATCCTGGAGGGGAAATTGCAGTTCCCTCTGGGGTGCACAGCAAAGAGTTTAACTTATTGGGAGAACAAGCACAGGAGTTGAGCAGCTTTAATTTTCAAAGATAATAGTCTTCAGGGAGGAGGGACACTAATGGCATACACTGAACAGATGCTAGGGATCACATACTGCAGATACCTACAGGGACATGTCTACACCCGAGTCACTCGCCCTAGGCTCTGTTTAAAGCCAAAGAAACAGGCAGTCTCCAAAAGGAATCCCAGTGGTTGTACCTATGAATGAATGAAGCACGGACTAATGGCGCATTTACCATCTGTACCTTTGTCTTTGTATACATATAACCGCTCCAGATTCACTTCCTTTGAAATTGGTATAATAAAAAGCACTAGAACTGTCACACCTTTTTCTCTTTATTAAAATAAACAGCATATGCATGAACATCTGTTAGTGTAAACAATTTTAAATACTTCTGACTGTATTGTCAATTACAGTTTCAATAACTGCTTCACTCTGGCAGCACTTGTTGCAATAAATATGAAATATTATCTTGAATTTTGGAACGTAAGTCATAACATATAATAAAAATACGAGGAATATTTTCCTTCTATCCGCGGAGCACACAGAGTTTAAAAACCAATTTTCAAACAACTCTGCGATGTGCCAAAAACAGCTAATGATTTAACCTCACTCCCTTGGTGCCTAATTAAAACAAGCCAAGTCAGTTGGTTTGACAGGGATTGAACACATACTTAGCTGGTGATTAAATTTCTGCTTTTGATGTCCCTTTTCCTTGCCAGTGTGGAGTTATATAGACTGTCCCTGATTTTTACAGTAAAACTAAATTAATAACTCACAGCAAGCTATATATTAACTTCATATCACCTCTTGTCTGTTTGTAGGTATCACCTAGGCCCACCACATTTTCTTCCAGATTATTTTCATTTCTTGTGGTGATGTAGGGCTTTTCTCTAATTTTAAAACTTGGTTGAAAAACTGCATCCAGAATCATTGCAGCCAACAGCATTTTACAAATATGTTTGCCTTCTGCAGCAAGTTTAGGACAGATAGTCCCAATTTGATATTTGAAATTCAAGCTGTGATGGTTAATTAGGATAGGTTACATAAGTTCCAGAGTATTGGGAGACTGAAAAACCTGTGCGAAAGAAAAAGCTCAAAAAAGGTGCAGAACTTTGAATCTCTGAGGGAAAGTTAACACATGAGGAACACAGTGGCACCACAGAACTTTTCCAGCACTTTCTTTGCTGGGGGGACATACGCCTTGCCTGAGGTAGAGCTGTAGGAAAGATGAGGTTATAAAAATTTTTTAACTCAGTGTGCCCTTAAATTGTTATTGTTTTACTCAGCCAGAAGATTGTTGTATGAAGCCAGCAGTACATTAGCACATTTCCATTCCATTTTTCAGTAGGAGGTGGTGCGCCACAGATAATCTGTGGTGTATGTTGGTTTGGGTGGATGCAATTTGACTACTTTCTGTGTTATCCCAACTTTGGTGCTGTTATTACAAGTGAAAGCTGATGCCATACTCATACCAAAATACTTTTTGTTAAGTAAAGCAGCTAATGAAGCCCATTTTACAGAAGTAAATTCTTATAACTTCTAATCAGGTCAAACTAAAAGTTCAAAAGCACATTTTCTGGAGGATGACCCTGTACTTATTGAAGCACACATTCAACTCACTAAATTCAAAAGTTCATCTACACAGTCATACTGCTATTTACGTAATATTTTCCTATCTAAACAAAATCACACACATAACTCTTGTGCAAACACTCAATATATTTAAAAATTTCTGTAAAGGTTCAAAAGAAATTCCATCAGATATCTCAGAAATTACTAACCATTGTTTCTTGGAATTGTTTACCTAATGCCACTGTTATCTTGCTAAATGAAATGGTGTTTATTGACATACAGATTACAAAAGCAATATCCACTGTGCTATTTCTCATAACCCACCACAGACCCAAAAGTCAGGAAACACAAATAACAGACTGTAAGTCATTGCCTGAACTGACTTGGCTGTTATGATATTGGAAAGGTACAAGTTGCATCTGAAGTCTGTCACTCCTCTGCATCCTTCCAATGTAAATTATTACTTTCTTCCATTAAAGACAATGACCTCACAGCAGCCCTAATTCACTGAAAACAGGAGGGAAGAAAGAAATCTATGATAGGAGCTCATGTAATCACAGCTTGGAGAAAGTAAATAGAAAATGACTGTTCACTGCCCAAGGACAGGAATTAGGGGCTACTTCAATGATCACGAAGCAGTTGAAAACAATCAAAAGGAAAGAGATTTTTTTCACACCATGAGATGGTAAATTGTGTAACACATTGCCATAGGTTGCACAGATGCCAAAAAGTGTATGGTTTAAAGGTGATAAGGGTATCACAGAAAAATGTAGGGATAAAGGTATCTATACCAGCTCTAGCTAAAAAAACAGAACAAAACAAAACCCCACCCAACAAAAAAACCCCCAAAAAACCAACAACAAAACCCCCAAACAAACCCAAAACCAAAAGAAAACAAACTTAAACTGCAGGACTCTTGAAACTGGAAGGATGTGTCTGGGAAACCTAGTGAAACATTACGTAAGCCTTGACCTAGACAAGTTAACTATTCTAATGTTCCCATGAGTATCAGGTCCAAAATACCCAGTGGCCAGCATAAAACACTAGTAAAGCAAAACAACAAAAAAGTAAATTCCATGTGAATTTCAATGAAATTTATATTCCCTGGTTCTTTGAAATTTAAATTAATTGGCTATGTATGTTAATATATCCAAACCATGTGGAAATAACAGCCCCTTTCAGGAAGAAAATCTTTCTTACTACTGCTCAGAAGCAATGGTTACATCGTACGTTATCAATTTAATGGTAAGATTACATGAGGCTGAAATATTTAGGAGAAATGTGAGCAAAATTAAAGTATGGGTATTAAGCAGAGTAGAGATTTAAGATTAGTGATATAAGTAGAGATTTAAAGGACCATAAATTAAATTATGCTAAGAAGTGATTTTTAAAATGGTTGATTTTCACCAGAGCACCACTGTATTCATGGCAAGAGCCTGGTATGCTCCTGAGGCAGCAGAAAAGATTAATAAAGTGGAAATGCTGAACATAGGGAGATTAATACAATTCTGATTAAAAGACCAACCAGTTTGAAAAGGTCATATCACCTGACTATAACATGTAAAATAAAGTTATCAATAATGCTAAAAGATTAGAAATTGATCTTGGACCCGGAAAGCAATCAAAGAACTTGCAACACCACCACAACACGAAGACGTTTAGAATTTCTTAGCCAAGTAAAAGGTGATGTCTAGCATTTTAATTTTGAACATACTGTTTTCCACACCTCTATACCAGGAGCCTTTCTTCCAGTGCTTGCATTGCTTCACGCTGGGAGGAAGAAGCATTTGGATTAAGTGGCAAAGCTGGACAACAGAGATAACTGCTAAGTTTCCAGGGTCATAGGATAATGCAGCCTGGAAGGAAGCTCAGGGACATAGCGAGACCAACCTCTGCTGAAATCTTCCATGAATACTAACAGGTTTCACTGTATCGCTGCTACATTTCCCCATGCTCTTTTCCCATGCTCACACTATTTCCCTAATGCTTTTCCTGCAAAATAACCATGACCAATTGCTCATATAACAATAGCACATTTTTAAAAGTAAATTTGCATCCTCAAGCCACATCCACTGTCCTGGCAGCAGCTCCAGCAGTGGGCTGACTCTGTGCAGGCACTGCTGCAGTGTCATGCCGCTACTTAAAGGGGTCCAAAAGCAGACAGTTCCACACTGCAGGAAAGCCACTGGCCACATCACACGAGAGCTCTGTGTCAGCACTGGCACCGTTCAACACATTCAAAGATGATTTAGCAGTGAATAGTGAGGTGGCAAAGCTTATTGATGATACAAAAAGTATCCTGAGTAATGAAAATGAAAGCTGACTGTGAAGATTCACCAAAGAATCTTCTGATTTCAGCATTGCAATGACAGGATAAATTCATCATCAATAACAAACACTACTGTGGAAACCAGCATTCTGTAGATCTAAGCAGTGATGAGCTCCAAATTAGATGTTACCCACAGAAAGAAATGCTGCAGGATGCAGTTTTTTCATTGAAAGTGTCATTGTTGTGCAAAGTGCCACTAGGCAAAAAAAATGCTATAATGTATTTGGAAAGGAACAGAGAAAAACTGCATTTTGCCACTCTATGAATTATAATATATATCATTTTCTGCATCTCAAAACCGTCCCCCCCTAGAGATACTGCTCAGCTACTGACTAGAGATTGAAGACAGCTTCTACAGCTTACAGAAGGGAGAAAACTGGTAGGGGGCATGGCAGAAGGCTATAAAACCATGAATTACATGGGGACCAAGCATAAATAAGCCACAGTTATTCACTGTTTTTCATGCCATAAGGCAGAGAGGACATCCAATAAAATTAACAGTCAGTAACCTCAAGTAATTCAAAAGGAAATATTTTTTTCCTAGTACATACAGTTGAAATTGAAAATTTTTTTACCTCAAGACTTCTGGCTGATTTTTCTGGGATCTGCCTCTTCGAATGGCCACTGACTATTGGACAGGAACAATCTGGACTGCTAATGTCATCCTAGGTGCATTGCTCATTTCAAGCTGACATTGTCTGCTCTACAGTCTCTTTTGAAACCCTGCTCTCCAAAGATGCACTTGGCTTTGTCCAGCCATACAACATGCTTCAACAACAGATCTGTCAAATCTGTAGTTGTATAATGTATTTTTACATTTCTTTTAAAAAAAGTCACTATTTTATAGTAGTAAGTTAATAGTCTGTTAATTAGATTTGCATTGATTTTTCATTCATAATTAATTTCCAGTGAACTTATTTCTAGAATAAATGAACTCCACAAAGCATATTTTCATTAATAGTCACTCAGTGTTTGAACTGGTCTGTGGATCTGATTTCCTGGCACTCCAGGCAAGCACTTTCTGAGCCAAACCCAGTGGTGGTGTCCGTGCTCAGTTCTTTGCAAAGTCCAGTGGTCAAGATGATTTCACCAAAACATGGGAGCAGCCAGAAACAAATGTTCTACATTTAACATGCATGCCTTTACAAGTAAGTGCAGATATACTCACTGTATTTCAGTCAGAGGCAGCAGCTCTAAAGAAGACTAGGCAGTGATGAAACAGATCCTTTTTTTTTTTTTTCACTATTGCACTATCTCAATAAATAGCCTACTACAGTGAAAACCACATTGGGAGCAAGCAATTTCTCCCATCAATGGCAAATAAATCTAAATACAATGCATCTGAGACAAAGAATTATATTAGAAATCGTAGTACTTTGGTGTTTAAATTCATTATATTGAAATAATGTTAAGCATGAGTGATCTCAGTCTCCAGTACTGTTAAAAACTCTACACTGAACCTAGTTTATTTCAAATTCCTACATTTTAGGAAATATTTAACTTGTGGGTTTTATATGGACTTAAAAAAAAAAAGCCATTTTTGTTTTCTTCTTCCTTTTGCTGCTGTTCGCAGATGGCAGAAAAATACTAGAAATGAAGATAAACAGTATCCAAAGTGCATCAGAAAGATCAGCACCAACAGAGAATACAAAGCAAGAAATGGATGGAGCTAATACATCCACCACAGCACAGTGCAGTGCCATGCAGGAACACCAGCACCAGTGTGGAAGCAGCATCATTATGTTCATGTGCCATAACTCTCATGCCAGGATGTTTCTGGTTGTCCCAGTGAAAAGAACCAGACAAACCAGAAAAAGCCATCTCATTTCTGTGCAGAATAGACATGCCTGTGAATTATGCTGTATTCAGGGGCAAGGCTGGACCAAGATGCTCTCATTCAGGTTTGATTCAGTGAGTGAGAATTTTCTCTGGGTTCGAGTGAGGCCTCTAAGTTCAAACATGGGTAATGCACGATGACCTTTCAGATCACTGTAGAAAAGGAAACACTTTGTCATTGCAAAGTGCTTTTGAAAAGCAGCTACTGAACCTCCACACACCAAACAAAGTCTGTGGTCCTAGTGGAAACATATGGAAACTTTTCCACCTAGAGGCCAATTCTCCTGTTATGATCTGTTTCAGAGTTTGCAGAAGTTTATTGATACAGAGAGCATTAATTTCCCTCAGCAGCACCGGCTCAGTAAGCTCCATGTTTATGGTAAGGGTTTGTTATTTTTATTACATTGAAACTGCTGATAGACAACTAAATGTTATAACCAGCGACAAACAGCAATGAAGTTTTCTCATCTTTCCACACAATTGTCTCATTTCTTCTTAATGTCATTTCAATCCACGGTACCAAAACAGACATTACGGAAGAAAGAGAAACTTCAGAAGTTCTAGAATGAACTGCTTTATGTTGTAACTGATATTTGTTTAATCATGGAGTTCTAAGCACTGCATAATTAGGAGGGGCTGCCTTCCAGAAGACTGCTTCAGTGCTTTCTACCGTGGTAGAAATCAGTCTGGGTTTTTCTAAAGAGGTTTAACCACACAAATCGTGTAGACATTTCATCATAAACAAGGCACAGAACACTAAGAAAAAAATAACAAGTATATGAACAAATCCTGTTACAAACCAAATTTTAGCCATAATTATCCCACAGAAGTAACATTTAGTAATTTTGTATGGTCCTTTGCATTTGTAAAATCTCAGTTAGTTTTTGGATAGTCATTAGTCTCATGACTCCTCTTATTTCCCAAATATCACTATCACCAGGAGAGAGAGAATTTTCTTATGAAACAGAGCAATTTGTGCAGGGACATAAATTCAAATTATAAATTTCAAAAGATAACCTCCTTGACTCTGTTCAAATTAATTTGTCATTTTCCACTTTCAGTCTGTAAACAAGGCTACAGACTGAACTAAATGGATTGTCCCCTGAGGAAACGTTCCAGGAAATAGAAGAATAATAGAAATCTTCAAAATAGTAAAGAGTGCTGATCACCAATTATGCCAAGTAGATGAGAAATAGAAAAGCAATAACAGGAGAGGAAAAAAAGGTTCTTCAGATACAAATAAAAAATAGGAAGAATGTGGGACTAGCCTTCACTGAAGATGGACTAAATAATTTAGCATGGGTCCCCGCACATGAAGATGATATTCAAATAGGAATTCATGCATTTCAATATTCAATACAATGACAAAATTGGATACCCAACTCCATAAATCAAATTTACAAGGCTGCATTAAATGCTTGAACTCTCTGTACATCAAAAGGTAGGGAGCTGGATGTGACTCTGAGATCCAGCCAGCTAAATTGTGGGATGCCTCTGTTAGTCAACAGAACACGAGGAATTGAAGAACGCATGTGCCTAAAATTCACTCCTGTGATTTCTTGTGCATTTAGCTGTCTATGCCCAGTTGTCTATGAGAAATCAGTATTCAAAATCATTCTTTTATACACTGATACACTTTTTTGCTCAAACAACTGGTCCGTTTCTCTCATTAGAAAAGAAGTGGTTTCTTCCCGTGACAGACCTCCAGTTCAGCAGCACCATAGCTGGCCAGACAGTTTGGATCCCAAGCCCTCTAGAGCCATAAGTATTTAAAACCACAGCTTACGCACCTCAAGAATAGGCCTTTAACCAATCAACAAGCCCAGGAATAAGCTATAGAATAGCTGGAGTTCCCCCTTCAGTCTAGTAAAACAAAAACATCTAATTACTCTGTAAATATGTTCAGGTACAAACCAGGTAGGGAAAAAATGGTTTAAAATAGTAATGAATAGAACTGCAAATGTGTATTTACTACATTAGCAGATAAACAACTGACCATTAAGTAATTTTTTACTGGCAATTAAAAGGATAACTTTTAAAATGCAGCACTATGTAACAGCTTCCCAGTACAAGTAATAAGGATAAAAAAAAAAAAAAAAATACTGAGCCTCTAGGATATAGCTTGAAAATTTTCTAGGGGGAATTCTAGGTGTTGGCAGGTGTCTGGAGTTACTGACCCAGAGGTCCTTCCCATCCTCCATTCCTATGCTGCTTCTGTGTAGCAGGCTACCAGCAGTGTAGCCCAAGCATTTTAAATGACTGGAAGAGCCATTGAAAATATATATGTAAGAGCTGGGAGAGTAGGTATCAATTAATTCACAATAAAGCATTTACATAGATATTGAAAAATTATCCCATGATCTCAACCCATCTAACAGAAACTGCTGAGTACAAACAAATGCATAATTAGCATCATAAATCTGGGAGGGTGTCTGTGGGATGAACCCACTCATCCTAGCAGTCTACATTTCCAAGCTAAAAGAGAAAGTAGTTTCAGCCAAGGCTTAAAAGAGTGAAAGTAAATAATAATAATAATAAAAAAAAACCAACAGAGCTAAGTTTAAACTCCTAGAGTTACATTTAGGCACCATATGGTTGTATTTTCAAAAACACATGGATGATTTCAGCGTGCCAGCCCTATTAAAAGCCACTGGGTCACAGACACTTTAGAAACTGCTACCCAGCTGAGAGTGCACATCTCTCAGAATTCAGGTTTTTGTGACTTCACGTAATCATAGTTCTGCAAAATAACAAACAGTCTCTAAACAACTGTTGACAATCTCAAAAGCCATAATTTAATTTCCACTGACTGGCACCACATGTCAAAAGTTGCTCAGTGGTTCTGTCATGTGCCTGAACATGACAGCTTGCTAAAAATGTACTCTGCCACGTTGAATGCAGATCGGTGTATTCTTCCGAGACCTGTGCTTTACTTTTAAAATACTGTGATTGACCCGCAGAGTAGGCATAACCAACCTCAAGCCCACCCACAGCTACCAGCAGGTAGTAAAGGCAGCCCTTTGATGGCTATAAAGAGGCTGTAGAAGCACATATTGAGATATTATTTTAAATGACAGTTCAGAGGTTTGGGTTCAAAATTCGCAATAATTTTCATGAGAATTCAGCCCACACATTTTTCAGGCAACTGTGGACCTCTCAAGCAAAGTGTCTTCCACTGTGCTTTTTTGTTCAGTCAGTATTCTCTCCAGCCTCAGTGTACCTGGATCCAACCATTATGCCCAGCCTTAACTGGCTTCTTGATTTCAACATGAACAGCTAAACCACAAAAATGAGCAAACAGGACAGCTGCATGCCAGCCTTTTTTCCTTCACATTAGGTTTACTATAAACAGGTTTGGGAAACAGTGGGCTGCTCATGGATCTATATGTCCTTTGGAAGTGATCAGTTTTGCAGTTTCACTCTGAAATTTTGAGTTTCCTTGCCCCCATACATAACCTATCCAGTTATGTTTGAGGATTAAGATTCTAGTCCTTTGCACCATGTTCCACACCAGTAGGATTCACTTGGATAAATTTTGTGATTCTCTGTACCTTTCCCAAAAAAGCAAAATTTACAACTAAAGAAAACAACCTAAAAAATCATGTCATAAACTATTTCAAAAAGTGATTAGCTCATGCCATCAGATTGCCTTAGCAAGGCAACTGGCTAGAAAAGCACCAAATATAAATATAAATAAAATAAATATAAATCTTATTCTAGCTTATTTGATGGATTACCTTTATGTGATGAATTTAACTGAAAGGTAATTTCAGTTTAACTGAAAGGTTTTCCATGTCCTACAGGCTCGATCCATGTACAACTACAATGTCTCATGGGCACCTCAAATAATTTAATTAAACACCTTAGGAAAGAAAATTGTGCGTGATAGTATGTTTGAACAGCTGCTAATAGATTTGGGCATTTCTAGTTTATTGGCAATTTTCAGCTATCACAGTGTAAATTTTCAGAATTGCACAACTTTTTCCAATGGATTAATTTGGTTTGCTGTAAGAGGTTGTTTAGCTTTCATTAGCAGTAGATGCTTATTTTATTTTTGTTCAGGAACAAAAAAATGTAAACGTGCCCTTGTTTATGGTGATTACACTTTCATTCCATTTTCTTTCAGTTCAGCTGACTTGCAAAAAAATCAAACAACCTAGAAGTTTAATCACATATCCAATCTATCTGCACTCAGTCAAGCAGTGCAGTATTAACAAATTTGCCTAGTGTTACTCCCCCTTCAAACTGTCTCCAGTTGTAACCTATCATATGAAGATTTATTGAAGTGCAGAAATGCCCTGAGTAGCCTGAGCCAAGGTAGCTCTGGAATAAGCAGCAGAGCTGGTGCATCCCCTTGGCCCTCAGCCAGCCGATCCTGCCAAGTGGCAGGGCTCCTGCCCTCACTGGGTGCACCAGAGTGGTTTTGGGAAGGACTGAAGTTTTCACACCACCGCTGCAGTATGCTCTGCATAAGCACCCGTGCACTCAGAGGTCTTTGCATTTTGGTCCCTTGCAAAGCACAGGTCTGAAGACACAGAGGCCGTCAGCCTTCTTGGTCAGCAGCAAAGCAAAACAAGCTCCAAACACAGCTGAGTTTGGACTCCTCTCCCTCTCTTCCCCTGCAGATCTGCCACAATGACCAACGAGTGCTTCTCAACAAGAAGAAACATTGTGCTGGCATTAAAATCGAGACAGCAGCGTTTCTCCTGGGTGGATGCCCCTGAGAGGATAAAATGGAAAATGCCAAAGATGCAATTACACCCAAGAGTGGAGGCAATGTTTAAGTCTTACTGAAAGCTTTGATGTGTGAACTCACACCAGCAATCATCAAGCATTGATCTGCAAAATTGCTTCCTTTTAGCTGGGTTTTCAGGGTGATACTGAATTCCAGCTTGTAACCCAGGCCTGCTTTATGCCATGCTCGTTTAGTAAGGGTGAAGACAGTCCACGTAATCTACTGTTTATGAAACATTCTCAGATTAAAAACTCTTGGCAGACAAACTAAGAAAGAGTTCTGAAAAGGGCAGTGTATAAAGATTATTACGTTGATTCATCTAGCCCCAGGCCAGGCTGCAGTAGTAATTTCTTTACACAGTAAACTCTGCAAGAAAACTTGTAATTATTTGCTCTGTTATATAGTAAAATAATCACTGCAGAAGTACGTGGTACCATTCTGTTAGGACACACCAAAGATAAGAATGAAGTAAGAAAGCAGTGACAGACTACATCCAGCACTGCGACTGGCGATGGTTTTCAGGAAGGATCAGTATACTCTAACAGTGTCAGAAGAAATGATGACGTATTTTCTTTTGCCCCTGGAATTTTCTTCACAAAGAAGAAAAGGGAATTATAACACCAAAAAAAGAACAAGTTGGAAGTTAGAGAACCACGTTACCTGAGAATTGTAAGAAGCCTGTTTGTACAAATAGTAACTGTGATTTCAGTCAAATCAAATAACCCTGTGTATTAGCAAACATATAATTTCTTTATTATTTTATGTAAATTGTGAATGTAGTTATGACACCTATACATATTGTGTAGTATGAGCCTATGTACTTCTGTATATATAATTTTGTACATAGGTCTTAAGAATCCATTCTTAAAAACTTGATCAAACAACCCAAATGGATGCAAAAGCAAAGTCCTTGCTGCTATTAAAGCCTAAAAAACCAAGTGGGATCATTTAGTTGAATTCCAGCTATTAAACCTTTCTCCTTACCTTTAATAGAATGGACTACTTCAGCTGGAAGGGACCTACAGCGACCATCTAGTCCAACAGCCTGACCACTTCAGGTCTGACTAAAAGATAAAACATATTGTTAAGGGCATTGTCCAAATGCCTCTTGAACACTGACAGGTTCACGGCATCGACCACCTCTCTCAAAAGCCTGTTTCAGTGCTTGACAACCCTCTCGGTAAAGAAATGCTTCCTAATGTACAGTCTAAACCTCCCCAGGTGCAGCTTTGAACCATTCCCACGTGTCCTATCACTGGATCCCAGGGAGAAACCATCAGCACCTCCTTCTCCACTTCTGCTTTTCAGAAAGCTGTAGAGAGCAGTGAGGTTGCCCCTCAGACTCCCTCTCTCCAAACTATACAAGCCCAAAGTCCTTAGCCACTCCTCAGAGGAGTGGATTCCTTCCAGCCCTCTCACCAGCTTTGTTGCCCTCCCCTGGACATATTTAAGGACCTTCACATTCTTAAATTGTAGTGTCTGGAACTGCACACAGTACTCAAGGTGAGGCTGCACCAATGCTGAATACAGCTGGATAATCACCTCTTCTGGCTGGCTGTGTTTGATGCACCCCAGGATGCAGTTTGTCCTCTTGGCTGCCAGGATGCACCACTGACTCATATTTTGCCAGCTGTCAACCAGATCCCTTTCTGCAGAACTGCTTTCCAACCACTCCTCTCCCAGTTTACACTTGTGTCCAGTGTCACTCCATCCTAGGAGTAGGATCCAGCATTTCAACTTGTTAAATTTAATCCCATTAATCATTGCCCAGTGCTCCAATCTATCTACAACCCTCTGCAAGGCATCTTGTACCTCAAAAGAGGCAACAGTACCTCCCAGTTGAGTAGCATCAGCAAACTTGTTAATGGTGCATTCAACTCCTGCATCCAGATCGCTGATAAATATATTGTACAGAATTGGCACTAGAATTGAACCCTGAGGAACCATCAGTAACCAGTTGCCAGCCAGATGTCCTGTTCACTACAACTCTTTGAGCTCTGCCCTTCAGCCACTTCCTCACCCAGTGCACCATAAACCCATTCATCCCACAGCTGGTCAAGTTGTCCAGGTGGATGCTCTAAGTATCAAAAGACTTACAAAAATCAAAAAATCCCCCACATCCACTGCCTTCCCTTCATCCACTAGGGAGGAGACTTTATTATAGAAGGATATAAAACTAGTTAAACAGCCCTTTCCTTTCATGAACCCATGTTGACTATGACTGATGACTGCATTATTCTTTAAATGCCTTTCAATACTACCCAGTATAATCTTCTCCATAATTTTTCCAGGACAGTCTCACTGAAAGTTACTTATGACTTCACATCCCCGCAACTTGTGTTATATATATATATAACAGAAAACACCCACTGCAATGATGGCAGTGCAAGCTGCAGACCAGTTTTCAAGCACAGTCACTAGGTTCATATGTTAACCCCAACATTCAGGTGCACGAAATACTGTTTTCTAAACATAATACTTGCATGTCATTCTTACGCTTACAGCACAAATATCTAACACAAATTGTGCTACAATATAGGAAGCTTAAGTAAACTGAAGTCACATGAAAAGTCCTTCAGAAAATTCTGGAAGTTATTTCTTGATTTTTTCCAAGGGTAAAATTGCGTTATTTTTCTCCAAAAGGAAAAGATGGTAGAATTAATACATCTAGGGCTTACAATGCTCTAAAAGCTATTTCCACCAAAAAAAAAAAAAAAAAAAAAAAAAAATTAAAAAAAAGTCCTGACTTAAAAACAGACACAGAAAACTTGAGGCTCCTGCGAATCTGTAGGCTTGGGCTTCAGATCTACCATATTCCCAACATTCATCCATCCCACTACTAGAACTGGTCTTGGTCTCAGCTACCAACCAAATTATTGTTTGCTCAGGTTAAATCAAAAATTCTCAAACTTTGGAAGTTCACTCTTTGCTAGGTAAATAAGATCCTACCTTCACAACTCTGAAAAAACAAAGGTTTTATTCTGTCTTGGTGATTTTGCATACTATCATTCTGAAGCATCTGAAAGAAGTTGACAGTTTTAGAAAGTAAATGCTCAGTATTTGAGAATTTTGGTGCTGCTTAACTCATCCAAATCTGAATATTTATGAATTAGCCTCTTCCCAAAGACATTCAAAGACCGTAAATTACTGAAAATTACCATAAAAATGAAACTACTGGGGAGAATATAAGCTTCTTATCTGATACCAAAAAAATTATTTCTCTCTGCTCATGATCAACATTTTTACAATCAATAAAAGGACTCATAAATAGCTAAACTGTTGAAGAGTACTTTCAGCTATATTTAAATTAGTAGCCAACATAATACCTCTATAAATTGTTTAGTCAGTGAATTTGGCTACAAAAATTAACAAGTTTTAAATTTAACTTACAAAATTCTTTATTAGCCATAAGAAAATATAATCAAGGGAATAAATCATCTCTTAAAGAACATAATTATTCTGCTCTTAAGTATTCCTACAGCAATTATTAATGAGTAATGGAAGTGACACTCACAAAATTAAATTCTCACACTGTCTAGTAACTTTTAATCAAAGAAAAAATTCATAAGCTAATTAAAATTCACAGTTTTTCACAGTGGAAGAATACATAGAATACAAACAAGTTATTCAATTTAAATCAATAACCAGTTAATTTGATTCTTTACATAATCTCATAAAATCTTAAAAATGGAGTTTGAATGAATTCAGAGCGCTTCCCATCATATTGCTTTTACTCTTGTATTTAGCTGGGTAAGTAGGAATGGTACATTTCTGAGGCTAGTGACAGAACTGTGTGCAAACCCTTTAAGATGGTATCATGACCATGCTGACCACGCATTTTGTGGTTCACATGAAAATCAAGGATCATCCAATACACCAACCATTTAGAGCCTTAGACCTCAGAATTTGCTGATGCACCTTGTACACTGTTGGCTTATGCAACTAAAGGTTTTTAATTTAGATTCAGTTCTGCAATCTCATTTGTAGGTAACTTATAGGAGCACTTTTTGGATTCTGTATGATTCATTGAAAATCTCAGTGTTCAGGGCAGAAATCACACTTTCTGTACAATTGTATCTGTCAAATGGTATTTGGAAAGGGTTTTTACTAAATGGTAATTCAGGTTTCTCCTCCAAATCCACCGGTCATCTCTGTTTCCTTCACGGATGAGTTGTATTTAACTAGAGGAACTTCCCTCTGTCCTTATACTGTGCATTCCTTGGAGCAGACACTGTTTGTTTCTAGACTGTAACACTGAATTTGTGACAATGTATAAACACATAACATTACCAAACTCCTATTCACATAGTTTATTATGTCCTTTATCACAGATCTTAACCAATGCTCACCAAGTTTGTTTACCTCCCTGTCTTCCCAGCTCCACAGCAGAGACCCTTATTAGCTTACCTGTTGTTCAAAAGTAATTGTAGCAATCATTGCATCCTGCATAGAAGACAGTAAGACTCATAAGTCTAATAATCTCTGGCAGTGAATTTCCAGCTCAGAAATCAGTGGAGCTATGCCCTTCCTCTTCACTTTGACCCTTAGGACAGTGATGGTGTTTTCAATAGGACAGACAATGTAGAGCATTAACATATCGTAAAACAAGAAAAAAACCCACCTGATTTAAGCAAGTTGGAGTGTTGGTACATAAAACACAACTGTGAAAACCAAGAAGCTTAAGTGCTCTTTTCACCTGCCATATACTTCTCCAGGGATATTTAATCTCACAGGTATGCATTTTCTGCGGCTAAAAAAGATGTATATTCCTTCCTGTTTAAAAGTAACTGGAAACTTACTTATTTCTGTAAATATTGGGGAAACCCGAGTAAAAACAACTCCATACAAGTAAAATATTAATTTTCTTGAAGTAACGGTAAGCAGTAGATAGGAAACAGGAGCAAAAAATATAAAAGTAAAACTCCTTAGAAAGCATTTCTTTCCTGCTCCTCTTTGAGAGGGGGAAAATAGTTTAAAACACTGTCTAGCTTTACAAGACAAAATAAATGAATGTTGATGCTCTTTAAATGAATTAAGAGGATGCATTAAACAGGATGAAATAGGCACAGGATGTTTTGCTAATTGAAATAGTAGTCAGCGTGTTATCTCTAGAAACCAAACTGAACTGTCCTTACACTGACAACCCGTCAGAGCCAGAATAACCAATGCAAAAATATCAAGTTCACCAGCCAAATTGTCGAATTGCAAATGGGCGTTTTGGTCCATGTAGTGTTTGGACAGTGATTAATCACACACACAAAAAAAGTGAAAATTCAATGGATCCAGAGCCCACTGCTGCCTGAGCACTGGGCAGCTCCACAGTAAGCACTGGGGTGGCCCCGGGGTAGGCAGCAGGATGGCAGGGCAGATGGGAGCAGAGGACAGAGCCGTGCACCCTGCACCCTGGTGCTTGCAGGGTCTGCTGCCCTGGCAAGGGCTGGAGGTCTGCAGGGACATTCCCACACGCTGTTCTTCCCCAGCAACGGTGGCTGGGCCCCAAGGCACCTCATGGCCCCACTGTCCTCTCCTGGGCAAATGGCAGCCTCATACAGCTGCAGCCTTCCCCACTTTGCTCCCTGGGCAGCAATGCTGAAAAAAGGTACAACCGCAAATGACAGCAGCAATGAGGAGAAAACTTGCACCCAACAGCTTGACATTTCCCTGAAAACAACTTAGTGATTCTTCCTTTCCATACCCCCAGCCTTCATCTCCCCTCTGATTCTCCAAAGGTTCCAAACCTCCATAAGTCACCACTGACCACCTCACCTATCTTCTGATGTGATCTCTTCACCTCACTGTCTTCCCCGAGGTGCCCCACCTCCACTGGGACATCCTTCACTGTTGCTAGTGGTGAACTGAAATTTTGAACTCAAACAAGAGTATGAAAAACCCAATCAGAACAAAATCTTTTGGGATTTCTGTTATGGTAACAACTTTGTTTAACTGCAACAGGAAGTATTTTAAGATTTCTACTTCCACTTTATCATCAGTAGAATAATCAATTATTCTTACAGCTGGAATGTGCACATCGTTAAAATTTTCTTTTCATCTGCTTCATCACAACTGTACAAAAGTTTTAAGATAAAACTAAATAGCATATATCAGTGGAGCATTGTGTTTAAAACCGCACCATTAGTCAGCTACAGAGGACAATTTGGATATACCTTTCAGTTTTTGAAATCATTTAAGAGCATAACCGCACGCAGTCTTGGAGATACATAATCAGATATTCTTTTTAGCATACTTTGAATCATTACTAAAATGAGGGTTTGGTTTTTTCTTTTCATAAGGAAAATATATGAAGTTTCACTATATTAAAAAGTCACAATCAAAACTGCTCTCCTTCCTTCACAGTAACTCCCTTTCCTATTTTATTCCCAGTAACACGACTTCTCCCTTTCACTCCCTTCCTCCTCCTTGGTATTTCCTCACCATCCTGAGCATCTGTGTATCCCTCCAGCAAGCCCCTGTATTCATCAGCTCCCTGCTATTTCCTCCAAGACTGGGCTGTGAAATGGGGCATAGCTTCTCCTAAAAACAATAATAGGTCAGCTGTTTGAAGTTTCCTTACTGTCTGTCTTGTGAATGTGAATGCCTCAGGATAGTAGAGAAACAGCAATGGAAAAAACACGCAGTAGCTGCACGCAGTTAATAAATTTTCAAGAAATCATTAAAAAAATCCTGCATTTCTTCTGCAGGAAAGAATTCATGACTTACACCACACACATTACTAATAGGCTGAGAATTGCATTTTTCTTATGCTCTGGTATGTCATCACTGTTTTGACAAACACAACAACTCATACTCAAAGCACAGCAGTGCCTGTTGCACTACGGCATCTTTTCATTTTGTTCTCAAGGACACAAATTTCAGCAGATTGAGTTATTTTTTCTTATATTGTTTCTATGGTTTATTCATTAAGTTGAAAGAGTTGAGGCCTAATAATTTCAAGTATTTGTCTTTCACTTCAACAACATACTTCTGCAAAGCATTAATTCCCCTTTATTCTTCAGAAAATATGCACATTTTCTTCTAGAAGATAACAAAATGTTGTATTACAGTAAATTATAGTCAGTTGCTAATGAGAAAATGAGGATTAAGATGGGGGTGCTGCTTAACATTTATTTTTTTGACTTGACTTGTATTTCACTGGTGTTACTCAGAAGCACTCCAGTCTCAGCTACACTGTGAAGTCCTCCACTTCAATGGAACTATTAACGAGTGTTTATCAATAATAATCTCACAAGTTAGTGTTTCCAACAAATGTTTGAACATATGTGCTGGCTAGGATTCACTCCAAATTCAAATCAGTATCCTGCATTACCTACAGAGGGTGGAAGAGAACAAGCTATTAAATTTCTGTCCTACCTTTGAATTAGTCTGACATTCCACACAACAATAGTCTAATATAGGTTTAAGAAATGCCTAAAAATATAGAAAAAATTGCAGATTATAGTTTTGTCAAGGGTTAGGGCTGGGCCATTAGATGAATACCGGAGGGTCTCTATTAACCCCTCTCCCTTCCCAAAGGGGAAGAAAAAGGGAATAAAGGGGAGAGACTTATGGATTGGAAAAGAAAACTAAAACTGCTTTAATGAAAGTAACAACAATAAAATAAAAGATATACAAATATATACAAAACCAATACCAAACCCAACACCAAACACAACCCCTTGATGGCAGTTACATCACTGCTACCACTGATGCTGCAGGGCAGGCACTGGGGAAGTCCCAGACTGGATTCAGTGGCAGACAGGAACTGTATTCAGGAGCTGAATTCTGGAACTGGATTCGAGAATGCACAGACTGGGATTGAAGGCAGAACAGACAGAGTCCTCCTCGGACATCGGCCATTGAAGAAGAGAGGCTGACCCTTGTGATCCCTCAGCTTAATAGCGAATATGATGTATATGGGATGGAACAACTTGTTGGTCAGTTTGGGGTCACCTGTCCTGTCCGTTCCCTCCTGCAGGTATGACCTCTTGCTTTACAGCATCTCAACATGGTACAAAAGATTTAGCAGTGACCTTGGTTTCTGTAGGAGCAAGTTTAAGCAAAAGCCTTTCTGCATCCCAGTCTGCAGTAATAAATATAAACATCAAACGTTATCACTTCTAGAAGCAGACACTGTCTGCAAAAATATGCTGTTAACTTCAGAAAGTGCAGTCACTTAGAAGAGACTGAGCTAAACAGTAAAATCACTGAGCAGAATTGGTTCTATCCTGACTCAAACCAGGACAAGTTTCAAGAAAAGTAAAAGGTGAACAGAACTTTGTTTGCTCTCTTCTGAACTTTCATTTTTTTTTCCAGAAATTTGATGTATAATGATCTGCCTTTTAACAAAATCTTGGAAGTCACTCCAGAGTAGAAGTGACATCTGAATTTCTGATCTTTCATCAGCTTCAACTTCTTATATATCACTTAGCCCACAGGTTCCTTACGGGGTGAGGACAGGACAGGCCAGACAATGGTTGAGACTGAGCTGTGCTGTAACAAGTCACTGGCCAGCCCATACATTCCTAAGCTAGCTTTTGTCCTGAAAAAGGCAGGAAGACCTTGAAAATTGCCAGGAGCTCTTCACCAGAAGTAAGGCATCACCCTCCTTTCTCCTTTCATTTGTACAAAGTTGATCAAATAGCCTGGCATTACCAGTAAAGTACATCTTAACTCTGCCAATGGAGGTAAACAGGGCCTTCTCAGCCCAGAATAGTGGTTTCTCCTCAACAGCAAGACAAGAGTCCCTGGTGTTTCCACTCTCTGTCAGTGCCAGGTTACTAGATTTTGAAGCACAAAAATTTCTATTCAAGAAATTCTCTGTGAGTAGAGAAGAAACAATTTTGGATCAGATCTTTCTCAGCTGTGTTGAGCCCTCACAATGATACATATACCCCCTCAACATCCCCCGCACTTCATGGCCTGATCCACTATTTTCTTTATGAAATGAACGGACTTGCACAGTATTGTAAATTGCTCTGCATATTACATTGCAACAGCGTTTGTTGGATCATGAGGATTCTAGCATTGGCCATCAGCATTTGGCTCCAGGGACCTGGAATTCTACCTCGGGGAATATAAATTGTATCGCATCAGCCTGTGTGCCCAGTGATAGTCCCCAGTAGAGGCACGTTCCTCTAGCAGGTGGGACCCTGACCCACAGGACTTGGTGTACACAGCTTTTGAAGTTCCTACACAGTCTTCAAACTATAAACCATTTTTTAAATGCAGAGATTTGTAATGTATTTGTCTTCTTTCTGAATTAAGACTACTTCTGGTTTTGTACTAAATAAAATAGTTCCAAGCTTTTCTGATCTTGGAGAAAGTAAAACAAAATGGAGAACAAAACTTTTTTTCCTCAGTGTACACACAAAATCACCTTTAATAGGCATTCATCCTGTTAACACTGTACTAAAACCGCTTAAGTCATCCTAAATTCCCTCTGGGGAATCAATTGCAATTCAGCACTTCCCATTACCTGTGAAATGAGAAACAAGAGCACAGTTAGTGCCTGAGTTTGCTTGCCTGCCCTGTGAAGGGACAAACATTTGGCAAATTACACGCAAACACAATAAAATCTACATGGTTGGGCTGCTGGAAAAGATGTTAGATTCTGGATCTTTATTTTAGATATACTTTAGAGGAGATGACCACCATTTTGTCTATACTACTCAAGCAGAACATTTCTAAATGGATAATCCCCTTTGTTGTTTTTTATTATTATTATTATTATCACTGGTACACTGAAGGAACTCCATCACAAAGACATCAGCAAATTGACTCTACTCTTACCTTAGTGAAAAGTAAACAGTAACTCTGGGGATGTGGACAAATCTAAACTGCACCTGAATAAGGCCTTAAAGAAAATGTTCTCCTGTATCACATCAGGAACAAGTAAATTTCACACTAGACATTATTTGCTATAAATATTCTCTTACCTCTATTGTATTCTAATCTACATCAGGGCTGAGTTAAAGGGATGTGCCTGGATGAAAGGCACAGAGTGCTGCCAGAGTTGGAGCACAAAGCTAGAGCAAAACTTTCTCTCCTTTTAGTCACATGACTTCCATGGAAGGGAGTAACAAAGGCAATTATTATTCTATGGAGTTTTAGAAAGTGCTAAGCGTGAAAAGTGAGGCAAACATCTATGCCTGAAAGAGCTGACAATTGAAATAATAGCTAGTAAAAATAGACAGTTATCAGATGACAGACGATGTGATACATCAAAAACCGTTTGAGCCAAGATTAGCATACACCATATTAGTTCCACTACTTTGTATTCATCCATCATTTGCGATCTTCAGTTTCAGAAAACTAGAGCTTCACACAGACAGCATTAGAAACGGAGATTTCTGGGAAAAAAGCTGGTCAGAAATTTTCCAGGGAAACAAAATTTAATTTGAAACATCATCAACTTAGTAACCTTTCATGAATCCAAATAGGGTTTGAAGGAAACCCTGCATAGACTCCTAGTAGGCAGAACAGCTGGATACCTTGAAGTCTTGAAAGCACTTGTTGGAGTGAGGGCTCTGAGAATAACTAGACTTTGTGCTATGAAAAGAGGGTGCAGATCTTTGAATTCACAAGGTTTCTGCCCCTAAGAGGGTTCATGTGAAGTGGTGATCCAGATGGCACCTACCCTGAGAATACACTTGCACCTGCTAGGGATCTTACCTATTCACTTTCCAAAAATGAATTTCCTGTCAACTGATGTCTCACTCCATAGTTAGTAGTTGTTCACCCAGGCAATTAAAAAATTCCTGTCTCTGCAGGGATGTTAGGACCTGGCTGCAGGGTCAATCTTGCAGACGGTGCTTCCTGAGAGAATGACTTCTGTGATAAAACACTGGCATCCAATCCAACTACAGCAAAACTTGTACCAGCAGTTGCTTTTATTTGTGCAATGGCTGTAATTTCCACTTCAAAACTAAGATAAAGAAATTATCATCTACTAGGTGCAATGCCAGCTCATTTCATGTTTAACTAAACAGCTATCAATTTGCAAGAAATTTCAGGCAGCACTGAACTGGATCAGATTCAAGTAAGTGACCTAGAAATAAACAGCTATGTATCTCGTTACTGCTCCCCTCATCCATCTTGTCCTGTGGCACTTCCTGGTTGAGCTTAAGCCAACAGAAATTATATTTTCTTTGCTCCTAAAGACCTTCACAGCTCTTTGCTCAATGAAAAAAAAAAAAAGTCCACATTTCATCATCATCTGCCAAAGGACATGCTTTTTAATCATGCTTCCAATCCTGAAAAAAACCCCATCATAATCTACAGAGAAAGGCAATTTCTATGTACCCTACTGTTACAGAATTAATTATATTTTGCTATAAGAATAAAAACTTTTAGAAAACTGTTCATTTCAGGAGTTATAGTGCTTCACATTTTAGCTTACTGCAGTATAAGCTGTAATGGATCAAGAGATTTGGCATGCCCTTTGTTTACAAAACTATTTTGTTTTAGCTGCTCACATTCATCATGAGGGGACTGAAGAAGAAATCTAAACTGGAGTCCCAGTCCCCAAGTACGGCTGCTACAAAAGAACCATGTTTAGAAAAGAAAAGTCTCGTAACAAACAAGAGAGACAGTACTGGGGTGGGGGTAAGAGACTTGAGATTTAGTCCAGATGTGATCGCTACCCATTGCATGAGTGGAGGGATATGCAAGTTAAGGCACATCACAGGAGGAGGAAAGGAGAGAGGGGAAAAAGTCTACCAAAGGAGGAGAAAAAGAGAAGGAAAGGCAGATCAAAGGAGACGGAAAGGAGACAAAGACTTTGATGGAGACACTAGAAATGCATCTTGTTTGTAAGCATAGAGTAAAGACTCATTTAATGTTTCCTTTTTTTTTTTGTTAAGCTAAGTCTATAGTTTAAATTTTCACTCCGATGCCTTAATTCATGATAAACAGACATTTGTTTCGTTTACAGGAAAGCCTGTCTGGTGCTGTAGAGCAAAGACCACCACTGTGAAACCAGCACACGCAGGATTCAATGGTTCCTCCGAGATGGTAGATCGTACTAATGCAGAGGAACTCCCTCAATGAAATAAATTTAGGAGGCTCGTGGGCTGGGAAGTACCTCCTGCCAGGCTTCAGTAAATAAATACAAATGTATAATAAGTATTGGCAGTTGTTGACTTCCAGGAATTAAATCTACTCGCATCAGCCTTTCTTTTGCTGAGTAGACATCAATACCACCCCACAGCTGTGGTCACCATCTTTCTCAAGACATCACATAGAAATATACACATTTATATAAAGAATAGCCTAGAATACCTTAGCCTAGAACAAAGACTACTAATAAGGAAGATAAAAAGATCTATAAAACCACACATGCTACGGAGAAGGTAAACAGTTCCCTGTCTCTTCCAAAACTAGATGCCATTAAGTGAAATTTCAGAAAGTGTGTCCAAAACAGCCAAAAGGAGGCGATTCTTCACATAACATGCAATAAGCTATGAGCTTCTCACCCTCAGAAACTGTGAATGCTAAAATTTTACATGAGTTCAGAAAGTGACTGAACACAGGTAAGAAAAAACCCTCCTAAGATAATGCTTCTGAATCAACCAGTTATAACCTTCCAGCCTCCAGCAAGCACTTGTCCTGTTCTCATATCCTTGTTATTTACCATTTTCATCACGACAACATAGAGATAGACAGAAATTTTGTCAGAGTCATTACAGTGACTCTTAGATTCTTTAACTAGAAAAATAGGTGTTTTAATTACTGTTCCCTGTCACACGGAACTGTCATTGACTCTTCTGTTACACTGGAAAGTTACACTATAATGCAATTAATGACTTGCTATTTCCAAAAGAAAGCTTTAATAAATAAATAAAGAGAGCATTTTCAGATGTTAAAGAATAAAAAAGCAGCTCCAACACTTGATTCAAGTAAGTTATTGTCACTTTCTCATATTTTGGCTATTTATTAGGAATTACATAACTATGCAGATTGTAAGAGAACCTCCTTTACTCATTTAATCCAGTCTCCAGCTCACAGTGGGTCTAATAAAAGCAGGTTGAATGAGATCTTCTACAGTCATATTTCGACTAGACTGAAGGATGGTCTATCCCATTCTCATGGAAAGGAAAGGAAAATAAGTCCTGTGATCCAGGTTGTATCTTCTGCTTGTTGTCCTTTGAACACAAACCAAGAGTCTGGCTTTTTCTTCAGTGCTCGCAAACCAGAAGATAGACATCTAATACCAAAAAAGAGAAGATATAGGCTTTGTGTATGGTGCCATCTTGAAGCGAAGCCTAAGCTGTGCGGTAAATACAGAAAAAGCAGTTTGGATTGTGACTCTGATAGGAAACTTCAGCTAGTTTCCTATTTCCTTTTTTATGAGATCCAGATCTCTTACTGAAATCTCTTTAGAAGGGAACATACAGACCCTGAAGTCTAGAGTCTTTACCTAAAATCTGATTAATTTATAAGTAATCCAGGTGAAACAGCTATGAAAAATATTTCTTGGAAATTAATCCATACACATTGTATTGCCTGTCAGACAGGAACATAATCTTGTTTACAATTGCATGAGTATCCTACTTCATCATTTCACTTAAAAGACAGCACTCCAAATAGAAGCATGTGTTCTTATGACTGTCACAGTGTCTTATTTACAGATATCAATATCACTAAGACATTTTCTTATGGATTTTCTCCTTTAAAAATAGCTAGGAGGCACTAGAAAGTTACTGTCCCAATGTTATTTATTAATAAATACTATTAAGAGGAGGAAACATTAAAAGGATGAGTTTCTCAGTAAACCTAGATTACATGTCTCAGAACACCACCCTTCACTCCTCTCTGAAATGAGTTCTGATCTTTAAGATATCCTCCCAAGTTTTCTTATCAGTATTGATATGCACTGTTGTCATTAACACTTTTCTGATTTAGTTCAGAAACCAAATTATACACAGATTTCATTCCTTCTCTTTGGTACTTCAGAACACCTGCTTGCTTGCTTTACAGCCCTTGATGCTTTCATTCTTAGTGCAGAATCACACATTACAAGCACCCATCTCCTCCAGACACTCGGAGACCTTGGTGAGAATGCTCTGTTTATCTTCCATTTTGTATTTCTTTGATTTATCTTGTTTGTGGAGGCAGATTTTGTTTTGGGTGACACAGCATCCCCATGAACTTGGACATTTTTAGATCAACATGATGAAGTGTTATATATTACTTGCTTGTTCATATTTCGGTTTTGCTCCCATGCAAGGTAGATGTGCAAAAGAGAAGTTCCCTTCCTTTCCAAACATGTGAGAGTTTCCTGGAATTGGTTTTTAAACAGTTATTTATAGTTGTGATTACAGCTGCAACTCAAGGGCAGGCTAGACTGCTCTTCTCTAAGGCTCAAAAAAACCTGTCAGTATGAATGGATCTTGGAAATGAACCTGTCATGAGCTTCCTTTCATCTCATTCCCATAAACTTTTGCTAGTGACATTATAAAAACAGCCTTTGCAGCCCAGTTTGATTTCATTTACCATTTCTCCTTCTCCCAAAATTGTGATCCATGTGCAGTTTGTACGAATATTCTGACAAATAAAGTGCCTGAGGTGGTGCGAGTGACAGTGAATATTCTGGGCTGCTGAGAGAAACAGAGTACAGGGGCCTCGCTGCTGTTCCCTAACTTTCCGATTCTCACAGGAGGAGAGAGGGATGACAGTGAGTCAACAGCACAAGCTCTACAGTAGGCACATACCAGTATTTCATGGGAAGAGAAGCTAAAACTAAGGGTATATCTAAGGATTAGAGCAGCATTTTATATATCCACAGAGAACCAGGGCATACGGCTTTCCAGTAGCTTAGAAACAAGCACAGCTCCTTTTAACAGGTTTAGGGAAGGTTTACTGCTGTTCACTGGGATCTGGAAACGTTTGTAAGGCTTTGTGTTTCCAACACCCACACTCAAAGCTGACAGAAAGTGACAGAGTCCACCAGACTGCTATACACCAGACAGTCATACAGAAAGAGGGATTACCTGCAGGACTAACGAGGCTTTTTATTCAACAGAGCCTCGGGCTCAGCTTTTGAACTTGCTGCCGTCCTGCTGCAATGGGAGAGAAAAATCTACCAAACCCCAGCTGCTTGACCGCCTGTGACACAACTGCATGTGTATTTACAACACTGCCTGTACCAGGGAAGTGCAGAGCAGGCAGGGAGCATAGCATCACTGGCACAAACAGCTTTGAATTGGTACGTGAGAATATAGACAGGACCTGTGGGTCAGAGCAGACCAGAACGAGTTGTCTCCTCCACAACTGGCATTCAATGATGAGAAGTTGAGTACCAAAACTGCTGGGATTTACATTTTATTAAAAATTAGGACCTTCAATGCAGCATGTCACAGCTGTCGCCCTCTGTCCTCCTCAATTTCTAGCTGTGATCATTGGGTGACCAGCTTCAGGGCCTGTATGCACTCTCATCCTGTGCTTGGGCAAAATCCTACTACATAATAATTCTCCCTCCTGTACCGTCTTTTCCACAGAAAGTGGGTCAGGAGAAAACTGCATCATGGTCCCACAGCTTTGCGGGCTGCACACAGACAGCTGTAACCAAGGGTATCCTATGAAGTACATGCAAGCCTCAGGCTAACCATCGTTGCTCAAAAGTGTCTTCTGCCTTTGTTGTGCAAGAGCTGAATCCTGCAGGTCTATTGCTTAGTCTGCTCACTAGGTTACGGCAACCCCGGTGCCAAAAGCAGTCACTGACTGGATTCAAGTAATTGCAAACTGATTGAAGACTCTTATGTGGTTAGCCATAACAGTAAAAAGTTAAGCATAAACAAAAGCCAAGGCTTTTGATCCTCAAAAGACAGGGAAAGGGAATTTCTCTTCTCAGTCAATGGATAAAAAGACAGAAATTTCAATAAGAGCAGGAACTAACACCCAGAAATCTCCTCTCCCAGAGGGAGTGTGATGCAGACAGTCTTCCTTTACCTTGTTCCCTCTGCTCCCAGCAATGTCATGTTCCCAGAAGAGCTTTCAAAGGACAAACAGATTCTGCCTTCATCCATGCCAGCAGATAGGCAAGAGGCATGGGGTTTGGCTTTTTCAGAGACAGATATTTTATCTTGGTCTTTTGCCTCCTGCGAGATGTTTCAACCCCCCGTGGCACTCTGTAGGAAATGGGTAGGGGCATCACCATTTCTTTCTTTGAAGGAAAGCTGCCTTTGGAGGCTTACACAGGCTGTGGATCCCACACAGACGGAGACATATTAAGAGGCCACAGTCATCAAATGCACACGCCGGGGAACCACTCCGTGCCCCCTCAATGCAAGCAGACATGCTGTCCATGAACACAACAGCTGTTCTGTATCTCGGCAACAAGTCTGAAGAATACGCCACTTGCTATGCAAAGGCAGAGAAAGGACTCAGGACAGGCATCTGTGCTGTGAAGTATGACTGCTCCCTTTCTCTAGCTCTGAATGTGTCACACGCAGCTGGAACAAACGGTTTCAGACAAACCCTAAGTTTAGTGTCTCCTGGTTCATCTGGGCTGCCACACCTCACAACCCATATTTCACTATATACAGGCTCTACATACAACAGAAAGCTTTAGCTGATCTTTGCTACAACAAATAAATACATTTGGTGTAAACCAGGAAGCTGGGAGTCATGAGTGCATTCATTTAGAGTAAAGATATTCAAGACATTTCTAAGAAATAGAAAAAGAAATATCTAGGTAGATAGCAAAAGAGGTTTTAATTGTTTCATTTGAGAGCTGGCCACTGAGATAATCAGATAAGAATAAACAAGGTAAAGCAAGTAGAAGGCAGAAATGCTGAAGAAATAGCAGAAAAGACAGCCAGTCATAAAGGAATTGGATTTTAGGGATAAATGAAAAATACAAAGCAAGAAATATCTCTAAGTCAACAACAGGAAGAGGTGGTTACTCAGGGTAAGACAGAAGGAGTTTTGCAGAGGGAAAATAAATTTAATTTTGAATAATACCTTTGATGAGCAGAGTTGAATACTTGGTAACACAATTTAGTCTGGAAAGACCGAAAAAGATAGGTCAACAAATCAGCTTTCCACAAAATAAGTATTTCACATAAGTAAGAACAGGCCTTCTGATTACACAGTAACCTTTTCTGTCATTTAATCATACTGTGTCATTCTATATGGCTATCGTCCATTGTGATATATGAACACTTCAGTCTTCGAAAACCTTTACAAGAAAACAAAGACAGTCTTCCAGGTTAAAAGCTAAGAAATGTGTATACATCCCAGAACCTATTATGAACGGGTTCTCTATGTCTACAGCTTACCTACTTATTAAGAACCAACTGGAATACCTGTCATTTAATGCTGCACAGATATTTTTATTTCATATATCGTTGCAGTGCATACATTGAACTGGCATTGGACATAAATTGGAATATCAGCTTTGATTAAGATTTCAGACACTAGGACAGCCCCTCAGAGTAAACACTGATCTAACTATAGTCTGAATCCATCATTTATCCTTTTTTACCCAAAGTATTTCCATCATTTCTTAATACATTTGAGGGCTGTTATTTTTTATATTCTGGACAAGCAGATAGTATTGGAATTGACAGAATAGAAACATTTGCTGCACTGTCACACACACAGCAAAGCACAGACAGTCTGTGAAATAGCAGATCATTGTCCTTGAGTTACTGGAACTAAAAGTTAATAGTTATCCTTAAGGTCCTTGACAGTTATAAAAGGAGTAGCTCAATGGTTTTGAACTTCACCTGAGCTGTGAACAGACTTAGCTTTTGAAACAAAAAAGATTAAGCAAAGTCAGCATACTTAGATATAGTCATTTGTGCATAAAAACTGAGATGCTGAGTGTCACAGCCCTGTTGACTTCAATGAGATATGCCCCTCACTTGTACTAACCAGCTGTGGGTTCTGCTGTCAGATATAGATTTACAGCCTCATGCACAAATGTATTTTGTGTTAAGGGATAGTTGCCTGGAAAAAAGGAACAGAATTCTCAAGATCTGAGATTATCCATTTTCCTGGTTTCAACAAGGACTTTGAAAAAAGAAGAGAATTAGAAGTGCACAAGTCTGAGCACACAGGTATTACTGACAAGGAAAAGGCTGCTCCTTTAGCACCAGTGGTAAAGTATATTCCTGGTCAGCTCTTGGGAGGTGCTGGGCACATGTTCGTGTCTTCATCATCACACAGCCTCTACTTTTCTTATACAGACTGATACTTATAGGGCAGAGAGAAATGTTTAAGAGGGAATTCTGACCAGATAAATGAAAGGGGAAACACTGCACCTGTCAGTCCTGCCCTCCCCTTTCAACTATGGACCAGCATGTTTCTTCAAGATAAAGGCAGAGCTGAAACAATGGACAACGCAATATACTCTACAGCCTAATAGGTAATAGAAAACAGTTGTATTCGGGAGGTAAAGAATGATTTTGAAATATGTTTGCAAAAGAAGTCATATACAAGAAGAAAAGTTGTGAGCAGTAAGCAGAAAGAACAAGAAAGATGCCTGGTGACTTACAAATACCCCTGTGCAAAGGAAAGTTAATTGCTTGTATGGCAGTCAAGAAGGTAATTTCCATTGCATAAAAAGGTTAGAAAAGGTACTGATCCCAGGACATAGTGTGACTTGGATTCAAAACAGTAACTGCTTAAACAAGAAACCCAGAGTATGGATAATAGTCAGCTCCTGCAAAATTATAATATTTTCAATATTTGCAGCTTAATCTTCAATTAATTACTTATTAGGATTGCTTCACTCCAGGAGTAAGGAGGTTTATTTACAAGAACACATTGCAAAGTTTACCCAGCTCCCCCATGTAATTGTGAATGACCTGTGAAATGATTATTTTTGTACTAAATGTCAGATCTGCACAGTTTTGAATAAGTACAAGCTGATCAGCAGGACAGTTGCTGCAGTTTTATTGGCTTTGCTCTTTCAAGGCTGCTGAATTACTGGTATGGTTTCAGCACAGTGTTTTATTCGGGAATGCTTCTCCCTTTACTGCTCTAAACTAAACTTTAACTTTGCTCTCAGTGCTGTTAATATGAAGCAGAACCTGGGCTAAAACAATTCAGTTTCCACAAACGGATTTAAACTGCTGCTACCACCCTTATTTCAAAGAACCTTTTGGATTCTAGCTGAAAGGGAGCCTGTATTTATAGTCAGCTGACTGTCAGAAGGTAGCCAAAACCAAGCACTCTTTCCAATCAAAAAGCAAATGCATCCTCCCAAAGAAGTCAAATGAGCCTATATCCCAAGCCATAGATCCTTTTGGATCCTTCTTATCTAATGACACAGAAGACAAGCAGCAGCTTGAATTGCATATGAAAAGGTGAAAATTTTTCAAACACTGGGAACCTTCTTACAGAACAGATATTGCCTTTAGTTTTGTTTGGTTTGGTTTTTTTTTTTTTTTTTTGTTACAAGAGTCAGAGCTTATAACCACATGGAACTGTCTGAGCTTGCACAGGTGGGATGCTCTTCCTGCCTGATCTCCAAAGTCCTGTGAGGTGTCTAAGTTCCAGCACTCATACTTGTGAATCCATGGCATGAGACTTAAGGATCTGTGGATTCACACATTACCTCCTCAGAGATACACAGGAGGTAAAGCACACCACACACACACTTGCTTTGCAGAGAATTTCTGGAAAAATATTCTTTCCTTAAGAGAGAGAGTAAAGAGTAAATAGTGAAACAGAAGCTAAACGCACCTCTGACCATTATGCCTGTTTCTTTGCCTCCCACTCTGGAGATACATCGCCAGATAGAGGCTACCTGCAGCCACTTCATCAGCTCTGCTGTTCTCCTGTTGATCCAGACCACTGTTTTACTAAAGGAGGAGGAGGCTCTTTTATAACCTTGTTAAAAGATTGCCTAATCAGCTTCATCAGGTGATCAAGGCTCTCATCAAGTTGATAGATTGCTGTTTCTAGCAGTCAGACCTTGACTGACTGCTTTGTCCTAGCCAACAGCTATTATTGTTTTAGGATGCTCTGCTTATTTATCAAAGCTATCTACAGAGCCATCCTCTCTGTTCTGACAGCCTTTTCATGTCTGTGAGAACTTGGTGAGGTGTACATTTGGAAGTTGCTTCCTGCCTATCCATTCAGGAATGAAGCTTGATTATTATACTCTATTGATCTTGCTTTGCAGACAAACGTGTCAAGAAACTATAGTTAACTGACACCAGCATTTCTGGGTCTGGGAGAACTTAGACTGCTTTGTGCAGGTGAAAACTTCTACACGGGCATGAAGGCCTGGTCAGTCCTTCTCTGAATAGACCTTGTCACTGAACAGACCTTCTGGAATTTGAGGAAGGAGATGAAGACTATCTCATATTTCCTGCAGAGTGGACATACGGTGGTCTTAAGATTTTAGGACTAGTCACTGTTAGAATTAACCCAATGAAATCTAGAGAGTTGTAGCAGGGGTCATTTGCTGCATGCCACTGTTTTCAAATAACTTTCCCTTCTGTTCCTTCCCCCAGATGGGTTAAGATACCCCCTTCCTCACAAATGGTACACTGTATTTTGGAAACTACCCATTGCTTTATTTGAGATACGATACTCTACTGCTAACAGTAGTGCTCTACTCATCCAAAATGTGCTTTCTTTGTCACTGTCAGTGCAAGTTTTTTCTCATCCACTCTATTTCATGTTTCAGAGGGAAGAAAAAGCAGACCTTTCTGCACTCTGGCAACAATAATGAGATTTAATTAATTTGGTTTTATACCAAATCTGCTGGAAATCACTTTCTCTAGCATCCTAAAAGGTGTGTCAAATCTATCTACTTATTTGCTACAACAGTAAGCGTATAAGTATCATATGTGGATTGCCACCAATGGCCATTCCAAATTGAAATTGACATGTTTAACATAAAGTACTCAAAAGGCCCCAATTTCACTTCCTCAGTCATTACAGTACAGATGTTAGACTGGGCACACTGTAAATGTCACACAGGTCTTTCCATTTTAAAGAGAATGAGAAATCATGCTAATTGCTTTTTTATGATAACGTTACATAAGAACAGTTTACACAGCTTAAGTTCGGGTAGTACTTGATTGCAAGGCATAGCACTTTTCACTCCCTCTTTACGTACGAGGTACTTGATTCCTTCATTTGCACATGCAATTACATTCTATAATTGCCCCTGAGATTCACAAGTGAGAATATTACTCTGTAGGTAAGCAATATCAGGTAGCAGGAGCCTTACATTTACAATTTACCTCTTTATTTTTGGGTTGGTTTTGTGGGGGTTTTAGTTAAAAAAAATCAGAAAATCAATAGAAGCATCAATGTTTTCCCTGTAAAACGATAGTTTAGTGCACTAACAGACTCTGATGCTGAAAAGAAAAACTCCAAGTTTCTCATGCATCTCATCCTGTGCATCTCACAGCAAAAGTTAGGTATATCCTCAGGTTTGCCTTGCTTATGCGAGTATGAGCAGTTTTCCCTATTCTGCTGACTGGGAATGAGAAGACATTTTGTGCTCCAAATGACTTGCTTTCAACTTTTCTTGTAGCCAAAACCAACGCACAGAGCAACTTTTCCCTTCTGCAGGTGGGGAGCAAGTTGGCAGCAACAAGCAAAGAACAGCTTGTCCAGCTTGCCCCGACCCTTTCCACACTAGCCTCCAAACACCCATTTCACCAAGTCTGACACCGTAGTGTTTTCAAGGAAGGCTGGACAAGGATAGCTCCTGTATTCACCTGGGGGCTACACATGCCTAAAACTGCTGTCATGTGAGCCCAAGAAATAATTACATCCCCTTGTTCACCTCCCAGGACATGGGTATGTCTGTCAGAGAGGTTTCCATGCAAAAGTTCCTTATTTGTTATTCTTATTCTGCCCTGAAAGTTGTTGGCACATGCTTTTGCTGTGCAAAAGGATGCCTAATCCATAGTTTTGTTTTCATGGGCATCAGGGTTTCTTGCTGTGCAGCTCTGCAATTTTGCATCCTTACTCTCCCACGAAATGCAGCTGAAAGACTGGCTCTGGTTCTTCCATAAAGGGAATGCATGATAAGGAAGTTACAATCTTGCTACAAAAAAAATCCAATTCTTTGCAGCAGAAACATACTTAAGTGAAGGATATATTTCAGAATGAAGAAAGAGAATAGTGGTGGCTATCAGGATGTGAACATATGCAGACCTTACAGGATAAGTTTTCTTGATGTATTTAACTAGGAGTTAAAACTAGAACTATTCAAGCCTTGTAGTTGTAGTGAATTCCACAAAAAAAAAAAAAAAAAAAAAGAAAAAGAAAAAGAAAAAGTAGAAAAGACAAAATATAAGGCTGTTGGCCTTCTCAGTCTCTCCAGGAGCAGTGCCCAGTGCCCTTCCCCTGCTCCAGTTCCTGGCACCAGTGTCCACAAGGTCCTGACGTTTGCAGCTCGCTCCAGCTGCTGGTGCACAGACCTCTCATCTTCACCAGCTGTTGTGGGTTAAGGTTTGCTACTGTTTGCACAAATACTCGCTAAGCAGAGAGTGCAACCACACAGAAGGCAGTCAGAAATATGATTTAATGAGAATAGAGCACAGACTGTGCTCATTAAGCACAAGGCTCTGTCAGACAAACTGCTGACCTTTACACTCAGTTGGCCCCTTCTCCTTTTCCTTTTTTTTCCACTTTAGTTCCTCCTCAGTCCACTCTGATCCCTCTTTTTCCCCAGATTTTGTCCTTCCCCACTGACTCATCTTGATGGGTTTCACTCCAGGGTCAATCTTTCCCCCATCCCTTGGATGGTCTTAGGGAGCAGGTGAGTTGTCCATTTCCACTGGTTAGGTTATGAGAGTTCCTCTGCTCCAGCCTCACTGGGTCTTTGAGTTCAATATGATTAGTCTTTAATCACACAGCTGAGAAGCCCGCATCAAGAGTAACCGTGCCACAAATAACAGAAAAAGTAAAAGCCAGTTGAATTTTTCATCTGGGACCAATGAAAGAAATGCCCATAAAATAAGAATAATCAGTCTTAAATAAAAGCAGGTATCGTGAGAGAATTGCCACAAAATGTGAGCTAAGACAGTAAAAGAAGTATAAGCACAGGTGGACACTGGCCTAAACTAGAGGCATAAAGAGGAAGCATCACATCTCAGGCTACCTCATGAATGAGGTACAACGTACGACCCCAAATCAGCCTGTGTCCAGAAGGCATCTGGTTGCACACTCATCAAAAGGCAGCAAAATGTATCATCTTTCCCTGTATTTTAATTCTTTGGCATTTTAAGGTTCAACTACTGTGGTGTCTGTGATTATTCCACACAAGGAACCAAATTTTCACAATTGCCTAATGCCATACAAAATAGCTGCAGATACCATACATTTCTACTACAGGGATTAAAGATAGGATCGAAGAAAAAATGTCTGGTTTTAATCAAAGTTCAGAAAGAAAAAATGGGTATGTTCAGACAGTTTTTTAAAATTTCTGCATTTCACTCTAAACATGAACATTTTAACTGTGAAAACAGAAAATATGTTATTTCAGAGGGACTAAAATTCAGATTCCAACTTTGTTAGCATCTCAGAAGAAACATTCCCACCACTTCAAAAGCTTTCCATGCATTTCTAGAATGAGAATTGCACAGAAACAGAATTTCTGTTCTGAAAAGGCTGGGTTTTCAACTAATTTGGGTTTTTCTACAGGGTAGGGGTAGAGAGAAGACAGTCTCATCATATTCCCAACCGTACAATCCTTGCAGTTATTAACAAGCCCACCAACTCCAGGCCACAATGCACACACAAAGACTCAAAGAGTTGAGAGTCCTCCTTCCTGTATATGAGTTTACTGATGAGAAGCATGATTAAAGATATAAGAGAACTTGCTGAACATGCACGGGCCAAGTGATTCCAGGCCACTGTGTTTTAGAAAGTTTAAAATACTTATTTAGAAAAGGGAGCATGAAAACAGGATACAAGACATTTCTACAGGGTATATCTAGAAATATACAGATTTTCTTATTGCTATTCCACATCCTCTGAACAATTTCAATTAGTTCAAAAACGCTTTCTAAACAGTTAATTCCATCTCTCAAATTTTGAAAAACTGAAATTCTATCTTGATAAAGAAAGGTTTTATACCATGATTAACTAATGATGCTGCAATCATTTCAGAGCAAAAAGCCATAAGGGATAAGAATATACGTTCCTGAGAATCCAACTTTTATATATATATATTTTTTTTTTCATAAAGGTGAATGCTTCCAGGCATGCTGGAGATGCTGCAGTCATTAAATTGCTTCTGATGCACATGTCCAGGGACAGAAAAAACATCAACAAAAAACATGTACAAGTTGCAGTGAAGCCTGTGGATTTGGTCTACTGGCAGCCGTTGCAAATTTTGCTCTGTTTTCAGACACTATGCATTTTATTGTGCAAATCTGAGCAGCACTGTTACATTTAGACCCAGCAGCACTCCTGCTGATTCCTGTCAGCCCAGGACCTGGCCCTTTTCGGTTGCACTGAACTTGACAGCAGAGTCTCAGAGATGGATATGACAGACTTAGGCACTGAATTCAGCTCTGCTCCACACCTGGTTTTGTTTTCTTGTCTGAAAGGCAAACTTTGAACTGATGAGGAATTTTCTTAGGATGTAACGGTTCTCACATTAAGTGTGTGGCTCAGTGACTTTAGGGTTTCACTGACTATCATGATGCTTCAATTTTATTCTTATGCTCTGCACCATTCTCCAGCTGGAAGAATCACAGTGGAAATGAGGATTTCACTGAAAGATGGAAACAAAGACAAAAGACATTTTGCTGAATTTGCTTTTAACTGTGGGGAAAAAAAAAAAAAGAATATAATCTAATCTTGTAAATGTCTGGTTAAATAAGTCTGCATTTTCAAGATGAGGGCTTTCCTTAACATTCTTACTCATTTTCAGTATATGCCACTGTAGTGAAATCAATACTCCAGCACTACAGGCTATGTCAGCAGTTTAAAGTTATTATTTCAGCTATACAGTAGGAAAGTATGAGAGTACATATCAATCCAGACTCTAGTGAGAACAAGACTATACTTGCAAGTTGACAGGTTCTTATTTCAACTTAGTTATTTTGTTCCTCTGCAAGCATTAGAATAATAATGTAAGAGAAGTGGGACTTGTAAAAACAAATGCTTTATTAGCTCTACTGCTACGACCGAAAAAAGCTATTAGGTTTGCAAGTATGCAAATCTTTAACATTTAACCTTCAATGTTTAAAACAGAGGCAACACATTTATTTTTTGTTTGAGTGCATTTTTCCCTCAGAGAGTCCTGAGAAGCAGATTTCTGAACATTTAGATACATGATTTACAGGGAAGACTTTGAGGAGCAGGAGTCGCTCGTCATTTCTGATGCAAGGCTGGTGTAAAACCAGAAGTCTGACCCTTTCAATATAAAAACTGGCATGTTGTCAGGTAAGTGTAGCTCTCATGCTCTGAGAGAGGAAAGTAGCTGGGCAAGAGCAGGTGTGCACTACTTAAATGTAATCATAGTTTTTCACTTCAGCTCTTCAGTGAGTAGAAATAGTTGCTGAATATTCAAGATCAAACATATGCTGTCAAAACACTATTTCGTATTAATTAGATTCTTGTGGATACAATTTGAAAGGTGACACTGCATTCAGCTATATTCCACTTGGGGGACAAAATGCCCTACAAAATTGTGCTTAGAGGCATTCTATCCCTTGCAGTGTCTCCAGAATTATTTTGTGGAGAGCTTTCACATTGAAATTCTTCAGTAAGTTTTTTCTGAACGCAATCTTAGATTCAGTCAGTAGTCTTAAAAATAATCACACATACTTGAGATACAGAACTCTTACCTCCCTGGTCTTTTTCTTTAGAACATCACCTAGACAACCTGATAGCGCCTTACAAGACACTGACATATGCGTATGTTTGAGAGCATCACATTTCAAACTCCTGCCTGATATTGATGTGCTTTCTTCTCAAGCCTTTCAGCTTTTAAGATTTCCTCCAACTTCCTTTGAAGTGTAATTGAAAGGCACTGTATAGTACTTATTTACATAATAATATTGTAGAATGTTACTTGCATTGCATTGCTTTGTCTACTACTGCAGCGACCAAGTAACCTAATACTTGAGGTTGTGTAATGGTGGCCATTAGACTTCAAATAGATGAGTGTTGAAAGTATCATGATGGGATACAGTTGATAAATGCTAACTGATCTTCTAATAAAGTAATTTTACAAGATGGAGAAGAACCTTCTGGAAAACTGAAGATTCTTCAGATGAAGTTTCCAGGAATAATATGAGTTCTTGAGCACTTTATCACCTTAAGAGGTAATTGTGCAGCTTACTTTATAACATGTATTTTCAAAGCCAATGATGAACATATTCACAGATGTTTTCTACACACTGCATAACAGACACATTGCCAGCGATTAAGTGGCTTCCTTCCATTTCATAAGTTGTTGACACTGAGGGACCAAGCTCTTTGCTGTAAACCAAGAAAAGTACTGGCAGTTTTATTCCTTCTTGTCTTGCTAGGAGAAGACAAGCTGCTATTCTACTTTGTAAGATTTGCAAGAACTTAACTGTTGTTCCCAATCAGGTTGTTTTTGTATAAAGCCATCTTAATGAATTTTATCTAGCGATGTCTAATCTGTCTAGTAATAAGTATTTCTGCTTCTTTTTTTTTCTCTTCTAGACAAAAAAAAACCCAGTTCTCTGGTTCAGAATCTGCTAAGTGCATGAAACACTATAAAATGCCCTTATCAATTGCACCAGCTTCTAGTATTGTGACAAGTCTTGCCAAAACTCTCAGAAACAGGGAAATGATTGAAATGGCTTGGTGTGATGTCTAACATTATGTTCTTAGAACTGTGCACTCTGTGGGGCAGTTTACAGCCATCCTGCGGGGCAGTTAATTACACTTAGGAAACTGAGCCCATGATGAACCACACTTGAGCTTCAACACCACCTGAGATTTCAAGGTGTGCTTGGAATAAAACCTGCTGCCAGTGAAGTCAGTGTCAATGCAGAGGATGACCAGTGGTTTTGGGAGGTGCTTTCTCCTACCCGTGTCCATGGGAATGTGTGAGCACTTTCCCTATACAACCACCTTAGCACCAGGAACTTGCAGGGTAGTTTCTTCACTTTATGCAGCTTTTACTGGAGACACTTGGGATGCTTGCAGGGCTGCACAGCGGCCAAACTACAGCTTCTTAGTACAATAATGATGAACAAGAGTGACTGCATCTTCTCCACTCATGGAATCCTGAGCGACTTTTAACTTGGTCCAAGTTACTGCTTTGTGTAAAACTACCAGAAGGGAAAGTAATAAGTAATTTATTGTTAACTGCCACGTGGATCTAACTAAAGCAGTTACCTGACTTGCAGCAGTTTTCCAGCTTGCTATTCTTTCATCATTGTTAGATGAGCTTCTGTTTTTAACAAACTGACTCCCATATAAAGGAAGAATAGCAAATGTTGCTACTTATAACTTTTTTCTTTTTTTTTTTTGAGTTCTGCAAAGTTCTGATTGATGCTCCACAATGTGAAAATACTTTATGGGTTCCACAATGCTCATAATAAAATACATGATAGTCACCAATAGTTGAATGATTAAGCTAGAGTGACCAAATTATAATGATCAATTAATCAGTTCATCAAAGGACAGTATTTCTCTAGGCAGCTTAGAGTCAGAGAAGTCTATATTTCAGAGTCAATGTGGTGTAGGAAACATGCATCCTAAATTTCTCTACAGTCATTTTCCTTTTGCTTATCTTAATTATTGTGCTCAAAGTTGTCCTCCGGCTATCTAGTACCTTTCCTCAGAAACTGTGTTGTATACCAACACGCCTTTAGCATTCCCTTTGGCCATTTTTTTTTTTAGCTGCTGAATGCTGTTACAGTCAAAAATGGGTTTCTTATTTCTATTCCTGAGTTTCTCAGGTTGCAGGCTCCAGCCATGAGTTCACAGTGTGCCTTTGTAGGCCAAAGTAAGTAGCCTTTTAGATCCTCATATTTTCTTTTAGTGAAAACATTTATGCACCCCAAGGAAGGAATCACAATTCACTGCCCTGAGCAGACTGAGCTCTCTACTGTGAGAGACATTTCCCCTGGCTCTCAGAACTACATTGCTTTTTTTTGTCTTCCCTCCAAATTTTCCAAGTCCTTTTACAGTGACAACAGTAGTGTTATACTCAGTATTCCAGTCTCAGCATTGCTCTATGTTGACATTAAAATCACCTCACTGCTCATCTATTTAGTCATCCTAGGATCACATTGACATTTTTATTACAGACTGCACTGATTGCTCATATTAAGTTGCTAGTTTTGCCAAGGCCTAAGTATTTTTCAGAGGTAGGATCTTCTATGTCTGAGTCTCTAAAAGCAGTTTATGACCTGTTTTTATTAAGGGAGCCCCCTAGATAAAGGTGGGTGGCTAAGATATGGAATTTCTATTGGGTTAGAGAGGGCCTTGAATTATGATTACACTGGGATGCAATATCATATTTTTTTATCACATAACTTCACCTAAAAAAGTTTAGAGCAATCCATTTTGTCAGTTTCCCTTAAATCTTTCTGCATCCCTTTTGTCCCTACATGTGTAATACATACAATCTGACAGTCAGTGTTCCCATTCACAATTGACAATTAGAATAACTGTTCTGTACTGCTGTTTAATAAAAGACCATTTCAATCACTCTGATTAGTCATGTTTCCTTCATCCTTTTTTGCTCTGAAAGGTCTTTCATCCGTTTTCATGTTTAAGAATCACTAAAAGGAAAGTTTTAAATGTTATTTCAGTTTGCTACATTACAGAGTGATATTGCAGATAAAGACATATAACAAACAATGAAATATGGGGGCTAGTGATTACCTGTGTCTGTAAACCGGACAAATGAACTGTTGTTGAGTTTGCCTGTGTCTCTATGTCTTTAAACTAATTTTCTATTTACTTTCCAGAAAAACATTTGTTAGCAAAATCACTGACTTGCCAGTTAAGACTAAAGGAAATATTACAGAATATTAAATGAAAGCAAGCTCTGAGATGTCAACATGTTAGGTTTGTCTTTGAACAAGTCAAGCAATGAAAATATACTCTATGACCCTATATAATAACATAATAACTTAATCAGTACAGCTTAGATGATGAGTATCAAGTGATCAAAAGAGATTCTTTGGAAGTGACCTACTGACAAAAATTTAGAAAATAATTTTCACTCAATCATTTTTTTTAATAGACTGCAGAAAAAGTATTGAAATTGAGGAATAACTTACCTAACTAGACTTCTGAAAATATCCTGGCTCTTCAGATCTATCAAAATAAGCATTCACTTAGTTAAGTAGCTTAGCTTGAGAGGCAGCATTTTAGTTCAGTGGTTCTATCTTCGTATGCGTTCAGTGGTTTAATCAAGCTTTACATAGAGGGAACAGCTCTGATGATCCTACATTTACATACTGCCACTTGGCCCAAAAGATCCATAAGTGATTTACATATTATGTTCTACAGCTGTCCTGTGAGCACAGCTTCCAGTGAAGTCAGAAACAAAATAGCCAACAAATCAGACTCCAAACTCTCCCAAGCTCTCTTCATCAATCAGAGAAATACCTCAAGCACAACCTATCCCCCCCAGCTTCCCACAGAACTTACTGATAGTATACAATGGATATACCACGCAAGTGAAAGCACAAGACATTAGCCATGCAAACAAGAACTCTCTACTTTGAAATACGGAGTGGACACTGGAAACAGCATTCTCTTCTTTTCTGTAAAAAATTCCCGGGCCTTCTGTAACCACAAGTGGTTATGGCAGACTTTTGATAGCCATACTGAGAGCACAAATATTCCCTCTAACACGCAAATCCGCTTGGCATGAATACAGAGAGATTCATACAGTACTATTGCCTGCTTTTGAACAGCCTTGCTCTTCTACCCCACTAACAGGGCAGCAGAGGTGGAAGCTCACCACTTTTTTCTGCTGAGCAGTCCATGCTGCAATGTTCCATTGGTGTTTTGCAGAAAGCTTTCATCAGCAGGCATGCAACATATGTTTATTATATTCTGCAAAATTCAGCTTATAATCTGCAGCAGCCTCTCTACCTCAGAGTCACGTAAAGCCTAAGAGGAAAAATTTGAAATCTTAATAAAAGTTTAATAAAATCAGGACCGCCATGCTTTGGAAGGTACATTTCATTCATATGATAGCCTCTCTAGATGTATGTTCAAGACTTGCTTATTTTCTTTAAAGAAACCCGTCAATTTGCTGAGAGAGAAAGGCCTTAGCTGTAGTCATTTTAAGGGACAGAATTGCAGAAAAACTAAATGGTAATGTTAGTCTGAATTCTAATGTATTCTTCACAATAGGGTATTTCATCACCACTAGGAATTTTTGCTAAATTATATTATTATGAGCTGACTTTCTCCTGGGTATATTCATTTTCAATGGTTTAAGAAAGACAAGACAACTTCTAGTGCCAGAAACTGAGAGCTTGTTGAAAGTTCATATGAAAGGATATAGAGCAATTATAGCCACTTATGGTTCAGAGCCCCTCTGCCCCTTCTTTTGGGCACTCATGCATAAGTGATGATGTAGAATTACTGCTAATAATTATTTCCTAACCCAAGTGATATAGTTGGAGTTTCATGACAAGTAAATTCATATAATAAACCTTACTGATTCTACTGAGGCTGAAGTCTCAAAGACAAAACATTTCACAAAATAGGAGAGTTCATTTGTCTTCCCAGTAATGTAAACTGTGATAAACTCGTATATGCAATTTCCTTTTGCCTGCAGAGATCCCTATACTACATGGTGCAGAAAGACTCCTAGAAACTGGGCTTATATATGCAAACTGCATCGAGGTGCTCTTTACATCCGATGCCTGGTAATTCCACTTCTTCTCCAAGAGTCTTCACCTCAGACTCACCGTTGGATGGGTTAGTCCATTGTATCATTAGGATTTCTCCTTTCATCCTGATGAAGAAATCCACACCATCCACATGGGCAAGTCAAAAGTCTAACAAAAATTCCATGGAAGTTTAAGAACCTTACATTCTTCCCCACTTTCAGGATAGAAGAGGTTTCCTGCCATTTCTTCAAGAGCTTTAATAGAACCCTGAGCTTCCCTCTGTCCTGTATCCAGACCATGGCCCTACAGCGATCAGAGTTTCAGTAAATCACTATCTGCCCTGTCCAGCCTTCAGTACTAGGTTTTTAACTTTTGCCATAGCTCCCTGTCTCCTGAACAAGCTCCACTGTAAGGGATACCTTAACATCCACCACTTGAAGAAGCAGTGAAGTAGACACAACTACAGCTGATCCCTGAAAGGTCAGCCTACGCTGTGATAGCATAGCATCCATATAGTGAATCAACTACAGCCAGCTACTAATTTTCACCCATCTCCTCTCATTTTCTTCATTTTCTTACTCCAGTTCTCTCAGATTTTTTTTCACCTGTTTGCAGTGTTACCAGGAACTCTTTCTTATATCAGCTTGACAAGCCCTCATTCCTCTCTAAGGTCTCTCCACTTCTCAGCCTTTCTTAGGCACAGGAGGACACCATCTACATCCATGTCAGACTTGGACAGGAAAAATGTTTGCAGGTAGCCATAATGGATAAAGGAAGTTCATCTACTTCTCATAGTGAAAACCACCCCAAATTACCTGATACAGCTAATATAAAAACATTTGTTCTTCCATAGGTTTCAAAATTAGGTTTTTGTAGCTATGTTGGGCATTGCTGTAAAGGAGCAGCCTCTAGACTCTGGACTGGCTGTGAGCAGTCCCCACTGCCTCTTGTGGCAGCACCTTTCCTGTGGCACCAAAATGCCTTACAACAGGTTTTGACTAATTCACTGCTTGCACGGGGTATTTGGACACCTCAATATATACGTGCTCCTTGCTATGTCTCTCAGCGGGTCCTCCCATTTTGGTCTTCACAGCTGATAGATTTGGATTTGAGAGTGCTCCTTCAAGTGTCTATAAAAAGGTAAAATTAAAAGGTTTAATTTAAATATAATTAATGGTGTTACCCTTAGATTTTGCCATCTTTGTTCACCTAAATCAAATCACCAATTGTTTCAGTACACAGTGCAAGACCTGACCTTAAAATTACCATCTCTTTTTTCATTTGTTTCACTTCTTTAAAGAAATGTAGAGCAATACATCAAAACATCTCACAATACATATGTCAGAAAAATAGTCTTTAGGCAAGTTACATTGCTGAAATAACTTTACTAAGAACATAGCAGAGATTTTTTTGTGCACAGCACAACCAGATTAGTGAAATTTTAGATAATGAAGAAGACTGCAAAAGTGATAAAGAAGAAATATGCCTGAAGTTATTGTTCATGCAGCAAAAAATGAACCTAAAAATTATGAGAATATGTAATTTATAAAGAAATCTTATTATCAGAATAGCAATAACCTTTTTTTAAGAAAGAGATCACTGATTTTGTAGCAGTCATCAGCAACAACAATAAGAATCAGTGTTGAAGATTCTGTGACAGCTAACAGATTTCTGTGAAGCTGGAGAAGCGTACTAAGTTGGATTTTTCATATATTCTTTCTTCTAAAAAATATTCTTGAATTTCAATAGAGCCTATTCCCAGCTCAGACAGAGCTTCTGGAGTTGAAACTGTGGGGTGTTTGGCATGCTGCTACTTCATCTGCTCCTATACCACATAGAAATAATCCCTGTTAGCCAAACTTTAACTTTCATTTACTCCCTTAAAATGTAACTAGCTGTATTTTTGAAAATGGGAATAAAAGTTGGACAAGGAAGTGAAATATGGGTTGTTTGTTTCCATAGCAACTGCAGCTAGAGATTCTATACTTTCCCCAGCTACACCTTCACCCAGAAAGACAGCAACCCCTGCAGCTTGATTCAAACAGATAAGTGTGATGCGCAGATAAGCCCCAAGCGTTGGGGTCTATGGAGTATATTTGTGCCCTGTAATTCATGGGCAGTTGCTGGCAGGACTGAAGTGAGGGAAACTCCTTCCTCCCAGGAGGTTTTACATGGCAAGACGTTGCATCCTCCGGGGATGGCACCATCACTCGCTTGAGGTGCCAGTGGTGTCACGATCAGGTGAGGCTAGGGGGCCTCCAGCCAGCTGATAAAAGAAATACCATAATCTACATAAAAATTAGCTCTTCAGAAATAAAAGTCAACTGATTATAACCTCAGCGGTAACATATGAGTCTTAAAGTTTCCCATAGAGCACAGACAATGTGTATCCTTGCTCGTCCTGCCCTCCTTACTCTAACAATCATATTGGACACATCATAAATCCAGACTTTCTTTCTCAAGATTCCTGTCTCAAAAATCTGGGCATTAATAGTGTAGCATACACTGGTATGCTAATAAATAAATGTATTTCTCCAAGAGGGAAAAGGAAAGGGTTCAGATTAGTTTTGAATATTCAACTAAGAAAAAGTTTGGAGTCTTTAACAGACATCAAAGAAAGAAAAATCTAATTTTCCCTCTAAATTTAAATATTAAAACTGTGACAAAGTTTGTGAAAAGCAGTGACATCCTGTCTTAGACCAGCTGTTACTGTTGAAAAAGAAAAAGAAGCTGTCAAAAACACAAGATCTATTTGAGAACTGAACCAGAAGCAGAAACCTTAAAATATAAATTCTACTTAAGAATAAATGTTCCATATTTAGCATGACAATTTTAATCAATTAGACAATATTGCACAAAATGTGGCTAGTATTTTCAGAGTGGAAGATGGTGCTGGGAAAGGAGAGGTGATAAACTCACTAGTTCTAATGGAAAATAGAGAAACAGGCAGTTATTTTCTAGCTTATCAGTAATGACTCAGCTTTTCCTTGCATTTCTTGTTTTAATCTTTTATATATATAATATATTATTATACAGTATACTGTTTCATTTCTTTGCACTTAAAGCTGAATGCGTCTGTTTTTTCTAGAAATGACCAAATTCAGACCTGTATGCCTTCAGGCATACAGACAGATTGTCCTGTGGTAAACAAGGGTCTGAAATGACAGCATGACTACTACATCTTAACTGCTCATGTGTGTGCTCCAGCATGGTGGTAAATGTGAGTCAGCTCTCCTCTCAGACGCAACTGATTAGCAGAAGCTACAGCATGAACAGGGGGCAGCTACTCATCACAGTCGATAACACTGTCCATTGGCGCCCTCGCTTGCTCCTTTAAACCTCTTCCCAGACACTTGCTGTTCCTTTATGGCACAGAGGCCTTAATCATCTCCCAGTAAAGTGCGTTAAAACCGTACTGGCTTGCACTATTGAATAAAGGAAAAGCCACAAAAATGCCTCCTAAACCATTTGTCCTATGCACCTCAGTTCCCAGTAATACAAAACTGGGTAGCCTTGTGCATCTGTACCTCAACTGCAGCCAGCCTGACAATATGATTTTATTCTCCTGCATGCCTTTGGAAAGTGGCATTTTGGAAATGCCAAAGGCACCCAGGGGCCTTTTGGAAAAATCCATGTGAACAGATGTCCTGTAAATATACCATGGGCTCTCACAGGTAGAGGGATGTCACAGCTCTGCCAGCGCTCCTTGGACCATGTAGAGAGAAAGAAAGGCTGTAGCCAATCGAGAGCTCTAGTTGGTACCTTCCAACAAAGCAATTTAATTTACCTTGCACTGCAGCAGGCTACAGGTGTGTGTATAAGAAAATGCACACCCAAAATACACCTTGGGTACAGAGGAGGACAGTGGCAGGTGCTGAGCCCAAGATTCAAGCTAGGAATCTAATCCACATGCTCTCTTTCCCGTTCTCAAATTTAGTTAAGGGAAAAGAATATATTTTCAGATGAAAGAAAGCAGGCAAGTTAATAAGGCTGATGACAGCTGTACAGGAAATGGTCCCAAGTGTCAGAGATCATAGAGGAAAATACTCTGCACTGACAAAAGGTCGGAGATACAATCAACAGAATAAGCAATGGAGAAAACACACATCAGAGAAGATCTGACAAGTGACATTGTTATCAACAAACAAACAGCAGGTCTGCTCACCAACTGAGCACAAAAATTTTAGTACAGTAATGGAATTTTTACAAAGCTTCACAGAGGCACGTGAGACTGGACACTATTACACTGTCTGCAGCGCATTCCAACATCTCTGAGACATTGAAAACAGTGAATTATAGGGACACATACTCTACAAGCTCTCAGAGCAGGCTTGAAATTCATACTGTAAGACAGCTGGAAAGTCTTACTAGCTATTATTTGAATGCAATGGAGCACTGAATATATTAATTGATATTTCTTTTCCCTCCATATCCTAATCTATCTCACACAGGTCTAAATAACATGACTGATTCATGCATTATTTATATGGTGCCCAGTACTCTGACTGTCAAGGAATACAAACTTGGATTTAAAAGGTGTGAAGATATATTTGGCAAAACAGGAAATTATTTGGGTTACTCATTAGCCTCAAAGGGCCTTCTGTGTTGTGCCCACAAAACATGATCCTTTAGGTCATAATTACACCCTGCATCTTGTTATTTGTGTGTACATGGTATGCAGGACAAAATACACAACACAAAGAGTGTGATCAGATCAGGCACGTTATTATCATGTTGCTCCACTCATCTGCCCAATTATGACTCATTTTGCTAGGTGAAGTAATTATTCAGGACTGAAATACAGAACAATCTCTCTTCCCTGTTTATATTTAAGACACTGTGAGCAGATCCAATATTTACCAATTTAAGTCCCCATCATGGGGGTCTTTGAGTTAGGATAGGCCTTATTTTTCTTCAAATTCTGCATTTGCAACAAGTAATGGGAGAAGTGCTCCTTTGCAATGGTCCGCAAAGCTTTAAAATTGTCATTTTCCCAAAAGCAACACAGATGTGCAACAGGCTTTCCTTCATCCAAAATATTAATGGGTAGAAAATGTAGAAACTAGTTACCGTTCCATCATACCAAGCCTGCCCTATTAATTAGGAAAGTTATTTTCAAAGACTCTCACTGACAAAGCCCAATTTAAGTAAAGCAAATACCACTGTTGAACAACTAAAAAGTTATTAACTGGTTTTTCCACTTTTGTATTGTTTATTTTTACTAACTTGGTTTTGAACGTTGCCCAGTTCTTCAGCAGCATTTAAGAATAGATAATCTGAGTCTTTCCCCCTGATTTTCTATCTTTTCTTTTTGCTTTCTCCTACAGTAAACTCAGGATCATGTACTACTGATCAGCTCACTGAATGCGTAAAAAGCATATTGTACCACTTAAGATGTCCTGAATCGATGCTTCTGTCTCTCCTATTCCCAAGCACTTGTACAGACAGATCAGGTTTGGAATACTCCCTGCACCAAAACTCCTGTAGGGTAGAAAATAGTGTCCAGTGGGAAACCTCAACAAGCTTCTCTGTAGCAATGCCCCTAAAGCTTTATTAGTATGGGAGAGGAGCCCCTGTTCATTACAGTATCAGCTGTGATAGCTGCAGTCAACATTGTTGCTACTGATACGGCCACCACCTCTATAGCCAGTGATCTCCTAGAAATCTGACTCCCAGATACCCATCCCACAGTGTAATGGCTTCCGTAAATGTCACAGAAATGCCCAAATTCCTCAAGTGAAAATATCCTGAAGGTGAGAGTGAGCAAAAACTGTCTTGACTTCTCACTGCAACAATTCCCACAGTGTCCTGACAGTCCTGCTTGACTCTCTGATTCAATGGCAGTCCAGATCCTTTGGTTAGGGAAATTGCCCTTGTGGTCCAAGAGTCAAAGTATTGGATGTTCTGGAACACATGATGCAGGAGCATGCTTGCAGAAGGCCAGTAGCCCAAGCCACAGGATCGGAGGAGAGGGGATGGGATGAACTTTGATGTTATACTGAATGAGAAGGAAACGACATGAACCTGGAAAGCTCTGCCCTTAGAGACATCCTTCTCTCTACAGGAAAAGAAAGGTAAACAGAGGAAGAAAGCATGGCTCCAGTCTTAAATGAAAAAGAAAAAAAATGTTTCTCCTGTAGTCTGTTAATAAGGTCCAAAGGAATTCGTTGTTTAGTAACTGCATGACAGTCATGAAAAAAAATGTGAAGATGTGGAAAGGAATGGGGGTTGCAACAGCCTCACAAGTTGTGCTTAGGTAGTGTCTACACCACGGTGCTGAGCAGCAACCCAAGGCTCTGTCAGGATCAAACCCAAATACACAGCATTCTCCCTGTGCTCTGGTTTCCATGGCAAGTTGGCTTTGACACAGGACAGAAGGCAGCTTGGCCCACTCAGACAAATTCCCTGCCTGGATGACAGGCAAGGGACCAGGTCCTGAGGTTGTTCCAGGTTTATACTCCTGCCCCTGCAGGAAGGACATCCTGGAGCCATTTGGAGGCACCAATGAAGAGCTCAGTGGGAACAAGCCATTCTCAATCTATTGGAACATCCTCCAGATGCATCTGAGAAGCATGCTGATGTTACTAATGAATGAGATCAACATCACAGGTCCAGCATCAGAACGGCTTGATCCAGCTGCTAGTAGTAGCAAACAGAGAATAAAAATTGGGAAAAAATCAGGTCATGAAAAGGAATTTTCAACTGGTTTTATTTGTTCTTCATATTGATGTTCTGGTGATACCTACAGTAATCAGAAAATACATCAGAGCATAAGAGCCATAGGTAATAAGGAGGTGGGAAAGACCAATATACATCGCAAAACAGGCTAACTCTCCAGCCTCATCTCAGAAAGCCTCAGAGGTCCTTATTGCAGTGAGCCCTGGCACTGACTACAATAGGGTTGGTTTTGGATAATTCATAACAAAGGAAAGGTTTGCAGAGCTTGACCTCCACTTATGGTGCAATCCCTCATGAGCTCTAACTGTCACACTATTGCACAGACTTCCATACTGGAGTAAAAGAAAAATACAAAATGAGAGAGCAATTAAGAAAAGATAGTAAGAAATGAGCTGCAACCCACAGGCATTACTACTAAATTGAGCTTATTTCTATTTCCATTACCTGTCTGATGAAGGCTAGATGAATTCTCCTTCAGAAGATTACCTTTATTTCACTGAGCAATAAAATATCAGCAAATATACCAAACAAATAAATCTTCTTCCCAGTGTTACAGCTTCCCAACCCCTTTCTCATTTTCTAAAATCATTTTATTTGTTGCTGTTTGGCTAAATATTATGAGTAGGGTGCTTTTCTCTAATTTTAAATTCACTCATAGTTGTAACTCGTGGCACCTAAGTGGAGCTATAATTAATGCCCCAAATCTCCTCTGTTCAAGTTGCCACTGCACTCTTCACTTTGCAGTACCTGAGCACTTAGCACCACCTCTGGCCAGATGCATAAAGTACAAGCTTAAATTCAAATAAAGAAAAATCCCCAGTATGAAATTCATAGGACTCAGGAGAGACTAAGTTATCATGAAGATTTTGTAGACAAAAAGACCATTGCTCATCTGGAACACAAGGTGCCCCTAGAAGTGAAAAACATGTAAAATCAGATTTAGTTCTTCCTAGAAAACTCTATAAAATTCCTATAAATTTCTGTATTATGCATTATGCTTTTCAAGTTGTGTTTTTGTTTCTTTTTATCTAAAAAGCATTAAAACTCTGTTCTTCTTTTTGCAGGATGGCAACATTTTCTGTCATTAGATTAACCTCACTGTTTAATAGCTGCAGAATATTGGACCAGGCATGGAAAAGCTGTGAGGAAGAAATCCCTATTGGGATTCGAACTCATATTTCCTTCTCGATTCCTTACGATAATGAACCAAACCTAAACCACAGATCCAAAGACTCATTATTACAGAGGAAAATACTGAATTTGAGCTTATGCATCTAAATCAAGAAAAATGCCCTTCCCAACCTTCATATCCTATATTGAAGCCTGCATCTTTTCTTCATAAAGTGTAAATTTACTTAAAGGATAAAGGTAATATGTAGAATCTAATTTGCACATCAGTTTTGCTTTCAAATCCTGGGAAAAATCAAGTTTAACTTATTTGGTGACATGAGTCCTCTTTTGGGGTTGGAGGCTGAACAATATACAGGAAATATGGAATGGCTGGCGTTGAAAAATCATTCCCTTGAGTTACATAAGCTGTAACAGGCATACACCCTTCCCTCCCACCACATATACTTTACTTAGATACTTACATATATGAAAAATCTAAAATTTTGAGGCTCTATGGATTAGATCAAGACTTAATCACTGTAAGTGGGTTTATTCACATCTGGTTTTCTTCTCATGGTATCAAATGCATACTTTCCAAAGCCCAGGAGGAAAACAAGACCTTCAACTGTATTTGCATGCACATAGGACAAGAACAGTGACCTCCCACTTTTAAGTTTGTGTAAAGTGCAAGAGTATCTCTCAATTGCACATTAAATTCTGGTCCTGACCCAAAATAACTCAGAAATTCACAGCGAACCAAACTTAACACAATTCTTCCTTTCCATCTTCATTCTGTAGTCTCTGGACAGGCTGGATTCATGGGCTGAGGCCAATTGTATAAGGTTCAACAAGACCAAGTGCTGGGTCCCACACTTGGGTCACAACAACCCCCTGCAATGCTACAGGCTTGGGTGGAAAGCTGCCCATCAGAAAAGGACCCGGGGGTGCTGGTTCACAGCCGACTGAATATGAGCCAGCAGTGTGCTCAAGCGGCCAAAAAGGCCAATGGTATCCCAGCTTATATCAGAAATAGTGTGGCCAGCAGGATTAGAGAAGTGATTGTCTCCCTGTAATCTGCACTGGTGAGGCCACACCTCAAATATGATGTTTAGTTTTGGGCCCCTCACTTCAAGAAGGACATGGAGATGCTGGAGCATGTCCAAAGAAGGGCAACGAAGCTGTTGAAGGGTCTGGAGCACAAGTCTTAGTAGGAGTGGCTGAGGGAAATGGGGTTGTTTAGCCTGGAGAAAAGGAGACCGAGGAGAGACCTTATCTCTACAACTACCTGAAAGGAGGTTGTAGTGAGGTGGTGTCTGGTGTTGGTGTCTTCTCCCAAGTAACAAGTGACAGGATGAGAGGAAATGGTCTCAAGTTGCACCAGGGGAGGTTCAGGCTAGATATTACGAAAAATTTGGGTTGTGAAACATTCGAGCAGGCCGCCCAGGGAAGTGGTGGAGTCCCCATCCCTAGAAGTATTTAAGAGATGTGTAGATGTGGTGCTTAGGGACATGTTTTAGTGATGACCTGGCAGTGCAGGGTTAGTGGTTGGATTCGATGATCTTAAAGGTCTCCTCCAACAAAAATGATTCTGTGATTCTCTCTCACATTCTATAGTGTTTGAATGTTTTTCTTCCCACTGCAAGATGACAATCACCTCACTGGTTTAAATGGTTTACCAGAAAGAAGGTTGAATCATAAGAGGAATTTCAGACTTCAAATCTACAAAGGTCTAAATGGCAATTTAGAATAAAAGTATTATGATAACCTAAATCATAGACAACGCTACATCAGAAAACCTATTTCTCATCTATTTAAATATATCATTGGCATGCTAAGCAGCTAGGTATGAAATATCAATGAACAAATCCACTGCATTTTCTTAGATGTTCCAAAGACACGAAAAATAAATCTGAGTTTTCTTTCTGTTTTTTTTTTTTTATTAGTCTCTGGCAACAATGGAAAAGGCTTTACTCAAGAACAACAATCATAAAAAACGTTTATTCACCTAGCATAAAAATGTATATTCACAGTTTCTCAGATTTTTATGCTAATTGACTTCCTGTATTTTCCCATTCCTTGCATGTCCTCTTCCTGTTAAGATAAAAAGCAACTGACTTCCAGCAGCATAATGGGGTTGTAGAAAGCAAATTTAGATACACATCCTTGAATACTTGAGGTAAATGGATTTAAAACTCAGTTTCAAAAGGACTCGGAAACTAGATTATAATCAGCTAGCTTTCATGCATTCCTGGAACTGCAATAGTCAGATGTCCCTTGTGTCCGAGCCCTAGAAGATCATATTCTTCATGGCTTCTGAAAGCTGAGCAAGTGTTACATGAGCAGGGGCTCATTGCTTTCCTCTGTTTTATTCCCTCAGCTCCCTGTGTACCATCCATCCCCTCCCTCTCCTTCTAACTCATTCAAGGGGTTACCATCTTCACCCTCTTGCATATCAGCTGATCTTCATCTTGTGGTCCCACATTTCCCTATTGTCATATGCAAAGTCTCCCTATTACCCTTAAACACTGTCGTCTTTTCTCATGCCAGAACTACTGTTTAACCATTTCTTCACATATCCCACTTTTTTGTATCCTTTCTAGGCAAAAGGTTTTTCCATGCACTTTAACCTTCCTGTTGCCTCTTCCATCTCACAACTCCTCTGATGCTGCTCACAGACCAAGTGCACCTTCCCTAGAAGTGGGTGGGGAAGAGTGAAGAGGAAACAACTTTTGGACAACATTGAAGCCTGCTCACCTGAGGTGGTGATGCTAGGGGAAAGAGGGAAAGCAGGAACTAAAAGCTGAATAAAGCCCTGGATCTGCTTAATGGATGACATCCACTGTCAGTTTGACTCCTTGAATAAAACAAAGAGTAAGAAAAAAAACAATAGGAGATCAAATTGTCTTCACTTTCTCTCCATCCTTTTACTCCTACTTTCCTCTTCTCTGTGCCATTGCCAAGAACCTGGTCTGAAATTTTCATTCATGAGATGCAATGTTCAAAAGCTCACATTCTAGAGAAATGGGCCAATGCACCATGAAGTAGTGTGCAAACTTGGTTGATCCAATCAAGCAAGTGTTCATTTCAGTGGTGGGCCCTAGACTAAACACGAACATGCAAAACATGACTAAATATTTTCCCATTAGCTCAATTAAGAAAATGGTCATCTTTTCTGAAGGCATGCTACAAAGAGAAAGGGAACAACATCATTAAAATAACCTTGCATTAACAGTTATTCTCTCAGCACAAGGAAAGAGAGTCTAAGAAAACAAATGTGAAAGAGCTCAACCTGAGGGAGGGAAGAAACTGTTGAGAGAGTGTGTGGCATTTATTCAACTGTGGTTTTGTGCATCTTTTCTATATTGCAGATTTCACGATGTTAAGCTCCCGTAGAGGGGCTTAAGGGTAGCATAGCTACAAGTCCTTTCTGAAGTGTGGTTCTAAATTGTATGATAGAAAGAAGGGAAGTTAGAAAAGAAGAATTACCAGCAGTTCAGTGGTCAACCTGAATTGCAGGCCTATATTAGGTAAAAAAGGCACAGTTATGAATGCAGAAATCTCAGCAGAATGCCTGCTTGCTTCTAAAAAGTACAGCAGCACCTTCAAGGATAATGAACAGCAGGATCCTGAAGTTTGTGCCTGATCAGTGTCTTGCATGACAAATCTTCAAAGCAATACAGTGTCACCTAACATCATGTCAGGGCTGTGTCTCAGTAATAACTTTATAACCCAAATAATCAGCATCACTTACAGATCATTAGAGTATTTCTCAATTACAAGTAATGTAACGCCTCAAGAAAACAGCATGGTACATGGAGTCCTTCCCATCAGCTTCTCAGTACAACTTGGATACAAAAATGTCATACATTACTTAAGACCTGTTAGTAAATTCTTCCAGTTGGGATACAGTGACAGCTACTTAGTTGTTTATTGTTGTATGTCCAGTGACAGTTTGTCCCATATTCCCTTACAGTTGGGTTCTTTTAATTGGCTTTGGATGTTTAAGAGTGTTCTTTCCTCTTAGAAATACATCTTTGAACATGGAAATAATTACTGATGGGGGGAAAATCTCTACCTTCATTTACAAATTGGCACAAATCCAGACTAGATTTTACTTTGTATTTCAGATGTGTACAAATTCTTGCAGATGAGATTAGTCCTTGGCTGTTGCATAAGGGAAATAACCCAAATAGAGAGAAATGTTACCTCTTATATAGCAGAAAGACAGAATTAATTTTTGGCAGTCCCAGTTTTTTTCTTTTCTACCCAGTTGTTTGATGCATATCAGTGTAAACACCAGAAAAATAGACTCAAATACTTACACTAATCCCGAAGTCATATGTAACCTTTACTCCACTAGTGTTTGACGGAGAGGAGCATGTGTCAGGAGTAAAAACTTAAGAAAGACTGACCATATTTGTAGTTGGTATAAATCATCAAAGCTTCACTGGATTTCGTACTTTTGCATCTCAGTGAAGATGGCCTTGTCTTCTCTGAAGATATATCTCTGCTCTTCTTTAAATACTTGTACAAAACCTTAACATTAAATCATGAAACAATGGTAAGACACTAATAGAAGGCAGAAAAAGTAAGATTTGAAAGGATAGCATGACAAAGCAAAGACAAGTATGTACAACAGATATAAATCTTTCAGAGCTAAAAAGCAAGTGCTACTCCCTTGACATTTCTTTTCTGTCAAAATATAATTAAAAAATAGCAAAAACGTGTTTCAGTAATGCATATAATTATGTCTCCAGCTGCAGACATATTTGCTTCAAGTGATAAAAATAAAGACATTCTCAGGTGCTTATGTTGACTAATCAAAACGCTATTAACCGGTAACACAGCTTCAGATGAAAGAAAGGAAAAGGGCATTTTCCCAAATCAGTCAGTGCATCAGTCAAGAAGCCAATCAAAAGAAATCAAGATAGCAGAAGTATTAGATATGTACCATAGACCCTAAATAAATGTGAATTTCTAATATTTAACAAATATTTCTATTTGAAAATTTAATATTCTCCCAGCTCCTGCAGGAAAGGTAATACCATTGATCACATTGCTTGAAAAGCCTGAATTGTAACTTCTGCATATTATTCTTCAGTAAGGAGGGAGAAACTATGAGTTTCAACACGCAGAACTGTTTCCTGATTCTTCTTTGGATAGAAAGCAGCAAAATTTGCAGCTGTTCCCTGCCTGCCTGTTCCTTACCAAAACATGTATCTTTTAAAACCTGTAAAGACTCCAAAAGGTTCAGTGAAGGGAAAACGCATTTTCACCTAATGATATACTGTCACCCAAATTGACTACCACCACCCCCTGCCAACCTTCACTGACGAGTTTATTTTCCTGTTCCCTTCCTTGCCCTAATGGTAAGAGGAATTTATCCAGAAATGGGGAATGAGAAAAAGAATTTCAAATACACAAATGAGTGTGACTGTAGTCCACCATTCACAGTAGATGTTGCTTTTCCTTGCAAGCACTGAAGAAATGGAGAAGGCCCCACTATAGTCCATTAGGGCAATCTTCACATCTACGCTTTCCACTCTTCTCAAACCTGCAGCTGAAATCATAGCTATAAGCACCAGAAAGACCACGCAAAATCTGTGCCACTTGGGAAGAGCTTGGCAAGTCTAGCTCCCAGTCTCAGGATTAATTCTGATTTATTGCTTTCTATTGGAAAGCAACCGAGTTGTTGGCCAGAGTCCTCCACCCTGTAACTCTGGTATATACTGCTTTGGAAATGCAGCAGCACAGCAGTGCCAGAACTGAAGAGACCCCCAGGTCAGAACAGAAGGTACCAAGTTAGCTAAGCTGATGGCATTAGGGTGAAAATAGTGATCGCAGAATGGGATCCTAAGTCCATCTAAGTCCTGCTATAATTCTCATAATTCTTTCCTGATGCTTCTTCTCTCATGCTATAGAAATCTTGCACCCAAGCAGTAGGCATGAAAATCATTTTGGTAGTGTTCATACTGTATTATTCCTCTCCTTCGGACACTTCTAACTGTTTCTCAAATGGCTCCACAGCACTAGTTACCTCATTTATTGTAACCCTAATACAATGGTAGTATCAGAACATCAACCTGGCTTGCTGATCAGGCAAGCAGTCCTTGTCTCCAAAGGGAAAAATACTGCTAATGAAACAAAAAATTCAGAAAATCTAAATCCAGTTCTGTTTTTTCAAAATTGTTATTGGAATACTTACTTGGACAGAAACATTTCCAACAACAATATACCACACCAAAAAAAAAAAAAAAAAAAAAAAAAAAAATCCATGAAGGAAGCGTTGGGTTTTCTTCCTACCAATAAATAACCATACTGGCAAGCAAACTGATCATAAGCTCCTAGAGAAAAAGAGTTTCTGTGACTGTGTGGAACAAGTCACATTTAAATCCTGCTTTACAACTGGGAATCCACAACGCTATTGTACTTAATAGTAGAAATAACAACACTAAACAACAGTCTGATCCTTGCTCTCAAAGATATCTCCTTCCATACTCAGTGGCTGCTGTCATACCTTGCCTTCTCCCAGGAGAAGCTTCTTGTACCATTGTATGTCAGGAAAATGAAGGAAATGCACTTTCTCTAGCAAATGCACCTGAGTGCTTCTCTACCCACTCTAACCCAAGGGCACACAAATAGAGAAAGCTTTTCAGTACTTCCCAGCACACACAAGCCTCAGGCATCACAAGGAACGCAGACTGTACCACCACTGATTCCACCTGCATCCCACTGAGCAACACCTTAGTGAAGTCAGCTGTGGCAAACATTCTGGGAAGTGCAGAGATGGACATAAAACGGCACATTGACCTTCTAGATGTTTTCAGGTAATCCAAAAAAACATATTTCTAAAAGTCTAGAGAGAAAAAAAGTTTAATGCCTTTGGGTTTCATTGCTGCATTTTAATAATTTTTCTGGTCAGGTAGCCAATGATGATCATACTTCAACAGTATTAACTTTCCTTAGCAAGTAATATTTCAATGCAAAAGCACAAACAGTTCGGAAAAAAAGATGTTGATTGCGGATTTTTATGTTAAACCACCACGCACTTTTGGAAAAGAAAAGGGGGTAAAGAAGTAGAAATCCAGGATCGGTTGTTTTCCCACGAGTCAAAGGCATCAGCTCTTGTCTTTCCATGTCATCTTGGTATCAATAAGCTGTTGCTAGGATGTGAATGTTTCCATGGCAATGAGCGAACTCTTCAGCTTCACTAACAGCACTGTTCTCCACCCACCCCTGCTTTCATTTTCTGAGACTATTTATTTTTTCATACCTCTGGAACAAATATGGAAATGAAAATAGAACAAGATGGGCAAATTCTGCCTTAGGTTAAAACGTACAAAGGCCTGAGGACTTCAGCATGACTTCAGGTAATGTCACTGAGAGGAGATCATGGCTTTAGCCATAGTTTGTGGCTGCCTTCTTCTGTTTCAGACTTCTGACATGGAGCATAGCGCTCTATCGGGCTCAGAAAATGGACTGAACCCTGAAAGGCAGCAGCGTGTTCAGTGGAGGCTGAATTTTAAGTACTGGCTTTGCTGGGTTTGGAGGGTTTCAAAAGGCTCTTGCGCGGGTGCTCGGCGGAGGGGAGGAGGCCGGGCTGCGATTGCCACCTGTTGGGTGTGGAAGGGCAACTGCAGGGCCAGGACCCGCGCGGGGCCGCCCCGCGGCCTGGCCTGGGCCCCGGGGCCTGCCTGCGGGCCGGCGAGCTCCTCCCACGCCGGGCGCGCTGCCCCCGCAGCCCGGCTATGTCCGGCAGCTCTCCACGGGGAGGAACCACAAGGGCTCCCTCTGCCACCGCATTCAGAGTCACTCGTGCTTCAACTGGATTGTCAGACACCTGTTTTTGCTTGACAAACTATTCAAGTAAGCAAACATTAAATCAGTAGTGGATGAGGAAAAGACAGACAGTTCCTTTGCTTCCCCTCTCCTCCTATCTGTTTTTTTACACGTGGAAAAATGCCTTGGAAGGAAAATTGTTGGCTGAAAGTCTCCCTCCTCAGGCAAAGGAGACAACAGGGATAAGGCCATAGCTCTCACCTTTGTTGCTGCTTTTGCTCTATCTCCTTCAAACAAAACAAAAGGGGATAGGGAGATAAATGATAGAAGAGGAAAGTGAAGTGCCCCTTCTCCCCTTGCCGCTCCATGTCCAAAGCATGCTGCGAGCAGCTGGCATCACCACAAGCTGGTTCTAAACCTTGATGTCACACCCCTGCTGCGAAGGAACTCTTGTTGGCTTGCCCTGATGCTCCTTTCAGGAGACCTGTAGCCTATCCAGTTGCTCAGTCATTACCTTGAGCCTGTCAGACCAGTCACCTTGGGTTCAACTTTGGGTATTATTTAAGCTAGAGGGCAAAGCCAGGAGTAACATGAAGATTAAAAAAAAAGTGACAGAAAAATCACATGCAGAAAGGTAGGAATCAGCAAGAAATTTTGATTCAGCATATAAGAAGTTGTAGACAAGGCAATCAAGGAAATCCAGGTCTGTAGTTGTCTCTGCTTCCATTCATCAAATCGTTTTCTAGGAAATAACGAGTGATGGTAAATCCCAGGAAGTATAGTCCTTGTGGTGGTAGAGTTCGAGGGCAATGGAGGTGATTAACTATACTAGAAATGAGACCAAGAAATTAATAAAATACAAAGATCTTTGCTTTAGAATGGATCAAGATCAACTGAAAATGAAGGGCACATTTATTCTGTTTTTCTTACTGAAGGAAATACAATTTCAGAGCCCAGTTTATGAGCTCTTTACATCCCACCCCTTCTGCCTCATAATACTTGTGTGGCAACTTGTGCTAGACTCTGAAATACACTCAGCATTATATTTTTCCTTAGGAATAATGCATAAATATTTCTGGCATTAAGTACTTTGTGTGTTTGTTTTCACAGCTCTCCTTGATTATGAGTCAACATTGTTCTTTAAACTACTCCATTTTCTAGACAGCCATCTTAGGCACAGACATTTTCCTACAACAAAAAGCATATTTATGGAACTACCTTGTTAAAAATTAATGGTCTGTTACTGCTTTTCATCATTTGGCTGTTCCCATTTTCCAAAGACAGCTCCTCTGCTCAGCTGAGACACCCCTGTCAGAGTCTCACCAGAGCCACATAGTCTGAGGTCTAGTCAGGATCTTCAGTACCAATGAATTTATCTCCTGACAGCCATTGCCTTCTCTGACTTTGATAAATCTGCCTTTACACTGAAGATATTTTCCAGTGCCACATTGAAAGTTAGTGTTTTTCATGCTTCTTCCTGAGAGGCCAATGAATCAAAAGCAGATCAGCCTCTGACCCGTATACCTATTTGAAGCATTTATAATCCTAAAAAGATCGTTGCTCAAGCTGCAAAATTAGAATAGGGCTTGCAACCTGTTACTAGCAATAATGATCTTACGGGACCACTGGGCAACAACTTTTATTGATTTATCAGAGATACTACCTGGCATAAGGTTGTCTTTTACAACAAGTATCACCTGAAGATGCTGAATTATGACAGCTGGGGATCTAACACTACATACTTTGTAGCTCACAATGAACCAAGTGTTGGTGGGGTAAGTTATATGATGGTAAGACAGCACATGTTGGGCATAATCAGGTTGCTACAAAGCTGTAACGGGGGACTGTTACCGGCCTAAACAATCCATGAGGATACAGGATAAAAGCAGAACACTCTCAAAATTGCTATTAGCTGTGCTAAATTCATTAAGAATGTCAAATACATTCAGATCATTTAAACTACTTAGAAAAAGTTGTCATTTATCCACTTTCAGAAAATTTGAATGAAAAGTGGGTCAACTTGAGACATAGCATAACTTAATGCTCAGAGTTGACCATGTGTAGTGCAGATGAAGATAAACTACATCCTAGAATCTGGTCCCAAATCCACACAGGCCAGTGGGAAACCTGCAATGGACTTCAGTGGGCTGTGGGATTGCCTTTACAAGGGAATAAGAAGTACTGAAGGTAGGAAGAAGCACTGATAAAGACAACATTTTTTGAAAGGAATAAAGCAAAGGCTTACATTAAATTCCTAAGCACCAGCTCCACATGAAACTCAAAAGCAAAACCACCAGCATGACTTTCAGCTCTCCTTTCTGCTGGTGTAAATGATTTTCAGGGGGTAACAGGTATCTCTTCACTGCAAGCCAATGATGTGAGAGCCCCTCTGGGTTCTGAGTCAACTTCACATCCCAGCATGGGAATGCTGCTGGGAAGATCATTGAGAGAACCCAAGGCTGTCCTCCAAGGCCAGACATAACAAGGAAATAACACAGTAGTTGTCCTGCATTGCTCCCACAGCTGCAGTGCTTCTGTACCCAAGCAAGCTAGTTTAAAGCAAACGTGATGAGTCCTCTCAGCTGGCACACCACCACAGGGTATAAATACACTTTGGCTTTTCATTGCAACTTACAGTCTTCATTCTGCCTGTCTTGAATGCGGTGTTAAAACGTCTCTTTGCAAACTGGGAGAACGTGACCACAAAATAAGCTGGGGGTACAAACCAAATCTTTTCCCACCATCTCCCCCAGACCCCTACCAACATTTCTTGCCTTAATATTTTCTTATAGCAAGGCCACCAAGGAATGAGGAGGTAAAACATTATGAGATTGAAAAATTAGTATAGCATAAATTAATTTAGATCAATAATCACTAAAATTACCCAAACACAATCTTGTGGGCTTTGCACAATGTCACGATGAGAAAAGTCAGGATTTCTTCCAAAGGAAGACTTTTGGTTTGGGAGTAATTAATTACAAGAGCCTGTAAATATTTAAACATATTTCAACTTAAACTGTTGAGATACGTTTTCAACGTGGACCCTACTGAAATGAAGTTTTTGGCTGTGGATAAATCAAAAGAGCTTGAACCTATTCATAGTACTCTGGTGATGGAATTTGATACAAACTGGCATAGGCCTTTGTAAAAAAGGTTGAATAATACAAAGTAAATCTACACAAAATACCTTACTGTCCTATGTTATTTTCAGCATTTACCAGCCTTTCTTGAATATCTTACTTTCTTTAGTCATGCTGGTTTATGCAAGATAAAATTAATGTTGTCTTACTACCAAGAAGCCTGATATGCAGTTATATGTTTTCTGTATGTTTATTGCTTATCTGTTTCAGTTTCTTGATCTGGGGCTGTCATTGCATAAAAACTATACTTTCATCTACATTCATGAAGTTTCACGTCTTGCATACACTCAAGACAGCTCACTTTTTTGTTGCTGCTAATAAAGCTCATTTCCTTTGACAGTTTTATTCTGAAAACAACTTTATTTCACCCCTGAGAAATGTAAGACAATATCTAATTTGGAGATGTGGCATATCAGGAAATCTGAATTGCAGTTTATGTTGAAAAAAAACCAGCATCTACCATGATTAGATATCTGCTAAAAGGAACAGATTTCAGCCCTATCAGAGCCACACAGCTATTCCTCACATTTGAAAGCCACATTATCAGGGATGAAGGGGAGCAAAGCGGGGTTAATTTCTAGGAGATTCAATCCAATATTATTTTGGCAGCACTTGAGAGGTGGTCACATACCATCAGGACTTGGTATGGCCTATGGAGAAAACAAAAAGGCATGGGAGCCTTGCTGGTGCCACCAAGACATCGCGACAAGTTTTCTCTGGGCCAGTTAGGTGGGCACAGTTGTCCAACTCTGACAGCGATTGCTTACAAGTGGGAAGGGATGGCTTGGCAGAGGTGATATAAGGAGTTCCCTAAAACAACAGGGCAGCAACCAATGGTTGCCCATGTCAGGGCCCTGGAAAGCCAGGCTGGCAGCTGGTTAGGCAGAGGGACAGAGCTGATGGGGAAGGAGGGAATAGGATTTACACTCGTGTTTTTGTTCAACTCCCCCTACAAGAAACTTGGCTATTCCAGACTTTGCCTCCTTCCCCTCCCTGTCTTCTCTGTGTTTCTGTGGCTTTTCCCTCCCTATATCCCTGCCTAAGGGCAGGAGCAGCTAAGGCTAAGCCCAGGTGTCCTTCCTGCTGCTTTGCACTACAACATTTTGCTTATGCCTACTCTGCAAACAAATGTACAGTTAATAAGAGTTTTAGCCTGGATTCTCCAAAATCAAATGAAATAATACTCCTCGCAGAATACTTAGGTCCTCCTAAGAATATAGAGCAGACACAGACTTTCCAGCCATCAGTTCCGGTCTCCTATTAGCACCAGCTGTTATACCACAAATCCCTTTCACAAACTGGTGGAGCTCCAATCCTGACACTAGTTAATACTTCAAACCCTTTCCTGCTCTTGGAAAATGTTTCCAGAGCCTTGCCGTTTGGAGCAGAAACTTCCTCCCAGTATTGAGCCAATTAATTCATGCCCAGTAGCTTTGCTAGCCGCTCCCTTTAACCTATTTATTTCCCCTTCAGCAATTTTTTCTCCCCGTGCATTTTCAGACAGCAGTCATACCTTCTCACAGCTTCCATTTTGCCAGTTTAAATGAGCCAATCTCTTTTAACATCTTCTCATAAAGTGTCTTCTCTTCCCCCACTTCTCACCCTAGCAGTCCCTCTCAGCAGGGACTTGTGACATCTTCTTTCCTGAACTGGGCGGGGGCAGCCAATGGGAACAGAGTATTCCAGAACAATTCCACAGTGCCTTTTAAAAGGACTGAACATTTCCCACCTGTACTGCTAATAGTTAATCTGAGACTTTACAATACAGCTGTTGGGTTTGGTTAAGACAGGGCATTTTCAATTCATAGCAATCCCACGACCAAGCAGTATAGCTGGGTTTTTCTCTTACTCTGTAACTTCAAACTGATGAATTCCAAGTTTGTCACAGAAAAACACTTTATTAATCCCTAAATTAATGAATTAATGACATTATGTTTTGTATAATTAAATTATACCTAAATTATATTACTAGAACCTTCAGTGCCAAACAAAATTCTCTCTATGAGCTTCTGCTTCCTTTTTTTTTTTTGTTGTGCTGGGCCCAGCTTTGCGTCTGCAGTAAATTCCAGTAGCCTTCCACTTCTTATGCACCATTTCCCCATACCTGAAATGGAGTTCTGTAAGATATATCAATGGGAGTGATTAATTTTGTCTTCTCTGAAACTAGAGAAGGTTGTAATTCATCTTACTCTATATCTAGGTCTTCTCTTTGCTTTTAATTATTTATAGCTGCTAGTACAAATTAGTTGATTATGGATAATTTCACCTGCTATTTAACCTGTATTTATTTCACCTGCACAGCTATTTAAAATACAACACTCTTCTTTTAGAGGAATAAGACAGTGGATCTGTTTGAAGACTGGAATATTAGAAATACCTATATCTACCCTCTGCATAATTGTGGACCTTCCATGTGGTCACAGGCCAGACATCCTATTACTGGAGATTTTAGAAAAGGATAAGCAAATATTTGTCAGAATTGTATTTTGCATATTTGGTTTTGGTTTAGGGCTGGGTTCCTTCTGGCCTTACAATACTGTAAATCTACTTCCCTGTGTATTCATTTCTCACTCTTCACAGATCTTAATCAGTCTATTTATCTATGGGTTTTAATGGTCAGCAACGGTTGCTCATGTTGTGCTGGTACAGTGTCTTAAATATAAACTTTTGTAAGATTTTTAGACCAAATTTAAGAGAAAGCATTTCATCAGTTCAAACAGTATTAACATACTTTCTACAATTATAGCTAATATAGAGTAAAATTAGAAAATATTTTTTTCATGGACTGCAGTACAACACTATATAGAATATTGTATTGTTTCAAAGAGGCTGAAGTTCTGATTCACTTTAATCTGTCATGGGTATCAGCTTATCCACAGTTAATTGGGAAATCATTATGTTCCTCTCATAGCACCCCAATAAAAAACCCCTCAGTGTATGGTGTAAGTTCTATACTTTGAAAGTGATCTTATCTAGACAGTGTTGGGTCTTTTTTATTGTATGCTTGTTATAATTGTGGAAGGCAGCTTTTGCTTTTTTATTTGATTTGCTGTTGTTTGTAAACTGCTTCGTCAATGTAACCTCAGGAAAATAATATTAATGATTAATTGGCAGCCAACATAAAATATTAGCAAAAATGTGGCTTGGTAGTTTAGTAGTTTAATCTTAGTACTCAGATTAAAGCGAGGGGTCTGGGGTTCTCACCTCTTGTTTTCAACACCTCTTGTTGAAACAGGAGCCCCAAACTAATTATCTCCCAGGACAACAAACTAAACATCTAGCTAAAGATCAGAACTTTATTTTTACCTTCTTTCACGACTACCCTGGACTCTTTTATGAGCAATGCCACAACTGTAGCAGAAAAAAAGCACAGCCCTTGGAGAAGGAAACTATGGATGCCTTTTTTTCAGCGGGAAATGGAAAGTGATGACAGGAGATGCAGAACTCCACATACACATCACAACCAGGGAGCTCTCGCTTAGCAAGGGGACACATGCTGAGAAAGAAAGCAGTGATTACTGCAACATCGCCTGCAACCTGGGCAGCGTGCTCTGAAACTGTCCACAAGATCAAACCCCTCAAACTAGACAGGCAGAGGAATAACTTCAATGACATCTCATTTGGACTTCCTTTATTTGGTGGTAAAATGGAAATGTCACACTGTTTGATATGGTGCCTCAGCTGAGAGAAAATCTGGGTGGCAACTGGATGCTACTTGTTCTATTTAATATTCTTAGTTATCTGTCAGTGAGGATAGATGAAATGGTCTTTAAATCAATGCCAAAGTCCAACATTAAGTCTTAATCGAGATGCCTGCATTCCTTTCACAGATCTTGCCATAACCTAGCATTTCTATAATACATCTACCTCCATGTGATATTATCTCTCAGTCATGCGCAGCAGCTAGCTATGGTGGTTTGGGAGTCCCCCTTTTCCTGTTTTCAGTATGTCACAACCACCAAAGAAAACTGAATGTGTAGATGTTTTACAGAAATTAATAATAAAATTACCTTCTCTTGTTCTTTAATTTACTCTACATCAAACAAACTGTAAATGTTGAACTTGTGACTTTCTGCACTTACCCAAAATCACCATCTCATTCTCTCCTTACAATTATTTTGCCAGAACATAACCAAAAAATGGATTCTGTAGAAAGCTGATTATTAGCTCAAAGAATCCATTAACGGTCAATACTCCCATGCACTTCAGTCAGTCAGCAGAAAGCAATTTGACCTCAGAGGGCATTACTTGCACAGAGGAAATGCAAAACTGTGCCTACTTATGTGCTTTCTTATGTTTGTTTAAACACTGTCAGACACCTGACATATATTGTTAATTCATTGTTTAAAATTTCATAAAGCATGGAGCATGCTACCAGTGCTTTCGTGTACCAATGAGCAGATTGCAGGTGTCACAATGTTCCGTTTAACTCTTTTCAGATTTTTGCCCATGTGGCAATTCCTCCCCCTGGCACCAGAACCAGGTCCATCTTGTTCTCAAACCTTGGACTGAAATCTTTGGAAGGACTGAACTGTCAGCAGCAAAAGTTTACCTATTGAGTCTTTTCCTTTTTCTTTTCCTTCCCATTCTTCTCTTAGCTGTGTAATTCTGACTTCACGTAACAAAACCTTTACACAACCCATATGATAATTAAGAATTTGAGACAAAAGCCATCAAGTCACCCCACTTTTACCTCTGGGTTTGAACAAAATTAAACTAGAAAATACGGAGAACACTACTCAGAATGACTGAATATAGCCAAAACTGATTAAACTAAAAATGACCCTAAGAATGGAAGGTCCTCTATTCTATGCCTCCCTGATTAGGACTAGTTTTTGATGAACAACTGTGGGTGGGCCACTCTCCAGCTTCTTTAAAACTCTCCAGTGCTGAAGATCCCATGATCTGCCCGGACAAGGGTTAGCTGCCCCCAAAGAAGACACTCCACCACAGGGCCAGAGAATTGTCCCAGGCAGTGAGCAGCCCTGTCTTGCCTGTGACACAAGAGCCCCTAAAGCACCAGACAGATCAATAGCTCATTACATTGCCTCAGCTCCAGGCTGTGCCTCGAACAGCAGGTTTACACTTTGACTACTAAGCTATCATATATTTTAAATTTTAATAAGAGCTTAGCTATTATAATATAAAAAATCCATCAAATATGAATAGCACTTTGGGAATGAAACAAAACCTCCTCCTTTAACCTTTCTACCCTGTTTGACCCAAGCCCACAGATCAGGGAAGGCTGAAACAAGAATCTCAGCATAGTAAATGCAAAAAATTATTTTATATTAATTATTCAGGCTACTAAAATGATGGAGAGATAGAGGTGAATTCCAAAAATGTTCCTTTCCTCTAAAATTTGGAAGCCAACCTGAAAAAACTTCAGTCACTGAGTAATAGATAGACACAATCTGTACCTATCAGATTTGGGAGAAAGAAGGGCTAATGTAATTACAGTCTGCAAAGACATCTCTTCACTACAGTTGTTTCTAGCCTCTTGACGATGCTTTGAATAGCATTTTAAATGCATGTTATTGATGGTTATGTGGATACCAATTGAAAGCAAAAGGAAATGTGAGAGCGAAAAATAACTATTCGAAGTCAGAAGTCTGGGTCATACTTAAAGCCAACTTGTTAAGGTACAAAATTTTGCCTAAGATCAGAGGAAAGTTTCAAGAAGGTTTCTGGAGCATGTGGGAAACTCAGCATGTATATGAATTCAGTGCCAGAGGAGCACCACCTTGATGAAGGACTATTCTTTTGTTATCTTAATCACTATTATAAAATCTTCTTAATGTATATAAAGTGACAGGATACCATTTTAGCAAGATAAAATACATGTCCACTGCATCCTTTGAAGTCAAGCTAGTTCTACTGACTTTTTTGTTGGTGGAAATTCCCAACTCGCCTCTTTTTCTCATGTCAGTTTTCCAGTCCTCTAATTTTCAACTTAAGCTATTCTGAAATTAAACACTTGAAACAGTTACTCATAAAGGCTACGCTGCTATTTGTATCTTATTCTGTTCCTAATTATTTCCTATATTATCTGAGAGTAACTGCTACAATTAGCTCTGCTAGAAGAATTGGTTTAAATGCATAAAGAGTACCTCTACCTGAAGAAACTGTGTATTTTGTTTATTTTTAGATCCAGCCCTGACTCAATTAACCTAAAGCACATAATTTAAATAGGAGGTGAACGCATTGATACCTCTGGCTGAGTTGCAAATCAGGAATTCATATACTAAGGTCACAGATTTCTTAACATTCATAAAGCATGCCTACAGATTCGATTTTTTCCTCCAAACATGGGAGCAATTCAAAGACCAAAAATTAATCCATCACTGAGTTTTTGCTCATGCAGTAAAAAGCACTCTCCTCCTGAGGAGAAACCAAATGGTAAGACTAGCAGTCTGAAGCCAGTTTTCCTCAAGCTGTGAGGTAGAGGCAATGAAAAGCAAAAAGGAAAAAAAGGAAGTGTTCAATTTTTTTTTTTCCCCTAAATAAAGGAAAAGCCTGCTTTTCTAATTTTGCACTTTGTTTTCTTTGACAAAAATATTTTTTACAACCCCAAGGCTCTCTGGCTTTGCATGCCTTGTCTTCTAGGGACAGATGAGGACATGCCTAGCAAATTCACTCATCTTTGACTGGAAAAGGGCAACACCGCTCAAAGAGTAGGTGCAACTTTTGCAAACAAACATAACTACTTCTCTGACTGTATAAATTATGAACAGGAGAAATGTATTTCCACTCCAGGAACTATTCACAAAGACAGTACTAGATGTGTTTGTAAAGTATATGTTGAGGCAAACTGGATGGTCAGGGTGCTTGTTTGCATGCCTGCACTCAGGAAACTCCTCCATTCTGCAAACCTCGCATGGCAGCAGTCCAGCCTGAGACCTGGAAGTTAGTCGGAAAAATGTGAGCTTCTTCCAGCCCCTACAGGCTAGTCTGAGCAGTTTGAGGGGCAAAACTACGCAAACAAATACATCACCTTTGCATCTGCAGTGCTGCCCACTTATACACAGAGGTCCATAAGTTCATAACTGGCACCAAATCAGAGAATAGGGAAGAATTCTTTCCTGTTTCATTTGTTACAAGAAGAATGCCCTGTAGTGCTGCCCTGCAGTACTGGAAAAAGCTTTTTCCAGCTGCTACAGACTTGACAAAAGATGCTGTTAGGCTTGTGCAAATCAGAAGCAAAACAGGTAAGTCAAACTCTGGTATCGTTCCAATGACAACCACTTAAGTTCAGATTTGACAGTGTCATAACATCAGATCAATCAAAAAAAATCAATTAGAGGTCAGCAAGTCACTGTTAAGAATGTGTATGTAAAGGATGGCAAACAGTGGCCAAAAAAAGGCAGAATAGCATGCAAGAAATAAGAATTGCAAAAAATGTCTGCATAGCTACCATTATAGTATTATATCTTTGGAAATCATTGAACTCCATCCTTAATTGTATTGCCTACTGTCAGTCATGATGCATTCGTAGAGAGAAAGAGACACTGACATTTGGAAATATTACATTAAGTACAGATGCGTGTGAATGTCTTTCAGACAAGAGAGGGCTAAATTCAAAATGCCTACAATTCAATTTGGATGATATTTACAGCTGACAGTGGATTTCTGATGAATACATAAGGATAAAGGTAGGTGTAGTCTGCTCTCAGACAGTAGAAAATAGCATTACCATATACCATACTTTGTTGTCTATGAGAAAAATGCAAGGGTACAAACGGGAGCCAGGGAAGGCTCACTGACAGTTCCTCCTGCATTATTATAGCTCATTATTACCACATTTATAATAAACCCCCTTCCACCTTGGGGGGGTGGGGGATGGAAACAAGGGAAAAAAAGGAAAAATATGGTTGAGGAATAAGAAACATAAGCATCATAACTGGCATTGCAACAGTGACTGGAGAGCGATTCCCCACAATTTCTTTTTGGAACATCTCAGTAGAAACTAGCAGATACCTGGTTCAAAATGAACAAAAGTTCACATATCTCATGTAATAAACTGTTAAATTACGTACTACTGAGTGCCATGGATGGTAAGAGGCTATGTAGGCTCAAAGTGGATTGGATGAATTCCAAGAAAAAAAATCAATCATGTCTTAGAAAATGCAAAGATACCCTCCCTGTCTCTGGAAGTCCCCAACTGAAAACCAGTGGAAACCAAAAGAAAACACTGCTACATGCGTGTCCTGCTACTATCCTGTTCCAAACAGCACCTGCTATTGATCACTATTAGAGTCTGGTTTCAGGCTAACATCTTTATATTCTTGCCCTGTATGTGGTTTTGTGAACCATAAATGGTACTCTGGCTTTCTGAGTAAATGCAGCCTCGATCCTTCAAAGGTCTGAGTTCTGCAGAAACAAGTCAGCAGGTGATACGTTAACTTCAGTATCTGCTTAACACTGAATTCTGTTAAGTTGCTGATAAGACTCACTTGACATAAACCATAAGGACAAGATTCTTGTACTATTTAAGGTCACCATGTGGCTGCAATGACACAAGACTTCCTGAAGACACAACAGGAGGCCGGGAGAACACTATACAAGATATCTTTAATGCCAATAGATGTCTGTGTTCAAGCAACATAACATTGCCCTGTATGGATTGGCCCCTGAAAAAGTGAAACTTTTCTCTGTGTGACATTATTCTTTCTGGAAATTCTTTCTTGTCAAATTTTAAAATGTCAGGTTTCATATATAACTAAAATGAAAGTAAATTTTTAAAACTGTGAACTTCTCTGAGAGAATGAATTTCTACTCTGTGAGTCTCAGAAAGAGATTCTGCATGGGCTTGAGAAATTTACATAGGAACAAGTAGAAGACAAAAAAAGAGACAAGTAGAAGTAAATTATTGAAATTTGCACTATCAGACAATTTAAAACTGAATTGCCCTTTGGCTGATGGACTTGTAGATTACATCCAAACCTTGCCTGGACATAAGGAGCAGGTATGCTAAATGAAAGTAGCATTATGGCCACACTGACAAGGCAGCTGGTGCTCTCCATTTCTGGAGTTGTTTGGGACATAAATTAGTTATATCAGAATGGCTCATTTATTTTTTGGTGCCCCCAATTTCAATATGGAATATAGACTCCTGACTTCTTTTACAGTGTCCTTCCAGAGAGAGAACTCAGAGAGAGACAGAGGATCTTTTCTTCTATCTGGAGAACAAACAAAGGAAGTCACGTGCTGGATACATAATATACAAATGTCTCTCCACAGATAGGCCACCTTCTCTTTTCCTCTCCCTTCTTTCCTCTTTCTTCTACTCTAAATGCTGGAAATAAGCCTCACAAGCTCAGTGGACTTTGCAGGAGCGGAGAGTTAAGGCCAAAATAGAAATATAGATCCATCTTTATGTGATGTTCTTTAATATAAAGAGAACATCGATAATACCCATACCTATACATCCTTAAACTTTTTTCTGGGATTACAAGCCAACTCTTTTTTTTTTTTTGAAGTGAATTATTTCCAGCTTTCATGGCACAAATCTATTTCCTAAGACAACTGGAAATGTCTGCCTCATACCCTCTGTCACACAAATGTCTATTAGATGGAATGAGCAAATCCTTTAAAAAGGAGATACCGAGTTGTTCTAAAGCACATGGGGACAAAATCAGCCCTTTACTCATAAAAATTAAAGTCTCTGATGCTGCATAAAGCTACTCTATTCATATTTTTTATACCACCAAGAAAAGTTTGTATCAACAGCTAAAATTAGCAAGATATTTATGGTGAGAAGACACTCACATCATTCACTAATATCTGATAACAGATATGGTGAATATACTTTGGTTTATTTGCTAGTGTTGCTTATAGAAAGCCACCAAAAAAAAAAAAAAAAAAAAAAAGAAAACATAGAGCAACATGTACCAAGCAGGTAATCAGCCCTGGCACCTCTGAAGTGCACCTGCAGAGTGCACCAGAAGAGGCAGATGGTACAGTGGCCCCCCAACACAGGGAGGGCACAGCTTGGAACCTGAATGCACGTTGACAGATCCAGAAGCAAGGAGCTGACTGGTAAGGAACTAGAAAGGGAATGTGCCCAGCCCCAGTTCCCAGCTGAGGATTCAATCCCCACCAGTGCATGCACTGGTATCTGGAAGCAGAAGTGAGGAGTAGCAAACAACTCCTTTTATCAGCAAGTTACACCAGGTTGACTGACCTTTTCTTCCCCACTCCTTTCTCAGATCCACAGAGATGAGAGATCCAAACCACCCCCAATTAGGTGTTGCAGCTCACCTGCATCTCTTTCCCCCACCCCAGGGCTGTAACAAGCACCAGAGTTTATCCCAAAGGAATAAGTTAGCACTTTATTATATCACAAACTTACAAGGAAAACTAAGCAGAATGAATTCAAGAGAATACAGTACCAGCTGTCTCGAAAAGGCACAAATTCCCTGGCTCCTGCAGACCTACCTCCATTAACACCCAACAGAAAAACAGTTGTTCCTTACTGTGTTACTGTGTTACAATGCCATGGAAGAAAGGAAATAGATAACCTTAGTTCAAACTTCAGCCTGAAAAACTCATGGTTATAAGTCAATAAAAAATATTTTTGCTTACCCCAAGGTAATATATATCATGACATGTTCTTATGAGCAAGTTACCACATGAGAATTAATGACATTGAAGTCTCCATTAACTTTAATTACATTTGGGCACTTAACCAGAGGCACCTGTGTTGGGAGTTTTAAGGTCCAACATAGTCCAGCGCAGACGCAGTCATCAGAGAGACAGAGGCTTCCTCAGGAGAGAGAGATCCCTCTAGCACGCAATTCAGTGTACTTCCCACTCTGCCACTAACTAATACTTCTCCCCACTGTAGCTCTGTTCTCTGTCCTCTTGTACATCCTGCAGAGCTAAGACTCTTCAGTTCCTGGCAGTAAGGAAATCTCATTATGGCTGGGCTGGAATAACAGCAGGTGCCATTAAAAAAGTGATGCTGGAAGTTGCTGCACTCTTATGATACTCAAGCACAAAGGAAAACTTTGCTGGCAAGACCTGGAAGGGAAGAAACAAACTCACTGGCTTGCAGAGTTATTTATTAGAGCCAGACCCTCAGCTGCAATTAACTCTTCTGTATTACAGCTGAAGGACTGTATGCATTTGCTTACATTTTAATTGGCACTTATGCTCTAACCCCAAATAGCATTTGATGGTACAATGCTCTCCTGGCTGCTTGTGTTTTGAGAGCTCCATCAGAAGGGCCACCTGGCAGATCAAGTGGGCTACAGGAAAGCATGAATCATGGGGAGCTCTGAAACCAGCTTCACCATACTTGTATATAAAAAACCTTTATTCATACAAAGAGGGCAGGCTGACTTCAGCCTTTCTTCTGTGCAAATGATTCATTCCAGAACTAATGAAAACTCAAGGTTTTGGCAATCCATCCTCCCACAACCTGCCATATCAAAGGGCAAACTTACAATGATGATCTGGATTCTGAATTCATGATCTAATTACCATGCTTACTTTACTTGACCTTAGAAGTGGTGCAGGGACTGCAAAGACAGTCATGCACGGCAGGTGAAATCTTCACAGTGGCAGGGTCATGGTTCCTGCCTTTTAGACTTCCTTTCCTTTGTGCTTATTTTCATACTTACTTCATAGGTTCTGATGAGTTGTGAGGCTAAGAATTGGTAAGATTTTTATATAAATAAAATCTTGAACAATGATTTGTCACTATTCCTTCAACTATGAGCAATTTCAATGAGTAAAGAAATCTCACACCCCCTAATGGTATATTTGGCCAGTACCACTGCACAAGTTCAAGTGGTCTTCTAGCCAAGAAAAGAACACTTCTGCCCAAGAGTAACTTGATATATGTGTGTGAAAAAATATGCATTCAGTGGATAATAACCATTTTGTGTGCTTCCACTGTACATGCCATCTGAGAATTGCAGAACACTTCTCAAATGTTAATTGAACTTCGTAATACTCTTCTGAGATACATAAAAGATGTAATGGATGCTTCAGTTCCTCAGAAAAATGTACTAGCTTTCAAAAGAGAACTAAGAAATTATCTGACAGTTTATAAACACTTCGATGGAAAATGAGAAATTACAGCATATTACTTTGAAATAAAACAAAAGGAATTCATAGCAGTTTTTTTCTAGAAGGCTAAAGCTTCCTTTTGCATCGGATCCACTGAAACATTCATAAACATGTAACTCAGGAATTCATTTTTCTCTTCTATTAGGAAAGCTGATCCTTTAGTAATACAAGTGCCCCCAAACTCTTTCTGAGGTACTGCTGCAGTAACAATTCCCCAAAATGTGCCATCTGCTGCTTCTCTCCTCTATCTCCTGCAGCATTCGCTATCACTGTGTGGTACCTATACCATCAACTATGGTTATGTATTATTGTACAACCTCCCAAACTTGTGGGCCCTAACATGGCTGCAGTGCTAAGTGGTGTGGCCCCAGGCATCACTGGGTAGGTGGGTACCTACCCTGAGTAGGTAAAGGGCTTCCTGTAGCTGTTTCCTTTCTCCTTGGCAGCCCTACTCCATGGGACCAAGGCTCTAGTGGCCTTGTCTGCCACAACTGTTTGCCCTGGTGGTCTACACAGTTAGCCATAGCAAAAGGAAGATCTTCCCCCTCCTCAGAACTTGCAGTCTAAATAAATCAATATATACTAGGCAGAATTTGTTCCTCCAGGTTACGATAACTGACAAGCGTTTCTTCAAGTTCCTATTGCCCTGTGCAGCTCCACTAATTTCAGTGGAATTATACTTTACTTACTCCAGTAATATCAAAGCCAAATTAGTCTCATAGTTTTCTTTCTGATTAAATGATTTATGGTACATGAAGATAATGGCACCCACAAAAGGAAAAGTTCTGCTATTTGAATGTGATGCTAAGGGTAGCATACCCAAAACAGGTAAGAATAAGGCTAACACAGATACTAGTATTCTATCATTTCAAGTACCTCAAATACAAAAAAACATTTTACAACAAAAAAATTTATCCAACTACAACATCCATGTTTTTAGTCATCCATTGCACAACTTTCCATTGCATTCCCCATATGTGTTTCCATTTACCTCAGGAAAAAATGCACATGCCTCTTCATTCTATTAATTCTTCCAGGAAAAGTCAACATCAAAGTCACCCTTCAGAGATTACAAGAAATCCCAACTTAATAGACTACAGATATTTCATAGAAGGGAGAAATCAAAGAGAAAAAAGATATTCTAAACCAGTTGAAATTATAGAATTTCCATAAACAGTCATTTCTAAAATCAAAAGGTTTGGAAAAAAGATATTTTTTCCTTTCACTTCAAGTATCAGTGTACCCCAACGGGACACCTTCCTCTAGCCAGTGGCTGCTAACATCCAGAATCTTAGTGGCAAATTAAAGGTCATCTTCCTATATGTCATCTCCTACTGTGAATTAGCTTTTGCAATCACTAATTGATGAGAAATTTCAAGTGCTTATTATACAGCTAAGTGTGAAAGCTTGACTTGAAGTTGATTTCTTTCTACTATTGTGGTTATTTGGAAATGAATCATCTCCTATGCTCTCTTTTTAGTAACTGCAGGCTACTTATAAAGAAACAGAAAATAGAAAAGGAAGGAAGACAGAACATAAACCAGAGAAATCAGAAACAAATGTTTCTTTCAAATTTTAGTTTTTATGTCGCTTCAAAATACATAAATAAATACAGGACATAGTTACAACCTTTCATCCCGTTATAAGTGGTACTATTATCCCTTCTAACCAAATGTGAAAACTATGACTCAGACAAGTTGTGCAGTTTGCTGACTCTGTTATGCATTTGACAAAGAGGCTTAACAATTCACTGAACAAAGTCTACACATGCTTGCATGCATTCACCACACAACTACCTTATGGCATTGCGAATGCAATAATATATCTTCATGTTCCACTGAAATCCAATGTCATGAGGCACCAAGAAAGATTACTACCTGTTGTCGTGGTTTAAGCCCACCCAGCCAGAAGCAAAGCAACCACTCCTACTCCACTTCGGTGGGATGGGGAGGAGAAATTACAATAAAAGGCTCAAGGGTTGAGACAAAGAACAGGGAGGGCACAGTCACCAATTACGGTCATGGGCAAAAGACAGAATCGACTTGTGGAAACAAAATCAATTCAATTTAAAGAAAACCACCATCGATTCCCCAATCCACTCAGAGCAGGACAGTGACAAATACAACCAGATCTTAAGAACACCTTCCCCCCAGCACTCCTTTCTTCTTGGGCCCAGCTACCTTCTCCCTCTCAATGGCAGAGGGGGGCAGGGAATGGGGGATGTGGTCAGTCCCAGCCCATTCCATGTTGTTTCTGCTGCTCCTTCCTTCTCAGGGGTAAACCTCCTCACAGTCCTCCTCTGCTGCAATGTGGTATCCCTCCCACAGGATACAGTCCTCCAGGAACTTCTCCAGCTAGCATGGGTCTCTTCTACAGGCTGCAATCCTCCCAGTGACAGACTGTTCCAACATGGTCTTCCCTCAGAGTCATGGCCTTCTTTGGGATCAGTCCCCTACTCTGGCGTGGGGTCTTCCATGGGCCACAAGCAGGATTCTGCCCCACCATTAATCTCTAAGGGCTGCAAGGGCTCAGCCTGACATCTTGCCTTGGGTCAAAGGGGAATGGCTGCTCCAGCATGCCTCCCTTTCTCCTTCCTCACTGACTTCGGTGCCCACATGGTTGTCTCTCTCAAGTCGCACTCCACTCCAAAACAAAAGAGCTCCCAAAACAAAGGAACCCTCACAACACATTTTTTCCCTCTTAAATATAGTATTGCAGAGGTGCTGATTGGCTCAGCCTTGGCCAGAGATGGTTCTGACCTGGAGTCAGGGAAGCTCCTTACAGAAGCCACACCAGTAGCATCCTGCCCTGCTACCAAAACCCCACCAAGAGCAAAGCCAACACAACTGTTAGTAAGTTGTCTTTTGCACTTGCTTCAAAGAAATCAGCTGAGCAGGTATATTGCTCCAATAAAAATTAGCCAGGAAAACTCTTTGCCCTCCTGCAATGTCTCCTTTCACCAGGTTCATCATTCAAAAAAGATTAATGTGGGAACAAGGCTTCAACATTTCACCTCTTTCCTCAGCCCATGAACTAGCAAGCCACAGTGAAAGAAGGATCATCCCAAGAGAGTTCTGCTTTCTGAGGCAAGTAAAGTGGAGAAGTCTAAGTGTCTTTCTTTGGAGCATTATGTAGAGACTCGGTACTTGTAAGATGCAATCTAAAACATTTGTCAAGGGTATGACAAGGACAAATGCGCATAACCAAATTCAGAAAAAGAAGTGCTGTGTTTTCTGTCATAAATCTAATCTGAAGCTCAGGAAACTACATCAGCATTCTGCTTAAGTTATTTTATTTAGACAATGTTATTACCTGTCAACAGTCATCTATAAAGGATTGGGTGGGTTGAGTCTAAACCCAAGGGTTTCTTTAGAGCAGGCATTTTCAAATGTTAAAGGGAATTTGAGCACCAAAATCAGCATTTCTCCTTGGGACTTAATTTCTCTTACCCTACATTCCAGTTTGAAATCACAACACAACTTCTTCCACCACTGGGTGCCCATCTCCATGTCACTTCATAAAACACTGCTGCTGCTGTGACTCTTTCCCTCATAGATCCTAACCTGCACCTCAAGGACATGAACACCAGCACAGGAGCTGGAAGGCCTGAGCTCACATCTCTCATGAGATCAAAAGGACTTAAACACAATTTTTAACAGAGTGCTTAAGAAGTAGATGATAGTTCAGGGGAGTTCAGGGGAGTCTGGGTGAAAAAAGGAAGTGAAAGCTCTTTTTTTTTTTTTTTTTTTTTTGGAAGCTGCTCCAATTTGCTGTGCCAGAGCAAAGGGAGAATGACAATTCTCAATTCAGCAATTAAGGAGCTTTCCTTCCTGAGGTGAACTTTAGTACCAATTCCTACTCCAGTGAACACTGTAAGTATAAAATACTTAGCATCTAGTGATAAAGGGCAGCCAAATAGAAGTGTATCTAAACCTTTTGGTCAAACTGACAGTTTGTGGCTAAACTGATAACTTGACATTTTCAAAATCAAGTTGAGCTGTGTTGCATCTCAACTTGATTGTTCTCACCACCAAGTGACCCAAAACGAGGTTCAGCCTCCCTCACTATTTGAGGCGCGTATGCAAAACCAGAGTTTGACATCAGACTCATTATGGAATTCAAGATTTTCCAGCATGTCTCTTCCTTTTCTGTTGTAAGGACTCCCTGAAACAACACCTCAGCCTAGGCCATATTGACCACCATCAGTGGTCCACCCTGGCCTCCAATCGGGAGATTTGGAGACACACCATACATAACGCTGCTGTCTCCTTTGAGAGCACGCGTAGAATCAGTCTCGAGGAGAAAAGACAGCGCAGAAAGAACCGTGCCTCGACTATACCACCCAAGGAGACCCTCCGGTGTGCTCTTTGCAACCGGTCTTGCCTATCCCGCATTGGCCTTTTCAGCCATCAACGCGCTTGCAATAAGCATGGGCAAAGCCCTTCCCAAATCTTCGTTCGCGAAGCCAAGCCATGATGATGTTGATATCTTTGCTTAGTCTTTCACCCTGCTACTGCCTTCTGGTCTACATCTGTTCAGTGCAAGCTTTAACATGTGGAGCTCAGTTACAGAGAACAGGCAGTGTTCCAGACCCGTTCTGAAAGAAGCAAAGCATGCTGCCCACAGCAAGGGTACACACAAATATTTCAAGGAGTATTTTGAGTATTAATTGCCGTAGCAGATAAATTGAGAAGGAAACAATTGCTGTCATGAGCTGGCAAACAGGGGGCCTTCTTTTACACTAATTGATACTTACTGGGAAGACAAAAGAGAGATTAATTTACCTTACAATATCAGTTACTGTGGAAAGGTCTGAAAAGCCCATGGCATGCCTGTAGGTAATTGCTCCCAGTCGGGTTTGTAACTGGTGCCTTTGGCAAGAACTGTTGTGAGGACACTGCTTTCATGATTGATATGAGCCTCTAAAATGATCTCCCACAAATTACTGTAGATATGGTGTTGAAGTGTGCTTCCTTTGCATGTGGAAGAATAGAGAGATAAAGGCTGTGAGGAGGTGTCCTGAATTTCTATTTGGGTGCATTCCAGTGATGTCTCAGCTCTGGTTTATGTTTCCATGAGGAAGCAAGCAGGGTATTTGAAGGGCATATCAAAAGTTTTCTCTATTTATCCCCATTTAATATATTTTATTCAGCTTGCCTGGGGGGGGGGAAAAAAAATAGCAAAAAAAAAAAAAATCCAAAAATATAACATTTACTCTTTGTTCAGAAACATCACCTTTCTTAGAAAATATTTTTCTAGGATGTAAGGTCCATAAAATGAGCTGAGAAATTAATCTCTTCTCTGATTCTCTTCATAGTAATTCACAGTCCATCTAATATCAGAGTCCGGTGTTCTTGTTTCCTTGTGTGCCAAACAAGCAGGTTTAGGCACTTCTAAATGAGATCCATCAAACTCTGCCTGCTAAGGGTGAGACCCCCTATGTCAGCTGACATGAAATGGGGAAGACAAAGGTGGGTGTGATGGCCTGCCATTCTCAGTGACTCAGAGACAAACAAAAGGTACAGACTTCCACTTGACTCTTATCTCAATCCCTGCCTAGAAGAGGACAGTTTTGTCTTCAAAAATAAAGCTGAAAGAGACTGAGTTTAGACTATAGTAGTAATTCTAGATGATGACAGACATGGGTTCAAATCCTTCCTTTACCTTGTGAAAAACTCTGGGAAGCAATCTGCTATTCCTGTTGAACTTTTCTGATCAATAGGAGAAAATTCAAGATTCAGTGGATGAAGAAGAGGAAAGCAAACACATAAATCTATAATCTAATAATTAGATCATAGAGAAAGACCTTCTTTTCCCCTTAAAATGAAACATACTCCTTTATCACTTAATACAAAATGCATAAATAATCTTTGCAAAGCCCAGAAATCTCCAAAAAGCACATACCTTTACCATACATACCTTAAATAAATCCTCACTCTCCTTTTGTGGAGGCTGAAGTTCATCCAAGCATAAGCAGGCAGTTTCTCATCAACTTTGAAGGCGAAAATCTAAGTGTCTATGGATCTAAGATTTCTTCAGAATTGAGGAACAACGGACAGGTTCATAATTTTGAACCTCAGAGCCTAAAATATGTTGATATCCTGCTGACCAGGATCCTCTTGATATTTAGTATCTTTTCCATGACAGGATGATATTTGAGTTCACTTAAGGCAAATTACAACTCCTAAGTAAACTGTATTAAAACTAAGGGAGTATCTAAAGGGACTAAAAACTAGAAAGCGTGAACTCACTAACCTAAACAAAGCTCACTAAAGACCAAAATTTGGAGAACACAGAACTCCCATTGAATGCTTATAAAAACCAACATGTCCCTTTATGGGAGACATTACCAGGACGATCCATTAGGATTCTGAACACCTAATATTTAAAACTAACTAACCCTTAAAGTATATCTCAGCTGCAAACGAACTCCCCAGAAGGAAAAGCGTAAATCTCTGATTCAGGGCAGTTGCTGACATGCGTCAGCTTCAGCTGCACGCTTTTTTCAGCTCTTTCATCTTGTCTCAGTGTATTCCCCTCTTGTGAGCAAACACCAGCAAAAAGGCAGTAAAGTAGGTACATCATAGCACAAAGAAGCAGCGATCTTTTTTTGTGTAGCATGACTTTTGCAATACATATAACACCAGGATGTCACTGTCAAAAGAGAAAGAAAATTTGCCAAAGCCTTGCCACTCATTAAATTTTAAGTTCTCTTCTTGAAAAGTAGCAAAATATCGCTCTAACAGCTTAAGGAGGCAACAGTTCCTCCCTCTGAAAAACAAAAATACTTTGATAACCAGCGAGAACTTGCAGATTAACATGATGCTTCTAGCTCACGTGGTTAAGCTGTTTTCACTAGAGGGCTTTTCAAAGTCACTCAGCATATATTTTTTCTTAAGTTGCATAAATTTAAGATTGGAATAACGGATACTCTGATCTTTGCCAGCACAGGGAGGAGTAATTCCCCAAATGAGGCCCGTTCTGAGATATGAGACATTGAAAATGCTCTGTGAAAAGATGTATGAATAACCGTGACTGAAGTCCCTGCTGCTTACTGGTTGTACTTTTTGGACTTTGCCCCCATCTTTGATAAAAAGAATTACTTTACTCTTGCATGCCAAAAGACAAGGCTGAGAATCTGACTAAATGTGACTAAAAGAGGTGTCAACAAAGATAAATGTGCTTCGCGGTACAGGGGGCCTGCCCCAGGGTTAAGGTAATCAGCTGTTTAAATCAAATCCTGTCTCCTCTCTCTCCATGTTTCCATTAGCCAGGATCCAAACCTTTTCAATTTTCCAACCTTAGAAGCTTACAGCTGGCTTTCCTGAGGGCTGAAGATCATGATTTTGCCTTGAGAGCAAGCTGCCATATGTGCTCTACCTAAACTTCGAAAAATTGAGATTCATATCCCAATAGTGAGATTATCATTAGGATCATTTGGTCTTGGCATCCTATTTTTCTTTCTCTAATCTGTGAAATTTTAGAAAGGATGGAAGGTGCAGCTCATATTCTATTTTTGTTACCTCTCTACAGTTTTGTTCCCTGCACCACAGCAAACAGGGGGGACCTGAAGCATACCAGACATGAGTGACTGCATGGCTGTAGGGATGATACAACCATGGGACCCGCTTTGAGGATCAAGAACTGCTAGGAAGAGATGGGATCCACTTGCAGTGGGGCAAAGGCCCACAGGCTGGCCCGCCTGTGAGGAGAGCTTTGAACTAGGTATGATGGGGGAGGAGTGGATGACGAACAATTGAGTGAGGAACTGATGGGCTGGGGTGACAAGCAAAGTGAGTGGGATGATATGAGCAGGAGATAATTAATAAAACAGGGCAGAAGGGGGCCCACCCCAAGGGTATGCACACAAGCAAGCAAATGCCTATATGACAGTGTAGTTGGAGAAAACTCTTCTGGAAAACCCACATGATTGGATGCTTCTCTCAAGTGCCTGTACGCTAACGCACATGGCATGGGAGGACACAGGAGGAATTAAGGGTCTATGTGACTGTTGCAGTTCTATGATCTCATTGGGCTCACAGGGAAAAGGTGGTATAGCTCACATAACTGGATAGCTGCAATGGATGGCTACAGGATCTTTAGGAAGGACAGGCTGGGTCAGCAAGGAGGGGAGAGAGCAGCAGGAATGCAGCGCTCTTCCTAGGGGATAGATGAGGAGCCAGCTGAGAGCTTATGGCTCAAGATTGGTGGGCAGACTAATGTCTTAATTGGGCAGAAGACCTGGCAACAAAGGACAAGGAAAAGACCAAGATATTCAATGCCTTCTTCACATCAGTTTTTACAGATAAAACTGCCCTTCAGCAATCCCAGGCCCAAGTCTCTCAGGAAAGTTTGAAACAAGAAAGACTTACCCTCAGAGGAGGAGCATCAAGGGAGGGAACATTTAAACAAACTGGACATACACAAGTCCTTGGGCCCTGATGGGACTCACCCATGAATGCTCAGGGAGCTGTGTGGTGTCACTATAAGGTCATACTTGATCATCTTTGAAAGATTGCGGTGATCAAGGGAGATTCTGTAGGAATGAAAAAAAAGCAAACATCACTCTTGTCTTCAAGAAGGGCAAGAAGGAGGATCTGAATAATCTCAGGCTGGTCAGCCTCAGCTCAGTCCCAGGGAATGTAATGGAGCAAATCTTTCTGGAAACTATTGCCAGATACCTCAAGGACAAGAAGGTGATTGGGAGTCATCAGCATAGATTGTTACAAAAAGAAAGTCATGCCAGACCAGCCTGATAGCTTTCTACAGTGAACTGACTAGCCTGGTACATGAGAGGATAGTAGTGGATTTTGTTTATCTTCTCTCTAGCAAGGTTTTCAACACTGTCTCCCATAATATCTTCACAAACTAAGGAAGTATGGGCTAGATAAGCAGATAGTGATGTGGATTGAGAACTGACTGAAAGGATGGTTTCAAAGGGTTGTGACGAGCAACACAAAGTCCAGCTGGAGATCAGTCAGTCATTAGTACCAGGGGTCAATACTGGGGCCAGTGCAGCAATGGGCACAAACTGAAATACAGGAAATTCCATTTAAACTTACGAAAAAACTTCATTGCTCTATATACGATTGGACACTGGAAGAGGTTGCCCAGAGAGGTTGTGGAGTCTCCATCCTTGGAGTTATTCAAAAGCTGACAGGACAGCCCTGAGCAACCTGCTGTAGATTTGTGAGTGGGCTGTTGGACTAGATGATCTTCAGAGGGCCCACCTCACCTCAGCCATTCTGTGATACCCGTGACCTAGGACACTGGCACCATCCTGAGCATTTACATAAGTACTGAGACAGGTTAGCTTTTTCCTTTGCAGTACAGTCCTCCATCTTATCCCCTGTAAGGCAGCTGAAGAATAGAATTGATGAAGACACAGAGAACCAGATGAACATGCACACTATGACTGATGGTCAGGTCTGGAACACTGGTGCAATGAGGTTTGTGATGCATGAGAATGACTCTATAAATGCAAAATGTGGAGATTAAACTGTGCTTGGACAGCTGCTGTTGAGCAAGGTATGCATTGGCTTTGTCATTTTTAATTTTCATATGTAAGAATAATTAGGAGTAAAACTATCAATATATTTAAAACTTCCCATTACTTCAAATTAAGAGTATTCATATGGGAACATGAATGATGGCAATTATATCAGCAGAGTTACATTGAACAGAAGATTTCCCCATGGTAGATCAAATGTACCTCTTTCTTATCACTTCTTGTAAGGGCTGCAGAGGAAATGAGAAACAAGAAAGGATTTGAAAGGGAATAGGACATGAGTTCGAAGATAGAGTAAATAATATTGTCCTAAAAAAGATCCATAAAGGATGCCCAGGAAGAGGCTTCAGAAATGTAAGCAAGTAGGGGCGATGAAAAGTTAAGTTTGATAAACATGTCAGGCAACAAGATACCTGAGCTGCGTTTATGGAAAGAATCATAAGCTCACACTTCACAGAGGAGCAAATCAAGACTATTTCCTCATTTGAAAATAAGTAGAGCTTGTCAGATTTTAAATTCTGGAGCTTTTAACTATTTCTAAAACTAACGAAAACACACATTGGAAAATTCTCAAAAACATCATCAATATTTTCCCACTCATTTTAATTCTGAAATTAATTTATTTATCAAAATAAAATCACATAGAGAAATCAAAAAGCTAGACATCACCATGCCCACTCTGTTCTTTCATTCCAAGAACCAAATTCATCTCTTTATCCTTCAACATCGTATTATTTAATTTCATTAAACAAATAATGTATGGCAATTGTTTAGTGTTTCATAATGCTCTATTTTCAGTGCTACCAAAATGACAATAAGCTGTGATTTAGAAGCGATATTTGTTACAGAGCAATTTATGATGGCTTCTCAGAATCTTCTATTTCAAAATACCTCATGGAACCTGTGAGGCCCATAAGAATTAATTTACTAGTGTGTTCTGAGGATTTTCTAAAAGTCTATTTTTTTAATTGCCTGTTTGAATCTCCTCTCCTTACCAAAAAGCCAATTGTATTGCCACAGAAACCTTTTTTCCTACATTACTATCTGCAACTGGGCAGAGGAATCAACCTCTTTGTGGACAGTATTTCTCCAACAGGTGCATCCTTTGCATGTGTCTAATGCTGTCTTTCTGGCATATCAGAGAAATCAGCATTTAGTAGTGAGATTGCCAAAGATGCCTAAAGTTATGTGATGTGTCTGCACACATGTAAGGAGCGGAGAGAGACAGTAGCAAGTGGAAGAACCTAATTAAAACTCTCCCCTGGCTACTCCAGGGGCCACCACAGGAGCCATCAGACCATAAAAGACCTATGTTCCCACAGATGAAAGAGCACTGGGGTACAAGGGCAGGTGGGGGATCACCAATGTCATCAGACAAACGAGATTTCTCCCTAGACTGTCCCTGGGCTGTCGCAGAGGAGCCTCAGCCCCATGGGACAGGCGTGACGCCCAGCACCAAGGGTCTAGGGGAGCAGCTTCCTGGATCACCTTACAGACTGAAGAGTGTCACCGCCTAGGGATATGGGACACAACATGGGATGCAGGGGAAGAGCATTTGGGATTGCACAAAACATATCACAAGATGCTTACAGGAGGAACCACAGGTGGGGAAAGGGAGGGAGCTAGGCCAGCTGCTGGGTAGACTGTGAGTCTAAAGATGGCTCCTAAGGGGCCTTAGTGTGTGTCCCCATGTGTGTGTTGGTGTCTGTAAGTGGGTACATATCAGCAGCTGGAGTGGTGCTGTGGCCTCAGGGCTCGTATGTCCCAGTGGCAAGAGCTGGGATGCAGGGAGCAACTCCTGGGCAGACCAAGTGTCTGGTTCCACCTGATCACTGAACGTGAAGAGAGCCATATGGTATATATGTATATACATTCCCACCAGCAGATCTTCAGCTTGAGTGGCCAGAGAGGGGAACAAGATGAGGCCATTGGTGCTGTTTGTGCTTCTGTGAGAGCTGAGTGTGTGTCTGTGCCGGCCTGTGCGGCCAGCCGTGCATGTATGCTTATGTGTGTGTTCTATACAGGTGTTTGCGTGCGTAACTGTTGGGAATATAAGCCCAACCTTGCTACTGGTTGGACCTGAGGGCACAGACCTGCAGCAGCCTCCCCTCCGTTGAGCTACTGGATTTGGAAAGCCTAACCAACGACCATGAATTAAACTTGCAGAGTCAAAATATTCAAGAAGTTAGAAAATGTAAGATTGTATGAACTTAAATGTTCCCCTTACTATAGCGTTTAATATCACATACTAACTTCCTCTAGACCCTTATGGCATTGAGTACACCTTTCATTCTTCTCATTCAATATGTAGCTCTAACACAGCAAATGCAAAATTATTAGTTTCTTCAAGGATAGTTCCGTTCATGCAGTCCTTACAAATGCTAATGAGTCTGCCTTGCCAGATTAGGAAGTCTGAGTCTATATCCCCAAACCACGATGCCCTTCAGACTTGTTAAAAAAACACAAAAGCTATCACTCAGAACTACATTTATTAAACTTTGAAGATAGATACATTTTATTTTTCACAAGTGCAGAACTCAGAGATCCTGGAACTTAAAGTACTTAGTTTCAACTAATGGTTTTAGTATTTGCCGCTCCACGGACTACCCTTATCTGCAGAGTCACTGTCACAACTTAGCAAGGAGACACAGGTGACCTGGGTCACTAATACAGAAGCAATGCAAATGACAGAGACTGCTTCTTCAGTGTGAAGAAGGAAAAAGCTGAGCGTAGAAACTTGTCCTTTCCACAGTGATAATTGACTGGAGACCAGCCTCGTACATGAGTTATTAATACATTATTATTATCCATATGCTATAAAATGAGGCAAAAATGTCAGCAACAAATTTGTTAAAGCATTCAGTTAATTTTAGGGACCCAAACTGTAGCCAGCACATCACATATTCCCAACATCCCAGAATTCTCAGCAGCTCTCTGGGCCATTCAGGCTGTTGGCACTGATGTATTTCACTTCCAAAAATCAGTCCTCATATGGCTACTATAGAGCACAAACTAGTCAATGCTAAACATACCGCTTTAAATCACGTGCCAACAGATTTTATGCCAGAAGCCAGGACAATGTTCATTTCAGCGCCTTGGTTCCCTCACAGCTAAACACCTCTAAGAGCGAAGGAAAAGCCCTGCTATGTCAGACCGGTGACCTACCTTGCATCTAACCTCTCTGACATAGACTAGACACCTAAACTGAGTTGGTTCTGTCTTTGACTCCATTAGCACCTGTCCATCTCCCCTTTACTAAGGCACACCACAGTCCTACCCAAGCCTCTCACACCCTGCATCTTTCCTTCACTACGACCTCCCTCCTACCAACTGCTCTGTACCCTGGCCTCCACATTTCTTCTCATTAGCTACCACCATTTACTCTGACCTCTTCTTTGGCTGGCTAGCTCTTGGACTCCTGCTGCCAAAATCCACACGACTCTTTTCATTGTCTAAGAAGACTAGGAAGAGAACTTCCAAAAGAACATAGGCGCTAAACATTTTTACAAATCCTGAATTTATATCAAAAAAGTGTTGAAATCTACAACTCTGGATTATGTGTATTTGTCATCATCTAAATTCTGTGGCCTAAATTCCAGGATTATGTAGGATTATTATATAAAAATCATACTTAAAATCACTATACATTGAACAATGGAAGTTTTATTTACTTCGGGGGAGAAAGACAAGCTTTGGATAAAACATTGCACTGAACCTAAGGAGATGGAGACATGCTGATCTCAATTAGTGTGATCTTGGGTAAATGACTTAAAGAAGAAACAAGACATAGAGAAATTTTCTGAGCTACATTAGATGAAGTATCAGCCAATGTGACCACAGTCAGGCCTTCTACCCACTGAAATATTAAAATACTAATATTAACATAAATATTGACATTAATATTAACATTTATATAATATTTATATTAATTAACAAACTTGCCTGTAAATTATTAAATAGCATTTTTTCATGCCACACACTCTAAGGAGTGTTGGGCTCTGCCCAAACCCCATCCAAACCTGAGACCAGGTTATACAGTCTGCTAATATCATATATGTGATTTAAAATAGCCTTCACAATGCTGCTACAAAACCACCATCGCTACATCTCCTTGAGGATATCCTTGAGGGGAGAAAGGAGGGCGTGTCTTTGGAGGACTCCAGAACCAGTTGAAGGTTATGATGCAAATGGCTCTGAGATTACTGAGATAGTGCCCTCCTTCCCCTCTCTTGTGTAACTTCTCCTGCTCCTCACTCTGCTTGGAATACATCGATGTAGCACAAGCTCTTAAGTAACTCACAGCAAGGACAGGGAATACTTCCACCAGCAAGGCTGCAGGAGAGCACAGCCTGCTTCCAGACCCCTTCTTGCCCTGCTCCTAGAAGAAACAGGTCACACCACCGTTCTACTAGTATACAGGCCACCTTACAAAGTGCCAAGACACAACAACCCATCTCTCAGCTCTGTTTCTTAACTAGATTGTAAGCAAGGTACATGTTTTCTGTTTAGTTTAGGACTTGTGGAAGTGAATGTGCTATACGAAACTCTAGTTTTGCAACTGGGGGCGGGGGGGGGGGTGGGGGTGGGGAGAGAGAGAGAGAGAGAGAGAGAGAGAGAGAGAGAGAGAAAGTGCATCTGGGTGACTTCACTGACCACTACTCCTAGGACAGTCTTTGACAAACTCTTTTCATCCTAAAATTCTCTGCAAATCTTAAGTCTTTCTCAAGTCTTCTGTCCACCTCTTTCTAGCTATAGCCCTGAAAATTTTCTCATTGCTAGTGCTTTGGCAGAAAACAGACAAGTGAAAATTTAATTTCAGATAGAGGTTGTGATTCTCACCCCAACCTGATGTTGAGGCACCCATTTAAAATGTACATGTCTCAAAGCTATGTATTTCCCTTTTCTACATGCACTACACTACTACCCAAAAGAAGGAATTACTTGTCTGCAACTTCACAAATACCTTTTCAGCAGAATCTTGACTACACAGTCCTTTATTATCTAAAATAATTTGAAGAAAGGGTCTCATGCATTATTATGCTTAAAATGTCCTTCGTCATCTGAAAGCATTATTGTAAAGTTTTATTTCATATTGCCTGTGTCCTTGAAAAATAACATTTGCAATAACTTCACAAAGAGGTACATTTAACTATCATTCCCCTACCTTGAAATTTTGCTTAATGAGGCTTATCTTAAACAGGCTCAACTCCCAGGGCTTTTTGCCAGTCCTCTCTGCAGTCTGAGTTTTCATCTGCTCCTGCCAAAAGGATGATTTAATCGGGCATAATAGTTCTTCTGTCTCCATTATTAAAGACTTGTACAACTCTAGATTTACCTGGGCATCTATTTTTAAGGCTTAAGACACTCATTTTTAACACACCAAAGACCCTGCTGACAGCGAGGATGATACAAATCTAGCTATGACACAAGATGCAGAGTGGCTCTCCTAGCAGCCTCATTTTTTGTTCCCCATCTTGTCCACCCCTTCCACAGCCAGGCTCAGGTGTATTCAAAAGGCTAAGTACTCATTGTGTCCAGGCTTACATTAAACTCTTCTGATAGCTTTGGTGGAACAAAGGGCAAGCAGAGATGCTCCCACATGCTATGCACATACCCAGAGATGAAAGTCTTTGAGAATGGCCCATTTTTGTTCCTCTTGCTTTGTGTATGACTAACATGCTATACTTCAGAAGGAGATGAAGAGGCAGTGACTTTGACCATGTGAAATCTCTGAGTTCTTGCTTTTATTTCCCCTTGTCCACAATTTTTTTTCAGAGACAAAATTCTAAAACAATATTCTATCCTATTCTAAAGCTCTTTTTCTGAATATGATGCTAAATGGCTCTTTCCTAACAATAAAGGATGCTGAAAATACTCTCTTGGCCATGAAGTAATCATGCTGCCTACCAAAAGTGCTCATTAACCGCTTACTTGATCTTCCTCCATTTTACTATATGCCTGATAGACTTGAAAAAAGGAATACCAATTGTCCAGATCTATGTCCCTCTCAAAGTCCAGGGACACCCCTTTCCCATTTCCTTTTCATCCTTCCCACTGCTAATGATCACAGATACTTTGGAAGAGTGTGTAGTCTAATTCTGCTAGTGTTGCCTGTCCTGATCGTCATTGGCTCCCATTGCTTGTAGCACGGAAACACGAGAACTCCTCGGACTAAAATGCCTGGGTTTTTGCATCTTTCTCTCAGGGTTCAACTTGCATCTTCTCCACTTCTGTTATTTCCCCTCTTGAAGTAGCGGGACTTGCTTTGCACCTGGTGAGAAGATACACTAAGCGTGTGTCCATGAGGAGGCAGCAGGAACAATCACTGCCACCCTATCTTCTTCCTGCTCACGGGAAGGTATTTTTTCTGCCCCACCAAGGATCCCCTCTGATTTAATTGGTAAGACAATAAAAGAGCTAAGTCCTAGGAATTAATGATCAGCCATCCAGCAGGAAGTCCTGGAGATGCATCTCTGTGCTTATCTGGAACAATCCCATTAGAGAAATGTGCTGATGCACGTAAGTGGAGTGCGAGTCAGGCATTGTACTGGGGTACAATGCATGTGCAGTTCAGAGAGTGGTTTTGATGTCTTCTCTACCTGTGTTGTTGCATCCAATTACAATCATACTAACGTCTAGGGGAGAGCATCCCTGGAGCTCTGCAACGCAAAGTCCTCTGAAAATCCAAGGGATCCATGAGATCCGAGTCATTTCCAAAGTACAATTCTGTTCACAGCCACCCCTCCCAGTGCGGAACCGTACAGTTCACCACATTTTATTACAAGGCTCAGCTATTTCCGTAATCAGAGGACACCGTTTTGTCAAGATCCCTGACTCATTACGTTAATCAGGCTTTGATCTCCTCCCTGCCCCGGTCCTCAGCCCGCGATGTCAGTCCCTCCCGGTACTTTCTGCTGTTTGACACCGATGCCCGCGGCGCTTGGAAACGTTTTAAGCGCTTTGCTTTCAAGTGCCACCGCAGGGGAGGGGAAACCTGCTAGAGTGCCCCTAGGTCTCCTCGGCCTTCCAGCGGCACGACGGGGCGGGCAGGCCCCACTCTGCATCAGCTGCTCCCCAGCGCGTGCTCCGCTCATTGCGGGAGGCAGCCGCCCCGGGGGGCTGCCCGTGCCCCGCCGACCCGGGAGGACGATGAAGGGGGAAGCCCCGCCTCCCCACCGCCCTCGGCCGCTACCGCCACCACAGGCCCCGCCTCCCCTGCCCGCCCCGCCCGCCGCACACATGTGCCCGCACCCAGCGGTGGAGCGCGCCGTCGGGGCGGGCGGGCGCCGCCGCCTCCCCGGCACCACGCACCGCGCCAGCAGCTCACCGCAACAAGCACCGCGCCGTGCCGCGCCGCGCCGGGCATCCCTGGGGCGCGCAGAGCCGGTGGCCGCGCTGACGCCGCTGCGCGCCATGGCCGTCGCCTACCTGCTGGGTAACGGCTCCGCGCCGCTCCTCGCCGGCGCCCTGGAAGTCCCCTTCGCCGCCAATGCCTCCGCCGCCGCCTGCCGCCCCGCCGCGCCGCCCTGCTTGACCGCTCCGCCGGGCGCCTGGGGCAACGCCTCGGCGGCGGCGGCGGCAGGCTGGAACCGCTCCGAGCCCTGCAGTGGCGCCAACGGCAGCGCGGGCGGCGGCGGGCCCTGCGCGACCGCGGGCGGTGGCCCCTCCGTGGTCACGGCCATCGCCATCATGGCCCTATATTCCGTGGTCTGCGTCGTGGGGCTCTTCGGCAACTTCTTGGTCATGTATGTCATCATCAGGTGAGTGCCGCCCTGCCCTGCCCTGCCCTGCCCTGCCCTGCCCTGCCCTGCCCTGCCCTGCCCTGCCCTGCCCTGCCCTGCCCTGCCCTGCCCTGCCCTGCCCTGCCCTGCCCTGCCTCGCAGCACACGGCCGCTGCCGTCGGGGCGGACGCCCCGCCGCTGGATGCTGCTGCGGTCTCTCTCCGACAAGCAGCGCGGAAAGGGCCTCACTGGGGAGCGCGGAGGGGCTCCTGCCCCCGCGGGGAAGGGAAGGAGGCTTTTGAGAAAGCCCCGGAGCGCGTAGAGAAACTTCCCCCCTCGTGGTGGGGCTGTGAGGACCGGCCGGACTGGGCGGTCCGTCAGAAACCGCTGAGCGCTCGGGGATGCTCTAAGGACCGTCCGTGCAGCAGCACCTCTGCGAGCTGCTCTTGCCAACGAGACCTGAATCCCGCACCTGTCCGCTGAGCAGGGAGAATTCAAAGGGGCTTTGTCCACTGCCTGTGAGCGTGTGCGCGTACAGGGTCGCACACGGACACCCGGCACACATACACGCGTCTTTCCCCGCGCCTCTCCCAAACGCACAAGCAAACTGTAAGTGGCATCGCGGCTAAACGTTTCCCTCAGCCTATGTTTATGGATCCTCTGCCTCAAGTCTTGACATCGAGATGTTTATATTCATATACATTCATGTATGTATATACACACACACGCGTATACACGTGTATAAATACGCCAGGATCGCGGCTGCTATCCATAACCCCGCTTTCCCGGCTGTGCTGCGGCACTTCGCGACTCTCTCGCCCACAAGCCCACCCGGGCTTTTACAGGTCACTCACAAGTGTCTCTTTCACGCCCGAGAAATCCCAAACCCGTCAATCGGTGGTAAACGCGTGAGAACGAGATTAAACGGGCTCCTTCGCCCGCCTGGAGCGGCTTCCGCGGGGGAACACTGCCACCTCCCGGGAGCGGCGGGGTGGGACGGGGCGGGCCGGGATGGGAGCGTGGTGGCGGGATGCGACGGGACGGGGCTGGCCACTCTCCTGTTCCTTCGTGGCTGCTCGTCTTTTTTCAAACTAAGCAGCCCCTCAGCCCTGCGGAGCCCAGCGGGCGCTGCTGCGGGGGTTGTCCCTGGGGCGCGGTCCCTCCCTGCCAGGGCAACCCCAGTACTTCCAGTTTCCTCCCGTCTAGAAAGCATCCCTTTGAACAGTGCTTCCCAAGGAGTCGAGGTAGCAGCCGTCGGGCAGCGGTGCCGCGGCCACAGGGAGCTGGCAGGCAGGAGCAGAGGCTGGTGCCCAGCATGGCTTGCAGGCCAGCGGCAGCGAGGTGGCTCCATGGTGGGTGCAGTGCTGACAGTGCTGGCTATAAAAAGCCGGGGGTGAGGTTAGCGATTAAGGTAGGGTGCTGCAGCACAGCAGAGGACGATTCCTTCAGCATGTGTTGGGGATGTCACTGCAAAACCCATGCAGCTCATCGACCTGATGGGAACACAAGTAATATTCATCAGTGGTTCAAACTACTGTAGTTCAGAAACCTGCTGGTTTTAACTCAAGGTTAGAGGCCGTGTTCTAAATGCACAGAGCTGGGGAGATTCTCGTCTGCCCTGTGGTTTTGGTCAGTCCAAGACTCAAGCATTCTTATGTGAAGATACAGCTGCAGAAAGGCTCCTGGACAGGGGCATGACTGCAATCAGCTGAGCAGGGTTGAATGCATTCCTCAGGGAGAAAAGGCAGGTGCAGAATGTAACAGAGCCCAGATAGCTGTCAGCAGAGAAATGTGCCACAGGTTGTCCCTGGAATTACATATTTATGCCAGGCATAACCCATACTAGGTTCGTATTTCTTACATTAATTAATGGAATTACACTTGCACCACGAAGCAAAATTGAATGAGGCACTTGCATTTAGACTTCTGTCTAAAGAGAGCATCTTTCCCTGAGATAACAACAGCTTAAAAACAAAAGCCGGAAGCAATAGGAGAAAGCAAAAATATATTTTCATTTTACAGAGGAAAACACAAATAAATTAAATGACTTCTCCAAAAACATCCAGGGATTCTATAGGAAAGGCAGGACCAAACCCAGGTCTCCTGTGCAAGAACAGCTTCTGGTATGACAGTTCCTTCCCAATTAATACCATGCAGCTGCTTACCAATTTAGGATGAAAAGAAGTTTACATGTTAATGGTTGAATAGGATCTGTGGTTTAAGCAGCATAAAAATGCATTTTCCTTCTGTGCTTCTCTATAGGTTTAGTGTATCTGGACCGCAATAGGGAACACTTTGATTTATTTCCTGTTGCAAGCTATACTAACACGGCAATATTCCCAATCATTTAATATCCATATATGAAATGGTGAGCATATGTGCTCTCATTCATGTATCTTTGGATCCAGCTACAAGTAGGAGGCAAACCTTTCACTGGATTGAATTTGGCATCATATAAAGCTCCCCTTCTTTATCTATCTTTCACATGAACAAAACACTGAAGAAACCTGTATTCATTTTGAGAAAAATTGAGACTACTAGAAATAAGATTTTAAAGTGATATTGGTAACTAGTTTGCCTTAAAAATATTAGGACTTGGGAAGTAGGTGCTTAGCTGTTTGAAACTCTGTGCCTACGCACCTTTCAGCGTTCAGCCCCAGTGAAAGCCACAGTGGCTTCATATTCAGTGTGCTGCATGCTAATATCTCATGCTCAGCTTCTTTAGAAATATTTTTTTGGTAATGATTATGTTATTCATATAAACATTATTATTCTTACAACTTTTCTGCATGAAGCAGATCCATGGGTTTGGAGCCAGAGCCGTGCAAGTGATTTCCTGATGTGGAACTGTCACTATCAGTCCACAATGCCAGCTGGAGTAGACAGGGGTCGGAAAGCAGACACGTCCAGCAAGGAGTAGAAATGTATTGTCCTTAGCAAAATGAAAATTGGGCTTTTCATGCAAAGCAGGTCTGTGGATTTCCAATTTATATATGTGTTACTTTTTAATTAAAGCATTCTTATCCACCCTCCTCATTCTCACAAATGGTTCCTGTTTGGCTGAATACTTTCATCCTTGAATTAATATTTATGTGTAATATTTGTACTGTGTGAAGCTGAACCCCACTACAAGCAATGAGCCATTTTGTCAAGTATAAAAAAATGCCTTCTGAGTGACAGCAGTAATAGTCAGGTTTTACTGCCAGCCATGAATTTCCTGTAATCTGAAAAATCCGTAGATAATTTTTATTGTCTATTTTCCTCATGTGCTTTGTATAAGTGTAAATTACTGAAATGAACACAGTGTTGTTATGGCTATGTCAACAGCAAATGCTCCTCCTAGTTGCTGCAGAGTACAAGAAGACAGTGTGCAATTAGTACCATGTGGTGTTGAATTAATTTCCACAGTAACCTATAGGCTTTTCCAGCTTTCTCATCAAGTCAGTGGGATATTAGTCATGCACTAGAGTGGGAAGAAGAACATGCCCTGTGATTAAGGCAATATGCTTGAAAGATGAAAATCTTTAGCATCGCTGGTCTGAAAGAGAGGAGTTACTCTCGGAGATCCCAGTCCTCCACGATGCCAAGTGCCTTGAGAGGACTGTAATTCCACCAACAGCCACTAAAGTCACTCAAGTGAGGAGTGGTTCCTTCATTGCTTTGCTATTAATTTTGTCACATATCATAAACAAAGGGGCCTCAGATTCTCCATGATTCTTCGTGGGAGGAAGGAAATGTCTTGTTTCATTAGAGGCAATGATTACTCTGCTAAAAAAAAAAATTAAAATGGGAAAAAGTCGCCTCTGAACAAAGAGATTTCTTTCAAGGTTTCTCAAAACAGCCTGTTTAATAGTGTTTTTTAGAAAGAGCTGTGACTGAAACATCATTTAATCTGAAAAGACTACGCAGTACTGAAAGCTCTGGTTACTTCATCTTGGCTCACACTTCACTAAAACCATTTTACAAAGTAGAACGAAATTTGGGGTGAACTTGCAATTGTAGAAAGAATTTATATCACCAGAGCAATAAATATTCTCACAAATGTGCACAGAAAGAGAAGAATGAGGGCTTTGGAAAGAGGTCATAACACGTGAAGTGGAGAGAGTCTGTTCATAGAAATAAACTGAAAATGATCACAAACTTGAAAGTGGCTGAAGCAAAGCAAGTTCTTAAAAAAAACAGGAGTTCTTCTTTTCAAGGTGACATGGAGTTACGGATGCAGTGTGAAAGGGACTCTACAGCATCTCTTGTAGCAGCACAGATCAGAGAACTTAGAAAGCGAGAAATGCATACAAATCATTCTTTTCTTTCCTGTCCACAGCCACATAAACTTCTCTGCATTTAGGTGGCATTGCATGTGCGAATGCGTGTCCTGCCTGTTCCACTGTCTGCAAAAAGGTTCCACCTCATTGCTAAGAGCTGTTAACTAAAGCCACAGCAGCCTTTCCAGTCATGTCAGTTATGAATTCATACCGCTCACCAGCAAAGGTCAGAGAGGAACTGGAGACAGAACTGAGGGAGTCACGTTGGACCGGAACGGCACAGAAGCTGAATTAAATGAGCAGCATAGTGAGGGGGTGACTGTCAGCACCTGCATCACTGAAAGGCAGGCATCCCTGTTTGCACACTGTCTGTGCTAGAAGTTTACCAACCTCTGCGAGTGAGTAAATGTTTGACTAGCAAGTGGCTCCCCTCCCACCTTTACCATCAAGGGAAGCAGACAGATAAAATGGCACATACACCTTTGTATTCTCTTTTTAAAAAAATATATATTGATATGGACATGGTAAAAATTTCGCCAAAAATTCATTAGCCTGCACCTGGGGATAAATCCCATCTCCCTGAGGGTCCAGAGGTGACCATGGAGTGAGTGGGAGCTCTGCAGCCCCACACTCGTCTCCAGACTGTGCCTGGCCCTGGTCCGTGCAAGCTCTCGCCTACAGGGCAGCATGCTCTGCTAGTGGCTACCACTGGGCACTTCTGGGCAGAAGACATCCTCGCTCGCTCAATTTCTCTTGAAAAAGCTCTTTTGATCCCACTGTTTTTTTTCCTGGAGTATGACTTTGGTAATGGCTCCCATGAAAAATAATGTTAAACACTTCCTGGTTATTTTTCTAAATTTCCTTATAAAAGTAAGTCAATTTATACCAAATTTTCATGGCTTCAGTGAAATTAGAAAATATTGTAAGTACATAGTTTAGATTATGTAATTATTAGCAAGCTAATGACTAATGAGCTAATTAGCTAGCATAATCCTGAAGCACTGCTTTAGTTCGACTTGCAGTATTTTTTCAAATCATTAGGCAGAGCTTTTGCTGAACAGTGTTGATAAGCTTTTATAATTTTTCTAGATCAAAAGCTGACAATACTTATAAAAATTCTCCCACATAACCTGATGTAAGCCCAAATGTCTCAGAATCATAGTCTAGCTTACTAACATCTTCCAACCATAGCCGGGAGCTGTGTTTGGTCAGAGAGTGGAAGAAATAGTGGCATCACCGTGTGAGAATCCTTCTAACAGTCTGTTAGACTGCAGAGAGAGTTTCTCAGCTGCAGTTGGCATCAGCATTTATTCAGTAACTTTTTGTGGACATTTCTAATATTCAGCAGTCCTCAGAAAATCAGAATAAAAAATAAGGTTGGAAATTAAAGATCACAAATATTACTACTTCTAAACAAAGCTGCTTTGAAACAAATATTCTCTAAAGTAAAATTTCAGAATTCTGAAACATTTTCAAAGATTCTAAGCTGGTTATTTTTAAGCTTAGGTGTTCTAAGACGGTTGTTGTGGAGATCCTAATTAATGGATGTTTTCAAAAAATGGTTTATTTTCATTATGATTCAAAGTGGAAATGAGTTTTTGGTGATTCTCTTCAAAATACAAATCCACTAATTATAATTCTAATTTTTTCAAAAACTGAAAGCAACTATTTTCTAAATTGCTGTGGTTAGGCTGATCTCAAACACAGTTCTTTTTATAACCATCTGGGCCTTCTTTGGTTTATACCATGAAGTTGTAAGTGGGGGTGCTATCATTAACTTTCAAAGACCCTTTTGGCAGTTGGCTTTTAATGGTGCTCACTAGCAAGGGGTTCTACATATTAACCCAGCTGTGTTAAGAAGCGTTCTCATTCATCCATTTAATGTTAAACACGTCTAAATTTTATTTATATTTCCCTTTGAAATATACATGATGAAAAAAGGTTGGGATGACAGACCATAGCTAATCAAATAACTGTGAAAGACAAGAAACAGTGCATTTTTCCCACCTTCTAACTGAGAAGTGTTCAATTATCAGCTCTAAGATCTTGTATCTCAGATGAGAAGTAAAACTTCAAAACAAAAATGTTTTGTGTAAAACAGAGCATCTCCTCCTCATTGTGCTGGATGGAGCAATCCCAGCTGAGAGAAGTCAGCAGCTGGGGCATCTTCCTGTTCTCCCCTTGCACAGTGCTAATCGCCAGCCGTGACATGTGCTGCCTATTATCCTTCTCATCCTTTTCATGAGGCAATGGTCTCAGTACCTCCCTCAGAGCCCCAGTTTCAGATGCAATCTCATTTTTGTCACTTGGTGACTAAATCCATGATTCCTTGTACTTTTGATCCAGTCATCTCAAACCACATAATTGTGCTCCTTCTTTCTGTCACTTCTGCCTCCATCATCACCTTTCCTCCTATCATAGGCAACTCTTTCTCTCCAGTCCCTTTGTTTCACCTCCGTCGCTGCTTTCCATATCACATTTGACAGCTTCATTAGAAGATCCCAATCTCTTGTATGCGAGAGACCATACCTTGTATACCTACAGTTACTTTGGTCTGTAGTCTATGGCCTTGCCTCAAGCCCCACACTACCTCCCTGGTACCCTCTGACCACATAGGATTACCACTGCTGTTCCCCATCACGCCTTTGAGGACCTCACATCTAGTAGTGGTAAAACTGTCTTCAAAGGCTTCCCTGCCAACTTCCCTGCTGAGAAGGGCATGTTTCATGTACAGTCTTCACCTGAGGTGATCAGTCTAGAAATCAAGAGGAAGGAACCAGCACCTGGAAACCAGAGAAAATAGCTGTTAACTTGTCCCTCTAGAAAAATGTCACCACAGTTATCATAGATTTAGTGAGTGGTTTCACTCTCAGTCATGCTTCCCTGAAGGCAAAGAGGAGAACGTTAAATTGAAGACACCGATAGTTTTATTTTCCATGTCTTCCTAGCAAAGCAAAAACTTCTGCAGTAAGCATCCACTGCTGGATAATGGCAATATATTGGAGTTTGCCTTTTTAGCACCATCAATTTATGTCAGAGAGAAGTGTTAACACAGTAACGGCAAAAGCAGCAACCTTTACTGGAGACCCATATATGCCTCAGCACCAGGCAAACAGGGACTCAGCTAATGGTGGTTTAACGAATGGGCCAGTTAAGTCCTGGAATAGTTGGCAGTTAATTTTTCTCCTGTTTAACTAGGCTGGAAGGGAAGGAAGTGTACCAGCAGATGACTGTTCAGGCAGTGGAGCATACATATTACTGTCATTTCTTTTCATCATTAGGTTGCTTTTTATGGTGCCTGGAAAAAGAAATTAGGGTCATAGGAGTTAGAAGACATTGCAACATCTTAAATGTTTGTTATGAATATATCTATATATATCTGTAAAAACCTGTTCTTTGCTAGTTCCCCTACCTTTTTTGGAAAAAATAAAAAAATACATCAGCTTTATTTTGTACAGATTTCTATCAGCATATTTTGCATATATGCAATTTTAAAAGGCATGAAGATAATAAGAGAGAAGTAATAAAATAGTTACCTGTTATGACTGCTGTGGAGTTGGTGTGTTCTGTCTGAAGTAATCTCCTTGCTCATTAATCCTCTCAGTCATACATCAAGGGAAAGGACCAGCCTTTCTCCTCAAAATAGCTATTTTTGTCAAAGAAAGAAGCTTTCTTTATTTTCTCTGAGGAGGGACTAAACTCACTTATTCACACAAATGGCAGAAGGAGGATCCTGTAGGCAAATGTGGTGGATCTGCACATGCCTTGACGCAGCCCTGATGCAAGGAAAGGATAAATTGGGAGGTTAAGGATGCTAGCAAGATAAGCTGAGGAAAGTAAACTTTGGTGAAAGTCTGGCTTAATTTCATTTGTGCTGTCAGGGACAATAATGTGTAAAAGGAACTTGGCAGTGGGAAAACAAAATGTTAGGGAGAAAAGAGGTAGCAGCTGAAGCACCTGCAGTTCAGCAGTTTTCTGCCCTGTGTTCAGATCCACATTCAGCTCATACACTGGAACTCCTTCAGAAAACGCACATCCCGGTGCTGGTGTGTGAGGAAGCGGGGGAAGGCTGCTTCAGCATGACGTACGTGAAGGCCTTGCTCTGTTGCCAGCCGAGTACGGCAAATAACTGGGCCTTGCGATTTTAGATCTAGCACACTCCTTTACTGTGTTGTCCTGGTTTGAGATAAACAGGGTTAGTTTATCTTCAACAGACACATCCAACAGCCAGTGGTGTGTTCCTCCCGTAACGCCGGCTCATCTCACCCATTGTGGAGTTTCTGGCGGCCCTGGGGCTTCCTTAAGAACGGCGCGCCAGCGGGACCCTGTCCCCTTTTCTTCCCACCGCCCAGTGCTGCCGCCACCTCGCTACTGCCGCCCTGCACCACCCCGCGCTGCCCCGCCGCGCCACGTGCTGCTCTGGCTGCCCCAGCTGCTGCCACCGCTTTGTTCCATGGCCCTGCTGCTGCCGCATGCTCTGCTGCCGCCCGAACAGCCTGGTAGCCTTCACTGCTGCTTCTCCTTAACCACGGTTTGGGTTCACCCACCCACCCCAGCCCCTGCTGCACCGGTTCTGGTCCTAGATAAACTTGTTTTATCTTCTCTTCTGTATGTAGTATCTTCCTATTGTTACTAAAACTGTTTGAGTTTCCTAACTCAGCTGAGACCCCACAGGCTTTTTTTTCTTCTTCTCTCTTAAGACTTTCTCCTGGGAAAGGGAGGGGTCTAATTAGGGAGTCTGTCCTGTGATTGGCCAGCCTTGGCCAGCCGGTGGTATGTGTCATGCCTTGACACCTGAAGGGGTGCTCGATAGTCCTACATTTTTCCACCTCTCTAATTAAAGCACCATCACAGGTCACAGCAGTAACCAGGTAGCGCCGTGTTGGGAGTCAGGATGCAAGGCTTTAACAGGAGAAAACAACCACTGCCTCTGTCTTTCTCAAAGGCAGTGAAACCTTCCTCCCTTCCCCAGTTCAGCTTTTTCCCCCAAACTCGGGATCAGTACAGGAAGTGAACGTGCTGCAAATTGCACAAGGTCATTGCAACTAAGCGTGAACTTTTCCTGCTGTAACGTACCCACTGGAGAGGGGGGTTTTTTATTTGTTGTTTGAATGTTTTTCCTGAGGGCTTATTATTTTTAAATTACATCCTTGTATACAATCTCTTCAGAAGAATATAAATCAAAAGGATGAGTAGATTGTTAACCACAGTATGGCACCTCCAATCTGGGCGACCTGAACCACCTAATAACATCTAAGGATTGTACACAAACTTGCGGTGCTTGGACCCAGAACTTGAATTTAGTGGCTTATGGCATAAGCATTCTGAAGTACCCATGAACAGAAAAATCAAAGACTAGGTCTTTTTTTATCTAAATTATATGCTGCCAATCAGGTAGGTTAGCCTCATCCAGATTATGTATGACTTCAAAACTTTAATAGGTAACAGTCTGCCACAGCACACATCACAGCTGTGGCTGACATACAGTGCAGATCTTTCACTCTGTAGAGACCCACTACCATGCAAAGAAAGAAAAAGGACAAGAAGATGGGATGGCTATCAGTTAAGTCCATCATTTGAGTTGCTTTAGCTCAAAGGTACTTTCCAAAATATGGCCTAGCTGAGAGACTTCTCTTCAGTGTCAAACATACTAATTGGATTGGCAGACAGCAGAAATTTTTGAGGGTTTTTCCAGACCATCCTGAATATGACATGATGTTTGTCAAAGCTTTAAGGTCTCTATTGAAATTGAAAGTACTCAGGAAAGCATGCAAAAAATCCCTCTTTCCCACTCTTTTTGAGTTGCATTTACAAGATGTACCACAACAGCCATGGAAATAAATGTTCATTTAAATTTGTTCAACTAGGCATACTTCACATTTTAATTTTCCCACACAAGGAGAGCTCACCTAATCTAACATAAGCACATCATGATTCTTCCATTTGTTTAACAAGTTAGTTATGCAAGTAGAACATGAATTTGAATCCCTAACCTGATCTTCTCCAACATCAACAAGAGTTATGGCAGGTTGTCTGTATACAAGACCTCGTTGCTGACTGTTGTTTCTTTCAGCAGACAAACTATTTTCATGAATGACTGCTTTCTGCAATGAATCTCCTGTAATTAATCCAGTTTTTCATATATTTTGCATTGAACTTAAACACAGATCCGCTGAAGCAGTCTTTGCCTCCACATGAGCATTCTGTGGACAAAAGCTTTTGTGTTGCTGAAAGCAGTTACTACCAATCTATCATTGGCCAGCCCATTTCCCACGTGCAAAAGACTGTTTCTGCTTTCCTCCTCACTGTTGTTATTCAGGTAGGAAGAGTTTTCAAATTAATTTTTAATAGTATGTATTACTATATTCATTGGGCTAAACATGGATCCCCTCTCTGGCTTCTTTGCACCAGCCTAGGGATACAAGGGTGCTATAAAACTGATCTGGTACAGAAAGGCTGAAGCGTCTGGAGAAGAGTATATTTCAACAACCCACATGGATGTAAACAGCTTGTCCAAGAAACAGGGACAAGACTGTTGCAGGAGAAAGTGCCAACACAGTTGTGATTAGACAGCAATCTAAAATGTATTAATGATGCGGGGTGGATGAAAGGGCTGATTTTTTAGCGATGCATAATCACTAACAATTTAAAATTAACAAGGTGGCTAAGTACAATACGTTACAATCAAAATAATGACTTAGTCACAGATTTGATGGTGACAAGAATTACACTAGCTTACTACAGGATATCCTTTAGATACATAGATATATATCTATATATAAAAATATATGCATTTGCATAGACACAACCGCAAAACACACACACACACAAACAGAGCTATTTGGATCAAGTTAAATGTATTCCCATCCACACCCATGCTAGAGAGGTGGACAAAAAGACACCAGCCTATAGTTCAAATTTCCTTCCTGCGTTCAGAGCAAATACTCACAATGCTCCAGCAATCTCAATGGACCGTTATTGAGTCTCGAGAAGTCTATCTTCATCCTGGCCTTTTCATGCAGTTTGTACTGAAAGGTTCCCGTCGCAGGGGAGGTGCTGGACCCAGCCCGCTGCAATCCAGGAGAGCTCAAAGGGTCTCGCTTTAGGATCACTATTTACAGGGTCCGAGATGATTGACTTTTGTCAGATACTGTCCCACTCTAGCTCACCTCAGATGTCAAAATATTCTGGTATTTCTGCCAGTTGCACAGGCCCAGAACTTGTTGATTTCCAGTGTTTGGTATCTCCCTCCTGCTGGCCTTGACTCAAGTTCAGATGTACCCGGATATCATGAGCCAAGTACGGACGTAGCAGGCTATCAGGTGGTGACTATCTCCCAAGTGATAGGGGGATCAGTACAACGCTGGGAAAGTGAGGCCCAGCACGCCGAGAAGGTGCCATAGTGTTGTGGTTTGCCATCCTTTGCAATCCATGCCTGACTTACCCTGGGCTGGTTCATGGCCTAGGAAGTGGGGCTGGTGGGAGAGGAGAGGGGAAGGAAAGAAGACACCTCAGATCTTGAGTGGGCTTCAAGTAGCAGGGGAACCGTACCACCACAAAGACTCACATGGTAGTCCAACCGTGACAACCTTGTCTATTAGGCTTAGATTATGTGCGATGCAAACTAAAAATGTCATTATTTTTTAAGAGCCATGATGGAGGCCTAAGAGAAAAGACTCTTCAAAAATTTCTGGAGGTGATAAGGTGGAGACTAAACCGTTGGAGTGGGCAGGGCAGAAACAGCTGTGGCACATCTTGCAGAAAGGGAGAGAAACATGCATGTGCTCACATCTCTCTTGTTGCATGACTGTGAGGTGGAAGAGAAGGTGCTCGTGGCTCCTGCTCAAGATGCTGTTAAGGCTTTGTGCAATGGAGCCGAGGGCCACTCTAGGTTAGTCTGGTGAACCTTCTATTCAGCTGGCAAACTGCAAGTGGCCCGTGGGCTGCCCGTTGAAGAGGTCATTTCAAGACCTTCTATTTATCCTTGAATGCTAGGACTTAGTGACTGAGTAGGAGTTTCATGCTTTTCACTATTGCTTTTTCTTCTTCCAAGCAAATCCCAATTGCGTGGACCTCTACAGCTCAGATCTTCACACTTCAAGAATATTTTGGGGTTGGACTAGCTGACATTTGAAGGTCCCTTCCAACCCAAACATTTTATGATTCTATGATTTTAAAGCTTTGCTGGATTGAAGATAAAGGCAAGGCTGAGTTTTCCCTACTTAATTAGACAGACGTATTCTTACTATTGTAAATCTGATCTGTCATCTACAGCTACTAACAAAAAAGTGCTTCATCATCACAGATATTTTATCATACAAAACCTGCACTGAAGAAAGGGCGTACTAGTGGGTGTCAGCATCAATAATTTGAATATGTATCAAGAGCAGTATTGAGCGAAATATTCACCAAAAAATTTAATCACCATGTTGCTCTGTTAATCTTTCTTTGCAAAGTTGTAAAAATAAAAGTAATGATGCCCAAAGCCAAATTCTGTCTTCACGTGCAACCTTGCTCATTGTCATGCAAAATTTAATATGCTTAATGTTTTAGATCCTGAAATTTCAATGTAATCTAAATACTAGCATTCAGATTTTCATGGGTTTGGATTTAAGACTCTTTCGTTACACATCTGTTCATTTTTAGATTGTCTAGTGGCCTTGAAAGTGTGAAAACAGTATCTGTTAAGGGAATACATTTATAAACACAGTGCTTTTGGTACTGTAAGTCATACAGATAGCTTGTGACTTTAATTACATGTAAAATCCAGCCCCTCTGAAGTATAGAAATCTCATCACATACACATTTGTGTCTGAATGATGGAAATATTTGTGCTGCTTGTTCAAATAGGTAGACTGATACTTTAGCAAAAAATATAATAACAGCTAAGTTCAAGGCTTAGAAGAGCTTCATTTTGAGGGACTGTTATTTTTCATGCTGTTAAAATTACTCTTAATCAATGGCTTCAGTATTTATTTGTTCATAACAAAAAAAAAATATCCTGGGGACACTGATAATCTACTTATTTGGAAAAACACATGTTTAACAAAATGCACCTTTCAGAAATAAGCCCTTTATAAAATCTTGGAATATTCACTGCAGAGAAACACCCAAATTCCATAGAATTCACTGAGAAGATTATTGTGAATTTCAGTAGGCTTTTGTTGATTAGGCAATTGTGTAGGTAAATACTTTCTGTGACCACAAAAGCTCTGCTTCGCTTCTTTGTAAGAACAGCCTGATTAGAGATATAAAGTTTACAGAGTACATCAAGCAAAATCCTTCATTAATAGCCTGTAAAGCCCATTAAACAAAATAAGTCCAAGAACTTTTAAGCTTAAACTGGCCATGAAAGCAAGACAGCAAAACTGAAAAATGTGTAGCATTGAAGTGAGATAAGGCCCATGCCCATCCCAGTAAAGAAGTTTTATTCCGTTTACTCAGAGCTTTTCCCTGCCCATCCTGAGAGTCACTCACATACTGGTTGATGTATTTATTTGTTTGCTGTATGAAGTATTCCCTTTAAACAGTAAGAGTGGTGCTAATTATTGCTTTAAATAGACATTATCATTGTCATCTGATGATGTTCTCTTCAGACAGAACTGTGCCAGAACCACGTGTGGTGGCGGCAGCACTGAGGAGCGTACCCAAAAGTGCTTTCTTGTCCAGTCATAAAGATAGGGCAGTCACCTCGGAGCTGAGTAGGAATCAACAGCCTGGGTGAGGGTGAAGGATCCTCACTGCCTTTCCTTGTCTGTGCTGAAATGAGAGCCATTGTCCCTCCTCTGCTTTTGCTGCCTGAGGGGATCAATCTGGAGCAAGCCGGGTATGTCTGCTCACGACACAAACCTCCAGGTTAGCTTTCTGCACACAACCTTCACTAGTCCTATAGTTGTTGTCAGACCTATGGAGAAGCCATTCATTTCTGGTAAACAACAGGGCACATGGCAAAAAGAGGACTTGGTACAACATTTTCTTTCTGGATAATGGTAAGGTCAGTATAAAAATGTTGCTATTTTCATTCTCCTCTGCAAGATTCTCCAGCAAATTGCCCAGAAAAATATTTTCTCCTCCCGCCATGTTTTTAGAGCTGCAGCTTATTGTGTACCTCTCCCACTCTGCAATCCTGTACATTTTTTCTAAGTCCCAACAGAGACATGGATGGTTGCAGCATCTACCTCTTCCTAAGTTAGTGTTACAATCTTGATGAATAAATGGAGTGCTTCTGCATGAGAAGTTTTTAGGATACTTTCAGAATACAGGTTTTATTTGAAATTTGGAAGTATCATTCTCAGAACATACTTTCTCAATACAGCAGTCAAAAAAGAGCTTGGATCTACTTGAAAATACTTTTAAAAACCACACTACAATGAAATTAGGGCTGTCAGTTGCTTCTTCGTGCACAGTGCTAGAAAATGAGAGAACAAAACCAGTACAAATTTCTTCAGATGTTCATTATAAAAGCTATCTAGATGCATTCAGCAAGAAGTCTGCATTTCTCCAGACCCTACTAAAAAAGCTCCAAATATGTGTTCCCTACACAGCCCTGTCATCAGGTTTTAGGGTTTTTTTGGTTTTTTGAGGTTCGGGATTTTGGGTTTGTTTTTTTTTTTGCAGCTGACTCATGTTCTGAAGAGATCGAATTCAGAGAGAAGAAACCTGCAAAATACTGTATTTTACACTTGGTCTTCCCTAGCAGGTTGCCTGAAAGATCTTTTCAAATGGGTTATTTCTCTTGCAAATCACTGTATAAATTGTAAAATGATTGGTCAAACACCCTACTTGTTACTTTGCAGAAACCAAAGGAAGTTTTATAAAAAGAGCAAGCCATCTGACCCTCCAAAAGCCAGGCAGCCGCAGTGCCCAGCAACCTCGACAGCAATCAGGACAGCAGGGCAGCATGGCCAGGAAAATTGCTTAGAGTGAAACACTGATTGTGGCACTGCAAAAGTATAGCACCCTCATAAAAGGTGGTTCTCAGGTGCTGCTCAGCTGACACAACAGACTCGAAACAGTGAAAGGCTCTTCAAAAATGGGATGAAATTAAGGATGAACTTGGACTCTGCCTTTAGCCATACAAATACAAATTAAAACATAAAAAGCTCCCCCTGCTCAGCCGTGAAGAGTGACATGTTCAAAATTGAGGAATTGATTTTGGGGTTGTTAGCAGGACAGACTCAGTAAGAAGCAGGTACAATGGAGGTTGAAGACCCTCCTGCCAAAATAGACACTGTGGAGCAAAGTGAACATTCCTATGTCAAGCAACAGGGCTGCAGCATCCCCCCGGGGTGGTGATTCTATTGATACATTCAATGTGTATGGTTAATAGAATTTGTCTTCTTGTTTGATTGAAAGAACATCTGTGCAACTTACATTGGACATTGAGGTTAGTAATGTAGTAACCATCATTACAAATTAATTTAGAATTCTATAATTATAAACAAATGAGAAGGTCTAAAGACCTGAATATTTAGACACACTGGATTTGATAGTTATACTAATCTTTTAGGTGCTTATTCCCTAAGGAATTATGTCATTACTACTCCACAACCTACAAATGAGTTCTCTATTTCTACAGACCATGGTTCTGATACGTGACATCAGCAGATTATAGAAAATCTGTCCATTTAGTACAGTATCTGATATGTACAATTACAATTTTTTTCAGCTTCTCAGTTCTTTAGCATGTATAATATTGTTTCTTCTATGTGTATCCTTCCTCTCTGCACAAGTTAAATTAATCCTTTCTTACACACTTCAGCTAATGCCTCAATGCACTGCAAACATTATTGTAGATAAACCACAGCAAGGGTATCTGGTCAAAAGCAGAAAAGTTGATCTTTGACAGTTTCTAGCTCATTATTTCACAGAAGTTTCTTATAGATGAAGCACTGGACTCAATTTTGCTTAACATTGGTCATTTACATGCTTTGCTGATTTTTTTTCTAGGTACACGAAAATGAAGACTGCCACCAATATCTACATTTTCAATCTTGCATTGGCAGATGCCCTAGCAACAAGTACTCTGCCATTCCAGAGTGTGAATTACTTGATGGGAACATGGCCATTCGGAACCATCCTTTGTAAGATCGTTATATCCATAGACTACTACAATATGTTCACCAGCATCTTTACACTCTGCACCATGAGTGTGGATCGCTATGTAGCTGTTTGCCACCCAGTTAAGGCCCTTGATTTCCGTACCCCCAGAAATGCCAAAATTGTCAATGTCTGCAACTGGATTCTTTCTTCTGCCATTGGCCTGCCAGTTATGTTCATGGCAACTACTAAATACAGGCATGGTAAGTCTGGCTTTCATTCCTAAATTGAGTATTTCAATGTTCAAACTCCTTTCTGCATTGTTTCACTTTATTGTAGAGGCATTGAATTCATTTCTGACCTCCAGCCTGTATAAAGCATGTGTCAGTGCAAATGGACCCCTTCGACAGTTTTGCATCTGGCTGTGCTTGACAGGACACAGCACCGCACATGATCTGTCTTTTACAACAGGCAGCTCCAGCTCCTTCTGTGGGTCTGTGTGAGACTTGCTGCCCCACACAGTTACTGAAGTGTTTGAAAAGCACCTGTGCCTGCCTGCCTTCTGCTGTGGGTTGGTTATGCACTGTCCTACAGCACAGAAGCCTGTGCTTTACCCGGGATATTCCCACTGAAGTTGGCAGTCATAGATATGTTGCACTTAGTCTGGCAGGACATGATACAGAGCAGAAAGCAGGTTCTGGATCAGTGGTGCTCAAAAACCTTCCATGAAGTGACAGCCTCTCAACATAAATCTAAACCCTCCCATTGTGCACAGTCGTGTCATTCTCTTCCCTGTTGCCCTGAAACGCCAAAACTCTCAGCAGATACCGTGGTTAAACCATCTTTCTTTTCACCAGGTTTTATACTGAAAGTGAAAATGAGTTTCAAATCTCAAACGTTTAGGACAATTCAACTCTTGTCTAATATACATGCAATTCAAAGCAATAAAATGCAAAAGAGAACATGTTATCTTGGTTTTCTAACTCAAGCTTCATACATGTTTTGCAGCACTTGTGTCCTATCAATGTTTGTGCTGATCACAGGACACAGATTGCTTCATTTTACCTGTTTACTTAGTAAATCTTCATATACTTGCCTATGATATTTAAAGGTTTAAAGAAAAGTAAATGAAAAACTGACCTGCTTGTTCTTCACTGTTCTCCTTTTTCTCCAGGCTCTATTGACTGCACGCTTACATTCTCCCACCCCGCATGGTACTGGGAGAACCTCCTGAAAATCTGTGTTTTCATCTTTGCCTTCATCATGCCAGTCCTGATCATTACTGTGTGCTATGGGCTGATGATTTTACGCCTGAAGAGCGTTCGCATGCTATCTGGCTCCAAAGAGAAAGACAGGAACCTGCGGAGAATCACAAGGATGGTTCTTGTAGTGGTGGCGGTGTTTATTGTCTGCTGGACTCCCATCCACATTTATGTCATTGTTAAAGCTCTGGTCAACATCCCAGAAACTACTTTCCAGACTGTCTCCTGGCATTTCTGTATTGCTCTAGGGTATACAAATAGCTGCCTTAATCCAGTCCTTTATGCGTTTCTAGATGAGAATTTCAAAAGGTGTTTCAGAGAGTTCTGCATCCCCACCTCCTCAACCATTGAGCAGCAAAACTCCACCCGAGTCCGACAAAACACTCGTGACCACGCTTCCACGGCCAACACTGTGGACAGGACTAACCATCAGGTATGACTAGCAGTGGAGATGTCATCTCTGGATCCAGGCCTCCCACTTGGAGATGACATGTATTCTGAAGTTACAGTTTATACTGATTTGTAGCTATTTGAAGGTCTAAACACCTTCAGGGTTTTATTTGAAACTGGTGTACGCATACACAGAGACCCCAGTCCTGCATGGTGCTGGTTGTTCTCTCCTCTAGTGGCTGCTGAAAGCTGAGGGCTTTCAAAGGTACCTTGCATGACCGGACCCAGCATGCATGCATAGACAGTGTTTCATTTGCAGGGTGTTTACAACAGGTGACTGCTTTAGCACTGGTTGGAGACTGATCACAGATTTCTCTATTCGTGCTCCTTGTCTGCTGATGGAGGCAGGAGTGGGACAGAATATAGATCTCTTTTATTCATCCATTGCAACAGTAAATAAAAAAAGAGAAGAAACTGTGCTTGTACACTTTTGCTTGATGTACGAAGAAGGTTCGCCGGGCCTTGTTTGTCCTGGAAGACATGCAAGAAGTAGACAAAGGCTTGTCTAGATTCAGTTCTTGTATCAGATAATTATCTGTGCTGGCTAAGGTGGGGTTTGAGATATCTGGATAGATAGGTAAATAGATAGATATAGATACAGATATATACACACACGATAAGGAGTATTGTGCCATTTTTTCTGTTTAAGCTATTCTGAGAATATACCCTTTCCATGTAGAAAAAGCCTTTGAGAAGTAGAGATTTTATGGCACAGCAGATACCAAGAGAAACAATTTTTTTTTTTTTTTTTTGTATGCAGGCAATTTTTGCTTAGCTTTTGCAAAGAAGCTCTTTTGTTATATGTTCAGCGTCCTTGTTCTTGTGATTAGTCCTGAGAATTTCCCTTCCCCATCCCTCACCGAACATCAAGCAAAACATGAAAGCAAATTTTATCATTCATAAAGGTAACTCAAACACATCACAAGCACTAGAAAAAGGTTGTGTCGTCTCTGTAATTCATTACAAAGAAGAACAAAAGGCACAAGCCTAGTTCATTCCTTGCCATGTCAGCTTTCAGCAATATACTTAGTTCGCTTCTGCACCTGTTTCTCACTGGTGGCACTTCAGCCACAGGAGAGCTGCCTCCTCGAGACACAGAAGTCAATGGCTTCTTCTGAAAGCAGTTGCATACCTGCTGCCAGAAAGCCCAAAACAAAATGTTACTATGTCCAAACAGACAAAATAGTAACTGCACCAGAAAAGAGGAGGAAGCAGGCTAAAGGGAGAAGGACTAAAGGGAGAAGCTTTATTAAACATCTGCATTTGGTGTTGTTCACCAGCATCTGATTCATACATACCAAACTGTGAAATCATTTAGCACACATTCAGCCTTATGCACACTTTGGTGGTGGAGCAGAACTGCCAAATGGCATAGGTGCATACATATATGTATGTATGTATGTATATATGTGTAGTATTTAAGTAGGTGTAGCAAGAATTTATTAAACAGATTCAGCTGTTAATAATGCATATGTAACCCTCAGTGGAGTCAGTTTTGTGCATGTGTCTGACAACAAGATTGTATTTGTATCTAGTACAATTCCAACTTTTTACAGTGCAGTGTGTATGCACACATTTTCTACATTTAGTTATGCATCTTTATATTCTTTTTAGGAGAGCTGTAGCCTTCTAAACTTCTATACTTAGCAAAGATTAATGTGGTACTGCCCAGAAGCTGAGTGAAGTAAAATATATTTCCCTGGACACTGAGAAAACACAGCACAAAAGATGATCCTTCCCACAAAGATCTTTCAACCTACACCAACAAAGGAGAGAGCCAGCTGAGGCAGGAATGGACCAATCAAGTGAAGTGAGCTTTATAGTGGCAATAAGGAGGAAGCTAGTCTCATAGCTGGGTTCTTTGTTGGTTAGGGTTTTTTGTTCATTCAGGGAATATTGATGAAATTAGTTAAGAAGAAATAAAGCACATGTAAAGAGAAGTGAAGCTGAAGGGAAAGGGAGGTGAGAGGAAGAGTGCAGAGGAGAGGGGAACATCAGGAATGAGGTCTGAGTAATGCATTAAGGAAGGAAACCGAAGCAAAGAGCCAATATGCACGGAACAAGAAAAGGAGTATACAGAGCTGTAAGGAAGTGTTTGACTACCCAGCTTTGACTACTTTGGTAGCTCTTCCTAGCAACTAGCCATCAGTTTTCCCCAGAGCCAGGAAGAAGTCGTCAACACTTGGAAGCTCATGTCCTCATAGATGGGTAGATGGGTCTCTTTACAGGTCTGGTATTTGAAAGAATTTGAAGTGGCCATAAATGGGCCCGATTTCACTTCCCTCACCACCATCCCTGCAGTTCTTGCTTTAGCAGCTGCTGCTGCCACTGATTTATTTCTGCCAGCTGTGCTTGCTGGATTCTGACCTGAGCCTTCTCACTGCTGCACTCCCTGGAGTGGAGCTCACCATCTGTCAGGTCCAGTCTTTCTCACTCTCCACAACATCTATATAATACATTCAAGCCATGTTCAAAACTCAATATTAAACTTCATATAATTTTTTCTCCAGCAAACACTTCTGTAAGAGATGGTATTTTTGTTGCCTGCTGCTATCAGAATGATGACAAGGTGGAAGGACTAATCTACACAAAAAAAGGTTCTCTGAGATAGTACTTCACAAGTGTAACATCTAATATTTTTATTATTATTATTTTTAAACAGAGAAAGCCCTAGGATGAATGCAGCTTTTGCTCCTAGAAAAGAAAAAAAAAAAAAGTAAACAGACAGACAAACCCACTGTTTGCTCAGCCAGTGAGCTTTTGTAAATTCTGCTGGCAGGGCAATCTTTTCTAAGGTGAGAGTACAAGAAAGTCTAGCTAGTATATCTGTATTGATCTAAGTATACTGACAAGACCTTTCTTGTATAGACAAGGCCTTGGAAGAGCATTTGGTGTGAAACCTAATTGCAAGGCTGTGTAGTACTCGGCACGCATCACATCATTTTTGAAGAAACAGATGTTCTACAAGTTGCTTTTTTGCCAAGTGAGAATTCTTTACTCCTAAAGTTAATGAGAACTGCAAGCACTCAATCACTCAACAGCTTAGGGCCTCACACTTTTAAAGCACATTAAATTAAGCAGTCACTGGTGGAAGGAATAACTGTTTTCTATCAGTGAAAAAGCAGTAACAGGAGACATCATAAATATACATATTATTCTGAATTAAGATACTGGCCTTTGGCCTCCTCTATGATTCTTTGGAATTGGCAAAAAGATCTAGATTGTTTTACCAGCATTTCCAAAAAGCAGAATAGCAGAACAAGTTCAAACCTCATCCAGAAATGCAGCTTGTTTTGGATGCAGAGAGTAGCCTCTGATCCATAGCGCTGACGGTGTGAGCATGTATAGAAATTGTACAAGCTCAGAGGAGTGACGTAGTTCTGAGGGAGAAAAGGCCGTGGCTAGTCAGGGCTGCAAGAACTGGACGAGTTGTAAGACAGATCTTTCACAGCTGGGGGGATGTATCCTGTGTTACACGCAACTAACTCCTGCGGTAAAATGCGCGGTTTATATTTGTTCCAAAGTGTGCTTAATGGCCTGGCACAGGGAGGCGGGGAGGCGTATGGAATCTTATCCCTGCATTTGCATGAGGAGTTGAAACAGGAGTAGGAGTGATGGAATCCTGGAAAAACTGCTTGCAAAGCAGAACTGCTTACTTTGAACTTTTCTCTGTATGACCTAATATTGGTAGGGAATGGTAATAAATTTTGCAAATGGCATTGACATCAACCTGATTCATAACAAAGACCTTGAAATAGTTTTTACTTCAGAGGAACAGAGACTCTGCCTTACTTTTATCTCTGAGACTAAAAAAAGCTTGAATATTTTTTTAAATTTAAAATTAAATGATAATTCTTTTTACCAGAACATTATGTTTTCCAAATACATCTTATTTTTGTTAATAGCTTATCTGTTAAATTTCCTAAATACTTAGGAAAATGGATTATTAATAGTTAAAGAAATCTGAGAAATTTATTTTGCTTCGGTGAGTTAGTTTCTTTGTGACCCATTTAAGTTTTTATAGCAGCCTCACCTGAATGTATCCAAGCCACTAAACAAATCATATAGGCACATTTTCAGGACTATTTAGTCATCCTATGTAACTATATTTTGTATTTTATCTTCTGATGCTTTCTCCTTAACCACTGAAGTGTCTAAATGCTGTAACGGAAGCTGCAAGTCCTCCTCATATGCTGAAAATGAGGACTCAGATATGTTCAGTACCCAGAAGCTCTCGTATTTGTGCTCAGCTCTGAAAGCTTTGCCCTTATTGCTTGGATTGGCAGCCATAAGTAGAAATAAAAAGGATATTGGATTAAAGAAAAACTATTTTTAAGTTGAAAATGAGAAAATTGAAAGCTCGTTTCACTTTGATTAAATAACTGAAGGAAGTACTTTGTTACGTTTTAATTTTTCCGGTGCTTTATGACAATTGCACGCAAATATGGGGAATGCTGGTGAGTCCTGTACAGAAACATGACAAAAGCTGGGCAGATTCTGCAACTCCAAACTTTGGCAGATTCACCTCTACCTGTATCACAGAGAATGGCCTTTCTGTGTATTTTTAGGAAATGGACATATCTCCTTTGTAAATAATACTGTATTTCAATAATAACTATAAAGTGTAGATTTCTTATAAGACCTTTTCTGACAAGATAATGACCTCTATGAAAAGCCATCTAAATTCAATAGGTCCTTAAAACCGGGCTTTCTTTTGTAGCTGATTTGCACTGACATGGGCCCTTTGTGCATCTTCTATGTAGCTGAGAAAACCGAATGTGGTTGTTAGACTATTTCACGACAGGAAACAAGAATAAACTATGCTACGAGGACCAGAATTAATTAGATGGCTTCTAAGTTTGCCTATGTTTGTGGCTTTCCTTAAATTGTGAATTAGAATAAATGGGGAACAGAATATGTAAAATTTTTCCTTAATAAATTAGAAAAAGTTAAATGGTTAAAAAAAAACAAAAGAAATGCTTCTTTTTTATCTAATCCATAAAGATAAGTGAATATGGACTTCAAAATTCATTTCGGGATCTAGACTTCTCCAAAACAGTTGGACTCGATGATCTTAAAGGTCTCTTCTAACCAGATGATTCTATGATTCTATGAAAAGACAGGGACTTTCACATTTAGGATCCCGTAAGTTTCTGGCCAAAAGGAGCTGAGGAGAAATATTCCCAATATAGAATAAAGAAAATCCCTAATAAATAAAGAAAATGCCTAATAAATAAAGTAAAATCGAACAACGATTTAAATTAGGTTGTGGCCTTGGAGAAATTTATCTCCAGATCAGAAGTCCTGATGGCCTCGACTCTACTGAACATACTGGAAAGTGATACAGTTAGAAAATGCACTTTCCTTCTCCCTGCTCCAAAATCCTTACCCATATCCCATTACTTTTACAGGAACATGTTCCCTCTCTTGTCTCAGCCAGGCTTCATCTGTACATGCTGTAAACCTTGTGTTTGCAATGTCTCCCACCCTGTTTTCAACAGGTTTTATTGCTTCAGGACGTTTGCTGGGCAGTAAAAACGGTTGCAGGCTTTCAGGACGTGCTGTGCAGTAAGCCGGTTTTCTTGATGAAAGCATCTGTGTAGTGTTATTGTGCCCCTGTGCAAACAGGACTTTACACGGATACTGTGGACTCACAGGGCTGAGAGGTTGTTGGGTTTGTTTGCTGATGCAAGTCCATCTCTTCCAGAATTTATACTAGACTAACTGCAGATCCAGAACTTAGCTAGTGTATTTATGTAAGCACAGAACATGTCATCTAAAATGCTAACTCCTTTGCAATTGCTACAAAAAGAATACAGGGAGGGAGTGAAATATTTCCGTACTTGTGAAATTCCTAGAGATATCCTCTCTAGATAGAGAACAACTGGCTTGGTGTGAAATATATTCTAATTCTAATTCAAAATTCAGATCTGCTAATGTTTCTTTGTCATTGTAGGTCAGACATGAAACTTCTGTGATCATTTCCTCTGCCTTTGTTGCTTCATGGCAAAGGCATAGTCTTGCCTTGCTCTGGACTTATCTCTTTAGCTTTGTATGACAGGACAGCAGTCTCAAATGAGAAGCAAATTCCTCTTTAAAAAAAACACACACGTGCAAACACATGCGCAAACTTTTGGGTGGGAAGAAGTCAAGTAATTGTTCATTGTATTTGCAATTTCTTTCCTTTCAGTTGGAACTTCAAGAAGCTGAAACTACTCCACTGCCGTGACAGGGTCTCCTGCTGCATAGCTCTCAAAGTGATTGCACACCAGTGTCACAGTGTGTCTGGGCAGTATGCTATGGGAACATGTAGGATACGCTTTCCCTAAAAAAATACCAGAGGAAAGTGCCTGCTTTTCCAGTCTGTCCAAAATTGCTTCTGCAGCACTCCCAAATTGCGCATAACAGAAGCACGAAACTTAACAGCAAGCAGAGCCGAGAGATACGGGGGCTTGCCAGGCTCCAGTGTTCAAAACACTCATGTTTACCAGGAACACGTACCTTAGCCCAAAGTAAAGCTACTGTACCTTTAGAGATCCGAGGTGCTCTCGATAAGTTCAGTGGTATTAAACAGGCTGAAAACAAAAATTCACACAGTAGAGAACTATAGTTTGAAAAATGAAGGTGAAATGGGAAATAATGGGAAATGCAGTTGTAATACTGTTGGGTACTGGATTTACTCTTAAAATTTATTTGTAGAGGTGTTTTCTGTGCAGGTCATTTGTGTGCTGAAGTCTCACAAGATCATCTAGAACAACACATTTGCGGTTCAAGAGGTCTCTTTTAAGGACTGCGTGTTCCACAGTTTCAAAGGGAAAATACTCCTTTCCGTGATCGCTTAACAAAAAACAAAACTCCAAGCTTCACCTTCTGCTTCTGTTTCTCACATAAAACATAGACTTTAAAATCAAAACAATGAGCTATCACTTCTTCTAATAGAGAAGGGTAAGTGAAAATATTCCATGTTGTTATGGATTGTCAAATGATCCCCAAAACTGCATAGACTCTATTGTAAATTCCTGTGTGAACAGAAATCTAGCTATAAGCCTGTCCGAGCTAGCACAAGCTGATGATGACTTCTCTTTCAAGCAGTTTCTCAAATTTTAGCTGCCCTGTCAGCAACATTTTAAATATGTAAGTCATTGGCAGTTCCTATGTGAAGTGCTTGGAGCAGTTAATGCATTAAAACCTTTTTTTAAAAAACAAAAAAAGTTATCTTTTGCTGGACACCAATTTTTTCTTAACCGAACCCATGAGGTGTTTGCTTTTCTAACTAATGTCATACAGTCTGCATCTCCATTTTGTAGTAGCTGCTAAGACACAATAAGATTTATGAAAGAAACATTGTACTGAAATAAATACCACCTTAGCTGTTTTCTAGTATGAAAAATAGAAATATCCATGTAGATAATTCGTGGTGCGATGGTATTTTCTAGCCTTTGTTTGTTACTTGCTTTGTAAATAAATCATCAGTAGTTAACCAGGGGAAAATGTACTTTGATGAATTTAAGTGTATTCTAAAATACATCTCTATGGAATGGGGTTTTTTGTCTTTTTATTTCTGCAGCCAAACTGTATTTCTTATTTCTATTGTTAAAAATCTATGTAACAATATGCTTTTAATGTGAAATTGTTTGTTTCTGCCATGGACTGCGTAATAAAGATTGAAGGCCAAGTCCTTGAAAGTTGTAAATTGAAGTAGTATTTGAGTTTCATCACTGTGTTGCAGCTGAATATATAGCCCATGTATCAGCAGAATATGAAACGAAATATAACAGAAATGCCTTAATTTTTTTCCCTTTTATGTTGAAAATTTTGCTGTACTGTCATAGGGATTTAATATGCAATTTTGTATGAGCTTAGCATAGTCATTATTAAAGTTTAAACCAGAGTTGTCACCATTCTAAGAGGTTTCGCATCACATTTTTAGACAGCATAAGATAGGAAGAATTTGACCTATTGCTTTGCACTACACAGCAGTATTATTTAGGTAATAAGAAGAACGTAGAGTATATCAGAAAAGCAAATGGATTATCATCATACAACATCATTACTATCTGACGGGTTCTGAATAGTCTGCCATGCTCACATACAACCTCACAAGACTGAAGTACATTGAATGACTATTTGAAAAGTTTTAACTGATAGATCAGAAATATGTTTAATTGAACTTAAAGTCATAGTTTCATGACTAGTCAAAAGTTCATCAGCTTTCACAGAATTTACATAGTGAATTGAAATTGTTTTTTCACCTGTACTTTGAATTGAATGAAGTTCACAAACAAGCTCACCACAAAACTGCCTTGAAGGTTCTCAGATTAATTACCTGACTGCATTAAACACTACGTTATGTTTTTTTATTTAAGAAGAGGGAAATCCCAATAGTTCATTATTAAAAAAAAAAAAAAAAATTAGAAAGCGTATGGGCAGAATTTGGTTTTGATCCAAAATGCATATATCCCTCCTGTGCTGAGGACTCGCTGTAGAGGCTCGGTTCCAGGAGCTGGCCACCACGGAAGCCTGTCTCCAGCAACAGATGGAGAGAGCGAGCAGAGGGAAAGTTTCCCTTTCCAGCTTCTGGCAGACAGAGGCTTCCCAGGCTCTTTCCTATTAAACCGAACAGCCTGGGCACATGCCCAGGCACTGGAACAAGCCTGCCTGTACCACTAAACCCAGAGGCAGGGAAGAGCCTGGTGTTATGCCTGGCTCCCTGCTGACCTCCATACTCCTGTACAATTTTGGATGCTAAAAGAATTTACTAGCTTAAATGCAAGCTGTTTTGTCTCAGTGGGTCTCAGTGTCCTGACAATGTTAGCAGGTACATTGTCTCTGTTGTTGTAGAAGTACTCATAATTTTTAAAATATTTTGGTGAATTTTTCTTTATGGAGTGCCTGGACAAATTCCTTGATCTATAAATTGGTAGAAGTTGTTACCTAAAACATCCTTTAGCAAGGAGTCCCATGGTTGAGTTGTGCTGAAATATTCTTAGTTTGTTCATTTAAAAAGTTCTGCCAGATGTTTTATTTGGGCATAACTCTTTCTGATATCTGGGGGGGCGGGGGGAAAGTGAATCATGGCCATTCAGTATGGCATTTGAGCAAGGTGATATGAATATGACTATTCAGTAAGGAATCATCATGACTTCTTTTATACTCTACATGTTGGTCATGACTTTACAGACTGTTGTATAACTCCTTAGTTGTTTCTTCCCCAGCATGCTTATTGCCATTTTGAACACTCTTGAGCACTGCATGCATGTTTTCAGGAGATTACCCACAACGACTCTTAAGATCAGCAACAACTAATTTACTACCCACTGTTGTACATATGTGGTTGGGATTTCTTTTCTCTGCATGCACATATTATTTTCTATATATCAACTTTGCATGCCATCCATCATTTGATGCCCCAGGCACCCAATACCATGAACTCTTTGTCACATCAGGCCTAGCTTTGACTATTTTAAATAACTATGTTTTTATAAACTTTGTTACTTAACTGGATGCCTCTCTTGCTTGAAACAAAACGGGACAGCAACTTTCTGGGACATCACTGGAAACCTCCCATCCACTTACTATTTATCCCTACTGTTTGTTTCTTTCCTTTCTTCAGTTATTAATTCATGAAGAATTTTTTTTTCCTTTGTGTCATTTCTTTTGGTTTCTTTAAAAGCCTTTGGAGAGGTACAGTAACTAACAGGTTTTTCAGAACAGAAACTGTATCTCAGCTGAATCACTTTTTTTCCACATGCTCCTCAGTTCCTCCAATGAATTCTGAAATTCTGGGTCACTACTTATTCATTCTGTCATACTTGCCACCTGTCTATCCATTCTGCTCTTCCACCTACCTGGCTTACTTAAAATTTGTCAGAAGTTCCCCTTCCCTTGTGCTCTTCTTTTTTTCAAACAATAGGATGTTTCCCCCAGCTGCCATTTATTATTGTAGTTCTAATGTCAGTTTTAAAGTGCACAACACAACACAATTAGTAGCTCAGCAATTTCATACCTGAGTTCTTTTAGAACCCTTGAGTGAATAACATCTGGCCCTCCCTATTTGATTCTATGGAAAACATGATTAATTCTAAGCCTCTTCAGCTGACACTTTATTCTGAGAGGTCTCTTCAGGCTTCTCCTCTATGGAGGATACAACACAGAAACTCTAAGTTCCTCTGTAATGAACTCTCGTGTGAAGGATTGACATATCTTTTCATTTTCAACCATGTCTTTTATTTCCTAGTTATTTATTGGACTCTTGGCAGCCTTCCAGTTAGTCATGCTGTTAACTCTAGGTCTGAATATTTCTTCATATTACCAACATACAACAGGAATAGTCAAAGATGCTAAGTCCATAGCAAAAAACCTGACTGATCTATGATCGCTGTCAGTCAGACACTGCATCATCTGGAGAAATATCACAAATACCAGTGAAGTAACTTACCATATCCAGATATCCCTTCAAAACACCATTTCTGTGATGCTGTGACTGCAGAATGCCCCTGTGGACAGAGCCTCAGTGAAATTTTGGATATAGAAGAAAGCAAATAAACACACTGTATTAATGGCCTTGCTTTATGTCCATTTTGCACCCACATTGTTCTGTGAATAGAAGCGAGATGAAGCAAGCCAGCAGCTGCTGAACGCACTGCTCTTGACTGTTCCCAGCCTACGTAAGCCTCTGGAGAAGAACCATTGTCCTCAAGGAGCACATCAGCTGACATCAGGAACTAGCACAGTGACAGTAGGCAAGAGTATCCCACAGAGATAAAAAAGGTGATGTAAAATTGCATCAGTCCCCAGGTTTCAGTTGTTTCATAGGCACCACTTGGTCAGAAATAAGTAGGCATCTGGACATAGTAAGCTATGAGTTGGTGTCAAGAAAGGATGAGGAGGTAACACGAGAGAAATCACAGTAGGTTCAGTTCCCAAAACACATTTGCATGTAGTGGGCAGCTGCAACAGGTCAGCCCCCTGGGCCTGAACTGTGGAGCATGGCCTGAACCGTGATGCCTCTTTGGGCAGCACTGACAATTCAGTTTCTCCAGCCTTCACTCTTTCAGTGGTTTTGTTGCTTTGGAAGACATGAAATGCCACTAAGTGCCTCAGGGAAGATGTGAATGCACAATCTACCACCTGAATAGGAAGCAGCAATATAATCTGTTTATGACCCAAGGGAAGCTGCAGAGACATTGTGCAGGTCCCCAGCAAGACATAGCTGACCTATGGGATGTAGAGCCATCTGCGGCCTCCCAAAGTCCTGCAGTAAAATGACTCATCAGGTTAAAGGGCAGGAGATTGTGTTTTCTTTGGATTAGGATCTTTGCAACCATTTTATACTCGTCTCTTAAAATTTGCAGCAAGGATCAGCACAGTAACTGTATTCAGTTTTTAATGTAGCGTCAAATTAATTCCACTGCACCAAATTCACCTTTGGCATTGGCTGAAGAAACAGAAGATATTTTTCCTTCGCCGGAGAATTCAGTGAAAGTTTTGGAGTGATTTGCAATATTGCGCTGAATTCCTAAGTGCTAAACTCCTATTAGTGCGAAATATAGAAGTAGTATGGCTAAAGATGAAAGACAGGCATTTATTGTCTGGTACTCTAATTAATCACTTCTAATCCAACAGCTTTTTCTGGAGTTCACATAAGTTTACACATACCCAGATTCACAGCTTAATGCAGTGATATTGGTTGCAACAAAACGAAACACCTTGAGCTTGAAGAAGATTCTGTTAAAGCCTGCAAAATTATTGAACCCTCACAGTATTTTTTCTTCACAACACTTTTTAGATAGCATTTTATTTCACTGTCCTCTTCATCATAAACTTGGAGGAAAAAAGTGATGCTTCTCTTTACACTTTCATTGATATCTCTGCAAAAAGCCCAGAAACAGGCATCAAATATAACAGAAACTATGCATTTAAAAGGAACAATCATTTCTAGAAAGTAACAGGACCAGAAAGAAAAGCATTAGACAGTGAACAGAAGATTGCTGCTGTGTTGGGGAAGAAGCAGCAGTAGGTCCACTGAGCTTACACCAGTCAAGAGGTAATACGGCAAGTACAAAGCAGAGGCAGTAATGTTAAAGGGAAAGGGGTGGTGGAGTAGGAAGGGCAAACTGTAATAAGACAGCCCATGGAGAAAACCACCTATGTAGCATTTAAAACTTGCCCTGGGTTTTACTCCAGTATAAGTAAACCTGATTTCACTGAATTTTCCTGCATAATACATTTACTTATACTGTTCTATTTTCTTTTTCTCACTCACTTCTAAACTGTATTTATTGCTGATATATGTTTGTTCAGGGGCTGTAAGAGATTTGCTGAAGTTTTGCCCTGGTTACTTACAATCTACTGCTACCAAAGACCTGTATCATTAATTTGAAACCAAAACACTCTGAGGGTTTTTTCAGATGGTGTTTTGCTCATCCCTTACAGGCAAATTCACCAATCCAGATATTTGAAACCAAATGCTATAACCTTCTGCTCAGACTTTCTACAAAACCATTCTGCTCGTCTTTTATCAAGTCCAAATGATTCCATAGCATGACATAACGTGAGGGTTTTTTAAGAAAAGAGGGGCGGGGAATAATCTTCATTCAATGAGTTCAAAGGACAGAAATCCCATTATATCCTTATGACAATTCTGTCCAAAACACCTATCTGCTATATATATTTTACACAGGAAAGCTATTTGAATTGGCTACTGCTTCACTTTCTACCCATTGCAATGCCTTTTCTGAGAGTTTAAGGACCCCCTGCTTTAGAAGCCACTTTCTTGGATATTGGGTTTGTACGAGATGATTCTTAGATGGATAACTTTAATCTACTGAATTTATTCTCCTAACTTTCCCTTGAGTAAAAACAAGGCAGAGGCAGGCTTCTCCAGGGCAGTTCAGAGTATTTATCACAGGAAGCCTCATCTGAACCAGGATGAGGTTGAGACTCATTAAGAAAAAACAGATCACTGCAAAATCTTTTCTACTTCTCCGAACACATTAAATAAAACACTTTGCACTTCTTAATTTTCTTCTTATAAGGCATGGTTTCCAAATTTCCATGCATTGTATATCACTGCCAACTACCCTGCTAATACCAGTGTCTGTGTTGGTATGGAAATGAGAGCAGTACCCAAAGTTTCAGACACATTCATGAATTTCAGAAGTGCATTCATATACTAGCCTGAAAAATACCCTTCCTGAAAAATACGTATTTGGGGGTGGGCATGTTCATCAGGTGTTATATTCTCCAAGGGCTTTATTCACTTTATCAGCATCATACCAGGAGCTCCTACTCATTTAATTGTTTGCTTTTATCTACAAAGGTGTCAGAGTTACTTTATTCAGGCCATTTTTTTGTTCCCATATCCATGACTTTGTACCTGCCTGCATTAAGACATATAAGGTTCAAATGTGTCTCCCTTACCAAGCTCAATCATCAAAAACCAAAATAATAATGAGCAAACATAAGTTTGTACACGAAACTGAAGCAAACTCTTTAATCTCCTAAAAAATAACTTGAGAAAATGAAATAGTGATAAAATAAATAAATGGAGCTTTAAAAAACTTTATTAGCTATCCACATTCAAATTTAAAACTTCTAGATGGTGAGGGGACTAGAGCACAAGGCTTATGAGGAGCAGCTGAGGGAACTGGTGGTGTTTGAGCTGGAGAAAAGGAGGTTGATGGGAGACCTTATTGCTCTCTACAACCACCTGAAAGGAGATTGTAGCAAGGTGGGGCTCAGCCTCTTTTCCCAAGTAACAAGTGGGAGAACAAGAGGAAATGACCTTAAGTTGTGCCAGGGGAGGTTTAGGTTGGATATTACGAAAAATTTCTTCACTGAAAGGATTATCAAGCACTGGAACAGGCTGTCCAGTGAAGTGGTGGAGTCTCCATCTCTGGAAGTATTTAAAAGACATGTAGATGTGGCACTTAGGAACATGATTTAGTGGTGGACTTGGCAGTGCTGGGTTAATGGTTGGACTTGATGATCTTAAAGGTCTTTTCCAGCCTAAGTAATTCTATGATTCTCCTTCCACGCAACCAATAGACAGAAACACAGATGGTGTGTCGGTGAATGTGTAATTCTGCTGCTACTTCTCCTATTTTTATACAATTAACATGGAGTTTCTCTGCAACCTCTAATGCATGGCTTTCTCAGGAGAGAAGAAAAGCTTTCTTACAATTATCCCATACTCGAATTCCAAATGACAGAGATAATGATGGCAATATAAAAAGGCAATGTAAATGCTCTATTAAATATTAAAAAAAAAAAATAGTCTTTTGTTGCTCTGTGATGAACTGCATTAAACCAGAGACTTTCAGCAGAAAAGATTATAGTAATAAGGAACACTGATGGGAGGCCTCCTATTTGGAGTTCATCTAGTGATGATTCTCATCTTCTCCCTTACCAAGAATTAATGTCAATGCATGAAATTCTGATCCATCATAAGCTGATGCTTAGATTCGGTCTGATCCTCTCCCTGAAGAAAAAAAAAATCTCTTAAACATTGTATAATTACTTTTGTGTTAGTCAGTGTTATGATGCCACCACTCGCTGCTTTTATCTAGTTGCATGATACATGGAATCAATCTTGATTTGTAAATCTTTCAGAGCAAGAGGGTTTGACTGCCCTCATCATCAGATCCGTAACACATTTGGATCCACCAGGTTGTACTGATCCCTCTGACTCAACGTGTAGGGAACTGGGAAGAATGTTTTCTTCTGATGCTGCATTACAAGAGAAAAATAAAAGATATATACAGAAAGAGGCTTGGGATAGCAAACAGATGTACAGAAACACCCAAATAATGCATCATTTACGTGTGAACTGTGCATGCCTTGAGCCCTCCCGTTCCCTGTTCTTTTGTCTCCTGATTCTCTGGAACACCAGATACAAGGAAATATTCCAGTGAAGGAATACAAAAAAGTAATTATATTCAAAAAGCCTGTATAATCTCTGCATTACTGACTAGACTAAGCAAACACTCAATAAAAGACATTCACAGACTTGTTAAGCAATGAGAGAGAATTTGGATTATCCTGAATTAAACCGCACCTTATTCACAAATATATTGCTGCTTCCAAAAATTCAAAAGAAAACACTAGTTGTTAGAAATCTTAAGGGGGGGAAAAAGAGAAAAATATAATCCTGTGCTTGGTAAAAATTCAGCCAAAATATATGAAGGTACAAGCAGTTTTGCCTTTGTTCTATTTGCTAAATATAATACATGGAAACAGTAGTCAGAAGAAAAAAACTGAAAGTTCAAGAGAAATAGCAGATGGTCAAGTTAGAAACTGGATACCAGTGGAAGGTAAAGTGTTGTTCTTATCACCTGGTTTGGAGATTTCAATATTGACAATCCCTATATGGCACGTTTTCCAATCAGTTATGAGTTCTGCCCCAAGAGTAATCAATTTGATCTTATATGATGCAGACAAAAGTTTGATACAAAGCAAAAATTGAAAGAAGACTTTTCAGCCCGTTTGTAGGAAAAGCCTTTTAAGAAAACTCAGCATAATCTTAAAAAAACATAGTTCTGAGAAAATCAAATGCCTCAGAAGTAAACCACTGCAAAAATTATTGAACAGTCTTCGGAAAATCATAGCTAATATTTTTTCATGTTAATTTACCAAAACACTGAAGGGTCATATACAGGAATATTGAAACCTTTTTTGGTCAACAAAAATGGTGAATAACAAGTAGCAAGGAGGACAGGGACACCCCCCAGGGACTGTGGCTGCAGACAACCCGCGCTGGAGCAGGGATCCACCTGAGGCCACTGAAGTAGCATTTTGACCACTGCAGCTTGCACATTTGAGTTATTTCCGAAGTTTTACCTCAGTACCAGAATCCAGATGAAAAGTTTGTGTTAATTGGCAAGAACTAGTCAAAACTGTTTTGCTCACGACACAATTAGCCATCAGTGCCCTATTTGTTTCTGGTACTGTTTGTTCATGAAGGACCTACTAATAAAGATTCTAAATTATTCCTGTCCTGACAGAGTGTAAGCCTAAATTCAGTCATGAGCATCCCCTTGACACATAGCAGGGCCACAGCTAAAAATAAAGCAAAGGTAGGTGCATCATGCAGTGCTCACCTACCTCTGCGACCTCTCCTACACCCAATATTAACTCACACTTTCTTTGACACGAAAGCTGATCTTAGCTTTAGACCAGTCTTTATCAGCAAAAGCAATTGGACAACACTGAAATATGAACAAGAAACCCTGGCCAGCCTTAGACACAACTGTAGTTCAAGGGCTTTCAAAGGATGAGGCCGTTAAACCAGGTGCTTCAGCCATTGCCATCCTGCACCCTACCGCAGATGTTCTCAGGCAGAAATAAAAAAGTAGAACTAGACCAGGTGATCTAAGCTGGGCCTGGATCCACCAATCAGTGTCAGAGAACAGCCAGCATGGGAGCTAACATCCGGAGGAAAGGCCTGGCCACGTCATCTCTCATTCCTCTGGCCCAGAACCTGGTCTTGCCTGGTGTATGGCCAAAACAGGTTGCCCTGCGATTGCTCAGAACGGCCACGATCCCAAACAAGCCAACACCTTCCTGCATCTGGGCTTTGTTCCCAGGGGTTACTTCACACTCCGATTTTTGTACAAACAGTGCTCTCTGTCACACAAAATCTGCCTTCATCATTCTTCTGATTCCTCATGGGACTGGTTTCCCTCCTTTGTTTAATGAGTGAGGTTCCCACACCCCTTTTCAAGATGTATACATCATTTGTGTCACTGTCTCCGAAGTGCTGAGCTTTGTTTGCTGCCTCAGTCCCGAGATTCTCACCTGCATCTTCCAACCAGCACCAGAACCATAATTCACCTTTTTTTGTGTGTGTTAGAAAACACAGTTCAGAAACAGCACATAAGATGCAGCCACCCGAATTGCCTGAATTTGTCACCAGCGAGGTGAGCAGAATTATTTCACAGAAAACGAATGGTGCTCCTGATGAAACATCACATCAAGCTGGAAAGGTGATGTGTGTGTTTTACAGCAGTGTGAAATCATTTGACGCTCCTCCTGGCATTTGTAGAGCGGAATTTTCAAATTACACAGGAAAGGACAGCACCACCAGGGTCACCTTCATCTCTGCTGCAATTTATGAACTTAAGTGCTAGCCAAGGTTTACCATCTGTAATAAAAATAAGATTTAAGCAAACGCATCTTAGAAACATACTTTCTATTTCAGTAACAGGACCTTAAGAGCGCAGATAGGCCCACAGATTAGCAGGACGTGGCTGCCATTGCAAGGACTGAGGAGACTGGAGATACCTCTGAATTTTCAGCTGTCCTGTGCCATGCTGTGACAGTAGATTTGGGGTTTTAGCGGACTTGTACAGACATTTCGTGAGGGACAGAAGCACGCCACAGTCCTTAACACCAACAGGAGAGCATTTTCCACAAAACAACCTCTGACCTCGTCTTTTAAGGTGGTCTGCAAAACAGCTTTAACAAGTTACTGGCTGAGATTCATGGATGTTAAATAACCAGATACTAAAATCATCTGCTCTGAGACACCAGTTTTGTGGCAGGTTGTGGGTTTCCACTGATCTCATGCCCCTCATTTTCCCGCAGGCAATAATTACCCCTTTCTGCCCCCAGATTAACCACTCTCCTTTCCTAGTGCCTGCCTTGGCCAGTCAACCGTTAACTTGCTTTTCCCCACAGAGCATCTGTATCCTCAGAGGGCACTTGATTTCAGTTTTCTGCTTCTGTTTCAGGTCTGGAGAGGGTCAGGGTGTCAGATAGTGCCTCCATTTTTCCACCTGTAGCAAATGCTGTCACCTCACTGTAAAATTTGCTCAGATGTAGACTGAGACCATCAGACCCTCAGCAGACACACTATTACCTCCCCTCTTTCCCACAAACCTGTCTTCTCCCTTGGTTGCTCTCTCGCTAACTGCCAGCAGGCTGTGCTAAGGGAACAGTTTTCTCCGTCAGAAGAACACAGAGGCGTTTGCAGGAAGCTGTGTTTTCCCAGCAGCAATACCAGAACTTGTCTGTCTGCCCGAGACTGACACCGCTCTGCCCAGAGCGCAAAAAGGAAAGATAACACTTTTCTCCATCAAAATAACAGAGCAGTTTGTCACCATGCACAGTATCCCCTGTGCTACCAAGGCTTCTGTCAGACAATTTTACACATCCCCTACTGACAACTAGGTCATTTCTTGAGCACAGAAAGATAATATAGGAACTTTCCCCCTGACAGTAGGTACTTTCTTCCAGCAGTAAGAAACTGCCCATGATAATATCAGAAGAACAATGGCTGAGCCTTTCCAAAATGTGAAGTGATGAAATAGGGTCAGATGCCAGGAATGGTGTCTCTGCCCTCTGTGTTTGCCAGTGCACATGCTGACCCCAAGCTCACAGGAACAGTCTGGAAGCCTGGTGAAGCCCAGCAGGTTTTTTAAGCAGACAAAAGACAGAAGTCCAAGTCTTGATGAGCAACTCATTTCTATTCTTATAAAACTTTGGAATCAGTTATATTTTGTATTACCACAGGAGGGTCTAAATCAAAAGCCAGAGGAAAACAAGAGGCGGACCAAACCAGCGAGGTGTGGTTTCATAGCTAGCGTAGGCAGGTGCTCCTGCCCCAGCCACTGCCTGTCTCATGCCTGCACCAGCATCTCTGCAGCGAGCGTGCTAGGAAGGATCCTAAGGAAACATAGTGTTGTTCTTTTTTTGTGGAGTTTTCTCTCAGGCCCAGAAAGAAAACAATTAGCCATGCATGAGACATGGAAAGCAAGAGCACAGGCTGAGATCACAGTAAGCCCTGCATGAAAACTGTTCCCTCAGGTTGTCTTCACAACCGTGTGTTGCAGGGGGAAAAAAGGGAAATCGTCACTTGGTGAAAGTAAAGCTATAGCTTTGCAGGAAGCTGAGTCAAGCTAATGATCTGCTCCTAAAATGAAGAGGTCCCTCTCTTCCCTCCTGCTATTACACAGCTCTTCTTCCTTCTTCTGCCTACACAACCCAGCTGCCTCCCTTGCGAGGGCTCTGGCAAGCGCTGAACCTCTCCATAAGCCAGTTTTACATGCCATCACAGTAGATGACTATCCATCTTGCTACGTCTGTTCCTTGCTGCCCCACTCCGGTGAGCTGATGGAGATGCCAAATGACAGCTGATTAGCCTGAGGCGAGCAGTGGGAGCACGTAGATGATTGGGGGAACAGAGGGGGACAGGGACATTCTTGCCTCAGGGCCCTTAGACAAGCTAATTTCTTAAGAAACACCTTTACCATGCTTCTCTTTGGCTGACCTGTCGGGCTAAAATGAAACTCTTTTGACAAAGACCCCTGTCCTCTTTTAATTGAACCAGGCTGCTCTGAGAGCTAAAATAAAGATGCAACAACATCCCACACCTGTCAGAAGAGACCATCCTTCCTTAAGGGTGACTACAGCAACCCATTAAAGAGAATTAATTAATTTAACGGCAGTTTCAAAAACTACATTGCCAACTAGTGGAACGCATTCCTAAGTCAAATAATTCATTGACCCTTCCTGATGCCAGATTATTCAACTTAATAGTTATATTAGTCCAAAGGGGAAAATGCTTGTTTAAAGAACCATCAAATCCTTGTTTTATTATATAGCAGTAAACTGAAAAAGCCACAGTGAAAATTAAAAAAAAAAAGGCTGAGCAAAATATTCTCTCATTTCAGTGTTTAATTGACAAGTGCAAACATAAGGCTCTCATTCTGCAAGATGTGTGTATCATTCCATTAAAATTAAGTCACATGTGTGGGCAACAAGCAGTAAAAAGGCAGCGTTGAGTGCAAACATTGTGCTTTGAGTTTGAAACTAGTGGGGAAAAAAAAAAAAAAGAAACAGACTTAGCAGATAAAACACCAAATTGCAGTTCCATATACCTTCATGGTGCTGCTGGCCCTGCCCCTGCCTAAGAGATGTCCTTGCAAATACTCCTCGGTGCATGACTTTGCCTGTCTACACAGAAGGTAATGGAACAGACATCCCCACTCCTCCTTTTGGCTAGCCCTCGGCACTGAAAGCTTTGCACAAAAGCACTGCGCTTAGTGTGCACATACAGCATTTCACCAGGTGAGTTATTTTGCTAAACATTCACCAACGACGTACCTTACCTTACTTGAATCTTTGTTGGACTGTTGCTAGTTTCTCTTCGCATGACAGTGGAGAGACAAGTTTGTGTATCCTCTTTTATTTATTTTTAGATGGGAGAAGATGAAAATGAGTCAGTATAATTTGGATAGGTCCTAAGGCACCTAGGACATACAGGGAGTGTTAGAGTTCACATGGTTCCTAAGCTGTGGTATGATAACATAAGCTATTTGCCCTATAAAAATGCCATATGCCTACATTCCCAAACTGGACCTCATGTGGGCCAGATGGGGTACCTAAGCCTCAGACACGGTGGCAGCTACAATGCTTTCCCAAAGAAATGGATTTTCTGTGTTTAAGGCTGAGTCATTCAAAGTCAATAATTTCAAGGTAATACATCAAGGTTATTAATTAATTAATTATATGCATATTTCATTTCTAACTTTCTGCCAGCTTATAAACAACTCCCTTTGGATTTTTGCCAGAAGGAAATAAATTAGAAAAATATTCACTTTTCCAGAGCAGACAGGTCTTGGAACTTCTCCCACAGCAAATTTCAGGGAATGTAGTACTCTCCTCAACACTTGATGATCTTTCTTCAGTAGCGAAATGCCAAAATTTTGGCAAGCTTAGCTCCCATTGCCCTTATGCACCAAGACAAGAATTTGAGCCTAATCTTAGCTCAGAGCTTTTTTCTGTTCTGTTTTTTCCTTTTTTTCACATCAATTTTTGTTTTATTTAATAATGAAACCAGTTCTTAAAAATACAAGAATGTGGCTGCTTGAAACAGAACAAAATGGGATAAATCTTCAAGCCACCAAGGAAATGCTGACTATCTTAAAATGTCTGCTGCTTCAAAATGCCCCACACAAAACAGGAAATACCACTTTGGCTTTACTACTACAAGAAAACCGCTTTGGTTTCCTGTTAACAGAAAGACATGTCTCATATAAATTAAGTAATCCCAGGCCCTCATTGCAATCGGTCACTTTTGTACCACCAAACAAGCAAAAAATAGCTCAAATCCCAAATTTCAACCACAGTACATGGAGTTCTTCACATAGAAGTATGCTTACACGGACTCTCTTGCTACTTTAAGAGTTAAAAAATAGAAGTTTCTATATTAATTCTGTAATAGACATATAAGCTTACAGGCTTACACAATAGACACAGCATGCCTGTAATTTTTCCTAGTTAGACATCATTTTAAATTCTGAAATTCTACATAGTTTTAAATAATCAAATGCCACCTTTTTTCCTCATCTCCCTCCTTGGCTGTCCCAAACTAGCCTTTTCTCTCAATACGAAGGTTTCTTACAAAAAGAAGATTTCCCATTTTAGGAAAGGAAATGTGATCCCTCTTTCTTCTGGTAGATCATGAGATCTGCACCACCAAAACAGAGAGATTCTATTTCCAGAAAAGCCACCAGAGACAGACTACAGAAAGAGCTGAAATTAGATATTGTCATCAGTTACTCCCAATCTGCATAGCTGGACTTACTGCACCAAAAGGCTTTACTGACAAAGGAATAATTGTGCATGTGCATGTGCATGTGTCCATGCGCAAACACTTTCTCCTGAAAAGTACATAAAAGAAGTCATGAGGCAGATGGTTAAAGACTTTTGGACATACACTAGGGATGCACAGTTTCCCTATGCTAAGAGTCAATCATACAGGCTGTCCAAATTCAGACCAACAGATACCATTTATCCCAAGTATCACTGAGCAGAGCACAGAGTCATCCTAGTTTCTCCTGCTGAGGTGCCTCCCCACTGCATCCATCAGTTGTAGCTGTCGGCTTGGGCACACTTCTGTCTCCAACTGTGGCCTTCACCATTCTGTGCAGCCCCTTGTGATGGACCCAGCAGCCGGTGAAAACTGCCACATTAATTACCAATGCTGGAAAATTAATCCCATTTTACTACAACTCTCACTTCACATTGCCCACACTTTCCATTTGTTTCGGGTCTAAATAGCAGCTGAAGAGAATGGAGACTCAGTGCACTGCACTTGCATAAACCCCATATATTCGAGGTGATAGAGCCCATCCTCAGCAAGATTCCAAAACCTCAATAGTTCATTGGTAAGTGTCTACTAACCATCTGAAAGGGAGTCATTTAAAAGCTATTTTAGGCTATGTAATCTGTCAAAACCAAGAGTAGATTTTGGGCAGTCTAAAGACATTTGTCTGTCTCTATATTTGGGAAACCTGTTTTGTATATGCTTATATCACAAGAGCATGAAAAGAGCCAACACAGCACATGCAGGTCACATAGTGCTTCCCTTTGTGTAATGCAGGTCTACTTCAGCAAAGGGAGCTGACTAGGACTTTGCTCAGAACTGCAAGGCACTGACTTGCCTGGCCCAGTTCAAAAGGCTGCCTAAGCATGTGCTTGTTTTTAAGATCTAAGTGAAGATGCTTCTGAAGAAAAATGGTGTTCACACACTTTGTTTCATGAGAAACTCTCACTTGCAAGAGGAAATGTACATGCGATTTGACCTCCATTATTTATCAATTATTTAGCACCAGGTAGTTAAAATCGAGCTGGACCAAGCATCTGAATCCCTACACCCCTAATTTTCAGTGTGCTCTTGGCGGTTAATTGACATCATGTCAAATTCAGGGCCTATCCTTCTCCCATCTATGCATCTGCTTTGAAGAATTTCACTTAGAAGCAGGACACTCAGAGATGTCCACTGGCCAAAGGGTCTTCTGGGAATGGTAAAAGATTGAAAAAAACCCAAAACACTAACTTAAAATGGGCTCAATTTTTAAGACGCGATTACTCTAAACCAAATTGCACCAGGTATTGAGCTTGCTTAATTTCTATCAGCTTCTAGTTAGAGTCAGTGAGGTGATGAAATCACCACTCATAGTCAATTTCCTGAAACCAATGACTTTAACCAACCCGGGGTTTGCCTCTGCTTCCACATTTAGTCATCGTCACCCGCTTCCAGGTCTCAGCTAACATTTGTTCCCCACCAGCAGACTAGCCCCAGTTATTAAGTCCTGACCCAATATCAGTCCTTACCCTCACACTCCTAAACACTTTTATACCTGAGGCAATGATGTTATCCCAAGCATAGCCCTGCTTCTGCATTCAACCAGCCCTGATTTCCCCTGGCCCTCTCCCATTAAAGCTGTATCAAAGGAGCCTACATTTTTGTAGGCTATTTTCCTCTATTTCCCCTTTCTTGGAGCTTACTGTCTGCCTCTCAATTCTGACATTCAACACAGCCATTTTTTGATGCATTGGGACATAATTCCATGTCTCTATTTTAAACGGAAATCTGCTGTGTGTTAAAAATGCCATATCGACAGTCAGACATATCACTACACAGGTGGAAAAAATGTCACGTGTTCCCACTAACGCTACTGACTTGTTTTCTCAGTTAAGCTACAATAAAACATATAATTTATAAAGATAGGCAAATATGGCTGCATCTGTATAGTGTATTTTGCTTTAAAAGATAAACTGTGTTGAAAACTAATGACAAAGAATATTTGCAAGAAATAGCCAACTGAAGCACATATTGCCACGGTTCCTGTAGTGGCGCTAATTAGAGAACAGTGTGCTAATTCTTGCTTTTCAAAATTCAGCACTCTGCAAAGTTCCCTGTATTTGTATACATGCAGAAGTTGAGAAGGCAAAAACCCCAAACCTTATACTTAGGACAATGAAGCCAAACAGCTGTGATACTGCAGCAAAACTTCTTAATATACTTATTTTTGTTTGCCCAAAGGGAAATCCTGAAACTTTATAGAAAACTTATTTTCCTGCCCCAAGTTGTACAGATTTCCTTCATCTAAAACTCAAAGCTAGAAAGACAGAAGAAAAAGGTACGGCAGATGTCTCAGGGTAGTCTCAGTTGTAGGGCCATTACTGTGATTCATAATGGAACAAAAACCAAAGAGGCATTTCAAGTCAACCTGTAAGCACTCTCATCTTGGTGGATCTGGTCCACATGTGCCTATCTACATTAGGAGATTCAGCATATATAAATATATAAATTAAACATATATACAGTACATAGTCACATTCATGTAAGCCATAAAATGACATATATTTACAAAAATATTTGCGGCTATGTTTTACACTTTCAGGTCCACATCAGGAATTTAATTATTTAACTTCTGCCTTGTGAACTTGATCATCTTCCTAAGAAGGAATCTGGGATGAACTTGTACCTTAAATATTCGCAATTGTCAAAAATAAGAAAGAAGAAAATAATCTTCCAAGGAATTTGACCAAGTACATAACAAAAGTTGAAACTTGTTTGAGCATTAGCTGCCTCACTGAAGAGTAAATTACATGTTAGCAAACACTGAGAGACCTTCTCTTCTTCACGTAGAAAGACAGTACCTTGGTCTGGTCCACAAATAAATTTGAAACTCATAAAACATCAGGCAGAGCACAAACTGGGTGCCTGACAGCTGTCTGCAGTATAAACTCATGCATAATTACTATTCTATTTGCCTCGGTTTAAACTGGTAGAGTGGTGAAAGTGAATGAATGCAGGGATGAAAATGCATACATCAGGTAACTTTAAAGGGTAAAAATGTAAAGAGTAGATTGCATCCTGTTGGCATTGGTTTAGCTTCCTTTATCCGTAAGTTACATGGTTAAAACAGCCCCAAGGTTCTCACATTTATGCAGTACATATTATGCAGTTCTGTGACTTCCAGGAGTTGGACATAATTAATTTACTTCTCCAAGATGGAGAAACATTTCTTTGCTGCTTCATAGAATAGTCTTCTTAGGTATGCAGACCAGGTTCAGGCATGCTTTCTTAATTTGGGAGATTGGCCCTTTTGACAAGAGTTTTGCAAGAGGAATTAAAGCTTTGGATGAGGGGTTGTTTTCCTTTTGAAGAACACTTGGAAAAAACAAACCTCAAAACACAGCAGTTTAAAGTGCCTGTATGTGAAGAGGTGTGTGGAAAAATCTTGCCATGAACCATTGAACTATGGCCTCAGATAGCACTTTCAGCGATAGGCTGTGGAGTCATCTCTTGCTCCTCACTATTCTCTGTGGACATGTCCTGGACCTCCTGCTGCTGATAAATATCTTGGACCAGCATGATGTTTGTGTTCCTCCACTCTCTGTACTTCATTGCCGTCAACTTTGGGTCCTCTAGCAACTGGTTGATTGTGGCCAGGTCATGTTCCTTGCACTAGGAAGAGAACAAGTGATTATTTCCCACAGAAACTGTCAAGCTCATTGTCCATAACAAAACCACTCGGGGAACATTGAAGAACTATGTCACAAGGAGATGGCCAATTATCCATCCTCCAAGCAACTTGCTCCCATTTTTAGAATGTAGGTCAAAGCTAAGTCCACAGCAGAAATTCATCCCAGTTGAAGGCAAAATTATGATTTCCTGTAGATTTTTCATTTTATAAGATTCTGAGCAAAACTTCATAAGAGAGGAATCATGTGAAATTTAGACATTGTTGTGCTCTCTTACAGCAAATTAGTACTTTCATGAAACTAGACACAACAGCATTTATTTCTGCAATTCACACCAGTTCCAATTTTCTCAAAAAATACTTACTCCCTGGTCACATTATAAATGTCTCTTCTCTGGGAGCTAGACAGAAAATAGTTTTTTATATAACCCATGCACTTGCAGTAGAGTGGCTAGAGCACACGTGGCTTCTAAAACATCTACCGGCATCTACTACTAATAAATCCGGTCTCTCCTTTTAGACAAGAGCAGCTCAGACCATATATTGCAGCCACTCTAGTTCAGTCATGGATATAGAAACACAGAGACACTTTATGTCACACAATCACAGGATGGTCAAAGTCAGAAGGGACCTCTGATGGTCATCTGGTAAAACCCCCTTCCTCAAGCAAAGCCACCTAGACCAGGCTGCCTAGGACCATGTCCAGATGGCTTTTGAATATCTCCAAGGGTAGAGACTCCACAGCCTCCCTGAGCAACCTGTGTCAGTGCTCAGTGACCCTCACAGTGAAAAAGTGTTTCCTGATGATTAGAGGGCACCTCCTGTGTTTCAGTTTGTGCCCGTTGCCTCTGGTCACCGGGCACCACTGAAAAGGGCATGTCTCCATCTTCTTTGCAGCCTCTCTTCAGATATTTATAGTCATTGCTGTCCTCACATTTTCTGACACAACAAACCACTTTGCTTTTCCAGTCCTTATTGCCTACCCATGTAGTGGACTACAGGATAGAGAAGTCCTAGTTAGCAGCTATGGTTTCGTAATGGAGTCATGATGCTGCACTAAACAAATCTTTACTGCTTTCCCCTGCCCCCATCCCCACCAGTCTGTGTGTGAAAGCAATGGAATAGTTCTAACCATCTTTTCCTGATGCCACTGGTTTCATCAAGCCTGAGGACACTGTACAAGTGACTGCCTTGAAAACACTTTGAAAATACTCACAGACATTCACAACACTTCCTGATAGTAGCAATTGGCTGCTTACACATCTATATCCCACTACTACTCTCATGAACTATCAACTACTCTAATCCCTGCGATGCATGAGCTACTTCTTAAACACAAAAGTTTGTTAAGCTGTTGGTTTACACAGGTCCTATCCTGAATACCAGTGCCAGCCCTTGTAAGAAGTCTTCTGGCATTGATGCAGAGATATTCATAGCCCAAGAGAAGAGTATTTCCAGTGGACAAACTTGGTGGCAAAAAGCCATGCCATGGAATTTTTCCTGTACCACTAAATCTATTTCTCACATTCATTAAGCCTGTGATGAATTTGTATACAGTTTCCCTCTCTTCCAAACTATCCAAAGCATGTGTTTTTTTAATGATATATTGTGGCAGCAACATTAATCTGTTGTTAAAAATGTGGAGTTATAAGTCCAAAATTAAAACTGCTCTGAACCTTGCATTAATCACGTCTCAAACTAACAGTTTTAATTAAAGCAGAGTAAATATGGATCAGACACAAAACTTTCCTGTTTTTTAGATTTCCAACAGATCATTTCCAATTATCTCATGTCTCATGCTATATGTTAAAAAAAAATTACTTTAAAAGCACATACACCCTCTGATGCAAAGAATATGGCACTTTCCCTCTGCAGGCATTTGCCTTTCAGACAGGCTGACTTAAACACTGCTGTGTATAGAACTGTGTCTGTGAGAAAACTTCTGTGCGCATTTGTCTTGTCAATACTCCAATTTCTTAGTTTGAAGAAAGCAAAAATAGATCAACACATTTCATGCATTACGAACACTCTAAAAGTGATTTTTCCAGGTTAAACACAAGTGTTATAAACACTAATCACAACTTATACAGTACTCCCATGCTAAATCAACGCAAAGCTGTCCTCCTTGCTCGTGACTGGCAGTAAGTGTTCCATTCCGCTCCATACTAATGAAATTGATTGTCCCACAAGATACAACTCCTTTTTGTACTAACTTATTCTTGGATTTATTAGGAAGGCTTCTGTCAGGGGAAACTTCACAGTATGCTTCTATATTTACCTTCCTGTCTCATGAAATAAGCATACTTTTTAAGGTAACTTTCTGTTATGTGATGGGCTCACTTTATCACTGATGCAGATGAATACTGCTATAGTCAGTACCATGTCACTGAAGACTCTGATACAGAGAGACTTCACCAGATCTCATATAGAGCCAGGGAGAATGCTTATATTCCCACTTGTCTTTTCAACTGTAAGTTCAGAACACAGGCCAGGGTGCCAAAGCCAAGTTTCCCACTGCAACTAACGATCAAATCAATGACTGAGCTGATAGAAGTTTTTACATGCATTTCTCCAGCTTCCAGTGCCTGAAGCCAAATACATGCACTTGAAACAGGATACTCAATTCTGCTTCTAATGCATACAAAGAGAAACAAGTGAAGCCCCAGGTCTGCATTTATTCTTTCTTCTCCTTACAATTTAAGCGCTATGGTTAAGTTTTCTGTTTCCCTTGGTACCATTCAGAAGCAGGCTTTGAAATCCCATGACACCTGATGCTGGCGAGTAAACAGCCTCATAAATTCCCATATTCCAGACATATTTACTGTTCCTTTCATGGAACATCCTCTGAACCCCCCCACCCCTCCAGTTCATTATACTTTTCCAACATAAAAGCAGGATGCTTTTGTTATTAAAAATATTTTCGTTACAGGAGGCCTTTACAATAGCTTTGGCACATCCTGTACATTCTCCAATAATTGCATAAGGAAAACTTTTTTTTGGCTCAGGGTCATTTTCATGTGCTTTATCATCAATGTACTTTGTCTGCTCTTCCTTTTTAAGGCTCCCCTGTTTAGTGCATTCCGCTGAGCTTGCAAGTTTTCCATCTAAGAGAAGGTTTCTTTATTAAATTTTCCAAATGGCCTGGAACTTCTGCAAGAAGAGTCCCTTCTGAACTATTGCCTCTGCTTCCAGTTCAAACTGAACAACAAAACATAGGGCAGTATTCAGAATGAAGCAGAAAACAATTTCCAAAACTTAATCAAATTCTCTGGGGCTTTAAGTAAATATGTAATTAGAGTTTGGCTGAAGTCTAGGCTTGCTTCTTTTTTCATCCAAACTGTTTCTTTCTTGGCTAGCTTTTCCTTGCCTAGCTCTGGACCTCACCTTTAATGTGCTGTTCAGCATTCGAATTTTGTGGAGTTTCTCATTAATGGAGGGGTTTTTGCTGCGTTTGATAAACGACTTCCTAAGCTCCTTCTTTGTTGACAGCCGACGATCACCAATGGGAGACAGACTTGCTTGTTCTAATGACTTGTAAAGTCGCTCCATCTCATCATCATCACCACATTTTTCCTGATCTGCAAAGAAAAGGATAAATTGGGTCTGAGAAAGTGAATGTGGCAGCAGATATCAGAAACATTAAGTTCAGCCATCAGAAAGGCTCTTAGCCAAATCAAAAAGTGACGGTTATCAGAGTCAAAACCAAGGGCAATTTTTTGGGTAATTTATAGGGTCATAATGCATATGAGAACGACATACTACCAAACAGATGATATCATGATCCAAACAGATACAACATGTATTTCCACTGATACTGTGCTGCTTTAATGCTCTGAATCTATCACAGATTTTGATCAACTGTCGGTAATGCTACATTTGAATGAAAATATTTATACCATCTATATCCATTCAGCCTTCCCTGCATACTGCACACAGTGAATTACATTTCTACCTGGCAACTCACAGGTCAAATTCTTTTTGGTGTACTGATCACCAGGTTTTTGTAATTATTGAATCCAGAGTTTAAAAAAATGGAGAAATGCAATGAAACACAAGAAGAGGAGGACCCTAGAAAAAAAGATTAAAGCAGGAACCATTGGGGCACCTGATGTGCCACCTAACCCCTGAGTTTCACAAACTGCAGCACAGAGTTTCCTTGTGGTGCTTCACACCAAAGTCTTGATTTTCTCCACCTCAGTAATCCTGATGTTTCCCAAGCTGTAGCACCATCTTCCACAACAGAGAGGACATGAAAGAAAAGCTAGTAAACAGCTGAGAATGAAATAGCATAAAATAAATAAGATAAAAATTGAAGCAAAGACATTAATTCAGAATAAAACAAGTTAAAAATGAACAGTCAGAAACTAAAAATTCACCAGGCATATATAGGGGTGTTTTGGCAGAAGGCCATTTTCAGCAACAGACTGTGGAAATCACTTCTTGTCCCTCAGTCCACAGTGCCAGCTTTTCTCGTCAATGTTTGCTAAACGAAAATCTTAAAGTTATTGGTGTTTACAGGGTGCTAATGAGTCCCTCAGGATGCACTGTGATAACATTTGGTTTTGTTTCACTGGCGACAGTGGTGGTTGTTCTCAACTGCAGTCGTCCATGTGCCAATCTAACTGGCTGGGCTCTTTTTTCTTTTAATGAAATGTTAAATATAGACTTTTTTAAATCATTTTGAGTCAGCAAACATTTTCTGATCAAGAGGAAGAAGTTCCTTTGCTCTCTTTTTGAGGAGGCAAAAAGACTTCTCCAACATGTCAGCACACTTAGAAGGCTGCTCCTTATCTTTTCCATGTTTTAAAATGTACAGCATTCCCCTACGCCCCCGTTCTTTCTAAATATTTAGGTTACAAGATAGGTTTATGATGTGCTACAAATATTTGCCTTCACTGTGTTGCTGGCCTTTTTTTCACTACTTTGTGATTATAAAAAGCCTGCCGTAACTTAACAAGAACTAAATATAGCTTCCAACATTGCTACAGTGCTGGAGGAGGAAAAGGAGAACCGTTGTATATTTAACAAGCTGCAGGAAATAGAAAAAAATGCAAGTGTAAGGCATAATACACGGCAGTAGTATTTCCTGAAAACTGTTGGCTCATGCCATGAGGCTCGTAATTATAATTTGCTTCCTAACTACTTTCTTGGGGTGAAACAGCTGTTTGTTTCATTAGCTAGCTCCTACACAGGACTGGCTCAGCTCTACCACAGACATCGCCCATCAGGACTGCACACAGTATCACTTGGAGAGATAAATTTGCCTTTATCAGGTATCCCAGAAAAAGCATATAGGAAGAAAAAAAATTGCATTGATCCTGTCCAGCAACTTTAAAAAATAGTCAAGCCATGGGTGACATAAGGTCCCTGGTCCAGATATTTTTTTAAGCTAACTCATGATACTCCTCGTTGTCCTAAAAGGGTTACAAAGCAGCAAGCATGAGAAAACACCCTCACTGCACACTCTTCCTCCATGCTAAGTATTCCGATTTTGTTCTCTACCTTGTGGGTGAAGGTAAGGAGGGCAGAAATGTTCGGCACAGAAAGAGATGGAACCAAAGTCAGAAAAGCCCAATAAAAGGCTCCCAAATGATGCACTTGACCAGCAATGTGCACTCAGCTCCTGCATTCTTTCAAGATTGCAACGTTAAACTCCTTTCCTATGTCTTATTCTTCTGCCACTCCCACCCCCAAAGGATTGATCAGGGTCAAGTAATTCCATAGGGAAGGGAATGTGCCAGGTTCTTCAGATGGCGTGGATGATGGGAGTGACAGTGAAGCAGCTGAATGGAATTTCAGGAAACAGTTGTTAAGCAAGGGTGATTGAAACCTACAGGCTGTGTAGAGCCAGGTATGAGTTACGCAGTACATCTGTCTCCATCTTTGTTTACACTGATAGGCAGTGGACTTTTCCTGAAACAGTTAAAAAATAATTAAACTATCTTAATATTGTGCTTCTGAAAGCAGATACTGTTGCTATTGACAAAGAGTATGCCTGCCAATAAACCTCTATAAACTGAGGCCAGGCTGTCTGATACCTATCTGGACTTTTACCTTCAATGTCCTGATTTCCTCTGAGCCAAGCTCAGAAAGACAAAAGCCTGTGTTTTGCAGGCTTGAACACACAAAACTGGTGCTGTAAAACTGAAAGGGGGAAAGGTGGTGAAGGAAGGGGAGAGGTGTTATATCTAGCAAATAATTAACAAGCCCAATAAAATGATCTGTAATAAGAAAATACATTTCTCCTCACTCAGCACAACAGTGCATTACGCTATTTCACAAGCCTCTTAATGCCATGAAAGTAAACAAAGAAAGCACTACCTGTAGTTTGCTTGCTTATTTTCCACACAAAACACCTGAGAGAATATTAACATTGGATAATGGAGATAAAGCAACGTGACTCAAGGCTTAAGCACGGACTGGACTTTTCCTCCAGATTCAAACATTCACAGCACATTTTCCCAGAACCTGGTATTGCTTAATTCTCTTGCATCTGGAGTTGGAGCATCGACCTGAGATGAGCAAGTCTCTAGCAGAAGCACAGGCGCTCACCAGTTCCAGTGATTTGGATTCCTCCTGTGAAACCATGCTACTGAATTGTTACAAAATATTTGCTTCCCATCACAAAGTAAAAATTTGTGCAAAGAGCACATAGTACATGAGCTCAGGACCCAATGTAAAAATGAAGAGATTGTCCATGTCAGCCTCCCAGAAATAAATGTACCACCCATACTCCGAGCTTAGGGAACCTCTGAAGGTTTATAATGGTGGATAAATTCCATTGAAAAAAATTGTTAATAACGTGGACAGGTTGGGCCCCACTAGCACTGCTCTGGAGTAAGTCTTTCTAGCTGGGTCACACTGCTAACATCAGGCATATTCAAAACCACTTCAAAATATAATATTGCCAGTTATCTTTTCCCCCAGTACTCTTCAAGCTAAGCGCATTCTGTCTCAGGCACGCAAGTTAAGAAACTGGAATGCTACTGCAGCACTTCTTTATCTCATCCTATTTTAAAGTTAAAATACATTCATTTCTCTCTCAGGACCTACTGAAGGACTAGTGGGAAGGAACCAATGGCAACAGTGGAAGGCTATTACATATTGTGTGCATTTATAAGTGCGTACACGCTCGCAGGGGAACATGTGCATTGTGCACTTTTCTTTCCTTGCCAGTATTAACTACGAGCAATCCTACTGAGTGATGCCACTGAAAGTATCAGTCTTCCTGGGATTCCACACCATGCCCTTTCACTCATAAGCCTCACATCATGCTAAAGCTTCGTAGCACTTCTGGAAAAAATCTGTAGTGTGGTATAGCTCTTTTAAATTTGTTGGACTCCACAGGGAGAAAGTGGAAAAGAACCAGTGCTGTCCTGATGAAAACGGAAGCTCTGCCCCGAGGTATATTAACATTTAAGAGAAAGAGGTTTTCTAGGTTAGGGTGAGGAAAATAGTCATATTTCAGGCAAGTCAGAACTTCAGACAAATTCTGTTTCAAGAGAAGTATAACACAGTTTTGTGGCTTGATGCCATTTATCTGGAATTTCCCTCTAACCAACAGGACATATCACAGACAAGAGCAAGCTGCCAGAGGTTCAACACGCCAACTCCTCACCTCCTCAGTTTTCAGCTTCCACCTTCCTGTCGGCCAGCTTGCCACAGGTGGGAGACCTTAAAGTACGGAGACTCCCCACCTCACAGCAGCACTACAGGAGCCTGCCTGCAATCTCAACTTAAATGCTCTTTAAGCCTACAAAAAATTAAATTATCCAGAACTTTTCCAAAAGCAGCTGTGAAAAATCAGGTTGATTGTTTCCCAGTGGTAAAGATACAGAAATTGGCAATGTTTGGCAGAAAAAGCATTTTGCATTGAAAACCACCTCCCACAGAACATATCTCACCAAATCTAATACTTCTCCCATTCTCTGACTGAAATCTCACAGCTCTCCCGCTGTGTATTAATCCTAGGGGCGAAAAAAAATCTGCTTATTCCCCCTGTTTTGCTATTCTTGTGGGCTTCTTGTAGCTATGCCAGCACCTCCATTTCTGATCCTGCCAAAACTTTTGATGTCCATGGGACAGCATATACACCCAGCTGGGGAGAGCAGAGGAAAAAAATCATAAATTGCTTTTGCCCTTACCTACCTACTTGCCCCCCACCTCCCCATCCCTTCTCCATAGTGGTAGTAGACTTCAATGGGAATATGATGACATGTCAGGGAAATCACATTTTCCACATAACTATAGAACAGAAAAGACAGGAAATACTTTAAAAAGATGGGCATAGCTTAGGCAAATTCCTCACTGGTAAATGCAGACCTAATGGTAGGAGAGAGTGGGAGAAGATAACAGGGAAACTGTGTTACCACCAACAGTTAGATGGTCTTGACTGTAACAGTATAGTGGACTCAGCAGAGTGACAGCATTTTAACAAACTGACTGAACTGGAAACAAGACAGATAATTATCTCTTTTTCAGAACATTCAGAAAACCGTAACACCACGGTTTTCACTGTTGATTTCTAAAGCCTTTTTGATGGAAGCAAAATAATCATTCACAGTTGTTTCTCCACGCAGTTGTTCTCACTATAGGTGTGCTTCTTGGCTAGTCTCAGCCACGATCTAGCCATTTTCTGTAACTTTTGCAAAAGGAACAAAGGGGCCAGAGCACACCAGAGGATCTGCTCTGGCTATTACTGGCACGGGCAGACTCCGGAGGGGAAGAGGATGTCAGTTCTGAGAAAAGAAGGAATTGAATGCATCCAGCTCCTATTTCACAGACTTTAACCAACTCCTTGCCACAAAACCAAGCCAGATAAAATTCAAGCGGTACTTGACAAGTTTTCCATGTTTTTCAAAATGCCAGCATGCACCCAATCTTCTACCAGCCACTGTGAGCTAAGGTAAAATAAATAAACTGGAAGAGATACCATAAGAATTCCTTGCCAAGATGTATTAACTTCACGTGATCATAAAACCCTCAGAAAATGCAGGGAAGAAGGATGTTATTGCTATAGTAGAAGATTCTTAAATAAATACAAGCACACATTCCAGTTCACTTACAATAACCTCTCAGTTTCTGCAGCTTCCTTTTGTCGTCATAGTTTTTGATGATGATGGAGGTGGGTCATAGTCAGATACTTTTTTGTTCCAGTGGTTATCAGATGAAATACAAAGGATAGAGATTGGCTACAGAGCGTGTCTAGCTATCCTGGATGGGGCAACGCCTGCTTCTGGATCAAGAGCACGTAATCAGATAGTTGTTTGTGTTCTCAACCATTTCTTGTTTACCTTTCAGTTTCTTTGTGTCACAGGCAGCTTTGAATCTTTTGCATGTAGCAGGCTGCCACACAGAAGTATTAAATATTCCCATAAAGTTAACATCTCCCCAGTATCCCATGCTGCTGATAATTGAGGCTGAGAATGGTCATAACAACACTAAAACTGGCTGGAAAGGTCATTAAAAATATCGCACGGTACAGCTCCTTGCACCAGACACTTACACTTGCTTAGCAGAGTTCATTAAATAAGTTTCAGTGAAAAAATAATCCATCATCATTTAGTTGAATCTGTAGTTTCTCTCACAGAGATTCATCCATTTATCTCTGAAAAACTTTTCTTTCATTGTTTAACTCATCATTGACATTTCTTTACTATTTTTGTATTTTCATTATAAGCTCTTCCCACAAAGCCACAGCTACTCTTCCCTCCTTCTAGGTACAGACTCCTCTCACATTGGCCTCCTTTTATAAATTTTGCCAACAAAAGCACTTTTCAGTTCTTGAAATATTTCACCTCAGCTCTAGGCTGCTATCAGCTACAACCAAAAATTCTTCATGGGGTTTCGCTAGGTTGAATGTAGCCACAAAGCAGAGTGTGTGGCAGGTTTTTTCTATCCTCACAAGGAGAAGCAGAAAGCATGGACACACATGAAGACTCTGCGGGAAGTGTGATCAAAGACCATGTAGCTGTTCTGATAACAGCAGGGCTGGCTTTATGCACAAGGGACATGCACTTTCAGGAAAGATGACAATGCAAGATGGACCTGTCTCCTCCTGGATGTAGTCTCATTACTCTGAAACATGACAAGCTGTCAGAAATGTACTGTTTGGAAGCGCTGTAAAGCAAATAACATGGACTGCACTGAGGTATGCATTCTTGTTTCGCATCAGATAACAAGGTTATTAGCAGTTATTGTAAATCATGAGGGTTTGCAGCTAGATTTTACCCCACAATTTGAATTCATCTCACAGTATTTGTGCTTTGTATCACAGTATTTGTCCTTATCAACTAACTGGAGAGGGAAATTCTTGGGGGATAATCCACAGAACAAAAATTGCATCTTTTTTGAAAACCTTCATTTGGAACTGAATTGCTAATTTATGTTAATCCTTTTTTTCTACCTCATTCTCAAATTGAAGTAGCTTACTAATCTCCTTTCAAATTATTTCATTTATTCTTTCAGTGACCATTGCAGGGGAGGGTCCCACATGCCAACACTCTCCGTTCCCTCCCCGTATTATGCAGAGTGATAAAGGAAAGAAAAGTGTGAGTATGGTGTACCTCCTACTTCCTCAACAATGGGCTATGATGCAGACAGTAACTAGCGATGTTATACAGTTTCCATAGTGACTGTCTCATTGAAATGATCTATTTCTAGAATTCCATCAGAGATCACTGCTGTGGTTAGGATGGAAGTGTCTTGCGATTGGGGTTGGCCTTCAGCTAAGTAGTGAGAATTCATTTCCCCAGGAATATTTTTTGGGAAAGTTAAATGACCTCACAAATGGCAGGAATATACCAAAATGTGCCTTGGTTTACATTTTAATCCTTTTTTTATTGGTTATCATTATCAAGCCTGTCAAACTAAGCTTTAATTGATTATGAATGTGTCATGCTAATTCTATGACAATCCATAAAAGTACTTGTCACCCCTACAGTTACAATGGGAAGCATTAACCTATGCATTGTTACAGGATTGCTAACAATACCAGAGTAATATAAATCTAAGCAAAAGTTTAGATTTCTGAAGAGCAACCACTGAATCTTGCTCAGCAGGATCTATGACCCACCATTTCAAATATGACCTACGCTCCAAAAATACACCTGAATGTACCTAATAATGGTTCCCAAAGGCATTACTGAGTCAAATTTAGCCCAGAAGGTGAAATTACAGAAGACAATACATTCACATCTTTGTGCCATTTCTGTCAGCCTCAGCCTTTTCACTCTGTGCAAAGCCAAAGGCTATGGAAAAGAGATTCCACAGTAACTCTCTCAAACATCCACTCCTTTCTGCCACATATAGTTCAAACACTTGCTCTTGGTTTTAATTCTTACTGATCTATATTGCTAAAGAAGTCTCTAGCAGAGGAGCCTACAAGATGGATATAATGAAGCTGAGCACAAAACACTGAATTAATTTTCACTATTTCCTTGTTGGTTTGGTTTTCTTTTCATAAAATTAGAAAAATGTGACAAATTAAGAGAGTCCTAACTGTTGATATTTGTAAAACATTTGGGAGGCTGACAATGTGGCTAATGTGCCTTATACCATCATTTTTCAATTCATGCCAAGCTCACCTACAGAGAAACACAGTAATTTCCCAAGTCCAGTGCTGTTTCTTTCCCACTTTTCATTACCTTCAGCCTAACCTTTTGGAGGCACCTCTCTTTTGCACTGTACTGAGACAACACTGCTTTTTCAGCAACACAGTACTTGCTTCAAACCTTTACAAGGATTTGGAATCATGGGTAGAGCTAATGCACAAGAACATCTTTGCTTCCTTGTGTATTACCTCTCTAGGCAGCATACTGACTTTCTTCTCCTTTGAGTGTATTGTATGCCAGAAATGCCTCTTGTGCTTCAACTGTTTTTGATGCAGCTTTGTTCAAAAGGCAAGACACATTGCCTCACTATGGCAAGTGACTTATTAACAGTAACGATGCCCAGATTCTGGAATTATGCAACCTTTTTAATTTAGCAGTACATTTTGGTAGGAGGGTGCCTATGCATATACCCATTTGCTTAAACAGAATCCAGTCTTAATAGACTTTCTGATTCAGGATTGCAGTATTTTCCCCTTACAAAGAAGGTCAATGAAACAAATAGGGAAAACATACTGGAAGTAAATGTAACCCATTTTATTTTTTTAAATTGGAATGTCCTAACCCCATGTTCATAACTTCTTACATATGCCATTTTGCTTAGGGTGTCAGTTCCGTGACACACTTTCTTAAAATTTTGATTCAATCCTAACTAATAAAAGACAGCTGTATTGAAATGTAGAAAACTAATAATATGTTTATGTTAGGATTTTATACAGAGGCTATGATCTTAACATATAGGTAAAATTTGAGAAAAGCTGTAAAGGTACTTACCAATTAGATACTTGGTTACATATTTAATGTGCACTAAACCAAATGTTTGCTATAAATGATGTGCTACTGGAAAACACTTCAGTGAAAAATATAAAGGAAGGAAAGGGAAAGGAAGCTAAGGAAAATCCCTGAACTCCCACATTGTATAGCTCTGCAGACAAAAATCTCTTCTCTCATTAGCTCACCTTTGGCTAGTGATCTCTGTCCTGTTGCATCTGGCAGAGCCAGACAATGTGTATCCGGACCTAAAAAAGAGTTTTGGGATCCACCACTGGGTTTGGAAAGCTGGACCTCCTGGCTTTCTGCAGCTTCTCCACAGTCCACTTCTGGTGGCTCATCAGAGTGAATCTGTATGCAGAAAGTTAAAGGCTGATCACCCTCTTCCGTGGCAGAGCTGCTAACTAGATCAAGCCGGGACTGTCTTTCGGAATAAACCACTTTGGACGTCAAGGAAGAAGATGACTCTTGAGAGTTGAAAGTGCTTTCAGGAGATGAGAGAGAACAAGATGCATCACTTGACAAAGTCGAGGTGAAAGAAGACTTCTGCTGATCCTGCTTTCCAGAAACAAATGGAGGGGAGGGAAGAAAAAAGAAAAAGTATTTCCAAGTTATTCCTTTTCCTAGGTTCTACATGTTACAGATATGTAGATGAAATGCTAACTGACCAAAAATTAATGTAATCTGATTAATTATCCAGTCAAACAAGCCTGAGGTATGCAGCCAATCTCCTACAGAGCAGTAACTTTAGAAACTAAACCACAAGAAACCCAGAGGTAAAACAGATAAAAACCTGACACTGCCTAGAAACAAAAGACCAAGGAGAAATACTGTGTTGAATGTAGCTTTCCATGCTAGGTCTCACACTCATGTTCACTCTTTACTTTGTCTTCACTTTATTTGTCTAATCAACAGCACAGAAGAGAAGTTATAAAATAACCATTGAACATGAAGTTGTCTTGAAGTATTCAATAAATCCACCAATGCAATAATCACAGATAGACAGAAATGAGTCCAAGCACAGAAGTACCTCGACCTTCTCAGTACACAAAGCCATTTTACTTGCTTCATTCAAGGGACCAATCCTTCACTAAGGCAAGAAGGCTGATGAGGGATATGATGGCAAGTTAATGATGAAAATTAAAACAGATAGTCATGGGGCAGAGGGCGGGAAAGAGGGAATGAATGGTACAAGATTTGTGCTGCTCATTCACCTGCTAAGTTTCATCCTTCAGCACATGAATCTGGAAAGGGACCCAAACTTCACTAGAAATACATTCGAAATCATTAAGACATTCTAAGGCCTTCCATACTCTACTTGTCACCCTGCCTCAACAAGAGCCCGCACAACCAGAGAGGTCTGAGACATGCAACAGTCATCACGAGGAGCTAGGGGTTGAATGAGAGAGGGTATGATAGCTGCATGCTTCCATGTAAAGAAAGGTTGAGAGAAAGAACAAAGTTTTGAAAAATATTTAGCTTCCCAGACAAGCAAATAGATCTCCAGGTCTTTGCCTACAGTAGGCATTTACATTGATTGAGTTGTACTGTTATCTGATCACCAAAAGCAACTCACACAATAAGAACCAACACTAGTCTGCTGCTTAGCCACCAAACCACTAAAAGATGAGCCAATAGAGTCAAAACGACAAGAAATACATACACAAACACACATACAAACACCAAGAAGAGGCTTAATTGACAGTAATAAATAAAGTAATGGAAGACAAAGGGAGACAAAGCAGGGAGACAAAGCCTTATAGTGAAGCTCTCGGCAGAAACTATGAGAAATTATAATGAGCTCATCATGTTATGAAAGCCAGATTTATTGTATCTGCTACTACAGAAGTTTACGCCTTCTGCAAATCACGTGCTACAGGCCAATGCCAGAATCACAATACCAGACCACAATTCTGGCAAGTTTATGTTCTCAATACATATGTAAGATAGATCTGTGTAAGGATTAAAACAGAAGATAACTAGACTGGGAGTACTGAAAATGACTGAGAAGGTGTTGCTAGGGAAACCTGGACAAGCTGCAAACACAATAAAGGGGCTAGCCTGGAATACTTATTTTTAACCTGGTAAACTAGAAGATGTATTCATATAAACCAAACCAAGAGTGACAATTTTTTGGATTATGATGAAACAACTTGTGCAATTCAGTGTTGCTGTAATGTATACTGCTTTCTTTTTACATTGAAAAAAGCAAAGTAGATTTGCCTGTCCATGCTTCTATCATGTATCACGTAGCTACTAGTCAATTCAGAAGATGAAGGCGACCAATACCAGATTGTGAGCCATCATTTGTTCGTAGCACTTTCTTCACTTTTGTAAATTTTCAAAGCCATTCCTCCAAAACCAAACCAAACATCACTGGGCCAGACTTAATTTATATCCCTATCACGAGAAGTACAAGACTGTGTTTCAGGCGCAATTTTGTTTTTAAAAAAGAAACCTTCACAAATGCATGTTAAAGCAAAGGACAAGGAGATGCTGTCATAAGCTACATGTATGAGTGATAAAAACTCCCTTAGGAACACAGGTGACCTGAGGCATCTCACCTAAGAGTTCTTATCACAAACACAAATAGTTGAAGCATTTGTACAGCCAAGCAGAACAACTGAACAGTAAAAGCTCTTGCTCACATGGTGTGGATGGTCTAATTTCGGTTGTTCAAAGTCAGGAAAGGCAGATGTTAGATCCCACCTCTATTTTTCTGGCATTGGTCCATGCCAAAGAAAGTACCATTGAAATGAAAACTGTGCCTCACTGAGTGGAATAAATTTTTGTTTGCATTTTCATTGTGTGTTAAATAAAAAATATGGGTGATAATGAAGATGACCGTAAGAATGTGTTTCTTTTTCTCTACATATGTGTTGTGTTTTGTTTTTTTTTTTTCCTTTGGCATTACAAATGTTTACCTAACTTACTTGAGCTGCTCTTTTGCAAGTTTTGCAATGATCCATGTAATAACAAATCTCCATTTGGGGACATTTTAAAAAGCACATACTTGAGCCAGCAAATCATAAGGATTCCACTGGAGATCAATGAGACTCTAGGCATTTTTTAAAGGAAAATTATCACCAAGAAATATCTCAACTGCTCTTTTGGGATTGTTGCAATCTAGTGTCTCAAAATAGCTGAATAGTAAATCCGTTCACATGTGGAGAAATTAATGCAGATGATGAGTTTAACTTTTGCCTTAAGAAGTTAAAATTTATTTGTTCTTCCCTTGTTTTTTTCTTCCACAGTACCCCAAAGCACACATAAACATAAAAAGCTCATGATCACTAATTTTTGCTTTTTTCAAGTTTCAAAATGGTTTGGGTCAGCGGAGAATAGAACAGCAAATTAAAACTTCGTGCTAGAAGTACAGCAAAATGTTTGCTGCTCTAACACGTAACAGAGCCTGCACCTGGGTGGCCATTAGTTTTCAGACTGATAGTTTTCAGTCTGGAGTTGATCTCAAGAAATTTGGAAGCCTTTCTCCTTAAGACAGCATTGGTTTGATTTTCCAAGATGTCCATACCTCCTAATTCCTATTTGAAAAATCCCTTTGGCATTTGGGAGGAAGAAGTGCATCTTCAAAATAAGATAAAAATAATAAAAAGTAATGAACCCCAGTCAATGCCTGTGGCATTCCTGATGCTGGTCTGGGTTTCCAGGATGAGTGTCTCTTCCAGGAGCAATCTGAAAAGATTCAAGCAGGCCTTCCAAAAGTGGTATACCCACAGAGCATCAACCCAAATCCACCATGTTTGGGACCTTACAGCTTGGTTCTAAAACTCTGCAGTGAATAAACAGGCAGCAAGCAATGTTGAACCAGCCTGCCCTAAGACAACCAAGAGCTCCACTCCTAGAACTGACTTTCCAGTAGATGCTGTGCTTTCCCAATCCTTCCAATGGTTTTCTTGCTCCAGTACTTGTCCAGAAAGGAAAGAGGCATTAAATTGTGTGTTTGAAAGAAGACTCTGATTTGCAGTCAAACACAGTTGTGATGGTAACTAACTGTCCCTACCCACCACGTGAGCAAGCTGAACATAGTGCAGACCCATGGCAGCTGGACCTTATTCTGGTGGCCACTTCTGGTATGAAAAGGTGACAGCTTTGCTCAGGAGACACTAACCTTTGTGCAAGGAGAAAGGGATTTTAAGATGGAGATGAGGAGAGAGGGAAAGGCTGGAGGGAATAGAACCTTTAAGGGAAAGGCTGAGGAAACACGACTCCTTGGCATCTGCACCATTGCCTGTCCCCCACACATCCCCTGCTAAAACGTGGAGGCCAGCACTCTAGAACATATGGGAAGGAGACAATCGGAGATCACCTCTGCAGCAACAGATTGACAAGCAGCAGGAAGCCAGAGAAACAGAAATGTAGAATACAGCACCTGTTTAAAACTGATCATCTGGAAAAATGCAGGCATTCACTCAGAGGCGAGCAGATGGGAAAGACATCCACAGCCTCTCAAAGGCAAGCCACTCAGGTATAAAATTCAAGATGCTTCATTATCGGCCCTCAGCCCAGAAAAACTCTTGGAAACGTATTGCCAAGGTTCCTATTTTTTTCCGATATTTATAGCCCCTCGGCCACATTTAACTTCCAGTTAATACAGGCAATAAATAATCATGTTTTACGCAGCAGTGAACACCACACACCCCCGAGTACCGGGTGGATTGTTTTACAGTGATTAACGTGACACAGCTGTTTCAGGAAAGGAAGTGAAGACTGACTTATCTGACTGAAACAGAACGGGGCAAGTGGGTGACAGCGTGACATACGCTCCCAGCTTTACGCAAGCTAATTAAAGATTGCCAGACAGGCAACCCTGTGCATGACATCTCCTTTTATTATTGCCTGTGACTGTGCAAGCTTCTCCTGCTCGCCTGTGTATTTCAAATTTCTTCCTGCTTCACTGCCTCTGTGACCACCCCGGCTACTGAATGTCATTTCAGCAAGCCATACAGGAACCTACTCCGCAGCAGTGAGGCAGCAAACATCCCTTCCATGAGGTACAATGAGATGATTTAGCACTAAGTATATTATTGGTTTCCCCTCAATGTTAAGTTTCAGCTGGCGAAGGGGAAGGCTCCAACTCAGGATTCCTTATTCCGGCTGCATTACCATCCCAAACTAGATTACTCATTTCTAAACACAGAATTAAGTAAAATTCATGTCTTAAAGCACATGTAAGGGAGATGAGATCACTGGGAAAAGCATCAATATAGAAACAAGATTAGAAGGGTGATAGGTGGCTAATAATTAGGTGAGTCAATTTGATTAGATGCATGAGAGTGCATAGTGCTTATTTTAATTTATGAAATAAAGCAAGGCAGGAAGGAATATTCTGGGCAAATACGCTACAGCAAGAGAGAAAAATAGCACAGATTTGGGGAAGGTGCCTATTGTGTTTTTTATAGTCTATTGTTCAGAAGTGAAGGAAAAGAACCAATTTTATCACTGTAAGAGGAGGCCTCTTTCTCTTCACTTCACTGCCACAAAAGCAGCTTCAAATTCAGCAATCTTAAGAACAGCTCACTCAGAAAAATAAATACAAATCTGTGGGATGATGCTACTGGGGTCACAAGAAGAAAGAAGATTTGGAACTGATTAAAGAAAGAATAGTATGAAAAACTAGGTTACGGCAGTGTGTTAAAAACCTTGTAAATAAAAGTTACAGCCTGCGTATGAGGTAGAGTGCCTCCATCTGAAGGAGCTGTTCTTTCACAGTGCAAGGCTCCCGGCGGGGCAGGCTGCAATAACCGTGTGCTCTGCCATGGGGCAGGGGCAGCCAGTGCATCCGCGTTTCACAGGCACACAGGATGAACGTTTCTAGCCACGGGTTTAGCTTATTCCTCAAAGGTCTGCAACCTCATGAAAGTTTTGTTCCCACTGGCTAGCAAGAAGGAATAAGCTAATTACTGTGACACTTACCGAAGAAGGAGGTGGTGGCTGGACTGCATAGGAGGGAGGTGGTGTGTCTGTTATTTCTGGTTCATCATGTTCACTTTCACTGTAGCATTCTGAGGCAGATATGGAAAATGAACAAAACCAAAGCGTTAGACAAACACTCGGTTGTTCCTCTCAGTGCTGTGTTAATCAAAGATCACCAAGTCAGATGTTCTGAGCTGAGGACCACACTATAACAAGTCAGTGTCTCCTACAGTGAAAACTAACCCATTTGTGGTATTGCTATGCTACTTCATGGCAACAATTTTTATTAAGTAAAAAAAAAAATGCTAATATGCTATGGCAGGAAACACTAGGTGGCAACACTCTAGATAGCTTCAAAAATAGGTTTGGGGTGGGTTTTTTTATCCTCCCTTTGCAGCCTTTAAAAGTAAGGCTGCATCATTTGTAGTGTAAGTTAGGAAGAACTGTTACATGCAGCAAATGATGTCCCCTAATCTGCATAACCAGGAAGTTTTCCTGGAGCTAGCTAGCACAAGGCATTGGTGTTTTGGCTGCAGTTTTGGAGAAAATAAATTGCTCGCATGGTGCTTTGGAAACCATGGAGCAGCCTCATGGTGGTCTTCTGTCACCACACAGTAACTCACACAGGCACAGCCTTGTGGTGTGCCGGTACATGTGCAGAGCTAGTTCTAAAAGTAAACACAGTACTCTAGGACTATACACTTATTGTTTGTTTGGTTTTGTTTTTTTTTTTTTAATAAAAAGCCAACAGAGCCTCAGTATCTCGACATGTGGCAGAGGCAGTCATGTTGTTATTTCTTTCAGCTACCTGTGTAGCAGGTGAAAGCATTTTCTCAGATGCTTTTAAAAAGTTGATTAAATGAAGTAATGATCATTGATACAATGAGAGAGAGAAAAGAAGAGGCGGCAAGTTGCTGGTTCCTATTCCTAGGGCCTGGCTGTAACCACTGGGCAAGATCACTTCCCTCTGTTAAATCTCCCAGCATGTGCCAGCCTTCCACATCCAACCTTTGCAGGAGCAAGTGCTTGCATCCTGCTCCGCACCACGTGTGAAGGGTGACACAGCTCATTCCCGCTCGACTGAGCTGGGAACATAAAAGGTTGCAAAGACAGACAAAGCTTAATGAGAACAACATGAGTGAGTGCTGTGGCTCAAGAGTAGAGGCTTCCTCTGTGGTCACCACAGGAACTAGCACCCTGCTAGCCTCTTCCTCCACCAGCTGCATGCAGCAGCTTGCGCTCTGGTCTCTCCAGTGGAAGCAACGTTCCATCTCTCTCCCCAAGTGGGTGAGGGTGGTTTGTGTTCTGGGAGTACTTTGTGAGAGCTGAGCTTCATGGGTTCACACCACTAGAATGCAGTGTGTTAGCATGGTCTCTGGGAAATCACCTGTGATTATCTCACCCTTTAACTACATTAATACCCCCACACTTTCTTTTTGTGCAGGTCATTTGGGAGGGTTTAGTGTGAGGGAAACAAAGTTTTAAGAGAAAAGCATTTTATACATGAGAGAAAGGTTTCTAAGGTGTTAAGAAAGTGGAGCTCACAGAGATTCATTACTTTTTCTTCCCATACTGTTTGCAGAATTACGGGGGGTTTAATAACGTAGCTGCTATTCTATTTACTGCAATATGTGCTAGCACATCTTCGTATAAAGGACTGAGACTGGCTGCAGTAGGGCCCATATCAAATTCTAAGGCTCTATTAATGCCTTCTTGAATAACTCTTAGTAAAGGGCTTCTTGTTTCTACAGCTCCCCTTTTAGGCACACTGAATATGTGAAAAAGAGTCAACAGCTGTTTCTGATACTCTAAACAGACAAAGGGGGCTGGGAGGTGTTAAAATGCATGAAAGTACATGAACACGCAAGAACTGCCATAACGAGAGCCAAGACCCTATTGAAGAGTTATGGTGTGTGATACAGAGCGGGGAACCAGGTCAGCAGGAACAGAAGTGACTGTGGATAATGACAGTGTTTTTCTGAAACGTAGCAATGCTTCTGCAAGGGCTCATCCACCCCGGCGTGTCAGTGGGGTGCTGACCCCACGCTCAGGGCAGTTGCTGAATACCCATGACAAAACACACATGGAAAGACAAGGAGCTGTTTGACACCAGAATCAGAGCACCTTTTTCTAAAGGGGAAATAAGGCCACCAGATTCAAAAGCTGAAGAAATCTTGGCTAAGTCATGTTTATTGCAGGGTAATTAGATAATGCGCTGCAGAGGTTATTGAGTGGATTATTTTGTATCTTTCTCTCATTTTTTTTAATTAATATTAGTGCTCTGACTCATTTTGAATTGTTTTATAATTCTCAACTCGGGTAACACAACTAATACTACATTTTTTGAGGCTTTAATAAAATAATTTGGTTTTATATATAGAATTTTTTCCATCGAACTCCTCCTTTGTGAAACATGGACAACATGATTGGACACTTCCTCCCCAAATACAATTACCATGCAGTCCTAGCAACATGGCCTAATGCTCCATATAGCCCTTTATCCTAATTATCTCAGACTGTTTTGATACAAAATTGTGTTCAAAGAGGACACAGGCATTTTGGAGGAATTTGGGGGTATGGGAATTTACAAGTTTCCTGACAAGAAATCAAGGGGTTGGACTAGATGACCTTTAAAGGTCCCTTCTAACTCAAAACATTCTATGATTCTATGAAATAAAGAGGAACCATGAACTGAAAACAGAGAAATTGATGAGACCTGCTGAATCTCCAGAAATCAGTGGTATCTATGTTTATCAGCCCAAAAGCTGCTTTTAATAGCAGACTATAAATGGAGGCAGAGTATAAATGGAGCCAGATCAGACTAATCAATAATGGAATCACATGTCCAAAGCCTGGACATAAACCACAACCTTATTCTGGGAAACAGCAGAACCATTTCAGTGCTTAGACAAAACAGGCTGCATCACCTAAGTGTTCATACTACAAAAACTCCCAGTTTCTTCTTCATAGTGGCAGCTGATTTGCAAGCTGAGCAGTTCTTAAAAAGCCACTGGGTACCAATACTCTAAAAATCAAGTATCAAAAGCCCAGAAGGTGACACATATCCCTCCCTCATCCCTGGTTTCCTAACAACACTACCCACAGTGCTTCTCATTCTAAACCAGCTCCCAGCACATGTCCTCACCAGCAACTTTTCCAAGCGGTCTGACAGGTAACTTGATTTGTCCTCTGCCCAGATTTGTGATTCAAGTGCACATATCTTCCCATCTAAAAGTTCTGTTAGGTCAGTGTGTGAATTAAGATGACAAATAAATTGCTAGGGAACTGTTAAAATTATTCATTCCGCAATGAACTCTTGAGCTTGGCTCTGAAGGAAATTGTACAGTACACCACTACCACCCCTCCCAATACTGCTATTGGTCTACACTGCACAAGATGTTCCCAAGCTAGTGAACTCCCAGGCCATGACACAGTTCCTGTAATATACCTTACCAGCTCAAAACCCAGAGTGGTACGGCTGTTTCTCTTCACACTTGGTAGGCTTAGCAAGACAGCAACCTGCTGGAAAGCAGTTACGCACCTCTTGCAAGATCACCGAGTGTCTCTCAGTTGGCACTTTCTCAACACTGTTTCTGTGATTACTCTTTGCTGTGTTAGTGTGGTTTCTCTGAGCTCAGTCAGTAGACTGACTCAAATTGACAATTTAAAAGAAAGAAAACAATATTTGGCCAAGCAAAAACTGTGAAGAACGTGATGCAGTTAGACACTGAAACCACCATTAGGAGCATACCTTCCTCGTTCTTTCCACTGGGTGCCTGAGGGTCTACAGCCATCCCCAGCTTACTTAGCCACCTGTGTTTGAAACAGAGGAAATACAGAGTTAGGGATACTTGCATACTATTTGAAAAGAGTTTTACCCCTTTCAGATGTATTCTACATCACCACATCTATTTTCATTAACGTGAAGACTAAATGTCAAAGTTTCTCTCTATTTCTTAGATCACCTTCTAGGAAGGCACCAGATACCTGAATACTAACTAATATTCCCTGTGGTAATTAGGACTAATTGCCTGGGACATCTTCTTTCCCTGATCCTGAACAAAGCACTACTGATGACCAAAGAGTTGCAAGGAAAAGTATGTGTGCTGTAACACAGGGTCAGTGGCTTACTCTTGCTCTTGAAGTGTTATCTTTCACCCGAGATGAAGAAAAAGGTGAAGGAGCAATAGGAGATGATGTCAGCTGCACTGGCCAAAGCTATTGCTGCACAGTCTAAGAATATAAGCCATTTAAAAACAGCCTTTCTGACCATTACATACTGCTTTCTTCAAGTCCTTGCGTACTTTTTTTTTAGTAAGTCTCACTTCCTGTCTTGCTAAAGCAAATAGCTTGAAAGCTACTAACAGGGTTGCGTGGGTTTTTTTCATTTCTCTTCCTAGGTAGCTACATTTTTCTATGGCTAGAAACAATCCCTAGATATACTTTTCTATATTGTGTTTGCCTGTAGGTCATTCAGATCTATCCAGGTTTTAAGAAAATAACTAAAAGAGCCCAAACTTTTCAGATCAAAATGCAAGGCCTAAATAGGGAATGTTTGAAGGGCAGGAATTAAGATTAATAACTCTGAAAAAACATTGTGTCTGATCTTGATTCCACTGAAGCAATGGGAAATTTGCTAGTAAGATCATTGTCAAAGTAACTGGATTTTTAGACTGCAGTATGAACAATAGAGCCACATAACAATTCAAGAAAACAGGATAATTTCTGTAAGAGTGGATTATTGACTTTCTTCTAACAGCTAATCATAACAATGATTTTTTAAATAAAAAAAGTTTAACAAAAGAAAAGGTTTGCTAAAAAATCCAGGACTTGATTAACCACAGTGATCAGACAGATCACTAGTAACCGTGTGCAACCGGCCAGGTAAATGCACGCAGCTAGCCAGCATGCGTTTACTTTTCACACGTGAATGACAACACAAATGCTTGCTAAATTAATGAAGCAAATGACCGAATTAGTAAATCCACTGTTGATTTAATAGATATATATGCATGAAGAGTTACAAAAGGTCATGACCTGTCGAGCATTTATGCACACCAGTAATTTGACACACGTGAATGCCCCAGTGAGTTTAGTGGAACCACTCACATGCATATGTATTTGCAGGACTGGAGCCAAGAGAACAGATGTCTTTTAGTCTGTTTTGACATATATATGAGTATGTGTGTACTTTGTGTATTAAATGCATGTATTTTATACTTTGCCAAGGAAAACATCATCAGTTACAATAGTGAGGAATTAATATTAGTGAAGTATAATGCAAGGTGCTCTAGTGCTAGCCTACCTAGCTTTAAGCTAAAATGAAATTTATCTGAGAAGTTTGAAGAAAATCATTCTGGGGGCATAAAAGCTGGGACACCTGCATATATTTCAATCACTCACTCACATGAGACTAAACATTTCAAAAGTGTCATTAAAACACTGAGAACTTCCAGCTAGGATCCAGACTGGCTGTTAGCACTCACTAATGTCTTCCATTAGCTCTAATTTTCATTTTCCTTCTCCCTACATCCTTCCCTATCCACCACAGTTCCTCTCTCTACAGAAATATTCCTGTCCAGCAGTGCCTCATGCTCAGTCATCCTCAGCCCATCTGCCTGAAGAACTTCTCACTCTTTTCAGGAGCTCTGGTAGGTAACGCAGTGATACAGAAACAGATGCTTATCTATCTATCTCCTCACTGGTACATTCTGGGCTGCTCTAAGTTGCCAAGGGTAACATATTCTTTCCATCTATATCTACTTGTATGCATCTACAGAGTACAGGCTTATGAATATATTACCTATGTACATATGCTACTAGTAGTATTTTACATTTCTGTTCTGTATCTATAGCCCTTTCAGAGGGTCACACACAACCTCTGACCTTTTTTGTTGTGGTAAATATAGGTGAGATCTCCTGTTTATAGAAGGAAAGAACAGTCAATACCCTATGAAGAATCTCACAAGGATCACCAGCAAAGCCATGATTAAAATCCAGACCTGACTATCATAGGAGCTCTCTTCCCATTTAAATTGTACTGCTTTTTATCCAGTACTTGGCCATTTAATGCAACAGCATTGTGAACCGACTGCAATCTGAAGAAAATTCACAAAGACGATATGAGATGTATCTAAATCAGCCAAAACTGGATCAATAGTAAATAGTATTTATTTCTGATAGTTCAGTGTTTCTGAAATGGCAGTATATGTATCCATTTTTATTTCTTGCATCAAAAACTACATGAATTAACTGTTGTTCTTACAGACATTTGTGGAAGGAAAATTTCTAATCTGTCATGAGGATCCTTTGACTGCAACATAGTTCGACACTAAAGTAAATGATTACTTACATTAAAGAAACACCCCGTTCTACCCCTTTAATCCTCCTTGTTAACTGACGTGCTACTCTGAAAGCAGTCACTATTGGATTTTAGTCCTAGATTACTTCTGGACAAAACCCTATTACTCTTTTCCCTCTCTTTCACTTCTTCCCTCACTTCTCCCAAGGTGATGAACTTGCTATCAAATCTTTGCACCTTTCTAAATGAAAGGGATTTACACCTTCAAATGTTAGGAAGACTAGTATCAAAATCAGGCTAAAAATATGATTCTGATTTCAGCTGTCATTAGTGAACAAATAGCAGTATTTTCTTCCTATGCAATGACCAGAAAACAAAATATACTCAGTAATTCCCCAAATAACTTTGTCAACAACCGCTTGACAATGAGAGAATGAAATTTCAAGGCGTGTTCTCAGGCATGAGATGGATGAAACATGGGCAGCTTCTCCTACTTACGTGTTCATTTCCAGAACATTTTCTGCTGCAAAATAAAATGTCTTGATCTGTGGGTGGCTGATCTTAATAGCACTTTAAGAAAAGAAAAATAGAAGAGATATGAAAAAAACTAGTTTACATAAGAAAAAAACCAGCTGAATGAATTATTTTAAAATATTTATTCATTCCACTATATTAATCCAGATGAGTTTATCCATCCATATAACTCTTTCCTTAAAATTCTAGCCTATTTTTAGCTTATTTCCTAGGCCACACATTATTCAGAGGGTATAAACTACAGGAACTAAAAAGCAAGGAATGAAGAATAAAACAAAGACCTTCATTAAGCCACTACATAATTCAGTTGTGTGCCCACATCTTGAATACTGTGTGCGGCTTTGCTTTCCCCAGCTCAGGAAAGCATAGTAAACTTGGAAAAATTTCAGAGAAAGCACCAGGAGTAACCCAAGTTATGGAACAGCTTTCATGAGTGATTAATCAGGCTAAGACCCTACAGCATGGAAAACTGATTGTTGAGGAAAGGGGAGTATGATACCATAAAACTGGAAGTGGCACACGGCAGGTGAATAGGGGCTGACTCTTCACTGTCTTTTCCAGGACAAGTTTTAGGAGGCACCAAAGAGGCAACTAGGTGTCAGGTTTGAAACAAACAAAATGGAGGGAGTACTCTCACGACCTCCAGTAGTCAACTTTTGGGTCTCTGCTTCAGACTACTCTTTAGTTGAATATCCACCAGTATGACTTTTCAGAGTATTTTCTTTTCCTAAAACATAGTCTCTGATCTTGAGACTGTGTGGCTCCTCTCTTTTGTTTCTTGTTTGGTGACTCTGTCCTGTGGAAGCACACACTGTTTGATGGGGCCCCAGCAGCCCCAGCTGCTCCTCTCAGTTCTCCTAACTTACCCCATCCCAAATAAGTGATAAGCACATGTTTTCCTCCCAGTCACTGACAACCAACAGCTGCAGAAGTGAAGAGAAATATTTTCTCATGGTCCTGTACAGTGTGACTCAATATTTCTGCTGAGAAAATGAAACGGAGCTCCCCATATTCAAAATAGCTGCTCCCTTTCTTTGGAGGAATCAAGCCCACAGGTAGTCTCAAGAACACTTACAGCTAATATCAGCATGAAACCTGAACAGAAGAATGAAGGCTTTCTCTTGAGGAACAGAATAAAACCCATGCTGAGCCTTTTAACTCTGAACAGCAGCAACACCCCTCCAAACCTTTGAAGTGTACTCAGAAGCAGCTGCAAGTCAATGCTGCATTTGGAGTTTGAAGAGAATATGCATACCCTGCTAAAAAAATTTTTATTCCCTGCAAAATTAGAGACTTCAAGTACAGCCCAAGCTCAGTTGCACCACAGCAGCCTAAAGAATAGTCTCGACTTGGAGGAAAGCAGCATTACTTGCACCACTGTTGACCTCTCCATCTAAGAGAAGGTATCGAAGATAGACTATCATTTACTCATAATCAGTGAACAAAGTAAAAAAAAAAACAGTTGGCATACTGATCTATTTTTTTATTTCTAGATTTAGCAGAGCACATCTGGCAGAGAATTTTCAAAAATATTTTTGCAATATGGTTTTCTTTCAGTACATCAATTAATATCTCATTATTTATACAACACAGAATAGCTCCCCACAGCTTCATTGTCAGGCACTACTGAGATTCTATTCTTTGTAAAAATCATGCAAAACTGGGGCAAGAGATAAACTTACTGCTTTTTTTTGCATTCAGTTGCTCGGTCCACACTGAAGTCTGGAAGTCTGATAAATCCTTCTGCTTTCTCAGCCTGCAATTAAAAAAAAAAAAAGGAAAAAGAAAAAAATCACTACATCAACCAGCTAGTAAACTACCAGACTTCAATGCTCAAAGACATTCCACATGCAAGTGCTTGTTTTTGACAGCTTTTTATAGTGTGAAAATATATGCTTATCACCATGGGGACAGATTAACACCCGATGTTTTGGCTGATATTTGGGAACAAGAAATATTCCTATACCACCTACTATTTGTGTAAGTCCTGGATGCCAGAAAGTCACCACTCCAAGTGGCAGAGTGTGAGCATAGGATTTGTTGTACACTTCTAAATATCAAAATGCCTGAAAAAGGAAGGATTCTCAACTCCTACAACAGTGCTGAGACAGATTCTCTCTCATCATCTCAAAGCATTTATGTAAGTGCACCCTTATCAAAGATTCAGGATTAAGTCATAAGTATAGTCCAGAGACTGAAATTGGCAAGGGCAAAAGTTAGGTTTGGAACAAACCAGGAGCAAAAACAGCAGGAAGATGGAGGAACCCAGTCCCTTTGCAGCCAGCACACAACTTCTGTCTACAAAGACACCAGACACTCTTTCTGAATAGACCATGGAAAACAAAACTACTGAACCTCAGCTCTAAAAACAGAAGCCTCTCAAAAGATTCAGATCACATAAAAGAGGATGAATAAGGGTTATATCATCTCTTCAGGTCTGGATGTTACATACAATCTCAAAGGAGCATTTCTTCCATTAGAAAGCATGCTTGCGTGTTACACGTGTGTAACAGCAACATATATAATGACATATGCATATTTGAAAAATACATGTCTATAGTGACAGGAATTGAAAAGTTACCCAAAATGATCCAAGGGAGTGATTGGAGAACTGTCCCCTGGGTAACTGTAACATGGACCATTCTGTAGGGTCACCATGTACTCCCGCACGTTAGCAAGAGAGAGGTGATACTGGCTGCTCCCATGCCAGGAGATGAAATAGTGCAAGGCATGGTCCCATGCAGCTGAGCTCAGTTGTTAAACACTACGAACCAGCCTCAGATGGCTTTGGCCATGCAGCTATCGCTCCCCTCAGAAGTTTGCAGGCCTGGTTCAGGAGACAGCAAAAGTACACTGTTTAGAAGCAGTCACCCACTTCTGGATGGGAGAGGATTTACAAAGCGTTGACATCTCTGTTCCAGGTCAGCTGGACTCTGCATCAGAAAGCGGATCCAGCAAAACTGAAGTTGCCAATTAGCCTCAAATCCCGGGTTTTGCTGCCTGCAACTGAAACATCTTCCTTTGCTACGTCTATCTACATTTACGTGATTAGCCACTTGCAGGAGTTAGGTGGATGTGTCGATCTGCTTGAAGGTCAGGAGGCCCTACAGAGGGATCTGGACAGGCTGGATCAATGGGTCAAAGCAAATGTTATGAGGTTTAACAAGGCCAAGTGCTGGGTCCTGCGCTTGGGTCACAACAATCCCATGCAATATTCCAGGCTTGGGAAAAAGTGGCTGGAAAGCTGCCCATTAGAAAAGGACCTGGGGGTGTTGGTCGACAGCCAGCTGAGTATGAGCCAGCAGTGTGCCCAGGTGGCCAAGAAGGCCAACGGCACCCTGGCTGCTATCAGAAATAGTGTGGCCAGCAGGACCAGGGCAGTGATCGTCCCCCTGTACTCAACACTAGTGAGGCCACACCTTGAATACTGTGCCCAGTTTTGGGCCCTTCACTTCAAGGAGGACATGGAGATGCTGTAGCATGTCCAAAGAAGAGCAACAAAGCTTGTAAAGGGTCTAGAGAACAAGAGTTATGAGGAGCAGCTGAGAAAGCTGGGTTGTTTAGTCTGAAGAAAAGGAGGCTGAGGGGAGACTTTATCACTCTGTACATCTACCTGAAAGGAGATCGTAGCAAGGTGGGATCAGTCTGTTCTCCCAAGTAACAAGTAATAGGACAAGAGGAAATGGCTTCAAGTTGCACCAGGGGAGATTTAGGTTGGATATTAGAAAAAAATTATTTACACAAAGGGTTGTAAAGCACTATAGCAGGCTGCCCAGAGTGGTGGTGGAGTCCCCATCCCTGGAAGTATTTAAAAGATGTGTAGATGAGGTGCTTCAGAACATGGTTTAGTGACGAACTGACAGTGTGGGGTGAGTGATTGGACTTGATGGTCTTAAGGTCTCTCCCAACCAAAACAATTCTGTGATTCTCTAACAAGACCAGGACTCCTCATAAGAGGAGCAGTAATGTAGATAAAAGTCTGTAGCACGTAATGTCAGGAAAAACTACTCTCCAAAATTCAGCAAGTGTTCATTCCTGAATCACTTTTTTGCTACTTCCATCCCTTATCCCTGGGCACATTAAAATTCTGAAAACGTACACTGAGTTAAAGCAGGTAAAATACACACAACAATTACAAAGACAGAGGATAAATGAAGATGAGTGACAGCATCTGAAGTCACATTATGCATGAATATGAAGAGACTATAAAAAGATGTTCATCGAGACAAGTCTTTGAGCTTTAAATGCTTGGAAATATGAATTTCTGAGAATTGAAATATGGATACAGAATGGATATTTCAGTGGGTGGCTTCCCCACACCTCTGCATATCTGTTCTTTGGTATACAATACATCATGGCATAACCATCATTCCTGCAGTTTACATGTATTAAATATTCATATGAGATGTTTATATTTTGCATCTTCACCAGTAAATGGATTTACCTGCTGCAGGACAGGGGGAAAAAAAAAAAGGCAGCAGTGGAAGGTATTTTTTTTTTGTTACTTTTTTCTTTCAGAACAGAAGAAAAAATAGTGTTTATCATCATCTGGGCCAAAAAAAAATTTAATTTTGCAACATGGTTTCATTTGTACCAAAAAGTGCTCATTTGCTATTGTGGGTGTTTAACTTTCTCTGATTATATTTGTATATTATATTTGTACTATATTAGAGCCTGGCTTGGGGAGCTTTTGTTTCCATTCCACAGGTTGGAATTTAGTGAGACTAAACTCATTAAGATAAAATAACAATTAACTAAAGAAAAAAAAGTTACAAGACTTTTTTTAGAAGTCTTTCTTTTTTTCAAATGTATATTTCAATCAATCAGTCCTTAAGCTAGTATTGCCATCCCAGATCCATAGTATACCACGTATGTAGGGATGAGCAGATGAGTATGGGTGAGTAAAGGAGAAGCTCTATTCGTGGGCTGCACTGAGCTAGAGAATGTACTGTCCTACATTTCTGCACTAAAAAGAGTGGTCCCTTGCTAGACCAAGCGCAGCAAGAACACTGAAAATCCTGTTTGGTTCCCAAGACCAGTCTAAGAACAGCAGAGACCAACCTTAAAAAAGCGGTTTATGAGGTACCAAAACCATTATTACACACATTACTGGATGAGAAACTTATACAGTGACAACAGTGACATTTGTTTCTCTGAATTATTAATCAATATACTCAGTTTAAAAAAAATAGAGATGCAGAAGACCCCATGTGAAGGAATACACCCAGGTGCTTTCTCACCCATACACCAATAAATCTATGGCTTAAGCTCGTAAGCCATCAGGTGAGTGAGCGAGTGACTGGGGTCTGGGACAGGTTGGCCTTATACTTTGCAAATGCAATCAGAGCTCAGCTAGTTTTATCTATTGATGCAGTAGCCTTTGGTCTAGAATGTACCCTATAAATTGCTTAAGGTGCTACACAAGCACTCATGAGGTGATTGAGTTCATGTGATGCCATTAGATAAGTTACTGTCTCTACCATCAATGTGTACAAACATTTGAGCATTTGGACTTTGTTTTGGACTAGTGAATGATCAGGACTCTGTAAGCCAGTGTGGGGACCCTCATCTGGGGTGCTCCCACCCATGTGGACATGGAACTTGGACTTGAACTACTGACATAGCCAATAAGCATCTAAATTAGAGGAATACCCTTTAAATTGCTAAGGAAAATAGGTCTGCAGGCTTTTGTTTCAGTAATTTACATTTACCAGTTTTCCAGCAGAGAAATCTCCAGACTTCTTAGGCTGTATTTGGCATGTTTCAGTTGGTAAGAGATCGTGTTCAATGCATTCACATTTTATATTACTTCCGTCAGTGATTTAACGTGTGTTCATTTATATGAAAAGTTTGATGTTTCACTTTATGTATGAGTGAAAGGAAGGAGGATAAAGGTGGGATTTTTTTTTTTATGCATTCTTGGTGCACATCTCAGATTTGCCATCTATATAAAAGAAAACAAGAGGTTGATGGGTATGCAGTTGCATAATTACCAGAAAAAAGGAAGAAAAAAAGGAAACAAAATCATAACAGTAAAACCTTATGAGTGTTATTACAGTCAGCAAATAGAATTCAAAAAAACCACTAGGAACAGAACATGTGGAAGTAATTTTTTTTTTTTTGTCATTCCTGGAATAAAAATGACAATTTAAAACATTAAAAGTTTATGGAAGTCCTAAATGTTTTCTTTTCTCTGAAATGTTATCTTCAACGTGACTTTAAGCATGCTGTTATTTAACTCACACATTTCACTCAAACTTCCTTCAGATTTTATTGCAATACTGTAAAATAGCCCTAAAAACTTCAGATTAAAAGAACCTTGACCTGTTTCCTATTTAATCAGAACATTTAAAAGAAGCTTTTGTGGGTTTTATGCAAGTTAGCCTAACATATAAATCTACACTTTTTGCAATGCCTGATTGTAGGAAAGTAATTTCAATCATAACAACAGTCTCTGCAAATGCTTAGGGCAAAAAAGAAAGTAACCACTTTTTCAGAGAAAAAGCATTTCACTAAAAAAAAAAGAAAAAAATCAAACGTTTATGAAATGCAATGCATTAATCCAAAGAGGCTAATGTCCTTTTTATCTTGCATCAATACATTGTCTAAATGTTGTGTCTTTGGAAGATTTAGTAAATCATTTAGTAGATCTTTTTCAATATTTAAAGTGAACGACATAGTGCAGAAAGATTTTCAAAAATAGCATGGTAAAGTGAAAAATTCTAGTTATTGTGGAACAGCTCCGATCTGCAATTACTCCTCCTGGCTTCATCACAGTGTTTCAGCGCTGCCCTGAGAAAACTCTGTGAATGTTGGAGGAGCATTTCAGTCCTCAAGCCTTTTTTAGTTTTTTTTTTCCTCTCTGCCAAGTACATCTATAGAACTGTGAATAATTTGTGTAAGATATTGCACCAGAGGTCCCCAAAGCCCTCAGCACAATTGGCCAACATCAATGACTTTTTATCATTTAGGTAAGCAGCTTCTATAACTCAAAGGTGAAAGGTTTCTCTTTTAAAAGACTGCAATTATACAGCTCCTGGCAAAGCTGTTGTAGTGAGGACCAATTTAAATGCAGTGAACAGGGGAAAAAAACTCGAAGATAAATAGTGACAGTAGATCACAGCCTGCAACCCTTTGATTTTATATATATTTTTTTTTCAGCTGAATCCCCATGACAACCATCGTTAACACATCCTGCAAAAGCGTATTTCAAATGTACTTGGAAAACCAGCTGAGCTATCCCAAAGACCCACAAGACAGAGGCATTTAGTCCTCTGTCCTTTTCCAGCCAAAACTACCCAACACAGTTGCAACAAGTGCAATGAGCCAGAAACCTGGGATTACACATGACAATCTTGCCCCTCCACCCCTCTGCCTGTGCAGGAGTACTGATACCCTCCAGGGTTTCAGTGTGAGAACTAAAACTTCCAAAGGGGGAGGCAGGTACACACACAGTCCTCTTCACACACTTGTCTCCAAGGCAGCTGCCTATAGAGAGCAGTTCTCAAAACAGGGAACCGAACGCTAACAAAGGGCGGTTCTCCAAGGAGCCTGCTGTTCCTGAATGCACCCAGAAAGTCTGACTGTTCAGATCCTTTTTCTGACATTTCCATTTCAAAACCAATCCTTCTGCATCTCTTCCCAGTCCAAACAGCTTCCCCTCCCCAGACTCAGGGCATGTCCACACTGCAAACAGAAGTTTACCTGCCTCGTGTAGTATTCATGTTTCATAGAAAGAGGTTCCAGGGCAGTCTACCCAAGCCTGCTGAGACCACTGGGGCCCTAACTTCACCACTCCCAGTACCTCAGCTAGCCAGCTGAAGACTAGTTTGGATTTGCCAGCGTACTCTGGTTTCCTTTCAGTGAAGGAGAAGCTTGACTCTAGGGATGTCTGATCTGCTATTGCTTACCCTTCTCAGCATTTTATTTTTTCTCTTTTGAGCTGAGGCATTCACAATGTATTTTATGTGAAATTGAAGGAACTAGCATCTATCTGCATATGTCACCACAAGTGCCCTGTATCGCCTCCCCCAATCTGCCTCATGTGAAAAGCCCAGAACTGGAGTGGCTTGAAGACAAATTAAATCACAGTGACAGAAACATCCAGATCTTTGGAGGCACCCAAAGACAGACTTCACCAAGAACATGGTGTCAGCTGAGGTTACCTACCCAAATCTGGGAAAATTAACATCCCTGTATAAATTCCACCCACTCCATATTTCTCCATCTCCATTAGGAAAAAAGGTTAGGTCCAGCACCCTGTTGCTATGCTACAGTTGCCAGTGTCTGCTTGACAGCAGTTTCCACACAGCCATTAACAAAACACACTCATTTCTCATGAGAACAAAACTCGTCAGGCAGAGCTACAGGCAGCCTCAGCCCCCGCTCTTCCACCACCACCTTTTGCCTCAGCCTCTATAAGAGGGCCAGCATGGGATGCCTCAGGCATGTGAGGAGGACGACAACGACTCTTTCAACACAAGTATGAACTTAAAATTCCGTGAACTTAAAACTCCGTGGGACTGAGGATTAACTCCACTGAAGGCAGTGGAAGTGCAAGCAGTATTAAAGCCTGGCCAGATAGTAAAAAGAAATATCAAGCAAGCAAGTGAATTTGTCACCACTATTTCAGCTTCATCTGTCTAGAGACAAAAATAACTGTGAAAATACCACAGGCCTAACTGATCTCAGATATGACTCTGAGCATGGTTCTGGTCTCATAAATCTAGGTAAGCCAATCTTAGCAAAGGACACCTCCTCTCCTTCCCACACCCTGTAGTTACTGCCACACTGCAAACATTGCCTCTCTCTACAGTTACGCAGAGGCTGCACTTGAAGTTGCCCAAAGAAATCTCAATTTTTTAACATAAAATAGTGTGCAAGAGTCAGCAGAAGTTGAAAGCAAAGAGTTGCTACTAGCTAGTGTCTTTACAAGAAGAACTAGAATAGGTGAGAAGTCAGAGCTGTCATAAGCCAACAGTATTTTGAAGCTCTTTAGAGCATATGAAATAAATTGGAACGATGCTGCCACCTGTTCTTCAGCCTCATTCATTTTGGGGCAGTCTGTGACAGCCAGAAAGCATGCACAGATTAAAATGTTGAGTTCACCCAAGAGATGAATGCTGTCTAGGAACACTGGGATCAGCATGACCATGGCTTCTCTGGATCCTGAGAGCAGAATTTAGCCACACCACAAAAACTAAAGGAGGTGGAGGACTTTGCACCATCCCCACACTCCTTCTCTTCCCTGAATGCAAACTTTGCCTAGTCTTGCCTCGTTTTATTTCATACCAGCTTGATTACTCCTCAGAATAATTAATTTCTGACACTTCCCATGTCTAAAAGGCACATCAGCCAGCCAGCAACTGCTTGGCCAGAAGTACAACTGCAAGCAGTGGTTTAGAACAGCCAATGTTAATAAGGGGTTGCAGGGTATTAATGCCACTGACGAGTATATCTGCCAGGCCACATCTTTCAAGCACAGATATTGCAAGCATTGGGAAAACAAAGCCTTTTATTTATCTTTTTTTTTTTCCTACTTCTCATATATCTCTTTCTCTCATGCACATATTTGACTTGTTCTTGAAAAGAAGCTAAATCAGACTACCACAATGCCACAGAAAACAACAGCCCAAGACCAGCAGAGTTATTTTCACTTTTCTCCCAAAACGAATAGCTAATACCGTCTTTAAATGCCACTCAATGCTTTTATTCTTTTAAAAAACATTGTACCCACAACTGAAGGGATAATGTGAAAAACTTCTTTACATGAGTAAAATTTTGTTTAGGGTTTTAGGGGTTTTTTACGGTTTAAACCATTTTATTTGTCCCTTGAAACAACAAGAATTTTAATGGTGATTACTGCAATAGAAATAAACAAGTAGAAACAATCCAGATTGCATTTAATTTCCTAAAATGTTCTAAGAATTAATAAGGGTTTCTTTAATCTCTCTTTCTTTTCATGGGCCTGAGACATGCTGATTTCCAGAACAGCCCATTTGCATTTAGGAAACTCGATGCCCATCCACACTGAAACTGGTGAGTTTCAACCTATGTTGTTGCTAGCATTCCCTAATCCTCTGCACACCCCAGTTCTGGGCTCTGTCAGTTCATCACTTGAATGTGATAGGAGCTTTCTTAGAGGTAGCTGTGCAAGAGAGCAAAGTGAAGGGAATAATTTTGTCTGAATCTTCCTAGGACAGGCAAGACACCCTTCCCTGTTCGATCAAGCCAAGCTGTAGCAAACAGCCCAGAGTAAAGACCACTGTTCCCTAGTACTCACTGATTCTTTGCACTCACCCATAACCTTTCAATAAGAGCTACTCTGGTTTTTTCACTATGTCTCACCCATCCCACTTTTTTCAGTTTTTAATTCCTAGTTCTTCAGTTGATTACAGAAAGTCAGGGCCTGCTGTTCTTTGTCTCAGACTATTTCCCACTCACACTGTAAGTGGAGTAGGCTGCTGGGCTGGATCAGCTAGAGGAGAATCACTATCTATACTGGTTGTCCCGAGGAAAGATCATCCTCTGAACATAAAGATGGACCTTGAATTCAAAACATTGTATTTTCCTGCAGAACTGACTGTCAGCATTGACTCATCAGAGTAGGATTTTAAAAATCAGCAGAACATGAGAACCTTTAATTGCAATGCTCTGGATGAGACATCAGCAAGACCAGGAGTAAAAACATCACCAACTCACAGTGCCCATACCTGCAAACCTACCAGTGCAAACTGGGGGGGGGGAGCAGGGTGGCAGGGAGAGCAATCAAATAAACAGATTAATGTCAGCGTGGAAGGGGATGGAGACAGAAGCGGGAGAGAAACTTCTTAAAATTAAACTGATTAGAAGTGAAGAAGAGTTCCTGTTTTGGGTCTTGATAGCCCAACCCAGGAAAGCCTTTCCCAAATTCACATGCCACCAGCACTTGCAAAAAGCAGCTCTTTAAAGGGCAAGACAACAAGTTAACCTTTCACAAGTACTTACTGAACTAGAAAACACATAGTTTTCTGCATGTTTCACATTCACATAGACACTTCTCCGATTACAAGAAATGTCTGGGCTGAGAAATAAACCCAGTCATTTGTACATCTCCAGGGTGCATTTATATTGTGACCCCAGCTGCTCTTCTCTCGGTCCCAGCAGATGCTGTTTGTCCGGCACCCAAAGCTGGATGGACACTGTACTTACCAGCTGACTGCTGTACCAATACAGCGATGACTCCTTCAGCACACACCAGAACTTCTTCCATTTGTTGCCAATGAAAGCTCCCTTTTCCTTCTTTTTGTAGAGCCATCCTTGGCAATCAGCTTGCCCCAGCTCTTTACACGATATCCTCCGACGGCTCATTATAAAGAACCCTGCGACATTAAAAATACAATGTTCTGCTTGTTTAAAACTGCATTACCAGGAAAGGTGTTGCTGCCAATTAAAGATATCAGCCATACTTAGCAATCTCAGCAAGTCATCCAAGCATATCTTAAAATATACTTAGAAGTCGTTCAGTTTTATAATGGCTGTGACAGTAACACAGACAGATTTGAAAGGGCATTCTGATGTGCAGAAACAAAATAGTAAGCGATAGATAATGCAGACACTGGTTAATACTTAGATAACCGTACACGAATTTTTTGTAAATTAAAAATATATCCTTTGAACCTTTTAAGAGAAGCATGCATATATTTCTCTTCACACAGCTGCACTGAAAATAATATATCAATTTAAATCAGCTAGAGAAAACTATTATGCCAAGTACATGAAAATCGCTAATGTGTGTGTGTGTATGTGCAGGCAGCTGATTCTACCTCACTGATTTCCAGCTTTGATTCTATTAACATACCACAAGGATTTAGCCCAAAGGAACAGCCCGTTGTCATTTTTCTCAGAATCGGTGCAAGAATCAGTGGAGTTAAAAAGCAGTCTTCCACCAGCTGAGTAGCAGTATAAAATCCTCACCCTCCCAAGAATAAGACATACTAAGAAAATAACAAAAGAGGAACCCAGAAGAGAAAAGAAAAAACAATCTCACATTACCTTGACTTTTCTTTTTTGTCTTCTGACGCAAGGGAACCTGTAAGAAATGCAGGAAGGAAAGAAAAGAGGAAATTTCAGATTGTGTTGCAACATTTGTGTAGAAAGGGGAGGGGGAAGTTAGAGAAGGACGTGGTGGTGATGCTAGTGGTATATGCAGGATGGAAACACATAACCCACTCACTGCTGAAGGGATGTTAGTAGCTGAAGCATAAAATGTGTTAATTAAAATTGATGTATATCTAGTTGAGCAAGAGCAAACGTAACTATTATACACGTGTCTATCTACCAGTGCTTCCTGTTTCACACCCACGGGCAGCTTCTACTTTGCTACGTTTGCTGAATTCTATTCTGTGTTCAGAAGTTAAAAAAAAAAGTTAGATCTCCAACATTTTAATGCTTCATTACACTCCACGAGGAAGATTTACAAACATGAGACTAAAAATACATGCCAGGTGTTTGATTGTCCTTTAGCTTATTCTAAGAATTCCTGAAAAAGAAAAAATTTCCATTCGTCTTTTTTTTTTATTTAGTGCAGAGAATGCACTTCCCTCTATACAAGAGTTTCATAATAAAGAGTTTCTTTAAAAAAATAAAATTTAAAAAAATCATGCAAACCTGGCAGATTATCCAAACAATAAAATATAAATATGCCAGAAGTTTTCTGTGCCATATATGAGTTTTAGTCACTGCAAACATAACACAATTGAATTACATTTACTCATTTTTAGTCTTAAAATTCGTCCCACATAAACACATAGAAAATGAAACCAAAACAGAAGACCACAGACTGAAAAAGAGGTCATTAGAAATGTAAAGGTCTGACTGTTGGAGTAAATTCTCCCCAGACCGGCGGGTTGGTCGTGTGATTGGGGACAAAGCATTTGACTTCTCTTTGCCTCAACCTTTCCATCTCTAGCATGGGAGCAAAAGCATTCACCTTTTTCTTTTTTGAGGAAGGTTTTGAAGCCTCCGGATGACAAATGCTGGATAAGGTAACATATGATTTAATATGCTCGGCCACAACGTTGCTATACAAAGCCGGTAGCTACCCGATCCACTGCAGAGCTACACTAAGAACATTCCTAATGCAGCCCCTCTGCCTACTCAGACAGCTTTTCAGGAAAACAAAACCCCATTTCATACATTCTTGAAGAATTTGATGGTTATTCTTACAGGTGAACTAAAGGTGAGTGAAGTTACACGATCTGGAAACAGCAACAGAAGAGACCACTGCCACTAGCACTTAGAAGAGCTAGAACTTCCTCTAACCAGTGATCTTTGCAGCATGTATCAGAGTGCAGAATTGCTCAACGCAGCTGTGTACTTATCTGGTGCCTATTTAAAAGACCTGAACAACACACAGTTGGGAGGCTTTACCAAGAATGAATAATCCCATACTCCTGCTTAACCATCACGTATTCTTTTCACTTTTTTCCCTTTTTTCTTTTTCCTTTTTAATGCTACCACTGCCTCCCTCTCTCTCTCAGACTATTCTCCATGACAACAGACAGAGAAAAGCAATGAGAAAACACATCAGTTCTGTTAGAGACTCCACTATTTCCCCATCCTATAAGGGCTGCCCTTTGTGTCCTCATTCCAAATGAAGTAATGCCCTATTTAGGACACGTAGAACTAATATACTGCCTCAGTGAATCAATGGGTCACATGGTCATACTAATTACTTTCCTTTAGAGGTATTCAAAGTGGTATTAAGAAAAATAAACATAAATCAGCTCTCTTTTTGCACAAAAACTATGTAGTGGGGTAATGTCACATCTTTGCCATGATACTACAGTGGGGTTATTTCACCTTTAACCAACATAAAGATGTACAAGAAGAGCAGTACTGGGACAGGATGTGGCTCTCTGTAAACAACGGAGGAAAAAGTAGATCTTTCCACTAACCTTATTGATAATATAAAGCAAAATAACATAGTCTATTGTTTCCCTGTCAAGAAAGGATTAACATTCATATTATGTAAAGCATCTGTTAGAGCCCACTTTATACATAGACTGATGAAAAAACTGATGACCTAGTAAGAGTCTGGGGTAGCAAAAAGAATCTGCAAATGTGCATTTATTACTCAGTGGCAATGATGGCATCCTGCTGCAAGTTGACAGGAGTGATAAATCCCCATATCTTCCTATTTTGTGGGAGGAGTTGGAAAATTAATGGAGGAAGGAAGGGCAGTTTCCCCAGTCAGCCCTGCATTTAGTTTGCCTGGATAAAATTAGTGATAAATCTGTAATAAAATCATCGCTGAGTGAGATATTGGGAATCAAGATAAATTTCTGGTTGTCTTTCCCATTATTCCTGAAAACTGAAGTAAATTTTCCACAAATTAATCCTAAATCTGGAATTCAGCAACTTTAAAATGTTTTTAGTGCTGTTCAGAAGCCTAGCATCATCTTATAAAAAAATAATCTGTTTTGCTCTGCGCAAGAGAAACGTCTAATCCCAGATTGCAGCACTGAAGTCCAGCATTATTTGCAAAACTGCCTTCCCAAATTTTCTTGAATTATGAGTAAAAAAAGCAACCTCTTTCTCCAAAGCATCAGCGTTTAGAGCCAGATAGATATTTTATAAAATAAACAACCAGTTTTCAGTAAAAATACTTTCATCTTTGACCAACAGAAAACCACTTATTTAAGTGGATCTAACACAAAATTCATAAAATACCTCACCAACAGGATTTGGATTCTGTTTTCCACAAAAATACTGAAACAGGCTGCCCAGAGAGGTTGTGGAGTCTCCTTCTCTGGAGACTTTCAAAATCTTCCTGGACAAGTTCCTGTGCAACCTGATCTAGGCGAACCTGCTTTGTCAGGGGGTTGGACTAGGTGATCCCCAGAGGTCCTTTCCAACCCCTACTAGTCTGTGATTCTCTGATGCTGTGCAGCCTGCTCACTTCCTCCCGTATCTCCTTCACTTACAGCATAGCTCCTTCATGACAGCACGTCTCCTGCAGACAAGAGGGCCATATCTCCTGGCCTCAGAGAGAGATCCCTGGCACTTCCTGCAGCCTGGGACTTGGAGGGCTGCATCCAGCATCTGAAGCTCAGTCTGTATGGAAGCCTCTGCCCTAGCAGAGACAGCTGTTCCTCATCTGTTGGGGAAACAGCCCTATCACCACCATGCCTAAAGACTTAAAGCAGCACAATTTCAGTTGAGGCCCCCTTACTTCACCCCTTCTTCACACCCTGTTGCACAAACTACTGGGTCTGCTGGCTGTGCTTTGAGCCTGACTCTTAGGTACATCCCTCCTGAAGATTGTTTGACCCTCCCTGATCAGAGGGAGTTGTGTCAAAGACCCCAAGCACCCTGGGTCAAGGGCAGCTTATCACACTGAGTAGAAGCTGCTAGAGCTTCCTCAAGCCCACACTCTTGTGGCTCCCCTTACCTTGTCCTTGCCTGACAGCAAGGATTTACAAATATATGTCACGGAGGCATGTTTCCAGCCTCCCTTGCAAGTGGGTGGCCTTAAGCAATCATCACTGGGAACCAAACTTGGGTGGGCAGCATCCCCTTGGGGAGCTGCCAGGAGCAGTTGAAAATGGGGGATGCTTCTGCCTGGAGACTGCGGGACTTGGAGACTGCGGGACTTGGAGACTGCGGGACTTGGAGACTGCGGGACTTGGAGACTGCGGGACTTGGAGACTGCGGGACTTGGAGACTGCGGGACTTGGAGACTGCGGGACTTGGAGACTGCGGGACTTGGAGACTGCGGGACTTGGAGACTGCGGGACTTGGAGACTGCGGGACTTGGAGACTGCGGGACTTGGAGACTGCGGGACTTGGAGACTGCGGGACTTGGAGACTGCGGGACTTGGAGACTGCGGGACTTGGAGACTGCGGGACTTGGAGACTGCGGGACTTGGAGACTGCAAACTCCCCAGGAGAAAAAAAATGGGGTGAAATACGTGTATGAGGCTATTCCAGGGGAAAGAAAAAAAAAACATTCTACAAGGAAAATGGGGGGCATTGGGCTGATACTGAAGACCAGACTTCGTGTCTCATGAAGTTTGACTCACAATGCATGAGTCTGAGAAGGCCCCAAAGGCAGCTATGAACAACAGTTCTTCTTCTACAGAGCTGTATTTTCCTTAATCTTCTCAAAGGTTAGACAGATGTGTGGCTAAGAAAATCTTTTGCTAAGTTCATGTGTCCTAAGTTAATGCTTTCTCATCTGTTGAGTGTAGGCCCATGTGATAGATTTCATTTCGCCCTAAAGCAGAATTGGGGCAGCCTGTGGCAACCTCACTACTTGGCCTGGCCCATAAGCAACATCCAGTTGAGATATTAATGTTGTCCAGAGTCTTCTGTGATTACACGGACACGACCCTAATACATAACCTTTTCAACTGATCAGTTACTCTGGCATTACTTCAATTATACTTACAAGAGCGTTGCCATCAGCTTCCATGAATGGTTTCAAAGCTTAGTGGGAAAGCTGTCAAAAGAGAAAGTTTTGTTCACTTAAGTTCTGTATTGTCTTTTCACATATCACAAGTCTTGACAGTAGAGTAAAAAAACTGTGTTAATACACTTTGACCTGCCAACTTTACCCTTTCCACTCCACCCACCCCCTCAAAAGAAGACCTTTTCCAAAGATAATGCTCTGGAATGTAACCTGATTTTACAGATTTAGAGGTCAACCAGTCATAAGGAACACTAAGTCAAAGCTATCTAAGTTTTTCTATGAAAGAAACAGAATAAAATTCATGGACATTGTGGAGGGGTTGCTTTTGTTTGGTTGGTTTGGAATTTTGGGGATGAGGTTAGGAAATGAATAGAGAATAAATAAGTAAAACCGAGGGCAGTTTGTTTTTGAAAGAAATCTATAAGATTTTGATTTAAGTTTGGCTGAGCTATTCTCAGTGTGTTCTGGGAATTCTAATTAGTTTATATGCCCACTTTCCAGAATGAGATGAGATCTCATACTGGACCACCTGCTCTATAATGAGTTGCAGGTTTTTTTCTTTTGGAGGGCAGAATCTGTGCGGTCCAACAGCAGATTTCATTTGGTGTACACAACAAAGTCAACTCCGTACATGATTTTCCTTTGGCTGGGTGATGAAAGAATCAGTGCCATGTATGAGATTAAAGAAAACATACCAACTCCTTAGTGCCAGCAAAGTTCCTATAAAACTCACCCCTCTGCCTATGAAAGGATAATTCAGTGAAATGGGAGAGGATACAAGACTGTTGAAGTGAGCAAGAAAGAATTTCCAGAAATACAGCCATACTTCATAAGAATTTCTAACAAGAAGTTTTGCCTGTTACTAAAACTGGTATTTTAAGATATGTGCCAATCCTCGTACATAATATTTGTTTTAGTTTGAAAATAAAGTCTTAAAACAGAAAATAAAAACCCACCTACTGGCTTCCAGCAATTTCAAACCAAAAATAGAAAGGCAAACAAATACATGTTTTTCTGGCTTCCAACTGTTTCTGTTCAACAATAGAAAGAAACGCTTTCTATAAGTGGCTCAATTTAAAGTAATATCATGATGAGGAGAGATGCTATGGCAAGTAATTTCAAGGATGTTTAGAAATCATAGTTAGTATAAACAAGCAGAGGAAACACCTTTAGTTATACAAGCAAATTAGCATTGAGCCTCAAATACCGAACCAGAAAGCAAGGGAATAGCAGACTGAATTATAGTAATTATTGTGACATGTGGCCTTTTTCCTGTCATTTCTTCATTTCATGTGAAGGGGAGGGAGGGTGGTGTGTAATTATACGGACTGCACAGATTTGAATCAGCTGTGGTAGCAGGGGCAAGAGAAGTGTTAGTTAACTGGCAAGGAAACGTTTCTGCCTGCATGCATTGTGCCAATGGAGCTGAAATGGACTTCAGCAGAACCTTCTCAGTGACTTGAACTCAAACTTTTGTTTAGTTTCCAGCCACTGGATAAGCAGTCTTTGAGCCAGCGTCCAATTTTCAAAAGCAGCACAGTATTCTGTCTCATTCTAGTTAAGAGTATAATTTATTATTCCCTGTGCAAAGAAAGGTACATTAAAAAAAAAAGTTTTAAAATCACAGATTCACTGCAGAAACAACTCTCATACACATAACCTGAGTTTATATCTCCTAAGTAAACCCAATATGAGTGAGATTAATTACACTGTGAAATAGCATTATGATTTTTTTATCTGCTAAACTGTACCCAACTGTCTCAAACCTAACATTTCAGAAGGGCATAACCTGTTTATCTCTGCACTACAGTAATACAAGTGCTTCCTTTCAATTTTCTGTAGATGCATTGTGGGAAACCATCTATCCTTTCTAAACAGACAGGTGAATCAGGAGAAGGAGCTGGATAAACATGGCCACTTGAGTAGAGCTAGTCAGTACCCACATTACTGGGTGGTCCAGCATCAATCTTCAGGGGCTGTCTCTGGGAACTATAGCCCCCCCACCCCCCAATATTCCCATCCTAGACACCGCAGTTAGTATGAGCTGTGCCCTTCACACGCCCTCTGTGCGATGGTAGGTGTCCACACCATGGCATCCAGGAGTGTGCCCAGGGATGGTGGTTTTGCTGGCAGAAGAGCTTCCCAGCCTGCAAAAGCTACACCTGATCTTGGGACCTTGGCAAGCCAGCAAGAGATTAGTAGGAAAGAACACCTGAGTTCATGTCCCAATTCCTAACTGGAACAGCTGCAGCAGAAGACTTGTCCCAGACCACCTCATTTCATAGCACTCGGAGCACAATATTGCAGACTGGAGACACCCATGCATACAAATATCCTTGTCCTGACTTCAGTGGACATTGAATTTGAAGCTGGGTCTCACCTCCAGAGGTGTGCCCTAAGCACCAAAGTGAGTATGTGGGATTCCAGCCCTCTTCCTAAGGCTCTCCATTTGCAATGAATAAGATTTAGGGACAGAAGGAGAGTGAAATCCTCCAGCTTACAGATTAAGGCACCCACGTGGAAAAGGTGCTTCAGGATTGCAGTCTGCTGCAATAGATGTTCAATTCACTAAAACTGCAAAGGGGAACAAACCAAAGAGAGAAAATAAAACAAGCCTCAGTGAAACCTCTCCCAGTTGAAATGGCTTTGTAAAGGAGAAAACAAAGTTGAATTTTTCACTTACTGGAGGATAAAATATAATGGACCTACTGGATAAAAGCAAAAGGGATGGATTTATATTATCCGTTTGTAAACCAAACCTACATTTCTTTGGCTTTTCTTTGAGGTGTCCAAAACTACTCATTTAATTTCATAATGAATTTAATATGTCAAAAGTGTTTCCAGCTGAAAGATTTCTAATTCAAGTTTTTAAGGGTTTTTTAATTTGGATTCCACAACTGAGCTATAAATATCAGTTTGCATAGATTTATTAGTCCCACTTCACTCTTGCCCTTTGAAGAAGAGTAATAAACAAGTAGGTACGTGAGTAATAGCTGATGCAACAAATGTGGAAACACAGCAAGTGACTTATCAGAAATATCTTGCAATAATTTCCATTTGTCTACATCATCTCTTCTGAAATAAATATATCGATTAAAGTTCAAAGGAAAAAACAACACCCAAACACTGAGGTTCCGATGAATCTAACTGCAAAAAGCAACATTAATTCATTAGTAATATTTCTCTTGTGGAAGTAAAATTCCACAAGGCCTGATGCTGTCTCTTACCGGTTACAAGCTACAGTGAATATGTCGATCTGCAATGATATTGGTGTAAGCCTGCCAGACATGCCTTCCAGCCATCCCTCAGATGACGTCCAGACTGGGCATACACCTTCCTGCTTCTGAGCAAAATATTTGAGAAATGTAACATGACTCAAACTATTTGTGTTGCAGAAGCACCCAAAATGCACATAGCTCAATTCTTGTTCAGATGGCATTGACACAAACTACTGAAAAAAAAAAAAATTCTCCTTTACCAAGCACCAAGTCAGGGCAGTAAAACAACCTTGAAAATAAGCTTTTTGCCTTTGTTCTGTTTATGTTTCTCACACTGGTCAACAGCTTTAACCTCTCTGCTTGCCTTCTGTTTATTTGGCTGCCTGCAACAATCTGCACTTCAATGGGCAATGAATTGACAGATGATATGAAACTAGTGATAGTGCTACAAAAATGTTCCTAAAAAAAAAAAAAAAATCAATGATTACTTAATCACATGTCTCACCAGGCATTAGGAATAGCATTGCCCCAAATTATAGCAGTGCTTCAAGCACTGTCCTGAGGCAAGGAGTCAGCCTTACATAATAATCCTAAATTATCACATTACCCCTAACTGGGGTTCTTGCAGCCATGCAGGGGAAAAAGAGTGACAGTGATTGTAAGCTCATAATTGTACTTCGGGTTACCAGACATCAATTTAATCTGACAAAACCTTACCATTAACTACTAATTAATCAGATCTAGTCAGTTACTTAACTGGTTAATTAGCTATCTAAATTGACTATCTTGCTTGTATAGGGAGTTTCTTGATTTGCAGATTTTCTCTCATTTACAGGCTCACCAGGCAAGTTGGATATTAAGCTGGTGCTTCATCACAGTGCAATGATAGACAGACATTCACGAAAGTTCACCAACCATCCCACCCCGGTGGCGTCCCACCCACCTTGGTCCCCATGACTTCACGTTTCAAATTACAGATTCACCGTCTGCATTGCAAAGAAGTAGTCCAGTAAAGGATAATCATAAGACATAATTGTCCAAGTATACCTTCACCTTTGGCCACAATGGATAAATTTAAGTTTGTTAAATAAAAATTACCCCTTGAAAAGCTAAAAGGGTTCTTATCACAGGCCTAGCAGCAAGAAACTGCATTCATCACATTATAATACCATTGGTTAGAAACTTATTTTCAAATGCATTTGAAATGATTCAATCCCCTCACCTGCAAGCAATTCAAAAAGACAGCTACTGACTCCCTTTAGGAGAGGACCAGGAAAAACTGGAATAAAGTTCACTGCTCCTGTCTCGGAGACAGAAAGTGTCTGGAGACATCACCCTCCTTGGATCATGGCCAGGTCCCGTCAGTCCAGCTGGAAAGCCCAAGAGCAGCAGGTTACAGGCGTTGACAGCTCTGAGCAAGCAGTTGCAGGAGCCCACACTCACTGCCTCCGGGAGGAGAGGGGCTGGAAAGAAGGAAGAGGTTCAACAGAAGAGAAACGCTCCAGCTGCCTCTGGGGCCTCAGAGACAAAAACAAGAAATAAAAATACCATGCATACTGAAGTGTGTCTGCCCCAAATGTAAGTCTGCATGCAGAGTCCTTATAGTGTGGAGCTAATTCCTAGTGCTAGTATATTTGAAGGACAAGGAAGAGTTTGCAGAAACATAAGCACAGTGCTGCAATTACTGCTGCCTCCCAGGTGGCTCTTTTGCTGTGGCAGGCAATAAAAGCAGGCAAAGTTAGGTTGGCTTCAGAAATGGATGAAGAGTTAGTGCAGTTAAGGGATAAGGAAATATTCCAGGTCTAAGGAAGCTCTTCCCTGGTGTTTCCATCTCTTCCAAAGATGCACAGTTCTTTGCTAGCACAGAAGATGAAATGCTGAGAAGAGGCAGGAAAAAAATGCCCAAAAACTATAGCTAGCCCCTTCTGAGACAACAATCTAAGGGGTTTCTCTTGAAGTAAGTCCCTTGCAAAAAAGATACAGATGAGGGGAGGGAGACCATCATTCCCTTCTCTGTTTTTTCAGACCAGCCATTCAGCAAATGAGGGAATGATGCAAGGTCTGGCATCTAAAGAGAGAATGAGGGGGATGTTTCCCTCCAGCACAAAGGCGCAGAACCACTGCACTAATCATAAACAGAGATCATCGCATTGACTGAGACATCCTCACTGGAAGGCAGTTCTAACAAACATTTGCTGTCAAAACATTGCAGAAGGTTTTATGCATCCAATGGAAGGTAGAAATTGAAAAAAATTAATCATGGCAATAAGCTGCTGCAAAACTTTTTGTGAATTTGGAGGACAAAGTTCAGAGGAAAAAAAGAAAGAGAAAAGGTATTGTCATTAAAAAGGAACAGATTTCCTAAAATAAGACTAATCAAAAAAATTTCTGCCAGACAGAGCTGACATGGGGATGCTGTCTGGCACTCCCTGACTTCCAGCTCTGCCCAACACCATTTCAAGAATAAACTGACAAACTGATTTCAGAGCCCTTTACCCAGCAAAACACAGTGGCATTTTCCTTTTGGAGAATTTTTACTATTTCCTCTTCAGTGGTTATTGGGATGAAAACCTGCCTTGGAGGCAGAAGTCCTCCGGGTGGAGAATAATCTGCCTGCAGCACTGCCAGGCTGCCCAGAGGGGACTACTTGATTTAAGACAGCAAAGCCAAGGCTAGAGCAGAAGCTGACCAGTGCTACCTATGTTTACAGCTGCTCTCCAGAGCAGTCTGGATATTTTCTCCCATGCACAAAAAAAACCAGTTCCTTGAGCAATATATCCTGAGCTGCCATCCTGACAAGACATGTAAGAAGGAAATTCAGTCCCATTACAACTGCCACCACTGCAATGTAATACGTCAGAATAACTGGAGTACAATTTTCGCTCCTGCATTTGAGAACAAAAGGCCACAAAAAGTTGCTACTGTTTGAACTCTCCGAAGCTTAGATGTGAATCCTCTCTTTTCTTCCTCTCAGGCAATATTCATTATACCAACAACATTATCCAGAAGGCCAGTGTTCACGCTTCCAGAAAAATGTCAAGAGAAGAGGTTTTAGAAAGTAAAGAAAATCGTTATGCAGTGATTATAAGGATGAAGTAAGAAAGAAATTGCTGGGCGACTTGCTGTTTCTTCCACCAAAGACTTCATCACATTCACAAAGTTCAAAAGAAACAGAAGTCTTGAAAGTCCTGTTTGATTCTTCATTAAAAGGTCAGGAGCACTGAAGAGTTTATCTTCCTTCCGCCCTTCACTGTACACAAAGTACTTGCACAGTACTCTAACGTCACCTCTGCAATAGAGCAATCTCAGTGAGGCAAGATGTAGCAATGGCAAACCGCCTCGGCATGTTGCACTGGAGGATAGTGGAACTGCTCCTGCACTACAGTGTAGTCAGCCATAGAGACTTGCATGCGGTCTTCTTTTTTCTGTGGGTGAAAGGCATTTCCCCAGGAACAAGAGAATGGAGAAAACTGGATTGCTAACATCAGAGCTGCTCCAGAGAAATTTAGCGAGCACCCATTCCTCAATTCAACATCCAAGTCCACATGCTACTATATAGCATAGAGATTTTCCAAGGTCCAGGACAGGCAAGCCAGCAAGCTAGGCAGGCAACTGGGAGCCCAGTGCTGTTCTCAGTACATCTGACTTAGACCAGATACGGACTGCTGAGGGGCAGAAGTCACCTCTAGGGTAAAAGCTGAAAGATATGAGGAGAAGGTGCTCTTAGAAATGCTTTACCCTGGAAATACAGTTTAATCATCAGTGACTTTCCTGCTTCCAGACTATTTCAGCAGTAGATTTGGGTTTTTTTTAATCACATTAATTTTTATTATCTATTCAAATTTCCACCAGCGATCTGTGCTTTGACTTGTGCTTGCAATGAGCAAGAGAAGAAAGCCTGCTTCACCACACAAAAAGAGCATAGTAAGAAATGTCTTCTAAAAGGTATCCTCCCACCAGTGTGAAAAGGGGGCCTTATCCAAGACGGGCACCATAACAAGCTGGTTGGCCCTGAGAGCTGAAATAAACTCAGGAAAAAAAAATACTACTGGTTACAAAAGATTGCTGCAGTACCTTTCTGCAGCCATCAGTGCCTCTAGGCATTCAGGATTTACTATGATTCTTGTTGTTTAAACACTATAGCCTTTGCCAGAACATCTGCACACAGGAGTAAATTATTGAAGATGACTATTTACTGCTCCTGCAAATGCAGATCTGACTGTATCGGACATTTGCTCCTTGAATCTTGCAGAAATGAACACTTTTCCTTGCTTCTTTTCTGTGGGGTTGCCCTCTACTGTAGTAAAATCTGAAAGGAAAGCAGTGAGTATTTTTCTAAAGGAGAAGGGAATATAGTGAAACTATTTACATAAAACTGAAAACTGAACTTTCTTTCACAGGAACAATTTCCAGGTTTTCTTAGAAGATCTCAATTTTGTGTTATGACATAAGCTGTATTTTACTAAATTTTTCCCTTAAATTCCACCATATTATGGCTCTCCCAATACTATACAAGGTTAAGTCACTGTCTGTCTCTATCCTTTTTCTTCTAAGGAGATACTCTCTCTCTTTGCTTTTCTTCTAAACCAGTTCTCAGATGGTTATGTCCTTTTATATTTAGTTGTGGGTATTCCAATACAGAGTACCTCCATTTTTTAAATTAATTCTTATACAAATATCTTTCAAGTTTTACATAAGAAAAGCAAACAGACATAAAAACTTTTAGACTTCCCAGTGATAAAAAATACTATTAAAGACAAATAAAATTAGTATTCTCAACTACTTAATAAGAATGTAATAACTCACAGTAATCACAGCCTCAATAGTTACTCTTATGATGCTCTTTAAATAATTTTAAATTGTTACTTCAGCTTTCCCTTTCTTGTCATGTGCCATTTTGCCAATAAAAAAATTTGAAAACAAAACCCCCATGGTAATAATAATTAACAAGAAGCAAATGCTTGGAGAAAGGCAACCCCATGTTTGGTATTTCCCTTTGCAGCACAGCTGTAATTTATACCAGGTAAAGAGTCTGCGGCTAACATAAAAGTTTGAAACACCTGTAATTTAAATTGCCTCAGTTTAAATCAACTTGCTTGATGACACAACTTTCACCACACACTTTTTCTCACAGAGGAAGGAATGGTGTATTTGTCTTCCTCGCTGATCTCTCAGGCCGTACTCACGTAAGTGCCACGACGCATCCTGTGTCTGTTGGCAGCTAGATAGCTTCTCATGCCTTCTGACCAGATTCTGTAAATTAGCACGGGTTTTTTGCAAACATTTTCAAGCACAATGATGTTGTAATACTCTTGTCCTGTTAAAGTCATGGAAAAGGTTGGAAGGATTGAAAGATCATAAAACAATGTGGATACAACTCCTCTAGGCACATCACTGGCAGATTGAAATACTACCTCATGAAGAGTGATGATGCTTTTTAGACACATGAGCATGCCCAGAAAACACCTCAGAGAGCACACAGAGCTCCGCAGGAAACATCTGAATGCAAAAGTCCTACGCAATACCAGTAAGCACTTTGTCTTTCTGGGCAAGAGTTCTTACTGTTTATTCCACCTTCATTTTTTTAGGGATAAAGAAATATCTTGAAGAAAGATTAAATGTGAACAAGCTAAGCAACACACTTAAATGACTTTAACGAGACAATGTGATCACCTTAAATCCCATCAACTAATGTGTTTGATTACACTAAGGAGTTAACAGCATAATCACAACCACAGAAGATATCTCATCTTCAAGCTGTCATTAGTTCTATTTTTCACTTCTCTTCCACAGAGAATCTCAGAGAAAACAAAGTTTTCATTTAAAAAAATTCCTCTCTCCAGAGATTTTAAAACAGAAAATATAACAAACTTTGTCAAAAAAATACATCCTTGAAGAAAAAGTCTTGCTTTCTTACCATGAAAAAAATAAAGGGAACTGTTTTCATCTAAAAACAAAAATTAGATAAACAATCTAACAACTAACTTTCTATTTAGAGCAAACCGAAATTTTTTCTGAGGTATTTTTTTACAATATTAGTTCCTTTATTTCATTAAGCTTTCCTTTTACTGAAACTTATAGCCCAACATAGGATGACAGATACATTAAGTAGGATCAAAACACAATATCATATCTAAATTTCATTATGTTCTGATTTTAAAATACTTATTTTTTTCGAATTCTATTACAATCCTTAAATTTCAACTTTATAACTTACATACAATTGAGCAGTAATATAAATTTCACCCAAATTCATAAGGTTGGCACAAGAAACCCATGTCTCCTGAAATGGATAGACTTTTGACCATCAGTCTGTGATTCGTTGAGATCAATTGAGGAAGAAAAAAAAATCCAAGCTTCTCCAAACAAGAAAATCAAACTACTCCAGAGGACTCACTCTCAAAATGTTTGCATTGCTGTTATCTAAAATGCCTGCCACTCCAGAGCTTAAGCCCCAATTCTTAGCAGAGGAAAGTGAGCTGACCACAAGCATTAGCATAAAAGAATGCTGAAATGTTGAGTTCAAGCTGGCCAAGGCTGAAACTCCACATGGCTTTGTAAGTCAGGTCAGAAGGCTGAGCAGCTGTTCAAACTGGATGTCAGTCAAGTTTTCAGCACATTTCATAATGTGTTGCATGTGCAACCAGAATGTTCCTACTGTGTCACTTCATTGAAAGTGAAAGAAGGGGAAGCAGTAGTGGAGAAAAGATACGAAGTCTAACTGAGCACCCAATGTCCTTGCACATCTGCAAGGACGTTGTGCAAATATAGTATCATATGATATAGTATAAGGTAATATTACGGCCCAAAAGTAGGAGAAAAATAGTTAAGCATGCTGAGTAGCTGTCTCTAAAGGTGTCCAAAGGTTTCCAGTCAGGAGACAAACAGGCTAGAATGCAACCGCCACCTGAAACTAGATCTCATCAGAAATCATCAAAGTGGAGGAACTGGAAAAAGCCCTACAGACTCAGCCATTAACCAATACAAGACCAAGATATCTCTTCTGTGGTTGCAGAAACCCAACATTGGGGTTAAGTTGCTGTGATTCACTGTGTTTCTAGGATTATATCTTCACAACGCATCTTTACTGGAAACACAGTCTATGTTGAGCACAAACACATCCAGAACACAGAAAACTGCTGGAGGATCTTGCTTGCCCCTGCAATAGCGTGTACTATGTAGCACTTTAGATTACAGCTTCAGTCTTCATCTCAGCAGGAGAAAAAGTGCTTTAACTGCTCTGGTAGAGCATTTGGGTGCAAGACGCAAGACTACAGATAGACACAAGACAAAAATCACACCTGAAAAGAACTGCTCCAGTACACTAAATTGCTAGTAAATAAATAAATTAATAATAATAATAATAAATATTTTCCCCCATTCCACACCCCTTCCCTCCCCTCTCAATTCCCTGTTTTGCTCTTAACCGAAGAGATTTTCACCAGTTTGGGAAGTGCTACATCCTACTTACTACAAACATCTTCACACTGTTGCTTTCTGAGAAAATTTGACTATTTGACATCATCTCCATTCTCCTTGCACTTTGTGAGATCCACACCAATCATTTAAAGACTGTATTAGGGAGCTACAGAAAGCTCAAAGACATAAGCAAGTTACTGCATGTCAACTCAGACATATTAACTATGAAAGAGATTTAAAATGAACTGAATTGCCTAGCAGTTGCATTTTAAGAGAAAATATGCACAATTAATGTGACTCAGCTGGTACGGTGTTTTGATGGTGCTTATACCCAGAAGCTGTTCCTGGAAGAACATTATAGGCTTGGATGTATCAAAGAATAAGAGCATGAGTTCTCCTGAGACCTGGCAAGGTGGGGGGGGGCAAGGATAATGAAGCAGCTACACGATGTAACAAAGCAGGTAATTACCAAAAAAAGCCTGCCCAGGGACAAGAAGGCCAATAGCATCCTGGCTTGTATCGGAAATAGTGGGACCGGCAGAAGGAGAGAAGAAGGACCCCTGTACTCAGCACTGGCGAGGCTGCACGTTGAATACTGTGTTCAGTTTCAGGCCCTTCAGTCCAAGAAGGACGTTAAGGTGCTGGAGTGTGTCCAAAGAAGGGCAACAAAGCCTGTGAATGGTCTAGAGAACAAGAGTTATGACGAGTGGCTGAGGGAACTGGGTTGTTTAGTCTGGAGAAAAGGAGACTGAGGGGAGACCTTATTGCTTTCTACAACTACCTGAAAGGAGGTTGTAGAGAGGGGGGTTTTGGTCTCTTCTCCCATGTAACTAGTGACAGGGCAAAAGGAAATGGCCTTAAGTTGCACCAGGGGAGATCAAGGTTAGATATCAGGAAAAATTTCTTTACAGAGAGGGTTGTGAAGCATTGGAACAGGCTGCCCAGGGAGGTGGTGGAGTCCCCGTCCCTGGAAGTGTTTAAAAGACTGTAGATATGGCGCTGAGGGACGTTGTTTAGGGACCCTGGCAGTGCAGGGTGAATGGTTGGATTCCATGATCTTAAAGGTCTCTTTCAACCAAATTGTGATTCTGTGAAAATTATGTAATGCATTACAACCCAAAATATTGTTGAAGAAACAATTCTAAATTATTAGCAATAGGAATTGCAGTATGTTTTTTACCATTGTAACAAACCATGTGTCAAGTACTGAAGAAACATGGAAGAAATTAAAAGGTAACTCTGATCCTGGAAGCTTCCAGTTTAATACAGAATATAACAGGATGATATAGACAGGAATCAGATGAAGTCCAAGAAAACAGTGAGACAACAGTCATCAGGATCATATGTTGGGTCTCAGCATTCCTGAGGTCAGACGTTGTCAAGGTTTGTATTAGTGTCATAGCAAGTGGCTTTGAAAAATAGTAAGATACAATGCATCCAAATGTTTGTAAAACTAAGAGAAGGATCCCAGGGACCTCAAAATGAGTGTTAAGGCTCAGTATGTTTGACATTGCCCAGAAGTGTAAATAAATAGGCTGGGAGATTCAAAGAAGCAGAGTAAGAAAATTATCTTACTCACTGCAAGGTAATATCTGAATTGATATGAGATGGTGAAATTACTTTTGTCAAGGACAGAAAATAGGAGATTTCAGTAAATGTGACATGAGATAATGACAACTTGGACGACAGTTTACTTCTGTGTATGGAGAGTGAAGATTTAAAACACTAAAACATAGCTTGGAAATAAGGACATAGACAATTGAAGAAAGCACTTGGACCATAATGTCATTGTCAGTAATGAGTAAGGATGATTTAAGAGAGGCAGAAGTTGATCATGCTGGATCCAACTAAAGACATATCAGAAAGACAGGCCAAACTCTACATTTGGTCAGCAAAAAGAAAACTCAGTGTTATAGGAGCAGATCTGCCCTTCATAGGAGGAGAAGCCATGCTGATGTTTGTGAATAAAATTACTCAGGCACGCGGTGCAGAGGAAAAGTGGATCAGAGAATAGGATCTTTTAGTAGACAATAGACAGTATTTTGGAGTATGCCAGGATCTTCTGAAAGGCAATTTCTAAGCGTGTCTCAGAAAACGGGTGGAGAACCATTTGGCAGACAGAATCACAGACAGTGAGGTTTTAAGAACAGATTTTCAGATAAAATTAAAGGTAAGTGCCAGGATAAAATTATGGCAGAGAACAAAGGTTTCTGTTAGCTGATTGTATTTAATAGAAGAAGTTAAAACACACTAGCTGAGAAGAGAGAGAAAAGCTAGAGGAGGTTCTGGGGAAAAGCAAGGGAAAGGTAAGGGAGTCAAAGGAGGAGCACTTTACCCAGATGAGGAAGCTATACCTGCAGAAGAAGCAGCAGTTAAAGAAGTAGTAGGTGAGGCAAAGCCATGTCATTATATTGATTTCCACCACCACCACTCCACCCCTTGAAAGCAATCTGAAAGACCTGCTAGGAGAGGAAAGAGAAAAGAGCACAGGGATAACTTGAAAGAGTATGGACAGAGAAAGCCCTGACTCAGCTAAGCCAGAGGTAGGAGATAAAGGAGGACAGACCCACTCATTGTGGCAGAAGAATTTAGTGTATTCATGGGACTTATGCCAGAGAAGCCCGATAGCAAAAGCAAAAGAAGCAGACACTGAAGGGCAGCTAGCCTCTAACTTGCTAGGAAAGAGAAGTGAAGAATTAGAGGGTAGAGGAAGCTGCAAAAGGGAACTGTTTTTAGAAATGTATGTCACCAAGGCACGACCACAGTGCACACACATAGGCACTTTGAGGAGCTATGCCTTTAACTGCATGTACTGCTTTTCAGAAAAATCCTTAAGAGACAGAGTAGCAGCTCTGCTTCATCTGAGAGGGAAATCGAGATGCAGAATGGGGTGATAGGCATAGTTTCATATACAACATTATCTCAGTGCCCACGTCCCTTTTCAGTGATTGTGTAACCACCCTCAGTACAATTTCCTTAGCTATAAGTAATGCATCAGGCAGGACACTTTCTCCAGGCCCATAAACAGTACTTGGTGCAGTAGCAGGCGGTTGAGCAACAGTTCCACACACAAAAGTAGTGCAACTATTCAACATGGCATCTAGTGACACAGCTGTCTCCCTGGGTTACTACTCCCGCCTCAGGATCCAACACCAACTGAGAATCTGCTAGGACCTCCACATGACAAGCTAATTAGCAGCAGGCTGCACATCCGTAGCATTTAGTCAAGCAAATGCACAATACTGTTGTCTGTACAGAGTCCTACTGCTGCGTCTTTATCCAAACCAGTCCTCATCCTATTCACCCACAACCACGTCACTCAGTTTAGCCAGATTATGTGGGAGTGTGGAAGGGGGGAAGGATTTAGGGGGCAAGGGAAAACCTCTCAAATTAACAAGGACAAAACAGAGCGCATCTTCAACTGTGGAAGCTCTTCAGCCTATGTTGGCTTGATGCTTTCCCCAGCCTCCTTGCAGGGACTGAACAGATGCTGGTGGAGAGTGTGCCATGCTAAGCATAAAGCACCCAGCTGCTGTACCCACTCGGGAAAACACATTCAAAAAAAGTGAGATTGTAAATGCTGTTTTCTGGCCACTGGACAGCCCTGAAAGAAAGCAGGTGTCCCAGTATGCATGGGCACAAGTAGCAAGCAGCTTGCACAAATAGTTCACATGAACATTAACAGCCTGGCATTAATGGTTCTTGTCATTTATAGAGGGAAACGGAGCGTTCTGTCACCGTGTTCAATTCTGGCTCTGGTACGGGTGCCATTGCAAAGCACGCTTTTGCAGACAGTATGCATTTTAATGTGCCCTTTCACTTTTTCCATCTCGGAAACCAGTATGACTTTCCAATGGAAAGCAGGGGGTGGAAAGCAGTGTGCGAGGAGCCACTCTGCTTTGAGGAGCAGACCACTCTTCCAGGGGCATTGGCGAGGCAGCACCTTGGTCAGAGTCAAAGAGATGCAGTGTTTGAAATCAGAGAGCTTCAACATCCCTGACCCGAGGCACACGGCCCCTGCCATGCCACAGGATTTCCACCTATGAAATCGTGTGCGGTTTTGTCATCAGATTCAGTACCAAGAGAGGGTCATGATGGGAGTCTCTTCTTCCCAGAGAGGCACTTTTTGCCTCCAGAAAGGATAAAAATTTCACCACAGGGGAAGGTACAGAAAGGCCATTTCTCTCTCCTTTATGAATTTTCACAAACCATTAAACACTGGCATATCTGGCAGACAGGAAAACCCTGCTGAACTGAACTGCAGTTCCTGAGCACGGACAATAAACCTTCCAAGAAATCCAGTTAATAAAGTTGAGCCCAGGAAAGAAAGACATTACCTTATACTCCAAAAAGGACTTGTTGGAAACAAGTGAATTATTAAACAAGCTGTTAATCTCAGCTTTCACCAGAGGCATAGCTTGTTGAGGAAAACTCGATTCCAAAGATGCAGTCACAGTTCTGATTTTTCTGTTTCAGTGCTAAGGACAGATTTCAATTCCAGCTGTCCTTCCGTTCATGGTATGGGTAAGCCCATTCACATAGTAATTTTGCTGTGTCTTTACTCACATGATTTCATGTCTACAAGAAAAATATTAAAATTAATGTACTTTAACATTATTTTCACGTTAAATCCAGAAATCAGTCCACTCAGTGCTGTCATCACAGCCCATTACAGTCTGTCCCCATTGCACCATAAATACTCTTTACATGATACTAGATTTGCATATTTTTCTCTGGCAACCTAAAATCAATAAAGGAATTGCTTCCATTTCCATATTACACACTTGCCTTCACAAATATCCAATTTACATGAAACACTCATGACTGGACTGTCAACCCTGTTCTTTGATGGATCCTAAAACCTAACTGAATTAAACTTGTCCAAAGTAGGGATTATACACATACATGCTGTCACTTGTCCTCACTCCACAAACTCCATTATTTCTAATCATTTCATTATTTTTAAGTAATCCATTTGCATTTTTTAACTAAAAGGGGGGGGAGATGGGGGGATGGGAAGGGAAGCATAAGATCTTTTACATAACCTTTACAGCCCTTAAAAAAAGAGTGATTACTGGCCAGCGTGAACTTCCTTTATTGTACCAAGTACGCATTCTTTCTTACAAGCTAAAACCATTAAAAAAAAGAAAAAGAAATAGATGTCATAGACAAAAACAACTAATGTTTGTCACTTAAGAAGCAAGAAATAAGCCACAACCTTACCAGCAAGGAATTCTGATGAACACCCACACTTGTCCCATCAACTCCCACACCTTGCAAAGCAGAGAGGACACTCAGTAATTGGTTGCAATGCTGAAATTGCCCAAGAGGAAGCTGGTATCTCTTTTACAAGTCATGACTATGCAAACCACAAGCCAGTCAGCAAAGCAAATGCTAAAAGCCATGCCTGCCAGAACTATTAATACTAGAACCAAGCTAAGTAGAAAGGGCTAGGGGACAGGACTAAAATATCAGAAATATTTCCAGGTAGCTAGTTTTAATTTTTTTTTTGTTTCACACATGGAAGTCAGTTCAAAAGCAATGCCATCAAATACTTCTGAGAAAAGACTCAGAGAGCATTGTGGGACATGGAGAACTCATAGATGTCCCATAACAAATTGCACTCACCAAGGCTCAGCACAGCCTCTTGTGGCTAACCTATTCCCCAGAACAACCCTACAGCCTCAGTCTCCCAGGGGCTCTCCCAGGAGAGAGAGACAGATGTTTCTGTAAGTTACATTTTTACTAGGCTTGGGGAACAAAGGAAAATAAAAATCAGAACCTCAGTTTTCTGGGTACTTTGCTGGCTTGTGTATTCAATGGTTTCAGCCACAGGTATGTGGACTTCAAGAATGAATAAACACCTAACTATAGCACAGACATCTAAATCACTATCATTGCTCTCTCTACACATCTCCTTACTTGCTTCACATATTACATTAGTCTAGAAAACACAGAGCATGCATTCTGTTAAATCTTAACTTTCTTCAAAGTGATAGGCATTGCTAAAATAAGGTAGATCATTGCATGCTTTGAAGTCAATTTTTCCTTTTTGACTCACTGGAATATTACAGACTGGTTTCTTCAAAGCAGGACGGAGGGATGCTGCTGCCTAGGGATTCTCTCGTGTTTCCTCAGATCTCTCTCTGCTGTGGCAGGGAAATTCCAGGGTCCAAAGTCAGGTAAAGAAACCATCCAGAGAGCTGAATGTTTGCTATTCATGACTCTGAAATTATAGTGCCACCTGTAGGACACCCAGGAGAAATTTAATTTGGGCCTTGCTGAAGCCAGGAATGCCAGCGTTTATCATGACAGGGCTCTCTAGTGGTCTTGGCAGAAGCATAAGAACGTAAAAAGTGGATGACTCATGTCAGTCTACGGGGAGTAACTTGAAAGCCTTGTTCATGCTGAGCAACATACATTGTTTTAAGTACCTCAGTACACCCAGAAGAGAATATTTTGCTACAAAGAGGAATCTTTTGCGAGAGGGGGACGTGCCAATACAACACTCTTACAGTCCATTCACCTTAGAGCTGTGCCACTGTAGGCAGGAGACACCTGCCACATCCTCAGTTGCTTCCAAAGAAGACAGATATCACCCTCAATCAGGTGAGTCTGAGGAAAGTTTCCATTATAGTTACACAATTTTTTTTTTCAATTTTTCCAATTTTAATTTACTTTTTAGCTATATAGTATGTATCTCAGTGCATCACACTTCAGTGACTGCTATTTACATTGCATGCATATGGTGCTTTGTATCATTGTTGGGAAGCACTCTTTAGAATGCGCTAATAAACTTATTTTATGTTGCTTTCTTTTTTGTTTTCCCCTTTACCCACAGAGTCATTTTCCACTTTTCCAACCTACACCTAAGGTCATGTCTGCAAGACTTCTCTCCAATGTATCATTAGAAGATACACAGTAAGACAAAGATAAGTATATATGCACCTTTATTGTTAAATTTCCATTAGTCACATTTGAAGTAGAAAAATACTCAACTGATTAACTTAATAGCTCTGTTCCCAGGAAAAAAAAAAAAAACCAAAACCAAAATTTAAAAAAGGAGGTGTATGACCTGTTCAAAGGCAGCTTCTGCTTAATGTTCAGCTGTGGACAAAAGCAGAACAAAATATTCAGACAAATGAGGAAGGGAATGGTGAATTATATAATGGATTTAAGAATGGTTTGGTTCAAATCAACGGCAGTTTTGTGTGGAATATTATGTAAAATAACCATCACCAACACACAACAGAAAGAATTCTGTAAGACTAAATAGCAAAGAGTGAAAAGAATGATCGAGAATTTCCAGGAAAAAAAAAAAGCTCTTGTAGGAAGATACATTTTAATGCAAACAATGCTTTACAGTGTGGCATAACTGATAAGGGAGTCAACATAAATATTTATGTTTAAATGGTGATATTTAAATTATTATCTATATAGGGAAAACACAACTCTTTTTCAGTAATGTGAAACAAAAAGGGAAGGAAAAAAGAATTAAAGGTGATAAAATGGACAGAAGGAAGTGGGTTTGTGCACGGTATTTGGAACACTAATGCAGTGAACTGAGTGTGGAATTGAAAATTGGTGCAGAATTGAAAATTTTACTCTGCGAAGCAGGGCAAATTGTGATTCACTGTGTGCAGAGAACAGTCAATGAGGTAATTTCCAGGAACATTAGCTGGAAACATATATGGCAAATTTCACAGCATAAGAAAGTTTTTCTCTCAGTTTTACTAGCTTATGGCCACAGTAGTGATAAAGAGTAAGAGACCTTCACTATCTTTTGAGGTAGATGCTGCTCATCACAGGAATAAAAATTTCAGTAGGATGAGTGATGCAGATAATTTAAAAATTATGCATAAAATTGTGCAAATATATGCTGTAGAAATCACTAAGCTTCCATCCAGGGAGGTGGGGGAGGCTGGAGTGGAAGAGAGATTTCTGAAGGGATTTCCCAGTTTTTGAAATCTTGCCAACATGGCCACAAAGACACAAGAAACCTTGGGGAGGACCACAAAAATTTAGGAAATCCCAATTCCCATTTCTCTGGCAAGCTCCCTGTGAGGAAGTAAAGGATTATGGAAGCAGAATAACGAAAATCATATGCACCAGAAACATGAGGGCAGCTCACAGATGAGAAGACTACATCTTGGTGAAAGCAGGCAGGTTAAAGTACACTTCCATTGTGTTCCTAAAGCAGATCTCAAATCCATTGGATATGAACATTGCACAGGAGAAAACACATACATCTGGTTAAAAATTCAAGACATAGCACCTGTGTTTTCTCCTTTAGCCAAGCAGCAGTTGTCACAGGAATCAGAAAAAAAAAAAAAAAAAGCGACCCGATTCGCAGCTTATTTGCAATGGAATCCCATTAAACACTTGTCTTTTTATTCAAAAATGCTCTGTGAGAGTTTGTTTCTTAGCCAGGAAAGTAAGGTATCATCTGAGCCCTTCTTTGCCTATTCAGCCAACTAAGTTACTGATGAATGTACCAAAAGGTATGGGAAAGCCACTGAAAGTAGATTTCATATCACTTACCAACAAACCATATTGGTTGCATGACTTCTGCCACAGGCTACGGAGACCACAAGTGGGATGAGGTGAGTCACTATCAGCCAGTATGATTCATGTTTGCCTTACCCATCTGTTACATGCAAACCAGTTGCTGCTGGCACTTAACATTTATGATTGAAAGCTACCGACTCCCACTACCACGAAGTTTTCCTTCTAAGCAGTTTCACACAACGAAGTGAATTTGAAACTGAGAGCACTAACCAGCCCTTGAACGCTCCAGTGTTGAGAGAATGGTGGGGTTTTATACACATCATTTCAGTCTTTTATTTCTCCCTCAGATCTAGTCAACCTTGTGGGAACGTTATTTGCAAAACCAAAGGAGAGGAAATCAGCTGTATATTTACTTCTACCACGTGGCTAAATCCCAGTGTGAGACTTTGAAAATAAAACACTGATGGATGACACAGGACTGGCAGCCTTGAGCAGGGAATGAGTGCTCAGAGGCTCCAGCCCTGACTTTGGCACTGACTTACCACTTGACTTTGAACCAACCACTTCCACAGCTTTACCCCCACACTTTTAAAGGAGGTACTCAGTAGTTACCTACATTGGAGGAATTTATGAAAATTTGCAAATTAATACTTCTAAAGTATTTGGACTTCCCCAGATTAACTGTTTCACAGGAGGGCAATATATTAGCCATCTTTATAATGACATCATTATCAGAAAGGAAAACAGTGACCAGCAAATTGCTTAAGCATCTTGAAAACTAATGATTGCCAAAGTTAAATATTAGACCCTGATTTTATTGCAGCCCTATACTAATCAAGGAGTTTAACATATTTACAGAATCCTAAATCCCACTTTTTGCTTCAAAGTCATTCTTGCACAGCCTATTCTTCTCTGATAAAAAGCTGTCAGCAGTTCCAATCATCTTAACACTGCTGCTGCTTGTTGTGGCTGTATACATTCAAAATGCATTGCAATAGCTTCCCATGGTAAATATTCATATGGACAATTTCATCGCTAACCCTGTGACAGAAACGGGGTGTTCCAGATACACTGGGAGCGTGGTGGGCTTGCAGAAGGCCAGCAGTCAGCAGCATCCTGGGCTATATTGATGGGAGCATAGCCAGGAGATCTAGGAACATAATTATCCTCTTTTCCTTGGTTTGAACCACATCTGAGTACTGTATCCAGCTTGGCCCCCTCCCCATATATGAAAGCTGGTGACAAACAGGAACAAGCTCAGCAGGTGACAAGAAGATGGTTGGAGCTAGAGCACTTGTCCACTGAGGAGAAGCTGAGGGCCTGGGACATTTCCAGCTTGGAGAAGGGACATCTTCAGGGGCAATCTAACAGCAGCCCTTCACCACCTACAAGGGGGTCAGCAAGATGATGGAGACAGGCTCTTTCCAGAGGGGCATGGCAGAAGGATGAGACAAAACAGGTAGAGGTTGAATCAGAAGAGCTTCAGACCAGATATATATAAAAAAAACTCTTTCCACATGAGGACAGTGGGACCAGTCACCCAGAGAGATTGTGCAGTCACCATCCCTGGAGGTTTTCAAGACCAAATGGGATAAAGCCCTGAACAAGCTGGTCTGAGCTCACAGCTGAGCCTGCTGTGAGCAGGAGGTTGGACTAAGACCTCCTGAACTCACCTCCAACCTGGATGAAACAATGAGTCTGAACATTTCCTGTTAGAACCATGCCTACCTCTGAATAGCAGATGATCCATAACCCTGTAGTGAAGATATTACGAAGCCTTCCCAGAAGTAGAAAGTTGCAGCTATTTTCAAAAATTAGGGTAGGCATGAACACAAATACAAGTTTAGGATAACCTGTGTACATGTGCACATTTATAAAAATCTATGCTAAAATCCAACCACAAAATGTCACTGTTAGAGATACGGTAATGAACTGAGACCATACACCTTAAAAAATATGCCCCTTTAGAAGCTTCAGTTTCTCACTAAACCAATACATTCTTCTCCTTCACTCATATACTTCAGCTGTTCTGCCAGGTCATCCAAACTTAAAAAGTTTCTAGAGCATGTTTTTTCAAAGACAGAAAAAGGAATAAGACCTTAATGAAACCGTTTCGTGTTCAAAAAAAATTATTCAAGAAAAGAGAGGAATTGCTGGATGTAACAATTTTCTTGAGAAGAAAAAATTAGTTAAATAGGAAAAATAAAGCAAGAAGATACACACACACATTTTTTGCATTCTTGCTCAACAGTTTCTATTCCAAACAGGATCATTTTGTGAATGCAAATATTAAAAAAGAAAAATACCCCAGAATATTTCTTGAAAATGAAGATATTTTAAAGTGTTTCAAAGTCTTCTGAAAAAAAAAAAATCATTATTTTCACATATCTCAAATTTATTTTTTTTCAAATAACTCTAGAGGCGTGCTCTAAGCTTCCTAAGGCTAGCCCATGTAATGACTTGTAACGAATCCAAAGATGAATGACCCATTCCAGCTGTAAGATAAATAGATAAAAAGACAAAAGCAACCATTGACTTGTGTCACCAAATTTGACAATTTGTCAACTTTTGTTGATCAATAAACTTTAATCATATAATCACAGAATGTTTCAGGCTGGAAGGGACCTTTCAAAGGTCGTCTAGTCAAACCTCACTGCAGTAAGCGGGGACATATTCAACTAGATCAGGTTGTCCAGAGCCCCTCTTTCCAGGGATAGGGCATCTACCACCTTTCTGGGCAACCTGTGCCAGTGTCTCACCACCCTCATTGTAAAAAAATTCTTCCTAGTCTAAATCTCCCCTCTTTAATTTTAAAATCATTACCCTTTGTCCTGTCTCAACAGGTCCTACTAAAAAACACTGTCCCCCACTTTCTTATAGGCCCCCTTTAAGTACTGGAAAGCCATAATAAGCTCTCCCTGGAGCCTTTTCTTCTCCAGGCTGAACAGCCCCAACTCTCTCAGCCTTTCTTGATAGCAGAGCTGTTCCAGCCCTCTGATAATTTTTGTGGCCCTCCTCCGGACAAGTTTTTCTTGTGTTGAGGCCTCCAGAGCTGGACATATTATTCCAGGTGAGGTGTCACCAGAGCAGAGGGGGAAAATCACCTCCCTGGTCATGTTTCTTTTGATGCAGTCCAGGATACAGTTGGCCTTCTGGGTTGTGACCTTGTGTCCAGCTTTTCACCCACCAGTACCCCCAAGTTCTTCTTATTGCTTTACATATAAGTCACTGAGAGTGCGTTGAATACAATTGTACTTTAGGGTCACATGAGCTGCAATTAAATTCATATACCTCATGATACAGCCACGTGAAGTGCAGAGCCTCCAAAAATCTTTAATTTGCAAAAGGTCAATACTTGAAACATTGGTAAGAAAAGGCTAACATACCCATGGTCTTTTTTTTAGATCTATTTATCAAACAATGGCTTTCCAAATGATACATGTCATCTATATTTATTTGGATTAATTGAATTTCCCAAAAGTCAAATTTGCACACATCCTTGGGCTGAGGGAGGCTGACTGATGAGCTCTCACACCTCTGAACAGTAAAGGGCGTCATGCAGCAACACTGACACATTCACCAGTAAGAGCACCGACCTCAGCTGCATATCTGCTGTTTCTCATCAGTGTTTTCTGCTGAGGTTGCAAAGCATGCACGGTTGCTACTTCCTCTTTCTTCCTCTTCCGTCCCCCACCCCACTCCCCCAGCATTTGTCTCCACTATTTCTTCTTTACCAAGTCATTTTTCTTCTAAGTTCACATGTGCCTCAACAGAACACTTCAACTTTGTAAAGACTTAAGTCTGGAGATGCCCGAATATCTTAAAGACAGCTTAGTGTTAAGCCCATTGTATAGGTGAGGAATGTGAAAACATTAGGACTAGATTGCACCCTGATTAAACAAAACCAAACAAATCCTTAAGAATTTGTGTGACACCTCTACCAACACTTTTATATTGCTAATGACAGCAATTACGTGCACAGGTACTGAAACTTCCTGTGCAGGCACACTGAGACTATCCCACCAGTTTCTGCTTTGTTGTAAGGGAGCAATTGCTTAAACCAGCTGTCAGAAAAGCCTTCCAAATATTCCTTGATTGAAAAAACCAGTTTTATCGTCAACTCTAATTTTCAAGCTCGTCACCACAAGCAGAAATTTATTTTCCTTTTATACCAGAACTGACCAGTCTTTGGGCAAGCTCCCCTGAAAGCGGCAAGGTTCAAGCTATTGAAAAGGAAGCAGAAGAGATCTTCAGCTGCTCTCCAGCCTCCTGGCCAGCATGACTCAGTGGCATTGCCACACGTCATGCTCCCACACTTCAAGCAGGGCTCGGGGCTCCTCCACGGCACCGTTGCTCCTACAGAGTTTTTCCACCACTATAAACAGCTGCTGAGACCCAAACAACTTGTTATGAAAGGCTCTGGGCATAGCAGGACTTCAACAAAAACGTCAAGTGCAAATATTATATTTTCAGTTCCAACAGTCCATGTTATATAGAAAGACCTCATCTGTATAAAAAAAGAGACCAAGGGGAAGAAAGGTGAATAGTTACACAAATAGTGAAAAGAAGACATGGGAAGGCAAGAGAAGATGTGATTAGACTAGCTAATGGTACAGATTCCTGCTTTGCCACATGCCTTTTCTCCAACAGCCTCCACCAATTCTTTTCAAAGGACCTTTGAAACTTAGAAGAGCACCATATCTTTTATGGAGCTCTCCATAGCGCCCCAGGCAGTTTCTGCTTGCCAGGACACCCACCTACCTGATCTTCAAATTTCAGCTCTCTAAGGAGCTCTACATGTTTTCCCCAGAGTCACCACTTTAAAGCAGTTCCCTTCCTGTGGCACAGCCTACTACAACAGCTGTAACCACAGCTGTAACATCCCTGGTGCTCCTCATAGTCAGAAACTACCAAGGTACCCTATGGGCCTTCTTGCTTCTCTTAATCCTTGGCAAAGCACCTCTCCACCTGCCCTGTGCCCCACCAGCCACCCCTCTGCTACCACTGAGCTTTGGCCCAAAAGCCCAGGGCAACGTCGCTCCCAAAGCTGACACAGAGACAGCATGAACAAAGCTCTTCCTGCAGCTGGATACTACAGCAAGACACTGCAAGTGAGGTTACAGGTGATGCACAAGCCTGACACCCTGTGCAAGTCTTCACAGCACCAGCAGTACCTCCAGAATTAAAGCAATCTTTCTTGGCCATTGCAAGGCATCGCAACATTGTCTGAGAACAACATACACGTCCAGGTTTCATCCCTGCACTTTCTAAAGAGCTTAACTCAAGGCTGCTGGATAAAAAGAAGTATGGATAATCTGAGTGTCCCAAGGGGGTGCAGAGATGAAGCACCTCTATCTTCAATAACAAACTGAAGAAAATTGATCTCAAGGATTATTATTTTTTACTAATTACTTACATGCCAAATTTTGAGAGGAAATAAAAGTGGAATTTGTATTCAATGCTCTGAACTGGGTCAGAGTAAAGGTAATCCCAAACCCTACCTCCGACAGTGGCCAACAGCAGATACCAAAATAAAGAGCACAGGAAACAGGCAGTGTCAAGTGAGGCGTCTGGCGACTTCTGCCGTTTCACAGTCTGGACGCATCCAGAAGGAAGATTTTCGTAGTATGCAATAACTCTCTCTCAACAGCCTCTCCTTCCATAAACTTTTCTTCTTCCTTTTTGAACCCATTTGTACATTCAGCAAAACAAAATCCACACTAAATCCCAGAGTTTAATTGTGTGGTGTGTGGAAAAGTACTTCCTTTTTGCTTAAATTTACTGTCAGGTTTGTTGCGGCTTTTGTTTGGTTGGGTTTTTTGGGGTTTGGGGTTGTTTTGTTTTGGGGTTTTTTGTTCTGTTTGTTTGGTTTTAATAAACGGTGCATATTAGTTTTCCTATGAAAAAGGGGGTATTCAGTGCCACCCTGTAACTATCTCTGTGCCAGTCACAACTGGCAGACCTTTATCACATTACCGCTCAATCCTCTTTTTCAAGCTGAGGAGTCCCAACACACAGAAACTCTAGTTCCCCTTTTCCACACCTTGTTTCTGACCTTCACTTCCCCTCTTTTAATTAGCTGTTAACCCACAAAAGACCTGTAGCTGCCTAGCTGTCACAAGCCTTCGGCAAGAGCCCTGACAAATATTTCTGGAAATCCAAGTCCGCTGCACCGATACGCACAAGGGCAAGCAGTGCAGCAGGCCAACAAGAACGAATTTCTAGAGCAAAATAGGTGGTGCCAAGGATCTGACATGCATTCAAGGATTGCAGATGAGTATCAATAGCCTAGTCTCATGAGCTGATTAGTAGCACACTCCTGGAGCACAACCGTTTTAATTTTATTCAAAGAATACTCATTTTGTGTACTGTGAGATCAGTGTACTGTGTGAACCACAAGTGGGGATAATGAGGAGATTTGCTTCAGAAGTGCACTCCTGGTCTGAATTAACCCACCTATGGCACCATACCTCGTGACACACCTTCAGTCCAGGTTGGTTCACAAATCCAAAGAACTCTGGGTTTGTGAAGGACATTGTCTTTACACTGAAAAACTAAAGTCAGTAATGCCTTCCCTCGATACATGAGAATCCAGCTGGTTATTAAATTGCCAGTTTCTATTCCTCTGGTACCCTGTAACTAATTCAAGTAATGAATTACAAGCCATAGTATATAATTTAGCATTTCCTTTTCCCAGGTGCTTTAGAATTCTCCATGAACACTGCCATGTCCTGATGATCTCTCAGCCTTTGTACTTGTTTGTTTTAAAAGATAATCTTTTAGTAGTTCAGTTTGAGACAGTTCCTTAGGCTTCTTCTGCACAAAAAGGCTCTCGTCTAGAAACATTTAGTACAAGGGCTCATTTAACTCTGTTTCTTCTGGTCCTGTCATCTTTTCTGTTACAATTCAAGCCGTATCAAAATCTTCCTCTGGTTTCTGTTTCTAATGATCTGAAAGGATTTTAGTGTGTCCCCCTCCCCAGTTCAACTCTAGCAATCAAACCAAAAAGACTAACTTGATTTACCAGATCATATGGCCTTTTCCATTTCACTCTGTTGGATATTACTTCCATTTTTCAAAAAACTTTTTTATTTCTAATAGACTCTTGTGATTTGCTGTTTACACATACTATCTTTTTCATTTTATTATTGATACTTTTAAAGTATATTTTTATAAGTAGATATAAATACACTCTTTTATATTATTGGTACTATTTTATTGGTACTTAAATCTTCCTTGATGGATGATAAACATTTAATCTTAGTTTCAAGTTATGGCACTTTTAAACAGTCTCGATGCCATGTCCATTTCAAACAGCTTATCCTTTAAACTGCTCCTCTTATTTTTCTCTCAACTCGTGTTCTCATATCATTTGGGTCTACTTTTAAAAGTTACTTCATTTGGCTTCTTAACTACCAGTTTGATGCTGAATTTGAAGTCACTGTGGTTCCTACACTTGTTTAACCTACTGAAGGTGAGAGGTGCAATGCTTTCTTTGCCATTCTCCCTAACACTGACATCTGGACTTAAAATTTATCCGAGATGTTTTCTTTCTTCTTGATAAATGCTTCCTACTACACAATCTATGTAATTGAGAACTTTTGTCCATCCTCAGAAGGAAAATCCTTATAGATTAAGTGCTGAGTTGGAATATTAACAGTAATAACAAAAACAACAATAACAGTTTCACCCCAAAGCCAGGGCGTGGGGCACAGCCCCACTGCAGTACAAGCACAGCCGCAGGCAACCCAGGAGGCCGCAGTAGGCGGCAGGGTGCTGCTGCTGCTGCCATGCTCTGGGGCTGGTGACACCTGGCAGGAGATGACAGGGGCTGTGCTCTGCTGGGAAGCTGTATGCAGAACAGCTGCTTGCCTTTCCTGCTATGCAAAGCTACTTGTTTAATAAATACTACATATGTATGCACACGTTAAGCATACATTTGTACAGCAGTGTATTTACAAACGCCCTTCTACCTCATCCCAGTTCAAGTTTACTCTATAGCCTAACCCCACGTAAAAATTTGAACCAGCATATGACCCAGCCTCCACCAGCCATAGAATGTTTATCTATTAACAGCTCATTGGACCATGGAAAACTTACATCAGCAGCACACTTCCTGGTCCAGCCACTGTGTTACAGCTGGATAAAGCACCGGTTTAAAGAGAAGGATGTGACAGCTGGTGGAGTGACCTCCTCCAGCAGAGAAGTAAGCAGAAACCTAGGCTTGCTTCCAGGGCTTACCCTGTAGAAAGCTCAGGTTTCAGTGGGAGGCTCCCTTGGACCTCTTACGCTCTGGAAGGAGATAAGGAGAGTCTAATAAGACATCTAGTTTCTGATGATCTCTTAGACTTTGTACTTGTTTATTTTAAAAGATAATCTTTTAGTAGTTCAGTTTGAGACAGTTCCTTAGGTTTCTTCTGCACAAAAAGGCTCTCGTCTAGAAACATTTAGTACAAGGGCTCATTCAACTCTGTTTCTTCTGGTCTTGTCATCTTTTCTGTTACAATTCAAGCTGTATCAAAATCTATCAGCTCTATCTATCCATCCGTCAGCTCTATCTAACCAAAGCATGGTAGAAGCTGGTTATGCTGGAAGAGCACTCAGTTGTGTAAAATGTTAAGAGACAACAAGCATTCAAGAAATACCTGTGAATACAAGGTATTCAAGAAAGCACTAGTTATAAACAAATTTAATCCCATGAATAGTAGCCAGATTAAATATTTAGCGTCCTTTCCCAATCCTGCCCTATCTCATATAGGGAAATCCAAAGGGAACATTACATACAGCTAAAAAGCTTTTGGGAAATACATAAACGTATAAATCCAACTCTATCAAAATCTGTGGAAGATAACAGCTTTGTTCCAATGATTACAACCCAGCAGAGACTTCCCCTCCTGCAGCTCTCTACTCACCTTTCTGCTACAGAAGGTGACAGCAGTACACGTATGTTGTCCCCAAAGAGACCATGCTCTATACATGCACAATGGAGCGGGCAGCAGAAACATCACAAACCTTGATCCTCTCTTTACACAACTTTTCCATACCATAGCTCAAACCTCCCCTTCTCCAGTAAGGAGAACTGTGCACATTCTAATCCAGGAGAATTAAACAGAAATAAAAATTTAGACCCTGACCACTTCTGTAACTGCAAAAAGAAAGCGGAATCACTCCAAACAGACCAAGGTGGTGACTAAAATCTTAACAGAAAATTGAAACTAGTTCTGGACAGAGAAATATCCAACCAGATAAGTGCTGACTTGCAGATGTTCTTCACATTCTTCATTAAATACAGTTCAGATTAATTCTCTACAGGCACAGGAACCCCATCAAGCAGAAGTCATTTCAAGGACTGAATAACTGGTAGCGACCACCACTATGTACAACTGAATGATCCACAGCCACCAAATAGTTAAGAGATCGACAGCAGGGAAGATGGTCCAGCTGTAGAAGAGCACTAGTTTACAATTCAAGGGCTTCCCAATTCCCCCATTTTAATTGCAGTGCTGAGCAGACTTGGCTTACCTCCGTCTCAGTTCCCCAAATCACCCAAGGAAAGTAACAGCTGTTCTCTCCTGCAGATGGAACCGTTGTGAATAACAGACATAAATCTTCTAAATGCTATATGGAACTTCAGCTCCCCAGCTGTGGAGACTGCAGTCCTCAGGTACCATGCAAAGCAAGTATTTGTTATTAGACCCCAATTGATACCAATCAATCCCATTAAGAGCAGCAGCTAGCCTTTCAACCAAAGGAACTAAAAAGATGCAAAGACTACTAATTGCTGACCCAACTCTCAGGTTTTAAGTTAATAAAGCTGGTGACAATGCCATAGCTACAATGACACAAAGTAAGCCCTTGGTGTGAGAACAGGAGGTACCCCCTCACAGAAACACTTCTGGTCCAGGTGCTATCAGTGCTCCAGTTCCCAGGAGCAGCCACGTAACAACATTAATGCCGACGCATTCTTGACAGTCATTTTCCTCAGGGACAGATGCAGCGTCCACTTACGATCTCCAACAGCAGAGCCCAAGGATAGAACTAAACTTTCTAAACGTACCGATCCTTCTCCAAGCCTCCAGCTTCCAGGCACTTACACAATAAACTCCTCATATTTCCTTTCCAGAGAAGCCAGGTGACAGATCTGAACCTGTGTGTTCAACTCAAGTTTCACAACACGCGGTCTCAAGAAAACGCTTGCTTTTAACCCCCTATTCAAAAGTTTCAGACATTGCTAGATAATAAGGGAGTTTCCCAACTTACACAATGTTTACCCATCTCCTCCTCTTCCCTTACATCCTCCAAGGCGGTGAAGCAGAGGACGTGGGAAAAGCTCCAAGAATTCTGCCTGAGGAAGAGCAGACGTCCTTGCTACATACTCATCTATCATGCTACAGACCTCCCAGATCCAACTGGGAAATGAGGTGAGCACCAGACTTTCTCCACCATGTGGGCTTGCTCCAGAGAGACAATTATGCCTCTGCTTGGCAATTCTATTCAGAGAGATAGAAGGAAAAGACAACTCCAGACAAATATACACACTGTTACTTCGCTTTCTCTCTTTAGAACTAGTGACATCCCTTTTCCTACTCTTCAGTTTAAAGGATTGTATTTTACCTGCTGTCCTTACTCCAGCTCCAGGAACACCTGGATCTGAGAAGCAACCGATTGTTCCAGGCAGCTACTTGTTCCAAGCCTCCAGCAGCACGGCTGCAGCCGAGTTCAAGTTGCAAATGTGACAATTGAGAAGGGAGAGAAGCTCTGGGAGCTTATTCTGGCATAGGCTAAGGGTGGGAGGACTGGAAGAGGACTGACATACCAATGCCTGTATAAGGCCTTGTGAAAACTAGCAGTTGTCTCAGTGGTTTTACAAGTATCAGTTGTATTTACTGTAGCTGAAGTGTTCCCATCTGCAATAGAAATTCAGGTTTCCTATGGCTGCTTCCCAATTCAACATTCATGAAACAGCCAACACCCTTGGTCAGGATCAAGGCCTCGTCATGGTAGATACTAGGTAGATAAAGAAGATGACATCATCCCATCCCAAAGACTTGGCAAAGATAAAGAGGGAGTAAGATAATGGTAATGTTCCTGGAAAGGGAAAAAACAAATCCAACCATGCCCCCTCTTGGCCTTTATCAAAATAATGATTATGTGTAAAGCCCTGATTGTATGCATACAGGTAAATAAAAATCCAGACTCAAACTCAGAGCCGGGAAGTTGTTTAGCTGAAGTCTGCAAGCTCCTGCCTGTAATATTCTTCCTGCCTTCTGATTAGAGCCAAGAAAAAGGTTTAGCATTTTTCCTCTTCTCTAATCTAATACTATTTGTAAATGTATTTTTCCTCTCTCCTATCTTTCCAGTTGGTTTTATTTATGTAGACATGCCAGTGTGGTAAATTTCAAACCTATACTTTGTGGCTTCCTGACTTGGGATGGTTTTGAAGTAGTTCTCATGTGGCTGTTCCTTCAGCTAAATATTTACACACGTATACACTGTGCATAGCTTTTACTTATGTGCGTGAGCAAGGGCTCTGCATGCTTCACATAATTTTTCAGAGTCTGCATGTGTTTCCAATCATGACAACACATTGAAAATATGTGCCTACAAAACACATTTTAAATGTGTTTATACAAAACAGTATGTGCTTACCCTTGAGGTGTTTTCTATATATAGAACAGCTGAAGATTAGACTTCCTGTTCTTATTCTTTCCCTTCGAGATCTTCTCTTGTTATTCATTGTATCCAGGTTTCCATTACGACTCAGCTATACATTATTTTTCACTGGCATGGAATCAGTTCAAACGTGAATTCTGATAACAAACATATACATGAGACTATCCCCTAAGGACATATACGGTCTTTCACATTTCAGTCTGTTCAACAGCAATGATGGTGCAGGAAGGATCACCAGTCTCCTGCTCAGTGTCTACTGAGAGACCACAACTTACAAGTCTTCAATGTATCAGAAAGTAGTATGGTTATAAATGATTACCAATATTTGTTGCCATCATATTTAACATATACATACTTCAAATATCTTTAAAAAAATTCTAATAAATAAAAAAAGTTTTCTAATAAATTCAATCTTGTCTACCAGAGTGGTTTTAAACAGTCATTTAGCTCCAAAGCCCTTTAACTGTGGATGAGTCCAAGAAAGTCATTCTAAGTTTTCTTCCTGATGGCAAACCCAAAAGCATTATGAAATTTCACATCCAAACCTTGCAATAAGCTACAAGCACTATCAAATGTCAGTCACCCTGTTAACCCAAATAGGAAATATAAAGGGCCATGGTTGGTTCTTGATTGCCTCACAGTTTTGAAAGTATTCTCTCTCATAAGTCTTTGCAATATGAGCGTTAAACACTACTTTCTCTACCATGACCTTCCTTTTCCTACTGCCCAGACGCAGGCAGGATGCAGGAGCCCTGAGACCTGTGCTCACAACTTGTAAGTTCCCAGCTGACCTCTGGGATAGCCTTCCCCTGCCTATGAAACACAAAATACGTATGACCACAGCCCATAGATGGTAACACATTAACACGTATGAGATTTAACAAAATTACTCTGGGTATTCCATAGCCTTTGGACTAATCTTATAAACTTGAGCAGTCCTCTAGAAGTCAACAGTGCTACATAAATGTATTCACAGGCTGATAAATGCTTACGGGACCAGGGCCTAAATTAAGTAGATTGTACAGACCTCACTATTATCTGGATTTATAGGAAATTATCTATTTGACTTACGTATATTCCTTTTTCATCATCATTACATTGAATGGATTTTATTTACGTTCATGACTGGACAGCCTGTGCTTTGTATGAATCCACATATTTATCCACAGAGGACAATAAATCATCTTTCTCCCACTGCAAAATTTTGTCAGGGAGCAGAGAGAGACCCACACAGCTCAGCCAGGCAGTCAAACACCACAAATAACAAATAGGAAACCAGGAAAGCAAAGGAGTTTCCAAAGGACTTGTACACCAAGGTGTTATACATGGGCATCTTGTCACACCATTAAAAACTCATAGATTTCTACAAATTAGAATCTATTTGCAATCTATTTGAGATAAAATAGAAGAGAGGGCTGCATGGACCAGAAAATCTAATCAGCACTAGTCATCACGGACAATTCTTCAGTAGCCCAGCTAGCCAATAGTTTCACTGTTGTGCTCTCCTACAGCAGTCATACAGATAAAATCCTGCCCAACCAGTCAGACTGCAAGCACCATCTGCTCACACAGTGATATTTGAATAAAATGTTTAATAATACAGCAACAAAACATTGTCAGAAATTCCAGATGAGGGCTAGGCTTTTCACGGCTTCGTTTGAAATAAATCTAGAGAAAGTGATATGAAAATATGTTGTATGAGTAATACATACTTCGGTAGAAACTGTCTGCACACTCACACAGTAGTTCCCATCTTGTCCAAAACCAGCAGACTGATGTAGGGTCTGCCAGGGTTACCAACACAAGATACTGCAGTTTGCATTAAAGCACCAGGTCTCTCCAACTGTACCTCTAATGCCCTCGTATGCTCTGTGAAGGGGGCAGGGTGAGGAGGTTCCAGCAGGTGAGCATGAGGATTACGGCATCCAAGTGAAAGACCTTTCTCAGACAGGCCTTCTGACCAGCGCAACGGGCACAAATGCCTCACGGTACCAATGCTGGGAAGTCACTTGGTGTCAAACTCTGAGGAGTGAGTTTCAGTGGTGGTACCACTGTGCCTGTTTTCACCTCTCATGATGATGTGCTGTGTGGATGGATGCTGTGGACATCAAACATGACGTGGTGTGGGGTATCTTCCTCTTTGCTGTAACCTACAAGCTTCCTCAGAGATCTTCAGCAACTGTTGCGCACCTGGTACAAGAGGATAATCAGACACCCTGACTTCTCCAGCCATGGATCAGTCCCTGCCATGGCAAAGAGGAGGCACAATTCCTCCTCCATCCTTGTGAGCAGGACCTGGAGCTGCTGTAGCCCTTTTCTGGAGTGGGAGGAGTCCAGTGGAGAACGACAAACACCATGAGGACAATCATCTTACTCAGGAGCTTTATTATAGCCCATTGGTGCCAAAACAAACTCTGGACTGCACCCTCTCTCATCCATCAATTATCTCTTCCTAAAGAAAGTGTTGGGCCTAGGACCTGCTGGTAGGGTGACTGGGAAGAGGAAGGTGCTGACAAGGAGCTGTTTTGGGCAGTTAGGAGCCAGAAGGGCACATGATGGCATGTTTGGGAGAAAAAGGCTTGAGCATATCATGAATGCACAAGTCTTCCTGATAAGTGTCCCTGTGCTGGCAGTTCGACCCTCCCAGCTGTGCTCCAGCCTCCAAGTGACAGCCAGATATCAAACAGGCAGCAACTCAAAGGAAAAATAAATAAATAACCCACAGACTCAAGCCAGAAGCCATATGGAGAAAAGGGTTTGTTCCCTGAAACATTTACCATGTCTGAGTCTTGTTTTAAGCTTGGGATGGAAATTCAGAGCACTGTTTTATCCAAATTTTATCCAAATCTGCAAATTCACAGGAAAAAAATAAACCAGGATTTTTAAGTCCAATTCTCTTCTAAAACTGAGCACAATTTTCTCTCATTGTGATAAACCCACAATTTGACACAGTCTCTGGTAGTACAAATTTAATCCAGAATAATCCACTTTTTCTGCTCATTCTGATAAGGGTTTCTCAAGAGAATAAATGGATCTTTAAGACAAATGGAATTGAAATAAACCATTTCTTTTGAAACAGTTAAGTGGCGCCTGATAGTCTGCAATCTGTCAAGTTAAGCAAACAAGGAGGGGGAAACCCTACCTTGTAAATAAGGCAATTACAAATCTAGTTTCTACAGTCTGGAATGAAGCCAGGATCTAAGTGTGAAGGTTTGAGAGGAAAATCTGTTGTAAATTCCTTCAAGTGAAAATCCCTATTTAAAAGGCAGAGAACACCGGGTTCAGAAAGGTCGTGAAGTCACAGCAGTTTTTTTCAAAGCACAACTCTAAATGTCAATTTGACCTCTTTTTAAAGGCAGAGACAGACACAGCTGCACTTGGGAGTGTAACCCTTATGCTAGAAAGAGAATAGCAGTGATTAACAAGATGTTTTTCACTGAACTTTGTGTTGACAGACACAAAAAAATTTAATTACCTGCCCAACAGGCATCACAACCTCAATGATTGTGAAGATTTATTGTTTTATATTCTCAGTTTAAAGAAAAAAAAGGCAAAAGCAAGAGAAATATACCTCTTGTACAGGCATAAAATTGCAAGTTACACAAGTTACACATGAGCTGCATCACCAAAGCTTTCACTTGAGCCTGCTTTTACCCTCTTTCTAGGTAAGTGGACTTGCTGTGCAGACAGGAACACATGGCAACTGGCAGACCCATGCGCCTTCACTACAGTTTGTAAGTCTAAGCTCTTTGGGAAGGGTTGCAGCAAAGGTGAAAGAGTGACTCTGAAAGACAGAGCTGACAAGTCCTGCCATTCCATCTCTGACAAATCTTACAGCCGAGGAGTTTAAATTCAGGCAGGATTTAAAAATACATTGTATATACGTATACCCACAGACATACACACGTGTAAACGCACTCATACAAAGTTCAGGCAAATTCCACCAAAACCAGGAACCCGAACTGGAAGATTCGCTTTACATGAAGCCTCTGCATTTTATTCATAAATTAAATAGACTGAGGGTGTTGTGACTAACTGGCAGATGGTAAATTAAGCCACTACGTGGTATTTGCCATGAGGTAAACTGTTGCTTCTCCTGATTTTTAATTGGAGATTAATTGAATTCTGGCGCACTCCACTATAAACAAGTCCTGGCACTAAAAACAAAAAGATGAGGAATAATTTCATGAATGTATTCCCATAGTCCATCAAGCATTCATCACTTACAGTGCCCAGGTATACTGTCAAGGGTGATAAACATACATATCAATAACAATAGTCTGAAATTCTCCTCCATTCCCCATCATAGAGGTACCTGATCCTGTTTTCTAAGGGAAGCAAAAGCGTAGGGTGCAACCACATTCAAGAATGTTAAAGATCTCGCTCTAACACTCTGAAGCCTTCCTGAACATGTATAGCATAACACCATACCTTGATCCCGGCTCTCCATTTTTATTCACCTTACATGTAATTGAACACACATGCAAAAGTGACTGTGAAGTAGATATAAAATGATGTAGCAACATTTGACATATATCTCCTACATAACAAAATGCTCCAGCCGCTTGCTGTTGCTCCCAGTCAGGATGCTGGCAGATCACCCAAAATCAAAGATTTTGCAAGAAAGAAGGGTCCTGGCAGAAAAGTGATGGTAAATTCTAAAACAAAACTACCATAGCACCATAGGGCATGTAGATAGTCTCAAACAGTGCCAAAGCTGCCACACTTCAGGCAGTCCATATCCAAGCATCCCCAACCTGCTTGGAGTTGTACTGTGGCTTGAGCAGAGATTAAGAGACACAAATATATCATTTGTAGCTTTCTGCATACTTTGAAAAACAGAGGTTATTATTTATCTTTTTTTTTAGTTATCGGATTGTTCTCTTGCATTGCTACTTTGCTGTGTATATTGTTCATCCCTCCCCCCAAAAAAATTAAAACACAACACCCTTAATCACAGGTTGTTCCCATTAATACATTACCTATCTAATATGTTTATATGTCTCTTTTCCACAGTATAAGTCATGTTGAAATTGCCCTAATTAAAATATTTCCATTTATTTGCATGACTAATCGGTATTTATCAGTAACATGGCACTTTATATCTTCAAAGCACTTTAACTGCATAGAAATGGATTATCTGAAAACTTGGCCAAGAACATATCTTGGAAATCTGATGCACAGACTCAGCTAATGTTTCCTAAAATAACTAGTCTTTACATGTGCATTGAATTGCAGTGAGGGTAATAGTGACTGGCCTGAAGAAGCATGTGTTATGGAAACAATCAATAGTCCATAGAAGAGATAAAGACAGCAGACTAGACAATGTTCAGTGATGACATGGAAAAGCAGATGGCTCAGTCCTTTGAGTGTTAGAAAAGGTACAGTCTATCCCACTTCCCGCCATGCTTTTTGCTGAATAGAGCTGCCGTACTCATGTGTAAATGAAGTCCCACATCTCTAAAATTGCTTGCAAGAGACTTGCCATCATTCTTCCACTTCCTCCTCTTTCTACAGACTTGCATGCCAAAATATTCAGGGCATCTAGTGCTGCTTTCTGGAGACTCCGGCCACTGATGACATGCACTGTGTGGGAAATTAATTTCTCAGTATAATGCCATTGCTGTGCTTCCCCACAGAGCTTTTATCCCTGAGCCACCCACCAGTTGAAAGATGAGGGTGGGTACTTTTTTGCTTCACAGCTTGTTCTAACAAGGAATTCATATACAGAAATAAGCTACTTCCATAAGCACTGAGCTACCTGAACTGTCCACAAGTTATTTTCCTTTTTAAAACTTAAGGATTACAATAGGAATGAGTGGGGTATGTGAAAGATCTTTCACCTCTATCATATCAAAGGAAGCAGTATAAAAATAGATTTTGTAGACCTGTTTTAGCTTTAAAAGACTAAATATTTTTTAGAGCTATCAGTATGCTTTCTCTTGAAGACTCAGAAGTGTACGCTCAGAAGAGTAGCACTAGCCTTAATACCTCCCTTTTGTTAAGGGGAAAAAAACCCCTTCAAAATAAATAGCTATGTTTTTCCAATGTTCTGCAAATGCCTCGACTGAAGGACTGACAATGGCAATTGCAGAAGATTTATTTTAGTCTAGATAACTACAGAAGTATTGATTTTGCATTTTACTGCTCCCTGTCCTTTCCTTTACGATGTCACTGAACTGAAGCTTCTCATGCATTCACTCAGTTGCTTCAGTCTCCTTTAAACCTCAAAACTTCACTACAGTTGTAGTGATTTGAAGCGTGTATGGTGGCTTTCATCCAGAATGACCTGAAAGCGCTTGATGAACTCTACCAGGATGCAATTATATATAGCCTACTCACTTCTCTGCAGATTCATAAGGTTAGAAAGAGACATCAAGAGATCAGGTTCGCCCCTCCCAACAGTATCAATTATCTTGGTCTGTTCCTGACAGAGGCTGCCTAACCTGTTCTTAAAGACATCAAATAATGGAGCTTCCTTCAGCAGCCTAAACCAGTCCTTAACTCTCCCTGACATTAGGTTTTTCTACCCACTTCAAGCTTCATGTTGTAATCTAAGCCTATTGTCTCTTGTCCTATAAAAATCTGTCCTATAAATTTCTTTCATAAATATTTACCATGTTTGTTCTTACAACCCCAATTCAGTCACCTCTTAAGACTATGCAACATCATTCTATTTACTATTCCCTCAAAGGCCAATGTTTTCTAAGCAAGGAGCCCTATAAGGGGGCTGTCACCCTCTCATTACAGCTAGCTGCTGTGGTGAGTTCTTCAGGTTATGTGACAGGCACTGCCAGCCCTACAATGACAGTAACCAAAAGGAATGGCGGTGCCCCCCTAGCACAGTTAATGAGAGACTCTCGTGAAGAGCTTTCTGAGAACATGAGCCCTGACCCCTTTCTGTCCTCTGTTGGTTAGAAATGCAAGCAATCTCCCATCATTTCCCAGGCAGATTATTATTCATACTGACACAGTAACAGAGTTTAGTATAGACTCAAAGAATATCTGAATACCTGTTGGTTGTGTCCCTCTTCAGCTTTGGAGGAAAAAAAGAAAAGAGAAAAAATAAAGATCGAGCCAACATGATCTCTGAGCAAAGCTTCTTTGTGTTGCCTTTTCCATTCTGCTGCTCTTTAGGCTTTGTGAACAGTATGATTACTATTTAGTAAAAAAACTCCCTAGATGCCAATCAAATCACCAACCCATCAGGCTCAGGAAGTTACAACTCTAAGATATGGCTTGCTACAAAAAATACCCCTTACAATTTAAATAGGTAAGACAGATTGTAATAAAGGGATAGAGCATAAGAAACAGTTAACTTGTTTGGCAATGTCAACGCAAACAAAATATCTCACAGAAAACTAGATACATCATATCTGTGGAAAACTGCAGGGAGTTGGGGGGGGGGGGCTGTCTGCAAAAATACTGCACTCCCTAACCCATCACCTGTGTGTCCCACTCCTTAGCTGGGAGTTTTTCAGCATTAAACAGACCTTTAGTACCATTGAGCTTAATTAGATGAACATGTAAATTAAGTATTAAGTTTGCAACACAGGCAGCACGAGATAAGTTGAGTTACAATTTTCTGGCTGGTGGCTGAGAGGGGAACAGGAGACTCAGAAGCCACTCAATCTGAAGGATCTCCGGCACAATTCCCATGCCCTCCCCATGAAGCACTGCTTGAAATATAACATACTAAGCAAACCATGCCTGAAAAATGTATAAAGCATTATTACTTTAAAATGAAAACACTTTATAACTTAGTTGTGGTATATAGTGCCTCTTCAATCATCTGAATATAGTTTTAACTTACCAAAAATCTAGAGATCGCTGAGGAAAATCGGAAAGTTTGCACATATGAACCAAGAGGGCTCCCCTCCACCCCTGCCGGAGACTCCTTTCCATCTTCCTTTTCTTCCCGCCCCAAATACAGGAAGAGAAATCACCAGCTGACTGCTGAAGAAAACAACCACCGAACAGCGTACATCATTCACATCATTCAGATGGCTTGGATGATTCAGCTTTTCCATATGAACTTTGCTGAAGTTGCACACAAACGGTGCTTTGTGCCTTTCTGAATCAAATGCATAATTAATAGTCCAAGTACATATCAACACAATTTTGATTTGAAGAACAACTTTTCATCTCAAATACAGCCGTGTATCCATTACCATACAACAGCTCCCGTTCTCAAACCTGTTAACAAATACAACTACCTGTGCTTATATACTGCACTATCTCCAGCCTTCAAAAATCTACTTTATATTGTTCTCAAAAGTTGCACCAAACAGAGCAGTGAAAAGAGGATCTAGTGATGAGCTCATCATTTTGAAAGCCACCTGATGTGATGTGTTTAGATGCATTGGTTTAGAGTGAGAGGGCTTGGAAGGAACAGAAAAACTAGGTGCTGCGAGCAGTTTACCCTCCCAGATACAGCAGCTTGTTTGTAAAAGTTCAAGATATTCTCATTGTCTAGAAACTTGTAGAAGACTATTAAAAGTTTCCAGACAGTACATTAAGAGGAAAAAAAACGCATACACATTTACTTGGTGCACTTTTGGTTTAACACTGCTCAAAGATGAAGAAATAGTGTCTAGTTTTACTTCTCCAATTTCTTTGGCCTTTTTTCTCATTTGTTCAAATGTTCACTTGAATCCTCTACATCAACAAGATCCTATTCTCATTTCACCCCTGCAGCCATAAATCAGAAATGGCTCTAATAAACCAAACAGATTTGACAAAAATAAAAAGAAGAATCAGACCTAGTGCTGCCTTGGACAGAAGCTCTTACCAGACAAGCAGGAGAAATGCTTTTTTATCCTAGAGTATAAAAGCACCATGAGCATGTCAAACGCAACACTGCCTTCTGCAGGCCCACAAGCGTGACAATGCAGAAACCGCCCAAGGCGCTCAGCAAGGGCAGCCAAAACAGAGCCATCTAGAGGAATACCCAACTGTTGCCCACATGCAACACCCACGCCACCTCACTTAAGCAAAAGGGAGAAGGCAGCAACAGCTTTAATGGACTGGTCATTACTGAAAATCACTCAAGACCTAGAGAAAAGTAACAGAAACATTGCTTGGCCCAGTGCTTTGATCAACAGAAGGAAGCCTTTGGGGGTCTTCTAGCACGTCCCTAGGGCACCACCTGGGATTTTGTCTCAGGGGTCAAAGATAGGCAAGAGTACTGAAAGTAACCAGAGAACCATGCTTTGGCAGCATCCCTTCTTCCACTAGTAGTTTTTGCTTGGTTTTGTGTTTTTATAACTGACTTGTACTTCATTTTAAGATGTAGATATGTTATGCATGTCCAACCCAAAGAGCTTGTATCAAACTAGTCAGGCTGCTGAAACACTGACCTTGCAGCTCCTGCACAGAGTCAACACTGCCAGACTCACCCACCCTCACCAAGACTCCGATGACACCCAGCTATATGAGCAGCAAGCACTGTGTGAGACCAGAGGATGTCTGAAATCTTCTGCATTTTGAAAATGTGTCAAATACTTCATTAGAAACTAGATGGAAAATCCACATTTGCAGGAGTCAGCTGTGGAAGATGTTGAGTGCTTCAGTTACCAGTGTTGGTTCAGGTTTTCTGAACTTCAGATTTCTGGTGGTGGTTTCTTCATTCCCTGTCATTTCTTGATAGCAATGGGAGTACTTCTCATCATGGCTTCCCTATCACACTCCGCTTTTCGGTCAACCACTGGGAAAATGAGTCATGTTACTGAAACCTGAGCCTCTTCCACATCCTGCTAGAAGCCTTACTCCCCCACACAGACCGTATCCATCCCGAGCACACCACACACTCCAGTCAGTAGCAAGTCAAACGCATTCCTTGCGGCCAGGCTCACCCATGTGTGAGCACCCCTGGGTGCCTGTCTCTGCGCCTCGCTTCGCAGTCTCTCCGAGATGACCCCTCATACTTGTCCACTTTGCTTTATCAAAGGTCTTTCTGCGCAGCACTAGGCGAACCATGCCTGCGCCGTACAAGTTGCACATACACTGCCAAACCTTTTTCTTTTTTTAAATAATGGCTCCTTCACATTACCTCTGTGTTAACATCACACTGCAGGACCCATCAGCCCTTCCAACTGTTCCCACATTTCTGTAGGAAAACAAACTTGCATATCAAAGAACAACTCACATGTCTTATCACACTAGCCTTTTATTCTGGTTTTTAGTTTTCTAGTCCCAGATTCATTTGCTATTCGAGTGTACTCGTAAGCCAGTTCTGACCCACAGCTCATTGGGAACACCGTCACAGCAATCCAGTGTGGGCTCTTCACCACAGGACAGCACACAGCTGATGTGGAGAGGTGTGTGACCCAGCACACCGGGCCAGCCTCTCCCCTCTCTCCCAGCTAACAGGAAGTGAGTCTCACCTAGGGGAAAAAGCCACGCTGGAGGAGGAAGGAAATCCTCTACTTGACTAGGAAGCTGTCAGTGCTGATGCTGTTAGTAAAAATTCACCCCATCCCTGAAAAAAAGCCACAGAGCAGCCCCTGTGTGACAGAAGGAGAGGGGGCCATGGAGCTCCCGAGTGGCCTGCTGCTTCAAGGGTTAATGCCCAGCCACAGCAGCGGCATCCCAGGCAAGCCTTCCCACTGGGAAACAATTAGGTGCACTCAATCCTAAACATTCGTACTTCCTGTCTTTGAGTTGTTACTTTAAAAAAATAACCAAACAATTATCCATGTCTTCTGCAACCATAAACTTTCTAAATTTGTACTTTTAGAGCTGAACCAGAAGGCTGTCACCCAGTTCCTGAGCAGGAGGAAGAGGAACTGCTGTTTTAGCTGCTGGGCTCCTCCTTCCCTTCTCATCCCTCCATCCTGCTGAGCGACTGTACACAGTAGGAGAGGGGCAGGAGGTTTGTGCAGCAGGTCTGCACCCATATCGCCAAAGGGACCTGCAAACCCAGAGTTACAAAACTCAGAGCAAGAAAAAAACCAGACCTTTCTTCCTCTCCAGCAATAAGATGTTCATATGTTTGGAGCTAAAGGGCCAAGGACTGCTTGGGGTGGTCTAAACAGCGTCAAAGCAGAGGCTGAGCCAACAGTTTACTAAGCTGAGAGGAATTCTTATGCGAATCCAGAGCTTGGAAACACTGTTTTGCCTGCAGCGCTATTTTTACTGGAAAGCTCTGGCCAAAACTATCTCAGACAACAAAACAAACTAGATTATGCTACAAATATAGAGAGCTTTATAGCTGTTTGTTTGTGTAATAAATTCCTGGAAAGTCCCTTAGCCTTAAAGTAGGGAGGAGAAGGTCAAAGAGGAAGAAGGAATTAGGGAACAGGAAATCATTCATTTTGGAGATCATTTATTTTGTCCTCATCCTTACTCATAGCAACTTATACCAACTTCTCACCAAAAACAGTCAAGAACTGTACCAGAAGATACTAAGACTTCTGTGTGTTCAATGGGATGTTCAGTGGGCTTGGGGAAGACAATCTCAGCTAGAGGTGCCGTATGCCTAAGAAAGCCTTTGTTCGACTTCTGCAGAGAGGAATTTAAAAGCCACAGTTCCTCTACAAGAATCTACAATACCCAAACTACAGACCTCACTTCTTACTGTGATGTAATAACATCAATTAAATCACCCAAGATGCAGATGCTAAAGTTTGGCTGATCATTCCACCTGGGTGAAAATCCTTAGTTTCATTATTATTATCATTCATGAAGTTATTATTCATAAGGTAGACAAAGGGTTTCTTCTTGCAGTTTGGGGGTTTTTTTGGTTGGTTTGACCCAAGGATTATCCCTGTAACTCATCACTGTCTGGCATTTGTTTTATGGTTAATTCTTCCATCTCCATACCCAATTAACAAATCATGTAATCACCTAAGAAAAGATATCTTTGCCCTCTCCCCTAAAAATATACTAGGTTAACTCCATAACCGCTAAAGGGACAAAGTCAGCGGCTTATCTCATCCTGAAGACAGAGGTGGCCACACAGGGAGGTTTAAAAAGAAAAGTTTACACCTATTCTTTGTCATGCTGAAAGAAACACAATCCTCTCACTGGCAGGAACTGGAAAACACCCAAAAGGTTTGGGGTTTTTTCCCCCCATCAAATATATAACCCTCATTTTTCTTCCTCCTTCCTGCCTGTTCCACATTTAGTGCATATAAAAAAATCCCCAACTCCAAGTGATACTGGCCCAGCAGTATTGTTCTTAAATTTGACTTTCCACTTCTGGACTGAGTCCAGAGTAACCCAGACTAACCAAGCTTTTGGACCACTGCCTGAAGCCCTGTAGGAACGACACAAGCCCACCAGCAGTTACTGACTATCCCAAAAGAAGGCAAAGCTGATTGTTAACGCACTTGCCAGAGCTGGGTTCACATTGTGCAGGCAACAAGATAAAGAGGGATTACTATTTTAAACGGACGCAGCAGCAGCGTAGGCAGTAGAATTTGGTGAAATTATATATTGACAGCAGCTCTTGACTGTTTTTGTCATGCATCTTACAGCTTAAGTGCCATGCGTGGAACTATATATAACTACTTTGAGTGACTGCTCTTGTTCCATATTGCAGCACCACACAAATGTGGCAGCAGAAACAAATGGCACTTGGGTGGGTTGTTTTCTCTGCAGAGCTCCTGCTACACAGCTGAAACAGTGCTTGACACAACACAGACCCGTACTTAGCCCGGCCCCTCTTTTTTCATTCTCCAAACTGAGTCTTTCTGTAGTGCTCTTTCTATGTTTTAGTTTAAGTTGATGACTTTCTCAGGAGCTTTTATTCATTACAAAACCTTAGAGTCTGCGAGATGACAAACGCATTTCTATGTGATGAAGACAGAGTGCACACTCCATAACCACAGAATGTGCAAAGGAAAACTCAGACTAAAGAGAAGAAAGAAGCCACAGTTGTACAGGAGGACAAAGTCAGTTTACTCCAAGGTTCTCAACACTTTTTTCCAGTTGGGTACAAGCATTTCTAACGCACACTCTGAGGTGGTGCACTAGGACATATGACGGAAGCCAGGGGAAGCAGTACTTATCCAAGGGCAGAAACCACAAGCACAAGCCAGCACCCACCCTCCTCCAAGACACCAATCCTGATGGCAAAGGCAGTTCTGAGAATGTATGCACACAAGAGTCTTGCTGCCCCAATCATGCGTAACAGACTCCAAAACCAGCCGGATGAATGCAGAAAATCTCCTGAGAAGTACAACCTGCAGAAAAGATTTGAACTGAATTTATCATCAAGGTCCAAGACAAAGCCTGATGAGGGGTTGGTTTAACTGGGTCTATTCAGGATGTGGCTGCAGGTATAGAGCAGTCTGTGAAGACTGCCTGTTAGCAATGTAATAAATCAGGATATCAGATTTGGACAAAAAAAAATTTATGTAAAAAAATAGTCTTTATCCTCTCTAACTCTAAAGCTAGTCTTCACCAGCTGTTTCCTGATTTGGCTAAATTTGAAATTTCATCCCTGCCTTTCTGTTCAATGAGCACCCAGCTTATAGTGTATGTTGTTTTAAAAACAAGCCCTGCTTAGGAGGAAAAAAAGGTTATCAGTTCATTGATTAATATAAAATTAGTATAATACTCACAGTAGTCTGTCCAACTCTATTGGCCATCCAGAATTCAAACACTGATCAATATCATTATCATGGTATTAGAGGAAACACATTGCTTGAGTAATTGCCCTGAACCCTGTCTCTACAAGCCATTAGAATTAATTTTTTATCTTATTTCCTCTTGCACATTACCACCTAGAATAGTATTTTCTAGCAATAGTTATGTAAGGGAACACCCAAGGCATTGGTTTGCACATATTCTACAGACAAAAATAGAAGCCTGCTTAATATTTCTGAAGGGCACATTCCTGAAACCTCACTATACATACATTCTTTTTCACTTTTGTGCGTTTTTACAATCTTTTCTGATTAACTGTGTTGTTTCACCACTACAACAGAGTATTCAGAGTATTGTGGAGTACTGTACCATAAAGGGTATCTGAGTGTGTATGTTGAACTCATTGGGGAAGTCAACCTAGGCATAGTTTTTGTTATAACAGATACATGCACCTTCAATACCAAGAGATGAGCCAAGTTTCTTCAGAAGAGCAGTTTCTAACTTGTTACCTACATTAGTCTCAGATTAAGCCTGAAAGATATTGCTTGTGATTTATTTCTAGATTTGCGGGTCTTTTTTTTACCCCAAAATTATAGAGTACCTTTATATTCAACTATACACAGCAAGAAGTTAAATTATCAACATCTTTCAAATTTAACCTTTTGGACAAAGAAAGTACACTAGTCTTTGAGGGTTCAGACTTTTCAGATGTTTCATCTTGCTTTTTAATTAATATGGTATAAACAGAAATAGCAGAAGTAATGGGTAGGAGAAATCATTCCACAAATACAGAACAGATCTCGCCCTCTCCAAATGAGATGAAAAAGCAAAAGAAATAATCTGAAAAAGTTGGATTTTTAACACTTCCCCATACACTAGAACTTCTAACAGGAGCTGTTACTGTAAAGAAGAAAAATAACCACGCTCAGGAGTATTGTCACATGCGCTGCTACGGGTCTTTCCTGTATTTTAAACCATTCTCCCAAACCAACAGCAGCATTTCTCCTGAGCAGTAAGGACAGCGGTAACTGATTTGTGCCATGTCGCTGTTTGCTAAACATCAGCTGGTTAACGTTGCATGTTGTGCACACAGGGAAAGCTGGGGGTGGTTAATCTCTATTCTTTGCTGGGAAGAGAGGTCATGTAGGGAAGCAAACCATCAGAAGTCCAGGTGCTTTTCACAGAACAGTGTAAAAGCTGCTCTTAAAGATCTGCTTTCCATCAGTTCCTTGCAACTTCACTTTATTTCTCTTCCTACGGTGGTATTTATATTTACCCTCTCATTTGCGTTCATGCAGTGAGGGACTTCAATGTTTCTTTGAAACAAAATGTAGTACTTTATTAGCTGCTGCAACACATCTGCAGCAGCTTATTCAACCGATTGCATTATTATCCAGCGGCAACAGCACACTTGTTCTCCACACAACACCGAGCCCATGTGCAGATCAGAGCCTGACTCCCCCATCTATCCCACTAGTTCTCTTGGAAAGACCTTTCTAGTATTATTAACATTTTGTAAAAAATATAAAGGAAAGGAAATAAGAGCTAGGTGCTTCCTTCTTTGGTAAAGAAATCATTTGGACATTATTTGTGCATACCTGAGCCAAGGAACGCCACCCTTGCTTAGTAGTCACTTCTCAGACCACATACAACCCGCATAGCAAGAGGCTCCATAGGATGGAGGAGAGAAGTTTTCGTGTGACATACACATAGGCAAAGCAGCTGCCAGAAAGTTCTTGAAGATATAGGTGAGCCTACTATTACCAGTACGGCCAACCCTGGCAGAAATCTTATCAGAGGCCTACGGAGCAGTGGTCCTCCCTCAAAATACAGGGGCTGCAGATGGCTATGGACTTACTTACGGATTAGCTTGTATTTAGGCAACAAGGCAGACTTTAAAATTTTCATTCTGCCCAAATGCTTACAAATTCCTCTTTCCTCATGGCTGCAATAAATACTTAGATGAAACTTCAAGAAAACCTAACCGAGCAAAGGAAGTAAAACTTTTCAACATCTTAAAATTATGCCCAGGTGCAACCCAAAGAAACCCAGTACATCCATAGTTTCTTCCACATCAAGATATATGATGCTCTTCCATTCATTTTTCAACCATGGAAAACAGGACACTACAATGGAACTTTTGCTCATCTTTAAAGTCTTGTTTAGATAACACCTCTGACTTGAATCTAGATCAGCACTACGTCACAGCACCTACAACGTGGCAGTTTCAGCCCTCTTCTCACAGGCAGGACCAAACTGATCTAGGGTTCAACTGCGCTGCAGCTGTTTGGCCACGTCTCTAGCACAGACTGCCACCTCGTGAGTGGTGAGGAGTGGCACAAGACAGACATATTATAATGTGCTTTGAACACAGAGTTCCAAACCAGCCCCAAAGCTCCAATCACCAGTGAGTCACAAACAAGCATAATTAACCAAGAAATGAATTCAACACTCTGTCCCTATGGGGCTGTAGCACAACTTCATAAGCTTGTTTCAGCAGAACAGTCACATCTTCACAGCCAGAATTACAGTTTGTTTTTTAACACTTGCATTATCACATACAATTCCTGCCCCAGTCCAAAGCACAAACTACCATTTAACCTCCCTCTTTCCTCACCAATTATTAAATATAAATTCTTCTTCTTTTCAGCAAGACCAAAGGAGTAAAGGCTGTTGGCAATGTATCATCTATGAAAATAGTTAGTCTTATAATTAGCAGGAAATACAAGACTTTCTTTTTCTTTTAGTTTGACTAATCTGTGCCCAGTACACAGACAGGACGTTACAAACTGTATCTGTTTAAGTGTAAAAAATATATACAACTATATTTAGCATTTAAATTACTTTAAACACAACTGTTTGCATACTAACAATCTTATGTACATTCAGTTTTAAACAATACCTCTTTAATATCCTCTTCTTTTGTTAAACAAGTTTTATTTTCCTCCCAAAATACCCAATGGTACTTTAAAATTCTGAAGGGGGAAAAATTTGAGCTATATAGAAAATAGCAAGATGTCTTATAATTGTAATGTATCATAGCACATATTGTTCATAAAAATAACACATCATTCAAAAACTGAACCACTGTAAAAGTTCTAATAAGTCCAACAGGACTTCTTTAAAAGTTTACTTTGGTTAACAGCAAATCATTCTTAAACAATTAAGGAAAAATTATATATTTTTACCACCTTTACAGATGCATTTCCTTGGCATGTCGTAGCAATCCATGTATCTTTACAGATGAGCACTGCAGTTGTTCAGCACTCTTTGTTTATACTGTGATTTCAATAAAATGGATTACCTATCAGGTTGCATTGATTTATAATTAAATTAGCCCAACTTCCTAAGGTCTCTGAATAAGAGAACTATCTTCCTACAACTTCCTAAGATCTCTGGATAGCAGAGAAAGAACAGCAGCACTACTGCTTCTTCCTCACAAGGTTGATCTCATGCAGCAATTGTAACAGCATCACTAAGTTGCATGAAACTGTGGTTTCCCTGATATCTCTCCTGGTCAGGAAAGTAATATAAACTTTGCTGAGCTCTACATACTCTGACACCCAGACAGTCGCACCAGCCTCTGACCATTCAGACAACTGAAGTGCCACTGGACTTTACAGTAATGCAATGATTTCCTCTGAGTCATTATGCATATTTCAGGTCACGTGTAGCCTCCCTATCACTGAAATTTTACTCATTTCCAGTGGAATAAATGCCCTCAGCTTTTGGCCAGGAAGAGGAACTTGATCTTTATCCCCTCCTTGCACTAAGAAACCCTCTGATCCATCAAAAAGGCAAAAATGTAAGATTCTCCAGGAAAAGAACACGGCATTAGTCACTATGCATCAGTTAAGCTGAAAAGTAGAGAAGTCTGACTGATGAGCAAAGGCACTTGGTAACAGTCCTGCGAAAAACAGTCAATGAGTCAACAGTTTCAGTCTTGTGATCCAACTGACCAGCAGAGAGGGCTCTGCCGAGGAAGATTTTGTTGACGAAGTAACAGAGGATTTTTTAGCACCTTCCTCTTGAAAAGGAATTGTTGCACTGTTGTGGAGGTCTGTATTCACAAAACACCTGCTGCCTCGAATATAATCCGTTCCCCTCACTAACTGCTTGTCAGACACTGGCCTTGAGAGGGGGTGCTGTGTGGAGGGGTTTTCTTCAATGATTGGGGGTATCCTTTCATTACTGAAGTACCTGCAGAGGACATCTTCACCTGTACAAACAGGAGGAGGAAAACCAATTATTGCTGACTTCAAAACCCTCCACTAACATTTTACATTTTTATAAAAAGATTCTGGTTACATTTCAAATTACTTAGATTTTGGTTACCTTTCATAACGTACCTGGACATAAACAGCTGTCAATAGATCTATGGCTTTTTGCATTTTTAGTATTTTTTAAGCATCACAAAGACAACAGAATAAATTTTCAAAGAGGATGCTGTTTGACTGTTAAGTTACAGATTCTCATACACACACCAAAACTGCTGTAGTACAGACTAACTTCATGCAAATCATTATCATGAGCGAGACCTAATAAGCCTTCTCATAAATATGTCCTTCAAGATGCTGATAGACCAGAGTAGAATCCACGTTGAATGTAACTCATGACTAACTTAAAAGCTACTAATATTACTCTGGACAACAAAAATTAATTTTGCAGCTGAAGTTATAAGCACTTTCTTAGTTTTGACCATTGATTCGTGGTGCTTTCTCTGTTTTCACTCTTCCCTAGATATCTGACCACAGCAGCTGCTGCTAGAAACATACTACTGGGCTAGACAGGCCTTTGTTCTGACTCAAAACACTTAACATACAAGGCTGCGGCACTTAAGTACATTTCAAGTATTAAAAAAAGCCAATGCAAAACCAAAAGCCAAACCATACACACCTAAACAAGCCCTGCCACCTGGTTATCATTCTGTTAGAATTGTTACTCAGCTTGTTTCTAATAACCCTCCATGTTGATGCTTCTTGTTATCAGCTTCTATTTTTGCATTAAAATAATAGAATTCAGCTTCTATTTTCCCTAGAATTACACATTAGGTTTCAAAACTTATTTCAAGAATAAATTAACAGTCACCCTTTCTTATTTCCTACTCTAAGAGGACTCACAGCCTTTCAGATGCAAAATGTGGGGAGGGAGAGAAGTGCAATGGAGAAAGGAAAAAAAGCCACCCAACCTCACACCTAACATGAGATTTTGTCTCTCTCCCATTCTGTGACAGCTGCAGAATATGCTGTTTTCTAACAGCAGTTGCAGCAAAAAGGAACTCCTGTAAGGCCCTCCATTTTACTTTTGAGAACAAACTTGCTTCTACAACAGCCTCCACAGTGAGCTAAACAAACAGAAACATTTATCAAAAAAGCAGTTTATGATCAATATTAAATATAGAAGAAAGGGAAAGGAGGGTGTGTAAGAGCAAAACGGTAAACCTGTGCTATAAAAAGAGAAGTACAGATCTGCACTAGTCATTCTAGCCTACTTTTAACACTCAAGAACTCTAAGACGGGTTAATAAAAATTTGAGCCCCAGCACTGAGGGCACCCGCCTCACAACTACTATTTGGCATTCCTGCTAAAACAAAGAATTCTCATCTTTGATCAGTTCAGCAATATGCAAACACTACTCCTTCATTCCTAATTTAAACACTTCCATCCAGTTTGCTCCAAGGGAATTTTGGAGAGGAAGGAAAGAGAAAGAGAGACAAGACCCAAACCCTTGCCTTTTCTCCCTGGTGCTCGTGGCCTAGAGAAGGGTTCTGCAGCTCCTATCCAGCTCCCATCAGCAGGCATTGACAAAGGACGAGGTTTTCCTAAAGGCAAAATAGAAGGTTATGAGGAATTACCTTAAGCTTAGGAAACCAAATTTTAAATTCATACTTTTCACAATTAAGCAAAGGGAGAGATACAGCAATAAGGAGTTAAAATTTCAGGAAAAAAAGAAGTATTTCAAGATACTACCACTGGTGAAAAATAAGAAAGCAATATGCTCAGATTGAGCAGCCACATTCTTGCTCATTTACAGCAGCAGTGGACATAATGACCAAAAGTTATAACCAAGGCACACATGGAAATGGCCGATTGTAGCATCAGAGCCCAGCTAAATAACATTCATTAAAGAAATAACAGCATTTACATGAAATTATTTCAGATTTGGAATTTCATTCACATTCACAACTTGCACAGACTACACTTAATATCCACCAAGTCTAATGAGCAGTTTTCTAACACAAGTTATTCCAAACTGATCAAAGCATTTCTTGTTAAGCAATAATGAAAGAGGAATGAACTCACCATAGGATGGTGTTTTTTCCCTCATTTTGGCTGGTAGGATATTTGCTTCTATGGAATACCCAGGCAACTGATCCGAATCAGCAATAGTAAACCTTCGCCTTCGACTCTCCTGATCCAGAAAAGAGTTGGGAGACTCGGCACCCTTGGAGCCAGGTAGTGGATGACTAGATTTGTTGCCTCCTCCATATACAAAGCTCCCCTTTTCATCTCTGAAAGGACATTTCACTTCAGTTAGTAGCTTCAAAGATTTTCACACTACAGACATGAGTAGGTTTGAAAGATACTTCTAGCATCCAGTCATGCTCTTGACAACTGGCATTGTGCTGCAAACACGCTGGCAAAAAACCCAAGTCAGCTGATGAAAGACTTCATTATAAATGTATTTACCAAGCAGAAAAGAAAGCTACCCCCCTCATGCTAATTCACTTTTAATGAGCCAGTAATTTAACAGAGAAGTTTAGAGGTACCACCCTTGAAACAGCTTTTGAGAAATGAGACCTTTCTGCCCTGAGGGTATCAAAGCTCCCAATTTACTGCCTGTTCAATACACAGTTGTGACAAAGGAGTGCATACACAGATTTATCCATCTCTGTGTAATGGCAACACTTATCACCTCCATCTGAAGGACTATGCTTTTCAGTCATTGTAAGAGTCCAATAACTGCCACTGAGTATTCATCACTTTCTCTTCATCCAAAAGTGAGACCTCCTTGAGAGTTTCAGTAATAAATTCCTAATGTATATGCATATGAATTTGAGCTATTTCTGCAGAAGCTCCCCTCCCAGAGCAATCCCTCATTCCAAAGGCCAGGAACAGCCATTATTAGAACCAGTCCTTGTGAGCACTTTTGGAAGAAAACTACCCTCCAAGTTAAGATTTGCCTGCCTTTTTTTTTTTTTTTCAACTGTCCCTCTACATGCTACAGTCTTATTGCTTGAAGCCAAGTCAGGCATAAAAATACACTGATTGTCTAAGCACACAACATACCTCAGTATTCACAACAGCCCTGCAGCCAGCTCATACCACCTTTTCCAGCTCTCCATCCTGAGCAACGCTACAGCTCAGTGAATGGGAGAGAGCTCTTTTTGGAGATTCAGGGATCGAAAACTGCACAGAACTGTTACACCACAACCATATGTACAAGGAGAGCTCTCCTACAACACCACCACACATGTGGCAACTGTGCCACGGGGAGGGGAACTAGCCACTGCTCTCTGCTTCCCCAGTGTGGACCAGCAAAGACCCATGCCAGGAAGTGAACAGGATGATGAGAGGGAAAAAAGAAACAACCATACAAATGCATCACAGTTTCAAGAGAAGAGCAAAACATGCAGAAGTGAAATTAGCCAAAACACAAAAAAACTGCCCTTTGTTCTCTTCCTGGCTGCCACAGCTTCCCACATTTGCTTTCTTTAAAAGTTAGTCAAGAAGCCTTCCCCTTTCCACATATCAATCAGGACAAGCTTTATAGCTCACATTGCTACTTCCTTCCTTGTCCACAGGGATTCAGCTCTAAAGGCATCTGAAGATACAATTTTATGATTCGTTAAGAAGGATAAACCATCCGAGCACATGCACATAATTCACCAGTGCTTGAAATGTAATGATATAAAGAAAGGACCAAGGTATTCTAAACTCAGCTGCTAAATCTATATGCTTTTTTTAATGTCAAGAGATTTTTTTAAGTAGTAAGGACATGTAAACATGAAAAACGGGGACAGATCAGTTCAAGATCGGTACAACTTCAGTAAAGAGACCCTGCTATGGAGAAACCCTCTCTCCAGCCCTGGCACTGCCCCAAAGGCTGAAGCAATGCAACCTCAGTCATGGTATCAGACCTTACAAGACAGGATACAAGCTCTCCTGCCCATATGAGTCCTGCAGCAAAAGGTCAGAGTTTCTGTGCTGGGCTATCTATATCTAACCTAAAGTGTCAGGGCAGGTCAGGAGGCATGCCTTGACTGAAAATTCTTTTGTCCATCACCTTTCCAGGTCAGCTGGCTGGGTTCTGGCACGAGTCAACATGGACTTGAGAACAAAAGCTAGCCATACCATACACCCCCTCACTCCACCTTTTGTGTACACAGGTCTGCATTTTTATAGCTTACCACAGGATAAAAAAATAAAGTTGAGTGAATTGACTCTCCCTTCCTTTCCGTGGGAACATTCCTGTTCTATACAACTTGCAAGTTTAACAGTTTAAAACAAGTTCTTTTCTATCCTAACTCCCACAACAGTTACTTAACTTGATAAAAAAAAAAGTGGGAAAAGTTACAGACAAAAATTATTTCTTGCTACGTGCAGTTGGATTTAAATAAATCAAAAACATAACTCCACAACAAAACCAGGGATAACATCTGTTCATGGTTTTGGAACAAATCCAATCTATGTGGCACAGAATAATCTTCTAATAATAAAATCTGTTACGATCCTAGTAGTTTATGCATTTAAGCGTAAACTTAAGCAATGCTATGCATTTAAGCAACTACAAAAAAGTCCGTGATATCTGCAATTTCCTCAAGCTAATGTGCACGGAGCTCTAACAACAATCCAGCTCAGAAACAAGCGTAACAGAGCTTTTTGTTCAGTAGTGCATGTTTATGTGCATACCGAGGAGAATATGGAACAGCTGGTGGAGGTGGTATGTACAGATCCAAAATGGCTGGCTTCTCTTTTTTCAGTGAGGTATCCATGGTGCTTTCTGGTGACTGGGCTGAAGTTGGTGGAGGACTGGTCTGAAATGACAGACATCTATCAAACATCTGAGCATTGATTTATCATTGAGAAAAAGATAATTCAAAAATCAATAGTACCATTTCATCCCCTAGCGAACTACGATTTCTGTGCTTAATAATAACATTAAAAACTCCTAGCATTCACACTCTTCTCCACCCACAGTTTTGGCTAGCCTTGCAGCCACTCCTACAGACATCCTATCACAGGTACTGCATTGCTCAAGAATATTTTGCTCTTTCCAGTCCTATTTTTCCTGCAAACTCTACAGACAGAAAAAGCAACAGAGACAAAATCCCTTCTTCTATTTTTAGATCCATTAAAAGAATGCAATTTTTAAAATACAGCTATGATCTGCAACACGTACAAAGCCAGCTCATGCTACCCTTATTCCATACTGTCCAGTGCCTGGGGCAGGGGCAGAAATATGGTAAAGTTCACCACAAATTGCATCAAGGGATATAACTAGGTTAAGGGAAGCAAAGGAAAAATGTATTTGGTATTGCTCATCTGAGCAAGTTTGCCATTTTGCTCTTTGTGGCTCAAGTCTGTCCTCAGCGTCTTGCCAGGCACTTGTCTGCCTCCAGGAGGCAAAGACTTGAAGGACCTTTTCACCCTTCTCAGGCAAGAGGACCACACTCTCCCTTTTTTGTCAAGGACCTGCCCAAGCTTTCACTCTAGCCACTCAGTTAATGGCACCCCTGCACAAGCGTCTGCCTTTTACCAGTCAGTACGTTGGAGCCCAGAACTGCCAACAAGCTTCTCCAATCACTCATTCCCCCAGGGAAATGCTGCTTGGCACAGCCTATATACCAGCCCACCACAGCTCTGCACACCAGTAACACAGTCCTTGCTTTGGGTAACCCTGGAAAACTCACAGGACAGTAGTTTGTTTGTTTTTTTTTTTTGCTTTGGGTCTGATTAAGTGACAGGCACGATGCCATAAAAACAAGACACAGGTACTGGGGAAAGGAAGGATGAAAAAGGAGTCAAGTGTGCATCTTCTGCCCAGTTTGAGATATCTGCCTGCATCAACACTTGCAATAACCACTGGCATTTCACAGGTTGATATATTATCCTCACAGCTATAGAGAGGCCTGTGTCAGAACAGGAGTAGATACTCTCCTTGGTTTTCTTTATTTCAGGCAATCAGTTCAGATTCAGTTAGGTTATTTCCTCCCATAATCATTAAGCCCTAAGCTTCCTAACACTACAAACCTTTCCTCAACATGATTATTTCAGTTATTAATGTCACTTTCTTTGCTCATTACCCAATCTGTAAGTTGCCCAACAAACAAATCTCATATAAACAAGTAGTTTAAGTAACTTCTTCAAAAACACTCTCTCCCACCCTTCACCAGACTAAAAAGAGGACAATCTAAGTTATTTCAGCAAAAATGTATTACTCTGCTAAATAGAGAAAGCATTTATTATGCCACGCTGATGAATTCCATACGTATCAGCTGTTTCAGCAGTTTTGCCTTAGATAAGTTCTCCCTGTGGCTCAGATTGATGAAAATGCTCAATACACCTAGTCCGTTTGTGTATCAAGAGAACTTTATCTTGGTTTTAAAAAAAAAGAAAAAAAGAGCCAAGAACATTTTTCCCATATTTAAACATGAGTCCCTGGGAGCATTTCTGGTATTTCTCTTCTTCAAGTTACAACCAAGGCACTCCCATCTCAACATTAGAGTTGAGTAGAGCAGCCTCTCACCTGCACCAAGGGTGGTTTCCAGCGCAGGTTCTTTAGCGGGGCAGGAGTGAAATGGAAAGAGCCGGTAGGACGTTTCTTAAGCAGCAGCCTAACTCCAGCAGGATTCTCTCGCAGCTTTGCCACCAGATTTTTTAGTTGCCATCCAACCTGGAAGAGAATAAAGACGTCTTTTATTTAGTATTGCTCTTCTAAAAAGCAAACAAACAAGAAAAACCCAAATACCCCAAGTCAAACTGTTTTAACATGAACCCAAAGAGAGAACAGATATCCAAAAAAGCCAGAATGAAGAAAAAAATTAGAAAGCCCCATTTTTGGAAGGTGGTTCTTTGTTCTGTTTCAGAGAAAGATATCCAGTGTAAATTAAACACTGAGATATCAAGCAATGCTCTTTATACCTTGGCTCCAGCCCTAGAAGGAAGTGCTCAAATTGAGTAACACAGGAATTCACAGTGAACTACTTTTGTCATGTTTCTTTCTCACATTGAAAGGCATTGCTTACCTGTGCTAAGCAAAACCAGTTTATTTAAGATCCAAGACGGAAATTATTTGACAAATACATGGGTTTTTTTAAAGCTGTTTTTATCTGCATTTCAGTAGACTGTAGCAACACATTTTAAAACAGCCTTAAATACAATGTGAAGTATTTTAATTAAAATGTATAAATGCTGTATGCATTATCAAAATATGGCAAAGAATAAAATTTATCTTGAAAACAAAATGGTAAAAAGCTTCAAAGATTTCAAGAGGAAAATACAAGAACCATGTCCTGACCCCATCTGTTCAGAATCTGTGGGAAGCGAGCGTTGCAGAGCAAATGAGAGGGAAGGTTAGTACAGCTGCTTGTTACTAACCACAGTTTGCCGATTAACCTGGATCACTTCATCACCAGCATGAATCTTCTGGGATCGGTCAGCAGGGGACTACAAAGAGGAAAACAAGATGCATGTGCTTCAGCAGGTTTTCTTCCCTCCCATAACAACCCCACCAAGCTAAGTCAAAAGTTGTAGCTTTGCTCAAAACTTTCGCACAGCCAGATCTCACATTACAGCTGTTGATGACTTGAGAAATGCAAATGAATTCAACTTACGATTTTTATTTTTATACACTGCGGGAACTACAGGAAAAGGGAGAAGGCATAGCCTACATCTGTCACAGTCCAAATTATACTTAAGTCATGGGAGGGTCTCCACTGTCCTTTTGCCTCCAGTTCGCACTATAGTTTCAGAGAGCAGTGTGATAGAACCAAAGAGAAGACTTCTGTCCTAACCCAGCAACTATCTTAAACTTAGCTTTCAAATACATGTATACTGATTTAAAAAAACAACCTCTAAGATTTTGAGTATACAGAATAATGGACAAAAACCCCTTCAAACCACAAAACAGATCCACTGCACTTTCCCTTTTTGTTTCCTATGTAAATAAGAGCTAACAACTTTAATGTGAAATTATCTGCCTGCATCATCAAGATCAACAGATAAAAATAAACGCTTGCATATATCAAGTGTGCATATACAGGTATTTTTCGAATATCTATCTATTAACAATACACCTTAAAATACAATTTCCTTGGAACAAAACCAAGCTCTGGGGAACCATTAGCAATGAACAGCTAAATGTGGTGATATTTATTTAGATTTATCTACAGCTTATACCATGCACCACTAATCGCTGCAGTTATTAAAAAACAGTCACGTTGCTATAACACACCAACTCTGACCAGCCTTGGCAACACACATGATACCTTGGTATATTGCACCCTGGTCATGGACAACTTCTCCTCCCATTCCCGTCCCCACCATGAGTAACCACCTGGCAGCAGGCCAGCTCTTCCTAGTGATTCCAGAACTAAGCCCTTGGACTAAGGACTCCCTTCTCCTTGTCATCACACCTTCAGAGTTCAACTAACTTTATTCTTACAGTTCCTTCTCATAAAAAACAGTTCAACACGGGAAGAAAACATGGGAGAATTTGGGGGAGGCTCCAGCTATCATGAGTAACCCCATTTCTTCATTGTCTTCGTGCTTCCTCTGAGAGGAAATGCATCCGTAGTAGCTGCATATATACGAGTCAACCAAGATCATAAAAAAAATGCTGGGCCAAAGTCAAGTTTGTGAAAAACAGAGCTCCTTTCAAGCTGCCCTTTGGGCGATCAACAGCCTGTCTAGGGGCATGTCAGCTAGCAGAGCAGACAGTGCAATCGCATTGTAAGAACAGAGGAAAGAGCAAAGTTTAGATCTAGGCCAACGTGACGTGGGACAGCACAACTCGGGAATCCTCTTGGCTGACTGGCATCAAATGCATGGACTTCCCCAGTCCTTCCAATGTACAGTACTATTAATTTTGGGTGCAATTCCACTGCATTCCAACATGCTGGCTTCTGGGGATAGCTACTAAAATATCCTTCCAAACCTAGGAAGAAAATTGTCCCAGGCTGGGTCATCCAAATGATCCCATGCTACCAGAAAGACATCAGTTGTTTGCAGATCTCTCAGTGACTTGTCAAGTTTTGTTGCTCCAAAGGAAAGAGCTTCCCCAAAGCAAGAATCAGCATCAACAAAAAGGCAAACATTCAGGTCAACACTCAAAGCTGTAGAAGCAATACAGCCCCACTCCTGGCCTCCCAAATGAGATCTATATGCACAGGCAGCTTGTCAGCAGTCAGCATTACGTCCTTTCACATTTATCAGATGTTGAAATTGCTGTTAAAGTGGACTTGGTCTCTGCAGATAAAGTTCTGCAGATCCTATATACATAAGATATATACTTACATACCTATACTTATGCCCAGGCAATAGCATAAACGCTATAAAAGCTTTCAGTTTTCACTCTGAACAGAAAGCACAGATTTCCACCCACCTCTCCCTGGCCCCTGGACTTGGCAGGGGTACAACTAGAACCACTGGTTTTCTCCTATTCACAAAAAAAACAAAAGAAAAAAAAAAGGGCAACATTGCTGCAAAAGCCAAGTTCTTCCACTCTTTCTGCCCTTTTTTCTTTCAGCCACTGCTCCAGCAGAGCTGCCTGTCTGACAACACCACAGCATCACCTGCCAGCCTCAGCTGCTGACCTAAGGTCCACTGCAATGACTGCCCAGAAGCCTTTAAAATGAAGTCTCCGCTACAGAGAACTCACAGTGTAAGAACAAAACAAGCAACCATCTGCAGCAAAGAATACAGCTGCCTATCATGCTGACCATTTCCTTCCAGCAGACAGCTCTTAAGTCTTACTTTTTTGTCATCTTTCTACTCTGCAAGGTAATTTTGTCACTGGATTTTCTTACTCATTACTGAATTTAGCACACTACCACCTAAACATTCCAATTAGGGGAGATTGTCTTTGCCAGCAGAGAGCAAATACATTCAAGACTTTGTTAAGCAAGATACCATAAGTGCTCAGAACAGCAGATAGTAACTTATTAAAGCAATTATTTTCGTGCCAACTGTTTGAACTTACTCATGTACTTGCAGAAACTGGTTTAGACTACAGTGAAACATGCAGACACAAAATATTTACAAATTACGCAAACAATATTTAAAGCAGTAATATCATGAAAATCATATGTAAAGCAGGAAAAAGTAGTAAAAAAGTCAAACCAACTCAAAGCTACTATCAGATAGCCTGAGTTAATATACATTTATTTCACTTACATTTTCTGTAGTTCCAGTAATTACATGTAATCCATCATAAGTTGATTTGATGTACATTCCCTAAATGTAAGTAGAAAATGAAAAACAAGTTTAAAGGCAAAGAAACCGCGTAACTTATCTGATTAAACAATCATTGGCAACCAACTCAAAACATTATTAAAAACATTTAATAATTCCCATATTTTCCCTAGAAAAGTGTGTGGTCTAATATTACAACAGTCCAGACCTCTTCACAGATCACTTCTACTGTAACTAATATTTATAATGACCTAAACCACCTAATACATGGAACACAATTTAGAAATGCTGTGTGACTGGCAATACCAAACACTGCTGGTTTTGCTGCCTTCTCAGTCTTTGGCCTTGAACAAAATTTTACTTCCTTACTACCTGGTCTGCACTAGAGAATTACAGGTTTTACTAGATGGCCACCACCTCGACATACAATGCACACTTACACAGGTGGGCTACAAATATTGCCTACATGTTCTCTTACAATTTCTCTCAGCGAGTCAATATACAGACTACCTTGTAACCACAGTGCTGACATAAGCAATAAAAGCTCTAGCAGAACTAAGTATTTGTGGCTCTAGATGTTAAGGCTGAGCGCGAATGCAAGGACAAACTCAGATGAAGGGGGTGTTGACCATATTAACACGAAATTAAAAATCACCAAGAGGCTATTAATTAATAATTGCATAGTTTTCCCCACATGAGGTGACCAGTACACTGGTTTCATCATTTTTGAACAACTACATCTCTACATTTCATACCTACATCTGTTGTTAGAGCACTCAGACTGAGCTGTCCAGAACTGAACGTTATTCAGGAGCTGTAGGCAGCTTACCTGCCTGAATTTACCAAACTTGCTTAGAAGTACAAGGAAAAATACAAGACTTTTTTTTTTTGCCCCTTCCTCTCCAGTCAATTCCCTTTCCTGTTTGCCTGTCGGTATTCAATTATGTGCACCTACCTCCTGATTTCTTACTTACTCCAAGCTAGGCTGACTCTGCTTCGTTGTAGCTTGTGAATTAACCAACAGATCCCCATAATTTCAAGAATGCATGACTGATTCAGTCAAATCCAGTGGCCTAGGTAAAACTATATAGCACGTTAAGACTTAAAGCTTCCTCTGAAAGGCTGATCTCTTCTGCATTTGGGGCTGGAGAGTGACATAGAAATGTACCTAAGAATTTAAATTCCCTCCAACTCCTAACATGTTGATTCCTCAAATCCACCACGATTTCAAACTCAGTTTCTCATAACCAGCACTCAGTTAAGCAGCATCCACTGAACAAACTAGATTCAGTAACACTACATGGCCCCTGAACATGAACAAGTATTTCTCATATTCTTGCTAACAGTGAACCTCAAAAATACTCATATTCTTCTCAGTCTTGCTATAAACACACATTAAAATGTATCTTTCAAAATGCATTTCTCATCACCTTCTCCAAGCACCCCCCGCCACCCCTCCCACCCCCCAAAAAAACCCCAGCTCGTTTAGGTAACCTCCAGAAAAAACCTCAAACAACTGATTTCACAAGCATCTGAAAATTCCCCAACAGGCTGGTTAAGACAAAAATTTGCAACAATTTACCATCAAAAATTACATTTGGGATCAAACCTATTAACGTGCATACCCATCTCTGGCAGCCACTCCAGCACACTGCCCGACAATTAACCTTCAGAGTCCCTCTCCATGCCACTTTCTGTTCCCCACAGGGTAATACTGGTTTTGAAATATCTTGCTAGACACACACATGCAGTGGCTCACAAGACTACCTATTAAATACTGGGGACATCAGGACTCTCCAGAACCAGTTCTTACCAGGCCTTCCCCAGGTTTAATGTTGGTTAAATGAACCTCCTCCAGACACGCACACTGGCTCATCAACGGATCTGTAGTTGATCGAATGGCTTTATCACAAATGCCATTTAAAGTCTTGGCCTACAATGAGAAAATACAAAGAAAAGTTACAAAATTTCTCTCCTAGCTTCTTCTTTCATTTCTCAAAAATAGAAAGGGAGTTCTAAAATTTGGTCCACTAACAAATCATAGTTAAGAATCACTGAAATGGAAGATTCATTTGTACAGATCCATTCTACAGCATGTTTATTTCTTATTGTAACCTAGTACAAACAACCTGTTTCCATTACTGCCACCTCATCACTGCTAAGAGACGGCAACACATTCTCTGTTTAAAAAAATATACACACAAAATACAGCAAAAAAATTGTTTTGGGGGTTTGTTTGCTTTAACCAAAATATAGCCCATTAAAGTATTGAAATATTTTAATGATTTCTTGTGGGACTGACAGTTCTCCACACTGTTTTTTATTTCTGCCGTGAGAATAAAAGTGTCAGAACAAGCAAGGTGCTGCCACGGACTTATCCGCACAAAGCATTAGAGTGTAAGGTAGGACTAGCACTTCAGCATTTCAGTATAACTTCTCTCCACTGTGCCTCTGAACTGACCTCTTCTGGAATGCTTACATGGGCAGAACAGCTTTGTCTTGTAGAACTTCCAACCAGCAGAATGGCTAATTAATCAGAACAAAAAAAATTTAAAAAAAAAAAAAAATCAATCATAGCCCAAAAATCTGTGCCCTTCCTACACTCACAAATTTCATTAATGCCCCACATGTTGTTTTGGGTTTTGACATCAACTGAAGCAATGCTGAAACTCAAACTAGGTTACAAAAGCTTAAAGGAGAGGGGAGGGAGGATTAGCACACAGCACGGTAGTTAGTTATACACAATTTGGGAATCAGCAAGGTACGCCACCTTTCACAAGGGGTTTGAATCCTTCAGTTAAAGTAGACATATATAATTACAGGAGAGGGGAGCTGTCTTGTAGGAAGACATTGGTTTAGATTACAATGGTCCCTAGAAACAATAGTTCCAACGCTTTTTGTTTTGTTTTACATCAGATATATAGAGCAGCAATAAAATAAATCAAAACAATGCTTAAGTGTGAATGCAAGGAACTGCTCAAACAAGGAAACTCCAAACAACAATACCTATTTCGAGAGTGGGTGTGCACAAACGGAGAAAGAAAGATGCAAAGAACTCCCTTCTACGTGGTCTTATTATTTATGAACAAAATTATTTTTAGTTGTTGTGTTACTAAATTCCTAAGCATCTATGAGCTAGCGGAAGGCCTTATCAAAGAGCACAGCCCGGTTCATGTCAAAAGCAGGAAGCGATGATTAACTGTTACAAAATACAGAAGGCATTCCATTACGCTGCTCATTTGGTCACAAGGCTGCTTCAAACAACCCTGAAAGCTCAGCCTCAAGTACAGTCAGAGGCAGAACTTCAGTTCTGTGGCATGGCAGTTCTTTTACGTGAAGCAGCTTAATAAGGCAAAGTGTTGGCTTATTAAGGCACTAAATGAACATCACAAGCATAATTGGTTTATTTAGCCTACGATCATCCTACAGTACTACTTCTCTCTTGAAAATTCAAGGTCTGAATTCTCTTGAAAAAACTGCTGTGCAATGAAACTTTAAGGAATGCTTGACTCCATGCTATTACACACACTGCCCGTCTGTTCAAATTTCATTGAGTTCATCTACAGGAAAGAATACTCATAAAATGGCCCATAACAATGTTTTTACTTGCATGACATGCTTATATGTGTGGGATTGGAAAACTGTTGTCAGCACAGTCAGTGTAAAAGACACTGAAATGAATGGGCATGCAGGCAGCTTGAGTTTCAACAGAAACGTGTACTTACTACAGTCTGAACTTTATCTTCCATCTCAGCCACAGTGCAGTCCTAAAAACAAAGCAAGAACAAAAGCCCTACATTAACCACTAAACATGTAAACACATCATCTCTGAAAACTCTGCAAAACTGCCACTTCAATCTCGAATTGAAATAGAGTTATTCATGCCGCAGGGATTAATCAGATTAGTTTCACCCAGTGGGGCTCAAATGTACTGTTAAACAACTATTTTCTGGCCCTGTTAGAAAGCAATAATAAACCTTGAAAACTAAGAGAACATGGGATTCAATTACAGCAGCAGACTTTCCCAGAAAAACAGAACCCCGCATAATAAAACTTGACTCTCAGAAGGACAGGCACACAAGCTTGCCTTGCATCAATAAACCCCAAATCAGGCACTCCTCTGTCCCAGGCATCAAAACGAATCCAACATATATCGTTAAAAATGTAACAAAAAGCAATTTTTTAAAAAACATGCTCTCAATGACATTCCTGAGGGCCAGAGGACTGCACACAATGCATTGTTTTTTGTTTTACACAACCCAGGTACAAAAGTCTTCCAACTGAAACAAGTTCATGGAACAAACTACAGAAATAGTCATTGTTTTCTGCAAGAAGAGCTGAACTAGAGAATGGTATTAGACTCTCAGATTAAAAAGCTAAAACAGCAAGTAAATAACAGATCAAGATTTACAGTATCGATAAGGAGAAAACTCCCAAACCCCAAGCATTTAAACAAGCTTAAATTTCAAGATGTCCTTGACATCTGTATTGGGTTTGTGTGGCAAGGTTTTGGTAGTGGGGTGCTACAGGGCTGGCTTCTGTAAGAAGCCGCTAGAAGCTTCCCCTATGTCAACAGAGCCAATGCCAGCTGGCTCCAAGGTGGACCCACTGCTGGCCTAGACCAAGCCCATAAGTGGTGGTGGTAGCACCTCTGTGACAATGTATTTAAGAGTGAGGGGAAAAAAACCTGTGTAATTGCAGCCAAAGAGAAGAGTGAGGATATGTGAGAGAAACAACTCTGCAGACACCAAGGTCAGCAAAGGAGGAGGAGGTGCTTCAAGTGCTGGACCAGAGATCCCCGTGCAGCCCATGGTGAAGACCATGGTAAGGCAGGTTGCCCTCCTGCAGCCTGTAGAGGTTAACGGTGGAGCAGATATCCACCTGCAGCCTGTGAAGGATCCCACACCAGAGCACATGGAAACCCAAAGGAGGCTGTCACCCTGTGGGAAGCTTGCACTGGAGCAACCTCCTAGCAGGACCTGTAGACCCAGGAAGAGAGGAGCCCACAGTGGAGCAGGTTTGCTAGCAGGACCTGTGATCCCATGGGAGACCCATGCTGGAGCAGTCTGTTTCTGAAGGACTGCACCCCCTGGAAGGGACCCACGCTGCAGCAATTCATGAAGAACTGCAGCCTATGGGAAGGACTCATGTTGAAGAAGTTCATGGAGTACTGTCTCCCATGGGAGGGACCCCACCTTGGAGCAGGAGGAAGAGTGTGAAGAGTCCTCCCCATCGGGAGGAAGAAGCAGCATACACAAAGTGTGATGCACTGACTATAACCCCCATTCCTTGCCCCACTGAGCCACTGGAGGGAGAAGGTAGAAAAAATTGGGAGTAAAGTTAAGCCTGGGAAGAAGCAAGGGATGTTTTAAGATTTAGGTTTATTTCTCATTATCTCTGTCTGATTTCATTGGTAATCAATGAAACTAAGTTCCCTAAGTCAAGCCTGTTTTGCCCATGGTGGTAATTGGTGAGTGATCTTTCTCTATCCTTATCTCGACCTGCAAGCCTTTTGTTATATTCTCTCCCCCCTGCCCAGCCAATGAAGGGAGTGACAGAGCAGCTTTGGTGGGCACCTGGCACCCAGACAGGGTCAACCCAACACAACATCTCAACCTGCATAACTACCACATAATGCCCGAGAGATGCACCCAGGAACTGTGAATTGAAGCTGTTCCTTATTTCTGAACAACCTCAAGAGTTCTTTTCCTTCCTACCTCTATTATCTGATTTTAAATATAGAAATCCAACAAAAACATACAATCCTCCAGCTATGGACACACCAGGAATATATAAAACAGCTCAGCTATGTTCTCTTTTATGTTTTCATAATAAATCTTAACACCCTGTTCACTGTTGCAATGACCACCAAGGACTGAGGTCACAAAGTTCAGACTCCATCTTTGTGCATCAGCTTAATTCTCTGCTAAATACATCTGTGTGAACCAATAGTGAATGTCACCTATCATCATGGAGTCCAGTTACTCAATATCGCAAAGTCCTTCTGCTCCTCCTCGTTTCTATTCACACTGATTATTATTTTAACCTTAAAGTTTGCCATAAAACTTTAAAAAACAGTGAAGTAAACTCTGTTCCTTCTATTTATATAGCTGTCATTAAAGCCAACTGGAACCCAACTGTTCCCACCTTGCTTTATTGTTTTACCCACTTTTACACATCATTTACAATTATGCAGAGCAGCATTTGTTCCAGGAGAGCCATACTGATCTTTTCTCCACTGTGAGAACTGACCATTTATTCCTATACTCTATTCCCTAATAAGAAATACTTCTGGAATCTAAAAAGTCACCCAAAGATTTCTCAATTATAACTCTCTTTTCCATGTCAATGGATTCCTTCAGACCACTCTAATGTATCTGCAGTGTCCCAGTACAAAACAGTGTTGATTCTTCCCCCATTAATGCTTTTTGTCATACATACCTATCCTATTACTTTATTACAGCTCATATCAAAATAGTGCTTTTTAAAAGGCTAGGCTTGTATTCACCAACTTCCATTCCCCTGCCATCAAAGGCAGATTTACCTGACAGATTAGACACCATTTTTAGTAGTTTAATTAATGCAGTTCAGCAATCTCATCCCTCAGTTCCTGTAGCACTCTTGGGTGAACACCGTCTGCTGCTAGAAGTGCTTACTGTTTTACTTCACAATCTGCCAGCCTGTAGCTGTAAATCACTTTCTGCCATTGCACACGCAGCGCCCAAACAAGAAGGGCATTCAGCAGCAAGTCAAACTTGTGTGCCTTTGAACTCACAATATCCAGACCCTGATCCAGCTGATAGAATTGTGTGTCATCATAGCTTGACAACTCACAGGGTGTTTCTGTCCTTTGACATCATCCCCACAAAACAGAATCACCTGCGTCACAGGACATGGTCCTTCAGAGTTCAAACAATACATGGCCACTGACTAACAGCTATAAGCAAGTTCAGCAGAAACTGAAGTGCGCACACAGTGCTCCACAGCCAGAGCAGTGGCACGCTGTCAGAACAGTTTCAAAGGCAGGCAGTATTCTTCGGAGAGGGAAACGTCACCATTTGCCAAGACTGCCACAGCTGCCACATGTCCTTTTAGCTATCACACAGCTGATAAACTGTAAGTTTTCAAACAAGACACTGTGGCCTCACACTACTGGCAGAAGAAGCTGGGATTTGTATTGTAAAGGTGGCAGCTCCTTCCACTACACGCAGCATTTCCATCTGATGGCTAAAACACTCTGTATGAGACAAGACTTCAGGAGTCTGCAAGCTTGGGTATGGAGCCATATTATAGTTTAGAGTTAGTAGTGTTTTTCAATATGTTGTTTGGAACTTGATAATCTTCAAATGCTTTATTTAAAAAACTAACCCTCTTTCCCTTAAAGCTCATATTTTCTTGAGTAGCCTTTAAACCACAGCCACTTAAGATACAGATGGCAATAGCAAAATTGGAAATTAAGGCGGGGGGTGGGTGGAACTCAGAAAAATGGACAACTGAAACTGACTTTCATGGACCTTCAAAGTTTCCAGTAAGCTCTCATTTCCAGATCTGCCTTCCAATTAGCACTCTGCACACAGCAAGCACATTACTTCCCCAAACATCCTCCTTCCTTCCCCTTTTGGAAAGCAAAGAGGAAAAGAAATCAGCTGACCTTCTGAACAGTAGTAGTGAGATCCAAGCACAGCTGAATGATTCTGTTCTTCATTGATGAAAAGTCAGCAATACCTGTAAATGGAGTCCTGCAACAAGAAAAAATACTCCTTAGATCGAACAGACCAGTCGTCTCCTACCTCATCAGTGAGGAACAGCATGTGATTTTCACATTTTACACATGGATGTGCACTAAGGCTCAATCTTAAGAGAAGAATCATTATAGGTAGTGCAGCTTTAGAGCCTTCGGAGTCTCACCTCAGACCCTTCAGACAGCTGAAAGAGCTAGAAGGGTAGTTGAGAATTAACAGACAAGACTGCCATTTTGCTGACGGTGAGTTTCTGAAGAACTTTAGGGTGAGCTGCCAGCAACAGGGTGAGAAGAGAGGACCAGGTGAGAAGTGCAAGCTGTTACTATCACTGCCTGGACACAGAACCATATCCTTGCTGGAGAGCCGGGATATTACAGGATAAAAGCGCTCCTTGCTGCTGGTCCCTGTGCAGCTCTCTTCCTAACCTTCCTTCTCAGGAAAGCTGGCAAAGGACTTGAAAATTTATGTTCATCTGTTATCATGGACAGCATCCCTGCCAGCACCCTACTGGCTCTATTGACCATTTCCTTCTGCTGCAGCTGTCACAAAACAACTTTAGCTCTTGCCAGAAAAAAAACCAAAACAGAAATAAAGAAAAAACACCAAAAAAAAAAAAGAGGGTAAAAAAAAAAAAACCCCAAAAAAACCCCAACCAACCAAAAACAGGTAGAGGGAGAGTCTCTCTCACTGTTCAGTTTCCAAGTCACAGAGCTAAGGCCACAATTTCAGTGGAATGTTAAAAATTCTTTTAGAAATGGAACTGCCAATGACAGGTCATTTATAAGGTGGGAAGGGTCAAAGAGGAAATCGCACATATGAGAAACCGACTCAAACAGGAAAACTCCTACTTTTATACATACCAGTTTGGATGTAATGTTAACAGTTTCACTGGTTTTAGCAAGAGTGAAAGTGCAAGAGTAGATATCCCAGATTAAATTTGCCCATTGAAGGCCTTCTGGCATCACCAATAAAAGGGTGAGTGAGGTCCAGAAGATCTTGACACCCAAGCATCTAGAAATTCCTCTACAAAGGAGGAGCAATTCATGATAGTAGTAAATTAAAATGCAAACATTTTATTCTTACCTGTCCAACCATGCAAGCAAGGCTTTAGCAGCACCAATAAGCTCTACCACAGAAGTAAGGAATTCATTGGGGGGCTTGCGAGAGGTATTCCCATCATAATTTGAACTTTTCCTACGGCTGCTGATGTAATTTTGCAGGTTGTTGGATGATGCTCGCAGCTTGAGAACCAGGTTCTTCATGTTGTCTGTTTCAAGGCCATAGTTCTGCAATGAATAGTATTAAGCTTGATAAAACTCCCTATTGAATCCTCCTATTTACTATACCACAAGTTACAAACTCATATGGAATGAAAGGGCTGAGGATTTGCCCAATTTTTCTCTGGTTTTTGGCAAAAATGCCTTCTAAGATTTGCTCTATGCTACAGCCACTAAAGCACACTTTTGTGGGTGTCAAAGCCCCTCAGTTTCTGAAATTAATGAAATTTGAGGACACTTTAATCAGAGTGAAGTCCCAATGTCCCATCAGATGTCATTTACCTTCAAAATGGAGTTAGAGTAACAGGATTGTTGGTTTTTTTGTTAAAGGAAAGCAAATACTGTTTTTTCTTTTCTATACTGTGGTACCTAAACACTGAAGGAACATTTCATTTACAACTACAGATAAATTTAATCTGACAGATAAAAACATCAACAGGAAGCAAATGTAATTTCACAGTCAAAAGCTGGAATAAATATTTGAATCACAAGTTTTCAGTAACTGTGCTCCTTGATTACAGCAGTGCAAGTTTGCAAGCATTTGCAAGTTTGAGGACTGCATTAACATTACACATAGTAACTAAAAACATTCTTGTATTTTTCATTCAACTGCATCTTTATAAAAACTTTTGAAACCTAAAAAAAAAAAAAATCTAAGTCCTGTTTGTAACTTCAACTTCATAAATTCAAATACAACGAAACCACACACCACAAGATTAAAACCCAATTCTTTTAAACAATATATCAATCACCTCATACCAACCACATCAGAAATACTGTACTTTATCTATTCTGAAGGCAACTCAATTTTGTAACCATGAACTTTCTTTTTTTTTTTTGCTGTCAGTGTGCAAATGTGTGAATTACGCAGCAATATGTTACTGGGTATCTTTGCTTTCAAGTTATCCCACCTTGCAAAAATCTCTGTGGGCATCTTTTGCAAATTAAGTCCCAGGCAATATTTAGATCTTTTCGAGCTTAAAAAAAAAAAGAAAAACCCAAAACCCAAAAAAACCACACCCACCCAAAAACCACACACCCAAAAATACAAAACTCCCTGCCTTTCTCTATTCTTTTGCTGCTGCAGATTCTTGCTACCAACCCCCAAGTTCCAGAGTTCAGTCAGCTATCCTATCTACTTTCTCCTTGGCTCCTCAAAAAACTAAAGAAACTAAAGCAAATCTTAATTCCATTCAATGCCAAGTTTCCAGGGGTTCCAAATGTCTCCACTCAGGATCACAGCATCACCCAGGCTGGTGGTAAGCTCAGGAGATCTCAGTCCAACCTCCTGTTCACAGCAAGCTCAGCTTGTTCAGGGCTTTATCCAGTCAGACCTTGAAAACCTCCAAAGACAGACTGCACAATCTTTCTGGGCAACCTGATCCACTGCCTGACTGTCCTCATGGTGAGAAAGTGTTACCTTATATCCAGGCTGAACCTCATTTCAACTTCTGCCCAAAATCTCTCATGCTCCCACCATGAACAGCCCAGCTCTGTCACCCTCCAACCGTGTTCCCCCCATGGTAGGTGCTGGGATTCTGCTGTTCAGTCTTGCTGAAGCCATCTCTTCCCCAGACTGAAGAAGTCCTAGACCCTTATCCTCTCCTCATGGGTGAGGACTCCAGCCTTGACCAACCTGGTAGCCCTCCACTGAGCTTGCTCTAGTTTTTCCACCTCTTTCCTGTACTTGTGGGTGGGGGACATACGTAGACTAATGAGTGCCAAGTAAAGGATGATAAATACTTCCCTCCCTCTCTGGCCATGCTCCCAAGATGCAGCCCAGGATGCTGCTGACTGCTGCCAGGGTGTACTGTTGGCTTGTGGCTCCATTCCCTCCACAGTCAAGCATCCATGAAACAGGCTGGAATATCTTAGATTACATCATTTAGAAAAGATGAAACAAAACCTTTGCCCCAAAGAAACCCAGCAGTGTAAGGAGAGGTTTCAGCCACTCAGCTACCTTTCAAATACCTACCACCTCCTATGGACAAGATCCCAGTGGGTCAAAGTTACACAAATGCTTCTCTCCTCCCCCTGAGGGCTCTTGGCAAGGAAGCAGCCTTAAAGTGCAGCCAGGAGTAGAGGTTGAGAGGATATAACCAATTAAAAAAATGCCACTCTTGCAATAGCAAAGGACATCCTTTAATTTTCCAGGTTTACAGAGAGGGAAAGATGTGGATTACTAAACAATGTTAAAGTACTTGCGGACTGTCATGTATGACCTTACCACCTTTCAATTAAAAAACAAAACACTGAAGCAAAAAGTCAAACAAGAAAACACCCCAAACAAAAGAATCTTTCAGATGCGTTTCTAGCAGTTAGCTTTCTCCTCCTCATAGGACATTGCACATTAGTCTATTTTTGGACAAATTCTTTTTCACCAACAGGTCTAGATGTGGGGCAAGTTCCTGTGACCACAAGAATTTGAAAGCAGCCATGGCAAAACCTCTCCATTTAATAAGGGAATTAGAAGACACTGACCCCTGTCCTTCCATAAAGGGACAGAAGATAGAAAAGATTTTTCTTCTGTACAGTGGTATAACCATGTAATCATTCTGGTCAGAACTTAAGAGAGTCTTCAAATACTTAAGTATCTCCAGGTTTTTCTTTCTGTCATTCAGGTGCAGAAACTGTGCCCACCACCTGTGGGTGTCTGCGATTAGAGATGGCCCCAGCATTTATGAGGACCCCTCATATATACCAGGTCAGATTTTGGCTTCGGCCCTAAAACATTCATGCACTCCTTATCACCTCTTTCACCTTATTTATCCAGTGGGACAATCCAGTGTCACTTTTCCAGTTCAGCTAGTTTTTAAATAATTCTATCAAGCAGTTCTCAGTTTTGAGGTAGACTTCAGCCACACAGGTTGCTGAGGGGTTATGTCCCCTCTGGAGATAGAGGAGCTCCAGCTTATGACTGCATCTGGTGTCCCCAACAGCCTATCAAGAGCATACCGCAGGCCAAGCTCTCCAGTCACTGCACTAAGCTCTCCTATAGCTTCTCCCAGAGACTCTATGAAATGCACCTCTAAACAAGCAGCCTGTGCTCTAGGAAAGGTCCCGGCTAAGCACTATGGCTATCCAGCACAACAGGGAGCATGCAGCTCTACCGTACAGGCCACAGAATTCTCCAACTACACACCAGCCCTGAGGGATGAACTTCCCCAGAATGAAGGGTCATCACAACCCAAACCACCTCTGCTCTAGGTGCAAGCCAGTCTCCTCACCTGTTCGCTCTAACACACAGAAAACATTATGTGTCTTCACCAGATACAGTGATGTTTCTATCCAAGCTGACACTATTTTGATCACCTCACACATAACCACCTATTTCTCCTATTTTTCTGCTCCTTCACTTGCAGTGCCCACTCTGTTGGGAGGGCTGGTTTGGGTAACTAAAACATTAAAAAAAAAAAAAATCTATTCCCTTTTTCCAGTAGCGTGCTCACAGCTGGTTTAACTCCCTGAAGTAGCTCACCTCAGGGTCAGGTAAGTGCAAGCACAAAAGATCACTAATCTGAGGGCAGGAGGGGGCAGAGGCAGCAGCTGATTTGGATTAGTTTAACTTGTCATGGAGCTCTGGCCCCAATTCAGGACAGATAGGAATGTTGATATCTTGGCAGCACACCAAACAGCCTTCACAGAGACAAGTGCAAAGCTGAGCAGGCTCTTTTGAAATATTTCTCCAAGACTGAGGCTACAGTATTTAACAGATTATTATTTAAGCAACCAAAAGGTTTTAGATGTTGCTCATGAACCAAAGAACACACTACTATTGCACCTGATTTAAAACATCAAAATTGCTTTCATCAAAACACAGGCTGAAGGCAGCGGTCAAGAGCACCCTATGTCAAACATTCCCAGGTTGTTACTCATTAACCCGGGGAGCCACAGGTAGGGGTGGAGCAGGCAGCACACACACATGCACAAAGAAGCACATGTGCAGAAAAGCGCGCTCTTTCCCAACTCCATGATATGTGATGAGAAAGAGTACACTGCCCAAACAATTGCTCAAGGCCAGGCAGCCAACGTAAGTGTGGCTAACTGAAGTCAAGAGAGCACAGCAGTTGTGCCAGAGCTGACTTGGGCTGACCCAGAGCTCTGCTACTCGCCTTCCCCTTCACACGCATGTTCATGTCTGCAGTATGATGATGAGCTGGCTCTGCTGGCCTATCCAACTGAAAACCAGCTTTGGGTAAAAAAAAATATGACCAGACCAAATGCCTGGTCAAAAGCTGATCCAACTCACTGCATGCCTATGCTAATACAAGGGACTGTCACAGTCACTCATTCTTGCTATTTCCCTTTCAACAAAAATGCATCCTGAAGAATGCTTTGGAGTCCCAAATTTCCTACTAAACTGTACTAAATCTGAGACCTCTAGAAAACTGAAATCTTATGAAGTGATGCACAGATGTGGTGCTTTTGACAAGGATTAGCCAGAACTGCTAACTCTTCAAGTACACATGTTCTATTTTACGTTATGATGTTGTGCTTTGTCCACTGCAAATATGCTGGCAGAACATTACTACCAGTGAAATTATGAAAGGCATAATGCTAAAAATTTGTTTGTGGCTTGTTGTTTGGAGTTTTTAGATTGCTTAAAACTAGTATCTCTTCATTCTAACCTCAAGAAAAGTCTGCTGCTTTTTTGCTTCCAAACTCTCCTATCACACAGCATAAGATTCAGAAGGCAAACCTAAAGAACACATTAAAAGTGAAAATATTTGCCTATAGATTCCTGTTAATGCTTGCATTTTTTTTTTTTTTTATATTTATTAAGCTCAAACAGGCAAGTCTACTCACTAGGGAATGATGAGTAAAGCATTCAGTTTTCACCACCTCTCTAGATGCTTTTTGTTCCAGTTATTTGGCTGAGAAATCCCTGGATCCCTGCCCCTGATTTTGTGGTTTTCCATGAGTTTAAAAAACCATACTTATGTATGTTTGTTCTCCCCTCCCCAGAACAGTTCAGCCAACTAAGAAATGTCTTCGTCCCATCCCTTTTCTCCTTCAAGCAAATATTGTCATCAACAAAAAGATGAAGGCACTCAAGTGATTCCCTCTGGGGAACATGGTTTCTTTGATATGTCCTCTAAATTCCTTAAATAAGACTTAAACACCTGTTCAGAAAAGTCTGTTAGACCAGCTCAAGCGCAACAGAAATGTGTGCTCACAGGAAACCTTCACTTTTTATCCCCGTCCACATTCTCCTGCTGCCTCTTCAGCTGCAGCTTTGTTTCACACGCAGCCACTGCTATGAGATGAGGGAACAGTGCCTCATCACCAGAGCGGCAAAGATGCTTTCATTCGTCTTTCAGCTATACTGGTTCTAGAGTTTGCTTACTGCAGCAAACACCATAACTTGCAGACATACTTTAAGCTTGGCAGTGTAGCTGCCAAAGAGGGTTCTATCCCTATAAAAATCAGGCTGGCCCAGCCAATGCCACATTTCCACAGCATGAGATAAAAGCATGGGGAAGGAGCGAAAAAAAAAAAAAAAAAAACCCAAAAATAGTTTCCCTTGCTTTTTAATTCAGGGCCCAAAAACTTCGGGAAATGTCACCATATACACACACACAAAAACCTCCCCATTCACTAAATTATATCAATACACAGACCAACTCTCAAAGTGCTAATAGAGGTGGAATAAGGAAACCTTCATTCTCTCACACAAAATGAAAAGACAACAAAGTAAAAAATTGACTGGCACTAGAACTTAAAACACACCAAAATCAATGGTCATCTCATAAAAGTATCCCAAAAACTCAAAGGAAGGGGCACGAAGAAGGTGACAAAGGGCATACCTAAAACATGGGAATTTTTCCACCTCTTAAAAGGGAACAAGGACATTTCAGCTGCAATATGTGAACTCTGCCTAATGCATTAACTTGAGCTGCATTTCACAAAGGATTTCCAGAAACAAGTCTCAGGTCAAAACTTTTGTCTACAAAGGAAATGAGAAGGAAATTGTAGGAGATAAAACACAGCTTTAGGTTCTGGCGGTTGTCCAGCTTTGTTCATTTTATTCTAATATTTTAAAAAGTAAGATGAAAAAAGTGCCTTTGGGGGATGCCAGATCCATTACTTCGGTCAGGACTATACAGAGTACACAGTACATTTACTAAATCACCAGATCCCTTCATTTGCCTGACAGACTATCCCTTCCCACAACATGAACTGCATTTCAGGCTAATCACATTCCTCTATTAGATTTTCAAGTGACACATTAAAAATTTTTGAGCGATCAAATACTGGAGAGGAAATAAAATGTTTTTCAAATATAAGAGCCACTCCTTGAGAAACATTTCAGACTGCATGAAGTGATTTCATTAAATACACTTCTTTCACTACAGGCTCTCCAATTTATTCCTGGTTATAGAGTACAAATGATCCCTGTAGCACCTCTCTGCAGCAAATAAAGCACATATTACACAGGCAATAAGGACTCTCCATTTTAAGAAGAGTATGCTCAGTGCTATAAGTCTTGCCTAACGAAGGGAATACAGGCCAGTGCTGGCCAGGGAATCGTCGGGCAGGCTTTCCCACCCTTCTCCCTGATGTAATCGCATATACCTCTGGTGCTCAATCGCTGTGTTACATCAAACACATCTTCAAGACTCTCTCCAAACTACAGCTTTTAAATAAAGCCTGCACTAGCAAAACCATCCAAAATATACCTATTTTTTTCAGTGTGTTTGTTTTAAAAGTATCTGTGCAGTTATATATCAGAAGTAAGACAGAAGAACAGCTTAAATTCGGAATCCAATGAGAGTTTAACTCGACTGTAACTGAGTTAGCAAAATATCCCTCATTTCAAGCACATTTTCATCGCTTGGTACATAGGCTACAGAATAGCCCTAAACCCATTTCAAGTGATGTGAGAAACCATTAGCAGCTGTCAATTCCACAGTAAGTCTTCTATCTTCTATGACAAATTCACTCTACTCAATAGCAATTTTAATCACTGTTCTCTTACAGGAGCCACAAAATCTAACAATGCTACTCAGACAACTCTCTCTTTTAGAAGCACAACTAAATGAATTAGCATTGCCTCTTACCAGGAAAAAGCAAGCTCTTAACACAAAGCTTGCGAGAATTAAATAAATTCTTACTGTTTTCTTTTACAGTGATATGTAACAGAAAGCAAGAGACACAGGTATTCTGGTTTTATCAGACTCGCCTTAGTTATTCACCCAAAAGAGCACTTTAAGAAATTCTTTGCATGTCTGTTCACCACTTAACTAACCAGTGCACACAGGAGATCCACAGCCTCTAGAACCAGCTCCTGGTGCCCAATCCGTGAGATGCCCAAGTCTTCAAGGTCCTGGTGAGAAATCTGTAACAGCTGTTCACCATTTATCTTCTCCCGTTCAAATTTAGGGACATACTGCTGCAGGCAATCATCTAGGCCTACCAAAACACAAAAGAGAGAAAAGGGGATGTGATTATAAATTCCTGCCTTTTCCTCCCTTTCCTCCCAATTGAAACCACACACCCCCAAATAAAAAAAACCCCACCCACAACAAAAACAAACCCTGCAAAAGACACAAATTGCAAGTTCATACTAACATACAATGCCAAATTATGGAAGAAACTTGCAGTGCAACTGAAGTTGTACCACAAGAAGCACAGAAAGAGAACACCCAGGTTATGTGAATCTTTGGGTCACCTAAGTCAACGCACAACCCACCCGCTCCTTGTGGATCAAGCTCGGCAGGTAAGAATATCCCTTTGGTGTCTGCAGAGAAAAAGCTATCGGGGGCATGTGTAGACTCAGCTATTAGGGCAACCCAAAACCCTGAAGGGTAACCAAAGCAACAACCACAAAAAGTAATAACTGACCAAAAAAAGATAAATACAAGGCAAGGCAAGAACAAAGATCTTGCCCAAAGCCTAGTTAAACAAGCAAACAAACAAAAGCACAAAACCCCACAGTTCCCCATCCACTTATATATAAAAGGGCTGAATGAATGATGAGAGGAATATGGAACAATCAAAGGCAAAGTAATCAAAATTACATTTGGCTCAAGTCTCATTATTCCCTTGATTTATGAGGCCCTGCAGCTTCCTGAATCAGCCATTCCTTTCCCTTGCTAAGGATTAACAGCATACACCAAAGAAAAATATAATTCACTTTTGTATCTATGAAGTGTTTTTAAAGCAGTTTAGAATATTTTGTCCCAGCAAGTTCTCCAAAACCCTCAGTTTAAATTGTGATTCTATGATCCTGTTCTCTACAGTATCTTTTCCCTAGTAATTACAGGAAGGATTTCTGGTTTTCATTTTCTTTTATGTAACTAAGCTTAATGTGTTAATCCTGTTTTCTTGTGTATTCTGCTCATTTCCTCAGTTGTTAAAGATCCTGTAAGCAGCTGCAATCTGGGGAAAAGATTTTGATAGATGTGTTATTTTAAAGCTGGTGCAGTGCTCTTGATGCCCTGTTCCACTTCAAAATATTACCTAGAGCAAAAGGAAAGGACCCAATTAGATCTGTTGTGTAGAAATACACCATGTTCACGGAAAATAGTTGACACAGGCAAAAATTCAGATTACACATTCGACATCTACTTCATAGCATCCACAAAAACTACACTGTTTGACCATTCAGTTTTAAAAAAAATTGAACCTTTAGCTGTATAAAGGATGTTTATCCATTGCACTCGCTTAAAAGGAAGCCATTGAGATGGACAGGATGTCGAATGCTGCAGATGAGAAACACGAACCGCATCCTGAACTACAAGGAACTGAGAGCCAGAAGACCAGCACTCAGTTCCACTCACGGAGCCGCAGCAGCAGCCCGGAAAACAAGCACTCCCAGCACACTCTACTGCCAAGAAAACATTCAAGACAAATCACAAGGGGGATTCTAGGAGTCACATGAAACACACTCACTTCAGAACAGCAGCACGAGCAGTCACTGCTGCCTTGCAGCATCCGGTCAGAGCAGATCTGTACATTATGGACTCTCAAAGGCACAGAAAAAAACATACATGACTTGCCTTTATAATGCATGCTCAGAAGTTAATAAGGACAGACACCCTGGAACTTACCAGTCACCCCTTCACGTGACTCAGGCAAGCTTAATTGTTGCAGTACATCTCAATCTGGCTGAACAAGCTTGACTCCTCCACGTGCAGAGCTACTAGTGTGCACCGCTTCATTTTTAAGTGTAATTATGAATGGGAAACCCGCATGCAAGATGAGCAGAGTCTCTGACGGCTAACAGTTGCTTGGTGTGCACTCTCGTTTCTTCCCATCTGTCTTGGCAAGGCCACATAAATTTTCAAAATTGAGCTCACTGTTCACTTTCCCACAGGCACCAAATTCTCCCTTAGGCTACACAAACTCTTTTCCCAGAAAAAATAATAAAAAGATCTGGCCTCCATTGTTTAACAATTTGTTTTTTCAAAGCAAATTCTCAACCGAGGCTGACATACAGCGCACATATTTGGCATTCCCAATTTTTAATGCTGTCTTGCAGACCACTGTTTCCCATCATTTCCTACTGTAAGCCCATAGTTTCCATTACAAATTACACAAAGACCTAAAATAAAATACTTTACTCAGCACGCAATGAGTTTTTACTTTTTAAGTTTTTTGGATGCCGTGCTGCTTTTGCCTACTATCCTTTCTGTGTATTGACTCAATTCTCTAGATCCTCTTTCTACACTGAAACATGAGACTCACAAAGGTATATATCTCCCACAAGAAATACAACTGGGTGCGTTCAGCTTGCCTGGGCGTTTTTTTTAATTCGTGCTTTCCTGTTCTTGGAGGTCTATTACAAATTGAACAACCTCTAAAATATTTTTTTAGTAGGAGTCCTTAGAAACAATACTTCTACAATCACACCATAAACCTCTGTTTTATAAAATACAAAAAAAACCAAAACCACCCAAACACACAAATGTTAAAACAGTCAGAGGCACAACGCTCAGCTAAAAAATGTATTTAGAATTAAGTGACCAAAACTATGCAAATCAGGAAGCGAAGACAGACCCACATGCTCATGGCAAGCATTCACTACTGGTTTAAGATGAGCTTACCAACATTAACGTTGTTATTATTTTTACTAAGAAACATATGGAAAAAAACATAAACATTTTAATTGAGATTGCAACAATATTTATAGCCTATTGTTTAATTTTCCATCGTATAAATGAAATGTTTAATCATTGTATGCAAACCAAAAAATTCCAATTTCTCCAAGAGGAAAAATGGACTCATAAATCATTTCAACAAAATAAGCAAAATAGTATTTAAATAAAGTTTTAAAAGACAGCATTGAAATGCAGTGGCAATCTAAATTAATGCTCTTTTTTTCTTTCTTCCAAACATCTCCGTTCTTTCCACATATTTTCTCTGTGAACTTCAGAGCCTCATATAGACCTGGTATCAACCATTAACAAAGTTTGGATCGTTTTGGAAACTAAAAAAATTAAGATGAGCTAAAAATTATAAAAATCAGTCTTAATTAGTCAGAAAGACACTGTCTTACATGCCAGACCATTTTCAACTGCGCAACATTAGCAGGTTCAAGCTAGAAAAGTTTTCTCTATTTACGAAAAAAAAAAATTAAGACTCTGACACTAGAAAAGAAATCTATATTTATCTCCTTTACCCACTGACAAGCCTTCCTGAAGTCTAATCTACTCATTTTATGCTCAAAGTGTGTTTAAAAAGCATTTGTCTCAACTGCATGTGAGAAATCTTTATATTATTCCTTGCACATACATCAAAACCATGCATCAAAGATAACATCCTTCCTACTTATATAACTGTTAGAGAATGAGGGATGATGGAAATAGAAAAAGCAATCACAAAATGTTACCCACATTTTACAATAGTAGCAGTGATTTTGGGGAGGGAGGGAGGGAGACAGGCTAGTCAGTTAGCGTAGTTTGCATTGTGAAAACCCTTAACCCTTCTGAGGAACCGCAGTCTAACTTGAACAAAACTTCCTCTCAAATTTTGGCAAGTGTAGAGTTGTACAACAGATCCTAAGAACTGTCTAGACTTTTCTGTCTAAAATAACCTTCCACCACCACGCAAAGCACCCCAGAAGACATACAATACCTTGCATTCATGCAAAACCATTAGGACAGGGCTTACTTACACTTACAGATTTGCACTGATACCAATCTCAGTCTGTTTCCAAGATTAAGAAAGTTATTTTGAATAAGAATTGAGGGGGAAAACCTTTGAGGGGACTAAGGGGGAGGCTTGGGTCTTAGCCATAACTATCAGTTTACTATTCAGAAGGAATTAACACTTCTACTGTTGACAATTGTCAGCCATTCAGCAGCAACATATCTGACTCCCAAAGTACTAAAGACGTGTTTTATAAGCAGAGTCATTAAAGTAGCTTCATGCTTTTTGCTCAACTTCCATGCTGGACATTACCAAATACTTTACCTACTATAAATCAATAAAAAGAGTTAACTAATATATTATGGCTACAGGTCCCAAACCAGATGACTCACCACCTCTTCCTTCCTCCCACCATCCCACTCTTCCTCACTCTCTTCTCTTGTGAGACCACAGAGTCTATGTACTCCAACATGGAGAGTGGGGTGGGCAGAGAAAGGAAGGGGAAGGGGAGATAGACAGGGCAAGTAACTGAGGAAGGAACAGGGAGGGGGAACTGGAAGGTGACGGGGATCATTTTCCGATAGTTCAGGATCTTGAACAGATTGTCAGGACCGCTCATAAAATGCCAAAGCTGACACGAAGCAGCAGAAGGAGCACAAGCCATTTGAATAGGGGAAGAACACGTAAGTACAAGACCTTCTCCTTCACGTAACACCACCATGGGGATCAGTGCTCACTGTCCCAAGGAAATACACCTTTATTACTATGAACACGTACTCTTCTCTGTTGGGTGACTCTAGCAAACTGGCAGCACTTGGTGTCTCAAAATAGTACCAAGGTTCAACAACAACCCTCAGCCCATTGAGGGGCTCTTTGGGACCTTGGACAGCTGGCTAGGTGGCACTGCTGAAGTCTTTTTTGCTTCGTCATCTTAAGATGTAAACATCTGAACTTCCCACCTAAGAAAGTCACTCTCATTCTGGTCTCCCCTTCAGGGCCTATTCAGTTGCTACTTGTAGTCTCCAAAGACTCCTTGTGCACACCAACTTCAACCCATCCTCCCAAGCTTTGAAAGATCATCAAAGAATCTTTGACATACCCCATGGTATGTGCCATTATACTATCATTTATAGTCCATATCATTTTATAACTGTTGCTGTGATAGCTTCCTCCCTCCAATTCCTCCATCTATTTCCAGAACTGGAAAAAAAAGCAGGAGGAGATCAAGGCAGCAAATGAACACTAGAATGAGAAAAGAGCTACTTCATAAGCAGATGAACCATTACCTGAGATGGCAAATGAAAGTAAGGAGAAAGGTTGTGCAAGACAGCTGTGAAAAGCTGGAGCAGCTCAGTAGGGCAGGTACAGGGTGAAAAAGAACAAATGGAAAAGTTCAAGGAGAAACAAAACAAACAGAGTTTTCTTTAATATAGAACACAAAGAAAAGGTTGTTCCGCTGTAACACCATGGATCTCACTCTCCTCCCGCAATATTACAGATAAACAGAGCCAGGGATGACTTTAGCAAAGGAATTCAAAGTCCTTTAAAAGGATGTTAAAAAATAAATCTAGAGCAGTCAATGGCAACTTAATTCAGTAACAATTTGAGCCTGGGCAAGAACTGACTTTCTAGGACTCACATGTCTGATTGTTTCCTCAGCTATTAAGACTGTTCTAGCATTTACCTTTCCATAAGCTTTCAAAACAAAAGTTTAGTTATCAGTTGGTGTGAGCCACTTATAGGGGCCAGAAAACAGCTCAAAGGCCTTCAGTTTGCCAAGAGAAAAAAAAAAAATAAAAGCCTTCAAGAGTTCTTTGAATTACTGTCTAGTGTACACAGGGGAAAAAACTTTCTCATTCAACATTATAATCCAAGTAGTTTCACAATCACTCATGACACAGCCACCATCTGAAGTATAAATCACTCAAAAAAACCCAAAACCCAAACAAAACAGAAGAGCAAGGGCTGCTTATTACCAGCATCAGAAAATGTCTCCTGCATAAACCAGCTTGTTTATAAAATCATGTAGTCAATTGTAAGCAAGTCTTCCTCATTTCTGTTTAATCACCTGCATCCCAACCAAGCAGGCACAGCCTGTTGCCTCACCAGGCACTAGGTCTAGCTCTGCCGACGACAGGCATTGCTAAGAACAGTCAGAACGGTTCAGGAGTTTCTTGTCTGTACCCTGCCTCATACAGGGATGGAACCAGACAAATTGCTGGCCTCTGCCTGCCAGCAGGGATGCAAAGGGCAGCTCTCTCATGAAGGTCACAGCAGGACAGAGGGAAAGGGCGAAGCCTTCAGCTTTGATAACTAGTGCTTTACTGTCCCCTCTGTAATCCCCTCTGACTGACAGTTGCACAGAAAGCCTTTTGCAACATGTTGCTATTTTCAGTTTTTCCAACTAACATATTTAGCCTGGAAAAACAGACTACACACATGCATTCACACTACCTCAAAATAAATCCATTCATTCCATTCAAATCCATCCATAAATCCCTCAGCTTCTTTTGAACGCAAAACTGAAAGCTTTGCCTTGTAATAAAAGAACTGATGGGTAAATTTGGGTTGTAAACCATCCCGACCAGACGGGCTATGGAGACTGTGTTTAACCTTCAGTCACTCCATATAGATGCAATCTCTGATTGACAGGCCTTCCTCTGTGCTGTACTTTTTACCAGTTCTTCCTCCAAAGCCGTTGACTGAGATCATTCCAGCAGTACCCATTATCATGCTCCACACTGCAAACTTGAGGACAACCATAAGCTTCAACAATTCAGAGGGTAAATCATGAAGTATGTTAAGGAAGAGTCAAAATCACTCTTGTGCGCACGCTTGCTGAACGCTTCCAAGAACTCCAGCAGGTTTGCAAAGCAAGACCTCTCTCTACAAAAGCCAGAAAAAACGACTCAGATTTCCCACACAAAGTTTTTTCAGGAAACCAAGCAGACAGAGCAAGTAAGAGCAGAGTCTTTACAGCAGAAAAGCTTGTAGGGAAGAAAAGGACGTGATAAAGACCTATAAAGCCAAAAGTGGCACAGAAAAGCAGAAAGAGCACTGTACTCCTCCAGTATTGGAATTAGAAAAAGCCAATGAATCTAGCACGTAACAAGCCCAAACAAGCAGTAAGAAAGTGATTCTTCACACAGCAGTATGCACTGAATGTTCAACATCCAGACAGGTTCAGGGGAAGGTGAACAGGTTCATGAAAGAAAACACCACAGAAGTCACGTCTGACTCTGAAAGACTCACATTGAAATGGCTGAAGGCTTGAGGAAGCCTACAGAAGGAAACACACAAGATGTCATCTTTCTCATGATCCTCCCTAACACATCTCTGGCAAACATTCTAGATGGGACACTGAGCTAGACAGCACAAGACTTCCACAGCTGTGTCATAGATAACACCAAAATATAAATGGCAGCTTCTTTTTAATTACTTCTATCCTAAGACTTTAGAAAATTGTTATCCCTTTGCTAGTGAAACCTACTATTGGTGTTAGTATTTACTGCAATAGTGACACAAGGTTTTCCCAAAAAAACTGTATAGAGAAATGGGAGGGGGCAGTGGAGCTGTGGAGGAAAAGGCTAAACATGAATACTAAATTGTGATATCAATTTAAACCACAGATATAAGCAAAGCTTTTACAGACTGGTAAAAAAAAAAAAACCCTCAGCAAAAATAGACCCTAGTAATACTAGGAAATAGATCACAGTGAATCACACAGCTGCTCTTGTGGGCTGTAATCCAGCTTCAGAAATTAACAGTAAGTGGGAAATAACAAGAATGAATTAATTTAGAAATTGTACCTTCAACTGACAATGAGTGAACTTGCATCAGGATTGCAAAAATGTATTGACATGAGTGAATGGTAGCATACAATTAACTGAGATAAAAGCAATTCCATAATAAATGAAAAGCCAATGGCATTTAATGACAAAAGTATTTCAGCTAAAACTCAAAGCTGAGTTTTCTTTCTTTTTAATAGTTCTTTTTTAGGTAACTTCCCATGAAAACTGGTGTGGGGAAGAGAAATGTATTTCTACTATTTTCCATGGGGGGGGGTCTTATTATGACATTGCTTTAAGGATTCAAATTAAGGATAAAATTAAAATGTAATGCTATAGAAATTGAAGTGAATTGTGCTAGCACACCACATTTCGAAGAATTAAAAAAAAACACCAAAAAAACCAAAACCAAACAGAAACAAACAAAAAAACCCTCACACAACAGGACACAGCATAATGACATACAGGTTTAACCAGAAAAATCTCTCTTTGTAAAAGAGATACAAGCATGAAGATACAGGCTAATCATACTTTACATCACGATAAAATAAATAGATCATAATGCCACAACCACAGAGAGACGGAAAATAAAGCTTTTTTTCAGTTTGAGAGGACATTCCCTCTAGACATGAAAAAGTAGAATATACTAGAAACAAACAGACAAACAAGTATATATATATACATACACACATACATAGTATTACATTTCCAATGATTTGAAGGCAGGTGGGTCAGAACACACATGGAGTCATGTTTTTCACCAGCAGAGCTGGACTGGACACCCGTGCACAGCTGTGAGCCCCTGCAGCCTGCACCAGATCATAACGCAGTGGGGCTTTGGTGCCACCACGCTCGCTAATGTCACCCACTTCCCCAAGAGAACACAACTGACTTCACCTCTGAATATTAGGCCATTATAAGTTATCATGTGGTTTCTAGGGTTGAAACCTTGACACACCTGGAAGAGGGAAGACAAGAGAGACATCCTGGTTCAGGATTTACCTCTCAGTCCCAGGCAGCCAGACTCCACAGCATCACCTCAAACACGCATCATGTGGAAAATGGATTTCCAAGAAGGAAGACTAGGAACCACAAACAAGAGGTTATATTCAAGACCTCAAACACCTGGCAGCATAACTTCTTGCTGGCAGCATTTCAGCTGTAACTCCTTGCTAATCCCAGTTATCACCAGAAAAGGACTGCTGACCAGAGAAAGATGAAGGATAAAAAAAAAAAAAAAGAAAATTATGAACATCTCTTTTTCCTGCTGACTTCGGTGTACATTCTCTGTCTGCATCAAGGATTACGGTCCATGTGATGAAGTAGCTTCACACAATGCAATACTCATGCTTTGGTTTTCTCTCTTAAGAATCAACTACATCACTCACTGACCAGCTATGCTTGGCGAAAGCAATCTTTCCATGCTTTAACAGATTTTGTTTGGCAAACTAAATAAATGAGATGGAAGCAGAGCATATCCATATGCTCTCTGCAGATAGACCTGGCACTCTAAGTTTCAACAGAACATGCAATGAAAGCCAGTGTTCAGCAAACGCATGCAACGCACATGAAAATAGAGAACACACACACACCTGCCCTGGGCAGAAAAGCCTAAATAGCTTCCTAGCCAATACCACAAGATGTCTTCAGGGACACTGCTGACATCCTCCTCTCCAACTTCACAGTAAAAACAATATCCTACTTGTGGCAAGATGCATCTCACATTCATCCCCTGGGTATACTGCAGCATGAGCAAGACAACACAAGCTAAATAAAATGGTAGTATATTGGAGCTATAACGAGGCACTTTAATATAATCAACATTTATTGCTCAAGTAGCGCCTAAGAACCACTATAAACTCCAAAATGAAAGAAGGAAACATCTCTTTGCCCAATATACTAATATGTGCAAAGGTGTGACAATTTGTCTGTTGGTTGCATTTAAAATAGCTGTATTTAAATGGGTTTAGAATGGCTCTCCACTTCCAGGAAGTAAGACCCAGATCTTGTTATTCTTTTTCACTCTAAGTTTTTACGTTTATATCTAACAATCTACTTACCCTCCCCCAGAAAAATTATTTTAAACCCACAGAGTTTGGAACTGTGTACTGTAGCGCACTACTGCAATGGCAGAAAAATTCACATTGAATTGTTACTGAAGATTGTTCTTGAACAAATTCATTCAAATGCCTTTGACAGCCATCGCATTCAGTGAACATACCGTAGTGTTTGACACAACCTAATAAAATCATTTTGCTGTGAAGACATGGCTGACAGTGTCACCAAATATGGAGCTTTTAGCATGGTAAAAGAAGAATCACTCAATGTGACTTTAAAGTCACATACATGCATTAGGGGAGGCAAGAAAGACGGCTAAAAGGCTGTGGTGAGAGATAGATGCAACAGGATTTAAGAGGTCTAAAAACACTGCCAGCTCCTTCCTATGCCCTAGAATAGTCTCATCTGTCTTTGTTTTGTTCCTTGCAACTGATGTCCATGACTAATAAAAAAGAGTTGCTTAAAGAGGGCATCAACAGAAGTTACTTTATTACATCAGCGTAGAGTGGCTTCATTAATTCCACTCAAGCCATGAGTGTAGAACTGTTTCACATACATCAGGATAAATTAATGAGTCCTACAAGCTATTAGTGACATAAAGCATTGTCCTCATGTATTGTGTCAAAACTCTGACAACGAAGCTTTCACCAAATTGGTGAAATGTGGGGACTCTTCCACCCTGGGCTTGAAATTCTCACTTCTCCTGGATGCTCAGAAGTTGTTTTCCAATGCACATGGGCTCAAAGAACCACTAAGTCTTTCTCCAGCAAGAAACAAAAGCAAGTGGTGGTAAAATCAACAGTAAAAAGTGGAGAAAACCAGATGATCCCAGTACTCCTTTTTCTCACCCCACTACACAGCAAGGCTACACTTTAAGACATCCTGGCCAATATGTTTTAAATTATACTCAAACAGGAATTTGTAACTTCTGTAGTCAAGGTAGGTCTAGTTTTCTCTCTCAGTGAAAAATTAATTATTCATTTCATTGACACAAATAACAGCCTAGGCACAGCAGGGTTTTAGCAGGTATAAAAGCAGAATGGTATCTGACCACTGAAAGCCGCGATTGAGAAGCATCTATAGAGAAGACCTTTGTCCCTTCCTCCCTACAGTGATAGGCTTTGTAGGGACTCAATCCCCTTCACCATGTGCCCTCTCCTGTACAGAGCACGTCGGATGACTACCTCAGAAACAAACCACCCATGGGCATACCACAGCATTTGCCTCTTCTGCAGCTAGGTGGCAACAAGAACTGAGGTAAGAGACCGGTTGCCATTTCTCAGGCTAGTCCCAATACCCTGACTCACTCTCTCAGTGAGGAGGCCACACACAGGAGGACAACATGACCTCAGAGCGTTCACTTCGTTGGATCCCAGATGGCACGAAGGGATGCATAGTTGGTTACTGCCAACTCACTTTTATCCAAAACTGAGGTAAAGCTCCCCCACACCACCAGAGACAGATTTGTCCCAGCCACTTAACATCAACATCCTGGCAGGAGAATGCAAGCTGCAAGGATGCCTGCTCCTCAATCACTGCAACAGGACCTTTATAAACTCAAAATCAGCAGCAGTTTCAGCTAGTATAGCAGCCTGTAAATTGGGAAAAGATGTAGGAGGACACAACCTCTTTGCTGTGGAATTACTGAAGAGGACAACAGCAGGGGGTTGGGGGATAAACAGCAGAAAGTGGCACAACTATGCCCAGCAGAGCTCATCTCTCAGAGAACCTGACTTGTACCTCATGAGGCCCCTCACGCTGCTCCTCACTGGACCGGCTGCTGACCCCACTTACAGAGGTGTATTTCTTCACACCCATTAACAGCTCCAAAGAGAAGCCCAAAAGAAATCTTATTTCTGCCACTAACGGATACAGATGTTTTCACTAAATCAAGGCAACCGCAAAGAAATACATTTCCCAGAATTTCCCAACTCAGAGAAACACACTGAATTTGTTGGGTGGTTTCTTTTTTATATCGCTATTCTAACACATGCTTTTTACAGGAGAACGTTTACTCAAAAGAAGCCTTTAAAATGTTTTACCATTTCACTTACATAAGTATAGTAGCACTGAACTTAAAACAGTCCCAGTGCTAGCTATGGAGTCATTCACAAGATTACGGGAACCAGATTTTATTTTATTTTTTTAAATAGAAAAAATTTAGTTTTGTTTTATTGTTCTAGTGAAATACATATTGTAGCTTAATCCATAGCAAGAATATGGAATCATTTAAGTCCCCAGAGACAAAAACTCTAGAAGCTGTGGAAATTATGGAATTAGGACATCATGTTGTATGGCTGAAGACCACCTCTCTAGTCTCATTCTTCTCATCGCTCATCCCACTCCTCTCTCCAAAGAAGGTAATCTCTCCCTGATCCCCTTCTTTCTCACCTGCATCATACTCCCACACCCTTGCCAGAAAACCTTCCAGGTCCTGTCCATAGCAAGTGGTGACAAAGAGTCAAACTAGAGGTGATGAGGGGCCCCATCGGGTGCTCTGGCTGTGTCTAAGCATCTTCTGTGAGGTACGCCAGTGCACCAGAGAGAGAAATGCTATAAATAGCAGGCTGGACAAGCTGTGTTATGGACCAACATAAACCATCCATGAGACACTAGTGCACATCCTGGCAGCAAATGATACCATGCAATGCACAGGAAATATACTATGTAGGTGCTACATAGGTACTACAAGATCGGACATAGATAGAGAAGATCTCTGCATTGTCAGCACGTGACATAATAAAGTCCGTCCTGAATGACACTGCTCTCACCACATCCTGAGATACAAATCAAGATACACCAAGTGCATCTACTGCCTAAGTGTTCAACACCGGCTGTGCTGTGCCACATCAGTGTCCCAGATTGCTGGTCAGACTGGACTGGTCTTCTGGGATCCAGCTGTTACTATCCTCAGTCATTTGGTATAATACTGCTTGAAGTGAAGCAAAATTTCACTTCTTACCACGGGCTATGCCCTTTGGCAGGTTTAACCCCATCCCTCCCATCTCCTTGCTCCAGTTTTCCAAGAAGCAGACATACAAAGTTAAATAACAAGAGGCAGCTCCCTATCGCTGCCTAATTTTCTAGCTCACCTAATTTCATTATTATTATTCTTTAAAGTAATTCACCATCAAATTTAAAAACTATTTTCACAACATATGCAACAATTTAATGAGCCATTGCCCTTAAAAAATCTTGTAATTTCAACTGTACTGTTAATGCATGCACAGTAACAAGCAGTTTACATCAGCACCATCACAAGATGAAACTTCAAAGTGTCAAAAATTCAGAGCTGTCTGAACACGGAAGTGTTCCTGCTTCAGAGAGTTAACGTCAGTAAAATACAGCCACCTGTATTTCCACCTATATTATCTTTTGCCTGCTGACACTTCAAAGCAACGCTTCTTCAATTCATTATTCTCATGCATTTAACAATTCTCTTTGTCTACACAGCATCACCGTTTTCTTATGTATAGTCAATTTTTCCTCATGCTGAGTTTTTTCTATGCCACTATCCTAAAAGGAACAATGTTACTTTCAAAGCTTGTTTTAGCAAAGTATCTTTTTTGTGTGTGTTAAATTTTTTCATTAGAGTTTGCTTTCAAACAAAACAAATTAATCAATAATCAATTAAAAAAAAAAAAATCACCATTCCCATGGTTGTCTCAGTTAAGCACAGATTCAACAGCTGAAAGGACAGGAACTGGTAGAGAGAGGCAACCCTTACAAAAGGTAAAAACAGGCAGATACCTCCTAAAAACTGACAAGCCACCCATGGAGAAAATGTCTGTTAATCCAGTGGCCAATCCACCTTGTAAGGACCATATTTCTTCCTCTCTCCACATACTATTACTTCCAATTCCAGACCAGCCACATCTACAGCCATACAGTAACCAAGGGGGAGGATTCTCTAAGTAGGATTTTAAATAATGCCAAATAGTTAACATTTGTGAAAGTGACAGGCTAACTTTTTAACTGCTCTTATTTCTAAGACAGCATTAAGTGGACAATCTCCCCTTAAGGCTTTGAGTTCTGTATGTGCAAAACAGATGTAGGAAGGGATGAAAATCCCATAAATGGTTTGCATTCTTAATGTCTGACACAATTTAGTCCTTGGGGAGTGCACTTCATGTGTGTATGCGGGAGATTGCATGCAACCTTTTACAATGAGGCCCTGATCCTGAACCTGTAACATTACTTCAAGCACCAAAAATAACCTACTGTTCCGCTGCTGTATTAAGAGCAGTGATCAAAAGATCACCTATTAACTTTTGCATCACTAAGACAGGTTTGTGAGCAAATCCAGTTGCTCTTCCTCACTCTTCTTGCTTGCTCTTTTGGTAAATAAATAAACCCCATAGATACTTCTTGTACACTTATGTTGATGATTCAGAGCATGGTGCAGCTTCCTGAGTGCACACCCTGCCTTAGCTACCCCAAGCACATAATCACAAGGACATGGCTATTTAGTTGTTCACTAACAACAGGAGACACCTGTTAACAATAAAATCATACAGACAAAACTCTTCAATGTTATGTCCCTAGCCTGGGTTACGAAGGCAAGCAACAGAAACTGCAAGAGTAGTGAGAGGGATAACTGCACTTATTAACACAGGAATTAATCACAAAGAATTAACTCAGTCCAGAAGTCCCTGAAACAGGTATAAAACTAGGGCTAGAAACAAATGGATGCATATACTGTCCTAAAAACAGTGGGTTCAATCATCTTTGCACCTGTTTTGTAAATCCAGTATGCTCCCCTCCTCGATTCCTGTTTCTAGGGTTACTTAGACATTTATTTCTTATTTTTCTTCTACTTACTATTTACCTTTCAAATAGCATTAAGTATCAAAAAAAGCCAAGCATCCTGTCCATGCTCAGATGTTTCATGCTGTCCACTACCAGCTATTACAAACTTTTTTTTATTTTTTGCAGATCAGTGCAAAGAGTAGAAATAATGAGAAGCAGCAAATAGAAGCTTTCATGACAAACAGAGTGCCTTATGTAGCTCCGTGACTAACATTATACTTTAAGAAAAGACCAGAGTGGAAAGAAGAACTAAGTTATATTTCACAAGCAATGTAAAATTCTCAAAACTTTGCTTTCCTTGAAATACAGATTTGGAAGAAGCCTAGCACTTTATTCTAACAAATACATATCTTGCCGCATGGTTAGTACTGTGTAGCAAACTTCAGCTAGTGACTAAATTTTCAAACTTCCAAATCATGAGAAATTGTTCACTGTGCCCAAGGATGTATTTGGAAACATAAATTCAGAAGTAATACTTTGGTGTGCCACTTTGTAAAGGGAAAGAACATGCAACCAGGTTGCTCCTCTTCAACCCCTGAGAGTATTTGTATTTGTTAGCTATGCGGCATTGGGCTTTTAAGATGGTGATTTATGGAAGCCTGTTTGATCACTGTTCATCTTATTCTTTACTTTCAGACACTGCAGAGACCTTATTTGCATCCAAGTTAATCATTAGGTCTTATAGAGGGTGGGGAACAGTAGGGGAGGAAGGGGAGGAAAAGGAGTGTTGCTTTTCAAAATTAAAGGTATTAGTGGTGTTTATTAAAAGCTATATTGAAACAGCAGCAAAGGAACAGTGCCTCACACAGATACTCTCTCTTTAAGGATACTTGACTTCACATCCCTAAACCAAGACTGCTACTGAGAGGATGGCACCATCCCCATGTGCTGTCTATCAAAACATCTAGAAAACCCACCATCTCCAGCAGTGTCCTCTGCACAAGTAATGGAGACCCATAAGCAGAAAGTTGTGAAGTACCAACTTATTTCCAAACTGTCACCACAGAGGCTACCAGGCACTCGTGTCCTCTGCTTACCATTAGGTGGAAAAGAATGAGGGCTCCCCACCCAAGGACTAATGCAATTCATCAAAACATTTGCTGCTCTCTGCCACTTCTATCTTCTTTATTGAGGAAAAAGAAAGTCCAAAATCCTCTGAAAACCATTATAAAACAGCCAGGAGACAGTGAGGCGGCTCCTACCGAAGTAAGGCCAAAGTGACAAAATATCACCTGGGAAAGAAGATCACGTAAGAGGAAAATACCAGGTAGATATGGAAACACAGCCACAAAAGGAAATACGAGGAGAAATTACTACTGTAAGTTTCCATTTGAGAAATTCAACTGAGACCATTTAACTGACCTTTAAACCTTTAAACCTTTAAACAGTCACACTACAGCTTCAACTACAGAAAGATCACAAATCTTTTGCATTATTTTCCTATCTTAGTGTTAATTTCAAATTGACAAATAGCAGCATCTCAAAAGCAAGCAACCCACAGAAAAGTATTACGGGCATATAATAAACAGGGTAACATAAAAGTCTTCTTATCCCCAAGTTACTCTCTCTAGACATCCCATCTCGCTTGTGTGAAGTAAGACAGATATTTCTTTTACCTCCAGTGTTTTCAATTCTAATAGATCTAAACCTGTCATCAACCTTTCAGTCTGCAGACACTAAAATTCAGCTACTGCTTCCCCCTCTCATGCACACACACTAATCCTGCTGAGAGCTGCTGGAATGAGAGCCACTGAAACCAAAAACATGCATTCACCCGCAGACCAGAGCAGGACAGCAGCAGCTCACACCCCCTTCCTAGAGGGGACACTGGGCTGGCCTGGGGAGGTTTGGGACAGAGGGACCAGGCCAGACTCTGCCCCAGCCGCACTCTCCATCTCCTTGCTGAAACCTCCAGCAAGGGAAGCCTTTAGAGATGATGGCATAGCAAAACTCCTGGCAAAGCAACAACACATCTTAAAAAACAACCAACCCATTCCACTCCGAGACAAAAAAGGCCTTTGCTGGCCCTAAAATGAAACACTATCCTTGAACAGGTCAAGCACAAAGACATTTCATTTTCTAAAAGCAGTAACAGTACACTGTACATTACTTGTTTGCGTCTCTAGCACGTGAAGCCTGTGTGCCTGGTAACTTTATGTGGTTAATGCAGCACAACAACCCCCCGCCCTAGGGCCTTCATCTCGAACATGCAATTAAGAGCTTGCCTTTTAAAAGTTTCAAGGGTTTTGTGGTTGAAGGAGTAGTTCATTAGTCACAAGAGCACCTTTTCTTGAACTCCGGTAATTAATACTCTGATGCCTGTTCCCACAGTGGAAACAAGGAGGAACATTGCAAAACTGCTTGCCTTTTGGCTCCCAAGAAGAAATGGGGTGATCCTTTAATTTGGTTTGGCTGCCTTCTCACACCACCATGTGGAACTGTTTTGGCTGATTGCAGCAAGGTCCATTACTCACAACTGCCTCTCCTTTGTGTGTGCACCCTTGTGAACACTGTGATTACTGTTACACCCATGAGCTAGTAAGGGAGCAATGTGCTGTAAGGCAACAGCTGATGCAGTTGACAGATAGCCAGCCTTTTAGATGACAACCTCCTACAGTGTTACAAAACATTTGACTAGCACCTTACAATCTCACGGTCACCAGGAAGGCGTAAGTACAGACACATGAGAAGGCCCAGCCATCAGCACCTGCTCATCACATTAATATGTCGTAGCAAGCTGAATGACATTAACAGAAAAATGCTGACGGTGCATACCTCTTTCCATCATGGACAGGACCCTGGGAGTCACTACTAGATTCTCCTAGGAAACGCTGTCAGTACTTGGGTGCATACATTACTCCATGTTAAAAATCCCCACAACATTTACACCAGGAATTCTAGCTTCTTAAAAACTATTGTTTGCATTACTTTATATAGCACATTGTAGTCCCTTCCATGAGCCAGGACACAAAAGGAACCTCAAGACCAAATAACAAAAATCCCAACCCCTGTCCAAAGGGAGCTTGAAACAGAGAGAGGAACATAGGATAAGGAAGGACACTCCACCTCATTGGACAGGTGACCATTTCACTGTGCTAACCATCTCCCTTCACCTGCAAAAGGCTGGGAAGTTTGATGCCATCACAGCTGACAGTGTTGAGGAGAGTTTTGCAGCAAAGTGGAAACAATCAGAAAGCTTAGAGCTGTTCAGGTAAAGTAGCCTTTGGGTTCTCAACAACGGGTGAGGGAAGTTGTGCAGAGCAAGGCTAGAAGGTCTGGCCACAAAGATCTCTGAGAGCAAAGGCAGCCAGCTTACATTTGAAGCAAGAAAGGTGGCAGCAGAAAAGACTGATAGGTAGCACACCTAGCTAGAAAAAAAAACAAAAACAAACCCCAAACTTTACAGAAGCAAAAAATGCTCATAACATTGTCCTGGTGCCAGGAGAGACCTGCCTTGAGGCACCCATTACAACAGGCATTTTAAAGCATATCAATGAAGCACCTCAGCTTCCTCTGAACAAACCGTCAAAAGCCAAGGTTTATTAACTGAGCAGTCAATTCCCAAATCTCTCAGCTTTCCCATATTTCTATAATTGCTTTAAACATCTAAAGCAATTGCTTCAAACTATTAGCTGCCTGACATTTTCATATAGTCCATGTCGTCTTACAGCCCTAGTTAGGTGTGCAGTGCTGATGCTACTTCCTAAAATAGCAGAGACCTCATAGCAGAGTTCAAGTGCAACATCCCAACCGTAAGAAAGCCAAAGGCATCCAAGATCAATGGTGGCAAAGCTGACTGAGGGCTCTGTCTGAATCATACACAAGTCCAAAATACCCCCAATCTGACCAGGAGCCGTACCTCCTTCCAAGAGGTTAAGTGGAGCAGAGCAAGGCAGGGAAGAGCCCTATATCTATCTCAGCCACTCCATCTGACATCCTCATACAGTATCTTTTGTGATTATGAAGAGGGAAGAGCATCCTCAGATATTCCACCCTCTGAGTAGGGTGGTGACAAGGTATCTCTCACCCTCTGCTCAAGCTCCAAGCAAGTCTCACGTGATACTTTTAAGGCACAGCAAAGCACCATCAGATATTTGTAGGAAACTCAGTCAATTCGATTCATGGCTACTTGCTTCTTTCTTACAGCGTTTCTGGTAAGTTGGGTTTTGTTCGTTGGGTTGGCTTTTTTTGAAAGAGCCAAGTCTATTGGTGCAGCTTCGAGGGAGCACATAATTTCCAAAAGCATCTCTAGGAGCAGCCCTTACATATTTGGCTAACAAAGCTGCTAGAGGGATGCTGCAGGCAGAATGAAAATATTTAAAATCTTAACTTTTGAAAACTAGTTTTCTATTAACAGATTTTTTGAGAACACCCAATTACAGGGAGGAATATTAAAGAGCAAAATATATTTCAGTAAAGCCACAAGAGATAATGAACTAAGTCTCCAACTATCATTTCAACACACTCTTAACACTTGGAAAATTGAGGATGATACTGGACAATAAAATTACATGCATTATGCTCAATTATACATGGGTTAGAAGCTACACAGTCCATTCCATGTTGGGCAGCAACCAAGCCGTGTTAATTTGAGCAAAACCTGTAAGCATACATACAAGCAGGCAATCAGGGAAGTGAGTACTTCTGTGAGTGACAGGTCAGCAAAAGTCTCCAGGCAATAGAGAAGCGAACACTTCATCATCACCCAGACACTTTGTTTCTCAAGGCTCTACTTCAGTCACCTTCGCGTGATACGTTTAAAATCTGTGTGAAAGTACCACCACTAGCCAGAATCCTACCAGCCAGCATCAGTCTGGTACATGTGCTCAAAGTAGTAAGCAGCAAAACATTTAAGAAGCATGAACCTATCATAAAAGCAACCATTAAAAAAAGCCAGCAAGTACCTGCTATGGCAGCACAGCATCCCTCTCAGTCCACTTTAATGTTCCAGCTTTAGCACTGTGCAAATTCACGCCTACTCCCAAATAAGCAATCAGTCTCATTCTCAGTCAAATGCCAATGTTACATGTTCCTCCAAGATTACCGTTAAATCCTAATCGTAACTGAGGGCAAACTTGTGTTCTTAACTCTTTCTTTTTTTAATGTAGTGATGTCTAACACATGTTATCATGAGATACAACCACAATCAGCAAGGAATAAAAATGTTAATGGCAGTTTGATTTCCAAGTTCTTGTTCTGATCACGTATGGATTTATTTACCTAGTGTTACTGTCTGAAATAGTGTGAAGTATGTATAGTCAGAGAAAAGATGAAGGATTGTTTTTAAATACAAGGAAATAAGTATGATAGGTTTATGTTTACACAGGGATTATATTTCACAAGAGGTATTATATTACAACCTCTGGTGAGCACTGCCTGAGTCCAAATACTACACGGACTATTACAAATTTTAAAGAAAAAAAAATATAAGCAGACAGAATTTATAGCATATTTATCTTTTGTCTCCTCTTTCTTCCAAAGTTTCCATTACAGCTTGCATTAGGAATGCCAACAATTACAAAGTTTTATGTTTTGCCATAATCCTTTTAAAATTCTGTTTGGTGAAGCTATTAGAATACAAACAGCAAGAATCCTGCACCTTGTGAAGGATGGCTGACTGAAGCAGTGAATACACATCACTACTAAAACCATTCAGGAGGAATAAGAAAAGCAAAAAAAACCCTCACTTATGTCAAGAGTAAGTATCTACATTTCCCTAGGTTTCCACTTTTTCTCTGCAATACTCTCATCCCCTGGTGCCTGCCTATGTTTTTCAGCCCACATTTTTCAGGCATGTCTGAACTTGTTCTTATGCTCGCTCCATCAGAGGAAGTCCTACATTAGGAAAAAAAAAAAGTCTTGATCCCTTATTGTTCCCTTCTCCCTCCCCACCCACGCAGTCAGGCATGCCTTCTCAGCAGTGCAGTGCAAAGATACCTGCTCAGGTCCAGTGTTCTGCCTCCTGCAGCCAACGCAGAATTAAATTTTCAAGTCACTGAAGGTATGATATTGATGTTCCAATGAAAAAGACTGGTAGGTTTTCGTTCTTTTATTTACATGTCCACCTGTCACCAAAGGGTTGCCTTTTGGCTATCACAGCAAGGACACAGCTCTTTCACAATGCTAGTTCAGGAGGAGGAAGAAAGTACTGCCAAGACCTGCAGCTCAGAACAAAGCATCTTAAGAGCTGGCAATAGCAGTAATACCACAACAGAAGGCAGAAATCCTCTCCTATTTCATAAGGGTCTTTTACAAGCTACAAAATCTAGAAGGCCCAACAGGAGCCCTTAACCAGTCTGCCTCACTATATCCAAAGGAGGCAGTACCTTGAGCCCTTCCCTCCTGTTCTGGCTAGGAAAGTATTTGCATCAGACAAGGTATCTTTTATTTAATGACAAAATGGGCATATTGCAGAGCTTTTCATAAAGCATTCACCCAGCAAACTTCATTCCAGTAATACAAGACTCTGTGAGATAAGGAAAGATATTATTAACAATAAAAGGATGTCGACCTAAGCAACATTAATTTTGCACACACAAGACAAGAGACATCAGAATCATTAGCCTAGAAGCATGTACCAACACCTGCCTTAGCAGAAGCCTTAGCCCTTGATGAGCACCAATTAAGTTTTAAATGGAGTTCTTTCCTTTGATTAAGGGGTGAGATAAGATCACATTATGAGAGAGAGCTTTGATCACAACAGCACACCAGGCACTTTGCTTACCTACACCTGACTACTAGTATAGGAAACGGTCCAAAAAAACATTTTGTCGTTACAGTGGCAAAGAGCTGCCTTCACGTAAAAGGGTATCAGAGCAGCACGTACACAAAACTACATGAACTCGGCATGGCTGCAATATAATTCAGCCAGATACTGAATGCATGTCTGTAGACCAAAGTTACAGAGGTCAGTGATTTGGTCTCATCAAATCAAACACAGATGCTTGGGTTTGTCCAACACACGTGACATTTGATGAAAATTAGTTACATTTCAAAATATCATAAATACCTATTTTAATAGGTAATGAATGTTTAAAGCCAGTGAAACAGATCAGGCTGATTCAGTATACCTCCTGCAGATCCTCCAAGCTGTGAAATGTTATTGCTTGTACTCTGAAAAGATGAGGGCAGGCATATGGAAATCTGCAGGCAATTTCCTCCTGCAAAGGAAACGTGGCCCAAGGATCTGAATGATAGCCTCAGACTCCAAAGGCATCTTACTCTGGTAATGAGAGACCAAATGACAAAAGGACAGTATACCCTGCCTAATGTCTGATAGAGATCCACAGTCAAACAGCATTTTCATTTGAATTTGCTATCTCTTACTGCAGCCCTGTGGTCAAACGCACTAAATTCTGTGAGCAATCCTGAGACCACAAGAAGCTGGGTCCCGAAGAACTATCACAAATACGTGAGACCGTGCTACAGAGGCTTCTTTAACTCCTGTCCACTCTTCCTTTCCTCTTCCCAAGTTAGCCTTGAAAACAGCAGTATCTCACTACCTCCTCCTTTTGACAGGACTTACATATTTGGGTTTGGGGTATGTGGATGATAGAGTGAGGATATATTGTGGAGGCACCATCCCTTTCAGGAGCTAAGACCTGACTGTGTGACATCATTAGGAAAACGCAAGGTACCAATTAAGACCAATATCATCACTTTTACGGAAAAAACACAATGGTAATCAACTTTTTCTATTTAATTTGCAGAGGCACTGTTTGGACTTACTTATTAACGCACCTTCTATGTGAAAATCTGCAAGGGCAAATCTTGTCCTAAAACAATGCAGCAAACCAAAAACTGAGCAGTCTTGCTACCTCTTTTGAAATCCCTGTCACTAGCCATCAACTGTTTGACGTGCCTGGAAGGAGCTCACCTACTAAACCATGACTTAAACTAGGCAATCTAGAAGTTTAGATTTAAGAAATCAAAAGGGAACAAAAAACGCCACCCAAAAACCCCCACATACTTCTGAATACTTGCTGACAGGCTGCAAGCACACATCACTCATAATGCAACTCATCTAGTAGCGTGTCTCGATCGTATCCTTTTGTCAGTTTTTTACTTCTAAATAAAACATCATGACAAATTTCAACCTGCATTTTATCCAGCGCCCTGTACTTAGTCTTCCCTTAGCTCTTGCAGTATGCTAGACAGTGTACAGAGAGAGTCCATGATCCTTAGCAAGAGGATTTACATGCTGAAAACATGGGGTCCCAGGCAGAAGTGAAATGAGCACATAGCTAGAGTTATAAAAATCTGACACACAAAACATTTCACCAGAAGTGAGGCTTTTCCTACAGAAGTCTCCAACAACCGATAGAAATTACTTCCTGTCACTCAAGGAAAAGCTTTAAAGAAAGAAGGTAAAAAGCAAACTCCCCACTGGCCAACCTCTGCACCTTCTACGGAGCACTTAGAAGACATTTCTCTCCATAAGTATGCCACCATACATCTCTAGTTCGTTAATACTGAGCAAGCATCTTCGCTCTTAATGCTACTACCTGTGTTCAGGTACTACATAAGTACACCTTGAATGCCTAAAAGTCATTGTCAGAGTTTCACTACATTCCTCCACAAAGGTTACAATCAACTTTCCACTAACGACTGTTGTGATTTTAGCATTTAAAATGTTGCTTTTCCAGACATTATGCTGACAGCATTCAAATTTCAGACTTTCTGATGTTTGGTTAAAACAGTTCGAACAGCAACTTAACGGCACATAAACAGAGCTGACTGTGAATATTAAAAGATCGGGGGGAAAAATTAAAAAAAAAAATTATCACAGAACACAAAAGCAGCTCAAGCACAACACAGCAAAAAACATGAAAACATGATCTAAACATATGAACACAGAGGTCAACTTCACTTTTTTTCCGTATACATTCACTGATCTTAGCAACAATGAATTAGTAATTTTAAGACTTCAGTAGCACAAACTCATGCAACTTATTACTTTGTTTCAACCCACAAACAAATAAAAATTGATGTATTTAGTATATTTAACTTTTGCTAGTAAAACATTATGGGCCAGCTATATTCAAAATTTCAGCTGAGATCTGCAGAGTGGTTATTCAATGTCATTTTCTGATCTATTTAACAAATACTCCATACAATTACTTTTCAAGTAACCGAGTGAACAGAAGAAAGAGATTCTTCTGCAGTCCCAGTTATGGGCAGCTCTCCACTCTTCTTCACTGAGAGCAAAATACACTGTCTCAAAAAATAACCACAGGTTTCTTAGTGTAAGATTTTCCCAAACAATCTGAACACAACAGCATTCACTTGAGAGCACCTACTAAGAAAAGAAGGGCTAAAAAATAACTCCAGAGCTATGCATTACCCAGAAGTGCTATGGTTTGCAGCTCCCAGCACACACAGTTAACACGACTGACCTTGTTGAAATCTCCGTGGGTAAGCAAGATAGCTCTAGAAAAAGAACACCCAGCACTCACAATTAATTGCTAACTATTAATAAATTAGCATATTTCTTCCTCTTCTCCCAAGCATACTTATAAATACAGTTGCCCCTAAGCTTTACCAGAAGTGGAAATGAGAGTATTTCATGATACAACAGGAGCAGGAACAAGTGATATCCATGAACTACTGAGGAAGGCAATAACCAAACCTGAAGTACAATAGACCAAAGCAGATGCATGATCTCCAGCTAGCTGAGTCTACAGCTACAGTGACAAAGGTCACATTGTAATGGAGCCTCACAACAACGGAGCCTTCTAACCACAAGTGCAGCAAACTGTCTTTACCATGTAAAATTTGGCTTGAAGTCACAACTCACATAAGTATGTGAGGCCTGGGGGCAGGGGAAGGAGACAGATCAGGCTACGGCAAAGAGGAGGCACACTGATGTCTAATAAGGCTAATAATGTCTAATAAGGAGAGGATATTAGGAAAAAATTCTTTATAGAAAGGGATGTAAAGCATTGGAACAGGCTGCCCAGGGAAGTGGTGGAGTTCCCATCTCTGGAGATACTTAAAAGACATGTAGATTTGGTGCTTCGGTACATGGCGTAGTGGTGACCTGGCAGCGCTGGGTTAACAGTTGGACTTGATGATCTTAAAGGTCTCTTCCAACTAAAACGATTATGTGATAGTGACACGTCTCACACAGGAGGCTCTATCCCATTCACAGCTTTCCTTCCCCTCAGGGCTGAGGGACTTGGTTTAGGGAGCCTGGCACTTCAGGGCGTACGGCTGTTCTCGATGACATTAACGGTATCTTCCAACCAGATGATTCTGTGATTCTGTCTTTTGAGGAATGACCTTAGCTGTGGGGTTTTTAGTAGCCAGGGGCTTCTGAGATAAAAGAAAGTTTCTCCACATCATCAGATCACTCTGTTTCCTTCAAATTGTTGCTACACCAGTAAAATGAAGTCACTTTTGTGCTGGATATTTCTCCATGTGCACAGCCCTATGGGACTAAACAGGTTCTTGCTGTTTTCTGCACCCAGGATAGTCCAGAAAACTGCAAGCTCACAATCAAACAAATACCAGCAGTGTACTGCAGATGTGCTGCAACTTCTATGGCCATATACCTGTCCCACAATAACGTGAATAACTCCAGGAATCCCTCTTGAGGAGTTCTGGGGGAATTCAGTTTTGAGGGCTTTCAAGGGAGTGCTGTGAGATACAGGTGAGGACTTTGAGTCCATAGGTATATTAGCCTGCACAGCAGCAAGACCACAGGTCAACTGCAACACCATCCAGATGTTAGTTTACACCCCAACAAAGATCAACTGAGAAAAAAACCCAAATCTTCTTAGTATAGTCAGGAAAACAGTGCAAGTTATATCAAAGAGCATAAATTCCATGTCAACCCAGCCACAAGTCAAATTGACACAGCAGTCTAGACAAATAAGTACCTTTTCATGGCTGAATATGGCCCCTGAATACGATATGAATTTGTGTCACACTGTAAGAGAAACCTATCAATCCATCATCACTTCTTTCACACAGAAATCAAGGAGGTGCTTATAAAAAAAAAAATCAGATACAGTTTTCAAACACTGATGGTGTAGCTAAAATGTTATAACAACCTTGGTCAAAGCTTTAGAAATGATTCACCTACACAGAAAATTGTTAGTGAGTGAAAGCACAACTCACCCACAGCAGCTTCAGTTTAACTAGACCAACTCTTATTAGCTACATAGCCTGCTACTGTCAGTACAGTATGCTCTGCCAGAGAAAACACCCTTGTGCATGAAAAATAGCAGCATTCTAGTCTGAATTAGCAAGAGAAGACAAGCAACTATGTTTTCTATCAGCTGTTGTTGGTAACAATGAACAGGGCGCTTTTTATTTAAAACCTGGCTAGGAAAATCTAAAAATATTCTTGATAGGTTCTATTTTAAATTCTAGATAAATGCTACTTACAGTATTTACCCCGGAGTGAACAGCTCAAAAAAAAAAAAAAACAAAACACACACACAGAATAAAATCCATCAGGATAAGAGTTACTTTGTTAAAAATTTAGTTCAAAAGCCACTTTAAAAGAAAAAAAATTAAGTTCACCAGGAGCAAATAAGCTAACTTTCCAGGCATGGTCATACCGCTTTACTTTTAGACTTTGCTTTTTGGGTTTTGTTTCATGGAACAAGGTGAAGTTTCCATGCTGCTTTTGGTTTGGGATTTTTTTCTATAAATAAATAAATAAATCTACGTATAGGTGGTTGCTTGTGGAGAGATTTGGAAGAAGCAATAGAAAAAAAAAAGGTTCCTGAAGAAATATTCTCAATTTTACATTGAACATTAAAATGGATTAAATCAGACCACTTATTTCCACTACTCTGCATATTTCCAAGGTGTTTTTATCATTGTACAAAAAGCATAAACAATTATCTGCAAAATCAATCTCCCCACTGAGAGCTGGCATCTCCCACCAGTTATTTATGTCATTCTTCTAGAATACATCTCCATGGCACCACAGCACTAACTACAGACATCAGATATCATCAGCCAAATACTTTCTCCCAGAGCTTGACCCGCTCAGTGACGATCATGATATCACCCTTTCTAAATGGCACATGTAAGAAAACAAATGCCATTAAGCACCTCTCCAAAAACTTGTTTTATAAAAATTTGAGAATTAAATATAATATTCATAAGGTAAATCCAGAATACTGGTCTTATGTCAAATTGGCTGTGAACTACATAGTAAATAACCATTTCAGATTAAAAGTAAACTATGAAACATTGTGCTAATAAGGCTGTTAACTAGCTATTAAAGTGTCAGTTGAAATGTGCAGAGATAAAAGCGTAACCATAAAGAAAAATTTCCCACATGTCATTTCTTTATTACAGTCTCGTCATGCAGGGAGCAACATAAAATGACGCTGTGCACCAAAGAGGTCAAAAGCTTACCTAGAAACTGAAAAACAACAGGAGAAACAAAAGTCACCAGCAGTCTGTAATTTATTCCTTTGCATTTCAAAGGACACGTGTTTGCATTAGTCAGAAGATCAACCTCCCAACTACAGCCAGCCCTCAAATCATTCTGCATAACACTAATTGAGGGTCCAGCTAAAGAGTTACCTGTTCAAGGAACCTGCGACTAAAATAAATTATGCAAGAAAGCAAGCCAAGCATGCTTAAGTATAATAAAGCCTTTTAAAATGATTAGCAGGTTTACTCTTTAATCTGGCAAGGTAACAAACCTTCAGGGCCCAAGAGAAAAAACAATGAGGGAAAAGCATTATATAAATATTCCACATGCCAAAGCAAAAAGCCTATTTCATGGGAACAATGCACTCCTGTTTAAACCAATACTAATCCGAAAAAAGAGATCTTTCTCTGGAAGTTATTTATATGTTAACGCATAACTTCACAGCACGTTTGTGTGGAATCCTCTTCTCACACAGGCTGCTTGGACTATCCCTCACTGTCACCGGCCCCTTCATGTACATGTTCACGCTCAGGAGGGCTGGGAGTATCCATCTCACCCTGCATGAAAACACGAGCCTGCTTTCCAAATCTGCCTCAGTCTTGAGCCGAACTGCTGCCAAGTGCTGACCACAGGCACGCAGTCTAATCAGCGTTATGGTCCTGAGACAGAGGAGTAATGGCTGCTACAAGCAAACGCCGCTTCTAATCCAGGGAAACTTTCACCTCTGAAAACATTCCTAACTTCATGTCAACTTCAGCTCCAGCAACGCCTGTGAAAACATTTAATGTAACAAAAGATGATCCACTAAAACGTGGTCCTACAAGAAAACAGAAGTACATGTCATAAGTCACAAACCCCTCACCTAACGCAGAGCTGTTTCCCTTCTGATTTACTCCCTGCAGAGCAGGAACTGCAAAACCAACATCCCAAGTGGCATTCAGAAAGCACTCAGAGGGTCCGACCAGAGCTGACAAAACTGAGGTTTAAGCTGCCTTCGAAGAAAGACCCGAGGACACCCAACACCGCAGAGGTCCCGCACGGCAGGAACGCGGCACCTCGCGGTGCCGCTCACGACTCGGTGCCCGCTCCGTCCCCATCCTCCCGCTCCCACCCAGGCGCTTCCCGGAGCTGGACGCAGGGGCCGGCCTCCCAAACGCCTCCCTCCGAGGTCCCGCCGAGGCTTTCAGCAGCTTTGTCAACGCCGTGAACAAACCTCGAAGCAGAGTAGGAAGTTTCGGTAGGCAGGAGAGGGAGAGAACCGAGCACCACGACAGATGCGGGGTGGGACGGACGGACGGACGAACGGGCCGCTATTCAACTCTCAGGGCGGAAGCCCAGCGTTTTAATCCCATCACCGTTAAACAGGATTAAGAGCTCTTGCTTACTTGAGCTAGTTTATAAAGTTTTTGCTTAATTTACAAAAATGAAGTTTTTTCGACCCGTGAGCGGGTTTTGCTTGAAAAGCTGTTCGTTAACTCACATGGAGTAACTACCTGCCTGAAGAGGGACCGTTACCATCTCTGGGCATGCAGACTGGCCAGCACGACACAGAAGAAAGGGACCGAGCCCTGGGGAGACCCCACTACACATATATGTTCCCCGAGCCTGCCACCTTCACACTGCCCGGTGCAGAACTCACCTTGCCCTTGCCCCGTATCAAAAGAAAACAAAATAAAAAAAACAACCCACAACGCGAAATACGCACAAGTGCACTGGCAGATAAGGAGGGAAGTCAGGAGGGAACGGTAACCCGCCAACTCCCGAGCAAGCACGTCAGGGGAGTCCCGGGGCTCAGCCGTCGGGGCGGCCACGGAGCCGGGGCTGGCACCGTCGCGGCGCTGGCAAAGGCCGCGCTCGCCCCGCCGGCCATGCGGCCGCCCCGCCGGGGAGCTGGACTCCGGAGAGGGAAGCCGGACTCCGAAGAGGGAAGCCGCAGCGGCCAGCGCTACCTCGCCGCGCCGTGGATCAGCCCGACACCGGAAAGTTCCCGCTGTGCAAAACCGGCCGGGCCGGCACCCTCTTACCCTTCGTCCAGTCCACCACCTGCTTCGGGCTCCACTTGGTCACCGGCTCCATGGCGGGCTCAACCCCGCCAGCACCAGCCCCCGCGGGTGACCACAACCGCGCTCCCGCGGACGCGAAGTCAGCCCCGTCTCAAACTCCCATCCCGGCAGCGCCGCTCTGGGCCGCCCCCGACCCAACCCGACTCCTCCCGCCGGCCGCGGCCGTGCCCGCCCCGCTGCCGCTCCGCCCCCAGGTGCTGTTCCCCGGCGGGCCGGGCCGGGCGCTGCCGTTAAGGCAGGCTCCGCCGACTGCTGCGGGGCGGGACAGTACGTAACAGCAGCCCGCAGCCCGGCTGAGCGCTTGGAAAAATGCTGAGAAAAAACTTTCTGGGGTCTGCCTGCCCGACCCCGCCCACCCCGCCAACTGATAGCCCGTAACGTAAGAAAGTTCCGAAAACGTGAAACAACCTGACACTTTGCTTTACATTTTACTTTCTTTGCTGTGTATAAGCCACATCCAGCTTTGACTTTGTTGGGTTTAAACCTGCGCAGAAAAGACACTCTGAAGCAGCACGATAGCTGAAACCACGCTACAAAACTCTTCAAATGTGTCGTGTCTGAAAGCCTCTGCTCTTGGGACCACGTGGTGACACAAATCATAGAATGCTTTGGGTTGGAAGGGACCTTCAAAGGTCATCTACTCCAACCCCCTGCAGTGAGCAGGGACATCTTCAACTAGATCAGGGTGCCCAGAGTCCCACCCAACCTGACCGTGAATGTTTCCATGGATGAGGCATCTACCACCTCTCTGGACAACCTGTGTCAGTGTCTCACCACCCTCATTGTACAATTTCTTCCTTATATCTAGTCAAAATCTCCCCTGTTTTAGTTTAAAAACAGCACCCCTTGTCCTGTCACAATAGACCTTGCTAAAAAGATTGTTCCCATCTTTCTTTTCTTTAAAGCAAAGTACAGATTTAGATCTCCTAGGTGTGAAGACCAGCCTGGAAAATTTAGAGAATCCAGGCAGAGAGCAAGTGAACAGTAATTGCTACTACTCATATCACTCTTACTGTCATATTAACATTGCTTAATGTGTACTTGTGATTAATATTTTTTTTAAAACAACCTTATTTTGGAGGCTCAGGATTTCCATGTTCACAAGGGAGGGAAGGCCCACTGAGGTGGCTGTGAGGAAAGGGAAGGGGAGGTGGACGTACAGGACATTTCCCTTTGCTGCAGTTTGCATGGGGGTGGCCTGGCAGGCAGAAAGAACACGATTAGGGAGCTGCCCGGCATCCTGCCCCGGGAGTGGTGACCTGCCCACGGGGTGGAGCAGCGTCCGGGCCCTTCACCTCACTTCAGTGGCAGCTCTGTGTGAGACACAGCCCTGTGGCAATTTTAGCAGCAACTGCAGACTACCTTCAACCGCGCTTATCCCAATATTGGCATTTGGGGTTTTTATTTCTGAACCCTGTATTTAAGAGTCCTTGGGCGTGGAGGCCGTTTCACCATAGTAGATTGCTTCTGTTTTGTTGCTCTTGCTTGGGAACTACATGAGGCCATCTGCTGTACCTCAGGCTTGCTTTCCTTGGAGGAAATGTGTCACTTGTGTCCTCGCCACCTCCTGAAACCCATGTAAACCCCCAGTGAGTGTCAGCCTCTACTCAGAGGTTTAAGTGCTGACCTCCAAAATTATGTGCCCAGCATATCGACCTCGACCATTCCTTGCTACCGAACGTAACTCAGCCTACAGCCACTTCTCCATTAACAAAACAGCAACAAGATGTGGAGAAACCATTATTTTTATCGCATGCATCACTTAGGGGATATGGTTCAGCAGCAAATTCCAGCCCCAAGCCCTTTCATAACATGCACGAAGGTCTGGGTGCCTCTCTTCCTCAGTGAGGAAGAGCAGAGCGAACTCTGCTGTGACCATAAGACTGTGAAATTTTAACTTGGCTCTACAAGAGAGCGGGTAAGCAGCTGGGATTTCAGACTGTCCAGTATCCCACGGTTTTCACCAGCTCTCATCTCTACCCATCTGTTATCCCTAGTCATGTACTTGAAATAGTGGCTCTTTGGGACAGGGGCTGTCAGTGTCAGCTCTGTGTGTGGCAGTGCAGCGCCCAGCTGGGCAGTGCCCAGCTTTCCCACCGTGGCACAAACAGCTGCTTCCTTGTACAGGCTGCTGCAGACCCCTGCCACAGAGCCAAGAAGAGATGCTTCACAAGTTCTAGTCTGGGGAATTAGTAGTTTAAAAATGTTTTTGCATGTATACCTAAAAACTAGTAATTTGTTCATTCTTTTTGTTACATAGTTGTTGGAGGTTGTATTTTTAGTTCGTGATTATAAGGTCAACTCATTGTAGCTAATTTATTTATTCACTTTTTAGTTTGTGACATATTAAGCCTGTCAGTTAACCTCTCTTGCCTTTTTGAAATATTAAAATGCTGTTCACCACGGCTTTAATATTGGTGCAACAACCAAAAGTTTCCTGATTTCCCATTGAATCATGTGTCATTCACACTTACAGAACAATAAAACAGCAGCTCTCCCCACCTTGCAGAGGCCCCAGCAAACAGATGGGCTTTGCTATGTGCCCTGCTAATGGTTTCACACGGGTTAACGCGACAGGCTTCTGTCTTAACTATGCGGATGCTTCCCAAGCTTGCAGGCAGGAAAGCAAATGTCTCTTGCTGTTGGTGTTTGGAGCATTCATCTGCTGTCAACCTTCTCTGTCACACACCTTGGGCCAGTCCTTCTGTCTGATAAGATGAGCACCATATTTTCCAAGTAAGGCACGCAGAGCAGGCCACTAGCAGACTGCCAATCTGATAGATCTGGTTTCATTCTTACTTTTTTTTTTTGTAGTTTTCAAAATGACAGATCTATTTTTTAATCAGGACAATATTGCAGTGACTCTCTGTTCTTTTATTACATGATGTCCCCCAACACCAGCTGTTTTACAGCCTGCTCTGAACAAATGAAATGGGGCTGACAGGGGAAGGCAGCATGTCTCCAGTTTCTCCAAGGGATTCATAGCCATGTGTGCTATTCTTTTCAAGCCCTGACTGCAACTGTTCTTTTGAGTTGATTTTTCTCATGATTGCATCATCTCAATCTCATCTTTATTGGAGGTGAGATTAACTAGCAGTCAATTGGCATGATGCAATTAGAAGTTCTGTTTGTGGAATAAGGTATTTTTGTTCAAAAAATACCCATTGTCAAAAGAAATTTAAACAAAAAAATGCAAACCACAACTCTGTCTGATTTTCAGTAATGCCAAATAAAAGAATAACTCTGCCCCTTTACATGTCTTCAGATGCTCTGTGGGTTAGTTTACGAGTTTTGTGCCAGTATGGAGTGTTAGGAAAGTCAGTTCCCTTTCCCTGTTTGCAGCCTCGTGTGGAGTTGGTTGCTGTGGCAAGGACCAGACTACCAGCTCTCCAAAAGTGCACATTTTTTCATTTGTTATGGTTTTCCAGCAATAAAAGCAATTTGATTTGAGAAGGAGATTCAGACCAATTGCTTGCTGATTCCCCACTTAATCTTTGTTTTCTTTCTCTGGATCTCCTCTTGCATACCAGGTTTTTAAAGGGACATCAGGGTAGTTGGCATGGGCAGTCTGGCAACATGCAGCTCAGCGTGGACCAGGATCACGGTTCCACAATCATGGAACTGTTCCCTCTCCTATCACCCCACAGCAAAGACTTACCAAATAGTCATACACCCTGTCAGGTTGGCAGAGGAAGCCACAGAGTGTTTGTCACTTGCAGGTTTCTCTTCTGGCAGGTGGTCAGCAGAAGGAGGGCAGGGGATACTTTGTACCAGAAGATCTGCTGGAATAAACTATCCCTTAAAAAAAAATTGTGTATTTGGATCATTAGAAAGGTTTAGCATCATTTCAGCAGCTATGTTGGCTCTAGTCTTGCTTAACACCGAATTTACTGTTTTATCTAAACACAGGCTGACCAACCATGCCTTTTAGGCCTTAGTTTTAAACACCAAATTTGTGTGCTCCCAGATCACCAGCTTGGAGTTTCCAAGTTACAGTTCAGAGTTCAGTGAGTTTGGACCAGGTTATCATTTTACATCACGTTTCCTGACCAGACTTCCTACCAGAGCTACACAGTGGGTCCCTCTCGCAGTGCAGATTTTCACAGGCAGCAGCAGCTCTGCACAGCTGCAGAGCTCCCTGCCTGCGGGGATGCAGCCTTGAGTCTTAAGCCCCTTTCTCTAAGAGAGGTAACTGCCAGTACTTATCTCTAGAGGGATGAATGAACAAGTGTTTAGCCAAAGGTCGCACTCCAAGTTTAAAAAGTGTGGTTTCTGTTCAGGGCCACGAAATGTTATTTTTCTTACTGATTTAAATTTTTTAGAGTGGTCAACATATGCAGTTGGTATCTTTGAGTGGAAGAGATGTTTATCCTGTTTGGCCAAGCATTGTCTAAGAAAGTTTTACTGTATTTTTAGTAGGTCATTCTTGAATGGCTTATAGATTTAGTTAATATTCACACTTGAAAGCTGTGAAAATTGAAAAACTTAAAGTATAAGGAACAAAAGCCAATATATTGTTTGCCTGTGTTGACAATTCACAGACAATATGAGGGAATAGTCATTCCCTGATCTCTCGGCTCTCATAATGCTTCAGAGTCCATCACTACTACTGTCACTACAAAAAAAATTAGGTTCTGGGTATGATTTTCCTAGCATCTCATTACTCACACACAGAGTCCACAGAAGTCAGTAGGAATTTTTGCACAACAGCAAGAGAATTTTACCCTGCCTAACTGGAAATGATAGCTTCCCAATAAGGTCAGTGAGTATTTAAAGTTCATTTGGAAATTGCAACAGGTAAATTTACAGAGTCAGAGTGAGTCAGGTTCAGAACTGGGTTTGGTTCTATAAGCATGTAATTAAAAAAATTCACACTAATGGGAAACTGTTGTTGCACAAGAATCAACATCCTACTTCTCCCCTTGATACTGGCTGGAATTGTTAGTGATGGATCTCTTCTATACATGACAGTGTGGGAGATAATGGTGTAAACTGTTGAGAGAAATAGGCCTGCCTACTCCTTTTTTGAATACAATGCATTCCAAGAGACCCTTTTTCAGCTGGATGGGGTAAGGAGGATAGCCTGGGGCGTCTTCCTGGCCTGAGCACTTTGGAAAAACAATGTCCTAACCAAGTCTTCCCTGTGACCTGGAAAGAACAGACTGACAAGGAGTACTGTCATTTATACTCTAATTAATCCAGAATTATTTTGATAAAACAATTAAATATTTTCAGTAAAACAAAAACAGTCATTTCAGACTGGATCAGCTATATAAAAAGTCTTGCCTTAAATGAAATACTTGTTGCCAGGAAAAGGAAAGGTATTCATACCAGAAGGTATGAATTCTGGCCAGAGGATTCATGCCTGATCCCTTGGTAACCCGGATCAAATCACTTGATCTCTGTATTTCCATCTCCTCACTCAAATGTTAATAACCTCACATTGGTGAGAAATACCCTATTTTTCTTTACCCAGTTTATTCTTTCCTTTCTAAATAACTTAAATATCTATAGAAAGAAAAATAAATTGTTAACTCCAGTTAATGGGAAGATTTTTAAGCCCTGAAATGTTTATAGGTACAAAGGAGTAAGAAATTAATAGCTAGCTAAGGAGACAGATGCAAAGTGGTTCCAACGACTTTGCTAAATTCATTTAAATTTTTGTGTATCTACAGTTGGCCATAGTATAACACAGATTGAATAAAGACGGTTATGGGGATGGCTGGTTCATCAGTAACCAAAGTTAAGTTAGGAAGACCTACATATGTCCATGGCTCTATCAGACTTCTTGTAGATTCTTTTTTTCCCCATGATGAGGTTTCTGCACATCTTCTTTCCAAAGGATAGCGCTGTACTGGATGCTGTACTTGGATTGTCCCTGTTTTCTTCCATTCGGCTTCAAAACAACCTAGGCAAAGTTCCTAGTTAGGTGAAGGTTGCCACTCCCTGCTGCTATAGGTGTATATATATGTCTAAATATAAATATGTGTGTATACACATAACACTGATCATACTGTGCTAAACTGAGCTAAGCAGTAAGATGAAAGCTCTTCTCCTGAAGTTTTTACTCAAAGCAAAATCCTCTAAGCTTTATTGGGTGGATTTTTTCCTTCAGGAGTGCAGAAATAGGACCTGAATCACCATATATTTACCTTTTTAATCCCCCAGGTGATTTTATTTTATTGAATCTGAAATCTCTGCACAGAAATCATTTCCTCACACCTCACACCTTGTGCTGAGGTAGCATGCTTTAGAAGAGGATCACAAACCTGTTTTGAAAAATATAAATTTATTATAAATATATTTTATAGTTAACAGAAATGGGATTATAAATTTATTTTGGCCTACCTCATGTCTCTTCATCGGGCTGTGAAACTATCTGAGTGTCAGGTAAACAGAGCACAAAAGCGATTTGTGTAAAATTACCCAACTCACCGATATCAATGCTTAAGGAGAAACTTCAAGTCAAACGGCAGCATTTTTGTAAACAGAAACAGGGAGGCAATTTCACCTGGTCCTCATTTCCCTGCCCAAATAGCACACAAGAAGAAAGATCTGTCTTGAACGCACATCATCAGTTTGATTGGATGCAGAAGAATTATGTTCCCAAATGGAAGACAACTTCTGAGGCTTTGACACAAGCAAAGAGAAGGTTATGTTGGTAGAGCAGGGAAAGCACTTTGCAAAATTAGCAGGAGCAGCATCTGCCCCGTCTGCTGCAGATGTTTGTCCAGCAGTCATTTATCATAACCCCACAGAGGCGGGCTCAAACCCCATCCTGCCTGATGCCTGGAGGAGCAGAGAGGGTTAAATGCAGCACGGTGCTGTACCCCTGGCAGGTGAAGCAGACATGACACAGCCAAGCTGGGCCAAGAAGTACAATTCTCCTCCCTTCAAGCACCGTACTTCTCCAGGCTGAGGAATTGTGAGGACCAAGGCTGTGACAGCAGGCAGTATGGAGGAGAAGGGCTGTCAGAGCAGACAGGATGTCCACACCACCCCTGAAGCCATATGCAGGTGGTGGAAACCTCCTCCGACTGCTGAAGGGAACATGTGGGCCAAAGTAGGGAAGGCTGTCTCCTGTGTATCAGAGATGATGCCAGATTACCCTGTCCCATGTTTGTCTAGAAACTTGCTCAAAATAAGGTCTAAGAGATACAAATTTAGTATGGAAACCAGAGCTATTCCTGCACAGTGCATGCTCATAATCCTTTGTAGAGTCTATTTAAAGACCCTGATTCAAGAAGCCAATGTCCTGCCCAAATCGCTCTAACTCCTCCTCCCTCTCTTAAGTCTTCAGACATCAGGAAAGGGATTTAAAGCCAGGCTGGCTGAACATGGACATGCAGCAGTGGAACTGTGAGCTAGCAACAGACTTTTTGAAAAGCTATATGGCTTTAAAAAGAAGACAGAATTTCTTGCTCTCTTTTGCAGTTTTCCTCTTGCTTCTTCTTCTTAAAGAATGTTAGATACATCAGTACATTAATTCTGCTGTTTTTCTTAATAGCCTAAATTTATCCACAGACTCTGAAGTGTGAGAACCTACCTACCTGCTAGGGCTTTGTTTGCAAATAGAAGGTATTTTTTGGAAGGGGAAAAGAGTTGTTATGTATTTAAATGTTTTAAGCAGAATTGGCAGCAGTATCATAACTGGTTACTGCAGCTAAGAAAATCAACCCAATCAGGAATCAAAGACTTTAGCAACAGTTTCTCTAGAAAGCTAGAAAGCAAGCTACTGTTGTAGTATCTTTTACAGCACTCTCAGATCTTCAGATCTTAAAACATGCTGCAAACATTAATGAGCAGTCTCACAAAATACCTGTGGTCTTGTGGCGTTTCAAAAGTGAGAGGTTCAAAGCCTTGCTCTGTCACCGCCAGCTCATGCAAGACTAAGACTCTGATCCTGAAGTGCTTTAATTTTAGGCATGAGAGTAACTCTGTTAAATTCAGTGGGAAGAACGTGCTTAAACAATTTCAGATTAAGGGGATTTAAGGGTACCTTCAGGTTCAAATTCCAAACAAACCTCCTGCAGCTGCTAATCTCTCTTCCGACTGTCCATTGGAACACCTGAGGAGGTTCCAAAAGTATTTCCACACAGTTCATTGCAGAGGGAGGATCTATGACAGAGAGTCTGCTGGAAGGATCAGAGCAGGGGTAGGAGGGAGCGCAACGGTATCTTAAAACACAACTGTTTAACTACTGCCGCAGCTGCCTTGACACACGTCTGTCCAGGCCCTCGGTCCAGGCTTGGCCAAGCTCTGCAGAGCAACAACTATCTTTTGACCAAGGCCTTTTCTGGGTTCAGGTGCTAACTTTGTTCACTTCCCTGTGGCACGCGGGGGTCTTGAATTAATAGGCATGTTCAGAGTAGCTCTAATCAAACCAGTTGGGTGAAAACTCTGGGTCTTCATCCACCAAGTGGGTGAGCTGCAGCCTCACCCAGGCTGTGGGGCATCTCAGTTCATTTCCCCACTCTGCCCCACAGGATTTCAGTTTTCTTCCCAGGGCCATTTCTAGCTATAGGTTTCACCTCCCCAGTCTAGCCCTAGCAGTGTGTCTTAGTGAACTGGCTCAGCTAGTTCTTTCAAAGCTTTTTAGATTTTGTGGCTTAAACCCTTTATGTGGCCAGCTCTCCTCGCGAGTTGCCTATATAATCTGAGGGGAAAGCAAATGCCTCAGCTCTGTGGCACTTGCCTTTGCGTCAAGTGCTGTTGGTACTGGCAAAGCACCGCTATCATAAACACTGCTTGAAAATGAAATGGTAAATCACACAGTTTGCTTTGAACATTACAGCTTTTTCATCATCATCATTGCTGAGAAGTTTATACCCGTCATTCCTTCACTGAGGAGCAGCATTGAAATCTTTCCTGCACGTTCATCACAAGCTTTTTCCTTTAAAAAATTACTACATTATGCATAATGCTTCCTTAGACTGTATATTACTCTTGCTTCTGCAAAGAGCTGACTCATGGGTTTTGAGCCTGGGATGCAAAGTGAAGCCCTGCGGGAGAGGAGATTGGAGGAATGGAGAGGAAAAAGGGGTCATTTAATCCTCTGAAAATATGTCTTTGCAGGACCAAAGAGTAGGTCTGTCATTTGAATCAGTGACTACTCTGAAAGCAATAAAAGTCACAAACAAATGTTAGTACCACAAGCGTTGGAAGACCTTATAAATCATATGACAAAGGTTAAAGCAATTATCTGAAGTACAAGAGTCCTTCTTGAAACGTACCGATCTTCAAAAATAGGTTTACAGTCTGCCTTCTGGACAATAATTTTCATAGCAGAAGTCTGGCAAAAACCTTTGGAAACCACATTCTGTAAGTATTCTTTACCTCCACTGCAAGGATAATTTTTCTTCTCCCCTGCTTTCAGGACTTTCCCCCCTAAATTTGATAATTTACTTAGAAAGTGTAGTGACAGGCAAGGAGTTCAGCAGACTGGAATTGCAAGTTTCTGCAAGAATCGTGTCTCCAGTGGTCTTTTAGTGTAAAAGCACTTTGAACACCTCTTCCTCAGTTAACAGCATCCTAAACATGAAACTGGAAGCCTTGAGAAAGGTACAAAAAAGATAGCAGGGCATAGAAAGACTTGAACATAACAAAAAAAAAAAAAAAAAAGAAAAAGGGCATGGAAACAGCTGTAAAATGGCAGATTCAGTGGACAGAAATCAGGCCAACACATCAAATATACATTGTTTATTGTTGATGCCTGAGGCCACAAAAATTATTTGGAGTCTTTGGCTTTTTGTGTGTACAAGATGACGGCAGAAGCCAGACAATGGATTGATGTTTGTTCTTTTAAAACCAGCCACCAGATGAGTGGGGTTGTTGTTTTTAAATATTTAGTGTTTTGTTGGAAGGCTGGCACCTCTCATGTGCTCCTTGAAAGAGAAACAGCACCACAAGGATTCGGCGCGAGTTCAAAACCCTCCTTCGGCCCTCAATTATCCGTCCCTCCCACACAGACAGAGCGGTATTTGCAACTTATTAGTTTGGGGCCTACAGTCTTATTGTGGTTTTGGTTTAGCTTATGGCACTATATATTTCTGGCATTTGTTCTTCAATTTTAAAGTGATTTCCATGGTCATGAGAGGATGTAAAGACCAAAAGCTCTAACTGAGCAAGGCACGGAACGGTACGGTGAGCTGAGTACATGAGCAGCAGTGGACTTTGGATCAGGCTCATGGCAAACCTGTTGTCCCTACACAGCCTTGCCAAAGCACTGCATCCCGGCTCTGTACAGACGATCGTTTGTAACGACCTCTGCTCACGCCTTCCAAAAATGACTGAGCTTTCCAAGGAAAGAGGGGAATTGGCCCAGCCACTGGGACACGCTTGTTTTAATACCAAGTTCTGTGTGAGCGTCTGAGTGGCAGTATTCAAAACAAGTCCCAGAGAAAGACTGATCTCACCTATGGTCAGCCTTGCCTAGTGGCTCCCCTCCCTTTCTGTAGTCACAGGGAGAGATCACTGGAGGGCAAATGTGGTCGGCTGGGAAGGAGGTGGGATGAATTCCTGCTCTACTGCTTTATAGGCAAAGTTCCTGACACCCGTTAGCAAGATTTGATCACTTAAGTCGTTCCAGAGATCTTCAAATACTTCACTTTATATTACAGCTTGATTTGGGACATTTTCTGATGGTTTCAAGGGAGGACTAAGGAAGTTTTGCTCAAATTTGTTCAAGAAGAAAGAGAAACTGGTGTTCCTCTAAACTCTTGTGTTGTTTATTTTGTCCCCCAAAACGGCTGCAGATGGAGAGAGTGGGCAGATATCTCAAAGCTGAACACCATCAGGTCCTATGGGACCACAACAGAGGTAATTTTAACCATGACCAAAAAATGCTACAAGATTTTAACACCAGAAGTGGAAAGGACATACTTCCATGCAGGACTCCCAGTGGATTTCTGGGGTGAATTCTGGCTCTAGAGGACAGCAGCAGCTTCTCCACTCGCTGACGCTTAACACAGTCAGGATTTGCCCTATACAGGCCTAACTAAACTCACATGAACGAGATTCTTCATTTATTGCCTACAGCAGACTTGTCTGAAGCCTGCCTTCTTTGGATCCCTGGCAATTTCTTCTTCACTATTTGCATCAAAACACAAACATCTTCTTAAGGAAAAAGGGGGACACATACACTGCACATGAAAGCGATTGACAGAAATCTTTTTTTCCTGAAAAAATAGGGGAGAGCCAGGCAGCGCTGTGCAGCCTTTGTTTGTGTTCTGAAAGGAGCCAAATTCAATGGAAAAATAAAATATATATCCCAAAGGCTTCATGACTGCCTTTTCATTCAGTGTTATTGCAGGACTCTTTTATATAGCAATATTTTACTGTATTTTGACAAAATTCTAGCTTTATTATGGTCAGTTGCTGGGTTTTTATGGCACTGCTGTATGTATGGTAACTCAGTCTGTACTTAAGGCTGCTGGTATACGTTTGAACAAAATAGGTTTAGAAATGGACTACTTGCCGGGTGAGGCTTGAGTCTTTTTCTATCTTTGTGTGTGATTATCTACTAATAGGGACAGTTTCACAGCACTGTATGCTTGGCTGTTATCACTGTCCTCTGTTTACTGTCAGTTGAATCATGGATTTTTCCCACTTGATTTCTTGTTTTGAAGATCTATGCTTTAAAAAAAAAAAAAAAAGGGCAACTAAATGTGATCCAGAGCAGTGCATGCTTGCCAGTTTTGCTGAAGCTGCTGATTCAACAAGGTCTTTCAGCATTTGTACATTTAGGGGCGTGAGTGGTGGGGCTAGTTTTGAAACAGTACCACCAGTCATATGTTTAAAGTTACACTTGTGTTTAAGTACTTTGTGGAATCAAACCTTAATGCTGTGGGCTAAAATGAGATGACTCATCTAAGGGAAAAAATCATATATGTGAAAAAATATTCCCACTTCCTGCTAAGTCATTCAATATTTGCTTTTATTAAAATTCCAGAGATGAGTTTCTCTTAGCTGACTATACCATTGTAGGTCAGGAAGCACAAACCTCAGTAATGTCATTAATATATGATTTAAGAGGATTCAAATCCAGAAGCAGCAATAAAAAGTAGTCAATATAAACAAGAGATACTTTGTTATCTTCTCAAGGAAAATCTCTTTAATGAAAACATAGCTGATCAATGCACTCAGCTAACTTCAAGAGAAAAAAGAGTTCTGAAAGTGTGGGTTCATGGTTTTAAGTAATGCAGAAGGCCAAGCGGAAAGTACTGGTGCCCGATGGTGTGCCCATCAATAAGTCCATAAATTGTGTGAGCATAGTGTAGTGTTGGGTGTTAAGTGCTGAAACCTTCAGCAGCAGTTTGCATTTTCCAGATGGTCTTTGGATGATCGATTAAGTTGCTCCTAGCTGCCAGTTCCTCCTCGATGTGTCTCCTTCCCTGCTGCTTCAATGTGAAGAAAGGTAAAGTCTTTAACCCTTAAGCAGCTGGCACAACTTGTGTAAACAATAGTCATCACTACATTTGAGAATGTTTACAAAACTGGTAAGGCTCAAGTGGGCATTTTACTTTTAGTATTTGGTTTGCTACACAAAATATCTGAGAAACAAAACCAAGTAGTGCATTCTCAGCTTTTTCTGATTCCATATGTTTTTTTCATTAATGCCACTTACAACAAGTAGCTCTTCCAAAGAGCATAGCTGCAGGAACAAAAAATGCAGATGAACAACAGCAATGATAAACAAACAAACAAACAAACAAACAAACCCAAATGAACAAAACCAAACAAAAGTTCCATGTTCAAGTAATACTGTCTTCCTCTGCCAAGTAAACTGAAGTCTCTAATGGCTGAAGTTTGGGGCTAATTTTCAAAGACCTCTGTGAAAAAAAAACCCAGAAATGCATTCCTGGAGCTAGTGGGATTTTGCATTTATCCATTTTTTTTATGGCAGCAGAATTGTAAGATTTTATTTCTTTTTTTGCCATTGTGAGTTCTTTCCTTTTTCTACCTTTTAAACCATGCTTCAGAAGATTTGCTTATAGATGAAGGAATAAGGCCTTTAGGATATTTGGAACCTTTTTATGACTTCCTGTTGACATAGCTAAGTGTTCAATCCAGTAGAAATAAGATCTGGCCTCAGATGAAATCTTCCCCTGGATACATACCGCTGCATTCAAATTTCCCATAGTCTCTTAAAACATGCAGTGTTCTTGTGCTTATGTAGACAGATTTGAGATATCACATGCATGGTTTATGACATCTTCTGTGTAGGCTCTTATACAGACTGCTGTTAAGACTTTCCTGGGCATACAGACCCTTGTTAAAATACTAAGCAACTACTGTTTCTAAAGACCAATGGTCTGATTTGGATCTTTTTAAATTAACTAAGCCACATTTGATGCTAATCTCAAATATCCCATGTTGGTCTTTTTCTTTGCCAAAATCTGCTGAAACTTAGTCAGTTTTAAGTACTGACTGTGACATTTGCTGTCACAATTTGTGACATTGTGTATATCTGATTTTTTCTAATGCTGAACTAAGGATATTTCATAGTCGTATCTGTTGACACAGAATAATATTTTATACAGGAGATGAGCGAATGATCTCTCACTGACTTCAATAAAATAAAATTACATTCAGCATCTGCACTTCAAAAGGTAATTATAGATAAATAACAAAGTTATTAAGGGATTATCATTTGACCTAAATGGAATCTCTGCATCTTTTGGGAAAAAAGGATCCCTCTTTAGCTATCATTGGTTAATTATCTTTACAGATTTCCCATCTATTTATCTTACCTATTTAACTCTTTAGTCTTCTGATAACTGTCTAATAGCTGACATTAAAAGCTTCCAACTCTATTGTGATTTTGGTTTTGTTTTGCAAGTGATTTATTGCTTTTGTGGTGTTAACTATGCTACAGAGTTTTAAACAAGAGGTGGCAATAATTACCTCTAGTCTTCTTGGTGGCTTCAGCAGAGACTTGGCAGATCTCTTAGAAGCAACAGCGTCTCTAACAAGACAGTTATGGTGCAGTCCTGATAAGTTCAACTTATCCAGAAGTCTGCAAAATGATCGAACGGTTTTTATTTGTCCAAATATCTGCCTTTTTACACACTTGTGGGAAGGAAAAAGTAAGAACTTGAGGCAGCCAAAGTGTTCCAATGAGTTAATCACAGCAAGCAATATATATTCAATCTGTACTCAGCTTTGAGGAGCCAGATTAACTTATTTTATTTTTCACAATGTTTTCTCCTTACATGTTAATAACCCTTTAAACATGACTTATTCCTCTTCCTTCAATATGACTCACAACTCCTTGAGCACTTTACTTTTGAAACCTGCAGCTTGGGAAGATTTTAACAACATAAAAGTTCCTGATTTTTGTGGGCTGGTGTTACATTTGTTACTTGGAGACATGTGTCAGTGATGTACTTGGGCTGATACAGACAATAGCATAAGGTGAACCTGTACGTCAAGGAGCTTGTCTTCAGACTAAAATAACCACCAAACTGCAAGAACCTGCCTAGCATTGTGGTGGAGAAATCATGAGGGTGGAGGCTTCCAAAGAAGAAGGCGGGATTGTTTAGTTTTAGCTGGCAGTACACTGGAGATGGTACGAGCCTGGCAACATTCATATATTTTAGAGAAGGAACTGAAGGCTCAAGGGGGTGATGCTCGCTGTAGGAGGGTATCTATCTGACTGCCAGGAATATCATGATAGAGAAATGCAGAAACTATAGGGAAAGGAGCTGGCAGACCTCAACTTCGAAGAGCAGAAAAGCAAAGAGTGTAAATAAAACCGCAGATCCTGCAAATGAAAGTAATAATACATAACAGTGTACCTGGGCAATTAGCCTGAAATACCTGGTTTTGGCAACTTAAACTTCCATGTTTCCCAATAGCTGCCCTTTATCCCTCAAATCCCAAGGGATGAGATAATGTAAAAGCGAATCCCCATAAATACCCCACTCATACATATAAGACTCCTGTATATAAGGAGCGAGCAAGATAGCCATTTGGATTACATCCCATATTTCTGGAAATGTGTGGGGAAAATCATTCTATGGAGAAAGAAAGGAGAGGAATCAAAAGGAGAATTTTCTTTCTGATAAAGCAGATGATACAAATTAGATATTTGTCATGATCTTTGGCCATTTGTCTATATTCAGTTCTTTCCCAAAGGTCATTTTGTCCTACTGGGCTCAGCAGTCCTGTGAAATATAATTAACTTTGTCATTTGATGTAAGACAGAATGTGGTCCAAGTTTAAATAGAAAGATAATGGGTTTTGCCCATTTTTTCCCTCCCAAATGCTTCACCAGTGTTGTCATAAATCAAAATCTATGCTGCCAAATAAACACATGAAATTCCTCACGCTACTGGAAACTGAGCAATGAAATTCTCATGCAACAAGTTGAGAAGGACATCTGTATCACAAGTATATTTGCGGAGGAGAAAGAAGATTCGTGTATCACAATGTCACATGTATGTTAGCAGAGAAGAAAGAGGACTCTTGTTCATCTGTTTTACCATTACATTAGAAACAGGAGGAGCATCTGCTGAAACCAAGCCTTTTAGCAGAACATCAACTTTCTTTTTGTTACTAAAAGACATTTCAAAAGAATTATTGCAAAAGGCACTTTGAGTTCTCACTGACATGAATGAAAGTCTGTTTTCAAAAGGAAAGGAAACATTATAATGTTGACCTTTTTAGGCAAAGCTAAGCAAAAGGAATATTTTCTTTTCACTGAATAACATCATGATGCTGTATTTTGATTTGTCTTTGCATGGACTTTCATCCAAAGAGCTCAAGGAAGTTCACAAATAACTAAGCAAGTCTCAGAGAGTAGAGAAAGTTCTAAACATTGACTGATTTGTGCACAGTTATTCAAAAAACAATAGCAGAGAAAGGCCCACATCTCACATCTGGTTGGAGCAACAGCCATGCTGCTTATCAGTAGCACACTTAAGATCACGCCTAGCTTAAGCATGCAGGTTCATTTTGAGCATCTGAGCAGTACTCAGATGCTCAAAGTAGAGAACATACCTAAGCACATTTCTGAATCATGATCTAACTTTGTTTGCCAGGGATCTTGGTGGAACTTGCACCGCATCTGACCTCTGTACTCACTCAGTCGGCAAACAAAAAAGCTTCAGGCTCCGGCTTGCCTCATCCAAACACAGCCACCACTGCAAGAGACCAAAGAAGAGAAATCGTCTTTATTGCATGAAAGTGGTCACCATCTGCTGATGGAAATAGGTAAGATGGTTTAAATTAGGGCGCTGAAATGCATCTTAGCCCTAGCTCGAACTATATTTATTTGTGTGCGCTGGAACAGCCCAGATACAAGCACTCAGGTGCATGGCAACATGGCAGCAGAGTAGATAAGCTCCATTAGAAAGGTGCAGTGGACATCTTGGGGGGGGGAGATGGGGAGGAAATAGATTGATTCAGTGCACAGCATGTGTCAGAACCTCAAGTGAAGATTGGAAACTTGGAAACTAGTGATAGTATCAGTCCCAGAAGTGCCTGGGAGAAGGTGCCCTATAGGTTTCACACAATTAAAAAAATCAATAAAAGATGGAATAAGTAGTGTTCTAGGTTTCTAGCATCCTACACAACTGTCTTGTTTTAAACTTCAGTCTAAACTTCCTACTTTTGTTCTGTTTTTATCAAAATAATGTTTCAACAGGGATATATGAAACAGAGTTCATTTAAATCAAAAAGACTAGTTGGCAGTGGAACCTGTGATGATCTGTTTCTTATGTCTCTGTATGACGTGTGATTTATTTCCTTCTGTAACAAAGTGTTCTGTTTGATCAGTGTATTTCCGAATTGCCATCATCTGTCTCCCATATGGCATTTTCTAGTGGCTCATTTATAGAAACTATCCTCAATAGAGGCACAGATTTTCCTCTACTGTACCAAATAACTTTAATGAGTCTCTGCACCTTGATGAGGAATTTATAAGATAGGAGTTGCATTTTCAAATGTTCTGAATTGTCTTTGTCTATATATTTTATTTTCAAACACCTGCTAAAAATCAGCTTGGTTTTTTTTTAAGCAACATCTGGAATAAATTCAAGCAACTCTCTGCTGCTATGACCTTACAACACTACACTATAATACTAATAAAACACATTTAAAAAAAAGAAAATCTCTGTGTTCTGTTAAGCACTGCCTATTTGCAAGAACAAGCTAATTTTATGAAGACCAAACTGGACTTTGCATGTCATAGAGGCTTATTATGTCATAGACACTTATCAGTTTGCACCCTTTTCCATCAACAAATAATTGAAAAATATCATCAGCTAATTTTCCCCAGATTTGTAAGCCCTTGGGAACTAGATTTCAAGGGAGAAAAAAGAAACAATATGTTAGTAATATTACAGATTACACTGAGGTCTGTTGCCACTCTGCTTCCAGATCTGCAAGTTGAGGGGGACGTAAAGGGATCCTTTATTTAATAATTAGTTAAATCTTAATTAGTTTCAGAAGCTTAGGGAAGGGAGTAAACTAAAATCCTAGCTGCAGATGAATTTATTTGGACATTTTCTCTAAGTTTACTAACAAACAGGAGTAAGCATTGCAGGAAAAGATTAGTTTTTGTGATGGAGGTGGAAAACACAGGGAAGCTTCGAAGTGCCCAAGAAAGCACCCTCTCATATCTGCAGTCATCATAGCTGTAGTAATCCTATTGCTACTACTCCTGTTCTGACAAACGTTGGCATACCTTCTACTAAGCCTTGAAAAGGCTGTTATTATGCTTACCTGGAAAAGACCCACCTGCACCCTATAGCAAGAAAGTCAGAACATAGCCCAGCATACTGTAAAGCATCAAGACACAGGAATAGAAGACATGGTAAATGTGTCCATCTTTGAACTAACCTGAAGACAGCGATAACAAAATATGTACTCATCTACCTTGGGGTCTGCTGTGTTCATACGAAGGGCACATTGACCAGGCTGGCATAAGGAATTAGGAGAAGACTAGTTCTGCCTTCACAAGAGCTGGAAAAGGAAAGCCAAGTTGACATGGAATCTTAGTGAATTAAAGCTTTAGCCCGTTAGACGCTGGTGTTACAGCCAGGTCAGCACTGTTTTCACTGTCAAGTCAAATCATGCCCACATAACTTCTATTTCTGGGAAGGAAGAAATATTTGCATTTATTTATCTTTGCACTAAGAGGCAAAAATTCCCATGAAAGTCGTGAATGACTTGCTGAGTTTAGCAGCAAGAATGCCTGACTGTGAAGCCAAACGTATTGCACAAATATGTTTATTTCTCCAGGCCCATCCTTTTGCATTATTCCCTGAGGTGGGCAAAACTCTAAAGCTTGAAAGTAAAATTAGGGTCAGAGTAGTATACAGTCATTCCCATATGGATCCAAATTTCACAGCATGGAAATCCCAGCTGGTTTGAAAGCAAGCTGGAAATACTATTAGAACGTGTTATCTTCAGACTGTTGGGTGTGTTTGTTTCATCTCCCTGGAGAAAATGTGGGTTCCCTAAGCCACACTTTGCGTTTAGACTCTCTACTGGGAAACCCTAGAGAGGAAATTCTAAATCATAGATTTCTACATGCTGTATTTGACAGCTGGGTCTTGGAAATTTGCAGTGTCTCTACTGTTCTCCCGGCTAAAGCCAACAGGATTTCTACGAAGGACTCAATTCAATTCAATTCAACAAAGATGTTACTAATATCAAATATGATGGAGAGTTTTTATCCTAAGCATTCCCCTTTGTTTCTCTTTTACAAACAGAAAAAAAACACCTAGCTCATTTCAGGAAGAAAGAGCATAATTGACATTGATACAGGTTCATGTATACCTGACCTGACCAGCTGTAGAGATGAAAGGCTTTGGATACTATTATTTCCCTCAGTGATTTCGCATCCTTTCTTTATGTTCTTCATCAAATACAATAAAGCTTGACAATATTTCAGCTTGACATCTTCCCTTCAGCAGTTTTAAAGAAACAAAGGGTTTCTTAGTTATTTTTAAAGTGACTTTGGGTAAATCAAACATAAAATTCTAATTTATTTAGAAGTTGTCTGATATGTCATCTCAGCTTTCAGCATGTTGGGAGAGAAGACTTGATGTTCAGTGGCTAACAACTACTAATGCCCTGTAGTCTATTTTGTCATGTTATCTGATCTCTGAAAACTCACATTTTTAGGCAGCATATTTACCTGCCTTCCTTTATAAGATGTGTACACCAAGAGGCCCTGGCTTTCCTCTAAGATTGTGCAATTTTTTGAACTACTTATGAGCAAACAGGATCATGACCTGCTGCATCTGCTGGGGAACACTGAATGATAATTACATACATCAATATAATCATCAAAGGTATTTAAAGGTAAGTCAAGCTTAGTCACCCCTGAAGATGAGAGATGGGAAAGGTGAAAGTTGGAGGTAAGAAAGAAGATTTCAGGGCATAAATTTGCATCACCTGAGCTCATTTCTACCCCTTGCACCCCCCAGCAAGCTGAAGGTTGGCATTTGAAGTGGGGCTGCCGCTCTGGACATCTTTGGTGTTCTTCTGAAATACCTGAACCTCTGCAGCATGACCTGCCGCAGCTGAGCATCCTGTGGAGTCATAGAGGCTCTCCCTGTGGATCTCCATACAGCACATGCATCCCCGGTGAGACGTAGGCTGGGGTTTTGCCTGACAGCTGTTGCTGTGTGATGATCTGTATTTCTTCCTGTGGGAAGGAAAGGTCTGTGCGTCTTATTTGTGGCAGAAATCCCATTTATTTGAGCACAGATGAAAAGCTGAATGAAGCTAAGCCGTGTTTAGGCACATTAATATAACATGAAAATCAATCAATGAGAACATACAGGAGTCAACTTTTACTTAGGTTGGTTTGAAGTTAGTGAATAGATCAAAGCAGTTAAAACAAAAATAATGACTTAGAAAGACTAATGATAGAGAATAAGAACCTGTACAAAAACAAACAAAACACCTGCCTGAACTTGAGGGTGGCAAGTGTGAATTATCCACAATGAAACATATTTCCTGAAACATGTTTACATGAAAATTGCTTGGGGGTTGGGAGCACAAAGTAATTAGCTGAAAAATGACTAGATGGGTGAGGTCAGATGATATGTTTGTCTAGTCAGCGTTTTAGGACGAATGCCATGGAAGCTCAGAAACGGAAAGGAGGGCACTGCAGGTAAAAAAAAAAAAAAAAAAAGGGAGCAAAGGACACATTTGTTTATTTGCCAGAGTCAATAATACTAAAGTTTCAGTGCTTAAATTACTAGTGCTGATCAAGGATCTCTCACTTTAATGCCTTTCCAACAGAAAGTGCAGTTCCCATAAAGCTGTTGCTTTCCAGAGGAAAATTATATTCAAATATAATTTTCTGGGAAAAACAGTATTTTGAGTTGTTGAATTGACCCGAGATGTTTGATTTTAAGTCAGCTAAATCATTTTTTCTTCCTATGGCCAACTGCCTTATATGCACTCTAGACCAAGCACCTCTCTGTCTTACGGCTGGGCTGGGCATTGTGGTTTTACAACATCTCCAGCAATGCAGAACAGCCATCACCTGACTGTATGACATGGTTTATCATAGGATTCACTTGAACAGAGTTTGTAATAAGAGGTATAACTTAATCAGAAATCTTGGCCCTTAAAATAGAGCTAATATTGACTACCATGAGGCAAACACAAGGTTCAGCTGCACCAGACAGTGTTGGTTACGTACTATACTGAGTATTTATGGGCTGGAGTGTCACAGGAATTATTATCAGAGCACCCAAAACACTCAGAAGAAAGTCACATAAAGTTTCTGAGGTTCAAACACAAGGTGTCACATATGACAGCAATGCTCACCTAAGTCTGCCTGTTCACAGCTGGGTTAAAGCTTATCCTTTGCAAGTTTTTCTTGCTTTACCCAAGAACCACACAAGCGTTATCCAAAAAAATGTACATAGCAGTGGCTAATTACTTATTTATGGCCATGATAAAAGCATTGATGGCATTTAAATGAACATCAATTCATTAATGAATTGATGCAGCCTTTTATATTCCAGGCAACTGCCACACCACGTCCTGGGCAATGCTGGATCCCAGAAGCGCTGCTGTGTGCACCCTGGTCTCCTGGGGAGCCATCAGCTTGCAAGCACTGGAGCAATTTCAGGCAATGTCACAACAGGATAAATAGCACACACAGAGTGGGTGTTGCAGGTGGCATTTCCTGTCTTCCAGATACTGCTTTTAAGGCCCAACTGTATGATCTTTACTGACACTGCACGAGACTTTCCTTTGCATATCATGCCCTGACTACAACTAGTCTAGTCTTTATTATAGGAACACATTCATTATTCTTATATTCTTTTCTGTACAGTACCTCTGTTCTTATATTACCTCTGCTCTTACACTGAAGTGTGTGTTTGGCAAAACATCATAAGGTGACAGCAAGTGTTATTCATCCATTGGTGACCACACTCTCAGCATTTATTCCAGCAACCACTTTGGAAACAGGACCTTTTCTCTGCTCTTTCTGGCCGTTTCCAAATGCAATTGCAGTCTGCTTGGAAATCCAGAGACTTTGGGCGCGAGAGATAATCTGAATGAAAACACACTTTCTGGCTGTAATTTCTTTTTGAAGAATAGACAGCAATGCTGTGGCTTAGCTAGAAAGAATGAAACTTAGCAAAGTCCTACATCAGGAAGCAAGCATGTGCTTAAATCCCACTGACTTAAACTTAAAGCCTTCATACTACCCTTGAAGGGAAACTTGCTGGGCAGGGATTTGATACGTTAACCAACTTACATTGTTGAACTGGGTTAATAGGCTGTATGGAGTCCATGCAGATAGCTGTAGGCTGTGAGTTTATTGCCCTTTCACCATAATGGAGATCTACTTAGAAGCTGAGTTCCTTCATCACTGTTCATGCGTATTTACCCCCATTATCATAAGGCTATGTGTAGGCAGAGTGCACAGTTAAAGAAAAACAAACAAATGAAATAGCCAACCACTGGCAAATGCCCAAAGCCATGCTACCATCTGCCCACCCTATCCACTGATAAGATACATTCCTGGTATTTTGCCTAGACTCAGGAATGCTAAATAAAATAAGTATTCTTGGTTGTCCACACTGAAAGTCGGAAAATCTGGACCTTAATGGAAAAAAAAAGAGGAAATGAGTCAACATCCCAGGAGCTTTCCACTAAGAACTTTCTGTTGTCGGCACCTGGAAATTCAGATCTGGGGAGTAAGCCTAAAATCATCCCAGGAAATATTACCGGCTAGCCCAGATCATACAAAGAGAGGAGAGCCCTGAATCCCTGAGACTGATTCCAAAAAAGGTTGGAACACCTTCCCTGAGTTTCTGGAGGAAATCAGTTAGACACAGAGGCACTCAGTAGTTCACATCAGTAAGAGCATGTGAGGATTAAGGCAGATTAAAGGCTACTGTAGGAATTTGTCATGGACGAGGTCATCCACTTCTCCTTTCACCTTTGGGTCAGAGTCTGTCCACAGAGCACAGATACCAAGTCCATCTCAACTTGCAAGGGCAACAGCTGTGTCAAAGGGGAGATGGGACCTGTAACTCCAGTGTGAGTCTGCAGGGACGACAGCAGCAGCCCTTTTCAGCAAGTCGTACCTCCCCACCTAGGTCAAGGGGTACCCCATTAGTGCAATGTGCTGCACTGTCAGCTCTGGCTCCTTTGAGAGAGGAAAGCTGTGAATGACCTTGTGCTTTTCCTTCCAAACAGACTTTCCACCAACAGGAACAGGGGTCATTCAGAGCCCATGAAGCCATAAATAGTCCCTGTTTCTGCATCACTTTCTTCTTTTGATAGCCAAACACGAATAGATCCCCAGAATCATTTTCCTATCCATCTTTCACCCCATCTCTGCTGGTTTACACCACCATAAGTAAAAGGATAATCAGACCTCGCATTTCTATTCCATGTACGATAATCAAAATCTAAACAGAAATTGTATTTGATACATAAAGTGCTCGGCTATCAGCTTTAATTTTGTACTATGAAGAGCCGCTTTTAATTGTTACCAGGAATGTGTGTCAAAGGGGAAGGAACCAAAAATAGCTCTGGAAGAAAAAAAAAAAAAAGAAAAGAAGAAAGAAAAAGAAAAGCAGCACCACAGCTGCTGTTCTAACAGCACATGTATGTCTGTTAACCTTAAGGATTTGCCAATAGTAAGGGTACATGTTTTAACTTGCTCTAAAATGAATGTGCCTATGAGCCAGATTTGTATCTTAGTTATAACTATGTAAAACAGAAATAAACTTCTTTGAAGTGTTAGTCTTATTTTGGATTTATAATACTCTGAGATCAAAATCGGAGCTGCATTTTAAATTGAGATGAGCAGAACAATGAAAGAGGCAAAAGATTCAGATAGCAATGAATACAACAAGTTCTCTAATATAAAGCTCAACTTTTCTGTGCACAGTATAATGAAGCAGGGGTACATTGCTGGCTAGATGGTTTGTATTACTATGTAATGAAGTTAGTATATAAATTATTGCATGCAGACACACGCGCTCTCACGCTATTTCTTTGGCTTGTATTTTGATGAGTTTCTTTGCCTTCTTTGTTCTGGGAATCAAGTGATAAAACAAAATACAAAAGTTAATACTATGTAGCCAAATACATACATATTTAATATGTTTGCAAGCACGATTATTTTTAAAATCTGTTTTTTGTATTACGTGCTGTGTAGAATAAAGAAGACAAAGAAATACATGTCTTTAACTTTTGAAAAAACCTAAATATTTCCAAAGCCTCTCTGTTCTAGGCAGAACACAAAGGAAGATATGGAGTTCTGGTATACATAAGGGAATGCCTTCAGCCAGCATTCTAGAGCAGTTTAGAACACTGTAGTACCAACAATGGTGTATGCCCTTTCCTTTTTTCCCTAAGAAAAAATAATTAATGAATAACAGAAAAATACTGATTATCAGTGAAGCATCACACATAATACACTGACTTTGTTAATCTCCTGTGATAAATCAGAAGACAAACACATAAACAAAAGCCATAATTAATGATGGGTGAGAAGGATCTTAAAGATCTTTTCTGTAATAATAATACATTTACATACCTAAAAACACTCAAACAAAAATTGTTTGCTAACAATATATACCTCTTAAACTGAAAATAACACTTCTCCTTGTTTTGCTTTTTTAGAAAGAATTACCTGAGATGCCAAATAAGAATATTTCTAGTTGATTTAATGGGATCTGAATATATGCAGTCCTCCAAAAGTCAAGCTCACTCTGCTGAGTATAGACTCAGAAAAGAATCTTTCTCTCTTGATTAGTGTGCCTGACTTCTAGACAAGTAACTTTTCACTCAGCTTCCAAAACAAGAAGCTTGGCATATGGAATTAATGACACCAGAAACGCAGAGATGTCCCATGCATATGAAGGACCCTTTTCTTCGTGTTACTTTGTGAATTCCCAGTGCAAATTTGGGTGGTTTTAAAAAAAAATCTACTGAAGATATACAAAACTACCCCAGCAACAGGGGTGGGGTTTTTTTTCTCAAACAGCTGCTGTATCCTTACGTTTTGCCAGGAAACTGCTCTTGGTGGGGACACTCACTAGTCTGGAGAAACTTGACCACAGAATGTGCATTGTTTTGAAAAGTTCTGTTGTTCACATGCAACTGGCCATGGGACACACTGTTCATTAGGAAACATCTGTCTATGGGTTTTCACAGTTGCAAGCATTTTAAAGCATAATAATGATTCTGAGAGGAGATAACTTTGAAAGTGTTATATGCAAGCAGGTTTTAATAACTAAAAAAGTCAAATGGAAAATTCATGTCATTGATGAAATGTCAATGTACTTATGTACCGGAAGACAGAGAGGAACATCCAGTTCAGTAATTGCTATGCAATGTTTCTTTGTGTTTGAAGGCCAGAAGGGTAATTCTGTGCAGCAGAGAGGTTCCACCTCCATTTTATAGGAAAAAATAAGAAATAATAATCTCTTAGAAAAGGCAAATAATTTGCAGCAAGGTGTTTTTTCTAACATTGGCCTAGACAGTTTTGAATCAGAAAGGATGTAGAAAGAAAGGTAACTATACCATTTTTGCATCAGTTGTATGGCATTTATATACCCTGTGTGAATTTGAGTCAGTGAAAGCTCACTTTTGGGTAACAGCATTTTGGTCGTATTAAACATTTTTGTTCCCAAGACTGTATCTGAAGGGAAAGCACTTATTCCAGATTCTGACACAAAGATACCAGGTTTTGGGACAACTGTTTCTTGGCCTCTAGATTAGAGGATGCTAAACCCAAAAAGGGAAATGGAAGAGGAGTTCTGCTTCAGTGTGTGACACACACAGCAGAGCAAAAATTAAGCTTCAGCTATCATCTGGTAGTCAGACATGGAAATTAGACAACAAAACCATCCAAGGCTCCAGTTTTTAACTGCACACTGTGTGTGTGAGACTTGCAACACTTATCACCTACTTCTCAGCCCACAACCCCATTAAGGGAAGCAGAGTAAAAAGTCCTAAACATTTATTTTAGATGCTCAAGTTGTCTCTCGAGTCAGTGGTGATCCAAGGCATACACCACTTAATGGGCCTGAGACTTTAAATAAAAGCTTCCTCCAGCCTAATAAGTAGAAGTTATACATCTAATATTCCTATCATGAATTATACTTCCACCTGGGAGGAGTCATCATAGAAGAGCTGCGTAATATTTAATAGAAATAATATCTCTATTATAAAAAAAATTATTTTATGGACAAAGGAAATCCAGCTCAACCCACCTCTGCGACTTATGTTAGACATGTACAATAGACCTATATGCTAATTAAATATGGCAAATAAAGACAATATTAATTCTTCATCCTCAAAGTTCATATTTAGATATTTGGATTTCAGATAGTGTCTTCTATCACAGAATCAGACTGAGTCACAGCATTCTACTGCCTTCATCTCTATTATGCCATTATATGTTCTTGGAGATTTTCAACAGTCTCTGTAAGAAATATCAACATATAGATCACTTAGCAAAGATAGTTTGATGATGCAGTATTATTTCTGCAAGGAGGACCAGCTAATCTGTTTACAGTAGGCGTCATGTAGCTGCACAGCAGCAGCTGTGCAGGACAGGCACAAGCAGAGGAGGGACTGTATCCTTCTGGAGGATTCTGCTAAAGACATGTCTGACTCTGCAGAGTGAGAATGTAAAATTTACTGCAATGGCCTGTTTCATCATACTTAACAACTGAACTGTGTCTGTAGTCATCATCACCATGGTATGAATGCCAAAACGGAGTGAAGGACAATTGGGACAGTGAAAAAACCAGAACGCTGGGGTGCCATGAATGCAAATCTCTCACAGTCTAGGCATAATCATGATGATTTGGAATAGCTTTGAATCTCAGAAGCAAATTGTCAAAGTATCTTGTTGATGTACTTCACTGTTGACACTCAGAAGGAGAGAGGAACAATTCTTCAGCTCCCAGAACAACCACACTGGCAAATCAATCACTGCCAAGCCTTTATCTCCTGCCTTCCCTTTCCCAAGTAAAATATAGCAGGAGAACTATGAGACCCGAGAAAGGTGACAGGCAGGTTGTGGGATACATATGGTTTTCAAAAATATCCATAGATATTACAATGTCTGCCCTGCCAGCAGGGCTTCTTACAGTAGCTGCTAAACGCTGAATATCTGTTTCCAGGTTCCACTGATGCTGTCACAGCCACGCAGGGGCATACAGGAGATTCAGATCTATTCTTTATGCTAGTGTTGCTAAAGATTTTATCCCCAAAGAGTCTGTAGAGCTGCAGTAAAATCTTAAGAAATCAAATAAGCTGAAGCAGCAACATACTTACCTGAAAGCTCATCAGCTTGAGACATTTCAGTTCGAATTCTTTCGTTATCACATCAGAGTGCTTGCAGGCAATCCCCCAAATGAAACACCGTGGGTAAGCGTTGCACATATAGAGGGAGTTGCAATCTCTAAGCCATAATACACTGCCATGGAGCAGGACCTCTGCTACAGACACACTGACAGTCTCTGCATGACCAGAGGTTTCCGCAACTAGGCTTCATCGTCCTTTTTCTACTGGCTGCAAAGTAATTTCTTAACATACCAGATTTTCTTGAAATACAAGTACTATATGACAATAAAATACAGATCAGGTAGATGCAGTGTTTAGACAGATGCTAAAACATCTTATTGTGCATTGGAAGACCATAGCAAGTACTGGCATTCTTTCTCATTTAGGAGAAGGGACACATAATTAATACCATTTAAGGGGAATATATTTTTTCATCCCCAAAGGGTTCCAAAACAAACAAAACACAGGTGAAATGTAGCTGCCCTGAGGTTGTAAGGCAACAAAACAAGGGAAAAAGTGGGAAGGAACATAAGACGCTATTATAGATTTTTCTCCTTAAAACTATTTATTTGTGCCTTTACATATACACCAAACTGGATTTTAAACTCAAGTCTTACCTGGAAGATTCCTAGCCATTACATCTTTCTCAGAAGAACAAAAAACGGAGTTGACAGTACTGGAGGAAATACAGAGCAAATACATTAGAGCCTATAACTCAATACCCAAAAGTTCATCTAGATTAAAAAATTGTTCTTACATCTAGGGAGTTTCATCGATGTACACCTCTGATGTAGAAATACAGTAGCACATACTGGTGTTTGCTCAGTGCAGTTGGCCTCTTTGTAAACTCTGGAAAACTCTTACACCTGCTTGGTCCTGAGTGAATTCAGTTCAATGAGGACAATACAATATTCAGTTCCCTTCTAAATACACGTCTTAGTTCCTTGGTATTTGTTAAGAGTTCATGGGAAAAGGCTCTTAGGTATACAATGAATTAGAATAAGAAAAGATCATAAAGGGAACTTTATAACAAGATTATTTTGAAGATAACCCACCACCTGGTTTATAGTTGACAGCACTGCAACTCAGGGAAAATGCATTTTCATTATTTTTACATGAAATAGCTCAAACTGGTAAGCATCCAAAATTCAGCAGGAATTTAGTTGCCTATGGTAGAATGTATGGCCAATGTGAGAGGGTAATTATTTCCACCTATAACATACTTCTAATTCATTAATTCAAAAGAGAATATAAACTATTTTTGAAATAAAAATAAAAGCATAACCTTAGTTTGTACTCTTTACTATAAACACATGGCAATGCAATGACCTGTTGAACAAAAGAAAGTAAAAATATTGAAATCTAATACTGCTTTTATAGATTTTCCTAACCTTATTGACTATATTCTTATTTGGTGTCTCTGATGTTAACTCGGTTTTTTTTTGCTCCAAGCCAAAACCAACATCCTCCTGTCCTTTTGCTGAGATTTAATGTTTAGAAATAAGTGTTCTTAATCCTTAAGTATTTGTAGAACAAGCTGTCATTTTAATTCGCTCTGATGCAACTTGCTTAGTATCTGAAGAAACTTCATCCATTTCTTTCTAGGTGAAACAATATGTGGTGACTGTCACATGGAAATTGAATCACTGCTTACTTCTGCTGCAAGAAAATTCAGGCGTGGATGAACAAACCATTTCTTGCTGGCTTTTCCTATATACAGCAAAAGGACAGTGCCAGTCCAAGTAGGTTTGTCAGTAGCCAAACCCTGAACACAGACTTCTTTTTAAGACTTTTCCAGCAATTGTAAAGATCAAGCAATAGTTAGACTAGTGCACCCTTGCACAGATAAGCACTGGCTTTCACCAGAAGATCAACACAGGATGCAGAAACAGAAGCCCAGTGTCTCAATGTCCCCACTTACACAGGGGCACTGCACTGATACATCACCCATTGTATCTGCTGTGTCTTCTCTGAAGAATTCTCATACAATTCCTACTGAAAAACAATGTTATCTGTGTGACCACACAGATTAAAATTTATTTTTATACTCATCATTATTACATTAATATTTCTTTTAGTGAAATGGAATTGATTGGGAAGTTGATACGTTTTATATATTTGTGGCAGAAGGAGCTGGATGCTGTTCTCAGCTCTGTCATTTGACCTTGAGCAACTCACGTAGTCTCTGTTCCAGTTCTCGCAAACATCAAATGATGACAATAACAGTTACCTGTCTGACAAGAAAGTTGTGAAATGCTTTTCATTAATGTTTGTAAGAAGGTTTTAGAATTTCATGCAGAAGCCCTACAGACCAATTTTCCAGGTCAATATTATTACGACATCAGAGTCATTCTCCTTTGCAGAACCTGTCTAATCAGTAGACACCAAAAAATGACACCCAGATGCTTACAATCACATTGGAAGTGTGAGAGAGGATCATACAAACGGCAATGTTTTTGCCCTTGCCCTTTCAAATTATGATGCTACAACATTGTTTCTCATCTTATTCACTGAGGGAAGAGCCTGGCTATGGAAGCAAACAAAGCAATATGGAACAGTAAATTCCTTCCTTGGCTATATGTGTGAGAACAATTGAATGTCCCTTTGTCATGTGGTGATAACAGTTCACCCCAAGGACTCAGGAATATTTAGATTAAAATGAAACAATTGTCTGTGATATGCTTTTCTTTTCCCAATTCCAAACATTGGCTGAATTATATATCCCTTCATGGCAGGAGCAGAGATGCTCCAGTTATTCCCAGCACAACTTTCCTGTGTTGCTACTTGAGTTCGTTGCGTAACAAAGGTTTTACATGTTGAGAAGTTCACATGTTCTTCACATGCTTGATCCATGGTCAAGCCAAGCCTTTGGGTTCAGTGACTGCAGAGGCCTATAACCCTTTCAAAGCAATGAGACACTTCCAGATTAAAATGGAGAGCAGCTTAACTTGGGAGTGCCGTGCTTGAGCCCAAGGTGTCTACGCACCCTGTACGCTTTTCTATTCCGCTCCCTATGTTCTGCTGCAGGGAACAAGTGAGAAAAAAGGGATTGATTCACAGCCTGGAAGTTGAGGCCTGTTTCCTCAGCCCTACCCAAAATCCTCAGCTGAACGTAAATACTAGGATTTGTCTCTTTCTACAGTAATTATTTTTTCTTATCTTTTAACCCTGCAAGTGTCACAGGGCAATTAGAAGGATAAGCTCAGAAAATGCTATTATGGGCTTGTTCTTAAATGCAATTTCCATCTGTCTCTCTCGTTTTTTTTAAAGGGATTTGTAAACCATATTATCTGTCAATGATAGTGGGCCAGTGTTAAAAAACAGGAACTGAGATTTGGATGATCATGGTTTTTCCTCATCAGAACTGCCAACCACAGGGTGTGTCTGACTCAACAGTGCCCTTCAGCTCCTTGTGTTTCTGTTAGATTTGGCTATTCAGATGACTAGTTTGTTGGAGATATTATAGGTATGAACACTGTTTAACACCATAGGGTCTTCACTAGCATCTTCAGGAAATACTGTATAATGCATAGTAATTCTATTGAGAGCAGTTCCCAAATCCCACCTAAAGAAACAGATAGAAGGCCTTCTATTGGATATGAGGGTATAACACTTCAGTCAGGATTATCTATCATATAGGTGAATATGCTTTTTGCTTTCCTTTTCCAGGTGTCCAGTAAGGAAAAAAAGAGTTATTAGATGAGTGGGTTCCTGTTCTGGCCCTCTAAGCTACATTAATTAAGAAAATCAGATACAATAACATTGACTAGCTTCTTAAAGGTGAACAAACAATAAACTGGCACCTTCCCTTCACATCTGTCAGTGAAAGGAGAGGACACCACTGGTGCCTATAACTAACACGACTACTTGTGCAAGTGCGAGCATTATGGACTGTTCAAATAGAAACGAAGAACCTGCAAGAGCCAAGACAAAAGAGAGTCATAGGATGAATCAGCTTGGTGGCTGTGGGAATGGATTTCGGTGCTTTTATGCAGCTATGTGACCTGGCAGGAGCTCAGATCGGGTGAGGGAGGAACTGAGATAGAGGAAGACACCAATGACACATCTAGTATTATATATGAAAGTGGGAGAGGTTGGAAATAGATTTTTAGAGTCATCATTACAAAGGTGGCAGCTAAATCTATAGGAATAACTAAAGTAATCTCACTTATTCATCTATCTACCCACACACGTACACACCCTTGCTGACTTCCTAATTGACGTTGTGGCCAGAGAAGAAGTGCTGAATTCAAAGAGAGGCTATTTGTATTTTATTTCTGATCCAGCTGGACCCAAGAAGTGCCAGGAATCCTGTGAGAAAGGCTCCTTTCAAAAAGAAATTGAGCTGTATTTTAGGCACTGTGAATTATGGTTCTGTGAAACCTCCAGTCATTCGGAAAACACTTTTTGTGCTCACTAAAGTGGTGTGGTAGCTTAGCATGATAATGTACTACACTACCAGATAGAGAATTTTTAATAATACTGTGCTGTGATGTTTTAAAATACAAAACATAGTGAGTTATTCCATGCAGAGAAAACTGCTGAATCTTTTTTTTTCCTTTTGAATTTGAATTTTCCCAAGCATCTTTCTACAGCGTAGCCTTTCCATCAACATTTAACTTCCCTGCACCTCAGAAAGACCCCTGGTTCCATGCTATGTTCCCACTAATTACTGTGGAGAGGCAGGAGGTACCCTGGCTGGCTCTGAGCTGTCTCTGTGCTGGTGAGCTATCCGCTACCCACATGGCAGTTAGTCAATGGACATCCTTATGGGGCAGCCTTTTCCTCAGCAGGGACACCCCTGTGGGTCTTATTCCACCCTCCAGGCACTGACTTTCCTAAACATGCAGAAGCTTCATATCTCTAAGATCTTTACGTCTCTTTCCAAAGTAGCTGAAATAGCTCAAAAGTTTTAGAAGGCCTCTGACAATTACATGAAAGAAAGAAAAAAGTAATGGTTGTGTTGAATTTGGAAACCCTGAGTTTAAATTTCCCACCTGGTTCATGTCCTTAGTTTAAAAAATATATTAACATGTAGTTCTTAAGAAAAACAAAATTCAGTTACATCACTTTTTTACTAATAAAGTTCATGCTCTTCAGGTGTCCCAGGCAGCTACACCATAATGCAATGTCTATGCCATGCCTTCAGGGCACATAACCAAGCAGAAGAGCTGTCTGATTTCAATTTTTTTCTATTTTTTTCTGTGAGGTAAGTAGGCACATTAAATTAAAAAATGGGCCATTCTATCACTTGTCCTTCTTGCATAATAATTTGCATTTGTCAGTCTCCAGTGTGATCTGCTTTAGATTAAATCAAGTCCTCTTCTGCCCTGCTTATTCCAGATGTGCAGTGATGTGTGTAAGCAAGGGAGTACTCATTCCCCGTCCATCAATCACTGATTTGGGATCCAAAAGGGCCAGCTCAAGCATTTTGTACTCTCAAGGGTTAATAAAGGTAATTGAATAAAATGCTGGGGTTTATTTTCAAACTTATATTTTATTTTAAAGATTGTTTTATTTAAAAGATTTCCATAGTTAGCACTCAGAGAATAATTGGAAGCATCTGATACAGCGTCATTACTGCCACTGGAGCAGGGAATGGCTGTTAGGGTACGAATAATGGAGGCGGCTGTCTAGCTGGCATGGGGCAGGAAGCACACCAAGTTTTCATCTCTCTTGAACACATCTGGTACCTTGTGCTAGTTTTTGTTTGTTTGTTTGTTCTATTCTTACATAGCGAATGTAGCACTGCTGCAGCACCAGTGGGTTTCCCAGGACTTCGGTGTCGAGGAGTGTGGGGGCTCCCCATGGGGGTGGCCAGGACCCATCCATTGCCCCAGCCAGGAACAAGCATCCAGGGGCATCAGGGCAGCCCTAGCCCCATGGATTGGGCACCTCCCTGAGGATGAGGATGGGCTGAGACTAGATGAGACAGCAGGTTCTATGAGCAATTTGGTAGAATTCCACTGCAATATTGGTTACTATCCCAAATGGCTTCATGTGTTAACTGTTTTCTATATTATTGTTATTTTGGATATTCAGCCTTGCAAATAGTGGATGAAGATGCACAGAAATACATTTTTCTGCTTTTACAAATTCATTGTATTTGTCCATTTACAAATACAATCTCCTGTAGCATTCACTGCCTAAAACCTCCTGGTTCTCAACAGAGTCGGTTTACCTTAGAGGTTTCTTTTCAATAATTTAGTCATGCTTGATTAGCTAGAGGCCTTACTGAGCTTACAATACCGAGTTTGTTGCCATTTTTCTCTCCAGAAGGTTCCCCTAAACTTGCTCCTTTTGGAGGAAAGAGGATCTAATTAAAAACAAGCTGTGACAAATTATTCAGCTGGGCATTTTGACCCACAATGGTCACTGTGTATTTGCATCTATCTTAAGCTATCAAAATGTAGAGGGAATTACACATAGAAAAAAAAAGTCTAAAGTGTTTCTGCCTTGCTGATCTCTGCTGTTGACTATAGAACCAGAAAAAGTAAGTTATTTCATTAATTGTTCCGGACTTACAGGGTTAACAGAACCTGTGTCAATATATTCTGATCCAAAGATACTATCCTTGTTCTTCGATGTCCTTCAGCTGCTTTCATTAAAAATCTCAATATTTATGCTCTGGGAGGTGGCAAAGTGAAGTCTTGCTTAAGGGCAGCAGTGTAAACATCATTATACCTCCCTTCAGCAGGAACTATTCACACACCTGTCTTTTTTGGAAGAGTTTCAGTTTGCTATTTTTATTTCCCTGTGCTTGTGAACTCAGTAGGTTAAGGACTCTTTTTTTTTTCCTCCCCTTTTTGATACAAATGCCAGCTACAACTTTCCTCTAATCCTTACTTGATCTGAGTGTAGGCATATCTAATCACAGGAGTGTCTGAGGACCTCAGGATATAGTGCAATTTTGCATGCCCAACCTGCTTCCACTGTGCTAGCTGCTGTTATCTTAGGCATAACTATTACCTCAGACTTGCCAAGTATTAGGTTTGTGACATGACACATATTTTCCCACAACATCTTGCTCTTCTCCACACAATATCTCCCTCAACCGTGGGAAATATTTCTTTCCTCACTGGCACATGGAGAACAGCAGTGAATATCATAAAATCAGCAATACCCATTACCTGGAGTCTCCACGTTTCATTGTAGCACAAGTACATCTGACTCACTGTAGTTTGCATTGTCCCTCTAGAATTTGCAGGTGTCCATACGCACTCCCCAATATGCCTTCATAGATGGTACAGCATAAATTGTGGGGTGAAGCTGGTGGTCCACTCCACCATGCCTGAATGGGCACTTAACTCCACGGTAGACCAAGGAGTCACTAATACAACAGATTTTGTTAAAAAAAAGCTTCAGCAACTGAGTTTCTCCTGGCAGCACAGTTAAGTCCTACCATCAGTGCAAAGCCAGGCTCCCTCCTTCTGGGGGACAGCTTGGAGCTGCTCAATGGCTGAAAGCACTCTGAGTCTTCTCAGGGTTTTCGCCCTTCCCAGCTCACTAATGTTGGTGCAGTTCAAGTACAGGCAGGGACAGGGACAGTGCTAGTGCAATAATAATACGCTTGAGTATTTCGTAAAGGTTGTGACGTGTCTTTTGTAATGTATTTTTGAGCTTCCTTAAAGGTAGCAGGGCATAAACATTCTTTGTCTTTACTGTTGAACCCTAGAAACAAAACATTTATAAAACAAACAGTCCTGTAACACACGGCTAAATACCATCAATGTCACAGCCTTTGACAGAAAGAATGGGGCATGTCAGTTCCCTGAAAATGGTAATATTTCCTCTGTGGCGTGACAGATGCTTGAAGACCAGAGGAACATCTGTGCCTTAGAGCTGGACCTGTAGGAAGGAGATTTCATTAGAGCCTCCCAGAGACAACCCAACCGCTCTCCCTGCCCTGCAAATGCTTTCCTACGTCTTTGTTAGTTATATAATCTGATGGAAAAGGATATTGCAGTTAATGTGCAGTAATCTCATTAATCTAAATTTAAGAACACTACAGGATCAACGATAGGTTTAGTATATTGCAATATTTGTAGTATATCCCAAATTTTCTCCATAGCAGTCAAAATCCCTACATTAGCAAGTGGCATAAGCGGAGCTTTGGAGATCATCTATATGACAGATGCACAGGCCAGACACAAACTGAAGATCCAAAATCTCACTGCAAGGGACTGTTTCCTAACCGTGTTGGACCAATATCTAAAATGGTCTAAATTCTGTCACTGAAAATGTCACAGCGAGACATAACCAGATTTAGATCATTATAACATGGATATACTTGCAACATGCAATTCTGTCAGTGAACAGGCATGAAAAAAGAACTGTTTTCAAGTGGTGACCTGCCCATCTAGACAACATATTGGCAGTATTTTAAGTCAAGCACTGGAAACTATGTGAACTTGACGCATGTTACTGCTTCCAGTGCTAACGCCACTGGAATATCTGCTGTCATTATGGTTGGCAGCTTCTGGGGCGGGGTGGGGGGGGAGCAGTGGGAAGCTATTGCTGACATAATCCTTAGTTTAGCTAGGAGTGAATTTAATTTGCTAGAAAAATAATATTTCTCATAACCCTTGTGAAACAATCAACGGTTCTGACATACCATTGTGGGAAGACCAGTAAACCTAACCAGGTTTTTGGCAACTTTCTCACAGAGAGTAACTAATTCCTGAAGATTTATCTTCTGTTTTCTAGTGACCCTTATAAATAATAATGAATAATTAAAATTGGTTTACCTCTGAAGTGGCAAGGAAAAAAAAATTTGCTTTAAATTATATTCCAGCATGCCAGATTTCACTGTCTTTTGGTTTTTTTTTTTCCCGTACAGGCAAAGGAAGTAAATAAATAAAACAAACCAAAAACTGAAACGTCTTGGAGATGGTTGTCCCAGTGGTATCTGATAGAAAGAGAATTTGAAATTGGCAAACAGGAAGCTTTCATCAGAAACATCTGCTCAGATTAACTGTTAGGTCTACTATTGCATACATAATGTTTTGTTTACATTTTATTTCAGAAATTACTTTAAAAATTATTGACAGAGAAGTTCCCTTTCACAAGGAGGGAAGGAAACCTTTTAAAAATTGTTGCTGTCTGCCATATAAATTAATATGGAATAATTAAGTATATAATTCAGTTATCAGGCCATAACCATAACAAATTTAATCCACCACAGTCTGTAAAGGACATCTGTAAAGTACAGGAGGATGGCAACTTACTTCAATTACCAATAATGGTTTCAGAGAACCAATAAATTCTGAAAGAAAAATTCTGTACTGCACATTATAGTAAAATAAGAAAAACTAATGTATAAATAATATCAAATGCATAAATACATACACATGAACATATATGCACATGTACATGCACACGCATATGCACACACACACGCGCACACATCAAGTACCTCTCATCACCAATAACTGGGAAGAGTATTTGAGAAGTGCTTGATTCACTACTGCATGTCCCCTGTCTTGTGCCACATGAGGTTCTCTTGTCTAAGCGTGGGACCCCTATGTTAGAGTGGAACTGCACAGAAATGACTCGTCCAAAGGATGGTAGATAATGTTTGGGCCATCAGGAAGCCTAAATGATAGTGCAATATCCTGCTCAGAAGCAGGGAAGCAAAAAATGGAGATCAGGAAATCTCAGCTCTTAAAGAAATGTATTCCTTATTTTACTTTTAGGTGCTTTTAAAATACAGCAAGTCTGCTAACTTATCTGAATCTTAAATATGTGCTGAGTATAATATATAAGCTGTATGCTGACCTTCACAGGGATGCTGTTCTGACATGAAACTCGCACATCACAAGATACTGAGGAAGGGTGGTTTCTTTCTCTATCAGAAAGATAAACTGCATTTTGATCAGTTGAAGATTAAATGTTAGTCAATAGCATTTTTAAAATCCCTGTTGTGCCTTTTTTTTTTTTTTTGGGGGGGGTGGGGGGAATCCTTTAAGAACCAGCCCTTCCTGTTCACCATATAGAGTAGCTTTCCATTCTGTGTTTGGTTTCTAGAAAAGCGGCTTCTTAGAAACTGTAAGATAAATAATGTTTCTATTTGTTATTTCTGTCATTATTTTCCTCTTTTTTTTCCAAATCAACATGAAAATAAAGTGCATATGTAAAAACTATTGTTTTCCAGGACCAGCACTTTCCATGTCACATTTCAGGTAGGAATTATCTTATTCTCAGGCAAATTACATCATCTCATAAAAGATTTAAAATGCCGGCAGATTCCTGAGCAACAGCAAAAACCAGTAGTATTAGGAGCTATTTCTTTAGAACCAGAAGGCAACCAAGAGCTAATATTGAACAGTGTTACCTTAGGGTACAAATTTTAGTTACATTTTCATAGGAAAGAACGCTGTAAAAAATACATTAAAACATCATATTCCAACACACACAAACTTTAGTTCAAAGAAGTTAATTATTTAAAGCCTTGTTTCTGAAATTGAAGCTGAAATAAGCCCATGGTCTCCATTCCCCCCTGGCCAGACACTACTCTGCGGTTCCAATCAGGCACAGAAACCTTGGCATAGAGCAATTGCTGTCTACAAGTCAATGTATGCAACCTCTTTTGCAGCCAAAACTCATTATTCTGATGGTTTTTTCTTCTTAAACTCATCTGTTCTCAGAGTGTTACCATTATCCCAATGGGCCTTAATTGCTACTGGGGCTCAAGGAGATTCTGAGCATCCTCTAACACCTTAATAATGGACCAGGGATGGAAGTACGACCAAAAAAACACGATTCGAGCATTCCCAGTGCCACAGCTTGAGGAGAGTGGTGACATTGAATGTAGCAAAACATAACTGTTTTTTTAATAGTATACATACAGTATTAACCACTATGTAAGGAACACTAAAATGCCTGAGATACTCAAATAAAAGTTTTCATATACTCTGTGCCCAAAACGGAGCAATGAAGAAAGTAATAATTATAAGTAAATAAACTTTGTTTATTAAAAACTGGAATATAAAAAGAATATTTGTTTTCATAACCTGGCATTAACACTTGAAAACCAAAAGTGTAAGCCATGAAAATACACCAAGAACAATAAAAATAAAAAGAATGAAAAGGCAAATGTTGAAAAATAATGAAGCCTGCTTATCCTTTTAATAACTGCAGTAATGTTTTTAATATGGGTGAAGCATTCCCTCCACAAATTTATGAGTCAAATAACCAAGGAAACTATGTAAGAGAAGGACAAAGAAAACAGATCTTAAAAATCTTATTATTTCTTTAATATGCAGCAAGTACATGTTAAATGTAAAACTAGTCTCAGGACCTCAAACGCAGTATCACCAGTCATATGCTATATGCCTGTAGTGTTCATTTCTCAGTGACCTGAAGGATCTTAGTTTAGCTGTCAGCTCTGTTTCTGCTTCCTTCACACCTCATGTGTGGTTATCATACTGCATAAACAGAGCAGAAAATACAAGTCTTACTGTTTCCTTTTATAAATTCAGAAATATTTCTAAAGTTTGGTCCTCCAGATTTCTGTCCCAGAGCTTCACAGGACTAGGCAGGCATTGCAAGAGGAACTTAATGAACCTTTCTTTTCTTCAGCTCAGGCCTGTTTATTTTAAGCCACAGCCTCTGATGTGCTTGCTTTGCAATGTGTGGAAGTTGCAATCATCAAAGCAGTTTGAGCAATACCTGCATGAGCTTCCAGACCTAATTTCTTCATGTAGAGGAAATGTCATGTTTTCTTTTAGTAACTGTGGGTTTTGTAATATGATTAGTTTTATTTGTGCAGCGATTAGGGACGGCACCCTTTCTTCCTTATCAAAGAGGGGATGTTTCTTTCCAGTTCCTGTGCTTACCAGTGACGGGCATCACTGACAAAGTATGTCAGTCAATATCCAGAGTTAGAGGCAATGCCCACCACAAATGTGAATGTGTTTTAGAGAAACCTTAAATATAGAAGTCTGATTTTTATTTTGTAAATAGCTGTGAGTAATTCCATGCTTCTTGGTACAATGTGATTTGGTACTGCTCGTCTCACTGTGGTCCCACTGCCATCAGTGCTGAGTGAGTAGAAATGCTGCTCACTGAGGATTTCCCAGGCACAACTCTGGTAGCAAACTTGCACAGACCTTTCACAGATCTAAAGACTGAGCAAAGGCAGAGTTTATCTGACTCCATGGCATTTAAGTGGATACAAGTTGAAGGAGACTCAGTTTCAAGAGTTTTTGTTGTTTATGTAGTGGTTTTCACACTAAGACGTGCTTTTCCACCTACTCTTATAAATAAGAAAGAGAAGCATCCCTTTTTTTCTTACATATCTGAGTTAAATAAGAAAAATGTGTACCGTTTTGCATGTACCGTCTAAGTCTCATTCTGTCTGCGATATCTTGCTCTTGCTGAGCACCAGAAGACAAAATGCCATGAAGCTATTAATAGAAAGTGAGTAAGAAAGAAGGGGCAATGTGAGTGCCTCTGAAGAAAAGAGGTCTACTCCAGGCTTGCTCCTGCCAGGCAGACAGCACTGGTGAGAGGTCAAGTGGCCACATTAAAGATGCTGGCTTGGAGGAGGGATGAGCTACCACTAATAGTGACCAGAGAGGAGCTTTGGGCAGTCAAGCAGCATTGCAGGTAGAAAGAGTCCCTACAAAGCTGGGGCAGAGCCACAGCCTCCAAGCAGGTTAAGCTAAGCTATGGCTCTTCACTGCTTAGGCCACTTCTGTGGATATTCCTTTGTCAAATAAACATGACTTTGTTTGGGAGAAGCTGTTTTCTGAGTCACTTTAATTAACTGCTGTCACAACAGAGATAAAGGGTGTGTATGTGCCAAATCCAGTTAGGCCTGTCAAGTTAATCCTGCCAGTAAACAAGCAAGTTGAAGCCTTGAGATGTAATCTGAAAGTGGGAGTATGGATGATTCCTTCCAGAGGGACGAGGTAGCCAGACTCATCTGTCTCCCAAAGGGTGCATGAATGGAAGACAAAAATAGGTCACCTTTCTGGATGACCACAACTGCACTAGGGAAAAGAGGAGAGACCTCTTGCTGTGTCCTTTAGGCAGGGGAAGAAAATATTGTTTCCTCTTCCTAAAGGGTGGGAAGTTGAAAAGAAGGCTGTCTTCTTCTACTGGCTAGAAAAGGAAGACATGAAGAGGTGTTTCTATTCACCTGTCACTTGGTTATTAAAATGACAATCCATTGTGATTACATCATGGATTGTTGTCCTAGAAAAGAAGCTTTTGCAGATGTCAGCAACACAGGGAGCATGGAGGGGAATCAGCATAGTGTTAACCAACACAGGTTCAGGTGGCATAAGAAGGCAGGAAGCCTTTGGCTGGCTCCACTGCTACCACCTTTTAGAATTTGCTGGGTTTGCCTTGAAATCTTAAGATTAAGTCAAGGCTAACTACTCCAGAGAGATGTTCAAAGTTTTATGTACTACCAGATGGACAAATCACATTATTTCTCTCTTCATCTTATCTTGATACCTTCCTCTGTCCCATTAATGACACATACTTGGGTTTTTCCAGGAACTGAGAACTTTAAACAGGATGGTTGGACCATTGGAGCCATTTGAAGTATACTTCTTCCAAGCAAGGGCACAAGAAGTGCCAATCTCCATGGAGATTAGTGACATGCATTAATGCTTGACATCTCTCCCAAGGAGGTTGATGCCCCCTCTTCAACATTTTCATTTACAGAAAGAAGGCTGGTGGCTTTCAGCCAGCTCTGCACTTCCTAAATTCTGTGAAGGGTCACCACTCAAACCCAGGGAAAAGTTAGTCCCCTCATCTGGGACAGAAAGTGCGTGAAGCTTTTCGGTTGTGTAGGCAAAACTGAATATTGCAACCCCAGGTGGGAAGTTTGGAGGGGCTAGAGAGAGGTTAGCCCTTTTGGCATTATCTCTTCCCTAGACCACTGATGTTTTGCCCTGACAGTGGCAGTGCCAGCCTGGCTGACAGGGCTCTGGGCCAGGCAGTACTCCAGCAGCCTGCAAATGCAGCTGCCTCATTTGCCTTTGCCTCAAACGAATCTGATCCACTTTTATCCCAGCACTTGCCAGCAAGATCCTTGCTGCTGATTTTTCTTTTTTTATAAGGAAAACGTGATTCTTCCATAACTAGATTTCAGAAGCTGGGGCTTTTAGAAGAAGCATGGTAAGTAAGCAAGTAAGCATGACCTTTACAACAAAGCCTAGGGGGTTGACAATTACACTTAGATCATAGACTTAATCCTATGTAGATGGTTCCTAGTGGGCCCAACAGAGATTTTCTTGGATCCAGCCTTTGGGAAGGGTTAAAACTTTTTGTTTATAAAATGACATTAATTATAGATTTTGGTTAGTGCTGCTAATTGTCACTCAACTGCCATATGTAACTATATCCGAACATTAGTCTCTAATTGTCCAACCCCATGCTTCTGCAAATTTGCCTTGTTTTACTAATTGAGCTTTGTCTTTATTTGGCTGAAACTTGTTGGGACTGGAACTGTTACTCTGTGGTTGTACAAAAGCCAAAATACGGAGGCTTGATTCCAGCTGGGAACTGTAATTGATATTATTATCTACAATGCAAATAATTATAACTCAGTGTACTTCCTTTTCAGTTGTTTTTTCTTGGCAGGATGATTTGACCCTTACTGTTGAATCATTCAGTTTCTCCTGACTTAAAATATACAGTCCATTTCTTTATTCCACTAGCACAGCAAGCTATTCAAGAGCTTTGCCAAATAAGGCCCAGTTCATGTACATTTTGAACCTGCATAAAGTTCCTCTCCTCCTCCTCAGGACCTGCATAATATTAAAAAAAAAAGTCTCTCTGTCAAATTTTATAAACAGATAGCAGATGAGGTATTAACAAATCGGTTAATTATATGAAGATTGCAAATTGGGTATAATTTGCCAGTGAACCTACTGTAATCTAGATGCAAACTGTAAGCAAAATACAAACAAGTAATAAACCTACTTGATAGGTATAAACAAACTTGAAGTGAACAGACTATAAATTAACCAAAAAAGAGAAGCACACACTGGTTACAGGCTGAGTACCAGCAGTAAGACGATGTGCTCACCTACGCTTTACCCAGAGCTTTTGCCTCAGCAGTTCCCCGCCACCACCAGCAGAGTTCAGAAACTGGGTTGCAGAGCGCTGCTTCAGGGTGAGCCTCATTCTTCCCAGTACAGAAAGACACCGTTGCCACTTTTGTAAGGAGACAGGCTCTCAGTCTTTGGGAAAGGAAATGTTCTCAAGAAAACCCGCAATTGACAGTGCTATAAAACTTTCTTATTAAGAAACACTGGCTTCATCAAAACCAGTAAAATTTGCTGAAAGCTGACTAGGTTTTCTATTAACTTACATGACCTTCTCGGGTAGTGTCACTGGGTGGTAGCTGGTCTCCCCACAGGGGAGGACGTGACCTCAATACAGTGTTGGAAAAGCCTATAAAATGGAGTTTCTGCTTCCAGGGGCTGAGTTTTATCTGTAGGAATCTGTTGAATGCATTACTGAAGGACATTTGGCTGCAACTTTATTTCCAGTGAAATAGGGATAAACTTCTATAATTTTCTGAGGTTGCCGAAAGACGGTCTCTTCCCTTTCCCTACTGGGGAAGGAGAAGGGCTCCTGTTCCACTACACAAGAGACATTTTGCTGGCTCTTCTTGTTTCCAGTGGCTAAATCATACAGCTAAACTACATTGATATTATACCACATACTATATTACATTATATTACATTCGCATATTAACAGCTAAAATATATCTCTAACTCTGTACAGGGAAGCCACCGCTCTTTTAGCCATAGGGATGTTACATGGTTGCAAATTAATTGGGCTGCCACACTAATCAAAGTAGGAAACACTCAGGGGGATGGGGTCCTGCAGCTGAGAGAGCATGTGGAGCGCAGTTCATGCAATGTCCCTACCATTAGCCCACAGCAGAGGCTGAGGGGAAATATGGCAGCATATCCTCTCCTGACTGCAAGCCTCTCATATTCCAGAAAGCCCAGTCCCAATTCCTCTGTCTCACGGACTCTGTCTCCACTTCTGCTGTCCCAGAATACCCAAGAGATCAAATATTCCCATTGCTCTTTCTTCAGAACCTTGCAGCATTTCCCAAGCTGAATATCCAGCCTCCCACACCTTTTTCTTAATGTTCCTCCCATATACAACATGGCCGTTCCCAAAACTCTTTGCCCCTCTTAACTCCCTTCTCCAATCCCTCCAACCCTAAGCTCACTATGGACTGCATACATCCTATTTCAGGTCCCCATTCTCCTTGCTGCCCTAATGCCTTCCCACTTTTCAGCTCCCCAGCTCCTGCTTCCGGTCTGCTTTTTCTCTAACCTGCTGTCCTTGATCTTGCCTCAAAGCACCTCTCATCTGCAATGCCTTCTTCCCCCACAACCTGGGGCATTCCTATTCTCTCAATCCCTAGGTCCTTCCGTCCTTTTATAAGGCTCCCAGCCAGAGCATCTACATCTGCTGAACACAGATGAGGTGTTCCTCTTCAACCTATTACCCCTAGCCATCAGCACTTGCCTCCTACCTCCTATCTGTCTGAGAACAGCCTGGTACTCCCAAACTTACTTCATGTGCATCAGGTTGGCATGAAATAATAAATAAATAGCAGTCAGGGATTCATCTTCATTATTTAGTACAATGGGACATAAAGGATAGAAAAGGAGGATCTGTCTGAGAAAAAACGGTTATGTGGTAGCAACAGAAATGTGGGGATAGTGGCTCCCTTCATCACATAGAGTCTGCATGTTGAAGCAAAGTAGGCCTTCCTGACCTATATGTTTCAGGGAAAGAAAACCAAGAAAGCCAAGGAAAATAGCTTCTGGTTACATACCGGTATGTACTAGCTTCTAGTATGCTGGCAAATCAGAAGCTACACTCAACATTGTTTGGGCAATATCAGCTCTGAAAGAAGCAGTGTCCAGGCAAGGGTTTGCTTCTGCATTTCTTTACTTCTTACACTAAGACATTATTGCCCTCAAAAGCCTTCTCCTGTGATGGTCGACAGTAGATAAATGCAAGGCTAGAAAGGGAAAGGCTCTGGGGATTTTTCTTCCTCTGCCGTTCCATCAATAAGGCAGTTCTTCCTTGAGCCCTTTTGCTTTCACAGGAGAGCCCAAAGAATTAATGCTAAAGCTACCCTTTTGTGGCTGACCTCAAGGCTTCTATTTGCAGGTTTCTCTCTTTTCTTGGCCAGAAAGGTTTTCCTTTTTCTTTTTTCTTCATTAACTGACATGCCTTGGCAAGTGCTGGACATTAGTGAGCAATGAAAGTTGAGGCCCCTGACAACAGCACACCTAGAACGCCTTTAGAAAACTTTGCTAAGACAAAGATGTGGCTGACATTACTGAGCTGGTGGTAAACATCACCTATGCATACTGCAAATTTCTCATCAAACTAGAGCTTTTACACTCATAACTACAAAGAAAGAGAGGCAATTAGCTTTGCAGAGTGCTTTTAATGCCACATGCTAAGCCAAACTTATGCACACCCAGTTAGGTTTTAAGACTTATTGGATTATTAAACCTAACTATTAGAGTACCTAATACCACTGGTTATGCAATAGAAAGGAATTGTTATTGGTTTTAGAACATTTCTCCTGCAAAGACACCAGCTGGATCTCTTCCTCTGCAGCAGCATACTGTTGATCGCGCCTGTAGCAGCGGCAGAAAGCAACAGACGAGCATTTCAGCAGTTTGCAGGCAAGATCAAGGTTTAGAAGGTCTTCATGGGATTCATTGAGAAAATGAATAAATGCACATCCTCAATTTTCCTGTCTAAATTTTGTCACATGAAATCCTGTAGCTCTTCCATGGATCCACCATCAATGCTGCCAATCTTTAGTTAATTAATCTTTCAAAATTAATATTCTTTAACTAATCCTTTAAATGAATAATGAGGTGATTGTGTAACTGAGAAATACCAAGGCACCTAAAACTGGCAGAATGTTCTGAAGCAAATTTTTAAACTTTACTAGAGCCCGTTGGACAGAAAGAACAGTCCAAAGACAAAGCAACTTGGAGAAACCCAATATGTATATCCATTGTTCTGGGAATGTTATGCTCCATCCCAGTCTCATTTCATCTTAGTCCTGAATAAATATTTTGAGAGCAGGGAAAAGACATTAGAAGTTTAGGAGTCGTTTGAGATACCATGACGCTAACAAACACAGGGACTGAACAGTGCTCTTGAATACAAGTGCCATGCCTCCCTCATGATAATCTCACTCAGTCTGTTTGAGCACCATTAGACTTTCAAGGTTTCACACCCACAGCAATCTGCATTAACAGCCTAAGAACACATTTCATCCCAGTTGTCCACAGACACTAAATAAAAATGCACAAGGGAAGCACTTCAAGCAAATTGAAAAATAGTTTGGGGTGAGAACAGCCTAGCTCCCAGGAATGAGAGCCAGGAAAGAGAGGCATTTTCTTACAAGGGTTTTAGCTGGAAAAGCAGAAGCATAGAGTATTCTTCCTCTAGTAATCATTTCCGCTCTAGTCTTTCAACCTTGACTGCAGGGCAATGAGAGAAAAATCAAGTCAATCTATTTCTCCTTTGGTAGATGACTTACTCATTAACGTTATAATGGAAATACCTGAGATTGTTTACAAAGCTCCAGCAACTACAGGTTAGAGTTTTTAAAAAAACAAGTTTCATTTTCTAAAAGAAGCACAGCTTTGTGGCATTTGGCCAGCATTTTCAAGATTAGGTGCCTCACGGTAAGCACTTAATACCAGGGGCCTGGGTTTCAGAGTTGTTGATTGTCACACAAATCTTACCTCTGTCTGCAGTTTGCTGTGTCTCTTGCTATTCCTGGAAATTAAACTGCTTATGTGTATACAAAAACATCAAATGTGGGTGTCTGACCCAAGACATGTGAATCTGAAGGGGTTTTCCTATTGACTTCATGCCTGAAAAGTTCAAAGATGGAAACCTGTCTCCTCTACAGGTATGTTCATTCTGTGACCTTGCTCCCCAATGTTATTGAAAATGGACCTGAGGTTCTGCAGTTAGCGAAATGTAAAGAAACTGCCACAAACCTATCAAGGGCTCCAGCCATCCAAAACATATGCCACACGACTGCTTGAATATTCAGAGCTGCTTTGCAAGAGCAAAGAGTAATACATTCTAATTAACAATGGAAGGTAGTAGCTGCCGCTCTCAGACTTTGATAGTAGCTGACCCCTAGAGATGCTGAACGCCATCAGTGGTTTAAATGAGCACAGAAACATTTCCTTTACAGCTACAGTATATAGAAAAACTCCAGGCTTTCAGCGTATGCATGCTACGGCTGTGATCTCCTGCATCCATAATATCAACTCTGTCATAGACTATGTTTGTGCAACTGCTCACAAAGGTTCTGTTCAAAGATTTTTCCCTTGTGACTGAATTCTGTTTTCCTTGAGCATTCATAACACATAGATAACATATATCTCTTCCTGCATCTTTTCAACCCCTTGACCTATTGCACTGTTTGCCATAATATCAATAATCAGTGTTACTTCAGGTTGTTTTCCTCCTCGCTTTCATATGCTCTTCACAGCCTATCTTACCAGAGTGAGTCAAAGGAACCAGTGTCTCCCAGGGAACACAGCCAGGCCGTGTAGACAGGGGATTTAGGGGAATCACTCTGCACAAGCCCTTAAATTGACCACAGCTAGTAGTTTCATACTGTAACAATGATTAACACGTAGCTTCTTGTCTCTCGAAACAATCACAGCAATGCCCGCAGGCAGTGTGATCCACTAACGCCTACTTTTCACTCTATACAGAAAAGCAAATCTTGGATGCTCAGAAACATCTGCTGCAAAATATTCTTAAGACTTCATGCAACAGAAGATGTCAGTAAGTTAACATGAATTAAAATGACAGAGACTTAGAAACCATACATAAAGTGTATTTCTCAGTCAAATATTTCCTTAACTGACCAGTTAACAAATGCAGTCATAAGAAAGCCTTCATGAGACAACTATCCCATAAAGACTTCCTGCCTTGGGATTCCAACCTTCTTCAACGCTGAATACCTATGAGATGATATTAAGACTTCTATAACTAGTGTAGAATTTGTGTGGAGCATTGTGTCTTATTTATGTACATGTGATCTTTTTTATGAAGAAACAGGCCCAGCTGAGGAAGTTCAGTGCTGTTACAGTGGCATAAGAGGCCAGCTCAAAATTAATAAACACTCTGAAAGTATAAAATGATGCAAGTACAAAGCACTCTGTAAACATCTTTTAATCCTCAGATGTTCCTGTGCCAGTTTCCCCTCCCCACTTTATAAACCAGGCTGTCTAAGGCCACACAACAAGTCAATAGCTGAGCCAAGATAGACTTCTAATGCTTGAATTCCAGTTCTGAAGCCCCAGTGTTTCTCTCCTTTTTTATACTTCGCCTCTTTTTCCACACAGTGACTACTATGTGAATCTCTCCTTTTACGGAAGAATATGAAAAAAAAAAGTTATTGAAGCCTTTTGACACCTGTGCCTTGCAAGTCCAGTCCTGGGCTGCCAAGGAGTTTTGCAGAACCCAGAGCTTTACAGTTTTGCAGTCTCCATAGTTCAAAGAAACTTTAATCCCAGCAGACATCAGATGTTAGTTTCTATTGCCATATCCCATACTGGCATCTGAATTCATACAAATTCTATTCCCTTAGCAACAATTTTATATTGCCTGTTTGACTTTCTTGGAGACAAGGAATGGTAGAAAGAACAGACTCCCAAGAACACAAATAAGCAGCAAAACTAATAAAACAACCAGAGGGACAACTGCAGCATTTCCAGGTTGGAGAGATTTCTAGGTTCACAGTCATGCTGTTATCTTCAAAGTCACAAAGAAATTACTTGATTGTTTGTGTTCCTTCATCATAGCAACAGCTTCCTTTCCTCCCAGCCCAGCAACGGCATCTCACATCCTCCCTGTCTGTAGAACACATCCCTGCCTCTAGCATTCTGCTGGTGAAGAATTTTGCTTTACTGATTGATTGCCAGCCAAGACTGCTCAGATGCAAGTGAGGGTGATTCAAGCTTTTGGATAAACAGTCTTAAGTTCCTGCATACCTGAATCTGAGCCAGATTCCTGCAATAACATTGCTCTCTAGAGCTAGCTACCACCTCTAGATCCCAAAGAGCATTTGAACTAACCTCTTTTGAAAAGATTGTCAGTGTTGAGATACACCATTAGTCCAACCAGTGATGAACAATCTCCAACTTTGAGTCTTTGGTAACAGATAATAAGGCTGCACACTTCTCGTCTGTATTTATAATACAGATCTTTTGTTTAATATTCTTACTTTTTGCTTAATGGCTGTGCTATTCCACGTGTCGATGGCACATATTTTGATAAATGAAAAGCATTAGCATGCTGCCTTTTCATGAAGTACCTGGTTGTTTAACTAAATCATCTGTCTAGTTTCAGTTTGGCCTGTATACCAGACTCCTTTAATTCTAACAACAGAAGCACAGAAATAAAGAGGATGATCACTTTTGTTACACTTGCAGAGGACACGAGCTCTATCAGGTTCCTAGCATATTTGCTGCATTTCCATCCTCCACTGTTCTTCTCCCCCTTTTCCTCAAAGTCTCTATCTAAAGTACACTTACTGCACATCTCAAGATAGCCAGGGAGAAATACCTTTGTACTCCTTCTACAGCCCCAGGCTAGAAAAAAAACTTTCAACTTGTGCCTATCCCATAGGCATGAGTAGCACATCTTTTCTAGAGGAAACTCTTTTACTGGGCAGAGAACCCACCGTGCTTGGTGTGATTGTTGTTGAACGAGCACAATACGAGAAAACTGCACAAAGCCTGGGAAAGCAGTGTGGCAAATGCAGGAGGCTGGAAGTGGTCATTCAGCCAGAACTGGGCTTGTCCAAAGCCATCTGAAAGACTTCAAGTGAAAGACAATGCAAAGCAAGGCCAAGTATGCTGACAGGAGCTTCTTCGATGGCATACTTCAGACAGAGATTTTGATTTATGTTTTGAAACAGGCTGTTCAGAGCTGGGATTTTAAAAGGCCACCAAGGCTGTCTGTCAAAAGTCAGTAAAATGAAGACTCAGTGTTATCATCAGAGGTGTAGGATATTCTGCCATTCTCCTGAAGATTTTGTAACCTCACTTTAACAATTCACCACCTTTGTGGTACTGTACTGTGGCGGTTGATAGAGCGGGGTTTGAAAAGGGTGTCGATGAGTCTGCTCAACTCCCAACAGGTTGTGAGGTTTTTCAAAAATACTTTATGCTTCTTTTCCACTTGTTTCCATCTGCCTGTGAGTAAAGTACCTGAAGATTAGTAACTGCAGAATACATTAATGTGAAGGGGGAGAGTGAATTTTTCAAAGATACTGTGGTGATCCTCCCTACAAGTACACAAAGCAGACTTACATGTATCTGTCTTATATGGAAAACTTATGCACCTACATCATTGCTGCAACTTTAGCAGCTCCTGGACCTAAAGCAAAAGCAAGTCTTTCAGACAGCATGAGATTTAAACTTTTTTTTTTTAAAGTAATGTATTTATTCTCAAACGATGTTGTTTATTATGTATAGGAGATAATTCGTTTCAAATTAAAAACTCTTCAAGAGTGGCATGAGAGAGGAGTCACTTCCATTGTTAATGCTGGAGGAGCACTGGCAACTGGCTCATTTAATAAAAAATGGAAACTTCACATAGTTTGAGATATCTTCTTCTATTCTGCTGTTGAATGACCAATAAAAACAAAAGGAAGTGACTCACTATCATTGAAACTAAACTGAGAATTCATACACATGTTAATGCTTTGTTCGGATATGAGAAGTGTTTAGCTATAAATTATTCAGGAAAGGTTGTTTCCTGACAAAGAAATCGGCTTTTTGTGTTCATAACGTCCTAAAAATCTCAACAGATACCACCTGCATGCAGAAGAAAGAATTGAGATCAATTGCTGAAAATTTCATTTGTTGCTATCAATCTACTGAAGAAGGTTGTTCAAAATTATAGTTCCAAAGGTGAAAGAAACTGTCATAAAATCCCAGCAATTGCAGTGCCTGGACTGTTCATAAGTACAATTCTTCAGAAAGATCACATCCAAACCTTGTAGAACACAAAAATGTTTTCTCAGGTGACTGTGAGGACTTAAAAAAAGGTCACTGGCAAATCTGCAGCATTCCTTGCAGTGGGTATGTCTCAGGCTATGTCAAAATAATTCAAACTCTTCTTAAAATAATACAGGACATAATATCTAAATTTTATTTTCACTTTAACATAGTCGCTTACTGCACTTGCTCAAAGGCCAGATTTACATTGAAGTCAGCAGAAATGCAAGATATGATGAGCATATTCAGCAGTGCAGCATAGGTGCCTGAGCTGTGTGAAAGGCAATGGTGGCCGAAAGAAGGATAAGAGATACAGCTGGCAAAGCACCACAAGCACTCAGGTGTCCAGGGCCCTGCCTACCCTAGAGAAACCTCATCAATATTCTACCAACCCATCTGGAGACCACCTTGGGCCCATGCATGAAAGAGCTTCCATCAGCTATTGGAGAAGCAGGATTCACCACAATTCACCATGGGGTTTTAAAGGGGTAGAAAGTGATTAATGTTAGAAAGTGATTAATCTTAGCATAAGTGTACTCAGGATGCAGCCATCTGCATGCAGGCTGGCAACAGCTGCTCCCACAGCCTGGTCTGTCAGAGCATGCAGAGGAGCTTGCGCAAATCAGGAGCTTACGCTGAAGTGCTTCTTTCCTTTATTATCTCTCCGCAGGGAGAAAAATGTATTGAACCTTGGAAGGGGTGGAGGGACACCAAATATCTCACACTCTTAGACCGTGTGAGCCTTTTACGAAAAAAAAAGAAAGAAAAAGAAAGAAAAAAAAAAGAAAAACAAAGAAACAGAATGATAGATGAATGACAGAATGATCCTTCTCAGCCAAGGTAGTCTTCCTTCCTCCAGACTTTCTCTTTTACCTCCAGGGTCTGGGATTCCTGAAGGCTGGTCTTAGCAGTAAAGACTGAAGCAAAGAAGCGGCATTCATTAACTCTGCCTTCTCTGTATCCTCCGTCACCAGGTCACCCACTTCATTCAGCAGCAGGTCCACATTTCCCCTAGTTTTTCTTTTACTGCTGATGTACTTGAAGAAGCTCTTCTTGTTGTTCTTGACATCCCTTGCCATATTTAATTCCAAGTGGGCCTTAGCCTTCCTCACTGCATCCCTGAATACTCTGACAACATTCCTGTATTCCTCCCAAGTGACCAGTCCCTGTTTCCACGTTCTGTAAACATCCTTCTTCCCTTTGAGTTTTTCCAGAAGAAACTTGCTCATCCATGCAGGTCTCCTGCCTTGTTTGCTTGATCATAGAGATGCAAGCATCTTGAGCTTGGAGGAAGTGGTGCTTGAATATTAACAAGGACTCTTGGGACTCCCTTTCTTCTCAAGGAAGGTGTTGGAAGTCTGGCACAGGCACCCAGAGCAGCTGTGCTATCTCCACACAGGAGGTGTCGGAGATTTAACCAGAAGTAGCCTTAGCTGTAGTGGTGTAATGGCACGACCTAGTCTTTGAACGAGAGGTTGAACTAGAGAGTATCAGAGATCCCTTCCAAGTCTTTAAGATTCAGTGTTTTTGCAATATTAATTTCAGCTGCCCCTGAGGAATGCCCTTTACAGCTATGACAGGTGCCCATCACAATGAAAGCCTCGTGCAACAATAATGCTTAGAGATAAGAAAAACCTCATATCTTGCTGTCTTTAGACTGCAAGATAAGACATGACATTGAGTGAACTTTCTTCTTTCCAACTTCTACTTTTAAAATGGATTTGTTTCCCTAAAGGAGAAGAAAGATCTAGAAGTGAGACGTATCCAAATTCTTCCTAATCTCCTGTCCTAACTTCCCACGCAAATTTGAGTGGACGGATGGTGAAATGTTTTCTTACTTGGCAATTTCTTCTCATATTATTTTTCTAAGCAGTGCTCCTGCATGTAACCACAATGCCTCTTCCTCTCCTTTCAGGTGGAGATTCCAAATATTCTAGATTATTATGTGACAGAAAATAAGGCAGCAAATCATGATCCTGACAAGTGAGCAGGAGTGCTCTTGTCATCAAACGTTTCTCTGTCCTTCTCTGGGGGCTGAGCAGACCCCACATGGCGAGCAGCCCCAGGTGCTACAAGGAGACTCTCTGTTCTCAACGAGAAGGATCATCTGTTTTAAACAGCGCTTACATTTGTTAAGTCTCTGTACTTAGGGGGTTTTTTTATCAAACTATTTCCAAAGGGCTTCTTTTACTTTCTTTGACCATCATGCTAAACAGAGTTCTTCACATAAGCAAACTGTCTTACAGAGACATTTTTCAAAGGGGTAAACTCAAATTAAACATTTAATTCACAGTGATACTGAAAAAAAGTCACCCTGTTTTCTGAAGAGCTCGCAGGATTTAAACCCATATAGGACAAAAGAAATTCACAGAACAGCACTTTTTTTATTCCATTTTCAGAATTTGGGGTCTTAAGTTTGGGCTTGTATTTTTCCTTAAATCAAGAGAAATCTGAAATGCCAAGAGATGTTGCACACTGAGTAATGGAAAGCAGCACAGAACAATTTGTCCTGCTGTACCATACTACGACATATTTTAGCAATCTCATGGTTTTTCTTTGTTAAAAGCTATCTATAATTAGATCTAAAATACCAATATTAATCCACAAAGCTCTTTGCAGGTATTTAAAAAATACCACAGATCATTATCCCATATTAGTACAAGTCCAATTTTACTGCCCATAATAGAAGTCCTGGATTGCGTAACATGCTGCTGCTGCCCCCACGAACATACACATGACCACCTAGTGCAGAGTTGCAGGGGTTAGAAATGGTGAGCCCTGCACGTGGCCCGGCCTCTGTATTGTCTCATCACCTGAGAGTCAGATAATTTAAGTCCCCTGTTTTATTTCTTTTTTCTACAGAGGAATCATCACCTCTAGATTCATCTGTCGGGGAGAAGCATCACCGATTTCAATGGAATTCTGAAAAGGGAGGTTTCACTCACCTCCAACTGTTAGACTGAGTTCTCTGCTAAGATCAAAGATATCTGGCTGATGCAAATCAATTTCCTTGAGGAGTACACTTTCATTTGGCCAAATGGTATTTAAAAGTGTTGGGGAGCCTTGAAGGAGCAGCAGCCTAATTCAGTAAAGCACCTAAGCATAGCCCCAGGAGCTGCGTCAGGTTTGGGGACCATGTGCCAAGGCACATACCTCAACACCCCCTCAGTAGCTGCAGGCTGGTGGCAGAGCCAGCAGGTGGGATTTACATGGTAACACACCTGCTCCCATTCACATCCCAGTAAGTGAGCTCAGAGCCAGAAGTGATTTAAGGTTTCACTACAGCCCTTTCAGACGCAGCCATCACCAGGTATGGAAACACCTTCCTTCCTGATGAGTCTCTGTGGGTGGCAGTTCCCAGCAGAGGGGAGAGCAGAAAGCAAGAGGCAGAAGTGTCTGAGCAAGCTTCTTGACCAGAGTCCATCAACAATGATGCTGTTGGCATTACTGAAACAGGTCTTGTGCCAAACATGGGTCTCAATTGCTCATCCCTGAAACAGGGACCCTGAGGAACTAAGTGCTAAAAATCATCATAAGCAACTAATTTACTTTTTTCTGAGAAGATGAAAAGAAAACACCATGGCTTCTTAATTTTAGAGGTGGGTCTGAATTCAGATCTCAGAGGAATGGATCTCAATGAGAACATGCTGTCTAGCCACACAGCTGTAGCACTTAATCCATATGCACAACCGACTCTGATTGTTACTTCAGGCTGGGATCTACCTTTGCAGTTAAGATAGGACCTCTAACTCTTTTCTATCTGGAGTTTACTTTGGATTAAAATATTTGGAAAGTTAAAAATGTGATCAGTAGAGTAATAACAAAAAAGTATAAGCAACAGGGAAGGAATCAAAATAAAGTCTCTGCTGTGAAGGAAGGTCTCCAGAAGTACTTTTCTCATTGAAGAAAGGGGAGGGAGATTAGCAGTAAAGAAGGATGCTGATAGTAAATTCAGTACAGACCAGCGACATAGCATGTTGCTGTCCTCCTCATCCTCCTCCCTCTAGCCTGACTCAACAAGGGCAGCTGCTAATCCTTCCATTTTTAGTACAATGCAAACCTTTCTCTGTTGACTAATCCATCACCACATCAGCAGCATCAGCTGATGTGTGACCTCTTTCTCCTACAACTGCAAACCCCCATAGTCTGTGCCGGCGTGCCTGATTCTGTATACCTCTCCCGCCCAAAACCCAGTGCCATGAAAGGTTTGTGGGATGAACAAAATACTGCCCCTTGAATGGTGCCTCAGGAGAATTTAGGCAGCCTGAGTTTTAGTTTGTTTTCTTTAAAAGGCAATTTAGTTGAATAGAGCTCAGATTTACAGGACAAAAGGGAAGGAAAAAAACCCTACTAACACTGTCATTAATCTCACTGTAGTGGTGGAAAGAAATTCTGTTTGTGTTCCTAGGGAGGGTCTTTGCTTTATGATCCAGCAAAGGCTGGATGCTACAAGGCCGTTTGAACTTGTGCCAAATTCAATAGAGACCCACAGCAGTGGAAAACAAAGTCATTTAATTCTACAATTAACTAAAAATCTACTATAAATTGAGGGATATACCCTACAATTAAATCCACAACTTTGGCACTTGGACTCCATATGAATTTAAGTCCACCTAAATTTGTTATGATCAGTAGTAACATGCAAAGCAAAAAAAAGCTGTACGGTCCAGGAAAATAATCTTTCTTTGGTCTTTATCTTAAAGCTCTTTTGCACCATTTTGGTAATGCAGAAGGCTGAGTACTGATAGAAATTATGCAAGGAGGGACACCTGAACGAAACCGGAAAAGGTACACTTAACACAAGCCACATGCAACAGCTTGTGTCCTACATCCAGAATATGGAGTCTTCCTACCTCATCCATCATGCTTTCCCCTGAAGAGCAGGTGAGCAGCTCTCCAGTATAAAAAGGGCAAATTCCCTATTAGTTAAGCACAAACAAACAAACAAAAAAACCAAACAATACTCTGTGCCTGGTGTAAGAAGATTTCTATACAAGGCCTCACATCCATCTGTTTGGTCCCAAGAAATTGTAGGACACTTGAATTAGCTGTTTGTCCTGGTTTGGGTTAGAACAGAACTAATTCTCTTCAGCAATTTCACTTTTCAGCTGAGTCTTTTCCAAGTGACTGCACTTTCTGTAGTTAACGACATATATTTGCAGACAGTATCTGCTTCAGGGAGTGATAGTGCTTGATGTTTACAGATACTGCCAAGGATTGGTGTGCAGGAAGGCTCTTGTTTATACTTGCTGCTATGGAGACCCAGGTCACTGTTAAATCCTGTGTATCATGTTGGGGGTGCAGTAAGTGAGAGGCTGCACCTGTGGGGAGGAGTGGACAGGACAGGTGACCCCAAACTGACCAACAAGGTGTTCCATCCCATATAAGTCAGTATAAAGCTGAGGGCTCACAAGAGTCAACCTCTCTTCTTTAATGGCCAGTGTCCAACGAGGACTCTGTCCATTCTGCCTTTGATCCCAATCCATGCATTCCTGAATCCAGTTCCCATCTGCTGCTGAGCCCAGTCTAGGACTTCCCCAGTGTCTGCCCAACAGCATCAGTGGTGATGGTGATGTGGTTGCCATCAGGGGGGATTGGGTTTGGTATTGTTTTTGTCTATATTTGTTTATGGTTCATTTTATTGTTATTATTTTCATTAAAGCAGTTTTAATTGTCCTTTCCAATCCATAAGTCTCTCTCACTTGCTTCTTTTCCCCCTGTTTGGGAAGGGGGGGCAGGTAGTAGAGAGCATCTATCATTTGTCTAGTGGCTGGCCCAGCCCTAACTTGTGACACTGTTATATAATACATGGCATAAAGCACAGCACATAATTCACTCACACAACAGTTTAAAAGTATTTGAATCTCATAATCCTGTGTGATATCAATAACATGTAAGAGACATTTAACCTTTACAAAGAATGAAATGTGCACTTAAAATGAAATTTACTTTTATTCAGGAATAATAGCCTCTGTCCTACATCCAGAATATGGACTCTTCCTACCTCACCTATCACGTTTTCATCTGAAGAGAAGGTGAGCAGCTCTCCAGGCAGAAAATGTCTCCTCTTGCCTTTGCAAACAGCTTGGACAGAAGCAGCAGGACTAATGCTGCTGCTGCACACATGCAAGGACAAGGGCTGTAGATCCATTCTTGCACATGCACAAGATAGCATGATGCAATTGGAAGCTGCTTCTGCATCTTCTGCAACCCCTAGAGGAGACAGTCTCAAAAGTGGGACTTGACTTTTGCAACTGATGGAGTTTCATCAGCTGGGGATTACTCAGCTTTAGGGACAGGATACTGCATATTCCTGCAATTTGCCTTGCACGTGGTGAGTACCAAAGTGGTTTTATCATTATTTAAAACAAACAAACAAAAGAAACCCCACAGAACACCAAAACAAAACAAAGAACCCTAGCAAGAAAGTGTGTGAAAGTGTCCAAGAGATTAATTGTATCAGCTCTCGTGTGGGACACAGTACTCAGGAACAAAACAATCTCAGGAGGCAACTTAATAATGGAATTAGCTTCTGTATTAGGTCAGAGTTGCTACAAACCTCACCCATCCGAGAAGCAGAGTCAGATTTGCTGCTTTAGTTCAGCTTTACTCAGTAGGCCAAAGGAAAGAGGAGTACAGAGGATGTAGACAGAAAAAAATCCTAGCTCTTGCTTTGAAAGAATCAGGAAACAAAATTACATTATCTGAGAGACTTCCTACAGCGATTTTTGCAAGGCAGTCAGATTTTGCTATCAGCAATACAGAAGACTACTCCATTACCTTAAAACAAAAATACTGTTATCACAATTTCACCTTCACAGTCCAGCTTGCTGTGCTGGCAACAGAAAAATAAGAAATAACTCATTGAGAAAGCTTCATAAAAGGTCATAACAATAACGTAAAAGGTGATGTCGTGCAGCAGGTGTTTGCAAATGTGGAATTATGTCTACAAGCGTGGTACTATCTACTGAGGAGTTTGTACAGTAGTTTGCCCCACTACCCTCAGGCGATATAGAAACTGTTCACCGTGGGGTCTTACCTCCTCGTCACCTCATACTGCACTTATGACAGAAAATACTGTGCTGCCCCCCAGCCTGCAGAGCAAGGGAATTTCCCCATGGAGGAGGAGGGGAGGAGGAAGGAGGGTATCCATCAGGCCATGCACCTGAACTCAGGAGCTTGGGAACAGGCACAAGGCTCCCAGGCTGAGGATCAGATTACAATCTCTTTGTTAAAAGCCTGTTCAGATAATCCTGCACAGAGCCTGGTACCCACGGGCGAAGGGAGGGAACTCCTCAGTGACCCCACAGGAGGACATCCATCCCTGGCAAGGAAAAGTGACCCCACCAGTTTATTTCCTATGCAGGGAAAGTGAGGGCAGCCTTGGACAGAGATATACACTAAATAGAAAATGGCTTTCTCAAGTCTCCTTTAGAAAAGGAGTTTCATTGCTCTTCTTTAAAAAGAAGAATCAGTTTTCTGTTGCTTATGTGGCACATCCGCCCAGGAACATGAGAAGCTTTGCCCACTGGTACAGGGCTGCACCTACCTGGCCACTCTGCATCTGAAAAGCCTCCTGCACTATGAGGCATCTCCCCAAAAATGAAGGCAAGGGAAGTCTGCCTCTTCTAGCCAACAAGGAGATGAAATATCCTTGGGTTCAGAACTTACAATTGATCAGCATTTTTTGAAGGAACCAGGAGTGTTTGACATATGAGCTTCACTTAATTAAGAAATAATAGCAAGATTAAAAGTTAAATTAAATTCAGTAACAAAAAAAAATGAGGCCGGGTGGTGAAACAAAAATATAAACAAAGTGATTCTTAACAATATATTGTTTCATGGTTCTTTTCTGGAAACATCTTTACTTTCTTCTTCAAAGACAGCATGGGTAGGAACATACTGTCTCAATAAATATAATTTGTTACTTTTCTCTTTCCCCAACTCCCTTCCCACCCAGAAATATGCTTACAAAGCAAAAGTGATTACAACAAAGTCAATACCCAAACACTTGAGAAGTTGTAGTGAACACAGACCACCCACTGACTTCATCTGCTTTGTTTTTCTAGTCCCAAATTTTTTATAGGTTTTCTACCACCCTTGATAATGAACAATTTTTTTTTTTTTTTTCATTTTTAAATACAAAAAGGCAATATGCAGAGACAGGTCAAGGAGAATTTGTTAGATACCAGAAAGTCCAAGACATCACACCGTACATGTTGTCTTTTCTCTCAATCAGTGTACCATCAGTCAGAGCATCTTCCTTTCTATTCCACTGACATTGTACCTCGAAGTTCCAAACTGGTTTCCCTCTTGGTTTGCCCTCACAAGACTGCTAGACGCTGACCAACGTAGCTTGCTTTTCTCATATGGAGGTTTTACCTCTATCAAAACTAAACTACAAAGGTAAAACAGAATTGAAACTAGCCTAGAAACACAGAAGTTTTGTCATGGTTCCATGGGTCGAAGCCTTTATAGAGCTTTCTCCCCAGAGTCCACAAATTCTCTAAAATTTCTTGAATTAGCACAACAGCTTGCATAGCATAGTTTGGCTTGGGTGCTATCACACAGAGCTATGTTCTTGGAGGGGTATGCAAACACGAGCATACTGCTGACAGGAACAACAGACGGTTTAAGCTATATTTCACTGTTGGGAAAAAAATAAAATCTATCTAAACTGCCTCTGAGTCCCCACAGAGTTAACACACTACCTCTACTGTTCACTTCCAAAGGTCGCCTTCTTCCCACTGAGGAGCCTTCTGTCACATCTCTGTCCAGTCTAGCTACTTTTGCCAGGTAGCTTTTGTCAGATTAGGTTAATTATTAACCAAAAATCACAAAAACAACCCCACCACAAAATCCTTTTATTTTAATTGCAAACGGGGAACATTACTAACAAATGCTGAACAAGCTTATTCGACCATAAACAGTAGTCACATGTTTCATTTACACAGCTTTTGTCAGCAGTGCTTCAGAATGACACACACAAATAGGGACCACTTCATCCTTCACTAAACTTAATCAGTTTGGATTTGTTAAATGTTATACAGTGCTGGTCTGTAAAGCAAATGGCAGAGCACAACTTCAGTGAAGTACAGAAACCAGGGGGGTGGGAAAAACAATTTTAAGAAGGTGAGGCATAAACACAAACTGAAATATGTCCAGAAAAACAGAATAGGCCCCTTATAAATGGGATTATGTTAAGTTTTACTGACTGCAAACAGTCAGGGGCTTTGATTTGCTGCTTCACTTCAGAGGCTCCACTAGCACATCTTATTTTCACAGTAGATAAACTGCTACCTCAGGGTGAAGCCCAGTCCCATAGCCGTAACGTGTCAGCTGGAATGCTAGATAACCAGCCTGTAAATACATTTGTTTAGCCTTATTTGAACTATGTGGAGTTATTTACGTGATAATCTGTCTCTAAAAGATACTATGAATTTCAATCTTAAACCAGGTGCTTAATCTCCCTTCCTTCGCTTATTACTGTATTCCCTACTGCAATTTTGAAGCTTTCACTGGCAAAGGGTTGATTTCTCATGGGGGAAATGCAAGCTAAATACCTGAGGAAAAAGCCCCACCAATAAAGCACCAACACAGAGAACACATCCTCAGTAGAAAGTTACAGAAGCAGGCATTCTGAACATTGCATTATTAGGACCACTTGTTGCAGCAACTAGGTTTAAGAATCAGATCTGGATGAGCAATTGTTACTTCCGTACTAATACTGACTTTGGGGGAGTTTGGGGGGTTTTGATGGTTTGTTTAGGTTTTTTGAAGAAAAAGTTTCTCATTCTTCCTAATGTGTTTTCCCCAAAAGTTTAATGTAGACAGCATTTAGTTTAGCTATTGACAACAGCAGCAGAGATTAATCTGGTGGCAGGTTTCTGTGAAAACACCAGCAGTCAGGACATGCTCTCAGGATATGTGTGCATGCACTGAAGGTCACTTCGGTCACAGGGGATCTATTCTCAAGACAATGGGAGCTGTCTCGAGTCTCTAATACAGTAGGCATTAGGAATATAGCTAAAACACCCTTGAGGATAGGCATCAAACCATAATTTAACAACAAAAGAAAAATTAATATTCTGGACTTCTGGGAAGAAGATACTTTCTTGTTGTACATAATAGCTCACTTATTGCCACTAACTCCAAGGCGTTGCCCAACTACAAAATTCAGCTACTCAGAAAGTTTAAATTAGCTTTCTTACATCTTCCAAATAAACCCTGTCTTCACCCCTGTTAAAATACACTATTCTCCTCCTCTGCAATCCCAAACAATCCTTCACTGTAGATATTTCCCCTGCAGCTCCTCACAGCACCATGCATGTAGTTGTGTTGCACAGCCATGTCAAATGATCAGAGGCAGAATTAAATGCATAGGAGTGTCAGACTGTGTCTTGTGGGAATTTGGAGAAAGCTGTTAGCCCTGCCCCAGCACTCCTGCTCTCCTCTCCCCTCCCCTCAATCCAAAACCAGACCAAAAAGGAAGAAATATTTCCAGGGTCCAACCTGAACTTCTGGAACTGAGGCCTGATGCATCTCTGCCCAGTCAGCCCCTAACTACATTTGTTATTCCTGTTCACATCAGGGACATGCTGCAATGCCTAGAGGACTATCCCTTGATGGGGACGGCAGACTAAAGCTGCTGTGGGAATTCAGCAGCTGTCTGGATGACAGATAACAGCAGGATGTCATTTATCCTTGGTGGCAGGGTTGGAGGTCTTGCTGAAGCAGTTAGAGGGCAAAATTAGTTACCAGGCAACAGCTGCTTAGTGATTCATGAGAAATTAGTTGTGGCCTCAGCCAAAGTGACTGTGGAGAAACATTCACGTGGCACTAAGGCACTAATGCACTAATTAGCACTGCTGCTGGATGGCTCCATGCAGGTCACAGCCAGGTCTGGATCACACAGTGAATTATCCCATCCCACTAATGACGACAGTGTTAATGAAGTGAAAGTTTGCTCCCATGGAAAGGTTAAGCCAGAAATTACTGCCTTATCTGATGCAAATACAACAGGGAATAGAGGCTTTGCCCATTCCATTAGTGTCAGCCAGTGCATGCTCAGAGAGGGAAAGTAGGAGTCATCCCAGAAGCTGGACCTTCTGCTCCCTGGGCCCCTATCCTGATTGCTTTTGAAATTAATCCTTCCTGGTGTTTGTCTTAATACCCAAAAAGCATGATTTTTTATCCCAGAGTACAGGAGCAAGTAGATAAGCAGCATGTGGGAGCAGTACTGACTGCATAGCAAAGGTGCAAGATTTGATGCCACTGTCAAAACACTCACACATACTGAACTTCCTCGCTTTCTTACCATAATGTGTCTGAATGCCGACAAGAGCAAGGCTGGGTCTGTTTTTCAGCATGTTAGAAGGGCTCCAGAGGAAGTTTCTCTTTTGATAATATAGTTTCCTTAAAAACAAATTTTATGTTTTTTTATTGGAAGTACATAAACACATCATAGGAAAGAAACCTACCACATTGTGATTAAGCTTAGGGTAGAAAGGAAGCAATCTCATTTATAGGTCTTAAGAAATTTAGGCCTCTTTAATTTATTAAAAAAACCAAATTCCCCATCCACCCCCAGTCATTTAAAAATATTAAAGCCCATGGGTGCCCAAGGGAACCCACAACAGCAGTGTGGATGCTCTTATTTGATGGCCTGGAGAGAAGACAGAAAAAAGAAGAGAAATTCTTTAGGACTTCCCCATTTCGGAGAAAGTGCAAATCTAGAGCAGCCAGGCAGGTAACCAGAGCAGATGAAGTCCAAGTCTAGGTCAGGCAGTGGGGAGTGGCAGCCGTGATGACACCATGGGATGTGGCAGCAGTCCTGGAGGTGGGCAGGCAGGATGCTAATGAATCCTGTCCAGAAGGTGGCCATACACTACCCCCTGCTCAGGAGGCCCACATCCATTTCATTTCAGTAGAAGCTTTGACTTTCTACTGACTTTTTTATTTATTAAACTTCTTAAGCTTTTACTTGGTGTAGGGAAAAAGGCTCTGCAACATTTCTCAGTATGGTAACTTTAAGCCAGCCAGTGAAATTTGATATGTGTTCTTAATCTTCAAGATTTCTTTTGACATCACAAGCCAGGAAAGTGGAGCCAACGATCTGGGGAACTGAAGTTTGGATTACATGAAGTACGCTCTTTTTGTTTTTCTTTCTAAGCTATTATTGCCTTTAGTGCATAACTGAAGAATTAGAAGAATTTTAAGGGAATGGAGTTGCTTCTCTAATTAATGCCAGCAGCACATGATGGTCTGGATTTCAAATCAGTCCAAAAGAAAAGAATTAAGAAGGAAGCCAGAGGTACAAAGCTGAACCAATAAGCATACAAGCCTCACGTAAAAAAATACCTGGGCTAAATAAGAGGAATGAGATCCTGCAAGGTTTAAGACAGACTAAGCAAAGCCATTCCTTCTCCATGGCTCCAGAGGAGCAGGGAATACACAGACGGGGGAGAACGGCCCTGCTTTTTGGCAGAAGTGCTTGTACAATACGATACTTCTGCCCATTATGGCACCAGCTCCTGAGGTGCAGTAGCCTGGATAGTCACAACCTCCACCCTCCTGCATGCTCTGGAGAGCCCCAGGCCCACCAGCTCTATGGAAGAAGGGCTGGAGGGGGCCTCCCTGCCCTGGGCCAGGCCCCAGCTGCTGTCCAGGCATGCAGTCCTGTGGCCATTGCCCTGGACTGCAGTTCTGGGGATTAGCCTTTGACCAAGCTACGACTCTGAGACTGCAGTTACTGAGCTGAGGCAGGGGGTCCCCAAGTCCATCATCTTTTGGGATTTATCCTAGTTGTACCAATTTTTCAAAAGGCTGAGGAGCCCGCTGTGCACTACAAGTAAGCAACAGAGCACTGGGAGTCCAATCCTATTTTTGCTGATGTCAGATGAGGACTTTACTGTTGACTGTAATGGGGTTAGGATGGCATCCTCAGAGCCGAAAAAAGACAAACCTTACAATCCTAAATAAAACAGCAGATGTCAGACCATAGGTTTCCAAACAAAAGACATGGAAATCAAGGGTTTGAAACGTTAATCGCCAATTTTGGATGCAGCTCTTTCCAACAGCCAACTTTGACACACCAACTTCCAGTGAGGTTATAGATCTCTGTATCCTTTTTAACAGGTTGGGGCAAGTTATCACCTTCACATTGCTTATTCTCAAAGAGTTAGATAAGACACTTCTAATTTGAGAGGGTAGGGGTGGGGGAAGCAGGGAACTTAACAGCAGGAATAACTTTCCAAGCTTTCCATATTTACCATCAACCTTAAACAAATGGAAGTTATGTTTTCTGAAAGCTCTTAGAGCAAATACATGATACTGTAGCCTGAAACACACCTTATGCTCACAGGCTAAGCACATTCTGCTCATTCACAGAAACAGATGTCATCACTGACTTGCCAGGCTTGAGGGAGAGGTGCCCAGAGCCCAGAAATCAGTAAGTGCCACAAAAAACCCAAGCTCAGTTTTAGAAGCCTGATTTCAATTTATCGACATGCTACCTAATGACTCTCTCTGAAGAGCTCATTAGGTAATTTAAAGAGAAAACAAATTCCTTTCATTACTTTTACAGAATAAAACCTACAGAACAAAAACCCTACCAGAGTGGGAGAGGTCAGGCCTGTGCTGTTAAATATTTAGACTCTGCTAAATGTCCCATTCCTGCTACATTTGTCACTCATGCAGTCAAGTGAATGACCCCAGACAGCACTCTATGCAAACTTTAACCAAGGGGTAAAACAACCTTGTCTAATCACAGGTAACTGAAGACTTTTCTGACCACTCAAGTAAAACTGAGCAGAAGCCCATTATGGTTGTCCTTAGCTGGCAAGTCAGAGAAAAGTAAAAAGCAAAACAAATTCCCTGAAGGTAGTGACACCTGAGAAAAGGTTTCTCCTATTACAGAAGTGACCAAACTCACTTTTTCCTCACTGTTAAGCCTGAAGACAACTATTCACCTTTTTACACAATCATATGGGGTTAAATGGGGGTGGCAGAGGCTGAAAAGCAGGACCTAATGTTAGCACTGTATATTTTTATGACCTTTGGTGTGTTTACAGAATACAGAATCTATTGTTTGGAAGACTTTCACATCTCTCTGTTGAGAGGGAGGGAGCTGGGGCAGAGGATTATGAACAGTGCTCTGCTGGTACATGAACACCAGATCCAGCATCCCAGCAACAGTGGATTTCTGACCCCCACCCCAACACATCACCCCAAGCCAGTTTAAGAGCAGACAAGAGCTGTGAAGAGAGCTGTTGTCCCACACCAACATGCAATAATGAATGGGAAAGAAACCCTACTTCTACAAAAAAGGCAACAAAATAATACTTTGCCTTTTGCTGAAATTTTGTACAGAGCTTTGGAGCCCACACAATTCCATCATTTCATATTCTGGACAAGTCCTGGTAAACACAAGATAAAACAATACATACAATAGTGTTTCTGTTGCAGCAACCCAGTTTTATACTTGCCCCTTATTTCCCATACAGAAAACATTCCTATAGAGGATCCTTTCCTTTTCCTGGCCACAGAGGTTCCTCATCACTTCATTTGCTACCAGCCACACTCAATGTCAATTGAATGAGGAAATGTCACTTTTACAAGCTTTTTCAATACAGGAACAGTTTGTTTTGATAGAAAAGTATTCTCAGGTCACAGAGAGGCCCCATAAACCTGGGAGGGACAGATTTACACTTGCTCATAGGTTCTATATTATTCTAACCATTTAAGAGATAGGAATACAGCTTAAGCAAACTATCTTGCTCCTCCTACACATGGTGATCCCAAGGCACTTCAACGACTGACTTATTTTCTGTCTTAGCTACTTGGACAGGAAACTTCTGAAAGCAGGGAGGGGGTTTTTTAGTAGGGTGTTTGCACAGCAGATTTCCCAGCTGCGCTCCTACTGAGCATCATACCTCCAGATAACATCACTACATTATGACTGTTGTTGCTTCTATGCATAACCCCCTTTTTTTTTCTCCCCACATACTTCAATACTCTGGTCAAAATCATGAATCAAATCTTTTTAGAACCCAGAAAAATCTCCTGACCATCAACTGAAAACCATCTTTCCACTAGAGGTTTTCCTACTGTTTCTACTGTGCACAGCAAGCAGATGATACTGGCTTAAGGACCTTAAAACTAATAATAAACTAGTAGAAAAGAGCAACATATTAACCTTCATTGTACAAATTAGCAGAGTGATCAAAACATCAAGAGAAAAAGGACAAGAGTCAAATCCACTGCTGATTTCTCTTGCAGGAAAATGTCAGTAATCAGTCATACCCCTTTAACTGAAGAACAGTTATTGCCTGCTGGTACCATGTGTCTAACAGCAGAGGGTCCCAGACGCAGACCCCCATGGGCCTCCCCAAGATTGCACACCAGCAAGCAGCCAGTGTGCTCAGCCTCCCACGGAACTCAGAGGGGCTGTTTTGGGTCACCTTTTTTTTGTCTGGCACCTTCAGCTTTCTGTTTTCCAGAAAACCCTCTTCTATCCCTAGTTCCTCTCCATTTTGTAAATAACCTCCCCAGTTCTATACAGATTTTATGTATACATACATAGAGACACATATGCACTAGAAAATCATTTGCCTGCTGGAAATCTGCCCAATAGATAGGCATATGGGGACAAGAGTTGGACTGGTGCCCACGAACATGTTGCACTGATAAAACTGCCAAAGAATACTCTTAGAGTCTTTGACTCCTCTACCAAGACACCATTTCACATGGCATATTTCACATACAACCTGTCCTGCTCCCCTACTGGTCTTATACTTTTTACCAACTCTAAGAAGTATCTATGACAGGGCAGGGGAGAGGGATTAGAATAAAATGTCACAGGTAAGCTTTTTTGCACTCCACAGCAGGCCAATTTTCTGCAAACCCCTGAATTCTAAGTAATGTCTCAGACTCTGCAAAGGCCATAATTCATGCTGTGAATATCAGAGCACTCTTAAATTTTTGGTATTCAAATGAGCAACTTTCCCTTGCATTGTTTCAGACCATAGCAGTACATGGCGGCGGGGGGGGGGGGGGGGGGGGTGTGGGGGGTGTGGGTGGTGGGGGGTGGGGTGGCAGGGCACAATATTAGGGAGAAAAAGAGCAGATATTAAGTTTGGAAAAGTCTGGCTGAGAAGGGGAATTCAGAGATTTTTCCCCAAACTTGAATATTCTCAGAAGCCACCTTTGTAACATAGTCTCTGTGCTCTGAACAGGTTAGCAAGATGATTGGGGAGAAGATGTAAGCATTTTACGAAACTCAGATACTCTTGCAGGACGTTCATGGTGTGCTCAGAAAGAAACTCATCCCAGCTCACATTGATAAATTTGTATCACTAACTTTTCACATGTCTTCTTCCAGGCAATTGACCTTCACACACATCACATGTAAATGTCTCATCAGCTACATGGAGCATAAGGAGACTGAGCTATGTAACGGCTCTGGAAAGCCAACCTGGGGGTCATTAGTAGTCAGAAGGAGCTGAAGCATCCCACCTAATACTCCTCAGCTGGTTGGTCAGAGCTGGCACTAGAGTAACAAGGAAATTATTTTTTCTCTTCTCTGAGCTCTACTCAGTGTTGCTTAGAAGGAACCTTCCTTGAGCTGAAGGCTGGAGTTAGTACTCTGGTTGCTCCCTGGTAAAGCTAGAACAGAAGAGGGAGTCAGAACAAGTTTAGACTGTGCTACTAGCTCACCAAGTTCTTTAAACAGTTCACATGGCAAAGGCTGCTCTAGGAAGGATTCTGAATTCAAAGGTCTGAGCATATAAGACACTATTAACCTGAGTTACCAAGATTAACGTAAAAATATCACAACTATGCCACTGGAGCTTTAGTACAGACCATGAGGCAGCACTTGTGCCATCCTGGGATCTAATTCCTACAATGCTTTGTTTTTAGCAGCATCCTGGCTTGCCAGATCTGTGATTGTATCATTTTTGGAAGAGGTTGCTTGTTATGGGATTAGAAATGGACACAGGGATCTGAGACGTGAAGAGCAGCCAGATTGACAAAATCAGTTCACATTTCATTGTTATTTAAACTCTAGTAAATCCAGCCCCAAGAACAAGGGAAATCTGGATGAAATCCAGTAGACTCATTGGCCTGACTAAACAGTGCTGTACTGGAAGATGAGACAGGGAGAAAAAGCTTTAAACAATGCTTGCATTCTCTCTGTCCTTGGGCTGACCCAGCATGGCTGTAGGACTTGAGCATGCTTGACCAGCTCAAAGACAGCATTGCAGCGCTCCTTCCATGACACTGTGCACAATCTGTCCATACCAGTCTCGTGACTGCATAGGGACATCCAGCCCTTCTTGAACGCCATCTGGGCTCAGCACCTTAGCCCACCTACACACAAAGTAAGCCTCTGAGCACCCTCTGTTCTGAGTAGGACGTCAAAGCCCTCCTTAGAGCCTGGACACATCTATCCACCTTTGCAATGTTTCCTCTCTCACCTATAGCCCGCAGTCCCTCTTCCCCCATCAAACCCGGTTTTAAACTCTCCTTCCTAAGTTAACAGCTCTGTTTGCAATGTTTTGATTAGTTTAGTTACGACTGCTGGGTTTGGGCATTTTATGTGTACACTGATTAATTAAAAACAAGTACACTCACATCTACACCAGTGTATACATTCAAAAAATACACTCAAGCTGCTAACAGGCAGCTCGTTTGTCAAACCTTCACCCCTCCCCTTAACTCTGTCTTTAAGAACTTGAGGATTGTTTCCCCATGCAGTAGTACTAATATTTGCTAGTAGTCCCAGAGCAGTCTTGAACCTTTGTTGCCTTAAAGTGAGTGCTTCTTTGGAGATGCAGTTCTTTAGAAAAAGAAGACTTAAACCATAATATGAACCTCTTTGCAGACTCACTAATATTTCCTTCAGTTGCCCATACCAAAATATCAGCCCACAGAGAGGTAGAAGTTCCATTTGCTGGAAGCTGGCTATCTACTCCTGCAGTGGTATGGGGAATCACTGAATGCTCAGAGCAAGCACCTCATGATGTACGTGACTGCTCTGAGTGGACAAAAAGGAAGATTAGCCTGGCACAAGCTATGAGTATGAAGAATCACAAGGAATGCCAGCCCCTCTGAAAAATCCTTGTAGCACTACAAGAAGGATAGGCTAGTGGTCCTGGGGAGTGCTCCATCCTTGCATCACAAGAGAATGAAGACAAGAAAAGTGGGATGCATCCGTACCATAATGACAACCACCCTTGCTGTGACCTACTAGTACAAGATCAGAGAAGTAGATGATGGAAGAAGGGGGATTTCTATTTTCAGTCCAACACAGTAAGTCTGCTTTCTGATGTCAGAAGTGGGAGGTTTGATGTTTTGTGAAAAAAAGTTTCAACATCACAAGGCACTTTCTCTGGCTTGTAGGTTCAAAGGAAAAATGTGATTGGCCAGGATCAAAAGCCTTGTGCAGTCATGGCTGATAAGCATGTGCCTTACGGCACCTGCACTGTAAATAGGGTCCTTCACCTTTCAGAGCACATTGTAGCTGTGGGACCACCTATGGCAGGGAGACAAGGGACTGGCCATCTCCCTGTTTGCTATGGAAATAAAGAATAATGAGAATCTGTAATTCCAGGTACCTACAAAGTATATTTTAGCGCAAGTTGTGCATTCTTTCAGTAGGTCAATTAAACCTTGTCAGGTAAGTTGTATCAAGTTTACAAAGCCTTAGTACAGATCAGTTATTACCGCAATACAACAACAATTTCACTTTTTTACTCTCTCCCCTTAACTTTTCATCTTCTGGTCCTTCTTTCCCTTCATTACATTATTTTTTAGAAAAATGTTTAAAGTTATTTATGTTTCAAAAAGTGCAGATTGCATTCTTTTTTCAGCTAGTTGAAGCTGCATTAGGGTATAAATGCCTTTCACACAATGCTTGAACTCCTCATTCCCAAGAAAAGAAAATCCTTCTAGTTTTAATGAAAGAGAACCATTGTGCACAAAGCAGATGACTAGTACTGAGAGTACTTGATTGTTTTCCAGCTTCTACCATGTGCTTCTTCGGTGTTTTTCAGGAATTCATTTTACTTTGCTGTGCCTCCGTTCCCCATATATGAAATGGAAATAACATCCAACAGCATGATATAGGAACCAGCTATTGTTGTTATTGCTAAACAAAAGAAAGCATTCACAATCTGGGAGGTTCTAACACCCTAAAAATAAACAAGGAATATATGCTTCTTCCATCAGAAAATAACACATGTAAATGCACTTCATCCACAGCCCCATTTTTACACACAGGAATAAGAACTGTATTTATAAACTGAAAGGAGGGAGACATGTTATTTCTTGCAGTGCAAGAAATCCCAGCAGAGATGGCTTGAGCATAGCGATCTTGGCACCTGAAGCAATCTGTACATACACAAATGAAGTCCGTCAGCAATCACTGTGCTTTGTTACATGAATAGGGTCTCAGGGAATCAGCTTTCCCAGGGAACTCTAGAGAAAGAAAACATCAACAGTAGCTGAAAGAAAATTATTATTTCCCAGTGACACAAACTAAAGTCACTAACCAAAAGAAAATCCCATGATAGAACAACAGATAAGTTACTTAATCTGGCAATAAAATAAAAGAAAAATAGGAAGATACTTCCTGAAGAATTTGAGCTTTCTCAGAGCCAGGAAAAAAAGCTGGATGTCATATACAGTTTCATAGAATGTATTTACCACTGTTTACTATCCTCTTGCCCCAGGACAGCTAGAGGTTCATGCTAGGAGCAGCATTCAATAAATATTTAGCTTTTTTTAGAATGGACTTTCAGCAATCAAGAATTTCCTTTATATGGGATACATCTTCTGTCACATTGGCTGATACTTCACATACTCAGAGAACAGTCATAAGTTTAAATTTACTTTGAATTCAAGGAAAAAATATCAGCATAAGGGGAAAATAAAAGTAATGTTTCCATGAGAAATCATAACGTGCAACTTCCTGTAACAAGACTGCTCTTTGAAACACAGAAGATAGTGGCTCTCTCCAACATTCACCAGGCTACTATAAATGTAAAGACAAAGTATACAGAAGCACGAAACTAATCACTGAATTATTACATAGTTCCTACAGAGAACTGGACCTAAGCCATACTTGTGCCACCTGGTGCAACCAGACCAACTCCTGACTTTTCCTTTTTTGCAGTGCTGGTGCGATCTGCACACTCCAGGCCTTCTAGGGAGCCTGGACCGCAGTGTCTCCTCAGGTGCTGTCATCTTCTGGCAGAGCCATAATTCTGCAAAAATGGGCTGCGAGGACAGTTTAGCCCATTAACTGCTCGGAGCCCAGACCAAAGCTCGTTAGCTCCCTCCCCTCCTCTAACAGGTTAGAGTGTCTGAGGCATTCAAAAGAAAAATAGCATTTCTCATTTAAAGTGAAAAAAGAAGTTGAAGCATGCCAGGCACCTGTCCAGGGCTGCGTTCGCTACCCGCCCCGCCCCGGTGCGGGGAGCCCGCTGGAGTTCTGACACTTCCACCGTTCCTCCAGGACGGAAGGGTCCAGCTGGGCGGCGGCGGGTCGCGGGGCAGCGCTGCCCCCCAGCGCCGGGCGCCCGCCTGGCAACCTCCGGGCTGCCTGCCTGGCAACCTCCGGGCTGCCTGCCTGACTCTCTGCCTCGTCTCGACTACAGGCAGCTCTGAAATCACACCACGTCTTTCCTGGGATCATGCCTATGGGCATAGATATATATAGATAGATTATACATGTATTCTGTGAATCTAGCTATAGAAATATATATTCATAGATCCGTAAATATTCTATGAATATATCTACAGAAATATATTTTTATATTTGTGTACATGTATATATATAGATTCAACTGCATAAGTCAGTATTTACACTCATCCCATAGAAAAAGCACCTTCACACAGACAACCTACCAGTACTTTATCCTTGCTTGTATTGATATCAGCACGGGGAACATACAAAGCAGCAATAAATATATCAGGGTAAAGTGCCAGAAGAAACACTGATAAATCAAACAATTCTCATAGATAGGACAAGTGAAAGTCCCTAAGCAATGAAGATGGTGCTTTATACCCCCATTTCACTTTCACAGCTGAATTCCAGATCAAGAGGGAACATCCTGATTTGTAAATGCACGCCCTCTCTTCTCCCCATCATCTGGTGCTCTTCTCCTAAGGTTTTCTGGTTATTTTTATTCCCAACTTTCCATAAGATAGGGATTGACTTTTTATACATAGCAAGAAATCCATAATTAAAACTTGACATTCTCTTCAATTAGGGGCTTGTGTTCCTGAGTCATTTTCCTCTCCATAAAATGCCTAGAGGACTTCTGAAATTGTCCTGCAACTTCCCAATAAATAATTGCGTGACTTCTGCTGGGAACAGCAAAAGTGCATTGCTAAGAAATACCTTGTACCTTCTAGGTCTACAATGACCCTCCAGAAAAATCCTATTGATGATCACAACTGGATGTCATGCTGCTGGAAATACAGTCACTGTGGAATATATGTGTGAAGTTGTCACTTGTAGATTAACAGCAGTTTAACACTTTATCCCATATCAACTCTGCCAAAATTTACAGAGACTGACTCCTTAAGGCCACAGAGGAAAGCACATTTTGACATCCACCCTCCCCCAGGTCACCCCCATCCTACCATGCAAAGAGCCCTATGGTGGTGAGGGACTACTACCGTTTTCCAAAGATATGACCTAAAGTTAGGACGTACCTTCATCATTTTAAATATAATCACTTCATGCTCTCACCAGATAGGATTAAACCAAGATTCACCATGCCTTGGCTGGGATCCAGTGCCTCCAACATAGAACTGCACTCCCAACACCTCCACAGGAGAGTTAGTCTGCCAAAATTTTCTCTAGGCCTACAGAAAGCTCTCACACCAGCTCTTAAGGATGACTCGGGGAACAATCCTTACCTCTCTTATACTCCATCATAAAAAGTAAACTAATCCAGAGGCCTAAATTAAGAAGATAAAAACCTCAGAAACCACGCAGCAATATAACATCACAGAAAACACAGACACTTCAAAAATATAAGAGCTGGAAGAGAAGGAGTAGCACAAGGAGTTACTCAAGGCATAATGAGGAAAAGCTAAGCTGCTTCAGAAAGAGGACAGTGCTCTCCGCAAGCAGCCAGAGCAAAGGGTACTTCCCTTTTGATTCAATTTGGGCGAAGAACACAACTTCAGGGATACCTCAGACTTGTTTTAGTTGGGAGCTGAAATGACAGATTATATGGAAAATTGCTTTGATTTCATATGGTAATTTGTATGTTCCTACCTCATGAACTGCATTAAAACAGGGTTATGTAACCTTTATGTTGTGTTACTCATTTTAAAATAAACATATCTGGGTTAGACAGCTGTTATTATTTTTGTGCTTCCTAGCATATTTATTATTTTTGACTGTGTTCCAGTATCTGGTCCAGAATATGATGTTTTGAGTTCATCCAGATAAGTATAAAAATGCCCTGGTGTATGTGTTGCCCAAATACAGCAAAAGAATTTTCCTAGTCATGCTAAGCATGCTGGCATATGCTGTACTCTCTCAAGAAGCATGGCTCAACAGAATGATTGGCTTCATTGCTTTCTTTGTAAAATAAAATAATTTTCTAATATTTTCTTAGCTGCTTAAGCACTTTGGGTACTGTAATACAAAGCAAAAGCATTTTAAACTTTGAATGGTGCCTCTTTGTTACAATAACAAACCAAAACCAACTTATCTATACAGGATTTGGGATTTTGCTATTAAAGGGCTGCAGCAGAGTCACCCTAGAGACACTAATGGTCTGCCACAGTTCAGTAAGACAATACCCTAATCCCTTAGACTTTAAGCTAATTTTGGAAATACCCTGCCATTCATAATGCAGCACTTTGTCCTCACATACCCATTTTCTGCTGTACCTAGCAGTAGTTAATGCTTCTTGACACTCCACCACTCTAGCAGTTGTTTTATTTTGGTTTTGATATTGTCTGCAGAACAAGGGGTTTTTTTAAAAGAAAAAATTAAAGTATAGTAAAAAAGACATAAGAAGAAAGAGAGGAGCCAAGTACTGAACAATGAGAGACTTTGCCCTCATGTGAAGGCAGCTCCACCAGCATGGAAATAGATGGACTAGCAGATGTGAAATCAAGGGAGGCTTTCCGGTGATCGCTGTATCATTTCTTCCTTCGTTACTGCTACAGGGCTTCCTGTCAGCAAGTCAATGGGGCATTCAGGATACTGCTAAAAGGCCAGATCCTATTCACTGAGGAGCCCTAATTAGCCATGTGATGTCAAGGGACCTTTTCACATCTAACACAGTAACATTGTACCACAATAAAGGTCATCCATTTCCAAAGGTGGAGTGAAAGCAAACTGCAGCATACTCAGGTACCACTTTTGGGGGCTGTAACAGATTTTTATAGTGTACATATTGAGATTTGTTCTGTTCTTCCCTTTTCCTCCATCAGACAACCATTATTTTCTTGTTGCTTTTATTTGAAAGGAACACAACCTAAGTTACATGCAGACTCCTTTAAGGGAATGAATACACAAGTTTTACTGAGAATAAAATGGACTGAACTCACAGGTGTAACAGCCACCCTGTCTTTGGGGTTATTGGATGAGGACCTTCAGATAAACAAGACTAAAAACCCATCCCTTCCCCTCTGCAGCACAGGCAGAGAAAAAGTTAGGTAGGTGCTCTGGCTTTAGGCTACAGAAAAAAAATAGTCAGGCATTATAATGCAGTTTCGACTGATAGCTGGACTTTTGCATAACGACTCAGGTACACAGGGCTAACTAACCACAGCAGCCACCTCTGCCTCTTACCTGAGCACAGGTCCCTACCCCAGGGCAGCTTCAAGCCCACAGCAGCAGAGGTCTGACACCTGCACCCAATGATCTCCTGAGGACAGCCTGGTCCCCATCAGAGACAACCACACACCAAAGGAAGAGTCCAGATTTGTAACTAAAAGTCCAACTCTTACCATTCCTAGAATGGCTCTTGGTGACAGCTTACTCACATTTTTTCTTTTCCATGAGAAAAAGAAACTAGCCCTCAAGATGGCAAACCTCTAGCATACCTGTTGTTAAAAATGAAGACTGAAGACAGGAAAAGCACTTTCCACCCTTAAAACAAGGGCCTCAAGCAAAAGCTATATAGCCCCACCACACTCAGAGAAGTACTGGGAAGTGAGGGGTCAGGTTTTTAAGGGAAAAAGAATTAAATTAAAATATGCACAGGATTTGTTCTGCAGGGAACCCTTTCAACTTCGATGAAGAAGACATCACAACGTGACAGGTTAAAGCTCCAACAGGTTTTTACTGTAGATTAGCACTTGCAAGTTGAGTTATTTTATTTGAGAGGTTGCATAGCTATTGCCCATAATACTCCAACTTCTTTGTTGTGCTTGGCTCAGATGTCTTTTGCTCAATCCATGCACCACCCAGCAATAAACTCTGCCAGGCTCTAATAACTCCTCAGGGTTTACTTACATTTGAAAAACAGATGATGGTGAATAGAATACACATTTTATTAGTCTCTTCCTGCCTGTTCTAAAGCACGCATCTTATTTTAAATGATGCATCTTCCATTTTCAACTAGTAATAACAAAGAAAACCCACCTGTGCTGGCAAAAAACCTTTCAGTGATTTTATGAACTACTGAGCCTGCATAAACTGGAACTGAACAATAAATTGCACAAAAGAAATACTTGTCAATGTTTTATATAAAGCAGCATAGATAAAATCTGCAGTGAAAAAGGAGTAACACTGCTTTTGAAAATGCCTGTATCCAAAGCCTAAACTCTATAAGGGGTTTGTCCATGTAACTCATATTATAGTTGTAGCTGTATTCCAAAGGGAGGTTACTTTACCAAGACTACAATTGATGTCTGTTTAAACACAGTTACAGTTCAGTTATCAGGTTTTGCTTGAATTAAGCTAGTTTCTCTAAAATTCTCCTATGTTGTAATGATCTAAGTATCTCTGTGGGAATATTACTTACTTCCTACATCACACTTTCAGTATTTTCATTGAAATTTGAAAGAACAATGAAAAAACAACCCAAGACACTCAGGAAGTATCATCTCACAGGTAAGAGAGCTCAGGAGTGTTCAGTTCACTTATAGATAATGCTGCCTTTGAAGATAAGTCATTTCACTTCCATGTGAAATGCTGTATTTTACATCAGGAAGGAATAAGTTTTTTTGAGTTAAATTGTACTCTTAACACAAAGATTACCATAAACTTCATGGTTTCAAGTTTCATCACTTACAACTTCAGACAGTCCCTACGCAGCTTTTAGATATGAGGGAACACAACAATTACACAGTGTGCACAGAAAGCTTGAACAAAGGAAACTAAAAAAAACTTCTGAATGTTACAATAAGAGTCTGCTATGCCTTATCCAGTCACTTCAAGCATCTAAATTGGAAGTACTCACTAGATTTTTTTTTTACTATACAAGCCACAGACTGAATAAACTGTACAATAAAAGTCAGTTAATTACACAAGATTTTTTCTTTTTGCACCTCAAATATGAATTATTTCTGTAAACAGTCTTAATACTTGCCTTTCTTTGCTCATTTTTCTAGTATCGCTCTGCTTTCATAAGCCATTAAGCCTCTTTATTCATTTATGTTAGTCTTTGAAACAGATCATTCATCTTGATCAGCAACAAACAAGAAGGCTACCTAGCAGCACACTATGGAAGACTAGAATAATACATTGCCTGCAAGCATTACTGTCTTTTTTCTGTAAAAAACCTATAGACTAACATATTTTTAAGTACAACCACAGAATAATTTTTTTTGTCCTCTGAGCTACCTACACCCTTCAGTAGACACTCCATATCTTTTATTAGCAGGAACACACATATCAGAATGTGCAACAAAACCTCCAAATCAGGCTTTTGACTTTCAGCATCTAAAATAAAAAGGCAAACTTACAAACAAACAAACAAAAATCCCACACTACAATAAACAAACCTCTACTACTTTCATATATTAAGTACAATACTTTTTTTTCTAACAACTCACCATTTAAAATAAGTACTTACCTCCCCCCAATAAATTATCCAACCCTTTCTCTAAGTAGGTTGTGGTCACCTGTCTCTTATTTTCATCAGACAGATTAATTTATCTATTTAAGGTGGGATTTTTTTTCACAACATCACTTAGAAGACAAGAGCAGCAGTAAAACAAGGTAGCTATTGCATTTTCTGTTATTTAGATGTCTTTACTAAATGGGTACTGTAAATTAGAATGTATCTGTAAAACGTGATACATTTTTTTAGTTGTGAAAAAAAAGTTGCTATTTTCATTGTTATTATATTCCCATAAAATTTTGTTAATGTTTTAAAGTACTTCAATTTTAAAGAACTTCTTATGAGCTCTATCACTGCTACAGGATTCATATTGCATTTTGCTAGTTTACTGTCTAATGGCGCTCAAGAATACAAGTGGAACCAAAACAGAAAAACAACCTAACTCTGCTGTTTGCCATCTCCCAGAGTTTGCTACCTCATGGCAGGGAAAGCTTAACTTCATACAAAGCCAGTCTCCAAGAACTGTAGCTTGCCATACTAAGGTCAATCAGCACTCAATATGCAGTGTTACATACTCTTAGGTCAGAAGATGCTTATTTGTGGCTCAATAGCACTTTTGTTAAGGCTTGGACAAAAAATCAGAGTGAAATTATTTCTGCTGAGTTAACTCTACCCATGCTCATGGGTCAATGAGCTGGCTGACTGACATCACTGAAGTGATGGAAGTATTGCAGGTCCTATTAGTAATCCTTGTGTCTGAGGTGAGGAAAGTGCTTCATCTGCTCTGGATGTCAAGGAGGTGACCTAGGTGGGGGTTTATTTAGTTTTCTTCTGAGAAATATCAGGCCACAAACTTCTTTGTTCTATAGACACTGGGGTGCACGTAAATTACAGAGAGTAAAAAAAGAAAGGATTTTCTTTTTTCATGGGAACTCAGGTAGAGTGCAGCTGTGATTAACTTTTTTTCCTTATTCTACCTTCTACTAAGGAAGTTATTCAACCATGGTGATAGACTGGGTGGAGAAAGATACACATGAAGCTGTCCTCAAAAGAACAGGAAAGGAAAAGGGCCTTTACTACAGGTATAAAAACCAAAGCAGGATACTTGAATAAATAGAAAAATAGTTCTGGGAGAGCTTTTCTACATATCACTTTTCTTGTTAACATAAGCTGTATTTATGATTATGTGGCTAGGAATGCAGCGATTGATGGACTAAAGCTGAGTTCACAAGTTCTGGTCCTCAGCATGCAAAGCACAGTAGGTGTAATCTTGTTATTAGGCCAAAGCAAATGCATGCAGACTTCAGGTGAGTTGGAACACCTAAACAGAATGAAAATAAGTAAAAACTGTAGCTAAAGTGCAAATCTCTTGCTCATAATCTGGCTTTTGTTTCAATGGGGCATGTATAATTAGCATAACATAGCAGTATACAGGTCAGGGCAATGTTTTATTAGTCTAGATCTTTAGCAGAATAGTGGGGTTTTTTCTTTTAAATCACTTCCATCTGTGGGAAATTGAAAGGGGGAGATAGAAGGGCTCTCTGAAAAATAAACATGCTTAGCTGCCCTGCTAATGTTTAACCACCCACCTCTTTCCGTCTGCATTGTTAAAGCCATGCTACTGGAGAGGATGTCCTGATTTTGAGGAGAGTCGAGAGTGAAGGATGGTCCACACCATCGGGCAATCAGGGAGTTAGTCTTCCAGGTTTTTCTTGCAAAGTCCTTCGGGCGAGTATCGCAGGGAGCTGCTGGCTCCTGACTGCAGGCACAATTGCCGTCAGAGTGGTGTGTGTGTGGCGGGGTTTAGCTGGGCAGGGAAAGGAGGAATGCCAGGTGCAGGCACGCAGAGAAGAAGCGAACCGCATTCTCTCAGGAAAAAAAGACGTGTGAAGAAACTGGCTGGCCGCCGGGGCAAGGCTCGGTGCCCCCCGGCAGGGCCGTGCCTGCTCCCCCATGCGGCCACCAGATGGCGCCATTAAGCCGCGCCGGAGCTGGCCCGGGAGCGGCGGGGCGGGGGCGGGCGGCTCTCCCGGGGCGGAGCGAAGCTGGTTGGAGGCGGAGGAGGATACTGCTCTCTGAAGAAGGCGTGGAGAAAGGCTGTGTCTACGGGGCAGAGGGCCGGGATTAGGCAGCCAGCTGCGAGCACTGTCTGGAACAATGAGCAGCGGGACAGCCCGACGTTCGCTGCCTTTGGGGGCTCCAGGCGCTAAGCTCGCTCTCGAGGGCTGCAGGGCTCTAAATGCCGTCTAAGCCCAGAGCTAAAACACAATAATGCCTCTTAGGAGCAGCTTTTCCGCTTTTAAAAAAGTCAGGAGCGTAGGGGTTTAGAAGCTATTCAACTTGTAAGGTGGCAACTGCTGGTGCAAATTTTCCTCTGGGGATGCTGTTGTAATGCGTTTAGTAAACATCGTCTGTGTGCTAGGAAAACTGAGGGTCAGGAAAGCTTTTCTCAGAAACAACTCTCTCAGTATCTCTTATCTGAAGGACATAAGACTAAATCCTAGTATTTCTCTGTATATGGATTTTAATACAGCAAAACCAAGGTGAGACTGCATTTAAAAACTTTTAAAACTTGAGCAAAAGTTATTAATACATTATGCTTTTTAATTATTTATGCTGTTTGTCAACTTTTTGCATTTCATTTATCTCTGTACCATCACCAGAGGGTTTTAGATCAGACATTCAAAAGACTAATATTTTTGCAGATTGTAGGTTAGCTTCTTGTCAGTTTAATTATGCCTGAATAGATGCATACGAATGTGAAATGCTGAATTTGGTCAGGAGTGAATGGCACGTTTTTGGCCAGGAGGGCACATACCATATTTCTGCTTGTGTAAGAGTTTTTAAATGATACAATCTTAGTTTATTAATTTTGCAAAGTAAGTGTAAGACCGAGAAGGATCACCTGGCTCAACAGTTTATTCCATTGGTATCTGGGCTCTGGTCTGGAAAGATAAAAGCTTTATTTTTCCTTTTTGCATCTTTTTCTGGGGGGAATTTGGGGATATGTGTCATTAAAGCATTATTGTAACATCACTTTGCTGCTAAGCTGAAAAACTCCGCAAGGGTATCCATACCTTGCCACTGCTGTGCCCTACTGTGCTTCTGAATGCATCATTTAGCAACTTCTGAGTGATTTGGGCTAGCTCCATTACTGCTCAATGAGAGCAATTCTTCAGCTAATGCATTCACATCAAGAACCGGTCTGAGGATCAAAATGTTCTTGAATGTTCATGTTCTTGTAGCAGCACTATTACCTAGGCACAATAATCTTTCAGCCGAGACCTGAAGAGTATATACTAGTGCTGGTTCCTTAAGATTTGCCCTTAAAGCAAGTGACCACTATAAAATACTTCAAGGTCGACAAGGTGACTTCTGCTGTGTTGCTTTTCAAAAGCATTTGAGAGTCAACAGTCCAGATCTTACAGCTACAAAGTCTTAACAAAGCTGACAAAGAGCATTTGAATACCTTATTCTGTAAGTTCTGACCAATGTAAGAGCTACCTGTTATTACTTAGTAAAAAAAACCTGCAGTTGTTTGATGATACTAATAACAAGTCTTATAAGTGAATATAAAGTTTCTCAGTGTTTACATCCTTGTAGCAGTAATATTTTTCACTTGTGCATCTGTAGTTTTATTTGGAATTGAAAGGCTATATAGGCCATGCAGCTCTCATTATCTACTTTAAGTTTATAAATGCCCTTAAGAAGTGTAAGTTTTCAGAGCCTGAGATTTAAAGGCAGAGCGTCCTTGGGGACATCAAGCATAGCAAAGCATACCTTGTTAGCAAAAGGAATTTACTTAAGGCTAGGTGGATTGCAAGTCCTATCAAAGCTAAAGCAGAGTCGTTTGGCTTATGTTGTGAGGTAGATATCAGTGTTCCTACAGAGGCACCATGAACTGTCGCTCGCTGTCCCCAGCGATGTGCCCGATTCTTCTAGTTCGAGTACCAACAGCCAATGTGCTGTTCCCGATGTTATTTTATGCAGTCATTTTTCATGCATTATGTTTAATGCTCACAAGAGGGTGGTTGTCAGGTTTAACAAAAAGGGTGGTATCTGTACAGCTTGTATTTGGGCAAGCACAGTGTTGGACTGGGAGACTGTAGCAATTGCATAAGGTTTTTTTTTTTAATTGGGTTTTTTGTTACTGTTTCTTAAAGTGAATTGTTTTCAAAATGAGTTACATATTAAACTACATTGGAGGGTTTTACCTCTGAATGATAGATAGATTACCATGGGAAAATGAAAGTTTGTATCTGTTTCACAATTTATCCATTTAAAAAGTTGCATCTGTATTTTGGCTTTAAAACTAAAGAATAAAAACTTCACTGAACTTCACAAAATATTCTATACATACTTCCTGGTAACAGCCTCTTCCCTCATCTGAGCTCAGAGCTCCAAGTGAGCCAGAGAAGGAAATGAACCAAAGCATTATGCTGGTTGACTTGGACCACTCAGTTCTAGAAAGCATCTTCTTCCTTTTGTGCTTGACAAATCTAAACACGGTAACGTCACTGCTAAGCTCTGCTGGACCCAAGTCTGCCATCCTCCTGAGCTGAATTCTGAATCCAGGGATCTGCATCTGGAGAGTTGAGTAGTTTGGGTGCATGGGAGGAGCTATTTTCCTCATGGTGGCTGCAAGACTTTGGGAAGTGCAGTGCTGGCACACCTGAATAGCTGCTGGTGTGTCAGCTCAACCTAGCTCAGTTTAGTTGCTCTGACTGAGCACATGGGTGCTACAATTTAGGTGGTGGTTTGCAGAGCCACATGGTACTTGTAATTTATCCAGTTTCTCATTATTCTTTATAACACAGAGCTGTAACTATATTGATACATATATATGTAGTTAATGAGAGTCAAATAAGCATCAGCTTCAGTATTAGAAGTAGCTATACTCATGTGGCCAGCATCTACCTCCCTGGATGGAGTTTACAAATAATGTTTGTTAGTTACTGTCTTGCACTAGTTATTGTCCAAGAGACAGTAAAGATGTGTAAGGAGCACATGATTGTGGACTCTTGAACCTTTTGGATAGGTGAAGGATTAAGAGGTATTTCTAGACATTATTAACCACTTCAGTGGACAAAAGATACCACACACATGGGAGGTGTCTGTATTTCTTCCCGTCAAGCTCTGTGTATGCCACAATACCATCTCCTGCTACTGCTGGGATTCTGCTTACTCTTCTGCCTACATTTCAAAAGAGGGTACCTGGTACACCTGCATACCCTCTGATTTTTTTCAACATCTGCTGTGTATTTTTCTTTATTAAATGTTTGTATTATCTTTGTGAGCTTGGACAGCTAAGTCTGATTCTTGGGGGAGGCAGAAAGGAATTTGCTGACATTCCTTCAATTTAGTTTTGATCTACTGGTTTAACAGATTGTCTAACTGATGGCAAAAATGAGTAAGCATGTGCTCATGTCTTTCTTGAAGCATCCTGATAGTTCTGTCTAATAACATACAAGAAGGACAGTTGTTTCCTCATGCAGAACTTCAGCATTACACTCAAATGGGTCTAATTTTTTTCTTTTTTTATCCCAATCATGTATGCTTTAATCGAATTAAATTGAATTGAATCTACTTGTTTCCATTTCACTTTTATAGTGCAAGGCTTTCATTTGGACTGACCTGCTCTTTTGTAAAGCACAAGCACGTTTTTGGGAAGAAAACAGGTTTTCTGTGTAGTCTGTGCCACCATGGACTTCTGTTGTCTCTCCTGTTGCTGTGTGAATTGCTAATGAGCTGAGACTCATTCAAGATCTAGCAGGGGAAGTAAGTGAAAGGAAATAATTTACTTCATTAACTGCAGTTTCTGTTTCCTGAAAGGTAATGGAAGAGATAAGAATTCTATCTTTTTAGGAAAAAAAAGTGCAATGGATATGACTTGCCAGAAAAGAAGTTCTGAAACTGGAAAATCTTGCTTAACAGCTGAACATGAAGAGAGAACTGTCAACGTGATAAGAAGGCATATTTCACCTCCAGGGACTTCCTTCCTCAAATGAGTTTTGTCAATAGTTGATTAGGCATTGCAGACAGCCAGGTTTAATCAGTATGAACTAAACCTTGGCTATTCCTTCTTTTCTGGTCTTCTACAGGTTGTGACTTAGGTAGCTCTCAGAATACAGATGCATGTGGTGAGTCTGGACCAACTGCTGCAGAAAAACCTGTCGAGTTCCACATATACTTGTGGCAAAGGCCTATGCCTAGGAGATCTGCCTACTGATTTTATTTTCTTTATCGTGGTATTTCACATTCTTGCTTTTGATAGAAAAAGTGATCTTAAGCATTGGCTAAAATCTATTTTGTGTCTATGTAGATTTTTTTTTTTTTAAGATAAGGTCTAGGTCTTATTTGTTAAGCTGGAATAAAAAAAAAAGCTTGAACCAAAATTGCTCATTTTTCAATGTTAGTTGCTTAACATAGTAAGTGAAGTGATGGAAATGACTCTTAGTGTATTGTGCTCACTTTTGTTATACTCTGTAATGAGATTGTCTTACCAGACTGGGAGAAAGAACTCTGGTTTTGCAGTCTCATTGTTGCAAGTTGGACATTCGATATGTATGGGCAAGATAAAGCAACATAATGTGAACAATGATCCAAGCTGGATCAAGGTCTCCTTGCCATCAGCCTGTATGTCAAAAGTAACATGAGCCAGCTGATAAACAATTTTTTCCTTTTTTTAATTAAAAAGTATTCTTAGTCCATCTCTAATGTTCTCAGTTTGGGCTTTTCGACCCTAGATTTGCTTGTTGCTCTATAAACAGCACCACCCCAAATAAGCAGTCTTTTGCTATATATAATGTCTGAAATTTATCAGTGAATCCTCCATGATGTTTCCTTTAAATACTTAAGTATATTTTTTAAAGTTTTATTTTTTAGTACTGGAATTGAATTATGCAAGAAGATTTCAGAACATATCTTTTTAATATACATCTACAGAAAAACTGTTTATAATTTTGTTTTAGTCTGAGCTTCCATGAAGCAAAAAATAGATATGCTTGTAGTTGGAATTGGCTTTTGTTATGTCTCTTACGGCATTTGCAAGCTGAGATCCTAAGGATGTTCTATTCTTGTAGTTATGCTATTACATTAAAATGAGATAAGCATGCTATAATCACTGCTGCAAAACCATTGTCTGACCTTTCTTTTAAAAGAACTGCCTTGTTAGGACCAGAACTAAATGGTGACTATGCAGCTATAGGAAACAAGGATCACTCTACCTTGTAATTGTACACTGTAGTCAGAAACGGGATGGCAAAAAGTTCAAACTTCAAGATTAGAACCACGCACAGAATAAGAAAGCATTAGGAAGTGCTTTCTGGCTGAGCTTACTTAGCAATGTTGGAAATGCTACAGTAGATGTGACTTTTATTGCCAGGACACTTGCATCAGGTTATCCAAACCTCCTATGAGAAAATCTGAGAAATGTTACTTGAAGGTAATTTCTACATCTCCCCTGTTTTCCTGATAAAAGCAGTTCCCTTTGAAATCAACACAGACTTAAGAGTATGCATCTGAGAGCAGGAGATGGCCTGTAAATTAAAGCTTCAATTGCCTTTGAATGGGGGGGGGGCGGTTTGAGCAAAGTAGTATTGAAGTGATGTCTGTGGTGGTGTGCTGAAAAAGTGTGACACCATCATTCCAGGACAAGCACAAGATATTCAGAGTAAGTCAAGCTTGACTAGCGAGAACTGCGTAGTAAACTCACCGGGGTTCCCAATTATCGAACTATCTCAAACATGAGCAACAAGCGGTTGCAAATACAATGGTTCAAAATTTCTTTTACAATCTCTGAAATTCATAAATACTTGAGGAAAAAAAAAGAGCTCCTTATGTGAACATATGTCCGTAATAAGTTCAGGAGAAGTTCAATAGAAAATTTATTTCTATACTTTTAGTTACAAATTAAGAACTTTTATAATGGTTATAGTGAAGGAGGAATGGCAACTGACAATACAAATGAGAGGAAGATGAGGTAGAGTTAGTGAAGGGCAGAGGAGACAAATGTGCTAAAGCTCAGTTAAAAAAAAAAGTAAGCAGCTCTTTGAAAATGTACTGAAAAATTAAGTAGAGACTAACAGTAGTGCATGGAGGATAACATGTAACTGTGCATTCAAAAAAAGTGTGGAGCGAAAGATCTGTGAAGAAAACTTTATGACATCCTCTTACCTAAAGCTCGAGGTGGCTAATAGCAGATCTGCTTTCCTCTGATCTCTGTGCCTGCTGGAACACCAGGTCTCCCTACTGACACTTGCATGTGGTTTTGCATCTAACACTTGCATGTTGTTTCCTCTGCTGAGAGGAAACAACAGGGAATTGCTCACTTGGATGGGGGATTCCTTATGGGCATTTGTCAGTGTGACACTTGTTTGATGCGTTGAGTCTATATTTGGGCTTATCAGAAGCAGGGTAAAGGCAGGTATACCTATTTTACCTTCTCTTACGGAAAAAACTCACTAAATAGCAGATTAAAGATCTATTCAGTCTCACTTTTCTGTCAGAACTGCAAAGCTAGGTGTTCGCATCCACACAGGAAGTGTGCCCATCATTGCAAATCCACATATAATTCACTGACATGGAAAGTGAGTGGGATCTTATTTGCAAAACTGAAGTTTCCGGTACAAGTTTCGGCCGTTGTGCAGAGCATTGGAACTGCAGAGAGTCTGTGGTGTGCACCAAGCAGTCCCTCACTCTGTTCCACAGCACAATGAGAAATCTCCCAGCTTTGGTGTGTTATGGGTAATAGTGCAAGTCATTGAATTGGACAGTCTCGTGGGGCAAGGTGGCCTTGCCCCAGAATGAGCCAGTGTTTCTGTACTAATACTGTTTTGATATTACTTAATTTTTATACTTGCTTAATTTAGAACATTTAGTTATAATCGGAGATGTATTGCAGTATTCATTCTGTAGCCTATTTCTAACTCTTGGACGCTAGCTCCTTATGAGATCAGGAAAGTACTGTGCTCCCAGGCTTTTTTCTACTGCTGGAATTAAGTAGGATTGTTAAAAGGCTTTGTTACCTGAACTCTAACTGGTAAATGTATCTATTTAAATGTTCATTACAGATCTACAGCAAACAGCTTAAATATGCGGGGAGGGGAACCACTTAGTTTCAAACTCAGGCTCTGTGCTTTTGAGGTCAAGGCTTTGTGCATATATCTCTAAGTGTAAATCCTTCTCTGGTTTCTCCTTTATTCATTCTTCCCCTTCCCTCACTGGAATAACTTATGCTTCTGGAATAAGTATTCTGAAAAACAACTGCGTGGGAGTTTTGTGGTCACTTGAAAGCCAATTTCAAAATGGTTTTTGCAAAGCTTTTTCTTGTGCAGTGTAGTATTCCATCAATTTTAATAACACGGACTAGACTTGCTTCAATTTCACAGAAAAAGAAAGCTACCAGATCCTGGAGGATTGTTTGTAACTACAGTATTTCAGTAAGTTTTCCGAAGCAGAACAAAGCCAATAGTTTTACCAGTTACTCTTGTAATACAATGACTCCCATGTAAAGCCTCCACAACACTTTGAACAGAGTTCTCTCTTCACATTTTATTTACTCTTAGTTACCACAGGAAAAGAAAGAACAAAAAAGGAACACAGGCCTTGTCCCTCCTGGTAAGCAAAGTGTGCTTCTCTTAAGTCATCTGCCAGAAGGTTGCACTGAGCTACACAGTTCATACACTAAGTGTTACTCAGCTTGGAAGGGACCTTGGGAGCTCTCTAGTCCAACCTCTGGCTCAAAGCAGGGCCGGTTGTGAGCTTTGAGTGATTTACTAAGGTGTTTATCCCATGGGACCTTGGAAGGGGATGGAGACTAAACAGCTTGTCTGGGGAAACTGCTTCACTGCTTGGCCATCTTCACAATGGAAAGGTTTTCCTTTGGTAGTGTCAGAACCTCCCTTGATTTAATTTAAGACCACTGCCTCTTGACCTGCTGTGTAACTCCGTTAAAAGAGCCTTATTCAATTGTTTCGGAATGTTGTCAAGCAGCCTTACCTGGCCATTTTACTTTGCAGGTATTGGCTGCCACTGGGTGCTTTCCCCACTCCATGACCTCCTTTTTATTCATTCTGAACTGACCCAGTCCTCTCATCCTCTCCTAACAGGACATTTGCTCTAGCTTTCTGACCCTCTTGGTGGCATGATACCACAACAACAGTGATTGCTGGAGATGGGCTTTTTCTCTAAGCCAGCCTACTGGCAGGGAGGAAACTTCCAATTGTTTGTATCAAGACTTAATCTCTCTTGTCTTTCTGTAAGAATGGTGCAGTAAGATACCAGGTCTGCCTCTAGTGCTGGGCTTACCTTGATTTATGAGTTACTTTGTTGAGCACAGTCTGCTTCAGTTTGGAAGTCCCTGACTCTGGCCTATAGTGGGAGTATTTTGCTGTCTATGAAGAGCCCTTGTGGCTCTGATCTGAGGGGAGCTTGTGAGGGCAGGAGGGTACAGCCTGTCTAGAGTGTGGCCTTAAATCTTGACTGGAAAGTGATGAAATGCAATTCAAATCAGAGCCTAATTCATGCTATCATAGTGCTGCTCTGTCGGTAGAGTCAAAAGAATATAACTGACCTCTGGAAAAACAGCGGCTAAAGACAAACCTATGGTTTCACCTTCCGTTCTTCTGAGATGCTTGAGGCTCTCCCTGATGAAGGTGAGTCATGTGGCAGTCTTTGTGTTTGAGGGAACAAAAATCCATGCCCTGGAAGCAACTCCTTCTGTTTGATACAGCTGTTGCTGCTGGGATTTCTCAGCCCAGCGCGGAGCTCATGCCTCAGGGAGAGGCGGGTTCTCTGCCGGGCTGGCATGGCAGCAGGGGATGCGGGTAGCCTTGCTGTTCACAGGGAAGCACACCCTGTCAGAAACTTCTCCTCAGAACACGTGCTGGGTAATGAACCAGCAATGCCTTAACACTGGTGCTGGATTTGGAGACTTTTTGGTGTCAGATTGCCAAGTTATAATATCCATGTAGTAAGTGTGCTGGGACTTGGGATTGATTTGCATTACAATTTTGTTACTTTCCTCCTTTCCTCTTCATAAACAATACTTTGCTAATTGCTTGCTATTTTTTTAATCATGATTTTTTTGCTCTTCTATATCCCACTTTTCTTCCTGTAGGTTTTTCTTCAAGCCTGCATGCTGTCCCGTTTTCCCCGACGGGCCTTGCTGGAAGGTGAGGCTCTGTGTGAAGGTGGGCAAGCTGTGAGGAGGGAAACGGCCGTCTCTCACCGGGGATTCGGCTTTCGGCTGCAAACAGCGAAATGGGAGTCCCGAAAACTCCTGGATTTGCCTCCTCTAACGAAACACCGCGGGTTTAACACCTTGCTCCCGTAATCCCTTGCTTCACGCCTGCTCGCAGGGGCGGGCCGGGCCGGGGGCGCCTCGCCGGGGCTGGCGGGGAGGAGGAGGAGGGCGGGCGAGGCGGGCTGCCAGCCAGGCAGCGCCTCTGTGGTGCGGCCCGGCGGGCGGGCGCTACCGGCAGGCGGCGCTGCAGCCGCCTGCGCCACTCTCGGCTCTTCTCGGAGCTGCGCTGCGAGGAGCCCCCGTGTGTCCGCCATATTGGCGCCCGCGCCGCAGCCACTGCGCGTTGTTCCTCCATCTCCTACCGGCGCGGCCGAGCGGAGCCCAGCGGGGGAGGGGACGTCGGCGTCGCCGGGCGGGAATCGGGGCGAGAAGGCCGCGAGCTGCCGGGAGGAGACGGAAACGAGCGGGGCCCGCGTCCCTCCGCGCCCGCCCCCTGCGCCACCCGCCATGGCGAGAAGGCCCGGCGGCCCCTGAGCGAGGCGCACACACAGACCGAGACTAGCCCCCTCCCGGCCGCGGCCTGGCCCGGCCGCCATCAGCGGAGAAAAGCCGCCCGGCTCCCGCCTCCGCCGCGACATGGAGGCCGTGAAAGCCTTTAACAGCGAGGTGTGTAAGCGCCCCCTCCCCCCCTTTCCCCTCGGGGTCGGGGAGCGGGCGGGGCCCTGGGCCCCGGCGCCTTCCCTGCCCCCTCCCGCTGCGCGCCTCACCGCGGGGAGGGGGCGGGAACCGGGGGGGGGGCCTGGGCTCGGTGGGGGGGCCGGGGTGAGGGAATGCTCCCACAGCAGCCCGGGGCTCCCCGCCACCCCCGTTGTCGGGCGGGAGCGGGCCGCTGTCGCCGTCCCTGGGAAACGGGAGTGGGGAGAAGGTAGTGGCGACACCCCCCCCTCCCCGCTCCTCCTTCCGCCGTGAGGCTGGGGGAGACTGAATGGAGAAGAATAGATGTGGTGGCGGGCTGAGGGGAGAGCGGGAGAAGGCCTCTTTCCTGCGCCTGGCCTGTGGTGGGGAGGGTGATGCCCGGCCAACTTCACGCAGCCACCGGAGGCGGCTGCGCGGCGAGTCCGGGGGGGTTTCCTGGATCGCCAGGCGCGGAGTCCATGGCCTTCCCCGCGTCCCTCAACCTCTTCTGCCACCCTCTTCCTCCTCGCCAGCGCGCACTTTTAACACCTCGTGGAGCTGTGTTTTAAATCCGGGGATGGGAATACAAAGGCCTGGAGGCTCATCTCCGTGTTTGAGAGTAGTGTATTTGCTGTGGTGAGGATGGAAGCAGACTTCCCGATGTGCTGCAGGGAGCTTAGGTCCTACACCAAAGCGCTGTGCTGAGAGTGGGCTACGACACCCACAGACACACGCTTACCGGCCCAGATACTGATACAGTACCTGGCTTCTCTTTTGTGTTGGTTGTTAACGTTTATTTTATTGCAAGATAGTTCTTGTAGCAAGTCCACTTTGTTCCTCTTCATTGCGAGAGTTTGTATCATTTATATTTTGAAGTTACTGTAAAAGCAAGGGAAATAAATACGTATTTTCTTTATAAGAAGTCATACGACATAAAAAGAATACTTCTATCAATTGTAGAAAGCATCAGCTCTGGTTACAATGTAACAGACTGGTCACATAGTGGAGCTCCGGGTTGCCCTCTTGCTACCCACAGTGGGGGTGTAGTACGGTTTTAATGATTTTAAGTAATACAGTGATCGTTTGGGTTTTTTAAATGTTAATTTGATTTGTAGTGGAACAGTGTGCCAAGCATGTTGTTTCTACAAGCCTCAATAAGATAGGTTTTCTAAATGGGCAGGTACTTTATAATACCTCAGGAGCAGTTGAACAGCTGGGTCTGATGTGTAATTCTAGGTGTTGCACTTTATGCAATTTGGTTTCTTAAGTAGAAGAAATCACATTGTGACTGCTGGAAGAAAAATGAAAACTAGAATTTTTTTTTTCCTATTTTATTATTTAAATGGCTCATGTGCCATATTGTTAATTGGGGAAAAGGAAGAGTCTAGTCACAAGAACAGAAGCACATAAGTAGATTAGTACCTTTTTCTTGTATATACCTACTAGTGGGAGCAAAGGTCTTCCCTATCATATTGAAAAACATGGCTGACTTGCTGAGCACTCAGGTATAAGTACTGTAAAAATTATTAACTGTGAAGACTTAATGTGAGAACTGTACTGAAGAGAAGAGCTTGACAATATGCCTTAAATATTCTAAATGCTTGAAAACCAATAAACTTTGGGTTTTTGGAAAAGAAAATGCACAAGACCAGGCAATGACATTTTAACCAACTTATCTCCTGTGGTTTAAATAGACAGCATCTATGAACAGACTTGGGTTTATGACTTATCTTTCAGTTTTGTTTTAACCCGTGACTCTGTATTTGAATGCTGGACCACCTGATGGGAAGGTTTTAAAGATGCTATGGCTAAACCCCTGATCCTAGAAGTAAATGGTACAAGACTTGCTATATTTGAGGAATCCTACGCGCCATGGCTAGCCAGTCTAACACCTCTGTACCCAGTGCAGAACTTGACTTTAACTTAGTTTTCCATCATTGTCTCTGGTCTAACTGATCTATACACATTTTGCATTTTAGAACTGTGAAATGATTAATAAGGTAGCTGAAGTGTATGAGTCGGTAGGTTGTAGCTTATGCTATACTTAAATGCTTTTGATTAACTTAAGAAGTATTTGTACTTCACTTCTAAAAAGCCTTTTCTTTGTGTATATTATGTTTTAAGGTCATGTTATACTCCAGAAATGACATCAGAGTTCTATTCTAGAGATTTTTGGCTTAAAATAGATGTAAACTAAATTTAGCAGCAGATGGGATAGACTAAATTATACAAAAACTTTTACCATATTTTCTCTTACACAGTTTGCATTCAGTTAATTTTGCAACAGTTTATTTAACTTAGCTGTGAAATCCAGGTGATGTTTTAGAAAGAACATTCCAAATACGTTTAAACACTTAAGTCTGCAGGTTGGGTACTTCTGGGGTTTTTTGTTTGTTTGTAAATGAAGGAGTTGTGTTTGGATTCTGTAATGAACCCAATATATTTTGATTCCTCTATCCAAAATAAAGGCAGCTGTCCATCTAGGTAGTATAGCTTACTTCAAATGTGTGTGTGAGCTGAGCACTGTCTTGTATTACAGCTATCCTATATGACAGTCAGAATTTAAGTGAATAACGTCGTCTTGTCGTTAATTTGATTAGAAAGAAATATCTCAAGTTTATTTAAACTCTGACTACTGGAAATAATGTCGGCTGTTGCAGAAAGCTGTTCAATGTCTAGCGATGATACATGGCATTGTCAGTGCTGTACCTAATCGCATAGATAAAATTAGCCCTAACATTAAAGTCTTAGGAAAGATAAATTTAAAGATGAGAAATAATCACACTCCTAAATAAAACATGCTTAGTATTGTTTAATGTAGTGTTTAATGTTTTATTATTTGATTATAACTGCTTGGCAACTGAAAAATAGATTATAGAACTGGCTTAGTATACCATTGAGTTAATTGACAATGTTTTATACCACACAGTTTATCATCTGCTACAGTCAACATCATGAAGGCTAATCATTGCAGAATAGTTTTCCTCCAGGTCTCAGTTCAGGCCCTGAGTATTTTTCTGAAACGCACAACATCAAAGTCAAGAACAGGTCTTAACAGAAGAAAATGACCAAAATGTTTCAAATTCTTTAGCTTAAAAAAAATCTGAAAACATATCTAGTTGTAGAACTTACATTGTTGAATCCAGTGAATGGTAATTGTTAGCATGTGGGAACTACAAATTTGAGCTGAAATGTAGTGGAAGAATTACAGTTCTTGTAATTGTCAGACAACACAATATATTATGATATTGGAGAGGCAGTTGTGAAAAGGAAAACTGTATATTTAAGAGAAAAAAGAATAAAGCAAAGCTTCTCCCTTGAAACCCAGGAATGAGAAAGTCATGCGTTGCCTGATTCCTTTAAGAAATGCCATGTTCATTTGAGCATGTTTTGTATAAAAAGTTTAATTCCTCTTCTCTGTACAATTGGGTGCTGATCTTTTAATATACAAGGGAATTGCATGGAAGACTAACTGTCATCAAGAAGACATGGAATATGCTCCATCTTAGTGTTTCAAGATGAGGGAGCACATAAAGTGCTGAAAGATTAAGGTAGTGATTAGTTTGCTTAAAGAGCAATGTGGGTTCCTGTGCATTTTGTCTTGTTAATCTAAATGTCTTCTAGGGTGTATCACAATTAAAACTTCCACAACATTGCTAGGCTGGTGTTCAGCTGTTTGTGACAATGAAAGTCATTGTCCTCATATAGCTTATCATAAAGTGGAGTCACAGTGAGCTTTTAGTGTGCAGAATAGTTGAGAACCATGATAAGAAGCGATATAAAGAGTGATCATCTCTACTTTTGGATTAACTCGTTCTTCTGAAATCGGTCTATGCTAGGAATGTAACAGTCACTGATTATTTACTGGCAATGCTGTTGTCTATATACTATATTTGCACTTTGTTGTCTGTTGGGCGCCTTTATCATGATGTTTCTTTAGAAGCTATGTTCTAAGTGGCAGTGGGGAACAGTTCAGTCGACTACAATTTCAGAAATACAACCCTTGGAAAGAACCCATGTTTTAATTTTACTGAACATTGGAGTATTGGTGCACAAAAGCACAGAAGTGCGAAACAAATAGTCTGTTTTAGACTACTTTATTTAAATGGAATATTCTAAGTCACAGAGACAGCTTTTTAACTAAAGAATGCCAGTTGATGCTAAAAAAAGCTAAGTAGTATGCCTCATGAAGATGCTAAATAGAGATTGATGCTGAATAGCTGGGGAGGGTGAAGAAAGGATGCTCTTTGAGATGAGGAACCAGGGCTTTGATTGGTGCAAGCAGTGAAACTAGCAGTTACGAACGAGGAACAGTGAAAGGGCATGTAAACTTACTCCTTAGCAAGATACTTTTCTTAGGTTCTGCTGCGTGTTTCACAGTGGCTGAAGCACTTGAAACATCTGCAGAGCTTTTTTCCTAGCGTATGAGAAAATGACAAAAATGGTGTGTGTTTCCTCTTCTCTTTCACTTTATCAGTCATGAAAAAGTGCAACCTTCTTTCATACCTTCTGCTGTTTTGAAGAATTCGGCAACTATGATACATTTGAAGGTTTTTTTCTTTTTTTGTTTATTTCATGCTGCATTTATGGTCTGATATTCATAAATTTTGCTGTAGCAAATGGGGATGAAAGCTTTTGCTTTGCCTCTATTTTTCAGAAGAAAAAGCGAACTCAGTAATATTTGCATGTACGTGTGCATGCACATGCATCTGAAAAGTTGTCTGATTTCATTCTTAACCTCTGAGGTGGCAGGAAAAAAGGTCTTCAGTTTTATTTTGCTCTATAATCCCATAGTGCTCCTTAGAGAAAAAACATTGAGTCTTTATAAACTGCATGAATTACCTTAAGATACAGCAAAATATATGTAAGAATTTGTTAATTTTCCTTTTGCTGCCTGGAACATTAAGAGCAGTATCAGTGAAATGTAAATATTTCACTCTGTTGCATCCCAGCAAGAGTTGAACTTTGCTGGCTTCAACTATTTGCTTTTTGTTAAAAGGGCATAGGGAAAGAAAGACCTTTTCTCTTCAAGATACAGTAAATATTAAATTGATGTTCACCTGATTAAATGTCTCCATGTGTGCTGAATAAATATTTACAGTTTTAATACCACATTTTCAAAGACTGCTCTGGCCTTACTTTTTTGCCTTCCTCAGATTTTTGACTTCTGGCCTTGTAAAGACATGATTGTTCAAGGCTTTGTTAAAGGCCCAAAATGTTAGGGTTTTTTTTGTGCATATCTTGCTCAAGGATCTAATTTCTTATGTCAAGTAGTATAGGACAGACATTGATTATTTTTCTGCCTTCAATACATGCACTTCACATTTCTTCTTAAACTGTGATCTAGATTAGATCCCTATGAGCCTGGGAGGGCAATGAAGATCTCCAGATTCTGCTAACACTCTTGTGTTGTAATTGGATAGTTACAAGTATGAATATTGATCCTGTTTGCTACTCGTTTAGAGAGCAGTGAACCATTTTGTAGTTTTAAACAAATGCACTTCTGAACTCTGATTTCAGATCCTTTTATTTTCACCTGCTCACTAATCCCATGCCTAGGGCTACAATCTTTGGCAAAGTAACTTGAAATTATCTTAACGGGTCTTAGTTGAGTGTGCCACCAGCAGTCTGTTTTCCTGTGGCAGTTTGTAAAAGTGGAGTCTAGTAATCTGAATGGCTTTCTTACAGAAAAAAAAATTCAGAACAAAAGTACCTGCTAAAGTACGTCTTAAAATACAGTCTAGACACCTGATGACTTTCATGAGGATTTTTTTCACTTAGGAGGAGGCCCACCTTTTTTCTTGTTTGGTCTATCATTCTACCTCTGGACAGCCACTAAGAAATTTATCCCGAGTGGCTGATTCGGCCCTGGTGAGAGCCCGTGTTCCTGGCCTCAGCAGCTGCTGGTGTAACTCCATCATGAGGCCTGGGACAGTGGTATGTAATTGCCTGTTCACAATCGTCTGTGCATCCAGAGTTCAGTGAGCTTGGCTTTGAACTCTCAAACAATTATAAACAATAAACAATAAACATTCCTTGTTCCTGTATCAGAACTTTTAATGAATTCCATGTGCATTTTCTTTCCTCCCTTCCTTTGCATTTTCTTTCCTCCCTTCCCTTGCATTTTCTTTCCTCCCTTCCCTTGCATTTTCTTTCCTCCCTTCCCTTGCATTTCTTCACTTCTTTGGAGCTGCTTCTCTGCAGTCCGTCTTGGGGAGCACTGACAGCAGCAGCAGTTAGCTGGGTAATCTTACTAACTTTGTTCAGCAGCTTCTTGTACACTCTGGGGTACGTGTTCTTTAAGAGAAAAGAAGGTTCTTTAGATACTGGTGTACTAGTTCTTGTCTTCACCTGTCCTTGCCAGTTGTACTGACCAAAAGGAGACATTTTTTTAAAAATAGAATTTAAAGAGGAATTATTAAAATTTGGAGGACTTAAGAGGAAAGAAGTGCATTGCCACCATGACCTGTCAGATTTATACCCACTATAAATGTGTATTTCTTGTAGAAGTCTGCTCTTCATGCTGCTATACATTTGGTAAGTGAGCTGCCAGTTGTACAAAAATGGCACCTATGGATATAAAACAATTTATCATTTTCTTTCCACTTTTTTCCAAGAGTTTGCTGACAAGAGATTACCTGGTTTTACTGGGTACAGTTTTTGATCGTATGAGATTTTTTTTTTTAGAATTCCAAATGAATAATACTGGATAGCTGTCTTTTGTCCTAGCTTTGTAATTATACAAGCAGGTAGCTGATGGGCATTTTTTGGATGCTTTTTCATTCAGAAATATAATGCTTGTGTTTAACATAATAAGCCTTACCTTCCACATATGTATTTTGACACCTTTGTTACTGTGTTTATTGTTGTTGGTTTTTGAGGTTTGGCAGAGAGTGCTCTGGTTCCCGTTTATGATGAGGGCCCAGAGGAAGATGTTCAAAAGCAGAAGGGCAGAGTTGATATCCAGGAGGCAGCAGTAGCAAGGAATGGTGGCTTGGGTGGGTGATGGCTGAGCAGTAAAACTGTAGGATAGCAACAGCTGAGAGATTGAAGGCATCTATTTTGGTAGCCTTGAGCTTGTTTGTTGTGAAGTTCTGTCTTATAACATTAGTTTTGAAAGATGGGAGTAAATATTCTTTTATAAACATTGATGACAGCTGTGCAAGATGTTTTATGCAAGGCAATGAACAGTGGTCTTACGTGTTTGAATTGGCATTTGTAATTGAAATAGCATGTGTTTGTGGGAGAGAGATTTCAGAAGATCCATCTTACGGTGTTGCTTGGCCTAGGTTCAGTGTTTCCACATACTCATTTGGAGTTGAGTGGTAAGGGTTTCCTTGGGTTTTTGTTTTGTTTGTTTTCTGTTTTTGGTATTTATTAGTTTCTTTCAAAAACTGAAGTAGATTAATTATGTGCATCCGTTGTTTTCCATCCCTATTAGTATATAGCTCATTTTTCATTTAAAGTAGTACAAATTATTGTAAATTGCAGCTCACTATATAAAACTGTTGGTTTAAAAATCTTGGCCTCATTGGCATAACTTTATGGAGCTCTCTTGATGGATAATTTAGAAATTATGACAATAGATGAAAATACAAATCTAATATTTTGATATTGATGTGATTACAGTTTTAAAAAGTGAAATAATTATACTTATAAATGTCTTTAGATTTTCCAGAGGTTAAGTCCAAAGAGCTTAGAATGTATTAACCAGATAGTTGGAAGCCTGTGGAAAGATCTAATCGGATGAAGTTTCTCCTATGCAAAACAAACAAAACCAAAGCTGGTTCACATGAAAAGGAAGAGGTTATTCTCTGAATCTGCTCTAAATTACAGCTTCAGATAACGTGTTGATCTTCATAGCTTGGTGACCAGATATGCAATAGTCTGCCCTGCTTCTTAATTTTTAAGAAAAGTGGAACACTTAACAGGAAGGGAGGAACATTTATATAACAAATATATCGGTTGGAGAAATCCAACCCACTATAAACTATGACTACAAGAGATGTTAAATTGTTAAGTTTCATCGTGAATGCAGGGAATTTAAAAACATAACTGAGGAGAAAACATTTTGAAATCGGTAAGACAAGACAGCTTTTGTTGTGAGCCCTAAAAAGAGTTGGCAGAGAAAATGTGTGAGTCTTTGATTTTCATAATGTTTAGGATCTGTGCCTATATTTAATATCTCACCGTTGTAGAGGTGTGATTGTATTTAGGCTTCTCTAAGACATTTAATTCCATACTGTGCCATGCTTTACCAAACCAGTGCATTGCAACAAGAACAAAGGGATTCTTCTCCAGCACAGGCAGCCCACAAGCTTGCCTCTGAAAATCCACAGACTGACGTGGTGCCTGCAGCTGATCTATTTCCCTGTTGGTGATTTAGAATTAGCTATAAAATAATGATAAAATGTTAATGATGGAAATTAACCATGTGGAAGGAACACTGAGAAAATTGCCAAAAGTAAAATAGCCCTGTTATATTCCTTGTTTACTTATGTGATATGCTTTCAGAGATCAGCTGGACTTACTGATCAGTCTTTCCTTTCTGTTGTTGGGAGTTTGGGCACTAGTAAAGTGCTCAGTCTTGCCTACCTATTTTATGCGGTCCATTTAGGTTTTTCTAAGCTTTTTGTTCCCATGCAGTAGACATCCTAAGTTACTATGAAAAGGGGAGTTATATTTTATGGCTTGTAAAGGGCTAGGGGCAAACTAAGTATGTTCTAGAGGCTATTCTGAACTAAACATCTGTTTCCTAGTTGCATGCAATTCAGGAGACTAGACTTCAATCCAGGTGCTTTCTTTAAATTCCAGTTTTGCATTCATAGTCTATTCATAGTCTACTCGTAGTCATATTTATAGTTGAAAGCAGGCTGTACCAACCAAACTTTCTTTGAAAGTAGTAATGAAAAGGGTTTAGAGGAAGTTGTGAATGGACTGTAATATGCTTTTTGGCTCAGGTATATGAAAACTAAATGGGATTTTGTCATTCTATCTCAAATTGTTCAGGTTCCCTAAATTTGAAAGTCATAATTGTGCATTGTCAAAATGAAAAGGATAGGAGGACTTGAGCAAAGGCACAGTGATGGTAACAGCTGACTTCTTCATATGCTGAAATGTGGTGGGCTAGAGAGACTCCTGTATTACTTTAATTTAAACCACATCATGCACTTTCAGTGTTTAAAAACTATTGTATTAAGGTAGTTGCTGTTGAGTTGCAACCCTCTCTTGTTCTGTGCTTTTTTAATTGATTTTGGCAACTGGTATTACTGAAAAACCAGAACTTTTCATTGTTTTCCCTCCGAACTGAAATACCTTATGCAGTGGAGCATCTGCCATTCTGCTCATCCTATATGCACGTCTTTGGTATTTATTTTAACATATCTGTGCAGTGCAGAGAGCAACAAGGTACCGATTTGGTTTAAATAACATTTCTCTGGTCCTAGGCACCATCAAGGGAAAATCCTATTCACTGAGGGACAGGCTCATGTAATTTAAGTCCTAGAGATTAAATTTCAGGAGAGTGTGTAAAAATGCAACATAATAGAAATCTATTGATTTTTGTCCTTTTTTAAAAAAAAAAAAAACAAAAAACCACTAACTGACAATATTCTTTTCTTATTCTTTGCAGTGTGGTGATATAAATATTTGGTAAGCAATTCAGTGACTATTTCTGTATATACAATTGGATTTGATTTATTTTAATGCTGTTGAAAATGTGAAATGAATTAACCTAATTTGTTAAGGTAATATGTATTGGGTTTGACTTCTAAGTATTTATTTTGTCTTTGCACATTGAAATTGCAGACACTTGTTATTATATATGATGTCTGGTTAGTGTTGTGTTCTGGTAGCAGCCAGAGAAAACTGTAAAAAATATTTCAGTAGAGAAATGTGTAATTGGTGTCCCTGACACTGCTTCTGATTGTAATCTCATCCTTCAAGATTGGTCTGAGTTCTAGAGTATCAGTGTCAAAATGTTTATTCCCTTAGTTGCTGCAACAGTGTGATGTAACAGTATTCATATAGATGAATATCTGTCCCTTTGGGTCACATGAGACCAGAGATGTTCATGCCTTCTAGTGGTGAAATTAGTCTTCTATGAAAAATAATTTCCTAGCCGCTCTTCGCTTGCCTTTCCAAGATGTGGCCAGAGGTATGAAAAAGGATATCTTACTTATGAAGCTGTATTTTAATAAAGTTAGTACTTTGTTTTAATTTTTATTCAAAAATTTTGATAGGGACGCTGTTGTCTGACTCTCTTGCCTGTTGAATAAGAGTGGTGAAAGATCCCAGACTTAAGCACTGGCCTTTGTAGAAACGTTGTGTGCCATTGCCTTCCATGGAGATGTAGGAACTTACTCTGTAGGCAACTGACCATCCACAGAGGGTGTACACCAGTTCATGCGCATGCTGCCTGTTCTTCACTTGAGAAACTTTAGACCATTGCTTAGCATTGGGTCGTATACTAACATGTAAAATAGAGCTGTTTACAATAGAATTAACTTTTTTTGGCAGACATTTACAATAGAAATAACATTTTAAGTGGTTTCTGAATTACAGCTGTAATGATAAAAATATTGTTTGCATTACTGAACAATCAAAATTTGAAGTACGCTGATGAATTTCCAGACTCTCAGTAATCCTTCTTCTGAAGACTACTTTTCTTAACAGAATTAAAGAAAAAATACGAACAGAAATTCAATGCTTTTATATATAGCATCAGCCTCACTTGGCTTTCCCCTATTCCCAATGTATAATTTATATAGCTCATTAAATCTTTGAGCAAGCCCATTTTTTTTCCCCCAAAGTTTGGAAATAGGACTTAGTTTATTTAAAATTATGTTGGGGAAAGGGAGTATAAACAATGCTGTTAAGCCTAACTTTTATGTACACTGGAATATTGCCTTTTACCTAGTTTTTTAGCTCTCAACACTATTGCCTTTTCCTGCACAAATCATGACATTGTTACATCAGATAGAGGAAAATACAAAGTTGTAACTGTAATTGGCTTTATTTGCCAGCCCGGTCCTTTCTTGGATATGATACTTAAATGTGCAATTATGTGGTAAATCTGTGTAACTTGTTATATTTGGAACCTGTTACTGCTGAAGGAGATGCATGAGGAAATGATGGTCTTTTTGTTGTCCAAGAAGTGAATACAAAATCCCTGTGAGGACAGTTCCCCGCCTATTTTGAGATAATATTGGCTGACTACAATGGAGAGGGTCGTATGGAATAAACACTTGTTTTAAGATATGATACTAAAAACTGAGTCTTAAGGTTTTTTCGTGGTGTGGTTTTTTTTTTTTTTTTAGAAATGTAAGAACAGAAAAGATACCTCAATTGGAAGTGATGAGATGTAGCAGAATTTGAATTTATTTGAAACAATACACAAGTTAGTATCATAAAATGAGGAAGAATTGGTGTGACTTTTATGAAAAAAAAATGTCATGTATGTTGTGAGAGTTCTTTGAATTAGCAAGCCCATGGATGGGGAAGAACTGGGTGATATTACTTGAATTCCAAAAAGTAGTTGGGAAGATCCATCCCCAGAAGTCTGAAACCAAGTTGAATTGCCATGGAGAGTGCATTCTTACATTGATAGATGACTGCGAAAAGGGGAGATGGGGGGAAACTTCATGTGTAGATGAGAGAATCTTATGTGGGTTTGTGCTGGGAATCCATGCATTTCAGTGTATTCATTAATGCTGTGGAAAAGACCTGGAATAATGAGACAAAAACGTTTGTTGACAGTATAAAGTTGTTCAGGAGCTGATAGTGAAGGGCTAGCCATGAAGGATTGCAAAAGGACATTGCTGTACTGACTGTTAGATGGCACCCTGCAATTTCATCAAGTTAAATATGGTGATGAGGCTGGGGACATAGTATGATAAAGACAACCCTAGCTTTATGTACTCAGTGATGGGCACTGAAATTATGTCATTTGGTAATTAATAAGATCTTGCTACTGAAATGAAAATGCCTGTTCAGAGTTCAGCAGTAGTCATAGAAATCTGAATCCTGGAAATTAAGAAAGAAATGGAGACTCGTTATACTGCTATTATATCTTTACCTTATACCATGTGCAGTCCAGTTTGCACATCACAGAACCATGTTGGCAGAACTGCATGTACAGAGAGGAGCAGAAAGGACAGTCAAAGGAATGAAACAGGTCTCTATGAGAAATTACTAAATATTAATACTTCAGTCTAGAACAAAGATGACTGGAAGATGATGAGATACAGGTCTGTAGTACTGGTAACATAGAAGAGGTAAATAACTTTTTTTTCCCAGTGCAGAAGCTAGATAAACCCAGTGTCACTGGTGAGCACAGGTTCAAATCAAGGAAAAGAAGTTTCTTTGCACAGGTTTTGAGAAAATGATGTGTCTTTACCAAAAGATGTTTGACATGCTAAAGATTTTCATGTATTAAAAAATAAGTAAGTTTGAATACCGTAAGTAGAGGGAATTCAGGGATTTTATGAAAAAGATCGGTTGGTGCTGGCTCAGAAATCACTGTGCTGTGGGTTGCAGGTGTCTAAAATAATATGCAGAGAAAGTATCACTGAAAGGGCAACTCTGTATTGCCTTCTGAAAACATCTACTATTGAACACTGTTTCCTTTTAGTTTCCTGTGACCTAGTGCTAGGCATCAGTAAATAACATTCTTTCTACCATGCCCCTAGCTCAAAGACAAGGAGGGGGGTTAAGGAGAGAAAAAAAAAAACAGAGGAAAAGAAATGGTGAAAATAAATTAATACATGAAGGTAGAAAGGTGTTAAGAATAAAAGCAGTTTAAAAAGAGGGAACCGGAGAGTGACAGAGAAAAGCAGACCTGATAGCAATGATCACTCCTTGGTGGCGTCCAAGTAGGAGTGGGTGCCCCTTGCTGATGCTCAGCCTAGAGGCATGATTAGACAGGGAGCTTGAAACAGTTGCCAGGTCTCTCTTGTCAAACTTCCTGCTCTTCCTGGCACTTGAAATTGCCAAGCTGAACAGGGTTGGGTAAAGTTTGACAAGAACCCCAAGACTTGGTAAGGCTTTGGATGTGGAGGGTAAATAAAAAAGGGAGTGTATATGCAACTTCAGGAGATTCTGAAGGAGCTGGAAAAGGAATCTAGCGTGTTTGATATGATATGGTGAGAGGGTCTTCCTCTCACCATGGAAGGGGCATTAGTCAGGATCCCATGAGCACACCTGTCTCTGTGCCTCAAGTCCTCCACTGAGAATTTTCCAGCTTACATTCCTGTTAAGCAGTAGACTTGGTTAACAATATAAGCTACCACACTGGGGATTTTTTTACCTTCCTATGCCGTAAGTCATGCTGCAGAATGTTTTGGTGTGACACAAGGCCAACGAGATGGAGTGAAGCACAGTTGGATAGGGATGTTTTTTGAGGCATGATTTCAAGGTGAACTCGTTACCTGCTACAGACCATACTAAAGAGATTTAAGGAGGAATTACCAATAGTTTTGGAGATGTGATGCAGGTTTGACCCTCTGTGTCTCACAGTTATATTTCTGTACAGTTGTGTTAGTATAAGAACTTGTAAAATACCAAAAGTTAGTTTTACAACTCAATAACAGAGTGGGTTTAGAGATAGTCTTATAAAACCAGAACAAAACCCCACCCTTAAAACTACCTATTACTTTGATCATCTTGAAAACTGTTTGTCTAATAAACTGTTACGTGATTACGTGACCATTTGCCTGGCATCCGATTCTTACTTTGCAAGATCGTTACCCTGGGAATTGCTTTCATTGAGACAGATTAGGATTTGGTCTATCTTTGTGAACTCATTTTTTCTGTGAAGTGCCATTCAGATACAAACCTTCTCTTTAATGATTTCCTGTGATTTATATTCAAGTGTTTAATCAAACATACTTCTTTCAAAGGTTTACTGATTGTGTCCAACCTAACTATCAAAATGATGATGTGTGTAGGGCATGGCTGGATGGAATCGTCGTACAGCAAAACAGTAAAACAACTTCCCCCCACACAAATTCACTGCAAATTGATCTGGTGATTTCTTTAGCTGTAAGTGGGTTGGGAAGATTAATGTTCGTTTGTATTTTATATTTTCCAGTATTGTTTGCAATGTGTTTGGAGCTGAGCTTTTTCCGTCATCTAGAATACTTGAGATAAGCAGTTCAGAGTCTTGTTCTCGGCTTTCTAGAACAGACTGATAGAACATTAAATTTTCATTGACATTGCAATGAATAAATTGCTGCTATTAAGTGTGCTGAGTTGAAAAATCACTGACACTTTTTACAGTAACTTGAAAGTATTATCTTTAATCTTTCTATGCTTTTCCTTACAGAGGAAAATTAAAATTACTCCCAAAAGGTCATATGGAAAGCCTGTATATAATGTTCTTTCTAAATTGATTATTTAACACTTGTTTTTTCAAAAACTGAGCCATCAGTTTGGAAATAGTTTCTCTCACTAGTACAGTCAGACTCCTTGTAACTTGTCTCTGATCGTGTTAGACTTCTGCTCCGCCCCGCATCAAATTCTGTGCGAGTTTAGTCTTTGTTCTTAACATTTGTGTTCTTTATAAGTAATTAATTTTGTTTTCTTTAGCATCAGACGATGTTTCTGTCGCTCAGTTAGTTTTGTGTGTGATAAATGCCATCTGCTGTCAGAGAGAGAATGTTTCACATTTAGTTTTCTGAGTGATGTGCCATAGTTCAAGAGTGGACAGTACAAAACAAAGCTTTGTATAATTTTCTAAGGGATTTTTGTAGGTTTTTTAATTGGGGTTTAACCTTTCAAGTTATTCAAGTTGGTCTTACCAAAGCAGCATTCTCCCAAATGTGTTTGTGTTGTGGTGACTTTGTGTTAGAATGACCCTTGGGTGAATACACAGCTTTTTGCCACAGTGCTTTTTTCTGGGCAAGTGTCAGGAGACTGTTTCTCCCCCTTAGATATTAGGATAGGTGGGAGATGAATGTTAGTTTTGTTTAGATCAGCATATTATTTTTAGTTTCTGGTGCAAAATATATTACTGAATGAAGAGGAAAAATAAATTGATCCAACAACACGTGAGGTGGTTTTTGAGTTGGATTTTTATATTTATGTATATCATCAACTGATGATAGACGTGCAGTGTTTGGAGAGAATTTTTTATTCTCTTAGATTACATTTTAACAAGAGACTCCAAACTGTAGCTCACTGCAGCAGTGCCTCAGATTTCAACAGCAAGTTTCTGTACTTACTTGTTTTTCATATAAGAAAGTGATGCAAATACTTTTATGCAAGTCCTTCCAACTGTGAACTTGTGAAAGTAACTAGAGGTTTCATTGTTGCTCAGATATCTATCAGTAGTGGTCAACTGCTTAAAGAAATACCAATCATTTTTTGGGCAGGTTTCATATGAGTTGATGTTTATCAAAGAAAAGCAGGTAAGTGGCTAGTGAATGGAATTAGGCAGATTTTCTTCATAATTCATGGAATCATTTGGTAGCTCAGCTCTAAAGCATGTTTTTTGAAGTCTGCATAATGTTTTGTGTGTCTGCTCCTTTGCGTTCTTATTCCAGCTTGTATTGTAAATGTGATTAGTGTACTTCAGAACCTCTGAAACTTCTGGGTTTCTGTGCCACTTGGAGATTACAGGGTTTCACTTTTGACCCTCTTAGCTCAAACTTCATTTAACTGAGAGCTGCATTTTATACTAGCATACAGACAGCTAACTATTTTATACAGTTATTTAAAAGAGTAGGTATGTTTTGTTATGGTATCTGGGCACAGACTTAGCAAGTTGTTGACATCAGTTCAGAGGAGTGAATCAGGTCCTTCTGAGGCACACCAGAGCTGCCCCGCCCCCCCAGGATGAGGAAAACCACATCAGGCAGTCTGGAGCCTGGCTCTCATTCGTCCCCTGCTCATCTCATTTGGTGCACTCCTCCAGTCCCATCCTTCACAGCTGATCTTCACTACTCAGATTGTGTTGACATCTGCCACAGCCTTAGTAACCCTGTTTGAAGGCTGAAGACTCCTAGCCACCTTCGTTCTTCACATAAAAGCTTCTCCATAGTTTTCATTATCCCTAATGATTTCTTGCCAGCCTTGGAGATTAGATGGGAAGGCAGAAATTTCTTGAGTGTTGAGAGTGCCCTGTGTAATTTAGTATAGTAGCCTAAATAATGTGGTTCTAAGAGTCTGTTTGCTGGTTTGCTACTGAGATTTTTCTGGTTTACTGTTGAGTTGATGCTTTCAAAGAATTGTCTCATGTATCAGTAGATCCTGTTCTTGAATGGCAAGAATCAGCTTCAAAGCCAGTGTCCTCTCCTCCATGTCTACTCACGCTTGATTTGTCTGCCTTTTTATTACTCGTGTCACTGGAGTTCCTATGCAGTCTTTGATATTCTGACTTTGTCCTATAAATGTAATGGCACAGCCATAGTCCCCAGCGTAACTAGGACTGGACAATTTTAATAAACATTTTTTATATAGTAGAGGGAAGTTCCAATAATGAAAATCGTTTGCTGGCTGTCTTTAATGAATAATTAATTGATCAGGCTATTTGTCATGCAAGGGCCTCTTTAGCTGAGCTTAGTTTCCTTGGACCTGTTTGTGAGAAATCTTTAACAAATGTCTTTTGATAGTCCAGGTAGACTGTATCAGTGATTTCTCAGTGCGATCATTGAGTCTTTCAGGGAAGGACAATAGACTGACATGGTATTTCGTTGTGATAGCTGCTTGAAATTATCTGTGCACCCACTAATTATTTTCTTGTGAGTAATTTATACAAATTTTTCTGGTACGAACCTTGAAGTTAACTGATCTTTTTTTTCCTAGTTCTACCTTTGAACCCTTGTCAGAAGTTCATGTTGCTTTCCCCTACTGTTAGAGCTGTGAGACTGAAACTGTTTCAAGTGAGAATTCACAAATCACAGCCAGTAGGTCTTGAGTTCCATTCTAGCACTTCATTATTTTTCACATTGTGAGCTTGTTCTTTACCTTCTTATTAAATACACTTGAGGAGGATTGTGGGATGGGAAATCTCCACAGTTTTTCCTCAGTATGTAGATCTAGAAAGAGAAGGGGAGGGGTTTCTTTCTCTAGGACTTTATTTTGTATGAGTCCTTATGTGTTGATGGTCTTCTGGCCCTGGAGGAGCACTCTAATGAAAAGGGCTTATTTTTATGCTTTTTCCTGGTTGTTCTTCAAACTCAATTGCTGTATTTTTAACATGTACATTACCTGTTAGAGCTTATGGTCACTTTTTTCCCGTCCCCTTTTGGATACCACTTCCTGTTTTCTGAACTATATCATGTTCCTTCAGATAGTTTCCCTGACTTTACTATTTAGCCATGTAGCCGTTTTTTCCTAGTTTGTTTAAAGGCTTCTTTTATGTGAGGGCAAGCAGTTATCTTCTGCCAATGAGCTTGAATGACTTACAAAAGTGCGATAAGGAAATAATTACATCAAATTATTTTGGCTAAGCATTTGTACAAAAGGACATACAGGAAAAATGAGCTAGAACATAACACCAAGTTTTAAAAGCAAAAATAATATATTTATTTTCAATTTTTTAATATTTTATAATCCTCAATAAATTGCAGTTGTTTTGTTTAAACTAGTTTTGAAGAATATTTGATTTCTTTAAATGCTTACTGTCTTTGAAATCATCTGTGCTAGGTGAAAAACCAAAGTTTTCATTATTAGACAGGCAACTGAGTCTTGCTTCTTTAGCCAGCCTAGCAGTAGAGCAGATGGATTTGATGGATGGACTTACTCGATGAATAAAGAGATGTTGGCTGGATGGCAGCATCCGAAGAGTTGCAGTTAATGGCTCAATATCCAAATGGAAATCAGTAACAACTGATGTCCCTCAGGGGCTGATATTGAGACCAATACTATTTAATGTCTTTATTACTGACAGACAGTGGGATTGAGAGCACCCTCAACAAGTTTGCAGGTAACACCAAGCTGAATGGTGCACTACATACGCTTGAGGGAGGAAAGTCATCCAGAGGGGCCTTGATAGGCTCAAGGAGAGGGTCCACATGAACTGCATGAAGTTCAGTGAGGCTGAATGCAAGATCCTCCTGCACCTAGATCATGGCAATCACCAGCATCAGTACAGGCTGGGGGTGAAGGAATTGAGAGCAGCCTTGTGGAGAAGAGCTTGGCGATGTTGGTAGATGAAAAATCAGACATGAGCCAGCAATCTGCACTTGCAGCCCAGAAAGCCACTTGTATCTTGGGCTGCATAAAAAGAAGTGTGGCCAGCAGGTCGAGGGGAGGTGATTCTTCCACTCAATTCTGCTCTTGAGATCCAGCCTGTATACCAAATCCAGTTCTGGAGTCCCCAGCATAAGAAAGTCATGGACCTGTTGGAGCGGGTCCAGAGGAGGGCCACAAAAATGATGAGAAGTCTGGAGTTCATCTCCTGTGAAGGAAGGCTGGGAGGGTTGGGGTCAGTAAGTCTGGAGAAGAGAAGACTTCAGGGAGACCTTATGGAGGCGTTTCAGTACTTTAAGGGGGTTTATAAGAAAGATGGAGGGAGACTTTTTACCAGGGCCTGTAGTGATAGGGCAGGGGCTAACAGTTTTAAATTAAAAGGGGGTAGGTTTAGATTAGATACAAGGAAGAAATTCTTTATGATTAGGGTCATAAGGCACTGGAACAAGTTTCCAGAGAATTTCTGCATGCCACCTCCCATCCAGCCTGGCCTTGAACATTTCCAGGGTCTTTGATCAAACTGATGTAGTGGCAGGTGTCCTTGCCCAAGGCAGCAGGGGTGAAACTAGATGATTTTTTTAAGGTGCTTTCTGACCCAAACCATTTTATGCTTCTAAGTGGAGAGGGATTCCTGGTTGACTATTAATAAACATAATTATGGATTTGCTGAAAGTAGAGCAAAGAACATGTGTGCAGTCAGTAGGTATGCTGAAAGATGGTTGTTCATGTTAGGATATCTGGCTTCAGAAAAGTGGAGGGTTTTTTGTCCTTTGTTCATTTGGATTAAACTATGCTGTGGATGTTTATGTTTTATATAGGAAAATTCTATTTAGTAAATTCTGTTGAGTTAAATTTTAAATGTCACATTTCTTAATTTTATAAGCAAAACTTAATATTTTTTTTTTTCAAAAGCAAGTCTTGCTCTAAATGTTACAAAATTGCAATTAGGTGTTTCACACTAGACTCTCACTTTGTCCTTAGTACAAATACTGCTGCTTTGGGCTCCTGCACTGACAGACCTAAATCACCCGTTTTCCAAGTGACTGTAGTTTTCAAAACAAAATGTATTCATAGGAAATTAAAAGCTTCTTAAAGACAACTAAGGAAAAATAATTCAGAAGAATGATTTCTGCCCCCCGCCCTTTGGCTTCTTCCAGGTACTAAATTTGGGATTTATGTTTTCCTTTAAATGGTTGTTAAAACCTGGAACATTGTACCCATTATCCAAAAAAACTATCTCTACAGAAGTATGTTCTTAATGTTGCAGTTTCTTTTGGTTCATTTTTTTCTTTTTTCTAGCTTAAATTATCTGACCTTAATGCTAAATTTGGCTCTCTGCTATGTGGAATAAAGTAATGGGATGCTAGCAACAACCCATATTATCCTGTTGGGTTTTGGCATATTCCACATGTGTGGTACTAAGATACCTGACTGCACACAACTGATGCTTCAGAATCGGTTGTGTGCAACTCTTGTGTGCTTCCCTCCATTGTGTTGTAACTTTCTTGATGCTTTGAACCACCCTGTCCCCTTTTTCCCCCCTGATCATTTCAAAGCTGATGGACTGGTCAGATGTGGTCCCAGCATATCTACATGAGTCAGCAGTTCTGCTGACTTATAGCTGTGTATGTCATAGGTGAAGAGCTGCTGTTGCTGTTTCTTCTGGGATTGCTTTTGGATTGGCAAGGTGGCTTCTTGAATCTAGGCTGATTTCACATTCGCTCACATATCTGTGAATTCCTTTTACTAGTATTTTGGGCTCTGAGAGTGCTGACCAGGAATACTCAAACTGACTCTGCTAAGGCACTGCCTGAATGTAAGCAAAATGTTTCTGGCACTATAGCAGCCCCAGAGGTAGTTTAGCTGTAGTAGTAGTTAGTTTAGCTGTAGGCAGGATGAGTGACCCCACGCAATCTGGCACATCTCCTTTGTGTAACTGGAAGTTGAGCAGTGAACTATGACTGTAAAACAGAGAAGGAGCTGATTGGAGACTATTGGTTTTCTGCATCTTTTCTCCCTTTCCTCCATGGTGGTGAAGAGCATTTATGTATTTGAAAGAGCATTTATGTATTTGAGTTCTAGAAGTGTATTGCTTTTTGTTGCGTAAAAAACATGTAAGTAATTCAGAGTATTTTGCGACAGCAATTGGCAGTAGCAGTAGTGAGAAGTAGTAACAGTCGCTTTAAAAGCGGATGTCTAACTGTGAACAGGTTACAGTTTCACTGTTTTAATGGAAATCCTCTCAATGAGCCTGAGAAGACTGGTACTTTTGCTTAAAACATTTTTTTTCGGTTGTCTTTTGACAGCTATGAAAAGTTTTAGTTAAAACAGGATTTGACAGTAAAGGATAGAAAAAAGCGTCTCATGTTTGCAGGGAGAAGTAGTCTTTGTCTCTCAAACTCAAATATGGCTGAAGAATATCTACAAATTTGCTTCAGAGCAATAAATGATTATAAGCACCTTGGGAAGCATGACCTGTATTTAAGACTGTTTAATCCTTTCCACTGTGTGATCCTGTTTACTGTTGCACTTTACTTTGTTATATGTAAACAATTCTGAATTATGTTTTCTGAGGTAGCAGTTTTCTGAAAGTTGAATGAATCTTAGGAAGTTAAAGAAGCTGTTAATATCTTTATAGACATTAATCTAGTTCAATACATTGCATTGCTTAGAGCAAGTAGTATGAGAGGAGAGTGGTCTTTTGGCTTTGTTTCTGTTTCATTGACTATTTTATGTAAAAACTCCCAATTATTCCTGTCTTTAGGAAGGAGATAAAAAATTACCTGTGGGTGTCATTCTCATTATCAGGGCTCTATTTTTGAGCTATCATGCTTCTAAACCTGTGTTGTAAACAAAAATACAACATAAGTTAAGAATATCCTTAAAACTGGTTTGGCATTTTGTATCTGGTCTTTTTATGTATGAAAGCAGCAAATACTGGACAGTCTCTTGTCTATTCTACAGTTGAAGAAAAGAACATAATTTTTTTCAAGGTAATATATTGTGAATAATCAGAGGTTTTCACAGCAAGTAAATAGCCTTGGATGATGAAGTCCTGACTCATTGTGGAGGAAGGAGTTGTTTCTAATTACCACTTATCAGTGATAGCTATGAAGTTAGTTCACGTACAGTTCTCACTATGTAGCAAACTTGTGATGAGTATTTGCCATGCTGGATTGCTTCAGCTAGGAAATGTATGTACGAGTAAAAAGAGTAATTACTGCATCCTGGGAGAAAATTGTTGCAAAACTCTGCTACTTGTGTACTGTGACTATTCTGGTGGTTAGGAATGAATGGAGTTCCAAAGCTGTGTTAAAACTGAGAACCCAGCTGGATTTTTGCTAAGTGTTTACAATACTTCTGATACGTTATTTCTCTGAGTTAATGCAGTGAATGAAGGGAGTCTATACATTTTTCCAAATATGCTATTTTAAGTAGCAAAATGGCTACATGCTCTTTCTCGCCAGGCTGCATTATTTTTGTTTAATGGAAAATAAAAAGATTTGATTTAGCAGTCATATGATGATGAATATAGTAAGTGCTTGGTTAAGCATGTGTTGTGGTTCCATAAAGGTAGTCAAGTACATTAAATTTTTTATCCTAGAAAGAAAAACTTAATGAGAACTACTATATTGCATATCGTATGTATTCCCTTTGTAACTTCACCTGCAGGTGTTTGCTCTCTTTAGAGCTAGTAAAACCAGATATGTAGTGACCGTTGCAAAGAAAAAGCGGTTATTGTTTAAGCATTTTGGATCTTACCATTATATTATACTGGAACTGTTTTGTTCCATGAGGATGCCTTTTCTGATGTAATAAATATATAGTTAAAACCTGATGAAAATTAAAAATGGCATTTTCATGTGCAAAAATAATGTATTTTTATATTGCTTAAAACTGCAGAATATATTTCTGATAACTTTTTTTTTTCCTTTTTCAGTTGTACTCGCTAAATGATTATAAGCCACCCATTTCTAAAGCTAAAATGACACAGATCACCAAGGCAGCAATCAAGGCTATAAAGGTAAGAAATTGGCTGACTTCTTTTGGCTTACTTTCCATTTCTCATCTGTGTCAAAATAACCAAATAACTTGAACAACTTGCTGCAGAACTTTCCATCTCCCTTGTTCTGTATACAATTTCCAGGTTATGATCAAGTGTGATAGTGATGAGATTTTCAGGAGAGCAACAAACCAACAGAAGGGTGAATTTGTGTGTGACTTTAATTTGCTGGTTGTCATATGTGAGAAAAAAATTATACCATCTTGACTCTTCAGTCAGATCTGAAAGACAGGGTCTTTTTCATCCATTTAAAAAGAAAACACTGACTTTGCCTGAGAACAAATGAATAAATACAAAACCACCCCCCACCCCTGAAAATATGTGTGCCTTTGGATCGATAAAATTGTTTGGTTTATTTAATTTTTATAAATTCCTAGCATACTTTTTCATGCATGTTGTTCATAGATTTGTTTTTGATGCTGCTTGGATACAAATTGTTTTCAAGTTTTAGCATTAGTACACTAATTAAAGACTTTTCTTGCCACAAAGTAAAACTAATTGCTAAACAGCAACGGAGCAGCCGAAAACAACACTGAAAAATGATGAAGGAAAGAAGTATGCCATTAGCGTTAAGCATTAAAACAAATGGAATCTCAGTGAAAGCTGTAAAGGTAAAAAAGAGAATAAGATAAAAGCTAAAAAAACGTGGCATTATGCTCTTCCTATCTACATTCCTCTGCTGAGAATGCATATTTTCACATAATGAAATCCATATGGGGATTTCTGTAATTTGGAGGGGTAGCAATTTGATGACAGAAGAATGAAATTCACAGGATTTCCTAAATATGAGAAGTCTGTAAATTCGAGTCTATGTGTTGCAGTATAACGGAAATGCCAAAAACTTGTCTTGAACATAGACAAATATTAAGTTATAGTAAATGGTTCTATAAATTAAACAATTAGATTATACAAAAATGTTTTATCATTGATTTAACTTGGAAATCCTGCTTCCACTTCTATTTCAGTAACAACATTTAATTGTGTGGAGCAATTATTGAGATCATGTAGAGCCAGTGTGATGATATGTGAGATTTAAAAAAACCAAATAGGCCAATTTTAAAGAGAACGTATTCAGTAGATGATATAAGATCTTCATGTACTCATGTTTTTAGGTTATTAAAGTGAACACTTAGAAAATAAATGAGTTACAGAGAAGTGCTGGGCTTAGTAACATCAGACTAACGTTTTCAGTCATGTACAATGAAATAACGATACGTTTTTGAAGGAATAATTATATTATTCTCTTAGCTCTCACTAAATAAGCTAATTTTTTTTTAAAAAAAAATCCAGTGTAAAACACTAGAAGGCAAGAAAAAGTGAGGTTAGCTTTTTTACATTCTGTTGAATGTTCATAGGAAGTCAGCATACTCAACTGTGGGCATTGGATTGCTAGTTAATCAACCAAAGTTTCTAATGGTGGTTTTACTATCAATATTGCCTGACTTGAACAAGTATATGCATGGATTTTCTCTGCTGTTGAAATTCTTTTTTTTTTCCAGTTCTACAAGCATGTTGTACAGAGCGTGGAGAAATTCATTCAAAAGGTAAGTCAGTCGCGGGTACTTTGTGTTAGCAATGAGAAAATCCTATTGGATTACAGAGTATTGAAGACCATTGGGTTTTAGGTACACATGTGGATTAATATTTTTATCACACCTTAGTTTATTTCAGTTTTTAGTCTCATTCAATTTCTGCTAGTAATCAGGAGCTGATCATAACCCATGATAGAAGACGACAAATACTTTGTCCACGTGTTGTAGTTATGATACACTTTGATCTGAATGAGTGTGGATACTGTCTTAGGACTACTTCTCTGTATATATTCATTTCATGTTAGAAGAGGCAGCGTAGCCCATCTGGTGGGCTTGAGGTGATTTTTTCAGTATTTCATGTTAGTGAAACATACAAATTATTACTAACATCAAATAGTGAGGTCTTATTTTAGTAGCATTGAGATAAGCAGATGAAAGCTGTTTTCTAGCCACTTGATATTTATGGACGTAAGTTGTATGTTTAGAAGATAATTGGATTATTTTTCTGGAAGCAATCACTTCAAGTTAAAGCTCAAACCTACTGAGTCTTAGATTAAATCTGCCATAGACTTGTCCAGAGTGATGTCAGTGCCATCTCAATTAGTTCACTGCTGTTTCTTTCCTATTCCAGTATATTCTTCCTTGAAAATTAATCTCATGAGGTTACTGAAATTTCGGGTGAAATAATTGTCTGTGACATTCCTTGTTTTGCGACACTTAGCTCCCTGATCTGTTGTAATTTTGGTTGACTGTTTTATTCACTGGCAAAACATCACTTCAGGGGTCCAATGACCACATTCCCTATATGTAAGGATATTCCACTGTGAGAGCAAGAGTTGAATAATTTGAGTAATCAAATTATCTTGTTGCTTAGACTCACTGGGAAAATAAGTGAGCATTTGTTGTATAAGACCTTGTCTCGTCTCAGATTAGGGATACGCAGGCTCATTGCCTTGGCAGTCATTCTGCTTTATTTTATTTTTTATTTGGACTTTATTGTCTTTTTTATCATCTGTATTACTATATTAATTATAATATTTTCTTGCTTTCTGTATGTGCTCTGTTTTTAAATACACCACTGAGTATATTTACTGGATTTTCCTATTAAATATCTGTGGGTTTTATTCATTTCAGTGTTGTGAAAAGCCATATACCTGTCTGTCCTGTATGCAGAATACTCTTATAATAATTTAGCTAAAATTTGAGTAGCTACAATGCATTGAAGTAATTCTCTGAAGACAGTATATTATATGCAGTTAGATTTTAATTTCATAATTTTAATAGTGCACATTTATTCTTGAAAATGAAAAAATTTATTCTTGAAAATAAAGAATGCCATTCTTAAAAACACTGGACTGTGTTTGGAGCCTAAATCAATGATTTATCGAGGTTGCGAATGTTATAGCAAAGCAGCATGTTTTGAGACAGGAAGTTTGTATCTAGACTATGATAAAGTAAGTAGTCTGAAGAGTTTGTCACTGTATTAGAGATGATGAATTTAGTGTGTTCCATAGTATGCCTATAGACTATCTGGACCAGAGAGGAATGGGTGTATTTTGCCATATTTTTCACGGTACCTTGTGTGATAAATGTGTACAACTAATATTCATGAAGTGAATCCATGTCTTAGTATATTCCAGTGATGACTTCATTATATTTTTGTACCACTTTTCAATCTGTCTTAAAACTTGTTGCACTAGTCTGGTGCAATTACTTCGCAATTAAAAGACAGAAAATTTAGCTTTAATTGTTAAGTAAGTGAAATTACCTAAGTAATTAGCACTGTAGTTAGCAGATGTGCTTTATAAATGCAATGCTGTTTTGTAAATTATGCAAGTTTTCCACAGTTTTAAACTAAGTATCATTGGTATATTCTTAACCAAGTGGATGTCCATATAAATATGTTTGTGTTCTGGTGGGAGCAGGATATTCCACATGCTACTTACAACAATGTAAAATAACATAAAAAAATGTTAATTTTAGTGTTGACTTTGATCATGAAGAGGGCCATGTTAATATTTACTCTGCCATTAATGTTTTTTGGTATTTTTCACATACGCACATAAATTGTTATTCTTTGTAGTGCAAACCAGAATACAAGGTACCGGGTCTGTATGTCATTGACTCCATTGTAAGACAGTCCCGGCATCAGTTTGGGCAGGAAAAGGATGTATTTGCTCCAAGATTCAGCAATAACATCATCAGCACTTTCCAGAACTTGTACCGTTGTCCTGGGGATGACAAGGTAAACCACTTGTTATAGTTTCTTTCTAATTAAAACAATCTTTAGGATATTATCTATACAGAATAAATATTTTAATCTTGCTTTTTGCTTGCTAGAGTGGATCTAATTACAGACTTACACATTTTTATGTATTTCTTTTAATTTTACTTGTTCGAGTGTAGGGATAAGGGAAACACATCCAATTAGACTAAGTATAGTTTTGAAAAGGTTTTCGGGAGGACTGGATGGATTTGAGTTCATGTATTTTGATGGGGACAAAATAACGTGGGTATTTGGTAGGTCAGGCAGTTGTAGTCAGTCTTTTATTGTTGTGTTCCCCTCTTCAGTGAGAAAATGAATGAGAAGGTTTTATATAGTGTCAAGGAATAAATAATATTTCTTGGTAGCAGTAACTTCCTAACAAAATAGTGTGTTTTGGACTGAAGGAGCAATAGAAAAACAGCAAAGTATCTTAAAAGTTACTTTTCCTTTGATACTCAATCAACCAACAGCTGAATAAGGCCTAACTTGAGCAGTTCAACCCAGTAGTTTAGCTGTTCCTTCCTTTGGACCGTAGTAGTCAAGTTTGCTACCAAATTATCTTTATTTGGGAGCAGATTGAAACAGGGAATAGAAATGTATTTTCAGCTGAGCAATGAGTTACATCTGATGGAATTGTTAAAAGTTTTAATTTTTTTTTTTCCTTCTCTGTTATTCACATTTTAAATATTACTATTACTATAATATTATTATTATGTAATTTCAGTAGGCAGGGAATTGTGTTCCACCTTAAATTCCTCACTTCTTCAAGAGAGCTTGGAAAACACTGAGATACTTTCTGGATAAAAGTATTTAACAGTTTTATCAATATATGACCATTTTTCAGTGGACATAAGTAATTTTGGTTCCTAAGTAGATCAGAATTGCATTCATATGTGTTGACTAGAGAAGTTTAAGAGATTTTTTGCTTTACTAATTATTTGTTTGCATTACTAATTATTACTAATGCTTTAAAATGTTTCCTTAAAATTTTCCTTCCATACTGTCTTCCAAGAGTAAAGGTACAGAAGTGTCAGATACATTTGTTCAGTTTTGTATTGGTTTTCTGTATTTCATTTTCTGTGGAGAGAAGACTGTGTTTTTACTGTTGCCTAGGTGTCTTGCATAGGTCAGCCTCAGGTTCATAGGTTAGACATCTTTGGTGTGACCCGGTATAACTGTTGTTATGATTCTTACTGTTTGTAAACCTAAGGGTGCTTCAATCTAGACAGATTGACATGTCTTGTTAAGAATTCTGTAATTGAAAATAACAAGGAAGATAAGCATGACTCAGGACTTCTGTTATCCTTCCTTCATTTTAGAGTAAAATTGTTAGAGTTCTGAATTTATGGCAGAAGAATAATGTATTCAAGAGTGAAATTATTCAGCCTCTCTTGGATATGGCAGCAGGAATTCCTCCTCCAGTTGTGACCCCTGTCTTGCCCAGCACTACAGCTGCTATGAGCAACAATACACCAGGTAAACAAAAACATATCAGCTTTTGTATGTTGGCTGTTAACATGCTGAAAAATCTTACTGGCTTCCTTTAGACAATTCAGATGAATACTAGAAAGAAATATATTATAGCCAGTGCCAGATCAAGGAAATAGCAAAACCAAGAGGCAGCCTCTTGTGTTTACTTTCCAACTGTACAGTTTGAGTAATGGTGCAAAAAGACCTAATTTTGCACTCAAAAGTCAGAACAGTAGATCACTGACAGAGTTAGAAACCCAACACAGCACTTAATCTTTGTTAATTGGTGGTGCCACAACAGAGGGAAATGGTACATCAGTCTCTTTTTGCTATCCACGGGATTGAGCTTGCTGTATCATGTCAGTAAAGTCCTTTATTGTTGCTGGCCAACAGGCGGTGATTTAGAGGGGGAAAAAACCATATTGATAAGCTGCAGCCATTGACATACTTCCCTCTCCCTCAAATCTGGAGTATGTGGGCCAGAAATCATGCTGGAGAATCATATGGACAAAAACCTGCTCTTGGAGTATGCCCCAAGTTAACAAACATTAACGTTATTATAAATGCAGACTTGATCATTTTGTCCTCTAAAACATCTTCCTTACCTATGTAGGTAAATGGTGGGGAACTGACTTTTCAACTTTTTTTGTTTCGTGGCAATTTCTTTCAGTCAGGATTGTGATATATGAGAAATTTTACATATAGAAGTTGTTTTCTGGCACATAGGGACCTGCTTTTGTCACCCACCTTTTGCTGATCCCATACTGAAACAGTGAGGTGGACAAATCCACCTTATTTTTCATAGATATATGTAAGTATGTGACAGTTCCAGCTCTTGGATTGGACTTACTGCAACTTGTCACTCAATATTGTTTTGTTTTCATTAGTTGGGTTAAATTGTTGAAATCATAGCTTTACTCTAATGCTTTTTTGAATTCTGATCTAAATTGTCTTTCAGTAACAGGAATCCAGTAATTTACATTTAGTGTTCATTAGCATATCTCTACTTCTGAGCTAAAAAAGTAGGGGTATTTTGAGGGTTGGAGGATTTGTCTGGATTTTGGCATGGAACTAATTATCAGGTTGCTGATTTAGTCTCAATGTTCCTCTTGGGAAAAAAAAATGATAAAATGGGCAACCCTCATGAATCCACCTGCTGCAGGTTGAAATTTTTAGTGGAATCCTTAAGGCTCCTCTAGGGATAAAGTGCAAGTCCAGTAAGTTCTGGACTAGCAGATGTTTCCAAGTAGATTGCTAACAAGATCATATATATAATATATATAACATATATATATTGTTTCCACTAGATGATGTGGATTACTGTTTGAAACACTTATTTTGCATTTGTCAGTGTTTCCCATTAGTTCCCATAGGTCAATAGCAGAAAGAGTTACTTAAGGAATGTTGATGTGAGTCTATGTTATTTCTGTGCGCTCTATGTGTGTGTCAATAAAATAGTATAAATTGCTGTTAATACAGTGCTTTCTCAGTATTTAGTAACTGCTGTTCATGTCCTAGGAAGATTATAGTATCTTTATAATTTGATTTCTTGCAGTCTAGAAATCTTTGCTGTAGAAAATAAAGAATATAATCTCTTCTTACAGCAGGTTTTTTTTTTTTTCCCCTTCTCTAACACTATTTCTAAGTCTGTATGTTAAAATACTTGGCATACTGGATTTTCTCTTTTTTAGGAACCCCTGTGACTCCAGTTACTCCAGCCAATGTGGTGCAGAGTTTACCCGATCCTTGGGTATCTCAGATTGCTAATACAGACACCCTTGCTGCTGTTGCACAGATTTTACAGAGTCCTCAAGGCCAACAGGTAATTATTTTGTAGACAGTTACCCTGTACACTGTTTGATACTCTGTGTCTTTAAGGTACACCTAAGGAGTACTGCTTTCATGAGAACCTCTTAGTTTTGTGTCTAGTATCCATGTAAACTATCCCATGAGGCTGTTCATTACAAGTAGGTTCCAGTTAAACTAAAACTTTCTGTTACCATTTATAACCCTGTTTGTTCCTCTGAGGTATTGCAGAGTGTGACTTCAGGTAAGATGGTCTGTAATACATACTTTCCTATATAGTATTGCAGATGACTAAGTTAAGAGCAGCATTAAGATTTCATGGATATAGATATAAAATAGAATGTCTCTGCTGGATGCTGTGAGAAGCTAAACATTCTGGAAGTTTACACTTACATTCTGGAAGTGCATTGTGTGTTGATTCTTTATCTTTCCATCAGCTAAATACAGTTTTTATTTTGTAACATTCAGAAATAAGGTCTTAGAAGTGACTCTGTTCCTCGGTTTCTAAATGCTCAACTCCAGAAGAGTGGCTTGATGTGCAGCACGCATTGAACTGCTTGTCCTCTTAACCCGCAGCCACATAAGTTGAGCGCACCCTATCAGCTTTCTGTTAAGTTTATTCTAGAACTCTGGCACTTGCAACTTTGGCATTATGATTTTTATTTGGACTGAGGAATAGGATGCTTTGCCTGCTGGGGTACTAAGCAAAAATGCTATGCATGTGGATGAGAGCAGTCACCAGCGAGCTGTTACAAAGCACCGATGCTGACAATAACAACTTCACCTAGTGAGATTGTTTTTTAGTATTCGGCTAAGCAGAGTTGTCTGTAATTGCTCATGAATCAAGCAAAGGGAGTATTTTCATTTGATTACAGTGAAAGAAATTGATGGGTTGTAAAGTAAAGCAAAATGAGTTTGTGGAATACTTCGTGAAATGTGGAGAAAGTATAGTGGAATAGCTCTAAAACAAGGAAGGGATGTGAATTGAGAATGGGAAATACACAGAAAGTTAGTAAGGCAAGTTTAAAGATTATTACCTAGAGAGTATTCTTAAAAAAAAAAAAAAGGACAAAGCGAAAGAAAAAGATTAAGAGTTTTAAAGATAGGAGATGACAAAGAAATAACATTTGGATATTTAGCTCAAAATGGTAAAATGAGGAGTAGAATGGGTTTTGGGAAAAAGAAAAGATGATCTTAAGCACAAGTGTGGAGACAGACTGGGTATGCAATAAGTATGTACATGCAAATCTCTAGGATTGGTAGATGAACTGCAAGATTTGCTTCCATTTTCTCTACAAGCCACTTTCTGTCCCATTCTGCCCCTTTCCCCCAACTCCAAAATATCCTTGATTTCATTTTAAGATTGTGTTTTATGTGTGAGAATGCATACAGTTAAATTGAGAGTCTAGACATAGGAGAGGGCAGAGTAAGAAAGATGTGACCAATAAGAATATAAAAATAGCTAGAATGGTGACCACCCAGGATTTTCCCACTCTAGGGCTTCCATCTCTGCTACTTCAACTGACTCCTTCCTACTCTGAGCAATGCACAAGGTGGACCAGCCATGTTTGCTTCTCTTCTATGGCTCAGCCAAGAAGGGAACTCCCCAGCTTTGCCTGTAGCAGTTATCAGTGAAAGCTCTTGGTGAGGTGGAACAATAATTGAAGCATTTTCAGAGGCTCTGTTGTATAAGGAGTCTGTATATTGTTTATAAAGAGTAGGAAGAGTTGTTTCACATGATCAGACAGTAACTAAAACAATCTTGAAGAAGGATCATACATATTTGATACGTGGTGGAAAAGGAGATCAACCTCATCAGCTTCTGTGGAGTTTCTAGTGATGCCTCATAAGAAGGGAGGGGTTGAACCCTATAAGAAAGAATTCAATAGTGAACCCCACAAGGAGGTGGAATATGAATGTACAGATAATCAGGTACTTAAGTCAGCATAGTCAGAACTACCTGGATTTGCCCAGCCTTTTTTCCAGAAATACCCAAAGGTAACGCTGCAGGGGTTTACCTTGTGGAAGGTCAAATGATTGCTTCCTCTAATTCCATGGTACTTAGGAGGGCTGCTTTCCATAAGGATGGTAATTTTTCCTTTTGTGTTAAGGTAAATCTGTAAAATTTTATGGGAGAATTTCTATTCAACAGATTAATAGATCTGCACAAGAAAAAGCCTTTTATTTCCTCATTGGGACAGCTCCTTTAAACAAATTATATACAAATAGGAAGTTGGAGTGAGGAAAATGAGGTACACCAGGCGATTGGATTGTACATTTGTTTAAAAAAAAATATGGAAGGTACTCTATTTTTCTTTATCTTCCTCCTTTAGATTTGAAGGAAGAGTCTCTTAGGGTATCCTGGTATACTCTGATGAAATGCGTTAGGCCCATTCACTACACTTGTGAAAGTTCCTTCTCTGATAGTGCTCATGCCACTGTAATCCTAGACCTCTCCTGGGTTGCGGAGTGGAGTTGTTTAAACAAACTAACCACCCCAATCACCACAACACCCTCCAAAACTATTTTTAAATAATATTTGAAACATCCAATGCTATTCTAAAATAATAATTAACATCTGTCTTTTGGCATTACTCATACTTTTGTTTTTACTGTAACATACTTTGTTGTTACTGTGTGTCTGTTGCCCCAGAACTGCTGCTTCTGGTTCAACATTGCATCTAGTCAGTTTTTATCCTAAGGTGGTGCTATACAGAGCCCAGACTCTGTGCCATTGCAGGAAGTCAAATTATATTCCCAGTTCCTGGTTAATTTGCTTTTTATGTTTTAACAGAGCAAGGGAATTGCATTCTATCAGCGCAAACCTGAGTTTCAGCATGAGATTTTTCTTGTGACTGATCCTGAGGCACTAGTGCAAGCTCTTCATATGGACATTTTCCATCAGTTTTAAGTGGAGCTTGCAACAGTGCAGTTATTTTCTCTACACAAATGCTACAGCATACAGATTTTTCTAATATAGGTCGGCCCATAGGAAGCTGGAGTAGGCTAACAGATTTTTTTCAGGTCAGAAAGAATCAAACTGGAGAAAGAGAAGAGGGGGAACCCTAGAAAGCAGGAAATCCTCAGTGGTGTCTGGTCATCATGCAACCTGTCAGAGCAAGTTAGGAGGAAGAAGCATCTGCGTGTCTTATCAGCCACAGAAAACAAATTAGCCAGTAAGTGGGAACAAAATGTGCCCTAATTGAAAACAAATTAAGATGAAATAGTAGCCATAGGTTAGATGATACTGCATTCCTGAGGGTATTTTTTCCTAATAGGAAGGAAAAAAGACTAGTTTGTTTTTTCGGTTGTTTGGGGATTTTTTTGTTTTGTTTTGTTTTTTCTTTTAAAAAGTATTTATTGTTTAATGCTTTTGTTTTGTTCTCTTTTAGCTTCAGCAGTTGATACAGACACTGCAGATACAGCAGCAGAAACCTCAACCTTCACTACTCCAAGCCCTGGATGCTGGTCTTGTCGTTCAGTTACAAGCCCTCACAGCACAACTTACGGCTGCAGCTGCTGCTGCTAACACACTCAATCCACTGGAGCAGAGCGTCTCTTTTAATAAGGTAGAAGTAGAATGACAGAAATTTGAAGAAATACTTATTGTTAAAATATATGTGCATCATCTTTTGGATTTTATGGTTTGACTTCAGAGATCTTAAAAATACCTGAATATACTATAAAGTGCTTTATCTTGAAAATTAAAAAAAAAAAATGTCTAGACAGAGTAGTATAAATGAAAATATTAGTTTTATATGAGTTTAGGGCTAAATGGCATTTAATAGAATATCTTGTGTTGGAAGAATAAGGAAGTCAGAAGTAAAAAACCTTTTTTTTCTTAACCCAGATAATCTCTTTTTCAGGCAGTTAGCTGCTTAGAACTTGACAAGTGCTGAATTTAAAATTTTAGGACAATTTGTCTTACATTTCTAGAAATCGGGAAAAAAATGGCCTGTACTCATGCTGTATTGCAGCTGCAACTGTCAACTCGAGTAGGGTGTGATCATAGAGAATGAGTGCATCGGTTAATAGGATCTGCCTTAATATTTATATACAAAAAGTAATTAAGAATATGACTTTGTATTGTGGTTTTATTCTACAGACTCAATTCCACCATTGACATGGGTAGGGGTACTCATAGGTGTGGCTGTCTTGAATGTTGGACAACTGAACTGGAGCAAATTGCAGGAACTGGCATTCGGATGAGATTTTTGTATACCTTGAGTGGGTTCAGCCTGATGTTCTTGAGTTAGTTTATGCCAGTAGTAGTATGCAGGAGTCTTGTTAACATAAAAGTTGTCAGCAGAGCAAATGTACATGATTGTAATTTCTGGGACTTTGAAGATAAGTGTTATAGAAGGAATTATTGTGACAGTGTCATAATTTACAAACTTTCCGTACATTGTGTTGATTTGTTCTTGTAAGCCGTGGAAGAGTTCTGCCTCTGGGGCAGAGGCAGCTTTGGGGGAAACCTAACTGCAGGCCCCACTCTGGCACCTACGCGAAGATCAGCAAGATGATGCAGCCAGGCTCTTCACAGCATGTCATAGCAGCAGGGTTATAGACGACAGAAATTGAAGCGAAAGGGTTCAGGGTTGGGTATAAGGAAAACCTCCTTTCCCATGAGGACAGTCAAGCTCTGGTATAGGTCGCTTGGGAAGGTTGTGCACTCTCAGTTGTTGGAATTTTAAGGCATTTCCAAGACTCAACTGTATAAAGCCCTGAGTAACCTGGTCTGAGCTTACAGCTAAGCTTGCTGTGAGCAGAAAGTTGGACTGAGACCTATTAAGGTCCCTTTCAACCTGAACTGTTCTGTGATCCTAAGGTTTATGAGGAATGGTGCAGAAGATAGAACTGTCATCTAGTGGAAATGGATGAAGTATTCTTACCTGAGGTACAGGGATCAATCCTGAACATCTTAAAAAAGCTGCGGCAGCAAAATTAGAGAATCTAGCAATTCCTGAAAGCAATAATTAAAGATACTGAGCAGTTCCTGTAGAAGATACTGAACACACTTGTGATAGAGTTTTAGAGAATGGAGGATGGGCCTGTGATGAGTATATAGAAGTACTTACAAGGGTGAAGGCAGTGTCCAAAAGGCAAATGTTTTGAATTGGCAGACATTAAAAAAAGACAGCTTTTATGATAAGTAAAAGTAAGCATTGTGATCCAAATAAAACTGTGAAGATTAGTTCTCATTCCATGATGTAAAGATGGTGAATTGGATAACAAATACAAATAGTGCGGGAAAATATTTCTGATGAATACATAAGTATCCATATGTTTTTAAAAAAATCCATATTTTTAATAAATATGGCAGTTCTTTTATCCTTTGTTTTCAAGCTCTTTGGTCTCCATGATATCTTGTAATAAATTGCACAAATTAATATGCATTACATTAAAAATTCCTTTCTTTTGTCAACATCAAATGTGCATGTTTTATAATCTTAACACATGGATATGGTCACGTAGTATGGTAAAGAAAGATTTTTTTTATCAACATTTCCTATACATTTATGTTCTATTCCTTTGATTTTAATTTGTAAAGAGAATATCCTGATACTTAAGAAGAATTTTGTTTCCTTTGGAATAAAAAGCCTTCTTCATGTCTTTAATCATTTCCATTACTTTTTCTGAGTATAGTCTTAAGTAATTAAAGTAACAGGTCGTGTAGCATTCATGGGAAGTTTTATACTTTTCATATGCATGTGTGTGATGGGTTAACCTAGGTAGCCTAATATTTAATTTGTTGCAATTTCTATTGCTTTATCGTAGATAGCATTTAAAAATCAAGATATTTCAGTTCAGAATTTTCCCTTTAATATCTACTATGTTATTTAAAACAAATTCAAACAAAAATCATGCTGCACATTTGCTTATCTTGGCTGGGAGTTTTTCAGTTTTCTCTGGCCTCAGTTTAACTAGTCTTTTTGCAGATCATAAGTTGTTGACTACTTCCCATTTGTTCCTTTTCTAGGATGATTAGTACATGTTCTGTTATCTTCCTTTCTACTTTGTCATGATGGAAGATACATGATGATTAATAATATCTTAAAGTTGAGAGTGGTTGTTTTTCTGAAAAACATTTTTCTTATTTTGCAAATGCTGTATTGCTGTGTTTTCTCAGAGATATATTCAGTCCTGCTTTCATATATGTTAGATTATTTCATTGGAAAAATAGTTCTAAAAATTCTTGATTAATCAGTCTCTTAGCTTATGTTTTGTTCTTGCTGGACTCCAGTAATTGAGAGGAAAAAGGGCATCCTGAGAGAGCAAAGTGGCTACTGGATCATCATGGCTTGTTACTGGAGATGGTTTTGCCTTCATATTTCAAAATGACTGCCCTATGTTCTCAACCTCTTGGTTTTTTTCTTCTGAGACCGGAGTGTGAGAGTAACTTAGGGCAGTTTGTAGTACAGCATTAACTCTGCTTTTCAGAGAACTTCCAAAGTGTAAAGATGCATAGGCATGGGTTTGGTAGCACTGCTCTATCAATGCATAATTAAAAAAAAAATCTCAGTAGCAAATAATGTTTGTTGTATGCTTGCTCTTTAGTTTTGACTTAAAGAAAAAAATGCTATTGAAATGCTTTTGGACTGTTTAAAAGTTAATAAACAAGCCAAACCTTCTTTGTTCAGCAGAACTTCAGTATAGACATCTTTATAGATAAAACAGGAACTTTATCTAACTTTTTCCCCATCAGATGCTTTTCTTTTTATCCCTCTGGAGGCTTACTCTTCTTACACAATAACTGCTTGCTTTGATTTTTCTTTCTTTTTTTTTTCTTTTTTTTTTTTTTTTTCCCCCAGACTATATGAGAAGATTTTTTTCAAGGAGCAGTGTATTTGAAGGGATTCAGGTTTTCTAAATAACACATGTGCATGAAAATACAGTAATTCTTTGCAAAGTAATCAAGCTGGTCTCCTCTTATAGCATCCTCTAGGTCTCCTCTTATAGCATCATAGGATGCTTTGGGTTGGAAGGGACCTTCAAAGGTCATCTATCTAGTCCAACACCCTGCAGTGAGCAGGAACATCTTCAACTAGACCAGGCTGCCCAGAGCCCTGTCCAACCTGACCCTGATAGATGGTAGATGGGGCATCTACCACCTCTCTAGGCAATCTGTGCCAGTGTCTCACCACCCTTATTTTAAAAAATTTCTTCACTGTACCTAGTGTAAATCTCCCCTCTTTTAGTTTAAAGCTGTCACCCCTTGTCCTGTCTCAGCAGGCTCTGCTAAAAAGACTGTCCTCATCTTTCTTATAGGCCTCCTTTAGGTATTGAAAGGCTGCAGTAAGGTCTACTCAGAGCCTTCTCTTCTCCAGGCTGAACAACCCCAACTCTCTCAGCCTGTCCTCGTAGCAGAGATGTCCTCTTGATATGAGCAGAGCAGTTTGCTGATAGCCGAAGGATTGAATAATAGGTCTCTTAATAATTAAATTAAAGGTACCATTACATAAAATTAATCTTTATTTAAGTCTTCCTCCAAAACTAGCTGTTATTTACTGTGGAAAGAACACATGATTGTGCTTGTAACAGCAGCCAAAGCTCAAGAAAGCCAGGGACAAAATTTGGTATTTGAAGCATTCAAGAGTTTGGTAGCAATAGCAGTATGGCATTTAAGGTTATTTTCCAAATAATAACCTATTCAGGTTCTTTGCCAAACTTTTTTTTTTGGGAGGTAAGTTGAGAAATAAGAGCATTTTTCTTCTGAAAAATAAATATTCATAAAAGGACATGTAGGGAGTACACAGTAATGCTTATTTTGCTTTCTCCTAGAAGCTGATGGACAGGTTTGACTTCGGGGAAGAATCTGAACAAAATGAAGAGCCTAAAAAGGAAACTCCCACTTCCCAACTGTAAGATCAAGCTATGTTTCTTATGGAAAATGCTAAAATTTGCCTGACGCTTACTTGAATGTTATAATTAAATAGTAAGGAGAATGTTGTTTCTTTCAGAGCATAAATATACTAAAACAGTAGGAAGAGAAAAACAGTTTAGAAAATTAATGAAACATACATATTTAAAAAAATATTTCATATAAGTCTGTGTGCCAGAAGTTTTCTTAACTTCATCTTAGACGTAGCACGTTCTTTGCTTTGTTGGTTAAATTCATAGCATTAATGTGATAATGATGATAAAAGAAGGTGGAACTAGCTACATTGTCTTCATTTTTCAGGTTTTTTTGTGAAGACATGTTTAAATTTAGTTAAATTGTGAAGTCCTGTTTACCAACTGCTTAAACCAAGAGAAGAACTCTTGCGGGTTTTTTTTAATTTATATTATTTCATTTTAGGCCTCTAGTACCAGAATCTGTGAACAACTCACTTTTTCACCAGCTAGCTGAACAGCTACAGCAACAAAATTTAGAACATCTCAGACAACAGCTTCTAGAGCAGCAGCAGCCTCAAAAGGTAAGAACTCCATCTTGTGGCTGTTGTAATAATTATTTTCTCCACTGAATCAAAATTCATACTCCAGGACACTTCTCTTACAATGAAAGTCTTTGTCACTAGCCAATGATCTGAATTTGCGGAGTAAGTGGAATACACAGAAGAAAATGCTTAAAGCAAAAACAAAAAAGAAAATACAACAAAATGTGTGGGGTATACATCTTGTTTATCTTAGGAAAAAGCAACTGCACTTTGGTTGTTCACCTCTTTATATTGGGGGGAAAAAAGCTTTTTCACTGTCAGAAAGAAGAAAGTGAGCACTGAAGTGATTATACTGCTGTCTGTGAAGAAAGAGCAGTGTGCAAGCTGCTGCTGTAGAACCATCAAGAAGGCAGAATAGAGGCTGTGGATTACTTCAATTTACCCTTAATTTACCAAGCTTTAAGTTTTGGCTCTGTTAAAGAATCTGAGCTAAAGAATAGTATTTCTGAGAGATGATTGTATTAAAAACTGATGCTCAAGACAACCCAAGATTCCTTCTTAGCTATGTGAACTGATTCCTTTCTACTCTTACATCGAAGTAAATTGGCTTGATTTTTGAAGTTAGTCCTCTGTTTGTGGCTGCTCTTTTCCCCTCCTGATCCCAATTCCTCATCCCATTAGAAAAAACCCCTAACATTATATTTGGTCAGTATCAAAACAGAATAAAGGGGACTTTCTGTGAAGTATGTGGATCTGGTTTCACAGTAAAATACAAATCTTAGATTGAAATGTAACAAACATCTGTTGAGGATTTTAATTTAACCTGTGCAAAGGTGCAGTTGCTCAGCTTTCAGTCAAGAATGTTATCTGAGTTTTGAATTTGTGACTTTGAGTTTTTAATCATTTAAAAAAACAGTAGTTTATTTTCTACTGGATATTATTTCCTTATTCTACTGCTTTATTTTACTATGTTTTATTTTCATTTCTCATTTAAGTGCAAGTGAAAACTTGTACAACATAGCTACAGACTAAATAGGTTTTTTATTTTGGTGGATATCCAGCAATTTTTTGCTTTAAACACTAAAAAAAGTTGTAAAGGAATATAACTTTGAAGATTGCATCTGTTTTAGGAGCTTTTGTTATGATGTATGTAGAAGTAACTATCTAATTTGAAAATAAAAATACTGAATGCCTACCTTATTGTAAAATAAGCAGAATTTGAGTTTAAATTAATTTCATCTATGAAATTAAATCACAGTACATTTATGGGTGTAATGTTCATGTGACTCACCCCTTATTATTTGATCTTCTATTTCAAGTCCAGAAGTTGTTTCCCTTCAGGCTTGCTCAGCTTCTAGTCAGTACAGAGAGGAATTTTTATTTTCACCTTGATAGCAACTGAAAGATACAGACTTATTCTGGAACTGCTCTGTAATGACCGCAGCGTGTTATGAGGAAAATTTTCTTTAATTCCATGTTTAATCATTAGTGAGAATGATTGAGGGAAGAGAAGGAATGATAAAATATATTAATGATAAAACATACAAAAATTACTAAACATCTGATTAGGAGCAGAGGGAGAGGAGAGGATAGACAGAAACAGAAGGAGTAACAAGAAATGTAGGAATTGATACCAAGAAACAGATTGTTGAAGAATAATTAAATAAAAGGAAAATGAGATAAAGCAGATCATGTTAGAAGCAAAAAGCATTCACTGACTTATAGTAGATTTTTAAAATTTTTCTGCAAACTGTCATAAACTGTTTAAAAATATGAAGGAAAAAACCCCCTTAGAACTACATGTCATTCTGCGAACTTTCTACCATCCTCCTGGCAGGTAGACTATCTAGTATTTGTTTAATCAAAGTGAAAATGTTATGAGAATCACTGAAATGTTTACCTGCAATATCAGATTTTAGGTTTAAAATTACTTTTCAAATTTGTCCTGCTAGCATTTCTGAGTATTTTAATTACATTTCCTATATTTTTTAAATTTCTTTCATATCTTTCAGATATTGATTTCAAATCTGTGCTTTTAACCCAGTGTACAGGCCATTACAGTTTTTTCTCTAGCAAATCAACAATACCTTTAGTATTTTACATTTTTTTAAATTTTGGCATTTTTTCAGAACTGCTTGTTTTGTTAGGTCTTGTAATTGACATGCTGACATAAATGATGCAACATCCTCTCTTATCCTCTAGTAATTATTTGTTTTAAATCACACACTGTAAGAAAGTGTGGAATTAAATGCAAAATTTTTTAATTAGTTCAATTGGTATTGCAATATTTCTATATTAATAACAAAATATAATTTATTAATGCATCTGCATGGGTGACCGGTGGGTATCTTTCAATGTCACTATACATATGGCTGCTATCACTATTGTTTGTCCTGTGAGCTTTTCTTTTCAAGACAGCCAAATTAAGCAACAAATAGTGTACTTTGGGGTTTTTTTATTCAGCAAATAGATAGCAATTTCTTTATAGTCAGGAATATTGATTTAATTTCAAAGTTTTGTATTTAAGGATGATACAAAAAAAGGAATGAAATGATGTGATGTCTAGCTTAGCTTTCACATTAATGGGATGTGGGAAAATAAGAGAAACTTGATAAATAGTTTTTCAGAGATGTTTTTTCATGTAGTATGACATTTTGACATAGTAAGCATTTTGAATTATGAGGCTCTTTAAGATACATTATTGTTTTTTAGGCAAGCCCTGAGGAGAATCAAGAAGTAAATTTTGGTTCAGAGCACTCTGCCTCACCATCACAAGGGAGTAGTCAGCAGCAGTTTTTAGAAGTGGAAACAAATGTAGATGATTCAATGGATATTCAACAACAGGTAAAACTATTTTAAATTTGATTACAGAAGTTGAAAGGAAAATACATACTAAGACGATTTCAAAATGAGTATTGTGGATGTGTGCTTTCATATAGTCCTATATATAGTGAGTATATTTATTAAATGTTATTGAACATCTGTTATGTTTGACCTCAGGACATGGATATAGATGAAGGACAGGATGTGGCTGAAGAAGAAATTTTTGAACAAGAAGAAAAGAAATCAGCTGTTCATTCAAGATCAAGAACTCGTTCAAGATCTCGTTCAAGGTTTCATAATTAACTTGTATTAAGTAAATGAAGGTTTTCTGAAACAAAGTTGCAATTTGTTATTATCGTTCTAAATTCTGTAGTTTCCAAAATTGTCATATTAAATGAAAAAGATGTTCATTTAATATTCGTGTGTTAGATACATACTTTATGTATGACAGTTCATTTTGCATGTCTATGGTCTACTTTAAATTTTTTAAGACCTGTTCAGGTAACAAAAACAACTAACACTTAGCAGCTGGTCAGGTTTTTTGTGCCACAAAGTAGATACTGTTATGGAACTCTCTGAAAGTGTTTTGCTTCATTATAAGCTCAAGGTGTATGTTCTATTCCTCACACAAATAACATTATTTCCTGAAGCAGTTTGTGTGACTATAACAGAAATGTCTGCATCGTGTTTAAAGTTTGTAGTTAAAAGACAACGAAATTTGAAATTTTTTTTTTTAAACTCAGCATACTGAACTTAAGTATTTTGTAGGTCACCAAGAAAACGAAGGTCTAGATCACGGTCTGGTTCTCGTAAGCGTAAACACAGAAAACGTTCACGCTCAAGATCAAGAGAAAGGAAGAGAAAGTCATCTCGGTCATATTCCAGTGAAAGAAGGGCTAGGGAAAGGGAAAAAGAACGTCAGAAAAAGGGATTGCCTCCTATACGGTCAAAAACACTAAGTGGTAAGTGGCAGCTGCTTACTGTTTTAATAATGTAGGATTAAAGGGGGAAAAAACCATTGTTTTTCATTGAAAGAACAAGATTTAGCCTCAATACTGTTGAAAAAATGCCGTAACTATCATCTTTGTTAAGTTTAATTTCTGATGTTTCTTACAACTTAGGTACCTAATTTCATCTTGGAGGAGAGCAAGTGTCTTACTGTTCTATTGATGATTTTGCTCATACTATTGCACCAATGATTTTACTTCTGAAGAGTTTGTAGCAGGGGCTATCCCTAAGTTACAGTCTGCTTTCTCTTTAATTCCGTTTTCTATGGGGCATTTGAAGATGATCAGCTCTTGATGTGAAAGTTGGTACACTGATAAGACATTAAAGTATGTGGTACACCCTTTGGACACTTCACTGAGTACCTTAAATAAAGGCCAGTTTTATTAAACTTCTAGAGTGCTTTTTAAATAGCCTTTCACAGGAACAGAGAGCTAAAGCAGGTCGAAATGTGAAACAAGGTATTTGCTATCATAAGACAGACCATAATGGTTGTATCTTAAAGCATCCAAAACCCAACTGGATTTCAGCATCTGCAGAGTGCAGCTGTGCACTACTGTTATTTCTACAGAAGTGTACATACAAAAAAGGAAGGTAACAGGAAGAAGAACTTTCTTCACACAATTGCTTAAATCAAAGGGAATGTATTTTGAGATGAGTGCTAGAAACAGTGAAATGGGTTGTAGGCGTCTCCTACTGTATCAGTGGTGTCGAAAGAACAAGGCTAGAAGTTTATCAAGTTTAACTTGAAACATGGTTGAGGCATCATGGAAAACACCTAACCTTGAATAGGATGTGAAAGAAAACAATGTGTCTTACGTGTTCTCTTGCCGTTGCCAACTTAGACATAAGATAATAACTTCTGGACTGAAGACAAGCTGAGAGTGTATCCTAAGCTAACCTTGGGTAGATAAAATGCCAAAATACACACTCCTAAGGTAAAATAGAGCATGCTAATTGGGGAATGTCCCCAAACCTCCCCAAAATGTTTTAATAATTAGACAGCATGCACATGCATATTGTAGGATGGGTAGGGAAATATGAGTAACCAATCAAGTGTCTTGTGCTATTATAAATAGTGTGTGCCTTACAATGATGGGTGTGCTGGCTGTTGTTAGATGCCTGGCACCCAATTCTGCAGAAAAGAAATAAAGACTACTATCTCAGATCAGTGTGTGGATTGGCTTCTTGCACACTGGGTGGAAAAACCCTTATTAGGGACAACATCAGTATATCCCATTGCTGCGGTTAGCAGTACTCTGGATTCTTCGGATACGTGATTGTATCTAATTTATTTTTGTAATGCATTTGTATTCTCAAATTTAACTTTGTTTAGCTAGTTTATACACAGTTTCTGATGTAGTTTTGCATTTATCTTGTGGTTTAAGACTATATGATTTATCTGACAAACAGTTCAAAATTCATTTTTACAAAGGAAGAGCATTCTGTTCTCTTCCACGTCAATATTTTACATCATTCCAAGGTGGCTTTAAACTCAGGCCTGTGCTACAGTTTAGACTTTTTTTTTTTCTTCTGGCTTTTCACATGAAAAAAGACAAATCAGTTTTAGGGTGTAGATTTCTTCCAGTAATCTGCAAGGCAGAGAGCTATAATCAGAATGGGGAACTGGGAGGCAGGGATGTTAAGTAACCTGATGAACAACAGCTGCAGTTGAGGTCCTGTGAAGTGACCCAGGTCATGGAAGGGGTGTATTAAGAAGGCTAAGTGAAGTGTGGAAACTTTTGGGGGATAAATAAATAAATCACCTGACAAAGATTTTACTTCCTGACATTTTTTCAGTGACAGCCACTGTTACCACTTGCTGAGGTCTGAAGAATTGTTTCATAGAGCTTAACATTATGAGAAACAAAAAGGCCATCTACAAGCATGTTAGGAACATGTTTTGTCCAAGAGAACTCTTAAGGCTAGTAATTCTCAGTACTGCTGAGCACTGCTGTCAATTGAAATTGTCACTTGACAGGAACGCACAGCAGTGATTTTCACTTTGCACTAAGATGGATGTGTGATGTATCAAGATAATGATGAAGTAATAATATTTCCTTGATTCAGGATAGCGCAGGTTCAAGAGATCCAGGCTGACTGGATTTGTTCTGCCTTAGTTCCTTATAAGATCCTGGATTGATTACTCAGGGTACTAAGATATTTGAGGAAACCCTGCAATACTGACTTAATCTCTTGCTGATATAGATCGCCCTGTGTTAAGTGGGAGTAATTGCTGTGAGTTTGTCAAGGCTTGCACGCGTAGGTTGGGTAATATTTGGGAGACAAAAGATTTGGAACTGTGTACATATAGGGAAAGGAAGTTCTAGCTCACATGTCAGTGAGTGTTTAAATTCAGCGAGGGGGATGGCGGTGGGTGTTTGGAAGACAAATTGCTGGGATCTGGACTTGTGGTGGAAGTGACTAGAGTCAGAAGTATCATGGAGATCCTCAGCTTAGTGATGGACCTCAGCCAAGTTTGTCTTTCTGGGATGTTCCCCAAGGTAAAGTAAAAGTATAGTTTCCATTTCTTTCATATGAAAATGCAGTGCATAATACTGCAGTTAAGTTCCTTCTGTTTAAACTGGTGTTTAAACTGACTTTAAATACCAGAGGCATGATTTTTTTTGGGGGGGAACATGGAATAGAAACGATTTATTTACTTTTCCTAAGTAATTTCTACTGCAGCTTGCCTTAGCTAATAATCTACTGAACTTTATTTTTTTCATTTCTTTTAAAACAACTATTTTGTTTTAAAAAAGAAACTATTCAGTACAAGTGTCCATTCTTACATGTTTGGTGAATATCTGTTTCATTAGTCTTACTTAAGCTCTATACAGTAAGTAATATATTTACTGTTCTTGCTTTTTGATCAGTGATTTCTGTGTAATTGTAAAGTCTTTTACATGAATGCTATAGTGTTTTATAAGCTAACATCCTAGTATTTTGGTTGACATGAATGTGTCTCTTGACAGTTTGCAGTACTACCCTTTGGGTAGGTCAAGTAGACAAGAAGGCTACGCAGCAAGATTTAACTAACTTGTTTGAAGAATTTGGACAAATAGAGTCAATTAATGTAAGTAAGCATGTTATCATGCATTTTCAGAGATTACAGACTAGCAACTTAAACATGCTTGTGCCACTGAATTCCTTTTAGCAAGTTAAGTTTGTATTTAGGAGACTTTATCACTGTTTAAAAACTGTGGCTGTGATACTTGTTGGTTTATATGTACTGACTTTTTGAAGCACTAATGACAGTATACTTCATGGTAAAATGGCTTTTCCCAAGCACTAACAACTTATGCAGTTTTTTAAACCAGGGTCTTAATAAAACAGAAGTTAGGTCTTTTTTCTTTTTGTAATGTGGCACAGGGCAGGTATCATTTTCCCTTGGACTAATGGACATAAACTGATGTGTTATCCACATTGATCTTGATTACGTTCCATACAGAGGGTTCCTTAAGTGGAATCAATGTGGATAAAACGTTTAGAAGAAATTGTACTGTAAACAAGTGTTTATTCTAAAATGTGACGATTAAAAAGATGCTTATAATTAGGAGATATATTTCTCATTATTTAGAGTAATTTAGATTTAGAAGTTTGGAGTCGTACTTCAATGTTGCCTGTGATTCAGCATAATTCTCTCATATCTATGTGAGAAAAACTTGGATTTTCATCTCTTGCTCCAGCAGTTTTAAAGTGCTTTGCTTGCAATTTCGTTTGTTTCAGATATTTTTACTTTTTTTCCTATCATGTTAATATATTTGAATATATAATTAATTAGGAATAGTTTTTATGGCATTACAGAATATTTAAAAAGCTTCACAAGTCAAAAAAACCCCATAGGCTGACATTTAAGCCTCATTTTGATTTGCAAGAACTAGCAATTAAAGTACAGAGGAAAGTAATGTAACAACCATAATGTCCCAGTGCCTGTTACATTTCAAAGGTAAACCACGTCTTAAATAGTCAGTCATACACATTCCACAAAGCTTGCAGTCTCTAGGATAACATTGTTTTATATCATAAATATATTTTTAAAAGAACTGCATTAAAATCTGTCATCTTAAATATTTTAGTTCATTATGATATTGTGTGCTCCTAAACAACATGAAAGCACACCTGTATTTTTGACTAAAACTAAAAGAAGCAGTTGTCATACATGATTTGCAAACTTTCAAAGATTACATGCCACATCATATTTTTTTTTTTCCTAAATAAAACATGAAAGCTAGTGGAAATCCCACTTCAGGAATGAGGACTCTACCATTCAAAAATGCAAGATACTTTTAATCACTAGTGTGCACTTCTTAGTGTTACCTCTAAAGTAAATTTAGAGCTTAATAAGAGGTATCAACCTCTGCTTTTTGGAAGTTGTCATAGTATAGCTCCTAGTTCCTGCCTGCTCCACGTTGTTCAAATCTTTCATGTCATTTTTAGCACCAATTCTTCAGTTTGCTGCTGCTTGAAAATGTTATACCTGAAGTACTCTGCCAATATCACACTGTTAACTTTTGCTGATGCTAAAAATTGTTAATATTGCTGATTAAGGTAATGATTGTTTACATTGTAAGCCTTTTTGGTTTTTAGAATTAGTATTCAGATAGTGTGTTATGTAATCTGAAGTACTGGTTTTCCTACTTTTTAAGAGCATTGCTTTTTTTTCATAGATGATTCCCCCAAGAGGCTGTGCTTATGTCTGTATGGTTCATAGACAAGATGCGTATCGTGCTCTTCAGAAACTTAGTTCTGGGTCTTACAAAATTGGATCTAAAATTATTAAGGTAAGTTGATTTTAATCTAAGGATGCTGTCGATTCCAAATGCAATACAGTTTCAGTATGATGATTTGTCATTTAGGAGCTGTTCATTCAAATGTACAGTATGGAGAAGAAGAATGAAACCATAAGGTGTAAATTGTTTTCTTTGTCTGTAAAATGCAGCTTTTAACAGGCAGCATGAAAGATAGTAAGATGAAATTGTGGTTTGATACATGGTGAACATCTTAGGTACATGCTAGTGACAAGAGTACAAGACTGTAAACAACCTAAGTCCTGTACCTAACCGTGTGGATCACTTAATACTGAATTTGATGGTATTTTAATGGAGTTATGTATATTATTAAATGCTGTGGTTTTTTCTGCTTTCTTTAATGCTTTAGGATGAGTCCTTGAAATACAGTGTTTTTAATTTCGCCATATATATATTCGAATTAATGTAGAACAGATTTAAGCTTTTTGATGTCATTAGTCTTCCCCTTCTGTTGCCATGTAAACTACCTACACATTCATTTAAAATTGAAAACCTGTTAAAACTTCAGTAAATAGACACTGAAGATTGATCTGCAGTGACAGAAACAATGAAGGAAGTGAACTGAAATGCTCTATTTACAGGTTATATGATTTAACATGATTATCTGGTTGGGTTTTATTTTCAGATTGCCTGGGCTTTAAATAAAGGTGTGAAAACAGAATATAAGCAGTTCTGGGATGTGGATCTGGGAGTTTCATATATTCCTTGGGAGAAAGTAAAATTGGATGATTTGGAGGGCTTTGCTGAAGGTGGCATGATTGACCAGGAAACAGTAAATACAGGTACAGACATGAACAGTGATTCTGGTAGCTAGAAAATTTGTGTATCTTGGTAATTGCAAATCCTGAGAAAGTTAATTGTATTACGTATTCTCTTTCAGTTTACATAAATTTTACTAGTTACTTCGTTACAATATCAATGGCACTGTAATTTTGTTGTTATATGAAAAATATACCTTTTTTTAAAGAATGGGAAACAGCCAGAAGCTCAGAAGCTGCTAAAGAAAATATTCAAACTACGCAGAGTGCTGCAGTTGACAAGACTACAGTTATTACAACGCAGACAGAAGCTTACACACAACCAGTTACTATGCTGCAGGTTTGTATTGGTCTGAGTTTGCAGAATCCCCACAGAACTGGAGGGCAAATGGTTTTTTTGATACAGATAAACATTAATGCTGAGCTAAAGTACTTAAATCAAAAATACCGAGGTCCTGCGTCCATGTGTGTTTATCTCTAAAACGTTTTGGTTGAGTAAACTCTTTAGTTTCATGGACATATGTCAAACTTGTGTACAATCTCAAATAAAGGCTTAAATGTTGAAAACAGAGCAATTATAAAAAAACAAAACCAAAAAAACCCTCCAACCAAAACAGCTACCAAAGTGACATGTTAGTTTTTTAAGTAAAAATTAAAATGAGCTTACAAGAAGTACTTTGCTTATAGAACAAAGCATCTTTCTGTAAGCTAAGCAGTGTGATAATCTTTTTCTCACTTGTGTTTGTGTCTTCCCTACCTATGTGCTTTTCCTCATATCAGCTTTGAATATAAGTTTAATTATTTTTCAGTAATTTTTGGCAAGATTTCACAGGGACAGTCTCATCTTGAAAAGATCTGATTATTCAAGTAGTGTGCTGTTGCACTCTTTATGCATCTGAGTCTTTGATTCTGTGCTGTAGGTTTTTTTTTTTTTTTTTGTTCTGCTAAAACAGAAATTTTATTAACATCCAGTCAGTAACAAGGTATTGTGGAAGGCTAGAAGAGTACAGTGTAATTTTCTTAAGTATACTACACTGCATGTATATCAATTATAAATGCAAATGCTTTTTTGTTGAAGTCTTTAAATCCTTTTTATAATGACCATATGAAATTGTAAAATGAAGAGTTGCTTAATACAGATTTTTTATGTTCATATTATTACTGTTTTATCTTTCCTAACATGTATAGACATTTCCAGTGCTTGAGCTGACATAAAATTACTATGAAAATTAACATTTGCATTTAGTTGCATTGAATTATGTGCTTTTTTCTCACAAAAATTATCTTCAGTCTTCTTATTTCAACTGTCTCCTAGTGTACACTAGGAGTATGTATGTATGTATTATATATATTATAGTTTTTATTGTTCTGCTAATTACTTGTAATTATGCTGCACTGTATCAACATAAGTAGCTCAAACAGAAGTTTGAGCAGTATTAGGTAATTTTTAGAATTTCATCAGGATTATTAGCCTTAATTATGTATAGTAAACTCACCTTTCCAGTACTGTTCTAAAATACATACATCTTCTAATGAAATTAGAATCACTGTTTTCTAAGTGTTCTCAAATTACCACACTATCTACATTTTCCTTCCTTTTCTCTGTTTTCCTTTCTGCATTCACCTCTCTCCCATAGATAATTTTCTATTCTTGAATAAGTGCAGTATTTAACAGGGTATTTTTCTGTTCTTCTTAGAATAAAGGATAGCATAGGATTGTTCCAGTGTCCTTGTTTATCTGTAGTGTAGATATGCAGTCTAATTCTTCAAATGCAGTCTAATTCTTCAGGGCGCTCAGAATATATACAAAGCATTTAGTACATTTAGTGCTCACTGTGAATTACAGTCTAATGAGTTTATTCCTCTTTTAATGTCACCGAATACTGTTAAGTATTGAAATTGCTTGTTCTTTCATTCCATGAAAAAAGATTCCAGTAGCTCCTGCTGTGCCTGCTGTTAGCTTGGTTCCACCTGCATTTCCTGTCACAATGTCTGTCCCTCCTCCTGGTTATAGCGCAATTCCTCCTCCACCCTTCCTGCGAGCCAGTTTCAACCCTTCACAGCCACCTCCAGGTAAGTTAGTAAAAATGAAGTTGAGTATGTAATGAGTATACTGAATTTGTGTGCTTCTGTGTCCATCATGCTTTGTATAGTTTTTCATCAGCTGCTGGTTACTGTTTGAGCCAGTTGACCTTTGAATCTTCAATGTTAATCTAGTATGAACATTCTTCTGTTTAACTTAGTATTATTTTTACAAATGTATTCTGTCGAGAATAGGAACTTTTCTTTTGAACTTCGATAAAAATGAAAATTTAAAAATCCTTAAGATTAATCTCCTTCCATTGAAAAATTTTGAAACTCTTAATTGTCATCTTTGAGTACTGCTGGCAGAAATCATTTTTAAAAGATGTACACGCGGATCATCTACAGTAAAGAAAACAATAACCACCATTGCCTCTTCCCATACATTTGTTGTTTGCTAGTCTTTAGTGATGCAGCTTTTCAGGATGAAGAATGTAGGCAAACTTTTACTGCAAAACTTTTATTTGCTTCCCTTATAATAATTTGTCTTTTTTTTCATATAGGTTATATGCCTCCTCCTGTTCCACCTGTGGTCCCACCACCTGTTGTCCCGCCACCTGTTGTCCCACCAGTTGTTCCAACACGTAAGTTTGATTCTTTTAATAGCTGATTGTTAAGAAAAGCTTACCATGGAGCTAATGGGGAAAAAAAATTATGGCAAATTAACTGGTTATTATTTGTATGCATAGTTCAATATTGTCTGTCTGTAACAGATGTATCTGTTACCTGAGGTATTTGGTGTTAGTTACTGAATAATTTATAACCATTTTTGTTTAGTCTTTTAACTGTATTCATTTAATGTTTAAAAATATCTTTTGAAGAATACTGATGGCTTAGGTTGCCTGCAGTTCATGGTTTCTACAAAAACATTAAATATTGCAGTGCTGATTGAGGATAAGAAATTATTGTAAAAAATATAACCCTTAGGGTAATTAATTTCACTTAATTTATCAGCCTGACCTCTCCCAAACCAATCTTGAAGGCTTGAATGTATGATTACTCTGATATATTTCTGTTATTTCTCTACAGCCTTAGTACAGCCTCCATTACCAATTGCCCAAGAGACGATGAAGGATGTTCCTTTCACTAGCCTTGTTCTACCAGTTGGCACAATTACTAGCAATCTGGCTACTCCAACTTTATCTGCTGGAAGTGTTTTTAATCCTCTGCCAATCAACAAACCAGAACCAGATGAAAAGGGATCACATCTTACAGACCTTCAGATTTCTTCTAATGAAAACAATAGAACTGGTAAGAAATATCTTTATTGTCTGACCCAATCACATACAGGAAACATCATACTTCTGAGGTGGTTTTTGCAAATCATACTTCATTGTACTAATAACTACAGAGTAGGAAGTTTAGTCTGGGAATCATTTTCAGTTTAAGTTGGAGGAGTGGTGGGAACCGTCTTTGTCATCATCTGATCATTGAATCCTAGCAGCTTATGCTCAGGAATGTTTTCTTCATAGACTCAAGAATTAAAGCCAAGACTGGGAGCCCTTTAGCAAACTTCTTAAAGGTGCATTCTTTACTGCACAAATGGAAATGGAGAGGAGCAGGAAAGATTAGAGTAGTATAGCATTTATAGAATTATATCAAAGATTTTAATACTTCCCACGAATAAATTGGGTGATGGCTGTGGGATTTGTCAATTTTAAGCTGCTATACATTCTTTACTATGTAGAGATGTTTGTTTCTGTGGCATAGTGTCTGTCTCTTGCCAATGTGATTAAAATTATGCATGTTCATTATAGAAACTGAAACAGACCTTGTCAGCAGCAGCAGCATCACTGAATGCATTAACTGAACGTGGATTAAGCTGCATTTTGTTTTGAATGCTAGGTGTTACACTGGAATTTTCTGCTAACTATTCTTCTTGTTGCTGCATTTTAGTGCAAAGTGATGTCTCGAGTAGCTCTGGACTTGTTGGAGGAGTGCAGCCACCCAGTGTCTCAAGCAGTTCTGGGCTTACTGGAGAAGGGCAACCACCCAGTGTCTCAAGTAGCTCTGGACTTGCAGCCCCTATACAGCCACCCAGTGTTTCAAGCAGCTCTGGACTTGTTGGAGGAGTACAACCACCAGCTGTTTCAAGCAGTTCTGGTCTTGCAGGAGGAGTGCAGCTACCTACTGTCTCCAGTAGTTCTTCTCTTGTTGGCGGAGTTCAGCCAACCAGCATCTCAAGTAGCTCTGGACTTATGGCTGGAGTGCAACCACCAAATGTCTCGAGTACCTCAGGGCTTCTAGCTGGAGTGCAGCCGCCCATTGTCTCAAGCAGCCCTGGTGTTCTGACAGGAATGCAGCCACCCAGTGTCTCAAGCAGCTCAGGAGTTCTGGCAGGAGTACAGCCACCAAGTGTCTCAAGCAACTCTGGGCTTCTTATAATGCCACCGCCCAATGTTTCAAGTAGTTCTGGACTTATGGGAGTGCCGCCACCAAATATTTCAAGTAGTTCTGGACTTATGGCAATGCAGCATCCGGCTGCAGTTCAAAACATGCCTCATTTAAATATTAGTAGTCAGAGAATGCCGGGAATGCCTCTCATAGATATCCGTCCAGGCCTAATGCCCCATTCGCCTGGACCAAGGTTTCCATTAATGCAGCCAGCAATGCCACCGCAGCGTAGTATTCCTCCTCCAGCAATCCTTGATCCATCTCTTCACCCACCACCTCGAGGTCCTTTTCCTCCAGGAGATATTTTTAATCAAACAGAAAGACCTTTTGGAACACCAGGAAGACAAAATATTGATAGCATTTCTAATCCAGAGAAAAGACTGCCACTTGGAGGAGATAACATTCAGCAGGAAGGAGACAGAGATTATCGCTTTCCTCCAGTGGAAAACCGGGATAACCTTAACAGACCGTCTCCAGTGGATGTCAGAGATTCTGTTGGACGACCACCAGTTGATCCCAGAGAGGGTATAGGAAGGCCTCCAGTAGATGGAAGAGAACATTTTGCAAGACCGCATGCAGACATAAGAGAAAATTTTGGAAGACCAGGTATAGATAATCTTGGTCGAAGAGAGCATTTCGGTTTCAATTCAGACAAGCACTGGGGACAGAGAGGAGATTATGATGAAAGAGAGCATCATGCCTTTCCTGTTTATGGTGGCCCTAAAGGCTTCCATGAAGAGAGAGAAAGGTTTCGGCCTGTAAACTATAGGTTTGATAGTAGAAGTGGTCCCAATTGGAACAGAGGATTTGAACAAGATGCTCACAGAGATTTTGATGACCGCAGAAGACCATGGGAAAGACAGAGGGATAGGGATGACAGAGATTTTAACTTTTGCAGAGAAATTAATGGAAACAGGTTTGGAAGAGACAGAATGTCAAACAACTGGATCCCCCCTCCACATCCACGGGTTTTTGAATATTTTGATGGGGCCACTTCCCAACACAAAGCTGATAGTATGCCCCAGGTAAACGGTGAAAATACAGAGACAGAAAGTCAGCCACCAACTGCACAGGTGCAGGATGATCCAGAACTTTATGAAAAACTGACATCTTCCGTCGAGATAAACAAAGAGAAGAGTGACACAGAAGCTGATATAGAAAGTGAACCAGTGGTAGAAAGCACAGAAACTGAGGGGACATAATCATCACTCAGTAGGTAAAAGATACCTTTTGTAAAGTTGTCATCTCTCTGTAATAGATAAATGGCTGACTGGACCGTAGCAGTTCACTTTTGTCTGCCAGAATTAAGTTAATCTGATGTTCATGTTCATCTTTCACTTAAATAACTGTACAACTGACTTGTATAGAACACTGTTCTTAATTTGAACATGGTAGGTAAACAATTTTTTTTTTTATTTCTCTGGTAAAGCATAAACTTCCCCCCACTTGCTTTTAATTTCACAAAGATAAAATAACAGCTTGTAAAACAAAGACTTCCTATGGAAGAAAATGGAATTTTTTAGATACTACCCGTAGGTTGGCTATCGAAATTGTTATACTTGAAAACAGGTGCTGGTGTATCTTGTCCGTGTTTTTAGGCTGCTGCAGAATTTTAAAGTACAGACAAAGCTGTGATATTTTATGTTCCTACAATTCGGCAGAAAAGGAAATGGCCCATGTTATTCAAGGAGCATAACACAGAGATTAAAAGTGATTTTGTAAAATCTACACTATAGTCTCTGTTTTCTCTAAAGTAAGTGTTTGTGATTTGTTCCTCGTACTGCAGTGGGTTTAAAAAAATGAAAAAGTACATTTTAATGTTGGGTGCATTTTGTTTTTAGATGCCAATAAAGCATATTTGTTTGATAACAGTGTTCTAGGTATTGTATTTTTTTAAAAACCTGCAAGCTCTAAAAACTTGGAGTCAGTTATGATATGTGCTTAGCTAGTTGTTGCAAAAGGTTTATATTACTTTTGTAAGACCCATGCAACAGTTATATGTGCAAGAAGCATATGGTTTTTACATCGAAAATCATGAAGTCATTAGTTTATGTAAATAACATGTATGTAAATAATTTGTGTAACTGTTTGTAGATACCACTTTTTCTGTGCGTGCCTGTGTATGTGCACACACTCACAGAATATTGTAGACAGTTCAATAAAATTGACATGAAATTAGGTTGTAAAAATTTGCCTTTCACCTTCTTTAGGTAGTAAGATAAAAAACTTACTTCACTGCAATACTGTCAAGCTTGTATATTTACCTTCCCATGCTCATTGTTATGATGTTCTTACTACTTTTAGAAGGTGGAACAGGATATACTGTAAGAATATACAGTAGGATTTTAGCTTACTTTTTAAAATGCAGATACGCATGAAGCCAAAACTTAAGCAAATACTGGCATTGTCTTATTTTGTAATATATGTGGTATTCTGGATAGATAGTGGTAGTGTTCCAGTACTTTGTGGTTGTTTGTTTTCAGTGATTCAAAGTCCGGAAACGTTGCATGAAAAGTAAAAAGCTGTTGTTGGTCTAAAAAACCCTACATGTTTTTAAGAGAAATAAGGGGGACTTTGTGTTTGATGGCTTAATATTGAAGTAGAACCTCTTGTTAAATTGTTGAGGTGAACTGGCTGCTTAGGTAAATTAGTAGCACTATTCTCTCCTGTTTCACATACTTTGCTGCTTGTGTATCCTTTCAGTTGGTGGTGGAAGATTCGGCTATAGAGTAATGCTAGGTTTTCAGTTTGTTCCAATCAAGTGCATTTTACCAACTTCTTTCAACATAACTTCTGTGAAAATTCGTGTCTGAAAGCATCTTTTCACTCAGTTTTGAGAAAGTTGTTTTTCTCATGCATAGTAGGATCCAAGAGTAGATTCTGTTACATGAATGCCCTTTTGATAGAAGAAACATTTTCAGCTCAGATTAGAATTTTGATCTTTAACATCAGAGTATTAACATGCAAGATTTAATTCCCCTTCTGCTTCCCCCAAAGAGATGAAAGTATGAGAATGCCTTTGAATGTAGAAGCAAGTTATGCACGTGTGTGTTGCCCTCTCCCTCTGGGAGGTGGGGTATTTTTTCATGCTGTGTCATAGTTCAGTTTTTCAATTACAGGGACTTTTATTCTGGATAGTAAACTATCAGCTTAATGAAGGTGGCCCTTGGAAAGAGCAGGCTTGAATGAATGGTTCTTTACCTGCTGTGCAAGTGGTAGTCATTAGGACATAGTGAGGTATGCATTAAATAACTATTGCTTTGTAATAGACCTTGCTGATATGTGTATTACCAGAACAGGTCTCAGGAGTTGAGATGAAGAATAGTTAAGGTAAAATACCTTTATGAGCAGTCTCTGGCTCAAAGAACTTGACTGATGCTGCTGTACCACCTACTAGTAGTATTCTGGTCAGGCAGATATGGTTGTGTGAAAGTCCAAACGCACAAAATAGCTATGAAGGGCATTTTATGAACTTAAGGGATTTTCTTTATTTCATTTTAATATGTGCAGTTTGAAAAGGCTTGAAGTCATAGACCACATAAATACTTAGAATCAAACACATATTGGCAGTAGCTTTTCTTTTCAGACATTTTGTTAAATGCCTCTTTAAAACTGAAAATCTGGTTTTGTTTTTCCAAGCTCGGACTGGCAGTATGCTAAATTGCTTATACTATGATGGTTTAGGTAAATTACCATGTGAGAGATGTTAAATAATTTGGCTGGTAGTGGTATAAAATGATGTATTTTTTAATGATTTTTCATCTTTGTTAATATCTTCCAAGCATTAATAAATTGGCTACTGTACATATGTGTTATACCATCAATTTCTAACAGCTATTTTATTTTTTTGTAGAATAAAAGTTTGTTGTACAGTCTTCAGTTGCATCATGTTTACATCTATAGAACTGTTCCATTTCTTATTAATGTAGCATGCAGACAAATATTACTAAAACAGCTGTATTCAGAAACTCAGAAGGGACTTAATATTACCAAAACAGCGTAGTTTCTTTATCTTCCAAGGAGGCAGTTTGAAATCTTTCAGAGTCTGAGTAAAGACTTTCTTTTGTCACTATGTAGGTTAAGCCATCGTAAACCAACAGGTCCACTGAAAGGAGATGTCCTGAGATCCAGATCAGTTCTTTTATGTGGTTCATGGTAGTGACATGTAATTTTTGTTGATGTAAAGAATAAGAATGGGACAGAAAGAAGATGGAGGCCAGGCACTTGAGCAGCAGTTCTGGCTTATGCCTGTTTAAAGCTTGCTCTAGTGATGGAGTGTGTCGATTCTAGCAACTGAAGAAGCTGATCTACTATTTACAGAAGTAACATACACACTGAAAATTACTTCAGGTAGCTTTGCAGGCAGTGCAATATATTTAGGCATGCACATTTACTTGAAAACCTTATGCATTAGTAAGTTGTTCGATGTATTTATTACCTTTTTAAAGAGCCTGTGATTCTGATCTTCCACTGTACTGTATTTGAGCAGAATGCTACATCCATAAAGATGACAAAGATGAAACACAGCCTTCATTTGCGATAAGGATATGATTTCTTTGTTGAAGCCTTTTTCTGTGAAATGTTGGTACACTTTCATTTTTATATGTAGTGCTTCACATTGTAATTACAAAATCAAGGGAGTAGATTCTGTTAGATTCCTCTGCTTCAGTAGAGTATTATACCATTCTTCAGGCCATTTCAGTGGTTTAAGTGGCTGTATTTATGAAATTACGGTACTCTTATCCTGAATAAGGCAAGACAGGAATACAGTAATCAAGCCTGTAGTGTGGCATGCACAGGCATTACTTAAGCACAGTTGGAAAATTATCAAATAAACTGTCTATAGAAGGTATTTATCAAATAAGCTATTAATTTATTGCAGGATTCTCTCAAAATACAGTGTCAGCAGTTTTGAACGTGCAAGGATGTGTTATGCTGGTCAACAAAGTACTTGTTTTCTTGATTCATGTTCCCCTAACTCAAATCTTTGGGTCATTTGATTTGAAATTGGTAAAAATAGATCCCAAATATCATTTTTTAGATTTTCAGTAATGTATTTAAAAATAACATAATAAGGGTGACTTTTTTGTCTCTTGGTAATGGGAGCTGAACAGATATAATTTTAAACCTATTCAGAGTATCAGAAGTCATCAAGAGTTAACTAGGACAATTTTTCGTTACTGTTTATTTAGCTAATGAAAGGATCTTTCTTTCCCTGTTGGCAGCTATTACTGGTTATTTCAATTTTACGTTAGTCACGTTTTCCTTTCAGTTGCTGAGTTTTCACAAGTAAGCATGTACTGTGACGCCATCTACTTGTGTAGATGAGATACTGATTTAAAAGGCATAAAAGCAGGACATTCTTTTTTTTAATTTGAAGCTGTTTGAACAAGAATAGCAAAAGCATCTTTCCGCCATGTTGCTTTACTGTATTTATTTGCAGCAGCAGAAACTTTGCAGTGGCAAAGAGAATACCATATTGCAAGACTTTCTTAATTGTAACTAGTCTTATGTTTCTCCTTGACAGTAATCTTAGTGATGTTATTCACTCCACTTAGTCTGTACAAGTTCTTTGGGTACTCAATAAACATTTTGAATTTTATCAACATATGTACATGGTATTTCGTAGTCAAGAGAAATCAAGTTAGAGCTTCTAGAAAATAAATTCATGACATCTCTTAAAGAGTAATAACTTCCAGCAAAGTTACGTAGGATCTGAAAAATGATTCTTGTCAGTGATGGGATCGTATGAAAGTCTGTTAATAGGGTTTTTGCTGAAGTTGGTAAGCTGTAAAATCTTGTTTGCTATAATTCTTGCATTCCTTTCTGTCTTTCACAAACTTGATGAAACAGAGTAGTCTCATTGAATATCCTACTCTTAATATCTTCTAGATGCTCTGCTACCAAAGATTAGAGGAAGGGAAGGACAAGTGGTCTGTGCACTCTTAAAAATCAAGAGATTGTTACGATATTTTGTGCAGTTAAAGTTGAATGTATTTTCTCTTTTAAGAAGTTGAAAACGCACATTTCAGCACTTGCGTAGTAACAGTGATATTAGTGGTGTCACTGATTTGCTAATCTTACTCTGTATTTTGTCATTTTTCTTTTAAAGTTAACTCACTAATGCTAATTTTAAGTTTTCACTTCTTCCTATCAGATGAAATTATACTAATGCCCTCAGACATGGGACTATTTTGTGCTTTAAAAAAAAAAAATCTGGTCAGAGGATTTTAACCTGTAGATAGGTTGGTTGAACATTTTTTCTTTCCTGATTTAATGCTTTTATGCTGCAATTTTACTCTTGAATGATTTCCTGTATGCGTATCTGTGTTACACCCGATATGTGTTCACGTTATCATGTATCAAGCTTTCTGTTGAATTGCAGCAAAATTGTGAGATTCTTTAAGGTAGATGGCTTGACGTGATTCTAAAACTAGTGTTAACTTCAGTCATATTGATTTGTATACTGGAGCGTTATAATTGTTTGCAAGCCAGTGCAAAAAGTCCTTAATAGTTGAAGAGGTATTAAATGGATGTAGAATTGTTAACTCAGATGTAGATTGATAGGATTCACATAGGCCATAGATGCAGGGATTTTGGATTTGAACACCACTTCCACACTAAAGGAGAGATCATATTATAATTACATCTGGGAAAATAAGAAATGTAGTTTTTTTTCTTGATAACAGCAGGAATTAAGTAGAAATAATCTTAGTATTTAAAGTCCTTTGTAAAAATCCATCTGCCTTGGTCCAGTCAGAATAAGCTCTGTCATTGTCATTTCAGTTGATCAAGGGAAGAAATTACTTTAGATTATGCTGTTTCTGAGGTAATCAAATCTTGTTCAGCAGTGTGGTGAAAGGCAGTTCTAAGTGTGCCTTAAGTTTTTTCCCTCTGAAGAGGAGCATATATTTCCAACTTTAGACAAAAACATGGACAAAAATCAGTAAATTCTTGTCTCCAGGATTTGAAACAATTTTTGGTTCAGTGATTTTTGTCAAGAAAATCTGTGTCATTTCAGAGGTGTAAGTATGTAAACATTAAGTGGACACTCAACTTTAAAAACTTGACTGAAAGTTTTCCTACTCTGTCCAGTTCATTTTTCATTTATTTTCTCATGCTTAGAATACGTTATTCTGTCAAATGGTGCCATTACAGAATTCCTCTTACCATGAATTAGAAATACTTTTCAATTATGTAATTCGGTTGCATAACTGAGTTACTTAAATCTAGGACAATCATAAGTCTTTCTCTTGAAACTCATGGGTTTCTTGTACAGTATGACTACCAGTAACAGGTAATTCACTATTGAGAACCTTACTGTTCAAGCTATCTCTGATTAACAGTAAAATACTGACACAAATTGAGATGCTTGCTGATTAATTTGGAATTTTGTTATTTATTAAAAACAAAATAATGGCATCTCCTTATATTTCATGTTGATTAAAAATTCACTATATTAAATAGGAACTTGATGGACTGTAGCTTTATGAATTGACAAAATGAGGCATTCATTATTTTTATTAGAATGTAAAACCTTGAAGTGATTAGGATAAATATGTTATACAAGATACTGAAATGTAGTCTTTAAGTTTTCTGTGCATACTCTCCGCAGTGCAGACACATTATACATGCTCTACACCTGCAATCCTCATTGCACGATGGAACCGCTGTGGAAGACAGGAAAGTGGCATGAAATGGCAAATTCTGTTGGACACCAAAAATGCTGTACAAACTGGTTCTATAGGTAAACCAGTGGATAGATAATGTTGTTTCAGTGGCAATAGCTTGGTAGCCTAATCTGAAATCAGGTGAAGCCTCAGTTACAAAGCACGAATAAAGCTACCTTTTTTTTTTGATTTAGTAAAAGTTAATGCTCACATTCTGATTAAATATTCACCAATGAACAAGCAAGCATCCAAAGATTTAAGTAGTCCTGTGTGGTTGTTTTAATGTTGCTTCTACCTTAATTAAAACCAAACGAAAAAAACCCCAATGTCCCAAAAGGCCCAAAACAATGACAAACCACCCAGGAAGGTGTAAATATTTGTAAGAGTAAGATGTTCTTGGAGAAATAATGTGATACAAATGTTAATGTACCTATTTGGGTATTTTTAAGTGGTAGATACTGCAGAACCCAGGTAAAAGCATGATAAAGAACTGTCTCACTTGCAAGAAATGTGCTGAATGAGGTGTTATTGTAATCCAAGATTTTTTTTGTTCCTTATTTGTATTACGGCCCAGTCCAAATACTGACCTTGTTCAGGGTTACAGCCTGAATGCTGATTAGAGGATAATTCTGATGAATGCATATGTATTTTGTCTAATATGTAGTACATCATATGTATTACATCACTGTAATACATATGCAGACACCCAGTGAGAATTTGGAAGTGATGTTTGGGGCAAAACCATCAGAGAAATGAAAAGAGGAGATTACTGAATTGTGTGAACCACCGATCTGAAACGTTGCTGTTGAGAAATGTCTACTTAATTAAAAATAATCAGAAATTATCTCCGTACTATCTCAGTAGTTAAAAGGGTGCATTTCACAATAGTATCCCAGTTTGGAAAGTCCTAGCTATGATATCACTTGGTTTCTGCCACCTGTAGAAAATACAACTTTCTTGATTAAAATTATTGCATTACATTTCATGTTATTTCTAGAGACCTTAAAATAATGCTGCTTCAGTCTTAATACTAAACCAGTATGTGATACACAGCCTTGCTGGTTTACCAGTGGGACATTGCTGTTGACTTCACCACATTCAGAATTTCAAACGCTTTCTCTTGTGTGTCTCAGTTTCTTTTTCAGCGGTCTTTAGAAGAGCAGGTGGTAGAAGATTATCTAGTTCTACTTTCATTGATTTTTCTACTGCTTTTAAGCCCAAAGCCTTCTAGGGGATAAGTTTTTCTCCTTTCAAATCCTGTTCCCCTGTGTAAGTATTTATGAGCAGGAAGCCCTAATAAAGATTGTTTTGAGATTCTGAGAGTATGGTGGAATAGATAGTACAAAATGTCTGAAAAAAGTTGCAAGCTCTATACTTGTCTAGTCTTGTGCCTAGGAAATTCATGGAGTGAAAGAAAGCTAATTAAATGCATTGGTCTTACCTTCTGGCTCTCCCCAAATGATCGTATTTTCTAAGTAGATCTTTTCACTGCAGCAGGTAGAGCAGCCCTGTAATACATGGTGACTGTTCTTTGTTTAGAATCCATTATGTCCTCTAGCTTTTTTTTTCCCCCGTCTGCTAACTGCTTTTCTGAAAGGTTGTGTTTTATTTAAATAGCTTTTTTCCTTCAAATTATTTAAAGAAAAATAAATGCACTAGGCTAATAAAGTTTTCTTATTTCATTTTAGAATGCGCTGCCTAACTCTCCTCAATAAATTTCCTTCTCCAATGAAAAGTTCTTACATTTCTGTATTAACTAGAATAGAAATAAGAATGGATGATATGTAAAAAAAGAAATAAAATTTTTATCCAAAATTACATATTTTTGTCATGATAGTCTGGTTCCAGCTAACTAAAATGGCTTTTTTTCACACCACCTAGCAGTTTATGCTGTCTCTGATACCCAACTTGAAAAGTTACAGACAAGTTAGAGCAACCTTAGGAGCTGTCCTATGCAACAATTGCACACTGTAGTGAATGCCAAGGTCTTGAATTTCCCTTCTCCATTCCTTACCTTGTCACCAGATATTTTAGTCTTATTCACCGTGAAGAAATTTAACCATCAAATTGTGTGAAAATGATGAAGAATTTCAGTTTTCCCGACTTTGAGTATTAATTTGTTCTAAATGTCTTTCATCTTGACAGAGAAAAGCCAGCAAACATAAATCCAAAAGGAGCAAATATGTGAAAACAATTTTCTAAGCATTTCTAGCAATTTATGGGTAAGAAAATGAGATGCAGGGAAAGTCTGCTAGAGAACTGGAAAGGTTTTAATCCGTGGTTTGTTCTACCATCTGATTGACTTTTTTTGACAGCCATCAGATTTGAAAGTTATATTTTCTTAGAGGTCTTTCCCAAGGAATTTCACTGCTGTACTTTTGTCTCACTGACTGGGACCTATTAAGCATCTTACAATGCAACTTTGAAATGATACATCATGTCTTACAGTAACTGTCTGGCATTGACTTGAGCTACATACCACAATATACACAGTTCATTAGAACTTATTACTATTGAACTATTGAAGTGTGTGTATATATCCATTTTATAGAAGCTTCTGGAAAGCTTAGCCACGGTATTTACAGTCTACACCATACGAAAGGAATCACAAAGTACAGTATGAACTCTGCCTCTTGCTGTATGTTACGCTTATGGTGTTCCTGCAGCTGTAATGCATCTTGTTTTGTCTTCCACTCTTGCTGTGTCAAAGATTTTAAGTATACATCATCTTTGAAAACCAAGTGACTATTTAAAAATCTAAATGTCAAGTTAGGTTTTAAATTTAGCTTGCTATGAAACATTTGTTGGTTACATCAGACTTTTACACCATTTGGTGGTTAGGATCTTATTTTTTAAGTAAAATAATTGCTTCATACGTAGGAAAGGTTCGGTCTTGTTGGTGATCGATTCTGTTATGTAAGAGTATAAAGTTCCCAGCCATTATACTGTAGAAAATGGTGCTCCGTAAACTGTGAGAGACAAAACACCAATTACTTTGGTACTTGGTTGGAAAAACCACCTCCCACTTTTCTTCTCTATGAAGCTATGAGGTAACACAGGGAGTGCAAACAGGTCCAGGCAAGCTGCTGTGCCTTACAGGTGCACCAATGGATGCCTCGAGGGTGGACTTATCTTGGGCCATATAGACAAAAGGCTCCCACTCACCTGGGCATCAAGGTTTTCTTTTCTGCCTGAGCCACAATAACAGTATTACTACAGCAGGCAGCAGAATAGTCTTTTTATACTGAACTTTGTCACATGGCTAGTATTTGTAAATAGGTGATGTATTTAGAGTTAACTAGTATGTTTTTTGAGTTAATCATTGCTGGCAAGTCAGATTTGTGAACCAGGTGCTCTACTTGAAAGCAACCCTGCTGGGAAAGATGAGAGATGATTGAACCACTGTGTAGGTGCTTGCTTGGATAGTTCTGAAACAGAATTGTATCTGAAGATATTGCAGGTGTGTGATTCCTACTTCAAGGTCTCACTTTCTGGGAAAAGGTAAAGAGTTGAATTGTAAAACTTTTCAGGGTTCTGACCTTCCGAAATACTAGCAGTAGGTGAATGCCTCATACCCTGTTTACCTGCATTTGCTTTCCGATTCCTCATGGTCTTGACCATCCTTGGTAACAGCTGGCACGAAAGTGCTACATCCCATTGTCATCACTGTTCATAACCAAGATGTTCTTAGGTCTGTATTCTCCAGTGGCCTTTTGATGCCATTGGTCTCCATTTCTAAAGTGTTTGAAATAGGAAATTCAGTGTGTTTTCTTTTGGTACAAAATCTCCCAGTCTGTATTTTTGCTCTCATTTATTTTCTTCGGCAAAAGCTCTTCAGCAGTGAGCATTTCAACACTGATTATTGTAGCATGGTTTCCAGTGTCTTCAGTCAAAGTGAAGTTCTGTATGCTTTCCCCACCTATGTGAAGCAGTGGTGTCCAGCCAGCTACTGCAGCCTACTTTCTCACCGTCTTAAGAGGGAAGGTCCAGTGTGTCCCCAGGAGATATTTGCAACTTCTGTGAAAACCAGGTCCTCAGGATATATGCAGCGAGAGGAGAATGCAAAAAGAGTGAGCCTGTCTTGCCAGGACACTGTACCCAGTTTTTGAACCACTCTTTGCAGCAAGCCCCTGGATATAGGAGGACAAGAATGGCAGCTGGATGAGTTGCTCCCCTAGTTACCTATCATCTGTACTGGAGCTTGGGGATATTTTATGAATTACAAGGCTAGCAGCTGGCTATCCTTTTTGTGAAGTGTGGTCAGTTCTGACATACTTGTTCTGAATGCTTGAAATACCAAGCAAAGCTCTAAACCGTACTCTTACCTGTGAAGTCCACGGAGAGTGGGTATTGCTAGCTCCTGTCTGTGACACGAACACTTCCACCCACATGCACCTTTTTCTGTCCTTTAAAAACAAAATGCTGTTGCTCTTCTGCTAAGTTGCTCCTGCATAAAACAGAGCTAGTAGAATACAGTAGTGGTGAGAGGAGCTGCATATCCCCTGCTCCCAGGAGTAAATGATAAGGTGAGGATCCTATACTCTGCACCAGTGCCATTAAATGTTTTGTTTTCAGGTGCTGGTTAAATCCTTCTTGGACCACAGTATTTCTATAAACAAACTCATATGTGCTGGCTGTACAGACGGCAGTATAAGAAATTTGAATTAGTTTCTCTTTATTATTTTACCTTATATCCATTACCCTTTGTATCCCATATCCCTGTACATTGGTTCTATGTATAGTGTGCTCTTTGAAAAAAAAATTATTAGTCATTTATTAACTTTCTTCTCCAAAAAATCATGTTTTCTGCATATTTTTCTGTCTGAGTATATCACAACATAATGCAATGAGAGGAGGATGCAAAAATGAGCAGCGAAGAAACAGCACAGGGACTGGGAAGTCTATTCTAGCAGGACTAAGGAGTGAGTTGTGTGCAGGAACAGGAGAGGTCTTTGAAGCTCAATCACCTTACCCATGGTTAATGGTTAATGTTCTGCACTCTAAAATGATGAACACTTCTGTAATCAAATCCATAGGCAGTAGCAAGCCATCATGTGACAGAGTATCATGATCATGGGATTTTTCTTTCAAAGAATCCTGGTTAAGTGAAAATTGAAATTAAACAGTATAGAAGCTCCTCGCATGAAGAGACAGAATGTTGCATATTCTCAAACGTTTTCTAAGCACTTGCTGATTTTGTTAGTGATGCAATGAACTTGAGATTTGATAATCCTTTCTTTAGTACTGATTAAATACGTTTCTGGAAGTGTCAGCAGTGACCAAAGGGAGATTTATGTGAAGAATTGTGAAATTAAAGGATTTGTGAGGGATATTAAGCGAAGGTACTGGCGTTTATGAGTGTTTTTCATTTGGTTGTAAGGTAGCACTGGTGCCTAACTAGCTGGCTGCTGCTGAGGGTTCACTACAGCATTCTGTTTTGCTTTTGGTTTTGGTAGTTTGAAACACGCAAGAGTTTTGGTTATGTCAGCTTTACGGGCCATGGAGGTTCATGTGTAACCCTGTGAACAGTCAGGAGAGGAGCCTTGTACACGAACGACAAACAATCATTATAAAAGCCGTGTTAAAGGGAAAAGAGTGATTCTGAAAATGAGAAATGCTGAATCCTATGATTATGAGAGTAGAGCACCTTTCTTAGTTTGATCAAAACTAATGAAAAACAGCAGAAAAGCTGTAGGAAATAGCTGGTAGGAAAATACCTGGCTTAAAAAAATAACGTAATCACTGCCTTCAGTTTCTTTGTTAAGATCTGTAAGATTAGTCTAGTTGACTTTTCCCGCTTGAAAAAGAACCGAATACTGAACTCTATCCAAGTGCTTATTTTGAAATATTTGAAAAATGTGAATAGACTTTAGCAACTATTAGGAAGCTACAGTAGAAACATAGGGCCAGTAACTTGCAATCTGTAACAAGTATCTTTGAGCAAGGGACACTACCCAATAATTAATTTTCTTTTTGTAATTTCAAAATTTTAAATTTTTTGCAAATATTTATTTCTTTTAATTTTTGAAAGTAATATAGGATGGCTTTTCTTCTGTGGATTTTGCTTATACTTTTATTAAATTCATTTCCCAAGATGTGGTTGCTTGCTGCTGTGAAACCAGCAGAGGGGGCACAGAGCGTACTGTCGTTGCTGTCCTTTCACAATCCACGGCGGTGTTGGTATCTGGAAACCAGGTAGCCACCCTCTTAAGCTCTATTGAGGTGAGGTACCATGTGACTTGAATACGAGTCTCAAAGTAATTCACTGTTGTGCTTCCGTGCACTGTTTTCCATCTGACTCGTGCATGTACACGCTGAGTGGGGGCTATTTCCCCCCTCTGTTTTATGCCAGGCTCAGGGTGAGGTACAAGTGCCTACGCACCCAGCCTTTGACCCCTGCTGTGATTACCTGGGGTTACACAGACATCAATTTCACAGGTTAAAAATGTTGGTGAATCTTTGTTGGTTATCACTGTGATATTTTATGAGAAAGGTCTATCAAACTAGATGGCTAGATTTTGACTGTCCATAACAAAACCACTCCTGACACTAACCTGTGTTAGCATAGAGACTCTGCTGATGGCTGCCATGCTCCTTCCCCGCTCCCACCAGCTAGTATTGTCTACTAACTCCCAGTTTCTGTCTTATCTGGCCCATTACAAACTAGTTCAAAGGCCTAGATAACTTTTAAAAGTATGTTTCCTTTTACAAATCATGGGCTCTTTTTTGTCAGAGTGCTTCTGGTCTGCTGGATCCTGAAGCACTTTTTATTTTATTGATCAGAAACATGGTCAGGAGAGTTCAGTTAAGAAATGTAGCTGAGGGAATCTGCTTTTCAGTATCTTCAGAATATTTTTTTGCATGTAGAAATGCTCTATATAATGCTCTACTTAACTAGTAAAATGTAAGTTTTATTATGTTGAGTACTTTTTTTTATTACCATGTAATGCATCATGACTGGAAGCGGACTAGCCAAGTATGCTTCTGGAAAGAACTGGTTAAAGAGTTTTTACCTAAAACCCTCTGCTCTAGTGCTGCACATTAGGATTTGAGGTTCTTTATAGATTCTGTAGATTTGTCGCAGCTTTTGGTAGGATGATTTTGATCCTATCATCTTTTGTTTATTGTGCCCCTATATTTACGCAGACCCTCAATGAGATCAGTTTTCTTTCTGCAGTAATGTTAATGGGCTTGCATGTGCATAGATTAATATATCTGGTCCTTCTCTGGACACAATTATAGGAGTGTTCTAACCCAGTAAAATATCGATAAAACTTGTTTCCAGGCTAGGAATGTTGTAAGTATGTTCATAAGTTTTTGATACTTCTGGATACCTTGACTCTGGTGAGTGACAGGTTTCAGCAGACAGGTACTGCCATCACTGTTAGACTGCTCATGTTGTTTTGTCAGCTGTGTAGGAATTTGGTGTGCTGACAGGTAATCAAGTACTACTCCGGAGGACATCGGCAGCTCTCAGTAACAGCCCCCCTTCAAATCCTCTCTCTCCGACAGGGATTCCCCTTCACCAGCAGCCATCTCATGCCTTCTGGCAGGGCTGCGGGTGTCTCGGCGTTCCTCGAAAGTTGTTGCAGTGCTTGGCTGTGACGTCCCATTTATGTCTCAGCTCTGATGTGCATCCACATATTCTATCAATTGCAACCGTTCAGAAATGGGAAAGTGGCTGTAACCTTCCATTTTCAGCTATAAACCTGTCTCTAACATTAGTCCTGTGAGAAATACTATAAGTGCTTTAAAAACTTTTTTCCATACTGTTTGGTCACTTGCATGATGAAGTCCAATGAATAAGACAGTCCTTTGGCTGTAATCACTCACAAATTTGCTCAGAAGGGGTAGTATTTCTTTTACTATGCTCATCTGAGAGATTTCTTAATGAAATCATTGCCTTTATGTACTCTGTTCTAACAATGAATGAATTACCATAGTGAATATATCACACACCATGAAAATTATTTGTATCTATATGTATTAGTGTTTAATAATGTCATATTAAATACTTGAGAATATTGAAAACATGAGCTGTTACCATACATGACTATACAGCTGTGGCACCTAAGCAGCCCTAATTTAATTTCTGTAAGAATTATCTTAAGGAAGGGAGGGAAAAAACAATCTGTAATTTAGCTTCGTAATGTAAACTTTAATAGATGTTTATCATCAGTGTGATACAGTGGCATAATACCAGTTTGAAGGATTTTTTTGTCCCACAGTGAAGCACTTTTAGCCTGTTTTAATTTTACCCTTATATCCAGCCATCTGAGTTTCTAATGCTTGGTTGTTAGAATAAGTGTCTAATTCTGTGAATTGGCTTTGCCATGAACCATTGAAATAGACTCGTTAGCTCAATTTCTTGTGAACATGTTTCCGCTTCATAATTTCTCCTATTTGTAACTTTTTTCAAAAGCATCTTGTTTTTCCAGCATCATCTTGGAATCAAGATCACTGTATCAAATACAACTTGATTTTTGCTTATTTCTAGCTGAGTTACACTGTAATTAAATGTCTTACTTATGATCTCAAAGCTTTTTAAAAAACTTCTTTGTATTATTACTTGCAAGAAAAATCTTTCATCATGCCAATCGAGTCTTATTTTTGTAGCTCTGAGGTGAAAACAGAAACCCAAAACTACAATTGCCCTAAAAATCTTTTCTTGTGTATTTTACAGACATCCTATGCTCTTCTTCTCACCCCCCAGCTCATTGTCCTTGTAAGGTAGGAAGATGTCAAACCAGCCCCAGAGAACATTGATTTAGATAACTGGTATAGACTCAAGTTTTGAAGATTCTTCAGCCTGCTGAGGTCCCTCAAAATGTTTTAAAGTTAATTGGTGACTTTAATGTCAAACAGCAAATCTCAGCCTACTTGTGGTGGGGTTTGCTTTCCTTAGGTCCTTCTTTCCTCACTCTAAACCATAGTCCATGGGTATCTGCAATTCACAGACTGGAATCCAATGACTTAAGCAGTTGTATAGACTTAGTCATTATGTGCACAATGCTGGCAGTTCCTTCTTTTCCAGATAAACACCGTTACTGCCACAAAGAATGCTCCGATGTGGCGAGGTAGCTAAAGCCTGTGTCTCCAACTCTGGGGGCTGTTCTGACAGAATGCCGTGGGTTCTGCAGGGAAATGCAGCGTCTAGTTACTAGTACAATAGATTTGAAGGGTAACATAATTTGTACCAACTTATTGTTAGTCTCATTTTTACTGGCTTGCATTGGTTGGAAGGAGAGGTGATGAAAGGAGGTCTGCATGTAAAGGAGTAAGTGATTTGAGCTCTGCTTTGCTTTACTAGAATCTTAATCTCACTCATAATAAAAGTAGTTTGAGTACAGTTTGGGTCAGTTGACATTTGCCTTCAGGAGAGTGCTGTATCTACATTGGTTTCCTTAGTCCAGTGTTACCTTTATTACGTTGGAATGCTAGTTGGATTTTGTATTTCAGTTTTTTTACAGTGCTTTGTACTCAATGCATCAAGAAAACATGGGTTTACTCTTATAATGTTGAAATGACAGAAAACTAGAGATTTTCATGTGATAACCTTTACTGTGAGTGACTAATTTTATTATCTTTATTAAGGTATTTTGCGGTTCTCCTCTGAAGTTACAATTCTTCCTGGTTTTTCCCCCCATACTACAGTGAATATCTTTTCACTCTGTTCAAGGGCAATGTGATTGTGGTATCCTCTGCAGCTACAGATTATGAATTAAATTATGTTCTTCTCTGTGAATTGAAGGAAGGAAGCAAAGGAGAATCGGGTTTTACACCTCTTTGGGCTTTTAGAGTGAAAATACACTTTTAGTTTTTACATGGACATGAAGTCTTGGCAAATGCAGATTCTTAAAAACTGTTCCTTGAAAAGAATGAACTAGTAGGTGTTTTTTTCATTAAGTCTACTAACAGAAATCCTATTTTGTCCTAGACAGTGAGAAAGAGGCATTTTTGCAGTTTTATTTATATCAACAAAGAAAGAAACTTCAGTAAGTCCTTTTCTTCTTGTTAGAATCAGTTGTGTGTGAAGGAGGTGCAAAGAGTACTTTCCTCACAGCAGTACCCAGATTTGATCTGGTAGAGGTTATGCTCTTTGGTTGCTGCTTGAATTACCTTTATCAGGGTAGCACAGTAGGTCCAGTATGCACATTGGGACAGGTCTGTCTGTGTGGGGAACCAAGGGTAGCAGCTGTGTCATTCCTAACCTCATTTTCTCTTGTCCGTCTGGGATTCTTCTGCTCCTTTTACCACCTGGCCACTGTGTTACTGAGGGCATGTCAGTATGGTAAAATATCACATGGCCCCTTCCTCCTAGGAAGAGCTCCACTTCTGCTCTCCTCTTGTAGGAGAGAGAAGAAAAAGTCTCCCAGCTTCCAGATTTTCTAGATGAGGCTATCCAGCTCCTGCTGAGACAGAAGACAAGCAGCATCTGAATGTTTAGTGAATAGTAACTGGAGAGGTGGCAAGGGATGGCTTCAGAGACAGCTTGGGTGGAGAAGCATGGCAGCAGCATGCATGATGGGAGAGCAGAAAGACTCCTATCCCCAACAGAGTCAGGGAAGGAGGAGGTGGATTGGCTTTTGCACAGTCACTTCGTTCATGTGGCAGATGAAAGAGTGCTTCTGGGTGTACCAAAGAAAACTCTGTTGCCTGTGTGGAGCAAAAGAGAAACTTCATTGCATAGGTGACTACAAAGCAAATGGAAATCTGATTAGGTCTTCAAATATTGTTTACAAATAATGACTGTACATAAATTCAAAGGGTGGGAATTAAAGATAACTAAAAATCATCACCTTGAAAATAAGATACATAATATTTATAATTCTCTAAGGTACAAGAAATCAAAATCTAAATATGTATGAAACCTTACCATTACTGAACAAATTTATGTTGATATACTATATGCTTTCAGCAAAAAGTATAATGGTTCTATTTAATTGCAAATCAGTATGTTTAGGTGGTTATTTTAGTAAAAGTAAACCTAGCTATAGGAAAAAAACACCACAAAAATTACAAGTGGAAAACAAGATTAAATAAATTATCAAAATATTCTTATTTTCTGATTTAAATAAACTGAAATTATTTTAATTTTTATTTTAACTTAAACAGTTTTTCTAAAGATAATTTTTCTTTTCCATGTTTTGCACCAACACTGTAAGTGCTAGACCTGAGGTTCCCTGGACCCTGTGTTAGGCCACAGCACCAGGAGGGGCCGCTCAGTGGCTGCTGTCCTGCTCCTCGTGCCTGTGCTGTGGATACAGCTGCTCCGCGGTCCTGTCACCCGTGTTTGCCATGTGGGCTGTCCTGGGAAAGCGCAAGCTGCCATAGCAGTGGGGTGAGAAGGAACAAGGAAGTCATCTGTACACCGCTGTGCTGGCCAAGTAAAGCGGATGCAGAAAGTTCTTGTTCCTGCCAGAGCAAAGTGCCGGCTTTCCCTGCGGTTTTCCAGGGGAGAGTGCACTGCTTGGTGAACAGTACCAGTTTCCAAAGGTTAGCTTTCCTAAAGATACTTCAAATATCAAGAAAAAGGTTCTTTTTCACGTGCTATGTCATTAGGTTATGGACAACCCACCCTACTGTTGCCTATCCACCAGTGGGGACACCTGTAACAAAGCCCCAGCAAGGTGAAGTTTCCCAAAGGAGTTTCTTTGCAACACAAAATCTCAGACTCATCCTGCTGAGAATCAGCTCTCCTGGCAACTTGGCAAACCTTGAAAAAAGTGCTGCTTCTCATTTTATTTTACTGCCATCCTATCTTTCTTTTGAGATGCTTATAAAAATCTGAGAGACTCATGAGAAATCATGGTATCATTTGGAAAGAGTCAACAAAATTATTTGTTATATCCAATTTTAAATCTCCAACATGGCAAACTTGTTACTGCCTAGAAAAGATTTTGAGAGCAGAAGCTATGCACCTCTTCTTTAAAACGTTGGTATTTCACACTGTTATTCTGCAAATCTGAGCTTGCGTGTGAAAGTGTAAAAGGAGCTGAGGCAGAAAAGGGTCTGCATTACTGGGGTTTTCAGGGTGTTACGGTTTCTGTCGTTGCTCTAGGCACGTTCTATATCCCTAACAAAAAATTGTTATTCTAAAGCATAACTTAAATATTCAATGCCAACACAACTAGAGACACTAACTTACATGAACTCAGAGATCACTACGGAGAGCAAGGCTTAGTTACGATAGCAATTGCTCCTGGACTGACAAGGTGTCTACCTCACCTGTTTCCACAATTCCTGCTCAATGTCAAATGAAGCACTCGGTAATTTCCTGTGATGCATCGGGGCGTCAGCTCTGGTTTTGGGAGCAGATGTTCATCCTGCTCAGCCAGCCACCTGGACAGGTAGCTGAGCCCAAACTGTCAGCTCTGCCTCATGATCAGTACCTGTCCAGACTCATTTCAGAGAGCATTAAGTTAGTTTTAATAATAGGAAAAATATACTGCCCAAGGATGTGACCAGCTAGATAGGAAAATAACCTTGTGGCACAATTTAGTAACAATGAAGTGTTTACGGTTAGATTAGATCCTCCTCTAGTAAAGATGGTTTGACAATTATTAACCATTCCTTGTCAGGAGGCAGATCAATGAATTTAAGAAAACTTATGACCAGTTCCTACTAGTTCAAGTTATGCTACTGTTACAGAGCAAGTAGCATGTTTTTTCCTTTCATCTTATATATAAGCTGATGGTGGATGGGGTGGATGTTGTTTTGGTAGCTAGTGATTGCACAGTTGCTTTGTGCATCTGAGGTTTCAATAGTGACCATCTGAAAGCCATAATTGAACATTACTTAAATATGGTACGTAATTTAAAGTTCTCCTGCCTTCTTTTGTACACTTGTGTTTCATCCTTGGCAGCGTTCAGGAGCAAACTGCATTTGAAGAGGTTGAAGGGCAAGGCTGACAAAAAGAGAGCATAAACATAATCCATTTGATAAATGGAGTGTGTCCATTGGAGACATGATCAGTTGTGAGAATGCTCACGTAGACGCTCAGCAGTGCTTTAACTGTTTTAATAGTAAATTCCTTTGATTTCTCATTAATCAAATGAAAAGTGGGTTGAACTGCTTCCCCCATTGACTGTGCTGTTTGTTTTACCCACTCCTTTTTATGACTGATAGGAAATGTAAGAATCTAGATACTAATCTGGCAAAGCACCCAAAATGTGACTTGTCTGATTAGAATAACTGGAATTTCTTATGTGCTTAACTTTAAGCACGTGTGAGTGCATAGTCGCAGTAGAGCCTACATGAAAAGGGATAAATGAGGCAAATATGGAGAAACACAAAATAATGTAAACAACGCTTGTAAAAAATGAAAGATGAGTTTAAAAACAATACTTCTGTAAACTTGATAATTTGGTGTAAGCATGATTGATAAAGCAGTGACAAGTTTTAAAGTATAGTATGTTAAAACGCACCACGAATTTGTCCTTTTGTTCAGTTCCTGTGTCCCAGGTTTCTGTTTTCCTAATATTGTGGTTCAAGGTAGATGAGTTTATGGGATATTTTGGTTTGGTTTGTTTTTCTAATGAAACACTTTTTTCTACGCTAGAATATGCAATACTAGTCACATTTTTGAAAAACTTAACATTTCATGAGACTGGGTTGATTTCCCTAAAACTTTTCACATTAAAAATTAGGAAAATGTTATACAGAAGCTCTCTTCCCACCAGGGAGCTCTTAGTTGATGGAGTTACCTTTGGAGCTTTTCAAAATATTTCACTTAAAGGAGTTTAATCCTCAGAGGTACTCTGTGTGTTGTCTTTCACAAATCACTCTTTGAGACTCTCCTTCCTTCTATCTGCTTTCAGGTGCGCTTCACATTTTTGGTAGAAGCAGAAGGCAGATTTTTCATTAGCCCTGTGAGATACAATAGCTTCCTTGGCTTTTAATAGGTTTTCAGAAAGCAAGTATGTTTTCCAGGCTGCAAGATTTTTAATTGAGACAGATTTTAGTGATGTTTTATTTATATTAAGCCATATTTTAGTACCTACAAATGAATATCCGTAAGTCTGGGTATTGTCTGAGTAAATATCTTGTCACCAAGGTCCCTGAATTTTTAATGACAGTCTTCCTGGTGTCTGACTGCTTTTAATCCAGTATGATATTTAGCTTGACTCCTTTAAACAGACTGAAGTTTAGAGCACTTTTAAGTCCTTACTGGACAATCAGGATGTAGATGTTAATGGCTATGCATGCTTAATTTGTCTCCTTTATCGGCTTTTATTTTACATGAACTTTGATACTGTATTATTGAATTACTGCACTGTTTAAACAAAAGACGACTCAAACAAAGACATGATTTGTATGGAAGTTGCTATCCAAAATAAAGCTCCATTGTAGTTGCCTCCAAAAATCAATGTGTCATCACATTAAAGGACTCAGCCATAATAGATTATTTTCGCTTTGCAGCATATGAAAATGCTGTTTTATTTGTTGATCTTGAAAAATCATTTTTTTCAGCACAGGAAATGAATGCTTCTACCTTTATGAGGTTTCTTTAGCTTATGACTGTGTAACTATGAAACGTAATCAGTTACAAGACATAGCAATCTGGCCTTCAGTACTAAAAATAATCGTTTCGGTCTCGGAGGTTATGCAAGTCCGTCATTCCCTTCCTATGAGGCATGTGTTCATCCTGACCGTGATACAGAGCACAAGTTTTCAAAGACACAAATTTTATTTCCCCACAGGTGGGTGTAAATCCTGATGGAATTGCACCTGGGAAGTAAAACAGATTTTGAATAAAAGTGTTTGATAGTTCCTGGTGGTTATGCTGAAATCAGCCTATCTAGGATTAGATTATCACAGAACAAACATTCTGTGCATACTTATAAATACGCACTTACATAGTCCTTCATGTTGGATTTTCCTGTGTCTTTCCACAAAGTGTAATGTCTCTTATGTTCAAGCCTCCTTTTATTGTAGAACCACCCAGCTCTTGCACACACCATCACCTCATTTCTCAAAGCACTTAAGCCAGTACTTCACTTTGCATCCAAGGATTTTACCTTGAAATAGTTGAAGTACAATGCTGTATTTCGTTATACAAAAGCACTATCTTATCTTCCAAGCTCTTAGGCTAAGATATTTGTAAAATAAACCATGCTGATGGTTAGAATATTGTGCCTGCTGATTTTCTGAAAATTCCTTTTTCATTCTTCTTGTTTTGCAGAGATCAGAGGAAAGTACATTATTAAATTTCATAAAACTTGATCCCTCATTGCATCTTTGTTTTTCTTCTTATTGTATCTCATCACCTGAGCATTTTGACTAACATGCTCCTGTTTCCATGCTATTCACTCCCCATTTCAGATGAGAAGCATCCCCTGTTAATTTCTTCTTGGAAGGGATCTGGGGCTCTCATTTAAACACATCAATGATACGACTTCAGAGAAGTCAGGGGAATTAGGCATTTCTATCTGTGGTAACACGCTGTCTTGTATAGATCACCGATTCATAGGAATATTAGCCATTATATAAATTATAGGTTAATGGGAACTGGTTGAGTGTTCTAAAGTGGAGATGTCATGTGGCTTGCTGGAGGCTTTCAGTGTGATACTGAACAAATTGCTTCATGTCTCAGTGCCTTGTTTTTCCATTCATGATAAAGGGATGACAGCAGTATTTCTTTTTATCTGTTCTTTCTCTTGACTGTTTTGAGTGGGAACTTTCAGCTGAGAAACTTTTTTGAATGCTTGTGTTAGGTTCCATGACAGAAGTGCAAGGGAGAGACTTGGGCCCTACTGCCTTGTAATTTAACATCCTGTATGCTTTCAGGGAGATTTTGACTGAACTGTTTAAGACAGACAAGGATGCTCTCATGTAATTGGAGAAGTTACAGGCAGCTTTTCTGACCTTGGAAGCTCATGTTTCTCATGTTTCTTTTCTGTCCCCTCAGTGCCTAGTAGGCGTAGTTTCTTCGATGTTTATGCCACCATGTCTGTAATGATTGTACAATTTGCAGCAATCTAAAGATGACGATACATAGCAGAAAGAGGAATATTTACTACGTTCATAGCCGGTGCCAGCATTCAGTGGAGAGACCAAAGCAGATGCTTAAGAGGGCAATCTTACAAAACGAAGGAAAGTAGACACTTTCTAGAAATTTATGATGTCCCACTTAGCTACATCATTTGATAGAGAGCTCACCTTCAGAATTATTCTTCATGAGTCATCATTACCCATGCAGATGTGGTCTGCAGAGGCTCTAGGGTGACTGAGGAATCAAAGGAGGAAATCATTCTTATCAGTGTTGGTTTGTGGGTCATTTCTAGAACTACAGGTGCACCACCCAGAAGTGGTTAAGGGTGAAAGCAACTGTTAAAGTTCAATTATTTTTAAAGGGCATTAGGCAATCAAATGTTAATGTTACCTCAGTACATTTGAAAGGGAATAGAGGGTGATCAGGATGTTGCATTACAAATATTTCTGTATCAGATTGAACTATTTCTTTTTATTTTTTTTCCTCTGCAGGGACCATTAAAACATTCAAATCTGAATTCCTGTAAACTGTACAATCTCCTTAGTTGTCTGCATTTGTAAATAAAAACTAATGTAGTTACAGTCTTTTTGACGTCATACCAGGAAAATAATGTAAATCATCATTAAAAATGGTTGAAGTATGAACTTTCTTTATTATTCTAACCTGAGAAAGTTTCCAGAAAGCTGTTAGGCTTGACAGGAAAGCAGAAAGATCAACTCAGTAATTGACAGGATCAGTTTCATCCCATTTATCTGTTAATTTGATTTTCCCAGGGCAAGAGCTATAGTCTGCATTGTCATGTGAGGAGGAAGTTTCAGCGTGGGCAGTACATTCTCCAGCCCTTACAAGTGATCAAGTGTAAGAGCAGACTTTTGTCTATGTTTGCGTTGCTCTCCATTTTATTTTATTTTATTTGTAATGAAGAGTAGTTTTTATAGATAATGTTTTTGTAGATAATTTTGTTTAAGGTTAAAATGCTGCCAGGAAAAGTGGAAATGTTTTGCTCCACGCACAGTCTAGTTCAGAAAATGGATTTGTTCCCCTGGGAAGGCTTGAAATCGAGGCAGAGCACTGCACCCCAGCCACACTGTAGTCAGGCACAGGAGGAGTGACTGTAGCACAGGGAAAAAACCGTGGAGGGGCCTGGCAGCACCTCACAAGAACCCCCCACGCTCATGCCCCAACAGCACCGTCTGGCTGTACAGCCTCTTTGAATCGATGAACCCCGCTCTCCAGCTTACACATGGATTGGTTTTGGAAAAACCCCTGTTAACTTCAGTTGAATTCTTCTTAACAAAAAAAATTTAATAATATTAGTAGTAAGAGACCTGCTGTGAATCCACCAGTGTAGAGGATAAAGCTGCTCTGAGGGTCTGCATGCTCTGAGACAGAATAGGACCTTTCATGCACTTTTCCCCGATCTTTGTTACTCAGGCTCTTCTAAAGGTGACAAAACTCAAGGGCCACACCCCTGATGTTCCCCCAGTGAAGGCTGTCCCCACCTCTCCTTGTCATTCTGGGATTTTGGATCCTATTTTCCCAACCAGTCATGAACATCAGCCCCCTGTAGGCTGGGGCGGCTGATCTCTGCAGTGGGCTGGCCTTAGGCAGCAGAGCAGGTCGCCCGCCCCGGTGGAGATTCAGCACTGGTGGCTGTGCCCCTGTAGCAGTAATCTCCATGGTGCAAGCTCTTGGCACATCACCCGTTTTCCTCTACACACCATTTGCCTTCTCTAGGCAACTGTCTTCATGACCAACCTGGTCCCTGCCAGGCATTGCTACAGCCTTGACCCTGCCTCTTTGTTTTAAAGCCTGTTCCCCACATTTCTCCAGTGGCTGCACAGCAGTGTATGCCTCATTCCTCTGTATCAGTCCCTACAAACCAGTGGAAAGGGCTGTTGGCAGCAGAGTAAATAAAGGTACAAACTGGGCATGAGCTTGTTAAACAAGTAAAAGAGCGTGCAGCAGTGACTGAATAGTGGCTCTCTTCTACTTCCAGCCAATTGAATTAATTAGCTAAATGGATTTGGGAGATCCATCCCTTGACTTGCAAGCTCCATCCTTCCTGGCAAGCATCTCAAGACAAACGACAGTCATGCGCATGATGGTATTTAAGTCTCTTTGATGGAAAGCTCACATCTGTGCCTTGTTTCTGGGGTGGAGCATAAGGTATAAGGCTGGATGGTGTCTCACATGGGATCACCTGGGCTGTTCACCTGCTTTTGGAGAGGATCAAGCATACCTCTCCTCATCTTGACAGGTGTTTGTCTCAACTGCTCCCATTGCTTCTTATGACTGCATTACGTGTAATATCTGTAGATAACCTGCTGCCGGGCTTCTGGTTCTTGTGTTAGCTTTTCTCTGCAACTGCGTAGTAAGTCTTACCTTCCACATGATCACGGACACGGAGAGCAATTAGTCACCATCCTCTTCTCATAACAAATTTTTACATATTTTAAACATGTTATCATGTCGTCTTTTAGCCTTTGCTTTTTCTAGACTAAACAATGTAATTCTTTCAATCCTCCCTTGTTCTACATCTGTTATCATTTTTTGTGGCTTTTACCTGGACTTCTTCCAACTGTCTCTTTCCTCTGACAGCCCAGTAGGCAGAGTGGACACAGTCATGCAGCCTTGCCTCTGCTGGTAGGGAAAAATAATTACTTGATTTGCTTACAGTATTATTATGAATATATATCAGATTGCCTTTTTCTGCAACTGGGTATCATCCTGATTTATAATTTGCGTATAGACCTCTGTAACTCCCCTGCAGGTCCTTTCTGCAGTACTTTTTGCAGTACCGTTGCCTATCAAGTTTCCTTTCTATACTTCTGCACTTTATTTATCCTTCTGTGGTAATTTGCAGGTCTCTCTGTGGCTCTAATGCATTAATTTCAGAACATTTATCCAGATTACTGCAATCATGGTGAAGGCTAGTCCAATCTTGTAAACTGCTTGTAACATCACCCAGTTTTATATCACATCAGATTTTACAAATCTCTTTTATCACCAAAGTACCAGATCCTCAAATACACAAGGCAGCAGAATTAGAACTTGCTTGTTTTGAGAAACCTGATGAAAGATCTTTGTCTGGTTGCGCCCACCTCTCTGGTGAGCAAGCAGTGGTTACGTTGTAGGACGTAGTCAAACTTTTCTCTGCTTGTCACTGTGCCAGCATATGGTAACCCAAGGTAACTGACATTTCAGCCACCAAAGGCAACACTCAGATGCCAAGCTAGCCTGTGCAGAGTTCCAGGGGATGGCAGCAATATTCTCTCAGGCAGAGCTTACTTTGAACTAGCAAGGGTGTTCTATGCTGCATTTATTTTTCAAACACATTTGCAGGTTTTTTCCTTACCTTTCATATTCTTTCTTTTCCCTGTGTCTTTGCATGGTGAATTCTTTGCAGTTCTCCCAACATGTTAAGCCGTGTGTAATTACCGATGCCTTTTAAATTACTCCTTTGGGGCTTTAAGGTAATTAAACATCTCCTGGTATATCACATTGCTCACTTACTCCATGCTGAGTTAATTTGCTGCTGCGCCTTTAGCACTGAGCTTCTGTAAACCAGTCCTCTCATTTGAACTCTTCCCCCTCGCGTTGCCTTTGCCTGGGGTTGTCCTGGATTAGTTCCTGGAGTTGGCTGTGGCTGCATTCCCTGCGCTCCCCTAGCATTTGCCTGCCCTTCCTTTCCTAGAATCATGAAGTATCTCATTTTGTAATTACTTTCATTGGCTTTTCTTTTCATCTCTAAATTCTTCGCAGTTCTTCTACAAAACTAAAGTTAAAGATAGAACACCACCACCTGTGCAGTGTCTTCTATCACTTTATGGCCTGCCACGTTACTTCTTCAGCAAATACCTGAGGGAGTATCTTTTTCTCCAGGAGAAATAAAAGAGGTGTTGCATACCGAACTTTGTCCATATTCTAATTCTGAAAGCCTTCTGAGTTTTTGTGTGCTTTTGCGAAGGAGTTCTTCCATCCAGGATTCCAACAGAAAACTGTTTTGGAAGTTGTCTTCACTCCTTGAAGTAGCCAGGGGAATATTTTTATGAGCTGGTAATCTAATCCTTTCTGCAAAGCAGTTGCAACTACAAAACACAGCCTGCTCTGACCCCGGGAGCCTAACGTTTTAAAACGTATTCTGCAGCTTTTAAAAATACATCTGGAAGAAACTTTCTGAAGAAACTACAAGGGGTTCTGTGCTTCATCAGTATAATGGCAATGACAAAGAGATGAGATATAACCAGCTCCGAACCTTACCCTTGTGTCAGGTAGTCAATATGCACCGTAACACACATAATCCTCCCTGAGCACCAAACAAAACAGAGCTAAGTCTGACAGGGACTTCTACAACCTATATGAATGTAAAAAAAGAGGTGAACAAGATAAATCCTATATTGGTAGAACACTCAGTGAGAGAATTGGGTCTCAGAATGAAAACTTTATGGTTGATCTGTCTCTTATGGGCCAAACTGTAACCCTGCATCTGCAGCCTTGCTTTCCTTTAGGAAACGATGTATGCGGTTCAGCTATTTGAGACGTTTCTTGTTTTCTTTGTTTAAAAAAATGTTCTGTAATAGTTATTTCAGACCTCTGTAAATGGATGACAAATAGCCACATTTTAGTTAAACCAGAACTTTCTTTACAGCCATTTCTTACCCTGCTATCAGTGCTATTTAGGTAGCTCTGTGGGTAACAACAGCATTTTTCTTTCTTTGAAGGCTCCAATTATTAGAATTATTTTAGGGGAGTGGTTTTGGATTCAGTTTGTATTTGTACTGATAGGTTATATATCATGGGTATTATATAATGCCTGTAATTTAAGAGTCTACAAAGAAAACAAAACATTTATTATATTCTGAGGCATTTCTAGGGAGTGAATAACTATGATTAACTGAATAGACCATTAGCTACCCCTATTACTCTGCTCAAATGCAGCTGAAATAGCATTTCTTTAGCAGTAAAAATATTTGGCAACACTGCACTCGCAAAAAAAAGTTTTACAAATGACATTTTTGGAAAATCCTTTACATTCTTAGGAATCTCCAAAGAAGTTGTATTTAAAGGCACCAGACTCAATTTTCCTAGGCTGAAACTGTTCAAGAAATATAAGTAGTATATATTTTATGTGAATATGGTATTTCACCAATCTTACACCCACATATGCAGGAGTTCAATAATTAAAGTAGCTATGGGGATAAAGTTCTTTGGACTGATTAAGCCTTCTCACTCAATTATCTCCATTATATTGTACATATTTACTTCTGGTTGGATGTGTTCTTCGCAGTACATATGTTTTTCTAACTGTTTATATCACTGCAGAAATGTGTTCTACAATTAGAGAAAAATTATGTACTGGTTCATTTTATAATAGCAGAATTACTAATGAAATACTGATAGCAAGATTTTTCTATTAGTGATATGAGCCAAAGAGCATGACCTAACAGTTACTAAGTTAATTACCATCTTTTTACTACTTTTTTTTTTTTAAATGCTGTTTTGGCACTGAGATAGATTGTTCTTTTTAGTACATCTTAAACACCTTCTATTGCAATGCCTTGTTTTATTTACTAAAATCTTTGCTTACAGTAAAAGAATTTTTCTGTGTGCTAAATTTTTGTTCAAAAGAAGAAACAGTATGTTTTCATGGTATAATTAAGGGTTTCAGATTATTTTTTAATTCAATATTCTTAATATTAATATTAAAACCAACTGTCCTCTAAAGTTTCTTTATCTTTCTCTGCCTCAAACAACTTGTTAATATATTTTCATGCTTTGCATAATGTCAGATCTCTTCAGAAATGCTGGTGGTAGTTACAGTAAGAAAAGACTATAGTAATTAGCAAGAATATTTCTGGTTTAAATCCTTTGGTGAACAGGAATGATATGAATTTGACTGTGTTGCTCTCTGGAGATCCTGGGCATCCAGAGCAGGCTGCATCCCTCCACTGCCTGGAGCTGATGGGTAACTTTCTGTAGAATGGGTGGTCTGTGATGGAGCTGAGGAACAAAGACTCTAGCTTTAGTGATTGTCTTTTTTAGAAAAAAATATTGTCTCAGCAAAACTAAAGTTGAATTTTACTTTAATTTTCCCATTTCTTGAAAAAATAGTGTCTATTGACAATAGTATGGTTGAAAAAGCTAAAGAATTTTAAGGACCTGATATTGAATGCCCAACAACCTTGAAACTTCACAAGATTTTAGAAGTGGGTATGTGCAAAAGGAATCATTTTAAAAGCAGTGGTATCAAGTGAATGCAAATATTATTGTTTTGAAACAGATCAAAGTCTTTGTCAAAGTTAATGGAAAAGAATAGTGGTGATGGAGATGTTTCTATATTGAGAATATTCTATACTGAAGAGTGCCCAGGTCTGTCTTTTAGAAGAGAAAGGTGGGCTCAGTAGCTGGTAAAATAATAAATTCTCTTGTCTTTTTGGCACTTGCAGTAGTGTGAATAATACTGCTTAAGTGTTTTGCTAATTCTCATACTTAATTATAGAGAACTATTTGAGTAGTTTTTTATTAAGAAGGATATAAAGGATTTTTGTTTCAAAGAGGTAGAATCAGGCATTCTAAGATGTAATAAGAGTGAAAGTAGAAAAAAATTCTATTGAACAATTTATCCAGTTAAACCGCCAGTATGGATTTAATAGTATGTCAGTAAGAGACCGTAGCTGGCATAATAGCAGCCAATAGACTTCAACAGGTACAAGAGCCTTCCCTATGCCCTGAAGCTCTGTTGTCCCCTAATGATTGTCTGAGGCATCGTATGCTGTGGTATGTGACGGGAATAACTGAAATGGTTCTGCAGTAATGCCAATATAGATTTGATCAATGGTTTTAGAATTTGTAGAGAGAGAGCTGACTAGAAAATGGAGTTAATGATCTGAAAGAAAACAACGTACAGGATGAGTATCTTCTGCTTATTTAATGCTGGACAGATCTACCATCAATACAGAGACATTTATAGAATACCAGAGTACGGGAATAAGAGGCATTCTGTTTACATAATTTATAAATTTTAAGTAAAGGTGCCAAACTATTTCTAGTCCCAGGCCTAACAAAACAGAATCAGCACTGGAATTACTGGCTTTCTGATCAATACAGCTAAGGTCACAGAGAAACCACAATTAATGACAGATCATAACTTGCACCTAAAATAAAGTTAAGGCATTAATTAAAGCTGAATATAAATAATTACATTTAAATGTAGACTGATATTTTCATGCAATCTCCAGGATCTTCAGGAGAAGCTCTAGGTTTCAAGGTTCAACTTTCATGGCTATTCATACATTACTAATTCACCATGGAGGCAATTCCTGCACTGCAGCTATTAGAAATGGTACTTCCACTGCAGAGTGGGAACTGTGAAGGGCACGTAGAAGGAATCTGACAGGCTCCACTGCATGGCTAAGGCCAGGCAGAAGACACAATTTGTAAACAGAAGAGGGACACGTAGACAGAGCAAATACATTCATTCTGCAGATTGGTAAAACCCTAGTGGGCAACTGCAGATGGGTACCTTTAAGCCAGAGAAGATGCTGAAAGATGGGGATGAAATTTAGTAGAAGAAATATAAAGCCACTGGGCAGATGTCCAGCCACTCTTCCACAAGCCTGTAGCATTGCAGGGGGTTGTTGTGACCCAAGTGCAAGACCCAGCTCTTGGCCTTGTTGAACTCACACAATTGGCCTTGCCCATCGATCCAGCCTGTCCAGATCCCAGTAGAGCCTCACTACCCTCAAGCAGATCAACACTCCCATCTAACTCAGTGTCATCTGCAAACTTATTGAGGGTGCACTTGATTCCTTTCTCCAGATCATTGATAAAGATATTAAACAGAACAGTCCCCAGTACTGAGCCCTGGGGAACACCACTTGTGACCAGCCACCAACTGGATTGAAGTCCATTCACCACCACTTTCTGGGTCTGGCCATCCATCCAGTTTTTACCCAGCAAAGAGTACAGACATCCAAGCCATGAGCAGCCAGTTTCTCCAGGAGAATGCTGTGAGAAAGAGTATCAAAAGCTTTACTAATGTCCAGGTAGACAATGTCCACAGCCTTTCCCTCATCCACTAAGCGTATGACCTTGTTATAGCAGGAGATCAGGTTAGTTGAAGCAGGACCTGACTTTCATAAACCTGTGCTGACTGGGCCTGGTCACCTGGTTGTCCTGTACATGCCCCGTGATGGCACTGTAGTTCCATGGATCCTCCTTCCAGCCCTTCTTGTAGGTCGGCATCACATTTTGCAAATCTCCAGTTAACTGGGACCTCCCCGGTTAGCCAGGACTGCTGGTAAATGATGGAGAGTGGCTTAGTAAGCACTTCCGCCAGCTCCCTCAGTACCCTTGGGTGAATCCCATCCAGCCCCATAGACTTGTGTGCATCTAAGTGGTGCAATAGGTCACTGACCATTTCCTCTTGGGTTATGGGGACTTCATTCCGCTCCTTGTCTCTGTCTTCCAGCTCAGGGGGCTGCATACCCTGAGAACAACCAGTCTTACTATGAAAGACTGAGGCAAAGAAGGCATTAAGTACCTCAGAGGCAAGAGGATGGTAATAGATGCTCACCTAACGTAGTAAAGAGAAGCCTGAGAAAGAGTCTGTGATCAGTCTCTCCAACTGCCTTCAAGTGGTGCACACCCAAAACCACAGAAAGTCCACTTAGTGTAGACACAAACCTCAGGTATATAAATAAGTTATAAAGAAATGTAAGCTGCAAATTAGAAAAAAAGACTCTAGTCATCAGAGCAATGATTTTCTGGAACATGAAGTGAAAAGATGTTAAACAGTTAAAAAAAAAAAATTTAGGATAAAGCTTGGCCAGTTAATGGAAAGGAGTAGGAGGAGCCTGCACACTGAGACCTTTCCTTCGCCTGTTCCCCTACTTTGCACTGCTTCTATTCCACCTAACAAGGGACTATGGACAGTTTTGTATGCTCATGAGACTGCCTTTGGGAACCAGATGCTCATAGCTTTTCAGTGAGGTGGGACTCAATAGCAAACAAGCAAGAAGACACTTCAGCTGTGAGAGAGAAAAAAAGTCTAGGTTTTTTTTGGTTGTCTCGGGATCTCCAGAAGCTGTCAATGCGATACAGCCCTTACAAACTCTTAGAGAGGTGTAAGAGCTTAAAGTCCCTTTCAGGGTAGGGATGCTCATTTGGGTTTCAGCTTGCTTCCTCCATGGAAGCCCAGCCATCAGTTACTGCTTTGAGACAGCACAGGGAGGTGCTCTGTGCTGCTGGCAAACAATTTGTTAGCTGATTCCAGCTGATAATCAGTGACTGTGCAATGACTTTTCATCTACTTTCCTCCAGTGCAACCAGTTATGGGAAGGAAGCCGTACAACTGGGACGCAGCAGCATCCAGCCTGCCGGTCAGGTGAAAGAGGTGCAGGCAGAGAGCACTCCCCCTTCTCGCTGGCTTCCACTGGGGGAAGCAGCAGTTGAGGACAAATTACATTCGCCTGAACCCTGGCAGCAAACAGCTCCTGAATCATTCACAACCACCTGTAGGCTGCCCCCGCTCCTGCAAGGTGGAGAGGTCCAGGCTTATCCCACAGGACGGATGCAGCACGGGAGCAGTTGTGCTGTTGGCTCCCAGTTCTCCCACAGGAGGTCTGGCTCTCACCATGCGTACCAGCTCTCGGCACCTCCCAACTCTGTAAGCCCATCCTCACCACTTCAGAGCAGCGCGAAAGGGTTCTCTTGAACTGCGCCTGCTATGTTTATGGATATGCCTTTGCCTTCAAGCAAACCAGAAACATTCCCGCAGCCAAACCCAGATGAGGAGAGATTAAGGATGCTCTTCATTAACACCTTGAAGTAGTGTTTGCAGTTTCCAGCTCACACCCTCTGCCGTAGCGCAGCCACCCTGATGAGCACTGTTTGGATTGAATGTAGATGAAGTGTTCTAGCAAGTATGTCAAGGGTTGGCTCGCGGTCAAGATTCAGTCATGTAAGTGTAGACATACCCCAAAATGAACATAAATCTTTGCCTCCCTCATGGCAAGGCAGAGCAGGATAACTGCTTCAGCCTGCAAAGCTGGAAGGCAGCAGATTTGGATGTTTCTTGTCTTGCGAATGTCAAACATTCAAGAATTGTCGCTTCGAAAACTATGAGAGTGGCTTCAAAATCTTGAAATTAAGGATCTGGAAATCCCTTTTATTTTGCTTTCTGTTTTTCTCAGCCTCTTCTGAGCCTATTAGCATCTAAAATCATATTTTGCACCTTTTCTTTGCATCTACGAGCATACAAAAATAAAAGAAAACATGAAAATTCAGATGAGCAGCTCTCTTCAGAAGGAGAAGCTTTACAGAAAAGCATCATGTCATGGAGCTCACGAGAAACTCTTCAGAGTTGACAGTGCTGGATTCGATAAAGCCAAGGACTGAATTTGGCTGGAGTTTGCACAGCTGCCATGAGAATATAGTTTGTATTACAGAATTCTTGCTGAAGGAAGATATGTATGGAGTGAAAAAACCAGGCATAGATTACCTGAAAGGAGGAGAAGAAAGTGAAAAGGTCAGGGGTGACTACAGTTATTGGCTTGTGCAGTACTTGCATTTTCAGTCATGCAGCAGGCAAACTGCTGCAAGGCTGTGAAATTCCCTCTCCAGCACTGAACTCACACTCTCCCAGAAAAGGTGGCTGGGTCCCAGCCTGTATTTTGGAGGACTGGCAACTGGATTGTCACTTGGTACCCGAATTGGGTCTTAACTACAGAATGCAGTGTGCCACTGGACAGTTCATTTCTAACTGATATCACATGTATCACACATATATTCAACGCAGGAATGCTTTTAAAGTTAAGCAGGTTTTAAAACCATATTATATAGGATTTGTTCTAAGGATATTATATTGTCTTAAAGAACAGTATATACTACTATTTCTGTCTAATCTAGGATTTTTTCATATTTTAAACTGTTTCATGTGTTTGTTAAACTGACATATCCTTGTTAGTTTTAAAATATATTTCTAAATAAATTTTTTTAAACTTTAGAGGTTTTGTTATCCATTGTAATTAAGTGTAATTTGAATTTAGCACATTGTAGCTTCCCTTTATCCTTATATCCCTGATATCTTTATGATATCAAGACTTTTAGATAAATTCTAATACTTCTGCTTAATATTTGCCTGTTAATTTGTTTAAAAAAAAACCCAACTGTAAGAATCTTTTTGTGTACAGCTATAGCAATAATACAGCAATTCAGGTATGGAACATCACTGCTCATTTTTTCCCAAAAAAACCCCTTAGACTGAGTCGTATAAAAGACCACCATAATTTTCAAATTTCCTACTGCCTCTTTACATATGACACCAAAATATATAACATCACTTGATGTTCTAAATATTATTATTACCTTGATAGAATCTTCTCTAACATTAGCGGCAGGGGCCTCATAATTTAATTCAAGTATATATAATCACCAGCCTATTTCTGCTTTTGAAAAAGATGTGTAGGACTCATCTCATTTAACTTCACCCTTGCAAAACATATACTCTGCAAAGCTGATTGTTTTGCCTCTGCAGTATAGAGAGAGTGCTGTATAGTGGAGGTGGGACATCCACAAACCTCTCACAGCTGCTCCTGCCGCTTGTGTTAGACATTTAGGTGAGCATGGGACAGATTCTTCTCCCATCATTGACTGGCTCTTGATAACTGTGGTGGGTATGTAGCATTTACTATGGGTTTGCTTGCCTGAACAGTAGACTCTAGTGCCATTAAAGGTGTCCTGATGGTTCCTGTGCTAATGAGGCAGAAAACCTTTAGGGCATCTGAAAAGGCTCTAGGCACCTAAGCATAGATGACTGAGCCCCATCCTTGGGTACCCAACCTAGGAGAGGTGAGTGGCCCCCACTCTGTTCCACATGGCTGAAGTGGCTCCCCTGCACATTGTATGAGGTGTAAGAAGAGATTTTGTGCACACTGGAACTGCAACTCCGTGTACACCTTCAAACACTGCGGAAAAGTAGCAGTCACTCAGGAAAAAAAATACTACTGAACATTTCAAGAACATGCAGCAGTATTATACAAGGGTTTTGGACCACTGTAGAATTACTGCAGAGGAAGAGTCTTTATCTCCAACATAGATGGTTTCAGGTCACCGTAGCAGCACCACATCCACTTTGTCTCTTTTGCCTGCAGATGGAGTGCACCTCTGACATCATGTGCCCAGCTTTGCCCAGTGCATCACAGGCTTTGGCTGTGCTCAGCCTGGCCTACCCTTGGACCTGTGAGACACATCCCCCACTGTGGCAGCAGGACCCAGCTGATGCCAACAGGCCAATGACTTTCCTCTTCCTCCCGGTGCACAGAAAGCAGGGTTCACCCCTTAGCGGTTCACCTTTCCTTGCCTGCAAAGCAGACAAGCTGAGCAGATCACGAAGAGAATGATAATGATGTTTTAGAAGAGAAGTTGCCATAACGTGTACATCTTTCCGTGTCAACAGGGTATCAGCTGTTCTGCTCCTGTGTGAGTTGTTGCCTAGGTTTTCTCAAGCTGTGTTTCTGACTGAGCAATTAGTTTGTCTGTCATTCCTTTTCGTTGTTAGCAAAAGGCTTGATCCCAGGAAAGGTCAGAAATCCTAGCACTGACTGACCAAAAAAAAAAAAAAAAAAAAAAAAGAAAGGTAGTTTTGGTATCTGAGTGTCTATGATAATCAGTGAAGTCTTTTAAATATTTATAATTTAAAATCCCTAGAGCTGTTCTCAGAGAGGTGCAGATGTCTGCTTTATCTCAGCCTCAGGACTTTTGACTTCCCATAACAAGTGAGTTTTTTGTGGGAATCCTCCGCCTCGGTGGTCAGACAGCAGGCTGTACATCACGAGCCGTTCTGGGTCAGGCTGGCTCACCCGTTCTTCCATTTCCTTCTTTTCCACCAGAGAAAATCAAAAGTATTTGGGTGTTTTCTTTATGCTGCTATCTCTCTGTAACTACGTCTTTTTCAGAGGAAAGTCAGTCCTTCTCTTCTTTTCACTGGAAATCCAATAGTATATATCCCTCAAATCAAACGTCTTGTTAATTGGAGGTGGGCTTTGTGTTGTATTTAGTGACTACTGTGTATTTCACCTTCTGCTCACCTCCAATTCTTCCAGTCCAGAACTGAAAATACAATGTGGTGCATCACTGGGAAGGAACTGGGGGCTCTGTTTCTGCCTTAGGAAGCAAGTCTTTTCACTGTTCTTAGTAGCTCAGGTGGCATAAACAGAATATATCATAGACTGAGAAGTAGAAACAGTCTGCCAAATAACCCAGATGAGGCAGGAAGAGTGATCAGTGCCTCCTGTATTTGTGGAATTGGCTTTTATCGCCATAAGGATTAATGTAAATGGTAATCCTTTCTCTGAAAGGCTCAATGCGATCAGTCCTGTGGTGTTAGCAGTGCTCATTCAGTTTTTGTTTCTGATCAAGAACTTACGCAGGATAAATAGTAAACAGTGATTTTGCAGCTTGGAGTTTTGTGAAGCTGTGCAACTGATTTATTTCCAAAGGAGGCATTGTAGTGGGATGTCTTTGTTCGTTTCTCAGTGGATATTTCCATTGAACAAAACTCTGTTTTAAGAGGCTATGAAAGACTTCTGTTAAGCTCAAATTGAACAATATTCCAGTAGAGCACATACTTCATAAAAGTAGCTTTATGGATGTAAAGACAGGTTATCATCAAGACTGTATTCTCGGTTGAAATCTTTTTTCTTCATAACGCTTTCATTTTCAAAGTGTATACAATACTTTATTTTAAAAGATATTTACTAGTATTATCCACTTTATTTGAACAAGGCTGTATGGCAAAATATTTCAGTTGTTATTATTCCTATGTGTCCTAGAGAAACTGTGCTAGTATAAATTATTATTATGTGAGTACATAAATGATTTGGAAATCATACGCAGTGAGTAGTTCTCAATGATACACCATTAAGTGCAGTTCTGCAGGATTTTTTTCCTTGTTCTGGTACTATTCAGTATTCTCACTGACAGCTTGGATGAGAGGTTAGAAAGTATGTTTAACAAATTCATAGCACCGAACAAGCGTGTAGGAAGCAACTGTAGTTCAGCAACTGAAAATGACCTTGATAAAGTAGCAGAGTAGCTTAGAAAATGTCGGCTTTCCAGCAGTTACATTAGAGCAAATGCAGAACTGTACATATAGCTCAACATAATCAGCTGCACATAAATACAGATGGGAAACAACTGGCCAGGCAGCAGTTCTGCAGAAAAGATCCTGTGTCACAATGATCCCAAGCTGAACGTGCACCAGTGATGATGTGCTACTGCAAACAAGGTCAATGCTATTGTGGGCTATAGGAAGGGGAGTAATAAAGCATAAAACGTAATTATTTTGCTTTACTCAGCACTGATATGGCCTCAGTGGAAGAGCTTTACCCACTTGCAGGAACTGCAGCTCAGGTAGAATCCAATAGGGAGAAAAGTAGGCTCAAAGATCTAAACCACATGGGTCTTCAAGGAAAGGTTGAAGGGTTGTTTAGTCTAGAGATGAGAGGCGGAAAGGAAGACATGATAGCAGCCTTCTGTAGCAATAGGTGACTCTAAAGAGGAAAGGATTTAGCTGCCATGTATGCTGTCAGTACAGGAAAGCAATAATAGGCTTAGATCTCAACAAGGATGATTTAGTATAAGCATAAGGAAAAAAGTGTAAGTGGCAGGGAAAAGTGGAGCCCTGGAATAGGTTGTTGAGGGGGAATTCATGGAAACTTCAGCCTTGGAGACGCTTAAAAATAGGTTAGGTAAACAGCAGCGGACATGGCATAGGTCAGGGATGGGTGAAGCGATCTCTCAAATGACCTGCTAGCCCGATTCCTTTAGTGATTTCAATCTACGTGATAATTTGAAGGGTAATAAGTATACATGCAAAAAGTACTTTGGATATCTCCACAGAAATTCAGGGTATGTATATATGTATGTTCTGGAATTTACTGTATGAGTTTTTTATCTACATTAGACTGAAGCAATTTTACTTTTTCTAATTTTGCCCATGTCATTATTGATTGAAAATTCCTCGGGTCTGATGGCTTTGTGAATGGGCTTTGTGAAATAAATAGGTGAACATAGTCAGATACCTATGGTAGGATATAAAGCACTCAGTTCTAGCCATAAGAAGGTTTGGTCTTTAGACTCCTTATAGTCCATGAAAAAAGATGGACACCTTTTCAAGATTACCTAAGGAGTGGGTGAATCACATTCCAGAGGTGCCTCTGCCTCTCCTTCTACCTGTTTAGGAGCAAATATATATTGGAGATGTATTCCTGGTCTTGTCTTTTCTCAGTCTGTGATACTAAAAGTTTGGTTTTCTGAGAATGAAATTGCCTGGACTTCACAGAGGTCTATCTGAAAAAATGGTAATTGGCAGGAAGTCAGAGTAGATCATCTAGTGGTCTTTTCTCACCCATCTGTGAGAGGTTCTGTGAAAACCATTCAGTGAGGCATTTATGAAGGATTTATAGTTGTTATGATTAATGGTTGTTATCAATACATAATGGACATGACCAATATGTGTTAGAGATAGTTCTACACCAAATTTATATAAGCCACTTATTAGTCTGTTGGATTCTTACTCATTAATTGTTTATTAATCCTCTAACTTGTTTGCACTGTATCTTGTGTACAGTATGCATGAGAGACAGCCCTTTTAGCCAGAAAATCTGCTATAAGAAATTATTATTTACAGAAATAATATTTTAATGAAGATTTTAAAGTACTAAGCTACTGGACACTGAAAGGGAAAATCAATAATATTTTTTAAATAATGATATGTTTAATCCTGGATAATATTTTAGGAACCATGCAGTGTAAGACACTTTTCTCCCTCATAAGCATCTTGTGGCTAACACAGAGGCTGTGAACTTTGTCCCAATTCTCTTATTTATGAAGCATTTGATATTGCCTGGTAAAAAAATAAGTCTCATTTATAGGGCTTTTTAAACATTGGAATTATGTTCCAGCAACCAGTGATGACTAGTTATTGTTCCTTTTGTCAACAGGCAAGATGAAGGAGGTTCTGGCAGCTTACCATGTCCCGGGCTCTGCAGAGTTAAGTGAGAAGTGCGCCCGTGTTCTAGCGTGCATCACATCGCATCTTGGGTCTGAAGTGCCAGAAGGATCCCAGCGCTGCAGACTGAGACGGCTCTGAGCACCTCAGTACCCCGTTTCTGACAGAACCCAGGGATGGCAAACTTACATACCAGTATTACCTGACTGGGGCAGGTTTAATTTTATAAATTAAAACCATGAACTCTATGAGTTTCTAGAGCATATTTGTGCTGTCGAGGATGATCTGCTCAGATGAACAGTTTTGCGTCCATCGGAGAGACAAGTTCTTCTGCTGGACCAGAAGATGACAGTGGACTGTATATTGTAGCTAATACCATTTGTAGCATCTCCTAGTGCAAATAATTGAAGAACAGGTTGCAAGGAAATCCTGTAGGGAATAAGACGTGCTTTGTTTTGATCTACAGATTTTAAAAAATATTTTGTTTTTTTAACGATAACCACTTTTATGTAACACTATGTATGCAGTCTGTGTGCAGCTCTTCACTGTGGCTCTCTGTATTCCAGAGATGATGAATCCTTGTGAGACACCAGAACCTTTTTAGATTTGTGATGAATCCTTAAATTATGAGAGTATCATGAAAAACTAGAAGGGAAAAGTTCCTGGGCTTTTATTTGACTAGATGTTTTCAACTACTTCCTGTTAGTGTCCTGAAAAGAGGAGGAAAGGGCAGGAAGTAGAAATAAAATACAGAAAAATACATTGCAATTCTTTTTTTGGCATATGCACCTATCTGAATGTTTGATCTAATAGCTAAGAGGAGAGAAACAGCTAAGTTATCTGAGCCCTCATGTGGAAGGTCTGCATTTTCAGGCAGTATTTGCTCATTTTTTCTCTTGAATAGCTATAGAAAAGAAGGAATATGTTTATGCCCCACGATATGTGAAAAGGACATACTTGCCATTCCTTTATTTATTTTCGCTCTTTCAAAAATTAAAGTGCCAGTTACTTGGAATGCTGTAGTCTGTGGTCTCTTTACATTGGTTTAGTGAGATCCTTTCAGCAAGGTCATTCCCGTTATGGTGTAACTGCATGGTGACCACAGCTTTGGGCCTGTAGAATAAAGATCTAAATTCAAAATATTGTTTCTCATAATTTTTCTCCTTTTATGTTGTATCTGCAAGTCTTTGATTGGAATCCTGCTTACTGCTGATCACCGTATAGAAGAAAATTTGGCAAAAAAATGTTAGAGAGGAAGGTGTTGGTATGGGTGGACCTTGTTCTCCTTTGTATCAAATTTTTACAACAGGTTAAAGGGCAGAGGGTTACAAGATGTTAGCCAACCAATATTGATGCTTAAATTCAACTTGCAGACGAGGCCCCAGGGCAATAAGGAGATCAGGCTCTTTGCATCCTGGATTTAAGGCCTTACTAAAGTATTCGACATCTGGTCTCTGTTAATTAGTAATCCCCGAAAGGTATGGGAGTAAAAAGCTGCAGAAAAGCTGAGTCTAAGCTGTCTCTGATTTGGTGTGTGCGTGATATGTTGTGCTGAACATACGTACATCAGAGTTTAAAAGCCAATTAGACTCTTTTACCTTGCTCCTTCTTATTTTCCTCTTCAAAGGCAAAATTTTAAACTATAAAAAGGCTCTTCATGTATCAATTAAGTTTGTGTGAGCCAAGACTATACACTGCATTTCAAAAATTAACGTGGTCCTCACAAGGGTACCCTAGCCATGCTGCATTACAGGCAGGGTTTTGTCCCGCTGACATTCTGGTTAGCTTATAGCAAACATCTAAGTTCATGCCAACAGAGCATTCCCATCCTTTGAAACCTCTTAGTCGGGGGTCACTGTTATCCTGCATGTTACATAGCTGCATATGGACGGCATAGTGCCCACTGCTGTGAAGTCCATACCAGTGCATTTAAGCATGAACAGGGTCAGACAACAGCATCTCAGTGCAGTCTCCTGATTTAAGCTAATCTAAGGCCATGTTCCTGCTCCTAAGGAGCAGTCCTGTCTTCCCCTTCTGCCCCACTCACACCTCACTACCTCCCTCAAAGAGCTGCACACCCATAAGGTTTCTTGATCTCACTGAAATTGTCCCCATGTAAGAGAATAGCTCTTGCACCAGTTCTGCCACAAGGGAGAGGGTGGGAACAAACACCTTTATATCAGCAGTTTACTTTTAGGCCGGCTTACACAGATGGAGGAACCATGCCTTCAGGTCCCTCTAACTGTCAATTAACTTGTCTAATGGCCTAAACTTTCTATTTAAGCACATTGCTTTCTTATAGCTATTAAATATTTCTTGATTCAGTAACACTGCAAAGAAAATAAAGCACTGGAAATTAATTAAATACGTAGAAAAAAATAATAGACACCTTTAAAATTACCTGTGCAGTGGCAGTATTTGAGGCAAAAGAAAATTATGTGGCCATGAAAGGAATACATTCTTGCCATTCAACTTACTCTGAAGACCAAAACTTTTTCAGAAAAGCAGAAGTGAAAGCTGTACCGGGGCAGTGTAAGTCTCTGGTGCTAGCAGACCTTTAAGCTCTTAATGAGGTATATGCTCAGGATGTGGCCAGCTGGACCCACCAGAAGTGTAGATGCTTGAGCTTGACCATGGCAGCATTTGAATTTCAATGTCAAAAACGAATTGCCCTGTTTTGGAGAAACAGCTTTTTGTCTGTGCAGTACCGGGAGTTGCTGGAACCTTGACCATCGTGTTGGGTGAACTTTTTTGACAAGATGTGTGACTGTTGCCCATCTGTTGAAGGAGTGATTAAGAAACAAAACACAATAAAATAGGCAAACCTCCCAGCACTCCAGTAAGGGCAGAGGTTGGAGCTTTTTGTTCTTTGGATGAATCTGCCTTTGAGAAGCCTCCCCGTGCATTCCCTCAGCATCTGGACAAGCCCTTCTTTGTGAAGGGACATGAATATGGAGAGACCTGCAGTGCACCCCTCTCTTCAGTCAGCTTCAAAGGAAAATTTCAAAAGACATTATTTTCTGGCAAGTTTAAACATCTGAACTAGAGCAGTGCTGGCTTTACAAACAGTATTAGCTGACTTTGATGACTTGGACCAATTCAGTATTTGAACAATGAGAACAAATACTGAATGTGGACCATGTGGCTTAGCAGGCAAGAGTGTTGGTTTTGCTGAGTGAGTATAATGTGTGAATATGTAGTTCTCATCACGTTCAGATAAGACGGTCTTAACATCATTTCCTTAGCAGACAAAAATCCATTCCAAGAATAAGAACATCTGTTCAGGGCCCAGACCTGAAATAAGTACTAGGTTTAGAGACAGGTCTTTTGTTCAGTGTTGTTTGGTATTAGACATCTAAGAAGCATTTGACTCTTTAGGTCATGGCTGGGATTTGGTGACAAAGTATGAGCATGTCTCTGCTACAGCTGACCACACCAAATCTTACCTGTGACTGCAGTTCTGCTCCTGCTGCCAGTCCGCATTGCTGTAGTGGCACGGGCTTTTACAAATATCAGCTGGCTTTATAAGACTTACAGTTACACGCCCTTGTTTTTGAACTATGTGTGCGTACATGCTGCTTTGATTCATCCTATTCATACAAGGGAATCCCCAACTGCTGGCTATCAAATTGTCATTTATTTGTTAGTTATTACTCAAAAAAGCCCATTTTTTTGAGAAACTATGACCATATTTCATAAGTAATTAGCTATCTTTTTAAATTCTTCTTTGCAACCTTCATCTAGACATCTCAAAATACTTGTCAAATACTAAATAAGGGAGTATCACAGAAGTTTCCAGGCAGCATATGTTTTATTATAAAGTGTCAGTAGATAAGCCAAGTCACCGGAAAGCTAACAAGAAGCACTGCTATCCACAGTAAACAAAACTAATGAGACCCTTGTAAGGAAGCCAACCCCTTAAAGAGTTATTAGCGTGATTTTTCTAGCTCCCAGTTGTGTTTGACTTCTGTGCAAAGAGAGGTCCTCTCTCAGCAGCTTCACCTCAGCTTCTCCAAGACCTCTGCACCTGTCCCCTCTGCATCAAGAAACAATTAGGTTATATTACTCCATATAATAACCTTAAGTGCCACACAGGAATCACTGTGAAGGGTCATCTTCGTACTTTGTGTTGGGTCAGTTCTTGGCCAATTTCAGGGCTGTCTTCTTCTCTGGCTTGGCTAGCACCTTTCCCTCCTAATGATAAATGATGCTCTTGAGGTCATGTCTGGGTTTGAAGTTAGTCTTTGCTGATGAAAGTAGAGGGAGAGACTGCAATCCTGGCTACATTATAAAGAAGGAGAATTTCTGTGGTGTGTCACTGGGCTCTGCACAAGGTCCTCCATAGGTGGTGATGTGCAGCTGCTCCGGGTGTGAGATACAAGGTGCAGAGTAAATGAAATACTCACTGTTAGTTGCAAGTTTATTTCCCAGATGTTGTCAATGTTTTCTTAAACCCAAAGGCAGAGCTAGAAGGTGAAGGAATGGGCAGAATTAACAGAGCTCATAAAGACCAATAGCAACCTGACAGCAACCCTGTCCGTACAAAGAACTTCCCGTGTGATTACTTAGGTTAAAAGAGGAAAGGTAGCCAGATGCTCTCTCACAAACAAACTTAAATAAGGAACTGGTGAAGTCAGAAAATTGCAAAGCGGCACTGAAAATGAAGAATATATGTTCACACCAGTTCTGCTTCTCACCAGGGCTCCCTAATGCCAGCACAGAGCTTTAAAAGACTTTCTACCTTCCAGCTTACAGGGAAACAGGTAGATTCAGTATTCAGACAAACAGCTGAATTAAATGTTCCTGAATTTAGAAGGAGGCAGCAGTTGCTGCTGGCTGTGGAAGCCATGCCCGGCCTGATTGTCCTGCAGGGAGCTGCAGCCAGAGCTGCTGTGAGGCAGAAGGCACTGTTGACCCACGGCCCTGCAAGGCCTATTTCATGGCAGATGAGCTTCAGGGGGAGAGGAAAAGCTTTTCCTCACTCATCGTTACTCCTGGGGACCGCACAGCCATCATAGTGACAGCAGGCAATGAATGGGAACGGAACTGAAGCTAGATGTACTGGCAATACTGGCTGACATGTTTAAAGCAATAATTAATTTCTGCACAGAATTCCCAAGGAGTGTGGTGGATTCACTGTCAGTGAGAATACTTAAGTCAAGCATCATAGCCACTGAAAGGGTGTTGATGTCCCAGTGCAGAGAGCAGACTTGCTGACGTGTTCTGTGGAGGATCAGAAAGCCCTCCGACCTGGTGATCAGAATGACCCCAGACGTACCTAACCACCCTCGCTTTAGCCGAGTGTTCACCTGGTGTGTGTGCACCGGAGAGTTCATGCTCCGTCTCCATGGGAAGCTGGAAGTGTGGAGTTCTAACCATCAGTGGATGTCAGAAAAACAGCGATTTCAGTTGTACCTGTGGTAGTCATCCAAATGATGGTTTCCTTAAACTCCAAAATATGCAAGTTCAGACTGAAAAAAATAAAGCCCTTGACTCTTATGTAGGCATAAAGCTTCCTATTAAATCCAGTTAAACTGGAAAATTAGAAACTAAATATTCAAAACTGTGTTACCTCCTGCCTTCAGTAAAATTCTGGAAGGTAGCCAAAACCAGAAGAGTGTTTTCTTGTTTGTGTACAAGGTGTTTTCCTTTGAAAAAGAGCCAAAGATATATGTGAGATCCAGATCAGATTCTTATCACAAACGTGCTCTAAAACATTTCTCTTAGTCTTGCTTTTTCTGCGACCCTGAAGCGTCCTGTGTGATACAGATTTGGACTGTTTCAGGAATTCTCCTCCCAACAGCCTTATTTATAGCAGATTTTATCAGGTGGGTTTCTAACCAATGACGTTCATGAGGCCCAGCGTAGGACCTGCTGCTTGGTTTACTTTGGTCTTGTAATAATTGTTCAGCCACAAAAGAACTGCAAAATGGAAGTCAGCAGGTAAAACTGAGTCTCAGCCGAGACCTCCGTGGTTTCCAGATAGGAGACCCTGTCTGATGCTACCTCCTCCCCCGCCCCACTCCCCAGCAGTGGGTATATTAAACAATTGATTAGTGCTGTTCTGCAGCTCCTCTGATGAAAGCCCTGCCCTGCACAAAATCGCATGTGGTGCTACATGGCCGATATGAGATGCTAAGCACCTTGGCTTTCTTTAGCTTGGGTAAGAATTGAAGCACTTGCAGACTTGGAGGAATATGCTCTCTGAAGAAGTCAAGCCACAAGTTGGCAGATATTTATGTTTGCTGAAAGAGCTCCTTTGTGTGGCAGAGGAAGCAGAAACGGCCTCTAGCATAAGTAAAACCATCCCCAAAGAGTTTGAACAATTACTGTCATCTGTGTCTGGAAGACACTGAAAGGAAATAAAATATCTTTCTTTTTTTAGAGTGTGTATTCTGTACACCAGCCAGTGCTTTTTCTCTGGGCATTCTCACAGTTTCCCTTTGTTTACCACAGTGACAGAGTAAGAGAAAAACTTGTTAGCATAGCTTTGAAATTTTCATCATTTCTTCACTCAGTGCTGAAGCTTAACTTCACACAACTGATTTCAAGTTCTGTTACAGTAAGAAACGCATGGAATTTACTTAGCTGTTAAGGTAATCTCCAAAGAGAACGATGTTCATTCCTATTTCTTTACAGAGAGGGTTGTAAAGCATTGGAACAGACTACCCAGGGAAGTGGCAGAGTTACCATCCCTGGAGGTCCTTAAAAAACATATATAGATGTGATTCTTAGAGACATGGCTTAGGGGTGACCTGGCATTGCTGGGTTAATGGTTTGACTTCCAACTAAAATGATTCTGTGATTCTGTGACATCCCTGTGTAACTGAACTTGCTGTAAGCCAGTGTAGACATGGAAATTCAAGGAAGAAAAGAGTGTTCCTGATGATGAAGAAATACACGTAATGTAATTCTGTTCAGTAATGTAGCAGGTTCTTTCCCCAGTGAAGGCAATGGGAATCGATTAGTCCTAAATATTCTAGGCTAGCCACAACTGAACCCCAAAGAAACATGAAGCAAGCATAGAAATACAGAATGGCACAATGCACTTTTCTGAAATAATGGTAATTCTAATCTTTCAAAAACCCAATAGAAAATTCAGTTACCACCTTAAGTATGTTTCCAGCGGTTCCAGGGGCACACTAGGCTTCAAGACCAAACAAACACTCTCTTATCTCAAAGATTCCTGGTCTTTAGTCAAGAACAATGAAAAATACTAGCAGCACATAAGGACCAGTTGAAAGATGAAGCTTCTTCAGCAGCGGTAGCACTTACAGTGATAAATGCTGCTGTTTGGGTTTGGAAAGGCAACTTCAAAGTCAGTGATGTTTACCTGGCTTGGTCCCCTGGAGGTCCCTCCTCCCATCCTTGCTGTGTTTCCGTTTGTGCACAGGGAAGATAAAAGCATGCCCTCAGTCATGGTCATGCAATGAAGTTGAAGTCAAGGACCAGTTTTTCTTCATTAAAACTATAATGAGTGTTGCTGATCCTGGAAATATTGCTCACTGCTTTGTGGCAAAGCTGTGTAGATCCTTTCAGGGCGATTGGCAATGGCAGGGCCAGCGGGAGTGTGTGGCCACCTTTGATCTTTTGACGCACACTCCTAGCAAAACAGCTGCCATGTTCCAGAGTAAATCAAGGAGGAATATCTGAGGTCAGAGCTTCAGCCACGCAGCAAAGCATTCTGATGTAGACAGCTGGGAAGTGTGGGTCATACAACTTTGAAAGGCAGAAGAATAGGGCCTTGTAATATAGCTTAACTTCAGTCTTCGGCTATTCAGGTTATTAAACTATGTAAGAAACACAGATTCTTTGCTGTTCCCTTTGCTGCCACATGCCCAGTTACACGTAATTCCAGTCAGCCTAACTCTTCATCTGTCTTCATAAAACGTCCAGGTTGTTAGGACCCATTTCATACTTATTTCAGAACATCTTTGTATCACACATGCTTCAAGTCCGCTTTTCAGTGGCAGCTTTTATGTTCTTACGGATGAGGACTGTCACTTAGGTGGGTTTAAGAGCAGTATTCTGCCACCTTGTATCAGCAAAGTCTTTCCAGGGCAGCTTGTTCCTCCCTGGTCAGGGGCAGGGTGGTGGAGGGTATCTTCCCAGCTGCAGCCCTTGCCACCCTTTCCACTGCAGCCCATGGGCTGGGGTGGCAGGTCCACCTGCCGGGCCCAGGAGGAGCCAGCATGGGCGTGCCAAGAGTTAAAGGGCTGAAGCAGAACCCAGAGCTGGGTTGTTGCCACTGCAGACTCCAGACGGGAGGGATCTTTGGCAGCATTCCTGGGTCTCTGCGTGAAGGCGAAGGGAGCCAATTACTAGCTAAATGAAATTATATATTTAGTCGAAGTTTAGACAAGACAGAGTAACTGATTGCATTCCTGAGGAGACTTGAATAAAAACACCTCTCAAAAGAGCTTTTACTCAAAAGCAAGGGCTGTTTGCCCAAGTACATTTTCCTTCTGGCCGATGTAAATCTAGTGCATTTTTCTCCTGTTAAATCTTTTCATCCTTTCGGAATCAAAGTGACTTCAGACTTCAGTGTTTGCTTTCCCTTTACTTTTTCCTGGCTCACTTTCCCGTATTTGCGGAGTGGCCCGGGGTGCCCAGCGCCACTTCCCAGCAGGTCCTTCCTCCAGATCACTAGTGGGGCTCCTGCGCTCCTCCGGCCCCGGCCGCGGGTGGCCCACGCTCCGCCGGGAACCGGGGACAGACTCGGCAGGGGCTGGGGACAGGCTCCGGCAGCTGGTGGCGGGTTTTCCCACAGCTACCACGGGAGGGAGCCCTTGGCCAGGCCGCCGGCCCCGGGGCTGGCGCCGCCACCGCTCGGGGACGAGGGGGATGCCCGGGGGGCCCGCGGGCTGAAGCGGTTCTTGGTCATTTCTGTCCGTCCTCGCAGAGCTGCGCTTTCCCACGCGAAACTGTTTCACATAAAAGAGAAAAATACGATCTGCTGGGGTGGGGGGTTTCTAACCCTTTTTGCACTTCAGAGGGCCGGGGTGGACACGGGCAGGTTTATTGCTTGCGTGCTCCAGTCCGATCACCACTTTCCCCCATTATTTGAGGAAGCCTTTCACCCAGCAACAGGGAGGAAAAAAAATATTGAAGAAATAAAGAGTAAAATGTCATTTTGAGTCTGGCCCTATATTTTACAGCCCATTCTATTATTACTTCCATGGGAAATGGCACATTCTACTGCAATAACCGCTATCGGTTTTATTGCAGAGATTTTCTACATTCCTCAGGATTCAGCTGCAGCTGAGCCCATCTGCAGGCTGCCCAGTGGAAAGCAAACACCCGCACATGTCTCTGCTCACTGAAGCTGGGTCTGGGGATTAGCAGCTAACTAAGAGATTAGCTTTTATGTCCAGGCACTGGGGCGTTCACAGCACTTGCTAGTTGAACCAGCCTGCGTGGTTGGGCAGGGAGGAATGGCTCAGTGCAGAAGCCAAACCAAAAAGTAGGTAAGCTAGCCTCCAGCTTTCTGTAGGCAGACATAGGGTGTGCCTGGGATCCCTGTCAGCTGCCTTCAAGTTCTAGCTCCACTTCAGCAGTCAAATGCGACATAGGAGCTTGCTGGTGCGAGCAGAGCCATGCACAAACGTGGCTGCTACCACTTCTGTTGCCTCTGAGCAGCATGCTGAGAACTGACTTGGCATCATGCTGTGCTGATGTAGCTTGACCAAAGATCCTATTCTGACCATGGATCTTCGTATGGCAAGGAAGTGAAATGTAGCTGGCCAGTAAAGAACTGAAATGACCTTTGAGGTAGTTTGAACAGGAAGACTGAGAAGAGATATGAAGCCAAATCCTTCGCCCATTAGCTCTCTTAGATATCACAAAATTATCCAGTGGTTGCAGAGCACATGAACACTTACGGAGCATTTGAGAATGAGCAAAGATGCTCTCTGAAGCGAGGGCTATGGATGTGTGTAGAGATCTTTTATTGTCTCCTTATTGTCTGTGCGAAGAAGAAGGTGGGGAACTGGGAGGGGAGTTACTGTACACAGCTGTTTGAACTGGAAAAGGGAAAAGCAACTTGTCCAAAAGAGAAACCACATACCTTCACACAGCCTGAAGACCTTCATGCCTGGAGAAGTAGAAGTCAGTGTGAATGTTCAAACAAGGCAGGCTGTAATGCGAGCAGTGAAAGAAAGTGCTGCAATCAGGCAGAGACAGGAATGTAGGTCCCTGGCATACTGGTTAGCAACCATCTGTGTTTTCAGGCAAGATTCAATCCAAAGATGGGTTGAAATAACAGACCATCCAATTTGATTGTAGCAGATGAGAGAGACACAGAAAAGCAGACAAGGGGTTCTATCATAACTCAGACAGAATAGAAGGGAATACTGAGACCTCCTCCATCAGGTGGGGTGTTTCTTGTCTCAGATAGAAAGCCCTTGCCTTTGAAAACCTGAAAGACCCAGAAACATCAAGCTGCTGAAGCCAAAGCAGCTAAGCCTAGGTTAAACAGCTAGCAGAAATGCCTAGTTGGATCAGAGGTGGCAGCCAGGGTAGTAATACTCATTCGCTTGGCCAGACTTGTCTTTTCTTCCATTTAATCAGTGGCTCTGTCTGCTTTGCTTTATGTTCCTCAGCAGCTGTAGGACTCTTTTTCCATGCCAGACAGCCAGGGGCAGGCTGAGGAGCAAGAAATACAGTGGTCTCCTTCGTATCTTAGCAAGAGCAAGGCCTTGCCTTGTCTTGTGTTCCTTCCGCTCGGCCCTCTTCAACACACCTCTCCTTGTCTTTCCAGCCTATTGTACCATCTTCTTTTGCCATGCTCCGGCTCCTCCATCTTTATACAAATCCCCACATTTAAAGCATTTTGAATTTAAATTGGTCTTCCCCTCTCTCTAGAAACAGCTTTTCTCAGTCCCCTCATTTGTGGCCCTGCGGGTCAGCCCCAAGGAGGACTGACCACTATGAATTTTTTGGTTGATTTCCATGGCTCTTGTACAACGGGACAGCTTTCACTACACACATGTATTGTGCTCACTGTAAAAACCCAACTCTTTCATCAGTGAAAACACAGCCCCTGTGCCTGCCAGACCAGCGCTGTGGCTTTTATTGCATGCCACAGCGGAGGGATGGCTGCAAGCAGATAGGTGTGAAGGCAGGTTCAATGGATTTTCAGCTGTGAAAATATATTAGCAGTCTCCCCCAGTGCCAGGAAGATTGAGTACAGCCACAGAGCAAGTTCTCTTCACATGGGTGAAACCCCTCAAACTCCCCAGAGCTCAGCCTGGCAATGCAGGAACACCCTAGGGGTAGGGATTTCCTTTTCCCAGTCCACATTTACTTTGCAGTCCCACCGCTGGTTTGCAGCCAGTGGCCTCAGCATGGCTGTGCTTTACAGAGACCCAGTGGACTTTCTCGAAGTGTTGCCAGAAGGTGCCCACAGCCACCTTTCAGACAGAAGGGAAGGGTTAGATGTGTTATTAACAGGCCATGTTTACCCAGAACAAACAATACTTCTAAAACAAGGTGATGCGTGCACACAGGGAGGCCAGCTGCCTTTTTTAAAACACGGGAACACACTTGAAGGCAGCCAGATTCTGCAGCTTGTACATGGTATGCAAATGGTGAATTTTTTTCATATTATTCAACATTTTATTGGGTCTGAGTTTAATTAAAAACAGATTGAGAAGCTGGGGGAAAAAATAAAAAAAGAAATGAGAATTAAGAATTACAAAAGCCAAGCACAAACCCGCTGATAATTGTCACTGCTTGGAGTTACAACACATGCAGAAGATGGCAAAACCACTGTCAGTGAATCACCATGGAACAGGCCCATTTGTTTGACTCCTTGGGAGTCGTGACATGACTCATTCCCAACCTGGAGACCAAAGGGAGGTTTTGAAGGGAAAATGTTGAATAAAGCAGGCTCCTTGCAAAAGGAGGACAGTTTTAATTCTAGCCTTTGAAATCTGGTTCATTAATGCACTGCAACATGATTGCAAAACGTGGCCATCCCCTTTCAGTAACAGCGAGTGCTCGTGTTTAGTGGTGCAGATTGGCTACATGTGGGCTGGACAATGCTGAGCTGGACCTTATTTCTGTCACTGACAAGTGCCTTCTAATATTTTTATGTGCTTTTCGTTTTGAAAACCCAGTTTGAGATCAGTGTGATAAATTTACAGTCTCCTAAAGCCGTTAGGTGCTGTAAATATACTCTTCAAAAGACGGCATCCTTCTTTTCCAGTGGAGGTTTGTCAAGCACTGCAGCTGATTCACATGGGAAAAGGAATTTTGATTGTATGAGTCATTTCAGTCTTTGGATACTTAACAAAATGTACGGTGTGATTTGATGCATGACTAATGCATTTGTGTATTTAAGAGTCTGTGGATGTTAATGGAAGTTACAGAGCCATATCTAGAGAAGGCACTTCAGAGCATACTGGTTCATTAACTTTCATCTACACATAATCAGCTGCTATTTTATAGATCTAAAAAATTCCTTGATGCTCTGCATGTTCTAGGACTTCATTTTAAAAGTCCCCTGCATTAAGTCTTTGTTTAAACATCCCACGCATCTACCATTAACCATCTCACTGTGTTTTATTTCAGTTCATTTGCAAAGCCTGTGCTCTGTCTAATTAATACAAATTTTGTTCCTTGCTGGGAGCTTCCCTTCTCCAGCCTGTCACTCTCAAATATGTTCATGACATATTTCAGCCTCTTTTTGTTAATAGCATTTGTGAAGTGACCTTTATTCTCCCTGGACACCTCCATTATTCACAGATAGTCACTAAGTAACCCGTACGAATGCTGCAGGTGATCCATTTCTTGTTAAGAGTTGTGCTTTCTGGCTATTTGCCGTTGACATTGTGGGACTGGGGGCCCTAACCCTCTGGTATTGGTTCTGCCCTCTGTTTGAAAAGGATGCTCGTGAACCAAACTTGAAACTTTTTAACTGGGCTTGCAATATAAAGAAAAAATGTAGAGAAAAGTCCTTATATTCATCATTCTCTTTACCTAACAGTTTGCAAGAAATAAGTGAAATATATTTCTTGATGAAGGTATTTTACACACACACACACACACACACAATTAGCCTGTTATATATATTCCTGCATTTTTAATTAATGCAACCATGAAAATCAGTATTAAATAATTTCAGTCCTCCCTAATTGTGGATTTCCATGGTGAGAATTCATACTAAGAATTGCTCATATTAAACCTAGTGAAATGTTGTGGATACTTTCATTTACAACCGGTAGCAGTGTGAAACATATTGCTATTGAATTTTCTCATTCTTTGAATCACTATTTATCACTACCATGTAAGAATTTTTTTACACAGAAGTTTTTCAGCTCTCTGGTGTACATCCTGACTCCTTTCTTTTCCTGCTTTTGGCTGTGTTTTGCACAGGCACTGTCATGATGTTTGAACACCCATCACATTGCCTTGGCACTGCACTGTAGTGTGGTGTGTGTGGGCAGAATGGACAGAAATGAATTTTGAGCTCTGGGTTCAAACCCATCTCAGTTGACATAGGTAAGATTATCTTTGTCTCATCCTTCTGCTCTTAGTACCAAACAGAATTGTCACAGCATGAAGGAGCCAGGAGTACCGAAAATACCTTCTGACTCTCTCAGGTCAAATACAGTGTCATCCCAGTCCTGTGCTGAATTTAAAGCAGTTCCAGTAGTGATGCCAGACAGTGTCTCCAGTATGTAATTCTGCACCTAAATTAAAATAGCATAACAGAAAAAGAAATTTTCAACTGCTCTGCCCCTGGACAGTAGGGCCAGAAATCATTTTCAATGATCCTGCCACTGGCTGAAAGAAAGCAATAAGGGCTGCCTGCCAAGTCCGTTGTGCAAAAGTCCTTTCTCAGCCAATGATAACCCTTTTAGGTGGTCAGAATTAACCCATTAGCAGAAGGATTTGCTAGCCATTTTCACTTGAGCCACAAAAAAACTTTTGTCTGTGGATCTATCTGCCTTTGAATAAGAATGAAGGCCAAATGCATGTACCAAAGGAGACATTGAGCCCACCTACTTCAGAAAACACATTGCAAAAAACCTGTTCCTTTCACATTTTATTTGTCATGCTATTATAATTGTTGCTCCACGGAGTAGCACTGGAACATTGCCCTTGTTTTCCCAGGAACAGTACGGATCCGTACATTGGTGTTGCAACTGCATCTGTCATGAATTGGCTGCTAGGCAGTGTTACAAATGCCAGGTGTATTGTAGTATTTTTTGCCTACACGGCAATGCAATTATCAAACACCAATTTGGGATTATTCTGTTTCCCCACGAGAGGTGGCATTTGTGCTATTTGGCAGTTGTCAGGATTGTGACATTACGTTGGCTTTTGCCAGCAGCTACCCAGTGCCGTACTGTGAAATGCTGCTGACTCCTGCGGCAGCCATGGGAGGGCTGATGGTGGCTGCAGGTCCTGCTGGGATCAAGCTCTGTAACAGCGATGTCAAACTGCTCAACCTAATTGAAGGGGAAGATGTGTTGATTTAGAAACAGTGCAGGCAGTGTTGCATTTTCGAGGAGCTCTTAAGTGCTTAGTCCTTTGGGAGCCAGCTGTGGAGCTGTGGTCTGGATGCAGGCCCTGGCACACTGCAGACATTGAATAGGGATAGGTTTACCCTGTGCTAATTTCTGTTCACCCCTGGTAAAAAGTTCCAGTGGATTTTTGTTCCTTGTTTATTTTGTTGCAAATTTCTTTTGAGAAAGCAAATTTATTCATATATCTATGCTCTGGCTTTTCTTGACATCTCGGCTGGTAGCTTTCATTTTCCTTAAGTTGCCCCCACCTACTGCACTATTTGAAAGAAACGGACAAAAAAAAGGTAGAAGTATGTGTTGAGCAAAGAGGAAGAAATTGTGGTTGGTTTGGTGAGGTTGCAAATCCTGTCTGAGACGAAGGAAACCTCTTACTGCTGCACCAGTTCAGTTCTGCTGGAAAACCTCAGTAGCATTTAATATCAAGAAGTTTTGTGTGCAAATTTGAGCTATCAGCCTACCGACTTTCTAGCAACAGGGTTTTTTTCCTGAAAGCAGTCTGCTGTCTGATATCTGCAGCCAGCTGCTGTGATGGTACTCTGTCCTGTTTCTAATTTAAAAATACACCACTTGCCTCCGCAAGGAGGCTTTTCTTCCTATGGACTGGGGACAGGAGCTGTCAATGCCCACAGCATGTCTCACTATTTTACTGGACCATCAGGTGCTCAGGGAACACATATTTTTCCATGAACGTTAATTTCTTTGCAGTGATAGGGACTGCCAGGCAGCAGGTCAGAGGGAATGACATTGCAATGGTGCATTAGTGGGATTTCTCTGGGCTGTGCATCACCTGGTGATAAGAAGTTCAAAGTTTTGTCAAATGACACAACCTCATTTCTCAACAGACAGCTGAGTAACTGCAGCAGGGTGACATGTGGTGACCAGAGTTAAAGTCCAGACACGAGATCATAGCGATGATGAGCTTTCTGTCTTGCAAAAGAAGCTCGTTGGGCTTTCCTTTCAACATAGGCTGACCAGTTGTCACGACAGCTCGCCGCTTCTCGGGCAGAAATGTCCTTACTGTGGACTGATATAGAAGCAGGAGTACTTCCCTTGCATGTAATCCTAAAGTGTGTCACTATGTGATGCAAAGCCACCCCATTACCCACTTGGTGAACCTTGCAAAATATTGGACTTGGGGTGTATGACCATTCGTCATACCTCTAAGTCTGTTCTAGCACAGGCAGAGGGTATGTGAGAGGCTAATGGAAAATCAGAGCTTTTAACTCTCAAGGTTTAAAATGCAGAGTCAAAAGGTGCTGCCAATGGTGAAAGACTGTATTTGTGTCATCATGCCAGTACGCTGATCCATCAGTGCTGGTGCATGTGGGTTACCTGTGTGACAGCTTTCACAAAGTCATACATCAAATTACAGGCACACATGAGTGCCTTTGGAAAAACGGCTTTTGAAAATCTCTTTTTTCCCTGGTTACTCATTCAAATTCTGTGAATGGATCACTGTAGATAAAAAAACAGATAAAGAAAATAGGGTGGAGGTGTGTAAAATTGGAAAAAGGACTGCATAATGTATTTAGGGTGATGATTTATAGTGCAGCAGGTAGACAAACACCTCTCCCTGATCTCTTTCACTTCCATTCACCATTACAGTGCTGTGGCATGGTAAGAAGCTGTAGAAATCTGGTCATTTCTGAACTTTTTTCAAAATAATACATCTGTACTTGTCAGGAAAAGCAAGTCAGTTTAGTAGTACTTTGTCAAAATCAAATGTTACTGTTTGGGCAAAAAGATAGGACTTGGTTGGGGTCGGGCTCTAGAGCCTTATGGAGAGAGAAGAGGCAGTGTTCATTTTTCCAGTCTTCCACCTTTAACCCAAAAGGATGGTGAGGAGCATGGATAACTGTGTACGTCCCAGAGCAGCCAGCCCAAGGGGATCTCCTTAGCTCCTGTTCAGCAGATAGAAACAGCTGAAGCAGAGGAACAGTGTATGAACATCAAACCAGTGAAGCCCACGAGAACAGACAACGCCACAGGACCTGAGGTCATTCTGGCCAGCTTGACCTTTACTTGATTCCAGCTCCTGTTTTAAATGGTGTTGCTGAGAACGTAGATTTAAAGTATGTTCCAAAACCTAGGGAGATAAGCAGGGAAAAAACCTGCATATAGCAAGTGCAGCATGAGAAGTCTGATGACTAAGTAGTGAAATTGTCTCACCACAAACCCAAAGCTAACCACCTGAACCTTTCTAGCTGTGTGTGAAAGGTTTCCCCAGTGAGCCCTGATACAGGTATCAGGGCCACCAGAGGTAGCCAGGTACTATGCTTCGGCAGTACCAGTTTCTTTTGTATCATGAGCTACAAAAACTATTCCTTGACCATAAGGGCCTGGGAAGCAGAACCTCATGGGTGGACACCTCTTTCTTACAGTGTGTAAAATGTGTCTGCATAAAGCTTACAGCTTCTATTTGTTCTCCTGCTATGAAACTTTGGGAGGTTTGGAGACTGGTTTGCATATGTCCTTCTGATACTGTGAATCCCAATGTGGATCTTGTCCTGATATAAATAAAATGAGTATAGAATTGATCATTATTCTTATATCAAATACTGCTAGGTCAGTGTCTGTGAATGGGCCCATTTTCTTGCATATTCTATAGCAACAGTCAGACTGTCCCAGTGATCCAGACTGATGAAGGAGCATTAATTTGCACTTCCTGAGGACACAGGCCATCGAACAATAGGAATTTTAATCAATCTGATATATAATAGAAACAGATAATTGGTTTAGGTTACAGGTAACTGTGCTAAAATAGTCGTACGCCTGTTCTGTTACTGCACCATATACACTTTTCCTCATAATTTGCATGTGTTGAAAACTTGAGTTGTCAACAACAACAAATGGTCTTCAGACTTTACATGATAGTATTTGGTAAAGTCTATGTATCAGTGAAGGGCTACTAAATTGAAGAATCGTAACAATTTCTCTCTCTTGCGTTCTCTTGACTCTCCTCTACCATTTTCTAATCCATCACTACTCTTTACATCCCAGTCCTTTATGTTGCTGCAAATAATCTCTGTCTAAAAATACAAGCGGCAAAGATGATGTTTTCCTTCATTTGATCACTACTTTTCTGAATGTGATTTTTCTCTCCCAGTGAGTGGTTCTGTAGCACCAAATTTATGCTGGTGAAATGTGCATACACATAACGTCCTGAGCTCATTCATGGTGGTAGGACCCAGAGACCTAAGCAGGATATGAGGCCTTTCATATCTAGGTCACCAGCGTGCAAATAAGTAGGTCAGTAAGGAGTGGAAGTAGGTTATCCAATTGTTATGTGGGGTGAGGGGTGCTGATCCACTTCCCGGATATGTTTCCAGAGCACAATAAAACAGCATCACAACTGGCATTGACATTGACTGGTGTCCCCCCTGGCGATCTCCACGGAGATGTCATGAAATAAATGGACAAGGAAACAAAACTACCCTGTCACATGGGAGAGGGCACACCCGGGTCTTCGCGCAGGCATATTGGGAGAGCAGCACGTAGGCTGGCTGATGAACCTTTTGCTTTTCCATCCATTCTGTGGCTGATTAATAGACAGAAAAAGGACTTCACTTTCCAGGGCTTTATTCTGACACATTTCATCAGCACTATCACTTGAGAATACGCATAAGACAAATAGTTTTATCCTATTATGTCAGAACAAATTGCAGCCTGCAGGCCTGATTCGCTGCTCCATTATGCCAGTTTTACACTGGTGCAATTTTACTGAGAACTGATGAGTTCCACCAGACTAATACCAGCATGACAGCATGAAGATGCAGTGTCTTCATCTTTCAGAGGATGGAAGATAAAGCTCCAAGGCTCTGCTACATTAATAGCGGTGCTCCTAAGCACAGCCTTGATGAAAAATAGAGCCAGATACTGCACTCTGAAGCTAGGTCATTCCTATGGCAAGGAACAGAAAGACGTGGTCATGGTATTTGTGCAATAGTTGTGTTATAGCAGGTCCCAGTTTAGATCTTTCAGCTTTCTATGGCGTCTCCCTGGGAGGTGTAGGTTGCAAGAGGAACCAGTGACTTGTTCCCACAGCAATACCAGGCTCAGGGCAATTTGGAGCAATGCCTCACCTCAGCCCCAGATGAAATCATTTCACAAAGTGTTTGGAAGAAGATGCTTCTGCAGTATTCATTCTATGGTTTCCTTTTCAAGAAACATCTGCTCAGAGTGAGGGGGAGAGGAAGCAAGAGAATGCAAAGCAGATGCCATGTGGTGCTTTGTAGGAGCAAAGACGCTTGTGGACTACTCCCAGTTGGTTTTTTTTAGGGTCCTCGGAAGCACTTGAGGGTGAGGAATGACTGAATTTGCAAAGATGGTCCAGAGTTTGCCCTGATTTCCTAAGTTCCTACAGGCTGACCCCATACAGCCAGTAAGCTTGAAGAAGGAAGAGGAAATGGTCAGACCATTTCCTGCCCATCTGGCTTATGCAGTTTCTTTGCTCATCTTCCATTGCTCTATCTCCCCATCCACACTGATTTGGATATGAAATCAAATGGAAATGGAGGGAAGGGAGTGAAGCCATACATTAATCCAAATAAATCAGACAAATTATGTATGTTCCCCTTGCCTCTCTCTGAAAATAAAGTCCGTGTTTATATTCCAGCTTTTAACTGAATTATTTTAAGTACAAATGCATATGATCGCTAAGCTTTTCAACACCTGCAATGAGCCCCAGCTCACCAACAAGGTCTTCTGTGACAGTTTGACAACAGGAGAAACTAAGCAACACATGCAGAAGGGGGGAATGGTGGATACCATGTTAAGCAAAGACAGTGATTTCAGTGGTTTTAAAAAATATGCTGAAAAGAAACTAGAGTGCTTTCAGGTATTTTTTTGATAGGGATGTCTTTAATACCCACCCCTGTAATATCTGATCACTCCATTCAGCATTCTTTCCCTTGCTGTCTCTACTTTGTCCTAGCCCTACCTTATGGCTGCAGAGCCCTCACAAACATCAGGAGCACTACTGTTACCTGCAGTTTCCTGGGTGCAGCATAACATGTGATCCAAGAACATCCTTCCTCTCCACTTCCCATCTCCCTAGATAACAGTGGTCTGCAGAATTGACTTCAGATAATATTCAGTGCTTCTAAACACCCTGCTTTTTCTTTGCCAGGAGCTGGAGACTGCTGGTATGTGTAACTTAGTGTGATTCCCTTAGATGTTATGAATTATCTGTTGGCTTTGTTGTACACAGTTCTTGCATGGTAGAAAAAACCCAAACAACTAAGCAAACAAACAAACAAACAAAAAAACCCCAAGAACTCACCCAAATGGAAGAGAGTAACTCAGCATAGCTGCTTGGAAATTGCTTGATTTTTATAAGGGAAATGAGCATTTTTAGAAACCTTAGTGAAGCTGCAGCATGTGTCAGTCCCTTTAAGGCTTTTCCTTAGGAATAGGTGTTATATTGTATAATATATGTACATTAAATAGATTTGAGGACAATTTAGTTGTTGCTATTTAATTTCAGATAGAAAATGTCAGAGCAGTTAAATAGATCATGCTCCCAAATTCACTGTAAGGTGGGTAAGCAGCATGAATCTCACCACTTTTTTACTCTTTACCCGCTGTGTGCTCACTGACTCAGGAAGGCATTAGCTACAGCTATACTAGTAAACTAATGCCCAGAACCACTCTCTGGACTGAAGCCAACCATGTCCCTATTCTTAAACTCTCCTGCCCTCCAAAACAGTATGGCTATACCCAAACTTTTTACGGGGAGTGTTACTTGGCCTACCCTAACTGTACCCAGAGATAGTTTGGGAGGCAAAACTGTGCTGCTCATGGCTCAAACAATTTAACAAAGTCAAGTTCAAGTTCCAACAACCAACTGCTTTTGAGTGCCCCCTGCCACCATTAACTTAGCTGTATAGATACAGCCAGAGAGACCTTGTGCCACAACACAGAACACATCTCCTGAATCCCAGTTCTTCTTCCCATGGCCTAAGACTTAAGGTCCAATGTGGATTTTAGGAAATCATTGCTGTACACTGCAGATCTTGGCGCCTACTCAGAGCCAGGGAAGTGGATTTTAGGAAGAGACAGTGAGCCAAACTACAGTGCCACATAAACCTAACGAGACGTATGTATGGGGCTTTAGCTATGTTAGATTATTCTTGTACTTAAACAGCTAAATTCACCATCACTAATGTATAAAAAGGGCATTGTGTTGACACGTTTGCAGGAAAAGTCTAAGTGTGACTGTGAGTCACATTACAGTTATACTCACATTTCTATATAGCCCTTTCACAGTGCTCCTGCTTTAGGCAGAACTTCCTATGATTAGTCATCCGACACAAACTAATTATCATGGCAAGAGAAATTTTCTGAGTGTGTGCAGAGAAAGCAATGGCTTTTCATGGGCTGTTTGCTGTCATGACATTTCAGGAGAAACAACAAAACATAGAGAAAAGAGGAAGAAGGGACAAGCTAGGGAAATAGTTTGATTGCGGAGGAAGTTGGTGAGTCAAAGGGTCTTTATCTGTCCCAATACTGTTCATTTTCCAGTTAATTTTGGATATTGGATATTGGATATTGGATATTGGATATTGGATATTGGATATTGGATATTGGATATTGGATAGCACGACAATTGTGAAGAAGGCTTCCTAGCAGGTGGGACTGTTTTTATGGCCTATTAAGTTGTTGCAGAATAACCATAAATGTGCATTAAATCAGTACCTTCAGCAAAGCCCTGAAAGGCAGAGTTGCATCCTCGTGTGTACATATTTCTCACACACCCCGCCCTTCTATGTTAAAGGCTTTTGTTAAAGGCAATTTCCCTGTACTGAAGAAAGACTATATATTAAGCACGCATTGAGTCAAAGGAAGGGCAGCAATATTGCAAGTCAGCAAGGAACCTCAGTAGGCAAGGGAGACTTTGAACTTCTAGCAGCCATTTCAAGCAAGAATTATGAAAAAAAAAAAGCGGCTTTGGACACTCCTTATGCAGTTTTACAAGGTGAGAGCATGAGCAAGGTATCTGATACGCACACACAATCACACCTACAGATCTCTCTACCTCCATGCAATAATTCTTCAAAAATCCACAGATTTTTTTTTTTTTAATTGTTGGTACCCTCATAGGACCTATGAGTAATAAGAATTGACCAAGACTAATGATGTTACTGAACTAGCATTTGCATGTGAGGACAACAGAAAAACAATCCTAGCTAAGCAAAGAAAATTTTTGATTAGATGTTCATTGAAGCAATTTTTCTACATCCTCCTGGTGGGCTATACAGTATATTGCTCGGGCAAAGTAAGGAACTGAGTCCAACCCCAAGGACAGTGGTGCTAGATATGAATTTCTCTTCACAGCATTTCTGATTTAGCTCTGTCTCTGTCCAATCACATATCGGCATGATTCTTTGTATACTATTTATGGGGGTAAATTATACATTTGTAAAGGACCTTCCCTGTTATTGCTGTGGCAAAACCCTTTCTCAAAAATCTACTGTGTGCTCATGAATTTCACACACATCTTGGAGGTCTTTATTTGTAGGTAGTCTGTAGCTTAGGTAATGCTTTGCCACACCAGCTTCTTGAGGTTTGGAAAAACCCACTTAGTCCCAGTAACTTCATTTGTAAAGAAAGGTTGATTGCATTCACCTAGTAACTTCAAGAGTGTCGTGACAACTGGTTATTCAATGTTTGCAAAAGGATCTGATAATGAAATATGCTCCAGGCTGCTTTGTTCTGTGCATAAAGCATTAGATTATCTTAATACATCATTAAAAGGCTGCCTATCTCCAGGGACTGTTCCACCTAGATGTAATGCACACCTGTAAAACAAATGTCCAGAAAGCACAATTAGACTCCATGGTTTTCATAACTGCCTTGAAAGCACGTGGTCCCCCCACCAGTGGGAAACAGCAAAGACTCTCAGAGGGCAGAAAAAGGTAGGGGTGTTGTATATTTGTTTTCTACACCTACCATTTGTGGTTTATCTCCAAAAATACTCAGAGGCTGTGGCCGTGGTCTTCTGGAGACAAAACTCACCAGCCTTTTCTGTTCCGAGTTTAGAGACTGTACCCTTGAGGAGGCCAGCACTGACACACTTGGTGTTTCAGTTGTTGCTTCAAGCTGTCCCGTGTCAAACTAGACTTCGCTCATGTGTGGAAAATTTGTTCTAACCAGTTATCTCCTCCTGAAACCATTTAAAGCAACACAGAGGGGGGTTCTTTAAAAACAAAACCCCAACACCCAACATCTCTTAATATTTCTATATATATGTATCAGTATTTATGTTTCTTAATATTTGTATGTTTATATGTGTATGTAATTATTAACAATCCTCTTGAGAACTGAACAGAAGGAAAGCCTAACTTTTATAATGTAAAGAGTAACATACACTCATGTGACAGATAGTTTATTTTCACTATGTGAGTCTGAGAGCACAAGGGGAAAAAAAGCAAAAACCTCAAGGGGCCTAAACTGCTCCTGGGTTTTGAACTCAAGCCAACAGCTAATATTTAAGGTTGGTGCTTTTCAAGAGCTTCCAAAGCACATACAAATGGAAAAGAAATATGCAGTCAAATCTTGACAGGTTTTTTCAACAAATGCAGTTACTAACTGCAGTGATGAGGCTGTGGTCCATAGCAAGAAGGATTTTGCTGGAATTCTGCAAGGGAATGAATCTGAAGCAGCTGAAGGAGAGAAAGTGTCTGTCCTAGTGGGTTACTTTCTGTGGCTCTGATGTACCCTCCCTATAAACTACTGTTGTATCTTCCTACATTCATTCCCACTCCCCAAAACAGCGTGAACAGCTCCTTTTGGTGTCCCAATCACCTCCACATCCCTGTACCACTAACAGCTCCCTCAGGCTAATTCTCCACTACCTCTTCTACCTTTATTTATCCCAGCAGCTGAGCAGAAAGCAGTGTGTTTTGTGGCTTTTTCAGAAGCCATGCAGAAATTGCTATTTAGAGAGCCACCTACATTACTGCCAACTGGCCAACTGTTTCTTCTAAATCCCCTCAGAGCAAACAAATCAACTGGCAATGATTGCCTTTCCATCACTAATAGCATTATTGTGCCACTTCTCTATCTATAATTTCATTAACAGATTTACACTAAATAGGGGCAGCTTTGAGATTTCTTTCACTACATTTATTTGAAACTGAGTAAAGTTAAAATGGTATTGCAGGTAGCAGCACTGATGTCAAGGAAAACTGATGGACAGGCAGATAGTCAGCAGTTCACATAAGTCTTGTTTGCTTAGGAACCAGACAAAAGCAAATTAGAAATGTAAAAAAAACCAACCTTCTCGTTTGTGCTTTGTGGTTGACAGAATCAGTTTTTATGCTGTTGTTGCTGTGGGTTCATTGTTGTTGTGAGCTTCATAACATAGTACCAAAGCACTATAATAGTACCAAAGAGGGTTAGCGCAAGAGCTAAGACGTAGGTCTGTTGTCACATCAATTTCCATCAAGTCCAAGGGCTATGATGTTGTGCTCTACTTAATACTGACTTCAAATCCCTCAATCTCAAATTAACCCGCTCAACTGACTTGTGGTTAAGAGAAAGACAAGGAATGTGTTCTGGTCAGCCTTGGCCCGTGAGAACCACCAGCAGGATCCAGTTCTGCTAAATTCAGAAATTTTTTTACTCAGCATCATCTTATCGCAGCCTGTTCTCCCTCCCTGCTCCCAAAAAGGAGCAAAAGAGGAGGCCAAGTTCTCTCATACACAGTCCAGTCTCGTAAGTAAAACACATCCCACATAGAACTTTCCTTGCTTTGTCCTCTGTCTCCAAATGCCATGTATGCTTGGATTCAGCCCCCCCTCTCTCTGGCCAGACATTGTACTTATCTGATGTCCCTCTGGGTGTGTTTGGTACTCACCAAGCCCTGGGTGGAGCACAGCAGCAGTGACCTGCCTTCTCACCAGCAAGCCCTCAAGTGGCTTGCTCGGCCTTAGGGTAGCTCTGCTGGAATGTCAAAGACATAGTAGCAATGCTCATTTTTACCATGTCAGGAGAACAAGCAAGCTGCACCTTGTTGTGGTTTAACCCCAGCCAACAACTAAGTACCACCCAGACGTTTGTTCACTTCCCCCCACTGGGATGCGGGAGAGAATCAGAAGAGTAAAAGTGAGAAAAGTTGTGGGTTGAGATAAAGAGAGTTTAATAGGTAAAGTAGAAGTGCACACACAAGCAAAGCAGAACAAGGAATTCATTCACTACCTCCCACTGACAGGCAGGTGTTCAGCCATGTCCAGGTAAGCCAGGCTCCATCACACATCACAATTATTTGGGAAGACAAAATGCCATAATTCTGCATGTCCCCCTCCCTTCCTTCTTCTTTCCCCAGCTTTATGTGCCAAGCATGACATCATATGGCATTGAATATCCCTTTGGTCAGCTGGGGTCAGCTGTCCCAGCTGTGTACCCTCCCAACTTCTTGTGCACCCCCAGCCTACTCACTGGTGGGGTGGGGTGAGAAGCAGAGAAGACCTTGACTCTGAGTAAGCACTGCTCAGCAGTAACTAAAACATCCCAGTGTTATCTACACCGTCTCCAGCACAAATCCAAAACATGCACCCATACCAGCTACTATGAAGAACATTAACTCTATCCTAAGCAAAAGCACAGCCTTCATGGCATGTCGATCTTCAGAACAGGGAGAAAAACTCACTCTCCCAAAGGATACTCTTTCAACTCCTTCTCTTTGAGGAGGGATACATTTGCTGTCTGTGAATATATGAGAAGGAGAACAGCAGAAAAGAAATTTTATCTAGAATACATTACTTAGTCAAGAAGAATCAAATATGAACTGACAGTGAATGCCTGCAACCTGGTTATTCAAAGGTTTCTAATTGACAGAGGAATGAGGTAATGAATGATTAGAACTGCAAAACAGACAAAAGCCTGGTAAATTAAACTCAGTGACCATAAAGGGAAGATAAAAGGAGGTTGCCTACCAAAGGTCTATGTCTGATAACCTGGCAGTACCTTCCTTCCTAAACTCTTGGGGACTGCTCTCATGCTGACTCCTGACTCTCGACGCTGAAGGTGCAATTAGATGGCAAGAGTGGGCTGTGAGTCACGCCATGTAAAACTACCCCCTTCATGTGAAGAGTGATGTGCAAAAAGGATCACAATGTCACCTAACACCACTGCTATGAAGTGTCACCTCTGTCAGGTTCACAGGGCCTTCATTTGCGGTCCTAAGTGTGATCCACTGCTGCTGCTCAGGATGTGCTCTAATTACAGCATTGGCTGTGGCTTCCAGCTTGCCCTTATTTTCCTACCAAACACTCCTCTTTGAACCCACTGTCAGCTCTCGTCTCCCACCAGCTCCTTCTAGGAATTCCTTGTGCTAGCAAGGACTCCATCAAACTTTCCACCAGAATTATCCACATGCCCCCCTCTTCCTCTGAAAATTAAAAAGGAAATAGGTACTCAGATTTCACGGTGATGAAAACCCCTATAAAACCTCCAAGAAGGAAGGGAAACCACCAAACCAGCCAGACTTCTTTTGCCAGGCCTCTAAAGGCCTAAAATGACATCTACAGCATGAACCTAAAAAAGAGGGCCATGAAAATGTGGTCTCTGTCTTCATTCTGGATTGCCTGGTGTAAATCAGTACAAGTCAAATTCATGGGTCACACAGAACTAGACCCTTGTTGTCATGTTCCATGGTTGTCTGCTTGTCCTGCAATGAAATAGCACAGACCAGCACAACCCTTTTAAAGGCTCTGTTCCTCATCAGGATTTAATTATGGAGAATCTGCCTGCTGCAGAAACTTGCGGTCTGGGATTCAGTGGTACAGGCTTTTTACGTAAAGGGATACCAGCCTGCCTCTCAGACACATAATGCTGACCCTTTTCTCGGCTCAAGCACTCTTCTGGAGCAACTGCTGGAAAACAGAAGAAATAAGTCACTGCTGGGCAGCTCCAGCTGCCCAAATGCTACAGTACATAGGAAAGAGCAATAGCATAATCTTCCTGTTCCAGGAAGAAGTTCAGTCATGTAGACTAGGTTAAGCTAGGACACGCGGCCTGTCTAGAAGTCCTTTAGTATCTCAACCCATGTCTGTATCTAGCCAGGGTGGGGCTTCTTTTTTTGGACTTTTCTAAGTAAACATAAGCTTTTGAGATGCACACTGCTTTCTACCTTGCATGTACAAGTGGTCAGAGCTGGCATGACACTTTTCCTTCTTTTTGCATTTCACGTACTAATAAGGTTCAAAGACAGTTAGTGCTTGGTTAAAAGGCCTCCAAAGAAACTGTGTGTGCACCAAGGTTTATGTTGGCAGTTTAGGGCTGGACTCTGGATGGCATCTTGGTTCAGGACAACACATAGGCACATGATTCAGTCTATTACAACCTGGAACCTAACTAGAGCATGCCTGGTTTTTTAAGCCAGCAGTGAATCAGATAAAAAACGAGTCACAATTCCCTGGCTCTGCCATGACTGTGAATGCTGGGATAGACAGGAGAGGCGGATGAAAACCATGGAAATGAGTGATGATATTATACATTTTGACTGTGCCTCAGCATTCATGACAAAAATCTGGGCCAGATAGAGTTGATTGTACAAAGAAGTGGGACCTTGTTCTTGTCAGTTTTCAAAGCCATGTATATATAAAGAAAGATATTTTTAAGGAAACATTGATTATGCATTTTAAACTAATATATTAAACATGCATTGACACCTATTGAGGACTCAAAGGAAAACTAATCTGCAACATTAATCCTAAGATATTGCTTCCATGCTTTCTCTGCACATAATAAATACAGCTCTGAAATTGCAAGGAAGAAAGAACAAACGCAAAAGTTCCTTTAAACAGCATGCTTGTTTTATAGTTAATGTATATAAAAAAATCATCTTACTGTATAATAAATCTGCCCCCTCATTCGATTTGCTGTCATGTCTGCTGCAACCAAGGGAGAAAGGGGAGATTACCCTTTTGTTTTTCCTAGCACTAAGGGGCTAATGAATTTACAGGAGAACTGGATTTATATATGCCCTCTGTAATGACAGGAATCAATAGAAGGAGAAAAAGAAAAGACCAGAATGAGCACAGAAGCTAAATGCTGACACCTAAATGAAGTGATGGAGACCACAGTCTGTTTTAGGAGCTATCTTGCAGGTTGGCATGTGCTAATACAGTAAGGCAAGTGGAGAGTCTGTAAACACCCTGCTCTGGAAGACAAGATATGTTGTGACTGTGGTATCTTTTGTACCAGTGATGGTATCAGTGCCAGCAGCAGCAGCGTTGGGTTGGTCTTGTTTGGTTAGGAGAGAAGGCTTGTATCAGCAGTCCTGGCAGATCTGCCACTTCTGACTCGAAAAATGATAATGTCCACATGTGATAAAAGCTTGAGAAAGACTTTGATATGGAGTCCTATCAGTGTCTCATCAATGTTTTGAGAGTGTAAGTATGTGCTAAAACACAAAGTTTTGGTATCTCAAAGTGAAAAATTGTTGTCTCTAAGTGAAATTAGCATCTTGAAACATCTGAGGGGCCTGGCTTTACTTTGCACACAGGGTGCTTCTAAGCAGAGCTTTTGGAAACCGTGAAATTAGGCATAACTTTGTGTTTTCCAGAGGCTACCATTTCCTTATCTTCCACCTCCATGGGTGACTAACAGGACAAACAGCCTTCACCAGAGGGTGCATTTTTGAAAAGAAAATGTTCCTCTTTGGGCTTAAGTTGAACCTGATTTAATTCAATATAAAACTGCATTGGCTTTACAGGCTTTGCTTTGGAGGGTGATTTGACACGCCAGAAAAACGCTAGCATCCTGGATTGGCCTTGGAGCGGTGTTTTATTGAAGACTTTGGCCAGGGCATTTTCTGTGCAGGCAACTGGGGTTTGAGGAGAGGAGGATCTGACAGGCAAGCCTCTCCTGCCCGGGGGAGGGCACACCAGCTTGGGGGAGCCGTGCAGGGAGGTCCCTTAGAGGCCCCATGCACGCTTCACTGTGCATGGCTCCCTGCCTGTCCTAGCTGGTGCAATGGCTAAAGGACAGAGAAAACATTTTTGTTCTAGTATTGTTTGCATGCATTAACAGCCAGAGGCTCTGAAATAATGCAAGACGGGTGGGAAGCTAAGCAATGCACGCAGCAGGGGGAGTACAGGGGAGGAGGGGTCTTGCTCGCAGAAACCTCAAAAGATTTTAGATGAAGTTCAGCAATAATTAGCCCATGTATTGGTTATTTTGAAAAACACATCATTGCTTTCATTTGCACTGTCAGTGCAAAGGAGTGGCTTTGTCTTGCAGTGATATAGTCCTCATCACATGGAAAATATTCACAGTCATGAGCCTTGTCTGAGGTCAGTCCTGCGCAGGGTCAAGAACAAGAGAGGTTTAGGGAACTTGGATCTTTGCTGCTTAGTCTCTCTTGGAGCCCATCAGCTTCTTTTTAACATTCTAGCTTTTTCTGCTGTTTTTAAACTGATAAAGCTGCAGAACAGCTCCCTTTTTTTCTTTTTTTTTCCCCTTAAGATACCTTTAGTTCTTTATATGTAACATCTTGAATTAAACTGTACTTCAGCTATTTAAACAATACATAACTTCTCTCTTAGTAATTAATAAAAACTATTTGGTGGGTGAGACAACCTACTTTGTTTTCTCTCAAATTGTCCTGGCTCAACTTCTTATAGCTTAGAAGATCTGCAGATGTTACTCACCAGGTGTCTCAGCCCTGCAGTTAGGTCAGCTCTGGTCCCCCTCCACACCTGCACTGGAACTGGTGGGTCCTTTGGCGTTAGGACATACTTTGAATGGCTTTGCCTTCCCGCTGAAAGCTTCTAGCTGGTAAAGCTCAGTCCCACTGATGACAATGAGACCAGTGCAGATTTCAGTATAGGTCTTCCTATACTGAAACGGCTCTAATGGAACTGATATATAAGTTTTTAAATATTTATCTTTCTGGACTTTTCAGAATTCATTTTTGAAATCGCATTTTTCCTTAAAAGTTTCAATGCATAAGTTCAAAATATTGATGCATATATTTGTATCTATATAGTATACAGGCTGATAAATTTTCTTATAAGAAGGAGGAAGATTTTACATCAACAAACTGGAAATTACAAAGGAATTAATACAACATCCCAACCCACACATCTGTGTTTTGAAGATGCTCCTTTTCGTAGGAATTTTTACAGTGCTCTTTCAGCTTTGGACATCTCTTAACATTTAAAAAATATTTTGAGTCTGAATATATGTTTGGAGCAAATAATTCTGAAATTACAGCTCTGCAGGATTGAAGTAGTTTTAGTAGTTTTGTTTAGTAGTAGTTTTATTTGTGTGGCTAATTTTGTTAATGTGCCTGCACTGTCAATAATTCCAATACAACTTTTTGAAGTACCTTTGTTAATACAGATGCAAAAAGGCCAGCCAGTAGAGGGGGCACAGAAGACAAAACTCTTTAAGTGTGGCTGTGTGTGTGTCTGTGCATGTGTGTGCATGCAAAGAGTAGAAGAGAATTGTTTTCATATTCTTTAATTTACCCTCAGTGAAAATGTGTTATGTCTTTATTACAGACATGCTCTCAGAGACTGTTTCATTAAATATGTTGAAAGAAAGCGTATTTGCAGAGGACATATAGCATTGGCCATCTGATGATTTGCATCATGTATAGAATTTTCCAATAACAGCGATAGAAATTATCTGTGCGCTTCCATACTGTATTGATGAGAGGAGCAGGAGGGACAGATGGGATCATGAATATTTAAGGAGTCCCAGGCTCCTGACTGGCAGAATATCATGAGTTTATGAGTTGAAATTTAGGGAATGGCCATCTCCAGAGCCTATACTCCTTGTGCTGGGGATGTGGGAATCCCAGAAGCCCCCACAGGAACAGGCAGAGTTAGACCAAATGATGACCAGCCGCCATGGTCGGATGGAACATGGACAGCTTCGGAAGAGCAAAGAACAAAAGTAAAGCAGATGCTCAGAAGCCAGACATGCAGGCAGGTCAGGAGGGGACAGACAAAGGATTTCACTACTTAAAAGAGAGAGAGAGACACTTGGAGGACAAACAGGAACACCAGCCACTGACAGAAAATCCACACAAGCACTGACTCAGTCAGACATGCTGCTCCACAGCAAACCAAAGGGAGGAGGATTAAAGTGGTAAAGATCCAAGAAACATCTAACACAACAGTTCACTTGAGAGGGAAAACCAAGGAATATAGGGGGCAAAGGGGTAACTGAATATTCTTACAAAAATAGCACTTTACTGTGTACCTTGGGAACCTGGTGTGTAAAAGGAACAGCCACAGATGGTGTTTGCTAAAGCCTACTTAGCCAGGACACCGCTGGGTGAAGGCCCATCGGAAGTCCTTTGGTAATCTCACATGACAATTAAGCTCTGAACAGTAAACTTTGGGTCCACATAAGGAACTAAACTGCCTTAAAAGGTCAGGGTGTTTCCATCCCTGTTTTGATTTTGGCCCATCTCTGTCCTTTTTCTTTCCAAATTCCCATTGACTTCAATAGATTTTTTCCTTGAGAGTGTCATGAGGTGAGGACTGGGCCTGAGACTGCAAAAGCTTGTAATATGTGAGTCTGCAAGGGACATACTATTTTGCAATGTTTTCTAGAATTTTAACGGTGGTCTTAAGAATGTATTTACAGTATGTAGCATTTGGTAGCGATACTGGCTTTAAATATTCATGACACCAGATGCAAGTTTCTGTTATGACTCTCTCTTTTGTCTTTTTTGATAAGCAACTGGTTCAGCATTTTGCAAACGTTAAGATTTTTCTCCCTGGAGTACATTACAAACTGGATTTACTACTAATATGAGTTTACTATAAACATAATCTACTACAGCAGAACAAAGGCGTAGAGATCAGTGGGGCGTTAATGCCTCCATCACCACTTTGCAGTGCTACCAACACCACAGACCTTAGTAGATTTAATGATATTCAGTTTGTTTTTAAATCCCTGGTTCCAGATGTTATTTGAGTATGAGACAATTTCAAGCTTCCACTTCTTTTAGAAAGTATGTAGTTAGCTCTCAGGCCTGTGAAAAATAAATTGGAAACACAACCCCGGCATGATCCTGAAAGTTTCAAGAGCTAGCTGTTGAAGAACAAATAGTTTTTAAGGGCTTCCATATGACTTTTTGTATGACTTCTTCATATGCCATATTAGCAGCACTGCCAGATTGTTTCCAACAGCTCTCCATGGGTCTGTTCTGCACCATCTCCTGCTTGGCACATAGATCTGACACCATGGACACCAGTTGAAAGTCTGTCCCTAGAGTCTTTATTGAAGGGTGTTACATACAGGTAAAGCAATACTCCAATTACAGGCGAGTAAAGAAGAAAAGCCGTCATCCCCAGGGAGGAGAAGGTGACCTGGAAGAAGGTGAACACCCCAATCCCAAATTAAATGTCCTAATTATGTAACATAGAGCCTCGTCCACGGAGATGTTGGTTAAACATGGTGCGGATGGCTCCTCTGAATAACCTTCAGCAGACTTTCCACCCTGTGTTGGAAAGTCTACTCTTTTTTTTCTGAATGATTACCTTAAACACAGTGAAAAAGCCTGACTTTTCACTGATACTTGCCTGATACTTTTTTTCGTATAATAAAAAAACGCTTATGCTTAATAGCTTTGCGAAGTTCTTCTGCTTCCTTCCATCAGTAATAATGACTAGATATATTCCTAGTTCCCTAGACAGTGTATCTTGCTTAAAGGTTCTCTGCAAGATCAGTAGGAAAAACTATCCCAGTGGGAGACGCCACTTATTTTAGTCTTAAAACTAGTGCTTTATATTTAAAGAGTTCATAGCCACTGTACAGATTTCTTCACTGAAATGTCATAATCGCAATTGGCTAAGCTAGTTTGTAGAGCCGGAGTGCTGTCAGAATCCCTCAGTGACAATACACTTAGGCGTCCTACTATGCACAGGTAGTTTTTTTTCTGACAGAAGCTACTTGTTGGCCAGAAAAGTCTCTTCTTTCCTGACAGATTATGATTCTGATGATTCCATCTCTCACTAGATTACAGAAATAAAACTGCAGGCCTGAAGCCAGCAGAAAACTCCATAACATAATATATTGTCTAAGACCCGAGCCTATCATGAGCACATGTCCTCTGCTTCTCACTTCAGCCTCCCGTAGAGATTCACTTCCACTCAGTTTTGCTACTCTGATGCAGTGGATCTCTCTATAGATAGGGTACAGCGTGCCTAGGGCAGAGACCAAACTTTAAGGGCCGGCTGTGGCAGGAACTAGCTGAGGAACAAAGGACCACCACAACGTTCACTATACTGCTCCACATTGCAAAGGACATTTTTTGATATAGTCTTTTGATGAGAAATGCATTGTTCCCTTCCACTCTTGGATTTCTCCTGCTATGTATGCCGGGTGAGCAATCTGGAGCTGGGTGACTGCGGTCAGGTCTCATTGCAGGTTTAGAACTCACAGGTGCAGAGTAGAGCAGATAAATATGTCTTTTAGTGGGTGTTTTTTAAATGTAAGATCAGTAAACAAAACCACATCAAACCAAACAAAAATTGTCAGGGGAAAAAACACCCAACTGAACATCCCAAAATAAAGTCCTTCTCAAGCTTGCAACTATCTTGGGGAGAGAATGAAAGGGCTACCAGCATAACAAAGGTTAATTATGTTACGTAACATGCAAGTGAGCTGTGCTTGCACAGCGCAGTAATAGTAATAAATGCATCAGAAGATCCAAACGTAGCAGTTACAGACAGCGTGCCTGCTCCTCTGTGTTCTTACAACTTGGCTGCACAGGGGCAGCTTTCATAAATAGCTGCCAGAATTGCAACTGTGCTGCCGCAGCGGTTCCCTTTGCAGTTCGTACAGCTGTGGAGCCCCTCTTAGAAGAGCTCTCCCAGGTGGATTCCCTTCCATTAAAATCCTATGTAGGGAAAAACCCAAGAGGTGTGAGGTTCAGCTTCTCCTGCTGCTGTATTAACGGGGTAGGTAACTTGCCGTAGGTTTGTAAACAAATAAAGACTAAAACACAGGAGGCCTGGCTCAGGCAAAGGAGGAGGATGGGGCGGCAACGCCCGGCTCCAGCACCCTTTGCCTGCCCTTGCAGGGACCCGGTGCGTACAGGTGAGCACCCCCAGCCCTTCCCAGGGCGCTGCCGGCACATCTGCCAGCCCGGCAGCCTCGCTGCTTGCCGGGCCGTTCCCGGAGCCTCCGCCGCTCGGCCGCGGCGTGCGGACCCTTCTCGGCGCCCGCCCGTCTCGGCTCAGCCGCAGCCCGCAGGAGCCGCGGGGCGGGGTCAGGCCACGCTCCGGGCCGCCACCGCCCCCGACGAGAGGGAGGGACGGAGGGGGCGGGCGGGGAAAGCGGTGCTGTCGGTGCGAGGACCAAAGTAGAGGTAGAAACTTCTCTGCCGGGAGCGCCGCGGAGACAAAGTCCTCGGGGCTGCGGCGCTGCGCGCCCACGGACAGGTAAGGCGGGGGGCGGCCGGGCGGCGGGTTGCGAGCTCCCGGCAGGAGATACCGTGTGTCTGTCTGTCTGTCTGTGTGTGGTGAAATCTGTCTTTTGCTGTTCACCTCCGCGGGCGGCTCTGCGGCCGCGGGACGGGGTCTGGCCGCCCCCCGCGGGCTCCTGCAGCCCCGTCCGGCTGGTCCCGCCGCCGGCGCCCTCGGGCCTGAGCGCGTCCTGCCCGGCTCCGCGGGGCGCGGCCGTTCCGGCCTCTGGCGCCGCCGAACAAAGAGCCGCGGACGCGCACGGGTCCGCGCCCGCCGCAGGGTTCAGCGGGGAAAGCTCTACCCGAGCTGCCGGGGGAGGCACAGCTGGGGCGGCCCGCCGGAGTCCGGCAGCGAGCGGGGACGCGGCGCGGCTGCCACCCGCCGAGCAGCCGCAGCCGCCGGGGTCCCCGGCTCCAGGCGCGCCCCCTGTCCCAGCTGCTGCGGCTGGTGCCCATCAGCGACACTCGGGACACCTGGGCTCTTCCAGAGCTCCTGCAGCGAGTCTGGCAGCTGCCACATGCGTATGCCTGTGCCCGGCTCTTTGATGAGTATTTACTGGGGAGCCTTACTTCGTCAGAGAGTCTTGCAACATGGGGCTCAGCAGTTTGAGGAAACACAGATCAAAATTTTAGCAAAATGAGAAGAATCGCTGGCACAGATGTTGGTTTAAAGATGACCGTGGAAGTGAGCTTTTAAAGTAAGAGATAGAAAGGAAGTAGTGTGGTGAGCAATGACAACTTCAGGTTTGTGGAAACAGTTTGAAGGCTGGTGAAGATGGTGTGATGATTTTTGTACCGAGTTTTAATGACATGGAGTAAATTTTGCCTTTTTATATGTTTGCAGGGCTCTTGTCATTTCCCAAGAGAGCTGCATGTATGAATCCAAGGGATGCCATGCTGGTTTCCCTACACATCCAGAACTCCCACTGAAATTAATTTAACGTTTTGTTTTAAGTTAACAGTGGGATTAATGGTCGTTTTCTTTAATCAGCTTTCAGTAAAGCTATAGAAGAAAATCCCATTGGAACTGTTGAGATCTTTGTATGTGCGAAGAATGTGAAGGGAAACCAGTACTTTGTATGACCTTTTTTTATCTAACTTTACAACGATGTGCTTTTATGTTTTTGGCATGAGTAAAGCTACAATCCTGCAAATATTTCTCTATGTATTTGGGTTTACTTCTGTGACTGGTCCCTGTAGCAGGTATCAGCTGGTCCCAGGGAGGCTTTCTTTCTGTAGCTGGGGGATATGCAAGCATCTTGCTCTGGATGCTTTTGCACTAGGATGAGCTGCTCTGGGTCCGTTGCACCCTCTCCCTTACGCCAGTTCATCTGACCCTGTGGAAGGCCAGCTCTGGGAAGCAGTGTAGCAAACCCCTAACCAGCTCCAGAGGTTTTTTTGCAGCTTTTGTTTCCCAGAGGAGGGTCTGAGAGAACTGCTGAGCAGCAGAGCCTTGACCGAGGGCAGGGAGGTATGGGAAGGAAGGGGACACCACCCTTTATCGCTCCACTGTCTGTGATGGTCAGAGGAGTGTAGCAGGGCTGGAACTGCAGTGTCAGGGTATGATTGTACTTCGGGTGGTTTACCTGGCATAACCTGGTGTTGCCCTGGCAGCCTCTGCCTACCTCTGCCTTTTTTCCCCATTCATACCAGCATGAACGTTTATGCTGCTCTGCGGTGAACTGGATCTAGGCACTGAGCAAAGAACAGGTTTAATTTTAACCTGGATCGGTTCCATGATTTGGTTCACTTGGGGGGGTAAGAGAAGAGGAAGGAGGGTGTGGAGAAGGTAGGGCTGCTTTTTTAAGCTGGCAAAATTTCATGTTGCTGCCAAAACTGCTTGTGGAGCTCTAGTGTGACTGTAAGTGCTCCCAGTTGCCACTCCCCTCCTCCCTACCACCCCCAGGAGCCTGTCCAGTGATTCAGTTTGTAGCCTTGAGAGCCTTCCCTCCCTGAGTAAGAATGAGCCTTTGCAAATTAATCCTAATGGAAGCCTAATGGAGTAGTTTGTAACAGAAAAATGAAACACGTGCCCAAGTGTTTGCATAATTGTTGCTTTTGGCAATAGTAAACACTGTAGATAGCACAGCACGAAGTGTGGGCTTTATAAAAAAATGTGTGACTTTTTGTAAGCTCTTATTGGGTTTTGCTGTTCCTTGCAGTGTGGCTGTCTAGCACAATGCACAGGATGAGCCAGAAGTTTTGCAGGCTGTCATGACACTTGTAGTAATAAGTGGCTTGTGACAGGAATGGGTGCTGATCCAGCAGGTGAAATAAGCTGCATATATTTTTCAATCCCAGAGCTGGTTGAAAAGTAGAAACTGGTCCCCAGCATAAGCCATCATCCCAACATGTTGCTTGTGCTGGCTCTAGTGGGTGTGAGTCAGATCAGGTCAGTGATCAGCCTGAAAATGAGTGCTCACAACTGAAGAAAAAAAAAAAATCGACATACTGACTGAACTGCTGCTGTTTCAACACTTCTGATAGTGTGGCCTGAGGACAAGAGGTGGCAATCCAGAGATGGAGGGTGCTGTGAAAGCCTCCCCTTTTTTAGTGGCACTGTAGTTTTCGATAGTGCAGTTTTTCCTTCTATTTCCTTCTATTCCCCTTGTTAAAGCTGGCAAAAGGAAGTCCTTTGGTGCTCAGGTCCTAGGGAGTGCTCACCATCTCATGTTAGATCCCTACAGTAAGTATTCTGACTATCTGGAAGTCATAACTGTTGCTGCAAGTGCAAATGATAGTTCTTATAACTTGTTAGCTACAGGAGGGAGGTAGGCCATATGTTTGCATGCAGGGCTTGACGGTATTGATTTATGGAGTTCAGGCCTTCTTCCCCTTGGGTCACGGTGCAGCTTGTCATGGAGCTGACTGTGAGTTGGTTGAAGGACTGTTTTTTGTTTGTTTTTTATAGCTGATGTGCTTCCAAAACCTGCATTTGTTAAGCAGATCTGAGCTCTTCCATGCTCAGCTGATGGCGTCACCACCAGGCGCTGCTGAAAACCTCACTGAATTGCCTTCCGTGAGGTAACTGCACTAGTGAGCTGTCTGCTTGCATTTGCAGTGACAAATTCAACTCAGACCTTGCTCTGGATAGTGCATTGGTACATTAATAGGGGTCCTTTATGCTGCTGTGGAATACCCTTATAGATAGGCAGGGTTGCCATACCATTGAGAGCCAAAGGTGAGATTCTGGTGGTGCCAAAGGGACGTGCATTGCTTCTGAAAATGGAATAATAATATAATGATAACGGAGGAGAAAAGTTGCAACTGTTTGTGTCTATACTCTCTCTGTTGGATTTTCTTCCCCTCTGTGAAGTAAATTGCAGCCACACAAAGTAATGCTCTGGAAAAGTTTGGACAAATGCTACCAATGTGATTATATAATACAACAGTGAAAGAATTTGTTATGAAGCCTGTTCCTGATTGAAAGACGAAAGATTTTTCCCTGTTGGATTGTGGATAGTTTATAGCTTCCTCTCCCCTCCCAGAAGTGTATGTGTCGTATTGTGTAACCGCAGAAGTATATGCTTACTCCTCTTCAGCAAATGACCTCTGTGAGGCCTTTAATAGCAGTTGTAAAGCTTGTACTTCATTGCTTGGGATAGTATAGCTGAAAATAGGTTTTACTGATGGAGGTAATTAAGATACGAGCACTTTTCTGGGCTTTGTTTCTATTTCTTGTGGACCATGATTAAATGTTGGAGTGTATAGATTTAGAAGTGCTCCTACTGTCTATAGACAGATAACAATTTCCTAGGTGATCTCACTGCCTTCTTTCTCTGTTTAGAATTGCCTATTTCTTCCTTTATTTTAAAATCGGTTATTTGAAAAAGAGTAATAAAGTAAGAGTAACAAGTAAGTTGTGTGTGTTTTTGTTTTACCACATTTGCTGCTGAATCAAGTATGCTGGGATATGCAGTTTGCAAAGAAAATAGGTGATATGGAGAAGCCTTAAAAGTTTTGAGATCATGGGGAATATCACAGCAAAGGAAGCAAGTTTACTTTGCATTAGATGTAATTCTTATCATTCATCTTTACTTTTTCATTCCTTTCATGGTTTGTCTAGTTTATTTTTTCTTTCTTCTTTAGCATAGGGTTTCTTATTTCTAGGATGGGTGTGCTTATATTCAAAACATCAGGGAAGTGTGTTTTTCTGCAAACAAAAGTAGTAGCATTCCAAGGGATGAAGGGTGAGAAGAAAACCTTGGCCAGGTGCTCACCTGCTGAGTAAACAGTGTCTTCTCTGTTGTGGGCACTTGGTACCTTGCTGTTGTGACTGGGTCAGCTTATGCCTGGGCACAGCATCATGGAATAGCGCTCTGGCTCCTCTCTGCTTATCTGTGAGGTCCTTTTCCCTCTGTGATGCTGTGACTGTGGCTGGGTCAGGGAGCCATGGGATTACGCAGTCGCCCATGGCTCATGTGTCTGTCAAACTCGATGACGGTGAAGGATGCTGTGGCATGCCAGTGTGCCAATGAGCCAAAGAGAGTCTTGGTTTTGAAGGTACCAGAAGACCCCTTGGGTGCCTTGTTGCCTGGTTGTACTGTGCCATTCGCTAATGTGGTTTCCTACTTGCTGGCCTGCATCTTAATGGAGCTCTTCAACCACGCTAACTGACTGTGATAACTTTTGCCTGTCTAGACAGGGCCTTACTGTGTCTGATTAGATCCCAGCCTCGTGGTGTGCATCGCTGCCTGTTTCTTATAAATGCAATGAAGGAAAAAAAAAAGCTCATGTTAATAGTGCTTACTGTGGTTTTTTTGCTTTGCAGTGTTAGTATAAAACATTTATAGATGTTTACTTTTTGCCTGGAGGAAAATAGTTTTAGTTAAATGTCTCTAGCATGCAATTTAGAAGTGACCTTCTTATCTCCAGTTAGGAAGAGAAGACAAATGTTCTCTTTGAGGATATTAATTGGGTCTTCACTGAAGTCGGTTGCAGAAGTTTGTTGTTCACTCAAGTCAGCAACTTTTTTCTCCTATATGTAAAGAAATTAATCTCTCTGAATCATTAATAAAAATTAAAAGCAGGAAAACTGTTCTTGCTGCTTATTTTTCTCCTTTACTGCATTTTGGAATTTAACTTTGTCACTCTCAATATTTAAGCACTGTAGAGGAAAGGTTGTTTAAAATAGTTTTTCACTGTAATGAAAAAAAAATTGGTTTCAGGTTTTAGAGAAACCAATCTTCACAAAGTATAGGGTTTGAGATAGTTTTGGGGTGACAGTAGGGCAACCCTATCTTGTCATCTTCCATGCCTTCCCTGGAAAAAGAGAGATTGAAATTTTAAAGCCTTTTAATTAAAAAAGAAAAAAACGTCTTGGGAAAATAAATTAACTTCTAGTTTTGATTTGAAAAGTAAACCAGAAGATAATACAAATGTGCATGCTTTTTAGTGGCTCTTATTAGTGTTTTAAACTCTGTATCATGGTAACAACTGCTTCTGTTTTCCTTGTACTGTTAGGATGGATTTAGACTTAGAGAAGAAAGGAAACATGTCAAAGAAGCTTGCACACCCTTCTGGTGTCTTGCAAGAGTGGGAAGTAAGACTGTGCTTTTTGGAGCTGGGAAGAGCAGTTGCAGCTTGGCTTTTGTGCTGTGCTTGCCCAGAGGAAATTCCTACTTTATAGCAAGAGAGTGGCCAAGGACTAGAGCATATTATTCTAATTAAATCATTTAGATTGCATCATTGTCATTCAGAAGGCTTTGTGCATCTTGTCTGAGTATAAAAATTACAGATGTGTTCTGCAGGGACGCAGTGAGGAGTTTGGATACTTACATGCCAAAATGTCGTCTTCAGTTGATGCTGTGAAGTTTAAACTGCTGATTTGTTTTGTTATTAATCACTTGAAAATGATCTTAAAAACTGTATCTCTTCAGAGGTAGGAGGCATGTTTATGTGCATTAACCAAAGGCCAATGAGTTTCCTTTATGAAACACCGCAATATTTATAAAAATAGCTTCTAAAAGGAAATGCTAAATGAAGCTCTATAAAAACCAGATATTCACCTCTCATTCTAGTTGAAGAAACCAGTCTACTGTGGAAAGATTGAGTCCAGAAACTGGAGTTGATGTTGGTGTAGCCATGCTCCTGCTACAGGATGTTCCTTTAGGTCAGTTGGTGCAAATTTTACCTTGACTACCCGCAGATGTGACCTGTCCATAGATACAGAGAGGCTGTGCTTTAACATGGTGGTGGTACCAATAATTAGTATATGATTGTTGTGATTTCTAATAGGACTATATCACAGTTTTAGTGTGAGATATTTGGCAGTGCTAACTCCTCATAATTAACGTGCATGATCATTGTGTATATGACAGCAGAAAGAAGAGAAACTTGAACCATTAAGATACCATTGTTTGAAATACAAAGCTTCTGAAGTAATTATAAACTTTCAAGCTTTACCAACTGACTGGAAGGCACCTTGTTTGAAAAAAGAAACTGTTAAAATAATTTGCTTTTTTTTTCTGTGGTTTTAAACCAGGGGGAGTGTTTTATTTGGACTAAAATATTTTGTATATATTCCCCTTTATCAGATCTTGAGAGGGAAAATATTTGGTTAAAGATGTTCAAGTTTTCAGGTATGTAACACATTGCTTAGTTTTAGGCATTTCAGTCTAAACTAATTAAGTTGAAATCATCAATGAATACATGCCTGTGCTGGATTTGGTCTGAATGTGAGCTTTCTAAATTCATTCCAATTGCGTTACAAGGGGTCTTATTAATTTGATCCTCAAGCCTCTTCTCTTCAAGTTGCGTGCAGGCTGAATTCACCTCTATGCTGCTGATCACCAGGAAGCATAACTGGATCCAGTTTGAAGGAATTCTCCTTCCATGAGTTTCCTGTGGCCAAACAAGTTTGTTGTCTGCCTCTGTAGTCCTCTCTAGTTGTCTGTCTTATTCAGCTGGCTGGTGGATGAATATGGGAGGTCCCTGCCCTTGCTTTTTAATTTCCATGTTATCTTCAACTCAACATCAGTTTTTGAGGGAAGTGTTAGAGAAGGGAAGGAAATTCCTAGTTTGCTGTATACATGCAAGCAAGAGGACATATTGTTGCTGGAAGTCCAGTGAGTTTTTCTGATGCTTTGATTTTCAAAAATGACGGCAGTTAGTTATTTCTGTAGGAGGAATACATCTGCTCATTTAACTGCATTGCACTTTTTGCATGGAAGCTTTGAAGTTCCAGTTGTGATAGTACTGGTGCTAAAGCCAGAACCAATGGTGGAACAGTTGTGTTGCTGCTTGTTTGAGATTAGTTTTTATTGACAAAATAAATCACTGTCACCTGACAATAGTGATTTCAGTGTAGCTATTCATCCACATAACTGTGGTCCCCATTTGGCATACTGTGCCTATAAAATCCTTCATAGATGGAAAAATGTTAAATGGTGCTAAGTGGTATTATGCTCTTTCATTATCATGAAGCCCAAACAGCACTTGAAAAGCTAAGTTGTTATAAATAATTACAAGGTTTGTTATTAATAAACAGTGTAGTTACTCCTGCAGACTTATTTTAACTCCCTTTTTGTCTGGGTTTTCATGACCTCGTGTTCATTGTCCTGTTATGAATCTTTCCCCTTTCCTTGGTATTTTTTATTTGAGGAGAATATCGTTTTTATTGCCGAAAGTAATAAAACTTTGTCTTAATTAAGTGCATTGGGCTCATGGAGTTCCAAATGAGGGGACAATTTTTAAGTTGTACCACAACCCAGTAGTTAACCAAAGGAAAATACCTGCACAACACTCACAATACTCTCCCCTCTGTCAGATTTATCTGTTTGTGTAACGCCAGTAATGCAATGGACATTTGACAAAAGAAGATGTTGCTAGCAGGCAGCTTAATCTAGAAGTGTCCCCCAAGGATAGTATAGATTGCAGTTGGTAAATAGGGATTGGTCAGGGTTTTAGCATGTCATATTGTGGCTGTGACTTTTATTTTTTTGTAATTACTCTGTAGATTTCTCTGGTTTTCTCTACATCTGTGACTTATTTGTCTCAAGCCAGGTCAAGGTCAACAACATTACTAAGATTATTAAGATTCATCCTATGAGTGGCAAAGTGAGAAAACTGTTATTTTTAAATTTGCAATTGAGTTGACATTTCAGGGACGTAAAATGATGTGAACTTTGATTCTTGGCAGTCACGATGTAGGCTACTGATGTGTGGTGACGCTTCCTTCTTCTGGAGCAGATTTGTTGTAGCTGGCATCTTGCTAATAGCTCTTAAATTCCTCACAGTGGTCTCATCCTACCTTTGCTCGTATTATGAACAACCAGTTCCTAGGCTGGCAGCAGGCAGGGAAATTGTAGGGTAGTGGGCATCTAGCTGCTATAGCAGCCACTTGACAGTGTGTAGTAGATAGCAGCAAAGCCTAATTAACAGCTACAATTGCACCATTGGGAAGTATCTACATGTACAGAGGAGCCTTGCAGTCTGTGCAGAGTTGCCTTGATTATTTTACAGGGCACTGCGGACGCTTGAACCCCGATAAGAATATGGTGTATCTGATTACTTCTCTAGAATAGCCATGACAAATACTTAAATGAAATGTGTCTTCCTAAGGACCAGGTCGGATGAGGTTTGAATTCAGGTGATGAAATCTGTGTTTTATCTTTTCTTTTTTTCTGTCTGATCCAAACAGAAGCAGGAACAGGGAGAGCTGTGCTGCTTTTTCTGTTATTGAGAGAGAGAAACTTCAGAAGAGTGCCTATGTAAAATGAAGTCAGCCCATATCGGTTGCTTTTATAACTCTGACTCAGGGGCATAATTTAATCCATATTAAAGACTTTACCTTTTTACTTATGCTCTATTATTACAAACAAAACTACAGTGGTTCTTTTTTGTTGTTGTTATCTCTGGTACTGACATGAGCCTAAAATGGCAATGAAATGATGAAAGGAATATAGAACAAAATAGGAAACTTGGGACCAGTGCTCATGAGGCTTACGTGCAGTGTTTGTTTCTTCAGTAACAATAGGTGGGTGTTAGTATTTTCTGCCTGTCTAAGGTGTTGAAGGCTACTTCTTTTCCCTCAGAAGGAAGTTACCAAATGCATGTACTGTTTAATCTGCTGTTGAGGTACGCAACAATGTTATCATCAGTACTGCATAATGAAAGAGAAGAAAGATTTGAGTGTTATAGTAGCATAACTGATGCTTGACAGTTAATGATAGCATCCTTAAAGTAATTCTTTCCTAAGTGTCATATTTTTTCATAACGCTACCAAACCTGGGTCTTGGAGAAATAGTTTTCTTCACCTTTTTTCTCTGCTGGGAGATACCTTCTAGACATCATCTTTCTTCCCTGTATTTCTTTTGGATCCTGACAGCTTCTACATTTGGTCATGGAAAAGACATTTCCTATAGCGGAGAACTACATTAGAAAAACAAATCACTGAACAGTTGCGGTTCTCTTGTTTGACAGTTTATGGAGCAAATGCTGGCTATGCACCATTTAGCATTCTCCAAGACAAAGTACCCACACAGTGCTGCCAATTTCATTAGAGAGCTACACCAGCTACTTTTAAAATTTGGTCCTGTTTACACAGGAATTTCAGTTTTACTACCCTACCCATCAAAAGGTTATTGTCTGCACACAGAGAGTCACTGTTTTTAACAAATCTGCCTATAAATCTAAGTAACTAGTAATTAAATGGAAGTCTGAATACCAGGCAAGGAATAAAACTGAGGGTCTCCCCGTGGATTATGAAGTTATGCTTAGCATAGGCTGGTTTTAAGCACCAATCAGCCAAAAAAAAAAAAAAAATTATAATTCATCATTAGGACCTACCTTTTCAAGAAACCAAAAGTTAAGTTTCAACAAAAGACAAGAGATGACTCAAGAAACAAAATGGTCACCACAAAGCGATGATTTCTTTTTCCTCTCAAGGAAAAGTAGCTGGATTTGGTGCTGCTTTTCTAGCTCACGACACAGGTGGGAATAAAAGCTGGGTACCTGGGGATGATGTCTGGAAACGTATGTCAAAAAGCTGTGTTGTTTTCTCAGTTAAAGCATCAGCCTCACACTGGTCCTCCATGTCTGTCCGTTTTTTCCCTTCAATCCCATTTCCACAGCCCAAGATCCACAACAGGACCTCAGCAGGTTGAGAAACAAGGTACAGAGTTCACATACTGTACACATGAGTTATATGTCCACAGTGTATCAGGCTTTGCCAGAATCTGTCTACAGCCAAGACGTAATGTATAGCAACACTTTTTAAACGAGGATCATGCATCTGTTACACGTTTAGTAGAGGATATTTCTGGAGCAGTGTTAAGAAAATATGCTTTGGTTTTACAGTCCCATATTCCTCTGTCTGTCTGTAGAGATGTCATTTTTGAGTCAAAGACCAGACACAAGGGTTTTCAAAGGCTGTAAGTCTTAAAGCTGGATAGAAGCCTGGCAGTTCTACCCACTGTAAACACAGTGTAAGTCTCATTGTTCCCTCTTCTGCTCCCCCACCCAACCCACTAAACAGACGTGCTGTTTGGAGGGTTGAGGAAGTATTTTCAAAGAAACACTTGAATAAAAACGCTGTTTTGTTTAAGAAATTTTACACCAATGTGTAAATTCCTAATTTTCAATAGAAAAACTGTTGTCAGTGTCATTCAAAGCTAAGGTCAACTGTATTGGTTTAGTTAGACTCTCATTCCAGCACTTTTCATCACCTTCAGGTGAAAATCTTTGTTTCTGTGTTGAAACATTGACACTTGAGTCAAAAACTGGCCTGAAATGTGTTTTTGTGAGATTGGTAATGCAGGGGATGGGTGTTAATGGCCCCAAGATTGAGGTCAAGGCTTGAAAACAAAGCTATGAGCATGACGGCAGCTCCCTCTGCATGTTGCAGTGAAGGTACATAGGAATGAACTCGGTCTGTGTTTTGAGTCGGCATGAAGCACTGTGTATGTTGCCAGCATGTGCTGAGCTCAAGGTAATGGTACAGAGCTAAAGGTGATGTCCCTGCGGCTCAGCAGAGCTTATTAGTTTGGCCCAGAGCCATGCTAAGTGTTCAAAAGGCTTTTGGTTATCTGCAAGTGTGGGCAGGGATTCCTGGTCTCTGTTCAGAACAAGTTTGAACCTGTTGGCATCATAACTTATAGATATGTCCTATGAATCTACATCTCTGATGAAAAGAAATGGGTGTTCACACCATCTTTACCTTGTCTCTCTGACTACCTTTGAGTTTCTTAATTTTTTTTTTTCTACCTTGTAAAGCTGGCCTCATTGTGTAGAAATATTAAAAGAATCCCCCTCCTACCCTTGTTCATGGTTTGTGTACAACTTATACAGATACTTCTCTGCAAATTTCCCCATGGCATCTCAGCTCTCACCTTTGGGACTGCTCTTGGTGGGGAAGTTAGTGTCTATGAGGGTGGTGGGCAAGCATTGCCTGCACAGTAAGCAGCAGGAGAAGTTAGGATGAAACACTGCTGACTGAAACAAAGGTTTGTTTTAAAACAGGGAGAACCTCCTTGCCCAAACCTTGAAAACATGCAGTTTAAATTTGTCTTCAAAAGGTTACCAGGGAAGTGGTGATTAAGCGTGGTTCCCACTGTCCTCCTTTCTCCCATCCAGAGTGAGAGGAGGAGCTATGCGGAGAGCTTGTGTCAACAGTGCTAATGACTGCCTTGTGGTCTTAGGGGGCAGAAAGGATTTTGGGAAGGAAACTAAGTCATTTGCGTGGGCTGGTGGTGTGTCCATGTGAGGAGTGGGTCATCCTCGCGCTGGTTGCGTGGTGATATGCTGTAAGGATGGAGGTGGTGGCTCCTGAGCCTCTCTGCCTGGGCTAGGAATGTCACCCTGGTCCTGTCAGCCTTGCCCAGACAACGCCACCTTCCCCCAGTCTTCTTTATCCAGATGCATGACTTGGGTTGCTCCCCTTTCCAGAGCAGAGCAGCTTTGTCCATCGGGAGTTACAGTGATGGCTCATTTCTTCTCAGGCTTTGGATGTGACTTTGCATGATGGGGCCGGGGAGCAGTCCAGTGCTGCGTTGTGTGTGGGATCTGCTGCCAAATCTGTAAAGTGCCCTTTGTGTAATGCCTCATGCTCTTCGGTGCTGCTGGGATGGCTGCCAGCCCCAGCCCCTGTCTAGCCCTTAGGCAGCAGAGCTGGTTGTCTTTCATTGGTGCTGCAGGTCACCCTCAAGTACTGAGAGCTTGCCTGGCTGGCTTCTTCCTCCCGTGGCCTCCCTGCCTCCCAGCCCTGGTGCGCTCATGTGAGGCAGTGCCTGTTTGGTCTCATACCCCTCACCCCCAGCTGGCACCAGGGTAATTGAGCTCAAGATGCTTTCTGTTCGACTTCTTTAGCAGCAAAATAGATCCAAGAGTGTTGAGGATGTTGGTTCAGTGTATATCAGAATACCTTGCAGTATTATTTTGTTCTTCTAAATATTTTAAGGCTTTTACGCTTTGGCCTGTGTCAGGATAAAAATAAGTGCAGGACTATCAGACTTTCCCGCAGGACAAAAATTCCATTTTCCAACCACCTCCAATTATTTCCATTCTGCTGTCTGGAAAGGATCTGGAGGCAATTTAGAAAGCCAATTTACAATTGACTTGGGAAAAAATTATTTACCCTCCTGAGCCTCCTTAGATGTGCAGCCACTGGCATGTGATCAGTAGGAAATCTCATGCTTAGTGATTTTGATGCTCACTGAAGGACCTTGAGACCATGAAACTCAGACTGGGTCCTGCTTACCTGTATGTGGGATTTTTGTAGCTGTGATGAACCAAACTGCCCACTTGTTGAAGGGCTTTGTGCGGCAGAGGAAGTGACGAAGGATCATTAAGAATGTGAAAAGAGTGGCTGTGATCTGCAAAACAGCTGGTTGTGAGGTGCATGGCATGCTGTTGCCTGCTTCCTTCCTATGGGAGCTTGGGTGACCTTGCAGCCTCTGGGCCCAGCAGTGGTATCTCCAGGTGGCAGTGGGGCATGTTCCCAGCTCCTGTGGTCCTGAGAGCGCCTGTAAGTAGCATCTGTAGCTCCAACAATAAAGGAAGACACCAGGAAGGATGCGTGTGCACCTCGGGCGTGGAGCTACTGCTGCTCCCAGAGCTTTCTGTCTCATTACTGCTCTACAAATGGATCCAGATTTTTCTTTGGCTTTTCTTACATACCAGGGCTGCCTACATCATCCTGCATGCCTCCTTAATCCTATTAGGGCTGTGTTTAACTGGGGTTAGGTTTTGTCACTAATGAGTATGTTGAGGTTAGCAATTTTCAGTTACACTTCTCTAAGTCTCAATTAAAAAGGTGGTTGACTTTTTATATGGAGAATTTAAAAATTCTTAATTTTTGTTTAGGCTGGCTGCAAATTGTAAAATTGGGACTCATGGCTCTACAGAATTAACATTCTTAAGAAGTACTGTAAAATGTGTTCTTCATGGTTAACATTTAAAATTTTGTTCTAAGATTTTATGTGCTGTATGCTATGCTGGCAAATTGAAAAAATATTGGATCCTTATATGGAGAACCAACAATTTCCCACAGCCCTGCTTTTACAGTGCTGAACGCATTTCATTTTGTGTGTGATTTTCCCCAGTTGCCAACTGACTACATCATACAGTTTTTTTGGCTTATTCTTTCTGTCTTATGATCATCAGCAGATATTTTGAGTAGCATATTATAAAGCCACAGATCCTTTTTGCTGCCTTGGGTTTCGCCTGTTACTGCTGGTAATGGAAAAGATTTTATTAATTTTTGCGGTGTCAGTAAGCGTTTCAGATGAGGCTTTGAGAGAGTCTTTGTGCGTGACCCCAAAGCTGGTTGCCCTCCGTGTTGGCAAAGGAGGGATGGGTCTGACGATCTCCAGTGCGTTTCTTCAAAAGTAGCGTGAGATCGCTCTGGAGAGGGATGAGGAAAAAAATTGGTCCTCATAAACAGTTCAAGGTGCTCTGCAAACCCTTCAGGATGATCTAAGTGCTGAAGAGACGGAGCTGAATTTGAGGTGTACTGCTGACATTGCGAATAACTGGAGCAAGGAGAAGATGGGACCAGGCACAGGGAGTGGTGGTAGTGGTTGTAGAGATGTGGAAAATTCTTGCATGGCAAACTAGTGTTTTATGAAAACATAGACTGACCTCCAGAAATTGAGTTACAGAAATCAGGGAAGCGGTAACACTGATGGTCTGTTGCAGTTGTTGTAGGGCTACATCTGGATTACTGCCTTCAGGTATGGGCTCCACAGCAGTAGGAAGGAATAAAAATATATTATATATATAAAATATCAGGCAATTCACAGCAGTCTAAAAATCTATGGTGTTTACAGGACATTGTGTGTATTTTGGAGAGAGTAAGAGTAACAAATGATTGCATTCTGAAGGCTGATTCAAGTGGAGTAAACTAGGATGTGAACATGGGATAGTTTAGCTTAATGGTCATGGGGAGAGGACTAACACACTCATTGCTATGCCTGAAAGCTGTAACCCTTGTGCAAAGGGGCTATTACTTAAGACACTGCGAGGGATTACGAATGGTAAAAATTGGTAGTAGTAAGCTTAGTAGCAAGTTTAATCTGAATGAAAGGAAGACCGTCTTCATGGTCAGATCTCATAAGTAGTAGAGCATTTCTTTGGGGTAAGGATGGGAGCCCTGTCCCTAGAAAGTTTAAATTTAGTCTATGGAGGACATTAGAATATGCATTGCTGGGAGGCAGCCCTTCACTGGCAGGGTAAGGATTGGCAGCAGTATTTGGCTGTCAGTGATGTTGTGATGAAATGTTTCCTGGAATGATTTAGGGGGTTTAGCTCCATAAAGCATTTGGGTTTTTGTTGGTATGATGCTTGGGGTGAAAATATCTGTGACAAATTGTCACTGTCAATTCTCTGAGCCAACATTTTTATTAGAGAACATGTCCTGCAAGATCTTCACGTGCAGTTGTCTGTGTGGAGAGGGTGTCACCCAAGGCCAATACTGATAGATCACTCACTAAACCTTGTATTGTAAATGGCAGTGTGTATTGAGGGCTAGGAACAAGTGTAAAGGGTGGCTTTTATTTGTGCTTTCAAATTTGCCTTTATTCCATTATTTTTGTCATCTTGCCCTTCATGAACCTTGAATCCCACTTGCACAGGAGAGGAAATACTAATTGCCGTTCAGTGAATTCAAACGGAGACAATTCTTAATCAGTGGCTACTTGTATAAAACTGGTGTAGAAATTAAGACATTCAGCCTGCCAGCTATGAAGAGTAACACATAGAGCGGAATCATCACAAGAAGTGTCCATGTTATTTAAAATACTTATCTTCTACTACTTTTTCCCTGTCACAAGATCGTAAGAAAAGATTTTTCCAGTTTCCGAGCTGTGCTCGACCAATAAGACTGTTTAAACATTTTGTTTCTTTTAGAACAATTTACTTTGGTTTGGAACAGTTCTTTATGTCCTCTGATCCACATATCCACATATCTGTCCACAGACCCACATAAAACAAATGGTTTTGTTTCTTAGAGTGTTTCACTGGGACTTCTGTGTTACAGGTTAAACAGTCTCCCAAATAAAACATGTTTGGTAAATACTTCAAGAGGCTACATGGAGCTTGACATTAACTTTCTGTTCACTTGTATTCTCTATATCCTCTTGAGATAGGGGGTTCCTATTGTGCAGTTATCTTCCTTAGCCAAAAGACCTTTTTATGGGGAACTTTTATGTGTTGCTGAAGGCTTTTTCCATTCATCTGTGGATTTTTTGTAGAGTTGCTGTAGTTGAGGTTGTTTACTAGTAGAAGCTGAATTCATAATACATCATTTCCCATATTGTACTTAGTATTATGGTACACCGTTAATGATAACTTATTCATCGTTGTTTTGAGTGAAGTTTTTTCCATTAATTATTGACGTTTTATTATAGGTGTATATATAATTGTACTTACTGTTGTAAGTATTATTGATATACACACATTTATAATACTTATAGGAATATATAATATATAAAATCTTACAGAGAATTGGTAGGAATGATTAAATGGTGTCCTCAAAAGCTCACAGGAAGTTTATGGCGCAGCCATGTCACTAAAGGTACAACAGAAGTTCTCTGTACTGTATCTTATCCTGGTTCCTGCCATGCTTTCTGGCGGGAAAAATGTTCCTGGTTTTGGAGTAGGAGCCATAATCTGCAAAGCTTTAAGCGTTAAACCCTGTAAAGCTTTAAGTTTGTGGTTTAGCCATGTGAGCTCTTGGCTATCACATGGATAATAGACATTCCCTTTTGCATTCCCCGCATAAAAAGCAAGTCAGCTGGAAGCATGTTTGTAGTAAGCCATGTCAGAGTTATCCTCTGAATTAAGGCTGTATAATAGGTCCTTTAGGAGTAAATTTGTACAGAAAGGTCAGAATTTTTTTTTTTTTGTAAGTTCAGATATAATTTGACAGCTCTAGTTTCATCCTTTTAGATTTACTGTTTTATTTCATCTGAATGAATTGGAGTGTGGTTAATTTGTATGCATTGTCATATACCACTAAAAACTTCTGTATGGAATTTAGATTAGATAAGGTTCCAGGAAATGAGAAGGAGCCTTAGATGGGAATGACTGTAAACATGCTTAAAGAGTCATTGTGTAAGAATTAAATAAAGTTGAGAGCTAATTCTCCTGATCTTTTTTTTTTTTTTTTATAGAACACACGCATATCATTGAGCTGCTTTGCTGCCTCCTAGTAATTCATGGGCTATGCTACTTTGCATAGGAAGGCAATAGGTGCTATGCAAAAAAGTCAACAGAACAGAATCTCTGACAGCCAGAAACCTCTGGAGAACGTTTTAGTGGATGAGGATTTTGTGTCCTAGCTAATCTGGAGTAGGAAATGATGCCTTCGACTCTAGGTCACTGCTCTGAAGGCAGGGTGCCAAGTCCCCGGAGTTCCTGCTGTGGTAAAGCCTTGTAGTTGGTCATTCCTCAGCTAGTGAATGTTGACATTCTCTGCCTGTCCACATGGTAACACTGCTCTTTCTGATGCATTGTCTTTTATTTATGATTATAATAGTGGCTTTAGCTGAATGAAATTATTGGTTGTTCCAGTGAGTCCGTTACATACCCAGCGTTAAGTAGGCAACTGTTTCCAGTGATTTAGATGGCAGCAGACTTGTGCCTGTGATTATGTCTATGTTCACAAGCCCCTCTGGTTTAAAGGTCATGTGACAGAAGAATATCAGCTCGTTATCTCGTTTAGCAATCCCATTTGGTTTTATATCTATTTTGCAAAAAGAAACACGTTTCACCTTGAGTTTTGTTGTTCTTGTGGTTGTTGATCAGTTTGTTTTTACTTTTGCAGGCAAGTATTGTAGTTAGAGTAGACATATTCTTCGCTTTCTGTTTCCCAGAAACATATCAATCTCCGGAAGCTGTTAATCTATTCCATCAAGCTTTCCTGGGGCATCCTTTCCTTTCTTGACTGGGGATGTATTTTTTGATATTTGTTGTTAAAGCTGCATACAGTTTTATGATTCTTTAAAACCACCAAGACAGTGGCTCTCTGTATTAAAGTTGGTTTTGCAAATGGTTGGAATGGGGTCTGGTACAAACCTCCTCATTTTTTCAGTTTTTTAACAGCTTTGTATTATACTATATTTTTACCTTTTTATGAAATGCAAAACCATAGAGGGGGCAAATTTCTGAATTATGAAACAGACTCTTAATGCCTTGTAAATGACAACAAAGACAGGTTGTGAAGTGCATGCAGCATGATCACAACAGTAAGGATGGGCTTTTTGGTTTTGTTTCACGGGTTTTAATGGATTCTTTAGTGTTTCCCCAAGTGGAATTCTGCAAGTTACATGTCGGAAATTAGTCTAAACTTATTAAGTAACAAAGTAATCCTTTCAAAAGTAACTTGTCCATGAAGGTGTACTTAGATTGAGTATTTTAATGATTAGAATTGATTAAATGTTGAAATAATCCTAGGAATAAAGGGTCAATAATAGGATACAAAAATTTCAAGATGTTTCTGGAAAGTAAGCAGTGAAGTAGCTCAGCAGCAGTGGCAGTACTGGATGTCTCACAGGTTGTGGCAGTTCATTCAAGCTCTGCAGACCAGTGCTGTCATTTTACAGATGTGCAAGCTGAGGCACTGAAAGTTAAATATAAGATAGCTGTGGCACTGGCAGCAAACAGAAATAATGTAATACTTCCATGATTAGCCAGTTACAGGATAATTAACTGGTAAATGCACATTGATTCATTTTTTCAACCTCCTCAGTTCTGGAGTTTGTGTGTGTCAAGGCACTGTAACAGGGAGAGGCTGAAGACCTGCCTGGTGCATGAAGCTGGTCCTTCATATAAGACAAAAATTGTTTTAAAGGAAAAGTGGAAGGGTTTTCACAGAGTATTTGTTGTTTAATAGATGGAGAGAAAGCTCTTGGAAGAAGTCACTGTAGCTAGTCATCCCTGATTATTGAGTTTCTTAATAACTGTGGCATCGCAGCACATTATGATCTGTCTGCAGACCAGTAACCTGAACTTCATGGGATCTGCATCAAGCAAAGCTGTGAAAGACTACTATAACTCATGAGCTGATCGCACTTTTCATCCCTGTTGTTTGAGATGTTTAATGTGTTCTATTTCTCCCTTCCTGGCTGCGTTCGCTTTTTTGGCTCTTAAATATTTGTTGCAGTAGAAGCCTACATTTATGCTAGCTGGCAGTCTGAAGCAATCATCTGATCTTTCCTTGATGGAAAGAAATTTCTTTGGCTAAAATAATCAGATCAAAATGTGTCTCCTCATAAAGGTTCAAGAAAATTACAAACTTCTTTTCCTACTGTCCCCACCCACATTTTACATATATATTTACAGTTTGCGAGGAAACTTTCCCTCTGTGCCTTTCGTACAAGCCACTGACTTCTCTAGTACAACTTCTGCAGAGTTGTTCATGGACTTATTTGGTGGGGTTTTTTTGGTTTTTTAATAAAATAATTTAATTATATTAATCCTTTTGGTTTTCTCCCCATTGCCAATGAGATTTTAGGAAGTCATCCATCCCCTGATAATCCCATCAGCTTTGAGTGGTTTCCAAAAGACCCCTGGGAGGCTTTTTCTGAACCTCCTCTCTTTTATGCCCTATTGGCCATTGATACTTCATTCCTTAAAAAACCCCCCAAAACCAAAAAACAACAACAACAACAACAAAAAAAAAAGGAGAGAAAAAAGAGAGATCCACTGGTGTGCCAGCTGGTTCATTGAGCAATCTGTAGACCAGTAAGATAACTCATACTGGTTTTGACACCACTGCATAAAAAATTGGTGAAATGTTGGGGCCTGGGGCTTGGGTCTAACTTCAAAACAAAGTGGATTTCATGACCAGGTCTGATAACATCTTTTGCAGGTGCTGTATCTTGCTTTATGGGGAAGGGATCATAAGAAGTAATTTTTTCTCTGCTGTTACAACCTGGTGTAGAGCTCAGTAAAATCATTACAGGTCTTCCCATCAGTCTCTTAGTGAGCGATGCCCTCAATCTTCTTGTAATGCACAACTAGGTAAATGCTGCTTATTTTTCTGTTGCTATTACACAGGGATTATTGGACAATCAGAGCTAAGATAGAAATGCTGAACAGTAGTATAGCAGTCCTCTGCTGATACCCTGGTACTTCCCCCATGGATCAGCACGGGGGACTTACAGAGGGAGTGAGCGGTGGTTGTGTTGGGCTGCTGGGTTTCGCATAGCACTCAGCCCCCTCCTCGCCCTCTTCCTGGCTACTCCCCTGGCGTGCTGATGCGCTGCCAGCAGCAAGTTTGTTAGTTCGGGGCTGGAATGCATGGGATGACTGGGAAAGGGTAAAGTATAAAGGGAATTTAGGAATTGAACAGGGATGGGACCTCTCAGATTTACATTATCGCAGTAGTGCATAAATTATACATACCAAGCGTAAGTGCAGTCTGCGTTTAAAAGGGATTAAATGGTTAAGTTCAAAATTCCTTGTAGGCTGAGTGTGGTCTGGATTGTTTATAGCTGTAAGCGTGCAAAAGGTTTACTTAGAAAATTGATTTATATGTTCATTTATGTTCTTGAATATTGGGAACAGGCAAGGAATTAGCAGTGTTTCATGAGCTGCACTAGCACATTTTTCACCTTATATGGAGAATTGCCTGCCACTTATCAAGCAGGGTCAGATGCGCTGTTGTTGTCACATTCCTTAAAGTTGGAAGAAATCGTGTTTCTCTGACTAAAGAGTCAACTCATAACCTTATGGTTTTGTAGTTTGAATACTGCATTTTCATCCAGGAATTGTTGGGATGGGCAGCATTTCTTCAGGAAAAACAGCCATGTGCAAATTTTCACTATCGTGTTGCAGAGTTTATTCCTCAGCTTGGGTGGAGAAACAGATACTTGCAAGGAAAAATACATTTCTGTTCGGAATTGTCTGGAGTTCCTCCTGGCTGGCTCTTCTGGTCCTGAAGAGCACAACAGGAAGGAAGGTCTTGGGGAGCAAAGGGAAAGACCCACAAATTGTGATTTAAGGGAAACCTCCTCAGTGCTTTGTGTTGTCTTTATTCCTGCTAGGGTGGCTGGTGTTTGAAACAACCTTTTCATGGACTTTTTTAGACTGTGGCTGACAGCTGTTGGCTGTGAAGTCACCAATCTGTTGTGGAAGTAGGGATGTCACAAACGGATCATCTGAATGTGAGGTTAAACAAGTGGAAAACATAGAAGTGGAGACAAATTGCTTGTTTGGTCACTGATATCTCGGAGAAGCTGGGCAAAAGATTGAAAAAGTACTTGAAAGATTAAGAAGGTGACAATTATAAAATTTCCTTTTTTGATAGTGCAATAGCACAGTATAGAAGGGCCAATGAGGGCTACGTTCACTAAAATACTTGAATTTGGAAGGTGGGCGATCAGTGTCAGGTCTGACTTAGTTAAGTCTTTCAAATTAAAAAGAAAAATGCTTTCTCTCTGAAATATTTCTGGGATTGTGGCATTCAATAAGACATTAAGTCTTGCCTACTGCTGCTTCTATAGACCATTATAAATTTCTAGAGCATGTGCTCCACCACTCTTGTGACTTGAGTTTGCATTGCGATTGTAGAGATTTTTCTCTGGTACTACTTGGGAAATAAAATACTTTAAAATGGCAGTGATTAGGTGCAATGATTAGAAAACCTGGCCTGAAATTGCTGTTGCTGATTTGACTTCCATGCAGATCCAGAAGAAAGAGTTAACTGGAAAATGATAGGTTTTTCTTGCTCCGTAAAGGCGATGTTGGCTGTATTTTTTTGAATAATAAGATGTAAGGAAGAATTCACGAGCCGAGGAACATTTGAAGCCAACAGAAACAAAAGGGTAGCTTATATGGCTAAATACTCTGAAAAACCAACATTTGAAACATTTAGCCGAGTGGTTGCACTGAAGTATCCATGGAGTTTTGAGGGGGTAGGGCAAAAGATAACGGATTTGTATTTTCAGTTTGCTTGTTAGTGGTTTTCCCATTCTTCCCCTTTTATGGCTCACCAGAAAATAACCAGACTTCATATTGTGTATGGATATAAAAGATCTTAAACTAAATATATTTTATTTTTGGGACTCCACCCTTGGGCTTTGGATTTTGTGAACAGCTATTTCAGTAAATTTACATCTATATGGGGAAACTGGCAAACTGAATACTGTGCAAATCCATGTTTTAAAAAAAGCAATTGCTATTATAGAAGGTAAATGATATCATAAGAAAGCCAAGTAAAAAAGATTGCATTTTTGTTTGCTACTAAGGGAATGATCAATGCTTCCTCCTGGCTTTTGCACCCGGCAATTGGAGATTCTGGCATGCAGATGGTTTAAATAATGCTAGGTTTTGTGACTGGTTGGCACTGTGTAATAGTGGGACTGGGGTGACTTAAATATACAGAGTGTGGGCCAATCCCAAAGTCCTTTCTCAGGCAGAACACCCACTGAAATCACATTTAAATGTCGTCAGTGAAAGCTTTGCCAAAGAAATCACTATGGATTTGACCCCAAAGTTACTACTACTAAATTTCATATGTAAGCCTTTCATTATTGTGTGTTTTAAGAATGGAGTACTCATATGAATCCTGGAATTAATTATAACTTTAAGTTTTTACCAGAGTATCAGCCTTTTAAACTACATTTCCATTGGAAGAAAATTTTCTTTCTCTTTTTTTTTTCTTTTTTTTTTCTATTGTTGTTGTTGCTCAAAGAGAGGTAGGAAAGATATTCTGTGGCTTGGATTTGTTTTACCTCAGGCAAGCAGTCTCCTGAGGTGTCTAAATTAGGACCTTGGTCTACCAGCCTCTCCCTGTGCACAGTGGAGAGGGTCATATCCAGAGGGGAGTTTGCTCAGTGCCGCCTTTTGGCTGTGACTCCCCCACCCACCCATGGCAGTAACCCCAGGGGTGGTGTAGGATACACTGATTTAGGAATCCAGAGGAATGTAGCTGGTAGGCAAAGGACCTGCTGTGCTTTGTGATATAGTCGTATGTAATTTGTTTCAAAATTCCTTTTTAGGAGTTGGCGGGCTGATATTTTTTATTTCTTTTCTCCATGGGTGATGGGACTTGGTGATTGGACTGTGTCCTTTAGTATAGAAAATCCCATGTTGCAGTAGGACCTTGCGAGGTCTCCAGTATCTCTTGCTCTCTCGTACGTGTTGTGTCACCGGCTTTGGTCCGTTCCCAAAGGCTGCAGGTTTCATGTCGGATCTTGTGAAGTGTTTTGTGAGTCGTTGTGTGGATGGGCAGATTGTATGTCCCACAGACCCTTCAGACCAGATGTCTGCAGTGCCTGGCTGCTTCTGGCAGGGCTGGTTGAACCAGGTGATCCCTTCCTGGCCTCGAGGAATTTCAGTACAGAAATCTGGATGTTTCATACTTTATATTGCTAAAACTGGAGTAATTTTGCCTTCCCCTGTTTAAAATACCGAAGCAACAACAACAGAAAGGGTGGGCCGTTAGTTCTTTTTAAAGCTGTTTTAGTATGCTTTTACATTTCCAACTGCATTATACAATATTATATACAAAATATGGTAGACAGAGGTGGTAGGAACACCTTCAAGCATGCCTCCCATATTCTAACATCATATGTTCACCTGTCTTTAGTTCTTGCCAGCCTTCAGTCATTCATAGAAAATTTTTCCGGAGTGTTTTTTCTGCTTCATGCTGAAACCTCTTGGAAAGGTTTTAAACAGAAGAACGCCAACTGTTTTTAAAAGAATGCATTACAGAAAATTAGAGAGGTTTGTCAACTTTATTTAGCCATCCCATACTTCAAAGAGTTGTTATACTTTCAGGGAGCAGAGGGAGGAGTTGAGATGGTTTTTGCAGCCCCATGGAAATTAACTCAGATTTACCAAGCTACTGGAGTTGGTGAAAGTTGTTATCTGCACACGCTCACAAGAGCAGGTTAGAGGCTTGCTGATAAAATCTGAATTTTATTCAGTATTGCTGAATACTCCCTCTCTATAAAAACATGTTTCAACCCCACCAGCCTCTGTCTGTGCCTGGGGTGATGAATATGGTGGGTGGTACTGAGCACCCAGCTGGGTAGCCCCACGGTTCCTGCTGCCTATGCTTTGTTGGAGGAAAAGGTATCTGGGCACTTAACAGTCTTCCAAATTCAGTAAAGCTTTATGCCATGGCATATTTGAAACAGTAATTGAAAAGCAGTTGAAATCACTATTGTTTTACTAGTTATCATTCATGCAGCTAATTTCTGATGAAGCTGGAAGTAGAACTTAAACTGGTCCATATACCGCTCTCAGGAGTACCTAAGATGGGAGATGTGATGCCTGAAGTTTGGGAACAAGGTTTGAAAAATAACTTTCTGTCTTCTACATTTCTTTCTTCCAGATTGCAGGGAGGATCTAGTGCTGCCAGGTTTTAGGATTTTGCTGATAATTCTTTGTTACTTTAAATGCACAACTCTTGGAGTCATGAATTCTATAGAGATGATGGATTTATCTATTTTATTTAAAAATAGCTAAGCATGAAAATACTACTAGGATGTTTGATAAAGGTTGAAATAAAACAACAAAACCAAGAATCAACCCGGTGTTATCTTTGAGCCTTTGAAGAAATCAGGATAATGCAGGTTGATGACTTGAGGCTGAAGGCAAGACTAAGGTCAGGTCTGAGTCATTCTGCAGGGTGGGAATTCTGTGGCTGTTATTGTTTCAGTCAGCTTTCAGTTTGGGTCCCCTCCTCCCATGTTCCTCTTGTTCTTTCACATTTATAATGGCATTGATAACTCTTGCTTCTCCCTGTCTTAAGCCCTTTTAAAATATTCAGTTTGCTGAAAAGGCACAAAATACTCCTCCTAATGAGTACGTTCTCTAGGTCTTTGCTTTCTCAGTTGTGATTCCTGAAAGGCACCAGGAGCTTTTCTGGAAGGGACAGTTTATTTTTCGACAGGCGAGGTGGAAAGGGAAAGGGAAGCACTTGCCTGCCTCTAGCGTTGGCCAAGTTAGTGGGCTAAGAAATAGCTCAGGATGGCAACAAATAGGTAACTGCTTGCTGAGTATAAATGACGAAGTTGTTTATAGAATCCTTCTGCTAATCTGTTGTGCTAACCATGATGAAGAACGTAGTTTTCTTGCCCTTCAGATTTGCATTCACGTTTCACACCCAAAGGTGAATGTCACCGTGGATGTCCCAGCAACCTGCAGTAGTCATGATACACAATTTAGCATTTTCAGCCTATTCAGGCTATTAGGATATTTTTGTAATGATTGCTTGTTAGCACTAAGTCTGCCTGTCTCAAAGCGTGCTCCCACCGTCAAAAATGCCCCTAATGAAAACTTGGGTGAGTGGAGATATTATCATCAGTGTCAACTTTATACTTTTAATTTGGAAAAAAACGTAAGGGTTGTAGGGTGAATGAGAACAATTAAGCAGTTCAAGACCCTGTGTTATAAAATCTTAGATAAGACTTAATCAGTGTGGCGAATTACAGGTTTGTCTGCCTTGCAGTTGAACTTAATGGTAGGTGACTTCCCAGGGAGTTTGGGTGCTGAGGTAAGAAAGAGGAACTCCAGTGTTTCCTTTAAATATTTATCCTGATGTGCTGAATTTTTCACAAATGTATTTAAGCAAAAAGACAGAATTTTGGCCTATATTTCCTGTTAGTATTTTGAAGTCAGTTTTCCCAACCATTTCTGTTGCTTTTAATCAATTATGAATGTCCCGATGAAATCACAGAATTAAAATACTAAGCTATTTGTGCATGACGTAAGGTACTAAAAAATTATACGAGATGAAAGTACTAGAAAAGGGAAAATAAAGTACTTGGAAAAATATAAGATAATGCAGTATATTCTGAAGCATTTCTTACAGCATAGTATCTCTAAAATGTGGATACCTAAGCATTAAATTTGCCATCTACCACCAAATTTGAGCAAAGACCTGTTGATAATGTTGCTAGCTTTATGGGAAACTGAGGCTCACCTTTCTATGTGCAACTTTTTTTTGTCTTTCTTTGTTAGCTTCATAGAGAATTTCACAGAAATAATGTCTAACTTCTTTCCTGCAAAAGATTTTCAAAAGGTTTTAATTTATTTTGAAATAAATTTGAAATTTTGCTTAGGAAATGAAGAGCTTTGACAGAGAATAATGCCACTGTTGCTTTAAGCTCACAGCGTTGCTTTATATAGATGTGGCCTGTTGCTTTAAATACACAATAAGAGAGTTCATCTCCATTTCAGAAAAGGTTTATGACTGATCTCTGCCTTGCTAGGAATGTTTATTTTCTTAAGTTGCTTCGCTGCAAAAATGTTTTGAAATTGAGAGCTCCAAGCTGGAGATGGAGCCTCACTTGCACTCTCTGCAGATCTGATCCCTTCACCACTAGAAAGCTGTGGTTTTGTGATGGACCTTGCATGCATCAGGCTGAATTCTGGTATTTCTGTGTCCCTTCTCCATCAGTCACCCTCTTCTTAGGTCTACACCATTGAACTGATCTGTGGGTGTTGGCAAGAGCATCAGAAGCCTTAGGAAAATTTTGTTATTGGTCCCAGGCTTTTGCAATAACATAGGCTTATTTTCTTTCTCCATAACTTGTTGATGATGAAATAACCTTGAAATAAAAAATTTTATATAAAAAACATTTCCACAAGCAGGCTTAATGGCAAGAGAGAAGGGATTCACAGTGGGTTGATTCTGGATGCTCTTAAAATGGCATACTGATGTAGTATCAGCTTTCTCGCTTGACTTCTACAGATGCCACATATTGATTAAGTTGACAGAGGCCAATGGAAAAATATTTTCTAATCACTTACCAGGAGTTCTGCAGGGCTGTGGTGTGTCCTTTCGTGTTGGCTTGTGCATTCAAGTTAATCAATAATCAAGTTAATCAATAATGGCTCTGCTCCTCCCTCCCTGCCTGGTCTGCCCCGCTGCCTGGTCTGCCCCGCTGCCTGGTCTGCCCCATATCTGCCTTCCTAATGTCACTTTCTGGTGACCAGGAGGACTGGGCTGCTCCTGTACACACAGCTGAGTCACCAACTCTATCTGCCACCTTGCAGGAGACCTTTGTGGACAAAGGGAGACAAGCAGAGGGTTGTTTGCATGAAATCACCTGGGGATCAACCATTGAGTCCCCAGACCCGTGAGAAGGAGATGGCCTCCCTCATGGTCACAGGGCAGTGGACAGGGAGGCGGTCATGCCATGGGGGTGCTTTCTATTCATGTGCTGACTCAGGAGGGGATTTTCATGGAAAGAGAAAGGTGAACCAGTTCTTGCTGTTCAGAGCCTCAGCAGACAGAATTGTGACCCAAAGGGCAGGTGAAGCATGAGCTCTACCAGACTAAAGGCAGCGTGAGTTGTGGTGCACGGGTACAGACAAGGAAGGCTTACCTGTTTTTTCAGGGGTAGAAGACTCATGATCAGGCTGTAGGCCAGCCTGTGGCTGAAGAAATTTTGATGAGAGCTTAAAAAGAAGTGAGAAAACCTTTAAAATTTTCTTTTTGACTGTCTTCCTAGATGGGACTCTGAAACCACTTGCTGGATGGCAGTATACCTGGTTTCAGTTGTGGTATGCATGTAATGCTGTGTACGTTCCCGTCAAGTGTCAGTGTCATCCTCACAGCTTGCCCAAGCCAACTAATTTGTGACTGCAGTTCTTCAGCAGGGCTTTGCAAATGCATATTGAACCTCCAGCCCCAGTTTGTTTATTTTGTCAAAACACAATAATTAAAAAAAATAAATAGATGTCTTTGAAATCCAAGGGAAGACCTGAGAATTCCTAAAGAATGAAGTAGAATAAAAAATACTTCAAGTTTAATGCTGACAGTTTGGTTTTTTTTGGTTTTGTTATTTTGTGGGTTTTTGCTCTTTCTTTTTTGAAGTTGAATAAAGAGGAAAGCACTTTAATGCAGAACTAATTAATGCACATTTCTCTGGGGTAGAGTGATCTCTGTTCAGTCACACCTTCTCCAGAGTAACTCAAGTGGATTAATCAGTGATCATCTTTCTTATTAAACTGCCAAGTAGAGATACGATGATAGTTGGTTTTGTGTAGAATCAGTGAATTAAAGATGAGTAATGTTAACAAGCTGTTCTTTTTCCTCATAGGATCAGTCACTGGTTGGGAAAAAGGTCAGCACTTTTGTTCATGTGCTGCCTCTGAAATGTAAATCATCAACAAAAATAAAAATATGCTTTCAAGTACTTTCAGAAATATATTCTGAAGATAGCAAGAAAGGTGAGAAAAGCAATGCCGTGGATCATCCCAGACATACATATCTGCTTGGCTCTGTTCTGCGTCTGACAGAGCAGTTAGGGTAGATCGGGAAACTTCACATTCCTGAGCAGAGTTTCCTGAAGCAAACAGCCAGGCACAGGGAAGTGAAGTCCAGCTTTCCTTGTGCAGATGGCTTCTGCCTTTGGGGTGATGTTGCTCACTGGCACAGCCCTGCCTTTGAAGGCAGGCTGAATGGATGCGGGATGTACTCGGTAAATGGTCCCTTCCTGTGGACCTGAGGGTTTGCTGCCCGTGAGCAGAGCTGATGCTCAGTGTGACACTGGGCAGCCTGGACTCCTAGGAGTTGTGCTGCTGCTTATACTGAATATAGGCTGAATGCGTGTCCAGTACATAAGCTCATTTAGAGTTGTTCAATGGGACTTAAAAAGTTGTGGGGTGTTTTGTTTTTTTTTTCCCTGCAAGCAGGAGCAGCTGTCTGTGGTATTACTTCTGATCTGCAGACTCTTGCCATTTCTCCAGAGGAATGGGGAGGAGTGGAAATCCAAGAAAACCACATGCAGCAAACTGACGGACTGTTGCAGAAAGCTACGGTGGCTGCCAGAGGCTGTTCACTGGTTGTTGCTTGAACATAGATGGCACAGAAGTTAAAAGCCCTCTCCTGTCTGATGATCGAGAGGTCAAGTTGTGGATGAATATGCTGTGCATAACTATCCTGGAGAGCTGTTAGCAATGCACTTAATAGGAGGGCACTGTGCTGTTAATTTGGCTACAAGCAGCTAACCCCCCAGGGGTGAATCACACGAACAAGTGTTACCTCTGCTTCCTTCTTGCCAGACCTGTTGAGATTTGGTAGCATCTCATACCTCCCTTATGACACAGGAGATGTATTACAGCTGAAACAAATGGAGGTGTTTTAGCATTGTGTTCCTGAATTGCTCAGCATCTGGTCATTGTACCTTGGCGTTAACCAGGGGCTATAGCTTGTACTGAAGATGTCTGGCAACCTGTTGGCTCCTTGCTCTTGGAGGTGGCACCTACCCTGAGTTTGTACAGCACTTCCTAGTTAGCAGTTGAGGAGCTACATCTGGGACTTGAATGTTGTTGTTGATTGTATAATGTAATTCACTCTACAATAGAGCTGGAAGGGCCCATGATATCTTTGTACTAATGTCTTCACTGCCATGTCAGCTAGCTGTTTGCTGGTGTGTATTTTTGTGTACTCCACTATTCAGCAGGAAAATGAAAGTATGGGTATGAGATTAATGACAAACTGAAGTTCTGGTACCATAACACTTACTGACTAATCTATTCTGTCAAGACATTCTCAGCTATGCCTACCTGTCTGTCCTCAACTAAATGGCGGAGCTTATGGTGTTGTAGTTGCTGTGTTTCGTGCATGGGATTTTGTCACTGTTAGCGTACAGGAGGCTCGAATCTCAGTCTGGGATGTGTGAGGTCTATGTGGCTGTTACTTTAGTATAGCAGTTCTGTGTCTTTTAGTTACCACTTTCTCTTTTTTACCCTTTTTTTTTTGATGCACGGAAGAATTTTTTTCAGATTGATTCTGTCAGAAGTGCTTTGTCCTTGATAGAAGTTTGATGAAAATCCCTAGTATTAAAAGACTTGGTTTAGGAAAAGGGAAAGAGGGGTTTTGTAAGATTACTGGTGTAAAATGCCTGTTTCCTCCTAGCCTGCTATGAAAAGATAACTTGAATGGGTAAAACTTTGTATGTATGCAGCAACATCCTAACCTTCATTTGAAGGCCTACAGATTTTCTTTATATTAAGCCTTATTATTTAGGAAACAAGTGTCACAGAGCTGGTAGAGCATTGCTGGGAAGTTTGTATTTGCCATGGCAAACTTCCTTCAACATTTGATGGATTGATTTTGGGGGAGCGTCATGACCACCCTGAGAGGTAGCTTGCTGAGAGTGCTGGAAGCACTTCAGAAAATCTCGCCCTTTTCCCTGGCCAGGAGGTTTTCTTCAAATAGGGCAGGATATTGTCCTTAAGTCTTTGAGTAAGACCTGACTGATAGGGAGTTCTTGTATTACTTTGCCATAAATTAGTTATTTTGTACCAAAATGAGTACATCTGTCTGCTACAAACGTTGTGCTCTTATTTCTCCCTGTTCTTGCCCACACTGAAATGATTTAGCCGTACATTTACAAATCTAGGATGCCTGAGTGTTAGTACTGTGAGATCACCACAGCTGCAATTAGCTAACAGCCTGCTGCGTTTCCTCTATAGTTAGGGACCAGCAAAATCCAGGGGAGTCAGAGATCTGCCCATGAGGGCAGAGTTTAACTCTACATTGTTGAAATTACATGTATATATTTTTTAATATTTATCACATGTATATACTGACATAGATCTTGCATTTAGCATCGTACTAGGTCTTAGTTTGTGTCTATCAAAGCATTAGTAAAGATGTCCCTTCTGTGAAGAGCTGGAAATGTGCTTCTAGCACGAAGGAGAAAATGCCCAAGCAGCTCTTTGCAGTGAGCTGGAACATGGGAAGAAAAAGGACACTTCTCAGTTCAGGAATTTCACCATCAGGCGGGTGAGAGCAAGCTGCTGTCCAAGTCTTTGAGTCTTAGTTCCTTGTGTTTGGGAACTGGGTACCATGGTGAAGGAAGTGCTATGTTTCTTTGAAGAGCGGATCCATGCTGTGCCATTGTGTAGGAAAAGTACAGATGACAACAAAAATACATGTCAGGCATGGTAGCAGCGCTATGAACTTTGTGACAGAAGGAATCTGTGACACATGGGTCACGGCGGTGTCATCTGAATGCCATAATCACAGCACTCGCAGCCCTTCCTGGCAGCGCTGGGCTTTGTGTCTTACAGCAACACTGAGGAGGGTTTTGGTGGTCTGTGCTCTAAATGTTCCGTGTAGATACGTACTCTTCCCCACCAGCAAAGCAAGTCTGTTTGTATTTGGAACTTTACAACTGGTTTATGGTAACAACTAAGAAAAATATTTCTTACTTAATATTAGTCACTTTTCCTTTTGGGTGTAACTTGCAGCCTGATACTGCTCTTTACTTTCTTGACCCATTGTTAATTTGTCCCTTTTTGTCTGGTGGTTTTGCAACTTTGTATTATTTACTATTTTGAGGGCATTTTATTTTAATGGGACAGCCTTTGTTTTCGGTGAAGTCAGTTTGGAACTTCACTCTAATTCCACTGAGTAATCTTATAGAAGGAAAAATTCTAGTACTATTTTGCCCTTTTGTATGCTTGACAGCTTTAGATGGAGGAGCAGCCCATAGTTTGTATTTTATGTGTTTACATGAAACACTTTAGTTGAGATTCTGTTTTGTTGTATACTGACTCCATCACCAGACTTTTCATAAGATCTGTCTTTCAAAGCATGAGTACAATAGAATTGATGTGTTAGTTTTAATTCTGTGGTATGTCAGTTTAACTGTTGTAGAAATAAGGATATTTTTATGACAAGGTGCTGTGTGCCTTGAAGAAGCTGTTGAAAATCAGCCATGCCAATTTAAACATTATAGAAAATAGTGTAATACAGTCTGACACTTTGCAGCGTGAAAACAACTGACTCTGTAGAGCACAAAGTTCTCCTTGGCAGCTTTAGGGAGCTCGGTTAGACACCATCTTCAGTGTATTCACATTGAACAAGAAGAGTGGCTATGTCTTCTGTCTTACCATTTTCAGGTGGTGTGGGCAAAAGAGTAGCTTGTTACTCCGTATCGGCGTGCACAAAAGCAGTGGCCAGCCTTCAGAGCCTGACTTGGCTGGTGCAAGAAAACTTCTGTGGGAGATCTTTGTGGCTGATGGCTATTTTGCAAAGGTCCTGGCCTGGGATGTGAGAAGCTTTTAATAAGAATGTATGGGAATGGACTGGAAAGTGCTCTTGTGTGAATTGCAGTCCCGTTGTGGTGTAGGCTCTGTTTGTGGTTGGTGCCACCACTGTAGAAAAGGGACCGTGGTGGTGCTGCCCAGATTCAAGCCACCTTTCCTGGTTGTGTGTTTCCCAGATGGAAACCTGGACAGCTTAACAAAAACTTCTTGAAGCACGTGTTTGTAAAGTGTTGTGTTACCGTTTTTTAACTCCCCTTTGTGTATAGAAAGAAATTCTTAGCTGCTGCGCATGAGCAGTCTGCGCAGAATGCTTAAGTGAAGGTATGAATTGAGCGGAGATGTTTCTAACTGCTTTGTTTTCTTGGCTTTGCGTGGAAGAGGTTAATGATTTAGTTGGCAGTGGTTCAGAATGAAACTTATTTCTAATGTATCTAGGGATACACATGTTAACAAAACAGTTTTTGTTTTTCAGATTGCCAGTGCTATGAAAATAGAGACTTCCAGTAAAAAATTCTTCGTCTCGTGAAGTGGCAAAGGCAGCATTAAGAATATACCCCACCCTCCCTCAGAGCTTTCACCCCAGGATGCAGAGGAAAACAAGGCATGTGGAGAGCGAATAAATTATGCAAGGTTTGTTTGTTTTTTATTTTTCTGATTTATTTATTTCTGAATGTATAAATTGGATTATGAAACAGCTACAGGCCAAGGTCCAGACACAAATAGCTTAATTTTTTTTTTCAGTCTCTGGATTTTAATGTTTCCTATTGGCTGGGTGCCTTTGAGGTTTGAGAGTCAACCAATAGTGAACACCAGCACTGGGGGAAATGTAGCCTATCTGAATTGTTTCTCTCATTTGTTGGATGAATGCCAACTTTTAATGCTTCTGACTTCAAAACAGGTTGTATTTACAAAACTTCAGTCCAGACAAGTGTCCAAATCCATAAATAGCATAGATGCAGTTTTCTATACTTAAGGAGGGAGAGGTTTAAGCTTTTTCCTGCTGAGCTGTTAAGAGTGTATGATGTGGTAGATGTCTGTGTGTCAAAGGAGAGGGCATGGATGAGCAGTTTCTAGTGTTGACTGCATCATTCCAGAATGAGACAGAAAATGACCAGCAAAGAGATGCCCTGCTCCTGATGTCTCACTGTCCCCAAAGGACAGAGTAGCATTAAAAGTTTAGTTCTTGTGATCGTTAGATATCTTTCTGCTGCAGTCACAGATGTTATGCACGGTGTATGAGAGAGAGAGATGCTTTGGTGGAGTGTTTGAAAGACCTGGTGCATCTGAGCTTATGGGAGGGCAGGTTTCCTCCACCTCCTTTAGCTTTGCCATGTAAAATAAAGGGGTTTTTAAAAGACGTAATCATGATGTTTTATAAAAGGGTGATGAGAGTGTTTATTCAGCTTTTAATTATTTTTAATTGCTTCAGCATTGTTGGCTGTTAGCATTGAAGAAACCCCACATTATCAATACTGTGCTATCTACTACACCAGGTGTGCTACTAGTTAACACAGAATCCAGATGTGTTTGGGCTTTATAGCAGAAATCCGCTGTGCAACCCTGACAAAGCCACCTTTTAGAAAGTTATAGGCCTATGGGCAGTTCTGCACATCCCAAAGTTGTAGGGAACAGTGCATCCAGTTCATCCTCATTCCCTGGGAGTTTGTCTGATGGGATCTTAAACACATCCACTGTCAAGGGCTGCAGTTTCAGAAGGATTTGGTCTCATCCCGTGCTAGGACAGGATGGCTCTTCTTGCCTGACAAAATAATTGAAGGCAAAATTGTGCTGAATAAACAAGGGAACTCTCCAAGTTGCAGGTTTTCCAACTGACGCACACTAGGCAGGTGACTCTTAGAGATGATTGCTATATGGCATTCATACAGATTTAAAAAGAAAAATAAATTAGTTTATTTTGTAACCCACTGGACTATTTTAAAAGCAGTATGTAATGGAGCAGTGCTACATTTTGTAATAACTTTAGAATTCTGCCACTTGAACTTCAGGCACCAGTGCCACAGAAGTGAGTATGCACAAACTGCATTTGCTGTTGTTTGGTTAGCAGAGTATTTGGCCTGTTCTTTCCTAAACCAGAGAAGTTATTTTTAATACTAGCTTATACATTCAGCCATCAACGCGCTTGCAATAAGCGTGAGCAAAGCCCTTCCCAAATCTTCGTCCGCGAAGCCAAGCCATGATGACATTCAGGATATATTATAAAAGGAAAATGGATTTGCAGGAGTGATCAGTGTTATGTTGAACATGATTACAGCAGTCTAGAAGCTCTTCTGAATTTTGTCTTTTTCCCTCCTCAAAAAGGTAAAGTAACAGAAACAAACAACCCCAAAATAGTAATATTCTAACTGATTTTGATAAAAGTACAGCCGCGATGCTGTGCCATCATGATTGATACAACTAGACTTACTCTTCCAGTGCATTGTGCCATGCTCTGTTGCCTCAGGTTAAAAGTGTCACTGAGATTTTATACGCTGCAGCACTCATAAAAAGCCTTAATTTGTCATGTTAGTCAACCTGTTGGGGGCTTGGATTTTTTTGCCTTTGTTTGATCTATGTTGGTAAAAGGAAGTATTGTACCTAATTCTAAAATTTAATGAGACTAATGTCTTTGGGGGCACTGGGTCCCACAGCCATCAGAGCCTACTGGTGGTTTTTGCCATGTTTCAGTGCTGCGAAGTAGATGCGCTATTTATTGCCTTGCAAATTCTTCAGCTTTTTAGCAGTCAGTACATTTTGTTTCATTTTGTTTGTAATCACCTGCAGCTTTTCAAAAAGCAGTGAATAAACAGAGTGAGTTTGACAGTGGCAGAAGGTGAATTTGAGAACCGTGTGAAGACATGGAAGAGAAAATTATGGCGTACGGATTCCTGTATACCAAGAAGCATCCTAAAATTATAAAGCAGCGTGGTGCATTAATTTGCATTTTGGCTAAGGTGTAGCTGCATTTTTGGGCTATCCCTTTAATTCTCATCTTTTAATTACCTGCTGACCGGCTCCTGGGGTAGAAGCAGCAGGAGCTCAGCCTGCAGCAGTTCCCTGACGTAGTGGTTTCTATCAGACAGAACAATGGGATTCCTAAGGTTACTTTGAAACCTGGGGTCTCCTGCTGTAGACCAGCAGAGTGACTTGAACAGGAATCTAATTAAAAAGTCCACGATGTTGAATAAAGCTCACAAGTGCCATCTGTTCAGTTTTACAACCTGAAATTACTCGGTGAATCACAGTAATAAGTTTGATTGTCCCTGCATTTATGGTGCAGCTGAATTTTGTTACAGCAGCCAGCCCATACAGGCAGAGTTGTGGAGGCTCTGTAAGTGTTAATAATTGCTTGGAGTTCATTAAGTATTCCAGCAAAGTATGTTCTGGAGATAGAGGTGGTTTAAAACTTGTTGCATGAGGAAGACACTGATACCCTGCAGGCTCTGTCCTGATTTACCAGCTTAGAGCAAGCCTGGAAGAGGCAGCGTGTGCGCTGGGCACTAAGAAGGTACCTGGCAAGGTATGCTTCCTTAGGGTCTGCAGGGGTGAGCCCTTCCTACCTGGCTGGAATTCCCGCTCAGTGGAGGCATGTGGATCATTCCCTTTGCAGGGCAATGGGCTCTGGTTCCGCAGGTCTGTGGGCTTCTAGTTCATGGAACCAAAGAATCTGCTTGCTGCACATTGCACACAGGCTTCTAAGTGTCACTCTGCCTTTCGGCTCAGACCACTCAGAAGACACAAGCACAGATGCCTGTAGTTCACATCGATTCTCAAGTTGTTCCAGAGGGTGATTTGTTGGGCATGCGCGACGTGTAGAAAACCTGATTTAGGAAGTGCTGGTTAGCATGAGATATGGACATGCTGAAGGCAGTAAGAATGAAGTACCTTTTGGTATGTGTTCACGCTGGATCTTCAGTGGTGGTGCAGCCTGAGGAAGACGGACACCTGATTTTTCGGAAGAGCCTCTTTTGAAGCAAAGCTGATGTGTAATTGAGATAAGTAGGTCACTGTGCGCTTACTTTAATAGCTGTTTAATTATGGCCCAGCATTGCTAGCATATACAGTAAGACTGTAGTTCATTGGATGAGAAAATGCCAAGCAGAAGTTTGTAGACACGGAGTAAAAAAACCCCATATTTGTGATAGAATGATCAGGAAGCTAGTCAGATGTGAGGAGAAAAATACACACCAGTACCTTCATGTAAACCATGGAACAGAGCAATCTTAAAAACTCTTTCAATAACGTATACTGTTGGTACCAACAGTGTACATTCAAACTTCATGTGAAACAAGGTAGTGACATGACAGAAAGAAGCTATTTGGGCAAGCCCCCGTGACTGATGTTCAGGTGTAGTGTATGAGGGGAAAAGCGCAAATAAGGCTGAGGAAGCAGAGGAAAACTTTGGTCTACTGACCAAAGAAGAAAACTTTGGTCTACTGACCTTGTTGCCTGCTGTTTAAGCTCTGTATTCGGGAAACAATTTCTTGTTAACAGGCAACAGTGGATAAACTCAGTAAAACTGAGTTACCGATTGCCTAAAAAAAATCAGTCTGGTGTATGCATTTTTTGCAGTGTAACCCTAGAAGGAATGTGTAAGACCCTAAAGACTTAAAGTTGAGATAATATTCTTATCTCCAAAGCTGGCTAGCTGTAGTTACTGCCTACCCTCATTTTCTAGTCATGCATTAATTTCCCCGTTACCTTGGTACTATCTGTCACAGTCTCATCCTCCACTGCCCCACAGCATAACTGCACTGGCAGCAAGGACCATCAGCCTCACTAAAGACGATATAAGACTTTGACAGGCATGCCTGACAAAGTTTAATGATGCTACTGTCCAGCCACAGGGCAGCTCTCCCTGTTACATATATGCAGTTTGACACTTCTATAAGCTGGCACTGCTGGCAAGATGCTGGGATGAAAGGAGCAAAGTGGCACCTTTCCCCCTTGGACCTAACTGTTGGGGTGTGCCAGCTGTTGGGAAAGGGGAATGCAACTTCCCAGGGGAGTGCAGGGTGCTGACCTGTGGCCCTACTGGGATAACTACCTGGGTGCTGCTTTTGCTCTGTGGGCAGCAAGATGTAGCTCAGCCGTCACGGTGGAGAGCTCATCCTCCTTTGCTCTAAGGAGAGGTGGCAGGGGGTTGGTACGTGTAGGTAGCGCAGCTGACATGCGGTAAACATCACCCTGGGTTTTTCCTGGTCTGTATGGCAAGGCCTCGAGCAGAAATGGTGGTGCTCTGCATGTAAGCACGTGAACAGGAGTATTTGTGTTTGTATTTCTCTAACAGGCATTTTAACTGACCTCGCTGTCAGTTGAGAGGGTCGTTATTCTCCCACCTGAGCCTTATCACTATCATCAACAGGACACAGATATCCCTGCCTGAGGTTCTGACGGCTGCTGCTTTTTGTCTGCTCAGAGATGTACTCTTCTGCCGAGTGAGGATGAGCTCTTATTTCTGCTCCCTCTTTCCAATGTCTTGTGAAACCTTACAGTGTGATCTACTGATAGATCATCTTCTATCCTGATGTGTCAGAGAGGGCTGCTTATTTTTCTTCTTCTTAAAATTATATACATCCAGTGTTCCCTAAAGGCTTCAGCTGAATTTGCATATGGAGCTAATCTCTTAAAAACCATGTTACACTTTCATATTGGAGAATGACATATTTCAAAATCATTCACTGTGTAATACAGGATAATGTTAAACAGGAACACAAAGTGGTCTTGGAAATAGATCCAGAAAAGAAAATGATAGGTAGTGGATATTGAATATCCTCAATTCAAAACAGACTCAATGTTTCTTGTTCACATGCTCATGCCTTGCACAACCTTTGATGTGTTATAAAAGCATTGTTGATGATATTAAAAAGAAATTTGTGGGGGATTTTTTTTCTCTGGAAAAGACAACATTTAAGATAATGTTGCCTCTTCATATTTGCTGTTACAAGCAAACTTGGTGCTTAGTCAGTCCAGTCCAAACGTTGCATACATTTGCGTGACCGGAAATTTTAATTACAGTTCTGTCTGACCTGTTATAGGCATTTAAAAAGTAGTTATTGATGGAACGGAACAAAACAGGTGTGCTGAATTTCAGATTTTTATAAACGTAATTAAAAATAGATTTATTTTCTTTAAAAAAACCCCCAACATAATGTGCGATAGTTCAATAGTTCTGGAATTCAGGACACTTCCCTGTAGCAATTCTAATGTGGTAAAAGTTCCTACAGTGCTGCAGAATTTAGTTTTCAGGTGACTGGGCCAGTCAATGTAGCCCCAGCTCATTCATTAAGGTCTTGCATGAAAGGTTTACTTGCTGTATCCCGATACAGTTGCTGTTTATGTTGCCCAGAAGTGGGTAGTTTGTATATGAGTGTAAAGCTGTTGTTAGTGTCCAGTATCTTATGAAAGACATTTGACCTTAGGTATATTTTTCCCTTTGCATCTACCAAGCCACTTGATTTCCAGAAATGTTCTTCCTTTAAAGTCTCTGCAGTGCATCTGAAGAGGTGACAATATAATTGCAAATCTCCCTTTCATTTGGGACCAGAGTGGAAGTTGAATGGAAACCAAATGGTGCCACCCACTTTCCTGCATCACTGATAAGGCATCTTGCATGCTGATGGCTGAGGAACTTCCCTCTAACCTGAAAAAAAAAAAAAAAGAAAAAAACCCAAATAACCCCCAGGTTTAGAGGATGCAGTGTTCTGAACTGAGTCACTGCAAAACTAAGTTTTAATGTTGTGGGTCTTCTCCCGCACTACTAAAACGGGAGTGGCGTAAGGGCTGCTGTATTGTGTTTCGCTGGGCATGAACAGCAGAAAGGGCATGGTGTGGTCCAAATCTGTGGTGCAGGGACTGACAAATCAACTGCCTAAGCACCGAGCCTTCAGCTTCTTGCCACATCAGAGGGAGGGGCAGAAATTGCCTGGAAGATTGAAGGCATCAGAAGTGGTAATTAAAGCACTCTCATTTATTGTTTTAATTTTGTATTTCAAAGCTTTTTCTTTACCCTTTCCTGCTTTGAGTTGGCACAATGGATGAAATTCTGTCGCTATTGAAGTTAGCAGGAAGTTTGCCATCAGCTTAAATCTTGGGAGAAAGATTTCACCCGCAGTGTTTTAAGATGGTTTGAGTGTTCATACAGCATATGTGTGTTTTATGATTTCTTGATTATATGGTTTGTAGGTAATAGTGAAATTGTTAGGTATCTCTTTCAGTTACCTAAAGAAAATTATTCTTATTTTTACAGTGGGAAGTTTCACCTAGCTACAGGAAATTTTGTACTCATTTTCTCAGGAAAATTTTGTACTCATTTTCCCTGTCTACAGGAAAGGGTGTTTTTACTGGCAGACTAACTTGCACTTAAGACAAAAATTAACAATATCTTTTGACTTTGAAGCTACACAGTAGTAAAACCAGTCTTATGTTTCTTTGGTGCTTAGCTGATGTGCTTTAGGTATTTCACCAGCTATGTACTTACTGGTAAAATTGTATGTGAGATCTTTTGAGAAAGGACTTCTGTCTCAAAAAGAAGTGTCATGAAACAACATGGATGTTTTCCTGATTGCTGTCTTGAAACAGACCTGCTAATTCCTCTAGTGAGTAAGGAAAAAAATGGGAAGAATAATTACATTTAAAGTATGGGACAAGATAATCTGCTTGTGTAGACCTTTGTGTAAAAAAAAAAAAAAAAAAAAAAAAAAAATAATAGTATAAAGATGTCTCATACTGAATCTTAGCCTAGGACACTGATGTCAGATGCTTTTTTTTATACATGTATATTGTGCTGAATTTTTACTCCATCTGCTGCCTATTGCAGTAAGAGCTTGTAGGAAGAGAATGGATGCTTTATTGCAGAATAACATGTGCTAACAGGATGGTATCTGAATGGAACTGGGGCTGGTTCATAGAATCACGGAATCATAGAATGGTTTGGGTTGGAAGGGACGTTTAAAGATCATCTAGTCCAACGCCCCTGCAGTAAGCAGGGACATCTTCAACTAGATCGAGTTGCTCAGAGCCCTGTCCAACCTGACCTTGAACGTTTCCGGGAATGGGGCATGTACCACCTCTCTGGGCAATCTCCGTTGTAAGAAACATCTTCCTTATATCTAATCTGAATCGACCGTCTTTTAGTTTAAAACCATTGCCCCTTGTCCTATCCCAACAGGCCCTACTAAAAACTCTATTCCTGTCTTTCTTATTAAGCCCCCTTTCACGATGAGAAGGTGAGAAGATGAGAAAGCTCTGATGTGAGGCTCACTGCAATTTTTTTTTCCATGTGGCCTTCTTTTCCCCAGCCATTACTTGAGCATTTACCACATATTAATCTTCAGCTTGTTTTCAGAGCCACTGCAGGCCCCATCTGTCCATAGCTACCGTAGATGAACCACAACAATATTGACAGTTAATACCCCTTAAAGCATATTTCCAGGAGGCAAATAACAAACTGTCCCATAGCTTGTTGCTTTGTCCATCCTTTTCTTCTCTCAGGACCCAGAAACCACGCTGGGAGAGGGAAGCCTTTTTGGTGCTTGGTTCATTCCTTGCATCAGCAGCATCTGGGTTATTTCAGGAGCTCAGCAGATTGCTGCACTAGAGCTTAGGAAATGATTGTAAGATGTCTGTGTTGGTTTATTTCCTGTGTGTCATTTCCTGAGATATTTCTACAGAATAGCCCTTTCTGTTACGCAGACATAAATCACCTGCGCTGTAATGCTGCCATAGAAAATGGAGCAGTACGTTACACACGCAAAGAGACTGTAGTGCTGTCTCCTGATGCTATTAAATATACTTAATATAGTGGTAGATTTCTGGAAAATAGAGTGAATTCCTGTGGGAGTAACAAATTAACAAATTTATAGATATTTGTGTCTCATTTTGTGAGAAGTTTAAATGTATTTCTGGCTTCTGAAATGCTTTTGGAACAAGTTGAATTTTTTTTATCTACTATACATATCCTCTAACTTTTACAGGCTGTAATTTCTTTACTGTTGTCTTTGTTCTCCACAGATTATTTTACATTTCTTCTTAAAATAATGTGAATTTAGATCAAAGTTTTAACAAATGGCACAGGATTGGCTGTATACCCAGAATCTCAAAATCAGTATTTATCCAAACTATATATAGCCGATTGATTCAAGTGGTTTCAGGTTTTGTGAAAGTCAAGAAGATATTTACGTGTGTTGGAATAAAAGCCATAGTGTTGAACAAAGTTTTGATTATTCACAGAAGTTGGAAATGAAAAGATATTTGATTTCCAAGGCTTTTGTGGAATCAGTAAAGGAAGATTTATAGTAAAATCCAGGAGGTAAAGGGTGGGTTTCCTGAGTTCTTTGGACTTCATGGCGAAAAACACAGAGAATGAAGTTGATGTTTGACAATTTTTTAATTGCAAAGCCAGAAGTGATCACTGTGATCATTTAGTTGGATTTCCTGAATAATACATTGCATGACCGGAATTTTTTTTCATCCTAAAGAAACGTTAGTTTTAAAGAACCCAGAAAATAGGCTCAACCCTTGATAGACGGCCGAATGATGACTGTGTTCCTGTAATTCCTCCCACACCTTGCTTTGCTGCTGCTCACTGCTCACTAGACTGGTTCTACTAAGTGGACCTGTAAGCCTGACCCAGCACATCCCCTTCCAGGTTCTTGTAGAATGTGATGAAATAAGCAGTATATGGCGCTTTACCAGCTGCTGCTTTTCTGCGTGTGGTTTGACAGACAATGCACAGCACAAAATCCTTTCCTGCTGAATTAAGTGTGCAGCCTATAGGAAGAGATGCAGCAATGGGGCTTGGGATATCTGAGCCCCATCCATCCCTTGGCCTGGAGAAGCCCTCTTGCCCATGTGCCTGTCTCTCTTCTCCCTGTCTTTCCCCATCTACCCCCACCCGCAACTGGGGATAAAGATGCCACTTCAGCACAGCACTTCTGGGTTTGTAAATGAAATGCCCCATTCATTATGACAATGTGTCCTGAGTAATTGAGCGTGCTTTGCCAGGCAGTAGCAGCAAACAGCCTGTTTTTTGAACGAGTTACGATAGTGGGAAATTGTAATAATTTCCCTAGACAAAGTCTTGGCATCACTGAATGCTGTGGGGATTTTACCATCAATGAGATCTGGGTCAGCATTCATCCACTGCTGTTTTTTGTTTTCTTCCCCTGTCCTTGGCAACTTTGAGGAAGATTTGCCCTACTGGGATGGAGATGGCAATCTGATTGTGTTGCTGAGCATTGCCTCCTGCAACAAACAGTGAGGGTTATTAACAGTCCTGGTCAGAATGTTGTTGTTAGTTAAAATGTTGTGAAATTTTAAACCCAAGATTTTATAACTGAAAGGATTTGGAAATCTTAGTTACATACTCACTGCTTCTGTCTAGACTGTGGAAAGAAAAGAGCAAGTGTTACACTGTGAAGTAGTAGCTTAGTTTTTGGCTAAAAAGTAACAAAATGTTCCCTATGTCATACCGAAAACTCACTTTGTCCTGAAGATCAGTTTTCATTAGGAAAAAAAAAAAATTAAATGCAGAACTGTACTTTCAGCTAGTGGATGTTTTTTCCAAACACTTCTGCAAGGAGTGTATGGAAAATTTATACTATGATTTTTCCCAAAATGTAGTCTAAATCTGAAAAGGCTATTTTAAAGCAAATACAATATTAAAAAAGTTTAAAAGCCATTAGTTGTAAGCTGTGCATTATTTATTTGGAAATTATTGCTTTTGCCTTTTTCCTGTAAAATTGGATCCAACCTGCTGACACTTGCAACAACCATTATTTGTTTCATTTTGGCACACTCAGTTACTGGAGGCTTTTAGCACCATTGTAAGGGATAATATGTCATTTTCCACCCACATTGCCTTTTTTTGCTAATTTGTCTGTATATGCAACCTTTCAAAAGCAGCTTTGTCTTGTATGTCCTTATACTTAAGAAGCTTTCCCTGAAATCGATACAAAGGTTTCCTCACTGTAAACCAAGCTGATTTATTTATCATCTATTCTTGATGAGGCTGGCCAACAGCTGATCCCAAATCTCTTTATAACAGCCTTTTATATGTTGAAAGAATATTCTGCTTTCCATTTTTTGTTCTCTTTTCTAAAGAGGTTCATTCTTCCTTTTTTGTTTCTTCAAATTGCTCATGTCTTTCTTTTAAATAACTGAACAAAGTAGTTCTCTGAAAGTTCTAACAACATTAATGAAAGAATTACCTTTGATCATTTTAATAAATATTTTATTTTTGTTTAAATAATTGCTGACTCATATTGGTAAGTGCCTATATCATTTTAGTTGTAGTGTCATTCTTCCCTCATGCACACCTGAAAAAAAAACAAAAAAAAAAAAATTAAAACCAACAACATAAAAATGGTGATTTGCATGAGGAGAAATATAAATGAATTTCCATTTATTTAAGGAAATTGTTTGAGCTGCTCTCAAAGTTCATCACTTTTTTCCTACCTGTTGTCATCTTGGTGTGTTATTTGTGACTTATTTATAGGGCGTGCTTTTCAGCCAAATGGAAAAGTGTCAACTTCATTTTGGTTCTTCAGTTGCACCAGAGTGAAAGATAGAGAGAGGATGGAGCTGTTGTTTTGCTGGTAAAGATTAAGAATGTGTCACGTGTTCAGAGGAGTTTATCGCCTAAATTCAGCAGTGTAATGTGCAAATACACAGTTGGGGTATTGCTAGCTAAAGGAAGCTGGTAGATGGATATGATTACAAAATGTTACGATGTGTGTATCTGTTTAGTTGGATGATGGGGCTTGCCTCTCTGTACGTGACTTCTGCAAATCAAATCTTTCTCCTTGCACATTTGAGGAGGAGAGCTGGGCTCCCGGACCTTGGGCTGCTGTAGGGTTCCCACGTCAAAATGCATTCATACGTTTTTGGTAAGATAATAGAGCGTTTGGAGACGGGCTGTATGTTATCGGCCATGTCAGGGAGCAGCAGTGGTCTGGGGTGGGGTTCCTGTTGGCAGCCAGTGCCAGGGTCTGTCTGGGTCACCAGATAGTGGCCAGGAACCATTAGAGCAGGAGCAAGAAAGGGGATTCCTCCCGATGTCTTTCCCTAATGCTGGCAGCCTGTGGAGAGCCTGTTGGAGGGGCTGAGCTGGTGGGAAGATAACCCTCTCTGGAAGGCGGGGTGCCAAAATGCATGAAGAGTTGTCTTTTGGGTGAGCCATTCTTAACGCACTTAGAAAAGGGCCTGACGGTGGCCTTCTTTAAGGTTCAAGTCTTTGAAGCAGTTGGGGAAAGGTCTGATACGAGGGGTGAAGGCAGAGAGTGGTGGGCAGGGCTGAGCAGGCTGCACCTCGCTCTGCTCTCCTGTGTGCCAGGGTTGCGTGATGGTTTGTGTCACCTCTGGAGTCCCTTTGCTGCTCTTGGCTGGTGGTTAGGACACGTTTGCACCTGTCCTCTCTATTTTCAGGGCAACAAAACACCAACAGCTCATGTGTCACAGTGCATTTAGCCTGGGAGGTTTTCCAGAGGGAGGGAGGGAGACATTGAGCTACAAATAATTTTACATTGCAGGGGAAAACTGATCTTGATTTATTGTCTGATTTCAGAGCATGAGCGTGCTTTCTGTGTAATAAATAGTTCATATTCACGGCTTCATTTTGTTTTCTGTATTAAACTGTTACAGTGGAAGAAAAAGATAGCTGTTCAAAGATTACTCAAAGCTAGTTTTCATGCCATGACACGGATGGAATAAAGAAATATAGCAGAAGTAGATGCTCTGCTGGTTGGGGTGGGCAGAAGAACTTGGAGTCCGAGGATGTGAGTGGGAGAAGCCCACATAAACCCGCAGTATGACAGCATGACCATCTGGCTGTCGTGCAGGCATTGGCTCAGGCATTCTCAGTTCTCCTTGTTTGAGAGATTTGTAACACACAGCTGTAGCAGAAAATGTTACCAGTATCCTGCAGGCCAAGTCACAAAAGCCAAGTCATGTGGTGAGATAAGGGTGTGGGGAGAGCAGGGCAGTTGTCACGGACGGGGCGGTGCAGCAGGGGAGCTCCCCATCAACAGGAGCTCAGCCTCACTTGCTGCTCATGTTCTCAGGCATCTGGCTTCAAACCAGCACCTGCAGCAGAAAGCTGCTAGAAGGGAACCACGCGGACACAACCTGACCTGCCACGTTGCCTCGCATGGAAATCTGAATCAATTTTCAGGACTCGCTCTTGGGCTGTGGTTGGAGTGGCAAGCAGGGAGTAGAGAAGCAGATGAGGTGGCTGCCAGGGGCCCGAGGGAGCAGCCATGTGTCAGAGGGGGACTTCTGCAGGAGGGGGAGTGGTGATAGAGGAAAGTTGCTCGGTGGATTAAATTTGCAGCACTGATGTGAGAGAAAGGGAAGATGGGAGGAGGAGATGATGGAGAAGAATAGCTAGGAAAAGAATCCAAACAGCACAGGAAAGAAAATCAATGCACAGTGTAGTTTGTGTTTTATAATGACTTGGTGAGCAAAAAGGTAAGTGTGAGATGTGTCTGGATGGGAGACAAAGCTTGCACCTAATTTGGACAGCTCGACGGCACCCCCTCGTTGCTCAGGTTGTAACATACCTGAATTGCTACACCAGACTATGTCCGTGAGGATTCCTCTAGCTGTAGAAATTATTTGAATTTTCAGTTAGGCTTTTCCTTGAAGAGAGGTAGCTTTTGTGAGTCAAGCCCATACGTGCAGATGTTTCTTATCTTGGAAGAGGAAGTAGGAGAGTTATTTCAAGGCAGACAGGATACTCTTATCTGCTGCTCTCCTTTTTTCAATTATTGCAAGATGTGCAACTTGTCACAAAAGAGGAAAGGCTTATTTCCAAGGAAAGTATCAGTTGAAATGAAAGCGTCCGTGAGTATGTTACTGGGGAAAAAAAAAATTATGAAACAACCTCATAGAAGAGCTTGTATCTTGTATTTTTGTAGCAAGAGAGGAGGCATATGTATGTCCTGGCTGCAAGATTACCCAGAAGAAAATAGCTAGTATGAGCACCCAGCTATTTCTGGCACTTATTTAAAAGGAGGTGAATTAGTATCTGAAATGCCTGGGTGAGTCTACTAACTGCAGCAGGAACTTGGATTACTGGTGAATTTACCAAGTTAGCTAGGATCAGAGGAGATGAGTCCCCGCTCCCCTCTCTCCTAGGTGCTGCAGATGCCTGGTGCGGAAGAACCGTTCAGCAGGTGTCTGGGCAGTGCTTCGGCACGTTTTGGGCTGTGTGGCAGAGCCGTGTGCTGTCTCTGAGTAGGAGCAAATACCAGCTCTTGTGCACCGTTCAGTTGCTGCACAGATGGAGTCGAAACGGCTTTTTAGGCTGCCTTGTCCATGGTTGTTCATGGCTTGTAGCGGCTTCAGGAAACGCTGCAGTATTAGTGTTGCTGGGATTCTTGGATGGTGCCATTTCCGTCACTCTTTGAACCATTGTTCTGGTGTGTGAAGGGCTGTAGAACATTTGTCTGACACAGGGATGGAACAAACATTTGTGCCAAGGCATACTGCCTTTTTTTTTTTTTTTTTTCTAAAAAGAGGCTTTAATTTTCTTAATGACACTTTTGCTTTGTGCTCTATCACTCTCTACTTTTTACAGGGCTTAACCAGTGGAGTTTAATCAAAACCTTTGGTTAACACAGATATATGTATTTCTTTTTTCTTTAAGTAAAGAGAAATATGAAACTTTCTGATGTGTTGTTTTCCAACGAGTTGTTTTTACGGACCACGGCAGCTTGTTGACATTTTTGCAGCAAAGGTAAGCCTGCACAAAGTGGGAGAACCTGATTAATAGAAACTGATCCAGGAGTTTCATACGTTTGCAGTGGATTCAGAAGAGGAAGTCTCTCACTTTTTAAGATGCAGAAAACTCATTTAGGATTACTACACACTGCCTTCCTGCAAGTTATTCTCAGCAGTAATACAATTACCAGCATTCGCAGTGATAGCAAACCCCTTCCACCAGCATTGCTGTGAAGCTGTGAATCACGCTTCTGTTGAGATGCATTTTGATAGACTGCATGAACAATGGTAGTTAGAGATATTTATGATGAATTATAATATGTGAACAGTGTGAATTATAATTTGAATTATTTTTGGTTTGCAGAATACGTTACATCTATTGAGCTAATGCTTCTCACAGAGATGGGGTTACCTGCTGCATTTACAAGGAAATGGTCTTGTTCAGTTACCTGGCTGGCCTTGTTAGACCTGCCTGATAATCAAACAGTATTAACAACCCCTCACCAACCAATTAAGTAATATTCTTTTCATTGTGCCATTGGAGAAGCTAAGTGTAATCAAAGGTGCAAAACAGTGGTATTGAATCTGGTATTTGAAGCTAGGAGCTGCTTCCGGCATGGGCAGGCTTTTGAGCAAACATTTGTTCGTGTGTTTTCCATTTTTGTAACTGTGGTTTCTCAAATCATGGTTCATTGAAGTGAAATTAATCTAAAATCAGAATTTAGGTAGTTGTAAGACACTGTAAGGCCTGCTATTTTCTCATTTACTTGTACGGAAGTTTTAAATGATGTGGTTACAGTGCTCAGAGGCACAGTGTTAGGTTGGTATGGGCAGTGAATCTCCAGCTCCTGTTTTTTCGTGGACTAGCTTTTTTCCAGGGCAGCTCCCAGGGCATTTTTCTGCAGCTTGGAGTAAGGCCAGGGTGAGCTGCTGGGTCACCCCCATGGTGCAGAATTGCTTGCGGATAGCGACGTGCAGAGGAGCAGTCTTGGCCGCAGAGTGATTGTACAGACTTCTCCCTTGCATTTTGCCCCAGTCAGGAACTGGACATTTGCTACTGTGGCTGGTTTGCTTTTACGCCCAGCCTGGGAAGGTCCGTACTGCGGCAAACAGCTTCTGCTTTCCTTTCTGAAAAGCCGTCTCTTGGTTTTGGGTGTTCGTACAAAAGTGGATGTGGCTGTACCTGGTGGTCAGCTGGTGGCTGGCCTTGGCTCCGAGGTTGCTGCCTGCATGTGGTTTGCTCGTGTAGTTGCCTGTGCTGGGATCAGCCTGGGCTGTCTCTTGTCTATTGGGAACTGAGTTAAACAGCGAAGGAACAGAGAGGAGGAGGGACAGAATGATATGAAACATATTTGTTTTAGACACATCTAAGTTTTGATGAAAATTGGAATTGAACATTTGTACGCTCTTAATTAAGGGGGAAGTACAGTTTTGTTCTTGCTGGCTTGTGATGATGCCGTCATGGACTTGCACGTTGCCAGAAGTGAATACAGGAGGAGAGCAACCGTGTGGTCCCTGCAGGTGTGGGCAGCAGGTCACCACTTTGTGAGTTGCAGGGCTTGGTGCTGCCAAGGTCTTGAGGTGCAGCTGACCATCTGCTTCTGCCATTCCCTGCTCGGTCCCGGGGTCAGACTGTCATATCCTTCTCTCTTCTTTATTCCATCTCCTCTGGCTACTCCTCAGTCCTTCCTCTCTTTCTCAAGTATGTCAGCAAAGGCTTTTGTTTTAGTCAGCGCTGCTGTTTGCAGGCAAGGAGCAAGGTACTGTTGCCCTGTCTGTGTACCTACCCAGGCAGCGTGTTCTTCTACTCCCACTTATGGGGCAAAACTCTGAGTCATGTTGAACTGTGTTCTTAGTACCCTTCGATTAGAAAATGCCAACACCCTCACTGCTCAGCACAAGGCCAGGCTGGGTGGGCTGTGTCCCATACTGGCCAGGGAAAATGGCAATTCCCCCCCTGCCCCAGCACAGAACGTGCTGGTTTCTTGCATGTATTATTTGCACTTCACAAATATTTCTCCTGCTCCACACCGTGCAAGACAATGCTGTTTTGTTTTCATGCTTTCTTCTCTCTTAGTCAAATGTTTGTGTTTAAGGCTTGATTAGTTAAAGCACTTGGGAAAATTAAACTGAAGTAGAGCCTGCCTTTTTCAAAGGCAAAACAAAACATGAGGCGGTTTGAGGGGAGCTGGTGTTTATCTTGAGCACAAATGAAGGCTCAGATAATAATACTCTGCAGAGTGTTATTGTTTTCTTTCTTTTTAATGCTTTTGGGTGCATCAAATGCCTTAATATTCAGCAGGCATCATCAAAAGCTAGCCTGACAAGCAGCCTGAAAGGCTGCTTTCAGCAATGTTTGCTTATTCTTAATGACTTTTTAGTAGATCAGTTGAACAAGTTTCCAGCAGATTGTGGATTGCCCTTAGACACTCGTTGTATGTATTTAAGAACCTTCTTCCCTCAGCTTCTCACCTGGCAGGTCCGAATGTGTTTTGCCTCTGGCTAACTCTGCAATCTGCCTGTTTAAAGGAGGGCGTCTGACACTGGTAATGTTACCTCCGTTATCATCGCTATTCATTAACTTCCAATAGTGCTAGTTGGTCTCTTACAGCATTTTGTGATGGGTAAGATTACCCCTCAGCCCAAACCGCCTTAGAGCGGAGCGCTCCAGTTGTTTCCCTTCTGAGGGCATCGGTGGGAGGGGAACCAAACCTCCCTGAGGTGGGGAGCAGGGTCCCTGCAGCGTAGGTGTGAGGGGGTTTTGTGCTTGCAAAGGCTGTGACAGGGCTTCAGAATGAAGGCCGTGTAGCCGTGTGCCTGTGTGCTCTTCTTCAGGCTTCCTGGGCTCTCCTCAGCCCGCCAGGTGATCAGAGAAGAACGTGTTACCTCTGGTAGGAAATTGGTAGCTTGCATAGTTTAAAATAACAAAGCAAGGATTTCAATGGGGCAAATCAGTCTGGAAATGTGGTCCTAGATCGCTGTTGCCTGCAAAATGTATGTTGTCCTTTTCTGTCCCTTTTTTCTGTCGAAGTGACAGACTGCGTTTTTGTCGCACCAATTTATTTCAATCTGTGGAAAAATTGAGATCTCTAGCTTTTTTTTTTTCCCCCCACTTCAGAATTCAGCAGGGGTCTTGGTAACACCGGTCATGAAAGCACTGAACCAAGCTGTGTGTTTTACCTGAAAAACATCTGCAGAGGTTTCTGGGCTTGGTCCCTTGGAGGCCAGGTAGCCACGTCATTGTGAAGTATATATAAGTATCCCCAGGACAGAGGTTTGATTCGGGGGCCTGCTGAGAGTTGCTGCCTGAAGCCCCTGCCAGATGCCAGGGCAGTGGCCGGCAGCGCTGATGGGTCCCTGGATGAAGTAGCCGTGCCCTCCACTGCGGGGTCGCAGGGCGTCACTCCTGGGATGAACCCTGAGAAAGGGCAAACCACCTGGGGCTGGTCAACTCAGACCCTTAAAAACTCGGAGGGTGGGCTGGGCTGTAAAATCTAGTTAATAAACACTCTGTTTTACTGGTGAAACAATGTACAAGACCTTTAAAACTCTTCTTTATTTGCCATTTCAATTGTACTGCGAGTCATCATCACCTTTTGGGGTTTTATTTTCTTCTCTTTCATCCTCAGATTATTCCTGCAAACAAAGAGGAAATAATTCTGACAATCATTTATCGAAGGTAGCTAATAAAACAACGAAAGGATGTAGGCTGAGGCATAAATGGGATATTGTGACAGATGCAGATGATTATTAACCAGCTGATGTTTCCGCAAAGGCTTCTAATCATAAACACAGCATGGAGTGGATCTGGGTGTATTAATAGCAAAGGTTTTATGGAAAATCTGAGTGTGGGCTTTTTCTTTAACATCCCATTTCCTGCTTTAATTGATAGAGTGTGAAGCTTTCATAGAAATAATTTGGAAAAGATTATTTTGGATCTCTGACATTAAGTACATGGTACAGGCCAGGAACAACATGTTACGGAAGGATTTCTTGAAAAGGACTCCAACAGTGATGCTTTTTTAGAGATGTGGCTAGTGACAAACGCTAAACTCAGTGATATAATAAAGCCAAGTGGCTGTGGTAAAGGAGTATCTATTTGTGTCTATGCAACCTGTGTTTAATGTGACTTTGCAAGAAAGAGGAAGGTATTATCAGAGACAGATCATTATGCTGCAAAACTTGTGGGCTATGCTTCCAATTTTTCCCTGGCTTTCTATCAAATGTCCTCTTACTTAGTTTTAGTCTCATGTTGTCTTGCATTATGCCTTGGGAAATAAAATGCTGGCTTTGTACTGTAATCACTGGGTTTGAGTGGAAATACTTTAAATGTGCACCTTTCTTTCTGAACCTCTGCAACAGCTTTGGCCCATTACTCTCCTTTTCTGAATTTCTGAACAGAGAATAAAGAGGTTAATCAGAAATTACCTAAATAAAGTGAAGAAAGCTCTATTTAACACCTTATACCACAGCTCTGCAAATACTGAGTCCTGATACCATTTGCAAGCATAAACTGTGTGTTTGCCTTGTAGCAACTATTATTTTTGATGTGTAGAGTGGTTGCTTGCAGTGGGTGTAAAATGGGATAGAAAATGCTGAGGAAGGGAAATATCATTATACTGCTATAATACATTAAAAAGACAATATGAGTGCCAATGCATGTGTTTTTTTTAATAATAATTTCTATTCTGCCTGAATCACCCAATATATTTCAGATGTCTTGTGACAGGAAGGGTCCCATCTTAAAATTTGAAAGTAAGAGAAAATAGCGTAAGTTTAATCAAAAGTACAGACAGGAGCCAATTTCTCCACTGGTCACCCTCAACACTCCAGGATCGTGGTATAAACTGCAAAGCCGAAGGGTTCCAGCAGTATCGAACTGGTGGTTCCTCTTGCTGCAGCGTGTCCTTTCTGCAGGAACACCGACGGGTCCACAGCAAAGCACAGCACTACTGTGCATGGTCTCTTGTAGCTTTGGAGCCTGTTTTCTGGTGGCTAATAAAAAAACTCCCAACTTTATTATTCTTGATCTTAATTGTTCTTCCTGTCCCTCCTCCTCCTCCCCCCCTCCCCCCCTCAAGCTGTTTGTCTCCTAAAGAAATCTGCTTAAATTAAGCAGTCTGTGCCAAGAGGAATCATGAAATCATTCAATTATTGGTGCTTTTTGGTCTTTCCTTTGAATAAACAGAGCCTTCCTGACGGCAGGGCAGTTCCTCAGGAATTCCTTTATGGTGAATTAGGCAGGGCAGTGATGAATAACTGGGGGCAAAGGACACTCTGAGCAGCGAACCAAATTGATTACCTAAGTCCTCAGCTAACTCCTTTAGGGCAATTTTGGATGGACCCAGTATCCTCTAAGGCATAGGTGGAGCCTCATCTCACCCCAGGGGTCTGCTCTTGTTAATGTTTTCTGCTGCACTGTCTGTTGTGCCTGCCCGAAGCTTTAGAGGGGTAGAGCTGTGTAATGAATTAAGGGTTTGCAAGAAAGACCAGGAGCTGGCATCTTTGCACAGTCGTGCTCATGGACCCATGGTGCGTGCGGGATGGTGGTGACAGGACATTGCTGTGGCACACTGAGTAGCCTCGTGTCACCGCCCATTTGCCTCTTTGCCCTCTGCTTCACTGCAAGTGTGCCCCTGCCAGGGAGCCAGCCCTCCTGCTGGTTTGCCGTTGTGGCCTTCCCTCTTGGCACATCTGAGATGGCTCCAGCAGACATGGGCTTTGCCACATGGCCTTTCCTATCCAGGCACTCAAGGGGTCCAGAAGCTTCAGAGTCTAGGCTGCCTGTCCTGCCATGCTTTGGGGAGAAGTTAAAGCATCTGTCTAGAAACCTAGAAAGGCCCTTTGCCAATATTTTCTGTCTGTAGCAAACTTGTGATCTGCCACATTGTGTTGTAGGGGAGAATAAAGCACCATGTCATGGGCTGGTTTTAAGTGCGCTTAATTTGAAAGCAGCCTAACATGCTCTCTACCATCTTGAGAAACTTGTCATTCCCAGGAGTCCTTTCTTTTATTTTTTTCTTGAACTAATTCTGGCTACTGAGGCTATCACTGTAACAGCAGAGCATCAACCCAGTCTGTAGGAGTGTGGAGCGTGATCCCCCACTGTAGCCCGTACAAAACCAACGTGCTGTCTGATCGCTAAGGTGAATCAAAGCGTGTTTATTACATGCATTTTTTTTTTCTTTCACCATCCTTTCATCTCTTCTGAATGTTCTTCACAAGATTCATTTAAAATATGGCCCATTGTTACCCATCTGGTATGGTTTAAGAGGCCCTCGATTTAATATTGAATGCTGCTCCCTGGTGAAGGAGTTGGGGACATGATTGAAGATAGACTGAGGAAATGGGATGTGGGACTCAGGATGAGAGCAGGAGGGAGTGATGATTTCAGCCGTTCGTGTTTGCACTGCCAGCTTGCTGTGCTGATAAGAAGCTACTTCAGCACTGTCTGGAATTTTCAGAGTTAGGGTGATGATGAAATATGCTGCTTCTTATGGAAACTGTACAGACATACTGTGAAATAAGCTTTGAAATGGAGTTAGGACCATCCCCACTCTTGCTTTCCAAAAGAGCATGGACTTGATTGGGTAGTCTTGGTTTCTGCGCTACTACTGGAAGTGGCAGTGGTCAGACTGGGGAGGTTTCCAGGCAGTGCTGTAGCAGCCCCTAGGCACTTCTTCCTTACCTTTTCTCTGATGAAAGAAAATGCAAAAGGTGCCAAGCATCGAGGGTGACTTGAGATATATATATATATATATATATAGGACTGAAATTCAGTGCCTGCTGGGGAATAGTTTTGATCTCTGATTTTTTTTAATTTTTATTTTTGATTTTAAATGGAAAGTTCCAGGAGGAAATAGGAGGAGCGGTAGATCAAAGTTACACAGGAGAGAAGCTGAAGTTTCAGTGTTCCTAAGCTCACTGGTGGCAGACTGGCATGCACTAATTAGATTTCCTCTTAATTTCCAGCTTCTTGAAAGCAGGTCTTAAGATACCAGCAAATTCCTGAAAGAGTAACTTTTTTCTTGGAGGAAAGAGGAAGGAGAAGCATTGTGGGAAGCTATATTTCATTATCTTGGATATGCATAACGGAAGTGAGTTCTGACACTGGCCTCTCCCTGCTCCTGGATTTAAGTTCTCATGCTCTGTAAAAATATTTTCTGGAGCAATATGCTTTCCTCCAGTAAATATTTAACTAGTGGCATCTTCATGAGAATTAAACAAGGAACTATCCTGCTATAGATGACATACTTATCTTGGGATCTGTGCTTCTTGTTAGTTCAAATTGAGCAGAAATGGTAGATGATGTGTGGAGAGATGGGAAAAGGGGAAAGGCTGGCTGGGAAACAGTTCACAGACTGTCCAGACACACTTTTTTTTTTTTTCTTGTCATGACCTTATGCAGAAAGTCAGTCTGATGTAGTTTCACAGGTTGCCTGGTACAGAAGTCACACATGGAAGAGTTTGTCACATGCTAAATTTTGTGTTCAGTTTCTTTACTTCTTAGTGCTATTTGTTGGAGAAGCTTATAGAAGGAGCATGGGAAGTTTGGCTGGGCTCTGGCCAAGGAATTGCAGCTGGTCTCCTAATTACAGAAAGAGAAAATGATATACAGGCCTATGGGGATCTGTCAGACACAGATTTATTGAGCAGGATGGAGGGGGACTTAATGCTATCGCCTCCTCTCAGTCACCCCCTCCCCATGCAGCGTGTGCGCGCTGAGTTTCATAATACTTTTGCAGCCATGCAAAAGTCATCATCTGGAGCACCCTTATCATACCCCTTCTCTCTGGTTCCTGCCCAGTTTGCAGCTCCTCCAAGAACCTACATGTGCTGGCCTCTGCAGCACTGTCTAGTTGAAATAGTTAAAAAGAATTAAAAAAAGGTTTGTAAAAATTGAAGTTTGTTGATTTATAGTGGCTTCTGCAAAGCTTGGGTCCCCAGGTTCTTGGGACATTGCCTAGGGAGGATGAAGACAGCTCATATTGGAAGTCTCTGCACTCTTCTCTTGCATGTAACTTCCCTCATGATTTTTGATTAAGGAGGAAAAAAGATGGGGGGGACCTTACAAGAAAAGTGGGCAAAAACCTGCTTGTCATTCATTTGTGCAGTTCCAGGCTTTAGCTTGTCCCTTGGGCTTCTTGCTGCCTTTGCCCTCCCTGCACAGCCAAACCCTCTCACAGGGACTGCAGGCAGAGGTGTGCAGTGAGGGCACAAGTTTTCTGCCATTTATCTAATATTCTCATGACTCTGGGGACACAGTTGTTCCAAGCTAATCTGAAGAAAATTTATAGCTGGGAGTGAAATCCTGGCTCTGCAGTAAGTGAGCTGATGATAATTTTGGTCTAGCTGGGATTTCATCTTTAGGAATGTGAAGGAAAATTCACCAATAAAGAAGTGCTTTTTAATGGGAGTAAGCATCAGTTAAGCCTTAAGCACTAGTTCAGGATACAGGTCCTCAGTAGGGTAAAGATGTGTTAAGAGTTAAACTTGTGCTTAAAATGCATTTCTGAGGTTTTTCACAAATGGAAACCTGAGCGCTCCAGTTGTGTGCTCTGGCTGCAGTATTCTGGAGTGTATGCGCCACCCAAACATGTTTTTCAAAGCTGGGGGAACGATTGCATATTATGTCATTCTTCATTTCATGACGCTGTTGATGCAAACCAGGACAGGAAGCTGGCTGGGATCATGATATATCACTTCTGTTTCTTTTCTGTTTTTTTGTTTTTTCTTTTCTTTCCCTCTTTTTTTTTTTTGGTGTCTCTTCTTGCTTTCTGGAAGGAAAAAAACCATTGAAGCAAAAAAGAAAGAATAGACTTTGAAATCTAAGTGGATAAATGCTTCCCTTTTGAGAGAAACTGTGCACATTTTCTTTAGTCTTCCATACAATTTAACTCTTAAAGACAAAAAAAAAAAAAAGAAAGTAGCGTTAAAAATTGTTTTATAGATGCTGTTTCCTTTTTGACCTTGCTGCTTGACTGTGATTACAGGAGAAGCTGATCAAGAAATCTCAAGAGTTGCAGCTTCCTGGGATTGTCTGTCAGAGGAATGAAGAGCGAAAGAATAACTTTCCGTCATGAAGTATGTGTCAATATGTTTTAAAGTGTCCTTAAAAGACTTTTCTTTGGACATAATCAAGTGGATTCAAGGACCCAAGGGGCCAGAACTACAAGCAGATATCAGTCCTTAAGCTATTTTTTAAAAATGAAAGTCAGAAGTTGATGTTGGTAACATTTCCTATGTATAAAATACTGGCATGCCTTTCGGTGCAGGTTTGCTATTTGAGTTGTTTACATTAGGAAGCAGAGTGACCTAAAGAATTAAGCATTTCTTTGAGAAAGCATTGTTCCTTTATGGTGAATATATAAAGTGCCCCCTTCAGCAAGCAGCTGGAATCAAGCAGCGGGAGGCAGTAGGATTGATCTTCTGCTTTTCCTTAACGTCTCAGTCCTCTTTTCAACTATCACTTCACTGAGACAGCACTGTCTTGATTTATCTCAGGGCGAGGACAAAAGCGTTTCTCTCGATGACCTTGAATTTCTTCAGCCTCCTCCATCTGCTGGTTTGATGTTTCAGGCTAGATGTGCTTCCCACCAAATGCAGAGCCCAGCTGCTGACTGGCCTTGCTTACAGTCTCTATTTGCAGTCCTTGTGGCTCAAATGCTTTACTCCAAAAGCTGTTAATGGGTGAAAGGCAGCTCTCATGTTCAGCAATTTTTGTTAATTTTTACTTGGAATAATAATAGATTCTGTTGGGATCACTATTATGTAAATGCTGATGTACATGCTTCACTGTAAGTGAAATTGGTGCCTAGGGTGTCAAGATGGAGCCCATTAATGTTCTTTTCTCTGCTGCTGAGGTGTATCATCTCTAGTTGAGTAGTTAGTTGCATACTGAAAATCTTTGTTTTACCTAGAAAGGGACTCATGCCTAGTTAAATTGCAAGTAGCAGCGTCACAAATTCTTCACTTCCCTGGCTGTATGAGTGGGTGTAAAGAGACTGCACCCTGCCCTTGGGGGATTGGGGACTACCTTTCCTCCTCTTTTCAAAGACTGAATTTATTATGTCCTGGAAAAATGACAACAATAAGTGTTAGTCGTCTTTTCAGGTGAATATAAGATGCCTCAAAGTTAAGTGCTGTTGCATTTAACTGCTGTCTTAGGGGAACAGCCTTGGAAAAGGAGGGTTTTGGGGTTGCATCCTCATGCAGCGTCTGTGTGAAGAGACCCCCAACTGAGTGGAGCTATTATACAAGCATGGAGCAGTAAATGGCATTTTGTCAGATTCTTATGCAATTGCATCGCCTTCATGTGTGGCCTGCGAAGGGAAGTGGGAAGGGAGAGCAGAGAGAACCAACCCACTTACCTCCCTTGTGGTAAACCAGAGTTTTAAATGTGAACTGATTTGGGATAGGAGAAGACCAGACCAGCGTCTGGTGTCTTTGACTGCAGGCTTTTGCTGTGTTCAAGTCTGGTACGTGTATGGAAACTGGGCTTCATCAGTGTGGAAGAGTTTGGAGTGACTTGTGCTGCTGTGCTAAAAGTCACCTATGTTGGTGTTCAACACCTACAAGGGTGTTAAATTTATTTTGTACTGGGTACTAGTTGTCTTCCTAGAGCTGAGTTGATTCTCCTTAGTTATTTACCATGAAAAATTTTGTTTCGCAGCTGAGAAGCTGTCATCGTACTTATCTTTTTGCATATCAGTAAGTCACGTTATACCAAATAATTCTTATTTAAACATTTGTATGATTGTACCTTAATTTTAGTGAATTCTTAATTTGGCACTTTCATATGTACATTTACATGTGACATTTTCATGGCTTATTAATCTGTTAGCTATGTCAAGTTCTATTTTTTTTTAAGTTATATTTGTTAGTTATATAGTTATATTTGAAGTAGATAAACAATGTATTTATTTTACTTTGTTGACCAGAACATCATAAATGTGGTATCTGCCAGAGGAGAATGGAGAAAGTTTATGAAAATCTTTACAATATTCAGTTATTTAAGTCAACTAACTAGTTCAAAAGACCCATGGAAGTGTGGCTCTTCTGCCCTCCTTTCCAGGCTCTTCCACGATAGCTGGACGGGCTGCTGCCGGTGGGGAGAGAAGCTAGAAATCAGCAGACGCATAAGGTTCCTGTACCCCTAATCCGTAGGCACTGGGGATGTCCTGGCCTCCAGCTCCTTATGAGAAGAGCAGATAATGATAAGTATAGAGACTGCTAAATGATACCTGGAAGCCATGAGATGTTGTCCAAAGAGGAATTTACTGCGGAAGAAAAGGAGCAAGTAGGACAGTGATGAGTATTTGAGGACAGAGCTGAGCAAAAAAATTAAAATTTGTCAGGTGGAAGATGTTTTTTAAAGTAAGTTAATAGAATTTAATAGAAGATACATAATCTGAACACCAGTGTTTTGTTTTGTTGGGGTTTTTTTTGTCTTTTTAACCTAGTCTTGGCAAAATCAATTGTATTAAGTGCTCTAAACTCCCCCCACTTCCCTGGCACTCTACAGATGTTCAGTGAAAAGTTTATGAACACCGAGCAGTCTGTGAACTCACTCCAGGTCTTGACAACAATTTTATGGACTGATTAATGACCTGTGTTACTGCAGGTGTGAGTTTCCTCTTCTGCCTGCTGGTGGTGAAACTAAAACTTCTACAGATGTGTTTTTTGAAAAAACAAAAAAACCAAACCAAAACAAACCCCCTCCAAAACACCCACAAACCCAGGGATGCACTCTCTCAAGGCACAGCTTCAGATAAGAAAGCAAAATGGAGAACTTCCTTCCCAAAAGCTGAAAAAGGAAGAGTACATACGTTATACTCTATAGAGTAATGACTTGTGGCCCTTAGGAACTACTTTTGAATACTTAAAGGAGGGAAGAGCAGAGTAGATGCTACCCGTTGAAAAGCAAAGGAAGGAGAGCTGTGCTAGTTATTCTAACTCTTGGTTAGGCAAATAGGATTAGCTATGGTGGATTAAAATGATCAGATCTGAATTTTACTTTAATATAAGTAGGAGCCCATTCCATATGTCTTTGGGGAACCCCATCTGGTTTCAGGCATTTTTAGTGGGAAAATGAGACAGTTTTGATACTTTTGTCATCTGTTGTGGGGTTTTTCGGGGCGAGGGGGGAGTTGCCACAGTTTCAATTTGTTCAGTTCATGAAGTTCCAGATGGAACTGTAAATGAAATGTTTTAGTTTTGTCTTCCTGTTTGTCAGCTTTACATTGTATTTTCTAAAGGGACAGAGACAGCTTGAAAACTGAATGCTTTAGCAAAAAAAAAAAAAAAAAAGAGAGAGACCTTGAAACTCATAATTTCACATAGCCTTCATTGTCTTCAGAAAAATCAGGCAAGATTTTTCCTTTTTTTGAAGGAAATAGATTAGTTTTATTTTCCCCTCACTGTTCCCTAATTGACTTACATAAGTCAAGCAATGATTCCACGTGCTCTTGAAACATAGGTTTCTCAGTTCCCCGGGGTGCTTACAGGCTCACAGCCTTCAGCTAATGGTGCAGAGGAAGCAGAGAAACAGATGAAACTACATGAAATAGATGCATTAAAGACAGTGAAACAACCTGGTTGTCCTTATATCCAGCACTTCCTTCTGTGCTTCAGAATAATTACAGTGATTTCGTTAAAGTTATTCCTGATGTAAAGATGCCAGTCAGGCATCGTTATAGTGGTCTTCATCTGTCATGCTGTGGACTTGTAAGTTACCAACCAAATTGCTTTAAAATACCACAAAAGTGTTTGGTGGGGTTTTTTTTTAACTTTAAATAGAAAACTAATATCCATTTAAAATAAAATCTTACATATGGCCTCATGGTTTAGAGTCAGGCGACTATGAATCCATGAGGTTTTATGCTTAGTTTTGCTGAGAAGGGGTTCATCTTTTTCTATCTTAGCCCCCAGTTCTGCTTTCAACCTGGAGCCTGCGGGATAAAATTACTGTTTTATCTGCCACCTCATTTGGATCCTAAATGGCTACATCACCTCATAGAATACAAAATAACAATAGAAAACAGAAAAAATAATACTGAGCAATACTTGTGTTATAAGGGAAAGTGAAAGGAACTGGTGCTTCTGGTCCTCAGGGAGGAGAGAGGAAAAAGCAGTACAATGGCTGAGCAGTACAAGCCAAGCACAGGAAGAAGGTTGCTGTTCGTGGGATTCCTAGGACTACCTGCAGAGAACTCGATGTGGTATGAGAAATTCAATAATACAGAAAGAAAGGAGAAATCAATAGTCCTAAATATAAATTTGCGCATAGCAGAAGAGCTGCACAACACTTTTATCCAGGGAAGTAGTATTTCCTGGTTAGTAAATGGTGACTTTGGGGTCATCAGAAATTCTGTTTCCCAGATCAACAGCACGATATGGTTTTCTTAGTCCATGTTGTACACTTGCCATAAATGCCATCCTCTGAGTCTGTGCTCTGAACTTGGGTATTTCTTTAACCCAGCTTCCAGTATTTTAAAAAGACTACTCTTCCTGCTGGTAATGCTTGAGACAACCCTGATTATAACTGTTTCTTTCTTAAACAATAAGAATAAATGACAGAAGGCAAGACCAGATCAGTGGTTTCCAATCCATTCCTGAACAAAAAGTAATTTAAACAGGGATCATCTCTCAAGAACCTTCTGTCTTGTACATTCATTTATGGTAGTACAAAGCTGGAGGAAAGTGCTATGTACTGTGATGGGTCCAATTAGATGCCCAGCCTGCACTTGCAGAATAGGAGACAGTCTTCTGTGGAGACTGCTTTGAAGGAAGCTGGGTGTTCTTTAGAGGAATGAAGTTTCATTTGTAATCCTGTCTTTAGGAAATGCACATGCATCCATTTGTGTTTATTCATGACTTCTTGTATTTGGGAGTCAAGGAGAGAAAGACGTTTTGCCTGTTACTGCCAAATAATGTGCAACTACTTTCTTTCACCATCTGTAATGACCAGGTGTCCACCGCAGAAACTTATAGAAAGCAGGCATGAAAAAGAGCACCAAGTATTGGTGAGACAGTGAGCTACATTTACGAGCTTCGGTTTGTAATGATGCTGGTCTTCATGCCAAGGCAGAGGGTCTTTGGCCTTGCAGGGGGGATCTTGACAGCACAGCTGGTGGTCAGAAAGCTCTAGTCAAACTCCTGCCAAGGGTTGGCTTAAGGGCTTCTCAGCTGCCCCAAAGTGTGAAGATGAGTTTCTGTTCCTGCTCTTGACTAAACATCCTAGAAAGCTGTGGAGCTTTGACAAATTTCTTGTCCTCTTCCTCCTCTTGCATGTTTCTGCCAGTACTTCTGAATCCTACCCCTGCTGCAGTAGCAGGTTTCTTAAGCAATAGTAGCAAAAAAAACCCAAACCAACCAAAACACCCCCTATAAACCTCCAACTCAACCCCAAAACACAGCAAAGAAGCAGATCCTCCTGCTCTTCTGTGCCTGAGCTCTGGTGACACCATACGTGGAGTACCGTGTCCAATTTTCGATTCCCCAGTACAGGAGAGAGATAGATGTACTGGAGAGAGTCTGATGAAGGACCACAAGGATGATGAAGTGGAGCATCTCTCCTGTGAGAGCGCTGTGACTGTTCAGCATGGAGAAGAGAAGGCTTAGGGTAGTCTTATCAATCCTCCCTCTGAAGGGAGGGTGCAAAGAGAATGGAGCCAGGCTCTTATCAGTAGTGCCCAGTGACAGGACCAGAGGCAATGGACAAAAGCTGAAACACAGTAGGTTCCCTCTGAAAATCAGGAAACAATTTTTTACTGTGAGGCATGACCCTTGGTTTGTTGACCATTCTTATTTACTAGTAATGGAATTGCTCATTGTTTATTTCTATGTACCTTGACAAAGTAACAAGAAACAAACTCAAAAAATATTTGCAATCTTTGCAAGGGTCATTGCTGAATTTTCAGTTTGGTTCGTGTTGAGGTGTTAGTTTGGCTGCTTTAACAGCTACAAACTGTTTAACTGGGATTAATCTGGTTTAGTGAAAGTAATATGCTGTTACCACACTATTGGTGTGGTTTCACTCCTTCAGATGCTGGTGAGCCTTACAGGTGTCCCCACTAGAGAGGACTTGCTGCCTAACAGGGATGTTGAGCACTGACAGTTAATCTTGCAACCACCACCATACAGTTTCAGTGCAGTGCGGTGCAAATCACCACACTGAAAATGAGGTGCTCTGCATGTGTTTCCGTGTCGTGTGTATGGGTTCATTTTTTCACTTTCACAGTTACCAACCTTAGTAGTTTGTTCTTGAAAAATGGTAAGTCACCAGAACATGTTGCAGGCTTTTACATTAATGTTGTTTTTTCCCAAAATTTCACATTTCAAGAAAAGCATTTAATTAAACATATGATTTTTTTAAAAGTTTCAAGCACCTCTAATTACTAAAAATAGTGATTTGTCCAAATTAAAATATTATCCTGGAAAAACTTTGAAAATGTAGAGCTGAGATGCAAACTAGACTGTGGATGTGATTTATTCCAGACACAATTAAGTGAAGCCTTGAGATCCAGACATTCCTAGTTTTTGAATATTGTTCAAAATCTAGGTCCAGACATGAATCTTGCATTGGAACATTGACCAATTTTTATATCACTGGGGGATATTTAACAAGGTTTGATTGGACCTGGAAGGTAATGGCTGCCTGATATTTGTGATGAGTATAGAGGAGTTAAGGATTTCTTGGGGCTGGCCCTGAGGTTGTTTTGCATTTCACAAATACAGCCTGAAAGAAGAGGTTGCAGACTGTCTCACACGTTGCAAAACTAATAACAGCACTGATAAACTCAATATTTAGCGGGTGTGCTGGGTGAGCAGAGTGTTCCTTTTCTGTATGTAGCACACTGGAACAAGATGATAGTTTGCTTTATGTAAAGTAATCTTTTCTTGGGTTTTGTTTTTTTTTTTACTTAGATTTTCAGAAAAATAAAGATGTAATAATCTGAATTTAAGCTGAGACAAGGAACGTATGTTGGCTTAGCCCAGCATAAAGTCAAGAATATAATACCTAAAGTTAGGCATACTTTTAAGGACCATGCTGAAATGAAAAGCTGATCTGCATGACTTCATCCTCTGTGTGCTTTCACTGCTTTTGGCCTCATGCAAAGCCCACAGAAGTCAGTGGGAACCTTTCTATTATCTGCGGTTGGCTTGGATCAGGCTCTGTCTCAGTAATGCCATTATGTCAGCAATAATATTTCAGGAAGCTGAAGGGCAGCTTGATAAGGTGGGAAAGAGCAGGCAGGAGTTGGAAATCACTGCTTCAGAGTAGACTGTTCCTGCAGGCTTGAGCATTGTTTAGAAAGTGTAGAGCACTTTGGAAAAACAGATCTGCTTTTGCAAATCACTTAGGGATACTGAAGTCAAAGAACATCCAAACATTGCTTTGTGAGTTGCCTTTGCTGCAAATAGAGTTAATGTTTCATTATGTATGGAAAAATGCTATAGAATTCCCCCCTGGGCCTCATGGAAAAAGTGAAACAACAGGACCTTTAATTGTAACCCCCTTCTCAGATGCCAGGGAAGAGTCCTTGAGGCCCACATACCCTAACAATATATCCTGTTGAGGTCAAGAACTCAAATTAGTAGAGAGAAAATAGGATACAAAAAACGCTAATGCTTCACTTGTTAATTCACTTGAAACTGGTATGTGGGGAAAGGCTTGTGTCTTTCTTGCAGTCTTCGTGGTTGCAGGGAAGAGCCCCGTGCCTCTGGGCCTGGGAGATGGGTGGAAGCGGGGTGACCATGGCTGGCCAGCTCTGCTCACAGAGCTGCACACAGGGGGAGTGCAGTACGTTGGAGGGAGTGCAAGTGGGGCTGGTCTGGGACCAGGGTATGCAAAATTTCATAATGCCCCAGATGTTACGAACTTCTGCACATTGGGATATTAAGGATTACATCCTTAAGTGGCTTAGCTTTGAAGGCAGTAAGTACAGGCAAAGAGGACCTTGGAAACCCCTGGTCCCTGATTGCCTTTTGTCCCTGAACTGGGTATTAAGTCCAGCTCTGCTGCCCTCCATGCGGCTCAGACTGAAAGCGGGAAAAGATGCCCTGTGCACAGCAAGGGGAAGAGGAAATCCCTGGCCACATGACTTGGTGCAGATGGCCTTAGGCTTCTTGCATAAACCTATGCTTTTGTTTCTTGGGGACGGACTCCGCCTCTCCTTTGCCTGAGTGTAAGCCATGTGCAGGAGGCTCAGTGGGGGAAGCTTGCTGACTTAATTATTCCTTACATGTTGTTTGCCTGTGTATGGGACAACTGAGCCCATAATAATCAATCTTGCATGCTCTCAAACAGGAAAATGCAACGTATGATCTCAGCTGCATGCTGAAATGTGGTTATTGGAAATGAATTTTATGGCTGAATAGGTCGGCATCGTGTTGTCTCTTTGCTTTTTTGGGCTTTTAGTTATTTATTCACAATGTCATGCTGGCAAGATATTTTATGTCTTTCCATTTAGCTTGCTGACTTAATCTTCTGCTTCTGGAAATGTTTATACGCAGATGACAAAATACAGATTTCCTATGTAAACTAGTGGCTTACTTTTTGCTCATGTTAATTGAAAGGCTTATCTCTGTAGCATCTTTTTAAAGAATGGGAAAGGAATTTCCCAAACTCCTATTATATGCATTAAGGTAATTTATTTTTACTATTTCTTATCCACACTGTAGTTGCTTAGGAACAGTAGTAATAATATTAATTTTGAAGTTCTTTCCTGTCATTTGTCCTTCCATCAAACTGGCAATTCCCTATAGCTGTTGCGTTCCTTATGGTAATCTACTAGATATTTCCATGTCTTCCCTTATAGCCTTTGAACCCGTTCGTAAATATCTTTCTTCTCACACATGGGCTGTGTTTTGGTAATGGGGGTCTATCACAGGCAATCATAACTACTGAACTAACATTCCTTACAAAGTTTACATGAGGAACTCTGTTCAGGTGTTACAATTTTTAAGGGATTCCTCATTTTAAGAGGTCTTCTGATGCTGTGAAAATGTAAGACAGTCCTGTTGATTTTAAGACTGTTGCGGTTTTTCCCACGTTCAGAAAGGCTAGGATTACATGAGGTAATTACTGCTGCAGAGGATGTTTGATTACTGTTAAGATAAGTGACTGAGAAATAATCCATCATGAGTAAAGCTGCTGTTGTTCTGCTTCCTTACTGGCATCAGTCCCCTTCACTTCTGTAGATAGTAGAAGTGGGAATATCTTGGAATGATCTGGCTCTTTAAGTATGAGTGTCACTTGTCTCTAATCTCTTGTGCTGCTACATTAGTTTGTTTATACCTGTCATCTATCATATGGCAGATGAGAAGAAAAATCAAGAAATAGCAATTTTGCCTCCCCCTCCTCATAACTAACCATATGTTGCCATCTTTACTGTTGCTCACTTAGCGTTCAGGCTTGAAACAGCATGTTTCAGATTTCTCTTTAATGTAATTTACTTGTTTGCTGTGTTTGGTAGGTGCAGTACTTATCAGCAACATATGTCCTCTTTGTTTAAAGTGAGGTTTTCAAAAAGTGTTGAGATGATATACCACGGTGTGTATCCTTGTGGAAGCCGACACTGTCCGTCTTTCATTGTATGGTGGGGATAATAGAAACCTCTTGCCTACTTAACTCATGTGATTAAAATGGGACATATTGTGATGTTCTCCTCAATTAGCATGATCTGCTCCTGGGGAGCAAGAGAACCCTGGCTGTGGTGGTTCGTGTTTTCCTCTCTAATGAGTAGAAAGAGTCTTTTGAGAATCGCTAAATAATTCAGACCATTAGGAACCTGTCAACTTAGACAATGCCCCCTCTGACCAGAAAAATGGTTGTGAGCAGTTGGACACCCTGGCAGATGTTGAACTTGTTCTCATTGTTCGCTCTGCTTCGGGCAAATAGCTTTGCAGCCACAAGTTCAGGCGGTGTGTGTGGGTGTAATCAACACATGTTAGCCAGACTCCTTCTAGCTTTTATACCCTGGTATTTCTTTTAGTTAATTTAATGATACGCTAATAAGCTGCTAATATTGCCATTTACCGCTTTTGGTAGGTTTGCCAGCCGGCTATAATGAGAAACCACACTCAAGGCTTGACAAAACAAGGCAAATATCCACCCCCACCCCCCCACCCCCCAATTTGACTTCTTTAATATGCCTTCTGTTGTGTTAATTCCTTATTTTGCATTTTGAACTGTTTCTCTGCAAACAGAAGGATTAGAGGTATTGTTAAGCAGAATTTGCTGTATATGCATATAACCCTAGCATCTGAAACTTCAGGTGAAACATTCATGTCTTGAAACTTCCTATAAAATCATGTGCATATGCAGGACTACTTCAAAATTAATTGCGCAACAAGATCTATTTTGTATGCCTTTTGGTGCATGATGTTTAGGCAAACGCTAGTTTGACACAACGTTCTTAGAAACTTTGCAATGCTTATCCTTCTGTGACATCTATTTATATCTGCGGATTTTTCTAACTTCATTGATGAACCAGTGGTTGGTATTGTAATGGAATATTATTTAATACATTTGACTAGAAAACAACCCCTTAAAGCTTCCCACCACCTAGCAACTGTTTGCGCTTCTGTCTTGAATGGATGATACCAAATAGTCAATCTTGCACAAGCAATTAGCTGGTCTGCTGGATCAGTTAATGGAACCGAGCAATGGTCGTAATGTAAGGTGAAATAACATCTGTGCTTTATAAATATTTGTACTGTAAGATCTCCTAGTATATTCTTGTGACAAATGGTTTCACCTTCAAATATTTTTTCATGTTTAATGGGCTTGCTTTCTTTTAATGGCATGTGTGAAGGCTTCGGGTTTCATGTTTTAAACTAATGCATTCAAAAAACCTTTCCATTCCTATTTTTGTGAGATTTGTCCAAGTTTCAGCGTTTTTTTAGTGCAAAGTAGAAGTCCTAACTTGAGAGCATTTTTACACCTTTCTGTTGTAGTAAAAGACCTTTTAATTATAGCTCAGAAGATAGTTACCTAATTAATTAAATTTATCTAGTTAACTAAAATTTTTTTACTGTCCATTGCATATCGAAGAAGTGTATCACAGAAGTAGGGTGCTTGTCAAAAAAGATGCATCACTTCTGCTCTAGTGATACAGAAGGTGGCAAATACTGCTCAGAAGGGGTTCCCACCTTGATCTTGTGTACCAATATTTCTCTCTCACTTTGTTTTCAAGACCAAAGCTTTTACCATTAGTTCTGGAAAAAAAAGAAAAGACTATGAAAAAGTGTGAGCCTCTGAGGCTGTGCAGAGCGAGCTTCTCTGTACCCTACCGCTGCTTGTGAGGGCCACCGTGGTGTCAGAGATTAACTCTTGTGAGGGCCTTGTTAGTCTCAGATATTGCAATGGCAACCCTGGTGAAACAACCCCCCGTTTTTATTCCTGAGCACAACGTCACATGGTGTGAGAAATCCCTTTGGTCTGTTGGGGTCAGCTGTGTCCCCTCCCAGCCTCTTGCTCACCCCAGCCTACGTCGTGGCGGGGCAGAGTGAGAAACAGAGAAGGCCTTGGTGCTGTGCCAGCACTGTTCAGCAACAGTGAAAAGACTGGTGTGCTATCAACACTGTTTTGGTCACACATCCAAAACACAACCCCACAGGGGCTGCTATGAAGAAAATTAACTCCATCCCAGCCAGACCCAGTGCAGGAGTACTGATCGATCATTGCAGTCCAGGCTTCTTGCATCCATGCATAGTTCATCTCTTTTCTTCTCCTAATTGATTTCTCATTTTTCAGTAATGCTTCTGCCACATGCTCTACCATCACATGATCATGCTTTATCTTTCTTCATTTAATTATACTGAAATTAATCAGATAGTAACCAAAGGCACTTCGATTCCCCAACTGTTCTCTGTAACTCACTTGAAAATAGATCGTAACCACAAATAGTAAGCCCATGTCTGCAGCCACGCTAAAGAACCACGCAACATAAAAATAAAGGAAAAAGTTCATCTTGCTTTAAGCTTCAGGTGTGGCTTATTGCATGCTTTAAATGTCAGCGGGTTGCCCCTGTTTTGGACACTGGGAAAACCTATTTGAAAGGAGCATGAGGTGCATGTGTGGAGTCCCTGGACAGCAGCCCCTCTCCTCTGATAAGCTGTGCAAGGGAATGCTGGCTCCACAGGGAGGTGGGAATGGGGAGCGTCCCTTTGATCTCTTGTATTACAGCATTTCACAGGGAGAACAGGAGCCTCTGACCCGAAGGTAGTAGCCACATAGGGCACTGTAAGTCTCTGTGACACCTGAGGGTATAAAATTATGCTCATCTGTATAATTTTTCATTGCTTAACATCTATTCTGACCTATAGCCAGAGCTGTTAGACTCGTGTTGATGCTGTCATTCAATAAGTGAAATGGCCCGCTGGGGTCTGTGAGCTCTGCTGAGAAAGAAAGTGCTAACACGTAGGTTCCTGTTTACTCTTTTCCCAAACTCCTCTGAATCAGAATTAGGTAATGAATGACCTCAATTATTTTTGTCCTTTTTCATCTGACAGACATTTGGAGATGAGATCAAGAAGCCGAGAGTGTAAGTACTGGTTTGCAGAAAGTTAAGTTCTCAGAAGTTGAATTGATGTTTTCTAGACAAATTTCATGTAGTGTAAAGTTTCGCTTCACTGCTGCCTTTCTTCTGCAGTTCCCCTTCAAGGCCAAAGATACCAAGAATGGACCTTGAGTACAGTTTAATGAGAATATTTCTCAAGCAGATGTTGCGCGATTTCAGGTGTTTTAGTTATGAAGTCAGCAAGGCTTTGAAACTCATCGCTGGTTATTATCTGGTTGACAATAACTGGTAATTATTTTCTCGCAGCTTGGTTACACTTAACATAGCACAAGTGCCCAAATTTCTTGGGAGCTTTCTACTTCAGACATCTTGAATTCCTGTACATACTCTGTTCTGGAGAACATGGGAACGTGTTTTGTATTTCATGGGAAGTCTCTGTACACATTTGGCATGATCAGCAAGATAGCAAAATATCATGCATGCCTGTCCAGTGCCTGTTGCTTGAATGTTGTCTGAGGGACTGTTTGGACCAGGGTTTTTCACGCATCTCAGCTGTGTTGCTGTCTGGTGAGCCAGGCAGGAGAGGGCAAGAGACAAAGAGAGAACTGGCCTTTCAGAAGCAGACCGGACTGTATCTAGGAAAAGTTATTTTGTAGGGTGGCGTATGTTTATAAAAGTGGGCTGACTTTAGGAAAGGAGGTGTGTTGTCCTCTTAGCATGAATGCTGGGGATATGTGTATTTTCTGTGTTTTTCTTAGTGGATTTCCATTGCTTAGAAAACAAAAGTGGTGACAATGGGCTGTCTTAGCACTTTCCAAGTAAAATCTAAACATTTTTTGAGTGTAAAAATAAAGTAACTGTCTTCAGTTATCTCCATTATCTTCATTTATCTCCACCTATAGAAATTAAGCTCTTGGCTTTAAAAACATTCTATATAACACACGTTTAATGTACAACCTTCGTAACATCTTTTTAATCTAGAGTGTTTATATAGCTGACCAACTATCCAAGGCACAACTTTTCTTTTTAATTCCATTACGGACTTCTCTGCACAAATTACGGTTTGTTTGTTTGTTTTTACTGCAAAATAGAGATGTTAAGAGCCGTCAAGCTAGCAGAGGCATGCATGAACACAAGCTATGGAGCTTCCTCTTGCTGTATTGAAATACTCTTTAATTTCCTGTGTGACCTTGCAGCTCTCTAGAAAATGAGGGTAATAGCACCCTTCTCCTTCCCAGCAATGTCGTGATGATACATTTGTGGAAGATTGTGAGGCACATAAATGCTTCACTCAGTAATAAGAAATTAATCTATTGTGTTCAGCATGAAGCTTGCCTACCCCTTGTTGATCTCCAGAGAATATTTCATTGTCAGGTTGTCCAAGCTGATAATGGCAAGGCAGCAGGTGAAAAAAGGGGGATGAGGTGGATGTGGAGACTCGGTTTTGGGGGTGTAATAAAGAAGGAGCCTCATGCTGTAGCCCACAAAGTAGACTGTACCAAATCCCTGTCAGCCTGTCCTGCCTGGTCCCCAAGTTTCTCCTCAGGGAGCAAGACAGGAGGAAGTCCCATGGTCAGGGGAGTCACTCGCAGCAGCCCTGAGATGGAGGGTGTTAAAGCTCCATGGATGTCAAGTAGAAGTCAGAAAAGTATGTTTTCAACATGTAATGTCAATGTGCTAAAAGGAATCAGTTAAGTGTGTTAGAGGTGGAAGCAAAAAATAGAAGGACCTGAAGTCTTGAGACCAAACTGAATGAATGTTGGTTGTCTTGTCACAAAAAGTAGGAATGTGTTGATGAAGCTGGCTGATAAAAAGTGGGAGACATAGTACCTACACAGGTAAATTAGAATTAATGTAGTAAATAGCTAAATGACCCCTAGGACTGGAATGACAAAATGCAGTGAACTTGAAGAAGGAGAAAGTACAGGGTTGAGTGCTTTGCTGTAATAGCAAGAATGCCTGTTGACATTTGGGAGTCACCCTCTGAAAATGAAAAAGGAAGGGAATGGACAGCTTTATTACCCATTGCTGGGAGATCGTGAGGCACTAATGTGATTCAGTTGGGTCCTAGGTTATGTCAGTCCAGGTATTTTTTGCTGAGTTAGGGAAGAATTACTATTATTGAACAGGGTGCTGGAGAGGCACCTTTGGGAATAGTATTTATACTTCTGAACATTCACCTTTAAGAAAGATAAATTCAACAAAATAGGTGATGATGAAAAGCTTCTGGGCTGGTTGGAGGCTAACCTTATCTAAGGAATCATTTGAACATGGTTTGTTTAAGGTGGATTCATGGGTGAAATGCAGTGCTCTGTGTGAGAAGGAGGATGGGACCAGAGACCAGCTGTTGCTTCTGAGAGAAACCTGGTGCTTTGACTTGTGAGCTGTCACTGCTTCCGTGTTAGTCCTAGGACTTGGATCTGGCCTGTTAGTGAAATAGTTGGACCACAGCAAGTCTAAGTGAAGAGAATATAACTGTACTGGAAACAGGAAAAAGCAAATAGTCTGCTTTTCACAGGGAGCAAAGTTGTTACAAGATCAAGCAGATGTGAAGCCCCCAGATGTATGTTTAGGTGTAGAATTAGGAGTACAGGCGTAAGTCCTGTACTGCTTTATGAAGTTTTACAAAAAGTAACCTGTAGAACTTGCTTATGGAAAACTTAATTGAGGTCAGTAGGATTCAAAGAAGAGTTTGACCTTTGCTGTGATGAGGAGCACATTTTCAGTGCTAATATTGTCAACCTGTGAAGTCTGAGAAGAGATCCAAGTTGTTGTTTCCCTGTGGAGGAGTTAACTATAACTGGGCTTTGGAGATGAAAAAAGAATTTTGTTCCAAATTACTCCAAAGCTGCTGGGTTCCAGAGTTGCCTCTATAATGAGAAAGGATAGAGGACACAGTGAAACAGAGGTCCACTTTTAGGTGGCAATTCCTATGTTACTATGCAAATCATTATTTCGTTTTTGTAGACATAAATATTGATATGGGGCTTTTGTGGGTTCCTAATGATTTCTATTGTAGTGTTCATGTGTTTCTCTTCAATTGAGTACGTCATCTGCAGTGTAACTTGGCTGTATTTTCATGCTTGGCACTTGAATGTGACCCTGCAATTTTGTTAGAATATTTGAATAAATGCCTTGTTTTTTGGCTGAGTTTGCTCACCAACTGTTGCTGCAGTCAATGAAGTGTTGAGCTTTTCTGATAATAAAGCAATTGTTCATGTGCCTAACTATAGTTTTAACAGCCTAGCTCTGTATATTGAAACTTGGGGATATCATTTGCATCTAAAGAGACCCATTTTATCTGATGTCACTTATTAAAAAACAACTAAATGTCTCCATAGGATAGTATAAAAAGTCTGACAAAAGACAACAGCAAGGAAGAGAGCACCAGTTTGCGGTCGTGGAGGTGATGCCGTTGTGCAGAGTCATTAAATGTGTTTGAGAGCCACTCTTAAAAGCAGGCTTTCATGACTACAACATTCCCGCTGTGGTTTGTGGAGTTACATTTTTGCTGTGATGTCTCACGCAAGGATGTTAGGAATACCTATTCCTACATAGCAAGTTTAAAAAAAAAAACAAAACCAAAAAAACAGGAGGGGGGTGGGGAGGTGGGGGGAAATGAAAAACACACACAAAAAAGGAGGAGACCCTGGAGCAAGCGAACCCCTCTGCGTTCAGCAGCCTTCTAAGCAGCTTTCCTGTGGAAGCAGCCTGGTGGCTGAGGAATGCGGGGTCAGACAAGAGCCCAGTCACGGCGTATTCCCCGGCGGCTGCCCAGCATCGTGGCAGGCCGGCCCGCGTAATCGTTTCAGGCGGCCCGTGGAAAACCACCCTCTGGTTAAGTCTGCATCATGCTGTTCCACCAATGGAAAAAATTGAATGGGAGGAGGGTGTGTAGCCTGCAGACAAAAATACGTCCAGCCTTGCGCAGGATCCGTTTTTAGTTCCTAACGGCTGAGCGTTTTGCAGTGTTAGGCACAGTTTCCTGGCGTGCCCAGGGCAGGCAGAGTCCCTGTGTCTGCGTGTCCGTGTCCCCGTGTCAGAGCTGGAGTGGCCGGGAAGCCAGTGCCCTGGGGAAGGTAAGTGGGAGCGGAGGCTCGAGCCAGGAAGGGAGATGCTGGGGGAGAGCAGGCAGTCCTCCACTCTCCGGCTGCCAGCCAGACCTGAAGAACTGAAAGAAAAGTAGGGGAAGGCTTGGGAAGCCTCTGAAAGCAGAGGGCAGAGCAGGCGGCTGTAGCGCCAGGACTTGCAGCCCCCACACTGCCTCTGCTATTGCTGGCTGCACCCAAGATGAATGGTTTTCCTCCAGAAAACAGTTCTTGGTGGTCATCTGTCAAACTCAATTGCCTGAATTGCTAAATAAACTAGCACTAGGATCATTTTACGTCGGGGCTGGATTTTTTTTTTAAGGCAAAGTATGAGAAAGTATGTTTGAGAGTGCTACAGTTTCTGAAAGATTAAAGTGACTTTCCTAATACAACATGATTAATAATCTCCCCTGAATCTTTTCTTTTTTTAATTGTTCTGTCTACTCTGACTAATACTTAAAGTAACTTGCAATAAATCGTCAGTATACCCAAGCAAGAGTTATATATTTGTGAAAAGTTAGAGAAAAGTTTCTGTCAACACTAGTACTACCACTGAACTGGGATGATTTGGAAAACCAGAACTTCTGCATCTGTCAGAGGTAGGTCCTGCACAGGTTTTGATCTTCTTACGTAGATTTCTAATATTATGTAGATTTTTTAAAAACATAATTGTACGCAGATTGTGAAAATGCTATGTTCCGTGACACAGAAAAAATAAAAAAAAAATAAAGGAAATACCCAAGAAATGGAGAAGTGACTTCCCTCCCCACCCACTTCTTTTTTTTTTTAAGAGTGGGGTGATTAATTACTTGTGCAATGCAATCAAAGTTTGCTACTTTGTTTATACTTGTTGCTGATGTGGTCAAAGAGTTAATTTTGTACACTGGTGACTTCATACTTCATTCTGGAAATCGTCCCTTTCTTTCCCTTTAGGGTGGATGATTTGGTAACATTATACAATGTATAGCAAATGACTAGTTAGAGGGAAATGATGGAAATTTATTTTATCTGATCACTTTGAACAGGAAAGGGTATCCGCATACCATGAAAGAGAGGACTTTCTCTGAATAGAGCGCTCTGTAGCTGTGAAGCTGCAAAGCGAGTGTTTTAGTGGGGAAGCCTAATCCTCGGTGTACTCTTTTGTTCTTTTAATGTGTGAGCAACATGCTGGTGCTACAGGGGTGCAGGAAAGGAAGCCCTAAGCTATGTTAGTGCTGTAGGGCTCTTGGCATGCAAAAATCAAGATCTGCTTTTAATTTTCCAAGGGACTGTGTCTCAAGTTTACTATTGGTGTCTAACTCCTGGATCCTCTATCCTCTTCAGGAAGTCCCAGAGCTGAAGGTGGGAATACATTTACTTTGGAATCGACACCCTCAGGTGTTTATGAATGTGTAAACTGAGAAGTAGAAAGGACTGTGCCAAATGCAGTGTGGTTTCCCCCTCCCGCTTGTGGAGTGGGCTGTGTAATAGATGGCAGGCAGGGAGTTCTGCGGCAGTCCCAGCCCCTGTCCCTTAGCTGGAAACATCATGTCCTACCAGTTGCTACTTGAAGTTTTTCTCTGGTGTGAAGGGTTAAGAGGGTTGATCCAATAGACTTGGAAGGTGTTACACCAAAAAGGGTCTTTCGGGGCAGAATGTGTTAATGTTCCTGCCTGGGATTGCTTCTCCTTGCTGCTTTGCTTCTCCTTCTGGTAGAGTCTGCAAGGCTGCTTGGGGTATGATGTTGTAAGCTTGGTCCTACCCAAAAAATAACCTTTCTCCTACCCTCTCCAAAGCTGATATTTTGGCACCTACAGTTTTGGGTGGGTACGTGTGAGAGAATATCCCCGTAGCTGCCTACTATGTGTGTATTTAAGAGCATGAGGTGGTTGCTACTGAAGCAGACAAGAGAGAAGGGCAGATGTTCCTAGGCAGGATTTGGGAATCCCAGTTTGACCCAAAGGCCCCAGTCTCACCTCCTGTTGTTATCATGAGTAAGAGGCCTCAGACGAGTTTGTCTAAGCTCAGGCAGGAAGTCTGTAGACCTGAGCTCAGTCTCCGAAGTATTGTTACTCCGCAGCCCAGGGTGGGCAGCGAGGCTGGAGCAGAGTGTCACCTGCTTGGACCATCTTGGCTTCTTTCACTTGTACCATACTGAGGCCACAGGCCTTGAAATCCCTGAAAAGCACTGCGTTAATCTGCATCAGGACTTGCCACTGTGCTTACCATCAGAGCAGGTGGAGAAGAAAAGACCTTTCAGATCACTGAGTTCATTTCCCCTTCAAGGGCAGGAAATAGACCCTTTGACATATCAACTCTTTAACTACTGCAGCTACTGCATTAAGCCAAGAAGTGAGCTGACATTCCTGGTGGTTTTTTTTTTTTCTAACAAGCTTAATGGCTTTTATTTAAATGGATGTGCACTTTAGCCATTGTGTATAAATTCAATAACATTTACAAATGGTTAAATTTGGTTTTCCTGCCAAAGAAAAGTAAGTCCCCAGAGATGCAGATTGTATCAGCATTGGTGTAATATGATAAAGATCTTCAGGCTTGACTCAACCTTCCATATTGCTCTAACTTGAAAGCTATAAAGCATAATTTGATTAAGCTGCCAATGTCTTGAACCCAGAAGAATGGGTTGAGTAAAAGAAGGAATCATGTCCCAGGTACAGGATGTGTAATTCTGATGTGATATATCTGTGATGCAGTGTAGACCTGTTGGGATTAAGGAACCAGAAAGGGAGATTGTCCTCTTCTTGCTTAAACTGTGAAAGTAGAAGTCTATGTGCAATGTAGCATGAAGAGTAGTGTCTGAGATCGTAACGACTACTTACGTTTAATGAGAAAAACTATAGGTTTTAATTTGAGTTACCAAACAGTTCCTAATACAGAAGGCTATGACTCTAAAGAGATTAATGAGTGAGTGAGGAATTCTGGCTTCAAACTGGATTTTCAAAGCAAAATAGTCTTATTTTTTTTAAAGAAAGACATACTTGTGGTGTTTTGGCTATTCATTCTTTGAATATGGTGGTATATAATGCAGAATATCCTGCCAAGAGTACCATGGTATAATTATTATGGTATATTTTTGTAATAGGAATGTGATTGAGATTGCAGGAATAAGAAATCTGCTTCTGATTTGTGGAAGCATGTGACCAAAGTGCGTAGTTCTAAAAAATACAGTAAATTGTTTCCAGTAAGAAACTTCACATTTAATCCAGCTACAGTGTTTTGCTAACCTGCATCCCTCATTAATTTCACGTATTACTCCATACACAGCCATGCAGGAACAGGAGGGCAGGTTCACATTCTAGCATTCTGTATTACTTTCATATTAAAAAGCAAAGTAGGTTAGAAGTTAATTAAGACTTCAAACCTGTAATTCTGTATCCCTGTAAGAATTCACAGAGCTCATTGATTCTTTGCAAAACTTACGAACATGTTAGTATCTGAAATACAGTTATATTCAATTTCTAAGACTTTATAAGCCACTTAAAGTGGCCAGCTTTTTAACCATTACGTGAAAGAGAATGTAAAAGTAGTTGGAAAGAAAAAATAGAATGTTCTTGGTCAATTAAAAAAACCAGAACAACTACAAAAAAGCTTTTCCTGATGTAAAAAAACCACTGAAGTAGTTGCCATACATCAAAGCCTGCAACATTTCTAATTAGATCTGCCAATACAAGAAAACAAGTTGATAATTTCTTATGAATGAGGGGGCTTTCTGTTTCCTTTTTCATTGGTCTGAAATACTTTTGGATTCTCCATTATCCCAGCTCCACTAATCCTGATTACAGTCTCCTGTGGTGCACTTACGAACCTTGCAGTCAGAGCAGCTGCCTGTGAAAAGACCCTGGCGCTGCATTTTCTCCTCGCCATGCCTCCCCACTCCACCATGTGAGTCTGGAGGTGGCCATTGCAGTCCCACTCTGCTGTTGGGAGAGCTTACCTGCCATTGTGGAAATATGGTTTTCAAACGCAGCAGAAAGCACACGTGACTCTCTCCTTTTGCTTCATTACTAGACACTATTTGATGGAACTCTGCCCTTTGCATATAAAGGCCCTTTGTATAAGTATTTGTATCACCACAAAGCGAGTTGAAGCTCTGCCTTTTTTTGGCAGACATTTATATCATGTAGATGGCTGTGAGGGACTGTCCCCAGTGGCAGGTACTTGAGAATTGGTCCAGTGCCCTCTTGAAACGTACCGCATCATTGCAGGTAACAATCCTTCTGTTGATGAAAGTCTGAAGAGGTTGTGACATGTGGTTGCTGCTTAACCTACAAGTAGAAATAAAATACTTGGTTAGCTTATTTCTTTCTTGCATAATATTTTGTCCTTTCTCAAGGAATATTTTGTCCTTTCTCAAGTTTAAAAAGTTTAAACTGTGTCCTGACATGTCGTCATAACGAATTGAAAAGATGTAGGCTCTTAATTTTTTAGGGGTGACGCAGCTAGCTCCAGCTCTTGCCTAATTTCTAGCTCTTAACCTAGCTCTTCTTTTAAAAGCCTTTTTCATATTAAAGACAAGAGGTTTTAAATTTAAGCTTTTCTGATGTGCACAAAGAGTTATTGTTCCTGGTAACGCTGAAGACTCTCATGAGTTCCCGCATTTCTTAATGTGTCCTCACTCAGTGGTGCTAGTTTGATGGGATGATGTTATCCTTATCTGGACCAATCCATACTGCTCTTTTTTTTTTTGTTGTTGTTTTTGCTATTTTTGCACTGATGCCATGTTTAGCGAAGTGAGAATCCACTTCCCTGTTCCTCATCAGTAGATTTTTGGGGAAGCTTCAACAGGGATTAAATGGTTTGTAGATCACTTATTATTCATCTACCAGTGAAAGTTTGTCACTGGCCGTGCAGAGGAATGAAGGCATCAAAATACACCAGAGAGGCAGCTTTGGTGCATGTGTTCATGTCTTATCATGGTAACTACTTGATCCAGGCTCGAAGCTTAACATTGCTTGGGCTGACGTCAGCTGAGCTCTTTAAACATCCTGGGTGGTGATATTGCCATGACTGGGACTGATAATCTGCTGAACTTCCCTAGGAAGATGCTACCACGTTCTCTTGCCTTTTTGTAACTGGTGTACGGCCACTGTCCGATGCTGGCTGTGGAGCATTCAGTCTACTTACAGCTCTATGCTCACCTCCTGTCAGTCTGGAGCTTGCCATTTTCTGACCTGTAGATTTAGAGAGTCTCGGCCAGGTTAGTGTGACTGTACTGGAAGCAGATGGCTGATGGTAGCGAAATCATGTTTGGTGTGTGTTCCTGCTGAGGCAGATGAGACTGGCGCAGGAGCCTGTCTCCCTTGACTCAGGTCTCCCGCTAATTCATAATATAGTAATTTCTTTTTTAAATACTCGGCTATTATTGTTTTGGTTCAGTTTTGCTCACAATACAGTTAGCAAGTCAAGCTTTTTAAACCTTTATTTTCAGAGATTAAGACTGAGGAGTAAAGCACCCTTGCAACTGCAGAGCACTACTCATATGTGTGCTCACTTCAATCTTAAGAAAGGCATTTTCCCCTCTGGCATTCATAAAGCAGCCTAGCTGCAGTGGTATTAATGAGGGAATAGAGGTGGCAGGCGCTTCTCTGGAATGGCTCCTGAGCTTGTGTGTTTGTTTTCCAGAGCCAAAAACGTCTAGGGGAACTTTATGTGGAAAAGCCCCAAGGTGGGAAATGCATTTTTAGCTCTGGGGTTATGATTTGCGTTAATTATTGGGTGTGGTGGGGATGGTGGGGTTCCTGGATTAGTATGTTTGCATAGCTGTGTTTTTTGAATGTGTCAAGGGGGAACCAGGGCGAGGATTAAAAACTTCTTTTTTTAGGGAATGTGGGTATAATTGAAAGTAAATAAACTCTTAATAGTCATCTTCAGGTGCAGTGAGCTGCTTTCTAAATATATGGGTTATAATTGCAGAAAATATTCAGAAGAGCTGGTTTTGCACACCAGAAGTATTCATCCTTCTGCATAGGAAGAGAGAAAAGCATGCTGTCTTCTGTGGTGGTAGGTTGCTGTGAGAAATAGAGGGGAAGCTGAACTCTGTCCCCTGCACTGTAATTTCCAGTGCTTCCACAGTTCAAATAGTGTAAAATATGTGAGTGTTTGGAGTGAGCAGAGCCAGAGTTTGTCCACAACCACCCCCATACCCCAGTGTCATGCTGACTTTGGGCACAAGCTGACTTGCTCTGCTTCTCATACCAACACCCGCTTCCCCCCTTCACCCCACTTGTCATTAGCAGAAAGAAAATCGCTCCACACAAATGTGAGGCAAAAGAAAGGCTTCACAGGTGATTTTCAGGGTGACAGACTTTGTGCAGCCTAGCAGATGCCCCGATTGGTTATCGCCATGTGCACGAATGTTTAGCCTGCCGCAGCTTTCTGGACAGCCAGGATGCTGAGAAAAATCCCTCAGGGCTATTTCTATGGGATTTATTGACTGTTCTGTTGTACTGCTGACTGATTCCTGCACAGAGTGAGGCACTGTTTTGTAGACATTGTACCCTGAGATATATTTATTTGTTCACCCATTATGTGACCTGTGTATTGGATCAGACACGTACAATGGACCCTGTAGCAGCAGCTCGAGCCTTGACGAATTGAATGTCTATCTTCTGAGGTTCGTGGCAGCAGCTTGCTCGCTACCCACTCTGTTAAAAGGATTACCTAACCATTGCACAATCGCTATGGAGACCAGATGGTCTTTTTGCCTGTTTCTTTAGACAAATTGTGTTCAGTGTTTCCTTATGAATAGATATAAACCCTTTAAAACCCCCTTGTTGAATGTACTTTCTGCTCCCAGATGAAGAATTCTGAATGTAAACTCATTGCTCGTTTGTGGTCTGCCCCTCCTGGATCGAGGAAGGCAGTTTTGCAGGGGGTTCACAATTTGTTCAGCAGCTTGTAGCTCAGGAATTTTATATGTTGTCTTCTGTTTACCTTGAAAGTCTTTCGTTCAATCCATGTTGCATATGACATTTAAAAAACTGTTTACATTTAGCAGCATAGGCAAATTGAACCTGCAGGACAAAGGTGTCCTAAATAGCAACATTCCAAATTGTTAGAGAGAATAAGCAAGTTAAAAAGATTTTTTTTTTTTTTGACCCATATGTAAGATGAAATTTCTGTGGCTTACCTGTTTTATCAAATATCTTTGTGATAACAGCCATGTATTTGTGTTTGTAGGCTTGCAGCATCTCTAGCATGATCCAAAAGGGAAAATTTTTTCTAAGTCATTAATTTGCCAACCTTTTTCTAGGCTTCCTGTTGAGACTGTTTTTAGTTTTAATTTGCAACCTTTACCTTTGTTTTCGATAAGGTTAGCAAAATACATAAGATACCAGTGAATTCCTTTAAGTATCTTCAAGGTTCTTATGCAGTAAATAGCCACAAAACAAGTCAAAAGGAGCAAAATTCTGCCTTTTCAAATCAAGTAGTTATTCAATTGAAAATTACAAACAGTAATCACTAAATTTATGCAGAAAAAAATATTTTTTGGGTGGTGTTGTATTAAGAATGGTTTCTTGCTAAAACGTATGTTCTAAAGCTGAGCCCAAGATCTTCTACAGCTTCTTTTCTACTGAGTGTTTCAATCCCTAAACTGCTGTTGTGTTCTGTGAGATTCAGCTTCTGTCCTTTTGTTTTGAGTTGTGGTCTTTGTGTGCCAAGCAAAGAGCCAATACATTCAGATGGTCAGGAAGAACTTGGGTCTTGTTACCTTGGTTGTGTGCAGTGCTTGGTGCTGCCTTTTTCATGTTTTACAGGCAGGTTAGCTTTAAATCAGAACAAACCTAAAGAGGGAGGTTGCTGGGTGGTTGGTGGAATGAATTGTGCAGTGGCCTTTTACTGCAGGGGTCATAGTTGGAATCCAGGCATGGGGAAGGATAAACAGATGCTGCAGGACATTGCTCTGATCGTTTTGGTCCACATTGTGATGAATCATTGCACAATCCTGCCTTCTGTAATTGTCTTCCAAAAAGAAAACTCAAGGAGGCTCAAAGTTTGCCCTAACTTGTCAGTAAGAGGAGAGGACAGAATTAGAAAATGAAACTTACTCAAACCGTGACTTAATTGTATTAATTCAATGTCAATTGTTTATAAAAATGTATATCTGAAGTCCAGGAATCCCCTTAACCAGACCTTTCTTCTCCATTTGTAACTTCTGTCTGATTTTTTTTTTTAATTAATTTTGCTTACAGCTGAAGTGTAAGTTCTATTTGATTGAAAGCTCTTTTTTGTCTTATTGGTGTTTTCTAGGAAGGCTGCATGGAACTTCATCCTGGTTTTGGCAAGTGTAGTGTCTGACCACGAAGACAATGCAGAGCATGCTGACTGCTAGCTGTGCCTGTGCTTAAGAACGATCCTACAGGTTGCTCTTGTTCTATATTATGCTTTTCATCTAGAAGTGCTAAAGGCTAGAATTAGGGATGTTAAAATATATCTAGAAGATAAGAATGTACTTTCACAATGGCTTATTTTGACAAAATTTTAATGAGGCTGCAGTGTATTCTCCTAAGATTGATAGTCTGAGATCTGATGTGCAAAGAAGCATAGTGCCGATGGAAAAAGCGCTTTGATATCATTTCTGTAAATTACAAACTATGGAGATTCACTCCAAGCAACAAAAAGAACAGATCGATCTTTTTTACTTTGAGGTACGCTTTAGGTAGGTTCAAAATCTGCAGTTACCTCACTGGAGCAAGTTGACTGCTCCTATGTGTGCTACTCACTGTGAATTCAGTAAAAAGCTGAAGAGTGTTAAACTAAGTGAACTATCGAACTGTACCATGCTGAATGAACATAATGTAGTTTTGTGCTGTAATAGAAGATGAGGCTATTTCCTAACCAAGTTTTTTTTGTTTGTTTTTTTTGGCATGGGTTTGTTTTTCCTTTCCCCTGGATTGACTCCATTTAAACACAAAGTTGGGGTTTGCTGAACAGTTTATTGAGGCAACACTTGGTTGCACAGAAACCAGTCAAGCTGAAACTGTAGTGGGCTTGTCTCCTGGCGAAAGGGATTTCTCTGCAAGTACAGTTCACTTTACATCTAAGTTATGATTATCTTGCTGTCTCCCTTTCATTATGCCATTGTTCTTGAGAGCCAGAAATTTTGTAAGTTATAAGAAAAGGATGTTGCCAAGGGTGTGGGCGGAGAAAGGTGTTGACATGATTTCAATGGAGTTAGATTCCAGCTTTATAACAGAGGGGTAATGAACCATAGAGAGAATAGACTTTCCTAGCCTGCCCCTAAAATAAGCTCAGTTATGAATTTAATGTTGTAAATGGCTATTTAATGGCTTTTTATCAAACAATTGTTTCATACCATTTTTTAAAAAGGCACTTTCCTGTGAAGAGAGTAAAAATGGTCTGTTACTTTTCACTTTGTCTTCTAGCCATTTTTTCTAATGAAACTCTTCTTAATTTAGTGGAAAAATGGGGAATTCGGAAAGCCAATACAGTCTTCAGGGATCAAAAAATCATACTGCTGCTACAGCTGGTGCCAAGCAAAAGCCTTGCTCTCTGAAAATTCGCAGCATTCATGCTAAAGACGAAAAGACTTGGTCCGTGCATGGATGGGGACATACCAGTAGCGGCTCAAACTACAAGTCAAGGTCTCTTGCCAGAAGCTGCCTTTCTCACTTCAAGAGTAGTCAGCCTTATTCATCTAGACTTGGTGAGACTGTGGTGAGGGTCTCTAAAAGCAATGTCCCATGCCAAACATAGGACAAACACCTTCAGGGGACTACTGCCAAGGAAATAACCCAGTGGTTTTGCCCGAGAACGGTTTCCACTATATTGGCCTTCAAGCTGGAAATAATCATGCTGCCTCTCGAGAATGCAATGGACACGTTTTAAATTGCTATGGAAAGAATGAGAGTCTTGCATCAACCTCCCCATCAGAGGACAGAAGGAGTCCAAAAGTTCTCATTAAAACACTGGGGAAGTTGGATGGTTGCTTGAGGGTTGAGTTCCCAATAGCAGCAACAGCAAGATACCAACCGAGGAGTCCAGTGGACCAGTCCAGTTGCTGAGATATTCACCTGCCTTGGAATCTAAGCCAAATAACCTGCTCGATGTCCGGAGAAACTCCAGCGCAGACTGTTCTTCAAGCCATCGTCTGTCACCTACTGATTCAAGGCTTCGTTCTAGCAAAGGAAGCTCGCTCAGCTCTGAGTCTTCATGGTATGACTCTCTCTGGGGAAATGCTGGGGATATCAATGAGTTGGATGGTCCATATTTGACCAGGAAGCACTCCAGATACCAGCATTCATGCCAGTTTCCCAGCAAGCGACAAGAAGTCCTTCAACCAAAGTTCATCTCTTTCCTCACTCCGAGATCTCTATAAGGATACAAATTTGGAGATCACTCCTCCACCTGGGATCAGGCTGTCTGATGAGTATATTAATACTCATGGTGGCCTAAGCAACCGTGTCTCGTTTGCCTCAGACATTGATGTTCCCTCCAGGGTAGAGCAGAGAAGCCCTGCGCATTACTCCTCCTATCACGCTCCCATGCAGAAAGTCCAAGCCCCTCAGCGAGGATGCAGCCAAGAAGGATACATTAAAAAACCGAATGCGACGCATCAGTGACTGGACGGGAAGTCTCTCGAGGAAGAAAAGGAAGCTGCAGGTATGTACAAACCCCAGACTAAGTGCCTGAAAGTGGTTTGTAGATTGCTCTTATAATGTAGCAATTGCAATGTTTTGTCTTTCTCACAGGATAAGTACATGCTAATCTCATTTACTAATTGTGAAATTCTGAGCCAGTATTGATCCTTTGAGCGTCGGAAGTGCCCAGCAGTAAGAAGAAGATGGATGTTTGTGTTTGAAAATTTTCTCTTCCCTATTTTTGTAACCTTCTTAGCTAACTCCGTCTCTGCAGCCTAATCTGTTGGTGAATTAGCTTTTGAAATCATTGCACTATCTAAAAAGTGACTGGAGTTTTTAAGCTCTTTTATTTTCAATTGTGAAAATATAACTAGATATATCATACATCTGTTATGAATCAGAATACATTATCTACAAGAGTGTGGGGAGGAGCAGTAGAAGACGAATGTTATAAATATCCTTTGCCAGGTATTTCCTATTGTATTGTTGTCTTCACCCCTCACTTTGGTTTCCTGTTGGTCCATCTCTAGCAAGGCAAGCAACTGTATAGAGTATTTGGACCAGAGCTGCTGGTTCTGCCTTCACCTTCTCTGAGGCATTACACAAAACAGTCCTCCTCCTTCCTGTGTATCAGCTTAGTTCACAAGATGGAAAAGCTTGAGTCCCCATCTGGCTTGCAGGAGATGGTGGTGTGAAGAAGGAGATGGGAGGAGGGCAAGAAGGAGGGAAAGGATGTTTCTTTAGAAGAATTTAGAAGGCTAATCCCATTAATAAGAATTTAAGATGCCTGTGGTCAGGAATGAAATTCTCATCTCTAGCTGTAGGCTCCAGAATTGGCTGTTTAAATGCCTGGCTCTGCCTGGACTTCTGCACGTGAGTTCACAAGCTGAAATGGAGGACACAGATTGGTTTTGGTGCTGATTCGGATTTTTTTTTTTTTTTTAGTTTAATCCTCCCTAGTGTTTCACATACAGGAATAGTCACTGTGCCTCCCGAAATGAAGGATCTGCTCCCTTTCAGCAACGCTGGGGTGCTGGCCACTTCAGAATTCAAGTGGAGAGTGAAAGTAACACCTACTTCTGCAACTTGGGCAGCAGCTAAGCAGTAGATCATAACACACGCTTTGGGTGGTGTGTAGAGCAAAAAACTGTCTCCCATGTTGGAAATTCAAATGTATTGTGCTTAACAGGTGTCTGTCATTGCAGTGTAAAACTCTGACAGACTCTTAGGCTCAGAAATGAGGTCAGCATAAGGTTTACCAGCACAAATCCTAGGTAAGGCTTAGAGAACTGAAAGAATGAAAATGAAAGCTGTTTATTTGTGTTACTTCTTTTTTTGAGGTGGTGCTCGTGTATTTTAGCAGATGCTGTCTTTTCACCTTCTTACTCAGCTGTGAAAGAGAAGGCAGAAAAACCAGAATCAGTGAAGATCCTGAGTGCCTTGGGCCAGGATTCTTCACTTCTTTCAACATCTGTAGCTGTTCTGGATTTTACAGCCAGGCTTTACATACGATCTCTGCATCCCAGGCCTTTGCCATGTATTACTTAGTTATGACATTTTCAGAATGGTATTTGTGGTGCACGATTCATAGCTGTTTTGAATTCTGTGCAGTGAACTGACTTCAGACACAGCAAGGAAATTTAGCTGGCAAGATTGCATCAAACTTGAATCTGATTCTGGTAGAAGGAAATCAGCCCTAGCTCCAAAAATGGTGTTTTCTTAGAAAAAGGCAGGGGAAATAGTTAGTCATTGATTTTTATCAGACAAGTATTCAGCGACAGGAAGGATAAAAAGGGTGGCGAATGCTTTATGATTTTACCTTCCTCGCGAGGCTTGGTCAGCTCCTTTCTGCCTTGCATACTTTGAGTAACCTGCTGTCTCTTCTGGGGGTTGCTGCGTTGGTAATGATTATACTCTCACTAGGTCCTTTGGCTTAAAAGTGCGGAAGTACCATGCACGGTTGTGATCTGTCAGATGGTTAGCTCCCGTTTGTGGGGCTGTTCATCATGGCAATGTAGCCTCTATGCTTTGCTCTGAACATCGTGTCCTCTCCTCAGTACGTTACTAATAACTGACTCTGAGTCACTTGGGCTGAACGTAGGTGAAAGCTGGAATATTTCCCTATAAGTAGGCCTAAGCAGCGGTGCTGGCTGGCTGGGTAGGTCCCTCCAGCTGCCCTAGTGAAAACAAGCCAGCAAAGCCTTCTGCTTCATGGGGGTGCAGGACCATGAGGCACAGTTTTGGGATACTGAGGCCAGTCGCTTGCTGCTAGACAGGCGGTGGAGTTTAAACCCCTTCATGAGAAAAGTGCAGCTTAAAATCAGGCGGGCTTTTCCCCATCGTGAAGGCTGTTTCCAAACCTTCTTACTCTGATGCTAGCTAATTTGCAGTTTGTTCTGATGTCAGTATTGTTTGCTATGTTAGATGTTCTTCCCTATTATTTAATCTATTAGGATTTATTTAAAGGGAGAAACATATCCTTTCTCGACCCACATTTGTTGGGGCTATGCAGGCGCTCTTTAGTCTCCTGTCTTAAGATAGGAAGTCTGTTCTGTTTTTTCATGCTGGCACCCTTCCTTTGCACCTGTTTTAAGTCATCCATGAGCAGATTTGGATATGGGATGTTTCAGAGGAGCCCTTGGTTCTGCCCTGTTCAGTGACTTGGAAGATTTGTTATGTCTGACTTGATCTGATATATCCTGGAATGGGTTTGCCTTTCTAATAGTGGTCTCATGTCAAGAGTTGCAGTCGTTCTGTGCTGTGACACAGCTTTCGTTGCACTAGGGTGTCCTGGTGCGTTCCCTTGATGCATCACTGGTACTCTGCTGCATGGCGTGTGCTCATTTAGCTTAATCCTTGCTGAACCAGCATTGGGGAGATGCTGTACCACAATATACTATGTGTGAGTAGCACAGTATGTGTGATGCATGTGAGACATGTGGACAGAGTTTCAGCAGACTTGTTGCACAGTCAGCCACTGCTAAAGATGGTGGTGTAAACTCAGTGTGCAACTGTTTAACCTGGAGAAAATGAGCAAACACTGTGTAAAATGAAAATCCAGCCACCAGAAACAGCTGCTGCAGATAGGTTCTTCGACGAGGTAAATGGCCCCTTTATGTGAATAATTTCTGCAATTTCCTGACTTTATAAGCCTGAGCCCTGAAGTGTGGCATAAAGAGAATTTAAAAGAAAAGTGTATTGAGACAACCTCTTTATTTGGCTTGAAAACTGGTATTAAGTTCTACTTTTACCTTGGGTTCTAATGAATTTAGCAGGTTGCATTGTTTCCTTTCTTTACAGATAATAATTAAATGTGTCACTTTGTCTAATTAATATCTTAGTTAGCTACTTTGTCTCTTGTATTATCTGTAACTATTCCAGGGTATATCTCAGACATTGAGAGATCTGCTTGAATGCAGTTGAGCAGAAGTAGTGGTAGTTTTCTATCATCGCTAGAGGAAACTGAGAGAAAATGAGCAGAAAGTCACCAGGCAGGAAAATCACCACCAGCAGCAATTTGGGTCAGACCTTTTCAGCGGTGACCAGATACTGTTACAGTGACAGCCTTCCTGAGGACCAGCAGAGACTGTGTGACTCTGCCAATCCTGCTCTTTAAAAAAAAGCAAAATACAAGTGATGTTTTCATGGTGAAGTGTATATATTAATTTTGGATTCTGTGTCTACTCTTGTACTTCCTCATTTCTACCCTCTCGGTGTGCGTGGAGAAAACATAAGATGTTAGTGGCTGTTTGTAGGCAGGTTGTATCCCACCCTTTTCATTAATGCTTGTTGTTCCAGTAGTGGCCCTTCACAACAGACACCTATGTATGTGTCTCATGTTTTTTTTCCTTACTAGTGCTTTGGGACCGAAAGAAACACATATTCTTAATAAACTGTGTATTAATGTTTTCTAGAGGACACTGGCAGTTCCTGGAGAATAGTCAAATGATTAAAATACAGGATTTTGGCACACATGTGCAGTGACAGTAACTAAAAAGAGGGTGGAGAAAGCTTCCAGTTTCCTGCTGAACTGCAGATGGCTGGCGCAGTTGTATGATCCATGTTGTATGGTCGCTTTGTAGGCATAAACACATTACACGTGTGAGTATTTCCCTACCTCCCCCCAATTTCCCTCCCTTTACCATATAAAACCCAAAACTGTTGATGTTTAAGAAGTTACTTTTGGAGAATGCTGATTAACACTCTGCAGTAAGATTTGAGGAAGGTGCTCCATTACCAGGAGAATTGGGTCCTTGTCACCTGACACGGTGAACTGAAAAGCCAGACTCAAACTTCAGTGTACCGTCAGAGAACATCGGTTACAGTTCAAGTTGGCTTTTGCGAGGCTGTGACCAGCAGTGTCCTGCTGCTTCAGAAGTGCCATGTCTGGAGATGCCTGGGAGGGCATACGATCCCACTGTTGCTTTTGGCTGCGTGCTGGAGGTCGTGATGCTATCAAAACACAGCACAGCTCTTCCGCTGCAGTTTTGAAGAGCATCAAGGAGGAAGCAAAGGGACAAAAAAGTAGTTGCTCTCAAAGCTGCTGGTGAGAGCAGCTCACAGGAGGCGAAGGCTTATTTACTTTATTCATGTACAGAAGCCTATGAGCAAATAAATGCTTTTAGAGAGGCAATCTAAACTTGAAAGTATAATAGCTTTATTATTTCTGAGGGTAATAGCTGCACTTCTTGAGTTGTTTATTGCCATCTCTTCCTTCACACTTCTGCTGAAAAAGGCAGCAGTTTTTTTGTGTTGTGTGTTCTTAAATCTTGGTTGCTTTTTAATAGCATCAGCAACACTTGAGTTGGGAGGACAATAACTGACTTCTTAAGATGTACGGCATGGTTCTCGACAGTGAAATTAGTCTAAGGAGCTCTATCTTGGGTAGTAAAAAAATCCCTGTCCATCATTGCAGCCTGGGAGAGTTGGGAACAGCCAGCACATTACTGGGAAAAGGCCCAATCTGCTAACAAAGTCGTGCATCAACAAGCAGTGGCAAGCAATGGGCCTATGTTAGCATCCATGTCACAAGGCAAGGTTGAAGTCATACCATCAGGCCTGAGTATTTCAAATGAAATTGGCCAGCCCTCTCAATACAAGGGATGAAGTTACACAATGCAGTTAGAAGAAAAGTCCATTGGTGCTTGGTGTGATAGTCAAGCTCCTGGGGGGTTTCAAGCAAGTCAGAAAACACACACCTCTGCAGTCTGGAAACTGGATTTGTGCCAGTCAGCAAGTGTGTCTTTCTTCTTTTAAATCACATCTTCTGTTAGATTAGATTTTTGTCAATTGGTCAATACTAACAAGCTTAAAATATTCTCGACTTTTGACCTTTTTTTGTGTTGGTTAAGCACAGTTTATATGACAAATATAAAGCAGAGGCAAAATCACTGTGGCTGTGCTGAAGCTAAATGTAGCTGCCTCACACAAATGGGGTGTTACCAAAGTATTGAAAACCCTGCAATAATAAAGAACACTGTTCCTGCTTGTACTTGAACAGGCATGGTGCCTGGGTTTCAGCTGGAGAGTATAGTTGTCTCCTGGAGTCCCTCAGGTTTTAGCAAGTAGAAACCCCAGTAGTTACTAGTGAATTTGAAGATTACTTGCAGGTGTCTGAGTTACCTAAAGCTTGCTTAGGGGTTTGGGTGTAATGGGGTTCTGCGGAGAAAACTGTGAGTGGTGGCATTGACGGTGTCAGTGGCTGCCAAGGCAAAGCCTATGATGTAATGGTGAAAAGAAGTGGCCTTTGCTGAAGGAGCTGGCCATGGCTAAACATGAAACAAATCTAAATGCCAGCTGAAGTGTGTCTTTTCACTGTAGCTCTGGTGACTGTTTTCTGATAAACTCCTTTTTTGAACAGGAGCCAAAGTGTAAAGATGGGAGTGAATACTTTGACAGCAGAATGGACAACTTTACTACGGACATGCTGACACCATCACAGCTGTCCACTTTAATGTGGTCACCCGGCTCCAGCCACGTCTTGTCCCAGAGAAGTGAGTCTGCCAATGCAGTCAGCAGTGATGCCCTGAGGCAGAACATATATGAAAACTTCATGCGGGAGCTGGAGATGAGCAGAACGAACCTGGAGAACACTGAGACCTCCTCGGAAACAGAGGACTCCAGCGGCGAGTCGCTCAGCAGCTTGGAGCAGCTGGATTTGTTGTATGAGAAAGAGCAAGGAGTGGTGCGCAAGGCAGGGTGGCTGTTCTTTAAACCCCTGGTAACCCTGCAGAAGGAGAAGAAGCTGGAGCTGGTCACACGACGGAAGTGGAAGCAGTACTGGGTCACACTCAAAGGTAAAGCATCATGTTGCGCCTTTGGCTTGGCAGCAGCAGTTGTTTCCGTCGTGTCTCAATAACTCTTCATGCATGCTGGTTTCTGTTAGCAGGTTTAGGGGGATCAGAAATTCATGCCTAACTTTACATGGTCTACCGACATGCTTAAAGTGGAGCATGTGCCTAAGCAGCACTCTGAATCGAGGTGGTGCTCATGTCTTTGGCATTGCTCATACAGCCTTGCATTTCATACCATAGTGGGAATTGTCTGACTTCCCAGTTTCTGTACTTACGCAGAAATGGGGGTTTAGAAGATGCTTTTGGATGTTTGGAGGTTAAAGACCAAATTGAACCAAAAATGAGAAAGTACAGAAGTTACACCTCTGTCTCGGAGTCAAACTTTAAGGGTCAGGAGAAGTCCCTGGTGCTCAGTTTCTTTCACAGGTGCACAGTTCCTTGGGCTCCGCTATGAGGTTTACTTAAAGTTGGGGTAAGTTAGTGTAGAAGTGTGCAGTTTATTTCCAATGCTTCAGGTGGCAACATACCAAACAGGTGTATTCCCTGTAAATGCCAGAGTATTTACACAGAAAAGCTTGTGTTTCAGGGCAGGGCCCCTCACTTCAAGAAGGATGTTGAGGTGCTTGAGCAAGTCCAGAGAAGGGCAACAAAGCTGGTGAAGGATCTGGAGAGCAAGTCTTATGAGGAGTGGCTGAGGGGTTGTTTAGTCTGGAGAAGAGGAAGCTCAGAGGAGACCTTATCACCCTCTACAACTACCTGAAAGGAGGTTGTAGAGAGGTGGGGGTTGGTCTCTTCTCCCATATAACAAGTGACACGACAAGAGGAAATGGCCTTAAGTTGTGCCAGGGGAGATCTAGGTTAGATATCAGGAAAAATTTCTTTACAGAGAGGGTTGTGAAACATTGGAACAGGCTGCCCAGGGCGGTGGTGGAGTTCCATCCCTGGAAGTGCTTAAAAGACATGTAGATGTGGCACTGAGGGACGTGGTTTAGGAACCCTGGCAGTGCAGGGTGAACAGTTGGACTCGATAATCTTAAAGGTTTCTTCCAATCATATAATTCTGTGACCCTGTGAAGCAGCAGCAGCAGGGGAAGCCCTGCAGTGCCTGAGGCTTGGCTGCCATGGACCGCTCCCAAGGCTCGCCCAGTCTCCTTCCTTTCCCTGGATGGTCTTTCACCTTTCCTGCTCCCCACAACACCAACCTCTTCTGGCTTTTGGCATGCCCACCTTCCCAACTTTCCCCCGCTGCTCCTGCTGTGAAGCAGCCCCGAGGGAAGTCAATCCACTTACGGGGGCTGCTGCTAGTGGGCTGGGGTGTGATTGCTGTGCTCAGCGCTGTGTTTGCAGTGCGTATTGATGGCTCAGAGTAATCGAGCAGGTAGGTGCGCTGCAAAAAACCTGTGGGTGTCACGAAGTTTGAGAAAGAAAATAACATCTATTGTGGGGAGGAAGAGGAATTTAATGGGTGAGTTCCTAAGCTTTCTTTTTTTTTGAATTGCATCCGAAGGATTTGCCTTTCAGTAAATACAATGCTAAGTTAATGAGTAAGGAAATGATCAAGCTTAATAATTTCCTAGTGTATCTGGGTCTGGAGGAGAGAAAATAACAACTTTCCCACAGGTTGCCCTTTTCAAAATTCTGCATGGGTATAGGCCTGGAGAAAAATGAACAGCAAACAGCAAGTGCTGGAAATGTTGTCCTTGATGAGGACAAGCGCTGATTTAAAAGAAGCAAACTCACAAGAATGTAGCAATTCTGCCTCATAATTCAGAGAACTGTTATCAAGGGATCAAAATGTAGGCAGTCTTAACAGTTTAAATCACTTACACTGATCATCAGATAGCATGATTCATGCTTACAAGCGGTGTATACAAAGGGAAAAGCAGTATCTCACTTCCACCCTCTTATTGAATGTGTTTGTGTTATGGAGTATGAATGTAAGTTTGATCTGCCTCTTTTAAGACTGAAGTAGTTTGTAAACAATCTATCAAAACTCTAAACTGAAGTATATTATATACAAGTAGTTTGTGCGTTTCTGGGATAATGAAGCTCTAGGAAGGAATTTAGGTGCTTTGTGTTTGGTTCTTTGCTGTAAAATTGGCTGATTGGAGACCTTGAACAAGTCCTGTCCTTTCTTGCTACCTGAATTTCCTCCACTATAAAAAAGGAATAATAAAATTATTTGTAAGAAGCTTTAACTTCTAACATTATACGAAGCGTTATATGCAATGCTTTTTACTTTGGATGGGTGATATGGCTGCGTTCATGGTGCAGAATCTCTTCCACTTTGTTAGCTGTTTTAAATATGCATTCCTCATTTCCTTGATCTCATACCTTTATTGTCCTGTGGAGACTTCTGATGCCAAAATAAACTTGCCTGTCTGGATATCAAGGCGTAGTTCTGTTTTCATAATATACTATATCAAGATCAAGGCGCTTGTTTTGGTTCTCCTTATACAGGGTTTTGAATAAATCTGTATTTAATTTGTTCTTGAAGTTTAAATAGCCAAGGTATTTTAAAATATGACTTAAAGTAGCCACATATGCAAATGAAGATCAGCATGTTTCTTTTCACTCTGTTGAGATGTGTTTAATTATAAATATGCAGAAGGCTTATAACCATCTGGTTACCTGCTAGACTTCAAAGTATACGTGTCCTGAGGCCTCTGCTCTACTTTCAGGGCCACCAAGACCGGAGCTTGAATAGTAACCCTTTAACAAGAGGATCTCTTTTCCATCTGTCCTGTCTAATTAGTTTATTTTATCCAGGGAAATTGTTTTCCCGTTGTCCTCCCCCTTCAGTTCAAGATTTGATTAAAATACTTGGACGATATTCAGTCCCAGTGGGTCTGTCAGAGTTTATGACAGTAGCTGCTTCCAGGGATCACTTGTCTTGACCTGAAGATATACCTGGGGTGCCATACACCTGAACACATCTGCATGCTCTTCAAAATTTTTTATTTATGTACATTTAAACTGTCAGGATAAAAACCAACATGTCTTTAGTTAGCTTTTTGATAACACGTAGGGGAAATACGGGAGTTTAAAATAGAACTGAATTTGTGCTTTCCTAAAATGCAGAAGTGGAAGTGGATGAACAGTCCTGTTGCTGCTGTTGAACCTAAGAGGGGACTTGGTTTTGTTGGTTTAGTTTGCCCTGTTATGTTGAAATGATGACAGAAGGGCCATGCCTGATATGAGGAGTGTAACAAACCATATCCTTTTTTTCCAACTGCAGAGATCTCCAAGTGTTTCTATGTCATAAAGAAGATCAAATGAGGGCCACTGAGGGGAAAGGATAGGACCAACTTTATAGAGTTTGCTCTTAGGCCAAATAGTTTGCCAGACACTCTGGACAGTAATAGGAAAACGTGCACTTAAGTAGTACAGAGATATTTCTGTTTATTGGATTCCTTCCTTTGTAAACTTTTCAGTCATCGGATGATTTGGTCAGTAACCTCTGAAATATATATTTCCCTTTTTCTTGTAACTGTTGAACATTCATTGACAGTGGAGAATGATGAGATCTATCTGATGGATCTCACTTTTCATACGCTTTAGATTTGGGCTGTATGAGGACCAGTGTATTGTACCTCGTAACTTTTCACAGCAAATATGTCCTGCAAACCTTAGTACACCCAGCTTTCCCCTTTATCAGATAGAATCCAAAAAACCTTGATTTTAGTTCTGATTTCAGATTTGACATTTGAGGAAGCTCCCCTCAAATTTACATCACTTTGGATGATGTGTCTGGGATTGTTAATACAGTGTTAAGTGTAAATGTTAGAGAATTACTAAAATAAAGGTTGAAATCTGGTTTTATCTAACTATTTTAAAAGCATCCACAGAGGAAACATTTCTGTTTTTCAGGTTTTGCTATGTGCCCTTGGGACATGCACGTCCTAGGCATATTTGCAGATGCATACAGTGTGTCACACAGAGAAACAGCAACAGCCTGAAAACCAGAAAGCCAGCCCAAAATCTCAGTTTTACTGCTGCCCTGTCTTGTGGTGTCTCTTTGATTTGAAAGAAAAACAACCACAAAAAGGGATGACAATGCTGTAGGCTTTGCAAACTCAGTCCTTGTACAGATGGAATTTCAAGTCCTCAACTGAATATGTATGGGGCTTACAGCAGTAATGCATTCATGGATTACTACGTCCTTAGAGACCACTGTGATCATGTAGCCTTATTGCTATGTAGTGCTGCCATAGGTCTTCTCTAAATTAATTCCTGAATGAATTGGAGCTTACCTTTTGGAGAAGACTTGCCTTGCTGGAGAATCCACCATCAGCCTCAGATTTTTCTCACTGCTTAAGTTATCCTCAGTTTTCAAAATGTGTTTATAGTACCTGGTCTTGGTTCTTCCAGGTTAAACTTTCAAACATAATATAGTATTAATTTATCTTCCAAATTAAAAAAAGCACCAAACTATCTGTTATTAAACTGCGTTTCCCAGGGTTGAAAGTGAGGTTTATTTACTTATTTTCTCTGGATGCACAGCTAGCCTAAAAAATTATTGAGATATCTAGTTTATAACTAGATTATTTCAGTAACACATTTTAGTCTGTGACCCCTTGAACAGGCAAATCGTTGCATCTCAGAGGAAAGTGGATTGTAATGTGGGGCAGGAATGAAAGGCTGGTGAGGATGGGGACAGGCCCTTCTTGAGTCAGCTTCTCCACCAAGGGCAACGTGGCAGTGTAGTCATACTTCTGGAGACTGGGATCACGTCTCCTCTGCTGTCCTGTAGGAGTAATTTCTCTTTTTACACTCAGAATTATCATCATCAAGGATGAAGTTTGTTTTCTGGATGCAAGTTTTGTGTCTTAGATTTTATACTGTCTACGAGACTGAACATGCTCAAACTCAGCCCTTTAAACTGTTTTAAATTATTCAGAATTGTTTTAGTCTCCAATTTGCAGGTAAATTAAAGGAAATCCAGTTTAAATTTGAGAAGTTTATTCACTAAGCATGTTGTTTGAAGGCAAAAGCTTCTGCAAATCTTTTCAACAAATAGAAAGATTTCTTAGGTGGCTGTAATGAGAGAGTTGGTTGAATTCATTAAAGAAACACAAAAGCCGATTTAACTAAGCAGGTATTAATATTTTCTACGTGCTTTAACATTTTAATAAGCTGCATTTATTCATGGAATCACAGAATGTTTTAAGTCGGAAGGGACCTTTAAAGATAGTTAGTCAAACACCCCTGCCGTGGGCAGGGGCTTCTTTCACTAGATCAGGTTACACAAACCCCATCCGGTCTGACCTTGAACACTTCCATATTGAGGTATCCTGTTTTATGTTTTAAGTCAGTGGATGTTTGTTGCGTCCCTATTAGACGTCTGATCCAAGTTTTCATTGGCAAATTCATCATTCACTTTGCCTGTTTTCCAGTTTAGAAGATCTTCCTTTTTTCTCTATTTCAAAAGATGTGCAGAACTGATGTTCCTTGTCACTGAAGGGTGTCTGAACATACAAAAACATTAATATAAAAGAACTCAAAAGGGAGATCCAGAACTTATTTTCTCCTTACGTTTTTTTGTCCCTCTGAACTGTAAAGGTTGTACTCTCCTGTTTTATGAGACCTATGGAAGGAACTCAATGGAGCAGAGCAGTTTGCCTCGGTACGCCCTGTTTGCAGAAGACAGTATAGTTCAGTCTGTTCCAGAACATCCCAAGAAAGAAAACGTGTTCTGTCTCAGCAATTCTTTTGGAGATGTCTACCTATTTCAGGTAACTATGTCTGTATGTAACTGTGGTTGTTTCCATTTTAGGATGTGTTTGTGAGTATGCACATGCATGTGTGTGATTGTATATACACATGCACACACAAACATCATGCTTGTGCCTTTGACTTCATAGTATAATTACACTATTACAACATTGATTTAAGTGTATGATATGACTTCAGGTATGTGATATTACACCAGTTGGCTCAGTCAGTTATGGTTCAGACATGAAAAGAACAAAGAACACAAATCTGCAAGACACTTTTGATATCTGGTTGTTATAGGCTTCTAGAATACCAGCTTTATTATCAATTTTTTTCACATCTTTTAGCGTTCCACCCTTACAGAATGGTGCAGTCACCTTGAATCTGCTGGCCTCAAAGAGGGTTTTCTTGAGCAAGGCATTCAAAAAAGGAGGCTAAAATAATCTAAAGATCTTGGCTGCTTGAGTTCACCACTGGAAATGTTAATAAAGAACAGTGTTACGTGGAACTTTTGCACAGAAACATGTTGGTTCATGGGCACACTTGTAAATATCTCCAGAGACACTTTGTGCAAGTATATTCTCTTTACCTTGCTGTCCTCTCCACTAACTTGGCATTTTAAGTAAGCAACACCTCTCTCTCCTCAGACCTTACATGTAAAATCTTCTCTGTTGCGGAAGAGAGGGTTTATCTTTGAAACCTGGGTGGAGCTCATGTGGCTCTGTCATGCTCCTGAGGCTCTCAGACCTTGCAGATCTAAGAAGCAGAAGCTGAAGGTTGAAGGCGAGTTATGACTCAGTGCAGGAAAAGCTCACACTTCCTTTATTTGCACAGTTTTAAAGATAATTCCTTATTTCACTCGTTCTAAGATAAAATGCCTGAGATCGCAGTGAACCTGTCAAGCACTTCATGTGATAGATCTGCTGATTTTTATTTTTTATTTTGCCTCTTGTTTTCTTATAACATTGCGCCATTGCTTTGTTTCACAGGCACAACCCAGACGGATCTGGAAAACTGGGTTACTGCCATACATTCAGCCTGTGCTTCCCTCTTGCGAAGAAGCTTGGAAAAGAGGACACTGTTAGGCTGCTGAAAAATCAAACCAAGAGTCTCTTCCAGAAGATTGACATGGATGGCAAGATGAAAAAGATGGCAGAGTTGCAGCTCTCAATTGTTAGTGATCCAAAAAACAGGAAGGCCATAGAGAATCAGGTAGTGGAAACAATATTTTATGTGAACATATTTATCATTGTTTCTTGCTTTGGACTCAGAGTGTCTGTGCTTTCTAGGCCTGAGAGTAATTGTCTTGGGGGTAGCTGGCACGGTAGTTGTAATTATTGCCAGGTTTCTACAGCAATGCAGAGCAGCAAGGAGGTAGGATCTCAAAGCTGTTTTATGAGCACAAAGCTATTTCTTTTCTTTTCTGGAAAAATAGGATTAATTTTCACTGTTTCATGATACATTTAGATGTTAATAATATCTGGCTGTTACATGGCATACCATGGAATATACAGTATGTTCTGTGAATAGTTTAATTATTATTGAATTGCAGTAGAGATTTAAGAATGGGTACTTAGCAACACTGTTCTGCACCTTAAGATGGGACATGAAGAGCACTTTTTCCAAATAAAATTAGAGGAAGGACTGAGGCTGACAAAACCATGTGATTCAGTTGAAATTTAGTCATGACTAGAAGGCTAGGATCAGCTAGGCTTCTTAAAAAGCCCCATAGAAGTCTAAATGAGAACAAGTCAAGACTGGAGTTTTCTGTCCTAGGTGGGAAAGCAGTGCCATGAGTAACACTGACAGCCACTGGAGCATTATATCAGTATCAATTCAAAGAAAAAAGGGATGCTTAGTCACTAACAGCACTCTCCTGTTGCATGCTGGGATTTTTTTATCTCAGTAGAAGCCCAGGCCCATTGCTGCTTAGTTTGGGAGAGCTAACACACTAAAGGCAAGATCTTTACCCAAAATGTTTGTATCCAAACTTGCGTCTAGGCTAATTTTGTTTTCTTGCAGCAAGAAATTAGCTGAGTCATCAGTTGCTTCTCTCTGCAAATCTGACTATGGCTTCTGAATGCCCCGTATGTTATTCTGATCACATTTTTGTGTTACGGTGGTAAGAATGCCTGAACCTTGGCTAAAGTAGCAGCTTAGTGTGTGAAAACTTACCACTAAGATTTGTTCTTAAAACAAAAACCAGAACAACTGCCCCAAAATTTAGTGTTCATGATGTTTATGCACCCTGAGATCTTAGCCAAGCCATGCCTAAGACAAAAGGTCAGGACAGATTGATGAGCATCTAGAACTGTTCCTCTGAAAATTGTCACCTTATTGTACAGTGGCATATAGACATCAAGGCTTACTCTGCTCTCACTTCTAGCATGTGAACCAGGAATCACGCCAGTGATACCTTATGGAAGTACATCTTGAGGTGTTGATATCTTGCCCATTTCCCCAGTTTTGCAGGCAGCAACTGGCAAAAGATGCTTTAGTTAGACATGCTTAGTGGTCAGGCAAAGATGTCACTACGCAGAGCCTCTCCAGTGCTAAAGTTGTCCAGCCTAATAGGTCTGTGGACTGAGGTTGTCAATCTGTATCTTTTATTTTGTTAGGCCATTAACAGAAGACATCTGGTGATTTGAATTTGTTGACTGGTATTCAAGAGTCCATCCCTATCTGCCTTTCCAGTTGGCACAGCTATTGCTCTGTCATTACTTTAGGCTGCACATTATGGCCTCTTGAGCAGCAACCAAAGTTTGTTTCCTTTGATCCAATGCAGCATAATTATGTTTCTTTGGTTAGTGGAACACTTTTGGTTTCAAGAGTTAGATGCTTGTAATCTTCAAAATTCTTACTGTATTAGTTTGAACTTGACGAAGGACAGACTGACTGGTACTGACTTCACTGTCACGCTCTTGTAGCACACTTCAGTCTGAACCTATACGAGCAGAGCTAAAAAAAGTATACAGGTTTATGTAGAGAATTGTGGTGTGGATGTTCATAAGCCTTTTGAGTGCTCATATGTTCATAATTTAATTCCAGGTCACTTTATTTCATGGTTCAGAGCCTAGTAAGGTGAATGGAGGAGGAAAAATGTTGAGCATCCTTTTATTGCAGTATGTTTTGAGACCTTGAAGAATATACAGATTTCTATAGATGTTTAGTGCTTGTAACATGTGATACATTGAGGAAAAATCCTGATGTATGTAAACTTAATTTACCCCAACCCCCTGTTAGATACTGATGCTAGTAGTTTAGAGTCAGCTGAAGAATATTGATGATGCTCTCTTAACATCTGCTAATTAGTTATTCTGTCCTTGAAAAACTGCCATTGTTTTCCAGCTGAGTCCCTGGAATAAGCTGGCCGTGTTCTACTAGAACTGAAATCCAACACTAGGGCTGCAGAAGATTTGTTCCTGTTAACCTTCTGTCTAGGAATGTCTCAAAACATTGAGTGAGGGCAAACCAGAGACAGAGTGAGATGGATCATGTGCAAACATCCACTAGTTAGCAAACAAAGTATTTATAATGAGCCTTTTCTCCAGGCTTGATCCCTTTGATCTCTAGAAAAATCTCTCCTTACTATTACTGAAGGTTTTTTGGCAAAGTCACTTCAGAAAAGTCAGTAGATATTCTGGGTTTCCTAATCTTTTGATTTGGTGTCTCAGAGATTGGCTTTTGCAAAGGGAAAAAAAATGTTGTTCTAATTAGTAACCAAGAATTCTTAATATACTTAGTAAGCTAACAGTTTTGAAAAATATTATTCCTGAGGGAAGAGCTTGCATGTATGTAGCTCAGTTGTTTAGTAACTGTGGTTGTTTAGTTGACTTTTGCCCACTTTGAGTAACAAGAGGAATATAAATCCTGGGTTTGGTTTTCTGTAAATTTGGTGGTGTTTTCAATCATGTGGCAGTTATGACTCCTCCATGCTGAAGTCTATTGGATTGCCAATACTGTAGTTTATAAGCATGCCCTACATCCTGGGATGTGCTGGAAGACTTCACTGGTGATATATTTTTGGAAGTCAGCAGAAATAGTGTGATTGACTTCAGAAGGACCACGGTCGTTTTGTATGTAGAAAGATGAGACACAGTCTTAATTTATTTCCACTGGGGAATTATCTTGGAAACTGTAATTTCTATATCCTTTCTCCTTTTTTCTATATCCTTTTCTCCTTTCTTCTCTTCCTGAAGAAAGCAACCACCCAACCTCAACTTTCTATTTTCTTTCACATCTATATTGATTTAAAACCAATAATTCTCTGCTGAAGACTTAGTAATTCACAGGGCTTTACAAGCAAGCAAAACCTTTTCTTGTTTCACAATTACCATCACCTGAAAGGCAGTTGCAGCAAGAAAACTAAAATCGCTATAGGTGTTTTAATGTACATACATGTTTCCTTTTGGTGTCCAACAAACAAGTCTGGTTGAGAAATTTCTTTAGCCTTGTGGGTTAAAGGGGTCAGGGAGTCTCTCTATCTGGGTTTACTGGTCCAATAATGATAATAGACTTAGTAACTGTTTAAGGGAAAATGGCAGCCCTTCACATAGGTAGTGGTATCGTTGGGCAGTTTAGAAGAGATCAGAGAAGCATGTATGAGAGCCATGTGCCTACAGCAGCCAGTCCCGGTAGGCCATTGGTGACATGGCTGGAAATCCCAAGACTGAACATACTACCAAGGGTTTAGAGAACTTTTCTTATGAGGAGCGGCTGAGGGAACTGGGATTGTTTAGTCTGGAGAAGAGGAAGCTCAGAAGAGACCTTATCACCCTCTACAACTACCTGAAAGGAATTTGTAGGGAGGTGGGGGTCGATCTCTTCTCCCATGTTATAAATGACGGGACAAGAGGAAATGGCCTTAAGTGGCATCAGGGGAGATCTAGGTAGGATATCAGGAAAAATTTCTTTACACAGAGGGTTATTAAGCGTTGGAGCTGGTTGCCCAGGGAGGTGGTGGAGTCCCCATCCCTAGAGCTGTTTAAAAGCTGTGTGGATGTGGTGCTGAGGGACATGGTTTAGGGACCCTGGCAGTGCAGGTTGAATGGTTGGACTTGATCTTAAAGGTCTTTTCCAACCAGAGGATTCTGTGAATATATTGAAGGTAGTGGTATTCCCCCAGAGTGTAACTTATCCCCTAAACTGAAGAGACTTAGGATGAAAGGCAGCAAGTCTGTAAATCCCCTGACACTGAGATGAATTTTAAAGCCCATCTTTAAAAAAAATTTAGTTTTCCTAGCTGTATAACCTGCTAGAGAAATCACAGGGTTTGCTGTCTATACAGAGCCCTGTCTAACTGCTACTGAAGTTAGCGAAAGAGATTATTGGCATTCCTTTGGAGCTCTTTCAACAAACTATTGCACATTAAGTCAAAAGTGGGGCTGTCTATGCCTATAAAACTGGTTTTAACGGGATGGAAAATCATCTACCTCACAGTGACAGCACCGCAATTCTGTGTGTACTTCTTTACACCTTTGGTACATAAATCTATTCTGTTGTCTTTCTTTAGAACAATTGCATGAAGAATAATTGCTTGAAAGAATTCTGGGTTTTTCTCTTCAAATTTTAGTATGTTGTATAATCAAGTTTTCCAGGCTATTCAGAGGATTCTGATGTGATTCATATTTTCTGTGGACATGATATTTAACTTACTTATCAGATGGGTTATGAACTGAGGTATTTACTTGCAGGCACTGAAATGATGAGACATTAATGAGAAGAACAGGCACATGCTTGGAGATACTTTTTATGGACGTTTTCAAATGTGTCCTCAAAAGAAAAGTAGTTTATCTGTTGCCATAAAAATATAAGGGGATCAGGTGGTCTGTTTACTCTGAGTTGTCTTTAAGTCTGTTAGTACCTTTCTTCCCTTTTGTGTAGCGGTCTTTGGCTTTTTACACAGAGCATAACTTTTGTTTGTTTGTTTAAAATGTATCTGACTCTCTCTTTTCTCTCACATTTATAGGAAGATGATTGGAATAGTTTTAGGAATTTTATTCAGGCTTCCCAAATCCCAGATTTCATGTCTTACTTTTCTATAAAGCATCTGATGAAATATTGTCTGGCATTCAGATGAAAACTCACAATAACAACACTCAAAGAGAATCTTTTCAGGGAACTTTGCTAGCACTTGCCAGTTTTTCTGCAAACAAATTCAACTTGTATAGCAATCCTAAAAATCATAGGATCGTTTGCTTGGAAAAGACCTTTAAGATCATCAAGTCCAACTGCAAACCTAACACTACCAAATCCGTCAATAAGCATGTCCCTAAGTGCCATGCCTACATGTCCTTTAAATACGGATGGGGACTCAACCACTTCCCTCGGCAGCCTGTTCCAATGTTAAATACAAAATGCAATACGCAGTTAGTTTTCTTTTTTCCATACCCTCCTAAACTAAAAAACATTATCTAAACTTATTAGAACAGATCTTCACTTTGGGTGGTCCTTGAACTGGCTAGAGCAGAGTTCTGCTTTCTGACAAGATCAGTACTATTTCTTTTCAGGTGTCACTCTTCAGGGTAGGATGGTCTCTCCCTACATCATTAGCAAAATCCTTCTCTGTAGTAGTAGTAGACTGTCATTAAGGAGTGAAGTGAATAGGCAGCCAGAAAAGTTAGGAAAGGTCATCTCCATTCTCCTCACTGCTATAATTACTGTTTTGCGAACGGGTGAATTTCCATCTTTGTTTCACAAAGATTGAATAAAAAAAAAATTGAAAAAATTAATAAACTATTACTGAACATGGAGTTGTATACATTTTGATCTCATACACTGAAGCTGGTGGGGGAGCATGTGCAGAAAGGGCTGGTCTGGTTTTTGGGAGGGGCCACTGGGTAATAAGATTCAGTGGCTTTCTTAATTACATCTCTAGCTGTAGACATACATGTGGTACTGCCAGTTCAGTCAGGATTATGACAAGAATGTAAACTGGGTACACGTGGGTGCACTTTTGTGCTGGTCAGTGGTAGTGGGAATAAGATTTCCTCTGACTGTTTTGTTAGAAATGATTGAAAATTCTGTCCTCCAAAAAAGCAGAGAGATGGCATTATTGTAAAAAAAGCTGTTACTTGTTACTTCAGGAAGCTTTCTTAACTGTTTTTCACATCACTAGGCAGGGTGAAAATTAAAGGGTATTGCTAAACGCACGTCATTCTTGTACTCTATGTTCCCTTTTTTGTTTCTTTGAGTTAAAAGTTATGAAAGTATCTCTATAGTGTCCTTTAATGGAATTTCTGGGAGAGTAATGTTTTTGCTTCTTCAAGTTGCTTGTAGGAAGTAATGACAATAAAATCTTTTCCTTGTCCCAGAAAGCAAGTGACTCATTTATCCAGATGGGTACAATGAATTGTGTCTGAGAACCAGGGACTGGAAATGAAAGAGTTTGGTGTTGTTTGTAATGGGTTGAAAAACTGTCCTTTAAAACAGCAACATAAGTTGCTTGTAAATCCGTGGGAGTTCCCTACATCAGCTTGCAGAAGCACTTTCCATCTGGGAAGAAGATGTTGTGTATGGGAAAATTCTGAATTTTTACTGCTATATTGTGAATTGTGTCAGTGAGGAGTTCATGTTTCTGTGTAAGAACGGTATAAGAACTATTACTAAATCCGGTCAGTTTTTAAAGGTTTAATGCTCCAAGAGAAGGCCCTCCCCACTGTGTATCTTTCATGCTCCCCTAAATATGTGCCAGTGGAAAATTGGCATTTTCTTATCAGGTGAGCCATGCAAGGAAGTTTCTTCCATCCTTCCTCTAGGTCCTTCAAGTATTGCTACCTTGAGTTGCTACAGTGCCTTTTCTGGCACTGCTTTCCACCATTCACATTCTGGGTTGCATTTTGTTATACGGAGCTGTTCTTACTTTGTACAGAACAGGTGTTTGAAAATGAGACAATCCCAGCTGCCTGAAAGATGCTGTTTGCACTGTAGCATAAGAAGGGTGAGGGGCCAGGGAGTGTCCCTGAGCCACACTGATGGCACTGCCTTCACTGGGACTGTTGGTGCCCTCCCTTTCACAATCTGCAGACCTTAAGCATGTTTGAGTGGAGGTGCTACCAGAAATGTCCACTGCAGAGAGAACCATGTATCACGTAGGAACTATGGATTCCCCATGTCACCTGCTGAAAACCACTGGTTGTATTGTCTGGTCTGAATGTATTTACCCCTTGCCTTTCCAAACTTCCACTTCAGAGTTTACCTATAGAAACCCTAGCAGGGTTATTGAATTAACAGAGACCTTCTTTCAAACATCTTCCTTTAGGTCCTCTGTTCGTGTGCTTTAAAATATAATTAATTTACAATTGTTCCTTAGTGTCTGGATAGATTTTTCACTAACCTGGAGGAGAATTGGCTATTTATGTTCTGAATATTATCATTACTGCTCAAGTACTGCCAAAAGTACCATGATGGTGTTCCTTTGTATGTTAACTCTTAAAAACTGATTCCTGAACTAAGTCTGGTGCAAAAGCTTGTCACCTCACTTAGCACTCCCCATGTAACTGCTGTCTTGTCCTTGCACCAGGGCTCCTTGGGTGAGTTCTCCTGGTGTCCCAGGCTAACTAATTCATGGCCGCAATTCTTAAGGCTTCCCACGTTTCACTCCTTTCTCTCTGCCACAGCCTCCTTTTTCTCTCTTCCTTACAGGGAACATATTAGGCTGAATACATTTATTTGGGTGGAACCTCCTTGGCTGCCACTAAACCCAGAAATCCTTGCCTAACGTTGCCTGTACTGAGAATGACATCCTATTTTTCCTCTAGGAAAAGCCTTTAATGCTTTTCCTAGAAATTCACATGGAGGTTTTGAAACAATGACTGAGAGAGAATGGTTTTGGATGACCTGGACGCTGTAGCTGGCAATGCTGGCAAGCGTAACAGTTGAGCAGGTCACACATGGAGCGTTTCACTTGTGCTTGCTTGTTTTGGCATGCCCCTCATCGGGCTATACCTACTATCTCCTTGTGGATTCGCTTCACGCTGCTGTTACCCTTTGTCACCCATTCCCACTCTCGCGGCTCTCTGGTGCATCCACTTTTCCCCGTTTGCTTTCGAGCAGATTTCAAAAGGGCCATTTTGCCTGTGCATGACGAAGATAATTCCTTGAGCCGTCTTTGGGGCAGTCCTCCCACGTGGGGCAGAGATTTGCCTCAGAGAATAGCAGAGTAAGGATCGCAGCAGCTAGTCTGCAGGCTGTAAATTAACTTCATTGACCAGGTCATACGCGCTTTGAAGTTGTTGCTTTTTTTATTTGTGTGCTTCCCCTGTTTAGTCTTCAAGAATATAAATCTTCAGGAAGAATTATCAAAGTTTAAAAGGCTTAGACAAATAGCAGCTGGTATTGGTTCGTGGTCTCCAATTGGTTCCAGACATCCCTGGTTTTGATAAGATTACAAGACAATCCCAGAAATTCCCTGCCTACAGCTTTTGCTAATGTCATTAAATGTAACATTCTGATTACCAATGCTTTTGGAGCTGATTAGCTAGCATCCTGCGTGACTGATAAACACTGTAATTTAATTATTTCTTCAGAATGTCCTCATGTTGTACTCTACTCCCCCTTCTTAGATTATCTTTATTTTATAATACAACTTAGTACAAATGTTTAATGGGAGTTTTGAAGAAGGCCTCAGAATCGCAAGGATGCCTGTGTTCAGCTCGTGCCCAGTGGGGACAGATGCTCTGCTCCAGCAGCACCCAGAACAAGCCTGGCTCTGTTTCTGAACTACTCAAAATTGGCGTGGCTCTGTGCCCATGGAGGTGTCATCCCAAAGGGGGAGAATTCACCTGAGTTTGTAGCTTTTAGCTTTGTGAAAAGCTGACAACCATGTTTTCATTGTAGTTGGGTACTGACACAGAGAAAGAGCTCGTCACAAACCTCCTGTTGGAGTCGACCCATGCGTAAGTACTGGCAAGCAGAAAAATGCTCTGTGAGGAGTGTCTGAGAGCACAAAGAAAGCAAAATAAAGGGCAATGATCAAATAAACCCAAGAAAAGATTATTATTCTTTCTGGGGTACAAAGGATGCATGTTTTGAACGTCTGTGGTAAGCAATTAGATGAGGCATCTTCGTTATGTGTTTGTCTCTGTCCTTTTTCTCTGGACTTCTGGAAAATGCTCTCATGATAAGCTTTTGTAAATTGTATCTTTTGCTTTTAATAATCATCTCTTGGTTTTGGTTTTTTTTTAGTGTACTGTAAATTTTAATTTTGCACTCTCAGATGTAAAAAATAGGATATTGTGTTCATTTTCTTCACCCTAGCTGCCAAATAAGATTACCTCTTGCTTCTGGAAGTGTAGCCATAACTGATGCCACAGTTTGTGAGCACAGGTGTAAGGAAGCCAGACTCTAGGTAACATCTCAGTTGTAGTACAAGCCTTAGCACCATTTTGTTACAGGGCCTTTTTTTCCCTTTCATTGCTCACTTCTTCATTGTTGAAAGCAAGAGACGAGATTTATATTTGTTTCTTGCAATATTTGACAGCATTATAAGGAAACTGAACTGATTTTACTTCTAGATGAGTCTGCAGGCCATAGTCCGCCTGAGATTTTTATTGTATTTATCAGCTTGTTTTTTAAGTCACAAAGGCGCTTGTCTCAACCTTGGCTAACCTCAGTGTAGGGTGATAATGTCCTGTGTGCACAAGGACAGGCAGGGTGTGCCAGTGAAAGGTAGGAAGCCAGTGAACGTTAGGGAATACCTGATGAACTTTCTCCGCAGCCCTAAACCACCTGTTGAACAACCAAGATGCAGAGATTGGAGCTGACATTGGAAGATCAGCATTCAGGGGATTTCAACAATCTTCAGTGCATGAACTTGGTGTACCTTAACCTAATGGACATACCTTTCTGTCTTGCCCTGTGCGAACGTGCCTACGCTATAAAACACAGCTGCCTTCTTCTTTGTACTGCTTATTGGTATTACTGTATATCGCACACCGTGGGGCAGGTTTTAGCTGCAACTACCAATCCGTAAGTTGGGGAAATGAAAAGCAAAATTCAACTTCTGTGCAGTGCAGGGGAGTATCCATTCGTGTAGATGATTTTGTATCTACACAAATACTCTAAATTCTGTTGTCTGAGCCTTGATTCAGAACTTTATTTGTTTAGTAACTATTTAAGTCTCTTCACTTTCCTAATTTTACTTTGAAAATGGATTAAGCTGTCTGTTACAGCTGTATGTACCTGTGTTAGATAAGTTTAAAGATTGCAGGAAGGGTGTGTGTCCTTTCTTGCTTTTGGTCCAGTGGTTTGTATTGGGCATATATTGCTCATTTTTGCAGTTTGCCTGAGTGTCGAGCATGTCTTAATCATGTCAGCTCTTTGACTAGTAGGTTGTGTTGCCAATATTGTCTCCCATTTACAGATAGAGAGGCCATAGGATGATCGTAAAGAATGAACAGACCTATCAGTGTAGCTACTTCACTTTGTGCAGTGCATTAAGCGTAGCTATGCTGCTTGCTTTCAGTCAGCCAGCCAGCTATACAGTCTAAGCTCCTAAAAATGAAACAAAACTAATATCCATAAAGGAGAGAAAGAAGGGAGGGTGGGGGTGGGTGGGAAGCCTTCATGAACCACAGGCTTGTGTTTTTATGTAACCGCTTTTGTGGCTATCAAACTACCCGAAGTTCATGGTATGTTCATCTTGTCAGTATGCATTTAAGACCACCAGCTTTGTTTTATTTCAAGCCATCTTTTGGGTTGATGTAACACAATATGACTGAATGTGTTTTGGCAGGGAATAACTAATCTAATCCATATACTACCAGATGAAAGTAATTTACTATGGGTTTGGGGAAGAGCTTGGATTTTCAGTGCAGCCCACAGAGACATTTTTTCCCTTTTAATTGTCCCTTTTTATACCTAAACAGATCCAGCAATGGGAACAGAACCTGGAAAAATTTAACATGGACCTTTTCCGAATGCGATGTTATTTAGCCAGTTTGCAAGGTGGGGAACTCCCAAACCCAAAGAGCCTTTTGGCTGCTGCCAGTCGTCCTTCAAAATTGGCACTAGGGCGGCTTGGCATTTTCTCAGTCTCGTCATTCCATGCGCTGGTAAGTCTGAATGCACTTCTCATGGGTGCGTTACACCAAGCCATTGTTAATATTGTTCTTAGATGTGGAATTGTGCTGTGATAATATATGAATGACTGCAGCCATGTGCAGTGTTCAGACAGCCCTGTTCCCATCTCACCCTTTCTGCCTGTTCCTTGACTGCAAATAAATTTTCTTCTACAGAGACAGACTTTGAAACCATGAGGATACGGCTATGACTTTTTCTGGCCCCCAAAGACTCCAGAGTTGGATACTTCTGACCTATACCTAAAAAACCCCGAAAACCCAAAATATTCTTCAGATATAAATGAGTCATTGTGTTGAAATTTTGTCGCTACAATTTCACCTCCACTGAGTTAAGAGTTTAAAGTGTATAGGAACTAAGTCACTTAGAGTGAAAAGAGACTAACACTAAAATTTCCAAAATTGGTTCAGGTCCCTCTGGGCTGGGCTGATCTTTTTTGGAGGTCGCAGGACGGCTCCAGTTTCAGAAACAGTTTGATACTTTGCTGAAGAGGAAGTATTTTAGAATAGGCTAAAGCTAGAAACAATCCAAAATTATAAGTCACTTTTTAAGAACTGTGGGCTGCGTTTGCAAAAAACAATGAGGAAGTTCCTCAGCTGCCATAAGCCGTTGTCACCCTCTTGGTTTCAAGGAAAGTAGAGCAGTGGCAGTTCGCCTCTGCTTTTTAACCTTGGCAGGGCTGTGAGACTGATCTTGACAGCAAGGGGTGGACCACATTTGTTGCGAAGTCAGTCTCAATGGTAGTCCTGAAAGTCCCGTCAGTGAATGTGTTTCTCTCTGCCACTGCTTTTATCTGTGTGGTTTGTGTTGTTGCTTGGTAATAACTCAATGCCATAGCACGTTTATCTCCTATGTTTGGCAATCTCCTCTAGCAATTTCATATCTGAATGATAGGTTATCATTCTTCTTCAGAGCCTTTTCATTAACTTCTTTTGTTGTACAGAGCAGTATTTTCTCAGTTCCTCCCTTCCGATGATCTTCCAATTTTGCCCCTCAACAAAAAAATTACGCTATCATTGGAATACCAAAACAGGCATCACTGCTGAAGGTTTAAAACATTGTCCTTGCACCTTGGCAAATTACACTGAGGTGAACTGAAGTAGCTCATGTTTGATACCTCAAATTGAAATAACTGTCAATATTTTGCTGTTATGTAAGTGATATAGGAAGGTCTGTCTCTGTGTTTAAATAGATCTGCTCCAGGGATGAAGCTGCTCTCAGGAAACGTACCCTATCTCTGTCACAAAGGGTCCGAAATAAGAAGGGTTTATTTTCTTCACTAAAAGGACTGGACACATTGGCAAGAAAAGGAAAAGAAAAGCGACCTTCCATAACACAGGTAGATATTAATTGCTGGGGATAGCGTAGAATGGCTTGTTTCTGCTGGGGCTCATCCTTTGGGGTGCTGTTGGTCTGTGGGGTAAGAGACGTCTGTCCATCAAACCTGTGTTTGCAGTTGCAGTAGACATGGCAGACTTGCAATGGGAGCATCACTTCTGAAGAGTATATATCTAATTTTGGGTTTCTTTGATAAATGGGGTTGGTGAATGAGAAGTGTTGACCCTGTACATTAGTTTATTATCAGCAGCACAAGACCTTCAGATTTGAACAAAACCTGTCTTCTGGCACATTGCAAACTACAGGGTTTCTGTGGAGATAGTCTATATGTGCAGTCATGGCTTACGACTGGGACTCTGAAGTGCTGTTGCAATTTAATATGGGGTAACACAGGCAAGTCTTCAAGGAAAAAAAAAGAGGAGTGACTTATGCAAAGACAGTAATCTTTGGTATGGCCTCTCAAAGCAACACGTGTTACTTGGAAATACATTTTAGCCAACAGAAGACGACTGCTGTCATGCAGGAGATCAGCTGTAGGTGTAGACAGCTGACTAATAAAGACAGGCCAATTTACACCATCTGAAGGCTTGACTCCAGTCTGATGTGGTTGGGCAAGCTGGCCCCGGGCAGAGGGGCTGTGCTGATGCATGCCACTGCTGAATGGCTGCATTGCTAGTGAAACTACAGCATCTCACGGGGTCTTTTTCTCTTTGTGAAACTAATGGCCCATGCACACATTTAGTGTAAGCCCCATGCTTCAGGAGTCTGTATTTTCTCAATAAAACCCCAGTTAAACGTGAAACAAAAGTTTACTGCCTTCTCCCTGAAAAAAAGGTAAATAACAATAGAGATACTTCCTTGATGGGGAGGCAGAAGGTGTAGAGGTGCACCCTCACTCAGAACATTACTATTTTCACTAGCTTTTGCTATGTCTGCTGTTTCTCCTGCAAAGCAGTATTTTGTGCATTGTTCATTACGTGACTTTGTTCCTATTGTTCCCTTGTATTTTGGTTTTATTAATCTATGATCAGCACTTGAAAATTTGCTGTTCTTGCATGTCTGGTAATCTGCTTGTGGAATATTTAAACAAGCCTGTCTGCATACATACTGCAGTAGTCCCAGAGCTACTGCACAGATTTAGCATTGCAAAATAACACGTCAGTGTGTTCTGGTCTAGTGGTTTGTATTTTTAATAGGTAAATATTTATCTATGTGTTCCACTGGGATGAAACTTCTTGGGGTGACTGTTATGTGTTGTAGTGTATCAGTCGAGTTGTGTTTACAAGGTAAAGTTGAATAAGAATAAAACTCAAGTTTGACTTATGAAAAAGGGAACTGAAGGAGAAATTTTCTCTGGGTCATCCTTTTCATATAACTTCCCCTGTGTTCCCCAGCAGATGAGGCTGGTTTGTGAGTCCAGCACCTCTATTTCTGTATTAATAAGAGGCCTGAGGGAAGGGTTTTTATGCCCTTTAGCTCCATTCCCAGTGGAGCTGATACCTCACGCTGTCTTAACTGGGTAATATATCCTCCTATATGCTTTATAGCCCATGAAGGGGATTCTGTGGAGCTCAGGGACGGGGAATCTTACTTCCTTGGCAAGGGAAGGAGGCTCCTGCTGCCCTCCCATCACTTTTCTGAGCACAGAGGAGGGAGACCTGGTGCAGGTAGAGGTGTCACTGGCCCAAAAATGTGTTCATATTCATCCATGAGCTGAGGTTCTTGATTTTTTTTTTTCTTTAACTTAAACATCATCCTGCAATAAAATTAAGGAAATGTAAATGCTGAGTGTTGCATATGAATAACACTGGGCTATGACTCATACCCATAAAAGTGAGGAATTTTTAAGGGCATCTCTGGAAAACTGACCCATGAACCTAGAATGTGGCTGAAAAAGGAGCCACGTCTTTGCTCAGACTTGTGTCTGTGCACATAATTGTATATCAAAGTCAGAGCAGGCCTGAGGCTGCCTTTCTTGTCCACTGGAAAAATGGGTTAAGCAGGGAAACGGAGCTTATTTTTCTGCTCAGTGTACTGCGATGTCTGTGTCAAATAATAGGTTAAAAATGTCTTGCTTTCTTGGATTTAATCAAAGCTCATTTGACTGGAGCTGGTATGTTTTAATCTGCCATACCCTAGCTTCAAAATTACGTGGTATATTCTCAAACATCATTGTGTCAGAGAAGTTTTTAATTTTATCTTAAGTTTAATTTGTGGTATTAATAAAAAAAAAGGTTCAGAGTTTCTATGGCAAACATTAATGAAGTGGCTCAGTTTTTTTACAAATTAGTTAACAGAACTGCACTGTAGCAGATGGGAGATGTCTAAGCTCACATTATCCTCAGTTTCTTAAATGCTTATCGGCTTTCTTGTGTCTAAATGATAAACTGTTTTGAGAAATCATAAACCATAGAATACTTGGATTGCATCTGTGGGTGAGGAAAGGAAGAGGAAGTTCAGAAGTGGTATCCTTTTTTTTCCATTGTCAGAAACTGGATTTCATATGACATTTTGAGAGAGAGTTTGTTGTTGTCTTGGATTATCTGAAAGCTTTTGCTAGTACAAAAAAAATTAAAAATTAAAAACCTAGGCAAAGAAAGCTATGATGTAAGTTTGATATCGTTCTGATTTGCTGACTGCAGGACTTGAAAAAAGCTATTTGTATTTGCACTTTGGGAAAGTAATGTTATTACTTGCAAATCTCAACATTGTCTATAAACTAAATAGATCTAGCTGTGCATTTATACAACCCTTATTACCAAAATATCTGATTATACCCATAGTCATTTACTAGATTTTAAAAAAATTCATTAATAAGTTTAACACATTTGTGAGATACTAGTAGTTAAGTTTTCAAAACAGAGCAACGTATGTCTCCGTTTCTGCTTTCATCCCTTCCAAAGCAGACACAGTAGTCTGCAATTTTCATTATTCAGTAGTGCAGGTTTTGGGTCAAGAATGCCTTCAAAGCTAAACTAAAAGTTTCCATTCACAGTGTCAAGCTAACTGCTGGCTTTGAAGAGATGAAAAACTATAGGCTAAGAAGTTTTAGAAAACAGCAACAATGATTTGAAATAGTTCCTTTAAATCATTATGAGATTTGTAGCTGCACCTAACAGTAGCCCGAAGGGTGAAACTATAACTTCCAGTGTAGTGCATGATTTCAGGATGTATGACGTTAATCTTATTGCTAAAGAGTAGATAGGAAAAAACAAGGGTAAGAATAGTTTTATAATTATTCAAATGTGCCTGAAAGAGAAAACTTGCTTTAATTTTCATTATAGAGGGAGATTTGTATTTCTTTAATACTTCTAGTCAGAATAAAGTGATAAAAAGTACAAAAAGCTTTAGCAGGTTGATACATACTTAGTTTTCATTTTTATTTTTCGAAGAATTTACTTAACACAAGTAAGAAGTAAAGGGTTTAATTTATTTAACCTATTTATTTATCTGTAATATTTTTAATAGATTTTTGATTCCACTGGGGGACATGGATTTGCTGGTGTCCAGAATTCAGTCAACTCTGCTGAGGTAAGTTATGCCTGTCCTCATTCTTGTTTTTAAATCCCTGAATGTATTTAACCAAGTGTATGATGAAACTGCTTTCAGAAACCCCACAGAGGTTCATAAAATGCCATTAGCATTAGATGGCATGATTGTAATTCTACTTATAGAACCACTTTAATGTAAGTTTCTGAACATGCATGGTAGCCTTTTTAAAAAAATTAAAATATCCCTAGAAGCTTCTTCACAGTGCTAATCCTTACAGTGTGTGTGTACACTGAGAGTGTCTGAGAGAGATTTGGAACCAAGCTTGTTGAAAGCTTCCTTCACAGTATGGCAAAACCCAAGCTGTGTTTTTGACCCTTAGCCTACTTCAGCAGAACCGGCGTATTTTGAGAATAAAGGCAAATAAAGTCTAATTAAAGTCTGTGGAGCATATTAGTGGAGAAGTGTGAGTTAATATATAGCTGGAGATTGCCCAGGTAAAGGAATAGGAAGGGACATCCCTTCAATGGCATTACCCAGTAAATAGCTGTGGCTGATGTTCTGCAGTGCCCAGGGGGAGGAGACCTGCTGCTTGCCTCTGCCTGGTGTGAGTCGTGGTCCCTCTCAGCTCCCGCAGACTCTCTGGGGATAATGTCGCTGTCCACCAGTCTGGAAGTAAAGCAGGATTCTCCAAAATCTGTAACTGCATACATGTAGGACCACTGAGTGTTGTCTTTGTACTGTGGGGCTTGTATGGACAGAATCCTTCACCCTCCATAGGCTTGTGCAGGCTCCAAGAGAAAAATTCAAATCATAGATGCAGGGTTTCTGGGCTTTTTCTTTAATGGCAACATGTGCCAGACTCAGAGGGATATTTGTTTTCTCATCCGTCCCCTATCCCTTTTCCTCCTTTGTTCCCTGAGCCAGATATTCCACTCATGCAATTTAAAACTTGAAAGAAGGCTTTGAAAAATCATACGACAGTACTGTTCCTTTTATCTGAGTTTGTGTACCAGGTATTAGACAAAAAGTCAAGGTCTGCATGTAAAATTAAATATTTCTCTTGAAAATTATTATTAAAAAGCGCTGTAATTAATCTCATGATGAAGGTTTGGACACAGTTCAGAATTTCTCATAGGTTTTAATAGGGGGTTTTTGTATCAGTATGTGCTACATGGTTTATTTTCTCATCATATGCATTCGTTTAATGTCTAGGTAAGAAAGAAATATATGATACGCAGAAGTTATACCACTGAGAGAGACATCTCCCACTGACAGCAGCTAATCCTAAAATGCTGGTTTGCCTCCTGAAAGTATCTCCGCATTTTGTCTGTTCTTTGAAAAAGTATATTGAAACACCTGAATTCTCTTAGTTACTTGCTACTTGCTTGTTATTTCCCATGGGGAGATAGTATTCAAGCCAAATCTCTCCTCTCTTTTCAAAATAAATTGTAATTATGAGGGATTTGAGGGTGAAGTGATCTCCTGTAAAGAACACCCAGAGATACCTCCAGAATGTGCCATTGGGTGTGGTGTGAGATTGCATCCATTTCCCAGCTCAGAGAGAGCAAGCACAGTTTGTTCCTGTCTGGCCCTGTTAAAACATGGAAAGGTTTGGTCCCTCTTAAAACTGAGAAGACACAAAACCTCTTGGGTACATCCCCTGAAGATTTCTCTGAAGGGCTGTAACACCAGTCCCTCAGTTTAGCACTGACCCCCTCAGGATTGTGAGGTTGAAGGTGCTGCCTTGTACAACAGGGTCTGCTGTGCGTATCCTGTCCTCTGTCCTAACAAGAGCATTTGCTCTTCCCGAACCTTTCCGAGGAGACAGAGAAAGATTTTGAAGGTGCCAGGGAGTAGGCAAAATGAAGTCTTCTCCCTTTGGTGCCATGTTGGGGAAGGGACGAGGTCTGGCTTCTTGACTCAGCTCTGGGTAAAGGCTGCCTTCTCCAAGTTAAGGCACTTCCCAGGCGGAGGGGACCATGGGGGGCCAATGTCTCAGCAGATTTGGGGCCAGGCTTTTACAAAATTTAGCAGGGTTGTGTTTCAAGACTCAAAGAGAAGCCTCCAATTTAGATGCTGAAGCAGAGCTCTGGACCTCAACCTTATTTCTTGAAAAACATTATTATTATCTAAAGCTTATTTCTAAAACCTTTTTTAAAATGAGAATTAAATATAGCGTAGGCATTTTTAAGATCCTGACATTTTGATGAATCATACAACAACTCAGAGATGATTCATCGTAACTCTGAAAATGGTTACTTTGGCATCAGCCTGGTTTCACTGGCTGATTTCAAATGAAAACCAAAAACAACGTAAAAACTTTCCTAAAATGCTACCTGAAGAGTGCAGCAAATGACAAATAGTGAAGCCTGCCAGGGAGGTTGTTTTCTCTGAACAGGATGATAAAACCAGAGTTAAATAGTGGGAGGAAATTATGAAGTAGCCTATTGGTCCTGCAGCAGCCCTCCGTGTGGCACAATGTGTGACAGTCTGCAAATCCTGGCACCCGTTTCTGGAAAATTGGATGGTTCTTGTAATTTTATGTGGCAATGAATGAACAAACTATTGTAGAATTAGTCACTGCAGGCATAACAGGAAAAAAGATCTCTTTTCATGTCAGATTTTATGAGATGGAAAATGTAGATGAAGCAACAGTACCTAGACTGCAGTTAAGGAACACAGTCCTGTTTAATAACAGGAGAGCTTATCTCAAGGCATATGCTTGAGCACCAATGTACGTGGCAAGGAAAGGGAGGTATGTCACATTGGCTGCAGAACTTTCTGTCCTGTCTTAAAAGGCTCCAAAAAAAAGGTGGCCTTAAACCTGGTTTTCGTCACCTTAATCCTCCAAGTTTTGTCAGTGATGAAAAAAACTAAACCCCCAGTAGTGAGATTTATTTCAGTTGCAGTTTGAAAAACTGCTGTTACAATGCAATAAACCGTTGTGGTAGTTATAAACCTCTGAGCTGCTGGGAGCATCTCTCTAGCTGAGGTAACACAGCTTCGGTTTTCCCTGGAGGAATCCGACAGAGAATTCACTCTGACTCACTCCTGCTAAACTCTCACAGCCTGCCTCCCTTGCTCTTTCTCCTTTCTGTTATTTACACCGTGGAAGGAGGTCAGCATTTATTCTCAGGCACCTGGTTTAGTGCTTTCTGTGAGGACCGCACTTCTATGGGAGTTATCTTCAACAGCAGTGGTGTTATGAGCAGTCTGGAACCACAGCCACCAAGGTGAAACTTCACCTGGTGTAGATTTCATCACGCCATTAATTGCAGTAGCATTAACAGGATTCCTGCTATATAGTAATTGCTGAATTTTAATAGGATTTCCATGGACCTGTGTTAATTGAAATTTCATTTTCAACTAGTTGAAAGGAACAATTGAGCAAGAGATATAAGATTCACAAATGCCATTAGTTCGTTAATATTATTCCGCCCAAACCAACGTTACTCTGGCATCAGATTATTACTGTGCCATACACTGGGTCGCTGCAACCTGAATTTCTGCATTGTTTAGTAATTACCTGGATAGAATTGCTTACTACATCATTTTCACAGCCACAGTTGTTAGTTTGAAAAACAAAATAATATTCGTGTCTCTGTTGCTACTGGTAGATTGTTGTCATTAACTTTGCTGCCTGCAACAAGGGGAGCAGTCCCCGTGCGGTGACTTCAGTGCAGCTTTTAATTGCAGTGCACCCCTGGGCTTGTGTCCCTGCAGAGCCAGCAGGGAGAATTGCATAATCAAGGGGCTTTATGTAGGCAAGGAAAACCTACAACCCAAACAAACAAACAAAGAGCGAGCATTAGGGAGGTAGGCACTCCTGAAAACAGCTCGGGTATCTTAAGATACATCTTGGGTGGCAGTTCTGTCACTCCAGAGTTATCATCCCTTTCCATTGACTGCAAGGGGAATTGAGGGACCATATCTGCATAAATTTTACATATGGATATTTAAGTGATATGCTGAATAGGCAGACTCAGTTATATAGGTGAAACTCCACATTCTGATCAGCTGTCAGTGTTTTTCTTCTCGTGGCTTTTTTTGAAACATGTAGCTTGAAGTGCAGTACAGGAGAAAGTGTGGAAATGAAGAGGGAGAAAGCAACAGGGAGTTTATTCAGGGTGGATGTTGTTGTTTGATCAAGTGGAGTGGCTTCGGAACGAGGTTGAATGTGAAACAAAATGGTAAACAGGCAAATACCCTGTGCTACCTGTGAAACAATATGTTCTCAAACTGTAAATAGAATAGGAACACTTTGTTCCTGCTTTAGTCCTTTATTATGTTACAGCAAGCCTTGCTCCACAGTGCTCTCTGCTGGAAGTTTACTATATTATCATTTTCTAACAAAATTAGAGTGATTCTGGTTTTTTGGGGGGTTTTTTGGTTGGTGGGTTTTTTTTTTTTTTTTTGCATTTGTTAATTAGGTAAAATTGTATTAGTCAGTTCTTCTTAAGAGTTTATTCCCACTGCGATATATCAGGTAGCTACGTATTTTCACTTCGAGTTAAATCAGCAATATGAGGTAAGGACATAAAAGCCTGTCATGGGAATGCAGAGGAAGTGCAATCCATTCTCAAGAAAATCAAATCTGCAGTAGTGAATGAGAGCAGGTAACAGAGCTTCATCCTTGTCTTGCCATGGGGGAGTACACAGTACCCTGTCTAGATACGTGCCCTCTGAAAACTGCCAATGTAAATGCGCTCCTGAGGTTTTCTGCAACATCCACGCATGTTGTACATTTCTCCCTTGTATCCAGCAGCAAGTCGATGACTTTTTGAATGCCTACTGCTCAGTGCCAGAGAGCATCCAGAAGGAGAGTGCTTGGGAAACACAGACGTATGTTCATTTCTGTGATGGCCAAGGAGTGGCGCTGACCCTCAAGCCAGAGCACAGGGTGGAAGACGTTTTGTCTTTGGCATGCAAGGTACTCTTTTTTTGTGTACAATTGCACCTTGTTAACAGCTGTGGACTTGAGAAGGGATGTAATATATCAGAGGGTGCCTAAATAGCAAGAGCATAATTGCAGCACCTCCCCGTACTGAGGCACATTGCTCTGTTTGCTTTAGTTGTTATTTATGTGTTGTAGCCAAGGTAGCAGGGCTGTGCAAAGGTTTTCAAGAAGCATTGCTCGAGACACTGCACAGTGAATACTTAAGGAGCGGTGACAGTTTGCCAGGTAGTCAGCCCCTGGGAAGTCTCAGCACGTGTCAGCTCTGTGTTGTCATTGCAGTGAACCCAGTTGTTCTGTGCAAATTAATCACAGAGGAGAAATGGGGACTGGTTGAGATAATGCCAGAGGATTAAGACATTTAAGACAGTTGTGACAAAAGCTATCATATATGCTTCTTAAGGATTCGTTTAAGCTTTTAATTAAATACCAGCTCTACTTGTGAATTTCAAAGAGTGCATTCACTTCTGAAAGTCATCGCCGGCAGTTTGAGAGGGATTGCTGTAAACCTTGAGACAGAAAACTGAGTCACAGGTTGAAGGTAAAGTACAAATACCAATTTTAACTGCAGACAAAAGACCAGCACCTCTAGAACATCGCAACATACCTAGCACGTTTGTCTCCACATGTGTCAGTGCTTGAATTTAGCTCTAACTTTGTGATCCATGTCACTTTTTTTTATTATGCAAAAAAAATTTATGCAAACAAGCTTTTTTGGCAAAACTAACTTTTTACTCCCAAGTTCTGTTTTCTGACAAGTGGTAAATACAGTTTATTTACTTCACAAGTAAAGGAGAAAAACAGGGAAAAAAAGGAGTCCTGCTCTGTACAAAATCCAGCTGTAGCTTTTGGCATAGGTTAGTGTGAACTTTCAGGTGACTCATTCAACTGACTTGAAGTTAATGAATTTTGAGGCTTTTAATGGAGGAAAGGACCCGTTTTAATGACACTTTGCACATGGTAATGTTGTAAACAAACAAAAAAAATCATTAAATTCGACAAGTTTTTAAAAATCCAGGGTGAACTATAGTTTTTAAATCAAAATAAGCACACTGATCTCTCCAAGTCACAATGCATCTCCTTGGCATCACTGAGGATAAATTATTTTCTCATTGCTTTTCCTGGTGTAGTTTGAATCCTGGAGAAACTGTTTAATGCTTGGCTTTACTTTTCAAAAATTCACTGTACTTAGTCAGGCTAAAGAAATTGTCTGAGACATGATTTGACCACCAGATGGCACGGTAGAGCTAAAACATTTGGAAGTAGTTATCGTGACATGCAACACCCCTGAAAGAGGAAATTAAATTTCTAAACGTAAAATTAACTTGAAAAGGAAATTCCTTTCCTCTCCTACTCCATCATTCCAAGGTATCTGTAATTGTAAAGCTGACTTTTAATTTTCATTGTCTATATCACATGAAAATTTAGTTTTAAATTATTTGATTTTTTTCTTAAACATTTTTCTGTTTTATTTTTTCTTTGTATTCTGTGTGTAAAGCTTTTCATAAGCATTCCCTAATGCTGAATACTTTCTGCTCGTCTATCCTGATTCTTTTCCTTCTTACATTTTCGTTCTGCTCTGGTGAAGTGTAGGGAACCTTTCTTCTTCACAGAACATGTTTGAATGTTGTAAGGATAAAGTTCAAAGGGGTTGCTGTTTACCTTCCCCCCCTTCTTCCATGCTCTATGGGGTTTATCCTTTTCTCATTTCTGTTTTCCATCTGAGGACATATAGAAAAACATGTGCATTACAATACAGTTTTTCAGAATACAGAACACATGTAACTTGTAAATTCTTACCCACAATAAAATGTTAAGGTAATTACTAGTTACTCAGTAGATTTAAATTTTGTAAGCTGCAGAGATATGTTAAAGAGGTTAAATAACCCTCAGGGAGGCAATCATTGCTCCTCTTTTAGAAAGGTTTCTCTCTTAATATGCGAAAATGAAATGTTTTGTGCAGTGGTCTCACCAGCATCCTGATTTTCAGAGAGATTCCCATCAGGGGCTCAACGCTTTCAGGCTAATATCCTTTAGGAATATTCCTATTTCCCTTTGACTTCCTGTTGAGACAGGATTTTTGCTTTGACCTCACGTGGTGAAAAAAAAATAGGTGAAACTCTGATCATAGATGAGAACCAGCAATAAAAATAAAATCCAATAAAGGAAAGCCCTTAGGGAACCTGCTTCCCAGCCCTTCCCCTCTCCTAACAGCCCATACATGCATATACATTTTCTACATCAGAAGAAAAAGTTGCTGAGCAGAATTGAGTCATTAAAAGTAGTCACAGAAAAAGATGGTTGTGAGTGTAAGTTCAAAAGGACAGAAAACAGTTGTGGTATCTTTGGAAACATATAGCAGTGCTCAGCTAACCTAATAGCTAAGACATAGTGTTTATGAAAAGATTCGGGAGGATCGTAAGGGAAAATGGAAATTTTCACTTGAACCTTATCTTCTAGGCAATGCAGCTCATTTTCTTTATACCACAAAAATAGAAAATGACTTGTTGAGAAAATGAATTCTGCATTATTTCTAAAGAGATTTTTGTGTGTGTGTGTCATTTCTTCATCTTCTGGGTCTCTGGAAATAAACAACAAATTCCAAATCCCATTCTCTTTATTCCTTAGATGAAACAGCTGGAGCCAAGACACTATGGCCTACAACTCAGAAGACTGGTTGATGAAAATACCGAATATTGTGCTCCTGAACCATATGAATACATAGTAGACCAGGAAAGTGTGACTCCTTTTAGATGAAGCTCCATGATGTCTGTAGCTACAGTTGAATTATCACCTATGAATATGTGTGATTTAGATCTAAAATAAGGTTTTAAAGCTGTTTCTGAATTGCATTCTGCCATCCGCATTCACACAGTCCATGCCTATGCAGGTGTTTGGGTGGCTAGGCACTGCAAATGCTCTCTTCAAGAACATTTGGAGATTTAAGAGGTGCTTCTGGTATAAAAGCCAAGTGTCACTCTCTATTCACACTGGGTTTTCTATCTTTAGCTTACTCTGCATTTAGTCCCACTGATACCAGTGATGCTTGCACAGTAACACCGTTCTCTGTGCAAAGACAGTAACCTTTGGCTCTTTATTGATGCAAAGAGTATTGTGCTTATTTCTCATGCTGTACTTTGGGTTTTGATGCTTGCAGTTTCATAATTTGGTGAATTCTGCTACTGTTTTTTTTTCCAACAGGTGTATGATGAAATAGAAATTTGTCCATTAAATGTTTATCACGTTCATCTTACAAAGACTGAAAACATAGGTGATTTTGGTAAGATCTCAGGAATTTTTCTTTTTATTCTTCTCATTCCTTACTTTCTCTCTTCAGGACTTTTCTGTCTCTGAGAGCAGGTAGATCCATACTTGATAGCTCAAAGTCTGAATCTGGGAAGACATTATAATGCAAAGACCCCAAACGGGTCCTAAGTGCATTTCTTATGTTCGGGAAGAGTCCACTTTCTAATTCTGCTGCCCTTTTCTTTTTCGGTAGTGGGATCCTCTGTTGGCACAGTATCAACAGAGTGCCCTTCGTTTCACATTCTGACAGGCTTTTTATCTGTGAGACGTGGTGGTACCTAGGAATAATTATATACCTTGCAAAGATACCTTTGTAAGGCAGCTCTGTGCTGTTCTGTAGCTGCAATTTTGTTGGTATAAATTACTCCTTTCTGCACCGCCTCAATCTCTGGTCCATGTGGATTTGTTGCTTTATCGTTTGGGTTTCCAGTTTTTGGATCTGTTTAAGACACCTCTACGCCTGATGGACATGGTGCAGAACTCTTACTGTAACAATGAGCTGTGTTACTGAAATGTCAGATGGGGCTGAGGTAGAAAATGCTTTTTTGAAATGTAATTTGGTTTTTTTTACAGCACAGCATGACATTTCCTGGAAGTTGAAAAGTCCAATTAACTTTAACAGGCCTTACAATGTGATAATTTCTCTATGCTCCATGGATGCATTCTCATGAGAAGTACCCTCCCTCTGGTTGTGTAGTCTGCTAAATACATGAAATAAAAGGGAAATGTTTCCGAGAAAGTTTATTCGATTTAAATCTCTTTTACTTCAGGCTTTGCTGTCACAGCACAAGTTGATGAAAATCAGCATCTCACTCGAATATTTGTAAGTGATGTTCTCCCTGATGGACTGGCATACAAGGAAGGTATTGTATTGTATTTATGTGTAAAACTGTGCTTCATTATCTTTTTAAAGTCCCAAAACATGAAGGAGCTTTAGTACTGCTGTCTGAAATGATTCTTGGCTTTTACTATTCATAGTTTTATTTCCTGAAGACCATAGAAATTATGTGATATTAGGAAAGATAATGTACACAGAGTAACTGAATAATCCTTTCAATATAGCAGGGAGAGTTCTTGTTCACCCTTGGAGACAAAGGCTGTGTTCAGCCATCCAACCAAATGCTTTTGCACAGAGGTACAGGTTGGAGAAAGAGTTCATCTCACACTGGGGAACCTCATGGGCTTGGTCAGTCTCCAAGACCCATCACTTCCACTTTTGCTGGCAATGAAAAGCAGCCTCCCTCTCCAAAACAGTTTTTGGCACAGATTTTTGTGAGCGCCTTCTCTACTGTGCTGCTGAAACTCTGCACGGTAGGATCACATGAGTTTTGGTCTCTGAAAAACAGAGACACAAACCCAGAAAAATGGAGACAGTTTCATTTGTTACCTGAGGGTAATGACCACTTTGTTGTTGCTGACCTCGAAAGGCAGCAGTTGCCACTGTTTAAATTTATACAAAAGCTGATAAAGGCTTCATCAGCTGTTGTGCCAGTTTTGCATGAATTATTTGATCTGTGTGACTAGTGTCTTGTTCTTCCCAGATAATGAATTATGTGTTATGGGGCTGTACACTGGTGGTATCCGAGTTGTGAGAGGTTCCTCTATTCTAATCTTCTCGAAAGTTGCGCTGCCCTCCCACCCACCAAATTCTGTAGTATTTTTAGAAGGAAACAACTCAATTGCTGTACTGTGTGTGACACCTATCAAACTAAATGTGAGGTTGATCCGTGTAATTATAGCACAAATAAAGCTCCTATCTCTTCTAAGAGACTTCAGGTAGGATTAGGCTATTTGAATTAAAACCACAAATATAAAGAGTGATTCAGCATAAGGTTTGGTTTGTGACCCTTTACATTTTTATATTCCCTCTTTTTTTTTTTTTTTTCTTTTCTTTCCTTTCACATTGTCCCAGGGCTCCGAGTAGGCAATGAAATTCTGAGCATAAATGGAGATGCTGTGTCTGATCTTGACCTCAGGCAGATGGAGTTACTGTTTTCAGAGAGAAGCGTAATGCTCACTCTGAGAATGAACCATTATGGGACCCAGCAACCCTTATGTGCGCCCTGGTCAGATGGCAACATTTCCAGGGACCCAAAGAGTTTGTTGCCCCCTCCAAACCAGTCACAGCTCCTGGAAGAGTTTCTAGATAACTTCAAAAAGAACACAGCAAATGGTAAGAAGCTGGCAATATTTCCATTACCTATTCCTCACTTCCAATGTCTCTGTTTTTTTAAAACTCACTATGTTTAAAATACTGTGCTTGCCTTAGGGAGAAACCCAAGTACAAATTGTTTAAGTTCCATTTATGCTCCATATGTGTCTGTTATTTTATTGTTTCCTAGAAAGTAGAACAGAATATGATCATTTCTGCAGAGAAATGATATTCTTTTAACCTGTTTGGCTGCACAGCCCAGTATTATCAAGTGCTTTCTTACCTGTTCTGTGTCATCTCGGGTACCTCCAATGCATCTATTTCCCAGGCGTTGGTGATTGAAATGATGTGATGGCTTTCAGAGGCAGAAATAATTGTTCTGTGTTTACCATGCTTTATATGTGGTAAAGTACCACATACATTAGTGTACCTTAAATTCATTAATCATCATCAGCTCAGAGTGGAGTCATTTAGCTCTGCTCCCACCCATTATTATCATGTTCCTGTTGGATACCGCTTCTTGCTGTGTAGAGGAAAGCCTATGAAAACAGCTTTCATAAGGATTCTCTTGCTATGACCTGCGTATATTTCTTACTCAGTGTAATACTACTGTATTAAGCATTGAATGGAGGACATATCCTAACAGTGCTGTGTTAGGGTGAGATCCTGATGTATTTCCATGTGAGGACCACCAGGCAAGAACATTGCCAAAAGCCTGCATGGTAAGAAGTTCTCCTGGATGACACCACGACACCCCAGGCCCAAAGAAGGTGCTAATGCTTACTGCTGGGTTGCCTTTTCAGCTAGAAATAGGGGGTGGCACATAGAGGAGCACTGCCACGCTGAGTAAAGGAAAGCCATCATCACCTTTCCCTTCCTTAGGCTGATCTTACTTCACATCTTGTGATACTAGAATACTTGTAGACGTCTATCTGAAATAGAAAGTATATGGGGATTTGCTCCATTTGCTTCCCACGCCTTGACTATTTTTCAAACATGACAGAAACAAATTTAGCTCTAGTTTCTTGACTGTAGATGGTGCAGTTTCCTCACTGCACCTCGGGGTGATGCTAGTAAAATTCTGCAAGAAATCTAGCCAGAGTGCACTGCTGTGCAAGGAAAGCAGCAAGAGGTACAAAAAGGACTTGCTAATTTTTGTATATAATTATGGTGGCAAATGTTTTCTGATTGGATTTTTTTTCATAATTAAAAATGGGAGAAGAAAAAGAATCACAGTGGAGAAATTGCTAAAATGGATTTAATTATAAGGCAATTTTATTAGGTCATCTTTTGAAATTAAAAGAAATCTGAATACAGCATTTGTGATACAGTAAGTAGCATCCCTCTCAGGGGCCTTATTTCAATTTAAAATGCCATTAAATTGACTAGTGGCACATAAAAGTTAGTGTCATAAAACAAAAATTATGATAGAGCTAATTAATTACATAATTATAGCAGGGCTATCATTCAGCTTGCTGGCTTGATATCAAAGGCCAGCATTACCTGGAGTATTCAGTATAATAAATGTATGTGTCCCTTCACTAGATTCCTTATTCCTCCGGGATAAATTTGCAACCTGTGCAAATATTCCATTATAATAGGAAATTACTGGAGTATGTATTATACTCTAATCACTAGGGGATAAAAGGGACATAGTATATTTGTTTTTCTGCTTAAAAGCAGCTAGCGAAAATTTATTTTATTCTGAAAGGGAATAAATAGTTCTAAATTAAGCTTCGTGAGAAGGACTTTCATGTTTATTGAATTCAGTGCTTAGTGTCTGATCACCTGATGGGGTTCAAATGGAAACAGAAGAAAATGACATTACTTTGAATTAATAGATAATCATAAAGGGTTTAACTGTTCCGTGTCCTGTTACTCAGGAATTGAATATAATTTTAGAAAGATGGGGTATTTAATGATCTGAACAGGGATTTGGAGGTCAGAGACTCTTAAATTGACATCCTGTGTGTAATACTGTTCCGTCCTCTTTGGTAGAGGTGAGTCACTCTTAAGACCACAGTTTTCAAAAATAATTTCTGACATACTCTTGTCCATGTTGAGCCTGTTCTTCCAAGGAAGTGCCTTTGAAAGTCAGTTAGTGCCAGCAGAGGGGGACCTCTTTCAAAAATCAAGCCCAGTTTGGCTCAAGATTCATACTTGGCGTTAAAAATCTTAATGTTTCTGCTGAGGCCTCCCTGTTTTTAAAAATTAACTAATCCTATTTATCTTTCTAGAGTAGTGTGAGGATTAATAAGATGAAGTTAACAAAGTGCTTGGAAAATGGAAATCTTCATCACTGAGTCATGGGGTAATACCCTGCTTGGTGCTTGGTGACTACCACCAGGCAAAAGCAAAACAGAATTGAATTTAAATCAGTGGCTTCATATAACTTTGGTGGTAACAGTTTGTCCACATTTGTTTACAGTTTTGTAACTGCTTAGCCTGACTCTGATGAATGCCTTTCCCTACATATTCTGCTAGGTTGAGAGTACCCAATTATACCTTGTGGCAAACTTTGGCAACCTTTACTGTACAAAATGGAAGTGATTGACTTTCTCCAAAGCCACTAACTCAGCCACTCCTAAAAGCAATTCCAAGCAATTTTCTGTGAGAGTGATTCATTTTCTCCAAGAGGTTGCTATACCCTTGTAGCTATATTTTGGACCTGCTGTGGTCGTATCATTTGATCTCCCACATGGCAACACTGTGTGCTTACTGCTTAGCTGCTTGGCTGGTAATAAGCTTATCCTGGAAAAGAAATAAGATGAAATACTTCTAAAAAATGCACTCATAAATGTGGAAAAACAAATAACCATGGAAATAAATTTGCTCAAAGGTCCAGTGTTAAGGAAATTGAACAAATATTTGTGTAGGATTAAAAAATGAGGGAAGTGGACTGGAATTCTTACAACTGTGGAGGAAAAAAATTACTCATTTTAAGATGGCATGGGTATTTGAGGAATAAACAACAGAGGAGGTACAAGAATTGAAAACTGTATATTTAGCCAGCCCTGTGTGGGTTAATGCTCTATCTATGAAGTGCAGAGGCAGGAGGTAGAAGCATTAGTAGGTGTGAAAAACCATTGCAGTATGTGAGTTGCTGTCAGAATTGGGCAATTTTTTTTTTTTTCCCCCAGAAAGTGGATTTTTGCCAAAAAAGCAGTCATTTCTGGTTAGCTGACACTGTTAAAATCAACTCTAATTTGTAAATCTCTGTGATTAAAAGAAAAAAAGCAAGAAAAAAGTGGGAGATGGGAGTTTGGATATGCTTTAACAAGCTTCCATGAAGAAACACTTTCATCTGAGAGGATGGACAAGAAGCCATTTAAAAAAAAAAAAAAAAAAAAAAAAAAAAAAAAGATGGGCATACTGTTCTTTTGCTCCCTATTGTACTCCTCATATTCGAGGTGGGGCACTTACCATCTGTTTTGGGTCTGGGTTCCTGTCTGGCCCATTTTTCTAGAGGTGTGGTCCCAGGAGCGGTAAAGAAGGCTTGGGTGCTGTTGACAAGGGGGAGGCTTGCTCCTCCTCCTCTTCCTCCTCTGCACTGCCTTAGCCCTCCTCTTCCAGCCCCATACTACTTGTCCCGCCCCTGTGCTGGCAGCAACACTTGTTGAAGCCCTTGATGAAGCTAATTAAGGAGAAAACTTTTTTTCTCCTTCTGCAAGCTCAGTGAGTTGAACCAGCAGCTGCAGAGGTCTGACAAGGTCTAGAGCCAGGTAAGCAGGAGGAGGAGGAGCAGTAAGCAGGCAAGTGCCAGAGGAGAGCTGGTTGCAAGGAGAGTTACTGTCAGAGGCAGCAAGCTCTCTTTCAGCCAACCTTCCCACAGAGCACCTCTCTAGCCGTTTTGGAGCATGGGTTTTGCCCTCTGCTTTCCCACCCCTTATGCTGATCCCTGGGCAGCAGCATAGTCTGGGACACACTGGTTTGAGTCACTCCCGATGAAGCTCTTTCATGTTGTGTAAAGCATGGCTGGAGTGAGAGAGAGAGTCAGGCTTCTTGCTGTTTGACAAGTAGCTGGGCTGTGTGCTGGAGAGGAAAAATGACATTTCAGCTCCTGATCTGCTAAACTTTGAGGCATTTTTGCAAAACGTAACTGCTTCAGGAGGTGGATCGGTAGTTTGAACCCTCACATGAGAAGTGGTTCTTCTGTTTCCCAAGACACAAGCCACTTCTGATTTTAATCTTAGTAAGCACACACAGAAGCAAAGCACATCAGTTGGCCACAAGTTTGATTTTTATATGACTAAATTATTTTTAAAAATGAGGTTGTAGTAATAATTGGTTTGGATTCAATTCCAAGGTACTTTGTTTCAAATATGCTTTGCTAAATGTAGTTGCAACTCACAGCTTCTCCAGAAAACTTAGTTCTGTTCAGCTTTGTCAGATACCACTGACTTCAGAGAGGAAACAGGAGACAGAGGATGGCTCTGCAGCCCACTAGCTGTATGCACGTTGCTGTGCATGCCTCTCCAGGTAGCACTCCCTGCATCCTTTTACAGCCTGCCTATCAGAAAGTCCTGTGTTTCCCTCTTAAGAAAAGAGACAAAGTCAGGAGAAGGTGAAACTAAGGTGGTCTGTAGCCTCCAGCAGCTGGGGGCTGTGCCTGGAGCACTGGCTCACACCACTCTGATTGTTGCTGTTTGCACATAGTTTTTAAGCATTTCGTAAGTATCTTTCAATGTAAGGTTCAAAGCATTTTGTAAAGAAAAGTAAGACTAAAACTTACCTGAAAAACATTTCTAACATAACTTCTACTTTTAGTTCTTCAAAAATCAGGTCCTGTTTGTTTGCTTAGCTGCTGTTTTGACATTTAAATTCTCTTCACCGTGCTGTAGGGCATGGCCTTCATTGTGCTGTGTGTGTAAGGAATCAAAGAAATTTATTTTTGTGCTTTTGAGCTCAGAAGAGAGATTTGAGTATTGTTTCTTAGCTTCTTGAGTCCCAAGAACACCCACAGTCCTGTTAGATGTGGGTCCTGATCTGTGTTAGTTTAGCAGGTGTGCACACTTCGCTCCCTCTTGCCTGGTGGATCTAATACCAAATAGCCAGTGGTTTTGCATGGTGTGAGGCAACACAGTAGAAAAGCAGGGCCTCTTCTTGATGTAGACGTGTAGATGTCTATGCAGCATGACTGCTTATCTGCCTGGAGATCGAAGACTCTGCTGGGTTGTGGTTTTTTTTTTTTCACTCATTACCCAATTTACTTCAGCAGGAAGCCACATAGATGTGATAGGACATGCAGTAGCTGTTCGTCAAAGCAAGATCAGAGGTGCGGTGCGTGTTTTACAGTAGTCTTGGACAACAGTGGTAGGTTGGCTCCTGCTCCAGCCGTTTGTGTACCATTAACACGAGTGTCTTTGTCCTGTGTTCTTGTGCATCACTGGGAAAAGACTAGGTCTGGCCGGTGACAATACCTGGAATGGTAGCAGTGTAGAAGTTAATTTGAAGAAAGTGTTTGCCTCTTCAGAAGCTGGATCCGTAGAAGCACTCTTTGCCTACTGCATGTTTTGCAATACAGAGGGTTTCCCAAGAGTGGTGGTTTAATGAGCTCCTGCTGGCGCTTGACAAACTGTCCTGTTGGCTTCCTGCTAGATGTGTATGCTTCAAAGTAAAAGATTGTTTATGCTATAAAATGTAATGGCCTTAAATGCTTTTTGCTGTGCTTTTCTACTGAAAGAGCATTCTGTTCTGCTTTGCTAAATGCTGCTATGATTTAATCCCTGTGAAGTCAGTGGGCCAAATTGTTTTTTCTTGGTGTAAACTCCATTAAACCCTGTGGAGCTGCACCTTCTGGTTCAGTGACAATATGTAGGCAAAAATTATGACATTGCCCATCCTGATGAATTCTGTAGTGACAATATGGACAGCAAGGATATCTATTAATTATTATAAAGTTAGAGACATCCACATAGAGACCAGTGCCTTAGGCATAATTTAAAACACATCAGACAGCGGATGTTCTGTGTTTCACAGAGGTAAGGTAGGTGGGGTAATTATGAAAACTGCCTAAGCTAGCCACAAATTCTTGCTAAACTATGAAGGAACTACTTTTCCCCCCCTGTTTTTTCTGTTTTCATTACTTGTGCTTAATAAATTTGAGATGGAGAAGAAAATGTACCACTAAGGTGTTACACTTGGTTACCTGGACAGGGCTGGCTCCATTTCCTTTCCAACTCTCCTCAGTGCAAATCACCTCTGAAAATGACTAAAGTTGTCCCATGCGAGCAATCCTGTGGTAGCAGCAAAAACCAGGAGAGGAGCCACTGACAGCACCCCTGTGTGTCCAGCAGCCCCAGTCTGGAAGACCTAATGGCAGCAGTGGGCTGCAGCCTTTGCTGACACTTGTACAGGTTGGTAGACACCCAACATGGGCTCTGCTGTGTCTTCCTCCTCCACACCGCAGCCACACATCTCTGGCTGTTGAACTGAAATAGAAGGGTGATGCACTAGCCACGGTTAACACTGGCCTCCAGTGAGACCATATCTAAGAAGGCATTTGTTATGCACTTAGGAAAGTAATGTATTTAGGTAACAATTTGAGAAGCCAGTGTGAAGTGTTAAGCTTAAAACTGAAAAGCCTGAACAGTTGTCTGACTGGCAGATACTTGGACAGAGAAAGTTTAGAAAGTTAAATAACCCTGTAAAAACATACCATTGGCTACTGGAGCTAATCAGGCATTGTTACAGAAGTGCAGGCAGCTATTTCCTATTGTGCTGCTAATTTGTATCTCCTATTGATTACTGAATTAGCAAATGAGTCCAATTACCTTGCTTGAACGGTTAACTGACAAAGGAACTCCCAAGGGTTCAAACTGACTCTGCACCAGCTTCAAAATGGATGTTTCTGCAGATACTTATAAAAAAAAGAGAGCATAAAGCAGCCTACAGAAACTCACACTTGCAGAAGTAGGTGGCTGACTGGAGCTAAGCCATTCTTCAGCATGTGGCCAAACACGTCTTAAGCAAGCTGTACGATACAGGAGTATTTGCATGAATATACTGGGTTTTTAAAACCTGAAAATGTGGAGTGTTTAAAGAAGCATCACTTTCTTCACTGAAGAATGAGAACACAGGAGAGGAACTGGTCCTGTTTGAGCATGTCAGAACCTGGTGAGGAGTATGAATTTCTCTTTGTCTAGGCACTATCGTGTCTTCAAAAAGAAGCAGCCTGGTTGCATTGTCCTTCAGGAAGCATATAGAGCACCTTCGGATGGTTCATGATTTCCTCTCTGAAGCAAAAACATATGGATGAGACCAGCTGTGAAAGGAACCTTCTTGTCTGGCCTGTAATTGCATGTCTTATTTGGTAACGATTAGTCTTATCAGTGACAGGCATCTAGTACTCTGTGTTTAAGAATCCTATCTAGGAATTCTGATATTATGACAGCTGTATGCTAATTTTCTTTCCAGATTTAACATCTTGAATGAATTCCTAAATGAAGTTTCTAGCTACTCCAAAGAGTCAGTTGTTACAGCCTTGAAGCTAAGCTGAGAACGTACCTTCCAGCCAGTCACAAAATAGGATACAAAATGCCTAGGACAACAAGAAGTAATAAAAGCCAAAATACCTTGCAGAGATTAAAAAATTTCCGAATTACTAAAATCCAGTGCATTTTATTTGTATTTTTCTAGCATGTTTAGTTTGGGTTTTCTAGAAACTAAAGTTACTTGTATTAGTAGACTCAAGTCATGTTAGTTTAGCAATGAGAATTTGAGCTAGTTGGTATCTGAAGTTAGATCAAAGGCTTTCAGAAGAACTTGAAAATTTCCTAAGCTGAAAGAAGAAGGTTTTGTTTTTTTTTTTTCAATTAGTAAATATAGTTTTTCATTATTTTTTAACTGTTGGTTAAGGCAACATGAAAGCTGTGAACTACTGTACAGTTAATAAGCACAGTTACTGCCCACAAATTGTTTTGAATTTACTCCAGCACTGGAGTGTGAATGCCTAAGTAGTAATACTTGCCTGTGAGAACCAGCTGTGGGGAAGCAACTGAACTGGCACTGTGCAATAGTTAAATTTCAGTTAAACTTACTGAATTGAGCTAACATAATTCTGGGAAACTTAATTGGGAATTAATAAGAATCTGCACTTAGTGTCCACAGTACCTCAGTCATTTGCCCAGATGAAAGGTGAATCAAATTGCTTTGGTTTTCAGCTTGAAGCGGTGGAGGATATGATGTGTTTCAAAGGTTACCTTAGTGCAGAAGCTACCTGGAGACAACTTTTGGTTTAGAAATCAAATGTGGCTGTAAAAACTCCGCATGAATAATCTCACTGTGTAGCAGCCATTTTTCATATGTTGAGGCTTGTACTGGTAGGACGTAAGAGTGCAAAAAATTTTATTTATCTGATATTTATTTGCTGATGTGACATGCAGAGGAAATAGATCAACAGCTCGAGGTAAAGTAGGACCTTTCATTACACTTTTCCTAGGTGGAAATTAGCTCTCCACATGTCACTTGAGCTGGACCATTCTTATGTTACAGGCTCTGACTTTTCTCAGCCAACTTATCACCAGATTTATAGTCATCTTCCTCTGCCCAAAGAGGGTTTAGGGGAAAAAAACCTGTGTTTGAATGAAGGCCTTAAAGAGCTGTTTGCCTCCAAACACCTCCTGATGTTTCAATACCTGGGCCTTCATGATGGAAACCCTGGAGCAACTCCAGTGTCCTCTTGTGTCACAGCTTTACTAAGCCTACCTAGCATTATCCGCATACCTCATCTTCTAGACCGTCCTCACTTTTACTAGCAATTTCTCCAGTGCAAATGGCTGTTGTGGGACAGTTAATGAATACTCCATGGGCATTTGTCTTTTCCTCCCAGAACTCTTTTCTCCTTGGTGACCACAGTTAATGTGCTCTTTGCAACCTAGACAGAAATTTAAAAGGCTGTAGAGATTGCATGGGCTCTGTCCTGGATGCAAGCTGCTGGGTGCGCTTTCAGTGCTGATCTCAGGGGATAACATGAGCCAAAGAACTGAAAGGTCTGATCCTCACATAAGCAAGATATATGAGTTATTCATAACTGAACTAGTGAACCCAGAATCCTTCACATCTCTATGGTGAAACTTGGATGCCTTCTTTAACAAAAGGTTGTGAGAATGTCTCTTGAAACCCATTCAATAAATTCCTTTCGATCAACTGTTACTTTTTGAAAGATATTTCTTGAAGTCATTCAGAAAGGAGAAGGATACAGAAGGAAATGCTTACATACTTATTTTTTAACTTCATTACAAAAGACTAAATATGTTGTTGAAAACCTGAAATATGTTTAGTTGTATCGAACCAAAAGAAATAAGCACATGCATGCTACCTGCCAGGCTGAACTGTTTAACTGAAGTTATGACTATTAGTCTCCAAGGGAGCATTTTTAGTGTTCACCACATTGATATTTTTCTCCTCCAGGCAACGGTGGAATGCTTCACCTACCACTCCCTGTTTTTCAGTGAGTCTGAAGGCATTAAGACCACCAAGGCTTTGTACCTTTCTGAGAGTTAGCTCAAACTTTAGTATTATTTGCACCAGGGATTTTGAAAATATTTGTTATCTTCTCTTGGAAGATTACTTTTCTCTTGATAGTAACGTTGGCTAGAAGAATATGGGAACTGCAAGCTTATCATAATTAACTGATCAGTCTGGAGAATTCACACAACAATGAAAAATGCAACTTTCCATACACCTGGCTTAACTTTATTACCCAAACGTAATACCTGATTTCCATCTAAACCATGCCACCGTGTTATGGAAACTCTCTGTAATGGGTAGAGGGAGAATATCCTACATGATGAGAATAGGCTGTTTTGGTTTTTATTGGCAGTTTCTAGAGCACTTGGGATTTAGTGAAAATATTGAAGACATTAATTCCTAGTGGATAGACTGGACCTCCTATAATTCCTTCTCATTATGGACTAATTTTTTTTCAAGCTAAAGTTCATATTTGTATTCTCAGAAATAAGTTGGTGTCCACTTTATTGCTGTTTTGCAACATCTATCTGAAATCTCTGGACAATACCAGTGTTTAAAAGTGCTGTCAGTTGCTCTGATCTGAGATTAGGGTATCTGTATTTTACAGACTAGACCAAGCCCATCATAACTGCTTGAAGCTCTATGTGTGTGTGTTGCCATATCTGAAGCATCTATCTACTGCACATTAAAAACTGCAGCAGAGAGGATGGGAAATGAGAGCCCCATTTCCCTCTCACGTGCCAGAGAACTACAAAAAAAGAAAGAAAGATAATTTTGTAGTGGAGTAACCACTGGAATTAATAATGAATATCTGAGCTGGAATCAGCAAACCACTGGGGTGTAGGACAACTGTCAGGGCTTCTTCCCCAATGTGCATTTGTGATACAAGCATTCTCATGGTCATAAACACTCTTTGCCAGGATCTCTACACACCAGCACTGATGAAACAATTTCTTGTGCTCTACTGACAGAGGTTTCTGGCCATCCATTTGCCTGTGCAGCTGTATTCAGGCATCTGTGTGATATTTGTGCTACACTGTGTTGGCAACAGAGGAACCTAGGATGGGAGGGCATTTCCAGAATCAGAGAGTCCAGTCCTCTGCTAGTTGAGGCTTTCAACAACCCTGTTGATAACAGTCATCATATTCCATTTTAAAATAGAATAGACAATTTGCATTCTTAACTCCCTGGTAAGCCTGTTCCAGAAATTCATTCATGTGGTGGTGGAAAGCCAGTCTTCTAATAGCCAGCATAGACAGACTCCTGGCCGATATTATCACTGATCAGTATCTGCTGGCCTTGATCATTGCTTAAGTAGCTCTAGCTCACAACTACACGTTGTTCACCCCTTTTCCCCCACTTCCACACTTTTCTTCCTTTCATGTTTCCAGCTGATGAGCCACAGCTTATAAAGGGAATTGTTCTTACCAGTCCCTGAAACTTTGTTCTATGTGATTTCTTTCTGGGACTGTGGCTCCATCTTCAAGGTCATCCTGCATCTCCTTTATGCATCTATAGTCATGCTCTTAATTAATGCTGTGTATTAACTTTGAATGATTAATCAGTGTATTTCTCATTGTACTTTCTTTGCCGAGACAAATAATGAAAATATCAAGTAAAACTGGGCCCCAAACCCACCTTGGACAGAATCTACCATTATCCTCTCCCAGATCTGGAAGTTCATTCAAACCAGTTTATTGTTATCTTGCCTGCTAGGCAGTTCTGCCTTATTTTAATTCCTATCCTTTCCACTTTAAATAATAATTTCCCTTGGGATATTATAAAGGTTTCTTTTTTTTTTTTTTAATCTAAGTTTCCAGAAGGTTGGATTTATCCTATGGTCTTTGTCTTTAAAAACATCTTTTATCAAAGGCGGATGTCAGGTTAGTTTGACACAGTCTGTTTACCCATACTGTATTGTATATCATTTTCCATTTATCTCCACATTTTAAATTTTTCTTTCCTTGAATTGATTGTGAAAGCCTCAGGTTACTATGTAGGCTGCAAATCTGTAGTTTCCTACATTAGATTTCTCCAACATTCTCATTCCTTCTTTAAGCATAGCTATTGCTTGTTATTCACCAGCTGCATAGCATCATCCTCTCTTCCCCATCATCTGCTGAATCATTAATTAAAATCATTGCTCTTGAGTTTCAATTTCATATGCCAGGTTTTAAATGTTGAGAGCTAAAGAAAGTTTAATCCTCTGCTGAGTAGCATGAGTGCAACTCAGTGTGAAGCCACCTCAGACATGGTCATTTTCTACTCATTCATTGCTATCCTGCCTCACTCTTCCTTGTTGAGGACAGACAGATTTCAGCCTGGGTCAGTCAAGACCTACGGGAGCTTTAGAGTCTGAATCGATTTGCTGTAGTGAATGTTTGATGATATGGTAAGTGGATCACGTGGAGTTGTGGTTATCAGGAAAGACTCACACCTAATAGCTGTTAGTCAAGTATCTTACCTTAGCTGAGACAGCCCCAGGTTTGGTTTCCTCACCTGAATCTGACAGAGCAGAAGACTTCGTCTCTCTCTCCAACATCATGGATGAATATCCTGGTGTCAAGCTATGTCTTTTCGGTCTATGGTGTCTCTCAGCATTTTGGCAAAAATAAAATAGCATAATGTAAAAGGAAATGTTTTCATTCTGGTACAAAGCAAATTGTTTTTGCAGTCTCAGAAAGGCTGCAGAATGGAACACCGATTTTCCATATTGGTGTAGTCACTGTATTTTTAACCCAGGTCAGGACTGCCTGTGCCTGTCAGAGTGCTTCGTTACTTGCTGAGGATATCTATCAAGGGATGCACAGAACTGCTGCTCCTGCTAGATCTGAAAAATGATGCCTTGAAGTACTCTCGGTTTGTCTTGGAGTGAGAGTCTGAGTACATTGTATTTTGCTGTATTGTCTTCTGATGTAGAGCTAGAAGGACTTTTTTGTTCAATTTGCCATTGTCAGTAGAGTGGCAGGTGGAAACACACCCTCTTGCTGTAGTTTGAAAAAGGGGGTGGTTACACCACCTACACAGTGCTTGACATTTGATAACACTAGACATGCTTGTGATGATTATTTGGCATTCTTTTAGATTGGTGAGAAAAATCTAAACAAGAATAAGTTCTGAAGTCTTTTAGAAAAAAAATTATAAAAGAAACAGGATCCTCAGTTTCTACTTTCTCTCATGGCAATTTTGCCTTTGCAAAGAGCAGCTAAAGTGGTAAGAGCAGCGCTGACTAGAAAGTAATGAAGACTTCTTTGTTAATTAAATAGAAAATAACCAGATAAGTGACATTTGCATTTGTTGATGGCTTCTTTATGGTGAATGAATTGCCGGATGGTCGATGTTGATGTTTTGCATTTGATTTCCTTTGGTTTCTTGGCTGGGATTGTAGCACAGATTATTATTGTCTCACACATCTGCTAGAGGATGTGTTCCCATTGTACCTCACCACTCACAAACATGTGAATAACTTCCATATTGGCCACTCATGTGGGTATCACCACAGCGACGTGGGAAGAGACATCCCTGTAGGCATACAGAGCTCTTCGATATGCTGTATGTGTTTGTTTTTCTCACTGACTGTCCCATCTGTGTGCTCTGAGCCGCCTTCTGATTGAAAGCGAGTAGTGAGGAGCTTAACTTAGGAAGTGTGCTTTCTTTCAGCTTTTAGTGGTTACATTATAATTTCTCATGAACTATTGTCAGTCAAGTATCTGCCAGCAAAACACAACATTTGCAGGAGTAATGGAATTCTTTGGAGATGCTGTCAGTAGCATCAGGTGGTGCTGAGCAGGTTCTTGGTCATTCATTGCTAGAAACCAAGGAAAAAGTTTGGTGTGCATTTCATATGATGTAGTTAAGCTTTTCACATAATGGCATTTTCCCCCTGTGCTTTTCTGAGAATTTTAGCATTTATCTGAGGTTGCTACTCTTCTTGTTTGCAGCAGGCTGACTTTGATGGGCTTGCGTGACAAGGTTTTGGTAGCTCGAGGGCTACAAGGGTGGCTTCTACGAGAAGCTGCTAGAAGCTTCCCCTGTGTCTGATAGAGCCAATGCCAGCTGATCCAAGATGGACCTGCCACTGGCCAGGGCTGATCCCATCAGCAATGGTGGTAGTGCCTCTGTGACAACATATTTAAGAAAAGGGGGGAAACCACCTGTGGAATTGCAGCTGGAGGGAGGAGCGATAATATGTGAGAGAAACAACTATGCAAACACCAAGGTCAGTGAGGAAGGAGGAAGTGCTCAAGGTGCCAGAGCAGAGATTCCCCTGTAGCCTGTGGAGGTTAACAGTGGAGCAGATATCCACCTGCCTGTGGAGGACCGCACGCCAGAGCAGGTAGATGCCTGAAAGAGGCTGTGACCCTGTGGGAAGCCCATGATAGAGCAGGCTCCTGGCAGGACCTGTGGAGAGAGGAGCCTAAGCTGAAGCAGGTTTGCTGACCCTGCTGTTGGGGACCCACATTGGAGCAGTCCATTCCTGAAGGACTGCACTGTGTGGAAGGAACCCACACTGGAGCTGTTTGTGAAGAAGGACTCACGTTGGAGAAGTTTGTGGAGTACTGTCACCTGTGGGAGGGACCAAATGCTGGAGCAGGGGAGGAGTGTGAGGAGTCTTGCCCCTGAGAAGGAAGGAGCATCAGAGACATCCTGTGGTGAAGTGACTGCAACCCCCATTCCCCATCCCACTCCCTTCTGTGGGGGAGGAGGTAGAGAATTCAGATGTAAAGTTAAGCCCAGGAAGAAGGGAGGGGTGGGGGGAAGATGGTTTTAAGATTTCTCTTTATTCCACTCTGATTTAATTGGTAATAAATTAAACTAACTTCCCCAAGTCAAGTCTGTTTTGCTCATGACAGCAGTAGTGAGTGATCTCTCCTTGTGCTTATCTCAACCCGCAAGCCTCTCATAACATTCTCTCTCCTCCGTCCAGCTGAGCAGGGGAGTGATAGCGCAGCTTTGGTGGGCACTTGACATCCAGCTAAGCTCAGCCCACCACACTGATTTTGTATTTTAGTGTCTGGAGACACTCCTGCTTGCTAGATCAGAAGCTACTGCTTAAGAGGTTCTTGTTCTTCACAGATGGAAGTGATACACATTTTCAACTCACCATGCATAAGAGTGTGTGTGTGTAAACACTACAGAGAGGTATGCTGCGGTAGAGAAAAATTATGGGGAAAGATTTAAACTGAGTTTTGTTTAACCCAATACCATCAGTCCATTTTTTCCTTCCAGACAGATTTATCACAAGTATGTCAACAGAATAAATCAAATGTACTGCTGTAATGGAGCTATATAGGCAGACTCAGTCATGGTGTACTCACCGTTGCTATGCTGGAAAGCCCCTCAAGCAGTATTTCCAGCAAAGTAGTCCATGTTTTCTTTAACTAGTCAGAAATGTAGTAAGGTAAATAACGTTAGCTTTTTAAAAATTACTAATATTAATTAAGAAAAAAACCTGTCAGGAAGTGTTGATTTGACCTTGCATTTGGATGATTTTTAGGGATGTGTATCTCCTTGGATACTTTACTGTGCTCGTTCTCCCCAAAGATCCAGAATGTTATCTGTTGGAATGATTGCGTACTCACACAGCTTTAACATTTCTCTTTATTGTGTGCATACGCTCTACAGTTTTATTGCTAGTTTTGCCTGTTAATATGAATCCCATTGTAGAGCCAAATCCATATTTGAATGTTTAAAGAAAATACATTTTGTATTTTTTGGCTTGTTACTTCCCTTTCATTTAGTAATAGAATTTCAATATTAAACTTGATGCTGGGTTTATGTCCTCAGGCTTTGCAGTTGAAATTACCTGCTCTCTGAGGTAATACTCATTTTCTTTACCCCTTGATTTCTTTTTTTTTAATCTGTGCAGCTGATGTTGATGGTTCTGTGCTCTTTGGGAAAAGTTTGCTGGTTTGTAGGAGCAGATCCAAAGGAAGTCTGCTTCCACAGTAAAAGAAGGAAAGGGAGACAGGATATGGATGCTAAACCGATCAACAAGCCATAAGTCCTTCCTTCCTTCCCTCCCTCCCCATATTAGTTTGGCATACAACGTGCAGTAGGATGTCCTTTTTCACCTTGGATCCTTTCTGTGTAACTTTTTTTAGTTTTATTTAATTTTACTATTTAAAATAACATTTACTGTTGCTTACCCTAACTACCACCAGCAGCACATTCTGCCAATAGCAAATGCTATAAAAATAGGCAGTACTAGGTAGACCTAACTCTGACAGTTCTATAGAATACAAAGGAAAAACAAAGATGAGGGTGAAGGGAGGAAAAGATAGATCATCTGGACAAAGCGATAAAATATTCCGTTTGTCTACTTTGGGTGTTGTTATCCTGCTTTGTTCTGTTTGTGTTGTCTGCTGATTATTTTATCTTACTTTCCTCTTCCTACATTTATACTTTCTCTTCATTGCTTGCGTAGGTTGGTTTTACTTCCTGTTTTCTAAAGGACAAATATGTTTAATGGTCACTTTGTAAAATCAGAGAAGGGACATAGTTTGGTTTTTTTTTTCTCCACTAGATAGCTACCTGAGATCAAACTCTAGATCCTTTATGCCACTGCAAATCTATTTCGGGTGCGTATTGTTTGGAGGTATGGGGGAGAAGTGCATTAAAACCCAGAAGGCAAGTAAAAAGAGCACAACTGGGAAAAAATGGGAAATAATATCCTTGGCATTACCTCATCCCAAAGAAAATGTTACTTAAAAGTCAGTTCAGGATTTAGAGGTTGGCATGCCTTTTGTATACCCAGGAGCTGACAGAGGTGGAAGTCAATAGATGTTCATTTGTACCCAATATAGAGAAGGGAGGCTCAAAATTACTTTAAAAGTCCAGAGGGAAGGAGAAAATTATTTGGGATCATTGAAGGGAGAGGGGTAAAAGCGTAATAAAATGAAGAGACAAGGCAGACTCGTTATTAACTTCTTAAAAAACGATGGGTGGATGTTTGGTGGAATTGTGTAAAGTATGTTTTTTCTGCAAAGGTGGTAGCTCTTGGGGTATTGCATGTTATGTAGGCTCTAAGATATCAGGACATGTTTTGTCTTCCCAGGAAGGCTCCTCATGGGCTATAAGGTGCTCTTTTGGGCCTAAAATTCCCATTTCCCTCTCTGCTTCAGTCTGCGTTTGTCAGTTCTTCCTGAGAGTACCTGGTCCTGCTCTGCAGGGGCAGGACAACAGCAACACCAGGCAGAGAGATACTGTTGTCCTTCACAATTTCGTTATTGTTAGCTCTCATGACTTTACTGCAAAATGAGTGATATTTGTTTTAATTACCATGTCAGTTGCTGGAGTCAGTAATTAAATGAGAATCTCAGCTTTCACTTAAAAATAAATCTTCAGCATTTGTAGGTGTTGAGAAAGAGTTTGAAAATGTGGTAACGTGGTGTAAATTATACCCTAGAGGCTTAAAGGCTGAGAAACAAAGGAGCAAATTAAAAAACAAAACAAAACAAAAAAACCTTCATTTTATTATAGTTTTATCATCTGAGGTTGCTAAAAATCCTCGTTATTTCTTTGGTGACTGCTTTATGATTTTCAGCTACTCGAACTGATAATCCTGCAGATCAAAAATTACTTCTTCTCTTGAAAGAGTTTTAATTAGAATTTCCATGTAAACATCTCTGCAGATTTTAAGCAGCTAATTGAGGAAATGTAAAGAGAAAACACATTATTTTTATAGGAATGTTCAGCATTGTTGGATAGATCTTTAGTTTATACATAAATGTTATAGAAAGCTACAGTCTGTCAGTAAGCAGAGCAGGGCAGCGCCTCCTCTGGTTTTTGCACTGTGCCAGCTACTATGTCCATGGACTCCAAACTTAGTAAAATCAATAAACTATTAGTAACAAGAAGGGATTTTGAACTGTGGAGTTTGTTCTAAGGCAAAATTGTCTTTTCTTCTTAAATCTTCAAGGGATTCAGGACAAGTCATGTGGAACAATAGTGTGTTCATCCAAGGAGAACTACTGAGCGCATTTAATTATCCTCACTGGTTGTCTCACCACAGAGTGCCGATTATAGATAATGCTACCTCCGAAAGCATGCTCTTACCAAGAATGTTAGGTTTATTTTGGTAGATAAAATATGCACATTGCTTCAGATGATCTTAGATGTTCAGCTGCTGTTTTCAAAGCAGAGTTTCCAGGCACAGTTGCTCCTTGCTTTGACCTCTTGTGTTATTTTCTTAGGGGGTGGGAAGGATCACAAATTTTGTATTCCTTCTCTCCCCTGTAGTAATTCTACTAGACTCTGAAAGCATTTCCAGGTAAAAGCAAATACTTTTCCTGTTCCTGTCCTATAACCCTCTAATTTATTTATTTGTTTTCTTTTGAATGCAGATTTTAGTAACGTGCCTGATGTCACATCCAGCTTGAAAAGGAGCAGTACTGATGGCACTCTGGACCAAGTGCAACACAGGGAGAAGACGGATCCACCTTTCAGGGTAAGAACATGCTTGACATAACAATCCTTATGAACAAAAGACAGCGCTGGACTGTTACTGCTCTGCATTTTGTGGAAAAGAATTTAACCTATGACGCTAATTTGGAAAAGTTTTTATGCCTATTAGCTGTACTTATTGTTTTATTATCTTGAGGCACAGCTGCTGCATCTCCAAAAGCAGTGCGATGAGGCAAATGGCAAATGAGTGGAGACTTGTCAAATTCATCCTTATGTGTTGCTTGAACCTAGCTCTGCAGAGAACAGTAAAGCTGCTACAGCTTTCTAACTGATTCAGTTTGGTTCGTGCTTTCTTTTTTCCTGATACTTCTAGGGCTTGTTGTTAAGATTGCAGAGATCATAGCAAGAGTCGCTTAACGTCAGTAGTTTTAGACTAGACTGCAGACTGGGAGAGGTGCAGTGTTTGAGAGCCAGTGATTCCCACTCTCTAATTTGAAGAACATTTACGTGTCTGCAGTTGCTGTTTGACTTCAGCAGGAGTAGGAGATGCTCAGACTTCCTCAGTCAGGACTTGGCAGGGATCCCCAGAATTAGTGTTCACCTTCGAATGGGTTGATCTTTGAAGAGCAATTTTTCATATGTTTTGCTCTGAGTCAGTCAATTGCAACCTGTGTCCAACTCAAGTGTATATTGTTTTGAACTCCCAGCTGCTAGCATGGGTAGTGTTTTCATGCTGGTGGCCATGATTTTACTAGGCATTGCCATTCTGACAACAGTGGGTTTTTTTTGTTACTTCTGTTGATGAGTTGGTTGTATTTCCAAGCAAATTGGTTCTGGAATATATTACTATCTTGTATTAGGTTGTGTGACAAATTGGTAGAGATAAGGCAGAACATAAAAACTCGGAAAACCAGAACAGGGAAGATATATTGAGCCATACGTACTGAGAGGAGCTGGTCCTCTCTTACTTTTGGAATTACTTTCTAATCTGCTTCAGTCTAATATAGGTAGGTGTCTTTATGCTGTTTCCGTAGAAAGTGAGGAGAAGCCTGGTGATTGTGGTTCTTCAGCCCATCTCCTGCACAGGGGATTCCCACAGAGATAATCTGTATTCTGTGTAACACATTGCTTACGCTCTCAAATAGTCTTTGAAACCAGACAAGAATAAACTGTATTTTCCTTCCCCTTGAGCAGGTTTTTCCTTTGGGAGGGGTAATGTGGATTTCTCTACTGTCCTGTTTTAGGGTTACTGAAGTGTTTTAGCGGCAGGGATCTTTGCAAGAGCACAGTGGAGGTGACTGCAAGGCTCAGGATGCATCAGAGGCTGGCTGCATCAGCAGACTGGTGCTTGGCCAGGTTCCCCTGGGTGCCTCGGTGTGCCCTGCTCACCCAGGGTATGTGCTGGACAGCCATACATGACATACATGACTGAGCTCCTGTCCTGCTGGAGGGGAGGAGATTCTGGGGCATCAGCTTTGCTTTAGCAGAAAAACAAAGCCAGTCCTGATTGTCTGTGTCAAATGCACCAGATGACAGAAAATTAGGTAGAGTTCAGGAGGATTTAAATACACAGAGAACTATTCATGTATGCTAGTTGTTGCACACAATAGATTTGCTCCAGTGCTCTAAATTATGTGCTGCAATTAAAGCTCAAAAAAGAGGGGAAATCAGGCAGGAATGCTCCCTTCTCTCTCTCCAAATCTGTCACATCTAGCAGTATTAATGGCTTGTGCACAATTTGCTGAAGTAACTGCCTGTGCCATATTGCAGTTCACTTCTCGGTTTGGCATGCAGGTCTGCTAGTGTAACTTTAAAAATTAGCTGAAGCTGTCCTAGTTTTGTAGATAAAAGGGGAGAAAATGACTTGGCAATCAGAGATAGTCTGACTTGAACTGCAGCTGTAAACGAGTCTGTGACAGCTCTACAATTTCTGCAAATGGTTTGTAATTGATTGCTGTCTTTCTGTTGGAGGGTGCCTATTACTGTCAAACCTTTTTGTCTGACCCTTTTGATTTCTCCGGTAGATGTAGAATTAAAAAACCCCCCAAAACCAAAAACCCACAACAAACCTCACAGTAAATTTAGGTATTGTATATTGTGTGTGCTTTTGTGATTGGATATAAAAGGAATTAAAATGATTTCTGTTCTTATAGCTGTGATTGAGACTGCTTGCCAGATGAACAGTAATAGCTATTGCTAATAAAAGTTAGTTTGAGGAAATTGTGCAGCCTCAGAAAGCACAGCAACTGGATTTGGGGTTGGTGTTTTCTCCCCTTTGCCTTCTGTTTCCTGCATGTGCTGCGACAGCAGCAGCGCAGCACCTCAGCATTAGGCGATGTTGCAGAAGTGTAGGGGAGAGGAGATCTGTAAGTACAGCTCTGTGGAAAAGACGTTGGTGGCGCTAAGAGGTTCTGAGCACAGCCTGGAACAACAGGCAGCTTGGGAATATTTCAGGGGAGAGACAGCTAGAGATGCTCACTTCCCAGTTGACAGCAAGTGTAGATGTAATGACTTGGCTCTGAGGGAGCAGGCTTCTTTGAAGTTTGGTTGGTTTTTGTCCCATAACATGTAAGTAAATAAAAAAGAGTCTTAAAGCTTTGGATTTAAAGGTTGCATGTCTGATTTCTAGATTTTGTGTTTCTCGTTTGGGGGATTTTTTTGTTTGTTTTTACTATTATTTTCTTCACTTCATAACAAGCTAAGATTAAGCATCATTTTAACTGAAGGCATTTCAGAGGTGCCTTGTAATCTCAAAGGAATAGGTATTTTGTTGCTTGTGTACTCCTTTCAAACATGCATTCTTTCATTCATTTTTTTGTAGTCCAAGAAATGAAAGAATTTAGAGTTGTATGTTTGTCTTTCATTTGAGAGCTAACAGATGAATTAGAAGGGCAGTAGAGAATTGTTTCATTCCAGAAATGGAAGCTTTTCCTAAGTTATAAAATATTATTGAAAACACATGGACATCAAGAACCATCCATTCCAGTTGCCAATTAGTTTTGTCAGCTCTGTATTCTCTGGGATGCCCTGTTTATACCTTTAATAACTTTAACTTTATTTTCTATTTTATTTAACAAGGATAGATGTTACATTTCTAACACATTCTGCTGCAGTACATTTTCAAACTGTGTTAAAATACTGTTTATATGGCAGTGGCATGTCGTCCTTGCAGTTGTTGATTCTGGAGTGTGTAGGCATACTGTTGACAGAAGAATGGAGGACCTCAGAAAATCTGAGGACTGAGTATGCCTATCAGTGCAATTAGGTTTAGTTGTGTTTAATCATTTTGAGAACTAATTGTCTGTGCTCCTGGTGCTCAGTTAAATCCTGGTATGTTGACAGTTGCCAAGAATCAAGCTCTGCATACACCAAAGTAGCATGAAGCTGAATAAATAAAAAATGCAACTTTTCCTTTAGCTACTTGTGATTTCTAATTGCAAAATATATTGGTTAGGAACGTTTTCTCTAGTCCATGGTTTCTTTTAAAATGGAGTTCAGTAGTCTCTTACTAACTTGCTTACCTTAACTTTGTATTTTCGTAATATATTAAAAATATCCTTTACTGAAAGATGAGCATAGCTAAAAGATGACATTTTACCATATAAGTAGCTACTATTCTAAGGTCTCTTGTAAGACTGCTGTGATGTGACCTTTGGTTGCTCTGAATCTTTTGAATATCATCAGAGATAAGTATTTCCAAAATAATACAAAATTTTAACAGTTGGAAAGAAGGAACTTCATATAAATGCATGTGTGAGAGGGGGAAGATGTATTTTCACTTCAAATATTTTACAAGTAGTAAGACAAAAACCTTAGAGTAAACTGTGCAAATATTTCACGTAACTTCATTATATTCTCAGCTGTATTCTCAGTTCTTTAAGAAACCCAGTAAAAATAGCTAGTATGATGCTTTGTAATCACAGTAAAAATAGTCAATGCAGAATGTTTTTATGCTGGCATCTTAAAAAATTAACATTGCACATGCAGGAACAGAAGCTACTCTCATGAGAAACTTGGAATGTTAACCAGAATTTGCTTTCTAAAGAGTGGCCAACTGGTTTCATTTTTTTGATGCTTTTGAAGTGGTGCTCTATTTCTTTCAAACAATTAAGTAAAATTAATTCTGGGAATAGGTTGGGCGTAGAGAGTTACAGAAATTGCCTTTGCTGTTGACTTAAAATAGTCAATCTACTTTCAGAATGGGTTTTTGATCATACATCAGCACGTGTGTATGAGGACAAGTCTATCCCCATCACTTCTTGATGAAAAATAAATGAAAAAATACTACACACTGCAGAGGCAGAAAACTAACTTTTGTTCTTGGGAATACTATTCTTAATGCAATGAACAGAAGTTATCATTAAACATCCCTGAACACCTTTCCCTAGCAAGGGTTCCTTTAGATTAGCTCTACTCGCTCCTTCTCTGCTCCTGTTTGACAACCATGTTCACTTTCCCTTCATCTCATGAGGAATTGAAGAACTTGGAATAAGTCTGGTCAGCAGAGCATGAGGTGCAGGTCAGTATAATGACCCTATTTGAAACGTCCATATTTATAGATAGAGGGGAGCAAAAAACTAGAAAAAATATGTACTTGTGCATCTCAAAGTCTGCTTTTGGCTGCTCGAGTTTCCCGTGTAATGTCAAATTATCCTGCCAGTGCTTTTGAATCTTATGTATTCTGTTTATTGTGATGCCAGTTGTGAAGAGCCCTTCAATTGTCAGAGAGGAGCTTTTGCAAATGCAGTGAGAAGTAGATGTTTCCATGAACTCTGTGTCTGGGACCATGGTGAGAAATCCAGTTTTTGGTTTCCCTGCATACAGTCCCACATACAGAACCTAATGAAGTTCAACAAGGGCAAGTGTAAGGTCCTGCACCTGGGGAGGAATAACCCCCTGAACCAGAACAGGTTAGGGGTTGACCTCCATGGAGAAGGACCTGGGAGTCCTGGTCGACAACAGGTCAACCATGAGCCAGCAGTGTGCCCTTGTGGCCAAGAAGGCCAATGGTATCCTGAGGTGCATTAAGAAGAGTGTGGTGAGCCTTTCAAGGGAGGTTCTCCTCACTCTCTACTCTGCCCTAGTGAGGCCACATCTGGAGTACTGTGTCCAATTCTGGGCTCCCCAGTTCAAGAGAGACTAGGAACTACTGGAGAGAGTCCAGTGAAGGGCTGCAAAGATGATCAGGGCACTGGAGCATCTCTCTTATGAGGAAAGGCTGAGAGACCTGTGTCTATCTAGCCTGGAGAAAAGACTGAGAAGGGGGTCTTATCAGTGCCTGTAAATATCTAAAGGGTGTGTGTCAAGAAGGTGGGGCCAGACTCTTTTCAGTGGTGCCCAGCAAAAGAACAAGGGGCAACAGGCACAAACTGGAATACAGGAAGTTCCTCCTAAACATAAGGAAAACCTTATGTGATGAAGCACTGGAGCAGGCTGCCGAAAGAAATGGAGTTGTCTTCTCTGGAGACTTTCAAAACCTGCCTGGACACGTTCCTGTGCAACCTGCTCTAGGCAAACCTGCTTTAGCAGGGAGGTTGGACTAGATGATCTCCAGAGGTCCTCTCCAACCCCTACCATTCTGTGATTCTTGTGCTCAAGGAGCCAACGTGAAAACCTGCCTAACTTGGATAACTGTTGAGGTTTTGCTTCCAACCCATCTAAAATGTATGTGCAATTGAGCAGCTGGTTTGCATGTCAGATGGTGCCTGGGCAGTGTGAATGCAGAGACTGAGAATAGGTCAGAAAGCAAACTCATCATTCCACTTCTGCGTCATCCTACTACCATAACAAGCTTCCCCAAACAGTGCTTTCAATAGATGCAAAATACAGGTGTCATGATTTCCAAAAGGAATCCCTGTGTTAACCTATTAGCTGATTTCACATGGCTATTTCTGTAATGGAAATCAGTGAGTCTTGGAAAGAGTCTGCTGAGTATGTAGTTTTGGCCTCTTGTATATACAGCATAGCCCTGTACTGGAGGGATGGTTTTCATAAGGTGAAGAAATTAATATTTTGCCTTCAAACTGTTTAAAACCGATTTCGAAACCCATTCATTAGAAGTAGCACTAAAGCCATCAACTTCTCGTACAGATAGAATAATTTAAAAGAAAAAATCCTGAGGTACAATATGCATTCAGGTCTAGGTTCAAACCTGAATGAAAGAATGTTTCTCCTGTTGGTAGTCTGTCCGAATGCTCAAGTGTTGAAGAAAAAAGCGTGGTTTGATTTTGGGGAGAGGAAGGGGGCAACAGTGGCAGTTGCCATGGAATAGTAGATCATTACTTATACTCAGTAGTAATCATTACTCATATGGTCCAATCCCAGCAGAAAATTAATACACTTATTCAATGGCTGTGGATGATTTGAATGGTATTTTATCTTCCGGAAGAAAACAAGTGAATGCTAGGAATGATGTGTTCCTCTGATTTGTTACCTAGAAAACTGATCTGTAGCACATGCGCTGTGGATGGTTCAGGGTGCCGTTATTCAAAACACACCCAACAGCCTTTTGTTGGCACTGTCAGTAAATGCAATCCTATGTATTCGTTTGTGTTGGTTCATTTATTTATTTGGATTTGGTGATGGCACTCATTCACTCTGAGAGATGAGATAGAGACCATCAGTCTGAATGTGTATATATAAGCAGTGGATGATTGTCTTTTAGTGGATAAATGTCAAGAAATTTTTATTCTTCCCCACCAAAGTTAAACAATTTCCTGATATGACTTTTCTGTGAGAAAGTTAAAGATTTACCAAAATATACTGAATTAGAAGGAAGATTTGCAATGATATGGTGCATAAAACATAAAAACTGACAAGCACAAGTGGTGTTCTCGTTACATTTAGGTTGGCGTGGCAGTGTATGTATGTATGTTACCTGTGTCTGGTAGATTTCGGAACCATATTTCTCTCCATTTGGTATAAGTGGCATCCTTTCTTGCTAGTCAGTTATCAATCCCTACCCTCAAAACATCCCTAAAGAAACAATAACATTGAAATAAAACTGTGGGAAATCTAAAAAAAAAAAAGAAAAAAAAAAAAAGGCAAACAAAAAACCAAACCCCACAAACATGTTAAAGTTAAGTTTTTTAGTTGTTAAGTAAAAAATCTTGAAAGGTGAATGTTGATACTAATCAAGTAAACACCAATTGTTGAGCTACATTGAAAGAAAGCCAAGCAGAAATGACCAGAAGCTCAGCAGAGGTCCCTCTGGGAAAAGTAAAACAAGAGGAAGAAAAAACTACTGGTGTGCCCATATGGCCCCAACCTATTTCTTGCATGGAGGCAATTCCATTAAATGGTGTTCGTGGTGATAGCGCCTCATTAGCTCTATTTTGCATTGCCCAGGCAGTTCTCTCACTTGCACAGCATGTCATTAATTGCAGGAGAGCTGCCTGCCTGAAGGTTTGTTCAGTATCCATAGGACATTAAGGATCTTTCCTTTATTTTAATCATGAGAACTTCTCTTTAGCAGCTGATGACATCCAAAAGCTTGGGGAGTAGTCTGCAATTAATATCCTTTCTTTCTTGTCTTTGTAGGAAGGGGATTAACAACGTAGTACTCTCAAAATATGTATAATCCTCTGCAATCCAAGTGTCGTTTCCTTCCAGATGTGAGATGCATTTAGAGAGTCTAAGAGCTAACATGGGAAAATAGCCTGCTCCTCAGCTGTGGTTTTCTTTGATTCATTTGTGCCTGGAGGGGACAGTTGTGCATCGAAAGCGCGACAGAAGCCTGTGGGGAGCTCTGCTAATTATTGTGCTTCTCTTGCAGACAGCACAGCCTGTGGTAAGCTCAACCAGAGTTGCTGACTCCAGCAGTGTGGAGCCGTGGCCAAACCCCTGCTGTCATCATGTGCCTTTTGAGAAGGGTATCAGTGATATGAGTGAAATTGTCGCATGTTAGAAGTCTGTAAGAGTTTTGCTAATTAATTTATATTTCAGGGTTGTATTCCATGCCTCAGAGAAGGCACCAAAACTGATGGACTATAGGTAACAGAAGGCTTTCTGTAAACCTACCAGTGAGTGCTTGCTCCTGACCCCAGTCCTGAATTTACTTTGTTGCACTGATCCTGCAATTCTTTAAATGCAGCAAAGCCACCCTGTGGAAGGCCCAAAATTCAAATACAACACTTGCCTGTTTTCGCTAACATAGTGAGGAACCTTCAACCGTAAAGCTTAAAGGATGGAAGATGCTATATCTAGAGCGAACCTGTAACCAGACATTAGGTCAAGCTGTAGATGGAGACCTGCATGCATGGTTACTGGTAGGGAGGCACAAAAAGGGCAAGAAAGATGACCAAAGGGACACCGTGAAGTTCTTGCACGCAGAGCAGCTTGTGTTGCTGTTTCATGCTATTACATTTTGTTGCTGCGATTTGTTGGGGAGAGGTGGTAATTATTGTCTTTCCTCTGACTGAAGGAAACATCCTCTCAAAAGTACTGTGACAGTTGTCAGTGTAAAATCTGCAGATGGTTTTGATTGGGAGAAGAAATTGTGTTGTGTTGATGCTGCAAATGAAAGGAGCTGGTGGGAGATGACATACAACACAGCTGTTCTTTGTAGTCTTCTGGGAAAAATCCAGGAGGCTTACCTGCAGGTGGAAAGAGAAGCATATGACAACAGTCCTGGCTCATTGCAACAGGATATGATTAGCAGTGTCTCTAGAGATGCTTGTGACTTCACTGATGAAGGGCAGGAAGCTGCCTGGGAGTCCACCACCCTGGGCCTCCAAAGGCAACCCTAGTCACCTGCAGTGCAGGATATGACGGCAGCATTTCACTTCGCAGTGAAAGGCAGAGATACCTAATCACACTTCTGACAGGGAACTGGGTAACCTCTCTGCCAGCTGTACATTATTCAGTCGTTTTAAGACTGAGATACTGTTCAGTTACAGTGCTGACAACAACGTACTTGTTTTTTCCTGGTGACCCAGAAGCATTTAAGCGCAATTTTAGCACATGCTGAGGTACGTGATGTGCCCAGCAGTTACCCATGGGACACCAAGTCAATTTAAAGTCACACAAAGTTGCAATGCATGATTTCAGACAAATGCAGCATCCTGAGTACCATCATATGCTCCAGTGAGTCTTTGATTCGTATTTTGTGCTATTAGGAACCTGTAAGGCGAAAGGAATGCCAAAACTCAAAAAATCTGCTACCAGCAGTAGATTCTGCAAAATCAAAGATAACAAAAATGATACATGAAGTGGAGGAAGAGGGAGGAGAATTCAAAGAAGTAAGGGGTCAGTTGAGTCAGATGCACAAGGAAGTTCCAGCTGATGTTCTTGTTTCATTACCTGTTGTTCATAGCACTGTGAACCTCTGTCTCTAGTTGTTAACATACTGTGGGCAGACATAGACCTTCACTCACATGATGATTATTTCCTTCTGAGGCAGCAGAATCCTTCTCTGTGCCTGAACAAAACCCTGCAGAAACCAGGGGAGAGATTGGTCTGGAGTTCAGAGAGTCTGTATAGACTTTTAACATTTGAAATGTAACGTGCCTGCTACTAACAAGAAGAGATAAGGGTTGGCCCCTCTGCCTCCAAAGAAGGCACAGAGCATAAATATGTTGTGAAGTATTAATGCAACTGAAAAGATAATGTCTTAGTGGTTGCCATAGTTTCCAGTTCGGCACTTGAGAAAAGTTTTTGCATTCAGCACAAAACACTTTGGGTGAGAATGTTACAAACAGTATTTAAGGTGCTTGAAATTAGAAATTAAACGAGAATTCATTTAAAATATTTGTAATGTTAATTAGGGTTTTTTAGCACTGGAATTAAAGTAAATGTCTTTACTGTAGTCAGTTATGCTTTGAAAAATACATTTTGAAGGCATTTAAAAAACATGGTTTTAGTATAATATGTGCAATAGAAAAATATTCAGAGAAATCACCCACTTGCATTTATAAAAAGTGAAAAACAGAGTCCTTCTAGAGAGATCTGGAGACCAGCTGAATTAAGCATGAGTTTGTAATGCTTAGAGACCACTGATGTCACAAAGCTCCCATTAGTCCAGGGTATGTACATACAAATTGTGTATTTATATATATATGTGTGTGTGTGAGTAGGTACGTATATATACATATACATACACACAAACACTTCTATCTAAAAAATACACGTTGTGTATACAAATTATGCTTCTGCTTCATTGGTGGTCCACAAGTGCTCAGAATTGTCCTGGAGGCAAGCTGCTGTTTCCTTTCATTCAAAGTATATACAGACAGAGCAAAATTAGCCTTTTACCTTCAGACATTAAGGGCAAAAGCAGGATGGGAAACAAACTCGATGCAGATAAGTGCACCTAGACATACTGGGACAATAGAGGGAAGCCTGTATTATGAAGGATGTTACTGTTATGGTAACTATCAAGCCTGGTGCCACTAAAATGGAAAGATGAAAACCAGATGTCTGTAAAGGGAATGTGTGTGTTACTCAAATCGCACAGGAATAAACAATAAGGCTATGTCATTTTTCCATTTAAAAATACTTCAATGTGATTGATTATTTTTACATGTAAATTTTATATAAGAGACATGTTCTTGAAAAGGACTTGTGTGTTTGTTGTGTGCTGTTAAAGAAGAAGAAAGGCTAAAGAAAATGCTTTCATTCATCTGGTTTATTTTAGTTTGCATTTTTAACTTTTTTGATTTATCCAAGTCCCTCAACAAGAGTTGGAAGGATTACTAAAACATAGTTGTTTTTTTCCTGATGAATACACATTAAAAAAACCCTGTTAATTGGTAACATCTTTTAGCTGGCATATGGCTAGCTAATAACTCAGGCTTAATTAGCAAATCTGGGGAAGAATAACTTCCTAATATGGAATTAGAAAGACCTGTCAATTGTTTTTCTTCAAGATTGACGATATTGCTTGGACCTGAAATTTAGCAGCCTTTTTTTTTAACCCCTGGTCCCAGCGGATGAGCTATGTTTTAAAACACATCTATAACTAAACCAGTGCTTGAAATTGTCACCAGTCATGCTGATAGAAAACAAAGAAACAGTATCTTTCCAGAAGGCACAGTTATACTCTTAAAAAACTGTGGATCTGGTGACCTGACCTATGTTATTTTTAAAATACCATATGAGGTACTATAAACCTTTAATTTCCACAGACTAGTGATTCTAGTGGCTTTTCCCCCCACCTCCCCTTCTCTTCAGACTTGCTCTGTTGGATCTCTAGGGTCTGTGGACTACTACAGAGGCAACCGCTAGCAGTGGATAAGAAAAGTAGCATTGTACATGCTACACAGTAGTCCATATAATTGGATTTTTAAACCAGGCTGTGCATCCACTGCAAAATGAAACATTAGGGAGCAGGCAAAACCTCTCTTGTGCATTCGAGACTGTTCCCTCAGTTTTCTGTATATAGTCTTCTCACCTAGTGAATCTGTTATCTGTCTCCAAAGGAAAGAAAGGGCACGGTCCATCAGTTAAACAAGATGTTCCTACTACTGTGCTGCGTTCTGTGAGCCTTATCAGCAGTGTGTTGTTTCAGGGCTCCAGCATTGTTGTTCCTCCGATAGGCAGCCGCTCAGCAACTGAGCTGTACAGTTTGGCAAATGCTGAGCTCTCAAGTTGCGCTAATGATTTGGAAAGAGATGGATGTAAGTTTAATTGCAGTAATTAAAGGAGAAATCTGCATTATTCCCTTGCTTGTATGAAGGTGAATATCTTTGAAACCTCTGAAGCAGCACACTCATAACCAAGGATGTAGATACCCGGACGTGGTGTATCACTTGGCTTCAAGAGAAGGATTTGCTCTAGAGCAATAGGTGGTGGCAAGGGCAGTGCTGAATGAAGCCTTATAGCTCAGCTTCATTGCACCCTTAACGGTGCTGTGATTGAGGGAACATGGGGGTTACTGTGTTTTATTATGCCACTGCTATAGTTCTCCTTTTATTAATGAATTAGGTGTCAGTCATGTAACTCTTCAGCTCGGTGTCATGCCCTATAATGTTTTATTTAAATTTACATTGTTATTAGAGTAATCTGTCTGTAGACCTGGTTGGTTTTGTGTAAACATATCAACAAGGGGACTTTTACTTTCAAGCCTGAATTTATTACTGAGCACAGTTTAAATTTCTTTTTATTGGTGTAATTACAACTAAAAAGTTCAAACAAAGGGCAAGAACAATTATGTAAAGGAATCATCCAGAGAGCTGCCTCTTTGTTTTTAATTTTATCATTGTAAGAGCATTTGTATGCCACACCATTTAGTGGTGTATACCCTTGACAGAGCATCGGTACCATTGAAAATTCATGCTGACCTTCAGGGCAGTCAGCACCCTGTAGATATTTTTAGATATTTGGCTAATTTTCTCAAAGCACCTGATGTTTTGTTTATGCAGTAAATTTCACAGGCACAGAGGCAGGTACATTTCTGGGAAGATAAACCCCACCTTCCCTTGCCATAACTGCACTTTGTCCTGCATTCGCTACGTGAAACTATTTATAAAAAAACCTTCTCATCTGGCACGTTTTTCCCTGCATCTGTAGTAGTAAAGGGAGACATGGCAGGTCTGTTTGTGCTCTCGTATGCGGACGTTGACGGCGTCCCTGATTTTCATTAATCGGCAAAAAAGAGGAACTTGTGCAGCTGAGCTCGGAGAGAAGGTGTGTTCGTGAGGGATCGCAACGTCCGTGGCTTCCTTCCGAGGGGCCTTTTCCTTTGGCAAAGTTTGTATTCACAAGCCACAATGCCCGCCTTCAGGAGGAGTAAAACCAGAGCTAAGAGTTTAGCGTTGGCTCGCAAAACCCAGCAGCAGGCAGCAGCAGCTTACGGCTCCCTGCACAGGATGTTTTCTGTGGTGAGTTCTGCAGCAGTGTGGGTTAAGCTGGGGGGGTGCTGCTTAACTAGGCTAAGGGAGGTGATGGAGCTGCACGAGCATGCCAGGCTGTCTGTGCTTGATAGATAGCTACTGTCCCAGCATTAATAGCCAAATAATGGGTGTTCTGGTAACAAGTAGTTGGTAGTTGGTGGGTAAGTTCATACCAGTACGCTGCATGGGAAAAGGTTTGGGCTTTTTGAAGTTTGGAGGAGGGATGGGTGGGTTGGTTGCCTGCACTGTTTGCTGCTGAGCTCAAGCAAATAGTTATTTCTTGCATCTGTCAGAGAAAGTACTAAGTCATAACCCAGATTTTGACAACAAGTGGGATGGTTTTAACAAGATCCTTCAGGGAAATTTGGAAATAACTATAGCATGAATGTTTTAACCATTTCTGTGATTTTTCACAAATAATTTAGGATTGTGGAAACAGGAAGGAAAAAATAAGGTAATGCTGAGGGAATATAAGATGACTGTAAATATGTTACACAGGTGGTAGAAAAATAGATGAGCCTTCTGCATTAAAAAATGACATCACCAGGATAAGGACATGGGGAAGGAAAGTATGACAATATTTTCACAAGATCAGGGTTTGGGAAAATTGACGTTGTGTGCTTTAATATTACCTGACAAGAATGTTCCTTTTGTGACCTGGGCTCTCAGAGTTCCCCTCTCTTTGTTTTCCTCATGCTGTCGTACATTTTTGTATGGTCAGGGTTTAACATCCTGCAATGGAAATGACTGCTGTTTTGCCTGTTGGTATGTGTGGGGTCAGATGACTTTGGAGACTGATTTTAGAGAAGCTGAGCATAGCATCTATGAACTCTGTGAGTGCTGCTAGTCCTTGGGATGTGGTGGATGCAGGCTCTTGGGCCCGGATCCCTGCTGCGTGACTTGGTTTATAACTAGCATTTCAGTCAAGTACTGAACAGTACAGTACGGTACGCACTGTATTGGTCTGTAAGATAAGGCAATTTTTTTCCATGGCCTTTAAGGAAGGTAAGGCCTGCAACTTTCCAGCCTTTTACATTGCTTGGTTACAAAGTACTTCCTCGTCTGAGAATGACGGAGGAGTTTGTAGAGTGATGGACCCCCAGAAAAACCCAACAGCTGTTAGGTCTGCCTTTGTTCTGGAGAGAAGTATCTTCTAACACAAAGGAAAAGTGATGGACATCTCCAAAAGCTTTCCTTTTCCACAGAGTGAGGGATGTAGAGACATCTCTGGCCAGCTGTTCATTTCTAAAAATGCCATGTAATTGTATTTCTTCTGCTGACTGGTGCATTCAGTCTTCCTGGAAATACATACACCGAGCAGAGCTGAGCTGACAGCTGTTTGTTTTTAGAAGGTACAAGACTAATCTATTTCTGCAGGATGTTTTCTGGGCATGCTTCCTCTTTGGATAAGGAATTCAGAGGATTGGTGATCACCCAGTAGAGGTAGTCAGTGTCCTGCACAAGGGTACAGAAATCTGAGAACTCGTCAGAGGACATGGTTTTAACCCATCCAAGGAGTCTTTCTTAGGCTGTGAAGTTTTCTGAGTCAAAATATTCCTTTCCATCACTATTTCAAACAAACCCTGGCTGACTGATGGAGTACATGAGGTGTATAAATGAGGGTAAAATAACAGCAATGAGCAGACACTGTAACACTAATTGACCTTGTGAAGCTTTTTAGCTCAATGTGTATCATTCAGTAGAAAGTCACAGGGTAGCCATGAAATTGTTGTGCTAATGCGTAACCGCTGCTGATTAATGTCTTCTGCTCTCACCGATTAATTTTATGGAGATTTTTTAATGCTGGTGGGGATAGAACAGCCTCAAATGATGATGTGCTTGTCTGCAAGGAGAAACTGTAAGAGTTTCCTTGTAAGAGTACCCTTTTGTTCACTTTAGAGGAATGATATCTAATATTTCTTTTCAGGAGTATTCTTGAAAGTGGGATGTGCTTCATCTCCATCTGACAAGTTGAGCACCACTGTGGTGGTTGACTGCTGTGGGTCAAGCTGACCATTAGTGCACTGGAACTTTCCCGTCTAAGGTTACTGTGAGCAATTTAATACTGAATACTCCCTGGAAAAGGATGTGAGTTGCAAACATGCAGGGATGAGAAAAAAAAAGTTTCTCAAGACTGCTTCCACACATCCCTTCAGTTTTCTTAGAGGCCAAGAGAGTCTGGGGCAGGAGGCTGCTTCCCCTGACTGATAGGTCTATACAAGGGTTTATACAGCTTTGCTGGAAAATCTGTGAAAATGGCCAGTAAAACAGTACAGTGCTGCTTAACTTCATTCTCTCTGGAATGCAAGTATTTGTTTTTCCTTTACATCCTTCGTAAGTGCCAGTTGCCTCTCCCAACTCTGCCATTCAAATCTAGCACTGTTATTCTAAACGTTTGGATTTTTAGCTTCATCTGTCTGCTGTTCAGTGCCAAAGGTAAGCTGAAGCTCCTTGCAATCTCTTATAAATGTTGCTGAAAGTGTCATACATAAGCTTAAGTGATGGATTTTGGAGGAAGTTTGTTGCTTTCACTCCATGCTTTCCTCAGCTTTTCTCTGCACCCCCAGAGTCAGTCATCTGGGCTTTTCTGTTCATTAGCTTAGATGTTTTTATTCTGGTGAGCTGCACGCTATAAAGGTTGGCATTTTTTTTTACCATCTGCTAAGTAAAGTCTTGGCCTCGTGCAACTAAAAAAAGCTGTGTGCTTAAGGAATTTACCAGGTATAAGTCAGAGTCAAATCTGCTGGTGTTAGCCATTGCAATGTCATTGTCAGAGCAAATTCGGGGTTAATTCCGACCTTAATTCAAGGTGACGGTGGGTGTATGTCGTGTCAACTTAAGGATTCTCCTGCGACTTCTTGGTTTGAGGGTACTGGACTGCCAAACTCTGCTTTGACATCCAGAATGCCCAGGTGGCTTTGAACTCCCGGCTGCAATCAATAACAGGGCAGAGGTTGGCCTCCTCCTGTGACGCATAAAAGATAGAAAAGAGATCGTCTTAGGGTTGTCACTAGAGCCTTTCTAGAAAAGACCTGTTTTAAACAGCAAAAATAATAAAGAGCAGGACGTTGTTTAGTGTGGGAGGCAGAAAGTAGCACCCAGGGCAGTGTGGAAAAAAGTTGGAGATGCTGACCTGAGTGGTAAGGGAGTTTAGGGAAGAAATGTGAAGCAAGAATAGCTTTTATTGCTCCTTATTTATTCATTATGAAATTTATCATGAATACTGCTCTCTTGGTCCAGAACCTATTGTGCACTTTGTGTTTTCACTCGCAAAATGTGTTTCTACATCTTCTATGGTCTGTGCAATGTCTAGGAGTGAATGTGGAATACTTCTGTCCTGTGATCAAGAAGCATTTCATGCTTGCTTTGACCCAACTGTAAATACCACAGTGGACACAAAGAGTGAGAATCAGGTCTGGATATTGCACAGTCTGAAAGCCTCCCATAAAGGGAAGGACAGAGAGCAGCAAAGCTGTGGGAAAGCACCAGAGCCTACAAGTGACACAGTGGAACAAGGGCAATATTATTAACGTCAGAACTGCAAACACGAAGTGCTTATGTGTTCAGGAACACACTAAAGGTCATAAAAATCACTGCTTGTAGGCAGTATGGCTGAGAGGTACCTTAGGGTTGTCCTGTGCTTTGGGCTTAGGCTGGTTATGCGGAACCATTTCTGACATCAAAATCATGTTGCTTAGGTGTTCAAATAGTATTTATGTCAGGGAGTATCACCTATTTTCATATGCTTCATTGTCCAGTGGTTCCTGGTGGCAGGTGCAGTTCTGTCCCCAAAACTGAAGGAGATGGAGATTGTAGCACATTCTCTGATGTCTGCCTGTCCTACATGCCAAGTAGTTGAGGAGGAATGGAGGTCTTTTAACTCCTCCCTGTAAAACTGTGCCTGATGATGATGTTTATGGCTCGCCCTCAATAGGCTGTCTCATCTCATATACTTGATCTAGTGTCCTTGATCAGGCATCGGGTTGATGTAAATCAAGCTGCCCACACAAACCTTGAGCTGTAGAGAACATAAAACCTGAGTCATTCTGATACAAGTACAAAACTTTCTGACATGAAAAAATAAAATTCAAGTACTTTGGCATTCAGCTATTTAGAAGTTGCTTTAAAATACCTCCCTCCCCCTGCCGGTTTCCTAAATTTTGATTTATTTCCAAAACACTAATGAATTTTACTGGTACAGAGTGACTGTGATTTTTAATTGTATTCCATTGGCGTGCAGCTGTCATTCCAACAAACATCATTCAATTTACATTGCATTTTGTCGGGGCCTAATAAGCATTGTAAATACAAAATGCATCTAAATTTCATAGTCCTGAAAGATGTCATTATAGAGGATTGTGAAGATGGTTGCGCATATTTAGTGAGGAAAGTAACTTAGTTTTTTTTTAGAGTGATGCCATTGCTCAAAACGGGGCTGGGAAGCTAGAGAGTAATATGGACTACATGGCAAATATTTGACATTTTAACATTTATCAGCATCATATAGGTGTGAGGGATGTCCCTATGTTTTGTCACACGAATGCTGTGATTTTAATATTGCTAGTGCATTTAACCTCCCCTGTACAGAAGGCTGCATATAGCTCAGTTCAGTTTCAGAATAACTTTTGCATTTGCTGATTTGATGTCCTAGTATGTTGTTGAACCTAGCTGCACAGATAATCGGTGAATCAGGAGATCCAGAAAGGACCACTTGAAATAGCTTGTGGAATAAATCAGTACAGATTAAGACAGTTCTGAAATGCACTCATGTCCTGATTTCTTCACTGAAAGAACATCACTGAAACAAAGACTTCCACTTGAATTAAGGCAGCATTCATGTCCTCATTTGAATGCATTCACAACTTTCCAGTATCTTAGAGAGCGTCTGAAAGACAGGAGCACTGAAGAATTGTTTCATGTAGTACAAAGAGGTGGATGCTGACAGCTGTTAAGGTAGAATTTGGGTAATGGTAGCGATACTCTAGCTTTCAGGAAAATGTCATGTAAGAAAGAGAACAGTGGAATAATTTTCAAATTAAGCATTAAAGATTATTGCCTGCAAAGGTTGCTTTTGGACATTAGTGATGGTCATGCAAGAGCGAAATACACCACCATTTCATAGCATCATAAAAATCTCTCTTTTCCATCCTTGCCTTGTAAGATTAACTGTTGTTTCATCTCCAATTCCTACCCTGCTTGAAAATTTTCTGGATTTTTTTTCATCTTTATAATTCTTCTAAAGGATTTCAAAGATCTAGCTTTTCATTTGCTGTTTTTGAAAGCAAAATATCTTGATATGTAGTTGTCTTGGTTTCCTTGGAGAGAAAGCACCTAAACATCTTTTGATGACCCAAGTCATTGGAATTTGAACCCTCAGCTCCATGCCTCATTGTTTCAAAAAACCGTGCAGCACAATATAGGTAGCAGATGACAAATAAAACAGGTATTCTGGATGCTTTAAAGATCTTTATCTAGTAATTCTTTCTATTTTGATGCAGTGAGAGTTGCAAAATAAGAGAGATAGAAAACAGTGTGATGCTAGTGTCATAAGAATTAAAGTATATGATGTATTGGAGTGCCCTCTCATCTTTTGCATCCCACGAGCTTGCATCTAAAGACTGAAAACAAATTGCACTGGAAAATCACTAGAAAGTTTTCATTTCATTTTATTTTACTGCTGTGATCTGGATCTGCTATAAATCCAAGCTGTTCAAAGGTACCAGGATATATATTTGACAAAAATCAATGGCATGCTCTGGTCCCCGAGTTTGGAACAAGAGCAAAATTTGAGGAATTTGAAGATAATTGTAGTACAGCTTGTATTCTAGAACATCAGCACTTGTCTCTTATCATTTAACAGAGCGCAGAACAGATCAGTGTGTTGTGCCGAAACTTCCAAGAAGTCCAAGCAAGCAATATGGAAGGACAGAAGGACAACCAGGATCCACCTCCACGGCCACTGGCTCGCCACCTTTCTGACGCAGATAGATTGAGGAAAGTCATCCAAGAACTTATGGACACGGAGAAATCTTACGTCAAGGTAAAAAAAATAAAAGCTGGCTAGCTACAGCCTTGTTTTTGAGGCTGACTGTGATTTGTGGATGGTCTTAACGTATTTCATGCTTATCTTTATATAACCAACCCTCTATAAAGGCCTATGAAGTCTGCTTATCTAATTGTTCCTGCTGTTTTCAATAGGCTTGCTCCTGTAATAGAGGCTGTAAATTTGATCTATTAGCTTTAGTTCTAGTCAATTTGTATTTATATACAAAAGTCTTAGTTTATGTCAATATAGGGGTTTTCCAGGGTATCTTTCGTTAGTTTTCAAGACGAAAAATCTGGTAGAACAACAGAATAGAGTCTCCTACGAATTAGAAAAAAAGATTAATTGTGGAAAATAGTGTGTAATTTTTTTTTGAATCAGCAAAGCTAAAAGGCACAACTCTGGTTTGTTGTAGCATCACACGTATGTTATCTCTCCTATGACTGCTAAGTCCACGATTTGTTAGATGTATGTCTCTTGTTTTTATAAACCTCAAATTCACGTGACTGGATGCCAAAAGAAATGTGAAACACTGATTTCATTGACCTTCAGCAAGGGTAAATCATCTGCTTTACTGGATCTCAAAACACATGCTTACATACCGGTACTTCATGCAATAATGTATATGGGAAAGAAAAGAGAACGCTTTCAGTCTGTTATTGTCAGTACATCCACCAATATACTACAGCCACAGGCTGTAAAGCTTGAGGAAGATTTACAGAACACACTCTCCCCATCTATGTCCAGCTGTTTCTTACAGAGGAGTCACTTAAACAAATGCATGACCTTGGAGGTCACTGACGTGTTAAGTTTTGCATCAGGCAAAATCCTGGCAGGTTGCTCGTTACAGTGTTCTTGAGGAGAGGCTCGTTATTCCTTCTCCATAAGAATTTCTGCCATTTCTCTTCTCAGGGTCAGAGAGCCCTGCAGTGGGCCCCAGCCCAGCCGTCATGCTTTGGTGTGGGACAGTAAGTCTTCAAAAGTGGCACCAATTCTTTGAAGAAGTGACTGAAAAAGCCCTTGATCATACCCCCAACCAACTACTGAACACTTCAATAACTGAACACTTTATTAACTAATAGGGGTTTAAAATGTTATGTGTCCTTCTGAACATTACTGCTGATGTTTAAATGAGTGGCTACTTACATGGTTTATCTAACATACATGATTAAAACAATTGATGCTGTTCATATACAGGGACTCTTTAGAAACCTATCATCTTTAACACTTTCTTCACACTAAAATATAATTTGTTATAATCAAGCTGTAAAGCCTTAAGGATGAAACAAAAATATTATACTGAAATCAATTTGCGTCTAATTTAGCAATGACTTTATTGCTAACACCACGCAGGTGATTTTGTTACAGAATTGCATCTCTAGTTCATTCTTGACAATTACCTCTATCCCACAGTTGTCATATAGGAAACAGTCTGAAATTGTACCTTAAAAAGTGAATTCTCTTTCTTGCAGGACTTGAGCTGCCTCTTTGAGCTATACTTGGAGCCCCTTCAAAATGAAACCTTCCTTACCCAGGACGAGGTGAGGGAAAAACTGAAAAATGTGCTTTTCATTCTTTCACGGGTTGAGACCTTGGCACTTGGGTTTTTCATTGCTGAGAGCATGACAGAAAAATCAAACAACGAAGATAACAATAGGAATTACACCAGTCAGTGCCTTTCTGTCTGGTGTGTGCGTCACTTCTTTTTTTTTAAAGGATAATTGTTCTTCTGACTTAACTGCTAAGAAATCTTCGCTTTTTTTGTAAGGATTTTTTTATAAAACCCATTTAAAAAGTATTAACGAAGACGTTATTGGCCTTTACAACCTCTTTGTGTGTCACATATTCTTAGTGGACTGGTTTCTCAAGACCACTGTTAGGTGCATGCAGTGCTGTACTTCATAGCCTGATGTTTTTCACAGATGGAATCCTTGTTCGGCAGTCTGCCAGAAATGCTGGATTTCCAGAAGGTGTTTTTGGAGACCCTTGAAGATGGAATATCTTCTTCCTCAGATTTTAATACATTGGAAACGCCATCCCAGTTCCGGGTAAATATTTCATCATTTAATACTTTGTAGTGTGCCTGCAGATGTTTGTGAAAATCTGGCTCTGTAAGTTTCATATGGTTGCTTTTATGTTTGAAGCTTTACTTTGGATTATAGACACCCAATACAGTGAAAGATTTTCCACGGTTTTATCTTCCTTGTTCCCATGGCAGAAGATGCAACATGGAAGATGCGGAGTAGACTTTGAGTATGCTATAAACTAGCAATGCTTATGATGCAGAACTCTTTGTAGAAAGGTTATTGTTGCTGTGCTAAATTCTGCCCTGCCCAGTGCTCTTCCCTGCTGTGCCTAGTTCACCTGCTACAGACTCGGAGCTTTTCCTGTTAAGTGCCTCATGTATTTCTCGTGTTGTGAGACCCAAGAAGAGGGCCTACAAAGTGAAAACAGCTGTAGACTGTGTCGCAGTGGCGCCACCCAGTACCTGCCCTAACTGGAGGAATTAGGTTCCCTGGCAATGGAGTCACTGGCTTAGGACCAGGCAAGACTGCTGGCAGGTCTCCCAGATGCTTGCTGCCATTTGTGGAGCAAACATTGATTAAAAAGAGGGGAGAGGGCTGCTCTCCTCCTCCTCCTCCTCCTCCTCTTCACTCTCCATTCCTCTTTTCTTATCTTTGCTTTGGGAAGCATTTTTCTAAAAACATCTCCCTCGTGATTCAGTCCCTCCCACATCTTCCCAACCTTCTCTTCATCCAAGAACATCAGAGGTGCCATATAATTACCACCTGCCCAAAAGAAGGAAAACAGTTGGAAAGCAATCCTCTGTGTTTGTTTTACACTGTCCCTTCTGCCTTTGGCACTTTTATGCCTTGTTTCCTATTGCTCTCGTTATTTCCCAGCAGAACATACCCTGTTACACGTCTGTTGATTTTTGTTCCGGTGCTGCCTGAAAAATACAGTAAGACAGAATCTCTGCAGTGGTGTTACCTGCTCAGGGAGAAAGGAGAAAATTGCAGGCTTTGCCTAAATATGTTGAACTCTACAGTTAGAGAAATAAAAAAAAAATCATGGAGTTACTACCAGTAGTATATTAATGTAATATATATATACACACACACATATAAAAATTGTAGGATATGCATAGAAATATAGCAGATAATCACACCGTTGAGTCTGTGTGTTATGTGCCTGAATATTTATTTAGGATTCTAGTAATGAATTAATTTTGATTGTGTCATTTCAGAAATTGCTGTTTTCTCTTGGAGGCTCCTTTCTGTATTATGCTGACCACTTCAAACTGTACAGCGGCTTCTGTGCAAACCACATCAAAGTTCAGAAAGTTCTTGAGAGAGGTAATTTATTGTCTTCATTATTGTCATTCATTCAGTTTAAACTGCAGGGAACTACCATAACAAATCTCGTTGACTTGCAGAGGATACTGGTACAAAGCAAGGGCTAATCACATATCTTTCGACAGGAATAGTTAAGATCTGTGGTTCTGCTGAAGTATGGTATAGAAGGGTGAAAGAAAAGATTCCTTTTGTGACATCCAGGCCGTAGCTCAAATAGCTACAGAAACATCTTCCACAAGTTTGTGCTGTCTGCAGATCCAGCTCATACTCCAAAAGGAGTTAGGAATTGCTTCCTTTGCCATCCACTGCAGTGCAGTCAAAAAATTACATTGAGGAGTAATCTCACCTTGCTGCATATTGCTCTTTTAGCCCTTATGTATGTTACTTAATGCAGAAATTGATTATGAAACGAGTAGTGTAAACTCTATTGAAAAGGTTGAGAATTTCGGTGCTGGTTACAAGTTCTAATTCTGTGCTTTCAAATTATTGTAGCTTCTATGACTTCTGTGTTCAACTGACCAACTCTTTTATTTACCTCTAGCCAAAACAGATAGTGCCTTTAAGGCCTTTCTGAATGCTCGAAATCCCACAAAGCAACACTCTTCTACACTGGAGTCGTATCTCATAAAGCCTGTTCAGAGAGTGCTGAAATATCCTCTGCTTTTAAAAGAGCTGGTGTCTCTGACAGACAACGAGAGTGAGGAGCACTATCATTTGACAGGTAACTTCTTCCTTTTTGCTACAGGAATGAATATGATATAGTTTTATTTCCAGCCCTTTCTGATGATGCAGGTAGCCATTCGGGTAGATAGCACAGAACTTGTCAAAACCTAGAGAGGACTCCCTCCCTCTCCTTAAAAATATTAAGTAGCTTTTTCATGATTTTAGCAAAAAGTCCTATCTGATATGTCGAAGTCTCTTTGAGAAGCAGATATGCCCAGGGTTTGCCATGACAAATAGGACTGGGGTCTTTCTCCTCAATTCTTGCTCAGGAGCATGTCAGGTGATAGTGTTGCACTTCCCACCCCACACCCCACTCCCACTTGGAAAACACTGACCAAAGCTCTATCTTGCGGTTATTATTCAGTTCTTGAAACGTGTCAAAGTTTGAGCACCGCAAAAGGAAATTTTAGTTGTTTGAGGCTTGGCTGTGACTCTTGCTTGTGTAGAAGAGATGCCTGTCAAAGCTTGCCGTCTTCCCACGTAGAAAGACTTGTCTGTCTAACATGTATTAGAGCTGATTGCTTTTCTAGGCTCAGATGCTTGGGACTTCACCCTGGCAAATTCCAGATCAGGTGTGTCAGCACCTGGTATAGATGAAAGTCTCGAGATTTATGTTATGGATTGATTGTCATTGTAACAAAATAGATTTGGGCAAAATACATTGTCAGCAAAAATGCCACAAGGCTGTTACTGACTGCAGAGGGAGCTTGTAATATTGTTCCCTTGCCCTTACCACCAAGCTGGTCAAGGATGGATGCCAAATTACTAAAAAGCTGCACCATTAAGAGCTGGCAGGACTGGAGACATGAAACAACCTTCTCCAACTCCTTTCTGAATTAACACAAAAGTCTAATTAAATCTGGTGTCATTCTTGCTTGGAAAACAAAATTGAAACAAACCTGGCCACCGGCATTTGATTTCATGGATAAAATCTGTTAGGAACTTGTTCAACCTAGCACTCTATTTCTTTGTCCATTCTGCAGTAAGCCAAGTACAATTTGTTTCTCTTAAAGGTCATCAGATGACTTACTGTAGGATGGGTGTAGATTACTCTAGAGATCCTCGTGGCCCTATAAATACAAGATGAAAAACTTACCAGTGGTTACTATCATGTTGCTATAAATATTCATACCTCTAGAGACTTATCACTGGCACCTAAGACACCAGACAAGCAGTTCTCACTTACTCTGATCTGGAAGTGTTCCTGCTACTGTTGCTTTGAGAAAGCACTGACAGAAAGGTAGAATTCTGTTCAACAAACCTGGGGAACACTGCATCATTCTGCCTGCCTCAAGTGGGATTCATTAACAAATGTCATGTTTAGAAAATACAATTGAATTACATAGCTGTCTATGAAATTTTTAAACCTTATAGAAGCGCTGAAGGCAATGGAAAAAGTAGCAAGTCACATCAACGAGATGCAGAAGATATATGAAGATTATGGAACTGTATTTGACCAACTGGTTGCAGATCAAAGTGGGACGGAGAAGGAGGTAAGAGAAGTAAAACCACATTGTATTCACTACTGAAGCATTATCCTGCTTGCCTTTGGGTCTTTATCTCTTCACGAGGTAATTTTAGGAACTTATTTGTGCTGGGCTTCCTCCATTCTCCTTTAATATTTTGACTTCAGTTTTGTACCTGCCTGTCAAGTTTCTTTTTGTCAGTAGGTTACGGTAAAATTTTCAGACAGCTTGCCAGAGCTGCCTTCTGTAGTGACAAGAATTGTGAGCAGGAGTAGACATAGTTCTCAGCAGGAAAATTCCTCCTCTTCTCAAATGTTGCAGAGATTATCTATGCCCCAAGGCATTCAGATTTTATGCTGTAGAATTCTTAAGTTCTTAAGATATTTTTTTTTCTCCCGTATAAATGAAAATGACAATTCAAGGGATTTCACCTTAAGGTCTGTTATTCTCATTCTCTACACTTCCAGTGCTGAGGCATCCACGGGTATTCGTCAGAGCAAAAACCATTAGTTAAACGAACTGTGTGCACACATCTCCCAGAACTGGGGCAGGAAGGTCTCAACTTATCCACGTACATCAAATGATCACTAAGCAGATCAAACCTGTAAAGGCTGAGATCAGATGTGAGAGGTGCCAGCTCAGTTGTTTTATTTCCTTCTTGTAAAGGCCAAATCGCCCCCGTTGACTCTACCTGATTTTTCATCATTTATGGGGAAACAAAACTTGACAGCCTGGGAGATTCTTCACGGTGTTACATTGTGTCCCACAGAAGAAAACAGCTTCAAAGTACAAGACCTCCATTAATACTGTCATTGGCAGTGTCTTTAATACTAATTACACTAGAGAAATTAAAGATACTTACAGTTAATAAATCAGCCAGTTCACAACTGGCTATATGTGACAGATCATGAGATTAATGCAGATCTCGCTGCCTTTCTGTACATAAATACAGAAAGCATAGATCCATTAAAGTTATTGATGTGTACTCATAACATTTTACTCACATGTGGATCACGGCACTGATGTACACTATTTATGTTATCTACTGTTATAATTTAATACAGGTGACAGAGCTTTCAATGGGAGAACTTCTGATGCACTCTACAGTTTCCTGGCTGAATCCTTTCCCATCGCTGGGCAAAGCAAGAAAAGACCTTGAACTTACAGTGTTTGGTAAGTTATCTTACTTAAGGACTCTCCGCTCTTTCACATCTAAAGATTACCACATTAAGTCTTCTCGTAAGATGAAAGCCACTGTCTCCTTTCCCTGTAGCCATGTGATACCTAGGGTAGACTTACATCTGGAAAAATACATAGTTTTATTTCCTAATACAAGAAAAGCTTTCGTTCATTTGTTTGCTGTTGCTATTTGCTCTTGTGAGCCAACCTCAGCTGCTCTCCTGCCTATATGTAAACTATGGGAATCGGTGATTTTCAAGAGGCAGTATTCTCTTTGGAACAGTCTGCTAAACCAAGCTTTCAAAGGAGGCTGGCAGGAAAATTTATTCTACTCTTGTGAATTCAGCCCAATTTCCACTTTACAGCTACTGCATTGAAATCCCCATCCAGATTATTTTAACCTGAAAAATGCATGTGGAGATGAGAGCATACAAACAGGAGTTTTATTTAATAGTATAAATATGATTAATCATTTAATAATTGCCTAAGTAATTAAATATTCCAGGAACACATCTTAGGCACTTGTCCATTCCTTTAAAACATATTTCTTTAAAATGTTATTGGATAAACACCTACAGAACAATTCCAGACTGATGAGAAAGTTGTTTCTTTTTCTCAGGGCTGTTGTGCGCTCCTTCCCTGGGAAGCATGACAGGTTAGGGGAGGCAATGCTTCTAACAGAACAAACAGGAACTAGCTGCCAGGTTGATTGGATGAGCTTCTCAGTGATGCGCATATGCCAGGCACTTCTCAACAGGATATGTATGAACAGAAGGACTCTGGTCTGATGCTTAGTTTAGACTTCTCATCTGCTACTTGGGAAACCAAATTTTATTCTCACTTCAAACCCTATGCAGGCAGCATAGAAAATGCACCTAATATGTGGAACTGAAGAAAACTGCCAGGCTCTGGGGTTAACACTGTGCTCACCATGGCTGCATCCTGGCTGCACGTAGGGATGAGACTCAGCTGCATACCATCGCCCCTCTCTCCTCTTCCGCTGGCAGGAAACATGGATGCATGAGGAGGGATAGAGCTATACTGCCCTAGAGTCCAATTTGGGATCCAGGACTGCACTGCAAGGCCATCCCTTACTTAGTTCACCTGCAGCTTCAATGCACTGTGTTTCTGTCTCTCCTTACAGAGGAGAGATAACATGTCCCTGCCTCCCTGGAGGCTGAAAGATCAGAGAGCGAGCCACTCCAGTCAGGTGTTGTGGAAGCCAGAGAATTCTTGCAGATGAAGTAGTAGGAATTGAGATGTTTTGAGTTTTCAACTAAACAAATGCTGAACTGCAGGAAGAACAGACTTGGTGTCCTTTTTCACAACACTCTCTTGCTATAGGCCCTTCTCTCCACTTGAAAATGTCCCTTGACTACAAAGAGAAAATCTGAACCTTTACATCTAACCTCCATCTGCTGTATTTGTTTATGTGAAGACTTATAGGAGACAAGCTCCTGGTAGTTTCAGAATAAACGTGCAGAATGGTTTCATCCCAAACGTTGAGAACAAAATCTGAGGTAAAAATACTGCTATTGCATGAACAAGTGTAGGATGAAAAAAACAGTTGTCATCTTAATACAGGGAAGGTGCTTTTCAATCAGTTTACTGATCCTTCACGTTCCTCTGACTACAATAATCAGCTTCTTCAAGATAGTATTTTCATTGAATATTACACCTGTAATTAACAGTTTTCATTTTTTTTGTTTCTTTTTTTAGTTTTTAAGAGGGCTGTAATACTGGTATATAAGGAGAACTACAAACTGAAAAAGAAAATGGTAAGTCTGGTTTCAGTGGAGGTGGTGGGTGTTTATGCACGGGATCCTACTGCAGTGTGAGATAGACCATACCGGTGTTGAAGGGGGAGTGACTGCAGTGAAACGCCACCATCCCTCACCAGGCTGGAATTCTAGCTGTCAAAGCTAAGACAAGTGCTCAGTATCTGTGTAACAATAAATCTTTTTTGTTATTTAGTAAGCAGCAGCATCTTCTCTGTGTGAGCCCCATGTTAGTTCCATCAGGTGGTATATGAAACGTTGCCATGTAGGAATCATTAGTTCTTCCAGGTGGTATTTAGGATGGCCTACCTTAACATGGTGTGTAGGTTAAAGAGTTCTCTGTATAGACAGACCCTTGATCACCCTGGAAGGAAAGGAAATGGGGCATTATAAATATAACCTCCTCTGCCCCGTTTACAGAACTGGAATGCTGAAGTCAAGTAGCAAGTTGCATATCCTGAGTACCAGCGGTGAAGTCCTGCACCATGCTTATTGTAACAGATGGAGGGGCTCTAAAAGTAGCAGCAGCAGCTACGTGATTAATGAATATATTCTGCTAATCAACAGTCTGCAGGTTCCTTCATGGGAAACTTGTTCCCTAATAGTACTTACATGCAAAGTATTATTTTTACCCATTAAAAACAAATGCTTTTAAAAGTTGAAGCAATTACAAATTCCAAAGGTTGTGTCTATCACCATTTCAACTACATTTACAAGCACATATTAGGGTACTGAAGGAAAAAGTCTAATGAATTTAATTTCCCTTCAGAGGCAGGTCTTTTGAGAGCAATGCAACAAAACCCCTGCTTTTCTTACTTCTTAGAAATATCCCTGTGGTTTTCATTTTTGCAGCCTACCAATGTTCGTGCTGCACATAATTATGGTGACTTGGATCCATTTAAATTTCGTTGGCTGATTCCTTTATCTGCTCTTCAAGTTCGACTGGGGAACACAGCAGGTAATTCCCTTGCACTGAATACCTCAGGGTGGAATGCTTTTCTGGGATTCTGTAATACTGCTTCTTCCATAGGTCCTTCTGGAGCCTCTGGAAACAGGCAGGTGTAGAGAAAGAACTGTCTTCTGTTGTCTCTACACTCAAGGGGTACAGGCTTGATATGTTAACAGACTTTCTTCGTTTGGTATGTTGGCTTCTTCCGTGAGTTCAGGAAGATGTTACATGATGTAAAAGAATGACAGAATCGAAATCCAAGTGAAAAGATACTGTGAACAGGAAGGTGATTTACCGTGGTTGATGTCCTGGTGATGCCCTTACACTGTGTGTGGGCTGACCCTTGTCTTTTTTCTAAACCTGGCAAAGTTGACTGGGTAATTTGTGGTAGTAGTGGGCTGAGTTTTTATTTTCCCTTTTGAGTTGATCTTTATGATACTTTCTAGTTCTGTATCTTCTGTAAAGTGTCACTAGGTGTTTACAGGAAATAAATGCTTTGTGCACCTGGGAGAAGGCCTTTTAAGGCTGGAAGGCAGTGAGAAGCAGTAAGAATGGGGGAAAGCAACCTTCCCAAGAGAGAAGTTAGGCAGCAGTAGGCTCCTGGGACAGGATTGTTCAGGGGACTTTTCCTTTGGGTTCCATCTTGGGTGAGATCTTCTGTGGATCCACCCATGGCTATGTTAACACAGCCTTCAGGAGTGGAGGAACTCTAGACTGGTCTTTCTAATGCTGAAGATTATGTGAAGTAGATAAAAAAATAACGTTTCCTTCCATGCACAGGAACAGAGAACAGCTGTATCTGGGAACTGATTCACACAAAGTCAGAACTAGAAGGCAGGCCAGAAACAACTTTTCAGTTGTGCAGTAGGTAAGTTTTACATGGAGATTGTATTTGACAAATCACATTAATGGAATTAAAAAAATAAAAACTTTTCCCCTATGTGACCTTTGCATCAGCATTTCTAATGCAGTGCTTGCTTTTTGAATCCAGGCACTATGCCAGTGTTTAACTGCATAAAGTATAACAATTTGAAATGTGAGTGAACTTGGTGCAGTGATCCAACGTCAGAAACCTGCGCAGGTGTATGATCATAAGTTCCAGTACGATATGGGCAGAGTAACTGATTTTATCAGACTCTCAGTTGGTTAGCAGAAATTGGGTGATCCCTTGGTACAAAAGTTATGTTTCAGGCCATTTTTCTAAAGGGAAGTAGCCTAGATCTCGAAACACCACATAAAGATGCTAGCTGCAAAACCACTACTAAAGCAAGCTACTGAAAACCCCACTGCACTGAAGCAGCTCAGCAGAAAGGAGGCAGGCAGATTTTATCCCAATAATGTCTTACTTCAGAGGGGAAAATTAGGTGATCTGTTTTCTTAAACTTTCAGTGACTGTGAGAACAAGACTAACATCGTGAAGGTGATCCGTTCTATTTTGCGGGAGAATTTCAGACGTCACATAAAATGTGAGCTGCCGCTGGAGAAAACATGTAAAGATCGCCTTGTCCCACTCAAGAACCGTGTACCTGCAACAGCCAAACTGGGTAAGAAACATTCTTTCAAAGTGAAAAATGGAGTCTGGACTCTAGCACTGGCAGAAGGATCACAACTATTACCATGAGTGTAGAGTCTCATGTGCCAGACCACAAATGCCATTTGTTTTTCAGGCTGGGGAGGTGGTAAAGTGCTAAAGGAAATATGCAAGCTTGCTATCCACACCCACCCCATGATGTGTCATTAGCTGTTTTAAGGGAAAAATAAGGCCCAAACTGATTTTGCTGGGAAGAAGCAGAGTCCTTTGGCATGCAGAATTAGCTTTCCTTCTCCTGAGTTCCCTTTAGTTACTCAGCCCTAATGACATTTAAAGCTAAAACAACTGGCAAAAGGCAAAAGGGTCTTGCTTCTTTCAGTGCACTGAATCTGCATCCCAGCAGATACCCTAATTAACTGCAGGCTTCACACATTTTAGTTAAATGAGTAGTTGCTAGTGTTTCAAGTTCTCCATCTGATCAGATGGCTGTAAGATCCTCTTAACATCACAGAAACTGGGCAGTTCAACTCCCAGCCTCCAGTGCTTGAGGTGCCTGATCAGTCTTGCTTTCCTGCAGATGTCTGTAAATCATTACCACAAATTTTGGAGGATTTTGTGTATGTTACACATGAATACAAACATATAGCCTTGGGGCAGGTAGAGTGAACACTCTGACAGGATGGCACTGTCAGTGTCAGAATACTGACACATCTGACCTAGGATGATTATCAAATGAGACCACATACACTGTCATGAGAAGTGGGCCATTGAGACAGACAGTATAACCAGCCTATGTTTTGCTGAAAAAATAAAAGTGCATTTTTCTTCTGCACAGCTTCCACCAGGTCCCTGAAGGTACTGAAGAATTCATCCAGTAGTGAGTGGAATGGTGACCCAGGGAAAGGCACCTTTCCGGACTCGGATGAGTGCAGCTTGAGCAGCAGCACTCAAAGCAGCAGCTGCAACACCACAGAGAGTATACAGGAGCCCAAAAATTCATCTCCTGAACACGTACAGAGCTGTGCATCTGACTTTTCTAATGTTCTTGTCAAAGAATCCGATATTCTTAGTGATGACGATGATGACGATGACTATCAGAGCCTGAAGAAGGGCAGCCCTACTAAAGACATTGAAATACAGTTCCAGAGGCTAAAGATTTCAGAGGAACCGAGTACTGAACCAGATCAGGCTGCTGAAAATGAGGAAGGAGATGGTTTTGAGACAACAGAGCATCCAAAGCTGGTGCGTGGCCATTTCTGCCCAGTGAAGAGAAAAGTAAACAGCACAAAGCGTAACAGAGGAACTTTAATGGCAATGCAAGAACGCCACCAGTCCCTTGACAGTCACTCTGATGCTGCAAACCTGGATCTGAACTCTATTTTAGAGAGAGAATTTAGTGTCCAGAGTTTAACATCTGTAGTTAATGAGGACTGTTTTTATGAAGCTGTGGAGAAGCATGGGAAATCCTAGCTTTCTAAGGACTATATTTAAAATATTCATTTGAAGTCCACATAAAATTCAACAAACTTATTTTAAAACCAGTAAATTCATGGAAGCTGTAGGAAAACTCCTATCTGATTTTGTGCACTAATACATTTTTTCCACAAAAACAGCTGTAAAGGATTCTTAAGTTATTTTAATTTATTGTGGATCAAAAATAGATTAAGTTGGCCAAGGTCTGTAAATTAGTTCATCCCTTTCAAGCAGTTAAGATGATGCAGTGTTCTTGGAGAGGGGAAGGCAAGAATGGCCTCATTAGTATTTTAAGTAATGTGGAAAAGGTGCTAGTGAGTGGCAGAGGGGATTACAAGGGAAAGTAGCATTGCAAAATTAAATTTTTAATACCTTGGGCATTTTTTTTCTTCAGTTTTCAGTTTTTGCTTTATTTAAAGCAGAATTAAGTTATTTTAATGTGTTTTAGTGCACAATAGTGCAGAAATTTCATTTTTGTAAGTATCAAGATGCTGTTTATACTTTATACATGTGTAAATATAAAAACAAAGCTTGGCCTGTAATCTTTTATTTGACTGTATTTTTTATTTTCTCTATGAGCCTGTACAGTAAAAGACAAATAAGTATTGTACCTTAACCACCTTTTCTACTTTATATCATGCTGCTTTTTGCTAGTTGGAGCTTTACATCCCCAATTCTTTGCTTTTGCATAAATAAGAAGAGTATTAGCAGACCTGGAGGCAGTCTCTGCAGTTTATCCTCCTTTAAGCCAGTCACTTGAGTATATTTGTACAAGAGTTTTGCCTTTTTTTTTTTTTAAATTACTCTGCACAGTAGGGTGTTCCAGGATAAAAAGAGCACAAAAACCCAAACTGAAGTATTTTTTCTTATGTTTCAATAATGCACTTTCATTCATACAAAACTCAACTATTTCAGAAGTATCTCAACTTAATGACATGTCTCACTACATACACTGTTCTTGGTATGTGTTCTAGCCATTCCCCCTGAAGTAAAAAGAATCTGTAGGCACTTCCTAACTGGACTGTCTTTTCCCTTTCGACTGCAGCTAAATGGAATGAATAAAATAGGAAAGTCCTCCCTCTCCACCACATTCTCAAAAGCAGTTCTTTCATACCTGCACAGATGTAGGAATATATGAGCCTCCTTTCACTGAATCAACACAACTAGATGAAGGAAATAAAACTAATAAAATCATCAGTCCGCTGCAATTACAGTTGTTACAGCTGATTTTCCTCTTCAGTCTGTTCAGGCTGACTGGGTACTTTCAAGTAAATTCCTCATTTTCTTCTTTTGCCTTAGTTCCTCTCTATAATTGTACACAAAAAGAGCTGGGTCTTCATCACACATTTTCCTGTATGTATTGCACAGACTTCTAAATTGTGACATGGAGAGCTGAAAAGGACGCAGAGTCGGATCAACGTTTGCTGTCATCATCAACTGTTCTGTTCTTTTCAAACGTCCATTTTCAGGAAACAAGGTCCTAAAAGGTGTGTGGAGAAGACAAACAAATTCAAACAATTCAGGCAGACAATTTAGTTTCCCTTAAGAATAACAGGATCCTATTGGGAATTTACTTAATATAAGTAAGTTTCCTACTATGCCATTATTTTAGCTCTGGCACTCTTAATATACCTCCTTATGTAAGCAGATGGAAACATCTAAGAGCCCTTTTTCTCCAAATGCAAATTATGACAACATAGGAATAGCATATACATATATTGTACATTAATCACATGTATGTTCGTGTTTGCTAACATTAAAAAGAGCTTTGGGTACGGATCCAGTCACAGATCCTTCTTAGAATTAGCCTCATATTTAGAGAGCAACAACAGATTAAACTGTGCAAAACAGATCACATCCAAACCATGTGACTTTCTTTCATGCTCAGTGTTTCATTCCAATGAGAAAGCTATTGTTATCGCTTGTCATTAATACTGTAATTCTAATGCCAGAAAAGAAGCAAAGAAGGAGGAAAGGATATTTAATTGTCATTCACTTCTTAATATTTAGAACATGGGAGAATGTGCCAGGAGGCCTAGATTTTGTTTTCAGCTCTGTCACTGTTCACAGATAGTCATATCAGTTCATTTACTCTGGCCAGATGTGTTAGCACATCTCTCTCACAAGTTCCCCACATTTTAAGGAATAGTAATAGTTCAAGTGATTTTTAATGTCTCACAAAAATGCATACTACAAAGAGCAAACAATTGAAAGGACTAGTTCTTATTAGCAAGAGTTCTCAGTTTACAGGGGGTCAGGAGGCATAAAATTTGCACATGGTTGATGTGCATGTCTCGATTTTCAAACGATCTGCCTGTGTCATACATGCACCTAGAAATGCTGTGCAGCTATTGAATACAGTTACAGGCCCAGCTGGACAAGCTAGACAAAAGGTTTTGTGTGAGTGAGTGATGGTTGACTCTTTGTATTCTGTCTGCCCACTAAGTTAAGAAAGGGTTTAAAATTGTAAGAGAAGGCTGAAACTTCTGGGAACAACCTGATTTAAAGTATGTGCTACTCCAGGCCTTGGTCAAAAATGTCCCCATTATTAGTTCAGCATCTAGGTCATCAAGGTTAAACTGGATCAATCCTTGTTTTGATATCCCTCCTTGAGTTATTCCCGCCTTTCATTTGGTAGTTAAAAGATGCACCTGGAGCCAAAAATATGCAGACTATGAACCATCTTATAAATGTCCATGAACAGCAACTCAAACTATGGCACTTTTCTTCATGGACTTTAAGGCTTTCTCTTAAACGCCATGTCTCGCTGAGCTCAGAACTGACACACAAATGTAAATGATTCTATTACCTTGTTTTTATAGAGTATATGTGACAGACAGATACCTTATAATGAACTTAATAGCCTTATTATACACCAGAATTCACTATTTTTTTCAGGTCAGCTAAAGTATAAGAGGATTGTGTTTCAGCTGCACACTGGGGCTAAAGTATGATAAGCTGCTAGGGGATACGTGACATTCAAAAGTTCAGTTCCCCCTCTTTGCCTCAAAAGAATGTAGAGGGGTTATTAGCAATTTCAGATTACACAATCATTGGGGTTTTTTTTTTAAGCTTTGCCAAAAATATTCTACATAATGTAGATATGCTGATTGAGCATGCATTCTGCTTACATTGTCATTCTTCTTGTCAAACGGTTCTGTCACCAAAATAAACAAACAAAAAAACCCCAAAACCACCACCTCACTACCCTGTAAATCAAATACAAATCCATCAGTATCAAGTTTGGATACCTCATCTGCTAACCACCAAATGCATACTCAAACCTTAACACAGGTAAATCTGTACTCATTTTAGATCCAACATCTGCATCCCAGATATCAATGGTATTCACTGCCTCAAGCAAAAAAAAAAAAAAACCCAAACGAAAGACAAAATTCTATGTTCACCTTTAAAATAGTGACAAATAAGGCTTGTAGTTCAGTAAGGTGCCATCCACCCTAATTCTAGACTGCATCAGGGCCAAAACCATGCCCAGCACAATTCAGCTAGCCCAAGCTGCAGCAGCATGCTGCTAGTCCTTTCAGCAGCTCTGTCACATGTTCTGCAACACAGGGTTTTTCCCGGACATGTGGCTACGATGAAGTTCTAAGAGGTTCCCTGGTAAACAGTCTGCAGGGTTTCTCACATCAGTTAGAGAACCCAGTAAATTCCCTCAGTAAGACGGGGGAATTTTAAAGAATCCGTAAGAACTCCATAAAAGGGCAAGCACAGAAATAAGAATTGGACCTTTTGACATTATCCCCAAATAAGTAAAATTTTCCACAGATGACATTCTCCCTCCTCATACTGCCATCTTTGGTTCTGAATTTTGATTACCAACAAATGTAGTTTTTGTGGTGGTTTTGTTTGTTTGTTTGTTTCTGAGACAGAAAAACTATTGGAAGGATCATCAATTTACCCTAGCAATTTTAACAACTTCAACTGCGCTAACAAAATGCACAGTAATTATATAATAAATCACAGCAGAAAGAGATTCATCTCATACTTTTGCTCCAGAAACCATTCTGAAATAGAAAGATCTGATTAACTATGATGACAAATTTAATGCATAGCTACAAGTGTTTGTCAACTGATTTAGTAGGTGATGCGTTTACAAAAACATTATATCTGAGAATTTTTCATTAACAGTCCTTACTCTATTCCACGGAAGCAGTATTTTCTTCTAAACTGAAAAACACTTCGAACCACTTTTTCTACTAGCTCGAATGGCTGCTGTATCTTTGGTTGCACCAGTGGAGTGAAATGCACCACCGCCACATCCACCTATATGGAAAAGAAAGATCAGTTTCAGTATCCAAGACACACTATTTCCAAGTTAACAGGCTAGACATTAGGAAACAGGGAGAACACAGGACAACCAGGTTATTGCGACAGGCAACATAGCTGTGCACTGTCTAAGGTCATAGCATTTGAACATAAAGATTTAGCTTAACTTTCAAGGCCCTACAGAATTTTAGTTTTAGTTATCTACGTTTTCCCAATTAGTTCACATGCCATTAGTACTTTTTTCCCCATGGCACTTCCTCCATCTAGAACAAGTTCCATGTAATCTATAAAGTAATTAGCACTTCTTTCTTCAGATCCTTCCACAAGACAATTCTGACATGATACACAAATTAGACAATATTTGATATACAGGCTGAAGGGCAGCTGGAGAAAATGGGTATTATAATTAGAAATCAAACCCATTCCCTACATGTTTCCTGTTGCTCTAGGGCTTTTCTAAAATGTAAGCCCAAGGAATTACTTGTCAACGTATTAAAATTTTAAAATTCTAGTCTACTTAAAAGAATGGTAGGTAGAAATAAGTTTGCATTCAGTTTAAGTGACCATACAAGTCTTTATTTGCTCTGTGCATCACAGTTCATCCAAATTTATATTTAAGTGATTCTAAAGATTTTTTTTCAAGCTTGTTTTATTCTTTTGAAGTTCTAAGAGCGGCTTGGTTCACAGAACAGTTACTTTCTCTATGTCTGAAAGCAGAATGAAATAATATCCTCCCTTCAATGTACACATATAAAACCACAAAATGTGTCAATGCCATTAAAGAGATACTGTATTATACAGAAATGCCCCGAATTCAGACTTCTGTATTAAAAAATACAGGCTGGGCTAAAATCCCAGGTCTGCACAACACTGAATAAAGCACTTCATCTTCCAAACTAGGTATTAATAAAAATGCAAAATTTCTGCGGAGGAGCACATTGAAAATTTGTACAATTTGTACAAGTACTGGTACAGAATGTCTTTAAGAATTTAAGTGCCAGACTTTTAAAACCATTCAGTCTCTTATTAAAAAAGTCTGCTAATATGAAGGACAATCATACATCTCTTAAAAAGGTCTGAAAGTCAATACTAGCATTCATAGTACAGATCCTATTTGACATTAAATTGAAGACATGCTAGTTCTGACTGAAATAAAAAAACCAAAATACACTCAGGCCAAAGAACAGCTTCGGTTCTAAGCACACTCTTAGTGCACCAATTGTTTAAGAAAACGCACAGCAAGAATGTACTTGAAAATAAAAGAGGGTTTTTTCTACTACTTTAACGAAAACTGCTCTAAGTTTGTGGGGCTTTTTAAAATCAATTAAATAAGGGTGACCTCTGATGTGGATATATTCTGGCACAAAGGTGCCATCCATCCCTGTTGTACTTTCAGTGAGAACAGCTCAGCTGTCAAGTACATCTACCCGGTACAACTGCTTCAACAGCAGAGGCACGAGATTTGCTTTCAACAGAAATGATGAAATTCAAACAACCTAAGTTTTTCACATAGACAGAACTTACAAAGCTAAATGAAAACTCTGGCTAAAGAAAGGAAAGAAAATACCAATTAACCATGCTGATGAAAGAAAACCACAGCACATTTCCCGTATTAGCACTGCTGATCTTAATTGTGTGTTGCAGATAGTGTTTTTTCTCTACTTCTCCACCTTTTCTGAAAACTGGAGTTAACAGTAAGACAGAAAACATACTTAAATTACTAAAATGTAAAGACAGAAGAACTTATTTAAAAATGAGATGACAAAGAGAACTTGACAAACGGAATCTGCCTGAAATGTGCATAAATGTATTTTGCAAAGCAGTTTCTGAATTCCTGAAGTGTTGATAGGTTCTACTTTTGCCACAGGTTGCTGCTACCTGTCAGAAAGACCACAGAAATGCAGCAAAAACTTGGGTTTGCAATGAATGTCAGAAAAGCTGATCTTTTTCCACAAGGCAAATACATACTTCACGTGACCAACCAGCTCATTGTACAGAAATACTAAGGGCTTATTTACACATGTCTATGTTTATCTACATTTTTGTCAGGAAATAAAACAAGACATTTCCCCCACAAAATTAGGGGTAAGAAAACCACCAGAGACCATCTGGGACTCCCTAGTCACCTCAGTTTCGCACATCTGCTTTTAAGTGAGATATGAAGGCTCTTTGGGAGCTGGAGCTGCATCTTTAACAAAAATTTCTGAAGGAAAAAAAAAAAAGGAACACCATCTAGATGCAGTGTACAGTTTAAGAGAAAAACAGCTCAATTTGCAATCTCAAGGCTAGTGGGCAACAATTTCTGTAACAAGCACAGCACTTCTCAGCATTTGTTCCATTATAGATGCTGTTTTCTTTTGACCCCAGGAAAGCTGCCTGGTTACTATAGCAACAGATACAGAGGAAAGCTTTTCCCTTGTAATTGGCTACTCCTTTAAAATTATACATGCTATTTTCCCCTAACCTTTTTAATATGCGTAAAATAGAGAGTAGAATTGTGAAAACCAATAAAGCCCACAAGAGCACTTAAAACACACAAGTTAATTTGTTGATAATTTTATTAGTAAGACTTTTTTTTATCCCACCAAGTATGCTAGAAATATTTACAAAATAATACTTAATTCTTACAAAATAACAAATATGAAAATTATTCAACTGATATATCCTGAACTGCCAATAATACCGTAATTATTTAACCCTTGCTGCTTTAGTGTATCTGTACAATGAAGGTTTATGTTTTGGTAGAGCAGAAGAACACATGACAGTGCACAATTTAATTCTGAGAAGTCTGCTGCCTAGATGATGAAATCGACGCTCTAAGTCAGAACACACTTAAATGAGACAATTTTCACTAATTGTTAACAATAAAGGTCTCATGATGGGCAATACATCTATCTTGCAACAGGGTCCTATTGAAAGCAAACCCACATACCATTTTGCAAGCCATAATTTACTCATGAGGAACTGAAACCTAAGCAGACCTTACTATAACTTCATTAAAACAGACTGCTTGAGATCCTGTAAGATACTGCTAAGCCAGCACTTTCACCAACCAAGGGTTCAGTACCAGCATTTTCTCTCTGCTACAGACAATTGTTACGTTTAACACCAGCTATATGTATCTCATAGCAATCTTGTTCCAATGCAACGATTTCATTTTGGTTCACTTCCTGCAGAAAATAACTGTGCTGCTGCACTAAAAGCAGTAACCTAATTCCTGTGTAAGAACAGCTTTGAAATAACTTCACTCCATTCACACTAGGCTCACAAACAGTATCACAGGAAACCAAAAGTCAGGTACAGAACCCATGGGTAATATCACTGCTGCAATCAGCAAGTTTTTTCCTCCCAGCTTCTTGATCTCACACACCAACTTGAGGCCACTTCTCCAGTGTGCTGCAGTTTCCACGTAAGGCTTGTAACTAGCTTTATTCCTTCATTCTTTTACACAGACTCATACAAAGGTAACAAGTTATAGTATGACCTGCATAAGGCTAAGGCTATCATAAGAGATAAGCAAAACCTGTAGTTCAATAGGAATGTCCTACTGTTCCAATTACAAATTAAATTGCATAGTTCTTTCCCAGGAAATTTAAACTCTTAATAAGATTATCTCTGATAAAAAAAAATACAACCACCACCAATCAACAAAACCCTCTGGCTCTCAGTTCAACTTAAATGAATCCTACCCTCGCCCCTTGCCTACCCGCCCCCAAATCCATAATTCTACAGTTTCTGGATTCTCAAGATTTTACTCCTTTTAATCACTGTTCAGAGTTTTCACCATAGAACCTGGATATCATTATGTATTTAGGACTAAGGACTTCATGTGTTTTTCTCCATAATCTCTTTGCTTTCCCTTACTGAGTGTTTGTTAAACAAAACTCATTAAACAAAGTACTCCTTTATTCTCGGGTAGATGGAACTAAGAGAGCGAACAAACAGCAGTAATGCACTTGCTGTAGAGAAGAGAAAAAAACAACATTCCAAGAAATTTTGTTAATACACGCCAATGCAGTTTTATATGAGAAGGGATAGTTCCATTCCAGAGAAACTGCATTTTTCCAGGACATCTGCAGTGAAGAAAACATCTCAGACCTCACAACAAGCAGTAAGTGCTACACAAACAGGAATGAAACGTAACTGTTTTTTTATTACACTTGCAGTGCTTATACTTGAATTTCTCATGCCTTTAATTTGGTTCATCACATTAAATGCAATGTCTGGCTACCATCTGTAGTGGTTTGTCTTTGTTTGCGTGTTTGTACATGCTGAAATTTTAAAAAGCAATCAATGAAAATGCTAACTTAAGATCCTAATTATCTGTTCCGGAATATGCTTTTGAATGGGTTTTGAGCTATCCAGACATGTTCCTTCCTTCTGTAAAAGGAAGTTAAGCCATCTTTCCCACAAGCCTGATACAGGCAATGATACATATTTGCCAAAGCAAGTCTTCACAGCCTGAACAAACTGAAGGCGTTTGGAAATAGGCAGGTCTTTGAAGTAAGATTTTAAAAACGAGTAGCTGTTAATATTCTCACCTTAGCTATAAGCATTTTAATATATATATTGGACAGAGTTAGCACATCCTTGGACAATCACCTAAACTAAATACAATATATAACTTAGAGGATTACTTGTTATGTAATGCCACTAAAGACTGACAGAATACAATACTGATCAAATCCTTGTTGTCTTATGTATAATGAATTGAAATAATAGTACAATGCCACAGATATTTTGTGTTCTACATATTTCAACTTTATCCCCTATTATTATGGCTTTTCAAAAGTGTTCTAATGCTAAAGACCAATTTTAATATTATTGTTCATATTTAGACTAAATGCTTAAGAAAGCATAATTTAGACTGAGGACTGCCCTTCCTCGATCACTTTGATAAAAAGATAAAACCTGCCAATTATACAGCCCCACTCAAAAGGCAGGACACCATTTCTAATCCTTGTCACGGAGGTTTCAAGCCATTGTTCATCTGCTATCCCAACAGTCCAGCTGATGTAACAGCAACAGTTCTGTCTTCCCAGGTGCAATTACACTGCCTAAAATCTTCTAATCTGTCAAACGAAATTTGACTCTTTATGCAAGAATAGCAGGGAGGTTTTTTAATGAATTTTTAAAACTGCCGCTTCAGGGCAAATTTGCGAATTATTTCAGACATGTAAGCCACTGATTAAAAAATGCACTTACATAAATGAGTTGTTCCTTATCCGTGTTAAAAACAGTATTTTATTTTATAGACAAGAGCAGATCATATTCACTCTTATGACTTGCTCAATACTGCTGCTCTAAGTCAAGGACTGAGAATCACTGCCTGAAAATAAAATATTGTTTTAAGAAAGTCAAATGTTACTTAATTGTTGAAAATGCTGCAAAAATTAAATTCAATCTTATTCTTCTTTAAAAACATGAAATTTCCTAACAGTTGCTGAACAACAGAATAGACAATATTTAAATGACTAGAAGTGTTACCTTTAACCATATTTTAAATATGTTCATTGTTGTAAAATAGTCAACAGGAGCTGACTACAGCTATTAATACACTTAAAGAAGGTATTTGAAGAGTACAATATATTTCCTACCACAGCTTTTTTTTCACAGTGATTTCTAATCTGCAAGTTTCTAATGTTCCATTTACAATTATTTGACTAGTAAGCTGTATACTACTGCCAAAAACAATTCCAGAAAAGTAAATTTTGCTTGATGGCTCACAATCATGTATGAAAGGGCAGCAGCTCCTTCTTACATGCAATTCTAAAACACTGTCCACTTGCCATCATATATTTCAAGTACCTTGTGTACAGCTGCTCAGCTGCTCTCATCTGCTGCAGGGTCATGATCAGATATTCATTCAGATAGCTCTAATCTTAAATCCAAGCTTTTTTTGTTTGCTGATTTCTTTTTCTTTCCCGTCACACTTCTCCTCCTCCCCCTCCCTATTACACAGAGGGCTACAGCCTCAGCTACGAAACTATCGACCAGTTACACTCATTTACAAGAGAGAAACGCACAGACAAAAGGTGACAGCAGATAATCATCATGGCATCAGCAAGTCTGCAGTTCTTTGCTTTTATTCTGGCTTTGTTTGGTGTTTTTGGAGATATCACAGCCACCTTGCTACCTAACTGGAAGGTAAATGCAGATGTTGGTTCAAATATCATAACAGCTATAACACAGATGCAAGGACTTTGGATGGACTGCACATGGTACAGCACTGGGATGTTTAGCTGTACCCTGAAATACTCGGTTCTCTCTCTCCCTGTCTACATCCAGGCTGCACGGACCACCATGGTACTGTCTTGTATCCTATCAGCCTTTGGGATCTGCATCGCTACAGTTGGAATGAAATGCACAAGGTTGGGAGGGGACACCGACAGCAAAAGTCATGCTTGTTTTGCTGGAGGAGTCTGCTTCATTCTGGCAGGAATCTTTGGATTAGTACCAACATCCTGGTACACTAGAGAAATTATTTCAAATTTTCTGGACCAGACCATTCCAGAGAGCAGTAAACATGAACCAGGAGGAGCAATTTATACAGGATTCGTTTCAGCAGGGTTTCTGCTTATTGCAGGTGTGATCTTCTGCACTTCCTGTTTTAAGAAGCAGCAAGGAGCATGGATTTACCCTCCAAAGCAGCACCATTTCCCATCCACAGAGCATGACAGCAATGAAGGTTACAACCTGAAGGACTATGTGTAAATACAGTTATTTCTATCCATTGAGGCTGGGGGTTTTTTTGTGCAAAATGTAGCTTGATTATTTCAAAGAATGTATAACATAGCACTTTTCTTACATCTGGGCTGTAGTTATGTTTAAGCAAGTTATTTCATTTACAGCGGCATCCTCAAAAAGACTAAGTAGGAAACAATACTTTTTTTTTTGTTAATTAATCAAACTATTCTTCTTGACTTTTCAAGTAACATTTATGGAAGAAAAAGGAAATATTTTAAAATGTAACTGACAGAACAATTAAAATACTGATGGCTTGTTACAGCAAAGATGCTTAAAAATTAACTGCTTTCTATTTAGCAAATCAGGCTATCAATAACATATGTTTTATAGCATATTATACATTTTCAATCTGTATTTTAATTATGATGCAAAGAAAAAAAAAAACACCAAGAAGCCCAATTCAATGGTTTTTAAAAAGCAGGCACCTCTGCCTTTCGTCTTCAGTTCTAAATTGCCTTGGTAACTAGATTTCTTTAAAAAAAAAAAAAACCAAAGCCAAACCCCAAACCACACACACAAACCAAACCAACAAAAACCACAACACAACCCCATAGCCCCAAACAGCTGCATTGAATATTTTGTATATCAGGCTGAAGAATCAGCAGTACCATTCAGATCTTGCCAAAACCAGCTCTCCCACCCGAAACTGCCACCAGCTGTGGGTTTCCTTTATTATTTTTACAGCAAAGGCTACTCGGCATTCATCAATTGCTACTAATCTATCACCACGCAATGAATGTTAGATTTGAGGGGCAATAGGACATCAGAAACGTAACCATGGCTATGAAAACACCTGCAAACAGTAACACATAGGATACAAACTAAATTATCTATTTTCAAGAAAAACCTGGAAGTGTTTCTGGCTTACACTTGCTCCAAGTAGCTTTTAACAGCTCAAATACAGCTACCATTTATCGCATTCCACATTTCTGGCCTTCTAGAAGAACTTTATGAGTTCTTTTAATTATTCCTGTAGGGTCTGTTTCATGCACACTCTCATGTATTCTGTAACTCTAAAATGTCATACACAATGGTGATAAAGACACAGCTCCTTTATTTAAATTTATTTTCTTAACTCCCTTATTCTGATTAATAATCTTAGATCCTTTGACCTTTTCTTTCAACACACAGATTTTGTTTTGTGTTGGTCAGTTGGAGAGTATGTTCTATCTAAATGTTTCCCTAAATGAGAATCAAATTGACGTTAATTTCCTAACATAGGTAAGGGAATGAAAAGGGGTACAATACAGGCTTTTAAATTTAAGAATATTATAATCTTGGATGAGTCTTTCAACAAAACCAACTACTATTTATGTTGCAAATTTATATACAACTTTCATTTCCCATATTGTTAGCCCAAAATTCACTAAACCAGCATGAAGGAGCCATAACATAATATGTATAGTTTGTTGAAAAAAAGTATGATTTTCTTTTATAGCATTTGAGAAAGTGGAATGGTTTATGCATCTAATCTATAAAGAGTGTTTATTTTAATATACACAGAATGGAACTATGTTTTGCTTGTATTAACATAGCCATTGTTTGCTTGTTAACATAGTCATTTTAAGTTTCCCCGTGTATTCCAGGAGCTTGTTTTGTACTATACCTAATGCCAGTATCAGCAGTTAATTCAATACTGTAGAGGCTAAACTATGACCACAAGGACAAATTCTCTTTGCTTAGACAAAACGCTGTGCAGCACCATTCCATAATCCAAGAGTCTTTTATGTTTCAGCCTTCATAATATTGCTGAAATAATATTCATTCACTGAGGAAATGAGGTAACTCGTTCCCAAAAACATCCTTCTCCACCTCTAACAGGGGGTTTGACATGACACTAAGCTGTGATCATTGCTATGTATGTGAATTAAAACTAACATTTGTAAAATAAGAATCAAAGGTGTTTTTATAGGAGGGCATAAGAAAAAGGTAATAATTGCATATATGAGGAAAATGAAGTACTCATCAGTTACATAAGCATCAGATTTCTCTTCCTAAAACTTTATACAGAAGTACCTGGACTTCTTTGTATACCTGTGAAACAAAAATCGACCACTGAGCCACTTCATTCAAAATATGCTGCAAGAGCTTTCCCAGAAAATAAAGATTCTATCAGAAACAGTACTATCTAAACCCACATGTCAGTCTAAGGCTAAAAGAACAGGGACAAAACAGATCAATCTACATCAAGAGTTTGAAGGAGCAAAATATAGTGGAAACAATTGCCAGGTCTGTCTGAAAAATTTGTACTTTCTGCTTTTGCAATATAAGCAATACTTGTTTTAACTCAAAGAAATATATTAAATAAAAATATCCTTGCCTTTTGTGGTACTGCCTTTTTTACTCAACAGAGGATTTGCTTATACTAAGATATTTGTCATACTGAGTTACATCTCTTGGTCCACTATAGCCTTTTCAGTACAGGAAAATGGGAATGAGTATCAGTTTTAGCTTCTCAATTCTGAGACAGTCTCCAGAAGACTTTTGACTGCACTAGCTCTACTATGCCCTCAAATTGCATCCAACCATTGAGTAACCACCAACAAACTGCAACTTTGGCCTTACAGAACACTATTTCACTTATTTAACGGTGCGATGACATCCTGAGGTTATTTTTCATTCAGCTAGGAGACGGGGAAAAAAAAAAACCCAACAAACCAAAACCACAAAAACACAAAGCAAAAAATAAGATGTCTTAAGCATGGTCTTTTTTCTACACAGACTGCTGTAACATCAAATAATTTGACATATTTGAACAGTTACTTGCTCAAAAAAATCCTGACAGAATTTTAAATTATCACCAGAATATGCCCAGATAGAGGCCTTAAGATTTGTTGTAATGAAAGAAAGAGAATGACCTTCCAAAGGTTCTTGAGAGATAAGCCTGAAGAGTAAAAAGACCACGAGACAGACTATGATAAGCGGGAAGGGAGATGTATTGATAAGCTGAACCAGCCAGTTTAAAGGAACTTTCAGAAGCTGCAAGCTTCTGAAACAGAACAGTCAATTTCCATGTGCAATCAGGGGAAACAGACTCCACTTAAAGTCATGCACACATTTTTACAAGAACAACAAAAAAAAGATACATTCTTGCCCAAAATGCAATTTATTAATTCGAGATTCCTGTAATCATTATAGCTAGTAATAAAAAACAGTGGCAGTAGCTAAGAGGACAGCAAAGAGACTGTTCTCCGCTACTTACTCAAGAGTGGATAGGAAAGAGAAAAGATTGTTGCTTTTTTAAACAGGCAGTGGGTGACAAAGTGCTAGAGTGAATAGGAGGGAGATAAATATGCTAAAGATGAGTAGGGTGAAACAAAAATTATAGACACAGTAAAATTAGAGATCTTTGACAAAGTAACAAATTTAAAGCTTTTATTTACCAGGGTCTTTCAAAAGATCTATCAAATTTTCTAGGCACAAGTGCCAAACTTTATAAATGCCAAATGTAACCCAGCGGGCTTCCCAAAACCTACTACCCACTACAATCCTAATATGCTATCCTGTCATTAAATCTCAATCTCCCTCTCCAGAAACTCCCAAAGAAGTATGCTGATCTTGTAGACAGGCCTGAAGGTCAAAGACAAGTTCTGAGGAACCAAAAAGAAAAGCACCTTCCTGAAGCAAGTACGCTTCGTTTACAGGAATATATCACTCTGCTTTGTAGTATGGAGATGTTGAACTACAGCACCCAACTGTGTTCCTCACTCAAACTCAGATACATTGCTTGACTGAAATTAAGAAAGAAACCCAAAGAAATACATCAAAACTTACCTCTGGCTTTGGAATAAAGGCTTGACCTGGAATTACAAAACAGTTTTCAACAGTGCAGAGATGCTGAGACATGATGGACAGTCTGCTGCGTTGCTTACCTCCTGGATTAGCTGTAAGCCTCTGTTGAAGAATCAAAACACAGTCAATTCAGTTTCACTGATTTACAAGTGGTTGGATACATTAAAGCTTGATTTTCAGTATAATCAAAGGCAAAGACAAATTAAAAAAACAATTAATTGTTAAGATCTCATATAAAAGTTTATGCCCACTTCATCCAGAATTTTTTTTCACCAAGGTAGCAGCATTTCTCTAAGATACCATGATAATTTACAACCTCAATCCCACAATAAAATGCACATGAAAAGGAGCTCCTTGAACTTCTGCAGAACTTAAGGAACGTCAAAAGAATTTTGTATGGGTACAACAGAAAAATAAATGTATTCTGACTGCAGGATTCAAAACAAATATAACAGTATTCTTGCAGCCTTTCCTTCCACTGTTTTTGTATCAAATCATACTATTTTTGATGCTTCGAGATGAAGCAAAGCTTCATAAACTCAAAATCACATAGAACCCCGAATTTATTCATTATTAACTGGTCTGCACTTACAATATTTGCAAGGAAGCTGGATCAACTTTATGTAAATTTAGAATAGCTAACAGTAAGAGCATTTAATACTTAAAGCTCAATTTAGTAATTCTCTGATTTTCCCAAGACATTTCTTACAAAGATTATCAAAAAACAAGCCTCAACAGAGGTTTTCTAAACTTTCATGACTCGGCAAGAAACACGGTCTATTTGTTTTGCTAGTACAAACAAGTTTAGAACATAAATAATACCCAGTAAAACAAATATCAAATGGTAAAAGATATTACATTAACTATGCAGAAATCGAATTTTGAAAATTCCTGTTCTTATTTACCACTACCTTAATAAAAAATAAAAGATGAAAACAAATTTGCATATCTGGTAACATCTGTACATCACATAGCTTCAGATGAAAAGCCTGCTCATGAAATGCTGCCATGCTTATTAAAACTATCCCTGAAAAATAAAATTAAACTTATTGCTGAAGTTTTAATTTCTTTTTTAAAGACCCTCCTGAAAGGCATTTTAAGTATCAGCATAGAGCAAATCATAAACTTTTCAACAAGTTTTCATGAAGAAAGCTCAGTGATTTTTTTTGCCCTCATCAGCATTTAGAACTACCTTCATTATTGTTTCAGAGGAAATCTGTTAAAAAAAAAAATCCATCCACTATCATTATTATTTTCAGAGAAAAAACAGGTTGCAAAGTCTAACAATGCAATCAGATACGCACTTCCTTAACCTCTGCAGTGGAAGTGAAACAGACCAAACGACAACACTTGTAGTCCTTCCACTGCCAATTCAAACAAGCCGGACTCTTCCCACAAAAACAGTCTATAAAGTCTCAGACAGTTAATTCCTGCTTCTTCGCTACAGAAGGGATAACTTAACAACATCCATCTCTGAGCAGTAACATCTTAAACCACTTCAACCACATCAGCAGGAACATACCTGTGTATGGCACTGCTCAAGGAATATAAAAATTCTGAGAATATATACTCATAGAATAGAATCATAGAATAGTTGAGGTTGGAAGGGACCTTTAAAGGTCTTCTATAGTCCAACACCCCCTGCAGCAAGCAGGAACATCTTCAACTAGATCAGGTTGCTCAGAACCCCATCCAGCCCGGCCTTGAATATTTCCAGGGATGCAGCACCTACCACCTCTCTGGGCAAGTGAAACACTGCCCACAGAAATCACTGTGCCAGTGTTTCACCACCCTTGTCATAAAAAATTCCTTCCTTATATCTAGTCTAAATCTCCCCTGTTTTAGTTTAAAACCAGCACCCCTTGTCCTGTCACAACAGGCCCTGCTAAAAAGTTTGTCCTCATACTTCTGTAACCTGACCTATTTTTTAATGTGTTTTTCCCCCTCAGTCCTAAAAATTTTCTTTGTGCATATTTTTAAAACAAGGCTACCATTTGAAACTGCACTAAGTAAACCATGCTGGAGCTCAGCTAACTAGGTAACGTTTTTGCATCTGCTATTACAATTTTAGTAAAGCATGAAGCAAAACAAAGATTCTGAAGCCTAACCTGGAATACAATCAAGTTGGTAGTTGACATCTCCTAATGCTGCTCACTATTAACCACTCTCAATGACTACCTCAGGAAGAACTATTTGTTTTGTTCTTCAGTAAACTATACCATACAACTGTGCTTTTCATAAACATGTATTAAAACCCCATTATCAATGAATCTGCAAAATCTGTCACAAGACCTACATGAAGAATTAGACTGACAAAGCTGACCATAAAAAGGAATAATATACACATTTTAGCATGCAAGCCACTTTCTGCAAAACAGCTTTTTTTTTAGGACATAAGTATTTATATTTAACATGTATCAGTTATGAAAACATAATGGTAATTTTTCTTCTGTTCACTGTTCAAAAATCTGAACTATTATCCTCTTTAATAGCACCTTTTGCCTAGTGTTCTGAATAGACGGCAGTGTTAAGATACAAAATGATTAAGTATTCTGCTCTTCTAACACGCCTCTCTTCTATATATCTAACAGTTTAGCACCCTAGCCTGCAGATCATGTTGGCAGAGCTGTTCAAGCAAACTACTCTCTGCCCAGTTTTACTCAAAATTAGAGGCTGACAAAGATCTTCTATTTAAACTGAAGTATGACTCATTTTCATGGAATTGGGCCCAGAAGTACCCAGCCCAGGTGGCAAATCTGAGGTGAAACACTGAGGAACTTGGAGCAAGCTACAATTCTTATCCACAAAGTGGATCCTACAGAGATACAAAATTTTCAGCTCAACACTTAAAATTACCAGTTTTACTGCTGCCTCATCCTCCTTAACCAGCCTCAGAATTCAGCATATAATATAACTGCTGGATCTCATCAACAGTTGTAATCAATTTAATCAAATCAGATCAGAGTGGTCTGTAGTAACAGGTCTATACTGACATAACTCATGCCAATGTAGCTGTGCTACCAGGATACTGCAAAGCAGGAAAGTACCACCAGAAAGAAAGGCAAAGGTATTTTCTCCATGTTATACTGGCAAAAACAAGCTTACCACAAATAAATCAGCATGTTTCTTTCTTACTATTAACATCAAGTCCTCCTACTTGATTATAAAGCACATGGCTCCATTCCATGACAGCATCTTAACCCTCTGCTGAACTTATGGCATACACACTTTCTTTGATGTTTAGATTCTTAGCTTAGAAACATCCAGTGAGGACATCCCACTTTTGAGTATAAGACATTTTCCTTTCAAGGATATAAATCCACATAAAATATCAGTAGCAACTTATTTATTATCTGCATTACATTGTTCCCTGTATTTATTATCTGCATTACACTGTTCTCAGCTTCTGGTACTGAATTCGCTTGTATATGCCAAATTACAATGGTTAACCTAAGCAGCTCCAGAGGGTCAGAAAGAAAGACAAAGATTTTGATTATCATCCTTTCCCCTCATCATAAAACAAAATAGTCCCTCTCAAATGAGCTCTTCATGTCAAATCAATTATGGAAACACAAACTAGAAACTGTGAGTAATTTTGTCTTCAGTGTTTAAACAAGTATAAGAAAGAACAAGAGCCAAGAGATCCCAGAACATAAACTCAAAAAGAATTAACACTGACTCATTGCATGACCTTGAACAACATATTCAATTTCCTAGTGTTTCTAACTTCTCAGCATTCTAAGTACAAGGAACTTAAAGAGTGCATAGTATTTTACATCTCACTGAGCTACGCTGGATGCAGAAGCACTACAATCTGCATGTCACCCATGGCACATGCAGCTGGTTACAGCTATATAAAGCACCGAGTTACACTTTCAATCAGTGCTAAGCCACTTTTCTCACTGTTGTCATAAAACGTCACATCTAACCCATCATCACTTTGCATTTTACCTCATAGTCCATTAGCCACATTTTGCAACAAGGTCTAATCTCAAGTGACATGAAGTCCTCCTGGAAAATAAATCTGGATTTTTTAGTACCTGAAACCATATGAGCTCAAAACTAGATTTCTTAATTCAGTTCTATTTCATATCAAGGGTTTGTCCCTGGTGTTCTCCAGAGCCACCTACTGGAAATACTGCAGCACTTGTCTTGAATCTCGACTGCAGAGCTAGAGAAATGACAGCACAGTATGGTTTTCTGTGACCTCAGAAACTGACAGCAGACATGTCACTTACATATATAATGACTGACTACTAATCTATGTTCGGAAAAAAAAAAAAACAAACCACACCAAAGTTTTCCTATTAGAATTTTTACTTTGAAAATTAAAATTAAAACAACACACAAGTTTAGACTGCACCCAGAACACCAGACATTCACGAACACTGGAATAATTAGATAGAAATTCAGTTTTCAAACTGACGGGCAATTCCTTTTATTCTCTTTTAAAAGTAAGTGAGATGCTGGTAAGAAGCTATACCACAGCAAGAAGTCTTTCAGTCGCTATGTTATGTTTCATGCAATGGCAACAGAAATAAACTGAAAGCATTGTGGAGTAAGTCAACCTAATATCAAGTGATCTAGAATTAACACTACTACATAGTAGATCGGTTTGGTCTTGTTTGAGAATCTAACAAGACAAAGTAAAAATCTCAATTTGCTCAGACTCAGGGTCAAATGAAGCCTGACAGCACTCAAATGATACCATTTTCACACACAAGACTGGTAGCAATCCATTACTAATTCTGATATCTCATTCAAAGAAGCCAGAGTCAGTTAATACACTCCCTGTGTTTTAAGTTTTTAATCACAACTGGAAATAATGCTAACCTTCCATTTTTTCTTATTTCACTGAAAGTGTCTTTTTAAATAATTATTTTTAATTAAGAGGACAAAGGAACTAACTGTGTATTTCTTGAGATGATAGAAAGGTATGGAAAAACAGACTGATGAAATGGTGCACAAAATGACTGTGAGAGAAGAGTGCCGGAGAATCTGTTCTTATTGAAGAAATGAGACCAGAAAAGTAGTATCTCAAGTAAAAATAGCCCTCCATAAGAAATTAAAAAAACAAAAAAAAATTATGTGCTGTGAAAGGATCAGAGAAGATGTAACTCAACATTAAAATTTGTAATTTATAGCCACACAAACTAAAAATTGAACCAACTCTTTCATCTATTTTTAAAGTCAACTAAGATTGGTTTTGTACTTTTAATTAAAGGTTGCATGTAAACAAATTTTTATTCAATTTAGCATGTGTAAAATTCTGGGAAAACACTAACATCTTACCTCTGCAACTTCTTTCTGAAAAGTCAACGTCATCTGTGTCCTGCCATAAATAAAAGGTCCATCCTTTTTTGAAATATTTTCAAGCCATTTGATGATGAGAGGAGTTGAAACACTGAAGGGCAGATTCCCAATGATATGTATATCTGGTGGCTCTGTTAACATATGATGAAAGAAAAACAACTGTCAAAGTTTTGGATAAGATTTTGCTGTGAAAGAACATGTATAGTAAGAAAGATAAGTGCATATCAACCTAGACTTTCAATAGGAAAACAATTTTTATCATGCCACACCAAAATTATGCCTTTCCATTTATACTTGTCTTACACTGACAAAACTGTGTTACTATTCTCAGTAATTAGTTGGAAAAAAGTGGTTAGGTTTGGTTCTCATTTACAGTTGAATAAATAAGTAGCTCTCAGCTGATCAGCATATTGCAGTTGAGCTACTTCAGAACAACAAAACTGTAACAACAGCAAAACTGTGTTTCCATGATTTTCAACTATGACTGTTAGGTACACAGCAAACTGCCGCACCCAACCTTCTGTCCACTACGTTCCTCACAGGGGCATTTTGGTGAGTCTTCATAATCCCCAGAACAATCACCTAGCTCAAACTGGACACAGCTCTCCTTCTGTATAGAGTCCTCTGAAATTAAAAGGTCTTAGAGCAAGTACAAGACTTAGCCATAAGAAGTAGTACGTATTATTCAATAATGGATCTATCAGTATATATATGTTGTACGAAGCAAGCATTTCATTAGCAGCGATCCTTACACCTAAGCGGGAGTGCAATCAATAGTAGCAGACCCAGAAAAAGCAAGGGTGATGTTTCTTAGATCCTACAGCATTTAATAACATGAATAAGAAACGATAATACCAAATTCAAGTTGGTTTTCTGCACACTTTACATATTATGCACTTTTTAGGCTGTGATATTTCTAGCATATTTGTGGTATTACATATATATCAGAAACAGCTAAGTAGTTTTTTTCTGAAACCCACCAGCCTTTCAGATTTTCATATGAAAATAATACAGAGAAAGTATATCTGACCTCTAAGAGATCTCCAAAGATGACTCACATATATGTTCAAGAAAGGTAAATTTTTAAAAACTGCACTGCACCTTCATTCATGCATTTGCTCATAGTTTTGTTTTGTTTCACGTTTTCCAATGAGGCAAATACAGCATGGAACTTTTCAAGGTGAACATAATGTGGCATGGTCTTGTATGTCCTAAGTCAAATAGCAGTTCTTCAGGCACTGCAGACAGTGACTCTACCTTAAATTAAGAAATTTGGAAAAGGGGACTGGGAGGTCATCTCTGATGTATCTAATAATATTACATGTTTTAAAAGGGAGGTGAAATCTAGTCCTATGAGAACCTCAGGTTTGTGGGGAAAAAAAAAAACCAAAAAAAACCAAACCAAACAACCCCAAATCTCTGAGCAGACTCTACTTTTGCCAAAAATACCCAGATGAAACCAAAGTACTGAGAAAACTAAATTTTTTAGGATAAATTTCCTAAAAGTTTCAAAGCAGGTCACAGAAATTTCTTCAGTGGAACAACAGCAGTGATGGCTTCTGGACGCTTCAAAATGAGGAATAAACTGGGAAGAAAATGTACCACTTGACTTGCTTTTATTCCAAGACTTGTTATTGTACAGTCAAGACACTCTTAAGGTTAGTAACTGTAAAGCTCCTTGCTGTTGACTAAGGTTTTGTCTTAGAAGAGGAAGATGATTCTGTTTCCTTCTAGAAAGGAAGAAAGTTAGCAGATCTCACCCTTCTTACCTTCAAAATGTACCAGAAGGGAGTAACACCTCCAACTATACCACCACACTTAAGACTAACTCAGAAGCCTTAACAATTAAATAAACCAAATCCAAATACTAACCATCCTCCCAGTTCTTTTTCAAGTGCTTTGGAAAAGCCCTCTCCATCTTATACGTCAGGATATCTCCATGAACAATGTGCACTCTTCCGGGAGCTGCTTCGGATAACATCTGTTTGTAAGCAAGCAAGCAAAATTCACATTGAGTATTAACCAAACTGATTTCCAGTTTCAGCCACAGTGGGAATGAAACCATTGCCATATATTTATCTTCAATATACAAAAAAGCACAACAGCAGTTAAAACTGAGCACACTATTAGTAAGTATTTACTTTCAAAAAGCAAGCACTAACAAAAAAAAGTTTAATGTGTGATTCTGTAAACACTTATTATTCACAGCTGAAACCTGGAAAGACTTAGCCCTAAGAGTCTCTTCAACAAGGGCAATTAACAAACCCCAAGGCACTAACAGGACCTCACCTGATTAAGTAATAAAGCAAACAGCAAGTTTTGAAAAGTTTTAAGATCCATTACCTAAGGAAACAAAGCTCACGTTGTTTATTCTGTCTCTCCTGCAGCTGTAGGGTCTATTACCCAGTTTTAGCCTTATGTGCTAAAAGGCTGCAGAAATACTCAGTCATTTTCTCTTTTTCATAAAAATTGGGTAAAAGATTTTCTTAATACTCTCTGTAGTAGTCTGAACTCACACCATTAAAAAAGGAGTTCCCAAAAATGAAGGAATGATTATCTAGTGGCAGAGAAAAATCTCAAACATTTGTATCTTTTTAGACATTACAAAATCCACTGTGTTGTCAACTTGTCTATCCCACTTCTGCAGCCTATCTAGTATTTAATAGAAGTTGAAATGCAAACACAGAAGTGGCTGTGGTTTGATGGCTAATTCTTTCATTTCTTGGGTCAGTTTACACAACCAAAATAAGTTAAGTTTTTTTAGTGTTTTACTAATCTTTTCTTCTACAGTATGAAATGATGTGCAAATAGCACATTTCAAAACCAAAGTTGACTTTTACAAAGATGACGTTTGGGGATACCTAAGTCAGAATAATGAAAAATGACTTAGAGAACTATTTTGCTCTTGCACAGAAATCCAAATCCATGAACAGTAAAGTGCTAGTGGCTTAAGTGCTGAAATAAACTGCTCAGCATTGTTAGTTCCATCTTCAATCTGAATCATGTTTGTACGCTCAGGGGTACAAACTGCTTTCACAGATCTCAGCCTAAGGGAAGTGCTGCTTTCTCATACTGTTAAACTATTTACATGAAATTTTTTGACTAAAAGGTTATTTTACCATCAAAACAGCTAACTTATATATTAAGAAAAAAATTAACTAAAAACTTAGCATTCCTGTATGTTTTAAGTGCAATTATTTCCAAACAGAAAAATAAATCTAACCCCAACTCCAGACCACTTAACAGATTTTTCAGCATTACATTAGCAATTATATGGCATACAAATTCACTAATCTGCAACGATTTGTCAAATCTTTCTTTGAAGCTGCTATAAATGCTATAACAGAATGAAAGATAATGCAAGATCAACACAGTTAGAAAAACAGCATAAGAGGAAGCAGACTGCTGCCTACACAATAATGGATTAACATATGTTGTATTGTTTTTTAATAATGGTTTTCATGTCAAGAGGAGTTTGGGGTTTTCTGAGTATCACACTTAACTAAGAACTGCATTTAGTTTGTGAGCAGAAAATTACAGCTGTAAATTTCTAATTTGAAATAAGGACTCAGAAACCCACCGAAACATTCTTAAATTTAAAACCAATGTGTGCAGCTAACACAGTTCCACCAGCTCTTGTGGACCAAGCACTCGAGCCAAGTGATTCTCCATCACACAGATCTTGTTCTTCACACACAAACAAAAGGACACAGAGAAAACTTAAAGGGCATAGTTTAAAAAATGAAAGGGTGTTCCTAGAAGAATTCTATATTCAATCCACTCTCTGGCTGAAAGCACCCTTTCTCTCCTCATAAATCTTTCCAGCCTAACTATTAGGGCATATGGCATAGGGAGATTGTGATTTTTTAAGAGCAAGACAGAACTGACAGACTCTCGGCTTGTGTAAACTTTCACTCTGAATACATATGTTCTTCACTATATTTCAGTTTTGTATTAAAGAAGATCCCAACTTCAGTTTTGTGATAGAGACCACAGCCTGAAAAAGTTAACGAAAAATGCTACAGGCTTTACATCAGTGACTTTATAAGTATCTAAAGAGACTTTTTCAATAGTCCCCAATTGTTATTTTAATCTCTGACATCTTCTGTTATTCAAATCTCAACCCTTTTATAAGCATTTTGTTTTGATAGAGCTTTTAATGGGACACCAGAAAAAATATAGGTATTACAACCCACCTTGTATCTTATTTGGAGGGAAAAAACAATACCAACTTAACACTAATGGAATCAACATATTTCTTTCACATGCACTGTTACTGAGTTATAGCATCTTTATAATCAGGTCTCATTCTGACATACTTGTTTCTACTGTGAGGAGGTTGCTAATTAAAAATAATAACTAACATTAATTCATGTCAATATTAAAGATAATTACATACCAAAAGCTCATTACAGACCCTGCAAAATATACTTTTATTCAGAGAAACCTGTTGTAGTGGCTGCATTTTGGACAATCAGAAAAATTGTCTAAGTACTTAAAAAACTCTGTTAACTAAAGCACAGTATCTTTTAATCTCCAATTCTCTCCAACCCCAAACCCAGTTCCTAAAATCTATAACAGAAAGGCAGATTCGCCCCTACTTAAGGAAAGTGAAAACATGAAGTTTTCATATTTAAGGTTACAGATGTGCTGAAAATACTGTAAATTATCAATGGCTAACCCTACTAAGACAGTTACACACATATTCAAGTTAAAGGATATGAATGAAACTGCTCGCATCTTATGTTAGTTTTGTTCTACAAAGAAATGGCAGCAGTTCAAGTTTATTTCCATTTGTTTTTCACTGCTGATTTACTACAGAAGACACAGTACAATATAAGGAAGGCCCTTTGAATTATTATGAGATTTTAGCAGCACAAGAGAACAGTCAAATCTGAAGAGATTTTGGGTGCTGTTTTTCTTGCTAGATTTAGAGCCAAATTCCATGAACGTTGAAACTTAACAGCAACACAAGTAGATAGCATTTGAAAAATGCCACAATGACTTGTGAACTTGTAACAACTTTAGAAAAAAGCAACAAAAGTTTATGAATGGGTTTTTTTGAAAATGTAAAATAAATTCTTGCTTTATTCTTCTGTATCTGGATGTTAATCCACATTGAACTGCATTAACTAGAGATATGCTTTCACAATTTTATAAATTTTAAAGCATGATGATAAGGATTAAGGGACATTATGCTCAGCCTTCAAAGTACTATTTCACCTGCCTGTTGAAATGCACCCGAAACATCTCAACCTGAAAAAAACTGAGAGGCCTCACCCTTAATTCAGTTACAGCATCAGGTCCTGAAGGGCCTGTGAGAAAATAGGAGCAATTAACTGCTATGCTGTGCATTTTCATGTTCAAGCAAACGATAGCTCTGATTCAAGCCAAAGAAGCAAAGCTATTTTCAATGCTGAGATCTCAACAAGATAATTGGAACCATATTATGTTCTTAAAATGTCCTTAATTCAATGTTGAGGATACACTTATACAAATTGTCCTCCAGCTGGTACCTGCAATCCTGGAATAAATCGAGCATCTTTTTCAATTAAGAGGAGTTGTTCAACACCAGCATTGAGAATGGATCTGGTAATTCCTCCTGGCCCAGGGCCCACTTCGCAAACATGGGCATTTTTCAGCTTGCCAGCTTGTTTCACTATCTTGTCTGCAAGACACAAAGAACATACTAAGCCTTTATTCTCCAGAAGATCCAGCTCACTAAGATAAAGTCATTGTTTACTGTTAAAGCACAGGTGTATTTATCTCAGAAGAGATACAAACAGTGACACATCCCAGTTAAATGATCTGCTAGACTACACAGAATTCACATTTGTTTTATACTACAAGATATACTCAACTATTTTAAAAATACTGTTTTCAGTTTAATATTTTTAATACACATTGTTGTTCATTACAGATTCAGTAAAATGAGTATGTTACTGCTCATCCGTAAACTAGCAGTACTATTCTCCCACCAGTAAGCACTTGTGTTCAACAACCTAAAGTCTCACAACTTATCATTTATAAACGTATTTCACTACTGTACCTCTGTTTCAAGGAAATTTAAGAAGTAAAAAAGGTACAGTGAAGCTCTACCAAGATTACAGTATGTACAGAGCAATTTTATGAGGGGAGAGCTGGAGAAGAGCAAGAGTTGGCATACAGGTAGTTATACAAAGTCGGGCAGTTGAGTAAAGAATACCTGTACCTAAGTGGAAGCATAAAACATTGGAAGGTATTACAGCCAGGAAAGAAAACGGATTAAGGATTTTTTTATTCCAGGGTTAAGAGTCCAGTTATTCAGAAGGTGGAACTGAGTTTCATGTTAATATCCCAAATCTTTATCAACTTGAATATTGAAATGTAATCAAATCATCAGCAACATGAAGCTGCACGGCATTTATTACTGCAAAACCCAGCCACCACCACTGGGACAGAAAAGAAACCGACCACTGAATGAACAGTGCCAGCTCTGTCACCCATTGCTGACATGACGCTGGAAAAACCAAAACTGTTCAGAACAATATAACTGGTTCAAAAAATCTACCTTTCTGATAAACTGAGACAAATGAACTTCCTAACCACAGTGTATAGTAAATTAAACTGCACAATGAGTTACGGTACTTTCTATGCTGTGTAACAATCTGAAAAAAATACTAGTTTTTTAATCAAGCTATAAGAGTACCTGAATGGTGGTACTACTAAGGTTTGGGTTTTTGCATTTGAATCAATAACCCAAATTTTATATAGGAATATAGTTTCTCCCTAAAAATTACTCTACAAACACACACATTTTCTAGGAATTTAAAGTAAAATCAATTCCTCTAAGATAAACTGCTTTTAAAATAATTCTTTAAAGGTTTACCATTGCTATTAATTTGACAGATGTCATCATACAAACATCATCTCCTTAGCTAGAATCTAGATTCTGAAGAAAATGAGGATACATGTTTTACAGTAGTTAAAAAGATTAGAAAGTATTTAACCTGTCAATCGCAAATCCAGTAGAAAGTTCTGAGAAAGTTGTTTCTGTGCTTTAAGGCGAAAGAGTTTAATAATCTCTCCAACAGTTGGCAGGGGAGGCAGATGGAAAGCTGCTGCCTTTCCTGGAACAGCCATAAGACAAAACTCTTGTTCCTTCCTCCTAGAGAAACATTGAAAAGGTGATTCTAGTATATGTAATAAATTCTAATATACTTCATATTAAAAACACTACTCAGTTTACTAACCAAGCCATGATTTATAAATCATTATACACGTCCTGAATTTTAAACATCAGTGTTTTGACTACTGTATGCAATGCTCACGCATGTATATATGGGATTCGGGCAAGTCTCGTTCTGTAGCTTTGCCAAACATCAGGTAAAACAAACCGCTCTCACAATAGTTCAATGTCATTCTTTCATTACTTTAGAAAAGGATCATTAAAGATAACCTGCTTGAATTCATGGCCTCACATAACTGCAGAATATATTTAAAGTGTCCCTAAAGAAGAATTAAAAGATTACTTTTATTACTGAATTACTTGCTTTTCTCAGCAGAGGAAAAGATAGGAATCCCAAGTGTAAACAATGGTATTTGCTAACTTAAAGAACTTTCTTTTCACTTTCAGCACAACAGGACATACTGTTTCACCTCTCTCTGCTCGCACCCGCCAGCTCCAGCCTCACCATTGCAGACCACGCAGGCAACAAGTTCCAGCACCGAGTGCTCACTGTTTGGTGGTAGGGCCTGTCACACAACGCTACTAGTTTCTGAGGTACAGCCCGACAGGTAACCGACTGTCTGGGTAGAGGCCGCCTTCTGCCTTTTAGGTTTGAGCAGACTCCTGACAACGACTGACGGGTGCAACGCCGCGGACTGGCGAGACTGGGAGGCAGAGGTGAGCGTTCAGCGATGACGGCATCTGACAGCTGCTGATGGGCCAGGGACGGCGCACGGCCCCTGCCACGGGAGCGGTGTCACCAGCGGCGCTCACACCGCACGCAGCGCGAGCCGCTCCCCTCACCCAGGCGGCCGGATGGCCCGGCCATCCCCCCTTGAAAGGGACCAAGCCCTACCGCCTCACCCGGCGTTCCCTCCCGTAAGGGCCCCCGACACCAGCAGCAGACCGGGGGCTCGAGGAGGCCCCGCTACGTGGGCAACGAATGGGCCGCTCGCACCCCCCGAGAACCAGCGCCGCAGCGTGCATGCTCCTAGCACGGTGCCCGCACGGGACGCTGCGCAGCCGCAGAAGCAGTCAGCGTGGCTGCGGGAGCGCGGGCGCAAGGTCCAGGGGAGGAGCAGAGCGGGACGCCGTGAAGAACGGCCGCATGGGCCGGGCCGGGCCGGGCCGGGCCAGGCCAGGCCGTGGGCACCCTGCAGCCGCACACACCCTCTCTCCCTCTGCTTTTGTGAAAAAGAAACTTCGGAGTAGCCCCCGGCAGCGCCGCGGTTCCTTACGGTGCGGAAGGTAACCCGACAACCCGGAAAAGGAAGTGCCTCCTCGCTGGTTACCTCCCCAAAGGCGCAAGCGCCTGATCAGCGCTTTAATTGGCTCTGTGTCCCGGGGTGGGGGAAGGGCACGCATACACCCCGGGGCGGGCAGGCGCTCCCTCGCCCGCCGGCGTGCGCATGCGCGGCTGGTGACGGCCTGTGTGTCTCGGGTGGCGTTGTCGCTGGTGTGGTTGGGTGGCTAGCGGAGGAGCCCTGCGGGCTCGGGCCGGCTTCAGGGGCGAGCACAGTATAAACCCTTCAGAAGTCTTTCACTTGCCTGCTGCTCCCTTGGCTGCCCGAGGGGTTCCTGCTGCGTCTAGGCGGGAGGCTCCGGAGCATGGTCCCAGGGGAGCTGTAAGCTGTGGTGGCAGGGATGGGACAGCAGTGGTGGGCCCGAGATGGAAGTCAGTCTGGCTGTGCGTTACCATGGCAAAGATGATTCTAGGCAATAAAACCTGTTGGCAGGCATCATTGTGGTTTAAAGTGTAGTTTATCCTTTTCTGTGGTAGCTGATCTGGCACCCTTCACATAGGTAGAACTGTTACCTGTAGGATCCAGGAACAGGCAATGGGTGTTGATGGTATGTTTTCGAAAAACATGGAATTCGAATGGGAACGTGGGGTCAGAGATGAGCAGTTCAGTCTGGAATTGAATTGGAGCTTTATATTTACGATGGAGTTTTGTTTTTTTAAAATTTGAGTGAGCCAATTGGTAGGCCATTTTTCAACTGGTCTGGATACTGCACCAATGTCCATGTCTGCTCATTTCTGTGTATTGAGATTCAGGGTGTGATCAGAACCTGTAGTTCTCTTCAGCTTCTTTGAAAATATTAATACTTCTCTGTTTCTGTATATCTACATTTTTCCAGTTGGAGCCATACAACACATGTCTTATTCTGACTAGGAAATCAGCATTGAAGAAACATTTAATAATAGTGCTCTTAAGAGTAATTGCATTATATAGAATGAGCAGTTGCAGCAGAATTTTGGCTACAATATACTTTACCAACATAAAAGGGCATGTGACAGTGTGTATGTGCGTGTGTATTTATGTATATATTCTTAAAACATTAACATATATAAAACATTTAAACATATGTATTCTTAAAATATTGTCCAGTTTTGCTCGTTCCAAAATACACTGGTAGCAGCAGAAGCCATTTTGACAGACTGTTTCTGCTACATCTTTTGTCACGGTGGATTAAGGAAGTTCCTTTCTCCTCAGCACTTTTGAACAATTGTTGGATTTTAAGATTCTTTTTTCCATTTTGCCGTTATAATTCCAGCTTGATTATTATTATGCAGTGCAAATGAATGCTAAGAAGATGTTTCCAGAAAGCTAAACAGTAACTAAAAAGCCACAGATAATCAAGGATATTGTTAAGTAGATGCAAGAAAATGAAGACATTAAAGGATTTGCAAAATGTAATTCCTCACTCAGGATAAATAATGGGCGTAATTCTAAATAGCTTTGTGCATTAGACATAGCTTCTGCCATCAATAGTCTGTTCTAGTTAAATAATAACAACAGATGCTGTGATGTATTTCAGTATTGTCCTGTGAAGAATTAAGTGGAAGAACGTTGATACACAATGTCTGCATCAATAACTTCACAGATGTGGGTTCAGTAATGTTCTGAGATCAATCAAGTTTATCACAGTTGAAACCTATGCGTGTGCGATGAATGATATGTATGTGAACATTAGTGGAGTCAACAGGAAAAAGACTCTAATGTGAAGGGGCCACATTTAAAGAAAAATGAAAAAGGATCTAATTATGCAGTCATTAAAAACATAGGGAACTTTGCAATTGGTGTCAGTAAGAAAAGGAGCTGGCCTAGGGTTTGTTGTTTACATACTGTGGAATAAAATGTCGTGGTCCTAATCCTGTCTGAAACACTGGAGTTTTGAGTTTGTGAGGCATGAAGTATTTGTCTTAATATGTATTATTTTAATTTAATGTCATTATAAGTGAAATATAAAATGTAAGCTCCACCTGTTGGTGAGAAGGTGGGATTTCAAGTTATAATTGTTCACCCAATTCCAAAAGGGTTTTATGAGAAAATAATGTAATGGTGATTTTTCTGCTTAAAATCTGAAGAAATCTGAAGAAGTATGGGCAGGGTATTAGGAGGAGCAAGTATGAAATTGGTACAAGATAAATCAGCTTTATGTCGAGCTGAGACATCCAGGATATTTTAACTAAAACAACAACAGCAACAAAAAAGACAGTTTAAAAGTTTTTCTCAGTGCATAAAAAAATGTTATGTCAGAGCATTGTTTTAATAATTCATTTCATACTTGATTGTTACCAAGGCTGAGTTTTTTCATCTCACTACCGCAAGTCTACTCAGTCTTTGTATACAAATATTGTTCTATTATAGTTAAGTACAAGCTCTTTCTTGACTATGTGTGCATACAGAAGTTTCTAGATATTTCATGTGGCCATATCTCTTACTGTAATAATAACAAGGTATAACAGATTAATACTGAAGTACTTGAAAGAAATAGAGCAATCTGTGCTAATAGGTCTACTTGTAGAAAAATTTTGGTTGAAAAAAAAAAACCTTGCTAAAATAATAATTCCAGTTTATTGTTGAACTGTTTTCCATACTCCTGAAGTTGCTATAGGGGTAGTACTGTATGGGTTGGAGAGTCAAGGGGGCCCCTAAAAATCATGAAGGGAAAGTGGATGAGTTAAGCCTTAACTCATCACACCATCTGGTCATTCATAGATGTCTCCAACTAAGACTTACATATTCTGCAAGAGGAAGAGTGAGCCTTCCCAGCTTTCATCTGTTTATTCTGTTTATTTCATGCCTTTCATTCCTTTGCAAGTTAACATAGGGCCTGCCGGAAGAGCACTTGCTTTTTATGGTCCTAACAAAGTTAACAGAAGAGAAAAAAGGAGACTGGAAGGAATTTTTCCATTCCTGTGAATGCCTGACACCCACCCTGTGACTCTCCAGCCTCTTAATGGAAATTGCTTTCTCCCTTGATGTGTTGGAGTTGTAATGGAAGACGTTTCTTGATTACATACCTCAAGTCAGAAAGAAGCAGCAGCTACTGGAAGATCCTCTGCATTACTCTAGCTATCGTGGCACATCTCAAGCTCTGCCATTGTTAAGAAGATGGCCTTCTAATGACTTGCACACTATATGTCAAAGGGTTTACTGTCTAGAGGAGGGCCTTGAGGAGTCATCGTGGGGCCATGGACAAGGCAGTGACCTGAAAGGGGGAAGATAAAGATTTTGCTCCAAGCTGTTCCACAGCTCTCTGCTGTGTGATCATTGGGAGATACTGTGCATGCCTCTGTATGCTCACTGCCTTATAGCTGTCTTACCTGCTTTGAATGTCAGGTCTTTGGTGACAGGACTGACTTCCTGGTCTTTGTGTAACAACAAAGGATTATGAGCACCTCAGTCAGGACAGTCCTTATTATGTAGAAAGTGGCTGAAATATGGGGAGCAGTACCATAAACAGCAATAATAAAGCTTTAATGACCCATCAAGTTAAGACTTTGGGCAACTAGATTTTGATGCTGGAGCTTGGCCCAAGAATCTAATAAAGAAGATTTTAATCTATTTTGTTTCATTCCTGAAGGGTGAGAGCAGTTGACAAAAAAAAAGAAACAAACAAAAAACCAAAATAATACAGAATTTTTGAATTCTGGTGAAATACTTTATTTTGAGAATGGCAGGAATTCACCATCTGACTTGTTTCATCATTCAATTGTGTCTTGACCTTAGAGACAGAGCCTGCTATGTTTGAAACCAATGAAACATTCATCAGGTTTTCAACAGATCACATAGATGCCAGGGAGAGATAAACTGGGCAACTGAAGCAGCTCAGATTTGGGTCCTGAGATCAGTTGTGCAGAGACACCCTTATGGGATCACTTGAAGTTCCTTCTCTTGGCTGCAGCTTCAGCCCAGGGTTCAGGTTCACCTGCAAGGGTTGAAACCAAAGTTGGGGCCATAATTATGAAAAAACCAGTGGAAAGTTTTCACAGCAGTTGTGGAATTTCAGTGGCAATTTCTGTTCTTAATTTTACAGACTTGCTGAGCTCATTTGTAGATACTAATTATGTACAGGTTCTCTGTTTAGGTTGTTAGAACTTAAAAATAAACCCCTCTAAAAGGAAATATAACATCAGTGACCTGAAATGATTGTTTCTTGGAATTATTGTTACTAGTTTTATGTTATGACATCATGTTGTAGAACACAGGGCTCACACCATGCTCTTGAAATGCCACACTTCATTCAAATTCTGAGACAGAAAAATCTATTTGATAATCATTTTACATCCACTTAAGGTAAATAAGATGACAAATTGTAAATGACCAGATTTCATTGAAAAATGATAAGGAAGTGTAACACCCAAAGAGATTAGATACAGAAAATCTTTTATTTTCCACCCTGCTGAAAGTATTCTCATGCCACAAGGCCTCTATTCTTCAGCTCCTTCTCAAAGACACTGTTTTCTATTGTTTGTTAAAATAAAATGTTGATTATTTCTATTGCACTACCTCATAAGGATCTGAAATAGATTTTAGGAGCCTATTGCACCAGGCACTGTACAAACAACATGGTGACTGCACTCCCTCAGGAAAACTTCTGTGACCAGATAAAATGCTGAAGAAAATAAATTAGCAAATGGGAAAAAGTTTAGATAAGATAAGAGCAGAGAGGTGTACATTTGCATAGTCACGGTAATTTTAGAAGCCACAGGCTGCAAAAAATGCAAAACTGTCATGAAGCATCTTTGATATTAACTGTAGAGAATCTGTAAGATGGTTTTTTGCTTTGTGATGGTGGAGGCATTCCATTTTAGAATACCTTTTTTGAACTAAATGTTCTGCTCAGTGCAATGGTTACATTCAACCTGGAATAAACCAGAACAGTACTATATCCAGTTCTTTCCCTAGAGCGAAACAATCCAGTTACAGGAAGAATCTTCCTACTTCTGTCAGTCTACCGCTGTGGATTCATCAGGCCACATTATGATCAAGAGCATTATTTTCCTTGTTACCACTTCAGTAATGTTGTGTAGCAAAAACTAAACAGTCCAGGAACAAAGACTTCCCATTAACAGAAAATCTGGCAGAAATTGCTGTCCATACTGCTGAGTTCTTTCCTAACATAACTGAGGAAGTACAATGATCCATGGCTTTCACTATTGCCACAGCAGATGTCTAAAAAATCAGTATATTTGTTTTAAAACATTAGAATTTCTTTTAATGCTTGATTCTTCTGATGCACCTTTTGATTTGTGAGCCATTTAATCTACTCGGGTCACTTTGTCAAGCTCTAGCTGTAGCCATCCACACTAGAAAGTTTATTTTTAGTTGACAGTTTTGATTTCTGCTTGGTCATACCATTCCAGGTGCTAGGGCATCTAGAAGGAATATCAGTTAGGGCAAAGTTCAGGGTAAAATTTTAGGAATGCCAGGAATTAGGAGAATCAAAGCTACTCTCACTTATGTTACTGCTGGCCTCTGTAGAAATGAGGATTTTCACACTGCAAGTAGGACCCAAAAGCATAAATCCAGATTCAACACTGCAAACGGCTGCACCATTACCACCCCTTTATCACTGGGAATTTTACAGCACTGTGAAACGTTGGTGTTTTAGTGAGATTGCTCTTATTCACCCAACACCTATTCTCCATCTTGGAGAATGTTCCCACGAGGGTAATAGTTGTTTGGTTCTTCATTAGGCCCACTTGCAACAGCTTTCACAAAGAATGTCATTAAAAGTACAGCATACCGTATCACCTGAAACCCAGACTTTTATACTCTGATCGTGTATCATGAAAAATGAATACAGAATTATGTGAGCCTCTGAGAAGCGCATGGAAAGTGTAATATCACACAGGGAAGAGTGTTCATCACCACACCGTGACACCATCTATGCCTGCTTTGCAACAATCTAATTCCTGGTTTTGTAAAACCCGGCCACAGCTTGGGAGCAGCACAGAGCCTTCATATTCCCCATGAGGGGAGATCAGAAAGCAGGCTCTGCCCCTGGGTTTTACTTTCCTGCTGGTGTATTTTCTGTGGTGCAGTTTAAAAACACGTTTACCTCATCTGGTCTTACTGGACAGTGAGTTAAAGTTAGATGAGACCCTTGAACTGCTCTTTCTTCTGTGCTTCTGTAAGGCAAGTTAGTCGCTGCTTGATGCCTCAGGAATAACCCGTACCTGGGGTGGATTATTTATGCTCTCAGAAAAAGTGATATTCAGAAAGAGTACAGAGAGGAAACCTTTTAGCTTCAGTTTTATAGCTTCTGTCTTTCCAGCACAGAGGTGGGAGAGGGGTCTGCGATTTTGAGCACAAAGTAATTTGTGTCTTCAAAATGCTGCAAGGGGCTTTATAAAACTCGGGAGGCAGAAACTTCAGGGTGTGAGTATTGGATCAAGCTCTCTGGCCACTGGGTGCCACTCTTGTTCCACAGCGAGTGAGCTGCACAGTCTGTAGCGAGGAAGACGTTTACTGACTCTGCTGTATGTCCTTACGTCGAGTCAGGCTGCCAGAATACGAATGCTGTGTAGTCCGCCTAACGGAAATAAAAAGCAGAAGGTCAATGATAGACGCTTACAGTAAACAAGAAAGGAAGATTTAGCAAGCAAAATCCGAACTGCAAAACCTGGAGGTACAGGTTTGCTGAACGTACCACATAAAAGGGGAGGTTGTTAATTGTAGTTGCTCTGGTTTCTTGGGAGCTCCTAAATAGGCAAGAATTTGTATTTTGCTAAGAAAAGGGTGAGAAGACTGATTTAAAAATCTATTTTAATAAGAAAGCATTTCATTAACTGTTAAATTTTAAGTCAGGTTTTTGCATCTAATGCAGCTGGAATAATTAAACGTAGTGCTGCTGTTTGAACCTTGACTGATTTATATCATTAGGGTGCTGTAGCTACCACAGCATTCTGACCATGCATTTCTGGGGTGGCAAACACCCACCCCTGCTGTAGTGGAGAGTATAGGAACGTAAAGGTAACTGGAATGATTTCTCTGTCCAGACTAAGGGAAGTGCTAAACTGAAATGAAAAGTCATCAGCAAGAAATTGCTCCCCTAATCAACAGTGTGAGTTTTTTCTAAATGCATTGTGCTGAGGCTCTACCTGACATAAGCTGCTCCAGTTCTGTTAAACTAGTGATGACTGTGCTGATTTCTAACAGGTGGGAATACTTTTAAATTCTTTTATGTCTTGTTAGTTTGATTTGGGTTTAAACCAAAATATTCTAACATCTTTGAAAATACAGCAGTGATCTACTCGCTTGCAGATATATTCTGTCATACTGTGATGTGAAAATGGAGGTGGATGGGGGATAGATTGATTTCTTTCTGGCTCTTCACTTGTGAAACTCTTGTTTGAAGTTAATTTGGAGCCACAGCTCTGCTCAGACTGCTGATGAATGTGTCTGATTAGCCCTGTGTATTAAATAGACACTAGTCAATGCTGTAGTCAAAACTTAGAATGGAGGGTTTTTTTTATTGTAGTTACACCCAGAGGCCCCAACAGAACTCCAGCATGTCAGAAATTGTACTAACGCAGCAGAAGGTATAAACTCTGTGAGGAAAACCTTGCCCTGTGAGTCCAAAAGAAAAGGGAAAAGTGGATACTGAGAGATGAAGAGAATAAGGAAGCACTGAGTTAGTACTGGTCAGCATGACAAGCTGTAGTCTCTGCAAGGCAGCATTTTTCCTATAGCATCACAAAAGGAGGATCTGAAGAGTACAATAAAGGCACTTTGTGGTTGTTTACAGGGAGGGCAGAGGGGCAATAACCATCAAGGTGCTGTTTTGAAACATGGGCTGCTCTCATGAACCAGCTGGCCTCTCAGCAATGAATAGGCTTTCAAGAAGCAGACTCAGAAATCTTTGTGTAGGGGCAAGAGAATGTGAGGGTTTGTGGCGTATGTTGCAATATAAAAGGTGAAGCAGTGGAAGATGTGAAGAGAGGAGAGATCTGGCCAAAGTGAGAGGTAGTTAGATACGTGATAAAGGATGGATATGAGAAGTGGGACAAGGAAGAATTTATGAAAGCCAGAGAGGAAGTGGTTAGGTGGTTTCAATATGCAGGGTATGAAGAATTGAGAATTGCATGAGAATTTTAACTACACAACTGAAAAAGTATCTTACAGATGTTGTGCAGAAGGATCTGCAAGACAAAGGTTGGGAATGAGGCCCAGTTAGAGGTCCAAGGTGATAATGATAGTCTGATTATATGAGTAGATGGGAGCATAGTGGTAATACCATTGACAGGAATCAGAAAAAGTATTACTAGGAATGTGCAGGAAGAGGATTTTTTTTCCAGACCATGACATCCCAGGCCTCATTCTGGGCACACAGTTACACACTGGGAACTTTATCTCTTGTCCCCTACTCTTAACACATGCTGAGTGAAGTGAGAAGATCAAGATCAGAAAACACTTGTGACAAACTCCATACACCCGGTAGCAAGAAGAATTTAGGAAATTATTTGAAGGATGGGAGGAGACTACTAGGACTGAAGCTGTAAATGGGAAGGATCTGTCTATGATCTAGAAGGACAGCTGAGTGGTATAGAAGAAGATCTAAGAAAGACTCTGAAGGTTTGTTGCTCTAAGTACCTCAGAAACTTTGTTTCTGTGTTAACTAAAAGGCCTTAAAACAGGAATTAAAATCAGCAGGAATCCAAGGTATGGCTTCACCTGGGTAAGTAGCTCGCTGACTTGTAGAGTCACGCTAGTGAGCAAGAGATTATACGAAGAATAGAAATAAGGCGTTGAGGGACTTCGGGGTGAAGATAAGTGGCTTATATTTGATGTGAGAGAAATGCAGACTTCCCTTGATTAAACCCACAGTAACTAGGCTGCACAGGGTCTAAATACCTTATTAGATATTACTAAAACCTGCAGTCAATGATGTTACACTGTTGGAGAAAAAGTCCTGAGAGACTTAAGCTCTCTATGCAAGGACTCAGTTTGCAAGGTGGTGTAAATGTCTAATTAGCCATAGTATCAAAGTTATTAAACCATTCCACCTAACCCAAGCAGCAGGATGTGGAACAGGTACAGCTGGTATAGGGGCTAGAAAGGCAGATAATGTAACTCTTGGTTTTCAGGAATAATATAGCCTTCCAACATCCATTCATTATTAACTCAGGATTGTTTTTTCAATGACTATTTCCCAAGTCTCTTGCATTTCATGCGTTGAAAGCATCAGATCGGGTCAAATGCAACTGCTTTGTTTTGTAGTATCCTAGAAATCAATACAAAATCCAGAATTTTCAAAGATGCTTAAATGAACTGGTTTTTGCAGCTGTTTCTTGGTTGTCTCCTGACAAGGTGTTTCCTTACACTTAGGCGGTGATTCCATATAGTTAAAAAGGTATATCCAGCTATCCTGGATATAAACACATCTGACAAGAAGTCATGTAGCTTCCTCTTTGAGTTCTATCATAGGTTTCCTCTGAGGAGTCATTTAGGTTTCTGCCAAGACACATATTTGAATTGTTAAGGTTAGTTTGGACAGCGCAACCTTGTATTTAAAACATCTTTATGGTTTTCCAAAATTGCGGTAGACTATCATGGCCACATTTCCATACTAAACAAATGACATTTTCAGCTTCCCTGCTCACCTTGGTATCTCAAATGTGACATGACAATTACTGACAATTTGATGTTGTTTTTCATCAGAAAGCAAAATCTGATCAGCTTTCCTGTTAAGTAACACTGAACACTGAATTACATTACTGTTGAGAATACTGTGTGGCATGTAGGTTCTGGATCCAACTCTGTGCAACTTCGTCAGATTGAGGATATATCAGACCACATTTTTAATTGAGGTCCCCCTTTTTTTTTTCCTGCAGGTTCAATATTCCCTGATGCTACCTTATGTATAATAATGGAAAGGGAGAAAATTCCATAGATGACTGTGAGACTTGTTAAATTGCAAACAGGAAATACAGCAATGTCCTTAAAGAATCACAGAATTATTTAGGTTGGAAGGGAGCTCTTGAAACAATCTAGTCATGTGTTTCAGTTTATGTCCGTTTCCTCTTGTCCTATCACTAGGAACCATGGAGAAGAGTCTGGATCTCTTCTTCTTTGTTTTCTCCCATCAGGTACTTTTACACGCTGATAAGATCCCCCTGAGCCTTCTCTTGTCCGGGCTCTCTCAGCTTGTCCTCTCATGAAATACTCTGGTCCCATAATAATTTTTGCAGCTCTTTGCTGGACTCACTGCATGTCTTTCTTATACTGGGTCGCCAGCACTGGACCCAGCAATCCAGATATGTCTCACCAGTGCTGAGTAGAGGGGAAGGATCACCTTCCTCAACCTGCTCTTCCTAATGCAGCCAGGATGCTGTTGCTGGCCTCTTTGGCCACATGGTAGGGTCCAGAGTTGTACCCCACATGCCTTAGGTCTGTTACTCAGCTTTGGGAGTTTTGAGTGATGTGCTAACTGTGTACTTCCCGCTGTAGTTCTAGAAGCTCTCCAGCAACTTTTGAGATACAACTACAAGTACTCAACATGAGGGAACCATAGACATTAGGTTTGTGACTTGTTCACAGTGAAATAAATTAAGGACCTCTCCTTTCTGCTAAGGTGTTCACCTCTCCTAAATCACTTCTGTTATCTACCTTGATTCCCAGTGTATGTGGACAGAGACAACTGGACCCAGCTCAGAAGCAGGTTCAGCCTAGAAGTTCAGGAGGAGTTGACAAACTGAAATGCTCGAGACCTTAGGCTTTTGGCTCTTTTGGTTTTCTAAAGCCCAAGTCAAAACTTCTATCAGTTTTCTGCACATTATATCATTTTCCTCAGAGACATTGCTGGAAGCAGAACTTTTCTTTGTATAGTACCAGATAGAAAATTACTGCAAAATCAATGATTCAACCGGGGAACTTGCTTATGGTTGAGCTGCACAAACTCCTGAGCTGCAGTGATGTTGTCCTGGATATGAGTCTGAAAAGAACATTTCCTACTTAAATCATCATCAGAAGACATCTTCATTCACATTGCTGCAGTCAGGGATGGCAGCTCTATGCCCTGTGCCATGCGCCATGCCAATCACAAAAAGACAGCCCATACACACCCAGGGCATTTATGGGCCTCACAGATCACTCTGAAACATCTGTAAAGGAGCTGCTGCCATATTATCATTCCCTCTCCTTGTGTGCCATGACCTTGTGTGCCATAACTGAGCCCAGTCCAATAGCTAGAAGGAGAATTATTACAGGGCCTCTTGCAGATCCTGCTGCCCTATCACCCATTCTACCACTGACCATGGCCTCATTGTCCGTGTTTGCTTCACTGTAGGGCTGATCTTCATATCTTCTGACTATGACAAAGGATTGCCAAAGCCATGTTGGTTTAAATCTCACAAGCTGGCTTAGGTTGCATAACTCACAACAAATCCAAACACCAGCCAGCCAAAGACACTAATCCTCCTTCAGGGCAGCATGAGGAAGCCTTCCAGCTATTCCTGGTTGAGGGGAAAACCATGCTTCACTGAGTATTAGTCTCTACAAATGCTGTGCCCCCTGTTATTCTTCCTTTGCCCCCCCCCCCCTTTTCCCTTGGCTTCCTCCCAATTACAACGTGCTATTTCCCAGCTCAGCCTCATACCTTTGACACGGGTTAGTATTGAAAATACTAATCTATATATGTCACCTATTTATGTCCCATAGATGCCTGCATTGTAGTGAAAGTCAATGTGATTTAGTCTCCTAACTCAATTCCTTTTGAAATGTTACCTTGATAATCCCATGTATTTGATGAAAAATCCAGTTGTAAATATAATTTTGATTTAGATGATAACCTAGACAAGTAAATGTTAAGATTTTCAGCAGCTGTAGCATCATTTAGAGACATTAGCAGATGTGATTTTATAGCCATATACATCTGATCATCCTCTCCCAGCCTAAACACACACTGAAGTCTCATTCTTGTCTATTTCAGCAAGCAAAGTACCCAAACGAGCAGCTAGGAATGCCAATAAACTGGAAGGGCTTGAGAGCACTGTCATGGACAATGTCCCAAGTTAAAGTAATTTTGCAAAATGTAAAAAATAACTTGAAAATACGCCAGATTCGTACCCTTTTCGAGAATGATCTGTGCTGTTTCCCACTCCTAAAGTAAGGGGATCTGTTCAATCTACCCTTGTTTTTTATTTTCATATTCTTCTGGACATCTGCATGAACAAATTGTTCTGGTTAAAAAAAAGCTGCATAGTTCATGCTGTCAGCATAGTCATCATGCTTTGATACTAGGATATTCAACTCCTTTATTCAAGCAGCTATGTAAGACTGAGTTGTCAAAGGTGCTTTTTCTAGAGCTTCCAAACAGAGCTGTGCAAGGAGTAACTCCGTGCGGGTAATTAAAGGATGGTTTTTACAGAAAGCTTTTTTGCAATGTAAAGTCATTCTGTATTTAAATATCTTAGGTCATCTTCGGGTTTGAGTTTTTCACTTTAATTGTTCATCTTTTCCCTTCCCCTAGCACAATTTAATTGTGTACTCCATCCTTTTAAAGTGACTGAGTGGAATGTTAAGTGGCAGCATACTAAAAATGTAATTCAGCTGTGGAGCTGCTATTCTTCTGATGGTTTGGGTTCAACCCTACATGAGAGCATTAATTAGCTTCAGTTCATGAAGCAAGCTCTGAATGCCTGAATTTCTAGATTGATATTGTCTTTTAGAGTAGTTTTCATTTCTCCGCTTAACAGTACGTCCCAGTGCTTTGTGGTGTTGGCAGCTAGTGCAATTGAACTTACACAGTGAGGTATGAATTACTTTCCCCCTTCAAATTTATTTTATTGACAGGGAATTTTGAAAATTCATAGATCCGTTTTCTCCGATGAGCTTTGGATTTTTGTACCCCAGTTAACACCAGTCAAAAGAAATAGGATAAAATCAGCATAATAAAATGCCTTCTGTTCTATTCCTCCCATCACAACTGCAAATGTTCATAAATGTTTTCTGCAGGAGGTGAAATGTACTAAATCCTTCCTCCCTAGCATTAATTTAACAGAAAATATTAGTGAATGGAATGAGAAGGAATGAATTTACTCTTGTAAATAGTATTATTGCAGACACAGCTTTAATGTACCCTTAAGCAGGGCAATAACAAAATACCATTAGTCTGGATTACTATGGAGCCAATAACAGACGTGATGAAGAGTTGGGATGAAGACTTCATACCTACTTCTCTTAGAATTTATTTTAAGCTGTTAATGGAGGATAGACATGAGAAATAACTGGGTTCACCTTTGCAAACTGAGAAAGTTCTCTAAGTACAAGTGAGAGAAATCAGCAACCAAACAAATGCAGTGTAGCCTCAAATGGTCATAAAGGGGGTAAGTGCATCTGAGGAAACTGAAGCAGAATGTTATTTATTTACCTAGCTTTATTATTTGTTAATGCATATGCTTTACATAAAATATTTAAAGAGGAGCTTTAATACACTTGAAAATTTCCTGATCTGTCCTACACGGAAATGAAATCTTGGCTTTCCTGACAGCATATTGCTGTGCTACATGGTGTTTAGCTGGATTCTGTTATTATGTGAGGCATCAAGCATTTTCCTCTGCTCTTTGCTCAGAGTAGGATCAGGCTTGAGTCCAGCATCAAAATCTGTACTCAAATATTTGGATAATATCACTTACTAGAAAACCCCAAATCTTATTTCTTTTCTGATACTTTTTTTTTCCCCCTAAGACTCCTATTTTATCACAGAAATCACTCATTGTATTCCAGAGGACCTACTTTTCATGAAAATATATCATACATATGATGCTAAGAGTAAGCAAGCATGTATCATGCTGGTCCAGGGAATCAAAATACTTGCCTTTCAAACCATGATGCCTAATAACAATATTAACCATTGCCACTAAAAAGAAAATAATTCAATTTAGTTTTATGTTCATTCAGAAAGCTCACAGATATTTTTAAGGGCCATGTCAAATATATGTAATACAGTTTATGGAAGAGGAAGATTGCTGTAGCAGTTCAAGTAATAGTCTTGGTCCTGAAAGGCTGTGGTTTAATCCGTGTTCTGTCATTCCTTTGAGAGCTTGAGGCAAACCACTTAGCATTTCTATGTCTCAGTTCCCCATCTAAAACTGGAAGTAATACATTTTCCACCTGACAAGGATATTATGAGAAAACATACATTAAAAGCATTTTGAACCCCAAAGGGACCCTACGCCTTTTACCCTTCATGCTTAAGTAGCAGCAGCCAATAATTTGAACCCAGTTACTGAGCTGCACCAATAACTTCCACTTAACTGAGCTTAACTTGTGTCTGGCTAGCATAGGTTTTCCAGAGTAGTACCCAGGCTTGACTGGCTGGCAGCAAGAAATATAGGTTTTAACATTTCCAATGGGGTCTTCCAGTAGCCAATCATCTCCTCTGCTAAAAGTGAGTGCCTTATTTCCTATTTGAAATGGTTCTTGTTATGCTTTAATATGCTAGATTAAAGAGCCTGCTAGTGCCGAGATTTCCTCCACACGAAGATACTTGTATGCTATTATAGAGTCATCTCTTAATCTAATTTTTGATATGCTAAGCTGATTGAGCCCTTTAATTGCAAGGTATTTTCTGAAGTCCTTGAATACATTTGTAGCTCTTTTCTCTACCCTAATTTCTTAACATCCTAAGATGTACAACAGAACAATTTGCACTATACCAGTGTTAGTCTTATTCCTCCCCTGTACAAAGGAAGAATTATCTCTTGTGCTGCATTATTTCACTGAGTGTGTGTGATGAGATGTTTTGTCTAGTAAAGCCTCAACTTATTCTTCAGCCTCACTAATTTCCAAGGTCCAGCAGTATGCTCTGAGTTTGGCATGCCTCCCATGCCCTGAGATGTGCAGCTTCTCAGTTGCCTGTGTTCAGACAGTTTTTGTCTGAGTGATTGCTCTGTGACATTGCCCTCTTGTTAAAGCTTTTGAATTATTCCGATGGTTTTTGGTGATACAGACTATATAAGAGTTTCGAATGAGATTATCTAACTTATATCATGGTTGAAATTTGTTGGCAAATTAAGCAGTATTTGCCAAGAAGTAGAGGGGCAGAAAAGGGGACCAACAGACAGATAGATAGATAGATACACATCATAATTGCTTAAGTCTTACTTCGTTAGAGAGCCACGTTACAACCAGTTATTGTGGCAAAGGCAAATCTAAGAGTTGAGACTGGTCTTACTTGGTTCCTCAGAAAAGAGAACAACCAGTTTCATACCCCTATATGAGACACGATTTATTTGGAGAGCAAAGCCAAGGAGATTCCCATTTTTTTTTTTTCACAAATCCTGGGAGAAAAGTCTCTTCTAATTTAGAAAAAACTTCCCTGTGGAGGCATTTGGTGTCTCGCTTGAATAAAGCTCTCAAGATATGGAGTGAGCCTTGAGCATGTGTCTAACCCCCTTGAAATAAAAAACCCATTTTATATACTTTCAACTAAGCATAAGCACAAATGTTCTGCTGAACTGGAACCTAGTGTAGTACCATTAATAATGTAATAGATATTTTATATATATGGATATAATTGTGTACATCACCAAAAAGGTGTCTCCCCACTTACAGACTTCATTATTGATGGCTATCTACATTTATAGCGGTAAGACACAACATGTAGTAAAGCACTGGCTACTTCATTATAAACAAGTCAGACAATTTGAAGTGAGTTAAATTTTTTCCTTTAAAGTTGAGTGTTTGATATTTGCAATATATCATTCTGTGCTGACGTTGACTAACTGAGCCAAATTCTACTGTCCTTATTTTGGCAAAATGGTTAATTTCATTTTCTGGACTTCAGAATTCTGAGCAGATACAGTTTCTTCTTGTTTCTCTAAAAGCTCTTTCAGCTCAGCACCTCCCAGCATCAGACCATTTTTAAAGTGTTTTCAGGGTCCTTTATCAATGCTTATAGAATGATGACATACTTGCTGAATAGACACAGGGTGGCCACTGCTTGCAATTATTCTTGATGTCTCTTACTATAGATACATCTTTGTAATGATGACCACAATTTCCATTAAATAATAAAATAGTTGATGTACATTCCTATCAGAGAAATTGTACTTGGGCATGTTTGTGTTGCACAAGGTCCAGTTGAGTCAATTCTAGTTGTTCTCCCCATGATTTATATTCGAAGTAAGTTCTGTGTTGACCAGTATCACAGCATATATTTGTTTGTTTCATCCTGAAACCTTTGATATTACTTTCAGAGTTGTCCAACTGTGCCTCTTAACTATCTTCCACTTGCCTGCATGGTAAGGAATCTAAAAGAGTGATCTTAAATGGCTAACTGCATTGGTATGCGTTCAGCGTAGCCCTCTGAAATTCCTTAGCAGCACACAAACTCAGAAAATTGCATGGATATTTTACTAATATTAATGAGCAAATGGTGGGCATTCTTCAGTCTAAACATTTTATCTAAATGTAATGTAATTGTATAGTAATGTATAATTAATGAGTGTGATGTGTTGCACGTTGATTAGGTGCCTGTGACCTTTTGAATTCAAAGTTTGTCTTTCATTTTTGTAACCTTGATCAGTTCCTAAAAGCAAGAGAACAAATAAATTGTGCTTGTTACAGCAAGAGGGAATTGTGGACATCAGCTTCTGTAAGATCTAAAGGAGATAGGCTTCTGCAAATTTCCTGTGTGTATCCATGCCACAGCTACGGTGTGTTGATTTCGGCTTGTGCATGCTTCCTTATCTTTGCTCACAACATCCCATGTCAGTTTTTTCACAGTAATGATTTCTGAAAGGGTTTTTGCAGCCTTGGACAGCAGCAGAAGGAAAGATGTTGTTTTTGTGCAGAGAACCCCTGTCTCAAGCAAGGGCACAGGCCTTTGTGTGGGACAGGAGATTCAAAGTTCAAGGCAGCGATGATGGGGAATGGTCAGCAGTGGGCTGGAGACCAGGACTACTGTCTCAGAGGACAGGCACATATCTGCCCTCTATCCTGCTTATTTGTGTATATCCAAGGAATAAAATATTCAGATCTGCATATTCATCATTTGGCCAAAATAAAAAAAGAGTAAAGTTCTCCCCAAACCCACAGTTTTTGCTTAATGGAAGCTGTGAGACTACTGAAACCCATGCCTTTTATTAAAAAGTGCGTAAGTGCAAGCTTATCTGTGAACCTTAAGGCGAGCTTGACTGTAAATTGTCTTTCATATTCAGAATTACTGGACCAAAGAAATGGTCTCTAGACAAGAATCAAGACAGTCCAATAGTTTAATAGTTGAATAATACAGATCAGCCTTCAGGACCCAACCTTGAGCCTGACATCACTCTTCTGTGCATTAGCTTCAAAGGAAACCATATTTAGTCCTCTAGGACAGTAAAAAGTTTGTTTGAAGTTAGTAAAGCACATGTGTAAGTATTGGCAGGCTCAGGGCTTTTATCCTCAATGAATACAAATGTCTTACCATGTCATTATTGTTTGGAAATAATAGTTCCAAATATTTGAAGCAGATAGCCTTTGAAATATGCTGGTTTGAGTGGTTCATTATAATATAAAACTTTTGTTTGTTTCTATGTATTCTGAAAGGATATTAATACATCTTTTAAAGGCTTTTAAGCCTTTTCGTCCTTTCTTGCTTTTGAAAGGAGAAAAAGTATGTTTCCATGTCAACTAACACATTTGTTCACATATATTAAGACCATTGTGTAATTGAGATTTTTTTTCACTGTGAGATATGATTTGTTGAAGGTCAAGAAGAGTCCTGTTAAATAGACTTAACTGGTTGGAGTTTTAAAATGCAAATCATCTGTCCACTCTGATTTGAACATGTTTGGTAACATGGAAGTAGAAGTCCTGGAAAATTATTCTTTTTGTGGCTGCAGCTTTAATGAAATGGACACCTGATTTTATACCACAGAAGTGCAGAATTCCTCAATTGAGTGATCACACATGAGGAGCTGGATTTGGTGCTGCCGAACAGAAAACCTGACTGAAGTGAGAAAGCCTCAGCTCAGCCAGTTTCCAGCGCTAGGAAGGTTTAAGCCAACTGGTCCTTAGTAGAGTGCCCTCCATCTTGTAAGTGGTCACCAAGGTGACTTCACACCTGGCATTTGATGGCCTGAGAACTGTTGGGAAAAGAGATGAAGGCCTAGGAACAATTCGCCTTTGCTGCACACAGTACTGCACCTGCCAGTCCATTGCCTGTTACGCTGCTTTGTTCGCCACGGGTTTGTGTTCCTCGTTACTTGACTGAGTATGCATATTTCCTTTAAGCTTTGGGTATTCATAGGGCAAGCTGGGTGGAAGTGCTGTCACATTTTTCTTTTTCTCTGTTCCTGAAGAAATTCAGGTGATTTTCCCTCAAAAAACCAAACCAAACCAAACCAAAACAAAAAACACCAAAACCCCCCCGCCAAAAAAGCAACAACAAAAAAAACCCCTCACTGAAATTTTTGACCAGTTCAGGTTATAAACCTACCATGTAATTTAGTTTATTGCTTTTTCAAAGCAGCTGAGCTGCCTTTAAGGCAGTTCTTATAAATCTCCTGCTAATCAGGAGTACTCAAACCCATGAAAAGTTTGTTACATTTTTGTACTTAACAGCATTTCCTTTAAACCATTTAATTATATCTAAAAGGAAAGAAGCAGGAGTCCTTATAATGGTGATGATGTGGTACAGGCACTGTATGACAGACCTTCTGTTAAAAGTGGCAGTTTCTGTTTAATCTTTAAGTGTAAACTAAGGAGCAAACTTGCTTAAATAATATTACTACATGCATAACTTGGGGAGGTGGGGGGAAGAGGGGGGAAATCCAGAACATATAAACCCATGTATTTAAATTTTCACTTAAAAGTGAATAAACTTAAATTATCATAACACAGCTTCAATCATTATAATACCATTCTTTTTATTGTAAGAGCCAAACTAATCAATGTGTATATTTACAATCCTTGTCTACAATTAGTTTTCTGTCACAGGGTGTGGTGAATCTGTGCTGTTATGACTATATTTTATTTAATAATATTTTCCTACACAATGCTGAACACTTCCTGCTGAAGAAGCTGAATGGACAAATCCATGAAAATATCTTTCATTTTCTCTGACAGTGAATGATGTTTCCATACATAAACATAATAATAGAGTCATTACATATGCACTCACGCTATCATAGCTGCTATGTGCTCAGTGTTATTCAAAACAAGGCAGGAAGCCAAGTCTTCCTAGTTCCCATTTTGATTTAAATTGTACTTGTAATAAAGGGATTTTCATTCAACCTAAATGCTATTTCATCCGAGTCCAACAAACCTCCCAAATTCTTTTTTTTTCCTTATTATTTTCCCTTTATTCTAGGTCACTCAGTCCTGATACAAGTGAAATTCTCCTCTGGTGGTGATAACAGCAGTGCTACTCAATGAACTATAACAAGGGCTCTAAATGCATCTCCCGTAGCATACCACAGTGATTTGCAAAAGTGGGAATAAATCAAAGCAGTGAAGAGATGCCATGTTGAGCCAGAAGCTAAATGTTACATCTTGTTGCATGAGGCTAGGGGGAGAACAGATCCTGTTTTTCTGGCAGCACAATATCTTTGTGCTTGTTACCTCCGATCCAACCCCATTAAAACAATCATTCAGAATCTGCAGGAAATTGTCACCTCTTTCTTTCATGCAATGGCAGCTGGTATTGGTGCCTACACACATTTCTCATTTCCTTCAAGATTTTCAACACACATAAAAAAAAAGAAGCTTAATTTATATTAAAAAATGTGTCAGCTTACCCTGAGGCTCAGCACGGACACGAGGGAAAAAAATAAAAGATAAATGCCTCTAGGTGAACTGGCAGAGGCTCTAATTCTCTACTCACTCTACTGCTACACAGTATGCACTGCATTAATCATTTCACATTGGCAGGCGTTTAAAAAATCTTCAACAATTTTAAAACAAAGATGTATTGCCCTAAACTTAATAATAATACAACTGTATCTTGTAGAATAATCTCAGTTCACACATACTCTATCTCCTAATAGGAGAGGTATAAAATAATATTGGAGTCTTCTATGACATAATTTTTATTATTCTCTTTCTTTTGACTGTACAGTTATGACTCCTGTACTGGACATTTTTGTGTGTGTGTATTAGTATACATATATAATGTTGTCAATTGCCTTATCTGAGTGCTGACAGACACAGGCTGTTTTCTACCTTCCATATTTTTTGTGTGGCTGAGTAAATGCATTATGTGATCCAGTGAACTCTCTCAGTCCAACTCAAATATCGTTTAAATTTCTGTACTGGGGAATAGGGAAATATTTTTCTGACTTTACTAGTTTATGCGAATGTTATGATATTCCCATATTTTTTTTATTTTGTTTCTCCCTCATTCCAGCATTATCCCGTGTTCCACATGCCTAACAGTGCTAAAGTCACAAAGCTATACTTGAAGATGGAAGATAACATCAGGTCTAGGGAGGTGACAATGATATACTCAGATGTCAAAGAGCAATACAAAGCTGTAAGGAAAGGACTGCTTTAGGGGATAGGACCTAGAGCCATGGTAGCTCTAGTGCAAGCAAGAGCTATGAGAAGTTGAGTAGAGATTCAGGTTGTATGAAGGCCATTGTTTCATTGCTTTGCTATACAAGGTGCTGCAAGGCTGGCTGACCTAACCAGCAGGAGGCAGTCCTCTCTTCGATAAAGCATCAGTGGTTGTACAGATGGCATGCACGGCTTTAGTTAATCCCAGCATCTTAGAAGATGTGGCTCCAGAGAAAGCTCCATGGGCCCTGGATGGGTTGTTTGAAACACAGTTATCTGACAACAGCATTTCCAGCATCTCTGCAGCTGGCCTCAGTTGTATTTCAGGACTCCCGGCAGCTGCCTGAGGAAGTCTGCAGAGGTGAAAAGATGACTTACTCTTTTGTACCTACCTCTCAGTTCTATGTGAGTATAGCAGAGAACAGATAACTAGTCTGAATAACATAGTGAGTGACCTATGAGGAAAGGCTGCATCAGTTACTTGGCAGATTTAAAAACAACAAATGCAGATATGAATTAGACATTATTAAAAATGCTAAGCAGTTATGTCTGTATGGGCTCATTTTACACCCATACACCATTCCTGAGGCTCTCAGCTTGGCAGGCAAACACTGTTCCTCCCACACTGGCAGAGATTACTGAACAACCAAACAAACACAAGGCTTTTCAGTATGATGGTGAACATGGTGGGCATGGATCCTACAAGTCAACAAGTGGTTGCACAGCTGGTTTTGACAACAGGGATCTGGCTTTTACAATTGTGAGACCTGCGCTGAGGATCAACTGTTAGGAAGAGATAGGGTCCAATGCCAGCCTGTGATGAGATGGGGAGGGAATGGATGACCAACAATCAAGCGAGGAAGTTGTGGACTGGAGCAACAAGCAAAGTGTGCAGGATGATGTGAACAGGAGAGACATTGCAGTCAAGAAAACAAGAGCAGAATGGATCCCTCCCAAGGGTATCCACACAAACAAGCAAGTGCCTACAGGACAGTTCTAACAAGTCTTCTGGAAAACCTACATGACTGGATGCCTCTCTGAAGCACCTGTGCACTAACACATGTGGCATGGGGAGGACACAGGAGGAATTCCATGTTTGAAAGGATCCCATGAGATAGGGAGCTAGAGAGAGGGGGTCCAGGGGAACTGGATGTCTTTAAAGAATCACCTTCTCCAAGTTCAAAAATGATCCTTCTTGCTGTGGATTAAGTCAAGCAAAGGTGGTAGGAACCCTGCATGGATGAACAAATCCCTCCTGACAAAACTCAAGCACAAAGGAGGTGTACCAAAGGTGGAAGAAGGGACAGGTGATGCAGGAGAAATATAGAGACACTGAGTGTGCAGGAATAGGGTTAGGGAAGCCAAGGTCTAGTGGGAGTTTAATCTGGGGAGAGAAGTGAAGGGCAAGAAGAAGGGCTCTTATGCATGCATGAATAGCAAAGGAAGACTAGGAAAATGATCCTCTGCTGAATGGGGTGGGGAACCTGGTGTCCAGGGCCATGGAGAAGGTAGAGGTACTCAGTGCTTTTTTTTCATCTCAGTCTTTACGGGTAGGGCTGAGCTTCAAAATGCCAGGCTTCTGAGGCAAGTGGGAAAATCTGAAGCTATTCAGACTTACCCTCAGTGAAGGAGAATCAGGTTAGGGAACTTTTTAAACAAGTCAGGGAACTGATGGGATGCACCTACAAGTGTTGAGGGAAGTGGCCATTATTCATTATCTTTGCATTCAAAGATATGGCAATGGGAGGAGATTCCTGAGAACTGCAAGAATGCAAGTGTCGCTGTTCATAGAAACATCTCTGAGCAAGTGAGTAGGTGATCTACAGGGGTGCCTTCCCACCTCAGTCACTCTGTCATTTATCTGTGATTTTATATCTTTTAAAGCCTATTCTTCAGTGCCTATGAAAACACCTGAAACTTTTTTCCGTGGTATCGGTTGCCTGTCTCAGGAGATCTGTTTGCTGAGTGCAAAATTTTATGGAGTCTCAGAACATATTAGCTTATGGCATGCACAGCCACCATTGCCATGGAAATGGGAGGTTTCAGTGGTGCCTAGTGTGGTAGGGCAGAAGGAATTTGTTGGACGGTGTGTGTATAAACAGTATTGGTACAGCACAAAAGGTGATGTGGATATGGATGTGCATGCAGTGGGAGGCTACAAACCAGAACAAAATCAGAACACCAGGAAGGGGTGTCTGGGTGCACTTTAAACAGCAGGAATGTGAGTATCACCTGTGGTAGTAGTTTGATCATACACAACAGAGTAGTTCCAAATGTCCACTTTACTCATGCCCTTTTCTTCAGAGGTTAGTGGTTTGTGCTTGTTTTCACATAGATGTAGGTGGATTCACAGCATCATAAAGTAAGTGATGGAGAATTGGCCCTTCAGTTCTCTGAAGGAAAGGCTAAGGATGGGATCTAAATGTTTAGCTGGCAGAGGATGGCTTTTTCCTACTGAAGTCAATGCACCTACTCCAATTTACAGCTCCTAATGTCCGGCCTGAATGCTGAAGGGTGAGTAGAGAACAGGAGAAGGAGAGGAAATAGTACTCAATTTGGTAATACCTATTATATAGTTAAGAAGTACAGCCTAGTAACTTTCTTTGTTATAGTGAAACTGAACTCCTCTTGGATCAACTGATGAATATGAGTTGCATGTCTTTTGAAGGATCTTAGAGAGACTCTTGGGTCCACAGAAGAATACTCCAATACTGTTGCTGTAATTGCAATAACAACAAAAACATGAAAGTAGCAGAGTAAATGGATAAACTGCACCTTTTGGCTGCCTCTGGCTTTGCATCTTTTGAAATGGCTTTTTGAGAAATACATTTGAAAAAAAATCGTGTTACTGTCACAAAGTATTACAGTATAATTATTTTAACACTCTAGTGTTTATTATGTCTTATTGCATTATTTATTTGGATTGCTATATTAGAGGTCACAAAATATTTTAAATGCTAGTTCTTTAGTTTCGATCTTCATAGCTTTTTATAATCAGAGAAACAAATACTTGGTCCGAAAATTTTCAATGCTTTTTCTCCAGCTGAGTTAACTTTTTTTTTTCTAAAAAATACACAAAATTCTCAGTTACTTCTGAGGTTTTTGGGGTTTTTTTTCCCCTTTTTCCCCTCATTTTAACACTTTTCTGCCTATGGACATTTTTTACATTGCTGGTTTAATAAAAAAAATTGTTAGTTCTTATTTTATAAGAACATGACCAATCTTAACAAATAATTGTGTTCATAAGGGCACAAGTCTGTTACAGCGAGCTGGAAACCTGATTACTTGCTGCAAAGTGCCTTAAAGGGTTTGCTTCTAAGAACACAGCACATACTGCTCTAAAACATATATATGTACACACAGATGCACGCACATGCTGTGCTGCTGGGGAGAGCTCAGTGGAAGTGACAGGTGACAGCATGAGTTTCAAATAGTTTGCTCCTGTAAAGGAGGAGCTGTAGATATAGTTTTGGTGCCCAAGGCATAGTCCCCAGAAGTAGTGCCTGTACTGCTCTGATGCTCGATTGCACAAGCTGTGGCCTGGAGTGGTATATTGCTGCTAATCCACTAAAAGACACTGTTACAGCCAAGGGAAACCCAAAATTTATTCAGTTCGTAAAAGCTGATTGTTCCATCGCAACTTTGCCTCTTGAACCTTCTGTAACTCAGAGCAAGAAAAGGTAGGGTATTTTTTCTCATAAGAGATCCTTATTTCATGCAAGGTTTTCTTTAAAAGGTTCAACACTGACCGTAAACATGGGCCTCTAGGTTCAGAAGCAAATGCAGATTTTTCTGTCACTTCAGCACTAGATTTCTTAGGAAATACCACAAGATCCAGTATAGAAAGTTAATGCCTATCTCCCTCCCCGAGCAAAGAAACCCAAATTTTTCTCAGTTGTACTTAACAAAAATAACAAAAAGTATTGTTTCAACTGTAACTTCAGAAGCTCTGTTTATGCAGTAGAATCTCTATAAAAGGTCTTTAAAAAAATCATATTTTCTACTCTTGGACTTTTTCTATTTTTAATATTTCATATTTCTTGATTGTATTTATTTTGACCTCCATCAAGTGGTTTCTCTATTACTGTTATTTTGCAATTTTATGGTATTCTTGTAGCTTAATATATTCTCTTTGATCTCCTCCCTTTCAGCTTTTTCTTGGGTCTTTTTCATCTTTAAAAAAAAAGTTTTCATCTCTTTCTTTTTGTATCTCTGTCCCCCAAGTGCAAGCCTTTATTTTGCATTAGCAGGTAAATGTTTGGAAATCACAAAGAGTCCTAAAGATTCTGGAATTTTCTGCTGCTGAACACAAAATATTTCAGATTCTTGCTTCAAAGGCTTTCAGGAACAAAGAAGCTTTTCTCAGACCACTAGCGAATCCACCAAGTTCAAATGAACTGTCTTTGCCAGCAGAGATGAACTAATAACAGAACAGCACAGTCTTGCAAGAGTAGCCAAATATGTTAGGGGAACAAACATATCCTTGACATCATAAGAAAAAAAATCACAGTTTATCTCTTTAATAACCATCTTCAAGGGAAATTAATGCTACTTTGTCCTTTGTGCAGCACAGTAATTGGATTGTGTGTTTCAATTATATCTGGACAAAGGCCAGGATATTGAAATACTTCTAAATATTAGATTTTCTTGTCCAAAAATTAGATTTTATTGGCATTCTCTTTCCGAGATTTCTTCATTAAAAGCTTCATTAAGCATAAATCTTCTTTCCACACAGCAAAAAACCTGAATTATTTTAAAAGGGTCATTTAGAATGTTTCGCCCTCCCCTTCTCCCACTGTTTATGCTGAGAGAAGAGTTACCTAACAAGGTTAGAAGCCAACCTGCCTTACCTAGGATGTTTTTCGACTAGTCGCTTGAACTCATTGTCCCAGTTAGGCCTTCCATAGCAGGTCTTCTGTCTCAAACCAGTAATTACATCCATCTTGTCATCATAATGTAGGGCTATGTGAGTAGCCTAAAGGCAAATTTACAAGGTAAAAATTTTAGAGTCGGCAACATATACTCCAAGTAAGAGGAGAAAGCAGTAATGCTACTTCACTGTGAAAGATTGAGGTTTTAATGAGTGAAAGGAAACTGTGTGATTATCAAACTGCAGGAGAGGAGAGGGTAGGAGAGGGAGAGGAGCACTCAAGAGTTCACAATATTACTGGGATTGGAAAAAGCCCAAGAACTCAAAGGAGTTCAGTTTCTTGAGATGGAATGTTTGAAATTATTCGGGATTAAATACCTGTCTGAACTGGCCTTCGCCTTAAGTGCCTCAGTCAGGCAGGTCTTAGATTCCTAAACTTCTTCTCAGCCTTTGAATATCTCACCCTACACTTTATTCATTGCAGATCCTGAAGTACAGTCACCACTTTAAGGCCAAGTTGGAGTGATAGGGAGCAATGTGTACTGTAAGAGTTTGACAATAAATATTAGCAATTACACGTACCTTAAGTAAGTCCAGGGCATCCTGCTGCTGATGGAAAAGACAGTAGAAGTACCAGCTCAGCGGAGATAAAACCCTGAGGGTTTTGACTCTTGTTCTCAGTTGGAGGCAGGTGCAGAAAGTGGATCAGCTCAGGTGAAGCACCGAACTAAATGAGCTTTCAAAGCTCCCAGTGCCAAGAAAACAAATCCTGATTTTCATGGACATTTACTGTCCCTCAACTCCTATGCTACACCCATTACCATGCTATCTGAGTACTTCCCAGATGCATTTAAAAACAAAACCACCATCTCTTCTAATTGTGCTGCTGTTGTGTAGGAGTAATACGCTTGTTTTCACTACAGACTATCATCATTACTATCACTGTCAAGAAATTACCAGAGGAAAGCTGAGGTAAAAAATGGGCTTTGCATTTAGTTCAGGCCCTAACGTGAACTAGGCATCATTATTATCTCTTGCAGAAGTGGTTGCTGAAATCTAGATCTATTTCCTGGGAATATTTTATATTTCTTTTGCTAATGAGTCTTTCATGTTGCTTAAAAACTCAGTTATTCTGGTCAAGCACAGTTGTCACAAGAGGTCTTGCTACTAAAAAATTCTTGATAGTTTGGGCCTGTGTTACAGAAGACTTGGAATAGTCTAAGAAAGAACTTAAAGTGTTTGGTGGGAGTGGGAGGTGGGGAACTGCAGGATTTTTCAATTGTTTACAGCAAAATTATGCCACTGAGCAGATGGGCTATTTCTGTTCACATTAAGTGGAACTTTTCCAGGATTTTTGGTGTTAGCCCTTGCTATAGTTCACAGCATTAAAGTTGCCTAGGAATCTCAGAGACATTGCAAGAAGCAATTGGCTGAAACAGGATTTCTTGTCCAAGCAGAGGCAGACATGTGCCATATCTGTTTGACCATCTGTTGCCAAGGTGGGATCTACAAAGAGCTTGAAGCATTGAACAAACATTATGTCTGAGGACTAAATAAATGCCAGTAGTGGAGGGTGCACTAGAAGGTGTAAATTGCCCATCCTGCTGAGTTCAGCTTCATCCAACTACTAGTCATCTCTATGGTGAGACAGGGAGAGAATGGGAGAATGTTGCATTTGTTGTTTGCTAAGGGAGAAGTAAAGTAAAACATCATCCAAATATTACTGATGCTGAAGCTCAAATTTTGAGAATTGAGGAACTGGAATTTACTAAAGGTAAGTAAGACCTATAAGATGAGAGATTTTTCTGGATGCCTGAATAAGGTGGAGCTGTCACCCAGCAGTTCCCTGGGCTTGGTCAGAGTAGGAGAAGCAGTCACTGAAAAGCATTCCTATTCCCTCACAGCCCTTTAGAGGTGGAACGCTGGAGGACTCCAGGAGCAAGTGTAGTCAGAGAGGTAGCACAGGTTCAGAGATGCTCCTGAGTTACCGAACAAGCAGCACAGAATAACGAGGCAGTGCTGACAGAAGACTGGATGTTGGAGTTTGAAGAGAAGAAGGAGGCACTTCAGGAAATTATGTGGCATAAAAATTAAGAGTGAGAGATCCCAGCAAGAATAGTTGTCTCCCTACCTGATTTCTAGCCTGATGTTTGCCCAAGAAGGAAGTGGGATGATGACAGATGAGAGATGAGGGCAGCTTTGTCTTTTGTGAGGTACCTCAACAACTTCTTTCAAGGCAGGTTTTAGGAAATACCCTGTGATAGTGCCAATGCAGAGTGGTACTTTCTATACGTGCAATATACTTCATGATGGGAGTCTATTTTTCTGAATACAGCTTCATACTCATACCTCATTAATTGACAGAAACCCTAAGGAAAGCAGAAAGAAACAATGGGTTTTTTGTGGCAGCAGAGGCAAGGAGGGGAAAGCTCTATGAAATCTATTTTTTAATCTCTACTAGACAGTACTTTATTCAACAGAGACAGCAGGAAATAAAACAGTAAAGCAAAGACTTTACTGAGGGTTTTTCTGGCAGGTGCCTAACTGATCGCAGTGTGATCTGACTGATCCATTTGAAAAAGAAGAGTCAACTCATTTGGGGTTAGGTAAAGACTAAAGACATTAAATAAAATCATCCCAGTCTAAGGATTGAGTGCCTTGAGGTGGCATGATCCAATGAAATTATGAGATGGCAAATTTAAAGTCGATCAGAGAAAATCTGATCTAACGGATCTGATCTAACATGAGTTAGATCATAGCGTTTGTTGCTGAAATGTTCTGTGTGCAGCATGTTTCAAAAGTGCACTGGACGTATATGTGAACAACATAATTTATAGTGAATAATAAGAGTCAACATAACCAACACTTTTTATACAACCCTCTAGCTTCAGTACAAGAATGCCGGAATCTATGGACAAAATGTTCCTTCACAAGCTCCTGAAAGGCTATTGGTACTTTTCTGTGAGAGCGCTGCCCAAGACAAGATATAGGACTGGAAGGATCACTGGCTTGATTTCTCCATTACTGTTTTCCTAAATGTGAGATGGAAACAGACGGATTGGTGTCTTTGTATTTACAGTTTTTTGTCTCTCTGCTTCATCCATCATTTATTCAGCTGTTCCTGTTCCATATGTTAGCATACTGGAAAAGCAAGCTACATTAACTCAGGCTCATAAGAGTTTCATTATTACCTGACTTTCATCCCAGCCAGTAAGAAATATATGATAACTTAGAAAATCATTTTTCCCTTTTTCGGCCATTTTTGTTTCCAAATGGAACAGAAGATCAGCAAACCACTCAAATGCTGATGGGTCTCGACAAATCCAGTAAAAATAAACCTGTCAGATAAAAGTAAAGAGATTCAACAAGAAGCAAGCTTTCAATAAAACTTCCTAATGATTGGCTTAACTCATTAGTCGTATAGCATGTGACTCTTCTGCACTGTATATTTAAACATAATTATACATCATTCTGTTGAGGTACTTTCTATCTTTTAAAAATTTCATTTTCATCTTAGACATTCATAGAGTCTATTAATGTCCTAGTGAAGACAGGCAATGTACAAGTTTCCCATTTCCCCCTGCCAGTGCATCTCAACTTTGACTTGTAATACCTAACCCTCCATTTCTTGCAAATAACTTGATTATTCTTCAAAATTTTGGATTTATTTTCAGTTATGATTAAAATGGAATTTCAGTTTCATTCAACACTGAAATAAAGAATTTCTGATTCTCAAGACCTTATGCCAATAGTTGATGTGATCAAAAGAGAGACTTATGTTCTTCAAGTCACATACCCTGTATAAAACAGGCTATAGAATGTCCCTACTTCTTTTTAAATGTATTTCATGTTTAAATTGGAGCATATAATTTCTAAAGGAACATGAAATTGTAATTTTAAAGTTGCCAAAGGGATAAAGTGAACCATTGTCCCATGATTGGTTTTCTGTTAGTTGAAAACCTTCTCTTTATGAAAAATTTACGCAGTTTTTCTCATCCGTATTTCTCTAGCTTCATTTTACATATGCTGGATCTTGTTTTAGCTGTCTGTTGGATTGGAGAGCTTGTTATTAAAGTTTTGTTCCCCAGGTAGAAATTAGAGGCTGGGATCAAGTCATCCTATAATCCCCTCTGTGCTAAACCAAACATTGCTGGTATCTGTCACTGAGAGGCTAATTTTCCATCCTTTAATCATTCCTATGGCTTATTTCTGTTTATTCCTCCTTTACTGCAGTCAGTCACAAACAAAGCAGAAAGTTTGTTTAAACAAAAAAAAAAGGCTAATTTATTAGGATCTTGGCATAGGGTAGGTAATGCTTTCATAGGGAATAAAATCTTTCACACAAAGTGGTTACTCACTGTCCATATGATGATGATAGTTTCTATTTCAAGAGTCCTTGCTGTGTGATCTTCAGCTGGATGAGGTGAGACTCCCCCAAACCCTTTTTGTGCTCAGTTCTTATAGCCAGCTGGCCCAGAGACCATTGTGACCACTCCAGCATGTGCATGATCTATTCTGATCTATTGTCTTAACTACATGCAAAGCATCTTCTAACTAATTAACTATGTATAAAAAACTGTCCTGTGTGACCACTTTTGCAGGAACAGTTTCAGCTGACCATTTGCAAATGTCTTATCTGTGTACAAGTTGATCAATTTTGCAGCAGGAACTGCCTGCAGAGTCTCAGGACTGGTGATTCTTAATCAACACACTGAGACATATGGTTGTCCGAGGCCAAGCAGAAGCTACCTTACAATCTTCAGGAATCTTTAGGACAGTCAGAATTTCCCACATGGAAATCTCCACCAATGCTGTGCTGTGAAGGGGATTGGGAGTACAGCCCATCCTCTGGTTTCAGCTCAGTCCCTTGTCTCAAACCAGTCCAGCCGTGCAGATAGCTAAATTGGGAGTTCCTGCACCACCCGGGAGATGAATGGTTGAAGTTCCCTGGGTGTCTGCCCAGGTACTACCCTGGTGACTGGCTGAACCACAATTATGAGACAAATCCAACTGCAAATCTTGTAACTCAAATTCTTTAGCTCTTGCCATACAATCCATCGTTACTTTTGAACAGAGAGCACCAGACTTCAAATGGGCATCTGTGGGCAAGGTAATTTTGAGTGTCATTATTTTATAGTGCCTCCAAAGAAATAATTCACAAACATGGAGGAAGCCTAAAATTACACAATTTCAGATTAAAAATGGAGGACAATGTATAAGCTTATAACAAAGCAATAGTTGGAACTTGTTTCGTTGTTACAGTGATTTTTATTTTGTTGCAAAATCCCTTAATTTCCTACAAGTCATCTCTGTGCTCACCAGCCCCTCTATCCCTCTGTCTTTTATTATACCTCAGTATCAAAGGTAATCTGGAAGGACTGTCCCCAAGGCAATCATTGTGGGAGCTCTGATGATTTGGAAATTGTAGCCCTTTTCCATAGAATCAATGAGATAAAGATCTCTATTAGACACTTCTGAAGTGAAAAGTCAGAAAAGAAAACAGAAAGCTATAAAGAGATTTCCTGAAGATTTAATATACTACGTTGTCAGACTTCTGGTAAAGTGGTGGGAGAAAAATGTGGTAACGCCATACTTCACTGGAGATTTGGTGAAAGAGACTAACAGTAATTTGAGATGTTTCCTAGATCTGAGTGTACTGTAAGGGACCATCTGTGGTTTCTGTAAGGAATATAAATGTATGATCCCAGGAAACAGAGATAAAGCATTCAGGGTTAAGTAGGGTATTTTTACAGCCCAGGAATAGGACTGTCTGCAGAACTTTAGTACCAACCATCTTAGCTGTTTGCTTTTTCCCCTTCTGTTTCAATGTTTTGCCTTAAATAGAACTTCATTGCTTTACAGGAAGGTTGCTGCTGATTTACACTGGCATAGCTTATGAGGAAAAAGCAAGCTCACTGACTTTATAGCATTTCATTTTTGTGACCAACAGCAGCATTATTTTAAATTACTAGAACTAGATAAGATTTATAGCCTTAACCTTTTTTTGTGTCTGAATCCTGAAGTCCCCACTTGTTACACATACTCAGCCCACGGGGTGCTGTCAGTCTGTATCACACCATGGCTGATGATTTGTAGTGTGAAAGTTCTTCCCCCAATCTCTACTTGATGATCTTATTTCTCAAGTCTTTTCAGCAGTTCATTTTATGGAAATGTACGTGTGTGGAGAGGAGGCACATGCTTCTAAATGAACAATGAATTGTTCATTGGGATGGGTTAGCAACTGGGAGCACGTGGGCAGGACTGGGAGCCAAGCACATTCAGGGAGGGAGGAAGAAAAGTTAAGTGATGAGTTGAGACAATGTGGTCTTTGAAATGGGCAACTGGCTTCCAGAATATCAGGCTATGGAGCTTGAACAAGTGCATTTAGCTGGTTGCAGACCTAGCTGTCATGGTAACAGCCAGTCCAACCAAATTGGGTCAAGCCACTTCTGGCACAGTCCTCTCAAGAAAGGATATAGCTTTCTGAAGCTGTGGCAAGTCCTTAAACTCATCCCTGGTGCAGTTCTGCTGAAGCAGTACCCATTGCACTGCCTCTAATTTTCACATGTTAGAGGTGGAGAGCATTTGGTAATGAAAAAAAGACTGTCATTATAAGAAGTATTTTTGGCCATGATTATAGTCTTAGAAAGAAAAGAGGCAGTGAAGAAGGATGTCCTATGGGTAAAAGGTCTCCATTTCCCTTAGATTAGAGTACTTCTAGTATAATATGTTAAAATAAATGGTGTTTACAAAGAAGTCTTCCTTTCTTTACACTGACTGCCCATATAATAGCACAACATATTACATGTATAATTAAAATACAATAACATTAATCCTTATTAAAACTGTAGAATAAAGTCAGCATCAGTGCATTTCTATAATTAAACAATTATTCTGAATACTGTATTTTTTGTCTTGTAATCCTCATACTATTAACCGACTGCAGTTATTTAGGACCGTTAAAAATCTGTGTTCGATTTATGTTTCATTAGTCTCCACCCATCCTACCCCCATTGACTACATTCATCAGCTTGATGGCTTGCCCAAGTAAAATGTCTTAAATTTTACAAGTGCTCTTTCTGCAAATTGAGTTAGATGCAGCATTGCTATTAATCAGACCTGTAGTGCAGGGGTTTGAGTAGTCGCTTATTTCTGTAATACTCTGCTCCCTTGCAACACATGCATATTTATCATTCAGTTTCGCACATCCTGAATTTTGTACAATAGACAAGAGCAAGAGCCCTGATACCTCTTACCTGTGAGGTAAAAGAACATACTTTGTAAATCAGCTTCCATCATGCGGAAAGTCATTAATAATTATCTGTTGATGACCATCTGTCTGTTTCTTCCTGCTCCCTGAAGACAAAGATGGAGCTGCAGCTCTGGGCAAAGCCAGCTTTTCACCAAAGGGGTGTAAAAGGTGATGAAGCAGGCACCTTCATCCTTTACTCTTGCTGCTTCCTTTTACACATGACTAGTCCCTGCAAAAACCTCTCACCTGCAGCAGGGCACCTCCCTGAAAACCCCCAGTCCTTCCTGATCCTGAGTATACCACATCACCCACGGGCTATAGCGTACCAAAAAAGACCAGGGATCTTCCTCAGCCTAATTAATTGATCCGGTGGGCCATTACAGGTAAGGTGCAGCAGTGCCACAGCCTGGCGCATGCAGAGGCTGGGGGGTTGGCAGCCTGCTTGAGGGACATAGAGCTAAGCTGACAGCAAGCAGCCTTTCCTGTAAATGAAGGCTGAGGCTTGAATTCAAACCCCTAAATTTGAAGCAAGAGGCCTAAACTACCCTCAAACACAGCTCAGAAAGATAGTTACGTCTGACAGCAAAATGAGCTGGGGTTTTTAGGTCTTTGGGAGAAGGTGTTTTGTGGAGAAGTCAGTGGGCTGGGGCAGAGCTCGAAGCAGAAGGTTACCTCAGGCAGCGACAGTGGGTCTCAAAGCAAATGGAGGAAGCTGTTATGTTTTCCACACAGCATGGAGCTGAACTGCCACAACGTGCTGTGGGTGTCTAAGGTCTACATGGCTTCAAAAAGCAATTAGACAAACTAGTGGACGGGGATATACTAAGCGGTATCAAACACAGCGATGCAGCTCTTGTATCAAGCCATCATTGAACTGCAAGTTCCTCAAGGGTGAGAAAGTGCCCCCTAAAGACTTATCACCATATGATTTTCTGGTCTGCATACCTTTCCCTAGGTATTCATGAAGAGCCATTGTTGGAGACAGTATATTGGGCTAGATGAATCTTTGGTGACACTCAGTAGGACCTTTCTTACGTCCTTATATAGGGTAAAAGAGAAATTGGATGTTTGCTAATATTAGCATCTGATGGATCAGTACAATTTTATCAATTTCAGCGGCAATTGATCTGAAAAATGAGACCACTAATGTGAAAAAAGATCATTTTATGCATAACTAAAGCCAGTAGAAACTTTCCAGCCATGGCTAGTAGTAGTGCCTTTCCTCATCGCAAGAAAAAAATGATAGGGAAATGAAGGCTCTAAGGCTATTTAATTGTGAAGGATCAATTAGATAAATGTGTACTCCCTTTGATTTGCTGGGTTTTTTAAATTATACAGCTGCAGACATTATGGAAGCTATGAGTATTTATATCTCAACCGTATGTGGGCAACACTAAGAAATATTATTTCAATAAGCGTAATGATAGCTGTACTCAAATCAAAATGAAGTTGTTAAAAAAAGAAAAACCTCTTATTTATTTCCTTAATAGACATTTCTATGGTACTCATCATGGCAGAAAGAGAGTGCTGAATACTTTGAGGAAGATTAAATTATTTGTAATTATACCACAAGTGGAAGCTTTTAACCAATGGAAAAAAATTGTGGAGCTACCCTGAGATTAATCGTTCTCACCAAGATGACTGCTAAATTTTTTAAGTAATGCTGTGAACTTCCCCAGGACCTTTCATTCAGGCTTTCAAAATATTTTACAAGACCGATGAAGTTTAGCCTCATAACACCTGTGAAAAATAAGCATCACTATTCCCACTGCACCAGTAGGTAAGCCAAGGTATAGAGAAAGGACATACAGAAATCATGATACTTTTGTATTTCACAGAAATTCAGAAAAACTGAACTCTATAGCAGAAAACCATGGCAGAATGCACCATACATTTATCTTTGCAGGCACACTTACCCAAGATTCTCCCTAAGCTATGGATGAACACCCTGAGGTATTCTATACTCTCAATGCATAGTTAAATTCTGGTTTTTTCCCTTAAGATAACAATATCAATGACAATAATAACAATTTTACTTGTATACATAAAGAATATACATAATATAATGAGTATATAAATATATATAGCTATCCTTCCAGTGGAAAAGATCATTCTGGAACAATCATGGTGTTTGCAAATGCATTATTTTTCACATCTAGCACATAGTTTCATTTTTATTTCCCTTCCTTCTCAGTGCTTTTTCTGCCTCAAAGATCCCCCCTGGCAATTTGAACCTGTCCTCAACTCCTCAGCTACTAAAATCCCAGATGCTTTGTCAGTGGCAGCTTGTCATTAAGATGCCAGTTTTAACACTCTTTCATTTTAAAAGATCAGCCCCTTGGTCCTGCAATCAGCTCCATATGTACTGACCCTCTCAGAGATCTGTCCACTCCAATGCAATTTCAACATTTGTCCTTAAATGTGAAGTGTTGAGCAGTTCCTGATTCAGCTTTTACATTGGAAAATGAGCTAAAAGAAGCTGTAAGGTCCACAAGCTACCACTTGCCATGATGGATGGGGAAGACAATGTTTGATGCTGATTTTCTTTTCTCTGTTACCTTCTTATCCCTCAGCCTACTTCACTCATTATCTCTTCTTCACCTATCCTTCCCCAGTGCTGCCTCACATATCCTTTGCAGAAGATGTATAACACATTAGCAGATCAAGAGTATGTTAAGTTAATTGGTGCCATCCATGCCTTACAGACCCTGATACTTTTTTTTCAACAAAATAATTAAAGTGGTTGAGGCAGTTATATGCATCTTGATATATGCATCTCATCCAGAGCTTAAACACCTTTTTTATTCCATCTATGCTGGCTAATATTCTGACTTTGCAAGGTGAGAAAAGCAGCTAATGGTTGCTGAATGCAGCATTCTGGACTAGGACGTGCAGCCAAAGGGCCCTCACAAAACCTGCAGATGAACAAGGAGCAAGTGCTGCCCTTCCCTTCTGTCTAAGATAACCTTACAGGGCTTATTTTTGGTAGGAAATAGGACAAATTTTTCTTCTAGCTCTCTATCTAACTATGAAACACATTCCTCATTTATCTCCAGTTGCGATTGAAAATCTGAGTTTTCAGTTTTTACTAAACACGCTGCAGCTAGGGTTACGTTCTTCCTCCGGGAATGACAGTGAATTTGGGTGACCCTACCCCACAAGAGCTCCGGAGGCAGCTGGAAAGCAAGTGACTGCTGCTGAGATCAAGTTAAAGCACTCAAGTGAGTCTCTAGCTCTGAATTACCTCTCTCATCTGGCAAAATAAGCTCATTTGTGATGGAGAAACTTTCTCACCTACCTTCTGCAGCACCAATACTGTGTTAGGTTTGCAGCATTTGTACCAAATGGATTTTAAAATAGAGGCAAATGGTGTGACTCCGATTCCTGCTGCAATGCACACGCTCACTCGGTAGTGGAAGACGTCTGTGGTTGCAGATCCATATGGTCCATCCACGGCCAGTCTACAGCAACAAGACATTTAGTCAACATATAAAGTGACAGAAAGGTTAAAATTTGTTGGGTTACATATTTTCAAAACTGAACTTCTGTTATAATAAAAAAGACTTGTCTAAGCTGGTACACAAATTACCCGTACAAACACGTTTAAGTTTCAGTGGATGCCATTTAATAGCAAAGGAACTGTTTTTTCTGAAGTGAGAGAACAAAAGCATCCACGTGGGTTTGGGGCCCGGCCATCTATTTAAGCATGCAATTGCAATTTTCTGGCTTTCTGAAATGTGATTAGTCATATAATTGCATGTCCAAATTTAGCTGTGGAATTTGCATATTTGATTACGAATTACTGAAAAGCATCCTGTTTTAGAGCTTTATTTTCTATATTGTATATATCAAAGTAAAGAGGAAGAGATGATATTAATAATTTGAAAAGTTCTCTATATATGTTAAAATAATAAAAGAGAAAGCAATAAAGAGGTCATTGTGCAAGGAAACTGCTATTTTCTCCACTCTTTCTGAAAAATCAATATTTCAGAAATACATTTTTTGCAATAATACTGTACTTAGTATCTGACATAAAGGCAAAATGTGTAAGGAGAAATGCTTGTTTATGTTACTATCTCCTATTATCAATATTGCTGATGCTGAGGTATTCATTTTAGTCAAAATTAAAGATTAAAAGATTATTAAATAATCAGATTAAATCCTCGAGCAACATGAAATGTAAATACACACAGTACTTTGGAATGCTCTGTCCAGTCTGTCTTTAAATATCATAAGTGCTCTGGAAGTTGGTTAACAACCAGTCCTTAGGAAAAATGATTTTTTTTTCTTCTTTTCGATTTTCTATAATTTTTTTTTTTAAATGTGGTGTTATTCAGATTATTGCCCAGCCCTGTATTTTTTGAGCACTCAAGACTTCCTGTAAAACATGATTCAGTTAGGATTATATGTAAAATGCCCAAGAACCTCTTTAAGGTAAGCTTTCTATGTACTTCACTGTGGGCTTGAGAGCAATTCTCATTATTGTTAGTAAATTCAGGAAAAATTGATCTGGAGATTCTTTAATCTGTCTCTGTGCTACAAGAAAGGATCAATTTTTTTTCTGAATTTTTCCTTACAGAGATTTGTCTTGTCAGTCTGCTCCTAAATCCTCAGGTAACAGAGATCCCATCATTGGTTCGAACATCTTGCTCAGCCATAGCTAGAGAGCTTAGCTGAATACAAAGACTCAGAGAAGTATGGAGGAGGAAGCAGAGAAAGAGAAATTGAGCTATACAACCCATTCATTGGATCTGGAGAGGGTGGGGGGAGATGGGAAGATAGTAAACAAAATGACAAAAAATATTACATTTGCATTTGCCAAGTGAGGAGTAGAAAATAGGGCTATAGACTGTGTGTGGCTGTGACTTGGGTTGTCCATATTCTTTGTGCCCAACCATTTCATTAGAAAGAAGCATTATACTTTTGGGGAAGGTAGGGAAAGTATTTAGTTCAGGAGAAGTAACATTAACTGGTTCTTGAATTGTTTTTAGATTTTAACGTTTGCTGATCAGCATGATTATGAAGTACTCCTGACTCTAAGAGAAGTTAGATTTTGGGACAATGATGTGCTAAGCCAGCAATTAAGTGAGCAAAAATCCCGAAGAGGCATAATATGGAACTTGATTATTTTCACAGGAACAATCTATTCTATGTTTTTTTCTCTCAAATTGGCCAGAAATCACAGCTAAGTATCTTTGCTGCCTCTATAAGTCCACATACATTTTTAGTCTTCTTTTATTAATGACAATATACATTTTAGAACCTTACAATATCATTCAGTTGCTACATGTCTTCTGCTCAGTTTCTGCTCTAAGATATTTTTTAATATAGTCACCATTGTGGTGTTTATCTTTAGATATTGAAACCTCTGAAAAATACTTGTTTTTTGCTTTATTGCTATCTTACCTATTGAAATACTCTTTTTAATATATTGCAAGAAAGCAATCGAATGATGGCATTAGGTACCTTAACAAGATTAAAAATAAGAATCTTTATATATGACAGCGCTGTTAATTTCAACCCTGCATTGTGGCCAGCAACATTTGATAATATTTTTCTCTTTCTCATTCTTTACACCGGCTGCCAATCACTTTGGACAATTTTTGCTCCAGTTCTGCTGAAATGGCATGCTTCTCCTTCCAGTTGCCTTTAACAAAGGCATGACTTTCATTTCTAATTCATATTAACTGAGATAATGCAAGGACTGGACCAGACTTTCTTCTCGGCCCCCATCTTCTAGTATGCCTCTGTAGCTCAGTGGTGTCTATAAGCATTTTAGCAGAATGTTCTTTAGCATCCAAGTCCCATTAAATTATATAAAGTTAGATAAACAGTTCCTTTTGCTGTTCAGTTTTACTAGAACTCCCTAATCAAAAGTAATTTTCCAGGGGGAAAATAATCCCTTCAGGCCCAGGCCCTACACACTCCACCAGAATTGAAATGATCCTGTCCTAGGCTCTTTGCTGACAATCCCCACTACACCTGCAAAGAGCTACACGCATTGAATCCATTACGAATGGAGCCAGATGCTTAGCTGGCATAAGTCAGGATGGCTCCATTAACTTCAGCAGAGTCCTGCTGACTTGCAACAACAAAGTATTAACCTTTTGCTTGGATTAAGATGCCACAGATATAGAATTTTAATGCCAATAACCTTTATAAAGTGGTGCAAGGTTTGGAAACTGGAGATAGAGTTGAGAGAGGCTACTGGAAAGAAGTAAGGTTCAGGCAGAATTTTCTGGGGCCACAAAATACCTAAGTAACTGAAAGGGAAAACCTGGAATTTTGGATGGCAGGTGATGGGTGCCATCAAAGCATAAGCATATAGGCATAAAGCTAGCAGGCAGCTTCCAGTGTCATTTTAATTTAGTTCTTAAGCAACTATTTGTCAAAATAGGTATCTTTAGATGTAGATATACATGTTAGAGGTTTAGATAATAGCGACAGAGGTATAGTTACTGATATGGACTTGGATTAATCATCTCATCTTCTTGGTAGCTGTTGGCCTAAGTTCATGACTCTATTTGTGGTTTCTTTAGTGTAATCGCATATTTATGGATCCAGAATTATGATCTAATACTGTATCATAAAGAACACACACAAAATTAATTAAACTTAAAATGTTAACATTTATTTTAAAGTGTAGGATTAATGTCTTAAAATGCATTGTTTGTTATTCAAACCTTGGTAACATCCACAATTCCTTGAAAGCTTTTTCCTCTGCTCCAAAGGCCTTAAAGAGGGCTGCAGTCCAATCCCCGATGACTCGAATGTGAACACTGAAGAAGTCCTCCTCGGGAGCTGAGGTGAGGGTGAAAGGGTGCCACTCCAGCTGTGAGACAGATGGGCACTGTAAAAAGATATATTGACCAGGTCCCATTTTAAAGCCACGTTTCTTCATGTGAAGCTCAAGGACTCCAGAGGAATGCATCACCACCTAAACAACAATAAGAGGACCTGTTTTATTTACCTTCAGAAGAGTGACTGTTCATTTCCATCAGGTTACAGGTGACTTTGCAATCATTTCTACTTGAGTTCAACCACAAGTTAATGCGAATTGGGATGCACAGTAATTTTTAAATGTCTTGTAGATTATGTCCTAAACCGCATGTTGCAGTGCTGTTGCTGCCCTATAGCTTGAGAGCATGTACAGGCTATATTGGGGGACGGCTTGCTTTGTGAGTGTAAGAGGCAGGAGAAAGGCTTAACAACTTGTCAACTTTCTATCTTAGTAGAGTCTATGCAAAAGTATTCCTTAATAGACTGGAATAATTTCCCAGTTTTACTCTCATGTAACTCTATTGTATGGGATTATTGTTGGTTTGGCAACAAGAAAAAAGCCCAGTGAGCTCAATTCTAATATACTTTTATTAAGAGGTAATCTCAGTTAAGCAGCCAGTTTTATATGTCACATATGATATACTGAGAGTCTCAGATCACAGCCACTCTGTGAAATCAGCAGCAAAACTTATCCAACATGCTTTTTCCCTTCACACAAGATAAGCCTGTTTCTGATAGCCAGTTTGATACGTGTGGACTTAGCTGCTTCAATACCGGCATTCCCCATCCGTTCTGCTGTGACTTAAATGGGCCCTTAGCACACAGAGATATTTACAACGGGGATAAATCATTACAATGGTATTAATGAAGCTTCAACTGTTTATGCTAACTGATAATATAACCCTTAATCTCCTTGGAAGCCTCCAGATTTACAAGTTAAAAACCTTGCCCTACTGAAGTTGAGAATGTCGCTGGCATTTACTGCAGTGGAGCATGGTTTTAGTTCATTAAAAAGAGAGACCTGCTGCGCAGATGTTTGTGTTATGGTGGTGTGAAGTCTTGTATTTTCATGAATCCAGTTTGGTCCCTTATGAATATTCTTATGGACTTGATATTGGAATAAATGCAAAACCTAAAATCAATACTTGGCTGAAACTATGGTAATGATGGAAGAGCTGCTGAAGCTGTGAGTGAAAAATGAGGTCATAATATAGAGAATTTACCTATAAATATAAAAATAGTCATTGACATAACTTCTATTTTTTTTTACACAGACATGCAAACTATGTTACATACCTTAGTAATGACCACCTCCTGCCGAAACCTCCAAAACCTAACAATTCTTTCACAGATGTACAGCACCATAGGACTTAAAACCCACTTCCAAGCCTGTAGAAAGTTTCATATTAAAAATGAAAATTTATTTGAATATGTAAAAAAATATTTTGCATTTCTGGTATAAATCATAAAGTAGCCTAAAATGAAATTACTTGATTTCTCTTCTGAGATTTTTGGTTCACCTTCTGAAGAGAGCATTTCTGTTGCTACTGTAGCAGTTCTGGCTTTCTTGTGGAACAGACATATGGAACTCCTTCACAGATGCACTCCAAAAGCAGTTCTAATATCTATCTGTATTCTGGCCAAGAAGAGTCCTTTAAAATCTTTTCCTACTAAAAGGCAAAAGGATTAATCTATTTAGGTGTTACATACAGGTGTCATTGGACCTGAAGATGTATAGATGCATACATTTACACAATATTACCCGTAGCCTTACTGGTTTTTTGCTCTTCAAAGTCTAGAATATTTCAGAAAGGTCATACAGGAGTAGCTTTTCTTGTCAGCTGTGAGTTTTCTGAAGCTGCCTGAGAAAACATTGAGTCCCAAATATTCGATTAGAGGAATGTGATACATTTCCATTTAATCCATTAGTCAGCTCTGTATCCATAAATGTGGTGGACCAGATACTAAGCCAGTCATACTTTTAAGTATTGCAGATGATTGCCGTGCTTGTACTTGCTAATGTACTGTATGTACTGATCACTAGAACAATCAACGTTACTTGGCTATTCAGGTATACGAGCTGACAATCTCAGTGAGTTGCACTGATAGCTAAGATAATTAAATGTAATTGAATCTTCATTATTTTAATTTTTTTTCTAGAACAGATACTGTTTTATTTCCAGTTTTGTTAATGACACAACTCATTCTAACAAACTGAAGGCTCCACAATCGTGGCTTTTAAAATCTCCAAAGAGTAACTTGGTGAAACATTGACTTTGCTCCACAAGCTGAGTAACAAGGGTTATAAAGTATCTGTTATGAGAAGCAAGCCATAAAATCATGTGGCTTCCTTAGAAAGTGCTAAGAGGATGGAGTGGCAATTTCCCAAGGTTAAGTCTTGAAAATTAAATTAAAAAAATGCATGATTTAATAATGGGAAGAAACCAGCATAAGCCAGAAGATTCTCAGTCAAAGCAGAAACTCAACACATCCGTTGTCCCTAAATACTACAGGTGTCTCTGCACAGTGGGTAATCTCACATCTTGAATATATTTGCATATATCAAGCCACAATAATAATGAGACCTGTTTTTCCTCCCTTCCATTTGTGCTACCAGTAAATAAAAGCATGTGACAAGAATGTTAAGGTTGCAGACTACCCCGCGTGAGAGCTCAGCTGAGATTTCAAATGTGCCATCGCTTCAGTGCAACAGAACATTCAATCCAAAATATCTCTTGGCTGGGTTGGGACAACAAGGCAACCACCAGGAGGGATGGGCTGCTAGGCAACACAGCTCCTGGCCCACTAATCAGGATATTGGTATTCTCGACCAAGTGGTGTTTCCTCCTGTAATAAGAATGAACTGAGATGGGGACACGATGGCTCAGGAAAGGCTGTGAGGGTAAAAGTCTGGATGCCCTGGATTCAACAGAACTCCTTCATTGTCCTCAGTGGGAACCAGATCAGGCTCCTACCTGCTGAAATATGGAGCAAGGGAGCAGATGTGGCCTGACTGAGAGAGGGACTCTGCCTTGGTAGCCTCCCCTGGGAGTCATGGCCAGAGAGATGTCCACTCTGGTGTCACCTTGCGCAATCCTGGCTGTGCACAAGGCTGTCCCCTCCCTGTTCTTAGCCCCATCTGAGTCCCATATGCCCCTGCTGGTGCTGCAGAAGTGTGACCATGGCTTTTTAGCCTCTGAATGAATTTGTGCTATCTATCTGCTCTGTCTAGCAGGTATCACACCATAGCACATTACCCATCTAGCAAAGCACTATTCTTATAGATGATCTATATGCCATATGGTATTATCACAATTCATTTAAATTAATGTGACTTTGCAAGTATGGCCTTGGGTATGCAGGAAAGTGTGGCAAAATAGGTTTAACGTAGAGAAGTGAAAGTTCTCTCCAGTTAGTTTTATGATAATGAATGTCAAGGCATGCTGTTGGAAGCAAGGTTGTGTCTGTATTCATGGTGCGTAGCCATGTATTGATTTTTATGGTGACATTGTAGCTGAAATTTTTAGAGAGGCATTCATTTTCTCATTAATATGCAGGTTGGATAGTGGCTAACAATAGTTTAGTTTAAGAAAAATCTATGTCAGCCGTTAAAAGAGCTACAAGACACTGAATGCTAATTTTTCTCCTTTACTTTAGGATTTCCTTTGGTACATTTTCTCTTTTTGGAATAAACAATGAAAACTTGCATATGAGCAAGCTAAATCTTGAGCTGTAAATGTTAAATGATTTTGTTTGGATGCTAGACATCTGACATACTGTACAAGTCTGCTACTTAATTACCCCCTGTGGATTTGCAATCTTGTTGCAGCAAAACCATCCTTCCATGGGACATTTTTCCTGTCTTTTGCCTTTCCCTTTCATAATTCATTGTTTCAAATTCTCTCCTTTATACCTAACTTAAGACATCAAGGCTGGATGATATGAAGCATGTGCCCCAAAGCAAGGACATAATTTTATCTCAAACTTATTCTCCCTTGGTATTTAGACTATCCATATTAAAGTACTATTAGTTAAAATAATAGAATTAATTTTAATCCCTAGCTTTACTGTTCCATTGTATTTTCTGTATCTCTACCCTCACAAGGTTTTCACTTGGAAGCTATGTTCGTGCAATGAACACGTCAAGGATATTAGTGATACTGATTGATTAAAAATAAATGTAAATGGCAGATTTAAACGGAGTACGATTCTGAAATCCATACCCTTCAAAGGGAGTGTTGCCCAAGTAAAGGATCTTCCAGAAATAAAAATTATTATTAATGACCCAAAATATTACACATCACTCTTCACCTGTACCTGTCTATACTCATTATAGAGGAGATCAGGATCACTAGCTTAATGCACAGGGAGAAGTCATGGAACAGAAATGCGAAACTACTCTCTAAACATGCCACTAAGTGCCAGTCACTAGCATACCTTCCAACCCCCTGCTCCCTAAGACATTTAGCCTCCCAACGAAGGACATTAAGATAAAAATAGAACACAAACATCTCTCTTACCACAGGTTTGTTGCCAGAAAACTGCGGCAAAGGGCACTGAGTGGTGTTCTCCCATTCCAAGTAGTGATCCTTACAGTAGGTGACGTTGTGAAGCAGCAGACTCTGAGGCGTCTGACCTCGGACAAGCTGCCTTGAAACAAAAATGTTGATCAGCAATATGCTTCTTTGCAAGTCTTCTATGGATCTGTAGGTTTTGCACTAGGAGTTAAATGCGGATTTGGAGATAACTGAAAGTTCAAGAATTGTCCATTTCAACCCCATTCTGCTCTTTTGTTCAAATTACCTTTCCTTTAGCTTTGCCATAACTTTTTGACCAAATGCAAGAAGTGTTTTATACTATTGGTATACATCAATGCAGCTGAAGTGTGCAGAGTCCTTGTGTAGAAAATGTACATTTTGCTGTTTGTAGGAAAATTAGCATAATGTCCGAGGTCTTTGGAGCAGACACTTTGACCTCCTCTGCGTATGAGCATCTGGTATTGTTTAGAAAAATAATAAAATTTAATAGTGACAAACCTTCTATTTCCTTGGCTGCTTTCTAAATGCATTTTTAAAAGTTGCAAATAAAGTTGGAGGAACGTAATTAGATGTATACTCTCTAAACATATTACATTCTAGCTTCTTTACTTCAGAGAATTTTAATGATGTGAATTTCCCCAAACATATCAATCCTGACTGTTCAGTGTAAATGGGTTTCAGCTGGTGTTGATTATGGGTAGAGAAGGAAAATTTTTATGGGGAAGCCCTGTTTGTTTCATATTGTTTCTGTGAATTTTCCATTCCATACTTACTATAACCTTAGCCTGCGCTGCCCACTAGTCTAACAAAAGGAGATAAGTGCTGCCTCCTTCTACATGGCAGCGTCATCAGCTGCCACCAGTTCAGACAGAAAGACAGAAAAGGAGGTAGGCTTGGGTGAGTTTTGTTCAGTAACGTGGGAAGAAGAAAGAGGTGGGAAGTGAATGAAACCTCCGATTTTGACTCTTTTTCATGTATGAGGTAGTAGTAGGGATGTGCAGGGGCAGCAGGGAGCTGCTCTGTTGCAGTGCACTTGCAGCCTGGAGCAATGCTGTTGATAGAGCTCTTGAATAAGTGTCCCTTTTTCAGGGAAGTCTTTTGCTGAGGAGTGTTAATCAGCTGGCTAGGCAGGAGGAGCTTACAAAGCTGAAAGTTTAAAGGGTTCATTATAGTTGTTTGAAATTGGATTCTACAAGATTTACATTTGTTTGCAGCTGTGCCTCCGAAACTTGGGACTAATTACCTGGGCCAATATCAGGAACACTCAAAGCTTGTAAACTGAAGGAGGAGAGAAAAGTAACACACCACGGAACATGGTACTGGCCTGTTCCCTGCCCCATGGTGACGCCATGTGCCTCTAGAGAACAGGCGCACACGCACACTGCTGTGGGCTAGGAAGTTCCTCTGTGTCAAAGGGTGGAGGTCTGTACATACTTCAGTGGTGGGCAATACCACCCAAATGTTTTACAAAAAAAAGACATAAGTGTATTATGACAACATCAAGTGATTCTGTCTTTAGATTCGAAAAGCTTTACTACAGCTTGAGGCCACGTGTACACTAGATAGTCAGTAGGAAAAGGTCTATGGAGCAGAGCGGTCATTGTTGAGGGCCTTGCACTGAACACGTTTGAGGGCTATCTAGGTCTTAGGACTAGGTGTGGTTTGGTCTTGTGAATGAGGTCACTTGATAGTGCTCGGCACACAGAGATGTATTCCTGTCAGTGTAGTTTTATCCCCAAACAGTCTGTGTTATGCAGTCCAGGGATTGTGCCATGTTATGAGCCAAACCTAGGAGGTGAGGAGGACCATGAGAAACCTCAAAACTGCACTCCCTATCGGAATTAAAATGTGAATGTGATGCACCACTGTAGATTCACATTAACACTATCACAAAGAAATGAGAAAAGGAAATGGCACACAAGGGAGAAGTAGGAGATGTCAGGGGAGCTGGAAATGGAAAATGGAAATGTTTCCAGCACTAGGGACTTTTTGCTCTCACTTGGCATTGACATGGAATTTTTCATCCCCTGAGCTTCTCAGGGAGACTCTCCCAACTGTGTTGTCCCTCAATGTAAGAACCAGAGCCCTGTATCAAGGGAATGGACCTTCATTTTGTGCTGAGGAACAAGGAGACAATCAGTGGCCTGGCAGTTGTCCCTCTCCTGTCGTGGTGTAAACAAGGACATCTCTGTAAAAGCCACCTGACCGGGCTAGTCATAAACTTGAAATTTTTCTTACTGTAGTCATTTAACCCTGATTTGTCATATAGCGCGTACAGCTACAGCACAGTATTTCTCTGTGGTGAGGAAATCAGGGGTCCTTTTCCTCACCAAGGAAGAAGGTCAGAACCACTTCGCATTTATGGATACAGTGGAGAATGGGCATAGGGACATCCACTATAGGGTAGCTGACATGCTGGAAGCCTGTCAAGCTTGTACAAGCTCTCTCACAAAATGCCTTACAAGATCTATGGGCATAAGGTCTATCTCTTAGTAATTTGAACCTACAAAGGTTTGATTGCTAATCTGTAATGCCCTCTGTTCCCAGGGATGAAATTTCATTCAGACTGATGCATTGATAAGGTGGAGGTTGTAAGATGGTAGAATAGTGGTTGAAGGAACTAAACCACACTTTTAGCCCTCAGAAAAAGTGGTGTGTTTTCATTTCAAAATGCTTTTATTGTGCAATCTGTCTTCAAGAAAAGATCCCAGCAGTTTCTTAATAGTAAAGCAGAGGATTATAGCTTTGAATCTCAAACTGTGTTCATACACCCCATGTAGTTTATGCACTTACCCCATACCATGGATTATTAAACCAATGAAGAAAACTACAAAGAGATGATGAGTGTACCAGAACACCTCATAGCATGACCTTCTGATGGGCTCAGTGGATGAAGTCATGATCAGAATTAAAGCCACAGTTATCACAACTCCAGTTATTCCGGCTATGGTGGTTAGTACCTCTCCTGTTGTGTTCTAGAATGAGAATACGTTATTAGTATTAGTATTCATAGTTACTGTTGTTAAAATTTTTATTTTTATTACTTCTACTGTTACTGTTGTAACTCTTGCTGCTATTACATAAGAAGCCAAAATCTAAGATATATTTTCATCATAAGAGCAAAACCAGAACAAGACATGGAGGCAAGACCAACCCCCATTTTACTACAGAAGAACATGGAAAAATATTCCTCTGCTCTTTCAACACAGGCTTATCCCAGAAAGATGTGTGAATGTTTGCTGCCGCTTATTTGTTTCAGGAATTGAAAGGAGGAAATTAGGCAGTCTTATTAGTACTTTTATCTATTTTGCTTATGTAAAAGTGTCTCAGAAGAAAAAGGAAAATTATTAGAGAAATTAGAAGAACAAACCTAGAGACGTTATAAGCAAAACAGTAGTAGAAACTGTCTTATTCATGTAAGGGTGATAAAGTGAGGTGCTAAGACACCTGAATCCATAAAGGTGTGGGGTTCTGTGCTTATTGTACCTCAAAGTTTGTGGGGTTTTAGCAGCCCTGAAATCACGTATAAAAATGGCATGCTCTCATTTACCTAAACAGCATATCTCATTTACCTGTTCCTTACATTTACCTGGAGATACATTGGATAATACTTGGGTTTATTTTTTTAAAATACATATTTATATTTACATTTTTATGCTTGTCAGTGATGAAACATTAATATGCTGGGCTAGAACGTGTTCCTTCTTGTTTATGACTCACAGACATCAACACAGGTCTGTTACATCTGTCTAAACCCACCAAAATAAACTGAAGTGAGAATGAAGATGTATTTTGAACAAAACAGTCAGATGCTGATCTCAGTTATAAAGTGCAAATTGTGAAGAACAGCAGTAAAAATCTCACATGCAAGATGAGACTCAAACTAAATATGCCAGCAGAGTGTAAATGAAGTCCCTGTTTGTCCTGCAAAGCATATATGTCTGTTTGCCTGATGCTGTTGCAAGATGCAAGATGATGAAGCAGCTCAGCATGCCTTCAGGATCCTGAGTTGGTTCTACAGCTTAATACATTAGGAGGAAAAAAAAAAACCCCACCTATATTGTACTTGTAAAGTGCAGTCATTTGATATGGAAATCCTAGAGGTGATAAAATTCCACAATGCCATTTTTACAGTCCCTTTTTACAGTAAAATCATTCTTTCAAATGTTCACACTTGACAGCACACGGTACATTTTCAAATTGGTGCCTGTGAAGAGTGTGTTCAGATCCTATTACATATTAACGGGATTGATCTACGTGGTATTTTGAACATTTCCACTACTATGGCTAGTTTGAATGTTGAGATGAAACAAGAAAAAATGTCAAAGACACTTAGTACATTGCTACTGCAGGGGTAGGATGAAACTGAAAAGAAAGCCTAATTGTTGGTCTTAGAACTTCCTTCTCTGAAGTTAGAAGCAATTTTTATTTGCTTTCCTTCATAATTTATTAATTCTGAGTGTAACTACTGAGTGTAACTACTTGAGACACAAGTGGGTGATAAAAGAAATATAAATATCACAGTAAAATCTGGGCTGTAAATTGGAAAGTAATTGTGGGACATACTACTGTGAGAATTCTGGGAAAGGATCTCAAAAAATGCTAGCCTTCCTCCTCAAGGGTATTTAGGATCTTAAAGCTAATTGAGGCCTACCTCAACAATTATATCACCATGTGAAGGCTTAGTGGAGAAAAAAATGCATACTGAAAGATGATGGGTTTCCATTCAGAGCTGTGAGCTTAATTCTGTTCCTGGGGAATATTTCACATGCACATTGTGAGAGTGGGCAGCGGGTATACTGAAAGGATGTGCTGCTGAGACCTTGGCTCACTGTCCTCTTCTGATAAACCTTACTATTTTGTTAGCACTAACATGAAGATTTTAGTATTCATACCATTGAGACTGTTAATTTGTTTTATTTTCTTCAAACTTGAGAATTGTTCAAGTTTTTGTTTTGAAAGATGCAAAAATCACATTATCTAAACTGGAAAGAAACTGAGAATCAGCAGGACAAAATGTAACTGCAAAAGACTATTGAATCCTGCTGATGGTTGTCCAGCCATCATCTCACTTAGTTTGTTGTTTCAGTGGAGCACACTCCACTGATCAAAAGATGTTCAAGCAGTTGTTATTGCATGCTGGCTATGTGGGAATTTGCTAAAGAGCTGAAACAATATGTGTGAGAGTCTCAACAGGGCCATCTCAAACCTGGAGTGTTTAACAGCATACAACTCTACACAAGCAAAGATATAACCTAAGTGTGATGTACGGTATAATGGAACGAGGGAAAAGCCTGATCAACTTTTGCAGGTTTTATATGCACACCTTGCCGAAAGGGTCTGTTTTTCTTGATGTTATGAGAGCTTATAATGCTGTTTTGAGATAGCTAAGGAAGGGGACAAGAGTCACAGTTACTGTTTTCCCCAAAGCAAGCAGAACAACTTATTTGCAGGGGTGAGGTGTCCATAGTCCTGCTTGGCTCTGAAGAGCACACAGTGGCACCAGCTTCCCCATGTACCGCTTCCTGAATGCAGCAAGACTCTGGGTGGTTTTGCATGTGCTCTTCCCAGGGCAGCCACACTCCACATGTAACAAGGCAGAATCAACGCCCAGATTGGGAAGATACTGCACAGCCATGGGGAGAGACAAATAGCAACTGTGAAAGAAATATTGTTAAGTACTATTGCTGGGGTGTGTGTGTGTGTGTTTTTTTGTTTGGTTTGGTTTGGTTTTTTTTTCTCTCTGGAAGAAAGTTGTGTTTGTTCCATGTATTGATAGTTCAGTTTTGTTTTTCTTAAAATTCTTTGCAGGTTCATTTCATTGTCTGCTATTCACAACACTCCCTATCCCTCCCCCAGCTGTCTCCGACAAACTAATTAAAATACTGTAGACATTTCTTTGAGCTTAGTAACCTGAAAATTGCAGCTCTGAGTAAGTGTTTTCAGCTGAAATTGAGGTTAACCTTTGGCAGCACCTTCTCACTCTGGTTAAAAGGCTTTGAAATACAGTTTTACCGACAATAGAATCCACAGAGGAAAGCTCTTTAGATGATGAAAACCAAAAAGTGACAGCTTACCGTTTCATAGGTCCTGATTGGGTTCAAGTAGCTTTCATTTGGGCTCTTGCCAAGGCCGGAAAGTTTATTCCGTAATTCCCCGGCTTCCTTTGACTGGCTGGTATGATACCGCTCCATGTTGATCAAGTGAGCAACAATGTGGATGGCTGCATGAGAGAAAGAGTGGTGTGAAATTACGGACACACTTGTCTGTGTCCACAGTGCCAGAAGAAACTTCATTAAGCACGCTATGAACTATTAGAAAAGCTTGGGTGTGAATTGAGAGGTTTGTATGGGTTAAGCTGACAATAAAGTGAAAATTATATCAAATTTGTGTCTAAAATGAAGCAACTGCTTCACATTGGAGAGGAGAGTAACAGCTCCTAGGTCACCACCTACAGTTTACAGTCAACTTTCCTGCAGCCTGCAGTGTCATCAAAGGAGGACCTCTTGAGACATGATAGAAAGGTGTTTGCCTCATTTTAAGTTGCTCAAAATGAGGATTTTAAAATGTTCAAAATGAGGTAAAATAATTAAGGTCCCTATTTTTTTATTAATATGCTAGGATGTGCCATGGTCTAATATTGCTATGCAGGACACTAACTTGTCTGTTTTAGGCATAGACCAGTTTGCAACCTGCACCAGGAATATTTAAGAGATGCATCCAAAATCTCTCCCCTGTTAACAAGTAGCTGTATCATTACTTTATGAAGGTGGGGCCTGGGGAAGCCACAGGAACTACAATTTTAATGGAGAAGTCTGAATCACTGTTAGGTCTGCTTTGCCTTGAGCACCATATATCTTCTCTACTTCTGGCTTGCTCCTAAAAGGTATATGAAGTGGTCAGTTTAGAAAAATCCCTTAGAGTGAAGTAAGAACTCCCCTGTAGTTCTTCTCCTGCTTGGAAAGATGATAATTTCAGGAGATGGAGAAAGAAAGGACTTTATTTTTGGCTAACACAGATAATGTTGTAATCATGCTAGGTGCAGAGTTTCAGTTTTCAGTATGAGAGATTCTCAAATCCATTACAGGAAAGTTGTAATTAATGCAAAATATTAAACAGTAAAGGATGAAAAAATGACAATGAAAACTAATTATATGTTTACTGTAGAGCTATTAGGATATGCAATTTCTGATTTTTATAATTAGCTTCCTGTTATCATCTCTCCTTCAGTGATTATCTCTTCTTGTCCCTGACCATTTAAAAAACCTTTCTAAAGTGCAGTATTTGTAATAAACCAAATATGATCTGCTTCCCTGAACAATATTCTCTCAAAAGAAGGTGCTTTTTTCCTTTTTTCTCTTTTGTTTTTTCCTTTTCCTTTCCCTTTTATTTCTTCTTTTTTATTTCTCCTCTCTTCTTCCTTTCTTCATCTTCCTTTTTTCTTTTTTTTCATTTTTTAGTTGTAACTATTTGCACAAAAATGATGTCTTACTGTGCTAGTCAGTGTAATCCTAGATGAAAACACAGGATTAAATGCATAAAGACTTTGGTATTGCTAAGGTTTTTAGCTTCCTATCCATTTAGTGAGCTTCGTCACTCTGCATGCCAGAGTCCAGCTCCTTTACAGCATCTAGGGAGAACTGTGGACATGGGAAAATGAGTTAAGGTAGAATACTGGCCATGGAAGTGCTTAAAGCAGCCAGTGCAAAAAGTGCACTCTTCCCGTCAACAGTAGGTTAGCCCATGTGTCCAGGCTGGAGAGAGGTTACTTTCACTCTTCTTCTGAGGTGATCCTTCTAGAGCAGTAGATGTGCCTTGGTGGGTTGACTGTCAGGTTCTGCTTGATTCAAAACATAATGCTAGCTTAGGGACTACCCTCTGCCACTCCCTAACACCTGCTTCGCCTCATTGCCCCATGATAAAAGACCTGTTTTAAAATCCTTGTTGCATTAAATTTAAAGTAGGGTTTAACTGAATCACGTGTCCTAGTCACTGAGCTGGCTGGTTGTTCTTGTGAGCTGTGTCCTGATGAAACCCTTAATAAAAATAATCAAATATTTATTGACACAGTTGTCCCAAGTGAATATCCTGAGCACCCAAACTGCAAAATCATGCTCCTATTTTTTCTGAATCTTTGGCCCAGTGAACAATAAATTATTTATACAAGCTGGAATAGCTTCAGCAGAATGGAGACTGAGTCCAAATGGGTATGAACTGCACAGAGATAAAATGAGCCTGGAAATTAGAAGACAGACTCAAGCCATCAAACGAATGAGACTCTAAAATAACCTTTCAATAAATGGGATAATGGGATCAAGCAACCTAAGCAGCTTTCAGCTGAAGGCTGGTCATTTTATGAAATAGTGTATGACGTGACTGGGAGCATTAGTGGGTATTGGACTCAGTGACCCAGCATGTTCTGTGTATGTTGTTATGGATTAGGTGTTGCACGTGAAACAACCTGACCACTGTCTGGCGGGAGATGCTCCCCGGAGCCTGCACGTGAGAGGGTGTTCCCAGCACCTTGGCAGTGCTGGGACACTGGAAGGAAGTTTGCACAAGGCCACAAGCAGCGAGTGAAATGCATGGATTCAGTTTCCCAAAATCCAAAATCCTGAGAGGCTCTGAGCTGCAGGGTTTAGGTGGCAGCTGTGTGGGGGCTGTGGCAATCTGTTCCCCAGTGTACAACTGATGTTTAAGCAGTATATAAACACTGCTCATGTATTTAAGTGTAACAGCACTTTTAAGTGCTGAGTGGGAAGGGCTGGAGGGAATCATTCCTACAAGGGGCTTCTTTCAGAACAAATGTTTTGGCCTTGTAAGGATGTTATCAGATCCAGCTGGAAGGCAACCAAGTCATTGCTTGATGAGGACCTGATTTCTCTGACATCTGAAAGAGCGCATTTGGAGGACAGGAGTGTGGGGGCATGGACTGCTGTCTGCGGTAGGTTGTGGAGTTATGTGCTGCATGTAGTCTGGTAATGGACTAAGGGAAAGAGGAGAGAAAACTTTCAAAGGATGGAAGGCCCTGACATTGAAACGCTGAATGGACTGCTACTGAGCAATTATATCACGGCATCTGCTAGTGATTACTGGTGCAATCAGTAATGGTACTTGGGCCTCTTGTCCTCTGTACTTGCAGGATATTCAGATATGATGTAATATCCACCACAGCCTTGGGACTGGGTGAATTTCACACAGTTGTGATCTGTAGTGCTGTTTTACAAAGGGTTCCCTTCAGCATATAAACTGTCCTTGTGCACTTAAAATAGCAAAATTGACTGGAGGTGGCAGTTCAAACCTGTGTTTAGAGCATAACGCGCTTCCCTTCACTTCAAAACACAGATATTTAAAAAGTGATACTGCGGATTGTGAAATCTTCATGTGAAATGATGACATTTTCTGTTGTTTAGAAGGCTACAAATTCTTGCACTTCCCTCAAAGTGAAGGATCACGTGATTTGTACAAATTTCAGTCATGTTGGCAGCGACAGGAAACCTACTGCTATCTGGTATATGCTGAGTGCTGAGAATGAAATGAGGTGGTAGTTTCTTCCAGACAGAGGTCCACATTTGCTAACACAGTATTTGAACAGGAAAAAACTGTGGCTTGAGTAGACATAGCTTCCCAAGAATGTCTCAAGCCTAAGGTTTAATGAAGGGTAATCATGTTACAATTTTTCCCTGGAGGAAGAAATCCGCTTTCTGCAACTTAACCTAGTAAGATTTTTCCGCAGGCTATTAGAGGACAGTGTTTTGTCCATCTGCATATTGTTCTGCTTTACTGTGTTACTGTCAATAGAAACATCATCATACCCTCTTCTTTGGAATTTACCACATCTTCCCTTGGGTGACATTCCCTCCAGCTTTCATCTAACAGGTAGAGGATATTACAAATGTAGAAGACTTCCAGAATGAACAGGAGAGGTCTTTTCTACAAGCTGTTCTGTGGTAGCTCTTAACGTAGAGTATAATGATACACTGGAAAATATTAACATTCATCCTAATGATGTACTGAATATGTACCTGAGTCTCCCATGATCTAGAGTGTTATTAGATTAATATTTCTGATGATTTTCATGTGCTGCTAGGAAAAAATGATGCAATCTAAAAATGAATTATTGCTGGATTTTAAGAGTATTGCAAAGATCTAATTCCATTTTCAGTGTGGTTCATTTAATGTACAATAGTTGTAGCAGACTAAAAACTTTGGCACTGGATACATTGCCATTAGCTAAAATATTTTATATCCCTAAAGTGCATTTTCTGAAGGTCCTTTTCATCTGCAGTGTATAGAATTTACTAAGCAATTCAAAATACAATATGCAGATTTGTGAAATCTGAGCTTACAACAGCTGGGTTTCTTTTCCCTCCACTACTTAGGTAAGTTAACCATGAGGGCAAAGTTTAAGGGACTACATTTCAGGATCTTTCAGTTCAATTTTTTCCTCATTCTGCATAACCAACTATAAAGTACAGAAAAACTCATGCAATCTTTTAAACAAAGTTCTTTTTTATAACTCTGCACGAAGACTGAAGGATCCTGACTGTTGTTTTTACAACATCTGGAACCTCTGAAGCACTTAACACACATTAATTTGTATTTGACCTCGAGATGTTCTGTCTAGTCCACCTCTGAGATCAAATAAAAGGTTTTATTGGAAGGAGGGAGGGAGGAAAAGGGTTGCTATTAGAGCATGGTGTTTACTGTACGTATTCTTAAATACAAAGAGATGTAATTAAATTATCTTGAAAGTCTGGTCAATTTAGCTAGTCTTATTCAGCCAATTGTGCCTTCAGTGAAGCATGCACAGCTCTCATCGAACTAAACAGAAATTGCGTGTGTTTATCTGAGGACAAGATTTCACTCTTTCTTTTTCTGCATGCCTGTACAGGATAATAATCAAATTGGAGCTTGCTGCTGTTAGTTAAATGTTTCAGTTAACCAACACATCATGAGAAAAGCAAAGGGTCAAATCCTGGCCTTTCTGCCCACAGTGAAGAGAACAACTTTGCAAGCAGCTAGCCCAGGGACGGAGAATACTGCTCCAGATCATGCCTGGGTTCTTTTGCCACCTGCTGCCTTATGCCTCTTCTAGTTACACAGAACCCTTAATTCAGCTTCATGCCACCTCTGTGGACCAAAAAAGTGCAGGTTATGTAAAAATTACAATAGTGACCACACAAATACTTGCATTGGATTTTTTGAGGTTTTTTAGAATGGTTGTAAACATCAAAGAAGAACACAACTTGGACCATTTTTTGTTGTAGCTGTAATCTTATAATCTTTAACATAGTTTTCTTCCTAGTATTTACACTAAGTCTGGATTTAAACAATCTCACTGAAGAAAAAAATGCAGTTTGATGGAAATTTGATTTTATGTAATTTCTGGAAGTATAACACTGAGATACCAGCCAAACCTCTTTTGAAAATAAGCATCTGCTTCCTTGAAAACTTCTGCACAAAAAAGTGACTCAGATCACCAAAGCGCTTCACATAGCCACCACTACCAAAACGTGCTGGAAAATGGAAAGGTTTTCTAGTCTTTTTAGCTATAGATTTTTCAGTGCTTGTCAGAAGCCAAACACACCTGGCGTCACTGTATTTCTGTCTGTATTTTGCATGTTTTTTAAAGAAATCACACTGTAGGAATTTTTAAGGAACAGGAACCACCATTTCAAACAGCCTAACTACAAAGAACCTCACTGTCCTTCCCCTGCTTTCCCTTAATTGCTTAAGCGTGATTCGTATCATAATTCAAAGACCGTTGCAGCAATACATCTATATAACCTTTCTGCAGACATCGAAACAGCACAAGAAGCAGGTCGTTCTTCAAAATATGCACCGTATGTCAAAGTAAAAAAAAATCCCAAAACATCCCCCCAACACTCCTCACTTCAGAAAATGTATAAATGTACTTTCTTAAGAGGATAAGTAAGAGGGTAAGGTAACAATACAGTAAGACAGGGGAGTTGTGCAAAATGTTATTTACTATCTCTTGTAGATATCTTTAGGTTTCAGACAACTGCCTCAACTGAAAAGTCTCTTTTGCATTAGAAAGCATAAAATGATTTGCACTGATCAAAGTGGAAGTGTATGAAACTATGATTTTTATTCTAGCAGGTCTATAAGGAAGATTTATTAGTGGGTGAATAACTCCCAGACAGCTCTTATCACAGTCAGGCATGCAGAACACAGGAAGCCAAACTAAGCAGAATTCCTTTCACTGAATTTTCAGTGATGCCCTTGATTACAGATAGCATTGTTTACTCTCTCTCTTTCCTCCAACTTCCCTCTTCCACTAGTCTCTAATTATATCCCTTTATGACCTGACCAATTAAAGCCTGCTCTTGAATCTCTATTAGATATGATGAAAAATTAAAGGTACAGATGTTCTTTTTCCAAGGCCACGCACACCTCAGCTGAGCTGGCAGCCTGTTACAAGCCAGACAATGCTAATGTTGCACTGACTATTTTTAGCATGCTATTAAATAAATAAGCTGGAATAACACCACCTGGCAAGCTGAGAGGAATACATGTTACTTTAATATTAAAGGAGTCTACAATTTTATATTCTGAGGCTAAACTTACTGATCTGATCTGCAAATTGGTTTAACTTCCTGCTGCCACATTTAGGCTATTGATCATACAGGGGAGAACATTCATTTAACTAAGAATTACTAAATTGCAATAGACTAATAGGAGTTGACTACACTTTTGTGTAACAAAAGGCAATATAGGTAGTCCTTGGATAAATAATGTGTCTGTCGAGAGAAAAATGGCAGCTATTTACACATCATTTTAACACTGTTAGATTTTATAAAAAGGGACTCAGTATACTGTGGGTGCCTCTTTACTGTGAAACGTTGCTCTTCTGTCACAGCATGTGCTGTAGATTGTATTTCTTTTTATTCATTCGAAATTTAATTTCAGGCAACTGAGTTTCTCGCCATTCTTTACCCAAGTCTGACTACACAGTGATGTAGTGTTTTCCCAAATATTAATAGTTGTTTCTCACTTTTCTGTTAGGGAAGCATGAGTTCATAAGTTGTCATGTTTTGTTCATTTGACTTCCCTGTATTTCATTTTCTTCCTCAAATGTCTCATCAACTATTTGTCCATTATACATTCTGGAAAAAAGACCAACACAAATAACAACCCAACAACAAACCCTCATTTTCTCCCTAGAGAGTGACTGAATTAAATAATAGTGCTTTCTGTCATTTCACATCAGCTCCTGTGTCTTTTTCCATGGAATTACTGAAGCCATAAAGTAATCACTTTTCTGATAGACTTGCTCTTCCCAAACTGTCCTCCTTAATGCACTAACAAACATTTTTACATTAATGTAAAACCCAAAAACATAAAAAGGTTTGACTGTGCAGTTTTGCTTTCTTTTTGGAGCATGACAAATTATACACCAAGTAGAAGTTGGTTAATTTACATTCCTGGGTTGATTTGTTAATTAAAGAAGCAATGTTGCGTTCTGTAGGAATCTGCTTTCTGCTGAAACTGAACTCTGATAAATGAACGGACATGACAGATAAGTAAATCATCATAATACACTGTAAGACACACGTTCTCATCCCCCAGCCTTCCCCTCTGAATTCTTTAACACTACGTACAAAGGGCAGATTTTAGCTATTGATTCCTGATGACAATCCTGATTTCATATTCTTATTTCACTGCATGGGTACATTAACAGCCTATATAGACACAAAAGCAGCTCCCTCATGTAGAATGAAAAAAGTATTGAGACCAAGTTCCGTCCTGACAGCCTAGAGGTAGAACTGTAACCCTGCAATGACTTATGCTTGCAAATAACCCTGATTAACTCCTGTCTCCTTCATGTTTTCTAAAACAACTATCTGCCCCAGATACCTCTCCATCTCTCTGTGCTTGTGTTCCTCATATTGCCTTTCATTCTTCCTTCTTTACACATCCCTCTTCCCCACACTATCTCCTGTTCCTCTCATGTCCTCTGGAATTCCTGCAAGCTTCACTCTTCTGCACGTCCTTTAATGACTTGGGGAACAGGAAGGTGCCATGTCTTCTTCCCAGCCAGCCAAATGAACACCTATAGCTCAGTAAGTCACTAGGACCAGAAGAACAGATATCTTCTGATATCAAGATGCAGTTTTTCCCTCAAGGGAGGCATTAATTCCCTGTACCTGTCACCTATTTAAACAAAAATATTTAGGAATTTAAACTTGTTTGTGAGACAGCTGCTTGTCTCAAATTCAGATTAAATTTATTACCTGGTTGAAAAATTATTGAAGAAGATGTAGTGGTGGAGAGATGAGCGGTGTGACTTATAAGCACCATTTCCTTAGGAACTCAGACTGTGATGATATGTCATCTCCACAAATATCTACCCTCAGGGATTTATTGAAAGTTATTTGCACTAAATGTTAAGAGCACACAAGTTGTTCACATTAACTAAACGGCAAGTAGTAGTTACTATCCACATTGAAGGTTTACTGACTTCACAATCAAACTATTCTGAAGCAAAAAAGACTACAAATGGTTAATAGGATGGCACTGATACACCTATTTAAAGCTGCAGTCACCAAATGATTGCACTAAAATAGCACGTCTCAGAGCAAATGGGGATTACAGCATTAGGCAGAATCACTGTGAAATTTAAAACATTTCAAAGGCAAGGAAGAAAAAAAAAATAAAGCTTACTTGCATTTACAGCTATTCCATAGGCAACCATCTTGTGAAATGCGATGCTTTTGTCAAGCTGTCTCCTCAGTGCTCCTCCACAGCACTTGGTGAAAAAGCAGACCTTGTTTTACATCATTCCTATTACTATTTACAGCTCACATTTTGGAAAGGAGAAGAGAGGAGTTCAGTACGTTTAAAAATTGTATGCTGAAGGAGTTCAGTGGAAGTTTTGGGCTAGCCTTGACTTTGGGGCTCAGGTAGCTGTTTTCAGCATAGTGACACTCCAGGTTTTCCTAAGCAATTCAGCCTATGCAAGGAGCTTAAAACCAGGTTTGATAAAACTCCACTACGTTTAACTGTGATTTGTGAGTGGTTTATCTGTGCTGGTGATTAACTAATCTGCCAAGTGTAAGGACACGAGGCTGGGCCATTTATGCTTTGCGATCTTGGATTTAGCTGCATGAACACAGCTGAATTGCTGGCAAAGCCAGCTTGCAATGAAAACATTTTCACTGTTTTCATGAAATGCACACCCCAGGAGGGTGAGGCTGTCTAGACCTCAGGTGGTTGCACGCTTATGTGTTCCTGAGCCATCTTCCCATTACTGTAAATGCTCAGTGGTGGTGTGCTCATGGCCTGCTGGGTGCCTCTGCGCAGAGCCAGCCTGGGGCTGGGGTGGGTGGCGATCAGCCAAAATTAACACACTCTGTTGGATCCTAGACAGCCCTCATGGACCTAATGCAGTCTCTGAAGGGTGTTGTGAGTATCTGGATTCCTCACTTGACTTGGCATAGTGCCATGCCAAAGAACCTGGAATTTATCCACGTTGTTGCCTAGCTAACAAATTTTCCAAAAATATGGAGCACCATGGAGTGCAATGCCAAGACACAGTAACTGCTCAGAGAGCCACTGGATCCAGCCCTGTGCTGACCAAGCTGGAGCCAGTCAGGTTGCTCCGTACTTATGCTCCTCCAAAGCAGAATATTGTCCAGAAGAGCAAAATATTGATTATCTGTGAGAAGAGTTCCAGTTCTCTGAGTTCTTACTCAGCACCTAAGTGGGCATGCATATGTTTTTTGTTCATTCACAAACTGATTCAGAAGTCCAACAAGACTTTTTTTCTTAAATGCTCAGTTCCTATAAAACAGTGTTGATTCCCAGCCTAAAGACTGCTTGAAATGTAACTCCAGCTCTGAAGAAATAAAAAGGCAGAACTGAAATAAGAACCAGTTTACAATAAAATACCTTAATGTTACGATTTCTAAATTCCTGCTGTTCTTGGAGGCATGAAGTGATCAGTGATTTTTTTTACCCAAATGTGGTATTGGAATTGCTCTGTCTGTAATAATTCACTGCAACTTGAAGCTATAGATAGTAGAGCTAAAGCCTTAAGTACTTCCTATGTATGATGCCAAGGTTAATGTAAATGCCTCTGAGCAGATGACCACTCCATTGCAAAACCACGTTTGCAAGAAAGGAAGACCTGAATGGTGGCCACTCAGGCAGAAGGGTTTAGACATGTTCCTTATTTTCTTTATGACACTTCTATCTATCTGTACAATTTCTCTCTCCAAATTTCACTCTGCATCTACAGAGAATACACATGATGGATTTGTATTTTCGCCATTTGGCCAAGTTGCATTATTATGTCCCTTTTTTGTAACTCCTCACTTTTCACTTCATGACACCATGCTATGTAGCAGCTGCCAAAATCAGTGTTGCATTTAAAGCACTGTGTTAAACAAGCCATTTGTTTCTCTTCAGTCATGAATACTGACAATTTAAATGGTAATAACTAGGCAATAGTGCACAGACTTCTCTATCAAAAATTAAAATTCCTTGGAAAATGTTTGATATGGATAATACTACTGAACTATGGAAATAAAAAAGGGAGGATAATATGGCTATTTGAGAAATGGTACTTACAATGCTTGCTCCTCTTAAGAATGAAATAAGGTTTCTACTGACTGGTAACAGGATTAGCATGCAGTTAAAATTAAGACACGTCGCAGAAGCTCTTGCCCAAGCCAGGGTTGACTGTATATACAACAGTATAAAGAAATTAAATTACAAGCTTGATACAGGAACAGCAAAAGGAAGAAAATCCTATATTAACATAATAGTTTTATATGGGAAAATTACTGTTGAAGCATCAAAAATAGTATTATGAAGGATGTAAATAATATCAGACTATGCATACTTTCTTCTTGTGGAGCCCTTTAACAATCAAACTTGTACTTACTCCCAGCATAATCCTTGTATAAATGTAAGCATCTTCATCTTCATACCAGTGGAAGGTATCAATAAATAAATAGAAATTCAGTCCCAGCCACACCAGCTACAAAGCAGACAGGCTGCAGATTAGTGACACTTACAGTATTTTTTAATTCATACAAAAGTGTTATGGTTATATTTTTAAAAGTATTTGAGAGTTACTTCAATATCAGGGTGCAAGGCAGCTCTTGAACACAGATGATAGAAATTACAAATGCCTGCTGGAATGAGGGTGTCTTCTAGCAAATGCAGGATTACAATCCTGTCCCCACATCCCCAATAAAGGATATAGATGACATTTACTGGGTGATGGCAAACTTGATCTTAAACACAGCATTTAGTCTGGTATCTAAAAAGTCAGTAAAAGCTAAAATTAAAGAATTCCATAAATGGATCAGTTAGGAGCTGAGGAAATTCCTTTCTCTGCCCCATATACACAATTCACCAAAGCCTCTAAAAATAATTCTGAATATAATTTCAATTACAATTGCAAACTCCTGTTCCCTTTATCTGAGGTACACAGACTTAAAAATAATTAAAAATAAACCAGTAAGACTTTAAATTGTTTTTAAGACTAGTTATAAAAAGGCTGCTGAATATTTTATAGCACATTTTACGTTAAGCTTGGGGGTATTACAGTAAGCAAACCATAAAATGTCTTTTAAAAAAGCTTAAAATATTTATATATATCCAATTAGATTTTTTTAATGCTGAAAATACTCACTAATAACAGCACTGAAAGTTTTTCGTTCAAAATCCAGCATCCCATCCTGAGTGCCTCTCCCTGTGCTAGCAGCAGCTGACTCTTGCCTTCCAGTGCAACCTGAGTTCTCTGTCCATTCCTCAGGCTTTTCTATTAACTCCTTTTGTCTTTAGATTTTAATAGGCACCTAGTGGGAGCAGGAGCTCTCTCTAGGAATTTTCTAATTAAGGACTGCCTGACAAGAACAGATCACTCAAGTGAAATGTCTCATAACCTGTGTAAATAAAATGCTGGTCATTGTCCAGTCCTTTCTCCCTCCAAAGTTATTTCTCAGCAAATGAGAGATGCTGTCATTAAATCGTCCTCTTGTACTAGCATTTATTTGGGTGGGTTTTTTTTCCTTCATCTTTGCAGTTTTAACGGAGTACAACATTTCTTCATGATTTGTCTTTTAACTTAGTAGTAAATGCTAGCATCCCTTATGTGTGTATAAGACAGGAGCATTGCTAGAAGATCTTATGAGTGGCAAAGTCACTCAGTCAGAAGTTGGGAACTGTCAGAATAAAGGGTGCCCCTCTAACAATGGTCTGGATTTCTTGTGAATATAGATTATGACAATGTTAAAATGCATTACAGTTTTTCATGCAGTTGGCTGCAGTCATAAAATAAGCAGTTACTTTCTATTTCTTCTATTCACATTGTTTGGTGTGAGGACACAAATTGTACTTCCTCCCCTCTCTGCTAGGAGAGAAGTAACAATTACTTTCCTCCTGGGCTTCTCTGTCAAGTCTCATGAACATTGGCTGCCTTCACCCATGACCTGTAAGGTGAGGAGAGGATGCTTGTATCAGAGGTCTGAGCACAGAGGGATTAGGAAAAAACATCCTTTTCTTGTGCACGTGGCTTAAGCAGCCTGGCAGGTGCTGTGGCTCTCCGTGTGCTCCAGACCCTGCTCCCACCTTTTGTCTGCAAAGTGACATTGCTTTGGCAGGACTTAAGGTACTCAGGAAATATAAGCCTCTTCCAAATACAATCCACAAACACTGTCCAGGGCTGGAGCTTACCCGTTTTTTTAAGGATTTGTTTTTACTTATAAAACCAGATGTTCCTGTTCCTCTCAGTTTGTCCTGAGGACTGTTCAGCCTGCTTCCTTCTCCTCAGAGGCTGACTCCTCTAAGGATCTGACAAGCCACCTGCAAAAATGAGTCAGCAGGATTCAGTACCTCTCAGCCAGATCAAAACCTTTTGACAGGCCAGTGTAACAGAGAATGCTGTTAGTCTGTTCAAGACTTTTCTTTAGTAGGTGGTTATTTGAGCAGACAGCACCATGATTATATTCAACGTCAGGAATTTTCTGATTTGCCTTTACTAGGAAGAACGATACTGACTTTTCTGCACTTCTCCAGTGGCAAATCCCTCTCCTTTGGCCTCCCTTACATTATGGAGCTGACAACAATTAGGGTAAGGAAGAGATTGCTTTGAAACAGGGTCCACTCCACTGCAGGAAGGTCCTCCTGGCCAGCCAGATCTTAGCTCCTCTTTTGCCCTGTCCTGGTGACCACTCTACATTTACTCTTGCCTACCCTTGCTGGAAGCTGTGCAAACTCTGCCTGTAGTAATTTTGTTCCTTCCATGTAAAACCATTTTCCTAGGGCCTTCCTGACTTGGTGGCAAAGGAGACCTTTATGTGGCAAAACAGCTTAAAATTTCTTGAAGTTGAAATGTTATTAAGCTCAGCTACTTTTTAAACCAGTGCTAACAACCATTAATATGAATTAGCAGAGCCATGGAAATGTGGTTGTGAATACTCTGGATACAAGCATTTACAAGGGATTTATTTTGAGCTTTATTTTTCTTGGATGGTAAAATGAAGCATTTTATTTATTAAGAAACTTTATGACAAGCCATGTGCAGTAATTGGCCACTGTCCATCATGTGACTTGATATAGGCTATTGCCACAACCACACTCTTTACAGTAGCTTTGGTAATGCAGGAGCTAAGAAGATAGTGAGTGTTGCTGTATTTTTCAGAGGTCAAAAGAAGAGGAAATAAGGGAGAAGGGAAGAAGAATGTGCAGAGGTTGAGGAGAAATACTGGTAAGGTCGGATGCCAATTTTAACTACTTAAAAAAAAGGGGGGGAGGAAGAAAAAACCCACTATCTGGATTAGCTGCACTTCAAAGGGAAATGCTACATTGCGATGTTCTGCTTTGAAGTTCAGCCGATCCAGACAGTAATTTTCTAAAATGAGTCAAAACTGGCATCTGAAATAGATTTTTTTTCAGAGTACAGCAGATTCATATGCTGGTTTAGGCTCCAAAATTTGTCTGGATCAGCAGCTGTACTTCAAAGCAGCACATCTCAGTACAGCATTTGACTTTGAAGTGCATGTGGTCCAGATGCCAGCCCTCTTAAAGGAGCCAATGAATCAACTGCACTTTATTTTTTGTCTGTTGAAACGGCTATGTTTTTTCTCATATATAACGGTAATGTGTGTGGTCTCCAGTATGGTATCTATCAATAAAAACATAAAGCTAGCACAAAAGCTCTTTATTGCTTCATTTTCTACAAGGGAAGTGATCATCATCATCATTTTGTTATACTGATTTTCAGTGATCTCAGCCAATTTCTAGCACAAACTATTCAGACAAGACTCAGGAAAGGACATTATTTTGGTTAAAGAACTAACTGTATTCCATTTTGTTATTATTTTATTATTATCATGAGCTTCAACTGTCCTCAAAAAAAAAGGATGTAGAATAAGGATTAAAAGGGATTTGTTCTGGCAGCTGGGGAAAAGGCAGTGATGGGCATGCTGCGTTCTCATGCAAGAGACAGGCAACTCTCTTATTAGCTTAAAAGGTCAGTTTTTGCATGGAAAGAGGTTTATGAGGTGCTGAATTCTTCCATGTAAGTATCTCAGCATTAATGTCAATGTTTATACAAATTACTTCTACAGATCTCAATTGCAGTTACTTCTATTCGACAGCAAGCTCTATCTGAGGTTGTTAGTAATTTTTTAAAGTACTTTCAACAGTGCTTACCCTTTACAAGACAAATTAGTTATTAGCATGAGACTGTATACATATCCCTATATATACTTCATTTTGCTAGGCTATCCTGATTTTACTATTAGATATGCATGCTTTGTTTCTCAAAGGCAAAATCACTTCATTTGACTCTGTACTCTCCCCTAGCTCTTTCATAGTTTTCCTGTGTGCTTGACTTTATGTCTCTTAGTAACCTGGATGAGCTCGATAAGCTTCACTTTTCTACGTATAAAAATGGATATAGGTAAAAAAGTGATCTAGAGGATCAGAGTGCTTTCATTTTGCAGGCCATCTGACAGCCATTTAATTGTTTATTATATCAGGGTGTACGCTTTGATTTAGACCATACAAAATGGTGGCACTGCTTGTTCCCTAATTTTTATATTATTTCTACATCATGTTTCCTGATAATGTTTAAGAAGTGAGAGGCAGATTTGCCTCTGTTGAATGGATGAAGAAGCTGCACAGTATTATTTGATAAACCATTCAATTTTTGTGGAGAGAGAAGCTGCTGAATCTGATTAGAGTGCAAACCTTCTCCTTTTTTTTCTCTTTTTTTTCTTTTAAAGACAATTCTGGAGGAACAGAGGCCAGCTTTTGATGTTCTTCAGTGCTCTGATTCTAGCTTTGCAGAAGAAAATGACTGAATTTCTATAAAGAGTAGCTGAGTGACTAGTAGCAGAAAAACAGCCATGTAATTTTTAGAGATTTTTTTATAGGTTTTTTTTTTATTTAACTACCTCATTAATGTTAATGGTTTGGTTTTTTTTTTTTATGAACTGTACTCACATTATGGATGGGGGAACTGTTTTGCAGTTTGAGAATATTCAAAAAATCCCTAAAGCTCTAAAAGACTAATGTAGTATTGTCCTTGCCAGTGCCAAAGATTCAAAAATCATCAGATTGTTCTAAAATTTATGAAATTAAAAAAAAGAATGAGCAGTTTGAGGGAGAGTGTTGACTGAGTACTGAGACTTCAAGGGCATCTGGCTTCTCATTTACAGCTTTTTTTCAGTAATAATATGTTTATTTTTTAATAAAATATTAAAAAATCTTGGCCCCCACACTGGGCTTGAACAACAACAACAACAACAACAACAAAATCATAGAATCATAGAAACATTTTGATTGGAAAAAACCTTTAAGATCATCAGGTCCAACTATTAACTCAGAACTGCCAAGTCACGCTAAATCATGTCCCTCAGCATCACATCTACCTGTCTTTTAAATACCTCCAGGAATGGAGACTCCACCACTTCCTTGGACAGTCTGTTCAAGTTCTTGACAACCATTTCAGTGAAGAAATTTTTCCTAATATCCAACCTACACCTCCCCTGGCACAACCTGAGACAGTTTCCTCTTATTCTGTCACTTGGTACTTGAGAGAAGAGACTGACTCCACCTCACTACAACCTCCTTTCAGGTAGTTGTAGGGTCTGATACGGTCTCCCCTCAGCCTCCTTATCTCCAGACTAAACAACCCCAGTTCCCTCAGCTGATCCTCAGAGGACTTGTTCTCTAGACCCTTCACCAGCTTTGTTGTCCTTCTCTGGACACTCCAGCACCTCAATGTCCTTGTTGTAGTGAGGGGTCCAAAACTGAACACAGTATTCGAGGTGAGGCCTCACCAGTGCCGAGTAAAGGGGAACAATCTCTTCTCTACTCCTGCTGGCCACACTATTTCTGGTACAAGCCAGGATGCTGTTGGCCTTCTTGGCCACCTGGGCACACTGCTGGCTCATTCTCAGCTGGCTGTCGACCAACACTCCCAGGTCCTTTTCCGTGGGGCAGCTTTCCAGCCACTCTTTCCCAAGCCTGTAGCATTGCAGGGGGTTGTTGTGACCCAAGTGCAGGACCCAGCGCTTGGTCTTGTTGAACCTTATACAATTGGCCTCAGCCCATTGATCTAGCCTGTCCAGATCCCTCTGTAGAACCTCCCTACCCTCAAGGAAATCAACACTTTTGCCTAACTCGGTGTTATCTGAAACCTTACTGAAGCTGCACTCAATCCCCTCATCCAGGTAATTGATAAAGATGTTAAAGAGAACAGGTCCCATCACTAAGCCCTGGGGAACACCACCTGTGACTGACTGCCAACTGGATTGAACTCCATTCACCACCACTCTTTGGGCCCAGCCATCCAGTTTTTTATCCAGCGAACTGTACACCCATTTGAGCTGTGAGCAACCAGTTTCTCCAGGAAAATGCTGTGGGAAACAGTGTCAAAGGCTTTACTAAAGTCTAGGTAGACAACATCCACAGCCTTTCGCTCATCCACTAAGGGCGTCATCTTGTCATAGCAGGAGATCAGGTTAGTCAAGCAGGACCTGGCTTTCATAAACCTGTGCTGACTGGACCTGATCACCTGGTTGTCCCGTACATGCTGTTTATCAAAACATTTGTGATGCAGCTGGCAGAATTAGCAATGGTGTAGCAAATATTGACAACATCCACAAACCCAGATATTGGTCACAAGGATGAAAATGGAGACAATGACTTCTATCTCTATCCAGAAAAGCAGAATAAAGTTTCAGAACCCCTTTAAAAAGAAGAAAAATCTTTTGTTTGAAGGTCCAGCTCCTCTTGAACTCCACAAGCCAGTGCAATAAAACAGTTCCTTTTCCTGTGTTAGCAGACCTGATACTGGTATCAGGGATATCTCAGCTGATGGGCACGGCAGGATCTGGAATTGCAGCATGTGCCAGTGATGCCTACAGGAGTCAAGAAATGGAGTTGAAAAAACAGTGAAATATGAAGGATCTGAGATCAAAATCAAAAGTCACTTTGGAGGCTAAAAGGGAGATGGTCAATGACCAGAGTGGGAACAACTGTTGTTTCTTCCTGAAGCGAGGCTCAGCACCCATTAGCAGAGGGCAACCCCAACTCTGACTCCCCAGCAGAAAGGTTTATTGATGAGAAACCTAACAGCTCTAGCTTGGGAGATAATCAGTTCCCAGACAAATGGTATTAATATTTGAATCCAAATCTTTTCTCTCTCAAGGGACTCCTTTATTATCATGCTCACACTATAATCAAAATATATTCAGGATCAATTTCAGATGATCAAAAGCTATTTGTTTTAGTAAGTGCCAAAATCTCTCAGGTCTTGACTGTGCATCTCTAGAAATAGAGTTTCCTACCTTCCTAATTATATGTGCAAAATGCTGGTTTTCCCACACGAGCTGTTTTTCAGTTTAATAAAACAAAACAGCCCCTCAAAGCAGCTGAAATCTTGTACAAATAGTTGTGTCCACAGATTACTCAGATGAATTTTCCTTTTAGTTGTTTTGTAGGTAGCAAGCCATGGAAAACAAGTTAAAGATGAGCTGAGAAATGGGAAGAACAATGAGCAGGAGGAAAAAAGGAATGACAGTAGCATCCATGATGTTTTCTCTGTGTTGCCAGACCTGAAAAATCCTGTAATAGAAATTTTTACATCTGGCCCTGTTTCATATGTTCCTAATACAGCACAAGTAATCTGCTCATCAGCTGGCCTCCCTCCAGCTCTTCATCTTCTGTACCAGGTGCCACAACTAAGTCCACTGACCTGCAATCCGTGACACCTTTCCAGGACTGTGCTCACAGCATACCCCTTATGGGAGCAGGCTCTGCCAGGCTGAGTATAACCCACGATAAGGGGGAAGCGAGGGCTGTGCCCTAGAAGGTAGGGTGACGGAGAGGAAAGATGGCTGCCACCTGGCTTTTCATCCCCCAGAGCCAGAGCATCACTGATACAACGGAGAAAGTATTATGAGAGACTCAGTATGGGTATAAAAGTGCTCAGGTTCCACATCAGCACACAACCAATTCTCCTACACTTCTGCACATACATAATACTCTCCATGCTCTCCAGGACTGACCGGATCAGGGATGGGACCTGGTGACAAAGGACATGGCAAAGCTGAGGTACTCAATCCCTTTTTCACCTTAGTCTTTACTGGTAAGAATGACCTTCAGTTATTCCAGGCCTTTGAGGCAAGCAGGAAATTTTGGAGCATGAAAGACATACCCTTGGTGAAGGAGGATCACATTAGGGAACTTTTAAACAAACTGGACATATACAAATGCATGGGACGTGATGGGACACACCTACTAGTGCTGCCCTGTCTGGTGTCACTGACAGGCCACTCTCAATCATCTTTGAAAGGTCATGGCAGTTGGGAGAGCCTGTCCTGAGGACTGGAAGAAAACAAGTGTCACTCCTGTCTTCAGAAAGGACAAGAAAGATGATCCAAGGAACCTGAAGTGGCCAGCCTCAGTTCAATCCCTAGGAATTTGGTGCACCAAATTTTCCTGGAAACCATTTTGAGACACCGGACAAAGGAGAAGGTGATCAGCCTGATAGCCTTCTATGATGAGATAATGGGTTTGGTGTTGTCCAGGTAGAGAAAATGAGCTGACAGGAATCCAGTAATTTCAACAAGGTGAAATGCTGAGTACTGTATCTGTGGAAGAATAAGCCCAGGCACCAGTACGAGCTGGTGGCTGACTGTTGGAGAACAGCTCTACAGAGAAGAACCTGGGAGTGATGGTAGACAACACGCTAACCATGAGCCAGCAATGCACCCTCATGGCAAAGAAGGTCAACAGCTTTCTGGGCTGCGTTAGGAAGGTGTGTTGCCACCAGGCCAAGGGAGGTGACCTTTCCCTTTGGCTCAGTGCTGGTGAGACACATCTGGACTCCTGGGTCCACTGCCAGGCTACCCAACGCGTGAAAGATATGTACTCACTGGAATGAGTCCAGTCAGGGCCACAAAGATGATTAAAGAACCGGAGCATCTTTCACAAGGGGACAAGCTGAGGAACTAATCAGCCTAGAAAAGAGCAGACTCAGGGGCATCTTATCAATGTGTATAAATACCTGATGGGAGGCTCCAAAGAAGATGGAGCCAGACTCTTCCCTTCTACGCTCCACAAGATCTAGCTGAATAGTAGTGCCCAGTGACTAGACCAGAGGCAATGGGCACAAACTGAAACACAGGAGGCTTTGTCTGAACATCAGGAAATACTTTCTTACTGTGAAGGTAACTGGCAGAGGTTGCCCAAAGAGGGTATGGAGCCTCCCTCCTTGGAGGTATTCAAAACCCATCTAGACATAGCCCTGAGCAGCCTGGTGTAGGTGACCCAACTCTGCGCAAGGAGGTTGGACTGGATGATCTCCAGTGGTCCTTTCCAACCTCAAACATTTTGTGATGTCTGTGATATCCACTTAGTTTACTAGAGCAAAGTGAATGGAGCATTTTGAAGTTTCTTACTCTAGACTATGAGCATACGTAATTTAGCTAAATTAATTTATCTTTTGTTAAAATTTTCATGAAGAAGTTGTTAGATTAGTCTGATTTTATTTCTAGTTCTTATTCATAACTTTGTGATTCCATTAGCAGTCCATTTTTATAAGGATGAAATGTTTTGGGGTGCTAGTTTGAATATTTTCAGTAGAATATTTTGTAGCAATTTTTGTTGATGCAGTATTAAGTTCTTTCACCGGATATCGCAAAAACAATGATAAAAAGGAAATGTAGGTATTTAAGCAACTTCATATACCCTTAAAATGAGTAGCAATGATATAAATAAAGACTTTCATTAAATTAATATAAGGACTTGTATATAGGTATGTTTTTAAGACTGTGTGCAGCAAATCATTTTTCCAAAAAACACATCACCATGCAAATTCCTCATTTGCATAGCAGTAAAATTACCAGTTGATAAAACTGTATGTTATCTGAATGGTTTTCAGTGAATGATTTCTCCTCATTTAGATTTTATATTCCGCCCCAAATTCATTCTGAGATTATTATTAAATCCTATTCCATATTAAATTAAAAACGAAATACAGTTTGCCCAGCATAGGAGCATTAAAAGGTCACCCCTACGTACTCCTTGGTGTCAGTAATCATATGCACATGCAAGAAGAGTAGCAATATGTACAACCTTTCCAGATGGCTGTTCACCACTGCGCTCAAGAACAGAGGTCAAGTGCTAAGAGTTCACCTAGTGGAAAGCATTTTCTAGCATGTTCAAAGTGGAAATTGTATTTTAAAGTAATTACAAGCCATCATTTTTAACACTGCAATATAGCAATATATAAAAGTATAAGCTATAAGAGTTCTGGACTCATTTCTCTGCCACTAAAATGTTATTTGCTTCCATTACCTTAAATTCAAATAAGCCAATGGCACTGTCTATAAAGTATCTCTCTGTTGTGAGGTGTAGGCAGTGGGGGAGAATAAAGATCAAATACACCAAGAAGAGGTGAAGAAACAATGAATAAAGACATTTAAACAATATTTTCATAGGCTAAGCAATAGTAGCCTTGTGAGCAAGGATTTCCAAGTGGTGCCTGAATCTACCTATTTCTCCTTTCAACACTTTCTCCCCATATCTTTAACCCATCCCCTGAACTTTTTCTAAAAGTCCTGTAAGTTTTATCAATTAAAAATAATCAGTCCCGTGTTAGACTTCTCCAACATCTCATGGCAATAGTGTGCACTCTTTTACTTAGAGTTTGTGACACTTTGGTTTGATATGCTGCGGACAAAGTGATGAAGTTTTAGGACATCAGATCCATCCCAAAGGGCCAAGTGGTTGCCCATGTTTAACACATCTCATGATTTGGTCCTTGCAGATGAAATGAATTTTTGATTGATTCCTTTCTAATAAGACCCTGATTCATTCTCATCTGTAGTGGAGTAGTTCACAATCAATGGAGATCTGTGGCTGAGCACAGAGGAGAAAGCAGCAGACCAGCTCATGCTCTTTTCTCACTTCTTCTCTCCTTTGGGCAAGGTGTGGGAACTTCCTTCTCTTCTCCCCACTCTATGCAGGCTGGTCTCCTACCACAGTACTTTCTTGAGAAAGCAACACAAGCAGCACAAGCAGCCCCCATCTCCTCCAGCCAGGCAATGACCAGCAGTGTCCCTGCTGACCCATCACCACCACAAGGACCTCCACATTGCCCCAGCCCTGTGGCCTCACCCCAGCCATGCCTGCTTTCACCAGGGCTCTGGGAAGTTGTCTCTCACATAATTTTGCTTTAAATTTGGATTAATATTGCAAGTGTTTCAGGGCTTTGAGCAGCCTGCAGTTTCTGTGGGGGTATAAATTTGTCTTATTGTAAGTATGAACACAAAGGTAACCGCAAGGACGTGGTGATTATAGTATTTAATGTATGCCTGTTTATATTGTAGTTACAACTTAAGCTAATTAATTCAATTGTGTTAAAAGTTTTCCCAATACAGTGCTTTAAAACAGAAGAGATTAAAGTTGGTTTATATTCAAATATTGCTCATTTCAGATCTCATAAAAGTTCTGACAACTGCCTATGGTTTGAGAATAGAGAAATTAAAAGACACTTAGGGACTATCAGTAAAATGCTATTAATTAAAAAGTTGAACCACATTTTTTAAATTTAGTTTTTAGAAATAAAACCTTGAGGAAAGCCTATTTACAAATCATGCTAATTTTTAAATTGTTTTAACAGAAAATCAGTTAAAATGTTCAGTTTAATTTACTTCAATAATAGAAAGTATTTGTATTATGTATTCTATTACATAATTATGTAGTGATATAATTTTATAATAATATAATTTTATTATATAATAATGTATTTTTCATTCAAAGAAATGCATTTGTTTTTTGGTAGCTCTTGCCATAAAGTACTGCATGAACATTTCTGTTTAGTCTTTTAATCAAACTCCATAAAATGAACGTAAGTTATTATAAAAAGGGAAATCAGAAGGGGAGATGAAGTAACTTGCCAAATAGTTGCAGCAACTATTAACAGGTTGTGTCTCATAAGCTCACAAGAACTCATAAGTTCACAAGACTTTTACTACTCTTTCTGTTGTACTGAAAAAAGCTGCAACATTCTTTATATATGAGAACATTAAAACTGCACATTAATTGTCATAGTAGTGGAGAAAATGATAATGTGTTATCACTAGATCCAGATGTTTTTACTGTGATTTGATAGATTGCGGGAAAGAATGGCAGCAAGAAACAAAAAGAAAGATCACAAAAGATTTATTGCTTAATTCATTATTTGTCTTCTAAAATCTTTTCCCCTCACATATTATTAATATTTGCTAAATAGGAAAATGCTGCCATATATTGTGAGACCTGCTCCACCATCCCTGTCCTGACATCACGGCTGATGATGGCTTTGGTGACTAGGACCTGCCTCTGGGGCAGGGTCCGCTGTGTAGGGAGCAGCTCTGTCCCCTGCCCAGCCTGGGAGAGGATGCTCCAGCCACACTTGCATGCTGGTTCATCCTGCATCTTTGGCCGTTTCAAACAAAATAGACTTTGAATGCCAGTCTATATATTTAAGAATAAAATTAAATGCACAGGATGAAGCTTTGTTTCCTGCCAAGCAGTGACTTCAGAAAGGCTCCTGGTTTTGAGCAGAGAACTGACTCATTCTGAATTCCTATTACCAACCAGTGGGTTGGCTGAGCGAGACAATGGCTATGTGGTTGTGGGAGACCTGAGTACGAGTAGGAATATGACAATCTCTATAGCATTGTTAAAATCAATATAAGAAAATGCATCCAGAGCCAGTAATTAAAAATTATGTTGAAAAATCAGTAATGATGGAGACGATAGCCACAAAGATCAGGGCTGAAGAAAGTGCCATCCTTTGAAAAACTTCTGCATACAGTCATTCTCAAATATTTTTCACTCTTGCCCAGGCAAAGTGTTCAAGAATCTCAGCTTTCAGCTGACAAATAAACTACATCCTAGACCTCGTTGTTGTGGTGACAGCCTTGAAAATATAAATCAAGTGTAGACTGATCTAGTGACACTTTCCAGACCTTAAAGACATCACAGGATGATTGCTGAGGAACATGAAGTGTCCTGCAGATATGAACGAACTATTAACTCAAACCTAAAAGTGACACCTTATGGTGCGTTGAAAGCTGAAATGGCGCAGACAGTATGAAATAAGTGTGATATCAGACACACTAGATAAATCATGATGTGTGCAACAGTGTGCACTGTTGTATTTAATAATAATAATAAAAGTAATCCTTAAAAGCAAATATTTGCTGCCATAAAATTTCCACTGCTGTTCCACAAAACATAAGAAATTTGCCTCAGATCATGCTTCCAAGATAGATCAATCAGGACTGTGGTGAGCGAGCAAATCTTCTTTCAAAGCTGGCCTAACTTTAGCAATGTCATAAAGAGTGGTAAGCTGTAGACTGACTTGTCAGAGAATGGGCGTATTTATTAAAACATGTGATTTATCCCTGAATTTAGGTGCTGCACTAGACTGGTGTCGATTGAATGAGATGGGGCAGAAGTGCCTGTAAAAGCAATGGTGAGGGTGACTAATTAAAGTTCTGAGAGAACAGATTTTGATTTACACTTTCCCATAATTTTCTTTTTCTTTAATGACTTCCCTCTGTCTCCTATACATGTAAATTACATTGTCTGAACATCCACTGAATGCCAATTTGTGCAATTTTTTTCTTCTTCCATTCTCTTTTATCCAATTTCTGCTCCTCAAAGCCATTAGAAAATTTGTTGATATTCAATTTTCCACCAGAGAATACTATTTCATCCAATTTATATTTCTCAAAATTATATTAAATTTGGGAATACCTGTTTACACTGGTGTTTTAAACTGAAATCATGTTAAAACAAAATCTTATATTTTTTTGAATTTTCCATTTTTATTTTTCTCTTTGAAAAGAAAATTAACAGGAATTGCCTTAAAATAGTCAAACCCAGCTGCTTATATTTTATGGAATCAAGGTAGTTTAACTGTCCTAAGCAGCTTTGGAGATGAGTATTTTTTAAATGGTTTCCTCACTCAATTTTGAATAGAAATCAACCACAATCTGAATTTTTCTTTGAATAGAACATTCTTTTTCTGAATAACAGTGTTTCTTATGCCCAAAGAATAAATGATCATTCAGTATGTTTGATAACTGTGACACACCTCACTGAAACCTACAGGGTGGCACTGATGGTCATATGCCTGATAAAGATTCTGTAATTGTGACTATGTGTTTGCTTATTACTTTTGACTTTTGTCCTACTAGTTTATGAATACTTTGGGCTTTTTATTTTTATGGGAAAAGTGCATGCAAGAAGTGAAAGTAAGAGGGTTTTGTGCCCAGTGTTGATTACTTTCCTACTGATATTCAACTAGCCTTAGAATTTCTGCCTAAAATTTTCTTTCTTTTGAAAAAATCTATAATTTTTCAAGTATTTATTAGATTCAATGTGAGTATATTTTAGCTGAATACATACTGAATTTACTATTGAATGAAGGTGTTTTATTACTACTGGAGATGGACTGAGGGTGAGATGTTTTGTACCTCATCTACTCTTTGTCCAAAGGACAGCAAAGGATGTGAATCTGACCTAATCAATGATCAGCTTGGGATAATGATTTAAGGAGCCTGTCTATACAGTTTAGGAATTAAGGCTGATATTAAGATTTTTTCAGCATGTTAACTTGAACATAAAGCCAGATTTTTGTCCTGGAAAGATACAGTTCACCCTGTATTTGTGGCCAACAGCCTGAGGGCTATTTGTCTGCATAGTCCAGACGTGAGTCAAAATGTCATAGTGAGAAGAGGAACTCAAGTTGTATGAATTTTCTTTAACCTCCTACTTACCCAGCACCTACTTGCTGGAGGAGGATGGAGTCACTACAGGGGAAGTGGGCTGTGCAGTGGCACAGGAAATGTGAATATGTAAAGGAGGGTCACATGCAGTTTAATGTTTAATTTTTTTTTTTTTTTTTAAAGCTCTTGCTCTCTGGACAGAGTGGATTGCCTTAGATTCAAGATTGCTTTGTATTTGGGCAAAAGAGTATGCAGCTAATAGGCTTAAAAACTGTTGTGCAGATGAATAGCCCTACCTGCACATCCACAGTGAGCTGGAAGTGCTTCACCATGTCTTAGGCAAAGCTGGGTGCATCTTGTTTGCTCCCTGCAATGGAAGAAGGTGCTTTTGCAGCCAGTCTAAAGAAAGATGCCTCAAAGTGACTGGACTGAAAAACAGAACCAAATTCAGTAATTTGAAAAATAGTTTCAAGGTGGCAGGATGTGTGTCTGTGTGCCTGTGTGTGAAATAAATTGGAGAACTTACTCTCCAACTTATGCAGGGAGAGTTTGACCCCTCTTTTGTGTGTGTTTGTTGAACTGCAGGTCTCTTCAAAGAGTGGGCAGACAAGCCATTAATTTCTTGCATGTATTCCTAAACATGAATGGCTAAATTGAGAAGGCTAAAATAGCCTCAGTGTCCCTGTTTTCCGGAAGTTTGGTTTTTAATGACTTGGCAGCTTTATCTTTCTGAGTAAAAAGTAATGATGCAAACAAATGTAATCCATTATGGCAATCCATGGTGCATCTGTATCTACCTCTAGCTTAATTTCCCTATTCCCTGCATGTTTATGGAGTGCTTGCTGGAGAGCTGAGGTGGAAACCAGGCAGCTCACAGGTTTGACAGAAGTAATAGGAAAGGACAAATTTGTATTACAGTGGAAGAGTGATTAAAACCAGCTAGGTGGTAGGAACAAGACAGGAGGGCAAAGTGTCTCTTGAGAGGAAACTTGAGGAAGGATCTCAACCAGCACTGCAGCATCTCCCGAGTGAGTAGGGGCAGTAAAACATGAACAGTGACTGGACTGTGTTGAAGCTCTTGAGGCTTAAAATAATTGGGTGATGGAGTAGCTGCTCTTCCTGACAGTAACCTGGTGACTAGATTACAGGGAGTGCTAAGCCAGAGGCTCTCACAGAGGCATATTTTCAATGTTAATAGCTAGAATTATGCACATATTTAATTAATGGAAACTATTTCCAAGGTTGACAGTGCATGCACCCTTTAATCTTTACTTCTGTGCCTTTCATAAACATATTGAGAAAAACTTGCCATAGCTTTTTTTTTCCCTTTCAGATTAAGGATGGCACTTGTAACTTACTTCTTAAAACTACTGTGTTCTCATGGGAAATTCTGAAAACATTTTATATAGAAATAATTCTGTTTCTAGAGCATATATGTTTTTTTATAACTTTTCCCTATTGATTATGAGAGATATTTGCATAAAAATACGCACATAGGAACTTATCAGCTGCTGCTGCTCTTTCCTGATTTGAAATCAAAATCCCAGTGGAACAAATGTACTCCTAAGCAATAGAAATTTTCATATGAGTATTTCTTTTTAAATTTTCATATGAGTATTTCTTTTTAAATAAAAACAAGCAGAGAAAAAACCTCCATGAAAATATTACTACTTTTGGAAAACAGTTTTTACTAATGGCTTCCACAAAGCTCTTAATACAATAAACATGGTTTTAAAGCTCTCTCCTAATTTAGTTGCAACTATTATAGTTTAATGCAAAAAAATTAATAGCCTTTCCCACATTAGTATTGTTGCAGTCTGTTCTGGAAAACTTGCTCTACTTGCCAAGATGCTCTTGAAATTAAATTTTTGTCCTACATCTAAAGCTGGTCAAAAGAGTCATTTTGCAAAACTACCCATGCTGGGTGGAAAAATGGAGCAATGTTTTATGAATATTTTCCTATGACCCATCTTAAGTAATCTGTAAAGGAAGGTCATTAAGTTCATGTACAATCATATTTTTTGAGTGGCCACAGGTCTTTCTAGTTATTTTACTTCTGTTTCTTTAATGATAATTAGCATAATAGGAGACTTCTAAGTAGCCAAGGTATATTCAAATCCTTTTTCCTTGTCTCCTGTTACAAGTATTCCGTGGTTTTTTTCTTATCCTAAACAGCGTGATTCTTATTCATGGCTCTAGACACATAAGGAAAAAAAAAATCCAGAAAATATTCCATCTTGAAGATATCTAACACTTTAAGAAGAGGGTTAGAAAATATATTACTCCTTGCTTCATGTAACCTTCCTGACTTTGTACTGGCAAGGATTCTGTTCACTGACACATTCAGTGATGACTATTTTAAGAGCTGTTCCTTCTCTTCTCCACCCAAGCTCCTGTGTGATTTCTCTGCCAGTCCACCCTCAGGGCTCCTTTAGGGGCAGCCCGCAGGCACAATTAGAGGACAAAATGTAAACGTTGCCTTCTGACAGTGTGCGTGATTGGGGAATTAACACTGGTTTGGTGTAAGTTCTCCAGTGAACTTCCATTGATTAGAAATGAAAGCTGAATCAATATAACACTCCCTAAATACCACGGACATGGTGAAGTTCTGATATTAGCAGAAATTTCAGGTGTCTTTGGGAAATTTTAAAGACTAGAGCACACCACAAAACAAGTAATATAGCCTAAGAAAGGTCTTTTACAAAAAAAAAAAAAAAAAAAAAAAGGCGCAAAAGGAATGGTAATGACAAGTGAGTCCTCTTCGAGTTTATTTCTAGGCTCCAGAAATCTGAAGAGCAATTGGAAATCATTTATCTGCATAATGTCAGGTGGCATCTTGAACAGCTTAGCAGAGTGATACAGACAGGGAATGACAGCATTTTGATCTGTCTAAATTTTTTACTTAAAAACCCCCCAATGTTTGTGTTATTTACTGGGTTTTGGTCTATTACATTAAGTTGAAAAGAGTAAGTTTATCTTCGTTTGTTTCTTTTAGAGTATGACCATCCAAGAGGTCTCTTGTGAAGGTAGAAGATGACACCCTAAATTCAACAAGCTTAAGGTAGAGGTGCATAGCTGGGGGCTTATCCTCTAATTATCTTTGAAAGTAGTCTCCAGCAAAGAAAGAAAACCAGGTGTGTTGTCCTAGTAAGGGACAGCCACTCTGGAGTGCATCTCTGCCAATAGAATCTGCACCAGAACCATTTCTTGTGTTTGCTGTGGAGTGGTGGCATTCATATTCAGCTCCTCCTTGCTTTGGAAGGACTGATCATGACATTACTCTACGTCCAATTGTTTGATGTGGAGGGTAAAAAGTAAAGAAAGTTAAAAGGAAAGAAAATCTGTACAAACTTCATCCAGAACCACAGACCAAGGGGGATGATGATTCCTCAGCTATGCTGTAGCTGATGAAACCAAACTACGTCAGCTCCTTGAACTGCTAAAAATGTCTGTTGTGCCGCTCATTTCCTTCCTAAATGTCTCTCTCTCTGAAGGAGATCATAGCCCATGGATTCTTCTGGGGCCCAGCTCATAACGGCAACTAGGGGTGAAATTATTTCCTTGCAAGGAAGCATCTGTATGCTGGAAGATGGAAAGGTATCAAAGTTTTTCTCTAATTAGTATGCTGATGTAACTTTAAAAAGGCTGTTTTAAGACTACTAACTTAACTTTTCTATTTTATAAGAAAAAAATTATAGAACTTGTAACACTTGAGAACAATACTGGAACTCTTATTTTCAATGTATTCAAATAGGAACATTGATTCTTTTTGTTCCATTTACTATCAAATTATCCAGAAGGCTTTTATATGATTACTAATTATACCTAAAACAAAGTGTAATTACATTTTGTAATTAGATATAGTGATAATAAAAACTTAATTTGTTGAATTTCTCTAAAAGGACAATATGTAATCTTTTTCTATTCAAGTGAGTAATAATGGGCATCTCTATCTCATTCTTTAGTTTAAGGCCAGTTGACAGTATCTATAGGTATTATATGAGCTCATATATTATTTTTATCAGAACAGAACCTCAATATGGTATGTTTGGTGAATTAGTAAATGAAATAATTTAATCCAATTTTCCAAGATTCTACAAAGTGAAAGTAGAATATGTAGTCTTCAATACGATACAAATATCTGGTACTCCTGAGGTGCTTTTTGTACTCTGTGGCAGCTACAAACAAGTCAAACCTGGAATACCGGTATTGTGCAAGACATCTTATGTAATTTCTTGGTACTCCACACAACAGTCCACTACATCTGAGAAGTAAGGTGTCCATAAGAGGTCTCTTCCTCTCGATTCTTTTTTTCACAGCTCTGGAGTTGGTCATACACTAGGCGCAAGACGCACTTTGCCTGAGTTTAATCATCTAAAGTGATTTTTAGTATCTGTAAGTGCCTAATACAAATTCAAAAGTTTAGAAACGCTAGTATGTTTCTACCTCTTCATGAAACGAATATGTAATTCTGTGGTGGCTAAAGTCAGATGGGAAAGAATGTACCTATAGTTTTTGCTGCTATACATGTAACTAAGAGTCTTTTACTCGGTGATATAACCTGATTTTGTAAAAAATTGAAGGATCACTTAGTCTTTGCACAAAGTAAGTTCTCTAATGAATTAACGGTATACAATGTGCAAAGTCAAACTACAAATACACACTACTGACTTTGCTGATTTCTGGTATGATTTGCACAGTTTAGCACTCCACTTCCCAATCACAGTGCTTTATTTAGTTTGGATACTGAATTACTCAAAACTTACTTCATTATGATAGCTTCAAATGTGGGGACTTTTGAAATAAAAGAACAGGATACATTTTAATTCACAATTTAACTTCATTATGAGGTGGTTAGGGCAAGATTTTTAGTTAATGATGATCCAAATACATGAATTAAATTATTAGCTTAAAACTGCAAGTCTAGTTAATGAATTTTCACATATAGAAAAAGTAGTTACTTGAAGCTGGAGTTAGGAAGTTATTTTTATCAGTATAAAAGATCATAAACTCATCTCGCAACCTTTCAACAGTTTAATTGTGTAGGTGGGCCTTCAAGACACACTCTGCATTGACATGTGTAATATTGTGTGACTATCACCATGATTTATATACCTAGCTAGTAGTTCTGCTAGCTACTCAGTATAAACATTGAATTTAAAAGCATGCCTCTATAGATAGTGATTGAAATTCTGTTAACTTTATCATTGCCTTAAGCACAGCAAAGTTATCACCCAGTGGTTTTCAACTTGCCATGACAGTATCTGGGCTTTAACAGAAAACGGAATTACATAAAGCTGGTGAAGAAATTGCAGACAAACCAGCAACTATTTCCCTATCCATTATAAAAAAATGGCAATAAATAAAAGGCGAAATGTAAGAAGCAACATTTTTAAGGCTCTGAATTGTAAATTCTTTCAAGAAAATAGGCAACCTTAGTAAGATTGAAAGGTACTTGAGAGCATCTCTTGAAAAATGATAGTTAAGTAATTCAATTGCATTCTGTTTCACAGAATAAACCTCGTGGATAAGGCTATGCCTGCGTTCTTTCTGCTCTATACTGTGTGTCACATGTTATGGTTTGGTTTTGGCATTTCTGGCATTCCAAAAGGTAATATATCGTTGGATTAAAAGATGTCCCCCTGAGATAAAAAGAAAAATATTAGTGAAGAAACCTGAAATAATAAAACAAACATCTAGCTATAACACTGCCTTTAATGCAGTATGCAGACTTTGACTGTACCACTACTGGCCTTATTCCTAAATAGTTTTGTGTTTAGTATGCTCTTTGTGTTTAATATTAATATTGTGATGGTCCTATAAACATCTAACTAGCTGTAAATCAATTAGGATAATATTAAAATATTTAGTTTTAAATTAATTCTATGTGCTCTATTTGGCTAAACGTGCATACTTGCTATCTTGATGTCATCTTACCTGAACTGAACTGTGGGAACTTGACAGAATTTGTCCAGGCAGGCTTCCTTTTCCCCTCAATGTATAGAAATGTGATAACTGCAAATGCTTTCTAGCAGCAGAAGAACCTTCCTCCTCTGTCTGGGAATTAGCTGCATTGTGTGGTGCTTGAAAAATGCTCCAGGAGCTGACTGTGCTGTCTTGGAAGTTTGGGGATGCTCAAGTAAGGTTCAGAGATGTTTTCCATCTTGTGGAGGGAAAAGACAAGGAAGCAGAAGGAGTTAGGACCATTGTTGTCAAAATGTTTACCAATTTGAGAAGGAAATCTTTTCAGACTGGGGCTTTGTTGTAAAGTGGGGGGTTGAACTAGATGACCTATAAAGGTTCCTTCCAACCCAAACTATTCTATGATTCTATGAAACTGGGCTCCTCAGCCTTAGGCTGTGAGTCAGATACCACGATATAGTTGAAATCTAGAAATAAATGTTTTATGTGGGAGCCTCCGAGATCTTTTCCCTCATGAAAATGAACCCATTAAAATGAAAACTACATACTGGTGGAAGAAGATACAAAATATGGTAAGGTATCTCCTTCGCTTTTCATCATCCTCGCTGCCTTTAATTGTTCACTCGAAGTGACATCAGCGCTTTTGAGAAATTATTAATAATGACAGACTCTGTTGTGCTCAATATGATGTCAGAAAAGGAATACAAACATACAACAGTTTGCAGACAGCCTCATTGACTGGTAAAACTACTCAGAGTTTCTCAGAAATTACTAAGAACTATTTCAGTTTCCTTGAAAGCTGCAGATCAGGAGAGTAAAGGTACCCAGCACCATTCAGCAAAGTTTGTGCTTCCCCTGAGTCGTAGTGTGTAGACTGATGGAGGCAGCAGCCTGTTACAGCATGCCCAAAGGAGAAGGAGTCTGGGGGGTGTGTCTTTCCACGAACTGGAAAGGTTGACTTTTGCTATAATAAATTGCCCCTAGGAATAAGCCTGTGCGAAGTGGAATTAAATGGTTAATTTTACTGATAATGCATCTGTTATAAATTTTAAGTCTATTTGTTTAAAGGGCAACTGATGACAGAAGCACATGTCTGGCTTGCACCACATGCTTCAAATTAAGATTAAGATCAGTGCCAAATAAAATGAGAAGTGATTTTGAATTTCTGTATCACTGTTACCTAGAAAAGAAGAGACTGTGGTATATGCTGTTTAATTTTGGTGGCAAGGAGGACTTTTGTGAATAAACTTGAGACTTCTTGCTGATGAAAAAAATTTGTGTTTAGGGATCCATCTTTATACATGCAGTCATTTAGAAATAAACATTTTACCTCTCAGGTGTCTTGAGAACAAAAGATCCTCGCAGACTCCTCAAATTATGACTGAGAATCTTGCAGAGATTTAGGGAGAGCTTTATTCTGGCTTCCTGCTTACTTTTTTTCAAGTACTTCTGGACAGGAATTACAACAGATGAGCAGGCATTAAAAATAATCCAGAATATGTGTAAATCAAGTCACAGCCTCTGCCTCCTCCCGCTCTAACTTCAACTCCATTACAGAACATGCATATAAACCTCCCTCATGTAGGAATAGATTTGTTAGTTCCACTAATATCTGAGAAAGAGTGGCCGCTGCTTCCTCCTTCTCAGCCATTCTCTCTCCTTAAAAAAAAAAAAAGGGGGGTGGGTGGGGACGGAACAGGGACTGAATACATATATTTCTTACTGATGACTTATATACATTTCACTACTTAAATGACTCATCTTGGCTTCCACGTGGTGATTTCTGCTTCAGTAATGCCCATTCTGCATCCCATAGATTCATACATACCAGCAACTGCATATACAGTTTCTTGTTAATAACGACTCATTTGCTTAAACTGAGGTAACTGTGTATCTTTAACTCACACTTTGGCTGATTTGTGAAAATGTCACCATTTCTTTATAGTCTAAATGGTGCCATTTTCTTTGCTAGGATTTAAAGTCAATATGAACAAATTACATATAATGCCTTATAAACTAATTCAATCTGTAAAATAATTATAAATTCCATTTGCAAAATTTTCACATTCACAGAACAGATTTCAGACCATATGTCTGTTGGTGATGCAACTGAGAATTCTTCCTTAGTTCTTAGACAAGGTATGTTTAAAATTACTGTGTCATATGGCTTTGTAGTTTAGGTGTTTCCAGAAGAACATTGTCATGCCATCATTTTAGATGCTTTCAGTCATAGATCAAATTCATTTACTGACCATACATTCACAGCAAGATATTTAGGTGCAAGAATTGCAAGCTGGAATCCTACATTTCTGTAAATATTCTGTGTGGAAAGATGTGCAAAAAAAGACAAATAACTTCTATGAAAAAATCTTGCTGCTGCTAAATGAGGATTGCACAGGGAAGAGTCAGAGGGATATTGGAATCAGCCCCAGGAAACAAACCACTGAAGTGTTTGAGCAGCAGTAATTTAACTCCATTTTGTTGCTCCAACTGGGAAAATAATTCAAGTACCTAAATAATGTAGTAATGAGCTATATAAGCGTACAAATAAGGATGAAATCTTTTGGTTTACTAAACTCTAGATTTCTACTAGAGTCTTTAAGGGTCTTTGAGGAAAGTAGCACTCTTGAGAAGTCTTTGGAATAATAAAATGTATTTTCTTACAGTGGAGAGCTGTTCAGATTTCACTGAAACCTACTGCTAAATGCCTTGCATGTTGCTTTTGTTGGGGAAGAGGAAATGCGTCTTTCCCATTGTTTCCACTTTCCCTGTGTTTCATGGAAGATGAGGTACAATAGTGAACTTTTCTGCTCCAAAATAGCCTTAGATTTTCAGAGCTCCTTCATTTATCCAGTCCTAATTCTATTGCAAAAAAAGGAAGTAATATTTGAGACCTTGGAGATAGTTCTATGCTTGCAACAAAGTTTTGCACATCTGTCTATGGGGACACTACATTGTTAGGACTTGTGCTATGCAAATTTTGGCCAACTTGGATGAGAGTTTCTAAGACCTTAGTTTTCCTGGCAGTCAGAAGAAATCTGATTCTGATTGGTAGCGGTTTGAAATTCCTTCTTCTAAATGTGCTAGTGATGCTGTCAATTTTATCAAATGCAGATCACATCCTAGGAGTTAAATTATTAGCCATCATCTTTTGGCATTTAATTTTATATATTCTTGTGTGCAGTACACTGTAAAATGTTTAATGTGAAAACAAATTTCCGTGTTGATCCAATGGAAAAGTAAAAGATTAAACTGGTGCATGTTTCCAATTTTTGACATTTTTCTATAATCCTATTTATCTAATATTTCCTTCACAATTGTTTCTAAACACAGGTATTTGGAATGCCATAAAAACTGTTTATCATCAGCTCACTAAGAAAAGTAAAAGATTACTTTTATATTTTTCCTGTTAATTATTAGCAATTCATAGTCATTTTACTAGCATGCCTTTTAACTTAAATAGTACAGCTATTACTGGGTAAGTGTACTCAAAATAACCACATTTGAAAACTGGTAATTTCTTTGCACTTAATAACTGCTTTGCTTGATCACTGAAGAGGAGCTAGAAGTAAAATGTTCTAAGCTCTATTTATAGTTACATCTTCATAACTTTTTTATTTATTTATTCGCTAAATATTTTTCCTAGTAGTTTCTGAAGTATGGCATTTTGTCTGAGTGTTCAGTTAAGGGCACTGTGTGTTCTGGTGCTAATCAATCCCAAGAAGTTCCTCGTACTTCAGAGTGAGGTAAATTCATGCATGTAGCTGGAAAAATCTAAAAGTAATATTTCACCTTTGCTAGTGAGCTGATGATAGCTAGGTTTTTTAGTCTATCTACCTAAAATGTATGCATAAGTCTATTGATTACTTTTGCTATTTATTTTATTTTGAAAATTTGTTGTGACATCTCTACATAGGACATGATAGATATGCTAGAAAATTATTTCTCCCCTTTGTATAAAAATAGATTGATTGTCCTAATTTTCTCTGTTGCACAGGAAATTTATATTAGAACAGAACATTGGTTAAAAGTGGATTTATTTGGTTATGTATGACTGTCTATCAAGCAATCATGTCTATTCCCTACTGGAAATTCGTACTTTAATAAGGAAACACTGAGACTTCAATAACTTCAGGTCTTCTGCATACACTAAAAGTCTCTATGTATCACTTGCTCAAAGAGAGGCAAAATGCCTCTAGTCACTTGTGCTGAATAGATCTAGCGTTGGCTTCCCTGCAACCACTTTCCACTGCTGACTTATGAGGGCTCAGTGACAAATTTGGGCTTGGGAAACCCATCCTGCAGGGTTCCTCTTTCATTCCTTCCCTAAGAGATGGAATTTTATACTCAAGAGTCTCCTTTTTTTGCATGGAGCAGTAATACGCAATAGTGGACAGGCACATTTGAATAGTCACTCTCTTTTGAGGACTGTTGTGAAGGTCAAATATTAAGAGTTAGAGTTTTTATATATAAGCTGGGTGGCAATTCAACAGACAGACATATTTAGCAATCTAGAGCAACCAGCTATTCTACTAAAAAGGGAGGATTTAAACAAACATTATCTAAGAATAGTTTCATCCCTCAGATAGAAACATTCTGTCATGCAGGTGCTCATCCAAAGGTTAGCAGACACTCAGATCAGTACCAGAGGAAGCCTGAGAAGTAAAAACATATCAAGATCCCAGACACCCACCTAATACCGTGTTGGTTTTGCTGTATAACTTGTTCAAGCATGTTTACAACCTCTCTGAGGCAGAGAAGGTCCCCCAAAGGTTGGAACAAGCATGATGTCCCACTCCCCCCTCCTCCGCCCCCGACTTTGTTTAAGAAATGGTTTGGGTTCTCTAGTCAAAAAATATTTGCCACTAACAACCCCTTATTGAAAGCATTTTTCATGTTTACAGAGTTCCCAAAATCTCATGTTGTTACATTTAAATCTGCAATATTTATCTGTACTATTTTTGCACCTTGTGTTACAACATCGCTGATGTGCAGGATGTATGCAGGCATAGTGTAGATTTGTATTCTCCCACTTGGTACAGCTGCATTCAGTACGCAGTGGAGGGTGGAGGATGAAGATATCCCTTTCCTGCTGTGTCCACAACCCTGAAACAAGCCATCGCTACATTGCTTCATCCAGCTGCGGAGCTTCCTCCTGGAAACGTCCACTGCAGGGGGCTGTGGAAGGAGCCCTTGCAGTCTCTAGCTACAACTGGCTGCTTTCTGCTTTCTGTATGAGCAGGGCAGGCAGCTATAAGAAGTGCCAGAAAAAGTTCAGTGGAGCCCAATTTCTGATCCATAAATTAAAAACGCTTAATATGAACTGGTCCCCTCATGTTGTTTGCAGAATCAGTTTGTTTGCAGAATCTCTTCTAGTTTCAGCCATCCTCAGAAATAAAAAGCCTTTGTGTTCTAATAGGCAGCCTTCAACTCTGAAAGTGTCCTGAATACCTATTTCACAGGAAATATAAAATCAAGGAGCTTAATTCATCTTAGAGTGGTATATTTGATGAAGCTTAATTCAAACTTGCTATAAACTAGGAAAAAGAAGGGTTAAGTCAGTGTACTGTTAGTGCAACAACAGAGAATCTGGGCTGTTCTACCTAGCATTTTATAGCTGGGAAATAATATTTTCTGTGGAAATCATAACTAACTAGCTCTTCTTTTTTTAACCTTAGGACTTTGCATAAATTGATACCGAATATCTCCTTGCACTTCTTGTATTAAAATCCATATCCAAGATGTGCTAAACTCCAAAACCTCAGCATTCAAGTTGCGATTGCTAACCCTGTTAAGTTCACATTAACTAAGATTAATGATTGACAGTGTACAATTAATTTGTTAATTACTATGTTTATATTCTTATCTACATTTCAAAGCATGGTCATTCCTTTCTGTTGACTGAAATTATTAATTTATATAGAATTACAATCATAAGAAAATCGGAGGTATTTAGGGATATAAGTCTGAAATAAATTAAATTTACAGCAGTGTTCTAAAATGAGTTTTAAAACCTGATATTGAAATCAATAAAAGCCAGGATATTTTAAGTAGAACTAGAAGTGTTTACTGCTAGATCAATTTATTTGGGCATTAATAATTGTAGATCAGAGGCTGTATATCATCTTACTCCAAAATAGCTGACAAGTCAAAAATAAGTGTATATGTGTTTTTCTAGTTTTCTTCCATGATGAATTTTTACTTTTTGCAGTATTTCTAAGAAGATTTCTTCAGCATTCAAAAGCCTTAGTTTTACAGTTTAAAAAAACATCTATCTTCCGGATTTATAAACAGTATGTGTGTGTACTTATGTATATTTTGGCTTGCAGGAAAAATAGAGGTGACTTCAAGAACGAACATTAAGTTCCAGGAAGCAACAAGAGTCTTTCAGAGAAAATTCTTATCAAAACAGATTTTTCTGGTTTATACTTTCTCAAATTGTAGTCTTGTATGGTTTTAAAATATTGATTATATTAACTCTCATTTAAGCTGCACTAACAGTTGAAATTTTTTACTATCACTAAGATATCACTCAGCTTTTGTTTCAAGTGTCAATGACAATTCGGTTAACATTTCAAAAAATGTATAACATGTTCCTCTATAAAATGAGATAGTAGTGAGTCAGAGAATATAAATCTGTAAGTTTCTATACATTTTAACATAGTACCGTGAATTATTCAGTATTCTAATTACTCTTTAATATCTTCTTTATCTTGCCTCTTATGTATAAGAAGTGCCTTTCAGAACTAAAACAGTGCCTTCTCCTGCTTGGCTTTCAGAAACAGGTTCTGCAATACTTTGAAAGCAAACATGAAAGGAATGAAAAATTGGTGGGAGAATATCTGCACTGGCTTAGCTATTGAAGGCACTGTTTACTTTGAACCGGAGTATTTTTAAGTTTAGAATTAGTGGGACTGTCTGCCAACAAAATGCTTTGTACAGAAAAGCACTAACAGGACAGATCAAATGTTTAAGTGCATTTGTATTTTGAATACTGTAAGCTTCCATTATTTCATGACTCAATGTATTGGTCTATATCAGATGAGCTAAAAGGGCAAGAATGCTTTAATTTCCTTACTGTTTTGCACTCTTTTATTAGAATTTAATTTGCATTGTGGTGAAAACGACTCTTCCTAGCTTACTGTTCCTAATAACTGTTATATATTTTAATGTCATTGTAATAAAAAAAAGTTTATTACCAGCAGAAAACTACTTGAACATCTCCTATCTTTGCTGTAGTTTTCTTCCATGTAACTTATATTTCATACAGAGAATGGTGCTAAGAGGGAGATACCTCTGAAAATGTAAAGCATTCAGAAATTAGCAAGTACAAGTTTAGCCATGTAGTCATCTTCCAAATGCTTTTTTATCTGCCTTCTGATAGCCATCACATATGCAGTCTGTGATAGAACCACGTGTACATCCAGCTTTCCTGGGCTTTCATCCTGTACTGTAACAGAAGGTGCTTTTTTCCCTACTATAAAACATTCTTCCTTTAATCACAGTATATTCTGCGCACTTAATGAGGTAGGGGTAAGTTATCATGTCATTAAAGACTGTATCATGATATATAATAAATGGGAGCTGATTTAAGAGTGCATCACCTTTGATGTGCTTGAATTTGCAACTATAATTTTCTTCTTTTTGTATGTTATTTACAGTGATTATAAAACCAAATTCTTTTATATTCCACTGTATTAAAACTGCATAGATCACTACCTAATTTACTCAGGCCATCTTCTTTCACAGCTCTTCAGAGCCTTTGGAATTTCATAGGTCTCTGATTAACTCCACATAGCTTCTTATAGATACCCCAAAAATCAGTCCTGCCACTTGATTAGTATCCCCTTAATGAATTTTACCTCCGTGCTCAAAAGCTCAGAAATTTTACAGCTCATCAAGTAAATAATAGTTATAAACAAGAGAGAGTTGCACTTTTCTCTTTAGTGTTAAGTAATTATTTTATTCATTAATCTGTATTTACCTTGCTGCCTCTCTCCTAGCGCCAGGGAGGCAGCATCCCATAACTGAGAACATGGCAAAGTACTAATACTAGTGCAACACCCAAATATATTTGGGGGACAATACAGTAATACAGAGAGACAGTTGAGAAAAAACAGGTCTTGAAATTTCCACTGTCCAGGCATACACGCTTATGGGGAACATCTGTCTAGATATACCTTCAGCACATTTTTGATAGCTCGGTGTTAGACTTTTTAAAATATAATGATTTCTGAGGTAGCAAGCCAAGATAAACAATGGCACCAAGGCAATACCGACTCGCCCGTAATGTTTGAGTCAACAGCATCAATTCCTTAGTGGCCCTAAGGGAAAAAGAAGCTTAAATAGAATCATGAACAGATTTTGGCACTGGTAGAAGCATGCTTTTCTGTCGGGAGGTCCCTTTCCAAAGAGTGCCTTGAAGATACTATGTAGACAGGGAACTAGTTTGATGCAGAAAGGGCACACAAACAGGCATGGAGGGCAGCTACATCCTACTCTAACCTTCAGAGAAAACCAGCTTAAAGTTAGGTCTGCCATACTTGTGTTGAAACTTGACCATCATGCATAAGGATTGCTTTTTGAAAACATTTGCTTTATAGTTACTGCTTTAAAAAAGTTAACTCAAAAAATTAATGGATGGAGGGGAATGAAAAGGAGGAAAGGAGAATTTGTTTAATAGGTAGAATTGATTCTACAATGTTCTCATATAAATTATTATTTCTGTCTTTCATTGCCAAATATGTGCAGAACAAGAAATGGCCAGTGAGGTCTCTTCCTCATCACCCCAGTCATAAGACTTCAAGAAGCAGCTTTCCCAGACAACTGAAAAACAGTTTCAGGATTAAGAGGGGAGAAAAAGCTGAGTCCAGGGATCAGAAAGACTTCTAGCAACAAGTTTGAATTTAGAATAGTGAATTATCCAGACCCCAAACAGTTGAATCAAGTCGTGCACATGGAGGTACACAGAAAATTAGTGTTAGTAAAATAACAGCAACTATTCAAAACCTTGCATTTCATATATCTAATCAATACGTTTCTTATAAATGAAAACCAGTTATTAAAACAGGTTGTCATACTTTGACCACCTCCATTTAGCTCTTTTTTTTTAAATGAGCTCTTTTAGACCATTGTGTAGCTTTACATTGTTCTTATCTCTAAAACAACATCAATAAACAATGCTCAAAATATACCCCAATCACTTTTATTTTATTTTATCCTGTCTTCCACTTTCAAACTGACGTATTATTTCCAGAAAGAACCTGTCTTCCAGTTTGTCCACAGTATAGCTTTGATGCCATAGTTACAGTAATTGTTTTATTTGTGAATCTATGTTGTCAAAAAAAAAAAAAAAAAAAAAAGACCACCCATGCATTCTTGTCTACATTTGACCTATTGATCTGGGTATTAGAGGCATAGTGACAATTTATTACTTTTTTTGGCATTGAGTTCTCTATTAAAAATGGACAGTGCACTCCACATGTTATTTTGGGCAGGAGCTTAATACGAATTCTCCACTCAAAGAACTTCATTCCCATATTAGTGGAAAACAGCTATATCAAGCAAAGCTGTCTAAAGAGGCATGCTCCTCAGAGGCAGCTTCATGGTCTTTCTTTCCTGTGCTTTGTCAGGCTCAGCTGTAGTCTGTCCGTCTCCAGAAGTAACTCTGCCAGTGAAATCATAATTTTCCCAATGCTTGACATACCCACCTGTACCTGTGCCAGCTGCCTATATTGCCTGACAGAGATCAGTGACTACAGACACCTTTCCTTTTCCTCCCTGCAGAAGAAGAGTGTCCTGGAGGAGCCACCTACCTTCCCTCATCCTCCTGCATGTGGGCACGGAGATCAGGTGAAAAAGCTCAGGAGAAGTTGCCTAAGTTCTCCAGGCTGAATTGCCTGGTAAGTTTTAGGACACAGTAAACTGAGCTGGTGCTTTGAAGATGTCTCTTCAGTATTGTAACAGAAGCAACTCCTCTGGAATGGACTGAAACAGCTTGAGGAAACTGTTTGGAAAAAATGGAAGCATTATTCCCAAGTTAAAATTATCACTGAGGATGTTGTCAGCACTTTTATGTGTGGTGTCAAAATAATACTTGGATGACTTTGAAAATAGCTCTCAATGTTTTGCACCATGGCATTTCAAGAAATGGTTTTAAGTAAGGCTAATTAACGTCAAAGAAGGAAGGAGCAGAAAGGGTTTTCTTTTTTATTTATTTTTTAGCTAAGGGCTGTCTTAAATTAAATGAATCATGAAAAATTAAAATTGTTACAGTGCCACCCCTATAATTTGATCACTGTTTAATTTGATTTTTTGTTTTATTTAATCAGAGCCACAGGAACCATCTCATTTGTATTGTAAATTACACAACTTCTGTCCTTTATTTCATATAGGCTTGATCACTTTTGGCAGATAAGATTGGATTATCTAATCATTGGCTATATGAAATTGCCATTTAATCAATAGGTAAGGTCAAAATTTCTAAATGTGATCCAGAAACAGAGTATCTAAGGAAGTTAGAGGCTGGTGAAATCCAACTAAACTTTTATATGTTTGAGACATTATTATTGACTATAGGGTTATTATTACTGTAACAAATGGCTGCCTTTATCTTCTCTTGCCACTTACGGTTTGATGGCCAGACCTATGGCTCGGGTTATTGATTATAACTACTGATGACTTGATGGAGTTAGCTCTTTTACTCATCAGTGTTTTTGATTGTTGCTTGAGTCATGAGATGATGAGTTTTATACTGCCTGTTCTGCAAATATGTAGTTAACAGACAGACATCTTCAGTCACTGGATATTTCTCTGTGAATATAAAGCTAATGTGTTACTATCTAAAAAGCATATCCACACTTATTATTTGATGGTCTGCAGATAGTGACAAACTGTCAGAATATGTTTCATCCTTATTGCTCCATCAGCAGCCATTTAAGCCAAGCAATAATGCAGCATCCTGCACTCTTACTTTTGAGTTCTGGATGACTTAGGACAGGGCTTTTGCTTCTTGTTCCTCTGCAGATATATTTGACTTTTTGCTGGATGACTGTTATGCTCTGGTTACGCTCTGGTTCATGACCGCACTAATGACTTCTAACTTCTAGCACACATCTGCCAAATGTTTGAAATGTGTGTTTTCTTGTGTAGTTTGAATGTCTTCTGCTGTGTGCTCCTTCCTCTCTGGTGACATTTATTTCCTACCCTTTTCATCAACAGAAGTCGAAATATATTCCCAGCTGTCACGGTTTGAGATGGCCCCGGCAGGGGGCAGCCCTTTGTTCTCCCCATTCTCCTTTACCCCGAAGCGCGGGAAAGTTTTCTCGCGACTTTTGGAAAGGCAGCACCAGCCCTCTCGGTTCCCTGATCGGGAGTCGAGATATTCAGACATGCCTCCGCGAATGAGCACATAAAAAGCGGAGTTTAAGACCCTCCTCCGGGCTGGCCGCGGCACTTTCGATTCTCTGTGCCGCGGGACTGCGAAGCTTCACCAGGGAGAGAGAAAACCCCCCCGCAGTGACCTCAGTGCCCCTGGGGCAGTAAAAGGCTCCTTCTTCGGAGCAGGTAGACCTTTCCGCTCTGCCGATTACCGGCGGGGGTGGCTTTGGACTGAGTTTAACCCGATAAGGGGTAAAACCGGCTGTAAGCCCCCAGACCCTGCGTCGAAGGGACAGAAACCGCTGGCGAGGGGAAAAGCGACGCGGGCTCTAACGGCTCCGCGCGGGGCTCCCGCGCGCCACGCGGGAAACCCACAGGCACCCCCTGAGGGTCCGCTCCGTGCCCCGCTCCGCGGATGGGGAGAGCCAGAAGCCTCGGGGTTCTGCCCCCGGTGAACTCAAGTCTTCTCCCAGCTACCCCGGAGGAGGAAGGACTACGTGCCTGCATGGAGGTTTGCTCTAGGAGAAGTTTTTCTTGGACTGAAAACGTTGCGAGGTGACGGACAATGACTCCTTTCCTCCTTCCCCCCCACCCCCCCCCACCCCCCCCCACCCCCCCACCCCCCCCCCACCCCCCCACCCCCCCACCCCCCCGGCGGTGCCACCGCGTGGCGGGTCCTTTCTTTGTGGACGGGAGATGTGGGTCGAAAGGGGAGGCTGTGTTATACCTGTAGATGCGTGTTTATGTATTTATCAATCCCTCTCTCTCTCTCCTTCCAGTCCTATTGGTATTTAAAGGATTGCTTTAGGGTTTTAATTGAGTTCACTATTAAAACGCTTCTGCTTTTCACCCCCTTAAGCCCTGTGTATCACATTCCTTTTCCTTTGCCTAAACAAAGCCTAACGAGCCATTAAGTTCTTTTGTGTAGGTTTGGTGGGTTTACCTTGCCTCCAAAGCCGTGTAGCCGCGAAACCTCAGATATAACAGCTTCATAGTGTTTACCCGCGACACCAGCTAAGTGAGTTTTGCTAGTGCGTTCTTTGCATTTTATTTCAGCTATTCATTTCAGCTGTTGGTTTTTTTTAATACAGTATATTAATTTCTAAGAATGTCCTTTAATACCACAATGACACAGAAGAGTGAATAGATGCCTGAAAGCTTAATTATCACAATAAACACATCCGGCTACCCATGCAGAGGATTTTGCTGGCCTATAGACACAGAGCAGGAAGCTTTTCTGACTACTGGTAGTGAAATATGTTGTTTGGGGAAGAGTTTGTTCCTGGGACATATGATGTTCAGTAGGGTGAACGATTAGGAACAGAGACTGCTGGTTGTTTTTTGACAGTAAACGTAAGAGAGAAAAGTTTAAAAGTCCAAATCTGGGGTGAGCAGAAAATATTCATATCTGGTTTTGCTTGGAATTTTCTGCAGAAGGCTTTGCTGTTCAGTGACAACCCAAGATGCTCATGCATCCTACAACTCTTTGTGGGGGTATGGGGAGCAGGAACTGAAAAGGATTGTAGCAGCAGTGCTGAAAATAGTTTTAAATGAGCAATTCTTGTTAAGGCTTTATGTGCCTTATTTGGTATTTTCTGTGTAAACTGATATTCTGAAAACAGATTAAATGAGTCAGAGAAGCAGGACCATGCTGCAGAACAGAAAGGTGACAACAACAGACCAGTGATGATAGTGATAGGCAATGACAGCCATATCATAGCAAATATGTGCTCTGCTCTGTGACTATCCTTAAGAGACCTCTATATCAGAAAGTGCTTCCAAATTTGTGGCTAAAATGACAGTTAACAGCAGTATCAGAAGGATTTCAGTTTGTCTTCAGACAACACCTGAGGCTTCTCCTGGCACAAGAATTGCTACTCCCACCTCTGTGGGCCTCACAAAGTGATCAAGGGTTGGTAGGAGTGTATGAAGCTGAGCCAAATGCAATGGAGTATGATAACAGGAAGACAAGTCATGGGACACAGACATGGATGTTTCTTGTTTCAACTCTCATAACATACTGCCTCAGCTCCCCTTTGACAAAACAGATCTCTTAGTAACTCCCTATGCTCCTCTCACTCCAGGAATATGTTTTCTCATTCACACGTGTTTTCACTAGAAGGAACCATGTTAGTAACGAAATACCTCCATTTCTAAATCACAGGCATATACAGGAAGATATTCCAGTTTTTCTTTCCAAATTAACTGTACTCCAAAGTGGTTAAATATAAACAACTACCTGCTGACCTCACATGCAATCATACACCTGCTCTGTTCATTCTTGACCAAATTTAATCACAATGTAGTAATGCCTTTTTGACCTGAATGAATCCAATGTTTTTTGCTTTTGTACTATTGTTTTCTTCAGCTGCTTTTCGTGTGAATTTTCTTTGTTTTGTTTGTTTCTGGAGCACTATTTTCAGAGTACATGACATGACAGGCAAAGAACAAAAAACAATCTTTTTTTAGAACACTCTGACATATACAACATTAGTAAAGTCACCTTGCTAAAATTTATGTGTCTCATCTTATTTATTTTAGTGGTAATTTTACTGGATTCTTGTCAAGAGAACTGTGAAACTAACAAAAAAAAAAAATCCAATGAGGTTCTCCCAGTCTTCAAGTCATAAAAATATGAAAAAAACTGGAAAAAACCCACGTGTGTATTTTGAACAGAAGTTTAAAAGATGAAGCAACAAGTCAAAATCAAGTTACAAACCTCTCAAGAATAATAAGACAGTAAACTTGACGTTGCATGATATTTGACATACAGCAAATCACTATTTACATTTTATCCCAAAACATTTACCTGAGAAAAGGTCATGGCGTTAAATTTGGAGACATTTACAGCAATTGCCAAATGTTTACTATCTACATGAATGTCATGCTTCTTAGTCAAAAGCAGGTTGATGTGCTAAATGTCAATTATCTCAAGTTGTTTGATGGCAGCACAGATTGCCAAGCAATATAAAAAGAGGTTTAATAAATATTATATACACTGTTAACCATTAATCTTGCCTAGCAGAGGTTAGAGTTTCACATAGAGAGGATTTATGACAAGCAACAGTGCAGGACATTAAAACTCAATTATTGCTGTCCTGGATGAAGGCATTATCATTAAGTTGTGGAAGCAGTACCTTGTTTCTTCTGATACTGCTGTCAAACTTGGGCAAGCATCAGGGACAATTAAATTACTTCAGGAAATCATGCTATTATGCTTCTCCTTGCAATATTTTGTCCTTTTTAGAATAAGCAATGTAAGACTAGTCAGTGCCCTTTGTAAGAAATCTAGAAATTCAAACTGTATCTTCTATTGAACTGTGAGCAAATTTTTGCTAGGGCCTTACATTCTTGGATCTAACCCAAAGGTTACGCCTATAGGAGTAGAGGTTAATGACATCAAAAATTTTTGTCTATTAAGCACGGGTAAGCTATGTATATCTAATAAGCTACAGATCCACCTATTCCAGAGCAAATATTACCAGAAAACATTGCTCAGGGGGGAGTACTTGGTCAAGTAAGAACTGGAAACGCCTTGAAAAGAGTTGTAGAAACAAAGCAAATGGGACTTCATCCTTAGGGTCTGATTTCTGTACACAGAGTAAAGTTCAGATCATTTAATTGAGGAGCTACATAAGTCTGAAGTCTTGGCTGATTCCTGGTGGAGTTAGAAAACATAATTCCAGAAAGTCTAGACAGAGTATTTAAAATATATGTCTTTGGAAAAATGGGGTTCCTTCATTAAATAATGTCACATGTTGAGCTGTAACATTCCCTGTGATAATGTAACTTTCTGACAGGCATGCAAACAATGATTACAGTTTGCTGCTCTGAGTAAAAAAAATCTGATATGAAATGTTGACTGCGCAATTTTAGCTGGAAGTTCTTTGTCCTTTTATCTAAATATATGTACTCTATGTAGTCATGTCTACTCTACCCATACATAATTCTTTTAGGTCATCAGTTTACTTGTGTCACCTAGAGACTGCAAAGCTTTTTTTTTTTGTTTTTGGCTGAAAATTGCTCATTGCTTCAAATTATCAGTGTAAATGTTGTATCTTACCTTTCTTACATTTTTTCCTGGCGATTTAATCCAGTTACCAACAACTAAGCAGAATGCTCAGCATCGGTGTTCTGCAATGCCTTAGGAATTTTCTGTATGATACAATCGGCAAAGCCAAAAGGAAAACACATTTTGCTGCACAATGCATAAATCTCTGATCTCATTTCTGAGTTCTTGAACACACCCCAGATCCACAAACATTGTGAGAGCCCCCAGTGTTAATGGTTCTGAAAATAATGCTTCTAATCTGTTAGAACATAGAGTAACCATCAGAAAACAGTCTTGACTTCACTATCACTGCAGGTAAATCTGCCACTGTGATCCTAGCACCACAGCTAAACAAATTCAGGACAGCGATGTTTACCTAAAAATGTATATTCTCGCTTTTAACATTGAATAATTGAGCAGGTATCAAATAGCAATGTTTCAATTATTCATTAAGTTATTTCACTTACGAGAAAGATGGCTGTAGGCAAGTAAGTGTCACTTGTATTAAACTGTGAACATCTTCATGAGTTTTGCTAATCGGATCTTCACTGCTTAGACCACAGAGAATCTTTATTCATACACGGAAACACAGTAAAATTACTCAGTAATGGTCACAGAACTATTCAGCTAGCAAGGAGGATATTTTCTTTTTTCTTCCCTCTCTGTCTTCTGGTAGATGAACTGAAAAGTCTAGTTTATTTGGTGACATTGCAATAATAATTTTAATGGGTATGAACCTTTCCACAGAAGATAGTGAATTTTCCATCCTCTCCCCTCCCTGCCTCAACAACCAGGTCCTTTAGCATAGGGCACCTATGACTAGTAGGGTAGAAAAACATTTTTCAACAGAAGAGCATAAAGACTATTCCACTATGTTCACTTGTGGCCATATCTATACAAACTAATAAAGAACAGTGACCAGTCTGTTCCCTGGCCCTCAGGGCAAGTGCACGTCTTGGCTTGTATCTGCCCATCTAAACTCCTTCCTCCCTGCTGCAAACCAGATGCTCCCATCTATACTGTTTACTGGATCATTTCCTAGCCCAAGCTAGCCCATCCAGCAGTTCATGCCAGGGCACTGCCTGGGAAAATGGTAGCTGGTTCAGCCACAACCATGGTACAGGGTCTGCTAAAAATTAAGCACTGAGCAGTTGCGTATTAAGGCGCAAGCTTTGGTCCTACACTTCAATTTACTATAATACATGCAGTCTGTATGTCCACTCTTATTTTGAATGCCTCCTCTACTTCTCCATTACTGAAGAGTATAAGCCCACTTCTCTTCTGGGTTTTGTCTTCTATTATATTTTTATATCTCACAGCATTATTTGCAGATTGAGTGGAGACTTGATTTATTCTTTCTTTGCCCTTTATACAAATCCACACAGTGTGATAGTCTGTAGATAATGAGGCTCCTTTTCAAAAGAGTTTCTTCTACTACCTAAAACTGCGTTCTTTCATAGCTCAAGTCAGGACAGCATTGGAAAAGTTAAGCTACAACTGGTGTCATTGTAACTGAACATCTTTACACTGCTTTAATTCATTAAGAGGACCTTTCTTAAGTTTCCACTACAGCATATGCAGATGGAGAGATGGCAGAAGGTTAAATAAGAATGACCCAGGACTGCAAAGATAAATCAGATCCAGACAAGCAAATAATTTCCATGTCAGTGTTAAATATCTGTTGCACATTTCATGGTGTAGGCTATCACAGTGTTAGGCTCGTTGTAGGATCCCAAAAAGAAATCTTTGAGCTTCTGTGTTTGGTGAAATTGTTTGTGGCTTTTCCCTAATTATATTAGCAAATGCCTGTGCTAAAAGGTAGTAGATCAAAGCATTCAGAGTGTGAAAATGTAAGTCAAGATGCTCCACACAGTCTCAGCTCTACTGTCTTATTTATATGCATGAACACATACTATTGTTTCTGAAGGATGCCTTTCTTCTTGGGTGGGATTCATTGCTGTGTAAAGGCTTTGTTTTTTAGCTGTTTTATGGAACTTAGTAAGAGAAGACTGGACTTCAGGGACAAAGACCTAACTGGTTTTTACTGAACTAAGGACTGCGGGATAAAAAGAATACAGATGATTTAGCCTTGACATAAAAGCCACATTCTCATGTTAATTAGAGTAGTAAACCTTATAATGTGTTGATTTGTTGGGACTGGAATGTGTTTGGACTAAGTCAAGAGAAATATTGTTTTGACAGTGATAAAATACGATGTCACCTCTTGAATCTAATATGTCTGACATATATGTACAACGCTCAATAAAGATAACACTATGATTTTAATGATTCTGTGCTCAAAGTGCAAAATGAAGCTGTGCTTTACCAATATAATAGTGTAAATCAGTTTATTGTGGAGTCATGCATATGGTATGTACTTAACTAATGAATAAGATCATTTAGCTGATTTGGAGATAAAAATAATAGTTCTTTGGAAGTATTTCCAAAGATGGCATCTTAATGGTGACCTCCATCCTAGATTTGTCAGATGTATTTAAACAGTGTGTAAATTGCAGAAATGGCACAGGAAAAAGAATAGTGTTTGTTGAGAAATCTTTATCACTAAAACAAAAATAGTAAGAAAAATCACTCAGGTTCCCCTCACAATCCTGGCTTGACAGAAACAATATGTAGATCATGTATCAAGGATCACAAAAAAATAAAAACTTTAGTGAATTCTTACACATGTAACAATGTAGGTCTACTTTTAAGCAGATCAGCTACATCCTTTTATATTCAAAAGATAAAAAGGTACTTATACTATATGACCCTTCTAAAGTGGACTTCCAAATTAGGTCAAATGAACTGTTCTTTATAGCTTTCTCTCCATCAGCTGTAAAGAGAGTGAATGGTGACTAGCTCATGGTGCTGTAGCCTTGTGAATTTGGTGGGAAAGATTTGCCTTCAGTTTAAAGATTCAGAAATAAGCGGGTAGTAACTGTTCCATATTTAGTGCTGTTGCAGCTTAACAAAGGATGTTGCTGTATAACAAACCATCTGCACTGAATAATGCAGCTTCTTTTGTGTGTGCCCTAGAGGAAGGGGGAAAATTACTGTACTGGTGAATGTGTGTAGGCACCACCCCACGTTCCTTCAAAGTATCACACTAGTGTTTCTATGAACTGCAAAGTGCACTTCTTCCACCAGGAATTCAGACATCCTTCGTAAATGCACTGGTAGATTCTTTACGGCACTTTATTTAAAGTTAGCGAGAAGTCCTGGTTCCTCACCAAGGGAAAACCAAGAACAGTTCTGCCCTGTGGCTCTTCCCAGCTAGCAGGAAGATCTCCCCAAAACAGGGAAGCCAAAGAGCTGTCTGAAAAAGTGTTAAAGTATTCTGTTATCTCTTTTCCACATGCTTAATGTTCTGAAAAGTCTGGGTACTATTTCCATCGAGGTTTATATTTCCTTCCTCCCCACCCCCCCATTTTAACTTATTATTGTTCCCTATCCAGATGGACATGCATTTAGAGAAGAAACTTCTTAACAGATAGCTGTAATCCAAGTATATGCAAGTTAAGCCAAAGCAAATTCCTCGTTATTAAAGAGCTCGCTTTTGTCAGAGGCACGGAAACAAAAGAAAAAGCATTATTCTTTGGAAGATGGAGGATTTTAATACCAAGATCTTTTTGCTGTTTATCTTGCCAGGAATTGCACTGACTCCAGATGAAATATTTGAGTCCTTCTTAGTAGAAAATCCCACTGACTTAAGACAGGGTTTGGAAGAAGTGAGGACTTCATGCCTTGGCAGTTGCAGTGTCTTGTTTTAAGCAACTCAGTAGAATGAAGATCCACTCAGGATCAGCGAACTAAACAAATGATCTTTTTTTTCAAATTTGCTCTCCTCTCTCACCTCAGCACAGTCATCTCTGTTTGTGAATATGCATGTGTGCACACACATGCAAGGGAAGCAGAAGCATCTTGCTGTCATTTTCTGGGCATCCCTTAAATCTATGTCACTGTTTCCTTTAAATTAAGATTGAACTCTGAGGATGCTAATGCTCTTCTTACACCAGCCTTAGAACTCCCCTTTGCCCTGCCACATTTGGGGTTTAAACTTTTCCCATATATGGGATTACTGTGGCTCTTTATACTTTCCTTGGTAGAGTCTTGGTGGCCTGTACTGATTTTAAATGAGCTCTTTCTCTTCGCTCTTGGTGAATTGCTGTCAAAAGCTCTGGAGATCATGGTTGTCCTACCATATGCCGTTTTTGAACCAAAGCTTTTTTCATCTGCTCTATCATTAGGAATAGGTGACTTTATCAAGCTACAAGTTTAATAGACTGTTGTTGTTCTAGACTATGGCTGGTTCAGTTACTACAAGACACCAGAGATCATTCGTCATTTTTATTATTATGTTGGAGTGTCTTGTGAAGAACTTCAGTGTTTAGACATTTCTGGTTTAGTGGTGTTTCCATCCTTTTCTACGTATTCAAGGTTTTTTGTTTGTTTTGTCATGGTTTGTACAGCTTAGAGCAATAGGCCACACTGTTTGATGAGGTTTGCTGATTTAGGTCTTCTGCTTATGTATCTGTGTAGGTGAAGCCTGTGGTTCTGTAGATGTCTTTCCGTAAGCTAGCAAGCTCATTTAAGCCTCTTAACTATTCTCATTGGCTTGTACTAGTCCAAACTGTAAGTCATAGGCATGAAATCCCAATTCTTTGCAACCCAACAGAGTTCCTTGATTACATATGGTGAGCCATTAGCTGAAACAAGCTCATCATGACATACATTGCCATGGTATGATTAATGTCAGTGCTGGATAACATGGTTGAATTACTTCTAAAATGAATTCTTCTAAAATGAATTTTCAGTAACTAACTAGCAGAAATAGTAGTTTTCCCTTGTTCATAGGTCAATCTATTATCACTTGTTGCCAGTGTTTACTAGATTCATTACAAGCTCTCTAAGGTCCCTGGCAGCTTTGTCCTCATATTTTGCACAAATGAAATCGTCTATGACCAGTTCTGACTGTCCATTCATGCTGGCAGTGGGATGTTTGTCTAGTCTGTCTTTTACTTGGCAGTCTGCACAGGCATTCAAAGGCATTTTCTTTGGGATCTCTGTTTAATCTTGCATGTGTCTTTTACACAGTAAATCTCTTTTTCATTTGAACATGTTTTAAATACCAAAAGCACCTGTTTGAGGGCAGAGAAGGAAGCTTTTTTATTTTCTTCAAAGAGATTCAATATTTTATTTCTTCCTGATTTTTTTATTTCTTTCTTATTCCATCATTTATGCTTCTGGTTTATGAACAGATGCATAAACATTTTCTAGTATAATGTGGCCTCTTCCTCCCAAAGTCTTCCTCTACTTTCAAAAAATCTTGTCCTCCCATGAAACTTGCAGGAAAATATTTGTTAGACAACACTTTATTTCTGTTTTGATATGCGTGCCTCTTAGTATTGAGATGCTTTTTACATAATTATTATACTTCCAGGAAACCTTTTTCAAACCTTGAAAGTATTAAAAGGATAATTCATTGCAATAATTTCAGCTGATCTGCTGATGTAGGACTGAAGATGTACTTTGCTGAATATACTTGTTCTGAAAATCTTGTTAATGATACCACTGAAAGCGAGGAAGCTCAAGCTTTGGCTACATTGCACCAGCATACCTTGTTGTGTCTCTATATTCATCTTCTCCATGACCTTCCAAGAGATCTTTTTCAAAGCTGTGAATCTTCCTGTTGATGGCAGTCATCCTGGCTCACATGCCATGGTACTATGTTTGAAAATAGATGTTAAGCCAGACAAAACCAAGTACATAGCTGGCAGTTACAAAGCCAGTCATTCTCTCTACAAATGTCATTATTTTAACCGATGATGTTATTTTTGCTTAATACACTGAGGCAAGGATTTTCATATAGGATTTTTGTGCTCGTACTTAGTATTTCTTCTCTCCAGTCTGTGGAGAGTTTCTCTGATGAAACTGATGTTAATGATGTATTATAAACATCTTTTGTCTGAGATACATCTTACTAGTATGAACACAAAGATAGGTTTGTGGGAATTTGTGGAATTTTATTCTGGTCTGCTTCTGAACCCATGAAATCAGGCTTTCTCAAATGACTGTATTGTGCTAAAAATATTGTATAGTTTGTTATATTTTTGTCCCATAAGGACCTCTCTGTATATTACTGTTGTCTTTGAAATCACACTTTTTAACTGTCATCTTTGATTGGGTACTTCTCCAACCCTTCTCCTGGTAGATACATTCTCCATGTGGGTTCTTGGTTTATCGCACACAATTTCAATATCACATAGGATGTTGCTCAGAAAACAATGGGCTCAGTTATCTCAAATAGCCTGTGAGGATTTCTTTCTCATCTGTACCAATCTGCACATATCAGTGCAGGGGAGAAATAGATTGGAAATGAAAGCCCAGAAGGGCTTCATATCACCTTTCTGCTGAGGATTTGGAAAAGAACAGTTTCACTAACATTTCCTTAGTTTTCGAAGTCCATGGACAGCAAGTGATTTCCTTTTTAATTCTGATATCATGTTTAAACTGCCCACATGAATTGAGTTCCACACGAGACAGGGTAAATGAAACAAGCCTTTTGTTTAAGACTTCTCAAATGTAATATTTAGTCTCAGCTGTTCAGTGCTACACTTATGCAGGCACACATTCATGCAGAGTGGTAACCTCCAGAAGTCATTTCCTGTGCATCTGCTAAGGTTTAATAATATATCAATTATCTGACTCACCTGTGCTCAACAGAACAGTTGCAATGTCCATTCAATAGAAGGGGAATCCTCATGAAGCGAACTGCATATGTGCATACTTGAGGATTTCAGTGAAAATCATATTAAAAAAAAAATCTGATTTTATAGATTTTCAGGTACTGAAATACATACAGCAATTTATGTTCAAGAATATTATTCTGAGGCTCCATCATTTCTCATGTTTTGAAACTGAGCAAAACTGAACACTCATGAAGTAAAATACGTCAAACTTCCTTTTAAAAACCAGCTATGATCTGTTGTTTTTATAAGCTACTCTTTAGGGCTTGATGGTTTTAATGAAACTTTGGTTGTCTGAACTCTACTTGAATCCACTGGTAAGCATTAATATAAAAACTTTTCTGCTTTGTGTTAATACAAAGTCTGGGCCATCTTCCAAAACAAATGAAATCTGTCCTGCAAGTTGTACTTGAAATTTAAACCTGATCACCTAATATGAGGAACAGATAAATAACACACCAAAACCAGTATTTTTGTTTGCACGCCCAATAGTGACACACTCTATGTACTCACAGGGAGACTGTTTTAGAGCAAACAGTGACAGACCACAACATTGTGCCAGAATAGGCTGAATTATTTTTTTAGGCACCTAAATTTGAACTAAGTATTCTCTTTTTCTGTGACAACATGTATTTCCCATTGTTACTAGTTAGAACACATACCTTATAGTACATTTTATTAGTCTTTTAAAAAACACTTCATTAGCCCCTTCTACCAGAGCTGTATAACAACTTGTTGCTAATGATCAGTTGTTATTGCATGGTATTTATGTAAAGTTTGCTCAAGTATTTTTTTAAGATGCAATTTCTGTTAAGGTGATCAGCGGAATCCAAATGCTAGCAATTAGGATATCTTACAGTTACTTCAGCTTATAGCAACAAGGTGGTAAGTTTCACCCCTAAATTTGAGGCAAAGGTGACGTTAGGAATTCCATTCCAAATAAAGCAATCAATCAATATTCCTCCTCTGTTTACTCTCCAATCTTTAGAACTGATGGCTACACTGGCTAGATGGATTTACTTAGAACAATGAAAGACATTCAGAAAGTCCATCCAATTTCTTGATTTATTTGCTATTGATGCATAAAATAAGCTTGTCTGTGAAATAGCCATGTTGCAATTGCTATTCTCGTGCATTTTTCATTGTTATTATTCGGCTAGACTGACTCTTGAGGGTCAGATTAAAATTCATTCATCTAAAGCTGTGCTGCTGACAGTAGATAGTCTCAAATTAGCTCTTCCAGTTAATATCTGTACCAGTATTTGTAAAACCATTAGTACTGAGAATATTCTGATCGGGCAGTGCATGTTTTAACAGAAATTCTTTTAACCTTCTGTGAAAAAGCACTGCTTGATATTCTTGACATTTAATTCAGCCTATGCCAGCACAACATTGTGGGCTTCGCAAAGCCTTTTATTGCTGGTGATGAGAGGTCATTGCTTATTAGATAATCATGTCCCTTGCCTGCAATACTGGGTATACACATTTAATACAATTATAATGCTTAACGCTTATATAGTGCTTTTCTTTCAATTGCTTTACAGGCATTATGTAATTAAATTCTCAGCATTCTTGGGAAATAAGCTAACTCCTTATTACAAATAGGGATATTGGGCCAGTGGCAATAGCAGCATTTTCAAATATAGTCTTTAATTTTTAAGCTGGAAATTGGAGCTGAGCATGTCTGAAGATCAGGCTGAGTGGCACCAAAATTACCAGTCATTTTGAAAGCTATGGTGTAAAATGTGCTACCATAGGTCACTGAAATAGCTGGGGTGAGAAATAGGATTGAAAAACCAGTCTTGTTTCTTCAGATTTAGAGTGAGACACTGAAATCTTTCTTTCATGTAGATGGATTTTGCAATCTGTATTAAGGCAAAATGCCAGCTGCCTTTGATGAGTATACACAGGCAGGCACTGTAGAACACATCCATCGCTTCCTATCTTTGGATGACACAAGAAGGTTTCTAACGAATAGTCTTAATGCACTATCATGTTTAAGCTATTAGTCAACTTATTCCAAACCTCACTGAATCTTTTGTCCTGCGGGAGCATATTAGAGAGCACGAAGGAGGGCAGCAGGAAAACAAGCTGATGCCCCACATATGAAATGAGGCTTCTCCATAGGAAGTAAGAGGAGGCAATAGCTGTGTGGCCTGGTCTCCACCTGTGATCACTCTTGCTCAACATCACTAGTTTTGACATCAGCAGGCACAGAACAAACCATTGCCTTTTGTGGGAGCACCAGCTCAGGGTGGCACCTTCCTCTTTCCTCTGGGGAAAACTGATGAACCATACTGAAACATTTAATGGGCTAAATTGACATCACTGGCTGCCAGCTGAGGTGCACGGTATCCCTTGATCTCCTTCTCCCCCTTCCCCAACAGCTCCATTTCCAATGCCTTCTGTCTCCTTTTTGTCTTCTTGTTCCCATCACAGACCAACACTTCACAGTGCGCATGCTACGTTCCCTGACACTGTTGTTCCCAGCTCCCTATTCAACATCCACCTCTCCCTTGTTGCTCCCCTTTGTTTTTCTCTCACTTCTTCAAATTTCTTCTTGAGACCTTTTCCACTACGCTAAAGCTGGTTATACTTAAGTAACTAATGCCATCCTTGTAGTCAAATCCTCCTTGACCTCTCCTTGGATTTCAACATTATGGTAACTACCTTGAAATATTACCTTCCCTTTGTTTTCACACGTCAGTCCTCTACTGTCTCATCTCCTACCCCTCAATATTTATTTAGGTAGCTATTCAGGAAAACTGATTAAACACATTTCTGTTCAGGGCAGCACTGAATCATATGCTCATATGCGTAAATAATATATTGAATAAAGATGCCTTTCTGACCCAGAGCCCAAGTAGCTGTCTGGATGCTCCTCTTTGCCATCCTTGCCTTTGGGATCAATAATCCATTGCTCTGAACAATGCCTCTCAGTATTTCATCTTTAAGAAATCTCCCTCTCCACTCCCATCCTGTTACCCTCTGCCCAGTGGAAGTGTCAGAGATAGACTCACTCATACATCTTTATGAGTTTTCGTTGTTGATTTAATCTTCTAATAGCCAAAATTGAACTAGGCCTTCTTCCTTCAGACCTCCTTTTGTACCCTTTCCTCTGTGAAGAGTGTTTTTGTGTTCTGAAGTCATCCTGTGGCTGCATTCTCAATCTGAAATCATTACTTACTATACTTGAGATTATAATAAAACAGACAATGTGATGTTCATCAATGTTGATTATCGTGAGGCTATTTGTTATGTTCTAGTATTTCTGTATTGTATTACTCATTTCTGTCTAGTGCTGCGCTGTAGGCATGTTTTAGGCAAAAAATAAAACCAAATATTACCTGGCCTAAAATCTTATCCTCCAAATTGAAGCATGTCATTAAATAAACTAACTCCTAAGCTCCATGCTGAGGGATGTAATGCAGTTACAACTGCAAGGTTAGGAGTCTGCTTTGATGATCCTGTATTGCTCTGCTGCAGCTTTTTTTTTTTCCTGTTGTGGGTTTTAATATGCGTATATATATATATAAAAATATAAATCATGGTGGAGTAAGGATGGGTTGGCAGTAATGCCACAGGGATGAAACTAAATGTTGGGAGATCCAAATCTTGCTGAAGTCAGGTAGCGATTCTTCTCCCTTCAGTAGTCTTTAGATCGTGTCTCAAGAGAGTGAGGCAAGCACCTTGGGACAGAAAGTCTATTAACCAACTAAGCCAGACAGTTTACCAGCAAGTATAAAGGATATGGAGGATTAAATTTTCAGAGATGGTTAATTATGGATATTAGGAAGCTACTGAAGAAAATAAATCCATGTTAGTAAATGAGCATTTCTGGGAAAAAAATATTTCGGTCTGAAGCAGCCCGCACTACTACTGCGTGAGGCAGTTGGTGTTGCCTTGCCCAAGCTTGGGAGATGAAGTGGAAGGGGCACCCAGCAAGAGGACCAGGAAGCAGGTCTGGGCACATAGAAACTTGTTATACGCCATTATAGAATTGCTGCCAGGGATTTCTTGACTTTTATTTCTGTGAGGCATCCAGTGTGTATCTACCCAACATAAAGCAGTGAGGTATAGATATACTTGGTGGGTGCACCTGGTACACAAAGTCCATCTGCATAGGAAAACAGAGTGCCAAGCAGACCAGTAGATCTGTGGTAGCTTGGATATAGTCCAAAGTGAATGAATTGTGGCCCTTGGACTCAAGCTGTCTTGCAATGAGCCATCCAACGCCTCTGCACCACAGTGTCATTGTGCCTTCCTTTGGCTTGGGAAGGGTGACTGACAGAGGTAGGGCGATGGCTTCCATAGTGTGACTCACTGCATGTTCCCTGGTGGTGTAAAGGCCATGGCTAGACTTTTAGATATATGGTTAGAGTCATATATCTATATTAATATATAATCATATTATTAATAATTAATCATATATCTATATGATAGTTATATTAAAGATGCCACTCTGGAGTGAAATCTCAATTATTTTTTAGCATAAACCAAAGTGTGGGTTATATAACAGAACATATAAGTGCTAATAAAAAATGTAAACACCATTGCCATCTTGTGGCTTAAAGTTGCTTCAACAGACTTTCATGAACTGATTATATACTCCCTCTGATGTTCTGTAAACATAACACATTTTCAATTAAATAGGTGAATCAAAGTGGCACAACACAGAAACAATGTCCAGACCTGCACATCAGAATCAATTACAGGAATGGAGAAACAATCCTATTTGTCTAGAAGGACTAATCACGTGGCCAGCCATGAAGAGCTGAGAGCACATAGATCATTGTTGAACGAAATAGCACTAGGCATATTCTGTTCTGTTGAAATAAAAGGACATTCTGTAAGAATAAAACTTTTGGATGACTGTCATTCATTTCTTTGGGAAGAAATACTCATGTATGAAGTATGAGCCTGGGATGTTTGAAGCATATACTGCTTACATTACAACGGGGGACAATGTGCTGCTTTTTAAAATAAGTTCTATATTGTATAATATTAGACAGAGTGCTACAGGTATACACATGTCTGCAGGAATTATGGTTTGATTCTTTGGTTTTTTCTTTTTTAGTTTCATAGCTGCCTCTGCAACTGGTTCTCTGAGCACTGTTAGGAATAGGACACAGTATTAAATAGGGAATGCTGTCCTAGATCAGATGAGTGGTCTATGTATTTTACACATGAAGTTCATCGGAAACTTAATGTTGAATGATTGTTTTGTGAATAATTTAATTTTTTTTATTTGTTAAGCTGAACAAATTTTAGGAAACAATACCAGAACATCAAGTTTAATTTTCTTTTCCTATATTCAGTGACCAACAGCTAATGAGCAGAACTTGGCAGGAAGCAATGTCTTTGCCTCATTGAATTGTGATGTTTTCAAGATGTCTCCCACTCTGTGCTTGTCAGAACGCTGACACACATAAGTTTTTCTCCAGACTTAGGAGAGACGTTGGCCATAAGATGGCCTGTAGCCTTGTTTATATGGGACTTGATCGAGATGCTAACAGCAAAGATGAATGTCTTCAATTGCTGTGCTCATACTTCCATATTCCATAAAACATTGTTCATTGCTACATTGTTCACTCTTATGGGAGTTTTATCTCTGACTGCTCTTGACAAGAAAGCCCAGCCTAGACAGAAAATCTTCATGGTTTTTTCCCGTGCAAACTTTGGTTTGGTTTGGGTGTTTCATTACCTGTTTTCTTAACTTTTTAACTTAGCAAAACTTCTCAGCTTTAGCAGAAATATTGTAACAAACAACATGTGAACAGTTTAAATATTACTCAAAACACTGATGACCAATGACCCAAAACAATAATGTTCAAGTATGGGACATTTTGATCTGTTTAGTAATTCCATTTCTGTCTTCAGTCTTTTAGTTTGGGAAAACGTTAAAACTCCTTCAGAGCTAACTTGTGTGTGTGATTTCTTAGAACCTGTCGAAGCCCAAATCCTATAGATCACACCCATTTGATTAATGTAGAGCCATGAATCTACCTTACTCTTCCGAGATAAACACTGCGACTGTGTAATGGGAGTAATACCATCTGTGAATTTGTGCCTATTGAAGAGTATAGCATCTAAAATGTACAATATTCCTAGACAGTTCTCTTTTAGAAATTATTTACATTGATGAGATTAGTTTGTATGTGAATGCAAAAGTTGCGTACTTTTCTGTGAAGGTGAAGTTTAGGTTATTTGTAGGGTATAGATTGCATTTTTGTTTTACAATGGCCTATTGAGGCTGCAGCCACCATGGCATGGAAACAGTATACAGTCTGCATTGAAGCATATTGTTATCACCATCTAGATCTATATATAGAACTGTACCTAGTATTGCAGCACCTGCTGCCTCTCGTGTGACACTTAAACACAAGGTACAAAGATGTCAGACCATCGGTAAGGGAGCCACCTAAGCCAGATGCTAGGAAATGTCAAGAAAGATGGTGTTGCCCTTCTGACAAACAGGAGCTTCTCTGACTCCATGTCAGGCTCATTGCAATAAGTCTTCTTCCTTTGGCTAGGGAGAAGGAAAAATATCTTAGTTACTAGATAGTGTGCTTTTTAGGGGGGCCCAAGTTATCGATCCTGCCATTGTAAACATTTCTGTCTCCTACATACAGTAAAACAGCTTTTATGAGAAAATTTGAGAGTGGTTACTTCATAGTGCATCCGAAGTTGGTGGTCAGAATGTCCTCCTAGGAGTCAGGTGTTGTAAATCAATGCAAAGAAGGATATAAGTAAATCTGGGTCACTCTCATCCCAGGCTTCCTGGCCTGCTCTTCTGTGTTCAAGCGCTGATCTGTCAGATACCATTTAGTAGATAAAGTAGGCAGCCCATGTCGATGAACTCTCCTGAGGTCAAAGCTTTTGGCCTTTGAATGCACTGAGAAGGACCAACACTAGAAATTTACTTCCTTGGGTTGAAACCTTCTAGTGCTAAGCAGACTCTGATTGCAGGTTTGTAAAATTTTTAATTTTTTTCGTCATTTGTCGGTTAGTTCCTTCAAAGACCACCTCCACCTAAACAAATACACGGATCTTCAAAAAACTCATCTTGGTAAATTTTACCAGTCCCCATTGTGATATTTCAAATATTTTCATCAGTCTCACCAGGAATACAAACACTACGCATGCAGTTTGCTCATGTACACAGGAGACAGTTTACCAAAATTCACACTGTAGTTATGGATATAAAACTTTAATGGATTTTGCCCGACACTGCAATACACATTGCTAACAGATACTACACTTACGAATCCAAAAATGGATGAAAAATTGGAGGTTATGGACTAGGCTGTTAGACTTCAAATGTGTAATCTAGACTATAGCCTACAATTTTTTGTCCAGTTTTTGAAAGCAGCACATAGCTATAACATCCCATGAGCAGATCAGGAAAGAGACTGTGATTCTGAGCCATGCTGACACCCTAGTTGCTTTCAGTCTCATCTCTGTTGGCTGGTGTACAAAGAGGAAAGTAGAGCTATTCCGCCGCTCTTATCTATTGCAAGGGTTCTCTCGTATACGGTAATATGAAGGTGCATATATAGTGACCCTCAGTCACTTCACTGGCTCTCTGCTTTCTGGCCCCTTTGCTTAAGCAGGGCCTGGGAAGGAGGAGTCTGTCACATGACAGCGTAACGAGTCACCTGATCTCAGGAGACAAATGCTGATATATTTCTAGGATATGACACCAGTATTGGTAAATTTTCAGACATCACCCGTTGTTATCTTGTGATCATTTCGAGATATATTGACGTGCTGCCATATATCTAACCCTAGGAGTCTGATTGTTGGTTTGCACCACATGCTTATTTAACATGCATTTGCTGCACGTCTTCAGATAAAGCCGTTGTTAGGCAAAAAAATCCTCTTTGGGAATTGTGCTTTTCTTCACCTAAGTGCTGCCCATTTTCCTAGGAAAAGATCCTCGAAAGACACAGTTATGTGAACGTTTCAATAATGTGTACACATCTATCCAGTAACTTCATCATCATCATGGCTTGGCTTCGCGGACGAAGATTTGGGAAGGGCTTTGCCCACGCTTATTGCAAGCGCGTTGATGGCTGAAAAGGCCAATGCGGGATAGGCAAGACCGGTTGCAAAGAGCACACCGGAGGGTCTCCTTGGGTGGTATAGTCGAGGCACGGTTCTTTCTGTGCTGTCTTTTCTCCTCGAGCTTGATTCTACGCGTGCTCTCAAAGGAGACAGCAGCGTTATGTATGGTGTGTCTCCAAATCTCCCGATTGGAGGCCAGGGTGTACCACTGATGGTGGTCAATATGGCCTAGGCTGAGGTGTTGTTTCAGGGAGTCCTTATATCTCCTCTTTGGAGCTCTTCTCTTGCGGCAGCCGGTGGCAAGTTCACCATAGAACACAATCTTAGGGAGGCGGTGATCCGCCATCCTGGAGACGTACCAGTACAGTAACTTAGTATTTCAGAATATAACATATATTATTTAAAGTTCCCTTTAACTTTTTCTTTTTTTTCAGATGAACAAGTGTCATGCTTTGCATTTCTTGGTTTAGACACAATTCTGTTGCTAATCCAGTCCCAGAAATTTTTTATGGTTTCCTTGGGAAATTTGTCTACTTATCTTGGTATATTCTAGTTAGTAAAGATTTCGATCCCATTTTTCACCATCTGATAGTGCCGTAGAATATGAAGTGTTATCCATTATTTCCCAGATTAATATGCAGGTGAGAGGAACAGAAACATGGTTGGTTGTTTTCAATATGCTTAAAATATGACAATGTCAGTCCACCTTTTAACACTAAGAAGCTTCTGATTCACCATGTGAAAAAAAAATAAGAAAAGTGGTTTTGGTTTTGAGGGCAAACTGAGTGGGCCTTTCTAGCTAATGGCAATCCAACATACATGAAAGACATTAATTGAAATTTCATTTTTATATTTAGAGTTCAAAGGACATTATCTTGCATTGGTAGAACGAAACTCAGACTGAAGCTCTGATGACATTTTAATCCCTTTGCTGGTTATAATACTACTGGGGAATAAGGATCTTTTTTTGTTTCAGCTTAAAACAAATGGAATATTTTAAAAACAATATTATTCAAATGTGCTAAGTACTGATTTTCATAGCCATTATACTGGCCTAACAGTTTGCTAGTCTTAAGACTTCAAGTATCCATGTACCTAATGCTCATGAGAATTACAGTAACACACACTTTTTTAGGAAAATGGCTAAAAATAAGGTTATTTAAAAAGTAATTTTATCTGCTCTGTGCAGGGGTAAAGGGTTGTAAGTAGCTGTGCATTACTTTAGAGAAAGGTAGTTATATGCAGTAGAATTGAAAGGAATCAGTCAGCGATCTCTGAATCAGATTAGAAAGGAGTTATGCTGCAGGTGATGCATTCAGATTTAGTAAATATAGGCTGCTTTTTAACTAGGACAACAGGAGCTCCTCCGAAAAGCAGAGAAAAAAATCTTATAAATGCTGGCAGTATATAAGCCTTTCATTGTGCTTTTTAGAAACCTTCAAAACTTAATTTCTTTCTCAAAATACAACAGATTTTTCATCAGGTTCCTGGAAAGGTGCCATTTTTTAGTCCACATGCTTTTTCTTCCCTCTTTATATATAAAAAAAATAAAATATCATTTTTCTCCCCTCCCCCATCCCATCCAGGATAGTTCAGATTTTTTTTGAGTAAAATATGGTCACTTCTGTGCCAATTTGAAAAAAATCCAGTTTTGTCATAAAATTTTTTTTGTTGTTGGTTTTTTGGTTGGGGGTTTTTTTGGGGGTGGTTTTTTTTTTTTTTTGAGTCTCATCTGGGCCTGCCATAAAATTTGGAAATGTGTGAACTTGTCTTTGCAATTAAATAACATTTTTTTCCTTAATTGCGGCATCAGTGCGGATATGGCTACCACTTAAATAGCAAGCAGACCCATCCATAGCTTCTCTGTAGGGTTCATAACCAGATGGTGGCAGGTGCCTCACTTCACTCAGACTTCAATAGCTAATCTCTTTCATAAGCCTCTCAATGCATTTTTCAGTGAGCAAAAGACATTCATAGTATGATGGAAAAGAGATGAAAATGCCCTGGCTTAATCAAAGGGCTATTTTTTAACATTTCAAGACTCTCCCACCCAGAAAGCAGTACAAATATGTACCTGGCCAGATACGATTCTTATGACAACTCCCACTCACGCACACTTGTATCTCTTATTTTACCGTGTTAAAGCAAGCTTTCACAATATGAAAGGGAGTTGCTACTGCCTTGCAAGAAACCTGCCACTACCTTTTCTAGAGTTACAGAAATAAAAGTAGACTGTCTTTAAAATGAGGCAGTTATTAAGTGGAGAAATGCAGGGTGAATAAGCAAGGAAGATTTCCAACAATTTTCAGATAATTTTATGTTCTCGGACCTGTGTGCTCTGAAAAATTTCCTTTTATACTGAGGACTATGTCTTAAAGAGAGAGTGATATGCTGGTGCATGATCTATTAACTCTCAGTTCTTTGGGTTAACTTCCTTCTTGTTTGTTTTTCCTAGTGAACACAAGACATTGCAGGGTGCTGAATATTGCCCAAGTCTACAGAAATTACTGAGAGTCTCAACCTGGTAGATTTAGAAATTGGCATAAAATTGTTCTTCTGTAAATAGGGTCTGTGATCAAAAGAGATACAGATAGAAACCCACCACTTTGCTTAGAGAAAAGCCAATTTGTAGTCAATGAAAAGTTTACTTTAATGAAAGGGTTTAGCTGCTGAGACAGAGCAGAACACCTGAAAGGTTGCTACAAACAAGACAGAATTCTGACTCCTCCCACTACTCTGTTAATAATTTGCAAGAAACTCAGCCACAATTTGGAGCAGAGACTTCCAGAAACAATTGGTGTAAATGCATTTAATTTGAAATACAGTTCAACTATCAACTTGCACCTTTTTCAAAAGCATTTTATTTAACCTCAAAATGTACATTGTTTTACTGCTCTGACAACTGGACCATTTACTTGCACTGCATATTAAAAAGCCAAGTAGCAAACATGTAACGTTCCCAGGCAGATTTTTAATGGAAGGTGAAATGTTCCACTTGGCCAAGCTTTGGAGGAAGTGCATCAGTTTTGGCGAGCTGATGACACTAAAGAATTCTTAGTCAGTATACAAAGAAGGAACTGGGGGAAATATGAGCAACTTACTGTCACAGTGATTTTCCTGTGTCTCTTTGGTTCAATAATTTGGTTCAAATTTTAAAATTGCTTTCCTTTTTATTAGCATATTATTGTAAAGGTATGTATGATAGTGACCACATCTTGCACAGCCACAACTTCGTAAAAATGTATGAATACAGTGGGATCAGGTTGTCATCCGGCCAAAAAGTCTTAAACATTTATTCATAGATATATTTAGACTGTTTTGAACCCATTCTGTTTGAAGTGATATTCCCTGGAAATTTCTCCTATTTACAAGTATAAATTGAATCATTAGCTGTTTCATATTGCCCACTGAAAGATGCTTAGTACCTTAAGTTTAATAAGGTTAACATCTTTATCTGTAAAATAAATAACTGTCTTCAGCGTTGATACAGAAAAATTTTCCATGAGAAGATAGTGATAAGTGCTTTATTGCAGTCTCAGAGGAAGTTCACTTGGAGGAACACTGATTTCATCACCACTGTTGGAGGTATAAGCTTGAATGAACCCTTGGAGTAAGAGCTAATCCAAAACACTGGGCTATCCATGTGAAACAGTTTAACAATGCTAATTAGCAGGGTGCATTTTGTCTCTTTAAGTAATGCTAGTGAGGAAGAAATACATCATGGCTTGGGAAATAATTCACCCTTAGAGTGCTGAAGCCATCAGAAAACTATGCAGCCTGTCCCAAGACACAGTCAATAAACTGTTATGTCATCATTTCTTCTGTGTATTAGACTTATTCTGTGTACCTCTAAAAACATTTTAAAGGAATAAAATGTCGGTCTGTGCTAAGTGCCTCCCTGTACTTGAAGACATCTACCTGCTTCCTAGTTTGCCCTAGGATTGCTGTCTGATCTTCGGAAAGTAATTTAGGCTCTGTGGACTGGTATTCCTTTTTAACAGGTCCTAAGTCCAGAGGTGGTAAAAGTTGTTGGCACTTAGTGTTTAGAATTGCAACCAGTGGCTGCTTTGTCATGCTGTGCCATGTGTAAACCTTGTCTTGATCCTTTAGCCAGCACTGGAGTTATATACTTACCATAGCTTTAAGCAGGAGATTTGAATATGTTCTTCTGTACCTGCTTCCTTTAGAAGATCTCCATATTTGCACTAGCAAAGCAGTAAGGAAAATATGAAAATTTTTTGTCCATTTGCTTAGAAATTGAAGCTTTCTTGGAAAAGATTTTCTGTTAAAAGAGAAGAGAAGTTCTAAGCAATACATTGAAAATGCTTCTAAACCTGGTCTATGCATAAGAGTACCATAGATTAAACTCTAGTGTTATCAGCTCTTACTGAACAAGTAACAGTGCTGTGCATCTCATCATCAGGCTGGCAGGCTCCTGTTTCTGATGACAGAAATGTCTTGTTTTCAAATCAAGAAGATAGGAATGCCATTAAGTGGGAACACTTTTCTTGCAGGTTGGTTTTTGTAGACATGAGAGCAGTTATTTACATGGAGTGGCTGAAAAAATTTGAAGAGATGAATAACGAGGCAGAGTGTGCAGGATACAGCTTGTGTGGAGTTTTCTGTGTATTTTATAATACTAATTGAATATTAATATCTGTTGTGTATTTCTGTGTAGTTGAGAAATGCTTGTAGTCGAAGACGGCAGCATTATCTCTTACATGGATAGCACTAGTACATGTATTTATTAGTGTATAGCACCTCTAGGGATTGTTTCTTAAGACATATTTTGATTGTCTTTTAGTCATGCTATCTAGTCAATAACTAGCTGCCTTTTCATCCTTAAAATGCTAGATCAAATAAAGGTAGTAGATTAAGCATTGCCATTTTGATCCAATGCAATTTTTGTACACGTACTTCTGCAAATTTTAGTTCAGAGATCGTCAAAAGAAACTTCTCTAACATTTCTTCTGAATCTGCTTCTGAAATACGTTAGTGTGAAAAAGAGGGGGCAGCAGATTAATTAGTGAGCAAGTGAACCAGTTAATTAATATTACAATTAAGTCTGCCTGAGGTATGCTTATAGCATCCTTGGAACTTTTCAAGTAATGAAAAAGTGTTTGCTTTTTCCCTCCTTCTCAAAGCTCCACTGAAAATGTGGCTTGTCTGAAACAATGCTTGTGTGAAGTTGGTCAGAATGAGGTGAAGGAGTGAGTTACCATGGTGTCAGAATTGTTTTGTGTCCTATGATAGGGCTATTCTTCTACTGTTCACGGGACTGAAATAGAATAGAAAATTTGTAATTATATACAATATGCTGCCAAGAGATCAGCTTTGTTGCTTTTGGCAATCACTAATGATTTTTTATTTTGCAAGAGCAGCATAATGTTTTATTTCTGCCCCCATTTTTCATAAAAAGTTAATTTGCATACATTTCTGCAAGAGTGAACCATGTTACTATGGGAAAAAACCTCTAAGAATCATCTGAAACAGAGAGAATTTACCATAAGTAAAAAACAGGAAAGAAAAAGTGAAATAAAATTGTGTAACACATTTCAGGCTCGAGCCTTCACACTGAAAAAATGTTTTGCTTTCCTCTGATGGTAAATGAGGGTCCTTTTTTGTGTGGCTCATCATCACAAAGTTGTCTGGGGGCTAAATCCACAAGGATAAGCTAGAATCAGTTCTGAGCTCTGAATACATGCTCCTCGACTGGTGATGTCCCCTGCATGGTCCCCAAACTTCATGTCCAGTATAACCTGACCCTGAGATTTACGGAGACCAGATAAGCAATGCAGCAGCGAATATTACAAAGAGCTCTTCCAAAAATAGTCACTTCAAGCTCTAGGCTGGGAGCAGCCACCATCCTGATCTTGGAGCTCAGCACCTTAATCAGACTCTGTGGTCCCCACACAAACCTTGGGAGGCAGCAGCAGCAGCAATCCCTCCTAATGCTGCACTGATGGGGTTACAACAGTCATGAACTTTATCACCATACTCTGCACTTCCTACTAGGGTCAGAGCCGTATCTTTGTTTCTGCACGTTCAGAAAGATACAACCTGTGCTCAAAGAGATTGCTGTAAATTTATCTATTTATTTATTTGTTTAGAATTTAAAGATGAATGCAATGAGTTGGAGTAAAAGTCACTGGAGAGAGGGAGGGAGGGAGAACAATGGGCTTGGCAGCCTCAGGAGGGTTACGGTATTTCACATCTGTCAGTAGCAGCGTATTTTAACAAGTGCCATGGTTTAGACCCAGCTGACAACCAAGCACCACACAGCCGCTCTCTCACTCTAGTAGGAGAAAATGCAGCAAAAGGCTTAAGGGTCAAGACAAAGGATGGGGAGGGCTCACTTCACCAATTATCGTCATGGGCAAAAGGCAGACTTGACTTGGGGAAACAATGTTAGTTTAATTTAAACAATAAAATCACTACCAAATCACCAATCCAATCAGAGTAGGACAGTAAAAGAAACAACAGGATCTTAAACACATCTTTTCCCCCACCCCTCCATTCTTCCTGGGCCCAGCTTTGCTACCTTCTCCCCACAGCATGGTGCAGGGGGGTCAGAAGGAGGGGGGATTGTGGTCAGTCCCAGTTTGCTCCATGGTGCTTCTGCCTCTCGCTCTTCATCAAGTGAAGCACTCTGCACAGTTCTACCTTGTGGCAACGTGGTGCCCCTCCCACAGGAGCCAGTCCTCCCTGAACTCCTCCAGCTAGCAGGGAGTCTTCTGCTGGCAGCCGTTCTTCCACAAACTAACCGGCCCAGTGCAAATGTCTCCAAAAGTCACAGCCTTTTTCAGAATCAACTGCCTGCTCCAGCATGGGCCTCTCCATGACTCCCTGCTCCGATGTGGGCTTATCCATGGGCTGCACACTGACCTTTTCTCCATTAGTGGTCTTTGGGGACCGCGAAAACTCAGCCTGACATCTTGCCACAAGCTGAAGGGACATGTTTGCTCCTGAGCGTCTCTCCAACCTCTTCCTCACTAACCTGGTTGACCGCATGGCTGTCTCTCCCTCTGTCCTACACTCCTCCAAAACACAAGAGACCTTCCAAAATGAAAGGCTGCTGCCAAACCGGTTTCCTCTCTTAAATACGTTTATTCGCAGAGGCGCTGATGGGCTCAGCCTTGGCCAGAGGCAGGGACGAACTAGAGCCAGGGGAGCTTTTTGTGAACTTTCTTACAGGGGCTGCACCAGCAGACCCATCTCCTACTACCAAAACCCCCGCAGACACAAACCCAACACAACAAACAAATGAAGATATCTACATCTGCTGTTCATTTGAGAAATGGGGTAAAGGGAGAGTAATTTTGTTTGTGGGTTTTTTTTTAACAGAAGCAAGTGCAGTACCTCTTTCTGTTGGTATTGTTCAGTGCCCAGGTAGATATTTGTGAAGCTCATTGGTGAACACATCAGCCAGCATCGTGCAGTTCAGCACACATGCTCCCACTGGTGTCATTTGAGAGAGGTCACAGGACTGCAGCACATCCACTCAGGAACCCTGTCTGGGTATACAATAATGCTGACATAGCATATCTGTATCTACTCCCACCTGGCTTTGCCTGGCACAGGACCTTCAGGGCTGCTAAATCTGCTTAACCCTTGGGCCTGTACCAGTGGCCAGGCAGTAACTTGAACAGGGTTTTACAGGTGAAGAGTCTGATTCCCTCTGTTCTCCAAACAGTAAAGAAATTCTGCTCAGAAAATATGTTTCAAAATTTGCCCTTCTTTATTATATTCTTCACGATGTTTACATAAAAAAGATAATTGGATGTATTAATGTAGGTCTTAAACTATTGTAATACCATAATCATGGTTATTTGTAATGCTTTTGTCAGAGATGATAGTTGTACTCTATATTAATGTCTAAAACATAGATACAAACAATTGGGTAGAGGAAGACTGAATTTCACTCGTTTCACTAATCTTCCTTCTGCTGCATCTGAAAGGCTGCCACAGTTGTTGCCAGAACAATGCACAGGTTGCAAAAGAACTAAAGGCAGCTACATAAGAAGAGATTAAATATACTAAAATACAAATATTTAAAGGGAGTTTGAAAAGCTATTTTCAAAAAACCCCTTGAAATTTCTATGTATTTTGCTTTCATCATTTAGATAAAAAATTTAATTGCCTGAATGAGACTCCAGGACATTTCCCCACTGTTTAATCCTGTGACCCAGCTCATTTTTCCCTTGCTGATCCCTTTCTCATTCCACTGGGGACCTAGGGCTGTAACTCTCTCTGACCAGCAGAACAAAGCAGATTCTCTTTCAAACAGTGAACCAAGCAGTGATGGGACGTCTGTATCTTAGTAAGGCTTTCCCCACAGTGCTCCCGTGTTTTGGGATCCCAGAACATGAAATAACCTGTAGAAAGGAGGAGCAGCACCTGTAGAAATAATTTCTGTCTGAGCAAAGCCCCTTCACATGCCTTTCCTGAGCTCACCAATGTGGACAAGAGGGCAGAGCAGCCCTGCAAGCTTCCCCCCAGGACCATCAGTTCATGAGGACCTCTCTGTCCCTTCACTAGTGCCCAGGACCACCACCAGCCCAGGGTAGGCACAGCTTCAGTGGACGTGAAGACTGAATGGGTTGTCTTCCATTTTACTGCCATTTCTGCCATCCACCTTTTGTTATTTGAAATTACCTCTCTGCCTGCTCTTGGCTGCCTCCTCTGCTTGCACTGAAAGGTCTTCAGGCCAGGGTGTTATTAGCAGATATTTGGCCTACACTCAGCATGGTGGGGATACCTGGGCTGCTATCATAAGATTTTTCTGACCCTAGCTTTCCCCTTGATCTAATAAGGAATTTGGATATGCCTTCCAGCTGGATTTTCCACAACCTTGGGTAAAAGCAAATATACTCATAAAACTGACTTTCAGATTTTTTTTTTTTTCCCCTAGATTGTTATAGACTGAATGGACTTATCCTTCTTCCTTAGTCAACTCTCAGAGTAAGCAGGAACTGATAGTTTGGAAACTGAATCCTTACAGCTTGTATTCAACCCATTATATTTCATGTATTCCCACTACTTGGCTATTGTTGTTCATATTTTAACACTATTTTAAAGGGAAATGTGCAATTTCTGAGAAGTAGAAGGTGTGAATGACTGAATCAATGCCACCATTGATTTCACTGAAAGAGGAATCAAATGCTCAGTCAAACTGAACACCTTGGAACCTAATTCTGCAGAATTTATTCAGGTTAAATCCCCACTGAAAACACTGGAGAATTTGGCATAAGCCTTTCATTATCAGAAACCTAGATTTCCATTGCAGAAACCACTGCAAGACTGCTAGTGGCACTTAAATCTGCTCTTTGCCTGGGTTAAAGTCTTAATACAAATTGTTTAAACCAAACCTGTTTTAAATACATGTTTGGAGGGATGAGGACAGGGAACACAGGTTTGATGATGCATCTGTAGGATAAATAGGGTGTATCCAATACATTTTTGTGCTACATCAGCAAAATAGTACAACTAGAATTTGCAAAAAGTGTAATTCACAACTAAGGCAACTGCTCATTTAGTGGGTCAGTGTAGCCATGTTGGATTTTCATATCCGCCAGTCCATGAAACATTAACAATTAACTTGATGCATCTGGTAAGCTATAAAATGGATCTTTTACACATACATAGGAGGGTTTTTGTATATTCAAGATCTTTTTTTTAATTATTCATTTATGTTCTTTGAAGTATAATTGCCTTACAAAAATATAAGATGGCTATAAATTTAGGTAAGGAAGAAATGGATAGTCAGTTGAAAATAGGTTTTACTTAAAGCAACAGCTTTGAAAGATATAATTTTTGATTAACACAAATGGTACAAAGCATCTGAATACCATTCCTCTAATGTAAATCACAGACTATTGCAACTAGCTCTACAGATTCTAACTCACCCTTAGTGTACGCACAATGGTGGGAAGCATCTTTGCAACAAATACACTTTGCATATGACATTTAATGCAGTTGATTAATGGAAAGAGATAATTAAAAGTTGATAGACGTGTTAGATTTCCATTTATGCACTTTCTATGTTTTATAACTTCGTTGGTGTTATACAAATATATTCCACCATTTCTGCAAGTATGAGGATTAATTTACTAGATTATTCAGAGACAAAATATTTTAAACTATCTCTAGAAGCATATTTCTTAATATGAAAGCCTAAAGATTTTCAGAGGTAATTTTATTTGTTAGTGTAGTGCACTTGCCAGCATAGAGTTAGAACATGACTAAAGGGTATCTATGAAAAAGACATGGTCAGGTGTGTCCTGGTGCAGTGAATGCTAATATGCTTTCAGTAGAAGCACATTATGCTTTTATTTCTGACTGTACACTGAATTATTTACACCTTCAAGGCAGCTGATTGAACTGCAGCATCAGTCAATTAGCAAATCAAAAATTTATATGATTCCAATTTAGCATGGAGTCCTTCTCTTTTTTTTTTTTTCTTTTTAGATTTTCACCCTGACAGTGACAAATTACTCCTCTGCTGGCTGGGATTGGAAATTAAAAGCATTTAGAGTTGCTCATGCATTTATGCTAATGAGAACTTCTGATATGATTTGCATGCAAAAGAGGACAATCTGAAAGCTCATCAGTTTTTCATGCTTCCGCATTTTGATGTAGTAGGATTTTTTCTGTTTTCTGCAAAGCAGAAAAATTTTTCTTGGGGAAACAATACTCTGTGTGAACAAAAAGAGTTTTTCTTTTAAGTCAGAAAGTTCGTACTTTTTTTGTACCCTCCAGATTCTTGTCAAATCATTTGCTTTGCTGTTTCAGAACTGCAGCCCACATTCATTAGCATTTTAGATGTTTATCAAAGGAACGATCCAGTATCTGCCATGCAAGATTATAGCTCAAGCTTCATTTTAAATTCAGCAAGAAAAAAAGACCCGAGGACAGATGAGAAGAGGGATGTGCACTCTGACAATCTTCTTCACAGATACACCCGAATTAATCCTATTTAGAGCAAAATTTGATTAATCACCAGAGGTGGCAGCTTTAAGTTTAGTGAAATAGTTAACTGACAAATTTTGGGGACCTTTTTGGCACAGCCTTTCTGGAATGCAAATAAAGAAACCAGGCAATACAAATGAGGCAGCAGATAACTTTAAAATTAATTTTTTAAAAAGCTCCTGTCTAGTAATGATATTGCTGCCATTTTTAGGGGTTTAATTTTGCTCTCCAATTTGCTATAATGAAAGACAACAAGGCAAAGAAGGGTCTGGAGGTAACAGAAAACAATAGTGTATTTATTTTGCTTTTGCAGTACATGATTTTGTATATTGCAGGTAGTATTATTAATATAATTTGTGAAGTAAGGGAAGAGAATTGTTTCCTACTTGTTTCCCTTGCTTGAGAAGGTTGATCAGTGTATATCTGTGTATGGTTGAGTTTTTGTGAATTATTTTTTTGTTTCCGAAATGATCATTTTGACACTGGTAATTTGAAAGACCCTAGCTGTTGTCCTGTGTTTGCAAAAATTTTTGGTGCTATAATACTTGCTGAACATTTTCATAATCCAATAATTCTTTCAGACCCCAAAAGCTAGTATTTAGAGTTTTAATTGTAACTATTCCGTCTATCTTATTGTTCAATTGATCGAGTTCCAATCTATTGTTTAGTAGAACAAAGACAAAATATGTGTGATATGTCTGTTTCACATCTGAGTTAAGAAATGAAATTCAAACCATAACATATTCAAACCATCTTCCAGATTACACTCTACACTTCTGATCATTTTTTACCTCCAGGTATATGCAGCAGCACTGAAGAATTGATGGGTTTCAGAGGTGTTACAGGAGAATTTCACCCACTGACTTCACTGGTGTTGCAGTGGGGTGATTTACAACCCATGTACTGTGTGCTTAAAGACAGCTAACATCAAGTGTATACTGTGTTTTGATAACATCTCCTGTCTTAAGGCAGTATTCTTGCTTTATGTACTTGAAAATAAAATCTCTGTTTCATCTATAACTACAGCAGTTCACCTTTTTCTTTTGCTGCATTGATCCCTGGTTCATGGAGTAGATACCTTACTTCATCCCTTGAAGAGAAAGAGGAGGGTGTGGCAGAATAATCATGAAAGAGGAAGCAGAATGGAGTCAAGAAAGGAGACTAGGAAAGAAAGGGCATACAAGATCATAACTCAGCCTCACCTGTCCTCTTTGACACAGTAGAAGTTAGGGTACAGTGGAAAGAAAGGATCTACCTAAAATCTCCTGAGTCCTTGATGCTCAGTTTACCTGCAACTGGCACCATTAAATCAAAGAAATGGCTTCTTGTCCTTGCTTGGCATCACCATTCAGCCCTGCTCCTTTCAACAGCCAGCTAGATGGCTCTCTCATTTCACACCTCTAAAGGTGCCAGGCCAAAATATCTCACTGGAATTTCTTCCTCCAAGTCAGGTGCTTTGCATCTTCAGCTTCTGATTTTAGGTCTCTGAGGTTTCGAACTTTTCAAATAGCTGAGGTACTTTACCACAGATAGAAATCCATCTTTCTTCTCCCTCATGCACTTCTGAGCTATTCAAGTGACATGTCCTTGGCCATTAAGATTAGGTCTCAATGACAGTGACTTTTGTTCCACTTTCCTTCCACATCCATAGGAAATCCTCAGGCTCTGTTGATGTTTCTCTATTACAGTAGATGCACACAAATGGCTCAGAGGCAGTATCAGCAGGGAAGCAGAAAAATCTCTACTTGCCAATATCTGTTAAGACAGGGAACCTTGAAAGCTCCATGAATATGGTGTAAGGCTTACTTGGAGGTCTTCCTTCATCAAAGTCTTCATGAAACACAGATTAAAAGGTGGTGACAGAAGAATGAAGTATTTTTTCCCTTTCCTTCTCTCATAACTAAACTTCACTCGCCAGGGTTATGTTACTTCTAACTCAATGACTCTTGGATTGCACAGACTGAACATTTTCGTATGTCTTGCTTTGATATCCTTCCTGAAAAGCCCTGCTGAGATAACCTACAAAATATTAAATTAAGAACATGATTTTCCTCACCTGACACCTCATGCAATGTGAGTTGTCTCTAGAGTCTGTTTCCTAATCTCTGCTGAAATTCACTTTGTCTGCACATTGAATCAAAGATCTCCTGAACAAAATATCTACTTTTTGTGTTCCCCAAAAGAATTAACAAGCCCAGCATTTTCTTTTATCCTTGCAAAGATAAGCATACTGCCTGTTCTAAATACACTTCTCTTCAGCAAGAGGATTTGCAGAGGCTTCCATTGAAGACAGTACCAAGCTAAAGTTGTCTTGATTTTGTGTGATGTGGTTTTACTTCATCATCTTCAATGATCATAATCTATGGTAAGGAGTTCTTCCACTTCGTATTTTTTTCTCTAAATTGCTCCTCCTTGGCTCCAATTGAATAGCTGAGATCCTTGAAATCAAAGATTACAACAAACAATAATTTTGGAATAACTTAGGTTCCAGCTTAGTCTCCCAACATAATGCAGTTAGTTTCTAATCAATGGTAAGAAAATATCAGTCTTTATCACAATTCATAGATATTGAGCTCTATCTCTTTCACTCAGTTGGTTAAACATCATTTTCACATGCTCCTCATGACCTGTTTTTCAGGGCAAACGAGTACCTCTTTATCCTTCCACAGACACCTTTGTAAATCACCTATTACCCTTCAGGGAAGTAAACTATCAGAAGGTATTGGAAGATAATTCAGAAGCCTCTGATCTAGAGGTGTCATTCATTTTGCATTATTTTGAATAATCTTCTATCTTCCTCCTGATCACCTCTTTGTCAGTAGAGATTCTAGCTTGCCAGGCTGATGAGTTCAACTGGGACAACTTTTGAGCCCTGAAGTTGATTCCCTTCAGGAATTATAAGTTCATGTGCTGGTGGACAGCCTTCCTTGAAACTAGTTCAGTGATCTAACATATCTATCCCCAAACGCAGCAAATGAGCAATAATTACCTTTGTGAACAGCGAGTGCCTCAACCATTAACACTGCTGTCCAATGCTCTAATTGTAGCCATCATCTTATGTTCAGTAGGGAGCTGGGGATATTTGACTATAAATTTACCTGATTGCTTGCAACATACTACCAGAAAATTGCTTTACAATGACTTATTCTTCCCAGAGATTTCTCAGCACTTGCCATTTCCCATTTATAGACCAGTTTAGGTCAGTTATTGCTGAATTTTTTGTGTGCCATACCCCCCTGTATATAGATTTCTATCTGGTCTGCTTCTATAGTGGACCTAACTGACAAATTATTTGCTTCCTTCTGGTAGGAACCACAATGTTGCAAATTCTTATTGTCTTCATAACACACAAAAATAGAGTATGACAAAAGGAATTACTGGGAATAATTTTCCATTCTTCAGTTTACAGCTTAACACCAATGTAGACAACGTCATGAATAGTTATAGGAAGTACTTTAGAAGTGTTGCATTATATTGCCATGTTCTCTGTGTGAAACTCCCCTTGAAGTCAGTAAGAGTTGTGTATGCTATTCAGTGGCATAATCAGGCAATAAATTATGAAAGCTCTGCAAATACCAAACATAACAAGCCACAAACAAATGACATTAAGAAGTGACAAAAATACCCAGTGTTATGCTAGTAAAAGAGCTAAAGTTAATAGTTTTGAATGTGATAAAATTCTTATAGCTGGTAGGATTTGGCAACTTCTAGCAAATGGGTTATGAGGAGAAGCTTACCTTGTGCACCTGATATTGCAGAGTTTCCAACCCCTTCCACTCAGTGAATCTCAATTGCAACTGTGATAGAAAACGGGGCTGAGTGGAGACTTGCACACTTCAGCATTGCAGCGTTCTTCTGCTCCAGAACTCCTCATTGGTGGCTTTGTTGGGGCTCAAATTTAATTGTCAGAAGAATTTTAAACAGATCTAACATAACATTTTAAGTCAGTGGTAACACTACATGTTTGAAATCTCCTCTCAGAAACTTTGCTTCAGAAAAAGCTGGCTACAAAAAGTTCCTTCAAAAGTATACTTTTTTTCATAGTACTTTTAAAATAAAATGTTGAAATAAAATTTGCCAAAATGGACCCTTTAAGACAGTAATCCAAAATGGAATTCACTGAAAAATTCAGAAGATCTTGACACTTACAAAAAGAACTGAGAAATGCAAGCCTTGTATTGACTAAAAGTGACATTCTGAAATTGTTCTCTCAGATCTTAAAAAACCGATTAAGAATAAACAAAGGATCCCAGAGGTCTGAGATTGCTCTAGGCTTTAGAGCTGAGTCTAACTTACAAGAAACAAGATCTTTGTAGAATACATCCCTGCTTCTCCTCAGAGTATTTGTAATGGCAAGATGAATGTGTGCTGAGATGCTGCAGCTGTTATCAGAAGCCAGCAGTTTATCACAAAGCAAAGTAAAAACTAGCTAACATTGCAATGATTCTTCCACCTTCCTGTTTGGGGAATGCACCCATGGCACTCATTGGGCAGTAAAAGTTTCTCACTCTCAGTATGAGAGTGTTCTTTGCTGCTTGCAGAGTAATTGTGAAGCCCAGGTTATAAAAGGGGGTGTGGAGCTTCAACCAGCCCTGCTTTTAGAGCAGTGACAGACTGGCCAAAAATCAGTTAGACTGATTCAGCCTGTTCCAACACTTCTTTTTTTTTTTTTTTTTTAATTTTTTTATTTTTCTTCCTAGAATTTGTTAAGGCTACTTCCAGATTATTTTATTTGAAAGAAGATTCATGATGACTTCCAGCTCACTCTTCCTTACTGTTAAAAAGAAATAATGTTGCACAACATGTTTCAGTTTTATACTATCCTCCACTCCTTCCCCAACCACAGCAACTGAATTACCAGAGAGTGTGCCATGTTCCCTTGTCATAGCTAAGGACAACTGGTCAGTGGTTTCACCATTAGCAGCTCTGTGAATCAGTTTCTGTAGGTTTGGGTACCACTTGGAAAGGAAGAGCATTCCACAGAAATGGAGGAGGAAGGGCTCCTTGAAAAGGGCAAATAAATCCTGTCTGGGCTTGTTTTAAACTGTACCATAGCTATCACGTGTGACTTCAGAGCTGAAAGCCATATGTAGGCAGCATCTCATCCTGTGCTAGGTGGGCTGTCACTCCAGACTAGTGAATTGTGCCACCAAAGCAAAAGCACATGAGGCTTGACCTCCCTCATTCCAGGCCTTCATGCTCCTCCTCTCTCAGGTGGAGCAAAAGAAAGGGTCTTATTTAGGGAAATGGGGAGATGGGAAAAAGCTAACAGGAGGCAGGGGAGAGCCCCTGCCCTCTTGGGGTATAGAGATGCTCTCTCATTGGGAAGGTCCTTCTGCACATCTCCCGTCTTTGGCTTCACTTGGTTGAGCTCTTTGCAGGAGCTGTCACTCCCATGATATTTTGGGTTCACTTAAAAATGTGATTTTATAGGCAGATGATAAGTATTTTTCATTTCTGGCGAAATCAAGGGCTCTTATGGAAAGAAAGCACTGTAGTAAATATTGCTTTCTGATCATTTATCTTTTGTGTGCAGAAAAATCCATAGAAGTCTGCGTCTTCATTGATATTCATTTGGCCTTTCATGAGTTACTTAATTTTCTTCAAAAAAATAAAAGGAAGATAGAGGGAGAGGGGAGATATCTCATATAATTCACACAAAATATTTCATAGATGGGTATTTTTTTCCACAATTCAGTGCTGTGGACAGCAAAAAAATCTCCATTACTTTGTTAGCAATTACAGCAGCTCTCTTCTTCAGCCTGCAGTTTCAAAAAAGCAGTGTACATTTTTCATGTCTGAAGAAAATTATTGTGGACATTTAGCCAGCATAGACTTAGACTTATAAGCAAGTTCTACATTCACTTGAATTACTTTTATGTGTGTCAAGACTACTGTGGATTACCTTTATATTTCTGTTTACCATTACTGGTTTATACTGTCACAGTAGTTGTTTTACATGGAAGGGAACATGGAGTATTTTTTTCTATTCCACTGCGTGTGTGTAGTTGGCCACAGCTTTAATGCATGTGTTTCATAAGCTCTCCTGAACAGACTGGAAGGCCAGAAATGTAATACAGCACTAGGACTGGACATGTGTGTGACTGCTCATCTTTCTTAAAATGTACTTCATATCTCTTCCAAGGTAGCTTGATGCCTGCTCCAAGATACCACTTTTTATCATCCTATTTCCAGGGCATTTCAATTCATCTCATCATTTGGTGTTGCTCTCTGTCCAAGCTGTCTAGTAAAAAAACCCTTTTGTTTTATAAAAAAGCCAAGCTTTTGAACTTGCTTTTGTTACATATTTGGATAAAAAAGAGATCTTCAGAAATCTCTTACTAAAATGAGATGGTAAGACGGGGCCATCATTCAGTTGCCAACAGTTGAATGGTTAGCCTACTTGCCCACTTAGAGCATTGACCTTGTTGTTGCCCTGTCCCACTCCACCAAAGGAAGGGTTTGTTGTTTGCTCTCAGACTGGTGGATGCTTTCCTCCTAAGCAGGGCTTGAGAAACTTTATAGAGGTTTCAGTTTGTTAAAATGTCCCTGCCAACTCTACATCATTAGCTCCAGTATCATTGCTCTGGTTTTTCGGATGTCTTCCACAGACATTCTCACAAAATTATGTCACATGTGTATGTTGTTGGAAATCTGAGTCTCTTATGAAACTTCTGATGAAAGCTTCCTAGAGCTACTCAAGATCTTCTTTTTGCTTAATACAGTCTAGATTTTATTCTTCCCCAACCATTTTCTAGGTCTCCCATTAGTAAAACCTTTTGAAGGTGAGCTCAGAGCATAATTTGTCATCTGGTTTCTAAATAACTCCAGCAAAGCTCCTCTGCTCTTTGTGAAGTTGACGAGTCATTTTGCACATGTTTTTTTGTCTAAATGAGATATATTAATCTGAATTCAGCTCATTTTCCCCAGTAAAGGGATAAGGGTGAAAATTTTTATAATCCCTTCTTGGATTTATGTAAGTCTATAGTCTAATACAAGTTGTTCTTTAGTTTGTAGTGAATATTTAATGAGTAAATAGAATAGCAGTGAGAGAGAGATGCTTTGCTTGTATTTATTTTCTGACATAGCTGACAGCTAGAGTGATAACTTCTCCTTCTTTCTTCTTTTGTTACAGTAGTACTAATCATACCACACAGAGACACATTTGTCATTATATATAATTATGTGCAATATGTTTACATTATAATATTTTATATTGGAGAGACATAGGTTTCATAATGTTTTTACTCCAAATTCCTTACTGCTACAGATTATTTCTGTTTATGCATATTCATAAATTATATTTAAAAGTACAATAGAACCTTAATTATAATAAAATTGATTTGGAAATAGGAGCAGCTAGAGAACTGATCTAGATGACCACATAACCTCTGACAGAGGGGCAGCATTTTCTTAATACATGGGGAGCTTTCCTCTGGCTCCTTTAAAGTAAAGAGAGTGACCACAAGTTATTAGGAAAGGCTGCAATTTCTTACGTGATTAAAACAGGTCTGAGCAAACCTTGATCTTCTAGAAACCTTTTGAAAAACCTGTTCCTTTGTGGACCTGTTACTAATCCTGACAGCAATGTGTTTTCACCCTCTCTCATCACTACTCTCCTTTTTTCCACTTCCTCCCCCCTTTTCTCCAACCCAATTAGCAGATTAGCCAGCAGGCTGTGAAGCCTGAAGAAGTAGAAATTAAATCGACTTTTATCACATGCCAAAGTAACTGTGGAGTTATCCAAGAGCACCCCCTCAGAGAGTCTCATCCTTAAGGGCCCCCAAGGGTTCGTAAGGAAATCAAAGGTGCCATCAAAGACTCCTTCGAAGTTATGACACTATCCTCCACAAAACCACTTCTCAGCTGTGCATGGATGAGGCCCTGATGGTGCGGTTAGGTGACATGCTGGGGGCCAGCAGCAGTGGGAACCAAGGGGCTGTGTAGTGAAGCCGACCCCTAACAAGAGTGCCTTATAGGGTTGAGCAGTAAAGACGAGAGGCAGAAAACAGTAATAACCACACATCAAGCACAGCTCCTACATATGCTGCCATCAGTAGAAGGGATAAGATATTGAATTGTGGAGTTTTTTTAACTGTGTACTTGCAAATGAAGGTAATATGACAGTGCTGGCAAGGCAGATGCAAGCAGTAGGTTGAGGTAAAAATTCATATTTAGGCAATAAAAGCATATTCTAACTAGAGCCATTTTACTATGTTGGTATGTTACCACACATTAATTACCTTTCATTTACTAGCACATTGTTGTAAATATTCCATCTACATGTGAAAGTACCTTCAGAGTTCACTTTTGTGCACTTATGTGCTTTTTGTAGGAGATATACAAAGGTGAAAGACCTGCACCACTTTAGCTAGGTCTCAGTAGCTGTTTCTAATTTGTAAAGATGGTAAAATGGCTGATACACACTACATGAGCTACTCTCACAAGTAAAGAACAGTTCTTAAGGTTGCTGAACTCTTTGGGTTTGAAAAGATTTTGAAAAGATTTTGGGATGTACTGTATAAAGTACAACTCCATAAGGTAGCTTAAAACAAGCTATTTCAACGTGAAGAAATGACTGTGCCTGGGGAAAGCAAACATTTTACCTCCACAAAAGAGGAAAGGGGTGAGAACCTCAGCTATTGGACTGCCATGGAGCTGCTCACCCCACACCTTCTGGTGGCATAACCCTAAGATGTACCATGCTCTTTGAATATTCTCACCTCAGAACCAGACCATCAAATGTCTGCCTGCATGCAGAGGATCATACCAATATGGAGTTTGTATCTGCACGCACAGCAACTGACAGACCTGCTCTATCTGTCCCATTGCTTCCCTCTGCCTGTTAGCTCTGAAGCTTAATGATGACACCTTCTATTAAAAAAAAAAAAAAAAATTAAAAAAAAATTAAAAAAAACCCCCTGTAGTGCAAATACTTTGCTAATGAACTTTATTATTAATCCTATCATGCTGATAAAGGACATTCGGTATATCTTGCCAAACTAATTAACGTCTGAGGTTTTCTTTTTCCTTATCTTCATGAAATCATAGAAACAGAGGAGATCTAAGAGTTGAAAAGATCTCTCAGGCACAAATCAAAAAAGTTGAATCACAAAAAGAGAAGACAATGAAAAAATATTTTTGAAGAGCAGGAAGGTAAAGGAAAAATGTAACAAAAAAAATTTTTCATAGTAAGTGAGGGAGAATTTTAAAATGCAACTATTCATATTTGTAGTTCCCTGTACATTTTTTTGTTTTGGTTTTGCATTAATTTACTTTAAAATTATTGCACATATTTTGACTGCGTGTTTTCCAAATAAGTTTGAAGAACATGTGGGAAAATTCAGTAAAGCAACAACATCCTGAAAAATTTCCAATGGTCCAAGCAATCAGCACATAGAAGGTCAAGATAAATACATATAGAAACATGAAATAATTAGCCATAAATAGTAATAATGCTGTGTCATCCCATTCCAGCTATGGAGAACATGACACTCAAAGTCTGAGAACTGACTCATTTTTAAACTTTAGGGGAAATATTTTTTACATATCTGCCCAACCACACACTGTGTCTTGTTCTACCTCTTCTGCTTCAGACAGCCTGCTGTGGCAAATTATTTCGTGTATGCTCTACAGAGAAAGCTTAGTTTTAAAATATATTTATAGGTTATAAAAATTAACTTTTAATGGGACAATGATGTTAATCAGCTCTAAATGGTAACAGAGTTCTGTTGTACAAAGGAAATATAAAAAGGGGAGGATGGTAAGGGGTGATTGAATTCATACCATTCTCCTGCAATATTCCACTTGTTATTTTCATTTCCTTAACACAATTATTTAGTAGCAGCCTCTGGTAAAGTTTTATACCTAAAGCATTGTCATAAAATATTCAGCAGTTACTATGTTTTAATACTGCTGAGTAAGTCCTTTGTTTTTATTCTCTGGTGATTATAGTATGGAGCTGTATTCCTGTATGAAAGGCCAAAGAACAGCACAAAAATACAGGCTTTATACTTAAAATTTAGCAGCAACATGCATACACACTTTTGAGGGCATGTAAGTCTTGAAAGTACCATCAGAAGGTACTCTAGCAGGTTGAAGTTTCCTGGGAATGGCCCACTGCAGAACAGAGAAAATGGAAAAATGCACAGCTCTGCCCATCTATAACGAACAAGAAGTTCTGTATCTGTCTGCTTGGGGAAGAGTTCTCCTTGCTGTTTCCTCCTCAGAGGTAGTCCTCTGGCAGACCTCAGCTATGGGTCCAGTCCCTTCCATGTACAAATTACACTGCCTGGGTAGGAGGATGACATGTTGCTTAATATTTGTATAGGCACTTTTAAACACTAATCTGCAGGAGCTCTCCCTACATCTCTGTCCCTCGCAGAGGGCCATGAGGTGAGAACTGCCTGCTAGTTTTCAACAGGTGTACACAACTCATGGAGATCCATTTCTCTCTTTTTTTTAATGCCTCTGAATGGTGCTGCCTTGAGGATGTTTCCAGACTTTTCCTCTGTTTATAATGGCTAATCCTCTTCTGGAAGTAAACAAAGAATTTGTCATTATAAAACAAATATTAGCTACAGCTTTTGTAGCTAATTGTGGCAGGTTGCACCAGTCATACAGAGAAGAATCCATTTTCAATGTTCAGACTTTGGCAAACACAAAGTGGTTTCAGTTTTATGTGCTTTGTCTGGCTAATGCCGTGATTAAGCTCACATGATGTGAGGCAGAGATATGTTTTTTTGAGAGAGCCATATATGAAAATTATAGAATCATAAAACCATTTTGGTTGGAAGAGACTTTTAAGATCAAGTCCAATTGTTAATGTAGCACTGCCAACTCACCACTAAATTATGTCCCTCAGTTCCACAGCTACACTGAGCCTCATAGCAATGAGGCAAGATGCTAAACCACCACACCGCGATGATTCTGGCTCTCCTTGCAGGGGGCCTTCACGCAGGGTGACTGGAGGAGCTCAGGAGGAACCCCTTCTCCCACTGCATTTTCGCAGGCTGTGTGAGGCAGCAGGCTCCAGATCTGGTCCTCTCGCAGCTATTAGAGCTCATTGCACCTTGCTGAGCTCAGCGGCGTGCTGCTGCGGGCCAAGTCTCGGCCGCTCAGCCATGGCAAGTTCTCAGAGGGAGCAGTGACCCAGCAGCCTCTGCTTGTCACCAAAGAGAAAATCCTGCCCCTTCTGCAAACCAGACTTCCTGCCTCTGAGATAGGTGGGATTTTTTCTCGCTTTGATAAGGCAGCTGCTTCTGGATCCTTGCTTCCTGCTTCTTGCAGAAACCCCACACCTGTGGCCAAAATATTGAAGTGCTGCCTCAACCCAACACAAGCCCTAGGCTGCACAAAATAAAGCCATAGTGCTTACCTGAGAAAAAGTTGAAGTGACACAACAATTGTATTTTCCTCAGATAAAAAGAATAAAAAATAATTTTTCACTCACCCTTTGGGAATGAGGCACTCAAAAGCAAAATTATGTATTTCCATCATGGAATATTGCAGGAATGCCTGAGGAAGATCACATTGATGTGACTGGCAGAATTAGCTCTGCCAGATCTCATCCTCTGCAGAAGGAGAAACCATCCTCTTTGCAGAATAGATTCAGTATTTAATGACCATCAAGGCATCTTTGTTGAAAGCAAAGTTTAAAAATGGAGTTCTAGGACTTAGAAAAATGTAAGTGAAGAAAATGAAAGTATATAGCCAGTCATTCTGTTCAGGTATGCAACTTAAAGTTTATTTCTGATAGCACTTTTATTTCTTTCATTCATGAAATGCATTTTTATAGTGTGTGTATAAACATGTGTGGATGTTTGTGTGCAAAAGTGATCAAGGCATATGCCATAAATGGACTTGCTGAGTTTGATTGTAGGGTTTATGATGAATGTGGTAAGATCTTGTTTTCCTTCTTCTTTAACACCTGAGATTTGTGAAAGAAGCAGCAGCAATGGTTTAAGAAGCAGTTATAGGGCTGTTTCTCTGAAAATCCTGCTTTCTGGCACTGTGCCTGCCCTGGTATCATGTGGCCAAGTAAATATGGCTGATTTGCCCATAATCCCAGAGCCCTTCTCATGACTGCTGATAATTGTGCCTTCATGTGTTTCAGCAACTGTGTAACAGTGTAAACTAGCAGTTATTACTCAAAAAATTCTTGGGATTATTTCCTAGAGATTTGTGGCTGGTACTTTAGCTGTGGTGAGTACCTTTGAATAAAATCATTACTTAACATGATTTTACATGTCAATCAAAACCTCAATGAAAGTGAACTAATTTGTGTGTGTGTATAGCTACAGTTTTTCCACTTAACTTGATCACCTTCAACTGTAAAAACAAACAAGCAAACAAAAAACCCCAACCAGATAATCTTATTGGTGAAATTGTATTTTAAAGAGAAGTAAACAGTAGATAAAAAGAATCTCCAGGGACTTAAAAAGTTACAGAATATTTTCTGTAGAGCTACATAAGAAACTGCATTTATTTTGTGGAAAGCTCTGATCTGGATTACTGCCCTATTGTGTTCAGCTATAGAGTAATAAGAAAAGAGAAGGTAAAAAATAGATAACAATTTCAAAGAAGAATTTTTAATAGACACAAGATGGCAAAGGACAATGGATTAGCACGACATAATGTAAGTTCCTTCTTAGAAGACATCACAGAGAAATAAATCATAAATGTATTGGACAAAGAGATTATAGATAAGCAGACAAAAGATCCACATAGAAAAGGTGCAGGACTTGGGCCTCAAGCAATTCTTGGTGATGAAAGGGGACTTTCCTGCAGTACAAGCATAATATTCAGCTGAGGGTTCCAGACATTACTGGTGTAAATTCCACAATATGGGTGTCCACAAGAGGAGACAGATTAGCAGTTACACCTGTTGTAGACCTGCAACTATAGGTAACACTGATGAGCTAGAGCCCTTTAAAACTTGCTTTTTGATAATGTGCTCTTGAGAGAGGAAATGCAACTCTGAGTCAAGTACAAGGCCAGTCCAGCAGCTGGGGTGATTACAGTGAAGTTTCCCAGGAAGGTGAAAGGTTGGAGCCTTCCATGCTGCTTGAAATGTGTGATACTCTCTGCAACTCCTTCTCCCTAAATATCTTATTTCAAAAGGGCTTTCTTTTTCTTAAACCACTCTACATCTTTATTCCAAATGTAGTTTTGCAAATACATTGTCCAGATTTTCCTACTCTAGTCTTAATTATCCATGAGCTAGCTTTCCTCATATTAATTAATTCTCAAGTTTTAACAGCAGCTTGAACCGGGTCACTGTTCACATGTTGAAACAACAGATGCAAAGGGGTTTTTGAGTGACAGGATAAAAATCAGGCACCATCTTGGCATGAAGCTTCAGAAAGATGTTAAGAAACCTCTCTGCATTTCATCTTGGAATCTATTCCACATCTCTGAGTACTGTATATACTGTACAAATGCTTCATTTTAAATCTGCCAACATTGCCACTCCAATTTGTCAGTCCTGGTTTTCTTTTTAGTAAGTGCTAGAAATGTGCGACTCATCGTTGTTATTATGTTCCATTAGAACGTTTGCCAGTTTTGAGTTCTGTCAGATATACATGATAGCATTTGCTGAATCGCTGCTGCAATGATCCACTACAAACAACATCCAATTTCTTGGAGTGCATTCTACCAGTATTGATAAGTATCTGGGGTTTAAATGCAATGCTGCTTCTACACACTCAGTCATATCGCTTATTGCAAACATTTGGAATGAGTTTGCTACCGACTACTTAATTAATCATCTTGGCTCATACTTTGTGCTGTCAGTCAATGATTCACTAGTCTACTTCCACAATGATATTTGTTAGACAAAAGGTGGCATAGTCAGTTGCATGACTGATTTGGTAACCTGTTTCCAACATAAGGCGCTCCAACTACAGTGAAACTTCATTTGTAATTGAGTCTTGCATTTCTTTCATATGTAGACCATGTTCAGCATCTGAGTTGCTGCAGCAGACAGGACAAGACTTTGTAAATATGCACACAAACTCTCTTGAGCAAGTCATTGATCCAGAAAATTTCCCGTAGAGCAAAATCTGCAAAGTAGAATGCTTCACCATGTAAACATAACTCCTCCGACACACCCTTGTGTAATCTTGGGGAGAGAAAGAAGCTAAAAAATGAAAACAAATAAAAGGGGAAGGTACAACTTCAGAAAAACTGGGATATTTCTGTATTCTACTTTTTGGTGGAGGTGAAACTATTTCAACTAAAAGTCACAGGATTTTTTGAAGGATTTCTAGAAATCCTTCCTATATTCTTTATCATAAAAATTTAGTTGAGTAGCAAGTAGTTAGAGCCATCTAAGGCATGTATAAAGATGAAGTCAATAAAGAGTTATGTTCTGCAATATATTCTTAAGACAGTATTTTCACCTGATTCTACTTGTAATTACACAGTAAATACATTTTTTGTAACTTCCATTTTACTAGGGAGGGTTCTCTTATTTTCAACCGATCATTTACTCACTTGTATTCTTTTCCCTTCCCTGTGGACTGGAAAAGATTTTAGACTTATGATCTTTGTTAATTCACTGCATTACCAAAGCACTTAGGAAACCTAGTGAAGGATCAGTCTCCCTCTGCCCATGAACAGCTGAAAAGATGGACTCTGATCCAGAAGACTTACTATCTGAATTTAAGGCAGCACCAGTGCAAGGACACAAAAAGATGACAGATAAGGGAATCAGCTTCATTTTCTGTAACAGAGAGGGAAGAAACAGTCAAGGGATGAATAAGAATCCCTTTTGGCAACTCTTCTGGAGATAGATCTTAGAGAGCTAGGAGAGGAACCATGAGAGATTCAAGAGGTCAAGAAAGATGGCATTTTAAGAGTATGATCAGCTATGCTGAGTGCGCCTCAGCTCAGAGAGAGTAAGATAGACTGAAAAAAAATAAAACACAGAGGCTAAAACTGCACCAATTTTTTTAGTGAGTGAGTTAATTCAGTACTCTCTGAAGCATGTTAGGGCTAATGACTGTAAAAGAATAACATGATATCAGTCACATCCAGCAAATTCTGATTTTTCCTTTATATTGATTATGAAAACATTTTATAACTTTCTTCTTGTTTTAAATTCCAGAGTTTTATTTGGACAGATGAAAATCCAGTAACATTACATATATTTAACTTGGATGTTGAGGAAATTAAGCATCTTTTAAAAATACTAAATGGCCTTCTTTCCTTTCTTAATTTAAAAAAGAAAAAAAAAATTCTGTCTTAAATCTCTAAGCTGTCCTATTACTCTCTGTCATTAATTCTTCCTACTACCCATCATCACGTTATTCTAGGTAACAAGCCTCCCATGAGCCATCTCATTTCTTCCACCATTCTATTACCTCCTTTCTGGGAACAAAACTATTTAGTTTTCTATGTTCTGGAAGAAGTTACTTCTGGTTTAAAGGTCTTGAACTAACATATAAATAAATTTGCCATGTATCTGTGGTACAATTCAGATCAGAATTGGGAACACCTCTTCTAAAAACCATTTTTTCCCCCAGGTTCAAGCTTTAACCTCAGAAGCTTCCTTTTTCTTTTTTTTTTTGTTCCCTCAAAGGGCAGCTCTACTACCAAGAAGTACTCACAATTCTTTTCAAGTCGTGTCTAGCAAAGATCATGAAATAGAATTGTAGAGTGCAAAGGAAATGTTTCCAAAGAAGACATAAAACATCTCTTGTATAGCTACTTTAGACTTCTAAAATATACCACTGGCTTCTCCAAACAGATCTAGCAGATTTTAAAGCTACTACCTTCAGCAATCCAGCTTTGAGAAATTGCGCTTCAACAACCAAATTATACCTCCTTTCTCACACAAGGAGTTGTAATTTTCACTCCCATGCCCTGATATAACTTAGTCGTCCTGTGCACTCATCCAAATCACATCTGAAGTGCCATAGCTTGTTGAAGCAAGATGGAAAACTCAGAGTTCTTACTCACTGGTGAAGTATCTCAAGGCAACCTGAAGTTCTGCAGCCTTGTTTTCTCCTTTCTCCAAGCCTTTTGCTGGCTATGGTTGTCTCATTGATATGTGGTATGTTTAAAGGCACAGACAGTTCAGTCACCTAACAGTATATCTAACCACAGTCCTGTTCAATTGATGTTCCATCTCTCAGTTAAATACTTCTGTCTTTCACTTGCACTTTGGCTTCTGCTTTTGGTTTTCTCCTTATTCCTTGAATCATCTTTTACCCACTTCCACTTTTTTTCCCAATTTTTTCCTCATATTTTCCAGTCTGCTGCCCGACAGCCTGCTGCTCATTACTTTGGGTGAGGAAGTTATGATACAATAGTAAGTCAGCAAATAAGGGTTAGCAATAGAGGCAGCCTTGGAAATCAGAGTAACTGGGCCCTGACTCTGTCTCCAGGTCTGATCTAATCCAAGATGATAGGTCATTCCCTGGGGCCTTTCAATCAGCCAGAGATACCCAATTGTCGGTTTTGATTTCGTGCACTTTCACTCAGCATGTACTACTCTCTTTCTTGCTTTAGCTTTTTTCCTGTGTTAAGCAAGACAGACAATGTTGTTTCAAATCCACAGAGGCAAATGTACTTTCCATCTGCTTGTAATTATGGCAGAGGGAAGAGGAGCTATATTAGATGCAACAAGTGCAATGGGAAATACAGCAGAGGTGTAGTTAAGAGTGCATCATTTTCAGGAAAATGAAGTAATATTGTAAAATCTGCACAAAGTCCAAAGCTTGTAGAAGATCATGGGCCATATATCAGAAAAATCAGTAATTATATCTAAAGTATCATCTTCCCCTTCCTTGCACGGGCTGTCAGCATTATAAAAACTTGACATAGCATCCCAAGCTAGTTTTTGAAAGAGGTCTTAATGTCCTGCTGCAGCTGACTGAGTTTTTGGATTTGCCTGTCTATTTAGCAGTTGCAAAAAAACCTCACAGTGTGGAAAAACACCTTATGCTTGCAAAAGACCACTTATACCATTCTGGTGGCAGTATAACGCACAGCAGGTCCCCCCCAAAGTGTGAAAAAATCATATATTTCACCAACACAAGGGCTTCAAAACTTTTGAGCACAGATAAAAGCATTAAAAAAAAAAAAACCCAACAACCAACCCTCTATGAGCTAGGTGAAGGAATGATCAAAGTTTCCTGAACATAGAAATGGTTCTGTCATAACCTCAATCTCAGACTGAAAAGATCTGAAGATAACAATCACCTGTATCTGCACACAGGTTTACATGGTATGTTCCATACAAATACACTATCGTCAAAGAACATTGAGTAACAAGACAGAGTATTTAAGGATCAGAAAATGTCAATATAGTAGAATTATTGTTGTAAACTAACAGAAGATATAGCTTCTGTTAAATAATTCATGCAATAAAGAAGTTAGTTGAAGGAATAAAATTGTCTTGTGTATTATATAGACTGCAATCAAGTAATCTTATCTTGCCAAAATATGATCACAATTTAAAATTCAGCCAAAGGTAATATGTGGAAGATGCCCGGAAAAAAAACAAAAACAAAACCAACCAACCAAACAAAAACTCCAAACAAAAATTACCCCAAACCCAAAATAATTACCACAAGGTTAATAGCTGTTATTTTTTTCATATGGTGCTGAAGATCAACCACAGCATAGGAGTACAACCACCCAGGAAAGATTTCATTTGGAGAAGCTTTAGATCCCATTCCTCAGAAGGAACCCACACACTGTGAAAGATAAAAATAGAGATGAGAAGTTGCCTTCTGAAATCAAATCTGTTGCTAAAATGTGAATAAACAAAATACTCTGCCAATTTTATGACCCAAAAGAAAGCAAAAGCAACAATAAAAAAAAAAAAAAGAAATCTGAAAGGTAAGGTGAAATGTCTCTAATAATTAATTAGCTGATTGATGGTGTCTGAATGTGCCATACACTCAAGCTACTGCCTCACTAACAACATGCTTTGTAAACAGACCAGCTGACAATAAAAATATATCTTCACTTCTCTATTCCCACAGATTCATCCTTAAAAAAATTAATTCTTCATTATAATGAAGTATTCCACTGAAAAAAGTCAAGTGGAAAAAAGAGGCTTCCATGCATAGTGTTTGACTCAGTTTAATATTCGTCAAATTTTATCACTTATGCAACCTTGATTGTTCATGCAGAATTAAGCTGAACTACTGACATTTCAAAGGATTTGCTAAATTTTTATAAACTGACAAGAAGTTTAAAGACGCTGTTTTTCTCCCTTTAACTGTGTTCAGTACCCTATAAGAGTCCTTACACAATCATATTAAATAGTTTGCTAATTGCAGTACAGTTTCAGTTGCAAAACATGATGCAGAAGAGTGATATACAGATGATCAAGGTCCACAGACATTTTTTCTGTTCAAAGGAAACTGGTTAGGAGAAGAAACAATCTATTTCTTTCAGAGATGAACATAACCCCAGCATTTAATATAATAGATGGGACAAATAATCTTTCCTATTTTCGAATGTCAAAGACCAAAACAACAACAAAAAATTCTCATAAAACTTGGATTGGTTTGAAAAATGTCTAATGCATTGAACATTTTCGTGTTGAAACTTGATTGCAACATATTTTGTTTTACACCACTTGTATTTCAGCACTGCAGTAATCCTACTTTAAAGAATGGAAAGCTGGTAGCAACCACAGCCCATCTTCTGCAGTCAGGAAATGGGAGCGAACCATCTCTATTTCAGGAAAGACAGACACAGGAAGAATTAACTGTATTTAACTGAATTCTATTATTAGCTAGTTTATCACATTTAGAGAAGATATTGGCAATTCCCAACATGTAAGATACAAATAGAACAGGGTAATTTATTTCTATTTCAGAAAAATAAGAATTTATCATTTTTCTGGGTCTGAGCCACACACAAATGGGAGTCATATTTAATTAACAGTTTATACACACACACAAAACCAAAAAAAAAAAAAAAAATCCCAACCCAAATGAAAAAGCACATTCCTATGTCAGAACAGTTCATCTTGGCATTTCTTAAGTTTTTAAAACCTTGGTATTCAGGGACTAAGAATTGGATGTATATGTTGGTGCCAAGCAGGAAAATGAAAGGAAGTTTACTTTTCACCCCTTAAAGAAAATAATACATTGTTTCAGGGGCAGCACATGGCTACCTCCCTTCTCTCAGAGTGGTTTTTCCCAAAAAATTTAAAGCCAGTCTGTTACTGTCTTTTTAAGTCATTGACTATTTCAGAAGATTATCCAAAGCAGAAAACTTTCAAATGGTACTTGCAGAGAGGAGGACCTCAATACAGGTCTCCTCCATCTCATAGAATCATAGAATGCTTTGGGTTGGAAGGGACCTTCAAATGTCATCTAACAACCCCTGCAGTGAGCAGGGACATCTTCAACTAGATCAGGTTGCTCAGAGCCCCATCCAACCTGACCCTGAATATTTCCAAGGATGGAGCATCTACCACCTCTCTGGGCAACCTGTTCCAGCATTTCACTGTCCTCACTGCAAAAAATTTCTTCCTTATATCTAGTCTAAGTCTTCTCTCTTGTAGTTTATAACCATCACCTCTTGTCCTGTCACAACAGGCCCTGCTAAAAAGACTGTCCCCATCTTTCTTATAAGCACCCTTAAAGGATTGAAAGGCTGCAATAAGGTCTCCCCAGAGCCTTCTCTTCTCCAGGCTGAACAATGCCAACTCAGCTATTCTTCATAGGAGAGATGCTCCAGCCCTCTGATCATTTTTGTGGCCCTCCTCAGGACTCATTCCAACAGGTCCATGTCTTTCTTGTGCTGAGGACTCCAGAGCTGAACACAGTACTACTGCAGTTGGGGTCTCACAAGAGTAGAAGGGAAGAATCATCTCCCTTGATCTGATGGCCATTGTTCTTTTGATGCAGCCCAGGGTACGGTTGGCTTTAAAATTAATTACTTTCTGGAGTAATTTTTTACTACCTGAAATGTAGATGCTTAAATTTAAATTCATAGTATTGTAATATAAAGGTAATCTAATTTTATTGATACAGTATGTTTCTTCAGCAACAGCTGTTACTTGTTAAGTCAGTGTTTCTCAAGCAAATTTAAGTTTTATTAACCAGTAATACTGTTCACCAGTATTCTTGTGCATTGTGCATTGTCTTTATGCACAATGACACTTTATTCAGCGACAAAATAAATGTTCATTATCTTCAAGTACAGGGAAGAAAATGGACCTAACCTATCAGGGCTTATCTAAGCAAAAGCACCAAAACTTGTATTCTTTTACACCAGAACTGAATATGGCTTTGCAATACATTTTACCATGGCAACTAATGGCATTAAAATATCCTACCAGCTATGCAGAACAGAAAAAATTAACCATCAACTTTAAAAAAAAAAAATTGTCTGATATTACTTGTAGTGTGTTTTAGGCAACCTCTTGAGTATTTGATAATATTAAAAATCATTGTTTATTCCCAGATACCATAAGCTGAATGGTTTAAAAATCACCCATAGTTAGAGATCATTAATTCAAATACTGGAGTGTTAACTCAGTTTATACTTGCATGATTGTTTAAGGTAATTGTAACTTGAATATTTTTAAACTTATTTCACTTTATTGTAATTTGAGATGAGTTTGACTAAAATAAGAATGAACATTCTCAGGAAAAGCTTGGTACAGCTCTACCTTCCCATCTCCATTCCAGATAAAAAGAAAGTAATTTTGAAAATTCCTGCTCCTTCTCTAATCCAAATTCATGTGATTCTTCTCAGCTTTACTCTTGGGACCCAGCAACTGAGAAGGAACCACCGCTTTTCCCCATCCTGAGGCAGGGCTACCATGCAAAGGGTCCCAAGCCACCGTAAGACATCCTTAGAAATACAGGTCCTGGATGTCTGTGCTAGAGCTTTCAGGTTCCTACTTCATCAAGACCAGTCCTTCTGGAAAGAAGGGTGTTTTTTTCTGTTTGACACTTTTTCAAAAAAAGGCCATTCAAGTTTGTCACAGTATTTGGTACTTTCACTTCTCCTCCAAGCTTAACATCCTGCAAGATTAACAACATTAACTTCTGCACATTGGAGGTAAAAACCAAGCACAAAGATTTTCACAATGCTCTCAGGAGTTCCATAAGATATTGGGTTGCAATTTTTTTTACTGCTTAATCATGGTTTTTTAATGCCTGAAGTGCTTCTAACACAGAATATTATGTTTAAGCTAGAGTACATGGAAGAGTGTTTGGAAAGCCCCATAGAAACATAAAAGAAGATTGTTCAATGAGCAAGAGGGGAAGGCATGAAAAAGCTTGGTAGAGACATGAATTCCTGACCAAATGAGGCTGTGTGTCTGGTATGTCTGGAATGCTTAATATCCAATACGCTGGGCAACTGCTGCTTAGGGAAACATCTTAAACCATGAACATCTTTATTACAATAAGTGACCTTTCTCCAGATTCTAGTAGAACTATGCACAGCAGAAATAAGGTTTAATGTTTGTTTCTGTATTTATATTCCTAATATTATTATAGTGCTTGTATTTAGAAGTAAAAGTGTATTCTGAAAATTCTTTTTATTTTACAGTGCAGGCATTTAGTGTTCTCTCCATCCAAGGTACATTCAAGGCATTCTCTGCACTTACTGGGAATCTCAGTGGTGGTGGTTTATCATATCCAATGTGTATGCAGTAGAAATACATTTGGCTACCCAGTATTATATAAGATGTGTAATTGGCCCATATGCTCTTGCTCTATTTAAACATTAATAATACACATACACACTATGTGTCCAGTAAAGAATATGAATATTTTAATGGGGTGTCTAAGTCTCAGACACGACTGCTCAAATCGGCGCTTAGATCCACAGAGTGGGCATTTACACATCTAAGTGTCCATGTAAGTACCCAAATGTGTAGTTTGGATATCCTGATACGATGCCCATATTTGAAAATTAGGCTGACTTCCCAGCATTTTTGGCAACACATTGCAAAGTGATTCTGGCAAAATCACTGGTTTTTAATTCAACTGCACTAAGGGGCTTTTGATTGTTTGTTTGGAGAGGGGGGTGGCGGGGAGGGAGGGGATGCAGAACACAACGACAGGATTTGCAATTCTAGAAAAAAATTTTGTTCTTTACTTCCAGTGCTTTATATGGTCTTGTAATTGACTCCTGATTTACCAACTGAACATTGCTGCCTGAAGTCCAGTATCCTCATGAAAAAGAAGTTCTAATGTCTCGGGGCAGATATTGAGGTTTGTCACATTTTAGTTTGAAGAATCATAAAATGCACTATCACAGGATGCTGCAAGTTCAGTACCCACCAAAGCAAAGAAGTTAAATAAGCTCTCTGTTTTATGGACCCTTAAACTGTAAGTGATGTTCTGTGTTGCACATTGTGAGTACAGCTTGGAAACAATATATGTAATGTTTTTCTAATTCACTACGGAATCTGAGCAGAAATCTGAAAGCCCAGTAACCTCAGCAGAGCAAGAGCAACATAAAAACCCCTGCCAGACAATTGTAGTCAAAGTAGATGCATTAAGATTATCCACCACTTTGGAATATTTACAGGAATGACCACAAAAGTAACATGAGCCACTTTAAAAAGGTCTCCCAACTTTATTATTTTATGAGGAAATAAAATCTTTTCTGGTGAAGAAGTCTAAAGCTTTCCCCCTTTCTTAAAATAAGGAAAATGACTCAAAGTAAAATAATCCAAAGCCAAAGCAGAAAACATAAAGGAAAGAATGTCTAACAGTCTATAATGAAGTGTATTTTGTCATTTCCATTTTATTTATAAAAACAGAAGTACCAGCTCTGTGACAGTTGTGCCAAGCTCTAGCTAGATTGAATCTAATTTTAAAGCAAACCTGAACCAATGTGCCTTTTTGGGTCTTGACATTTTTAACACAAGCTACTGATTTATTACTGCAAGCTACTGTTTTAAGCTTCTATTTCAGTCCTGATGAAGTACTTACGTGCTTGAGAGAGGTTATTTCTTTTCCCCGTATCATAAGGGGATAAAATATATTATTCCTCCCCACAAAACTTGCCCATACTAGAACTATGTATTTGACAGCTTCTGTCTTGTCAGCCTAATAGGCACCTTTGAGATAAAGGCTCCATCTCAAATTTTGCATGTTTTTCTATGTCCTACGTTCTGTATGGTCTTTATCAGGTTCCAGGTGTTTTCATCTCTCATTTATAAGATTATGTCATGCCTTTTGTATGAGGATAGTCTCTTTGTCATTTATTTTGCTTTAGATAGAATTTCTCTTTTCAATTTAAAAGTAATTCTTCCCAACTGTTTGAAACAGCTCCACTTTCAGCGTTTGTAAAATGCATTGCCTTTCTTTCTTTCTTTATCATACACTACAAATGCACAGTTTCTATAGCATTTGTCTTTGCTTTGACTTTCAAACCTCCTCCCTGTCTTATAGGAAGGTCGCACTTATTCATATCCCAATGAAGAGTGTGAGCTGTAAAAAATGTTGCTTTTTCTTTCTCCCATATTTGTAAAGTTTCATCTAGAATTACAGTAGGATGGAAACTAAAATAAAAATCATAACAAGGATAATGCTGACGTAGGTATGAAAGCTTTAAGTGAGTCAAACTCAGATAGTCAGATGTCAGTGTGCTGAAGCACAGTGCTTCAGTGTCACCCTCCCTATGGTTTTTGTTTGCACAAAGCGTATCTCATTTAAATATAGTATTGCAATTCAGCTTTTTTGGTTCTAGTTTTAAACTGGAAATAGAATTCAGTTGTCAGGAAAAAATACTTTTTGTTCCAAACCAAGGTTCCTCTGATCATAAATTTGAGTACACCATCCTATGCTCATATGCAAACCCAGGTTCCCCCTAAGGTTTTTCTATATTAGTAATCTAGCAGCTCCAGAAAACACTGGATTTTTGTTCTGAATTTGGCATGTTCCTAAGGTCTCTGCCTGTAAAGCCTTATTTTCATTTCTCCCATTTCCTTTACTTTATAGGATGATGACAAATCATTGATACAAATCTTCATTACTTGTTTTGTGTGGTGTTTTAAACTCTTGAATTAGAGCAAACGCAACTTAACTAAGTCAAAAAATTTTCCAGTTTATAGAGCCAGACACCATCAGTCTGTTCTCTGGGTTTGCATGCAGGACAAGCTACATGGGATCATGTCTGGTCAGCACCTGAACAGGAGTGCTCCCACAGCACACACATAGGAGTCCTGCTAGTGCCATGGTGAGTAAAGAGCCAAGTTCTCCAGCTTCCTTTGACAAGAACAGTGGTTCGCTTTGTGCTGAGTAAGCTGCAAAGCCAAGTTCTCCCACTTACGGCCATTAATAATCCCATGGCGCTTCCCAGGAGGCACCTACAGTTTCCATCTCAGGTTATGGGTTCTATGCATTTCAGTGCTCCGCAGTTCACTTCAAGATAGGCGTATGCTTTCAGATACAATAAAGATGCCATTTAAAATACTGCATTGTTGAATGACAGCTCTGCTTTAGGATTTCTCTCCCTCTTCATCTTCTAAGTGTGAAACAAAGCAACATACCACAGGGAGGAAAAATGAAACACAGCAATGTTTGACCTAAGGAAAGTGTTCATGTTGCAGCAAAATCCCACAGAGGTTCTCCTTTTCAGTCAAACGATTAGGCAAAAATAACCTTGAAGGACTTCAGTTAATTAGAGTTCAGTTATGATGAATGTGCCCCATTATGAAGACAGAATTAGTAAATGGAAATTATTTCTGCCTAAACGCCAGCTTTTCTGTAAAATATTATTTATCAGTTTCTCCACAAATACTCTTGAACAGAAGAAAGCCACATCCTTTTCCAGAGAACCCTCTATCTCTGTTTCCTGGATTTCAGTTGTGTTGTGGAGTATATACACATCTATGTGTATACATATGGGTCAAAATCAGAACAAACTTCTGCAGACTTCTGTGTTGAGTTGATTGTGTCCATGTGGTCCATGAAAGCCTTCAGAACCAAACTGGCTGAGGAAATCTTACATTTAAGTCTTCCCTCTACTTATGTTCAGAGGGTTTTCTATGCAGTCTTGAATAGTTCTTTTTAAAAGCCTGGCTGGAATTTTGTCAAAAAACCCCCTGCAGTACGTTAAGCTCTTTTCACCCAATTAAGCTCTTAATAAGGGTACCCCATATTCTAATTTCCTGGTATAAAATGTGATCTTCTGCTGCAAGAATGCTGTATCAGAGATAATCAAATAACTTGTCATACTGATACCTTTCCTCCACATAGCATCATCACGAGGTAACTCCAGACTAAAATTATACATCATAATTAATATTTGGGTTGACTCGCTTAAATACTTTTTGCACGTTGTCAGTCAAGATTTATGTTTGAGATAACTATTTCACCTAGCCAAACATAATCCATGTAAGTTTTATTATCCACTGCATGTAGTGTCAATTATAGTGACACTGCTGTGTGTATTTTCATATCTTCAGTGTGTGCTAAAGCTACTTGGAATGATATTCTTTTCTACAATTCATTAAGTTGTAGCTAAAATCTTTTATTCTAATCATAATCAGAGGTGAGCAAATAATCTTTCTTCATCACCTCCGACTATATATTGGTTAAAACGTGTTGAGAACCACAGTCAAACAATTTGAAGATTTTTTTACCTTTCCCCTATACTAAGTAGTTTTTCAGGTACTTCTGAAAACTAGTGAAACTACTTTAAAGCAATTGGTGCAAAATATTAATGGAAACTCTGATCTAGCAAAAATACATCCATAGGCTGCAGGTAATGTCTGTGAACTCCATACAGTGACCTAGAACAAATTAAGCAGATGTTTTGGTCTTTGCAAAACTGGGGTTCAAATATATATTCTAAATTAATTAGTATTCCCAATGAGTGTATGTAAAACTTACAGTGATCAATTAGAATTCAGTGCCGTACTGTATGACCTACACCTTATAAATGTGGAGTTTACATATCATCAGACTTAGGGAATGAAACCTTGTAGTAAGTTTAGTGCAATGAGTTTAAATAACAGAATGGAAAAAAATCATGTAGTTGTTTAGTCCACCCATCACTTGCATTTAGTCCTTGCTTCAGACTCAGAGAACTGCAAAAGTTCATGCAAAATACCAGTGAACTATTATAAGAAATACCCAACAGTATGCTCCAACATTTCTGTGGGAAGTAAACTGAACATTCCCAGTATAGAATCAGACAAAATAATTTTTGTAGTTCTAGGCCCATTGCATTTTAGTCTTATGTCCCCCATTCACAACTCCAAATACTTCTAATTTTCCAACTTGCTTTGTCATGTCCTTCTCACTACAGCATGTCATAGCAGAGAGGAAAAAGGCAAGCACTGTTATGGAAAGTAACATCCTAAAAATATAAGCAGTTTCCAGTATTTCAGAACGTTTTCCTTATGTGGAAACGAATTCATTATTTATGTATGCATTATGCATTATAATTCATATATTTATTACATTTGCTGTAGCATAATGTCAGATTAGCTGCATTGAAACAAAGAATAGTATAAAGCACCTTCTCCTTAAATGAAAACCACTGCTCGCATCTCTCTCTGTGGTTCATACATGCTTTCCTCTCCTCACAGACAATTTCTTTTTCCCATTTTACCTCACTGTCTGCAGAAATTGACAGTAGGAGACAAAGGACTTTTTGGAGAGCAGGAGGTTATGAGCTCAGTTCCCGACGTTACAGGATTACCACAAGTGTAACGGCTGTCTTTGTTTCCTTTAAACTTACCTCCTGAAGCAATCTGTAAGGTTTTCTCTTTCACCCAAATGCCATTTCCCCCCACTACTCTGAATACAGCTGTAGCTAGAATACTTTCTACACCTATGGTCACCTCCTCTCTGAAGGCTTTGCAGGCAAATATTAAATTGCCCCTTAAAAAAGATTAACTTTTGTTTCTCCATTCCTAAAATGTGGCTGTGATAGAAAATGGGGAAATAGAGCAGAAAAGCAGTCTAGAAGAGAAGAAGCAGGGAATAGTGTAATTGGGTAAGGTGCCACGGGAAAAAAGAGAGTGACAACATGTGGAAAAGGAACCGAAGGATGGTGAAGGATGTAATGAATATGTAAGAAACAGAAAACTGGGAAGCAAGGAAGAAGAGAAGTGAAAAACAGAATGCAGGAGGCTAAGTAGGGGGAGGGAAAAAAAAAAGTCCCAGCTCCTAGACTTACGGCAGAAAAGTTGCTGGGTAGATCTTTTTTATGTTGGTTGTGGGTTATTTGACAGCCAGAGGGACTCCTGACTTCTAAGTTAATTTCAGGCTAAAGTTAGCATTACTAGGAGAGGAGAGTCATAAAGTCCAAGCAGCATCAAAGAGCAAGACTTAACACTTCCTTTTATACCCAAAGCTAATATTAAAGAAAATTGGGAAGTTCAAAAAATTTACACGCAAAGATACAGTGAAATCAATATTAAGACTAAGAAAGTTATGTACAAAACACATTATCGGCTGAAAAATCAATTTTGTAACTTTCAAATACACTCTAATGAAATATTGCAGACAAATGGAAGAATAGTCCCAACCATGGAAGTGTGAAATACCTCTTTTATATATATAAAAAGAGATACAGTATTGCAATAACTGAGAAATACTTACTTTATCAACTAACATTAGGAAGACAATAAAATACCTCTATACCGTAACTAGAAATATTACAGAGACTGGTAAATATGTGCTTAGAGAGTATACGATGAAATACCTATAGGAGAAACAAAATTGCCTGCACTGAACCATACACTTTATTAACTAACACTAGGAAAATTGTGAAATACAGGAGTACACAGATAGAAACACAATGAACTAAAAGATATACTGAACCTAATCCTGCTTTCCCTTACGCTGAAGTGATACAGTTCAAGAGAATGGAATTATTCTGGATCCACTCAGTGGTAAGCAAAAGAAGAATTTATCCCATTGAGTAAGTATTATTTAGTCTTTGAGAAACAATAAAAATAGTTTTGCAAGCTAAAAACACCTGCTAAGCGTCCAATAGAGTTCACTTTGCTAATATTAAATTTTAATGGTCTCTCCATGAATCTTCCTCTGACAGCTACACTGTGAAAAGTCTGTAGAGCAGCCGAACTTATTCCAAACAGCAATTGTTTTTCTTAAGTAAAAGTTACTGTTGTAGTCCAAATACAGACATCATGAGACTGTTTTGCGCAATCTTTATAATGAATTAAAGTGTCGTATTTTGCTGCAGTGCAAATGGAAAAGGCAATAAATAGTTTCCTTGTCCTAGTTAGGAAAGAACTCATGCATTCAAGCGGGACTATTCTGTGTGCCTTATCTGAACTCTGGATGTTCTTCTATCAGGGTAGAACCCTGCAGTGAGAAAAATTATCATTTGGAGGCTGTATTGTCAACTCTTGTGATTTTTATTGAGAGCTTTGTTCTATGTGGTGATTTTCCTAGATATCATCTCCCAAATTGAAGGTATTATGTGAAAATCTGTTTTCCTTTTTAAAAAATGCCTTGTCCTTACTGAGATACAAAACGCTTTAAGAACAAATCCTAATGTACAAAAAGCAGATGCAAACATATATATATATATATAAAAATTCAAATATACTCTTTCTAATATGATGTTATGATTTTGTGGGAACAGACTAATAATAATCCTGACTGCCTATTTTTGGCATCATGCTTTCCTTCCCTCAGCATGTTATAAAAATTCTTACTTAGAGAACTTCTTATGATCAATAATTGGACTCAAATTATAGGAAGCACTTGTGGGGAGGGGAAGTTGTACTAGTTTCTGTAACACATTATTTCTTATTAAATACAGGTTTTGCTACTTGCACTCACTGGCAAAACTGTGCACGTTGCTGCCTATGTATAAATAATATGGTGCATCCTCTAATTATGTATTTTTCCTGTTGTTGTGTTATGTGGTCCAGTCATGGGGAAAAATTATAAAACAAGTGGCAAAAAGGTCTGGCTTACAATACAATGCCTAGCTAGATGTGGATGTAGTCCGATCTATTTGATCTTCAAGGACACAGTTCAGCATCAGACACGTTTTCCTCCTCCTTACCCTCGCATTTTTATGATTGAGAAATTTTGTGTTACAATTCAGCTCTACAACCAGACTGAGGATAGCTGAGATTTCAAGGCCAGCAATGTTCATTTGAATACATATTAGGCTTAACACAATCCACAAAATTCAACTGTGTTTGAAAAGACCTTTTAAAATATTTTTCTGCTATATTCGTGAGACCCTTATAGAACAGAGAGATGGAGCAGTGATCTGCACAAAGGGGAAGAGATTTTCCAAAGAGAGAAGTTGTATCAGTAAGAGAGAAAATAGCTTTTTTTTCAGGAGCTAAGAGAAGAAACAAAAAAGACAAAGGTTTAGTGATGAAAAGAGAGTTGCAAGAAACGGTACAGGCAATGCTTAAACTAAGATGCACCTTATCTGGAATTGCTTTACCCAAGCTTCTCAACATTGATGCTGGCGACAGACCCCATCTCTCTCAGAAACACTCACATGCATATTTCTTCCTCTCAGGGCATCCTCACCCAAGGGTATAAAGTGGCTTTCAGAAAGAAATATTTCCTTTCTGTCACAGAGAGCAACAGGTTGTTTGTCACCTGAAGCATTTTCTCTCAGGCATGATAACACAACGCACCAAGGTTTCTCAGAGAATATGTCTTGTGGTAGAGCTCAGGAGCTAAGAGTTGCATATTAACCAGATACTAAAACATAGAAGCATCTAATGAAGCCTATCAGGGAGCAGGAAATTCCCACCTCAATCTTGTCAGCAGCAGGGGAAAGTAAGATGGGAAGGAATCCAATGTTTTCACCTGGATGTGGGAGCTACATACTTTGCTCTTCCTCCTGAATGCAGACAAATGCCAAAGTCCTCATTGCTCAGCATCATTGCTGGAGTTCCTCCCTTTCAAGCAGCTCAGCATCTAGTGTGCCATCTCAGGGTGAAATCACTATATATTGCAGCATAGGAGAAGTCATCAGGAGCATGGAAGACCAAGGCTCAGGTCCCTGCTTCACAGTATTTTAATTGGCACAAAACATAACAGCTCCCCTGAAGGAGAAAGAGACCTCTCCAGAGAAAAGTCATGATATGTGAGGGACATTTGGAAGGTGAAGAGATGAGTCTGCAGCCTGAACCAGGCCAGGTGTTTGAGATGAGCTCCCTTGTCACAGCAATGTTGACTAGCTTTCTGACTTTTGTCATTATTTCTACTCTAAGCCTGCAAAATCTTTCTCCAAAAGCCAGGATCAAAGGGAAAGTTTATACTGAAAGTTTTAGGTATGATGAATCATTTTTCTATGATGAAAAGCTACTTTGTCAGAAAATTCCTGGCTAGCTCTAGTGGCAATAGTATTGTCTAGTGTATCTGTCAGACAGCCCTCCTAATTAAGGTATTTTTGTACAAAATTCTAGGTATAGTTTGTGAATCACAAAGCTTATGACTCTAGTTCCATATCACCACAGGGAAATTCTCCCAGAGGGAAATCATAATGCTGTGCTGCACAAACCAAAATTGTTATATAAAGCATCTACTTTTCCATATTGGAACAGGCTGTCCTACTATCCTAGCAGCCTTTCAATTCCTCAAAACATGGAACAAAAAGGAGAGGCCTTTGTATGAACAGAGAGGCATCTGATCAAAGCTTTTCATGTGTTGCTGGACCTACAAGTATTTCATAACATAACGGTTAGACATATTCATGTCAAACTTCAGAAAAGGAAAACGTAAAATGAAAAGTAAGGAATTCTGATGCCTATTTGAACTACACACAACAGATGTAAAACCATGTCAAACCATCATGTCAGTACTGCCTGGCGGGTTGAATTGTTCCCTGACTTCTACACCATTTTTGCTCCATTAACAAAATTTAATTGGGTGATGAAATAGGTTAAAAATTTTCAGTCTAATCTGAACTACAGTTCTGCAAGAAGAGCTTTCTAAAACTCATGCAGTTATTATTAAAAAAAAATTAGAATGACAGCAGTCACAGCAATACCTGCTTAGACACCTGCTTTTCATCCCACTGAAGCATCAAAAGTGGGAGAAGAGTGTTGGGTGAAACTAATGTTACACTCCAACTCTGGCACACATCATCAGGAATCAGTGTTGGTTTGCCATTATAATACCTTCTCTAGGTTTGATTTTTGCCTCTGGTTTGTTCCTTCTTCCAAAGTGGGTGCCAACAATAATTTTATAGTATTATTACCATTTTTGCCATTACTATCACAGTCTTTCCCTTCCCAACACATTTCTAGGGTCTTCTTCAGCCACTGTATAGGTCAGCCATCTTTTTGCTCATGTTTTAGAGTGGAAGGATTATGGGACCATCACTATTTTATTTTTTTCTCTATTAGTTCTTTCTTTTTAAAGGTTGTTGTGCACCTCAAGTAAATAAATAAATGAAGCTCATAAGAGAAGAAAACCATTTGGACAGACCTAAGGACGCATATGTCTATACTGGTTTTGTTTATCACTAAATCTTGTTGCATTCTCTTTAGCTGTCCCGCCATGCTGGTACCAGGAACACAATCTACAGCACGGTGGAAGCAGGTGCATTATAGTAACAAGCCCTTTTACATGTTCTGCCTGAAGACTGCTCAAGAATTGATCAAAACCAAGACAAATCACTTGACTAGTACTCATTCCTTTTTCTTTTTACTATTTTTTTCAAATCCTGCTCTGCTGGACAAAATAGCACCACTAAAGCTAACAATCTGAGATGCCAAACATCACACAGAAAACTGTTCCGTGAAAATACTTGGTTATCATGTAGCTTCTACTAAAGGTCTTATTTCCTCTCCCTCACAGAGCTACTGTGTCAGAGGGAAGAGATGAGAGCTGTCTTTAAAAAGGGAATACCACAACATTTGGCATCCAGTAGTGTGTGCTGGCCTTGACATTCATTGAGGAAGAGAAAAGTGCTGTAGACACGCAACCTCAACATATATTTCCAAGTAGCTATATGTAACGTTTTATTGAAACTGTTCCTAAGAAGACAATGATGCATGATGTCTAGTTTCCAATTAAATAAAAGTGCTTGCAATCTATAGCCTGAAAACTTGAACTTTTAAACAAAAAATTCAAGTATGGGAACCTGAAGTTATGAACACAACATACCTTCAAGTGTTCAGCATCTCAGAGAGCCTCTTTAGTAAAGAAGCAAGGATGCTACTGAGGACAGAGGACACTAATCAAGCTCTCTCGCTGGAAGTTCCTGCCACTGTGTTTTCTTCCTGTAAAAATGGGGTTACTTTTCAAATATGTACATGCCATTTCAGTTCTATAGCCGAAAAAACCAAATAATGCATATATTCACTGAAAGCTATCTGTGAGTAAAAGCTGTCCTGGGCTGTATGTTTGGATATACACAATATATTAAATTATGTCAATATATAGCTTTTTTTGCCACAGTAGCAGGTATTTGTGATGAAAACAGCAGGTATCATTCCATGGTGCATCAAATGTTGTATTGCATTTTTAAGGATCTCTGTTACTATTTGCTCTCATTATAGGGAAAAATATATCTTCTCCAACACTTGCTATTCATATGCAGTTGCTGAAACTATTCCAAGTATACAACAAAGATTAGAAAATTTTCAGAATGGAAGAAGCACTTAAGTTTGGAGCTGGAGTTTAAAACTCCTTAAAGCTGGAGGAAAACCTTCCTGGAAGTTCAGAATCGTCTGTAAAGTTAGGAGTAAGCCTTGGTTCTAGGTCACTGTCTGGGTACTAGGTTCTCCCACATATAGACTTCTCTGGATCTGAGTGTGTGCATAGCAAGAAACATTAACATCTGCCATCCATTTGCCTTTTTGATTCCATACAGATTTCACTTCTGTACACCTTTTTAAAGGAACTTAAACTGACGTCTTACATTCGGTACGTTGGAGTATCAGGTTGCAATTTCTGCCTTCAGAATTTGTCTCTACAATTAACCTTATTTTGAAAGAAAATAAGATGAGATTAATACAAACAGATGTTATTTGAAGGCTCTAAAGTTCTCTTGAAAATGCAGTATTATCACAATTTCAAGCACTCTTCCATAAATGTTACCTAATTATCTCCTGTCAGCCGATTTTAACTCAATTTTTTGCATTGCTTGTCTCAGAAGAGCAAAGTGAAACCTGAAGTCAGAAAACTTGGCTGCTTTCAGATGCTACGATAATAATAAAATTCATACTCTATGTGCTTTTAGAGAATCATCAGAGGCCATAAAACCTTAAGAGGCAGTCTGGGCCTCTTTTTAACTTTCCACTGAATTGTTGTGCCTAATCAGTGCCATTGCAGTGGTGGTACCAGGAGAATGTTGGCTGCTTTGATTAAGGGCTTTTTTTTTTTTTAAAAAATTTGGTGCTCACTGCTCAGTGAATCTCAGGGGGAGGAGTGGGATGCAGATTCACATAGACTACAGATATATATATATATTTGTACATGTACTTGCAAATGTTAAATCTCAAAGTTTTACAATACCACCAGTAAAGCTTACTTCACAGATTTCCCTCATTTATGGTCTGATCTAAAACTCACCTCCTGCAGAATATAAAGCAATCATGTTCCTTCCTTAATATAGTAAACACTATTTAATGCTGTACAGGAGACATTACTTCTACGTCATCTTCCTCCCTGCAGCACTATGCTTCTATAGACTTAGTGGTGTTGGAGCCTTGTAACTATAAGTCTCTCATTTGTTTATGCAGATTCCTTCATTCTGTGCCATGTAACTTCTGCAGTACTGTTCTCTAAGGCAGACTTTGTAAGCTTGCCTCCCATAGCTGATTCCACTTAGTCTGCTGCAAATTGATGTGGATGGCTCTCCTGCTTTGGAGACTGAACGCTTTCACCTTCACAGTACACTCAGCTTTCACTGGCCTGGGGCTTAGGAACCTGAGATACATTCTTAACTAGGAATTCCACTTTGCATTGCAACACGCTATAATCATACCAGTGGAATGAAATATTCAAGTATCCTAAAAAATTCCACCTTGTCACTCTTCAGAAGGGCAATGGTTCCAAGAATTAGCACATTTCCCTCATCCCCACCTCATATTAACACTGGAAACTAAGTACAGATTCGAGCTCAACAATGAAAGTCGAACAAGTCAAGTACAGCAGTAGCTTGTGCATGCTTTCTGTTATTATATTAATTATATGCATAGTAATACTGCATTTATGGGATCACTGTCACACACCCTTTTGTCTCTGCTGCATGTTTATCACTGTTAACATCATGACAAAAATGACAAAAGGCAGGAAATTCAATGGTAGGAGTAGAACTGATGCTGCCTTGTGCTACTGTGAAGAAAAATACAGGCTGTGACCCACGTCACATTTTCAGCCTCTTAGATTTTGTCAACTGATGTTACAGTTTTCTAAGCTGTGTTTTTATCTGTGAATCCTTTTCATTTTTCTCTTAATGCCAATTTACAAAACAGGTTTTTGTAAAACATAATTTCTGATGAAAAGATAGCACCATTCAGTATTTTGAGAGATGCTAAGACAGGATGATCAGATGCCTCATTTCTGGTAGCTACCCTGGGGTTCTTTATGACCTCCTAGCAAAAATATATATTTATCATTAACCTAGGGTCAGTTATTGACCCCCTTAACCTACAAGTGTTGCTTCATACACAGTTGACATCAATGCAGTATAAATTACTGAGGACTCTCCCTAAAGGATTTCTAAATGGCATCATTCCTTTCAATATCTAGATGCCAGCTATCAGGGGGGAATTCATGAGAGAGTTAAAAAACATGAGGTTAATTGAAATTAGCCCTCAACTAAAAAAGGAATCTTGAAGGAATTTTGAAGTTCCATTAAGTATGAAAATAATATTTATTCCCATGTGCGAGGCAGAAATTAATCTCAGATAAAGAGCTGTGACTATATTTCTGTTTTTTCACTTGTCTTCCTGCTTTGGTTTTCCTGCAACACCCTTGCCTCATCCTGGTAATTGTTTCTGTGCTGCTTTCCAGTATTTTCCTTTTTTCACTTTCCTTTGGTCATGGATTCCTTGCAGCGCTCTGTGAAGAACATTTTTGTTCTGACAGCCTTCTCCAACAGCCTTTCTAAGGTGTTTGCTTCTAGCTGCTCAGTGAGTAAAAAAATGCCTCAGTCTTCTGCTGGGCAGAAAGCTTGCTTTACCGTCACCCATGTACATATAAATGTAGACTTGCCTTTCTAAAGCAAACATTGAAATTTATGGATTATGTTAAAAAAATCTTAATGGAAAAAGTTTACATATGGTAAGATCAAGATCCATGACAGCTGACAGGCAGCGGTACAAAATGCCTGTGATTATAAATTTGTGTGGAGGACATTCACCTCTGGGGGAGCAGGAATTGATATTCACCAGAGCTCTGCCACCAGTTTTGCTTCTGAAAGAAAGATCTAAATTCCTTGTGGAGCTTCATGCCCAAGACGACAGGTTTCCCTTTGGAGTGCTTGCTTCTAGAGGGTGGTTCCCAAATTGGTTTCTGTGGGCCACGATGGTACATGCTGTTTGTCATCAGATGGTCGCAAGTCACATGAGTCTGCTTTTCCTCTTTCTAGCTGTTAAATTACATTACATGACAGAGGGAAAAAAAAAAAATCAAATGCTCTTACTTAACATTATGTTTCCATATAATCAGCTGCTGTAAATACCACTAGGATGCTACTCACTTGGCAAAGAAAGGAAAATACAATCCATGAAATCTCTCTTTTAACATGCCATCCAAGCAATCGAAACATTTGAAAACACCTGCTTGAGGAATAACAATAATAACACCTCACTACAGGCAGCAGGGTTTTCACATGGGTTTGGGTACCAGGGCTACAGACACCTCATGACTGTTCAGTGGAACAAGTAATCTGCTGTAATGCTACAAACCTCAGTTCTCCATAATCTCCAGAAACTCATCCGCCATGTGATATTTTAACATAAACTCAAGACCACACTTTGTATTATCATTCTCTTTGTACTCACTAACAGTGTGGTTCATGATTAACAGATCTGGAAAGACAAAATAGATGGGACAAGATGTAATTACAGATGGGAGACATATTTTTTGGGTGGGAAAAAGCACTAAAAGGCACTATCATGAACAATAAGTTTGGCCACTGTAATGTTAAAAAAAAAAAAAAAAAGGATGGTCTAAACACCAACAATGCATTAATGCCTTCTTGACATAACCTTTGAATACTGTACGATCCAGGGGAATCTGTCTTTCGGATTTCTGATAGGAAGGGAATGACAAATACAGGTCAAACAAAATTGCATTGAGATACCCTAAAACTATCTTTAAGCACGTTAATGTTAAAGTGTTTCAGACTGTTTACTGGAGGTAGCTTAATGAAAATTTTCATTGTTGTCTAGATCTATCTTTTCTTTTCAATATAACATAGCTTTTTTGCTCCTCCTCTGCTCCATACTGTACTGTCAGTTCTCCGTTTCATCCTTTTATGTCATCCTATCTCTCACTATATATACATCCTGATTTGTCTCCTGCTCAGTAACGTACCTCTTTGTTTCCATCCTTTGTTCCATTTATCTTTCTGATGGCTGACATGATAGAATTTGACAAGACTGACATAATCCACAGTGGAATTCATCTTAATATTATAAAAAAATCCAAGTGAAAAATACTTTCCCAGAATATTTTAATCACAATATTTTAAACAATGTTTTACTCTGAAGGCATAAAATTTAAGGCTATAAAAGTTCATATATTCAGTCTTAACTTACCTTATCAATTAGTACCATAAACAAATAAGAAAGTGGTACAGTATCACAAACATGAGTAACTGGGTCATGTTACAAATAATAATTCCCTTCAGCACAAACATAGAGGAGAGTTTAAATTCCATTTCTCAGGTGGGGTGGTTCTCTGCTATGCTGTTATTTTCATCCTTCAGTCACAGTATACTAGCCCTGGTCTTAACAGCATTTGAAATCTTGCAGCCAACCTGCCTTTGCCTCTATGCCAAGGCAGGAAATGTCTTGTCAGCATTTGTGTGACTGACCTACCACCCTGTGATCTCAAACCAAAATTTTCTGATGGTTTAAATCAAAAGTTTTGAAAATACTCAGAATTCAGCAGTACTTCTGAGTGAATGGATGGACCAGTGTAGTGGGAAGAATGACATTTAAGCCATTGGAAGGTATGTGAGACGAATTCATTTTACTTATAGCTCTTGAGCTTGGTTTTATGAAGACTTTAAAGGTGAGGTCACATGCATGTTTTCTTATGATGGGAGAGTCAGAGAACATGAAATCTGTGAGAACATTTTAGTAATGCCAATACAGACTTGTCAAACTGCCAAGGCAGAGCTAGTAGTTTGGAGGTAAATTGTAAATGTCTTTACAGTGAACAGAAGGATCTCAGTCCAAGAAAAACATTTCAGTTAGATATAGAAAGTGTGTTTATTTACATTTTTTGTACTCTAGTGATTGAATTCGTGAAAATCAGTATTCATTCTTATCAACAAAACCATTAATAGCAAAGAACTAAGTAATGTAACTCCTTTGTCAATAGGCTATCAGATTGCTATTGCTCTCCTCGTCCTCTTGATTGTCTCAGGACCAGGTCTGATGTAAAGCAAAATTAGAAACTTAAGAAATTGGTTGTTATGAGAGGGCTTTGCTGGGCTCTGAAGGGTGCAGAATCATAAATTGGCTGTCCTAAAAACTGATCCAGTGCCTACTTGAGACAACAGTTTCAAAAATAGAGTTTACCTGAAAAAGTAATACAGCAATACCCTATCCCACAGTTCAACAAAGCACATACTGTCTGAAATCCATATGTATCATTAATCTCTATCCAATTCCATTGAATCTATTGGTACTCAAGTTCACAGCTACCGCTTTTGAGAAATAAAGCTTAACATTCTGTCAAAGTTCTGTAATAGTTGTTACCACGAAGCAATTATCTCTTTTACTCATCTTACCTAAATAAGATAGAAATGCCTAAATGTGACAAATATTTTATGGTAGATATTAATATTTCTGTGAGGAATGATAAGATTAAATCAAATCAAAACAATTGTCAAAGCTCCATAAACATATTTGTCTATGACAGAGAATAAAAAGAATGTAGACTGTGTTTCTTTTCTATTAGAAGCAGCCATTTCGTAATCTTTTTTATTAATGCTTTCCAGATTTCATAGTACTTTTTATTAGCCAAGCATCTGATTTCTCACAAATCAATGTGTTCTGATAAGCAGAAGAATCATGTTGGCAATACTGAAGAAGTTAAAACAAAAAAGATGATTTTAAGCTTCAGTATTATCTATAATTTCTGAGCAACTTTCAGATACACAACAGACATATAACTTGAAAAGAAAAATCATAGTCAAGAAGTTAAAAAGGATTTTAAATTATTTCCAGCTCCTGGACATTATCCAAAACACAACTATAAATATAACTATCAAATTAGAATAATTCGATGACGACTCCTTTTATCATTACTCTTCTCACAAATTTCTCACATGTTATTCAATTCTCAAAATCTTTAATCTGCTAGATTTGTGTTAAAAGAGGTTGGAAACATTGGATAGCCACTATAATCCTTCAGCAGAGTGGAGGGGGTTAAGCAGCACCACTTTAGTCACGCCTGCGTTCTGTGATTTGTGAGTTTAAGTAAAGCCTTTTAACATTACTTGAATATACCAGGTTGATGGGTTTTTTCAGTTAAATTGCTAACCAACTTGCTGAATCTCAAATTGCTCCCATTTTTACAGGAACCATGCCAGGGTATTACAGACAAAATGGCTAAATTGGTTCTGGAGGGGACCATAAGCTGTTTAAAATAAGATTACATTTATTTTTTTAAACATCTTGTTTTTATGTATGTATGCATGATTTAGACTATTGGTATGCTGTAATTTAACTGTATGATTTTATGCCTGCTGAACTTTAGGATGTTCATGAAAATTGGGTGTCTGTTTCTCTTGTTCCTCTGATGAATTAAATTTCAATAAGTATTGTCTTAGCCTCTTTTTGCCTGCCTTGTGCTTTCATGCTAACCATTTTCAATCATGGTCTACTGTCTTATTTTTTCCTATTTACTTCTCCTATTTGCATTTATCTTTGCATCTTTTCTTGCAACACTCTCTCTATTAATCTCTGCATTATAGTGCCTGTTTCTTTTCCCCTTCCTATTTTCTGTGTGATACCTGTTAGAACACCCTTAACCTTTATCCTTTTTGTATCAGCATCTCCACAAACTGCTGTAATGCATATTCAAAAATTGCAAAGGAAAGCATCATTCCCAGGGAACAGAGGGCAGGTATTTGTGAGAGTCCAGGTAGGACTGGAAAACAAACTCTTCACTGTGGGCCTGGTTCACCTCCAAAAAGTACGTACCTGCTGGTGGAGATTTTCTTTTTTACACCACTGTGTATCATTAAGGGAAAGCAGAATTATCCCCCTTGTCTTCTCAGCGTTAAAGACAAGCAAGATCAGGTAACACCTCTTACAACACAAACACAATAGCACCTGCCAGAATCGCACTGCACCACATCTGTGTTTAACTTCGAAACTGCATTTATCTAGAGAAATTTTAGGCCAGATAAGACATGAAACGGGAAACAATGAAATCAGACATGATAACTAGTAATCTTGTGCTTCCTGCCTAGCGTTACAATGTTGAAAATATTGTGGTTACAGACAGCAAAAACATGATTTTAACAGCAAGGTAGCAAATAGCCCCTCTGAAAGTCAACTTAGCTTTCTGATCCTGACCAACAAATGGGAGGTGTGCTCTATTTGATCTTCAAAATGAAAAGGAGGGGAAGAATCATTTCCCAAACAACTTATGTAAATCAGCTTACCTGCTACAAGGAATTAATTCTAGACTAGAACAGAAAACAACATAGTTAGTGATGAGTAAGAAAACAAACAAACAAAAAACCCAACCAGAATTAAACTGTGTATAGGATCTCTTCACTAATTCTTTTATATTGCCACTCACTTTCTAATGAAAAGGATAAATTCAGCTACTGGAGTTGAATCATGCCTTTTCTAATGAAATATTTTTCAGTATGAAGTTCCATCATCATTGCAATCCAGGAGCAACTATGACATTGTAATGAAAGTAAGGTTTTGTCCCCTGATAAAGCCTGGCTTTTCCACTCTTTAAGGTGAGTAGGACAATTTTGAGACTGAGGCACTGGGCGTCTGGCATGACAGCCCAACAACAAAATTCCTATGATAACTTCAGCAGTTCTTTTGGATCAGAATCTCCAGGATATAAGTGGGCATTGGTCCAGTAACTCAATGTTATCACTCAAATACATGCAAAGATCAGCAGGTAAATTATGGGCGTCACTGCTCAACTACTGATCATTAGAGAACCACATTGGGTTTGTGAAGACTATTAAACTACATCTCAGGCCACTCACTAAGTTATGTATTATCCCCACTTGTTCATTAGTAACATGAAGCAGGGACACTGTCAGGTATGAGGAGTAACTATATCTGCAGTAGAACCAAATCCAGAGATCACATCTTCTCAATTCCAATCATGCAATTTGTCCTTCCAGTCACTTTTCCAACTCACTGGAAAAAATCAGCATAGTGTCTGAAAGAAACTGTCAACAAGACAACCATTCTTCTCTGCTGAAACACTTAAGAGGTTTGTTAACATTAAGAGCATCTTTTAACATTGCAAAATGAGGGTTTTTTCCATGTGAGATACTCTGTATCTGTATCTCTATATCTACTGTTATCCTTAGTTCCTGAGCAAGGGGGTCACCTCTAAGAGTGAAAGGAAGCAGAAGGGGCTGAGAAGACTGTGGGTGATGACTGCTGGATAGGTCAGCAGTTACTGGAGGGACGAACAACCCATAAAGGGCACATCCGCATATAAATAGGACACTCTGCCCCCACACACATGGCTGCCACCTGCATCAGATTATAATTGCTTTTGTGCCTCAGCAACAAGATGTACATCTAGATAGTGGTGAAATCCTAAGAAACAGGTTTTTTCACCTTTCTCAAGAACATTTTTGAAACTATGTCATTATTTAGAACTAATTTAAAATAGTTTTGAATTAAAGCACACAATAAAAACCCCAGATTCCTTTTTAACAAAACACCAGCAGTTTAGCAGTCTAAATCCCAGTTTTCTTCAGAAAGATGTTTCAGTACAAAATCATGGGTTTCACCAGCTATTCTGTCTAAACACTTCCATTCATGTTTTTTACATTGCCCAGTCACCCTGTTTTGCATTATTATATTGATATATAATGTAACGTATGCCTATTTCAAAGTACCTAGACATTGTGCAAATGTTTCAGAAAACCCCAGCCTCCTCCACCTAGTCCTCATTTATACAGATTTACATCACCAAATGCCAGCAATGAGATCAGTTGACAGAACTGTATCTGAAGAGTAAAGGATGTATATTAAATCAAAATTACACACAAATTACACCAACAAAAGATTCCTCCAAGTTGGTTTAGAATATAAATAAAATTAGAATATATTTAAATATATATAATACATGTATAAAATATAAAGATATATTAGAATATTTTTAAATATAAATTGGTTGTTATAAAAGCATTGAATCTTGTTTGTAGCCCTCTAACCACCTGGCAGAGTATGGAGATGCTCAGACCTACCCTCACTAAATTCACTGTCTCACTGCTGGTATCACAGAGGTATTTCAGCCCCTTTCAGGTCACTTCCCCATCCAGCTTCCATATAACCTGCGAACCAAGCCAGGGTTGTGCAGGCTGGTTGAAAATCAAGGCCTTCATACCCTCTGTGTGCAAAATAGACACCTCATGGCATCAACATGACAAAGTCTTAAATTTTAGGAGTCACTTGAGAGGTGTCATACACCACTGCGTCAGTAGACTATTTGATCTCCTGTGGCTGAAAAGTCAATAACTCTTTCTCTACTTCACCACCTCCCTGGGAGGCATGCTCAGAAGGAGCAGCAGATACATACCTAGACAGTGACTTAGACAATAAATCAGGAGAATAGGCTTCTCAGGCTACCCATGGCCAGCAAGTCATGTTTGCACCATCTCTATCCCTTTGGCCATCTCTCAGGCACTCATTCTTTTCATTAAGCTGGTATCTTGCTGTGGATAAGCATGTCAGAAAGCGTTTAAAATTAGGTCAGTATGGATCAAACTATGAAGCTGCTTCTACACCGTCATTGTAAAGTGGACTCCTCCCTTCACAACAATACAGGTGGAGTTATGCGAGTAAGATAACTTTTGCCTCCTCAATATACCCAGGTCTCTGTCACAGGTCCCCTTCCTCGCTTTGAAACACTAAAGTGTTCTTAAGAGAAGACCACTTACAAAAGAAACTTAGCACCAGGGAAACACAGAGTTGGTTGTGCCCAAAAAGATGCTGTGTATCATAGCAGAAGAAGTGTAGGACTAGCTCAGATTCACATGCATCAGCATCAACCAGCCTGAATGTCTCTCCTGGAGCCCCAGCATTAATCTCAAACAATAGAACAGAGGAAATGTCATACAAGCCACCTTTTCTTGGTTGCTTGTTACTACCCTAAATCTTCCCTGACAGAGTATGTAGCAGACCAGGAACAACAAAAAACCCTAAATGGTTGCATCTTATTTCTATGATAGACTTAAAACTTGACAGAGTGTTCACGCTGAGCTGTTAAACTATTCTACAAATCAACAAAGTACAAGAGTTGTCAGAGTCATTTATTAAGGCTGGAAAGAGAAACTCGTGTGACTATTTTTCACTGACCATTCTTTTATGCTGATTTTTTTGTTTTTGTTTTTCCAGGATATATATATGCTTTCTTAGAATCTTTCTTTTTGCTGTTGTGTGAGTAATCCAATATTTTACACACTTACTGATGATTACCATTCGCGTAGGTCATTAAATGGCAGACTTACTATGTATCTTAAAGGATTTCCAGTTTTCTTTGTTCAAATAACTTAGTTTTCATTGTTGAATTTTAGGGTATGAGGGATGGATTTTTTCAAAGAGATCAGAACATCTATATCCTTTGTCACTGTAGCAAATTCTTTATTCTGAAATTACTCAGCAGGCATACTTTTCCCAATACTTCCACCTGGTGCTCCATAACATACTGGATAGATGTGAGGAGCATCTTTAGTTTGAACAAGATTTCTTTGTCCTGTTTTAGTGTACTCAACAGCAAATAGCTTGTAGTTTCCCTAAACTTTTCGGTGAACTTTGAAGTGAAAAATACTCAGGCATACCTTATCTAGCATGGAATCCTGTAGGTCTGATCCGCATTTATAGCAGAACTTTGCCGGCAACTGATCCCATGACCTTTCAGGGGTCTAAGAAACATTGTGAAATATCACTGGTGTGATAACTCCATTCATAACATATCAACAGAAAGTGAGAAAATCAGCAATGCTTGTGTGAACTAAACTGAGTTTTTCACAGCTCAAACAATCCATAAACCTTTCTCTTCAATGTTTTAAGAACTTTTCACCTCTTTAGTAAAATATAAGCTCAAAATGGAAAAATTGAATTCCTTCTCTTTCTATCTTCATATTTTTACACCTATGTGCTCGCCAAAGCATTTTTGCACTAAGAGATATAATCCTGAACTCTCTAACACTCTCTGCCTACCTAACCTCTGCCTACACTTCCATGTTTTTTTCTTTTCATGGGCAACATAGCAGATCAAGCAAGCAATCCTCTTATCTGGAAGTGTCTGAGAAAAGACCCATTCTTTCATTAGACATCACTGTGGTATTTGTTTATGTGAGTATGAGTGTGTGTGTGTACTATACATGTGTGTGTATGTCTCATATATGCTTGTGTATATGTGTATAGGCTTTGTGCATGTTTTTTCTCTCTGAAATCACCAGCATTTCCATCGCACAGTTCAGTGACTCAGACGTACGTTAGTATTGACCTCCTTCTGATATAGCAAGTCAACCACCATTCCTGCTTGTCTCATTTGTTTGTTTATCTCTCCCAGTGCATCTAAACTAAGGGAGGAACAGTTAGAGAGAAAAAGTGAAAACAGGGTGGATGGGCCCTGCTGCTTAAAGGCCAGGAATCCCTTAACTCAGAAGTGTCTACTCAAAAAATCACAAGGTTTTTTACCAATTTCTTTATAAACATTGTAACAGGACAGCTGCTACCTGTTTCTTCACCAAAACAGAGTGAGATCTGCAGTTCTTCTCAGTCTGTTTTCAAGTGCAGTGCCATTTGTCAATTCATGAGGATCGCCATCCCCATCCCCATCCCCATCCCCAATGGGATTCACCTGGGCTGCACCTTCTCAACACTAAAACCTCCAGGGCTGAAGTGGGGAGGGAGGGAGGGAGGAAGGAAGGGAGGAAGGGAGGAAGGGAGGAAGGGAGGGAGGGAAGGAAGGAAGGAAGGAAGGAAGGAAGGAAGGAAGGAAGGAAGGAAGGAAGGATAGACAGATAGATAGATAGATAGATAGCAAGCAAGCAAGCATCTTTTCTTCTGTCATGTGTTGGGAGCCAAGCTGAGGGGAGATTCAGAAAATCAGAGGAAGCAAACAAAGGATACTACAACCCTACCCTCAGATGATAACTGGAAATGAGCCAACATAGAGAGATTTAGTCCTGTGCATAACCCCTCCTGCTTTGCAGGGCATCTCTGTAAAGGGTGAAAGGATAATTGCCAGTATCTGTTAATCTTAAAACAACCTAGTGATCTGTAGCTATCACATTCTGCTTTTGGCTTTGACCTCTCTAATCTCTATCTCTGCCCAACTGTTTGAATTTATGTTGTTGAAACTTAACTAAATCTCTGAGCTATTTGAGACAGGATGATGCCTGTTGGTCATTGGCTTGCAGAAAAAGATAAAAAGCAGAGTAGTGATGCTGGCATACTGACCAGGATTTTTGGGCAGCGCTGGGCAACAAAAGTTCAGCTCAGTTTCAGCAACGTTAATCGCCTGTTACTAATTTCACAATAAACAGCAGAGGATAGTGGCCAGGGATAGGAACACTTTCCTAAAGAGAAAAGTGAAATAAGAAAAGTCATGTTTTCAAAATAATGGCAAGTGCTACAATCAATCAGACCAAAGATTAACTTGTCTTTGGATATTTTTCTTTGCATTTTTCCTCCACCTTACCAGTAACTCTCTGTCTAGCATTGAACACAGAATTGTAAGCATATGAACTTATCTTGGTCTATTTCAGTATCTAAAAGACAAGTACTTCTGTTGTAAGCAGTGCTGTTTGGTGCTTTCCAGCCTCAAAGAAAATGCAAAAGCCGCTTCCACCTCTGAGCTACATGGGACAGGCCAGCTGCTGGGTTGTATGAACACTAATTCCTGTCTGTCACTCTTCCCTTATTGCCTTGTGATGTGGCTCTGAGCAATTCCTTGGCTCCTGACATAACTCATTTATAAAAATGCATTGCCACAATGGATGTTTTAATTGTCTTGTTATGCCAGACAACTTGTTTCTATGTAAATGATTTTTTGGGTGTTTCTTCCCTACCCATATTAAATCCTTCAGACTTCTAAGAATTTAGACAATTTGGACTTGTCCTGGTTGGTATTTAGTCATGGCATTCCTCAGCCAGGGAAGTGTGAATCTCAGAGCTGACGAGTAAGAATGTAACAGAGAAATAGTTTCCTGGAGACTTAGGCACAAGTGAGGTCAAGAGCTGCAGCTACTGTCGCAATCGCAGGTTGTGCCCTGGAGAGCTGTCTGAGAGGTCCTAGTTCTCATCAAGAGCATCACAGACTGCAGAGCCCAGTCTCCAAATGTATCATCTTCTGGCCTGCTGTGGCACTGTGGTCCCCTTTCAATACCAGCAGGACTCAGATCATCTAAAATGAACCCTTATATCCTGTGGCACATAGCAGTTATGATGTACTTCTTTATTGCATCCTAAGTGAAGTTCCCTATAAAGAAATATTGATTGAAGGAAAAACTCGTAAGGATCAATGGTTTATGTTCCAGCTGTGTTTTATGTTACAATAACAGCTCTTTGGAGAGTTGGTGCTGAGTGAGTGCAAAGTAATACCAGTAATTCCCGCCCCCCCCACCCCCCGCCTTGGATCATCCCATACCAAATTCTTCACTGTTCTCACTGTTGACTCATGGGCAGAAAATAGCTACTGTGGTCTCAGGGGATACTGTAAAAAAAAAAGAGGGGGGAGGTTGGGAGTGGAATATGAAAAGGAAATCTGCTCCAAAGAACAAATGCTCTCGGGGTAAGTGCCAGGGTATGCTGAGGCAAGCAGTGCCAGTCTGCCGCCAGGCACTCAAATCCAAAGTTCATTAGCTGGTAGTTAAAACGCTACTGACCTAACTCATCATTGCTTGGCAGAAGATGTAGACGGGTATATGCCTGGGTAAGAGTGCGAACCCCAAACTTCGTTGCTCTGAACATGAGATGCTTGCAAAACAGTGCATCTCCACTATAACTCTGTAGGCGGTTTTACAATAGCAGCCACTTCCTCCATTGTAAGTATGTGAGTGCAGAGCTAGTAATGAGTTCTTTACAAAGGGATTTAATTTGTAAGTCTCCCCTGTTAAATATTATCCGTACAAAAGGCACATGGTCTTTTCTACCCGGGGAAAAATAGGATTTCTTTCCTTTCAGTGAGAAACAGTTTTCTTTTCAAAATCTTAATCTCCTTTCCCAAGCACCTCTCCCAGCCTCCTGTCCCTGATCATTCACTCCCAGACACTTTTCTTCCCTGAGGTCTTCTTCTCCATGCCACCTCCTGTTCAGACCAGTTTCTTCTGCCCCAAACGGTGCTTTTCACTCTCACCCACCTGTAGTTGCTGTCTGTTGCCTTGCGAAAGCAGTCCCAGTGTGAGCCCTCTCCATCTTCTCACCTGCTGTGCAGTGCAGGCATGCCCTGCCACTGCACTCACCAGCTTTTCCTGGGGGCTAGCTGCACTTCTGATGATCACATTGAGCTCGTACGTTATCAATCGTTAATGTACAGGCAGCTTCACCAACCTCATTTGGTCTGAGAAACACCATAAAGTGGCCAGGAACAGAAGGGGTAAAGAAAACCTCGGTATGCCTGGTGAAGTAAGTACAAACCTCCTAAAGCATCTTGCAGATTTAAAGGAGTCACTCTTCAGATCGGGAGTGGTGGAAGGGCTTTGATCTGCTGTATTCATTCTGTAGAGATGATTGTGACTTTAACACTGAATGCATTCACAAAAACCACTCTTTAAACACATTTTAAAAATGTGTCTAGGATTTATAGACTATGGCTTAAGAGAGCTTCAGAACTGGGAAAAAGAAGTGCTGTTTTTAATGTAAAGCCATTACTACCTAGTAAGAAAAAACACTTTTGTATTCATATAAAGTATTTATTAGGTGTGAGGTTTTATAAATTGTTGTCCTGCAGCCTTTACCAAAAAAAACAAAAAAAAAAAAACCAAAAACCCCAGGTTACTTTGAATGCATTACCAAGTATCCCGTGGAATATTTCACATAAAAGGAAACAGAAGATGTATAAATGTAAACAGGCTAATTGTATGCAGATATAAATTATGCATGTTGGTCTTATGAAAAAGCATCCCTTATTTGCAGGGGTCTTACTCAGCAGCTTTGTGTCTTGTCTAAGGGGATATTTAGTATGGCTGTGATGTGCAGAATTTAAAACAAAACTTCAGATTCTGCAGAAGAAAAATATAGCCCAACTGTGATAAGACTGCGCAGTTGGGAGCAAGAGGGTTTTGTTTTATTTTATTTTATTTTATTGACTGCTTTGCTTATTAGCCCAGTTAACATGTGTGTATGCCTGCCCATGGATACCGTGCCAAGTAAAAGATTGTGTTAAGACTTAACGTTTGCAAAGGGATTAGGGTTATTTTGATGTTTCTTAACAGGGGTATGTAAAATATTCTCAAAGTCACAAACCTTTTCATGGTTGAAGCATTTCTGATTAGTCCCAGGCATAAGCAGCCTGGCCTGCAGAGGTGCAAAGCAGCTGCAGTTCCCACCAGCCACCCTGGGGACTGTGTGGGGCAGCACCTGTGAGGAGCCAGGCTAATGGGGACAAATTCTAGAAGTGGTTGAAACGCGTCCCTGCCCAGACAAAACTGTGTCACTCGCCATCTTTTCCACCCAGTCCTGCGGAGTCCCTCTTCTCCAAATAACAACAGCAGCGTAGTTGAACAACTGAAGTTGCAATATTCATGCTGAGGGAACCTTCATAGCAGGGGGCAGGATTATGCATCCTTTGGATACCCCCTGTGGGTATGACTCATGCCTGTGTTTCCTGTCTTTCTGGCATGGATTAGTGAAATGATGCTGGAAGTGGAGGTACAGGCAAGAAGGTTAATGGAAACAAGTCGGTGGAAACACAAAGTAACACAGCTGAGGTGGTATCGAAACTCAGGGAGCTCACACAGTCAAGTCAGGGCGACCTGATAATCTTCATCCTAAATTTCTGAAAGAACTGGCACATATAGTCAGAAGGCCTGGAGCTATAATTTTTAATGAGTCTATTAAGCCAGAGGTGATACTCTATGATTAGGGAATAGTAAGTGTGGAGGGAGAAACCATACTGATCCTGGCAATGACAGCCCCATCTGTTTGCTCAGTCCTGCTTGGGCTATGTCTATTAGATAAAAGAGGTAAGGGTCCTTCAGTGTTAAGTGACAGTACAAAAGCGTTAAGACAAGGTATAAACACAGGGAAAGGAATTCTTTCTTTTGGAAAAAATGTCACAAAACAAAACACTCTTCATTTCCACTTCTGGCAAAATAGATGCACAGTGAATGGTTCAGTAATAAAGCACCAAGAGCTTCTGACAGTGTGCGGTGGTACACAGCTCCATTAAGAGGAGCTACTGTGCCTAGATATTCCAACCGTGCAGACATATGATGTTGCCATTTCAGAAAGCTGGGGAAAAAAAAAAAGAAAAGAGAAAGCTATTTCCAACTCGTTGTCTGTTGCTTCTTCTGCTACATTGTGTGATGGGGCAAGAGGCAGAGCTTGCATATTCACCTGCCATGATAAATTACATCAATTTCAGTCCCTCAAGACGGAGCTACTGGTGCAGAGAGCCACTAAACACTACCAGTTGCTTTATGACACTACAGACATAAGACAGAAAAAGGCACAGTCTGCATGTGAAACATAACCCTGTACCCTGGGACAGGCTGGACACAAATGTGAGAGGGAAAGCGGGATATTTCCTTCACTCTTACATTGTAAATACGTCCTCATCATGATGTGTCCTTTGCTAAGAATCTGTTCTCTATTAGCTCAAATTAGAATAGACCTTCAAGACAGGCATTGCCATCTCTGTCAGCTTTTCTGTCTCTAGCAACGGCCAGTACCAGCTGCTCTAAAAGAGAAAGAAAAAAGCCTACAGCCAGGAGCTATTCAATAACAAGCCCTTAGGGGAAATTTCTTCCCAAGCCTCATTTAAATGTTGGCTTCATTCTTAAATTCCTTCTAAACTTCTCAGATTCTATTCTGGCCTCATCGTCTGGTGTCTGTACTGTAGACTGGGCTTTCCAGTGACGGTTTTCCTTGGCTGGCCCCAGCTCCTTCAGTGCCCACGCTCATGGCTGGCTCTGGCAGCAAGCAGAGACTGTGCTTCTCGTTTTTGCTCCAAGCGACTGGTAGGGACAGTCACCACAGTGCACATCATTGCTCCTCTGCTTAAATGCAAGCAAAGGGGGATTTCCTTTACCTGGTTCCTACTGACTGCTGTCAGCATTATTCTCTTTTTCTCTGGGGTGAGATTTCTTCTTGGGGTTTGGGGTTGGAGGGGGCGATGCATTTTGAAAGCCCTCCTCAGACCCTATCTAAAGCACTCTCTTGTGTAGCAAGGAGAGTGAGGGCATGTCACCAAATGCCACTTTATTGTACATTTCACAGCAGAGTGCACCTGGGCATTCAGGAGACAGAAACAGCATTCACGTATAGGGTGGACCATAAATTGTTAGCGAATTAAGGCCCTAAGGGTTGCTTAAATATTGCAGTAATCATCTTGTCAGGCAAAGTCCCACATTCTGCTAAGATTAATCTGACATTCATCAGGAATGGCACAATAGAAGGTTATTTAATTTGGATCACATTGGACTGGAAAACTGGCAGGAGGACAGAAATGACCCAAATTGGAAACATTCTGCAGGAGTGAGCCAGTCAAGAAAAGCAAGCAGAGAGTAAAAAAGTGTGTATATGTTTATTGGACACAGATACATTAATTACAAAGTATAAATACGTACCTAAACTTAAATGTGTGCACACAAACATACAGGACGGTGATAATTTCAAGAGCATTCAACATTGGTCTATCTTTGTCTCAGTATCAATGCTTTGGGACTCCACTTCAGACTTAAATGAGAGTAGAATGGGACTACTGGCAATAGCTTTTGAAACACCTCTCATGATATATCTTCTCCCCATTTTTTTTCCTTCTTTCCTCACATTGAAAAGGGAAACAACCCCAAATGTTTTACATATAGCCTAGAGTAAACACAGGCCATTAGGTGAATTATTTTCAGGACAGATATGCTCTCCTGATAGCACAATTTTAATGATTAATATTTAAGTAGTGCTAGAAATGTATCTTTTCTGGCACCTTCACTTATAAATCCTCTCTATGTCTTTCACAACCATTACAGAGTTTTTCCATATTGCTGTAGTCTTCCTATATATATATTCAAAACAATGACAAACCTGGTAACAGCTGGATATATATTAATGCCCTTCAACCTTGGGAAAATAAAAAATAAAAACACATTCCCCTGGATCACTGCCGGTTTTTACTGAATAAGTTACTCAGCTCATTAAACTTGTCAAACAGCAAATACAAATAAAATGGTGGTTCATCTTGATGATTATTCAGCCACTGCACACTGGCGTGGGTAAGCAAATGACTGAAATATTCATCGCTGTTCACGAGATGTCCGTACTCTGCTTTCTCTTCTTGTTTACCATTACCAGGGATTGCAAAGTCCCCACCCCGAGCCTCCTGCCTGCCACGAAGAAGCTGGAGTTCTTTAGAGAAGGCAAGTTTTAAATAAAATGTAAAATATTAATGGTGCAGCAGTCAAATAGGCATATTTACAGAGGGTTTCCAATTCCCTGACAGTTATCTGCTGTATTAGTAAGCTAGCAAACAGCAATGATAATTTAGGGCTTTGAATAGCAACACTGACTATCATCAACGTGAATCAGATGCACGTTACCAAATTGAAGACATTTTATATATGCATTATGTCAGATCATGAATCAGATTTGTGTAAACAGAAACCCTGGAATATGAAACCATTTGCAAAGTCAACTACAGCCACACCAGTATATATAATTACGTTACGTTGCAAACAGCGATACGATGGAGAAAATACCATGTTGAGAGACCTTTGCTGCTTTCAGGACGTCTACAAGAGCCAGGTTTATATGGCAAGTTACTGCCAATTCATCTATACCCATCTGAGTAAATCGGTTGGCAGAGAGGGGCAGATTACCCACTAATGGCTCTATTATGGAAAGAAGCTGCAACCATTAGCTATTTTACATATGGACAAAAGAGAATTTAATTGATGGCCCATCGCCCAGCAGACAGAGAGAAATTATGATTTTCACCTTAATGCCAGGCATTAAAAATTCACAGGGCTGTGGAAGAAAGAGATGTTCATCCAGTCTAACTCTGCCTATGGGTCATTTTAAGCATAACTCGAGAAGAGAAAAGCAGCACAAGGGGATCTGTTCTGCTTTGAGAAAGCTCGAATCCTCTGGGAAAAAAATTCACAAGTTGCAGTGTTATGATGTTAAAAAACCAAGACCATGGCCCTCTTATTTTCCTTAGCTACAATTTTATTGTTCCCAAATAGTATCCAAGCATTCAGCAAAACACATTTTGTGAGCGTTTATATTTGCAAATGAGGGTGGGAAAGGAGCAGTTTTGGAGACATCATAGTAATAATATAATTTAGTTTCACATATTTAAGTACAAATGTGTATTCATGTATTTATACATAATACTTCTTTTAGCAATATATAGGCTTGTATGTATTTGTACGTCTGTGGTTTTTCGTTTACCCACATGCAAAAAGAATTGCACTGTAGCGTTTTGTCCAGTATTTGTATTATTCTGGCAGGGCCAGTTTTACCTTCCTTGTTCAACTGACCAGCTTTTTTATCCCTCCTCTCCTAGAAGACCCCTACAGACTTTGATGTCTCCAGGATATCTGCAGTTCTCACTTCATGACCTACAAAATGGTGAAGCATCAAGTTTACTCCAAACATGATCGCTACAGGAGAGGCACTCACCCTGGGGTGCATCCCAGATTTCAATGCTGGGGCATCTCTCCTGCTTCCTGCTTCCTCTTACTCCATGAGGGGAATTTTCCTGTAGAGGTAAGGGCTGTCTGGTCTGCAGTACTTTCTAAGATCTTCTAAGATCACCTCCTCTCTCCGGGCTGAAAGGACTGCAGATTATTAAAAAACTTTGAGATTGTTATAGTAGTACCTCAAGATCACAGTGGCATAACAAATGATACGCTCTGCAGAGCAGAGACTATCCAAATGGAAAACAGAGCAGTTAAGTTGGAGAAAGGGACAAACATACAAGTCATGTGTACAGTGGCAGGAACTTTTTATGTCCCCAATTGATGTAACAGGTTAACGTTAATCCGTCATGTCTGTAATTTATATTTTATATGAGCAGAGAGGGAACTGTAAGAATATATGAGCCTTGTCTCTTTTATGCTCAGATAGCTAGAGTCAGGCTGAAAATCTCCAGCCAGGTTGGTCTGCATACAAAAACCAACTTGTCAGGCTAGAACAAAGAGCAGACCGCTTTTTAAATTGGAGACACAAAAATAAAAATAAGATCTAAAGTGATGCTGGAAGGCATTACTAACTACTGTAAAAATTGGACAAGGTAAATAAGGGAAGGTAAGTGTCTGTAAGCAATGCTGGATACAATGTTGGATGGATTTTTTTAAAACATGCACCACATGAATATGATAAGACATTAAAATACCCTTGGAGAGGAAGACCTGAGGGAAACAGGGCGATAAGCCATTCAAAGTAACTTCAGGGGGCATTGCTTGAGGATGTTGCAGAAAAGTGAGGGGAAGTGGTGAGGCTAACAACAAGACTTTTCCAATTTGTTTTTCTTTTCCAACATTTTGCCATGACAGCAGGTTCTGGAAGCAGAAGTTACCTTCTTTAGTCCGGACTGCATTGCTTTAATCCATAGCACTGGCAGATCAAAAGCAGGCAACAGTGGCTGTCAGCCAGCTTTGTTCCCAGCTTTTCCAAGAACCCAGGACAGCCTCTAGCACTGTGCCGGTTGTGGTAATGATCCAGCACGCGTCTCTGGCAAAAGCAATGCCTGGAGCCTGCGCAGTGCAGCTTGAGGAGGGTTCAGCGCCCTCCGCACTCCACTCCTAACAACTGTTTGCAAACAGATCCTCTGAGGATACTTCTGTAAGAAGGGTTGTGCAGAGCGTGTGGCTATGAACCTCCAGACGCAGAAACCAGAGTTTTCTCAGTTCCTTTTAATCACTCTCATCCTTTGCCAGTAAGAAAGGATTTAAATCAAGGTGAAGATTTCACCTCAGAAGTAAGAAAAGTGGTACTTGTTCCTTTTAGGTAGCCAGCTATTGCTAACCCAAATCAGCTGCAGCAGAGACTGAGATGGTGGGTGAGGTAACTATTACCTTTGTCAGAACTGATCACTAACTCAAGTTCATGTGCCCATTCACACACACACTTAATAAGTGGGTGGCTATTTGCATGACAGGATCAAAGATCTATCAATCATTAAGACTTTCAGGTAAGGAGGGCCACATGCATGCTGCATACAGCAAGAACTAGATACAGATGCAAGTGTGTGTGGGGGGGTTTATTCCTGTCTAAAGAATGAAGGCACACATGAAAAGTGAATCTGTGTTTTTATTTTGAAAACACTAACATCTCTAGAGATTTTTGACATGTCAGCATCGGAAACAGGAAGGCTGGAGAGAACAGCCAGCAGTAACAAGGAGCAATAACCATGTTGCCTTCTCCTTCTACTCTTCCTTTCTTTCCCTAAATGAGACATCTGATCAAAGGTTCTTGCAGAAATGCTAATGAAGCCTCATTTTGTTATTTCCATGGAATCCAGCACCCAGGGGAGGACTAGATGGGCAAGAAGGGTAAATCTGCTCTTGCAAGATGATGTAGGAATGAGAGTTTGCTGTGAGAGCAGGACGGGTAGTGTCTGCCACAAGTCAATATTTCCTGATGTTTTTCAGCTGCTTAAGTTTTAAACTTTAAGATCTGTCTTTTGCACGTTTTCTCAAGGCAAAATTTCTGCAGGAGCTAGTGGAGCTAGCTAGGAGCTAGCCCTAAAATAATTGTAAGGAACAGAAAATTGAAGAAGTTTTAAAGTCACCCTGGTCAAAGGGAGAATATTCTCACCAGAAAAACAAAAAAACCAAACAAACAAAAAAACAAAAAAAAGTGAGCTAACATTATATTCCTACTGTAACAAGACAGATGCAGTTTCACTTGTACGAATTATCTTCTTTATCCTTGGCTGTGGATGCTGCCATCAAGAAGAGAGGATGTCGCCGGTATTCTTAATCAAAAAGCTAAAGGACAAGCATTTCCCTTATTATACCCAAGGATGTGGTCCTCATAATGTATAAAAATTAATTCTAATTTTCTACATGTTTAAACATAGGCTCATGAGAAGCCTTCTTGAAGTGGATAAGACTATACGGTTACACAAAAAAGAGGTACTAAGATTAGACTTTCGGCATTCATGTAAAAAAATAAACCTTTTTATGGTATGCAAAATAACTAGAGTTCTGTGTTCTTGTTCGTTTGCCTCTTTAATAATAAGGGTAGAGAAGTGGAAGTAACTGTTTCTGGCTTGATATCAAGGTTGTGCAGGTTAAAGTGAAAATCATTAATGCATTCCTATAGGCAGTTAATGGACAGTTTGTGCAACCATTGTTTGACAAGAAACTGTACTGATTCTCTCACTCCAAAACTTCAGCTTGACTTTTAGTGATTGTCAGCTGATTACACCTGTCTAGGTAGAGTAGTTCAGTTACTTATTCCTCTGATTTAATTGTTAATTCCCTCATATAAAAGATACATTCATGTGGTGTTTCGTCCAAAATCAAATGAATTTTTTTCACCCTGTCTTTTACTATTACAACAAGAACTGCTATGAAAAGTACTTAAAAAGGTATCATCATGAAGTCTGTTTAAGTCAATATTGGTTTTAGATTAAAATTTCATAAGTGTGTCCAGCACTGAATTATACAACATTGTATAATACTGTTTCCAACTGTCTGTTACAGGTTTCTTTAAAGTATATAGAGATAGCTAGTGATTAAAGGCTTTTTGTTCAAGTCCCCCATTGGTTTAGAAAACTGAGAAAAAAGAAGCATTTTCAAGAAACATTACATGATTAGTCTGAAAATGCAGTGCTAGTAGATATTCCTGAAGTAAAATTCATACTGATTTTTTCTAGGACCCAACTCATGCACAAATATTCTCATACCTGTTGTACGAGTTTATAAAAGCTTCATACTCAGCAGGGTCAACCAATCCCTAGTCAGGGAGTTGGGAGGAAACTTTCACACCCCCTGGCTCATTTCATGCTTTGCCGGCTGCAAGGATGCTTTCCTTCCCTCTGTAATGTGCTGGACTGACCAAGGCAGAGCCAGTTGCCTCAGAATGGGGTGGTAAGGCACAATTCTGCTTCAAACACAATGCAAAAGACTAATTTTTGATTAACTTCTTGGATCTCCTTCACTGGAGAAAATTATACCAGTTCTACATTTTCATTCTATGAATGCATACAGCTTAGGGTTTTCTGGAAAAAAACGTGCTGACCTTCAATGAGCTCTATGCAAGAAAACCTGAGTGCGGAAGGGGGTCAGACATCCTTACACAATGATCACCTTTACAACTTCAGTGACTTGCCAAAGGGCACCAGAACTGAAGGAAAACTCAAGCTGCCACCATTAGTTTTAAGTGTTCCTGATTAAGTAGGCCATCTGCACAAGAATATGTGGCTCCTGAAGCCACAGGATCTCCCATAACTGCGGGCCTCTTTTCCAAGGATGTCTGGAAGAGCATATTTGACCCCTATGTCCTGACAGCTAACAGTACCAGCTCTCAAATCCCTTCTAGCAGACAGAGACCTCCAAGTTTTCCTGGATCTCAAAAAGCAAAAGTTTTTGTCTCCAGCACTGCCGTATGCAAGCCCCTTAACTCTGGGGAAACAGAAAAGCATGTCAATTTGTCAGGTCTATTGAATTACTTTGTGAAAAATAAACATGGTTAAAAATGCAAAAATCATGTTACTTCCAGCAAGGCAAGGGTACGTTCCTGATTGCAACCTGGGAAAGACAGCTCACCAGAACAATGTGTGAGTGAGGAAATGCAATCTTACAGCACCCCTAGCATCAGTCCCTTGTTCTCCGATCTCCTAGGAACTGCTGTACACTATGTCTTGTCTCAATGCCTCCAGAGTTGGGCTTTTCTGGGTGTTGAATGTAAAAGAAGGTTTTCATTGTCATAGTTCCTTTCGAAATCTGTGCATGTCTCTAATGATATGTTTCACGGTGGTGTACCTCGAATCACCTGCTTTGCATCCGTGTGAAGATGAAACCCTTAAAGCTATGCTAATATTTCTCCCTTTTATATACAGGGGATCTTGGAAGAGCCAATTTCCCTATTGATATTTACTTTTCCTCTTGAAAATCAAAAAAGCTGTAGTTATCGACTCACCTTGTATTTTTTTTTCTTTTTCAGTAAAGCTGCAGGTTTTTTGTTTTCTTTCCTCTGTGTGAAGAAGATTCAGCAGTGTTTACTGGTGTTTTATGTAGATCACACACCTTATGTTAAAACCCATCGTTAGTTTGAGGTTTAGTCACGCCTAACTAGACTGAATGCCACAACTCCCAATGTAATGCTAAAAAAATAGAGTTTTTCCTGCCTGCCTGTTTTTTAAAGTGAAAAGTACGTGAAAAGCTGTAACGTTCCTTAAACACAGGTTATACAAAAATTGAGACTGAGCTTTTCTAACAAAATAGGCATTTGTCCTACATATTTAAGATAAAAGCATCCAAAACATATTGAGAAGTTAGAAATAAAGAGATCTTTATATCCTCTTACAATATCTAAAGAACCCCCGACAATTTAAGCAGATTGTTTGCAACTCAAATGCTGAACAAAAAGAAATTACACAACATATGCTTACAGGAGTGAAGTATCAGGATTGTCAGTATAAGTAGGAGGCATATTAGCTGCACACGCAAAAACAGTTGTGGTTTGGAACTTCACTACACTGTTCTAATGCTACCGCCATCAGGATTAACTCTCATTAGAAATACATGTGGTCCACAGCCAGAGGAAAAAGAAAAGCGAAATAATTCGGTTCAACAAAGGCTTCCATATGTTAAAGACCAACACTGCAGGATGAACACAACGCTGCACTAATCCGTTTTAAAAGTTCCAGCTACTGTTTAAAATATCATGTAGTACAAAATAATCTAGTACACCCACCCATTAGATTCTTAAAACTGAGGGAAAGGAAAACATCACCCCATTTATCTATAAAAGTCGGTCCTGCCTTTTCTTCCATGCTTTTGTTCTCCTGTGAAATCCACAGCAGCTGTGCACACAGGGCCAGGGAAGTTGCCTTAGTGACTTTGTGGATCATCTTTTCCTTGCTGATGAAAAGATACGAACACTTCCTTGCATGTAGTGTCTTTTTAAACTGTCATAGATGCTTGATTTTCAGTGAAAAAATCTTCATGCTCTGCTCCTCGTTTTGGTGGAAGCCGGATTTCTGCTTCAGCTCCTCTCTTGTTAACCTTGATCTTACCATGCAAATGATGCAAGTTTTTGCACTTCCAGAACTCTCAAATTATATTCTATATTTGCATACCGTGAGAAAGGTTTCATGCATGACTGAGCCTGTTTACATTTCCCCCATCTGATTCAAACAGTTCAGATTTTGTAGGTGCCTCTTTCTCAACTGAAAGAGGTAGCTTGTCTCTGCACCATTAAGGCTTCCAGGGTGGCCAGAAGTACCAAGAGAATGAAAGGGAAAGCAGAGGCAGCTCCAAAGAACAGATATCTACTTAAACAATTGAGATAAATTTATTTCAGATACCATGCAAATGAATTAAAATCAAGCTGTATCTGCATTTGCTTCTTTATTACATTTCTCATAAAGATACCTGAATATTTGCTATTTTTTAATTTATATAATTTGTTTTGGGCCTTTACTTTTTATTTCTAGAATTTAGAGTTGAAGTTCACATTTCTTGTAATAGTTTTTGTTTTGTTTTGATTTGATTTGATTTGTTTTGATTTGATTTGATTTGATTTTTGTTTTTTCTTAAAAACAGAAGAACCAATCTTGTTATGGCAGCAAAAACCAAAAAGGTAATGGAAACTGGTTGATTGAAACAGGCTAACCTATCTAAACATTTAGTTTTATACTAATACTAAATATTTAGTTTTATTGAGGCTAAAGAAAAATAAAGTATCTTTTCCTGTGATGATTAGCACATTCTGTAGAGAAAGCTCACTAAGGTATACCTTATATTTGAAAGTCTATTATGTTCATAACGCTAAAAACATTTGCACAATACTTATTTTAATTATAAACGATACAATGAATGTTTCCCAGGTTGACCAACATCACGTGAGACCAAGCCAAAACATTTTCTGTTCACACTGATGAAATGGCAAAAGAATTTTGTTTCCCCTTCTTAAATCAAACACGCTGATTCAACAGCTCTACCTAAAAAACCTTGTGAGAAAACATTCCTTTGTTTAAGATTTAAAACCCAGAGAGCTTTTAAGAGCAAATAAAGATTGTGCCAGATGCTGTACAAATCACATATGCACAGTGCAGCGCTGATCCCTGCTCAGCCATACCTCAGTACAAATAAATAATACGTGAAGATGAAGTTCCAAAGAGTTCCCTAGCAAAACCAGGAAATGCCTGATTTTAATTCCTGATATTTCTAAGCACATCACAAGTAAAATAAACTCAGACTTGAGAAAGTTTTCTAGCCTTTCTTTCACATCATGAAGAAGCAGAAAGGGCAAAATTCCAGTTTTCCATCCCACTTCAAGTCACCTTTAAAAGTACATGCTTTTCCGCAGCCTCAACTCCTGTTCATTTAATTAAGAATGACAGATGCTCAACATCTGGAGAAAATAAGGTCTGATTTAGTGGCCACGTTGCTCTGGTGGAAACTTCAAACTGCAGGTTTGGAGTTACAGAGAGTTTGAAGCAGATATTTAAGCCAGTAGAGCTGCTGAAAGAAATCATACGAAGTGATGCCTGAAGGAACAACACGAGAAGCAGCCTTGATTTCATTTAAATGGTATATTTCCATTTTTCATAGCTGTATGCAAACAGACAGCCTGGTCATTCCTCTGTATCTCCCCCATCTTCTATGCCTGCCGTATGTTCTACTTGATAGCGTAGGGCAGCCATAGTTAACCTGTTAATTGATCTTTTGCCTTTGCTCATTTGGTGCATCTCACCACCGTATTTTCATGCATAGTTCAGTGACAGGCTTAAAAAAAAAAAAAAAAAAAGAGAGAAACACACTGCAAGAGAGTAAATTATATAAAGAAGCATCATGCTGACCAAAAGTGGGTTTACCACTCTTTGGATGTGAGCTCAGGAAACATCAAGTCCTATGTCTTAGCCATCTTATGGTGTTGCATAGCCCTCACACTACCATTGTAGGCTTCCTTCGCTGGTATTCGTAAGGACAATCTGCCACCAGCTATCCTCACACAGGCTTGCAGCATCATCTTCTCTGGGGATGGTCCCTAGTGCCCAGTGTGGGCTTACCTATAAATGGAGCAGTGATTAATTTAGTGGCCAGGTGTTGGAAGAGGGAGGGCAGAGGTGGTATGGGGGGGCCTGCAGGGCTGCCCCATGCCAGATACAGTTCCCCTTTGCCAACATTTGGCCACCTACGCTCCATACAAACGTACTGATTCTTCCCACAAGTCAAGCCTATTTTGCCTGTGATGGCAAATGGTAAGTGATCTCTGTGTCTTTATTTCAACCCAGGAGCTTTTCTATCATTTTCTCCCTGCTCTTGCTGCGGAGAGAGAGTAAGAAAGCATCGGGGTGGGTAAGTGGCAGATGGCCAAGGTCAACCCTCCACGGCATGTAAACGATGTACTGTATCAGCTAAATCAGCCAAGGTGCCATGATGTCTTTAGTGGTTATTCTGTTTTATTCTTCTTTCTCCACAGAAAAACAAACAAACAATGCAACAAAAAGAACACTAGCCATTCTAGCAAACCGGTTCACAAAAACATGCTGCAGACAAATGTTTAGGTTCCCTATACTAAAATATATTGGATAAATATTACAGAAGACATTCATCCACAGGGCATTATCTACAAGACGTTATGGGCAATAGATTTTGCGGGACTGTCCAACATTTTGTAAAAGAGAGAACTAATTTTATTCAGACAAAATTATTCACTGTTGTATAAAACTAAGCCAAAAGTAAAGCTTTTTAAAAATATGCACATAGTCCATTTTCTCCTCTAGACTCTTCTGCCTTAAAGTATTTCTTGTATGCCTTTTTCATTCTTGGTCTAGAAACAAGACTATGGAAGTGGCACTGGAAAAAAAGAATATTCTAGTATTTCCAGCCTAAGTACTAGTCCAGGTTTCTGGACCAGTGATTGTCTGAACCAGTCCTCCTACTGTGAATATATTATTTTTGCTTTAAAGAGGGAGCCTGGGACCATTGCAGGTCCCAGGAAAAGTGTTTTGTGTCCCCTCAAGGAGGAATACGTACATTGCTTTCAACATGATATCCACACATAAACCAGGATTCTCTATAAACTGAGGTGAAAATGATCAGTCCAGAGGAAAATGAAACATCTCAGCCCTTTTGGAATAGACATTCCTGCAAAATTAAGACAAGCATAATTGGCACAGATTTGTCTGCTGACAGTATTAAGGTCATGGATTTTAATTGAGATTTCCTTCCACTGCTGGTAATTTCTATCTAATCTGACATTTGGGAGGTGGAGTTTTCCGGGTAGCAAGCATATTCCAGCAGTAGAATGAGCCCTGAGAACGCCGTGGAAAGAATTTCAGCTTTTGACCTTTCTGGGATTATGCATTGTTGTTCGTAAAGAAGGGAAATTGTGGGGTTATGCATTTTAATTAACATTCTTCCTGTTTCTGACAATTGCAAGGTTTGTTTTGCCCAAACCAGGTACTTTAAACGACAACCTCTCCAGACCAGTTATAGTGTATAATATCCATCCACATTTTAAACGTTAACTGTTACTTATTAAGAGGAGTCTAAGATTCAGTTTCTTTAAATTTCTCAGATTCAGTGAAGACAAAGCAAGTTGGTAAAAAACTTTAAAATGTTTCCCCCTTGCCGAAAAAGCAGTGACAATTTTTAAGCAGCTAAACTACAAAACTTTTTTTGCTAGACCAATTTGTAACATATCTGTTGGGCAAGAAAAAGCAAGGCAGAAAGAAAAATGACTCTTCAGGAAAAGCCTAAAATATATGTGTCAAAAAAGCTTTGAAGCAAAACCTATTTATATAGGAAAGTTATTTAACCCAAATTAGTTGTCTTTGAAATAGTTAAGTTAATAGCATCAGGAAGAAAAATAAAAGAATGGACAATTTAGTGTAGGTAACATTTTTAACGTGAACAGTGAAGAAGTTGGGAGAATTTTTGAAGGAAAAAATCCTTACTGCCAATAACACTTTTTTTTCCAATGAAGACTAGTGTTTGAGCCTTATTCTCAAATTTCAGCTTTATTCTTAGATGACAAAGTGAATTCCCTCATCATAGAGACAGCCTTGCCCACTCCATCCCATGCAAGAGCAGCTGTACTTGAACTGTTCATGACGCTTTGTCTAACCCCTGGAAGCTACCCCAAGAGGGTAATCCTACATCGTCCCTAAGCAATTCATTCGAGGGCCTAACTGTCTTCACAAATACAATTGCCCCCCTATATTTTAATCTTTTTATAATTTTAATCTTTTGTGCAATTTAAATTATTTTCTCCTTGTCCTATTCAGAGAGGATATCGAGCACTGTTTATTCCTCTTCACAACACGGTCTTTTGCACGTCAGGCTGACTGTCCCCAGGGCAACTCCTCTTCACTAGATTATTTGAACCCCTGCTTCAATTTTTTTCCCCAAGGTCATGGTTTTTTGCAATCTTTTAGGTTTATTCTGCTTTCTCTCACTTTTTGTTCCTAAGAATTTTGCCCTCAGTTATTTCACAACTGTTCTCACACAAGCTGTGTTTCTGCAATGAACTGCTGATAAGTTCTTTGAAGGTGGGGTAGGATCTGCTTGACAGGCTGTTTGTCACCATACCAGTTTTCTAAAAGATGCTTGGGTATTTAAAGTCCTCCATCAACACCAAGTCCTTTATCACACCTGATCTCCCAGGCTGGGTGTTCAATGGCAGACTTCAGCATTAGATCAATCCTTCCAACCTTCTGTCATTGCCCAGAGATTTCAACGGGTCTGTCATCCCTTCCATTTTGGACTTCAGAACATGCATGCATGACCATGACACTGCCGGATTTGTAAAAACACACTAAACCAGTACCAGAAAGGACAGGCATTTGTCAGAGCCATCATCCTAACATAAATGGATATAGTTTCAGTACTGATGCCGGTCGGGTTTATGGTTTTATCAACAGAAGTCAAAATGGGATGCATCTGTCACAGAGCCTTGTTTGCTGTTTTACTGCTCTCCAGCTTCCAGCTCCCAGGTACCACGCTGCCTGCCACGTTTATGTGACTCCTTTACATACCAAAGGCTGTTACTCTGGTGTAATTTATCTATCATCTGTTTTTGCAACCTCACAACATGCCCCATTACGTGGGAGTCATGCTGCCTTGCACTTGGATCATTTTCATACTCATGTGCATCTGTGTAACATATTCTTTTCCAGCACTGTTGAACAAATGTACATTTCATTTTTTTTATATCAGCAAAGCTCAAATTAGATAAATATTTAAGTGGGAATAGCGTAGCAACACTTCTTTCTTCATTATTATCACATAGAATCAAGGGCTCTACCTTTCTTCCCTCCTGCTTAGCTCACTAAAAGCATATATTTCAGTGCACTGAAAAACTGCAAAAATTCTTTATTCTCCTTAACGATACCACACTAATGTCTGTTATCTGTAAGCAGGTTCATGTCCCTGCTGGTTTGTGTGGCTGGGCAGTAAAGTATTGTTCTTCCTTCAAAGAAGTGGTGAGTTACAGATCATACCAGACTCTCTTTTAGGGGCCTGTTTGCACAGGACAGAATCCAGGTGGAGGTCACTGAAGTCTGGCAGGATTTTGTCCATGCAAAGGGCTGGCAAAAGAGACCCCATCATGCGCAGATTATATTTAAAGAACTGATCAATTCAAAATATTTTTACTGCAACTTCTCTGTGCACAAAGATCTTTGCTCTTTAAAACAGCATATATGATATAAATTGAACGTCTCCATTCCAACAATGAGGGTATTTCTTTTTTAAAATATAAGATCATTTTTAAGAGAATCTTGTTCAGTCATTTATAAATAGTCACCTCTGTAAACCAAGAAATAACCTTGTTTTAAGAAGTACCAACATTGTTGTTCTGTTGTCACCCACTGGTAATTGAAAATGTGTTTCTGTCAGTTCCTCCTAAGACAGAATGTAATTCTTTCCAAGATCTTGATCTTAAATTGGCCAAAAAAAAAAAAAAAAAAAGTCACTGATAAAGCAGCCAGAAGTTGCTACTTGTTGTTTGCACTGGTGATATTGCTACTGCCCTTTCTTATAATCTAAGACATTATTCTTACTGGCTCGTGGAAAGCAGCACTACAGTCCTATTTTTTCATTGTTTTTTTTCTCCTGAATTGGTATTGAACACTGCTTTGTACTGAAATGAGAGGTCCTACGTCGCAAAACAAGCAAATAAACAAAAGCTCCCAACACCCAAAATCATATGAGGCCAAATCTTGAAGTCTTGCCTCAGCTTTTAGCTTTGCTATTATACATACTAATTCAAAAAGGACTTTATCCAAGTAGATCAAATGAAGAATTAAGAAAAGCTCTGTGATTAAAGCAGGGCTTTATAGTTAGAGCAATAATGAACCCTCTGTTCTTTTGCTCGTGCTTCACAGAGTTAATCTGATTTTCCTTTGTCTGGTCTTGTGGAATAAAATAATAAGTGTATTCCTCACACTGTCTGATTGATCTAGTGACCTGAGAAAACAAACAGGCTTGTAAAAGGAGAACTAGAGATGAGTTGTGGCAGCGCTGAGAAATACAGCTGTGTAGCTTCTGGATACAAGGTGCCCAGACACTGGTGTAAATACGGACCATCTCATCCAGGCACGTTCTTCTTGAGTTACGGTGTCTAACAGGTAACCATGTTGTTCAATCCAAAAGAAGTAAGAGAAGGGAAGCCAAGGGAAATATCATAGTTAAACTCCATCAGTTAAGAGAAGCTGAGATTCATCTCTAAAAAACCATCCTGAAAGGGCTGGTTTTACTGGACAATTTGTGGTATGCGGTACATTAGCCAAATTACAAATCCTTGGCCAATAACGTCATGGTTTCAGTTATTTTTTGTTTCTGTATGACCATCCCCTCTGCCTTTGTTTTCTTGCACTCTACTCCTCAGACACACTTTCTAATTTTTTCAGGAGCCTTAAATCTTTGCTAAAGGTTTCTTGATTTGTACTGCAGGTTAGAGAGTTGCTCCCCAAATACTTCAACTCACTTGGAATGTTTAGCACTCAAAAAATCATGGTATCAGCTGATTTGGAGGCTTGGTTTGCTGTCTGTCTGCAGAGTACCATGCAGGCAATAAAAGTTTCTCCATAACTCTACCAGAATATCTCACTTATCTGAAAAGGCTGCCTCTGGGTCTTGGAGGTAATGCAACTCACTCACTATCACCCATTCCACCCTGGTCCTCTCCCTGCTGGGAGTGTGAAGAGGATAACTACAATCCAAAGGAAGATTTTTGATGTGGACACACGTCCTTTATGGTCTAGACTAGGATCAATGGTTCATATCCATTAGGCCAGCAAAAGAAAGCAATCAGATGGCAATGATTTTCAATCACTACTGGTTCAGGGTTAGATTCAAACAAGTGACCTGGAGGTGAAATGTTCCACATCCCATTACCGTTCCTCTAAATTATTCTTCCCCCACAGATGAGACTTGACACACATAAAAACGTACCTTGTGAGGAATTCCAATAGAAAACTGAGACTGTAGTTCGTAATAGATGTGGATTTTTTTAGCCCTTTATGCCTAGGCAATATCGTTATTGTACAATGATAAGGCAGAATTATTGATTGTATCTAGTGGCTTGTAACTGAGTAACCATGCACAGCATACTCAGTTTATGAACTAATTCAACTGCTTTACAGTGTATGGCAATTTATTTTTCTTTATATGAAGAAGAAACTTACTAGAATTTCTATATTTTGAAACTATTTAAAAATAAGGAATACCTGACAGAATCTGCTTCCTCAAAGTAGAATTTATTCCTAATCTTTTTCTGTCCTTATCCACTTTCTCCAATAACTTAGCGATAGCTAGGAACATTTTTCAGAAAATTCCCCTCTGGGGTGCAACCAAATCTGAAAGTGAGAAAAAGTGCTGTATCTCATGGAGGCTTCACAGGAGAAAAAGAATGGAAGAAAATGAAATTAAAAAAAAAAAAACCCTGTTATAACAGATACCATGGGGGACTGGATTTAGTAAAAGAGGTAGGAAAAAAAATTTACTTAGACAGTTTCCTTTGCTCACTCTCTGCCTCATTGGAGAGGAATATATACATTAAATGCAAGATCTGAAGCAAAAGAAACACTTCAAAGGACTTGCATCATTCTTCTTCTTCTTTCCCTTTCTATTTGCCTTTCTGAATGCTATATTAGTAGCTCCCTCCAAGGCTTGCCCCCTCCAGCACAACAGCCTTGACTCACTCACGCTTACACCAAAGGTGCCATGAGTACCAAAATCATGACAGACCGGTCTGGCTACCAACAGGAGTCAACAGTTTTGTGTTTGTCCAGGCTTGAAATATTTTGAATCCCTGAGGGTCTGAGTGGAGCACTTTTTGCAGATTTGTGGGTTTTATGCCTCCCTAACAGCTAAACAGGCCTTTTATCTAGTGCAGCTTTTTGTTTTCAGGGAGTTGGCGATCACAAGACAAAGAAGTGATGATCCGGCAAAGGGTTTTTTCTCTACAATTCCCACCTCTGGCAAATAGCTCGGTGCAGCAAAGACAAGGCACACCATGGAGCTGGAGAAGCAAAAGTGATCTACTCTAAAAATATGTGACAGTGAGTGATGCAAATGGAGGTAGGGAGGGAAGTGAGTGCTAGTAACACTTTCAAGGATCAATCAAGTGTTTGCCTTTTTGGTATCACTTGACCTGTGGTGCCACTCTTACAGGACTTTAGACAACTGTTTGCTGAAGCACTTATAAAATCCAGCAGCTCTTCTTTGCCGAGATGCATGAAAAATAGCAATAGGGGGAAAATAAATTGCTTATTCCTCATAAGAAAGTCTGGCTGAGCCTAACATTAAAACTTCCTTAGCACACTGCAAGATTGCTAGTGCACTGAGACACCAGGTAGGCTGTCAGAATTCAGATCCAAACTGACTTTGAGGTGTATTGGGACCTTGGTTATACAATAAAGTCAGAGGGAGAAGACTTCTTCACAGTATTAACCAGCCCATATATAAATTGCAGTTTGTCATCTAATACTTATCTAGGGTGGGATAAATTATTTATCTCTCCACTGACTGCAGAAGGAACCTGGACAACTCACTTGGAATAGACAATCAATTTTTCAATAGCTTACATTAAGGGAGGTGGAACCAACCTGCCATATCTTTCATATAACCAGTATCCTAATAAAACTTATTTTACAGACTTAAATTTAAAGAGCAAAGGAGGAGAATTTTGCCAGTAAAGTTTGAAAATAGGTAGATACTTAGCAAGACAGAGACAAAAAATGCTGTTCCAGACTGAAGGTGACCCAAGGGAGAAGGCTTGCTTTCAACAGCAGCCAGATTGTATTCCGGGGGTGGGAAACAGGCTTTTAAAAGTCCTATTCCATACGTGACTGAATAGAAGAAAATATGTCAGGAAAAAAAACCCTACCTGTGCTATTTGTAATATCATTATTTAAGAGCCAGCATGGAGGCTGTGAGGGAGGGGAAGATGTTAATAATTTAAAGAGATGCAGTGTTGCCGTGAACAGGAGGTACTTTACCTTACGTGGCTGTACTCTCCAGCTCACTCAGCAAGTCACTGGGAGCCTTTTTTAAGCCCAACTTGCAAAGATTCAGCAAACCACATCTTGGACAGATTCATAGCAAGGAGTTTACATCTCTCACCTCTAAGCTGAGCTTAAGTCTGCCATAAACATACCAGTGTCATTCCAATGCTGCCACTAGTAGTGCTTCTCCTGATAGTATAGGATCTATGATGTTATTCAGCATTGCTGTATATCAAGAATCAAATAAGGATGACTAAAGGATAAGAAAGGAAAAAAGTGGATGAAAAGTACTATTCAATATACTCATTCATTCAGGGGATAAAAATACCTAAATGTCCAGAAGGCAGCTATATTGCATCATCGGTTTAATTGGTCCACACATCAGAAAACTGTCATTTGCTTAGAAAGGAAGTGTTTATACATCAGAAACAGGGTATGTCTTGGGGTGACTGTGGAGAAAGAAAGGTGTAAGGAAGAGCCACAGGAAAGTTAGCTCAGAAAAAGAAAGCAGATTAAGCTTTTTCAACCCAGAAACTGGCTGCCAGCTGCAAAATGCTGTTGCCTTGAAACAACACTACACAGTGACGGTCCTTGTTTTCTGGAGTCTCAGGCTTCACTCGTGGCTGCAGACAGAAGGGGAACTGCACCAACTGAAAGCCCCCTGTGTTATACTGGGCAGGAGATACTATTTAAATGCTGCGCTGTAACTCTATTCCTGCTGAAGCATTGTAAAGTTGGACTGGGAGATTTTAGTAACAACTTTCAAATAGTTCCAGCTTTTCCCTCCATACTGCAGAGTCTGATAATGATCTTGGCACTTTTGTGCCTGACTGGACAGGTTTTGTGGAGGGGTAAGGAGACAAGTTTGACAACTTTCAGGCTTCATTCAGTTCAAAGATTAAACTCTGTGCAAACCTAAGGACTCTGTGGCTGAACCCGGCCCTGTGTGTGTATTGACGTTGCTGGTTTTAGTTGTTCAGATTCAGAACAGTCTATCCAAAATCCCTTGAGGAATCTGCTCAAGAAACACCTCAGAACAAGGGGAAAAATCTAAATACCTTAAGTCAAATCTAAATTCCCCTGTACAGGGTGACTATCTGTCCAGCAGTGTCCATTTTTGGTCAGTCTTGGACATTGTTACAGCATTTTTTAAGTGTCTAAGAGAGAACTGATGAAATATGCAGAAGCAGGGAGATTAAAGCATATGTTAAAGATGTTATACATCAAGTGCTTGCCATTGACAGCTTTAATTTTCAAGTCTGTGCATTTTGTGATCTTGTTTACCATAACCAGCATACAGATATATGAAGAGGAACTAATGCATGTTTATTTCCAGCTGATGTACTATAGCTGAATTAATACAAATAAGTGCCAAAAATCATCCCATTAGAACATCAAATCACACACAAAAGTGACGTGAAATGAGCAAGGGGAAGCGCAGACCAGTTTTGTGTAATGATATATAGATGTTTCCTCTGTTAACCCCATTGTTTGTCAGTAGAAACTGAGGTGTCTGCTAGAATACAAGTGATGTGAGCTACTGAGGGGAATTCTTCAAGGCCAGCAGTTGAAATGTACTACAATCATATCTTTGCTTAAGTCTCGCTCACAGAGCTATTACAATATTTGCCAAGATCATGAAGTGTCCAGAACTTAACAGCTCAGAAGTCCCTAAGTCCAGCCTCCCTCCTCCTCTGCCATGCTCTTCGCTGTGAAAAGAGAAATATTGGAAGGTTTTGAGAGGCTCCCCAGATTGTCGTCTGCTGTTCGATACCTACCTAATGAGCTGCTTAACAACTGTTACCAAAATTAATGAGTCAAGTCACAGTTGTAATTACCATATTGCAGATCACAGTATTGTGTTAGATTACCATGGACTTCTATTTAGGAATATTTACACCATGACGACTGTTCACAATGTACACCAATGTTTCAGCAGATTGCATTGCCTCATAGCCCATATTTATTAGGCTAGGGAGGAATTATAGGAGTCTTATCATGAATTCTTTGGTTCCAGCTTGCAGGAATCAATGAAGAGCCAATCTTAATGTAAGAATATCCAGGTATCGAAAAATGCACAAATTTTAAAAACACCTCAATCATGTGTGTAAGCACGCACACTGAAGGAACAAGTATCTGGTGATGAAAACAGCAATCTGGGACCAGAAGCAAATGTTTCACTATCAGGATATGTTAGTGCAACTGGGCATAAATTACTCTGATTTAACTCCTACTTTGAAAGAAATGTGGAACGCCTAGAATAAAATGCTCCAGGATTTTAGGATAACCGAGCATGGTTCCTTTATGTAGAGCCATGCTTTATTCTGTGCAGAAAGAGGTAAGAAACAGAACTCTACACAACAGCAACCTGTACATTATCTTGAAAATACTGTAATTTTACCTTCCTCCTATTCCACTCTCTCTGGTAATGAACAAATCTTCTCCGCTTCATGAAATTAGATGATGTGGAAATAGTCAGGGTTCTTCTGCATTTGGATTCAGCTCCAATTTGTTTATCACTAATAATGCTTCAGTAAGCAGTGATACATGCATATGTGTGAGTACATAATTTTTTTAATTTTTCTATATATATGTACATACAAGACACCCGAAGAAGTGCAGCAAAGCCAGCAGTTCGAGGGCTGCTGCTGTCACCCAGAGCCAGATACCACATCAGGGAGGCACTGTCTTGAGCCTCTCCTCCATCTGCCCAGTCTCGTTCACCTTTCTGCAGCCCCCAGCACCTCACCATGATTGTGGAAGAGAGCTTGCCCATGCTGCCCCTTGCTCCCATGCAGATCATCAACGAGCTATCCAAACAGGGAGGTGCATACTCTGTGTGATGAGTAACTTGGAGAGACTTGCAATGACTGAGTGTTTGGAGTACTTATCTTTGAATCTTGCAAGGGCAGTTTCAAAATGGTTTGTCTCGCTTCCCCCATTGCCTTCTCCAAAGAGAACCTGTTAGCACAGACAAATGAGGCAAGTCAATAACATCCACACGGACAGGATATATTGAGCCAATTCAAGGGTAGGTGGAAAGCAGCTGCTGTCCTGCCTGTGAAATACTATAGTTGTTGTCATTGTGCAGTGAGTCATCAAGCCTCTTTTATTTACACTTTCATATAAGTGCTAGCAAACTCTGATTTATGTGCTGAAAGCTGAGAAATAGGGTATGGGCTTGTTAAAGAAAGAAACACATACACATGCATGCACAGACCAGCAACCTATCTTCAGTTTGTCTGGGAGAATTTTAAGCTGCACAGACCTGAAACAGATTGACCTTTTATTACTTCTGAATTGAGGACAGATTTCCCCTTTAAAGGCTTGATTATATTGCTGGGCTTGTTTGCTTTTTATGATTTCAGAAGATGCCATGGTAACTTGGGCAATGTATCAGAGCTTAGGCTGTTTCATGTACTGAATTTCAAGCTCTGAATCGCAGTTTGCAATTTTAATCAATCTGGTGTCTGGAAAATTACTCTATTGTATTTACTCTTGAAGAACTTTTATGGCAGACACTTGTCACAGGACATATTTGACAACATGGTTCAGATTTATGCCTGGTTTTGCCCATTGGAGAACATGGAGTTATTCTGGGAAGTGTGTAATTCCTGGCCTTTTTGGAGAGCTTGATAGATTAATAATAACTGAAGTTCTGCTATAAAGAGCTGCTTGTCTATCAAATCCATTCTATCAAGTATTCTTGAGTGGAATATCATCTCTGATTTTTCTAGGAGAAATTTAATTATTTGGACAACTAAACGGAGACTTTAATTCATTTTATCTCTACCTGCAGAACAGCTTGTTTTAGTTGTCCAGTGCTGTAATAATCTATTGACCTGCCCAGGAAAGAGGCACCTTGGTGCTAAAGATCATTCATGTGCAGTTATTGGAAGGTTCTGAGGCAGATGCCTTATGTGAGGTAGTGCCAGGGCACAGAGATAGTGTGCATGATGGAATTGCTGTTTACTGCTTTCTGTGTACTGTAGAAATGTAGAAAAGTATGAGTAAACATTATGTATCCAAGTCTGCATTTGAAATCATGACTGTCCAGGTAATAAGCTTTTCCTAATTGAGGAGCTTTCAGAGCACTAATTGATATATAGACCCTTTGACCGCAGGATGGGAGAAATAAGATTTATTTCAAAGTAATAGTAGATCTCTACGAAGGGAGGGAGGGAGGGAGGCAGGGAGGGAGGGAGGGAGGAAGCAAGCAAGCAAAGGTGCACATAACCCTCTAGTCAATGTGTATTATATCCCCATTTTCAACAGTTTCTCTATCATCACCATAAAGAAGGTTTTTTAAAATAATTTTTGTATGAAGATATGAATCTATTGATGGAGTCAGAGAGATCTCTGGTGTTTACCCATGTGACAGCAAGTGCACAATGAGATATAAGAAACTGGAGTGACAGATGCTCTAAAATACATCATCTGTACAGGTTCTACAGGGCTACCTCTCCTCTGATTTAAAAATGTTTGAAAAAAATCACCCCATTTTTTTCTTATTTAGGGTGAAAAGGTTAACAATTACCTGACCAGTCATTCTGTGTCAATAAGTACAAGCAAATCCTATCCTTAATTTTATTTTTAGGAACCTAATTTGTTTTCCTACTTGATGATATCTTCAGCTGAAATCGTAGGCTGCTGATCTCTTGTTTTTTTCTCCTGCAGTGAATGTAATTGGACACTCTTAACCATAGCACAACTGTTCTAAATGACACAGAAAGTAAACGAAAGCTGCTAGATTAAAGAGAAGTCTCTCAATAGATTTGTGATTAACTTGCAACTATAATAAGAAATTAAATGAAAATAGAAATAAGTAGGAAAGGTTAACCAGCTAAGACAGGAAATTATTTCAACAGCAGGAGGAAAAGAAAATTAAAGGAAAGATAGTCTCTTTACAGATACACTTCTGACATCAGCTGTTTCTCAAGAGCGATAGTTTAGAGCTAAGAAGAAGAGGCTTGTAGGGCTGAAAGATACAGTCCAGATTACAGATCAGCATTTGAGTCCTGGTTCTCATCACTAGATTTCCGCTTACCTCTGAGCAAGCCCAATACCTCAATTTCTCTTCCTCTCTGTTTAGACTATAAACTCATTACGAGCTTGTGTAATGCTTAATGCCAGGCTCTCCATCCTGGAAGCTATGCATATAACTGGACAAAGTTTTCCATTGTCACACATCTCAGCCTTGTACTCACTTCAACAGTGATGGCTCAGTATGGCAAAATGTACCAAAGATGAAGTCTATGTCCAACCGTTATGAACACAAGGTTACATGTGACCCTTTTAATTAAGAGTAGAATACATTCCCACAGATAGTTAGAAGTAATTCAATGTTTCAGTAGGGAGATCCCATGTGAAAAAGGACGAGAGATGAGAAGTGAAACAGATCTTTGAGTAGCAGAATTAATGAACCAAATCTCTTTCTTGGGTAGATAATCTGTTATTCTAATAGAAGGTCAGATTATTGGTCTTTACAAAAATAAAGGCAGTAAGAAGGCCCTCTTCGAATTTTCACAGCATTTGTAGAAAGAAACCAATTTATTCACCTCTATTTATGTGTTAAATTAGCTTGAAAGTAGTCAATAGATTCAAAAGTTATCAGGAAACAACCTGCTTTGAGACAGTACACTCAGCCAGCGTGCTTGTATAAGGCTTGTTTTTTTTGGGAAATCAGATTAAAAAACCCCCACACTCAGTATTTCCATTACCTTAGCTTGCACAGTTTGTAGCATGCATTCCCAGATGAGCCAGTCAGCACAATACATTGCCAGTTCCTGCTCTACGTAGGCAACAGTTCCAAAATGAAGAACAATTTATTTTAAGACTTTGGACATCCCTCTTTTATAGCAAAGTGACCCATATAGGTCAATTTTATACCTACTGTAGCTCTACTAAAGGGAAAGGAATTGTTTCAAAGATGAGTTTGCCCTATAAGCCCTCTCTTGTTTTTGTCTCAGTTTGGGTCAGATATCTTCTTTGCCCTGAGCGGTTCTGATTTCTTAAATCATCCCAGGATGTTCTCTTTTAATAGCTTAATTATGTTTTTTCTCATACAGTTCTCTCATCACAGCATTGGCAGCACAACATGCTCCTTTCCTGAGCTGAATACAACTACAGTCAGTAACATGAATCCAAAATAAATGGTCATTGCCCTACAGTAAGTATTAGGTTTACACATTTTATTTCAGACTGTTACATGAAGTCAGACAGCTACTCTTTACTCCTTACAGTGCCGATAAACTCAAAGAGGTCACAAAGGGATAACAAAGCACTATTTGCACGAGTGCAATAATGTTGTGCTGCAGCTTTGCAGTCATGTTGCCATTGTACCCAAATCTCTGAGGTTAAAAATAAATAAATATTTTTTAAAAGAACAAGCTATTTTTTGTGATGTAGAAAATAGAAAAATTAATTGAAAGTAGTCAGGACATGGCTACATATCTGCACAAAATATGTCTGCAATGCCCTTAAGTACATTCTTCACTTTATACTTCACTTCTTGCATCCTGTCAAAGAGATCGATATAAGCATCACTTTGTTTAATCTCAATTGTTTGCATTAGAGAAAATTAGACATTATGTTTCCCTCATGCATTACAAAGAAGGACCATAATGTAGGAGTCATATCAAGGAGGGGAACAAAAGTTTCACAAGTCCCTCCATATTATAGCGGGGGTTTTCTTGCACAGACGCTGTTCCATCTCCTAATCTCCACTTTCAGATCACCATTTCATCTGGCACATGCATGAGGTCCTTCCCATGAACAAATCAGAAATCTTTTGCCAAAAAAAGCTATTGTAGTACTCAGGTGTATAATTACAGCACATGCCTCTGAGTCTGGGCTCAGACAAGAGGTCCTGTATGGAACAGGCATGAAGACTGAACTCTTCCCACCATAAAACAGATCCTGTGGCCAAGATGGAGTCAATACAATCCTCACTCTACCAAGGAAAGAGCAATGTAAGATCTGAGAACTCCAGTCTATGGGCCAATCTGGGGAGACCCAGCAATCCAGATATGTACCAGGCCTGTGTAAAGGTGAAGAATCACGCCTTTCAAACTGATGGCAATGCTCTTCCTAATGCAGCCCAGAATGGTGTTGACCTTCTTTGCCACAAGGACGCATTGTTGGCTCATAGCCACCTTGTTGTCCACCATCTGCAGAGCTTCTTTCCAGCCAGTCAGCCTCAAGCCTGTGCTGATGCATGGGGTTATTCCTCCTCAAAAGCAGGACTCTGCACTTCCCTTTGTGGAACTTCATGAGGTTCCTCTGTGCTCAATTATCCAGCCCATTGAGAACTCTCTGAATGGCAGCACAGCCATCCACTGAATTAATAATTCCTCTCAGTTTTGTATCAGCGCACTAACTGAGGGTGCATTTTGTCCTATTATCCACATTATTAATGGAAATGTTAAACAGTACTGGTGCCAATGTCAACTCCTGGGATGCCCCACAAGTGACTTGCCTCCCACTGGACTTTGTGCTGCTGATTACAACTCTCTAGGCCCAGCTATTCAACCATTTTTTCAACCCACCTCACTGTCCACTTCCCTAATCTATACTTTGTCAGCTAGTCTATAAGGTTGTTATCAGACACAGTGTCAAAAGCCTTACTAAAGTTGCAGAAACAGCATCCACTCTTCTTCCCTCATCCATTCAGCTAACTCTTTGTAGGAGATATCGGGTTGGTTAAGTGTGACTTGCCCTCCGTCATTCCTTGCTGACTACTCCTGATCACATTCTTGTCCTTCACGTGCCTGGAAATGGCTCCCAGGATTAGCTGCTCGGCCACCTTCCCAGCAATCAAGGTGAGACTGACCAGCCTGTAGTTCCCCAGATCCTCATTCTTGCCCTTCGTGAACACAGGAGTGGCATTTGCTCTCCTCCAGTCTTCAGGAGCCTTTCCTAGTTGCCACAGCCTTCAAAGATATTAGAGAGTGTCCGTTCAGTGATACCAGTGATACCTCAGGACTTGTGAGTGCAACCCATAAGGCCCTGTAGGTTTGTGTGTGTCCAGTTTGTTTGCACGGTTCCTAACCTGCTTTTTATTTGCCAAGAGGGTAAGTCTTCCTTGCTCTACACTTTCCCTCTGGTCTTGGGCCTGGGATCCTGAAGGCCAGTCTTACCAGTAAAGACTGAGGTGAAGGCAGTATTGAGGCAGTCATCACTGGACTTCAAAGCAGGTGCTGTAAACAGCTTTCTCCAAACAGATGAATGCCTGTCTCTGGATCATTGTTTATGTCCATCTGTAGGATCAGGAAGATCTTGCTCTATCACTGCAGCCAGAGACATACAAGAAATCTGGTAAGAAAACCAAACAAATGAAGCTTCTGGAGTATCTGAATATGCCATCTAGACCATATGAATGCATGCTGAAGTCTGCATTTGGCTTCAGGCCATTCAACTGACCTGCTGAAGCAGATTTCAGTCTCCAAAACTGCCTCGTAAACACATTTTGTAACCATGATAGGAATGCAAGAAAGGTAACACAAGTACAGAGGAACCAAAATAAAACCACATTAACTTAAAGCAACAGGTAGGGATATGGTATACATGTATCATGCTGGGAATGAACATCCTCAGTAGGAAACAGTGTCCTTCCATTGAACTCTGAACCTGCCTGACAGATTCCAACTGAATGGAAGATTAGAAAAAAATCAACTAAACATCAGGATTTTAAGACAGTATAAGATGGACATTGTGTAAAAACAAAAGCAGATGGAAAACCCTGATCTTACTTTTATAAGTTACATCACTCCCTACTCAGGTCAAATGAGCCTGTTCATGAAGGGGACAATGCAATCCTCTGAAACACTTCAAAGCTCCTAGAGTTTCTGGAGGTCCCTCAGTTATCTTCTTGCTGTCCACAGGCATCCCTGTGCCTGTAGACTTCTCAAATGTTGCTTCTCAGAGACAATTTCCCAGATCTTGGCTAGAGCATCTCTGCATTGCTAATGAGCAGACTTCTTCCCATACAAAGCACTGTACTCTCATTTGATGCTATTTCCTACCACCCATCCATTCAATCATATCCTGCTTTCAACTCTTGCCCTTTTTAACTCTCTGTGCAGGCTTACAATCCTTAGACATAAAAATACGTTGATATACCTGCATTTAACTACCACAGGCAGAGCAGACTCAGGGATAGTGTTTTAATAGCTCCTGTTCTGAGGATAAAGTCATTTATAAATATGGATGTAACTGGGCATACCAGTGGGAGACAACTACACATTATCCCCAGGTGTCTCTCTAGGAGATCCAATTCACTTAGTAAAGCATCGTTCTAAATGCGTATACACACACACACACATATGCGCACACACAGAAAGCAGCTGTTTAGATAGGCACAAAACATGGATCTTTTCCATTGATACGAAAAGTGGTTAGAATGGTTTAACAGTCATGGATCCTGATTCATTTGGTCTGTGTTGCTATGTTCCTTCCATAGGAATATAAATAAACACAAAGAGAGGACCATTTTCTCTCAAAAGTTTATTCCTTGTGAAATGGGAAGCCTGCATCTTTGGAGGCATCTGTCTGGACAGAGCTGCTTCCTCCATTTAGTTCCTGGAGGTTTGTTGCAGGACCTGGTGGAATAGGACACCTTTCAAGCCAGGCAAACCACCCAGCCCAGTGTACAAAACCAACAACAATAACAAGAGCACTGTTTCTCTTATAGGGTTGGGTTTGGGTTTTTTTCTCTGAGACTACAGTTAATATCTTCTGTTAATACTAAAACATTCCTCTAGGCTGTATGTCAGAACTGGGAATGCTTCTCTGCTCTTAATCCATGAGACAGCAGGCCAAGTTCATCCTGGCTGCTCCAGAGGGGGTCTGGTGGGTTGCAGGCAGCAGGAGCAGCTATCACTGCAGAATACCTACCTTAGCCTGCAATTCTTGCTTAAGCGGGGTACTTTGGTGGTGTGCTAAAGGGCTTTGCATCCTAGTGTACAGTTGTGAATGCCACTGAGCAGTCAGATTAAACAAACAACACTATTAAAACTGTATCTTCAAAGATAACCAATGGATCAAAAAACAGCTAGTGACATAACCTTTCAAATTATCTAAATAACCGATCGAGTACAGAGGGGAGTAACCTTTTAAAATCATTAGATTTTGTAAGCAGATGTACAAATAATTAACTTCAAATTATGCAGCCAGGGAATAATGTAGATTTCAGATTGCAAAGTCAGAACAACTGTCGTTACAAAGGCAAGAAAATGCTACTTCGTGAAGGCAGATATCTATTGATTTTCATCTAAGCCAGTCAGAGCCAGACCAGCATGTTCTACTTCTTGTAACGATAAGACACTGAAAACCAGCAGGACCAGTACTTTACCTTTCTCTGTCTGTTCTGGAAATATTCCTTCTCTGAGCTTCTGAATCACTGGCTTTATTGCTGGTTATATGATAGTAGTTCCCAAGATGATGCAAGGCAGTCTACAGGCACTGGAAGTCACAATCATCTCAGCTTTTTATTTGCATATATAAAGGTCAATGTTAAAATTGATGAGAAGTCTTATTATTTTCTTTTGCAAAGGACGATAGGCACACACAGGCACAAGTGAAAGGAGACAAACCTGGAAAGATTTCTCAAATCAAAAAAGGGTGCTAACATTTCTATATGAGGCAAAGCGGGTGGAAGGGACCACATCCTTTAGGCAAAACACTGGTACATGGACAAACCACTGCTGAAGAAACCCTTTGTTTCTAGTAGAGGAATCCTTTTTGGGCCCCTCACTACAAGAAGGACATTGAGGTGCTGGAGCATGTTCAGTGAAGGGCAGCAAAGCTGGTGAAAGGTCTAGAGAACAAGTTCTATGAGAAGCAGCTCAGGGAACTGGGGTTGTTTAGCCTGGAGACAATGAGGCTCAGGGGAGACCTTATTGCTCTCTACAACTACCGGAAAGGAGAGGGTCTTTTCTTCCAAGTAACAAGCGATAGGACAAGAGGAAACAGCCTCAACTTGAGCCAGCAGAGGTTTAGGCTGGGTATTAGGAAAAATTTCTTCTCTGATAGGATTGTCAAGCATTGGAACAGGCAGCCCAGGAAAGTGGTGGAGTCATCATCCCTGGAGGTATTTAAAAGACATGTAGATGTGGTGCTGAGGGACATGGCTCAGCGGTGACCTGGCAGTGCTGGGTTAATGTTTGAACTTGATGATCTTAAGGGTCATTTCTGGCCAAAATGATTCTGTGATTCTGATAGGGGAGACAGACAACGATGGATGGGGAGAAGATGAGCATGAAAAAGGGATGGCTAGAGAAGACGAACAAGTCAAAACACAGCAGTAGCATGGGCATGACAGAAAACCAGCAGCTGGGAAAAAACAGACTCCATGAAAGTGGTCTTTACCAATATAGAATCCAACTGAGTCCAGCGGTTCACCCATAACTGCCAAGATCCCTAAGCCATGTGCCTCAGCACCGCATCTATACATCTTTTAAATACCTTCAGGGATGGGGAGTCCACCACCTCCCTGGGCAGGCTGTTCCAGTGCTTGACAACCCTCTCTTTAAAGAAGTTTTTGCTAATACCCAACCTAAATCTCCCCTGGTGCAACTTCAGGCCATTTACTCTTGTCCTGTCACTTCTTACATGGGAGAAGAGACTGACCCCCACCTCTCAGCCCGGTGATAAAAGGTTGCTCACTTCACTGTCTCATCTGGCTTGCAGAGTGAGAAGGATGGAGACTCCATATGAGGTTTCAGATTCTTACACACTTCTAGAAAGCAATTTAAGACTTTAAAAAAATTAAAAGAAAGGCAGAGGATTTCTTCACTTCCCTCCTATCAGTTGCCCTGGTATCTAAATTATCTTCCAGGCTCTGTGCCCAAAATCTTTATGTGGTGCTATAGAAATGCAGAGTAATCTTTCTTCACCTTAGAGTGAAAATTGGTGTTAGTATAAAGAGAACAATCCCTTCAGGATTTACTGTACTCCAAGGACTTGGTCAGCTGCAGCAAGTTTTTCTATTATGACTAGTTTCCGTATCACTGCAATATGCTGATGGATATGTCTCTAAGATTAAAATCTGCTGTTACATCAGTGTAAAGCTAGCACAAGGCAGACACAAAGATTTAGTTTTCATATCTGTCTTGGTATCTAAAATGTTTCTGCATTTAAAACATTTCTGGCTAGTATCTATGTTGGGCTGTATTTACAAGGAGGGCTTGCCCTGCTCTCAAATTTCAGAAAAGGTCTTGAAAAGACATGTGGTTACATAAAAGATTTTTAGGTGACTTAAAGCTTGAGTGGAATGCCTGAAGCCTAGCACTCCTTGACAGATGGGCCAGAATTTGGGTGCAAAGTCCTGGCTTTCCAAAACATCCCATTTGGATGGACTCAGACCCGATCCAGGGTGAAGTTTCTCCTGATCATACTCTTACCACGTGAAGGTGAGCTCTGAAAAACAAACTTTAATTCACACATTGCTCCACCTGTACTTCTGCCCACCTTGCTCAATCCCATAAAGTATTTCAGAATTTATCTAGAGGCAGTTCTGTTTGTCTCCAGCCCTTCTCTCTAGAAGTGGTCAAAAGCAATTCTTGTAAACTTTTGACACCATCTGCACCCAATGCCAGCACAGACAAGAGGAAGATCTGCCAAATGGCATATATTATAGCACCTTAATCCACTCTCTATAATAATGCAGTTAACTTTTTTTTTTTAAAAAATAATAGATCATTTAATTTTTTTTCCTCCTTCATTGTTGTTAAAAGACCATTAGGAAGGCTTGCCTGCCTTTTCTGTGGAGATTAGCAGGAGAGGAGGGGTGGATGCTTATCACCCACCACCTGGAGAGGCTAAATGCACAACAAGACATAAAGTTTAGATGTAAACTTGTAAGGCTTGATTTCCTGCCAAAGCAGAGCTTGAGCTCAATTACTCAAAGTCATGCTGAAGTTGACTAGCCACCTGCTAGAGTATGAGCTAGAAATGGAAGGAACACCTGCAAAATAAGACCAGGGAAGTGGGGAGGAAACCATCCTTGAAAAGGAAGTGACAGAAAGAAGCAACAAGATGCTATACTGAGAACTAATTATTTTCCAATAAATTATCCTCAAAGAAATGGATGAGAGTTCAGCAAGCAAGAAGCTACTTACAAATAAAATAAGATAGGGAAGCACACCACAGTCAAGATGGTTGACTGTGATTCTCTTCAGACTGATGGTTTGATGTTTGGATTTCTTCAGCGTGTCTGAAGATGGAAAAACAACAGCAATGAATTCTTGCTGCCCTGCTTATTTCCAGGTGCTGGGATGTTTATTGAATATTTCTTCCTTCACTAACTGTTCAGGTAAAACATAAACTACAAGTACAAAATACTGTGGAGTTAACCAGTCTCTATTAAATTGTATGCCTTGGTATCCATGTAGCAGTTTCTCCTGAGTCTCTCTTCTACCTAGTATTTTTCATTGATTCATTTACTGTGTAGACAACTTATCAGAATGTGCTCAGAACTGTTTCTAGATGGACTGTCTGAGATTGTGATAATGAAAAAAGGTAGTTGGCTGGTTTACAAGCACAATGTTATCTATTACTTGCAAATAACAAAAACATCATTCAGACTGTAGGATCACCACATCTGTATTTGTTAGCAGATATCTGCCTCTCAGGTTCCTTGTTAAACAAAGAAATACGGGTCCAGTCTGAACTCCCTTGTCCTGTATAAGTAACTTCTGAGAATTAGAATTGAGGTACCAGGTTAAAGTACCCATTAACCAAGCTTAGCGTGCTATAAAGTGCAATTCAGAAAGAAATGATAGATGATGAGAAACGCCTTTCCTTACTAGGTTGTTCCGCAATACAGAAGCAGAGCTTAAGTAAATAAAACAGCAAACACAGGAACATCTTACTCAGAAAAACAGAGAAAAGAGCAACTGCGTGTCAACACTGGATAAGCAGATGATACTCACTGCCTTGCTTTGCAATTTCTGTAAAAGCTCTTCTCCAGAAAAAGATACTGCCACCTAAAAATAAATAAAGAAGTGCTAGGGATGCAGAAGTAGGTCTGTAGCAAGTCCCCTGAATCTCTTGGAGGAGGACTTGCATTTGAATTACTCTCCATTAAACTGATATTGCTGATTCAGTTACTATTTATAGTTCCTTAGCACTTAGAAGTCTGAGTAGATCCTCATTTTAGCAGGCGTCAATCAATTTTACTTGTATCAAAAAATTACCATCTCTAACACCTTTCTTGAAGGTTGCAACATCTGGAAATATCTTGAATGTGAAAGTTTCTCCGTTCCACAGAAAGAACAGACAAAATGGTAGTAATTAATAGCAGGCAGTGTATAAAATCCATTGCCCAATGCATAGTACAGCCCCCACTTTTTCCTCAGTCTGAAAATAAATACCTGAAATAGAGTATTTCTATGATGGCTGCCTACTTGAACTGCAAGAATTTCCACCATCTAATCATTATATTAAAGTTCATGGTTTAAAAAAAATAATGTATGTTTATTATGTTCTGTAAAAGAGGCTGAGTACAACCAGTTATATGAATAACATTTTTTACATTCTTTTTTAGCTTTCATTACTTGCTTTATATTTTCACACTTTTCTTGTTTCACACTTAATTGTGATAAATGGCCTCTAAATTAGTGCAGATGAGTGTCTGATAAGGTTGGATTCTATACCTGACTGGCATGAACACTGGCTAGACTTTGGGGAAAAGGGTGCGTCAGTGTCATGTATGTTTTATTTACATTTTTAATAGAACTGATAAATAAAAAGTAGTTTGGACTTCTCTGCAGAGCCTTTACAATGGGTTCAGCTTCAGTAGCCAGAAGTCTCCCGAGACGATTTCAAGACTGCACAGTCCCCTTCCCTTTATCTTCACTAACTGTGTCCTAGTGGGCTGAACAACATGGTGATTTTTGCCACTTCTCACATTTCTAGATGAACTCTTTCTTCAATCAAAGGTGATGAAATGAAATGAAATTATGAAAGGCAGAAAACATAGAGCCCAAAGTGTGACCTAGGAATCTTAATTTTCCTCAATCATTGCTGTAACGGAATGCAAGTCTGCAGCAGCAGGGGTGAAATTATAGTACAAATTACCATGCTATGCCAGATAAATTATTCTTTGCAGCATGGTTATTAAGTGATAGATAAATAACTAACACTGTAGGACTGATTGACAAAATATAAGTGACCTGGAGCTAAGCAGGGCGCCATGAAAATAAAATTGCAGTGCCACTAATATTTTAACACTGAAATGAGATTTTCCAAAGCAGAAAAATATTAAAATAGTACATGACTAAGCCAGCTACAAGTTAAACAGGTACTGAAAGCTCTTCAGCTGAGAACTCCTAGCTTTGTGACATGTCTCACATAAACATTTCTTAAATGCATAATTGAGTACTGGTGCATGTTATCTATCTGTGGAGGACAAAAAACTAAGCTTTAGACTCCTGCTACATGAGAGCAACAGGATTTTCCCTTCAAAAAGATGTTAGTAGATGGCTATCTTCTTTAACAACAGCTTCAAAGAAAATGTGGGACGTGGACTCAGAGGTTATTCAGTGACATGGTGTCTTCTATGTTTAGAAACAGAGCTAATAGAAAGCTAAATGATTCAAACTATTGGCAGAATTTACCCAAGAAATCACCGACCACATGGATTCTCTGGAGAATTATCTCCGTTATTTCTACAGCTGGTACAGGCTACAGATGGAACATTTCTGTGCAAAAGGCTGTTATAGTAGGACAACTTGTGTCTTGCTATTTGTGATTTCTCAAATTTACTGAATGCTTTCTACTAGAACTTGTGACTTCTTTATGCAAAGGATGGTGCTTGCCTTGAAAGATATCAGTTCTGCCCAGGACATGCCTAGGAAAGAATAAAATTCTTATACAACCAAACATAATGTCACCACTCTCAGAGTGGGATTTTCGACAAAGCAAGCAAGCTGGATTAACAGCAAGGAGAAGGCCACCAGCATTTTAGAAACTGAATATCCATCCAACATTGGGCAAAAATCTGACTGGAAAGGAGACAACATACTCCACGTTCCAGAGGAAAAGTCATGACTGACTGCAATCATGGCAGTGTATTATTGCACCAGAAAAAAAAAAAAAAAAAAAAAAGTGATGAAATAAAAGTGGTGAAAAGCCTGTCTGTTCTTCACCCAGACTTTTGTATATTTTCTGCTGACTAGAAAAATTTTTTGTGAAACCTCTGTGTTAGGTCTTTCATCCATAATGTGCTGTAGAATAAGCAAGCTGTTTACCTGAATCCCTAGGACACTGGAGTATGAGAAACTGAATTACTGTGGAGACAGAGAGAAGCAACCCAGCTTTGAGGCCAGTGGCAGCTGAACATAGGATCTGATACGCAGGTACATGCTCCAAATAGCATTCTGGTCCCAGGCTGGGTAAGGAAGCATGACTAGTGTATAGCTATAATAGTTATGGAAATGAGCCAATATTTTGATACTGCTCTTTATTTCGGTGAAACGCCTACTGTCTGAGGATCTCAAAATGTTTCATAAAACTGCACTGACATGATGCTTAGAATGACACAGAGACATCTTTTGCCTCTGTGTGTGTGTGTGTATCACTACCATCATCAGATGAAGTATATCATTGGTAGAGGGAATTTACACAAGGCTGAATAATAATTGCAGAAGTCATGTGGATATTTAAAAACAAATTAAGTCTGTCTAATTAAGCATCCATGTCAGAACTCTAACAGAAATAAGGGATTCCTACTATAGATTAATAGTGAGCATCTCACTAGAGAAGGCTCCTGTGTGATGACCCCCACACAGTCATGGCCTCTAATCTTTCCCAAATGCAAATAAAACTGAAAAAGAAAGTAGAGGGAAAGGCAGAGAAAAATACAGGCAATTTAAGAGACCCATCAATGAAATAATATGAATGTTCTGGATGTAGACAAGTAATCAAAACAATATGGATCAGGCTGAAGACCAGACTCAGACACATCTAGTAGGAAGCTGTCCTGTGGGTAGAAGAAGCCTCAAAAAGGAGGCAGCATAGCTAGGTTACTGTCTTCTTAAGGCAGAACAAAATGCTGGCAGGTGACAGTAAACACAAAGAGATTGAAGAAGATGGCTCTCTGGAGAAAGGCCCTTGTCAGAACTTTCAGAACACAAGAAAAAGAAAAGCAGATTTTTGTTTTCTTGTTTTCAAGTCAATTTTGAAACTGAGTGTAGCTCTGTAGGGAAGAGAATTGTTCCCTGGAGGAATTAGGGAAGTTGTAGAGTTCAAACAGAATGAAGAACAGGGGGGAAATCGATATTTTTTTCTCTAGCGGATTGCTTTCAGCAGTTGGTGCTCTCTAGAACCAAGGCAGAAATTAAAAAAAAAAAACCCAAAAGTCCCCCACCTCTAAATTCTTAACTACTGCAAAAAATTACAATGGCTCAATGATTTGGCAGTGAGACTTCAGGAGTTTTGGACTAACCTTCCTGTCTAATATGACAAATCTGGGGAAGACACAGGAATAGAAACTCCTTGAGGGGATGCTCCTTCTTTCCTTGCACCTTGCCTCATCATCCATCAGTTTGCTTATTTGCTCTCTGAACACTTCTTATGCCCACAGAAAACATGCTTCAAGGTCACGTAACCAGCTGGTATCCTAGTATGTGCATACTCTATCTAGCATAACAGGGCTCATTTCAGGCTGGATGGCATTTTCTGACCTTTAGAACGGAAGATGCTTTTATCCTAACCAGTGAGACTCTGATATAAATAATCCAGATATTAAACCCCAACCGTTTAATACTTTCCCTTTAGATCTATTTCAGTAGCAACATTTTCTTGCAGCAGCTGTCCAGGTGGTATTCTGGTACTCTCTGCATAGCACTGCAAAGTACACAGCTTATAGCTCTGCCCTTAATTGGTAGTGGCATGTTGAGAAACACTGATGGTTCTGCAAAGTCTTGCATGCATAAGATCACTGTTGTCTTTAATGTTCAGGTCTCCTGAAGTGGCAGGCGCTTGCCTTTCATTCTCCCCCTCCTCCCTTCTTCATATCCCTCTCCCCTAATAAAATCTTTACAGGAAGAAAAAAAAATAAAATCAGCTGGGAGCAGGTGGTTTAAGCAAAGCAAATTATGTTTTCTGCTTCACTGGACTATCTCCTGCCCTGCAGTATGGGAAAAATCCCCAAATGTGCATGCCAGACCCAGGGAGTTTCCATCAACCAGAGATGTGTCTGAAGTACAGCAAGTTGCTAAGAGTACCAAGATGAAAGCTTAGTGGGATAACTTGAATTTAGTGGGATATATTGCGCTCTAGATTGTTGTGATGTTGGTTTAATGCTGTTCTGGGCAGACAGCTCCAAAAGCTCATTGAAGCAGCTCCTGCCATGACAATGATTCACAGTTGCTTTCTTTTGACACCAAAGGAGGAAAAGAAACTGGGATAAGAAAATGGCAGCATTCCTCAAGCTTCCCTCAATTTCTTTTACAACAAATCTTCAGTGTACATAATCCTCCAGAACAATTTCTGTGGGCACTCATTGAAAGGAACTGTAAGCAGACTCACAGAGACAGAATTGCTTTAATTGAAATATTCATTCTGAAGTCTCAACTGAACTGTGTGCACCTTCAGTGATCTATTCATCCTTAGTGATATGCAGGCTTTGTCCGAGATGCCATATAGACTCAGTATGACCAGCATATCCCATTTGAACACTACGGGACCGTACCCATACTGAGCGGAATCTGTATGCTGCTGTTGAGTCTCCTGGGAAAGATGCCAGTATTTGGGAAAGGACCACATTCCTTTTTTTACCCTGCAGCATCATCTCTCAGTTACAGCAGTGGCCAGGAGGAAAGGTGCATGCTGGACCTTCTTGCAGCATTCCCACAGGTGTGTTTCCTGCAGACATGTCCTTAGGAGTGCCTGGAAAAGCAGCCAGGGCTGTCCTGTTGCTGGTGTCAAAAGGGACTGTTACAGTAGGGAGAAAGGGGAAGGAAAAGACAAACTTTGGGATAGCCATTCTATTCTAGGGCAGGGAAGTTACCCCACATGGTTGCAGAATGTGTGTGCTGACTTAGTTTCTGTTTAAGAGGGTGATTTGTGATGTTGGGGAGAGCAGAAACACTACTTTCTCAGACGGTAACAGTGGTTCAGAACAGCAGCAGAGCTGAGACCTTATCCTCAAAAACACCTTTAGGACCGGACCACAGCAAGAGCTCTAGGGGTAAACTTGAGTCAGTCAAAGTTCCTTCTGGAAGCACATGTAGCAAATTAGCAGCTGGGATGCATTTTGGAAGTGCAAGGTTAATTTTCTTTGAAAAGAGGTAAAACCATGTCCAGAGGTCCAGGACAGAAGTCTGTACTTATGAAAAAAGCTGAACCCATGCCACTCTTCTGTTCTCCAAAGCACTTGGTACGTGAGTCTTTTGTACTCCTCAGAATGTTGTTTCTCACAGCCCATTCACCGATGCTGTAATAATGTTATCCATCCAAGCACACATTTCCCATGCAACTAACCACTGCAGCTCTCCTACTTGCTTGTCAGAGAAACTCACTGTGCTGGTGTTTGCTGATGCTTGCAGCAGAATTTCATCATCCTTACTTGAGTCTCACAAAAGGGTGGAGGCTAAGCAACCTTTCCTTTGCTGGCAGGTGCTGGGAATTGCCTCTGGGGATGAATCTAAGCATGGCAGAAATAAGTAGGTTCTTTCTTAAGGCTCAAGTTTTTGCTCTCATTTCTGCTCTGAAGCCTCTACTCAGCATCAGTCCAATTCCTCCCTAAATACCTAAAGTTTTCCACACTCTCTGATTGTTTCAGAACTAGAATGACCTAAACGCAAATATTTTTCTGTATATATCACAAACCTGGACAACATTTAAGCTAATTACTTGAACATGGATATGAGATTTGCTCTAGGTCAACATCTTAAAAAGACGATGAATTTAGGGGTTGTTTCCAGTGGAAGGCCTTTCTTGTATTACCAAATACTTCATGAAACATCTTGTTGTAAATGAAAGCATTGAAGGAAGCCCATATACTTCTATAAAATTGTCCTATTTACCGCCTATTGCCCTGCAGTACAAACCTGGTCGTGACACTAGCAATTTATGAAAGTGGATTCTGTGGCCAAAGGCACAGAGTCTTGGAGGATTCAAGACAAACTCGTGTCCAACTCCCAACCTAGAAATGGGTCAGTTCCGAGCCCTAAGGAAACAAGCACACCTTGACTGCAGGACAACTCCAGGGCTTGACATCTGTGTTCAGGCTTCTGTCCCCAAAATCCATTTGATTTAGAAGGTGGAATCCTGGGGAGGAGAGAGAGGAGCCATAAGAAACAAATGACTAACCACAAGAGGCAGCAATTGGACTCAGCATGTTCTGCTAATACACACCTGATAAAAAGCATTTTTTTCTCCTCACTGCAAGGAACCAGTTTTATTAACATTGAACGATAATGTGGAATGACTGGGGGGGGGGGGAATGTTTAAAATAATAAAAAGAAACCCTGCAGGTGAGCAAGATTGATTTTAATAAAAGCAACAGACGAAATATATCTCTGGGATATTTTCTCCCTGCCTCCTCTTTGGAGGGTAAGATGTGTGGAGTCTGGCGTTGTCAGTCTTGCCAGCAGGAGGCCAGTGACAGGTTGAGCAGTGAGGCTGACAGGACTGAAGTCAAATCTCCAAGAGAAGTAGTACAGTGCAGAATGGCCAGTATTACAGATTATGTGGGGAAGAAGGGATGCACCAGGGTTATTCTGATAGCATTACACACAGCAAAAATAAACCCCAAAGCAATAACAACCCACAAACAAATCAGAATGATGGCTCTGCAAAAAAAAAAAGCAGCAAGAACTGAACCCAATCAGATTCAAATCATACTGAATTACAAAGAAAAATATCACTAGCAACAGACATGCATTACATTCACACTTCTTGAAGGGGCACATAGAGTTGCAAAGGGCTCATATTCTTGTAAAAATACAAGTGTTGGTGCCTCAAGATTACATCCAGGCTGAAAGTGATGGATGCAGTCCCACATGATACCTTCTCGGCATTGCATTCTGCACTGACCATGTAGCTCCCGCACAGTGTTTAACTGTCCAAGATTTATCAGGTAACAGCAATGTCACTCCCACAGTAATTACTCACTCAAGTAACAGCTACATGGATGTGTAGCACATTAGATTTTCACAGTATGTGACATTTTTGCTGCCATGGTGAAAAATCAGCATTTGTGCTTAAAACTTCGAAGTAGTTTCTCTGCAACCTGTTGTGCTAAGCCTTTTTTTCCTCCTACTTATCTTCAGAAGCCATCTTCTCATGCCACTCATTCTTCAGGATGGCAGCAAACCACCTGCTGAGCTATGAAGTCCTATTATTCAGAGGAATTCTTGTCGCAGTTTTTATCAGTGTTCTGCAGCAGCTCGTCTAATCTAACACACTTCTTTCTGGGAAAAGAGAACCTGAAGGCTTTCCCAACTTTGCATCTTGCAGGTTTTCCTACCCTCTTAGGCTTTAATGGTCTTTTGGACAATTGCACATTGTCTGCACCAACTAGGTGCTTTATCACAATCCCTATCACACAAGAACAAGTCTGGGAAGCTTCTGTCCTCAAAAGAGAGTGAGTGGGGAAAGGATTATTTGGTTTTGCATCCTCTGAACATCCTGTTTCTGAGAAATAAACATAAAGTGTCAGCATGGATCCCCATTCCACAGCACAGATACATCAAATCTAAGCAGTCTAGTAGGATGGCCATTGGGATAATGGGACCCCATGGGCAGAGCTGGGTGAAAAGTGCTCAGTGCCAGCTTACTCGCTAGAAAACAATCAAACAAATAAACAAACAAAAACACCAAAGAAGAGAAACAGGAGAGAGCAACAGAGAGAGACCAAGGAGAGTGACAGCAGATTTGGGGCAGAAGAGGGAGAGAAATCCTATTTGCAAATGTTGATCACATTTGGTGATTAGTCTCAGCCAAGAAAAATGAAGGAGGTAAGATTTCAAAACAAATCTGGATTTCTGTTCTGAAATAGGAGTTTTCTGTGGAAAAAGAGAGCTAAATAAAAAGACAATAAGAAAGGTCTAGCCTCAAATAGCAACTGGGAACGCTTGGTGTCAGGCTGAATGCAATGTTTCAGTTCAACATTTCCTTCCCTCTCGCCCTTTTACTTTTAATGTTATAGATACAATGTTCTCTCTTATTTTAAAACACATTTCTTCTGTTCAATTGTATAAATAAATAAATGAGCTGTTAATCGCAAAGCTTTGCTTAGGGGAGCTAGAGTCAGAATTGTTTCAAATATACACCAAGGATCATGGCCGAGGGCATTTCCAGGCAACCCAGAAGTGAATTTACCAGGGGAAGAATGGGGAAGAAGAGTGGAAAGGGGGGAAAGAAATTACATTTCCTGCCCTGGCCTTGCCTTGTGTGGGCGGCTGTCCAAGGCAGGTAATCCACTGCCCCATGTCACAGAGACAACTTCATAACTCCCATGTGACCCACCTGCAAGATATCAATAACGTTGGCTGTCTGGTGAGAGCAGCTTTCACACTGCTAGTTTATGGTTTTCCCTCTCAGCAGTAACTTTGAATTTATCAGAACAGGCTGCTCTACATATATGGCTGACATTGCAATTATACCCAAGCATATGTCCCTATGTGAAAAGCTGTTTTACTCATTCAGCATTCATGCGTGGATGATTTCTTGTATCTGAAGTATTTAATCTAATGGGCACTTTTAGTATACACAACTACAGGCACTAAGATTAAGGATTTAAAATACTAGACCAATATATTATATAAATGAAAAGCTCTTTGGCACCCACAGATATAATGTAGTATTTGGGCTTTCTGACCTTGAGTACAATTTCCATATACTCATAAAAAATTGATAGCACTTCTCATTATCCATTCCCCTCTCCTCAGCCCACCCTCCCTCCTCTCCCACATCACAGCCGCCACCTCTGATTCCCCAGTCCTGTACATCAGCTTTATGGTCACCTCCAGAGGTCTCTGGGGGCCACAGTTTCAGGCTCTGCAAGTAGGCTGCTGTGCTCTGTTAATCCTCAAGAGCATATCAGGGAGCACACCTCTCAACTTTCAGTCAAGAATCGATGCATACTTACTTACAAACATGAGATGCAAAGAAAGCTTTCTGCAACTACATGTGTCTTTAAGTGGTTTGCAGCACAGCACTAGGTTTCTCACAAACCTGCTTCTCTGAGACATCAGTCAAGAAACACCTCAGACCTAACCATCCCGTTGTTCAGGTATCAGCACAGTAGCTCATTCTTAGTATTTTGGGGTTTTTATTATTCCTGTTTTAAAAAAGGCTTATCCATTCTATGATTGAATTAATAAGAGGAAAAGCTTTAATGGGGAATAATGTGTATCTAATTATTAATGTACTATAGAACTTAGCTTTTATATTGCAATTTATATTGCAATTACCTTCTTTGTGATATAAAGCAGAACAATACAGAGGAAGAACTTCTTTATTAATGCCTAATAGCATGGTAATTTAAAATACTCGAGTTTCTTTAATAAGGGGCTGTATGAATGTTACCTAATTTGACAAGATTAATTATACAATTAATTTGAGACTGCTCTCAATTAAATTAGTAAAATTTCTTAAGAATACAGGAACCTACATGAAGTGAGATACCTATTAAACAGGATATTAATTAGACATAAATGAAATAATGCACGCTTTGTTAATATAAAGGGCACTGAGGAGTTGGTAAAGATGTATTATTTCATTACTTTAATAAAATAAAGGTAGTCCAGGCACAAAACAATTTCAGAGGATCCTTCAGAAGACTGTGTAATAGAAGTCAGTGCTAGCTCTGCTACAAGGACTGAGGGGCCTGATTCTCACCTCAGGACAAATTTATTCCAAGTCGTTTGGTCCTGTAGAACTACTCCAGTGTTATTGCAGGGTGAATTCATGTACAGTCCCAATGGAACAGTGGGAGCAGGAGGTGGAGGTCATCTTGGATTAGAAAATACACTTCAGCTAAATTTGTATAAAAAGACAAAAAAGAATGATGCACCACAGCATCATAAGTTCATAAAATGAGACAGGTTAGAGTTCAGAATGCTAGTAGGAAGGAACAAGGCAAATGGCAGGATCACGAACATAGACTTCAGAGAGAAGACTTTGTTAAGGGACCTGATTTGAAGCCTTCCATGGGAACAGTCCAAGAGAGAAGAGGGGTCCAGGAAAGCTGATTAATTTCAAGGATCACCTCCTCCACGATCCAGAATGGTCGATCCTGCCCTGCAAAGCAAAGCTGGTAGGAGGTCTGCGTGGATGAACAAGCTGCTCCTGACAAAAGTCCAACATTAAAAGCAAGCGTACAAGAGATGGAAAACAGGGATTAGGCAACCCAGGAGGAATAAGGACACTGTCCATGTGTGCAACAATGAGGTCAGGAAAGCCAAAGCCCACTGAAAGCTCAATCTAGCAAAGGACATGAAGGGCAACAAGAGCTGCTAAAAGTACAACACCAGCAAGATTAAGGAAATTGTGGACCTGCTGCTGAACAGGAATGAGGATCTTTTCAAAAAGTCATGGAGAAAACCAAAGTCACCATAATTTTGCATCTCTATTTTTATTGGTAAGACCAGCCTTCAGTATCCCAGGCACCAGAGACCAAGAGGAAGATCTGGAGCGAGGAAAACGTACTCTTTGTGAAGGAGGTATTGAACACTTAAAAAACCTGGACATACACAAGCCACTGGGACCTGATTGAAGGATCCCTCAAGTGTTTAGGGAGCTGGCCAGTGTCACTGAGAGGCCAGTCTCAATAATCTTTCAAGGATCACAGTGACCAGGGGAGGTTCCCATCTTAAACAAAAGGCAAAGGTGGGTACTAACTTTTCCAGAGGGGAGACCTTTTCTTCCATCCATTTTGAGACGGTATATCTCAGTCATGGTTCCATGCATTCTTGCTGAGTCAGAGATCTTGTGTGGTCCCCTGTTTCCACAGCACATGTGTGAGCTTACTTTATCATGGGATCTAGAAAGCAAAAATCTTACACCAGCTGTGACTTCTTACCAATTTCCCATATCAGCTTTGACACTAAGTTCTTTTTGTCACATGAATAGTTGGGGTAAAACATTCTCCTCATATGGATTGGTCTTTTAAACCCAGGCAGTAAAAAGCTCCCCACAAAGATGGACTAGCTCATTTTTCCTTCTAAAGCAAATCTTTTTAACTCCGTAAGTATCAGTGAATTTTAGAAACTAATTTGCTCTGAGTCATCTAAATAGAAAGTTAGATAAGTAGGTCCCCTCACAACTTCCATTGTATTAATCACAACAAAGTTCTTGTGAGACAAGAAGCGCTGTTAAACGCTTCTTCCTTTCAGGGAAACTGACTTCATACAACCTGCCTGAGGTCAGAGAAGAGATCTACAACTTTACTTGAATTCAGTCCTGCTGAGTGCTAGGCTGTTACCCATCACTAGAGAGTAGTTCCTCTACTATCCATCAGTTCACATTTCCATCACGTTTAGCATTTAGGAACAATACAATTTCTGGCAAAATAATTTTACAGCATTCTGTAATACAAATATAATAAAATTTGCTCCATTAAGAGTGGCATTCCTCTCAGCTAGTTGTAGATTTCCACAATGTGGACATCAACATCCATGTTAGTCATCATGTGATTATTTTGTAGCTAAAGGAGAAAATCAGTCTCTGTTAGATGTGAATCACCTGATCTATTTCAGATATCTGGTTTAGGAGGTCATGTTTGATATTTTGGAAATGTCTATATCTCTGTAGAATGGGAGCTTAGCATGACTAGCTCAGATGAATTTTATCCCAAGGATCTCAGATAAAATCTGTTAGTTCATTTCATCTAGGAAACAGAATACACTATATCACTGATATGACCAATGAGAATGAAGCCTACAACTGCAAATGTCAAATATTTGGAAGTTATCCACAGAGTGAGCTTTAGCGAGATATTCTTCAAATAACTTGCAAGAGCAAATAAAATCAGAACAGACATTCCAAGAACAGGAAGTATCTTAATTATTAGAAAGCTTCTTCCTGTGAACTCCCACCTTCTCTCTGCTTCAAACCCAGTCAGACAACATGAGTTTAGATATCTGAATCCAACCAAAACAGTATTAGTTTGTAATAATACTATTAGTATTATATTATGCATATCAGTACATATTATTGTCATAGACTCTTCTCTGCTATGACAAGCTACACATCATTGCTTTGAAGATATTTTAAGGAATTGCTCTATAAGTGATGAAGTGTTTAACTATATGTATTATACTGCACAACACAGTTAGACACATCTGAAATTCCACAGTTTAAGGAGATTTGAAACTTTCAATGTTTCAAGTTTACCTCAAATTTCTCAATTGTGGCAATATGAGTTTGAAGTGTCTTCTCTGAAGCATTTTTTAATTAGCCAAAAGCATGCAGTTTTCTGATCTTAGAATGAAGCATAACCAGTGTCTGCTCACTTGTCCAGACAGAGCCCTTATGACACAAGATGCATTCCAACTATTGCATTCCAGTCTTAAAAGCAATGAGAATTTACTTTTGAAAAAGAAAATTGTTCTCTTTCTTAGCAAATCAGATTTGCTGCTACAGGATTTGCTGCAGTGATTTGATAGATAGTTCATCATCACAGCTTCAGCATTTCTAATGTCACCTCGCAAATACAGTGAAGATAGGGGGGAGGCAGCCCTTTCTTTGCATAGAGTGCCAGCAATTCCCATTCCTATTAGTGTCTGCTGAGTGCCCAGATATACGTGTCAGCTGAGCGTGGTGCTCCGAAGAATTGCCTTCAAAACCATAAAAGGTATTCTCCAAAGCTCCATCTCTTTGATCTGACTGGAAGAATCCTCGAGTAGATGATTCAGGAGAGCATGGCTAGAGGCAAGCATTCAAACCAATTGTTCTGCTGTGTCAGAACAAGGGCAGAAGTGATGACACATTCAAAGGGACTGTTTTGAACCGAATATCTCAATGTTTCAACAGAGAGTAACAATCCAAGTTTTTTCTAGCTTCCTAACGTAGGAATACCTATCCAAAGAAAGTCATAAAAGCATAAGCAAAAAAAGGATGATTTATTACATTCCCCAACATTCCAGGGGCTTGTCCTCATTCATCATCTTTATCCTGTTCTGTAGACCAATGACTTTGCATGAAAACTAATCAGTTTGCTCTATTTTGACTTGAAATGCCAAATCTGTGGCTGTCACAAATCTGCTACATGCCAATGACAGCCACAGGTTCTTCTTACTCTGCACTTGCGTGAAACATTTAACTAGGCCTTTCTGCTCACTAGAGTGAAGGCTTGGGGCAAAGCAGAAAGCTGGTGTGCCCACAGCCACACCCGTAGAACAAAAGAACAACCAGAAGTTTGTTATAATATCATCAGTCAGAGACAGGGACCCTCCTAAACTAAATGAGAACTTGCCACCCACAACTGAGCCATGGGAATGGGCAACACGCTTCAGACAAGATCATTTAAATGGCAGAGCTCTCAACCCTCCTGGCACGTCAATGTCTTCCAGTTTTCATGCAGTACTTTTCCCTCTCCATTGAAAGACCCGCTTATTCACCCCCAGATCAGTAAAGATCAAGTGGCCAACAGTCTACCACAAAAGCTGTGATCTACTCATTCCTACATTTCTACAAGTTATATCTAACCTTAAATATGCCTCAAAAGTGTGAAATGAAACAGTCTGTATCTCTGACTACAGGCTATGTAGTATAGCAAATACCGCTACAGAACTCATCTTCCTACCCTGACATGTGTAGTTAATGCGTGTGCTAAAATCTTACAGTAAGATGCTTTATAAATATCCTGTACTATTCCATTTCAAAACAGAGATTTTGTTTGCAGGGGAAACTTCCACTTGGGAGTGTGTTGCCAGTCAGCCTGGCAAAGTGCCCCTCAATCTAAAGTATGTCCTGGTCTCCAAAGGCAGCACTTTGGGACTGTCTGTCAAAAGAGCAGCATCCAAGAGACAAAGTGTTAAAACATCTCATGGTTTTTACAGAGTTACATTCAAGCTAGGACTTTTCTTTTAATGAAGCTTGCTGATCAAGGTTATCAAGTCAGGTAGTCAATAGCACTGAACCCTTTTATCAGCTCCTCCTGGTAATTATAAATTATTTGCCATTAGACAGTATGCTAATTCTTAGACTCCTACAAAGAGCTTAATCAATTGAGTGCATTTTATTATTTTCTAGTCTAAACATCATGGACTCATCATATAAAGTATCCGATAACACTAAATTATTCTAGATAGTTAAACTGATGTTAAACCACTCAGAAATATTATTTGAATTTATTAGTCTGCCTGCATTATTTAGCCAGCACAATTAGAACAACAGAAACAAAATACATCCAATAGGTAAAGTGCAAACTGAGTAAGGAATGAGGCTCTGAAATTACTGTATAGAAAAATGAAAAAAAAAGTGTGATTAACTTTCAGGAGGGAAAGGGCAGGAAGGGTACAACAGGCAGAGCTGTACTATGCATTCTCCTTTGGGTCACATTATCCCTAAATTGGACCTGCAAAGGCATGTTAACCCTAAGGAATACTTTTGCATCTGAGGCTGGCTTCCTCACACCAAAACCTTTCTAGTTATTGTCTTGAAGTTTAGGAATAAATCCGACAAAGGTGCCTAATACCTGTCCAAAGGCAGGCATTTTAATTCAGACCTCTCTGATCCTGAAAGTGCTGTCCAACTTTCACCTTTTTCCCCTCTCCTTTCCTCCCCTCTCCTCCTAGAACCTGCAAATGACCTAACAAACCCTTCCCATTTCCCTCAAAATATCTGTTACAAAAATAACCATTAGTCCAGGTGGCTGCCTCCTTCTTAAGCACTTTCTTACAGAAGTAGTAATCCTCCCTTTGCTTTGCATGGCTGGCACAAAGCACTTGTGTAGCTCCTCACTGGAGCCCCACACGCAAGCAGACCATAGGTGTTACTGTGAACCACAACTGAAAGCATTTTCCACAGCTCGGGCTTTCCCATGAAACCCTGGCAGCTTAATAAAAATGCATCATGTTGAATTTCTTCTGGAGTTCTTATAACCTCCTGCCAAAATCCTGCTCAGTTTTTAAAAAGAAACAAAAAACCCCAAAACAAACAAACAAACAAACAAAACCCCTCTATAGGTCCAAAAAAAAAAAAAAAAAAAGGATATTTGTGCAAATAGTGTGTAATAGCAGTGTGTAATGCTTTACCTTTCCCTTTTTGCCTGCATTAGCACAGCCTCTGAAGCAGGAATTATTTGGGCATAAGTAGATGGGGCCTTCAAAAAAGAATCTCCCATACAGGAAAAGACTCATTCTGGGTGACCAGAGCCAGCTGCCCACCCGGAAAAGCATGCCCTCTAATTTAAGCTGAGGCTACTTTTAGCTGCTGTATGTGTAATTTAAGACTGCATTTGCTTTTAAGTGAGTTGCAACATGTTCTTTTAACGGGGTAATGGATCAGGCTACAGATTCTTCCACCGCTGAGATGTGGTTCTAAATAAAACTGAAAGAATTGCCCTATGGGGTCAGACCAGAGGTTCGTTTAACTTAATATCCTGTCTCCAACACCTGCTGGTACCTGCTGCCTGGTGAAAGAATATAAAAGCCACAGTAGGAAGGACTGAGTGATTCTCCCCTCTGTGGATTGTCCCAGCTCCTGGCAATCAGCAGCCTAAATGCGCTGCTGAAATTAACTAACAAAGTCAACTCTGACACAGAGATTTCAGATCTACAGTCCTTTTCCAAAGTTGTTGCCACCTATAACATTTGTCAAGTAGCAAACTAGCTCCTGCATCCTCATCACTGACTTCAGAGAAGGTGGAGTGAAAGTACAGTGGTGCTGATAATCCCATCATCTGATATTAAACGGAGGCTGTCCAGTATAGAAGGAGATGCAAAGTGGTAAAAGCAGGCCAGCTAAATCTAAACGTTTAGGTAATAAGAGAAAATACCTGTAATTCACTAGAAATACCTATACAATATACAGCAATTGCTTCTATTTTTACCTGTTATTTGAATTACTATATTCTGTAGTTTTGTAGCAAAGAATCTTCTTTCCAATCAATGCATTTGACCATCTTATTTCTTGTTATTTTCAATGCATGCATGCATTGAACTTTATATTAATTCTATTTGAATACGAACTGAAATTATTGAAGAACACTTTTTGCAATACAGGCAAAGAAATAAACACAGATGGTCCCAGATTTCCTCAGAAATTCCTGTCTAAAGCTATTTTGGTTTGCTTTCTTTGCTAGCAAAGTGTAAACAGCACTGTAAGAATCAATCCTGCACACCCCAGTCACACTGCTGGCTGAACAATCTTTGTTGGCCACAGCCCCTTAAGAGGAGTTTCTACACTCTCTGTACTGACACGCATGATACAGGCAGCCAAAAGCTCCCTACACAGACTCTAATGCACCATAGCATTGCCGTAAATTTTATTTACTTACAGAATGCCAAGCTTGATACAATACTAAACAAAATGGACGTGGTCCTGCCCCAAGGAGTTGCTATGCTTTCAGACCTACCAACTCCAGTGTCACAAAACAACTTAAGCCTCTATAGCTCCCTTGATCTTTCTGCTTCTACTTCAGAGGGTGACAAATTCATGCAGAAATGTCTGTGCCAATATGAAACAGTATTATCCTACAGCTGGCATAGGCTGGTTGAACGTTTCTCATTGAGTTCAGTGCAAAAGTCAGCTGTAAAACTAACCGTGGGATACTGGCCAGGCACAAGTAGTGAAGGTAAGAGACTGGCCTGAGATTGTATAGGTTGTTTAGCTCAAGTGGTTTCCACGAAAAAAAAGTGTGAAAAAACATTGACATTACCCTGGGAGAAGACGTGCATTACCTTTTGCAAAATCAACTTACTTTGAGTTTGAGACCACTGTACTTTTCAGCAAATAGATTCCACACGGGCTACCAAAAAAAAAAAAAAGAATCACTTTGCAAGCTAAGTTGACATTTAGGAGAGAACTGCAGACTATTTCTGGTTGCTGAGGAGTAATACAAATTAGAAGTAGGACCTGAAGCTGGAGCAGATGTCTTCTAGATGTCAGCCAAAAGAGTGACATGTCTTTATGTCCTGTCCACACAGTGGTTGTGCATGAAGGAGTGGAGCTAGTGATGGGGACGAGACCCAAACTCTCTGAGTGCCCCATCTTCTCCCTTTCTGTCTGCCCTTGAAATGCAGCACAGGGATTCAGAAATAATCTGCAGCATTGTTTTCGGAAAAATGTGTGCTGTGGATGCCATGAAAGGGAAGTGAGTCAAGGCCTGAGTGTGAGGAAGATTAAGTTCTCTTTTTATCCCACATAAATCTGCATCTGCTAGGGGGGAATTGACCTGAAAAGAGGGCACAGGTGAAGGAGCAGGCAGGTTGAAAAACATGTATCACAAAATTAATTCATTGAATAGCACATAAGCTGCATCACTTAGTGCATAAATATTTACACCTTTAAAGCAAGAACATATAAACAATTATATCTTTTCTTTGGGTATTTTTTGTCTATAGAAAATTGAAAGTAATGGCCAGTTTTAGCAATTAGAAATCAAAAGTTGAGAGAGATATCAGCTAAATATTGAAGTCCACATTTTTATGAATAAAAGGCCGCTATACAGCAGCTCCTATCTCCTTTCCTAACAATAAGTTTCCTTTTGTAGGCATGCAGTAGCCATGGATAAGAATCAGAATGGGGAGCAGTTCTTTGGATCATGTAACAGTGAAGACAAGGGAGTGAGAGCATCGTAATTGGTCAGTAAGTTTTCATAAAAATGCTGGAGATAACCCTTGAGGATGAGGGGATGAGAGCCCCTAGCTTTGATGTCCATCTTTACAAGATGCTGATGAGTTTTCTGAAGCTGTAGGACATTACTTATGCAAGGCTATGCTGGTTAGATATAGGGCTGTAATGAACTTTTTGTTAACTCAGTAGGATGAGCGAAACATCAAGAGAATCCTCTTGATGATAGTTTTTCCTCTCACGAGTCAAATTCTTGATGGATATCAAATACCAGCTGAAATATTATGGAGAATAATGGCATTCGTACTAGTGATATACTCTGGAGATATTTTTATTTCCAAATATTAAAGAAAATACTGTGAAGGAACGAAGGTAAGGTTTTTTGCCTTTACTTTTTTTCTTGCAAGTCTTCTTAATATCAGTGCTACTTGAGACACCAGATCCTCCCTTACTCACACAGAATAATGTGAATACCACTCTATTACGGCTATGGCAATCTAACCTGCGGTGCATTGCGGAGGGAGATCCATCGCTGAAACAAACAGAGTTTTTCCTCTAGCACTGAGAAAGAAAGTGCCACTCTGTGACACGACACCACCTTGTCCTTTGTGCAATTGCAGACACTTGTTCAGTCTGGTTTTAGCCCCACTATAGTAGTTTGCATCACCAATATAATATGTATGCATCTGTTATGTTCACCATCTCCTCACACCACTGGGAGCTGGATAGTCATTAATGTCCCTGTCTAAGAGAGGGAGAAAAAGCAATGAATGCAGAGTACCAAATTGCATAACTTTTGGCTTTTCAACCCATGTTTATGCTTGTGAGCCATGACACTGCTTTTTACATACAATTACAATTTTTCTTTTTGCTGGTTATTCATGATTTTGAGAATGCTGCTTTAGGCAGTCAATAGCAATTACACTTGGTGAAAAGAACATACAATACAAATTAGAGCAATATAGATTTTCCCTCCTGTTACTTTAATGTTTAGTTACCCTGTTAGATTTAAACTGAGTACATAATGTCTAATAAATTTCTTTCACTAAAACCCATTAACTGACACTTAGAAATAGCATTTTAATCCAAAGGAGTGCAGAAAAACATTACTGCAATTAATAGGTATGTTGGAGCAGTGAAAAATCCACTCTAAAACAAAGTGCATCCATGGTGGCAGGTTGTTTATATGCAATACTTAAAAGCATTTTGAAAACTGAGGGCAAGATCCTTATCCAGCTCCAGTGAAAGCCATGGAGTCACTCCCATTTACAGGCAATGAGGGGTTGGCCCTGTGATTTGAACCTGTATTTTGTTGCCTTGGCAAAATTCCCCAACTTGCTGGTGACTGGGCACAGGATGAGGAAGAGGTTTAGGGCAAAGGTTTTATGGAGCTGTGTGCCAGCAGATTGAGGGGCAGGAAAAGCTGGCCTATGGCTGTTGCTCACAGTTACTCCTACCCTTCTTCCTCCTCTTCCCTTCTGCACCTCTACCTGGCAAAGGCAGCATATTCTTCCTGCAGCTTGTTCCTTCCCTCTCTGCGAGCCTGGGCAGCAGCAGGAGTGACAGTACCACGTGTCCTCTGCAGAGGCTGGACACTCGAACCAGGATTTTCTGATGCAGGTGAGTCCTAGCCAGCAGGCACCTCTGAGAGGAACCTTGTATCTGTTTGACTTGTTTCTTCATGCTAACCTCTCTCTGCCTGGCCACTGATTATTTTTTTAAACCTTTTTAAGGATGCAATGAATCAAAATTCCTTTCCTTGTATGATTGCCACAAGTCAACATTTCTCTAGTTTCACACAGAGCACAAGTATTCCTTTTGCCAATAGCTGCACGTGGTGCTTTATTTGCAGGGAAAGGGATTAAGCTTTCCAGCAAGCACAGCTAAAGCTCATGTGTTTGACCAGTAGTTTACTTATTTGTGATGTGCTTAGGGTTAAATGTGCATTTCTCCTTCATCTTCTGAATATGTCATCAGGTGTCAGCCCTACTGCTTATGTTGCCCAACAGGACAAGCTTCTGTCCCACCACAACCACCTCCCAGCATGCTGGTCCTGTTTTGTTACCCCCAGTTCCCTTTGCTACCCAAAACATTCTCTTAAACCAGAGGTTAGCAACTCAGTGGCAGTCCAATACATTTGCCCTTCCCAGTTCCTGAGCTTTTGCCCTGTTTGTCCAAAACACATTGCTTGTTGGGCAAACTTCTTCAGAAGAAGTGGTGTACTCTTATCTCATAGTAACCCTGAAATGTTAACAGGAACGTAGCTTTTCTGGATCCATTTTTCCCTCTTCTTAGTTGTTTTGTTTTCTCTTCCTCTGGATAAGTTAAATATACTTGATCCAGCATATATTATTCAAATTTATTATGAAGCAACTCCATATCCATATCCATACATCCTTCTTTGGCCATGATTGAGGAAATGCCTTTGTTTAAACAGCAACATGAAGATATTTTTGTAATCTGTGATTTCCATAGTAAAAGCACATGCAGTGCCAGTTCCTGGAATTTGAGAAAATTTTTCTCCTGAGAGAATCTGCTAAAATAATATCTGAGTATTGCTTTCCAAGAAAGGTGGATAAGGACATTTTATATTAAAAACACAATAATCGGGTTTTATACCAGAAATTCTCATCTGTAATGTAAACTCAGTAGTTTAGCAGAAGCACATTCTATAGACTTTTTTATGGCATTGGTAAAAGCACTATTTTTCCATGTAAAGATTCATCCATCATTCCCTTTCTCTTGAGGATTTTTTTTATGAATGTACTAGAAGGACTAGCAAAATATGAGACTGTCTCATTGCACTCAGGTGGAGGAATAAAGATAATACAGTATATGTTTTATTAATGCACAAAAACTTCTTGAATCTATATCCTGTAAATGGGGGTCAGCTGTGGAATGTTCATTCCTGGAATAGTTTGTGAATCCTTAAAATTATACGTGAAGCTCTAGGGGTAATTGCAACCATACTGATGACTGATGGCCGTTCTGTTTGCGCAGGTGCTTGTATCAGCATTTGCACTAATGAAAAAAGGCACCAATTCAGTAGGGATTTATCCAATAGCTGGGATTACCAACTTCATGATTTTCTGGTGGAGAACAAGCCTCTGTCTGTTCGGACTGAAGAACTCAACAGTTAAGAACAGATCAGTATCTAGTTATACCTGGCCACCATGATGTTAGTTGAGGGATTTTAGATTAGCTATGCTTGGACAGTTTTTATGAACTGCTTTTAAAGGATGATGAAGATAACTTACCCAGAAAAATGGTTCTTATACCACCAGAAGGCGGTCCACCTCTACTAAAAGTTTATCCTTCCTCTAAAGATCAAGTCTCATCTCCTGAGTAATTTCATATTTGTACTGTTAGCCATTTAATTTAAAGCATGGAACTTTATATAGCAACTAATCTCTGTGTGGCCTGGCAGAGTTGGTTGATTGTCACAGATAATTGGTTGATTTGGACAGTATTCAAGCTAGTGGCCTTCTGTGTCCAAGATAATCTCTCTTCTGAATATACTATTGACCCTTTTAAAGGTAGCATGGAAAGACCATCATCGTTAGCAATTTTGCTGAAGAGCAATGTTTAATAACTGACTAACAGGCCATTACTTGACTTGCCTACCTCTGTCATTTCAGAACCACTAAAACAGGAATTCCCCCTCAGTCTTCCAAAACACAAGAGGTTTGCAATCAACTACTTGTATAAATCTGGGGGCATGCCATGTAGGTAGCCATGAATTGTCTGCTTTCCAAATAAAGAAAATGTTTAATTAGTGTCAGTAAACTTCTTGTACAAACAAAAGGTTCTCCCCGGCAACATCTGCACTCGACAGAACTCCTTTCAATCCAGACAGACCTGTGCTGACAGCGAATGGCACATGCTTATCCAGCCTGCAGCTTGCAACGCATACACAGTAGCTGTGGGCAAATAGAATGTTTGATGACTTGACTTTATTTATGCTCACATGTTATTTCAGAACAAATAATGTAAAGTGTTTTTGTTAGTAAGTGTTCAAATCATCTTTTTGTTCTGGTATTGAATGGCACCTAACACAGCAGGGCCCAGCCCGTAACTAGGGTTCCTGGTCACATTTGCACACATCAGCAACAACAATAGCAGCGACCCCATGATTCTTGTACTTATTTGTAAATGTCTGGGAATGCCTTCTGATCTTTGTATGTTTTGCCAGCGCTTCATGTTAAGTTGCAACTTTATCCAGTGTGACAGCCACTAGGACTTGCAGAGTAAGGGGATAAAAGCTACTATGGCAAAGTTTGGTGTGAAGAATGCAGTTTTATAGCATCGGAACACGTCTTCAGCCACTACAAATCCATAAAGCTCCAACGAACTACTTTATATGACACCAGACGACGGTCCAGCCTAAAGCCATTTAGGTAAGTTTTACAGATGTCTGCAAGAAAATTTTACTGAGGCCTCTAATTTTTATTGATATCAGCTGGGAATTTTATTGCGATCTGTTAAAAGGGACAGTGAATCAGCAGTAGTTCTGCCAGGCCCTTCATGTTGTCTTCACAGCTGCAAAGTCTGAGGGAGCATGACACAGAATGGTAAAGGGACCTGCAGACTGGTTTGAATCATGTATTCCTTCAAAAATGCAGAAGATCCCACATACCTTGGAGTTTGGGAACAAGCAGGCAAAATTTGCCTCCAGACTACAACCCATCTCTGAGGCCAGCAGAGAGACACGGAAGGAAAGCCTGCCAGCCCAAAGATCAGCAATTACTGTTTACATTCCCTCCAGGACTCCAACTGTTTAATATTTTCAGGGGTTTTAGTAGCAAAGGATCTTTACGCCTCAACTCCTAATCAGTACAGACGTTAACGCGCAGAAAGTACAGTTTACTTGGTTTGGCAAATGTGGTTGTGTGTTAATATGGAATTGTTCTCATCAATTATGGAAATAAGTGTTTTGTATGCCCCACCTTTGTTAGCCATGTCATGGATCTAAGAGTCAGTAATCCATCATACAATATTTTCTGAGTATATAGGTCATTGATTTCAAAGAGCAACATTGACTCCCTCTTGGGCCCTGTACTTATACTCTATACCAAAGTGACATTAAAAACACAGATTCAAAATGCTCGGCAAAACAGGTTCTTAAGAAGATGGTTTAATCACTGCAAATTTCTACAGACCCAAAGGCACTACCTGACATTCAGCCAAATTGCAGTTAACTATTGGGCCATTCTTCAGTTTTACTGAGCTCATTTCAAGCCGAGTTAAACAAGGAGTGACTGACACCAATACTAACTCCCGCAGCATCAGTACTATTGCTCTTGCGCTACATTAGGCAGGGACTGGTACATCGGTGTCAGTGCATCCACCTGCAGTTCCTGCAACACAGACGGCCAACACAAAACTTCTCAGAAACATAGGCAAAGCCAACGGGAACAAAACCTGGCTGCTTCCAAAATGAGAGAGGGTACAGGAGAGAGTAGAAGAGCTGAGGCTTGGGGAAAGACCTTGAAAAGACAGATTGGTTGTTCCTGCTATGGGTGGTAGAGAGCAGGTGAAGACGTGCCCCCAGCTCCTGGGGTGCCAGCCCTGGTCACAGCCAGCCATTACCAGCCCCATGTCCTCGAGGAGAGCAGGGGTCTGCCTGGCCCTTACAGGTTCTGCTGTAGGAAATGCAGGTCATTTCATTGTGTGCAGCAGCTGCTTGTGATGGGTAATGTCACACGAAAGAGCTCCAAGCCTGTCAAGGGGTGGGATGGAGCAGAGAAGGAGGCGGCATTCCCCTACAGGCTGCTGCTTGCTGGGAAGCAGGCTTGTACCATCAGGGACAGAACACGAGGTCTTGCTTTTGGAGACAAGTCGTCCATGCTGAGCCACATCTTTCTCATGCTCTGCCCACTCTGTTTATTGGGGACAACTGTTCAGGTCTTCACTTTTTGAATGCTGGAAGTTAGAAAAGTGGGCACCCTCTGACCTTCAGTCTAGGCTTCCGTGATTCCCTGACAGACAATGTGGCAGGGATGAGTCTTGAGGAGGGGCAGGAAGCAGGAGAGTGAAGTGGCATTGCAGCTAGGCCCCATTGATGGCATTGAACTGAGCCTGTGCTATTCCATTTGCTGATGTAATTCAGCTGATGTCAATATATTCCAAAATGGAATAATAATTCCAAATATCTCATTCTGATTTTCTTTTCAGTGTTTTGGGTTGACCTGAGAAAGCAGGTACTGCTGACCACCTTGACCACCTGGCAGACTCTGAAAGGGTGACCCATTTGGTTTTGCAAATGGGGGAAGAAGTCAAAAACCTGTGAGAACATAATGCTTGGCCAAATCAGATGGAAGAGGGACCGTTTTGTCATACAGTGTATATTTTTAAAGGTTTTTTTACATTGGCTTTTGTTTATAATGTTTTGTCTGTCAATCATATATCAGAAATAAAAACCATAGAACCGGTAAAAAATTAAGCAAAAGATGCTGACAGAGTTGGATTTTTATCTTTTTTAAGGAAAAAAAAAAACCACAGGAAAGATACAGTTTTGTGGAAAGACACTGCAATAAACTGTTCCTACCATCTCACTGGTGGCTTGGAGACTTCACATTGGCAGAGGCAAAGCAGCTCTGCAGCAACATTCACATGGAACCAACTGAAGCAGCTTAATAGAGAGTCTAGAACATGAAAAGCGTTCTTAATACATAAAACCCAAAGAGCCTTCTTTGTGTCCAAACAATTAAGTTTCCTTCCAAATAAGCATTGTCTTTTCCTGTTGTAGACAAATTCATGTGCTGAAGACTCCAAGGAAATATCTGAGAACTTGAAGTAAGAGAAATTTTTGGAAGAAGGCTGGACTCTGGGCTTTAGAGCTGTATTATCTCTTCCTTTGAGCCAAGCATCAGCTCAGCTGACCCGTGGGAAGTCCTGAGAAGTGCAGCTGCTACAATGGTGTATTTCTTGGAAACTGTTCACAAAGAGAAATTGATGCAGAGGCATATGGTTTCCCACAACAGTGGCACTGGACTCACTTGGAAAAGTCTTGTGAAGCTCAGACCCTCCCATGCCACTCTTTCACAGTGCCTAATCACCAGAAATCTGCTATTTAGAAGAAATCTTCTTATACTTTACAGGTAACTAAATACTAAACAGAGCAGTAGGTCTTAAGTATGGGTCTCCTGTGTCTCACATGACTACATTAACCATGGTACTATAAATGTTCGAATGTTTTACAGTCAGAGTTTATGAGTTTCAACTGCTAAATCAAAGATTGCCTCAGCTCAGAACCCTCACAGTACCATCCTTCTGACATTAACCTGAAATATGAAAAGCTCAGATTTAGGTGCCTGTTCAGAAGGCTGAGAGCAAACAGGCACTCTAGCTGCAAATGGATGGAAAGAGGAGAAACACAGACCTATGTAGCCTGGGGAAAGTGTCAGCTAAAAGAGAAATAGGCTAGGCATGAGGAGATGTATGCAGTAAATGAGAAGAGTGTTCTCAAGTCCTGCTGGCATAGAAGAGGCAAGACTTAAGAGATATGAAAGGCTATGAATGGCAGAACTAGTTAGAGGACTGGATTGATGATAAAGGCAGCTGTTATACGATCTCTCTCTAGGAAGTCAAGCAAAAATCTAAATTAATTCAGCTTGTGTGATTATGAAGGTCAGCCCTCAGAGGGTACATGGGGCTAACTAATTATAATAACAAAATAATTACAAAAAATGACATACATAATAAAGAAATGTCCTGACTTCTGTGAGTTGTCTTTGTGTCAGAAACATTGGGACATACCAAACATACCCTATTTGAGGCCACATGTCCTAAAAAGCATGTAGTTGTTGTCAAAAATAGCTCTTCCTCAGCAGCTTCCTTAGAACACAAACTCTGCACCTTACCTTCGGCTCGATGCCCCTTCCTCTGCAGTTACCATTTTTTATGTCCTGTTTATTGCTACAGGCTACAGTTGTTAGCGTTTAGTCAAAGAGCTTATGTCTCGACCATAAACGTAGTGCACCAACAGGCAAGGCTCTTAAAATGCCACATTCATGTTTAAATAGGCAGATGCTCGAAAGGATTTCTATAATGTCTTAAATAGATGGTACCAAGCAGGCAGTCTGAAAGCTCACTAAAAATGACGGTTCTCATTCACCTCCAAAATCAAGACCACATTCTGAACCACATTCTGAAACTTTGAGGAAGCAAAGAGATTTTAACCAGGAGAGTGCTAAAATCCATCCAGATGTGTAATAGTTAAGGTATCCTGCAGGGCATAATGACAATGGCAGCTGTATGGGAGTCTGGCCTTAAGCCATGAGCTGGCAGTGCAAGCAGCCTGCTTTTTGGTGTGAACCTTATAACTCTTTTTCTTGCCATCTCCCAGATATTTCTCACAGGCTTAAAATGCACACATAATTACAGTGTCTGGATTTTGTTTATCTTTCCAGCTACTTAATTCTTAGTTTTCTTCTCCTTTTTGCTGTTGGGATAGCTCTTTCTGAGCGCTTCTCTCATCAGTGTGCACACAAAAATGTTAATATCAATCCACTTCTTCAGAACAAATGTCCCTCTGCTGTAGCCAGGATGAACCCTCCTTCTCCAGGTGGGGGATGCCAGTAGTCACTTTTCTGTGATGCCGAGAGGAACTGACAGCAGAGGAGCACATACGAGGAAGAAATATGGCTGTGAAGCTGAAAGTTCGCCAGCCACCACATGCCATCAACGTCAGAACGCATCTTCCTCTGCCTTCTCTGCTTTGCCAAAAATAAAGGCTAGGGGCAGAATGCCGGTCTCCAATCCATTTGATTGCCTTCTGCTGTGACTCAAGGACAAATGTTTGCCTTATAAGCAGCAGGAAAAAAAATCAACGAAGGGAGAAAGTTCATCTACCTGTAAAATTGCTTTAGCACAAGCAGACAGATAAAGCTGGTTGGCGCTTGGAAGTTTCAAAGTATCTGAAATTGTCACGTTCTACGGTTTGTTTTAATTCCAAATTCTGCATGGAAAAATAAGGTTTTTCTGACATGACATTACAAGAAAAAAAAGAATCATTATTTCAGGTAAATCACAACCATCCAATTCTATTAAAATTAAAATATTGTGTCCTGATTTTGATCCTTTCAATGTCACATTGTGGAAACGTAAGAGGAAGCTGCAACAATAAAGGTGTCTTGCTCTTTTATAAATGATACATTGAATTAAATCAAATAAATTTCATGAACCAGTAAAGTGGTTTGTCCCAGTAAGATCACTATCTGATGCTTAGATGTTAGATGCTTTTTCATGAAAAAAACCCCACAATTGACATTTTTCACATGAAAAAAAAATTAGATTTTGCCAAAACAGGCTTTTCCAACTTAAAGATAAGTTATTGGAAAAAATTTGCCAATTTTGAACACCCTCAAGGGAGTTTTAATTTTGGGGTTAAAAACTGCAAGCATGACTGAACGCCCCAGTGAATCAACGGGCAGAGGGGGTGGTGACCACCTAGTGACTGCACTGTTACCAACGGGGCACAGCCCTGCTGGAAACCAGGTCATTCCAGTGATTAAACTCATTTACAATACTTCGAACAGGAGAGTTGTTCTGAAAGGATCACAGCGTTATTGACTAAAAAGTCAATGAGATGCTGGGGAAATTATCGTTGCACACTTGATACACTTAGAAATGCCATTAGCTGGAAACGCAGCTAATCCTACAGAATGGGGGCATGGAGACAGTGTGAGTTAGGGGCAAAGAAAGCATTCAACAAGGTGGGTGAGTAATTCCAGCTGCCACTGGATTTTGTGTAACTCACGGACACTGAGGCAGCCTGGCCATGAGCCCCAGATTTGCAATATGATTTCTGTGAGTGGTACGAACTGCACAACTGGAGCACTCACTGTTTAAAAAGAAATGATTGGAGGGATCATTGACTGCTTTCAGGTTTACATGGCAATGTTGTTCTTTTCTCCAGTCTGCTGATATATTTCATAGCAGATGCGTACCTAGACAACAAAAGACTTAGGAATAAAGGGGATGTCCCCACTTCTATTTTTCTTTCTTCCTTTTTATTTTTCCTTCTTTCTTTTTTTTTTTTTCTTTTTTAAATGGAAGTCCTTCTTCTGAAAATACATTTCATAGCTGTCCACTCTTTCAGGGGAGTTTATATAATTGATCTCAGGAGATATATGGGATTTAATTTATCAACAGATCAGAAAAAAAAACTGTAACCAAAGAATACAATAGTAATCCATTCTCCATTAGAAGAAACACTTTCACTCATTTTAAATACAGCTCAGTGACAGAAGCAGAACTAAAGACATAGAGCTTACAATGAACACCTCAGATCTAATTGCCGATGTTTGAAGAAGGACACTGCCTTTATGCAGTGACCGCATGCACATGGGATGATTTTTCTGTAGCACTTTTGTGTAGGGAGTTTGGGACTAGGTGGATCCCCCTCAGTTTATTTGTAGGTCAGCTGTCAATATTTTGTCTTTGGAGCAGCTCCTCTCACCTCGTGCTTTTCCAGCCTTCTCTTTCCTCTGCAGCACAAATAGTCGTGTGTCAGGGCAGTCAACAGGCTGAGCTGCTGTGCTTTTTTTGAGTCTCTCTGTTCTCTCATTTTCTGACATCCCTAGCATGAATAGGTGCGGTGAGATAATTACACTAATCCATCTAGCAAAACACCCAACTTATACATTTGAAGCTAATTAGATAAACTTCAAAATGGGTCATTTTTCAGCCCCTCAGCCTCCCCCTGCTTATGAGCATTACCCCTGAGGGGACTCTTTCTCAATCAGGTAGACATTTCTGGGAATGAGATCTAATGAATCCCTTTACCTCCTGAACTGAAAATCTCTTTTCACTGAGACTTAAGCAACTGAGAACAAATCCAGGTATGGTAGAAGTAGGAGTTCTTCCAAGGCTGTTGTATTGCTTCTTTCTGCCTAAATTAGTTTTGACCCAATCTACTGACAGAAGGCCAAAAGACTTCTGTGAGCAAAAGCGTTGCAGGATACTTTCTTCTCTGGTAAAGAAAGGCAAGGTAAGACCATAGTGATCAGTTCCCTTTACTGACATTAGTGCTACATGCAGATAAGCTCTTTCAAATGAATAGTAAAAAGCCTTGTCAGAAATCTATTCTCTGGATTCTGGAGCTGGATTGAATTTCACTAGTAGCAGGGCCTTTTTTTCCCCCAGATTTTTCAAAATGTTTCAGCCTAATGCTCTCAAAAAAAAATGCTTTGTGCTCTTTCAATGTGAAATGGTATTTTGTGTTTTAAAAATGAAAAATTATTTTTAAATGTGTATTAATTTTCTACTGCCATTAATGGGGGTTGTCCACAGTATTTTTATTGATTTCCAACTGGAGTCGCATTCCTGTAAGCCATTGCCAAGTGCCCAATAAGAAACAATTCTGACTCCCACAGAACATGCTGCTTAGCTGAGAGAGACCAGCAAAAGGCAACAGGGGAAACAGAAGCACTGAGGTGCAGCAGGTTGAACAAAATCAAACAGCAACTCAGTGACAAATCTAGAGTTCAGTCAAAACATTTAAATGACTCAGAGTCATACTTCTTTTACATAAGCAACATTACAACAAAGATAATACCACAATGGATTTTCAGGCTTTTGACAAAGAAACGAGTGCCTGAGTATACTGTATTTTTGGGCAACAGTGGGAGAAAAAGACAGACTTTGGGGAGAGAGAACAGAGAAACGGACAAAAAGGCACAAACGTGAAGCATTACCCATAGCAAATGTAACTGGTGAAGTACACAGTCACAAGCCTGTGCTGTATTTCCTAGCTTTCGTGGCCTCTGCCAACTTAAAAGACAAAGAAACCACCCTCTAAAGATGTTTTGTAGCGCCAATGTGGTGCTACATGCATTTCCAAAACACTAAATGTGAGTCTTATTATGAAGATTCTTACTTTATCAGTTAAGATGGGAGGTGTGATGTATCTGGGCTCAACAACCCTCAGCTAGAGCGGACTTGATTTTTCTTCCAGACCTTCCTACACTTCTGAATCAGAAGAGAGGAGATGCTGCCCCTGAGCAGCACTGTGAGGAGCTTGGACATGCAACCCTGCAACACGGAGCTGTAAGGCTGCTGGCCAGGCTGCAGAGGAGCCAGCCTTGCTGCTGCTGCTGCTTTGACCACACGGGAATGGGTTTGCCATAAAGTTGGGTGAGGAAAAAAAGTCATTGAACCAGTAAAACTGATGCAGACCTTTTGGTTTTTCTCACTCCAGAAGTGAAGGGTAACTCATACCAGCTGTGCGCGACCCACTGAGGCTCATTTGTTCCCTGGGACGAGAACACAGACCATCTTCCCGTGCTTTCCCCCATCTCCTTCCCTGTTCTGCCACTGTAATTTTAGAGTTGAAAGCAGTTTAAAAAGACTTTTCCATGGTAATACAAGGTCTTTTCTGCTATTGCCTGCCACAAGTGTAATGTCTTGTTATTTTTTTGTTCCTTTTGCTTCCAGAATGAGCTCTGATGGAGCTCCCTAATGATAACAAACCATCACTGCAGTAATATTGATACCTGTTGTAATCACTGGCATTCTGGCTTTTCAATTTTCACTGTTTGCCTTGGATCAAGTAGCTCTGCGCTAATGCAACAGAAGGTCACCAGATGAAGGGGCTGATAACAGAGAGGGACTGTTCTACTTAACATGCATGGAGGATTATGCTTTTCAGTCGTCCTCGAGCTAATCTTTCAAGTTGTCCTTTTTTGACTTTCTCAGTTTAATCAGTTTAATCTCATCTTCCCTCTTTTCTGATTACAAGGATTTTCTGTAGAAACCTTGCCTCCACAATACGGACCACGTGGCAATTTATTCTTATATTGATTTCAACATCTCTTTTCCGCTACCAGGGCTCTGATGCAAGGAGGGAGGGTGGGAGCCAGAGGGGAAGCAGAGGGTCCCTCTAGTGCTTCCTGCCTAGCAAATCCTCACACTTTGGTTATCTGGGACTCTAAATACTCCTCTAATACACTTGAAGTCAGAAATGGCAGTCACATTGAAATACTGACCTGTGATTAAAAGTTAGTGGAGACAGTAAGAGCAATAAAGCATAATCACAAGTCGAGCTAAATCTGGGGCACCAGTAATGAAACTGCTCAGGCCACATTTTCCAAGGGGCTCTTTCATGGTTGCCAGCACAGCCGCTTACCCATCAGAACATCGTATTTCTTGCCCTACAGGTGAGGAAACCAGATGCAAAGTCCAGGGAGTTAGACAGAATGGCCAGTCTGAACGGGTGGGTTTGCGCATGCATTTGTACTTCCATTTGTCATGCAGATTTGACTGCACAGGCAAACTTCTCCTATGCATTTGTATATCTCTCCAGGACAGGAGGAATTCCCATAATTATTGATTTTTCCAGGCAGGAGGGATGAAAACTGCTTAGCACTGGATTGACATTTTACCTATTTATGTCTGTAATGTATAGCAGGAATAGAGAAAAGAAAGCAAGGAACAATATGCTTTCCACTGTACACACTACCTAACCCTTGAGTCAGGATGCTCAGGCAGCTATAGGGAACAGCCAAGCAGGGAACAGGCAGCCCCACTCCAAGAGTAAACTGACCCTGCGCAAAAAGCAAGTAAGAGGTCCAAGAGACAATTGCCATCTTGCCATTGCACCAAATAAGTAAGTGAGGAATTGTCCCAACCTCCCACCCATTTGGTTGCATCTGCTTTAGACATCATCTCTTCATCACTTCTTCATAGCCTCTCACTCCACAGACATCTGAAATGTTTATCTATAGTCTCATTCTCCCTCAGACACACACACTCCTTGACCTGTGAGTAACACAATAGCAGTGAGATGGGATCTGATTCAATGGGCTGGCTGTTTAGTCCTGTAAGCCTGCTCTATTTTTCCTACAAGTAATGAAGGATTTTGCTTTCTCTTCAGGGTTCCTGGAGATAATGATATACCATAGCCAGCGGAGGTGAACATCTGTTTTAAGAACTGTGAACTTACAGAGACCATTTGTCTATCTGATCTTCCTTTCTTGTTTTTCAGTGCACCCTATCCATTTCTCTGTTAATTAAATAGATGTGAAATCACTAAACCACTGGGTCGAAGAAACAATTAAACAACAACTGAAATAAAAAAAGTGGGAGGGAGGAGACTTTCTTTTCTTTTTTTTCCTCTCAGCTGATTCTGTTTGGTAGAAATTGCCCTACTTTTTGAGTGTGCACTTTCTTTTCCTTTAACAGAAAGACTTATATTCATGAGGGCATATCCACCTAATGACAATATGGTGGAGTTAACCCAAGAGAACAATGCATCTCATTAATCTGCTCACGCTTAATTGGTAAGTACAGTATGGGGCTGGCATTTCAAAGGCATACTGTAAATGTACTTGAATTGGTTGCTATCTAATTGATGCAACTGGCACACACATGCACGTACCCTGAAAAAGAGAGCAGGTGAAAGCAACAAGAAGTTACTATGCATCACTTTTTCCTTTTTAATATTACCTTTAGCAGCTATAGGCAAAATGAAGCTACTGTCATTGACCTCTGCACATGTTGTCTGAGGAAAAAATACTATCCCTCACCTGTCCTGCCCAGTGCCATGCAGCACCCTGGATCTGGGGAGCCTGGGAGCTGTCGATGTGGCAGAGCAGGGAATCACCACTGCAGTCCCCCCAGCTTACCTTGGTGCCTCCTTTGCATACAAGGGCATGGGCAATCATGTGCTCCCCTGGGAGCCCAGCAGGGAAAGGGCGAAATCTCTGACCCAGCCAGTGCACCCACTGCACCCCTGCCTCTGCTCCCTGTCACATGGGAGGAAGGGCAGCAGGCCCTGGGACTCAAGGGTTTCCCAGGAATGGCAGCAGGGAGCGAGGGTGGAAAGTGTGAAGACTGGTGGGAGGCAATGGGCTACCGCATTAAAGAGAAAGGCAGAGGCAGAATCACAAGGAGGCTTTCCAGGACAGCGGAGGGCAAGCAACATACTTCTGTTGCACCAGCTGTATTCACCTTTAAATAATACTGGAGGATGTGGGATGGCTATGCAGGAAGTGGAAAATCACCCTTTCAAAAAGCAGAGCTCACCTTCCCCTACAGGCATGAGAAAAAGGAAGGCTGCTAGAATAAAAGTTCTTTGGCAACCCAATACTTACATGACTAGAATATTGCCTATATGAAATCACTCCACAAAATTCTTTTCTAAAAAGTGAAGCCCCACACTGTTAACAAGACTGTCACAAAAGCAAAGTGAAAAAAAGCTAATTTTTTTCTTTCATGTCCTACCTCATTCTCACCACAGCCATCACCACTCCATATCATCTGCTAACAAAAACATTAACTTTAGCTTTCCAGAAACCTCTTTACTAAGTTGCTCTCCATAAATGACAGATTAGTTGTTGAGCCTTCTGACTGAAATATTTTACCCACTCCAACACTATCCATTGTATGGAGGCTGCAGTCATAATCTGTGAAATGAATAGTACTTGGTACAGTTCTTATAAATAACCTTATCAATTTTGCAGAAATTTGCACAGTTGAGAAATATAGTTCATAAGACCAAATTCTTGCAAAATAGTATCCCCCTAAAAAAGGGTTTCAGCAGTGTGGAAAAAAAACAGAAAAAAACAAAGGGAAAATAACAGCCCTACAGTTCCCTCTGTCTGCACTTCCCTGTTGGGTGTGACAAGGGTGTAGCAATCTTCGCTTTTCCACATCTGCAGCACAATTGGTCTGTCCTTATCTGGAAAAGACCAGATCTCCTGACGTGTCTTTCACGCTATAAATTCAAAAGCACCTGGAACCTGGAAGGGAAGGCGGAGGTGGAAGGCACATGGGGATTCACCTTGTGTGCAGTGGGGAGATGGTAGATGTATACGTGATAGTTTGGAAAGGAGACTGGAGGAGAGAATGTGGTGGAACAATCGTGGCACGAATGACCCATTTCTGTTGTTTCCAGAGCGTTCCTATCACATCCTGAATTGCCTGGCAGATGTCCTCTGTATCTGAACACTAAGAGTTGGTCCTACATCTTTTTCTGGTTAGGTCTTTGTCTTTTCAAGTGAGATGTCCCTCTCTACTGAGCAGAAAGGGGTGGGAGAAGGTATCCATAAGGATGCAGAGGCTGGAACCCAGATGACCCTGACAGGAGAAGGCAGCGCCCACAGCACCAGGAGAGTCAAGAGCAGAGGGCTGTATGCAGAAAGCAGTACAGCAGTTTTGAAAGGGAAAGAAACAGGGAACTTTTAAATTTTTGAGCATGAACTAGTTCTTTCCAGAAAATTGGATTACAAATAATCCTGTCTGTAAAATTACTAGCAAAAAAATAAATAAAACAGCTGACCTCGGTTCATGTCTCCCTTTTGAGAAGAAAAAGAGCCTGGAACAGTTCTAAGACATGCATTTCTGTTCACAAAAGGTCTTGATGCAATAACTGCACCAGTGTCCAATATGGATTTTCAAGTGAAATCAGCTTTGTGCATCTGTTTGTGCACTCTCAGTATTGGCAAATGAAGGCAATATCACGTAACACAAAGCCAAACACTTTTCCCTAGTTGCCCTAATTGTATTCTACTGTTAAATGATCATCATGCAAATACTGAAAGGGGAAGAACTTGCATGGTAATGGAAATCCTCTCTGTTCCTGTAATCTATTTATTGAGGCTTTTCCAATTATTTTTATATTAAAAAAAAAAGGGTAAGAAATATGAGTACAAAGAAATTACAGAGAAAAGACATTTGTGATTGGATTAGTGAATCCAGAACAAAATCATCAATAGATGTCTTTATTATTAAAATAGAGGAGCAATTTTGGCTGAATGATTAGCCAAAGTTTCAAAGCCTTGAAGAGTTGTTTCTATTAGCATAAGAAATCATCAGCGTAAGTCAATTGTACTCTTGGCATAATCTTAAAATAATCTTGTTTACTTACCCCCCCATAAAAGTGAGGAAAAATTTCATCCAAGGCCCATTTTCCTGAATGCAATAAAAGTGAAAGCATCGGCAAAGACTGTTATTCTCCTTCAGGAATCCCCAGATTTGTGATCGTAGAGAGCTCAACATCCAAGCCCTGCTGGCTGGCTGCTCCCTCTTCACATCACCTCTTCTTGCAAGAATTCTGCTCTCTCACTAGCAGGCTTCACCCCAAAACCCCTGCGTTCACAGCAATAAGTTGCTCACGCCATCACCTTAGCTCTGATGCTCCGTAGTTCTTCATGGCCCTGACTCTCTACCAGGAGAGACCAAGTAATTCCCAAGGAAGTCTGAAGGACATTGCAGGCTTCCCGCAGTTTGGGGAAGTGGGAAGGACCAGCGAGCACACAGCAAGCCATCTTCAGCAGTTTTTGCCTTGAGCAGGATACAAAAGCTGCCAACAGCAGAGCTAATTCATTGCAGGCTTTGCCTGGGTACTATCAAGTCCTTTCCTCCCAGACAAAAAAGGTTCCAAGGTTTGCTTGTCCCATTGCATCTCAGCCATGGCACCAGGCCAAGCCTTTCGCCTAGAAGCTGGGGATCAACCTCTGTTCATAGAGGATTGTGGCAGTGCAGCCCTCCTGACTGCTAGCACAGAGCTTGCACAAAAGACAGGCCTTGCAGCAGCACCTGATAAGCATCAGGAGCTACCTGCCCCCCCATGCCCGGGATATTGGTGCCTCGCAGTCTGGATTCCCTTAGCTGCATCCTGCCTGTGTTGCCTAAAAGTGACCCCAGCTCACACTGACCAGGGTACCAACGGGGCCCTGCTGGAGAACCACTGTTGAGTTGGTTCTCCTTGGAGCAGCAGGTGGTGCGGTTGGAGACTCTCCCCTCGAGTCGGGACGCCGGCTGAGGAGACTTCCCAGGACTGCCCTCGGGTAGGAACGCCGTCCAAGTGTACCTCCCTGGCATTGAGTGATCCTCACCCCGGCGTTGGTGAGTGACCCTCTGGGTATCACTAGGTGAGAGATTCTCCCTTTATCTCAGTGAACTGTGCACAGTTTGGGTCATCCCTCCTTAGAGTGTGTTCTTTAGTGTTCAGGGATCTGTTGTGCAGTAATAATTCCCAACTGACATCCGAACCTGTGCAGTCGGAGTGCCAGGCACATTTGTTTGCCGTAAATGCACGTTTTTTCGGATAGCTGCTGCTGTCTGTTCTGTGGGTGCCTCCGTGACAAATTGGCGTAGTCGGCAGGGTGTCGATAGAGGAATTATTACGGTGGCAGAACTGTGCACCTTCTCCCCTCGACACAGCATGGGCGAGGGAGAAGTGGCCCGACGCCGCGGCGGTCGTGGAAAGGCTGGAACAAAGCCCGGTGAGGTTTTGGGGTGGCACAGACAAAGGGGCCATGTGTGCCGTCCTGGGTGCTTGTTTGGTGCAGGCCCAGGAGCACACAAAAGTGCTGCAGTCAGAAGTGTATTGTTTGAGGAGAGGATGGAGCAGTGAGGAGGAGCAGACACGTTCGCTGTTGAAGCTCTTGTTGGCACAGATAAAAACAGCTCCCAGTGCCGCCCGCACCGACCAGTTACCCAGGGGCGCAGACCCCGAGGGTTCGGAGAAGGACACCTGGGCAGACAGCAGTGGAAATAGTTCTGACCAAACGGAGCAGTCAGAGGAAAAGCCTGTGCGACCCGTTATTAAAACGGAGAAACGCACAGGGCCCGTGGCGGGACCCCCGGAGCTCTGCCCGCACCGCCCCGGGTCGGGGTCCGAGCTGGACGAGCTGCAGGACGGGTTGTCGCGGAGACCCAACGAAACTGAGACCGAGTGTCTGTGGAGGGTGTCGTTAACCGCAGGGGATCGGATACTGTTCAGTGATGATGAAGCGTCAGGGTTTTGGGATCCCGGGGTGTTTCTGAGCGATGGGCCGCCAGGCGACCGGTCAGTCACGTCCCGAGTGGCGTGTTGGGCTGGGGTGCGCACCCCCCAGAGCGGGAGCAGCCGGTCACCATCCGCGTTAAAGGGTTACCGGAGCTGGCGGTGGGAGGGCACAGGGCTGCCCGTGTCCAGGCCGTGTACGAGAGAGGACGGTACGGGGCGCCGGTCACCACGCCGGTGGACCCGGAGCACCTCCGGCAGCTCCTGAAAGGGCTGCCGGGCGCTTTAAAGACCCACGTCCAGGCTCTCGGAGGAAAGATTCAGAAGGCGATAGAACGTAATCGGCAAAACCCCCATAACCCCCCTGCACACGTGAGGACTTGGGCAGAAATACTGGGCAATACAGTCACTTACGGGCGTGAAACGGGACGGACCGACACGGGCGGCGGCGCCGACGGGAACAGAAGGGTCCGACAGCTCAGTGACAAACCCCCAACAGACCTGCCCGCCCCCACCGGGAGTCTGAACCCTCCCGAGGTAAACCTGGTCGGTCCTACGACCCGGGAAGGAATGACCTGTGGCGAAAAGCGGTGGCGCCGGGCATCTCCCGGGCAGAGTTACACAGATCGCCCACCGACCACATCCCATCGCTGGTCGCATTGTTAGAGGGAGATCGGGAGAGCCGGGGGAAAGGTGGCTGCACCCCCCCCCCCCGCCTCTGCAGGACAGCGCAGTTAACCCTTTCGCGCCCCTGCGAGAGGAACAGAACCTGCCCAGCGGCCGCTTGTGCAGTTTTGGCAATCACGGGGTGGAAGTCAGGACCCTGCAGGTCGCCCCCGCTCTGCCACAGCCCAGAGCTACGGGCGTTTCTGCGGCAGCCAAACGAGCCATCAGCGCAGGGATTAACGACCTGGGGAAAGGCAGATCAGACGCAGCCCCCGCCCGGACAACTCTCCGGTCCGGCCGGTCGGTGAAGCCGACGGGCGGAGGCGTTTAACAATTGCCTGCAGAAAATTGAACAGGAACACCCATCGCCGACAGCTGCTGTCCCCAGCGTAACTGCAACAGTGGCAGCAGTCCAGGCAGCCGCCCACCCCTGGATGGCCACTGCAGATGTCAAGGACATGCTTTTTCTGATTCCCCTACGGGAGGAGGACAAACCCCAATTTGCCTTCACCTGGGAGGGAACACGAAACACCTTTAACCGGCTTCCACAGGGGTACAGACACTCCCCCACTATTGCCCACAGGGCCTTGGCTGCTCTACTTGACACTGTGACAGTCCCACCAGGCATTCGCATCCACCAGTACAGAGGTGACCTTCTGGTGGGTGGAGACAACAGGGAACAGGTCGGGCTGGCAGCAGGGGCTCTCTGGAATTCACTGACTAAAGCTGGGTTGGATGTTCCAGCTTCTAAATGTCAAGGTCCTGGGCAAGAGCTGAGGTTCCCAGGAGCTTGGTGTGTGGCTGGTGCAGTTGCGGTACCTGAGGATACACTGTCAGCTGTTGGGAAGGGGCAAACCCCGAGGAACAAGACAGAGTTACAGCAGCTGTTGGGTACATGGGGCTGTTGGAGGAAGCACATCCCTGGGTTGTCAGTGATCGCCCGCCCTCTGTATGATCTGCTCCGGAAGAGCAGGGCATGGCATTGGACCCCACAACATACAGAAGCCCTTAATGTCCTAAAGGATGAGCTTAAGACTTATCAGAGGCCAGGCCCACTACACCCACAAGACCCACTGAGGGTAGAATGGGGGTTTGCAGGACATGCTTCTTACTGCGGCATTTTCCAAAAGGGGCCGAAAGGGGCCAGCTAGGCCCTTAGCATTTTCATCTACCTCATTCAAGGAGACAGAACAACGGTACTCAGAGTGGGAGAAGGGACTTCTCTCACCTACCAGGGCAGTCAAGGAAGCAGAGAGGTTACGTACTTCGCAAGATATCATAGTGCAAGGTCCTTTCCCTCTGCTGAATTTGATCCTCAAGGGATCGCCCCCTCCTGAGGGGGTAGCCCAGAAGGCCACTGTACAGAAGTGGTGCTCCTACCTGGAAGGGATTGGCCAGTTACTGCAACTAAAAGAGGGCCCAGTCAAGGTCTCGAAGTTACAACAACCTGTGAATCCAGATCCAGTTTTGTTGGGCCAGGCCTATGGACCTTCCCCTGTTAAAGAGGCACCTGAACTGACAGCAGGCCCAAATACCGGAGGAGTGTGGTTCACAGATGCTTGTGGGCCAACCTGTAATGGTGAAACTACCCTCCATTGGCATTGTGCCCGTGATCCTGGCAAACCCCAGAGGCTTATATGCCTGGGAAGCCCTGGATGGAGACGGGAAAAAACCCCCGTATTAGTGATCGGTGGATAATCCCCGACTTCTAACTGTGGAGCCTGGTCTGTAGACTGAGGCCAGCTTTGTTTCTTTCTTCTACAGGATAACAGAGAAGCGGATTTCCCCGCAAAGCTTCTAATAGCAATGGTGATGACCAGGACTTGGACCATAATGTTGTGATGAAGATAGTGGGATTCACCTGAGCAACAGACTGGCATCCTTCTACCCACTGATGACATCACGGGGTGGGGATGGAACAGCACTATGCCAAGCTCTAGGGACAATTATTAAACATGATGATCTGCAGAAGGCACAAAAGCAATTGTTGTGGCACTGGGGACTGTTTGGGTGAAAAAAATCCTCATTATGTTGTGTTCTCTTGGTCAGAGTGGTTGTAAAATTGTAATACATCAATGTTTGAGGAGTATGTTTTGTATATTGTTAATTTTGCTCAAACTTTTGTAAAGTATTAATGTTTGATATACAGAACGAGACTCTGTATAGTTCTGCGTTTACATTTGGTGCTACGTTTTATAGCACTTTGAAACAGCTCATGTTCTGTTGTGAGTTTAGAATTAACTGGGGAACGATGATCCACAGTGAGCATTAAACTTCACTGAGACTGCGCTCCCTTTCAACTTTGGAGGCAAGAGGTGACTGTACCACCACTCCAAGGAAACGAGTTGAGTTGTGACTGTGGTCATGGGGTGGATTGTGGCAGTGCAGCCCCCCTGACTGCTAGCACGGAGCTCGCACAAAAGACAGGCCTTGCAGCAGCTCCTGATAAGCATCAGGAGCTACCTGCCCCCCCGGGGATATTGGTGCCTCACAGTCTGGATTCCCTTAGCTGCATCCTGCCTGTGTTGCCTGAAAATGACCCCAGCTCACACTGACCAGGGTACCAACGGGGCCCTGCCGGAGAACCACTGTTGAGTTGGTTCTCCTTGGAGCAGCAGGTGGTGCGGTTGGAGACTCTCCCCTCGAGTCGGGACGCTGGCCAAGGAGACTTCCCAGGACTGCCCTTGGGTAGGAACGCCGTCCGAGTGTACCTCCCTGGCATTGAGTGATCCTCACCCCGGCGTTGGTGAGTGACCCTCTGGGTATCACTAGGTGAGAGATTCTCCCTTTATCTCAGTGAACTGTGCACAGTTTGGGTCATCCCTCCTTAGAGTGTGTTCTTTAGTGTTCAGGGATCTGTTGTGCAGTAATAATTCCCAACTGACATCCGAACCTGTGCAGTCGGAGTGCCAGGCACATTTGTTTGCCATAAATGCACAGGTTTTTTTCGGATAGCTGCTGCTGTCTGGTTCTGTGGGTGCCTCCGTGACAAGGACATGCTACTTTTTATGTTAAAATCTCCAGTCAGCTGGTGCTGCCCCTCTATTCTTTTAAGGCTCCTTTTCCTCATTGCTTCAGTGACATCTCCCAGTGGGTGTTTGCTAATCTTTTATTTCTAATGTAACGGATAATGCATAAGATTTTTACAGGCTCTGTCTCTTAACTTGCCTCCTTTCCATTTATTTTTCTTTCTTTTTCCTGAGGTAGGATCACCATATAAAATTTCTTCTGCTGCAGCACAGCAGTTGGGTGTAACCTTTTATTCAGATTTGTCATTTCATTCCCATATCAACTGTGTTGTGAAGACCTGTCAATTCCATTTATTGAACATCTTTAAAATCTGTGCTTGGTTAATGACTGAGGCAACTAAAACTCTGGTGCATGCCTTGGTTCTTTCTCAGCTTGAATATTTAAATGGGTTTCTTGCTGGTCTTCGTGCATTTATTCTATCTAAATTGCAATCTGTGCAGTAATTTGCCTGGCCTAATTTCCTTTTTTTTTTTTTCGCAAGCTTCACATTCTTCTCGTGAACCTCTGTTATTTGGGTCACTCCTGGTTTATCCTGTTTTATTATTCTTATTTTGCATATTCTATGTAAGATTTTGACACAGGTCTTATTTTATTTAAACCATTTTCTTATAGGGTCTGGGGAGGAGGCTGTTGTTTGAGGACAGAGTGGGGGTCTAACACGACAGACCCTTGTCTCCTGAACTGATTTAAGATTTGTCTGTCAATTCACATACTGTCTTTTCAGTTACCCAAAGGTTTCATCTAAGAACAGAAGTTGGAAGGCTAAGCCATTGCGCTTGATTTGTCCCTTGCAACAAGATGTAACCTGACATAATCCATGGAAGAGCAGCTTAATATTTCAAATGTGCCCAGAGATAACAGTCATTTTGCAGCAGGTGATACCAAATGTCTAATAAAAGCTGCAGAATACATACCAGGAAATCCTGTTGCTGGTACAAATCTGGTGCATCTTTATGTCTGGCTCCACTCTTCTTACAAAGGCATTCTTTGTGATAGATATATTAAACCATAGCATCCCATTACCACAGCACTACTTTTCCATCACCTTTAATTATGTCAGATGCAGCATGCAGCTCAAGCTCACCTCCATTTACCTGATGCATTACTGTCATTTTGAAGGGCAGATGTTCTTACATCCCATGCTTCAACAAGCTCAGCTCTTTTCTACTGCTTTACAGAGACATGGCTCCAACGAGAGGTACTGTTTGCATGTGACACACCAACTGCATCTGTACTCCACAGCACCACGCGCACAGATGCTTCCCTTTAACGCAGTTTGTCACCATTCTGCTCCAACACATCCACTGTACATTGGTTTTACAGCTCTACTTGGGATTGCTATTGCAATATTATGGAGTATTTATCTGTTTTTTTTTGTCAGGGAAATGCTCATCATGTACTGCTCTCTGGAGACCAGCAATTCCAGTTCATAAGCTTTCAAACTTGTTTTCATTCTGCAATGGAGTGAAAAGCCTGTCTTTTGAGAGGCTTTGCAGACTCAAATTTTGCAAAATTCTTGATTTGCAGAATAAAGAAATCCCCAGATTTTGGCTTAGAATGCTGGAGACTTTTACACCCTCGAGAGACAAAGAGTCTTGGCCCTCAAAAGTGCTCTTCCTCATACCTTCCTTCAAATGGGCACCTCCTCAGTAAAGCATTTCTGGGAGAATGAAAAAGCACATTGGATGGAAATCCAAATAAGATCCAGCCAGCTCTCCTCATGCTCTTTACACTGAATCTCAAGACCTCAGCCCTTCACAATGCCCTTCAAAACATATTTACTATACGATGTGTTTTTCAGCCTCCTTTTCTGCTCTCCATCACAAGCCACTGGTCAAGCAGGCAATAGCAGAAGGCATGGAAGTGTCATACATAGTTGAGAGACCTGATAAAACTTTTAAGACAGCTCCTACCACCCTCACCCAGCAGAAGGTGTGATGTGGTACTCATGGTTGCTCTGGTAATGTCACAACGTCACTCCAGTGACTGTAGTGGCAAGGTGTCAGTACAGCAGAACACTCCTCAGTGGCTTCACCATCCTCAGATGCAGAGAGGGAGATGGCAATATTATCTCCAGTGATTGTCACCTCTCCTGGTACAAAGGACCTCTTGGGGTATGTGTGGCTTGAAAGCTGGCCTTTCACTTCTTACTACAAGAGCAAAGGAAATATTTTCTTTCCTTCAGGCCTCTAGAGAAAGTTTACACCTTTATTTCTGAAACACCAGTGAAGGAAGGCTTTAAATAATACATTTCCAGAGTGCTTGTGTGCAAATGTCAGGGATGGATGAACTCATTTGAACCGCAGAACGGTTGGAAAAGTGGTATTCAAACAGCACTCCTGAAGTCGGCTGTGAAATCGCTCTGGTGCTACAAAAAAGCCACCAAAGAGCATGAGAGGTGCTTGGGGAAGGGAATCACCATAACCAGCAGCTCCCGATTAGGGTACTGAAGCTGCACTAGCCAGTGAGAGACACAACAGAGAAAGTGAGGGGCAGCAGCTACCTCCTCCTCTCCCCATCTTGAAAATGAAGAAAATAGCAGTTTGTTTAAAAGATAGACCACAGCAGCCCTTTGACCGGTCATTGGCAAGCAATTCATGAGTTATAGGTACTGTAGTTTGATGAATTTGAAGAGAAAGTGATTATGACAACACACTGAGAAAAGTTCTCAGTTTTGCAATAGAATTGTTATATTTATATTTACAGTAATGACCTGAAGAGGACTACCCACTATATTTTTCCTTTTTACCTATTGCAGACAAAAGACACAGTGTTCGTGAGTCTAGGCACAGACTGAGGAGAAAGATGAGAGATTAGTGAAGCTAGTGTTACACATTGCTTACAGATGGGAAACTAAAAGACCTTCTCACTTGACCATATGGAAAGAAACAAGATCCCTTGCAATACATGATCCCAGGCTAGAACCTGAAGCTTATGTTTTCATAAGTCATTGGGACTTCATAGCTTGTTCAGGCATAAGAGAAGACAATTAAATGAGCAAACAACCTTTCTCACTGTTCTCGGTGGGAATTCTTGGTGCTAACCATTCTGAAACAATATCCTTAATATGCTGATTTCAGAGCATTTACACCCTGCGGGAGCTTTGTCCTCTGACTGTGTCAACTCTAACTATAGTGGATGAAAAACTGAATGAGTTGTAATTGGTTTTATCAACTGGACAGCAGAAACAGACAGACGAAAAAAAATCACAGAGATCTTCATGAGAAATGTCGTGCTCTACAGCATTCTGGTACTATGTGGACTTCTCTGTGTTTTTTCCACACCCACAGGGCCATACAAGTATAAAATGGTCAAATGCTTGTGCTGATCCTGTATATTTAAAAAACTGAATAAAAAAATTTAATTCCTTTTCAGAATCTTACTGAATACACCAGAGCATCTGCAGTTGGAGCATAACAATGCCAACAAAACAAACCAGATCTGTTTCCTTCTCCCTGAAAGTTAATCTGTTGCCACACTGAATTTTATCACCACAGAGGGGAAAAAAAAATCAGCATCTGACATTACTCTGGAGTGAGGTTTCTCTATGATTTTCAGAAATCCCACTCTACATGATCAAATGCCTTTCTGTTGAGGTTTGTATTTTGCTTTGTTTAAAGCAATTAAATTCACTTCCTTATATCAGACGATATAAAATACATTCCTAGCTTCAAAATTCACGTCAATGTTGTAGTATTGCAGATGACATTTATTCAGGTATTCTGACATTAAAAACTGAGGTCTTGGTCTTGAGAACCTTTAAATATGTAAGTAACCTGGGAGACAGGAAATGCTAACAAAGCCCAGTTTCACTTTGTGAGTAACTGGCTTCTGCCTCTGGCCATTGTACACTTTTCCCAGATGAATACCACCATTTGTTTAGGTATGAAATGTCCTTAAAAGAGCAATGCTTAAGAGAGTTATTAGAAATAACAGAACTAACTTTTAGTGATGTGATGTTAAGGCAGAAAAATTGTCCTCAGTATCTGAAGAGCACACAGAAGGTGTTTACTGGCAATTCTAGAGGTAAAATAATACGACTTTTCAGGTTTTGTTTTCCATTTGCTACTCTCTCTCCCTTAAATGCTCTTTAGAATTAAAAATTTGGTATCTTTCAAGCCAAACAAGTTACAGCCTTTAAATGAGGTCTTTATGACTATTGCTGCCGTTTGGGAAGCAGTAGTATCACACTTCAATGTTTCGAGATTTTTCAGGGGGAAATATTTTCTCTTAATGCTCTTACAATTACTTTCCACTAACTTTGCCTCAACTAATAATAATAAAGAACTTGGCTTAGCTTTGCAGCTTAAAAATTTGAAGTCTCTTCTTCTCACAATATGCTTTTTAAATCAGTCTCTACCCACTTTCACTCTGACTACCTGAAAATGATCCTCTCAAGATCGAAAGAATTATTAGAAACTTGGGGATTTCACCACTCTTAGCACAGATGTCTCAACACAATTTTAACATGGAAAAGTTCATTTTTCACTATTGTGTCACGGCAGCTTTTCATAAGGAGTACAAGGAATAATCAGAACTGCAAACACATGTGTTATAACAAATCAGTGGGTTTAAATTCCAATGGGCATTGGTCAGAGATCAGTCCAAGAAGATTTTTCCTGCATTAAAAATTATATTTATAAAGAGTGAAAAATATTCCAACAATCAGAAGGGGGCAATAAAACAGCCAAAACATGTTATACAGTAGCACAAAAAAAATTGAGTTTAGCAGAGATTTGGGTAATGCCAAACTCAGTTTATGTGTCCACAAAGCAAGAGCAGGACTCAGAATATCTCTTCTGTATCCAAAGCAAGGGTTTATCTGTAACTGAAATATACTCTAGAGTGGAAGGGCTAGACATTACAATGAGTTTTTACTACCTTGTGATGTGAAAGAGGACTAAAATTTGCACGTGTGTGCATGTGGAAGGTGCACAGTTCCTTGGTTTTTCCACCTGAGAAAAAGCTGGAAAGGCAGGTCTTCTTGGTCCTCTCCTCTTTTCTTGAGGGTGAGAAATAGGTGGGAGCTGCTCTTGCTTTAATGCAGTGGCGATCAGGACTGATTCTCTGGCTTTGTCCCTGTGAGAGCAGAATCAGCAATGAGCATTTGAAAACTGTCAATACTGGGGAAGACCTACTGAAACATTTCACAGGTGCATTTTCAGGGCCGGAGAATGAAATTGGTTTTAATAAAGCCAAGCAAAAAAGGCTTAAATAGGACTTTAGCGGTGCATAAGACTTCATCAGTCCTCTGCCCAAGGGTGTCTTTCTTTCTGTATGTAGTACCCTGTCACCAGGCTAGGTTTTAATTACAAAAGCCATGGGCAAAACTACTTTCTAATATAATTTTGATGTGGTATTCCCTCTATCTCTAGGAAATTAAGGTCCCTGCTATGCTCATCCTCTTTCGAGCATTAAACATCAAGTGTCATTGCCAAAGACAAGAGGTATGCTCTACACTGGCAGTGGGAAAACAGCTGAGTTCCTCCCATTTCTGCAAATTATTTAAATCCCCTGCACACTTCCACTAACTCTAAGAGATAAAACTTATCACTTGTGCCATGACAATTAAACGGCATTAACCCCAGGACATACCAGACACCAGTTGCAAAATGCCTTCCTATTAATTAGTGCAGCACTTACTTCAGATTTCCAGTTCTTCTCTGGATCGTAAAACCTGCAGCACTACAGCATGGGACGATGTTGCTGCTGCAGCTGCAGCACTGAAGTCTGTCATGAACTCTCTGCCTCCTAGTACAGAGTCACACCACCACAGCTCTCTGAAATGACCAGGTATAATTGGGTTCAGTGGAGTTCAAAGCTATGCTCCAGCTTCCTCCTATCAAAGTCCATTGATTCAGTGGCAGATGAAGCACACTGAAACACTGTGAGAGTGGGAGGGAAGTTATGAGCAGAACACGTTTATGTCTGTGCTGTTAGATGCCAGAATGCAGTACACAACTGGCTTTTGGTTGAGCTTTCAAGAATGCAGGTGTAGTCCCCTGGAGAAGATTTTATCTCCTCCTTTAATTGCTGCAAAACATATCTTCACTTTTTCTAATGTACTTTGCCTATTTCATGGCTTGATACTTCTGAGACTCATATACCATTTTTTTTTTTTAAATGTGGGGACTTTCTCCTGAGATTGTTCATTCATTATATTTATTTTCTTGGACATGATTTAACAAGCCATCCCTGAAGAATTTGCAGCTATTAACTTTGTCGAACAGTAGCTCAAGTGAGAGTTAAAGGAAAATGGTCTAAAAGAAAGTAATGGGCCAAAGTACCTCCAGGGTATTCATCTGCCCCAAAACTCATTTCAATAAGTCTTTTCTACAAAGACAAAAAAAAAAAAAAGAAAAAAAAAAAGGAATTTCTGGTGGTGGTGGTATGAGACCATAAAGCACCAATATAGGAAAGCATATCCGGATTAGGGTTCTTTTGTCTAGATAGTTAAGATATTCAAATCTTTACCTTCATTCATGGTTGATCCTTATGCATTGTCCCTTCCTACCTCACATTCACTCCTTGTAATCTCCAGGCCAACAATAACTGCCCAGCTACGCTATCACGGGATGGCCATTTGGCTCATATTGCTCTCAGTGGCAGCTCTCAGCTTGTGGAGACCCAGGCTGAAGTTCACTAGCAACCTTATTCTGGGAAGAACACCCACCTGCTGCCACGACTAAAACTAAGGCAGTGTAAGTGGCAGTGTAACTAAACGCACCTTCTATGGTCTTGAGAGAAGGAGATGAAGAACATACTATATAAAGTAACACACCCGTCTAATCTCAATCATCCTGCAGGCTGTAATTGCAAATTAATTTCTGATGAACAGAACGTGATGAAGGGACTGAGTGCCCAGAAGTCCATCTGGTTTTCTCCAAATGCACCAGCTGTACGCAACTGAGAATGCATGTCCATTAGTTCTGTGCACATAATGCCAAACAGTACAACTTCATACAAAATGCTGCTGCTTTCCACAAACCCTGCCTCACCAGTGACTTGCCCTTTCTTAAAAACACTCATTAGACATAGTTATACACAGATGAAGAATGTAACTTAATCATCATTGTTGCTGCATATAACTTGCTCTTTTTCTGCACACATTTTATGTGTCTGTTCCTGACACAAGCAGACCCAGTCTTTTGGTCATTTGTTTGCTTTTGAATATTTCAGCATTAGAAAAAAGGAAAGAAAAAGCAGCTCTTCAAATGAAAATAACCTCCCAGTACAGGGCAAGTTAAAGCAAAATCAATTTGGTATTTTTTTTATGTCACATTTATGTTATTTTCTTTCTGCAAAATCGCAGTGGAGAGCCAAATGCACTGAGCAGCGGTATCCACCCAGTACCTGAAGACTTTGTACAAGCTACAGAGCCACATGTGCAAAATATTTTATCCAATCTTTTATGATATTACTTCTGGTCCTTGAATTAGTCTGGATGTCTTAGTCCAGGGTTAACTGCTGTATGTTAAATTGTTGGGTATGGACCTATATTCTCTTTTCTTTCAGAAACGTTTATTTGTTCAATATATGATAAGAATAAAGACACTGTTTTGTCACTTTCAGCTGAACTTAAGAGAGTTTCATGTGGGTTTATGTGAGTCAGAAGTATCTTTTTCAGCTACATGTCTCCTCTAGGATGCTTATAATTCTCCCTAGAGAAATCTCTTTGTATCTGGTATGCAACAAGGAACACAGAGCTAAAACCCACCCAAACTGGGTGAAGTATATTCATTAATACCTATTAGTTTTGAATCGGGTCATCTACCAAGTACTATTAGGATTTCCCTATGCCAGTATAGATGGTTTTTTTCTGCAGTAAATTATTTAAAAAAAAAAAAACAAAAAACCATGTTCTTGGTCACCCTGAAACAATTTGTGAGCAGTATGGCTGGAAAGAAATTTGAGGTCTGACCAACAGGAGTGCTGGGTGACTGGCATTGCCATCTAAGCAAAGGTCCAAACCCATGTTCAAACCCCTCCCTCTCACATCCAGTGTCAACCAAGTTATTCACTGCAGGTCTCCTGGGAGAATGCTCTAACCAGTCGAAAATGCAGTGAAGTTATTTGTGTAGCTACTGGGTAAAAACGGATTGAAAAGATTGTGTGTGAAAGGAAATGTTTCTTCTGAGACATTATTTTTCCTTTTTATTATTTTTATTTTGTTGAAGAAAAAGGCTGCTTCAAGTTGAACTGAAAAATTTTATATTCTCTGCTCAGTAGCCCAACCAAAAAAATCTATTATTTCCACTGTGCTACTTCTAACCTTTCTATTTCATTCAAAGTAGGTTTACACAATTCGCTTTCTAAAGAGCCATGGCATCAGGATCTGTAGAACAGCCAGGGTCAAAATTTCACTATTTTTGAATACACCTACAATACACACAGATTTGCATAATAGGCCCTAATGCCTCCTTCAGAATCATTATGGTCTATTGAGTAAATAATGTGTCTATTGAAAATGGTTGAAATATCCATTTAGTTGATAGACTCTATTGACTCCTAATAAGAAGCTACTAGAGTTGAATAAATATTATGCATTTTAAAACTTGCCTAAATATATTCCATTTCCACATATTTTCATATTTACACAATGGACTGTAAAGAACATGTTGTATCTGCTCTCAGACAGCTCCAAGAGAGAGTTTTGCTTTTTGTAGGATTTTTTCTTAACTTTGCAGGTGCCAAGGTACGTGGTATTTGGGTGATTGTTTTGTTTTTGATGAGACCAACATGGGGGAACAAAATCAAAACGAGAAAGAAAATTAAACTACATGAGTTGGTACTTAAATAAAATTAAGCTTTATGTTTTAGAGTTAGCATAGGATTTAGCCATGCTCTCTTGGGCTTATATGTGGGATAGCACAACACATTATTTACAGTCAATTGTTTAAATATGCAAATACCTAGAAAAGAATGAGCGTAGTTAGGCAATGTGTAAAATGCATATTTGTATTTACTCAGCCTTAAATGTTTTCTTGAGAGCTGAAAGAATCTCGCAAGTTAAAGCATACTTTGATAATCATCCATATATACAATTTTTTGCTAATCCATAGCAATTCTGAAGCAAACATAAGTAGCTGTGCCTGTTCAGCATAAAGATTTCAGACTCCAGATGTGCCTCACACTGTCTTGTCTCTCATCTCAGAGTTTCAGATCTTGGATCCTGGATCACACATCCTGGTACTTTATTTGCTGCCATGTGGACACAAAAAATAGCCAGGACTCAAAGCCTGTACAGGAGTGCCTCCTGGATGCGCTCAGTTCAAGTCAAAGCAAGCCAGAGAAGTGGCTGCTGCCATTCTGCTCAAGCAGACAGTTCAGCTGCTTGTACAGACCAAGTGCCTCCTTCCTTTCCCTCCTTGAGTTCTGAACAGGTATAGGCAGTGACAGAAGTCATCACTAAACACATTTTCACACCAGCTGACTCCATGTTCTCCAGCAATCACAGACATATTTGCCATTCACTTTTTGCTTTCAAATGGCTCACATATTTATGCACATTCTTCGATCTCATCAGTTTCTTGAAGACTGCCAGGAAAACTTACCAGTAGTTTGCACAGATGTCAAAGGGGGAGGCTGTTCTCCATGGCCTGTATGAGCCCTGCTGGAGTCTCACACAACGGTATGTCAGAGCTGTGCATAGACCTGCAGAGCTTGTTTCCAGAGGTCGAGCTCAGTCACTCACAGGTCTGACTACATAGTCATTGACTGTGTCTGCTCTACTATACCTCTTCACAAGCTCAGTTTTCCAAAAGGTTGCCTCGACTCTATATTGCTGTGATAGTGTTATACAAATTGTTTTCTCAGTTTATTTAATTTGATGTTGGCAAGAATAGAGGGTTAATGGCCTTGGCACAAACACATCTTGCTGCTACTTTCCAGTCAGTTCCTTGGAAATCTGAAGACTGGAAAGTCTTCTTCAGTCTCACAACGGCAAAGAAACATAGGAAGGTCTAATTTAGTATTAGCCCTATCCCCTTGCGGACTAAACATGTTGAGATCTCCAACCTATAACTGTACTAGACACTTCTCATTTGATTGTTTTACTCATCTCCTTCCTCTACAATCTACCACTGTCTCACATTTTAGTCACCTTGCATATGTTGCCAAAAGTGTGGTCGACAGGTTGCCCACTTTTCCTCTCTCCCCTTCCTCTAGCTTCTTCATCGCACTAGGTCCTTACCCAATGAGCAGCGACCCATCTGTGGGGGACAGAGGTCTTCCAGAGCACTGGATTTTGAAGAAACCGTGATGCAGAGATGATTTTTATACCCTCACATCCCGTATGTATTAAGTAATTCTCCTCTCTGTGCCTGAGGAGTACTGAACTGTCAGTCAGAATGACTCCTAACAAACTGGAAAAGTCTCCAAAGATGTCCCTCAGCATTAGAGGTGAAGTATGGTCCCACCTCTCACCTCCACTTCCAAATCACTTGTTTTCCCACAGCCACTTTCCCCTAGCTAACAGAAAGGCAGACACAAAAAGCACATCCTGCGTTCTGCTAGAGGTAGGTTATGTTTTAGTGTTTCAGGACTAAACACTTAGTCAGGACACTGAAGCCTGACCTTTCTGATATTTCTGTCTGACTGGTGAGAAGCAGAAGTTAGAGAACTGGATGAAAAATAACAAACTAGGAGAGATAATAGATAATTAGGGTATCATCTTTATTAACTTATTTATTTCTAAATCATAGCAAGTTGGTATATATGTTCTGAATGGTTTGCTTAAGTCACTTTATTTCTGCCTTCCATTGTCTCTGAATAAACTTGAAGGCACCATCTGACCACTACTTCTGGGTGCCTACGGTTTCATGATATTTTCAGTTTAAGCTTCCGCTCCTCTCCTCCCTTTCCTACCTACCCCACAAAAAAAAAAAAAAGAGTTGAGAGTACTCTGCACTTTCTAGACCTCTGGCTCCTGGGCAGCATTTGCAACAAACAGTAGGAGCACTGGAAATCATAGGAGCCAAATAATGCTAATAGGGCAAACAGAATGTAATTGCTTATGTGTGCTGGTTATATCCTGAAACAAATTGTTTCTTAATGCTAAGGTCAGACAGGGTTTAATTAGGAGAAATACAATTGGTGTAAAATTTTGCAGCAGGCTGCTTGTTTGGTGTCATGCCAAGTCAACATCAAGCCTTTCCAAATGGAAATTTTCATTAGAGGCCATTGGCAGCCTGGTTAGGCTGAGTTTCAACTTCTTCGAGTCTCCTGGTAACATGAACCTGAAACTCAGTATATCTGCTTCCTAATAACAGGGTGTTCCTATTGCAACTGTTCTCACACATGCACACAGCTTCTTCATATGTAGTAACACATGTGCTTGAGATCTACAATAGCTACTTTCTTCTGGCCTGAAGCTGTCAAGACCTGCATGCAGATAGGACTTAACTTCAGCTTTAAGACTGGATAAATGACATTTTATTTTTGTCTTGCCTTTCAAACTCAGCACAGGAAGGGAAATATCTTAAGCCTTTTTTGCTATGTTGTGTCCCCTTTTTTGTTCTGTTTGTACCACTCTATGCAGGGTTCTCAAGGATTCTGACTGATGCTCAAAGCACTGATACCACACTTTACACCAATTATCAGAGCCCCGGTGCTTGTGTAGACCCTGCTGTTCAAGAGGAAAATGTTTAACTTGACTAAGAAAATTTGCTTCAGGGTGGAATCTTTTTTTTTACTTTCCCTAATTTTGTGAGTTAGGCTGATGCTTGTAAAACTACAGAATGGGCATTCTGACTTATAGCAAGCAGGCGTTAAAGGCTTCTTCCACTCCTTAGTGTACCTCAGCCTCAATTTGTGTCTTTTGTTCTTATTCCCATCCTGTCATGGAGAACACTGATGAATAGCCCACAAAGGGAGTGTGACCTAGTGCATGCCACAGCCCATGGACTTTAAAGCTAAGCTACCAGACACACTTACTCCAGAAAGTTCTGTCAGCAAAAAGCAGGAGCAGCGGAGGATTTGTGGTTACTGTGAAAACTGGCTAGGGTGACAGGTGAGCTGGCAGAGAAGGAGGAAGGGCTTGTGAGCCAAACTGCCACTGCAAATAAGTCAAGCCAGTTACAGGAGAGAGAAGTTGCTGGGAAGAAAGTGTCAGAGACTCAAGCAGATAGTCATTGTACAGCAATCTGTTAAAGTAAACAGGAGCCTTTTTATTTCACTGTCTCCCTGCCCTGGTTCAGACTATACCTGAATCAGCATTTACACTCCTTCCTGAAGGTGCCATTTTCTCCTGTTGTTTTTTTTTTCAGGCAACCGCCTGTGCTCAGTCCCCTATTTTCTCTCCCCTTCTGCTCTCAGTATCTTCTGAGGGACTGGCACATCATACACCCTTTCATCACTGCTGTCTGTGGGCCAGCTGAGGTGCACTGCCGCCTCTGTCCTCCTTCACCCCTGCACCAATCCTGCTGCATTTGTCTGCTGGGTGAATCCTTATCCCATGCCTGCTGAATCTGCCTGGCTGCTGTTCATGTGCACAGCTCATAGCATCAGTGATAGCTAACCGTACTCTCTGTGGGTAGGTCTGCGTGGGGAGAGAAGAAAATAGAAAACCAGTTGTGTTGCTGTTCCTCATCTCTGCCCACATGCTTCAGTTAGTGTCCAGTCTTTTCAGCAGCAGAAAAAAAAGGCCACTCAGGTTTGGCAAGATAAGAACATAGATACGGGACTATCCACTGCACACACGACCTTCCACACAACAGTGCCTTGAAATATTTATGTTGTGAAAGTTATCAAGAATCTCTGGATAATTTGGAGATTAAACCAGATTTTGTGGGGTTTAGAGAGGAAAATAATCTTTTATACAGAATGATAAGATCCTTTAAAAAAAAAAATTTCTAAGAACATGTCCACAGATAGTTCTTAATAGCTGTTAGCAGCAGCTCTTTGGTGACTGTACTCCCTTTATAGTTTCACTTTCAGAGTTGGCTTGAAAGGAGAGGAAAATCCCTTGCTTCATATGAAAAGGGCTCTCAGTATTATTCAGCGGTGCCAGATAGCTGTATTTCCTAAGCTGGTGAGTGATGCTATATTGTGCACCTGATCCTGAAGCAGCTTGTACAAGAAGCAACAAAGCAAAATGATGGTTTGCTTGTGGCTTTTCTCCCTATTACTGCAGACAAGGCAGTGTATTGGCCTCCCTATTAATTCTGCTGGAGTGCAGACATTTACATTGTATGTTACAATCTCCTCTTATTCCCATTTTGGAGTCAGTTTTAAAAGATGTGTAAATGTATCTTGGGCAATCAGCAAAGGATTTTGACGTGACTAAATGTAGGCTTCACTTGTACTCTTTATATTTCTGTTTGTGTCTTTTCTTTGTTTCTAGGGTGCAAATCTAGGGCATGTTTCATGGTGCCAACCGGCTATGAGTTTTTTCCCAAGCTACGGCACTGATATCTCGTATTGGCACAGACTTTACAGCTTTGGATCCCTGGAGGGGAGGACATAGCCAGGTCAAAAATGAGGTGTGGATGGTGGCCCTTGCCTGGACAGCCCAGAGGTGCTGCGTGATCCCAGGAAAACTACTACACGTCAACTCAAAGATCACCTTCACAAACACTCTGATAAGCCCCCTGCTCCCCTATTCCCATAGAGTCTACCCCCCTTTAACTCTTCTGGGTTGACTGGCTACTTGGTTTCCCCTTTGCAGAGGGAAGGCAGCATCACTTTTTCCTTTGTCAAAGAAATAAACAAACAGCAAGGTAGAAGAGGCCAGCATCTTGACTGCCTTTGCTTGAAGTTTTGTTAATTTGGGGTTTAAATTTTCTTGCTTTATTAAACACATTTTCATGCATGTGTGACTACGAATGCATGTATAGGGCTCTGATGCTGGCACCACAGCAGAGGATCAGGTGGTGAGGTGGGGGTTGGAGGAGTAAATATAGTTTCTTTCATGTGATCATCTCTCCTCTGTTTTTAAAAACTCCAGCCTTTTCCTGAATTACCCCATGGGTAGCTTAGTAACAGATATGATGGCCCATTCTTTAGCACACTTAAAAAACTAGAAAATATACTGCCATTCTAGAAAGAAACAAACAAAACTAATGAGCTGAAGGTGTTGTCATGGAAGTGCTACTTACAAGCATGGAAGGGGCAGCTGCCCTTCACCGAGCTCTGCTGAACAGCCAGAGCATAAAGCAGTGCTCCCTGTCACGTACAGCCGGGAGGCTGCAGGCTCTGTAAATGCTGTTTGTTCAGATGACGAGTCTCCTGCCGAAGCGGGTGATCAGTGGACCAGGGTCAGAGACATTAACACACTCAAAGACACATTGCTGGATGATCACTTGTACTGGCCATTGCCATGCAGAAGGCACGTTAGAGGGAAGCTTGGCCGAGCTGGGTAGCGCTAAGCCTCTCCATTTACATGCAGTACAGGAAAGCAAGAAGTGCTCGTCTCCTGTATAAAGGCAGCTACTGCTGCTTCACTGGGAGCTTTGGCCTTTTCAGTGGGAAACCCAGGAGACAGGCTGTCAAAACAGAAGTCTCGTGTTCAAACTACCTTAGGAAGTGGGGGATAGTGAAAAAAAATTAAATAAAAAAAAATTTAAAAGGCTCAGATCAGTCAAACCAAAGAGAGTTGTTGTTTCTTGGTTGGCTTTTTTTTTTTTTTTTTTTACCTTTCTGAGGTTATTTAGTTATTTTTAGTTGGCTGGATGCAGAAGCAAGAACTGTGGAGTTCACTCAAGGCCTTGAAGATAAATTCATAATTCAGTTTTGCAAACAGACAAACAAATAAAAGTTGACTTATGCAGTGGAGGTTTTATATTTCCTCATTGTATTTCCCCTGCTTTGTACAAATCTTCCTGGAAATCTCTGTAGTAATTCTCACTAACTGCTGTGATGCCTACTGTCCAGGGCAGAAGTGATCACCTGCAGGGAATCCTTCCATTTTCATCTTTTTTTTTTTTTTTTTTTTTTGCAATTGTGTAAAATTCCTTCTCCTTAGTAATCTCCCTTGGTCCCTCAGGAGCGGAGAGAAGATTTAATTGCTACATTTGCATAGTAATTCAGCAAACAAACTCTCCAATCTTGTGTAGATCTTTAGCCATTGCTGGCTTCATTTTAGTTATAAATCACTTACTTCTCTATGCTCAGCCATGATGGCATTTCATTCTCAAGAGGCTGGTGCAGAAAAATGATTGAGGGACAGTCCTTGGGGGGGCTTTTCCTTTTAGGGCTGCTCTTTTATAGTGTAGTTTATTGCAAGATTATTTTGAGAATGGGCTTTTGCAGGTGGATTGTGTTTGCCTTTTCTCTTCAACTATACATGAGATAAAATAATCCTGTCATAAGTGGTTTCTGTCTCGTAGACCTCTTGTAGACATAGTAATTCTGAGAAATAACTTAAATCCGATTTAGTGCAATGAACACAGTAAATACAAAAGTACTTTCACTACTGCCAGATTACAACAAAATGGTTTGATTTTTAAAATGATTTGCAGTTATAGGGGTTTGCAGGGTTTCTGCAGGACATGGGAAAGGTGGGACATTGTTGAAGTGAACAGAAAACTCTGTAGTTCTTCTAAGTTTCTAAATGCAGTCCATGACACCTTATGCTAAGGTCTAGAGTATTTTAAAATCACAACACAAACTAGACAGTGAGAGAATAGACAACAGACAACATCACATTACTCTTGCAGTTGGATTGCGAGGCTCGGCTGTCCAGGGGTGTGCTGGCACAATTCAGTGGTGCAGCTTTAGTATTTAAGATTTTGATACTAAAGCTGTCCACAGCTCCCTCAGCATCTCTACCCTGTTCTACTGAATCTCTCTTTCCCATAACAAACCAGCTTGACAACCTACAATCTCACTAATGAAGGGAAAACTCCACAGTTGGCAGGGAGAATTGTTGTACCAGGGAGGCAGTAGCCTGGCTGAAAACGTGTGGAGCTTCTACGTTTGATGGTGGCAAACTAAACTATTGCAAGTGTCATTTCTCCATGAAATGAAAAGTTTGTGCAGCCTCCATCTTTTTAAGTTTGCAAGACCCAACCAGATGAAGCCCTGAGCAGCCTCATCTGAGTTCATTACAAACTTAATTTGGCTACTGGGGTCTTAATATACAAACTTTTCTTTGAACAGTTCATTCACTAATACTCTGCTGCAGCAGGACATTTTAAAGCATGTATTTCACTTCAGGAGGAAGCTCCCAGGGCTTCAGATCCTGATCACATTCTTGAGTTTTGCAATATGTCAGCCAAGCGGAGAAGTCTCCAGACAACATCCACAGATCTGCTTACTCAGAAATAAGCAGAGAAATTCAGAAAAGTAACACAGCCTCCTCTGTTAGCTCTGCTTAGTGCTGCAAGCCCAGCCAAGCTATGATAAGAGCTGTCTGGCTGCATTGCTCCCCCTACCACCCACCAAAACTGGGCTGCATCTGCCTCTAAGCACTGACCACGTTAATCTCCTCCTTTAGCTCAGAAGAAGCCTGAACTAAACAACAGGCAAATGCCTCTATCAGGTATCTGCACTGATCTCCGCTAAAGAGAGTATATCCCACAGAAGGTACTTGCTGACTTCCTTTTTGTAAAGAAGAATAACATCTGCATAAATCGCTTGCAGCAAATGATGTATCACAGGGATAGTCTCCACATGCTCCTAGTAATATATACCATCAAATAACTGAATTAATTAATTATTACTTTTGAATGAGATACAAACCCCATGTGTCAATTACAAAATGTACTTTGTGACTGTTAAATCCGGCTCACAGAGAAGGTATGATAGGTATGACTGACTCAGACAGCACTGATCATTTTCAGTTCCAAGGTTACTCAGCCATTTTGACGAGGAACACTTGGACGTAACTATTTCAGGCTGTTTCAAATAAATGTGTGCTTGTGACTCTCAAACTTATGTTCCACAAACATCAGTGCCTTTCACTGATAAAGGTAATGTTGCAGAAGTAGGTTTGCAGAATGGAAGACTGAAGCTTAAGATCCATACATTGTTCTAGGGAAGTCCTCCTGCATGGAAAACAGTTCAAACGTTCCTTGACTCTCCCCCTCAAAATCTACAATGTTATGTTCCTGCTCATGAAGTTTTCTTTCATGTAGGGTACATGCTTTACCTCATTCTCCTAAAATTAGCATCTTAAGGCAGCCCAGTTATAGTGAAGTGACGTTGGATAGTGATCTGCCTGGTACCTCTCCTACAGCCAGCTATGTTTTCAGAGGGCTTACAGAAATTCAACTGTTCTCAGTAACTGTAAGTTAACAGTAATCCTTGATACACACACCTCGAGGTAGTTGTGGGAATCTTGTGTACTTACAGTTATGGACTTTGACAACCACTCCAGCCTTACCTTTCCTCCAGCCTTACCTGTGTACACTTTTTTGTTGTTGTTGGGGTGAGAGAGGAATACAGTTCTGTACTGACCTTCTCCTAAACCCTCCTGCTGAATATCTTTTACTCCTGCTGGCAAAAAAAACAATTTATCTACTTTTTCAATGTCAACTGTCTGCCCCAAGTTTATCATACTGAACTATTTAACTACATTTATGCATTAAACAGCAGTCAGGAGGGATATGAGGCCCTACTTAGCCTTGGAACATGTTGATCTGTAAGACAAGCCATTCCCCAGCAGTTATGAAATCAAATAGGGAATTTAACTGTTGAATGATTGGTTGTCTCAGATTCTTGTTTCCAAGGAAAAGGAAAAAAAAATGGGTGTTTTCCTTGGGATGAGAGTCTACAAGAGCTTAACAAGGCAGCTGTGAATGGGAGCAATCTACCAGCATTTCCTCCCTCTAGGGCAGTGTTCTTGGGACTATGAGGAAACTTAACTTCTTTGGATGTTTGAGCAAGCATTTGCATGCACCCTGACTTAGGAATAGGTGGGATCCTGCAAATGATACAACACAAGAATTTCATGTTTTTCTCATAAAACCCACATCAAATTATCAGCCTAGTGCTTTCTCAGCATATTGTCTCACTGTCCTTGGAAGGGCCATCCTGGTGTGGGGGAACAGTTATCTGGGTGATAATCAGTGCTGAGAACCCAGAGTGGCACAAAGAATTCTGAGAGCTATATGAACATTCAACTGAAATTCCTTTATGCAGACAGTTTTACCTCCACTAGTCTTTTGAACTCCAAGAGAAGCAAAAGCCCTGACTCAGGCAATGTGGAGTGTTTGCTCTGGCACCCAAGCCGGCAGATGTGACTACTTGGCATCCTTTCCCGAGACTTGAACCTCATGGTATGTCTATGCCAAATGTATCCACATTATGCAAGAGTAATGGAAATTCGCCAGGCAGAGCAATGCTATGTTTTCCTGGATAAATGTTGCTCAGTTTAATTTTGAGGAACTGACTGATAAAAGCCTCAGTGATTACCTTGTTTGCCTAACTGTCTTCATTCTGTGAGATCCAGGACTTTTGCTGGCATAGAGAATATATTAAAAACAAGAGTGAACAAGTGCATCAGAGGAGCAAAAGAGGCCAAGGTGAAAGGTGAAGCACCCACCTGAGAAAAGGGGTTTCTTTCCTCTTTAGAAGGTAAGTTGGCTGCACAGAAGGACCACTAAGAATATAGTTTGCCATCTGACGTGGTTCAAGTGACTCAAGGTGCATGGTCACACTAAGCTGTTCATTTCAGTTTTTTATTTTTATTATCGCCACCCTGCCCTTCATTTGAACCAACTACTAGTTGCCTACAGCCATTGTACCATGACAAGACTTTATATTTCATATTTGCATAGTTTACATAACAATACAATCCCATGTCTGGCCATGGTCTCTGATCACTAACAGAACCCCTAAAAATAGCAAGCGTGATTTGTTACATTCAACAGCCAAAGACACTTGCCACAACCTGACTCAGTCGTATTCAACATGCTTGTGACATTCACACACAGGACATCCCAAATGGAGCAAAGACTCATGGTTATGTGCAGGGAGCCAGGATTCAGCGCTGAAGTTGAGGAAAGCTGTAAATATCCCACAGAGCCTGTCTGAGGTGTAACAAAGCTACCATCACCCAACCACAGTCTGATAAAATGGCTGGAGCGTGGGATGCCTTTTGTTGCCAGATCCTTCATTCTACAGGGGAGAAATGCCGTTGAAAGAGGAGGAACACCTCAAGTAGTAGCAGGGGATTACTGCTACACTATTAGTGCAATTGATTACTTCAGCAAATAGCTAGAAGTAGCCATTACCTCCCAAGTTAATTCCACTGCAGCAATCAAGTTCTTGTTATCATATTTCAGCCATGAAGGAAATCCAGGAGAAACCGGCTTCTAACTCTGGACTCAATCTTCAGGAGAAGAACTGAGAAAGAGACACAGTTAAGTGCAGGACTTCTGCTATTTATTTTCCAGAGGAAAATGGGGAATGGAACCATTTTCACAGTGTTTTGAAAGGCTTTTTACAAACTGCTGGCCTAGAAGGAAAATCTTGGAAACCACTCACTGGAGATATCTTGCCTAACCACCAGTCTGACTTGCAACAAGCCCCATGTATCCTGCAGGGCTGCTGTGCAGAAGGAGCATGGAAGACAAGTGAGGTGTTAATGTTCTCCAAAACCCCATAAGAACAAGTGTTGCTGCACAGCTATGGCTGGGTGGATAGTTCAGAGTGAATAACTTCTTATTAAACTAAAATGTTCTCTTTTTATCTGCAGATGTTATTGTGAGTTTCTCAGTCATTCATTTGAAATTATTGCCTGAGTTATTCGTTGTCCACAGCAATTCATTGCAAGATGAGTCAAAATAATGCTGAAACTCAAAATACCAGATAGAGATCAGATATTTCTTTTCCTTGATTAGCTAAATGAGACATTTTGAATCAAGTTTCTGCTTCAATCCTTAGGCTTTTGAAACAGAAAATGGCCTTGTGAAAATACTATGTAATATTTACTTAAATGCTACTGTTTCAATTGCTAGTAGTAAATTCATTCAATAGACTATTTGTGAAAGCAGAAAAAAACATGAATAATCAAACAAACTATTTAAATAATTTAAACATAGCATTATCTGAGGGTTAAGTAATGTTTGCCTACTTGCAAACACAGTTGTCAGTTGCCTGAAGCAGACTGTGCAGGACATACCTTCAGATCCAAGCTAAGAGAGCTGTTTATAGATACAAGCTAAAACTAATTCTACTGCTTCTTCCATGCAAATTAACAAAGCTGAATTTTGAGCACAGAACAACTTCAGTTACCTAATTCATTTTAGTTTGTGAAACACAGAGGCCCAGCTACACATATAAATCAGCAATCATGAAATATAGGACACCATATACCTTGATGACAGTCATCAGGAATTAAAGATTGGTGCTCCTGGGTCCCCTGATGGACTGAGTTGCTTGTTTACCCTCTATGAACATTCCCCAGAAAAAAATATGTTTTGCCAAACTACTAAGCACACTGTCAGCATGTAACAACAACAAAATCTTAACACATAATAAAAGAACACTGAAAATACAGGTATAGTCTTAGGTTATTCTGTATTGTTCAGTGGTTCACTTGGTGTATAAAAATATATTTTAAGACATTATTTTGGTTACGTCCAATATCTACTTGACACCTATAAACAATTTAAGAGAATTAAGATATTTCATATACTACTTGTTATTCTTCCTGACGAAGGGAAGAACACATTCCACAGAAGACCTGCAAGTTACCGTGGGTGACAGGGATATGGAGTTAGGCAGCAATCATGTTTTGCTTTGCTAATGGATTACAAACTGTCTCTTTAGTTAGAAGTGTATGGATAAAGTAGATGCACACCGTTTTTGCTTTTTCAGTGTAGTCCAACAGGATGCATTGTAAGTTATTCTTACTAAGTGTCAAAACGAGTCCAAGTGACAGATTATGTATTTGCTTACCTACATTTAACACTGGCATCTCTCCATTCACTCACACTAGGGTAAATAAACTGAGGCTCTGGCTCTGTATTCCCCCTTGTTTGATCTCACTCTAGTTCAGTGATGCCAAACCACCAGCACTGGCAATCGGAGATCTGGGCTGGCACCAATGACAATGAGTAAATAACACTTTCAAAACATGTTTGACGCCAGATAGCAAAGAGCACCCTCCCTACTTCAGGAGCTCATTGCTAGAAAGGCTTTCTGCTCTGAAATCCACGACTGCATCCTGCATGTGGCTGCAAAGGTCAACATGGCATTTCTCCTCTGCAGCACCCCAAAAAAGAAATCTACTGTATTTATCCCAAGTGGTAACTGCTGACCCAGTTAATCCAAAACTGTGTTTAAGCATGAACAAACCTAGCTTGGTAATACACAAGAAGTGGACTGAACCAGCTAAAATTTTGAGGTCAACAACCCACATTTCAAACCTTTCCGTTTTTACTAAAATTCTTCAGTAGGACACAAAAGCAGGACACATCAAAAAAGCACACTAAACCTAGGCAGAGCATGCGTGAGAAAAGCAGAAAGACAATGAAGGTATCTCCTCTCACTGGAATAATCTAGGAGTTTCAATTACTGAATTGTCTGCTGAGGGGGGTTTCCTGGATATTGGTGGCACCTATCCTGCCCTCACGCCATGTGGCACTCCTGCCTGGAAGCATGAGAAGCACTGAGCAAGCCCTCCCGAGGCAGCACATGAAGGAACCTGCTGTGACAAGACCTCTAGTGCCTGGACCTCCTGGATCATGGAGGACCAAAGATCACAGCCGCATCCCTTACCCCTGGAGGACGTCCTGCTGGGGCTTGTGCTCTTACACCGGCCGCTTTACACCAGCTGGGAATGGATGGCCAAGTAATTTGCTCTTAAATTATGTTAGTCCTCACTCCTCTCCCCAAGCAGACTCAAGAGACCACGGGGGCTGACAGAGACGGGGTCACTGGTTTATCTGCAGGGCTGAAACATAGGACGGACCGTATTTGCTTCTGCACCACACTGCAGCAGACAAAGAGGATCTCCGGGCGGCGAGGCAGTGGCACCCACACCCCAGCACTTGCACCCCCACACGAACCCATACCCTCCCCAAACCTCTGCCCATACCCAAACGCCTCGAGCTGCGCCTGCACCCACACCCTTCCCACTCCGGCCCCCAGTCGGGCACCAGCACCGCACCCCGCTGCACCCCGGACCGCGCTCCGCCGGGCCGGGCCGCGGGACCGCGCCGCGCGCCGCCCCCACCAGAGGGCGTCACGACCCCGCGTTCGGGCGGGCGGCGCGGCCCGACCGGACCCGCCACCGCCCCGCGGGCCGCGCCGCCGCCCTACCCCGGCCGGCCCGCCGGCCGGCCCGCCACCCGGCCCAGGCCGGCCCGCCACCCCCTCCCGGTTCTTCGAGCACTGCTCCCCAGTTCGCGCCAACACCACCCGGCGAGGCCCCGTCCTCGACACCACGGCACCGCCGGCCCTGCCTCGCCGCGGCCAGGAGAGCCTCCCGACCGTCCCGGCCCCCCGGAGCCTCGCCCCCAGGAGCCCTTCCCGCACCGCCCGCCTCCAGCCTCAGCCCGGCCCCAAATAGCAGCCGGCAGCCCTCGGTGGCCGGGTTTACGCTGCTTTCGGGCCAAAGCGGGGCTATAGGCTGTTGGGCTGCTCTGCGCAGCGGCTGTGGGCCGGTGCCCACCACTGCTGTGGCTTGGCTTGTGCAGCGGGCTGCTCTCTTAGGCTGTTTCCCTATCAGAGTAAGGGCTGATAGGGAGGGGTTTTGGTGGCCGGGAGGTGACCTCTGCTTCTCTTGAGGAAACTCCCATATCAAAGAGTTCTCTGCTTTGTTTTCTCCTACACCGCTGGAAAAAACAGTTATAAATGTGAATAATCTGAGCTGATTCTTTCAAAGTTCACACCCTCGAAGCCGCAGAGCAAAGCCAAGCGGATGGGAGAAGGATGTTTCATAAGAATCAACTGGCTGTTGCAGAGCAAGAGAGGCGGAAAGTGATCCCCTGAAGACAAATATCATTGCCAGACCGTATGGGTAAGGTTGAAAGTTACATTTGTAACTTTCGCCAGAGAATTTGCCAAACAAAAAACAAAGCAAAACCAAACAAAAAAACCACAAAGAAAAAGGACAGAAAACAGACAGAAACCAACAAAAATATTCCAGAATAAGATGAGTTTTAAGCCAGCACTGGAACACACTGCAATCCCTCACCATTCAGGATGATTTAAATGGATGGAAAAGGGATTAAGGTCTAATCCAGCAGTTGCTCTGTTTGAATTAATCTCATAGGAGTCAGACAGGATATATATATTTAGAGAGGAGGAGAGAGAGAAGCAAGCAAGCAAGAAATGGCAGGATCAGGCCCTGAATATAATCTGAGGAGACTTGAAATAGATCCTTGAGCCACACTGGTTTTTAAAGATGATTATCTGATCCAAACCCTCCCAGGTATTTCAAACAGAAAAGGCGGTTGTTGCTAAATATGCAGTTCATTCTGAAATACTGAACCCCCAGTCTCCCCGCCAGTTTTTGGCTGCAGCAGAGGCAGTAGCCATTTCACTCAAGCTGGCTGGGGCCCTCTCCAGCACTGCAGCACCTTCCTTGGCTGTGATCTTGCTTTCAGATGCCACTGATTTTCTGGGACAGTCTCGATTATGAGGAGACTGTCCCACTGGGTCTTGAGTTTCCTGAGAGCTTGAGTGATTAAAGAGATTCTTCTTCCTTTTGAACTCAAACATTTTCCAGAGCTGCCTTCCCTTCCCTGAGTAACACTATCAATCTGAGGCAGGGCACTGAAATATCTCCACCAGCCCTGCCAAAAACAGCCTTGCATATTTCCAAGCAGTTACACAGCCTTTAGTAAATCACCTAAGCGTGAGCAAACTGTGCTTGAGGCAGCACAGAAAAAGACAGATCCAAATGCTGGGGATGAGGAGTACCCAGGGAGGCTTGTGTAGACACAGTGGAGGGGAAGACAAAATCAAGTGCTAGCCCCAGTCCCTAACACACAGTGTCAGCAGCTTCTTTCTGCATGTGTGTGTGCCCTTTACGTGTGCAGGTAGGTGTATCTGAGACAGGAACCTGCTTACAAAAAGGGAATCCTATAAATCGCAGCCCAGTGCTTTAGCCCAAGAACTATGTGCTCATTTTAGCAGTTCTGGCCGTGAACAGTGCTGGTTTTATAGTTCTCCAGCAGCCCTCGGCAACTCCGGAGGGCCTTGAGAATTGAGACCACTCTCAAGAATATTGTAATATTTTCTAAGAAAAACCACCAACATTCAGATCCGAACTTAGTCCTGCTTTGTTTCCCAAGTAACAGAGTAACCCTCTTACATTGGTGTATCAGTGTGTAAACTCTAAGAGAACTGAGCCTTTTGAGGAGTCAGAGAAGTTCAGATTACAGATTTCTACCTGTTTGCCAGGAACTGACGGGAGAGAGTGAATGGGATCACTCAGGGACAAAGACAAATTACAAGATGAGAGTGACTAGGAATGTGAGTCTCATGTCAGAAGCAAATCAAGAAATACATGCTCTTGCCTTTGTGGAGGTAAAGGAAGAGATGAACGCTGAATGGCACAGCCACCTTTTCAAAAATTTTTATCTCAGGTAAAATGAATGAAAAATTCTAATGGCCCCCAAAAGTAACTACTTACCACCGAGTTATCTGAGCTGGGCATATGCAATACATCCTTCAACAGTACAGAGCGGGTGTTGGGATGTTGGGACCTGGGGATGTAGACAACCAGTGGTGAGAACCTAGGACACTGGTAATGCCGCTTTGCAGGCAACAGGGGTCACAGCTGGGATCCCAGACCTCCAGCACAAGCCAAACACTGAGGCCTGGGATTGCTCTTCAGTGCTATTTTGAGCATAAAAACCCACCTACCTTCAAACATCACCGTCTGCATTCTCATTTTTCCAGGAAAATGTTGGCAATTATATTACCCTACCGATATCAATTGTGCATTTGTGTCTGTTTCTGTACAGCTTGTGCACTGGAAATGTGTTTTGGCTTCAGTTCAAATCCACTTCTGTGCCCCCAAAGAGATCTTCATTGTTATAAAGGCTTGCTGAGATTGTTTCCAGTTTATACACAACTGTTTCTAAACCCTGGGACCTGTGCTTTTGGTTGTCTATCAGGGAAGAGTGGCAAAGATTAAAGAAGTGCATGCCTTTGGCTGCATACTTTAAAATAAAACAGCCATGGTTTTCAGAAAGCTCTTTTAAGGTGTAATAAATCCGACTTTCTAAATGCCCAAGGCTGTGTTTATCTAAAAGTATCTTGGGGGAGATTGCTATGTCTATTAATCTGTTTTCCTGTTTCCTTACCTCAGGGCTTAAAGGCTACATAAACCAACCAGTGAGAAGGCTGTTAGGGAAAGTCTCCGCAGACAAGTATCTCCCTCTTCGCTCTGTTCTTTAGCAACACACTCCTGGTACAGGGAAATCATTAAAGATTGTTATAGAGCAGGAGCAGTAGATGAGGGTGATATGATAGGGACAGACCAGCATGGTCTCTGTCTCAGAAGAAACCTCGAACCTGTTCAAGACCCTTAAAAGAGTTAACGAAACGGTGGATAAAGGACAACCAATGGCTATATTTTATTTAGACTTTCAAAAGGCTTTTGATAAAGTTCCTGAGAAGAGTCTATAAAGGAAGCTTAGTAACCACAGGGTGAGAGGTAAAGTCCTGCATGAATGGGGAGAAAACAAAAGCCCACAGTTGAGAGAGCAGAAACAAAGAGGAAGAACGAATGGTCCATCTCAGCATGGAAAAGGGTTACAGGTAGAGTGCCCCAGGGATTAAAAATAAGACACCTGCTTGGGACATGCAAAGGTGACAAATTTTGTGTCATGCCAAATTAGATAGGTGGGTCAAATGGAGAATCATGAGAAATTGCAGAGGGTGAAAAAATGAAGAAAACTAAGGTAGCGGATGAAATGAAACACATGCAAAAGAAGAACAATGTGTAAAGAACACTGCAAACTACTTATGCACATGGGAAGGTTTTTAATTTCTTTTAAACATCCCAAAACACATCAGGCACCGCCACAGAGAACTCAAGGAAACTGGGTCCTGACCATGCAGTAGTGGTTGAGCAAAAAAGCATCAGTCTTTATGAAAAGGAGTTTTAAAAAAACCCAATAAAGTCTATAATCCTGGGATACCATATTAGCAGACAGCATGCTCTATTTCTACCTTGGCCATTACATTCATGTTCAGCCCACCTTGCACAAAGGAGAAGCAAGGAAACAGGCTGCTGAAGGAGCCGGCGAGTCTGGGTTGCTTCTGGCTTTGCCCCTTGTGCGCGAATTCTCTGGGGGCCGGACAGGCACTGGCTCCAGTGGAGTATTTTCGAAGCCAAAGGTAGCCAGGGCAGCTCTCTTGCATGTGGATTCACTGTTATCTAGAAGAGATGAGCTCATACCACAGTGTTTCCTGTCAGCAGGCCACTTACAGCTGCCTAGTTTGATTAAACGTCTGGAAAGTTAGTGTATTTGAGGCATTTTTGCTTCCAAACAGGTGAGAAATGACCAACTAGTTCAAAGGTTACTGGCCACAGTAAGGCAGAAAGGCACACACTCCCACACATGTAGGGACAGCTGTTTTGAAGCTGAGCTGAAGAAAGCAGCACTAAAAATTCATTAGAAACAGCCAGAAAAGTGAAAAGTGAAGTAAACTATGACAGAAATACAACATGCTAGGCTATACTGATACAATATATATCAGAAAATTTAATAAATATCTCTTTAGATATATAGTACCGAAAAGGCCAGGTGGATTCTCTGTCTTTCCATGTTATACTATAAAATCTTTGGCACACATTTAAACTGGGGTTATGAAATGTATTTTATTGCTCTGTAATTGGATTTGTTGGGCTTTGACATCTATCTTTACTAAGAATTGACACTTAAAATCAGTATTTATTTGGGGCTGACAGTTATCACAGTTTAGAGCTTTTTCTCAGTCTCAGGCTTTTGGTCATTTTAAACAGTAGGCAGAGAAGCTGCACTCTGCATCTGAGGTGGGATCCATGGCCAGGAAGCATCCACAGTCAAGGTGTATTCAGTTAAAAGTATACACTGCTAGGACACAATATATATTACTAACCTCTGGGACTCACTGATGAGGAGAGTTATGAAAAAGGAAGATTTAAAATTATTTTTGGTTACTGTATTTAAAGGTAAAATGATAAGCTACATCAAACCTGTTATGGGACAGAACCACATTGATAGATACGGCATAACAACCCATACGAGAGAAAGACTCAGGGTTGATCACTTAAGAATGAAGGTCATCTCAATTTACTTTAGCTATCTAAAAGCTAGGTATTGAAATGCCTCTCTAGCGAAAGGAGAGAGCCGTATCCAAGGCACCGTCCTCTGAATGCACATATGAATCCTGTGTTCCCTGTATAATCCCCTCTGTCTGTTGATTCAGAGACACTTACAACCTTCTCTGAAGCAGGGTACCTTAAACAAGGTACTGTACTTATTCTGGCTGGGCTGGAGTTAACTTTCTTCTTAGCAGTCTGTGTGGTGCTGTGCTTTGGATTTGTGCCTCAGTGTTGATGACGCACCAATGTTTTGGCTATTGCTGAACAGTACCTGCACAGCATCAAAGCTTTATCTTTTCCCCACTCCGTCCCCACTTCCTGCAGTGAATAGGCAGGAGTTGAACAAGAGATTGGGAGAGGACACAGCCGTGATAGCTGACCTGAATTGGCCAAAGGGATATTGCATGCCATATAGAGTCATGCTTAGCAATGAAAACAGTGGTAGAAGAAAAAGAAGGAGTTTTTTGGCTTCTAAGGTGGCCAGTGTTCGGAGACTGTCTGTTCTGCTTGTGGGAGATAGTGATTGATTGATTGATTGATTGCGGTTTTCCTTTTCTTTTTCCTTCACCAATTAAGTAAGTTTTATTGCTTTTGTTTTTCCTCGTCTGTCCCTGATCCTGCTGTGGGGGCAAGGCTGAGTAAGCAGCTGCGTTGGAGCCTGGCTACTGGACAGGATCAGCCCACCACAGCAGCAGTTATCCTATATTCCTAAATAAAACAGCTGCACATGAGAAAGGTGAAACAAGCCAAATGTAAGTCTTGTAAAATGGGAGTAAAACAACACCAAAACGTGTACTTTTGAGTAAATCATAGAGAAATAAGGGTTGGGCTACCTATATTGAGACGAGACTTCTGCAGGGCACCTCAATAATATTTTGCTGCTTCTAACCCTCTCTGTATCAGATGACGCTTTGCCTATCCATCCCACATGCATAGAACAGATTCCTGTCCAAAGTTATATCTATGAAGTGGTATTTAATGTGCTCCTGAGCAATCCATCTGAGTCCTGTGCCTGTGGCAATATCACAGGAAATGCCAATGCACAGCACAGAAAATGTCAGCTTTCCACGAGGCAAGCAAAGAAATGCTATTCCTTTATGCAATAATATGATGCCTCATGCAGTTTTCTTGAGGGTAGGTATTTCTTGGTTTATATTTGGCTTCCTGAAGTTTTTGAAGCTGGAGGATACACTAACCTGCTCCATAGGGCCATGGCACTTAGTGGGATCATTGTAGTGAGGGAGATCAATGTCCCAGCTTTGATCAGGTATGTGACCACAAGTAAGTCACCCCACCTCTCTGTACTTTATTTTCTCCTCCTTCCTTCACATATCTTGATTATTAATTTGGATGTAATCCCTTGCGAGAAAGACTTACGCAGGTTTTTTAGACATGAAGGCAGAGAAGGCTGACCTCTCTGATATATTAGGAAGTCAGTGGCTGCTGAGACACACACAGGTAGCGTACTGCAATGAGCTGCGGTGGCTGGAGGTCTGAAAGCTTTTGACCTCTCCTCTCCTCTCCTCTCCTCTCTCCATGGCTAGAAGAGTCTGACTGGGTATGCAGTCGGGTTCCTATGGCAAACCATTGAGGTTTGCCTCCACGGTTGTTCCTGATTTTACTTTCTCCCACAGTTTGGGATTAGGATTACCTTCACACTGTCACAGCCCTGTTACTACTGAATTACTCACAAGCCACCTAAGCCTCAGGAAAGGCAAGCTGGTGATCATTGGCCTACTAGGGAGCTCTCAGCCCCATCAGGTGTACTGCATAATTATTGCTAGCTATTAATGGAGATAACTGTCAACAGGCACACTTTCCTTTTCTGCAGTGAAAGGCTCTACAGAAACATGGAGGAGAGTCTAGGGACTGGCAAACTGCTCTTAGCAGAAGTCTCTTCAGTAGAGGTGAAAAATAACTTCTGTTGATTTTGGACCAAAACTCCAAAGAGAAGAGAGAGGAGAAAAGCCCCATGAGCAGCAAAGTGGAGTGGCGTATGCCTGGCACGGGAGTAGTGGAGGACATGCGTTCTGCAGGGATTATGCAGAGCTGCTGGAAGTGAAGCCTGAAAACCAGCAGAACGGAAGCTTGGAAACTGAGCCCTGGACTGAAGCGGGTAATTTACCTTATTTGAAATAAAAACAGCTTAAGTTGAAGCCAGCCGGAAATTCAGCTGACTTGAAGCTGCAAGCAAAATTAGTATAACACTGCAGGTTGAAACATGGGGGAAGCAGAGTGAGGGATTGAGCCTTGATGGCTGGCAGCAGAAGCTGCTGCTGCTTCTGCAGTCCTATTCAAAATTATTCCTTAGAGCTAAAATCATTGCAAGACCAAGCTAGAAGACCATAATAGTGCCTGCTGGCCTTAACTGCAACAAGCAAAAAAAAAGACGACTGCAGCAGAATCATCATTAAAAGGAATAAGATTATGACTAGCCTCCCAGATTGGTAGGTCATGGTAAATACAAATGACAGACCGAAACATCTTGGCCAGGATTCTGTCAATGTAAATCAATGTAGATATGCCACTGATTTCTACAATGAAGCTGAGCCAGTTCATTCCATTAAGAATCCAGATCTTGAATGCAAGCATGTATAGCCTGTGTCTGCAAAGTGCACTGTGCTGGGTGGGGGCTGGTGGAGTAGAGGGACACAGTTCACCATATCATGTTGAAAGACCCACGATAGCTCTCATGACTTAGCTTCAGTATCAGAAGCCATCTAATCATAGTGGTGGCCAGACAGACTAAATCAGCCATGTGAGCTAATGTATCCTGCTACTGCTGTTAGACTAATTCCAGTCCCCAAGCTAATTCTTGTAGAGCTAGCTTGTAGAGTTAGCCTGTATAATTCAACACTACATTGCATTGGCAAACCCTTAAGGAGCATGGCTGAGTATGTGTGCAAGCAAGAGAGCAGTTAAGTGATGCAGTACTCACAGGCTTGTGTATATTTGGGAATTTTATTTGCCCATGTACTGATGACAAAAGATCCAGTTCTTTTCCTAATGTTCACAAACCAGCTTCTGTGTCAGTAAGTGGCTTAATTTGAAAGATGTAGTGATTAATGTGACCAGCTAGAATAGGGAACAAAGGATTCTGCTTCTTAGTATTTCCCCTGCACTTACACTAGCAGCAATAAATAAAATAATAATAAATAAAATAAATGTTTGAAACAACAGAATGCAATTTAGTGTCACTGCATGCAGAATAAGATAATGTTGTGTCTGAACAGCATTGTGTTCTTAATACAAGGTAATCTTTTTCCAAGGCCTGAAGTGGATTTCCTGGACTACAAATACCACAGGAGAATTACAGAAATGATCCCTTAAAAAGGATTCGGAATGTGCATTTTCATACAGACCATGCAGAGTAATCACAGTGTCATTAGTGTGCCATCTATCACCATTTTATTGAGTTAATCTGAGTTTTGATACAATATCCCAGTGTCTTAGGATTTCTGTTGCATTTACAGAAGCAAGTGACTGGGTGAAATGCATGATCAGCAAGTTCACCAGTGTTTGCAGTGAAGCATAAACACGAATGAGCCTAGACATGCTTGGAAGTCTAAGCAAGTACTAATAAAACTTGTTCAGTGTTTTGAAGGTGTTTGGAGCAGTAAGATCATAGAAGTCATCTCCAACCCGAAGAATAAGCACACATCCATCCTGAGTCAGCTGAAGAGAGCAGTGACAGCAAACACACATTTTCTAAAGGAGGCATTTCTATGTGATTATCTTCTGCCTTTAAAAAACAGGCCATAGCTGAAATTTTGAAACGCATCATCTTCTATATATTATGGATTCCACACACATAAAAAGAGAGAAAAATACACAGTGGGCTTTTTTTAAAATCTGTTTTTCCAGAAAGAAATGCTGTTGCAGACATAAAAGTTTTTCCAGGCTTGCCCTCGGCACTCCTTGAAATACACTGTGTGGACAATACGCAATCAAACCTCTGGCTGTCTCTAGGAGATATTCATCCTGTCTCTCCTTGGCAAGCTGGGTTTCCTGTCCAGCCCCACTGGATTTATTGCCTCATTGTGGTAGAAAAAAAATGAAGTCTAGTGGCAGACCATATATGGGTATGGAACAACCAAGATGATCTAGAAGGAAAAAAAAAAGTAAAGTGGTTATAATTACAAGTCAATTAAATATCAATCATTACAGGGATAAGAGGAAAGGAGCAGCCTGCAGAAAGCTGCGAGAAATACAGGTGTTCTCTGACTTTCTCCCTCCACCCTGTGGATTAGCAGGGATGAGGAGCAGTGCCTGCACTGGCACTGTGAACGATCTTCACATCTGCTGGGTGGGATTTCCAGCCATTGACGAGCACAAGGTAGATTAATGATGCAACAGCACTGTTAAAGAAAGCAGTGACAGGAGGCTGAGATCTTTTGGCCGGGTTGGTTTGTGCTTCCATTACTGCCTAGTAACACATAACTCTTTATGAGGGCATAAAATTGCTCTTTACTAATGTTTTTCTCATTCAAAGGTCAGCAAAGCCTCAGTGAAAGTTAAAGAGGAGGAGTACACGGCTCTAATGGGACTGCTGGAAGCAGCCAGCTGCCTTCGGAGAAGAGTGACTTAATCTGAAATCTCATGAGGAGCAACCTCTGCCTGGTCCTCCTGCCACACCGCGGTCATCCACCACCACAGGTCATGAGCACTTGTGGCAGGCAAGATAGCAACTGGGGGCTGCTTTTGCCATGCTGCAGATTTGCCCAGTTCATGCAAGGCTGGTTAAAAACCACGGACTCTTCTTTATTCAGACCAGAGTACAGGCCAAAAAATGACAGGCCAGAGTCAAACCAAAGCAGGCTAAGGTAACCTAGTCCCATTAGGAGTGGAAAATGGCCTCGGCTCATTCAAAAGAGCCACAAAACCAAAGAGCGCTTTTTTCAGAGGCACCGTTCCAGTTCTGACTCAAAGGCACAGGCAGCGTAAAGCAGCGAGTCTCCACAGACAGTTCACACCAAATCAGCTGCTGGTCAGCCTGTTAAAAAAAAAAAAAACCCACTCAAATTGTCAGTCAGTCAGTGCTTCATTATTTGCTTCTTACCCATTTCTAGTGATTCTATACCAGCTCCAATAGGCAACAGTGCCATTGAGAATCTGCTGATTCAAATCCCTCCCTCCCCAGCAGAAAGCCAGTGGGAGGAAGGAAGAAAGAAACCCAACTCGACATTCTATTTTTCCCCCTTCAAATAAACCCTAAATTGCTTCTTTAATGCACTCGAGGTTTTGAACAGAGTAGGAAGCTCTGATACAGAACGGGGCTACAATTTTGTTAAAGACAAGCTCTGCAGCAAGCCTGTGAACTCCAATAAATTTGTAACTCTGTTCCCAGTCAGAAACAGAACAATAGCCTCTCCTGCCTAATTGTGGATTGCAGCTAGTGGTTTCGTGCTCAAACCCTCTTGTAATGTAGTCCTCTCCTTTTAATCATCAAAGGTGATCTCTGCCAAAGCAGCTGACAGTTGCATTTGATCAAGTGTAATTGGAACAGTCAGATCTTCCAGGATCCTTGTAGTTACCCATTTTCCATGTGTAATTCCAGTCTATTTCATACAAGTTTAATATGACAACTGTATTACAAAATTAGAGAGAGGATTTGGGGTGAGATGACTCACTGTTTTTTCCTTATAAATTCTAATCTCAAAACAAAAGCCATTTTCTATTCCCAGCCCTGCTACTGACCCCCTGTATAACCTTGAACAACCTTTGATGTCTAGATGTCTTCTTCCACTTTGCCTGTCATTGCTATTTAGACTGAGCTGAGCAGGGCAGAGACTGCCCGGTTTGGGGTCCCTGTGCAACGGCCAGCACAGAGGAGTGTGCACTTAAAAGTTGGTGACACCTGAACATTGACAGCACTGATATATTAGTATCTATGTAAGTAGTTATATTTATCGCTATATGGATGTATCTTTATAAATACTCATGCAAATATGCTCCATAGTCATTTCAAGTTTGAGAATGAGTAATTTAGGGGTGAGGAATCCCAGTTTTAAAACCAAGAAGGAAGACCCATCCTCCATTTTTCAATACAACTGTACTTCAAATATATTTGCCCGGAGAACTTCTTTTGGACTTTGCCCTGCAGTTTTCACAGTTCAGTTTACACTGGCCTTGGCAAAGCAAAGCAAAATGTCTGTGGTGTGTGCCAGCTGCTGTCTAGATGCACCAGGGATGCTCAGAGGTGTCCACTGCCTGAATGTGGAGCACATCCACTATGCAGAGTCCGTTCTTTATTTTATTACATCACAGGTTGGGAGAAGCATCAAATCGCTCGCACTTGTGTCAGATAACAGCATTTGGGAAGGTGGTTGGTGGTGGGGAGGGGAGGGCGGAAGACAGTCAAAATGAAAATGGTTTGCTTAATTAATTGCAAGCACTGCTTGAAGGACCAGCACGTATATTTAATCAGTTGCCTAGTAACAAACGGTGTATGATGTGAATGCTATCAGCCCGCGGCGTGAGCAAAGGATGGTCCCTTTCTGTTTTTATCAGCCGCCAGCATGCATACCCTGGGCGTTGCACGCCCTTGTGCTCAGAATGGCTGCTCTGCCACCGCACAAAAGCTGTGCAGTGGCAAGGAGTCTCCTCCATTTCGGCTCTGCCATTTCTGCTCCTCCTCCAGACATCTCAGAGGGAAGACTGTCTCTTCTTACAGGGAGTGACCTTTTCAATGGTGAATCAAATGACAAGAAAAATTATCCAGATCTCCCCTCCGCTCCACCCACCTTTTTTTTCTGTATGAAGTTATCTACACACTGGGAATAGAGCACAGGCATTGCTGCTGCTCACGTTCTGTTACTGACACCAGTGTCACCATTAATGGTATATATCTTCCATAAAAATCTGTGCAGAGAAAACCAGAAAATTATTGGCATTGGGGCAGAGGCAGAATTAATAAGAAAGTGGGTTTGTGGTTGTTTTTTTTCTTTTCAGTGACCTTAAAGAAGGAAGGGCAATGGATGGATAGATACTAGATTGCAGCACATAAAACCAGCCCAAGACAAACTGTACAGTTCTGTTTCCTGTAGGTGAAAAAATAACTCATGACCTGACAGGCAACTGAACATTGAGTACTCCTTTGGTGCTACTTTTAGGAGGGAATTTGACAACAAGAATTTGCTTGTAGTTTTCCACCATCCATACGCCATTATGTTAGCTGGGCCTGATAATGCAAGGACACAAAAAATGCTCACGCCGCCTATCTCTGTGAAAGAGAAGTAAAAAGGGAACATCCATAAAATAAAAGCTCCCATTTATGTTTTAACATGCCATGACAATGTTTGTGTGTCCTTATCAGGGCTTCCTCTCCTCCCTCCCCCCTCTCCATTTGTAAATCCCACTGGATAAAAGACTACATCTTCCATAAAGAATTCCCACCAGAAATCTTTATAAATCCTCCATCAGTGAAATACTCTGCTGTCATGCTGAGCAGAAGCTAATCTAATTAAGACGGGATCTGCTAAATTTAATAGCCTGCTATGAATTTTTACGGACATCTGGTAACTGGAAGGTTGGAACGACTCTGACACATCAAATACACATTGTCCAAATGACCAGTATCAGGCTGATTATTTTCCCTTTTTCGGTCACTTGTAGCTGATGTAGGATGCAATCACGCCCTCAGGATACACCCATGTGACTCCATCTCAAATTATAGGGGGTTATGGTGCGTACATGTTGGAAAGCAGAACTGGGCCCCTGACGCTTCCTCTAATGTTTTTTCCCGATTAACGAAGGGTCAGGATATACATGCATTATATTTCATTGTTTACAAATACTGGGAATGGTATAGCAGGAGCTGGAGCATCTAATAGCACATTTTTCTTTGATATCTGCAAGTTATGAACCCAAACTTGACCAGCAGCTTTCCTCAGTCAAAGCTCTACATCATGTCCGCTGGCTAAGAACAATTTCCTGGTGGGAACCAGAGGAGCTCCACCATTTTAATAATCTTTCCCCAGTCCACCAGTGAGCCCTTAGCAGGGGAAGGCAGAGGATGGAAAGTAGGGTGGGGGTTTTTATCCCTTAAGCTTCTAGCATGAAAAACAATTGAAACCCTCTAGTGGTCCCCAAGAAATGGTGAACCAAGCTGTTACAAGGCTGGTCCCATCCCATGAGCTGTTATTTTGAGAAGAGAGCACATTTACAGAAGTGCACGTCATTCTCCCCGTCTTCATGAACCACAGTCTGAGAATGCCACATTAATGATCTCCTGGTAATTTTGTGGCTTACTGACTGAACAACAAGAAAGTGCACGAACATGATTTCCACCAAGCAGATTCCACTGATGTTCAGCTCTTCCAGGCATCACTCTGAGCTGCTTATAATAAAACCATAAATACAGAGTCACATTCATAGTTTACACTCATAGTTATGTAATTTTCAGACAGGGCAGACAGCACACAAGGCACAATGCCAAACCTTTCAGAGTAGAGAATTTACACTTTAAAACATGTATTTTCTTATTTGCTGTCTTGGTAAAGAAACCATTTTTCTCAACCTTCTCTCCCCACACCCATAATAAAGGACTCAAGTAAATTCAGCCACACAGTGGGAGTTATGTCAACCTGATGTGATGAGTTGGCACTTGAAAATTTAATCTCTTTACCATCCGCCAGCATTAAATCTGTGTAGTGTGACTTTTAAGCACATGCCGAAGAGCAGGAAAGTTACAGTGCTGGCTTACAGATTACTTAGGCACTGGCTTCAAGAAATGGGAACAAGCACATCTGGGGCCAAGTGGAGAAAACTGGGCTCTGTATAAATAAAAAAGCCTCACTGAAGTAATGTAAATGTTGGTATAGTTAAGTTGGAACATCTGTAGTGAGAAGAGATGGGAAATCCAGGTGAAAGGATTGGGTTCGCAACTGGTACATGCATAACCCTGTGCACAGGACAGTCTGTGTGATGGTCAGTGCAAATCAACGTCGTACCAGTAGTTCTGTGTTGACTTACTCCAGGTAGAGATTCTGCAGCCAGCTTCCTGCCTCCCCAAACAGGAAGGTGGGCACTGCTGCTCTCTCTGAGGAAAAGGGCAGGTCTCCCTCCCCACAGATTACCAAACTGGCCACCTTCGTTCAGCTGTTCCTAGGCACTCATTGCCTGGCATTATAAAAGCTGGGGGACAGTCCAAAATTTGCAAGCCAGTCTCCAGCCTCCCTTCCTCCCATTGCCCCACACTGCCCACTTCCGAACATGGACCTCTGCACTCACAGAGAAATGACTTTACCCCACGGTTAGGTCGTTTCATAAGTTCTTGGCAAGACACAGTCTTGACCTGCTATGGATTAACTATCTGAATGAACAGAAAGAAGTACAGTCTGCAGAAAGATGTCTATGACTTCTTTAGAGAGTGACACTGAATCAGTTGTGTGGACAAGGCTAATGTTAATTATTCTTTCCAGGGAAAATGTGAAATTAACTTATAGTGGTGTAATATGATTCCAGAAATGAGGTGTACATCTTGCTTGTAATGGCTTTTCATTATCAATATCCAAGTTTGCTGTTACTTTCCAATCAGAAAGAAATGAGAATGTACAAAGCGCAGCAAAGGTACACAAATGTTGTTCATGGTAAACAAAATGGAATTTTAAGTAACATGATCAAAGCATTAGCTAAAAAGTATGTGTACTTAAAATTTGAGCTAATTTATACATATTCTAAAAGCATCTTAAAAGGACCTGAAAATCACATAATATGAGAAGTAAAAAAGTTATGTCCATGGCATATAGTTTATTCCACATCTTAAAATTTACAATAGATGATGGTTATCTCTTTTGCCTATAATAGATCATACAGTAGGAGGGTTTTTTGCTTTTTAAAAAAGTTAAATTTGACTTAGAATTTACAGACATTCTCAGAAGATCTTGTGTGTGCCTTTAACAGCAAAACAAAGAGGGAGTCAGAGAGGGAAGGAAGGAAGAAAGGGAGGGAGGGAGGAAGGCAGGAAGGAAAAATTGGGAAAACTTGTAAGAATATCTAGACAATTTAGGGACAAGTTCCCACTTATGTTTCATGAAGGTGCAGTGGAAATTGGAATTTTAAGTCTGTAGGTACCTTTACTTCTTTAGACCCTTCACTCAGTCTTTTAAGGATCCAACCTGCTGCTTCACGGTCGCCTAATTTAAAAGATATGCATATTTCTGAAAGCAGACATACCATTATGCTGAGGCAATGACACCATTCTTCACAGGTGCTTCTCAGAATGACAAGATCTGAAAATGATGGCTAGTGGAGAGCAGAACCGAACACCCACATGCCCAGTGAGTACCATAGCCACCAATGACTGCCTGTTTCTGCTTCTCTGAAAATCAGGCAGGAAGACAGTCTGGTTTTTCATGAAGCAGCTTTCAAGAGAGAAGTTCCTGGAAGTAAGACACAAAAAAGGGAACATGTCACCTGGCTTGCTTAGGAGCCCACTGCTTGTCAGGCACACCATCTTATGTATCAAAGTGTTGCCTATGTCATTTCTGGTTTGCTTCTAGCTAGCTCAGGTGGTTCTCAGGTAATTGTTTTTTGAAGATTTTTCTCTATAGGTATCATAGTTTCTGCAGCCAGTTTATGGAGACACTAGGGATCCAGCAGGATATGATGCCCTAGTGAAGCACATGGAAGCTGTTGTCATGGCGGTGTCACAGTGCTCTTGGATTTCAAACCCCTCATACAACTTTACCTATTTGTCAATTTTGTAAGAACATTGAATTGCTTAGTAGTTATACACTTCAAAGCTCTTCTGCTCAGGGGGCAAGTAAAAGCTACCCAGGAGCTATGCCCCACAGCAACAATCAGCCAAGATCTTCATGCCTAGCTCTCCCCAGCACAAGAGCTCCATCCATTCTGGAAAAGCTCAGGATCTCCTATGCTAAACATATACACAATAATTACATGTGCACTCCACTCTAAACCTCCAAATGCAAAACAAGGTTGTGCTCTGGTCTTCAATGGTAAAGATCTATTGGCCACAAAAATGCAAACTAACAAGCATTGCTAATTTAATCACGCAGTGGCCAACTGCTTTAACAGGTGTGACTAGAAACTGTAGCAGATACTCTAGCAGATAGGAAGTTTTACTTGTAAAACATCCAAGTCAAATGCAAGAGAGAATCTATAGATGCAATGCCTTCAAAAATTTTATCTGGGTGGACTAAAATGTTAAATAGCTCTTTCCACTGAGGGCGAGTAAAACAATCCCCCAAAATATACTCTCTTGACGAGCTACTAAAACCCAGAATAAATTTGTTTGACATTAAATTTTGTTTGCGTGTTTGTGCAAACCCAGACCAGCAAGTAAGAGATAGCAAGTAGGAAGTTTCTGAGTGCGCTTACATCTGGATGGGCTGAGTAAAAAATTTTGCAGCACTTCATGTCCAGATTAGTACTGGAGATGTTAATTTACAGAGTGCATAAATCCCTTAAGTTAGAAGCAAGCGTAGTACCAGGAATCCTTATGGAAGCCTGGACAGGCCACAGATGATAGCTGTTACTCCAGAGTATGCTTGTGCCTGCACATCCAGGATATCAGATCTGATGCTGTAAAAATAACAATGCAGTGATTTTCTCTAGCCTGTTACCTGGCAGCTTACATAGGCATTTATCTTGACACCACCCAAACAGGACAGTGCTGTCCAGTGAAGAGCTCGACAAGGTTGCTCCTTCCACCCCACCAGTGGTTTAGAAAAGCAAAGTAGAAGGGTAAAAACTGTGTGTGGAAGCCACAGGTTCTGCTAACAGCATGGGAGACTTCTCTCACCCCAGGGTGTAGTAGCTCATGTCACCACCTTCGTGTCTCCCCATACTCCAGCACAAAATGGTTTGTCAAAACTGTCCCTGCCCTCCCCATCCTGCCTTACAGCACATTCAAGTCTGCAAGGGCGAAACCTGCCTAGCTTCACACTGCACATGAAAGCTTATCTACCCACACTCTTATTTGTTGTCTCCAGACCTATTTGTGGGCATATGTACCTCAGGGAGCCCCTAATAAGTGAGCACAGTCCCATGAGCAGTTTCATGGGAGAGCTGAGCAGCCTGGCTGGAAAGCACCACTGACACAGCTGCCTTGCTCCTGGGAGTAGCTCACACAGCTCTGCCCTGGGCTGGGTAAGCATGCCCTCAGCAGCTTGCAGTGGGACTTAGGCCCTAAATCAATGAGCTATTTTCTTAGCATTACCAACAGATTCTCCTCAGAAACCTGTATTCTGTTGACTCTTCTCTGGGACATTTCTATCACAAAAGGAGTGCTTTCTCACAGCAGTTCACTAACATGTACAGCAAGGTATAATACACATCAAGAGGCATTGTAAAGAAAGAGATAACTGTTAAAAATCAATATGTCCTCTTTGTCGGTTATGCTTTAACCAGAAAATCCTCCAGATCCCTGTGAGATCACAGGTCCACCAAGCAGACAGAGGAAGCCATGGATTGGCAACCCTTTCCCTCCAGCCAGCACCTCATCCTCCTATCCCAGGTGAGCGGCTGAGGGAAGATGAAAACTCAGGCAGAGCTGAAGCAAACTGAGGAAGCTTCAGGACACCAAACGCCTTTTCCTCCCTCAAAAACTCCTTTCCTCCCTCAGGTCTTTCCCTCACCTGGAGCAACACCCTAGCCCACGTGCATTGGCCACTGCCCACATTTGTTTCCCTTTCTGCTTTGTCTGTGTTTGAACTCTGCTCCATATGAGTCTAGAGACCTTCTAAGAGGCAACCTGCCCACAGCCTCTCAGACCTTTATTCTAGCCCAGGAGTTTACAAAGATGAAAGAAAATTTAAGCTGAGGTTAGTATGTTGCCTCAGTAGCCAGGAATCTTAATTTATTAGCTCAGCTAATGAAGGTAAATCTCAGCATGCACTGTTTACATTGGGTTTGCACTTGAGACCATGTGTTGGGGCAGCCTGCCCTGTCAGCCTGGTGCTGGAAAGCTCACAGGTGTCACCATGATGCCAGGGAAAGAAGCAGCCTACAGATGCTATTAGAGGAACAGTGTCACTGAGAGTCAGACCAGGACCTCTGAGCTCAGAAATAACCATGAATCCTGATAGAAAAAGTTAAATACAGACAGGCCAATGTGTAGAGCTCCAGCCAGAAATTGCACCTGCACACTGGTTAAGGCAGTGCTGTGCATTAAACACGTGCTTTCATCTCCGTAGGAGCTAGCAGATGTGTTGGCTTCAGTGTCCCCAAGTGGAATCAAAACCCTTTGAAGTACTTTTGTGTTAAAGAACAGCTGTAGTCAAGTGCAGCTTGAAGCTCAAGTTTACCCCAACCAGACAGGGCTTATATCTGGCAACATCAGCTCCAAGTGGCCCACAGTGGGGATTTAGGGTTTTGCCCTGCTTACACAGCAAGGGAGATGGTGGAGCTGGCACTGGATACGCATAGCAGGTACAGCAGCATAACTAACCCACTATAAACAATCTAGGTTTAAAAACCCACTGAAGACTAAAAGATATTGTAGATTTTGCTGCAAAAGAGTTAAGCATAGTGGCCAACTCAAGTTAAAGACTCTGGGTCTGCCTTGGCACTAGTTGGGGTTTCCCAGTATATTAGTGAGCATATATTCGTGTCCTGCACTAAACAAACAAGGGCATCACAGCAGTAAGGGCAATTCCAGCATTAGGAAGAGAAAATGAGACCAGGGTTTGTCAATACTTGTGGTCACAGTCATGAAGGGAATCTCAAGGGCAATTGCAAACAGCAAAATCCAAAGAAGAAAGAAGATCCTGCTTCCCAGTGCAAAAAGGTCAGGAAGAGCCAACCCCAGCCTAATATTGGTTGTGTCCCCTAATCTAGACAAACCTCTGAGTGTTTCCTTTCAAGTCATCCTCTTTACTCCCTCAGGACTCAAGGTTTGGTTTCATAGCTGCTATATATCAGATATAAAATGCAAATGCATGGGAAGGCACAACAAAGTCTGAAACTGGCTCAGAAGGAGGCTAGAAAAATGGAGAACTCCTTGTCTCTGATGAAAGGGGAGAAATCAGTAATGCTGAATGTAGGCTTAGTAGATAAACACTGTATTAAATAAGCGTATCCATTCTTAGCCCCTAAGCTAGCAGAGCACAGAAACACATGGAAAATCAGAAATGTTTGAGTAGTCCTGTTTATTTCAATGGAATTACTCCCAGGCTTAAAGTTATGCACATGTTTAAATGCCCTGTCATACTCCAGTCTCAAAAAGCAGTCACTTTTTCATATCCTGTGAGTTGTCTATAATTTTAGCATTCGAGGAGAAAGTAACTCCTGTTCCAGGAGTAAGTGCTGTTTTTGTGATTATTGCAAATAAGAAACTAAATAGTATTACAAGGGAAAAGATGGGTGACCCATTCCATGAAATAATTGTGATGAGATTGTCATTCCTAAACTATGCTGTCTTCATTCTTTGAGTTTGCTTTTCTTGATTAACATAAATACTCCTTTCTACTCACAGGGTAAAAAAAAATAGTTGCACCCTGAATAATTTTGTTTGCATTTCATTTAAATAATTCTACCAATAACTAACAGCTAAACCCCCAAAGCAGTTCTTCCAAGGCCCTAAGAAATGAGATCCATGTTCTTGCCTCAAAGCCAGTTTAGGTTATGGCGCTCTGGAAGTGCTGTCTGTGGTTTTGACTGGGCACAACAGTTCTTATTCAAAGCCTTGTCAGCCCTTGTATATCTAATCATTCGTTGATCCACACCAAAGCAATGGAGCATGGGTAGGTAAAGCTCTTCCTGCGTATGGTGTGCAGGAGTTATCCTTGCTTCACTGGCATGCCTGGTGGAGATATAACAAAATAATGAATACTTCAAACTGGTTGAGATCTTGTGACAGAAAATGCACAAGATTGGTTGTAATCACTCAGACTTTTTAATATTTATTTACAAAGCCTTTATAATCTGGTGTGATGCAATCAAAAAGCTGACAAGTTTTAGTATCAGTTTACTATAGGCTGAATAGAAGATTTGAAAATCAGCACAAGAAAATTGGAAGTTTATAATGGGCTGCTGCAAGCTAAAGCAGTTGATAGGAAGAGTTCCCTAGCCAATGTGCTTGAAAACTCCATGACATACTGAGCACAAAGAACCAAACCTCTTTTCCTCTTTGGAGGTTGCTCTCCAGGATTTACCCTGACAATTGCTGAACAGACTGCATGAAAGAGATGTCTTGTCTTGTTCTGCTGGTTATCATTCTTGCTTTTTTTTTTCCCCCTCAGAACGATTTCAGCAAAGACCATAAGTTTGTGACAGAGTGAATTTGTGATCTTATCCAATCATCTGGGCTGTTTGCAAAACTTCAGTAGGTGGCAGCGTTTTGTTGATAAATGTTTTGTTATCCTAGTGATCTCATTTAGTGCAACTGTTGCAATATTAATAAACTGAACTTATGATTGCATTTGCCAGGACTGAAAATATTGCCATCCTATCTGGCATTGCTCTTATCTGAACTGACAACAACATCCATTGTATTTATAGAAGAGGAAAGTCTCCGTGTTTGTATGTGTTAGGGGCAGAGGAGAAAGGGAAAACAAGGGGAGAAGAAAAGGCAGACACAGATTAAAACATTGATGTTGTTGGCCGCCTGATTTGTGATTGTCATAGATGAGCTTTCTAGCAATTCTGTTAAATTGTCACTGCTGCAAAATATATGGCTCAAAAGAAGGGTTAGTAGGTTATTCCCTCACCTCTAGTTCACCAGTCCATATCAAGCCAATGTTGACAGCATCTGAAAGTTGTTCCTACTTGGTAACAGTTTGGTGATCTACATTCAATTCCTACTGAATAGATGAGCATGTCAGGGAAAAATCCCATCACAACTGCTATTTTAGAAGCCCAAATTATAAAAGACTTCAAGACTCAACCCAAGAAAGAGTCTGGTAAGTGCTGCTTTACTGTCCCATCAGGAAAAAAAATCATTGAACTTAATTCATTAATACAGCCCCTGTGTGTGTGTATATATATATATATGTATTCACACACACGCATATGGTTACTGGGACTTAATAGAAATAGATAGTTATTTTTATAGTTAGCTTTCTATGTAACATACCTCCAGTTTTGCCTCTTAGGAAAATAACTTCCTTCTTAGTCCAAAGTCCAATGCACTATTCTAAACATAAAGAACAACTTGTACAGAAGAGGACTATCCTCACAGTCGCCCACCTAACATACAGTTACTTGAGATTAAAAAAGGAGAGTTAAACTCTGACTTGGTTGCACTCCCAGAAAAGAAGATCAAAGTCATTGGTTTTATTACAGGCCCTTCAGATTAAAACTGACTTAAATACACCAGGCTTTGGGCTAAATCCCACTACCATTAAGATCTATCACGAAAGTGCCATTGACTTAAACTGAAATTGGATCGGGCCTCGAAAGAACACATTTGGACTAATATAAATCCTCTTGAAATGAGATATGATAAATAGAGCAAAGGTGCCGAAAGAGGCCTTATGACCACGCTTGCATATATGGACATAATTTTTATTATTCAGGAAATTCCCTAAGATTGAGCAATCAAGAAGGGAAAGACAGAATCAATGTTGCCAAATATCAAGGTGATTTAGACCTTGCAGAGGAAATTGCATAAAGATTAAAAGGTCTTTCAGCTTTATGAATGAAAGAGAATTGGAAAGAAGAAAGAGACAGCTATGCTGTGATAATGGCATTGAGATCAAACATCATTTAGGTATGGCTCAAAGCCTACATAAATTCCTGCTCTCAACTTCCAATACAGATTCCAGAGTTGATCCTAGGGGCAAAAGTACAAATGGCAATGTGGGACTAAGATGTCAGAATAAAGTTACAAATACAAGGTAGAAGTGAAACTCTGGTGGCATTAACAGCTAATGTTTGTGATGGCTTTGCTTCCCACCATTAATGCATGGGCAGAGTCCAAGAAGTCCTTACTCATACCAGACCATAGTCATCAGACCTATTCCACAGCTGGCACTCAAAAAGTTATCAAGGTTTTAAATGCTTCTGTCAGCTCTGGAGTGATAGTGAATGACAGTATCTCTGTTTATAAAGGGAAAATATAACCTGGACAACTGAAAGGACTGCAAGGAGGTTGACAGTCATGTTCAATAGCTGCTAAAGAGACTTGACTGAAATCAAACACACAGTAATTCTTCCCACTGTGAGGGAAGGGGAATGGCAGACAACCATTGGAACTGGGATGCCCAGGTGAAAAGGTGAAAATGTTTAGAACCAAATTATTGGACCTTGATGTTGCTGAAACCAAAGATGATCTAGAGGCTTTCAAAGCAGTTAGAATTTCATCTCAAGTGTTTCCCTGCAAGATGTTGAATTCGTTACTTCAAATAGACACACGATAAAGGATGCCAGTATGAACTCCTGTGTTTATACTAATCCAGATTAAGCCTAAGAAGAGCAGAGATTTCGTAGAATCATAGAATCATTTTCGTTGGAAAAGACCTTTAAGATTTTTGAGTCCAACTGTTAACACAGCACTGCCAAGTCACCACTAAATCACGTCTCTCAGCACCACATCTAATGTCTTTTAAATACCTCCAGGATGGTGACTCAATCATTTCTCCAGGCAGTCTGTTTCAATGCTTTACAACTCTTTCCGTAAAGAAACTTTTCCTAATATCAAACCTAAATCTCTTCTGGCACAACTTAAGGCCATTTCCTCTTGTCCTGTCACTTGTTACTTGGAGAAGAGACTGACCCCTACCTTGCTACAACCTCCGTTCAGGTAGTTATAGAGAGCGATAAGGTCTCCTCTGAACCTCCTTTTCTCCAGGCTAAACAACTCCAGTTCCCTTAGCCACTCCTCAAAGAACTTGTTCTCTAGACCTTTCACCAGCTTTGTTGCCTTTCTTTGGACATGCTCCAGCACCTCAATGTCCTTCTTGAAGTGAGAGGTCCACAGCTGAACACAGTGGCCTCACCAGTGCTGCATACAGAGCAACAATCACTTCCCTAGTCCTACTGGTCACACTATTTCTAATAAAAGCCAGGATGCCATTGGCCTTCCTGGCCACCTGGGCACACTGCTGGCTCATGTTCAGCTGGCTGTCAACCAACACCCCCAGGTCCTTTTCCGCGAGGCAGCTTTCCACCCACTCTTCCCCAAGCCTGTAGGTTGCAGAGGGTTGTTGTGACCCAAGTGCAGGACCCAGCACTTGGTCTTGTTGAACCTTATACAATTGACCTCAGCCCATTGATCTAGCCTGTCCAGATCCCTCTGTAGAGCCTCCCTACCCTCAAGCAGATCAACACTCCCACCAAACTTGGTGTTGTCTGCAAACTTACTGAGGGTGCACTCGATCCCCTTGTCCAGATTGTTGATAAAAGTATTAAAGAGAACAGGCCCCAGTACTGAAGCCCTGGGGGACACTGGTTGTAACTGGCCACCAACTGGATTGAACTCCTTTCACCGATCTTTAGGTCCAACTATCCAATCAGGTTTTTATCCAGTGAAGCATACAGCCATCCAAGCCATGAGCAGCCAGTTTCTCCAGGAAAATGGTGTCAAAGGCTTCACTAAAGTCTAGGTAGACAACATCCACAGCCTTTCCCTCATCCACCAAGTGAGTCACCTTGTCATAGAAGATCAGGTTAGTCAAGCAGGACCTGCCTTTCATAAACCGATGCTGACTGGGCCTGATCACTTGGTTGTCCTGTATATGCTGCATGATGGCATTCAAGATGATCTGCTCCATAACCATTTCCAAGAGACATCTGACATTACCTAATCAAAGGAGGGTTGGAACTATGCCTGATATGTAGGTACAATCTTTTAGAGCCACCCCATATCCTGTCTCAGAGAGCTGTGGTGGTGCCAACCTCCATCAGCCACTCTCTACCCTTCTCAGTACCTATCTCTGTGATTTCACTTATGTTCCCTGTTACAATCACAAAGCTGCATTCTTCTCTGTCTTCAAATACGACCTTAGAAATGCTTCCCTTCAAAGGAAGCTTGGCAGCCCTTTGGCACTGTCACATGAAGACTCCTGCCCATCGTCACTAGAGGTGGGAGTGAAGGAAAGGCAATACTCACATTGCTTAATTTTAAGCATCTAAATTTAAGCCACCATGTTAGCAAACTATTTTCTCTGTTTAATCCATAGAGAGAGGATCTTTTGAGGGATGATTAGGAGGGCTCAGAACTGCCCCGCATAGGAGCCTGACTGCAAAATCTGTCAATGCAGCTGTACATTGGCACGTAAGTTAGTTCTTTAAAGTTAAACCCAATAAACATTCCCCCATTAACTCCTTGCATCCCGCATCTGTCAGTAGTACTTTTACTTCAAGGACAAGCTCTTTGGGACAAGCACCAACTTTTTGGCCTGTATTTGTTTCGCATCTATCCCTATTGGGTTGTTTAGTCTGGAGAAAAGAAGGTTCAGGGGAGACCTTGTCACTTTCTACAACTACCTGAAAGGAGGTTTTCATGAGGTGGGTGTAAGTCTCTTTTCCAAGTAACCAGCAATAGGACAAGAGGAAAGAGCCTCAAGTAGTGCCAGGGGACATTTAGATTGGACATCAGGGAAAAACAGGCTGCCCAGGGAAGTGATGGAGTCATCATTCCTGGGGGTATTTAAAAGACACGTAGATGTGGTGCTGAGGGACATGATATAGTGGTGGACTTGGCAGTGTTATGTTTATGGTTGGACTCAAAAGTCTTATCTAACCTAAATGATTCAATTATTCTATTGGGTGCTAGACCAATTACAAGAGGTAAGGTGGTATGTGCCTGCTTTCAACCTACCTCACTCACACCTAGCCCCGAGACTGCACCCTCTTACCAGGCACAGGAAGATGGAAGCTCACTGCCAGCAGTAACTGAGTTGTTCTGTTACCCTGACTGCTCCTGAAACTCAACATTGTGGTTCCATAAATGATAATAAACAACAGTAAGCTAGGACAGAAGTGGGACTCTTCTAACTGCTGGCACAACGGTTTTGTGACTAGGATAACAAGCTTCAGCTTGTTGGGGGGCCCTTGGTCTATGAGAAGAGATGGTGTAACTGTAGCTTTAAGTGTAAAGGAACACATACGGGATCAAAACTATAATCTGAGATAAGAAAGGACTTTGTAACTGCTGAGCCAGAATTAATGATGAAATGCAAAGAAGCTGTGGACACCTCAGCACAGATTTGAGAAAGCTAAAAGATACAGAAGTTAAACTCAAATCAAAGTAATTGAAAGATATGATGTAAGGATACATTCTGTTCAAAGGAATATAAAACCAGAGATTCCTAAAGACATTAAGCAGCCCAGTGATGGAAAAGAAGCAATCATGTTAATAATGATGGAATATGCAATAGCAGGTTTGGATTTCCAATCTGCAAGGCACTTAAGTCTGTGATTATTTCCATTGAAATCAATGGAAATGTTTTTGTTCAAGTGCCTTGTTTCTATTAAAATGTCTCATCTTCATGATATAAGGATGAAGGTGATCAGATGAAGCTGAGGTAGAGAAGGTAGATTGTTAACCAGCCTAGTTCAACAGATCGTTGTTGCACAGACAAATTACAGGTGCTGTGAAAAGGGATTTCTTCTTCATGGAGGCATTTGGATAGCCATTGGTATTTATATGCCTCCATTAGTTGGAAGGGCATCAGCATCAGCATCAGCACTTTAAGACTGAAATACTTTCCATCTGCAACAAGTTGATTACTTCTGTAAATGGATACAGAAGTTAGAGCGCACATAAGCTTTTGAGAACACACCACTTAAATGGGAAAATTTTGCCCTGAGTGAGGAAGTACACAGTATCCATAGATGGCCTCTAAAAACGTGTCAGCCAGGTCAGACTTTTTCAAGATTGAGGAATTTGCACCACTTGCTATGCTTTGGAGTAAAAATAAGGTACTCACAGCTTGCTCTGATTCAGTGCTTTTGCTAACCACAGCTTTAATCACAGCTGTATGAAAGGACTAGTGCTTACTATACCACATGGCTGCGGGAGTCTGAGCAGAGGCCAGTGCATTGGTCAGCTGCCTTTCCTATGATCATCCTGAGAGCCTTGGAGATTTCCCCCTGTCTTGCTTGCACAAGGTGGAAAAGGTTGCCTCTATTTTATTTCACCTGCACCTGTAACAGTGAGCAGAGCCTAAGACAGGTGAAGCTGGGGCAGTGCCTAGCTACGTTGTTCAGTGTACAAAAGCAGACACTTGGAAGAAACCAGCACACACTTCTAAAATAGAGGGCTAGACCTCAGCTACTGTGGCATAAAATCAGATTAGCTCCACAGAAGCTGGAGTTATCACCATCTCGCAGCGGAGATGCAGTTGAGTCTGGCCCGCAATGCTCTAAGATCACAAGCTAAGTTCTGTCTCTGTATCAGTGTGTGAATACCAAAATGATTTTACGAAGCTTCAAAATAACAGAAGAGCAATGAGTGCTCGGAAGATAAGCAGAAAAATAAGAGTTTGCCACTTAGTCTTCATTTTGAAATGTCTAATACAAGTCATGAAGGACCAGGCTAAAACTCACACACATGTTAAGTATGCAATGCCCTAAAGTGTGTGTCAACAATACATAAGTGCTTACTGACTAATCTCTTGAAAAGGAATGGAGGTTGAGGAAAGCTGTGTAGCTCGAGAGAGAAATGCAAATGCAGATCGACCCTGTAATGAAAAACCTTCTTATTAAACTGTGTTTTATCTTGGAGCAGTCCTTCTTTTCGGAACACATCTGAGCAGAGATAAAGGCATCTTACCATACTCATTAAACTGTGCATGGTTTGATGCAATCAGACTCAGATCATTTGCATATGGATCAGTTTAATCTAGCTCTTCCTGTCTTGCACCTATTGTTAATCATGCCCAGACTCCCTCCCCCCTTCCTAATACTCATTCCCCCTCCTCCTCCATTCCCTTTGATTCAAGTAGATAAATGAATAGGCATAAGGACATAAACATCTTTCTAAATGATCATCTGCCTTGTATGCTCAGAATGTCCCACGTTTCGCTGATTATGTCCTGGTTGGCATCCTATATGTTCTTGATGGTCTCTGTCTTTGCTGATTGAGGAAGACAAGGGAAGACAAGAAGAATATTGACTTAGGCTATAAACCCCATCTTAAGTTCACCTCTAGCCAGAAATTAAGTGAGATTTTTGTTCTCAACTTATTCAGCATCATTAGAAAATATCTGAGTAGCATGTTAAACTGAACAAAGCAACCCCTTTTCTTTCAGGGGTTGAGTATAATTTCTGCATTTAGCCATCGGTGGTGATAACTGCTTTTACATAATCAATCTACAGTGAAAGGATAACCTGGGTTTTTTGCACAAGTAGATATTTTTATCTCTTGGGGCAATACTGTTTGGGTCTTTTAATAGCAGTGCTAGAGCACTGCAAGACTTTCCCTTTGAATGGCTGAGTTTGTGCTACTTTTTCAGAGAATAATTACAACCACAGGTTGAATGACGTTGCTCCAGGTTTATTGTCATGAATCCCCAACCTTAGCTTTGTTTTTTACTATAGGGTTTTTGTTTCATTGTTCAGGATATTCTGTCCATCAGCATCATAATTATGGCCTTGGGGAGGTAATAGGCTTTATGATTGTGTGAGGAATGTGAGAGCAACAGATTGGACAGTTTACACAGAATGTCTGGCGTGGTGATTTTTCCACTCAAGGTTGATGCTGTGTAAATCTGCAGGGGAGATGTTCATACATCTATATTAGAAAAAGGGCCTTTATTTTAAGTTGTTGTTTTGTATGCTCACCATATCTTTTATATAAAGCCAGCTTTTCACATGACCAAACTAAACAGGTCATGTTTGACTCTCTTTCTGCAACTAGAATAATATGTCCTCTGAAAAATGAAGGTCAGGCTCCCAGGCGGATCTGCCTTTCAGCAGCTTGGTTTTTTCTTTGGCGTAAAGACAGTGACATAAGTGTGGTTGGATCTGGCATTCATTCAACCACCATCTCACAAAGTGAGCCTGATCTTTCTTTTGTAGTAATGGTGAGCTGGGCGAATTCCCCCAGCACGGAAGAGATCATGTCGTAGACAGAAAGGGAGTGTAAATAGTTCAGGTGCTGAGGGAGGGGGTGGAGGAGACCATCAAGATTCAGTGTTCTCCAGTATAACTCCCCAGGTGCTGTGTATGTATTGTGATTAAGACCACTTTGATCATAGCAATACATCCCTATGGTCCTCCCATTCTGTAGGGGAAAGCATGGACCAGTGAGATCTCAGCAAAATGGGACAGCTGTAGACAGCTAATAGAGATGAACATACGCGTCTCCTGCATTAATATTCAAATTCATTTCTGCTGATTGTATTTCAGTTTAGGACAATGCATTATTCATACTAGAAGTCCTTTTATAGTATCTTGTGAGTAAGGAAGTCAGAGCTCATGAGGTGGAGAAGATGAGCGCTCCTTGAGAAGGGGCAGTCTCTGCTGTGTCTTCACAGCATTTAGTACATTGGGCCATGAGCTTACTGAGCACCCTCAGACACTGCTGTAATTCCAGACAATATGAGAAACAAGACAATCTCTGACAGCTTTTCCAGAGGACATGGAGAACTTCATTAACTTTGCCTGCTTTTCTGGACACAGGAAGGAATGAAGAATTGATGCTAAAAATGTTAACTGAACGATTTAAACCTCTGGTGGGGAAAAAAAGATTACATAGAATTTTATTTCCTGGGAAGGACTAAGAACCAGGTCAGCAGGATTTTAGACAAATTTGATGCAGTTTTCTCTGTTAAAATTTTGTGCCTGAAACTACGAGAGCCTGACCTTTTTTTTCCCCTTGTTTGAAGCACCAGAAGGGTTCCTTTTACAGAACTTGAGGATTTCAGCTGGCTGAATCCAATGATTCACTGTCAGCAAGAACGTAAAGATGACTGTGGCTCCACTAAACCTTTTTCTGCTGCTAAGGTGGCAGTTTTAGATTCCTTGTCATGACATAAGTGAAAACAGCATTGGAAAGCCTGCACTGAAAGAGGCTGATCTAAGGTTTAGCAACCTTCAGAACTGTGTTTGCTAATTTGGAGTAATTGATTTTTCTCAATCTTCATGTTCCTTTTAATTTAATTTATCTTCAGTGCAGTTTTTTAGAGAGGAGAGGCAAGGAGAGGAAGTTTATATCCATCCTCTGACACCGTATTAATGAAGCAGTATCCCTACACTAGCCTCTGTCCCTGGAGTTAGTGGGGTGCCTGGGAGCAGTAGGATGCTGTCCCTCAGTGAGACAGGCACAGGACAGAAAAGAGGCATATAAGGTGCTGGTGAGCTTCACAGGTATTTGCTAAAAAGAGGAAGGCTAAGACTGCAGTGCCTTGAGCTTCCTTTACATTTTTGTGGGAGTATATGTATCTGCTCTTTGGTGCCCCTTTCTCTTTGAGTCTGTCCCAAGCCTGCTCTCTGATACCTGGGCCTTGTTCCTCTGCTTCCCAGACAGCTGAAGCTCTCATCCAGCTCCAATAAACAGTGCCTATTTCTTCATCCCTTTTGATGCCAGGACACTAGCAACAGGCACAGCAATGGGACTGCTCTTTGTACTCAGTTTCTGTGTCCAGAGTCACGTCAGCAGCTGGGACCAGGCAAACTACTGCTCTGAGGTCCCAGGGTACAGCCTACTTGGGGCAAGTGGCATCTCTGGGCAATTAGTGCACATATGAGCAAAGCAAGACAGCTTAAAAAACCTGCTAAATAGGACCATGCTTTTAGAACTATGTCAATAGAAAACACCTCTGGCACCCCAGGACATACACAGCTTTCCTTCAGAGAGGGGAGGACCATTTGATAAACTGCAGCCTGTGTACTGCAAACACAGACTAAAGGAGGGTAAGTGAGTGGACTTGGAGCTGGGAAAAGTAAAGCAATATTAATATCATCTCTATATCTAACAGCTGTCATCTGCACAGAAATACCAGCCATCAGCATGGAGTACTCTCAATCGTCTTTGCTTTTGTGCTCGCTAAATTAATCATTCATAGGTGCAGGGAAAGAAAAAGTGAGTCTAAATATTCAGCCTGCAACTAAATAGGAATTACATAAGAAACTGTTTTGTTATTCTTTCCTTTTGTTTTTTATTCTGGTCACATGCTCTGTGTTCTTAGAAAGTCTGAGAATTCATTCTTCCTAATGAACTTCATGATAGAACTAAAATACGGCAAGATTGGGGTTTTTTTTCTGCCAGGGAAGTACCTTAAGGGCACAGCATCACAGTAGGTTATGATATAAAGGTTTACAGGGCATATGTCTTGAAAAAGTTCATCACTTCCAACAAACTTCACAAGCCCAGTTTCTCCTCCCATTGAAAATTTAAAAGCAAATTCAAACAAAGTAATTTTTTACAGCATATGAATGTTCAGATAAAACTTTAACTTAGTACATCTACAGTATAAAGTGGCATTGAACTGAAGAAGAAGTCTTTCGATGTTATCTGCCATGTATCAGTTAACTAAGGGAGTCTGAGTCTTGTTACTGAATGGGCAGCCTTTATAATCACTATTCAATAAATCCAGATTAAATGGCTTGAAGATAATAATCATCCTTCCTAATCTTACCTTTACAGGGTTACCACTGTGCTCTGCACTTAGCATGTCACGCATAATACCCACTATTCAAGGACAGGTATCTGTTTAGCCTGTCTTAATTCTTAGGTCACCAGTGTGGTATCGCAGCCTTTCACAGAAGTGTGGCTTAATGATAACACTTTCCTTTTTTCTTCTTCTTCTTTCCATCTGCAGATGCTGGACATTGGCTTCAGTGCAGACTTTTTGGGTTTAGTATAGGAAGAATATGTCATTAGCACTGCATTTGCCATTTGCCTCTGAGGCTTGCTCTCACCTCAGCTATGTTAGGAAGTGTGTCCTGGAGATGTAGCGTTGTGACAGAGCAATGTGAGTTTCTCATAGCCAAAAGCCTCCCTGCTGGGCTGTGCTCGGCTGAGGATGGCACAGTGGAGAGAGCCCCACTGCACTGGGAGGAGAGGGGACCAGCCAGAGCAGCCTGTGGGTGAGGTGTGGTCTGTGCACAGGACTGCAGGCTGCTAAGTCCATCCTGGATCGTGAAGACTGTGTGGCTACTTCTGCGGAAATAGTAGTTTTGCCAGAGCTGGTATAAACAAATACTATCAGTTTATTTGAAAGGACATCCCAGCTAATCAACAAATTAAGAACCTAACCAAGATCTCTGATTGAACCTGAGGTCGATACCATTAAAAGAAAAAAGGTGTGGAAATGGTTTCTTTCCTCACTGAGCCTATTTCTTGAAGTAATGCAAAAAACTGTAAAGAATTTCTCTTAATGTAAAGAATTCCACTGTTTGATCCAGTACAATAACCCACTTGGTTCCTCTTACAAAGTGGACTTGCAAAGCTTTACGATCCTGGTCATCCTAAGAGATACCTACTGGCTCTGGTTTAGACTCATATTCATGAAAAGCAGATACAGTTTTGGATATCTTGCACTTCCTTGTCAGAAATACTTAGTGGAAGACATTCTCTACAACATTTGCCTTTCCACAGCTAAACCGCATCACATACTCATAGTAAACTGTTTAACACAGAGAGATTTTTCTTCCTCTCTCTCATTTGTAACTCCTATATGTGAAATTTTCTCTGTTACTTCTAAAGTAAATGGTCCTTCTTTTTGCACTATGTCATCCTATTTCTTTCTGCCAGACCAGCAAAGTCTTCAGCTTCTTCTATGCTATCATCTAAACCTTATCTGTGTTCACAATGCCCCCCAGCCTCATACCAGTAATAAAATACATTAGCACACTTTTACTTTTTGTACTAAGATCAGTAATGAAAATCAAACTGATCTCCAATCCTCATTCCTCCTCCTGTGAAAAGACATGGACTGTGACACTTTAAAGAAGGAAACAATTATGATGTCTTTGGTGAGGGAGATAGCCCATCCTATCTGTGAGCAGACATGATCTTCCAGGTCATTTAAATGAGAAGCCAGGTGTCTGCATGTAAGTTACATTCCAAAATTTATCCCTTATTTCACTCAGTGTCCTGATGTGCTGAAGTCCTGAAGGAAACAGAAGACTGGCCACAGTACGCCAGCCAAATCTCGTCAACCTCAGAGTGCCTTCTTGTCCTGGGGCTGTAAATGAATGTAAAAGTACTTATTAGTGTGTATAAAAGAGCTAGAGAGAAATAAGTGAAGAACTCTGGACTCTGCAAGGTACATTTTGCTACCCAGTGATTTGCAGTGTGTATATCTGAAATTGCAGCGAATAATAGTTTGTCCACACTTTCTTGTCAAGCTCTTTGAAGAGCAGGCTTGTGTTTGAAAGTCATAGACAGACCCCCATGCCCCTGTGCAGTTTGAAGTTTCTGCTTGCAAACTGACGTTTTGCAGATTACATCTGCAACTGCACTGTCCTGTAGGTACATAATGGAAGAGGCAAAGAAACCGCTTTTTGTAGAAGCAAGATTAATAATATACACCTGCCCTCCATCAGCTTCAATATACAAAGACAGTCAATAAATTGGTTTGGAATCTGAAGGAATTATTTCAAATGATGAGCGTCAAGAAGAGTTTTTGTTTAACACAGGCTGTAATTACCACGTAGCATGTTAGGAGTTTATTCCAGCCATGGAAGCAGTATCTCACTGCTGTCCTATCACCAGGAACACCTACATCCTCTTAATTCCATGTGGCACCTAACACATGGTATATTTAAAGAACATCCTGGCTTCACTATTAAAGACTAAAGTCTGATTTTTTTTTTTTCCCCTAATCCACAGCCTTTCTTCTACAAACTCAGAAATAAGTCTCATATCAAATCAGGGGCTATCTGCATGTCTGGGCTGGAGTTTTTGTATAGAAAGTGTAAATAGCTCTTATTTTTTTCTGAAAAGCTTTCTCTTATTGACTTCTGTGTGCACTTGTCTCAATTTTATAGCTAGCACAAGCCTAATCAAGGTCAGACAAGGTCTCCTGTTGGAGGAACAGCCTTTAAGGTGAAGTCACCTAGTAGAGAAAGCAGAACTGGTAATTCTAGATGTGATAGACCTTTTTGGACTTCATACTGATAGAGCGAATGAGTCAAGGCAGTGTGAAAAGTCAATGCTCTACTAGAGGACCCAATAGTTAGAATATTTGGAAAACAAAGGGATTTCTAGCCATTTGCTGTAATAAAAAAGCCCTGGATGTGTAGAGAGGTCAGTGAGCAATCACATTCTTCCTGCCCCGTGATCCTAGCAATGCTGCATGGCTCACCACCACTCATGAGTCACTACCTCCATTCTAGTGCATTTGTTTTTCCAGTAAAACTCTCTCGCAGTCTATCCTAAAATTGCTGTTGTAGCAATGCAGAGAACTGTTAGAACAGTTACCACATTATACCACATCTGCAGCCGTGCCCTGGCAATGGATAGCATGGTCTCTGCATGTTCTCTTCAGTCTGTCAGTACACAAATATCATTAGTACTGGTATGGGGTGAAAAGCACTAATGAAATGTGGGATGTTATGAGAAATGCATTAGCTCATATTAGTGTAACACAATATGTATTTTAAATTATAAAACTATTCCATCATATGTGTACAGTGTCTCCCTCTACCTTGGCTGCTGCTATTCAGTTTAGTCTAAATCATGAAAATCTGAAATTATATTCTTGTTTACCGCCTTCTCCTCCATCGCACCCCCCTCCCCATTTTCTCTTTAAGCTGCTTGAAAACATTCAGTTACCCAGCCCTGGAGGTGAAACTACTCAGAGAACTTCAAGGTCATGAAATGCAAAAGCTTGGCTTTTATTTGTCTCGCAGTCAGAGAAAGCAGTGCACAGGATGAAAACCTCCGTTGTGCAGCTCTGCTAACACATAAAGGAAGCTTTAATTGAGTCTAAAAAAGCAAATGTATTTTTACATAATTAGGAAAAATACACACACACACCCCCCTCCCAACAATGTTGAACAAATAGTGGTGTTGTTTATATTAATTTAGTGGAAAAATTAAAAAAAAAAAAAAAGGCAAAGAAAGCAACCAATGGCCAAAGCAGATAAACAACATTCAGTGTGCTACTGCGATGTTTGATAGAAAAGCAAAACCATTGGTGAGAATTAAGCACTCACTGCAGAGAGGGAGAAATATTTGAAGTTATCAAAGAAAGAAGTCTTGATGTCAAAAAGAAAGAGGAATCATGGTTTAAAGGATGGTTAAATCTTTTACTTTGGAATGATCTGAATTTTGAAAAGTCACCCGAAGGAGGTAGAGAACAAACTAGGGAGTTCAAGAGCTAATAGCTGTAAAAAAAAAAAAAAAAAAAAAAAAAGAGGAATAATTGGTGGGATCTGAACAATAGATAAGAATGTTTTAGGGAGCTGAACTTAGAGATCTGAGATGCTTTGTTTTGAACTGCTGGTTAAGTCATTAGGACTCACACTTTTCCTTGTAACTCTTGTAGCAGTTTGCTCAGATATTGCAAAAGAAATTAAAATACAAGCTCTACTTTTCTCTTTGCCTGGATGGTGCCTGAAAAACAATCCATATTTATGTGTGCAGACTTGTCAGCACGTTACACAGCACTTGTAAGCGCTATCCATATTCAGTGATATGGTTGCACAATTATAAAGCACAAGTGCTTGCATCTCTCTTGAAGATGTACAATAGGAAGCTGTTTGAAATACTGCCACAGCTATTGCACCCAAGTGCATTTTTATGCAGCCCTCTTTGTCAGCAATTTGTCCTTGTGCTCTAATAGTGACAACAATTAGATGCACTGAGGTGTGCCAGAAATTATACCCTATTAAGCTGCAGACAAACTGGAGACGGAGTCAAAGCCTGCTGATCCCCACCGTGCACCTCTTGCAAGGTGACCTTGGCTTCCGTGGGGAGTGCTAGGGGCACTCATCCCGCTAAGGGTTGGAGAAACATGGAGCAATTTCAGTGCCCACAGGCAATCATGTTGCAAACTTATAGCTGGTAATTGCCACCTTGGGCCCCAACTTCCCTGAGTGCTGCTCCTGTTGGTCCCCAGGCGTGGGTTGCCTTTGCTTTTGCTGCACAAGTTGCTGGCAGCACAAACTGCTCCCCAGGAGCACAGCCCTCCTTGGGAGGTGGCTGCTGGGGACTCCCAGAGCACAGGCAATAAGTAATAAAGACCCGTTTGGGGCAGATGTGCCAGCTGCCGTGCTCAGACCTGGGTGCAGACCCTGAACTGCTCTGGAGTGCTGGGTTTGGATCAGGGCATAATAAAAATCAAAGTACAAACCACGGCAACAGTGAAACTTATGACAGGGATGATGTAAAATGGCTGCCAGCTATTGCAGAGGATTGGACGGGAGCCAGGATACATTAAAATATTTGTCTCAGCCCCAGAATAAAGCAAACTGACTCTCAGAGGATGGAAAGAGGCTGTGTATTTGTGTTTGTGTATGTTGTGGTATATGTGTAAGTTCATTTTAGTGAAATCATGTACTTCCATCACTTCCCGCCACAGCTTGATTTTGGGAGGATTTCCTGAAAATTTGTGCCAAACTAAACTTGCTTTAGGTATCTCCCTGCTGTATCTTCTGATAACTTGCCCTGTTTTCTAGCTCCAGTCATGGGTGCTGAAACTAGATTAAGCTTCCAAAATTACACTGCAGTGAATCAAAGCTAGAGAAAATAGCAAAGAAGAATTAAATATTATCTTGTGCTGTGCTTCAGACAAGCTGAATCCAAAATCACTGCGGAAGCAGAGCTCTCAAACCAGTGTTCTAAAGGTGATTGGGGGAAATGCCATCTTTCCAACATATAGAGGTTTTGGTCAGAATGGAAAGTAGAAGTCTATTTTGAGACAGTCTGTTTTCCTCATATTCCCACCTAGATGGAAGAGGGAAAGCACGTGAAAGTCTCTTGCATGACTGCCAGCCCAGAAATGCTTTGGAGAGGAACCACACTTGGGCCACTCTATGGGAAATACAGGAAAATGCCATGGAGGCGAAGAAAAGAGCTTAGACTTCACCTAGTTAATTCTAACCAGATTTGGGGTTTGTTTATGTCTAGCAAGGAAATTAGGTTCCTTTGATTACACCACTGTGTTGGTTGCTGAGTCAGAAAATGCTGACATCGCTAAACACCTCCATCCACATGGTCCTACACGGTGCCTTGTGGAGAGATGCTAGTGAGCTCTAGGTGAACTAATTCCATCACCAGAAGCAATATTCTACCTCAGGACAACTCTCTCCCTCAGAGCAGCTATCCTTCATGGCAAACAAGGTCTTTCCCCTCTGCTGTTTAGTGTAGGGCTCAGGGGATGCCCAAGACATTCCTTTATCATTGCCTCGGGCTGCAACACAATGCAAAAATTCATGTGTTCTGCTGTGAGGGAATAACTTCTTCTGTCCATGCTCTTACCCAGGAAGCTTCTAGGTACACGTATGAGTGATGGGAAGCTGTACTTCCCCTGGAAAGCCACATCATAATTTTACTTGCAGGTTACTGCTTGCACTCTCCTGGTACCAGCCCAGTCTGGTGTGACCACCAAACAATACAGACAATCTAGAGCTTAAGGTTTCTGAACTGGTATTAACACCCATTGTTGGTGCTATTTCTGATTTCTCTCCATGTCGCTATTATTGGCTTAAGGATTTAGATTAAGAATTTCAAAATACTACCCTAGGGAACCAGTAGAGTGGGGTTAGCACAGAAATCAATTGCTAAAGGGCATGTGAAGTCTTTACTTCTGTTGTTTCTTAAGAATGGGCTGCACGAATGTCTTTCAAGGGCAGTTTAGGTGTAGTGGGCCCAGTTTAGGTGAGCTCCTGAGACATCACAGCTGTAAATGGTACCAACACTCACAGCACTTAAACATGTGCCAACATAGTTCACTAGCAGTTTACTCATAGCATCAGTGAACACATTTCTTTGGAAGAACTGAAGTCCACTTGGGCTAAGCCAACATGCAGAGTCTGGGGCCTAAGCAGCTACAACTGTCAGTCTGAAAACTCATCACACCTACATGGACAGGATATGAGGTGTTCTCTCCTGCTTCTGGCAAGCCACCACGCCGCAGGGCACCAGGGTAAGCATGAGGAAATGGCAGAGTCGGGTACTCTGGGAGGATTATCCCACCTTCCCTTCAGCTCCCTGGACAGCTTTGGCTGAGCAGGAAAGTGCTGCCATGTGTTCTGAAAGGTTTAAAATGGACTTTCTCCCCCTGATGAAAGTTAACTGCCATGCAGTGATACCACATGAAGGATGTCTGGGGTGGGTCCACCTACCTGGGCTATCTTGGGTGTACAGTTAAGTTTAGAATAAGGACGATGTCCAGCAACTATCTGAAGCCTTGAACTCCATTTTCTCTAAATTTTACACTCCTATCAGGACATAAATCCCTCTTTGATTGGGGGCAGAATTGAAAAGCTGGCAGGTCAATGTCTTCACTGATGTGCCTCCAGATAAAAATTCACTCAGCTACTGCACACACGAGTGACACAGAGGGCATCACAGGCCAGAACCCAGTTCAAAAGTGAGAGAATCACATAACTCTTGGGAAGAGTGACAATAGGATTGATCTTGCTGGTGATATGCTCAGGGAAGCTAGAAGGGACAGAGGTTCAGTGGCAAATACTTACTTTATCTCGGCTGCAACACTGATGAGGCCTTCTCATAGCTCCTTCTCTGTATAAGTGCATAATTCACTTAATACTGACCATCATTTTCATAACACCACTCTGCTTCTACTCTTTGTAATGAAAAAAAGCATTTTTGCTTTCATTATGTTATGTCCAATGGAGTTAACAAGCCCCTTACACTGCAGCAAATCCTCTTTCTGTTTTGTGGGGCATCTACTACAGCTTTTGGCAGTGACAGAAACCTGAATACTTCTCCATATGGCCAAGCCTTTCCTGCCACCTGTACTCTAGGAGCGCATTTGTCTGACACAGCATCCTGGTGAGTTTTCAGTGAAAACAGTCACGTCACACAGTCAAGCCCACAGTGCCCAGGTCTGGTTTGGCTTACTAACAGCCAGCTGTTTCCAAACAGTTTCTGTTCATCCAGAGCCAGACTAGGCTTTATAACAGTGATCTTGGTAAAAGCAAGGAAAAAATGCTTAGAATAACATTTTGTACATACCCCACCTACTCCAGATTAACTAGCAGATAAGAGGATCCTTGGACGTATTCAATTATAGTTTCCTACTGTCCCATGACAGAAGCTACAAACATTTTGTGTGTATTTGTTGTTTCATTAAGTGGATTTGATGTATTTCAGAGAAGAGCAGATAACAAAGGCTTGATTTAGATTTGAGCTTTCCTGCATTTCCAGATTATTCACAATTGGGATTCTGATCCATACTTAACCCAAAGCTTTTAAACTATGAAATGTACTTAGATCAGTTGGGCACCTTAACAATTGTTAATCACTTATTCCTTCTTTCCCAGTTCATTTCACTTCTGTCAATGTACTGAGTCAATTCCTACTCCGGTCCACTAACTTCACAAGAGAAACTCATGAACAAGCTCATAGCTTGTTCCAAAGTTGGGAGCAAAGTGGGATAATAGAATAACACCGTATTTGCATGGGATGGATGGCAGGAGACCAGTCAGTTGTGAAGAGGTAAATTTAGACAGGAACAGTCCTTTGCAGTCATGTTAGGAAATTAAACTACACTTGTTTTAAAGGACTTTTAAAAGAAATCAAAGAGAAACACAGTAGTAAGCAAGGAAGATGAGGAAAGGAGGGAGTTTCAGGACTGAATGTATGTCAAGAGGCCAAGGAAAATGAAGGAAAGTGGTGTCATTGGTGACCACTATTGGTTATTGGTGACCATACATACATACTCTTTCTGTATGACAACACATCCTGGTGGATCACAGCACTTCAGAAGCTTAAAATGCCAAGAAGTTTTAGAGATTCCCCACAACCTAGCTTCTAGTGGATCCAAAATTAATGTTACTCGTGCCAATGCACTACAATGCAGTTTAGCATTATGAGACACTATTACGAGTGAAAACAGCAGTTGGTGAAGTGTAACAGCTGCTCAGATTTTCTGCTTGAAGATTCATGATTAACTCTTCTTCATTAGAGTTTGGTGAAGTTGGCTATTTTTATTACTACATCTCTTGCATCCTTATGAATCCAGCAAGTCTGGTGGAAAAAATGTGAGTTTGAAGAGTGCAGTATGCCTCCACAAAATTAGAATTTGTTTCTCTTCCAGGTTATCTATCCTTCAAACTTGTGCTATGTTCTTCCTCATCAAAAGAATGGGGCAAAGATAATTATGCAGTTCTTTGTCATCAGGCCATGTCATTTTTGGATGTCAATGCAGAATTTAGTGGCAAGAAACTAATGTAAAATCCCTTAATAATTTTTCTCTGATTCAGACTCAAAGCTAAAGAAGAATCAGCTTAGAAGAAGAGAGAAAATGAAGAGCGCTCTTCATGCCTGTCCCTCAGCACGAGTTGTGCATCTTTGGAGGAACACTTGCGGGTGTTTGGGGTTTTTTTATGCTATCTGTTTGCTTATTTGAATACTAGTTTTGTGGAATATTACTTTTAATATTCAACAGGTTTATGGGTTTTATTTGTAGTGACTTGGTCTTTAAGTTAGCTCATAAAGACTCATATGCAAGGAGGACCTCAGAAAATTTCCCACTCAAATAAGCTGTATTGACAAATATGCTACAAATATCCCAATGTGGGGACCTTAATCAAGCAGAACTTCTGAACCTCTAAATTCTTCCTCATTCCTGCTACAAATGAATTAGCATTTCTCCTCAGTTAGTCTCTCAACACTTCTTACTCCCACTACTTTGAAGCTTTTATATCATTCTTGTCGCTCGAACATGATGCACACGCTTACCCCAGCTTGGTAGTATTGCTGTCGCATTGAGAAAAGTCTGACTGTGTCTTTTGCTTTCCTAATTGAGCCTAAGAAACCCAGCATGTCAGGTACTTCTCAGAGCAGAGGATTTTCACTGTTTTCAGAATCAGACCATGCCAATCTCAACAGCCTCAAATAGCATCTGCATTTGGTGTGTAAAGATCTTATCATGGAAAGCTGCATGCTGGAGTAATTTATGTCTCCACGTGCCATATGTTTAAGTGAAAGAGTGTGACAGTCACAGCAGCACACTGTCCAGAAGTCATAAGCAGTTAACAAAATGCAACATGATTGTTGGCAGGCCTGCTGATCTGGGTCATGCAGCCAAAACTGGATTTATAAAACATGGTAAAGAGGTTGGGAAGAAAGGAAAGGCAACTGGCATGTGAAACCATACATAGCCTGATAGGAATGCTCTGCAGCTGCCTCCCAGGTATGCATTTCTCTTTCTTCCTGGCTGGCCCAAATGAGGACTCATCTACCCAACCTTCCACCAGAGCATAGCTCTTGAAGAGCAAGTTAAGTTTAGATGGGGCTGCTCCAAATTTCTGCTCAGAAGAAGTCCTCACATCTGTGGGACATCTAGGATGTTATAGTTAGACTTCCATGCCAGAGGTAGCTCAAAACTTTCACAGAAGAGATAAAAAGCAATTTACAGGAAAGTTGGAGCCCCTTTCCAATAAGGAGTACCAGACCTCATTTTCACATGGTGGCACACGGTGGCACAGCTGGGTAGCTGCACAGCCCCCCATCCAGTCCATTCAGAGTTGCCCCAGGGAAGATAGGGTCTATCTTCCTATCCTGGGCAAAAAGCGCATTCAAATGGGTGTTTTATGCAAGGAGGAGGGAGATGTTTGTGCTCAGGCAGCAATTATACCCTGAAATCCAGAGGCTGACGGTTGCTGCTCCAGGGCAGCCGACTCTGCTTCCTGCAGCTGGCTGCTTAATACTGCAAAGGTGATGAAACCTGAAGGCAGCCACTGAATAGGTGGTAATTATGACTGACACAATGACGGCTTGTGCAGACATGTAACTGTGGAACAAAATACCGCAGTTAGCTAACAAGAGATCGGTATAAGGTTTTTCAGTGGCACTGTGTCTCCTGTCTGACACTTCAGAAATTGGAGGAAGAAAAGCACTGTGAGCTTCAGCATTCAGAGACATAATAGGCCAGACGAGTTGAAGGTGGAATGGCAACATCTGTCCCTTTCAGGATGTTTGTAGCAGGTTCTGTTTCCATGTTGATTTCTGCAAAACTGCTTTTCTTACTTGCATTTTTTTTCCTTCATAAATGTCTCTTCTGGGTTATCTCCCTGTGATATGGTTGACTACATTACACCTCCGTCTCTCTCAAGCACTCCATTTTCGGAAGAGTTTCAAATAATAATAGGGAGGCATGTGTGTACCCAAACCCACATTATCAAATTATTCTCTTTCCCTTCCTTTATCTAGGGGGACAGAGAGGCTTTCTTGAGTAATTATGCTTTTATACAGAGGGATGAGGAAAGGACGTTGGGACATCCTGTTCAATCTGCACGTCTTTGGAACTTCTTCAAATGTTAATGGACAAAAAAATCATTTTCCTGCACATTGAAAATATCTGAGATAAACCAGAAATCTCCTGGGCTTCTGTAATAGTAGTAGTAGCTAGGAATCAGGAGAATAGAGAATCTAATACATCACTAACTGCATAAGTGATGATCTATAGTCCTTCTTTCTTCCCTCCTTTTTGAAGCAGAACATGGAACTGCCCTGGCAGAAGATCTGCTTTTAATCATGCATGAAACCTGCGACCAAAGTTCACAACTGAGGTCGGAATTAGGCAGAGTAGGAACTTTTACCAGATGAGAGCCCTAACAGCATATGTGCTGAGGAAGACAGGAGGAATTATTTCTATCACCGCAGTGTGAAATAGAGACAAAAAAAAAATGCCACTCTGTTGTTGGAAACCTTATGCAGTTAAAGTTTTATCAGAAGTGGTACAATTCCACAAAAGATGTCTGTCTCAATCCATCTACAGTTTTTAATGAAAAACACTTTTGTCAGAAATTTTCCAACTGTTTGCTGATCCTGCCAACAGTGCATTTGCTTTCCATGGAAACTCCATGGAGTATGCTTCCACAATGCACTCTGATGGAATTACCCAATTTATATACCTCTTACATCCCCTTTTCATCTTTGGACTTATTCCCATGTAGGAAAGCAGGAAGTCTTCGCTTCACCCAGTAGCCATGCCATTCTTTGGAAAGAGCTTCCTAACCCTCAAACCCACGAGTCAGAATTTGCTGAGTAAAATGTGTAAATCTTGACCATTGTATTAAACACAGCAGGCATATAAAAATAAACCATTTTATTCATGGCCATGCAGAATGATCTGAAATTTTATCTTTTCCTGTCCCACTTGTGAAATTTTTCTGTGGTTGTCTAAACAGATAACTCTACACCTCAATGACCATACCTTTTAATCTGTCCATAAAGGACCTGTAATGGAAAGTTAGCATATACAAAAGTGGGTGGAAAACACGTCATTCTTATGCAACTGAAGATTATTGTTCAATGGCCAGTGCTTTTGCCTATGCCATGTCATTCAGAAGATGTACATATGTTCCAGATTTAGGGCTAATAACTATAGGGAGATACTGTTTAAAGAAAAACTGTAATCCAATTTATATTTTTTCAATTATTTCATTGTATTGAAGCAACCTGATTCATCCACCTTTGATTCTTAGGCCAGAGAGTGGCCTGTGGAAAGCAGCTGCTATATAAATAAACATACAGAATTATGTTCGTGTCTCTCTGTGGCACATGCTGGCATGGGTTACTAGTCATTTACTTCTCCTGCTGTGAAAAACATTGAACACTGAGAATTAACTAAAAGCAGGTTTTCCTTTTCTGGATTTTAATAGAGAAAGAATAGAAAGTGTCCCTTTATGGCTGCTTTCTGAATTCTACTTTGGATTCAGTTCTTATCTAGATCTTGTTTAAATGTATTGGGCTGTCACTCTCATCTAGTCTAGCATACTGTCTTGGGCTATGAGAGGCCAGTGCTTTCAAGAGGAGCTTGCCTGTGGGAGAAAGGAGTGGTAGGAAATGAGCAAGGTGTATGATCAGGAAGAGGAAGGGACACACAGCTCAAATTATTTCCTCTTACCCACAGCTCTCCTTACATCACCTGGAGCAAGCAATATAATAACAGGTGCCTCTAACGTAAAGTCGTGGCACACAGACCACTGGAAATGCAATGGCATGAGGGAGATGTTGGAATATGTCTGCATAAATATTATCAGAAACAGAGAGTAAACCTGCACATCTGAAAACGAACACAATCTGTTCTAGATTGTTCTCCAAGGTAAAAAAAGATGACTGTGCTTGAGAGGAACAAGGAACTGTGACATAGGAACTTTAGTTCTGTTTCAGAGAAGCCAGATCTGCAGCCTACTTCCCATCAACCATTGTTGAAATGGCTGGAGCATCAATGCTCACTATCGTGCCACAGGACAAATAACCAGAGATTTATAGAGTAAATAGGTTGGAGGGATCTCCAGAGGTCTGTGGCCCAGTCTTCTGCTCAAAGTAGGGACACTTCAAAGGACAGAGATAATATTAAAGATTAGGCAATCAGTTGCTTGCTGTCTTATCCAATGAACACAGTATCAGAAATGAACTTCACCATGCTTGGGGAGAGCTAAGAGGGTCAACATGGAGCACCTTGAGATCCACAGGTCCACAGTGATAGATGTTACACAGCTTGATAAACATCACAAATTGGATATAGATGTAGGAAACAACTTCATGAGCTTGAATGTCACTCTCAGTGGCATTGCATCTCCAAATGGGAAGGACCAGAGACATGGCTGTGACAGGAGCTGAACAGAAGACATTATGTGCAGTGCACCATTCATAACAAAGGTGGGTTTTGTTTTTCTTTTCTTTTAATTTCTGTACAAGTTGGATGGATTTTGATGACATTATCAAATTCTTCATGATAATCATGGGGGCTTGAATTTATCTTTCCCTCTTTTTTAATAAATATAAAATGAGATTGTTACATAATCCCAAAATTCCAGAGTAGGGGAGAGGGCTATGTGAATAAACTGCCTATATAATGTATCAGAGCTCACAAATTAATCACCATAAGTTAGTGACATCTGAAAGTGGGCAGGGAATCCTAACAGGCCCCCGAGAGGGTGTCTAAGGAGACACTTTGGCAGAAAACTGTGCTGACTTTCTATAAAAAGAGTGCAGTGTAGTTAATTTTAACCACATATTATGCCTAATTAACTCATTATGCAAATATGTACATAATAAGCCACTATCATCCAAGGGCCCAAAAATCCAACAACCATGTTCTGAAAGGTCATATCCTAAACCTTTAATACAGAGGGTGAGAGAAAGGAAAAAAGTCAGGAGAATAAAAAACCCCTCAAATAAAAGGCTTTGCTGATGGAAAGAACAACAGCGGGAGCTTTTCAAAACATAACCACTTACCTTTTTAAAGAAAATAAATATGTAGTCTGTTCTGACTCTTCAGCTGTGCTTGTTCTGTCTCTTTTTCCCACGCCTACTCATCTCCTTTCATTTCTCTCCTGTAGTCCTCTCTTTCACTGTTTTCAGCATGCTTTTCGCTCCCCTTTCTCTCTGGGCCAGTTGAAGCCCTGAAGACCTTGAAAGAATGGTGACAGAGCTGTAGACCAAAGAGGGATCAGAGAGTTGCAGAAGGCAGAAGTGGGCTGCCAGCACATGGCGGTAGAATCAGGATGGAAGTGGGGATGGTTTGTTTGGGGTTTCTACCTGGCAAGAACTTATTAAAAAGAAAGAGCTTACTGGGGAAAAAAAAAAAAGGTAAAAATAAATCATTCTCACTTTTACTGCATTCTTCTAGCAAGAAAAGTGCTAGAGTACTGAAAGAGTGGATCGCAGTAATGCCAGATAATCAGTCCAGGGAATGCATTGGGACATCGTATCCAGAAAACACAGGTTATTTTCCTAAACATGCATGCAAGCACATCTCCCACTCACCCTTAACAAGGACACACTCACCTTTTTTTTTTTTTACAAATGTAGGCTACTGTGACCCCTACATCATTTCCTTAGGGGCAGACTACTAGCTAAGCACATCCAGCCCTTTCTGCTTCTCTTTTCTTCCTCTTACTTTGGGGAACAAGAACCAGGGGAGTCAGCCCAGATGCGTCACATCCACATATTCTTGCATGGGCACGTAACACTGCCATCAGCCTCCTTTTGCTGCCACCAGCCTCAGTGAGCAGCCCTTCAAGCCCTTTATCCCCCAGCCACCGCCCCACCCCCTCCCGCTTGGCACTGTTTAGTAAGAGCATTTTCTGTGCAATATTTCAGTTACCTTACACATGTTGCCCCAAACCTCTCAAGCCTATAATATAAGTTGAGTATCCTACTTACTCTGCAGTCTTACCAGAATAATGGTCATAATGTTTTATCTGTCCAATGAAGCTTGTCTGGCATCATATACCATCCAAACAGGATTTTGAATTGTATTTCCATTGGAGATGATACCATCACACTTTTGACCTACTTACAGATACAGGCTCAAGTCTTATCTGCCAGATCCATCTGTGATTCCCGCTCCTGTTTCTCTGTATATTTATGCTCATGTGCTCCTTCTGCATTCCTCAGAGCCCAATAAATCCCACCTGCCAACCCCTTCGTCACCTCTGCCTCAAAAAGGATTGCTTCAAGGTCAAGCAGTTCCCTTGTAATGTACAGTTTAACCTGATTTGTGGAGGCAAAGCTTTGAAATTTTTAAAATAAGGCTAAGGTAAAGTAAAGCTTGCAAATGAAACTCTGACGGTAAGCTAGAGTATTTCCCTCTCCAAAGAGTTCGAGCGGAGGGCACTGTGCCATCTGAAGCCATAAGAGCTGGAATTATGTTGGTTATTGCTCTACATATAAGATATGCTTCAAGTAGAAAAGAAAACAAATGCTGACAACAGAAAGCGATCAAACCCCCATCCACGTAAATCAGCAGGAGGGACAAATTCTCTCCCAGTCCGTCTACAGATTCACACCAGTGGATATCAGCATTAGTCCAGGTGGTTTTAGAAACCTTCACTGAGGAAACTAAAAGGAAAAATGTAGGGTGGAAGCCTTGAAAGTATCGAAAGGTGACAAATAATTGCAAGGTATAAAAAAGTTCTGTAACATTTTGCCAGTTTTTACCTGGATTTGGTTGCCATGTAAGTGCTGCTCCATTGTGGAGATGTTGGCTATTCTTTTGAAACAGCAGCAATGAAAACCCCAGACAAAATATTAATATGAGGATTTACAATGTGGAGGTAAAACACAAATGCAAACTCGTAGGTGACCTATGCATATTGTACGTAAGTACCTTCGTTGCTAAGAGTGGATGCTTTATGCTTAAAATAACAGTGTGGTAAACATGCTGAAGCAATGTAGCCCCTATCATAAAGAGCTAATATATAATGCTATGGCATAGGTCAGTAAGATTCAACAGTACTGCAGATATAAAAAACAGCGTATTATTAAAGTTGTTACAAAATCCAAATATTCAAAAATCTTTGGCCAGATGCCCTGAAGTCATGGGAATAGCTCAAAAAACATGTCTTCATTTAAAAAAAAAAAAAAGTATTTTTTGTATTCTGCTTACACTCCTTTTGAATCCTAAGAGAATCTGATTTTCAGCTTTCTTCTGTACAATGAAAAACTTTTTTTTTAATAAATGCTGCAATTTTTACGTACTCACCTTACTCTAGGAGTCAAACTTTAAAAAACAAATGAATTTCTAAAGATCATGAGAAAGGGCATAAAAACACATCAAGAGTAAGTTGAAAAGACGTCTTGAAAAGGCTGAGATTCCAGCAAGTTCCAGTTAGCATTAGCTAAATGGATTAAAAACTGTCAGTCACCTAAAGGTCTAGGAACAGATGCCCATGCTGTATATATATATAATTTTTTTTTATTTTAATGAATAGTTCCAATGATAAATAACAGATTTCCCTATTTATAGAAAACTGGTGTTACAAGAATATCAGATTGTGCTATTACACCCCCACATGCATACCAGTTTTTTCTATATGGAAATTTTATAATTACAAGAATTGTTGCTTTTAGAGATTTGGAAACAACAAAAAGAAAAGGATTTTTGTTGTTGCTAAAAGGCAAAAAAAAGGCTAACCTATCTATTTGATTTTTTTTGTGTGTGTGTGTAATTAATCTGGAAGATGAGGATATTTATTTAACCAGAGGCAGAACTTAAAGGCTAAAGGGAGACCATGGAAGAAAAAAAAGAGAAGGAAAAAAAAAAAAAGAAAAAGAACACGAAAAACAAAACACATGCGAAGACTCCACTAAACTCTTTTTAATTTGGTGGTTCTAATTTCTACCTTGCAAGCAAAAAAAGCATCTGAAAGTTTGCAGAACTAAACCAGAGACAAATCAAATATCCTTATAATTTTCCAATTTGCGGGTTTGCTAGCCTTCCTCACACATTTCACAAAGTGTGTCACAGCATTTACCAGTAAGATAAAAAAGCACCTAAAAACTAACATCGCGCTGCGTTAGGAAAACTGCCCAAAAGAGCTAGTATCGAAATATCATGTAAAATTCATGTGCTAAGAAAAATTCCATTCAGACTGAGTCGCAGAGCCTCATGCTGTATTTGTAAAATTCTCAAACATGATATGAGAGCATTATTGCCTTCAGGCTTGTTATTTCATCCCCTGGACACACACAGAAGCATATCATCCTTTCATAGGATTGATCAGCAAATATCCTCCAGAGCAGTTAGATAAGAAGGCATTCCCCTCTGCCAGCTGTAGGTTTTTGCTGTGTTGCATTTATTACTGTGGTGTGAAAATCTCCCACTGAGTGCAATACCTTTAAACACTTCTCTGGGTTTTTTTGTTGTTGTGAGGAGCTTTGCCAAGTGGTGTGTTGTGTTATTTACCTTGGAAAAGAATTGTTGCAGCATAATTTATTTTGGTCTGGGCAGAAATTAGCTATGGAAGAAGTCCTGAGACCTGCTTTTTCATTACCAGCAGGTCTTCCATCTGCTTAATTAGAAGTGCAAATATTTGGAAATCTGAAATCCTGCAGCAACGTCTCAGATAGCATTTCTTTGTTGGGAGATCTGAAAAGTGATCACTGATAATTGTTGATTGTGCTCTGTGTGACTGTAATTACATGGCATTGATCTGATGTTCAGACACCACAGTGATGAGCTTAATATAAGAACCGAAATAGACTAGATACAATTAGACCGATAATCACCAAGAAGAGCTAGTTGAAAAGGGCAGGGGGAAATCACAAACAAATGTGAATGAAAGGAAAAAAAAAAACCAAACAACGAAAAACCTGCTAAATATCTTATCCAGCAAAATCTATTCAGTCCTTTAAACTGATGATCAAATATGAAACACTTACCTCTTATTGTGATTAAAAAAAAGAAAAAAAAAGAGTATTTAATTCTTTGCCTGTCTGGAAAAATAGAGACTGCAGCAAACCTGCTCTGAACTAAACAGGTAAAGCATCAGGCTGACTGCAGACATGGGCGGCTAGCCAAGTACCTCAAGGATTGTCCCTAAATACCAAGGGACAATCTGACCAACCAGGCAGGGAGGTGAGAAAGTGGGATACAAATGTGAGAAGGGAGAATTAATTTCCACAAGAATGTGTACTTGGCACTGGATAAAGTACTTTCACATTAGCATTTAGCACACCAGCCATGCAGCTGTAAAAGGGTAGAAACCTGAGAAGGAGATGAGATAAAAGGGGAATATTGCTTCTTAAGTGGGCTGTGAACTTTCTTGCTCTAATTGATCTCTTACCATCCTACGCAAAGGAAAGCAATTGGCACATTCTGCAGACGGATCGTTAATTGCGCACACACAGGAAAACCTTTCTACCCCTCCCTGCAACTGCTGAAAACTGGGTTTTCTCTCAGGCCAGCAGCATGGGCACAACTGTTCTTGTTTTTAGGGGACAGAGACACGAGTGCTGATGGCACGGTGACAAAATAGCCACCTGGCACGTGGGCTAGCCCACATGGCTAGTGCCTCCGCTACAGCATCTTCTCATATTGTACCATAAGGGAAGAAACAACTTTAGTTGACAAGGAAGAAAAACTTTTTTATTCAAATGTTTTCTCCAGAATCATCAGAAGTGCTTGTTCAATAACTCCTACACCCAACTCAAACCAGTATCTGGTCCCCAAGAATCTCAGAACCTCCCCAAACGATTGTTCATTGTAAGGGTAAAGGACAGCAGACTAACCAGGTACGGTGTGGCTGTGGCTGCAAAGGCTGAAGGGCTTTGGGAAGGCACAGGCTGGGGTTAGGGAGGATACATTTCTGTCAGAGCAGATGAAATGGCTGGGAAAGTAAACAACCTTTCAGGCAGGAGGCTTTTTAGGTCACTCTTGTGAAAGGTTAAAAGAGCATTTTCCCCCCTGGGTTGGCAGAACATTAAGAAACAACGTGGTCAGGAATTTGGACTTGGTGCCAAAAAATGCTGATTTAGCTCCTTTCTGGGAAGCCGACCCACTGGAGAAGGACCTAAATCTTCATGGAGCCACGTGGAGGCAGACGGGGGCCAGGGAAGGCAGCATCTCTCCAGTCAGCTCACCAAAGCGTGCTCTGTGAAGCTTTTTTATCAGATAGAATACATACCAACTTTCTACAATTTAAATTCACAAACAACTTAAAAGAATTGTTCAGTAAATAATTTCACATAACAAGTGAATTTGAGAAAACAGCAATCTGTTTTAGAATAATTCGTGAAGAGATAAGAGGAAAAATTTGTTGAATAAATTATCTGTTATAAATTATTCTCCCACCTGCACTTCCAGCCATCCTGCTTCAGTTTCTGCTGTTACTTTCTCCCTGTTCTAAAGCACAGGGAATATTCAACCTTCATGTGCTCAGCAGTAGGCAGAATACAAAACTGTATAAATAATACTCAACTCATATTTTGTTCTGCACTCATTGGCTTTTTACTTCTCCTTCCGATGTTCTTCTACCTTGAGTCTTTTCTGGATTCTTTGGTTTTTTTTTTTTTAGGTTGAAATTCATGACCTCTGTCTCAACACGTATGTTGTATAGCAAGGAAAAGGATTATCATAAAGAATAAGAATTAAAAGATATCCTAACACTGACACCATGCAGCATTTTTCATTTGTAGATTTTCAATGATTTGCAAAGCAGATGTGTTTCATTACGCCCAACTTCACAGATGGAGAATCTAAGGCACTGCATATATCCCACCCGCTTCAAATCCACCTCAGTTTTGCCCAGAGAGGTTAACAGTGCTTCCCAGCGTGAGAAAGGTGACAGCCATGCCATTGTGCAGAGCTCTGGCAGAGGCAGTCAGGCTAGCTCTGAACAGGAAGCACCAGAGCTGTGTCAACCTGCTACTGCACCTGCACTCATTAGAAGCACTACTAATTAGCTTGACACAGCAACATGCTGCCGTACCTATATTGCTTCCAGGACCCAATTAGTATCTCTGCAAGGTGCAGCACTAGACGATGCAGACACACAGCCTGTTCAGAGCTGCTCTGGTACCACCAGCCAAGGTCAGCATTTATGGCCAGACATGCCCAAGATAGGCCACTGGTAAGGCCGAGTAGATCCTAAACCTCCCAACACTTGCTCTTGTGTTCAACTCGCTGGATTATGAAGTTTTCCCCACTTAAAGGAAGGATATAACAGATACAAAAGCACTTTTCTTTTTTTTTAACTCAAACAAGAATCCTATTCTCTGCAAATACACCTCACAAGGCAACGTGTTTGCTGTGGATGGGTTTACGTACTTCAGTTGTCTAATTTGTCACAATTCTACCTTAGTAATCTGCAGCCAGCTGATATGGAGACATGTCAGCTGAAGTCAGAAAGCATAAAATCCCCTTCTCCCACCACCTTTTCATTGTCCCATGAAAAAACAGGTTTCTACATCTGCCTGGGGAAAAGGGTTCTGCAAGATGTACCTGGATGAATAACACTGATTTGCTCTCCAATAAGAAATGTTGCACTAGCATTATCTGAAGAGCCAAGTTTGGGATGAGGCCATGGGAATTCACCAAGTATGAACTGGAGGTGCTCTTGGAATTTTATCAATGGGGTTTGCATGCCTTTACTTCTTGCTTTCTGTGTGGTGTTCCTGTAACAAATGCTCTCATGACCAGTACGGGTCCCAGCCTTCACAAGAACATGGACTGCAATCACTCTGACTTCTTCAGGGGTAAAGTCAGTAATCCTCCAGCTTGCAAATCTCTGAAGCTGGCTTTTGTTTCAGGGCAGGCACCCCACACAGAGTCTATGGACCACTAAAGCCATGGTTTAGAAGTGAAATTCACCACTGCAGAGTCATGGAAATCTATTTGCTCTTTTTTCTTTCTGTCTGGTACCCATTCAAACGTGAGGGGCAACTTTTGATTCCCCAAGGTGCTGGTCTTTATTACAGACTAGAAGGGACCGGTGGAACAACCCAAGGCTCACAATGGACAGGGCTGGATCGGGGCTCTGTTGCACCCCAGATGACAGTGGGGATTTCACCCTCAGTGTCCCCTAAGGTCTGTTTTCCCCTTCAGCTGGGAAACTCCAGAAAGGAGAAGCCCTGTGCTACCCGTGTGATGGAATTCTCATGCAAGACCAGCTCTTGAACTGCTCAGGAGCTGTAGTTTTCCCCCACCTCTCCACATTACCTTTCCATTTAGACCTTCAGGGCCCACGTGGCACTTGTCTAAGGAACTATATATACATAATATTTAATTACAAATACATCTATCAGAGCCTCAGCTATGTTTTGCTGTCTTTAAATTGCATTTATGAGAGAAACTAGGACTTAAAAGAGAGCTCAGTGCTCACTCAGTGTTCACTCAGTGTTCCAGTCTTGCAGTGTTCATATTCAAATCAGTGAAATCAGTGGGGAAATGCACACGTGGAACTAAGCACATCTGCAATGCTGGCTGGATCAGTCCACTCCAGGGCCGAGAGATTATTTCCATTTTCTCATGGCAAGTGTGGAATCTTGCATGCCATTTCTGAACAAGCTGTAAAAGGGAAACACATTTTCAAGTACTTAGATTTAAAATGCACCTCTCTATCATTTTCAGGCTAAAAATTACAAGTCAACTCACACCAACATTGTGTTGCAATTTGGCTTCTTACCATGTGTTTTTACTATTTACAAAAGCTTTTTCTGTTCACCTTTTAGAAATCTTCTCTTGATTCCATTTCCTTTTCTAATTACAATCCCATTTCCTTAGTAAGTCCTTGAAAAAGCTTCCCCAATGCCTCTAATCATCTCTCCAGTTATAATCTTCAAAACTGTGTTCCATTCAGTTTCCAGTTTGGCAGTGCCCAAAGACAGATCTCCCTGTGGTTAACAACCTTTTATTTGCTGCCAGGTATGGCTGAGGTTTTTGCTTCTTCTCTTTTTGGGCTTCAGTGATGTACTTGATGCTGTTTAATACATCCTTCTTCAGCACACTTTTGTTGTGCAGGTGTTTGGTTTTTTGTGGACTCCTGGGTCTTTTTTTTTTTTTGCTGGGTGAAAATTTATCCTTTGTAGGATCCTATAATCCAGCCTTTCCTCTTTATTTCCTTCATATTTCTTCAAGGCCCGATCTGAGGCACAATGAATAGTTTATTTTAACCTTGATCCAAATACAAGAAAATACTTCTCAGGACTAAAATTTCTGCTGAAAATCAGGGTAGCAGCACTAAAATTAACTAAGCTATTCTGACCTGGATCTGCAAAGGGCTCTGGTCCCTGATAATATCATGGAGTTTCCTGCTGCATTTAAAAGGAAAGCCCCTTCCAGTCACCCCTAGGATGTCATGGGATGGGTGCCAGAGCTCTCTTCAAGCGCATGAGCAGAACCAGGAGCCTATGGCAGATCTCTGCATTCCCCATGGCAGCAGGGTACCTACCAGGTACGTGTGACACACAAAGCATCATGACTAGTGCTGTAGAGCTTGCCTGTAGCTTTAAAGAGAAATGGGCCACAATGGGAATGGGAAGGGGCAGAGCTTTTTGCAGTTATCAAGGAGCAGAATTTCTCCCTTTCTCCCACCTCATCAAATTGTAATTTTAAGTGGTGTTTCTTTGCCCAGTCAGTCTCTAAGTACGTTATGTCAATTTCAGAGAAATAAAAAAAAAGAATAATGATGGACAGAAAATTAACTGTCTCCTTTCTCTGGGCACTTGGAACAAAACGCAAAGATGATTTTTTGCGCTTATTTCACCTAGAAAGACAGACATTGCTGTGCCGGCTTTCTGGGACCCAGTCACAGAATCCAGAGCAGGGTGCAGCTGCTCCTTAAATGCCTCAGACTGTAACATCTGGGGAGCGGTTCAGCTCTCTGGCTGCTGGCCATGAAGTTGTAGTTCTGTCTGAACGCATCCTATCGCAGGTGCACTAACCTGCTCAGGTCCAGCACTAGATAGATGTGCCTGATGTTGTCATGTAATGCTTGTGCCTACGCAGTGCCTAAGGCCCCACTGGCAATATGCAGATGATCTTGTTCCAGGGGACAAAAGGCACTATCAAACATTTGCTATTTTATATGTATAAATACATTTGACAACTTCAGAACTATGTGAGCAAGTAAGTGTCTGAAGTAGAGGGCAAATTCATAGCAATTTTCTCTCCTTGAGTATCTTCCCGTGGGAGGGAACTTTTTGAGACGCTGTGTTCAATTTCCTGTGACTATGGAGAACAATAGAAACCAGAATGATCTTTATAGAGCCCCCACCTCCTTCGTGGCATTAGTTAACATACAAAGCTGCTCTGTGGACCGGAGAAAGACACATATAAATACTCCTTTGAAAGCTTCTGCTTTCCTCTTCCAAAATTACTGTTTAGGGCCCGCAAGGTACATCATAGTAGGAAGGAAGATGCTAAATACAGCCTTTTCATACATCTTTTGGCAGCAAGGGTACAGGTGTGCTTTTGCTCCCCTCCAACACTGGATTATGCTTTTTTAATTTTCAGGTGGGGGCTGCAATACCTCCTTCTCAAATTGTAGATGACAGTTATAAGGTTTGTCTGGCACATTTAGAAGAAAAGATTATGGAGGTGTATGTTGCTATCTTCTTTTTGCTTTGTGGTACCTTTGTACCTTATTTGGGCACACAAATTAAAAGACAATGAACCATTTTATCACTGCACTATTCTTCACAGTGAGAGTTGTTTTCCAGAGACCCCAGTATTGGAGCAAGAAATATTGGCATTTTTGTGTGAGGAACAGATGTGACCACTTTCCTCTCCTGGAAAAAGGCGTGCAAAATATTTTGTAATGATGAGGAGATCCACTTTGGTCAAAGGAGCATAACTGCAAGCACTAAGGTTTAATCTAGCATCTCATGTAAGTGAAACTAGTTTTAAAGGGTAGGATATCATTAAAACACATGAAGAAAATGAAAACTATGGCAGAAAGAAATGGAAATTAACCCATCTCTTGCAACACAATGGCCCTGAAATTTGCCAGCCATTGTTTGTAGGCATTATCAGGAAATCATAAAATCATGGGATCGTTTTGGGTTGGAAGGGACCTTAAAGATCATCTAGTTCCAACACCCCTGCCATGGGCAGGGACACCTTCCACTAGGACAGGTTGCTCAAAGCCCTGTCCAACCTGGCCTTGAACACTTCCAGGGATGGACCATCCACAACTTCTCCGGCAACCTGTTCCAGTGCCTCACCTCTCCCATAATGAATAATTTGTTCCTTATATCAAATATATATCCAATACCATGTAGGGTGGGCTACTTCCATTTAGTTATACAAAACATAAGAGTAATATAGGTAAAGGAAAACAAATAGGTACACAGACACACATCTATGTATGCGTCTGCACACACACACTAAATGGCTTATACACAAAGCTCCATACACAACAACAGTCTAGGATTTCTCTTGAGTTACTGAATGTTTCCCAGCACTGCTATATCATCTCCATACGAAAAGTTTTCTTAGCTCCAAAAAGCTCCTCATAATAGGTTCACCTATTTTAATTCTCTCTGATTAGAAATTACCAATTTCATGACAAGGCATGAAATACCTGCTTTAAATAAATAAATAAACAAACAAACAAATAAATAAAGAAATGTGCAATACCTATATGAAAATCTTATTTGCTGTAACCTAGAGAAAAAGAAATATTACTAAAAAATACTTCTTCTGTTTGGTAGCCATGGTGTAGAGTGCTTTTCTACATTATCAAAGAGGATTGAGTCAGGAAAGTGCCTTCCCTCTCTTCCTACATCTCTGTAAATCAGAAACAACACCACTAAAACTGGGAGGTTTAAACCTGCCTGAAAAAAGGGCAAAATCCATTGATTTGTAGGCAAAACACCAATGACTGCAGACATTTCATGGCTAAAAGAGACATTCACAGACACTGGGAAAATTCTGTGCTCTTTTCCACCCACAAAATGCAGACACTTTTCTTCCTGGGTTTATATTCCCCCACTATTTTACCTAAGCTGTCACTTCTTTTAAACCGTTCGTTGTGAAAGTTAAGCTGTCTCTAGAGATGCATCCAGACTGCTGCCTTCTACAAGTTTCCCAAAGATAAAAAGAAAGCTATGGGTACGGATTACCAATGCTTTCCCATCTCACAACAGTTGCTCCAAAACACAAAAGGCCACCTGAGTTGCTTTTAGTTATGTCCTTGCCATCTCTCAAGGACCTGGAGTTTAACTTTGGTGGATTTCAGCCCAGCATAGATCAACATAAAAATTCCCACCATTTCTCTCAAAGTTTCCCTCAAAACTGCCCTTTCTTGAAGTATATTTTGATCTCTTTTCTCTAACTCCTCTCTCTTCTCTCAGAATGTCCAGTCCATTTTTGCAAATCTGCTCACTCCAGATTTCCTCATTACACATCAGCTGAAGTCCAGGGAAGCTTTTTATCTTCTACCTCCAAGAAGATCAATGTTGTTTTGATACCCTTTTGCCCAGTGTAAACCTGAAAAACATGTTACTAGTGTTAGTTCTTCCTACTGTTAGTAATCTCATTGCAGATTAACGGGAATAATTACAGCAGTATGTGCATAGAGCTTATAATGTGACGGGTCTTTTCTAAGACTGTTAAATGGGTCTGCCTCTGCTTCTTTGGCTTTCTCTTAAGCTCATAGGCAGATAACAACTTCTACTCCCAGTCAGAGCCCTCCAGGGCCTGTTACACTCCAAACTCAAGGATCAGTCACCTTCATTTTTTCTCCCTTCCAAAGGAAAAAAGAAAGTGACTATTTAAAGAACAACACATACATCCACAGTTACCAATCGGTATCTGAGCTGGCCTCCTTTAGTCCATGCCTCTTTAAGACATCCCGTGGTTTTACCCTCTCTGTGTCTCTGTCAGGTCCATCCCATTGATGCTGACTGGCTTATGGGATCCTTCTTACTTGCTTTAAAGATTTGGCATCCATCTCTCCCCACTAAGGGAAGAAGGCGCAATGCCTTCTCCCTGTCCAACAGATCCGTGCTTGCTCAGTAATTGCCTCATCAGAGAGAGGAGCAACTCCTCATGACAGCAGTCTTTTGTGCCATTAAATATATTTCCATTAAATGCAGTCTAGCTGTCTTGGATTGCAAAAATTTCATTCCTGTCATTTGTTAATACAGTACATTCTCCATTTGATTTTTTCACAGCAGTTGGACATTCCTTACTTTAATGTCATTGACTGCACTGTTGGACAGTGTTAATCTAAGTTTGCTGTCGAACTTGTTTCAGTATCCAGAACGCTGCTCTGGAATTAAACAATTCTTAAATGGGAGATGATTGAAACATAATAGGTTGTCTGAGCAATCTTCCCGCACTGCCATCAGACTGTGGATGTCCTGAATCAGAAATGATGGGCTTGAAACTCTTTTAGAAAATGTTTAAATTCCTAATAATCAAACTGTGGTCCATTATCTGACATAACCATGGTTTGTGTGCTATGGCAAACAAATACCATCTTTAGGTGTGAGATCACACATTCAACAAATGACTTCTGCAGCAATGTTATTCCTGGATACCAGGAATAATGACCTAAAAAAAGATATTAATTTTTTGACAGCAAACATAAATAAATTTCTTTCAGCTGTGGAGCATGATTCTTAAGTTTCTGGAGTTACCATCACTGCTGGGTTTTTTAAATTTACCAACATTTCTGAAATTAAGTGGGTTTTTATTTATTCTTTCGCTATTTTGCCCACACAGATCCGTAGTTAATATTTATAAATATAATATAATACATTTTGCATTTTGTTCATACACAGATATCATGCATGGATTCCTTTTACCAGCACTGGATTCAAAGTTTTGGGAAGCAGTTTAGCATGCTCAGACAGTATACTCCATATTATATACAGTACTCTTTCAAATTTGTTTAAGGACCAGTAAGTGCTGTCCAGTTAGTCAGACTCATGGCCTGTATTACCTTCTGCAATGTTTTATCTAGTATTTTGGCTTTCTGCAGTGACAGGTCTCCACAGTGACATCCTGTCTGAAAAGAAAAAAAATTTCTTAACAATTTTTGCATGCATATGAGACTCTCTGTCTGTACTAGTTCAGTTCTATCGAAAGGTCTGGACAGAATGTCTGCTCTTTGTAAGTCTTTTCCGGATTTACATTTGAGCTGTAAATCATACCAGACTTTGCAATCTAGGAGATCTGCCTGCAAAGCCCTTTGCAGCAATTGCCACTAATGGCTTGTGATCGGTTCCTGCTAGCACTGGTATTCCATGTAAAAACAGTGAACAGTTTTTGTATGCATGGACTAAAGACAGAGTCTCCGATTCTTTTTGTGCATGCTGACATGCTGTTCCAGTTAGGTCTCCAGAAGCATATGCCATGGGTCTCCAGTGATCACCATTCCTTGTTAAAAGTGTTGCCCCAAGGCCTTGCTTAGAAGCATCAACTGCCAGCTTTGTTTGGTGCTTATTATCATACACTCTGAGGACAGGTTCCTTCTTTATCATCTATTTGAGATTCAGGAAGTCCCTGTTGTGATTACCAGTCCATGCCCGTTATGCATTTTTCACACTAAAGACCTTCAGATAGCAGTTGAAATGGTTTAGATCTGTTTGAATATAAACTCCCCAACAAAATTTACCTTTTCTTTAAGTTTCTGTATGTCTTCTTGATGTATGTATGGGGACATATTAGTAATCATGTTTGCATCCTCTGCTGAGCTTTTTTTTTTTTTCCCCCTTCAACATTTTCCTAGATTTGTTATTTCTTTAACCTTGAAGTCACATTTTTGTCTTCTGCATTTCAACCTCCTAATTTGAATCCCTTCCAGGAGCTTACCAGAGTCTCTGGTTGCAACATTTTTCTATTCTTTTTCTCCTCATCTTCTCCTCATGGTTTCATGTCATTTTTTGTGTATTTATAGGAAACACTTGAGATTTTAAAATACATGTTCCAAATAACATGGTAAACTGGGGCCTTCTACATGGTGCATTAAAATTGCACAGATGTGAGCTCTTTTTTTCTAGAGGACCCTGTCAGAACATAGCTGAAGAATCCAGTGGTCCCCAGAAACCATTCTCTGGCTGGGGATTCTTTTCCCCTTTTTACGTGGTTTGTTAGTTGCTCAGACTGCCAGCCACAGGGAAGTACTCATCTTTCTTTTTCATAATTATTATGGAATAAACTAATTTTGGAAGCTCTCTGACAGTTTCCATCGTATCTAACTTGGCCAAAATAACTCTTCCAAGTTTTCATTTCAGGTCCAGAGAGAGATTTCTAGGAACATCTATGGCAACAGATTCTGCCCTTCTTACTTCATGTTTTTGTTGGCTTTCTTTGACAACATTAAAAACATCTGGAAAACAATCTCACGGCTTATGAGCTGCTGTCCTTCCAAAAGAATGTACTCCATCAACAGCCAGTAGGTAGGAGATGTTTGCAGCACCAGAGTAGGTACTTTACTTGTGATGGCACTTATAAAGTGTATCTGCTAAAACTGCTGTTTACATCAAGCCCACAGTGAAAAAGCACAATTTCCTCATCTGTAGAATAGAAGTTACATGTTCCTGCTCAACATTACTAAAATTTATTTTCAAAGTTTCTTGAAGCTTTGGATATTGCCTTTCCTATCTTGTTTGCTCCTATCTTAATCTCTCCAGATTAAGAGTAGTGAGAAGTTGATTTCTGTTCAAAACAATATACTTGTGTTAAAAGGTAGGTCTCTCTTGTACAGATCACTGAAAGAGATTCTTACTTTTGTTGAAGTTATGTGCATTTTTTGGAAGCACAGGTTATTTTTTTCCCAAAAGGTTCTGCTCTATGGAAATATAGCAACTCTGTCTTAGCACAAAACAATGCTATGTTTTCATGTTTTCTTTCACATCATTCACGCTTACTTCTATGACTTCTCCCAAACTCATTCCATTAGAGTTTTGTGGAGTATTTTTCCTGTGTTTTCATTTTTCTCCACATCTGCAAGTTGCTATGGACCCATGGCTTGCAAAATCATTTTGCACATTTTCATTTTCATATTCTAAAGTCTGGTCTGGTACTTTTCTGCAGTTAGGTAAAATGCAAACAATTTTTCTAACTTCATGTGGAGATCTTCTAGCCTGAGGCCTCTGACACCCACTGTAGTTCTTGTCTCAAAGCAAGGATAACACAGGCCTCCAAAATGCTATTTCTGACTCAGCCTCAACACTGTTGTGAACACTTCAGAAGTATTACTCTTTTTCTTTACATGTAGCTGATCTCTCAGAAGCCTCATGCTTCCTAGGCATTAACCTTCTTCAGCAGGTTGCTATTCCTAAATCAACTGTGGGTTTTAAAACAGATCTCAGCTCTTCCATTTTGCTGTATTAAACACAGAGCAACCCTTTGCCCATCCTTCTCTTCTGCCTGACATCATGAAATAGATTTATCTTTTTTGGACCACTTCTTGTGTGCTGTTTCTGAGACCGTAAGCTGTTTTGCAGTTCTTAGTTCCATATTAGACTTTCGCTACCTTCTCTTCTCTTTCTCCTTTTTCTCTTCCTTCCATCTCCTGTTCTATATTCTGTTTTGAGATGATGAATAATAAAGGACTTTGTGAGAGAGTTTATAAAATATAAGCCATTCATATGGTCGGTGAGTAACCATTATACAGAAGGGATTGAAAAGGAAAAAGAGAGAGCTCTGCATCTTTCTTTGGCTGCTAATCAATGAACAACAGATGTGACATTTCAGCCTTAGATGCAGAAGCAGCTTCAGGGTTTGCTCTTTTAATGAAAGAGTTGCCTGGAGATTCTTCTGCACTGCTCTGAGTTTCTGAGAAAACACAGCTAGCTGCAGTATTTTTTATCTTCTGCTTCTGAGTTTGTGCTGTATATGTGTTGTCCATTTAGTTCTGGTGGTACAGAGGAGCCTATGTTTCAGAGAGGAACAGGCGAAAAGAGTTTCTCTCCTCTATTCCAAGCCAATTACCTTTGTGTACATAATAACCTAATGTAAATTAATTTTAACATTGAAATAGATCATAATGCTTTTAACTGTAATATAACTTCAGAAGATAAAAAAAGAAATATTTGTTGACTTAAGGAACGACTCAATACATGGTGCTCTTTTTCAGGGTTACAACCTCTTTTGACTAGCCCTCTGTAGTGAAACATGACCTTATTGATTTGAATTTATAAAACACCTCTGTAACCGTACCATGACTCATGGGAGACCATGAAATCACTCTGTGACCTTCCACATCACTCACAAGCACCAGGAACAATAATATCCAGTAGCATACATTTCAAAATAGGCAGAGCAATAATTTTAAAGTACCGATTTGCAATGTCCAGAATCAAAGACTGTGGGTGAAAATGAAGATACAGAAGGCTTTGGATGCTAGTAAGCTACAGAGCAAATCTGTCAGCTTATGTTGCTGAATGATGAATTATTCTTCAACCTGTGCCTGTCAGTTCCTTCTGGTTTTTCTTCCATCCCTCTACTCTACATTCTGCAGGTTGCTTTTACTTTTCATTTGAAGTATATATTACTGGGCAGTAAAAAAATAAACTGTAAGTCAATATACTTTGCTTTTTAATTTGAAACCTCAACTGGTCAAAAATGTTGGGTGAAAAATCATTTTCTCTAAAGAGTGAGGTTTTGTCAGAAAATGTTTTTTCATGGGAAAATACAACTTAATTACTTTTGCTTTCCATTTTTCAGTGGCAAGGTCTACAAGAAAAGTAAGTTAAGTTTCAATTTACATTTCTTGTTTTGCTTCCGCTTTAAATTCAAACTGGGCTTGTTGACTTTTAAATATCCTGCAAAATAGTTTCTATAAAGTTTTCAATCAATTTTATCTAAAAAAGTAAGAGGTGTTGCGAGGATGCCAGCGGCAGAGAGTGTTTAGCTTTATTCAAACCCTGCTCCCATGAATGGTTGCTCTAGCTCCATTGAATGGTGGCTTTAAACCAGAACCCGTAAGACAGATAGGGTAGATGGCTGCTGCATGCCCAGGAGAAGGCACTGGCTCTTAAGAAAGAGGCAGACAGCAACCCTCGGGTAGACAAATTCCCTGTGACAATAGCAGAGCAGTAAGCTGTGTTCATGGCACAGAGCTGCTGTGGGTGCTCTCCAGCACAGTCAGGCCAGTGCTGTGGGACCGCAGAAGGTCTGCTGAGACATCATCTGGATGAAATTGCTCTGGTTGTCTAAGTTGGTATACTTAATGCAGAAAAAAGAACAAAATCTGAGAATCTTGGATTATAACCTCTATTAACAACTTATCTGTCCCTGCTTCTTCAAGGTAAAGCTAAAATTCAAGTCTCCTTGCCTGTCCTGTTCCTACAACATGACGTGACTGATTTAGCAAGACAAGGTATTGCATTGGTAAATTCCTCTGACCAGCGCTCCATTCCTCCTTCACCCTGTCTTACTAGGATCTACATGCCACGGTTGAGCCCAAAGTATTTTATCGCTTAAGTATCTTAAAAGCAGTGAGATGTTTCTTCTACTGCTGGACACACATTTACAGTCTCCACTTGGACATCTTCTGTTCCTCTCCCTCTACAAGGCAGGGCTCTCATCCATACTAATGTGAGGCACACTTCAATGCTAATTAAAGAGACCATTAGCCGGTGTCTATATTTGACAGTACTAATCACATCCATCAAGTACACATATGACAGTGCTATCAGTATCAGGAATCAGACACTCTCTTTAGTATACCTTTTACATCTTTTTAATCAAAAAAGATTCTTTTCACTGACAGCTTCCAGCTCTGATAGTACACTCTTCCAGGTCCTTGAAGAGGAGTCATCACTTCTATTCCAACTTTTATAACCCACAATTTTGGCTATTAATGAGCATGTTGTATTTCTAACTATACTTTAGAAATTAAACTGCAACACAATTCAGTCATTGCTTGACTTGTTCTACTACTTGCTAGCCCCTTTAAACAACTTCTTTTATTTAGCACAAAAGGCCAACAGCTTCAGGAATAGATATATTGGGGCCAATGTCTAGACTCAGATTAAATACAAAGACCCATTCACTGAGCAGAGAAAATATGATTCAGCCTGAGAAAACAAAGCCTTATAAATTATTTTATTTTATAACTTTTCCACAGTTTTTTTCCATATAGAAAGACAATATTTGGCCAAGCTCATTTCATCATGCTTCTATGTAGTCCAAAGTCTTAGGCAGTCCTGAGCAACAGAGGCATCAACACTGATGCTGTCTGGCTGCCTATCTGAACCATCTTTCTGTGAGAAACAGGAAAGGACATGCCTGAATCCAGCCAAATTTGACAAAGAGGCTGCAACAAAAACATATTAAACGCTTACAACTTTGGGAAATTCAGAAGTCGGGGAAAGAAAAGAGGTCATATCCACCCATCTGCTGCTGGAGAATAGGCAGAGTTTGTCCATTATTTTTCTTGTTTGACAGCCGGTTTGTCCAGCAGCACCCTGCAGACAGCAGGCAATCCCCACACGCACTGCTGCAGCCCAGCTGCTGGAGCTGTCAAATCCTGCACAGTTCCACAGGTGCGGGAGCAAATATGGTGCAGAAATGGAGGCAATGTGGATGACTGGATGGGAGAGGGTGCTTAAGACTATGGGAGAGAAGAAAGGAGCTGAAGGGCATTTAGGAGATGCTGGGAGAACATAAACACTGATTGCAGTAACAGTAGCAGAAGGGGCATGGGAAGGACAGCCAGGGCTGTTGCAAGGAGAAAGTGAGTATGAGTTGTTGAGCACAAATCCACAAGGACCCTCATCTCGATTAGCACCACAAACACGGAACAACTTGCTTTAACGTGATAAGGAAAGAAGGTGAGATACACAGCTACATGCTCCAAAATGATGGCTCAGAGAGAGCCCCCTTATCAAGCAAATGCTTAGAAGAGTACAATTAGCCTCATTCAGCCAGAGTCACGGGGAAATCATAAGCCTGTCCCAGCTGGAACCAAGAGCATTTGGTCACTGAAAGTCCACTTCTCTGCTCCAGGCAGGAATTCATACTCAACAGAAAGAATTTGTGAAGAAATCCAGAAGACCATTCGTGCCAGGAAAAGGCAATAGGTTGGCCAGAGGTGAAATAGGAACACAAGAAAACTCTGGAGCTTCAGCTTCCTCCAAACCCATGACATACCAGTGCTCTCTGAAGTACTGGTACCCAATACTCATCAGATATCTTTTCATTGCGGACTTGATTTTATGTAGGAATAAAAAGCACTTTCAAAAATCTGTACTTACAGGATGATCATTTCCATTTTCTTCCAGTCCCAGGGCAGAGGCCCACCTAGTTCCCAGGAAAATTAGCAGGTACAGTGCACCAAGCAATATTTCCCCTGTGCAGCAGGCTGACACAGCCAATAACACAACCAATAAACTACTGCCAGAACAGAATTTAGTGCTGAAGGATGCCACGTTGGCCTGACAACTCCGATTCACCTGTGGGGACACCTAAACCTGCTACTGCACTGTGGTTTCTGACTTCAGCAATCTGCCCTGACCCTGTCTTAGATAGTTCTGCTGTGAGTGCATAGGTGGCTCCTGTGCTCATGAAGCAGTATCTGGGCTGGAGCAGCACAGCTGTCAACAGTTCTGGCTTTTCTCTAAATACTGAGTTTTAATTCACAGGAGTTCAGTTGATGCTGCTGGAGCAGCTGAGCCATCCCTGCAAGAGGAACGGCGCAGAAACTTAGGGTTGAAAACAGCTATGGTGTGCTGGAGTGAATAATTTCACGCATCTATTTTAAATCAAACTGTTACAAGTTACATGACACTTTCCCAGACATCTGGTCAACTTTTCCTCTATTTACATCATCTCCAAATTTTGTCTCCAATGCAGAGGTCTGAATTTCCATTAAGCAGTAGTTGCTTTAACATTGCTTTTCAGTGGTTTTGTAAAATGGAAGTACCACAACTCAGCACAGAGGGCATCTGCAGGCAAAGTCCATCATATTTATTTAGACCACAACCTTCTTGCCATTTATCCAGAAATAAAATGTTGTAGAAGGCGGCACGACTTAAAGACTCAGTAAAGATGTTTCCTTCCATCTTGAGTTGTCAGCTGACACATTCCATATGCTCTGTATTGTTTATTATTAATTTAACTAACAATAGAAAATATATTTAATGAATTGTGATTCTGTTACAACAAATTAGCTAAACTAGTATGTATAAAGGTCTCTAATTAGTTTAACAATGATGTGCCTGCTGCCTGTGTTTGCATTTCAAGAAAACACGCAGCAGCTTAGAAGGTGCTTTGTGTTTAATATAGAAAGTGTCTCTCAGTCCAGGCTTATTTATAAAGCAATTTTCTAATAATGATATAGATTCAGTGGCATTCAATCAGGGATGGAGTTACCCTGACACACATAAAATTAATGTATTAAACCACATATGAAGTACCCGACTGCACAAATAAACATAGAGAATGGGGGGAAGGAAGATGAAGACAGGTGACTCTAGAATTAGATCCCTTTCTCCTGAAAACCCTCTCTTCTCCCTGCTCCTTGACCTGGCAGGCTGTACCGCTCCAACACATGCTCATCCTGCCTTCCCTGGAGCACCCTGTGGGCAGCACACTTTGCAGCTTCCATAGGTCTGAGTGCAAGAGGCACTGCTCATCAGGCATCATGCAACAAGCTCCCTGCCAGTCCTTCTGCCCTCTCTCTACTTTAGGGATTTCCCACACATTCTCCTGCCTTCTCTCTCTCATGTCCTCTCTTAGCCCCATGTCTCTGTGTAGTGCCTCATCCTGTAGCATGCCTTCCTGCCATAGCACACTGTCTCCCTCAAGGCCAAGGGGAGAGGGATGCACCACTGCCCTCTCCCATTCTCCCTATTCTTACTCACCATTTCCCCTGTCCCAGAGTCCCTTTGACATTGGGTCTCTGAGACTCCTTTCCTCTCATTTTCCTGTACCACTCCTCTCTGTTTCCCCCAATACATCCATGTGCTCCTCACGCTCCCTTCCTCTATCTCCATCTTCCACCTCTGTCCCAGGAGGACATGACCCAAACCTGCCCCTAGAAAGGCAGAAGATCGTTGTGAGAGCATGGTACAAGCCAAAGCAACCTCCCTTTCTGGGCAAGCCCTTCTGCCAGAAGGAGGAGGTGTCTGGGCACTGCTGCAGAACAAGTGTTAGAGGTGACATGAACTGTGGTCTCATTCCCTGCCATGCCTTTTATGCAGCTTTCAAACAGGCATCTCCTTCTACTAATGCATGAGAAAACTTGCACTAAATAAGCTCTGTGGAAGTTTCAGCAGCTCGGTTTTATCCATGGCCTAAGAAGAGCCTTGTTGTCCCAACAAATGCAGGCTGGGCCTTCAATGTTTGCAGTGACCTAGAAGCCAAGGCATTAATTAAATACTGAATGGTTTATACTGCCAAAGAGATCTTGGTGGGAAGGCAACTCTGAAGGTCATCAAGTCCAACACCCTATGAAATCAGGACTGTTGCCAACATCACAAGAAGTCTCTTCAAATCTCTACTGATAATTTGAAGCAAGAGGTTTGAAAGATTTCTGAAAGATGCACACAAAGTACAAGATGGCATATTATCTGTTGGAAGAGCAACCTGCATTCTCTGTCCTTTGCAGCTGGTGGCCACCACTTATACTTCACGTGACCTCATAAAAAAGGCAGAAGTTAACTTCTTGTTCCCTGTAAAATAGCATAAACTATTTTTGTTTAGTTTAAGTTCTTTGATTACAGCCCAACATTTCAGAGCCTTCAAAGCTTCCTTTTTATTAATCCTCTAAAGCAGCAAAGAGTACCAACTGCTGTTTAATTAACCACACACCAAATCAATAATTTTCTTACCACCATTATAAAAGTCTCACATATTTTTCAGGTCTTCAAGGGTTTAATTCATCTGACTGAAATAGTTGTATAGTACTGTTTCAGTTGTATAGTGTTTAGCAGTCAGCCCTTTCATCTCCTTTCTCCTCACACAGAACTTCAAAAGCTTGAGAGGCATCTTTGCTCACAAGGCAACGGCACCCGGATGACCAGACACAAAAAGATATCTATATTGCCTCTCATGTAACTGTATATGAAAACCTAGTTATCTAGGACCTTTTGTTATTTGTTTCCTCTTGCTAGTTCCATTTTCACCATCTCTGTGCCAGGACCATGACTGCACTAGCTGAGCACCTTCAGGAAATGCAACACCGCTCCCTGAACACTTTTCCAATGTCTGACTGCTAGGTAACACCAGAAGGAAAGAGGGACAATTAAAGATATCAGATTTTCTCTAGGAGTACCAAGTCAGATCAGTTTAGTGTGGCAATGGAATAAGTTAGCTAAGCACTGGAGGAAGACAGAGGTAGGGTTTAAGAGGAATAGTTAGGGACACTGTGTAGACAGGAGTTTGAGATCAATAGAATAAAATAGACTATTTCAGTTGGAAGTGACCTACAACAATAACTAGTCCAACTGCCTGATCACTTTAGGGATGACCAAGTTAAAGCATGTTATTAAATGCATTGTCCAAATGCCTCTTAATCTCTGACAGGCTTGGGGCATCAACCACCTCTCTAGGAAGCCTGTTCCACTGCTTGACCACTCTCTTGGTAAAGAAAAGCTTCCTAATGTCCAATCTAAACCTCCCCAGGTACACCTTTGAAACATTCCCATGTGTCCTATCACTTGATCCCAGGGAGAAGACATCAGCATCTCCTTCTCCACTTCCCCTCTTCAGGAAGCTGTAGAGAACAATGAGGTTGCCCCTCAGCCTCCTTTTCTTTAAAGCAGGCAAACACAAAGTCCTTAGTCACTTCTCAGAGGACATTACCTCCAGACCCTCTCACCATCTTCGTTTCCCTCCTCTGGAAAGATTCAAGGACCTTCACATGCTTCTTAAATTGTAGGGTCCAGAACTGCACACAGTACTCAAGGTGAGGCTGCACGAACACTGAATACAATGGGATAATCACCTCTTTTGACTGGCTGGTTATACTGTGTTTGATATACGCCAGGAACAGTTAATACATAGTCCAGACAAGGGAGCAGAAAACTACAGTGAAGAGATGGAATGAAAGAAGGTAAGTGCAGGTTAGGAAAATTTGGGAACAGAAACATTCATCTCCATGTGTGCTGGCTCCATACACTGTGGAGGAAGGAGTAGGAGGGCGCTACCTAGGCACCACACTGTGGACTAGCAGTCCACAGTTCAGGTCTCTGCCTCACCAGTGAAGTGATCATTAAAAATTTAGCCCCCATGCCAAAGCCTAAGACAGTGTCTGGGGCAGGAATATCCTTCCCCATGCTGGTGGCGTCACCACCATCCTCTAGGTATGTGCGATGACCCTGGCAACTGGAAAGAGCCAGCAGAGTGCCTGCTGCATGCTGAAGTTCATCAGAGCCACTAGAAGATAAACAGAACAATTCGTGCACTTTGCCTATGGCCTGGGGGCCATAATTGAACTAGCCATGGTTTCTGCTTGAAAGCTTGTTTCTCATAATTAATAGCATCTTTAATCTCAGTCTTAAAGCTATGCGGAAACAACGTCACAGAGCAGGGTCCCATGAATGTTACAGGTAGTCTCCAATCTGTGGGCCACAGATCCATTTTGCGGACAGAAGATCTACAAAATCTACCTGTGGCATGGGACTCCAGACCAGGCACAGATGGTACTTTACCACAAGTAGAGATGAGCATTTTCTTCATAGATGCTTAAAGAATGCATTAATCTTGAACATCACATCCAGTTCCATCCGTGGACCAGGGACAGTCCCCATCAGCCCATCTCAGCATGATTTCAACAGCCATCCAGGTCCTTAACCGGACATCCTCGCTTTCTACTTTCTTCTCTCTCTCTGCTTAATGCCCACCTCCTTGGACCATTGTATCTCACCTTCTCCAGGTGTTTGCCAGCTGTTTTACGGCAATACTGCAAGAGCACTCACAAGTGTCAGCCACAGGACAGCATTTTCTCAGCTCAGCAAGCTCAGGACTGAGCAACACCTATAGCCTTTTCCTCACTCTGCCAAGAAAGCCCTGGCACCCCAGGGGACAGCAACCAGGTGAAAGAGCACAGACAAGACTGCTCAAGTGGAAATAAAAAGGAATTCACTGCATAACACAGTGGAAAGAGAACAGCCACCTCAGAAGGGTGAATGAGTAGGCTGATTTCAGCATTTTCAGGCCATTTGAGGTGCACTGTGGCTCACTGTCTGCCCCACCCCTCCCAATAGGACTCTTCCAGGGAAGACGGGAGAGACACCGAGAGAGGAGCGAAAGCACAGGCACCTACTCTGAGGAAGGTACCTAATCTAATTTTGGCCTGTGTGACTCTCAGCCAAAATCGCTAGATGAATTCTCTAAGCCCAGGCAACATAAGAATACTACGGCAGGATATTGTATAGGTGCTTAAAGGTCCCTAAAAGCAGGAGAAAGGGCTATTTTGTTTGGTTTAGGTGGCTGGGAGTTTATATGAAGGCTGGGAGCTCAGTTTAAATGCTAATTGACTCATAAACAAGCCTGAGTTAAATAAAAGAATCAACTAGCATCAGCTGAGCTAGATCAGTTTAGAAATGAGGCCTTTTGTTAATCAGAGGGAGTTTGTGCTGGGATAGGCCAGGCATTGCTCCAAAAGCAGCATCAGATTAAACCTCCTACTCAAAAAATGCTCATTAAAAAGCAACTTTCATTGAAAAAGATTCCACTTGTCACTAACAGCCATTGTTAGGTAGTGAAACAGTGACAGATATTTTTGAAGACCATTATGGAGAAATAAATATTTATTTAGCTGTCTAAAGTAATTAATCCCTGCTGTTTGCTTTTTATGTATGCACATACAAGGCAAGACTGTCTTTGTACTTGAATTTTAGAAGACAAGTCTGTGTAGAGGCTCCCATGGTTTTTGAAGGCAGTAACAAATTCATGCCTAATACCTTCTCTGCAACATGAGAATGCGAAGCATCAAGTAGTCACAGAATTTTCCTGTCCTCATTCAGTTGCGGCAGGAAGGAGCTATACGAAGAGCAAAGGACAGAGAGGAGAAAGGTGAGAAAGTAGAGACTGCAAGCAACAGAAGGCTGCAAGAAGCTGGCACGCTGCTGGTGTGGGATCTGCTGAAGGAAATCGCTTTCATAGAGTATCAGCTTGAGAATCATTAAAAAAAGAATGAATGGGGATTAAGCTGTAAAAGCACAAGAAAAAGGATCAATAACCATCTTGCGTGTATTTTCTTGGAAGCTGGCATGGATAACACAAAGATGTTACTTAGTGAATATGTTGGCATCCCTCCCATTTACAAGTTATACAGCCAAAGTGCAATTAGCACATTCAGAGGAACAATAATTAAACAATACCAAACAGGCAGTCCATAGACTGATTAAAGCATATGTCAAAAATAGAGATACAGACCATAGCTCAGTTCTTGTATGAGAGACTCTCTGCCCTAAGAATCCCTTGAACAAGGTATAACCCACACTGTAGCATATGAGCTACCGATGATAACTACATATGACCTTGATAATATGCAGATTGTTTTTGCTTTTTAAATTTTAGCAGGTAAATGTCTTTGCTACATGTTTAAAATCAGAAGCAATTTTTAAAAAAGTGCTACGTTCCGTATTTCTTTTTCCCCAGAAGTATTTTATTGAAGAGTAAAATGACAGAAGCAATTAGATAATATTGAGCAGATTATAGTCTGAGAATGTTATGCTGTGTTACATATTCACCAATGAACAATAGCAAGGAGGGAGAAAAGAAGAGATGGGTATCTTTTCTTAGTACTTATTTTTGAAGTTGGACTAAGAAATGTGTCTTTTCTAGGTAGGCAAATATTATGGAGCTCTATGAATTCAGTTGTGTTATCTCTTCTCAGCTACATGAGGAAGCTTTCCTGACTCAGTTTAGCTTTAAGAAAGCACTCGGGTATTACTGGAAAAATTTAGAAATGACCAAGAGCTGGATTCATGACATCATGACAGTTGGACTCAGACTTACTGAGCTTGTTTTCCACTGAAACCAAGCAGCGTTTGAAAACCTACACACTTCATTGACCTATGTCTCAACTCACCTACCAACAGCGAAGTCCAAGTCCCTTGGACTGTGGACCAGGTACCTATCAATAAAAATACAGTACAGGTTAGGAAACATTATTCCATTAAATTGAGCCCTTCTGACGACCTAAATCTTCCAGAATAATGAAACACGAACAGAGTTGGTTCTTATTCCTGGTATGTATTTCATCTGACTTTTGTGCTTAAAATCTAAATGTAAGTTATTCTAGTCTTTATTCTAAATGGCAAGAAGGAGGCAACTTCACAGGGTGATTTGGCCCATCTTAGACCCCCTGTTAAGATGATATGCTTTATCTGAAGGAGAAAAACACCCTCTAATTTCTTTCCATTGACTATAAAAGGAGATCAGGAGAGCTGAACAGACATCACTTGGAGATACCTAAGTGAGATGCAATAAGTCTGATTCTGTGGGAAGAGCATAGAGAAAGCACATTATGCCTGCCTTCCTCATTTTGTACCCACACAAGAGCCAGGCACAATTAGACTCCTTCTTTAAAAATTCTTTTAGCCAGAAGTGCAGTTTTACCTAGTTTTATCCTGATTGTAGCCTGAAAGATCATACAAAGATAAAGGGTCCCTCCCCATCCTTCGCTAAGGAGAGTGTGGGCTCCCCTCAAGGTCAGCTTTTCCAGGCTCACAGAGACATTCAGTGTGATTAAGCAGAAAGAGCAACCCTTTTCTTTCACCAGCCCGAAGAAAACTACCATTTCCCTTCCAAAGCATCCAATGTGCCATTGCATTGTGCTGGGACTGCACTGGCAAGTTGAGAGTGGGATTTTTGCATTGATGGACACACCTGAGGGCAGACCAGGGAACAACTTCCTTGGAGATGTTTTTAATCTCATTCTCTCCTGGTGAAAGTACTCTGATTACAGTCCCAGCAAGGCAACAGAATGCAAGGACTGCATCCCCACTAGCAATGCACAACTAGACGCAAGGCCATGAAACCCACCTGTCCAAGAAACAAATGGAAAGGGCTTCACTGATAAAATATAGCAGTGCTCTACCCCTTCCTTGCACAACTCAAGGAAATTACTCAGAGACACAAAAACACAGCTTCTGAGTCACTGGACAGAAACATGAATATATTTCAATGATTTCTATGGTTTTAGGTTCACTCTTTCATTCCCAAAATAACAGGCATTGTAAGTAGCCGGATCCCCACATTTGCTGTCATCCCATTTTATTTTGACCGTAAACCCAGGTTGTTTTCATTAGCTGACCAGTCAGTCACTCTGCCCCCGACTTAACATGACAGCCATTCAAATCTGTCACATTCTCTGGAGTCATTGGATATTGCTCTCAGATGAGTAAACAGATGTTATTAATACCCCGTAACAGGCAGAGAGTGTGGAAGGTATCTCATTTAGAAGAAAGAATGATTTAAAGAGATCTTACAGAAATTGTAAGGAATGCTGTGAATATGTTCAATATTGAATTCACTTCAGTGTGGGAAATGAATACTTTGATATGTCTCAAGAAAAATTACCTGCTAGAGTTGCAGTGGATTTTATTCTTTATTTAATAGAATTTGACTTTAAAATGAAACTAAAAGTATTTCATTCCCATCCACAGATTTTAAATAAACACTTTATAAGCTACACTCAGCTTGGAATCTGTAAGAGATGCGCTTAGACTTCAAGGAGAAAATTCCAGTTCTGTTTCAGCCCATATGGCAAACCTGTGACAAGTCACTTTTTCCTCTTTAAATTTCAGTGTCCCCATCTGCAAAATGCCTACTACATTACTTGCTTATTGTTTAATTTAATCCTCTAATTAATTTGATAAAAAGTAAAATTTGTTCAGAATAACACAGCCTTTATTTTGATCAGTTTTGATCCCTTTCATCAGGTAATCCTTGATAATGTAATCACTGGGTATAGAAAGTTTCATTTAATAATGAAAGACAAAAATTCTAAAAGAGAGAGACAGGAGGAAGATACTAGAAGACTTGAGTCATAATAAAAGATGACTACAACCCAAAGTTGCATTACTTAGAGATTATTATTGATATTGCAAGAACTACCATATGCTTTGCTAGCTGTGACAGTCACCCTTGTAAGTCACACAGATTAAATGAACAACTGCTTTTTGCATTTAAAGTGATAGGAACAAACCTGATCCAAGTAAGAGAAGCTGCTGTGCAACAAACAGCGCAGGGGCATCATGTGGTTTAATTACCATTTTGGGGGAGGCAGGTCATTTGGTTTGGTTCGAATTCTCCGCTGAAGGTTCTGCATGCAGTAAGTGCAACATTTATTTACTAATGTATCGCAGAGGAAAAAGCTAAATGAGTTCAGGAAGTTGTGATTTCATTATTTCATGCAATCATGCTTATGCATCACATTGCACATTTGACACCATTAATGCAAATGATGCACTGTCATGCCCTTAGCTCAGAAATGATGAGCCTGGTCTGAGTGGCAGACAGGACTTAAGTAAATCGCCTAGGCTTCCCCAGTGACATTTAAGTCAGAGACTCAGTGCTTATGTAAAAGTCTTGTCTTCTTATAGCCTGCTACAACCTCTGCACTGCATCCTTTGCACCCTGTATAATTCTGGGGATGAGGTGGCAGAACTGCTTCCAGAAGGGATATTTAATACCATGACAGTGGTCCTTCCTCTGCAATGGCATAGCTGCTTCAGGAGGCACCAGAGTGCATCAAACTTTGGCACACCTGACTGCACCCTCAACAGACCTTGAAGCATAGATCGAAGGGCACGCCTCAGAAATCTCCCACTGACCTCATTTTGGATTCAAACTTGACAGGATTTTAATCCCCCCTGCAATCACGATGGCTGTGCTCTCAGCAGAAGTAATACACTCTCATTATTGGTGGACCTTCAGCTTCACAGACCATAACAGCATCAATCCTGTCACTGCACATGCAGGAAGTCCATGCTGGGGATCTCTGCATGGACAGTAACTCCTTGTGCTCATTGTCAGTCCTGGGGACACATGAGACAAATAGTGTTTGCTGTATGACTTCTAGTCCAGTGTCTCCTCCCTAAAAGGAACGATTAGTTCGGGGTGGGCACAGGGAAAGGAGATGAAAATCCAGGATATGCACAGGTCCATGGTCTGACTCCAGATATTAGAGCATGTGCAGGAAGCACACTTCTCTGACAAGTGACGTGCAGGACTTCACTCATTCCTTCCTTACCTGCTGGACTTCATCGTAGCTGAAAACAGGGGCAGCTCAGAGGGACTCTTTGTTCCATTTCCATCTCAAAGAGTGGGGCCTCGGGTGACTGGATTTTTCTTCACTAAATCTTATTTCACACTTGCAATAGGAAGGGATCAGCCCCCTTCAAAACAACATATTGTATCTATTTTGGGAACATAAAGCAAAGGAGACTATTTAACAGTGCAACACATACAGTCATGTCTTCTATTTACTCCTTTTTTTATTTATTTACTCCTACATGAGGACATTGAAACTAGAAAGAATTTTGCAAATAATTTCTTTTTTCACCATTGCTTATTAATTATTAAATAAGAGGTGGCACTTCACATAAATAGACCTACATATCAACTGGAGCTTTCAATGGGATGATATCAATATAGTAGAAGTAGGGAAACATTTTTTTAACTTCCCTCAGTTTTGTCAGAGAAAGCGGCATCAATGGCTTCATTTGGTTTGTACAAAGTTTTCCTGTGTGATTGCTGTACACCAGTGCTATTTTGCAGCACAGAAAAGGGTTTGCGTCTGAAGTATTTTGACTTAAGTTTTCTTATTTTTATTAAATTACACATCTTTCACCAAATTGGGGGGTGGGATCTGAATGTTTTGTTTACTCTTGAATGTGATCTGAATTTGGGGGCAAAGAGGACCTGACAGGGTTCCTTTATATCACCCATATCTTCAACCAACCAACAAGAGAGCTGAGACAAAAAGTAGGCCAACTTTTTTTCTTAAGGTATAACTGTTCTTTTTTTTCAACCTTGATCCAGTGTGGAAGTTTCATTTAAATGTGACCTGCAAAGCAAAAATTAAAAGCAAGCACAAACTTCTGCATTGAATATCTCCAGGCTGCAGAGTGCAAGAAAATTCAGTACAGAAACAGCTGTGATATTTTAGTGCACGGATTTTTGGGGGGAGGTTCCTGGCATAAAACCTCCCAATTTACTGCAGAGACCCCAGAATTCATCCTATGTTGACTCCAGATTGACTGTCTCAGTTGAAATGAGAATTTGTGGAGTCACTCTCTGAACATCCACAGTGTCGCATGCTGGGATTTTTTCAAGCACAAAAGGAAATTTCACCAGAAAAAGGGATTCAGAGTTCCTCAGAAATTATCTGTGATGAATGCCTTTTCTGCTTTGTCTAACCTGTGGCCTGGGGGGCCCTGGGAGACCGTAGACTATATGTGAAGGGTGTGTGAGTGAGAAGTGAGTAAAGCAAGACTACTGTCAGTACATTCAAATCCAGTATCCAAAGTATGCATCTCAACCAGGAAGTGTCTAGCATCTTCTCAGTAGAAAAAGGTCATTAAAGACTTCGTCCACTTCCTGCAGGTGCCAGTACCCAGCCCCCAGTGAACAATGTTGAAGCTGGAGCAGAACTTTGCATATCAGAGTGGACCAAATTCTCCGGTTCCTAGGGGGAAAATGCAAGCAGAATTGAGTAGCAGACGCTGTAGGTTGAAAAAGAGAAATGTCAGATATTGCCAGATATTGCCTTTTCCAAAGAAGGTGAGGGACTTGGTAAGAGTCTGGAAAAAACCCCACTCATTTATGGCTTTGAGGCAATGTTTTAAGACATTTGGGGCAAGACCAACAAAGTTAGGTAATGCAAATTTATCTATTTGATTGTTAAATAGGTTGACACTCTGTGTAAACAAACCCTACCATGCGATGCAGGGCTTTAGAGGAGACCTCTTTCACATGTGTGATGTAGGGATGGGAACTAACATCTGTGTCCTTGGGAGCATTGAACCAAGTGTTTATACGGAGAGCAGTCCCTCCCTTTTTTCCCCACTTAAACTTGGCTCTCCCATCCCCCATCCCAAAATCAGCATCTGCAATACTACCTCCACTGAACATGCCTGTAGTATTCCCACCCATGTGTCATTTACTGACACTAATTGAAAACAGGGACTGTGACAAAGTGGTCTACATTGGGAGAAAGAAAACATCAGTGTCATTGTGATGCTACTAGAGGATGCTAAAGGGAGGGGGAATTATGTGTATGCACCTCCTTTGATTCATCCATGGTACTTCCATACATTTTTCATTTATAGGAAAGAAAAATGGTCTTTTTTTTCAAATTGCCTTGATATTGCCAAAAAGGAAGAATCAGGCATATGTTCAAACATTTCAGACTTTCCACAGTTAAAAGAAAGCTGAATTTAAACTAAGGAAAAGTACAGGTTTTTTTTTTTTGTTTCATCCTGTCATCATTCTTTTAAAACACCAACTCATTATAGTCAAAGGTCCTAATTTTAAGAATGTCAGACTCCATGGGGGTTTCATTGGCTCTTTGCTATTCATTTTGTGAATGGTCCAGACCTTCATTTTGATCAGCCAGGTATTTTGGGGAATGAACCTTAAGGTGAAGATGGACATACATTGCTTTCCTGCTGAGTTAGATTCCAAGCTGTCATAATATAAAAGAAGAAATTGCTGGAACAAACTGCCTCAGATATCCGTAGGGAATACACATATGTGATTAACCCAACTGGCCACTGGGTGTGACCATTGCACCACACAAAAGCATATGAGACTTTTCCAAAGACAGGTCTGGAAGTATTGGAGCTAGAAAAATATCACAACCTTTTGAGGTGTGAGTAGACAACAGTAATGTCAAATAACTTTCTGTGCAGTTTTCCTATGCTTGCTGCACAATGTGGAACCTCTCTCAAAAGCCACACATAAAGCAATTAAAATCATAGTGTAAAAAAGTTCACTGAACATCACATTAATGACATCACCAGAGTCCCTTTTCTTCCCCCGAAGGAAAACTAGCAAGTCCCTTAAATCTGCAGGTGTTGGGCGCTCTGTTCACTGAAGCCACATTAATAGAATAAGCACATTCACGGGCAGAATGGCTTAACTAGGAACTATTCAAACTATTAGCTCTCAGTTACCTAGTTTGCAGTCACTAAAAAGAAGAGGAAAAATAAAGTCTACAATAAATTATTGATAATTATTTTTTTCTTCAAAACTGGGCTCTGTAAATATGGGCAAAAGAATTTTGTCCAGAGTAACACAGACAGATCTGTGACATTGTGTAGTATGTATCAGCCCACTTCAAAACACTTCCCAAATTTTTGTGTTATTTTATAGCATTTCTACCATTGAAAAGCCCCCAAATTTATCTTTTACATCAGATATACTCTTTTATATTCTCAGTGCAGATACAGATGCACACACCAATTTGCAAGATCTGTTTTCCTGAGCACACTCAGGTTCAGAAGTGAAACGTTTGCATATTCCCTTGAGTGAGGTTGAAGTTCAGTAGCACCAGACCTTGATCAAAGAGTCAATGGTAGAATAACATTACCTTGATCTCTGAAAAAAAATGTCAGTCCTGAGATTGCTCACATTGGTTACAACTATCTTGACAGGAAATAAAACTGAACAAAAAATCACCAAGAGTGTAACTGTGCTTTGTCTTTCTTTCATCCTTGGGTTAATACCCCGTGCCCTGGTCAGTGGGTATCAGCCATGGTGGATGTTACAGGGTCAGTTTTACCAACACATGAGTTTTCCCATGCAAGAGGAATCTGAAGCTGTACTCGTGGAAAACTTCATTGCATTTAAAGTGAGGGTCTGAATTCAGATCTGCCTTTCAGATCACATATGAATGGGAATGCCACTTCCCAGAAGTGCAGAGTGCATCATTGACTTCTGAAGGGGTCTAAAAATGCATGTGTGCTGTTTCTAAAGGGGAAGATAACCAGCAGGGAAGGTATCCTCAGTTTCAGGGGCTTCTCTCCGTACTTTTAATTCCAATTTTTTTTTTTTTTAAGGTATGCTATAGTGAAAAATAAAGCATGAGGAACTACCTATAAATAAATAAATAAATAAATAGATCTCTCAGTAGCTTGTTTTTACACTGAGGGAGACATCTGGCATCTTCCTGAATTTGTGATGAGCTGCCAATATTTTAACAAGGGGCATTCAGCAAACCCCACTTTCCCTATACATTTGTGCTAAATCTTAAACTGGGATTCGGTGAGTCAAGGGCTATGGAAGCCATTAATTTGTTTCCCCATTTAAACAAAAATGTTTTCTTATAACCCTAGGCTAGGAAGGAGCAATTCTACTTGTCAATAAACAGAATGTTCTTGCTGGAAAGCTGCGGTGTCTATCCAAAATCAAAATGCACTGGCTAGATTGCTAGCATAGCACACAGTTCAACCCCTGCGTAATTTGAATGTGAAAAGAGAGAAGGTCTTTAGAAAATTCCCCATCCTTGGTGAAATCTGTTGCATTCAAAAGGACAGGGGGAAAGCACTCTCTTCTAAAGTGTCTTTATGGTCTCCAGGGAGAATATTCTTTGTAAAACAAGAAGATTTAGCAGGATTCAGAAAGGAGAGCAAGTGCCCTCAGAAGCAGAGGAAACACCTCCCCATCTTCCAGTTTGCTGTAAGGGACTCCTGACAGCCCCACAGCTGGTTCCTCAAGTAGCTCCTTACTGAGGAGCCTTTTGGCGGGGGTGGGGGGGGGTGGGGGGGGTGGGATGGGGGGGGTGGGGGAAGGGGCGGGGAGGGGCAGTAGCAGCCACTCTCTTCATCACTGGCAGCATCACACATCTGTGACCATGGCCTGGGCAATGTCCCTACTATGCAAGGGCATCTCCACTGTGGCTCACAGCTGCCCAGCAGCACCTGCCCTACCCACCATGACTTCAGCTTCACTTAGTAAGAAGGAAATGCGGACAGGACAAAACAACTACCATCATACATCTCACTGAGAGAAGGAACTAGAAACCAATGAGTGGTGTCTGAAGTGCATCCCCCTGTCTGGTGACTCCATCACCCTCTCCTTGACCGTGCCATCTCACAGCTCTTTAGGGACAGGGTGCAGAAGGCTTTCCTCCTCATCCAGAGGCTAGTTTTGCAGTTTTCAAGGAAATTACATACATGAATCCCATTAAATATGAGAGGTTTTGTACCTCTCATATATCACCACTTGTTTAGTAGCTTATGAGAAAACTTCTACAATAGGCTGGATTTTAACTGAAAATAAAAGGTTGTGTATCTTACCACTAGCCCTCAGGAGGTGCTCAGAATCTTGATTCCCTTTACCTGTATGTTTCAATCATTTCAACTAACTCATAGGCTACCAGGGTCAAGAGCTGGGAAAAAGGATGCAAAAAGTTGTGCTCAGTGTATTTTCTCTCATCAGAGTTTCCATGGCACAATATATAACAGACATTTGGTAGGATTAATGTGCTAGTGATGAAGCAGTAGCCTAGAGACACAATGATACTGTAGTTGCACCATAGAAAATCAGACTGTGTAAAAAGATATCCTCTACCAGAGACCTGTTTTTGAGAACTGTATAATATTAGAGTGGCTGGTGCACAAGCAATTCTTCTATCTTTGTGTTTGGTAAACTGAGTTTATCCTGCCAAATATATGCCCAAAATGGAGGGGGGAAAAAACCCAATCAAACAAAACCCAACTAAAACAAACGACCACACACACACACAAATACCATTCAACCAACCAAACCAAACCAAAACAAGACAAAACAAAACAAACAAAAACACACACAAAAAAACCATCCAAATACCACCCCACACACACACCCCTCAAAAAACCACCTCCCACATCCTGGTTTTTCCCATCCTTTTCATAACTGTTCCAATTTGAATTGAGCTATCTTATCTTATATTCTTCACCAGGATCTGATGGTTTTGAATGTTTTAAGGATGAGTGATGGGAGAGAAAACAATAATTCCAAAACAAACCTTTCAAAAAACATTTCATGTCCAAACATTTATTCCTGATAAATTTTGAATAGCTGCTTAGTAGAACCTGTTTGGGACATGCCCTAACTTTGAGGAGATAAGCTTTTGTGTCACCAGAATTGAATACTTGGGAGACATCATTGAAATAGAGAAGTTTCATATTTCATGATGGAAATATTGAAATATACCCAGCTGCACTGTTATGTCAGGCCCTTGAAGCAAGAGTCTGTAACTCCATGCACTAATAAGGGTGGTAGAAAATTCTGCACCTCAAGTCTATTTCATATTAGTACCTGGTATTACCCATGAATTAACGTTTCAGTGATTGAGAAGATATTATCTCCCTTATAAAACATTGGAGAAGCTGAGATAAGTGTTAGTATGTTAGCGATGAAATGAATAAACACACAAACTATTACAGTTAATTTCCATACAGAAAGAAAATACCAAACACAAGACTAAATAGCACATAAAAATCCTTCAGCCTACTACTATCAGAAGAAAAAGAGAGACAAAAAACAGGTTGATAAATTCACAGATTTGAGTCAAATTTTTTGCTTGCATAAGTCCCATATAATTCTGCGAAGTTCTGTCATTAGAGAATATCACATCAATGGAAAGGTTTTGTACAACAGACAGAATTTATTCCTATTTCAGTCATCTGCAAGCCCATAACTGTGATCAGTTGGAGTGGGATCAAGTCCAAGCATAAGTGGAGGGAAGCAACATTTTGCTATTCTCTATTGTCATAGGAAGATATTTCAGCCCGTAGTTTTCCTGACATCTGCACATAAGGGATGAGGGATAGCAGGATCTTTATGGAAAATATTCTTCATCAAGTTTTCATCAGTCTGAGGGGAAAGAGTGTGTTTTGCTGTGGTTGTGCCCCAACCTCGAGCAAGCTGAATGTTACAGCGTTTTAGGAGAGTGGTCTCCTGTAAAACACTGCAGAGCATATAGAGGAAAACAGCAAGTGAGTTATATTTGCAGTAGATATCCTTTATTATTTGTTGCTTTCATTTTGCTTTGAAAAGAAAAAACCAGAGGCTTTCCATCAATACTTGAGGACTGCTAACAGTTCTCATACTCCCATTTGACAAAGCATTTAGTCATTGTGACTACTGCTATCATCAGTTGGCTGATTAGATGTTTGGTTTTCTTTTAACATTCCAAAAGTATCACTGGAAGATGCACTTTCAAAGATTTGTGTTCCTTTAAAAATATTTTTGTATTTTCATCTTTTTTAAGCATTTGTTATTTTTTTGTAAAATTGCTTTGCCTATATTTCATATGTCTAAGCTTCTTCTGTTACCTTTCTCAGATGGGATGACAAGAAATGAATGTAATAGCCTAGCTGAGTACATAACACTCATATATACAATGCTTTTACATTTTTCTATATTACTCTAATGTTTTATCTGCATTTCCAGCTATCACATCACACTAAGCAGATGTTTTACGGGGCTGTCTATGGTGATTCCCTGCTCTTTTATCCAAGTTACGTTCATGAATCCAGCACTGTCTCTGAGCATTTGAATGTGTGCTATCTTGCATTTATCAGCCCTGAAATTCATCTGTTTCCCTTCTGATTACCTGCATATTCGTAAGGTCTCTGAATCATTCATTCCCCTTTAATACAAAGAGACATCAATGTCTGCGGCATCTCTCAGTTTAATCACCCCACCATCATTTCAGGTCAATAGTTTCAAACAAGTTTCTAAGAAAAGAAAAAGACCTGAAATCTGTGTGTGCAATCACACTTTATGTTCTCCTCTTCACCAGTTCTTTTTTCTTTCAATTTTACCTTCCTTTTACCTTTGCCCATTTAGGCTTAGGAAAGTTTTCCCAAATGTTTCACTGTTCCCCTTCAAAAGACTCAAGGAAGAGAAGATTCCAGACCACTGAATAGGTAACACTTGTTTCTGTGTTAAATAAACTCAAATTTTAAAATGTTTCCCCTTTCAGCTTATATGTCTGCAGTATTTGTGATGTTGTGGTAGAGCTATGAGCCCTGAAGGTGCTGAGTACCTTGAATATGATTAAAATAATAACTGTATGCTTAAATTTACACAAAAGTATGTCCAGTTGCATTTCAACTCCTACTAATTGGTAATTGGAAAAACTACTGAAGACTTACAGTGAAATCTTTCCTCTTGTTTAGGTTGAAAACTAGGCTATTAAATTGTGATAAAATATTATATACTATGTTTTAGGACAGGATGAACAAAAGCCCGGTAATCTGTGGCCAAAGCCACAAAACAGCTCAAAAAAATAAGTGATGGTTGAAAAAATGTTCACTGAACTTGCTAAATTCCATGTAATGATTTGAATTTGCACTCTCTACTTTTAGAGAAATTTAGAGGTTTCATGAAAAGAACAAGCAAACAATTGCCTCCAGCAGGCCAGGCACTTATTCCTAGACTTTCAACAACCTAGGCTTTATCTCAAAGTCACACAGCAGACCACATGGCACTCAATTAATCTACAGCCCCACTGCCTTTCTTGTTCAAATGCCGTTATATTTTACTCCAAATTAAAATAGGGTTTGATTTACAATCATAATGATCATCATTTATACAGCATTTTTCAGGTAGGGATGGCAGATCACAGGATAAACTCAGAACTATTTATATAGGGATTGCTTTGCCAGTATGTAAGCCCACCAAGATGAAAGGTGATAGCTTTCAAACAACAGCTGGACAAATATTAGCCAACATATATATTACCTTAATTAATTTTTACCTTTTTTCCTCAACTAATTTTTTAGAGTAATCTTTCTTTTCGTAGTAATCAACCAGCTGCATAGCTCCACAAATACTGTTCACGGAATAAATCACTTGATGGATAATGACGATTTTCATAGAAACATTTACTTGGCAAATATTTTTTCTCATAATTGAGGAGCTCAGCTTTCAAAATCATGCAATAACATTTCATAGTCATTCTAGACAAACATAAAAAATACCTTTAAGTGAAATTATTGGAAGATTTTACACAGCAAGAAGTAATTAGCCAAATGGAAATATGGCCGTAATGGTGAGATTAACACTTTTAACTGGTGAGAAGTTGTCCACATTCTTTAATTGTTAGATATGCTCTGAGATCTTGCCTTATATCTCATCAAAAGAATCTTTAAACAGGTCTATCTGTACTTCTAAAGAAATTCTCTCTTTTGAAAAGGCTTGGCTTGCACAAGATTTTAGCTGAACAAATCCCATTAATAGCAACGGGAGTCACTCTGCTAAATCCCCCAAGCCTCAGAACAGAAACAACTGCATAAGTAATGTGCAAGTTTGCACTACTCTGAAAATGTATAGACATGAGATAGAAAGGAAACAGCTTCTTCTGTCACAAATGCATGATCATCTTAAAGTATCATGCACCCTCCTGGAGGGAAGGGAGGGAAAGGAAAGGAGGGAGGGAAAGGACAGAAAAGAGAGGAAGGAGGAAAGTTAAATTATAACAAAACAAAGGTCACCACCAATACCTTGTACCAAATGCACCTGCATTTTGTGTTCCAAAGGAATTCTCCAGGTTGCCTGGCCTCATCTTTTTTCTTTTGAAGTTCTTTCTGGAATTGGCTCTTATCTAAGCAGTTCACGCATCCCTATTGAAATACTCAAAAATTGAGCAAGGTGTGAAGAGGGACAGGAGATTAAGCAAGCCTGCAGAAAATACCCATTTATTCATCTTTCAAAGGCAGTAGAAAGGGAGTCAGGCACATTTTTATTCTTCTGTAAGGGGATGCTATTGTTCATCTTGTTCTAATTATGAAATTTGAACTTAAAAGGAAGAAAGAGAACACCCCTCTGACAGTGCACAGTACATATTTCCTGGAAATAATTCTTATAGAGATAGATGTCAACCCTATGTATCCAGTAATGACCCAACAGTCACAAAGCAACACCCAGAAGCATTTGATACAATCTACAAAGATGCACTTCTTCAGGTTAGAGGACTGCATGGCAGAAGAAAACACGGCTTATCTTTCACAACTGCTAGAGAGTGCTGCAAAAATGTAATTGCAAAACCAGAAACTCCACGAAAAAAATGCCATGCCACTTACCACAATTCAAAATGAATCTAATTATTCCTTAATCATACTAAAGGGCACGTTCCTCAAGCACAAATAAAAAGAAAATTGTAAGAATAAGGTCTCCACTAAAAATCCATGCAATTTCTAGAGTGAATCTTTTCTTAAAAAATAAAAATATGTCAAGAAAACACTGAAATTTTTTCCACTCCTACAAGCCATAGGTCTACTAACATCGTCATCTCCTCCTTCCATCCCCATCCAAAAGAACCAAACTATTAGAAAATGCAATCATTCCTGTTATCCTGAAGTCTAAATGACGGGGGAAGAAGGGCCCTGCTGTCCGATCATCTTGAGTAAGTCTGAATGAATTGCTTTCCAAACGGCTCTTCTGCAACTCTTTGATTCAGATATAAGTGGCACTTTCATCACTAGTTAAAGCGCTTGAAATGAGGAGAGATACAAAGGGGCTGAGGACATTAGCTGAGAGTAAGGTATTCTCTTTTCTTCTGTCTAGCAATTGAGTGTGACATTGACAGTTTCACTAGTAAATGTTTGGATTGGAAACAATAACATCTGCAGTTTTTAAAAGCTATGAAGTAAAGTTTTCATTAGCTGTTGCACACCCAGCAATATCTCAGGACAATGTGCTTGTCTGCTTAGGCATTTCCAAAGTTTCCACAGATTTTAGATAGGTGGGCTCTTTTTCCTTTCTCTTTCCCTTTCCTGCCTTGCACCCAAAACAGACTCAACTAAGGACTCTTAACTCCATCTGGGCTACATCATGAGTGTATGGATGTTATTATTTGCAGTTAAATGAAAATTAGGTTCTTATTTCTGTTCCCCAGTTCCTAGCAGATTCTCAGTCACATGCTCTAGTCCAGGGTTAGATCTGTCTGGTTTCTGCAGTGGGCTGAAACTCTGTTTATTTGCTTCTTCATTCACAACTGCTTTGACCCAAACATGAAGTATGAGATTCACAGAGCTGCTCCATGCTGGGGCTGTGTACCTTGCACCCGTGAGCATTGCACCTTCTTTTCCTCAACAATCTAGTTCACATTAAGAGGGAAGAATACAGCCCTGGCTTTTGGTTTCATGCAAAACATCCATAGCAGAAAAGACTTCTCCACGACTCTTCACCTGAAGGTTAGTAACATTTATTACCTTCCCTTTGCTATATTTTCATGAGAAGAATGGTGGATAGTAAATATCTCAGTTCTTTTCTGCCTCTGTGTCTGAATATCCTCCTTCAGAAAACCTGCATTGCAAGCCTACTCCATCAGCCTGTTTGGAGTCAATTTATCTCCTACTGTGTACATGTGATCCACATACTCTTCAACCATAATCATCTTCTGCAACCCCATTGAATCAGGACCTTGCCTATCAACAAACTGGAGAACACATTTGTACTCGCACAGAATAAGTTGAGTTGTTTTTCAAAAATGAGAAGCTCTATTATACAACCTTTAGACAAAAAGTGCCTGGTAGAGTTGGAGTCACTTTGCAGTAGGAACAACTTATATTTTATTGTTAAAATATAGAAAACAACAGCACTGCAAAACTGAGAAAGAAGTTCTAAATTCACTCAGTAGAATCGGTATGTGGAATATTTTATCTACCTGTAGATAGACTATGGTACATCATAACTGGCTTCCTTCTATGATATGTGGGTCAAAAATCTTGCATTTTAATTGCTGCACAGTCCTTCTCACCTGCGTTTGCCTGTGCAGGACTGTAGCCCTTTTCATAGCAGCCAGACCTAGTTTTCCAACTGACTGCCCTGCACAGGACATGTTGCAATGTCGCATGTTCAGAAGGGCCTGCAGGTCTCAGAAGGACTACTAACAAAAAAAAGGACCACTAACAAAAAAAGGACCTTAGCCAAATTCCAGAGCATTTGCTCTATCTCAGGTCACCATTGTGACTGTGCAGGGAAAGTACATGATCACCACTGTCCTATAAAAACAATCACAAGCAGCTGATATTTGGCAGTGCTTGTAGCTGTTAATAAAGGATCTTTCTATTCTTACAGCTATGACCCACCCCAGTGGAGAGGAATGAGAACTCACCATGGTCCTTTCTGAAGGTTGAACTCCATTTTACTCCGGAATAGAGAAGGTTTTGATAGGAAGGTGGTTTGTTAATAGAACTAGTTCTTCTGTAATAGGTATCACTGGAGTTTCAGTTACATTCCTGCCCATGCAGCATAGCTGACCTAATATTAAAATCTCCTACCTTAAAATGGAGGTTTCCTATTTAGTTTCCAAATCACTCTTTCTTTAAAATGCTCATAAAAAGCTAATACAAAACAACTTAATGAGCTCTGTGACACCAATATAAACCCCTGTCTTCTGCAGGAATAATACCAAATACAATTATAAGTAGTTATTGTCCCACACACAGTCTGAAATCAGAACAAAATTATTTCACACAAAATTTGATTGGAAACAATTTAAAAGCATGAGGTGTACTTAATTATCTCTAATATGGTAGTGCCTAGAGGCCCTAAATGAGATGGGGATCTTCTTGTGATGTATTTTGTACACATGGTAGGAGAGAGTTGCCTCAGTTTACAGTCTAGCCGAACAGGGTGGCAGCAAATGAGAGGAGAAAGAGATTAAATGATTTGACCCTGCTCAGTAGCTCTGCAGTAAACAGGATGCAGCTTCCCTGATTCAACTGCTACTCTTTGGCCCCCATTGCCTTTGTACTGCAAAGGACAGACTGTCAGGGTGGATACATCCACAAGCATCTATACCTGACCAAGTCAGTGATGTATATTACATGAGCAAAGGTGCATACACTTCCATTTCTTAAACATGTACTTATAATCCCAAAAATATTTGCTTGGACTATAGAGGAATTCAACACATCTCTTAATGTGACAATCTAGTCAAATATCTTGAATGGTAAGGGCTGATCAAGTGGAACTAAATTGAACAAAATATTATCAAAATCATACACAAATACAGAATACCTGGGGGAGTTTTCAAGACCAAGGTGTTAAAAAGAACATGCCATCAACATAGATAATTAACATTTCCAAATTTCATCACCCAGCTCCTATCCAAGAGAACATTTCTAGCCAGCTAAATCTCCATTCTCAAACATGTGATGAGCCTCAAACTCTAACAGCAAGCATGTCCCAATAGGATATAAATAAAGCAATGCAACAGTTACTGGCCCACACAGCAGCTGGACCAGATGGCATCTCTATACATTTTTAAACAATACAATGTAATACTGTATTAACACATCTACTTGCATAAGTATATGTAGAGATACAAGACAATAGCAATACTTGACACTAATCCTGAGGAAATCAGCATGGAAAATAACTTGCCTTCTAGAGGCTAGCAAGAGCCCTCAACGGTGATAGCAAAATATTATTATATATCTGTGATAAAAGATTTCTAACTCTTTGTCTGACATTGTTCTCATTGACTTGCTAAGTATTGCTTTCCAGTGTGACACCAACATCAATATTAAGGAATTGTTAAATATTCTACATTATTTATAGTATGAAAATATGAATAGCTTCTAAGTCTTTAATCCATTAAGCTCTATAGAGTCTCCTCAAAGTATTTACATTACCCTTCAGAAGTGATAACACTTTGGTTTGGAGGTTGAACACAGTTCTTTACCAGTATTTCAAAACTGCAGCCTCTAGCATGCGCTATCTTCCCACCTTTGATTTACCAGAGATGTCCACCAGCTCTCTCCTCTATGGCATTGCCTTTGGAAACACCCACATAGATCCTGGTACAACCATTGGACTACCGTCCTGTGGGCCTACCCTGAGTGATATTTTTCAGGCACTACCTTACTTTTCTCCAGAGGAACCAACTGACAGGTGTCTGCCTTGCACCAAGGGCATGCAGGTCTGTCTCGAACATGCAACGTTTTTGACAAATTAAGGAAGGAAACAAAGTGAGGGATTTAGGAAAGACAGCCATACAATTTTCTTGCCTTTCTAAAGCCAGTAGGAGAAAAGTACATTTTATTTCATTGTGATAGCCCAGTCAAACCAACCATACATAGTATTTTTTTCCTAATATATATCAATATCCAGCAGAACTCATAAATCTCTGTCTTGTCTAATGAAGATTTCTGACATGCCAAACTTAGCCTCTGGCTCAAAATATCTCAGAAAAAGATCAAATCCTATAGATTTAAAATGAAAAGAATTTACAGCAGCTCCTCTACAAGCTGTCCTGCCCTCCCTCCAAGAGCCAGCTTCTCTCTAACCCCATAAAACCCTCTCTCTACTTTGTTATCAACCTCCTACCCCATCTCTGAAGACAAGACTTGCCGAACTTGTTTAGTGGCCACAATTCTGTTGGATGCCTGAACTCCAAAAACATCCTCCAAGACAGTAAGTAAAAAGAATAGAAATAAGTCAGGAACCTGAAAATCAAAAGCTCATCTGGTTTCCAGATTTAAGGTGTCAGGCCCTGCACTTTGAACTTCACATGTTTCAAGAGAAGGGGAACACCGCTGACACCCACACTAATAGTTCTTAGTTCAAGGTTTTGTTTGTTTGCTTGCTTAAATTGTGAGAAAATCTGAGTAAAAGGTGTGGGGTTTGAGGGTTTGTTTTTTTTTTTCAGTACTCCCTGTTGAAAGTAAATTCTCTTTCCCAACCAATCCTGCCTGCCAACTAGGTGTACCATCAATTCAATGGCAAATTTGTGACAGACCATCTTGTTGAAATTTTGGCAGCACACTGCTACATGTGAGCATTCATAGAACACCAGCGTTTTCTAGGCTCCCTGCCAAATGAATGCTTGGGAGAATATATGTGTATACTGTATTCCTGCAGTCTTCAAAGCATTAGCTTTGAATTACCTGAGTTGTTTTGAGTTTGAGACATCATTAGGTTATATTAAATTACAAAATATGTAAAAATAAGCCTTTGCTTGCTTGAACTAGCAGCTCTGCCACTTTTACCTTTGTGACTTCATCTGTGATGACATTTGCTTTTTTTTGTGCTCTTCTATTTAACAATTCTTCCAGGAGTTGCTTTTCTTTTTTCTGAGACGTGATTTTTAGCTCCATTGTTTTGCATTTTGCTTGGCTGCATAAAAGGTACATATATACCTTGCACTCTTTGCAAATGGGATTCTTTCCAAACATTATTTATTTTAGGTCTTCACAACATTGTTTTTTTAAGGCTTTTTCGTCTTCCTTCTTTTTTAACTCAATCTATTTGCTACATCCTAAGGAGGTCACCTCAGCTTCCTTCTCCCCTCCTTCCCATTTTTATCCCTCTCCCTCCATTGCATCCATTTCCCCATCTATATGATCACCACCTTTCTCTAACACCAGCTTATTGGAGTAACATCAATTTTACCTCCAGGAAGCTGAACTAAAACTAGAAATAAATTGGTTTGAATATTTTCTTTCTCTTTAATAGGAGCTGGGCCTACAACTATTTTGAAATGTTATTGAGCTCAAAACAATATAAAACCAGAATGGTTTCTGTTGCCACAGGATCCAAACTGAAACTGAAACAAAAGATGCACTGGTTTAATTGCCTGCCCACATACACATCCTCAATGCTTGTCTACGCGCATTCCCCACTCTCACGTACCACTACTGCTATTATTTTTTGCCATCCTGTCATCCTTCTTCTCACATTTGTTGTTCTTCTTGCCCCCAGCCACTGCTGTCTCTGGAGTGCATCTCTTCCTTATCTTCCACAGTTCATTCCCTCTAGACCATGACTCTTACAGAGACAGGGATGTCTCCGTGTCTAATGCTGCTTTGCTAACAGCCTCTCCTACTTCGATCCTTGCTAAGATCCTCTCTGCTTCCATTTCTAGCTGTTCCTCTTTTCCCACCCTTCTTCTTTTGAATGGGGCTGCCAATGAGTTATTCTTACTTCTCTCCCTCTATGTTTCTATTCCCTACAACAGTTTTTCTTCTTCACTCAAGATTCCCCAAATTCTGCTTTTCTGTTATTTCCAGATCTCTTTCAACATTATCCACCTGTTCCTCAGAAATGTGCATTGCTACCCACTTTTTCCAGGACTTCCAATTCTTTTTCAGCCAGTGAGGAAAATTATCAACCGTGACACTATCTCTGAGTTCTTTTCTCCTTCTTTCACTTGGACAAGACATTAACTCTGGCTGGGTTGTATATAACTGCAAGGCAATCATCTTCCCTGCTTTCCCTTCTCATTAGAACAACAGAGCAGGTTCATGATCTGAACTAGTTGTGCCAGAACACTGAGCTCCTCAGGTAGTACATTCTGTCTGCCCATGCAGCAGCCCCCCCATGTTTTTTCACCACTAAGTCCTACAGCGCCTTGCCTTGCCCTTCCCTTCCCTTCCCTTCCCTTCCCTTCCCTTCCCTTCCCTTCCCTTCCCTTCCCTTCCCTTCCCTTCCCTTCCCTTCCCTTCCCTTCCCTTCCCTTCCCTTCCCTTCCCTTCCCTTCCCTTCCCTTCCCTTCCCTTCCCTTCCCTTCCCTTCCCTTCCCTTCCCTTCCCTTCCCTTCCCGCACCTTCCCTTCCCTTCCCGCACCTTCCCGCACCTTCCCTTCCCTTCCCGCACCTTCCCTTCCCTTCCCGCACCTTCCCTTCCCTTCCCGCACCTTCCCTTCCCGCACCTTCCCGCACCTTCCCTTCCCGCACCTTCCCGCACCTTCCCTTCCCGCACCTTCCCTTCCCGCACCTTCCCTTCCCTTCCCGCACCTTTCCTTCCCGCACCTTCCCTTCCCGCACCTTCCCTTCCCGCACCTTCCCGCACCTTCCCGCACCTTCCCTTCCCGCACCTTCCCACACCTTCCCTTCCCGCACCTTCCTGCACCTTCCCTTCCCGCACCTTCCCTTCCCGCACCATCCCTTCCCGCACCTTCCCGCACCTTCCCTTCCTTCCCTTTTTCTTGCAGAATTTCCAAAATGTGTATCTTCTTTTTCTCTAACCCTCACACACAGCATTTTTGTCACACATATCTATTCAGACTGATGCTTTAAAGGTCATCTCTTTCATTTTTAGAGGAAGGTTCTTTTTGGATTGTCCCCTGGTCTTCTACCATCTCTTCTTACTCTGCACCATGAGTAAACCTCTTAAGAGGCTCCCACCCATAAAATCTTCCACTAGGCAGCTTGAAAGGTTCTCAGAATTAATTTTCAAACATCTTCATGCTTTGCTTTCCACTCTCCCAGATGCTCAAGAGCCGCTCTCTGTAAATATCTACAAAACAATTATTTATCTTCCTTTAACACTCTCTTTTCTGGGATGCCTACAAAAAACTTGACAACATTTAGACTTCTGGTATGCTGAGGTCACTGCCTATGATGCTGACTAATATTTTCTGTGTTTCCCGGTGTTCCTCCATCTGTCTGTCTCCATCTGTTGTTTCCTTGCTTATCCTTGTAAGCTGCTCAGAGGAGGGACTGACTTGCTGCTCCCTACTTGTGCAGCTGCTGCAGCCCGGGGTCCCTGGCCAAGGCTCATGCCCATAGATGCTCTGCTCCCACAGACTGTACATGATAAACAGGCCTGTTCCTCACTGAGGATCTTCCTACCTGCCACGCTGAGCCTTTTGGTCAGGCTGCTCTCAGGCTGACCACTGACTTAGGCGATCTTTTACCTCTGATGCCCTATGTTCAAACATTGCTTATTGTCACCAGTAGAAGTTACTTCGTTGACCTCACTTAGTCGATATCACAAAACACCAAACAATCTGGCAGAATAAGATTCCCTCTGTGGGATAGCTTCTCCACAGCATGGGTCTGTCTCAAGGCCAGCTTTGCTAGTCCGTCCATTTATATTTCACTCAGAAAATCACATTGAGAAGGTAGGATATAAAGAGACCCATCTGCCCGTTGCACTAATCTAAGCCTTTTTATTTGCTGCAGTATAAGTAGGGACCAGTGAAGAAAGATGATTTAGCATAAAAACCTGCCCAGCATGCTGATATGAAAACTATGAATAGATCAGTGTTAGACACACAGGACAGGTCATGACAGTGTAACGGCTGTCAGAGAGGAGGCTGCTAAGGCCTCAGCTGAACTAAATGAATTCTCCCCAGGTCTCTCTCTGAAAATTAAAGACACAAGCTAGAATTCTAGCAATAAATGCAAAATTTGACCAGCTCGCCCCAGAGTGGGTCATGCAGGAGGATGATGCCATGGATGCAGGGGAGAAGAGCACTAGGATGCAAGGCTAACAGTGAAAGAGGGCAGAAGCACACAGCTTGTGGCCTTTCTTCACAGGATGGCTAAGCTGATAAAGTTTTGATGTCTTAAACTGAATTACCAGAAATCCAAACATGAGCATATTGTATTAGAATTCTAGCATCTGCTGCCTCCAATGAAAGGGAAATGGTTATTTAATTTTTTTTGACAGCTGGACTCCAGAAATCCCAAATATCTAAAGATGTTATGCAGAGGATCATTAAGTTGGAAGAAATCATGCCCTGGTCTATAAGAAAACTAGGAAAATACAAGTAAACAAATCAGCATTTGCTGTGGGACAGATGAGACTGTATTCTCACCTCCCTTTAGCAGTGTTTGATAGCTTTCACATGTGTGCTCCCTGTCCACAATACGGTGGCAATAGCACAGCTATACAGCTTCCTACCTCATTCAAACTGAGCCTGCATACATCCTGATGACATCTAACACAACATTTTTGACTACCATGTCATACGTCAAATTGTTTAATTTGCAGCTCACTAAATGCAATCTCTTTAACCTTATAAATCTGAGCACTATTCTGTTCATATTCAGATCTTCCTTACAAATCTATTCCTTTGAGGTTCACACGTTTAACAGGTGAAAAATTACAAGAGCAAGAAAACCAAAGGTCTAACTGAACTTCCTCTGAGTTTCTCATGGCATGTCAGAGAATCACAGAAAATAAGATTGCAGAGGCTCTTGAGAGGACAGGAAGTCCTTTGGCCCAATTCAGCTGTGTATCAAACTTCCTTCTTAAAACTTCCCCATTGCAGTGCTTAGATCTCAAGATAGGAGAAAAAATGTTCTGTCTTGCTACAGTGTTAGCCCTTTCTTCATTTTTATAGAGAGCAGAGTATAATTTCAGGCCATGAAAATAGAGCTATCACCCGTAGATTCTGTAAGTATCTGTACTTTCCAAGTGCCTTCTTCCCATTAGAAGGAAAGACATTCTTCTAATTCATTATGATTTTTCTCCTGCGTTAACTAATGCTCAGGCGTATACTAATACTTCTATCCCTTGAACATGTTTAGACAGCCTTTCAGTCCTTCATTCATATTGCTTTCAGTCAGTATACACAAGTGTTCCAAATTTAGAAGCATTTGGAAATGTAATTAATGCTGTTTGTCCTTTCTTCTAAACAAAGAAGATAAATGCTAAAAAGGACCTAGAAAACACAGAACCTTTACTTCTCAGTTATTCGGTACATAATTCATAAATTCCTTAAAGCTATAGTTCAAGAATTTCCAAATAATTAGGGGCTTAAAATATTTTCATTCTTAAGCTTCTCACTACATAAATATTGCAAGAGCACCAAGCCCGTCTGTAAAATCAAGACTCTTCCAAAGGTTTCAGGTTAGATGTCCCAAAATGGGGACATCCAAAACTCCTTGTCATCACTGCTATATTTTTAGGACATTATGCGTTCAAATTAAGTCAATGGACCTATAGATCTTACTACTTAGGCTTCATCAAAAGCTTCTGCTAAAGGGCAGTAGTTCTATCCATTTAGGTTTTTAACGCTTTCTGCAAAGAACAGCTCAGGAGCTAAGAGTAGAAGGAAATAAATAAAAGAGTAAGGAAACAATGTCCAGTTGAACTCCTTCCTCTGGGTCTCTTGTGGCATCTTGTACAGTTGAAGAAATAAGGTCAAGTGTGGTCTTGGGAGGAAAGTTTGTCCAATGCCACCCTAGATGCTGCAGGACACAGACAAGCTGATTTGTTGTATTGCTGAAGTACTGAATTCCTGATCATTATGTGGGTTTTTTTAGGAATTTTGAGTCTCTTCCTCAGACTTATTTTACATTATTTTATTATGTCCATTATTTGGACATTAACCCAGACTGCTAATATTCAGGGGTTCTGAGGAAAGGACATTGGTGACAGCTTGTTTCACACAGATTTAATTGTGAGGGATGGACACAAAGTCCTCTTTCCCTCCACACACTGGAGATCGCATGGGGGAGGCCAACTTCAGCCTCAGCTCAAAGCCCACTGTGGGCAGAAGGGCCTTCAGAAGCACTCTCTTGGTGCCACAGCCCCAGCAGTTCCCTTCCTGGCTTCTTGGATTTCTGTTCCTATTGACCTTCTATCTCTTTGTGGCCAGAGGAATTTAAGCTCTTCACCCCAGTGAAACAGAGGGGAAGTCTGTGCTCACAGAGCCCAGAGAAAATCCATTCAAATACATGGTCTCAGCTCCTCTTCCAGTTTTGCCAAGCTGGTTGGTGATTTAAACATCAGTTTGAATAGCACCTTCTGTCATTAAGGAAAGGGAAATTTAAGTGCTCTTACACTTGGCCTGAAAGGAAAGCAGGCAGCACTTCATTCAGACACTGACTAGTGAGCAAACATGCGCTCCCTGGAAGCCCTCCAGGCTCCATTTATCCCAGAGCTGTTCCAAGAAGAGCGATGTCAGAGCTCAGATCCAGACTTCAAACTATATCTAATTATAATCAAGCAAGATTATTGTGGATAGCTTATTCCAACTGCATTTGGAAGATTTGTATGGTAGCCAAAGCCTCCCTGAAAGTCTTCAGAGAATTTTGGCTCAACAAGGGGGTCAAAAACAAAACCTTGTACAACAGCTCAGCATTTGTTCTGTACTTTTAAATTCTGCCTCGGCACAGAGAGGGGACTGACACAAAGAGATGAGGATTTGAACTCACAGCCTCAGAGTATACTGGCGTTTTTTTCTTTCTTGATTGTGTACTAAAACTGCCTGTAAAGTCAATAACTTCCTATGGCTTCACAGCAAAGTGGAAAGATTAAAAAAGAGCCATGGTCCTTTGAAGATGTGGAAGGCAGTAAGTGAGCAGGCTGACTCCTCTTTGGATTTGAAAGTCTATGCAGTGCTAACAGTTTTGCTTTAAGGTGTCAAAATTGTCTTAAATCTTTACCTTTGTTATACCCTGCTGCTACAGACATATAGAAGAATAGGCCTGACTATTCCAAACCATTTAGACACCATCATTTCTCTTCCAACATTTTTGAAATACAGCTGATTAGCACCTTTTTTTAAAATTTGTTTGTTTGTTTAATGTGCAAACACTTTTAATTACTTTAATGAGAACAGCGTGGCAATGTAACATACAGCATTTAACGCACTAGATTTTACTGTGCGTGGTAGTAACGTACAAACACGAAGTTTCAAATCAAGTAGAATATTTATACCTCTGTCTCTTCTTTAGGCAACAAACCGCCCACTAAACTCAGTGTAAAGTCAGGAGTCTAAGAGGCACTTAAGAGCAGAAATACCTTGCTATTCTGTGCTTGGAAAATCCAGCTAGTGTATTTTAAAGAAAAGACAGAAAAACGGGAGGGAGGAGCGGGAAGCATGGCACAGAGTGAGTTATGTCCCATGCCACCTTGGGCAAGGACTTGGTCTAGGCTTGCACAGTTACTCAGTGCCCATCACACTGAAAACCCTCTGTGTGGCAGTTGATGCCCTGTCCCCAGTGTGGCAGCCTCAGGAGCTCCCAGGAAAGCAGGGCAAAGCTGAGGCACCACTGCAGCGTGACCAAATGGCCCAGGGTAGGCTGAGAGCAGAGCAGAAAGCACCTTCTGAAACAGTTTCTCCACTTCACCAGACTGGGTGCTAGCCCTCCCCCCATTTTGGTACAGAGTCAAACAGGTTAGTCAGACCATCATCAATGACCTAAACCAGCCTGTTAGATGTCAGGCTGAATAAAGGGGAGTGTGAGATGACAACTAATAGACAAGGGCTGTCTTAAGGAGTCCTTCCTTACTGCCACCTCACTGAGGTGACTGCTCTTCAGCCTGGACCAGAGACCAGCCAAGCAGCTAGTCAAGTCAATCTCTGGGCTCAGTACCAAGCCAAACATCATAGGCTTTTGTCCTCCCGGGCATCATTTCTGTAGTAGCAGTGTCACGACCTTTCTTTCCCCTTTAGCTACTTTTCTGTAAGAGTTTTTCACTGGTGAGTGTGGCTTTAAACTACAGTAATATAGTTGCTATTCATATTAATAAGAACGATTACTAAAACTCATTTGTTACATTCAACTAACAACATGCATGGTCTGTTTCAGTAAACCAGTTTCCTCCCGTCACAGACATCCCTGGGCTAGCCCATGAATTTTTCGGCTTCCTACTATGGCACCATAAAGAGCTATTCTGGGCTGCATAGACACATTCTTGGCATCTAGTATCTTCCTTAAGATACTCCTGCTGTCTTATGGGGATTGTCGAATTAGTTTGAGGTATAGCTTGAGTGTTGCCCCTGAGCAGACTCCCATAAGTTTCTATCACGGATTAAACTGTGCTTTAAGCTCCAGGCAGCTAACTTAATGGAGGGCAGGGGATGGTAGATTGAAGCTCAAGTGTAGCTGACCTTCCAGCTCATAAAGCAGTGAAGACTTGACTATCCTGTGCTAATACAAACACTCCTGCTGACAGCACACTACTGGGGCTGCGGTTGTATGGCTGCAGAGGCAGGGGATGGCTTAGCTCGGGGTGCTGACAGGATCTCTGTTCCTGGCTGACCCTCCCTATCACACTGCACAGGCATCTGAGCTGCACAGCAGTCAGCTCCTGAGCTGCCACAGGTAAGGGTGCACTTTCCAGGCTAAATCATTATCAGTTTTATCTTGTCTTAAAACATGGAGTTGTTAATTATTTATATTAAGCCTTATTCATTGGTCTGAGCTTTGAGCTAAACTGTTTTGAAATGGTACAGCTTCAGTGTGGCTACTCAAGTTAGCACTGCAATGAAGATGAAACGATGGCACAACTTGAAATGTTTTTACAGGGCAACAGAGAATGTAACAGCTCTCATACAAATGTACCTATGCAACAGTTACCATATAAATTTTTCCTTCTAACTTTTTTTATGGGTTTCTTAAAGAAATAAGACTTACACAACTCACTGGATCTCTTCAACCTCCTGTCTGTCTATCTGCCAGTCTATTTCCCCTCCTCAGTAACTTTAAACATGCTGAGTAACTTCAAACAAATTTGAAAATTGAATAAATGTCTTTGGGACTTGGCAGGCAAGTTAAGAGATCTCTTCTTGAACTCCTAACCAAGAAAGACTGAAATAAGAGTTCAATTTTTAACAGACACTAGCAGACCCAAGCGCAAAACAAAAATAAGTAGGAAATCAAACTTTTTAACTTCTACTTTTTATGGAATTACTGCCAGCTTTGCAAGTGACATACTAACAAGAGTTAAGCATCTTCTTAGGTACATGGAGCGCAATATACTCAATACACTCAATATACTCAATATACTCAAGCAGCGAGCAAGGGTCAGGATGCGATAACCACATGTAAATATCTAAAGCATTCAAATAACAGTGCAGGAGAGAAATCATAATCGCTGTGGCTTGTGGGTGGCCAAGTATGAACTCTTAATGGCAATCTACATAAACTTCCACAGCCCTCGCTGAAGCTGTCAGTCTCAGTAGTGAAGCACAAGTTTCACACAAGCAGGAGTGGAGCCCATTATGACTGCTAGTGCCAGTGCTGAAATTCACTTCTGAAAGGGATCAGAATGACCAGAAAAATCACATCCTGGTCTAAAATCTGCTCACTTTGCAAGACATCCCTCCTTCACCCTAAAAACCTCACCTACAAAACCGAATTAATTTGGCCTCTGAGACTGTGAGGAAAACCCAAGATAAACAGTCAAATATTACAAACAGAGGTGGTATAAAACCTTGTGGTATGAAAAGAACAGAAAGTGATGGATTCAACCTTCCTAGTGCCTGGTGCTACATTCCCTCAGCTCTGTGACTTACCCCTGAGATGTAGAGCTGAGCCTCTCAGTCCCTTCCTGAGCACTAATTTTTATTCATAATACACCTTCAATCCTAAAACACAATATGTTGCACATATAGTTTTCTCACCCAATCCCACTCTTCCTCATGATATTTAGTCTCTTCAAATAGTTTTGCCTGAGTTCCACTCCAGGCATCTGCCAGCTAGCCTTGTTTTGTCTGCCTGAGGCTGACTTTCGTAGTGCTCTCTAGTCGTCATTCAGGCCAGGAATATAATCTCCAAGGATTTCAGGATGTCTTTGCTCTAGTGGCATTTCCAGTCTCTGACAGTGGAAGAAATATTGATGTGAGTTCCTTGAAACCCTTTCCCTATGAAGTGTCAATAATTACCATCTTGGCATACAGAAAAGAGACTTTGGCAGACTGCCCAGTAACATCAAACAGGTCTGGAATAGTCGCAAGGGCTCAGTTTTCTGTAACAGTACCTGACATGATTGCAAGAAATCACATAATTAACTTCTAGGAATTTGAAGAAAAGATATATTCCTTGATTAATTTTCATAAGCAGTATAAGATCTATCCTTTCGATACTGGGTTACCAGAATTCAAAAACATAAACTATGACTTCCTTCATTACCCATTTAACTGTTATTTCAGTTATGAAAGCATGTTTTTCCTATTGGTCATGTTCACAAAAAATGCCCTGACCAGAGCAGTCTTGATTTAACTTTATAGTTCTACATGCTATGCGGTTTTAACTAAAGCTCTACAAAACTTACCTCAAACTCAGAGATTTTGCCTGAATAGTTTTTCCCCTTCTGAGTTTCACAAAAATCCCAAATGCAAGATATGCGTATTTTTAAAAAAAAAAAAAAAAAAGGCGACTATCAGAATTAAGAATAATTGTAAGCCACAGGAATCATTTGATCCAAGCCATACCAAAATGGCATACGTATTGCTTGAACACAGGATTTTCTTACCTGATTACTCTGAATTGGTGCTGAAATAAGTGGGATAAACTGCTTTCCCTTGGGATGGCAAATACGGTGGTGTTTAAAGTGCCAATCAGTGACAGTCAGTGCACACCATTTGGCCCAAAGTTCCTTTGAGAGGCACAAAAACTTGAGCTAACTTGACCTCATTAGAAGGGCCAAACAGATTAACATTCAGCGTAGCTCACTTCTTACCTATGCACCCATTGAGGCCTGAATTGCATCCTTATTAAAAGTTCTTTAAACACCACCATATTCACCTTCCCAAGGGAAATCAGTTTATCCCACTTATTTCAGTACCAATTCAGAGTAATCAGGTAGGAAAATCCTGTGTTCAAGCAATTCATGCTCAAATCAAACTATCAAATATACCTAAGATGCTGTATTTCTCCATTCCTCAGTGTCAAAATGGCTCTGCTTTTCCTTTTATGTTTGCCTTTACTTTCTCAATGCATCTATCTTTATTTCTATATTTGCAGTTTATCCATTTCTAAGATTATAAGGTAATCACTGACCTCATTAAAATTACTTGAAACTCCAATATATGCCTGCAGCTTCACCAATGTGTTAGACAGGAGACCATACATTATGCCAGAAACACAGACACAGAGAAGAAGTAAGAGGAATCAGTGCTAACTAGTTAACAATAACTCTATCATTTTGTATGGCACTGAAATACTAAATGAGAAAGAAATCTGGCCATAACCCACTGTTCAACTGGAAGGAGTTTTTCCCACCTTAAGACCTTTCTAACTGGAGCTAGAGCAACTGAGGAGAAAGAAAATCTAACTGGACTAACCCATGAACTGTGCTGAATATATTATTTATTATATTTCTTCTTCATGGTTGTTATAGTAATTCTGCACCAAATTCCAAGATCCATTCAAACCCCACAAGCGCACAAAACTTACTCTTGCTAGCACTTAATCAGCCCTAAAATAGACATTATAAACCTACAGCGCAACTAGAGAAACCATCAAGGAGGCAAAGAACTGCAAGAAGATGCTGCGAGAAAAAGCAAGGAGAGCTGAAAATGCTCTGTGACTCTCTGTGATGCCCCCTTCCACGGTCCTTATCAAGTGGTTTCTCTTCTTCTTTGCCCAGTTTACACATCCTCCCATACACGATTCAGTAAACACAGAAAAGCCAAATATGTAAATGTACAACCAAAAACAAAGGGCTACCAGGAAGTAAGAAATTCCCAACCGGCATGAATTATCATTGCTTGACTGAAGTCACTTTGCACTGGTGGATGAGCCAACTCTGTATTTCTACTCTGGCAGTCAAGCGGTTCTGGGAAACCACAACACTCGTTCCTAGTTCTACTCATTTCATTGTTATTGAATCTTCGCCAAAGCCTTCCAAAAAAAAAAAGCTGTTACTGTAACACACTACTTAATAACAATATCTTAATAAAAATGTCATAACAAAAGAGCACGTGGGATATTCAATTTGTCACCTATTACGTTGTAAGGGTGGTAGGGTGGATACACACATGCCATTCTGACTGCAACCCTTATCAGCCCACCAGGAATGTTGTGCTACATGGCTCATACACACTTATTAGGTAAATGGTTGTCAGTGAATCCTAAAGATCAAGACAGAAGATGCAAGATAAAAATCTGTTTATATAAAACAGCTGGAAAACAGACACACAGGACGTCACAAGAAAACTGGAGACAGATTTGAAGCTGAATTTATTTGTTACAAGAAGAGTTACAGAGATCTGAGAAAAGTATTACAGTACTTACCACAACTAGCAAATAACTCTTTAAAATGTTTTTAGAGTGTTACTATCTTGGTCCCCCTCCTGTTTTCTCCCTCAGTTTTTACAAGAAGGACTCTAGCTCAGTCAAGAGGGAAATGTTTTGAGGTAGTGATTAGATATTTTCCCCTAAAGCAGTTAGCACAATTGATTCTTCATATATCAGGGTTACTCAGCAGGAAGCTAAACTCTAAAAGCTTTCTGGTCAGAAGCAAGTCTCACAGCCTTCGATCTTTGTATTTCTCAGTCTATCTGAGACAACCTGTGTAACAGGAAGGAACGCACTAATAGAGATGTGCGAAATGCCAGTTACTCTGATGGAGGATCAGAGACAGTGCAAACAGCTATACCAGTGTATGCAAAGCCTGTGCATTTCTCTGGTGTTTATCTGGGGCTGGGACAAGACTTGCGGTGTGTGTTACAGAAGATTCCCATCCTTTCTGGACAGTGGTTCCTAGCCTGGTTCCTAGAGACTCTGGTTTTCAGCCTCTGGAGTCACAGAGATTTCTTCCATCTTTAAAGTACATTTTTAGTTACGTCCAGGGCTGAAAGGGGGCTGGGAAATCACAGGAAAAAAAGCTTGTCTAATTCCTGACATGGAAGTACCATCTCTCAGGGTGAAGAAATCTTTCTGAACATGCTCATTCCTATTTCTGTTTTCCTGAGGAGGGTATCTGCAAGAGAGGCAATGTAAGTGGCCTTTTCACAAGCCCAGAATCACCCTTTTAAAAATTCACATTCAAAGAAAGACCTATTAATTAATGGCGGATTTGGCAGTGGAAGCAGAGGCACTCCGCAGGATTTGGGTGGACTGTGGAACAATACAAACATGTATGGCAGAAACACATACATGTGGAGTCTAAACAACAGACCATGTACACCCCAACTCAGAGGCCCCAAAACAAGAACATTTCTAGGAGTAGATCCTGTCATCTACCAAAAAGTAAGCTCCACTGAGACTCCCCAAGCCAATTTCTACTCAAATGTCTGCATCCGGCCCCATTTTATCTGTCCAGCCACTGCTGATTAGCAGTATCACTGTCTCTCCTCAGAGCTGTCCCTGCTTTCTGTCCCTCTCTCTGCCATGGTCCAGGAACTCCCTGGCATTTGTGTGCTGACCTCCGCTTTCATCTCTCTTATTCAAGAGGGACTGAAGACTACTGCTCTTATGACAGATCTGTTCATATGAGCTGTGTCTGAACTATTATTTCTGTATCAGTTTATTTTTTATAGAAACCAATATTTCTACACAATCCGACAACCTAGTCTTCATAAAATTCTACCAGGATAAAAAATACTTATGTGGGTTTTAACTTATTCACATATCTTTATCTGCAGCTCCATTGGCATGCAAAACGTGAGTGGATGAATCCTTACTGTTGCAAGTATATTTTCTTCCACAGTATGGTCCTTTTTTTTGCGCCCCACCCCTCCCCACCCCCCCACCCCCCCCCAACCCCTTCACCCCCATTTTGTTTCATTTAATTTCATTCACTCATTTCTTTAAAAAAATCCCCTTCTTGATACCAACTTCAGGTCACCTCTGTTAATCCAGTGTCAACTCCATTATTGCCAATTACCTTACAAAAACTAGATTTTAACATGAGAAACAGAAATATTCATCATGTCATTTTATAACCCACCAAGTGGTTATTCAGACTAAAGCACCGATTTCAAAATCACAGCAAGAAACTAAGACATAATTAAACTTTTATCCCTGCAGATTTTGAGAGATATATATGTTTCTGTTTAAAAAAACTAAAAAGGAAATAAAATAGACACCTGTAGTGGGTTGCTTTTGTTTCGTTTGATGTAAGAGCACAAATAAATATTTTCCTACAAGTACTAGACATGAGAGAGAAAAAAATTAAGATGGTAAACAAGCTTTGTATTGAGATTTTTACAATCAAGTTTTTATTTTGCCTAAGACTTTGATATTTTTCCACACTTTTGTTTCATTTTCCCAATTCTACACTATAGTAAGAATAGAATTGACCTGCTTCTGCATTTAAGGAAAGTTTTCCCTCTGGGACAAGTTAGTGAAATATATCTATCCCTTTTCTAGCACAGTGGTCAGCTGCATAAATAAGACTTTATTATTCCTGAGCCACCTGTGACCCCTTCCATGCGGCAAACAGCACCGGTTGGTGAAATGAACGCCTTGGATAGTCATTTGAGGCAATCATTTTGTCCATGCTTACAAGTGGACTTTTCTTTTCAAGATCCCTTAACCTAGATCTCATGGAAAATGCAAACAGAAGCCAAATACCAGGAATCTGCTTCAAGAATGCCTATAAGTAGTAAGTTACTAAGTCCATCAGTCAAGGGCTGCCAAAGCCCATTACAGATACTTCCATTCTGCCTTTCAAGCCCCACCTCCACAGATAATTGGCCTAGGGTCACCTCCCAGACAAAAATGCATGAGTTTTTTTCCTGTCGAGGTCTTGATACCTTACTGCAGCCTTTAAACCCAGAACCCGTGCAAACAAGGTGAGCAGTGGTCTCTGCAAGTCTGAGCATCACTTACAGCAGTACAAAAGGATCTTTAAGCATAAACTAAGTATCACTATTCAACAGGAATTAATCATACTAATGGAACTAACCATACTGTGCTTATCCATAAAGGGCTTTAAGCTCATTTCACAGAATCACAGAATAGTTTTGGTTGGATGACACTTTTAAGATCATCAAGTCCAACCATTTACCCAACAACGCCAGATCACAACTAAACCAAGTGCCTAAGCACCACATCTATATGTCTTTTAAATACCCTCAGGAATGGGGACTCCACCACCACCCCTGGGCAGCTTGTTCCAGTGCTTGACAATCCTTTCAGAGAAGAAATTTTTCCTAATATCCGATGTAAATCTCCTCTGGCACAATTTCAGTCCATTTGTTCTTGTCCTGTCACTAGTTACATGGGAGAACAGACTGACCCCCACCTCACCACAACCTCCTTTCAGGTAGTTGTAGAGAGTGATAAGGTCACCCCTCAGCCTCCTTTTCTCCAGACTAAACAACCCCAGTTCCCTCAGCTGATCCTCATAAGACTTGTTCTTTAGACTCTTTATGAGCTTCATTGCTGTTCTTTGGGCACGCTCTGGCACCTCAAAGTCCTTCTTGTAGTGAGGGGCCCAAAACTGGGCACAGTATTCGATGTGTGGCCTCACAAGTGCTGAGTACAGGGGGACAGTCACTGTCCTGGTCCTGCTGACCACACTGTTTCTGATATAAGCCAGGATGCTTTTGACCTTCTTGGCCACCTGGGCACACTACTGGCTTGTATTTCAGCCAACTGTTGACCAACACCCCCAAGTCCTTTTCCACTGGGCAGCTTTCCAGCCACTCTTCCCCAAGCCTGTAGCCTTGCAGGGGGTTGTTGTGACCCAAATGCAGACCCAGCACTTGATCTTGTTGAGTCTCATACAACTGGCCTTGGCCCATCGATCCAACCTGTCCGGATCCCTCTGTAGAGCCTCTCTACCTTCAAGTACATCAACACACCCACCTAACTTGGTGTCAACAACATATGAACTAACATATGTACCAACTTATGAAATGTCAGAATTCAAATTCAGTGCTTGGCCCCTTGCCCTGCAGGACTACCAGGCTAGAGCACAAGACCAGTGTCCTGGCACCCTGGGACTGCATATTCTGCTTCTGCAGGAGATAAAAAGAGCCAAAGTATTATCATCTCCTGATCAAACCTTTTTCACATGAAGGTCATACACACCTGGCTGCTGCAGTTCTGTTCCTCAAGGGCAGGGAGCTAACTCATTTGAAAGAAGCATAAGCCTCCCTCTTCTCAAGCATGGGACCATCCTGGACAGTCAGCTAACTGCTTACAAACAGCACAGTTTAACTCAACTCACCCCGTTGCTCTTCAGACCTACACATGTATATTCAATCTTGCCTAATTTTAAAAGACCATAGAGAAAATTCCTCTGGAACTGACTGCAGAGATGGATCATAGAGGAAAGTAATTAGGTCAGGACAAGGCTATCACTTGCCCTGAGGACAGGCTGAACACACAGCGCGATGTAAGGCTTGGATGAAACCCAACACAGTTCATTCCAGGGCCCAAGCTCCATCCTTTACTGCATTTCTGTGCAAACACTGCCACGGAGAAGTCAATCAAATCCAAACCAGCTTGTGTTTATCCTCTTTCTTCTTAAAACTTTACGTACTGTTGTGTTTCATCCCTTCCCTCCTTCACTACCTAGCGTGTCTTATGGTTCTTATTTGTCAAGTTATCTTATTAGTTTGGGGGCAGCTCAACAGATTACTCATGATAGTAGGCTAAGCAAATCACCCAGGAATAATTGTTTACTGGATCAAGCCCTTAGACTGTCAGTTCCTCAGAGCAGAGACTGTGCTTTATTATTCACAAGCAGAGTAGTTTGTACACCAAGCGTGTTACATACATAATTCATTTAAAGATAATAATGGTACTCTAAGAATGAAAAACATGCCAGCAGGAAAGTTCACTGACTGCACTACCATCAGTAACTCAGAGCTGCTCACACACAATTCAGACTTGGAAAACCAAAAGCTTCATATTTTCTTTAAGGCAAAGGACCAAGAGTCAGAAAAGCTGCAGTGCTACTCCAAGCACTGCCACAAACAATTTGTCAGACAAATCTTTAGAACTTTCTGTGACCCAAATTCCCCTTCTGAAAAAATAATAATATGAAAGGGGTAAGACTCTCCTACTCCTACCTGATATACTCAGAGGTAAACAAGGGCTTAGAAATAGAGGGACAACATACTGTATATTAAACATAAGTAATAAGTAATTGCATAATAGCACATTTTTCAGTATAAGACACAGACACCTTATTGGTTTTATTAGTTATAGATAATCTCATAAATTCTACAATACAGCATATAGTTACAGGATACAGATGTTTCTGCATAACAGCTTGTGGAATGCATGTGTAACTCTCATTGACACAGAAAATTTACATTTACAGATCACAGACAGTACAGCAGAACAGAAAATGTTTTATGATAAAGTATAACCTATGACATTGACCTGGCTGCTTTGCCATTTAATCCAGCTTTGACCCTTCAGGAACTAAATATTCATGACTAGCATGACCTCCAGGCTTTTCTCTCCCACCCAGCTGAACCTAGGAGTCAGAGAATTAACCCTTTCACAAGTCCACTCTTGGGGGGATTGTCTCCTCCTCTTGCTATTATGCCAGTGACTTTTTTTTCACTTTGCCATCTACAATAGCCTGGCTATTCTTCTTTCATATTTAAAAAACTTTATGCAAATCAGGCTGGTAGCACAGCAACCTAAAGTTCTTGCATTAATGCAGAGTATTATTCACATATAAAAATTCCATTTAAATCCCATTAAGGTTATGACATAAATCCAAACAAACTAGAAAATGCACAGTTAAGGTGGAAAAGTGACATATGTCTTCCAGTCTCTTAGCAGAAGAAAGCAGAATAAGAAACCTATTAGAGTGTCACTTGGTTGGGGCAAGGCAGAGAAGCATATATGTTACCTTCCTGCCTTTTAACTGTTCATTCCATTGCATCTGGGATTGCTTTGTTTTATTTTTGCTTAATGCCTGTGTCCCAGTGTCAGTGGTCCTAGAAAATATTTTTTCATGTGTACTTTTGAACAATATCCGTTCTGAGGGACAAGAGAGGCAGCCTCCTGTAAAACAGCTGTAAGCTGGGGAAAAAAAATCAGATTAGTGTTTTATATTTTTCTGGCGGTGTTTCTGGGAGATAGTAAAAAGCAATGACACATATGACACTGTTTTGCAAGTGTCCCAATTAGCAGCACTGCCATTACAATCCGGAGGCACCTACTTCTTTTCTCACGCATTCCTCCCTTTGAATTCCTGACACTTCCTAGTAATGAACTACACTGTGAGGTCTTGCAAAAGAGTCAGTTTAAGACCAGAATTATGTTCCTGCAATACTTAAAATGGCTGAGCTGAAGGAATGGGTGTAGGCACAACTGTCTTTGGATAATCCACTATAGCTGGTGAGGCTGTGAGCACAGAGGTGCTCCTGAGCACCTACAGCCAGCGCTGCACATCCCTGCATAAGCAGGTGGATCACTCTGCCTATTATGTATAAATAAAGTTTGACTCTGTAGCCCTGTATCATGGAGAATGGAAAAGAGGAGAGGTTGAGTGTGGATTTAGCTTCATTACTCAAGCTATGGATGCTGTAGTTCATCGTGAAATTTCGAGCAGAATCAGGCCCAGAGTCTGTGCTTCTCCATATATTTGTCACGTAGGCAAGTATTGTATAGCGGGCTGTTATTGGAAAGGGTGGGTTTTACTCTTTTTCCTTGGAGTTGAATGAAACTTGATTGCAGTTTTCCTTCTTTTTGGTGGTGGTAAGAGTACAGAAACAAGCTGGTTCAGGCAGTGAAGCTGTTGTCTTGACTAGAATCCCAAGTTTGATTTGAATTAGCCATTCGTAAGACATACAGACATATGCACACACACAGAGTGCACACACAAAGCTTTGAAAGCAGTTCCATCTGTTTTTTGGTATGGCTGGGTCATAATTAACAAGACTGGAGATGTTTCATGTTCTGCGTTTGTGACCTGACGTGTTTTCCTTCATGTTGTCATTGAACACTTCTGTCCTAAACAGAACTGGTATTAATTGGGGATTCAGTAGAGCCAGGGATTTAGGTTTAAGGTGGGAGGGGTGGGGTGATGTTTTTTAAATTTAGAGTACATTTTCTTTCACTCTGCCTTGAAGAAGTTATTTTTCCCTTCCTCTGTTCTAAGCAAACATTCTACAAATTATACTTTGAGTAAAACACATCACAGACTTCCATGGAAACAGCTGTCAGCATGAGGAAAGAGTGGAAAGTGCTCAAGGTGACAAGAATACCTTCTGCAGCGCCATCACAAGATGCAAGCTGAACCCTAGCAAGTACAGAAGAAGCTGACATGACAGTACAAAGCTAAACAAGATCACAATGTTTGGGAGAGAGAGGGAGGGAAGGGACATATGTGCCCAAAGCCATACTTTCCTGCCAATTATCAAATCCTTGACAAACGACAAACATTCAAGGTCTCTTTTGGATGGACCTTCGGGGAAGGTTGAAAGAACAGCTTAAATTGGCTATGTCCAACGTCTTCTTGGACACTTTACATTTCAGATTAATAAATAAGTGCAATTAGACAAATACCTGTGAAGAATGAAAAGTGCTTACAGGTATATATTTTGCTGAAGTTCATACGAGATGCTTTTAGCCCATGTACTCAGAGGCCTCTTTCAAACGATGTTGACTTGCTTCAGAAGTCAGGTCTTCTCTGGGTTGTGAAGAAAAATGGGTTACATGGCAGACACCAAAAAACAAGGGATTAAGTGTATCGGTAGCTATCAGCTCTCTGAACAGGTGTATTTTTGAGAAGCCTTTCCTAACAAAGCAAGAATTTTTTTGTACTTATTATGGTATTCTTACTTTCTTAAACATCTCAGTGCTCAATGACTCCTATTTCATCTTTCCTTATCCCATTTCCAAATGTTTGTACGTTCCTACCCAGAGGCTTGTCCAGAGCTCTGACACTACAACTTTTTCTTCCACCCAGGATTCCTGGCAGCACTATTCTCCCACTCCACCTTATTCACAGCTCAGCTGCTGCAATCTTCTGTCTTGCTCCATGGCCCACATCTTCCCATCATATACATTCCTTCCTCATCAAATTTAAGATTGTCCTTCACAGTTGTCATTACCACTGCTGCTCATTCTAGGTGAGCAATTGCTACTCAAACCAAATGCCTTTCGCATTTGCTCCTTATGTTTCCAATTCTCCTTCTGCACGCACTACTCTGCTCCTCACCATTACCTGAATATCCTCCTTTCTTGAGATAATTTTTGACAGCAACATAGAGATGGCTGCAGTAGGTCAGTTTTGACCTTTTATCTGGGAAACTCAATGTGTGTAAATTACACATCTATAAAATTTTTAAGGGTATCATTCTGTAGAGACAATAACCAGCATCCTTTACTTTTCAGTGCCAAGCATGTAGCTCAAACTCCAGACATAAAAGGATGAAGACAGTATGTTCATTGTCTCTCTGGGTACAGATAGGCCAACTTCAGAGGTTTGCATCTCACCCTGTGCCAACCCAGCTGTCTTCCATGGCACCCGATCAAGTTTGTCACCCAGTCACACTTGCTAACTAAGCTCACCTTGAACTTCCTCACAAATGTGAATCAGCCCAAAGAAGCTAGGTAGCTTAAATGCTAGGGTTTGGAGGTGGAGCAATTCTTAGCATGAATCATTTTGATTTAAAAGCAACAGGAAGCTCAGACAGAAGATAAAGCAGAATAGGCATGCTTGACAGAGGAACAGAATAGTCTAGTGAGGAGCACAAGGCTCTTCAAGAAGAGGATGTTGTTTGCATGGCCTAAGGTTTCAGTCCTACACACCAAATCCGTATGTGTGAGTGGTTCTATTGCCTTACCATACATTCAAGTGCAGGAGTAATTTTTTTTTTAAGTAAAAGGATAAGTGATTCCATCAAGGCCACAAATCAGCATGCTATTATAACATGCTCATATGCCAGTCAGATTGAAAGCCTAAACCCTGGAGAGAGAAGTCACCTTTTATCATATATTTGAAGTGTGCCCAGCATAACAGAACTCAGTCCTTGCTGATGTTTCTGAGTAGCAGTTTAATACAGATAGCAAATGTCACATAGACCAGTGTGCATGGGGCTTTACACCGCTTTTTTTAACTGTTGGGTTCATAAAAGCTTCAAAGCTTCAACAGAATAAGGTGAACCTACTTCTAAATGTCTCAAGATACTTTCCCGGATCCAATCAAATAAAACTATACCCTGCTAGGAAAGGTTTCCCATATGGAAATTTTCTGTTCAGATTGTTTTGTTCCTTTTATAACTGCCAGTGACAGCATAGCATTTGAGGCATCAGGAGGAAGTTATGCCAAGAAGCTATTGTGAGAGGACATAAAATAAAGGTGGCCCGAAAATGAAGAAAATATCACAAGTAAACTTACAAGGTGTACTAAATCTCTTCACCTGCATTGATCCCAGAATTGTGCTAATTATGAGGATTAACATGCTTTCTGTATGTAACAATAGGTTATGTCAGCTGCTGGAAAGAGATGGTGTACCCACTCAGACATTAAAGTGCAGCCTACAGATTGCTTTATACACAGCGTCATGAAATAAATGCAGGTGTCCTAACCGACCCTGTGAAAACAGGGAGGGAACAGACACAAAGCAATATCTCATATCCAAGAATGTACCTAAAACAAAATATACAGACTCTGGATAAGTTATAAAAGGAGTTTCATTTCTGTCATATCTGATTATCTTCAGAAATTGCGTCAGTAGACCACATTAGTTTCCAGATCGGTTGTTTCCATTCTCTCTAACATTTGCTTAACAGATACAAACATTTTACGGAAAACTTTTATGGGGTTCAGTTCTTCCTAGCATACCTTCTACTTTGTTTATCTCAATGAAGGACTGAGTGAGTGATTAAAATGGTCACTTATGTACGCACACACTTCCTGACAAATAAAGCTTCACAAACAGATGGGCAAACCCTGTGGAGACTTATCCTGTTGCCAACTGTCCAAACATCACTTCAGTTCTGAAGGTCCAAGGCTCTGTATTGTTTGCTGAAACTTAGCCCCAAAGACACCAGAAAAAAGTCTCAGTAAATGAAATTCAGTGCACACTCTCCTATTCTGGTACTCTTTTAAGTAACACTGCCTCAGGATACATTAGTTTCATTATCTCTGTGTCTATAATAAGATCCTAGTGCATGATAGCCAAAGATAGCCATTTATCCTTCCCACACTGACATGTTTCATTTTGGTTGGTGGAAAGGATATGTTATGTGAGACACAGACCTGTAATTCCTGCTCAGCATCGTATCACGGACATGACATTTGGCCCTGAATCCGTCCCATGAGAGAAGGGCAGTTGTACCAACTCAGAATAAATATTGCTGGCTCCTTCAGCAAAAGTGAAGTTTCAGTTTTAGATGAACTGATCTACATGAAAACATCCTTGTGGAAAAAAAAAAATTATTTTGAAGAAAACTAGATTTTTTAGTTTTCACTCTTGAGAAGCATGTTTCCATACAGATAAGCATCATATCGGAAAATTCCTAGCAAGCTCCTCTTAGATCTAAGACATACATTTTGTAATAGGAACAAATAATTACCAGCTTATTGCTGTGCACCAGTTCTGGCTTAGTTGAAACCTTAATCTTTACAATGAAGACTGAAAACTCTAGATTAAATTTCTCCATACTGTGTTAAAAATTATGGCACCTACAAATGGATACGTAGCCCCGGCATTCATTGAGTGATTAATAAATTAATCCAAAATTAGCACTCCCATAAAGTCAGTGAAGAGATTTGGCGATCTCCAAAGAGACACTCAAAAGCCTAATGGGGACTTGCATAAAGGCGTCAGTAAGAAATAGTAAGAAGGGGACTATCTGCTGTTTTTCTGAGGACATTTGTGTCCAATTTCAGGCTGTTTCAGTTACGTGCTTCTACATAGCGTGAATCCAGACCTGAAGGGCTCCTCTAAGCACTCATCAGTAGTGAGATTCAGGCTTCATGAGCTGGAAGAGGGAAAACTGCTGAGTACCTGCACTTTAAGATGACTCTTTACAGGCACCTATAGCTTTTGTGCACGAAAAGAGTAGAAAGCAGTGGGAGAACATACTTTTAAGACAGATCTGGTTCTTCTATTGGAAGGATTATAAAATGTGGCTTTCTGAGATTTCAGAGGACTGCATTCAGTGATGCAGCAGACTCCCTTCCCATTTACTGGGGGATTGTGCTTTTTGAGGCACATTTAGCTTAATATCAGCAACACATCACCGGGACAAACATCACTACTTTAAAATCTCTGCACCTGCTTATTCAAGAGTACAGCACATACATGAGCTCTCTACCTCAGCTTCACTGCTGCAGAGTGTGCCTTGGCTGTCTGTGGATGTGTGGCTGCAGAAGAGACAGCTAGAACCCAGCAGGCACCATATAAATAAATAGCAGAGCTGTCACCGAAGGTACTTAGTGTACAGGTCTTCCAGGAACTCTGAATATCTGCTCCAGTAGGTAGTGTGTGCTGAAATCCCTTCTGAAGCTATGTCTGTGAGTGTCCACCTCTGTGGCAGAGGCAATGTAGCTACTCTGGAGTGGCACTACTGATCCCATCGACAGCACTATTCCACCCAGCAGAGCCTTATCTCACACAAGGAGAGACACTGTGATAATAATCTTCCACTCTTCTATCCACATATCCCCTTAGCCTTTCTGGTGGGGTACCCAAATGAAAAAACAATGGTATGCCACTGAGGAACAAGTGTTTAATGGTCATCAAAGATGGAGAAGGGAGTTACGCAGGGAAGCATCCCACTCATATTCTTCTCAAACAGATTTTTAAGTACCTTGTGGAAGAAGACAGGATAACTTGCAAATTTCTACTAGTCTTTTTTTTCTTAGGGAACACGTGAAATAGTTGGCCATGCTTCTCGTTGTACACTAACAAAACAACTCTTCTTTTGTAAGTTTATTTCAAAAATTTGAGAACATTCATACAAAGCATCTTGTGATGTCATAGCTGACACAAGATACAATGAAAAAAATGTTAACACCTGTGGTAAGGGAGAGGGAGATACTCTTCTGACTAAACATTACCATAAGTGTAGTCACTTTTGCTGAACCCTACACTCACTGATGAGAATAATAACTATGAGGTCATAAATCATCTTATCCTAAAGAGACATAAAACCAGTCAAAATAATCTCTTCCTAAAAATATCTACTCCATAGAGTATAAAGGAATCCTACAGTGACTGTAATCCCTAAATGTTTACCACCTAAACATCTAAAGCTAGGTGGAGAGAAGCTCACCCTCTTAGCTCAGGTAAGCTAACCAGAATTGCAAGCAGCACTTTGATTCCCTTATGGCATGACTTTGCATAACTCTCTTCTCTCTCCACCAGCTCTTTGAGTGTCTGCAGACATTTCCCTTAGTTAAGTCATAAAGTGCCTCTCTGTAGCCCTTGATGATTACATCTTTGCTTAGCAGCTCATCGTGAGATAACATAAAGTATCATGCATAGTTTGCTTGATCATTCATGAAATCATGAACAGGCACAGTTGTGCCGGTACTTTATTATTATATTACTGCTCAGAAGCAAGATCAGTAGGACTACCTTATACACAAACCCTTCTCTCTATGCTATGCCAATTGTGCCTTAGGGGATGCAGGACTTGTGGTCTTTTAACAGTCAGGCTGTTTCACCTTGAAGAGTTATGCTTCACAGCAGCTTGTTAACATACTGTTGTAATGCATTAGGTAAGAATCTATATAACATCGAATACTTTGTTTCAGACACCTTGATTACAATTTGTTTGATCGCACTGATTACATTCCTAGTAAAAACTGACAGCATGGTCAAATTACATTCAACATGTTGTGTTGGGATGCCTGTGCAACGGAAATTACAGGAAAAGTCTGGATAACTTGCATTTTTAAATTTTGATTGATACTCCCTAAAAGCGTTTCATCTAATCAGAATATTATACCTCACAATCCTGAAATAAACATTACAGGCTGATCTGTTCTTTCTCCCTCCTAGAAATGCAGGAGGATGAAGTGTACAAATAGGGCTCTAACAGGCTCCAGCCAGCAATCCTGCCCTCAGGAGAAACACAGTGGCAGCCGTCCCTTGGAGGACTGGCACACCCACGCTCAGCTCTGCTGTGGCCCCCACCAAGGCCACCAGCTGTGAGCCAAGCTCTGGCCACATGCTGGCGTTAGCGGATATATTACTCAGTTTCCCCCCCTCCCCCAGAATCACAGCTATCCCTGGTCATAGCTTTTTCTTATATAAGCTCTGTATTTCCCACAACTCAACAGACTGTTTCATGGCTGTATGCAATTTCATCTCCTCCTCCCACCCTTCAGCAGCTCACTGCTTTCTAACTCCAGGCTTCCTCAGCCCCTTGGCCACCCTCAGTTCCACGGCACTGTCTTTCTGTGCCTCCACTCCTTCTTGCTCTTTTTGTCCAGCCAGCAGAAAGCAAGACAGCTTTACTTGTCCAGCCAGAACTAATTCTGCTTTTCCTGAATAAGGAGATTTTTCCCATCTTGCTCTTGTCTCCACATACAGTTAATATTTGCATAATATATTAAGTATGTAGGGAAACCTTGAAAGATTTGGTTCAATGGCTTGTGAATAAGCACCTGAAAAGTCTGGCTGTTTGTGCAAACCTAATCCAAACAATCCTATTCTTGAGTTAACGGGCTGGAAATCTTGTGAGGACAAGTTGCCTCACAGTACAAGATTTCTCATAATTTTTGCTTCTGCTGTTGGAATGGGAGTACAATGAAAATAATCTCTTGTACTATTTTGACACTTCCTTTCAGGGATTCAGGGCAAGGAGGGAAGAAAGTTACCCAGACTTTTCTCATACTTACAGAAGTATCCATCAGCTTAAACTGATGTTTCAGGTGAGAACTCGGGATGGGAGATTACACCATCCAAGTCAATTCAGCTTTTCTTTTGTAGAAGTGTTCACCCACTTTATTGATATGCATCAAGTATTGGTAAAATAATACACTACATACTCTGACTGACTGGCTAATAGGAATCTGTCAAACTATGAATGCTATAACAGTCACATAATAATAACACAGCACTACAGAAGGTAATAAATTATATACTTGCCACCATCCTTCACGGATTCTATATGGATCACGGAGTTATGGTTATCGGTTGAGTGTGTATTACCAGGTCCCAGGGTCACCAGAACAGAGTTAAATGATGTAAGGGAGTAAGTAAAATGATGATCTATGTTCAAAAACAGCACTAGCCTTGGTACCTATTTACCTCATGCAGTATGTTTATATACTGAGTGTGAATTATCAGGTTCCCTGAAAAAGGAGAGAAAATTGACAATGCCAGGGGCAGAATGGTGCTTTCCATGTATCAAGAGTTTTGGAGTGAAAGACTTATTTATTTTTGTAGGTGCTGCAGGTTGTAGGAGATCACTCAGAGATGGTGAAGTTTTTCTCACAGATCTATAAGACTCTGTACCCAGAGGGTATTTATTTTCCTCACCAAAGTTCAGCTGTGACTGTCATGTGGAAAGAAAGTATCCCGGTAGCTACCGTGTGCTACCCTCAGATAACAACTGAGCCCGAGACCAAAGGCCACAATGATCCTGGCTTATTGTTACTGCTGCTGCTCCTACTTGAGGAAAAGGAGCAATTTCTATCCATTTAGGCATTGCAGTATTTGTGCTTTAGTTTGAAGTATCACCCACTTACATTTTATTCATGAATCCTTTCAACTTCACTCCATCTCCACTCTTCAGTGTATTGCGTATCCACAGATTCAGTAGACCTCAAAGACAATGCTGATATATCGTAACTTATACTCAAGGGAAGCATGAGGGCGGAATAAATAGTGACTTTGTACAGTCAGAGACTGATTCCAGATTCACCAGGGAAGATGGTTCTGGATAGGGAAAACCAAACATAATTATGCAAAATTGTATTGCTAAAAATTCCCAATTACATAAATCAATGATATTTTACACTGTACATGGATTTATAGACTATTTAGGATTGACTGATACAGCTATCAGCCACATATAGTCAGCAAGTTCTCTATCTCTTGGTGTCAGCAAAAAAATAAAAAAAAAATAAGGGGGAGGGTGTTACTTTCACATCTGAGATGAAATTGTGTTGTATTTTCAAAGCAGATGTCATCTCAAGAAAAATTATGCTTAGGCAGAAGTTTTCATGTAAATAATTTTCTGCTGGGCAATCTATCGTTGTTTGTATTTTTTTTTTAAGTATCTATATAAACCCAAAGATTTCTAAGAGCAGCTATAATGCTGCGGGAGAAAACAGGAAAGTGGAAACAGCCTAGAGTCAAGTACTCCAAATTAAAAGAGCCCTAACTCCAGATCTCGCTTGCTCTTTTACCTGTTTAGGTAACAGGTAAACATGATAAACAAGTTAAATTCTCTGTCCCCTCCACTCCCAGCTCCTGCCCTATATATACATTATGTCCAATTACACTTCTGGAAACCATCATCAAGGCTAGGTGAAAATAACTGCACTAGCTGGACGATAGCATCCATTCTCTTTCTAGGCATTCAGTTTGTTGCATATTTATTACAGTGTGCTATTAACCCTTCCTGTTTCTGCCCTGCTGCATATACCGCTAGACACATCTTTGTACCAAATGCCAACCCGACTCGTTTGTGCCCTCCCCCTGAAAACAATGAGGTGCTCAGGTGAAATTGTACAGCATTTGAACAATAATCCTGGCTTTCTCCTGAAAATGAACGGTAGTGCATGAAAGGTAATATACCCCTATTTTGCTGAGTGCAGGGCTCTGAAAGGTCACGCTGGGAGAGAGACTGAATTGTGTGGAAAATAGCCGATTTGATTACAATGGGCAATTCTGAGCTTATAGTTTGCTTGTGTCTATCCTGACTAAAGTGGCATCATTTGTAATAACAACTGTATTGCAGAGGCGCTGTGGAAGAGACTGCAAGCCTGATCTCTGTTTTGCTGAAGAATCAGAAAGGGGTCTTAAATATCAAAATGAAAATACAACCTGTTCAATATTATCTATAATACAGACATTCAAAGCAAGTTCAGAAGCATCAAATTAATATTAACATATACCTGCTAAACAGTCACAATTAACAGCAGTTTGGGGGTGAAATGAATGTTAAAGGCTACTGTCAAGTTTTGAAGGATCGTTTTCATTTTTAAAAATAGAAAATTCAAAACGGACAGAATCCAAGGCATTTCTTTGCTCTCACTGTCTAGGTGTAAGTCCTATCACTCTGCTGGAACTTGCCACGTGCTGTCCTGTTAACCCGGGTGATGGCCTCCAGTGGCTAGTATGATCGATTCAAATTCATGCATCACAACAGTGCCTCAGGTGATTCACAAGTCCTTCTTGTCTTGTTGCAAGAAATGGTGGGATTCAAAAATCTCAGCTTCTCATGGATAGACCCAGCCGTTTGGTCAGTTTTGTATGCGGACTGAAACCCCATGTATCTTCTCATGACAATACTATTGGTTTAGCCTATAATTCCCCGATGTGAAACATCATTGTTAGGGCCACTACAGATAAATGGGTTTTCCTAGACATGCTCCGTTTGTTCCGAACATATTGCAAGATTTTTTCTGTATTTGCCTAGGGTTTGCAGTCATCTGGTAAGTCTAACACACATTCACCTGGGGTACACATGCTCAGCAGGTTTGACATCTTTCAGAAATATGGTAGCCCTAATTATAGGCTCTTGCAGATGGGTTGCTTACAGATTGAAGCTCCCTATCTGTTCATTGCATATTTATAAGTATCTGATTAATGAATAACCATAGGTAGTGGACTGCAATGGGAACTGCTATGGACTTGCAAATTACCTGAATAATTTTAGAGGAGGCCACATCAACCTGTTTTAAATCCCCTTGTTTCATTTAGCTGCACTGGCTAGCTACACTGAAATCAGAGTTACTCCCGCCAATGGCCTGGTGTGATGGCTGCATAACTCACTAATAAAGTATTGGCATGTCATTCTTTGATGGAAATCAAGTGTTTCTAGCTAAACAATAGGGTTGAATATATCATCTTAATAGCAAAGGGGGGGAAACAAACCAAACCAAACCAACAAAAAATCCCACAAGTATCTTCTGTCTCTAGAAGCTTCTTTACGTTTCTACTCCCTGAGGAGCTTTCTTGAAGTTTTTGAGACAGTGGTCCACCTGAAGTCAATTCCGTTTCTACCAGAAATAGCCAAAATCTCTTCACTCAGCTTGCATAAGTGTGAAGGACTAACTGCAGACCAAAAATCCTGCTGTTACAGTCTGCTCTTTCAGAAAAAACATCTTTCTTAGTACATGATTTATATAGGTACTCTCACCCAAATCCCAAACCTTGATAAAGATTACTCATCACTCCAGCTTTCTGCTACTCAAGCATCTTTTCTTAGTTTAATTTTTTTTCTGTTACTGGTGTCTTTGACGCTTTTCATGAAAAATTCTTCTACCTTAATTTCCAATGACACTAAAGACAATAAAGAGTAATGTGGAGAATTTCCACCTGATGTTAAGGATTAATGGCCTAGTTTTCAATTTTCAGTTCATTAAGAACTCCTCCCAAAATAACCCATTTCGTGATGGTCTGGAGGCTTTGGTCTAGTAAAAGACAAGTGATTTAAAGAAGACTTTTCATGTGAACCATCGAACGACTGTCATAAATAGACTAAAAGAAAAAAATAATATATAAAGAATTCACACATGGAAAGCAGAGTGGACTACATTCACTTCAGACTCTTTTTCAGATACCATGGAGAGTTTTAACGCATACTTCCAGTATTTGTGCTTTTCTTTGCTACTGAAAACTGTAAGTCAAACATCATGCCACAGTTCTTCACAAAGAAGCTCAGGGGGGAAAAAAACCCCAACAATTTATATATCTTTAGTCATGTTACCAAGTTTCTCTCTGTCATAAAGAAAGGCAGATAAATTTTCTTATTTGTAAGCTTTCTGAGAGAGTTATCAAGACATTATTAGAAAGCAGGGCTAGGCAGCAAATAGTTTTCATATCCATAAAGATTTTATATTTCAATTATTTTTCCACCCTCAAAAACGAAATCTCACAGAATCAGAGAATAGTGTAGATTGCAAAGAACCTCCTTCTGCAAAATAAAATAGCCAAAAAAAAAAAAAAAAGGTTTTGTTCAATGGAAATGTTTCATTTCACCTAGTTCCTCTTTTCTACACAAATCAAATTTTAAAATAAAAAGTTGTTTCTGATTGAAAAAATTCTATGTATATAATTTTTGTAAATAGTAGATATTTCTTACTGCACATGTGATTTATTAACAAATGAAACAACCCATTTTCTGAAATTCTTTTAGCAAATCAGCATTTTTCATTGAAATAGATACTGAAGAATTCCCATCCAACCACACTGAAGAATGTCCCTCTGCAGATGAGTTTTATCACCTACAATTTATCTTCAGGTGTGGCGTAGGAAGCCCTTCCATTGCCTTTCCACTCCTCCAAGATATTATTGGAGCTTACGGATCTCTTTCTTGACTTTCTTTCAGATCATCCAAACACATCAGGAGAGTATTATTTTCCACAAATTACCTTTTTAAATATTGCAAGAAGTAATGACAAATCTTCTAATTGCAGGAGTAACATCTTATCCTCTGAATGTATGAACTAAAGTCATATTTGTGTAGACGAAAAAAGAACCCCAAATTCTGCCATCAGCTAACTAAAACTATTATCCCTGCTGAACTGTTCCCGTATAAATGTCAAGTGGTATCACAGTTCATCTGTTCTTTCACTCGCCCACAGTACACAGTATTTCTAGTGCAGAAAATATTGCATTTTCTATCTTAAAAGGAAGCAGAGTAGATTCATAAACCCAGCTTCTTTTCCTCCTTTTTTGTAAGTAACCTTGAATGAGAAGTGTGCAGTTTACGCTTGTGCATCTCATCAAGAATATATGTCATTTCTCTAAATAAGCATCATATATCTCAATCGTGGGGTCAGTTACCCACCCCTACCACCTCACCATAACTGATATATCAAGTTAAATCACAGGCTTTTTGATACGAGTGTCAATGTAGATCTGACATTAAAAAAATAACCCACAGTGGGGCAGAAAAACAGTAAACAATGCAGAAAAAAAAAATTAACTCCTCAAGCTCTCAAGTCACTGAAATCTAGAGAAGTTGGTGTGCAGCTTATGCTCTAGTGCAGAGTATATTTTAGTTCAACTATTTTGAATGCATGGACAGTTTTTCATGAACTCATCTTCCCTTTCTTTTTCAGACCTCTTGAACTACATGTTGACCTTTTTTCCTTGTTCTTCTGCAAGAAATTTACTGATCCAGATTCCAGAGAACCTCTTCCTCTATGACTGACACCATTCCCTGTCACATCTTTTTCTCCAAATTAAGTAAGCTGAAAATACATAGTTCCCAGAGGCCTTTAAAAATGCCATCATCTGCTAAAACAGAGAAGGCTTGTAGAATTAAACAGACTTAAACTAATATAAGCTAATATTAAAGTAATATTGACCTGATCAGGAGTTTTTCTGGTAGAAGTTTTTTCCACAAATTCAATGTTAAAATTTTAAATGGGAACAAATATGCAAGTTCAAGTAGTATGGGATTTTTAGTCAATGCAAGAGAGTAGGAGAGCAAAGCTTCCTCCTCAGAGGAGCCACCAGCCCAGTGTTCGAGGATTCACGTCTGTGTAAGATAGAAAGGCTCACAGCCCTGCTTCCTCAATTCAGGACCTGTTCAGGTTACAATAGCTCCTGCAAAAGGTGCTGTGAGCCAGTATGAGACACAGCAGGGCACAGCCGACACTACGACTTGTTGGACACTTCCCTGGGATTTCTCCAGCCCCGAGGGAGCAAGAGAAGCAGCACAGCCTGACTGGTTCTTGCAGGTCTCCAGCATCTTCTTCCACACCCCACACCCACTCCCCCTCCCCGCCTAGGTTCTACATAGCCTCATCTGTATTGCCTGTGGGTACAGATCCTCACTTGTGCTGACCTCCAAACATCACCTGGGTGTAACTTAAGAGCAGTAGGTGACACAGGCCAAAACAGGGCTGGGAGCACATCCATAATCCGATGGTGTGGTTGACCACACACCAACACCCTAGCTCAGGCCCTGGCCTTTCCTACCAGCCAGTGAGGCTGAGGTCCTTATTCTGATCCAGGCATTCTGGTCTTTGCATGCTGAATGGTGGGTCACCCTAAACGGGAAGGTGTTTCCAGGTGAACCTCTCTTAGGTGTTTTCTGGGGGACCATCTCAAGGATCAGATGCTATTTTCAAAGACTGTGTCTATGCGTACCATCTCAGATTTTTGTTTTATAAGATTTTGACTTAATCTCAATACAAAAGAAGATGAGGGGAACTACATACTCTTGAAAACTTTGAAGAAATCTTTTATTGGTCATATTTAGTAATGTATCCCTGCACTATCAATCTCCTCCTCTTGTGCATTTAAGCCCCAGTCTGGCTTCCTTCAAAGTCAGCACCTTCCGAGTGACAGCAGCTAAAGAAGCTCACTGCACTGCAAAGCTGCGCCAAGCAGCAGTCTTACCTCAATACACGGCACATAAAATGCTGCTGGCTTGGCAATAGAGAGAGACGACAACACTCAGTTTGTCTCTCAGTTACACGATATCTCCCTACTCAGGAAGATGACAAAAGATGTGCGCATATAAAAGGTACATGAATAGAACAAAAATGAAATTATTATTTATTTCAGCCTGAAATGACCTAGCGTAGAAAAAACACTTTTTCATCAAAAACCCCTTGAGTTTGCAACTCTCACAGCGAAACCTTTATACCGTGAGCTCTAGTGCTGCGCTACAGGAGAGGCCTGCTTTATCCAGTGACTTGTAAATGAAGTGGAACGTGATGGACAGTGCAACCACAGAGACGTGCAATAGGGAAAAAAAGGGACCCTGAGAACAACTACAGTGAAGGGGCACGTGTTCTGCCTCCTTGACGTCCTCCTTTAGATTAAGTGGTTTACTGTTCTCAACGGTGCTTTTGTCCCAAATGTTAACAGTGTCCCCGTAAACAATGCACAGGTAAGTGATGCAGTATAGACAGACTTACGAGAGGTAATGCATTAACTTTAGGTGCCAGGCCTTCAAGGGCTGGTGGGTTTTCCAGCTCAGGCCCCAGATTTCAGCAGTTGGCAAGAACAGCTCTGGAGAATGTCCTCTGGTCTCGCTACCCTGCGCGTTTTTCTCCTCGGATCCTCCATTTCAGGAAGGTGCTCTTTGGGAAGCAAACATTCATAGCTTGCTTGTTTCCTATTTATTAATTAGAACTAAATAGCCAGGCAAAAGTGTAATATGCATATAAACAAACACAATTAGAATAAGGGGTGGAAGTAGCAGATTCATCTAATGATCAGGTTGATTAAATTACTTCACATAAACCAACAATTCCTTATAAGCACTCTGTAATGGCTTAGGAAGGCTGCAGTCTTGTTTAGCTTTCAGCCTGGAATATAACAGGGCTTTTATCGACTCTCAGTGCCAAGTGGCATATCTAAGTTCCAGCCAAATAGCTGGTACAGGGAGTGTCAATCGCTGCCAGGCTGAAACTAGTGTTGAGACTGTGGCTCTGCTGCCAGCTCTAAGAGCTTGTGCAGATTATTGGTTATCTAATGCCAGCCAACCTTTTCTCTCACTGCCCTTTCCCCCTCAATGGATTACAGTGGATTACATTGGAGATATTTCAATATTTCAACATGACACAGCTTCCTAAATTTAATATTCAGAAGATAAATTCAATGAAATAGTATGATTTATCATGATTCAGCTCTAGCTAGTTATTGCAAAAATCATTCTTTACTCACTGCGCTCTGGGGATTCTCGCTCCACATGAATGCTAGCCAACAGCTTGCATTTAAAAAATGCAAGAACACTGAAGTAGAGGTGATGCTTAACTTTCAAAGATAGGAAAACAAACAGGTGCAAAAAGTAGAGACCTAAAATCTGAGAGAAAGGTTAAGCCAGAAAAAAAAAAAAAAAGGCAACCTTTTTCACTTTAAAAAAATATATTTTGGGAGCCTACTTTTTACCTGCAGTAATACCTGGCTCATGATAGAAATGGCCATGGGATATTCATTCTGTGTTTGCATTCTTCAGCCATTAACTTCTTTTTAGATTAGTAGCACTTTGTTATCAAAATACTTCCCCTACTGAAACTGGGATTTCAGCCACTGTGCAGGGTGCTGTTTCTGAAAGCGTAAACCACACAGAATACTGGACACAGCCACACATTAGAGAGAGAATCTGGTGCTATCCTCCGCATACGCCTGAAAACCGTACTTTAGTTTTCCTGAACTCCCCAATAGCTAAGACATTAGTTTATATGAAAGAATTAGTGATATCCCATTTAACATGAACCTAGGAGTACAGAAGACAGTTGCAGAATCTTGGCAAATGGCACTAGATTAATGTATTTGAATAGGTGCCCAAAATGCTCAGATCAATGTCTTTGGGTTTTTGGCGGGCAGCTTTTTCCCCTTCAGACTGACAGAGGCCACAGTAAGTGCAGTTCATCATTTCAAGGTATAAGAATTAGGCTTTGACTAATTGGAAGATTTGCCTGTTGTTTAAATGAAACTTGTTTGCAGTTTCATCATCTGTGTGGAATCCAGAAAAGCATCAGACTACCCCATCAATTTAGTTAGAAAAGAATAAATTAATGAATAGGCTGACAATCTTCTCCCCTGGGACTCATACTGTCACTACATTGTTTCTCTATTATTAATTACCTATGTAAAAATAATACAGTATATACTCTATGCTGTAAATGACTGGGTCAGGTGCCTTTCTATTTGTCTTTGTGCACTTAAATCTCTTGGTGTCAGCAAGTGATGCTCAATGGTGCATTCACTGAGGGAAGAAAGGGAAAATCAAGTTGCAGGCATCACAGGGTTACAGCCTACATTTTTTGGATGTGTACAGTAAAAGGGTTAGTACTTTCTGTTTTGTACAAAAGACTCATTTACAACTGCAGCTCTGCTTCAGAGGTTTGGATTCAGATTGTCTTGCAAGCAGTTTGTGTGTAAGGCTGAGGTGTAATATGCTAGCAGATGTCACTGACAGGTCAAGGAGTCCTTCAGATGCTGGAAGCCCACAGAGCCCCTAATGAAAAGGGGCAGAAGAAAAGCCAAACACATTTCTTTGAGTCAGACCCTTTACAAGTGTTTGCTTTGCATACAAAATTCTTGACACAATTTAGTGGAGGAAAAAAGTTAAAATTTGTTTATTTTCAATAAGCCAATACTCTGTAGATTTATTTCACTTAACTAATAGGAACGAGAGTGAAGGAAAATGGCAGTTGGGGGGACTCAGGACTTCTATTAAACTTCTGCATTACATCCACCCATCATAACATGAATGGCAGAGGGACAGGTAAATTCATCTGCATCCATCGCACCATCAGGTCTAACCCCAATAAATATTTTTCTTATGTATTATCTGAATAATTTTTTTAGACTCATTCAAACAATGCCATATTTCATTTGTGTCTTACGGACTTTTCCAGGTGCCTTTTATCTCCACCGCTGCAGTATTATTAACCCTTTAAAACTTGCAAAAACTATGTCAAAGCAGAAATTAATTCTTCTCAGTCCAAAACGGGCCTCATAATTTCAGCTCCAGTCCTGAGTAATTTCAAAGCTACTTCACTGATTCTTCCAGGAAACAATTTCTGCACAGCTGAAGTTTTCGAAAGGCTTCAGACATCCAGCCTCCCCAAAAATGCTACTAATAATCCAGGAGAAAAACTTTGACTATTCTCACGAGGATGAGATAGGTTATTTTTTCTTATTGCCCTCTCCTGTATTCTCTAGAAGAATGGTGCTGTCTTTAAAGCACTCTTCAGACAAAGATGTGGCTTTGGGGAACATAGCAGTAAAAATTTGTGTTCCCGTTGGGCTTTTTGTATAGCAGACTGCACTTTTCAGCATCTTGTATCTTATCTCCTCCCTGCATAAAGGAATTCTAAACTAAAATCCTTGTGGGAACTCCCTCTATATAATGTAAAACTTTAATTTGTGCCCTCTTCTTCTTGTATTTGACACAAATTCAAACTGTCTCGCATCAACCATTCTTCCTATTCCCTTAACAATTTCATGGAGCAAAATGATCTCACCTCTCAGTCTCCTCCTTGACAGAGCATAGCCCTAATTTCTTTGGTTTATTTAGGACAACTAGTGTCCCCAATCCATGCATTATTCTGCTTGCTCTTGCTATATCTTTGTCTATTGCTAGAATAATTATTTAAAATCAGGTGATCAGAAATGAGAATAATAGTAGAAGTATGGTCTCTACCTCCATACTAAAGGGGGGTGGTTTCTTGATACTTAAATCCACTATTTAAGTAAAATTTGAAAAGATTTCTGCAAATTTTTGCGTGTGTACGCACCTGTTTTAATCCTTCTGCTTCAAATTTCTTCTGCTACCCATGAGAGTCTGGTCCTCTGTTTTGTCCAGCTCCTCATTACTCTATTTTTATTTAGGTCATTCATCTTCCCATACACACACGTAGCTTCTTTGTACTGGCAGCGCTCCCTATTTCTGCATTATCTGCAAATATTTTTGCTTTGTAGTATTTTCTTCTTCCTCAGGTGTCAGAAAAACAGTATGAATAAGAGGAACAAATCTAGTCCAGTTCGTATCCACGTAAGACTCTGCTCCTCCATTTAGGTCACACCAAAGCAGTATGATCTCTCCATAGTCTATACTGAGACCACCCCTTAATCTACTCAAACACGTCACCCCCTGTGCCGTACTGCTGACCCCGTGCATTAGCCTTTTTGTGTTTGTTTCTATCACAAAAGCATCATGAAACCTGCATAAATTATATCTCCAGCCTCCTCTTGGCGGTTCTTTGCGCTCTTGCCTTAAAATAAAGATATTATCAGCTTATTTAGATAGGATCATCTCTCTATTAATCCATGTGCATCCCAATTGATCAAATAATATCTCAGTAAGGGCCCCATGATCCTGCTTCTGATGAGTTTTAACAGCATTCTTTCCACCAGTGCTAGCCATATTGTCATCTGTTTCTTTCTGTCATTTCTGACATGGCAAAGCAATGGCTCAGCACTAAGCGATCTATGGTACATGAATACCTCTTCTCAAAACAACACAGCGTGAGGATTTCAGAAATATTCAGAACAATGGCTCAACAATAAGAGATCCAGGGTATACTTTATATGAATACCACTTTTCAAAATGTCTCAGCGGGAGGATTTCAGGAACACTTAGCTCCTCTTGCTACTTGAGGATCAGTACAACATACCCTGTTGATAGAACGAATCAGCCAAGAAGAGCTTCATGTAAAGGAACTCTTAATTTTTAACAGGTCCTTTTGCACATGCACACCACAGAAACTTCCAGCCTACTGGGAATATTTGCCTCTCATAAATCCCTATTCATAAAACCCTAGAAGAAACACCTTTCAAAGTTCACTACTTTTCTTCTTCTCCATGCTGGGAGCATGATCTCAAAGCATTTCTTTTATGAGGGTTCTGAAATGATGAGGGATATCATAGACATACCCATACAGTAGAAATAAAGTTTTATAGCATGCAAAAAAAAAAAGGGCAAAACCAAGAACCTCCCATTTCCATTCTGGAACAAAACTGGGGCGACATATAAAAGCTCTATTGGTGCTCTTCTGGTCATCCACTATGTCAGCAGCCTCTCCCAGAAGAGTGCCCACAGTCCGGGGCAGAGCAGGATTTGTCAGAATTTGTGGTAAGACGCATGGAGACATAGGTGGTTTCTGCTATACCTTTCTGCCCCATCTGCTCAGGAAACTTTTGCACACATCCAAATCCATAGGGCTGCCATCCACAAAGGTGAGGGATGATGAGAAGTTTTCTACCCTGGTGTAACTGTTGGAGCAGTAGATTCCGCCTCTGAGTGAGTTTAACATGTTCACTTTGATCCCGGGGAAGGGGTGTTTGAACCATCTGAAAAATTCAAAAAGGCCTTGACTTTTTGGAGGAAACATTAGTGATGGGGAGTTTCTACTCTCAATTGCAATGTCCACATTCTTTTTCCATGCCCAGTATCTCCTCCCAACTGCGAACCAGGTTTCCAACCTGTTGAAAAATGTATGTGGTTTGCATGCTTCAAGCATGTCTCTTATTGAGCACAATATTGCTTTCATTGGTCTGCTCTTGCTTGGTACCTTCTCTTCTTTTGCTGTACTGATCTCCAAGAAAAAGGAATGTCAACAAGAAAAAAAAAATGCACACTAGAGTCAGGTAATTTCTCCAGGCTTAATACATTCAGGACAAGCCCCTGCACGACATGGTCTGATTAAAGCTCCCCTAAGAATATTGCGTGAAGTGACTAATTCAGAAAGCTTAATGATGTTTATGAAGCCAGGGTCCCATATCCAAAACATACATCTACTTTTATCTGTCACAGGGGGTTTTGACTCTGACTATTGCTTTTTCTGTGTAGGTTTTATATTTGCCCAGCACTAATAGCAGCGACGTCTGCACAGTTGTATTTAAAGTTGTATCAAAGATATCAAATAATGAGAGCACACTTACAGGGAATTTCAAAGTCATCTGTAAAATATAATTTGGGGCTGAAACTCAGCAAGCAAAATCTCATCCCAGAAGCAAATTCTTTTGTAACATTAAGGGGATTGGCAGTGAGGGGGGAGAGGGAAGAAAGAAAATTACTGCAAAGGTGAACAAAAAAGCACTTTGTGGGGAAGTGAAGAGACTACCTTCAAAGACCCTAGAATCCCAAACACTGAAGAGAATATGTGAGTAGACTTATGTGTGATAGACATTTTTCACTTTGAAAGTCAGTTCCTGCTTAAGTTCACATTGAGTGTCAAGTGTTTGCCCTTCAAATGAGGCTGAGTACTCATTTTCGAAGGCCTGCTCTTCACCCCAGGCCCTGACTTCTGCTCATAATTAGTTAATTGTGTGCAAACTCCCGTCTGTTAAATAAACCCAGAAGTGTGCTCTGAGCAGACAGTCATATCTTAGTTTTCTCCCTTCCCACCACTTTTGGAGCACCCCTGCATGAGGCTAGAGTATCTGATTTATGAAGGGGTTCTGATCAAGAAGCTCATGCTGGACCAGTGTGGTCAATTAAGAATCTCTTCTCACTATAAGTTCTGAGGGGGGAAAAATGAAAGGCATTGCAATTCTTCTCCCTAGATTCCTTCTGATGTTTCAAAGCAAGGCTGATGACACAGTACTTGGGTGCACCAAAATGACCCTAAAAAAACCATGGTAATTACCATGACTCTGTAATTCCCACTACTTTTAAAGCCATGGTTTGTCTGAGAGAAACAAACCAAAGAGCATAAACCAGAATAAAAATACGCAGAAATGAAAATGTGAAGCAGGAGCACCCAGCAAAGCCACACGAGAAGGCAGATGAGCAGATAGTTACTTAGGACTGGAGTGACTGGCAAAAGGGAAGGCAGCAAGGCTGGACCAGTCAACAACAGCAGCAGATGGCTAAACGGTGTTGGCCAAGAAGTCAACAAGACTAAATGTCCCACATAGAGTGGTGAGTGGAAGCAGGCATTCAGCAAGAGGTACTCTCCTGGCAGAGGCATGGGCAGCAGGGAGGCAGACAGCTGTGCACAGCTGTGCCCAGAGCAGGAGCACAGGAGCAGCCCTAGCGGTGCTTGCTTGAAAGCAGTGCCTGCTGTAATTCAGCAGAGCGGTGAATTCTCTGCCGTTTGCTCCCTGCAAGTGCCAGCCATATTGTTATAGCTGTTCCACACAGAGAGGCAAAGCAGGGAAAAGGTTGCTTTCCTGAAGAGGATTTTTTCCCCCCATCCAAAAAAGTAATCCATTGGATGGACTTCCCACTCTTACTGGCAAACGGAGAGCATAGTCCTGGTAAGGACCGTCTCAGCCATCTCAAATGCACTTCCATGCACTTTCCAGTGTAGGATTAGAGCAAGGTTCCCTTGCTGCAATGGATGGCAGCACCTACAACTCCTGGCAGTGATCGCTCTGCGAGGAACTGAATCAGGCAGCAGACAAGCCCTGCCCCTTCCTCACAGAGCTGCACTCCCTGACAGCTGCCAAAACCCTTCCTGTACACAGAGAATTAAGTTTCACAGATGCCTGTGAGTTCAGTATTGCATCTATTCTGAGAAATTTATTGTAGCCAGGCCGAGGAGAGCAAGGCAAAAACATGCCAGGAGATCTGCCCAAGGTCACATCACTAATCTATTGGAGAGCTTGAATTGGAAGAGAGAGAGATCTGCTGGCTCCTACTCCTTTGATTAATAACGAAACCAACTTGTCCTCCCTTACACCTTGGTCTAAGTCCAAGTTAATTAAACCTGCTTTGGGTATGAACATTATTAAATCAGTTCTAACCTGGCTAATATCAGATTAACTTGCACCTGCAAATAGAGCCACCAGTCAAACTGCCATAACTTGTTTTTAAACAAAAATACACAAATCCCCACAGCAGTCCCACCAGTTTGGCTGGTTTGGTGTGGAATCACACCTCCGTAGACCAACACTTTGGTAGTCCTAGGAAAAGCTGTGCATGGCGGAAGGGAAGGGAAGGGAAGGGAAGGTGCGGGAAGGGAAGGGAAGGGAAGGTGCGGGAAGGGAAGGTGCGGGAAGGGAAGGGAAGGTGCGGGAAGGGAAGGTGCGGGAAGGGAAGGTGCGGGAAGGGAAGGTGCGGGAAGGTGCGGGAAGGGAAGGGAAGGGAAGGGAAGGGAAGGGAAGGGAAGGGAAGGGAAGGGAAGGGAAGGGAAGGGAAGGGAAGGGAAGGGAAGGGAAGGGAAGGGAAGGGAAGGGAAGGGAAGGGAAGGAAGGGAAGGGAAGGGAAGGGAAGGGAAGGGAAGGGAAGGGAAGGGAAGGGAAGGGAAGGGAAGGGAAGGGAGGGAAGGGAAGGGAAGGGAAGGGAAGGGAAGGAAGGTGCGGGAAGGGAAGGGAAGGGAAGGGAAGGGAAGGGAAGGTGCGGGAAGGGAAGGGAAGGGAAGGGAAGGGAAGGGAAGGGAAGGGAAGGGAAGGGAAGGTGCGGGAAGGGAAGGTGCGGGAAGGGAAGGTGCGGGAAGGGAAGGGAAGGAAGGGAAGGAAGGGAAGGGAAGGGAAGGGAAGGGAAGGGAAGGGAAGGGAAGGGAAGGGAAGGGAAGGGAAGGGAAGGGAAGGGAAGGGAAGGGAAGGGAAGGGAAGGGAAGGGAAGGGAAGGGAAGGGAAGGGAAGGGAAGGGAAGGAAGGGAAGGGAAGGAAGGGAAGGGAAGGGAAGGGAAGGGAAGGGAAGGGAAGGGAAGGGAAGGGAAGGGAAGGGAAGGGAAGGGAAGGGAAGGAAGGGAAGGGAAGGGAAGGGAAGGGAAGGGAAGGGAAGGCTACACGTAGCGACATGGAACTAACACGAGAGGATGTAACTGGCAGCTCTAGATTTTCAGCTGAAAGAGTTATCTCTACAAAATATATAATATTGAATCTGTAATTATTAGGAATTGGGATTATCTATTCAAACACTCGAGTAGCCTAGGGAAGTAAGCCATGGAGGGAGATGCAGAGTCTGTAATTAAACCAGCTGACCTAGTTGGGAAAAACAAACTATGGCTCTCATAAGCCCTTCTTTGGGTCTGAAATGAAAGGCCCAGATTTTGAGCTAAGAGCAGGATGGGAACAACTGCTCTGAGTGTTCGACCTTCTGCAAAGCTACTCAGCAAAGTCATGCCTTGCATGTGATACTAAGTGTGGAAATACAGTTTTCTGAATCTCACTGTACTTCTGTGTTTCCTTCGTTTTACATTGCGTAAAGCACAAAAAATGCAACAAAGCCCCTTCTTACTGGTCTTGAACATTACCATTTCATGGTAGCTGCTTGATCTTGACCATCACCACTTAGGCCTATTAGGTCAATGTTTCCTGGCTATGCTGATCTGCCTTGTGGGTTAATTACAAAGGAAGCAGTGACTGCTTTAAAGAGAAGTTCCTGTGAGGAATCCAGTGGTGAAAGGAGCCTGGCTCACAGAAGCACTTGAAAGGAAATACCAGGTGCCAAATGCTTTGGTCTAGAGGCTCTATTTTCCTGGCTGTGGGCAAAACACAGAATTGAAGCCAAGAGGAGAGTCACATCAGTACTCAGCATCATTCTTTGCTCACTCCTTTACTCTGAAGATCCTTGTGGGTGGAAATCAGGTTCCCATCAGAGGTAGATATTGCCAGAATTAGCAGCAAAAAAGTCTGGTCTTGCCATCAGAGGTTCATTAGCATACAAAACGTCTCTATAAGAAAGAATTGTGTCAATTGCTGATGCTGTGCTCCATTGTCTTCAGTGTTACTGTGCTCAGGCAGAACAGTTCACCCACACTTACTCTGAGATAATTTGCACTCAGATCACTGCAATGTTATGGAGGGAGAGAGAGCAGAGTGAGGGGCTGAGTAGGAAGACAGTGCTAAAACTCTATGCAAATTATACTTTACAAGCGTGAAAAACAACTAGATGGAAGCAAAAATCAAGATAAATAGGGGGAGGAGAATGGTTAATTACCTTGCACTTTGCAAGGACTCTGTTAGCTTCAGATAGGCTCCCCTCAGTGTGGGATAGATAATTCCCAACAGTATCACCACAGTGCTCTCAGAAAGATAACGCTGAAAAGGGAAACCAATTTTAAGGAAAACAAAGTTATTTAAAAAGACAGAGATTTCACTGTATGGTCATTTTGAAGTGGGCAAATTAACAATTAAAAAGGCTCTCATGTACCATAATCTCTGATTGTTTTATTTTAATAGCTATCTCAGTACAGAAGACTCTCTTCAGTAACTAGAGATCTAATTTCTGTTAATTTTGTGCAACTCTAATGGAGCCACTGGTGTTCATTTGTAACTTGCTCCACACTCCCTCCCCCATCATTGCTTCTTCTAGGAATATATCATCTCTTGAAAGCAAGATGATTATCAGTGGAATTTCTCTACTAACTACAAGCTTTTGCAGTCCAAAACAAAACTGCTGACTGGTTAGGAAGTGGCCGGCAGAATGCATAACAAATGACATCAGGAAACTAACGCCTTTTCCCAACTGCGCTCCACACCATTTCACCATCTGGAAGTACTGAGAAAGATGAAAATATTTGCACAAACCTACATCCTGACATCAGGAGGGCAAATTTCATCTTCTCTGGCTCCCCTACACAGGGTTATCAGAGGGTCTTGCTGCCCGTAACACATGCATTTTAATAAAAATCCTTTATGTGCTTACATACTGCTTAGCCTAAGGAGAACTAAGAGATGTGACAGACCTTTACAGGTATTAGCTGCTTCAGTAGATTTGTGTGAGTCTGGACCAAAGTGCTTACTCATGGTAACACACAAAATCTCTGGTGGAATGAGAAAGGGAATACCTCTTGTCAGAAAAGAAAATTAATGGGTTAAATTAAAACATCGTTCTTTTCTAATGATGACGCCGATTACCACAAAACTTCTCCCAGGGAGGAGCATAAGAATGTTACAGCAGCAGAGAAACACTGAGAACAAGCCCTTGCCTTGCAGCAAAAGCAGCCCATCTAAAAAGATACATATTTCTTAAGAGTTAGGAGGGGGGAAAACCCACAACATCTTAAAATAGATACAGAAATCTACAGATACTTGTACAGAGTACAGTACTGATCATTTATGTCTACTTGACCACTAGTGGCAGAGCCAACACGGCATCTGTTTTGAAACCAGTAGAAGTGGGAAAGGTAGTTGAGTGTTACATTCCGTTCAGAAATTATCACTTTACCTCTCCAATGAGCTAAATACATTAATCAGTAAAGACTTAAAGGAATAACAGAACGTGTATCTTGCTAGGCTGGTTATAGCTAACCCAGATACACAATGTTGGGGGCCTACCCTTGCTTCCTACTTTGAAACCTGACCTCACCGCTCTGTTATGCAGAATGCTAATTATCCTGCAGAAATTATACTGCTAGGCTCTGTACCCCGAGCTGAGACTTGGGGGATGGGTTTCAGTGCTTTAGGCATCATTAGAGCAAGTCAAAGTTTTATCTAAAACTTTTTAACATGAAAAATTACTCTCTCCCCAGAAATAAATTATTTCTTGTACATTTTTCATTTTATAATTTTTTGGGTTTGTCAAGTAAAACAATTTTTCACTTTTCCACTTTTTGGGCTTCTCTATTCCTTTTTCCTATCCACTTTTAATCCATTGGAGCAAGGAAAGTGGGCAGATAAAACTAACATTTAAAAATGCTTAAAAGTTGTTGAGAAAAATAACTAATGAACACCCAAAAGCTAAAACAAACCAATTTTAATTTTCTTTGTACATAATTTTAAGAAGCTGACTTTTAAATATATATATATTTATGCTATATGCTTTACCTCTTTTTTGGCAGCTCTGATCATAGTACATGTTCTCCAGACGAGAAAAGCATTAGTCCAGAGTTTCACTACAAAGGCTGTAACTGAGGACAGAGTCTGAGCTGTATGTTTCCTAGCAATCCCATTGAGAGCATTAATTTTCTCCATTCTGAACAAAAGGATGGAGCCCATATGTCCACTGAAAACATATGTATATTTGTGTAGTCAAGGAAAATAAAACCATATATTATTTGTTTCATTTCCCTTTCATAATTTAATGTCAGAGGATTAGGAAGAGCAGGAAAATTATAAAATGTATAAAATAATGCAGCTATGGCTCTCAAAATACTTTACAGAAGCAGATCAGAATTCTTTGGTCCCCTTCTACAAATGAAGCTGCTGAAGCACAGAGAAGAAAAGCAGTGCACTGGAGTAGGTGACAGAGCAGGGAATACTATCCATTCTTCCTAATTGCTGCATTATTTGCTGTCCATAAAACCTCATGCACAGACAGAGTGTTCAGGGGTGGGTGAAAGAAGCATCCTTTGTCATTTTCGCTACTAGACCAGCAATGAAAAGAAGTTATGTCTCCTGGAAACTGCTTCCACTGGAAGAAGCCTTTCCAAGTTGGAAGAAACAGAAATATGATTGTAATTTTCAGCCAGAACAAGAACAGTCAACAAATCCGACACCATTCCAGTCTTGGTTAACATTTTGCCGGCACTTAGGGTACGTGAAAAGTCCCAGTGTCCATCTACAAAGACCTCTAGTGCTGTAGTCAGATTCCCAAATAAGCAGAGGTGCAGTTTCACCCAAGAGCTAGAGAACTGACTGGCCTGTGATCCAAAACTCTTTTCCAGGGTGGGCTTGGGTGACTTCGGCATGTCAGTTCAGATCTTGTAGCTCCAATTCCACGCCAAAGAGCTGCAGACAATATTTCTCCAAATAGTGAGAAATACTTCGCAATTTCCCCAGACTGAGACCAGAAGGACCACCAGGTATTACTAACACCACCTATTACTAGCACTTTATGTGCCTGCAATTCCAAGAACAAGCAGTGATGCCAATATACTACCATTTTTCCAAAACGTGTGGCTCTGCAACTCCACTGAGCTCCTCTGCCTAGAGGAAAATACCTTCAGAGAAGTAAGCATTCTAGCAAACTAGAGGAGGGTAGAGCATGCCCAAATTCATCACATCCTAGCGTCTAAGACAGTCCCTGATATCCAGTCTATGTCATCAGTACCCAAACTCATGGTATATCAGAATCACCTGTTTGCAGGGGACAGACACATTACTCTCAATGGGAGAAGTCAGACTTAATCAGGTCATGCAAAGGTTTTAAAGCACTTCTTCCATCTCATTCAGAAATCCAGATACAAAAGCCAGCTCTCAAGGACATCGCTTGGCTTTAAGATATGCCCTGAAGGGCTACAGTAGGTCTAGAAATCAACGACCATCTTGAACTGCATCATAAACATGCTGTAGGCTTTTTTCACCTGTGACAGCTATATTGATGATAATTTCATATTACTTAAGTGCTTCAGACAATCATGTGTGAGAGGATGCAATAATGTGAGAATTGTTTATACAAAATCGAGGAGCAGATTTCAGCATTGCAGGACATGTGGCAGGTTTTCTCTTTGCTGATGAGTAATGCTGCAAGCCAAGCAAAGCTGCAATTTCTTCAGCTGTATTGTACATGCATGTGTCAAGTAAACGGCACTGCTGGGAGTGATGGGTGATTGCAGCAACATATAGCAACCTCCTGCCTGGCACAGGGCAGAAGGTAATTCTGTGTCATTCTGAAGAGGGAAGAAAATGGGAGAGAGAAGGAGATGGACTTTACCTTCCCTTGGTGCTCTCACCTCTCCAGTCAAGCAGTGATTTTCCCGCTTTCTCCATTTGTGGGGGATCCTGGGAACCCACAGTTCCACAAGTCACTTCAAGGGATGGCTCGTGGAAAGCTTCAACCCCCCTTGGAAAAGCCAACAGGATCTGATTAACTGAGCGAGAAGGGTGAAAGTGTGCGTATCACCAGCATTAAACTTGCTCTTGTATTCGTATCTCCTACATTCACCTATCTACAGGAAATGTCTCTTGCTACTCTACTCCTTGCTACTCCTGTCAAAAGACATTTCAGTCTGCTTTGTGGTGTGTATGGCTTACAGCACCATGGTCCTTCCTCAAACAATGACGTAAACTCTCCTAAACTATACTGCTATATACAATCCAAGCAACACCGTGGGGGAAGCATGTGTATGTCTGTGAAGTCTGATAGGAAGAGATAGATATTTTTATATCTGGAATTTAAAAGGCACAATTTAAGAAGTACCTGTTTCTACACACTAAGGCCTAGAGCCCACTGAAGGAATAGATTTTCAAAGGATATGATATAGATTGTTCTTTAAAAATCCAATTAATTTCTTTTTTTATAAAAAATATGTTGCCACTCTTAGCCATAGTTCAAAGGTTTTGTTGGGGAGATTGTAACTAAAAGAGAGAATAGCTAGATGAGGTGCTGAAATTCATCAAGTCACTCCTTCAAAATGTTTCTCTGGTGAAAATCTGCCTCCAGCCGCTCCTCAATCTGGCATCGCACACTAACCTGACAAGTATATGGGCACACAGCAGTCCCTTATTGCTCAATTTCATTTCCTTGTGGTTTCTGGTTAGCAAGCAATAGTCAGGAGATGAAATCCCCCTTAACTCACTGCAAGCAGCAAAGCAGATTCTCCCCCCTTTATACCTTGTTTTAAAGGTGAACTCCTTCATGTCCAATCAAACTAACAGCTCACAAGACACTTTGATCCCCAGCATGTACTCCCAACATGTGCTGAATAATGGCAGGTTTTGTTCCACAAACAAATCCCAACAAGTGCTACTGCACTGTCTCCAGTCTCATCTGACAGCAGTTAGTCCAGGCAGGGGCTGAGAGAATCATTTCACTTAACACACAGCTTCCAGCGAATGCCACCATCTGCTTTCAGGTGGTTAAACAACCCCTGCATCGGGTCTGAAAATTCCCATCAAATCCTGCAGTTTCTGACATGGGATAATTTCAGCTTTCCGCTACACCAGCTTTTGCCAATGGTGATAGACTTGGTCTAGACTTAGACAAGTGGGAGAGGGAAGAGTCTGATCCATGGTGGTTTCCTTCAGCAGGGCGCGGGAGCCAATGCTCCTTCTGCACTCCTGTCCCCATGCACAGACCTTCAGCCCTTAAATTGCACTGACAGGGTAAGGGAGCATGTGGTGACCTGGGATGATGTGCTTACTTGCAAAAAAAGTAAGGAACAAGGCAGACGAGGGAATAGTTTTAACCTCGATCAGCTTTGTCCCCCCATTTCAGCCTACAGCCTCAAAACTGCATTCAGCCCATGCAGAAACTGATACGGAACAGCAAAGATGCACAAACTCTCTTCATGAACTTCAAACAGATAATCTGCCTTCACTCTACTGAGAGTCCTGTGTAGACCTGACTTTAGTCACCTCCTTGGACTCCTTCCCGCCAAGCTGCTAATTAGGGTAGATGTGGGTACCAGCTACACCTTGTTCCTACAGCCTTTCTTTCTGCTGGATCAGAAGAGACGTGTTGTGAAGTGGCTGCTTTATCAGCCTTATTAAACCACTCTCTGGACATGCCACTCAAGAAGTGTCCAACAGAGGAGAGATCCAAGTGATTCACCATTCCTGAGCCAGCATGCACCTGAACACTGATGTCATCATATTCATCTATTCATTACTTGATATTTCTTAATTTCTGATATATCCACAAATACAGTCCTGATGGTGGTTAGCATATGCAAGAGCAAGGGATGATATATAGAGAGTAACTCTGGTATCATTCTCCAGAAATGCTAAAAAGTGAATAATGAAAAAGATGTTTGGGCATTAATATTCTCCAGGTGAAGAAACAACACAATATGTCCAAAACCAGGTTATTGCAGAAATCCCTAAACTTTCCAGATCAGATTTGCATTCTAAATATGCTTATTTTCTAACTTTTTGCTGCAGACAGGTGACAATCATTGAACGGTCATAGTTACAACCCAGATGTGGTTGCTTGCGGTGCTTTTCAGCAGATGCAAGGGATAGTTAGAGGCATCAGCTTCTCCCCAGCAGAGCTGCGGAAAATAGGACTGACTTCTTTGCAGGAATTTAGAGGGTATAAATAACCACAGGCAACAGGTATTTATTTCTATGCCTGCAGGTAAAAGCAAGTGGTAATAGTAATTGCAAAGCAATACATTTCTAATTGCCATAGATCACACCCTTCAAGGCTAGACTTTGAGATTAGTTTCTGAGTCCTTAAGCATACTAAACAGTTTTTCTAGTAAGATACAGTATTCTTTCAGCAACATAAAGGAAGGAAGTATAGAATACCTGGTTAAAAACTTTTAAGGTTAGATGAGGTATTCCCTCTCACCTACACACTTGCACACGCAGACACACAGGAAAATGAGTTTAACACTTTCACAGGCAAACCAAGTATGTAAGTTCCCTCATACAAAAGAAAAAGGTGCTATTTGTTTAAAATATTGCTCACTGTGAGGCTTTGCCCACTGTAACTCCAGTTCATCACCAAGACCAGATGTGGGACAGATTTGGCCTCCCAAAACAACGGAACAGCCTCCTGACAGAGAAACAGTCACAGCACAGGTGCTGCCGTGGCCCATCACCGTCAGGAGAGCTGAAGCACAAAGGGTTTGCTGACAGTTGCAGAAGGGCCAGAGCCCGCTGCCAGACAGAGTCCAGACCAGAAAGCAAGCGCTCACTTGCTAAGCCAGGGCAACTTTCACTCTCCACGGACCACCCCTAGGAAAAAAACAGAGACATAATTATTAGCTTGTGCAAGCTGCTTTTGTGTTTTCGTAAGGGTTATGATAGAAGCAGTCCTTTTTTGAAAGCCCCAAGAGAAAGACTGAGAAGCTCTTTATTTATTCAGATTTATACTACAGCTGTATGCCTTACATTTGTGCCTTACCAAGACTCTCATCCAGGATACCATTTGGTGCTTTCATTGAAGTACTTCTCTGAATTAGAAAACAAAATCCCCCTTCTCTGGTGTTTACATCCCCCCAGTTTGCCTTTCATACCACTGCTTGTTTAACCAGCTTAGCTGACATACTTGTGTCCGCTTTGGGGCTTTTTCGGCACTCCTTCAAACAAATCTTCTGCAGAACTTGTTTTCCAGAGAACTGGGATCCTGTAGAAACAATTAACTATGGGAGAACATGACTCAAACCAAAAATAATTCAGTGTGGAGCACAGGCCTGATAGCGCGTGCTCCCCTCTCTTCTGTAACTCCAGCTCTTTCATCATGTTGTGCCCCACATGGTGGGAGATTCCTGAGGTACTGGGGGTTTTTTGAGAATGTGTGGTGAATCACAGTAACCTTAGGCAGAGCCAGGAAACAGCTGAGCTGACAGAAGAAAATAAAAACCAACTGACCTGTACCTCCCAGGAAGCACCGTCAGATGTGGACTTAAGGGGCAAGGAGACAAAGATGGTAATGGAGGCTAAATGGTTTTACTGCTTTACTTACTGGCATCTGCCTCTGCCCTCTCCTGCCCTTCCCCTACCACCTTCTGCTCCACCCTCACGCTGACGTCTCACACCACCTTGTTGTTGCACACTGCTACAGCCTCTCACAGGCTCCCCTGGCTCTAAAGAGAAGTTGAGCACAATGCGACAGCTCTGCAAAAGAGTTTGTGTCACTGTGTGTGTGTCTGACACACTGCGCCTTCCCACCTTGGACGCCAGTGACACGAGGCCATCCTCTATTGCATGACTCAAGGCAAAGGGCACGTCCCATCAGCGAGGAGCAAACAAGGTTAACCATCTTGTTCACTTATGTCTACACGAACAGGGCAGAGTATCTCCACCAAAAATGTTTCTGTATTCAAGCATAGGCTCCTTACAGGAAACACTGGGATTCTATGGAAAGCACACACTCACTGCAAAAAATAAAGGGGCACTTTATCAAAACACAGTTTTCCATTAGATGGCAAATTTTCACTCAGACCTACTCAGGCCTTGTTAATGGCTCTCAGACTAGGTTTTCAACAAACTCCCTCTGAGTGTATATGCAAGGACCCTGTTTACCCTGTGGCATCACTGTCAGTGCACCACCACACTGACCACTTTGCCTTCTCTAGACCTGGCCCAGGTGTGTCGTCCAGCCAATGCGCATGTAGGGGCTGCTCTGCAGCTTCCAGACACCTCAGAGGACCTGTGATGGGGAAATAAGTGCTCTTCATCTCACTGATGACATCCAGAGAGATATGAGGGCATGTTTGGTTGGCCCAGGCAAACAGCTGATCCAACAAAATTGTTTCAAGACCCCCTAGGAGCCTCTCTTCCCTCTGAGCATCTCCACAGGAAGTGGCAGCAGCTCCCAGCATGGGCAGCATCCATCATTGCCATGGGGCAGGCACATACTCCCTCCTGCTTCTCCTCCACATCTTCTTGGGCAGTGGGCATTACTCTTTTCTCACCCACCGTGGCATTTTGCAGATGTTAAATTATACCTAGGAGGGCCTATCAAATATGAGGGAAGCAAAATAAGAATTATAGCTCAGAAATATATATAGAAAAAACCCCACCAAACAAACTACTATAAAGGCTGTGGAATTAAAACAATGTCTTTTCCCAGGTTCATGCTGAGCTCTAGGTGCATGCAACATTTCATGCAAATCAGATGTAATTTACTGTGTGATTTGTTTCTTCAATAAAAAAGGTAAGAATATGGAGAAGAATAATTTTCCTACATTTTAGCTACACATTTCTCTATAAATAGCATAACTATTATAATAGACTCCTTGTATGTGCTTGTGGAGTGATTACCTCTATGTGAAACACAGGGAGGTAATTTCTGCATTACACCCAGGATACTTCACAGAGATTGGTCAGAAGTGTATGTGCGTATGCACACAAATACACACGCGCATGCACACATGTATGTATATGAATAGTACATGTTGCATGTTCTACAACCAGTATATGTGCTTGTGTGCACCTGTGTACATGTGTATATCAACCATGTTGCTCCCATTGCTCCTCTTGTCCAGAACCACCATACTCCCTCAGACAATACGGTGGTGAACCAGATTCTCATGACAAAAATAGGGCTACAGCTGCCATGGAATTCCCAAGAATAAAGACTTTTCCACTGCAAATGAGAGACATTTCATGAATGTGGGCATGTAGGAGTTGCCAGATCCAAAATACATCCATAATTAGCAATACTGGGCGAGCAAATGTAACAGTGTCAATATAACATGCTGTGATGTTGCTAACTAAAGACACTGCAAGACATAATTCTTTTCCCATACCTCCTAATACATCACAACAGAAACAGTAACAAAATGGTCAACACAACGAGTCCTTCAGCTGAAAAAGGCCTGATGAGCAGTTATTCCTTGAAGTATAAAATGGGACTCTACAGTAGATAAGCCACTGTCACAATGTCACCTTCCAAGGTGAAAAGCTATGCATTATATTTTTTTTTTTTCCTGGAATGCATTTTATTCAAATTACTGGTTTTCAATTAAAAAAAAAAAAAAGAAAAATGTTAACTTGGGGCTTGGGATGAGGCAATTCCTAGGGAGAAGCACTTGTGCAAATATTTTCTAGAAGAAAACTTACCTACAATGTTGGAAAAACAGGTACAAAAGAGAACAAGATGCAAAGTTATGAAATGCAGAAGATACCTATTCCATCTGTAAAATGGACCAGTAAGTTTAGAGACAGAAATGCACGTACACAATGTGTATGTGTGACAATAAATTTTTATAACAAGCCTATGTGAAATATAGAAATGAGAAAAATAGGTGGATAAATTACAGTGAACTTCTGATATTATTATATATTAAAGTATTTTATTACAAATAATTCTATGGCACTCACTTAGAAAACCCTGGCTGGGTGTGAGGTTTGGGAGGGGGAAGTTATTCTGGTAAAGTAGAGCAGCTATTTTCCCAGCTGAATAGTAATGGGAGAATAATAAATTCTTGATTGCATTTTCTTGCTTTTTGACATTGTATTTTAGATTTGTCATTTGTATATATTAATACATAATCAGCTTTGCAATAAATTCTGTTTGGGAAACCATTTCTCGATGGTCTTGACAGATTTGTACATAGAAACATAAAGGCAGACATCAATAAGAGAGGCTTATTCAAGATGTGAAAATTAAGATCTTAACCAAAAATACTGGGTTATTTGTAAGTTTAGCAAAAAAAGGAGGAATTTGGAGTTAAACAAGGGACATAGAACATAAAAATCCCAACTAACATTTGCTCTGAACCCAGTATTTCAGTTTACTAAAAGAGAGACCTTGTTCAGGCAATGCAGGAATACTGATAATGACGTTTTCCATCTGGGAGAAGGAGGTTAAAGGCAAAGAGCCATTGTGGTGCCAGGTCTGGAAAAGAGAACCACCAGCCAGGCTGTGTATTAGCCACTCTCAATTCCTATGGCAAATCTGTTTTTTCCTGGCTCTTTCACCTCCCTTTTAGCCCCCTTTCTCTAGCAGTGGGACCTCCCAGACACAGACACAAGAGCTGTCCTGGATCTTTTGAACTGCCCATTACCTGCTGCTCACAGAATATGATGCTAAAACCCGGCCCATACTGACTCACAGGTACGAGGAACAAGGAAACAGTGCTTGTCTGCTTCCAATGATGAGCAAGAGTCTTCCACTCCTTCATTCATCATAGCTCCAACAAGTGCTGCAAGTTTGCCCCCTTGCCCCAGGGTGTCCATGCAGGCTAAAATATTACAGAATCTCACAGAATCACAGAATGGTACGGGTTGGAAGGGACCTCTGGAGATCATCTAGTCCAATCCCCACCTAGAGCAGATTGGGCAGGATTGCATCCAGAGGGGTTTTGAAAGTCTTAAGAGAAGACTCCACTTCTCTGGGCAGCCTGTTCCAGTGCTCTGTCACCCTCAAAGTAAAGAAGTTTTTCCTCATGTTCATATGTAACTTCCTGTGTTCCAGTTTGTGCCCATTGCCCTTTGTCCTGTTGCTGGGCACAAGAGTCTGGCCCCATCCTCTTGACGCCCACCCTTTAGATATTTATAAGCACTGATAAGATCCCCTCTCAGTCTTGTCTTCTCCTGGCTAAAAAGACCCAGGTCTCTCAGCATTTCCTTGTAAGAGAGATGTTCCAGTCACCTAATCATCTTTGTAGCCCTCCACTCTCCAGTAGTTCCCATTCTCTCTTGAACTGGGAAGCCCAGAACTGGACAAAGTACTCCAGATGTGGCCTCAGTAAGGCAAAGTGCTGTCCACACTCTTCTTAATGCACCCCAGGATACCATTGGCCTGCCTCATTGTTAACTTGTCCACCAGGACTCCCAAGTCCTTCTCTGCAAAGCTGATTTCCAGCAGGTCAATCCCTAACCTGTTCTGGTGCATGGGGTTATTCCTCCCCAGGTGCAGGACCCTGCACTTGCCTTTGTTGAACTTCATTAGGTTCCTCCAGCTCTCTCCCACCCAACTCTCCAGCATGTCTAGGTCTCGCTGAATGACAGCACAACCTTCTGGTGTATCAGCCACTCCTCCCAGTTTTGTATCATCAGCAAACTGGCTGAGGGTACACTCTGTCCCTTTATCCAGGACATAGATGATATTAATTATTTCAGAGTTGCAGAAGTCTGTTCATCTCCACATTCCCACAAAATCACATTGGGGTCTTGAGAAAACCCATCCGGATAAAGTCAAGGCTTCAAAATCAAGGCTTAAGAAGTTTCTGTCCGCAGGAAACCTAAATAGGTAGCCTCAAATAGATATGTAACTTTTAGATGACTAAAACAAAGTTCAAACTCATCCTAAACACTCTGTCCCTCAACAGGAGGGGTCCTGCAACCCCAGGAGATCTATTAAGGTGTTAGGAGGTCCATGAAGCCTGGTCACTTCGCATCTCCACTCAGGAACTCATGGCTGCCAGGAGGTGAGACAGGGATGAGAAACCTGTCTGCTGCTCCCCTAGGCTAAGCAGGGCAGCACTCCTTCTCTTTGCCTTCTCACTCCCCCAAACTGTTTTGAGTTCAAGAGCAGAGCAGTGGATATCATTCTGGTTTCTTTCTGCAGCAAAACCCCAGAGAGCAAAGCATTTTCCCCTTCGCGGCATTGCCCTGCCAACTACTCGGCACAGTATCACTCGGAGCAGGGCAAGGCTTTCACAGCCAGGAGCTGAGTCAGCTCTTCTCCTGTTCACACATTTTGCAAACAGACGAAGATTTTCTTCAATGTCTTTGCTATTTGAGTTTTTTCACAAAATCATTTTATATATCCAGTGCCTGTGAAAAGGGTTTGTTGCATGTGTTAAAAATTTGGAATTCCAGCTCTCGCAATGGCAAAATCTGCACACTGCATTTTCATAGCTTGATTGGAGCAGTATGACTGTGAATTGTATTAACCTTGACAAGGGCCAAGTCAAAATATGCTCCCTGCCAATAATTGACAGTGTGAGCTGAAAATTCACCGCTTTGTTGGAACGTTTATGCCAGCAAATTGGTTTTCAGGTGTATTGCTGGTTTTCAAACGCTCTGGTAATGAAGAACATATTAAACATCTAAACTGATTTATAGGAAAAGATCCCAGAACAGGTGCCGCTATCTCAGTCCAGGCTTATTTGCTAACAGAATATGAAAAGAAATGTTTTACACCTAACTTGAACTGCGTATGTGACAGGATACCTCAGTCCATCTCTCTCAACACAGATGGTTTTCTTATGAAGCGATTTCTAGGTCTTGGGCTGAACCCTTTGTTTTCTGGAAAGAACAAAAATTCAATCTGGGGGCTCCGATAGCTGGTAGACATTTTTATGATAGCTACAGTGCAAGTAAGCATTTGGAGGGATATTTCAACACTCCTGGAGTAGTAGTAAACAACTTCTTTACTGCCTGATAATGCAGAGACACTTACTTTCATCAAAATAAATCTTGTAACAGGTTTCAGAACTCCTCTGAAATGAGAGGTTCAGGGACTGGGAGAGGGAGACCTTGGGAGGGAATGATACTTTATTGATTTACTTAGGTAACTATTTTCTTGGCAGTACTTAGCATGGGTGCAAAACACCTATTATGTGCTGACTGTAATTTTTTATAGCCCTCATTTAAAATGATGAAGTGGTTATTCCAAGCTTGGTAGGGCTTTGTATGTTTTGTAAGACACAAGCCTGCTTCCAAAGAGTGCACAAGCCCTGTGAGCATTCAGACACAGATTTTCTACTGCCTTTCAGGCTCTCCATGTTTGAGGTTTCATCTCAACACACCTAAAAAAGCACTTTCCCCATTTGTGTCCGTGTGAAAAGGTGTCCCTATTCCACTCACTACCTTTGCAATCAGGAGTGATGATATATCCTCTATATTATAACTACCACAAAACAAATTCCTCCTTTTTCCTTCTGACAGTGGATACACCTTACAAATCACAATAAATCACAAAGAAGGGATTTGGGAAGCAGCCTATTTACAGCTGGCACAAAAATGCCCTTTTCACCTTCCATTTTCTCAAGGAACTATGCAGAAGAAAACACTAGCACATGTCCAGGGATAAAAAGATTTGGAAATCACCAGTTTTAATTCTGCAGAAGGTCTGCCAAAGCTTATTAAAATAATTAATTTCTCTGCCCCAAATGCTGGTGTCACTGTCACTAACTGAAAGAGAGGATGCGTGTAGACAACTTTCAGATAGGTACCCCTCTCTGTGCTGTCCTCACTGGATCCCCAAGCTTGGAAAGGAACTGGGGCACCAAGGGAGCAAATTGCTAGCTTATTGTTAACATCCCAACTCATCTTTGTGATAAGCTGAATCCCACCCTGCAAGACCTTTCCATTGGCACAAAAGGAGCGTCGTTTGACAGGATCATGCATTGTCACCTCCCGCAGCTCAGGGCAGTCTCAGATTGTGCCACAGGGACAAGTCTTCATTTCCTGGGGTTTTGAAACCTTCCCCTGCCTGCATCAGAAGGCTGCTGTTGTATAAGGGAAGGAAGCAAATCACAAGGGAGACAAAGATCCCTCCCTTATAACAAAGGGCCCATCATCTCACCTCTGGTATACATCTGAAGTCCAAGTTTGACACAGAAAGCTTGAAATTCATTCCCTATTAGCACCAGACAAATGTGTGTGACAGTTAGGTGTCTGGGGTAAACCACAACAGTCAGCACATGACATCATCCTTGTCCCTTCATCATGGTAAGGGCTTCTGGATGGACCTGACCAAACTTTAACTAAGGTCAGTCAGGACTGAGTTCATTTTGCACCCCCTCTCTTTCTGTACTTTGACCACCAATTCCACCATGAAGCTGAGAAAGCTTTTGAACAAACCTGCTGCATCTCCACTAAAGAAGCTTTTGAAGAGGTCATGGTTTGCTCTATAGCCAACCAAAGTCCACTTATGGTGAGATCAGTGAAAATACAAGGCCCTAATAATGCTTAATAATGGGTCAGGTGAAATGTTACTTAGCAAATATTGTACATTGTAAAAGTTATACTAAAAGATTAAACACTTGATTAACTGATTCTGGCAGCCTGGCACACCACAAAAGAAAAATTAACAAATATCTACAATCCTCAGCAATTACAGCATACTTAATCTGGATTTTTTTTATATACTATAACTGCAAAAAAAAAAATGGAGAATGGAATCATAGCAACAAGTCAGAATTATTAGCAAGACAGGGAAAAGAGAATTAGTTGGTAGATAGCAGCATTACACACTCAGATGCTAGTAGCAGATCCTTGAAATTACAGATGATGGCACAAGGTTGAAGCTGGTGCTGTGGGTAAACATAAGTACTAATGCACAGAGGGGAAGTTTTTCTACAGAGTCACTTCATACTTCTGTTAAAACATGACAGTGTACCAAAAGTGGGCAGCTTTGGGCCAGAGGGAGCTGCCCGGTGAGGCTGCCCCAACTCAGCCAGCTCCACAGCCTTGCTCCCTGGGAACAAGGAGCACCCACATGGATGCATTTTGTGGCACTGCAGAGGTAACAGCCAGATATGATCAAAGCACAGGCTTGGGTCTTACATGTCCTCTGAACCCACTCAACTATGTGAAGTGCCTGAAACGTTGCCCTACTGCTCATCTGTGAGAGGTGAAGAAGAGTCAAACCCCTGCTGTTCTCTGGGGTGACAGGACTCAGCATGACACCTCCAGACCTGGAAGTCATCTATTCCTCCTGCAGGGATCATTTGCCATCATGTAGTTAAGGAGTTAATACTAACCATATGGTTGATTATGGCAATTATTACAAACACAATGTCTAATGAAGGTAAAAGTATGGTAAAATAATTAGACTTAATTATGACATTCACAGTTCAAATTATGTTTTGCTTATCCTGCGTGAAAGATGAAAAATTCCTCCTGAAATGGAGCAAGTTTAAACTTCCTCTACATTCCCCAAAGGGAGGGTTCCTGCAGTGTTGGAGAGAACAGGAGGATGTTTATGAAGCCCCAGAAGGTGAGGCTGCATAAGGCACCCAGGCTTTTTCCTTTTTTCTTTTGGCCCATCCACAGCCTTTCTTTTTGCAGGTAACGTTGCCTCCTACCCCAGTGCTCTCATAACTGGCTGGAAGCCTCAGAGGGGTCAGAACAGCAATAAAGACACTGCAAAAAATCCCCCAGAGCCTTCAGCCCCTGTGTTATTTCACACCTTTGAACCTAGTTCCTCACGGCAGCATCACTCAGGAGGGTCCCTTTGGGCTTCCTGCTAATGGCAAGCATGACCAGGAGCTCCCAAGGGCAGTCCCATCTTCCACTACTTGAAGAGCACCTCCTTCTCCTTTGCTTCTGTAAGCACACACATCTGGCCTGAGTCAATTTTAATTTACAAATAGCAGGCTCATTTTAGAAGTTTGTAACACATACTTGCACATGAAATATTGGCTGCAATGAGAGAGGGGAGTTTCAGGCTCGTGCATTTGTCACAGTGCTCAAAATTCCCGCTGTATCGATTTGCTCAATTCATTTTACAGCACTACTTTCATTAACTAATCCTGTGGAGTTTGCTGCATTGTATCTATTAAGTACACACTCACACATACACATACATTCAGAGTGGGAGAGGACAGATTTCCTTAAAGTGCACCACAGATGGGAAGGTGTCCAAGTCACTTTCAATACATTCTATTAACTCAACTGGAGGTTTCTTCTTAGAGTCTCACCATTCATGGTTAAAGCTTTTCTTTTGGTGGCCTGAGTCACGCACCTTCATGATCACTGACTGCTAGCTGGGAAATATTTACGCTATGTGGCGTAAACATAGGCATGAAAATTATTTTGACAAAATACATGGTAAGAGCACTTGGTCTACTCTTTTTTATGTCAATATGAAAGTGCTTTTCACGTGGCCTCTTGCTTTATTCACTGCAACAACTCAGTGGGAACCTGCAGGGTTAATCAAGGACCCATGTATGAATGGATGCTCTTCACATAACCTGAAGCCATTTCTTCCGCATAAAGTCACCTATGATAACTTAGGGAACATGTGCAGGCACATGGCATATTGTAACAATGAAAATAACCTAATTTGAAACCAAAATTGCTTGATAGACACCTAGCAGGCTCCAGAGCCCATTTCTGCAGTGGGAACCTTGGACTCTCCCCTGCCAAAAGCAAAACTGACATCTTGCAAAGTGCTTGGTCAGCCACACCAGAACTGAACTGTGGGCAACCACCCTCAGCCCACCCACAGCCTCCCTGGGCAGCAGCAATTCCCCCTCTGTCCTGTCCCTGCTCTGGTTTCCTCCTGAGTGAGCCCTGCCTCTGAGATCAGGCAGCAAGGCATAGCTGTGTCCCCTGTCCCAGAGCTGCTGGTGTGTCTCATGCCTGATAACTCTCGTCAGCAGAAAAAAGCACTCAGTGCAGGCAGGATTTGAAATTACAGCAATATACATAAGCAGATGGGAGCCATCCTCCCTTGCAAAGTAAATTCCAGCCAGCAGCCAGAGTGCTACCGATGTCTGAATAATGTAATGACAGAGTCCAGAGGAAAACTTGCCAGATCATTAGTTGTTCCATGCAACAAATCACACCCCTCTGAAATTCCCTCGGTGCCATATCAGAGCACCATATGAACTGCAGAATCCCAGCAAGGCCCCCCGGGACAGCAGGGCAGAGGGGTCAGCCCAGCACTCCACGCAAATATTTCTCTTTTTCAACATCCTCAGCACCACGTTAGTCTCTTTGTCATGCCGTTTCTGCTCAGGCAGGGTTCTTCTCCTGCATCTGTTGCCCACCTCAGGATTTGCCTGATCTGCTGCCAAACACTGTTCCCTCTCTCATTGCCTCCACCATCCTCCCCAGTCCCCTGGCCACCAGGCAGAGGCTCCTAAGCAGAGAGCAGTCCTGGAGCCTCATCTCTGAGGAGCCCTAAGATGCTCATCCGAATTTTCTGGTGAGGAATTCCACACACTCTTTAAGTAAATCATGTGATGAATTTGTTTTCATTATTCACGCAGTTTTGACCAGACATGACCGGTCCAGCGAATTTACTTTGTTGTGTGAGGTACTCGCAGGCAGGAATAGTATGTACCGCAGGATGCTCTCCCTGGTGGGAAGACAATCAAACAGGGAGAGCTGCATGGTAGTGCCTTGAAGCAAGTACCTTTTTCCCAAAAGATGAATTGGCATTTCTTTTTCAAAGTGACCTCCGCTGAATAAATCGTTAATTCAGGAAAGGTGCAAAGACTAAGCCATGGGATTTTCAAATGCTGCTCAGGCACATGAAGTACAGAAACACCTGTGTCTGCTTATAGGATCTATAGTACTATGGATGGGCACATAATAGTCACGGTAAAGTGGCAATATTTTCCAGCAACTCACAGGTAGGAGTTTTTGAGGACTTATGTTTACCCTATATGTAGAAGAAGTAAGTACAGTTGACTCATATTACTCACTGGGAAATGCAGAATTTTTATTCGTTCATAGTATTTTGAAAGACTCTTCATTCTTATAAAATCCACAATCACCGAGGGCAGTTTTCAGACCATTCACAGTTATCTGAGGCTAGAGCCTTGGAAAATTGCTACAGGGCACAGAAGGAGTGAAGATGCATAGGTTCCCTAACAGCCAAGATCCTGAATTACATCACTGTTCCATAAATATATTCATTTTATTCATGTTCATTCCTGAAAGAATTTACTGCACCAAGGATGTCATCTTGACTATGCATCTTAGAATTGATCATTTCCCCAATTAAGCTGTTCGGGCCTCGGACTTAAAGAGCTGTCACAGCTGCTGCAAGCTGATTTATCTCCTGATGACGGGCAGAGCTCCTGACCAAAAATTATTAATGACAGAGCTTCTTTTTTTGAAATAACCTTAACCCGAGCATATATCTTTTTAGTCACATTAATATCTGAACACATACGCCCATTTCTTAGCTAGGTGTTAAAAGGATGTAAAATCCTAAACCTTAGTCTTTTAATACAGAGCCTTTCAAATTAAGAGATTAATCCAGCCCTGTCCTGTGCCAGCCGAACAGCAACTGCTGTTCCTGCTGGGAAACGGGCACTGAAGGGGGCTTTGTTTTACACCGCCCTGCTTCCCAGGCAGCTCTTGTACCACAGCGTCCCACCTCGCACCACAGAGTTCCTCATTGCAAGACATGACTTCCACAGGGTGGTCAGGGAAAGCATTCCCACCGACAGAAGGCGGCGCAAAGATGAAACATGACAAGTGCCCGTTCACCAATTCAGGACAGTTAATTTCTTTTTAAGCCTCCTTTATGGTTTAAAACACGGCTCCCACTGAGGTCAACAAGGAGTTCTGCCATCGGCATTAGTGAGGCAAGAAACGGGCCTTTCACTAGCGTGGTTTCGTGACCACCACTACAGCAGCTGGGGCCCATTGCACTGCCCTGGCCAAGAGGACTTTATTATATTTAATTGCTTAGTACATTTTAAGGTAAAATAAATTGAAGAGACATAGTTTATGAGGGTTGCTGCATCCACAAAACGGCTTGGGTTCATACGAAGTCTTGGACAGAGTGGTCCTGACCTGGTTGAGTTTTCTTTTATGGTGAAAGCAGAAAAGGGTACAGACACAAACTCAAAACAAATTTCCTCTGATTTGAATGGCCCTAAAATCTTTTGCACCTTAAAAATCCTCCTCATAAATGCCAGTAAGTATGAGATAATTCAGACTTTCAGCTGAGCAGTTCTACCATATTCCAGATATATGTCAAAACTTTCACTTAAACTTTTTTTAATTAGTTTAAAAATTCATCCAAATGTTTAAAAGTTTTAAACAGCTAAGCCTCTTTCTTATTATTCAGTCCTCTTATTATTCATTTTCAAAAGGCCCTCTGACACCTATCAAATCTGATAGACGGAGCAGTGATTTCTCTCAGGCGAGTGTAAATCTTACACCACTTCCCACATGATATTACTTTCCACATGTCTGATGGCTCTGGAAACAAGTAATCAAATTAATAGGACTATTTAACTTTCATTCATATCTTAGCTGCCACCATAAATTTCAACCACCAGAAGATGGTAAAATGTTAGTTTTGCTTTATTTGGAGGAGATATTCATTTTCACAACTTCTGCCTTATTAAATTCAGCAGCTTAATTCTTGGATAAGGCAGTATGATTCACACCAACAGCAATTTCAATAACCACTCCAAACCTTTGCTATTTACATTGGGGCTGGTGAACAGGTCATATTCCCAACATTAATGGTATATGATGATTTTATGGGGAGACCTGGGTCTGAAAACTTCAGTGGTTAAAAATACAATAGGAAACAAATGCAGCAACACAGTCCTTAAGCTGAGTCACCGAGTTCCCCCTCAGCAATATCCATTACTGGGAAGATATCAAAACTGTCCTCTGCTTACTGAGCTGGCTTCTCAGTGCCTGTTGCAGAAGGTTCATCATGGCATTATTCCTCTGCAAAATGCCCAGTAGTTGCAGCCCAGTATAGGTAAAGGATCACGTTACTTTTCAGGAACAAATTTCCCTGCCTTCTGCTGTACTGTGGCTCAATGGAAATAGCAGAGAAAGCTGCTGGTCCAGGGCTGAGGAACTGAGGGTATGATGAGGGCATTGCAAAAATCATCAAATATTGCAAATTGATGACTTTTCACTCCTCAGACTAGGTGTAGTAATAGCCTGCCTGTGCGCTCTGAGCCCATCTCAATTGCAGACTGAAACTTTTTAATTTAAACTGCCATGAATCTCACCACTTGTTCCCCACTGCCCATTCCAGGTGAAGGACAGATTTTCAACCTACCCATTGACAGTAACAGCTCTTTCCACATTTCAGTAAAATATTTTGCAAGGATATTCCCCTTCTTTCCCCTTCAGCCTCTATCCACACACACAAACCATTCTCTCAAGAGGAAAAGCAAAAAAGAAAGTGCGTAATGGTTGCTATCAACATTGTTTCACACAACTGAGCGGACAGCAATTGAAGACCATGGTGGGTCTGTGTGACATATACAGTAGCATGAACAAAATAGCATCTCAGCAGTTTTAGGCAAATATCTCGAGACGTATAAAGCGGATATTGGGTGTAATGAGGACCCTGTGCAGTGACTAAACAGATCAAAACCTTCTGTTCAGAGTTGAAAACTGCTCAAGCTGTTCTGCATTCCGTTGTAATAAACTGTTTGCAAAAAAGATTATCAGTCTTGTGACATGATAGTTTGGCATTTGCAACTTAAAATTACATTGGACATTTTGCAGCTTTATGATATTGCAAATTCAGGCTTGGTTGGCTATCCATTATCATCTTACTTCTTTCAGAATTACTGCTTCCCAGGTTCCTTCTTCCTCTTGGAGATAAGTGTTTCAGATTATTTTCCCTCAGATTTATTATCCTGCAGTTTTCCGGGATGAATCTCAGTTTCTATAAAAAACCCTGCCTACCTTTATAATCTCTTTAGGTCTCTTTTTATTATCTCATTTTCTCTCTAGTCCTCCTAATTCAATATCCTCTGAATTTTGTAATCATGCTCTTCTCACTTTTTTCTTTTAGATCATTAATGATAGTATTTAATACAACCCCTCCTTACACCACTCCTAAAGTACTGCATGATCATAATAATGCTTAGCTTTTAGAAAGCACAATCTGTCCATAACTCAGAAACATTTCATATGTCAGGAAAATGTTGTTACCCATATTACAACGGAAGATGCAAATGGTGCAGGTGCTCACAAAAGCTGGTTTCCTTTCCCTGTGCTTCATCTGCAGTCAAGGGATGGAGAGATAAAAACTTCTCTAGAGCCTGCTTTGGAGTGGCTACATGAGCTTTCTGCTTTGAACAGCCCTTTAGGGGACCCCAATCTCTCCATAGGGAGTCAGAAAGATTCTGGCAAATACCTCTGGGGGAGCAACCTCAACAAAGGAGATCTGGGACCCAAACCAACTTTGGTCCATCCTTTTCCAGGTGGAGTGTACTGCAGGTTTCTGGCCCTGCTTAGCAAGGGAAATTTTCTGTGTTGGGAAACTGAATGACAAGAAGGAATTGATTTCACAGTTAAGTTTTAGGTAAATCCTCAGTATTTTTCTCAGATGAAAACCTGAAAATTTTACTTCCAGGTTTTCAATAAAAATGCATATAATGGTGATGTGAAAGACACTTTTCAATATGTCTTCACGGAGCAATGTCTCTGGCTTCCTGGACTAGTGGCCCATTGACCACAGTCTGGAAAGCACTGACAGAAGCTGACAGGTTTTGTGATCTACTCAGTTTTGGGGGAAGTCAGAGAAACACCATCCCCACCCACTGGTCCAAAGGCTGATATCTAGTCCAGAGGTACTCCAAACTGCTCAGCCCTTCCGTACAACCTCCTGTTAAGCCTCTGGGGTGAACTAATCTCTCAGACAATATCTGCCCCACAGCACAGTGGTTTTATATCCGACACAGTGTGGATGAAGAATGTGCAGGTAGGAAGAAAAAGGCTCCAAAACTGGTGCTACTCAGCCTTCCCAGACAGGTGCTCCTGCACACCCATCGGGACCAGGACTTGCAGATGCGAAAAGCCAGCTTTAACTCCCATCCCTACCACTGGAAACTGAAGAGAGGTCAAAAACAAATCAAAATGAATGTGTCTAGATCACAGTTGCTGTGTTTCTCTTCCACATACCCATTAGCTTCTTTTACTGCCCAGAGGATAAACTGCAAATGCCTTTACTGTATCCTAAGAAATTTACAGGCCACTGCCACCGGACCTCCTCAGCCCTCTCAAATCCAGAAGATCATTATGGAGCTGCGTGGCAGCAATCACGTGAATATTAGATGCAGCCCTGGAGCAGCTGTTCAGTCTAGCTGGAAACATGGAAAGACACATCTGCTGCTACCTTGCGACCGAGTGCTTTTCGGTCCCCTGCTGCAACCCTTGCCAGGCAGGAGCACAGCTGGCTGTCACTCCCCTTGAGGCTTTGTGCCTGGCTGGGGCACACAAATAGCTGTGCAGTCCCATCCTGCCTCTGCCCCTCGAGGTGAATGTGGTTTGCTAATCTATGAACCAATCCTACCATTTCAAACAACCCTTTGTTCTGAGCGCTGGATGTTTTCAGATGTACCGTGTGCCCACAGCTCCCACTGAAGTTCAGCCGGACCGACTGCTTTCAAATGGGTGTTATGGAGGGCTGAAGACAGCCAAAAATAAGAACTCCCTTTTTGAAAGTCACAGCCTGAAAGATCTTCTCCTGAGTACTGTGTTTCACTCATACTTTTGGGGATACAGTTGCGGGCAGGAAAAAAAATCATGAAAGGATGCATTTGTTTGACTCAGAACTATCCTCTGGTGGTAAATGCCTACTTGGTATCTTCTTCACAAATAGTAAGATAATATTTTCAACAGCTTTCCAGGAAAAAAAAAAATAAAAAAAGATATCCAAAAATCCCATAATCAGTTACTTTCTGCTGCTATTTCACAGTGTGGCCATATCCTCTGGATTCGTGTTAAGCTATTATTGACTCTCCAGTGTTAGGGGCATTCTGATTAGGAGCAGTGATGTATTACAGGTATTTTTCAAAGGTGGAAGGAGGTTTGCCTCACTTTTTTTGGCCAAATTTCACTCTGAATAATTAGATTCTGAATGCCTAAAGTGTCAAAGGTTTTATTTGGGTAAGATATTAGCTTCTTGCCATAAAACTACAATGTAATTTTTTTGCATCGTTAAACAGCTGCCATTATCCACATGAAAGGTAGCTCTATGATGCTGATCGATGTAATAAATTATTACCTCATATCCCCATTCACCATATTTATGGAGGTGGTGTCCACACTACTGATAGCAAGACCATTGTCATTTATGTCATTTAACATGTCAGGAAGTTACTCTAACATCCCAAGACTACAAGGAGTTGCAAACACACAGGAACTCCTGTGTCTTTAGCAAAACACCCTGTGCAAACACATTAAGATTAGATGAAGGCGTTTTCATTCCCTGCTATGTTCTAATTAGGTAAAAAATCTGTAGGGAACAAAGCTGGCCAGAAACGTCTTACAGCAGATCCATGGCTAGCTCACGGGCTCCATACACCTCTTTCCTTCTCTAAAAACCTAGACAACCAGCTCCCACTTGCAAGAGCATAACATGGGACTAGAGGATTATCCGTCACAATTCAAACGCAATTCTCTGATAATGGTAATAGTGTTCCAACGTTAGAAGTGATAGACTTACATAATTAGCTGCAAGTGCTATTTCTGTGTGTGTAAAATCTTTTAATTATTTCCTTTTTAATTATTTTAAATTACCTAATAACTCTTTGGCAAAGAGGGATGTATGGGAGGGAGGTAGCGTGAGCCCGCCATCGTTATGAAAGCTTTTCAAGAGCTCCATTATGTGCTGTGAGCCTCTGACTCTTTGTAGCATGAGTCACCCACAAAGTCTTGAGCCATCAAGTAATTAAGGTTCCTTAATACAGAGAGGGAGGGGAGGAAGTAATATCATTTGTCATTATGATCAGTCACATTCCTACAAGTATATATCATAACTGTTTTATAAATGGATTATTAGCAAATCAGATTACAGCACTAATTATTTCTCCCAGCATTTCCCTTACCCATGTGCTGCAGACTCATCCACTCCCCAGTACTACTATACTTCCCTTCCATCTGTTCTCTTCCCCCTTTGCTATCTCACACACATACAGCATCATTTATGTAAACTCACCCAGGACAGGAAGAACCCAACAATAGCTGTTATCAACACTTTAAAGCAAAAAAACATTGCTGCTTGTCGCTGGAAATCTTTCTGAATGGATAGCTGCACTGTCACCTAGGTACAAGGTGGTCGTAACCCAGTTCTGAGCAGAACTGTGAAAGAGGAATTCGGAACACAAAGCCATCTCCATGTTGGTGAGCAATCTCAGAAGAAAGGACAAGAATTGGCAGGCATGAGAAGAAAACCAGCTTTCCCACCTTTACTGGAAAAAACAGGACTGTTAGGTAAGGCATGTTAGGTAACTTTTTCCTTTCTAATGAAGACCAAGCCCAAGAGAGCTAGGTTATTTCAGCAAAAAATCTAGGGCAAGACAAAGTTAAAGAAGAGCTGATGAAAGGAGTAAAGTTGAGGGGCAGGAATTAAAACAAGCTAAAAGAAAACTTAGGTAGAATCACAGGTCAAATGAACTACAAAGGGTCAATGAAATCTGTTACAATTTTCAAGAGCACCCACAGGATTTAGCAGCGTTGAGGAAGTGTAATCATTGTGCCAGTTGTAAATTTTCACAAAAGGAACAGCATTTTAGATGCTTCTATTAGCTGTTTTGCAAGCCCTACAAAATACATTAAAATCATGAAGCTAACGCCTGAAATCTTACGCACCATGAAAGGTAAGGCAAAGCTGCTCCCCTGCTCCCCTTCCCAGCATCTGCCACAGATTTATAAAAGAGTAAAGATTTTAGGGTAAAAAAAAAAAGGGGGGGGGGGGGGGGGCATGAGACCACAGTTCTTCTGCCAATTCTCCAATCTTACTTTTGCCATTTCCAGAAGAAAAAGCAATTGAGAAGATGGCCCAGTCTTTACCCAAATTCCTTTGTCACCTAGTAAGGTGTGATTAACATTAAAAACATTAAACCCAAGTGTTTGCTAGGATGGCTAAGGAGCGTTAAAAATGCAGGGTTGAGGCTCAGTGATGCTGAAGAATTTGAAACGGATTTCTGCTTAAACTCTCCCAATCAGGGTGCGCACAATGAATTTCTTTGCCGAGATTGTCCCCTTACCAACATGCCTCATCTCCCCATCGCTACCAAAGCATTACTTGTGTTGAATCTGCTCTCCTCCATATTGTCTTCATTTCAACTACTTTATATCACATTAAGACAAAAACCCAGCTTTCCCCATAAATAGAGCTACCATATACCTTTCAAGGCACGGTGATACATCAACAACAAAAAAAAAGACACCAAAGGGGGAACGTACTCCAACGACTGTTGGTTTCCACTTCATACACCTGCTTCTCCAGGCTGAACAGTTTTCAGATGTTCAGCTCTGCCACTAGCGCTGCAGGCGAGAGGAGTAAAAGCCCTGCACAGCCTGATGCACCAACCCTAGCCACAAGGAAAGACCTGTGGACCCCACCAAGCACATGGACCGGCAGCTTTCAGGGCTCCCTGCAAGGGGCATGCTGGAATAGGGTGCTCAATGCTTCAGTTTGTCTTCATAGATGTTTTGCTTATGCTTTTGAGGAGCGGGATCTCTTTCTGGCTGGATTTGCAGGAGTCAGCATGCCACATTCACCTCTCCGGCAGAATGTGACTCAAAAGTGTAATTACATCTCCTCTTCTCCCATCCCAGCTAACCTGAAGATGATGGCTGAATTTCTGCTGGCTGAAGAGAATAGGTTCATCCACAAATACTTCCCACAACACTGGCTCTACCCCTCAGTAGATCAGATTTGATTCTCTTTAAATATTGCTACGGTACCATTTTAATCAGTAATTACACACAAACTCCCTCTAAAGAGAGTCCCCCTCACTGGTGCTGAAACAATAGCACATGCCTATGGTACGGGCAAACGTCTCAACTCTGCTCTCTCTAAGGTGCTACTTCACAATGTTAAACCTATAAAATTCAATCATACTCTAGCCTGGGAGAAAAATTCAGAGAAAACTCTGGAGGAGTCAATTTATTTGGAAGTTAACCAGACATATTTCAATCTCGATTGGACATCTTGAGACACAACATAAATTTTTATATAGGTTATTTGATTCTCACACCTCATAAATTAAATAGAATGATCTCTGATATATCTAATGCCTGGTGGTAAAATTGTGGAAGGATGGATTTCTGGTACATTTGTTTCCAGTGCCCTGCAGTTAGGTCCTTCTGGGCATCAGTTAAGGTTAACGTGAAATGAGGGGCAGTGACAGGAGACTGTTTCAAGTCCTGAGCAATTTGCAAAGGAAAGTCAGCTTGCTGGAACCAGCCTACCAGCCACTCTGCATAGGACAAAGCTATCAGCCAGTTAGGTATTGTTGCCAGGCTTTAGTCAAAACTGCCCCAGCACCGTAGAAAGCCGGAGCATTGCTTGGCAAGTTGAAAACAAACATTCCATGAAAACACTGTTTTCATAACACAGCTGGATGACTAATTTATTACGTTCATTTATCTCATCCGAAGTCACTCACAACCTTCCATGTATTCGCCGTTTAAGTGAGCCAATAATAAAGTTTGATTTTAAGCTGCAAATGGTATGAAAATCCAATTAAATTGTATCTTGCAAATGTCTTGATTGGATATGGAGTGGGTTAGCCATCTAAATCCTACGATGGGTTTCTATGTCTTTCTTTGACCAGACAACACAAAGACGAAGTAATGCAGCATGTTACAGTTCAGAATTTGACTCCCACTGACTAGCTGCATGATTCATCTAGTCAGGAAGAGAAATAATGCCACTTACAGACTTGTGGTCCACAACTAGACACAACTTGCATGTGACTAATTGTGAGAATACACTATCTGTGTCTCCAAATATACAGTTAAAAATTGCTTTCAGTAAAACTCAGGATAAAACACCGATTTTTTGTAATTTCACAAGTAAAACTCACATGTTCCCAGGAAACAAATACCATCAAATGAGAATTCATATGTAATATGACTACAAATACTTATATTAATAGGGGGAATAATTTAACCCTGAAGCAGAAATTTATGACCCTGTGCTGCATTAAGTATATAATAGCAGCGATACCTGTTGTACAATCAGTGATAATACGGAGGAAGTTATACTACAATCAGAACTGGCATATATCTCATATGCATTAACAAGGCTCATAGCTGTCATCAGCAGTCATTTAAGTCATACTGATTACTACCAGCAAGAAAGTATACCTCAAGTATTTTGTCCATTTGTTGCCTTTTTTTTTTTTTTTTTTTTTTGGTACTCTCTTACTTTCTCCCACTGTTGCTCTATTTTTTAACTTTTTTTCTTCCCCCTTTACTTTTTCTTGTTTGTTTCTCTGTTTGAGCCCAAACTTTCTTGCTTCTGAATTTGTTTCCCATCAGCAAGTCCCACTTTTTCCTTCATCAGCTTAATTTCTTTCTCAATGCATTATCAAACTAGGCTTGACTGGTCATATTATAGTGAAGTTGTTATCGGGGACAGTAGAGAACCGCTTTTGTTGATTCCAGTCTTATATTTCTTTGTCGTTCTTTAGTTCATTTGACAAAAATTGGTCATTTTGACAGAGATTAGTATCATTATTAGGCTTCAGAGTGAACATCCCAGTGCAGTGCAGTGAAAAGGAGGAAGAAGTGGGAAGGAATTCATTTTTCCCAGAGCTCTCGTTTTGCATAAGGAAGAGAACTCTTTATCTGTTATGCTTATCTTGCCTTTAAAGGTTGGCTTTGTAGCCAGGTGGGTAAGCAGCATTTTATTGCTAAAGTAAGCATGTTTTCAAGCTTCGTGTGCCATATGGCCCACAAAGAAGTAAAACTCCAGCCTATGGGCAGGGTGTTCAAGACCTCTGCTCTAGGCAGCTGCATGCAGCTCTGAATTCTCGGTGTGTTTTTCGGAAACGTGTTAATTTTTATGCATTCTAATTTGATTAAGTTCCTTCTCTTGGCAACTGGTCATTGTCAGACCCCTTTCTGATCAGCAGGGGACTAATACAACCTGGGAGCTACAGCCCAGGCAATGGAAAACATTACAGGCACAGTGGAGGATGTATTTGCAAAGAATATCTTCTGCACCTGGACTCCATTTATTAAGTTTGCAGAAAGGACAGCTCTTGCCAAGAAGCCAGACATACTGACCTTGTTTGAACCTGCCTGCTGCCTGCGGAGCGGGATCTGTAGTGAGCGGGAGTGAAGGAGGGGCACGGGGAACACTGTTGCTCCTCGGGGACTTGCTGCAATATATGGGGAGTTTATGTTCACAAAGTGTTTTACTTTTAAAGCCTGTATTCTTTCATCTCGTCACAGGCTATAACTTTGCTATTGAGCTATATTGCTGTGTCTAGTCAGGGTGTGTGTTTGTATGCCAGTGTCAATCATTCCTTTTTGTACCCTTCATCAGCTGCAGCTTGTGGAGTGGCAGGTGGTTCTTGCTCTCCACTCTATTGATGCTGCTTGGTTTTATTATATTATTTTCCCCCCCTCCTCAAGCGTTATAACCTATGAAGGTCTAAAGTCTCTAATAAACAGAAAGTTAAAAGGGGAAAAAAAAATCCCAGCACACAAAGTCAATACAGCTTGGATTCAATACCCAGCTCGTCTTCAGAAAGGCTCTAGTTTTCCCACTATGTCATGAAATTGAACTTATCCCATAATGTGGTTTTCATTTAGGATTTAAAGATGTTAGCATTCCACACAAGTCTTAATGATCGTGCTTGGCTCTCAGACACTGCAGAGATAAGTGTCCTGCAAATAGCTAAGCTGGATAGATAGATACTGTTTTTCCTAATAAAAGCAAGATCCTTCAAAACAACAGATTACCTAACCAGAGTATTATCTTTCCAAACAAATAAGATATTTACTTAGTTCTTTTTACAAAAGGGTGGGTGGGGGTGGGGGGGCGGGGGCGGAACCCACAAGAACAAAAAAAACTCCTTCCCTATATAACTGAGATGTCTACTACTTAAAACTGGTCCTTCCAGTCTGAAAGCAGCAGGGTACTAAAAAGCGAGCTTAATCTGATGTCTGTTGGACAACTTTATTTGAAACCAGGCATACACTTTAGGCATCATGCAGACTGGAGACTTTATTCAGTGCATTTAACATTCCAATGTGGCACATTTTGACTCTCTGCACGTTCTGACTTCTGGAGCTGCAGCCCACGTGGGAAAAGCTTCTCCTAACCTGGGACTCAGCTGCAGGGCTAACTTGGGAGAGATCAGCCTGGGAAGGTGCGGGAAGGGAAGGTGCGGGAAGGGAAGGTGCGGGAAGGGAAGGTGCGGGAAGGGAAGGGAAGGGAAGGGAAGGTGCGGGAAGGGAAGGGAAGGTGCGGGAAGGTGCGGGAAGGGAAGGTGCGGGAAGGGAAGGTGCGGGAAGGGAAGGGAAGGTGCGGGAAGGTGCGGGAAGGGAAGGGAAGGGAAGGGAAGGGAAGGGAAGGGAAGGGAAGGGAAGGGAAGGGAAGGGAAGGGAAGGGAAGGGAAGGGAAGGGAAGGGAAGGGAAGGGAAGGGAAGGGAAGGGAAGGTGCGGGAAGGGAAGGGAAGGTGCGGGAAGGGAAGGTGCGGGAAGGGAAGGTGCGGGAAGGGAAGGGAAGGTGCGGGAAGGGAAGGTGCGGGAAGGGAAGGTGCGGGAAGGGAAGGTGCGGGAAGGGAAGGTGCGGGAAGGGAAGGGAAGGGAAGGTGCGGGAAGGGAAGGGAAGGGAAGGGAAGGTGCGGGAAGGGAAGGGAAGGGAAGGGAAGGGAAGGTGCGGGAAGGGAAGGGAAGGGAAGGGAAGGGAAGGGAAGGGAAGGGAAGGGAAGGGAAGGGAAGGTGCGGGAAGGGAAGGGAAGGGAAGGGAAGGGAAGGGAAGGGAAGGGAAGGGAAGGGAAGGGAAGGGAAGGGAAGGGAAGGGAAGGGAAGGGAAGGGAAGGGAAGGGAAGGGAAGGGAAGGGAAGGGAAGGGAAGGGAAGGGAAGGGAAGGGAAGGGAAGGGAAGGGAAGGGAAGGGAAGGGAAGGGAAGGGAAGGGAAGGGAAGGGAAGGGAAGGGAAGGGAAGGGAAGGGAAGGGAAGGGAAGGGAAGGGAAGGGAAGGGAAGGGAAGGGAAGGGAAGGGAAGTCACCATCCCTCCTGGCCGGCGGTGCCTTGGCCAAGGGTGCCAGCATGTGCCATTGAGGATGGTGAGGGTGTTGGCATGAACATCTATCCATCAGCAGGAATAGAGACAAAGAACAGCCCGTTAATTTTACACTCTGTAACACTGGTCGGTTGCCATCCCAGGCTTTTTGTTACCACTGCTCCAGGCTGGATCTGGCCAGGTTAGAAGGAAGTGAAATACTGTATCCTATAACTAGTCCACAAAGGCTCCCAGTTCCCAATTATATCTACAATAGCCATTTAGTACCAACTCATAAAATTCGTATACACTTTTCCCTTTGTCTGGAAAAGAAAAGCAAAACTTGACACATCATTCAGATATATAAAAGACAACTAATTAGGTTTCTTTATATAGGACATGCTGTAGGTTAAACACAATGCCGTTGAGAGCATAAGTAGTTGAACACTCACACTGTTTATGATCTAGACCTGGAGATGTGGTGACGAAAAAGCTCTGAGAACAGGGGAGTGGCTGGTGGCTGGCAGAGTCTCAGAGCTGGAGGCAGTCCTGCTCCAGCACTGGTGGCTCCCAGGCCACCACGAGTGGTAGCCTGTGGTGACCAACCTCCCCAGGGCCACCTGCAGCAGAGGCATCTACCCCACGGTCACCCTGCCAGAGCCATTGGCCCGTGCAGGCAGGCTGCGGCCATCCCCTCAGCAGGGCATGGTCAGCGCTGGAGGCTTTTAACAACCTGGTGCCACTCCTTCCTGGAGTGCTGCACAAGTGGGTGGGCTTCTTGATGAGTGGTAAAGAGGCAGGGTGCAGGAAAATTTGGTGAACCGGAAAGAACAGACTGAGATCCCACAACAAGGTGACACAAGGTTTCCCACATTTGTATGTTGCCACGATGGTTTAGTTATCACGACCAACACAGAAAAATCAACCAATATCTCAACAAGCTAAAACAACGGCAAGAGATACCCTTGTCTTATGTTGAAACCTGATACTGGGTACAGATGCCTTGACTCAGGGCAAGCGGTTTATTTGTGGTGGGATAGTTGTAATTCCACTCACTCCTGTTCCTGGACAGAAAGAGGAGGGGGAAGATTGAGATGATAGCTCAGCTTCCTGCTGTACTGCTTCCAAGGAAGTGAGGCAATATCTAGCCAGTCTGAACACATTTTATTGTGCCCAGAACACTATTTGATAAAATTTAAAAAACCCAGTCTAGTTTACAAAATTCAGCTCATCTTCTTGAACATTATTTCAGCAACCAAAAGATAAAGAAATATGTTAATATACTGCATAGACCAGGAAGAAGAAATCGTACATCAAAAGAGCACAACAGAACTATTCACACATGATAACTGATCTGTTCATTTGAAAGCATTCATTAATAAAAGGAAGCCCATTTGATTTTACTGGACTTTCTAGATCATTTTAAAAGATTAAAATTTTGCTCTGCTGCAACACAAATACTGTTTTTCTGAGTTCCACTTATAAGCATAAGTAAGGAAAGGTTATTGTTGTCTGTTCAGGGAAAATTATGAAAGGAATTAAAAACATATGGAAATAATTTTTCCTAAGCAAACCTGAAAGAAAAGGGGAGGAATCTGGTAAAATGAAATTTTACCAATCCTTGTTTCCTGAATTAAAAAAAAAAAAAACAAAAAAAAAACTAGTCTCTTGCTGAAAACAGGCTTTCTGTGAAAAAAAAAATTGCAAAAGGTCAAAGTTCACTACATTTCAACTTGGAATAGTTCACTCTGTGACTGCCAGGCACTGGCCAAAGACAACAAAGACCTGGTAGGCTTTTGCACATTACAGATGCTTTAAAATATTAAAGGTTTCCACCCAGAAATACTACTTCTTTCTAGAGCTATAGGGAACACCTGACTCTCTCCTTACTGTCTGTGTTTCTCTGATGGCTAGTATCTTCTCATAAGCAGTTTGGTCTGATCTCACAAAAAGGAGAGAAATCACAAGCAGCTTTTTAAAATGCGATTTTTTTTCTAAATAAAGCCAAGTGGCTTGTTTCACTGGTGTCCCTGCAGTTTGGCACAACTCCAAGAGCTGTGAGATCAGTAATGGAAAGCAAAACCTTCATAAATATTGGTTAGAACAAGCATCTATAACATTATTAGCACCATAAATGATTACTTCTATCCCAAGCAATAACAAATACTTCTGAATGTCCTGAACGGGGCAGAGATCACTGCATACAAACCGCAAACTCCCCAGTTATGGATCAGGGGCAGTATCACCAGAGTTCAGAGACTGTTCCTATGCCATAAATATATACCATCAACTCATCCTAGCAACCAATTATTTCATTAATGGTTTATTTATGCCCACAAAAATATTAGCAAACCTAAGCAAATCTCTAAGCCATTTGTGGATAAGCTATTAAAAAAAAAAAAAGTTCATCAAACAAAAACAGTTCTAGCAAGTAATTCAGGCAGCTCTGCTCAGGGGTCAGCATTATTGAGAACAATGCTGTAGGACATGCAGATATCCCAGTCAGCACTCATGGCAGTCAGAGGCTGTCTATGACACTCCAGGCATGCTCAGATTCAAACATCTCCTAGCCCAGGCACACCAGCCCACTCAGTGTCATTGGGTCTTGCTCACTCACTGTCTTACTCGTCAACAACTTCCTACCTACTCCTCCATCAAGTCTTCATACAAGAAGGAATTGGGTTTTTTTCCAGCTTCATCCTCATGACCTATTATGGCTTTCAGTAATGACTAAGGTTCTTAAAGTATTACACCATTTCTGTTAACATTGGCTTTGTTCCCATTATACTTATTAGACTGGTATTTGTTTAGTTTTGTGTAACTGAAATGATAACTTTGTGAAATTCATCTTTCTTCAAAGTAATTTTCCTTATTAATGGGGGAGGGAGGAGTTGCCTTCCTCTCTCACTACGACTTTGCACAGATTCTGAAGAGTTCAAAAACTGCTGAGCATTGAAATTCTCTGGAATTATTTACCGCAGGCATTGCTGAATTTTAAGGGGAGTATAGAATAATTTTGGTTTTACTTGAGTTATTCCTTGTATCACAGTAGATGTACAGGACCTGGACAGACTCAAACACAGATTTGTTTCAAAAGCACTCAAAAATGTAACAAAGAACTTCGGGAAAAAAAATAAAGAACAGAAACAGTGACAGAAAAGACAATAATTTCTGGAAGTTCTGAGAGCAATTATGTCCTTGCTTTAGCCCCAGGTTCATAAGGTGAATTTAAAATTCTGCTCAAAAAATCTTAACATCAATACTCAGACATAATCATCTGTGTCTGTCTGTAGTTTTGTAGTGTTTCAGTCTAGCAGCATAGAATCAGTAGAAAAGATTTCCAACCTGCAGGTCAAACAGGTGTTAGTCAAAGTCTTTCTTCAAATATGTTTCTGCATGGTTTTAAAAAACCAAAAACAGCTCTAAAGAAAAAGAGGCAGTAGACGAGACTCAGGAAAAAATAGTACCCACAAATAAAGTAAACAGGTTAAGTTTGTATTTACAATATTAGAAAATGAGTATGTTATTGACTAATAATAGCCTTCAGGGAAAGAACTGGCTAATGTGAGTATTAAATTATCTGTGCTGATAAAAGCAGAGAGAGTGGTACCTGATTTTGAAGGGCAATGTGATATCTACGGATGTTTGTTCTAAGTATTTTTTTGTGGCAGAGGATGCTGCTGAATTATATTAATTCACCTTTCTAGTGTAAAAAACCCAGTAAGTTCAATGTAGCTACCTACATTAAGGTAATTAAGCACGCAGCTCCTTAATACCAGTCCAAATGCTCTCACCTGTGAAGATGAAGCAGGACACCACTGTAGGTTCAGGCCAGAAAGCACAGAGAGAAGGGACCAGGTGTCTGATCACCTTTTCTTCTGCTTGTAAGTAGGGAAGATTTACAAGCTTAGAAGCGGTAAGGCTCTCTCTCTCCTGCCCCACCACGCAGACCAGGCAGAGCCAGAGTGCTCTCCTGAGCCTGGGATGGCTCAAGGAGCTCAGCATGCTTAGGTACACCACAGCGCAGGCTCGCCACATAAGATTCAGCTCCAGATTAAAAAAAAAAAACCCTAAATTTAGGTGTGTACAGGCATGCCAGACAAAAAAAAGATAAGTTGCTTAAACATAGGTGTTTTGCTGTGTGAGCTGTCCTAGAGTATTTGAGACGTCTGTACGGGGCTGTCAGAGATGATGCAGGACCTGCAGAGGTCCTGCACATTTCTTAAGCAGAATATCCCACAAAGTCTAAAATTACCTTAAACACCCACTGTGGAAATGGGATCTCATCAGTGCTGCCTTGGCTTCCAGTGTTGCTGATGGTGAGCTCGTCAGAACATCCAAGAGAGCCAGGGAGGGGACCTTAGGCAGTTAGCATAAGTTAGTAAATCTTTGCACAAGGTGCCTCAACCAGCTGTTGTCTCCTACACTCCGTGCCCATTAATGACAACCAGCTTCTTGCACCCCACCACCACCTGCCTCACCACACCCGTGGCAGCGCAGGCATACTCACCCTGGTGTGCAAGTGGCATGCCTGCAGCAAGCCTTACCACTTAGTGTCTGTGCCTGGAGAAGACCAATCACTTTCCACAGCTAAATTACACTATATCTAATTAAGTGAGTTCGAGATGTATTTCCAAACCCTTTGAGCAGAAAGTTATGCTAGTAAAAAAATTAAAGGGATGACTTATCTCCCTTAAGGCAACACTTTCAGCTTTGGAAGAATAAAACTTTTTAGTCAATAGGTTCTCAAATACATCTAAAAGTTGTGTGATTAGCCAGTTATAGATGAATTTAGCTTAAGAAGGGGGCTATGGGTGCAGTCATCAGACGACTTTGATAGGCATGACTATGCAAAGATGATGCTATAATGCGGATACAGGAGGGCCTCTGGCTAGTTTGTGTGTTAATTCTCTGAGCGTGCTTGTAAAGAGCTAGATGTTTTCAGACAACTACGGAGAGCTCAGGTTATATTTGCACCTGAGTACTTAAAGAAAAGCCTTTCACTGTCTCTCCTGAAAATCTAAATTCCAAAATCCTGTCAAATGCTATGTGCTAGATTCTCATGTGGTGTAAACTAAAGCGGCTCCTAAGCCTGCTACACAGCTTTCCCAATTTACATCACCTAAAAGACCTGGCCAAGTGCCAAGATGGTTAGAAAAGCAGATCCTTTTCTTCTTCAGTCTCATTTTCATATAACTCTGCACTTCCTTCGCTCAGTCACAAACTAGAAATAGAAAGAACAAAGTGCTCAGAATTAAAATGTGCACTTGCTCTATTTTCTCCTTAGCAAAGCAGTGGAAATTTGGTGAGTTAGCCAGTCTTCTGAGATTTCCAGCCCAGTTTGGCAAATTCTTGAGGTTTGGATAATAAAATTATGAGACAATTCCCACAGGTATATTTTTCACCTTTTTAATATCTTTTATATGCTGTATTACTTTCATGTGATGTTTCCCACAGCTCTGCTCTGATGAAAGGTAGAAAATTCATTGAGTAGCATTCTCCTTGCAAAAGCCAGCACTGGCACAGAGTACATCTGCTGTGGATGAATCTGAGATCATCTTTCATTTAGAAAAGCACAGTCCAGAAACACAAGGTGTCAATTTTGGACTCTGCAACCTAAGAGTTTTAAAGTCTACACCTTGCCTGCTGGAATCTACTCCACTGTGGTCTGTCTTGCAAACAAGCCTTGAAAATCCCCAGACCCCGTTCACCAGGTATTTACATCAGCATGCACTAGGAACACCTCGGTTGCATTCCTCAACTCTTAACACATGTAGGCTCAGCACAAGCCCACATCTGAAAAGTGTGATATTTCCAAAAGAGCAAAGACTTGATGGCAGATACAAATCCTTCTGCTTTCATCAGAGTATGTGATAGACTATCTCAAAGAAAGAAGACACAAACTTATTTCTCAAAGCACCCACAGCCTACATTCTGCAACATGCCCCATCCTGGAGGTACCCTGCTGGGCTGACATTGGTGTAAGCGCTGCACAAGGACATAGGCAATAGAAAGGGAAACACCCCCAGCTCATGTTGTTGCAAAACTAGACAGAAACGTAAGCAAAACTGCAGCTGGTTAGCTGAAAAGTTAAAATCATAGCTCTTTCTATCCCTGGCCCTTCAACATAGCTCAGACAATTTTCTAAGCAAGTCACCTCCAGGAAAGATAAAAGAAGATAAAAGAAAATAAAAGAGAGTAACATGAAGTTTTTTATTACCCTCTATGGAGATCTGGGAGGGCACGCATCTTAAATATCCTCTTCTCTTGCTGCACAAGCAAACCTGGGTGCATCACCTAGCCGTCAGAGAAGGAGCGGAGAAGGTAAGGCAAGAGAACATAGGTCAGTACTGGAGATCTTGCAGTGGGGTTGCCTAGCTGGAGGCACGGGAGAAGCAAAAACAGTCTTGGAGAGTTGTTTAAGAGGACATGCTTCTGAGAGGTGGGAGAGTGAAGCAGACTAGTGCATTTGTGTCTCAAAGAAAACTGGTGGACTGATAAATGAGCTAAAAGTAAACGAAGTTCAATCCAGATATGCTGGATTTCCCACATCTGCCTCTAACTCACACGTCCAAGTGCGCATACTGCCACATTGCAATTCAACTGACCAATCCGTATTCTCCATTTTGTCCCAAGAAATTCCAATTGTTTCTTCCTTCTCAAGGTGTCTTAAACAGTTAAGCAAAATGAAGAACATTTTCCAACCTCCCGTGTATAAGTAACTTTCTTGTATTAAATTATACTGCCATTAATTATTAAATGAAGACTGTCATTAAATATTACAATGAAGAATATTATCAATATTGCATCTGTCACAGATGAAAAAACTACATATATGGATGGATATAATCTCTTTATTGTTTTATGAACCCAGAGTTCTCTAGAGAGTGTCACTGATGACACAATATCCCCAAATGCTGGATTTTGTATGTGATATATCTGAAAGATGTGCAAAAACAGATGTAACCAGACAGCTCCCTTTGGTTACATACATGAGGAAGCTTCACAGAGCAAGTTATTTTAGCTAAGGCTGGCAATAATTTATTCTGAATAAATTGCCTCTATATCTGTTTCAGGCAGTAGCAACATAGGAAGAATGTGAACTTTTTTGCTATATCAACTCATTTTGAGCCAAATTATGCTTCTTTTTGAGTATCCGCCATTGCAAACATAGAAGACATGTGGATCTAGATATTAGCACCTTCTAAAAGTTGGCTCAATAAAAGCTGTTTAGCACTTAAACATGGAAGCTGTTGTCAGCTTCACAGATGAGTAACTCGTTCCAAATTTTGGAAATGGAAATTCTGATCTGATATATACTTCAGGCTTATTAGGAAACTATATTTTCTAGGCCACAGCTCCCACACTGTCACAATCCACATATGACTATGGAAGTCATAAAAAAATGAGCTTGATGTTGGGACTTCTACCATAAGAGGCAGACTCCTCGTTCCAGAGAGGCATGGGACAAAGAGAACAGCTAATTCCACTGCCTTAGCTTGGAAATATGATTAAAAAAAGAATGTGTTAGACTTTATCCGAAGAAACCCCTTTCCTTTTTTCCTGTAATGCCATCAAACACTTCAACAGACACTAATAAAAAGACACTATTGCATGTTTATTGATTCTGATTTTTTTTTCTGTCCTCTAGACTTTAAAAGGGAAATTGTAAGAAGAAAAATCAAAACAATCCAGTGGACATAGATTAAATCTGATTTGAGATGCTGCTTTCTGGGATGATAAACTCAAGAGTCTTTCTAATATGTCTTCTTTTCAATTTTTTTCTTGCCTCCTAAAAATCAGGTCTGCTGCAGATCTCTTGGTTGTTTTGAAAATGTGGGTATTACTCGTGCTATTCCTCCCTCCATATCTTCCATTGGTCTAAAAACCACTTTGTTTGTATTTTCATGTGGTCTCATCACTACTGACATGTGGTCTTTTTCCTAGTCATATCAACTGGAAGAGCCTTCCTATGTTTCTCTGCCTTCAAAACTCCCTCTCTGAAATTCCGTCTGCGGAAATGCCCCTCCTGTTAGTTTTTCTTAGCTTAGCTCTGCCCCTGCTTCTTATTTTTAACTTGAGCTTAACACAATCCTAATGAAGTCAATGAGAAGTCTTTCTTTTGACTTCAGCTGCATCAGGTAAATTCACACTAAAAACTTCAGAGAAGAACGTTCAAGTCTTCCAGCACACGGACCTAATGACTGAAAGTCAGTAACTTCACAGCTGAGATTTCACACAGATGAGTCAGTAACTTCAGCCAAGAGATTTCTTGTCCTCAGCAAGTCATAGTTTCAGGGTCCCAGTCTCCACCTTTGTTAGACAGGATACCAGCTTATCACCATTACAAAAAATATGAGGACATTTATTTTAGAATACACCTGAGCAGCTGTCTGAAAATCTAAGGTGCTTTAGTGACTGAGTGTTAATAAAAACATTTTCATGCTATCAATAATTTATTGACGGTTGGCTGCCCATCTCACACTTGTTCCACTAATTTGCTCCAGATCCTTGCACGTTTTGGTGGACCAGGGCCAGGACAGAAAACAAAAAAGAACAAAACAAAACCCATCTCTCTTGAATCCTCCATCCTTTCCACTCAAAACACAATTGTGCTCCCCTTTGCTGGGAACTGATGTTCACAGTGTGACTAAGAAAATGATTCAGTCCTGAAAGCCGCCATGTGATTTAGCGAAACAAAGGGTTGACCTCCCCAGCAGCAGCAGCAGTAACCAACCGCTCTTGAAATGTCTAAAAGGCAAATGCATTAGTATGTTCAGCCACCATGCTGGCTAATGACTAGACATTTTCGAACATATGGGATCATTATTCCAGCATATCATCAGTGAACTTTCCAGAAAAGCTAATTAAAGGGCCCTTTAAACGCTTACCACAAAGTTGGGGTTTTTTCACAGCCTCTCACATGCATGTGACGAATTAGCAGTTTTCATCTCCCCTGCTCTCACCACCTTTCTGTTTCCGGTGACCGCTAAAGATGAGTAAAGCTAATTAAACAGAGCTTTAATTTTTTTAGTCATAACTTACCCTTCCTTTTATTTCCTATGCAGAAAGATTTCATTTCCCATTGAGACAAAAAGAATTTAGAATGCACTGCGGCCAGTGTCTACTGATGGGTCATCTTCCGAGATACTTTCCTTCCTATACATCTCTCCCATCACTGCTTATGTTCTTTAATGGTTATTGCAAATGATGTTAAAAGGTAATTTATAGATTGCAGGAAAGAAAGGTCATTTTCCTGGCCAATATCTCCTAACAGGGGTAAATTCTCTGGACAACTCCTCCTGCTGATCAGAATAATTTGCTAGGAAATGTGTAGATGACCAAAATCTCCTGCAAGAGTGAGTGTAGAAACAGGCTTTGGGAAGCAATATGCTTTTAGGGATGTATCCTCTCAAGTTAAAAACAAGAACCTGCAAACATGAGGCAGGCAAAAAGACTACTATCTACTTTGAAAATCCAAAACTGGAACACCTTTGAGGAGAAAAATCTCTCAGGATTTCAAATTATGAATGTGGCATGGCCAGTATTGTGACATCTAAGTCTATTGAAAATGCTCGTAATGGAAGTGTGAGGTATTTAAGTAAATAAACACATCAGTGATAAGTTATGTCTTCATTGTTAGGTATACCATTGCTAGTAACCTTAGCAGAAGCACAGGTGTAGTTGTTGAGCTTGCTGGATGCACTGGAAGACACTGGGATGGACTGCACAGTGGATAGCAAGTGTGCACCTGAGTGGTGCAGGATGTGCAGGATCCTGCACCACTCAGGATGGTCACAGGAGAAAGGGGTATCAGGATGACTGGTAAAAAAGACATTTTCCCATCTTTCATTAAAAAATTAAAATTCTCCTTTGGAAGTTTCAATATTTTGATATTTCCATAAACATATTTTCATGGGCCTTTCTACATGCCAGTGACCACTTCCTATAATATGCGCAATTTGACATGGCTACTCGGCGATACACAGCAAATCTAAGTAATATCTGAGCTTCATTACACTGAAGAGAGATTGTGATCCCTGGGTTTCCCACAGCACCCATGTCAGCTGTAATCAGGTAGCAAAGTGCAGCAGGAGGCAACTGCCACCAGGTCCCCAGCAGCGTGCACAGGCACAGTGGGCCATTCGCATTACAAGAACGCCTCCGATGCTGCTGGTCAGGGCTGGGGGCAGTAAGCCTTGTGTCCTATGAAATAAGCCATGCTATGATACGGCACTGGCTGGGCTGCACATGGACAGAGAGTGGCATCAGCAGAGCAACCCACGGCACTGCCACGTAACCCTGAACTGCAACTGGCATTGCCTGTGGAGCTGTGGTAATGAGTGAGCAATGCTCCACAAAGCAGCTTCTCCGGCAACAGAAAATGAGGTAACACCAGGAACGCTCGCTCTCAGAGTGCCAAGAAGTGTATATATAATGCTTGTACTGATCCTTCAGCTATTAGAAGAGAAATAGTTCAAATATCTTTCAGCTGGGTCTCTCTCATCACATTTTTAAGTGGCAATAACTTTGTATAGATATTTTGGAATAATAAATAACTGGCAAAATATACAAATCTAAATGTTTGAACACAGAAATCAGCTAGTCAATTATCTAACACAATCTCTTGAGATTTTAATTTTTGATAAAAGTAATAGTTTCAGAAATCCTGATCCTCCAAACAATAATAAATTTAGAGTCAGAAAAGAAAAAAAACCACCACTTTTTTCTGTGGTAATGCAATTTATTCAGCACATACTGAAGTGTTTATGGGACCGGAGACTAAATGTGTTAAAAAGAATCCGAAATGATGGTACACGTGCATCAGAAGATTTCATACAATTGCATCCCATGGATTAAACCTCCCTGTGTGAAGCTGCACTGCAGAAAGCTGTGCTTGGCAGATGGTAAGTAGACTGGAACATAATTCCCCCCGCCCCCACCCACAGGCACTGCCTGGTAAAACACCACCACCAATGTCCTGCCTACTTCCACTTCAGATGAATGGGACCACCCAGCAGAAATGTCAGCATCTTTCCCCACAAAAGATCTAACTGCAGATCGGAAGATGTTTTGACATGAAGTCAAAATAGGTTTAGTAACAGTCAGAAAGTAAACACTAGGAAACAAAATCCCTCCTGCCTTGTGGTGTTTCTTTGCCTGGTTTGTTTCCCTCTCGTTCTCAGTCCTGTCTGCTTTGGCCTGGTCTGTCTCCTTCTCCCAGGGCAGGAGGAGTCTAGGAGGACTCCTCTGGAGGAGGTGGGCTTGCTCTGATGAGTGTGCGCACCTGATGCCTTTCACATTGCCACAACATCAGTCACGTATGCATGTATGTCACTAAAGATGTACAGAAGGTCAAAACGTTTGCTGCTTCTAAGTATAAAAGTATTACCTATTCACGACAGGTCATCTAACAAATGAATGAGCCAGAGCAACACTATGCAATATCAATATAGATTACATGACAGAAAAAAGTGTATAGGAAAATACAGAATTCCCCAAATCTGTACCTGGACATAGATAAACAGAATAATCTCATGCACTAAGCAGTCAGAAAAGACGTGATCAGGGGACATTTTTTTCCTTTTGGATTGTCACACCTTTTTCTGACCTGTCAAATATCAAATACCTGCTGTTCTCTGATAAGTAGTGAGCACGCATCCTGATAGGCAGTGATGGTAAAATCTCTATTACTTTGCAAAGATCTGTGTATAACATGTCTTTGCCTCCCAGACCAGAAGACTTGTTCCCACGCGGAAATGGAAACATGGTGATTCACAACTACCCAGCCCCATTTTGACACGGGTACGGGTAGCTCAGTAATTTTGTAGTTTTCAGAGCAGAATTCATTCAAGGTAGTAAACACAAAGTTTCTTCAACTTCCCTTACTAATAACAAGGTTCTAAAATGCAAATAAACTTAAATATAAATAAATGAATACTGGCAAATAACCTGATAGCTCAGCTCACAGGTCAGGCGGGTCCCAGTCCCTTCACGGAGTTAGCCCTACGTACTGTCCATAGGAAGCTTCCCGTGTGCCTCTGAGAATTCAGTAGCCAATTAAATATTCATTTGCAAATTAAATGATGGCTTAAAATATTGGAGTTAATCCAGTTCATACCACCTGAGGACTGTGCTCACTAACTGCCTGGAAAACAGGAGAGGAATTAAAATAGCAGGAAACCTGGGTCACGGACCATAAGTGTGAGAGTGGACAGGGGGAGGAACAGGGTGTCTGCAACCACACAGAGATCCGCATGTCTTTCTTTAGCTACCTTTTTATCGGAGAACTCAAGATTGACACCTACATTTCAATGTTTATACAAACGGTGCTACAGGCATGCTATGGGCTCGACTGACTTTATCAAGGATAGGCACTTGGTGCCGCTTGGGATGCCTGGCAATATGAGAGGTCCAGCTGGGAGTCCAGAAGGTCAAAGAACTCCTATAGGTGATGCGGTGGGTGCTCTCTGTGGAAGTCTCAGGTACCCAGAGCATCTCAGGCCACTTCGAACTCCAGACTATGAGAAGAGTAGTTACCTCAGCTTGCATACCCAACACACCTGCCTGTCTGTGTGCCGTAATACCAGAAGCATTATCCTGCTGCCTTCAGCACATTTGGTGAAAGGAATATTAAAACAATCGCAGCAGGACTAATGAAGAATGAAAGCCCCATTGCTTTTAGTTGTGTGTGTTTGGCAAAAATATCATCCAGTTATGAGAACTAATAAGCTGAGTGCCCTTCTTCCTGTTCGGGATTGCATTCAAGGAAGAAATAGAGAAGGTGGGAGAAAGTTTGAGGCCTTCTACCTTGTGGGAGATAGGGTTTTGTAACCAGGATACCATTTCTTAAAATACATCCATTTAACGGAGAGAATATGAATACATGAACTTACAGAAGAATAAGTAGTTCAACTCATGTCCTACTTATTTTAAAGATATTAAGGACATTTTCCTTTGTCTCTAGTAATCAGCTATAATCAATAATTTCTTTTCCTTAAAGATTTTTACATTGTTGCAGGACAGAGAGGGATACAGACCATCACTAGGATTTATATGATGTTTGAAGCCTTGGATACCTGAGACATCCACATAAATCTGCCAAATATGACACACAACCTATGATACTGGGAAATGAGGATGACATTAGAGGTTAAATCCTGATTGCACTGATTTCAGTGGCAACTCTCACTGACTCCTGGTCAGAATTTTACCAAAAGGGCTTTAAATAAACACAATTAGCATGGTTGAGAAGCTCCCTCATTTAGTTGACTGGTAGTCATTTCTGTCATCTTTTTTCACTTCAACAGGAAAATTACAGATCTTTTGCGTAATTTTTCCTGAGTCCTTCAGCAAGGATCCTGAGCACCTACCGACAGAAATCACAAAGGATCATACGTTACCGTCACTGCCCACTGATCCCCTGGAAACTCTGAAGAGGAGAGAAGGTTGTGTGACACCAAGGGTCTTGGGTGTTCAGCACCTCTCAAGAACTGCCCAATTATTCTGTGTATGCATATATACGTGTAAATATATGTTCACATACTGATTTAAATAATAGCCAATCCAGCAAGTATTTTGAGCAGGATGTTTTGTTAAGCAGTGATTCCAGCACCTGACCACAGTCCAGTATGCACCTAAGTCTGCAGCATGAGAAAGAATGGACAATCAGTAAGGAAAACTTTCCATCAAAGTCTTTCCTCTATCTAAGAACACCTGTGGCTAAATAAAGCTTCATCTCTAGATAGGGAAGTACGAGAGGCAGGAAACTATGTGTTAGAAGTAGATACTGCGTAGAGGCGCTCATCAGTTGGCAGGAACAGAGCTCCTCTGAGGCACCTAGTGGGGACTTTTGTTTGGTTTTCATTAAGAAGATTTCCAAGGAGATTATTCAAAGGGAAAAATGAGGAACAATGATGTTCAAAATTGAGTACACATAGAACACAAATGTATTTTCAAAAGCACAGATGAAGTACTGAATGCAAGGAAGTAGAGGGGGTTGTACAGCTTAGATGGACCACAGTACTCCCAATTGAGTTCTTGCCCCAAAATCAATTCCATGCAGATTTCAGGGAGAAATTATGCTCACAAATACATCCAAAACAACACAATCTCTCTCATTCATCTGCCCATCTCCTTCTGGTCTATTCCCACAGTTTCCGGTGAGGCTCGCTCTTCCCCATTTTGTTCAATAGAGAATGACCTATACAGCCAACAATAAAATCAGATGGAGATGAAACTTATTGTTAATGATGTGGAGGACAAATTATTATTTAACATTTAAATATGAACAATACTTGGCTCCAAATCTCATTTAATCTTCATGGATATCAATTATATTTTGTCATTTCTAGACCTGTGAAAATTTCATTTCTCCAAATGAGCTCAATAACTAACCCTCAGCCACTTTAAAAAAACCCTTCTATTCTCAGAGTTTTTCTATATAGATTATGAAAACATTAGTTCAAGTGGATTTATATGGCCTGTTTGACATTCTTTTCCTTTAGTTGGATTTGAGGTATTATTCAAAGCTAGGGCTCTTTCCAAATGCTAAAATATTTGTTCTCTGAATAAATCACCGTATGTGTGAAAAGATCAGACATGGGTGTATCTTTTATATAGTAACTGTTTGTTTACAATGCTATCAGTCTTGAGTTGTATTATTGTTATTTTTGTTACAGTGTGCATTTCATTGCTGTGGATGACACTGCACTGTTTCAATGCAAAGAGACCTCTAGGAAAAGAATGCAAGCATTTCTAAATCTTGTACACCACCACCAACCACTCAGGAATGAGAACAGTGGAGAATAGAGAGCAGATCAAAGTCTTCAAGAGGGAGCTTGCCTCTTGGAAGAGGTGCTCCATAGGAAGCTCCTTATCTGCCAGGCCCCATTTGCAAGGTGTGTGGAGAAGTAGCAGACTGCTCTAGGTGCCGGTATTCCTGCTTAAAGGCTGGCACAAAGCCTTGCAATGGTGGTAGGCAAGAAGACCTACAGTGTAAGGATTATACTCTACCCTGATGCAGCCTCTTGCCCCTACAGAAGTAGCAAAAGATCTGCAGCCCTAACAAACCCAGGGCAAGTCTTAGATCCCACCAGCTCACCCTACCTTGCTCTGATCAAGAAAATAAACAGCCATCAGACACCACACAATAGCACTAGCCTCTGCAGTCTCGGTCTTTGCTGGTTTCTGGCCCTGGGTTTGCCTCCTGTTTGACTGGGATTGACTTCCCAGTGCAGCTGTAGAGCTGAATTCCCAGATCCGAGTCCTGACTCACACATCCCGTTTTTTGGGCTTTACAGTGGCCTCAGCTGGTGCAGAGAGGCGATGACTGGTTTTTTCCATCCATGGTCTGAACGAGTAGCTCTAAGTGAATAGCCTGTGCAGCAGCTGTGCAGCCTGGGCCATCTCATGGGATGGGTTTTAATTTCCCCAGTCCCGCTTCAATCCACCCTCTTGGGTTTTGTGTGGGTGGAGTTTTATTTCAGCCTAGATGTCTAAATCTGTTGGCTGAGACGTAGGTGCAATCTGAGCCCCTTCCTGTATTACGTGTTCAAATTGCTGACCGCAAACACAATAGGTTTCACAGCGTCAAGGGCCACCTGTTGAAAGTGTTCAAAGGCACCCCCACCCATTTGCATTCCCCACCGCCTGTTTTCCTGTCTGTGACTCAAGCTCCTCTCTCTGAACCACTCACCCAGTGTGTCGGGATGCAATCATTGCAGCGCTGAACCGATTCAACATCTTGAAAAGCTAATTAACTTCATAAAAAATTCATATAGGCATGCAAATACTGTGGCCCAGATAAATAATTAACTGAACTCTTCCACACCAGTGCCAGCGTGCTCCAAGGCTGCCCCCTCTTGCCAGGCCTGCTCAATAATTATTCAAGACATGTGATGTGGACCGCATTTGATGATTCTCTTCAAGGTGTAAACCTATGCGGCAGCTTAATAAACAACATACATTGCACAGTCAACATTGATTTACACATCCTCTGAAGAGATGATGCATGAAATGATCAGAAAAGTCAATAATGCAAGCAAAATGTATGGGCTTGGGATAAGTAACAGAAAACAAAATCAATGCCTTCCAGCTATTATCATCATGAAGTAGAGTTCATAATAGATAACATTAAGTTTGAACAAGTTGCATCATTCCAATACCTGCAATCAGCTGTCACTTCTGACAATAATTGCCAGAATGGTATTCATATAGGTATATGCTGGCTCTACCTCTAGTGCTAAATGCATTTAGCTGAACAATCAAGGCAAACAATCTGACAAGCCAGATATTTTATTATTCTGACGTTAAAAAAAGGAGACTGCGAAGCCCATTAATCATGACCTGTATTGCTGTGTACATACAAATATTGCACTGAAGAAAGCCAAAAAGCTTGCTACAGACATACTGAAATAAGTACCAGAGGAAGATCTGAGGCAGTTGATGGGATCACCCTATCACTAGCTCTAAGGGATAAAATTCAGCAGAAGGAGGTAGCTGACACTATCAGAGCACCTGAGCAACAACATCTCAGTCACACAGCCCAGGCAGCGATACACCTCAGCTTTGTATTCAGACCTTTACATCGGACTTATCATATGGCTTTCCATCAAGGATTTCTGATAGCCCCAGGATGCAATCAATAAGAAAGCAACATAAGAGAAAGCTCTGACCAGTAAGGGCTTGTCAACACAGGCAAGCTATTGTGAACCACAGGAGGGTGTGAATACAGAGTACAATGGCTCTCACCGTTTTGGAAGCTGATAGTCCGACATGGAGTAAAGTAAGCTTGCAAAAGGCAGTCTGAGGGTGGTAGGTGTTTCTATATGGAGAGCTAGAGTTTAACATCTATATCACAATATCCCTCAAATCTACCTTTGAAAATACTTCTCACGGTATTTCAGTAGCAGTTTGTGTAACCTATGCCATTAAGTAAAACCAGGAGGAGTTCCCTTTGGCAAACAGGAGAGGCTGCCAAACGTGGCTCAGGCTATTTGTGGAAGCAGTTGCCCAGTCTGCTGTGCAGAGGACTGGTAATGACAAACAGAGCCCCTTCCCTTCAGCCAGGAGGATCAGTTCGGCTTCGGCTATTCACGATCCAGCTTTGACCAATTGATTATTCAATGGCCATAAAAAATACATTGGCAGTCTCAATCCAGCTACTAACAGAGCTGTAAAATGATCACAAAAACACAACGAACAGTGATTGTGCCCTTCTGTGAGCAGCAGAGACAGAGGGAGATGCGTTTCTCTCCCTTCCTAGAATGCAGGAGCAAAGGTAGAGCCTCGCCAGGAGGTGGTGGTGTGGGGAGTCTACAACACTGTAATCGCATTTACATTTCTTTTCCTAGCATTGAGAAAAGGAGAATAAAGATGATGAGGTGAAGGTAGCTTTGAGGAAACTGTGCCCTGAGTTGCAGTGAATGCAGTGAGCTGAGGAATGACCATCCCAACAAATACATTTTCTAATGGTTTTGATTTGACCCACAGATGAGAAGATGGTTTCAGCTGAGTTCTGCTTTAATTTTTCAGGGACCCATTCATCTCCCAAAACTCAAGACTCCAAGCTCATAAAGCACAAGCACACACAAGCTAAAACTTATGTTCCCAAAACCCTGCAAAGTCAAACCATTCAGTACCACACTGCTCTGCCAATAATAGTAACAAGAAACGCTACGCTCAGACTGTAATTTTTCATATCCAGTGTGCTGTTGTCATATGATTTACTGCGCTAGCACTGAGAGCCATTGCCCAAGCCCTGTCTCTGCACTCCTGATTTACTTAAATCTTTTTACTTTTATCAGCCACAGGGAATAGGGACACTTACATGTAACAACTGACAATTTGAACAGAAAATACAGAGAAAAGCTGTGTAAAGCAAGTGGCTGAGATTATAGCTGTTGACTTCTAATATTATTTGACAGATGAGACTGCTGCAATTATCCTCTGCTCATGGGTTCCATTACTGGAACAAGAAGCGCACAAAATAAGGGCAATTTCCCAAACAATATATAGGGCCACTTAACTTTGTCAGGAGCCATTTCTGCAAGTGAAGTCCTCCCTGGTTAAAGATACAAGGATAATGTGCCGGCAACTTCACATGAGCATTTAGTGCATTCCACATTAACTGTCTTTTCAGCTGTTCTTTTCCTGCTCTGTTTGAACCAAATAGGATATTATTTCTGAAGATATTTGTTTAAAAAAATAACATTGTGCTTACTGCCACTCCCTCCCCAGGAGCGTTTTTTGTTTGTTTTTTTTTTTTGGATAAGACATTTCAGAAAGTTTGCGGTTCATGAGATCACTCTGGATTTTTGCCAAGTCCTACATCCCCTGCATCATGCCATCCTCATGCCCCATCCATCTCCCTGTACCATGAGGGAAGGCACCAGCCCCCCACAAAGCTTCCAGCTTTCTTCTTCTCCCTCCTTCCCTCTTCCTTTGGATGCTCTACTCCAGAGAGTTGCTCCAAGTCCCTCACTCCACCCTGCAGCCCCCACCATCCCCTTCCCTGCCCCAACCTGCTGCCATCCTTTCTCCTCCCCCACTGGCCCCCAGTCCCAGCCAGCACAGCCGGTGATGGGGAATGCTCCTCAGCGCTGGCAGGAGGAAGCAGCCAACAGGGCCAAGCAGTTCGTCAGTAGCAAAAAATTGACATTCTGGGGAAGGGGAATCTCTCATACAGGCTGCTCTGACTGCCTCAAAGCAAGCAAATAGTACCCAACACACACACATCAGTGCATAAGCAGACCTCAGAAGACAAGTGCAGGTTCGAGGTTTCCCTAGAGTACTGCACAGCAAAGGCAATCATCCTCTGAAGAATTTCTGTGCCAAATTTGGCCACTGTAACTAATCACTGGGGTGTGAAAAAAGAAACATGAGTCCTGCTTTAAGTTAAAACCTCAACACAACCTTCGCAACAGAGTCACTACTCATGCCTCCGTAACGTATTTTTAAGGTTGCCCCATTGCTTTGACTTGTGGAGCTATTTACAGATCGAAAGGAACTTCTCTCTCCAGGAGGAAAAAAAGCAATGAATTTTCTGAAAGCAAAGGTGAAAAAAACGAGAATGAAAAAAAAAAAAGAGGGAATAACCTGTGGCCTAGGCAGTAGTTATTAATACTTCCCTCCAATGTGATCTATGCTGAACCATAGCAGGAGTGACTAGTTCTCAGCAGCTTTCCCCAACCACTCACACACACTCCAGTATCTTCTCTCAGATGTGCCTGGGACCTGGTGCTACAGACCCAGGTCCGAGGAACCCCATAGGATATCACTGCACAGCCACTTCATGCTAAGCTCAAGTTCCTGATCCAGCTCAGGTGGTGCTGATCACCTGCCTTGGAGGATGAAGGGGTCCATCAGTTTGGCAGTTTTTGTTTTGTTTTGTATTGTTTTGTTTTGTTTTGTTTTTTTGTCCTATTGGATGTAATTCTGAAAGCTTGCAGGAAACAGACTTGGCTTTTCCTGAACACTTCGTTTCTGCACTACTTTGTGGCAGTGAATTTTGCGGCTTAGCCAAGAGCAGAGTCACAGATGATGTGAGGAAAAACAGACCTTGACCATAGACAGGGGTACACAGCTTCTTTCCATGTGCAACAGCGTGACCACTCAAGGAAAAGATGAGGTGAGGGGGAAAATGCCACCGCCTTCTGAACCCACCCTGGAGGAAAAGTCAGACCTCCCTTCACTAAAACATATCCCTTGGCCTTCACCTACACACCCCAACTGAAAGCATCCTTCAGGCTGTACATGTAAAATTTCCTCAGATGTCTGGGAATAGAAATACAGTAATTTTTAACACATTTCTATGAGGTGAATAAGATCTATGTCAATATTACAGAAGAGAAGATGAATCCCAGAAGTCAATGAGAGAGAGAAGAGTATTCAAATGCCAAACTAACAGACCCAAATATCCTCCAGATTTTACCATTTTCACAGAATCACAGAATCACGGAATCATCTGGTTGGAAGAGACCTTTAAGATCACCAAGTCCAGCCGTACACCCTGCACTGCCAGGGTCCCTAAACCATGTCCCTCAGCACCACATCTACAGTCTTTTAAACACTTCCAGGGATGGGGACTCCACCACCTCCCTGGGCAGATTGTTCCAGTGCTTCACAACCCTCTCTGTAAAGAAATTTTTCCTAATATCCAACCTAAACCTCCCCTGGAGCAACTTGAGGCCATTTCCTCTCGTCCTGTCACTTGTCACATGGGAGAAGAGTCCAACGCCCCCTCACTACAACCTCCTTTCAGATAGTTGTAGAGAGCAATAAGGTCTCCGCTGAGCCTTCTCCAGGTTAAACAATCCCAGCTCCCTCAGTCACTCCTCATATGACTTGTTCTCTAAACCCCTCACCAGCTTCGTTGCCCTTCTCTGGACATGCTCCAGCACCTCAATGTCCTTCTTGTAGTGAGAGGCCCAAAACCGGACACAGTATTTGAGGTGCAGCCTCACCAGCGCTGAGTACAGCGGTACAATCAATCCCCTCCTCCTGCTGGTTACACTATTTCTGATACAAGCCAGGATGCTGTTGGCCTTCTTGGCCACCTGAGCACACTGCTGGCTCATATTTTCCTGTTGTTAAAATTACTAACTCATGACATCCAAAATGCAAAGAACAAAATACATGCTGTTTATGAGATTTTTACCTTTTACTTTCCATCCTTTACCATGCCACTAATTTTTTCCAAGGGGTGAGGTGGCTCTTTCCTGGAAAGTGACCTTTGCTGGAGGGCAGGCAGATGGCGCAAGCTCAGACAAGCCCAGTTCTCCTCCTTGACCACGTGTCACTCAAAAGCCTTGAAGATATCTGTGCTGGAGACCCCAGGTCTCCTCCTGAATCTGGGTCACTGGCAACACAAAGCCCTGCTGAAGGCACCCACATGTGACACAGACCTGCCAAGGACCACCCCTCATCTCAGGGACACAGCGACAGCCAACTCTGCACTGCATAATTACAACAATTTGGGCTTTGGGGTTTTTCTTTATTGTTATTTCTTGTTCAGCCCCTGCAGTCTTGGTCTCTTCAGCAAAGGTCTCCTCACAAAGGCAATCCCTATACCAGAAAGCCTCAGATTTGCTCTCAGCTCTTCCATAGGCATTGCTTAGGTGTCTTTTTTCTTTTCCCCTTTAAAAAAAAAAATCAAAAAAGAAAAGGGACATGATTTAAAACTAAAATAGAATGAAGCACATTGTACAAAGGATTATTTCAAGTAATTCTCCTTGAAACTGTAACAAAGGAATGTTTCCTGGGGATTAAATGGACTGTCAGGTAATCAGAAAAGTTGTTTTAGGTTTTCCTCAAGAAGAAAAGAAGCATTTTGGATGGATTTTGTTTCTGGTGCTTTGTGACACTTTACAGCTTATTCCCTCATGTCACACCAGTTTATTTCATTATTCATAAACATGCTGAATGCCAAAATGATCTGAGAAGCTATGGTGTTCTTATATGCTCAACCACTAAGCCCTTTTCTCCCCATCCCATTGCAAATGCAAGGACCCAGTCCTCTTGCTGTCCTTCCACAGGGATTATTTTTTTTTAACTATTGATCATACTGCTACCTTGCTTTTTATGGGGGTCAGACTTCTGGTATTTTACACACTGTGCAGGACTCTGAAATGGCCTTGAAGGAGAAATCACATTCAAGAGATGGCCTTGAAGGAGAAATCACATTCAAGGGACTGCATTTGTCCCTGGGGTTGAAGTGCAGAGAGCCAGCCCCAAAGGAACCTTGTACAAAGGCTGGGTGCAGTCCTTATTCCTCTGCAAGGTACCCGGGGTGTTAACGCTAAAGCCCGCTCCCATCACCCGTCCCAGGATGACTCCTAGGCCAAGTCTGGACCCTCTCATCACACTTCTACCTTGCTTACTGCTGCAGGGGACAGGCTGCCCTTTCTCAGGGCTGAGGCACAAGCACCAACTTCCAGCACAGACGGTTTCCCACCAGACAGCTGCATGCACCTGCCTGACCCGCCACATAATTATTACGGATGCCTTAAAATAGCTCAGGTCTTTCCTCAGGCCCAGAACCAAAAATCCCTACAAGTAACTGCTCCTCAGCTGTTCCAGCCCACATCCACACCTGCAAGCTCAGCCATCTCCTTGCACCCTTCCCAAAGCCTTTGAGGGAGCAGGTGAGACAAGCTGGGGCACAGACATCCCCTAAAATCACCACCCCACATCCAGCTCCACATCCATTTTATGCCAAGCAGAAAAAGTCCCCCTTCCTCTACTTGGCCAGGCACATGCAGCAGCAAAAATGAGCACAGCAGTTGCAGCACAGCAAGGAATCCTGGACCAAAGGGAGAAGGTGGCAGAGATGGATCCCCACCAGCCAGGGCATCTGGCCCCAGCTGCTACATTGGCTTGCAGCACCAACATTCTTTTGGACTACTTGGTGCTACCGGGTGCAGCAAAAGTCACCCGCACCCGTCTGTGCCCAAGCAGCCAGTTTCTGCTGTAGCAGTCAGTCTTTGCTGTTGAAAAGGGTATGGGAAACGGGAATTCAGAAAACACTGTGACTATGGCTGGAGTGAGGGCAGGGATGACCATCGGTACCGCGTTGTCTTTCCACACAGCAGCACTGCCAGGTGTGACAAATCACAGCCTCGTTTTGTGGTGCCAGCTCAGGAGTCAAATTTTGGTCCCTACACCATGAACAGCCTCCACTTCCCGCAGGCTCACAGGACACGGTTCTCCACATCATGCGTTATGCTGAGCTTGTTCCAATCTGGAACAATTGTTCCTTCATGTGTGACTTAATTTTATCTCTAAGTAAGAGAGAGAAAGATTTGATGCTGCTAATGGCCCTGGAAAATGATGATTTCTTTTTTTTTTTTAACTTTTTTTTCTACTTTTTAAATCTAAGAACAGGGTTTTCTTTTCCATGAACTGCTTCTTTCTAAAAGAATTTTGATTCCAATTATTCAGACACCTGCTGGCGTCCCAGCAGCTCCCCTGGCAGCAGCAAACCCTCTCAGGCTGAGCAGCCGAAGGAAACAAAGCTCAGAACAATGTTGTACAGGAGAAATAGTACACACAGCAGAAAGCGGACAGCACAGCAGCAAATGTGTTATCAGTCCGACATCACAAGGGTCTGCTTGTTTGTTTGCTTTACGCTTTCATATCCCGACGCTCTCTCTTGCCGTGCCACATGTTGAATTTTTCCTGATTAAGTTGAGACTTTTATTATCAGTGTCCCCAGAAGAGTTACAAAGGGGAAGGAGAAAACCCAACTGCATATGGCAAAGGCAGTGAGATAGATTCTGATTGAAATGACAGGCAGTACAAATAAAGCTCTTTTGTACCTGCTTTAAGACATCGCATCTCAGTAATTGTACCTCGGGAAAAGCCAAAAGGAGGATCAGAGGTGCACAGCAAAGGAAATCTTAAAGATGCCTGTGCAAGTTTCCTCTGATGTGATATGTTTGTACAGTACCGAGCACCCCGAGATGTTGATTCTGACTGTGCAGTGATAACAATAATAAATTCTTTATTTTTAATCGTTGTTATATTATGACAGCATCTCATAGGCCTCTCCAAGTCTGTAACTTTAAAAATAATAGTGACCACTGAAACCATCCAAGCTCCCCTCAGCTCAGTGCTCAATGAATGGGATTGACCTTCCTGGCCAGAACATTTGGGCTACATCTTTCAGTCTCATTTCCCTCCTTCCAGTGAGGGCTAGGTTTTGCAAGAGATAGACCAGCCTTGAGACAGCATCAAAGCCACTATGGCAGAATTTCCTCACTTGGAAATAGGCTTCAAATAGGCTTCAAGCAGACCTGTAAACTCTGTTGGAGTTTGCTTTATGGTGCCAGAGCAGCACAAAACAGCTCTAGCATCTGGCCTCAGGGGCTCAATCAGTTCTGTATGAATACTCATATGATGCAGTTATCATCAGCAAAGCTCATAGCTAAGCGCCTTGCTACCAAGTCTCATGGCTTTGATTTAAGGAGCTCCCAGTAATCTGGGACACTACAATTAACATATTTAATAGAGCGACTAATGGGAAAGAAAGAGGGAGAAAACCTGCATGCAGCAGCTTAGGCTGATGCTAGAGTTAGAAAGGAACAAACCACAGAAGTTTCAACCTACAAGAAGGGCGTATGGAAACTAATCCTTCTGCCTTTTATTCTGCACAACGTAAGGAAAAAAAAAAAAAAAAGAAAATTAATTAATAGTCAGTAATCTCAGACAGATAGATCTACCTTTTTAAAGGTAACATACGAGATTTAAACATTCACCTTGGGACACTTTGTGGACACCAAATCCTTCCAAAACATCTCACATGGTGGCACACAAATGATACAGGCTTATTTTAAACACATACCTCTGTTCCTTGCCTGCAGGAGATCACAAACTCTGCAGCTGAGTTCTTAAAAGACTTAGGTAACATCTAAGGGTTTAATAAAGGCATCTGTAGCTGTTCCAGGTAAGAAAATGGTAATGAAATTAACCTAGTTTATAAACAGGATATAAAGAAAAGTAGAAGCATTGATTTTGCTTGGAAACCAAGACCAGCTTCAGCTGGCTTGGAGAAGCAGTCAACAGTTCATCTGATCAATGTCCAGGTAGTAATAATATATTACATACCATAATGCTGAGTTACAGTATTACAATGCTGTAATAATTGCCAGACAAAAACTCTAGCTAGATAGCTGTATGACTAATTACATGTTGATCTTTTACAATGTCTTTCACGTGGTTGTTTAATTATCTCCAAACCATGTGTCCTAAACTCAAGAAATAGTTTCAATGATATTCAAGTGGGTACCTAAATAAGCTTAATCCTGCCTTGGTTTTACTGTATGCTGTATGCCATGTAGCACATTCAGTGCATATGGTTATTATATCCGGTAAACATAAAAATACAAAAAAGTCACTGTAGCAATCATGATGCTAGGGTAGATAAAATAACTCTTTGGGCAAGGTCTTCCAGCTTTCCAATATCATGTCTTCAGTTTATCCCCCACTGCAGAGTGAAGGCAAGCTGTCCTTAGAGAAGAGGTTCAGCCACGTTCAGATGACAAAAAGAAGCAGTGGTCATTTTTGCTTAAAGCACTCTGGAGTTTTATTCCTTCTAGAAACAATAGAGAAGGGAAGCGACATTGAGAGATGGCAAGTTTTAAGGAATTTCCACCAGCAAAACGTGATTTTTCAGTCTTGGCAAGAAACTATATTTGGGAAATAATGACACAAAATGGAAGACGATCATATTTCTTTAACAATGTAACCTACAGACAAGACGTTTTTTCCATCATTAAAATAGGTCCAACATTAGGTGCTTACAAATTCTGTTTATAATCAAGCTAGTTAATTGATTTACTTGTAAACTTGGACAAGTTTAGTGAACTACTTAAAGAGTAAGGATAGCACTCATCTAAGCTCACTTTAGCTATCCAAGAATTAGGCACTTGGGTCAGCTGGGCATCTGTACTCCCTCACGGAGGACAGAAAGAGCCCCTCAGCAGTAGGGAGGTGATTTATGGGATGGGATGGGATAGGGCTCTCACTCTCCAGACATGATCGGTATCCATATGCACACCTCTTTTTCAACAACATTAGATGAATCCTGTCCCTATTAATTAAGAGTGGCTTATGATGTTTCCAATCCTTTGGCAGCATCATTGGTAGAGTTTTCACCCCTGCCCACACCACTCCCACTCATCTCTGCCATCTCCCATCCCCAAGAAGGGTTGGTTACCTCTCTCTCTCCTTTGCAGCAGCTCAGCTAACACAGCTATAAAATTATCTGGTTCTAAATAAGCACTTTCTTCCTATTATCCACTTATTTTTCTATGGACTTCCTGCTATAAATTTTTTTTTTAGCCATCTCATTTTCACCAGTCCTGGACACACCAGCAGTGGAACAGGCACTGCAGCAGAGGCAGCAGCCCCTTGCATGGGGGGCAGAGAGGAGTGGGAGAGGGGATTTTGGATCCACTGATGAAGGATCCATAACATGGAGCTGCACCCTAATTCTCAAGAGGACACCGCATTTTTGTGTTCATTTACACAACAGAGAGGCTACATGCAATACTCAACACCGCCTAGATTACAGAGCCACAGAGTTGTCTTCACTGTGAGAGTAATGTGATCAGGCTCCTTCTTCAGTGTCCCCTTCTCCCTCATCTCCAAGTACAAAATGCCTAAGAGAGGCAGCACACAAAGACTCCTTGTCTAATCAGCCATCAATGAGATGAACTGCCACAGTCCTCTGACCTCCCCTGCGCCATTCCTGTCTTCCCACTGCTCTTCATCACTTTTAGCAAGGCATACCATCCCTGGGCATCTCCCACTGTGCTCCAACATATCATCCCTAAAAGTCTAGGGGCACCTCCTTTAACATTTCTGCATTGCTCCCTCGCTCTATTGCACATAACCCAGCTTGGATTTGTGCTGCCCCCCAGGCCAGAGGAGCAGACCTTCCTCCACAGCCCCATCCGTCCTCCTCCAGGATCAGACAGCTCTCCTGTCAGCTGTGGGTGCTCTTGTCCCAGAAAGTTTTATCCTAAAAACCTAGTAGAACTCCTTGATAGCCCACTATTAACTTTAACAGAGTGATTCCAGGGATGAGCTGAGTACACTGGAAGAGAAAAAAAATTAAGCAAAGTAGAAAATAAATAAATAAATTCTCTACAGATACTTAGACACACACATCACATATAGTGAGATTTTACAACTTCATTTGCTTGTGAATGGCAAGGAACTGATTCAGTGTGGTTGCTACGGTACAAATGTCCCTTAAACAGTAACCCAGCACACAGTGAATTATGTTCATTTGCGCATCAACATTTTTGAGTTAAGATACTTCTTTACTCCTAGGATTGTTGATTAGGGCCCTTTCAAACTCAGTATCCGCTGTCTGCGTCTTACGTGAATCATGTTCAGCACAGGGCACTGCTGATGCTCTGTCACAAACAACCTAGGAATAAAAGATCAGCATTTCAGTTTATTTTTCCTGCATCTTGTTAAAAAATGAACTAGGAATTTTGAAGAAACCTAATGCATAAATACATATTTTGTCTGATTCAATAACATATACAATTCAAATGACACCGCATTAGAAAACCAAGGGGCTGCTGTTATTCACCAACACGTTAAACACGAGCAATTTATTTCTTTACCTTGACATTATTCAGAGGGGCAAATCAGAATATGATGCAACATCACTTAACTGCCTGCCCCACCTTCCCACCAACAAGCAACCAAAAAGCCACTATCCCTACTTCCAAGAAGCTACTCCCACACCAAATGCTATTTCTTTAATCTTACCAACCATGACCTCTTCTGAGCAGTAAGGACAATAACAGATCGGTATTAGCAATCTCAGCCCTTCTCAGACAGTTGGAGGCTTGCATATCTTAACCGATGTGCCTAATTAGATACAGCAGTGATTCAGCCTTCAGCTGCAGTTCTGTGGTTTTGCTTCCAGTGTGCATCAGCGTGCTTCGCATCACCCCGTGACTGAGGTGTTTACTCTTCATCACAATCGCTGTTATCTGTCAGAAGTGATACCGGATGGTTTCCAAACAATACCACTCCTTTGCTTATTTATTTGGAAGTACTTTCACTGGAAGGTGCAAGTTATCTCTGCCTGAATGTTATTCTGGTGAAAGATAATGGCCTGGAAATCTCGGTGTCTTCCAGCACTGGACAGAAAAGTTTGCTGAGCTTTCAAGAGCTGTCACAGAGGAGCGCTTTGGCACACTATTCAGCCCCCTTGCCTGCTCACTCTGCTTAGTGACAGAGAAAGCTCCTTCTCAGTGGTCGTAGGCTTGTGAATTCTTACCTGCCATGAACTGGATAAAATCTTTTTTTTTTTTTTTTTAATTAGGTGTAATGACTTTCAGTAGCTAGCAGCATGAACTAGAGATGAACTGTTGCTCTGAAGGGGAAAAGATCTGTATGTCATTAACCCCATGACCTTCTGTTAGCATAACGGAGAGAGTAAGCAAAGAAACATAACCTAAAGAATGAAAAAACTCGATGCTCAGCATTATCTCAGGCTTTATCCTTAGTAGATTAGAACAGCAAGAATATTCTCTGCCAAGCTTCAAAAGTGTGAAAGCCATGGTAGATAACACATTATATTTCCAGATTTAAAATTACAACAGCCCACAGCTAAGAATTCAGGAGCCACATCTTCAGCTGGTGTAAAAAAGCACAGCTCTGCTGAAGTCAGAAGACGACACCTACTTACATCAGCCAAGGTTATTGCTTCTCAATATCAAAGCTTATTATCATTTCTACTTACCTGCCAATTGCTACATTGAGTGCTTTGTTTTCCATTGCAACACTAGACCCTTAAGGGAAGCTAGAACATGCAACTCCTTATCAGTGATGTTTTCAACTCTAACAGGAGAGGTACAAGGCCCTGAACTCAGCTCTTGGTGAATAAAAAGGCTTTTAATTCATCTTTAAGGAAACAATTAGAGATCATTCAGAGCATATAAATTAATCTGATTTTACTTTCCTCTAGCAAGGCCATTATACATCTCTTTTCTTCTTCTTCCAGGTTGGCTTCTATTTTCTCTCAGGTGCAACTGCAGTTTCCTAGGGCAAAGAACTGAAAAAAAAATCAGCAACATCTGGAGATGTCTGCACTTCTGCCAAATAAAATGAACATGTCTGAAGAGGGCAGTTTCTCAGAATGAAAAGGGAAGTGATGACTAATAATGAAATGCAATTTACCAAAAATATCTCATTTAGCCTTTTCTTAAATGTATCAGCCCTGTTAGTCTCCTCCACCACTTAAAAGTCCTGCTTGGATTATGATACAGTAAGATTTGTCCAGGAAGAACGATGTCTGGCAGTTTTGTTAGCTGTTTAGAGGTGAATGCAAGTTTACAGATCACTTGATAGAATCTGATAAACTGTAGACTTCTCATCTGAGTTAACTTCCCTCAACTCTTTTCTCATCAATAGCAAAAACCAGGCAAGGCAGGATTCATTGCACTTTTAAGCAGACATCTCAAATAGCTCAGCTGAACTGCATCCTAAAAGCAGCGGTTGCTCTCCTTTCACTGAAAAGGAAGCTCAGAACAACTAGCTCAGCCATGACATCTACATCTCTAGATGTCTAGTGTTAAATGAGACAAGGGGCACCCCCCAAAGCTGTCTTGAAGAATCATCCCCCATTGCATTCCTTGTGATCGCTGGCACCCTCACAGAAAGGAGGGGACCGTCATCCATGGACAAGAGAGGCTATCATCTTCCTCTTTAAAAAATTTTCCTTGAGGTCTTTAATGAAGAGGTGATATGAGCATAAGAGTTTACCTGTTACTTAGGTGTATTCAGCTTAACTTTCTTGTCCCTACTTCCAAGTCCTTACTCTTAGTCCTCTTTCTCATCTTGTTTCTTTTTGTCCCACCTCAAATCTTATTCTCTAGGACCAGAGAATTCAAGTCCCTCCAAAAAATCATTCCTACCTCACTGGCTACATTAATCCTGACTTAATGTGCTTACAGCTCTGCTAGACAGTTACTGGAACCATCCAAGTGTGTACCTTCCTTAAATAGCAATTACAGGATCTTATCGTGTACAAATTGTCCTGTCCCAAGTCTCACAGTGCATATGGGCTAGACTCGTCCCTTCTAACCGTAAGTACTTGGATGAAACACCTAAGTTAGGTGTGTAGTCACTTCAGTCAATAAAGCAACAGTCCCCTCCAGAGGGGCTCTCAGATCTTGCACAGTTTTAATTGCACTAGTTACATAAAAGTAGGACTGAGTGGCAATATTCCTTGTTCTGGGTTATCTACTAAGTGACAAAATACAGGCAGGGTGAACCTCATCTTACTCCTTTTCCTTTTCTAGGAATACAACTTAACTTTTTTTTTTATTACCTAGAAATAATAAATACAAACAACTACAGAGGCACAGAATTTTTAGTTGCTTCAGGGCAATATATCTTATCTCAAGCCTCTTCGCCCCTTAAGTTCGGTGAGTCTTCAGCGGCTATTGATGTTAAGGGGAGTGCTGCAGCAGAACAAAATTAAGCCTGTTGACATCACACTATCAATGCAAAGAGGGGAAAAATGCGCCAATGGGGAGGAAAAGGGAAATAAAGCCAGGCTTTATACCTTTACTAAAAGCCTCTAATATCATCCCTCTACTACTACAAAAGCCAAGAGATGTTGTAAATCTGGATATGCTCTCCAGAGTGCAATTTTCTTTTCTTTGTTGCTGCTCATTCTGCTTGAAGGTAATCAAACCACAGCACTCTCCTCTCTTGATCTTCAATACCAACAGGAAAGGGACACAGCCCAGCATGAAACCACGAGCAGCGCCTGGAGCTGCCCCTTCCCTGCTAGCTACAGGGGGGTGGGTGCTAAGAGCAGGGAAAGTCATCCCCAAAGGCGGAACGGGTTCAGAGTGAGGTGACGGGTCCTGAGGAGCAAGGCAAGGTCACCTTTTGGCAGCATCTCCCTAGGTGAGCAACGCAGAGCACACGTCAGTAACTGCCCCATCCTGGAATAAATCTCTAGTCTGAAGGAGGACAAACTTGGCAATTTTCCCCTTCAATTTTTTGTCATTTGAGGATGAGGACACCACATAATCTGTTTAGCCTAACTCGCATCAACTTAAAGAAGCATGTGGCTTGAATTTTATAGCCTTTTCTCACCATTAGTATTTTTCCTTCAAACCTCCACATTTTGTTGGTCTCACAGAACAGCGGCAAGTCCTGTCCTGCAGCGAATCTGAGGCCTGCCGATGCCCTGTGACTGCAAACAAAATCTGTAGCTTGCTGGATAAAGTGTCTTCTTTGTATTTCAAAAATAGTCAGCACAAATCCAATTAAAAATGTTTCCTTTCTTTCAAATATCATATTGTTCTGAGTGTTTCTGTGTAAGCAGGGAACCCTGGATTACATTCCTCTCCGGGGGATCCTAAATGTTTACACAAATCACAGTGGGCAGCATTACAACACTTCCAACTTTTGCCACATGCACTTTGTCTAAACTCGAACTTGGTCAGAAATCTGTCAGACTGCAAACTGTAAAAAAGAGAAATGAAAGGAAACTGTCTTATTTTTGTTCCTTTTGAGGATGTAATTCTATTAACAGTTCTGTACGTCTTTTCCCCATCAATTTAATTACAGATTAATTAATTCTTAGCAGTTTTCTAAAGCCCAGGAAAATATCATCTGACCCAAAACATTTCACAGCAGGGAAAAAAGCCAAGTTAGATAAAGAGAAAATCCATCCTTTAGAAAAAATGGTGTTCAGAAGAGTAGAAAAAGATCAGCTCTCCCGTTTCCTCAGCAAACACATGGCGCTGCATGTGTCACTCATTAGATTTCACTTCTTTCCATTCCTGTGCATCATGCCCCTGACTGATCTTAACTACAAACTGGTGATATTATATCCAAGGACTTGTTGGTTTATGCTGTTCCTTGCTTGAAGATATTAATGTCAAAGTGTTTGAGATACACCTACAGCCATGACTTTGTCATTGGTGTCATGACACAGTCATGGGCCTCTTTTCAAACAGGCACACAAAGTCTGAACGTGCTTGGAGCTGCAACCCAGATGATTTAGCTTGTCTCTGAGGCTGAGGCAACTTGGTGAGAAATAGCATGGTCTACATTAGAAAGCAAGCTCTGGCAGAGATTACATTTATTGTTGCCTGAGATAACCCCGGGAAGGGGCTGAGTTTGCACCCTTTTCTGTGAGCTAATATGTTGCTTCTACCAGGCAATTTGGGACTGCCATCTGCTTACATTTATATTTTTATAGGGCCTTTTATCACAGGGTTCCCAAAGCATTTTACACAGTTACACCTTGATTCTCTGTTGTAACAGGAGGTGAGTTTAGATTAAAATAACGTGCAGGTCGTAATCTAGGAACTGGACTTTAGAGCCTCCTTTTTCACCTCTCAAGTGGGGTTGTTACAAAGCAGATAGAAAAAGCTAGATCCAGGCATTTCAAGCCATAGTATGAAAATCAAGATATTTCTGAGAATGGAGAAAACAGAAAGACTTAGAAAAAAAGGAAGCCATGTTTTGCATGCATAGCTGATAAATCTCACAATGTGAAAGAGGAGCACATCTACGCCTTTGGTCATTGATGTGGAGGGGGTTAACACTTGGCTCGCTGTGAAGAAAAGAATGCACAGCTCAAACAAGCTACAACCTCCTTGTCCTTACATAGAGCTATTGGTGGATGATTACTGTATATAACAGGGAAGCATGAAGAAAGAAATCTCCTTACAGCAAAGAACGGCCCCATTTCAGCACAGGGGAGCTGATGTTCTCAGCTATTGCAGAAGGTCACAGTGACAGGCCAGGAAAGGCACAAGATGTGACGTGTTCCTCCTGTATGCAGAGCAGGGTGTGTGTGACATTACCATGCTGTCCTCCCGGGGAAGGGGACAGAAGCCAAAGCAGCACCGGAAGCCAAATGTGGGAAGCACAGGAGCGGAGGACCGGAGTTTGTCTTTGGAAGTGCTTCCACAGGGTTAGCAAGTTAATTAGTCGAACAGCACGGGCCCAGCCACCGTGCCATGGAGCCTTTTTTATTAAATCTGCTTATTTCTGGACCCACCGCTGCTTGTCCAGCTGCCAGTGGCCAGGCCAAGCACGGAGAACATGAAGCTCCTCTGGACCCAGGTGGATGCGCACACAGCTGACGCCTGCAGCCGAGCCAGCCACCCTGGGCTCCTTTAAAGATAATGCAGAGAAATGTCTTCTTTAGGGAAACACTTCCTGCCCCTCTGGAACTGATGACAAATGAGATTAATTTGCACCCAATAAGTGCCCATTTCACTTCACTCTGAAGTCCGGAGAAAGGACATTTCTCACACCCTCCACCTGGCAGAATAGGCCAGTGAATCCCCTCTAGCAGAGCAATTCCAAAAAGAAGCATTTTTTTCAAATCAAAGACTTAAAAAATTAAAAACCCTGTGAAAATTAGAGGATGACCACATACAACTGGGCCTTCAAGACTCAGAGTAATACATATGCTCTCTGCTAGGAAGCTCGGTAATCCATTCCCACCACGGCACACCAACTCGACTTCCAGATTAAAGCAGCTGATCCAGAGGAAAAGGCTGAGAAGCCAAAAGAGGGCTGGGAATAGGAGGTGAGAAGGAATGGGGGAAAGAACTAGGAATGGCAGAGACAGCAGTGGAAAAATAGTATCAGAGACTCAAAACCAAAAAAAAAAAAAGCAGAAGTTACGATATTGGAGACCTGATCCATTCCCAACCACTTCTCTTTCCCCTCTGAGTTAAATCTTTTCCCATCCTCCCCGATCCTCACAGGTGCTCATCTGCGGCTCTCTTTGTGCACCCCTTGCAGCTCAGTTCACCCCTTCACCTGCACAGACTCAGCACCACCCACAGAAAAATCCTTCAAACATGAAACTGGGGTGTGTTCTGGACTGAAGTGGGGGGCCTGAAATAGCTCCTGCTGACACCCTACTCTTGCAGATAAATAAACTCAGTGCTCGCTGGAGCCGTGACTGCAGTCCAAGTCCTCTGGCAGTTTTCTGAAACTCTAACTGTTCCTTGCCTCTGCTTTTCAAAAAGTGCACAAAATGAAATGGCTCGTTCTGGGGCAAATGACACAATGGTGCTAAACGGCATGATTTGTTTGTTTGTTTCATCCCAGGAGGGGAGGAGGAGGGAAGGAATGTGTATTTGATCTGATCCAAACCATTTTTTTGTTGTTGATTCTGCTAAACTTTAAAAAAAAAAAAAAAATTAAGAAATCAATGGCTCTAACTGCCTTACAGAAAAGAAGTTTGAGGGGAAACAGAGAGACAAGACTCCATATCTCTCAAGACTTGTTTGACCCTCTGACACCCCAGCCTGGGAGGAACTCACTTATGAAACCCAGCACTCAGAAATAAATTTAAGAAGTAGCCCACGCCGCCCCGCATTCAGGAGAAAAGCTGTTTATTTACTTTGTCTCCTCTTGCAGTGCCTGTATGCTCGTGTTAGAGCGTGCTCTGAATTGCCCACTGACCTACATTCCCCGGGAAGCAGAGCTGTGCCTCCCTGCTCCGGGGCTCGCCAGCACCCCTCGCCCCAGCCCTGCACTCTCTCTCTGGTGTTGCACCAGCTCTACCAGCAACGCTATGCGCAAGTGGATAACGTCTCGGGACACCAAAGCACGCTTTTAAATGGATAGCCAGCCAAGTGTATATTAATTAAACTTAAAAGTTCTATTTATTGCCAAACACAGGGGGATTACGCAGACAACAAGTGGCGGAAAGTACTCCAAAATGTTCTCACCCCTTTAATTACTGTGCTATAGTTAGCCCAGTGAGCTGATGTATAATCAACGCTGCTGTATGCACTGTTTACAGCAAGCACTCCGGAGAAACAAACTTCTTTCTTCACAGCCTCTCTGAGCTGCTGTGACAGTTGGAGGTGCGGAGGAACACAGAAAGCACAAAAGCGCCCTTTCATTTATTTCCTTCCCGCGAGGCTGCTCACGTCCAGCACCTCACCGTGCTCGCTGGCCCTGGGGGCCCTGATGCCAGCCCACACTCCTCTCAGCAGCGCTTTCAGTCCATCTCACCAAAGCTCACAATAGCACCCAATGCATAGTGAAATACCGGAGCTGCCATCGTGGAGCTCTGCACCACGGTTTGCTGCTGACAGTTTTCAGAACTGGGCACCTTAGGAGTCTGAATATATTTTATGCTTTGGTGTTTGGTGCGCTTACAGCTCATGCATTTTACAGGCAACCTGAGCAGCCAAGTGAAGAGGCCAGACAGATCTGGAGCCCCAGGAGGCTGATCCTGTTCCTCTGAGCCCAGCACTGGACCAACCCTTCGAATTCAGCAAGATCAGCACCAGCTCCAGCAATGTGATGACACTCGGTTCCTCTTCAGGCAGCTTGCAAGCCCTCACCAAAAACATATCTTTTTTATTAAAAATGAAGATGAAAAAATCAGAAAAATATGGTAAAAAATTAATAACTCAGTTTGAAATACCTCTACTCTCACCCGCACATACAACACAGCTAATAGCACTGACCTCTGTGCTCCTCCGTTTCCCTATCTCCCAGCAGTGACTTACAAGCAGTAGCATATTGCTGTCTCCTGCTACTCAGCCTGGCTGCCTTCAGCACCAGCACATCATTTTCCTTCCCTGAATCCTCAACCCCCCAGACATTTCCAGATGTTTTCGTTGCAATAGCATGAAGAAGGAGACATATGCACCCATTAGCAAGCCAGCAAAAAGAAAACCTTTCGTCCTCTTGCATTCTCACAACTGATCACAATCCAAACAGCAACACGCATTTTCCATGTGACCCTGGGCCTATGTTTCAAGAGTCGTAGCCACTCCTAACTATACAAATTTCCTGATCTGGACAACCTGAACAATACAAGGAACTGCGGGTAAATGAAGTCACAGCAAGCACGGGAAACAGATGAGTAAATCACATTAGAGCACCACAAAGTCTGCCACTACTACCACCCTTCTTACAAGCAGCCTAAGGCACCTTATACATTTAGTTCCTCCATGCTCATATATTTACCAGCTCTTTGGACAGCACTATGTTTAACCTTCACTAAAAGAGCCTGACTGTCTTTCAGGACCTCAGAGTCTCCCTCATAAGGCCCAGCAAACTGCTCTTCCACAAGGCGGAGTGAGGTGGGGGTATAAACATGACCAGCTTCACGCTTTGGGCTTCTTTGTAAGCAAGATAAAGGCTTTCTGACTGGCTACAAACATCCCCTGGGGAATCATCTGCAAGCCTAGAGCTGCCCGAGCAGAGAGTACTTTGGCCGTTATTTCACATCAGCAATACCACCCATTATACTCTACCTCCAGAGGGTCGATGCTCAGAAACCAGGATGTCTAAGGACTTCAGGGTGATTCCAGAACGAGGGGATTCAGCAACTTTCCTAGAATAACACCAAACCCTTTTGAAGCAAAGTTGTTCAGAGATTTTCTGACAGAAAAATACCAATTCATTCCTTCCCAAACAGTTGCTGCTTTCCCAAACTCAGCCAACACCTCAGCTCTTTGGGAACATCACTCCAGTTATTGGAGGTGAGCCTTGGGACTTAGGATGCCAGTTCAGCACTCAAGGTCTCCTTTCCTGCAAAGCTGCCCTGAAACCAGGGGTCTCCGGAGCTACTGGCAGCAGCTCACCAGCAGTGCTGCATCCCTCAGTCCTCTCCATTCCACTGAGCAGTGACAGAGCCTGTGGAACAGCTGGAAGCTCCTTTAGTCCTTCTTTGGTTTCCTTGCTTTAACACACATCACATTTCAAAACAAAAATTTCTTTCAAACTGAAATCCCAATTTTTCGCCGGCTTTAGGCTCAGTGTCTATATTGATAATCTCTGGGCCAAAAGGCAAAATTTGTAAGCTTCCAAATTACTTTAAGACACATTTAAAATGTCCTAAGATGAATAGCTGGCAGATCAGCAAACTGAACAACCTCAAATTACCCTGAAGTTCATGAGTTTACATGCATGTGCAAGTGCCACTTCACAAACTGACAGCACATGTTCCCTGTCACAGGACCAGCATTGAGTAAGAGGAATTAACACGCAGAATTACTTTGTGTCTCATCTGGCATAGCTTTTGCTGGACAGATGACTCATATTCATCCTGCTTTTAATTGCTGAGTCTTCTGAAGCAAATTCTTACACTGCTCTTTCTTTCTGTAATGGGTGAAAGATTAATTTCTTTGTATATGGCAGTATGTTTTCACATATCCTGCTCCCAGATGTTGCTGAGAGCCAGGTGGCAGACCATGCTGCTCTGAATCTTGACTGTGTTTCACAGGTTTGCTAGGACTGTGTCAAGAAGGCACTTTGAGATGCAGGAAGAAAGGCACTTTGCCTTTTCCTTAGAGACCAGCAAACACAAGTGCTGCCCTAAGACTTGCTATATATGTGAGTGGTGATGTACTAAATGTACTCACTTGTCTCAGGGTTTCTGCAGTGAGGGTGGTGGTAATGGCAGATGTTATCAGCCTCAGGGTGTGAAGATGCAGATAGCCCCAGAAGATCTGCTTCAGACAGTTAGAAAGAGGTTTCACTCCCTGGGCACTGAGCATGGCCAATAGGCCAAAGACAGGAGAGGCGCTCTGTATGTCTCATGCAAGTCTCCTCCCAGGCGCAGTCCTGGCACCTGCAGACCCCCACAGCTGAGCTCAGCCCTTCTGTTCATCACTGTGGACTTACTCAGGCAAATGCACAAGCCCTTTAGGTTTGCAGCCCTCCTGTTTCCCCAGCAATCACTGCTCCTGCTGACATCTGGTTTCTTCACAACCCATTCCCTGCTTTTTATGTCATCCTCTGTGCTGATGCATCAGCCATGGCACAGTAGCCAGCTCCTTGAAGAGCTAACCCCAGACCCAGTTCCTCAGGCCCTTACAAAGGTGTCACCAGCTGGACACCGAGTAGGGCAACACGTGAGTCACACAGCACCCAGCGGTGATCCAGCAGTTCCTGTGTGACTGGTGGGCACTCTATAATCCAAATAAATAAAATGTCTTGTGTAAATGTAACACACAGTAATGCCGTCACTGATTTGCAGGTAAAATAGCAAAGGCACAGCTCCACTTCTTTTGTACGATTGAGGAGTATCTTGAGATATGAATAAGTAGCTGTTTTATTTCTGGCTTCACCCCTAGGACCAATGCTTCCTGATACTGATATTTAAAGAAGTGCTTTCTTCAGCATGGCTACAATCCAGGGCGTGTGGTGTGGTGGTTTTGGTTTCTTCCTATGCTGGCTTCAAACAAGCTGTGGGTGTCTGGGTGGGTGGGTTGAGTGACATATTAGTGAGGAAGCTTCCTCCCCTTTCAGAGTTACATGGAGAATTCAGAAAGGCATCACTTGAAAAAGTGACAGGCAGATCATGTTGGACTATTGCTGATGAAAAAGAGTTTAAATCCACCAAGAATCTTGAATTTTGAACTGCACTGATACAGGGAGGGGGGTGAAGTGAACTTCACCAACCTCTATAAATATTATCTGTCTTTTAATTTCAGATTTGCTCCTCAAAAAGGCTTTCAAAATGCACACTCCCACCTTTCAGCTCCTGGCATCCAATCAAATTAGCTATCTAACAACAAGCAGCAGAGGAAGTCTGTCCATTGTCTCCATTTAGAAGAGAAAGATTCCCTCTTCCCTCCTACCCACCCCCACACACACACCCTGGCTCTGAAGGTCTTCCAATTATCTCCTTTACCTGCCACACTAAAAAGTAAAGCATATGAGTTGCCAGAGATACAGAGTCTGAGGACAAGCCACTGTGGCAAAGCCATGACATTAGAACAGATGGAAAACTTCTCAGGAACAAAATGTGCACAAAAAAATGGGTTCTGGCTTTGAAGTGTATATTCACGGTGGGTGCTTTCATGTCTTTTGAAAAGCCCTAGCTCAAATCTGACCTACTTAGGCAACATTCTTATTTATGTCTCCGACTAAGGAGCTGTATATTTAGCAAATGAGAGGAAATCATCCCCCTGTCATGTTTATAGATTGGAGCAAACTTTGCTGTTTAATTCTTCAACAGATTTGTCTCCATAAAAGTGGATGTAATTTAAACACTGTTAAAAAAATCAATAAATTCCAGAAACTTAGGATAAATGGAATCATAATTTCAAATATATATATATAGATATTATATATGTACAGACACACATACAGAGAAAGAAAGAGAGAACATTTATTCAGTAGATGCAGTTAAACCATATTTATTAAACTGGTTCAAAAGTAATGGGTAAGGCCGAGCAAAGGTGGACAGCGAATCATGAGACTTTGCCATTTTAATTGATGCTAAATGCTAACAATATTCTGTAAGATACCGAGGAACAGAGAAAATCTTAACTCTTCATAGACTAGGTAGACTTATCTGGACTAAAACTAAAATAAATTGAAATGAAATTAACAGATTCTTAAGTTCAAGGAACTGAAGCTGAAAAACACCTCAGGAGGTCATCTAGTCCATCTCTGTCTCCCAAAGGCAAGATGAATTAGACCCATGTTATTCTGGACTGATACCTGTCGAACCTCCAGGCATGGACATTTGGTAAGCTTCCAAGCAGGCTATTTCCCCTTTTTGCAATTATTATTAGTAGAAGGATCTTGCCGGCATCTAAGCCATGTCTCTCACTGAGGTTAAAGCCCATTATCCCTTTTCCCAGTAGACAAAGAGGACAGATTATTTCTTTCTGCGTTTCAGTCACCTTTCAATTTTTATAATGTTGTTTTTCTCTTCTTTAGTTTAGGCAACCCCAGTTTTTTCAATCTTCTCTCCAGGATCATGTTTCTAGTTGATCACAAATGTGTCTCCCTATTGAGCCAGACTTCATGTGTAACGTCTTCTAAGATGATCCAATCCAAGCCCCAGATGCCCTCTTCAGGACAGCTGCTTAGCCAGTTATCTCCTAGGAACACTCTCCACTGACTGTTCCTACATCAACAGAGATACATGCAGCCATCTGCGCCCCAGGCTGTCCAGGCCACTCCTCCAACTTCTCTAGGTTACTTTGCATTCTGAACTCATTTTCCACCTGGCCCGCAGCCCATCCCAGCTTCCAAACTGAACAACAACCCTCTGCTTTCCACCATCCCACCCATTAATGAAAACACCACATCACACTCTGGACCAGCACAGATCTCAAAGCTGCTCTCTGACTACCGCTTGCCAGCCAGCTGTGCACTGAATAGTTTCTTCTCATCCTGGTATCTCCAAGTTGCTTACAACGTCTTACTAAAATCAGGATCAAAAACCTTATTAAAATCAGGACATACGACACCCACCGCTTTTTCCCTACCCACAAGGTCTGTTGCCTTGTCTCAGAAGGAAAAGAAATTGGTTTCAAATTATTTGCTCCTGACAAATCCGTGCTGGCGGTTCTGCTCATATCCTCATTACCTTCAAGGTGTGTATAATTGATTGATCGATTGATTGATTGATTGATTCATGTATTGGCAGATAGCTAACTTGACTACAAATCCCTGGATTCAGCTTTTTCTCCTCGTTATGGATAGACACTATCTCTGCCCTTTTTCCTTCCTCCAGAACATCTCCTGTCCTCCATGATTTCTGGGGATAAACACTACACTTTCTGGGACTGTTTCAGCCAGTTTCTCTGTCTCTTTCTACCCTGGGTTGAATTTCATAAGACCAAATTAATTCAAAAACATTTAGTTTATCTCAATATTTTCTAATCTGATTTTTCTCTACTGTTGCCTGAACTATTATCCTGCAGTCACTGGCTGTATTAAGCCTCCAGTCATAGTTGAGCTTCTTAATGAACATTGATTCAGAAGATGATAACACTGTTTATTTCAGATAACACTATTTATTTGGGGAGAATAATCTAGACTTTCACAATCTTTTCAGGCTAAACATTTCAGAAGTTCTCAGGTTACTTCTCAGCTACCTGATGCTCAAAGTCCCCGTAATCTCCTAAATGGAAAGGAACGCTTGGTGTCTTACAAAACCAAGGCCCCAGTTGAGGTTCATACTTTGACAGAAATGGGGTATTCCAAGCCAGCTGTCCACATTTTCAGTGAGAGCTCCAAACCTTTCTCCTGCAACCCGACAATCTGGTGTACTGTCGTGGTTTAACCCCAGATGGCAACTGAGCCCCAGACAGCCACTTGCTCACTCCCGGTGTGATAGGGGAGAGAATCAGAAGAGTGAAAGTGCGACAACTTGTGGGTTGAGATAAAGACAGTTTAATAGGTAAAGCAAAAGCCACGTGTGCAAAGTGAAATAAGGAATTCATTCACTACTTCCCATTGGCAGGCAGCTGTTCAGACATCTCCAGGAAAGCAGGGCTCCATCACGCGTAAGAGTTACTTGGGAAGACAAACACCATCACCCCAAATGCATGCCCTGCCCCCTTCCTTCTTCTTCTGCCATCTTTATATGCCAAGCATGACATCATATAGCGCTGAATATCCCTTTGGTCAGCTGGGGTCAGCTGTCCCAGCTGTGTACCCTCCCAACTTCTTGTGCACCCCCAGCCTACTCACTGGTGGGGTGGGGTGAGAAGCAGAGAAGACCTTGACTCTGAGTAAGCACTGCTCAGCAGTAACTAAAACATCCCAGTGTTATCTACACCGTCTCCAGCACAAATCCAAAACACACCCCCATACCAGCTACTATGAAGAACATTATTCCAGCCAAAACCAGCACACTTACCTTAAACTCCGCTTAATTCTCCCACCTCACCCTCTCAAGTCATAACATCATATTTATACTTGTCTCTTTAATACCTGTTTAGAGAACACCTACAAATCCACTGATTAAATTTAAAAACCCAAAAGATACACTCTCCCCTAAAATGGATTAAAACAGTGTCAGCTCCCTTGAAGTTAATGAATGAATACTGGTCCTTAGAGCTGTTTTTATTCCTTCTGATATCCTAAATGATGCCAAAGCAGAAAGGGTGAAGTAACTGAAATCCAGATACGTTAGTTTCTGCTCCATTAGGAAAAGGAAAAATCAATTTGGCAAAACATAAAAGAAGAAAATCAATAGGAAAAGAGATTTTATTTTCAGCTGAGGACTAAGAATATATTACAAACAATGGTGAGTGAAAATTATTCATTGATTTGTATAACACCTTTTACAAGCCCAAAAAGCGCTCCAAAGAATTATAGATTATTTAAACCTAAGAATCACTTACCACCAAAATGCACCTATCTGGGGTGGAATGCAGCTGCTACGAAATTGCACTAGCGAACACTGCACCACAGCATTAGGGCACAAATGCTTTAGCTGAAGATGCATCAGCGGAAGTTGAAAATGCAGAATGGAATTAATCAGGCTAGAATATGACCACACTGCAACTATATCGATTTCAGTTTAAGCTTAAACTCATGGAAGATAGGTCCATCAGCCCATTAAACAAACTTTGGCTCAAAAAGTCCCTAAAATGCTCTTTGTCAGAAGCTGGAATAATATGCCAGAGGATGGGTCATTTCATGTTTGCCCTATTCCTTCTGCTCTTTCCCTGGTTACTGTCAGAAACCTGATGACACTAGGCTAGATGGACCTTTGGTCTGACCTGGCATAGCTATTCGTAAGTCCTGGGCTAATATGCTGGGCTGTGAGCTACAGCGGCGCTGAAGCTAGCACACCCTTGCATCTGTTGACTTGACGGCAGGGCAGCCATCTCTGGCAGAAGGGCAGATGGTGCAGCCGACAAGGCAGTCTTTTGTATTCTCCAGCATGAATCACCGTACTCATCCGGAGGAATGCTAAATCCTCAGTGTTAAGCACACATTAAGTTGTTTCAGGATATGGGCCACGTTTATAGCACTGTCATTAGTAGCAAGGGCTCACACTGCATAAAATTACTCAAAGTACCTTTTGTACCTCAAGATGTACTTAGCAGGCAAACTCCTAGGGGCAGCAAATGTACAATCTTCTGTTTCTCTAAAGCACCTTATTCAATTACGGCAATATAAAAATGATTTATAACAATCTATTAAAAATACAACTCAAATGACTTATCACTCCTGGGGTCCTGGGAATATACTGTAGGATTGGCCATTTAATTGTAAATCAAATCTAGTGGCCAGTACCTCACGTTTTAAAGAAAGATGAAAACTAGTGATAGACCTCACCAATTGCAAGTGCAGCATGCCTTAGGTGATATGATCTTGGGTAATCACCCACTATATGACTGGGGGGAAGAGGAAACGTAGAAGAAAGTGCCAGACATTTCTGCTCCCTGCAATCTGTAATTCAACCAGTTCTTCCACCGATCAGGAAGCTTCCACCACTCCATGGGCTGCTGCAAGGCACGTGGGCAGGCACACTGAAAAAACTTGACATCACTGCCCTCTCCCAGGGTGTTTCTTTCTCCTTCAGCTTTCTCTAGAAAGGATTCTTGGGAAGATTGAAGTCCAAAACAGCAGCAAGACAGAGTAAATAGCTTGCCTAAAAGGCCACTAGCTGGGCTGGAAGGAGACCCACAGAGCAGCTTGCACATGTAGTCCTGAACAACCCACAACCACACAAGGATGACCCAGAGTCCTGGGGGACAGCTGAAGCTACGTGTGGGGTAGGTGCACAGCACCTGCTTCATCCCAGCCAGTTCAATAACCCAAACCTACCTGTCCCTGTGCTGAGAAAGACCAAGGAACTGTAGTAAGAATATCTCGAATTAGAAATCTGGCCCCTCTCTTCTCATCTTCAGAATAGCCAAGAGCTAGTAGAGAAGTCTGCATCAGCATCAAAATCAAAACAGAGATCATGTGCATCATAGGCATGCTCCACATCTGATAAAGATACTCGTAATTCTTGCCATCAGGAGACAGAGATGGAAACTATTTGCACCCTGGAACTGCCTGTTGTTGATAAAACATGTTGATAAAGCTGTATTCATAGGAACACCCAGGCCAGGAACTGACCTATTTGGCCAACAAATTCTTTCCTCTGCTTTTCTAGACATCCTATCTAGCAGGTCTTCTCATAAGCTGATAAAGCTGTGCCTTGAAAACAATGTCAGAGCAGATGAGGGAGGTTTACTTCTTCCTACAAAGCCACTGGAAGCTCTCACAGAGCACGAGGTAGAAATCCACAACGCACAGCTAATCGAGACTAGCCAAGAACCCAGTACTTCAGAAAAAAATATTTTTAATTTTAACATAATATTGAATAGAATTGATAGATATTTCTGCATCTGAAAAATGGCAGAGGCCGGTAGGAATACTAAATTCCTCTTTGTTTTCACACTTTGATTCCACCAACCCTCAGCTTCGTCTCTTGTTTCTGTCTTCCACTGCTCCTTACCCCAGTTAATAAGCTTTGTTCCCATGGTTGGGAGAACTCTTAAAATCTTCTCTTCTTAAGGAAGATTCAAAGATAAAGGCCACTACAAGCACAAAATATGTTTCTTGTGCAACAAAATTGGCAATGCATTGCTTCCAATGGGTCTTGTTCCCTGATTTCCTAGGGATTAGCACAACACCAGTGACAGGCCATGCTCTTCCCACACTCGGATTCCTGCATAGGATTCCTGTGTAGATTCTCTAGCACCTAATACTGGTTCACTCAGTACCTTTTCCTCAGAGAGGGCACGCTCTCTTCTAAGTAGCTGCCATTTTTGCAGAGAGCTTTGTCTCTTGAGACAACCTGCTCTTTGGCTTTATTTGGCTAAAGCCGGCCAACCAGTCCAAAAGTCACTGAGAGGAGAGCTACACACCTCACCTCACCCACAGCACAACACAGAAGCCTCATTTCCTTAGGAAAAAAACCAAACAGTGAAGCCAAATCTTCTGGTCTCTTACTCCCTATGAATCTAATGTTCATCTTTGTTACAACCTCCTCCTGAGAGGAATTGCCTTTATCTGTATTTTGTAAAGCTTTGAGCATATTGCCAACACCTTAATAATAAAATATCATAGAGAACCATGTATCTGAATATTATTATGCAGAAAATATGTGCATGTTTACACAGGCAGCAGATGTATAAAAATATTGAGTATGTAATTTAAGGCTGTATTTGTGTTTAAGTATGTAGGTCAAACATAGGGCAAAGTCTTTTCTATTACACACAAAACCTACAAGTACACTGGAACAAAAGAAAGCACAAAAACTCCTTTAATTCTGGATGCTAAAAGATGCAAGTTCTAACTAGCGTTTGGAAGGGTGATTTCCCCAGGGAACCCCAGGTGTCCTGGGCACAAGCCAAGCAGTTATTGCTGAGCACTGGGGTTGAGGTTCACCTCACCTAACCTTAGCCATCTGTCTCCCTGTGGAGACTCGGGCACCTCCAGAGGGTGATACCTGGGAGGATGGAATGAATCACCCTGCCCAAGTCTCACCACTGACTACAGTGGTGGCCCAGACTGCTTGCTTAGATAACCGTGTAATTTTTTATTAACTATGGTTAGGTGAGATGAATGCCAAACTTGGTGAATATTTGCCTGCAAAAATTGAGTGGGAAGACTTCGCATCACGGTTGGATGGGAATAAGAAGGAGCAAACCATAAACCCCAAATTCTCAGCTTTTACATAGAAGCAAGAACTGGTTTATAATACCCAGAAACTTCTGCAACTGCATGAAGGAGTTCTCAAAATAACCAAATAAATACTGCTAAGGCAACTAACATCAGCATTTTAAATATATTTGCTGACAATGCAAGTTTGAAGTATTCTCACTATACCTTTCAGTTACTGGAAAATGGTGATTATTGACAGAAAATCAACACTTTGGTACTCATTTGGGTAACTCCCTATTAGTCACCATGAAAATCAGAATGAAGACATAAAGGGAAAAATTCAGGACTCTGTAGCAGAAGGCTCTAATTGCTCTACCTCCCCACATTTCAGGCACAAAGGGTTACACACACGACCACCGGGCAGTGGGTTTAAAAATTGCTAGTCGTCCACTCATTTCTGCAGTTGAATTTGTTGGCTTTAGAGTAATTCTATTGGTTTCAAAGTTCTACTTCCCATTAGTGCTATCGACCATGAGATATTGTTAGAGCTTTTTGTGTGCTTTTTTTTTTTTCACCTTTGCTGGCTAGAACACAGCTTATCCCCATGTCCATTAAATATACATTTGAACAACATTTCCACCCGCACTTTGTCACCTCAGGTTCTCAAGGGGTGTACCTCCACTTGGCTCTGAGCTCAAGGGCACCCTTGATATCAGCCTGAGAGTGCCAACAGGCATGCTAATGCCCATTTGAAATAGCTTTTCCTTTGCCTCAGATGTTTCCATGCACTCAACGAATAAAAAGTCTGCTTCACTCTGTCTGCGGTGCTGTAGAACGACCTCACCTCATTCTGTCAGTGAGCTACAATTGCTTTCAGGCACCTCCTAGACTTTGCTTCTCTTCCTGGAGAGTGTCATCCCCCCCCTTACTTTAAGATCCAAGTTAGCAAAAAGCTGCGTGTGTATTGATCTAAGCTCACCTTCTTGTAGGCACTCACCCTACTGCTAATACTGTATTTCTTTTCAAGATGTCCACGTACTCTGGCAAATTAGAAACACCTTGTAATTATGGCCTGCTTCTGAACAAGAAAGAACACAAATTGCAAAGAGGGAACAAAAAGCTGAATTTTCTCCAAATGAAACTTTGACAGTAAAGATAATTTGTTCCTCTGCTGTCAGTAAGAGGTGTCTATATGGGTCACTGAAGAGGTTCTTTACTGGGAATAAGTTAAATTCAGCATCTACCATCTTGTCTTGTGGGTGAAGCACGCTATCTCAAATGCGCAGTGCAACCCAAACTGGGTGTCACCTTTTTTAAACTTTCTTTTTTTATGAATTGCTTCCACATCTTGGGGGTAGGACATCACAACAGACAGTTCCTCAACAAAGAACTGACATGAGAACAAAAGCTATTCCTGAAGAGTTCCCAAAATAAAAGTGAGACAGATGAGAAAGGAACGTTGCACGGGTGTTTCTTCAAACAAGAACATGGCCAGAAAAGAGATATCAGAAAATGTAGTTTCATTAAAACCAAAATGCCTCACAAAATTGTCAGTTCTGCAGAAACGTGTTTTAGAGAAAAAAACACAAGAAGGTTCCAACACTGTGAATATGCCAGGTTCGGACATCCTCAGAGCTAACAGTGTCAGTGTTTCATCTTAAAATGACTTCTCATTTTAAATATACTTGTATATTCTACATTCTAGTACCGTATTCATAGCAAAACTAGCACCACTAAGTCAGAGTGAATCCATCCTAGAACTCTTCTCTGTCAGGAGGAATTTCAAAATTTGGGACTTTCACTCTAAATTGAACCAAAGATAAATTCCAAAATCCTGAAATCCTTTAGAAAACCGGATTTCCATTCCTTGCCCAACACTGCTTTAAACCTCAGCCCTCTGTCAACAGCTAAGTCAAGTCTTGGGTGATGCTAGCATCCTTCTGGAAAACGGTTTCTATTCGACTTCCCTTTTCCATGGCATCTGGTGAGGGTTGCCTTGCCACAAATCTAGACAAAAGCTGCTAAGCAGTTCTGAACAGCTACAAATAGTTAAGTGCTTGGCCGTATTCTGGACCCTGAGCAATATCTTCCTGTATAATTATTTCTGCTGTTGTCATTAGCTCTGGCACTCTCACTATTTATTACCATAGGTACTTCGAGACTCATAAAAATGTGATCTTACTCAAGACTTAAGAAACACATGAAATAAATCAGCAGCACTGAACATTGGCTGACACTGGATGAAACCTGGCTGGGAACAGCTGGATTGCTCTCTTGACTAAATATTTACAAAAGCCATGATTATATCACTGAGTGACACTGTGTGAATATAACAATTTATCAATCACCATGTTTAACTCAAATCCCTGCAGGAGGGGATGGCATTCTCACTTAACAATAAGTGTCTACTGTATGCTAATTAAGTGACTTATTTTGCAGCTAAGGTTACTTCAGGGACACGTGGGCTTTGTAACTACCCATTTCCTTAGCACCACTATTACTTCAGAGACACAGAAAACACAGAGTTCATCTGGGCTGTCACCTGCACCAGTACCCCTCCAGTAACACCGCTGGAATTACTTGGGGCATACGCTGGAGTGGGGGCCAGCTCAAACCAGTACACAGAGTTTATTTTGTTTTCCATGCTCCCCCCGCTGTTGCCCCACCTGCTGCAGGGTTCGCACCGGTGGTGAGTACCGCAGCATCTACCCTGCTGTCTCCCCCGCCACTGTGGGACCTGCTTTCCACCAGCCCCAGCCAGTTTGGTCTCCTGCGCTTTCACGCCCTCTCCCAAGTAGCTGGCGGTGAGCACGGCGCTGGCTGGCAGCAACGCATCCAAGCTGAAACACCCATGTCCCCAGGAAAGGGTTCCTGAATTTTCTCACCCTGTGCTCACCAGGTTGTGAACAGATGAGTGTTTGTTCGCCCTGAAAATGCCTGAAGTTTCACCTCATACCGCAGGGCTCTACAGCACCAAACCCAACCTCGCTGACAGCGTCCACATGAGTCTGACTGAACAGAGTGTGCAGGACACCCTGCCTCCCTGTCAGCAGTGAACCTAGCACTGTTTCCATCAGAGCTGCCCAGCGCCGACTGGGTCACCTTAAACCTGTACCTCCCTAAAAGGTCACTGGCCACTGAATACAAGCCTACCTGCTGCAAGAAAAGAAGGGCTGGGATGTGAAGAGGCAAGCTTTGCCAAACTGTGGCATTGCCAGGGAACATAAGGATCAGATTCATCCAGATTGGAGCAGCAAGTGGACCTGCTCAGGCCATTAGGAGGAGAAGGTAAAGAAGATAAAGCCAGCACATGTCACACTGATAGGAAATGTGTATTTGCGCACCAGAAATCACAACCACATGGCAGGAGCTTTTTATAAAATCTCCCACCTTCTGCTTCATGCCAGATTAACTCTCTTGCACCAGCAACAGCGTGAGCAGTTCAGCTACCTTCCTGTCTCCTTCAGATTACAGGTTTTAGCGCAATGCAAGAGAAAACACAAATCTCTCCTCTGCCAGTCCCACGGTGCAGACAATTTAAGTTTTCCTTCAAACTGACACACGGGTACATAGATAGTGCAGCAGGTTTGTGCAGATCCCGGGCTAACATTCAAAATGAACAGGTGGCATCCATGACTCACCTCTGGAAGCTGCTTTTAAACTTTGTCTTTATTTCCAGGAATCATTGTTCAAAAAGAAGAAGAAGTTTGGGGTGATGAAGTCTCTGCTCCCTTGCGAGCTTGAAAAGAAAGTTTCCCTCATACAGATCTTAGAGGGAGATTTTTCTTCCCACTTTGTACATGTTGAGAGTCTGCATAATAATTGTATTTTAGCATTTGGAGCCCATCTGCCACCAAAGGGCAAATTTCACCTTCTTCTTCTTTCTGCCTACAGAGAGGTTTATAAATCAGTAAGCACACAGACATGGGAGCGCAGGACTTGGTTGCCCTTCCAGAAGCCCTTAATGGCTCAGACAATCACAGCAAGCGTTCTTTTCAGAAACACAGGGAGGGGGAAGAGAAGTTATGATAAATTTAGTTTTCTTTTGAAGTTAATAACCTCCTACAAAGGCTTTCGGTAAAACACAGACACCTTAACATTTTTTTTCCCTTTCAAACAATTTTTTCCTCTATTTTTCCCTCAGATGGTAAAATCTGAGGAAACCTGTCTCTTCAGAAGTAACTGCTTTGTGTGAATGACATCAGCAGACCACGAGGTTACCACTGGTAAGTTGGCACCCTGAGGGGGATGAAATGAAATCTCTTATCAGGCTACTTGTTCCTCTTCTTTTCTGCATTTGGTGCCTTTTGTAATATGCAAAGCAAAGGAAATGTTTTGCTCCCCTTGATTTTTTTCACCTTTTTTTTTTTGCTCAGGAAAAGGAACAATATATTTGACTGGTTTTTCCAAAGTCTCAGCTGCTGCTTCAGGTTTGTTTGGTACCTGATTCAGAGGTTAATGATTTAGAGCCCCCCCCCTCCTCTTTCTGCCTCACATCAGACCTTCTTTCACCCATCCCTGGGTTCTCCAGAGACTTGTTTCAAACAGTTGGAAAACCCAAGGAAGCTTGGGTCCAAGGTCTTCCCAGGGTAAGACGTCCTCCATAAATGTGACTAATGTTACCTTTTACAAACTTCTCCTGGCACAGCAAAGTCATTGCTGTCATGAATTCAAAACAGTGGCAGATAAAACATCTTATCAATTTCCCAGTGTGGATATCCTGTCATAACTTGCCTCCCTCAGGCCTCTCTCAAGTCAGAAGGCTTCAGAGATAGAGACTGTTGGTGTGGAAGGGAGATGACAAGGAAGAGGCAATGGGTGACTGTATGTGAAAGTGTCTACCACACAAGGAGACTCCTTCTCTGTATATAGGATTTCCAACAGCTGAAGTCCATGCAGTTACTACTTACAAACACAGGGGACTAACCTGAAAGGTGGAAGCTCCAAAGGAAGGCAAGAAGGAGGGACTAGGGTTTTTTTTGCAGGAGAACATCTGAAATGATGAACCTACCACAACTCACTTTGCCATTGTTCACCAGCCATTAGCCCCAGGAGAGGAGATGGGAGGTAGGAGCTTTCTGCATGTTTTTAATAAGACTCATTAATCCAGTAGGCACATATTCTCCTGCTTCAATGCATCCAGCAAAGTCAAACTGCTTCTTAAAAGAAGCAACCAGGAAGGGCTAAACAGTAACAAACATGAGAGTCCTGGGGGAAAAAAAAATTAAATCTTTGCTGGAGACTGTCGGCCTTCATGCTAAGAACAGTTTCATCTTTTCTAAGGTAAGCTTAGAAACAAAGATGTTAAATCACTGCAGGATCCTGAGTCTGGAGTACAGCAGGGGAAACTGGATGTCATCAGGAGGATTGCTCATATACTGCCACTTGCAGCTCCTCAGCAGATGAGGGAATATGTGGAAGCAGGGAGAGAATGCCAGTCCGGGGTGGGGTAGAGGAGAACTTCCAAAAAATCTGCAAGGGAAGAGTAAAAGTTAAGGAGTAGAACTATACCTGCAGACCTTTATTGCTTTTACAAACATGCTCTTATCAACTGTGTGTAAAAAATGTGTTTTCCTTTCTGAATAAAATAAGAACAACGCATATTTTCTTTTTGAAGAACCAATCTCTGAGTAACTACACCTACTTGACACCACTCGACACTCACAGAGCAGAAGATACCTGTATCCCCATGCGTAGTCTGAGAATACCTGGCGGTTCCCCCTGGGAGAGGCACAGAAAGCCAGGCCTGGTTTAGGAGCTGTCAGTCAGTGAAGGACAAGAAAAGGTGTCAGCCACCTTGCAAGTGTGACGAGGGGAGGAAAGTGGGCTGAGAGGCGAATTGGTAACTTCAGCAGATGACAGAGACACGATAGAAAGGCATGAGGGATGAGATAGCAAAGACACTGTTTTTGAAAGGCTGACACAATTTAAAACAGAGTAAGTTTGGTCAAATGTTTATCATAGCCTCTCCAGGAGCTTCCACTGTTCCTGTTTATCAATTTTAATGGGATGGTATCTGCAGCTCCCAGTCAGAACCAAGGCTCCCCTGACACATGCATGACAAGAGGATGGGGCCCTGCCATGTACAGCATACAGAGAAGGAATATAAATAGTGCACCAAGAACAGAGCAGCAGGATAAAACGATCTACACAAGTTTTGGAGCTTTTGAGAGCCCAAATTTTCTTTTGCAGGAAATTACTCTGTTCCAAAAAAACCTGCCTTCATTCCAAACAAAGCCAAATGCCACATTTGGAATTTCCCAAGCAGAAAAAAAAAAAAAAACCACTATAGTGTTGGTTACAAACATAACGTCAAACCAAGTACATCTCAGATTGCATTCTGAGAAGTGTAGGTTTTGATTAACCCAAGCATTCTGTCTCACCTGAGCAGTTCTATGTACAGCCATACTCACAGCTGCAGTTTTTGAAAATAGAGACATCCCCACCTGTCTCTCCTTTTTGTTGCTGCTGTGTCCTCTTTATGTTTCCCCAAGAAATTGTGCTTTGACAAAAAAAAAATATTCCCCCTACAGAAGCCTGCCTTGAGGCTGTAAAGAGACCCACGGATGAAACAGGAATTAAGCCAACAGCATTCCAGAGACATTTGGGAGAGGGATGGAGGACATAGTCTTAAAACTTGGAGTGTGCAACACTCACAAGTGCAATCTGTCAGCCTGGCCCCTGGCAGGTTTTACCATTTCTGACGGCAACATGAAGGGGGACATGAAGATGTGGGACTGATCTCCCCTAGCTGTAACTCCCTAGAAATCCAGGCAGCTAGAAGAGAGCTCTAGCCATCCAGGCTCCCTTTCTACTCAGTGAAGAGCGAGCAAACCCTCCAGAGAGGGATTCATCACTTCCTAGGACAGATACCTGAGGCAGACGGGATGAATCACCCTCTGAAAAGGCCCCCTCTCCACAGAGACAGTCCCCCCATCACTGTAGAGGCACCTCAGACCACAAGCCTGGATTAGATGTCTGTTACAAGCCAGGTAAGACGAATCCCTCCTGAAGCGACTGTTTCAAAGAAGTGTCGGTGTCATCTAAGCATGACCCAGCTCAGTCCTCTCTTCCACCATATGCTGTATCTTTCTGCCTCGTTAGTTTATATCAGCTGGCAGAGAACAGGTTAGTTTACAGCACTGGGAAGTGCCTCCATTGAAAGACTGCCTGCGCCAAAACTGCACCCCCTTTTTTGCAAGATTAATTATCAAGTTTTTTTATTCCGGTTACTATATCACCAAGAAGTCATATTCTGACCCAAAACACTTCTCCACTGTTTAAGTCTACAAGAACAGCTTCCTTGTTTTAACTCTGAAGTTGTGCCCAACCTGTCAAAGTTTGAGCGTAGTTGCACCATTTATCACTATATATGAAGCGCTGGCAAATCTTTGTGGTAAGAAGTAAAATCATTCCCATTTTTGATCCTCTCCTTCACCGTAAGTCTGTCACACATTAGGAAATACTGGCAAGGGAACCTGGGTTACTGTATTCCTTTACAGAGGTACAAGCTTCTAGGAATACGTTAAATAACCCAGCATAATTTTATAAGTGCTGGTTGTATTCTTCGATATTTTCCACTTCAGGGACCATCTCGTTTCCTCAAGTCCAGTAAAGTAATTTTTTTCTGATCTTCATGAATGCCAAAGGATTCACAGACTAATTCAGGTAACTGTAGTGGATACAGCACCAGAAAACTTGTCTTCCGCGGTGAGCCCTGCCAGTGAGCTGCTCTGTGGCCTCGAACAAATCACTTCACCTCTCTTGTACTTCTGCTTTCTTGTCAGTATTTTTGTCTGCTTAAGTGTGTGGTTTCTGGGGCAACTCCTGTGGGTTTGTAGAGTTCCTGCCAGCACAGAATCCCAGCATGAAGCAGAGTGACACTATAGTACAAAAATAAGGACAGAAAATTTGGGAAGTACAGGGATGTGAAAGGAAATTTCTGCAATACTTTTTGAACATTTGATGTTATTGGGGTCTTCAGATCTCCAGGCTCTGAAGGTGTAACAGGTTTTTAAAGGGGTAAGTGCCTGTTGTACATCATAACAGGGAAAAATGTAGTCATCTATGTTTTTATGACTGGCCTCTATTCTGCTTGGCTTGGTTATGTTTAGTACCTGTGGAGCAGGTAATTTTAATAAATAAAAAAAAGAGAAAGGGAGAAAGTATCAGCATGAGGCTGTGTATGGAGTTATTGAGAACAGGAGTGTAAATGTGTCAAGGAAATCCCCAGTGATCCAAAAGGGAATGCAAGTAGCTTTGCAAGCAGCAGAAGCAAGCTGGAATAATTGTACAGGAGTCTTAGCTTTGCAGAAAGATTTTCATTTTTCAAACTGTAAATCAAACCAAATTAAATCAAACCTACATTTCTATACCACCTTCCATACCAGGCTCCCAAGGCACTTCACAGAGAAGGCAAAGTCACTCAAGTGTTTATGAACATAGCAGCTCGGAAGAGCGTGCCTTGAGCCAAGGTGTAAAGTCTGGGAGTGCAGCAGCACCAGGAGATGGCACAGGCTGAGAGGTCCCTACATCATACAGCCAGGCTCAGCGCTCCCACCGGGAGGGGAAAGCCAGGCAACACCCGATCCAATAGGGCCACAGCGTGCAGACCTGTACGTGAGGTGCAAGGTGCTCGTAAGCCATACCACGTAAGCCATGTTCTCAGGACCTTGTAAAAGACAAACTAGAGCAAGATGACAAGAGAAAAGATGGTTAACTGCTCCACGAGGACCAACACAGTGAGAGAGGAGAGGCATTTTGTGCCTCCTCCATTCCTTATCTCAAGGGTATAGCGCTGGTGCAAGAAAAGGATGCCCTAAAATTGCACCAGGGTACGCAGCATAGTGACTGCAGCCAGCAGCTCCTGGGCAGCAGCCAGGTTTTGGGACACACGCTCTCCACAGGCTGCCCACCCATACAGCCCACTTAGCAGAAGCAGCAAAAGCCTTGGCCCCTCCCTGGCACTGATGTGGGAAAAGCAGCAGGTCGATGTGTCCCCTCAATCATATTCAGATATCGGGCCACCCACTGGATCAGGCTGGATGGAAACATGGGTACAGCACCAGCCAGGCAGTGAAACCTTCAGCTGCCATAAAACAGCTCTCTTTGCACCAAGATCAGGAACAAAGAAAGCTCTTAGGTGCAAAACCACTGAAATCCTTTCACTAGTCACTCTAGGCAGGCTCACCTTTCTAAGGTAAATTTCATCTCTGCTAATCCTATCAGTTAATATTGAAATCAAATACAATACAGTATTTGATATGACAGTCTCCTTCTTATGAAGTCAGATGCAGCATTTTTTATTTGCATATGATTTAATTACATTTTCATTCCAGGTCTTCCATCCTGTGTACTGCAGGCAAGAGCACATGAATTCTGTATGATTGCAATGGTGGGAGAGATGATAAAACTTAGAATAATGCTGCAATGTTAAGAAATAAAGAAGAGAAGTATTGCTGTTTTAGTAATGAGGCTTCAGGATGATGGTAAAGTGAATAAACGGCACAGTCCCATTACTGAAAGATACAGAGCAACATTTCAGCTGCCCGTATGATTTTTAAGATAGCCACAGCCTTTTTCTGTAAGATACTATACCTTGTTTACAGGCTTGATCTAACCCAATACTTAAAAAGTTCAAAAAGAGCAGAACAGCAGATCTCCTCCATTCCAGACAACAGGCAACTACGGCATTGCTGGACTTTCTATGTTTCCAAGAGGTGGGCTATGGGTATGGGGCTATGTCTGCGCTGGGCTCTCCAATGCGTGTGTTTGCTCTGTAACACTGCTCCCAGACTAACAAGGCACATTGGAAATCATAAAGATGTTCTGCATAGTCAGAATGGAAAACAAAATATTTGTAATAAAAGGAAACAGCCGAGCAAACAGTTAGATTCTGTGCATCAGTGACCATTATTTATGGTTGCAGGTTGTGAAAAGCATTAAGACCTCTCAGAGCCAAATGCTTGCTTCTTAGCTGAAGGTACACACACAACATTCAAGTACAAAGTAATGTCCCAAACCACTTGTAAATAGTAGCACATAATGTGGAATAACTTCACTCTTGGTCACATCAATTGTAGCCATCAAGTGGGAGCTTGATAGAACAGCTGCAAGAAAACGGTGATAAGGAAAAGTCCCTAGTGGTTTTGCACACATGGGGAAGGTTTTTTGCATGTGCAGAATTGGGCTACAAAACAGATTCCCAGACCCTGTCACTCATGTCCTCAAATCATGACATGAAGAGTTACTACACAACTACATTTTTCTTTTAAAAAAAAGGTCTGAACTTGTTTTATGACACATGTTATTCATTTGTCTACCACATCAGAAATAGGGAAGGAAATCACTACAATCTTAGATATTCAACTGACACAGTGGAATGGGCAATGGGAAATATTCCTGGTCTTCTAAGTGCAGAAGATTTTTTCTTGTTCCTGGATTTTTTTGCTAGCTGAGTTCATGATTTCACACCATTTACTGCCTTAGTTTACCCATCAGTAGGCTGGGTATAATGACAGCTCTGCTTCTTAATTCAAAGTTCTTGTTTTCACAGTGAGCTGAGACAAACAGAAGGTGCTTTACGAATGTAAAATATTGATCTTTTTTTTCCTCAGTTTGCACAAGGTCTAGAACATTATACAGTACCTAACACGCTCCTTGAACACAGCATAAACTCCCTTCTTTTCTGTAGCAAAAGAACATTCTGAAAGACAGAGATTTGCAGACAAAACCAACACAAACAGGGCTGCCTGCCTACGAAGAATAGGGATGAAAAGCCAATTTTTGGTTATTTTAGCACCAAAATGTTTCAGGCATGACAATCCTTGACTTACTAGTCATTGGTCAGCAACTGTTGGACAGCACGGCACAATTAAGCTTTCTGTCTTTCTAAAATTCAAAGAGAATACAGTGTCTCCTATTCCTTCATGATCTCAAGGAGTATTTGTCTCTATTATTCTAAGAAGTTAAACTCATAATATGAACTCCCAAGCATTTATCCTTGAAAACAACTTTTTATTCATGCCAGAGCTTAAAACGGTTTGAGGTCAGTGTTCCACCTTGCACGGCATTCAGTGTTAATGTTTCACTAGCGCTAGGTTCATTTCCTCCAATGTTGAAATTGTGAATACATGGAAACAGAAAAGCAGGCAACAGTTTGCTCTGGATTAGCCATTTCTATAATGCATATGAAGGCTTTAAAAAGTTCAGGACCAAATTTGGAAAACTGCTGCTTCCTCTGAGGAGAAGGGAAGAACTGATTAAGACATAAATATGGAACGATTCCAATTAATGATGTAGTTAAAAGATGTGAATAGCAGATTGGTAAGTGGTTTTCTTCTTTGGAATAAAACTCACAGTCTTGTATTTTTTCAACATCAGATCAGGTTTTCTTGTCATTTTGAACATTTCACATTTCTTCTTCTGGAACTATAATTTTAGCCTTCTACAGAGACAATACCAAGAAGCTCCTCTTTTCATGCACACAGGCATTTCAACTGAGATATGTTCACCAAGCAGGCATGTGCTGAACATAGGCAAGGCAGCACAATCCTTTAATGCAAACACATACACACACACCCATACATACACAGAGAGAAGTGTTTCAATACAAAAGGTAAAGGAAATATTGATTTTACCAATAAGTTGATAGACTAAACAGTTCATGCTCATTAATACTCGTGGGCTGTTTTTGCACCATAACTGGAGGTAGGATCATAGCAAAGGGTGAAGTAACTAGTCTACTAGTCTACATACTAAAATAAGTGACTTTGCATCAGCACAAGAGGGTTATGCAAGCCCATCAAGGTCCTTCTAGTCACATTCGCATGGTTGAAGCCCATGCTCAAGGAGGTTTCACAGTTCTTGCTACCAAAACCAGCCAGAAAAATACTAGAAATGTTTCAGATACAGGCAGATAAAGTCTCACATATGTGGACAACAAGATCAGCAAGCTACATACTTGTGCTTCATGAATAAACCACTGTAAATAATAAACTGGCCTCCACTATGTAATTATCTCAACCTCTTTTTCCACATAATTTTGCCATATGAAAGCAAATCAGAGCAACTGGATTTTCCCATAGATGCTTCAGTCTTAAAACAAGGAATGATTAGTCCCATCTTTCTCTTTCCCTGCTTCTCACACTCCAGGACAGCTCTGCTTTTTACTCTGATGTCGGCAGAGGGGTGTGAGTAGTTCTTGTAATTCAACCACCAAGCTTTAAGACTGCTTCCCAAGGCTAAGCAGAAGCCAAATCTCAAAGTTGCATGCGTCCGATGGCCTACCGGGATCTAAATACAACTAATTTCTGCTGGGTGAACTGTAATAATGAAGATTGTGAGTGCTCAGTGATAAAATTGGGGACGCCATATTTAAGGCAATGGAAGTTACACCATGTGCAAAATCCTATTCCCCAGACCGAGATGGAAATGCTGTTGTTGAATGTTGCAAGGATAAGACAGAAGAAGAGTATAATTTATGCATTATAATTGAAATCAAGGAAGCATTTCCTGCTAATGCTGTCATGCCTGCTTTGCAAGGCTAACCCTAATGACCAACAATTGTACTTTTTAATACAATTTCCGAAGCAAGTGGTGGCTAGGGAATAGTTCCATTGGAACACACACCGCACATGCCTCCCCTGCATTTCTTCATGTACAATTCATAGATGATTGCTTTGCAAGACTGTGGATGCACGACTCATTCATTCTGTAAGAGTGAAGGGTCCCATAAAAGCATTTACTAATAGACTCCCTGGCAGGAAAATCCACCTCAGAGCAGTTCCAAGCCACTCTAAACTTTTTTCAATCACCTAATGAGCAGTGTTTCCCTTTCACTGTTGGGAATGGACAGGAAGGTTTGGGAAAAAAATAAGAACCAATCCAAATCACTGTCCACAAATGTAACTGGACTTGGGCTTCTTTTTCAGTACAAAGTAAACAGCCTGTGTCCTTCTAGTTTAAATAGGAAGAAGAGAAAAATTAATTATAGCCATAATAAGAAATACTCTGAGAAAACCATATTGTCAAGATTTTCAGACCAAGGTTTACAGGTGCTTTAGCTGAAGGCTGAAGATGTTCAGGCAACATGTTTTCCTTAGGGATAATCACATGAAGTGCTAAAACACATCACTGTTTGCTCAAGGGATAAGAATGGTCAGTATTTACAAGTACTAGGCAGGGTAGCTTTAAGGATTTGCCTTATCAAGCTATAACCTGTACAAACCCTTAAATATCACACAAATGGAGCAAAAATTCATGGAGAACGGCCTGAGACTTCCCACTCACCCTTCTAACACTTTCAGGATACTGAAAACAAGACATTTTACCTACTGGCTGACATTGGCTGCATTCACCAGTGCTCAGACAAGCTCTCCTCTCCAGTATTAGGGTCAATCTAAGGAGGTGCATTTAGGCACAAGGACCATCACTGGCAAGAACCACATCCTCACATTTCCTTCCTTCTTATCATTTCAGCTTAGCCCTTTCTTGTTTCTCCTGCCTAACTACTTACAGCAAAAGTATTAGTAAATGATGTAGCAAATCAGTGATAAAAGCCACTGGTCATTAAAATAAGGAGGCATCCTAGTTTTAAGCTCTAATAAGAGGGCATTAGCACTATAATTACTCCCACATTAGGCCACATTAGTGCCACATCCATATCTGTGCCAGCCAGCTCTTGGAAAACCAAATCTTCTTCATTAGTAGTTTTTCATGATGCTTTTTTCTCTCATGATTCTCCTGACTGCAAGCCTAGCTAGTCAGGCTCTTCCCTCACTCTGAGATTTTACACAGAGAACTGTGTTGGCTCCCAGCAAAGAGAACACACTGAACACAAAAAAAGAAATCCTAAATCTTTCCTAGTTCTTATGTGCCTGAAAAACACACACGAAAGATTCATGGATACATCCATACTAGTGTTGGCATATCATAGAAAGCAGTAAGACAGCTAAGAGAAATTAGCTTTTATGTAGCTGTGCCTGCCAAGACTAAAATCTTTTCCACCTCCAGCCACTAAGGGTCTTCCTAGAATAAAATCCTTTTTGGACCCTAAACTCGACTGCTTTTCATTTCATTTTATTCAGTCTAGTGTAAGATCCTCCTTGCCCCTGAATGTAAAGGTAAAGTATCAATAATTTCATCATAGCAGTAATTTCTACTCTGTGTCAGATAGGAATTGTTGACAGATGATGCTCCATCTGTCACAGTATTTTACAGTAACAAGCCAAAACACAGCAAAAAAAAATTTTGCAAACTGTACTGCTCAGAACCATCACAACAGAGCATCTTGGAGTTTTTTGTAAATAAAAGTTATTATAATGAAAAGCCCCAACTCAAAGCTTGGATCCTGGGACACGTACAGCTCTTTAGCATGTTTACGAAAGGGTTTAAAATCTAATAGTGGCTAGCAAAGCACTGTTTAAAGTAGACTTACATGGGCAGACAACCACATGCCTGCACTGCTCACATTTGGAACCGGGCAGTGCAAGCTAGATCCCATCCAGAAGCCGTGCTGCCACGCTCAGACAGTGTCAAGCCCCAGCTACCACTCTAGTTATATATTCGTATTCCTCTGGATCAATGTTTAAATGGAGCAGTCATGTAACGGTCTGTGTCTACTTATTCATGTGCAGGGCCACATGTGTTCAACGGGGTTAAGCCAAGTATGGGGGTTAGGAATGGCAGATTATATAGAAACAGAGTAAACTTTGGGAGGGCCAGAGATGTGTGATGCCTGCTGGCACCGGCTACTACCCACTGGTGAAGAGATCCTATGGTTCTCACTTTATCCCTTTCTCCTCCTTTTCCCATTAGGGTGGTGATAGCCACAATGGGTTCGGCATCTGGTTCCTCTGCAAAGGTTCACTCTTTAAGATGTCTGCCTCTGCCTAACCTGAAAGTGTGGCCCATCCTTTAATTTCGGTCTCATTCAAGTTTCTAACCTCCATGTGCTTCCCCTTCCTTCCGAGGACATCAGAAGGTTGAAGGCAGGAAAGATGGATGATCCTGCTCTTGAACCGGCACTTGTTTTCCCAGTCAGCTTTCCATCAGTCTCCCTGTTAAAGCTGTTTCCCACTAAACACACTGACGTGGACAGAAACAAAACAAAGCACCTGATGCAGTAGAACATACTGGAACATAATGCACAAATCAATGATTGTTTCAAATTTAAAACTTCATGCAAGTCACACAAACCAGAACGACTCAGCTTTGCACAGTCCTCGATGCAGCTCTCCATAAAAAAAGAAACAGAGCAAGACAGAAAGGAAAAAGAAAAAAAAAACCCTGCATAGAAAAAGAAAAAATTACATCCAACTTGATTTATTTTCTGTATTTGCTGGTATATGCTGGGCTTAATTCTTGTATGGCAGCTGTTTTCCTCCTTTCCACCAAGCCCAGTCCAATGGCACAGCTTCCTCAATGTTTTCTCTGTGTTTGCTGGGTGAGCAAAGCCTTTTCATTTCACACATCATTTACAGCTCGCTGCTGCGATTTCAGAAAGTCAGTGGGCTTTTACCAAGCTAAGAAGTGAGATAAACATTTTGTGTGTCTGCTAATTCTGAAAGTTCTGCAGATTTTCTGACAGTAGGTACCTTGAGCAGTCAGGGAAATTCAGTAGTTTCAATTCGATTTGCACCACATGGCAAATAAGTCTGCCCAGAAGTCAGTAAATAAATCAGGAAGAAAGGGAGGGAAATAAAGAACAGACTCTTCAAAATTGTATCCTCTTCCTATCATGCAAACCTAATTCCTCTCAACTTTCAATGTATTTTACATGCCTCACTAAATTTATTCACTCACTCCTATTTGAACCAATAGATGAAAGGCAAAAATTTCTTTCTCCCTTTACTGTCAGTGCGCCAGACCTAGACATCTTCTCCTGGTGTAAGAAAATGACTGTTCACTCAGGGACAAATATTGGATAATGCATCCAGCTGCCCAGTGTGTCCAAGTCAAGTTTGTATTTTCAAGATCACTGGACACGAAAGACATGAGAAACTGGATGTCTAATCTGTACATAGAGGATTTTATCTGGTACTTACCAAATTCAATGGCAAAACCCCTATTCATTTTAAAGATGCAGAACCAGAGCCCTAAACTAAACAGAAAAAAGTATGAATCTTTCCAGAGAGATTTGTTCATGTGAGAAGATCTAAGATCATTCTTCTATGCAGCCAGAGATATGATCACTTGTAGTCAATGTACAACCTTATATTAAAACAACAACAAAGGCATTAAAAAAAAATGGAGTAAAAATTTTGCTCTCTTTTTTGTTGTGGGTTTGCTGGTTTTTTTTTTTTTCACATTACTAGTAACACCCTCCTATGCACAGTGAGCACTTCAAAATGACTAACTCCTTCTGGATTCTTAGAACATCATCACCATCAAACCTCAAGATCAAAAGTATTAAATGAAAGAATTACGTGTCTTATTTGTTAACAACAAGAGAAGAGAGGGAATGGTGAAGCATTTCAACCTCCAGGCCAGCACCAGGCAAGCAAAGGGCCTGATTCTGCTACTTTCATTTAACTTCATATAATAGCATAATAAGGCATGATCGTAGCTAGCAGAATTGGCCATAAAATGGCTATTCAAATTTAATCAGTATGGGAGAATAAGGACTAAAACAGGGATGAGGGGAAAAAATGGATGGATGCCTTCTATCTGGCATCGCAGTCCGGAGAGACTGGAAAGTGATGATTGTCTCATGTTCCTTATTTCACACAGCAATATGTTGTAAAGAGGATGGAACCAGTCACATATGTTCGGGGCCTGGCTGGGATGCGTCTGTTTTTCACGAGCATGAGAAGAATGTTTCTCCACATTAATAAGGACTTAAGGAAATACATAGCTACATCTTCCAAACCAAACGAGAAAGCCAGAATGAAGAGGATGCAGCCTTCTGAAGCAAAGTTATGCTTAAGGCAAAACCTCAAGAAACTGGAAGTGAGAAGCCCCCCCCACAACTTTAGCCTCGCATCCCCTTTGCCCTGGCAGCGCTCGGAGAAATACCCATATTGCTGAGGGGAAATCTCTTGTATATGCACCCCCAGGAAATTTAAGATCTAATTTAGTAAAATATGAAAAATCTCAGACCTTACACGTATGCCCAAATTTAAACATGTGCTTAAATGTGTTCCTGAAAGAAGCTCTAGTTGTGTAACTGGTTTGTTTCAGCTATCATCAACCCTGAATAGCTAAAAATTGAGCCATCCGCATTTTAGTTATATGACATCAGAGCTAATTTTTAAGTTTGTCTTTTGAAGGATGCTGACTGCTGTATCTAAAACGTCCAAGGTCTTTTTCTTTCAGAGAGAGGAAATGTAGCAGATCAGACACAAATGCACAAGGGGTCCCTGAATATTTTGCAGTAGATTGCTGTGCAAAACCAATTATTTCTTAAATTTAAAAAAAATGCAAAGCAGGATATTTCGAACAGGAAACAACATAAGTGGCACTGTTTTTGAGAGAAATAATCATGTTATTATGGAATACTAATTCAAGCAAGCTTCTTTATATTCCAAAATATTGTTTTATACATGGCATTTTGTATTATTTTTTGTGTGTCTTTTAAAAGGGATGCAATATTTAGGAATTGAACTATTAGACCTCAGCAAAGCTGTTATATCAGGAAGAGAGGGACTCTTTGCAAGTACTTGAGAAAGACAACAAAACAGTGAAGTGAAAAATGCCTCCAGTGCCAAAGATATTTTTAAGATATCATTGAACAACAATGTTAGCAAAATTAACACTTGTAAGAAAGTAGAAAAGGAGCGAGATACAAGGCTCAGGCAAATGCTAATTGGGGAGTTTTTCAAATTCCTGTTCAGAGAGGCAAAACAGTCTCCCGGGTAGAGCTTCCCTGGGATTCGAGAGGCAGGCGCTCTCTCCTCAGCCATCGCTCCCTGAGTCTCCAGGTGACCTTTTGCATTTGAAGACAAGATGTTCCCTGATCTGCAGAACAAGAGCCGTGAACTTTGTGGAGCATTTTGAGATCTGCCATTGCTAAATTCTCTGTCAGGAAAAGCAATTCCAAAATCTGTAATTAGTTGTACACAAGGGTATCGCATAAAGCAGATCAGACATTTCTAACACCAGATTTTCTTTTGATATCTGTTTGAAATTTAAGTGAGCAATAGTAAGATGCCTGAGCCTTGTCTCCGACACAGCCTGGAACCAGAGGGAAGCCCTAGTGCTGAATTGCTGCCTCTAATTCTTCATTTTAGTATATACCAAATGCCCCATATTTCAGTTTTCTGAAGGCCAATATATTTTTAAACATTTATACGAAGCCTTTTCTCTCCAAATACTTTCCCGGGTATTCACAAGTCATACCTCATTACATCTTTGGGAGGCAAATAACTGCAATGCCCATTTAAGGGGGCTGCACCAATTCAAGAAAAGTAGCTTGCCCATGTCCCCCCAAATAGTGGACAAGGCAAAAACGGCTTCCAAATCCCTGAAATTTCCAGCAAAAGCATTTGTGCAGAGATAGATGAAAAAGCTCTGTGTCTTAGGAAAAAGAAAAAAAAGTGATTGTGGGTAAATTTGGGGTTGCAGCTGTTAATAGTAGGTGAAGAAATTAACTACGCAGGCCTTCATTTACACTGTGCAGCTGCAGCTCCATCGGTGGAAGCTGTACATATTCCTTGAGGAGAAACTGATGCAAAACATCACCCCTTTGAAAGTAGAGGAGGTGCTACTGGGCTTCTGGTATCCCAGCTGGGCACTTGTGAAAATGTTACCCATAACAACATTTCTGCTGATGGAATCCCTTTGTGCCTTTTTTTTTTATGTGGGCACTTCAAACTTCAAGCAAAATGTACAGGTTCATTTTCTTTCCTCTTACTGGGTTCTACAGTGGGTAATTTCTGAGAGTTCATAGCAGGGTAGAGAAATGGTAACTTTAAATTGCAGACAAAACACTACATTTTATTTCTTAATGGGAATGTGGCATAAATGGTGAGTCTTAGCTTTAGTGGAAAAGGTATTTTAAAGCTTGCCTGCAAAAGTACTCTGCCCCCCTTCCCTATGCTAGCTTCCTTCTCCCTCGTACCTTTCCAGCTGCACTGAAGTTATGCATACTAGAACAAGGGTACCAGGTATTTCTGGATTGAAAATTAATGTGGTCACTCTCTTACACATTAATTGCCAGAAATGGGATCAGAAAGAAATACTGGAGTAAAGTCTAGATATAAGAGCACTAACAATAAATATTCCTCAGCTCTTTTGGCCCCAGACATAGGATTAAATGTCCCTATAACTCTTAGCCTAATATCTCAGCCAAGCCTATAGCACTGTCATAGGTTTACAGGCTTCTCTTTTTAGTTTCTACTCTTTTTCACCACTCATTAGATTTTGGGACTCTAAAATGGCCTTTGCTACTACCAGCAACATTATCCCATCATCCAGATTAAGGATTCATGCACTTCCTTTACTGTAATGTGACTTTTTATATCCAGTATAACCTTCTGACAATTACGCAGACTTGCTGTAAAGCAGAAGAGATATTTTCCAATGTCTTTGTTCAATTATTAGTGTCATCTGTAATGAACTATACCAATTTAATTGCAGAATTTGTCTCTGTTGTACTATGGACAAAATAAAAGCACAAAACAACATTAATTTAAATAGCAAAACTAATGGTCACGGCGATACAAAAAATATTCCAAAGCTGAGGGTACTTTTTCAATTTGCTCCATCTGATGAGGTGATTTTTTTGAGAAGACCATTAGACTCATAAACCTCATGCACAGAGGGCTTAACACAGGAGCAAGCATGAACGCTCACATTCGTAAAAGAATGGCGCACCTCTGAAATACAGCAGAGCAAGTAACTCCACATCACAAGAAAATATTCAAGGGAGAGTATTAGATGTTCAGCCATGAGTGGATCAATGTTTATATCAAGTGATTTAGCAAAATCAGAAGTGGTATGTATCTGGGAGATGGTACAATTTACATTTAGGGCAGCAGTACGGAGAGGCTAAAACTGCTGTATTCTCTTTGATTGCAGTGCACTCGTCTTTCACCTTGAGGTGAAAAAGGCATTATTATTGTTGCTGCTTTTTTTTTTTTTCCCCTCAAACACAGTTGCCACAATCTGGGACTAAATTTATAGTGACTTTACCCTGATTTTTCAACACTGGGCAATTCAAGTCTCCCACACCTCCAACAGTAGCTGTAAAGGAGCAAATTTTTACTTCTTCATAACAAAATGCTTGGGCACACAATGCCAGTGGTAAACCCCATATTGTCCCACGTTGCTGATGTGCTTGGTAGATAGTCCGGAAAATATTCTAATTTCACACACACACACACACACACACACACACACACACACACACACACTCACTCTCCTGTCCTCTCCAAATAACAAACCATTAAGATTAAAGAACATACTAAAATGAGCACAGGAAAAGGCCTTTGAAAACACTGCTTTAACTCTTCAGTGCACCTTTTGTTTGTAAAATGGCCATAATCCTTGCACCATATTATCCAATTTTACCTAACACCTCTCTCTACAATGTCCTGTAAGACCCCAGGCTGACAGGGCCTATAGAACTATATTGCTACCCTTTTTTCCTATTAATGGAGATCCACTTCTTCTGTTTGTTTCCCATCAGGAACCCTGCTGTAAAATGTCACGTATGTCACTTCTATAGTATGCTGCTGAGCAGCTTTCTTCCACTGGGTCAGTCTCACTTTGGAAGGAACAACTTGCTGGAAACTGCTAAGACCCTCCTTATAAACACCCAGAAATTAAGGCTCCGCAGGGGAGCACATCACTGCCTTACAGCAATAAAACAAGAAGCAGAGCTATGGCTGCCCGTGAACCAATCATCTTTTATCTCAGTTCAGTCAGCTTTCCTACATTTCCTATTCTTTAATTTCCATCCAGTAAAAGGGCTCCCATGGCTGAGGTACAAGGTCCTTGACACTCGTGTCCTGTTAGCACTGTATCGCAAACCTTCAGAAGCACCACTGAGCGTCTTGTTCTCCCATCACCACCAAAGCTGTAATGGTGTCACTCTTACATGCATCACCAGCTAAGGTTAAGTGTTATATCTGTTTAATATCTCATGTACTTTCTATCCAGGACTCTTCTCTGGTGTCAGGGGATGAACTAACTACTCACTTGTGTCTCCAATGTGTGTAAATTAGCATTTACATGATATAATTCCCCATCTGCACACACATTAAAGAGATACATATTTCAAACCCCTCTTACAGGACATTTATTGATTCACACCACACAAAGTCATCACCTCCCAGGGCAAGGGGATTTGTTTTACCCATAACTCCATGGTGCACAGGGAGAGGTCAAGCTGCCATGAGCTATGATCCTGCCCGAAACCTCCACAGATCTGGAGGAATGGTGCTGGTTGCTTCTTCCAAGCCCTGCACCCACAGCCTGCTTCCAGGGAGGAATGCAGTCAAGGTCACAGCAACACAGCCCTTTCAGGGCAATCATTGCCATTGCCTTGAGGGAAATATCTCTCTGCTCCTCTATCTAAGAGGTCTACCCGTTTCTGTAAGACAAGATGTTTCCTGAACTTTGCTTTTCCAACATAGCAACACAAGTTTCTGTATAGGTCAGTCATCATATGTCCCCCTCTGAGTAGAGAGGTTTAATAGCCTTGTCCTGACATCTTTAATAAGCAGCCTGACCGGTTATGCAGCTTCCAGTCATTTCATTGCTACGAGCTGGGTAAAAGCTATTGGAAGGTGGTGGGCGTAACACTTCATCCTTTCATTCAGAATAAATTCAGAGAAGCCATTAAGGTTCTTTATGAAGCCAGATGTTTGAAACAATAATGATCTCCACCCCAAACATAACTACATGCCATCTCTCAAAACAGACACATGTGGACAGAGAGGTTTCACAGACAATTATGTTGTGAGGGATTGTGCATGACAGAAACAGCAAGACCAGAAAAGCTGAGGAGGAAGACAAAAAAGACCCCATCATTATTCTGACAAAACAGGAAAGAATAAGCATCTAGATGAACAGGGGCTGAGGCAGAGAGACCTGACCCTGTGTGTAAAGAGATTATCTCCTGTCTGATCCCTCGCGGGTTCAAGGGAGCAGTTCCTCATGCATTCTTTGTCATAATACAAGATTTCATCAAGACCACCTGATTGCCTCATCCATCTCTTCTCCTAACAAAAGAGTGGCAGTATCCTGAACTTTGGCTAACTTCTCAGGTCAGATGTGCGTAACATCTAACCTAAAGGACTTCTAGTATCTGTGCTCACACACACCATCTAATGAGTGAATTAAACTCAGACAGTATTTTGGGAGTTGGGGTCTTTTTAACCACTACACAAGCTGTGCAAACTTCCGCTGTCTCCCCAGCCCTGCACACATAGTTCAGAGGAAAAACCACCTGGCCCTGGAGGACACTGGAGTCCAACATGGAAACTTGTTATGTGTTTGGTCATCCCAGTTAATTTTACAGTAACATTTCGCATTTGCTTCCACAAAAACACCCAATGGCTGCTCGGGTGTAATGACCATATTATCTAGCCAGAAATAAGCAAAGGGTTACCATTTATTTACCAGATATTCATAATGGTCACATACAAGATTTTAAATGGAAAACAAGGAGGGAAGAGGAGGAAGGGGAACTGCCATTCTGCAAACATAAAGTGTATACTCTTCATAAATTAGTTGCTCTTATTTGCAGTATTTTTTTTAGCTGTTGGATGGATCCATTGCAATTCAAAGCCATCGTATAAGGTTTTATTCTTCCTCTTGAAGCTTGGAAGAGTGCAGTCTTAAGAAAGCAGTGCTTTGGACCACTTGTACTGATAACAAAAGGGAGAGCATGTCCCAGCTTTTGAGTGGACCATGTACAACAACTGATGACAACCCTTCCTTCTATCTCACTGTACTAGAGCAGCCAGCTTGCAAAACACCTCTTCTTTGACTGTCCCAAAGCATCATGTCTTTCCCAGCCCCTCTCCTACACCAGTGCCTCCTCCCCATATTAGCCATCATGCTCTGCCTCTCTGCATCTCCTCCACTTTCTCCAAACAGCTCTTAGGAAGAGATAGAAGACTGATCGTGAGAGCAATTGTCCTCGATCTCAGGCTCCACCCAGGAATAAACCCTCAATCCCTTGCCATGTTCCTCAGCCCTTAACTAAAGCTTCCCCTTCCCAAATACCGTTTCCTCCTGCACCCTGCAGTTGTGCGTGTGCATCTCCTCACGCCGCTCACTGGCTCCCTTCCCCGGCTTCCCCAGCTGCAGCAGGTTAAAAAGGAAGTATAAGATTTTTGTCTGCAATTGATTTTAATTCTTTCTCTCATGCTGCCCCTGCAGGCACTGGTTTGCTGGCCCAGCTCTGGCACTGAGCTCAGTCAGTTCTCCCTCACGCACAACCCGCCCTCACCAAGCTGTGACTGATCAGAGAGGGACAAATGCACACGTACATTCGTATTCATTTCTTTGCATGCTCTGGAGTTTTCTTACATTATGATGCCTATCAGTAGAAAACATCTGCTTCGTTTGTTTTTTAAGGTAATCGTTTCCTCCACAGCCCTGGAAATGCAAACACCGCGGCGCTTGGCCTGCTGCGGGAGAGCCAGAGAGGGGCTCCAAGCTGAAAGTGAGGTGGATGAGAGCAGCTGAAGTGTGCATGCAAAATGAAAATACAGAAAGCTTAAGAAAACAAAAACCAATGTAAGTGGGGAGGCTGATGGATTTTTGAATACTTCTTTTGCTATAAGGCCCTAATGTGTAGATTTAAGTTGCTGAATGGGAGAAAGAAATGTGAAATTTTCTTTCCTGCTTCAACTGTCCAGAAAAGACAAGATGATATACGATGAATTTGGATCGGCCAAGCATCTCAGCTTTCTTCTCTCTCGATGCATAACACTCACAAAGTCCTCTCATGTATCGAGACACCCAGCTCACCCACCACAGTGCTAGACCAAACCTAGTAAAACATCTAGTATGGCTTTTGGCTTGCAAGATCAGCCCCAGTCACTCTGTGTTTACCATCAAAGCCTCTCATTTCATGACCACTGCCCCATGCCAAATGTTATGACTTGAAGATCCTTTCAACCTCTGGTAGCTGCATGCAAGGCTCAGCATCAGGAGACAGGCTACAAGTTATGTGCCATATCTCAAAGGAGTGAGATATATGGAACACAACAAAAAAGTCAGTGGTATGTATCCTAACTGATAGATGAGATTTTATAGTGATATTTGAAATATTACCTAATAGTAATACAGTGATATTTATAGTGATATTTGAAATGAAAACAGCTAGGTGTTCTCCACATAAGGTTTTCAGCAACAGTGAAATTCTACTAAGACCAGAAAAGTGTAAGCCATAGGGTAAACACACCTGCCATTTTGCAATAAAAAACAGTCTGATTACACACGCATTACCCATGACAGAAGGAAATGGAGGCTAATACAAGGCAAGAACTGCATTAATGAACTTCTGCTCTGTCCAAGAGTGAAAGTACAGAGCCCTGGAGGACTTGTCAGTTGGGCACTAACCTGCAAGAGAGCAAGAACCAGGAAAGGAGCTCAGGAAACAGGCCCTACAGTCCTCTGTGATGCCAGGACTATGAGGAATGAACAGAAGGACAAAGCCTGCACAACAAAACCACGTGAAAGCAGCTAAAGGATGCCATTAAAAAGCTGTGCCCAGATGCATGGATGTCCAGAACCTCCTATATATTCTGAAACCTTATGCATAGAGCAAAAGAAAGTCAAGTGCTTGGTGATCCAGAAGAGAGGGGGCCAGAAAAGTGAGGAGAATAGCATAGAACTTCCTTCTCACAAGCTGGACCAGTGGAGTGTTGCTGAACCTGCTTTGTGAAAAATGTAATCTCTGTAACCGGATGGGCTAATGCTCTGACAAAAGCCTGTATTCTGTAGGAACTCATGATGCTACCAGAAAATGCTGGTTTGACAATCCACCATGTTCCAGGCCAGTCCAAGACTTGGTCTTTTGGAAGTAAATCAAGGACAGGGTTTTAGTACAGCTCTTATATTGACATCACATCTAGCTTTACAAGTTGCTCCGTGTTCTTATTTATTGTTGAAATAAGGACAGATCATAGGAGTTCGTGGTGCTCAGCCTGTGGCACAATGGCCTGTACACGTTCTTTCAGTGCAAACAGTGATGTTTGGACAAGTAAATAATTATGCATCTTCATCTACTGATCTTGCCTTAGAAAGGGGATCTCACGGAGGGATCCTGCCGCACGCTCACAGATCGTCACTATTAATGCAAGGTACCTTATTCAGCAAATTCGTCCAAAGACTCTCAAGAACCTTAAGAGCTTTAAAAAAGGAATCAGACTTTAAGCCTTGTTATGTAGCAACTGTAGACATCTTACTTTACTCCTTAGATCTTACTGTTTGAGAGAGAAAAAATAAGAGATGCTTTGGGGGAGGAACAGAAGAAATAACAATTTGCAAATCTTTCTGCTGAAATGTATTTAAATCACAAACGCTGGCATTTTACTGAAGTTACACTTTTCCAGTAAAGGGAAAGTAGAAGAAAGGAGGGATGACCCTTCCTGTCTTGGATGATAAATATTAAATCTACTTGAACTCTAGTAATTTACATAAGTTGAAGCAACAAACAGAAAAGGGTTGGCTGAACCTAAAATAACTGGAACATTTCTCAGAGCTCTGGGAGCCCTTTCTCATTTCAGTGTGGCTCAGTGTCCTTGGCTATATTTTCTAGCTTTCAGAAGATGAAATACTAAAGCTATTCAGTATTTTGCTACAGTTGCAGAAGAACATGGGAAGGAGGCAAGTGAAATTACAGGAGCAGAGATATGTTCTGTTATTATGCTTAAGTTCTACTGTCATTCACTCTGATTCCAAAAAGCAGCATTTGTAGCTAAAAGGAAAACTCACTCCAGCACTTAAAACCAATCAGAAATAAACAGAAAAACATTTGGGGGGAAATACACAGTCTTTATCAGAGAAGCAATTGCCAGCCTTAACTGAGAACAGGGAAGACTGATAGGTGACCCCTCAAATAAATGGCCATAAACCTTTCATCTTCGGGGAACAGTAATGACTGCCTGAATATGAATTAACTCTATCGCATGAAACTGAATTTCATGTTTACCACTGCCTGAGAATGAAGAGAACACGTCCTTTAGTGTGTTTATCTGTGGAGAAACTTCTCTAGCTATGAAGAACCACAGCAGGACGATAATTATTAAAGCAAAGGACCCAATGAGATGTGGAGCAGTTGTAATTCCCACAGCAGTAATTTACCACAGGGCACTTAAAAGGGTCAGCACGTCCCTCAGAAATGGTCTCTGAATTAGGACACATAACATCCTGACATCTTTTGCTGAGTGGTTCCCAGGCAATTGGAGCATGGGGATATATGTGTGCTAAGGAGGTAGCGGGTATGGCAGTATCAGCTTGGTATTCCTCAACTGTGGACTGGAAGGACTGGAATAGCACTTGGTGGCTGGCAGGGTGAAGGAGTAAGTGGTTACCCTGTCCCTGTGAGAACTCTTCAATATCATTCTACATTCACAGCGTGCCATTCAGCTCTTGCCTGCTACAAACACCAATCTTATTTATGACACATCATACAGCCCCTGCAGTAAGTGAGACACGCTGGCCCTCAGTGTTTCATGAAAAACTGGCTTGTGCTGCATTAGCATGCAAAATGAATGAGGCGGGAGCCCAGCTTCAACACCTCCCCAAAATAATATGCGACAATCTAATTAAACTTTATTGTAACTATACAAGCGAGGAAACAGAATTAAGGCTGGGTAGGCAAGCTCAATTTTGTCATTTCCTCAGCCTTTGAGTGTTTGCAATTTGATAGTCTTGTCATGTAGGGTTCTTAATAGAATTTTGTGCATTTTTAGAAAATAAATTAAATTATGAACTTCTACATGGTTCAGCTTCTGCTAGGCTAGCACACTAGACCAAGGCTAAAACTTGTGCAACCAGTCAGGCAAACTGACTGCTTCCCTCCGCGCCAGCTTTTCTATTGTTAGCTGCCTAGTGGAGAAGCTCAGCTTTCTTCCTCAGTGCCTTATCAGTCAAGAAGTAGAGGTTTCCTCAGGTAGAAACGAAAGCGTGGTACCAGCGCAGTTTGGTACCTAGAGAGCAATGTCTGCATACACAGAAAACACCATGTGACCACCTGCCACTAACACTCAATTGCACCAGAAGAGCCAAGAGGTACCTCAAAACCAAACAGCAATCCATCCCCACATCCGTGAGAACTGCTAAAATTACACAGTTGGAAGCATCATTTTTTAAGAAATCTTTGTTCTTGTACCTATCTCAGCTTACACTTTCAACTGAAAAATTGCTTCTGGGCTTGATATCAAATGCCTAAAATTGCAGCCAGAAACATAAGCAACTCAAAATAACCCCCTTAGAATGGAAACTCTTGTACATCCTTCATACTGCTATGCCCGGAGTACTCTGCCAATAAGATGCCTAAAAAGACATCAGGGTGGGAGTAAAGGGAAGGGGAATTAGACCGAAAATGAATGAAAGGGAATCCCACGGGGAGCCTGCAGAAAAGCTCCAGACATTCTGGCGGTTCTGAGAGTTTGTTCCAGGTGGCAAAATAGATATTCACTCGAGGGGGACTTTTGATGAAAAAAGACTGGGGACTTGAGGGCACGGGCCTTAGAAGACCTGCAGTAACTCTCTGAATCTCTGCTGTATTGTCTGCTCCGGCATATGATTAGCTTCCTGTGCTGTAGTGCATTGTAAAGCACTTTATAAAGCAATGAATTACACAGCTGAAGTGGAGTAACCACATGCAAGCAAATACGACAACCATTATGCTCTCAGCAACATCCCCCACACAGCCACGAACATTTGCATTAGTGCCAATTAATCTGAGGTGGTACAAACTCAGCGAGGCATAGGATTTGTTCTTTGGTGTGAAGGAGGAAGGGAGGGGAGAAAAATATCCTTTTGTCTTCAGAGAGGAAACATCTGTAGGAGTTTTCAAGGGCTTCAGTGACTTTGTTTAGCGTGGCGCGGGGGAGCGTGCTATTGAGTGCTTTGATCTCACCAGCAGGTGACACTGCAGCAAGTGGGAGCAGCTATAAAAAGTTTGAAGCATTCTAGGGACAAGTCGCACAACCAGCACACAAATGTGTTTTACGTGTGTGACTCACAGTTGCCAAGAAGCGGGAACATGCAGCATGGGCTAGTCTTTCGGTTTCAGCTTCTCATTGGGTACTAATGTCTTCCTTTTCCCCTCGCTGCCCCCTACCACTGCTTTCAAACAGCGGGCTGAAGCACAGGGTCAGGAGGGGCGCCGAGTCTTTTAACCCTGCTACACATAAAAACGCATATGACTAAAGCAATGCCAGGGAAAACTGTTTAAACAGCCCTACCTCTCGCTGAAGTCAGCAGGAAAGCCATATCCTTTAACGTCAGCACCTGATACCAAGAGGAGTCTACCAAGCACTAAATGGGGGGTTGTGCTTTTCCAGCTCCACATTTCAACCAGCCATTCTGCGTGGGAAAATGGTGATGGTGTCTGTGAAACACAGGTTGTCCTGTGAAGTATTTTTTAAATCCTATAGTTAATACAAAAGAAAGCAGATTAAATACTTGAGAATTAATAACAGACTTACCTCTCTTACATCTCTGTTGTGGCTGGAACTACCAGGAAGACTGACTCTACATAACCCTGGGCTCTGGGACCTCTGTCACTAGGGGCTCAGGAAGATCAACCTACTTCTACATGAAGCTCCAATAACACTTAAGAAAACCTTCCTGCAGATGGACATCCTATGCAAAAAAAATTTGCAAGTGCTAACTTACCAAGCAAGGCTTGCTCTGCAGATCCAGGTGAGGTCCATGGCTACTGTATACTGCTAAAGGCAGTATGAAGGGGCTCTTATTTTTCAGTCAGTAGTTTCTCAGGTGCAAAGGGGATATAGGCAGAGCTGCCAAGTTTTGTTCAGCTCCCTGTGTGATATATTGATTTTGTAAATGGGATAATGAACTGATTTACCACTTTTGCATGAAGCTTTCAGTTTTATTTCCCAGTCAAGACACCCTGCTCCAGACAGAAAGATTTGTTCCCAAATACCTATTGCTGCACATAGGGGAAGCAAAGAGCCCTCCTGTGAGAGTCTAAACACTATTTGCAAGAGATGATGGGTGGCTGCAGGGCACTGGCAGGCATAGGTGGGTACCCATGTAAGGTTTAATGCCAAAAGCGTTTGTAACAGCTTGCACTATCAGTTCTGCCAATGCATGGCTGCTCTTCTCCAGGCATGTTTGGTACAGAAAGAGTGGGTACCTGGTGCTGTCACCTGGCACGGTGTGGCCAAAGTGAATACCCGTTGTCTTCTTGAAGCTCATGTGAATGTGTTAAAAAACAGCTGGAACATGTCAGCCCACGACAAAGCTGCCAAAACCAGGGTGCTGGGCAAGAAGCATGAAGTCCCAAATGGCTCCATGAAGGGTTGACAGAAAAGCAAGAATTCAAGGTTCAAAAAGTGTTTCTGAAGGTTTCTACTTAAGCCAGTAAACTGAGGGATATGAATAGCTCTTCCATAACATTTTACACACATCTTTGTAAATGTTTGGTTTGTTTGGGTTTTTTTACTATTATCTGAACTAGAATGCTGTAGAGCATCAAAAGGATCCTCTCTTTGGAACGTCAGAAGCAGTTTTAAATCTAATCACTTAGAATACATTTGCAGCACTACTCCCACGTCTGTGTCAACTGCAAGTACCCATGGTTTTACAATCATGCTTCTGCATCCATGCAGTGTCACGCAGACAGGGCAATATTACAAGGATGAAGAAACTCAAAGCTGACTTGGCAATGAAAGCAAACACCTAGCATAAATCAGCCAAGAACCCACAGTATTTCATCAGTTGCTTCAACTGGGAGCCCTTGAAGACCTTACATAGGTAAAAAGCCATATGTTGCCTAAAGTGTGACTCTTCTATTGAAGGTGTCCCCTATTGACTAGGAGTTACAGTGATAGACTTCAAACTGTTTAACTCCCACAGTGCAGATGTACCTTGCTATTTCTTATACGTACACTGAAGTAGACAGTTCAGGTTATATATGCTCGATACGTTACTTCATGTACATTAAGCTATCAGCATTACAAAACTGCAGTGGAGATTGCCTACCTTTCAAGTCCCAGAAAGAAAAAGGAAGGGGCAAACAGCAAAATGGACAAACAGTTTTTCTCTTCATCATTCCCATTTACTATGTGAAAGGCTCACTGGCAAAAATTGCTTCTAAATTGTGGTTTTTTGAAACAACATTCTCTAGTCACATAAGCAACACTGTATTTTTCCAAGTGTAGTTATTTAGTTTCTTCACATTTGAATTTTCATGCCACTTCTCTTCCTCTCTGTAGTTTTTGCTTTTTTAAACAGTGTGAACACGTTCTGTAATTATTGCTGACAGCCCAATGTTTAATGGTGTCAAGTGTCTTTTATGGCACAGTCAGACATTCATTTGGGAGACAGCTGTCTTTACTTAAAAAGTTGCTGCCCCTAAATTATGTATTGCTGCCCCCATGGCTCAGACACGGCAACTGTCCGTACCTGCAAACGCTTGAATCTTTCCCTCCATGCTGCAACAGCTTGGAAGAGCCCATGGACTCAGTTACCGCATCTCAGTGGAGAGGAGCAGGAACAAATAGCTGATCAAGCAGTAACTTGTTAAACCACCACAGCTGTTTCTCAAGCAAACATCCGACCGTGCCCTTGGAGGCAACGCGATGCATGCGGCGCTGGAAGGGAAGGGCTTCCCAAAGCCGGGAGATGCTGTGGGAACCACCCCACATTCCTCCCCAGCTCCAGCTGAAAGGCAACCACTGCACTGTGACTGTGGCTGCTCTGCACACTTGCCCACTCTGTCTCTGAGCCTCCTCCTGGCCTTCAGTCTTTTTTTTCTGCAAGCACCAGAAGTACCATCACATACTTAAAGCACGGCTGAACTTTTCTAGCCACTTTTATCTGCCGTTTCACAGGATTGTAGTCAATATGGCACACTTCCCAGCTGTTTTCATAGAAGACTGGCCCGGGCAAGCACAGCTTTAGATAGCCTGGGTGTGACTGATTACCTGGTACACAAGTTAGGTGGTGATTTGATTGGCGCTGGTCCCAAGTGATGTGAAGTAACACAAAACTCATCTATCACCATGCAGTACTTACCAGGTGAACCTTCATGAAGAAAACTTGCCTGACCTGATAATACAGCCTTACCCCCAATAATTATGAGATTTAACTGAAGTGCCGATTACCCACCAGGGAAGGGGAGGGGGGGAGGGCAATTGCAGCCATCTGTGTTTGCTTGCCTGAATGTTCCCATAAAAATGTTCTCAGCATACATTGTGCTTGTAAGCGGCAGTCTTTAAAGGGCATCGGGAAACTATTCTGTGGGGCAGCGCTGTGCCACTCGGTGTGTTGTCAAACTATGCTGCTGACACTGCCAAATTGTTGTATCTTGAGACACTTCAACTATAGCAAAAGAGGAGATGTAGAGTGTGCGAGAAACTCAGTCCCTTCCTTTGCTGAATCGAAAAACGTAATGCCTTGCTGCAGTCTTTTATATTACAACAAAAGCAACTAATACATTTTTGCGTTATCTGTTCCCTTGCTCTGCACTTCAGCGAAGTTAGGTTAGAGCAATTAGTGACTTTCCTGCACTGTCTGAAAGAGTAGGCACTTTCTAGTCCTCTTTCAGCTTACTTACCAGAATTATTTTTTTTAATTAATTCTTCCATTGTATCAGCACAGTAGAAGACAGGCCTAATACTTGCACCATTTGTAAGTCAGCATATGATTTTATACAACTTATACGATGCCCTAAGAAATGAAATCATACCTGCTGATGTATCCTATGCAAATGCTTTGCAGGATTTTCCTGTATAAGGCCAAAAAGGACCACTGTGATAATTTTATCCAGTCTCACCTCCCATACAGGTGTGGCTTGAGTAGAGCAAGTCTTGATCTAAACAGCTTTAACAACAGAGAATCCACCACAGCCGCTGCCCTCCCTTAATGTTGCAAAGGCATTTCTTCTACCCCACCTGCAAGAGCCGAGAGAGTTCAGGAGGTATGTTTTCTACCCTGGAAATGCTTTGTGCAAGATCATCCTTCTTGTGTGAGATACAACAGAGGGACACACCATTGCAACAGACTGCTCCCTTCCCTCCACCTCCCACCACACTTGCCTCCAACCTTGATTTGGGAAGTGTTAAATCCAAAAGTATTATAATGGGTTTCTTTAACTCAACACTGATAATAGTTTCACAGTGGAGACAATATTCAGCTTCTAAGAAATTGCTCCTAAAATACAGAGATGTAAAATTATGCTAGTCTCTTCTCATATGGCTTTGAATCATCCCAGAGGGTTGTGTGGCAGAAATGGCATTTTGCTTTTAAATCTGCAGGATTTTTCCATTAAGTTCTATATAAGTTTTTTATCAGTTTGCTGTAGCCAGAACCAAACTGCACAGCTTTCTTCCCTTCCAAAGCAGGAAATGAATACCTTCATTTAATAAAATTGCCAAAGGAGATGCTAGGAAGTCCTCTTAAATGTGATAAAGTGCCCTAATAACATATACATTTATAACTGATGTTCTATTGTGCAAATTAACATTTGGAAACAAGATCACTTTAGAAATAAAATCCAGCAGTAGAACTCTGCAATGAATCATCTTGAAAACCCCAGCACTGTGAAGTGCTCAGGGCAGAGACCCCATGCTTCTGCCGTTAGCAATTCTGTACGTAGCATGTGGTGTATATTAGTACTGCTCTCAGCTGTGTCTGGGCATTTAGGAGTATTATCACAATAAAAATCACCAGCACCATCACAAACCTTTCTAAAAGCCATGGGTTTCACAAAGGAAAAGCTAAAAAGCTCCATGGGTATTCAGTTTATTCAGCAGAACAGCTGATAACTGATCCCACAGTCCTTATTCAGGAAAGAATTTAATTCCCAAGGGAAATTCGAGTGAGCTCCATTAGCTCAAATGCTCTTCACCAAACAACCAGTAGCCCCAGAAGACTGGCGACAGATAGAAATGTTCCTTCCTACACCTAGTTGCCAAACGGAGCTGGCTGAAAATTTTCAAATGCAATTTCTATGAGGGCTTAAAATCAAAGGTATTTTTGTCTGAGTAGGGCAGCAAAATCAGATCTCTAACAAGGCAAAGTGCCATAGCAACTTTAAAAGTAGTATTATTATCTTTGTCTAAAAATCTCAGTATTGTTGAAGCCATTCTGTTTCCGCTGTATGGGACTGCATTTCCAGAGATGGTGTTTTGCTGGTCTTGGTGCCTGGTCCAGAAACTAAATACCACGTGCAAAGCAAGTAAATGATAGATGTTTCTTCCTGTGTTGCCCACAATGTATTTCTGCAGGATATGGAAAGATGACAGCAACAGTGTTGCGTGGCATTTAGGTTCATTAGTATGGTGAGCAAGCAGGCAAGAGGCGGCTAGAGCTCCAACATGCAGATGTTGTGGTTAAAGCAGCACGCTTCCCCCTTTGCTGCTGTTCGCATTCCTGCAATTCCCAGTCATGCAAGCATGCTGCTAATTTCACCAGCACTGACCAAACAGGAGAAGAGCAACCTTCCCCAAAAAGTTGCAGGATTTAACAAGCAAGCTGTTCATCAGCAACTAAATGAACTATTTCTTTTTTTTTTTTCCTAGTGCATCATCTTCAACGTGCAAATTACTAGCAAATAGTCATGTAGGCCAGTCAGAGATGAGAAAAATTCCCCAGACCTTACAAGGGTGTCAAGTGCAGTTCACAGAGAGCAAAATTAATGCCACTAGAGACAGGCAAAGTTCACCTATGAGCAATTCTCTGATGGGTGATTGCTTCTTCCATTTTCCTTTACAAGCTTTAAGGTGCATAGTTAAATTAAGATCACAGAGTAACAGAGATGTTTTTATAAGTGTGGACAAAGAAGGCAAATTTAAATCTTTTCTGAGGTGTGTATAATTACAAGTGCATTTCAGATGTTGTTAATATGCTTAGGTGCTTAGGGAAAGCAATCTTATAGGAAAGATAACCTTTTAATAGATTACTTTATTACAGCAGCACTCAGCTTCCCCACTATATTCAGGGTTGAGTTAGCCTCCCATGTTTTCTACAGGTTTATAACTGAGCTGTAAAAAAACCAGCTGAATTGAATATTCATGCCAGCTCATAAAATTTCTATACTAATTGGCAAAAACACAAAACTGGTTAATCTTTTACAGATACAAATACCGGCTTGCTAAGAAATTAAAAAAGCTTTTTTACTTTTCTTTTTTTCTTTCTTTTTGGCAGTGATCTAACTTCATAATCATTTCCCTGTAAGAAATATATTTGGCAAATGATTAGCATATATTGATTAGTTATTTCACAGGAGAGCTGTTATCGAAGAGATTTTTTTTAAAAAAACTTAATCAAAGCTTGCATTAGACAACAGATTGCACAAGCTCCAAAGGAGCCATTAATAAAAGATTTTTTAAAACATTAAATTAATTTAGTGCTTATGAAAGCAAGAGATCAGTGGAGTTGGCCAGGGCCAGTGATGCACAGACTTCCTGTAAGGCTTTGCCAATACATTACAGTCCTGGACTAAGACTTTCTTACTGTTTCAGTCATGAATCCTCTCTGAGCAGGCACTGCTGTTCACCACAAACTGCATGGCATGCTCATGACATAGGAGAAAAAGTTTCCAGAATTACATACCTAGTCTGCGAACCAACTCTGCTTACCTTAACTGTGCAGTAGTCCTTCATGATGCCAGCTGACCGACCCACATGACCACAATTTGGCTCTTAACTTTTAGCTATGACTTCAGCTATAGCTTGAAGCCAGCTTCTCAGGACAGTTTGGCAAGCATGCATGCAGTAAATCATGTGGATTTTCAGTGGCGCAGCTACAATACTTGATAATTCTGTTCTGTAGAAACATCCGGCTCTGTTTAAAGCAAATCTGTCTAAAACCAGTCGGGCTTCTGGCACAGGTAAAGTAAGCAGGACTTCCTTCTCAAGTTCTCTACTTCCTGATGACATGGCTTGTCTTCTCTACTGTGTGAGGGAAACAAAATTCTTGGGATTTTTATTGGAACTCTTTAAGGTTTTTGCTTTCTCTTTTCTATTTGCATTGTACATCAAGTATTTAAAAAAACAAGTCCCTGCTGACTATCTCATTTTCTGCATCTGAGTTTTGAAGAGTTTAGTGAAGACCACCAAAATACTACCACTTAAACACTGGCTCCTGAACATACACATGCTTCCCCTGAGATAGTATCTTAAGTTTCCATGAAAACAGCAGCATTACTTGCCTACGCTCAAGTAAATAAAGGATGGTCATCTGCTTAATGGCAGTAGTGCCGGGTGGGATAGGTCTTGATTCCTCTGTTGCACGTGTATGTTTTGCGTGTTCTGCATGGTCTGCCTCTTTTTTTCCCCTAATTCTAAGGTAAGGCTGAGAGTAGTGTTTCTCTACCTTCCAGAGCCATTGCTATGACTGATGCTGTAAAACACTACAGTGTAATGTTCAGATACCAGGTAAGCATATAAGAACTTTACACAGACCTTTTTTCCCAGACCTTTTCAGCCAAGAAAGAAAAAGGCACGCACAGCCCTTTGGAGCTTTTCTTTTTGGCTCCTTGCAAGCGTCCAAAAGAATCACTGCTGAGTAACTTATTGAATTCTTTACCTCAAGAAAAATATGCTCACGTGTCAATACACAGACCTACCATACAGGCAGGCACACTAAGGCTTTTAACATGTATCATTATTGGTACTGTAAAGTTTTTATCTGAGTAGCGTAACATGTTACAAGGTACTCCAAAGGATCCACTACGTTCCGCCAGTACAAATTCCCTTTTTACACAAAGGTTTGGCATGATAAATGATCTGTTATGGTCTATTGATTAAATATTACCTATTACAGTATTGCTTAAATACATATTTACAAGATAAACTGGAACAGCTCACAGTCATTATAGTCTTTGTGATAATTAATAGGAATGTTATGTAAATACATATTTAAGTGATTTATATAATAGGGCTCCAAATAAGCTGTTATAATCTATCATGCTGTAATGAATTAGCTCCTTTACTGTAGGTAGGTATCTGACCTCTACTGGAGTATGAAAGACCTGCTTATACGTCTCACTGCTCTTGCCTAGCTTCAATAGAAAGCCTGAAAAAGCTGCCACTGGAGAACAAAAAGAGCAAAAAAAGTGCATTAGATATGGTGGTAGTAGGAAAACAGGTCCTAAAAAGCTCCGTAGTCAGCTTAGCTAGGGGATTAATGAACACTACTTTGACTGCCTCACCTGCACCAGCATCGGGCCCAGGAAGGCTGCAGGAAAGATTAAGCCTGCAGACGAAGAGCATGCTGCATATGGAGAGGCTGTATCTCCCTTAGATGCCTTTCCTCCCCTACCCCAGAGCACAGCAATCACATGGGAGCAGAGACACAAGAATAAACCTAAATCTTCTGAGGAGTGTGAGGACCATCAAACTGGACTCAATGTCAGAAATGACTCGGACATATAAACCCAAGAAAGGCAAGTTGCTAGTAGTCCATGGCCATAGCTACATTGTGGTCCTGATGCTCACAATGCTGAAGCGTGGGGTAGTCTGCACCATTCTCCTTTTGCTAGTACCTAAACCAGATGCAGGTATCTCACACAGTACTTCTCAGGAAGGGTAGGGGAGAAACCATCTTCGGACAGGGACTAAATATAGGGATTTTCAGTTCCATCCCCCCCCAAAAAAAAAAAGAAAATTGAGGAAATCATTAGATATCGCAGAATAGATGCTGGCGTTCATTTTTAACTATAGGACTTGTTCCCCCAACACATACTCCAGACAAAGCAGTCAAGCTTCCTCTGACCTCACAAAGTGTAGACAAAGACTTGATTCAGCTATCATTTTACCCTGATGAGGCTATCTTTTATAAGTTATTCAACTTACTGGGCAGTGACTGGAACAAAATCACGAACGTTATTTCCTAATGGAAATTGGCCTTGGAGGGTCATTAGACATTCTACACAGCTACAGGTCTCACAGGCACAGGGGATGAAGCAGAAGCACGATTTAACATAGGAGACACACTTACTCGCCCAAGACAGTGAACCAAGGCGGTTCACCTGCATGATGATCTGAAAGAAGACCCTGAGAAGGCCCACTCGTCTTTGGATGTGCAATGGAGCCCTGGTGACATTTCTGCCTAATGAGAAGAAAGGAAAGATGAGTGGACATACGACTACGTGCATCCACCAGCCAGCGCCCACACTGTGCTGGGGAAGCGGGAGTGCAGCAGATGTCTGCTCTTACCTTAGGGCTCCAGATGCAGCTCTTGGAGCAGCTCTGACAGACATGAGGGTGTTCCTCCACACAGCAACTTGTGAACTCATCTCAGCTAACCCTGGTGGGGGCAGGTTTGAGCCCTCAGCTGGTAGGCAGGCACTAATGAAATCCATTAAACTGTCAACATTTAGGGAACACTGTTTTACAAAACCACTTAAACATACCATGCAACAGACAGCTGAATTAGGCCTGTCTGCCTGTGTGGAGTCAGAAAGAGCCATGTTGCTCTTCAGGGGATTGAAAACTACTTTGCAGAGCAGAGCCCTGATTTTTTTCATTTTATTTTTAGCAATTATTCAAATGCGCCTAAAACGGACAAGTGCATTTTTACTTCCTTCCTAGTAAAAAAAAAAAACCAACCAAAAAAACCCTGCTATCAAAGACACTCACCACCCTCCAAAAAGAAACAAAAACCCAAGCCAAGCCACTGGTACCAAATGGTCTTTGAACAGCTGATCTGAAAGCAGAGGGAGAGACGCCAGTGAACAGGGTGAATGTCCGCGCGCCACTGGAGCCGCACGGCAGGGTGTTTTAAGACGCACCAGAAGAGGTCAGAGCCCATTGCAGGTAAAAGACCACAACGCAGCCAGCCGGTGTGCAGAAGTGAGCCTAGAAAAAAAATGAGGATCCCAGGCCCCCCAGGCCACTGGTAGCTGCTGCGCGTGTGTAAGTGTGGGCCACAGACTGACAGAGTGACAAACCGCATCGTCAGAGAGAGGCCAGAGCAGCCCAAGTCGCTCTTTAAGCAGCCCCGTGGGGTAAGCGGTGGTGTGCTGCCAGCGTGGGCTGCTAAAGGAGCAATGCAGCTGCCTCCTGCTCTGCTGGAGGGGAGGACTGTGACTTGACCGGTAGGTCACTTTCAGGAGGAGATCTGAGGTGTGGGAAATGAGTTTGAGCATAAAGGGGAAAAAAAGGTGAAAGGACCGTCTTTCCAGTTTCTGCCCAGCAACAACTGGATATGTCAGATCCACTGTCTGAATATGTTACAGAAAGCTGGTTTCCCAAAGGCTGTCTCTCTTGAGGTTTGTCTTCTACAGGAAAAGATATGGTGTTCTTTAAGGAGCTTCCAGCAACTCCAGGAACACTTTCCAAAACACACTCTATTTAGACAGATCTTACCTTCTTGTGCTGTCCTGTTTCTGTCACTTCTCATTCATATGAACCTATATACCAGAGGAAAATGTTTGGTTTTCTCCAGTATGGTTAATCTCATTACTGCTTACTCCTTGACCTGGAGCCATAGTTTCCCACCCTGCCCAAACGGGACTAGGGGAGTTTCATTTTCCTGAAAGGGTTTGGATTTGAACTGATAGAGACAGAGGTGATTATTTAGACATAAAACAGATACGATACAGAAAACGCAAGGCAAACATCAGTGGCGTACTCATCCACAAATAAACCTGCCCCTGAGTAAGGACGACAAGGAAACATGCTCTCCTGTGATCAGGAACACCTGGTTTCCTGCAGGGAAGCTTTCAGGAGAGTGGCCATTCTGTGACACGTACATACACATGCACGAAGGCGCTGACCATTACACATTGGCTTTAGGCTCCACACGAGAATGCCAGCCATCAACCAGCAACGAATGGTGGTCCAAGAGAAAGAAATATTTTACAGTCATTCCCAGTCTCGAAAAGCATTCATTCTTGTAAACCATAACTTCTGTGACATCACTCTCATGTCCCTGAAATGAACAGTGACGTCACAAGACAAGCATTAAAACTGCAGATATAAAATAAACAGTCAAACCAGGTAAACATTGAAAAAAACCACACAACAGATTTTAATGCAAGTTTCCCTAGTTATAACAAATGAAGGAGGAAAGCAGAAAAATAAATGATACATCTGCACAATTGATTCCAAATAGAATGTTTTTCAAAGCTTACCAAGAGATATCACCGACTCTTTAACGTTTGCTTTCCCACTAATTTGTATCCTGTCAGTTTACGAGCTATTTCAAACACCACCTTTATTTAATAAAAATGCAAAGCACAATGGGGAATTCATGTAAACAAGGTTGGCAAAATATCTTTGTAGGACGTTCTGGAAGGAGTCAGGAAATGAATGAATTAATGAATGAACATTTTAATAGTTCGGCATAACTGGGATATACGCTAACCAAAACACTAGGCCTGATGTTTTATTACCACATAAACATCCATAGAAGTGGACTTTGACAGAGTAAAAGAGTCTCAAATCAACTCTCTGGTAGGAAGCCACATGCCTCCTAGACCTTTAAAAAAATCTGTTACAACAGCACTACTAATTACTATTCTTCAACAGCAGTACCATAAACAAAATCCTTTTCACTCCAAAATCATTAAGTGTTTAACAAAATGTATGGATCGTTATTCTTAGGGCATGAGTGGAAGGTACCAGCCTAGGTTTTGAAAAGTATCTACTAATTCAAAGTGTCTTAGCCAACATTTAACATTTAAAGCTACAATGACCTAACTGGTCACAAGGCTTCTTGGAGTACAATAGAGAAAGAAGGAAAATTGGATTTTCTCCATGACAGATGAGAGTAGGAAAGCCCCATGGGAATTACTGCCTACTTTTTTTTCAAAAGATTTGCTTTTTGATTTCATGATGGTGGACAAAGTAAGGCTATTCAAAGAACCTGCTTCCGTTCTCTGCCTACTTAATCTGTCCACAAGACTACAGTGCCCCATTATTTGGGTCCCCAAACCAAGATTCTTGTGCTGGATTGAAATCAGCCCCAGCTGACTTCAGTCAGCAGCCGCTTCAACCAAAGGATCCCTTCAACAAATATATCATGGCCACACATGATGTTCTGGAGATAAAAAATTGACAAAGGAACAATACTTCTATGTTACAGAGGTCAAAGGTGCATTAGAAGTTCACAAATGAGTGTATTATAGGCAATTTTAAGCAGTATTTTAAAAAAACAAAACTTGATGGACATTGTAGCAACTGATCAGTCAGTCATTTACAGAAATAGTTACTACCCGTTTACTAGCCCTTTAGTAACTTTATATGTGCAGAGTCCTAATATAAGCTGTAGTTTATGCAGCTTCAAATTTCAGAAAAAATTAACATCATAAATTCTTTTCCCAGCTCCATATTTAGCAAGCAAAAGGTCTCATTTTCCAGATTGCTGAGTAGTCTGTAATTCTCTTCACTTCACTGGGAGCCGCTGAAGACTCAGCATTTTCCAGAGCAGGCTAATTATTTAGTTGCCGAAACATGATATAAGAAAACTAACTCGCAGCTAACTACTACGAAAGTAACTCTCTTGCACAAAAGTGGCCAAATCCTGGTTCTTCACAGGAGATAGGAAACAAGGAACCTAGATCTCTGAGGGCAATGGGTATGCTGTACGGTATTATCAAGACAGAGGAGCTAGGTCAGTGAATAAATTATCTGTTTTATCAAACTCTGTGTTGTCACAGCCAGACTACTCCTTGCACCCAAATTAACTGTTTGAAAGCCACTTCAGGTGTCTCCATTCTGTTGCTGCCTGCCAGCTTGGCACACTCAGTGAAGGAGTGCTAACACCCCTGAAGGGCTACTCTTCTCAAAGGGAATAGAAATGGGAGATGACTTTACTCCCTCCCACATCAGCTGGTGCTGTGCAAGGAGTACAATGACTGAACTTTTTAAAGACCTCAGGGGATATTCTTCAGTTTGCTCACCTCATCACACCTGTAAGTTGACTTTCTCCTCCAGAGACAAAGTACCTTGATATTTAACCTCTATTATGCATTTTTATGTCACTGGTATTAGGAGGAAGAATTTGGCTCCTAAGCAGGAAAGACATTTCTGAGGAAAACTTTCCATAGCAAAATTCTTGAAAGCTGTGAAAGGACTGAAGAAGTCAAGTCTTGGTGGTCTTTTTGTTACTCTGAGTCTCAAAAAAGCTCAAATTTTAGACACCAAAATAAGAGACAGGTTTCCAATAAAGCTCAGTTTGATGAGCTGCTTTAAAAAATTCCTCATTTAATTCAGTGTTTGAATCAGAGTCCAGCTCATTCTGAGAGATGATACCTTTCAACCAAAGAATTCAGCATGCTAACTGCTTTGCAAGATCCTTCAGGAATCTAGTTTCCCTCACTTGTGCTACCATTACTTTTGGCTTTAATGACAGACAGATCATTTCTGGAGGAGGGAAATCCTCAAAAGAATGGAAAGACTTTTTTTCCATCAAAATGTAGTCCCATTTCCATCAAAATGTCTCCCACAAAGGCAGACGATATCCCAAGCTGCGTCACATACAGACCATCTGCCCACACCCACTCTGCATTTGGAGGCAGGGAGAGTTGAGACTGAATTAAGAAAACTATCACATTATATCACTTTACCTTAACCTAAACTGTCTACTGCCTATGAAAACTCTGCAAAATCTTGCTGAAGCATTCAAAAGTCAGTTTTAAAGTGTCCTTTAAAGTGGACCTCCTTAATGGTCTTAAGAAAATCTAAGTACAGCAAAGTTTCAGATGCTTTTCACAGACACAGGTATTTTGTTTCCTCATTTAGTGTCTATTTTAGCACTGAGAGGGCTGATTAAAGTGAGAAACAGTACACTTCCAGCAACAATTTCCATGATATCCACTTTCCTTTCAATATCTGAAAGTGTGGAGCACTTAGTCTGCACTGTTACTCTCTCCCTTGCTATCTCAGAAGACACAAAAGGAGTGCATAGAACAGAGCAGCTCAGATAACTGAGATTTTAGATACCTGTCCATGTGGAGTACGGTTGACTGAGACTGCTCAGGAGTACGGACCAGCTGGCAAACAGCATGTCAGGCTTTAGTACAGATGCCCAGAAGAAGAGGGAGCCAGCACCACACAAGACAGTTTCCACCTGCCTTTAGCTGTTTGCCTGTAAACACATGAACCCTGCCACTACCACTGACCCAGGCCTCCGTGCCACCCTCGATTATAGTCAGACCAACCAATAATCGACCGTCAGCTATCACACAGACATACATTCTTCTGTAGCATTGGTTCCCAACAAAACGTTAATTTATTCTGCATTCTGTCTGGCTTTGTCTGACTTTTATTTTTATTAAAGCTAACTATGGTAGTTTTACCACAGGTTAAGTTAATGGTTAACCAGACAGATGAAATCTCACTAAATGTTGTTGTTGGACTGGCTCACTGAGACATGAGCAACTTCAATGAAAGTACTGAGCCTTGAAGAAGTCAGAGAAATGCCTCTCTGCCTAACTCTGATGGCGGGGAGCCTTCCTTCCGTGCCTTCCTGCCACTAGACCCATGCTTGTTTTGTAAAGTTGACAAGTGATGACAGAGTATTAACAGAAAATCTCAGAAATCGGTTAATGTGTGTCTACAGCCATGAGGTAAACTTAGCTTTTCATACAGGAAAAAACAGCAGCAAGCTCTATATTCAGACCCACACAACTGAATTAGCTAGGTGCATTAAGTGAACAAGTATTAACCTAGTCCTAATTATGCCTTCAACTGTCTTCCCCTTTTTCAACTATTTGAAGTTCCAAGGGAACTACTCCAAGGAATTCTGAAGCTTGATTCATCACCATTCTCTTGCCTTCAGTGGAGTCATGCCAGTGTAAAACTGGAGTAAATAAGTAGGAAGTCAGATTTTTGGATAATTGAGTGTTTCAAAAAATTTTAGCTATTTGGAGAAGACGGCCTATGAATGACTGGAGTAGGACTGCCATGACAAAGCTTTTTCATGACTATAACTTCATATATAGTATCAGCCCATTCTGTATTACATTTCACACCTGACACAACCCATTAAAAAAAAAAAAAAATTGTGAAGAAACCATCTGGAATCTGAGCCACCATTAAAACTGTAGCTACCATGTGAAGACAGACTAGGCCTGAATCTCAATGCATTAAAAAAGACATTCCAGAAACGTGACTGAGTACTTCAGAAAGTTCTTGGGTTGGTCAAGCAAGTGGAAGAGAAAGGAAAAACAAGGAAGCCTCAAAGGCAGACTAGTTCTGTAGCAATTACTAAAGGAGGATGGAGCTCAGCTCATCCTCCGTCACTAACCCAGGGCTTGAATAAATGATAAAGATACCATATGGAAAAATAGGATGTCAATTGCCTCAGTTCTAGCTCTTCTGCCCTCATTCTATGTCCTAAAGTGGTCACTCTCTACCCACACGCTTCACTTTGAGCTATGACATACGTAAGTATTTTAACTGATCCTTAAAGAATCACCCAGAAAGTTATCACAGAGTAGCTTGGGTGTTTCAGTCTTTTTTTTTTTTTTCCTTAATATACTTCACCAGTTTTCCACTGCCCTTGCTGCTACGCAACCATTCGCAACACAGCGTCAAGAGAGCTGTTGGGCTCTACTTGTTGGGTTGCAAAGCCCTTGGGCTTTGACAGAACAAAATGTGCATGCAGCCCTCAGAGTGATATCAAACGGGGACCTTGGCACTCAGGTTTTGACATGTTATCTGCCTTTGCTCAAGCCCTGTTATATCTGTAAGTACATAGCACTGGAACTATGGAGGCTGTCGCTTTCTTCCCCTGGGGAATCACCTGTACAGTCAGAAGGAACACTTGTCATTACTGTTGCAGTACCTTCCAGAGTGCTGACATCCACCATATAACTCCGGAGGAAAAGAGAAAGAAAGATAAAAGGACAAAAAAAAAAAGGTAAGAAAGAAATCCCACTCTACAGACAACACAAAAGCTTGAAGTTGGGACCTCAGAACCCAGGAACTGGTGAGCCATTCATTTCTCTGAAACGTCTCTGCCTTGCAAAAAAACCCCATATTCCATCCATATAGAAGCAAAATATTCCCTGCAAGCTTCCTAAAGGAAGGATTTTTTCTTACTATATGTCAACATGGATGCTTTTATAAGCATATAGCCAGAATTAAAAAATAATTTAGAAAGAGAGAATGGCTTTGTTAGTTCAAAAAAATACACAAGTTGTTAGCAGGAGAAAAAAATGTTTGCATTCTTGACCTTTACAGAGGTAAGACAAAAAACAACTACTTTTTTATACTAATAACATTCTGTGCCTGTCCCTTGTATATTTTCTTTTAAACTTGCCATTTTGCTGTTGCAGCTGGGCTTGTCAGTTTTCAGCACTAATGGGTTGTGATATGGTGTCAGGGGAAGTCAACAATCAATGTTAGAAAAGAGGGCTATCACTGCTGACACAGCCAAGGATGGAAACACAATGGCCTTCATTTGGAGAGAAACAGAAGAAAAATCCTGAGTTATATCTTGCTTTGAAGATTAGTGGAGATTTAGCCCTGGCTGACCAAGCTATCACTTTCACCCCTTCCTGCCTCACCCCTTCCTCCCACTGGCGTCTAACATTATTCCACATCTCACCCAAAAGACAGGTTTTCAGTTTAATGAAAAAAGCAAAATGTTTTATAACAAACATTTCAAAGGACCACAGTTCACATTTTTGTTTATAGCTGTTACAGTTATTAGCTTTTTAAAAAGATGAGGGGAAAAAAAAGGCTGGACTGCACAGTGTATGCCTATGTAGCAGCATGGCAGAAAAAACACGTTGGATGCCTTTTCCACTGCTTCAGCATGAATCAGATGAGCGCTGAGCCGCTCAGCTCCAGCTAAAGTCAACACAAGCAATGGACACTCAGCAGCAGTTAAATCAGGTGCCACAGACAGACTTACGGAAGGCAGAGTGTTCCAAGGTATTCAAGAAGAATAATGGCAATATTATTTATTTCCATAGCTTCATGTCAGAAAACCTGTCTAGCTCCAAGTCTCTCAGAGTCTTAGAGAGACAGGCAGAGAGTATGATTATTTTAGTTTCCAGATGGGGAAACTGCAACAAGTACATTCTTTAAGATCACCCCAGGATCTGGCACACACAGGCAAGATCAGAATTCAGCAGTCATCAGCATAAACATGTTACCAGACTTCAAAGCTTCCTTTCCTCAAAACTGTAACTGCCCAGTGTCATTATGGATCTTTCAATATCAGTGGATAAAAGATCAATCACAGATTTTCTGTTAATGAAAAAGACCGAGATTGATTTTAGAAAATTCAACATCTCCAAAGTAAATAGGACTACCTGAATCTTGCCTCTTCGAGGCCAAGAAGTGAGCTTCTCAAAGGCATTTAGATATGCCTGACTCCACAGATAGCCCCAGAGTATCTTTTCCAAATATAATTCCTTTCTTCTGGCAAACATGGCCCTAAATGTAGAGTCACACTTAGTCTTGTATTAATTCAAAATATAATTCTGGAATCACAGTCTACCTTCACTAAAAGCCAGCTGCACAGACAGGTTTCTTTAGGTATGAGGACACTGCAGGACCATGATGATAAAAGCAAAGTGAGGGGAAAGAGAGGCTAAGAACAGAAAAGGAAGAAAAAACAGCAGCAGTGAGACACCCGGGCTGACAGTGGAAGGAAGCAGGAGAAGCCTCAGGAGATGCTGAGGTTTTTAGGGTGATTTGTTCCTCTGGGAGGCCTTTTTTTCTGTGGCTACTTTCTCTATCACTTATCAGACAAAAAGTAGATCCAGGGAAAGAAACAAGAGGGAAGACATTTTTCACAGTGTTTCTCCTCATTCCTGCTCTTGCACTTCTGTTCCCTCCACAACCCTTGCTGCCAAAACCTGTCTGACCATTAAAAGCTGTTTGCAGGCAATCACTAGGTGCTAAATTCCCAACGGCTTTACTAAGCCATGCAGCTCTTAGAGTATTCCTGCTACAGCACAGTTTTGACACCAGCCCTTAAATAACAGCAAAAAGCTACTACTCCAAAACACTTGTTGGCAACATACATTCCTTTCGGCCAGTTGCTCCGGTGAAATATAAAGCAGCACCTGGGAACACGGCTGCCACAGGAGATCCTACAGGACACAGCAGCCACTGAAAGCACCTCAAAAGCAATCGTGAAGGCCTCCTCTTTCCCCAGGTGATACACTGCACCAGGAGAGTGGAGACTTATGGCCCTGACCCCAAGCCCACTACAGTGAATGAGTCTCTTCCCACTCCAGTGAGCTTTCAGTCATGCTGCTTGAAGGAGAGGTGCAGAGAAAGCGATGTTAGAGGCGGTTTCAAGAACACTTGGTACCGTGCGCTTTTTCATCATAAAAACATAAAAACTAAAAATGAATGTATTCACAGAGTTTATTTTATCTACATAATAGAGACACAGCCACTCTCTGATGTTCAAAGCTAGATAAAGGCTGAAGAGAAAAGAGGAGTACATCATCATAACACAAAGTGCTTAACAGATAACCAAAGCAAATAAGAGAAATAAGAGTGGAGTTTGCAAACATGAGCCTGAGAGAAGCCACAAAGCTTCACCCATCAGGATACAAGGGAAGGAAAATTATGACAACTTTAAAGGGCATTATAAAAATAAATATGGATACTAGAGACAATTTTGCGTTCCAGGTTAATCAGCCAAAAGCACCCACTTCTCTCCCCATATCATTGTCTAATTCATTATTGCTATCTATGGAAATACAGGGAATGAGCATCAGTCCCACCTGTGCTATGAAGGAAAAGGAGAAAAGGTCATGGAGCTAAATCCTATAAAACACTTCAAAAACTGAAATGAGTCTCTTACAAAAATCTAATTGGAATTGACTTGAAGCCGAGCCCTGTGACCTGGATGGAAAATGTGGTCGAAGGACTGCAAGCAGCAGGTAATGACGGGAGGTGATGTATTGAGCTGGTTTGCTGCAGGAGTATGTTTTTGGTCTGTTCTTATTTAATATCTCAATTAATGATCTGGAAAAGGAGGTAAATAGCACATTAATGAAATTCACAAATGACAATAAACCAGGAGGCTTGCAAACGTCAGAGACGATAGCAATAATGTAAATGGAAACTAACAAGGTTAGATATGTAGGCAATAAAATGAGAGTCGACTTGGAAAAATACAGACTAATACGCTGAGGAAAAATAATCAGAAACACAGATAGTCCATGAGAAAGCAAAACCTGAAAACATCTGCACAGAAAGATATCTATGGGTGACAGTGAATAAGAAATTGAACATGAGTTCTCAAGGAGAGAGATCAGTTTAAAAGACCAATGCAATTTTGGCCTGTATGTGCAGTGGAATAATGTCAGAAGAGAAATATTACTCTTTATGCATCTGGGAAGACTTCTGCTGAATACTGCATCCACTTCTAGACCCCTCCATAACAGAAGGATGCCAGCATGCTGGAAAGGACTTCAGAGAAGAGCAACAAAAGGGATTGAACAAGGAAGGGGATCGATTTATTAATCAAGGTGACGAGGGCAAAATGACAACTGTCTAGAAATATATGACAGATGAACAGAGAGAATGGAAAGGAATTTCTTGGATGCTAACAAGTGGTACAGCTAAATGTAATGGAACGAAACTAAGGAATAACAAAATTTGGAGAAAGTATCAGATAGTTTTTCAGAAATCTAGCAAGGTCAGCCTAGCAGGCAATTTTCAAATGGAGAATGAAAAGTCCTATCAAACAAAGCATTTGAAACTTGAGAGGGTAAAGCACTGAAAGGTAAACTATATAGTGGACAATTGTGCACTTGCAGGAAGTTGAGATATCTGACCCAAGACAGTTTAAACTCCCTGATTCTGTGACTGTCCCAATACATAGCCCCATTAGTGGGTTTGCTCTGCTACTGGGTTCCTACATACCGTGGTATTCTTCAAGGGAACGCGTATCACATATACTTCAGTCCTAGCCCGAAGTTTAATCGTAGAGTAAAAGCTAACTGACTGCATACACTGACTACTTAAAGCACTCAGAGACAAGCAGATGCATGACCTGCCTTCATACAAAAAATACTTCTTTTCCAGCAGACATGGGTATTTTACTGACATGATCCTTCAGTGTGAAGTTGTTTTGTATATTCAAAGGAAAAGGTGATTAAGTTACTTATTTGCTTATTCATGCCTAACACCTATTCACATTTTCCATACTTCAATGTTTGTTCTCATGTAATACACTGGAACTCACCTAGTTACAGTAGAGGTCCATTCACAGTGAAAAAGGAAGCTTTTAATGCTGAAGTGCACTGTAGTGCTCCAACATCCTGGTGTTAAAAGTAACAGGGGAAACAAAGCCTGGAAGTAGTGTGTAACTTAAGAAATACATAGATATCATTTTCCTTTTAGAGAAAAATGTTACTTTATCAATACAGCGATTTTTTTGTGTGTGTATTTACATGTACATACTTTACCAAGTTTCCCATTTTTTTGCCACCCAGGTAAGTCCCCTTTTATGAATGTCTGCCTTGGTCTTTACAAAAACTGTTCCCACATTCTTCCAAGGAGAACAAAGAGGTGAAAGGTTTTTCAAAGTTTTCGTGTCCTTCTCACTTGCCCTAAAGGTGGTTGGAGAGCTAAGGAAGGAGGAAAGCTTATTGAGAAGAGAGCTCCTGTTTTTACTGTAATAAAAGGTGGCAATCTTATCATGTATAGATGCTCAAATGATGTATAGACAAAGGATGTTTGCAGTGAAGATTGCCATAGGCAAAACAGCAGATCTAATCAAAAGCTCTACACGCATGGATGTAGCCAGCCAGTGGGAAAGGAAAGCACTCGCAGCACAGAATCCGGAATTGCTCTTCTCTCTTTCCACGGCCTCCCCACCAGAGCATAGGAGAAACCAGAAGCCTTGGTATTTCAGGCAGAGAGGTGCCTAGCCATTGCACTAACTCCATGACCGTGTCACAGAAAGCTATTAATGTAATAGCGGGTTTACTTTTTTTTTTTTTTTTTTTTTTTGGTGGATGGGAGCACATGCTGCAAGCCAACTCCAATCAACAAAGTCAGTCGAATGAGATGGTGTTTCTATGGCAAGTGCTGTAAAAATAGTTCCACTGTACAAAATAAATTGTGGACCAACAAATATGTAAAAAAATATAATTAACCTTTAGAACATTGGCATTTTCAAAACTGTCAGACAGATGAATGTATATATGTCCTCAGGCTCTCAAAGAGTACTGAAAGTCAGGACACAAAATAAGAGAAGCAAAGCACTCTCAGCTAAAGCTACTGTGGAGTTCCTCCTTCGCCCCACAGTAAGTAATGTGCTAACCTAGGTGTCCCAGAATAGTCAGAGGTATTACACAATCTGTGTGCTCCATGATCTCAGAACAATGACTGAGAATAATGAAGCACAGCTAAATGCATTCAGGTACTGTGGCAGACACACCTCAGCATTTTTTCTGTTAATTTTTGTTAATTTGCCTGGGGGAGGAGGGTGTTTTTATCTAGCAAGATAGGCATTTTAAACTACTCTTTTCTGGAACTGTCAAAGAACAGACAGTCTGTAAGTCAACGTATGGGAGGGCTTTTCGTTAGGTGGTTGTTTTTTTTTTTCTGTATGCCTCTGTCGCATGCCCTTGCCTGCCTCATCTATTTAGACTGAAAATTCCTTGGGTGGCAGGACACAGTACCGCGATTTACACGGTGCCAGGCACAATGGGATCCAGTTTTTACTGGGCCATGTGAACTGCAATGAGTAAATAATAATAATAATAATAATAACTCACCACACACCACCGTTGCAGAACCCAAGAGCCAGAGACTCCAAGGGGATAAGCTTGCAGGAGGAAACTTGCGCTGCGCTCCTCTGCCTGACAGCTGACAGTATTTGATTGCAGACACCTCTCCTCCTCCCAGTGTCCTCATTCTTAACAAGGGACATAAAATGCATCCCTGAGCACAGACAGCAAAACTCACCCACCGGATCTACCTCGGCTCAAGCCGGCAGTACCTCCCGCTCCTCCAGCCTTTCCAGCCCCTCCAGGTGTCAGTGTGAAGAGCTGTGCTGTCTGCCTGGTGCAAGACAGGCAACGGGATGTTTAACGGTCTACACTGCTGTCCAAGCCAGACACGGGCTGAAACTGTCTCTCCACATGCTACATGGGTATCTGGCAAGTCTCAGCAAGACACATTTTCCTCTTGGCCTCCTTTCCTTATTTCTAGGCCTAGCGTTCCTATTCTAGGGAGCAGAACAAGGGGGCGGGAGGCCACGAAACAAAGATCTGTAGCCTGCCATGGCCCAAGGAAACCGGAGGGAAATGACGATACATTCCCAGAAAATATAAAACCTGAGGAAATTTTCCTGTCTGCAGTGCAAAAACAGATTTGGAAGGGGTTATGGGGACGGACTAGCACTCGGTATCACATCATCTGAGGCAGGGAAGAGACATCAGGCAGGGGGCTGGGAAGCAGCAACCAGCTGCCCCATATGGTCAGCTCTTGGTAGGCAATTTGATTTTCATTTTCTCCACTGATTGTGCTCATCCCTGTGGTATCTGGATGGAAAAACAATGGTGGAGATAATAGAACAGGATTGCCCAGGGCATTTTAAAGGGCTTGAGAGCCGTTCATTTATAGATCAAATGTAGGCCAGCATGGAAGCAGGTAATCTGCTGTTTGTCGGCTTATATGAAATGTTTCAGTGGTATTTCACAAGAATCCACATAAAAATTGAATAATTCACAACTTTCTTAGCATTCTCAGCAGATAGCTCAGCCTCCACAGCCTCTGAGGACTCCAGAGCCTCTTAATACTAATGACTTAGCTCTACCAATAAATTTAAGCACGCAAGTCTATGCAGGTTCCAGGTGTAATTGTGGTCTATCCCAAAAATGGTTTGAGGCAGAGAAGAGTAAGGCAAGGTGTGGGAAAGATCCCATGATTGTACCCGTTCTGAGAATAAAAGAAGCCCTTCTTTCTCCTAGGCTATTAATCTGGTACCTTCCAAGAGCACAAACCTGGAAGAGCTAATTTAGATACCTGCCCTTCTGTTGTCTTCCATGTGTTTGCAGGGTAACAAGTGGCAATGGCAGCTCACCATATCCCACATTCTACTGCAGTTTGTCAGGCAGAGGCAAGAGAAATTATTACTGCTGTCATCATCATTTTAAAATAAATGAGTTACATTTAATAGGAAAACAAATCTTTGTACTTTTATGAAATAGTCACCCTCAAGTTGTCACGTTGTCTAACACTGCCTTTCCACCATTTTTCTCCAAAGACCACCAAAATAAAGATTAACTAATATAGGACCGAACACATAAATAAAAATCCAATAAAAAAAAAATTCAGCTACTAAAGCAGGGTTGGTGGACCTTTTTGGTGTCTCCTGCCAGATTAGAAAGAAAGGACGTTATACAAACTCATTGGCACCATCCACATATCTGTCAATCCCCAAACTGGCTCTGGTACCCTTGGTTGACCACCATTCCTCTAAAGAAAAAGTGATCTTACAATGCCCAGATCTCACACTGGAGAAGGTGCTTAATTAAATCGGAGGAAAACTATGATGAGTATTTGCCAGATCACCCAAAGATGTGCCCCGAAACATTTTTGTTTAAATAAACATTGGTCAAAAACTATAGACAAAGCGTTTCCCATTTCTTATTCAGAATGGAAATCATTACTGCTACTCCAATTGCCCTATTGATAGGATGTTCATAGACCACGTGGTGAGACAAGAGCCTACATTTACCTAGGAGTCAGGAGACTTCTCTGGCCTTACACAAACCACCTGTGCTCTTTCCTCCCACTCTGTCTATCCTTTTGAAAAGCTGCCTGTCAATGAGTTTCTGCATGAAGCTAGTACCATGGTTCATGCTCTGCATGGCACCTGTAGACACTACTGCAACACGATTAACAGCAACTTTTCTGAATCACGCTTGAGAAGTCTTTAACAGCAGCTGGGAGAGCCATGCCAGAAGGCAACAACAGAAGAAATAGTAACTCCGCAAGAAACTCGAACTGATCATTTTACCCCATTTAGATAAAAAACATGACCGCCTTGGACCAGCAATTCCTTCTTTCCATGACAACAGCCACCATATCCTCCTGCCCGGAATGTTCATCCTTTCAGGTGGCACTTCTTCTCCCTACTCTGCAACTGCAATCCCCATTTGTGCATGTGTACATGAGCACAAGAATGGAAGAGAGGCCAGATTTTCTTGTAATGTGCAGGGCAGGTGATTCAAGTCTTCGTATAGGAAGTTGACTCACCTCCTTCTGAGCAAAAAAATGTTCAACGCAATTGTAATTCCCTCTTTTTCATGTAAAGTCAGGCAACGTATACAGAACCTTCCTGCTTGGTATTTCCTGAGCAGTGACAACGTGCTTAGAAAGTTTAGCTATAAAACCCTGTGACTGCCACAGAACAGGTTTGCCCCTTCATGTCGGGTATCATGGATCCCTGTGGCTCGGCAGCAGGCAGGAAAAGCGGGGGGTGGGGGGTGGGGGGGGGGGGTGGGGGTGTAAGTGTTTTGGTCTTTTTGGTAATGCACTAGTAAACAGCTCAGGCACAGAAATGCTGTGCAGTAAGAATCTGTGTTACCCTTTGGAGCCTACTGCTTTAAATTTGCGCGCTGTAGCTTGAAGCATTGCACAAACTCTTGGTCTGCTGACTGCCTCTCTGGAACACAAACACACGGGTGATTGGGAAAGCTGTTTTTCAGCTTGCCCTCCCTCGTTTCTGCCGGGCTGCTTTTGGTGTTTATTTTTAAACAAGTCGTGTGCATGGAAAAAAAAAAAAACCAAACAGCAACAACAACAGAACCAACCACATAGCATTTTTAATCAACACCTATTTCCTTCCAGGACCCTATGATCCTCTATTGATTCCCATTAAAACGCTTTTCTTTGCCCCCTCTGCTGATCGAATTTCAGATCAGCCAGGATATGCAACTAACCTTCCGGCACAACTGAACCCAACTGACTCACAGAGATCAAAAGGCTGGATGCGTTCATTAAAATTTAGCACAGCCCAAGCAGGATCTTTAATGCAAGATCTCCCTTTGCATTGCAATTAACGTGGGGGAGAGGAATGCTTGTTTTTATTTTTTGCAAATGTTCCTGCTTTTGATTTTCGGGGGCGGGGGGGGCGGGGGGGGTTAGAAGTGGTGGGAGGCAATGAGAACAAAAGGTATCTTTTTACCAGGGGTGACGTCAGTTTGATTTTACTGACAACTACTGATGCACGTGGAGCAACTGCAGGCAGATTCCCCCACCCCCTCCCTCCCGGCACCTCTCAGGGAAACCACGCACGGTGACGGCCCGCAGCACGTCTCTTCGCCAACGTCGGGGCGAAACACCGCGCTCGACCGCCTCTGCTCTCTTCGCCAGGTGCCTGGGCCGCCCGTTCCCCGCCGGCAGCTCGGGCCGCGAGCGGCGGGGCCAGGAGGCGGAACAGCCCGCAGGCACAGCGCGGGGAGCAGGCTCCAACCCAACAATGTTGCTCGCTGCCGCTGCCTCCAAGGGGACGCGGGCAGAGAAAATAGTCCCCGTCCGCGGGCTCCCGCTGGGGGCTCCCTGCCCGCCCTCAGAGCAGCGGCCGGCGGCGGGGGCTCGGGGTCCACGGGGACCCCGCCTGGCGGAGGGGCGGACGTCCCCCGCCCGCGCGCCCACGGGCCGGCCCGCCCCTCGCGGCCGCGCTGCGCCCTGCGGCGAGTAGCGCGGCTCCGCCGGCGAGCGGCCAGGCTGCGCGCAAAACCCGACCTGGATCTGCCTGGCGCACGGAGCCCGGCACCGGCCGGGTCACGCCGCTCCGCGGGGGCGGAGGGGGGAGCTCACCAACGGCTCCCTCGGTGGCGTGAGGGGAAGGCGTGGGTTTCAGCGGAGAATGAGCCTCCGTCGGTTAAAAACCGGCACGTATCCTCCCACGGCCGGTCTGCAAGTTCAGTAAGTCATAGGGTAGTTGGGGCTGGGGCTTCTCCCGCCGAGCCCTCACAGGCAGCCCTTCTCCGCTCACTTCACCTGTCTTCAACACCCCTAAAGCAGAAGCACTTTGTAGGCGCAGAACAAACTGCCAAGAAGGTTTAGAAAGAACAGAGGAATCTCTATGTTGTGCTGCATGAAGGATCGGAACAGGCCAGCTGTGGGCCTGCCGACTCGGGGCGCTGGGTACCAAGGGCAGAGGTACCCCCGTGGTCCCCGTTACACAGTCCGCTTCAAATGTGTGCCCACAGACCTTCGTTCGGAAGCCGGGGATGAGGCAGCGCCTGCCCTTTGAAGCCTTGAGCTCCTTTCCGAGAATGCATGCAAGTGTTCTCTAAATGCCATGAAACTCGCCTGAGCCTGCTAAGGCCGGGATCCTGCACAAACCAGCCTGTCGGTTCGACAGAGCTGAGGAGACCTGTGTACGTTTTGCTTGCATAATTTCATGTGAGCCAGCCAAAAGCTGTCCATCTGACAGTCACCACTACCGCTCGCCGTTACCTTTAATGGGATTTCAGTGCAATAGGAGAGGTTTTTTCTGTGGATGTTAACCCTCCCTGAGCCATCTTCCCTCCTGTGCAATATGTTTCTTCCTTTACATATTAAATTTCATCTGCTAATTGACAAGTACACAGCTTACTTGGTGTTCTGCCCACTTTTGACATTGAGCATGTAGCTCTTTTTGAACAAGATGTAGCTGTGATTTACGCCGATGTGCAATTTTTGCTCGTTTCATAAATGTACTTTTCGTAAGACGGTGTTGTCAGCTTTCATGATTTTTTTGTAATGTTGGTGTTCTGGTAGAAATTCTGTGAAGCTCCAGTTCCACAAGTCAGGTAAGAATTTTCCTTTCATCTGAAAGGAAAGAAGTCTGTTTCTGGTCCTCTAATTTGCAGCAGAAACTTATGTTCTGTGCTGTAGCAGCTCTAGAACTAAAAGGAGAAGAAACATAAATATATTACTATGGCCATCATTGGTATTGTTTTATTTTAGCTCTCTCAATACTTGTGTCCCTGATTCTTTATAGCCTGGCAATACTTAATATGAGACAGGGATAAATAGACTTTGTGCTGCTTACACAAGGCATTGTTTCTCTGCTTGGATGTCTCCAATATATTTTGAGGTGAGACAAATAAGCATTATTACACTATTTACATTTAAAACTGACACACACACAGAGTCATGGTGGTTTTCTCTGCAAAATCAAGGTGTATATCTATTCTTGTGTTGCTGTGAGGGAGTGTAGTTCTGGTAGGTGAGTATATGATTCTGTCTGGATAATCACTTTTCTGTAAAAATAAGTCGTTCATGTTTTTTACAGGTTAGTATCTCAGTAGAAGGCTGTGTTGTACTGGGAGAGAGACCATTTCCTCTAGCTGTCTGTAGCATGCCATAGCTTTTCACCGTTTGCCATGGGAGAGATTTTCAGGAGGTTTTCAGCCCCTTTTTTCTCAGATATTGCCATGCAGAATCTACAAGTGGAAGAGATGACTGTTCACAGAGGTATACTTTGTCTCGTCTTAGTCCTCCATCATTGACAGATAGCCTGTTACATCTTTCCATGCCTACTGAGCAAATTTTCCCTTACTACTTTTTACTATGAGAACATTCATCTGTCTCTTAGCAGTTTTGACTCCTCACCTCATCACAGGCAGGCTAACAATCCCCACCTACGCACATACACTCACACATATATGCTTCTCCTTTTCAGAAGATACTTGCCACATGGTTTGAGAGGAGTGGCCATCCTTTCTCATGGGGATGCATTGCTAACGTCACAGTTAGGAGCACCTCTCCATTGACCACCCGAATCTCTCTCTGCAGTTTTATTCCTGTTTCCCACTCCCTTATGCCCCCTTGTTTGGCTGGTTGGAACATCCACCTCATATGGGCTCCAAATTTTATGGCAGAACCAGAGGAAGGGGTAGATTCGCTCCATTGCAACCATGGCAACACTTTCCAAAGATGCAGCCCACAGTCCTCCTGAGTCTTCCAGTTTTCCTTGGCAGCCTTGTTTCTCAGAGGCTATGTCTACCCCAGGAATAAGCATGTTGCAAAACACCTAAGTCGCTATTCAGTAAAATACATCCTTCCTATGTACAAAACCAGCTGAACTTTAAACAAGATGGAGGGCAACATACAATGCTGTGAACTTCATTTAAGAATCGATCAAAAAGGAGAAGTGAAGAGGGTTCATTTAGCTTCTGTTTCAGAAAGGCCCTGTCCTATTAAATTAGCCAAATTTTTAAAAAGCCAAAATCTCAGTTGTGTTCTCACTTATTGTAAAAGCAGCACAGAAGAAAAATACTTTTTGGTCTTTATGCTGCCTGTTTCCTGAAGATATGTGATTCCTCTGAGGCCTCACACTTGGACACTTTGTGGACATAGGGAGTTTAGAGGCAAACATTTTGTTTTGCTGTCCTGCTGTACCAAGCCAAATTCTCAAATTAGGGAGCTCCTCAATTTTGAGAATGATCAGGTGTGACTTAAAAGTTGTCTTTGTATAGTCTAAAAGGACTTATTTTGTCATGCCTTCAAACAAGAAATGTTAGGAGTTTGAAATAATGCACACAGAAGGGTGGGACTAAAATATAATGAGCCAAAAATTATTTTGTGGAAGAGAGAGATGGAGAAGGAAGACAAACTTTTTATTGAATCTTACAACCTATAGTATTAAAGTCAACAGAAGAGCTCCTGCTGCCTGCAGTGCCAGTGGATGTGGGCACTGATATCTGCAGTCAGTCTGTAGCATGAAGTAATACTGCATTCAGAAGTAGCATGTTTTTTACAATGCCGATCTAGATGCTCACTTCTCAAATTTGAGATCTTGACCCATATTTCTGAGTTTCTTTTGAGTTGAGCAATGGAAAGACAGTGGACAGCCTCTCTGTCCTCTAAAACGCATCATGCCAGGCTTGTGCAGGAGCACTGTGCCGCAGGTTTGTTCCACAGGTACTACTGAGGTTTATCTGTCTTTTAACCAAGTTGTTTCCACTGGAATATTTCTTCACGGAAACACTTCTATCACAGTGAAGTCGGTAACAAGTTATTTGACACAGAGCCTAATTTTTGAGCTAAATGTAGCAGGAACCCTTTAAACTTCCTTTATCTCACTTGTTTGCAGCCCTTCAACCGGAGAGCTTTGTTTTTCGCTCACTCAGGACTTGTAGATCACCAGTTTGTTCGAGAGTGGGAGATGTCTCTCCAGCCGGACAAGCTAATGCTATAGATGTCAAATTAACTGGGAGGACAGTTGTTCCATGTGCTCACACTGACTATATGTGGAATACTTCATTCTACTGGGGATAGTTTTGTTATTTTAAATTATGAAGGAGCTTAGTTTTCTTACCATGTCCAGATTCAACTCATTTGTTAGTGTGATGCATTTTATTACCCTCATCAACTCATTTGCTGTTCCTGAGGGGAAAAAAAGCTGAACCTCATTGTATTCTATAAAAGTCAGGAGAACACACCTACTACTCTGGCACTTTTTTCACCCTTTTGTCTAAGATGAAAAGGATCCACCCATAAGTCCTGGGCCAACAGCCATGCTCCTGAAGGAGAAATTACCCTTTTAAGATATCCCCGAGAGCTGTATGCGGCCACAGCATACAGTAGACATTACACTTTTTGTACATTGCAGCTTTGCCAATATTTGAATACAAGCCATAATTCAGTGGGATTATAAATAACTTCCATTCAGAGAGATGGACACAGTGGTAGCAGGCCAAATGGTAAGCCTTGTCAGTGCCCGCATTTTCACTGTATCGACCAAACAGTGTAGTATGATGCTCCTCATTTAAATCCTTCATGCAGATGTCGTCCTGGGTTAGTTGACAAGCAATTGGATTTGATAATATGTGTAACACTGTAGCATCCATTGATTCTTGGGACAGCGCGGATGTGCATGTAGTGATCATGGGGTTATGATTCTCAGCAGTAGGAGAGGAATAAGTCTGTGGGTCACAATGTAAATTTAAGCTGCCAAGGGGTGAGCATTAACTTACATGCCAGTTTAGATTGATGTAATAATTCTTTATAGGGATGGTGCATGACTGGCTGTAAAAGAGTTGTCCTTGTACCTGAATTGTTTTAGAGCAGCAGAGCTTTATGCTGAGTTAACAGCATGCTGTTAGGAATCAGTACCAATGTAAACACAGAGAATGATGGCTTTATGTTGGCCGTTATGTCATGCAGTATTTCACAGTTGTTGAAATCATTCCATTTTCAAGCAGGTTGCTTTGGCTTTGTCAGTCTATCAGCAAAGACTGAGAGAAGTGCAGCACTGAAAATGAAATGAAACTCCCAACTCTCCAGACACCTAAGTGATGGCACTTCCGTTGAGCTGGAATTGTGTAACAGCACTTACTAATTACAGCTAATATAATACAAAGTCATTTGCTGTTTCACATTTTTCTCTGAAGTTCATAGTTATATTGCTAAGCTGTTATATGAACTTATGCCACTCTAAGTCTGACAGAGCAAGGAAAGGAGGGAAATAAACTAAGGAAAAGAGGACACAGAGAAAGACTAATGAGATGAGAATTAGGAAGGAGAAATAGGGGACATCAGAAGAGCAGAAGAAGAAAGGGACCAGTGTATCATAGGAGAGGCAAGAACAAAAACAAGGGAGACATTACAAGTGTAAAATAAAAGGGAGGAAATCAATACGGAAGATGGGGGGGGTTGGGAAAGAAATGTCTTTCATTTCTTGCAGGAATATTTTAGGCTCATTGGTAAGAATCCTACTTGCTGCAGTTCACTGTGTTTGGCTCATACCTCAGAAATACACCTCTATATAATGAGTTTCCCCCTTTCATTTTGGCACCTAGCTTGCTCTTGTATAGGATGAGGCCTCCAGAGGTCACTGAGGAGAATTGGTTTCTAATAAAGCTCCTCCATACCAGAGCTCAAAAGCTCTCCCACAATGTAGTGCACAATGAAAATTGACACCGCCAAATGGCTTTAGTTTCCCTCTTTTCTTTTTTTCTTGATGTTATGCACTTTTTTGGCATCTGCATATCTGACTTTAATTTTTCTGCTGAATATTGAGCATATGACATGAAGAAGTAAGCTATAACCGGTTATATACGTATATATATCAAAAACTGCAGTGACACAGCTTTTTGTAAGGTGTTTTTTTCTAATTGTGTGAGAATAAGCAGATGTGAGATGCTTCCTCTCTTATGAACGTTTATATGAGCTGTGTGGTCAGAGGTGCTTAGCAGTGAATTTGGCTCAGGGCAAGGGAACAACAGCAGTAATGTGAGGGGTGATTTACTCCTGTTAACACTTTTCAGAATTGGCAATAAAATCCATTCAGTGCTCTTAAGATGGGAAGGGCTGGATTTTAAGCAAAATATGGCAGATATATTATCAACCTGAAAAGCGGTCAAGTGAAAAACTGTTTATTATTAATACTTTAAAAAATCCATATATATGTATTTCCAACAAGTGAATGATAATGAGAGGGCTGGTCCCTTTTCCTAGAAATTATTAAGTTTTCTTTGCCCTTCTGGTTTGGCTGCTTTTAGGCTATTGCTTATGTAAAACAGGACACCTCCTAAGCCGTCATTTATTAAACAGAATCTCTGGCTTCTGATCTCACACTACACAAGGAGGTAGAAAAAGCTCCTGTGTGAGGAGCTTTAAACATGAGCATAATAGAAGGGGGATATTCAACGAAACAAAGACAGACCTCCAGAAACAACAAAGACAGTAAGTTTGAGCTACTCAAATTTGAATTTTCATAGTTGAAAAGTAGAATTCAAACATGGAAAAAAACAATCAAGTTTCATTAGCCCCACAGGTATTTATTTTTGCAATTTGTATTTTGCTTTTCTCCTCTCTTAGCAAACCTGTGTGGCAGAGTTTGTTGAACAGGGGAGGACAGTTCTGGTCTGAAATGATGGAATGCTTTTCTGAGAGATCAGCTTCCAAAGGTGACAGTCTGGGGCCACAGCAGGGACGCTGACTGCTTAGTCCTGAGTGCTCTTAAACAAGCTGATATTCTCATAGCTGTGACCCGTCAGTGATGAAGTCAGGACCACGTCCAGCTGTGCTATCAATGAAATATGTTGCTCAGCTGCATGGCTCTACCTCATGTGCAAGCACATAGGGTACATGGCATAGGCCTTAAGGGGTATCCAGCCTTTCAGGCACACTGGTAAATTCGTTCCAAGGTGTGAGAATCTCCCCTCCAGCTTGGAGACCAACTCTGTGCAAAAAGCAGCTGGTCCGTTAGATGGTGATACCCATACGCTGGTGTGTCATAAAGTAGGCAAATGCCAAAGTGTTTGTATATAGTATATGGACAGAAGCAGCCCTCTGTGATAGCCGTCAGCTAGGAGGAGGAACCAGCTCAGTTCCAGGAAATACAGACAAAAGTGTAGTGCAATTCTTGCTCCTATGGGCACAGCTAATTCATCTTGTCTGTCATATTAGAGCTGCTGAGAGTAGCTACAGGCAAAATGTTGCAATACAGGAATGACTCCAAGGAGTTACTGCAGTGGAGTTTGACCCATGCTGATGCATTAGAGTTAGAAGTGCAAGGCCAAATGAGAGAAAATCCGTGGACAGTAATATATGACACTGAACATACTGTTGAATGGTTGAATGCAGTTGTTTGAATTATGGTAAATTATTCCCTGTGATCTGCATGTGGACATGGGATTAGGATGGGAATCTCCAAGAATAAGTGGAGGTAGAGATACAATGAGAGCATGAATTGGGCAGATCACTTTAGATCTTGTGCTTTGGGAGTTGGCAATGATCCCAACCCATTCCAGTCTAACACATGCAGGGTCATCACCCAAACCATGCACGAAGCATATTGAATTGCTGCATGTTTGTTCAACTGCGAGCTGTGCGGAGCGCTGAGGGCACAGGGACAGTAATAACTTGCTCTGGAACAACTTGCTCTTGTAAGAGCCTCTCTCTGTTTACTGGTAGTGAGAGTTGTCTCACATACTGTGAGCCTACCCACCTGGCATTTGCCTGGCAGCTGTGTAGAAGATTGTAGTACTGCACGTCACGACAGAGAACTACCTCCTCAAGAAGGAGTGCCTTTTATGAAATTAGCCATTGGGGTGTGCCAGAAACGTGCTTAGCTTAGTCAGGAGGACTGGGCAGGAGCAAAGGGAAAATCAGTCACTTTTCTCAGAAATTATGACGTAATTGCCTTTTTTCTCTGGAACCAGGCACAGAAGTCTCTGGCAGACAGAAATAATTTTATAGTGAAAAAACATTCATATTTCTTCCTGAAAGTAAACGAGCTGAGAAAACGGATCAGCAAAAGATGCTTCTTCTAAGGAACTCTTTGTGCAAAATCACTTCACAGACACTCAGAAGGCACCTAACATGGTTGTCTGGAACCTGACTAAGAGAGGGACAAGGGGCTGCCTTTCTGTCTGTGACAGAGAAGGGAATCAGGGCTGTATTGTGGGTTATTTGCAAACATCCAAGAGAGAGCCCTCCTGGTACTCTGGGGGGCTAGAGGCCCAGTTGAATCAACGCAGTCAGTGTTTTGTGTAGTTCAATGTCACACAGAATATACTCTCCCTAGAGAGCCGTGCCTGGTACCTGCATTGTTTTCCTCATTCATCATACACTAGGCATGCATTAGTGACAGCAGCATAGGAAATTGTATTCTTCATGCTAAATTGCATGTATCTACCTGTCAGAAGCCCACATGTTGTCCCAATATGGGCCAAGGCTTAACTGCCTCCTGGTAGCGTGGCGCAGAAGTGCACATTACACAACTACCCTCTGTGTTCAAACAAGCCAATGCCTCAGACAGTAGCTGTTGCAAACCAGGCCGGCAGCTGTCTGTGGATATAATCACCACTGAACACATACTGCCAGGGCTTCTGCGTCCAGGCTGCACGGCTAGGGGCAGAGCACTCAAATATTTTTAAAGCTAGATATGCAAATGCCTCTGGAATGAAGGCTTTTACAGTTCTGCTCTCATTAACCTGATTTGCATATGTAAATGACCTCTTGCCACATAATAATGAGGTCTGCTCATGCAGAGATGTTCAGCATATAAAGAGAGGGTTTTCAGTGACAATTGGAGCATTTTTGCCAAAGCAGCTGGTACAGGGGCAGGACCAAGAAAGAGGTAGAGGCAGAATCCAGGGATAACAGGGCAAGGAAGCAGAAGGAAGCAAAAGAAAATCAAATGTTGCAGATGCCTCTTCCAAATGCCAAAGACATGTGCAGTTCTAGTGCCTTACTGGAGCAATTTCATAGAGGAGCCTGCGAAATGAGAGCAACTGGAGGACACTGTTGATTGGGAAGTGACCTGTGGCATGGAGCTACCAGGAAGATAGTGGATGTCTGGCTATCCTGGAACAGCAAGCACATGGTTTAGCATTCACTGGCTGGTTTAAAGCAGCCTCTTACAGCTACTCCTGTGAGCACCTCCACAGAGAATGGAGAGCTGGATACATGGCAGTGGGTCAGTCCGTCTTCAAAAGGTGTCTCCTCTCTAACCATTTTTCTGTGAATACCTCCATGCTGCTGGCACACTCATCCAGAGGTGACATTTCTCACCATAATATGCTGCTTAGCTTCTCATCAGTGATATTTCATACCTATGCCTTAGTGCATGTGGAGGCAATACAAAATCCTTCCTAGGTTACCCTCCTTGGATACCATGCCACTTTTAGAGAAGAAATGACTGCTCATCTCCTGAGATATCTGTCTTCCTACTTGCCACGTTTAACTCTTGGTTTATGGTCCTGCTATAGAACACTAAGCTGCTGAGTATTTGCTGACTCAAACCTACCTGTTCGAGCACCATCCTTATCCAGATCAGAAAAAAGGAGTGATCTGTTCCACTCAGACTCACTCAATTCTCTCAGGTAGGAATATGGACATCCTTTCAAAGAAAGAAATGACTCTGGAGGCCAGGTATTCTCAAAGACAACTAGGAGCCAGTGTGGCTGGCAGTCAATATCTCCTATTGCCAACAAAAACTAATAATTGTGAGCTAACTCAGGATTTGCCTGCATGAAAGCTTTCCTATGTCCAGTCAGTTTGTATCGGTACTTGGAAAGTCAGACGTGGTTGGTCTCTTTTTGTCACTGAAAAAATAACAACAGCCAGGATCAAATAACCTGTTCATAGCTGGTAAGGAGCCAAACTGAGGTTAAAGAAAGATATAGAAGGGTTGCACATCACAGTCAATAAACAAGAAGCTGTGTTCCTATCTTTGTGAGCTAGACAGAGTTAGCTACATTAAGTTAAAATAACAGTGAAGGCAAAGCAACTTGGATATTAGATTAATTTAGGAAGTTGAATTCAAGCCTATAGAGGAAATTAGTTCATCTCATGACTACTTTTGGCTCACTCCCACTTGTACCAAAGGGAAGATAATGCATATGGCAGACAGAGAAACCTGACACGCTTTTATCTCATTACCTGTCCGCTGCTGACAGAAAAAACATATGCAGTGTGACTACAAGTAATGGTTAACTTCAAAGCACTAAAAACTGATTGTCAAACATACCCCATCCTTTCCGCACATCAGTAGGCAGTTCCTGGAGCAGCCACTGGCCCAAGCCCAGCTCATCTGTGTTCCACCATTCACGATGTGGTCATTACATGGGGAAACCATTGTGTAATCCCACTCCATCATGCCCAATAGCTTAAACAAGAGATTTAATCTTATTGTATTCGCACAGTCAGTATTGTATTTCCCAGTCAGTAATATCATCCAGACTCATGATTGGCTCTTCCTAAAAACCTTCAGGTCTGGACTCTTGATTTTCTAAGGTTACATCCCAAAGCCCTCTCAGCACTGAATGCTCGGTTTTTAACAAAAGCAACAGTCTTGCATATGTATGCTAATATTAATTCGTTTGGTGGTTGTAAGGAAGGAGTAATGTGCAGAGTGACCTACAAATGAGTAGTGTCTGAAGAGCATAGTCTGGGCCTGGTGGCTTATTCATATAAATAAATCAGAAGGAGCTGGCAGAGCACGCAGGGTCCTTTGAGTGTTTCTGTATAGCCTGTCTGAGCAGCAAGCCCTTAACCACACGCTCAAACAACCTCTGGGAGCACTCAGTCAATTTGGGCAACTAACAACCTGTCCTAAAACTGAGCCTTCAAGCATTTGCCATTCAGAAAAGGCTGTCAGCCAAAAACACCAAAAGCTCATGGAAATTCTCTTACTTCTAAGCTGCCATCTTTAGAACATCTTTCATTTAACTTTATTTTTAGTTGTTTAGTAGGCAGGCTTTTTTTTTTTCCTTGTTTGTAAGGACTTTAATCAGACAAAGGTTTTATGAGGCTATTCCGAGAGAAAGCATTTAATTAATTCCAGACCTTTCTCTTCTTTTTTTTGTTCCACTTAGGTATACCATCTACATACCTGTCTATAACAACTGAAGTAAAAATCCTATGAGACTTCTAAGAAGCTTGGTTCATCTTTCATTAGATCACAGCAGAACTGAACCATATCCTCTCATGGCTAGACATTTTTTGAACTAGGCCTTTCCCAGTCTCACTGGGGTATGTATGTGAGTTGGAAAGCTTCACAGTGCATTAAGATTTCATGAGGGTCTAATTCTGTTCTCTCTTACACTTCCCTGAACCTTCAGCGCACAGCACTTCCGCTTCAGCGTCACCTAACTGAGAATACAGTAAGGCTCTGAATAACCAAGCTCCACTAAATGGACCATCTAAAAACCAGTGTTCTAGCCACGCAATTTGTGATTTTTATCTCGAACAGACAAATGTTTAGTGTCATTACTTCATTCCTATTAGATAAGTGTTTTGGAGACAGGAAAGATGTTTTGGCTTGTAGCAAAAACTTTTCTTCCAAATGTGTTCCTTTCTTTGTTTTAGGAGAAAAAAAAAAGAAGACCATGAAGAGGGCATTTTGAGAGATCTTATTTTATATTAAATGGTCGATATCTCTTCATTGTTTTGGCAGGGCTAGGTTGCATCTGGTGCTTCTGTATGAAGTCATGCAAGAAGGCACAGAATTTTTCCTCCTTGGTCTGTCCTATCTCAGGATATAATTACAGAATTTTTGCTTTCATGGGAGGCACTAGCTCAGAACAGGATCTGGACATCTTGTAGTCCTGGGATCAGCAAGTACTTTTGCTCCATATTAGAAGAGTACACAAGACAAAAATTATGTCAGAATCAGTTCCCTGCCCCTGCAAAGAGCTATGGGCACCTCAGTTTCCCCTACTCCTGTTTGTAGCATACAATTTAGTTACCAGAAAAATAAGTGCTGTGGTTTTAAGTAAAGTAGTTGTTGAGAAACTGAGTAGATGGAGGAGTTCTTAATTAAGTAATCAGACAAATAAGAGGAGAGAGGATGATGCAAAATGTTGAATAGAATAGAAAAAGTAGATCAGGAATTTCTTTTCTCCCTATATCGTGATGCAAGAACAAAATGACATGCAATGAAGTTCAGAGGTGAGAAACTCAAAGCTAATGAGGGAATGGTGTCATGTAACCGGTAATTATCTGGTGGAAGCCTTTCGCTCCTGGAAGCCCCTGATGCCAAGAATTTATCAAGTTTAGCATTGAGACTAAACTCTCCAGAATTATCATAGTTAGAGATAATAACAGCTGTACAAAGCTAATTAAATCTTGCATCATTTTAACCCAGACTTAACTATGAAGGTGAACTCCTTCAGCTTCAACACCATCTTTTGAACTATCTGGTAAAGGCCATCGTCTGAGATAGGTCATTGGACCTCAGAGAGATCAGAGTCAGCATGGTGATTCTCGTACTCTTATATCCATGTAAAAGTATCCTTTATATTTGGTCTGGGTTGCAGGACAAAGTCCCATCCCAGGGACATTTACAGGCTAGGCTTGCTCTAAATGCTGCAGCCCCCTACAAATGATCATAGCAGTGAACGCAGTTTCTCTACATCCACAGGAGATATCCAGCTGGAGAAGGATTCGCCCTCTGCAACAAATATCAGCATTCTCAGTGAGATTTTCAGAGGCATCCATGTTACCTGTCCTGGAAAATGGGCCATCTGTCTGCTGATCTTTAAGCCCCTGGGATCCTTCTCATGTCAGCAGGAGCTCAAAGATCTGAGGCCCCATTATTGCTGCTGTTCCATCAGAGCAGATTTGCTGCAAATGCACATTTTTTCTGCACCTTACATATTCTAGACATTCAAAGCCAACTCTCTCAAGCTGACCCAAGTGTATTACGGTGCATTTAAGTCTGATGTAAATCATAAATTTGCTGAGGACAAGCTGCTTTATATTTTCAATAAACTTTTGGTTTATGTTTTTTAAGTGTGCTTTAGAGTTTTACATGCTTTCATCAAAACCAGATGATTTGATTATTTTCTATATTCGTAGTACACTATTGCTTTGCCAGTATGTTTACAGCAGCTATTAAAACAGATGAAAGTCATCATCTGCTTCAGAAGGATCAGGGCAATCACATCCACCAGTGAAACACATTAATTTTCAGCCGTTCCAGCAAGAGACCCAAGAATCAAAACTATTGGATACAGTTGTAGTACCTGGAGCATGGAGATGGAATCTCTTAGAGCCTGGTGGCATTCCTTGTGACTGAGGTGATGACAGGGACTGACTTCTTGTCATATTTGAACAAGAGCTACCTGAGGAAACCGACACCACCGATGTCAGTTTAATTGGCACTTATATCCAGAGATTATTTCTATGTTCCTAAATAAATATTTTTTTCTTTCCTTCTGGAGAGAACCTTCCAGGTGGTACACCTCTGGGATTTACTTACATGCACCTTCTTGGCATGGGATGCTGAAAGATAATTACACAATAGAGGAACCTGCATTCTCTATTAATATGAAAACATATAGATCTAGCTTAATAGAGAATAATGCTAAAAAAAGCTTGAATGAAAACAACTCAAGATAAACCACATTTCAGTAAAATACTTAAGTGTTGTTAAAAGACAATGTCAGACAGGGAAACAAACAGCAGCACAAGATTAGAAGGACTGCAGCAGTTTAAAGAGAGACTCTTGCAAGAATGGCAACTGTTGGAGCTCTTCAACCTCATACAGGCATCCACAGGCACTTCTAAAGATGCTAGTTTAACCTGCAGGGTGTCAGGCCATGGTCTTACAGTGAAAAAAATGTATGGACTGACTTCTTGATCCTTCAGCAGTTATTTCCATTAAGTTTGCTCCTCCTGTGAAACAAAAAGAACTGTGGTTACGGTCTTCTGCAGTATCACAGACTTTCACAGGAAAGAGCTAAAGTTTACAAATTGAGTTGGAAGGTATCCTGGGTAAGTACTAACAATATACATGGTGTGTCCCTGAATCCCACCTGGAAGACGCTAAATCCATGAGGCCAGATTTTTATGTGCAGCATCATTATAGAGACAAGATTTCAACCACTGCATGTGCCAATTAGTTTTGTGGCCCACAGGGACTATTTTTTCCAAAGTCTTTGACCACACATGCAGTTCGTGTAAGATGGTTTCCAGCAATACATTTCATTTGCAAAGTTAAATATAACTTCATCAGTGTAAAGTGATATCCTGAGTAAAATCCAGCCTGCTCTGGGCGGGGGTGGGGTGGGGTGGGAAAAAAGGAAACCTGCTCTAGAAAAATAAACTGTGCTTCTGAGTGGTTATGGCAAAAAACAGGCAACAGAGTGGTAAATAGTGTCATGACCATCTTCTGTAACTCTAAGGTGATTTTCTGCTTTTATGTATCCTCCTGAGCACATATTTGGTGATAATAGCTCCGTAAAATATTTGTAATGTCTTTGCTTTGGGCATCACTGATGTTATGCACATAGACAACCATCTGTACCTTTTATTTTACAGAAGGCTCAAAAAAGGTAAGTAAGTGCCTCTGTTGTGAGCTGCATTATTGGTGAACAGAAGACTTCTCCAGCATTTCCATTTATGATTTCTTGTCCACACAGGATTCATTCATGCTTCCAATATACCTTGGGACTATGTCTAGCCCCAGAAATTACTTCAGCTGATCAAAACACAGTTTCACAAAATAGTTGCTTATCTCTGTTTCATTCAAGGAATAGGAAGCAATTAGCACAGTTAAGAGATATGCAAAAGCCACTCTAACCTTCAAATTCTGAAACTTCAAAGATGTCTTGGAAAGAGGATGCTTGACAATGAGAAAAATGTACGTGCATCTCAAAAAAACTTGTTAGCAATAAACTGAAAGACCACTAAAACATCCTTTTACAGTAGCTTTCTGTTGCTCTCTGAACAAAAATACAAACACCCATGCACATACAGGGGAGGGGATAAATCACACTGCAATTTGGGGAATTCAATTACTCATTCCAGTACATTGCATTTACAATTTTATCATGAAGTAATATGATTTTGTAGAATTTTATTCCTTACCAGTGTTTCAATGTCTTCAAACGAGATTCATCTGCAAGAATGTATTTCTAGTTTCTAGGCATGTTTCAGACAGATCTTTGGAGTGAAGTAAAAAGGCAAAAATGTATTTTCTGTTGTTCACATGTAAGTGCAAAATCAGCTTTTCTCTCAAGCACTACAAATAATTGTGAGCAGCTCAAAATCTCATCGATGGGCATGAGTTGTCCATTTCAAGAAAAGCTGAAAGGAGAGAGAGAGAAATGAGTAGGAGACAAATGTTTTGTGTCAGTTTGGTTTTTATTTTATTGCTAGAAACTGCTGTCTCTTTACGTTTTCTTCTGCAAAAGAGGTTGTGCTTAGTGGCTAAATCTGTCCTCTCAAGGGAGCAGGCATTACTACTGCAGCAGCAGAGGTGGAGGCAGCCCAAGCCCAGAGTAAGTCTCAGCCAGTGATCAGCCTTTTTCTTAATATCAAGAACTCAGTTCCAACTTCTTGTTTTATTGCTATGTTCTAATAAGGAAAACAAAAAAATAAATGAAGTTACAAGAACTGAATGATAAATTATGATTAAGCACATAAAGCCAAGACAGAAAGAATTACTTATTTAAAGATTTGCTCAGCTCTGTGAAGCACTGCCCATGCTAACTTCTTACACCGTTTTAAGGTTCTTTGCTCTGATTCCAGGTCTGTAGCTTTGGAGTATGTATTTTGTTTTTCATTAGGATGTGGTGACAACACCCATTTTTTCCTAGCACAGAAAATTCCATCAGTCAGTTCTTTAGTTTTGCTTTATTGTCTTTTTCTTCTGCTCACCTTTCCTACCATTGAAGACACTTGGCAGGGCACTGGGTGTGTGATTCAGAGACAGGTCTGGATTCTTCCATACCTTCTTTATTAAATGGAGCAAGATATTTAACTAGTTCATCACAACCAGCCTGGATGCAGCCCTTCATCATTAAGTTTGTTAGCTGTCCACATCTGGAGGAGTACTCTAATGGTACTGCTTCCAGGGTCTACCAGCCCACAGGCCATGACCTATTACTCAGAAGCCTTAAGCCTCTGTGCTGGTTCCCTTCTCTCTGTCTCCTTGATGCTAGAATGTGAAGGCACCCCTGTTTTCCCTTGAAGTTCCCTCAAAGGGTTACTTCCCAGTTGAGAAGAGCCCAAGAAACATAATATATCCAGAGCTATATTATCTCCATGGAGCTCAAATGCACGGAAGAAGAAGGGAATCTGAGAACTGCAGTGTATGAGCAGGCGCCTCAAAATGGAAAAGAAAACGTTAAGGTGAGTCACAGAGACAGACTCTCCTGGAAACAGGCATGAAGTCAAACAACATAAGGAACTGGTGAGTGAATACAACCCACCTCTCAATCCATAAATGTTTCATTTAGCTACAAGTGCTGAGGCACCCAAGCAGGATACGATACGTTACAAGTAAAAGCCTTGCCTTTGTCCAGTAGTGAACAAATGTTGTCATTAGCTTAGTGTGCTTAGTGACACAAAGTACACACGCATGAACACAGGCCCAGGTCTGGAGACCTCAGAGTCTAGTAAAGTTTCAGACTTTTGGTTTAGACTTTTATGTGAGTGAGTTTGATTAAGAAGTCTTTCAGTCTTTATTTTTTCTTTTTTTTTCTTTTCTTTTTTCTGCTGGAGGGATCAGAAGTATCTTGCAATTGACTATTTTTACTGTGTTTTAGTAGTCGAACTTCCATTATTATGTAGAACATTTAATTGGGAGAGTGGCTGAAGTGACAATACAAAATCTGGATTTTAAAAAAATTCCACTAAGGACAGTGGGTAGAACAGGTGGGCAGATCTAACAGACACTGACAGTCAGAACTCCGTATGCTGTTTCTTCTACCATCTACATTCATCACTCACATAAAATGAGTCTAGCTAGCTGTGATGATAGCTGGGCAGCCCATCCCACAAGTGGAGAAGTCGCAGCTATTTAACAAGTGCATTTTCCAAGAGTCAGTACAGGGCTTGCATGGGTAAAGTGCAATCTATGTCACACATTCCTGCTAATGACCTATAGGACTATGCTTTCACAGCAGAAGAAGGGAAAATTAATCTTCACCACAATTGTTCCATTTCTCAAACTTCTTTTCAGCAAAGATATAAATCGTGCCAAATATCTATCAGTTTTATGATGACAAGACCATCAAACTTGTTTCATTAAACACCCTCCCCCCTCTTACAACTGTCTAAACAAGATTTTTCCATTTAGTACCCTATCAATCCAGAGTTATGATTATTCAGTAACTGAGGGGATCTCTTGTATTTAAATATTAATGTTTGTGTAGTTATTAAAGTATTTGATGATTTGTCCAGGGGCACTGTAAAATTAAATATAGCGTGTCATTTATGGTAATACAGAGGAGAATAATAAAAAATCTTTTTCATTCCAGTTTTGCATCTGGCTCTGCCTGTTACTTTTACTGCTTACTTGATGGTTTGGGGTATTGTATGTTTTTAAACCCTTTTAAATGAAGGATTTCAGAGCATATTGTTAGGAGCGTATAAAAGATTATCTCCCAAGTTATGACTTTGTGTTGCTGTGTATGAACTGTTGTCTGACAGTTATACTGCTACAGGGGAAGGCAGTTTTCCAAAAAATACTTATCATGTATTGGGTGTAGCTGTACAGTAAGCCCATAAATATTTTGGGAAGCTCACTTTGGTCCACGCTATTTGCTTTCAGAAATCACCTCAGCCAACCAGAGCAGAAATGTGTATATGTAATTAGGCTTTTCAAGTTATGTATATTTAAAGAACATTATTTAGGCACTCCACTGTGAATCCCTCATGCTATAAAGAACAAAAGAGAGAGAGCAGGAGATAGAGAGGCAGAGCAGTTTATTTGAGGCAAACACTTGACTGGCATTTGTATGTGTACAGGTGTGTACCTTCTTCATGAATAGGTTTCTGAGGTGGGATAATGGAAAAAAAAAAGTGCCTATGTTTGGCCCATTCTCCTAGGAAACATCTTTCTGCCCATTTAAAAACAATAGTAGATAAAAATTACTTTCATAAGGTCACTCAGAGACAGAGCCAGGAATAGAAAGCAGGTCATATAAATCCAAGCCAGAGCACTTTCTGTAAGACCAGACTGGTATTTCCTGCTGAAAAAAATAAAATGAGTTAAAATCTTGAATGACTGCTTTTACTGCACAACAGAGCGATTTGATTGAGGTCTCCTTCAGCTTTCTCATATAGGTCAGTGTGAAAAGATTCTGTGGCTAATGATGGACAGCTGTCACAGGATGCATCTCTTTGTGGTAAAAGGGTGTAGCATTTTAAAAAATATGCCTGGCAAAGTGAAACTTCTGCAATATTTAAGGTTGATTTATTATTTTCATTCTAAGTCTATTTTTAAAGCTGATAACAACTTTCAGAGTGTGTTTATATGTGTGTATGTGTGTAATGTGGCAAAATTACAGTAAATCAGCTTTGTTTATAAATAGCAAGCATGCAAAAGTCAGGACATTCACTTAGTGTTCTCAATGTACCAATAACTCACCTGTCTTCTTAATACAGAGAATTGCTGTACTTCACGTTAACAGTGATGGTGAGATATTGTGTGCATTTTTTTTTCATTGACTTAACTGGTAACACTTCACAGGAGGTTTGGGATCCTCATTATGTAACAGCAGTTTAGAAAATTTTAATTAAGGCTGTATATGCATGTGAGACATCCAGAGTATGGTTCCAGTCCAAAGCCCACTGCAGCCAATGGAAAAACTCACATCAAGTATATGAATCGTTTGATCAAAACCCAAGTGCTTACACTGGCAATAACATACAAATTAGGGTTACTGCTTTTTTTCAAAGGGCAGATTAACCTGCACAGACCTCAGTGCTACCACATCAAGACTGCTTCCCAGTAAAAAAGGCTTGTATGTGTTTACATTACACCTTGTTACGCAGTGCAGATATGCACAACTACCATGCCCAGGCTGTCTGAAAGGGCTGGAACGACAATATGACAAAGTATCTGTAGCCTCAGGAGTGGTGTGTGGAGAGGGCTTTACCGTGAGCAGTGAACATCGATCACAGACGAATGAGGTATGTAAATCTTCACTCCTTCTCTGGGTTTCAATGGGGTGTTAAGGCACATATGCAAACACATGGCATGTTTTAGCTGAACAGCAAGCAAGAGTGGAAGCCACTCCTGCACAGGACTAAAACAGCAGCAAAGCACAGAACTGGGGTCCATGTCATGAAGGCCACAGAAAGTTAGTGGTAGAAGACTGTCCTCACAACCTCCTGTAAAATAGCCAAGAAACACAGAGCTTTCATCCAATAGTTTGAAAAACAGATGCTCATACAGCCTTAGAACTGCAACAGCTTCTACCAAACAGCTCTATCAAAACACACCTGTCATCTTTTGTCTTGGCACTTCACTCCTGTCACCTCACTTCACTGTCACCACATCCCTGTACCTTGCATTTCACTTCAGACTCAAATTCACTTCCTTTTCTCTCTTCAGGGCTTATCCCTGTCTCATCCTTAATGATTTCATACAGTAAATTAGAATTCTTAGCTCTCATTTTTACCAGAGGTGAAACGCTTTTAATCCTGTTTTCTTATGAAGGTATTTTCCCCCTGCCTCTACATCCACATGTGAAGAAGACCTTAAAAAAGTCTGCCTAGTCACTTTGTCATCCTCCTTCAAATCTTTCTTACTCTCACTGTTGCGATGACTAAAATATTATCTGAGAACGGTTAAACAGCTGGTATGCTATGATCACCACTTCTTACAGTAATTGTAATCCTCTCACTGTAACCTCGTGATGTCTCTGTCTCTTTGTTGTATCCATCTGTTGTCTCTTATCATATACTTGGACTGCAAAATATCTGGGATAGGAACCAGCCTTTTTCACTCACACGTACAAATGAGCGTAGTGCCTTGCACCCCAGTATCCCTGCCACCATCACTGCTGGGTTCCCTGGATGTTACCTCAAGCACAACTAAATGATAATGGTAATTTTTTCAGAAAATTGATTGGGAGATAATTAAACACATATATCGACACTGTTTTCATATAAGAAATTACTGATTTGAGATGCATTTAGGTCAGTGTATGATATTCCAGATATATAGAGATACAGGCCATATATCAGACCTCAGTGCATTGTTAAAATTTACTGGAAAGTGGTGCACTGTGCACCATTGTATACCTCTAATAACACCTCACAAGGATGTTGCAAGGATTAGTTAACAAATGAGTATTTATAAAGTGCTTTGAAGATTAAAAAAGCTATATAAATGTGCATTATTATTATTATTATTATTAATAAACTATATTTATTCGAACTTGTCAAACCACTAAATATGTCATATCGATGGTGGTGGGTTTTTTTAATGTAGCAATGTAGTTCTCAGCATGCCAAGAAGGACTGTGTGATGTTTTATTTGGCAAAAATATTTCCCCAGCAGTATGTGCCCCTCCTGCTACTTACATATAGAAGAAATGATGAGCAGGTGTTATTCAAACATTAACATCTTTCTCTTTGTAGCCTCTAGAAATGTCACCACGACCAAAGAAGTACTGTCTTCTCTGTTGTAATTAGAGCTGTACTAACCCCAAGTTGTGATTCAACAGACACAGAGGAGATTTGTTGTTTCAAGAACTCCTAGGAATGGACAGCAAAGAGTCATCATTCCACAGCCATGCAGAGCAGTCATGACCAGCCTGCCTCTACAAGGTAACTGTCTCCGCAGCAATTTCAGGTTTAACTGTGGGGGAATGATGGCATTGCAGCATGCAATAAATGTAGTTAAATGGTACAGGGAAACCAAAGCAAAATGATTTATAGTGAACTATGCCCTATCTCCAGAGGAAACTGCCCTCTTTTGAGCCCTTTCCAGCTTCTGCCTCCTGCACCCTCCACTGCCATGGCTCTGCAGCTCAACTCCCAGGAGGGTAACAGCAGGGCTTAGATGGATGTCAAAGGGCAGTGACCCAAACAATCTGCCCCTCTGCCTCTTCTGTTCTGAAGTTCGCTGTACAGGCACAGGGAATTTCTGTGTGGAGGACATGCTTTTCCTCATCAGATTCATGTAAGCTCTAAACCTGGTACCCAATTAACTATCCTTGGTACAAAGTGCATTTGATCATGGTATGCTACGATGTAGCTGGGTGGCAGTTGGCATTATCAGACCCAAGTTGTCTAGACTAAAGCTCAGTGTTGAAAGAAGCTAATGGAAAGAAAATATTTTTATTAAAATGACATGTTTTGCCCTACCACTATATTGTCATGAGAGGAGCACTGCAGTAGTTTCCATCCTCAGACAGGACACACACATACACAGAGCTGTAGAGGAAGTTACAACACACATATTGGGTAGGAAGAAATGAGTTGATCAAACCAAAATGTTGGAGTGAGGACAGATCAAATTATGCCACATGGAAAATTATGGTTTGGAATGAAAAAGTGGTCCATTTAACAGTACATAAAGTCTCTGTAATACGCATAAAATCAGCAGCTAGCAGATGTTTTCTGACACAGTGCATCTGCATGAAGCTGAGGCATGTTCAGTTCCACTGTAGTAGCAATACACAGAGCAGATATAATGGCAGACCCTCCAGACAGATGAAGGCAGCCCTGCCCTTATTTAGTAATAACAATAAATAATAACTTGTATTAATTAGCAATCAGGAATTTAATGATGGACTCAGATGCAGTTGTGGGAGGCATCATGCAGAGGATGAAAGGAAAACCTATCATCCATTGGTAACAGATAAGATGAGGAAAAAAATTTCATGATAGCTCCTTGTTTGATAAGATCTTGCTGAAAATATCACTTTGGGGCTACAACTTCCCATTCACACTTTGTGGCCAAATGCAACTTCTTTTAAATCACAGAAAAATTTCTTTAGCCTTTTTAAGTCTGCAGAAATGCAAATGAAAATATTTTTGTCTTAATATAAAAATAATATGGTGCATTTTATTTCATAGAGGTGGCTGAGTTTTGAGAAAGTAGCTGTCCTGAGCGTGATGGATGATTTAAAGAACTGATACATCAAGAACATTTTTCTTTCCTGAGGTTGCTTGTTAGCTGGGAGCTAGTGGAGGAAAATACAACACAATCCGGTCTCAGCCTTCTCTGGTATCCTAAATAGCCATTCATGCCTATCCATGACACAATATAGGCCATTCACAGTAGGCAAGTGCAGATCTTCACAGTTTGATCTTTGTTCTTCAGTGGTTTTACCAGAAGAAGTAATACTTAACGACTGAGAGACTTAAAATATCAGAATTATTGCTTAACTGGTCATGATTACCATAACTGATGAAAGTATGGAAGTTCTCAATAGTTTGAATTAGTATTTCAGGTCATCTGCACACTGAGGCAGAGGCTAATATACCAGCATGATGGCGATTATCTTAGAGCCCACCAGCACTTGTGACAAATTAATTTATTTCAAATCAGGGTATGAAGACTGAAGCCAATTGAACAAAGCACTGCTGTAACAGCTTGACACAGTAGGGCCACATGTTTGTGGCCTCCAAGGATTGTATGCATCAGAGAAGGAGACTTTAAAAGCTTATGTCATGCAAAATACAGTTCTTATACTATAGACTACAGATTGTGTATCTTCTTAACCCACTGTGTTTAATGATTTTTAAGATTCTCAGCTATTTTCAAAGCCCTTTGTCGAACAGTTGAGAGAGAGTTCAGAATCTTTTCAGCCTACAGAAACATGACTTCTCAAAGCACCCCTCTGGAACAACTGTCTGCAACAAGAGTAAGGGATGTCAGTACAGGAAGCAGGACACTGAACATGGAACTATCTCCCTTTTGAAAACACTGGGAACAGTCACAGATCTTCATGCCATGAGTCCACTTTTTGTCCAACAGACAAACAGCAATACAATATGATAAATAAGAAAATGCAATGCTAACTGCAAGATATAAATGGAAAAAAAATAAGTACCTCTGTGCATAATTGTTAAAGTACATTAGATATCATGGAGGTAAGCTGGATATAGCTGCCTTAACAGATTCCATGAATAAGGTTTTACCTGACAGTTTCAGAGCAATGAAGAGAGAAAAGCTTTAAAATGGGACACACACACCCCAGAAAAGGTTGTCAGAGCTAGCAGTGAAAAATGAGTTTATGTAGAAAGCCCATTTAAACTGAGCTTCCTAGTAACTTTTTCTGTTTTGGACAACAATCTCTTACTTCTCCAGCAGTGTCTGCAGTATTGCCATTGTTGCACTGGCTTCCAATTGCCAAGGACTTTGTTAATAGACAAAGGAATTATTTTTACTCAGGATTCTTTATTCTTATTGAGTGTGATTTACTGTAGCATTATTGAGACGGTCTTATTGTCACCTGATCATATCTTTTCACAACCGATGAGATTACTGTCAGGGAGAAAGCTGCTCATTCCAAGCAACATTTGGTAATAAATCGATTACTGGCTGAATGCTGATACTTTACAAAAAGAGCAATCAATGAAATATCTGCCATTGCTCAGAGAGTCTTACATTAGAAAGGCAGGCAAAATAATCACTGAATGATTGCACATGGCGACTGGGCTGGACTCTGTGAAATCAGCTTAGACATACACAGGAGTATAAAGTGTTTTTCACACACTTTGAAAGCCACAGTCTGAAAAGCCATGACTGTAGATGACCATGTATAATAACTGGGTCACGAAGAAGCATCTTGCTCAATCTCATTTTAAGCAGCGCACACTCAGTACCGTTTACACTCACAGAGTAATAGTTATTTTTAATAATCACTAATAAGCTGAAACATCCCACCTCCTTAGTTCACATTTAATATTCCTTTTCAGTTCCACTGTTCCACTGCCTTTGCAAATTCAGGCCCCTGGGAGGTCTCTTCCTTGTCCTATGGCCATGCCTGTGGGACCAGCTGCTGCTCCTCCCCGGCACTAATTCCACTGACATCAAGGGACATACACACGGAAATGCATCAGGATACAAACTCCACTTCAAGAGAAATAAAGACGGTGTGAAAGATCTCTTTTCTTACCCCTGCCTCCCTGTCTAAGCCATTGAGAGCTCTGCTCAAACAGCACCTTCACTCCTGAATGACAAAAGAGGCTGTGAGACTGTCTGCAATCCCCCAGGTCAGGAGGATACAAAAAGGGCTCCCCGGTGAACATCCCAGGCATGGATCCATCTGCTGTGTCAGCGCAAAAGAGGAAAAACCCATTTCCACACACTGCTGTGAAGATTCACCTGCTCACATTTTTCTTGCCTTCCTGGAAGAAAGACTGCAGAAAAATTCCTCCCCTCTTCTTTTTCGTCTCCCTTTTACTCTGGAACTGGGTTGAGAATCTGGGTCTGGCTGGTGCAAGGTGAAGCCTCCCAGTTCTCCCTCACTCCACAAGCCCCCATCATCCAGGAGCAAGAGAAATCCCAGTCATCATCTGCTGCCAGAAGAGGTGATTGCTGAATAAGCCATGTTCACCATTACTACTGTGGCCATAGAACAGGGTCCATTCTGCATTCTTATTTTCAATTTATTACAGTTAATTTCCTTCCTTGTTTTTCCCCATAATGCAAAATGAAGGATGTTTACTTTTTTAAAAAGTGTCATTTCCCAGTACTTGTGAGAACTGAAGCCCACAAATCCCCCTCCTCCCTAGAAATGGCAAAATCCATGGTGACTTGCGCTCTGGTTCATCATTGTCCAATGTTTAATTTCGCAGTTTTAATAAAACAGTGTAATTACCTTGAAATAGTTTTTTTGTTTGGTTTTTTTTTTTACTATTTGGTAAACTTAGCTGGCTAACAGCAATTCAACTTAACAGGGGAAGTTACAGAAGGTCAGAGGGCTCACCAGTGAAAGGAGTAAGGCAGAGTGATTGGGGAGTGACAGTGCAAGAGAGGCAGGGGAGCACCTGCAGCTTGTAATGGTAATGGCTGTGAGAGAGACAGGAAACTGAGGGAGGAAAACTGAGAAGTTAGTTGCAGCGTTAGCAGGAGAGGATGGATTTGAACAGTCATAGTGTTGCAATGAGCACTCAAATACTAGGATGGTTCCTAGTAAGGGTTTGAAGATAGAGAGTACATTCAATTTGTATACACAGCTGTTCGTAACATGCCTCTGAAAAGAGGCAAGAGCAAGGTCAAAAGGTTGATGTGGCTTTTCATAGAGTATAACTGTTTATTTTAGGCCCAGTTTCCAGAAGTGATTTAACACTCCATTTAAGTGCTAGTTTTTAAACTGTAAAAGGAGACACACCATTCTTCAGGAAAAGAAAAATATCAACAAGCAAGGAACAGAGCACAAGTTCTGATTAGCAGGAACAAGCAGGAAGACAAGGACAATGTGTCCAGTTAAAAGTTACCTATAAATACAGTAATAACAGAGCTGTACCCATTCACGGTGAAGACAGAAATAGAGATGATGAGGGCTAGTCCAAGAGGTTTTTGTGGAGAAATCTGGAATAACCTTTAAATGAGTCGTGTATCACTGATTGTGAGTCCTGACAGTACAACTGCAACTGTGATAGTAACTGTAATAGTAATAGCATAGTGCCTTTCATCCAAGTTTGTTTCTTCCAAATGTCCATACTGTATATTATCCAGATACGCTAGTAGAAACACGGCATAAAGAGGCCGAGTGATTAACCTGGTATCATGTACGCCACTGACGGACCCAGACTTTGATCCCTTTACACAGGACGCCCAGTGCCCTCTGTCTGTTTAGATACCCTGACGCAACATGGCAAGAGGCGCTGTCTCACAGCCCACTGAATATATGCCACCAGCTGCATATTTAAAATTCTGTGAATTTTGATTTTCTTCCATCAAGAGGAAAAGATATCCATCAAGATTTTACTTCTGCTAGTTAAGGATTTCTTAAAAGTATCTGCTCTGGATCCAGGAACTGCTGAAGCGGTAGGTGCTATTTCTCTCAGAAGGAGCTGAAAGTGCTGCACAAGTCTCCGTGGCTCCAGCTGAAGCGCAGTGATACAAAAACCATGTGGCACTTCCAGCTACTTGATGACAGATCTTCTCTTGTGTTTGGCCATACACTTACAATACATTTATTCTTAGGATTATGTCATTGAGCATGAGCTGCTTTCAGGCATTAGATCATACACCTGGTCCGTCCTCAAATGCTGTTTTAACCATTTGCTGAAAGCAGCAGTTGAAAGGATGATTTGACTAAGTGACTAATTGGACTGAATGCCTAAAACACTTACAAACTATTTTTAAGCCATTTAAAGAGCTGCATCTGATAGATTTGGGCAAAAGCTGCATAAATTGTGGGTCAGCACAAAGCAGCAATTCACAGGTGGGTCTCTGTATATAAAAAAACAAAAAATCACCCTATTTTTGGAGGCATTTGCCTCTATACCAGTTCAGACTAGTACTATATCCTTTCTTTGCTTTCATGGATAAAATAGGCAACATCTTCAAAAGTAAATACATTTTAAAAAGAGGTAAGAATGGGAGGTTTTCAAAGGCACAAACGGGAGTTAGGTGTCTAAGTGGCCTTTATCAGAAATTTCATACTTTGCTTTTTAACCACTATGCAAATAACATACACAGGCACCTGGATAAAAAAGTTTTGAGTGGTTCTAAGAAACAGCAGTTCCTATGTACTCATTCATTACTCCTTTCCTTCACCCCAAATAAATTTCACCCCATTTTTAACTTGGGGTAGTCATATTCTGCTCTGCAAGGGATATAAAATGCTATCAGTCCACTATCTGCCCTGACGTACATAGACATTAACATCCAAGAGCCATTTTTCCTTGACTCTCTTCAGTTTACATAACTGCAGGAGATACAGAGTAACCATGAATCAGGCACTTGGTTTAAAAACAGGCACTCCATTTCTGGCAGCAGGCAGGATAGCAAGAAAGCCTTTAATTTGAGCCTTTGAGTGTATCCATGCAACAAAAAGTACAAGCATGAGAGGAACATGCCGATAGTTCTGTCTTATCCCTAACCACACTGAGATGCAACAAGGAGAAAAATCTAAGTGCACGCTCATTTTATTAGAGAACCTTCCCATGACAGCCAAGCGAGGGTGCCGTTTTGGGTAAGTTGGTCCAGCATGCCTTTTCTGGATGGCCAGTTTCCAGAGCAAGCAAGAAACTTTACTCCTTATATTATGTATTATTTATATACCACGGTTGTGCACAAAGGCATTCAGAATGGTTTTACATGCATGGATATGTAGTAATATCAAGTGACAGAAATGCAGAAATTAATTGTATCACAGAAATGTCAGAAAGTAAAATTTAAGAAGTGTCTATGTTTAGGGGCTAGACATGGAACAAGTTACAGATGGCTTTAGACAATACGGATTGTGAAGTGATTGCAGAAAATTTCTGTAAATTTATTAATATGATCTGCAGAAATAAACTTCACTGTGCAGAGAAGAATAAACAGATGCATTTAGCTGAGAGTGATATTTATTCTTTTTGAGGAGTCCTATGCATTCAAAAGGTAAAGGATATATCTTATGTATCACAAAAGCAGCTGTGGGGCAATCACAGCTCTATGTTTTTGTTCTGTTGAATGCAAGCTACAGGGAGTCTTTATTTTTCTATTATTTCTCATTTTCAGAAACAATCTAGATTGAAAACAGTAGCTTTTGTTCTTTATGCAAGAGAAACATGGTGAAATTCAGGGCTAAGCAGACAGCTCAAAGAGCAGTTTTAGTTTCTGAAGTGACTGTTCCTCCCAAGCAAGAGATGGGAGAGAAAAACTTGGGTCTTGATAATACAGTAAGTAGATTTCTAAAAGGTTTTTCCTTCTAGCTCAAATATTTTATGGAACTGGAGAAACATCAGGCTCTACTTGTAAGAAGAATAAAATAAGAGGATAATGGATATAACAGTAAGAACAATTACTTTGAGACAGCATCAGAAGAAAGACTTGAAACAAGGAGAAGCATCCCAGGTTAACCCATCCATTATTTTCAAGACCCCATGAGCCCCCGGGTTAGGCAGTTACCCTGTACCAACAGTAAGAAGCAATATTAATTTACTGGCTCATTCACTCAAACCATTAATCACTACAAACAGCCCTCAAAAACATGGAGGATGTAGAGAAAAAGGAAAGGACAGAGATTGTCTCAATACACAAATGACTGCTTATTGTTTACCTGGCACCCCAGGTCCTTGTTGTATCAGCTGCCTCAGACAGTAAGTGGGCTTAGATTCTTGAGGCAGTTGTACAAATCAGATTTTTGTTTTGGTATTGTTTCCAGCTGAAAGCTTTTCTTTATTCTAGTGGTAGGAGACTTTCTTCCTATTAAATGCTTCAATGGTGGATTTAAATATTTAGAAGATCCACATTACAGGAGAACTGTCTGAGAGCATCACAAAGAAACCATTAGTTAAATCCATTAAGGATCTACTTAAGTGGAATTCCCTGCTGTTATCTCCATGATAGCCACATAAAAAGACACTGCACAAAGAAAATGTTGGGGAAAATATTCCTCCTCACATACTGTATCTGTGAAAAATCTAGTCCTACTGAAGGCTCCAATTTTGCTTGTTTCAAGATTTCAGCTGAGAATTTATACTCTTTCCGCTGAATTAGAGTAGGGGGAACAGTATGGCTCAGTTTCAGTTGTGCTTTTGCCCCTCTCCTTTTCAAGCACTCTCAGTTCGGACAAAACCTTTTGTTAGAGCAGAAGGTATGGGAACTCTTTTTGGTTTGGGTATGGCATAAACCATCAAAATTGTATTCATTGTGCAAGACACAGGAATATACCAAGTCTTTGTGTTGTCTATTTTTAAATACACGTAAGTGGTAGCAGTATGGATAAGATGTTCTTTCCTCCAACTCCTGGAGAAAGGCACTTCAGCCATTTGAATATAAAACTTACACCATCTTTCAGATTGCTCTTTCTTTTACAAAGGAGAAAAAGCTTGAACTCCATGAACTTGTTTTTCCATTCTCTACAGTCATGGGTTTGATACACACTCAAGAAGGCAGTTATATTCCTCAGAATCTTTCTATTCTTAATCAGTTATGTAACATTCCCTATTTTTGAATGCTCAGGAATCTCCAATGTGATTTAGGCTTATGGATAAGACAAAGGCACTATAGACAGTACATGCAATGCATAAACATCCATATTGGTTATAATATTTATCTCTCTATCTCTAAATCAGCACATAGTGTCTCTGATCAATAATGTTCTCTCTGGCCTCCGTTTTGAGTGCATTTTATAGAAACCAAGTGAGAAAGCCCTGTTCTCTGGTCCGAGAAGTATACAGCTATTCTACAGATGTAGGAAATTGTAGTCTTGGTTCATCCACACATGCAGATGTAAATACAGAGGACCACCCAAACCAGTAAGTCCGCTTTGTCTTCTCAATTAGACTGTACCTGAGTGGTCCAATGTAGAAGAGGTAAAAAACCACCTCAGCAAATCTGTTACTTCAGCTGTCAGTAGCCTGCAGGAGGGAAGGAACAGCACACAGGCAGTTTATGAACGGCACAAAGCAAAGACAGAATTGTGAGCCCTGGTTATGTGAGAGAAACGTCCATGACAGGCAGTGGCACCTGGCTTCAGAAGTCTGGACACTGGAGGGGCTGCCACTTTCTGTGAGGGAAGATACTATGATCAGCTGCCCAGGAGCCTCACACCACCGTGAGCAGCAGCGTGTTCTCACATGGTTGATACTCCTGTCCACACAGAGAGCTACTACAGTAGGATACAGTCCCGTGTCAGGTAGTATTGCAAACCCCAGGAATTACAAAATTGGGAGTCAGACCCCTTTCCCAGTCCAATATTATCCTAATTATGGAACTGAAAAGCGAACAAGGACTGTCTGGGTCTTCTGGCATTCCAGCCATGGAGAGGTATACTTCAGCAGCGTTTCTAACCTCGTCACTACACACACGGAAACTTACTTATTTTTTAAAATTAAAATAAAGATAGTTAATTTATCGAAAGACTGCAGGACACTGGGTTGCAATGAAAGCATCACATGTCCACACTGTCATCCTAACTTTACTACCAACTTCATACAACACTGGCAACATGGGACAACACTGCCCTGTGCAGCAGTGTTATCATGACTTCTTCCTCGCCTGCTCCCAAGACCTGCATCAGGCAACAAACAACACCCACCAAATGGGAAACGGAGCAAAGACACACCACAGCCCTTCCAGATCTAGGGAGGAAATGGTGGCATTTTCACAGGGCCACACAATATTCTGAGAACTCTTACTGTAGACTAGTAAGGGTCTTGCATTCAAGGTGTGATAAAACCAATAGAACAGACTCATAGACTCATAGAATGGGTTGGGTAGGAGAGGGCTTTAAAGATCATACTCTTGTTTAGTCCCTGCAATGATTTTCCATTGGTATTTTTAACCCTTTGAAAATTCCACTTCCGTGCTCTTTGTACCCCAAATAAAAAAAAAAACCAACTACACAACAACATCTCTTTTGACATTTTCCCCATTTTCGGAGTAATGGTATGGTTTATAACAACGCCTACAAGCATTCCTCCACAGACAATGGGTTTGCCAAGTCCCATGATGTGGAATTGAAATGGCGTTATCTTTTAGAAAAACATTTAATTCTGAGTGGAACAAGAGATGCACACACCAGTACGGAGGAAAACGTCGCCCAAACGAATGTGCCCCTGGAAGCCAGTGTTACCAGGTCAGCAGGCACATAGGGCACTGCTCATCCCCACAGCGCCAGTGGCGGGGCAGGTGGGTGATCTGGCACCACGCTCTCCAAGCGTGAAGGGAAGGGCTAACATCTAACACCCATGACGTGGCTTAGCTCTTATACACCCTCATCACAGCAGGACAAAAGCGTGTGAAGAGAGAGCGAATGACGGACTGGGACCAGGGGGAGGAGTCGCTGGGGAGGCCCCCTCCCGGCCCGCCCCACAGCCTGCGGTGCGCGACATGGCCGCCGCTCCCGGCAGGCGCCGCGGCCCGTTCCTGCGCGGGGCGCCACCAGCCCCGACGGGCGGGTGGCCACGAGGTGGCGCGCGGCCGAGCGGCGCCGCGCCGCGGGAGCGGGTACGGCGGTTGTTTCGGTTAATTGACTGTCTTTATGAAGTGTTCTGGGCTCATTCTAAACGGCCCCGCATTCAGGGCAGCTGTGTTGCGGTGGACTGAATGCGTTTAAAGATACACACTTGCTTACCTGCGAAACTTGGGATTCCGTATAAATACTTACTTCACGTATTAAGCGTTATTGTGACAGCCTGGGGTCCGCGTTGTTCACACTCCCAAAGTCTTCGTGTTAAAATCACATTTTTTGTGGAGCAAATTTTCAACACAGAATTGATACTTGAATTCACTGTTTCAGCCACTGTGGCTTTTTTTTTTTCCTTTTCTTTTTAACCTCCCTCCCACATGCCAGCAAAAGCAAACACAGCTCTAGCTGAGCCGCGCTCTCATCTCTAAAAGAGACTCCTGCAAATGCCCCCAAACCTGGTCCCGGCCCTGGTGCCTCAGTGAGGGGCTGCGTGGTGCTCGCAGTCCAAGCCAGAGGCGGCTTGCCAGAGGAGCCGTCCGGCGCAGCCCTGCCAAGCAGGGCCCTGGCCCTGTGCCTGCGCCACACTGGGGTTCATGTGGGGCCTTTGAGCCGCCTCTTACTCGGGGTGGGCTGTTGGCACGTGCCTCGCCCTGCTCTCATCAGCACTGGCCAAACGGCATCTCCCTTCCCTGGACTGGGTGAAGAAGGTGAATGGCAGGCTGCAGCCAACACGCCCAGCTGCAGGCCCCCACCACCACTACGGCTGCCTCCACACCAGCCCCTCCGTGGGAGTGAATTAGGATCTGCGCTACTCCTGCCTCCACTGGCAGCTGAGCCCTTCTCCTCTGTCTGTCTGGTCCCAAATCCACCAGAAAGGGCAAGCGAGAACGTGCAGGGACTGAAGTGAAGACAGCAATTCACCGCTCCCCAGGCTCCTGTTCCCGTCTGCGTTCATCTCCTTGGCGTGCTCATGCTGTTTTGAACACCTCATGGAGAGGAAAGGGCCCCTTCTGTCTCCTCTGGGCCTCCCCTGTGCCAGTGCCGTCCTTTCTGAGAAGCGAGATAGATACAACCTTGGAGCAGAGGTTGCAATCTTTTTTCCATTCCTCTGCTTCTCCTGGCCTCTAGCTGTGCCTGCCCTGAGGTGTGCCTGCACCCCTCCAGCTCCCTCACCTTCCCAGTTCTCCATGTTTTCCCAGGGGGGTGAAACACAGCACCATGCAGTCCTGCATGGGATGTCTGCGCACGTGTGTGAGACTAGCAGCTGCTGCAGTGGGGGTCAGAGCGACAGGGGTGACAGTGCGATGAGTAAGGGAAGAGTCAGAGCTGCATGCTGGAAATAAGAACAGAAGTCCTGTAGTGGGGGAATGCTGTGAACTGCACCGCAAGGCATGAATGGCATAACAGCACAAGAATGAGAGAGACAAGAAGCAGTCAGAGTAGCCAGACACTTTGCTTCCTCCAAGCAGACCCTCACCCCTAGCACCCCACATACACTTCCTCACTGGAAAATGAATTCCCAAGAATGGTTTCCACAATCACCTCCAATTGTTGCTGAATGCCCTGAGGTTCAGCCTTTGAGTCCTGTTCCTTGGTGAGGAGAAGGGCTGAGGTGTGAGTGGTGCAGATGCAATGAAAGCTCTACCGTGCAGCCAGTTGCCATTTTGACCAGGAGAATCATTGCTAAAGCTGCAGAAGCAGTGAAGGAGCAAAGCTGTGTCACAAGTACTGGAAGGCTTCAAGATGTTTATTTGGGGGGGGGAGGGGGTGTTAAAAAAAAAAAAGGACATGGAATATTGCAGAACTTTATTAAGGTGGAATAAAGGTTGATAAGTGGTCATGCCCTTCCAAAATATACAGTGTCTAGACATGAACAGTAAAAAGCGAGAACTGCACTTCTGAGCACCAGCTCAGTACAGACTGCATCAGCCAGGCTGATGCTAAAGCCGTGCATACCCATGTCGTAGGAACTCCCTGGAAATGGAGGCTGTGAACACTGCTGAATAAAGAGTAGCACCCACACTTTTCACAGGGAAGGCTTGAGAGTGGGCTACACAGTCTGATCAGGGCTGGCACATCTGGCCTAAGCTTACAGACTAAAGAAGTGACATTCCCTCCTTGTTCCCTGCTCCTGAATGGAGTGCTGTTATCACCCTTCACCCTTTCCCCTAGGGTCTCTTCTGAGAGCTAGTTTACAGCACAAAGAATTTTCCGGTATAGCTGTAATTGCTAAACCCATGGGGTCAGTGCAATTTATTCCAGTGTCATTTTTGCCAGTATTGTTAAACCTTTGCTTCAAATGACAGAAACTATTTTAGAAAAATAACTTTTTAGTTACTTATTGTTTATTCCAATTTCATTCAGCCTGATCTTTTCACCCTCCTCCCTGACAAAACTATTTGGCCCACAGATTTAGCCTGGACTTCTCCTGAAACTCTCTGCACTCTCCCCTTATTAAATGCTGTCATGTTTGGGACCACAAAGCTGACAGTTGCCAGAGCCAGTTACATGCCCTTTTTCTGGCAGCACCAAAAAAACTGATTGGTTTAGGAATCACTGAGGGGGGTGCTTTGCTGTGCATGCTAAAATCCTAAGCAGTTTAGTGTGGATACATCTGTACTAGCAAAACAGTATTTTCTGCTAATAGAGTAAAACCATCTCCCACCACCGGCATAAAACAATACCAAAAATGGTAAAAATACAGTTTTACTGGTACAACTGTGTCTCTACCAGGGACTTCTGTTGACACACCTATGCCTGTCAGGGCTGGCATTTCTTTACAGCTATGCTAGCACAGGTCAGTCCTGTAAACATGATCTTGGTCTCTCAGAACACACATTCACCTCTACTCAGCTCACAGTGACAATTCCATCCCACAACTGCTTTCAGTACAGTTACTCTTAAGATGGTAAAATGCAAATAAAGATGCAAATACATGTTGTAATTCAAATCAGTGAAACAACATCTTATTCTGCCATTCCTTCCTTACAGCTGCTTAATGCAGATTCACAAAATTTAAGGTCAGATGATACCTTTAGGTCATACAACTTGAGGTATAACACAGGTCAAGCAATTTTTTTTAATTAACCCTCATGACTCATAGATGAGCAAGCATCTTCTAGAAATCATTTTTAAGTTCAAGATACTAAGTGAAGAAGTCACTATTTTCTTTACTAGCTTATAACTTTTGCCTCACATTACTGAATCCAGAGCCATAATAAGATGTTCTGAGCCCCGTGATACCCTCTTCTGTGCAGGTGCCTCTCCTTGGAGTTCCTCCTCTCTCTGATCCTTTCCTTGATCATTCTTCGACTCCTTCTAGTTGCATTCTTCTAGGTAACACAGTAATCCCTTCTCCAGCAGCGGTCTGGAGAAGGTCTCTGCCATCAACCTTCCACAGCAACATAAACCATCAGGCTGACACACTAAGACATATGCCCTCACCACCTTCTGGTGTTCTCTGCAGGGAGTGGGACAATACCCTTGTGACAGAACTGCACTCAGCAGGTACTGTCAGCTCTGTGAGCAGAGTTGATATACCATCAGCTGAGTGGTGTATATTTTTAGTTTATGTTTTCTGGCGGCCAATTGTTCACTGATCTCCACGCTTTGCAAAGGTAAAAAGCATGCCTGGGCAATAACAGACCCCAGACCTAACAAATGTAGAGTTGTTATTGCCCAGGTTAGGTCTGAGATTCATGAGGTTCAACAAGGCTAAGAGCAAGGTCCTACACCTGGGTCAGGGCTATCCTTGGTATCAATACAGGCTGGGGGATGAAGGGATTGAGAGCAGCCCTGGGAAAAGGACTTGGGGGTACTGGCTGATGAAAGGCTGCACATGAGCCAGCAATGTGCACTTGCAGCCCAGAAAGCCAACAGTATCCTGGGCTAGATCAAAAGAAGCTTGGCCAGCAGGTCGAGGGATGTGATCCTGCCACTCCACTCTGGTCTGGTGAGACCCCCCCTGGAGTATGTGTCCAGCTCTGGAGTCCTTGGCACAAGAAGGACATGAACCTATCAGAGAATGTCCAGAGGAGGGCCACAACAATGATGAGAGGGCTGGAATACCTCTCCTGTGAGGACAGGCTGAGAGAGTTGGGGTTGTTCAGCCTGGAGAAGAGAAAGCTCCAGGAAGACGTTATTGCAGCCTTTCAATACTTAAAGGGCGCCTACAGGAAAGATGGGGACAGTCTTTTTAGCAGGGCCTGTTGTGACAGGACAATGGGGTAATGGTTTTAAATTAAAACAGGGGAGGTTTAGACTACATACAAGGAAGAATTTTTTTACAATGAGAGTGGTGAAAATCCTGGCACAGGTTGTCCAGAGAGGTAGTATATGTCCCATCCCTGGAAACGTTCAAGGTCAGGTTGTACTGGGGTCTGAGCAACCTGATCTAGTTGAAGATGTCCCTGCTCACTGCAGGTGGTTTGACTAGATGACCTTTGAAGGTCCCTTCCAACCCAAAACAGTCTATGATTCTATGATATTTCATATATATAAATCTTAACAAGTTTATTCGAAAATACAGAGAGTGAGGGGTTTGCCTGGTGTATATTTGTAGGTACAAAGGTACTCTTCATATTAAATTCATATTATTAAAGAGAATCAGCCAAGCAGAAGATGATAAGCTTAAAAGAGATACCATTGTGATTACAAAAAGACAAGAAGAACAAACAAAATTCCCTCATACTTTCTTTCTATCCCATAAAGTGTTTATGAGAGGCTGGGTTTAACTATTCCTTCCTTCACCGAAGCAATCAATAAAGGAACACCTCGTATAGAGAAGTGTGCATTTTCTGCAGTTACAGCTAAACAGAACAGATTTGAACAAATTCCGAAGGATCCACTTTCATCATTAAAGAAGAGTCTGAATTTTTAGCTCTACAAATAACCAGCTGAATAGCCTGTAACTCGATTTTTATTAACATGCAGTTGTCTGTCACATACCTCAAAGTCCAAGAGTCCCTATGCATAGTGTTCCTGAGTACTTGACATCAGACAGCTGGCAATTTTCTCAATATGATGTATAACAAGTGAATTTATTGGAGTAATTTAGGACAGACCCTGTAGAACATGTAAAAGAGTTCTTGGCTGGGAGCTGTTTCTCCAAATCTATCTGAGAAATGGCTTGCAATCTTACTTATTTTCACAGGTGTTTGATGCCATTGATTTACAATTTTATATTGCAGTTCTAACAGGTTAGCGGAAATAGAGCATACACGTATGAAGGACATTATTGAGTCCAATATCTCCAGCTCAAGAGAATGAGATAGTTCCCTTTCCCATTTAATCATAAATGTTTCTTTAGTGGGCAATAAAAAAAAAAAGCAATGGCTTTATACAATCACCCCACAACGTTCTGAGATTCATTGCTAAGGAATAAGATTTGCTCAGATAAAAAGGATTCTCTAATACAAGTAAATTTAACATCAGACTGAATAAAGGAACTCCTGAACTGGAAGTAAAGAAGAAAATGGGAAGTCTAGCAAGTTCCACCTTGGTTGTATTTCCAAGTGAAACATTAATTTGTTTTTACTGAAGGGTTGAGATAAATATTCCAAATATTTGAAATCAGTTGTTTCTGCAGTCTTTCAAGAAAATAGGAACAAAATACATAATATACTTATAAAAAGAGGCAGAATGCATTTAAAGCTGGTGCAGACATCACCCCAGGAACAGAGAACTTGGGTTCAGGTCTGGTCCATAAAAACTGCAGTTTCCACACCTGCCAACTCATGATCCCTGTTTTCAAAACCTACCTGGAAAGTCGGTTCCCCTTAGCTGAGTAATGAGCTGGATTTATACATCTGTAACAGAACACACCATACTCGAGAGGCTTGCATAGTGCTTTTAATAATTCCCTTTCCTGCCCAAGTAAAGTTAGTAATAAGTCTTTTAAACAGGATGAAGCACTGAATGGGGTGAAGTTCACAATAGTGAACTTCAAAACAGACATGAAATAGAGATCACTTAATTCATTCATACTGAACCAACCTAATTAATCAGCAGTGCTCTTCAAATACATGGTTCCACTGAGCTGTGCAAATAAGATTCCTGTATAAAAATTATATGTATTAAAATTAAATCAGCAAAGTGTTTAGTACTGGCCCCACTTTGCTCCTGCTGAACTTTAATTCTTCTGTCACATGGTACTTAGAAAATTCCCAATCAGTTGGACTAGCCCTTCAGTGAAGAGCAAAAAGGGCAAGACCATTTTGATAATTTTACATTACATGGCCTTTCCCAAAATGAGTGCAGTCCCTGATTTCTAGCCAGTGAGAATCACCATGGATAGCGGTTCCCAAATTAGGCTCCTTTCCTCTTGGATATATGCATAGTAAGTTTACACCCAGCACAGAATGGTGTGGCAATTTAAATATAAATGTCCATTTGTCCAATCCTCTGGATGAGAAGAAAACAGCTGTAACATGGCAAAAAGATATGCACACATTTCATTTTTTTATGAAGTCTGCTGAAAAGATTAATCAAGATTAGAAATTCTTAATAATATTTGTATATTGCTTTTTTAAAAAGAGAGAGAGCCTGGTATTTTTTTGTTCACTTAGAATTTTCCTAAAATCCACCAAGAGAGATAAAACATTAGGGATGGTATGTTTGGAATGAAAAACAAATTGCAAGAAAATAATTAGCCTACAAAGCAAGCCTCTTGTCAGTCCCTGAGTCCTTGCTGCCTCTGACTATAGCATCTGGATTTGTTAATGCACATGACTCAAACAGTTAAGTCTTTGTTAAATAACTAGATGATATTTTGGATTAATAAAATGATTGTTCTAATTCTAATAACATTTATTTTTAAATTTAAGCAAGAAGAAACAGATGTTTTTAAACAGACCATTCCTCACCACATGGTAGCCACTCAAGTCTGTCACTAAGTTTCATGGCTTAACAGGAGCAAGGACACATAAATTCCTAAGTATTTCCAGGATCAGGCTCGAGACTGGTAATATAAGTGAGATTTTTTTAGATCTGTATATCTTGAAGTGGATTACATCCAGAACATAAGAAAATCCTTCTCTTGGGTTAGCTTAGCTCTTAGCTTAGCTGAAGCAGGGAGCCAGCCATAGGCGATGCTTTGCTTGAGAAATACTTTGCTCTCGTAACAAGGATTTGATTGTGGCTTTGACAATCAGACGTGTCATGGCAGAGAGGATGTGAAAGTGAAGCACCCGAACGGCAGTTGGTGGTGACGTCCTGTTTGCTGAGGACAGCAGCAAGCTCAACACGTCCGTGGGGACTGCGTGTATAACCGACAGCAACTGCACCCCTCAGGAGCACAGCCTGCTCCTGTGCCAGCTCCCTGGGAAGAAAGATGTGGCTGCCCCTTCTCCTGCTGGTGCGTGGAGCATCTTCATCCAAGTTAACCTCTCCCCATGAATCTACAGATCACAAGCATTTCAGCTGCCTCCTGTGCAAGGAGCATTCTCACCTCACACACTTGGGCAGGAATTGCTAGCTCACTTTTGCAGCTTAGAGGCTCCTTTGAGCCACTGTATGAGCAAAGAGGATGGCCCAGCAGCTGTAATACAAGCCTGAGACCCTGGACATGTACATACAGTTTCACGTATGCTTCACAAGGGTACTTCCCCATGATGCAGTAATAGTAAAATAAACAAAAGGTGGTAAATCCTACACCCTAGAGCTTTTACTACTCTGACATCCAAAAAATTGATAAACTCTCTTCACTGACATGTAAGTGTCTCTACATCACCATGACCAACATTTAGGGACTAAATGGATGGACTCCCTCAGTACCTTAGAAGTTGTGCTTATTGAAGAGGTTACTGCCACCTACCAGCTATTTACTGTCCCCCTGCTGGAGTCCGCTGTCTCCTCAGATCTGTGACCTCACTTTATCCTAATCTCATTTAGGCAAATGGGTCTGAGCTAATGCGGGTAGTTCAAATAGTAAGTCTGGTAACCTGGCTCATTTAATCTGAAAAGGGCTGGGGAAAACATATATGAGCAACTGCACCAGCAGATGTGAGGAGCTTTAATATCTGGCAGGGGTGATGCCGACAAAAAATGGGGACGGTAATTTTTCTCACTGTCTCAGCTGGGCTTTAGAAGAGAGCACCTGTTTGTTGTCTTAGAGCGTACTTTTTTTTTGGCAACAGTACTGGCCAAACAGGTCCTATTCATCCCTCCCTGCCTCCAGACCTCCTTTTCGGTCAAACAGTCAGAAGTGGGTAACGGCTTTGTGCGCTCTGCCCCTTCTCTTCCCCCTTCCTGTTATGCCAGCACTACTGGTTGGACCGTTGGGTGAGTCAGTGCAAGGATCTGGATAAAAATAAGTTTTCTTTCTCCCTCCTTGGTTTACTGGCATACCATGCAGCTGCGCCGACCAGTGCATCAGCACCCCAAAGGTCCATGCCAGGTGGTTATGGTAGCCACCTGGAGCTGCTAGAGCTGGCACTGCAGCTGAAAGAACTGTTCATGCAGTCATGGCATTCCTCCCTTGTGCCTTGTTTCCTTGAGAGTGAAGTGGGAGTAACTGGACTTCTCAGTTTACAGGAGTGCTTAAAGGATAAATCTATCAAAGCAACAGCTCTCAAACTAGGAAGATGCTGCCTTGGGAAAGCACAGCATGGACCAAGTTGGGATGGAGAAGGCTCAGGGAAATTTCATCTGGCCTCTCCTACCTCTCTCCTCCCTCATCCTCTTCCAGCCTTTGCACTTCTTCCCTCTCTTTCCCGAGAGCATTTACATTGTTCCTCCTACGCAGAGGGGCAGAAGGAAATTGGCACTGAGGTGAACTTTTTTGGAACTTGGAGGATAGGATTGATTTGGAGAGAAAGCAACAGTGTGAGTGATACTTATGAGTGACATAGAATGGCTATATTTCAGGAGGCTGCGGCAGCTGCAAGTTGGGATGCAGGAATTTGGGGTTACCCTGAGAGTGGACATGCATGTACACATAAAAGGGTGGGAATGAAGATAAGGTGGAGGAAGGAGGGAATTACAAACTATTACAGTGAAGGAGAAAGGTGGGGCTCCAGCTAAAAGACTCAAAGCTGCTGTATTAGAGATCATGAATGGTCAAATACTACAGAAATGGATCAGGCAAAATCGTAATTTTGTCACCTTTGCAAATATTCAGAATTGCATATACACTATAGTCACAGAAAAGAAAATCAGTCTACAAAGGGGAAAAAAAGTGCTGTTTCCTACTAAAATCCATGCATTTCTGGTTGTACATAAAAATATCCTACAGATAAAGTACTGATATAATTTATTTTACGAGTGTGAAGACTGTGTATTGTCAGTTTGACTGTTTCTTTGATGTATCAGTCAACCCTGCATGCTACAGCTGACAATAGAAAGGACCTCCGACCAATGTGTGGCTAACAGCAAATATCTCTTTTGGTTTCCCGGGTGTCTCTTGCTCGTCAGCAAAGATTTGTAAAAGGGAGGAGAACAGGAAAGAAACATTGGCAGAGAACTCTATGATTACAGTTGTACTGAATCTCATTTAATTTTTCTAACTAACTTATAAATGAACAGGACCATAAATTATTAATTCAAAGGAAGGTTGGCCTTTTCCTAAATTTCTCCATAATGCAACGATATTCTCAAATGATTACATAGGATCCAGAAATATTAGTGTAATTCAGTTTAAAGGCTCAGATTTCACCAATTGGTAAACCCAGAAATCAACAACCCCTACTATTACTGCCAAGTGGAAGATTTTGTTTTGCTTTAGAAAATTGGTTGGGCTGCTATCTCACCAAAGTGCAGACTCAAGGACTGTTTTTCCTAGAGGCCTCAGTCCACAGAAGCACTTAATCAGGGCTTAACTTTGAGGAAGTGAGTGATCTTATTGACTTCAATGGATGATTCGCATTTGTAAATTTGAGGTATTTAAACATTCTATTCGAGTGGTCTAAATTCACCAAGGAAAAAAATTGCTAATGTTGCATTTCCATAATAAAATCGTATATGACATTCCTGAGATGGAGATGATGATGTTTTGAAGTCCTTTTGTTTACACATTGCCAGAAGAAATTGATTAAATTGCCCAGGATTAGTGGCTGCTAAAGAATGGGTTTTAATTAAATGGTAGAATGTGTCACTCTCTACACATTTTAGGCCACAATCTGTTGGCATAAACTGTGTTTTTTCAAAGTTCATTATGACCAACTAAAATAAAATTATTGCACTTACCTACAGGCTTTACACCTAACAGATTGTGGCTTATCAGCTGGATATCTACTGTAATAGCTTACATATTACATTTGTGACTGAAATGTAAATATTACATAATAAAGAAAACACTACTATGCTATATTTATATGTTGACCACATAAGGGTTCTCTTAAAAGCAAAATCCCATTACTAGAGCTGCAAGTACCAAGCTAAAGCATAAAGCTAAAGCTCTGAGCTGCCTGCTTACTTTTCTGTGATCTGATTTATGCCTTACTGAAATCAATTAAAAGATTTGCACTGACTTCAGAATGATTTTGATTGGATGTTTAACTAGTAAAACAAGTGATAATTTAATAAAAGCCCGCATACTTCTTTTTTCCTCATTAAATCTAATGCCAATCTAAAAGAAGGAAATTGAGAATTACAGTGAATTTGACAAGTGTTTCATCAAACTGCGCAGTGGATTTAAACATAAAGCACAACAAGAACCCAGCAAAAAGGGTTTTTTTGTACATGGGGATTTTTCAGACTCTTGTGGGTAGCCAGATCAGATGCAACAGGCTCTTGAACCTCTGAGTGCATTTTTACCTCACAAAAGAAATTAAAGATTTCTCCCAATACCTCTAAAATAACGCCCCAGAGCTATTACAATAGTGGTTTGTTTTCTGTACCTCTCCTTAGTGTTACTCTTTGTATGATTTAAAAGCCACTGCCCTGACCAATGGGAAGGATGGCAGCCGTACCGCTGGGAAGCTGCCTCACTTCCATGGGGTCAAGCTACAGACGGGCGGCCTAGGGGGTCTGTATGGATGCCCCGGCCAATGGAATAAAACAAATTACCAACAGTAAGTTTAGAAAATTATGTTGTTTATCCTGGAAAGGCATCCCAGAGCACCAGAGTTTATAAATTATCAGGAAAAAAAAAAAAAAAAGAGAAAGAAACCATGTTTGGACAACATCGGTTTATAGAAAATAATTAAATTGAAGAAACAATGAAAATGGAACTAAGGTTGAAACTGCGCACTTGCGATATCAAATATCAATGCAATCATTTTGCGGCAGTTAATATGTGTGGCAATTAGAGCTTTTTTACATTATATTATAATAAATTCATAATTCATGCATACAATGAGAGCTTTTGGAAAGGAGCGTTTGAATTTAACAAATACTACCACTCATCATCTGAGCAAAGACGGCAAAAGGAATTTCAACATTATTTGCGATCTAAAAAATTGAACCATCGTTGAAGCTTTGTGTTGTGCTTCCCTTGCACAGACTGCAGTGCCTTCTGTCTGCTTTAGGGTGTGGCATCTGCCATTGGGGAGGAAAAACTGGCATGTGTTGCCTTTTATAGCAGACTGATTTCATTGTGCTGAGGGCCTCTATTTTATAGCCTCTTAGTTCCAATCTTGTAGCCGAGTTGTTGAAACAAATGGGAGGAAAAGGAGTTTGTAGTATAAACTCTTCAGTTTAAAGCCTCATCCTTTTTTTTCTTTCCTGGGGAAAACATTTCAAATAAGTCTGCGTTAAACTTTGCAGGTTATTTTCCTGATCAGAAAGAGTTGCGGAGCATGTCAGGAAGTATTGTGATCCGCAGCTGAGGCGCTATCAGTACATCTTCTCTGGGTTTCAATATATGCATTTTTGCTTCAATATAAATATCTTAAAGTATAAACGTGTAATTGATTTTATATTTTATTTTAGAGTACACATGTAAATAAATACACACAAGGAGACATCTATATTTATATTTGCATATGAAAGACTTCAAAAAATCAACTTATGTGTATAATTAGCGTGCATTTGAATATAGAAAAGAAGAAAATCCAGGAGAAAATGTCAAAAAGGCTCACTAACAAAGATGTAGTATTCTCTTGGCAAAAGCTGATGAATGATTTGGCATGAATTCATCTTACAGTTCTGTTATTCTCTCTCCGACAAAGATGATATACCCCTTTCTAGCAGTTTGCATAGAATTGCAATTTGTTGTTGTTACAGACTGTAATGACCCTTGGGTATGCACCTGATTCCCCCCACTAGAATTACTCACCATTTTTTTCCTGCTCTATGTTTTTCTACTAGCCATATAACATTTTTGCACTTGCAAAGAGAACCAAAAAAAGAAAAAAAAGAAAAATACAGTTATAACAAAAAAAAAAATGTACTTGATGAGCACTGAGACTTCTCAAAACTAACTCCATCACAGAAATCAGAATAGTTCTGACTTTTCACAGACAGAACTAAAATTAATAGACAGTGGAATCACACTGTTCACATATTTATCAATAATCTTTGCATGTAATTCAACATTAGAGCATGAAGCTTCTGCTCTCCAATGTTTTCACAGTGGATTCAAAAAAGCCTACCTACTCATGACAACATCTTTCTTGACATGCTGCGTTTTTCTCTACTATTATTGTTGAATCTCCTATTCATCCATTTTGAAATTTGAAAACATGCTTACCTTTAACAGAGCGTATAAATATATTCATTTAAAACGGCCTAGTTTAGACCTTTACTGAATTGAAAGCGTTCGCTAATATCCCAGTCTGCTATATTCACAGGCAAGTATTTGATCTCCCGAATGCTTTTATTAGTTGAACATAGTGTGTGACTACTACCTTTTCGTATACTAGGGTATCATTTGTATTAAGATAGTTATAAAAAAACCTTCAAACCATTCTGAAAGATGGTTCGAAAATGTAGGTCAGCATCAGCAGCTTTCCATTTGGAGCAAGAGTTACTCGAATTACGTATTTTGGTTTTTGTGTTACTGCATCTTCACGAGTGTCTTCTGTGTACTGGACATTATATTGTTTGGGGAAACAATTACGAGACCAAAAATGTCTCAGTCTCCTTGATCAACTCCTGTTGATCTGCAAATAAGTACAGAGACCATATTGAAAACAGCCCTATATATAAAAGCATCATCAGAGCAAATGACCGTTAGGATTTGAAGACAGCTGGACAATGTGGACAACTGCAAAGATGCTACTGCTGCAGAATTTTAGGTTAAATTTTATAACCGTCTGCATACACAATATAAATCTTCGGGGGTGTGTGTGTGTGTGCTCTGCGGAGGGAAGTCCTGTCTTTCCGTAACCTAGCAAACGTTTCCCCGCTCTCGGAATAGGACGAGGAACCTTCTGACACACGGGGCTGAGGGCAGCGTGCGGTCCCCGAAAGTTTGACCGATCCCACTGCTCCAGCACATCTGGACACGGGGCACCGCGTTCACGGCCGCGCCCTCGCCTCCCTCCCGCCGCAGTGGCCCGCGCGGGGCGGCGCAGCCGGCAGCACTACCGGCCCCGGCACCCCCCCTCCCCCACGCCGCGGCGGCCGGCGGCCCGGGACGCCCGGCGGGGCCCGCCTCGACCCTTCGCTTCGCAGCACTCCCCCCGCACGAGTTCCGTGTTTGGGTGCCCCGCGCCGGCCGCCACCCCGCGGGACCCGGCCACGAGCAGGGGCACCCGAGCGGGCCGCGCCCCCCCAGGCCGCCGCGCTGCCGGCGGCGGCGGGGAGCGGGAGCCGGAGCTGTGCTGAGTCCAGTCCGCGTTTTGCGAGTGCGCGGGAGCGATCGGGGCGGAGGGGGCGATGGCTGCCGGCGCTGGCTCGCTCGCTCGCTCATGCCATGCTGGGCCAGCGCGGCTCCGCCAGACGAGTGTTTACCCATATCCGGGTTAGGGAGGAAAGGAGGAAAAAAAAAAAAAAAAAGTTTCATTTAAACCTGAACAAAAAACTTTCAACATGAAATCACACAGCAGGAACAGGCACAGACCGTAAGGCGTTCTTACCATTTCTAATCTCAATCACGGACTCGGGGAGGGAAATTTCTGTAATTCGGTGCGTGCGGAGCGGTCCGCAGGGGATACTCTTGGCTCAGTCAAGTCCCTTCCCCGGCCGCTTCTCTTTCTGCCCCTCTCCTCTCCCTCCCCCCACCCCGCTCGCCCTCCTTTTTTTGAGAGTGGGGGTCAATTTTTTTTTCTTTCTCAATCAATTTTTTTTTGGTGGTAGTTACTATTCTCAGTACTTAATTTCTCCGGACTCGCAATGTTGCGGTGATCATGGCCGCACAAGTCGCAGCGGCTCCGGCGGGTGCGAACAACAGCAAGGGCAAAGCCCCGAGCCTGCCGGGCGGCCCGGGCCCGGAGCGGGGCCCGGAGCGGGGCCCGGGGGGGGCCGGGGCCGCCGCAGCCGCGGGGGCTCCCGGGCCGGGCCCCGCGCTGGGGATCGGAGAGGGGAGTCTGGCCGGCAGCAGCAGCAGCGTGAATAATGTAGATCACCATCTCCTCCACCACCACAGCGAGCCGCTGAACATGGCCAATAACGCGGCTCCCGCCGCTGCCGCCGGTAATAACAACAACAACGCCAGCGGCGGCGGCGGCTCCTCCTCGGAGCCGGCTCTGAAAGAAGGTGGAAGCTCCTCGGCGTTATCTTCATCTTCTTCGTCTTCTTCCTCCTCCTCCTCCTCCTCCTCCAACCCGGGCTCGGCCATGGAGACGGGGCTGCTCCCCAACCACAAGCTGAAGAGCGTCGGAGGCGATCACCCCGCCGCGCCGCCCCACCACCACCATGCCCACCACCCGCATCACCATGCCCACCACCACCATGCCCACCACCCGCACCACCACCACCATGCACTACAGCAGCAGCTAAATCAATTCCCGCCGCCGCCGCCGCAGCAGCCGCCGCCTCAGCACCATCCCGTGCAGAATAACAACAGCAGCCTCGGCGGCGGCGGCGGCAACGGCAGCAACAACAACGGCGGTGGCGGTGGCGGCGCTGCTCAGCCCAGTGCAGACATGGAGCAGCAGCAACATGGAGGAAAAGACAGTGTTTTGGGCGCTCAGGCCGAGCCCCCCCAGCAGCCGCAGCAAATACTGAATAAAGGCGCCGACGAGGAGGAGATGCCCGGCAAGATGGGCGAGCCCATCGGCGGCCGCTACGATCACCCCGGCTTGGGACCCCTGGGCGGACAGCAGCAGCCCCAGCAGCCGCCCCCGAGCGCTGGGAGCGGCGGCGGCGGCCTCGGCGGCGGCGGCGGCGGCGGGAGCGGGGGAGGCGGCGGCGGCCCCTCCGCGGTGGGTGTCTCGGAGTTCAATAGCTATTATGGCAACGCTGCCCCTGCCCCTGCCAGCAGCGCTACGGCGAGCCGCGCCGGGCCTTGCTTTGATCAACATGGCGGACAACAAAGCCCCGGGATGGGGATAATGCACCCCACGGCGGCCCCCAACAGCATGGACCCCCTGCAAAACTCCCACGAAGGTTACCCCAACAGCCAGTACAACCACTACTCGGGCTACGGCCGCGGCCCCGGCGGCAGCGCGAGCGGCGGCGCGGGAGCCGTGGCGGCGGCGGCCGCCGGGGCAGGCGGCGGCGGCTACGGCGGCTCCGCGGCGGGCTACGGGGTGCTGAGCTCCCCGCGGCAGCCGGGCGGCGGCATGATGATGGGCCCCGGCGGCGCGGCCGGCCTCGGCAAGGCTGCTGCCGGCGCAGCGGCGGCGGCCGGCGGCTTCGCGCGGTTCTCCGGGCAGAACCAGCACCCGTCCGGGGCCACCCCTACCTTGAACCAGCTGCTCACGTCCCCCAGCCCCATGATGCGGAGCTACGGCAGCAGCTACCCCGACTACAGCAGCCCCAGCGCTCCGCCGCCGCAGCCCCAGCCCCAGGCAGCGACGGCCGCCCCGGGAAGCCAGCAGGCAGCGGCGGGCATGGGCATGGGCAAGGACATGGGCGCCCAGTACGGAGCGGCAAACCCAGCCTGGGCAGCGGCACAACAAAGGAATCATCCGGCGATGAGCCCTGGGAACACCGGGCAGGCCATCAGCAGGACCCAGGTAACCCCCCGCGCTCGATTAATGACGGCTTCTCGCTTCCGTGCCACTCGTGTCGGGGTTTTAGTTTCTTTATAATTCACTTTTTCCTCCAACCCCACCCCCCACCCCCCTCTCTTTTTTTTCTTTTTTTCCTTTTTTTTTTTTCCTTTTTCCTCCTCCGGGCCAGTTCTGCCTCTCGCTGCCTCCGTAGCAAGGGCGATCAGCGCACAATGCGCGGCTCCGCTGGGGCTGGAGGCATCGGAGTGCGGCTTTCGCTGCCGAAATTAGGTTGTTCTCAGACCCAATTAATATTTTTTTCCCTTCAATTTGAAGTAGCGACGGGGAGACGCGTGGCCCGGAGGACAGGCAGCTTGGGACGGGGGGGCGGATTTTGTAACCGGAGTGTCGGACCCGGGGGGCTCCCGGGGGATAACGTCCATTATCTTTACGGGGCTTTTTTTCTTTTTTTCTCCCCTCTTCGTTTCCTCTCTCTCTTTAACCGGTTATTTTTTTGAACAGAACGAGTTGCGCCGCTGCGCGCTCCTGGCAAATTAGTTTGTCCCCGGCGGAGTTGCCGCAGTGAGACCCGCGGAACGCGGCCCGGCTGCTTTTCTCTGGGGACGAGCGCGCGTCTGTGCGCGTGTGCTAGCGCCTCCGTACGCCCGGCGCGGGCCGGGGCGCGTGGGGTGCCTCGGTCCGGTGACCTTAAGGGGACTTGCCCATCAGCACAGGCGCGCGTGGGTGCGCGCGCGCATAACTACGTTTCTCTCCCCAAAGACACGCGGAAATCCAAACCGTGTGTGTGTGTGTGTGTGTGTGTGTGTGAAGGCAAGGAAGAGTCCTTGGCATCAGCAGAGGGTCGCGGGCACCGGGCGGGCCGCCACCCCCCTGCCCCAGCCCGGTAACTCCGCCGATCGATCGATGGATCGATAGATAGATAGGTAGATAGATCAGCGCGGTGATCGCGGAGCGGCGGGCCGTGGCACAGCGCCTTTCCGGGGCGGGCGCGGCGGTGCGGTGCGGGGAGCCGCCGGGCCGGGAGGCCGGTGCCCGGGTCCGAGGAGCGGCCGGGTCTTCTCCGCCAGGTTCGGAATTTGAATTGTGGAGGTAAACTGGCTGCAACCGTCTCCAGACAGCTGCCTCCGAGTTGACATCTAATCTGCCATCTGATTGGCTCCCCGCTCGCCATTGGGCACCTCGCGCCGCTGATGTAAATAGAAGTGCTGAGCCGCGCAGTCACAGAAACCCCCGCCACAAATAACACCCGCCAGTCGCGCCGGCGGGGCGAGGTGGCGCGGGCGGGCGGGCGGGCGGGGGAGAGGGGGAGAGGAGCAGAGGAGCACCGGCACGGCCTCCGCACCGGCCCCGGCCGTGCTGGCCCCCGGTGCGGTGAAAAGCCAGGGGCATCTCATCTCGTCCCGCTCTGTCCCGTCCCGTCCCCCCATCCACTTTGGTCAGATGGTGTGGTTTTTATGGACATCGAATTAATTTTTTTTTTTAAAGGTTTTTAATTCCATGCTAATTGGAGGCGGTAGGGGAGTATCTTGTACTAACAGTGTTTGGACGAGGATTCGGGATTTTAAGTTGCGCTCGTGCCTCTAAAAACATTTTGTAATGTTGCAGTTTATGGATATTGTGCAAGGGATTAGATTTTTGTAAAAAAAAAAAAAGATTTAATCCAAATACTAATTTCATTACATTTCTATTAGCTTGATACCTAACCTGTGCATGACTTTTAGAAAAATCTTGTTTGCTTGTAGCTGCTGGAGGTGAGAAAATGCCATGTATTGTACAAAGAAGGGAAAAAGGAACCGTTCTGTCAGAGACTGCATTTGTTTCATCTCTGCAGCGAATCCAGATATTCGGGGGAAGATGTGCTTTTGCTTTTGTATTGTCATTAGAATACTTCAGGAAGCATCGGGAGTTGTTGATCTCATTATTCTTCTACACAAGTGTGAGATTAGGCTTGAATTCTCAGTAGGAAAGTGAATTGTGTTAAATGGAGTAGTGCATTAGAATTTTATGGGTTTCTTTTCACTTCAACAAGATCTTTCTATTAAGAACTGTTAAATCTTTTAATAGCTTTTAACAACAAGGACTGACAGGAACAAATGCAGGTGTATGCTTCTGGAGTCTTCAAACGGCTGGATCTTTCCATAAAGTAATGAACGGAACCCGGAGAAAACATTGCTTAATATTGTTAACCGTGTATTAATCCTGAACAAATAATAACAGAAACCTTGGATGGGCTGGCTGTGTGTGTTTGTCTACTTCCCACAGACCACTCCTTTCATGTTTTTAGTTTTTATTCCATTTCCCTTCTATTTCTTCTAGGGAAGTGATATTTTTTGGTGAGTGTTAATTTTTACCTTTTTTACTTTGCACTGGTAAAAGGGTCACTGAAAGCCATAAGGTAATGAGGCCTCATATGTATAACCTTTCATAATTAATTTAAAAATATTTGCATTGTCTGCTTGTTTTTAAACACAGGTAGTTCAGAATTTATGGCTTTAAAAGCTAGGAAAATCATCGCCAGATAGACATGGTACATGCTAGTTCGCAGTGCTGTTCCTTCTCGGCAGAAATTGTTTCAAGTATTTTATTTTTATTGGAGGAGTGAGAGTAAATTCATTATGTCCTCAGTATGACCCTTAGAAATACTTCCTTATATTTATGGGTTTACGTTTACATCACAGAGGTTGGTGGTTTGGTGGTTTTTTTTTTTTTTTTTTTTGGTACTGTGAAAATTGGGATGGAGCTTAGAAAGAAGAGTCTGGCAAGGGCACAATTTCTTTGATTTTTTTTTTTCTTTTTTTTTTCCCCAGAAGAATTGTTATAAGGGCATGTCATCAGTGTTCTTTATATCATGATTTTCCCATCTAACCAGTAAGTGATTGAGATAAGACATTTTCTTTGATTTTAAATTAGTACTTTTTAATGTATAAAATAGGTTGTGTCAAATAAAAAATACTTACCATTATCTTACAGAACACAATTATTTTTGTACATTGTTTTTTATTTTTAATTCCTATGTGTCAATCTCCATGTATATTACATCATTACGTAGAGAAATTGATTGTGATTGGTTTTAGAAAGAGAAAAACGGAGCATTCAGCATTCGAACAAGCGGCTGTATTTTTTTAAATAATCTTCTGTGTGTATAGTCTATATATGTGTATACACACATTGGAATATACTCACTTGTCATGTGTCTTTGCAAAGCAGATGATGATTGGCCCCTATGCTTATCTGAAACTATTGTGCTGTGAACAGAGAAAAAGGAGCATCAGTAGGCCACGACATCTGAAATACCTGTTCAGGAAATTCTTGCCTCAGCATGGGTGATTTTTGTAACGTGCAGAACTGTGGCATCCCACTCTGAGCTAACTTGTGTTTGTCCAGACTATTAAATTACTTAAGAAAATTTTGCTTCCGTTTAATTTAATCCCCTTACCCAGTCATGAGACGAGATGCAAGCTTGAAAAAGAAGCCTCTTGTTTCTGAAGAAACACATTTTCAAAGCAGATGGATATTGCTCATGCAGATACATTGATTTGATTGTGGAGGAGTTGTGTGATGGTAGTACATTACCTTGTCATTCAGTTATTTTGATTATTGATTAATGCCTTGGCAGCGTACAGATATTTAGAGTCCTGAGGCTCCTTTTATTCTTCACTTCTGATTTGCACTGCAGTAGTTTAACACATTAGCTGCCCTCTGTGTGTGTGCTTTATATACATCTTTCTCCTTTGTGCATAAGATTCACATACACCTATACACAGAGAGAGAACCTGGGTCTGTTCAGGAGTACCTGTATAGCATAAAGTGGATAGCAAGCGTTAGGAGAAAATCTGTTAGCTGCTCTGAGTTTGTGTGTGTATCAGTTGTTTGTTTTGCAGCGGAGAAACTCGGAATATGCCTGATCCTGCAGCTCTTTTTATGCCAAATAGATTGCCCATATTGGGACTTCTGGCTAAGCCAAGGCTGCAGAATCGTGTCCTGTGTCTGAAGGCCATTAAACAGCTGTTAGTGTGGTGAATAGATTCTTGATGTCTCAATGGGAGAATGAAATATATTTTTCCCTGTGCATTTTCGAGTAAATAGTATTTAGGATTCAAATAGCTTCTATTTAGAAGTAGCAGAAAGCAATATTCTCAGTAGCATCTATATAAATTACTGCGGTGTATTTGACACTTTGTGGTTTGGTGTTCAGTGACTGGTTTCTGTAGTAGCACTTATGCCTACATGTTGAACAGCGGGACCCTGTGTCTGAGATAGAATACAGAAAGAGAGATGCAAACCTGTCTTCTGTATTACTGCCTCCATCGTGTGAGGATTCTACAGCTAAGCAGTTGAATCCTGTCTTTTAGGCATTTTGATCTGAATCTGTGCGGATGAAAACTAAGGGATTTAATCTGTTGCTAAGTTTTCTAGTTGTGTATGTAACATAAATTTTTTGAAATTACTAAGCGCGGTCTGTTAGGTGATACTGTTTCATTCTGAAATAGTATCTTAGTTAAAACTAGATGAAATATGTGCAGTGAAAACTGAGAGATCTTTTCTTACTTTTGCGTCTCAAATATTTTATCATAGGTTGACATATTTTGACATTCTCATTGTTAATTTGAGAATGTCAGTGGTTTGTTTATCCTTATGTCCGTAAGATTGTACCTGTGTCCTAACTAGTTACATTTCAGTACTTTCTCAAAATGTGCCATTTATCGTGAGGCTTGGAGGATTCTCTGTGGATATGTAAAGTAGTGTTGCCACATTTGCTGTGCATGCATGCTCAAGGCTGCAGAATTTCAGTAGCATGTATTTGTGGTAGGCTAACTTGCTAGAATATATTTTAGAATTGTGATTATTAAGGTACTTGGGGAAAAAAAACTTTTTTCTTTCAATTTTGGGGCTATTTACATAGTGCTAAATACATCTTTTGGTAAGACTGAATGAGGACTTTAATTAAACTTAAATTAAAAGTATACCTTAGTGGTTTTTAAATTTGTTTTGAAAACTAGTACTAGAAAAGTGGTATTAAGCAGTGTTGTTTTTGCATTGCTTGGTCCTGAGAGACGCAAATAAATGTAATACAGGAAAATCTTGTGGAGCCAATAGTATTAGAGTATATTTTATTTTAAAGAAGCCTTACTGTTAATAAATTAAACATTATTTTTTAGTAAACCTGAAAGGTTTCTGTACATCTGAAGTATGTTTTGACATTCAGATCATAAGGTTACCTTCTGAATTTCTCTTTTATCCAGTCATACCGATTTAGGTTCAGTTTTACCCACAAATGCTAATATGCTGGCACAGTGCTTCTGTGGCAGGTGAGCCGGAGGACTTCTGTTGTTGTACTTCAGTTCTGAGAGTTGGCATCCAGAGATCCACCAGGAACGTGTCCACTCCAAATGGGCCAAGCCCATCGAGAGTAGTGTTTCTCTGCAGTCGAGGAATCCTCAGGGATGAATGTATCTCAAGATACCTGTGTCATTGCAAACAATGCAGTTTGGGGACAGTAGCTGGCTAATTTGTACAGGACTACTTTTAACTAACTTTATTTTCTCAGTAAGAATGTTCCAAGTACGTTAGATATTTACACTTACTTTTCTAGTGTGCCTTGGACTGGAATAAGAGACTATTCTTCCTGTTGTACAGGGTGGAGAAACTGAAGCGCATAACGAACACCTTCCTTCAGGCAGACACACCTTGGCACAACTGAAAACAGGGGTCTCTTAGAAATAAGTAAGGTTTTGATGCCATAAACTTCAGCTTTTGAATAAAACCAGTCTTACTGTGATTATACTCTGTTCTGGCAGAATTTAAGTTTTACAGTCATGTATTCAAACAACTGAGAACACAAATGAGGCATTTGTTTGCTGTGTCAATATAGTCACCTTAAAAGCACTGTCATCTAAAAGTCAAGTATTCCTTGCACTCTTTTATCATTACCTACTCAATGTCATCTATATAAAGTAGATTTCTCATAGACATTAAACTCTGAGGAAAATTGAGTTGAACAAGTGTCCAGGAGCATAGCTGGTGTTGCAGAACTTGCCTTCTGACGAATATGATGTACAGAGCGCAAGTATGTGCTGGAGAGGGTGCAGGGGTGCATGCACAGGCTTCCTTGCCACCAAGTCCAGTTGTTTTGTCTGGCAGTTAAATGGTCTTAATTTTTAAAGTGAACAAATAGATGCAGAAATCACAATTGTTGTGTCTTGTTTAAAGGTTACTTTTCATATGGGAATTGTTCTTGCTCCAAATATAAAGTACCTTTTAGCAAACTTTATAGTCCCTGTGTAGGTAGCTTACTTCATATGAAGGCACCTGCAACTGTTTAGAAAATTGTATGCTCTAGGATCATTTATCCTGATGCTATTATTAAAATGTTTCATTTATGTTTATTAAAACCCATGCAAAATCTGTGTAAGCGGGTATGATTTGAAAGGTGTTGATATATCGTGTGTTTGTATTCCACATATAGCAGAAATATTAATTTCCTTATAAACTACCAAACCAAGTTGTGAGGCTGCTGAATTTCTGAGAGTGTGGTGGCCAGTTTGTGGATATAAAACAGTTTGGCAGTTCTGCAGCGTGTGTAAGGAGTTGCTTTCAGAACAGAGCTGTCAGTGTTTGATCTACTTACATATTTCTTCTTGCATTTGAGTCATGGTGGACTTAGTAGCTATGTCAGAAGATCTAAGCATGTGTGGAAGTATGTAATCAATTTATTAGTTTCCTTTCTGCAATTTCAGGAATTGAGTTAGTTAATCTTTTGCACCTGAACTTGCCCAGTTAACAAATGGTGTTCTGCATTTAAGAATTCATTTCTGTGCCCTGCCTTCCCCCCTGCTTTGTAGCTTTCTCAGACATGACAAGATACTGAATTTAGGTTTGTGATCTGATAATTGTTTATGAAGACTTCCATCTGTAGGGCTGTGTCACTGGTCTCCCTCTGCCACCCCCAACAGTCTCTTTCTGACCATTGTGTGGTGGGGAAGGAATTTTCTGCTAATCTTTCTGCCTTTTTTAAAAATTATTTTAAGAAATTAGATGTACTTGGGATTTTTGTTTGTTACGTACTTTCTTTAGCATGTTTGCTAAACAATAATAATCATGAAAATTGGAAAACTTCTTACTGTATAAACACCCCCTTTTTTTTAGGTGGTGGTGTTAGTGGTGTTACTAATAGGGTCTTGTAAGCATGTGTTTTAACTGGTGCTCTGAGGATTTTTTTTTTTTCCTTGAGAGCTTTGTTTGGTATTTATTTTAGGTATCTACTTAATAAATCATTGGTAGCAGGGGTTTCTGTTAGATGTTAGTAATTTTTTTACCTGTGTTAGTTAGAAAATGGTTTTGATTCCGCGAAGTTACTGAATCAATTTGTTTGCCCTTTAAAGACCATGTGGCCAGGTGCACTGTGAAGTTCTATTGTAGCTACATAGTTAGGTTCAGGGAATTAATTGCATCCTTGACTAATAGCTGTTGTGGCAAACCCCTTTGTATTTAGCTTACCGTTGGGGTGGCAGTGTATTTGCACTGGCAAAATAACAGCTTTTGTAAGTAGCCTCTCCTGAAGGGTTTTGCACAAGGTAGATAGTTCCACAATGTGTTTTGGTCACTTCGTGAAAGCTCAAAGTGGTCTGTGTTATGCAGGAAAGAGAGGACTGTCTTGCTGTAATGCAGTCCCTGGTACAGCTGGCTTTCACAGCAGGGCCTGGGGTTTGAGCGTGGTTGTTTTTTGTTTTAGTAAATAAAGAAATTTGATTCAGAAAATCCCAAAAGGAGAGATCCTGCTTTAAAACATAATTGTAGTCATGTGTGCTGTTCCCAGTGTGGACGTGGCTTAATTCAGAGATTGATTGAAGTGGAATAGCGCCTTCTTTACACAAGCAGAGAATTCAGCCATTGTAAGAAGATGATGGGACTGTAGGAAAACAGTAGAGGATTGGTACAGGAATTCTCGATAGTTGTCTGATGACTGCATGATCTGAAGGTAGCTGGTTTCACCGTTGGATGCTTCAGTTTCCCTGCGTTAAAATAAGGCTAATATTTGCCTTAATTATTTCTGTTTGATGTGCAGTTTTAATTACAGTGTCATGCAGAATAAATAGGCAGCCTAAACAGTTGTTATATGTGAAGGTATCCAGTCTGCACTGTACCTTTCTCTCTGCTTGTTTGGATGGGATCTGAGACTAGGTGTTCCCAACACTGATCATGTTATTTGGTTAGCTTGTCAGACTTGCTTGTTTGTAAGCAAGAAACTGAAACATCAGCTCGGAAAATTTCTTTTGAAAGCACAAGGACAGGATTTGTAGTTCTTAAATTTTATTCTTTTAAAGTTAAAAATAAAGATAAGGACGTTTGTTTTGACAGCATCAAAGGATATGCTGGTTTATTTGCAGCCTTTGATTTGGGTGGAATGTATGGAGTTCTGTATTTTTTTGTGTGTAGCAATTTACATTGTGAATATTTTGGTTATTCTGTTTATATGAAATAGTAGTATTGATGTCTTTCAGGCATGATTTAGGGAAAATAATTGTGCTTTTGTGCCTTTTTTTTTTTAATTTGGTGTTTCTTTGTTGCTTGAAATATCCAAGTCAAGAAAAATGAGCATGTTCTTTAGAGCTGTGGCTGTTTAAGATATTTACCGATGGTCATAGATAGAGGCTATTTAAAGAAATATTTCTGGAAAAAAGGTACAGTTGAGGCTGCTTTAGTGGTGTACTAGCAATAGCAAAATAATTTTACTTGTCAGTTTTACTTACATTTGAAGGTCCTTCCTTCCTATAAACAGAAAGGTAGCCTTCTGCGAGGAGGTGACTTCACGGTGTCCTGTATTCAGTGGTGATGAGAAGTCCAGGAATGCATAGGTAGCTGTTAGCTGGTTGTCTTCTGTTTTCCGATATTTGTTTTAGACTGAAGTTTTGCCTGACGGAGGAATTTCCAGCCCGCAGAAGCGCTGACTGGCGCTGGAGGTTTCCCCGGGGGAGGAGGGGAGGGCGGACTGGCTTCTGGGGCCGGTTACAAACGTGGTGTTTGTAGCGTCTGTAAAAGTTTCACACATGGAGCAAACTAGTTAGCTTGTATAGCGTCACATGATCAAAATATTTTTCCCCTTGCCGCTGCCAGAAGCTATCTATTGCTTTTCAACAATCTCGCTTGTCGGGCAGCGGGCCAGGGTGTGCGCGGCGGCCCCTTACGTGAGCTGCTCCATTCTTCACCTCCCCGGCTGGAGTGCCCTGACCTTCACATATGTAGATTAGCCATGTGCTCCCTCAATTGAAAGTTGCTGCCTCAGGAAGAAAGGGTGGTGTTTTGGTTTGTTGGTTTGGTTTTTGGTTTGTTTTTTTTTTTTTCCCCCCCTTTCTTTTTATTCCTCGGCGGATTTGACAGCCATTCATTCATCCTGACCTGGGCAGAGGGAATGCAAGGAACGGGACTCCAGAGGCAGCTGGCGCGGGCAGCCGCCACCTCACCTGCCGGAGGTGAGCTGCTACGGGAGACACCTGTGGAGAGGGAGGACTTTGGGCAAGGTGGGGTTTATTTCCAGCCAGAGTTCTTGACCGTGTGTCACTTAGCAGCCTTTGGAAGAAGGTTTTCTCCTGTGCGACCCCTCTGCCTTCACATCTTTGGAAGAACGTTGTGTGGAGTGTTTCTAGTGGTTTTCTTTAAGCAACACTTTCTTTTTTGCATTTAAAATTGTAATTTTGCTAATTGTGTGTTTGCTTTCTGTGTTATATTTTGGTTTACAGTATGTGTCTTTTGCTTTTAAATCCTGAAACTAAAATGCTTGTGATAGTCCCCCCAAGCTGGCACAAAAACATTTTTCCTGCTAACAAACTGTAGGAGCTACTACTTGAGTGACATTTTTGAGATTTTTAACTTTTGGTAGAATACTCTTTTTTTGTTGTTGTTGAACATGTGGTATGCAAATATAGGGGAAAATAGTGCTACAAAGTATTTTGTTGTGGTATTTTTAAGTATTAAAAACACATTTTGCTTTTCTAATAAACCCCATAACCAGACCTTTTAAAGTTTTGATATAAATAGCAATTAACACTAACTGAGATCCAACCACAGTGAAAAAAAAACATTAAAAATCATTCAGAAGAAAAGTTGCCAACTTAATTGAGCTTTTCCTTTAAAGAGGAGAGGCTGATTGGGCAGTATCTGGAACAAACTGTCCTGCATTTTAGAACTTCTTGGAGTGCTGTGTTGGTGTAGTTGCTGTCGAGATTTTCATATGTGAATGCTAGTGACAATTGGAACATTTTCTGGATGAATTGAGACCCTCCAAAACTTCTAGATTTAGGTATGTGAGTTGGTTGTCTCATATATTGGGGTAGCAATTAGAGATTTGGTTGTTCATTAAGAACTTGCCAAACACAGCACTTTGTGAACAAGAAGTGGAGGGGGATTGCCTGCCCTAGGAAGGCTTTGCGTAGTCCCCCATTTCTCCTTTTACTTCTTCACCGCTCATTTTAATAATTACAGTAATAATAATACCAACACACTTTGTTCTTAGGAGGAAGGTCATGCAGCGCCTGAGTAAGCTGTTGCTTTGCTAGAGAGTGGTTGGCAGAATGGTGGATGCATTCCTCTACTTTTTCTGAGTACACTAATGCTGTTATGTGTCAGCTCTGTTGTGGGATATGGTTGCCCAAGGCTTTTCCTCTGCATTTTCTCCTGCAGGAACTGAGAGATTTATTTGTGGATTATTTGCTTCTGTCTCAATTCTTTCCTTCCCAAAGTTATACTACTTACTTACTTTTATCCACAGGTTGTGATCTTTTTTTTTTTGCTCTTGTCTTGTGGTAATACTTTTTACTTCTTTAAATGTTACCTCGAAATTCCAATCTTTCTCACTTTCCAAATAATTGAAGTGATGAAAAAAACCATTCTTATCGTTTTCTGCCATTTTACAGTTGCATGAGAGTGAATAGTATGACCATGTATGCAGAGCGAAAATAGCTTTTGAGTGACTCTGGTACCCATCCCTCCCTCTGACTTGCATCTGCTCCTCTCTGTCCTCCAAGGAATCTGGGCACAGAAGCTGTTGGGGTAAGAGTGACAGCAGGGAAAGTGCCTTTGCTAGCCAGTTTCCTGTGTAGGCCGTTCTAGTGACCAGAGGTCAAGTTGCATTGAAAACAAACAAACAAAAGCCACCAAAAAACCAACCAAGCAAGCCCCCAAATCTTGGCAAGACTTGCCAGTGTAATAGGAGGAATCGTACAAGAAGTTACCTGTGGGCAATAGTGCTGGTTTTGTTGGGTTTTTTTTTTTTTTGGGGGGTTCTTTTAATGCTGATCCTCTAAGTAGTAGCGGACTTGGAGAAAAGAGGGAAACGAAGGCAAAACCAAGCTAGAATGTAAATTTTGATGTGCTCAGTTTCTTTACTTTTTACCTGGCATGGCAGTTGTAATTAAAAATCTCTTTTTCTATATTAGCCCAAAAGATATTTGAAAAGATGTCAGCATGAAAATCGAAGTGTGGTGTTGCTGTGTATATGGAAAGTGTATAGAAAAGACAGGAACTGAGGAAAGGAAACACTTTGCTTATAGTTGTCTATATTAAGTAGTGAATGTGATGTGTTAGATGCAGTCTGTGCAATTTTATAGCACTTGATGCTTCATTCCATAGATTTCTTTTCCATTTAATGCTCCTCAGAAGACTGCAGGTGTAGAGAGAAGCAAGCTGCCAACCATGGTTGGCTGTTATTCCACTGCATCGTATTTTCTTTGGGGGCATGTAGGTTGTTAAGATGGTGAATGAAGCCTGTTAAAAAAGTTAGTTTTCATTGTTCTAGGAAAATACCTTAGGAATTCAGAGAACAACAAAGGCCAATTTCTTCTTGCCTGGTAGTCTCCAAATTCTATTGCTTTGCCTCTAAGAAGACTTAGATGTTTATTTGCAACAAATTTTTTTCTTTAAAAAAAAAAAACCAAAACTGAGGTTTACCTGTGATAGTTACTTTTATGTTTGAAAAAGCTGATCTGACTTACTCTGTTTGTTCCTTCTCTTTACTCCTGCTTCTTAACATTCAGTTAAAATATTTTCTTTACTTGGCTTGACTTCCTTGAAGAGATGGAGTTAAAAAGTAAGTGCTTTTTGTTAAAGGCTGCGGCTGTTTATGGTGTAACAGAAGGTTCAAATAATTAGGATTTCTGATTATGTTTTTTACTTTCTTGAAGTCCTTGAGCTCGTGTATGGTTGTCTGTCTTACTTGAGCAAGTTGTCTCAGCTTGGGTGCCAGGAATAGGTAGAAGTACAGTTTTTCTCTCCAGAAGTGGCGTTATATATCCTATTGTAGACTGAAGGAAACACCGAATGTGACTTTTTTTTATTCTGAGAGTTTCTTTCCCAAATGTGTATCTGATGCCGAGTATTCGGTAGAATGTTTTGTCTGTCATTTTCAGATTAAAGCTTGGGAATAAGCAGGAAATACCTCTTTTAAAAATCTTAATTCTTTAGACATTCATCAGAAGATCCAAGTGGGTATTCCTCAAAAAGGCAGCTTTTTATTCTTCTTGGCTTTTGAGGATCAGAGGTTGAAACAAGGAGCAAATTAGCAGGAGAAAGGTTGTAACACCTAAATGTATAGGAAAATAGGTGTTGAGCTAAATGGACATGTGCCTTTTGTGTAGATAACAAGCCAGAATTTCTTTGGGGAAAACTGAAGAAAATTTAAAAACCTGATTTGTTTACCTATGCATTTTTCCATAGCCTTTTCTTACACTCCTCGGGCACTCTTCTATCGAGTTTTGTGTTGCTAAAAGATCTTAGACCAAAGGGTTAGTCTAATGGTTGTCTGAAGCTGATCTAAGACTTCACTTCTACCGAAAAAGACCAGTCCCACCCTTCTATCAGCTTCCCTGCTGCTTCCCTTGGGTCGGAAGGTGAGTCACATCAGCTAGCTGATTTGTCTGGAAACTAATCCTGCCAAACAAACTCTGTGAATGGTTAGCTTTCAGCCCGATCATTGAGCTGATCTCACTTGCAACACGGTCTTTCTAGCATAGAGGTAAGGCAAAGAAGAGAGTGGCGTTCAGCTGAGGGTAGGGGTCAGGGCAGAACAGCCCTTTTGGAGGTCACACAGGCTTGTATCTGCTTCAACTCATTATGAGACTGTATCTTGAGTGTAAAATTACTCTGTAAACAATAATAGATATTTACTTTCTCCACGTGTCTCTGGAGCGGGCAATCATTGTTATCCACCTCTTAAAACAGAAAGAAACTAGGGCAGAGAATAGAAGATTTTTTTTCTTTTTCTCTTTTTTTTTTTTTTTCTTCCCCCAAGGTGATGATTCTACAGAATGCACTGACTGCAGGAAGTCAGTGCCTTCAGTATCTTTGAAATAGTAGATTTCAAGGGTGGGACTCATCTAACCATACGTATTGTAGGGATTTATACCTGATCATTTTGTGTGGGCTTTTCTCCTCTTTGGTGTAAAGAAATAATGATTTCTTGGTGTGAATCATCTCATCTTAAAGTAGACGTGTAATACAGGTCTAATGAATCATGCTCCTAAAGCTACATGTTTTCCCTCTTGCTCTAAAGAAGGTCTGAGCTGATAAGCTCAGGTGTTGATGTCAAAGAGCAGGTGAAATTAATTCCTTCTGCTGTTGATAATGTTTTCAAATCATACAGCCAAATGACTCCAGACTTCTGTTGGAGTTCTGGACTAACCTTCCTCCTGTTATTTTGCTAACCCATTAGAATTAATGATTTTAATACCCTTTACCTGTTAAGCTTGATGAATTTTTCTTTTTGGTTGTCTTTTCTGTAATACCTATTCAGAGTTTTTCCTGCTGTTGCTTTTCTTTTGATATGCTAAATTTTTGCATGTAAGAACTGTCAGTGTTTCTTTTCAAGCATGTTTGCAGACATGAAGCATACTGGCAAATTTGAAAATATCGGGATGGATTTCCAGATCTGTTGACCTTAATGCTTAGGTATGCAATTTCTGTACAGAGATACAAGCTTTTCATTTGGAAATAAGGCAGCAGTTTTGTTGCGTGGGTGCTGGTTCACAGTCAATCGAAAATTCTTTGCCTGTTGCTGGCACTTCAGCTGGGGCATCTCTGGGAAGGAGCTGCCATGGTGGTCCCTGCGGCTTGACATCCCACTCGCTGGTGACTCTGGGGGGATGTCTCTGTGGGGCATCGCACAGGGCAGCAAACTCGATGGGCATTTTGGCAGGGTGGAGGAGCTGTGCTAGGCATGGTAAGGAAGGGGCAGCCTGGTCGAGCGATCTCTGCCACAAACGGAGGTGGTGTCTGTGGGAGCAAACAAGGCATGTTCGGAGTGCTACGAATGTTTTCCAAAACCGAAGTGACAAAGCCTGATGTAATGCTGAGGGCTGAAATTGTTCAGAAGTACAAAAGAAAATGTGGGGATGCCTATCCTGCAAAGAGCTGTTTGGCAATGCAATTATTTACAAAACGGTTGAAGAGGAAAAAACACGTTTTGCAAAAGAGATTTGCCTACGTGTCCTACAAAATGGTTACCGTGATCCTTAATTATCTCTAGAGTGACTTAACCTTCCTGAGTAGAGTGTTTAAAATGCCCAAACTGAAGTATTATTGCTGTTAGTAATTTCACTGACATCTTAGTAGTAGGGTGTCAGTGCATTCCACTTTTTGGAGGCTGTGGTAACTGGTATTTCAGTTTGCTCCTTTTTTAAGGGATCTTTCTCACAGTGACAATTTATTTGGCTTAAGCTTGGTTTTCTGAGCTCAGTATCCTCTGAAAAGTTGCTTGTTTTCCAAAGATTCTGCAGAGTCTTTTGTAGTTTTATAGTTTGTATATCTTTTATGGTTCTCTTTTATAACTTCAAGTTCAACTAGTGGCATGGTTTTTAGATGTGCTTTTTTCCCCCCAGTGTGTACAAGGGGAGGAGGAGGAAGCATGGATTCCTCAAGGCTGACTGAAATGTTTTAACTTCTATAGCAAATGAGGTGAGAATGAAATTGTCAGAAGGATAGAGGCTAAATTATTGAAGCACTTGACTGTTTAAAGTAGCTGGGGATGTACTATAAAAGGTGTGAGTCTAACAGTCAAATGTGTAAACAGCACCTTATTCCTTCCTTGTACCTGATTTCTCACCACTTGCTTTATAAGATGAGAGCCTAAATCAGTGTGGGAGATATTGCAGCCATTCTTGAAGTCAGTTTATGATGCCTCCACCAGAAGAATAATCTATTACCATATAGAATAGCAGAGAGAAAAGCGTTTCCAAGAAGATTAATTGAAGTAATTAATCACTTTAAAATGAGGAAGGTTCATCAAAGAAAAATAAAAGCTAAGTATTTTATGTGCCTCTATTGGAATTTGATAACCATTTGTTTTTCTAGAAAATATATGTGGACTGGGCACCCAGTGCTTGTCTACACAAGGAAATTTAATGGTACAGCTATGTGCTATAATTATATGCTGTAATTATACAAATATAACTCCCTATGGAGACACTCTTATACCAGAATAAGAGTTTTCGTGGTTTATCTTATTCTGCTTCCAAAGCATGTAAGCTTAAGTGGGAAAGGGTACTCTTATACTGGAGTATGTTTCCTCACTGAGCTAGTTATATTGGTATAATTATGCATTTTTTTCCTTCAGTGTAGACAAGTCCCCAGTGCCTTTTCAGCTTTGAACTTTAGTTAAGAATTTCTTGGTTGTGATAAGTGTCTAAGCATTTTCATAGTATATTTTTATAATGGGACTTGGGTATTTAAACCAATTACTTAGGCCAATTAACAGATTCCTGGGTTGTGGATAACAATAGGATATAAAAAGGGATCAAAAATCATGTTCCTAGCTGCTTGATATATCTGCACTTCCAACACACCCCCTCCCCCCACCCCCCCGCCCTGTGGTTTTAGAATTATGCAGTATACAGCACAACAGGTGGAATAGTCTGTGGCTGTCTAGTGAATTCTGTGTTGGACACTTTTTGTCTTCCGTTTCTCATTATTCCTCGAGTTCTGTTGTGCTGTGGCTTTGATTGAGGGCGTCTCTATGGATCACAGGAAGAGGCTTCCTTGATGAAGTAGAAAAAAATGCTTACAAAAATGTTAATCGCTAGGAGAATTGTTGAGATTTATTGATCATCACACCAGACAGTTGGGACCTTGCTAGGCACAAGTTGTACAAGAAGCAACTCAAATTGGATGCTGAGGGAGGGGGCAGGGGGCAGGCGCTCTTCTGATATATGATGCAGTCAGAGAAAGGGTGATGTGTAGAAGGTGTGTTTGGTAGGGGTGATCTCTCTTGCCTGGTTCAGTTGGAAGTGGGTACCCTGCGACGTATTTACGTGGACAGTGCTTTGAAGTTCGCCATCTCTAGTTCTCTTCTGGCCGTATCTCCTTTGCTGCTTAGAATACAGCAAGTGTTATTCTTCCCTTAACACCTTCCCAAAAATAGGAAAACACAAACATTTCTTTACAGTATTTTAGCAGTTTTTGCAAATATCAACATAAATTCCTTTGAAACAGGTTTTCTTATGTATCTTTCTTACTTTTTATGAAGTGACTGGTTTGAAAGCATACCTTTTTTGTCCTTTAAATTTTCTTTTATCAATATTTCTAGTATGTAGTGTTACAATGTCCATGTTGACTCATTGTGCTAGAAGCTGAGGATTATGACTTAAAATGAAAAGCAAATTGCAGAAACAGGAGAAGTCTTTAAAACAGAGATGATGTAATAACCTCCAAATCACAGAAGAGCAAGGCTTGAAGGGACATCAGGAGATCATTTAATCCATCCCTCTGCTCTGAGACAGGGTAAGACAGACCTAAACCATTCATGACAGGTGTTGCTCTGTTCTGGAGTAGTAACACTGAGCAAAAAGGAATTATTTATACATATGCTCCCCCCTCCCCCTGTACAAGCTGAACTTGGCATAGAGTTGGTATGAGAGGATATGTGGATTCATAGAGGGTTTTTTCAATACCCGAGTTGTTTCTGGTTTTTGGAAACTTAATGGTTTTTTGTCAAAGTAGTCTAATGATGTTTGTGTAGTTTTGAGCATAATGCCCATTTCTGATTTCATCTGGAAGTCTGTTCAGGTGTATTTTTTCCTGGAATTATTCTTTTTCTGTGTTAGCATTGTAACTAGTGTCTCATCTTGGGCACTTTAGTTTAAAATGTGTAGCATTTCTTTTTCATACGTGACAGTATTTCTGGTGTATAATCAGTTTCAGTTTTCCTTTTTTTATTCAGTTTCTTTTTGTGTGAAGGAGCTGAGCAAAAAGCCAGGGGTAGAATTGTAAAGGGAGAAGGGGAAGAATATATTCAAGAAATCATAGTACTTGGCAAAAGAGCTGGGTTTAGCTGAAATGCCAGGTTAGATATGAAGTGAATAATGTGACTTTAAGAAAAGATCTTTTTACTTGGAAGAATAAATAAATTTCTGAAATGCACACTCTACACGTGGTATCTGCAGCTCTTTAATCTAAATTGAAGTTTGCAAATGAGTGTCAGATGAATAACGTATTTCTAAATGGAACAATACCTAAAATTGGAATTGCAGATACCCTGTTGCTAAAATGAGTCTTTGGGCTCGTTTGCTGTATTTTGCCTTTTAGTTATATCAGCTGAGAAACATCTGTCTTTGCTGCTAAATGACCTCTTCTGACTAGGCCAAGTGAATTTGACAGAATGAACTGTCTTCAGTCCTCATCAGCTGCAGGAAGAGGCTGTTGTAAGTTGCAGCCTTGGAGAAGAGAGAAAGATTAGAAATAAATATGCTTAAATTGCTGTTGCCCCCAGAAATAGCTTACTCAGACGTACAGGAAAGATTCCCCATACCTGTATTACTTCAGTGTTTATAAAGGCACTAATTTCCTTCTTTTTTTTTCCCCATTTAATCTGTTGTTAATTTTAATTCTGTTCTAGATTTGGTAATTTTAGGAAGTTGGGAATACTGTATTCTGAATTGTGCCCAAAGTGGGGTTTATTAATCCAGAATATCCTTTCTAACAAATAATGGAATTTCTTTGAAGTGCTTTTGGGAAAGCTATGTTGGTGTTTTCACATGATGGCTGATGTGTGCTCTCTTAAGGGAAGTAAGAGGTGGGCATAGAATTGGAAAAAAGCCAAGAGTCAGAATTCAAAAATAATGGTTTCTGCTGTGGGGGGGAAATTCTATGAATATGGCATAGTCAGGTTTCCTGATAAATGATTTTTTTTTAAATGGATGAGAAATACTGAAGAAGTGGATCAGCTTTCTTGCTTTGATATTTCTCAGACCAGATACGTTTCACATGTTGACTTTTAATTTAATTTTAAATGGTGTGATATTAAAAGAAAATTATGACCTTCTATTGAAAACACATGCCTTCTTTGTATAGTAGCTGCAAGTTTTGGATAGTAGCTGTACTAATCCGTACACTTAATTCTAAACATCCAGTATAATTTGTTGCAGAGGTGTTCATACCCATGATTAATCCTATTTCTGCACTTACCCATGTGCAGGTGTTCCGTGTGTGTGTTTCTTTGTGCTGAAATGCTCTAGGATGTTTCTCAGTCTGCCAGTGTTTGTGGAAGAATTTATCCCGTTTGTCGTGACTGTGAAAAGAGCAGGGAAGACTTAGCAACTTCTGCCGGTTTTGAGTAGAATTAGGTGAAAGCACTAGGGTTAAACCAGGATTTGACCTGGTTTAAACCCAGGTCAGAACTTTTTCCTGAGTGAATCATAGGGAACTTTGTATTAATATCCAGATAATGTTTTTGGAGGTCTGTTCTGTAGAGCTCTTTGGGAGTCATTCCCAAATCTCTGCAAATTTTTAAGGTTGTTTAAAACCTGTGCGTGTTAGAGGTGATAATCTTTTTAAATCAGCAGAGCTTTTAATTTCTTTGCTATCACAATTTATTTTACTTACAAAATATGTTTGTATAAATACATATATGTTGATCTAAAAAGCAATTTTTTTTGTTGTAGAAGTTTAAACCTGAACAGATCCCTTAATACTTTGAGTTTTTTGACTTGCTCTGTGTGTCTCTTAGTATGGCTGCTAAATGCTAAGTACGCTAATAGTTCTGGAATTACCCTGTTGCACGGTATTCTTGCCACCACCACCTTTAAAGGGAAATTTACAACTTCTGTAATATTAGTCCTTTTAATTCTAAAATCCAGACGAAGTGTAATCCCAGGAGTGTTTTGCTGTTGCAGTGTAATCTTTTTCAGATGATACATGATTTAGTTGGAAACAAATTAGCAGCTATGCATGCCTAAAGAAAGCAATTTAATAAACAAGATTTTTGTAAGACCTAATCAGAATTGTAAAATGATACTTGGGAATCAGTTACATTATACAAAAGAGCTGGTGTGAATGTAGGCATGTGTGTGAATTCATGGTTTCCAATCACATTGTTCTCTCAAGTAATACAAGGGCTTTGACCTTCACTCTACTCTTTCTTCTAATTTATTGCTTAACTATTAAATGCTTTCAATCAATAATGAAAATTTCCGCTCATAACTATAGTTTGTTCTGGTGATTGATTTTAATTTTTATTTTACCTATTGAAAAGAGCTATTTTCTAATGCTTAAATCACCTGCTTTTGGTGAATTTTTGTTTGGTTTGCTCTTTTCCAGAAAGTTAGTTCCATGCTCCTGACAGTGGATGTGTTGATGAGGAAGATCGTTATAAATGCAAAATAATCACGGGCAGGTACACTCACAGAACTTCTGTTGCTCCAGCTCCAGAATAGGGGCATCTAGCCCCGAATACATTATCTGTTTCTAGTTGACCCTTGTACTGAGCTGATACTGCTGGTGTGTCACTAACTGGAACAGTAGATTTTTATGGTGTTCAACCAACATGATACAGAGACCCTTATGGAACACTGGTAAAAAAGGTGAACTGGTTAGTTTCCAGGTAACTATTAATATTTTACACTATATACAAACATGTTTTTTCAGCCTCTACAAGAAACAGTTTTAATGTGGAAAATATGTTACAAGAGAAGCAGATCCTTGGCAGTTGAAGGAAGTGACAGGGCTTCTGTTACAGAGCTGAGTTTGTCTTACCGTTATCCTTATCCTAAGTACATTCTTTAGGAACTGTGCATGTATTGGCTATAGCTAGGGTCTTTCCTCTGACGTCTTATTTAATTAAGACCATTTTTTACCTAATTAAAAAAAAAAAAGTGTTAGAGTCGAAATGAGAAAATGCTGGATTAATGAGTGCTATGAGGCTAGAAAGCAGCAAATACAGAAAGTCAGCGCTTTTCCCTTTTTTAACATTCGAGTCTGCTATCACTTGGTGTGAGTAGAGTGACTGATTTTTCTTCTTTTTCTGAGTTTCTTTTCTTCCTTGGTGTGGCAGAGGAATAACTCTTAAAACTCTTTGGCAACCATTTCTCAGTGTTCAGAACTTCCCAAACTTCCATTAGTTGCGATCTCATGTTATGGCTGTTTGCCTGGTGGAGTTTTCCATTCTGTTAGCCTTTTATGTCTCTCTGTCCCAGTATCCTATCTATTTTGTAAGTGGTTTTTCTTTGAACACCCCACCCCCTCTCCCCCCCGATTTGACTCATCATGAACTCAGAGACCTGCCAAAAGGGAAGAAAATTGCATCAGAGTCTTCATACGAAAGCAACTTATGCTGTGTGCTAGGAAGTGCAGTGGCAGGGCACTTTGCAGAAAGAAGTGGAAGATCATCTTTGACAGCAATCGGGGATGAGAGTTGGAGCTGGGGGGTGGGAAGCGAAGAGGTGCTGGATTCTCTAGAGTATCTGCTAGATTCTAGTGTTACCTGGACTCTGAATTATTCTGGAATTGCATTTTGTTGAGGTCCATTACAAATGCCAGCAGTAGGTATAATTCAGTTTTTCAAGAGTTGTCATTTGCTTTTTTTGTAATAGTGTAATCTCAGAGCATGGCCTAGAAATTTTAAAATATGTTTCATTCAGGACTACTTGATGAAATCTAGTGCACAAGGTTGAATTTGAGAAGCTGAGGGGCTTATTTTTGGACTTATATTAGAAATAGGTCATTTTCTCAAAGGCATTATTACTGTTCCAAATGATCTAGCAGAAACATAAGGTATTTTTTCTTTCTTTCTTTTTTAATATATTCCCAGATACCTTTTTTTTTTTTTGAAGGTAGGTTTCAGAAAGTTTAGAGTACCTTGTTACAGACTATGATGTGATTTCTCCTTTTTAAAACCTTCTCAATTTTTAAAAAATTTTCTTATCCCTTAGCCTACTTATTTCTGACTCGTAGTCTTGGTTCTTGTTGATAACTGACATCAGTCTGCCCAAAGTCTACATGTCTTGTTCCTTGTTAAGAGTGCATACAATACTTGCTATGATGAGGGTGAAAACCCAGTCACAGAAAGGTAAAGAGTTGTGCTCCTGTTTGCACAGCAGGTCAGCTGCTGAGCCAGGAATAGAAGCCCTGTCTTATGACTCAGTGCCCTCACACCACTGGCTTGAGCTGTCTCTCTGCAGAGCTGGTCTTTTCCAAGAACGTAGTAGTGATGGGATATAGAAGTAGCTACAGCACGCATAGAAGCTTTGCTTCCAACTCTGACAGGAATTCGAGGCTTATACAGAGCTTAAAATACTGGAGGAGGGAAAAAAGCCTTCTAAAGGAGCTCCTAGATAAGTTCTGTAAAGTTATGGTTTGATTTACTTTGTTCAAAAATCTAGTTTTCCAGAAGGTTATGGATTTGAAAAAGAAGTTCTATGTATTTGAAAGTCAAAAGTCTGCTCTACGAATAACCTTAAGAGTGGCCTGTGATTAAATCTTTTGTATATGCAACAACAAACTCATTTTATGCAACCGCAACTATGATAAAATTGAATTAAATGAACCTACCTCTAAGAAAAGAGACTGAATAGCTGCATAGTGCATTATTCAGTGAATGGAAAACAGGGAGGCTGGCTGAAACGGCTGGGAAAATTGTTTTAACATTCTATTGGGCTAAAGAGCAATTCTGTGAAATCACTGTATTTGTTTCCCCCGTACCTCCCCGCCCTCAATTTTTAAATAGCAGTGCTCTTCATACTGTCAGAATTCAGTGTTGTGACACCCCTACTCAAAAGTTACGACAGCAGTGTAATGACAGCTACTGCCTCTTGAGAATCAATCAGGCAATTAATTTTGTAAATGAAATGCTGATTATACAAAGCTTCACATGAGAGGCCCAGTGATTAAAATCAATTTAACAAATTGTTTCAGGTGGGACTTGATTAATAATTTGCCATAAATGCTGAGGATATATGACCAGCATACTGGTGTGTGTGTGTGTGTGTGTGTGTGTTAATACAGAACTATATATAATGCTTGGAGTGGAAAAAATCTGCAGCTAACTGTATGTACTTCTGGCTTGTGACCTAGATGTGATTGGTTATACCTTTTTGTGGGTACACTGTTCTCACCAGTGTCCATAATGTAATTTTCTCAGGTAGCACTCTATCCAGCAATTAAATACACCTAACTTTTAATGTTATTTTTGCTAATAATACTGCCAAGTAACTGAGAAAGTGTATTCAGATCTACTTGAATATTTATTAGGTTTAGGAAGGTTTATCTTTAAAATTAGAAGTGGATGTGGGATTTCTTCCATTTATCCCCACCCCTCCCCCCCTTCTGTCACTTGTTTTCAGGACTTTCTGCATTTTCCCTTCCTACTCCAGTTCTTCTCTGCAGGGAGTCTTTTGCAGAGCTCCCCTTGTTCCACTCGAGGCTGCTCTCTGCTCCTTGCCTGACGGACACTACTTTTAGTACATCTTTTTCTGTCCATCTAACCTTGTGTTTGTGTAAGAGCTGTACAAACTAGGTAAGGGAATTTTTTTAGAGTTCCAGATGGCAGCCATGCACAGTGAGTGAAGGTGTTTACTTGTCTAGGAAGCTGAGAACCTCATTGCCAGACAAAATAGAAGTAACTGGTATTCTGGGTGTGGCTTGTCTTTTTTTAACGCAGAGTTTTCTGGGTTTGTGAATGGATTTTCTCTTCCTTGTTGAGCCCATAGAGTTGGCTACTGGGGAGGTCTTAACGGCTGTGAGACATCCTCTGGTGAATCTAGCCTGAGAACTTTAAGATACTATTTTCCCTTGCTGTCTGCCTTGCGCTCCTGCTGTGGGTTACTATTTCAGTAACAGAAATGGCAGACTGATAACTGTGCCCATATCTCACATGCTCCAGTACGAAAGCTGTTGTATTGGTGTAAAACCATCCACACGAACAGTCGGGAGTTCAGATGCTGGACCCTGGATGGAAGTAGCTAAAGTACAGTCACGATCTGACAGGAAGTAGGAAAAGCAGCTGGGTTCGGTGACCTGTTGTATGGTTGCACATAGGCTTCTTGGAAGAATCTGTAAGAACCCCTAAATTCTGCTGTGCTAGAAATTACTAACAGCTTGCTGGAGAGCATTTTTGCTAGGAGAGTAGAGCTTCTGCATGCCTAAAAGGTGGCTGCCTCTGTATGGAGCATCCAAGTCGAAGAAAACAAATGTAAAAACAGGAATATAGTTCCTGAGTACTCCTGGAAGAAGTTTGGAATTAGCAAAGTGGGTTACAGAAGAAGGCTGAGCACTTAAGAGTGATGAGGACAGAGACACACCTTCAGTTGACTTCAGAGCAATTGGGGAGTCTCTTACCTGTATGTCAGTAGTTGGCAATGACAAAAGCAACTTGAAGAGCAGCGGTTCTGAGATGTATAGGCGTGTGGACTTGTCAGAAATACAGGAGTGTTTCGGCCATCAGGTGTGATAAATGTATATAATTGTTTTTTGATATTGTCTTAACCTTTGTGCACTTGTAGTGGCAACTGAAGAGGTTAGCTGTGTATACTTCATTAGATACAAGTTTCTGTTCTCTGCTATGTTTGTTGCGATTGGTTATTTCAGTAGTCATTTAGGTTTATCTCTCTACAAAACAGTAACTAGAGAACAGCTGACTCACTGCCTTTCCAATTTTGAAGTATTAAAGAGGACTCACAAGAAAACAGGCATGCATACATCATTCTTCCTTACCTTACAGAGACACTTGCTTGTATAATTATTCGTAAATGTTCTAGTGGAGTAGTAGTTGATTTTTGCTGGGGCATAGCTTTGATTTTCTCTCTTTCCCCTTTTTAATTACTTAGTTTCTCTTCTGAGTGGGAAATTATCTTTCTGATGTCTCCCTGCAGCTGAAATCAGACAGTATGCAGAGCCTTTTAGACAAGGAAAACGGGTATTTTCTTGAATCTCTGCTAGTATATGCTTCTTCATTCACTGGATTTTCCTTCATCATAGGCTTATGTTTACTGTGGCTCATTGTTTTTGCTTATTCCTTGTTGTCTTTGTGCACCTGACTTTTTAAATTTAAATTTTAGTGAAGTACAGACAGTAGACTTCCTATTTAAAAACAAAAAATAGGAAGCATGTTTGCCAGTCACCTCTCCGATTTTAATATTAACGTAAGTCAGAATTTAATGCTGTATGTTAATACTTCAGTAGTTGTTTGCATATTTCTTGAATGGATATTTAAAACACATAACGAGAGATGCTTTTTGATACTCTCGCTTTGGTCGTGTAAAAATGTTGGCTGAGGAGTCCTTGTATATGTTCATACAAATGATGGCATTGTCTAGGAATGGATTATCCTTTCCCCAGTTGTGTCCTTAAGCCAGCTGTGTCATTGTATTATAGTGAATTCTTGTGATTATCTCTAGTGATAAATTTGTAACTTCATGCCTGACCTAGAGCTGAGAGCTCCATGCCCGTCTTCTTTGGAATGTCGGTAACTGATTGTCAGCTGTCTTTATTATGCGGTTTCAAGGCTTTGGTATTAATAAAGAGGCTTTTTTTTTTTTTTAATATGGAGACAGAAGCTTTGGCTGCAGATCAATGTATAAACAAAGAGTTATTGTATTCAGTAGCTCTAGGAGTTTGAGGGCAAGCCTACTTGAGAGTGTTGAGTTCATGTTGTTTTGTTATAGGCGTAAATGATGTAGCATTAGTTGTTGGGATGCTCTGTGGCTTATAGTCCTTTAAATTGCAGTGTTTGCTGTTGTCAGCCAAACCAATGCTTCTTTCAATTTTTTTTGTTTAAACAAACAGAAAAGCACACTTTCACTTGAAGAGTAGTTGTATCTCCTGTGAATACTCTTGTCGTGTAGTGAATTGCTCTGTCTTCCTTGTGTAAGACCTCTACTGTCACCTCTGCATCTCACTGTGTCTTTTGTAAAGTGTCTCCCACTGCTCCCTGGCTCAAGACTTCAGTGGTGGAATTCTTTGTGGCATCTTTAAATGGTGAAGTTATATTTTGGGACTGTGACTGGTATTGTTCATTTTCATAAATGTCTTTCAAATAAAGATTTAGATGTTGGAAGAGAAACAGTCATTGATAACTTCATTGATGTTCCAGAAGGAAGAGCCGATACATCTTGGTCGGACTGGTGCTCAAGTTATTCCATGTGCACCCTGCCTCAGATCTGAGCAGAGATGGGATACCTATGCAAACAATCAGAGAAGAGGCTAGTGGTTTTTTCTGTCATGTTAGAAAAGCTGATATTGAATCTCCAGGTACTTCAGGGTGAGGTGAGTTGTTTGGCTGTCTTGACTAGGAGGAGTGAAGGTGGTGGTGATACTGAGTTTACAACTGGGTATAGAATGTTAATTTTTGCCCTTCTGCTTAAATGCTGAGTTTATGTATTCTTTTACACAAAACATTATAAAAAGGAGCAGGTAACCAAAAATGGTAGTCAGTTGCTATTTAAAGGCAGTGTAGACTTCCCTGTGTTCTGCCTTAATGGTTGGACTGTCAATCTAAAGACCAGGAATGAAACCTTGGCCCTATTGAAATCGTTAGCAAACCTTCCGTTGGGTGTTCTAATGCGCTCACAGGGCACATAATAAGCAAGGACTCTTATGAAATACTCTGTTCTTACACAGCCTGATAGTACATGTGCAAATGAATCTGATACTGACACAAGATAGGCACTATAATAAAGGGGTTATAAATTATAATATTACTGTGGACTAAAGCAGAGAACAAGACTGAGGTATTTTGAGGAACTGCAGATCTATGCAAAGTTTAAATGAAATGTGGCAAGTTGAAGAGGAGGTGCGGAATCAGAAGCAAAAGGCAGAATCCATTCAGGCTTGCCTGGCAGAATATGTCAGTAAAAAATAGCATGAGCAAACAGTAGCTAAATTGGTAAAAAGGTAATGGGTATATTGAGAGTAAAATAGCACTAGAGAAAAATTAGACCCTTCTGTAAAGGAAACAAATGGATATTGATGATTGCAATGACACTAAAATAAAATTTTAAAAGTAATTAAAACTTTGAAGTACAGCATGTGATAAAATTAAGTAAAGACATGAAACGTGAAAATAAACACATCATCCATTCATGGTCATAGTGGGTTTTAGAAGAATGTGATGCAGTTACAGCAATGCTGTCATTTTCAGTAAATGTTAAAGAGAGCGGATTTGGAAGGGTTGGTTGTTGATCCCTACGACATGCAGAGGGTGATACTTGTCAATAATGATCCTGTCACCCAAAACTTGTCTTTGAAAAGTGTTGGAACAGATGTTAAAGAAAATATTTGAACTTAATAAATGTTATAGGAACCTCCAGATAAGATTATAATACATATTTCTCAGCTAACAAGTCCTTCTAAGTAACTTATCAAAATGTCATGGATGAAAGAAACTCTTGCTGTAAAAATGAAACTTGAAGTTTAAAAGAATGCTAAAGCTGAAAACTGCGTGTGTTAAAGTTGGAAAAAGTTGTAATTAAATTTCTACCTCCACTGTATGGGACATACAGTACTCAATGTGCCGCTGTTTTTTCTTTCGGTTAAGTGTATGGCTCCAGGTCTTTCTCAGTGTACACTGTTCTGAAGACTAAATTTGTTCTTTTGTTAGAGAGGTTTTGATGGTATTGATCATGGTCGTATTAAATTCCAAAATCACCTCTCTGGTGAAGAGGTGGAAATGGAGGCATTGCTGTAGGGAGTTTGAGTGGCCCATTTATGATGTCTGTAGGTTAAATTTTCTGAAACATACAGCTTCTGAAAACAGTTTCAAAACACATCTCATCAAATTCAAAAGTAGTTGCAGTTGTGGACATGCAGCATTTCTTGCATTTTAAATCCCATGATTTAAAAGTCAGGAAATGAAGGATGCATTAAATCGGTAAATTTTGAAAAAAATTTTTTTAGTGGAATACTGTGGCAGGTACAGGGATAGACTCCAGTTCTGCCTGAGCAGAATACAGCTACCTTAATGGTGAGAACATCTGCATCATTCACTACCTCTACAATAAGCGAAGCATTTGGTCCTACCGCAGACAACAACCCCTTCATTGCGTCACTGTTGCCTTATCCCTAGAGCAGGCCCATCCGCTGCCTGTGAGGACAAAAGTACGAGCATATATTTAAAGACTCATACAGTTACATCTGTGAAGGCCACACGTTTGGTATTGCAAAGGCAAACTTAATTCCAGCAGTTCTTAACTTCTGCAGTGCTACAGTTGCTTAAACCTGGGGAGGAGCTAGCTATTTGGTTTTGTTTTGCCTTGCAGGAATATGTTGACAGCCTCTGAGTCACTGGTGGTGTCTGCACCTTTAGCTGCACTGCACAGATGGTTGGGATCTAATCTGAAGGGAGTCAGGAACAGCATTGTTGAGTTGTCACCCTCTGTAAGGACCAGCCAGTGCATGGGATGAGATGTGCTTCCTCGCTGGGTCTGTCTTCTCCAACCCTAAAGATGATCAGAGGACTCTACTGTTTGTTCTTTCCCACAGCCCTTGGAGGAAGGAGGGAACGGGGAGCTCTGACAGCTAGTGTGGGTCTCACTGGATTGTCCCAGTAATTTGCCCAGGGATATTTACAGCTCTCTGTCCAGCCCTCTCGTGTTTGGTGTCTCCAGTCCTTGATCCTGGTGCCTGTACATAGTATGATGCAATGGTCAAAGCAAGTTCCGAGCATGCCCAGGTCCTGTGTTACCCATACCCAGTGATCACAACCTCCTCCGCTTTTTTTAACCCATTGTCTCTCTTTCTTTGTCCAGTAAATTCAAGGCTGTCTTTGTCCAACAAGTCTGAGGTGTACAGCACCTTGTAACTCCTCTGAAATCTTGCCGTGCTGTTCGCGCACTCCCATTTCTTCTTCATGGTCTGGTGACATTCAGGTGCTCTCCCTTGATAAGGGTGCATACCTTGCCTTTCCCAAATGCCCAATGTCACTCTGGCAAATTAGAATTCTCTGCCCCAAAGCATGGTATTCAGGAGATATTTTTAAGTGTTTTATGTAAGAACATAAACGATGTATTTTTCTGTGACCTCATTCTAAGATATAGCTAAACTGCTTCTGCTGAATTTTCCAGAGAATTTCAGCCTTAGGCATACATATGGCCTGGAAAATTTCAGCCTAAGTACTTGAAGTTTGGCAAAGTTTATGTGCACCTGAAAGTAGTCTAAATAATGGAAAGGGTCAGACTGTTTTAGCTGTGTAGCTATCTACATTGTTTATAATTATATTTAAGTATTGGATGTGGAACAGAAAATATTACACTCAAAATTAATTAAAATCGGATTTGAGTAAATGTTACTGGAGTTGAGACCTGGAAGTAGTACCCTGAAACAGAAGATGGTGGCAATGAACAGTGCTGTTGGGCTTCATGAGAACCTTGTGAAGGGAACTCAAGACTTGCTTTGAACAAGGATTCATATTTGAGAAGGTGAATATGACAGGTGATGTACAGAATGAAAATTAAACTGCGGAAATAAACATAAAGAAAGTATCTTGGTCTATAGGAGGAAATTTAAGTTCTCCCCTGAGACCCTGTAAGAAGGAGTCTGCAGTTCATCTGCTCAACCTTTGCGCTTGTCTTTGTTTTTAGTTAAAAGTGTGGTGAGAGTGCATGATGGCCTAAAAATAAATAAATAAATAGATATGTCGTGTTACGGGTCAGGTGGCCTGAAGTGGTTGGGGAACCATTGATTTTGAGAAGTATGAAATGTAAATAGTAAATTACCCAGGGACATTCAGTGGTGAAAAATAGAAACTTCTAATCTGGCCACAAAGAAGTCAGATAATAAAGGGAAAATTGCTGAGTAATACCCAAATTAGAAGTCAGTGTGCAAATTGCTGTGGTGGCAAAAAAGGGCGGTCCTCTTCTGAAGTGAATGAATGTTTCATGTGAGGAGGAGGTTACCGTTTCCACGTCCTCAGGTGCAGTGTGTCCACACTTGGACTACTTCACATATATACATACACACACAAACAAGCACACACAGACATATAATAGTTTAAGCAGAGACTGCTTTGCAGAGCACGTACTTTGTGTGTATAGGGGGAAAAAAGCCACCGTGTGTTAGTAGTACAAACAGCAATAATGAGAGGAAACTGGGATGGGAGGGGGAAAAATGTAATTTATTGTCATAATATCTATGACATCAGAATGTAATAACCAGAAAGGACTTTTAGAAGCTGTTACATAGGAGACTTTAAAATGAAACTGGTCAACAGTGCACTGTAGGAAAACATACACAGAATATGCTGTGGAAAGGAGTCCTGCTCCTGGTGGAGAGGTGGGCTGTCTGGATGAATTAATAGGTCCTTTTCTTTGGGAGGTGGGGAGGGATGTGTCTCTTTCCTGAAGACGAGGCTGTGATAGGCTTTTTAAGAGGTTTTTTTTTTTTTTGCCCTTTCTTCCATGAATAGACCTGGCACTCAGGAATTAAGAAATGGATGTCGTATTAACAATGAAGTGCTGCGCTTGACAAAGTATGGTATTTTTTCTGGTTCAGTTAGTTCTCAGTAATAAAACATGAGAGTAATACCACACAATGGTTGACACCTGTCCCGAAACTGTTACAGTGCTTGGTAAGTGCTGCCAAAAAGTCTAAAAATAAAATGTCCCTCCCTTGCCTCCCCTCCCCTTCCACCAGTGACTGCAGTTTGGATTTTCTGAGGTCTGTTAAGGAAGCAAATAAACTTTCATGTAAAATGTATTATGACTTGCCTTTTGATCTGGAAACTTATTAATGCACATGGTAGCAATAGGAAAGCACTGAAATACAGCGTTCTGTATGCGTTGCGCTTCTTGGAAAATTTCTTTTCTTTCCGTTCTGTTTTTTCAAGGTAACAAAACCAGATGTTTTTTCAAGGTTAAACAGCTTGTCCACTACTTGGTTTTATTTATGTTCAAAGGTTAAAGTCAGAGATGCTAATCAGTTTACAACAGTATGCTGAATTATTTTTTACACTGAAAGATATTGGACAGTTCTTCTGCTTTTTCTGTAGGCAAGAGACAATCTTGAATTCAAAATTATTACTATTTTTTAAATGCAATGGAAGTCCCAAACTCACCATTCAAAAACTCATCTAATTAATATGAGAACCAGAGTATGGTACTTTGTCTGTTAGTATGTCAAGTCAATACTTCATGTATAAAGTATTGAGAAAACACGTGTATAGTTTGCCCGTCGTAAGCATGACTGCTGACCTTTTTCTTTCCGTATTTTAAAGTATGTCTTTGCTTGTGTTTAATAACAGGGCAGTCCAATGGATCCAATGGTCATGAAGAGGCCTCAGTTGTACGGCATGGGCAATAACCCTCACTCTCAGACGCAGCAGAGCAGCCCCTACCCTGGGCAGTCCTACGGCCCTCCCGGCCCCCAGCGCTATCCCGTGGGAATGCAGGGCCGAGCCCCAGCAGCCATGGCAGGAATGCAGTATCCACAGCAACAGGTTCGTGGAGGATTTTTCTGTGTTGCTTTGGTTTCCCTCCTCACTTCTCTTCCTTTCTGACATGCTGGTAATACAGAGGGTGCAAGAAAAAAAATTCAGAAATAAGTATTTCTCGTGCAGAAGGAGGGTGAAGGACTGCTTTAAAAGTAAATGTGTTGACAGCGTGAATGTTTTCTGAGCCCCCATACCATCAGAAAAGAGTGTAGTTTGTCGCCGGTGTCTTTTTGTAGAGGGAAGTGTGTTAAATGCTATCAGTTTTCTTTTTTGTCCAGTTGACATAATTTAGCCTTGTATATTTTTAATTTTTTTAGAAAATTCTTTCTCTCTGCCTTAGATACAGTTAAATGTAAGATGAAAACCTAGAGCTGACATCAGTGCAGCAAGACCAGTGTTGTCCAGTTGATGCAAAAGTGTTACATATTTATATCAGCTCTTTACTGTTGTGGGGTGGCTTTTTTGGGTTGGTTTGGTTGGTTTGGTTTTGGTTTGTTCTGTTCTTTTCCTCTTCCCCTTTTGGTAGGATCCTGTAGCTTTTTCTGGTTTTTTTTTTTTTCTCTTTACCAACTCTTCAAAGGCGAGATTTTTTTTTTTTTCCCCCCGTATCAGAGGACATAGGAATATAAGAATCTCCTTTTATCTGCTTAGATTTCCCTGTTGATGGTGACCTCTTCTGCTTTTTTCCTATCCTTTTAAAGAAGATCAATTCCAATGTTTTTAGCATATACTACAGAAAATAACAGTAGTTTTGAAGGAGGGAGCGGGGGGAAATAAACCAAAGTTATCAAGAAGTTATATTTTACTGTTTTTTTTTTTAATTAGGAATGTGAGCATAGGCAGTGGGAGCTCTATACTTGGTTGTGAGAACAACAGAGTAATAACTTGATTATTAATGGGAAAGAACGTTTGTTTTGTGCAACTGACTAGTTGCAGTTTAGGTGTTTTTTATGTCATTCATTGTTAGATATATAGAAGAAAAGAACATTTTGGACTCCCTGGCAGATAGATGCCTGGCTAATTGTTGTTATCACCCATCCACCAGGACAGAGAGTTAATCAGATGGTTAATGAAACAACAGTTTCAAATATAGTAGTTGGGTGAATAGTGCCATTATCAATAGCCTTCATTTTTATTCTTCGCTGTCATTAGATACTTACTTGTAAGGAAGAGATTGTTTAGTTTAGAAATGTCAAACAATGTCTTTGGTTGCTGGATTCAGACAGCAAAGCATTTTGTCAGTTTTAAAAGAGGGGAAATTGAAAAAAGGAGGCATTATTTTTCTCTGTGTAGCTGTAGCCAAAATGAAGTTATTAAAACATATTTTTAATTTTAAAATGAGTTATTCTGCGTTATGTAGAGATGAGTGTTGAATTTTCACTTCATTTGCTAATTGCTTGATAATTGTAAATTACCCGTCAGCAGGCAGTGACCTGGCACAGCGATTGGCTGCCAGCCCTATCCGTCTTCTCACAGCATTAATGTAATTGGCTGAGCAGCAGCACAGTTCTGAGCACTAATGCTCTTTGGGGAAAAAGTGAGAGGATAATTATGACATTGAATTTTTATTGAACGGACATCACCACCTAGGCATGATTTTTGTTTTGGACAGCCTCCAAAGCTTCCTGTGTTTGGTTTGTGAACCTCTAATGATCTGAATCCAGTTCTTTTCATATTGCTCATATATCACCACCTTCCTACAAAGGATTAAAATGCAGGAATGCAGGTTTGTAAATTGAATTGCCAACTTACCAGCTGAGTGGTAAGTTGTCTTTGGCACAGGATGCCACAGTTTGATTCCTGGCTGGATTTTTACTCCTGTGACATGAATATTAAATAAGGAGAGCCTAGCTATGCTTGTTAAAATTGGCTGTGTAGCATGTACCTCCTTCTAGATATAATACATATAAAATAAATAATATTGCCAGAAGTTTCAGAAGATGAATCTCAGCACTTTCTGGAAATTGGAGTCCTTCACAGTGTCACATTGAATTTATCAAAAATGCAAGGCACTACTGAAAACTTGATCGGTTAAAAAAACACTGGGCCTTAAATGCATGCAGTGTTCAGATTTAAGTATTGTGCAGAGAGAGCATTGGTTAGATGGATTGTGAGGGTGGAAGTGTCACACTGTAGGAAGGCTGGGAAACATCAATGGGAGAGGTTGTTCTTATTTTAAGTTATCCTCTGCTGTTGCCCAAAGATAGCCGAGGGTGTCAGTTCTGTTTCTTTGGATGAAACGAGCAGGCTTTTTGTTAGACTGTGAGAGTTTTGAATTTTGACGAAGACCTTGAAATGTTAAGTCTGGCTCTTTGTCAGTGAGTGGTGTGGCTTGAGGTTAGAACTATGCGACTTGACAGATTTTAACTTGCAGGCTCTGCTGCAGGATGCTGCAAATGAAGAAATAAAGTTGAAAAATAACACCCTAAAGATCTAGCTAAAATTAATGGAAATGTAGCAATGAGGATAATTGCCTAGATGGTAGGTAGCTGGTCTATGTCATATTGCAGCAGAGAATAGTGTGTTCCAGCCTGCAGCCCACAGGTGGAAGAGCTTGTGGGAATGGAGGCCTCTGGCAGAAGCAATGAAAGATTAAAGAGGATGGTTATTACGTGCAGTCATTCTATGTATCTGCACCATGGGTGTCAAGCATGACCTGCTAACCTGTTGAAAAAGTGTGGTCTACATAGTGCTGCAGACATTCTCTTACAACTGCTGTTTGGTCTAGGCATGCTTGATACCAAACAGGAAGATGCAAGTAAAACCCCAGATTTTCTTAATATGTGGAAATGACAGGATGTTGAAGAGACAGTGGAAAGTATGGGATGTGTTCTGCGACACGGCTGCAAAGGATACTATGAAGAGAGAAACCAGATCTCCTAAGCATTTGAGCTTGGAAGGCATCTCGCATGAGTTATCAATGACAAGCCCCAGAACAAAACACGAAGCCTTGTATAAGGGGCAAAACTCGAAATGCAGACAATCGTTTTGCATTAATCACTAATATAACTAAATATAAAGGGGTTGAGAGATATGCATAGGCATGTAGGAAGGAGAGATAAAACTGTAATGAAGCAAATGGTAAGCTGAGGTTCTCTCTTCTCCAGTGCTTGACAACAGAGATCAGGTTTATCATGTGAAAGTGGGTGATAGCTTGTTGAGACAAAATGCTAAGCAATTTGAAGAGTGCTGCGGCATTTTATCAAATTCTAAAGGCATGTACAGTTAACTCAATGTCAGTCAAATTAATATATATAAAGCTTTTGGACTGATTTGGGTAAAACTGTCTTAATGGGTTAGGAGATTAAAAATCAAAAACTATTCTGCACCTGTGTAAGAAGGGAAGCAAGCAAGGCGTTACTGAAAGTCATAAGTTAATTTATAGGATTGCAGAGTTGATGGTTTATGTCTCTTTTGTCAGTAGGCATAAATGTGTATGTTGAATTTATTCTTTACAAAGAAAATTTTGTGTTGTTAGGAAACTTTTGGCTTTTCATCTCTTTCCCATCCTCTTTCAGTTGGAGGGGAAGGCAGCAAGGGAAAGCTGGGAGCAAGGTGACCTGTGCCTATGTTGTCAGTTTTCAATATGATTGAAACATGAGTTGCAGCCAAGCCAGTGTTTGCTTCCCAAGGTTTTAAAATGCTGGTCTTGCGTGTAAATCTTAATACTGCTATCTCATCATCTTGTGTGCTCTCTCTCCTGGTTTCCATGGGATGAATGTAATTTTAGGATTATTAGCACTCCTTACCCAGGACTTCCTGTTTTTTCATAAATACTGTGATCTCCCTGTATGTAAGAAAGTAGAAAAACATACCTTCAGGTTTAACTTGCTATTTTGAATCTCCCGGATATGTCTTGGAATTATGAAGAGGTGATGTCAAAATAGAAAATCCTAATGCAGGGATACTTGGCACCTGCGAACTGCAGGCTTGATTTTGCAATACATTTCACTGTAGTGTGAGTAATAAGATCTGATTATAAAGACAATAATATTTCCTTTTCATTTAAATTCTTTTTCTTCCCCTGCCCCTTTTGGACCTCAGTCAAGCAAAGGATGATGCCCTAATCAGTTTCTGGCTTTGGTTCGATCACCCTGTCCAAGTGTTTCTGTGCTTTAGTGATGTATGCAGTAGGAAAGCCTTCTAGTACTTTGTAAAAACATGTTTACTAAAACTAGATATACCTCAGAGTACCTGTTAATTTTTTTTCCTGCCATTGTCTGATGGTGTTGCTTCTTCATGTTAATATCATATAATACTTTATTTTGTGATGGATTTCATTAAGCTTAAAAATCAGCTCCTTGAAATACCCACATACAGGTTTTGGACTTTTTCATTGCAGTGTGAAGGCTTGGATTTATGAATATGTTTGAAAGAATTGAATGGTGTGATGTGCCTGTTTAATCAGATGATCATTGCCTAATTGATTTTTTTAGGATGCATTAAAATTCCTTGTGTACTCAATGGACTGGAACAACAACTTACTGTGTAAATAGGATTGTGTTGCTATAATGCATAGTAAATGCTTCATGAAAGATAGTTGTGTGGATATGTACAATAGCCATTCCTAATAGCTGTTTAAAATGGAGCATTTCAGTACTTTTTTGTTTCGGTACTGATCATGCAGTCATCTTACTGCAAGCAGGCTCACAGCACTAAGTTATGAGGCTTCAGCCTCAGTCTATTCGTTCTCACCTTTTTAGTATAAAATACTATATGATGAAGGGGTGCTAATCACTTGCCCCTTAACATTTTTTATATTCTTGATTTGCGGAATTCAAACATAAATGTTGTCAGTGTTCTCATAGTTTTGAGGGTAGAACTGTATATATTCAGAGTAACATTTTTTCCTTTCCCCCCCCCTTTTTTTAACATACATATTATTTTAAGCATTAAAGAATATATGCTGCTTTTTTAAAGTCTTATGTAGCAGATTTCAACTTGGAGTAACTTTTTTTTTTTTTAAGGGGAAGAGAAGTAAAACCTCTGGAAATGTGCAGCAAGGATTTATTGTAATGGAAACTGCAAGTCAACCAGAACTATAGCAGCACCAACGCGATTACCTCATTTAGGAAAGGGTTTACAGTGCTCGTTTTGGGTAATGTCCCGGACTGGAAATATCAAATTTATGCCAAGGAAATCAATTGGCTGTTGGCTTGGCAGGTAGAATTGTAAAGCTAGCAAACATGAACGTGTTTACTACTGGGTGGCTGGTTGTGTGGGCATTACTTTCTGAAATAATTTTATTTGTAGAAGATGGAAGTGTACCGAGAAAGTGAGGCTTCCTGTCCTGCTTTGCTCTAAGCCATTAACTTAAAATGTGGTGCGTGCGTACGACGAGTACAAGTGATAGGTTTGTCTTCTGTGTGTATAATTGCTCTCACCAGCTAGAGGATATTGAATAGATTGCAGGTTTTTGTGCTCCTAAGCAGCTTTTAGCACAGTTGATGTTAGTATTGGTTAAGGGAACAGACACAGAAAATAAGCAGCGTTTTCATTTCTTAGCCTATTTATTTTGCAAGAACAGAGAATGAATCAATATGACTGAATCTCAAAAACAACCAGCAGAGGACAAAACATTGAGATGTGTTGCTTTTTCTTAAAGATTGATAGACACATTTCATACACATAAAAAGGGAGTGTGAAGCTTTGATCGATCAGCGTGTGCTTCAGAAGTACCTTTTTCCAGATTTTTGTTTGATTTGCCTTGGGGTTTTTGGGGGGATTCATTTTTCTTTTTTTTGTGCGTGTTTTATTTTGGGTTTTTGTTTGTTTATTTTGATTTGCTCTTTTTTCTGGGCATTTATTTGGAGCTCTCACTAGTAGATTATGGACCTTCTTAGTAATTCCTGGAAAGCAGAAAGGTTGCAATTCTTAAAGAATAGTCTTTTTCCAATGTCCTCTTCTATTAATAACAGGTAAATACTTTGAATTAAAGTAATTCCTCAGTAAAATTTTATTTAAATGATATACCTACCATTCTGTTGAACCACTGTAAAGTTCCAGGGGAAAAAAAAATCAATAAAATAAATAGAAGAAATACTTACGGGAGAGTGTAATGTTTGAATCCTTCCTTTTATGAATCAGGAAAAGGGACAACTAGTCACAGCTATTTGTCTTCCTTGTAAGGTCATCTTTGGAACAGATCTTTTGATGGTCAAGTGTTAATAACTGAAAGAAAAGTTGCTGTCTTTGTGATGTAAAGAAATAGGATTTTTAAATTTCAGATTTAGGAAAATGCTAAATACTGTGCTTGTGCAGACTGTAGGAAAATGTTTAGTGAGGTTCTTTCTTTTGGGTATACTAAGCCTCATTGACTAAATTGAAAAAAAGGCTGCCGCTTTAGTTCATGGCAGGATAAGGCTTTATGTTGTATTGTCTCCTTTAGAATTATCCCTTCTATTGAGTGTAATTCACTCTATAGAGGGAGGTGAGCACAGATTACAGATAATCACAGAATCAAATTTGACATAAGTTTGGGGTCTTTATGGTAGCTTAGCTCTTCATCTTAATGCTGGTCATCTGAGACTGTTTACTGAAGAAAATCCCTAAAGTAGTGGAATTGCATTATTATGGTAAATAGAAACATTTCAGTAGCTTCTGTCATTTCTTTGAAACTGTGTGGAAAAAATGTAGGTTGAAAAGGAAAAAGAACTGATCCTTCAGCTGGTGAAAGAAAGCTTAGAAATGAGACAGGGTCGACATTTTTATCTGTTCAATTACTATGTACTGATGTTCAGTAAATGCTAATTTTTGCATCCATCCTGAAGTAAATGACAGTCTACATTTGTGTAGAAAGTGCGTAAGAGTCATCAACGTACTATGCCAAATAAAATGTATTTTTGTTACTGCTAAATGTTTGTACTTCAGTTGGAATATTTAATAGCTGTAATCACATTTGCTATTCTGCTTGGAAGTGGGGGTATGAGAGAGGAAAACATGCAAACCCTGTGAGCTGGTGTTCTGAAAAAGGTTGCTGTTAAGCAAGCAGAGGTTATTTTGTTTTTGAGAACTTGGTTTGTTAGCAGTATGAGCTGTCAGTCTGCACTGCAGTTAGTCAGGAAATAGATTTTGGTGATCGGAATTGGAGAACAGAGGGACTTTTGCTGCTTCACTAGGAAGATACAAAATCATTTACTTACGAACAGCTCGTTTTACGTGGCAGCAGGAGACATGACTTTATTTACATTTGAACTAAAATAAGCATCTTACTTTAAGAAAAGGCTGCTGCATTACTCTATTCAACAGCTGCCATATAATGACTGTGCCAGGAGGGTTTTAAAGTGTAGGTAAGGAACAATTAACTGTTACTCCTAGTATTATAGTCATAGTAGTTTTCTGTTAATAATATTCATCAAAGCATAATTGACACTCCAGACTACTGAAATGACATCCAGACCCATCATGCACACACATGTTAAAGACTTTTTTAACCATAATTTCTGTAATGTCTGGGGGGGGGGCACTCAGTGTTTTTTGTGAAGTCTTGATATAAGTTTCTCAGAAGATACTATCAGTTGTCCATAAATTTGAACTTAGAGGAAGCAAGGGAGGCAGTAGGGTTTGCTTTATTAAAAATAGGGAGTGTGTTTCCCACAGCTGAAAATAGGATAGGAAGGTGAAACCTGCCTGAAATCAGTGGGAAATTTGCTGTGCCTTTTGTGGAGCTATGACTTCACTTGAGGGGCATGTTGTTGGGGTTGGGTTACTTGTCTTTAGTTGATAACAGTGTAGGCAGAATCAGCCCTCTGAGTCAATTGAACAGGATTTCAGAATGAGGCAGGTCAGTACCCTTCACTTTGGTGACCCTGGGACAGAGTCAGGTAGCTTTCTTCCTGGAACAATAGACTTTTCAAGAAATAGCTAATGTTTCTGTAGCTCAGGATTAGACTCCTATTGCTACCAGTGGTAGGTGGTTTTTTTTTGTTCTGTTTTTTTTTAAACAGAGATTTATGTTAGATTTAATTTCAACAAAACTTAAGTAAAAATTAATTTTACAGTAGCGTAGTAAGTATTGCAAAAAATTAGAAGCGTTTTCCATACCTTTTTACGTAGCCAGTCTTAAATGACATGGGTCCCATGCAGTAAAATCAAAGCTTGCTCAACGACCTGCTTCATTTCTGTACATTTCATCACCTAAAACATGAAGGCTTTTGTGGAAGTAGATGAGTTACAAAATCTAAAAAAACCCCAAAATATGTTTAAGACTATTGACATGCTCGATACATGATGTGTTTATATCATAGAATGGTTTGAGTTGGAAGGAACCTTAAAGATCATCTAGTTCCAACACCCCTGCCATGGGCAGGGACACCTTCCACTAGACTAGGTTGCTCAAAGCCCTGTCCAACCTGGCCTTGAATGCTTCCAGAGATGGGACAACCACAACTTCTCTGGGCAACCTGTTCCAGTGTCTCACCACCCTCATAATGAAGACATGTGTAACATTGCACCTTATAACTATGCTGTATAAAGATTCTAATGTAGATACTCTAAGATTTTGGTGTTTCACTGTTTTTCAAGGCCAATGAAAGAAAGATTTAAGAACATAAGGAATAACTTAAAACTACAGCTCATTTAATTTTTGTAGGCTTTTATTCTTCTGCTACCTTGAGTGACCCTATTTTTGGGTACCTCTCTGGTACTTGTACTTCTTATTCATTGCTTAGCCTAAAATAGAACAAATGTGTTAAATGCTTGCATCCTTGCTGATAAATATTTGATCTCTGAATCTTATAATGTCTTTTGGGGGTGGAGTAGAGGAGCAAGGAGAAAAGTGTCTTGTGAATTTCTATGTACGCTTCATTCTTCCTCCTATTCTGAGCATTGGTTTTTAGTAATGCTTTTTTCATTTGTGAGTTAAGAACAAGACACTTAACAGGTAATAATTTAGTGAGTGGACAGTATTAGAAAGCATATTTGAATCATATATTCAAATACATCTTTGGGAAAGTGAGTGAATTTGGCTTTGGTCTGTATGTCAAAGGGTCAGATTATACTTGCTATTAGTTTGTTTCACAGGACAGTGATGAAGAGATTCCTGCGTATTTCCTGGCAAACTGTAACATAACTTGCCTGAGACAAGAGTCCAATCAAAATAAACAAGTTTTACATAGCCACTCAGGGAAGATGTGTTTTAATTGTGGAAGTAACATTACTTATCTTGAGTCTATGTACATACGTGTGTTTTACAGACCATGTTGGCAAATACGTGTTTAGAGCACAGCTTAGCAAAAAGGCCTTGTTCTTTTCACAGGATTGTCTCTCTGAACTGTTCCGTGCTGTGCAAATGGTGCTCAGTAAAAAAGATGTGTGAGAGTCCATGCCAAGAACAGATTGAGCCTGTGCACGGAGGAAGCAGGCAGAGCTGCTCAGCAAGGACCTCTGCTTAGAGCTCCTTCTGCCTCTTCTGAGTAACTCCACTGCTCGCCTCTGCTGTCCCTTCTAACTTCCCCAGCTGGCAGCACTGAAAATTTGGCATGTGTTTTGACCCGGCCACTGTACTGAAGAGTATTTAAAAGGACAGATGCAAATTGACTGGTTTGTGTTCTTCATTTTATTGCTGGTTGGCAAAACTGAAGAATGTCAGTGGCCAAGATATCACCCGGCAGATTTGGGAAGTGTGTACTTAATAGATTTATGGCCCTTTTACATTTGGAAAGCTGTTCTAGGGAGGAAACTATTATTTCTAAAATGAACCTTAAGTTCTGCAGAAAATGATGCTTTAGACCTTGCATTCACAAAGGAAAAAATCGTACCTGATGTTGAAGAGCAGGCAGGTGGGTTTTCAGTCCTATGAGGTGATGCTGTGAGAAATCCCTTGTATCCTTCTCAAACTGAAGATTGTTTTATGACTTGAGTGAATTTGCAGTTTTGCAGCAACTGGTGAAGAGTTAGATTCAGTAAATGCCAAGACTGTGTGGGTACTTGGCCTTTCCTTTTTGATTTTATACATTACAAGAAAAATAATGTTTTCTAATACTGCTTTAGGCCTATAACACAGAGGTTACAACAGGAGCGTAACCACAAAAAGTAAATGAAGAATATCCAGGAACAGATCAGATACGCTTTGATGTCTTAGGTTTAGGCAATTCTTTCTTCTTTCTCATGTTCTCTTGTGCCATTTGTCTTCTACGTATAGACCTAACTACAAATGCGTTCCTATTCTTGGTGTGCATTAAGATCCTGTATAGCAGAATAAAAACCTGACTAAGTATCAGAACCCTGTGTATATATAAGTTGCTGTGTTTTTACTGGAGTTGCTTTAGACTATTTTACACTCTGAAACTTCTGCTTCCTATAAAGCTGGTTTAAAAAAAAGTTTTTATCACAGAGAGAATACAGTTAGTTATTGTTACAAAACCTGTGTGTAAGGCTGTTGTCTATAGGAATGTGAAAAAGCCCATGCTGTGTGTAGTGTTCTGCTTAGTGGAGAAAACATCTTTTCACTTGAAGTGTTTTATTCTAAATACGTACCTGATCTTATGTATTCCACTTCCAGTCATAGGCAAGAATGACTGTGCTCTGAATCCTTCCAGGTAACAGATTTAAGTGTCCTCAAGTTTTTTTATAAATATTCTTTATAAATAAACGACAACACACTTTCGCACTTGTAAATCCTGTAGTAAAGAAATGCTGCAAACTGTAGCTTTTTATTGCGTTGCAGTTTGGGTTTGTTAGTACTTTTTACGGTGTCAGAGAAGCAAAATGTCACGGACTATTTGGCATTTTCAGTACCATCTCTGAAGAAGGGGCTTGCAAAGTCTTAGAGTTTGGTGAAAGGTGTGGAAAGGAGCCTGGGACTAGTAGAGAAGCGGTATCGGCAGTGCTAGCACTGATTGCCCAAGGAGTGATCATCTGCTTCCTGCGTGTCAATAGAAATGCAGGAGAGCACCTTTCTTGACACAGGGGTTGCTAAAGCATCAGTGCTGCCTTCTTTTGTAATACTCCTGTGGATGTTTTTGCACAAAGTGGTATCTGTCAGAGCTTGAAATATTCTTGCACAGTTCCCTTTGAACAGGTAGCACAGGACAAGTTCTAGCACATAGCTGCTTGACATGGGGCTGCGTACCGCGGGGAAGGAATGCCTTCCTTACATACATCTGAGGTGATGTGCGAAGAACTTTGCCAGTCATTTTACCGATTACATACTCGGCTGTAAATAATTACTGAACTTCCATTTTGAATCATGGCTTTTTTCCTTTTTTTTCTCTTTTTTTCTCCCCCATTAAAGGAATAGCAGTGAGAAATATTGAGGATGCTATAACAGTTTGTGATTAGCCTGGAGATATTTTTTTACAGTGACTCTAACGTAAATTGCACGTTCTTTATTGCTACACTGTCTTTGTTTTTGGAATGCAATATTTGCTCTTCTTCTGTTGCTTTCAGTAGTACAGTTCATCTAGTAATGCATGTGGTGTGGGGTATGTAAAATGACAATTGAAAACAAATACTGTTAATGGTTCACCTAAGAGATACAACAAGAACTAATATTTTCCTTAAAGAGATGCCTTTTCTTTGTTATTTTCATATGCTTGGCAAGAGATTGTAGCTGATATTCGAACAGTGATTGAAAAAAAGCGTAGTCTTGCTTTTGTGCACCTGCTGGAGTTCTTTATCTATGCCGTTAACATCTTGTTTTGGAGATTGAGATATTCAGACACCAGAATGCGATATGCCATGAAAATCCCAATTCTGCTAAAAATGGCAGAATGAATTGGGCAATAGGGCCTCTTGAAAGGATGTGAATTCACACTTGTCTTGTAATTTTTCTTGCGCTTGAAGTCAGTGTAAGTGCTTATTGGAGCAAGCAACATATAACAGTATATTTGCGTGCAGTTGCCTTGAGGGATTTTTCTTGTCTCTTTCCTGAAGATTCCCTGTCTTGGGGCAACTTTCTCTGTTTAGCTGCAGGTGAAATGTGCCTTGCAAATATATTTGTCAGCTGAGGCAGAGATGTACATGTTTGCCCTTATTGCTATGTTAATATGGTTAGTTACACTATATTTGCTCATGGAAAAGTAAGTGAATAATGGAAGCCTGAAGTGCTGTTCTGGATAGAGGTGTTATGGATGCTTGGTCAGTCTTCTGTTTGCTTTTCTTTCTGGGTGAGGAAACTATTGCTGGGAGGGGCTCCCTTTGAAACCCTGTTTGTATTCAAGAAGACCACCACTAGCCATTAGCTCTCCTGTTGATTTACATGTCTTTTAGTGACATCTGGCTAAGGTTGTGCTATTCATGTCAATTTTGCTCTTATGGCTGCAGTTTCTAACTGGAGGCACAGGAGGCTTCTCATTCAGTGGGGAGCGCTGCCTTCACAAGCAGCAGCAGAGGCTACCAGCCCTTCCTGTGGCAACCTGTCCCTTCATGGGCTTATTTAGTGGATAACAGCAGTGGTTATGAGCTAACTGTCTCAAATGTCTCCTTTCTGCTCATGTGACAGTCAAGGTAAATGTGGTGACAGGAGGACTGTAGAAAAATCTGGACCTATATTACAAAAAATACATCTTGATGCAGCAGTCATTTGAATGGAGGTATTTTTTGATAACTATAGAGGAGAGAGTTACCATGCAAAAATAAATGTGCAAATGCAAATCTTAAAAAAAAAAAAAAAAAAAAAAAAAGCTTGATAATCTTCCTCGTGAATGAAGCTGGTGCAGTATGCGACTGACAACTACAATTTAGTGCTTTTGCCTGGACTTTACTACAGGCAAAGTGGACTAAATTCATGTTGTGGGATTGGAGAACTTCGGAGCTGTAAGGCTTGAATTGCTCCACTGGCCAGAAAATACACCTAGACAGGCCTTTTCTGTCCTAAAGAAAGTATGGCACACACTTTTGGGGCTGCGTCTAGAAGATGATGTCCAAAGGACATTCCCAAGTTCAGAACTCCCCATAACATAGAAGAAAACCCACCTTTTCCATTTTGTGCAAGAAACCTAGTGTTCCCCTTTTCCCCTTCTCCTGCCTCCAGCCACATTTGGCTGCCTTGTCAGTCAGCTTTGGTGGACAAATTCATGTTAGTAAGGTAGGGTTTCGATGCTAGATGCCAGGAGGCAGAAGCTTTTTAAAAGTCTCTTTATCCAGTTGACATGCTCAAAAAGCCTTCCTTCCTGATAAGCAGGTGGAAACAAAGATCCTGGAAGCGACCCTCTGGTGGCGTGAACAATTCAGTGTAGAAAGCTGTTGGGGTTTTGAAGAAGGTGGTTGTGTTGTCTGCAAAGGGGAAGGCAGTTCTTTGGCTGGGCTCTACTCCAGTAGCTGGAGAAGCATTCTGCTGGTGGGGGGCAGTTTGGCTTGGATGGGTGGAAGAGCTCTGAGCTGGGGCAGTGAGGATGGAGGGTAAGATTACACGATCATGTAAGCACACGTTGAGATCTAAATCATGGTTTTGTGAGTAAAAGTGGTAAAGGTACCCAGACATGACAAGAGGGAGAAAAAACCAAACCACCCTATTTCATTACCTATACTCTTAATGCTGGCAGCCAAGGTAATAAACAAGAGGAGCTGAAATTTCTCATTTCTGATTATAAATTTCATGTACTTGGTATTACTTGAAATCTAGTGGGAGGTTCACAGGATTGGAATGTTAAAATAAACGGTTATAACCTATTTAGAGAGAATTGAATGGGTAGAAGGGGAGGGAAAGTGGTACTTTATATCAAGAGCAGTATTATGTATTTCTGAATCACTGAGTACTCAAAAGCAAATGGTCTTAAATGCTTCTGAGTTACTGTCATGGCAGAGGAGGAGGGACATGAGGGTACTAGCTAGTACCTGCTCGATGCCACTGAGATAAAGCACGAACAGAATGACCAGTCCTTTAAGAATGTTACTTGCACTGGGGAGGGCGGGGGAAGCAGGACTGAACACCTTCTGCTGCCAGTGTTAAACCCTTACGAATTTCTCTGTGCGTGTAAATGCGGGCAACGATTTGTCTGGAAAAAACATTGTATCTGACACTGAGGAATTCAAAGGCAAATGAAGAACTGGTTACAGAAGTAAATTAGTGTTTTTTAGTTGTAAGATCATAGCTTAATTTAACTGTGTTGTATGCAGCAGAAGTTGAGCTTAAGTAAGCAACAGTATCAAATCTATGACCATATGCCTATAGATTGATAAATATGTTGTGAACATGCACAAACATGTGTCTATTACTTTCAGAGGGACAGCTAAATGGATTGGGAGGAACTTTTTTCCTATAGATGATGCTTGGAAATGGCTTAAAGTTTTTTATTATTTGGGTTTTTTTAACTAGATGAATAATTGAGGAAAAAATTCATTCTGTCGTGCTGTTTGTCTCCAGCATGTGTCAGAATTTTAGAATTACAAGCTTCACTTCTTGAAGCTATTACTTGTTTTATTTCGTAAGTATATTTTGAATGTGGATCAAGTTTATTTTAAAGTGGTTTCTTTAAATGGGTCTTCCTTAGTTAAAAAGGAGATGAATTCCTTCAAGTATAAATAAGCACTAATTGTGAATTAAAAAAATGATTTGGTAAAAAAGAAATGTTCTATTTACCAGTTTTCTAATGTAATAAGGATGTTAAATTTAAGAACTGAATAAATGTTTGTTTAAGTACATAATTGCTTAAATAAGTGTTTGTGGGCATTTAAATACCTTTTTCTGGTTAACAAAAAGACTTGCCAAGCATAGCATGAAAGCTAGAGCTAATGATGAGACAAATCAGAATAGTCACCAATCAGGGAGACTAAATCTTTCTTTAAAATAACAACAAAAAATAATTACTGCAACTCAAGAATGAAATATGTTACTCATACCACATTTTCCTGCTTGCCAATGTAGATGAATATAAGACCAGACTAATATTCAATGCTTTGATTTTACTAAAAGCACTGTGATCTAGGAACTAAAATGCAGGTCTCACTTACGGGATATCACTTTCTTGTGGAAAAGCAGTGACAGAGGAAGCTTTGAAGGTCGTGATAGATAATCAGATGAGTGCAAGTTCCTTGTGCAATCCTGCAGTTTAAAAGCACTAATATGATATTTGGCTGAGTAAAAGAAAGTGATACTGGAAAAATGAATCTGGTTTTTGGTCCTTCAAAATGGCTAGCGGAGATGGAGCTCAGATAAAGAAGTCGGAGGGCTGCAGTGAACTGGAGAATGCAGTTGATTGTAAGAATTCTGAAGTACTGAATAACCTTTTAGGTTAAAAGGAGGTGATTCAGGTCTCTTGGCCTGAATATCTGTATAAGTAAATATGTGAAACAAATTTTGAAGAGGAATTTTTTTAGTCCAGCATACAGGTATATAGCATGGGCTATACTTTGATAGACAAGGAAAAACACTTTGTCTGAAGAACTGTGGCCATGTGTGGGTGCCATGTAAGGCTTGCTGTCTCTTTCAGGTGTTGCAGAATGTCTTCAAACAATCAAAATAGCCCCAAAAGGTCTGAAAATTAACCTGATCTTTAAAGTATTGAGTGACATGAATGTGAAATCGCTTTCCTTCTGCATTATTGCAATCAAAGTATTTGTTTTTCTTTATCTAGTGAATCTCATGTTCCAACAATGTGGTCAGTTTATTCAACCTGTAGCACATTTATGCCTTCAGAAACTAGGAACTTTAATTACTAAAAATAATCTAATATGGTTCTTAATTTTGTAAAAGTGAGTGATGTTTGTAGTTTGGGGTTTTTTGATGGGGTTTTTTTTTGTTTGTGTGTGTGGAGATGGTTTCTCTATGCCTGAGGTGTTTTGCTGTCAGGCAAGTAATTTGACATGCATACAGAAGGCATTTTCATGCCTTCTGGAGATGGAGGGTGTTCTTACTTCTAAAACACCCCAGGTAAATTATAAGAGTCAGAAGACACAGAAATGCTATTTTGCATCTCACATGGAATCAAGAGCAGGATAATACCTGCATCTTCCAGAAAAAAATTAATTTTGAGACAGCAGGCTGGTCTAGGGGCTGCCATGGTCTCTGCAGCGCAGGCAAGCACGGTTGTGAGAAGCACCGATAACAACCATAGCTCATAAGGGGGGACTTCTGAATAGCAGACTCAATGAATGGGGAACACATAGGTTTTTCTCCTGAACTTATCTTGGCCCTGTTCCTTAAAGCCCATTTAAACTGAAGCCCTTCTTTTTTTTTGCTGTTCTTTTTTTTTCCTCCCCAAACGTCCCCCTGAAGATCACTGAGTGTTTCTCCAAGGAAGGGGATCAGGTGCAGACTTCTTGGTTTTCCTGCATTTGCACGAGGCACTTCTGGAGTATGATTTTTGCATTTGCTATGTTGGTTAGCCATCCGTCTTGATTCTCACTGCTTGTTGTGGAAAAAAGCATACAGATAAGGAGAAGCTTACCAAATCTCCACGTGAGAATACATGCAAGGGTACGCTTGCACTCCTGTATCTGTTTTTCTCTGTCTTGGCGTGCTTTGGGAGTAAGGGTCTTTGATACTGTTTGACTAACAGTTTACTTTCCAAAATTGCACAAGGAAGCAAATTAAACAAATTTGTAAAACTATACAGTAGATTAAACTGTGACTTAATCATATCAATTTAGTCTGGCTCTATTAATAGCTAATAAATGGCTTTATATTTTTTTAATGCCTGGCAGCCATGTTACAATATACTGAAGTTATTATTTCAGATAATAACCTCTTGTTCTTCTAGACAATGAGTAGACAGTTATTACTAGTTTTTGTATAAAATACAATTCTTCACTTTAGAACTTGCTGGGGTATTTTGGAGAATAAATTAAACTTAATACACAATTTCTTGCAATTTTATATGTAAGTTTTGCTTTTAATAGTTCCGTTTTCTTTCAGATTTCTGTAAATCTAATAAAAATGTAACTGTACTTATATATATGATAATTTCATTTTTGTGTGCTTTTAGTAATGCATGTATACTACATACTAATGAGCAAATGAGGTAAGACATTAGAGTTGGAATATAGAAAGAATCCAGGTAATTAGGATTCTTGGGTACAAATTTTGACTGCTGCTGAACTGTTATGCTAATTTATAATAAAATGCATGATACTTGCAAATAAATGATAAAATACCTGCCTGGTGCTGCATATTCAGTAGCACTTTATCCAAATAATGTTTATTGAGCAGAAATTGTGGAATTGCAAAATACGGAAGCAAAGTCAAAGTTTTAAATATGCTGGCGTTCTAGCATGCTTTGAACAAATGTGCTCTTCCACATCAGGTGGAAACACTTGTGCTGTAGATGCAGCAATTAATTGCTTTTATCTCAGCACTTAATTTTATTTATTTATTCTTTTCCTGTTAATACAGTCCTGTCTTGAAATCTTTTCAGTTTCAACTGATGTCAGGACAAAAATGTGCCTTGTTGCAGTCATGAGAAACTGCCCTCCTCCAGCACCAGGGTTCTAGGTTTGTTTTCAGCAGAGACAGGCACAGGGGACGATATGGCCAATGCAGAGAGACAGGTCGGTGTCTGCAGGAGTGTAGGACAGTGGGTTAACAAAACTGGTGTGACTTCACCAGAGAGAGGAGTGTTGCAGTGGCTGTGACATGAGCTGACAAGGGCATGGATGAGACACATAGTTAAGCAGGCAGAGGAAATTGTTAATTTTAGGTACTGTTGCTCTGGATGAAGCATCAGGGCTTTTGAATAATTAACCTCAGGAATATTGAGGTGAGAATGTTCACTGGTTTATTTAGGCACAATTAGTTTTACGTTTTCTTACATAATTTACTGACATAGGATGTTACTGTAACCCTGGAAGATCGGAATACTGGAGTGGGCATGTGTATGCACGTAGCTTGTTAGCATCTTATTTGTAAAAGCAGTTTTAGAAGTTTTAAGTGGGCAAACTGTTTCTTTTTCTGTGAAAACACAGCAACTTAAGCATAACATTTGTAGCAGTTGTCAGTGGTAGGTTGTCGTTTACTCATCTTTTAGAATAGGTGGCAATCCTGAAAAGGTGACCATCAGAAAAACCTCTTGGCCTACTGCATAGATGAGGAGAACTGGAAAAGGTGTGTGTGGACATCCTCTTCCAGCAGCCATACTGATGATTAAGGAATCCTTAAGATCTACTAAGCAATTTGCCATGTACTTCTGTCCCTCTTCTTCATCTGGTCCCAGTTTTATTAAAAATTGTCTTAAACATAATATATATACATAGATATATAATATATACACATACGTACATATGGTGGAGTGTGTATCTCCACATCCAGAAACATCCTGACAGCATGGATTCCTGGGCAGTGGTAGGCACCACTCTTAGTAACGGCACAATGGCTGTTCTTGGCTCTGTCAGCCATAGTGATGCTTTAAATCTGGATTTGCAATGACAGTTAAATACAGGCCATGTATAGCTTGCAAATCCACCTCTGCCATGACCCCAGATATTGATTTATTTGATTGGACAGTTGGAAAACTATTCAGAATTATCTGTGGAGCGAGCAGCATTTTGAAACCTGTCTTTATTAATATTAAAATGATTTATTGCTTCTTATTGTCAAAATAATTTGGAGTTTGAGGGTGCATCTGATGTTGGATAAATCTCTAGGTAGTGGTGGGTGAACAAATTTTATGCAGTCTGCTTATTCATTAAAATTTTCAAAACAAGTATTCAAAAGCTGCTTCATTTGAAAGGCCAGACTTTTCACGGCTTAGCGGGCTACGGATTTAATACCGATGAACTTCAAAGCTTTTGCCAGGACAAGTGCATGCATCTTTGTATTGCTCCACAATTTGGTGGTTTAGCTTAGAAATAAATTGTAAATGTCTGATCTGAAAAAGGGCTTGTGTGACTGTAAATTTGTGTGTGGTGGTGTGTGTTTTTTTTTTTTTTTTTTTACCCAGCTATGTTGGTTAGCCTAGTAAAGACATTCTCTCCCCCCACATATGCTTTGCTTTATTTATTCCATGTGTGCTGTTATTTGTTTATTTATGTATTTATTTTTAAGTATTGCTTGCATTCCGGTCTAAATGTGCTTGAAAATTACCATCTGCTCTCCTGCTATTTAGATAGGGCATGCTATAACTGAGGTGAAGAGCTGTCACATCAAATATTTTCATTCTAGCTTTCGCACCTTTGATATTGAGTTACATAATTGCAGTGCAGGACCATTTCCAGGGATTCCTTATTTTCTTTTTAACCTTCCCATGGTTCCCCCCAGTCTTTTCTGGATTTTGCTACCTTTTGGGTGTGTTTCCAGTACAAATGCTAGTTTTGTGGATGCTAGGAGGTGAGGGTTCAACCCCTTAAGAAGGGCTTCTATGTTAGATTAAACACTACAATTTAGTCGAATAAACAGGAATAAAAAACCAAAATGTACCTATTTATGGTGTTAAATGTTTACATACAGTTAAAACATTGTAGAGGTGGAGCGGTTTGGTTGGATATTTTTTTCCTTTTGGTTGTGTGGATTTTTTTTTTTCTGTTTTCCACAATCCTTGTCTTTTCTCAAACAAAATAAAATGTAAATGGGTCGATGCTATGTGCAGAATGTATTTTCTGTAATGCTGAGGTTTAATCTACTAGTGTTGTGGTGGGTTGGTTGGTTTTTTTGTTGTTAGTTTGTTTTGTTTTTTTGCTTGGGTTTGGTTAGTCTTTTACGTTCAAGGAGTAGGGGAGGTGCAAACTACACTAAAAATTTAGATGATTATAAAAATGAACAGATCATCTATATTCACATTGACAGTCACTTTGGGTTGAATGGAAATAAACTGACAGGAGATGGTGTTTGGAAATGAAACATGACGGGAAAGCAGTTAGCACAAACTGCCCAATAATTTCTCATAGTCAGGAAAAGAGCGACATTAGAGAGTGGGGATTGTGCCAATAAAATAGCTGTAAGATAAATTAATGTTCTTACAGTACCCAGCAGTAAATTCAGTGCATAACATCTGCCCCCTCCCTGCTAGTTAATTCAGTAATGGGATGGGTACAGGCACCAAATTCCAGGTGTTTGTCTCTTGCGAGGCAGAATTTATTATCTGACTGGTTTTGAACCACTGAGGCTCCGGTGGGACAAACTGCTGATGGCCATCTCTCAGGTGAGACCCCTTGTCCTCTCTGTGGGGTGTCAGGTGGTTCCCCTGTATGCTTCCCAAGCCATCTGCTCCTTCGCTTTTCTGGAGAGTAACAGTGGTCTGTATGATGTGGGGTTTTTTTCTTCTGCTGCTTAAGTAGTGGATGTAGTAAATGTAATTAGGTACTTTCTGTGATGGTTCGTGCACTCTTGTGGCTTTCTTTGGAGGAATCTTTACTTTCACTGGTGACTAGATGCATTTTTTCTAGCACCACTTGACACGGTGGAGGCTTTGGTGGCAGATTGGTGATGCCAGAGCCTCTTGTGCTTACGTGGTGTGGGCATCCCTCTGCTCTATTCATTAATGCACCCCTTGACTTGCCTGAGCTTGGGGAGTGGGATGGAGGAGCGAGACACTGGGACAGAGCTGAGGTTATGAAGCTCAACTGAACCATACAGTGGGGATAAACCATTTTCCTTTAAGCAACTCTCTTTCTTCCCCCATTTAACCTTCTGGAAAAACCACGCACTAGAGGTGTTTCAGCTGAAGTCGCACTGTTAGTCATAACTGTAATGTGTTGTGTCAAACCCTAGTGTGACCTCAGGTCTGGAAAGGGTGCCCGTGTCTGAGATGGTATCATCCATCTGTATGCATGCGTGTGTGTGTCATGTGCATGCTTTCTTTTGCAGCAGTATATGAGACACTTTCCCTGTCTGTAAAAGCTGCTCTATGGCTCCAGACTGCTGGACCGTGGGTGCAGCTGTAAACTCAGAGGCGAAGGTTTGTCGTGGTTTGATCTGATTTTCTGAACCACACCAGCAAGTTTTGTTCCTGCTCACAGATGCTACTCAGTTATTTGAGCTTAGGTTTTATTTCTTCTGTTGGTCATCTGAAGCATTTGGGGGACCGTGCAAACACAGTAACACACAGTGAAGTGCCCTTTTGTTCTGAGGTTACTGTTTCAGTACCACATAGGATTGTGTTGAAGGCATTGCCAAAATCCGTACAGCGTCACCTTGAGATTGCGCTTTCACAGGAAACCGAAAATATTATTCAGCCTCTCGGTTGATTAATTCTCTATCTCTTTTTCTGCAAGAGGAATAGAGCATGGGAAAAATACATGCCTAGCCACCAAGAGTTGGGAACTGCACACCAGAGCTAGGTTTATGTTTTCTTAAAACTAATCCGCCGCCTCTTAGCAAGGACTTGTGTACCTGTGGTAATTGAATGAGCTGCAGGGTATGTTGGGAATTGTAGTTTTGCAGTGTTTTGTGCTCAGAAGATTAATAATCTTACAGCTCTCTGAGGGAGATAAAGAGAAGATGTTCTCTGACAAATAGTTATCTTGTACTTCAGAAATGTGCTTTGAGCACTGAGCATACCTTCAATTCAGCCCTTCAGTTTTCACCTTGATATCCTTAGTAATGGCAGTATTTTAAACATCTAAACCTGTCTCTCTCCTTCATCCCTCCTTGTTTTCTGCAACTGTTTTGGGTTGTTTTGGAGATCTTTCACTTACAAGACAGTTGCATCTTTCAGAAAACTGTTCTTGAAATAAACTTTAGGAAAAAATATTTAAAAAATTGTTTGGTTTTGTAACCATCTAGCTGTGTAGGGCTCAAATTGAGGAAATAAGATGTCAGCCTTTTATGTCTGAAGAGTGCTGGTATAATATAATAACAGGGTTTTAAAGAATAATTTATGTAGTCTCTAACTTCCAGATAATTTTTGGCTTTCCGCTGCCAGTGGTTTCAGCAAGCTTTTGTTACAAATTTGTTGAGTTTGTTAAACACTGGTTTTGGTTTAGCCACTGAAGTTGTAACCGAAGAGCTTAAGTAGGCTGAACACCCGAATCCAGTTAGTAGTAAGAAGGTGACCGTCTTTCTTCTTCATCCATTACCCTCTGCATTTACACCAGGGAGCTGCAGACGTTTTCATGGCTTACAGAAAAGCTACAAATTCTTTATTGTTTCTGTGCTTTTAACACGTACTTAAAAGCAGCTAAGAATACATACAGGTACTTAGAAAAATGTAACTTTAGGCTGGTTGACTGAAGCAAAAACTCTTGCTGCCTTACTTATTTTTCCTAACACCTTTCACATCCCTCAAGGCATGTTATGACTTTGAAAACAGGATTATATATGTGCATTGACTGCTCAAGTGCTTAAAAAACTACAGTGTGCTAGACGTGTTACAATGTATTTGGAAGAATGGAAATGGGAAAAATATTTAGCAAGCTAAATCTGTAGGAGAAGATAAACAGGCAAAATGTAATTCTGTATAGGGAGAGTTTGTTCCAAAGTGTGGGGAGTAAGTGGTAGGCTTCATAGCTCTGCCATAGATTTGAAGAAAAGATTTAATATACTGTCTCTACTGAGGTGGTAATATCTGTTACCTTCACCAGTGTATTTTATTTATTGTTATGAATTACGTAAGTTTTCGGATGAAGGATTAATTACTTACAAAATTCAATGAGATTGGCTGTGTTAAGTATCGATGTGTATGTAATGTATTTAATGTGACTTGTGTGTTGGAGTGATTTTTAATGCTTCTGAGATTTTCTTATGCTTTTTACGCTTTGTGTGATACAAAATACAGCATACATCAATCACATTGCCGTTACATGGCATTTTGCTGGTGTTACACATCTGAGTCAGAACTGGGGGGGATATGGGAAACAGTCTCCTTACTTTTGGCCAGTTTTCTCTTCCTTGCAGCACACGGATTTGGTTTGGATCTCCTGCTTTCCCTGTGGAAAACTCTACTGGACACAGTACAGTGTCTTGTTAATTTTAGTGAAGCTTAGCAGTGTGTCCATGAACGAGCAGGAGACACTCTTTTGGGGTGGGGGGTGGGTGGGAAGCAGGGGAGGAGGTTTAGTTTTCCACTGGTTTAGTGCACTGAAATGGCTCAGCTTGAGCGCAGGCTGGTGCCAGGTCCATGCGAAAAAAGAAGTAGGGTATCTGTGCTGGGAGGATGGAGAGGAGGATGTATCTCTGGCACTTAGCAGTTAGATCGGCTTGCTTTGCTGTGTTGCCACAGTTCGGATAGTTGGAAAATAAGCAGTAATTTTCTAGTTAAGGCTCATGTCCTTGAACAAGACATCTTGGTGGCCGCAACTGGGTCTACCAAAGCAGATACCTTGTGCTCCTCTGTCCAGCAGTTCCATTCTGGACCTAATAAATGTTTAAAAGAAATTTGTAAGTTTCCATTATTTTTTCCTGGTTTTATAGAGCAGCATTTTGTCAAGACGCTTTGTCTGACTTCTCAGACCAGATGTATTCAGAAGGACAATGATTATTATAAAATGCATTAGCATAGGATTTTTTTTCGACGGGCTCATTTGTGAGAAGTAACGAGGTCATTGCACGAGAAGTTTTGGCTTTGATTGGGCATGTTTTGGCAGCCTGTTAGAAAAAGCATTGTTTAGGTAGGCACTCCTTACAGAGAGGCTAGTAAATCCTATTTTGTAAAGAAAATCTGTTGTCAGCACACTCTTACCTTGTGAACTTGGTCTCTGTACAAAGACATCCACTTGCCAAAATGCTATCTGCTCCACGCTGCTATTTTGAAATGTTTTTTTCCTTGGTTCTGGTGGAGAGAAGAACCTGTACAACATTGACCAGGAAGGTAAATAACAAGAATAAAAAACGTAGGAGATGGCTCTCTTGCTACTGTCTTTGTAGATATGTAGTGGCTTTTGTACATAGAAAAGAAAAATGGCAGAAGTCACTCTAACGACACAGATTTGCTACCACCGTATGACTGTTCCTCTGTAGAACAGCAGTGGGCAAACACAGAATCATTTCATTAAATTCATGTGTCTATTAATTTTCTTATAATACGTTACGTGCACCAGAATCTAAGTTCCTTAAGACTGTTTAGAGAGCTTTATTTTTTTTCTTCACATTTCCTAAATAAGTCTTAACAATCTAAGCAATAGGCAGACTGTTATTTGACTTGAATTTGTTGTCATATTCCAGATCTGCCTTAGATTGTGGCAGAGTTTATTTCATAAAATCTCTTCCTGCTTCTCATTTCTCTTTCTTTTTAAATGGCATGGCATCAAATGTTGTCCAAAATCTGACTCACTGATGAAGTAAGTCTTCAAAAAAGACAGATGGAGAAAGCAAATGTTGTTAAAAATTCTGTCTGAAGTATTGTAGCTGTGCTAATAGTCACTTTATCATAATTGGTGTACAGGGTTTGATTGGTTTTAAATGTATTTTGTATTTTTTGTTTCTTTTATTCTTCACTGTTTCTTAGGGGAGAGGTAGCATATAATTGTGTACTGCTGTTTTGGCTGTACTATATAACCAATATATTCTCGTAGAGTTTCTCACATAAGCAATATAAAATGAGAGATTCTGTCTTATAGGAGAATAGATAAAACTTTTTTTTTCCAAAGAGATTATCTACTGAATTTTCACCTTTTTTAACTACAAGCCTGTACATAATTGGTTACTGAAACTTGTGGATATCTTTAAGCAGATGTAAAGATTCTTAAGTAAAACACCTCATAGATGTACACAATGTAGTTTTTATTAAATTCGCAATATGAGGGGGAGTGTTGGGGGGGGGGAATATGATTGAGATTTCAAGTGTGTGTGTGGCAAACTGATAAGACTTTTGTTCTTGTTGCAATTTGTTTATTAGATTCTCCAAACCCTGTGCATATCTGTCTTACTCTATTGATTTTTTTTTTTTTTTTTTTTTTTTTTGAAAGAAAAGGCAGTAGAATTTTCCTTTTTTCCATTCAGATAATGTTTTCAATCAGGAATATTTCTCAACTGTGATGTCCTTTTCAATTATAAAATAGTATTTGCCTTCTATAGCTGAGTATTAAATAAATTTAAAAATAGGATCAGCATGACTGAAATAAGATCTTTTTGTCAAGATTTATTTGTGTGAATACAGAAATACTACATTTCTGAGTACAGCAAATAATACTTCAAATCTGAGCCACAAAATAGGAATGTAGATGTATTCTTGCAGTGCATATATTTATTGTTACTTTCCCAGTGATTTTTCTTTCATGTAGATTGACATAAAGACAAATATGTACTTTCCTTTAGATATTAAACCCACTATCTCACCTGTGAGGGATTGTAAAATTATATCCCTTTAAAAGAGAATACATCAATCTACAAAAAATTGCATCTTCAAGACAAGATCTTTCTTATTTCTCTGTTCCTTAAGTGTATTCAGAAACAAAGAGAAAGCTACGGGATTTAAGTCAGTCTGAAGGTTGCATCAAATACTGGGAGTCCTCTACTTTTGTTATAAAGTTATGCAGTATATTGGTAGGTTTTTCTCGCACTTTTCTTTTGACATGCTGTAAAGAGGCATTTGTTTTCTGAGTATCTGCTCAACAAGTTTTTTTAAGGACCTACATCAAAGGATCTTACCGCAAATTTAAAAGGATGTAGAGGTTTCTAAGGTACCATAAACAGTATAACAAACAATTTTTGTAGAAGCTTCTAAAATTGGCTCTTTGGGGTGGGGAGAAGAAATGTTTAATCTGCGGATATAGCTGGTAGTTCTTAATGGTAATTAGTAGCTATTGAAGTAAGAGTTTAGGTAGAACATTAATTAAAATAGTCCCATCCAAGCCTTGCAATAATAGGCACTGACTGCCATCTATCCGTGTGTGTGTGTGTTTGGTTTTTTTAATCACTTCTATCAATCTGTCATTAACTTTCTGCCTAGCCTGTACTTTCAGTGCAGTTTTACATCCTAATACCAGAAACCTTCCTCCTTCTGGATGAATGCCTAAGACTCAACTTAGCTTCCTACAGGACTTCAGTGTCTGTCTCCTTGGCTCTGAAAGCAGAAATACAGAGTATTTTTCCAAGTATACCCCTAATCTAGAAACAGCTTTATAACTGAATATTACTGTTTGTGATAAATGAAAAGTATTTTTGAAGTATAGGCATCACTGCCTTGTTAATGTTCTTCTCTCTGTCTACCCCTTCTCCAGCCATCATCATTCTGTCACTCCATTAAGTGTTGCTTGGTCATCAGTTGAAAAAGCACCGAAGATGGAGTGAGTGCAGTCCTGACTTTTTTGTGTCTCTGCTCAGCTAGATGAAGGACGAGGATAGCTGTTCATTTTTACAGCTGTCCACAATGGTGGAGCTCTTACCGTTTCCATCCATTACACAAATCAGGTCAGGGAGCAGAAGGGGATGTGAGCAGTCAGATGTTGTCCTTAAAACCTGAAAAAGAAATCCTTTTGGCTTAAGCATGCATTGTTGAGTGTTAGATGAACTGTATTTATTTATTGTAATAGCTGTTTGGTTGGGAGTTCAGGTGATGCTCAGGCAGGGGCTTTGCTGCCCAGGGGTGGGAGAAGCAATAGTTTGTGAGGCTTCCTTCCCTTTAGAGCTTGGGGTTTGACTGAAATCGTGTCTTTGAAAAATCCCTGAGCTGTGCAGCCCAAACATTAAGCATCAAGTTATGTTTCTTTCTGACCTAAAAACATTTTCACCAGGGCTATTCAGTTCTTTGATGCCTTTGGTTTAAGAGCCATTTTGGAAAGAGAGGATACCAGTTGATTTACTGAAATCATAACTTCATTTTCCTTAACTTTGTGAGAATGATTTGTTCGTTTTATTGATGTCTAGTTGCTTAAGTTCCACAGAAACAAAGTTAGAAAAGGTCCATCAGTGTTTTAGAGCTCTGTAGATGGGGACAGCATTCTTCCATGTTAAAATTATCATCCAAGACAGTCATGTTCCACTCTAACTCAGTTTAGTGTGTATCTATCTACAGCTTTATGGACAATACATTAAACAAAACAATAATAAGATGTATAATTTAACTCAGTATGCTTGTCTTTGTGCTGCATAAGTCTGTAAGTCCATATGAATGTTATCTATATTAACTGTTTATTAATTACACATATTTCATATTTTACCTAAGGAGGATGGTATACTGCAGTGTATCAGTCTGGATACCTATAAGCTGTTGGAAATACGTGGCGAGTGCGGTTTTCTGTTAGGCAATGAATTTTTGTCACAAAGTATCTTTGAAAGAAAATTGATTTTAAAAAATATTTGGGAGGGGGTTTTGAAAAGTTCCTTTTCTTTTTTTCTTTTCAGAATAATGTTCTGTTTTCAGTAATTTTTTTTCAGCTGTAAGCTCTGTGTTCTTGATGGTTACAGTCAAATCTAAATATTCAGATTTTGTAACTTTTTAGTTCTCTGTTTTGACAGACTTTGATTTTTCTTTTTTTTTTTTCTGTGTGTATGTGTACAAATTGCTTTCATTCTGAGTTGAAAACTTTCAAAAACACTCTTAATGATTTCTGACATGCTTCGGTACTGCACTTTATTTAAAACAAAACAAAACACCCCAAACTAACACTCAGGAGTTTTCATATCTCCATATCAGGCATTGAAATCTGCATCCATGTAATTAAAAAATCTGATTTCTAAGAAAAAAATGGTATTCGCATTTCTTTTGATGTATCAAAGACATTGGTTTTGGTTTTTTTTTTCTCTATCCTGCATGAGCTCAGCAATTAATCTTCAACCTCACTCTCTCTGTTTCCTAAGCTTTTTGAAAGCTCCTGTGTTTTTGAATTGGGAGTTCTGTCTCTGTTTGCCAACTTCCCTTAGTATGGTAGAGTAGGGAGAGCCAATGGCAAGGGGAGAGCTGCTCTGCCTGCAGCTTGATGGCCTGGTTTCTCTCCATTAGCTGTGCTGCCTTTTTCCTCGTCTGAGGTGGGGCAGGCTTTGATGGATCTTTTGATGAGTATCATCTTCCATAACAGAGCATGGGAATGGGTGAGCCTAGAGGGTGTGAGAGGTGTTCTCTAAGATAGTACTTGGAGGAGGGCATTGCTGACAATTCTGCTTCGTCTCCACTTTTCTTGTGTTTTGCCAGCACTGTTCAGTGTGTGTATTGGTAGCTTTGAAATAATGTTCTACTGTTAGGTGTTAAAATAACTAAGGAATACATTTCATAGTCTTTGATTCATTTGCTCTTCATCTTATCCTTTCAGGTGGTGTACTGCTTGCTTATATGAAGAGCAATTATGGAAATATTTAAATGGATTTGTTTGGGGTTTTTCCTAGTCAAAGTGGCTTTCTTTTGGTAGTTTGGTGTACGTAGTCCTGAAAAAAGTTCTTACTAATTAACTACAAAAAAAAAAAGGTGGGAGGATAGTAGTTGCCTGTGTTCATTTGAAAGTCCTGCTGGAATACGAAGTTCTTGGGCAGAACAAATTCAGATGTGAAAAGATACTGCTGGGATAAACCTTGGGGTAGAGCTTAATCTGTAATACAGTTTACTGGGATCTACGAGGTGGTGGTATGAAGATCTTGAAAAGAAATAAGATGTGGCAGATAGCGGTGTTGTGCTGAAAGTTTTAAGCAAAAAATTGGTTTTGTGGTTTTTTCCTAACAATTCTATTTTGTCCTTAAAAATATTTTTTTTCAAGAAAAAGCAAACCAAATTTTTGCCAGTAAAGTACAAATTCAGATGCTTAAAAAATAAATTGTGTGATTAAATAACTCTTAATAAATATTATTAACTATTGCTGCTCTTGCTGGGTAGTTATTTCTTGGTCAGCAAAAGACTGTTGCTAGCTTCTGAGTTGCACTAATTAGTCGGGTCCCTCAACCTAAACAGCTGCTTTGAATGGATGCCAAATGATAATCTTCCGCCTGGTCATTTCAGTTTATTGTTGGAGAATGTTGCAGATCCCAAAGAAGTCTCTGAAGTCTTTTGCGTAGACGTGAAAGGGTAAAACTAACAAGAGGAGGAAAAATGCAGAACAAACAGCAGAGGATCCTGGCATTATAAAATAAATCTGAAGAGACCACGTCTAGAGAGATCTGCAGAGTTGAAAATAGAGCACAGAAAAGACTGAGAAGAAAAAATTCCATTAGAAGTCAGTGCAAGGCACCATCTCTAGCACATCTCCAGGAGCTTTGGGGAGGCTGCAGCTGACTGGGTACAGAGTCAGTGGTAAGAGTGCCCACTTCTTGTCACCCCAGAAGTTGCCTGTATACAGGCAGGGTCTGATAGGCAGCTCTTTCTCTGCTTTTGCTTTTGCAAACCCTGCTGTGGAAGGGCAGTGTTCGTTATACACGATGATGGGGAACTTCTTGACTTGTCCTTCCTGACCAAAGCCTGAAAATGACCAATGCAGTTCCTCTGTCAGCTACCACAGGTCCAAACCTTCCCTGCAGACAGGTGTCGTCATGTGGCTCCTGCTGCTCCACCATCGCCTTGCACAGGGAGGAGACAGCTCGTGTCTTAGGCAGTGTTCAGTAATCTATGTGACTCGGGTTTGGTTTGCTCACAAAAGAGGATTTCAAAGGTTGGTGAATTGCCAGTCGAAATCATTCCTGTGCTCTCTTGGTGCCCACTCATCTGCAGTTCTTTGGGGGTTTTATGTGGTTTTGTTGTTTTGTTTAGGTCCAAGTTGTTCCATATAATCTCTTTCCCATTTAGTAAGCCTGGCTGAAAGCACTTTTTTGTTAATATTACTGAAGTGTTTTACTGCAGTGGTAGTGGTGATTACAAGACTACTACGTTTTGGCTAACAAATGCAATAAATGTGATGAAAATCCCCCTGTGTTTTACATTTCACTTCATAACATGTTATAGAAACATGTTAAACACTTCTGTCTGAAGAACAGCTTTACACAAAGGTAAAATGTATTTTCCGTGGTGCTTTTTAGAATTACTGTGGGAAACGGTAATCTTTGCCTGCTTCTCTCTCCCCCCATATCTAAGCCTACATTTCCCAGTGTTTTAAAAACACATTTTCATATTTTCCCACCATCCTTTGAAGTACAATTTTTCAGCATGTCTTTCAGTCTTACGAGGCAAGAGGCTTTCCTGACACTGGGGACCCAGTGGAAGCGCTGGGCGGGAGCAACCAGGTCCCTACTGGAGCACGCCATTCCATGAGTGCTAATTTGGCTTTTTGTATTCTTGTCCTGTCTGTTTGTGGTATTTAATGCTCTAACATCTCTCTGGTTGGGTGAACCCATATGTCATTCAAATGGGAACCTGTGCCTTGCCATTGGCCTGACAGCTGCTCAGCCGTGGAGCACAATGATAAAATTATGAAAACTGTGTCTCTGCTCATTGGACCAGTGGAATTTACAAGCATTTCTCCTTGATGTGCCTAAATGCTATGTTGTCATGCCTTGGCTCACATGGCAGATTTTTCTGGATTATAAGCTTTGTCAGTAGAGTGAAGGCTCACTTGTGTCTTTTTTTTTTTTCCCCACCCTCTTTTTTTTTTCCCCTCTCTTCCTTTATTTGTAGATGTGCACTCCTTACAGACAAAATCCAAAGTCAGCTGCCTGCTGTTTATATATTTAAAATAAAAGCAGAGATATTTTTACAGTAAGCAGTGTTTGCTGCTGCTTGGTTCTATCAATGTATTTAACAGTCAATATAAGCAATGTTATTTATATGCAGATCTTGTTTACTTCAGCATTATTTATAAAGCAATAGTGTGATGGTAAAGCCATGTCTGTAAAGTCATGGTTTTGCTTCATGCCTCCCTTTTTGTGGTATGGTGCACATTACAGATGCATAATTCAAACATAAATGTTATTTGACATAAGGGAATAAAACTATTTTCAGCTCATGAAAAAACCCCGTCAGTATAAACTTGAAAAGCTCTTTCTCAAAATCACCACTGTTGAACTGATGGCACAATTCTACTGTAGCATAGCTGTACTTTTTTGCGTGTGGTTGAAATCTCATGGTAATAATTCATCTTATAAAAGTTAGTGAAATATGCGTGTTAATACTTGGTAGTGAAACCAAACCCTACAATCCTAATGTATTAGTAAGGTGTAATTCTGCTGAAATAGCCTTGGCTTCTGTTTCTGTCCATCTTACCTGCTTTGCGTGCCTTGTTATTGGTTGAGTTTAGAAATCCAAGACAGGTTTCTCAGTAATTAAAATTATCAAGGTTCTCCTGAACCCTTATATTAGCAGAAAATTTGCTGCACTTTCCACATACAAAGGATGACTTTACCATTGAAGCCTAGAAATAGTGTTGAATGTCTGTTGTGCTATATGTACTGAAGTATCAGAGAAAAAATCATTGCCAGGCTAATTATTGCTTGTTTCTCTGATAGTGAATTTGACAGTGCCTCTGTATAGGACTTTTCCCCTTTTTCATTAACTGAACGAACTTCAGGGTAAGAAAAATGTAAGAAACAAGGAGTGTAGTGGAAACTGGTTTTGGTTTTGCTTTTGATCTTGGCTTTTTTTTTTTTAGTAGAAGTAGTATAGTCCGTTCTCACCTTATTGGAACTCCTTTGCTTTTGACAAAAGTAGATGACACCTGAGAATGGCTAGCAGGAAAAATTGGTTCCTGATTAGTCTTCCAGTTAACCCCAAATTTCTTGTATCATAGCTTGTATAGTTCATTTTCTGACTATCACCATTATACAAAAAGATTGTGGAGATCCTTTTAATCTGATGCGTAACAGAGCTTTTTCTGGGCTTTCTGCTATCCTCTTTGGTCTTGCTGGTAATAGTGTAATGGTGGGGTTACATTTCACATTCATGATCTATGAAAATTTTAAAACTAAAATCTTTATTTTCTGTTTGCCAGCAAAATTATGTGCTGCTTTGTGAAGTGTAGACAAATCCATATTTCTTGCCCCAAGGATATTGCAGTATAAATCCCACAGCTCATAGGTTCGTGTGCGCATCACTAGTTACGCTAGTAGCATTGGTCCTGTTAAGCTCAGCAGCACTACTCGTATGATTAAAATTTAAAAATGATAGCGGTTTGTAGAATTGGATCCTGAATAACATGTAATGAAAATAAATACAGATGTGGGTGGGAAAGATGTATAGAAAAGGTTGAAGGTTTTGCTGAGTTTGTTGTGCTTCTTTGGAAATGTATGCATTTCAACTGGGACTGACTTCATGGTTTTATTTATAATATAAACTTCAATAAATTATAAGACCTATATAGCAAGTACTTTGAATTCATGTATTTCATGAATCCAGCTGTAATGTGCTTTGTAGGGCTCTGCGAAGCACTGCACTACATTGTGTGTCTGCCCTGTTCACGTGTTGAATTTCTTTCCTACTCCTTTTATATTACTGCACTTGAGAGAGTTTTCACTTGCTAGTTGGAACAGAAGCTGAAGGAGATCTTTAGGAAAGCACAGTCAAGCAGACATAATAAATTTTGAAAGGCATAAAACCCCACCTCCCAATTGAGGGAGGTAAAGATTTACAATACATCATAGAAATACTTTTTTTTTTTTAAATAGAGTAAAAATCTTCTGACTTTGCAAAGCTTTTCTTACTGCTAGGCAGTGGAAGAGCCTCTCACAATGTAACAAGTTGTTTTCTTTTTGACTTGAAGATTAAATAAGATTGTTTTCAGATCAGTTACAGGCAACAGAGTAGAAAAGGCAATGCTTTTAAAAAGATGCTTGTCTAGTTTTTTTCTCTGGTGCATAGAACAGTTATGTTGGGTGCTAATTATTTGATTACATGCCTTTTCTTCTGGAGAGACATTGAAATACCCCACACTCAGTCAGCTTGTCTTTCCTCAAGGGTGCAGATCCTCAGTGAAGTGGTGCTCCCCAGGAAGAAGAACAAACACTGGTGAAGCAAACTAGCACTTAGGTAAAGATAGCATCCAGTAATGTGTGACTTGTATGCCTTATGGTGTGAGGTTATAAAAGTAGCTGGTTTTTAAGGGTCCTCAGTTGACAGCTTCCTTTAAAAAATTCTTCCCCCCCCAACCCCCCAAAAAACCAAAACAAAAACCAAACAAGAAATCAAACAAACCACCACTTGCCTAAAATGGTAAAAAAATGTTTTTTATTGTTTTCTAATTTCCTAAACAGAACATATATCTTTAAGTTTGAAGACAGCATCTTCTTAGATTGATAATTTAATGACATTCACCACATATCGGAGCTGTTGAGAGAATTGGATTATAAAGATTTGTAGGATCGCTTTTAACAACATAGACTATTAATTTATTTTACCTTTCTACCATACCTGTTACTTTGAAATGTTTCTTTTTAAAGAGCTGTTATTTTTTATCATGAAGTATTTCTACTTTCACTGCAATAGGGTATTTACTACCGCTGCTCTTCTAGGTGAAGTGTGATGACATCATCTTTTCCCATCTATTTTAAACGTAGTAAAAGGGTCAGGTTTTGCAAGCACACTGCTGCATGTAAGGAGAGGAAGAAAACAGGTGAACATTGGAAATGTTTTGTAATAGAGTCTTACCCAAAAGAGACTTAGTATAGAAATTTACTTGTCTAAGTGAAAATCACTAATTTCCTCTTTTTAGTCCCTGAGTAATACTTTTAATGCTATTCCCTTCTGTGGTAATACATTTTTGTAGACCTTTGAAGGTAGTTGTGGCTATTGTATTTGTGTGGGTTGTTTGGCTATCATTACTGTTTTGAATGTTGATCTTAGTTTTGAATCACAAATGTTTTGCAGCTTTCTTAGCTTACTGAATTTCTTCAAACATTGTGATCTTAGTTAGTGAATAGTAGCATATGCCATAGTTCGTTATTTTCTGTAAAATTTAAAGAGTGTTGATAATTTTGAACTGAGGGGCTTTAGTTTATTTTTAACTCTTGACATGAAACAAAAGCTGAGTAAAAGCTGAAAGACTAGACTGAAAAAGCACAGATTATTTCATGTTGGGTTTTTAATTGTTTGCTTTTAATTGACAGTGCTTCTATTCCTCTCTCTTTCCTCTTCCCTGCTCAACCCCCCTTCCCCCAATTTCTGTGCTGAGTATTTAAACCAGAGGTCAGTTTGGCTCTGTTGTTTAAAATACGCTGCAACTGAACTAAATGGAACAACAGCATCAGCATAAAATGCAGAGACCATATTAGGTCTGAGAGGATGGTAGTGCGCATAGGTTATCAATAAATATCCAAATCAAAGTGAGCTTTACTCTGCAGATGTATTTTTTTCATGGTGAACTAACTGTTTGTGAGCTACAGTCCCTTTCTCATCACAGAGTAATAATCCCAGTTCGTGCTGTTCATGTTTTCTCCTTTTCTTTCTTCTAACTCCCATAGCACAGCTTTTTCAATCCAGCATTCACTGCACATGTTCCAGTCATGAGGTTACAAAGCTGACATTGCAATCTCAGCAGAGGTTATCTCTTTAAAATTCCCTAAAATTCCCCTTTGGCACATCCAGTTTGGCAGCTGGGTTTCTGTAGGAAACTGATGGAGTCACCCCCTCCCCTTATGTCCTTTTTAAAAATAGAAATCTATTAAACCTCTGGCCAGAAGGGCAGATGGGTAAGTACTCCCTCCAAAGCAGACAGTGCTGCTTCCAAAGCTTTTCTGCCTAGTTTTATACTCAAAAAAATCAGATTTATATACTTCAGAGCCAATTAAGTAGTGAAAATAACTTTTTAAAATTAAAATATAACTTGCTGGTTGTTCCTCAGGACATGTGAACTCTGTGCTCCGGAAGCTATATACAGCTGCTCAGAAATATTGACCTGTTGTTTGAAAAAATTTTAAATAGTTATGCAACTGCAAAATCAGAAGCTCAGTTTAATCTTAGAAGCTCATGCCTAAACAATACTGTAGCTCGTAAAGTAGAACTGGTACTCAGAGAAAGATTTGCTGAACCAAATAGGAGGCTTAAATATCTAAGTACCAGCATAGAAAAGTGGTCACTAACCTAACAATATTCAAGAGCTAATCTAAATGAGCATTGCCCACTTGAATTTTCAAAGTGGCTTTACTTTCATGCAAATAATGTCTCTGAAATGCATTAATTATTTGTTTCTGCTTCCTGCAAGGAAGGAAAGGACACGGAAGTGTGGGAATCCCCCCTCCAGGCATCACCACTTTCCCCTTGGGTGTCACTCTGGGTGAAAGCTGCAATATCTGCTTTCCTGTTTAAAGTGGATTAAATTTTACGGCAGAATTTAGGTGGCTGAGTTTGAGGAGACCCAAAAAGCCAGTGTCCTCCCTGAAAGCCAAGGAGAGAAGCTCTTTTTGTAGCTTTGCTTTTGGCTGGAGCTTTCACATGGCACCTGTATCTGAGGGCTTTGCATATTCCCTTTTCGGGGAAGCTGGAAGTTGTGACTTTGTGTATGGGCTGCTCTTTTGGAAAGTGAGAATTGTTGATCTGGATTCATCAGGGAGAGAAGAGCTAGGAAACCAAGACAGAAAGACTCTGCAGTTTAACAGCAGCCAAAGGCGACCTAACTGGTAGCTGCCATGACACTTCTGCGTTATCCGACCACATTGAGCTATTTCTGTGTGCCAAGCCAGCAGAAGGCTGTCCATTAACTTTCTGCTGCTTTAGTATGGTAGAATGGCTTGGTAGAGGATCAGTCCAGCTATGGGAGAACTAACAGGTTGGGAGAAAGGAGGAGGTGGCAAGACTTCTAGAGTAGCAGTTAGATTGGCTTGGAGTTGTAGACCAGCTGTCTGGGTGCTCTAGCCTTTGGAGCACTATACAAAAGGTGAACAACCCCCACTATGTCCTGCTGTCTTCCCAGAAGAGACAGTCCTGCTTTATGTGGTGCCTGCTGTCAGGAGATCCCTTCCTCAGCCCCTCCACGTGCAAGGGTGGGCACTGTGGGAGGCATGGAGCAGGAGCCCACTGTACAGACCTTCATCTATGAAGACCCCAGGGGCATTTCTGCACTGAGCACTTCCTGTAAGAGCAGCTTTGAATGGCCCCCTCCTGAGAATTTACGCTTTCTCCATCACCGTTGGAAGAGCTTAGCACAGTGTTGGCCTCTCTGGAAAGACGCAACAGCAACTGCTATTTTGACTGGCTCAGCCTGGTGCTTGTGATCTATCTTTGAGGACTGTGACCCCTAAACAGGCTCTCCTCATCACTTTGTTGATGATCAACAAACAATGACTTCATGCACCTGACACCTGATGCTAAGTCCCTTACGATTTCCTCAGAGCATTGCATTTTCTCACTCTTAAGTTACTATGTGTGTTTTCTTGCTCATATTGAGGCAAATTGTTGCTAACGTGGCCTCACTGTTAACCATCTTTGAATCATCCTGAAGCCCTTCTTTTTGTATGTTGCTTTTAATGCAATGAAGTGTCTACCTTCTTGTTACACTTACTATTTTTACTGTTCCTGATTCCCCACCTCTTATTTTTTAAGAACTTGATATATGTTTGTCATAGGAAACAACAAAAATATTTTCGTCCTTATGTCCTCCTCTATGTCCACAGGAGTTGGGGAGGGGAAGGAACCCCCAAAATCACCACTTTAAATTGTTCTAATAAACTAAAGAATGCAAGACTCTGCAAAGTTTATCATCCATCCAGATTGAAAATGTATAATGCATCATGTGAATGCTTGTTATCTGTTTCAATGCAAAGTCATGTGGGTTGACATTGTCCTTTTTACACCAGGTGCAGAGAAATTTATTTATGTAACAAAAATATGTTGACAGTCACCTCCTGCAGCCTTTCTTGGAAAAGGCTAGTTCTTAACAGGATTTTTTAAGGAGAACTAAGAGTGCAAGGACTGAATATTCGGAGAACATATGTGGGGAGTTGCAGTTACCTTGGGAGTGAAATGAGGAAGGTATAGGGTCCTTGCTTGTGAGGTGCAGACACCCTTAGTCACCCTTCTGAACAAGCTTAAGTCTGGGCCCCTTTTGTGCTTAGCACTGTAAGACAAAGTCTACCTGGGACACCTTTATTACACAGAAGCAAAATGAACTATTCGGTTTCCTGCTTGTCTGTTACTTTTGGCAAAATGTGCTGCACCAGTCAGGTCGCACCATTCTTTACAGTTTGGATGTCTTGGAGTAAAAGACCCAAAGTTGATTGGTTTCTTTGTTTTTAACTGAAAGATTTCCCTGTAATGCAGCTGTTTTGTCAAAAGACGCTCCTCCAGACTACAGTTTGGTGGTATTGAATGTTCCTGATGGGTCCTTTAAAGTGTTTTAAAGTGTGTAATTGGGGCACTTGAGCATAAAACTACAATTATACACTTGTGTGTTAATTTTGTGTACAGATAGATATTGCTTGAGTCTGGCCATAAATGAGAAGGAAGCATTTTATTTTGAGTGTAAGAATTTGTTTTGTGAATGCTTAAACACAATAAGTGTTCAGATGATAGCCCCAAATGACCAGACTTGGAGGGGAAGGGGAGTTCAAACTTTCAAGAAAGGGAAGGAGCATGCATGGATATGCTGGAGATGCTTGGATGCTATGAAAGAGTAGTAGGTATTATAAAGATGAACTGATGAAGCATGATATTTGAATTAAGATTAGTTGTAATAGTAATTAAAAAATGAATTCTAGTAGATTAGCAGAATGAATGAATGAGTTTAATGGTTGATTCTTCTTAAGTTTTTAAGGGGGCTATTTTCAATTAATCAAACCAGGTCATTTTTGGTTAAGTGGTGTTATGACTATGAATGTTCTTGGTTTTTTTTTTCTGTTCCATTTTGAGGATAATGTTAGGTGAATTGGATTGTCTGTATGCAAATACTTATATGTAGCAGATGTTTCTAAGACTTACTTGTGGTAACTAATATGAGGAATAATTTACAATAATCATCTTATACTCAAAATAAAACTGTAATTATTTAAGAAATTATGATGTGCTATATGGTTTCAGCCGTGAATTTATAAGATCAATGTCTTTGATGTTTCTGTCAGGGTTCTTTTGATGTTTTCCAGTGCTAAGTAATAGGTCAAATTAAATAATAGAAATGGAATAAATCAAATATCTAAACTCTCTGAGTACAAGGTGAAGTTTGAAAGTTTTATTTAAAAATACTTGCATCAATATTTGAAGTCATAGCTATATTACAGTTGTGAGATGAAGCCTTCGGACAGTTATGTAAGTCCTCTTATTTAAGAGAAGGACTTGGTTTTTAATCTGTTCCCAATGGAGAAAGGGAAAGAAAAGCCAGCACAGAAAAGACTTAAGTCTTCCTCTTATTTTTTATTTCTGATACAGTTTGGTCAAACTCTTGTGAAGAGGAAAGGTTTTGGTTAGGTGTTCCTTTGTATTTCTTATTTTTCTGAGCAAGCGTAAGTACTCCATAGTGTTTGCCTGTGTTGGTAGCAACGTTGTTGAGGGACTGTACCACAGGAATGGGATTCTGATCTTAGGCAGTTAATACTATGTGCAAGATAATGAATTATGCCGGACTGGTAGAGATGTAATCAAGTCTTCTTATCCAGTTGGTTCAGCCAGTCACTTGGTTTGCCTCAGAATTCCTTGCTGTGGGGAATTTTTAGCATCCAGATGCAAAGTATGATTTTGATTGTGATGTAGTAGAAGAAACTAGCAGAATTTTGACTGTAGAAATGACTACATTTGTCACAGAAATTGCTGAACCTAAATGATAGCTGCGGGAGGTCATACCTTTTTCTTTTGTGTGTTGACCTCCTATGCTGTGGACACTATTTGGGGATTGAAATCCATAATGAGAACACAAAGAGCTGTAAATCTGTTCTCCCACTGCATGTACTTGGCAAGTTTTTCATGATTAGAAGTGTGATATCCCTTAAAGTGAAGGACTGGAACAGGAGATGACTAGCTGTGTGTAACAACAGCCTACTGCTCTGCTGTTTGAGTCAGGCCCAGAGCTCTGGGGGCTAATTTGAAAGCGATGGTCTCGTCATAGAATCTCCCTGGTTTTAGCCCAGACACCTTTGTTAAACACCAGAAATTAGATGTGCACCTTGGCTGTTAACTTTGTACTGGACACTAAATTGAAATATGTTTAGAGCAGCTCCATATTATTAAAACACAGAATGATTGAGGTTTGAAGGGACCTTTGGAGGTCATCTGGTCCAACTCCCCTGCTCAAGTGAGGCCACCTAGAGCTGGTTGCCAAGGACCATGTCCAGGCAGTTTTTGTGTATCTCCAAGGATGGAAACTCTACAACTGCTTTGGACAACCTGTGCCAGTGCTTTGTCACCCTTACAATGAAAAAGTATTTTCTGATACTCAGAGGGAACCTCCTGTGTTTCAGTTTATGCCCATTGCATCTGGTCCTGTCACTGAAAAGATCCTGGCTTGCACCCTCCCTTCAGGTATTTAGTACATCGATAAGATCCCCCTGAGTCTTCTCTTCTCCAGTCTGAACAGGTCCAGCTCTCGCAGACTTTCATCCTATGTGAGGTGCACCAGCCCCTTAATCATCTCTGTAACTCTTTGAGAACTCTGGCTGGTATGTCCATGTCTCTTGTGTACTGGGAAGCCCAGAACTGGACCTAGTACTCCAGGTCTGACCTCAGCAATGCTGAGCAGGAGGACCAACCTTGACCTGCTGGCGGTACTTTGTTTAGTGCAGCCCAAGATTACCATTAGCCCTCTATGGGAAGGACACACTGCTGACTATTGTTCAACTTGGTGTCCACCAGGACCCCCAGGTCCTTTTCTGTCAAGCTGCTTTCCACCTGGGTAACCTTTACCATGTATTGGTGCCTGGGCTTGTTCTTCCCGAGGTGCAGGATAGGAATAAAGAAAGGAGAAGAAAAGCATCTGTCAGGGAGAGAGTGTGTACTAAAGGTCTATGACACCCAGTAGTCCAGTGGCACTGAACAAGTTTGGGTGGTAAGAGGAGAAAGGCATGACCCGCTGCAGAGTACACAGCACTGCTCCCCATGGAAGATATTTTATATTCTTCTCTTACTGTTCTTAAGAGATACAGTGAAGGGCTCTGAATGATCTCAAATGTTTTAGCTCTGAAAGCTATCGAACTTGAGGAATTCTGTCTTTACCATTCCTAAGATTGATATCTTTGGAGGAACACATAAATGAATTAAAAAGCACCCTTTTCTCTTGAAAGAGACTGGAAGAAGGAGGAAAACTCAAGAGTGTGCAAGATGTTGGGGAAGTGATGGTAAACAGGGTGTGTGTGCACATTCTGCCTTTTCTCACTGCTGCAATTAAATAATAATGTTTGCTTTTCTTCCAGCTACCAAGGTTGTGTTCCAGAAGAACTGTAGAGTGAAAGCTGTTTGACAGAGGGATTTTTCAGTCTCCAGTAGTTAAGTGTTGGGAGTAGTTCTGTGTATAACTGCATAAAAATGGAGGATTACTCATGCGGTTAGATTAGCTCCTATTCAGACTCAACTCATACCTCTCATTTGTGTCCCTTGCAGTAGAAGGTTTGAATGGCACTGTAAAACTTGTCCAAAGAAAAGTATTTATGTGCAAATTTTCCTAACCGTATTTTATTTTAACCACCATTTGAGAAATAGTGGACAAAACTGTTACCAATATTCCTGGAGAATAAATGGCAGATGCAGTATTTGGGGACCAAAGGCTATTGAGTAGTCTATTCATAGATGTACAAGAAGTGCCCCATGATAAGTATTCCTTACATGATTAAAATCAGGTTAAATGCAGGCTTTTGCATTTTTCTCCAGCTGATGGCTGGCATTTTGTAGATTAGTTTCTATGCCATTAGTGCAGTGAGGGATAATGTTTCCTAGGTGCATTTTGCTGAAGCACCAACCATTGGAGACACCATAGGGGTCAGGTGAAGCTCGCACTGGTTGTGGCAGTTCCGATGTGCTTTTTCGTACATTGGTTTGTAAAATGGAAATCAAATACTTAAGCAGATTACATCATCCCTTAATTACTTTGATCATTTGAAGAAAAAAAAAAAAAGGGCAGGCAGAATATAAGAATAGGTATCTTACCTGACTTGTCATTTAAGTGTGTTTGCATATGTATATATAGACACTTTGATTTCTTTCTATTTTTAATACAATATATAAACATAGCTTGTCTGAAAAAAATTCTGTTGCAAATTTTCAACCTTTCTCTATGGTGTTGGTTTGACAGGATCGCTATAACAATATGGAAATGCGTTACTAGACATTATCATATTTTCATCCCTTGATTTGCAGAAAGGACTAAATGTTGCATTAGTTCAAACTGTAATGTGGTTTACAAATCAACGCTATCAGGCTCTTGTGTAGGAAAAATTCCTTCCTATTGTTTCCAGACTCAGCTGTTTACCTCTCCCTTGAAACTAATTTTAGCTCATCTAAAACATGCAAATTTTTTATTTTTGTTTGTTTGCTGGTTTTAGGGGAAGGTAGGAGTGGGAGGTGGTTGTGATATTGGCATAGATTTAGCATTTACAGCAGAGGTAGTTTTCATGAATTTCTGACAAGGGAATCAAAATGTCCTTTTTTGGAAGGAGAGATATTGCTTTTCCTTATAAATGATTGACTGTTTTGTGCTAGTAGTCTTTATTTATTTGGCTCTCGTCATGAAGAATAGCAAACTTATTCAAAATCTCAGTACATGAAAAATATGTCAATACATAAAACATAAGTACTATTCTATACTACATTCTATGCAAAAAACTATGTTAATAAGATGTGAAGGTTGCACAGCTAAGAAGTCAGAAAACATAAATGATAAGATTCTAGCAGCAACATTAACTGAGCTGCATTTCACATCCTCTATTTTTTATGAAATGCCTTTGACAACATAAATCAGAAAGAGAAGGTGCTATATATGTGCAACACGGCTCAGTTAATGTTGCTTTTGGAACCTTAACATCTCTATATTTTTTACTGGAGAGTTTTTTAATCATGTGGGGAAAAAAAAAGGTAGTTATGTTCTGGTTTTTAATAGTTTCTCTTTTTTAAAAGAGGAAAATTGCCTGTACTAGTTAGTTCATGTTGCTTTGATGTAAGTAAAGGACAGTGTATAGAGAGCACTTCCTCACAGGTACGTATTTGATGCCACGTACATTGCACTGACGACTGGTGTAATCACGTTGCTGTGCGCTTTTTGAGAAAAAGGGCACTACAGGCACGTGTTTGAAGTCCTGTCCTTTCCGTCCTGCACGTTAACAGTAGTACAGGGTATGACTGCATTGCAGACTGCAGCCTGTTCTAAAGGTGCTTGAGCTACCTTTTTAAACGGACTGACTTGTGTACAAGAAGCAATCTGTCTACAAGAGCGTGGATGTCCCTCTGACCTAATTCACCCTTCTACACAGCACGGCGAATTAGCTGCACACAGGCTTTGGTGTAGTCTCCTTCCAAGATCTGAGCTAGTTTGCAGATCTGTGTGCTGCACTGCAGTCTTCAACATAGACACACATGTAATGACTCTGCAAAATCTGCTACCTTGCAAGTTCTGGAATGGAGATTATAGTGCTGTGACACACAAACATGCTTTTTATCCTTTCACTTCCTTGCTCTGGGTCACAGAATGGACCAGTGTCAGGCCTAGTGTTAATATTTTAAAGGCTCTTAATAAGGTTTTAAAGTTCATACTTCAGTGTAAAGGCAAACAGTCTAGGAAAGACAGTAACATTAGGTGAACATTGTGACCAATGTATTGTCAAAAGGTCAAAGCTAAGTGATAAGTAATAGAGTTTATAGAACGTATGAATAAAATGCCTTAGCATCAGGATTTCTGCTTTACCTCTGATTAATAGCCTTGATGTTAAGGCCCAGTTTTTTACTTGGTTTCCTTTTAGAATTTCTTTTGTCATTCAGTGAGAAGGACTTGTAGCATTTGTTAAGACTGGTATGCACAACCATGCTGGAGGTGGACACGGTGATCTGAGACAGGAGACTCTGCTGCACTAGCTGTGACAGAATCTCTACTTCCTCTGAATGTGTGCCAAAGGATGTCTGTGTACTGTATAAGCATATTGTATTTTTCTTCCTTCTGTAAGCCAGCTAAACGTACAGCTGAAGTCTTGGGCTTGCATGAACTCCAAAGTTCTAGATACGGACTGATTTTTTTTTTAAAGTAAATCAAAGTCAGAGGGTTAGTTTTCTCTTACAACTTTTTATTCAAAAGTATGGAGAAATGCATGGTTTGAATTTTTTGGGGGAAATAACTTAGGTTTTGGCAGTAGTCTGGCTTTGGAAATCTAAGAAAGAAGGTGTAGATGTTTCAGAAAATCTAAAGAGTTTTACCTGAGAGTTTGATGGGAGCTATCTGACAGCTTTCTATATAGTTATTAAAGTGGCCACTGTAAAATTAAAAGAATTAGAATTAAATTTGGCTATAATGTCTTGTTGACTGCAAGAATGTGCTGTTTAACTCCTGGTGTGAAGTACCCGGTGGTGGTTTGTTTTTTCTTTCTGGGAATCCCACGCACCATATATTTTGTATTTTAATTTCTGTGTAATTACAGTGTTATAGTTGCTAGGAAAGTGGAATATTACTGATGATTACATTTCTGAAGATGGCACATGTTCACAATGTTCAGCTCAGTTTCACTGTGTCTCAGCAAAGTAGGCCATTGAATCAGGTAGTGTCACCCTTTCTTCTGACTGCCACCCCTGCCTCTGGAGTTCAGTTTTTCTCCTCTCTGTAAGTAGGGCTTAGTGCTCATCAGGCCAGATGGACTCTTTCCTCCTCCGGATTTTTATATCATTACATTGTGGTTCAAGAGTTCTGAACTCTGCGGTTGCCTGCTACTGACATGATCCAGGGTCTGCCTTACTTTTTGGGCACCAAAGAGAGTGATTGCAGGGAGAAGCAGTGACTGATGTTGCCAGGATTTTGTGTAGTGAGCACATCATGGTGACTGTCATGTTCAGGTGGGTCCCAAAGTGACTTGGCAGAGCTTCTTGTGATGGGAACATGTAAAGTTTCTTCCATTACTGACCAGATCTGGCCATTAGGATGGTTTAAAAGTGCAGTAGCTGCATATTGCTGGTATTATTAGTGTACCAATGCTAACACACTAACTCTGTTACATTTTAATTTTTAAAATTATTATAATGACTGTAATGCTGTCTAATGATCCGTCTCCTTTGACATTAGTTGTGGATTATGCATGCAAAAATTGCTTAACACTTCCATTACTATCAAGGTATTACTTGGACAAAGAATGTCTGCAACAAGACCCCTTGTTCAAGTGAGAAAGATAATGGGCTAAGTTATAGATTTAATTGGATTTCTTCCACTTCTTCATTCTGGCTGCTGATTTTGTTCCTCTTTTATTCTCATCCTTTCCTTGTTCCTGTTCAGAGTGGTTTAATCACTGATGGTCAGTCATACTTCTCCCAAAATAATGCCGTTCGTACTGTGCAAGTCAGATAGGCGTTAAAATAATTATTACAATTTCTGTGCTTGCCTAGAAATAGATTCAAACTCGGGTCTGTTCTCTCTCGAACCGTCCCAAGAATGGGTGCATTACCACAGGCATGCTGAAGTTTCCCAAATTTTCATCTCCTGCGTTGTGTGGCCATAAAGAATGTGGATGTAAGGGAGAAAGGGACGGAGGGCTTACCTTACGAAGAAAGAGGATGCTTAGGTCATTGACTCCAAGCATTGTAAGTAATTGGCTTCAGATTTGTTTTGTGCTGGGGAGATTTTAATTAAGGTTTTTTATATGCTGTTTAATAAACATTTGTCCATAAGCGGTATCTTGTGATACCCATCAGTAAAGCAGGAGGATTAATTTGCATGTTGTTGTTTGTTATTTATTTAAATAGACAAAGAATGAGTGTTCAGCTAAGGCAGCAGTGATGGGTCTCTGCACTGAAGACTATAGCATCCAAAAGTACATGTAGCATCAGAATTATTGTTGCCGGGGGGTTTTGTTGCATTTTTTGTTTTGTTTTTTGTAACAGTTTGGATTGAGAGAACATGGAGGAAAATTCTGACATAAGCAACTGATACATAGGTCAGAAGAAGAGCCCATTACCCTTTTTTACATCCGTCTGGAAGCAGATTGCTAAGGAAGACCTTTAAGAAATTGGAGCAGTCTCCCAGCTTCTGGCAGTCAAAGTGTTATTGTCTCTTCACCTTGCTTACATTTGTTACTTAGTACCCTGTAGACCACATTTTTTCATTGCTTTCTCACAGGACACAAATAGATGTTGCAAAGAGGTGGATAGAGCATAGGCATGGTTATATCAGGTCAAATCGAGGATTCGTGCAGCCCTATATCCTGCCTCCAGTGGAGGCTTTAATTGGATGCTAAAGAAGAGTCAGAACAAAGCAAGCATGTGATACATCCAATACTCTCCAAGCCTCCAGCTATTTTCAGTTCAGGGACTTCCTGAGCCAGATGTGGCTCTATATATTTGGTAACCCTCAGAGGTTGTATCTTCTGTGAACTTGTCCAGCCTTTACTTGAGCCCACATAAACTATCAGCTTTTAAACATCATTTGGCAAGGAGTTTCAAACATCTGCTACCTCTGTGACTACAGAACCTCTCGTTTTGAATTTTGCTTCTACCAGCTTTATTTAAAGTCTCCTTGTTGTATTTCAAGATAGTTTTGTAGCTCTATCGCATTCTTCCTGGTGTCTTTTCCATACTCAGAGGGTTATAGCTTCCTTGTGTGGAAACTGTTCCATACCTTTGATCATTCTTGTTGGATTTCTCTGAACCTTTGTGTTTGACCCTTCCTGATAAACCCAAGAAGTCTGCAGAGGGGACTTTCCTTTGCAAAAGCTGGGTTGATGTTTCCTAATTCTGATCTTCATTCTTGTCTGTAGTGATTTATCCAGAACAGTCATCAGTCCTTTATTGTCTTGAATTACTCAAACCTCTGTTCTTTGTTTTTTGGGGTTTTTTTAAGCCATACTCCAATTTTCACCCGCCAAGACAGCTGCAGGTTAGAGGTTGTGTACCATCATTAGTAATTCAGCTATTTAATTCTTAAATTTGTTTAGACTTCTGGGGTGATACTGTATGGTCTTGAGCATTTCTCACAGTTCATTTGTCAGTTTGTTCCATGAATAGTCCCATCAGATTCAGACACATTCATTGAGTCCCTCACAAATGAGGACACCAGTATGGGAATCTTTCAAGATCTTTCCACAGTGCACACTAGTGCAAAAAATTCATTAGGCTACTTTATGATGGGCCTGTTTTCTCTAAATCTCCTTTTATACCTTGATCATAACTTGACACTTCAGATTCTGTGGCAGACCCTTCTGCTCCTGATGTGTTTGAAGAAATTATTCATGACTCATTTGAATCCCTGTTGTAGCTATTCCTCCAGTTCTTTCTGGTCTGCCTTATTACATTTGAAGTGCCACCGTTTACAGTCTTTTCTGGTTTTTTCATTTGGACTTGGTGTCAGTTTATTGAAGGATGCCTTTTTGCTTCTAGAAATCTGCGATGAGCCATGCTGATGTCCCTTTGCTCTTCTCTAGTCTTTTTTAATATGTGGTGAATACTGTTTCTGTGCTTTCCATGTGGTTGTTGTTAAGCAGCTTTGATGCTGCCAGTCAGATTTTATTTCTCGTAGCTGTCTCTTAGAGTTTCAGTTTAACAAGCTTTGTCCTTTTTATGTAGTTACACTTTTTGAAGTTAAGCACAATAGTAGTAGATTCCTTGCTTTTCATTGTTCCTGTAGGAATGATCAATTTAACTGTGTTATGGTCACTGATGCATAGTGGTTCTGCAGCTGTAGGATGTAGAAGTAGATGATTACTGCTGCACAGGCCTGAGCCAAAGGCAAGGGCTCCTCATGCAGGCTCCCAAACCAGCAGCTCTATGGAATCACCTTTGGCAGTTACCTGATGCTTCGGTCTCTGTAGTCCGCTCGCTCAGTCTACATGGGAGGAGTTGAAATCTCCCTCCATACAAGCTTGCACCATGCCTTCGCTGATCTCACTTGGTGTGCTGCTGTCAGCATTGTCATAGTGTGGCCATGCTTGGTGGTCCCAGCACTCACTCTTCCTGATCTGATCGAGCCAGGCCTCTGCTGCATGGTGAGGCAGAGTTTTGTTTTATTTCTAAATGGTATGTAGCATATGATGTTACTTTGTCATCAGCTGTCTTCCCTATGCATTTGTATCCTAGGATGATGCAAAATACTGACCCACTAATTGTCTCCTTTCTACCAGATTTCTGATACAGCGGTTGTTTGAGGCTTGATGTTCCAGTGATCCAGTTTTTCTTCTATTCCTACCATTTGTGTAGAAGACGGTGTATTGTTGGATTTTATTCTTGCCACCCTGTTTACTCTGCAGCTGTCTGTGTGTCTGTTTTCATTCTTTGATTCTTCTGGGCATCTTCACTTGGTGACCCAGAATCTCCATGTCTTCATTTGTTATAGCAATGCCATGCTTTTGAACTGTGTGTTCTTCTAATCCCCTCTCTTCAGTTTAAAATCTCACTTCCTTGATTCTTTGATACCAGCATCCTGGCTCCAACATTCAGGTGAGCTCTAGCCCTCCTGTACAAGTATCTTTATTCTAGAAATACTCTGGTTCCTGAAGAATCCGTCTCTTGCTTTGTCACCATCCTGTCAACCAGGCATTCGAATTCCCTTTTTTGACTTTGTCTTTTCAGAAGCCCACATCTTGCTGTCAAGATACCTTTCCTTTTACTCCTAGTGTACTGGGACCCAGATGGACCACAACATAGGTTTCTTCTCCGCATTTCCTAGGAAGCAGTCCAGGCTCTGTGACCTTTGCAGCTGACAGGCAGATCACCCGGTGGTCTTCTGTCAGATCCCAGTCTCTAGCTGTCTGTTTGCCTCATGATATTCCAACACACCCTTTTTAGTTTGCATTATAACGGCCTCATTTGTGCATCAGCAGGGAGAGGGTATTTGTCAGAAAGGGTTGCTTTGGTTACAGAAACATCTAACTGCCTATGAAAGGATGGTGAAGGAAATGGAAGTGCAAGTGCAGAAGTGGGGTTACAGTGCTGACCTGAGAAGTTATCAAGTAGGAGGACTACCAGCTTCTGGCAGAAGTAGTAGGAGCAGATCAAGCTGTTATAGTAAAAGCAACCTAAACAGTGTTTGAATTTGACTTTGTATTATTATTATCACCCAGCAAATACTACTGTGTTGTTGAATGAATTTAGTATGTTAACTTTAGATGGAACAGGTATGAGTTTACATGTTTGAGTAAACAGATTTACCTGTGTATCAGAAGCTCAGTGGGAACAGTTCAGAGATCAAAGCATTTCAGATGTGCTCAGGTATCTGAGACATTTGCTTAGGGCAGGGATGTGCAGGACCAACAGGAGGTCCATTCTAGAAGGAAGTCCTGTGTAGCATCTGTCATTCATCTGAAATAGTAATAAATACAAGTGTTTGGGGAAAAGGACAGGTACATAAAATTGAGGCAATATAAACACAATATAAGAAGGTTGTTGAAAGTTTGCTCTTTCAAGTATCTCAAGAAAATGTCAGTGTCTGTGGATACAAGGCTTACAGACTAAACTGATGCATAAAATTCCTCTGATATTGTAACTGAATTGCTTTGGTTATAACTGAAATTCGGGGAGGGGGACGTCTTAGTACATGATACATGTGCCAATTTGTCTGTTAATATCACCTGTAACAGGTTATTTTGTGTTGCACTGATGTTTTGTTTTTATTTTTTAAAAAAGACATATATGGGGGGGGGGGGGTGTCTGAGAGAGAGTGAAGCTGACAAACAAAAAAACCCCAGTTTTTTGTATAAGGCCTAAACACATAAATGGTAAAAACCAGAGGATTGTGGGCAAAACAATTCACGGAAATCAGTACTTTACTGCTCAAGTAAAAAAAAAAAAATATTTTTCCACCATTCTACTTTTGGGTCAGCACATCAGAATGATTCCTCTGTTGATTTGCCTCAGTAGTGTGCCTATGGAGAGCATGCATTTAAAATAAATGCTTTGGTATTTTAAGGCTGAGAATTGTGGGATCATGATGTTCAGAAGCATAGCATTTTTCTTAGAAGCTCTTCCTCAAAAGAGTGACTATGCAGAGCACTCGGGCTTACTCCTCCTGCTCAGGCAAGAGGATCTAAGGTCTTGTGTTGACTGCTGAGTACAAGCGTAGGACTGTTGGGTCAGATGTGTGGCTGAGGATATCGCTTCTGAGCAGGTTGCCATACAGATGTGATATAGCTTGATTTCATGTCCTCCTGCCTCAGCTCATGCATTTGCTCTGCTTGGCTCTTTCAACAGATACCGCCCCAGTATGGTCAGCAAGGTGTAAGTGGCTACTGCCAGCAAGGCCAGCAGCCGTACTACAACCAGCAGCCACAGCCTCAGCATCTGCCACCCCAGGCACAGTATCTGTCACAGGCCCAGCAGAGGTACCAGGCTCAGCAGGTAAGCACCTTCCTCCGCTACTGACAGTCACCCTAGTGTTGGAAGTGTAAAAATGATCTGTGTGAAATGAAAAACCCCCCGCCTGACATGACACCTTTTTAAGAGAACAATGTTAAAAATTAAATAAAGATGGAATCAGACAACATCCTACTGAAAAGTCTTTGGGGATATGCACACAAAATACATCTGCACACACTTTCAAGCTTTATTTTATATCAGCTTTTTCGAAAAAAGCCAGTGTATATTCCCCAGCAATTATTAATTCTTCTTTTAAAAAGAAGTAACAGTTTCTTGATCCGATGTCAGTGGAGACTGGAGTTTTTCCTTGCCTTTGTTCTGTTTTTGTTTTCCCCTCACAAAACAGATGCTGTGAGAGCTCCTGCACCTAACATGGTCACTACTGTTTTGGTTTTTGTATTACTTCATTTGAAGATAGATGAGTTCAAGGCAATTTGGAGCTGCTTTGTCAAGGTTGCTTCTTAAAAATATCCCTTAACTGCTCTTACAGCTATTAATTTGAACGTTGTCAGTTTGCACATCCAGTTGGTGAAACTGCATAATTCAATATCCATTGCTGTTCTTGAATTGTGCTTTATATGTTAGTCATTAAAACTCATTTAAAGTGAATCTGTTTTTAACTAAGATCAGAAGTGACAGAGTGTAGGTCTGCTTCCCAGACCTTGGGAACACCCAGATTTCAGATACTGAACAAAATGGATGTGCATTGCTGATGCAGCTGAACATGTAGGCTCAGTTCTATCTGCAGTCTCAGCTCTGCTAATCACAGAGAGGTGATCTGGAAATGGAAGGATGAAACTAAAGCATACTCGCCATCCTGGGAAATCTAACAAAAGTGAGTTGCTCAAGACTGGGTATTAGTGGAAGCATCAGCATTTGCTGCAAATCACTGGGGAATTCTGTCAGGCACAGTTGATTAACGTTTTGGGATAATGCTGGTGCAATGTAGAAATCTTAGCTTGAAATAAAAATAGTGTGTAAAATAAACTAACAAAAGATGCCATAAGCAGCAATGATACAGGAGGCTCCCCTCCTTTGATTTTAAAATAAAGCTATGATAATTTCACCGTGTAATTACATGTTAATTTTTCTTCATCTACATTTTAAAATTCCATTGAGAATTAACTTTTTTCATTAAAATGCCGGGTGGTTTATGAAATAGAATTCTTAATTGTATCTATGATATTCCTGTAAATGTCACCACTTTCCATCATTTGGATTATATCTAACTGTGACTTTAAAGATTGCAGTTGTGTCTTTATATTTAATTTTCTCTCTTTCTACTTTGGCGCTAAATGCTTGATTTCTCTGACTTGAAAATACTGTTCGTAAGCATCTTGGTAAAGTCTTAGCAGATAAAAGTCCTAGTAATATAAATATGAGATAGAAGAAACACAGCTGTTCCAATGTCTGTAAATCACAGTTTGTGAAATAGAAATTTTTTTCTGCCTTGGACACCTCATCTTATTTTAAATACTGTCAGTTGACTGGGTTCAGTATTTTAGTTTAAAAAATACACAGAACATACCAACTATACAGGATTTAGGAAATAACAAGATACTGATTTATCAGTTGATACATGTCCCAATTACATCATTTGCTATCATAGCCGGTAGAGTGAAGGTTTGTGCATTGAAGTGAGGGGTATCATAAAAGAGGATACAGGCACAATGAGAGTATATATTATGGACTGCAGAGAACTGGGATGAAGAGAAAGGCAGGGATGGATTCACAAGTAGAAGATATCAGCTTTAATGTAGCCAAATTTCTTCTTTGAGGATTTGAGGGTACGTTGAAGGAGTGTCTAAATCCAGGCTCCGAAGGTGATACAGGCATCTCCAGGTCAACAGGCATTTTTGCCAGAATCTGCAAATTCAGTGATACTTCAGGTCCTCACCAATACAGCCTTGTGGTTGTAATCCTTAGTGTGGGAATCGCACCTGAAATTCTTTGTGGTTTGTGAATAACTGGTTGGTTATCTTGATCTTCAGTAGTGGTCGCTTTCTTAAGTTTTGAAGTCTGATCCCAGGCTTTTCCTGGAGTATTTGTGAATAGCTCAGGCTATTACATATAAGTAATAAGTAGTCCTTAACACCTTAGGGCTTGCTTCGCTTCTTTTCCCCATCTCCAGATTGGTTCCATGGCTGCTCTTTCCCCTGTCTCAGGAAGAGGCATCAGGTGATCACCTCCTCTCTAATGTTTCTCTGTAAGGCCTCAACCACCATGTTCTTTCCCAGTTTTGGGGAACTGCTAATCTAGAAAACAAATTCCTAATACAAGAATTTGAAGTCTATAGTTTTGACACTTCAGGAACTGTGTTCTTTCTCCGCTGATGCATAGCAGAGTTACCGTCAAGTGGTAACCAGTGTACAATACAGAAACTTATACCAGGATAACAAAAAAGCGTACATAAAATTCTGCTGCTGAGACAAAAAAATTAAAAACTGCTTATTTAAGCATACATGTCTCTGCTTATATGAGACTGAGTATCTTTTGAAAATAATTTAAAAATTAGAGTTTATGTGATTAAAACTTTAGCAAGAGAATTAGGAGTTTTAAGGGCAGAGTTCACTTAATTCAATATGTTGGGCAGCCTTACATAGAAAAAGACCAAGGAAGTTCTTACTGCTGTTTACAGCTACCAAATGGGACAATATGGGAGGAAACTGAGCCAAACTCATCTGAAGTGCACAATGGAAGGACAAGAAGTAGTGGGGACAGACTTGCAACTTGGTAAAAGGGAAAAAACCAACCAAAACAAAAAAAAACCCACCCCCACAAAAAAAACCCAAACAAACAAACCCCCCAAGACCCCCAAACAACCCCCAAAAGTAAAATTACCGTGAGGGTTTTCAAACACAGGAAGGAGTCCAGAGATACAGGGATCTCCATCATTGGAGATCCTAAAAATTCCACTAGACATGGCCCTCAAACACCCCGTTCTCACTAGACTTGCTCTGAACTGGAGGTTTGTCTACATGACCTCTCTGAAGGTCTGTTCAAACATACGTGATTCTGTGTTGCTATGATTTAATATTGGCATTACATATTCTAAATAGTATATGATTTTATAATTTGCTTGAAAATTCTATCTGTTGCACTAGTTGGTGTATCTTTCTTCTTTCTACTCTTAAAAATATTGGTACATCCTGTTTATATAATCCTGTCAATTAAAAAACGGAGGTAGTCTTGGTCAGACAATCCATCATCCTTTAGGTCTGTCATCCTTAGTTTTGCTATATTTTTCTGCTTGCAAATGAACTTCCTCCATGTTTTCCGTATTCTTCATTAACAATTTTCTTGTAGTTTTATACTGACTTTGTTGCTCTTTGTGGTCAGCATTGATACAAAGTCCTAGTTTTAAATGGTTGCAACTCTGTGGAATGTATAAAGTCGCTTGTTTCAGGATGTCAGCCTCAAGGAGAGAAGCTGGCCTCTGAAGATGTTTTTGCCTCATGATGGCTAGCCAGAATTATGGGAGAACTTCAGGTCACAACTATTTTTCCTGGAGAGCATAGCTGTATCATGAAGCAAGAGAAGATCAGTCTAATAATATTGAAGTAGTTCCTGGTAGCCCCGGGTGTGGATCAGGACATTATTATTCTGGTTGTTCTCCAAGCACATAACAAAAAGCTGGTCTTTGCCCCAAAGAGTTCACAGGCTATTCTGTGCCTGATGGACTGGAAGCTAAATTTGCTTTTGTAGCAGGGGCACAGCTGTGAGGTGAAGAAGTTTCACGTTCTGTTTTAGGATAAATAAGCTGTCTCCATGATTGTTGCCTTTGTGAGTGTGATCGAACTGATTTTATTACCGGATGGAGAAGAGAGATGCCATATTGGAGAAAGGGCTTCTCAGTAGTTTGCCTTCTTTTCCCTACTTTTTTTTATTTCCCTTTATTTTATTTCCCAGATTTATGTCAATCTACTTGTTTTGAAGATTATCAAGTGTTTATTCTGGATAGATGATAGATTTTTCTTGCCACTGGTTTCCTCTATTCTATTACGGGGAGAAAACCGATATGAAATTTCATACAGATTATGTTTTGGTTTTGCTTTTAGACAAAGTGAGTGAGCTCCTGTAGTCTCTTAGCACCATGCTTTAGAACTGGTAGTCACCATCTTTTTTCATGTATTGTGGAAGTGTGAAGCCATTGCTCCTTTTCCCTGTCACACTTGAATTCAATGTGCAATCTTGTCTATAAAAGTAATCAGATAAAATAATTTCTGGAACTATTCCAATGACTTGTGACTTTCCATCCTTCTAATAAGCATAGAGGGGAAGGAGGAGAATGGGATTTATTTGAATGTTTGAACTGTAAGTTGTTTAGGTCTTTGTTAAATTGATTGCGTGGTGGGCAGAAAGGGAGTTTCATAACAGGTGATTTGATAGTAATACTGGCATAGTTTACTGTAGACCTGTACTGTAAGCCAGCATCAGTCATCCCCTCTTCATATCAGGAGCCTGCTGTGTAAAAACCATTAAAGGAAAAGCTTTGTTTTAAACAAATTTATTGCAGTAGCGGATTCATTGATCATTTGATATTGCCAGTAGATGTAGATACCGCCTTGTTTGTTTGGTTTTTTTAAACTTCTTTTTACCTTTACAGCTCTTTAAAAGAAAAAAAGAGAAAGAAAGATGTGCTACACTACTACAGTGTTGCCCGTGGCAGGGTTTTTCATCTTGAAATGGCATATAAATGAATAAATGCTTCAGTTGTTTTTGCAGTTTTAAATCTTTTGCTATAAGTAGAAGTGATATTTTGCTCAAGAATGTCATGTAATTGCAAACTTAAACTGTCATCATTAAACATTATTTTGTTAAGATAGTGTGATGTATATTTTGGGTTATTATGTTTTCCAACTGGCTTTTAAACAGCCATGTTTATATATTTACTTGTTTTATGTAGCATGTGTTCATACGTATTGAGATAGTATTGAGATAGGATCGTGCCTTTGGGGTTTGTTGTATTAGTTTATGAGTTGGGACCATATCACTTTTTGACAGCTGAAATGGATCTGCAAAATAATTGTGCTCTCACTTTTAGTCACACAAAAATAGTGATTTTTATTCTACACTTGCTGCTGTTGTCCAGAAATCATCCTTTGTTTCACATGTTCCTGGAAGCTTTTTGCTTGCAAGTTTCCATAATAGAGTGGGATTATGCTGATCCCTTCTCTTACATGCAGGCATGAGATTAAAAGGGGGAATAAAGTGTGGCAAGTCCTTGAGGTGGGGCATGTGTGTGCACTTCTCTGGGGCATTGGTCCTTCTGGTTAACAGTGCACATGGAGAGGCTCTGTATGTGTGCTTTTACATCATTCCCTTGTGGATACTATGATATTTTAAAAATGCCTTAAATGAATAGTCAGGTAGTTCAGGCTCAGTCTTTAGTCTGTTTTTATTTAAAAGGAGAAAATGTTTTATAAACAAGCAAGCAAACAAGACTCCTTCACAGTCAGGCTTTATTTAAGTGTTCTAAAAGCTGGCCAAAGCCTCGTTCCCCTCCTCCAGTATAATACTCTACTTACCAATAAGACCTATTGATCTTGGTGAGGTTTTTTTTTCAGTGAAAATTGTCATAGGACAAATAGTGTGGACTAACTAATGTTTGGTTTTTTTCCTGAGAGTGGGCCAAGGGTATGAATGCAGTTCAGGCCAGTAAGAATTTGTGAATTGTTTAGTAGTCCCACATAGGAAGGCATCCAAAGCAGGAAGGCAGAGTGCATGATGAGGGAGGCATCTCTGGTGACACCTCCGTTGGTCTCCCTAGGCAGAGGGGTGGGGACCACTTATGCTCCCACAAGGCGCTGCAGCTTCTCTTTTCCCCAAACTGGGATCAGTGGAAGCCATACACGTCAGGTTTATTCCTGAACTGGTGACAATGGTTTGAACTAGTCTCAGTTGCAAGCCTGAGATGATGATGAGAATGTTCTTGTGCAGACATCTGTTTCTAGTGTTGAGTCAGTGCAAGGTAGGACAGATAAAACATTACCCAGTTTGAAACAGTCTTTGAAAATGTGAACAAAATGTGAAACTAATTAATCTGTTTTCATGTCCAAGCTGTATGACTGTCATGAAAACAGTACAACTTGTATTGTGGCAAAATGCATCAAATTATTAAACCAATTTTGGTACAATGAGGATGAAGTCTTGTTTTTAAATTCGATACGAGCTGCTAAATTACTTTTAACAGTGTGATAAGCAGCATGTTAATTAACATTGTCGAGCTGGTTTGGGGTGTGACACTGTACAAAAATACTGTTGTTGTAAGTTTGGTATTTGCACATAACACAACTATTCCTAATTCATTAGTAAGTAGTACAGACAATGAGTCCAAATTTAAGTTTTATACCTCAACCTTTATTCCTTTTAAATAAAATCTTTACTTTTAATTTACTAGAAACTGGCATAGAATTAGCAGTCAACTGTATTGTAGTGTAGTGTCAAATCCTGCAGAATTTAATTTAAACATCTGTAAGATGTAACATATAGCTGTCCACAGCTTAAAGTTCTAATAAATAATGTTTGCCCTTCTATCCTTTTAACTTTTGTGTCTGTAATCATCTACCACTAGATGAGTGGTTGCACTTAATATTTGTTGTTATGAGCCACAGGAAATGTGGGAAAGAACAAGCCTGTATGTTAATCTGACATTTGCTGCCAGACATATAGGAAAGCATTCTTTGTGGAAGTTGGCTATTACAGTTATATGAGAACTCATAATCAAATTTAATGTTCAGAAGAGATTGTTGCCTGCCATCAGGAGCAGTGGCTGACACCACTACTTGTGTACCATAAATCCTTCATGGCTTCCATCATCTCAGCAACAAAGGTGCCTAGTGCCCAGTGTATTTTCACACTGTCTGGAAATGCTGGGCTTGATTTTAGCTTAGAAGCAATTATTTTCTTTCCAGGGTGAAGAGGTACAAGGGAGAAGTGATTCCTTTAAACCATTCAACCCCAAATTCATTCACTAAGAACTTGTGCTTCTGAGATGTGCTTGTTGGTTGGCTTTTAGAAATTGGGTTTGTTTGTGAACAGACAGATACCTAACAAAGTGCCTGGGAGAAGTTCTCATACAGATAGATATTCGTGCTTAGGCCAGTTTTTCCAGCCTCCTTTCTGCAGGACCTAGAATTAGAGACAAGGAAAACCAACAGTATAACTTTTTATGAAGGCATCTGTTTGGTCACACTGAACCTTTTGTTGCCAACATACTTTAGAGAGATCAGATAGATATCAAAAGGCAGAGTGCAAGCTTGACTTTTCTCATCTGTAATAAAGCTTGGCTGGACTTAGGCGGAGGAGGGGCTGTGCAGCAAGCTTTCAGCAACTGACTTCCAAACTCACACACCACAACTTAAATACTGGCTTCTAGACACACCATCAGTGACCAGCACCTCTGAAAGGCAGTTGTCACCTTACCTTGCTGAACACTGAAGTGATTTAAAAACAGACTGTTGAAATACTTAAGAACCATGCTGATATTGTGCATAAAACTAATTTATCCTTTTTGAGCCTTTCTGAAGCACATGATGTTTTCAGGAAGGGCAAATGATGTTTGAACCGGTGCAGGTTCAATGAACACTTACCTGACTGAAGTCTTTGCCAGTTAGATTTCTGCTTTTATGAAGTTCTGTTTTGTAATCATGATGCTGCTATGCTAGCAAATAAATGTTAAGCATATGGCTATTTATCTGTGTGGCAGAGGTTACTTACGCAGCTCAGGAGTTCAGTGAAACCGTGACTCCGGTTGTGCTTTATCTGTTCCCAGTAGTGGGAGTAGCTGATCATTGTCCATTTTGGGAAGTGCTCTGTTGGCTCAGCATTGCTTCTATCATTCCAGGAAGTGTGTCAAACCTTTCTCTTTTTCCCTCAGTGATTTATATCTGTTTTTATAAGATTATAATAGGTACTAGGTTGTCAGGTGTGGAGAATGATCTTCGAGCCAAGTAGCTAGCAGTAACAGAGTCAAGCAGAAAAAGCAAAGATAATTGTCTGTAAACTCACACCTGAGTACAAACACAAAATTGAGGGCACAGCACGGAGCAGCACTCATAGCAGCATGGGCTTATTTCTGCTGAAGGCATGTTGACCAAACCCAAAAACTGCAATGAGATTTTGAGGAGACCTTCTCAGCCCTGTTATTTTAAAGTTAGTGGTTACAGATGCAGTGATCAATTTAATAAAAATCAACTCCAGTCTATTAGGTCTGAAGCCTTTAGAGTTAGCATGTATAATTACACATACCGGTCTTTGTAGTAACTCAAATTTGTTAAGTGATATTACTGGGAAAGGAGAAGTGTTCTATCTTGCAAAGTGGTACTGCTGTTTGTATATAATATGCAGCAAGCTTGTTTATGCTTCTGCTTTATAATCTTCCAAAGGGCTGGAAGTGAAGGTTTTTGTTTGCCTCTGTGGTGTCTTAACAATTGTATGGTACCTTCTGTTTAAAGTTCCCTCCCTGTAGTTAAACATTTTCCCAGTCTGTATGTTCTTTTGTGTTCATCTCTTAATGGTTTTCTGCTGAAAGTGGGCTTTTCTGCATGCAGTTTGAAGGAGGAAATTTGAAGGTTGGCTTCTTTCTCTTGAGAAAGCAGCGAGTGCACTTCTTCAGGCATCTGCTGCTGGTGAGGGTTTGATGATACCTGGCCAGATAGTCAGAGGAGATGGGTCAGAGCACACTGGAAACCCGTTTGGCAGGGATGTTCCTGACCACCTGTACCCTGCTGGTTTTTAATTTTTATTCCTGTTTTTTTGTATCATTCTAAACCTAGTAGACGTATCACAGCTGTTGTGCTTGTATGATGAGCAATGCAGAAAGGCCTGATGAGTTTTTTCATGTACTAAGACGAAGTTAGCATACAATATCATAAAGAAACTGGCAATAAGAGACTTCTGGGGGGAAGAGGGAAGTCCTATTGTACTCCTTTATTTTTAAGTGGTCAGTTACTTACACGCAGTCAGTTTGTAGAGTCTGTGGTCAGTGTCCGATGTCTGTAACAAAAATCTCTGCAAAGCATTCTAGTGCAAAAGGTGGGGATGCTGAATCATTTTTTCAAACTAAAACTTTCAGTATTTATAAGGAAATAATCCTGAAAGAAAACATTTTTTATCTTCAGCTACAAAAACTACGTAACATCTATCATGTATTTAGTATGTTATGCTTAAAGTCTTTTTAATGAGTTTAGAAATACAGTAAGATACATGTGTTCAAGTGTATTTTTCAAAGTTCACAGATCAGTGGTTTGGCTTGATCCACAAAGTAGTAGTAGTGTTGTTATGATGGTATTATTTAAAGTTTCTAAATTCTGATTTCTCTCAGTATTTAAATCACAGAAGGTTAATTAAAGCAGTTCTTTATTTTGTGATAGCACAAAACCTGCGTTACATCAATGAGGTGATAGAATTGCATTTGCTTTATAAAATAACTCTACAAAAGCAAAGACAAAGCCATTTATAGTTCAGTGTCTTTAATTGCTTGGCATTTAGATATTAGAGTAGAAGTCTATTAATTAACTTGATAGTTAATCTATTGGAATGCAGGCTGATAAAAACTCTTGTTTTAGGAGATTAGTGATCATAACTGTTGTTGCTCCTCTTACCACTGTCCTTAGTACTTGATGATTTTTTAAACTGTTATTCTGAGAGCAAAATTAATATCCCAGAAATAATTTTATCCATGCCTTTAAAATTTAGCAGTGAATTAAACAGAATAGTGAGTTTATCAAAGGATACCTGATCATGTCGTAGTAATTTATGATCCATTAATCTGATGGCTGTTTGTTGACAAAGTTGTCTACACAAATGTTTTGGAATGTAAATGCACAAATCCTGTTTTAAGAAAAAGTGTACTATGAGTTAAGTGATAGAGCTGTAAGGACTGAAGAGTACTAATATGTCTGAGTGGTAGGGTTTTTGGTTTTGTTTTTTTCTGTTTTGTTTAGTTCTGCATGAGCAGTATATATTCCAAATTTCAGTGGTCTTGTAAATTACACGTCATGGCCAATTGCAGTGCAGCAGTAGTCTCTTTTGGCCTTTAAATTAACACACGTTATTTTCCTCAGAGGTGGGGAAAATAAGTTTGTTAATCATTTCCTGGCATAAAATTTACCACTGTAGTTTTTTTGGCTGCCCGTATTTTCTTTAATTGAAGATGTTCAGTGTTCATATATTTAGGGTTTTTTCTGTATTTTGAATTGGATTTTGTTGTTTAGACAATGTATTATCTGAATATAGGTCAGCATATATTTTACATGTATACATTATCTTTTCCAGTATTTCCCTTATACTGCATTTCTCTCCTACTGTAGTAGGATTTAGAATAGATTTTGGAGCGTGCAGCTGAAATCTTACAGGCTGTAGTTGTAATCAGATATGGACAACAAAGAATGAAATAGCAACTCAAAGTAAGAAAGATACTACTTAAAAACCAAGTTTACCTTGTTGACAAAACTGCTTGGTGTTTTTGTTGCAGGAGAGAGGAGAACAGCTGTTGGTCTTGGTGAGCTGTCCCTCAAATCAAGCTCTGCAAGAGCACAGCCTTTCTCTTCATGTCTTCCCCACCCTTCTCCCTGATTGCCAAGTACCTGTCCTGGGTATCTTCCACATACATGTTTTTAGGTGGAAAATTAAATAGCTGTTTGTCTTTGGTTTTTTGGTGACTGCCTACAGAATTCATAAAGATCGTGCGCCTTCGCTCTCACAAAGAAGGAGAGGTTTATTGTTGCTTTATTACCTAGCAATCCTTTACCAACTTTTAATGGAAAGTCAGGTTTTTCGTTGCTGTATTCTTAGTAGTAGTGAGTGGTCTGATTTCGGAGTTTTAAGTTTTAATCACTTCTTCCACTTGTTCTCCACCGTCCTCTTGCCACTCCCAACACCAGCCTGACTGGGAATACCTTCTTTTGAGAAAATCCTGGTTGTGGTGATGGTGGTGAAGACTTTCCTATCTCAGAGATTAAAGAAATCGTTTGCTGCTGTTGGTTTAAACTGTTGTATTGTGCAGTCCATTGAATTGTTTCTGCTGGTGGGTGCTACCTTCTGAAAATCATTGTTCTCTTTCTGTAAATTATTGTTCTCTTTCCACTCCTTGGACTAAGGTATTTTTCCACGTGGTGGCTGGATTTAAAGATTGCACAGATAATATGTGTCTTCAGAGACTGCAGAGAAAAGAGGATGGTAACAGCTAGCCCTCTACCTCCAGTAGCCCCAAATGTAACACGCTAACCCTTTCACATACTGAAAAATTAAGTTAACCAAAACAGAGAGCAGCTGAGAAAACCTTCTATTACCTGTTACAGACTTCTTTGCATCTGAGCTTTGATTCCTTCTCCTATGATTCTGCTGTTGATAAAATAGTTGGTAAACCTCATTTCAATAATTTCTTTTAAGAGATCTCCAAGTTGTAGTACTGGGAACAAGTTAACAGATATAACTGGACTGTGATGTAAATGTTGCCTATAACATAATATATATTTGGAAGGGGTAGGAAACAAACCTCACCATTCTGGGGGTTTTTTAATGTGACCTCAGTGATGTTTTGGGTGTTGCTTGCAACCCTTCCTCACAGATTTCTGGGTTTTCATGAGCTTTTAGATGAAGTCCTGGCTTTTACCTCGAAGCAGTTACAGACGTGCCCCTAAGAAAACGCCAAAGAAATGTTTCCTGGTCTCAAGTGAGGAAGTCTCATCCTTGGGTACCTAGCTCTGTTAGCCTAGAGGTAGCAGCTGCTCTCAGTGCAGCTTTTCTCTTTTATTCTATAAGCTGGCTTCAGGCTTTCAGCCCTGCTGTAAGCTGCGGGCAGTGCTCTGACCTCGTTTCTGCCAGCCAGCCCGTATGCTTGGGAGAGCTTCCTCGGCGGCAGCAGGCAGTCTGGGGCAGGCTGCTACCCTCTGGGGCATGGAGCCATCCAGCTCTCCGCTTCTGCAGCAGACAAGTTGAAAGAAATGGCAGGTTTTAAATCCTGCCCCTCTCCTGTGTTTTGCTGGGTTTAGCTCACTCTTTGTGAGTGGGGTGCAGAGCTCTTTCTCAGCCCACCTTCATGTCTTGGGTTTGCTGAAGAAATGCACTCTTCCCAGAGTTGTAGGAAGGACTAGTCTGGTAGGGCAGGATGCTGGATGTCACAAAATCTGTAAGTCATCACATCCATGTGGTAGTCTGTCCCAAGTGACTATAAAGAATAGGACATGTAAAAACTGCTGGGGTTCTTTTTCTTTTGTTTTTTTCTTTTTTTTTTTAAATATAGCTTTGTCAGTGAAAGGATGGGCAGGGAGAGGAAGGAGTGGGTGTAGAAAATGAAAGCGTGGTTGGAATGCCCAGTCTTTTAGGGTGTTTTTTTAGGAAAAGTCCAAAAGCTCTATAACATGAGAAAATTAATGGAAAGAAAATGCTTGGTTATTATTCCTTATTTCCAAGTTATTTTCTCAGATTATGTCTTCATCTCTTCATTCAGACTGAAATTTTACATCTGTAGAACAAAGAAACTACCTTTTTTGCCTATAAAGGAAGAACTGACAGCTGTTTATCAGTCTGTGCAATGTACAACAGTCACATATTAATACGAACATCAAACTCGCCTATTTTTTTCAAGTGGCATGTTCAAGTATGAGAGAAGAAAACTAGAAGAAATGTCTTGTTTCTGATTAAATCCGCTATTGATATGCTCTGTGATCCATGGAATGCAGTAGTGGTGGAAAAAGAATAAATAGCAAGATAAGGGTTTCTGAGAACAATTTCATCTTGGAGCTCTTCCTGCATCACTTGTTTAATGTGGCTTCTGGAGGCCATAGAAGAGACACTTGTGTAAATGGACTAGAGCATTTAGGAAGAGAGACCCTTCTCTCTTGTTGGCTCAGATCACCTGATATGACTAGAAGCTATGCGGTCCAAACAAACAACGTTCTTCCTGTAAGATGGGGGGGGGGGGGGGGGCTTTTTTTTTTTTGACCTTATCTGCTTTGGTGTATTTTACAGGGGAAAACCTTCCATAGTTAAGTAGTCAGAGATTCTCATAACTTCCTGAGAGTTTTGATGGATTGAACCTCAGTAATGTATTTGTCTGTCTATTTTTTGCATCAGCTGCTGCCTATGACACAAAGTATTTTTTCCTTTTATTCAAGGCTTTAAGGGGTTTTGGTTTTTGTTTTTTCCATTTCTGATTCATAAAATCCAAGATGCATATATATGCATTTCTTCTTGACTCAGGATCTTCTGCAGGAGTCCATCTACTTCCAGCAGGACCTTTGCAGACCATCTGTCCAGAATTCAAGCAAACCTCTCTGCTCCTTTGTCCTTAATGGATCATTCCCCACAGGGCTTGCATTCTGCTGACTGCTTGCGTGAGACTCAGTGTTGTCTGTGCCCCTGGGCATAACATTTTTTCTGAGTGCAGCCTTACCTACAATATTCCTCTAACAGGTTGGCTGTCCTTTGTTGTCAGTGTTGTGCTGCCTGAGAGTATACAGCTTGGGAGGTGACATGTTAGGTATTAGGGTCGGGCTAGAAGTTGTCTGTATAAGGATATGTCACCATTCTGGTAAGCAATTTTTTTTTTAATTGTAGCTTTTTACTGCAGAAGATGGAAAGAGGGGAAATATGTTGATATGTATTTATCTACGCAGAACAGATACCTACTGAAGTGAGAGCAAGGATTGTCCTTCTATAGCCCCTAACACATCACTTGCCTTCTTTCTGTACCATAGTAACCCTTCAGAGATGAGTAAAATAATCTTGTATTGTAGGGCTGTGTGCTCCTCTTGGCTGCTGTGCTGGGTCCTGACTTCGATTCTCAATGATCTGGGCGGAAAAAAAAAATTAACATTTGCTTTCAATTTTGCTGTTGTCATATTGCTGTAGAAGTCACTGCTCTCACACTTCAGTCTTTCTAAGAATCAACCAACTGAATCAAGAACATGAACTAAAATATTTTTTAATGAGTTTTTCAAATTGAAATCTAGTATATTATTTTCCATAAATTATTTTCCTTCTATTTAACCATCTTGGCACTTCTCTTCCTGGGTGGTCATGTTATCCCTCTGAAATTTGCTGCAGTAGAAGTGGAGGAAGCCTGTATGACATTTCTCACCCAGCCCTTCTTTAAATGTGGCTTCCCTCAAATATTAATGTTTTCACTATGCTTTCATTTTCCATTAAAAATAATTTAAGCTGTTTAATAATTAGATCCTATCTTCTTCAGCAGAACTTACAACAAATGTGCATTTCATCTATGTGGTTTGAAGCATTATCAGCATTATATTCATTCAGGTTTGCAGAGAACATGTAAATGTGGAGAAACTTGCTTGTTTTAAACTAGGTCCAGCTAGAGAATGAAAGCATGACACTAACTAGCATGGCATATCAAAAGGGAAAAGGTGGTCGATCTGTGATCTACTCCAAAGCAAGTGCTGTTGACATGGGCTGCAGTTTGGTGACTGGTGGAGCCAGGCTTATGGCTGGCTGTCACCAAAGGAGGAAAGTTTCCTTCCTCTCTTTGCTCACCCAACCCTTCCCGAGGTCAGCTCTGCTCAGTAATCCATGATAAAGCTGGAGGGAACGGGGTTCCTTTTCTGGCAAGCTTTAAGTTGCACCGTTTCACAAAGGGGTCTGATAAAGACCACTAACACAAACTAAGGAGGAGGGGGTGTCCAACTGTAAGAATTGTGGGAGGCAGGAACAAGTGGCCTTTGACATTGGCTCACTTGATTGCTTTAAACCTCTATGTCAGCGAAATCCCACACCAGAATTAAAGACTTTACAAGTTTGTAAAATGAGCACAGTAACAGAGGATAAGAGGGAAGAAAATAACCTGTTTCCTCCCTCACCCCTCAGGCTACACAAGTCTTGAGTTCCATATAGGACAATTTGCAGAGCAAGTTAAAAGCGCATGTGAACAGAGGTAAATAACTTGTCCTGGCTCTGTGGATGATAAGCAATTGGTGGTTGTTGTTATTATTAACCAAACATGACAATTGCATACGAGTTGATTTCTGAACATCTTTTCCAATACGTAGATTTTTAGGCTGTGTGTAGAGTAGTATATAGTGCAATATAATGTATAAGTATATAATGTAGTGTATAAGGCATAGTCCCTTTTTTGTCTGTTTAACAGTACAAATGTTTTCTGAAAAGTTTAAAAAGTCTAAACCTCAGCTATTTTGAGTATATGTTTATGACTTGCTGAATATTTGTCCCTGTGCCGTGTCTAAAAATCTGATGGGGGAAACCCTGCTTTTAGTTATTTTACAACTTTGTTGACAGTTTGTGCTATAACAGCTATGATATGATTGGGTTTGTGCCAAGTTGGGAAGTTCTGAGTGGAAACTTGTAGCCTTCTGTTTATAAAATCCTGGATTTCTCTCTCATGCACATGCTCTTCTTCTATGAGAGGAAGGATTTTCTGTGATTCATAAAAAATTACAAGCTTTGCTTTGAAAGCCGATATTATTGATGGATGAAATATTGGGAGTCAAAAGAAAAAAAACTGGGGATCCCAGGAGAAGATTGAGCCCTAGTATCAATGGGGGGCTCCTCAGCCATGACTGCAGCACAGCACATGGTAACGTGTTCCCCTGGCCATTATGTTCCCTCTGTTTAGTGCCCGATAAATCTATTCCCAGATGCCAGAAAGAAAAATGACCTTTCAAAACTGAAAGTGAGAATTGCCAATTCCACACATTTCTTCAGTGATGGACAATTTACTCTAATACTTCTGTCCTTATTTCTTATTTATTTCTCAAAATCTGTTGAATCTATTCTATAATATGCTGAATGTTATCAAAATTTAATAATGCAGAACTGAAGAAAGGCAGCAGGGATTACTCTGCTATTTTTGAGTGAAAATTATACTAAGCACTATTTTGCTTATGAAGCCAACCTCTCAGTGAAATATGCTATTATTTAATCGTCATTATGTTTAGTATATAAATGGACTTTTTTATTGGACAACGTGGATGTATAAACACATAAAATTATACACACAACCCCATGCATATTTCATCTGGGAGATTCCCATGCCTGCAACTTACTGAGAGCAAACTGATTCTTTATTTCTCAAGAGCCGCTTTCCAAGTTTCCAGTGATCCAAGTATCTAAATGGCTTTACAGAGAATGTAAGAAGAGTATGTGGTCTCAGTCCCATTTGGAGTGCACAGGTATCCACATCACCGCAAACACAGATGTCTGCAGTATTTGTTTCCAAACCTCATCTAGAATTGAGCAAACGGATTTTTTTTTTTTTCTTCCCCCGCATACTCGGAAGGGAAACAATTGTGAATGTGATGCATTTAATAAGACAAAAGGTGTCGTGTCTGGGAGTTTTTAACGTGCTCTTCAAGTGTGTGGCAAGACATTTCATAGTCTTGGACTACCTAGGTAAAAGTAAATTCTACTCAACATGCAGTATTTCTCATGAGAAAGCGTGCTGTCTCTTCCCTCTCCTACTCTGGTCCCCCCTGAAAATTTGGGTAGGAAGCAAGGTTAAAATCTTGCAAACATGTTGGAAAAACCATGCGTGGCTCTTGATTTTTCAAAATATTGAACGTGTTTTGCTTCCCAGCAAAATCCTGTAGTGTCTTAGGAACACAATTGTTCCTTTTTCCAAAAATGACACCTCCTAAACTGAATATTCCATTTAGCCTTTTTCACCACTCTGATATTTCTGGGTGGTGGTTTGTTCTTGTTTTAACAAGTGGTTCTTATCTGGTGTATTTTGTTAAGAACTGGGAAGAGGCGCGCTGAACGCTGAACTGGAAGTTGAAATCTGGGGTTGCTGGGTTCATTACAGATGCCTACACAGTGACAACCCCTGGTGTGCATGTGCGTGAGTGTGTGTGTGTGCGCATTTTTAAATAAAAAGGGAAGCAGAGGTTTGCTCATTTGTTTGCCTATTGTGAAGCTGTCCTGCACCTTTCTACTCCTTTGTACTGGGGTGAAGGCTGCTGAATTGAGGCCTTGTGCCATTTGTTGATTTTAAACCTCCCTGTTAATCCACAGGAACCTGCTGGTGTGCGCAGCAGGAGAGCTGTGTGACAAGTGGAAATCTGGGCGGGGGGGAACGCGGGGGGTCACAGGGGATAATAATCATTCAGCCATCAGCCTTTGTCACCCTTAAGCCTAATTGTTACCCTCTGCTGGTAACCACATTGAAGTGCTGGCCTTTTAAGTGTTTCTTGATTTTACTTGGCACAGGCTTAGGGGTAGGATCGTTTATTGCTGGGTTTACATCATATCAGGTTTGCTGGGGTTTGCTTAATTAGCCCCATTGAATTTTCTGCGCCCCTTAAAATAATTTGTGAGAGTCCAAAGTGGTGGAAGGGGCTGAATGGAAACAGTATGGTTGTTAACAAATTTCCCTCTGTCAGGAGCTGGGCTAACAACAGAGACAGAAAGCTTTCCTGCTCTGCAAGCCAGCTGCCTCACAGAGTCTGTGCGTGAGCAGTACCCATTGATACGGACCCTCGGCTGTCTGAAGAGCCCTTTATCAGGAGCAGCAGTGGGGTGATGTTCAGGCTGCGGTGGGGTGGGGCAGAGCACAGCCTCCCCTGCCCCTTCACGCCAGGAACGTGTGCATGCTTTCAGGTACCTGTCAAAACTTTAGATGTGAGCGTAGCTGAAGCAAACTGAGCTGGTAGTAAACTCGAGAGAAGGAGGGGAAAATGAAACTGTTTAAAAACAACAAAGGAAAACTTTTAATGCGAGAGATCTTTTCTAGCAATCCGTAACTGGTTCTTCAACTTTCCCTGCCAGTTGCACAGGCTGAAGTCGGTATTGCACTTTCTGTCGTTTCCTTGAAGAAGTTAGGGTAGAAACTGCTGTAGTCGCTAAAATGAAGCCTGTATCTAAGCCTTTGCAATGGGCAAGTATCTATACAGGTAAGTAAGCTTGTGTTGTGGGATGGAGGATGATGTGAGGAAGGTTGTTTCATTGCTCCCCCCGCCCATGTATGGTGGGTGTTGTGTTAGGCCATTACCTAAGACCGCTTGGGCTTGTATAGGGAGGAAAACCCCCAGGTTGCTGGTACAGGCTTTGGAGCTACTCTTGATGAAATGCATTTTCCTTCTAACCTGCTGGATGCAGCGTGCCTCCATTAGATGCAGTGACTGTGTTGCATGCTAAGACCTGATTGCCAGTGTCTGAAAGTTGTGCCAGTAGTAGTAATGGTAAATCCAGGGTCGTTACAGGAGTCTGATTGCACCGCGTGATTACAATCTTATTTTCAAGTCCAGTCTTCCACCTGATACTTGAGAATACATCTCAGAGTAGGATGAGTGTTTTGACCGTGTCATGCTTGCTACTCTTTACTGTGAAAGGGTGTCATTTATTTAGCAGGTTTGGTTTTGTTTTCCCCATGTTCCAGTGGTGTGATTACCTCTTGTCCGCATATTGCTTTTCTCCTTGGATTTCTTTACGAACAGTTTAGGTTACAGTGGAACCTCTATGAACTTGATACTTCCATCAAGAAAGTTTAACTAGTAAAATCTTCGTATCGAAAAACCATCAGCACTCACCTGTTGTACTTTTACCCTTCTGTGATGCAGATTTATTGTAATTACTAAGTCAGGTTAAAAATTCTGTTACAACTGTTGTTGCAGGACATGTCTCAGGAAGGCTATGGAACCAGATCTCAACCCCCTATGGCCCCAGGAAAGCCTAACCATGAAGACTTGAATTTAATCCAGCAAGAAAGACCATCGAGCTTACCAGTAAGAAACTAATGTTTGTTTCAGTATTTTAAAATGAAAGCGCATCATGTGGCATTTCATTGCATCTGGGATGGGCGTATGAGAAATATTGAAAGAAGAAATAGTAAATGAGGTTGATCACAAACTGTTTTTAAAAATACAGTGAGAACAGATGGCTTGTGTACGAGTGGACATTGCTTAGGCTTGTTCTGGTTCAAAATAGCACTATTTATGCACATGCATGTTTTGTGCTTGTGCACATCTGTATTTGCATAGAGGAAACGGATTGATTTTTTTAGCTTTAGAAATTCCATTCTTGCATAAAACAATCTGGTGAGGAAGAGGGGTTTTTTTCTGTGCCCTTTTCGAAGGATTTCAGTAGATTCTGGTTTAGTATACTGCCACCAGGAGTTATCTGCTCCAAACCCTGAGCATCAGTAATTATTTATTATACGTGTTAATTATGCTACTGTCTGTTAGTACAGAAGTGTAGAAGTGGAAATGATAGTGATACTTGGACTAGGTTGATCTTTTAGTTAGGAGATTATCCTGGACTAACATTTATTAGTTTTTTTTGAGCTCTATGCATTCTGTTGTGGAGGAACAGCACAAACTAATATACTTAGCAAAGACACTGCAGCTACTTGCATTTTTGAGGTCTTATTTCACTACAGTGGACAAAGTACTCCTCAGCCTTGTTTCTGTGTGTCTCTTGTGGTTTGCGGACTTTCTCGTTTGGTTAGTAGTTAAACAGCATGAATTTAAACCAACTAGAATGTGTTCAGCTTAAATGATGAAAGCTTTTTATAAGCTATATGACTTCTGGATTGGAATAATATATCATAAATATACAGGATATTTCCTGCAGTTCACTGGGTCTGTACTCATTTGCAGTTAGCAGAGGGATCTCTCTGAAGAGTGTACCTTATCAAGACACCAAATGTGTTTGTGAAACCTGGTAGTATGTTATGTATTTTACCTCTGGCACAGAGCACTATTGTCAATCCCTAAAAACAGGGAAACAAACATCTTCTTAGCGTTTTAAGGTTACATCTTTGTCACCTAGGAGAGTATGTGTGCCACAAATTCTTTACATGACGTTTGAGACATTCATGTTTCAGGAGAAGCTATGGAAACTGGTGTGAGAAGAGATACCCTCTTGCTTCAAAACTAGTATTAATTTAACGGTAAAAAGACTAAAATCTCTGAACAGATCTCAAAAATGAATGCTGGCAGTTACCTTAAAAATAGTAGCTACTGTGGACATGGAACTGTTTGGGCAACAACTACCTAATTCAAAAAGCAGTGATATTGAAAGGGACTTTTAACCTCCTAGTTTTTCATGAACAGTGTTCATTAGGGTAGAGAGAAGTAACGATTTTTATCAGCTTATGTTCTACTAATTTTCCTGTGGTTTTTCTTAAATAATTGTCCTACTTTTAATCCATGCTCTGTCCTACCTCCATCATCATGATATCTAAGCAGAGTATTGGGTATTATCTGTGTCCCAGAGTGCTTGGTATATTTAGTAGCTCATTATTATTCTAGGTATGAGTAAGCTGGTAGTATTAACAGTGAATGTTAACCATTTTGGCCACACAACTGTAAGTTGGTCCCAAATGCTGTTTTTGAGACACTGCATTACTGAAAAGCTTTGATACGTAGCAAGAAATATACTCACATACTCAAAACCCTGCTGTTTGGATATGGGGGGAATGGGAGGTATCATTTGGTTTTAGTTTGGGTGGGAGGGGGGTGGGTTGTGGGTTTTTGTTTTGTTTTTCCTATGGAGTGACGACTTTTTTTTGTAGTGTGAGCAAACTGCCCATCGTCTAACATCCAAGGAAAATGTGTTAGAAATCAGACACATAATACATACATTCAAAGTATGGTGAGCATAATAAATGCTTTAATAAAACTCTGCTTGGGGTATGGATGTCTTGGCCATATGAACATGGTGTTTTTTCCCTGGAGCAACAGAGTTCTGTATTCAGTTTTGGATTGCTTATGAAACCCATGATCACTATCCTTTGCTTAGTGTTCCTAGTTATAGTGTTATTCTGGGATACTAAATATGGCTTCTGAAACTTGTTTTCAAGATAACACTGTTCTTCAGGGTAGTAGTCAGTAAGTCATCTTTGTACAGTGAAGCTTGAAATGACAGCAGTGGTGGTACTCTTTTAACAAAATTTGGTTATATTTTGTTTCATGGTATTCTGGTAGTTACACAATTTGCCAGTTATCTTTTATTTCTTAAGGGTATTGTGTAAAATCACAGCAGCTACATAGCAAGCTTCTAAAGTGTCTAAAAACAACAAAAGAGTTGTAATAGTAAATGGTGAATGGTGTCCTCTGATGTGGCTTTGAAAAAAGAGTTTCCCTTTGATGGATTTGAAGAGGAGCTGGCCACTTTCTGCGGCACTGAATGCTGGCTTGTGTCATCCTTTTGGGGGGGTTTTCAGCAGGTTTGTGTCACAGTAAGTGCAGCTAAACAGCTCAAATAGTTGTTCCGTTTCCTTCACACATTGTATATAAAAGTCCTGGCATGAATGTTCCCATAAAGTTCAAAGCGGGCAAATTTGTAATGTGGATTGGTAACAAATGGCTACAAACAAAATATGGCTTTATTAGCTACTTCTAATGGCCTGTCAGATTCTATACAATGCTTGCTTTCCTTCTTCTAACTGCTTTGATATCTGGAGGGTTTGACCTGTGGGTCTCTGACCATGCAGAATCACCGAGAGCCCAAATGAAAAGTTGCACAGAATAGTGCTCCGAGCACTTTTGTTGGGGTCACAATTAGAAGGAAATCTCAAGCTTTTGTGAAAACATGGGAGTTAGGTACTCTGTGAAGGAAAGGAAGTCATAAACAGAAACTGTTCCCTATTAGAGCAGAGGAATAAAGGGGGGAGGCCTGAGTGAAATTGTCTGGAGAACAGCTACTACAGAATATATTTATCAAGACTTAAGGGATAGTAGCAAAATATACTTCCTACTGTTATGAGAACGCTAGAGCAGACTTAGAGGAAAAAGAACTTCCAAATGATATATCTGCGAATTTGTTGTTGCAGAGAGGAGCTTGTGTCAGCAGTAGGCTCTGTGTGTGTCTGTGAAGACTAATCCTTTATTTTGTCTTTAATGAGTAATTTTGTAAATGTTCGCGTTGGATTGTGTGGATAGAATGAAGAACAGAAAACATAATTTAATTTTTTAATTGGTGTGAGTATGAAAGTCATTTCTAATAGGCATTGGTGGTTTTGCTATTACTTTCCTTTGTTTTAATACTGTCCTTTTTTTGCCCTGCGTCAGTTGTGCATGTTTGAGGTGTGAGGTCAGATGGCCTACCCAAGGTTGCCATGCTTTGAAACACAGGGTTCTGCTAATTTTTCCGTGTTGCAAACTCTACAGGTAAAGTTCTGTGGCCGCTTGAGCCATTGTAAGCCAGGCAGTTGCAGTCCTGCCATGTGCCCCACAGTGTGCCAGCTGTGCCATCCCATGTCCTCCACTGTCACTCCTGGGGCCAGCCAGTGGATTGGACTTGGGGAGTTGAACCAGCTGAGAAATAATCACTCTATTTCTAGTTAGTTTTTGACTGAATCACTATAATTATGTGGGCATCAGTGACAGCTCAGTAGAGGAGATGGGGATCAGAAGCTGTGATGGGAAAGGGGACAGTGGGAACCACGGCAGCTTTGATTTTAGCCATATCCTAAAAGACTCTGTGATCTTACTGGAAGGGTTTAAGATGCTGTCATTCTGTCAGCTGAGACTTGGTGCTACAGCAGATTCCAGTGTTCACAGTCAGGCCCTGCAGCAGTCGCAGAGCCCCAAACAGACAGAGGACAGCTCACTTCTTTTTGTAGGGTAAGTTTTCTGCCAGTTTACATCCCTGAGCTGTTTAATGCAGTCAGTGAGTGCAAGCCCAGAACCATGAGCATGCATGGCTGTAGGCTGTGGGGAAGGTGGGCTTGTGGCTGCCCTCCGCTGCTTCAGTGTAAACTGTAGGGAGATTGTGGCCTCCGTCTTGTAACTTAGGTCAGATTTATCTTGTGTTTACTGGAAGTCATGAATTGTTGAAGGGGGAATGTTGTAGCTGCAGTTGAGGGAATCGATGCTTTACGAGGTCACTCAGAATTGAGTTCGTGGATTAATTCTATGGTATCACTTATTTGCTGGGTCTTTTCAGAGGCAGAGCAGTTTCTGTGCAAAACAAAATAGTAGCTGGCAATGGAGGTGGAATGCTGTTTGTATCTTGTGCAGTGCTGTGACCTGAGAAGTTTGTGGTTCTACAACACCTATGGTTGTATGAGCTTCAGTGCCAAGTAGGTCTCAAATAATACATGCTGTTGCTTGGACAGATAAACTTTTTAAGATGCCAGTGGCCGCCTTTTGTCACACTTGCTACTGTGGAAACTAGTACATCAGCAATCCCTTCCTGATTTTATTCACTGCTTCACAGTTCTGTTTTACCTCATTTCAATGAGCCTCTAAAGGATGTTTTGAGTGCTGGTCAGTCATTCCTCTGGTCAACACACCTTTTTCATTGTAGAAGGAGGGTACTAAATTAGATTTCAGAGGACCTCCGTTGAGAACTAGTAGTGAGCTAAATGCAAGACTAGATATACTTGTCTCATGGAACAGAATCATTTCAGATGCATTGTGATAGGTGCAGGCTGCAAGGATGGTTTGGGAATCCACATTTCTTGTATCATGTGCAGAATGTGAAGTAGCTTGGAAAGTCATTTCTAGCAACAGCAGTCCCTAAACAGGTGCGTTTAATGGCTGAATTCTTAATAGACCAGGAAAACAGTTTCCAGCATTATTTGAGAAACTGTGGTCGAGAGTTAGCAGGAGATACCTCTTCTTTTCTCAGACGTTAAACTACTGGGATGAGGGACTCTGGTGACATTTACACAGAGCTTAGTCTGGTAAGCCGTAATCATGATCAAAGTTGTGGGTGCTACCATAATGTAAATACTAATTACCACTGTGTTCCCCCTGGTAGGGGCAAATCAGTACTACAGGAGAGGTAGTGCAGCAACCCTCTGTTTTTTTAATCCTTGTTGGATTCTTGCAGGTCAGCAAATTGGAACGCTTGATCTAAGTTTAAGTGATATTTAAAGAACCCAGAATATTGCTTATGATTTGAGAAAGGAGGAGAAAAAAAGAATTCTGTAAATGGATTCTTGGTAATTCTTGGGAGGCAAATGCAGTTGCCTGTTGATAGTACATGACAGCAATTCTGTCCTGTAGTTTTTCATTTCTAGTCATGTCTCCATCTGAAAATAACTGTTTTGGGAGTATGTTAAACCATGAACAAGAAGAAAACGTGAATATGTAATACTTGTGAATTGCATTTTCCATTGTTTTTACATCAAGCAGGATAAGACTGGTGTTACTCTTTCCCACTTTCCTTTCTTTTTTCTGCAATGTTGTAAAATAACGGAATGATCTTGTTTTCCTTTGTTTGGGTCAAGAAATTTTAGCTGAAAATTGTTACTCTGTGAAAGAAGATTATTGACTCAACAAGCCTTCAATTTTCAGTGAATAACACTCCCACCCTCTAGCTTCAGGAACATGTGGTGCATCCATTCTATTTTAAAGTGCAAACTGTAATTTAAAACTGAGGCAGTTTGATGCCCCACTGAACTTTGTTTAAGCCTGGAATGAAAGGAAAAAAGCTTCAAGTTGCAAAGAAGTGACTAAGCTTTCTCAAAGGCTTTTCTTAGCCCTTATGCACAGTGTTGGAAAAAGTTGCTATTTTTTCCAAGTCATTTTAATTCTAGATGAAGTACCGTTGCTAGTTCGTTTTGGTTTTTTTTTCTTGCCATTCCATGTAATGAACCTGTAGATAGAGCAAGTTTCATACATTGCATATGTGTAGATTTATCAAGTGTATGTATTTCAGTGTGTTTCTGAGGTGCAAAACATGCTTTGTTGTTGTTGCTGGTGCACAGAGAGATGCTGTACGTGGTCTCCTGTTTGTGTCCTGGTGTCGCTCAGATCCAGTGTGAACCACTGCAGTGCCACTGACATTGGTGGTATTATCAGAGGGGATGAACTTACTCTTTGTATGTGTCATTGAAAGTCTTAGCCTGCTCGGTGTTCATGCATGTCTGACTTTTGACTTCGGTGAAGCCAGGATCTCATATAGGTGATGAAACTGATTCATTGTCTGAGAGTCAACTTGTACATTCAGTTTATGTCCCAGTTTTTTGGGGAAAAAAACTATTAAAATTAATATTTGTAATATGAAGAGAAGATCCTGTTACTCATTTGTGGTTTGTGCTTTACTGGATTATTTGGTTTTGCTTGCTAGATTGATCATATTTGTTGTTACTGAACTATAAAAACTAATTTCACTACTGTAAAAAAAGATACCTGACTATCCCATCACCTTTTCCAATTTCAAAATAGTTTACCTTTACAATGTTTACAATAACCCTTAATAACAAAATTACTAATTTAAGATCAAAGAAAATTTACAAAGCAAAAAGAAATATTTAGTCTGACCTCTACATGAAACTTACGTGGGAAGCCTGCTAAGGGATTACAGATCCCAGTAGTGGTTAAGTTGCAAAAACTTGTCTTCAAATAGGCCAATGTTGCCCTAAATGGAATATTAAAATATTAGTAGCCTTTTTCCTGCAATCTTTTTTGAAGCCATGAGGAGTTGTGTCAATGTATTTTATACCTCCAAATACCAGGACAGTATTGGTGTCAATTCAAGAATTAAAGAAACTAGATTTAACTTGGGTGGTTGAAGCCTTTTCCCCCACCCCCCTAGTTGCTCCCTCCACCAGAGGCTGCTCCTCCCATAGCCAGGGCAACTGAACTGCGCATGTGATAGCCCCTGAACCACCAAAGCTTGCAGCTTGAAACAAGAGGCAAGCCGAAAGCCCCCAAGGTTCCTTCAGTGTGCAAGGCCGTAAACTGCAGCTGCATGGGTGCCTTTGCATGCATGGCTCAGGTGTACCTGCTGCTGCAGGGGCAGTAACTGCGCTAGCTCTACTTTTAATCTGCCTGTATTTCCCAGTCAGTGCCTTTAGGTTCTGCGTGTGGGAGCCTAACTCTAAAATGGTAGGTTTTTTGGATTTGAGGATTAATTTTTATTTTTTGAACATTTTACACAATGTGTGTGCATGTATAGAATGTGTATAAAAGCATACATGTCTTATTTGCTTGGTTATTTGTAAATTTTGAGTTGACAGCATACTATGAATTCCAAAGCTTAATATATTCACTGGTGCATGTCTTTTGTTCATGCCTGTGTGAACATTGGGATTACAATGCAGAAAGTAAGACAAAAGAGTATTACTCACTTGAATACCATTTCAGGAAGTACCTGAGACACTAAATGTTTTTTTCTTTCCGTTATTTTTACCACAACTATTCCTGTAAGATCAGATTTTCTTTTCCAGAATGTTTTTCCTTTACTTGTGCTCCCCAACTGTTGTGAAATGTGACCTCAGCTTTGTATCCTTGACTAAACACAGTAACTCATTCTAACCAGCAGTGTCTGAAGCCTAGATGCCTTTTTTCTTCTACTGTCTGTTCCTGTTTGCTGGGAATGTGTTGGCTTCTGGTGCTATTGTTGCAGCGTTCATGTAAATAAAAACCAGTTACCGGTCTTTGATGTGAAGCTCATTTCTGAATGGTCCTTGTCCACTTGCTGCATCTATGTAAGCAGATGTTTGTGCAGTCACGGTCGATAGTGTTAGGATTACGCCAGGTTTCACAGTGCTTTGTCTGATTGTTTATGGTGTATCTATAATTGCTGGAGGTTTTAGGTACCACCATAGTGCAAATGGGAAGTGTTTGTAATGTATTGTTTGTTTTGTAGTACTCTGCTGGTATCTTGATAAAGTCAGTCCTGTTTTGCTGTATTTTTTTGAGGTTTGAAACAGGTCTTTACATTTCGCTCAAACGTGTTTTCTTGACACCTCTTAAAATGCTTAAGCCTCTGAAACCTTCCTTCCTTCCTTTGCTGGAGCCATACATCTTTGATTCACTATGAAGTCTTCCCTTGAAGACAGCGATTCATGGTGGCTTTTTATAGAATGTGTGCTGCATATGAGAAGTGCTTCTGAAGCATGTTAAATAGGCTTCCATTATCAATTTACCTTTAAAAAAAATTATCTGTACACATACATACTAAATGAGGTGAGGTTCTGCATTTGTCTTTGGAAGGCACTGTACTTTAACTCACTGCATCAGTTTTCCTTAACGTCATGCAGATTATTCTGTGACATTTCCCACACAATTTCAGACACAGGTCTGCTTCCACAGGACTTTGTAAAGAGGGTCCTGTCTGAATCGGCCATGTAATTTCAGCGGCTGAGGCATCATAGTATGTTGAAATAAAGATAAAAAAGCTGGTAACATCAGGAAAAGCTACTTTTGTTTCCTGGTGTTTAGGCCTTTGATTGCTTTCCTTCCATACAAACAATTGCAGATGACCCTGTTAATCATCTCAACCTGTGAAATAAGACTTAGTGTGTTAAATTAGAATTAGGACCTGAATTTTGAGGCACATTTGAATAATTGCATTAGTACAGGAAAATATGCCACTCTGGATCATTTATTTCACATTGTAGTTAAGTGGCATGAATTTATAACAATGTGTGGTGTTGGGTTTATTTATTCCCCCCCCAGGTGGAAATTCACTTAATAGTTTAACTTCTACCATACTATTGAAGTTATCATTTTTGTAAAGTAATATAAAGATAAGCATACACAAGAGTTTGTAGTTATATATTTGCGTGTAGTAATACATTATGCATCAGTAAGCTTTAGTAAGGTTTGCTGAATACACAGCAGTGCACCTAGTTAAGAGAGAACAAAGCTCGTTTCCTGCCATAGCGAAAGGTGTAAACTCACATGTACGTCTATCACAGATGATGAATTTTGCCAATGCGCTTTGCACAAAAGGTAGTGAAAGATATCTGAAGTTATTATTTTTGTTTCTTAAACTGCCAACTGTACGGTGACCAGTGCTTGTTTTTAAAGGTATGGAAATAAAGGAACTGGAAGTGATCTGATCCTTTTAGGCTCACTTGTTAAAATATCTCTAGCAAGATTATATAGGCAGATAAAATGGTGCATGGACTAAGTACAGACATGGCTCTAGTGAAGTAATTAATTATGGCACAGGATAAAACTTAATGCAAACTGTTATCTTTTGGTTTTAGACTTTTATAGTGAACTGAAAGCCTTACTAGGTTTTTGTATTTACTGCGGTGGAGATGGAAGAAAAAAAAATCCAGATTACCTCTTTCCCATATTTAATTCACAGACTGTGTCAAGATTTTATAATATGGCTTAATGAAAGCTTCATAAAAACCTAAGTTTTTCCATCCTGTTTATTGTATCATTAGTCGCCTACGTGAAAGTAGGAAAAAAGTTGTTCAGTGCAATTTTCAGCACAGTTCTTCAGGAAACAAGGCTGTAAAATTTTAGAATCTGTGTTTGTTTTTATTTTAATAAGTAACATCTCATAGTTGTGGCTTCATTTGGATTCTCTCATAGTCCATTTTCTCTCCATCTTCATTCCTTTCCTTTGTTTTGCTTGTGCCTTTAAAGAAGACTTAAGAAGGCTATATATACACACCACTGGTGTTTTTAAATGACTGCTGATTCTTCCTGCATTAGCCGTTAGACATTTTGCCCTGCTGGAAATCATGGTAACAGCTTTTTTGTTCCTATTCTGAGGTATGACGAAGTACAGGAATTTCTTTGGCTTTGGAAGTCTTCGGCTGCTTCTGGCCAGAGGGTTATTCCATTGCTTAGACCACAGCTTGGTGTGAGAGGGGCCATTTGCGCTACCTACAGACCTGTCTTTCTCCTCTGCAAAGGAACAGGGGTCAGATACCAGACCCTGTGAAATGCTGAGAAATGCACCCGTGCACATACATCTATTTACAAGCATTTTAGCTCTTTAATTTTTGCAGGTTAGAACCAGTGATTTCTAGCGACTGCTTTTTAATGCCTATATTCACAGTAGTGCAGGTCAGATTGAAGTCAATCCTGTAAATCCTTTACCTTATTTTTGCCAGAAAAACAAACTTTTCACTCCTGTATAATAATTTTGATCACTTGACCTCCATTTCCATGGAGATGTGATCAGAAGGCTATAGTCAGCTAGCCACGCAGGCTAAGAACTATCTTTTGTCACTTACAGTATGCAGTGAAACTATAGATTTGAAGAGTAATTAAAAGGACCTATAGGGTGACACGTTGTTTTCTCCACCACCCACATCCATTAAAAATGTAACTTGGAAACAAAACGTGATCAGCTATGAAAAGGGTTTTAAAAAATGTTTATTTAAAAGAGAACCCAAACAACAAAAAAACCCTTCTTTAACTTTTAAAATTATTACTTTTTGTGCAATCTAAGACATTCTCTATACCCTTCTATGTATATCTGAATCTCCCACAGACTCCCAATTCCTGCGTGCTTAGTTTGGATGATGTGGATGACGTGGACTCAACATTGTCAAGAGCTGCATTTTGTAGCTCATAGAACTCACGCATCCATGATGAAACAAGTGCAGATCAGGCAGCTAATGCTCCTCCAAGGTCAGCCTTAGGTTATTGGTTCAGGGTCATGCAGAAGATACAGCTCATGCTTGCAAGCAACCTCCCAGTCTTACCAGGATGAGTGGCAAAACCTAACAGCAAGGGCTGGCCCATGTTGTGCCTTGGACCGGGAGAACATGGTTATGGTGGCATGTGCTGCTGCTCACCCAGCAGCGTTTGTGGTCGTCAGCTGAAGGGCTGCCATGTAACCTCAGACTGACACGTGTGCACAGGTGGTGGGGTTTGTGTTTGCTGGCTGACTGGTATGCTCTGTACTGCTGAATGTGAGGTTGAGGTCTCTGAATGTTTCTGGGCTCTGTTGGGTGGGAAGGTGCCTTTCTGGTAAGGATACAAAAGCTGATGGTACTTGATGACCTGGAGAGTGAAGCAGTGTGTCTCTGTTTCTACAGAACAGTGTTAGGTTTCCTTCAGACTAGGTAAAAACCAAGTTATGGATGTAATGCCATTTAGATTATATATATTTTTTTAATGTTAATATATACAGAGATACATTTCAAGATGTTGGGTTGTTCAAGGATCTGTCTTTTCTGCAGCTCCTCGGTTCCCTCCCAAAGGGGTTTGCAGTGTAACCCAACATGGGTAAGCTGAAAGGGAGTGTATTACTTTTACCTTGGTTTCAGCACGTGGCTGCGATGCTGTGGGGAACTTGGCACCTCTGGGAACTGCGCTCCCCCCTGAAGACTCCATGAGGTGGATTCAAAAAACAAAACGCATCCAAGGTTGAATTCATGGCATCCCTGGGCAGCACGCTGTCCTATGGCTAGACTGCAAGGCCCGCTCTATAAATTGATCTCTAAGTGGATATTTTTGTCATGGTTAATGCGAGCATATTGATGAGACAGCAGTGTGTGAGCTCAGTGAAGGACTGTTTTCCGCAGTGCTCTTACTCTGTATTGCCGCTATCCACAGCGTCGCAAAACTTGAAGGAGCTCTCTCCTTCCCTATGCGGGTTTCTGCACTGAACCACTCTTGCAAGCGTCCCTGCTCTTTTCACGTAAGACGAAAAAGTGAAAACAACTATTTTTGTAGTTGGTGTTGGAATAACACTGTAAAATTAAAAGGGTGTTGATTTGGCAGGCTCAGGATCTCTCTCCTGGCCGGGCACAGGGGCTCGGCCTCCTCGGCCGCCCGCTTCTCTCTCGGAGCGGCGCCTGGCAACGGCGGCGGTAGGAGCTCCGCGGGGTGTTTTAGCGAGGCCCCGGGAGCGGTCACGCGGACTTGGCGGCGGGGAAGGGTGGTGGGCGCCGTTCTCGCTGTTGCCGGGCTCGAGCGCGGGCGGCCGGCCGGGCGGGCAGGGCTCCGCGCCTGCCCTCAGGACGGGGGCGGGAAGGGCTCCCCCGGGGCCCGGCGGGCGGCAGTTCAGGCCGCCTCGAAGCCGTCCTGGGCATTTTTATAATTGATCATCAGCTGACACCGCCCGGGCAGAAAGCTCTCACCGCTCCCTCTGGCTGCTGGAAGTCTGAAATTACATCTTTGTCTTTGAAGTCGGGCGCACTGTTAGCGTCGCCATGGCGACGGGGCGGGTAATGGCCTCCGCCGAGCGGAGGCTGGTATTTAGCGCTGAGCGCTCCCTGCACAAGGCCTCGCTCTCCGGAGCGGTTACTGAACTGTCCCCTGTTAGAAAATGTTTAAAAACTGCGTTTTTACACGGCCTTACCAGATTAATAGTCATGGTTTATTTCGTTTTAACTGCAGGGATAAAAGCATTATTCCATTAAATGGGTAGCTTTTTTCCCCCTCCTTTGGTTTATGCATTATTAACACAAGCTTTCCTGTTTTGCTTGTAACATTTTATAGGCTCTTTCAAACATGTAGTCAGATTTGCTCTGTTGCTTTTTTATTTTGCAGGACTTAACCCTTTCTCTCCTTGGTCATGTCTTCAGAAACTTGGAGGCAAGCCTCTAAGCACTTCTGTTTGCTCCCATTTAATGTGTTTAACCACAGAAAAAGGCTTTGGTTTTTCTTTCTTTTTTTTTACTTTTTTTTTTTTTGAAGCATTCTGCTTTTTTTGAGGCATTCTACAAAGTGATGCAGATGGATCTGTTCTTGTCTTTTAATTGAAGCAGATGCTGAAGTCAGCACACATGAGCCTTGATAGGGTTTGAGTCAAGGAAGTATTTTGGTCTTGCATTTTAATTTGTGTGACCATCTTCTCTTCTGTCCTTAGTGTTGTCACCCCAGTACACGTAGTGTTTTGCTGGCAGCCTTCAAAAGAGAGGTACCTCATGGTTGAAAGATTGGAGACCAAAAAATCCAAAACGATCCTGGGGACACGGTATTTACCCCCCCACACCTTTCTTGTTAATATGGAGCTGGTGAAACACATCTAGACAAGTAGAAGTATTGTTACAAACACAAGCTGCAGGCTTTGTTTCACTTTTCCAGTGCTCTAAAATATAGCTTTCATTTTAGTCTTTAGTAGGAAGCATATATCCAAGTGCAGTCAAGTGCTACAGATGCAGGGATTCAGTTGTCCCTGCCGACACAAATGTTCTGTCTATTAAAAACTTGAAGGCTAACAAGCAAAAATGGAATTTGTAATTCCCCCCAACCTCCCCCCTCCCCTCTTTTTTTTTTTTTTTTGTTATACTGAATTTGTTGTTACAGGGTGCTTGCTTACTGCCGCCTTACTTTGTATCTGTCACAGATCCTGCTCTCCTAAACGCTTCCAAGGACATCTCAGGAAAAGGCAAATGCTCCTCAATTTTTGCCCATTTTTTCATTGATATCATGTAGCAATGCTCATGTAAATGGTACCTCTTGTGGGATGGACTTCCAGCTTCTGGACAATGGAATAAAACTTTGAGGTTTGTTTCAGCTATCAAGCTGGTCCATAGACTGTGCTTAAGTTTCTGAGTGGGGAGGTTGTATGTTCAGGGCTCCTGTTCTCCCCTCTTCAGTGTTCAGTGTCTCGGAGCTCTGCGTTCCTGCATGCAACTTTTCACCTGTGTGAATCCCACAGCCACCTTCGGTAAATAGCACTGCTTTTAAAACTTGAGTGAAATCCATTTCCTATCTCAGGAAGGCCCTGGGACAGATGAAAAATGGATAGTCAACCCAGCTCCCTGACCACCTGAGACCAGCACAAGGCCCATCTCTGCTCTTGGCAAACAGCAGCTGTGGGCTGTTTTGTGGCCCAGCCTGGAGTTAGTGTGTTGTAGTGTTGGTGAATGTGGCAATAACTTTTAAGTTTTTCTTGTATATATGTTTTTTAAAATTCAGTTTAAATATTAAAAGAAGAGAAGCAGCAGTTCTGGTAAATCTGCCTCAAGTGTGGATACAGTACTGTACAACTGCATATATTTAATAGACTGGACTAGAGGTTTCTTCTCATCTCCTGATTTTGTGGGTATGAATTTCATCCTTTGAGTTCCATTCTCCTTAAATCTGCAAATTCTGGGAAAATTAGACAAAACAGTTTACATTCCATTAATAAGAAATTACTAATTGCTTATAAAGCAGGCATATCTTTATCTACACAGTGCTTTTTAAAGTTGCTGCTTAATCTTTTTTATTTCTTTAATCACTAAATAAACATGTCTCAGCAGTCGCTGCATATGAAACCAAAATCTGGATGTGGACAAAAAGCAAACATACTATACTAATTTTCATTAGCATATCCTATCTCCTAGAACATTTATTTTTTCATCTCCTTGTAAATTGATTTTTCACGTGCTTATGACTGATATTTGAACTGTGTGTTTGTAGTAACTGACTTATGTAAAAGCGAGGTCTTGGATTTCCCAACATGAATACATTATGGAGGTGACCTAGTGAGTCCACAGTTAAGGTTGCACAGGGTTTTCACTTAAAACAATGTTTAAATCCCTTAATTAAACATTAAAACTCACACGAATTCTCAAACATGGACTGTTTCAATAAAGAGGATAAACTTTAATTATTTAGGTACTCAATGGTCATCTTAGGACTGTATTTGCAGAATTCAGAACAACTTAAAATTATTCTTTCCTCAGTTTTTTTTCAGCATTTGTGTTATTTTTACTTTCTCTGTACTTTTAAAAATCTTTTGGCTAAGCCTTTCATTGCTGTAAGTTGTCATATCTCTGACTTGATAAAACTATGACAGTTTACATGAAATAATTTAATTAAAACTAGTTCAGCTTTAATTATAATAATACATGATATAGAAGAACATAGAGGAGACATGAGAAAGCTCTATATGTTGTATTTGTTTTTGCCGTGGAAGTCAAACAGTATATCGGTTATTTGTAGCTGATGCCAGTCTTTGACACCAGTGATTCAGAATGGGAAGAAAAGACTAGAGAGCCTATTTAAAAGAGAAGTACCACATGGAAGAAAAATCCAGACTCACAGTTGGAACACCAGTAACTTCTCTTTTGTACAGGTGGTTATCTCCAAATCAATGAATGTCAATGAACAACAACTACAGCAGTCCCAAAAGGTTGTAAACTTCCCTCTGCTTTTCCCCATCTCCTTAATCTTTGAGGACCCAGTTCAAACTTTTTTGAAATCACTCTTCTCACTGATTTCAGTGAGCTTTGGATTAGGCTGATTAATTATGTTCATTCTACCTGGTTGTCACCCTTTTCCTCCCTATTAAAGCCTGTTTTGAGCCTTTCTCTTTGGACAGGGTCTGTAAACCTGTTGTACACAGCTGTGTATGCTGTACCTATAGTCACCAGCAAATACAACTCTCCTTGGTAACGTTTGCAGCCTTCTGCTGAGCTACAATCACATTGTTTTAAGACTTCCTCAGTCCTGAACAATGTATTTGCAAACTATACATAAATGAAGAAAATACCCTTTAGAAACGAGTGTCACATGTATGAGTAGTAGCTGTATTCAGACCCCTTAGCCTCCAGCTCTTCCTCTAACTAGCTGGAAATAGAGACAAAATGGAGAACAAACCACCTACCCCTCATTAGTTTATGGTCTATGGAAGGTTTTTTTGTTTAAGTCTTTTAGGTAAGGATCTGTGTTCTCCCATCGTTTTCAGCTGACTGCCGCTGTGGTCACATATGTTTATTAGTTCAGGTCTCCTGTCTACTGAAACACCACAACTAGTACTTTTTAATTATTTTTGAAAAAATTAGCAGCAGCAGCTGGGGTCTTGAAACATACTTAATTGCTTATATGAGAAAGCATTGTTTCAGAGTGGGCTAGTTCTTGAATTTTGGAAAACACAAGCACTATATCCTGAGATTGCATACCAATACCATAAAAACTCAAAACTACTTATTGATCTGAAGAATTGCCTATTGCTTTAGGCATTGGATGAAGAGCAAAATTTACAGAAAGTTCTTGTCTCCAGTGTATGAGTAGATTCTCAAGCTCTATTAGAGCAAGGATTGATGTGTTGGAAGTGAAACAGCTTATTGCACTTATACACTACAAGGTTCATGTGGAAAGTCATGTGAACAGAAGCTACTGGGCCTGCAATGTTCCTCGGTTGGTGAAGTTCTTGCATTTTACTGTGTGTGTACTAGAGCAGCCTGAAACAAAGCGTAGCACTGAGGAATACATGAGGGCAGCTAGCAGTGAAATAATGTGGAGAGTCTAATTTGTATGGGTTGGGATCTTTGGCAATAGGACCATATTAGTGGCATTTTTATAATGTTTTTGGGCTTACTCACCTGTACATAGTCTCTTTTTTTTTTGGGGGGGGGGGGGGTAAGTGGGGGAACATTAGGAAAACAGATCCAAGCACAATATATACATTGTGCCAGCAAGGGGTTAAAGAGATGTAATTACACATTCTTCAGTAAGTGTTCTGCAGTCAGCAATACAGCAAGGATTTTATAGAAGTAAAAAAAAAAAAAAAAAAAGATGACAGAGGGAGAATATGGAGAAAAGGTCAGATCCAAGGATTCTGCTAGGGTTTTCTCATGTTAGCTTTTCCTTTGTGACTTACTGTACTCTCTCCTGGTAGAAACGGAAGAAAGCATTATGGCCTGTTGGTTCCTCCTACTGATAATGTACACTTAATCCCTTTGCTTTATGGTAGTGGCAGAGGTGAATTTATGGATTTAGCTTTTAAGGAGATCTGAGCCATCCCAGGGCTTGCCATGGCCCTTGTATATTCCCCAGCTCTTACTTATTGCAAGGAGCACATTGCAGCCCTGGGAACACTGAGCATTTCAACATGCTATTTCTCAGCTGCAGTTCACCCATTCTGATTGTGAGGATTTGAATTTCCAGCAAATGATCTACTGGAAACTGTTTTGCATGTTTTCGGGTGGTTTGGATGGATGAATAGAAGTTCTTTCACAGTCAGTATTTCAGGCTGACCTGACTGGTAAAGGTAAGCTTTCATCACTGCTGACTAAGCCTTTGAGGGACCAAGGGGAAAAAGTAGGGTTGGGGGTTTCTCTTTCTGCCCTCACCCCCCACCCCAAGATCATCACCTTGTTCTTCATAGATGCAACAAGGGATGCGGAGTGTTTTGGAACAGTTGCAGTAACAAAGCAGAGGATGTAATAATTTAAGGCAGGATATTTGGGATGTGGGCTACCCCCTTACTTCCACTCTGTAAGTTAGCAAGTCAGACCTCAGGCTGAGTCAGTCAGTGCACCAGATCCTTTTTTATTGCACTAATTAAATTTGCAGTTGGATTTCAACATAACAGAAAAGCATTTCTGGGACATATTTGTGTGTTTGCTAATACAGTAGTCCGAAAGAGATGGAGGGGGGTTGCCCCCTTTTTCTTTCACATGGTACCATTTTCATCTTTTTCCTGGGTACTTTCCTGTTTAATTTTGTGGAAGGAACTGCAGGCAAGTAAATGAGTGGGATTTCTCTCCTCATCCTTCCCTGAAAAAATTAAAAAATGCCGACAACCCCACCAAGAATAGCTCTTCTTTTAGGAAAAAAATCCTTATACTTGCCATTGGCCTTTTGGGGGCACGCTCTTGTGATCTGCCAGAGAGAAGGGTGAGTTTGTCAGTTTATGTACTGGTGCAGAGTTCCTTACAGTAAGAACCTTCATGTAAAGTTAGTTAACTGCATGGGTCTTCTGAAATGCAGTGTTAGGGAACAGTCCCTAAGGACAACTGCAATTTTTCCTCCACCCTTGTTAAACACCAGTTTAAAGCTATTGATTTCCTTCCTCTAGAAAAAGAAAAGTTAACTCCTATCGTGCTTCTCCTCTCTTTCACTTAACTTCCTTTTATTCCACGTATCTTTATCATTTTAACTCTGCAAAATTCTGAAAGGATAGCTCCGAGAAGGAAAGATAGTTTGATAAGCGTATTTCCTAAAGCTTTTGGCCTTTTAAGGTTTCTCTTATGGTAAGGTTGAACCGTGCCAACGACTTGGATTGAGACAACAGGGGAGTAGTGTGCAATACTTTCTGCTTCCGATAGCTCTTTGTTGATCTAAGAGAGAGCACTTAGAGAGTGGTAGGTCATTTATGTGATTATGAAGAGCACTTGGTTCTCTCTTATTCAAGATGGAAAAATAATAGTTTTTGAATAAGAGGTTGCTGTCAAGATGACATCGAATGTGACTTCTCTTCCCTCTTCGCTCCCTCCCCCACTAGAAGAAAAGCGGCACTAGAACTACGCAGCACAGGGCTGGATTTTTCCAACTCCCTGTGACTTTCTCTTCTGTTCTTTGTTCTTTTTATTCCTCACCATTTCCTCTGTGTGCAATGTTTATACTTCTTGATGGTGTGTGGATATTTACGGTAACCTGAAATTTTAAAATAAATGTAATGCATGTAAGGCTCTATGTGGTGTTTTAAGTCTTGTTTTTCCACTTTGCAGAATTAAGCTGTGAATGCGTGATGTGGTATCTGCTTGGGTGACAGATGTCCATTCCTGAATGATGCTGTGTTCCCTTTGTGCTTTATTTATGGAGTGATTTGCTCCTAAAATAATCTCTTAATCTGTTCCAAACTACGTTTCTGTATGTGCTCTTTTTACATATGCCATTATTTAGGGTAACAGACTAAAACCTGAAATTACTCCTAAAAGCTTTGTTTCTAAAGCTAATAATAGTGATATAACACCGTCATTTTTGGTTTGATGTGTCCTTTCAGAACTAGGTTAAATGTGTAGTTTGGTTTTGGTCCGGGTTTTTTTTTTTCCTGTGTTTGTTTCCTGTAGCACTGCAATAATGAAATTGTATTTTAATTTCATTCACTTATCAAATGAAAAGACAACACTAATTTGTCCGTTTTTATGTTAGGTTTGCTTTTATACCTCAGAAAAGGAGCTGTATCCCCAAACTAGAATGTGATTGCTCAGAGCTTGGAACATCATAACACGTTTTATGAAAATAATGAACAGTTACTCTAGGGTTAATTTACTTAAACCCGTGTTGAACATCAGTAAACACTCTAGTTCTCACAAATTTCCTTTTAGTAAACCTCACCAAACTTGGTTTCAGCTTGGGGAAGGGCTGATCAGTGGAATATGTGTAATTCCTTACAGCAGGGAAGACCCTTTTAGATCCTCTTATTTGCAGTCTAAAAATAAGTCTGTATAAAATGTGTTGAGATTGTCAGGTGTATGCCTGTTGACACATTGAAAAGAACTCAGCTGGAATTGTGAAATTCTGATTTTTGTAAAACCGAAACTGTTCTGAAGCTGGTTTGAGAAAAGATAGTACTAGAATATTTTGTTTGTTTTCTTTCTGAACTCTTGTTAAGGTTGTGGTTTTGGGTTTTGTTGTTGTTTTGGTTTTTTTTTTTTTTAAATGTGGCTATTAGCAATGAACAGGAATTTGAATTTCTGATTAAGACCCCTCAAAGTTAAATAGGAAGTGCTGAGAAATTCCATGATTTATTAGTCAACCATCTGAAAATCAGAGAAAATTGTGTGCAAGTCTGAAAAAGCATGGCAATGCCATTGGATCTGCAATGGCCAGACTGAGGAAACTTCTGAAAGCTGGACTTGCTACTGAAAGTAATCTCGCTTAACTATAGTTCTGGATTTAGAATTTTTTGGACAGTAGTATTCCATGGGTGTTTTTATTACATATGAAAGCTCAGGATCAGTCCTGAGTACAGATAATGAGTATTGAGCAATCACCACTGAACAAAAACTGTAGTTCTGGCTCTATCAACTGAACTCTTACTGAAGGCATTTGCTATGTTACAGCTCCCAAAGTCCACCGTTTTTCCGGAAATCTGCTCAATTCCTCTTAGGATCTTACTTTACAGGAACTTGGCCTTGCTCCTTCAGCGGCTGCTTGAGCTGTTTGATGCTGGAGTAGGGCTGTATTTAGGGTTTCAGTTTGTATCGGGAGCAGGCTGTTGAAGCAACTCTCCCAGTTGAGCTCTGTTACCATACTTTGATTCACCTTATGTAGCAGGCAAGGAACAAGCTGGATTCCTTCTGGATGAAACAAGACGGCAAAATGTGCCCCAGAAGCCTGCCTAACGCACTTCAGCTGCTAGTGGGTACTTGTTCCCTGGGCTAGCCCGAGGGACAGCCCTCTGGCAGGGGTACGGCACAGGTGTCGGGGGGGCTCAGCACCAAGCTCTCCCTCCTGCGCTGGTTCCTTTGGAGCCGCACCGCTGCCTCTGGCAGGCATAGCCTTCTCCTTCAATGAGAGATGTTGCTGGGCTGCATCTGGATGTTTTACATAAAGTCTGGATCCAAAGTCCTTTGAAGTCTTTGACTGACTTCCATTGACTTTAATAGGCTTTGTGGCAGGCCCTAATGATTTGGATGTGATCTGAAAAGGGATGTTCAGAGATTTTTCTATAATGAGAAGATGTTACCTTTTAAAGACTGAGTTCAAATAGTCTGATCAGTCCTCAAGTGGAAGTGAGCTTCTTGCTATCTCCTGGAATCCTTTTGTCCCTGTCAAAAAAAAAAATATCAGAAAAGTAGTACTCATTGCTCAAGTAAGGTGCAGGGTGAAATTAGCAGAGGAGTTTTGGGTCATGGATTGACCTGGTCTGACAAGCAATGGAGAGATTTGCTCAGTGCACCTGTCCGCTCCTCTCAGTGGTGCGGTATGCGCCTCGGTCTCACCAATAGTCAGTTTTTCAGTTTTGAAGAAAAGGTAGAAGAGAGAAAGGAAAAACTCAATGCTTGCTTATACTAATACTATTCTGAGATGAGTGATGCCATAGGTCTAAAAACAATGCTAATTAAACAATCTCAAGCTTGTTTTTAAAGGTGAAGTTGGAATAGGAAGCATTTCACTGTCCTACTAACTAAATAACGAAACTGCAAATTCTTTCCATTTCCCTGTATCTCACATGTTCCCCTCAAAATTTTCTCTCTCTCTCAGAAAATGATGTCTGTGTGCAGTACATGTTTTTTTTACCACGGAAGGTGGTGTTTGATCAGTATCCAGAAAAGCTTTACTAAAGCTTTTCTTTTTCCCCTCTTCCTCTGAATCCTTTCATGGGAGATAGGCAATCAATTTATTGCTTTAACAAATTAATGTGGACAGCTTGGATCTATTGAACTTCTGCTTCTTTACTTACTCTATTGTTTTGTTTAGTCTTCATCTTCCCTAAATTACAAAAATCAGTACTCTTTTTCTTTCCAAAACAGGTGTATACTATAATAATGATGTTTAAACAATCTAGGAACAAAATGTAGCTCCATTTCCTTGTTGGACATGGGGATCTAGTAGAATATGCATTTACAATTATATGTAATTGTGTGTGTCTTTCTATAATGGTTTGTCTTAGTATTTTTATTTGTACATGTGCATGGAAGAGTTCCTCTGAATTTGCACAGGGACTGATGTATCACAGTTATCCTTGTTTTACATCTGTGTAATTACTTTGAAATCATTGAACTTCTGCAGATACAAAATTGCAGTAGTAGGGAATCAGGGTCGCACTTTTGATAGTGCTTTTTATTCCAGTTGAAATACTCCACTGATCCAGGTGAGGATGAAATGTTGTACTAAGCCGCGAGATGTTTCACTGATTGGGTTCATGCTGCTTATCTGTCAGCACTTCCATTCTTAGGAGCTCTTTTTAATGTAGTTGTTTCTGTGTGCCTTGGAAATGCAAAGGAGAGGGGAAAAGTTAAAATTCCTTGGTTTTCTAGTATTTACGCACGCGCTGTAGCCAAACAAAGTATGGGTCTCTTACTGTATTTTTGGTAAAGGCATTATTCAGTCCTTCATCTTCAAGTGCATTAGCTGTAATAAAAGGAAAAAAAAACCAAAACACAGAGACCTTTAGACTCTTCTCATTTTTTCCATCTGCTTTGAAGCAATGTATTGGCTTGTTAAAAGTAAAGCATGGGCTGGTGTTACGAGAGGGTGGTTTGTGTTATCAGAAGGTGGAGGGTGCTAGTGGCATTCAGAGTAAATAAATAAAATGCGTGGATGGGACATGCCTGTGGTTGTGTGTCCATCAGCCATTTGCAATCCCTGTGTTCCTCTCATCTCTGAAATCCGGACCCTGAAGTGATGGAAGGAGACCAGCTGATAGTCATCAAATAAGCCAGCCCCATGTACTGTCCTTTTGTTTAATTTTCAAAAACTCCTCTATCGGAGGGAAGCAGTCACAGAGCTTGCATACTGCCATGCAGATCTGGAGGATGTTGTTTGATCTGGAGGACGTTGTTTGATGCCGGGGCCTGGTGTTGCCATGGTCTTGGCTGCGTGGCTTATTTACTCGTCCTGGAACCTGTGGCTTCCCTGGCTGGGAGTCGTCAGGGCGCTCCTGGCATGACGCCGGGAGCCTGTCCGGCTGGAAGGGGTGCCATGTCACTGCTGAATCAGCTTTTTCCAGTCTTCCCTTCAAGATTAAGAAAGCAGGTGTTAAGTCTCATTTTGAAAATTTATTGTTATCTGTTGCTGACGCTATAGAGACCACTCTGCTTACCCGCCTAATAGCCAAATTCAAGCTAATAGTCTGTACAGGCCATTGAAGCCTAAAATCCTGCTAATTCCTTCCTCTAATGAATAATCCCTGATCTCTGTATGTGCATTGACTGCAGAAGGGCTAATTATGAAATTCATCGTAAAGAGAATTTCAAACTCATGATTTCTATGCCTGGGATTTGTAAATAAATAATGCGTCTGCATGTATACTGTGTACAAAGTATAGCTTTCATATGTAAAGTTAAATATCCCTGAAGAAATTTAGTTAAAATAGATGGGATTGTAAAACATTCCTTTTGCTCAGAGGATTAATTGCTCATAGTTTAGGGAATAGGTTGCCTGTTCTGTATGAAAGGTCGTTCGTTTTAACCCTTAGGAGAGACATTGTATGTTGTGCTGGTGAGTAAATTTGTTAATAGCTTTGAAGAAAGCAGCTTCTTCCCACTGCAGAGCAGGAGGTGGGATTCTGCACAGGGATTGAGCGCTGGAGCCTAGAGAGCTTCCTACTCTCCCCAGCAGGTTATTTGGAGACAGTGTTACTGTTCCACGCCTGGAAACTTATGGGGATGGTAAATTTGGTTCTTTGGATTTGAAGAATGCGTTTAAGAAGCAAGTCTAGTGATCTTTTCATTTCAAATTAAATAAAGAGGAAAATATGTAAGCAGCCAAAGTATTGGGGTAGAGACGTTGCATAAATTATAACGCACACCAGAGGACACAGGATGTGTTCATTCCCAAGCTGCATGATTATTTCGTGTTGTGAAGGGTTAGCTTTTCAATTGCAGAGCTTAATCACTTTTCAAATGAATATTTCATAACAGTTATTTTTTCATCAAATATACAACGGCATGCTTATTTTGTGCCTCATGTGGTAGACATTAGTTTTCAGCAGCTTTAAATTCCTTTTATTTCCCCTCATCTCCTATTCTTGTTTTCAGCCATGGATGGGCAAGAAAAAACTTGTGACTGTTCCCTGACGAGTGGCTAATCTTGTGGCTAAGACCTAGGAAGAACCCAGAAGTTTTAGTAAAATTAGTCCCAAATTCTTAAAACATTCTGATTTATTTCATGCTGAGTGCAGCTTATGTGACTGATTTAAAATTTAAAATGAAAACACAACTCTTAGAGACCTCTGCCACTACTGGTAAACCCTGTTTAGCGATACAGCGCAGCTGTAGTATTCTCTTACTACTTTTTGATCCTAGATGATGAAAGTTATAATAAAAATAGAAGCTTAGTACAGCTTCTTTTTGCTAGAAAAGTTGGGCGGGGGTGGTCTATATAGTTGCGTACCTCCATGGTGATCTGTATAGGTGTTTTAGGTATTTGGGAATTGCTCCGGCTTAGGGCAGATTTTGGATAGCAACTAGGCGGTGCAATTGCCCCTTTACATATCCTTCAGACCCTCAGCTGGAGGAGTTTCTGTAGCAGTGCTAAATCGGCTCGTGTCTGCTTTCTGGATCTCTTGAGCACTTTGGCAGATGGATGAAAATTAAACAAACTTGGAGGTTTTGAATTATACTAATGGGCCAAACTGGATTAAAAATAAAGCACAAAGCTGACCTTAAGGCACCATCATTTTTCTGTTCTTTTATTCAAGAATTCCTTTGGTCCAGTCTGTTCAAAATTAAAATGTATTTTTCTTTGAAGTACACAGTAAAAGAAATATTTACAAAAATATCAAGTGTTGATTTGACTAGACAGACTACTTATTTTTCTTGTCTAGTTATTTCTTTCTCATACTTTACAATATATTTCATAGTGCGCTTTGAAGCCCACAGAATATAGTATTTGTCTTCTTTCCTTCAAAACAAAAATAATAAATCTCCATAACTCATTTAATCACATATATAAGGCACAAGATAGTCTGGAATTGAGGGTAGTGCAGTGCGTTGTGCCTGCGCCCACATATACTGAACCAGCGGTGTGGATATTAAAGCTGTACGCAATTGATGCTCTCTGTAGGAGGAGTATTTTAGGGGGTTTTCCAGCCATATGCTTGTCTATATTGGACAGTAACATTCAAAATTTAAGCATGTTCAAATCTTGGGCAGGCTGTTTAATGATAGTTACGTCAAAGTTACCTGTTGTGTTTGTCCTCTTTTCTTTTCACATGTAGTATCGCCTTGTTTGCCAGGATGGCCTACGTGCTTATGTGGCTTTTAATCAAGTACAGAATCTATAAGCTCCTCGTGACCCAGTTGCTCTTGTCTTGTTCCTAAGTGCAAGCTGCTTTCTTCATTTTGTCCATGTACTTGAAGTTGACTGTGGGACCATTTAAAAAAGTAGTAGTTTTTTCCCGTTGTTCAGTTTGCAGTGGGTATAGAAACACAGGAATGATTGGACACTTTCTGAACAGCATAAAGTCCATACTCTTAAACCTCATTATTATATGCTTGCTTAGAATGTTTTTCTTTCTCTCTCTGATTTACAGAATATTTTCTAACAGGCACATCCCTTGTATTCTCCATACATGTAGGAAAAGCAATTTTATATGCTCAATCTACTTGAAATCTATAATTTGCTTCCTGTATGTTATGCCCTCCAGTTCTTTGGTTAGTTTTTTTCACTTTACAATTATTTTTAAAATCTGTGATTGTGTATACACTTAAACAGTTTGTGAATGTGAAACAGACATATCTCTCAGATGCCTTGAACACAAATACTTTTCCAGTCAAGCACGTAGATGTGTGATAAAGGCTTAAGAATTACTGACGCTTTCAGCTTCTTACTGTGTGGTTGGTGGCCATAAGCTGTGAGTCCGTGATACACGGTTAGTGTGTACTGTGTCACATGGAGAATTCGGGTTTCTTCAGAATTTCAGGTTCTTTTGTACATAAAACAATGTGCAGAAGTAGTTGCCTAATGTTCAGAACTAGATAGTGTTGGGTTGCTGCTGTTAGTACTCTGATGATATAAACAAAATAAGAGTTAATCTATATGACCTAAGAAGGAGGGAGCTGACCTCATAAACTTCAGTGGATTTCTTCTCACAACAGTGCTGTGATGTAGGAAGTTGTATTATTACTATCCCTGCTGAGTATCTATGGCACAGAAAGATTAATTGATTTGCCCAAGGTCATGGGGGAAGTGAGAGGCAGAGATAGATTTGCATACAGATAGTCTGCACCCCAGTCAGATGCCTTAATCACAGGAACTGTAACCCCTTAATATTTGTGATTTTGTGTGCTTAACTAGGTGCTCTTCGTGTGGTGTCCTAAAAGTCTTATTTTGCCTTTTTACAATCCTTATCCCGTGTGCCTCTCATCCTGAACAGAAATTTAGTGAAAAGGATTTTTATGGACTTCAGGTTTAAGTGCCATCTGTTCTTTTGTCTATATTAATTCTAAGATTATAGATAGTTGCACTTTGTTTCGTCGAGTAAATCAGAACGCTGAAAATGTAGTATAAGCAAAATACATTGTTGGGGTTTTTTTTTTTTTTTAATTAATATATTTCCCCCCCAATATTTTGTGGGAGAGAATTCATCACAATAAATGATTAAACTGTCAAAAGAATATTAGCTGCCTTCATATGTTTGGAGTCAGTGCTCCACAGCAAGCAGGAGATGGGGCTGTCCAAGGAGAGCACCAGAGTGACCATTAGCAGTTGATTAAAAGGGAAGTACATGCAAGTGAGGCACTGCTCATAAATTATGTCCTTCCAGCTGGAGTTTATCTGTGTAAAAAGGCACTGGCAGCATCCTTATTTGTTCATTTGACATTTGAAAACGTGCATGTAGTCAAAAAGCATTAGGTAGTAGTCTGTAATAAGCGTCTGCACGTGCTTGCGTTGTACATACTGCAGGTACGTGGACTGCTCGTGGGGGACCTCCTCCGGCCGTCAGCCCGGTGAGAGAAGAGGATGCGGAGCAGTTGGCGGGACTGGCCCAGGCACTGGCCTGCCCCAGAGGTCTAAGTGTTGTAGGACCATGCAGGAGGTTCCATCTTTCCTGTTCAGTGACTGATTTGGCTACAGGGAAATCTGCATTCAGTCTTTGCAGCTTGTGGTCAAAGTGGGTTTTCAATCACTAGCCCAAGGCATACACTTAATATATAGAGTGCCTTGATGTGGTGCCCTGCTTTGCCACAGGCACGTTTGAACCTCAAAGACATCTCCTAGCTCTATAGATGTTAGAGAACAATAATGTCGAATGACTTTTTTTCCCCTTCATTCAGAATTTATATTCGGTTTCCCTTTACACTAAAAAGAAAGTACTGAAAAGTTACATGAAGTGAATTCAAGTCAAAGGTGTTTAATGTATGTGAAGGAAATGAAGCTTAGATTTCAAGCAGTGATCAATGAAGTGTAGTATTGTATGATCATTACCGAGCAATAAAGCAGGAAAGGAATTATCACAAGGATGTATATGCCATTCATCATACCCTTTTAATACCTCTTTTTCTTGCTTGCTTTCTTTTTATTGTCTCCAATGTTTTATATTCTTTGATCCTATATATGGGAACGAAGTTCCCTCCTCCTCTCTGACATTTTCACCTACTGTTAAACAATGCCAGCTTAGAAGAGTACTTCAGGGAAGAAAGTCTATATAGTCTGTGCTGTAAAACTTTAAATAGAATTAAAATACGTTATGCTTCAGGTTTTGTAAATTTGGTGAGAAATACTGCAATGTCATGTTTATTCTGGGCATTCTCAGAAAGTCAGTGGCTTTGCTGAAAAACGAACATACTGAAAACTGGAATAAAACATCAGTGTCGTATTGTTTGCTCTAGATTTGCTGTAAGTGGAAAAATTTCATATTATCAAAACATATCGTACCTTACTTGCTACAGGAGGACAATGGTGGGAGCCATGAGAGATTCTTTAATTCTCTTTTCTTTGTGACCTAATCAGTGACCCAGATTGACAAATGTTTGTCCCTGTATGTCATACAAAAGTAATTAACTACCCGTGAGTTGTTGTGTAGAAAGAGGCTTGAGAGCCCGAGATGAAAGAAGCAAAGCTATAAATGTCCTCTTACGGCCTCTCAGTCCAACCTTCCCCAAATTTTTGCACGCTTTTCTCAGATCTGATGTTGGTGTTGTCCAGAGAAACTGGACGTGAGTCCCTGAATTGATACATCATGGCAATCCTTCTGTGGAGGCAGTGTGGTTAATAACAGTAATCAACTTACGGCTTGCAGTATAATCTTAAGCAATGCAAACTGAAATGTAAATTATGAAAGTTTCTGTTTGACAGTGAGCAAATGCACAGGCCCGTTCCCAGAAGGAAGGGTGACTCAGCCATATTCTTGAATTGATGTATCGGGTTTCAGTGACATCCTAAGATTTGACGACAGGTCTATTAAGGAATAAAAATAGTAATTTGTAATTTCTGGGATAAATTGGTACTTACTATTATACCCTAGAAGTTGGGGAGGGGGGAGGGAAGGGTTGTGATAAATAGCATTTAAAAGATATTTACAGCATCATTTCAAATGAATAGAACTTTAAGGAATCTGCCTTGAAATGTTCTTAATTAGGATGCAAAGAAATTTATCTCAGTGCACTGTGTAGATATTAATCAGCACAGGTGGAAAATGGGAACATACATGATTAGTGATAGTATTTTACCTTCAAACCTTGAAAACAGTTTAAAATGAAACACTCTTAAATCCCTTGTCACCCCCAAACAATATAACACACCATTTTGACTCTCTAATTACCAGGCCTAATTTGTTAATTTCAAAGGGGAGCACAGCAGCCTATAAAGGCTTGCAGGACTCTTTTGAAAAGAGCAGTGCGGTATAATTAAAATGATCAAGTGGATCTAATTCTGGTTGGGGGGGAGATGTCTTCCCTCATAAGGTTACTTCAAATTGAATTGGAGTTGGCATATATAGCCTTTAATGAGGTAACATCCCTAGATAAAACATCTGACTTGCTGTTTATTTTAGTCTACGTTTATTTGCAGGCTTTTATAATAAGAGAGCTCTGTCTAATGGTCCTACCAACCGGAGTGCTTCCAGCGTAGCAACTGGCCTGCTGCACAGCTTTGGGAGAGCATTACGCTCTCGATGGTGAAATTGGTTTATGTATGTTTCTGATGCATCCATCACTGTGACAATTATGCTTGAAAAAAAGCAAAACACAGCAGTGACGCTTCTTGTATCCCTTTCCATGGGTAGCGGTAGTGAAAACATTAGAGGCCACTTCCTTCCACTGTTTGCCTCCATGGGTTAGCTGTGTTGTAGCCAGAGTTAAGCTTCAGTTGGATTTTGGACAGAATTTTCTTAGTAAGTGTTTTCCAGCCATGTTTTTCTGGGCTAATAGAGATGTGATTTCCCAGTGGACACCCATCTTCCAAAATGTTACTGTACATTCAGGGGCTGATAGTGCCTGGCTGGGGGGTGGGGTTTGGGGGTGGAGTTGGTTGTCTGCGGAGTGAGGGGGTGTTAGTTGGTTTGATTTAGTGTCCTCACCCCACCCTGCAACTTGGGTTTATGAGTAAGCATCGTGCTGGGTTTTAAACTCCTGTATGGGTATAGTTCTATCTGTTCTGTGTTAAAAAGATAAATACCTAACCTGGATAACTTCCTAATCAAAACACTTCAGATTGACTGCAGTAGGAGGTTTCTTGGATTGTATTAACTCTTCTGGGTGTTTTACCTTATAAAACCCTGTAATAATAAAGCTATATGAATCCTCAGCTTACTATTCATATTTCTCAGTGTGCCACAAAGGAGACATTACAGAGCCTTGCGTTTTGAAATAAAATGGTCTGTGAAGGGGACAAAGTTTTTTTTCTTGGAAAGAGCCTTGATGGTGAATGCACCTGGCAGGAGGACAGTGGGGAGAGGGAGGGAACAGCAACCCTAGGGATGAAGTTTGGGAGAGTAGTGCAGCTCTCCTTTTGTTCCTGAGCAGAGCTTTACACTTACACCCCCACCCTGTTTTGGCCCATTTCCTGGTGGAGTGGGTAGGCTGCAATTAATAGATATTTGAGCTCAGAGGAGGCAGGAGTGAGTGCCTGACAGGTGCTTCCCTTCTTAGCTCAGTGGTGGTTTTGTATGGAAAGGCAGTACTAATTCTGCGACCAGTTGGTATCACCTGGGAGAGCAGAGGTTAATGTTTCAAAGGAGGAGGAAAAGCTGTTTGTATGCAAGTGACATTGAAAGGAGATATGAATATTTTAATACCCGTGGTCAAGGCCAGTGTGTTGTACTACACGCACATGTTCCAGTTTGGCTGGACTCCTTCTGAGCACCAGTTGTCTGGAGTGTGGAAGCATAGCAGAGGTCTGTGTTAACAAGTACACTATAATGCTCCTCTCTTCATTTTCTCATGTATGTAGTAAAACTTTCATAAAAGAAGAGGACAAAAAGAATTTATTGTAATCATCTTAGCAAGCCACTGTTGCCTGTGATGTCTAACGTGATTGTAAACTAATGCTGTATTTCTTATGCAGATTGGCAGACACACACCAGCAGAATTACCAGCATCTCTAAAGGTTTCAGGATTGTTCCTAATATTTTTTTTTTTTTTCGGTTGCAACAGGTTTGCAACAGAAAACAAATCAAGAGTAAGGATGAAAAGGAACCCTCCTGCTTATGTGGTGGTTTTTTGGGTTTTTTTTTTTTTTTCCTTTCTTGGCTTGCTTTTTTTGTATCGCATTCAAAAAAGACATAGTTAAAGAAACAGTGATTCTGAAATAATTACTTTCCCACTACTCAGTAAAAAGCTGAAAATGGGTAGCTGCCGTAAAACAAAAGTAAGGGGGGAGAACATTAGTAAACATTTCTAATGTGCTAGTCCTGCATTCCCAGCCATTTATTAGAAGCCTTTGATATTCAGTGTTCTCCGAATTATTCATATAAAATGTTTGAAAAGAAGTACAGTTGGATGGAGATGGAAAGTGGAAATCATGAAACAAAACTATAAAATATATCTGTGTAATTCAGTAGATATAATATTCAGTGGATTTATAATTCAGCTGTAGATCTATAATTCAGTGCAGTGTAATTATTTTGTACGTTCTCTATTTTTTTCATTTCTTGTGTGCAATGTGATGTAGGTAATAACATGAATAATGTTCACAACTCTGCTTCTTAACGGTATAAAGCTCATCCTTGCTGATAGGAAAACTGTGTAAAACAAGTGGATTACGCTAACATTTGAAATTTGTGTTTGGTTTATTGGGTTTTTTGTTTGGTCTTTTTTGTTTTGTTTTGTGTCTTGTTTTTTTTTTTTTGTTTCTTTAACATGTCTAGCAACTAGTGAGCCAAGTATGGAGAAGCCTTTACTCTCCTAGGTCAGATTCCAGCAAAGTCGTGTTGCTGTTATAGAATAATGCCATACGGCAAACTGACTCAGCTTTAAGCACTGCATATGGTCCCGAGGGGAGAAATTACCCATCCAAATGACGGGTGGATGGCAGGCAGGCAAGTTAGGATGTAGCTGCAGTGTGCTCATATTCTGTTTCACTAGGGCTGCAAACATTCAAAAGAGCTGCTTGGTGTATTTGAATTTGATCCTCATAACAGTAAAGAGCATGAGGGGATTGGAAATAAAATAAGAACAATAGCTATTTCTCTTTACGCTGCTTCTGTAAAGTACTTCTGATACATCGAAGGGAATTAATGTCTTTTGGCATGGTTTATTTCATTTTCCAGAGTGGATCTGGTAAGTGAATGGGAATCAAATACAATTATAATAGCCCATTTCTCTTTCCTAAATAAAGTTTGGTATGCTCATATTAACTCATATGTCAGTAGTTGCTTAGTTCAAATGAGTAAGAGTCAGTTTATAATAGCTAGGAATTTAACTTTATTTTCTCATACTGGAGGTTTTCTTGGGAACCTACAGCCATAAAGAGTCTTGGTTGGGTTTCAGTCCGCATTAAATAAGCAGAATAGCTTAAAGGGAATTTATATGTTCTGTGCTGTGAAAGAAAGAAGAAGTAAATATCAAGCACTAAATGAGGTGTTCCAAAACAGAACATTTTTTGGGAAAAAACCCAGCCATTTTGTTAATTTGACAGTTCAGTAATACAGACAGTCATTACCATGAAATTTGAGTAAACCTAGTAATGTTGTTTGGTGAAGTCATTAGCTGAAGAGGTAGCTGCCCTGCAGTACACTATCGCTCATCCTACCTGTTTGTTGGTTGGTTTGGGTTTTTTAAAAATAACTGTTTGACCTTCTTACTGTACAATTACGATTTCGGTGAGATGACAAGGTGCTTATAGGTTGTGTAGAGGAATTTAGGCATCAGTGAGTGCAGTCGCTGAAGGACTGAGGCTGGAGTCGGGGTGTTCAGTAGAGGGCTGAGACTTCAGGTGAGAAAAAGACAGTGCTGTTCTTCAAGAGGACTGCTGAAATTTGAGAGGTTTGCTAGTAGCACTGATTTTTCTCTCCTTCATCTAACTTCGGTAGCTTTTCTATCCCTGGATGGTCCTCTGCAGCCATCTGTGGGCCAGGGTGCAGGAAGCCTGCTCCTCAGTGCTGGGGTCTGAGAGTCACCAGACTCGCCAGCACCCCTGCTGAGATGCACCCGTGCCTTATCCTTGTGGTAAACCCTCATGAATCCATGAGATAGATTGTGCCATGTTCCTCCTTGTCACAGGCATGACCAAGTCTTTCAGGTGATCTTTGAAGAGCATTTTATTGAATAATTGATAGACTGCTTTGTTTTGCTTGCGTGCATTTTAATTTCCTGCACATCCAGTCTTGATTTTTTTATAATGAGGCATACTGGAAGTGAAGCCCTTGGGTTCAGTTGCACGTATAGCAATGTTGACTCCTCCCAAAATCTTGTAAAGTGAAAAAAATGGTAGAGATCTCTGTACTCTTTTAAAGACTTTGGATATGTAAGCAGTGTTGACATGTAATAGAACTTATATTGCCTATGGAGAGACAGTGTGTAACACGCTATTCATATTGCCTTGGTTTTTTAGCTAAAAAAAAAACCACTATTTGCATTCCATGTATGGTACGATCTCATAAAATCCTAGAATTAACAGGGATTGACAATATTTCCATTTCTAAAGAGTTATACTGAAACAAGAAATTTGTAGGTATTGTAGGGAATAACACAGGTTTCAGTGCAAGCTGAACCACTGTCGACATCATAGCCTTTAGTAAATAACTGATTTGTCCTGAAAACTTTGTGAAGAAATGGATCTAATTGAAAAAAATATTGTGCATTTGGACCAGCTTTCTCAGTTTTCACTCTTCATGAAGGTAACAACCTTTTTCATAAATTCCAAATGCCATGTTTCCAGTGAAGTGAGCAAATTTCTGAAATAATGCCATCATATGCAAAATATATATTTTTTAATTAATCTATTCAGAGAAATGTTGTTTATTTTGACAAGCAGAATCTTGTAGTCACTGAAGTATAAAACCTAGGCTGTAATAATCATTTAACACCCTTTTTCCCCTCCCCAGGCTGCACACTGTGTGGTTCTTTCAAGTGCTTGTGGTACATATTATTGTGACTGCAAAGTATTTAGATTCTGTCCACATCTTTTGTTGCATTGACCTCCTCTGTTATCTGTACCCGTTATTCTTTTGTGAAAAAAATATTCAGTTCTCTAATTTCAGTATAGCACCAGCTTGAAGTAGCGTATGTTCTGCTTACTGAAGTAAGGCTAAAAGCTGATAAGAGAAGACTATAAAATCCTGGTTTAGACTGAGTACTAGATTATATGCTTGAAAGGAAGTGAATAAGGATCGTTTACTGATGACAACCAGGACAGATGGAATTCACTTTCTAGGCTAACCTAGTTTTTCAGGTTGTTTTCAAAAAAAGCACTGCACTTGCAACCATTCAAAGATATTACTGATCAAATCCATGGAAAGGAAATTATTTGTATAAAAAGCACAGCAATAAATGACTGTTTAAAAAAAAAAGGGGGGGGCAAAAAAAACCCCCACTAATGCTGTTGTGGTTTTATATATAATTTTTTTTCCTTAATTTGGTTTCATTTACTGCTTAAACCTGCTTCACTGGAACCTAAGAACATCTCCAAACTGTCCTGGGCTCTAGAGTATTTTATTTAAATTTTTGACAGATGTTAGAGGGAGAAAAGCGAGGCTTTCTCTATACGTTGCAGAATGAGATGGAAGAATTTGCTAGTTCTGGTTTAATATCTGCATTGAAAACCTGTATGTTTTAATTTCCTAGCCAGTAGAACTTTAAGATGCTTACTTAATATCCTGTACCAATTCTTTCATGTATTCACAGAGTACTTGATGCTTGTATTTAATGGTTACTATGAACACTGGGTGACTGGCAACTCCTTCCTCTTTCTCACCTTGAGAGCAGGCTGGTAATTGTCAGAGCTCCTCATTTGCATGTTCCTATTTCCAATCAGGACACACCTAAGCAAGAATTTTTGTGTGTGTTTGATTTACATACTCCCACATTTCTGGAAGTCAGGGTGCAGTTAGCATTGCACAAAATGCATTTTCTATTTTTTTGAAGAGAATTCCATTTCCTTCTGGAAAGGGCCTGGGAACTGTTTGGACTCTTGAGTTCTACTGCGTCTATTTTCTCACTCAGCCTTAGTGGGAGCTGGAAGAAGGCTGTTAGTATCTCTATGCTGTAAATACTCCCTTTGACTTCTTCTAAAGCTGGTGATTTGTTTCAAAAATCCTGAAAACCTGGTCTTTTTCAGCAAAGTGAAAGTATTAAGCTCATTCCTGAAGTCTCTTGCATAAGCATTATAGCTAGGCTATTAGATGTTTTCAGGGAAGATCCATTCTGGAATCCAAGCTCATCTCTGACTACCCTTATGTCTTCTGATTTGTCGTCTGACAATCCTGTGTTGTTGGTGGGTCTCCCTGATTTCTACCCTACCCTACCCTACGTGGTCCTTACGTTCAAGGTGTTCACACGAATGCTGGACAACTGTGCTGCGGGACCTTCATCAGATGATTTCTAGTACATGTTACTAGAGGGTGGGATCTTGAGTAGACTGCTTTGCTCAGGAGAACTAGGAGCCAGATGGTCTGGGCCTTGTGGTGGATTCACAAAAGTTCTTGTTCATAGAGAGTTCATTTATTACCAATATTAGTAATTCCCTTTTGGACAGGCATTACAACTATTCACTGAAACACAGGTGTGCTTTTCTGCTCTCCTTCTCATGAGCTTTCCGAGCTGGTGGCTCCTGTGAAGACTTTGCACCTTGCCTCAGCGTCATTGTGAGAAAGGCAATATGGTGACCGACTAACTTGAGTAACTGACTTCTTTGCAACTGTTGTGATACAGTTCTGGAGAGAGGAAGATGCTTTTATGGAAAATGCTCTTCTTGCCAGTAGACTGAGAGAGATTACACCTTGAAAGATACATTTCTGGTGCATATGGTTTACATTTAGCTGACCCCAGATTTCAGTTTGGGGGCCTGAAGAGCCGATTTGTGCTGAAGAATTATGTAGTATCTTTTAAGCGTATCAGGAATCTCTGCCTTGACATTTGCAAAATCAGTTCTGCTCAGGGGATCTTCCTCACCTTGGAGCAGAGATTGTGTGAACATCCTCTCTTGCTCAGCAGGATAGTAGTGTGTCTTTGCAAGTAAATCAAGCCAGCGTCTAATAACATCTTTCCTAAATTGGGTTGCTTCTCCATATTGGACAAATATGAACATTCCTGTTCCAGGAAAAGAATCAATAACATCAAATTAGGTAATCACCTCTTTTAAAACTTACCTTTTTTAATGACAGCATGATTGGAAGAGTCAACCACTCCCCAAAAAAATGCCACACCCCAAGGACCAACAGGAAAAGGAAAAGGGGACTGCTTACGCCATCATAAGCAAGATGCATAGTTCCACTGGCAGTTTAAGCAACTTGGCTGTTAAACTTGTTTACGAATACAGAAAGGTGAAAAGGTCAGGACTGCTAGTAAAACCGCTTTCTCTCTATTGACCTCTTGAAAGACAGGTATAGTAGGCACTGTTTTGTTCCAGTCAAAAGACAATGCTTCCATGCTGTGCTTTAATGCTAGCGAAAGCTCTGACACAATCCTATGTGTATAGGGCCCATAAGGCAAAGTTACCTAGGGTGCTGAGATAAGGGGGCGGGGGAATGGGACGACCCAAAAAAAAAAACCCAAAACAAAACACCCCAAACCCTCCTTTCTTGTTATCTTTTGAGGGTTAGGAAAAGTCAGAATTCATGTTATTTAAATAGAGAGCTCTGCGTCAGTAGCACACAGGCTGCTGGGCCTCCCCCTAATACTGTTAATATAATATAACTACCAGCTGCATCTACCTCATCTCCTATAGACTGAAAAAAAGTGATAATTTGTATTAAAAGTAAAAATTAAATGGTTTTTAAAACCCTCCAGGGATGTTTGCACTGGTTGGTCTGTGTGTGTATTTCATGAGCACTTGTTAGTGCTGACACTGCTGCATGTGAATATTTTATGTGGGCACTGTACAGTGGCCAACACTTGACTTTGCTTTCATGTAGTTGATACCTTTTACCTGTTCTCCTCAAATCATTATTTTTTTCCAAGATAGGAGAAGGAACAACGCTGTTGATGGGTGCTCCAGCAGCTGGCTTTCTTGTGAAACTACAAAGGGTTGTAAGAGCTGAGTGTAATCTATGTAGCTGCTTTGCTGTTCCCAGCCTCTGTATTTTTAGACTGTGGCTCTCTGTAAATTCCATCCAGGCAGTATTGCTCAAAGGCAGGGCACAAAAAAAACTTCGTATTGAATACACACTTTCTTTCAGACTTCCATTCCCATCCATACAAGGACCGTTTTTTATGGTCAGCAAGACACTGTGAATTTGTGCTAATGCATGTTGTGCCTTTTGTGTTTCAAGATTTTAAGCTGTGCAGTATTTTTAGAGTGAAGAGGTGGACAAGAGCTTTGTCTCCTGTTCAAACAGAGAAGTTCAGCATATGATTTCACTAGTTACAGATTTACCATAGGAAGAGGTAGGTAGGACTAGCAGATCGGTGCCACCATTTTTCAAAATATTTAGAAAAATAAATGGCAATAAGGAGGAAGAAATCTGAGATTTCTGGGTAGTTGTGACAATTTATATAAGGAAATTCAAACTTCAGAAATGTAAGGAAACACATGCATGTTTGCTAGAGACAATATAAACCCTAGAAGAAGCAGAAATAAATCTTTGAAGTGTAATTGCAAGGCAGTCTTCTCCCATTTAATTGATATTTAAACATTGGCTAACATGGATGTTTGCCATTTAACTGACATTAACGACCTTGGTTAACTTGGTTTTGAGCTTTTTATTTTATGACACTGGTTTGTTTGTTTTATGTTAATTTCACTTTAGTGCTTGGATCCTTGTAAAATAGCTTTTCTTTTCCTTTTCAAAAACAAACATCAAACATCCAGAATATCTGTTTTGTTTTAATATTTAAACATTTACACACATCTTGGGCATAATTGTATATGCATTTTATAGCATGAAAAAGCGAACCATATTGATTGTAAATCCTAAACATCTGCACTGCAAACCAAAACCATACTTTTTTTGTGCACCTTGCTTTTTCGAAGTTTTTCTTCTCATCATGCTTTAAATATTTCATTTTTATTAAGTAATTGCTGGCATTACTTTTGGCTTATCTCACACCTTTTTTATTTTTACGTTATTCCCTTTAAACAGTTTCTCTTTTCTCCCCATCTGTTCTCTGCATCGCTAACTCATTTGGAATAAACAAACCTTAGAACAGGCTTTCTGACCACAAGTCTGTTGCTGCTACAAGCACGTAGGTGCAGTGACAGTGTGTCGCTGCTGGGGGGTTCTGCTGGAGCAGAGGGGCCTCTTCAGCATCCGTGTCCTCCCTGCTCCCACATGCAGCCACACCACCTTACCGTAAGGCATGAGCTTGCGATGGGCTTCCAAATCCGTAGTGACTGTCCATGGACATGCAATCACCATTGATATGTTGCGCTGCCACTGTAGCCCTCAACAGGGGAGGGTAAAGGACTCCTGGCACGTAGCGACTTGTTTGCATGCCCATGCTTTGCTTTCCGGGGCCAGGCACTGGAATTTAGTTAGGTGGCTTCTAATTGTCCTTGGAGTAGGCAAAGACAGAAATGCTTTCTGCCCTGAACATCGTGTACCACCTGTACTGTGTTAATGTCAACCAGCTGTTAATGATAGTGGCAGCTGTATTTTAGATGCATTAGAGTACCATTGCCAAAAGGTTCCTCCTCACACACAAGTCAGTATTCTAGGTTTTTTGTAAGGCAATCCATGTGTTTACTTTCCTGGGTTTTAGCAAGTTTTGAGATCATCACAGTATTTTAATCAGCTGGGAAACTGTTCACTGCAAAGGAAATGACTGCACATAAAGCTTCTTCCTAAAAGCAGCAACATTCTGCTGCCTTGGGACACCTGGATATGGTGCTCATTGTGCTGTCCAGTGGGAAGAAATGTTCCAGAATTTGCCAAGCACAAGAACTAAACACAACCTCATTTCTTTTCTCTCTGTCTGGTCTTTGTCTTTTATCCATCAATAATCTCAAGTCCAGTTGAATTTCTGATTATGTATTTGCATTTTCATTGAATCTTTCATCAACTGGTCTTCACTCAGGGTTTTGGAGATGTTGGGATGGGTTTTTGGGGGCTTTTTTTTTTAATGATCATATGTACGGATTCTTGGATACAGCTGTAGTTAGAAGGCATGGTGAACTTACAGTAAGAAAGAAAACATCAGTGTGCTGCCACTGCTCATTTATTGTACAGTTTTGGATGTGTTGGAACATCTGATGAAGTTGCCACAAAACAGAGCAGCTTTAGAGCTGCCTGAAGAAATTTAATTCTCTGTCATTTCTCTTCCTTTTCTCCTTGTGATCTTCCACAAGCTTAGTCTATTAAAATGACACAAAAAGCCTGTTTTGATCCATTTAGATATCCAAGGACGAGGACGTCATGTTTGGACATGTTGAACTAGCTGTTGTAGCAGAAGAGTCATGGAAACCAAGGACCACTGTAGGCAGGTATAGGCCTTTTCATAGACGGATTGTGCTCAGTCTTACACCTGGTTGCCTTACCTGCAGCTGCTCTGCTCTGTTTGGATAGCTCCTCCAGTATTAGCCCAAGCCCATGTCTTCTGTGTTTTTGCTTTTCTTTCTTTCCATTTGTCTTTGAAGTAGACTATCTGCAGCCTTCTCTGTGAGCTATTGTCTGTCAACACTAATTAGGCTTCTGTAACAAGTAGGAATTAGAGCACATCTGGACTTTGAGCATTTTAAGTGATGCAGCTGTGTTGGTCAACTCTGGATGTTTGATGTGTTACTGGGTGAGAGCTACTGTAGCTACTGTATTTTTTTGTTGCTTCTCTGTTCTTGTTTCCACATGAAAGGTGTGTTCCTCCTCCTGTTGAATTTATTGGCCGTATTTGTTAGTGCTGCCATCAGACTTACCTAGGTCAGTGTACTACAAACATCAGATGGCATGAAATGTGGATGTACGGATGCCTCCACTTAATAGCCCCTCTCGCCTCCCAAATCCAAAACAAAACCCTCCAACCCTTCCATTCAAAGTTCCTTCCTTGGCAGTATTTATAAATTGCTTTAGTGTTCTCCATGTTGTAGAATTTAAAAAGTGAATGACTGAGATCTGCAGATGACACTTTTCTTCAGAAATCACTTAGACATGGGCGTTGAGTTCAGTCACATATCCAAAACTACTTTGATGAAGAATTCATAAATAAGTTTATAAAATATGGGGTTCAGGCCTAACTGATGAAGTACTACAACAGTAAGTGTGGAATCCTAATCACTGCTTATTGTCTTTATGTGGTCTTGAGATTTTTTAAAGAAACTGTGTCTTTAAAAGAAATTCTCTCACTGAATAATGAAGAACAAAACCATCTGGAGAACACCAGTATCTTTGAGTTTCCTGGGGCAGAAGAGTCTGTGTTGCAGCAGTGAAATAATGTGAAGTTTAGAGAGAAAACCACGGTTCAAATTTTTTGTTTGGTTGGTCATTCTTGTGATAAACACTTTCTGTTGAAAACAATTTTTGAAAGACTATTTATTCTTTTCATAAATGCAGTATTTTCAAATGTTTACTTACGCTTTAGATGCCTGTGTTTTTATTTATCAAAGTGCTTTTGATTTTGAACATACCATAAAGAATTTTGCTGTTTCTGGTCTTAAGACTTAGAGTTACAATCAATTCTTTACTCCTTTCTCTTGATGTTATGCTTACTGGAAATTCTTAATGAGAAATAGGTTTTGTTTTTCAGGAGATACTCATATACAAACAACCCCCCCCCCCCATATATTTTTGTATACATTTTGATGTACGTTGCTGAAGCAGTGTCAATCTGTCTTTAGAAGTAGATACTGGCCACTTTTGCTTATGGAGTTCGACACTGCCTGAATAGATTTCTACTCTTGTTTTCCATATATCGAAGACAGTTACTGAATTTAATTTTTGGAAGGGGCACCATAAGAAAGCCGTCCTCAACGTGTACTTCTATTAGAGTACAGAAATCACTGTGTTTAAAGGCAAACAAAATAGGCAGTTTTGAGCTCAGACAGGTTTCACTGGAGTACTTGTTACTAGCTTTCTTTTCTCTTAACGTTGTGTTTTGAATTTTATGTACTAGATATGTTTTCAAGTTAAGGAAGTTGTGATATTAGTTTGAAGCTGGGTTAACTGCTTTGGGACTGTATTTTGGGGATCACTGGCAGAAATCAAGAACACTGATATAAAGGTTTTTTAGTTGTTATCAGGTTGATTTTGAGTTCTAATAGGAATTTACCTATGAAAATATAAATTAAAGTTGTTATTCCCAATGGCACATAAGTGTAACTTGTGTAAATAAAATTCTAGGTACTTTGTTTACTCAGAGATAAGGAGGTTTTTCGAGTTGCAAGATCTTTCTCCAACAGTGGAAGAGCTTTAGACGTGGGTTGGAATACACTTTCATGTGACACCCCTTTCAAGAAGCAAGAGGGGGGGAAAATGGAGGCTTTTACACACCAGGCTGGCAAATTGTAGTATTTCTTTCTAAATATTGTTCACATTTGTGCGCACAGAAAAAGAAGTGAATTTGTAGACTTATGATATTCAATATGAGAGAAGCTATGTATATTGGTACGTAGTGTCTGATACAAAGTCCCTTGCAATGAATGCAAAGGCTGTTATTGACTGCTGGGCTTTTATCTGGCTATACAACAATCTGGTAAGAGTTTCTTTCTTAACTAGAAGCAATGAGATTTTTTTTTTTTTAAACTGCTGTGCATAAGTGTAGCACAAAGTTCAGTGTGACGTAGCCAACAGTGAAGCATTAGGGGTTTTTTTCTTTTTCTGGCAGTTAATTAGGTATTTTCCTTTTTTAGACAATTTTCAATTCCTGTGATTTTAAAGGTTTTTTAATTTTCATGAATACAAATGGTAACAGTAAAAATTGTTGATGTTTTTGGTCTTGTTTACAACTCTTTGCCTCATAAATACCAAATAATTCTGGAATGGGTGCTCGTTTCCTGACCTAAAAGTCAAATGGACATTATCTGCCTTGTCTGAAACATGGAAGTTCCAGTTTCCGCTGATTGAAGAAGGGACACACTTTTTTTCCCCCCCCACTTTCTATGACTTTTATGAATTCATCTCTACAGTTTATAGTCTTTTCTGTCTTTTGTGTGTCTCTTACTACAGTCCTGATGTATGCAGTTTTAGTGCCAGCAGATAATCTGGTTCTGGTGGAAACAAGTGTCATGTGTTAGACATCTTACCAACTGCAAATTCAAACAAAAAGGAAGCATTTCTTCACAGGTACCTTCACTGCAGTGTACCAGCTTGCCCTTCCAGGGCCACTTGCTCGGTGTTGCTTAACCTAAGCAGTGTCCCAAACCAGGCATGTGTATTTTTAAAAGTGTGTTGGCCCCGTTTGCATAGTTTGTATCCACTTTCGTGACACCGAGTGCAGGGTGAGCAGAAGGCCAGCGCAAGGGCCACGCGGGCTGTAGCAGGAGGCTTCTCCAATGGGCTCCCATCTGTCAGGGCTGCGCGCTGATAAAGCTTGGAGCAGCTGGCTCGGCTTGCTGCTAATCCATTCATCCTGGCTGTGGATCCGAGGGTGGCCTGTCCCTTCCCGGAGCCCTGAGGACCTCAGAGAGTTGCTGTAGCCCCCGAGCAGTCCCATCAGACCTGCCAGCAAGTATAATGATAGAGCACACGCAACTTGAGCAAGGGGGCATGTGTGGCAGCTCCAGGGCATTGTGCCGGGGACAAAGGCGGTTGCTCTCCTCCCCACTGACCTGTTGTAACTTCAGCAACAACAGTGTGTTCACAGTTGAAGTGCTAGCTATGGGTGGAAGATCATTATTAATGTGCTACTTGGGAAGGAACTGTGAAGTCCTGAAATATTTTTCTGCGTATTGTGCAACTCGGCGTGCACAGACGGCCGAGCAGAGTTAGCCGCTCGAAGCTCCAGATGGCACCGACAACTGTGAGAGACCACGGCTGTATGTGATCTTTCCTACTGCTTTTTGGTGTAGGCGTATTGTTGCTGTTACAAATAATTTATGAGTATAGTGGTTATTTAAAACCATGTAGTGGGTTGCATTTCCCTCCCCTATAAAGGCTACATAGCTTGTTAACTAACAAAAGTAGCGAGATAATTCCTGCCCTAAAAATTTGCAGCCTTTTGTGCGCAAAATCTGTCACTGAGCTTGGAAGGTCTGAGAGGAGGATTGCTGAGAATGGAAGACGCAGCACAAGATAAAAAGTTCAGAGAGAGAACAGGAATAGAAAGATGACAGGGGAGCATACACGTGGCAGAGCAGCCTAAGAGCTGAAACACTGTAAAATGGGATGGCAAGTAAGACCTTGTAGGTGAGAGATGAGAATCTTCAATCATCTGTTAGAAGTAGTAGCTCTTTCTTACATTAAAGAGGACCTGGATATTCTGGGACACTTGTGAAACATGGGACGGCCACTCATCTGAACAATAAAAATGGAAGATGTAGGCAGCAGTGATGAACTGGCTTGTCCCCTGTCATGGTTCCCCAGACAGTAGAAGCAGCACATTCTCAGCTACTGCATGTATTCTGCAACTGTGTTAATAGATGTGTAGCTTTTCTATTTATTTATTATTTTTCTTCTCTTAAAAAAAGCTAAATCCCAGAGGTCACAAGGTAATTAAACAGCTCAGAAGAAATTGGGTTTATCCCACAAAAGAAGTTTCTGTGAATTTAACAGAATCCTGATCTAATGATTGGGGTCTGTTGCAGCAAACACCTTTGGGGCAGTCCAGAAGCAAAATGGACACACTGCTACTGTCTGATTTGATTCTCCGATTGATGGGTGACATGACTTTCAGTGCATGTGACATGTTAGAAGATGCAGGACACAGCAATTTGAACTGATGTGGAGGATACAGCATAAACAAAACAAAAACTGCTCAGAGCCCTGTCACAAGCATTTTACACCAAAGTTTTGTGGCAGAAAGTTACAGAGGCCACAAGAAAAGTAATACCATGTTCAAAACTATCTTTATTTGAACTGAGAGGTGGCTCATCTTCACAGATGAAAGCATATTTAGGTGAATACATATACAATAACAGAGAATAAATAGATTTTGTTCTCCTTTTTTAGGATGAGACCACTCTTCAGAAGGTATGGTTTAAATGAATCATTGTGTTGAAATCCTCAGAAAGGAAGACTCAGTTGTGCAGAAAACAGAGCAAGCAGTGCGAAATCTTGGAGCAGAAGCTTGACTAGGAAAATCACATTCACTACTCAGTGGACTGGGCTCCATGCTTTTGTAGCTCTGCGATTAACTCTGCCCTGGTTTGCTTCAAAAATGAAAATCTATCTAAAGTAGCTACACTGCAGTCCAGACTTACATGAACAGTTAAACCCTCAATACCTTAAATACACTGTGGCAACATGGACAGATGAAACTGAATGTTAGATAAAATTGGATTTGGCGTAGTAAATTTATATAGACTCTTTAGGCCTGTGCTATTTCTGTGGGACGCTGTTCTGTTTTGAATCTAATTTTAGTTTGGAGAACTCATTTGATTTCCTTTTTCACATCCATATGTGCTCATATGGTGAATTTATAGTCCTTTTACTAGGTTTTCATTATGTTAACTCTAATTATTATAGCACTATGGAAGCAGTGCCATAGTTCATACTGAGATATAAGCTATTGCATTTAGTCAGTGAAAGTATTTTTTGTTTCTGTTAAACATTCCAATATCAGGACTTAAGAGTTTAAAGCAGTAATATTTTGGGGGGATGTGTAAAAGGATGCAAGAAAGGCATGGTAAAATCTGATGATAACAGCAATTTTTTTCTGGATGAATTAAGTAGTTTAGAATTTACTGAAATTTACTGTAAGTCAAACCTAGCAATTAAGTAGAATTCATATGCATATACTCTGAGGATGTTGAAAGGCGCTATTTAAGCAATAAAGAAGTTTAACTCAACTGAAAATAGTATCCTAAAAGTACACGTTATCCTGTTCCCTTGCAGTGATTTGATGGCTTCCAGTACATCTTTTCATATGTGTGCATGAGGTCTTTTCTCTTGGGCTTGTCCATGTGCCTTATTTGTCATTATCTTCTGTCCTTCGGGTGAGACTGGAACAGGAGCAGCAGCTCTGACAGTGGCTTTTACTTAGATATCAATGCCAAGGATTGCATTTCAAGCGCTCTGTGAAATGCCATGTTCTGCGGAGAGTCTGTTATGGAAAGTGTAGGAATTACACAAATACAGTTTGACACTTATGTGCTTCTCTAAAAATACTGTCTATTTTCTCCTTACTTCCGTGGTATTCCCCTCCTCAAAGTATCTGTCTTTGGTGTAAAACATTGTGTCCAAGACTCATAGATCTCTCGTGGAAGGATGGTAGAAGACTGGAAGTGGCTCTCCACAGAGCGCACAGAAGAAATTACTGGAGATGGAGTTAGCACTGGGAGGGGATGGACACCAGGAAGCTGTGGGAGGAGAAGGGTTCAGGAGTTAGGCTGCTGGGGCGGATGAGGGAGGATGGGAATGTTTGGGGCCTTGATGAAGCCCAAAGGGCTTCTTGGGGAGAAGCGTTTGAGCTGAGATCCAGCAGCAAAGTTTGTTTAGAAAAAGTGGAGGGTGAAAATGGAAATGGGGACATGGAAAGGCATGGTGAGGCACGCTCATTGATCTTGCTGATGAAGAAGAGATGGGAGATGAGGTATCAGCTGATGAAGTTGTCAGGCAATTTTGTTTCCCATGTTCTGAAAGAATAAATGGTGTGTCTGTTCTTCAGACTTCTGTACAATTGCTTTCTAATATTGGATAATTCTTCTTCATGGTCTCTAGCCTCGCAGATGTTTCCACAAAACCTCTCCCAGTTGGGCTACCCCCAGCACTTGCATCCCAGAGCTCTTATTGCGTTGTTTTGTGACCTGCCATAAGCTGGGTGGCCATGGCCTGGCCTGGCCATGGTCATCTTTGAGCACTGCCTGCCCCAGGATTCCCAGCAAATGTAGTGTAGTGAAGACTGATTTCAGTAAGAAAACTGACCACGTGTTCGCAGTTTGCATCAAGGCAGAAGGTAGCATTTGTCACATTTTATAGAGGTATGTTGGTGTTTGTATGGGTCATTTCTACAGTTAAACTCTGAGATGCGTTACAGATGAATATTCGTGTTTAGTGCACTTCTCTGCCACCAAGGCACTCTTTTTCTGGCCTTACAGTCACTCCTTCCTCAGCAGTATATGAAAAAAGGCCTTTATCACCAGCTTTTCTTTTGCAGTGAAGAAGTAGGTGCAGGGAAATAAAACATAATTGCATAATTTGGTGGGCAGGCTTTGACCTGAGCTTAAAGGCTTAAACGACTAGAAAAAACCTATCTGTTGCTCTGTGTGTTTGTTTTTTAATTAAAAGCATGTGAACAGAAGACATATCCTGCTGCATAATTAACTAAATGTACTTAACCTGAAATATAACAGACAACACGAATGGATGAACAGAAGTAGAAAGAGCAAGTCTTGCAAGGAATTCACCCAGGACTTGTGTTGTTTAGTGATATTTAAAAGAAAACTGATACAGTAGAAATAGATTCAGTTTTTCGCCTGAAGGTGAAACATTCACAGCTTTTTAGGAGGATCCATTTTTGTCTGCAGCATGCCTTTGAGGAAGGACAGACGGAGTAAAGTTGTATCTGTCATTATTGTATTACTTGGGGGAAAAAAAAAATTATCTGCGGAAGTACAGGCACCCATATTCTGTTCTGGAAATGCTACTTGTAATTCAGGTTGTATGTTTCTAGGTTTGCTTAAAGTATCTTCTTAGCTTGTCTTTCCCCATGCCTTTTTCTCTGCCACCTTCTTACCCTTCAACTTCCCTTCCCACCCCTAACAAAAAGGAAAAAAGAAGAGCAAAAAGTAGAAAGAAATCAAGGAAACACAGTTCATTTGCTATTGGTTGTACATACACTCTGAAATAAACATCATGACAAGGTCAGCAACACACACAGGCACGCTCCTTGATGATGGAATAGCTTTGCATGTGAGGCAGATGAGGAACCTTTAAGCTGTAATCACAGAAGATTATACAAGATCTGTTACTCGGTTCTGTGCGTGGCACATTGCATTACCTCGCTCTGAACAGGGACCTTCTTGCGTTCAGTTCCCTGACTGGGAGGTCGTACATTTACTTAGGAACGTTTTCTCACCTCCAGCTTAAGAGCAGCTATTATTGGGAGTTTTTGTGCATTTCTGCTTATGCCAGATAGCCCTTTCTCTTCTTTAGCTGTTACGTTTATCTTCTGATTATTTTAATTTAGGCAGTTTATTTTACTGTAACTTTTTTTCATAGGTACACTTCATCTGTAACTCATGATATACACAAAAGATAGCGGTCTAACTTACCTGCAGATCAGGAGTAGCTCTCTGTACAGTAACAGTTTTGCAAACCATTCATAACACAACACTCAGTATTTCAGAACTGGTCAACTTCTGACATCCTTTTTGCTATCCTTGATTATTATGTTGTTATCTACAGCATCTGATTTCCAAACTTGGGAAGTGATATGAATTAAATGTGAATAAATACATTTTCATGTATAATCTTCTCTCTTCCCCTGCAGCGATATTGCATAGTAAGTGCAATATTTATCACTGAAGGCCTGAGTTTTTTGAGGAGCACATGCGATGTCAAACTCATGGGTCCAGCACACCATTATCACATAAATAAGCAGTAAATAAGTCACTGATGCTGGGTTGCCTTACAGATAATTTCATACACTATGGAGTATGTGAGATACTTAAACCAGGTATTTCATGGAACTGAAGAGAAATAGCAGATTTAAATTTGTTCTGTATTTAGAAAAACTAAGCACTGTTATTTATAAGTTCAAGTTCAAGACAGCGATCCTGGCTCCTCCAGTTGTTGGTGTTTGAGGAAGAAGGCTCGTTCATGTCTTTTGATGTTTTCAGGTTTTGTACAGCTACGAGAACATTCCACAGATGCTTTCTTTGTCTTAGGGTGGGCAAGACCACTTCTAATTCCAAATTGTCTCTTTGTCTATTACAGTGATCGCCTTAACAAAGCTGTTCCTACCTCAGGGGAATTCACTATCTTCCTCACTTTATCAGAGAACCTTACAGCCTTTCTGTAGCAGCATTTTGTGCCTTAAGGGCTAGAGGTATAAAAATGAATGCCAAAAAGCAACAGGTTAGCTCCATCCAGGCTTTCAAGATCATTGTAGAGAATCTGGATTCAGTGGCTCAAGCGTCTTTGTACAGCAGCATAAGTTTTAGACCATATGTTGTTTGTCTCGGTGTCCTGACTTTTTTTTTTTTTCAATCAGTATGGTTCTGTGCAGCCCTTCTAAACTATGTAGCTTCATAAATGGATGTGAAACCTAAAATCCTGGAGTTAGACTATTTCCTGATTTGTGAGGAATGGCTGGTGCCCTTAGTATGCAAGAGATCTCAGTTTATGGACAACTGGTTCACATTCTGCCAAGGAATTCTGTTCTTCAGGGCTGGACAGCCCTAACACTGGAAACCCGTCCTTTCTGTCTGGCTGAGATTTGTTGTGACAGTCATTTTTAATGAGGGAGCACATTTTGGCTGTGAGCACATAGGCTGGAGGAGCAGAATTTTCTTATCCCTGCCCATGATGACAGGATCACGGGAAAGGGACAGGCATTTCTATCTCATTTTAAAGATTCTCTTGTTTGTGTGGTGATGGATAAACCCACCTCCAGGTACTCTCTTTCAATGCTCTTTGGCCCAACCTTCAATCCACACAAATCTGTTTCTTCTTTCACCTTACTGCAAAGGTGATGTTCCTTTTGTGGTCACTGTTTCTGGGAAGTTGGAAGAAATCCAGGCCCTTATTGCTTCTTGTTCCCAGACAGTGCTCTGGCTGGACAGAGTGCTCCTGAACCCCGTTTGGAGTTCCTCTGCAAGGTGGCTTTTAAATTCTTCTTAAACCCAGCTGTAAGCTTGTATGTTTTTAGCCAAACTACTTGCTTGCAGTGCCAAGGCCCCTTTTCGCATCCTCAGTGTCAAAAGGTTCGTTGTTCCCATAGTGAAGCAGCTCATTCCCTAAGGATATATGTAGCAAATAATGAAAGCACAAAGAGCATAACTATATCTGTGCGGAGACTGTTCAGCTGGATAATCAGATGCATTAAAGTCTCTTAAAAGACTGTCAGGGTGGAGCTTCCTTCTGTTATCACAGCGTGCTTAAGCTACTGCTCTGGCCTCACTGAGGAATACCACCATTCCTTGAACCCACCTGGAACTCTGTCTAAAACCTCATGGATCTTAGCCTCTGCTGGGCACCACCTCAGGCACACAGGGCACTCTGAGAAGGTCCTGCAGCAGATCCTGAGACCACTACCAGGTTTGGGAGTGTGAATGGGGCTTATTCCTGGACCTCTCTGCATTTGCCCTTCACGAATGCAAACTTGGTTTGCAAACATATTACTCATTGGTAACTGATACTCTCTACAATACACAGCCCACATGAATGTTCACCATTTGCATTCCTCTTCTTCCTCTTCCCTCTCCTGCCTGGAAGTCCTTTTGAAACCCTTGTCTTTGGGATAGTGCAGTCAGATTAAAACCTGGTGTGGCACAGAGCATGCTCTGGTTTACGCACACAGGAAAGCAAGTGTGTAGGAGGACCACACTGGTATGCTAGACAGGTACTGGTACAGGACATCCATTCCTGAGTGACAGGGTGTATCTGTACCTGCTGTGGGAGTGTACCTATGAGCTGTAGATATCATGAACTGGAGTGGCAATATATAATCTTTCTTCTCTTCCTGAAATCCCTCTCTTGTTCAGTCAAGTCTTTCTGCATTCAGATTTTAAGTTCAGGCAAATCTGTCACTGGTTGTTAAAACATTCAGTTGATTTTAAAACAAGATTCTCTCCTGCTCAGAAACACACAGTCCCATTTATTCCAACATGCCCAGCCATGTTTTTAAGCTTCGCTCATGTTCTTCTAAATGAAAATGTCACACTTCCTTTTCTAGCAAGCTTGTGAAACTGGTCAAACCAGACTGACACAGCAGCATAATACTACACTCACTGCTACTTCAGCTTTGTAGACAAAATGCAACCCTAACAATGTCTGTGTCTGGCTCAGGGTAGATTAAAGCATGTGCTTTCTTGTAGGATGAATTATGTGGAAATCCAACTCACCTTGATGTGTCCTCTCTTTTTCCTTCTCTCTTTTCTTCCCTCCCTCTTTTTTCCGCTGACCCCCATTGCTTTTGAAAATAGTGGAGATGAGTTCAAAGAGATGAGACTCTCTTCCACCGTGCAGAGTGAGTAAGGAGTGATAGCTGGGGGAATAAGAGAGAAAAACATGGCTCAAGTATGTTAAGATGGCAGCTTTCTCTTCTCTGGGTTTTTGAGCCTGCAAAAGATGGGATGAGATAGCCCGTTTCAGGAAGTAAAGGTCCTGATTTGGGTCACTGGAGACCCAGGGTACTCTGGAGTAGTTTGAGACCTTCAAACTTGTTGCATTCTTACTAATGAGATTTACACAGTTTTCCTTTCTGACTGCTTAACCCAGGAAGGTGAAGGTCAGAGGAGCAATTACCATCTGCAGCCCCCTCATTTCCCAGTTCTATGACAGAGCGGAGCAATTCCTGCATTTCAAAAACAATAAGTATTTAATTTCTTGGTAATCTATTTTCTTCCACGCTCTCCAAGATACTTGTTAATGTACCCACATGTTGCCCTTTGTCCTCTCCCACCCAGCAATACACACCTTACAGGCACATTTGTGTAACACAGCAATACATTAGTGTTTGGGACGCAATGGTAAAATAAGCTAAGATGGCCCTTAGAGTTACAAAATCCTTTGTAAACTTAAGTATTTAGGAATGTAAAAAAAGTCTTACTTAGCTGAAGTATGTATAAGTATAGAGATTAATGTTTATAATAATACAAAAATGGGGAAAGGGAAGGAGTAAAAAGCAACGTGCTGCTCTGAGGAAAGACTCCAGAGCGAGTTCCAAGCAGAGCAGTAACTTCTCACATGTAGTGATGAAAATGGTGATGATGGCAGTGACACAACTTACTTGTAATTGCCTGATTCACAAACTGAAGAATGACCGCGAGCAATATTTGTTAGGATTATGAAGCCTACTGTAGCTATATTCCTCTTCTCAATAAAAAAGAAAAAAGGTGGATTTTTGCCTAATGCCAGACTGCTTAAAAAACCCAGAGCAAACCAAAAAAGGATGGGTAGATGGGAAGTGTACTGAATGGCAAAACTGGTATATTTATATATTCAAAGTCTATGCAAAAAATACTCTGCCCCCTTCCCCCCACCGTTTTCACTTTGGGGTAATTGTGAATAAAAAAAATCTCAAGCTTTCAATCCTGTGTTTTAGTTTATTAAAATTTATAAAAGCTAAATAGTGTTTCTTGCTGTTTGTTTCATGTTCCCAAGGCTGGCTTGTTTATCCCCAGGAAGAGGTGGGAGTGTCTCTTGGGATGCTAGCCTCGCAGTCTGAGTCTGGGAACAAATTCATCTAACACAGCACTCCTAAATTAAAAGAAGACTTACTGGTTGGTGGTTATGGAAATCTGTTTAGGTGAAGATACACCACAGAATCTAAATTTAATTTGGAAATTAATATGGGCAGGCCCAATAGTGTTCAGGGTGTCTTACATTTCCTACTGTAAGAGCCTGGTTTAAGTCGCTTACAGATAGTTTTTAAAATGCGTAAAATTTCACAAAACCAGCTCAGCTTTTTTAAAAAAATGGGTTTAAAGAAAAATGTTTTTAGCCATATTTTTAAAAGCCCCACACTAGAACCTCCTCTCTTTAAACAGACCTTGCAGTCCCATTGTTTTTAGCAGAAACTTAAAATTGAACTGCCACTGTGCTTGGCGGGCACTTGGTCACTTACCGTTGCCATAAATCTGCTCATGTTACCCACACCTGGCAGATCTGAGTTCATAACGCTGCCTGCTCGGTCCAGGAGTGCAGCTCAACTCCTCAAAGAGCCTTTCAGCATTGTGCTCTGCTCTGTGCTGGCAGCAGTGGGCTGTGGCCGCAGTGGAGAAAAGCAGGCTGCTCTGGAAGCAGAGGTGAGGCGTAAGACCGGAGCTGAGGATGTGGCACAGAGGAATCTTCAGCAGCTGCAGGAAGGGAGCAAAACCTGTTGTGGGGTGAGAAGAGGGGATGACTGGCTGGAGGAAGGGGTAGAAGTAGGAGAAAGAAGACGAGGTCTGATGAAGAGCCGTGGGAAGGCTGGAGCTGCGCTATGGTAGGGCAGAGGTGAGCAGGAGATAAGCGTTGGAGGTGATGCTGGTGCTAGGGTAAGGCAGTGAAGGCTGGACAGAGAAAGAGGAGGGGTGACACTGTGAGGGCAGGAAGAGCACAGGGCCAGAGTCCCCAGGGATGAGGACTGCAGGAGGGCAGAGACTGGGGAGCTGCATAGATGGAAATTCAGAGGAGAGGAGAGTGAAGTCTCTTCGTCTGCTGTGAGGGTAATACCCAGAGCTTCACGTGGGAGAGGTAGCAGGACTAGGAGATAAATAAATGGGAGGTGACAGGAAAGGAAGACTACATCTGAGTTGACATCAGCAACCTCAATTTTCACATCTTAACTTTTGATTCTATTTTTGTGACCTAATATAAACATTTTAACATACAGGGCTTTGTGTGTCGGGGTGTTAAAAATACCTGACCTTGGAAGAACGTAGAATATCCTTACAGCGTGAGGATTTGTAAAAACCCTGTGTTTCATGAAGTACGTACTTCAGCATCCGTGACCTTCAGTGCTCGTATTCTAAACAAACATGACACATCTTGAGATTTGTGTATTCTTTTTAGTGGGAAGAGTTCATTGAAATAAGCTGACTGCAATCTGAAGCAAATACATATGGAATTTTCCCTCATGAGAACTACACATCATTTTGAAATTGCAAAACTTCAGTTTTGGTTAGCTGTTTCTATGAAGGTTCTTGTAAACTGATGCAGAGGCTGAAGTTACAATGAACAAGGTTACCCAAAGACTTTCTGAAGGTGGGAAAGCTGAGTATCCAACGTGATTATCAGGCTTGGTGGTACTGTTTTCAGAGCTAGCTATGCATGTTACTTGGTACCATGCTCCTCCAGCTTCCAGTATGATTTTGGCACATAAAGAAATCTTTTGTAAAAGAGGTAGGATTTCATGCAAGCTTTTTGCCTTCTTTCCAAATGTTAAAATAGTTTCTTTTGCTTCTTAGTAAAAATTTTAAATATCTTAAATATTCCACTGATAGGCTATTATTCACAGTGGGAGCCAAATTAATCTGTGCTCCTGAAAGCTCACTGAAGCAAATACTTCTATCAGGAATGAATTTGGGCTCCAAGGCTAGCTGTTGTCTCTGTTAACACCTGTTATATAGAGCAAAGGGAGAAAAGTTGATCAGTTTTGACTACAGCCTTTTATACAGCAAGTGTAGCAAGAAGCTCTGCCTTTTTAAGGACCTTTTATTTTTTTCTTTAACCTTTACAGTACCTGACTTTAAAGGGGATTTCCAAATGTCTCTCTGTGGAGACTCACACAAGCCTTTGTGGAAGCGTTTTGAGCAGTGCTAGTAACAATGGTTTCTGGCAACTGCAAAATGGGATCTGACCAATTTTAGTCAAATAGTGACACTAAACCCACCAAGGTTGCTTTTGAAATGGTGTTTCAGTTTGAACCGCTAGTGATGTTTTAAGAAACAATTTTGCACCTCGCTGGGAATGATAGACAGCTGCTAGACGAGGTAATGATCTCTCTTCATGTTTGATGCATTCTTTTATCAGTCTAAGGCTTTTGACTGAGTCAGATCTATTGATTAGCGTTAGTTTACTTCAGGAAGCCTGCTTTGCATTGAAATGTCATGGGCTTGGGATATGAAATGCATGCCAAGCAAGAGCTTGAACTCTGTCTAATGCTGCTGGGTAAATTACATGTTTGCTGAGTGTTTAGCAAGGGTAATAGCTTTGCAGCCCCCAAAAAATGTTAAATGGGGTCATTTTTGTCTCCTGTGAACAAATATTGGGGGAGAAAATAATGGGGTCATATGGAAGACACCCTGTGCTTGGCTTTATGGAGTAGAAGTTTACAGAGTTACTCTGTAACTCCAGAAAGTTGGGGGTAAAATCTCTGCTTCACAGTAACTGGCGTGTCTATATTCAAAAGAATGATAATGGAAGAGTGGGAGGAGAAAGATGATTTACATCATTACTGTTAATGAAATCAACTTACATCTTAAAAAAAAAAAAAACAAAAAACAAACCACCAACATAGAAGCAACTTGGGGAGACAGGAATTCGGCTGAATGCAATTTTTTTAATCTAAAATACTAGGGGGCTTGTTTTGCTTTTCCTATTTTGCTTGCAGGGTTCCAGGTGCAACGCTCTAAATATATATGGTCACTTTGAAAGCAGAAACTTGACTATAACACTGCTCAGTAATTATGCTAACTGCATTGATGGAGGTTAGCAGAAAGCTAATTGTAACCTTGGGGAGGAGGAAAATAGCCTGGATGTGTTGAACAGGATTTTTAACAACCCATTCTTTTATATTTAACTTTTTCTACATGTACTGAAAATCTAGACTTTTTCTAGAAGTTTCTGGAAGATTTATTGTTATAAGAAAGACTGGAATATAAACATTGATATTAGATAATTTAATCTGATGCCTTTATTGTAATTCTCATGTATTTTCAGACATTTCCCCCCTACTTTACTCCCTTCCTGTGTTTTCTCCAGCTTCTTTTTTCAGACAAGTTTTTATACTTCACCATGCCATGATAAGCATTAATGACTGGGTCAATGCCTAATATCTACTTTCTGCACCACTTGTAAATAAGTAACTAACGTTTTTCTAACATTTTAGCTTCTTTCATGTTATAAAGACAGAATGTATTTTGTTTGGTCGGTCATTGTAAGAGATTTATTTAAGATACACTGAGGGTGATACTAATTCCTTAAGATTTCTGGCACTGTCTCATTCCACCCTCTACTCCTCCAACCCTCAGGATTAAATTTAGAAACAATTTGGAACACAGGTTCAAAAAAAATAAAGGCAATTAATGGTGAAGCGATTCTTTAAAATAACGCGGCAGTATCCTGTGTGGGCAATCATTCTCTTATGTGTTTGTACAATGTTTTAAGCCATTTCCAAGAACAATGCTGTATGCTCACAAATGTACAGTAATCGTTTTACAAGAAATGTTTGCTTCTGTTTAATACCTAATTTTAAATAATAAAGGACACAGTGTTATTTAGCTCAGAGGTGCCATCACCTGAGAACGGTGACCATGAATTTGAGAGAAGCACGATGAAAATAAGGGAGAAATGGGGAGGGGAGAGCATCTCATGGTGATTCTTGAAAGAAGGTGCATCCCGTTCTGTGTATCTGTAGAGAAAAATGAACTGCAAACACTGAAATTTCCTAACAGTTTTAAAGTAGAGCTAATGTGTGGCATGCCTTGGCAAGCTGTATCTTGCCAATTTTTCTTCATCCCCTCAAGCATATGCCTCGCTTGCATAACCAGTTTTTTAGCCACATGGATTCAGTGCTCCACGCTGCATGGAAGCTGTGCAAATTTATCGCTAATACTAAAAGAACATTCATGTTAAGTTGTTTTGAATAGCAAATTCAATCTAAAAAAAAAATCCTGGATATTACTTTAAAAAAACAAAGAAGTGATCTGGTGAGCAATGAGGATATGCCACTCTGTGTGTCACCCATCTCTGCATTCATCAGCTCTGCACTCTCACAGAGATCTTTCTCTGTGGAGAAACTCCCTCCATATCTCTAACTACCCTTGAGTGGTCTTTAGCTTGGCCAGAATACTGAAGGCCATATGGCCCTATAACATTTTGTTAATGTTCTTCCAAATCTCAGTACAAGTCTTTCTTTCCAGCAATGCTAGTGTCTTGCCTGAATAAAATTAAATTTTAGTTCCTTGAAAGAAAATGTTATCAGCCTTCCTACCAGCTGTGAGAATTGTGCTATGCTGATTAGATGTGACACATAGAAGAAAAACTGCTCTAGCAAGTGGTATTTGTGATTCAGGAGGTGACACTCTTCTCTCTAAACCCACTGTGGAATCAATGCCCCAGCAGTGTATCAGGGGACGGTATACTGTTTGCTGGCCCTGTCGTTCACATGAGATGTAAAACCGAAGTCCTGACAGCCGTGACAGGTTCCATAGTGAACTAGAGCAGAAAACAGGAAGCTGCCCCAGCATCCAAGTTTGATTTATTGATGAATAAATGTAATAGAAAAATGCCCCACGACAGGTAGGTTCTGCATGTGGTACAGTTCCTCTGTGCTGCTAGACCCCAGGAGGGCAGTTCGCACAGCAGCGCACCTGGCAGGAGCGGTGCATCGCACTGCTTCCGAGCACTTTGTTGATAACCAGGCTGTCCAGTGCATCCAGGAAGGGAACTGGGGTTTTTGTGTCGAAGGAAGAGGCTGAACAGTTTACTTTGGGGTTGGACAGCAGTTGCCATTTTTACGGAGTCGAGGATTAAGGTTTTCTGCTCTTAAGCATCAAGAGTTCTAGGTGCAGCAACTAATTCTTCCTGTAACGTTACCTTTCACTGTAGTTCTTGGTGTCACCATTTCTTCATCTGTAGAAAACTTGCCTAAGAATTTAATGTAAGCCTAGGATTTTAGCATTTATATAATTGTGAGGCATTAATTAATAAAATAATGTATACAGAAACAGGAACTGTTCTGAAAATCCCTTCTCATGTACTTACTTTAAAATTTATAATAGACTTTGCATGAACTTGAGAATTTTTAGACCATTGTATATGGAGTGCCACAAAACTGGTTTGGGTTTGGTTTTTTTTTGACTGGAAAAAGTAAAGTGTGAGAATGTTACTAGTTTTAATATATTCAGAAATTGTGTACTGAAATACAGTTGGTAGTATTTGCAGAATGGAAAAAAATAGCTGAATTATGTATTCTGTAGGAAGCTATTAATCTTCCTTGGGAATACCATATGCAAACACTTCTGAAGAAGGAACACTTACAAAAATTAAGCAAAGTGTACATACCGTATAGTCAAGAAGGGAAGGCTACTATGAGTTCAAAACGTGTATAATAGCAAAAAGATTCATACAGGAGATTACATTCTCACATATTACAATATTTGACTATCTCAAAGATTAAAGCTTGCTTTGTTACATTTAATACAGAGTAGATGTGACTTACAGTAGGTGTAAGTCTGTAAAAGTCTCTTTAGAAATGCAGTTTAGTAATGTCTCAAAGAATCCATCAGACTTCTACTTGAATTTCCAAGGATTTTGCTCCTTTTTCTCCCACAATTTGATCCCACTGGGCTTTTTCTACCAATGAGGATGAGTGGACTCTTTATCCTGAACTCTTGATTGGATTTTTTTGAGCTAGGCTTAAATCTGGCAAACAATAGAAAAGGCACTTGCTGAGCTGAAAATTTTTTTTCCTTTTTTTTTTCCCCCTTTTAAATGTATTATTGCAGAGATGTAACTGTAGTTAGTAATGAAAAATTGAGCATTAAAGCAGAGTGACCATGGTGAGTGATCACCCCCGGAGCTCTGGTTCCATACTCATGGAAGTTTTTCAGGCATATTGCTTACCTAACTTCTGAAAGATATATAATAAAATTTTCACATTTTTGTTAAGTCTGACTATAAGGGAGGCATGGAAGGAGGGACAAATTGGGGGGGCAGGTTGGAAGAGGAGGAGGGAAAGGGGAGAGAGAAGGTGAATTATGCTTTCATGTGAACCAAAATTGACTGTTAAATGGCTCTACCCATGCCCAAATTGAAGTTGTTTGTGCTTATTAAAATCTAAAAAGAGAGAAGAATCGCAGGATGTCCTCTTTCTTCTTCCACCTGAACACACGCTTGCATCCAAGTTTATTACTATGGTCACAGTATTGGTTGCCTCATAGCAAGTGACTGAATAAAAGCATGGTTGCTCTTCCCAGATCAATTTGAAATCCTAAATTGCCATCTAATTCTGAACAACGTGTATGCAGTACCCACCCTCCTGTCCACGAGAATTACCATGTATTTCAGATGCAGCCAAGCTCCCCATCAGTTTAGTTAAAGCAGCTTGTGCAAATTTATCTAAACCAAGCGTGTGTAGAAGCGTGTGCATGTGTGAAAATGAAAAATCTTTTCTCCGAGCAGCTAATCCTCAGTGGTTGGGGACTAAGCACGGTTTCTGTTGTTTTTTCTATGAAAAATAATCAGTGGTGTTTCCCTATAGGCCATTTTCCAAATGCTGGGGAAGAAAGGAAACATCATATTCCTTTCCCTACTGTCTCTTCTCTTCCAGTATTTTGTTATTGCTGCTGCTGTTGTTAACAAGTACAAATAACAGTGTTATATTACTTGGCTGCCTTGGCTTTTTAGGAAATCTTCATATTATGAATAATCTCTGTTCTTGAGTGTTAAAAAATAAACAACAACAAAAAAACCCCAACCAACTCAACAAAAAAATCTTCACCCCAAACAAGCAAACAAAATATTCAGCTTGGTTATCTGTTAATTGCTGGTTTTTTCACGGCTTGAAGAAGGCCCCAAGGCTAACATGCCACTTACCAGCTAAATTCCTACTGGCAGAATGTGTCTTACAAGCCTGTCGCCCTATTCTCTTTTCCTTTTCTTGCCTATTTTCTGATACATCACAACTATAGAGTTGACTTCTTTGGGGGCTGTTGTGTGGGAGATACCAAGGTAAGATTTTTTTTTTTTTCCTGTTTGATTTTTTTTTTAAGTTACTGGAGTAAAGAATTAAGCCTTCCAGAAACAAGTCTGATAAACAGGTTTGGGGTTTTTTTTCTGTGATTTTTGGAACATGGTGCCTCTAGAAGCCAAGGCAGAGTGAGAACCTGATTTATGTCAGCTCTGTCGTGTAGGATAGGCAGAACTGAAGTTCAGAATGGAGCGCTCTCCCAAGCCTCAGCCCAGCAAGCTAGGTGCATTACCGGGACTGGTTCCATTGAAGTCGGTCCGTAGCAGCTGTAGGTAGAAGTCAAGGTAAATACTAGTACCATTTAGCCCTAAAGAATTGATTTAATTATTGCTGTATATCAAGAAGTGTAGAAGAGGGCAGGTTTTCAGGCATAGGGATTGTCAGAATGTTAGGGAAACATTGTTCTTTGGGACTTTGGGAAGAGTAGTTACAAAATTCAGAAGATAGTTGCTGCCAGCAAGTTTTCATTTATTAATTGCTTATATTTACAGCTCCAATGCTGTGGTTAGAGTATTAATTCTAAAAACAGAGCTATCCAGTAGCTGTTTTGCACCAAAAATAATTATTTTTGTTCTTTTCTGTAACTGATTAAGCATATAACTTCTAATATATCCCTGTTAATGGAAGTATACTTTGTAACAAACGCTGCTGAAAAGTGAGTATGAGTGAGTTGCAGTCCTCCTTAACCTTTTTTCCTCTTTGTTTTCTTCCTCTCCTTAATGGGCTGTCTTACTTAAGTGCTGTGTACTGGTCACTGAGATGCACCTGCTCAGGGGCGTGTGTGAGCTGAAAATTGAGATGTTGGTGACTTGAACCTTCCCTCCTTGTTTTACTCTGCTTCTTGATGCTTGTGTGAAAGCAGAGGGGGGGAAAAAAAAGAAATTTTTCTCAGGCATTATTCAGTGAAACACTGTAACTGTGCGAGTACCATTGCTGCGAGGGGGGAGAAGAGAGTGTGTATGCCTGCATGTGCATCCACACACACAGAGCTGGAGAGGAAAAATGGAAAATTCAGTATTGTCACCTCTCACAAAGCTGTATTCCATTGCTTTAACATATACCAAAGCACATAAGCAATGCCAGGTATTAAGAGATTTAATAACATTAACGTGTTGCATCTCACTTTGAAAATGCCACTTACTTTAAACATAACAACTTTTATGAATAATGGTGAAAATTAGTTTTCCTGTCTTTATGACTGAAAGCTGACTGGATTATATGATTTGGGGTCTTTCTGATTTGTTGAAAGTATGCTTTTTCCTGTATTATGCAAACAATGTCTGTTTTTAAACAGGTTTACATTAAGGCCATAACATCCAGACTCCTGAGAAGGTGTTTATTTGCTGGTTTTTTGTAAAATGCAGCAGATCTCATGCAACCGTCATAATTTTTCATGCTGTGGAGGTGCATGGTGTGCTGGGACATGCACGCTTTGCAGGCTACAGCTCAATACCAAAGATGATGATGTCTCTGTTGTAGAACTCAGTGGACCTCATTTTGCTCGCTTGTGATGTTGATATTTTGCCTTCATGACCTGGAGGTCTGGATGGGTTTTCAGTACGGTAACGTGGACTTAACACAGTTTGTACTGAGAGATGCAACACAAGTTTTAAAGCTCTTGAAAAGTGAAGGTTTGTACGTCACGTTAACAGAGGTCTGTTGAGGAAAACTACGTTTGTGTGTGTGTACATAAAGGAAGCTATTTTACCAATAACCTAATATTTGCTACAATTTCTGTTCTGGCTGTGCTCAGAGTTTGCATAGAAACATGGCAGGAGCGCTAGGGAACAAAAACCAGCCAGGCCAAACGGAGTTAATTCCTGTAATTGAGACTGAGAGCCTTGTATTTGTAATGTTAGTGTCAGCTGCCTTTTGTGAAGACAAGTAAATTCTGTGCCCTGTAGAACAGAGATGATTTTCCACTGAAAGGTAGTTTGCAAGACCCAAAGCCAAATTCAGCGTAAATCTCCCTCACCTTTGTAGTCATCATCCTTGCTTTGAGCGGTAGTTTCTGTTAAAGAAATGCGTTAAGAAATTATTTTTATATGTGTATATATAGACACACACACAGATGCTAATGCTGTGGAGGTGAGAAGATATCTGCCTGATAGCTCTGAACTGTCATAGTTGGGTTTGGATTAACACCACTTCTGTAGTAAGTTGTCTTGTATTTTACTCCTTTTTTGAAGAGCTTGTCTTCAGTGTTAGCCCAGGAAGTCTGGCTGTATAGTCCAACAGTTATTTTACCCCTTTAAAACAGGATTAGGTGAAACTCATTGTCTTCATATTCAGCAAGCCTCCTTTAAAGACAAGCAACACAAGAAAGAGCCAGAGCAAGTTTTCTTTTCTTCTATTTAATTTGATGTATCAAATTAAAAAGTTATTGCAGTTTACTCTGGATAAATGTGTAACTGAGATGGGGGAGAGTGAAGTTAAAAATAATCTTTGCTAACTGTTTATAACAACTTCTTCTCATATACAACATCTTTGAATGGATAGGACTGATAAATCTATGTATTTTTTTTCCTTTTAAGGTGATTCTAATGGCTTCAGTTTGTCTGAGGTTTTGGTTTTGTTTGGGTATGTTTTTTGGTTTGTTTGGTTTTTTTCAGATTTTGTAGAAGAATGAAATACTGGCAGTCATTCCAAAATTTTGGTTAGGAGGTATTTACCTTAGAAATAATGCTGAATTCAAATTTGGGGAAATACCATGATTTAAACTGTCAAAGTAAATTGTATTTCACACTTAATCAATTAGTGCATGTTGAACCAAGGTATTCCTGACAAACATTCTTCCTCTCGTAAGGCAAGTGCGAATTGGTTAATGTAACCAGTTCTAGTAGTGGTTAATTCCTTCTCCTAAGGCAAAAGTTAAGATAGTTGTTTCATCTCAAATACCAAAGTGAGTTAACCTTTCAAACTGTGCTTTCCAAAACTGAAAGGCTGGCTTCTCAGTAAGAGGCTTCCTGGACATACTCTGCCTATGTATATGTGTGCGTGTGTGTGTGTGTGTGTGTGTGAGTGTACATGTATCTCGATATCAGTACTTGAGTGGTTGGCTTATAAGGGACATTACTGAGGGAAGAATATTGAATGCTTTAGGACACACGATCATGTTCTTGCATTCTGGGACCAAGTGTGCATGTGCAGAAGTCCTATCTTAAGGTGCCATTTCAGAGACACCTGTGAAATCCAGACCCAATTCTGTCTTTTCGAAAGCAAGGTAGCATGCTAAAATTAACCAAAAAGAGCCAAGTTAAGCTGTAGATATCTTTGCTGCAGGATGTTGCAGATGCCAAGAAGAAAAAAAGAAGTATGAGTTCAAAATAACGATTGGACAAATTAGTAGAAGAAAACTCCATTAAATGCTATTTAGTACAAAGATGTGTGACCTCTGGTTCAGAAAGTCTTGTATTACAAGTCAGTGAAGATTGGGAATATATCTTAAATGGATGTATATAGCTAAATAAACCACATTTTTCAGCTTGGTGGGTGGCTGAAATTCTGAGTGAACCCATATGCAAGCACAGAAAGCCAGAAAATTTTATTTCCTCAGCGGTATCTGCAGAGGAACAAAACAAACATGACCCTGTTTCAGGTTGCTCTGCCCAGTATTCCGGATTACTTACTTGAGCTGAAAAGAAGCGGGCCTCTGTTAAGTTTGCTCAGGTTGCACTTGGTCTCCCTCTCTGCCTGGAACTCACAAGTAGAGATTTTTTGGTGCTAATTCACCCCACCCTCTGGAGAAAGCTGAAGGATCCCTGCAATCTCTCCTCTGGATGAGGAGTAGGTTCTTCAGTGAAATGTCAATATCAGCCTTACCTTCTGGATTACTCATCTGTTACCGCCAGCATCCACCTACCCTCTCTGTTATTTTTACAGAGAAGTCGATAGTCATCTTCATGTCTATATAATCTTGGCCAAAAGGAAGGGATAGATCCAGGGCCTTGCGGTGGACTATTAAGTAGTTTTCAGGACAAAGTAACTTCTAGGACACAAGCCGTTTTCCCCTGAGGCCATGTCAGAACTCCATTTAAGTCTCCACAGCTTATCTGCTCATGTTCCCCTCTAAGGGCTTGAGGCTTCCTTTTATGTCTTATGTGTTTTGTGATTGAGACCAATTTAAAAAAAAAAAAAAATTCTATCAGTAGACCTCCCCTAGCTTTCTGGGTCTGTGACTAGAAATTCTTAGTGCCTGGTGCTCTCAACACGGAGACTAGTCACTAGTTAAATGATGCTGTGAGGGTCAGTTAGGAAAGCTGAAGGCAGGTGATGACCCAGTCACGCTCCACTATTGCTCGGGCAATGCCAGCATATTTTCTTTCCAAAGTTTTTTCAACATATTACCTGGAGGGTTCTTTTTCATATGTTTACCAAGCTTTGCGCGGTGTTGGAGCCTGGCTGATTCCTGTTGGTTTTGGGAGAGCAGAGCTTCAATCTCCCATGGACTCTGGAAACCTTTAGCTAAATGGTACTTTGTGGGAAATACAATTTAGAGTTCATATGGAGAGGCATTTAAAGGAGATGGAAAGCTTATTTACTCGTCACTGTTCTGCCTCTAAGGTGTGTTATTCTCCTGTATTTTCACAAACTATTCCTGTTACCAACTCCTTGGAGTCCCTTAGAAAAAAGATTCTCAGGTTAGGAACTGAGGGGGAGGAGCACACACCATTGATTTTGTAGTCGTATGCAGGGCACGTGGAAAGGGTCATGTTTAAACGTCTCACTCCTCTGCAGATACTGCTGAGAAAATAAAATTTGTAGGTTTTCTGTGCTTGCATATGGTTTCACTCACAATAAGAATGTACACATAGATGATATTTATACAAGAACAGTAACCTATTACTGTAAAATACAGTTAAAAAATTATTGAAGAATCTTATGCTTTAACATTTTCAAATAAAAGCCATGCAGGTTGTGGGGAACCTAATGAAGGATATTTCATGCCGATGGAATAAATCAACTTTGTTACAGGTTTCTTGTTTCAGAAATTGGTCCCATTTTGCTATGGAGCATGTAGAGCTCTGTAAATCTCTTGATCAGAACTTCACTAGGCTGTTGAATCACTAAGCTGAAACTTCTTTGGCTTTCCTCATACTGAATTGGGTGCCTGGCTTTTGTACAGTATTAAAACAATCCCAGTTTTCTAGTTCCTTAAAGACTCAGCTTTTTCCAATGACCATTAATTGTCTCTTTTGTCCACATCTACTGTAATAGGTTTCTTTTCAGAGAAACCTTGTTAGGGTGTCTCTGTAATCTGTAGAAGTATTCTCTTTGCATACAGTGGATTGGGATGTTCAGCAAGTAAATTGTTTCTGGTTTTGGGGGTGTTTTCCACCCCCATGTGGTGATGACAATAGTTCAAATTGAGGAGAAAAAGGGAAACATGCAGGAGCAGTGGCAATTCATCTTGATGTTAGTCTCAATGTTAGTCTCTTAAAGCGTGCAAGCTTCTATTTACCTAACCTATCTACTGCTTGTCTGCTGATCATTCGTTACCAAAGAGTTTAAACTGAATTGTAGGTAACCCATTTCTGTACTGTTCTCATGTTTCTTCTTTACCCGTAACTTTATCGGATGTAGGGTCTTCAGTGTTCCATATGGTGAAACAAGTATCATTGTTTTTTTCCTCAAGAGTGGTTGTCCAGTCTGTTAGTTATTAGTTCCTTCACTAGAAGCAGCATCATGCCTTTCAAACAGTTTCCTTCTGATAGGAGTTGCATCTGGAGGACTGCATTAACTGGCTTAGTCTCCTGTTTCAATCTTGCTTTATTAAGTTGATGATATTGGGACTGACACTCTGCTAATGACAATTTCATTTAGTGGTAAAAGGAAGGGAATGGAAGGCAGCACTCATCTAATCATGCAGGCATTCGTCTGGGTTGGCTCCTTTCACATGTTCTATATTTTCATACATTTTAAGGGGATTGGACCTGTATGTCAAATATTTATGCATATATACCTTATTTTCCCTTTCAAGTGTTAGTTCCACAGCGTGGAAGATGTGAATAATTCCTACGAGGCAGCACAGGCTGCCTTAGAACTTTTTTAAAAGCATTTTTCAGTGCTTTGTGATTGCGTGTGTGTGTGTTAAATGTTGCTATTGGATCTTGGAAGATTTGGAAATAAGAGATTTAGTTACCAGCAAGGGAATATTCTTGCTTTTCTGGAGTATTGGAAAGCTTATTTTCAAGGAATTGGGGTCACTTTCCTGTTTAACAGGCACTGAAAGGGGTGGCATTTGTTTTTTATGCTTTGTATCTTGTAATGGTCTTGTTGGCAGTTCTAGAAAACCATACATACAAAGCATTAGCGTTTTCATTTTAAAAGGTTGTAAGCCAATAGAGTCTACATATTAGATGTTTGTTTTTTTCAAGTATAAACAGACCATTTGCCTTCTGTATGTGAGCTATAGTTGCATGATTCTGCAATTGTTGTTACTGCCCACATAGAAAAAAAAAATCCGCTTCTGCCTCATTTAAAGTCACATCTGCTGCTTACAAGTCATTCTGTCTGAACTTTTATTTGTCCATATTAAAGTACTGATAAAGTGCTGGTGTTCTTTTCCAAAAGGCAGTGGTCATTCATATGCGGTTTTCCCTGCTACATCAGAGAAGCTTATTAGATTTTTCTTCCTCCATGTCTTTCAGTTCCTGAAGCTTCCCCCCACCCCCGCCAGCCCTTTACACTGACCCTTAGTTGAGATGGTCTCAGGGAGCCTGTAGAGATACAAAGAGACAGATCATCATTTCTATAGGGCCTCCCAAAGCTGTTAGGGGGAAGGCAAGTACAGTGGCTGACATTCTGCACTGTGCCTTTAAGGGCCTGTCATCAAAGAGGAGTGTTCTTAGCAAGTTAACTACCATGAGGTAATATCATGAGGATGAGATAATTTGGGTTTTTCAAACAACTTAGCAGGTCAAGGTAACCCTTAACGTTTTCCTCTAAGGACTTCGGTTTTGTTAAACCATTTGAGAACTACACGATGGTGGCTAGGAATTTTACCTTATGCTGGCCATCCCAGACGCAGTGCACAACTCGCCGTTGCTTGCCACGTTCCCCGCCTGCATTAGGGCTGGGACAGGATTCCTGGAAGAAACCCATAAATTGTCTCTTGCAATCTGTGTGCCTAGGAGGCCTGTTAACAATGAGCAGCTCTAGTACTTTTCAAGCCACTGCAGTTGATTTTTCCCTGCACAAAGGACCTAGATCAAGCTAAAGATATTACCTAACGATTACAGCAGGGCACTGGGTTCACGTTTTTTTTTATGAAGGCAGCAAAAGGAGCGATTGTTGCTGCTGCCCTGTATTGGGGGTGAGGCAGAGGCAGAAGCCTCTGGGACGCCTGGCTGCCCGTTCCCCGGGCGTTTGGACTTGGGAGTTCGTTGTCAGGGTTTTCATGGGTGGGTAGAGGGGAAGAGGAGATGAGGATGGAGCAGGGACTGTTTTTTTGTTTATTGAATAATTTAAGAAAACAAAATAACAACAACAAAACCCTTCAGCCTCCGCATTCCAGTGCTTGTAGGGGGGCATTTTTTAGCTCTTGTAAAATGGAGGGGAAGGGATGTGAGAATAACGATCCAAGTACCTACTACAGGTTCACAAACTACAAGATGTATAAAAAGAATCCAAAGTTGTTTCCTACAATTTTAATGTTTTGTAAAGCTTTTTTTCCTTGTTTTGAGCCCAAACACGAGATTTTTGAGTGCTTCCCCTTGGTAAAACTGACTCCAGTTCTGGCAGAAGACAAGAAACATGATTATTTTTGGCATTTCTTGAGAATCTTTTTTTCCTCTATTTCTAATAGAGCCACCCCTGCACCTCGCTCAAACTTGCAGAAAAATTCATTTCAAATGGTGGGAAAAACACCCCTTATTCAGTTAGAAATAGCAGTTAAATTAGATGCAGTGAAGTATATATGCACATGCAGTCCTTACCCAGTCTGCCTTTTCTTCTCGTTACATCAGAGGTGTTTGGGGATTTTTTTCCCTACTTCATTTGTGGGGAAATGTGCATTAAGTGTGATTAATATGGTCAGATGTTTTGGGTCAGTCCTGACCATTTGTAAATGTGGGATTTGTTTTCTCTCGGGGTGGAGGTCGTTTATTTTTTTTCACAATAACTGGAACCAATCGAAGTATCAGATTCAAACAGAGCTTTGAATATTTTTAATGCAATCGTCTCATAGCTTCTGTAGCACTAGATACCATTGTCCAATAAACTTTCCCTTTCTAGTCTCTCCATATTTAATGTGAATTATGCCAGTATTTGGTTGTAACCTCTTTAAGATTTTTTTTCTCTGTTTCAGAGATACTACCAGAATTTTCAAACCTAGGTCAAATTTAGATACAGAATGGCCTCATTTTCAGAGCTGTGAAATTAATTGAAAATGTGAGTGCTTATCATTTATGAAAATTAGGCCAATTTTTTCTCAGTGACTAAATATGAACATAGGTACCTAAGAGTAAGCAATCAAGTTTGAAAAATCTGGAACATTAGCTTTTATATCTTGGAATCAATTCTTTGCTTCACTACAGTGATCTCAAGTGCTAAACATCAGCAGAATTAATTTAATTATGTGCACAGTAAAATGTTTGGACATTTTAAAAATAAACAGCTACAAGGGATTAAAGTTTTATCTGACACTTTTTAGTATCAGAACAAAGAGCTAAAATGTTTATCTTCCACCTTTGCCTATTAGTCAATTAGTAATTTACTGAACTTGGCAAAAGTCTTTCCATGTGCATTTTACCTGCTCTCCTCTTTCTTCTTCCCATCCTTGTCAGAACAGCAGTACTCCCACCCTCTGTCCCGAACGCCCCCCCTCCCCTTTAATTTGTGGTTATTAGGGGGGTTTATTGGGAGCGGGTAGAACAGGGGAGCTGAAAGGCTGCTCGTTTTTAGCTTGGAACATTTGATCTTGCCTGGCATGTCCTTGTTGGCCCCGGGTTTGCTCTACAGCCTTTTAAGTTTTAATTAATTTCCGTGTTTTTTCACGACGCGGGTAGCACAGGCCTGACGAAATGTAAAGTGAAGGTGAACCTGTGTGCCGAAGGTTCCTCCGGGAGAGCGGGGCTGCCGGCGCTCGCCTGCCGCGCGGGCGCCTCCCCGCGCGGGCCCCTCGCTGGCTGCCCCCTCCCGCCCCGCTGCCGCTCTCCGCCCCCGCCGCTTCTGGCCGGGCTGGCCTGCGTGTGCGCGCCGGGGTTAATCATTCATCGGCACGGGAATTTATCGGTTTTTCTTGGTTGCCAGGGCCGGGTTTTTGCGAAAGGACTCGGGAAAGGTGAGGGAGAGGACATCCCCCTGCTCAGCTGTGCTCATCCCCTGCACAGCGGTACTGCGTTGGCGGTTCAAATAGCTGTCGTGGTTTAAATTAACCGTTCACCTTTCGAGGAGCCACCGCCCGCGGAGGGCGGTGGGGGAGCAGAAGGGGAAAAGCGTGAAAACCCGCCCCCCAGGACTGAAAAGTGCGAGGACGGAGTTAAGTGCCCCCCCCCCCCCCAACTGGCAGGATTAAGATATTTCTGGCGAACCATGTGCGGCCCCCTTGACAGTTCTGAGACCTGGCGCAACAGCCGCCCGCCTGCAAAGGTTGAATTAAAAAAAACCCACCCCAACACGCGACGGGGACAGCGCGATTGCGACACCGAGTGCCGCCTGGGGAAAGGAGCCCCAGCAGATTCCCAGCAGGCTCCGCGCGGCCCGGCCCGGCCCGCCCCTCCCCCGCCGGCTCCGGAGGCTCCGCTGCGGCTCGGCCTCTCCTCTCCTCCCCCCGCCGTTCCCGCTCCCCCTCCCCCGCACGTAGGCGCTTGGAAAAAAAAAAAGCCCTTCCAGCCTGACTAGAAAATCAGCCTTGTTTCCTCAGAAACCGCAGCTGCTGCGAGCAGAAAACACGTCAGGCTGGCCCTCCAACACGCACAGATGTGCCTTTGTAAATCCACATAAATGCTGAGGAGGATTGCGTGCTGAGGGCAAACACCCGCCCCGCGCAGGACGGGGCCGAGGCAAATGGCAGGCGGTTCTCCTTGCCCAAGGCCGCCCCCCCCCCCCCCCCCGGCTCCCTCCCTCTTTTAGTGGCCCTTTTTTGATTCAAGAGTGGCTTTAAAGAGCAGCGAAACCTGGGGGCGGCCTAAAACGGAAACTTGGAAACGGGCGGAGAAGAGCCTGCTCCTTGCAGGCCAGCCTCGCCCCTGCCTGCGGGGCTGAGCGCGGTTGGGAGGCCGCGGGTCTGCTGGGCCTTTGGGGCCTTCCCCCCCCCCCCCCCCCTTTTTTTTTTAGGTCGTATATGAGAGGGACAGGCACCAAAGACCGATATTTTTCTGAGGGGACTTGGAGAGTGAGAGAAACACTCGGGGGAGCTTCTGCTGACCTCGGAGAAAACTTGTAATAAAACGTTGCATCGAAATTCCCTGTCAGGCGAGGAGTGTTGTTTATCGTGCCCTCGCTGGCCGTAACTCCTCCCTCAACTGCCTGTTCTCTCTCCATCTCCCTCTTCTCTCCCGTCCTCCTTCCCCACACTCTCTCTCTCTCTAATACAACTTTCAGGCTGGATGAGTTGCAACTCGTTCGGCGTAATTAAAATGAGTGGATGATGGTTGAAAAGGGATGGAAAATAAGGCCGGGGGGGGGAAGGGGAGGAAGCCGGGCGGGCTGGAGCGCTGTTGCTGAAGCAGACAAAAACAGGTCTGGTCGCGCGGCGGCGGGGGAGGGGCGCGCGGGCCGCCATTGGTGCGCGGCGCGGCGGGGCGCGAGCGCAGCAGCTGCGGGAGCGGGGCGCGGGGCGGCTGTAGCTGCCGCCACGCCGCGGCCATTTGTTTCAGCGCCGCCCGCCCGGCCCAGTGCGGGAGAGCCTGAGCGAGGCCTTGCGCGGCTTTTTTCTTTTCAGCCACGCAGAAACGTGGCTCTCAGAGAGCACACACATCCCCCCCTTTAGCCCAGTGTTGTTTACTTCCTTCTCTTAACAATGGCTTTACAAAATTGTTTTACGTTATTTTGGTACTTCCTGAAAATCTGCCCGTGGTGGCTTGGTCGGAAAAATAGCTCTTCCCTTTGACAAAGTAGAGCACGTCCAGGACAGCACGAGTTACATGCGGAAAGACCTAACCTACTTCAGTAGGTTCAGCTCAGTTAACGAAATGGCCCAACGGACTCTTCCTTTTTTTTTAACCCACTTTTCCAGGGTATGGTTCTAGGGGCAGAGCTACGGTTGTGCCAGCAGCCGGTAATCTGTGATCTGCAGCTTGGGCTGCTTTTCGCGGAGCGTGTAGTCCTGTTCGTGTTGGTGAAAGGCAGCGGAGTGTGCGAGCGGGTGACTCGGAGGGTCATCTGCGATTGTTGGCTGTAGAGTGAGGAGGACATAGCTGTGCCGGTGCACACACGTACCGTTGTGCTTTGGTGGGGAGAGGCTCCCAGCCGGGTTATTAATTGATGGAACACCATTTGAAAACATAAAAGTTGTATGTTTAAAACGTCAAACGCATGGACTGGAGGCTATAGCCAGTGTTTCTTAAGCTTGTTTATTTTTATGGTAATTAAAACACAGGATTTTATCGTATTGACAGAACGATTTGGTAGACGTTCAAGCAGTCCTTGATTTCAGGGAGCCATCGCTTGCTAGTGTGGAAACAAGTTTTCAAATTGAGCTCTACTTTTTTTTTTTTTTTTTTTTTTACTTTCGAAAAAGACAAATGCAAACTAAAGGAAAAAAAAAAGAACTCTTCTTGTCTCTCCATGTGCTGTACTTCCCTCCCCCCCCCCCCATGAGTAGGAGGGACAGAAGTGACAGGGCAGGTACTGCTTAGCTGCTGTCACTCTGCGCAGATTAACACCTATTTTTAGGTTTTTGAACCTCTTGAGTAATACTAGTTAAATTGGCACAGGTTAATAAGTTGGGGTCTACAGAGCCTCTTAACTCTTCACTGTGAAATTCGAATTAAAGAGACAGCCTCAGTTTGTCAAAACTATGAAGAAGGTTTAGATACCAGAGCTGCACGTCCACGTTTGCGTGCATGCGTGTACGCACACAGAACATACATAGGTCTGGAAAACAAAAATTCAAACTGATTACTTTGGACACGTTAAAACACGTGCAAAGTTAGATGATCTTTGCAGAATAAATCTGCAGTGAAATAGTTTCTGAAACAAAACATTTCACTTTTAATACGAATGTGACATTTAAAAATAAAACTTAAATTTTTTTTCGTGCATTTTCTCCCCATCCTCCCCCCATTATATCATTACACTGTTAGACTGACACCCACTGGTAAAAGTTGATCTGAGATTATGATTGTAAATAAGTCTCTTGATGAATGGACATCTATTGCTCAGGAATAAAAAGTAAAATAAGGACTGAAGAATAGCTTCTTCCCTTCCCGCCCCCCCCCGAAAAAAAAAAGAAGAAATAAAAGCCTTACGATGTTCATTTTTGTTCTGTTTTTTGAGGAGTTAGTGTGTGGATGCACCAGACATAAGAAGGGAAGCCACAGTGTTTTTCTCTAGAAATGTAACAACATAGGAATAACTGCATTAGAAGCAGTTTATTTCTAGACACGTATGCGTTTGGGGACAGACCACAGGCTGGTACAGAGGGAGAACAGAGAAAGTAATTAGTGTGTTAGTAACTGCTCTGTTTAATGCTGTTTCCCAGGTAAAACAACTTGAAGAAAACCAGAAATAATGGCTGTGCTGGAAATATATTTGTGTGGGCACTGACCTGATTGTATCAAAGCGGAGATGAATGCCAGCGCTGTGCGAGTCTTACTTAGTCTGTTTACCATTTAATTCTAAGTTGTCAGTGGTCTTGAAAGCCACTTGTGTTGGAGAAACAAGGCTCATTTTACTGAAATCTACCACGGCACCAAAATGTGGTTTGTGAGTGTCATTCCATAGCCCTGCCTAGCACAAGAACAATACCATGCAATTACGCTGTTTCAGGCGCTGAAATAGGCTTTCTTCCAAAACACCCTCCCCTTACACTACTAGACGTGTTCCTATTAATGAAATGATTGATTGAAAATCTTCCTGTGTTTATGTTGTTTGGGCAGCAGTAGCTTGGATTTCCCCTGTCTAGACTAAAATTGTATCCAGTGGAGATGCATGGGACAGCTGTTTGTAAACTCAGAATGAGACACAGCAAATGAGCTGCGGCAAAACCTGCTCGTGGCTGGCATCCTTATAAACACAGTGATGTAGTCTTTGTTTTAAGGGAGAAGGGCAACCTTAGTAGAAACATATACAGAAACAAAATGGACTCCACAGAACGTAAGTGTTGAAAAAGACCTGCCAGGGCTGCGCAGTGCAGAAATTAAACCTCCAGCCTTTCACCTTTGAGATTGTAGTTCAAGTTTTTCTTTACATTCTGAGTAAAATGAGCTTAAAATAAGTATCAAAAGCAGCATCCAGGGTTGCCAGCTTGCTGTTACAATTGGTGCAGATACCGTAACTGGAATACAGGGTGAGTACTGGGGTTTAGTTCTTCAGGAAAAGTTACCAGAAAGATCTTTACTCAGGTATTTGCTGTGTCCTCTTTTAGGGTAATCCCTGCAATATGTACAGGCATGAAGAAGTCTTTACAAAAACGGTCATTGAAGTCAAGGATTTACACAAGGTTCTCGTGCCTGGACATGTACTGCTGCACCGGCTATTCCCTTATATGCACACCGTCGTACAGAAATGCTAAGTTTAGAAAGCTGGAAGAGGCTGTTAGCAATTGATTTGTTTTGCTGTTTTACTTTGAATAATAATAAAACATGAACAGGGGGCTTACTCTGAAATTGAGACAGGCTGGAAAAAAAATGCTAGCTTGTATCCTGTAATTATCCAGAGCACCCTTGTACACCCAGCTAAGACTCACAGAACAGGCATAAAGCACAAAGAAGAATCAGAGTTTGTGAGGAGGTGGCATGTCAGTAGCGTGCCGCATCCTTTCTCCACTCCTCTTTTCCAAATGTTGTTTTTGTTCTGTTTGCTTGAAGAAACTGCAGCAAGCAAATGAGAAGATTCTGTGGAGATATTCAAAACCCGCCTGGACGTGCTCCTGTCCAACCTGCTCTGGGTGAACCTGCTCTAGCAGGGGGGTTGGACTAGATGATCTCCTGAGGTCCCTTCCAACCCCCACCATTCTGTGATTCTGGGGGGAGGGAAAGAACATTTATAGTTCATATTGCAGTATTCAAATAAAATACTAAAAAATGCTATAAACAGTTTTATAGTCATTGTTTATGGACTCTAGAATTTTTAATATTGTAACATGTAATTGAATTCTGAAGCCAAGATTCTGCAATTAATCAGGCTTTTATAAGTGAGCCACTATTTGCTAGAACTAGCTTTGAGAATTTGGACTAAATTGGGGTTTTTTTGATTGCTTATGGATATAGCAAAAAAGTGAAATGCTGAAGCAGCCTGCGAAATCATATGTTGTGCACTTGCTTGGGCGAGCAAAAGTCCCAGTTTGTGTAAGTAGTTCAAGCATTTGAGAAATGTAATTGTTTGATTCCTGTATGCAAATTCAGGCTTTATGTATGTGAATTGTAGAACGTGTGTTTTTGGCAGACATGTTTTCAGGGCTTGTGTTCACTTTTCTATATTACAATGGCTACAGAACCTAAGTAAAACGGAAAAAACCACAAACACTTTGTCAGTCTGTTAGGCTTTTATTATTATGTGCCCTGCTTAGGACTGACGTGACTCCCTGGAATGTTTGTATTTTTGCCTACCCCATCGAAAAGTTTGGTGTAAAGATGGACTAGATTTGAGAGCCAGTTTTTCCTTCAGTTCTGAGGAAGCGTATTGCTGTTGTGAGCTGAAAGAGTGTGGAGGAGTTATGGCATGACTGGAGCACTTGTTCTTTCCCAGTAAACTCTTAAATCCTGATACCAGAAGGGTCAAAAACTGGCCAGCTGTGACATCTGAATAATTATTAAAGCAGTTTATCCAGTCAGAGTGTTTATCAATCTTTGTAATCTTGCAATGGGGATGCAACATAGAATAATTTAAGAGAAAAGCTCAAGTTATGGGCAAAAATCTTTAAATTCAGCTGAGTCTTGTTCCACAGAGTCACCTTTTCAAGTTATATCATGGAATACAGAACATTACTGAGGGGATTCCTCCTGCATGGCTATTTGGCAAGTGTGCTGATACGTTGTTGTATCCGTCACTTCCAGGCCTGCGCTCTGGATCTGACAGTGCCCAGATGATGCCCAAGTGAATTACCCAGATGTTGTCAATATTAGCCACTGTCTGTGCATGTCACGATACTGATACAGAAGAGGACATCAGAAAGAACTTCTTGTCTAGCTGGGAAAGTACAGACCAGGTTCTGAGAGCCTGTTACATCCCTGCTGGCAATTGCCTGGGCCATTCCCCATGTAATTTATAGCTGCGTGGACCACTGTGCCTCTGTTGTTGATCATACCACACTCCTATGGCAGCAGAGTTAATTTAGCTGAGTATGCAGTATGAGACATGCATTTAGTCTGTTTTAATCATCTTCAGAGAAATAAGCTTAAGCTTTTTTTGTGTAAAGGTGTAAGCTTTCCTTGCTTTTAATTGTTGCTCGTCCCCTCTCTGATCTGTTCTGACTTTTTTCCATTAAAGATGAAAAGCATCATTTTTGTGTTAACTGGTTTTCTCAAAATCATGCTATATAAAGTTCAGATTCACCAGTCCTATGAGCGAAGGTGGAGAGGGGAAGCATAGGTACAATAAAGAACCAGTTTTTTCTCCAAACTCAGAACTAGGTTGCGAGCGAGAAGAACCATATACAATTTAGAAGGAAGTTAATAAGAACATAAGCCATGTATAGGGTAGGTCTGCCGGTGATAAATTTTGCCTTGGTGTGACTTTTTTGGTTATTGATGTTTTATTCTCAAAAAGTACCACTTTTTCAGATAAAGCAAAAGGAAAAATGAAACAGTCCTCGTAGGGTGGGAGTTGAAAGTACTGTGGAGGTTGTGCCAAATTACAAAAAGGTGCTCAAAAAGGTGTTCTTCGCTGTTATTTTGGAGATTCATGTAGGTTGCGTAAGTTACCCATTCCATTAAAAGTAGGAATAAAGAATGCAATTTACAGTTGGAATTGGTCGTGAGACACAGTAAAGGTTTTGAAGATAAAACCACATTCCTGAAACAGTGCTCCCCACGTTGTGTGCCTCCTCCTCTAAAAGATCTTTTTCACCCACATACCCAAAATAATGTTGTTTAAGGTGCAGGAAGCTTTTTCTCCTGCACACAATAGGAATATGTTGAATCTTTTGAAAACAGTTGCTGTTTTTCAAACACCTTTTCTTTTTCAGCATAGATAATTAACGCCTTCTTCACAGTGCTTGGTGCCCTTGATACATCTGTTACCTTTGACAGATCCTTTGTGTTTGCCACCTCTTCCTAACATGCTTCCAATATTTTCAGCACAAAATAGCTTAGTATCTTTGATGTTGGTTTTATACGGGCTCAATTAAATAAGAAAGCTGCTGACAGAATGGCGTAGAGTTGAAACTTGCAGCTTTGTTTCTGTAAAGATTTTGTCCTTGGTCAGTTGTCTTCAGTTTTTGCTGCAAATTGTTTGACTTCTTTTAGGCAAGGTTGTTAAGACGTGGGGTTTTAGCTAGGACTGTGCTTGTTCTCACTTCTACAGGTGGTATGTGCGGTAATTACGTAGGAAAAGCTAGCCGGGGAGTGCTCTGCAGTTGTGGCCTGAAACAGCAAAAACTCTCCCCACTGATGAGGGTGGCTTTAAAACATGCCTTTCTGGAACTTTTTGGAATATTTTAAGGCATTCTGGCACTGCAGCTGTTCAGTACCACTCCCTAGTTGCTGGTGGTTGGCACCTTGTATTTATGCTAAGCAACCCAACTTTGTCTGAAAAGGGCTGTCAGGAGGTGTCCAGGTGGTCCCTTGGGTTGCTGAGCTCCAGCCCTGCGAGTAGAGGGCAGTGATGTTTTAACCCCTTTTGGTGTTGCCTGTAGCAGGGCCCCTCTACAGCCTAACTCTGTGATAGCTCATGAAGGCAGCAGCTGTGGAGACCCATTGCAGTAGACTTTCGGTAGGCAAGGTTTTATGATTCCTGGTTTCAGAAGTGGGGAATTAAAATGAAATCACGGTGTGGGAACAAGAGAGTAAGAAATACAAATGGATTAAAAAAGGTGCAGACACAATCCCTAAGTAAATGCTTATGAGTGGCAGTAATTGTTACTGCTTACGTCACATGGCATAATGACAGTGTTTCAGGATTTCCCGTGTGTTAGAATGCGTGAGGTTGAAAGGTTGGAATTTTGTTTTTATAATATCTACCACTCTTGTCTTAAGGGAAATTAAATAGCTACGCTCTGAGATTTCGGTCTAAGTACAACAATCATTTTGATCTCTGCATTGTCAAATAAATAAATAACAAAAGCTAATTTTCAGTGCAGTTACTCAGTTTTATGCAGCATTTTTAGTGTGAAAGAACTAATTGCATGTTACACATCTTTGCAAATGTATATGAAAAAAACCGTATGACAGAAAAAAACCAAAATAATTTGAACTATGAATATATATTTACAGAGGGAAAACGTGTGCATGTGTATGTGAGTATATATATATCTTACTTGTTTCATCTGCTAATGACAAGAGCAGATGAACATGTTACTGTCATGAATTTGCTGCTGATCAGCTGTTTATATGGTACCTGCAGAGGAATAAGTTATCGCAGAATTGTAAGGGATGGGAGCGTGCTTGCAGATAGGTCTCGTAGGTTTCCCTGCAGTGAGCATCTGCTGAGCAGGGATGCACATAATCTCAAATGGCAGTTTATCTGGGATTTGTAATAGTTGTTTCGTGGTGCAGACCTAGATATGTTTGTACCTTTCTGTTTTCTTGAGGTTACGGGAATTGCCCCATAGCTCACAACTTTTTTTCTTCCAAGTTACTTCAGATAGATGTAATTCTATTGTAAGTATTGTATCGCACAAGGTTGATGGTTATTGCATTTAGTTAGCTAATATCCAGAGTCTGATTTTTTGCTTCTTAGGGATTGGCCTTGTTCCCAGGATTTTGCAAAATATTTGCAGTGGGAAACTAAACCAGCAGGTTAGTCAATAGCAAGTCCAAGAATGTGTATTGGGCACAATGTTGAAGATATAAATAATTTCCTTTGTTCTTGGTGTAAATCAGCTTTCCCCAAAACATTAGCATTTAAGAAAAAGTTTAAAAATATGAGCAGGACAGATGTGTTCCACTAAACAGCTTTTAAGAACATAAGGCATCATTGTGTTTTATCTTGAACACTGGCTGCCCAAGTACAGAGCTGCTTCAGCAAGCTGCATCCTTGAGCCACTGTGTTGTCTGTACATGCTAATAAGGAGAATGAGGAGAATTAATAAGCAATTTGGGCTGCAGCATAATTTCTTGAAGCATCTTTTCAAACCTTTCTAACACAAAGTAGCACACAAAGTTATTCTTATTTTAAAAGATCATTTTGTATTTACAACTTAATTTGTATTTTTGCAGCTAGAAGTTGTGGCTTCAAAAGATAGAACACTGATCTTTATTATTGCTAGACCTGGTGAGCTAAGAGATAAATGGCTGATATCACAAAGAACAAGCAAAATAAACTAAAGGGAAAGTCTAAGAAAAAGTTGGTGCCAGATTTAATGAATAATTGCCCTGAGCTGGGTCACATTGTATCCAGTTTTTACACAGGTCAAACTCTGAGGAGATGGCATTTACTTAACTGGAAGGCCTTGAGTAAGTAGTCTCAACGGACTTTGTATAGAAGGTGAGGAAATCTCAGCTGATCTATCCTGAATTCATGAGATTTATACTCTGCAACTATCATGCCTTTATTTCAGGCACAGATTCAGGGTCATAACAAAGGTGTGTCTTTGGTGTATTTGTTCAAGGATTGCCCAGGAAACTTGCCCAGTCCTCGCTTGCTACAGACCTGAAACCTAGCCTGAAGTACATGCACAATTGCCATTAAAAATAAACAAAACTGGTGGCAGGTAGCAGAGAAAAAGGGAAGAAAGGGTTGTCGCAGTTACCCAAGTTTATTCTTACAGTTTTGCATGCATTAAAAGCTGTGTATGCCCTCAGTAAGTCCTTGAAGAATTGTCAGAAACTAGTGTGGGTGATGTAGGTTTGTCCCTGCTCCAATGAGAGAAGGACAACCCTCTTCAACAGTTGCTGAAGCCTAAATTACTTTAAAAGGAAAGCAAAGGAGGAGATAGTACAGCTAGTTATGCTGGATTTTGTAAATAGCCATATTCGTCTTTGAAATAAACTTTCTAAAGACTTTGAAAAATGAAAACTGGATTAACTTCTTGTCACCTTCATTTAAAAAAGACGAGTTCAGAACTGGTGGCGCGTGGGCGGTTAGTCTGATGGGAAAACCTTAAAAGCTGAGAATCTGTGCTAGAAAGGGCTATGAGGGTATATCTGCACCAGGCAGTACAGCATCCTTCACGTTTCATGCTATCCAGGCTATTTCCTACAGACAGCTCAGCAAGATTGGTGTGCAGAAATAGTAGTTGGAGTTACATTTGCCTTGCTCTGCACCCGTACTGATGAGTCGGTTCCATTTATAAGTTGTTGGGACTATAGAGCCTCCCCCCACCTGCCACACAGTCTGGTGTGAGTCACAGGGCAAACCTGGCTACAAGAGCAAACAGTTTGATTATGAACTGGGCAGTGTGATGTGGTTTGTCTTATCATGATTGAGCAAGAAGTGCACCCCAACAGCGAGGAGGTGTGATTTAGGAGAAGGCACCTGTCTTTCCTCATTACTTTTGGATTTCGTTATCATGGGGAAGAGAGTCCTTTCTGATATGACTGATCTTCACCAAACAGGGAAGACAAAAGTATTGCAAAATGCAAATAAAAACATATACATTTATTTTGTGTTGAGCGTATTTTAGAAGCGCTTTTTAAAAGTGCCAGAGGCATGCCTTTTCAGTAAGCAGGCAGTTGGCAAAAACCCTCTAGGTATCAGAGAAGCCCTGTGCTATCATTTTCCTAGAATAATAATGTCAAACAAATTACAACAGAAAGCCTATAAAATTTGCAGCCAGCTGGGCAAATTCTCGTGTGTGACCCATGGAAACTCTTAAGTGCTCGTGCAGGATATTTTGTCTTGATCGGAGCTGCTCCAGTCTAGTGCGTTCCTTGCCAGAGTAGCTATAACACCCTCACCTGCCAGCTGCAAATAGCGGCTCCATTGGGTGAACTCAGAGGAGGTCTGACCCAAGTCTGAGAGCAGCGTTAAGTGTGTGTTGTATTGGGAGTTTTTGCCTGGGTAGTTAAACACAGATCGATGATCCTTTTCAGCATTACTGTTAACATGATATTATTTGGGTATTGGCATGCACCAGAAAGGATTATTACTGCTGGTTTTCAGATTCTCCCGAGAAAGATGGAGAGGGGTTCTGTGACCCATGTCTTTGGCAAGTTAGTTATTTTGGCCTCGCATAGCGGCTACCTCGTATTCTGTTGTTTGGATAACAGCGTGGGTATTGCGCATAGCTGTAAATTCCCCTGTTAACGGTGTTCCACTTCCCATGGCTTTTGCTCAGTTCCAGCTAATCCTGTCTCAAACAAAGTCTTGATGAGTCAAGAAGGAGCTGGACTGAGTTGAGGACTGAATCAATGCCGAGTATGGCTTCGGAGGAGACCAGATTATCATAATTCCTTGTGTCATCTGATCACTAGGTTGTACAACTCTGTTCCAAATAGGAATTGTTCACCATTGCTCCCCAAGGTTTTTATCTGTTTCAACTCCTTTTTTCTTTGACGGGGAGGTAAAACTGACTCTCTGCATGATTTACTGTAAGTCTCTTGCTTGCGATGCAATAGCATTTGTTGAATTGGAGCTGTATGAGTCCTTTATTGAAAGGCAAAGCAAATACACTGAGTTAAGTGTCATTACTTCTGACAAAAAGAGATTCAGGGCTACTCCCCAACTTGTTTCAGGGTTCCTCATCAGGGATCCTCCAGGCTGACATGGGCACATTTATGAATTTTTCCATCTTGTAAAATAAAAAACTCTCAAATGCTATTCTATTTTACTGTTAAAATTATAGAATACTACATGAGCAGTAGTGGTCTTGGCCACAGCTGCCCATTCTGGAGACCATGTTGGTTATGTAGGGAGGTGGGAAGCCTGTCTTCTCGCACGCTGTGGAAGACCTGCAGGGTTTCTTGGCACTATGCCAGCCAGCCCCAAGGGGCTGCACTCAGATCAGTTCCTTGTCCCTGGAGTGCCTTGGCTGGGGGCGGCAGCAGGGAGCAGGCTCTAGGAGGGATGAATTGCCCATGCAGGACAGGTGTCCTTCAGCTGTGGGATGCTCCTGCTTAAACCACTAATTGCATCTCACCTAAGTGATCCGCAGTGTGTGATTAATACACACACTCTCTAGAATACTACCCCATCATTTATCCCTTACCACTTATAATAGTCTTCTAGCCCAGAACTGCAGGATACTGTAGTGTGGTTTGGGTTTGTCTATTAGAAGCGAAAAGGCTCTTTGATTCTTTAGATAAACTGGAAACACCACCAATGAGGAGGGATTAAAAGTTCCTTTTACATAGAAACAAAATATGGTGCCAACAGGCCCATTCAGTTACAGCACGGTACTGTGAGGAATGGGGAGCAGACTGAAGCAAAGATCCAGAGCAGTGGCTGGAGGAAAGCTGCTCTGTCTGATACAGATTTATGTATATATACACACATGAAATCAACGGAGCTTCATTTAAGAACCAAATCTGCTTTTTTAATGATTCAGTGAACTTCTCACTGAAAAGAAAACATCCCCCTGCCCAAGATACTCTATTTATATATGTACAGTCAGAACAGACAACTACAATAGGAAATGTTTAACTGCCATAAATAAGTATATATTGAGAAGTTCTTAATGTCTGATTATCTTGAAGCAATAATGAATCTCTTGTTCAATTTTTTTCTTTATTGGAATGGAAGTGATACATTTTGGAGATGACTAAGAGAAAGATGGTGCCTGCCTGATGCTTAAGGAAATTTTGTATTTGGCTCAGGTACTGTGGGTGCTGATTGAAGTACACGCTCATTCCCACTAGAGGGGGGTCCTCTCAGCCTAGGTTGTAATGCATTTTGGCTTCTTTTTTTTTTTTTTTCATTTGAAACTCAGCATGAGGAAAACCTCAAGTTGTCCCACATCTTGTTTCAGTACTTTTATGGTGTTAGCAGTTACTTGTCTTTTACTGATCTTAACTGCGTTTTATACAAAGAGGTGAAAACCAAAATGAATGGACTAGCACACTAGTATACTACTGGTAAATATGGTACTAACAAAGGATACCAAGTGTGTTTTATTGCATTGTCTGCAAGGTGAAGACAAGTATTTATCTCAGAAGTGGTGTGATCACTCTTGGAAAAACAGAAGTGGCATTATCAGACCTGCTCAATAACATTTTTTAATTAGAATTATTATCTACACCACTAGCTGCGCTCTGAACCATTTCATTGTCTCTGCAAGCCTTACGTTTCTAAGCATAAAATAAACTATTTCTATATGTAAAAGAGACTAAGAATATGTTACATCAGCTTAAACTTCTGCTTTACTCTTTGATCTCACAATTTGTTTGTCTTCTCAGTTTCTTGGTGAAAAGAAGGACGGTTGAGTTTGGTAAATGCGCTCGTCATTGTGCCATGTTAATTCACGTGTTTTGAAACCATGGCAATCGCGAGCATTGTCTTGGCCCTGAGCGAGCAGGAGCTTAAATAGCACAACCCATTTGTTGACAGTACCAGTGTACTCTACAGCGAAGGTCCTCACATGATGAAGTGGCCTCTCAGCAGATGAGGCAGGAATTTTGTGCCATGGTGTGCTCCTGCAGCTAGGAGCATTGAGGGAGCGCAGGGCAGAGGGCAGGCAGCTCTGGGCAGACTCGGTGCGGCCATCAGCCCAACTGGGACCACTTGAGAAGGAGAGGAGGAGGAAGGGACGGCAGGGCAGTGGAGGCGGGTTGGACTGGAGCTGGCAGGGAGTCAGCAGCCCTGCTGGATTTAAGGAGGGAGTCAGAGAGGGACCCAGTGACACAGAGAAGGCTCCCGTTTTCCTAATGAATCTCTACAACAGAAATGTAGCAGAGTTATAAGCATTAGTGGGTCTGGAGGTAGCATCTAGGGAGTGTGACTGGCACAGTACTGGATAGAGAAAAATGAATGGGTCTTGAACAAGATTGTTCACGTTTTGGCATCTCTCTAGTTACAGGAGCTGGATGTTGTACCAAAATACTAAGTGAAAATGAGCATTCACAGTTTAGATGGGTACCACATTAACCCTAACCAGACTGCTTCTGATGTTGGAATGACTTTTTTCAGAAACCACTTGAGCACCTGAGTAGGGCACTGTATCGTGACAGGCAGTCACACTGTTATTTCCAGTCCAGTGGCTGATTATTCTCTTTTTGGCCCTGGGCGAGTTGCTTAACCCTGTCTCTTTCTTCATCTGTAAAATATATTATGGATATTTATCAGTCTCACCAGGACTGATTGTTTAATATTTATAAAGTGCCTAAAGGATTAGAAGCTTAATATAAGTAGCTAATACATATCATTTTAGATTGATTTTATTTACTTGAATTTTTTTTCTACCTCCTATTGAACGAGATGCTATTTTGTAGCCTCTTAGTGCTAATTCCCAATCAACTGGACAGGTGACAATTGGGTAACTTCAGGTTCATTTTCTTTTATTCCTAGTTCCTCTAAATGCTTAATCTCCTTCTCCCTTTTTTTCCCTCACCTTTTTAATTTAGAGATGAAGAGATACCATATGTTGCTAGATCATGACATAAATATATTTAAGTGCTGCCATCAATGTTAGTTTATCAGCCTTTCCATTATAAACCCTCTTGTTCAGGGGTTTATAACTTTGGCATTATAATGTGCTTCAGGCTGAAACTTTACATTCATTTTTTCTATCTTGATTTGCTTTCAATCCTTCACTCTTCTTAAGTTAAACTGGAGATTAGGTACATTAGTTATAGTTACACGAGTTGTATAAATTACAGTGCAGCAGTAGGTATTTTAAATAGGATGTAAATCAGGAAAATAGAGAATTTCCTAGTTGTTAAACTGTGAGCCTGGGAGTAGAAGTCTGGGGTTCTTTTCCTGAGTATGTCCCTGGCTTGGCACGTGACTACTAAGAAATTATTTAACCTCTTTCTGCCTCACTCTTCTATCTGTATATTGGAATGATGACATTTCATACTTCACTGGTGTATTGGGAAGCTTTAATTAATTAGAATTCATAAAAGCACCAAGATTCTCAGGTGAAAGGTACTGAAGTGTGAAGTATTTTTAAGGAGTCTAATGAAAGATCGGTGCACCTGCTTTTCTGTGTCTGTTGCCTGTTGTCCCAGATGAGCGCCTATGAACTCTTAGAGCGGCAGCCAGCGAGGAGTTTGATTTGGAGCACCACTGGATGACCTAGCAGCCTCCTTTCCTCAAGCTTTCAAACATTCACTGTGTCTTCCAGCCATCCAGTCTCAGCCTTTGCCTGGGGAGTTCGTGTTCCCTGAATTCTACAGTTTTCAAAGAATTTACTGTGCTCAAGGTGGGACAGGAACCTACAAGCGAGACTTCCACTGCGGAGTTTGCCGTTAGTGCTGTTAGAGCACTTGATGCTGGTGCAGGAGTATCCAGCCTGGTTAGAAGGTAGTGGCGGGGGAAGAGTTCAGATATTTCTAGCCTTTTGTTTTATGGCAGATTTTTCTGGTTGTGCACAGGCAGCTTTTTGTTGTAGCCAAAACTCTATATGGAGAACAATGTTCCAGCTGTAGTACGGTAAATTATGGGACACTAACAGATGCTCCTCACGTTGTTTAGGTTGAGAAACCTTGTTTGTGTTGTGAAGGATGCTTTCTGAATTTCCTCTCCAGAGGAATTCTGTTGTCAGTGGTTAGTTCAGCATGTCCTATCACATGTAGGTTTCCTAGGGTTGACCCAGACTGGCGTCTTTGTTTACAGATCTCTTCTTTGCCTGGACTGTTGTGCTGTGCTCAGGAGAGAGAGGTTCTTGGTGGTGGCTAAATTTGAAATGATCTTTCTCCTTATAATTTCAGGTTGAAGTCTTGGCCTCTGAGGATGCTACATTTGGACACAAGGTGTGTAGTTTGATGCAGTTTTGTTATGTAGGCCCCATAAATTTAAATTGTTGGATGTGATGTCACAGAGGATGGCAATTTTCAACCTGAGAATCGTGGATCCTGTGACTTACGTACATCAATTTAGAAACTTTCCTTGTATGTGGCAATCTGAGAATGACACACAGGCAGTCTTAATCCTTTTATTTGGTATAAAATCTATGAGCAAATTTTACTTGTGGAAGCCCATGTGGAAACATGGAACGTCAACTTTGAAGTAACTTTTAAGATTGGACTTGCCCAAATGCTGGATTTGTTCTTGTTCCATGTATCTGCAGCTCAAAAATAGTAGTTGTTACCTGCTTTACAGTCTGCCGAGTAAGCCACTTTGTTCATGGTCTTTCACAATGCATCTCAAGTAGAAAGTAGTACATTGAACAGCTGCATCACCCTGTGTTCAATTGTAGATCAATGTATGGCGCACAGTATGTGCATTGGAGAGACCACTTTAGACCTACTCTGCTAAGTGGATGGGCTGTATATTAGTTATGGCTCAAGTTTCTTTGTCCGGTGAGCATAGTGGTGGCGACCACAGTTTTAATTGAGCGCTAATGGATGATTTTAAGCAGATTTTTTATCTAGTTAGCTTGGAAGAGAGAGGATGGGGAGGGGAAGAAAGAGGTTGTAGGAACAGTAAGCTAAATGATGACAATGAAGAGTTTCCTGCTGCCGAAGACCCACATGCTGTGATACTGCTGCAGGTGAGAAAGTAGCAGTGCTATTACTATCCAGGTAAAAAATAAAATCAAGGAAAGATGAAATAAGTTCTCCAATAAGCAAAATTAATCAAAACACTTTTATGTGCATGATGCTGGAATTTACGTTGTGTCCATATTGTACATTTTTATGTTGATATGTGATAAAGTGGTTTAAATAAATTACTAAAAACCAAACAAAGCTACTTCAGTATTATTTGAAGTATTTAACATATGGTAGTGTGCAGTATTTTCTGGGTTTTATTTAATACCCAGCATGCATACAGAATATCCATTGAATATTTCATAAACCTGGCGGGTCAGCTCTTGTGAACTCATCTCCATAATCCTTCAGACTAGGTGGGTAAACAGAAATATTACTGAAAATTATTGTAGCCAATCGCTCTCACAACTGAAACACTGTAGAGGAGGCTTCTTCTTTCTTTCCATGGCTAGACTTGCAAGGTGTCTTTCAGTCTTGGAGTCATCTTGACAGACACCCTTTCAAACTCCTTTTCATTACCAAAAGTTTTAAGAATTTTCTGTTACTAACCTTGAGTCTTACAAAACCGAATCAGTACTGTCGCCAACTCTTAACGCCATCCTCCAGAGTCCCGGGCAACTTTTCTATAAGATTCAGCTTCAGAACTAACAAGGTCTTTCTACTCTGTTAACATAGTAGTTTTATGTTATGTAGTGAACTATACCTGTATAGGAGTGTCATGTACTTTTTATCAATCAAGAAGAAAGGTAAATCTATCATCCCAAATTTGTTAACCCCAGAATTTATCTTAACTGTCTATTTAGACATGCTATGAAAGCACTTTCTTTCGTCCTCTCACTTAAGAAATGCTTCCTTTACTGTCTCAATGACAAATAAATGTTAGTGTCTCTGTTGCATTAACTAATGAATTGGTATGCCCATGGAGGATATGTATAAGCACAATTTTTAAAATGAAAAATATTTTTGATTTTATAAATTAGAAGTAAGTTGGTATGGTGAATACCTAATAACATATTTGAGAAGTATATAAGGTTAAGAGCTTGCAAAATATAATGCTTTCCTTGATACCAGCTTTTAGCCTGAATTTCCCTCCAGGTCTGTTGGAGACTGTTGAGGGGGCTGTCATTATGGTTTTGGGGTGTAACATATGTCTCAGTTTGAAACACTGTAGGACTCCTCTATATGCGTAAGCAGACACATAGTTCACTGCAGGGGATGACTCTTCTTTTGACTCTATCCGTTCCACCTATCCTTAGACACTGCTTAGTTTTAGGCTTGTTGAGGCTGTCTTACCTGTAGATACTAGAATACTGTTTTTAAAAAAGGGTATTTCTAGACTGCCGAAAGAGTTTACAGTGTTATCTGTTAGTCTTGATCTCATGGTAAATATGCATACTGGCAGTGAATGGGACTGCTTCCCAGGAAAATGCTCTGAATGAGACAGCAGAATATTGTTCAGTTTCACTGTAATTATCGTTGGTGAAGCAAAGATCTGGCTGATCTTGAACAGTTGAGTCTTTGATGATGCTGATGATAAGTGTGTATAGAAATCAGCTACAGGATCCTTTTGATGCAAGATACACATATTGATTTGGACAAAATAATTCTTATTTTAGAAGAGGAAATTAAAACAGTGGCTATTGTTTCACACTGTCAAAATACCCAAGGAAGAGGCACCTTGAAATACCAAATCTTATCTTTACTCTGTAAGCATAGAGCAGGTGCAAATCTGAGACCATTAGAGCAACAGTCCTTCAAAATGTTCCCTCTACCTCACCTTTCTAATAAGAAAATACTTTTCCCAAAACAAAAGTAGAATATAAGGCATTTATTGGAGTAAGGATGACATTTTAATAACTTTTTTTTTCATTTTGTGCATATGAGACCAGTACTTTTTAATGGGCCATGCAAATGTAAGCTGTTTTTCAATCAGTTTAAATACAAGTTGTTATTTGATAAGTATAAAGATGTACAGATTTGACAGCATTGCTGTCCAAACCTTTCCTTTGATTGAATAGTAGGAAGCAAAACCATTCAGCTTTCTCTGCAACTAATTTTACAGAAGGAGAAAGCTGTGAGTGTGCTGTAACAGCTTTTTTAAAGACAGTACACGTGGTGTTCAATTTAATTTCCACATGCATTTGCGTGTGTGTTTCTGTGCATGTTTGTTTCTTAAAGAAGCAAAGAAAAAACCCAGAACATCCAGATTTTGGCTGATCCTTGTGTTTCGGTATTTAGAAGGGTTGTGATACTTGCATGGCTGTGCATGGAGAGATGCAGGGGAAATGACCACCTAGCAAATCACGAACAGCTGATAGGTGATCTGGGACAGACTTAACAGTTATGCCTGGTTCATTCAAATTCTGCTGAGTGTAAACTTACATATATAATACGCTTTTTCAAAACCATAGTTGCCAAGAAACTGATGTAGAGTAAGAGTGAATAAATTAAGTGGTATCTGCCCGAGTCTGCAGTCAACACATAGGAATGTATTTCAAAGTTGGAAACTCTTTCAATCCTTTTAATCTTATTAAAGCCTAACAATGACATGTAAAATACTAAAAGTACTGATTTATTTTGTCTTTATTTTAGCTGGAATAGGAAGATACATTTTAGCAGATGGGACCAGTGTTCCCAGATGTTGGAGAAAATTAGGAGGGATGTGAAAAAAGAAAGCAAAAAGAATAAGGTGCACAGAGCAGAAATAAAAGGTAAAAGGTTTAACTATTTTGAATGATACTGATTTAAGCACCAAGGCAATGAACAAATAAAAATAACAGTGTCTGAGTTTTTTAAATCCTCCTAAGAGATTTAGATGCTCAATTTCCATTAGAACATTTTAATCCCTGAGGTAGAATTGAAAATCTTAGTCTGAAAGGTTGGTTATTATATAAAGATTTAACCCACATTTTATTGTTGTAGGAGCCGCATATTGGCATCAGTTGGAATTACGGTGTCGAATGTGGTAGCACCCCCTCCATTCAGACAGGGTACAAACGGTGTCTGGCACTATCTAGAGAATGAGATGCTTGAATCTTTAAAAATGTTTGTGCTTGGTTTACTCTCCGCTCCTCTCCCTCCCTTTCCCTAAGGCTTTTACTGTCAGCATCTACCTGACCCAAATAACATAGGGTAGAGGAGGCTTCATTCAGTTAAGCAGGGTGAGATCACCTCATCCACGTGTCTCAACGTGTCCGTGGACGTGTAGAGTGCCATAAGCTCTGTTTGCAGAGATGGCTGCAGAGCCCGCCTACTGCAGCTAATGCCGAGGTGCGGTGATCCCAGCTTAGTGCAGCATTAATATAAGTAAGTGTGTTAATGGCAGTCCAGCAGCTACATGTCAGAAGGCTCACAACTTTCTGCAACCGGAAAAGAGACACTTATGTTCCCACAGTGGGGGAGCTCCACCAAGAACAGGACTCTCTTATTTGGTAGTGAGCTTTAATCCTTCCATTGTGTGTCATTTTAAGCTGTGTTGTGATGTAATTGGCTTAATCATTACTATTATGTTGCTTTGCACAAGTTAAGATTGTAATTTGACATCTGGAAATAAATGGCAACTGGATTAGTGATTTGCAGGTGTCATTTAAAAATGGGGCAGGGAAGAAAGCCTTTCATAATTTGCAAGCGGCGTGTTTGCTGATGTACGGAGGCAGAATTAACTACACAACTGCATCTCACGCTGTCTTGAAGTAGGAGTGAGCTTCACCTGTTTGTTTCTGGGACTGTGCTGCTGGGGTTGAGGAAAAAGAATCTCATTCCGAATGGATGTGTTCACTGTAGGAGTGATTTTACATTTCCTTTCAGAAGACAAATACAGGAGGAAAGCTTTCTCTTTGATAGAGAAAAAATCATAATGGAGACACAGCTCTATCAAAGAAATGCAGAAGGGGTGGCATTTCTGCTGTGGCTGTGGCTGTGCAGTGGAGCTTTCAGCATTGTTCATGGAACCAGCCATATTTTTGTTTTGAGTCACAGCATAAAGCGATGATCTCGTCTCCATAATTTAGTAACTCTGGGAGTTGTTGAGAGAGTCTATTCCTAAGTCGTTTTAAGTACGTGCTGCTGGAATGCATTTTTTAAATGCTCTTTCTCTGATACAGGATACGTGGTTTTAAGTATCAGATGTGCTTAAGACTAAAATACCTTTTTTTCCTCCCAAACATGCTACTTTTACTTGAGTGATATTAAGGTGGTGGTGGGTTTTTTTCACTTTTCTCCACCTTGCAAACGCTGCTTTATTGCAACACTCAGCATATCACAGTGCCTCTCCCGTAGTTCACTTTTTTTCACAGTCCCAGATACCAGAAGTTCAGATCCCAAGGGGAAATCCATCCATGCAGTGTAGCTACGTGTCAGCTTCCTGGTTTGAAGCACAGGATGCCAAAGAGAATACATTTGGTGGCTGACTGTGAGTTATGACTGTGCAAATCTGGAAGGAAACTGTTGTTCTAGATGGAGGTATCCATAACACAGAAGTCTTGAGCTACGAGATGGAGTAGACATGCCATTTGAGAAAATTGAGAAAAACATGTTCTCGGGATTTTTTTTAAATTTTTTTTAATATATATATTTGTATCAGCTTGATTGCAACAGAATAGTACTTAACTTCTTGGAAAGGAGAAAAGAAGCCATTGAAGGAGAAGAAAAAGTAGACATTAAAAATTGTTTTCTTTTAATGCATGCCTTTTTTAAGCCGCTTTCTTTTGTTGAAGACTCTAAGCAGCCTCTGCTCCTGCCATCTGGTGGTTGCTAATAAAAGTTGCATCTTCAAAGCCAAATTAAATTGTCTTAAAGCCAATTAATCCTTTTCAGAAGAGGGTGTTTTCAAGTGTCTGAATTATCTCTGTCTTGATATGTTGACACTTGGAGTGTCTATGTGTGTGCTTAGTATATGGGAAAATATGGAGAAATGAATCCTCATTTACATCTGTCTGTGCACTGTTGACTTGTGTAGGAATCTGGGGGCTGTAAATAAGTTTTTGGATTTGTTTCAGCTTAGAAAAAATAGATATTTATATTAGCCTCCAGTAACTGCTGTTTCGCTACTCAGAGCAAAGTTAGGATTACACATTTCCCCAGTTCTGTTGATGTTGTTTTCGTTGTGGAGTTGTCTCACCTGAGCTGTTCAGATGACGAAAAGGTTCCAACCTTCTGCCTTTGAGTCATTGTTAAAACTGTGGTTTAGGATTGCAGAAGTTTTCCGAGTGCCCTCTGCACTGGATGTTTTCTACAATTAGAGAATGCTGTTACAGCAGGAAACAAGGTGCTCTTTTAATATTCTTATGGACCCCTTACAGATGTGTCAAAAGTGTTTTGAAGTAGTTATGACTCAGCAACAGCAACTTGAACATGTTTCTGCCTGGACCTACACATATCACTGCTATGTTATTCGGGACTATCCAAGAACATGCAAAACTGGGCAATTGTGACCATGTTTTAGAAATTTCATCTATGTAGCCAGTAGTTTTTAATGTCTGGTAAACTTAGTATCAATAAATATCTCTGTGGTTTTGGATTCTTTTCCCAGTTAGTTTTACAGAAATTAAGAGGCACACCAAGAGACTTAGAGCTGTAAGTTGCTCTCCATTGATTGTACTGACTGTGGTCCAATTTAGTCCTGAGTGCTGTGGGCTGTAGAGGAGTGTATCCAACCACCTTGAGTACGGAGGGGGAAATCAAAACAAGAGTGCTGTACCCCATCAACGTCCATTCCAAACAGTAGCTGCTTGTTGTGGTGTCCCACTTCCTCACAGCTCACTCCTGCTTCCCATACAGAGAGGATTTTAAAGCTCTGTGAGAGGATGGAAAAAAGTGAGGACTTGCTTCTTAGAGGTCCTGATGCCTCCTTCTGCAATGAAGGTTGATCTAGACAATTCCAAACAGTCTTGCATGAAGAAGAAAAGATTAAATGATGCATAGAATAATAAAAAACCTAACATGCTAGCTGAGAACCCCCAGGTGTGAGAACGGCAAGGCATACCGGATAACTGTCACACTAACTGTTGGTTCTTTCCTCCTTGTGCCGTGTAGTCCATGCTCCTAGACTGTATTCTCAGGAAAGACAAGACAAGGAAAGGCTTTAGGAAAGAACTGTCTCCTGTGGCAGTGTCCCTGTGCAGGTACAGCATTTCAGGCTTCCTTGGATATTCCCTTGTTTCTCCTCCTGCCGGTGACCCAAGATAGCGATAAATACATGTTTAGTGCTCATTTTGAGTGTGCAGTATCTCATTATGCTTGCAGAATAAATGCTGATTGGCCTCAGGGTTAGACTTAGGTACTCTGCACGGGTATGTGGTAACATTTGTTCTACAAAGCTCCTGAATGCTCTGTGGCAAGGTGGTGTGAGCACAGGTGGTGAACATCATGCCCTCCCAAGCACCCTTGAACTTTGCTGTGCATAGTTTGCCCAGTGCCCTGCAATCCAATGAGATTAGCACTAAAAACATGTAAACCACGAGCTTTGTTCCTACATCTCTACTTTGTGGGCATAGATAAACAGGATGAACAGCCTTTATACCCAACACTGCACGGCTTATGTTATCAAGGTGTAGACGAGAGCACTCTGGGTTTTGATACAAGTTTAATGCTCCCACAACCTTTCTCAGAGCACCAGGGAACAGAAATCAGCGTGCACTTTTACGAAACATGCATATGTGATTCAAGGCGACTGTTCCGTTTTGCTGAAGTGATGTTTGTAAGTAAGAAGGCTTGGCACCTGGGTTTGCTCTTCTGATTGATGAGTATCCCTCTCTGTTCAGTTCTGTGCCAATTTAGGTTGCCACTTTGTTGGAATTAACGGCTGTAACTTAACCTCCCAGCACTTGTGGCGGCAGCAGCAGCAGTCCATCTTTCCCCCTTCTGTTTTTTTGAAGAGTCAGTCTGTAGGACGGTTTGCCCTTTCCAAAGTCTGTAGCAGTGCTAGAAGAGTGCAAAGTCTGGTACTGCTTCTATGGTGGGAACATGTGTCACCTTGAGGGTTTGACTGAGCCCACCATTTCACACCTGTCATTACGACTCAGCGATAGAAGTTACCACTAAAAAGAGTTTATTTTCTCAGTCTTCTTTCTGTTACTCTCTGCATTTTAAAACTGGTGGGCGCACTTAGGTGGCCAGAGTCTGGAGCGCCTGAGCTGGCTGCCAGCATCTGTCTGGGTGTGCTGCTCGGAGTCCTCCCTCTCAACCGCCGCCTGTTAACATGTAACGAGGTGATGCATGTCTGATAAGTCGGGTCCTTTACAGTTCTGTGTGGCCCCTTTGATTTATAGTGCTGGTTTGAACTTTGGGGAGTATCAGATCTACCAAGAAGTCCTCTAACAATCAGAACACAAAGTTTGCTTGTAAATACCTGCACATTTTAAATAAAGGTTGAGGCAGGTGGTCTCTTTGTTCGGGGGTGGGAAGAGGGCAGAACAGAGTATTTGCAAATAGTTTGCTGTTCCTTCTTGATTAGGAGAGCAGGTTAGACCAGATTTCTGTTTTCTTCTGTAAATTCTACCCAATTGCACAACTGGTGGGACCAGAACTGCTCCCTCCAGCAGCCAACCCCACCTTGCTACAGGAATTGTGCTCCAATTCATATTGTGACGTAAGAAACAACAAAGAAACCACAAATACTTTTATTTTTTTAAAACTATTGTTCATTTATTTGCTTTTTTTGTATAGCATTTTTTAACAGCATGAAATACATGTATAGAAAAAGATTCTGCTGTGTGGCTGCTTCCCCTGATTACACAGTCGGCTTGTTAAAACTACTGCTAGAATAGAAATTGCAAAGAGGAACGTGAGAAAGTTGTTGGGTAGACAGATGTGATTGAGGTTTTCATTTCCCCCCTTTTTTTTTTCCTGAGACAAGGTCAGGTGTGTGTCATGCTTCGGAGCTGTGCTTTGCTGGAAAAAGAAAAAACAATGGCAATAATGCAGAATCTTGGGCTTTTTTACTGAATGTACATTTCTTTTACAAAACCATCATTTTGTAACTGTGAAGCTTCAATTATTTCATTTTTCATTTTTTAAGAATTTTTTATCAGACAGGATTTTCTAGTGAATTGTGATTTTGATGGATAATTTTATTGTATTAGAATGACACTGGGAAATCTTGTTTTTCAAGGTCACTTTGATTTTCTTGGTGAACAGTTAATTATACAGGGTCTTAATATTTTCTTACGTAGGAAGATCAAGGTTATAGATGGTTTTGGCATGATTTTCATATCATTGCAATGCTTTAAATTGTTTAATATTACACACATGTAAACTATTGTGATGTATTTCTAGTGTAACAATTGCTCTATGTGTTTCGTTAATTTACTACTGAATCCTTACTACTACCTGAAATAAAAATCAGTCGGATTTGCAGTCTCATGAATAAAACTTGCCTTAACATTTTAATCCAAAGCAAAATAAGCATCATTTGTACCATTCAATTTAGTGTAACTGTCTCTTTTCATTCCACCAACTCATTTCCCCCCTTTATCAAGATCTGTTTGAATCTCCTCAAGCCTCCTGTGAAACTTGCTCACAGTGTTATTCCTTGTGTCAGAACCCATGTACCGATTACCTTGTAATCTATATCTAGAGTGGTTTTACAACTCCAGTCCTTGTGCAAAGGCTGTGCTCCGATGGAGGGTTGTACACCTTAGAAACACGTGTGGGAAGAGCAGTTAGAATACATACTAATTTAAAAATTAATAAATGTATTTTGAGAAATGTGTTAACTGCTGTTTATGAAAGAAAGCAATGAAGTGAATCATGTGGAACTGGCTTTTGTTGCATCTAAGTAACTAAATGTAATTACAGCATATATGATTGTGTGCTGAAGCTTTACAGTAATGTAGGTATAGCTGTTTGTGTGCTTATTAACTTGTTTTTTAGCTATGGTATGTGCAGAATGCTGCCAAGGTCAAAGTTGTTAAACTGCCCCAAATAGTACTGAGGGAAGGAATTATCTTAGCTGAAGCTTTCTTATGTTTTAAGTAAACTCTTTTTTTACTAGCAGTGTTGTGGAAAAGGATCTTGAAGGAGAAATTTGGGGATGCTGGGCTTGGAAATAGCATGAAATTAAGGAAATTAATTAGGTGTCTTTGGTGGAACAAATGTTGAAGATGGTCATAATCCTGTTAGGATGCTGTGTGTCGCCTAGCTTAGTTATACAGAGGTTTGAAAGTGAGAAGGAGAAGTTTAAACTTGATACAGTGAGCAAGGGAAAGCTAATGGAGCACATTAAAAATGCAAGCTGACCTAGATATACTGTTGAATGGTGCCATGTGGTGTGCAGCTTTATATGACAGGCTGCAGTGTCTGGTTGACCAGAATAAAGCTTAAAAAGCTGAAAATACCGTATTGTTTACAAGTGCAAAGAAAAGATAGAAGAATTGGGCCATCCTCCTCTATTTTATGGGTGATGTTAAGAAAAACAACACTATTAGAGCTTTTTTCACTATGAAAGCAGCTATTGATTTCTGTTAAGTGTATACAACATTTGTTTGAAAAAAACTGACAGAAATTACTTCCAGGGAATGATGAATGTGCATGCCCCATCGCCACAAGTGTGTGACTACTTCGTGCTCTCTTCTGTGTAAGGTACATGTACACAGAACCCTGGAATCAAAAATTGTATTATATTAAAAGTTAGTTCATCAGAGCAAAATTGGAATGATTTTAGCTTATTTGTAAATGCCAAAAAAGCTTACAGAGGAAATGTTGGCTTTCCCCACCACCACCTCACCCTTGCATCTGCCTTAGCCTCTGCTCAAACTGCATAAATGAAGGCGTATATGATTGGGATATTGTATATTTTTATAGGACTAGGAGGTTTAAAAAGGATACTTTTTTCCTAGGGCTGTAAGTTATAATGTGTTTCAGTTGATACAATAATAATAAAAAAGGCTGGCATGTACCTGTGATGCATTTGATTCCTCCCTGCAGTGACTCATTGTGGATCTCTTTTACAGCTAAGTGCTTGTTCCTTGTGATCAGAGGAAAATGCTACACACCTTCTGCTTCGTGCCTATTAAATTCAAGTTTCTATTGTAGGCAGCATTACACAGCTATCTTTGAGAATTAAAGGGGAAAAAAAATCAAGAACGGTAACTGAAGTGAAAATATAAAAAACCACTTTATTCCCCTTCAGCCCTAATGTCAATTTTCAATGCATTTCTGTTTTCATGCTTGCCTCTTCCAAACTACAATTTTTTCTTTCTTCCTGTTCACAGCACCCATCTTTGGTACCCTGTTGAAATGAGTGACCGTTATGGCAATTGCTCTCTTCTCTCTTCTGGAACCTAAATGATGGATGCCAACCCTTTTTAATCTTAATACATTATACATTATGTGTAACATAATGTATAGTTCCTTTATCCAGACCAGTTTTTTGAGTTGAAGAAGGGATTGTTTTTTCCGATTTTGTTATCATTTCCCCCCCCTCACCTTTTTCATTCCCTGAGAGAATGGTCTGGAGAACAAAGTGTCCGTGTTCCTAGGAACAGAAATAGATTGTTCCATTCATAATTTAGTGATCTATTTCTGTTTGGCAAAGTTAAGCACAAGCTTAACTTCAGGTCTGTGATTAAATCTCACTGACTCCAGTATGACTTAAATGCTTTGCAATACCGTGTCTTTTATTCCCATCTCACCATCGCACCATTCCTTCTGTCTCACTGCTCTTTTTTTCTTCCTTTTTTTTTTTCCCCTCCTCTGCCATGCTGCAAGTTGACTGTGCTTAGTGTCAGCAGTTTATGTTCTGCATGTTTAATGAAGGCCATGGCTCAGCTCAGCATAGCCCTTCCCCTTACGCTAACAGAATTTTGATAAATGAGTCTTCCTTGTGTGGAGAGCCAAGAAGGGGCTTTGACGGGAAAAGGCAGGGCATGAAACCAGCAGGTGTCAGGGTGTGCAAATTATAGGCATTTTAAACCCAAAACAAAATAAAGAACTTGTTATGACTAACCGTCTTCAAAATGTGTGTCTTCCTATGAAACACAAAAAAGGTTTTAACAGTATGCTAGCAAACAAAAGTAAATTTGGTAAGCAGTAGTTTGCATCAAGGTATTTCTACCTTCGTTTTTGCTCCATATTCCCCAAGACTACCACCTCAGTCGTCAAAGTGTGCTATTTAAGCAATTGGATTGCAGTAATCATTGCTGCATTTAGCACATGGAGATACATTTCAGTTGTGCTTTATGTCGTGTGTTGATCTAAACCATTATAAATTCTCTTATTTTATGCCCACCAAAGTTATTGACTGTGATACAATAATAGAGGGGATTAGAAAAGAAACTGCCAGCAGATATTGCCAGAAACCTTTTCGACTAAGGTACATTTCTATGATCCTTCCTCTCTTTTCAGTTCTATTTTTATTTTTCTGATTCTGCTCACTACATCTTCCCCTCCCTGCTCTTCCAGTCTTTCTCCTTCATGCAGTTTTAGCTTGTCCAGTGGACGGATCTCCTGTTCAGACTATATTGCTGTGTAATTTAAAAAAAAATCTTTTTGTGTGCTCACATGTGCCGGTGAGGTATTGGATTGTTGAAAGAACATCAGACTCTTCACTGGAGATTATAACCTGACATGAATGAATGAAGGCCAGAAATGGGTCCTGCAGACCTAAAACTGGAGCTATTTTATTACCTTATGTAACATTTCATGAAAGTTTCTGCAGCTGTAGTGGATTAGAGATTAATTGTTTTTATTGGAGAGATGAAGAGAAAGGACAGTTGGTATGGTTATAATAATTAATAAATAACACAGTTAATTACTGTGCTGGCTCTCCAGTATGTTCAGAGATTAATTTAAATCAATTTGTGCTGGCTTCTATTAAAATACTCAAAACCGTATTTTTATACACACACAGAGGACTATGAAATGTATATACACAGAGCTGTGTATTTAAATATACATGCATATTTTTATTTCTTATGTATCTATGTTTAGTTAGGGTTTTTTCCTCTCCTTTTGGCAGGATCTTTGCATGGCTTGAAAGCAGAGATAGTTGCAGATCTTGTAAATTTTTCATAAGTTGGTTCGTACTATACCTGTGCACTAAATCTTCCTGTAACGTCTGCAAAGAATTTCTCAGGATTTTCAGCTCAGTTCCAACGACCCTCCTTCCCTCCCAATAGCCAGGTGCCAGTGGGGCCCCTCCACTGTTGGAGGAAGCTCAGAGTTGCACATGATCACCCACTGGTATGTTCTGGTGTAAAAATTTTCTCTTACAGAGAGTATATTCTTTTCTTAATTATTAAGATGTACTTCTTATTCTAATTCTAAATTTGTATTTTAAAAATAGATCTGTCATTCCTTTTCTTCAGATGTTTTACAGCTTCCAACAGTAGCCGTAGACCTTAGGCTTTGTTGTACCTTCTCCATATTTTACAGTGTAACTTGTAATATAGCCTTTTAAAATCTGAAATCCAATCTCTTCACCGCTCTCAATCACAAAGAGTATTTACAGACTTGTCTGAGAGGTGCTGGTGACTGCATGGCCGGCAGAATTCAAGATTTGTGGAAACTGCAGCCAGAAAAGGCTCTTCCACAACATCTGATCCTGCCTTTTGGGCCATTGGGCAACTGCAATGGCAGATGCAATTAGTATCCCCTCTCTTAGGATTATTGTATTCAGGGCAGAAGTGTTTGGGAAGGACAGCAGAGGAGCTCGGTGCGGCCATGGTGCTCCTCTCTGGAAGACCAGTACTGACCTTAGATTCTCCAGCATGTTCTGGACCTTGCTGCATTTCATTTTTGTGCCAGTCACAATTTTGAAGTTGAAATATGGGAATAAAAAAGCAGCGTGAACCGCATTATCATTAGGCATACGTGTACACAAATGCACATTATAGCACAGGTCTAGTTGCAGTTTGAGATGTGCAAAACTATTTGATTATAAATGTCTTGTTCCACGATGCTTCCATTAGCTTTACTAGGGAGTCAGCCCTTTTTGACGTAACTAGTGGTCTCTTAGGTGTCATTTCACCTTCTTCTTACAGCAAGTGTGAGCTGAACTGGAAATCAACTCTGAGTTTGATGGGACTGTGCAGATAAGCAAGTTGGCATTCCATGGTGAGCGAGCAGGGCAGTGCGGGGCAGCCACCTGCTCGTGGGTTGGCAGCAGATCTGTCTGCGAGGGCCCATTGCCATCAGAAATGATGGCAAAATAATTTTCCTACACCACAGGTTTGATTTCAGTGCATTTGAGCTAGGACTTGAATATACGCTAAAATACATTCTTCGTAGGAAGGCATGTACCCTCGTTTGTCTGGATGGTGCTCATGACGTCCTGGTTCCCTCCCCCTCCCCACCCGCCCAGGATGCACCGATTGCCACAGTTTCTTTCTGTTGATCTTTACTGCAAATACATGTTTGACAAAAGAGCATTCACTGCTCACTAAGATGAGGAGATTAGTTTATGATGTTTTACTCTGATGTAATTCTACTTTAAACCATGACAGGCATTGTAATTTGGAGATTGCATTCCATACATACCCATTCCGTCATGTTCTGGCAAAGGCCATCCTTCAGCTGTATCTGATAAAATATATATTTCAAATCCCAAACGTGTGCACCAAAAAAACCAGCCATAGCGAGGATGCCTTTGCTCTGTGGTGTTGGCCGGCGTATCGGGTCCTTTACCTTTACACTATCAGAACATGAATTATTATGTGATAAACTGAGGTATTGACCTTACCCCTGCGGGAGAGCTGGCTTCTCCGAGCACACCCCGCACTCTGCAGGCTGGGTGCCGCAGCTCTGTTGAGGCCAGGATGTCACACTGGGCCGGATGTTCCTGCTTAACCTTAAATATGGCAACAGCCCTCAGTTTTCAAATGCAAAGTTATGTGGAGCCTTAAGTCTATCCAGAACTGGGGGCCACAGTGTGCAAAATCTGAAATGGACTTTTGGTGGCGCCCAGATGGTTGCTATGCTTCAGTAGAGAAGGGCTGGCCTTACGTTTTTCCACTAGCACATCTTTAATGTAAAAAACGAACAAACAAACCAAAACAAACCAAACCAAAAAACCAAACTATGAGGTCTGGACAGATTTCCAGCTCTTTCTTCTGGTTAAAATTGTCTACGCTTATTTTAGTCTTGCACTTCCAATTTTGCTCTGCAGAGTTATTTGAGTTCAGCATGTTCTAATTTAGAAGTGAAAGATGGTTTTTGCTGTACTCAAATTCATGTGATCATCATAGCGCAGTCTCCTGACATACTTCAGCAGACTTGGACTGTCTCACTCCAGGGTTTGCTTCCCTCAAGGCTCATCTCTGTGTTTTGATAAGGTGATAAAAAGTGCAGTGAAGAGCTGGTGTTGAATGGAAGTTCATTGTCTTGATGTTTGATTTATCATCTCGTTCTCTAGATGTAGACTATCTTACACCTAAATATTTTAGTAACTTAGAGGAAAGAACTGTGAAGTAATACGTTTTTCTAAATTTAATTTTCCAAATGCCAACAAGTTCAGTATATTCTGGGACATGTAACCTCAAAACACAGAGAGCTTGAGTGAGCCACTCGGCTATGTAAATTGATCAAACACGAGTTGGTAGATGGAAGTGTACATGTTTGCCTAGGTACATTTGTTATGACACTTGGTCTAGAAGACAGTGGATTTGCTTTGCTGGTAAGATGTCCAGTAAAAGTGAATACAAGCATTTTGACATGTAGGCTAATCAGTTAAGAGCAGGTTGCCTTGTTCCTATAATTGGTTTTGCCCCTTTATCATTTTATTATTTAAAAAATCCCACTAAAAGCAAGAGGCACCCCCAACTAACAGGAAATAAGGTTCAAATGGCATGTTATCTGTTAGTATTTCGAAGTTCTGGTACCCTACTGTACAGTAAAGTTTGTGCTAGAAGGTCTGAGTGGAAAAGCTAAGTTGGGTCTCTGTCAATTTTGAGATTTCTTTATGCATACATTCTGAATTTTCATGTTTTCATTGAGAAGATCTTGCAGAAGGCTTATGTATATAAAGTTCTGTCTGCACATCTATAGAGCTGTTTGTGCTCAACTGGAAGTAACAAAATCGAAGGTTTCCTATACCGTGGGTCCATTTTGTGTGTACGAGCAGTATGGATAGCAGTAGTAGTAAACTCTTCAGTGAAGATAAGCCTGAGATTGTCAGTGTAGATTGCCCACAGCTCTGCTTACTGCTTATGTGTCACCACTGAGCTATAAGAAAGAGTATGATACATTTGGGAGGAGTATTGCAAGTGCCAGTCTTCAGTTTCAAAAGGGCTGTGCAGCCTTCTGGTGCATGTCTCCATCCCAAAGCTGGCACCTGCCATAGCTGAACAAAGGGGAAGAGGTCTCATTTTCAAGCTATAGCATGACAATGGAAAGACAATTTTTTTTAAGTGTATTTTGAATTTTTTTAAAGGGGTTAGCATTTTTGTTCTGCAATTGTATATTATCTCTGACTAAAGAATACTTGTTAATACTTGGAACCAGTCTGCAAGGAAATTGTAAGGTAAGCAGTGTCTTAATTCCAAAATACTTTTTGGACATGATCCAGGTTTGGGGATATTTTTCAGGGAGACTGAGTCGTAAGCTGGTTTTATTAATTCCATTAAACTCTTTGTGACCATTCCCTGAATTCACTTGCTTCATTAATTTGTCTCATTTCTTTAACATTGTTTATAGAAGGAAACCATGGAAATTTTTGCAAACCCGTCTTAAGGTGATGTAAGTTATTTAATAACATGGATTTTGAGAGTCCTAGATAAACAAGTATTATGTCATTTCCTTGATGTTGTATGTATACTAAGAAATGAAATAAGCACATGTCCCTGCTTTCGTTCAGGCACTTAGAGCAAAGAAATGAGAATAGCTATGTGTAGAACTGATGGCTTTCCATATATTTGGAGTAATTCTTGTGGCAAAGGGAGCTCTAATTGGAATTTTGAGATCATGTATGGTTTCCTTACAATTTCCCAAGCACTAACTAAAATGCAGAGTATTATACTCTCTAATAAGAACTCAAAACAACTGTATTTTCTCTTGGATGAAGAATGCTGTTACTTTGGAGACAGTTGTATACCCGCGTTGTAGGTGTGCCTCTGGTGAAGTTGCATGGAGAAAATGAGGAATCGTTCCCATTAATGGTAGAATCCAGCTAGAGTAGGAAGTCTTTTAAATTAAAGGAGTTTCCTGTTGTTTCCAACCTTCCTCTCAGATTTGAGGATTGTGGGGATGGAACATAATGCGTATTTTCCCTGGTCTATCCCCATCCTCCCAAGAAAGAGCGAAGAGGGAAATGGGAACATAACATTCTAGGGAAGACATTTATCCTCCGAGCTTTGTCTTGGTGCTTCTGTTTCACTCTGGAAAAGTAGTGACTGAGTGTTGCTATGACGTTACATCTATGCAATTATTCAAAGCTTATGGGATTTTTACTTGGGTTACAGAAGGCTCATTAGTTGTCAAGTCAATTGAACATAGGTCATAATTATTACTCTATTAGAGCGTTCTTGAAAAAGATAAATAAATGTTCGGGCTGTAAGATCTGTTGGATTAAAAGAAAAGTATTTCAATAAAAATGTCAGTATTTTATCATTCCTCAAGTTCTACAAAACAAATGCGAATCTGACTTTCAAATACATCATAGTACTACAATGGTAATAAAAGTTCAGTGATAAAGGGATACTGCTGCCTAACTTGTTAAACATAAACCAGTGCAGTCGTGAAAGAAGGGGCTGTATTTCTGTGTGTTTCTCTAGGACTGGCCTTAGTGAGGAAATGAAGAGTTTGCATCTATGAGATAATGGCTATGTGACTAAACTTTGCAAATCTGCATGCTTTCAATAGTCTTTAAGTTCTAGTTTGAGTAGTAGGTTATGGTTCCCTACTAACCACTTACGCCAGAGAATATACATCTTCACATCAGTTCTTGGATTTACCTTGCATGCCTTCTCTGCAGACATTCTGTTGCGTTCAAACGTCATGGTAATGTCCACTACCAACAGAGTAAAGTTCAGAGAAGCAAAGACCAATTTAGAGAATTCTCCATCAGCACTGTAGAGCTGAGGTTGGTGATACACTCATGCTTCCCTCCGCCCCTGCCCCACCATGCTTTTTTCTCTGACTATGATGTAGTGTAGTTTATGTCTCTCTTTTTTTATAGTTTGGCAGACAGGCATTGTCCAAGAGTATGAAAATGTGTCTCATAACGTGCAAGGCAGCTGCAGCATGTCACATTTGCACTTTCTAAACATCAACACAGAAATTCCCTTGCTGGCTAGAAATTTGCATCCAAAATACTCTAGGAAATCTTGGTGGAACTTGGTCCATTTGTTGCTTACAGAATTGTGGTCATGGATGAAAGGAAATGCTGTTTCCAAAATTTAGTTGTTCCAAATAGTGTAGATTTGGAAATTTCTTTTTAAGCTGTTTTTTGTTCTGACTGTTGCTGGAGGGGTTTGTATAAGATGTTCTCCTTCTGTCTGAAGTTTTGGGACCTTGTCTCAACAGCTACTGTTGGCAGACCCTTTCATATTCCCTATGGAAATTGTTTATTTGCTCATGAATTTGGATGTTATTATTAGATGAATTATCCTGTCCTCAGAAATATGAACTACAGTATGTGTCTGGGTGTGCCATCAAGTAGGTAATATGCAAAACTTAAGCTAAGGTTTTTATGGTACTATGTGATGAGCCTGCTTTTATTTGCTTCCACAGATCAATAGAGACAAGTCATGTTATAATGTTGTAGAATTTGAGTTGCACGATTTTAAGGATCACCTCTGCATTCTTGGGATTAGGTGCCTACTACCGAGAGGTCCTTTGACAGATGTTCTTGCAGAAGGTGTTAACTACCTTAGCTACTTACCGGAAGCTACCAACCTTGTAACAGGTGGAAGTATGCTGCAGTAGATCAGACAATTGCAGATCATGGTTTAAAACATGGATTCAATTTGAGTTTGAGCATCTGGGTGTGAGTTTACATTCTCTTACCATTATTTTTCTGTAAAAGCAACAAAACACTGAGGTAGACCAGTAGAACGGCCCTGACCTGCCCCAGCAAGCTCTGTAAAAGCCCTTGGTTCCTGTAGGTGAAGCAAATTAACAAGGCGCCTTGCACCTCGGAATACCTCACGAGTTCCTGGGGAGGCTTTCTATCACAGGTTGCCAAATCTTCACGTTTTAGCTTTGCCAGATATATCCATTGAGAAATTAGGGAGACTTGAGTACTTCTGCAAAATTGTGTCTTCAGAGAGAAGTTGTTGATTTCTTAAAGCTGGATATTGATGTTCAGGAGAACAGAAAGAGAAAAAGGAAGAACAAAAGCAGAGCAGATGCATTTGTTAGTGCAGGGTGATGATGTGAAGGGCAGTGTTGGCAAGGCTTGTTCGGTGACGCTATGCTTCCCTTATACTGCAGAAATGAAGAAAACTCTTCTCAATAGCTATTGAACACTTCTTATGAGCGGTAAATACACTGCAGAAAGAAAAGCAGTGTCTTTAGGGTTATATAAAGGTTCCTGTAACAGCATCCAACTTTGAGGTTTTTTCAACATAACCTTTTATTACCTTGCTGGCTGGCCTTCATTCGCCTCGCTAGGATTTATACAGAACAGGAGGAGTGAAATCAGCAATCGCAGGAGAGAAACTTAAAAAAAATACATAAAAAAAGGAAAGCTATCGGTTCAAAGCCAAGATTTAAAGCCACTTTTTAATGGCTTTTTTTTTTTTTCCTGTTGATTGGCTTTTCCCCAAGTCACATCGTTTTCAGTGCATCTGTTGAGAGTAGCACGGTGCCTGATGTTATAAGGGGTAATAAGTTGTAAGTAGGCTTGGAAAGCGATGCAACAGAGTAACACCAGGATTTTAGAAACAGTGAAAATATTACTTGTATAGCTACTCTATACTTTTTTTTAAAGCCGAAGTGAGAATGAGAAGCGACTTAAGATGAAAGGAGTTGGAACGGTACAGTAGGTATGGTTTTTGCTCTGCAGCTCTTAGCAGAAGAGACGGGCTTTGACCATCCGAAGCTCCTCCGTGGCATAGAATAAAGAAACAGCACCAAAGCTGAATAATTGCCATAATTTGTGGATGCTTAGCTCCGTGGAGGGGAAGGAAGCTCCACTAGCATTTCCAGTGTCAAACAGCCGTGAGCCTTGCTTCCCCTTCTCTCTTTTGCTGTGGCTGGAGCAACTTTTGTGTGGAAAGAAGGTGTAGATAAGTAGTGTAGTTCTTACCGAAGATGTTGAGTAAGGAAGGTATTTGTCAATGTCCTATAAATACTCAAGCTTTTGTTCTTCCCTCCCTGGCTTTGCAACTGTGGTTTAATACTGAATTGTTTGCATAGTTGCACTCTATGGAACAGTGCTGGCACACAGAGCTACATGATGAGACATTATATAAGAGGAATTTCATTTTTAAAAAAGTCCGTATCTTCTTCAGCTCCATTTTGGGAAGCAAGGATGGGAAGATCACCCCTGATTAAGTCTATCTGGTGTAACTGTTGATGACAAAGAAATTACACTGGGGTAGAAGTTTGAAAGTGTTCTGTTAAAATAATGAGTAAAGTCTCAACCATTTAGTGCAAGGAGGTGAAAGCAGTCCCCTCCCTTTAGATGGAAACAGGTACATGGCTTGCCTAAACTTGGCTTCCAGAAAGTCTTAATTTTCTTCATTTTATTCTATTTAACCTTATAGTGGGTAGAACTTGTGGTTATGCAAAATTCTAACCAAACAGCAAGAACACACCACACTGATGATCTGGTTATATGTCTGTGCCCTTTTTCTTCAGCAGCATTTCATTTTCTCTTTGGGGCTGAACTGGTAAATATGCACAACCCAAGTCTGCTACGAATGATGACAGCAAAAATTTAGTACATCTCACTTAGAATTTCAAAGAAGAGAATTTAGCTGTTGGATTTCAGAAGACTTTACCACTGTTAGTAGTACGTTTAAAAATTTCCACTGAGCTGAAGTAGTATTGCAGAAAATTTTCTTTTAAATTCATATCCTGATTTCCCAGGGCACTTGTCAATGCCCTAAACTTCCTGCTGTTGAGAAGATTGCAGACTGGTTAGAGCTGATGCACTCCTGCCCCATAGAGTAAGCAGATCCCAGGAGCACACATAGGGCTGGGAAGGTCTCACCACCATCCAAGGGTAGCTCCTCCATTGGGGCACACCTCTGAATTTCAGAGCAGGGAGATCTTGGAGCAGGTAGCTCACTTGAGATTAATCCTGCACCACCAGTTTGAGAGTTGCTGTGAGAGCACACATCCAGGAACCTGTTACTCTTAAATTGGTCTAATGGCCGTGGAGAATTTCTGTTGATACTCTCATCTGCTCAGATTGAGCACAGGAGACAGCAACCTGATGTTTATTTACTTGTGTTTCTTTGTTTAACAAATGAAACATTTGTTTTATGTTCAAATACATATGTACAATTTTAATCTACATGTATTAAATGGACAAGAAATAAAAATTATGCTTTGTGGGTACCTCGCTATTGCTGAAAAACAGAAGGCTAATGTCTGCAGTAAGCAGCACCATCTAAAGCATGTGTTAGATCTCGTAAATCCTTTATACTTAAAGGAAAAGAAATTCTGCTTGCTCTAACATGAAATGTAAAACTTTCTACCTCAAGCAACAAACCCATCTGTCAAAGCTAGTCTGTAAAGCAGAGCCCTGCTGGATGATCTGAAGGACAGGACGCAGCCGTGCTATCTTCCAGGCTTGCACTTGTTAGCAAAGAGTCTTTGGGTAATATTTATCAATGCGCGTGGTCTTCATTTAAGAAAACCAAAATGAGTTGCGTGTGTATGTGCTGAGAAGTTTAGCCCTGAAGAGCAAGTTTGAAAAGGCAGAAGGAAATGGAGACCTGCCAAGCTTGTTGGCTAGAGTCATGGACAAGAGCAAGGCCTGTCTGAACTGCCACTCAGTTTTTATTCTGTGAGTTTGCAGGGTTGGTGATTAGAGTGGCTTTCGCCCAATTATGCTGTGATTATTCCGCTGCACTGTAATTGACTGGGGAGATATGCTAATACCTGTCATTTGGGATGATAAAAGATGAGCGGAGGACGCAATGCATTATTTAGCTGGCTGTGTGATAGATGAGGGATGCGCAGAGTGCTTTAATTGCTGAGAAGAGAGGTTAAGCTGAACGAACGGATGAATTAGAAATGAGTTTTTTTATGGCTTGTGGAAAAGTGAAATAAAGGGAAATGTGCTTTAAAACTGTAGCAGCAGATAGAAGCAAACACAACAAGATGAGGTCTTTTAGGCAGCTTACTCTCTTAATTTAAATATACAAGACAAAATACAGTTTAGCGTTCAGTAAATAATAGTAACAATAATGATAAGAAATTCTTGGTGAGTTCATATCCTTGCCAAAAGAAATAATTGTAAAAGGAACTGGTTTTTATTTGAGGTGATATTTGGTGATTTGGAACCTTTTCAATTTCTGTTGCAGTTCAGACCCTTAAAACCTCATTTCTAAGGGCTGTGGTACCACTGCTGAATAGTGTGTTTTGTGTGCATAGGTCAGGTATAGAATTACATAAATAATACAATGCACATATATACATATGTACACACACTCAAAATCTCTGGAGTATATGTGTTATACAGCTAATAAGTGCACAGAGAGAGAAGTGAGATAAAATGAATATTCATAACAATTGGAGGAGTGTCGCAATACAATTAGCAAGAGTATACAAATAACTCACAAGTGACAAAGCTCTTACCCTTTGGGTAGGAAGGTCGTTAGAAACTGTATCTTCTTTTAAAAAAAAAAAATTACCTAGTGAAAAACAATGAAGGTGACTAGTAATTTTCCCGTTGGGTTATTCTGTGCATTTACACAAGCCTTTGGCTGTGGTTTAGAAAAATATTTGGAGTTTGTTCCGTGAAGGCATGTGTTTTTGGGAAGAACGTCCAATTTGCAGTTAGGAGAAGAAGTTATCTGCCTGTATTGCAACCGAACCTTTATAAAAGTGAGGAGATTGTCTCCGCTGTGGTTGACTTGTCCCTGAACCTAACTGCTGGCCGGCTGCTACTTGTCCATTGCAGTACTTTTTTTTTTTTTTCCAGAAAATACTGGGTCTTAACGGTTGGACTCGATGATCTTAAAGGTGTCTTCCAACCAGACGATTCTATGGTTCTGTGATTATTGTTGGATGATAATGGATTAGGCTAGAATATCATGCCTCGTGAGCTGGATGCCAGCTTCAGATGGAGGTGGTCCTCTACTGCTGAAGTAGGGTCTGCAGGGCCCAATCGCTCCCCCAAATATAATTGTCACACCTTGTTCTTTCAGCCATTCACTAGAATTTCTTTATGGCTGCTTTTCATCGTCTTAAGTTGGGGACTGGCAACTTACTTTACAGCTGTGCAGCCCATTGTTAACTTAATGGTTTTTTCTTAAGTTAGTTTTTAAAGAGCAGTTTATAAGGCAGTTTGCTGCTTTTATGGAGTGATTTCTATTGCTATGTGCTGGTTAATATAATTTTTTAAAAATGACTACTTGAATTTTGAAATGCAAGTGCTTCTGGTGGCACCTTGGCTTCTTTCCATTAGTTGAAGGGATGCAGCTCTCAGAAAAGCTGTGTGTCTTTGAAGAAAGATATGGTATAATGCTCTAATGTTACTGTTTTACGAGGTGTTATATAGAAAACTATAACTTTTAAAAATCCCTTATTAACCATTTTTAAAGATCTTCTAAGAGAAACTTTCTTCTGTGTGACTTAGTTTGTAATAACATACTTCATGTAAAAAAAAAAAAAGTACCTTTTCCCATCCAGAGAGAGACCCAGGCAGTTTGCTTCTTGAGGAGGGATACCCCTGGCAGCAGCCAGCGTTGCAGGGCTTGGCAGGCTGCTGGGGTCTTTAATGCCCCTGCAGAGCTGGTGGGAGATGACATTGTAATAGTGTGGCCTAACGTAGTATAAGCTGTGGTCCTAGTCTAGCAGCACCGAAACCAGGGGAGAGAGGTTATGGAGAGAGGCAGGGGAGCTGCTGCTCACCATGGGTCTCTGGTGGGAGTGCGTCCCTCCAGCAGGTGTGGAGAAGCAGCAGCACATGGCATCTGCTTGGGATCTGGGAAATTCTGACCTGACAAATATCTCTTTTTTTGTCTACATCCTTCTGCTGTTTTTGAGGTTCGTGGCCTTTTACAGTTTTCTCTCGCTCACTGGGTTGTGGCAGATCCCTGCAATTAGGACGGGGGCCCAGCCCTGCTTGTTCGCGGAGTGTTAAGACCCTGGGAAACGATCTTATCCAATTGCATGTTTGCAGTCAGCTATTCATCTGCTTCCATATAAGTACATGTCAATACAATGAGGATAAGGCTACTAACTTTTCTTCAGTCTTTTCTAGTCCAAATTCCCCGCAAAGCACTATTTTCAGTATTACGCTGGGCACAAAGCATCTGATGACTTTCAGCATGTTGTAACTATGAAATCACTATGCAGTTTAGAGGATTTTCATGCTCCTTGAACAATAAATTTCAATTTACCCAGGAAAGTAAAAATCCCTTATGATACAACAGCAAAGTGTTGCTGAGAGTGAGCCATTTTTTCAGTACCCAGCTTTACCAATTAAAAGATTTGTCATCATTATGTGTGTTGTGTATATATGTGTGTTTACATAAATGTGTAAATATATGTAAATACTTGTGTTACACATGTAAAAGTCATGTGTTGCCTGAACAGAGGATCTATACAGTTAATTTCTATATTGCATCATGATGCAAATGCCTGTCTATAAGAGAATTTCAGCTTATTCTGCTATGCCCTAAGAGGTACCTACAACAGGTACAGATGGGAAGATTAACTTAAACTAAAACCAATATACCTGAACTAAACACTTTGCTTATGATCAGCTGAAATGAATTATAGGAGGGAACAGAGCGTTAGGTCATAATAGTTAATCTTTGTTATTTTTTCTTTAATACGTTAGGTCAATTGTAAAATATTAGTCCTCAATTGTCGCTTGGCTTAGTGCTATTTCTCTACATGTAACTATCTATAATTTAGATTCTGAGGCAAAAATAACTTTATTTTGTTACTGATAAAAGATGAAACATATTTGACTGACATTGTTGGAAATAAGCGATAGGAAACTTTAACAGATCTATCAATCAAAACAGCAGTTTTATTTCTTGTATTATTAGCTCCTGAGGCTTTGCTTCAGCACATGAGAGGTAATTTCTTACCGTAGGCTTTTCTTACTGTGCACTTGATGTACTTCTGGGGTGGGTGGTGAAAACTGTACATTTTATTTTGTTTTCAGTGTTTCAGTCATAAGGTTTTGATGATCTCAGCTTGTTCCTTTAGTAGTTATGTCTGGGTATGATCTAAGGAATTTTGGAAACCTACTAAGGCAATAGGAAACAGAGGTCAGGAGAGAACAGAGTAATTCTTTAGACAAAAACACTGGGGACAGGAGGGGGACAGGACTGCTCTTATAATGCTTTATGAAAGCAAACCAGTAACAAATCTAGCGAATTTCAAAGTATCCTTTCCTTTTCACAGTTTTCCGTCAAGGCTGTATGTGCATTTTGCAGTGCTGCTCTGGGCTCCGTTTGTGAAGTGTGTTCTGGATTATGTGAGTGATGCTTGTGCTGGTTTTTGATCCCTAGATCAATCCCAGCAATGGGAGTTTACAGAAGCCTCCAGTGGGTGAAACACGGAACAAGACAGAAGCAGCTCCTTTGATAGTGCCTGGGTAGCTCATTAGAAGAGGTAGCGATGTCATCCAAAAGAAGCTATTTGGGAACCACAGAGCGGTACTAGGGCAAGCACTTCCCTTGACTCATCTGACAGGAGCGTGGTCCTGGTATAGATTTTTATTCAGAAAGATAGAGGGAATTCTGTGCCCCCCCCCCCCCTTTTTTTTTTCCAAATAATTTTAAACAGCATTGGCCCAGAGCCCTCCAACTTTGAATTTCGAATTATTCAGCTGTGTAAAAATGAATAGACACTGCTATGTCTAAAGCCAGGCGCATGATTCCAGGGCTTTGATTTGGACAGAAACCTCTGTGTTCATGTAACTTTATGTAAATACGCACACATGCACATGTACACAATATATGTACAATAAGAGTTTTCTTATCCCCGGTGGAAAAAGGCTTTTTGTGTTTCCTGATAGAAAAATCTAGTATAAAGTATAAGAGGCTAAGCCCAAGATTTGGGATAGAGATGTTATTCTGAATTGATAAGAACAACTGTGTGTTAGAAAGAAATGTATAGGGAGAGTAAAAAACAACCATTTGTTTCCAGCTAATAGTACCATTAAATATTTGGAATTTAGAGGACAGTGTAGTATCTTTCTATCCGCTAAGAGTGCTAAATTGTAGAGCGGCTTTGCTTTGTACCTCTTTAAAAATGTATTTGTTGTTCTGTGTTAAACGTATTTCAAAGATTACTAAGCAGTTAGGTGTTTACCAAATAATTCCCACTAGCAACAGATGTAGAGTCATGGTATAAAGGTAGTGTTTTGGAGGGAGATTGAAGGGGAGTAGGACCAACGTTGTATTTTTTGCTTCAAAAAAAAAGATGTTCCAGCAATTCTAAGCAGATGGGCTGGAGAGTAGAAAATGCTGCTGTTTGGAGGTCTGGAATTTTGAGTTCTCATTTATTTCAAATATTTCAAAGGTAATAAAACACTTTCTAGGAGTCTAAATGAGATATAATGAATTTGATTTTAGGGGGAAGGGAATTTATTTCTGTGGTTGTTGCTTAATCAACATCTACCCTGCCACTTCACATCAGCTTCTGTCCTTTCCAAGTGAATTAGTTCTTTGGGCAGCACGTTAAGAGGAAATGTATTGTTCTTGGCAGGGCACTTGAATTTCTAATTACCAGATTCCTGCCTTAATTGCAATTACCTGGACACCCAGGCAGGGTGAACTTTTGGAAAAGAATGTAATTAGTGCAGAAGAAACCTCACTGCCAAGTGCTTGTCTGGATATCTACACTAAGCAGAACCTTGATAAGTTCACATCTCTACAGACAGGCTATCAATCCGTGGAGATGCTGCCCAGTATTGTCCAACGTGTGTGATTTTTGTATGGTCTTAGACCTGGTGTGAAGTTAAAGACAAGTATTGGCTTTTCCCACCTGAATTTAGTGAGGAAGAGGGAGTGCTTTGAGAGAAATGTCTGCGTTTTTTGTAGGTGCTCACCTACAAATAAGGTGTTTATCATTTGCAGAATTTTTTTAAAATAAATGGCAATAGTAAATTGTGGTCTGTGTGCGATAAATGAGGTGTGCACAGAGTAATTTAATTCAAGTAAAAATAAACAAATTAGATCATTTCTTTCCAATAATGTTTGCAGTGAGCCATTCTTTGCATACAACTACAAAAGGAAAATGTTGCCAGCCCGGAAGAAATCATGCAAAACCGCACTTTTGAGCAGAGGTGGAGCCATAGCGGGGAGCACTGGGAATACAAGTTGTAGCACATCCTGATTATAAGCTGAAATCACTTGGCTTAAGGGCCTCCAGAAAGGTTTGCTGCATCAGCTTTTATTGTCATCTCCCATGTTTTAATTCACAGGAAAATTAAATGTAATTGACGAAAAATAAGGAAAAAGAAATGAAAAAAATATACTTCAATTACTGAAAACCATCTTTCTGTAATTGCAACCTTTTAGTAATTCAGCTTTCAAATAATGTTGCTGATGAGGAAATTGAAAAACTTCTGTGTTAAAACACTTTTTTTTTTATGGGGGCTTGGGTGCTTTGAAGGGCTTTGTTTCTTTCCTTTATCCCTTTTAATAAAAAAAAAAATTTTTTTAAATTAAAAATTAATTTTAAAAAACCCACAAGAAAACCACAGAAACATTGATGTGATTGATCCTTGTGAGGTCAGGGATGGACAGACTTCTTTGTCTCTGCGGTGGTAACCAGCTGTATTGTACCGGTGTCACTTACTGATAGACTGAAAACAAGAGAAGCTCTCAGGTAAGACCTTCTGTTTGTATAGAGAGTTATAAAACTGCTTTGTTCTTTCAAAAACACAGTTAAGAGCACTTCAAATGAGCTGCTCGGCTTCCCGAGCTCACGTGATGGTGAAAGGGTTGTGGTGGGAAGGGTGGTGGTGTAAAACCTTTCCAGTTGCTTTGAAATAATGCAGGGGTAGAGGAGATGAAGGAGATGGGCTGGTGAAGCCCTGGTAAATAGTATAGCTGGTTTATATTCAATTTGTTGTTCAGTTGTGTTCCAAGTCATTAACACGTACATCAATACGGTTTTTATTAACAAAAGTTTTCCTGTCACATATGGTGTTGTTGGCAGCAAGACCTTACTCACAGCCAGCCTGATCATTTAGACAAACCCTGTGCAATCAGATCCCAGGGCTTGTTGCCCATCCCCTCACTTTTGCCAAAATAGAGGTGAGAATACTAAAGGTTTCAGGAGGTAATTAATGAGATTTAAGGTCAGCAAGCTTGATGGGCTCAGTACTGGGGGTTTTACATACCTTTTAAATGTTTGATTTGTGAAGGAAAGGTGCTTTAAAAAGTTTGGCTATTGCAATATTTTCATTATCATTTTCTCTCTCCTCCCTGTTTAAATTTGGCTGTTCTCAGTCTTACAAATTTTTTTTTTCCCCAGACGTACTGTTGGAGAAAGTCATGTTAGAAAGTTTTGAGGTTTTTTTCTTTCTCCCTGTTTTAGCCAGAATATAGATTTTTGTGCCTCTTGTACTGGAAAATAATACATACATGTTAGTATTGGGTAGAATATTGGAGAGAACGTGAGTAATACTCGTGCACACAGGCAGACAAAAGTTTTAAAGACAAGTTGTGATTTTCAGGAGCTGGTGTTAAAACAGTATGAAGAAGTCTCTTCAGGCTTCTTGGAACTCTTGGAATATTAGAGTATTTTTACGAGCTCTCAACTACTATTAATTTTGAAATGCCTTGGCAAGAGGCATGATAACAAACATATTTTGAGCAGTGGATAAGCAGTTTTTCCCTGTCTTCTGAAAATGGATAGAGAAAGGAAACTTAGATGTATTAAAAGCATAATATAAAAAGTAGGCAATTTGTCACTGTAGGATTTCTTCCATGTTTCAGTTTCGGTGGTCTTACTACTGTAGCACCAAAAGAGTTGCATGTGTGAATATAGCTCCTCTTTCTAGTTGTTACCACTAATCTGAATTCACTAGATGAGAGCTCAGTGACCACTAGCCATGGCTTCTGAAGACTAGCATCAGCTGAGTCACCTGCCTGGTTGCTTCCCACTGGAGATTGGAGGCCTTCTTAAGAGTTATTTTTCGCATTCTCATATTCTTTTTTATTTGTATGTTTGCTGGGAATAAGGGTAATAATTTTTTCCCCTCCATCTTTCACTAGGAAAAAGCACAGAGTATCTTTTGTTTTCTTCAGTGTTCATATTTTTATGCCCTTACGGTACTACTAAGTACATTCGCTCGTACCTTTCCTTCCAAAAGAGCACATGGTGCATTTCAATGTTAAGAACCCCTGGGAAAAAAGGAAGTTCGCTGCTGCTTTAATATCTGCCTGGTAGTGGGTGGATGGAAAAGCAGTACCTGTAACTGGTAATTTTGCTGTTCCCTGTAAAGGTAAATTAAGGCACAAATTCTAAAAAGTGAAAGTAGGTCTAGATAATCTTTTACTTCTTAGTTACAGCAGGCCTTAATATTTCTGGTTAGAATCATGCAATATGTATAATATTGAAGCACTAAGATGTACCACAAGCTTGCTTGGAATCAAACAGTGAATCCCTTCAGCTTCCCAGTCGCTCACAGTGAGTGAAAGGCCATCATCTCTTCTGAGAATAAACAGGGACTGTTTGTCCTAGGGTGATTGCTGGTTCTGCACCTAGGCTAGAATACATCTCTTAACGTACGTATCCGTGCGCCGCTAAAGTGAACAGAGCAGACATTACGATTTGCACTTTGCTTCCCTTTGTTTTGAATTCAAAGGCCATCCCTAATTGATGGAGGTTTCCTTTACGATGCACTTATTTTAAAATCCATCATTCGGTGCTTGTGCAGCCTCTTGCCTTCGTGGATGTACTGGTCTTTGACCCAGAACTGGTAAATGAACCCTGCAGGGAAATCGTTAGAGAATTGTAACGGTTGCGGTGGAGGGACCAAGGGTCAAACCATTACCTCCCCGTAGGACCGTCGACTTAAATTGGACTTCTTGCTTTTTGGAAGGAGGTCAAGTGTCAGGGACAGCTGAAGTGGTCAGGTACAAACCAATACAGATCATGGACACAGTTTGGCATTTTTAGCTTAAAAAATCAAGGCTAGGCAGGATTAATTTAGTCTCACGATGCCTTCTCTGTTTCTCTCCTCTTTTCTCCCTTTAAAAAGCAAAATTAAAATCCTGAGAAGTCAACAGGAGCCAATACTCTGACATTAATGTGCTATTTGGCATATTCAGATTCTTTTAGAGTAGTTGGTTCAGCCTTTTTTAGTCTTTCCTTGCAGTTTTCTTTGATTGAAAAATAACAAATTATATTTTGTAACAAGAAAATACCTCCATAATTCTTATGAGAAATATACCTCCTGCTCTTTTTTCCCTTCCTAAATTATTCTTTGCATAATTTTTTCACACTCTTAAAAATGTGAAATGACCTTTTTCAGACTGTACAAAATAAATATTTCCCGCTTCTAGAGGAAAAACTCCGCAGTAGTTCATCTATGACAAGAAATATACTGCTGAATGTGAGAAAGTATTTAATGATTTAATCTAGAAATCTGAAGCCCTTGAAAAATTTTCATGATGTTTTATGTAAGTCCAAGTGTGTAACTAGGTAAAATAAGTTTAAGATATCAAAAATGCCAAAAAGCCGTGGGTGTCATGTTACTGAAATATGACCACAAACACTGAAGAACAAAACAAATTGTACTAAAAAAAAAGGAAGAAAAATAAAAGTCTGTGGAACCTGCAGTTCTTTTCACTGTAACTTCAAAGCACTGCAGACACCCCTTAGGAATGTCCTTCTCCTCGGCTATGTCCACTGCTGTTCATAGCACACAGCACTTAGTAGGCTTAAACCATTTTCTGGCTTGTGTAAGGAATTCTTCCCTTCTGAAATAATTAGCGAGATGCAAGAATTAACACAAATGCATGTTTGAGTGAGTGGGCTGAAACCCAGCTCTTCTTTTGAAATCGGTGGCAGAGGAGTGTTTCTACAGAAGTAAATGTGTTTTGATCAGGGAAGATAAATTAATTGCAACGTGTCTGATAGGTAAATGTCTTCACAATATTAATAAGAAAAAATATGTAAGTACTACTTTGGCTGGGGTGCCCTGCTCTCAGAAATACCCACACTTGATATCCACAAGTCAAGATGACTTGGAAATCTCAGAAGTCAACATGAAACTATTCTTGGTCTCCGGGTGCAGAGGGTCAGATCCTGTGAGGAGAACTGTGCTAGGTCGCAGATGTTCTACTTCAGGGCTTGCAGTTCACAAAGCGGGCTGTCTTCCCAGCTCGGTTCTCTTATATGTTACTCTGTGGGTAAGGAGGAACAAAAATGTTAAGTTTTCTGCCTTTATCTTTTGAATATGGTTCACTATGGGCCTTTTTGTATACTTTTTTTAACCCTGTAGTTTACACATTCATTTTCCGGAGGGTTCTTGTAATTGTAATGATTTATTGGTAAGAAGGAAAAGAGAAAATTTGAGTGAGAGATTATATTTTATCGGACAAAAATGTCCTTTCTGCGGGACATCCGGTGGGTTTGCCTGGTGCCTGCAGCGGGGACGATGTCTTTTGCGGCTGGCAGCAGACAGCAGGTAACCTGCTCTTTAGCTGATGAGGCTCTCAGCCCCCGCTGTGCCGAGCTCCCGGCCGCCGGCAGCGCTGGGGGTCTCTGCCCCGCAACTGGAAACGCAGGCGTGCGCCAGCAGGTTGGCGCAGGAGCCACCTCTCAAGGTGGCGCCAGTGCAGGAGCTGGAGGCCCAAAGCCAGGTGGTGGGGAGTCGGGCTGGGCACAGGGAGGAGGATAAAGATAGAGACACCCCTCTGTTTCTGTGCTTGCAGAGAGGGTCACAGCCTGCCCGGTGCTCTGACGGCACCGTGCCTTGATTGACGGAGACCGAGGAACTGACCAGCTGGAAAATACTGATCTTTAGCCCAGGTCCTTCCACTTCCAGGAGCTCTTTCCTCTCAAGTGGGCTGGAACCAAGAAGCCCGCCATTGCTGGTGTGTGCAGAAAGAAAGCGGTTTCTCTAGCGCCTTTAATGTTGTGTCTGGTAGAAGCCATCTCAGTAGAGTCATCGATTGGGAAAACGGCTCCGTGCGTAGCAGGAGGTGGGAGGGCGAGGCGGCTGTCCTCCTTTCAGGATGGGCTGTGTGGAGGAGGCGCGCTCAGCACGGCCAGCAGCCCGCTGCCCAACCTACAAAACCTGCCTGAGCACAGCGGCAGAAGGGAGCAGGCTGGCAGCCTCTACAAGGTAAATAGGGAGATTTTTCACTCACGAGGGCTGTTCCCGCAGCTCCTGATGTTGATAATGATGAATGGTGTTTAACGGAGGGCTGCGCAGCTGAGAGGAACAGTTCTTTGAACATGGCTTTTCCGCTGTAGCGCATCAGGACTAACAACCCAACTTCCTTTGATAGCAGATGATGGGATAGGAGGCAAACTGGAAGGAAAATGATTTTCATGAGCTTCTCACGAAAGCATACAAGGCACCAGGGCTTTTGCTTGTCAGTCATCCAACTTATTTTAAAAGGTGAGAATTCAAGATAGCATGGATTATAGTAACAGTAACACTGGTCAAATTTTAGCCCCCTTGAAAGATAGACATGACCGTTTAATGAACCAGTACATTAATGTCCAGTACAGTTCACAGGAGGGAGCGGTGTTCGGGTTTTTTTGGCAGGTGAGTAATTATGCTCTCTACCACCTCTTTTGTCTTGGAAAGAATGGTGAGTGAGCAGCGTTATTCCGCTGCAGGGCATCCCCTGGTATTCCCTGTATAACACAAGGCCTGTTATCTTACCTTTAATTTAACGGTGGTGTTTCCAAGGTCGTGAGCCTTTAAGCTTTCCTCATATCTTTGCATTTTTAAATTCCAAATAGAATAAAAGTATTCTAGAGGTAGCACTGCTGATCTCTAAATTTTCCCTAGTATTCTGAAAAGCACTACATAGGCAACTTAAAATCAGTATACACTATGTGATAATGTTAATTTATTTAAACTGCATCTAGTTTTACACAGAGCTCAGTTTCCACTCATTTATATAGGTACGAATGTATATAGATAGGTAGGTAGGTGTGAGTATGGGAGAGGCGAGGTGTTTTCATTTAGCTATTTGCTAACTTCGGACAGATGAAGGCCCAATGCTCGAGATCTTAAGAACTTTTCCCTCCCTTCTTTGCACATTTGTACCCCTAGAGTTACTGGTACTGCCCCCTCTCTGTTTCAAAATTCAGAAACAAAAGGAAGTTAACACTAAATGTCATTTTCTAATTGCAATGATAATCATCACGCAGCCGTGCTTTCCTGGTTGTATAATGCACGTCAGGATCAGTTTAGGAGCTCAGCCTCATTTCCTGCCCAGATGTAATTCTGGTGACCGTTATTACGGTAGGAAGGCTCTCCTCGTCCATTATGGCCACAGTCTGACAGAGGCCTGCACGGTATAACGGAGGCCGGCGCGGAAGGGTCTTGCAGCTCCGGGTTAGCTGTGCGTGAGCTTCCAGCCGGTGCAGGAAGCAAGCATGGGTGTGTACGGACAGGGCGGCTGCAGACAGTGTGAGCAGCTCGTGTGTATGTGCCTCTGTGTGCATAAAAAATAGTAATAAAAAATAACTTAGGTGCCCCTTTTCTTAAAAAATATTGTCTTTATTTATAAGCATGTGAAATTCTGAGGAGGAGCTCTTACACTTAAATGAACCTGCGAGCAGCCCATAGAAAAGCAAGTGCCTGCAGCGCTAATAATGAGAACTGACAAGGCGATCCTGCTGTGTTTATTTATGACCTTCTGCCTTTGTTAGCTCTTGTGAGAAATTCCTCTCTAACCATAACAATATTGCTGGAGCTTGGCACTGCGCTGAGGAATCCTACGGTGCCCCGAGGCCGCTCACTGGCACGGGTACAGCTCACAACAGATTGGCACGGCTGTTGAAATTTTCATATGTTTTCCCTCTATTTCTTTACTTAATTCCTAAGGCTGTTCGTTCCTTTGGTAGGTTCGTTTGTTCTAACAAGCACCCTTCAGAAGTATTTTGAGACTTTGTGAAGATCCCAATTTACTGATTTGGTTTTTTTTCCCTCTGGTCTGTCTAGTGAATAACTCAGAGAATGAATTGAGCTTTGGTTTGGTAGTTCCATCAGGTCGATCTTCATAGAGGTTGTGTGATAGGTTTTTTTTTAAAGACAGAGAATAGTGTGTAAATGCTGGCCCTATTTGTAGTCTTCAGCATAGAAGGTTGCGAACGGGGGACTGAGACAAGTGCTCAGGCAACACAGCAGCAAAGCAGCAATGGCCTTACAAGCCACACAGTAAAAGTTTAATCAGGTTAAGAACCATATTCTTCTCATGCCATAGCTCTTACAATCCGTGCCTTGATGCAGATGGTTGTTTTCCCATCTTTCTATCACACATACTCCCCAGAAGACCTCATGGACCTGCTCCCTAAGCTGTGTTACATAGCTCAGATTTGGCGGATGGTGAATCAGCAATAGGAAGGGCTGCATCTGAATCTCTGGCAAGGCTGAAGACTCTCTTTGCTTCATATTGCAAAGACCAGGATGCTGCACTTCCTCAGGCTGCTGCGTGTGATGTGGAGTTTCCATGGGGGAATGGCAGCAGCAGGAGAGGGACAAGGGATCACTTTCTTACAAAATCCTGGCAGATCCTCTTTCAAAAAAGCTTCCAGCTGCAGCCCTTTGTTTCCACCTCTGTCACCTTACTTGACATGTTTGTTCACACAGAGTATGAACACACTCAAAAGTCAGCACAACGAGGATGGAGATTAGTGGGGGAAAAGTTATCTTTTACTCTATTTACAAATATTTCATACAAGTCGCTTCCAAATACACTGTCTCTGTGAGCTGTGGTACTGCAGTGGTGCTTGCTGGAGGAAGCCACCGCAGGGATATAGCCTGACAGATGTTGGGAGAGGACAGGTGGCACCTTGGGGGAAGGGCTGGGTAAAGCACCGTCATACAAGAGGACTGGTGGGAGTGCCCTGCTTAGTAAAGCTCTACCAAGTGTCCGCCCGTTGTGGTCTGTGGAGCAGCAGCTGCATTTTTGCCGATCACAATTGCTGCACACGGAACAACCTAGCCAGACTTTCTTGGGATTTTGTCAAGTCATTTTTATTAGCATTACACTGAATTGGTAGTTCTGTGCAATACCAAGCTCCTCCCTTCAAGCCATGGAGAATTTTACTGGAAGCTTTATCTGAAAGATCTCTGGACTCTCTGTCTTCTCTATGATAAGAAAAAGCTGCAATTGTTAAACATGCTCAGGCACTCAGATACTCCCAGAAAACTGGCTTTTGCAATTCACCATGGAAGTCTTTCCTTTCTATGATAACTAAAGAACAGTAGTAACTGGTATATTGCTTGTTCTGTAGATTGCATAGTCTACATGGTTTAACACTTCTGTAGTGACTCTTCCACATTTCTCCTTTTTTGGATTTCAAGACTGCACCTAAATGGACCTGTTGGATAAAGATTAGCTTAATGCAGTCAACAATCAGGAAACCATGTCGTTGTCTTCATCTTGAGATACCTCTTCCCACCCGAAAAGCAAGGTTTGGAAGCCATGGTTGACACAGCATGCGTAGCAGTAGACTGGAGAGTGTACTGGCCTTTCAGAATTTTTTCTTAAAGCTTAATTGAAGCCCTACAAGTTATCCTTCCTACTGGGGTAATGAAGACAATATTTCAAACGAAATCCGAGGCCGAGACACTTTTCTAGGATTTCAAAAGCCTTTTGAAATTTATAGAGAGGTTTCTGAAATGTGAGTTCTACACAAGCCTGTTAAAGCTGTATCATCTCAAAATACTGTGTTCTCTTGCCACTCAATTATTTTGCACAATAGTGTGCCCGACCAGCACTGAATTACTGTGAGGAGATGTAAATTCCAGAACTTGGGGTGATGAGGGAGTCTGGTTCTAGCTGGCATGCGTGAGGAAAGATCTGAAAGTATATTTTTGGCTTTATTATGGTCTTGGATTTCATTTCCCAACCTTTTCCCAGGTTACTGGAAAGCACAAGAGGTGGGAGGGGTGGAGTGAACATCCCTTGAAGTGGAGTTGTTTGGTTTTGCTGCTGTGTGGCCCGTAAACCTCAGAAAGAAGTAAGCAGTTTGTGTGCGTGGTGGGTGGTGTGGAGCAAAGCAGTGTCAGAGCAGTCACAGCCCCTTTCATTTGTGCTTTACAGGTTGTCGAACTGTGCTGCTGGGGTCGCGTTGGGTTCAGAAAAGGGAAATAAAGAGGGAGGAGGATGAGAGATTATTGCGTGATGCTGAGAGAATGACTCTGGAGTGGCAAATGAAGCTGAATTTACTGCAGTAAATGTTACGACACTCATTGCTGCCTGATACCCCAATATAACACTCCACATACAGTTTATTCCAGTTTTGCTAAATAAGAATTAGTTAATACTGTTCTCTGAGGCAAGCCACCTTATTCAGTTCACTGAAAAGGAAGGCTTTCTAACATTTATTGCTCTTTTGGTGTATACTGTTCTCTGCTCCATCCGATTCAAGAGGAAGAGATGGGAAGTTAGTAGAGCACCTGTGTTTTTGAAGTTTAAGGTGTGTGTATGGCTTATTTACCATCTCACTGAATTGTAGTATTTGGTTACAGGGTGTTGTGGGGAGAGAGAAGAAAGAGGCACAGTATGATGCATGCATGAGCTCCAAGCTAATGAAGAACTATGTTTTGTAGGTCCTTATTCCCATGGTAACCTGCTGGGACATCCTTTTTATCAAACCATAATTCTACAAAGAGTATTAGTATGCCAAAAAAACAGTCGAGTGCTGTACATCAAGAGTTTTTAAACCTTGGACATACAGGTATATAGGTTCATCAGTTGTTTAAGCCCTTTGTCATGGTCCACACATAGGTAGCCTTGGGCTGTCAGAACAGCTCACTTGTTATCAACTTGCCTAATTCACTGTGGGATGAAAAGATCTACTTTCAGTCATTGGTGTGCAAGTGACTGTTGGACCAACATGTTTTCTGTTCTCTCAAGTGCAGTCTCCAAATCATCTAGATAGCATTGTTGGTCCAAACATTTTAACAGCACGGTTATTTCCTTCTGGGTGCAATGTGGGATAGTCTGAGAAGCACGTGTGGAAAGATGTTAATTTATAATTGCAAAATTAGGTGTGTTGTGACTCAGAGTATGTCTGCAGTAGTAAACAGTAAGGTACATTAAGCCGTGTGAGGTTGTGTGGTTGTGTTTGAAGAGCTGCTCCTACGTGAGCTACCCTGCATAGACTTGCTGAGAACCTCTGCACTGCAATCACGTGTGGGCGTACTGCGGAATAAAGGTGGTGTGAATTCTACCACATTTCACATTATGGTGTTCTGAAGCAGTTTGCTGCTTTTTGCATGAGCCACACCTGCCAAATCTCAGGTGTTTGAGTATGTACTCTCAAGGCAGATGGTCTCTGTCTGACTGCATGTGCTGCAAGTTTCCAAAAGCATGGTCGCCAGAGTAGTTGGAATAAAGGGAGTAAGTGATAATTTCTAATTTGTATCGCTGCTGTTCCTACTAAAATTTTAGGTCTCTCTCAGATCTACTGACCCATATGTTCTTTTGGTAGTGCCTTGTTCTTCTCTCTCATATGCTTTTGCCCAAATCCATGTTTGTGTCTCTTGTGATTCGGTAGTCCTTTCCTTTTGTACTTGGTGTGATTACTTTATACCTCAGCTGTGACAGTAGAACAGGTAGGTAATGGGAGGGGGAATAGCAGGCACCTGGTGTTTTCTTTGTGGCTTTGTGACGCTGGATTCAACGTGGCCAGAAGCACCGCTAGGAAAGCAGGCTGGGCTGGCCAGCAGGGGAGTTGCCCAGTGCCCATTCAAACTCAAGGCTTGCTGCAGGGAGTGGGTAGGATAGAAATCCCCAAAATAACAAGCTTCCAGAGAGCTTGAAAAGTTCTTAGTCAATGCATGTTTTCCCTCACTCAGCTCCCTCTCTGTTTTATCTTGCCAGTCTTGTACCTGGGGAGGTAGCTGTAGGCTACATGGTGTAGAAAATGGTTGTAATCCAGAGACGCAAAATACGGAAGTTGTTATATCTCACCTCATTGTTCTTTATATGCAAAAACTTAAGTTTAACAGAAGGGATTTATGTTTGGGGATGCTTAAGATTGGCACTGAGGAAACTATGAATGGGAAGCAGGATGAGTACAACTAAGTTTTATTAGGTTGCTGTTATGCAAATGCAACTTTTCTTTATTCTTCTTATGGGCAATTTGTTGTGGTTTTCATTGATTTGGTTGTTTTAAATGTTGATGATTCATTGATGATAAATAGCTGATGCTGAAGCTGCAAGAGTTGTTGGCTGAGAATTTTTCTTTGCTACAATACTGAAGAAACAAATGGCTCCTAAGGGTGCATGGCTTTTTGGTTTTAAATTTTATTTCCAGAAATTCTGCGTGCTTTGGAGATAAACAGTGAAATTTGTATCTTGAGAGATGCTGTGTTATTGTTTTTCTGTTCCGGAGATTTACTGTTTATTTTTGATATGAAAAAGTATTGTTGTCAGACAAGCTGTGTGTCTTACCTGTTTGCAGTCCTTGTTAGAGTTTGTCAATTTGCTTTGATAGCACATGGGTCATTAGTATTTATCATTTCATACAGGGGAGTTGATGTTTATAAACCAGTGACTTTTTTTTTGCCATTAGGAGATTCTTGATGCAGCTGCAGATCTCAGGAGCCCCCTTCCCCTTGACTGTCAGGAAGTGCAGACCCTGTAATGAGTGGCACTCAGCATGGGCAGGGAGATGTGAGGTTGTCTGGGCTTTCGTCTGGTGCCTCGAAGCTACAGTGTCAGTTTTGAATTTCTAAGTGCCCTAAGTTGGTTTTGCCATAAAGCTTTTGTCTGGACAAGCAAAGAAGACCCCATTGTGGATCAGTGTAGGCACAGAAGTGTGACCATATCCATCTTAGCAACTTCTTCTCATCCTGTGTCTGACAGATACGGGCATATCATGTTCTGTTCCTGGACACCTGTGTCCACAGGTCAACAATTTTTATTTTTAGTTAAGGTTGTCTTGCAAACACAAATCCTTTGCTTGTTAAACAAATGTAGTAAGAAATTAATTTTTCTTTAAATGAACTGGGAATTGAATGCTACAGTGAGATGCCATATTCAGCAGAACAAAATCATAATCCTCATTAGTGTGGCAGTCCTGTCTAGGCAGCCAGGAAGACCAGTTGCATCTCTTGACCCTCGCGGGCTGTACTGTCGCAGCGGTGTTCACTGTCAATCAAAGTGCAAGCCTACAGCCCCATAAGTGAGAAGGTGTGCCTTCGGCCACAACCTCTCCTGCGCCATCTGTGTTGTCCTGTTTTTCTAAGCTGGCTTTTTGTAGATAATTTCTTGAAGAGTGATTTAATTCCAGGATCCCATAGGTTGAAAAGATGGCAGGCAGAGCATTGTTTGCTTATGCTTTTTCTCGGTTGCTTGAGTGAATATAGGGTGTTTGTTCCATCCTTGGGGAATTCCCTGTAAAACTTCTCAGAGAAGGTATTTGATACTGATAGGAGTCCTTGCAACACAGTGCAGTAACTGACTTACTTTGGGAAGCATGTGAGGTTTGCAGAATGAAGAGAATGTGTCTTCCCAGCAAGTGGTGCTTCATTGCTAAATTTAGTGCAAGAAGCTGCTGTTTTTATCATATTCTTAGAATTTCTTTCATCTAGAATATTGCATGAGTAGTTTACTACACAGATATTGAAGTTTAAGATTTGGTTAAAAACACTAAAACATCTAGTACATGGGATGAAGACTGACAAGTACCATGAATAACTAAATAAAGTATCTGTACCCAACTATTGTAAAAATTTGGATTTGTCTTGCAAGTAAGTTTTTAGTATGAAACAGATTCTCTCCCTACAATAGCATGTTCTGAGGTAGGGTTATGCCTGTCATTAACATCAAGCTTTCTCCTTAAGGAGGTGTTTGAAATGGAAGTGTCTACTTTTCCTTCTCCAAACCTTGAATTAAAAAAATTCAGAGAAGAAACCTTGATTTCTGTCTCCCAATTCATGTCAGTAAGGGGTGTAAAAGGCACTTTGGCAAAAATGTAACAGCAGCCTTGCCATCTCCTGTTAAAGGAGAATTTTTAAAGGACGTGCATATAGATACGTTTGGTGTGCTCAGTTGAGGGTTGCAGCACAGCCGGTGTGGAAGGAAGACACCCACGTAGCGGGTAGCAGCCTTTGAAAAGGAAAGGATTTTCCTCGTGGTCCCCCTCGTTGCTGTGCTCGTGTATTTTTTCCGGTGGCACAGATGATGGGAGGCTGTTAGCTCGCTCACTGCCTCAACAATGTGACCAGCAGGACCTTTGGAAGACTTCTTGAAACATGCTATTACAGGCTGCTTTGTAATGAAACCAGGTCTTACAAATATCTTGAAATTTAAACAAAGCTATTGTGGCTTTTCCCTTTGTGTGCGTGTGTGTGTTTGTCAGCCAAATCATTTGTTCCAAGTTAATCTCAATTACAGAGCATACTGCTCATAATCCCCCATGGCTCCAAAACAACAGCAGAGTCTATGTCTGCTTGAATATATATTTACATACTTACATGTAAAATATGTTTGTGTGTATGTATAATTTTACTTCTAAAGTGGTGATTTGTGTGAAGGAGATGGATATTTCATGCAGGATCATACCTTTTGAGCAGCACCATCCTCCATCCTAATAAAAATACTGCAGGAAGGCCTGACTGGAACGAGCAGTGCTTTGATCCTGCAGCCAGTTGGTTGCTGCAGCTCCCTACACATAGCGCTGGGATTCGTGCTAGTAAAACGGATGGTAGGGTAGGGTCTGGGGTGTTCAGCTTCTTGGAGACTGGGAGGTTTTGTGTGTCATTATTTTTAATATCTATGGAATACCTCTGCTTTTCTCTACTCCCTGAGCATGAAGGAACCAATAGGCAATAGTTGGGATGTTCAAAATAGATCCCAGGTCGTATATGCTCTGCACAACCCCTGCAAGAGAGCCCCAGACAACAGTAACCTGCCAGTGAACTTAGGCGGTGATTTAGCGGCATAAGGAGCTCAGTTAGCAAGATGCTCCATATTTCTCTTTTTACCGATTTCAGAGAAGGTGCTCATCATTTTTCAACTGTAGTCATTTAGCAAGGGATCCCTTTGGTAAAATCTTGTTTTATGTCTGCTGAGACACTCTTCAGCAAAACCGGCAACTGAGTTAAGTGTTTACAGTGTAAATTTTTGTGCAGTGGTGAATGCTCTAATCCTGTCACACTCTGTGTGTAAAACAGTGGTGGTATTATCAAGTTACTGTAGTCTCCTTTTTGCTGTTTATTGGATCTAGGTGTATTCCTTGAGTAAGTCAACCTTATTATATTATATATGGATGTTCTTATCTTTTTTTTGTTGTGCTCTCTTTGTAAGTAACTTTGGGTTTCCTGGCTCTATATAAGCAGTTTGCCTCATTCTACCCCTTGCCTGGCCGCTTTGCAATAGTAAATTGGTGTGCTGTTTCAAGAGTGTCTCTCTTGTCAGTCTGATAAGATCATACCACCAGGAAGGCATAACGTTATAATCCCAAGCACAATGGGATCCTGTTCATTTTAGCTCTTGTACTTGTCAGAGGGACAAGAATAAAGGTTGTGCATGGGTGGAAGGTGAGGCTAGAAGTGAAGATACTCGGCGATAAAACACTTCACTAAAAGAGATAAATCCTACACAGGGACATTTCAGTTTGTAATCAAGGTATTATCTAGAAATGAACTTTGAAGGCTGGCTGGGATGTTGTGAATAATACAGGATGTAAAGCTGACATAGAGAATACAGAACTGTAATATGGATTTGTGATGGGGAAAAAAATTATTTTGTCCTTCATTTTTCTTAAGATTCGATGCCACATTTGAAAATATAGTCATACTGATACCATTGACAAGAATAATAAGATTACTCTACAAAAAAGAGATCTACAAGAAACAAGAGATTTCTGGTAATTCTAGACTTGCTACATTTTACTGGAAGAAACGAATGCTTTCCAGAAAAAGCCTCTGAAAAGAGGAAGAATTTAAGGCATGCCTTAGGGTATGGGGACTTTAGCCCCTTAAAAGAGTCCCAGCAATTACCTAACCTGCCAATTTTCCAACAAGATAAATGGAAGCACTGTAGCTTGAAGGTGCCTTGGTTTGAATGAGATGCAGTAAGTAAGGTCTCTCTGTTCTTTACAGGCATCATAGATCTGATAGTACTTATAAAAGAAGAATAGAGTCGGTGCCCTGCTGACTAAATTGTCCTCTAGAGGAGTATTAGTTACAGAGCTTCTTTGTTAACTAGGCTGTATGCTTAAACCACTGTGAATTTCTCTTATTAGTAGGCTTTTTAATAGCTTTACATATGGATATGCTAAGTAACTGCAAGTATATCCTTGTAATTTACATATACAATGTGTATATGTACAGTATTTTATATACAAAATAACGTTTGTGATGTGGAAATCACACATGATTTCATTACTGTTCTGTTAAAGCGAGGTAAAAGCAAGCATTAAAATACTGATAATAGGAGAACAGTGAGTCGACTTCTGCTCTGTCTGTCTGGGTGCTTCACATAGTGTCTTTCTTCTTCTTCTCTTTAATTTCCCAATTAGCTTTTGTGGATAACAGAGGTGTTTCTAAAGCCTTTGTATGCTGGAAGTTTCCCAGTTGCTCGCCTACTCAGGCTTTCTACCCTAGAAGACTAGGTAAGGCCACGAAGCGTATGTTAACTAAAAATATGAAGTAATGATCTGCAAACCACCCTCTGCAGAACAGCTGACATTTCTCATTTTAGCCTGCTGTAACACAAGGTAACGGTTGTGTAGCACAGCCCAGGCATCTAGATAGGCAACAGCCTTCAATGCCATCCTTATAGCAACCTCATTGCCAGCTTTCTTGATGGGTCTGATGAATGAAAGCTGCTGTAGCATCCTTAGCAGATGAGTTGATTGCGAGGTTCCCCAGCTCGGGGAGGAAATCCCAGTGCTTACACTGGGTGCTTGTGGGCAGGGCAGGACACCACCGTGGGATGAGCCTGCCTGGCTGTTCCCCCTGCATGTACTGGGGGAAGGTGGTGTGGCCTCACTCTTTAAATAGGCTGGCATCATGAAAGCTTTACTCTTTCTTTTCCGCTTCTGTGAAGGAGTTGCATCAGGTTGGTGAGGAAATCCCTGAAGGCAGCCACTTGAGGAAACGCCTGGGATTCGTCAGTCACTCTGCTTCTGGGAGAGGCTGGAGAACTCCGATGTGACCTGGTGGGGAAAGTGAACTTCACTCCTGTCCCCGAGCTCTTGCCCACACGCATGCTCTGCAAGCTGAGGAGATGCTGTGGGAAGCAGTCAGGTTTTGTCTGAGTTTCTGAACAATAGATAATTTAATCACAGGCAGTGCTGACTGCTTCATGGCTTTTCGTTATTTCAGCGTGTTTGTTTTTCAAGTACTTTGTGGCTTACGGAAACAAATGAAAGCTTTAATCCGCACACCCTTTTAAAATCTTTTTTATTCTAAACATAAAACCCTGTGTTTTCTATATCTTCTATCAGTTGGGTGCCTATCTGGTTTTTTACGCAGAATTTGTATTCCTTTAGAATAGGCTCTATTCTGCTACACTCAGTTTTCAGGGGTTTATTATATGCTTTTTAGCAGCGTTTGTTTTATCAGCACTTCCTGCAGCATTTGTTACACACCACGACAGAAGCGATTTGATTCCATTTAGAAGAATACCATATTATGTATGGAAAAGCAGTAATTGCTTACCTGTTTGCCAGATACATTCTACTGCAAAAAATCTCTAGCGTTGCTCTATACATATCAAATGGTGTTATTTTTTGTTTGTATTTTCTACAGTTAATAGTTTTGAATAAGAAACAATGAAAGTAATTTATTGCCCATTTCACAATTGCATTTCCATTTGTAGGGATTTGGAAGTCTGCTCTTGAGTGAATGCTGAGTCCACACATAGACTGAAGTTGCAGAGTTAATTTTTGCTTTTTGTATGCCTAATGAAATACATGTACTGTGGTGAGAGTTGTGCCTGAAGTATTTGTGGAAATTTGTTGGAAATAAGGTCTGTGACATGTCCTGCAGAGAGCTAAGTCAGGTGGATTGTATTTGCTACCTTTAATCACAAGGAGGAATAACATAGCATTCTAGGTGGCTTCTAATGAATGTCACAGGTGTTTAAACTGTTAATCCTACTCTTTCCAAGCCTTGAAAAACTGACTGTATCTGTAGTCAGCATCAGGCAGGACTCTTACTCTAAATACACCACTTTGCATTTTGTCCAAGTTCTCTAACTTCTAAAAATAACTTCTTTTTTTGTTAAGAAAATTAGGCAGCAGTAAGGCTTTGCTTCCTGAGCATTTTCTTCAGGCAGAGCCTAGTTCTTTGTGTGCTACTCAGATGACGAGTCCCGTTGTCTGTGGTGCAACCACTTGCATAAGCCAGACAAGTCAGTATCTGCCGAAGTAACACACTCTGTCATCTCAGTTATCAGAAACCTCAAAGCCCATTTAATGACCTGTTTTATATGTGAGGTAGCTCCCTGCCTCTTGTTTGTGCCTTAATTTGCTATTAGAAATATTAACATGCTCCTTAACTTTTGCCTTGGCAAAGGTCACGGAAGCACGGCTATCTGCGCATTTCAGTTTGTATGAGTTTTTTCTGTGACACTTGGACATTGACAGTTAAGGGGTATGCACTTGCTTTGTCACAGCATTTTTTTTTTTTCATATCTGATTTTACAATGATTTAAAAATCCAAATTACTCCCACAGATCCAAAGATCAGTATAACTCCCATGTTACAGCTTTAGGGAATATGCCCAGCAATTTGTTGTGTGCAGATGTGTAATGTGCAGATGTGCTTTGACCTATGGAGGAAATTTCTCATTGAAAATGCAGCAATTATGAACTGAAATGGAGCAACTCTTTAGCAATGTATTCAAATTAAATTTGAAGAGAAACTGTGAGTTGTACACTGTTATGTGATGAAAATAGAGAGAAGCAGCTTTCCTTGCTCCTAGGTGGCCAGCGGGTCCTGTGCTGCTGCTGAGGCCAGGGCCGTTTCTTGTGTCTCTTCTACAAGGTGAAGGAGATGCTTGCAAGTTAAAAAAGCTGTGTAGTTTACACCCTTCTGCTCTCGTTTTGGTGATGGATTACAGGGTGAAGTGTATAAGCAGTGATTGTAGCAGTAGCAAACCCCAAAGTTAAATACTGTGTGAAAGTGAAACTGATGTATCATTTTCATTAGTTTTAGTATGCTCAGGCAGAATTTGTGGGATTAATTCTGAAAGCTTAATCCAGATGGAAAAGGTTAAATTCAGTGTTGAGTGAATTTGGTTCCAATTCGTTTGTTGCCCTTGCTTGTTCTTTTTCTTGAAAGAATTAGAGATTAAGTGGAGAATTGTACATACTATCCTCGTTTTCTGCCATCATTTAACTACATGAACCAACTTAAAGAAAACCTTTCAGTTATTTGCTGCAATAAGTGATCAAATGGACCTCATCGCCATGCCAGCTCTTGAGTCTGTGGCCTGGACATTAGTTCATACAAGTGATTACTTACATTCTTTTTTCATTTTTCTTCAGGATTTATCTGGATCCATTGACGACTTGCCGACTGGAACCGAAGCAACCCTGAGCTCAGCCGTTAGTGCGTCAGGCTCTACGAGCAGCCAAGGGGAGCAGAGCAACCCTGCACAGTCTCCGTTCTCCCCTCATGCTTCTCCACATCTCTCTGGCATCCCTGGGGGCCCATCGCCTTCCCCTGTAGGCTCTCCCGTTGGAAGCAACCAGTCAAGATCTGGTCCCATTTCTCCAGCAAGTATTCCAGGTAAGTTTGTTCCAGTAAAAAAAATTAAACCAATAGATGAGTTTATTAAATAAATAATTACTCCTGTATTCCAAATTCATGTATTTTCTGAGAATCTGGCATTTTAAGGGCCTTTTTCTAAAAAAAAAAATGCATTCTTAAAGCAGGGGTAAATTCCATATAAACTTTGGCTGCCAAGCACTCAGAGTACTCAAAATTCTTAACTTGTCTCCACATATGTGTTTCATAAATGTCTTTATCATCAACCAATGCAAATACTTAATTGTAATTTTTGTATTTGGTTCACGTGTCATCCATCTGTCACATATTTATCTCTGTTACTTACAGGGTCCCTTTATTGTTTTTACTGTGGTTTTTCGTTGGTTTTGGCTCTTGAACTTGTATGGTGGTTTCAGACCCACGGGATGAGGCAGAGATTTTGCAACCCTGTGTTGTGATAATGTCATTTTGGACATGAGTACAGAATATTGTATGAGATATTTCTTAATATTTGCAAAGGTCAAGAAGTTACTAGGAATCCAGCCCCACTGGTAAGAATTGAAGTACCAGCGGCATATTTGCCACTTGCTCTCTTGTGCCACATGGAGTGTGATACACAGTCATTCATGTACATTCAGAAATTTGTGGAAATTACCCGGAAGGAAAAAAGGCATGTATTAATTCCAGTTCGTACCTTGTCCCCACCCACCTGGCATGTTACTTGCAGGGGGACAGGCAGCAATGTGTATTTGGTATTTCAGATGAGTTTATTCTCTTTCTGATACTCAGGTTTTTTTATTATTTTCTGACATTTTGAGTACTAGGGGGTTTCCTAAGAGTAGGAGAGTGCTGACATTATCCCAGGGATAACACCAGTTGCTGACAAAACCATGAAAAAATCAACATGGAGCTCAGTTAAAAAGAAACAGAAGCAGTGATGTCTTTTCATTAGATGTTGTGTAAACCAAATGCAAGTTAAAATTCAGTGAGTAGCGTGTGTTTCGGTATTCAATACACATGTATCTGTATAAAATTTATGTGTCTGGTGTATACAGAGGTTAAACTACATAAGCAAAGGGGAGTGAGCTCAGCGCATGCTGGAATGTTGCCTGCTACGTGTTGCCTCAGCGTGTCAAGCCCTGATGCTGCATGTGTGCCCTGCAGTTACTTCTTCCCTTTCCAGCTGCTCTGACTAGCAGCACGTGCTCAAGTGGGGCAGGAATAGCAGGGACAGCAGCAGGACCCCAGAGTATTTGCATTAAGTGCAGCGTGGTAGCTTTGTATTTGCAGTGTATTTCCCAGTACATGATGCAGAAGCCCGTCCCTGTTGTTGAGTGAAGCCAGATAGTCCTCCTAGGTGGGAAGGTCACATTTTCCTACAGAGAGATTCAGGCAAGTAAATGGATTGGCATTTTAGCGGCTTGATTGCTGAATAGTGAAAGAACGTTGTGACGTGGAGAATAGCTTTATTGTAGCCGTGATAGATAAGGATGGGAACAAGACAGTGCGTAGGGGAAAGTAATAACTTTTATGAAACCAGTTGATCCTGGTGGGGTCAAAATAGAAGGGGTGTGGGCCCACAGGTCAGGGTCAGAGTCACTTCATCACTTCAGCTGAGCCCAAAAGCTCACTTTGGTGACTGGCCTAGTGAAAAGTATTGTCTCTTCATACGAACCATGCCACCATTTTGCATGGTGGTTTTCTGGTCTGCTACGGTAACACAAAAGCAACCCTTCCTCAGGAAGGATGTTTATGAATGGCAGGCGATCGCCTGGTCCTCTGCGGCTCTTCTGCTAAAGGTGAACTCCCAGGACGAGCTAATGCAGCTCTCTTGGGCGGGGGGAGAGCTGACCAGCTGAGGTAGCATGGCCACTGTGGCGGCTGCTGCTGCTGCTGCTGCATGTCCCAAGCTACAAAACAACACGAGCAAGGCTGCTATTTAAAACCCTGTGACTAGTGGGACGATGCCGGGTGCTGGGGCTTTCAAGCCATATAAATTAGACTGTGCTTTCACGTAAGTGTATTCCCACCCTTGTGCTTCATTACTTGGACTTTGTTGGCTTTTTTTCATCAACCGTATTCACAAGACCCTATGAAAAAGTAACACAGAGCATGTTTGCATTTCTGTGGCAGTTTGCAGCATTCAGGTTGTGGCAGTTTTTAAACATAGATTGTGTAGCACAGCGTCTCGCCTCTAATAATTTTGTTTGCTGCTATTTTCCTCTCCGTTCTCACCCTATCCTTGTTTGTTCTGACCTCATTCCTCTCCTATTACCTCCTGCAATGTTGTGCCACAGCTTCTCCATGTGACATAGATTGGCTCTTTCAATCATTCTCTCTCCGGCAAGTCATTGTAAAATGAGCAGCTGTTGTGTTGCTGATAGCTATGGCTAGGGAAAGCCAAAATGTTGCAGGGGGCTCTTGGTGGGAAGGCCGTTAAAATAAAGGTGTTGCTTTCCCAGGGTTTACTGGAAGAGAAGCATCCTTTTCCCAGAGCCTCCTTCCTTGCAACAAAATTGAAGACTAATTTAACATCAAAAGGGCAGACAAACAAACAGCCCCTTATTAAACCTCCCCAATGGCTGATTCTCTTCCACTGCCTGTTTAAGCTGCCTCCCCACCCCACTGCAAGCCTGCTGCCCCGCGTTGCCTTCTGCCACACGCCGCGAATTTCACGGGAATGGGCTGGCACAGGCAGCGCTGACATTGGCACGTCCCTAGCTCAGTGGGCATTTCCTTCCTGTGCTCTCTCAATACTGGACGGATATTTTGTGTGGCAAGCGGCACACACATATACAGTCTTTGTTTCCATTTGTGTTACTGGAATAGGCCAGGGGGATTAAAACCCTAGGAGCAGATAAAGCAACTTCAATGGGTTTTGTTCAGAAAGTTTTCTCTCAAAATGGTAACACTTCTTGTTTAGACACTCATTCATTAGAGGACTGAAATCCTACCCTTATCTATGATTTTTAGGGATTCAAAATGGCATTCTGATTTCCTGTTAAGTAGATCATTATTCTGCTTTGCCAGAAATCCTGATCTCTTTTATTTCGTAGCCATCTTCATAATTAGGGTACGTGTTTTTCCGAAGAATGAGGTGTGATGCCCTGTACTGCTTTGGGTCTTGAACTGTTCCTGATTCAACCCTAAACCATTAGTGGAAGCTGACACAGCACATCATCAAAATGCACTGCTGTTGCCAGAAGATTTAGTGGCTGTTAATTTAACTTTTCGCTTTTTTTCCTTTCCCTCCTGCTCCAACCATTCCAGTTTACTAACAAAGCAAAAATGTAAATAAGGTAAACTCCCCTTTCTCCCCCCCATCCCCAATTTTGATCTCACTGGCCAAAGGCTTTTGTCAGCTCTTTCTCCCTTGCGGTGTAAGCAGCAAAAATTTTTAATATTAAAAGAGTTCTGTGGAAGATTGCTGATAAGCCAGGAATCCCTTAACCCATGATGGACAAGGAGATTTTGTAGAAGTTAATAGATTCTATTGTTTTTAAAACTCTGCGGCAATTTTTATCTGTATAAAAGGATCAGAAGGATACACTATACTAATAATGAATAGGCAGTGCTGACTTTAGAAATATGTAAAAGTACTTTTCTCACATAGGTCAGGATTTTGACTTGTGCTTTTAATACGTCACATTTACTTTCTGAACAAACAAGCTTTCTTTCATTCTGTTAAACATCAACTGTATTGTTGGTTTCATTAAAATTGTGTTGATGTCTTTCACCAAGGAGCTTGGATAAGCTGGAGTTTCAAATTTTGTGAAGAAATGCATGTGTGGATACTCTCGCTTAGGAGTGTAACTGCCAATCATCTTAATTTATGCTACCAGTGGCCAGCACCCTACTCTGATTAAAAAGATGCCAAATTTTTAATCCTGATAATTGTATGAGTCAATGGATGAGTTCCATTCAGTGATCAACTCTACTCTCTGTAAACCTGGATGATCAGCTGGATGGCTTGAAATCCAGGACCCGTCAGAACTGCAGCTAACACTCCAGGCAAAAAGGGAGCAAGTGGGGACTGGGATGCCCGGAGAGTGCTGTAACAGGAAATACTGCCTTGGTGAGAGAGCAGAGAAAAATGAGCAATAGTCTGTCATAGTCCAAAAGGACATTTTAATGTGAAAGTCTGGAGGCGAGTGATACTTTCTTTCATGCCCTATAAAAGGAGAAGCCTAAGAGTTGAACTGCTTCCAGAAGTGGCTGCAATAAGACAAGCCAATCGGATAGGTCTTGTTTTAAACAGATATTTGGAGAAATCTTTTGCTTGGAATTGAGCTATTCCACATGCTTACTCCGTTTAACACCACTACTAGTATGTTATATGGTATGGACTCTTTTCAAACATTATTTGAGGAAGAGAAGACAACCATATGAAAATTAATTTGTAATACTCTTAAGGTTTTTTTTTTGTTGAATTTTCACAGATACCCTAAAATAATTGCAAAACAAGAAAGGGGATTATATCCTTGTAAAATGTACATGATCCCCCTGTCTAGAAAGATTATTTAAACACATCTATCAATACTTCCCCCTTGGCTTCTCCGGAGGCAAAAATCTTGCAACAGCTTGTTGCAAGGAAGATGCATGCTGTTCATTGGCATTCGGACCAGAAAAAAAAAGCAAAACACAAAATGCCATTGACGTAGCTATGTTTTTAATCACTCCAAGTGCACAAAACATCTATTCAGCAGTTTTGCAAATCCAGAATGCTTACAAAGAAATACGTGAATGTTTCACATAGCAGTATTTTAAAACCTTTTCTTTTGAAGGGTTTGAACAACATTTAGAGTTCTTCTGTCTTTTGACAAGAGGACAAATAAGCAAAATGTAAGGCACTCTAGCTCGAGGCATTGCTTCTAGCATATGGAGCATCTAACCTGGGATACCTATTAGAATTCAGCCCAGGTCACAACTGATGAATAATCTGTTGTCTCAAGCCTTCGTGAAATAACTCAAGTGTCTCAGTCTAGTTTCTTGAGGAGAGCCCATGTTATGAAAGGTACTATCAAAACTGCTGTCACACTCACAGTCTGGCCAGAGAGTTCAGGGAGGCGTCCTTTTCTGCAGAGGTGGTCTTCCCAGAACAGGTGCAGGAGATAAAATGAGAGAGGGACACGCTGTTCGAGTTCCTCCTGTTAGGATTTCCTGATGACAGAGGGTTTCATATTCCATCACCATCAACCTGCTGTTTTTCATCAGCTTTAAGTTAAGCGTCAGATAGAAAACCAAATAAATCGCCAAAACCAGCATGCCCTGGGTGGTCATTTGTTAGGGGTAGGTTTTGGTTTTTAGTTTTAAGTGTTTTCAGTTGCTTAATAGCTGGTTTATTAACGTTTATGTTTCACGGTCACAAATTTCAGTTGTGGTATTTAATTGCTGTGTAAGCCAGTGACAAACATTTCTGCCCCATGGACTGAACATCCTGCAGAGTCCAGGGAGCACAGCACTGAGGGTTGTCCAGCACCCTACAAAGGCTTCATGTAAACCTCCCCCAGACAGCCAGATCAGTAGTGCTCATAGCTGTGCTCTGCCCCATACCTGTTTTCTCCTCTTTGTTTATTCCTGCCAGACCTCTTTTCACCATCCTGGCAATTGCCAAACGGCCAGCGCAGCAGGACATCTGCTGCTGTGGACGCTGTGGCAGCACACGTATGTCAGGCCACTGCTTGAACCTCTGTGAGACATCGGTAGCCCCGTGCTGGTAGAAATCCACCTAGAGTGTGACGGCAGTTGAAATCCAATTAAAATCTTTGCATAGTTACACATGTGCTCTGGTTCACGTAACAAAATTCGAATATACTTAACCACAGCCGCCAAGATTTGACAGGTATGTTTGTTGTTAGTTTTAGATGTATACTTTAAGGCCATCTTTGGACAATTATAGTTTACATTTAATCATTAACCTGCGCATTTCTTTCTAACTTTTTGCTCAACCCACTTACGTTTTTGTCAAGAAATTTAATGCCATGTATATTTGGTTTTGAATATTTAGGGGATTTTATTCTGTCATTATTTGGCTACACAGATACAGATTCTCGTTACTTCTTTGTGTTGCCAAATAGGGCATTAATTTACCTATTATCATAAATTTAAAGGTTGTCTTTCACTCCCTCGTCCTTTGCAGTACTAAGCAGTGATTGATGAGCGAATGGGAAAAGTCTCTCACGTTTCCATCAGTACGTTTTTGTTGTTGATGACAGATGGTTGTTATACTTAGATAAAATAGAGCACAAATGTCCTAAGTGGTTTGGTTTCTGTGATAGGATAGGCTGCTGCAGTTACCAGTTTGTCAGTGGACTGTGTATCACTGACATTAGAGATATTTAAAGCAGCCTTCACGCTTCATAGTTAGCGTTAGACTTGACTAGATGGATAGGTGGTGCGTCCCTCCTTAGAAGGAGCCTGAACAATTGCAAATATGGCTTCAATTCATTCTGGGCCAGCTAGAAAACAGCCATTTAGCCTCAAAATAAGAACGTTTTCACTACCTTCGGATAATAATTTTTATAATTAATGTAAAGCAAGATATTCTCTGTCCTCCTGAGGGACAAAATTCATGCAGGTTGAGCTGTGGCTTCAAAGATTCGAACAGTCCTTTGACAGCATCGCTCCATAGATAGTTAGGGAAGTCAAATTGCAAAATGAGTTTTTAGAAAGCAAACAAAAAAGAACAACTCGCTGCGGTGGTGAGCTTTTGTGTTTGCTCCCCGTCTCCAGATAACAGTGGACTCAAATTATTGTGATGTGTTGATTGATTACAGCCGTTAAGTTTCTTAGTAATCAGTTTCATCACTTATTCTCAATTCACACTTGCACCTTTGATTTCTCTTCCACAACAGGGTGATGTGGGTTGTCGTTGACTAATGAAGAACAGAATTGGTTTCGGCGTGAGACAAACGGAATGCCGACACCAATCCCAAAATGCATTAATCTTTAATAATCCACATCTGCATGTTTATAAATGATATAACCAGAGGTTGCTAACATAGATACTCCCCCTTCCAAACAGAAGCTCACATAGAAGTTGGTTGCAAACTGCATGAGAGGCACGTGGCCACGCGTGGTGTGTGTGACCTTGTGGAGTGAGCTTGCCAGATAAAAGTTCTCAGTTGATTAAAAATACATGAAGAATTGCTCTGCTTCTGCACTAGTCTTTGGAGCTTATCGTTGTCAGGTAAGATGAAATATGGCATGATAGATCTTGTCTTCAGGAAGATCAGACCCACCAAATGGTTTTTGGAAGCAGATTTGCCTCAAGGTCCTTTTATCCTTTATGCATTCAACTTGCCCTTTTCTTCCCTTTCCCTGAGAGCTGTTGAGACGAGGGCTGCGTAATATGCAATATACCACAATACAAAAACTTAGATTATCTGAAAGTTTGCTCCTTTTGAGGATAGTATTAATGAGAGCACAGGCATTTTGCTACTAAAACACCCAGTAAGCACACGTAATGGATTAGTATGAGAAGTAGCAGGCAAAACTAGCAAAATAGTTCGTTGTCGTATATCAGCACTGCTCCAATTTCCACCTGCTTGCCTGAACTTGAGAGAGTCAGGAGGAGCAGCAAGGAGCGAAACTCCATCGCTGCTGGTCTTGAGAGTTAATGCCACCCGATGATGAATATTTATTCTGAGCAATTCTTAGGTGTAGCTGGATCAAGGGAAAAGAAATACGGGTAAGAAACAGGGATCACATTCACCCTTTCTTTGGTATCTTGTATGTTTTCACACTGCAAATATTGTAAATGAGAGTTGATACATGGTTCTCTTAGAATTCAGCAATGTTAAAATGAGGAGTTAAGGTCTTTATTAGGTGGCAAATACTAGAACTATATGGCTGTTACATTTCTTGTGCTTCTGAGACTCTTAAAAACAGTCGACAATGAGAAACAGCTTAGAGAAAAACTCTTGTAGTTATAAATGCAGTCTAGAGCATGAGCATTGATAATGAAAAATTCTTCCTTTTGGAATTTGGATTAACTCCTTAAATGGAATTCTGAAGTTTTAAGTTTCAGGTGTGTGGCAGGGTAGGTTTCATTTCTGGAAGGAAGAAGTGAGCCAAATATAAGGAAGAAATACTACCTTGTCCTTTGTTAGGAGCATTTAGATATTTAGCACTTGCATCAATTACAATTGTATATTCTGGTTAATTGGCATTTTATAAAGAAATGGAGAATGTTTTTTCTCTAGCCAAAGCATATGCTTTTTGCGTCAACAAACTTGTAATGTCGTCTCCCAGGTAATTACAAATTACTAAATCCATCCGATCCTTTGCAATCTTCTACTTCAGTCTGAATGAAAGCAAAACTGACATTTTGATGAAAGGCTTAAAAGGACAGAGTAAAAAATATATAGTGTGACTATGGGGTTTGGATTGTTCCCTAAAGAACATAGACACTTTTTCCCAATGGTTTGGACAAATTTAAGAAAATACCATTTATGAAATCTAAAAGCAATTCAGAGGCCCCGTAGAGGTGTGAGAGAAAGCGCTGGGCAAGCAGCAGCCGCAGCCTCTCCCAACCACTCTCATGCCAATTCCCACCGTCGGTTTTGAGGGACGCGGTGACACAGAGTGCAAAACATGTGGAGGGGCGGTTAAGTTAGACTTTAGAGGAAAAAAAAGAAATTAAGTCAGTGGCTGAGCTTTGAAGAGGTCTGTCTAGTGCAGAGCAGTGAGCGAGTGGGGAAGAAAGAAGCAAGCGCCTCATCTAATCTTTCTCCTGGGGACCCAGGTGGACAAATTGGCAACCCTGTTCACAGCCCTCCCCCCCTTTCCTTTGTAGCGTAAGAACTGCTAATCGGATCCATGCTGCTGCAACTGTGGTTAGTTATTAACAGAATAAAAGCAGATTTCTTCAAAAGAACGGGTTGGGGAAAACGGCTATACAAAATTGCAAGGTTGTTAGAATCTTAAATGCACAGCAGTCGGTTTTTCCCTATTCTGAATTAGGCGATGAATACGGCCTTTCATCTGTCACTGTGCCCGTTTCTTCAGAAGGCAGCCAAACATTAAGCTTCTCAAACAAAAAAAAAATTGTTTGAAAGAGGAAAAATATTGGGGAGCAGAAAGAATAGGAAAATGAGAAGGAGAAATCAGGTTTTGTTTTTATTAATTTAGCCTGATGAGAGAAATACGAGCTTGCCTGCTCTATTCAGTTCCTGCATGCCAGCCGCTGTGAGCCACCATTTCTGAATGCGGAGATTAGAAAAGATTTAACTGGTTGCTATCCTGGGCTGCGCCATTCTGGATCTGCCTCCAGCACAGAAATACCCTGGGCTGGGAACTCTCCTGAGCTTCATGGAAATAATGCATTAAATGAGTGTGAAGTTAGGCAGAGGTGAAAGCAGAAAGAATTTGATCCCCCAAAATGAAACTTCTCATAACTGTAAAGTGAAATCGCAGGTCTGGGGTGTGTTATTGAGGATAGAGGAGCATTGATCCCTAGATATAGACCTACTTTTGCCTTTTCTTATATAAATAAATAAATAAATGATGCATCCTTAATTTTGAGGCGCTTCAGTGTCTTCCTGGTTTGCAGCAGGATTTTGAAATTTGTTGGAGAGGAATAGTCCTCAGGCAGACAGGTGCTTGCCTTGGCCTGCTGGACATCCATTCATTATTCGGGTGAGACACAGCCTTTTGAAGATTTCCATTGACAGCTTGCTTTGGGCTTGTTGCCAAAATCTCAGAAAAATATGCTGTGGTGCTTCACTTCCGTCCAAACACGGAGGTGACTTGTGGATGTGGCGTGGATGAAACAGGCCCTCTTGCAGTGGCTGCTGCTGCTCTGCCTTTCCCTCCTGAGCAAAGTGAACTTTGGCCGTGGGGGGCGATATATTTGCTTTAGCCCCCCATGCAACTCAGGCTTTTTGTCAGTTTAGGCAGTACTAACAATTATTTCTCTTTATTCTCTTGAGTATTTATTGTAAGTCTTCGTACCTTACTCAGCGGTTACACAACCTGAGAATGAAACTTGGATGTCTAATTTGGCAGAGCCCAGCTTCAGCTACTTAATTCTTTCTATTAAGAAGTCCATAATATAATGAGTTATTCTGTATTGAGAGTGACATTTGAATGGTGTTCCCTAAGTAATGCCTTGGGACTATATGCTGCATAATGAGGATGAAACAAAATATTGAATAGCTACCTCATCCTGTCAACTTTGCTTTGAATTAAGTCATAGAATCATGGAATGCTTTGGGTTGGAAGAGATCTTCAAAGGTCATCTAGTCCAACCTCCCTGCAGGGAGCAGGGACATCAACTAGGTCAGGTTGACCAGAGCCCCATCCAACCTGACCTTGAATGTTTCTAAGGATGGGGCATCTACTATGTCTCTTCTTTCAGTGTTTTGCCACCCTCATGTAAAAACTTTCTTCCTCATAACTAGTCCAAGTCTCCCCTCTTTTAGTTTAAAACCATCACCCCTTGTCCTGTTGTGACAGGCCCTGCTAAAAAGATTGTCCCCATCTTTCTTATAAGCCCCCTTTAAGTATTGAAAGGCTGCAATAAGGTCTCCCCAGAACCTTCTCTTTTGCAGGCTGAATGACCCCAACTCTCTCAGCCTGTCCTCGTAGGAGACATGTTCCATCCCTTTGATCAGTGTTGTGGCCCTCCTCTGGACCTTCTCTGATAGGTTCATGTCCTTCTTGTGCCCAGGACTCCAGAGCTGGACACATACTCCAGGTGGAGTCTCACCAGACCAGAGTGGAGTCGCAGGATCACCTCCCTTGACCTGCTGGCCACGCTTCTTTTGATGCAACCCAGGATACTGTTGGCCTTCTAGGCTGCGAGGGCACATTGTCAGCTCTTGTCCAGCCTTTCATCAGCCAGTACTCCCAAGTCCTTCTTCCACAGGGCTGCTCTCAATCCCTTCATCCCCCAGCCTGTATTGATGCCAAGGATAGCCCTGACCCAGGTGCAGGACCTTGCACCTGGCCTTGTTGAACCTCATGAGATTCACATGGGCCCACTTCTCCAGCTTGTCCAGGTCCCTCTGGCTGACATCCTGTCCCTCAGGCCTGTCAGCTGCACCTCTCAGCTTGGTGTCATCTGCAAATGTGCTGAGGGTGCACTCAATCCTGCTGTCTATGTCATTGATGAAGATATTAAACAGCACTGGTCCCAGTAAGGACCCCTGAGAGACACCACTTGTCACTGATCTCCATCTGGATCAAGCCATTGACCACTACCCTCTGGATGCAACTGACCAACCAGTTTATTATCCACCAAACAGTCCACCCATCAACTCCATATCTCTCCAGCTTAGAGAGAAAGGTATTGTGGGGACTGTGTCACAGGCATTACAGAAGTCTAGCTAGATGACATCCATAGCTCTTTCCCTGTCCACCGATGCAGTCATTTCATCATAGAATGCCACTAGGTTGGTCAGGCAGGACTTGCCCTTGGCAAAGCCATGCGGGCTGTCTCAAGTCACCTTCCTGTCCCCCATGTGCCTAAGCAGAGCTTCTAGGAGGATCTGTTCCAAGATCTTCCCAGGTACAGAGGTGAGGCTGACAGGTCCGTAGTTCCCAGGGTCCTCCTTTCTACCCTTTTTAAAAATGGGTGCAGCGTTGCCTTTTCCAGCCACCAGGGCCTTCACCTGACTGCCAGAACTTTTCAAATATCCTGGAGAGTGGCTTGGCAACTACATCAGCCAATTCCCTCAGGACCCTGGGAAGCATCCTGTCAGGTCCCATAGACTTAGGTATGTTCAAGTTCTTCAGGTAGTCATGAACCTGATCTTCTCTTACAGTGGGAGGGACTTTGCCTCCCTGGTCCCTGTCTTGCAGTCCATCAATTTGGGAGGTGTGAGAACAGAGGTTTTCAGTGAAGACAGGCAAAAAAGTTGTCGAGTACCTCAGCCTTCTCTTCATCTGTTGTTACCAGCTTGCCAGTCATGCTCAACAGGGTGAGTACGGTCTCTTTGACCTTCTTTTTCTGGTTGACGTACCTGTAGAAGCCCTCTCATTATTCTTTGCATCCCTTGCCAAGTTCAGCTCCAGCCGTGCCTTGGCCTTCCTGACCTCTGTTATAATGTTATAGCATGTCAAACAAGTAGCTTCTGGTCATGAAATTAAGATGTTTATGCAATTGCTTGTGTGCGAAGAAAAGTCAGAGCTAGGGTTCTGCAGGCCACCTTAGCTCAGTGTTGCATTTTTTAATGGGTATTTGAAAGCGATTCAGCATTTATGTTACAATGACACCTCTGGAACTTGCTCACAACCCAGTCCGTGGTATGGTAAATGTAACACAATTATGAGAGAGAAGACAGAGTGTAACTTTCGAGGACTAGTAGTCTGAGAAGTGTTTTTTTACCATTTGTTGATTTTACTTGGGCTGTGAGTGATACTCATGTATGTTAGGGAATTTTGTGTCTTTAGAGCATGATGCATTTCTTTTAAGAGGTAATATCGAAAATCAGGGCCAGGGCCAACAACAGCCTTGATAACTTTTTGTGATGAGAAGCATCCCTAAGTCTGGCTTAAGTTGATAATCTTCATGTTTACAGAGGCTTTGTGTTGCTGTGGTGGAACAAATCAGCTGTTTGCAATCTCACTTTCAGTAAGCCATACAGCCAGCCACTGAAAACCAAGCCACCAAGGCAGGAGGGCTCAGGGGCTGGTCCTGAGCGCTTGGGTCAGAGAGGTGGAAATTGCCTTGGTGAGCAGACAGCAGTGGAGTACCAGCATTGCTGTTGCTAGGAAGGGTGTATTAGGTGCGTTGTGGTGCTGAACAGAGCTAGGCAGTTCAAGTACACTTGACTCTGTGTATCCCCCCAGAGTGGTTCAGCAGGGCCATGGCTGCTCAATATGAAAGGGTCCTGTGTTGGGTTTGTGTGGGGTGGGGGAGGCAGGTACTGATGTGGCCCCTGTAAGAACCTTCAAGAAGCTCCCCCAGCTCCAAGTCAGACCCACCTCTGGCTGAGGCCTGAGCAGCACCTCTGGGATAAACATATTTAAGAGGGGAAAAACCTGTTGGGCAGGTTGTGGTTCTTTTGTTTTGGGGGTTCTTTTGTTTGGGAGAGGAGTGGGACTAGAGAGAGACAACCATGCGGACACTAAGGTCAGTGAGGAAGGAGGGGGGAAGTGCACCAGAGCAGCAATTCCCGTTTGGCCGTGGTGAGATGGCAGGCTGAGCCCTTGCAGCCCTGAGAGATGAACAGTGGAGCAGAATCCCGATCCTGAAGAAGGCTGGGGCTGTGAGGGAAGCCTGCGCTGGAGCAGTCCATCGCTGGGAGGATTGCAGCCTGCACAAGAGACCCACACTTGTTGGAGAAGTTTGTGGAGGACTGTCTCCCATGGGAGGGACACCACGTTGCAGCGGGGTAGGACTGTGAGGAGTTCTCTACCTGAGAAGGAAGGAGTGACAGAAGCAGCATGGAATGGACTCAGACTGACCACAACCCCCATTCCCTGCCCCACTGTGCCACTGAGGGGAAGGAGGTAGCAGAGCTGGGCCCGAGAAGGGAGGGGTTGGGGGGAAGGTGTTTCTAAGGTCCAGTTGTATTTATCACTGTCCTATTCTGATGCCATTGGTGAACTGGTGGTGCTTTTGCTTGTTTCCCAAGTCAAGTCTGTCTTTTGCCCATGACCATAATCGGTGACTGTGCCCTCCCTGTCCTTTGTCTTGACCCTCGAGCCCTTTATTGTATTTTCTTCTCCTCATCCCACGGGAGGGGAGTAGGAGTGAGTAAGCAGCTGTGTGGTTGCTTCATTGTCAACCGGGTGGGCTTAAAACCATGACAGGTCCTCATGTCACCAGCCTTTTAAAGCATAGGTGCTCAGGTTACTGCATGAGGAAGTCTTTAGTATTTTGCGCACCTTAAAATGGGGGGTTGTGCAGGCAACCCTTGCTTTTTACTCAGACAAGTAAGTCCTTTAAAAAATACTGTAGGTACAACAGGAAGCTTAGCTACAATGCTAAATTAATGAAGAAAATAATCTTTATTTATAAGGGGTCATAGGCTTTGCAGGATGAAAGAGATAACACAAACCACATGACTAATTCCCTTTTGTGCTATCCATAGAAAAAAAATTTTCCTTTGAGACCAATTGCACCTCACTTTCAATTTCCTGAAAAGCTCATTTAGAACAATCCCATATAGAAGCCTATTTATGATCTTTCATTTCTGATGTAGAGATCAAGACCCAGAATGTCCCTTCTGGTCTGTGAGCCTTGGCTGTCACATCGGCTGTGTGATATAGTCCCATTATTTTATCAGATTTCATCTTAATCACTAGGTTTCCTGGACCTCATTATTCCTAAAAGGAAGTTGTTTGAAGCTCCAGTATGATCCCAAACATTGTGCTCTTTTTCCTCCCTGATGTTTAGCCATAAATAAATTTTTTAAAAGAAGTCACAAAATCACAACTTTATAGTTTTTGCCATGCTAGATAATACTAGCTCTTCCAGCCTCCTGTCACATCATGCTGGTAGCTGTTCTTGGTTCCTATTTCATTTAGCATTAGGCTTTCTGGGTATGTCTGTGTGAAGGCTCACCAGTGACATCAGCAATAGCGTTACATTTCCTTACCTCTCCTGGAAACAATTCTCCTAATTTATCCTAATAATAAATTTGTTTTATTCAGAGTGACATCGAACGGTTAGTTATTACCATTTGTAGGTTGTTACCATTTTGTAGGTCTCCCATTTCTAATTGATAACCCTACAGCTCAATTAGAAAAGGCTTATTTCTAGTCTGTGAATATAAATGTTTGCATTTTTCTTCCTCCAACCCAAAAAGTGGTCCAGTTTCTTAGATAGTATTTAGATCATTTTCTGTATTGACCAAGATTCCCTACTTTGCAATCAGCCAATGTCATTAATCCAGTCCTAGCTCTTAATTCCTACATTAGATGGAGAATTCTCCCAAAGACAATCCGCAAGGTCTTTAAATTCTGCTTTTCCTCCAGCCTCGTGTTCCCCCTTCAATACAAGCTGTGATCAGCCCCCGCCCTCCTGTTTCCCAGTTCCTCATGCATCTTAAAATTCCTGTGCTGATATCCCTCCTTCCCTCCTTAACTAGTAATTTCCCAGGGGGAACCTGTTATCAGTGAAGTGCTTTCTTGGTTCAATTGTTCAGGCACAATTCTGCGAGGTATTGTCCGGCTGGTACAGGGTACCACTGCTGAGCGTCCTCCAATGTCATTACCGTGATGGGAGCAGAGAGTCCTCAGCATGTTTCAAAATGATACTGATTTGGGCCATAATTCAGCGTAAGGACCCCTCCTCAGTAGGATATCAAAGGTCTGCTCTTTCTTGCTACGTTGCCTCTAAGGAATTTACTTTTTACACTTTAACTGCAGATTTCATGGCTGTAGTCGTAATGCAATTGCCATTTACTACTTTTCTCAATCTGTCTTATCCAAAGGTGCAGCACAGGCTCTCTTGACTCTATTTCAAGCATAGATTTTCAAAGTCTCATGCAAAATGTTGAAAAGCATTTTTACCACAATTTGAAGAATAGAAAATCAGCTTACAACTGTGCTATTAAGCAATTTTAAATTCTCTCACCTTTTCAACTGACTTGACTTTTTTTTTTTTTTTTTTTAAATTTAATAGCAGACATAATATTAGGTAGGCTGCTGGTTTTGGTAGTTTTAACAGCTAATTTTACAAGACAGCTACATAAATTTGAATACTATTTTGCTCCTAGTTAAAACTAGGCAAAAGAACTCATGTGGCAGCATCTGTCCTCTTAACATACATTATTGTATGTACATATTGTATTTGTGATTTTGCATAATGAAAGTATTATGAAACATCAGTAATATTCACTTTGCATAAGTTTTGGCAGCTGGAGTATCTCACCAATGTGGCAACAATACTATACAAAACATGGGAAAAGGTCACCCCTGTTTCAACTTCCATCTGTGTATCATTGGCTCAAAGGAGGAAGTAGTCTGTCAGTGAATAAAAATTGCTGGGTTTTTTTTCTCTCTTAAATAGCTGTAGAATTTATGTTTAAAAAGAAAAGAGGTTGTTTTTCTTTTGCAGAAGTTTTCCTTCCGTGATAAAATACAAAAGTCTGTTCATGTGTTATTTAAAGTGTTTTCCAAGGACCCCAACTACAAGACCAGTTGAAAGAGAGAGATTAATATCATTTAAAGGGAAGAAATGGGAAATCTTTAAGGTCATTTCTTTTCGTGACAATGAAACTTAAAAAGCATGGCAGACAGGATCTTCAAAGGTTTTCAAGTCCTGTCTTGAGCTCCCAATCAATAGGAGTTAGATACCCAAATTAAGAGTTCAGTACAAGTCTTCAAAGGTATTTGGGTGCTTAACCTCCTTTTACCTTTCAGATCACTTTTAAGGATAAAATGGCAGTTCGACTGAGAACATTTTGGTGCAATACTTTAATGTCCAGCACCTGGATAATTTGTAGCACCCACTGATAGTTAGCATAATGGGCACTTCTCTTGCAAGTTCGTTACTTGTTAGAATATGTGTAGAGTTGGTCTTGTTTACTAAATTGCTTTTCTTTGTGAAGCAAAAATTTTGCTTTAAAGTTTTTTTAATACAGAAGAAAAATCCTAAGTAAACTTTAAAAAGTGAACTAGTACAATAGCATTCGTGTTTGCTGAGGTGGGTGATTTCAGTGAATTTGCAAAACTCCTGAGCCTGTATTCCCCGAGGATGCAGGTGACAATGATTTCTTTGTAACGTGTTGTACATGCACTGTTCTGGTCTTTGACTGTCCCGGTCCGTGCTTGTACATCTGCCTTTGCAGGATAAGGCTTCTGCTAGGTAACTGAAGCTACTATCAATTTAAAAAATTAAAGATCATGTATAAATGTATTCCGAATGGGTTGCCTAGCATAGATCTGCCATGCACTATTAATGTCTCTCAAAATTTGCCAAGCCTCCATCTAGAGGGGGATCCCACTGGGAGCTACGTGGTGCAGTCAGGACTACCTCTGCCTTTATTACTGTTTTTGTTTAAGTATTTGTAAAAATCTTAGATGGTTCAGATCTACTTGAAGTGTTCCGTCTGATAGTGGTGCCTCGGGCATACATAGTGGAAGTGGCAGTGCCCCATGTTAACATGGAATTGCTGTTTGTTTACAGTCTTGAGCCACTGAATCCTTCCTGTCAAGCAGAAAGGGTTCATTATCATGCAGGCACTTACCATTTCCACAGCCTGCTCTTCAGTGACATCAAAACATAAGCCGGAATATTATTGTCATATGCCTTAGAGTTCATGAATGGGCCGTGGATCCGAGAGCCTCGGGCTCTGAGTGGCATATTTGGTCTTTTGGAGGAGCAATTCTGCCTCTAGTCCAGCATTTGCATCTCAGACAGTTGTCACAGCTGCTCCCAGTAATGTTGACTGTCATGTTTTTTAGTGCCAGTGCACCACATCTGAATAGCTAGGCAGTGGTTACACTCCCCATTTTATGGATTTGCTTTTTCTTCTTTACCGGTCTGGCCTTTCTTTAGAGTCGGTGCTGAGAGCCACGTGCTTTGAGGCTGGGAAGCGAAGGGAGCAGAGCAGGCAGGTTTGCTTTCCTGCATTTCACGTCCAACTTGGGGCCCTTCATCGCTCTGAAGAAAGAGCAGCTCCTGCTGCCCCCTGTCAGCTGGGCTCCCAGCGCCAGGACCAGCCGCACCATTCTCACTCCCGTCACTGCGGAGGGGCGGCTGCTGAGCAGGAGGAAATGAGTCTCAGCAGGCGCAAATCTATTGCCTGTGTTTTTATTCTTTCCATTTCTTTCAAAACGGAAGACAGTCGGAGCAGTTTCTGAGGATGAGGGATATAAATCTGTCTGCTGCTATTTATACTGCTCGTCACAACAGCGTCTAAATGCTTAAAGTATGTATTTGCTGCCTAACCCGAGGTGGTCTGCGAGCCGCTTGGGCTGTCAAGAGCAGATGTATCTCAGAGCAGCAGCAGAGAGGATTCCCAGGAGACACCCAAGTCTGGTCCTTACTCCTGCTCAGGCTGTGGCAGGTTCGCTGTTAGGCACGAGGCTGCTGGGGTGTTGTACAGTGGGAGGATGGCGGTGTGGAGGTCCCTGCTTGACGCAGGGTTGAATGGTGGCCCAGAGGAGTGACTTGCTTCAGGGCAATAAACACCTGCTTTACTATCCAGTAATACTGAAATGAAAAATTTCGTGTCCTGAGCCTCACAGGCAGCACTGTGAGTGGGTGGGTAGGCAGGCAGCAGTGGATAAACTGTGTGGGTGTCTTTTGAACAAAGCCATAAAAATGGGTCTGTCTGTTCTGGATGGATATTTTAATAAGCAAATACCTTCCCTTTGCTTTTATTTGAATAGTAGGATACACCTTTTCTGTCTGATCTCTTTCAAACATACTTCACTTCCACCACGTACACCTACATAGTATTCTTTATTCCCATGTTCTACAGGGACATTCAAATAATATTAAAACCACTGATTCGTTGAAAGACTGTTTAAACTGTTGTTGTTAGTAATTTTTGTATTGACTGAATTTTTCATTGGTAATATTGTTGGCAGCAGTTTGTGTCTGCCTGGCTGGAGGCCAGTTTAAGCTCGGCAGGATGAGCCCTATTGTTCAGCAGACTTGGATTTTCTTAAACTCTGTAACAGAAATATGTGTCAGGAGGTTTGCAGCTATAAATTGGATCATGTTGGTGAGGTTGGGAACTCACTCAATATGAAATTGAACATTTTGCCATGCCTGTTGCTAAATATGTTTATGCATATTTCCTCCATGGGCTTAAAAAAAAAAAAGAGGGGGAAATAGAAGGAAAAAACCCTAGACCTGTTGAGCTTTGTCTTTAGCTTATACGCCTGGTACTTTCTTTGATGTTCAGTGGTTGAAAAATGCAGCAAGAGTTGGTTTTGTGCATTGCAATGTTAAAAGCAAGTCTGTTTTCCCTTTTTTCTCTGTGTTACAGGCAGTCAGATGCCACCACAGCCTCCTGGCAGCCAGTCAGAATCCAGCTCCCACCCTGCCTTGAGCCAGTCACCAATGCCACAGGACCGAGGTTTGTTAGGTTTGGGGGCTTTTTCTAGTTGGTGCCAAATGCAGCCTTCATTTTAAGTCACACATTAGCAATGTGAGATTTCTTGGTATTTCTTTTCTTTTCCCAGGGAAAATAACGGCAGTCTCACTGTAAAAGGCTCGGGGGGTTTCCTCCTCTGGGGAAAGAGCAATTGACTAGCAGGTTTTACCAAAATGTAATTGGAAACAAGACTTTCTCAAAATACAGTGAATGCCCAGAGTATAAAGGCAGTTTGCTGTAAATACTTGAGTCATGTCCTAGAGAATTCATTTCTTCGTTGTCTGTCTTGGAATTAAGTTGTACAGAAATAGTGCTAGCTACAAGCACTGCAGTTTTGCTGCTGTTCTTAAAATACTCATCTCTGATGTCTTGGCATGGACATGATAGCTAGTCCTCTAGCCAGTTCTAGAATAAAAATATCTTTAAATATAAAGGGAAATCAACTATTTAGGTCAAATGGTTCAAAGATTTGGAAATCTTGCAAGGGAAAACCTTGCAGGCAACAGCACTGTTCTAAAACAGTGCTTCCTAGCAAGTGCTCACAAAAATAAACAGAGCATTTTTTTTTCCTTAATGTTACCATTTATAAACTTGAAGCCGTTTTCGTTTTGCCTTCTTCCTCCCTAGCTCAGGAAAGATAGTTGTCACAGCTTTGTTGTGTGGCTGTACGTATGATCAACTGCTGTAAACTGGGCATCCTGTCCATGCAGTGGTTAACATGTGCCAGCGACAAGCTTGCAAAACAGACATATGATAACTGTGATAAACATGGAGTTATTTATGAAACGCCCCTCCTAAAATGCCTTGCTACCAGAAATATTCCAAGTAGCACCATATGGGGATACCATAAATACTAGAAGTTTTCTCACAGTGAAACAAGTTGAACTCACAGAATGACAAATTTCTGGGATAGCACCCAGGAGGAGTTAAGAGGGCTCAACAAAGAGGAGAGAATCTTAATTTTTGCTAGTTTTCCACATTGGATGTCCGCTTCTCCAGGAATGCTGATTAATGAGAATATGAAACACAGAATTCCACATTCAATTTGTTTTGTTTCCTTTTCAGTTGTTCTTTCTACACAGTTGCTAGAGCAGAGACTCATCTTCCCCTTAAAAAAATTTCAGAATAACGTACACGTTAGATGAAAAAAGAATGGCCTCAGTACCCAACACAAATATCACAAGGCAGCAGGAATGGATCAGATTGAGGTTTTGAAGACCCATGCGTCTCAGAAAGATGGATGCATTTCCTGGCATAACTGGATCTTGGCACCAAATGTCACACTGCCCAGTAGTAATTATTTCTGTAGTGTGTGTTCCTCACCTGGCTTTGGGGGATGAGTTAGGCGGGTCTGACAGAGCTGGAAAGGGCAAACCTTTCTGTTGCTGCTGTAGAACAAAACGGGGGGTCATTGCATGATTGGGAGAGGCAGAGGGGTATTCAGAAGTAAAACGGAGAAGGCAGCTGCCATCACTGGGAAGTCAAACAAGTAAATAACAGTGGGATCAATAAAATTTTCAGATTGATTTTGTCTGGTTCTTCCTCTGTGTGGAGGGTGAGGATTGTGGGTGTGGGTGTGTTCTTAGAGAAAATGTGTTTGGGAGTGTTGCAATTTTTGCATTCTTCATATGCAAAATCTGGTGTAATACACATGATCCTTGTGACCCAGCTTGTACAAGAAGTCCGTTTGTTTCATGCAGCAGATATGAAATTTGTAACTAGCTAGGTCATATTGATTTTGCAGAACATGTTCCCCAAAGCTTCTCTAAAGTCTGTGCTATACTCGCATAAACATGCATGCATTCCCTTTTGTGCCCTGTCATTGATTAGAGGCTCCTTTGAAATGGAAAACTTCACCTTTTAAAAAGGCTGTTACATTAGTTGATTCCTTTGCTTGCTTGAACTGGTTCTTCCAACTTGAAGAAAGGAAGGAGGGGGGGAGATGGGGACTCAAAAGGAAGGTGCTTGTCATTCACTGATAAAAACCTGAGCAGAAAATCGTTGCTGCTAAGGACACCTGATCCATAGGCATCTGTTACAGTAATTTAAACTCTTGGCTTACTGATACACTTTCTCCCAAAAAAGAAAAGGAAAAAAAAAAAAATGAAAACAAAAAACCCAGAGACCATCCATAGGATAAGGTAATGTTGTTTTGTTTTAGCACTTTGTATAACATTTGTTTCCTTGTTTAGAGAGAGAATTGAAGGAACTACTAATTGTTTCCTAAGCAGAATCCTCTGCTCTCTATACTGTTATTTACCAGATATTGTGGTATACTGATATTTACCAGATTAACAGGTGGAGTCTGAGCTGTAGCGCTTCTAGATGCTAAGCCACTATCTTGAACCATTAAGCTTACACGTATTTATTTTATTATGAAAGTGTTTGATTATATTTCACCATACTTTCCCTGGTTACTCAGCACCCAGCTGGGAATTTTATGTTTGCCTGCCTAAGATTATACATCCCCTGTCATACAGTGCAGCATGAAGCAATGAGCATATTTTTACATGTACGTTCTGTGTGTGGGAGGAGGGGAGTGGTAACGTATGTACATATGTGCAGTAATAGGAATTTCTTGGGGGACTGGATTTGTTTTGTGCTCTTCAGCTTGCTTTTTATATACCTTATTTCCGACTTTTTGTAATAAGCATTAAAATGCTTACTTTTTAAAAATAATCTGAAAATTTTTCATGTCCTGCTGAAGCTGTAGGACATTGGGACCTGGGCCAGCATAAATGGAACATGCTATTCTAGGCAGCCCACTTCTGTTCTCGTCCCAGATTCAGTAACTGGCTTCTGTGTTTGATAACCTGTCAATGAAACTTTTCCAGTTCTACCAACACACATTGCCTACATAGGCAATACGAAATTCATGTACTTTTTATGTACTGGGAAGTACTGGGACTTGAATTAAGTCCCGTACAACTTAATGGATTGTTGGACCCGGAAAGCTCTGGAGACAGAGGGAGCAGGCTGTGCAGGACTGGTGTCAGAAGTCTCTTGGAGAAGCAGGAGTGGCCATGGCTGCTCACCTGCACTGCACTGAACTGCGGCTGAATCCTTTTCTTAGGGATACCACATGAAAATGTAGTCACAACTAATTAAGCTAGTCATCGAAACTTGCTATGCTTTGGCGGGGGTGGCAGAAGGGGGATGCATGTTTTGCTCTTTGTTTCTGATATAGCTACTCCAGACTTTTCTTTGCTATTATCAAAAGTAGGGGTTTGATTTTTCGTGTTTGTTGGAAGTCAAAGCGCTTTATAAACGTTGGTTACGTCAGCCCCCACAGGTAGGGCAGTGGTGATACCACAGCTGTCATAACCATTTGGCAGATAATTGAGGTACACAGTTCCTTGAGTTCCCTGTGTTCAGCTGTACCTACTTATCTCATCTGTTTGGATTTTGGAAGCCTCACTTTGAGGATGTGCTTGGTAGCCGGAACTGCTCAGTGGGTAAGAAGTTATTTGTCTGGCTCAAATAAAAACCCACCATATCCAAACTGGCCCCCTGAAAGCTGTAAAGTGAAAAAGAAACCTTCTGTCCTGGCCATTAGCTTATACTCCCACTTCTGTAACCTAACGGAGATGTCCATCTGCGTTCATGAATACTCACCTATGCAAATGATAGTAGAAGGAGATGTGTCATAATAATGTTGAAATAGGCACTTTTACCCAGGCAGAAATGAATGGTTCCTTACCTAATCTTGACAAAGCTTAGAAGACTTACCTGCTTTTAACTGGTAGTTTTCATGCTTATGCAGTTGGGTACGTACATGTCGGGTTTCAGTCTTGTATTAAAATAGTGAATTGGGAGCTCCTGAAAACCATTGAATTTAATGGAAACAGTTAATGACTTCACGTTATTACTCTAGCAAGCACTCATAATGGGGATACTTAAAGAAGCCTTATTTATTAGTGCAAATGTATATGGGTCAGAATTAATTTTTTTAAAATCTTTAATTGTTTTCCCCTTATAATTTTCACAGCGGTACATAGTTAAATATTCATGATAATGCTGATGATATGCTAAAGGTCTGAAATAGATCTAGAGTCTCAAAATCAACACAGGTTATTTAACCCTTTTCATCTAATGCACCATTGGGGACTTGCTCTAGTGAAATCCCAGAGCACTGGAATAATTAGAAGATAGTAATGAGGATTTAATTAGTCCTTGAGATATGCTGAAATAGGACCACTGAGAACTTTTCTGTTTGGACATGGATTGCAAGCAGAATTGATGCCGTTGCAGCTGCTGTGATATGCTGGAAAATGTATTCCATTGCTGGAGGCAGTTTCATGGCACCATTCTGTGCATGTCAGATCTATGTGGAAAGTGCCTGGAATAAGCACCTCCAAAATTGTTGAATAGTAGCCTTCCTCTGCTCTGTCACCTCCTCCCAGTACCTCTCCGTTTTTCTTTTTTTATGTCATTCTTTCCGTTCTATCTTTATTTCTTTCTGTTCTTGACATGATCCAGCTTTTGAGGATTGTTGCACAGTTGTATGCTCTAACGTATCACAGGCAGGGACAGGGAGTAAGGAACTGCAGGCTCGTAGGGAGTACAGGTGTTATACTAAGCAGAATTTGGATCTTTTTGACACAACTGCTTGTAAGCTTTATCCTCAGATCTAGTCCTTACTTAGAATTAGATCTTCACAGAAGTGATATTTATCAGTAGCTGCAATGTAGTAAATTTAAATAGCTTTTTTGGCAGCCAAGATGTTATCCAGCAAGAGGTAGTAACAGATGGGATGTGATCAGGCATTTTGATGTTCTCTTTGTGCTTCCCTATAAACACTAAATAGCAACTAAATTCCTGTAACTACAATTTCCTAATTTGCCCATTAGATTTCATGTAGGTATTTTTCTCCCCTTTAACTGTTTTCTGGGCGTGCTTATTTGTACACAGTCATGACATAAATTCCACTGTCATGTATTTTCTTTTAACAAAATATAAATGTTTGTGCTTGTGTGGAAGACACTGAATACCAATCAGGTGTTTTGCACCTACAATTCCTGATCAGATTTATGGCTTAATACTGACATTTGATGGTACAGATTCTTCTCCCTGAAATCTATTTTCCTCTTAAAAAAAGAAACCAGAAGGAAGAAAATAGATCAAAGAACTCTTATTGCAACAAAAAAGGATACAGTAGTTTGCTTTTAGATCTTAAAAAGACTTTTTTCCTGAGAATACATTTTTTGCTCTCATTTGGGGATTTGGGGTCTATTCAGAGCACTGAGGAGCTAGAGAATAAAATGATTCTTGTCATTAAAATTCTTCTGCTTGCCATGTTAACGATGACACCACTTAAGGTTAAATCAGACTTGGTAATAAGTTTACTTGATGTAGACTGAAGTGTTTCAGGCTCTTAAAGAAAGATGCTTGAGACATGCACTGAGTGCAAAGCCACAGGTACGTTTGAGTGCCTCTCCTGCACATAGCGTTCTCCAAGTGGGTCAGTGCAGAGGAGCTGAGCTCCAGCTGGAGGGCAGGAACAACGTGCCAGGCTGGGAGGAAATCTTCATGCCCAGAAAACTGCGGTTAGACGAATTGTGCCCTCAACAGCCAGAAAAAGTGCGTCATGTAAGGAGCAGAAGCAGGTTTTAGTTGGAACTGTCACTTTAACTCTGTAAAACGTATCTTTTTCATCTCAAATCACAGGGCGAAATAGGAACATGATCTGTATGTGGAGGCAGAGCCACGCAGTAGAGCTGTGCACTAAACCTTGGTGACTCAAAATGCTAGTTTCTCAGTTTGATGAGCCCTAAATTCATCAATAGTCTTTAAAAAGGCTCAGGCCATCATTGTTTTTTACTACAGTGTTTTTAATTTGATTGTAAAACTGGAAGTGAAGTGCACTGAAATGTAGTGTTGATCTGATGAGCAGTTTTTTATATGTATACACACTATTTTTCTTGGCTATTTTAATTGCAATAGCACCCAAGACCCTCATTTTTCTCCCTGTTTGTATTGTACTACAACATGTAGCAATGCACAGCAAAAAAGGCTTACAATATGTCTGCTTTGATTAGTGATCAAGATTTTTGGGATAAAAGGTTACTGGTTTTTACTCTGAGCTGTGGGAGTGACCAGTTTTGTGTCTGTCTCTCAAGTGTTGCAGGAAGACCCGCTTTTCTTGGCTGAAAGTATTATAAAGTATGTTCCTGTGCCAAACCAGGTCAGTTCTTAAAGAAATCAGTTGCCATTTCAGGATGCTGGTTTCAGACTGTTCTTGGATTTCAGACTTAACACCAGTCAGTCTCAGCTTTAGGTTGATCTGATTAGTTGTGGCCTGCACTAAATATACAGCAGTATTGGCCATCTGCAGGAAGAACCGAAGGAGGAAAGGGTGTGATTTGCGTGCATTAAGACACACTGGGAGAGAGCAGAACTGCAAAAGCAGGATTCAAAGTAGATAATAATATCTGTACGATCAAACCCCAGGGTCAGGTGTCCCAAGTAAATTTTGTATACTAGCAGCTGGTCATTGCTTTCTTCTTGCTGATGTTATATTTTGTTATACTTGGGGATGAATCTTCATTTCATTTTTTAAACTAAATTGGGGATTCTCTTTTTGAAATCAGAGAGCAGAATTGAATTATTCTGAGAGAGTTTATATAGTTGCCAGCAGAGAGACATCTCAGTAGAAAAGTTTCCACTGACTTCATTAAGGCAGCCGTCAGATTCCCTGCCTCTGGGCTCAGGGAGTGAGATAAGCCACCAGCAGTCGCTGATGAAGAAGTTGACAAAGTGACAGTCGATGTTCCTGTCACCAGACTCGATGTAAAGTTACTGGGTATGATCCCTGTCCCTGGGACAGCTTCCCGTCATGGCTTATGAACTGGGAGCTGCCTGTGGTCTGCCTGTTCAACAGCACCGTCATTTCCAGGACACTCTGCTCCCTCAGTAGCCAAGTTAACCTTTTTATGAAGCTTCTCTGAAAATAAGGAACTTACTTATGATCTAAGACCCTGTATGTCTTTTTGAGTTAATATATAGGGCAGTGAGCTGAAATCTATATAATATATCTATTAATAGCTAACACTGGATAGTTCCTTCCATCCCAAAGGATTCCAAAAGGCTGCAGAATAAACACTCATCAGGGAACAGCTGCAAACCAAGGAAGGGAAAAATCAGTCAGATCATAAATTATGGTAAAATAAGACTGAGATGAAGGCATTTTACGTGTCTGCAAGACAGAAAAGACACATCGTGTGTATTTTAGTCTTGTACACAAAATCCGTATCTATCTCGTGGTATTCAATATATTTACTTCATGAAAAGGAAGATCTGACTTGTTCCGTGGAACCTTTGAACAGGAGTCACCAGAGAGGGTACATTTTTCAAACGTGAGATTTAGACCATTAAGCCTGCAGGCCTTGCACATTACACCTTGAAAACTGCCGTTCCTTCTTTGCTCTCCTCCGTGATTTTCATAAGTATGCATGTTATTAGGGAAACATAGACAAATGTTGATTGTATGAAGCAGACAGACTCCTCAGGTCTTTCATGTTGCTGCTCAGATTAATTCCAGCATCCCAGGCTACCTACTGAAATTGAGGATTCGCTTTGGGGGCAATTGGGAGGGCAGGGTGGGGTGCTTTTGTGCTGCAATTCACCATTACCCTGATTTTCCAAGCACCATAGTGAAAGCATCTTCCGTAAGGAATGTTACAGTAACAAATTATGTGTAAGATGGTGGATGGGCAATGTTTTTTTTGTTCTGTCTGTACATCAATATCTCACAAATGTCTTTCCTTCTCTGCTCTCAGCATAGCACTTAAAATTTACATGAGAGAGCATTACACAAGGTTTTCATTAGGAAAGGTTGGATATTTCTTCCCCAGCTACCATCTGGGTAATCTGTCTGATCCTTCCCCAGATTCTAATTTATCAATGATAGATTATATGAATTTCAAGGCTAGGCAGTAGCAGAGGGAGGTTTAGGGGTGGGAAAAATTTAAACATTATTGCGTGCTATACATAGACGGGGTTTTGTAATATCAGAGAGAGAAGCAGAGGAGATTCAGCCAGTTAACCTAATAGCACAGCTGGTAAAACACTGGGGGGTCTGGGTTAAAGTCTTAGCTAGGTCATTAGTTTCCATCTTCCCCAAAGCTATTCACATTGTGAAGAGAAGCAGTCAGACAAATAAACACTGAGGAGACTATAAGATAGATATTAAAATGTAATAAGAAAATACTTTTAAAGAAAAATAAAACCAATCCAGTGCTTTTTCTTAAAGAGAACATTGATCCTTCTGTGAAAATGAGAAATACTGCAGTCATCTTTGCAGGAATCCCCAGTTTTGCTAAGGTGATGTTTTCTGTAACTTCTGTTTCACATAAGCAAAGAAACAGCCTTCGTTGAATGGGTGTGAAGAAATGTGGTTGTTCTGCAGGTGTTAGTAGATGCCAATGTGAAAATGAATTGCCCAGGTACCCAAGGGAAACCATGTCACTGTTACTCTGGCCCAGAGAACTTCAGTTGGTTTTAGTAGCATCCTGCCATGCTAACAGGTTGCCAAATTGTTCTTATATCTACTGCACAGAATATTGGGGTTTTTTTCTTTAGCTTTACCCTGCCACTTCTTTCTCAGTGTTGTTTACCCATGGACAAGCTATGTTTGGCAGTCACCGCTTTAGATCCGTCTCAATACTGTTGTATTCTCTGGTGAAAATCCTGAGCTAGTGAATACAACCCAGACAGCTGTCTGAGGAAGGAAAGTCTCCCAAAAACTGTGTCATGGGTGTGCAAACATTTGCTTTTTTTTCTCAAGGGTACCGGGTAGTGCCTTGTTAACATACCAAGCGTTGGAAATTTCTGTGATTTTCCTTTATAGGTAGTGGAAAATATATTTTCACATATTTAATTTTTTGAGCTGATTTGTAAGTAGAGAATTTTACATTATTTTTCTCTAAATATTTGATGATTAGTGAATGCATCCAATCTGTTCCTGCTTCTCTCATTCTGTGATTTTCAGGGTAATAAGCCTGTCTAGCCCCTTCTGCCCTTCAACAAGGGGGACTTCCTTATTCCTTACTCGGAAGGGTTCCTCAGTTGTTTTGGTCCATGCTGTCACTAAGCATGCCTCTAGAGAGAGTGATAGCCTGAGGTATTTTTTCTTACGTAAGTTCTTTTTTACAAAGTACTGTTGCAAGTTGTATCTTTCACTGTTTTTTATTTATCAAATTGTAACTTAATGATGATCTGCTATCACTGTAAACACAAAGTTTTCCTGAGCTTAAAATGAGTAAGTGTTCCATGTGTTTTCAGGTATAATTTGTTCATGAAAATCGATGCGCTACAGCTGGCTAAATCAGAAGACCTCTCATTGACCGTGGGTTAAGTGTGTGCCAGTAGACAGTTGCTGTCCATCAGCTGATACGCAATCATTTGTTACTTTGCAGTCACTTCTTTTGTGTTTGAGCTCCTGCTTTCCTGGAAAGGTTTTTCATTTTCAGGCCAAGACTTTAAAATATCAAAAGAATCCATCTCAGGTTTTACGCCAACTCCCAGCACGTTCAGTGGGTGTTTTTCAGGGATAGTGCTAAGGAGATAGTATTCAACAAAGAGAGGGTTTTGTATTGGTTAGTGTACAAATGTAATTAAGACAACCTTTGTGCATAATTTCGTGAAGCGTTAGTAGCTTTTTTTATCTGTTTTGTGTATACATGTGCGTAAAGGAAAACCAAGATTTTAAATGTATTTACAAAGACATCATAAATGGTATTAGCTGTATGATGTATATTGCCAGATGTTAGTACTGTATAGGACAGCAGAAGCTTCATCTTTGTCTTTTCCTTTTTCAAAGGCGCAGAAACACTTCTACCCTAAGCATTACCCATTTTTTATTTTTTTCTCTGTATTTTGCTAAAGAAGAAAAGTATGCCGCTACCTGACTGTTTTTAAACCTTGTGTGTATGTCCTATTTGAACGTGCAAACCTATTCTGTTATAGTCACGGTGTGCTAATTGTGAGTTGTATGCTACTGTTTCATTTAGAACTAAAAAAAATTCAAAGATTACTCTTTTAAATTGGGTTTTAGAGACAATAATTCTTTAGGTGCATAAATGTAGTATAAAAAATAACTAAAATGGAAGAGACTACTTCTGGCAGGGTCACTTTATTCAGCTACTCCTGAAATAGCTTAGTTTGCCACAATGACTCGTCAACTGTTTTTTTGGTCAGTAATCTCTAGTTGAGATGACAAGTAAAGCATCGTCTGTACCTCTTTAATCACTAATATTAAGGGAAGGAAGTAGATCTGTTCATTGATGAGTATGTTGCCATTGCAATTTTTAAAGTCTTAACTCATAGCTGTTTCCTAGCATTTTATTTAAAAGACAAAAACCCCACCTTGTTGTCACAGAGGTTGGCATGTCAGATGCAGTCTGGGTGTTTAATCACTCCACCGCCTTTACTCCAGTGCAGCTCTAATGTAATCCAACTTCCCTTCTTTACAAAGGCAAACTTTACCTTATATCTAATTTTCTGGAAGAAAATTTATTTCTTTTTGTATCAGTTATAAAGGGAAGTTGAACACTAGGGGAAATGTGTGTAAATAAGGAAAAATGAATGCATGCCAGCTGTTCCCTTTCATTTCTGATAAGATTTCTAGAATTGATCTTGTTTTCTCTTTTATGATGCAAGAACGATAACGTGTTGACCAGGAACTCCTTTGGTCTCTAAGACATCTGAGCATTCTGCAAATATTTGAAACACTTTAAACTCGTGCACCAGTCTCTGACCATTCACTGGCTTCTCACAGAGGTGGATGAGGATAGACTCCTCTTTGTTGTAATGGAATCCAGATCAGAGTAAGAACCTGATCTTGCTGCCTTCTCCACATCACGTCTATAGGTGAAATGACTCCTCTGCTCTCTGGAAGGAAGTTGGAGCATGTCCTGTTTTAAGGCCATGCTCTTTTAGTACCACACAGACAGCGGTAGAAGATAATATGGCTCAGATACTATTCCTGAGTTTCAGGCTTCCTTTTCTTTAACTCTTTACCTGTCCATGATCAAGAGAAGTTAGCAAAGCCAACCTCATTTGGGAGGGACCTCACACCTTCTGGGATGATGAAACTCATGCCTCACGTCAAAAGCTGTTAAGAAGTCTGTTCCATTCTTGTGTTAGTCAACATCTCTGTAAACTAAGGCCAGAACATGAGTTTGAGTAGTATCACACAGTTACCTCTGCTGTTGAATTATTGGCTTGCCCCCACAGAATGGTTTTGGCCAATGCTTGTGAGCATTCCCTGAGCTGCAGCCCAGGACATGGAAAAGGCAGCACAAGGGACTGCACACAGGAGACTACCAGGGCTGAGTAGGAAGGTTTAGCTGGGTGGAGACGAGCATGCCGCACCGCTCTCCAGGCCAGGGAATTGTCCTGGTTGTTCTGTTTATGGCTGTACACATAGCCACCCAGTCCACTCCACACCATCAGAAATGCATTAGGAGAAGTTTCCTGAAGAAGAGTGGAAACAGTTATTTCACTTATTACTCTAGTCCCTCCAGGACCCCTTCTGACAACAGCAGAGCAGGCTAAAACCAATGTTCTTCATGTCCTCCATTAGACTTCAGTCCATGTTTTCTGTTAGATTCAACAACCAACAGTCCCTCTGCATCGCCACTGGAAATCACTACACCCTGTACAAACCATAGCTTTTCAATGTGGCATCCATCCTCATGGTATTAAGAAGAGTACTGCCTGCAGTAATAACTGGGCTGAAAAACCTTTATCACTAGCACAATGTTTGGAAAGTTATCTCGTATAGATTAAAAGGCCCATGGTGAACAGAAAACCCTCACTTCTGTACTAGATAGAGGAGTAGCTTTACTATCTTTATAATAAAAAACTTAGTGTGGCCAGTACAAAATTTTTCATTTAAATGGATCCCACGAGTGTGATATATATGGTGTATGTGTGTTGGGAACGCAAGCATTTATTTCATACAGACATACGATTGTATTAGGTTTCTAAATTAGTTACAGCACTGTCGGCAGAAGACACAGGCTTCGTAATGAGATTTGTGTGCAGAGTGGAACTGTTTTAAAAACCGAGGTGTCTGTTTGAAAATAGAGCTAAATGGAGATGGTCATACAAGCTTTCCTTTGCAGAAGCATGGAGTTTTCCAACCAGTACAGGCCAGTTTCCAAGCCACCATTTCGCCGATGGTTATTTCCCGTGCAGTGCATGCCAGGGCGTGTGGTCAAGATTCCTCCAGAGCAGGTGCCAGGCTCTGACTTTGCAGTTCAGGTGTGATCAAATCCCTTGTCTTGGGGCTTGCACAAAGGTCTGGGCCCAAGGGAGTGCAAGATCATCTCAGCTCCTGGTTTTTCTCCTTACGACGTTTTGTTTCTCTCTCTGGCAGGGTTTTAGAGGATGGATAAGTATGCTATCTATACAAAGGTTTGTGGGGGGCTCGAAAACCATTTACATGTGTTTGTACTCAAAACCTGGTCTCTGGGAAAGGGCACACCACCTTTCATTTCTACGTCGCGAATACTGTCCCCTTCTGTACAGCACTTTGTCACCAGCATACAAAGAGGGAGGCTGACCCACAGAAAGGTCGGAAGGTTGCTCACCCACTGCCACCTACTAAGTCAGCAGTGCTGGGATGAGAAACATACTCTTTCCGGTTCAAGACATGTTTGTTTCACTGTGGTCCTCACAGAGACGCCCCTGAGCTACCTGGTCGTGGGAGCTGTAGCCCCACATGAGTTTGATCACGTGTCTCTATGTGGCTCAGAAAGAATTGCTTCTCATTAATCGCTCTTTGAGCGTTTGATCCGTGTGATGTTTGATGCTAACCAACAGGAGGACAGCCTGGCCCTTTGGGACAGTCATCCTTCTGTCACCTCTCTCTCCTCCTGTCACCCATTTCTGTCTGTCTTTACACTTGTCTTTGCCTTTCTCTCCCCTTTTCTCTCTTTTTCTGATCTTTGCTTCAGCAGCTTCCAGCCGTCCACTCACTGTCAGAGGGTTTTGCTCTTGCCTTTCCTCTGTTCCCTCCCTCATGTGAAGAAAGGTGTAATTAATGCTGCCAGCTGAGGTGTCTCTTGGCTTCCAGCTTCACGCCTCCCCCTACGCACGCCACTAGAATTAGTAGAGGGGCGCAGAAACAGGCACCTCTCATAAATAATGCTTCAGCGCTCTGCAGCCTCAGCTCAAAGCGCGGGTGCCTGAACGAGTTGCAGGGTGCGCCAAAATGCGGACTTGCTCGTCGTGCATGTTGGCCCGCTGGGCAGCAGCACTCCGTATCTGCCGCCTCAGCGGGCACGGGTGAGCCGCCGGCAGCCTCATGGGCCGCCACTGCAGCGGAGCAAACGCTGTCCTTTAGCACGCTCGCATTTTGCCTGGCAGAGAAATGTGAAGATGAAATTTAATATGCAAGCAGAACAGAAAAGAAAGCAGATTTCCTCCAGATACAAGAAAAAAACCCTCGCTGTCTGTCTCCTCAGCACATCCGCTTCAACACTGGGAGCAGCACTAAAACCTTTCAGGGCAAAATGTTGGAAAACCAGCATAGACAGTGCACGGACTGGATTGCAGGCTTTTTCCCGGTTCATGAAAACTTAAAAAACCCCACCACAAAACCCTCTTCTCTCATTTAATAGGCTTAGTTCTGTTCCTTTATATGAAACTTCTAGATTTTATAGCATTTCACTAGGTCTCTTACTGCAGCTTTTGAAACTTAAATTAAATTGGGATTCATTAATACATTTACAAAAGAGAAAAAGGAGAGAATGCAATACAGGTGTGCTGGGAGCAGACCAGAAAACAGATCTAGAGCACAAATACATACCAAAATGCCTTTTTTTTTTTTTTTCTGGTTGATATGACCAGTCTTCACATAAAGGGAAATTTTAGCTCTGGAGAGTTTGTGGGCAACAGGAATATTTACAGTGGATTTCTATATGCTGAAGTAATGCATTTTGGTAGCAACATATAGTTTTGGAAGTTATGATATTCCCACCGAAAGTCATCAGGCAAATTCTCTACTACTTATAGGAAGTACAGATAATTGCCTTTAATTCTTTTTCCTCAAGATGATTGTTTTAATTTTAAAATCAGCAGCTGTTTGTAACCAAGCAGGACTGCCCTGTTCTTTCTTTGACAAGTGAAAGTTTTTGAGTGTTGTATAAAGGTTTTGGTTGTTGAGACAACCTTGCTGACTTGGAGATGCGCTTGTTTCTTCCTATGAACAATAGCAGTTTTCTGGGTATCTTTAGACTGAAAATAACTAAAAAGGGTTGATTTTTTTTTAATGTCAAAGATTTCTTAAATAAAGAATGGTTACCTGAATATTAATTTTTGCTTTGTGCTTTTTTCTCCTTAGGTTTTATGGCAGGCATACAGAGGAACCCCCAGATGTCACAGTATGGACCTCAGCAAACTGGACCTTCCATGTCACCACACCCCTCACCTGGAGGCCAAGTGCATCCTGGAATTGGTAGCTTTCAGCAGAGTAATTCAAGTGGTACTTACGGGCCTCAGATGAGCCAGTATGGGCCACAAGGTAAAATGCTTGCTGGTAGTACATATGATAAATTTTTTTATTATTAATTACATAATACATAAGTATTGCATATGTAGGTAGGTATGTGATTTCTTAAAAACAAAACCAAAACCCAAAAAACACGAGGCACAACACCCCCCCAAAAAAAAAAGAAAACCAAACTAAACAATCAAAACCGTCATCCAGAGGTGGGGCTGCACCTTGTGGAAGAAGTTGCTTCTGTTGTTAGCACCTTTCTCTGTATAAAAATAGTGACCTTAAATTGGGCAAGGAAATGATGCATTGCCCTGTTGCATTGCCAGGGCCATTGTTTAGGAGCCAAAGCGTGTCATCTCAGTGACAAGGCCACGTTTGACCAAGCATGGAGTGAGGGTCACAACACCAACCCCAAAATAGGTCTTCTTTTCTTAGGTGAAATCCCAGGGCCAATCTGAAATTGCGTGGTGACTGTGAGGGTTAAAGTCTTCTAACGAGCATAATAACACAGTGGCTACTGTGGGAATATAATATTGAGCTCTAATGCATACGGTTTGTGAATCTTAACTAATCCTTCAGACCGAGAGAGACAGTTCCTTTTATTTTGCTTGTTTGACAGAATCGTTGGAGGACTAAAACAAAAATAGAATACACAATTTCTGCCCCTGGACAACCTTGAATTGTTTTGCTTTTAGTGGATAACCTTTATAAAGTGTACATCTGTTTAGGGGTTTAATGAAATTGAAATCAAGCCACAGAATATATAAGGGGTAGTATTTTCTCTAGAGATACATAAAGAAGCTTTTCTGTTTCAGCACTTCCTACTGTTGCTTTCTTACCTAAATCCCTCAAAAAGGACTGGAGCCAGCTATGGAAATTCTGTAAGGGCTCGATGGCTTGCCCATGATAGCAGGGATGGTTATTTTAGTCTCTGGAGTTTCTGAGAACTAGTTCTGATGTTTGTTTGCAGGGAGCCTTGCTGCCCTGCGCAGTGTTCCTTTCTGTTTCATATCTGGGTAGCATTTGTTGTAGTGTTCTGAGAACAGGGCTACAAGCCAAGATTTCCCAGTTTCTAATTTTGGCTCTGCCTTTTACACCACCTTTCAACTTAGGCAAGTAGATTCATTTCTCTGCTTCATTTTCCTTAACTGTAAAATGGGGCTAGTAATGCCTTATAGCCATGAGTGAAGATTAATTACCTAACTCCAGTTGACTGGTGCTTCCCTTTTATTTGGAAAGCATTTTGTGGCCATAAAATGCTGTCCAAGTGCTTATTTTTATCTGCTCAGTGAGCAACTAGCTTAACTGGTAAAAATCCAGTGGATTTATGATGTGCTGTTCTGACGTCCAGCTGTACTGCTGCTGCTGAGATTCCGAACCATGGGAATAGTGGGTGTCAAGTGCAGTAAAACATTAGCCATCCACACTGATTGAATGGAAAGGGTTTTGTACTAAATCAATGCATTTAAGTAACACGCTGAATACTACTTTCTTTTTTGCTTGAGTTCAGCAGTTCTTTTCCTCCCTCTGTGGATGAAAGTGCCTATGTAATGATTTTATGGGTCGCGGTCAGGAAGAAACGGCTATTAAAAAGTGAACTTGAGGGGCAGGAAGAAAATGAACATCATTGTCATTAACAGGCCATTTCAAAAGGCTCTGGACGAAAAGCGTGTTCTTCCACCAGCTCTTGGAGAGTACAGGTGATCCTCTGCACTGGTCATCATAAAATTAGGGCCCTGCAGACTTTCAGCTCTACAGGTAACAGTTAGAGCAGAAGAGCACTATGTTTTCATCAGGCTAATGTGACCATTAATAAAATCTGGGGATGAAGATGGTGACATTTCAAAGTCATGTATTTGCCTGGATTTAAGTTTTTAATAGCATTTTTCATTTTTAATGAGAGTAATCTGTAATTGCAACTCTTAACGTACCCTCTAACAAAGCACAATTGTATGCCAGCGATGATGAATATATAATAAAGTTACCCCATTTACCTTTTATTGACAAAATAACAAGTATATTACATATTATCCGGGTTGCCACCAAGTTCTTAAATTCTTAAACTAAATTAATTCTCAAGGATTTTATTTGCTTTCTGTGTTTTGTTCACATAGGCCATCCTCCAGAGTATTGTTAAGCATAGGCTCAGTTTGACAGGACTGCTTGTATGTTCAGATATGTGTCAAAGCAATCTGTGACATTAAGCTTTAAGTTTGAATGATAGATTTCACTGTGTGCTGTCCTGAAAACTGTTGCTTAAGGCTAGTGTCCTTTCTCTGCAGTGGAATTGCTCACCGTCGTAAAGACTACACCAGGAAGCTCGGGTTGGAGAGGTAGCCCCCAGTTCATGAGAGCAGAATGATGCGTTTCACGCATATGGTTGATTTACTTGGTTTTCATGTGTTTACATGACACTTCGATCTAGAATAAGAGTAGAATATATTTTCCCAGGAAGCAGTTCTGTACTGGGGACCTAGTCCAATCCTGTGAAGTCGTTTCCTACAAAAATAAAACATGGCTTTGGCTCCACTGTTCTGTGTGTCTGTGATACAACACAGGAGCATGCAGAACAGAGCATTAGTTTTATTTCTGTATTAAATCCCAGCATTTTCCTGTCCCTAAGAATAAAAAAAAAAAAAAGGCAGAGAAAGAATAGAAGTTGTTACTGAAAGAAACAGTCTCTTTGGTTTGTATTTGGACAACATCTAACTTGGGGGCTAATGAAGCCTTGGTCTATGACCTGAGCATCAAACTGCTGCCACAGCAAAATGTCCCTTAAATGTGCTCTGGAGAGCAGTCAGATGTTGTAGTCAGTTGGGTCTTTTAAGACTGGGGCAGAGGAAAAACTCCCTGTGGATCAGTAAAATGTGTCAGAAATGCATCTCGTCGCCCTAACTTTTCCTACACAATTCAGTAGTAAAACTGTTCTGTTTGGGTATAACAAAGAGAGAAATCACTACTGAATATGTTTGAACCACAACCCCAGAACTTCACCATGAGTTAAATCCCCTTTTGTTTACGGTAAAGTAATATGGATTAAATATTTGTGCTTTGTAACCTTTACTGTTAGACTCATTCCACAAAAGCACTTTGCTATCTAGCTCCCACTGATTTTAATCCTAGATTTTAATTAAAGTAGTAGCATCTTAAGGTGAGATGCCCTAAGCATCTTGAGAGCATGGACCTTCAAATCCGGACCCACATATGCAACAGCCTGTGGAGTTAAGATTTAAGCATCAACTGTACCTACTTCAGTCCCTTAGGTAAAATAGTTCCAGAGGAATTCAGAACAATACATTTAAATTGTCTGTATAAGAAAAACTCCACGATTAAATGCATATGTAAAAAATCCTAAAATGTTTTTAAGATACCATTTTTAATACTGTGAATCTGACCTATGTCTCTAAAGCAGAGAGCAAAACTAACAGGTAGTTCTCAAATTTCCCTCTTTTTAGCTTGCCTAGAAATGGCAAGAAATCAGAGCACTTTGTTCAGCAAACCTGGACAAAGTGGACCAGAGTTCCAGCAGTAAGTATGAACATCTGCCTTTGGCAGGTTGTTAGTAGGCTTTTTTGTATTTTATCTTCACTTTTTTTTTTTTTCCCCTTCCTGTTTCCAGTTACTGCTTTGCTTTTTCTCATGCATTTGCGATGTCATCTCTCCAGATACAATTCTACTCTGCTGAGGGGGAGTTGGAATCAAAACTCCCTCAGATATGGAAGGGAGGAGTTCTTCAGTAGTATTGTACAGTCGCTGTTGCCAGGCTTGTACCCACTTGAAAAGTGTGGGCTCTTGGACTTGGCTGCCTGACACGTCCAGCTGATGTGGGCTGGCCTAGCATCTGCTGCATTCATTGTGTTTAATGCTGCATCCATCTGTTTTCTGTCAAAGCCACTGCCAACAAATTACTAATCTATTAGAGAAACATGGAAATAAGATTGCACTCCTCATTCCTGGCAATTCCTCTTGTATTTTGTTTGGCCTTTATTTTGCCTTTTTTTTTTTTTTTTCTCTGTGGTCTGGGAAAGGTATAAGAATAGCTAGTACTCAAGGTATTGAGGAAATGCTTAGGGAAAAAAGAACATGGAAAAAAACACTGAAACTTGTTTTCCTTACTGAAAAGATACCACTTCCCTGTGCTCTTGGATGTGTATCCCTGGAGATGAATGATTAGGAGCTATTTTAACCGAGCCACGTATTTTTATGGAGAAGATTCCACTGTTTTTTCTGTGTTGTGCTTACACTGGAGAAGCCAAAGCATGGAAGAAGAGATTTTTTGTCCCAATTGAAAATAGCATCAAAACAGCAATAGTATTTAGCAATGGTGTTTGTTCCTCCAAGCATGCTGCTGAACCATACTTTGTAGACCCTAACTGACAAAACAAATCGCCTTTATGTAAATTGGTCTGACAGTAGCTCCCAGTGATTATGGATATCAGGCCTGCTAGTCTAGGGAGGGAATTTGTTTCACTTTGGGAAGCAGTGTTACTAATAGCATGTACGTAAAATGTGTTAACTGGCTGTGTGTAATCTTTGAGTGCATGTACACACCATCTTGCTGCATTACATTTTTCTTGCACAAAGCAACTGGAAAACCAGAGCAACATCCCAGTTGTGTGTTACACCTTTAGCACTAAGCAGAGCAGTATGAAACTAGTTAACCCTTCAGTTCTTGGTCACAATATGCTGAATCAGAAATGTGGCTTTAGCAGGTCTCTGTGACCAAAACTGTGGCTATGGGCGATGGCTCGCTGAACAGAAAGTAGTCAGCTGCCAGCGGCTGAGCCCAGAGGAGGAGGAGAAGTGACAGCGCAGTCTGAAGTCAGCATAAAGCTGAATCTGAAGCCTTTCATCTCTGTTGAACCACATACTGGGAACCCTTCTGCGAAGACCCCCAGGCAGAAACTTGGTTTCTAAAACAGAAGAGAATTGTTGCTCCATTTCCTTGGGAAGCGTAGATCCCACGCCTTCTTGCTGAGGAGAACTTGTAGCAGAGTGAGTCAGTTACCAGGTGGGGAGGAGGGGAGGATTAGCCAAAGCACAGCAGCAGGAGCATATGAATTAATTATGTGTGCATTGAAATGATGGATGAATATATTTATTTTAAGTATAAACAGGAGTTGCATGCCACTGACTCCTCTGCCTGGTAGCTGAGGCCTGAGGAGAGACGTGGCTGATCTCCACGTTCAGAGGAAGAATCCAAGGGCTGCTGCCTTTGAACGAGCGTGGGAATATCTGAGAATAGTCAGGAAACTCTGCTCTGCGGCATCCCACAGGGAGGGAATGGGTCGTGTTTCCACTAATCTGGATGAGATGGAAATAAAGACAAGTCAAAACTGATGACTGAAGTAGTGTAATGTGATCCATTTCTTAAAATACTTTTCTATCATATCTTTAGCTTTTTTTTTTTTTCCTCTTTCTCATGCTGCTTGTTTCTGTTACGCTGAATGCTGTACACTCGTGTTTTCTTGAGCTTTCAACACGATAGAAAAATCAGCGCTCAAATGAGTTAAGCTGCTGCAAGCAGAGTAGTTCACTCTGGTGGCACCATAGATTGGGATCAGCCAGGTTTTCGTGCCATCCTTCATAAGGCACTTGTTTATACTAGCCTTCTTGTACTATTGCTTGATTACTCTTGTAATACTAGTTTTCCCAGAGGAGGTGTGCTGCAAGCTACCACCCCTTCTGCTGGCATAGCCAAACTGTGAATTTACCAGGAAGGCAGGGTAGGGCAGGAGGGAGCGGGAACATTTCTCAGGGCACAGCAGCCATCCTCACCAGTCCATGCCAAAGCATCACTGACACAAATGGACAGAGTGGTTAGGAGCAAGAAGCCGGTGAGAAGAACTCGTTGCTAAAATAGCAGAAAGATGAAGAATGAGAATATGAAATTACAAAAATAAGATTCTCCCTTGAGCTTATATAATGGGTTTCTTACATGCCATGTATCTCTTTGTATCTCTTTACTGCATAAGGAGGTTTTGTACTGTGTGCTATGTTTTTAACCCTCTGGAGGTTGTGCTTTTCTGTATTTGCTGTTAACCCGTGACATATATCAGAATATGTTTGAGGGTACATGAAAATGAGGTTCATAGGATCATTCAGGTTGGAAGCGTGCTCAGGAGTTGTTCTTGGCTGACCTTGTATTCAAATCGGGGTCAGATACAAGATCAGAGCAGGTTACTCGTGACTTTATCCAACTGGGTCTTGAAAACCTCCAAGGAGGAAGTCTGCACAACCTCCTTAGCAGTTTGTTCCACTGCTTGTCTGTCCTCATGATGAAAAAGTTGTTCTGACTTTGAGGCCAGTGTGGTTCACTTTAGTTTGCGTGTGTTAAGTTCTGCAGTTGCCAGCTTCCTGTATAGAAGTATTTGCACAAAGGTTTAATGTTTTTCTCTGTGCTTTTTATCATGTTGTTCAGGAAACTACTCCAGACCACCAACGTACAGCGGCGTGCCCAACACAAGTTACAGTGGCCCAGGACCGGGCATGGGTATAAATGCCAACAGTCAGATGCACGGACAGGGGCCAACCCAGCCTTGCGGGACCATGCCCCTGGGACGGATGCCATCAGCTGGGATGCAGAGCAGACCATTTCCTGGAAACATGAGCAGTATGACCCCCAATTCTCCTGGCATGTCTCAGCAGGGAGGCCCCGGGATGGGCCCACCCATGCCAACTGTGAACCGTAAGGCGCAGGAGGCGGCTGCTGCAGTGATGCAGGCTGCTGCAAACTCCGCTCAGAGCAGGTATGAGTCCAGGAGAAAGGAGTTTAAATGAGTAGGAATGTTTTTTTTGTCATTTCTGAAGTAACAGCACTGTATAGATGTATGAATATGCATTTATACGTGTTCTGTCCCTTATTTCCGGGAGGAGAATACTTTTCCTTAAACGTAAGGGGAAAGCAGGCTATCGTGTTTGAGTTATCCTCTTGAAAACCAGCTGTGACAATGGAGGTGACGGCCACTTCCAGTTTGGTTCTTCGCACTGTAGGCTTCAGGAAAACCCACAGGGTTGCAGTGACATTAGGAATCGAAAACAAGCCCTCTGCAACTTAGAATTGATTAGCTGGATATATTTTTTTTATCTCTGGTAGAGACAAGACCAGTGTATCCTTGGCAGCTTGCCCTTGCCAGAGAGTACGAAAGCTTACGAGGTCGCCCTGATGGGCAGTTGATACTCCTGCATTTACTGCCCGCGTTGTGAGCAGCAGTGCTGATGGGAGTTCTCTTTTACAGGGTGTTCTTGTTCCTAGGCAGACATACTGAGGGGGAGAGGAAGGCATGCTGAGGGGAGCAGCTGGAGGGAAAAGGTATAAGGAGGCGTAAAAACAGTCTCTAGTTATCTGGAGTTGGTAACTGCCACTTAGGCATCCATAAGAAAGAACCTGCAGACAGGACTGTGGTGGCTGGAGCCATCATCTGTCTTCTTGTCTCCCCTTTGGGCAGCGTAACGGCATGTTGCCGTTTGTGCATGGATTTTGGCAAAGGCACTTTTCTGTCCGTGGTTATTCTTAAGATGCCTGAATACTTGCAATGAGATCATGTTTTCTGGGAAAATTTTCAGATGAAGTAATTTCCACATTTCCCTGGACTCAAATAACTACTGGTGTATTTATTATTTCTGATACAAGAAGTTCCATTACATTTGAGAATTACACAAAGCTGGTTACACTGTTCTGATGAGCATGTTTATGTGTGTGTGTGTGTATTAAGCATCTTGCATTTATTTATCCGTATGGGTACAGAGATGCACATACACGCATGGAGGTATTTATCATTCAAGACCAGTGTTTGTGGACACTAGACTTGCTCTAATTCCAAGGCGCAATGTAAAACTAGAAAGAGGAAGCTAATGTGTCCCTGTATCTGTTGCTTTCTTGTTTTGTGAGTTTGGAGGCAGGTGGCTTCTAGTGATAAGCAATAGCAAACTTTTAAAACAATAACAGTAAATTTAGTGTACTTCATGTTCTTGTTCAGTAAAATAGAGCCACACTCCTTTAAAACAGACTGTACTCCAGCAGATACCTGTGAACCAGCAGTGTCTTGCTTGTGTTGGTTGTTTTAACAGACCTGTCTAGTAGGATTTACAGAAGTCTGCTTCTGCCTGTCTGGTTTGGGTTATAAACTGATAGGTCAGGCACGAAGGAATAAATGGGCCATCGCTGTAGCTGCAGGAGTACTTTCTTTATAACCATGTAATGCTCACGTTTGTTGGTCTTTACAGAAAGAAAAGGTGAAAGTGGTTGTGATTCAGTTTACACTTTGGGCAAACACTGCAGTGTTTGATCAAAAAGCAGGTTAAATGATTACCACTCCTAACTCACCTTCCTCCCAAGTCAGTTTTGTAAAACTGCTTTTGGTTTCTACCTTTGCCTGGGCAAAACTGCGCTGTTTCATAGACTTTCCGTCGCATACTGCCCATTGCAGTGATCCAGTACCTGTGGAAGGGCTGGGTAGTCATCACATCTCTGTTGCAAATAGTGGCGAAAGGGCTATTTATATAAACTGCAAATTGAGCAGAACCTGTCACGCCCCTCTGATGCCAGCGGGCTGCATCACACTGTTTTCCTCTGAGATCTCAAGTCAACTGTAGGAGAGAAAGCGTAATGGCTTTTGGCTATTTCTGCAAGTCCTCCATACTTGCATATGGAAGGAATGTCCTTGACAGTGATTCCTATTTGTGGTACGGAGCAAATCCAAAGAGGCTGTTCTTTTGTTCTGCTTTAGGCCACCGTACATTAGGTCTTCTGCTCATCCCAGCCAGGCTGGGGCTGGCAGATGCTCCATGTTTTCTTCACAGCATCCCAACTATGACAACACTCAGGCTCCCTTGATGCACCAGCCCGACCACTATGGGTAGGTAGCAATGTAAACTGGACTTGCTGTGGGACTTCGGCAATTTTTTTAAATGTTTATGAACATGCCATCTGGCTGCTGAAGGAATATAAAAATTGTGTGAAATATACACGAATACTTGCATCATAGAGGGGCTTTTGTTTTCTTCTTATTAATGCCACTGTGACAGTAAATTAAAATCTGCATGTCATTCACTCACGCACCTGCACGACTTTTGGCATGGCTCTATTTCCTTGTGTCTGCAAGGAAAATGAAGAACCTCGTCACTGAGAAGGAATAATATCCCACCTTCCCCTGACCCAGACATTGTTTCGTTGTTGGTGTTCTTGTCTCACAGGAGTGCTGTGCAACCTCGTTTTCTTGACTTGGTGGTGGTATTGTCATTGCTGCCCGAGCAGAGGGCTGCAGCCCCCAACGTATGATCCCTTTCTGAAAGGTGGTGTACTGCAGGAGTGATGACAGGGTTCCTTAACGGGATTTTCAAGAAAGCTTTATGACACTGTACTTGAGTGTGCATGTGTTTGAAAAATTTCAGTCAGTCACTAGAACAATTTGTAGCAGCATTAAGTATCCAGTGAAAAACACTGACCTGAAATGCAGCTACTGTTTTCTCACCAGAGTTCTTCACACTGTGGTTTCTGTAATCATATCACAAATTACAGCACTGGGAGAAAGGATCTACACTGGCTGCTAGCCTGCTGGTCCCTCACAACCAAGCCCAGCTTCACCTGGGATTCAAGTTTCAGGGAACCCTGCCATCATGTTATTTGGTTGTTACCTGTGCAGGAAATCTATAACACCCAAATTACCACTGACTTCATGGCTATTAAGGAGTTTTTATTACCAGTTTTCTGTAGCAGCTTTTGTTTGTTTTTCCTTAATATCATCATTCATATATGTTCATATGAGAAAGTACAAAGCAAAATAAAAAATGAGAACACAAGTCCACTGGTTCTCCTGTTCAGAAAGCAAAAATTAGAGCACACTCACACCATACTATTTCGTCTAACTGCAAAGACATCCACTGTTTTACACCAAAGTGCTTAAATAGTGTCCAGCCTTTTTCTTTGAATGTCTTGATTTTATAAGATTCAGCTGTTGGCTTAAAAACCGTTGGATTTTTGTTACTATAAAACACACCCCTCTATGTAGAACTAAGAAGAAAATGAAATGGTTGTGTCAGAGTCATGGTTACACAGCAGTATATCTGTACAAGTTGATTGTGATCCCCTTCAAGGTCAACTTGTTGAATCAGTAGCCAAGTATCAATAGGGGAGAGAAATTTATCTTCAGCTGTTAATCCGCAGGATATATCCTTTACCAGCTCAGGAGTCTCATTTAGACTCAGAAAGCTGGTTTGCCTCTGCCTTGCCAAGCCACACTAAGCAGCTGTGTAAAATGAATTTAAATGGCATGCATCAGAATAAATTCACTTCCACTGGGGCAGAAAATCAATATTCGTTAACTAGGGCTGGATGATCAAGATCTGCGTGTCAGCCGGTTATACCTAAGGATCATCCTCAGTGCAGACCACCACCCTTTTAATTAGAGAAGATAAAATCATATAAATAAAAGCGGTGGCTGTGGAAGATACTAGGTTTACATCATTTGAATTGGCCTTTTACCTCACCTTGAGGCCTGCTCTATGTTAAGCTTAGATTAACTTCTACAGCTACGTAATACCTTCCCCGTAACCTAAAATCTTAGGATGTGCTAGACTGTCCTGTGCACGCAAGTCAGTGTTTCCCAAATGGTATCTAGCATGTTGGGCTAAAGAAAAGAAAGGTGTTTTTAAGACCTCTTCACTGAACCAGCAGGGTCTGTGGTTTCAGGCTACCCAGGATGCTTAAGCTTGGTCTGGGTAACAGTTTACAGCAGTCAATGCCAAATAACTCTCTAATACCCGGTACAGTAATTCCCCTTATTTTCAGGAAGACATTGTGAAGGAACTGCAGAGCAGTGTTTTCCTTTTTGTAGCTGTCTTGGGCTCAGCACACTCACAGGCTGGTACGGGCTGTGTATTGAAGACATTATCTATCCACTGAACTCCAAGGAAAGAACTTTTCATAACTTAAGTTAGCATTGGCTGAGACCCCAAGGGCTGGCTCTGCTGCTGGAGCTTAGAACCCAGTGGAAGCCGTTGAGGAACGAGTGGCTCCAAAAAAATAAAGTCTTTTATCACATTGTAGTTCTTAGAACAAGACATGTATTTATGGGGATAGATGAGTATTTATGTGTGTACAGACCTGCATCACAGTAAGCAGTCATTAAAAGCAAACAATTTTAAGCAAATGAGATAGCATTTTCCTTGTTGATGTGAAAGGCAGCAAATACAGCTCGTATCTTCTAGTGTGAGCCAATTTTTAGTTCCTCAGTTTGTAGATGCCCAACTTGAAACTTCTCAGGACTGTGTTCTCTCTCTGTGAGCTTTTGTCTCCTACTGTAAGTGCCCAGTACACAATTTTGAAAATTGATTATTAAGTGGACACCTGAAGTCAACGGACGTTTTAGTAGCTAGATGTTTGTCATCATCATTTCCAGCATCTCTTGTGCTAGCAGTGTCATTCTGACACGTCACATGTCTGACCCTTGACACAGTCTTCTTAGCAGTTGAAAGTGTGACTGTAGTATATGGAAAGTTAAAAATGTAGCTGTGAAATAGCTGGCTTACATGGCAATAGCAGTGCAGCCTTAGAAGACATAATTCAGTACTAGCTGGCTGTAAAACGTGTCCAACTGGATGCTAAAATGAGCCTCTTACTGGTGCAACTACAGGTATCAATACCTGAACTAATTGCTACAAAATGAGCTTTGATGTGCCTACGTGAGGAGCAATCCTATCTTTGAAGGCAGCATCTTTGACCTCAATGTACCGTACAATTGTCAAGATTGTTGCAGTTTTGTAAATTACAGCAATTTTTTTAATAGATTGAATGAATTTAGAATTCAATGTCATTGATTTTAGAGGAGACGATTTAGACATAGGATTTTATTAAACTGAGGAATTGGAATCCATCTTTGCTACTTGCAACCTCTGGCCATTTTAAGTCCTGGTCACCGGGTTGCTAAATTGAGGTGGATATTTACATTATCGTCTGCTGCTCTCCGTGCCACCTGAGAAATGGTGTTCAGTCTCTATGGCAATGTGTGCTGTTGGATTGCTTTGACATACTTCTAGGCACTCTAGAACGTGGTTCTGGTTCTAAACTGCTTAGCAGCTGCTTAGATACTACAGCATTATCATGGTGAGGCCAGAAGAGTTTCGGAAAGTTTTTATTCAGTCATAAAACTGATCTATAAAAGCTGCACCGATACTAGAGAATTTCTCTTGTACAGAGTAACAGTTACAATTAGTGTAAATGAGTTTGAAACGTGCATTCTCTATGTCTTCTTTTTAGTCTCTGTGTGTGTTTACATGCACATACAGGCACACAAACCTTCCATCCCCATTCCTCTCCCGCTGTGTATGTATAATTCATATTCCATGTTGCTGGTGCCAGCAAAGCACTTCTTCCGTATTACTTTCTCCAACAGCAGGGTAATGCAGCACTGCTGATGGGCTAGAAGGTACTGGTGAGGAAATATAGTAATGGACATGGTGCATTAAAGTGTCAAAAGGAGAAAGGAACAAGGTGGAAATGGGGAATAAATTTTTTGAAAAGAATAATAATATAAATAAAATCAGAACTCTTTTAGGTGTTTTACATCCTAGAGCTTGACAATTTCTGTGCAGTCTTTTCTAGTCTGGCCCCTTTGATCTTTGAAACTCGAGTTTAAAATTCTAATTATGATTTTAAAAGCTGCAGTTATGTAGCAGGAAGACGTGAAGTGCTACAGTAAAACTTACCGTCTTTAATCCCTGGAGAGAGTATATATATTTTCCATTGTTTTCCCTTTTCCCCTTAAGCTTGGAGGTGCTGTTCTTCTCTGCTGGGAAGTGCAGTGGAGTGCAGGAAGGTTAAGTACTCATTCACGTTTCTTTGCTTATTCAAACCAGGCTACTTCTAGATGAAAGGCTGCCAACTGTGAAATCCCCAAAGTAAACTAGGCTAAGATAGGACTGGTGGCCATAATTGGAGCCAGTGCCGGGTGTGTTATCTGTTGCCTTTGAAATAAGCCCCTAGCAGAAAGGCTCTTTCTGCCAGGTCTTTTATTTAACATTCAGTCACGGGGAAGAAGCTACTCCTGTTCAAACCCAGGCCATTCACAGTTCTCCAGTGACAAGGTGTCTGGTCATTTCCCCTCTACCTAACTCCTCGGAACACTCCTAGATTTCAGATTCCTTCAGAGATCCTGATGGGTCACCCTGAAATGAGCCCCACTTTGCTTTCTGTTAGTGCTGTTTCAATAGCCAGGCAGTACATTTCAGTCCATGAAACTACATTTGGCTTCCAGAACAAAGAGAAGTCCACGTATCTTTTCAGCTGGATGAAGTGGTATTGCTTCTTGGCCTAAATGACTGCGTAGTGTTTCTGTGAACTCAAGTAGCTGCAGTGATTGCTCCACCTGAGGCTGGTGGAGTTTCAGTACCCACTGGAATATTTTCTCTTTACACCAAGTTTCTGTGTGATTTGAGGGGTAAAAGTCCAAACAGGAATGCTTACTGCATCTGTAATTTCTGAGGGAGCTATTAACCGGTATTGAGATATTTTTCTTCAAAAGGACTCATGCTTCTTCCCTCTTCAAGAGAAATAGTCACTTATATCAAGCTGATGTTTTTATTCTCTTTTTTTGTAAAGGGCACTTCCTTTCCTCATGTTTTGCTTTCCAAAGCGGAACCATATATGGCTTTTTTCTACAATGTATTAGGAGGGGTGAAGTACAACTTAGCTTATACGTATTTATTATAGTAAAGGGAGAGCTGGAAATCACGCTCATGTGATTATATTTTTTAAATGGAGATGCATTTTGTAGATCAGCTCAAAATTGCTGACAAAATCACATCGGGATTGGAAGAACTTTACATGCTGAGCTAACCTAAGCCATTTCTTGTGAGAGACTAAGAGAAATACATTTTTATCTGGAGTTTCATTTTACTAAAAGGTAAATCCATCATTTCGGACCCCTGGATGTCACCGTGCTGCAGAGCTCATGCAGGCAACCAGTGATTTGGGGAGGCATTTTTTTCTTTTTTGGTTACTCATCAATCAAGTAGACTGCTGTACATTGATCATGTCATTGGAGATTAACCACAGACCTCAAGAGTCCTACTCCTTCCCGCCTTCGGAGAGCAACCATTCTGAAATCGTGAAAGCAGGAGTATGTTGGGAAGGAAGAGTGATTTTCAGAGTCATCAATGAGAACTTCTGTTCATCTTGCAGGCAATTCTACTTCGATTATTATTGTGTCTGGAGTATTTTTGTCTTGATTCAATTATTTAGGAGAGCTGTTGCCCTCTGTAGAAGTAGTAATTATTTTGAAACAAAACTGCAGTGTGGGACTCCGTGTTGTTTATTGACGCTCTGCCTCAGAGTTGGATGTTACCTGGAAATTCTGCACGTCAAAAGGTGACCTTTAGGGCACCAAGAGTGCAGTACTTCATTAATTGTTACTGTATAAAAATAAAGAATAAGGGAGGACTTTAGATGGAGTACTGTTTCTTGGTGGCAAGAAGTGTTTCAAGTGAGGAAACTGGGTTTTCACAGTCTGTCTTTTTGCCTATTAGCCAGAAGATCTACTAGTTTAAATCACAGCACTAGTCAGGAAAAAAACCCCACGAACAACCCGGAGAATAGCCATCTGTTTAATGGGACTCATGAAGAAAGCTAATTCCTTGACTGCTCTGTGTGATTTGGCTCCTATGTTGTGCAAGTACAAGACTGTGATTGAACAGCCTAAGATTTTTGTGACAGAAAGGGAGAGACATAAAAAATGGTAGGAGGCATTTAGGTTTTAGAGCGGTTTTAAGGTTTTAGGTTGTTTTACAATGGTGATAGTTGAGAGTAAATTAAACACTTGGGGTTTTTTAGCAATGCTACCTGGGGAAATAGGAGTGGGAAGAGCCTTTCATTTTGTTGATGGATTTCAGATGAGAGCATCAGTGCTAACTGGACATACAAGTAACTTTGTAAGAATCATATTAAATAGTAGCATAACAGCAATAAGATTTTTTAAATGATGGCCAGCAGTCTCAGTAACACATTAAATACCTGTTGCACTTGTCACAGTAGGTTTCGGGCATCTTCTGAGCCAAAGATGAAGAAAAGAGCCAGCTGAAACCATGCTGACATATGCACCACATTACTCTTGTGAAACTGTCTGGGGTGCCAAAGTGCCGAGAACGATGGTAGCAGTGTTAGTAATAATACTGATAAATATATAACAGCTCCAGGCTATTGGGCAAAGATAGATAAGTAAAAATGTGTCTGTTAGGAAATCCCTTTGGAGAACTTCCTCTCCATGCTGCTGCACATGCACAGTTGCATTCAGTGTGCTGTCAGCCAGATGACATTTTACTATGAAAAGATACACTGAAGAGCTGGCATGAAATGATCAGGATTTTATTAGATTTTCAGTTGGTTGCCAGCACAGTGAGCTCCGCGGGGCTGCAGTGGTGCTCAAAAACGGTGTGAGGATGCGACTGAACATGGTAAGGACGTGGAGAAAGGCAGCAGGAGGTCTGCATCCCCAGGTGGAAGAGGAGGGAGCTCAGCGGCTGAGCCTTTCCCAAGGCAGTGCCCCACTGGAGGAAATTGAGTTCGTGAAACACGCAGTATGTCCTCAGCTTCCTGTAGCATTTGAGCACCACACTTCGGTGACCTCCTGGCTGTTCGTGTGCTGTGAACAAACTCTTACCCGCTTTCAAGTGATGATTCCAGGAGAGAGTTCATCGGGCCTTCTGACTATTTAATACAGCTATTTATAAACACGCACGAAAATAGAAGGTGCATAGTGAGAGAGTCATATGAGTCATTCCCATTTTGATACCAAGTCACACCAAGCTAAATCGCCCTTCGTGGCGTTCGGGTTCAGATTGAGTGCGTCATGCCATACAGGGCAAATTCCTTTTTTCGCTACAAACCCAGCTCATGCACGCTCCTGCTTGCTGGACATGTTACAGCAGCCCTCTTTTACCTGCCACACACTACACTCGGGCTAAGAAATGTGTCTCCTCAGTGCTCAGATGTTGTATCTGATGGGGATAGTGTGCAAGCAGCTGCCGGCAGAGCTGCTGTTCAAATCCGTGTTGTCAGGAAGGCAGGCAGGGGTCACCAAGAGTGGAGCGTCGATGGGATTACGAGCCATTTGACTTGGCCCGCTTTTCAGTAGTGCTGTGTTTTCTGTCACACAGCTTTATGTTGTGTTTATCCAGTACAGGTTGCACTGACTGCAAAGGGCTTAGTTTGTTCTTATACAAATAAATTCAAATAAGGAGATCTTGTGGCACTTGTATGAATGCTGCACAATAAAAGCGTTTCAGGAAATCCCTGTGGGTTTGAAGACTGGTGACCAAATGTTGTGGTCACCATGAAATTCAGACAAAAAAAACTTGTAATTAATACAAAAGGAGGTTTATACAAACAAAATTAAAGAAAAACAAAACAAGGAGCCCTACAGTATTTCACTAAATATCCTTCATGTTTTTCAGTCACACACCCTCATATCATTAGTATCAAATGAAGTTAAGGATTTCTTTTTCTGCAGGCTTGTGCTATATTTTCCTTACTCAACTACTTTATTATTCTTCTGGCCATATTTTAGATCATTATTAATCTTGGATCTCATCCTCAGTTTTTGTTATCTGTGAAATGGGATAGGGAGGTTTATTCTGATCTCAGCATGCATTCAGCAGTACAAACGCTGGGTAGTTGAGTTGTTACTGGCATCGATACTCATGAGTTACACATGCCTCTTATGTTGCTCTTCCAGTGCTTGATGTGGTGTGACACTCCTGCATTTTATTGGGCTTTAAATGACCACCAAACTACCAAGTAGGTAGCCCTTTGGGCAGGTGTTTTCACTGGAAATGTGATGACAGTGGCTTGTAAACAAACAGTAAGTTTTTGTGGCTGCTTTTCTGAGGGGTGACCATTGAGTCAGCCTGGTAGGAACAACTAATTTTTAAGTTTCTTCTCCCACCTTGATTGTTTGTTAGTGAAATCTAAGTAATGGTGATGATGGTAAAGGCACAAGTATTTGAGTCATCAGAAGAAAAAGAATATATTTAGAAAGGCTATTTCTGTTACTCTTCCAAAAAGTGTCTTACACAATAATCTTTGGATAGTCCAGACAAAGAAAATGGGCAGTGTGCTTCATCAGACTGCAGTGGGTTACAAGGTGATGTGCGCTGTTGCATAATTATGATGCTAGAAAATAATTCCCCATTTTAGCATTGCCATATAGGACGGGTCATCGGGAAGAATAGTTCAGTGTTGGTTCCATATGCCTGATGTCAGCAGACGCACACAAAGACACACTCTAGTACAAATCTGGATGCTTTTTCATTTATTTTTTCCTAGTGTTTTGTCAGTGTCAGTGCATTTCAGAGCTTTGGCCTCCCCTTCTCATGCACGCAAACACACACAAGTATAAAATTTTCTTCTTCCTTCTAACCTGAATGATGAAAAAATCTCGTGGCAGACCTAACACCTGTCACATCTCCAGCTTTTGTGGTTGCTTTTTTAAAACTTTGTTATTGCAAGTGGTGAGCGTTACCACTGAACAGAGGAGGAAATGCAAATCCAGGTTAGCACACTTAGCAGCAGCAGCTAAGGAGAGGGATACTTAGCTGTCAGATACAGCGGTGTTAAATTTGTTGCTTTATTTACATGGGAACTGCCTTTAATGCCATTTTACAGCTGCTCAATTCTGATTTTGAGGGTCTTGGCCTTTGCTAACCGTGCTGACGCACCAATGACGCTTCCAGTCAGAGCAAAGTAACCAATACTGGGGTTTGTTTTCCCTTGGTCTCTTCTCCCTCCTCCAGTTCTCCCGTATCCCCTGATGACAGAAACGGTTTCACTTCTCCAAGGAAGCCCATAATGTAGCAAGAGGGAAAATCCATAACAAAAGGGTATATGTATCTGCATGCACATGTTTATGTGTGAATTCTCCAGGGAGAAAGCATTCATGGGTCTCACTCCTGAATTACTCTCATTATAATAACCCATTTGGTGTCAAAGTATGACAGATTATGAGCGCTTAAGGCTAGTCCCAGTTCAAGACAGATTTAAATAAAGTACTTCTGGTTATTGTGCAGGTCAGTGTGTTTAAATAACAACCCCCCAAATCATACTTTGACATTTAAAAGAGAGAGGAAATATTGTCATGCTGCAGCCCTGGCACAGATAAGCACAGGGCAATTTGGTCAGTACACTGTGATTTGTGAGTGCAGCCTAACGCAGTCATTTTCACAGTTTGTAATCAAGTAGCCACCTTAGCAGTGTGTCAGCATTAAAAAAACAAATGTTCCTTTTAAAATGTTTACACAAATTACTCCCCTGAGGTGCTGCAGTGCATTCACTGCAAAATTGATGTAGGTTAAAGATCTGGAGCAGAAAATGGCGAACTTCCATGAGCTTGTGGGCCTTTTTTTTTTTTATTTCACCAGCCAATTGCTCAGGTGACCAGGTCACGGTAACAGGGTAATTTTTCAGGTCCAGTGCCTGGGGCAGGATAACTGGGAGAAATCCCTACATTACGTGAGTGCTGTGGGAAGTGTCAGGAAGCACAGCGCAGAAGTGCCTCAATATTAATTGATGCAAGCTTATGGCCACCACAATGTGTGAGGTGTGTGACTCAGTGGCAGCTCTTCCCTTCCTGAGCTCTGTGCCCCATCCCAGCTCCATCCTTGCAGTACTCCTCCTTCAGCATCGCCCTGCTGTGCCACGCTGCTGGGCTGGGGCTCGCCGAGCTCCTGGCCAGGGAGACCACCTTGGAGCCTGGCCCTGCCTCATGGCAGTGTGCACAAGCAGAGGAGCTGCAGGAAGGCACATCTCTGGTAGCAGCCTGCTTTTGAGGCTCCCCTATGAATCCTCCCTTCCTTCAGGCAGACCTGGCTGAAAGGCAACGTGTTCCTGCTGGAGGGACCTTCCCAGTGTTTACTCTGTATGTTCATCCCTGCTCCTCCTCCTGCATCTCGGCTTCATCTCCCTTCTCTGGAGCACCCACCATCCTTCTGGCTCTAAAGACCTTTGGCACCTAGTGAAGATGATCCCAACCGTTGTTCATTGCTCATTTCCATCTACTTTCCCCTCCATTTCCATGTGTTCTGCCCCAAACTCTCCTCACCTCCAGCCTTTCTAGACTCTTCACCCCTGAAGTTCCCTACACATTTCTGTGCTTGACTCACCCTTGTGCTCAGGCCACCACAGGGCTCGTTACAGAAGCTGGATCACTTTTTCTGACTGCATGAAGGGCTTTGCTCCAGTGTTGCAGGTTTAGATCAAGAGGAGAGCACAGAGAGTCAGACGCGTGTCAGAATAGCCACCGGAAGTTGTAGGACTTGATCCCTCTACACACAGCAAAAATCTGAGCTTTGACGTGTTTACATATGAGAAGTTATATCTTTGTTTCTTGCCCTGCTGAGAAGCATAATCCACTTTTATCATAGTCCATTGCTAACCACACCTACCTCTGAACTCAATATTGTAATTAGTTCATATCTCAGGAAGACAACAGTGAAAGCCTTTATCAGATGGCAACACTGAGGAGGTACTAAATACATACCAGCAAATATTACACACAAGGGCTGCAGAGAGACTTCTGTGTAGCAATCGGAGACAACACAGTAACCTGCTGGTGATTTCAGCTCCAGGTAAAGGCAGACATCTTGGTGTAAGAGACACTGCTCAGCATCTGTGATCACTCATGTGCTCCATTGTGTTGTCAGTGCTCTTCTTTCTTACAGTTTCTTTGTTCTGCTTTTTAACGATGACCAGATCTCGCATGTCATCTCCTCTCTTTGAATACGTGGACTTCTGCATTAGCTCAGAAGACACAATTAGATCTGATGCTACTTGTTTTGCAGAGAAAAGAGATTAAGTGCGGATGGAGCTTTGAGCAGATTGCAAATGAAGGAAGGAAAAGGAGCAGAACAGAACCTTCTTACAAGGAAATGTTTTGAATTTGACCAGTTGTATTTTGGACCCAGTAGTACACCAAACTATCAACAGCACAATGAAGCTGACTGTCTAGGATCATAGGGCCATTCAGGCTGGAAGGAACCTCAGGAGGTCTCTGGTCCAACCTCCTCAGCAGGCTCAGCTGAGAGCTCAGGGCTTTATCCAGTTGGGTCTTGAAAACTTCCAAGGACAGAGATTGCACGTCTATGGGCTACCACATGCAGTGCCTGACTGTTTTCACTGGGAAAAGGGTTTCCTTACATCCAGTCTGAACTTCTCATGTTTCAACTCTTGCCTGTTGTGTCTCATCCTCCCAGCACTCCCCACTGTGAAGAGCCCGCCTTAATCTTCTTGCTTACTTCCTTTTAGGTGCTGGGGGCCTGCATTTAGGTTCCTCTCAAAAGCTGTCTCTGCCCTAGACTGAACTAGCCCTCGTCCTTCAGCCCTTCCAGCATGAGTGCTCAAGTCCTGACCATCTAAGGGGGCCTCTTAAATTCACTCCGGTTTATCATCATCTTTCCTTTACTGGGGGATCCAAAACCGGGCATGATGCTAGAGTCTAATGAGTGCTGAGTAAGGAAGGAATGGTCAGTTCCCTCCATCTTCTGGCTCTGTTTCTGCTCGTATAGCCCAGGATATTGTTGGCCCTCTTTGCTGCCAGGGCACTCTGCTGGCTCACGCTCAGCTCCATCTGCCAAGGTGCCCAGGGGCTTTTCACCAAAGCTGCTCCCCCCAGCGAAGCCCCAGCTGGCACCAGTGCAGGGGGCTCATCCTTCCCAGGTGCAGGACCTTGCACTTAATCCCTGTTGACTTTCATAAGGTTCCTGTCAGCACATTCCTCCAGCCTGTATAGGTGCCCCTGGGTGGCGGCCCTTCCTCAAGCGTAACAACTGGCTCTGGCATTATGCAAGTGATGTGAATTACTGAATAGCCAACAGAGTAACTAAACTGCAGAAAGGAAGCAGATTCCCCGCCTTCCCATTTTTAATCTCTTTGATTTGCTGAATACTTGGAGATGTAACAGTAGAGCAGAAAAAAGAAATGTGTAGGCTTAAGTATAGTATTTAAATTGATGGCATAATCCTAAATTTGTATCGCCCCATCTGCTTTTTCTTCTAAATGGGGGAAAATATGTGATGTGATCTGGGATCATGGTATTGGAGGAGTTAGAACAGGAAAATACCTGTCAGGTCACCTGATTCATATGTAATGCGGGATTTCTATGACCAGTACATTTTCTAATGCGTTGTTTGTCTGCAGTGTCAGGTATTGAGGTTTCCTTGATTCCCTTGGAGGGTAACTGTGTCTCACCATGCAGGCGTTTTTTTCATTATACTCAACATAAGTGTGTCTTTTCTTAACAGCTTCCTATTATTCCTAATTATTGCTTGCGTCATCTCTAAGCAACCCAGCCACTGGTGTTTATGTGGTAAATATTGTGAAAGTGCACACTTCGCTGGGTTTGTTCTGCTGTGGAATTCATAGCTGGTCAGTTGAATTTTTGCCATAAGCTGTCACTACATGTACAGCAGACCTTTTAAAAGACTTGATTTTTATTTAGTCTCCCAGAAAAATGGAGGAGGGAATTGGGAGATGTAGGAGAGAGTCTGGTAGTATGCTTTGAGATAACTACTTCTTAAATATTATGTTGGATATGCCTTTACTAAAAGCAGCACAGAAGGAAACATAAGATTTTTGACTTAACTCCAACAACCAACAGATGATGCTGTGACCTTAAGCATATATAAATATGTTTAGCAGCTGCTGTGTAACGTATTTATAAGTGTTTAGTGACCTGGGGGTTAATCAAAATGAGTTTGGTGATCTCAGCTCAGTTCTTAATGGACTCCACTTCGTATTATAGCACTGATGCAGCACAATTTGTCACAGTCGGCAGTCTTTACTCAAAGGAGGCCCACTGTGGAGTGAGAATTAAAGGCTGAAGTAATACCTGATTATTTCTCCCTAAAGAAACTTTCCATTCCAAGCCGTCATAGAGCAGAATACTATGTGGAGGAGCTCTGCACTGCGCACTGCACCCAATCTCAGGGTAGAATGTTTACTCTTACAGGATGTCACCTTTCAGCGTTACTGAATTAGCTCACGCTCGCTGCAGTCAGTGCTTTGATAGGGGACTGGGGAAAGACAAAGTCCTGCCAGGGATGGTGCTGAGTCTTTTCGCTCGCTGGGCTGTTTCCAGAGATGGAGAGCTGTGTCTGTTCCAAGTGCAGCATTACATGGGAGGATGAAAGGGAAAGGTATTGCCTTGCCAGGTGAAATTTCGGAATTAGGTTCTGCCTCTCAGGTCTTTCTGGGTACAGAGGCAATTTTTTTAGACTTCACTTCTTTTCTTGCTGTCCTGGCCAAAGCTAGTACATTCCTTTTATTTAATTTCCTCTCCCCATCTAAACTGGAAATAGTTTCCTACCTTTTGATTTAAAGCTGTTGTACAGCAGTATGCTTTCATGAACTGCAATTGAGATTGATGTCCATGGTGGGTAACATGAAATAGGTTATACCTCAATTTGAGACAACAGCCCCACAGGTTAGATGATACACATGCTATAGGAAGTAATAGTATTGAAATATTAGTAGATAAGGACGAACTTCAGCTTACCTGCTAGGTGCCTGTGTCCTGTGTATTTTTAAAGCAAAAGAAGGACATTGGAGAGATAGCTACCTGTAGAGACTTCTGTCTTTTCCAGAATCCCATCCTTACTCCATAAAAAGAATCTTTCAACATCTGTTACTTATTTTAAAGTGTAAAAATGCACTTGCTCACTTCCTTCATCTTCACTAGTAACTTTGCCCAGTAATGGAAAGGATCTTGCTTATCCAGCAAAGAGACAACTTTTCAGCTAACTGCATTTGTGGGAATGTAGCAATTTTCAACTTAAAAAGGACGTTGGGGGTGTTTATACAGTATTTCCATAAGAAAAGCTTGGTTGTGTGACTGAAATCTTTTAAAGTTGTTGCCAAATGGTCCTGCTCTTCTCTTTTCCCTTTGTAGTTTTCCCTTGGAGCATTGCACCACTGTGCATTTTAAATCTTTTCCCTCCACTACTCATTGCAAGTTGCATCAGGGAAATGACATTGTATGGAAGTTGTCTCCTTCATATCAGAAGAAAGCCTTTGCCTCTTTGCAAGAGTGAAGAAAAGTTTTGTCTTCAGAGAGCAAAGGACAAAACTGACGTGGAAAAAGATGCTTTATTTAGATAACATGTTCTCTTTTCCTTTGAAGAAATTCACAATGTGTCAAGAAAAATTAGGCCAAATAGTGCTTTAATGGTCTTCCTCCTGTACCTCCTAAAAAAGAAATCCGTTTCTACCAATTGCATTAAGAACCTGCTGTGAATTTGGAGGAGAAGCCATTGAAGTTATTCCGGGTTGTTGATTTGGGCGTTGTCTGTATTGTTTGAATACTGTATAATAATGAAAAGTAGAATTTGTACCAAAACCCCATCTTGCTACCAGGACATGTCGCTTTCCCTGCCTGTAGGACAAAATTAAATGCTTTGTTTTTTCATGAGAAAAAAAAGATGATAGGTACCACAGGTATGTGAAGGGGTGGTTGCTTCCTTTCTTGTCTCCTTTATTTGGAAAAACGGCATGAATTTACAGGGGGTACATTGAAGAAACAGGTCTGAGTTTTTTATTTTCCTGTGTAGGCTATGAGTATACAAGTAAGTATATTTTTGCATGTGTTATTACTTTTATATATGATTTTGTATGTACAAGTCTATATCCATATACATATCATAAGATGTGCAGACTTCAACTATACCAACAAAAGGTAGATAATTGTCTTATGGATTAAAAGAATAAAATGTTATTTTTGAAGTTAACATCAAGTTATTCTGCTTACACGGATTGGATTGTTTTCTTCCTCGTGCCGCAGTTTATAGAATCTGGTAAATCAAGTGTAACGTGTGCTTAGATACTTTTTAGAACTTAAGAATAAGTAAGGTTTAGGCTTCGAAAGTATTTGGTCTGAAGATCTTAACATCTGAAGATGTGGAGAATTAGGGAGAGACTTCAGGGCAGTTTTTCAGACAAACTTAAGTCTCGGATAGCAAAGCATTATACAGATACGTGATTAATTTTCAAAATAGTTCTGCTGAGGTTTCTTGTTTCCACAAAGTGTTACTAGTATGAATGTGTTTTTTTGAAAGATTGGACATAGACAGCACATACAAAAGATGAATGTTGTATTCAATGCAATAACATCAGATACAGAAATCTGAAACAGGTTCTGTGCTACCCGTTTTTTCTTTTGGCCATTTCACTGGTTTTGAAGCTATGGCAGGTAAGGATTTCTATTACATGGGCAAAATTGCAATTCGCTGGAATTCTTTTATGCCAACACTAGGGTCTGATTTTGACTCCTCATCACATTGCTGTCTCCTCATAGGATAAATGAGTTGTATTTTTCTGCTGATTGGTTGTGACATATAAAAACACCGTATATGTCTCTTGAAATTTGTGTTCAGTCCAGTACTGTCTCAGATATACAGTAACTAATTCATGACTAATTCAAAGCTCCACACATAGGTAAAATGAACTAATTGCGTGCTTTCTCCTTAGCTATTTGCAAACAATAGGAGATGTACTCTGTGATAAACCACAGCATCTTCAGCAATGAGGTACGTAATGAGACATCGTGTGTGTGCTCTTTCTTCTCGTAGGCAAGGCAATTTTCCTGCCATGAATCAGAGCGGTATTATGGGATCCAGCTCTCCCTACACTCAGCCGATGAACAACAGCTCTGGCTTGATGAACCCGCAGGCTCCTCCTTACAGCATGGCACCTAACATGGTGAACAGTTCAACAGGTAATGGTGGGTAACCTTTCAGCAGTGGCCTTCCTCCATAAATCTGCTCAACGGTACCGGCCCTGGGCTGGTGGCAGAGGGATAGCTGCCTTCATTTGATTCACCCCTGTTGGGTGGTTTGGAGTGGTTCGAAGCTAGGCCAAGATACTTACTTTTTTTTTGTAGAGTAATTCATACTTTTTTCATTAAGTTCTTTTGGACAGCATGTAGATAACTACAATGTTTTGAACAGCTCCAGCAACACTAGGACCCAATTTGACATAGGTGGACTCGCAAGTATATGTAGAGTTGTGTGTCTGTGTCTGCAAGTGAGGGAAGGAGAAAAACCTCATCTTTTAAGAGGCTGCTGTTGATTCCTCAGTGTCTTACTTCCTAAGATTGCAATTTCAGATATTTAATGTGGTACTGGTTTAAAAAAAGAGATGTGCACCTGCTCTGACTTGAAGATGCTGTAAGTTGAGTACTTAAAATAATTACACTATTCTTAAAACAGAGGCCATATGTACTGTTTCCAAAATTCATATAACCATATATAGGGTTTCTTCATTTACTTATTTAAATACCAGTATATGAAATTTAATCACAGCTTCCTTTTGGAAAAAAAAAAAAACCAAAATAAAAACAGCAAACCATATTCAGTGTAGCTGCTGGATTTATCCTTTATATCATGACTTGTGAATTTAGAATTATTTGCAGCTTTGTGTGTGACTATAACGACAGGTGAGTGTAGTTCTGTGCAAATGTGCTTTATAGTCTGTATTCAGCTTGAACTCCTAACAATTATCCTCCATCAAGATAATACTTCAGTAAAGATCAATTCTTTGATTGGCGTGGAGTTCCAGTGACCCTGAAGTGGATCCTCCCAAATACTTATTCCAATCTTGGAGTTTCTGTGCATGCTTTACTGATTCCATTAGCCCTTTTCAAAATGTTGAGGTTTTTGAAGTTTTTCTGAGAGCTGGATAGGTTGTGCTAAGGTGATTTGATGTTGTTTCTTAGTTGGTTTTGTCTCTACTTTTATTTCTTTAGAGATGTCTGACTACTTAAATTGTATCTTGCCAAGAGCCTGCGTTTCGGTATCTTCCTCTCTGCCCCACTTCGCCTGTTCCGTTCCTTCATCCTTTGCCTCCTTCCCTGTCTTTCCTCCCTGTCAATTTTATATGTCCCTGCTTCCTGGGCAGAAAGTGGCCAGGAAAACTTTATTGTGTTACATTTTTGGTTAGCAGAAGAAACAGAAAGAAAGCTGTTAATCAGTAAAACGTTTTAAAAAGAGAAGGAGGAGGGAAAAAAAGAGTCACTTTTTCCAGTGCTGCCTTGGAAGCCGTTGGTTAGTCCAGACAGCACAGTTCACTCTCTGGATGTAGAGGGAAAAGCTGTTGAAAAGACCATTAGATAACAGCTTGCTTTTCCCCTACCAGAGCTGTCCCAGGTAATATTATGTTTTGTTTGTGTAGTTATGTGTTTTGTCTGGCTTGCTGAAATAAAATTACTTCTGAGCATTGAAACTGAGCTATAAATTCTGTTTTGCTATTAGCAGAAGTAATTTTTCCCCCTTTTCCTTTGGTCCCCAGAGCTGCAAAAATAACCAACAGCAAACAGATGGCAGAGTGCCCTGCCTAAGAAGATTTATGTATTCCTAAGGAATAACCAGTTTAAAGGAAGATTCACAGAGGTTTTTTTGTTCAGATAATTCAGCCATTCGTTATTTCATACAGTGGAAATCTGTTCAATGCAAGGCCATTTATCCTAGCAGCCTTTTGTATGGGGTAGTCATACTCTTTTTATTGTGTTATGCATTCTGAAATATTGGATTTTTAATAATTTACACATTTATCAGAGTTTTTTTCTGCCAGTGCATTTGTGAGGTTTTCTTTTGTTCCAGTTGTGTTAATTCACAGATTACCCAATGGAAAGTAAGTATGAGATGAACTGGAGGAGTTCAGTGCAGCCTTTTTCCTCTGTGGGTGAGCAGACATGCATCTAGATGGCCTTATGCAGCTGGCCTCCAAGAGCACACAGACGACGTTGGCATGGGGCGGGGAGTGGGGGAAGGCAGGGACAAAAAGAGCAAATCCGGTGTGACTGTACTGCTGGGGGCACCTGCGGTGGGAATGCTGCATTACCTCCGACCCTACTTACCTTTCTGCTTGGGTCAAAGAAGTGAAGGGCTGAGCTTAAGACAAGTGTAAATACAGTTCTTAAAATTACGCAACGTCTTGACCTGGGCGAGCACTTTGGGGTCAGCTCTGGCCCTGCATTTGATGAGGTGGAGAACTTGCAGGTGATACCTGTTCACAGGCTTGAAAATGGCATTTTCTGTGACACAAGGACCAGCCCAGCTATCTGGCTCTTGAGCTTTCTTCCCCGCTAGTGTAAAGTCACACATCTGTCAGATAAAACAGGTTTCGGTCAATGTGTAGGACCAAAACCAAATGCACATGAGTAGCTGCTGATGGAGTGAAGTGTGAACATGAGGTCAATTGCTCACATGCACTGAGACTGAACAACTGTGGTTTTAATTAGAGGCCAATGAAAAACTAAGGTAAGGACAAGGGTGAAGCTGGTTTCTTGGTTGTCGGGGCTTTGGAGAGTTCAGTTGTGTTTCCTGTTGTGAGGGAGGAAGGTAGGTTTTGCCTACATTCATTTCAATCAAATGCACTTTTAGGTTTTACTCTAAAATAGAGGAAGATTGCTGGTGCTGATGGAATTGGTTTCATACGGTTTTGGAGCTTCAGTCCAGCTCAGTCTAACACTGGCTTTGCCACATTTTTAGTATTATTTGTAACTCCTTATTTCCAGTTGATCCTGGTTTTTTGCTTTAGTTTTTTTTTAATTAATGTCACAACTGAAAGGTGAGTCATGTTGCAGTTATGCATCCCAGTACTTCAGCAGTGACTGTGGATCAAACCACAGATCACCAGCTTCTGCTGATAGAGCAGTTTAGGAACACAAAAATTATGAGATGAAGAGGACAGATCCATCTGATAGAGTATCCCATCCATAACAATAACAAAATCTTCAAGAAAAAGTGCCTGAATTTGTTCACAATAATGGAACAAACTGCCATTCAGACAAATTGTACAACCTCCACTGTCCTTTTGATATATTGAGTCCACATGTCCCATATATATTTTAGATTTTTTCCCCTGTTTTTTTAAATTCAGGCTTTAAAAATATATATAATAAAAGGAAACTTAGAAAACCCAACAAAAATAAAATAACGATTTCATGCTGTGAGCCTTGTTAATTTTAGTGGAAATTACCTTTAGAAACAAATAATATGGAGTTTGGATCTCACAGATTTCCATATTGTGTTTGCACAGATACCAGCACTCAATCTCTGCTGCCTCTGGAGGTGAACAAAACAATAAAAAGGCATTAATCTCCTTACTGCCACAAGGATCCTTTCCTAATTTGACTACCTCTGTCCTGCTGACGCCTTCCATTTTCTGGCTATTATTATTCCCACCAAATTTTTAACATCATAATACTTTACATAAAACAAGATCTAGGAAAGGTTGTTTTCACCAAAGGGAATAAAAAGGATGCTTTTTAAAATAACATTAAAAACAGATACAACACTTACCTTTTTATATATATTTTATATATGTGTCTTTTTATTTGGATGAACCTCTGATAGAGAAAGCAATCATACTTAGGCATGTGAAGCACTCTTTAGAAATCTTAATTGGTTTTCTCCGTTTTGGAGCATGGCTATGTTCTTCTGAAAAAATGGAAACCTCCATTTATTTCACTATTTTTTTCTCTAACACATATCTTCCTATGAGCTATTATGTAATGCACATTTAAATAATCTTTCTGGAGGATGTCGGCTGCTCATAATAGCTAACATATCCCATCACCTATATTCCAAAGCAATGACTGTGATCCAGTGGTAAATCAAGCCAGCTCCTGGCATAGAGATGCCCATGTCCCAAATCACATGCATTTGTCATCCTTTGGAGGAGACTGGTAGGAAGGAAGGAGGTGTGTCGCTGAGGTCCTTGGTGGCCCACTCACGTCTTTCAGATAAGGCCACACGCCCTGAGCTGTGCTTTTCCAGAGGCAGACAGTCATTTGTGGCAGGGCATTAGGCAGTGCTGTTGTCCCTATTCCATTTTTCCTGTGGGCATAAAAGCAGTGGGGGTCCTTTTGCCAACTCCACATGAGTCACAAATTTGCTGCTTTTTCTTCCTTTTTTTTTTTTCCAGAGAGAGAGTGCTAGGGGTGGAAAAGAGGAAGGAATGTCTTACAAAGGATGTAATATTCTGTTTTGTAGAACGTGATTTGTTATTGCACTAGCAATAAAGAGAAAAACAATGTTTGTGTATTGCTGCTTCGACAGTATTTCATCATGTTCTGGGACTGACAGAGCAGCCTTTAGCAAAAAAGAATACTTTGCTGCAGTTTTGCTCGTGTCAATATCTGCCTTTGAGTACATTAAATTCAGCGTGGAATAGTTAATTCAGGACCTTGACCCATACTTGCTTTTTGAAATCATTCTGGCTCTTAAATTCTTATAATAAGCCAGAGGCTAGTACTTGAAACCTATTCACAGTACACCACAACCCTTTCTGAGTCAAGATTTCCCTGTTATCCTCCTCTCTAAAATGTTTTATCCTTTGGTCTGCACTTCACACACAGAATTATTAGTACCTGTGTAGAAAGAGACTGTGTCTTATTTTAGCAGTTTCGTGACAATAACAGTATTTCACTGCTCAGAAAGGGTCAAAACAATGTTCTCGCTGTACCACTTTGCTAAAAAAAGTGAAGGAATGTCTGTTTTCAAAGTACATTTGCAAGAAGTTACGAAACAGCGTTTCAACAGTGGATAGAAACGTAGCTGTAGAAAAATCTTCAGTAAAAGCTATAGGGAAACTAGAAACATTGCAAGTTGCTAGTAAAATCCTTGCAGTTCTCTTACAGGTAGAAAGAAAAGATGTAAATTAAGTAAATAATTTAGAACAATAAGTGAAACAGAATTTGGGAAACATTATTTTTTTCATAATTGTCTCCAACTGCTGATAGATCTGTTTGCATATGCCAACAACAAATACTCAAAAGCGAAAATTAATGTGTATTTTTACATTTCTAAACATGATTGATACAGTCAGACTAAGTGTGGTAATTTGCAGACTAGAGTTACTTGCCCAAACCCCGCTGGAAAAGGGATTTTATAAAGGCATTCTGATGACAACAAGACTACCAGGAGTGGGCACAATTATTATATTCTTTGTAATAGAAATACAGAGGGCCAAGCCAGATAGCAGTGAGGGATCTGCAGAGGATTTAGCCATGCAGAATTCTGGTGAAGAAGTGTGATTGATAACTTTGCTTTGTTTGACCTCTCTAAGATTGCTGTAAAGGGGAAGGGTCATCTTTGGTTGCTTTGAAACTAAAACTAAGACTTACTTTTTGGTGTTTGCACAGCATGAAATGTGTTCACTGTTAAAATGGATTTTATATATCAGTTCTGCATCCCAGTTTGAAACCAGACTGTGGCATACATCTGACCATTTTGTACATATATTTTTAAAAAATCTCTAAAGGAAAAATAACTTTTTTTTTTTTTTAAACTGTGGAATTCAAAACTAGAATGTGTTAGGCTGCCATCCTTCACTTCATGATGGTCTCAAGCTGCCCAAACTCCTCAAACAGAGTATGAAGGCAAAATGCATACAAATGAAATGCTTAGTGGATGCTGGCTTCCCAGTATCACATTGCTTGGCTGTTTTGTTGCAGTTTCACACACATACATAAAAATAACAGCATTTTTAGCTGATCCCAATAGATTTTCTCTGCAGCTGCATCACTTGAAAAAGGCTTTTTGTTCCAAGTCTTGAAGTCTTAAGTATTGCAAGTAATCTTTTATTTTTTTAAAAAAATCTCAATTATGATTTATGTGTTGTGATGACTTTAAGGGCTTGATTGGGCTACAAATGTGCTTTGAAAAAACAAGAAAATGTGCCCATGAAAAACACCGGCAGTCGAAAGCTGAATATTGAGCATACAGTTGTAAACTCACATGGCACACGGCTGGCTAGGTTTTTTTGGCAGACCCGTAGTCTCAACCTGCAGTGATGCTAAAGATATTAGCAAATTAGCACTGCAGAGCTTGCCAGCGTATTCGCCAGAGTCCTGCTCATGCTCTCACTGCTGTAATTAAAACTAATTATTTTCTAAAACATAGTAATACATGAATATGTGCAATAATCATTTTGTAGTGGGCAATCTGTGAAGTATTTTTAAAGCTTCTTTTCGCCCTCCTATCTTTGGCTTGCTCTGCAGTGTGCCTGCTGCCTAGTGCAAGCCAGCATTGTCATTTTGCAGAGACACGCTAGTCTGGTTCTGATCAAATTTTTTACATGTTTTCAACAATGATGCTTTGCCGATTCTTAAAATTTTAAAGGTTTGGGATATGTATTTCTTCCTTTTTATTGTCTTTCTTTTCCTATGTTTTTCTTCTCTCAGATCCTTCATTGAAAGAAGAGCATGGCGGGGGGGTGGGGAGGGAAGGAGAGGAAGGGAAGATAATCCAGTATTTTGCAAACGCTGCGCACATGGGTTTCTGCAGGGAAAGAATCACTTTGTGTCTTGCTGTTGTTCTCTGGTTATTTGCATTGATTCAGTATCATGGCACCTCCTAGCATGTACTCTGCCCAGTATTTTGTGTCTATCTGAATGTTTCTTCCTGCATCTTTCTAGAAAACCCAGCAGCTCTGCAGCAATAATACTAAGCACTCACATCTTCAAATGAAAAAAAAAAAACCCTTAAACTCCTCACACCCCTGGGAAGCATCTGTATGCCATTATGAAAGATATTTGTGCTTTTGTTACAGTTCCACCTCATTTTGGCAAGAGGGGAAGAAGTTGAGTGCCAGTTCTCCAACGGAATGGAGTTTACAGCTTAGAATTCTGTAGTTAAGGTTCACAGCGGCTGCACCTTTCATACTGAAGTCAGTAGGGCAGGAATTACCTGCTGGACACCAACCTTAATACAGACATAACTGGGAGATTTGGTCTTTTTCTTGCATTCAACATAGCAAGCAAAACACGCATCATTTATGTTTGTCTGTTGCTAAGGGGAAGGTGTGGTTATTAAAATAGACGGTTGTTCTGTTATAATGTAGTGATCAAATGTGGAGGCAGTTGAAGACCACCAGCAGCACGAAGGATGAGTTTTACTCTGCAAAGTTGTTGTTGTTGTTGCAGTCCTTGTATTCTCTCCTCATTTATTCTTTTTTTATTTCTTCAACTGAAGAGGTTTCCAGGTTTCCAGATGCTAGAATAACAGGACAGAGGTGGGATAACCTCTGCTTCACATGGCGCCGCAATCTTGCAGCAGGATGCGTGTTTTTTCCTACAAAGCCAAGCATAGTCATGCTTAACTGTTTTTCCTGTTTTCGATCAGCACCTATGGGTCTTGCAGATATGATGACACCCGGTGAGTCCAAACTACCCCTTCCTCTCAAAGCAGATGGCAAAGAAGAAGGACCCCCCCAACCCGAGAGCAAGTCAAAGGTATTTACCACCTCCGCACGTGGTGTTGGTTCAGCCCGCAGAAATCTGCTGTGTTGTCCTTCATCTTCGGGTGTTGGCCTACCCACTTTTGTTCTTTCCTGCATGCCTTTCCATTCACGTGCAATCTCTTTGTTTGTTTCTTTTGGTTTTTTTTTTTTTCCTTTTTTGTTCATTGTGTGGATCTGAAAGTTACTAGTTCTTACGGCATTTTAACTTGCGGGGGCAAAGCAACCCAAGCCAAAAGTTGCGTGGGGATTCGGCTGTGCCAGGTGGGTGGGAAAGAAGGGTCTTGCCTGGTTTCAATACTTGCAGCCATTTTTCTCTGCCTTCAGTTATAGCTTCCTGTTTTGGCCGCCTCAGCAGCAGCAATATACTTTAATATTTTGCTTTCCTGCCTTATTTGATAAAATAAGGTGAACAGCTTGTTTTTTTGCTTTCTTTCATAAGGGGAAACCCATGCTTAGCATTCCATGTGAGCTTGAAATAAGCATGGTGGCTTAGTGACTTTAGCCAAGCATCCAGCAAACTTTCCAAATTATACTAATTAACAATGTTGTTTTAATACCTTTTATATATATATAAAAATATATTTATATATGTGTGTGTTTTCTGTATGTGTCTCTCTGTTTATATATATTTTATATATAAAAATTGGTCAGTCTGTTAAACTGGATGTATTTTTTTTGTTTTTAATAAAGTTTGCCCTGCCTTTGTCATATTATTTTTTTTTTATTCCTCTACCACAGGATAGCTACAGCTCTCAGGGTATTTCTCAGCCCCCAACCCCAGGCAACCTGCCAGTCCCTTCCCCAATGTCCCCAAGCTCTGCTAGCATCTCCTCATTTCATGGAGATGAAAGTGATAGCATTAGCAGCCCAGGCTGGCCAAAGACTCCATCAAGCCCTGTAAGTGGCTCTGGTTTTTTTGGTTTTTGTTTATTTTTTTGTAATTAATTATATTTTAATGCTTGCTTGTTTGTTTCGTAAATTCCTTTTCTTCATTATTTATCCACTAAACAGTTTTCTTTCTTTATAACACTGGGTACAAATTCTGCTCTCGGACACATGACTGTAAGTTCCACTGCCTGGCTTCAGTGGGGCCTGAGCATGCTTATCCAAGGGCAAAATTTGTCCCAACAGTACTTTGAAATAAGAAAGAGTAAAAATTGCGTGCATCGTGCAAGTGTGCTGTCTGGTAATACAACAGTTGTTGTGGAGAAAATGTCCTTCCTGTAATGCATCAGCTTCCAAGCATGCCAACTGTGTTGTTAAGGACAATTCCATTTCTGTTCCTGGGCCCAAACTCCTTCCCACAGCTGACTTCACTGACTTCGCTCTGGTTGCTGCACTTGTCTTTGCTACGATTATTTAGGAAAACAACAAAACAGAATGAGAAATCTTCTCCCCTGTTGAAACTAATATCCACCAACATTTAAACTGTAGACTCAGCGCCAGGAAAAAGCTGCCATGTGTATTTTTGAAACGTTTTTAATTTTGAATTGGGTATTTGGAAAAACAGTCATTAGGTTATCAGGACACAGTCTAAACCAAAATTGTTTCTGAGTTGCTTCATTCAGTTATTTTGGAATAACCCAGATTGTGGGTAGAAAAAAAACTGATGCGTGTATGTTTTTAGAAATGTATTTTTTAGATTAATGGTGTTTTAGTCGTTCTCATAGAGGTTGTAAAGAAAAACCTGAGAGCGCTGTTTGGAGCTAAAAAATAATTTCCTCATATATCTATCTATATATAGATACGCATAGAAAATCTATATACTTATATAGGAAAGAGAATGAAGATAGACGCTGGTATGGCCTGTGGGGAGCAGATGGCAACTTGGTCATTTTTGCTTCGTTTTTCTTTTAATTAGAAAAATGTATGTAAATTCTCTTTTCTTTCTTTTTACTAGAAGTAATAATGATCATAATTTCTCTCTAGAAAAATACTGAAATAGATTCTTATGAGGAATATAAAGGGGTTTTTTCCAATGTTAATGTGCACTTAAATTAGTAATTATTATTTGATAACAATTTTCACAAAATGATATATTGAAGATTATGTCTCAGGACAAACAGAGGAGGGCCAGTTGGAGGGAAAAACATCTACCCACTCAAAACCCAGACATCTAGTGAATCCCCTGAGCAAAGGGGCAGCATGGCATGAAATGCACCACCTTAATGTTTTGATGTTTATTTGGCAGTGACTTTGAGTCTCAGAAGGCAGCTGGTGTTACTTGTTCCCACAAAGTCTCATCTTAACAGCATTTCTGAAAGCGTGGTACCAAAAAAACTCTGTTAGCTTTCTTTTTAGTAATGTTTTGGGTATTGCTCGTTTGGGCGGTTTTCTGGAGGAAAGCAAGAGAGTTACTGCATAGGCTGTCTCACACATTGAGTTCTTCCTCTACAAGGCTACCAAATGATAATGCATTCCTGAGCTCATTGCATAAACTGCGTAACAAATCCTAGAGTCATCGTGAGCATATGTGGAGTTTTTTCCATGTAAATATGCCGAAGTATAGCGTTGGAAAAGTAAATTGAGAGTTTTTGCTTTCAGTTTCTTCTGAATGCTCTTCTGTCCAAATGCTGCTGCATCTTCAGCTTCAGTTAGCTTCGTGGCACACAGATACTGATAAATACAGAGCTTTACAACAACAGAAAAATAAGTGCTGTAAATTAGCTGATCCCTTTTTACCTATGAGGGCCAGTGTATTGGATAACTTCATCGACTTCATCAGCAGCCTGACATAGGCTGGAACGATTGATTGCAGGCATTCTGTTACACTTGAAAACAGACTGAATTTGTTCGTCAAATCCCAAAGCTGCTTCATGTGCTACAAGTTCTCCATTCCAGCAGGGGATAAAAGTGAGGGGGAATGGTCTCTGATTCACTTCACTGTATCCCTGTGATCCTAAGTGGATCCTCTCTTTCAATTTTATATGGAATTGAGGCATGAGAAAATGTGGAGAAGGAACAGTTGGATGTTATGTTTTGAGGGCTCTTTGGGTGCATTGGTAAAAGGACACTTTGCTATGCTAATTTTGCATATAGTGTGCATCCCTGAGAGTGGCAAGGTGGCTTTCAAATTCTTTAAAAGAGAAATTCCAAGTGTGTATGTGAACTATACAGTGTCACTGCAACATGAATAAAACAGTAAACCCTACAAAATGCTGTTCACAGTCCATAGGTACCTGTGAAGGTGTCAGTGAATACACCTAACTTGTTGTCCGTGATGCTAGTGAGGGGTCTGCAGAGACCTTCAGGAGGAGACGATGACAGTGGATTGTGTCCTGCAAAAGCCTCTACCAGAGGTTGGACTTTGACCAGTTTTGCTGACTGTGTATGCACACTCTGTTTTGCAGTAAAATAGGTCTATATAATAAGTGTACTATTGGAAAATACTTTATTGAAGCGGGAGAAGTGAACAGTAGATAGTTCTATAAATATAGATGCTTAAAGATATTTACAGAAACAACTACCCACTCCCTTAATGTGAAAAGAACTCCTACAGAAATTTGTGTTGCTCTGAAGGATTCTGCAGACTCACCATGCAATTATATAATACAGTTTTAATAGGTGTATTGAAAATAAAGTATGGGGTTCTACAGATTTGATATGGGAATTGGCTTTGATATCCACATACTTCACTGGGTTTTTTTAGATCACTCATATAAACATGGCCAGTTATGTCATGTAGAAGAGTGCTGGGGGCAGAGTAGGATGCAGCTAAATCTGTAGAACTATGTGCCACAGGCTTGCACTAGCATTCTTCTATCACCAAAATTATCAACAAACTGAACAGCGTAAAGGCTCGTGATCTGTATTCTTCCAGCATTGCCTGGCATGCACTTGTTTTACTTAACAATCTCCCTAATGGGATCATTTTGTAATACACCCTTATTTTCTGAGGGTTAACATTTACCCATAGGCAAATTTAGGCTTCCAGCTGAACCTGCCCATGTGGAACTGAAGTTTATTTGTGTGTAGACTAGCTTGCACACATCTGTCATTTTTATATGTTTACATTTGTAAAAACAGAAGAGAAAAAGATCTTTACGTTTGAGAAATAGAATTCTTCCCTCCAGTGCATTCTTCTAAAGTTAACATTTCATTTTAGAAGAAAATTGCACCCATTTTACAAAGCATGACAACCTGAGAGCTCACACAGTAAGAAACACTTCTTACCTTCTGTAAGCTGTGAAAAGTTTTCAGATTTTACTGTCATTTTAGAGCCTGCTGCCATACTGCTGAAAAGCAGCATCATCTGAGATGTACAGTAGAAAAACCCAGAAAGAAAAATTCTTAACTGTTTCCATTCTGTTCTGAATCTGATTTGAAAAAGAGAACCTTACCATGTGAAAATGAAAACGTAAAACTGGTACATCTGAACATTCTTAATCTTGAATTACCATAAAAGTGAAACAGAAACTTTTGTTGCATCATATTTTAGAAGTACATACAAAATTTGCTGGGTGAATGCTGAAATTGCCCACCTTTTTTTTCATTAGGGTTCTGTGGCATCCGAAGTGTCAGATTAAAATTAGTGCTGATGAGCAGCAGAGTAACTTTGTTCTTACTGCAGTTTGGAGTGGGGTAGCCCCAGTTTATTCAGCTGTTCAAGCCTATGTGATCATATATCTGTTCTCACTACAAAATCAGATGAGTAGCATCTTGCCTTCTTCCCTCTTTACACCCACTCCCCAAAAACATCTTTGAGAAAGTGTATTTGTTGAGAAGAGGTAAACCGATTGTCTTAAACAGCCGGACACATAGCAAGTGATGCTTTGAGTAAACTGGCCACTGTCACGGAATCAGTTTGTGCTTTCTTTGCATCATCTGCAGGACTCATGTCCAAGTACTTTCCTGCCCACCACTTTGGTTAGTGGAACAAATTCAGCCTTGACTCTGACTTAAGTAGGAGTTGTAACACAACTGAGTCTGGCTCAAGTAAATTCAGGAGTGCACCTCATTTCTAAGTAGGAACAGTAATAATATCTGTCTGTAGGAAGGACTACTGCAAAGAAGTTACAGTGTCAGGAAGCAGGGCAGAAAGCTTTACAGGAGGCTATTTATTTAATTAAAATGCATATCCATTCACTGGAAAGAACAGCAATGGCTCATGGAACTGCTGGGTCACCCCTCTTGGCTTCACGTCTCTCTTCTCCTGGCTTTCCCCCAGTGTTGCCAAGTTTCGGCTAATGGCTGGAGGGAGATACAGAGTCTTGTCATATTTTCCAGGCTGACATGCAAGGTGAATGGTGGCAATGCTTTTAAAGTCCTGAGCAGCTGGATGCTACCCCACTTCATCTTTTCTGGTGCTGAGCGCCAGACCTCACCAGTGCTGTGAGGGGACACGGACAAAGTGGGTAGTTCTGCAGCATCTGTGAAGTACAGCTAGGGTCTTCTTTAGAGATGTTCAACTAGAAATAAGTTCCTGTTTACCTCAGAATAGTGCTGCCTCTTGCTCAAAGTAAGGGAAAGGCAAAGGAGGGAAAGAGTGATTGACTAGATATGTTTAAAGAAGTGTCTGCTGCAATCAACAACAAAGTTTAGGATTTTACTATACAGACATAAAGGATATGTTTTCCTTCATGTATTTGGCTCCTTTCCCTAAGCTTTATATCAATCTTTTTCTCTGTGTTTAATTCTGAATCACTCCAATCTCCCACTGCTCAGTAAATCACTTCACTTTGTGCAAGCAGGAGGGTCTTCCTCTGCTGTCACATCAGAGACAGCTCAGATAGGGTGTAGTCCATCCACACATGGCACAGAGCCCAGCTCATAGGGTGATATTGAACAGAAAAGATGAGAGAAGTTATACCTTGTGTAGCGGTCTCAGTGCTTTCTGCCACGTCCACATAAAAGAGAAAAGGGCATCAAGATCTCACGAGCTGTAAAGCCAGAATAGCAGCAGGGAAATGGGCTCACTCTTGAACTTCTGCCATGTGAGAAAAAATTCTGCTCTTTCAACCTCTTTCGCTTTTCCTGATGGTGGTTCAGTCTGCGCATCCCTGATTTTCCCCAGGTGGTAATACACATTCTCTTTGCAATGCAGGACATGTGAGATGGCTATCTCCTGTCCTCTTTCAAGAGAGGAGAGTAGTTAGATACTCACACGTATTATTGGCTCAGGCAGCTAACTGGCAGTTCACAAAGAGTATTGCCACCAGTCTCCCTGTACTGTAGGCACTCTTGGTCATCTTGCTTTTTGGCCAGCAGTGGTGTGAAGAGGTATTAAAGCAGAACCGTTTGTGACTCTGAAGACGGTACTACTCCTCGGTGTACTAGTTTGCCGTGATTCACGTTTAGGCTACTTTTGTACAACTCCTGTTCTGAAGGAACACTTTCAGGTTTTCTAGCCGCTTTTGGGTGGCAAAGAGGAGAGGTTTGATTTGGTTTGGTTTTAGGGTTATGTAAACTTGTGTGGGACAAACTTGTTTTTAATTTTACCCAAATCATTGCTTTCAAAGCACTTTGAGATAAGTGGATGAGAAGTGCTATGTGAGAGCTACCTCTTAAAATGACATGAGGCAACATCAGAAACTTGCCTTCTGGGATCCAAAGTTCAGATCAGTGAAAGAAATATGAAAGTGGGGAGTTTGGGCCCTTTATTTAAAAAGCTGAGTTTTCCATATATGGACAGAATGTACTGTTTGTGCCTGAACTAGTAGCCTTCATTCCTGACTGTTGTGTGATAGCTTTAGTTTGTTTGACATCTTCTCTTTTTCAATGTTGTGAGTTTCTTACTTTCTTTTCCCTCCCCTTCCCACCCTTCCCCCAACTCTTTTTTTTCTTCTTGCAATTTAGAAATCAAGTTCCTCTACCACAACTGGAGAGAAGATCACTAAAGTCTATGAGCTAGGAAGTGAGCCGGAGCGCAAGATGTGGGTTGATCGGTATCTCACATTCATGGAGGAGAGGGGCACACCTGTGGCCAGTCTGCCAGCTGTGGGCAAGAAGCCCCTGGACCTGTTCAGGCTCTATGTCTGCGTCAAAGAAATCGGAGGTTTAGCACAGGTGAGAAGTGCTTTGAAAGTGAACCTTTTGAAAAGGCGATAAGCATTTTTTTCTAGACTGTTTCCTGCTGGTTACACCAGTACATTTTCAGCCCTGACAACATTGTTGAAGAAAATAGGAGTTTGTGCTTTAGTATTTGTCTGGAGTTCATTTTGGACTGCATAACTGCCCTAAAACTCTAGAGTTTGAATCAAAGTTTACCATTGCTATGGACAGATGAAATTGTTACCTGTTCAGGAGAATCCAATAATGCCACTAAGAGAAGAAAAGAGGAAAAGGCCATTGGATCAAAGTTACAAGTAAGAAACAGATGATAGAGCTAAAAGGAAAAGGAGATCCTTCCCAAGTAGGGATACTGCCTCTAGGACAAATCGATTAATCTCTGCAGAGAAGTGGCAGATACATTCTTGAAACACAGTTCATTGTCCCAAACCTTTCATCTGTGAGTCTCTCTGCATGGTACATTTGTTTCTGCGACACAGACTGTGCTTTCCCTGTGTTTTGAAAATGACTACAGGATATTTTGGGTTGCCTTACAAACATAATGATTACAAGGAAAAGGTGAATTACTTAATTGAGATGAAGGAAAATGAAAGCAGGAAGAGCTGAGAGTAAAAAAGTCACAGATGGAAGATAGAAGCTTTGGTTTTGTTCTCAGCAGTTAACTAGAAGTTTTTCAAAGGGGTGTTTGGAAATTACTTGTGGGTTCTGTAAGACTGACCACCACAAAGCAAAGCAAAATGTTTCATTGTCTAGGACAATCAGATGGGAAAACAGAAGAAAATGGTGAGTATTTGCAGCCTTAGATTTGGTATTCCAAGTCGTCGGTCCTTGCCCAATGCTTTTACAAAGCATCCCTTGCATCCAGGGGATCACTCTGGCTAGGTGCTAGAAACTACTGTGACGTGCCAAGACCCACAACCTCTATAGGTTTAAGAGCATTTGTGGATGTTCAGTGCTTTGCGAGGTGAAGTCTTAAACATAACTATGTAGATAAATAAGTACATGCAGTGTTCAGTATAAAATAGATAGTTAAATATTAAAGTAGATAAAATCTTACACTAAGTACAAAATCTGAAGTCAAAAATATGGCAAACAAATTAGATCCTCAGAAAGAGAGAATATTTTAATAATCTATGTGATTAGTTCAAGAAAGAAACATCCAACATCAATTAGTACCATTTTCAATGCTATTTTTAATGATACTCCTCACAACACAGGATTTGAATACTGAATTAGATCATTGGCCCTTCAAGTCCAGAGATTTTAGCTATTCCTGTAAAAGAAGGCAGACAAGCCTAATATATGTCACCTTGCCAGTTGTTAAGTGCTGTATATGGGTAAGAGATGTTATCCTGACATCTTTAGTGATCAGCTCATGCCCACCATCATAAAAGATTTGATTACTTGTAGCTCAGAAACTTTATTACAGGTAAATCGTATCATGCAGCAGCTCAGCCTCATACAGCAGGACTGTGCCCATCGTATGACTCTTAGCATCAAAAATTAAGCAAGATGGGATATTCTAGAGAGTCATTCATGTTTGCTTATTATGGAAATTTTATTTTGGGACACTCTATTGATTTGCAGTGACAGACATTATGCATTGCCAAAGAATAGATGCTGTTCACTTAGACTGATTTTTGAGAGAGCTTGAGCTACAAATATGTGTGCTTCAGTACTGGTAAAAATTGATGCTTAGAATAAAGGCTCCTGGTTTTGCTGGTGCGCCCACATGAGTGATCATCACGTTATCTGTTTGGAGCTACTGAGAGGTGCAGAGCTTTGTTTGCTGAGGTATATTTAAATGCATCTGTGTGATGCTCTCCTAAAAACAACTGCTGCTCTTCACATCTCATGATTGTGCCCAGAGAGCGACAGGGAGTGGAGCTGTGCAGCAGCGGTGCATATTCTCTGTCTGAATAGTAGCAGTTGATGGGGTCCCAACATGAACAGACCAACTGTTGTCATCTTCTTTTAAATGCCAGTGTACCGGGCATTTAGGCATGAATGTTTCTGTTTGCATTATGCAGTGTGTTCATTCTGCACCACTTAGCTGTAAGTCAGTAGGCACAAAGGGCTGTGTAAGTGGATTTCAAGCCTCAGCAGGGGCAGTTTATGAAAATCTTGTCTCCTTTAACTCCTGGGTTCTTGCAGGATGTACCAGAGAAATAAAAACACTCCATGCAGCCATGCCAACCTGCTTGCCATTAATGCTATCCTCAAAAGATCTTTGCTGACTGGCAGCAGTTACGGTGTTATTAAACACTGAGAGAAATGTAAGAAATGTTGCCTTTGCTGGCAGGCAGGCTTGGGAACAGTATGGCTAATGATAACCTTTGTAGCTCTACAAGTTAAGTTGGAGTCGTTAAAATCTCAGTCCTCAGGACAAGTAGCAGTCATCATGGAGTCAGGATTCTTCCCCAACAGAAGCTCAGATGTTTAAAGCCCATTTATTTCAGTGCTGCCTCCCCTCCTTGGATTATACCTAGCAGTTGCTGGACTGGTTGAAGGAACTTTGGGGCATCAGGTATTACAGAAAAAATCCTGGCTGCTGCAAGTAGTACAGCTGAGCGTACCAGTGGCATCATTCAGGGTGACAAATGAACTTTGCTGTTATTACAGATCAGCTGTGTTTGAGGAACTCGTGAACAGAGTCTTTCAATATTCTCAGCCTTACACTGCAAACAAGACTCGCAGCGGAGTTGTGCAGTCAGCACTGTAACACAGAGCATTGCTGGCCTAGCCCTGTGTATTTGAAGTCTGCCTTAATTAATTAAGGGGCCTCGCTTCACGCTGCCTCTCATACTTTGCCTAAAGGATCATTGATCTGTCCCTGCAAGATGCCCTGAAGTGAAGGGACTTGAAACAGGGTTTATAGGCCGAACTGTTTGACAGCTGGTGGCTATTTTGAAGAAAAATTTATTTTTCATATCAATGTTTAAAGAATTAAATTGCAGAATAATGCTGTTATTGCCTTCTAAATTAGTTTTTAGAAGCTGCTTTTTAATTAGAACAGGGTGGGTGTGGGTGGGTATCAGCGAGGGGGAGAGTGAGCAGGAATTTTCTTGGAGATGGATTGCTAACTGAAGAGCATAGAAGATCTTCCATAGATGGAAGAGCACAAGGCATTTAAAAGCTGCGCCATGCAGAAGACTCTTCACAAGCAAAGCTTTTTATGTAGCTATCAGCAGGTTCCTTAATGGTTTTATAACTGTAAATGCTGTCTATGCATTACTGCATGTTGTAGGAATGAGCATTAATTAGAAGAGGAAAACCAAAAAAGTAAGCCAATATAAAACAGCTTTTTCCCCCCCTATTTTTTTTGTCTCCTGACTTAAACGAACCCACTTTGCTGCAAACCAATGGTTCTGCCATTTATTTTGCTAGGTTAATAAAAACAAGAAGTGGCGTGAGCTGGCAACCACCTTGAACGTTGGTACTTCGAGCAGCGCAGCCAGCTCCCTGAAAAAACAATACATTCAGTACCTGTTTGCCTTTGAGTGCAAGATTGAGCGAGGGGAGGAGCCCCCTCCAGAAGTCTTCAGCACTGGAGATACTAAGAAACAACCTAAGATTCAGCCGCCATCTCCTGGTAAGTCAAAAAAACTGCAGCCTCTTAACAACCAGTTTTTGAATGCAAATGATACTGGGCTGCAGTTTATAAATCTAGAAGCTTGTCTTGCTAATGCTGGACAAATGACAAGGATAAACGTGTTGCTGGCATGTTGTTTTCAGACTTGAAGCTAGCTCCTGAGTCAAGTCAGATTTAACTCTGAGGGGGCATTTGCAGTCGTGTCTAGTTTGTCTTTGCTCACTCTAACATTTAAAGATGTGAGCGCCAGCATACCCTTAGCATTCAGAGTTACGTTGGCATAGTAAAAAGAATAGCATTCTGCAGGGATGTGCTTGTGCTGCAAGACAGGAGGCAGCCAGTTGTTTGTCTAAAAAACAGATTCTGGTACTTGGACTTTCCTTGCTATGAATCTGAAGCTGCATTTCAACGCAACTGTTGGTCAGTAAAGTTGCAGTTGGAGTCAGGATGGCAAATGCGGGACTGATGAGTGGGTCTCAGATGGTTGCTCTGATACAGCTCATGTTGAATGTGTGGCAGGTTGAGAGTATGGTGTATCCCCACTACCAAACCTCGTAGTTTGGAGACATGCTCTCCGGTTTTTTGTTGTTAATCCTGTATGTCCGATAAGTCATTAGCATCACTGTCTTTATTTTCTTGTCTGAAAAACTGGAAAAGGAATTGCTTTATTTTGACTGTTCTCTTTGCATGTGTGTTGTTTGAAACCACACTTTTCTTTCTAAACTCATTTAACTTATGACTCAAGATTTGATGGTCATGATTGATATTCAAGTTAGGAAAAATCTCAAGTAGAAACATTTTGAGTACATAGGAAGAGACGTAGTATTAGTCTGTGTTGACTTCTGGGCTACCCATGGAAGAGGAAAAAATTCCTTTGAATTGCAGGTTATTAGGCTTTTCTGACCAACAAAATAATTTGACAAAAAATGAGACCTGCCTTCACAGTTGTTATTAGGCAGACCACCTTCTGCTATTGCCAAGAGAATATCATTCCTGGAATGTGTACAGCAGTTTCCTGCATTAGAAGGCACTTTTAGGAAAGTAGTAAATAACTTAATTTCTGTTAGTGCAGTCCACTGGCTGAAAATTTGAAGTGGCGAGTCAGGGACACAGCAAGCTCTGCAGGCAGCTTGCAGGATGCGTGGCTTCAGTATCCTGTCATGGGTACTAGAAAATTGCAAAGACCTTTATAATCATATAATACAGTTCTTGCCTTTACAAGATCATTTCTTATGACAGTGCTTTGTCAGTACAGAAAAAGATAAGAGCAATAAGGCTTAAATCTTTCTCAGCATGATGTATTCAGTGTAAGGACTTGGGGGAGTGTTTGGTTAATATCTTCCTAGGTATATCTCTCTGTAATAACGTAAATATTTCCTCCACCTTGTTAACACCTAGGGTTACCAGGCACCCCAGTGCTAACTATTTAATAGAGAAGATAACTAGGTTACTTTGCAATGCAAGTTTAGAAGATGTGGAAAAACACTTGGTACTAGAAGTGACGCCAATAGTCCAAATGTTTATCTCTCTGAAATGAGCATAGAGTGTCCTGAATGTACACTGCTGCAAAAAATAAAAGATGTTGGATGTTCCTGTCACATCCTGAGAAGACAGGGGAGGGGAGCTGAAACTGTTAGACTTGTTAAGGAGGGTGCAGAGGAAATTCATCTGTTGCTAAAACTGAACAGCAGTATTGAAAGAGGTTTTTTTTTTTTGCTCTCTCTCCTCCCTTACCACTCTCCCTTCAACACTGCTCTCAGTAGTTGGTTCGGAAATGATCACCATAAATGGGCTGAATTTTGAGATGAAGAATCATTTTTTAAGTACGTAAACCTGAAATGAAGGAATGGAAATGTCAGACGTACCACTTCTACAGGGAGCTTTTGCATCATGATGCTACAGATTAAAATGACGAAGTCCAAGTTTAAATTTATCTTAACATTCGAGCAAGCAGTCTATGAGGAGAACTGAAACTATTTTTCTAAAATAAAAACACAGCAGGATATAGAGACTAGAAGAGGGGGAAGCAAGCAAAGATCTCAAGGTTTGTTTTGTTGGCGAGAAAAGAGCTCGTGTCACTGAATGGGACTGCACTTCTGTACAGAGAAAGGCTTTCCCAGTGTGTATCAGCTTTAGTACATGAAATCCCGCTGAGGTATAGATGCTGCAGAGAGTACAAGCCTGTTCTCTTTAATAGTCAGCTTTTTTTATTGCTCCTTTTCCTTTCGTATATACCAACATTAACATTTTAACTGCACAAAAGAAGTAGAGTTGTGGATGTACTTTAGATAATCGGTTACTCTTTCACATTCAGAGTGAACAGGAGCCCAATACAACGAGAAACAGTAGCCTCCAAAGGTCCATGATTTAACCATTAGCCTCTGTTGTGCAGTTAGCTCAGTGTAGGCAGAGCCACTTGGAAGCCAAATCCATTTGCAGAGAACTAGTTACAGTATTAGGGCTGAACTTAATTCTGAAAAAAAAGCAAGGGGACTTGTCTCAGAGGGGTGGGTGTTGTGTTTTGTCCAATTCTAACCAGCCAATGCTATGAAATCAGAGTCTTGAGAGTTTAAAAATCAGCTGATCTTCATAAAACTTGAAATATTTCAGTTGCTGATAAGAATACATAGGGACTGGCAGCCTTCTTGCTACAGAGAAGAATTTAGTTCCTATGTGGATGTACTTCCCAGGCAGATGTTATGCAAGGTGGGAGCATGCCAAAGCGCAGTTTAGAGTAAATCAGTTCTTGCAGATGTCTCGCAGCCAAGGGGTCATTATGTGACTGCCTCACAGATGACTTTTCGAATGCAATCATAGAGGGAACACTGGGAGACACAGTGCAGCAACCATGACAAGGAAATTCCTATAGAAGAGCCCAGTCAGGCAAAGGATGCAATGTGTAAGTCAAATTTATGGGACTGTGAGGCAGTGGTCTGGGTCCATGTGAAACTCCATTTGCTTGTAGCACTGTATTTGGGATTCTCCCATCACTTCTGTTATTCACAACATCATTAATAAGACAAATGGTGTGTAAAGGAATGAATAACTTAGTGCTACGTACAGTGCAATTCAGGATAGTGTCAGCAATTATAAAAAGTTGAAAAAAGGTGTGAGAGTAGAGCAGCAAAGTGACAGGCTGCTTGGTTTTGTTCAGCAGAGGTTTGCACAGTAGCCAAGGTGTTCTGGCTTCATATCACTGTCAGAGTCTCTTCAGTTCTTTCATAAAACTCTCAGGGAGAGGTGGGGGCCTGAATGTGTTTAGTGTGGCTTGCCATGCTCTGAGGCTGTACAAGGCGGAGACATGCTTGTGGTAGGCTGAGGCCTTTGTATCACAGCTTAAATCTGTCTGGGTCAGGTAATGCCATCAGCAGTGAAGACCAGCAGCAGATGCCTTATGGCAGGATAGCTATTAGAGGACCCAGTTGGCCTTATGTCCTGATAGTTCAGTCCATGCCAAGGTCCATGTCAACTGTTAATTGCTCTTCTGTTGTGTAGAAAATCCCTTATAGAGAGGCATTGTAGGTCTTCATAAGCATCCTTCTAGGACTCCAGTCCTTTCCAGAAGTGACTGCAAAGACAAACTGTTTTTCCTGTCATGTGCATTTGATAGTTTTGAACAAAGCATGCACAAATTATCTGGCAAGTTCTAAACCAAAAAGAATTCCAGGGCCATTATGGTAAGCATTAATGAGTGCCAGAGAACAAATTTCAAAAGAGTGTCAGCACGAAGGAGTCATTTGCCATTGCTGTACTCTGCACTGTAAATTCTTAGCTGCAGTAAGTATGTGGTTATGTACCCAGGACTCTCAAAATTACAGACTGAGCGTTTATCTTATACTGAATGAACAGGATGGCCACAGCAGCACAGCTGAGGATGCTCCTGAGTAACACTCAGCAGCTGGCCCTGATGTCAATGGAGATTTCGTTACAGCAAACTGGAAAATCATGTGCCTGTGTTGGAAAGAGGGAGCAAGAGCATGCCAAGAGTGTGATCCCTGCATTTCCTTGGCAGCAGAGAAATAAGACCTGGGGAGGGGGATGGCGGGGAGGACACGACACAGCACCACACGACACAGCCATTCAGTGAGTGCTTCTGTAACCAAACCCATCCGTCTCTGCTGGCGGGTGGCTGACTGAAGTGCTATTATTAGCAGGCAGGTGATGTCATGGAGCGTGTCATGAGGCCAGCCAGGGAATCCCCATGGAAGATGGATGGGTGAGAGGGGTTGGGAGGGGTGGATGAAGGGGCAGACAGAGGTGCCCCCGTGCCCACCCAGGGGGGCTCTGCCACAGACAGCAGCCCCTATCTCAGTCTAACTGGGGCACTGGGTTCCTGCTGTGTAAATTATCTTCTCAGCGTGGTGGCTGGCTGTTCACTCTGAAGTATGTGAATGTACTTAACCTTCAGTAACCTTTTCATTGTTTACTTTAGAGTATATATTTGTAGCTTCTGGCAAAAGGTAGGGAAATCCTAGAGAGCACGTCAGGCCTCATATTAATGGAGTTTCAAGACGTTGCATTCCTTTTTTTTTTTTTTTTTCCTTTTTTTTTTTCCCCTGAAGGGAGAAAATATACCTGGCAAGAGAACTGCATATTTCTGTTCTGATAAATAAAGGGTCTTCCCTGAAAGCAGTGCTTACCACCATGCAGACTTTGCAAGTTAAAAACTGTGCTGGTGCTACATGCCACCGAGAATAACACATGCTGTTGAGTGAATTGTGGAAGAGTTTGTAGGACCTCACCCTTGCACTGACAAAGATGTTAATTTTATTTCATTTTGGATGGATTTTCTATTGTTAAAAGCATATTCTTACACGTCTGGTATGACACTTAAAAAACAAGTGTTGCTTAGATGTGGATGTGAGATGAAGAATTCAGTTGCTATGTACACACAGGTTTTTTCCTGGACGTCCCAAAGTCAGCTGCAGAATCATGTAAGCAGAGAGTAACTATTCTAAAAGAACAGTGTTGTTTGTCTTCCTTCTTAGTTCTTTGTTTAATAGTGAAGCTTATGAAGCACTTTAAAAGTGCTAGTTTCTATTTCAGGATATCCACAATCAGAATTAAAGTTCTACCATAATAAAAACCCTGCAAGGATAGATGTAAAAATTTCAGAGAGCAGCTTAGCAAATATAAAATTGAAGGTGAAACATGAAAAAGGAATATGGTACTTTCATACAGAGAAGAGGGTTGTTTTCATGCTCTTTTATTAGCGATGCATGTAAAATGTATGTGAGAGAACATCACTAGTTTGCATTTAATGTGTGTGCATGCAGGCACCTGTGTGCACATGCTATATCCAATAACTGTGTGAAGTATATTGCTTTGATGCAAAGTTAAGTGCTTAAATGTTAGGAAATGCCAAAAGTGAGATACAATCTTTGCAACCTTAGTTATGTTTGCTTGTGCATATACGTTCAATACACTCTTCATTACGCAGTCACATGGAAATTTTTTCCACAAAATGTCTGCATCATTGAGTGCCCAGAACAAACAGTCTACAGTGAATGAGGAACTATTCGGTATTTTGTGTGATCCTCACTTGTCAGTACACAGCCCTTACTTGTGCCACAGTGTTCAACCGCTTAAACAGAGTAATAATTTACGCCTTGTTTTTTCTCATTTTCTCTGCAACTGTATTTGAGAGCTTTGAAAAGTATTAATCAGCCTTCGCAGTACCCAACCGAGAGAGACGGTAGTATGATTCCCATTTTACAGAAGGGAGTTGGGTATCTTCTTTTTGTTTTTAAACCTTTCCTTCCTAAACCTATCTAAGAATATTATATAAAACATTGTTATTCATATTAAAGATTCTATACTCGTGGAGCCCATAAATACTGAAAAAATACTTGTTTTCCTTAGGTTTTCTTTAGATATGAATTAAGTTCTTGCACAGGTAGGATAGGGAAGAATTTAATCGCTGCTTAATAGCCCACCATAAAAGAAATGTGCAGGGTTAGGTAGTATCATATTTTACAGTAAGTGTATGGGTACGCTAAGATGTTTACTTACATGGTTCTAATGTAACAAGGTGGTTAATTGGTCTAATGTAACAATGTGACAATGTGTGGCTTAAGTCAGAAATGCTTTCAAGCTTTTTTGAAGTAATCTAGAGTTGTGTTTAAAGCTGAAGGGCAGGAGAATGATCCCGGCTCACTCAGGGTTCATATATACAAAGGCTTGTTTTATGTGAACATGATGATTTTCTCATTATCATATGGATTTGTTTTATTATAGCACTAAAGCCTTCAGTCAACTGTAGTGTTAGTTGTTGCAAATGTTGTTGTTACTGTATTAATGCAATCAGAGAGCTTTTCTGAAACTTTTCTTGAACTGCATTACTAAGTGAATATGATCCAAACGTACCTCAGAAAGCTGAGGACAAGAACAGTGTGGTCTACACAATGTGGATTTTACATATGCACTTGCTACTGAGACTGATTTCCAGATAGTGGAACATGTGTTACAGATATAAATGAAACACATATAAAAAAGGTGTTCTTCAGTTAAAAACAAGCTCTGCCTGTCAAGATGATGAGTGTTCTAGGATCCTGAGTCAATTAAAAACTACTCTCACATACAGAAGAAACGCCCATACTGCTTGTTCCACTTTTCCCTCTAACAGTAATTTATAAAGTTTTGTTAATTGGTTGTTGAAAGTAGATAGTCAGGCACTATAAAATGCTTACATGACAGTTCATGAAAAAGAAGGACCTCTCAAAATCATGTCTTTCTGAGTCTGTTAGATCTGTGAATTTTTTCTGTTGGAAATTTTTTTTTCCCAGTTGCATCTAAAAATTTGAATTCTGCAAGTTCTCCATGGGTAGAATTTCTTCTACAAGGCCAGTCAGATCCAAGGCTTAGACATTGTTACTAATTCCTACTTAACACCTTCTCAGTCAGAAAACTGCTATTTCAGATCTTTTGGATTGGGGGCTGTTTCTCCTCAATAGTCATATGAAAACAGTTATTCAGTGTCTACTTTAAAAGTCTGGTTTGGAGGTATTTTATCATTAGCTTATATGATGTATTCACTTAATGCCATTATTATTGCTCAGTCTCATCAGAATAGAACAGTACACACTTTTTTACGCTTGCTGTCTTATTAAGAATATAGCTATTTATCATGGTTAAGGAGAACAGTAGTGCCGGTGCTGTATCACTTTCCGAAATCTCCAATTTTTTGCAGAACTGACCTGGTCTTGTTATATATGCTTTATAACGACCCTAACTACATTTTGTTAAGGTGTCTGTTGCTATTTTTACAGTTTTACTGGGAGTGTTAGCTGTAGCCTCCTGTTCAAATTCTACTTTCAGTGATCTCTTTCTTCTTATCCCACATTGCCTTTTGCATTTCTTAAATAAAATCTTTTGCTGTGCTGTCTCAAAGATGGCATAGAGTTGCAGTGTGCCACTAATCCTTTGCATGTTGCACCATGGAAATGTCTGCCTTTTAGTGGTAAATGAAATTATGAATTTATATTAATATAGCAATTTAGATTTGTGAGGAAAAGCTTCTGTCTGAAATTTGCCTCATAAATGTATGTGTTGTGATAGTGACTTTATAAAGAAGCTGTGCCAAAGAACAACCTTCATTTACTCTGTAAACTCTAGACAATTAACTTTGTATCTCTGACCTCTGATTTAAATGATCCTTCATCTAGGTGATTTCTATTCACGTTGCTTCAGGCAGCAGATAAATTCATGGTTCTAGGAAAGATGATAGCTATTACCGCACAGCATATCCTGATCTCAAAGGATTTTGAGGAAGTTAACAAAGTACTGAGATGCATGGTATAAGCAGACTTATGGGGGAAAGAACCAGTTTCTCTCCTTTATTATTATTTTGACAGAACTTTGGCTGCTACCTTTTAATTTCCTTTTTCTTTTAATTTCCCAGCTAATTCTGGTTCCTTGCAAGGCCCACAGACTCCACAGTCTACTGGTAGTAATTCCATGACAGAAGTGCCAGGCGATTTGAAGCCCCCAACACCAGCATCAACACCTCATGGACAGATGACACCTATGCAGGGTGGCAGGTATGAAAAGGGGTTTGCTTCATTTTTTATTGGGCTATAGTTCTACAACAGTTTTAAGCCAGTCTTTTCCAACTGCTCAGGCACTCGTCTAATTCTGTAGTGAACTGCTCAGAGCCTTAGAAGTGGCAGAAAATTACTTCTTTTTGGAGGGGAGAGAGGGAAAGGGAGGGAGGAGTAGGAGCTGTATTAGCTTTCTAAACACCAGAGAAGGATCAGACAAGCACCAGTGCAAAGGGAGGCATGTGAATATATGAAAGTTGAGGAGGAGGGTGGAACGCAGCAGCACCAACCACAGCCTTCCTTTCCTTGCTTACCCCATCCTCCTCTGGTACACAGCTCCAGACATCCATGCTCAAGAAGGAGGAATGTGTGATTTTAAGGTATTATTACATAAATTCAAATTATGAAAAGCCTATATAGCAACAGTGGTTGAGACAGCAGAAGATTCAGCTGGATGGACCAAGAGATCCCTTTCACCTCTATGTCCTGTAAGTCACACAGACAGGCTTCATCTGAAGTGGTCTACTCACCATTCATTAAGGATCCTTAGCTGAAGTCAAGCAAAAAAAGTTGTTCACTTCAGCGAGAGCATAGCTGAGCTCTGAACTATGTACAGAGTCACTCCGAACTTAACATACTTAGGTTCTTTTTTTCTCCATCTGTTATACTGCAGAAAGGATAACAAGAACCCTTTTTAATCATCTTCAATTCAGTTTGAGTTTTCTTTCACTATGTAAAAATTTTGATTTCCATTAAGAATAAATCTGATAGTTATCAGGGAAACTCCATTTTCCAAGCCAGATTTTTAAGGGCTGCAGAATAAAGCTGGCCGCATAAAGGTTAGTGCCTCTCCATAACAGTAAATGGTATTTGGGAGGTAAAAGTGTTGTTGTTTAGTCTTTCCTCTAGGAGAGCAATGGGGTACTTGGTAAATTTGAAAGGTAATAAATATGAAACTGATAAAAAGTAATACTATTTTGACACAGTATATAATTAACCTGTGGAGCTTGCCACCTTAGGGTAGTGAGGCAAGCAGCTTAGTGAAATTTCAGAAAGGTTTAGACTTTTGTATGAGTAATAGAAACATGCACAGTTGAATTAGATTAAAACCCCTGACCTTTAAGGTAAGTAGGCAGATAAGCTTGAGGAAAAAAAGGGGTAGATTTTTTTCATGATTGTCCATTGTGAAAGTTTTTTGCATCTTCCTCAGATGTATCCTGCACTGATGACTGCTACAGCATTATGGGATGGGGGTATTACAGTCCAGTCTGTTTCCACATTTCTGATGAATACATGATGATGTTAATGCCTCCTTTTTCTCATCTGCTAGAAACAGCGCGGTTAGTGTGCACGATCCCTTTTCTGATGTAAGTGATTCAGCATTCCCAAAGCGAAACTCCATGACGCCAAATGCACCATACCAGCAGGGAATAAACATGCCAGATATGATGGGAAGGATGCCATATGAGCCGAATAAAGATCCTTTCGGTGGAATGAGAAAAGGTATTTTCTATGTGGGAGCTTAAGTATTCTTCCCTACTTGTACGTAATCAGGATGTTCTAGTCATCAGAATGAGCTTTTTTACTTCGCCGATTTTGCCATGGCTAAAATGGTATCCTTGTAGCAAAAAAAGAGGTGCAGCGCAATTGTGTTTCATTCTGATCTGGTCATATTTTCCCCTCTCAGAGTCACACTCACTGTTTTAGACTTAACAAAATCCTAAAAATACATTTCAGGAAATGACATAAATTCATAGAGTTAGATTTTGTGCAATGGCATATGTTTCTTGAAGGTGGTTAACTACTCTGCAAAACAGATACTGGACCTCAGTGTTAAAATGTGAAGTGGTGAAGCAGAAGCAACATGCCTGGTTGTAGTAGGGCTGAACTGGGAATTCACTGTGCAGAAACTGGACAAGTCCTCTAATGCTTTCTGTCTCAGTTTACGTATTTTTCAGAAAAGGGAAGCTAATTTTTTTTCTCACTTAGACAGCCCCTGACAAAAGGTGATAAACACATTCAAAGTTTGTTTATTTTTAGAAAGCAAAACTAAAATTAATGCCAAACCTGACTCTTGTCCTTTTAGGCACTTAACCTACAGATGGTTTTGTGGATATTGTAAAATGTGCTTAAAATGAATCAATCTTGCATGCCTCGTATGTAGGAAAGTGGGAGGAAAGAACACAAGCAGGGCTCACCATGGCTGCAAAGAGAAGAGCAGATGGAGGAGATGAAATTAAGAAAGTGGAAACTGAAAGAGAGCAAAAGGGATGAATGGGAAGAAGACGTTCAGAAATCAGGGGGAAAAAAAGGTGTGATGAAGTGGAGAGATGATTTGAAAGAGACACTTAATCTAATGTGATTTTTTTTTTTAAACCTTCCCTTTAAGTCCTTATGCCTGGACTGTGGACACTAGCATAACACAGTCAGTGGAAGGGAAAACTCTCTGCCTTAGATTCACTTTAGGTTTGATATCCATGTGAGATGAAGTGGGTTTATTGAACTTTGTCAAATATTTCACATTTATCCTGTCGAAACAGAAATGTCTCTTTTCAGTATCTACTATGAGGGACTAAAGTATAGAGTATCTTCCTCTATTTGCTTGGGGATTTATATCTGATAATAGTGGTCAACATGTCTTTTCTTGGACCTGTAGAATATGCCCATCCTGCTTGAGAGGCTACATTAGTACACAGGATCCTTTCCATAACTAAATTAGAGCATATATGTGTATGAGGTCTTTACCAAAAAAAGAACTTGATTCTGACTGCTTTGTAATCCAGACTAGGAGATTTGCTCTCATCTGTTTTGTAAGGTTTATGTTTGCATTAATATTTAGCATTGTTTGGGGTGAAAAGAAAAAGAGCAAGTTCATCTTCAGCTATGAAAGAAGCTGCTTGGTGCCTGATGAGCTCAGTTCCATAGGATGAGATTACTTTCCTCATTTGCAGCTCCTTAGTATTATAACCATCATCTTGATAGTGGTACTGCTTCATATGTTTTCATCAGACCTTGGAGAGCTTGTCAGACACCAGCTAATTCTCCTTGGCAGCGTTAGAGATCTGAACATTATTTTAAAATACAGCATTCAATAGAAAGATATCTTCAAACACCCGCAATAATATATCTCATTTTCCTTACTGTTGCAGTGCCTGGAAGCAATGAGCCTTTCATGACCCCTGGACAAATGCCTAACAGTGGAATACAAGATATGTATAACCAGAGTCCATCTGGAGCAATGTCCAACATGAGCATGAGCCAGCGACAGCAGTTTTCTTATGGAAGTGGCTATGAGAGGAGGTGAGTCAATCTTCAGGAAAAAGAAGGGAAATTTAGTGAAAATTATCCTCTCTCCTTCTCATTTTCCCATTGCACTTTGCAGAGGACATGGTAGCCTACATTTCCTACAGCATCTTACTAAATTACTGGGAGTCAAACCACTGGAAATGACTGACTCTAACCATTCGCAGGAATTAATAAAGAGGAATTGTCACACCTTAGAAGTCAAGCAAGCTACAGCAGATGAGCATGTGCCTGTGTTTGACAGATGCCTTCAGCTGGCTGCTGGGCTGGGCTGTAATGGCATCAAGTAGCACTTGAGTTAGTCTTCTGACCACGTTTTCACCTAAACAGTTGTTGGTGGGATTTTTATGAAAACCAAAATGCACAGCCTAAATATGTTTGGTTTGTGGTCTGTTAGTGAATTGCCTTTGGAGAGTCTGGAGTCTGTTTTCTGAGTATAGGGGCACCAGTCTCGCCATGTGTCCATCAGGACCTCCTAAGTTTGTCTTTCAGGGAAATACACAAAATAAATTTGGTCCTCTTTCGTTTATCCGAAGGAAGTCTTTAGGGAAAAAAAAATCTGATGTTTAAGCATCGGTGTAGCAAGCAGAATGGTTTGGGAATGTTTGGATTATATTAAGCATTCCGGTAGGTTTTGCAGCTCTGGCTGTATTCCTACTTGTACTTTCATTAGGCTGGGTACTTTAGCTTCACTTTTTGTTTCCTGATGGTAGCCAAAGTGGTGCAGTGAGGGTCTTTTACATGTACGGCAGAGTAGTTTGAAGAAGTAGTTGTGTAGAGTAACACAAGTATAATCATGTTTCAACAGGTCACGTTGCAGGGGAGTCAGTGAGAGTAAGGGTTCCAGTGGAAGGTGATAAAGTCAAGAGAATGTTTTCTTTAAGGGGTGTGTTTTGTTTTATTTTGTGGGCAATTTTAGAGAATAAGTGCTTTTTACAGAATGAGGTTTCCTTTGTCATTTTTTAGGTTGGATCATGGGCTGGGTCCTGAAGGCAGTATGGGACCACCTGGTCAAAGCAACATGGTGCCTTCAAACAGTGACCCAAGCATGTACTCTCCTAATCGTTACCCTGGCCAGCAAAGGTGAACACTGATTTCTCTGTTTGTAATATCTGCAATAACCAGCTAACGAGTGCTAGTGGCCTCTGTGAGAGCACATAGGCAGAAGATGTGGCCTCTTGTGTCACTTCTCTTTTGTCTGTTCTTAATTAGGCTTTTATCATCAGTTCAGTTTCTTGGGGGTGGAGGCTTGGGTGAATCAGTTGACTTTTTGTAGCCATAGAATCAGAGATGCTAGAAAAGAAGTGTATATGTCCTACCTTGTGTATCTCCCTGCCAACACTTAACTAGAATGTATTTTATAGGCCCAAGTTCTCCAGAGCAGCATTAAATGATACCGGTTCTGAAGCTTCCATGACTTCACCTGACTTGTTGTTATCGTGAGGCTAACAAGTTGAACGTTTAGAAAGTGTTCCCTTATGTATACACGTACCTTTGCTCAGTTTTATCTTACTGCATGTACCATCTTGGACAACTGTGGACAATTCCCATAAGTTATATTGTTGTCTTAACTGGCATTAGGTAATTTCTCTCCATCCACATCATAATTTTAGGAGATACTGAACAGTTACTGCTTTCACTCTGGTCAACTCTCAAAAAATGTGACTTTTCTATGCTTTTCAAAGAACTAGGTCCCATTATTTCTTTTAACATGTCAGGTTCCCAGGTACTCTGTTTCTCTGACTCTCCCTGATATATCGCTTTCATAATGATACTCAAACTTAGATATCTTCTCACTGGTAGCATACAGAGAGGAATTACTGACGTACTAGTCTGCAATACAATGTTATTTCTCAATCTGAATACTTGCCAAGTACTTCATTGCAGCTACCTAAATTTCATTCAGATGTGCTAAAAATATTTCAGTTGCACTGTAGTGCTCCTCAGAGGTCTTAAAGGCCACGGGTAAGTTTCAAAGAGCAATGCAACTCTGCCATTTATGTGTATGCTTCATTATGTAGTTTTAATTAATAATTACATGAAAATTAGCAAAATTATGAGGACTGGTTTTACTCAGTAATGTTGCATTTAAATGTTACATATTGTAATGAAATTTCTACTCACTTTCTGGCACTACCATCAGACCAAAATCATGATTTCACTGTAAATCAGCTGTTAGCTATTGATAATATTCTTAAATAATCCAGAAAGTAGCTTGCTTGGAGACTGACTTGTTAAAACACAAGAATTTTGACTTGCAGCCTTTGAGCTATACATCAGATACTTTTCCACCTAAGATGGGTTCCCAGTGGCTGCAGAAGCCTTTCTTATCTCTTTGCTGACCATGCCCTGTTTCCATTCCTAACTACTACCTCTAAACCTCTCTGCTGCATCTTCACTGCTTCTCCTTTCTTCTCTCTGCTTTATCTCCTTCTTTCCACTACTAGCTCCAGCAGAGCTTACTACATCTGGCTCAGGACCATACCACACTGTACCTTCACCTTGTTTCCAAATGGCAAATATCTTCAAGGTGCACAATCATCAGAGTACTTATCTTTTACTGGTGACTTGGAAATTCCAGCAGCTCTAAGTGTTGATTTGAATGCTTCATTTTAGGCATGAACCATATGGGCAGCAGTATCCAGGACAAGGACCTCCCTCAGGACAGCCACCATATGGAGGACATCAGCCTGGAATGTATCCACAGCAGCAGGTAGGAGAGGGGAAAACAGCTATATTTGTAACATTTGTTTAATAACTGGCACCTCAAAATTCTGTATATATTCAACATTCTGCTTATACAATTTATGTCTTTTGGCACAGAGGAGTGCTGTAGTCACAGGTCAAAGTCACAGCCCATATGGGTAAGCGGTGTATGTGCAGCTATAGGAAAATGTGTTCATTACACTGGAAGAGTGTAAATTTTAACAGATGTTCTGTAGCTTTGGATGTGTATCAAGTGATTGTCCCAAGTTAATAACCAGCAGACTGGGAGAGTTTAATTCGTAAAGTGATGCTGCCTCAATTCCAGAAACAAATAGGAAAACTGCTTTGCTGGCAGGTTGAAGGGCCTTAATGTCATGCAGCCAAGTGAACCCAACAGAAAACGGGAACGAAACAGAACGTGCAGCACTCTCAATTATTTAGAATGCTGTGGTGGGATACCTACCTTTAATATAGATCACATGACATAGTCCCCATATGTTATCTCTAGTAATAATATGGTCCAAATACATGAGAGAGAACATTATTAGTGTTAAAAATAGTTTAAACATTTGTACATTGCAGTCTCCCTGTGTAATAAAGTTGAAAATAAAAATTATATTAATTAGTAAGACTTTTTTCTTAGGTGTATCATTAATACCTTGTGGTCAAAATCACAAGTCAAATCACAAGTCAATAGCAAAACTCCACTGACTTCAACAGCATCAGAATTTCATGCTGTGTGTTATTAATTCAGTTCTAGTCATACAATAATAAAAGTTGAAGTTAACTTCCAAAATATAAAGCATTTCCTTATAATATAGAAATTAAAATGTAAGCTAGTTTTCAGCCAATTTCAGATAGCCCTGTTCAGATTGGGATAGAGTTTTAGTAGGAAATGCGGGGAGGGAAACCTAAAAGAGGAGATTTTTAGGTTGCACTGTACTGAAAATGTATATAAATTTCAATTTCAGAATTTCATGCTTATCTCTTTGGTTCATAACATCTCTAAAACAGCATAATCAAAAAACTGTTTTGTTCTTTATGACGAGCCTATGCTGGCAGGCTAGATGATTTAGTGGGGAAATTGCAAAGATATGTAACAGAACAGTTTGTGATATTCCGTGCTAATGTATACAGGGAATATATTAACTACATGTTCGTTTAAGCAAGGAGACAGCTAGAATTTGTAAAAATCTATTTGGCCCTGTCCTTAGTGCTGTTTATATGCTTTGAATGACTCTTGAATGCAAAATGCATTTATGCAAAAAAGCAGTGAAGAATGAAGGGCAGGGGTCCTGGCAGGCCTCAACCTCTCCCTCCCAGAAGATTCCACTTCTTCATTTAGCTAGAGATTGGGTTGCTACTAGCTTATTCTGAGTTCCCTAAGTCTCACTCAATAGTGGTACAGGAAGAAGGTGAAAAACAGCCCTTTTAAACCTGAAGGCTAGGGAATGACCTGGGAAGGAGGTGCTTGGAGCATGAACTCCTGAGTCTAATGAAGCCCTGTGAGCCAGGTTTTTCAATACCTGTAGGAATGCTCGTACCCCGAGAACTATTATGCAGCAGGTGACCTGTGTTGGTGTCTTTTTGTCTTCTGTGAGGTCTCAGAATTCCACATCCCCGGTGGAGAGAGACACACATTGTGCAGTCTCAGTCTCCTGCCGAACTTTTACACAGGAGGGGGCATTCCAGTGCATCGCTGTCCTTAGCACTGGGTACCATTAGGCGTGATGTCACTACATACGTATACGAGAGCGCTGAACTGCTTTTAGAAAGGCACAAGCTTCATTCCCAAGTGTCTACTTTAAGTGCTCTGAGTTGCTGTGGCAAAACAAACACCACCTTTTTAGGTGTGGCAACTGCCATGCCAGTCCTTAATGTATAAATTGGCCCCAAGGGTGGAATTTAGTACAGCAAGTAGTTTATGTAAGGCTGAAAATAGGTATTTCTCAGATAGCAAGACAGCTCTACAGCAAGTTTTAAAAATGTATACTTTCATGCAATACAGTAGTTGTGATTTTATGTGCACCAAAGTTGGAAGATGAGTTTATGAATCCCAGAGCTGTTTTAACTGACCTGTATTGAATACATACAGAATTTTATCTGATCTTAACTCTAGTATGTAAGTATACATTGTGCAATGTCAGTGAGCTACAGTTTCCGGGGGAGCCATAACTTTGAATTTGCCATAGATCATATATTCAAAAATCACCCATTTAATTCACATTCTTTGCTTCAGAGCATTAAGTATGGTTTGAACTGTGGAACAAACTCCCACAGGAACTAAGGACCACTGCAAACCTTACCTCCTTCCCCTCAAACTGCAACATGTCTTTTTTTTTTGTTCTGCCATCTTAAACATAAATATATAGCTTGAATGATGTAAAAACAACTCAGCTCCCTCCAAGGTAAAACAGCTTACCTCACACAATGTTCCCCACTTGAGAGGGCGAGAAACAAAGAGGGAATAAACCATAGGTGGCAGCTGTTGGTTACATTGATTAATTCATTACTGATCAGCAGGGTAAGAACCTGCATGTACTAGAACAGAACGTTTGAATGTGACCATTTGCTGTAATAATCTCACAGTAAATTAAATGTGATTAGGATGATTTGGGAAGAGAGATAGATGCCCAAACAGGACTTTGTCCCTGGGAATTACAGAGTAGCAAATGCAGCAGAATGTTCACTGTTTTCAAGCTATGCTTTACTGTAATATCCAGTGTTTCAGACATGCATGCTTGCAGCATGTCTTGTTATTTTAAGAGTTTATTCAGTGCTTGTCTCTTGAAAAGATTTGTTGAGTGGTTTTGAATTTTTTAAGAATTTTCTCTTAGTAGACTAAGCATAAAAAAGTGAAAATATTTTTGTGGTGAGGACCACTGCCTTTTCATGCATATCTGAAATGACCAGTGGAATTTAATCTGACAGATAGGAAAAGGAAAGGGACAAAACAAGAGCAAGCGTAAGAAAATTTAGCCCAAGGATAAGTTTCCTTTTAGCATTAAGTAATAAGCGCAGCAAAACAGAGGTTCAAAAAGAAAGCACTAGATGAAGCCTAACCATAGCACTGCGTGCCTGAATCTGGAATCAGCACAATCCCTCTAGAACTAAACGCCTTCAGCGTTTGAAGATGAGTGAACATTCAGCCAGTACATTTGTATTGTGTGTGCAGTGAAAGTGATGTATCTTCCTTACAAAATTTTTTTTCAGAACTATAAGCGACACATGGATGGCATGTATGGGCCTCCAGCCAAACGCCATGAAGGGGATATGTATAACATGCAGTATGGCAACCAACAACAGGAAATGTATAACCAGTACAGCAACGCTTACACGGGGCCTGACAGGAGGCCCATGCAGGGACAGTATCCATATCCATATAACAGGGAGAGGATGCAGGGCCCAGGACAAATGCAGCAGCATGGAATACCTCCTCAGATGATTGGTGGCCCCATGCAGTCATCATCCTCCAGCGAAGGTCCTCAGCAGAACATGTGGCCAACACGAAATGATATGCCTTACCCTTACCAGAATAGGCAAGGTCCAGGAGGCCCTGCACAGGCCCCACCGTATCCAGGGATGAATCGCACTGATGATATGATGGTACCTGACCAGAGGATAAACCACGAGAGTCAGTGGCCTTCTCATGTCAACCAACGTCAGCCTTCTTATATGTCATCCTCAGCCTCCATGCAGCCTATCACTAGACCTCCTCAGTCATCCTACCAGACGCCACCCTCTATGCCAAACCACATCTCTAGAGCTCCAAGTCCAGCATCCTTCCAGCGCTCTTTGGAAAACCGTATGTCTCCAAGCAAGTCTCCTTTCCTACCCTCCATGAAGATGCAAAAGGTTATACCCACAGTTCCAGTGTCACAGGTCACAGGACCACCACCCCAACCACCACCGATTAGGCGAGAAATTACCTTCCCCCCAGGCTCTGTAGAAGCATCCCAACCAGTCTTAAAACCAAGACGAAAGATTACCTCAAAAGATATTGGTAAGCATCAAAACAAAAGCCAAATAATGACTCTGATTTGGGTTTTCTTTTACATTTTAAGACTATTTTGACAAATAGTTAACTTTATTAACTATAATTTGATTGTCTTCAATAAAAAAGTAATAACGCATGCATCAGTGAGGAGGATAGATAAAACTGATCCCAGACAATCTGACATCAAATGAAAGCAGTGTTTTATATGGAGACTTGAGGTCTCCAGAAATGCATTAAAAATGAAGCCTGCCTCAGATTTCTGAATGATGTGTGTTGAAAGGTCCTTCAGAATGTCTGTTAAATCACCAATACAACATGTAGTTGAGCAAAGCTTTCTGTGTTTTTGTTCCATGGAAGCCTATGCTATTCTGCTGTGTAGTTACAGTCTCTGCCTCCTTTGAATGGCATTTAGTCATTCTGTATTATTTGTCATGTTTGTTTCACTGCCTATTCTTTCATAAGTATCTTACCTTGAATTCCTGCTACCTTTCATACATTCAAGATCCCATCCTTCAAGTTCCCACATTCCTGACAGAGTATTCTACCTTTATTTACCTATTATTTGGTGTAGTTAACTTCTCTAAGTTTGTATGATTCATTTGGCTTCAGCAAAGTCAGGAAGAATGGACCTGTTAAGATATTCTCCGGTATTAAGGCTGAGTAGCGGTTACAGGACTAAGTGGTGAAAGGAAGGTCTTAACCAGTGTTTTAGTAACGATTTCATTTAAATTCTGCATCCTCAGAATGTCACAGCTTAATCTCTCAGAACTCGTTAACGGTGTCTGAGGATGCACTAAAACTCTTTTACTTCCCCTCCTTTCTTTCTCCAGTAACTCCTGAGGCCTGGAGAGTGATGATGTCTCTTAAATCTGGTCTTTTGGCTGAAAGTACCTGGGCGCTAGACACTATTAATATTCTTCTGTATGATGACAGCACTGTTGCTACTTTCAACCTCTCTCAGGTAAGTGGGAAAGCAGTATATTTCTCAACTTTCTAAGGAAGGAAAACGGAAATAAGATACCTACAAAAATGCGGAAGTCTTTTAAAATTAATTGCAATTAACATAAACTTGAATATTGTGAAACATCCCTTTTTTATGATTGGTAACAGTAAGCAACACAAGATAGCTTTAGGTCAAACCATAAGGGGAAATAATAAGCCTGAAAGATTACCTCTTGTGGAAAGGAGCATGTAGCAATATAAGAATTTTAGCACTGACGGAAGACTAATGTGTAAATTCACACTCATGATAGTACAAGGACAATCCCAGAAAACAGCAATATGTTAGTTATTGTGCTTAACTTGTGCTTCCATAAAAGGCTTTGCAAAATGATATTAAATTGATTTGAAGCTGTCTTTTGTTGACTGCTTGTCTTATTTAGTAGTTCTATACTTGGCTGTCAGATTTTTTTAATTGCTTATTTTCTGTTTGGTTTCTTCTTCCAGTAAATTAAGTGTGCACAAAAATACCAGACTGACAATTTAAAGGCTAAAATGCACTGTCTGACCACAGGATGCAAGTAACACAAGATTTAATAGTGTGTGCTTTTGCCTCACTATCTGCCAGCATTTTTCAGCCCTGCTCTAACCATTAGCCCATTAAGTGGTAGTAATAGATGGTATGCTGATAATGCACATCATCTAAAATTTGTACAAATTAAATATTCAGTTTCTCTGCTCCATTCATTCCTTGGTTACTAATAGTATAACTCATGATTTTTTAAATATAATTACCTTTTTTATTTTAAATACAGACACAAATGGTACATTTCATCCCACCTAACTTTAGAACTAGGGATATCTATAACATGATTCATCTCATCCTGAAGTAGAGATCTAAAATAGGTCAGATGAATCAGACCCTAGAAATGGCCTGTAAAAGACCATTGGTTATAAAAGGAATCTAGACAATTAGGTTAGACGTGTAACTGTTGCGGGTGTTTGTTTGAAGTTAAGTGAGGTGAATCTCCTCTAAATTCTATTAGAAGTTGCATTAATGCACCCTGTGCAAGTTGCACAGAGTGCCAGGCATATTTTAAATCCATAATTCTTTTTGTTACTTTTGCCTTGGACTCTATTTCTAATGGCTGACAGGACTCCATATCATGACTGATAATTCCTGCAGGTCATAAGCATCAGTTTGTTCTTAATTCTTCAAGAGTTTGGCAATTGTAAGAGAATACAGAATGGACAAAAGGATACATTTTCCTAAAAACTTATTAGCCCATGATTAAAAAAAAAAACACCATGAAAAGCCAGAGAATCAGGCTGAATACATCATAGCAGCAAAGAATTTTTAATAATAAAGCCACTGAGGGTAAATTAATACCAAGTCCAGCTACTGCCTTTCCATAAAAAAGTGATTACAAGTTAATTAAGAGGATTAAACCTAAATGAAAATTGTTTCTGAAGGGTGACTTACAGCACCAGGCTCCAATAACGATTTTTAAATATTGCCTGGCAAAAATGGAACTATTCCAATAGAGATGGGTTACTAATGTAGGATGTCAGTACCTAGACCCTGAACTGCAGATTCCTACAGAAGAGTTGGTTTTAGAGACTGAGACAAAGGAGGAGAGGAAGAATTGTGAACTTTAGGCATCTAATAAAAGTATGAATCAGGAAAACTAAATGAGTTAGAGCCTTCAGTCCTGTATACAGAAAATGAAGAATACTAGACACTCCCAAGGGGACAGAACAGCTAGGCTTGATGTCTGCTGTAATTTAAGAGACGTATGAATAAAGTTCTGTGCTTCTCATAGCTGTTACAGTTTAAGCAAATAGAGCCATTATAGTTTGTCGTTATATACTGTTTGGACAGACGCTAGAGGTATTTCCCTTGAAGTAACTTCTGCCATACAGGACCTAGCCACAAGTCCACAGCAGAAGGAAGGAAATGCTCAGAGATACATGCATCAGTGTTCCTAATAAAATTCCATGCAGACAAAAATATTTATCTGATTTTATGTTCTTTCTTCTCCCCTCAGTTGTCTGGATTTCTTGAGCTTTTAGTAGAGTATTTTAGAAAATGCCTGATTGACATTTTTGGAATCCTTATGGAATATGAAGTGGGAGATCCAGGCCACAAAGCACTTGATCACAAAGCAGCCAAGAAAGATGATAGCCAGTCCTTGGCAGAGGATACTGGAAAAGAGGAGAACGACGAATGTATTGACTATTTTGATGAAGATGAGGAGGAGGGGGAGGATGAAAAGGTAGAAGGAGAAGAAAAGAGCATTGTTTTTTCCACTCCTGGTGCCATTGCTGATCCAAGTGAGAGGCCAAAACAAGCCAGTAAATTTGACAAGCTGCCAATAAAGATTGTAAAGAAAAATAATCTGTTTGTTGTTGACCGATCTGACAAACTGGGACGCGTTCAGGAATTTGATAGTGGACTTCTCCACTGGCAGCTTGGTGGTGGTGACACAACTGAGCATATTCAGACTCACTTTGAAAGCAAGATGGAGATTCCTCCACGCCGGAAAGCCCCTCCTCCCTTGAACTCTCCAAGCAAAAAGAAGGACCTCGAGGGGAAAGGTGAATGTGAGGAACAACAAGAAAAAAGTATAACAGCAACCATTGATGATGTCCTCTCAGCTCGGCCAGGAGCATTGCCTGAAGACTCAAACTCTGGTTCCCAAACAGAGAGCAGTAAATTTCCCTTTGGGATCCATCAAGCCAAAAGCCACCGGAATATTAAACTGCTAGAGGATGAGCCAAGGAGCCGGGATGAGACTCCTCTATGCACCATAACTCACTGGCAAGACTCCTTGGCCAAACGCTGCATCTGTGTGTCAAATATTGTCCGTAGCTTGTCTTTTGTGCCTGGCAATGACACCGAAATGTCCAAACATCCAGGCTTGGTGCTGATCCTGGGAAAGTTGATCCTTCTTCACCATGAGCATCCAGAAAGAAAGCGAGCGCCGCAGACTTACGAGAAAGAGGAAGAGGAGGACAAAGGGGTGGCCTGCAGCAAGGATGAGTGGTGGTGGGACTGCCTCGAGGTCTTGAGGGATAATACCTTGGTCACATTAGCCAACATTTCTGGGCAGCTAGACTTGTCTGCTTACACAGAAAGCATCTGTTTGCCAATTTTGGATGGCTTGCTGCACTGGATGGTGTGCCCCTCTGCAGAGGCACAGGATCCTTTTCCAACCGTGGGGCCCAACTCAGTTCTTTCGCCTCAGAGACTTGTGCTGGAGACCCTGTGTAAGCTCAGTATCCAGGACAATAATGTGGACCTTATCTTGGCCACCCCTCCATTCAGTCGTCAGGAGAAACTCTATGCTACTTTAGTTAGGTACGTTGGGGACCGCAAAAACCCGGTCTGCCGAGAAATGTCCATGGCGCTCTTATCGAACCTTGCCCAGGGGGACACATTAGCAGCAAGGGCAATAGCTGTGCAGAAGGGAAGCATCGGAAACTTGATAAGCTTCCTGGAGGATGGGGTCACTATGGCCCAGTACCAGCAGAGCCAGCATAACCTCATGCACATGCAGCCTCCACCTCTGGAGCCACCTAGCGTAGACATGATGTGCAGGGCAGCCAAGGCCTTGCTGGCCATGGCTAGAGTGGACGAGAACCGCTCAGAATTCCTTTTGCACGAGGGTCGTTTGCTGGATATCTCAATATCTGCTGTCCTGAACTCTCTGGTTGCATCTGTCATCTGTGATGTACTATTTCAGATTGGGCAGTTATGACATAAGTGAGAAGCCAAGCATGTGTGAGTGGAGATTAGAGGGTCACATATAACTGGCTGTTTTCTGTTCTTGTTTATCCAACGTAGGAAGAAGGAAAAAAAGAAAAAAAGAATCTTTGCTCCTCTGCCCCATTCACTATTTACCAATTGGGAATTAAAGAAATTATTAATTTGAACAGTTATGAAATTAATATTTGCTGTCTATGTGTATAAGTACATCTTTTTATTTTATTTTTTTTAACCAAAGTTGCTGTCTAGTACATTCAAAGGTCACACTTTTTTTTCCATAGATTATCCTTTTCAATGTTCTTTTCCATGTTTGTATTGCATATTTTTTGGGAAGCGAACTAGTGACTTTTTAAAAAAAAAATGTTATGGCAAACCATTGTACGATGGAAAAAAAATGTCACCACTTTGAAACAAAAAGGTGAAAAATAACCAACATACCAAGTTCCTGTGTGTTTTATTTTTTCAAATAAGGAAAAAACAATAAAAAAAAAACAACCTTGTATACCATCACCCAAAGCTCTGTGCAATAGAAGATTCTAGTGATGTAGGTGTAGGGGATCAAGGAGGGTGTCAGTCGTTAGAATACAAAACGATACTGGTTTCTCCTCAGGAGAAGTGGTTACATTAGGCTAGGAGCAAAACAAAACAAAAAAAGTCAAGTTAAAAGATTTTTAAACAAAACCTGATGATAAACATCGATTGCTTCCTCACCAGAACTGTCTCGTCTACATCTGTTTTTTTGACCTTCCACAATGACAGTTCTTCACAATTCCTTTAATCATTTTTTAAAATATTTTTTTATTGCCTAAGGGCCGTGATGTATATAGAAGTTGTACATTAAACATACCCTCATTTTTTTTTTTTTAGTACAAAGTTTTTAGTTTCTTTTTCATGATGTGGTATCTACAAAGTGATAGTAGCATTTTTTTTTCTTTCATTTGGGCCATATCTCCAAAAAATAATAAAAAAAAAAAGAAAAAAGAAAAAACCCAACAGAAAACCAACAACTGAGGGTAATGTACAAGTTTCTGTATGTATAAAGTCATGCTCTATTTCGGGAGAGCAGCCGATCACGATTTGCTTTATAAATTGAGGTGTGGAAATGGTTACGTATGGATTGATTTAAGAAAATGGTTACCAGTCTACAGACAAAAAAAATATATACAGGAAAAAAAAAAAGGAAGAAACAACTTCAAAGATTTTTCAGTGACAAGAATCTGCATTTGTATTTCAAGATAATGTAGTTAAAAAAGAAAAAAAACTTGATGTAAATTCCTCCTTTTCCTCTGGCTTAATGAATTTCATTTATTCAGTATAAAATCTTTATATGTTCCACATGTTAAGAATAAATGTACATTAAATCTTGTTAAGCACTGTGATGGGTGTTCTTGAATAATGTTCTAGTTGCAGTGTGGGATATTGGAAAGCAAACTAATTAGAAGAGAGAGCAATAATGATTATTCTCTTTCCCCTACTATATTATTATGACCTTCAAAAATATTACACTACTGTTTTGCAACAACTTGCTCTCCTTTTAGAAAAGCCTTCTCACATCACAGAGAAGTGTTTTTAATTATTATTTATAAAACCATGGAGCCTCCCAAGGGAAAACATGAGAGCAAATGATAGTTCTGACTATGTAGGTATCCAGTCTCCGCGCTGTGTTTGGGGACTGAGGATGGACATTAAAAAGTGACAAGAGATTGTTAAAGCAATAACCAACTTGAAGAAATTCATCTGTATTCACTACCTGTAATTCTCTCTCAGTTAAAGGTGCAAATACCCAAGTGATGTGGGTATTTAGAATAAACACCCACCCACTTCTCGATACTGTATGTGTCATTGCATACTTACATGGCCTCTCTTCCTGGGAGTCCCCCATTAAAGTGGATCAGGCTTTAATAGAGCACATCCATCGTTATAATTGGTGGGAGATGGCCGTTTCAGTTTCAGGAATTATCTGGTTTCAGATACATCCACTCTCACCTGGTGATATCTTGGTGCTGAATATTGTTCAAGCACTAATTTTTGCTATTTCATCTTGGATCATTGACTTTGTTAGTGTGATCATAAAAAGCTAATAATAATCAATTTCCCTGGAATTGCCACATAATTAAATTGTTAGTGGATATCCTCCTCCCCTCTCCAATAACAATACAGAGGTACTTGAAAATCACAAGCCCCTTGGCATACTGCCCATCTTGTTCATATAGATAACTATAACATTAATATATGCAAGAGAATTTCAGAGACAGGTAAAGTACATACAATTATAAGACAAGTTTGAAACGTGACTCCCTAATGTCATGGAAAGTAATTTCTCCTTCGAGCTTTTCTTATTCAGTAATCTCTCCCTCCCACATCACCTCCTGCAAGGGCCCTATTTTCTCTTGCATATTGCTGTATTTAGAAATACGTGGTGAATTATAACCCACTTGTAATGCTTCATCACAGAAGGAGACATATTTTGGGGATGGATTTTACAGCATAATACTGGGCAGTGTGGAAGTAGTATCCCTTGCTAAACTTATTTCTTACTAACATTTTACTGCCTAATATTACCCCATGGATACAAGCAAGCTGTTAAATAAACCCTCTGCTGAGCAATACTCACCCCTTCCTTGTCAAGGACAAGAAAGGACATCTATTCTCATCTCTCTTCAAGCATTCAGACCCAGAGTCCTCTGGGGAAAACTACACCTGTGACAAAACACTCCGAGCAGTCAGAAGCAGCATGATAATGTTTTTCAGGACTGCTCCAAGCCTGGTTAAACAGCATGGAGGGGACAAAACCCACACAGCTAGCCAGCCGGCCACATAATGTCTGTATGTGTGTAACACTGCTGATGCTTTTCCAGTTGGGCCAAGAACTAGCTGGGGAACTGGAAGAGCGGAAAGGAAAGGGTAATAACACAGGTTCTGCGCTGAAGGAGTAAATGATCTAAATCACTGGTTAGTATTACAGCACATTTATTAGAAGAGAGGTGAAGCATAAGAACTCCTGAGCTGTTGTCTACATAAAATTTCACTCCTCGCACAATGTTCTCTTAAGCCTTTGGAGAATACCTGCTCACGAGACCTGTGAACTTAACTTAGCATGTTCTGACTGAATCCTGAACAAGTTTGAGCTGCTGTTGGCATTGTTCTCAGCTTTAAAAAAAAAAATCTGCATTTTTGTGCTGATGATGTGATCACAAATACTCTGTAGTGAAGCCTAGACTAGTACCAACAAGAAAGTGCGATATCTGAAATTCTACAACTGCAATAAGTTATTTAAGGGAAAGCAGCCAATTAGTATTTTTTGCAGTAATCAAACACAACTATTTAACTAATATATCTATATATATCAATAACCTACCTGTTTCTTTGGCAGGCCCAAGCAACTAATTGCTTATAGTTTGAAAGAGCAGCAATGAGATACGTGTGAGACCCTGAATCTTACTGACCTTTAGAATCACTTCAGGAATTAAAAGATGCCTGTCTGCTTTGGCAGGAAAAAATGGTTTTGTTTCTTGTTAACGTAATTTCCTACACTTAAAAAAAAAAAACACCCACCATACTGCTCAGAAACACCACATTTTCAACTACACAAAAGGAAGGATGCAGATGCAGAAGAAAAATTCATCTAGATGCTTAAAAGCCTCTGCGCTTCCTCTTCCATCTTCTTTTGCTGTTTTACATCACAATCAGTGAACTCTGTGCCATATATCACTATTGTAAGCCCATTATCTTTTTGGCTTTGATACATCCTGAAGAAAGATTTACTTACTTAGAGAAATATTTTAGCAAAAGCATATGGTTGTCTTCCACATTAATGATTCCTATACACCACTTTTACCGTGCAATGCAGGGTACACCTCTTTCTACAAATACTATGAAAACACCTCTCAGTAATAAAGAATCAAGCATTGCTGTCATTTATAAGAAAAACGCTTCCATCCAAAAAAGGTCCAGCCATTGCAGGAAGCAGGTTCATTTCAGCCAATATTTTAACCCATGTCATTGTGCTTCACTCTTATTCTGAAGCTGCTGTTCAATAATATTTAGTAGCAAACTAAAAAAAAAAAAAAATTACTTTCTCCTTTGTTTCCCCCTGTACAAGAGGAGGAGTTGTTAGCATCCATAGTGCAGATGCCCAGACTAACTTGAAACCGAGCTGGAATGTGGAAACTTAAGAAAGCTGGCAGACAGCTAGTTCACCCTTTCAGGAAACTGTGTAGGTTCCTTACTCTGCAAGTAGAAGTATTGGTGTACCTAAGAAGTAATACGCATCTGTTGCCCGAACACTGTAATAACACTGTCACAATCACAGTAGTCAGTCTTTTCTGTTTCAAATAGGAGCACAGACTCAAATTTTGAGACAATTTTCCAGAGAAGGATGATGCCTTCTATTTCTCTCACTACCGACCTGGTAATATAAAATATGTGGAAGCCACACTCACTCACAAAACCACAAAGCAGTCCCTGCTGCAAAAGCTTATTCTCCAAGTCATGAACAAGTAACTGCAGGTGGAGACAGACAGGAGAAAATGGAAACTAAAGCAACACTAAACTGAAAAGGCAGGTACAACTCCTGTAGCAGTCAGGAATTACGAAGATCTAAAACATTGCCCCAAACCACCTGCAAATTTAATTTTCCTCAGGATAATTTGTGAAATTTCAGGGGGATTCCCCATTCTGCTTTCTCATTATGGAATTACACTTTTCATGCCCAATTCCTTTCCCTCCATCCCTCACAGATTTTTTTCAAGGATTATTGAGTCTGAAGAAAGGAAAGAGAAAAGAACTGAGGAAAGGGAAAAAGGCATGGCCATTTGGAGAAAGGGGGGCAAGAACACGCAGACAGAGCTGAAAGAAAAGCATACTATGGCCCTGCTGCATTGCTCTGTTTTTACATTTCAGTCATTCCAAATAAGGGAATAATTAAACCAAGCTAGGGGAATTTAGCATTTCATTGGTGGTTGTATAAAGAAAAAGGAGATTTTAAGAGGTAGGGGAAGCAAGAGAAGGGAAGGCAAAGGCACAGATGAGCCTCCACAAGCAGACTGGTAAATTCAATTTTTACCTAATTACATTTACCTTTCAAATCCCCAGGACAGCAGGAATGGGGATGGATTAATGCTGTCTTCATTGTTAAATTCACCCTCAGTTGTTTATTTGTGCACTGTCAGAAACAGGCTTTCGGAGTCTGGCCCTCCTTTCTGTGATTGTCAGTAGCTGTGGGTACAGGAGACAGCTGTTCCAAACTGCATCCCCAGTCCAGCTATTCACGGGCCTAAATGACATGATTTGTGCTTCCAATTACTTACTCTAAAAAAAGTCTAAAACATTTCATTTCAATGCTGTTGTACAGTGTAAAAAACTGTAGGTTTTTACTTCATATTGTCTTGTAACTGGACTAAACTAATGAGATGAAGGAGCAAGATCCTCATCTGATGCCTTGAACAGAGCTACATCTTATCCTGCATTTGTTAATTTACTTGGTCTGACATTACTTAGTATATATTGTGTTTCCATTAATTAAGGATAGTTATTTACATTGAAAGGGTGATGGGGTGGAATTGCCTAGCTAGCAGAGCAAATCCCTAGTGACTCAGGCATCTGCAATGTTTATCCAGGTCTGCAGAGAGACTCCTGAAGGACAAACATTCTGACTTTCACTCTACTATGGAGTCCTTTAAAAAGGCAAGTTTACATATTATTCTGCCAGGAGAAAGATATGTCATTATCTAACATGAAAAACTTAGACACACGCTAGAAAAAGCTTACAGTACTCCATGATACAACTCTGCTACACATGTAGCAATTTGCTTATCAGTTCTACATATACATCTGCAACTGTGAAGAACAAAATAACTAAATCTAGTACATGTTTTACTGTCAAATTACAACACAAATTTGCAAATTCAACTATTAAATCTCTTTTCCTCTAAGAGAATTTGAAAAAAAGCAATGTTGCACTGGTTGTACCACCACTATTAAAGCTTACAATGGACTCCTTGAAGAAGATACTATTTTTTTTTTTAATAAGAAAGATGAAGCTCTGTACAGAATGAAACACAGCAACTGAGAAATGCTGAGATTTAAGCACAAGCCTTCATCAGCAGAACTAGCACTACACATTTTATATGCAGCTAGGGAAGACAGACTTGTAACAAGTTACTTGTTAACAATATCCTACACCCACCTTAAAAAGTGTATTTCCCTGTATCTTCATCCGTTTTATATAGTCATACATGTTTCAGCACCATATTTCAGAGTAGTACAGCTTCTCTTTCGTTCTTTTTTTCTCTTTCCTAGTATTTACTCCCTAGGCCTCCCATGTTGCTTCCTTCCTCTACCCTATACATTAGTACCAAATACAGAGTCCTGATTTTTTAAATAACTGAATAGCCTGGGGTTTGTCTATTATTGATACCTTTTAGTATACAGAGGGATTTCTTCATTGTGCTGGATTATATTACCAATTCTTGAGACAGCAGCATCTCCTGGAGGTTCTTATCCTGCAGAAAAAGTTACTTCAATGGGCTCCCAGCCTAAACAGTGTGAAGGTGGTTGAGATCTGTCAGAGGTGGAAGAGAAAAAGGCTTTGGGTTATACATTTGACGTTTCTACACCTCTTCAAAAAAGGGGCACGTTACTTATGGTAAACATAAATACCCAGCCTTTCCAGTCAGCAGCTGTAACTTCCTCAGCTTTCCTATTACACAGGGTCTTTTGAGTAGAGAGTTTTCTCTAAATGTCAATAAAACTGCCCATTTAAAAGCACTTAGATGCATGACCAGTGTACCCTGTGAAAATAACATTATGGCCTCCACAACATCAGCTCAGCCTCAGCTCATTCTGTATCTTGAGCAGCTCATGCATATTTATCAGCTTAGCATATGCCAACCTTCTACAACATGCACACCTTGCCTAGAAAAGGCAGCTCACAGAACCAAAATATTGACTAGTGGACCATCAGCTGAGATACATTTTGTTCCTTACGTATGGCATAAGGAAGAAAATATACGCCATATATAACATGCTTGTACTGATTATACTCATGAAACACCTTCTTTTAAACAGGATGCTTCTAAGCTAATTTCATTAGCTTGTTTTAGCTTTAGCTGCAACTAGGTACCTTCCTCTGGCTGTGGTCTTACCCGAGGAGGTTATCATTCCTGCCCTGTGCCTCCTAGAAATTTGCACCTCCGTACAAACATGGCAGCACTACTGCTAGTGGTACTGTTTCTAACCTAGTCCAGGCAAAGCAGGTCAAGCTCTCAATGCATTCAGGAGTTTGGTTTGCTTGTTTTTTCACCCAGAACATTTTGACAGCTGCTATGACTGTACACTCACCCATTACACTGTGAACAATGATTTGTTTCTGGCTGTAAACTCTCCAGGAGCTGGTTGATTTGATTTACCTCCCAGAGCATCCCAACACCTAGTATATGAGACAACCAACATGTACTGGACCTTCAGCCTGACCACATGAATTGTAGCACAGCTTCTTGACCCAGATGCAGGCAGAGGATGTGGTGCTAGCACAATAAACTCAGGCTGAATGGGCATTACAAAATATACTGATAAATTGTTATCTAAAGAGATTGTGCACCTCCTGTTACAGTCCTCTAACAGGCAGCCTAATCTGCACTCTGTTTGCTTAGTTTTTAATGTCTGGACCTGCTATTTGTAAAATTATACCTTCTCCTACAAGAACAGAAGAAAGGCTTCTCATTCCCCTTCTGTCTTGGGCAGGGGTCAGCCAGCAGATGATCGATCCATCTCAAAGGTGGTGCAGCACTCCAAGGCCACACACCCAGGTTTGGGCAGCAGTGCCATCACTGAGCAGGCGTAGATAATCCCGATAACGCGCTACTTTGTATGAATTTGGTATTTCCTCTCCACCAGCAGCACTCTTTTGCCTTAGGACTGAAAGTGGTGGGGAGTTTTAGAGGGAGGTTTGTTCCTGACTTTCGATTTGTAATGATTTAGTGGTCAGTGTCCTGGGAAACGACAAGGAGGCACGGAAACAAACACCCACAGCTCCTCCTGGTCCAGCCCGCGGGGTGCCAGTCTTTACAGCCTTGCCCTAAGACCTCCTGCCGGCCTAGCTCTCCACCCCTCCTGCCGCAGCAGGCCCGCCTCTTTACGCCCCGCTGAGAGGGCCGCAGCCCAGCAACGAGCAGCCCCGGTCGACCGCCTCCGCCCCGCTGCGCTGACCGAGCGGCCCCTTCCCGCCCTCATTGTGCCCCGCCGCGCGCGGCGGCCGGTGGAACTCGCCTTCGGGAACGTTCTCGGCCCCTGGGCAGCGGCCTCGAGCCGTTCCTGAGGGGGAGGACGGCACGCGGCCCCTCTGCGGACAGGACAGCCTTTAGGGAGCCCCTGTCTGCCGCGGCACCGGGCGCGTTTTCCCCTCACGCCCACCATTCAGTCGCACTCAAACGCATAATTCAATTACGGTCGGCTCAAATTTATTGTTTAAATTGGTACTTAGGTTTAATGCTTTTTCAATACTTCTTTGTCATTTGAAATCAATTCATAAAACTCTTTACGCATACTATTTAAATTAACTTTAATTCGAAGCCTTAGCAGAATCAATATTGAGCAGGTTTCTGCAATCTGTCCAAGTCTATTTACACAGGGAAAGCGCCGCCTGAGCTGCCGCGGTGAGGCAGGAGCAGCCACCCACAGCTGCGGGGCTCCTCGGCAGTGGGCGAGGCGGGCAAGCTGCTGCCTCGGGGCCCTGCCGGCCCGCTGCGAGCAACCCAGCTTCCTAACCCACAGGGGCCATGCAGCCCTTACCCACCTTTTTAATCACACGTCATCGGTTGAATAATATTGGTGATGTCCTGAAGAATCAATCTCGGATTGTTTTTTTGCCCCACTGAGAGCAGAATCAGGGTAATTTTTGCTTGCTGCACTCAAAATGGAGGGGCGGGTATAAAGGCCTGTGTATAGCTTTGGATTAATTTTTTCCCCTTTCACTAGGATGTCTTTATGAGAGCTCTATTTATGACCAGAGCTTTTGTCATCTTTCTTTGATAACCCAGCAATTAACACACTGTATCACACTCAAGCACACAGAAGATCAGCTTATCCTAATTTAAAAAAAAAAAAAAAAAATTTAGCTCATGTGGAAAGAAATATGAGCAGTAGTCATTCACCGAAAGAACCACTTTATCATCCTTAAACTATTAAAAATCGCAATTGTCACCTCATGTTTACAAGTATCTGGTAATATGTAACATTTTAAGACCCCTTCAGTGGTGTGGTGATATAATCTAGACACCCCCCTTCATTTTCATGGAATCAGGAGTTGAAAAAATATCTTCTGTTCCAGAATTCTTTGGCTGATAAAGGAAATGATAACATTTCTTATGCCACACTCAAGATCAAACAATGATTTTGCTATAGTAAATTATGGAGGATGCAAGCAGAAAAATAACCTAAGCATGAATTTTCATTTTGTAATCAGTTTGCAGGCAGTGGTGTTTACTAAAGCTAGTATCAGCATTATCAGCTGTAGGTAAGTCAAAGTTAAAAATACATGAGATTAGTATATCTCCTCATTTTTTGAAGAATCTTTTTGCAATTTCAGTGCTGTTTTGAAAATAAATAAAAAATTACCCATTCCCCTTTTAATTGTATAGTAACGAAGTGTTGCATATTTTGCTGTTTGCTGTGGTTCAGGGTATCTGGTGGCTGCAGACTAAGATATCAAGCACATCTTGTTTTTTTTTTTTTTTTTTTACTAGAAAGAAAACAACAGTCACAACAGAAATTTTCTAGGTAAATAGATAAGAACTGGCTAAAGTGACAAAGGTCTCTGTAAGAGTCTTAGATGTAAGACTAGATGAAAACGCAGACTAACTGCTTTCTATCTGAACTTTTGCAACAACTTAATTTGAGAGATCACCAACAGTTATGGATCATCTTCTAACCTCACATCAAAGTTCTGCTCGGATGTTTCTGTTCAGCCACAAGGCTCTGTATGGACTGGCCTGCCTTATAATGCTCTTTGCAAGGCATTAACAGGTTTGCAGCACTCTCAGCCTCTCCCTAACTTTTCCTTTCTCTAACCTGGAGGAGAATTGACAAGAGTTTGAGAACTATGGGGCACAAGCTGGCCTGTGGCTTGACAGATGCTAATAACTACGGCTGTGTTTGTTCTTACAATGCTGCTTCCATTGTTAAGTTAAATGTGTTAACTTAAACCAGCGTTGCAAGTGGCATCACTATTGAAGTTTTGGGTTCTTTGGACTTTGAATTGGATAACACAGCCTTCACATTATGAGAACTTCTGTATTTCATTAACTCATCATGAAGTGAGGGAGGCTGAATCCATCGCACTAATACAGAACAACAGTAAGCAGAAATAGTTACACTGAGTTTTCAGTACAGAAATTTCAATAATTGAGATTTTCATAACTTGAAGTGACATCTCTATGATTTTAACTTTCTCATATTCCAGAGAGTATTTTCAAATTTTGAAGAAGGCCTTGTACGAAGGTAGGAGGTTGTTTTGTTAAGACACAGGTTGCGAGGTAATTTGTAATTTTGAAATACTGATAAGTACAAGAACATTGCTTCATTGCTGAATAGTAACAGGTAACTTGTCTATAACATAATACTAACTGGTATTTAATATAATACAAAAAGATGGGAAATTAATCAGAATAATAACCCATATCTTTTTGTCAAAACTAAGTATTTCAAAGGTATTAAACATGGTCAAAATAAAACAGTAAATTGAACTGGTTTGTTCTGAAAGCAGTAGCTTTTGCAAAACTTCTCAATTGCAGTGAAAGTTCAGTCTCCAACTGAGAAAACACAAACTTCAGAAAAAAATGCGTTGACTAGCTGGGATAGGGATGACAGAAAAGAGATAAAAGTCAGCATGCTGGAGAAACTTGCTAAAACTCCCCCTGTCACTGATACTCCCTAAACGATGATAAATGCTACTTCAAGAAAAGAAAAGGCAAATGGGCATTAAAATACTCTCAACAGAACTAAGGACGCTATTGCCAAGGCACCTCCATTTTTCTAGACATTTCTCATCAGCAGAATGAATTGCACAAGTCATGTTAGCATAGCAGTAGGTAACCAGCCATACCTCGGCTTCACCTAGGTACAGCCTTCGGGAATTCAGAGCTTTACAGTTTCCTGCCGGCAAAGGCTCCTTGTCTTACTGGCACATTAACTCAGTTCTGGCCTGCCATATATTTTAGTCTAGCTGACAACATTTGTATGTCCATAAAATCAATCAATAGCCTCTGATTCTACTAGTTATGCTAAAATATGCAACAAAGCTTCTGGTTTGTCTCTGCCTTTTAGGTAGGCTGTAGGAACTCACCTTCACAGTCAAAGGTTGCATAGAGACTTCTGTACACCCATCTCCCACACTAGCCTGGAAGCTACTGGAAGACAGCTACCTGCTGGTTTGCTCACAAGCTGCTCTGAGGCTGTAACGTGAGGCAGGAGGCTGGCTGCTCTTCATGGCCTGGGCTCCTGCAGCAGGTGAAGCACATTGGGGCAAACCAACACAATCCTTGGGTGGGCTGAGCAGTATCAGCTGGGGGAAGGCTCTCTGGGCCAGCAGGCAGGGCCCTGCACAACAGTGAGACTGGCTGCAGCAGGCGGCTGTTGTCAGAAAGAAGTGCTCCCAAAGGACCTAGGGGCACCAGGCAGAACCTCTGGCTGCACAGGAGACCATGGGAAACTGGTGGACTGAGAGCAAAGGTGCTTGTGCTTTTCCTGTACTGCTCCTCGCCTGAAAGAACCTGTCCTGCAAAGGCCCAGAGGACACAGGAGAGACTAACACCTTTTTAAAAAATCTGTTTCACCTGGCAGATCAGTTTATTTTGAACAGTTAGCCTGTTTAGGTTGAATGAAACTGCTCCCATAGTAAATATGTGATGCTAAAGAAACAGAAATGATTTGGAGGTACAGAATGGACAGGACGAGAGGCAATGGCCTTAAGTTGTGGCAGGGGTAATTTAGGTTAGATATCAGGAAAAATTTCTTTATGCAGAGGGTCATTAAGCATTGGAACAGGTTGCCCGGGGAGGTGGTGGAGTCCCCATCCCTGGAGGTGTTTAAAAGCCGTGTGGATGTGATGCTGAGGGACATGGTTTAGGGACCCTGGCAGTGCAGGGTGAAACGTTGGACTCGATGATCTTAAAGGTCTCTTCCAACCAGATGATTCTATGAATGGGGCCTGGAAATTATGAAGATCAAAAAAGTAACATTGTGATAGGTTGTCAAGCAAATACTAAAATGATATAACTATAAGTGGAATTTAAGCATCTTTTTAAAGTTCATCATATGCTTAAAGGATTTCTTGAATTTTTTGTATCGCACAGAAACTTAACAAAAAAAAAATTCCTAGCATTTTTGTGCCATTCTTCTGCCTGCAGGTGACAGCCGTGGCCACTGAACACCTCTAGACACCCTGGCTTTAGAAAGTATTTTCCTGTTGTCTGAGGCTAGTTTTAACTAATGTGACATAACAAAACAGCAAAATGATGTGAGTATGGGGTTTTGCATTTTTTCAGTTGCTGTTTCTGTTCTTTTTGCAGACTTTTTAGAGTAGTTATATCTAAAGTGTGGAAAGTAGCGCTCTCAATGTGGATTTCTTGCTTCTGGCTTCTTAATTCTATCTTACTTTTCCTTGAAATTCAAACAAACACAGCTTTCATTTGATAAGATACTTACCATACCAAACAATAATAAAATGAAGGGGGGAAAAATCCTTTGAACCTCAACAAAGAGGTGAGAACTTGTCATTACTTTTGTCTTTGGTTTGAAAAAAATCTCTTTAAAAAGAGAAAAAAATGTCAAAGGAAATTTCAGTCCAACAGGCTTTATTTTTTTTATAGCATAAAAATTAAGTTTTCAAACTCCTTTTGTTCTCATCTGAGTAATACATTATATTTGTTTAAATAACTAAATGTATAAATAATAAACATTTTGTAAATCTTCTTCTGAAATAGTGATATTGAAGGAAACTCTTTGAAGTACGCATAGTTCCCCCCCTCATGTCCTCCTCTCCCTGAATCATCTTCAGATCTTGCAGAACGCTTTGCTGATTCCCCAGAGCCACTTTTGGTCCACTGAAGATTCTGTTAAAGTAAAGAAAGATGTTTAAATGTTTTAACTGAGTTTTGGGGGTAGCACTAAATTAAAACTGTACATCTTTCAGTTTCCCAGACTTTCACTGCTCTGTTATTTAAGCTTCAAAGTTCAATTCACTGAAGCATTATTCATAATTTATGGCTCTGCTGAGGATCTCTTTCCCTCATTTGGGTTTTAGTTCTCAGGCAAGTGGAAGAGACAGACGTTACGGGCAGAGTGTACGTGTACGTCTTGTTTGTGAAAAACACCCTGAGGCAAACCTATTCAAACCCGACTTAGGTTAGTGGGCTTCTGCTTTGGAAAGCTCACCTGGAGACATCTGAAAGGTGCTCAACCCTTTTAGAAGGTCAACCGATTTAAAACATTACATATTTGGTATCTAAAAAGCTTTATGAAAATCTTGCCTTCCTGGGGATCCCAGTATGATTCCACAGAACAGAGTCTTATCATAAACGTTTCTGTGTTTCCCAATAAGCATATTCCAGTCACAGTGGTGAAGAGTCAGTCTACAGATCAAAAGTGAGTTCTTCCATCTTCATTTTTCCTAAATTTCATGAAACTGTCAGCAGCATGACAACATGGGACTGGGGCATGGAGGAGGAAGGAGGTTATGAGATGCGCACTCCTGTTGTTCAGGAACTAGGTTACAATCATAAAGTTTCTGATTCTTGCGAGTAGGGCTGATGCCTGCGTAAAGCCCCATTTAAGTTAATGGGATTCTGTATCGGTCAATGAACCTGCATTTGTACATCAATATCGTAGGATCAGAGTCTGACGTTTCTCCTGGAGAAAAGGAGTCGAGTTGCTCTGTAATGCTAACACTTTCTAGTCACTGCTCTCTAAGCCGAATTTGATCAAACTAGTGGAAAAAGATACTTTGGGCTATTAAACCTCCTCAGCTACCCAGGCCCAATGACCTGTGCTTTCTCGCACACTTGCAAATATCAGCAAGCTGAGCTTTATTATTTACTGGATTGGAAATAATTAAAAAGAGCAAGAAAATTATTTTTATTTAAAAGTGTCAATTTAGGAAGGCTTTTAAAAATACTGTTTGTAGGAGAAAGAAAATGCATAGCAAGTTAGCATTACTAATTAGTTTAAAGCATTGAGTACAATAATCCATTATTTTAATTTGTTTTCCAAATTGCTGGCAAAAATAACAGAGAGATGCTGTCTGTGGAGAGGTAAATGTTTCCTTGTATTTGTTTTGGATTTTGCTCTAACCTTTAATTAATTTATTCTTGTAATGACAAGAACATTATTTTTATTCTCGCTCTGATGTTAGGGAAGTTCATGTGAAAGAATGAGGCATCTGGGAACTCAGCAGAGTTTTGCTTTGACAAATGACCTCATTGACCATGTTGACAAACACTGACTGTACTGACAAATGACCAAACCCCAGATGTTCGTGTTGCCTACAGCTCTGTTCTAAGCCATGACTACCTACCAATTGCTTGTTGGTGCCCCTTGCCTGCAGCTCTGCTGGGGAGCTGTTTGTGTGAGCTCTGCCTCAGCTGCTCCAAATAAAATGAGCCAGGAAAACTCATGCTGCATATTTCAACGGATGACACTAGCTTAGCTGATTTTGCCTGAATTGGATGACCCAAGCTCTCATACAAACTGCTGCAGCAGCAGCAGAATGGCAGTGATCCTTCCAGATTAGGCAGTTGACTACACTGCCAGCCTTGGTGACCATGGTGTGTCATAAGATAGAAACTCACTCCCACCTGTTTGTTCTGCTGACTTTTCCCTCCCTTCCCCGGAAACATTTAAATACAATTCACCACTGCCTGCTTCCCTGAGGCAGAAATTCTCAAAACTGGAGGCCAGGCATTTCTTCTGGAAAGCAGTAGTGATTAGCTCACTCTTTATTTCCAGGGAACGCACCTCATGTGAAGGCCACACTGTGTTAAATACTGTCCTAATGATTCCTTTAAGCTTTTACTAGTGGTTGCCACAGGGATAGAGACCTGCCAAAGTTATACCTACTGAGCGTGCAGTGTAACAGTGGGTTACCTCATGCCTTCCCACAGATTGTGTGTATGTACACTGTATAACCTGCATCCATATTTCATCGTGAGGGTAGGCAGGATTTTTCTGAAGAGGGCACAGGAGACACAGGTAACTTAGAGAGTAGGAAGGCCTGGGTAAGAAGTTGCCACATCACCTGTGGAAGGAGAAAGATGAATCTTGAAAGGGGCACTGGGTCAGCAGTGGTGGGAGGTGGAAGCAGCAGTGACTGTGCACCAGTATTTTGATCTGAGGAGAGAGGATGTTCCAATTCCTAAAACTCATGTCTTCAATGTACCACCACATCACATGCATTTATGGAGCACCCTACGGCACTCATGCTTCCTCTGACTATTGATCCTTTGATCCACCAAGCAGACTTACCCAATATGTGAGGTAACAAAAGAGGAGAGAGAATGGGGTACTGTACTCATGCTCTCCAGCAGCAGTATAGCACTTCCTTTCCTGTTCTGTGACTGGAGGCAGCAGATGCCTCACTCTGACAAACCAGAGGGAGGTCAATTCCTGAGACTTCCTTTATGTAAAAATATGAGGAATGTGTCCATGAGCAAGGAGTACTTTGCTCTGAAATGAAACAAATTCTGAAATTTACTTTTGCTATGCAAAATGATGGTGTAACTAACATTGGTCTTTATTCAAATTCGCTGAAAACTCTGATAAGTTTCCCAATGGCTGCTTTGAGATAAAGCAAATGGGACAGGGAGAATTCTTTTGATATTCATTTGTGTATTCATTTAAGCACCAAATGAAAGCCAGCTATCCCAGGGATTTTGTCAGTTTAAATATAATAATCTTAGAGTTTGGATTTTTTTTTTTTTAAATGTATTCTCAAAAATTACAAATTTTCATTGGTAAGTGGTTCTCTCATATTAAAGAAAACTTTGGTTTGGATATAAATGTTACCCAGCAGGTTTCAGAGAGGCCTTTAAGTTTCGTGGGGAGAGGCAAAGAGAGAGAGAGAACTTCTACCTGGGGTAAGAGTAGACTTACGGTGCTGGAGAAGGGACACAGCTACTGTGGCTAGGGAGAAATGGATTGGAAAATACCAAGTGCATGAGAGAGAAATCTGTTTAATGTTGGTTCTGTTGAGTTTGCCCCGTGTTAAATCTCTGGAGCACTGGTTTTTTCCCGTGGCTGTTTAGTGCAAGGTTAATGATTGTTAAAGAACTGTGTCTATGATTTTCCTGCTAAGTCCTCCATTCTCACCTCAGTTGCTGCTCTCTGAACTCTGTTCTGCTCCAGTCTTCTGCCTACCCTGTTTATCCAGCTCATATTTTTTGCCTGTAGTTGATTCCTGCCTTTCACAGATGGTATGGAGACAGTAAAATTTTTCTTTCCCATTCTTGCTTATTCATGACTTTGCTCAGGCCTTCTGACAATGCTTCAGAACAAACAGCAATAGTAGAGATCATTACAAGTCTTGAAAACAAAGCATGTCAGATGCAAGTAGTCTTTCTGTGGGAATAACTCTCCTCGCCTCAAAGCAATTTTCAGCCTTTCTTTGTATTTATTGATTTTTTTTTCCCACTGTTACTTTGCCCTGTCATAATGTCCTGTTATTATTGTACTGTGTTTTGACCTAATTTAGGACAGTATTCTGAAAGTCTGAATACAGATATTCAGGTGTGGTCCAGAGAGTAAAGTTTATTCTTGAGAATACTTGTTGCAATCTGTTGAAGAGTGCACAGCATGAAAATAAATCTTGTTTTGCTTCTTACGAACTGTGTCAGTATTAGGGGGTTGCAATACTGCAATTACTTCAGTGTGGCGTGAATTTCTCTCATATTCCAGGTTCTAAAGGACAGGGTTCCTGGATAGCAAAAAACTATGTGCATATTGGGTAGGTATAAATAGTAGATGACAACCCTTCCATTACTCTTTCCCACCCTAACTGGGACTGCTCTGTGTCAATAGTCACGAGTGTCTCCTTTGGTCTCCTTATGGTGACAGAACTACTCCTCTTTTTGGTTCACTAACCTTAATAATATGCACATTTGGAAACATAAGTGCATTTCTAAGCATACATTGCGTATCATTACTCTGAAACGAATTTCACAGAGCATCCGTAATGTGTGATATCACAAATGCTCTGCTGAGGCAGAGTGTTAGAAGAGAAAGAAGGTTTTACATTGACATTAATTTGAGGAGAAATGGGAGTCACAGGAATGGAAGTGTAATAAGAAAACAAGAGGATGAGCTTAGAGACTGCAAATAGATAAGCCTTGTAAAAGGCTGGAGGAAGAATATAGTCCTTCTTCCTCATGTGAAGGAATAATCTGAAAACGAAAGCATCCTTTAGACATTTAGAGATCATCAAATGCACAGCCAGTAGTCCATAGGAAACTGAAATTTGCTGGTTAGTATTACACACATTGCTACTTTTCATTTGAAGAAGCTCCAGAAGAGCTCTTATGGCAAGCACTGTCTGTCCTAAGGCATTTAGCAAGGGAGGGACAAGTTACTTCCAAACAGTTCCTGATTCAGTACCCACCCCCGAGCATGAAGAAATGAAATACTGTCTGTAAGAATGTGTGGCTCCTGTCGCTTCATTTGCACTCTGCTGAGGTCTCAAATCTATTAGCACAGCTCCAGGAGATCCTGAATTTCAAATGTCTGACTGCATTGAGCTTTGCACTTGACTAATCAAGTCAAACATTGTCTGCTAATCAGATTTACAGGTGTGAACCTGTCAGCATGTGGGGGTAGGCCACCTAAACATGCAAAGAGATTCAGATAGCTGCCCGGCAGTATCTGAAATTACAACCTGACCAAGAGAGCTGAGCATTGGATTCCTAGGCTTCAAGCACACTGATACAGGGATCAAGTGAATTACCTATATTTTCTTCCATGTACTGTGCTTCTGATAACTGGTACTTTAAAAATTCTGTTCCTTGAAAAAAAAATCTTCAAGTAGTCCATATTCTTGAAAAATCTGTACTTCCAAGTAATATGCCCAAAATCAGAGGGAAAAGCAAAGAATTATTGCCAAAGGAGGAAGAGGTTATGGGGTTGGAAAATGGAGACATTGTTAAAGAAGAGGCACGCTGGGATAAACTTCCTCTTGTATAAGCAACACACTGACATATTGCCTACACAGCCACTAACTAGGGTTCAGGGGTTTTACAGATAACGTGGAAGTTACATGTGTAACAGTATGATAACTAGTTTCCACCTAGATTTCTCCATGCTATAGCTTCTCTTTCTAGCTGCATCTCACAAACCGAGAGTTTTCTACAAACAGAACTCATTTTGGTTATGAACTTTGGGCACTTAATTGGAGTTTGGCATAATGATGATGCAATCATACAAAAAAAAAAAGTTACTGTAAAACTTTTTGAAAGCAAATCAAGGCATATTTACCTTAAAACACTTACAGAGGCATCTATCAATGGTATATACCATAGTACTCTAATTCACACGCCATCTACAGTTGCCTTTTGATCATACTGTGTGATCAAACATGCATGTTTTATTAACTGCACATTATTAAATATATCTAGTCTGGGGGACATTGTTGCCTTCCTGCTCCACATATGTTACAAGTTAATGTTTTAGGATGCTGATCTAAGAAGAGCAGCAGAAGTGTAATTTAATCTGTTTAAAAGTGCCCCCATCTATAAGCAAAATTATTAGATATGGTTCTGGGTAAAATACATTTCTAGAAAAATGTTCCTGAGTGTAGCTGTGATTCTACTAGATGGACAAACCTTACAGCAAAAAAGACACCTTCTCCATGTGTGAGGATAACCTCCTCCTCCAAAGGTGTGAAGGGCTTAACTATTCTATGCCTACATAGAATACCATGGTCCATAGTCCACCATGTTTTACTTTATTCTTGCATTCACTATAAAGTTGCTTTTCCTGCAGTAAAAAGGAATTCTTACTCTTAGAACTGATGGCAATATCTAAATGGTTAATTCTTCCAACATAGGCTATCAGCAGTCCAGCAAGCTAACCACATGTAGAGGCAAGTGCCTGCCAGCATAGAAATTGAGAGATAAAGATGGACATGAGTCAAAATGCATTCCCTTTGCACTCCCTCTTCAAGTCTAGTTTACCACTGGCAAAAGCTGCAGTAGAACAGAGCCACCCTTTGCACATAATCTATGGGAAGCTTATTCTACTGCAAGCGGCAAAATCTGAACAGTACTATTTTCAAGGACAGTTTAAACAGAGTCTGTGCTTTCCTCTGTGACAATCTTTTATGGAGCTTTTTTACATACAGAATTTAGTCTACTGAGATCTGAGACATTTCAGTATATCCTCCAGGAAAATTGTAGATTGCAAGTTTAATTGAGAAAGACTGACTATAAACTGATCCCAAGTATTATGATGACTAATTATGTTTCTCCTTTTGTAATTAACAAACTCTGAAATATTTTACACTTTAGTTGTTTGCTCTTAGTTCCAATGAAAAAAAAATGTTTTCTGGGGACAAGAATAAAACTTGTATTTAAAGGCACTAATACAGTCTGATACCACAGTTAATAGACTTTCTTGTGTACTTATTTGATAGACATTTGTAAGTATAAATTTTTTATGTTTGGGGAAGTTTGTAGAAAACTGGAGGTTGATACTGCCTACTTCATATTTCTCCATAGCATTGGGGCAGGGGAAGGTGGGGAATTAAGCAAACTGTATTTCTTTTCCATACAGAGTGCATGTTCACTGCTTTTTCCAGTTTCTGACAGGACGGGGGAGAGACCTATAAAAATTTGTGGGTAATGATGAGTTCCTATTTTAACACAAATTTTCTTGAAAAGATGTGACACATGTTTAATATTCATAGTCAGTCATGCCCTTCCTTTCAGATTATGCATCTCTATTAATTTAGTAATGTTACAAAAGTGGTGAGGGCTTGATTTCACCTGTGATGGCCAAGCAATCCCCACTGAAATAGCTTAGTAATAAGACATGGCTAATTTATGATCAATAATTACTATGGACACTGTTAAAATAATGCTTTGTAAATGTGTTTAGCTTGACTGTATTAATTGTAATTGCAGCTGGCTAAAATTCTTCAAGGGCTAAACTTTCCTTGCAGTGTCTTTCCTTGGTGGTGATATTGTTTTGTTTTGTTTTGTTTTGTTTTGTTTTGTTTTATGCTTAGTAATGATGCACTCTCTGAGCCCTTCCCAATAGCCAATGGTGTGAAACAAGGTTGCGTTCTCGCACCAACTTTATTCACAGTTTTCTTCAGCATGATGCTCCAAAGGGCCACGGCAGACCTCGACGAACAAGACGGCATTTATATCCGATATCGTACCAATGGGAGCCTTTTCAACCTAAGGCGACTGAAGGCCCACACCAAGACCCTGAATCACCTTGTCCGCAAGCTGCTTTTTGCTGACGATGCCGCCCTTGTTGCCCACACAGAAGCAGCTCTGCAGCGCTTAACATCCTGCTTTGCAGAGGCGGCTGAGCTTTTTGGGCTGGAAGTCAGCTTGAAGAAGACAGTAGTTCTCTACCAACCAGCACCACAAGATGATTACCATCATCCCCACATCACCATTGGCGAGTCAGAGCTTCAGCCAGTCCAGCAGTTCAGCTATCTGGGTAGCATCATCTCCTCAGATGCCACGATTGACAAAGAGATAGACAACAGAATAGCAAAGGCAAACAGAGCTTTCGGAAAACTCCATAAAAGAGTCTGGTGCAATAAACACCTGAAGAAAAGTACAAAGATCAGTGTCTACAGAGCCGTGGTACTGCCTACTCTTCTGTACGGGTCTGAATCATGGGTCATCTACCGCCACCATCTGCGACTCCTCGAACGCTTCCATCAGCGCTGCCTCCGCACAATCCTAAACATCCACTGGACTGACTACGTGACTAATGTTGCTGTCCTTGAACAGGCAGACGTCACCAGTATTGAAGCCATGTTGCTGAAAATGCAGCTGCGTTGGGCAGGGCACGTCTCCAGGATGGCGGATCACCGCCTCCCTAAGATCGTGTTCTATGGTGAACTTGCCACCGGTTGCCGCAAGAGAAGAGCTCCAAAGAGGAGATATAAGGACTCCCTGAAACAACACCTCAGCCTAGGCCATATTGAGCACCATCAGTGGTCCACCCTGGCCTCCAATCGGGAGATTTGGAGACACACCATACATAACGCTGCTGTCTCCTTTGAGAGCACACGTAGAATCAGTCTCGAGGAGAAAAGACAGCGCAGAAAGAACCGTGCCTCGACTATACCACCCAAGGAGACCCTCCGGTGTGCTCTTTGCAACCGGTCTTGCCTATCCCGCATTGGCCTTTTCAGCCATCAACGCGCTTGCAATAAGCGTGGGCAAAGCCCTTCCCAAATCTTCGTCCGCGAAGCCAAGCCATGATGTGAGTAATGAGGTTGTTCGGGTTTTTGCATTTTTTTTTCCAGCAATCCATTCACCGTTTGCACAGATTCTCATTTCTGTTTCTGAAAAGAGAATTCACTAGATATAAATTCCCCACAGCTACAGTTTTCCTCTTGAGGCTGTAAACAGGAAGGCATGGTCATTCCCAGAATATGTGCTGCCAATCTCAAAAAGACTTTCCTGCTTATTTGGAAGGGGAATAGAAAAGAAGAACCATGAAATATACTGAAGGTGAATATAAAATCTGGAGTGCCTGTTACCCGAACTAATATATGACATTGAACAACTGTTCTTGCTTCACTAGTTTATTGTAAACAGCTGAATCTTACAGTTTTAACTGCACAGACTGAAAATGCTAAGCCAAGTGAAATCCCATGTGACTTGGACCTTGGCTGGAATCATGGTGTCATGACCTAGAACTCCTTCATTGGTTTTACAATAGCATATTTTTTTTCAAGCTGTAGCTTTTGACGTCAGATAGTCAGCTTTCTTTTTAAAAGTCAACTTTTTAATCTTGCAGTTGTTGAAAGAACATGAAAACAGAATCCCTATTTTACTAAAAGTCTTATCCCAAATTATTATTATTTTTTAGCCAAATAATCTGTAATGCAGCCTCATATTTTCTTGCAACCCAACTGGATGGTTTTCGTTTGTTATTTTGCTTTCTTTTTTTTTTTGATAGTTCAATTGCATGGAAATAATCTCGTTAATTTAGTGAATTTAACCAAATGGCCAAGCAGTGGGAGAGCGCAGTGACTACTTGTAGTTGTATCTTAGAATTTTTATAACTATTAGTAAATCTGATATCCACATAAACTTACAATTTACCTCAAGCAGCGTGTTTAGTGAGGGTCTCCATCTCTGCAAGAAACCTTAATCCCTTTACAAGAGATAAGAGGTGGAGAGGCCTGAGAGGAGCAGAAATCATTCATGAATCCATAGTCTAGGGTATATTATTGCAAGTGAGTTGGGAGCATGGAGGTGCACAGCACAAATGAATGTACACAACAGCTGCTAGGTTGGTGGCCATTCCCAGTGCTGGGCAGTTAACTGTGATTTAGACAGTTCCTCGTGTCTGTGTGCCAGTATCACAGGCCTCTCTGACTCCTGTGATCCAAAGGTGACAGTGCAATCCCTGCCTAACTAGCAGAATAGACAAGATGGAGAAAAATGACAAGAGCGAGCAAAGGTAGATGAGAAATAACTACACCAGGATGGTTCCATCTGGGGAAGCAATGACTGAAGATGGTGACAATCGAGTTCTGTGACCCTGTGAGAGTCACAGGGAAGCGGACAAATAATTGTTGCTTTTTCCAATCCAAGAAATAGGTGCTACTACTGCAACTAGCAAATGGCTGACTGAAAGCAACAAGAAGAGATAGTTTGAACAAAATGTTATAATTTGGATGTCCTCCTCATGTAGAAGTCAGAAGTTTATATGAGTTCCAAAAGCAATTAGCTAGATTCCTACAAGAGGAGTTTGTGATGCTACCTCTGGCTTTAAAAGTACCTGTGTTCTTACATTGTGCTCTAGGCATCTGCTGTTAAGCGACAGCATTGCATGCTGGATGGATTTCTGTTATGCTCTCAGTGCTTCTCCTCTTAAGGTGCAATTGTAGCCTACAGTTCAAATACGTGATTGCAACATGATGGTAACTGCAACCTCACAGGGTTTGTCATAGGCTGCCGAGCCCATCAGGGATCCTGCATAATATTTGGCAGCTGGAAGCTCTTATCTACAGGGGTTGCAGTTAAGCCTCTGAATTGTAGTGCGCCCTAGTGAATTAACAGGCAAGTTCAGGCAGATCTAGCCAAGGAGAGCATAGCTGGCCTGCTCCTTGCCAGAGGCTGCAGCCACTGTAGCAGGGGCAGCAGAACAGCGTGCGTGTCTGCCTCCCAGCCAGCCCAATTCACAGCTTGTCACTGCAGCACAAACCTCCAGTAGGAATGCTGAGATGGGCTGAAGCCTGAGCATGAATTGCATTGTGTGGTAATCATGGCAGAGAGATCCTGAATTGCTGCAACTAGATTCATCAGACTTCAGCTGTCAGCTTCCTTAAATGCATGACTTGGAAGAGCTCTTGTTATAGAAAAACATCATTACTGATGCAGAGTTTCAATGTTGCTTCTGTTGTGGCTTATGAAGTTTTGACTGCTCCAGGAAAAGGACTATGTCTTCAAATTGTGCATAGGATTGTTTTTCACAGGATGCTGACTTACCTTTAACCAACATACTGCTTTTCTTTGTACATTCCTATCCTCCATAGGGAAGAATGTGGAATAGCTTTTTCCAATAAGTAGGTGCATTTAAACTGCCCACTGACCCTCTTGTGCTTCCAGATCAGCCATGGTTTTCTTGACCACACGATATCGGTGAGCAAGCTATTAATGACTGGGTTGTACTGTAAGCAGAATGCGTGCTTCCAGTTTTCTTGCACGTCATCAGTTTTCATCTGACTCTTGTGAGTATCTATAATGTAAAAATTCCCTTGGTTGATTTTTAACCTCATGAGCTGATATCTCATTTGAGAGATAAGCAGTGCCAGAACCTCACTACAGAAGCTACTGTGTATCTTCTTCTCCAGAATGACAGGTTTGTTCTGACACAGATTTCAAAAAAGTTTTGAAGTTAATAAACCTTTTAAATACTTGTTAGTAGCCCTATTACAGGCTCAACATCTGTGAGAAGACAGGTTATTAAGGGAAAGACCTGGCTGAGCACCAAAATGTTGGACGTGTACAATGCAAACAGAGACTGTTTCGTGTATTTTTTCCAAGCAAGGCAGTAATTGCTCAGCTGATCATATTTGTAATTGTTAAACTATTCTGTATGAGAGGGGGAAAAAAGCTCTGGTCATCTATGCACAAAGCCATACATCCTCATTTCCTGAATTGTCAGTCTCCTTGTTTCAAGTTGAGTGCCCAGTTGAGTGCATCACCTTGGGCAACTCCTTCAATCCTATCTTCCTGTATCTCATCATGGCTTGGCTTCGCGGACGAAGATTTGGGAAGGGCTTTAAACGTGAGTACACCCTTCAAGCCTGCGCGGTGGATTTTTTAGGTGAGGCGCAGCGTGCGCGAGACTGGCCCCACCCTTTACACCTGAGGTTCATCTGCCAGGGCCTAGCGAGCTTGGACGGTGACAGCGAAGTCCTCAGGGCGTAGGTTTGGTTAGAGTATCCTTCTCTTAGATGGATGGCCTTACAGGGCTAAACGAGCTCCATCTGCCCGGGTTTGGAGTTAGAGTTGTCCTTCTCCTAGGATGGTTGCCCGAAGGCTAGTGAGCCCATCCTGCCCGTGGACACACTTTGTCTGACCCTTCAGTTGAGACCTGTCTGGCTTGGGAGACCCTACTGGAGGCATATGCCACCACCAGCATAGCTCTCAACTTCACAAGGGCACGCAAGCTCTTTCCCCACGGCAAGGGGGTGCCCGTGAAAGAGTGTATCTCAAATGAGTATAATACCAACCTACCCACAGGATACTCAGTTAATCCATACAAATGTGTTATTACCTGCTCAGTATTTATTTTGTTATTGTAAAAGAGATGACATTAAATTTACCGTGCTTGGTGATAATTTGTGCAACTAATTAAAAACTGGGGTGGGTTGTACTGCTTTTTTAAATGCTTAATCAGTCATGCAAATAATTCCTCCATTCATGAAAGCAAATGCTAAAATAAATAGCTTCTGATGATTGATGTTTTAAAATAATAAAAAGCCCGAAGAAGTTAAGTGTAAACCTAATGTTGACTTTGAGTATAAAACAGTTTGCTGAAGCCAGGAAGCAATTAAAACATACTGTTTTATAGAGTCCTTTATAGCAAGATAGTTTTTATAGGTCTATGTATGCTTCTTTTGGAGGGTGAGCCACAGTTCAGTTTTGCCCAGGAAATAACAAATGGTATTAAGAACACAACAAAAGTGCAGCTGTTTTCACAAGGTAAGTGTGTGGTGTTAATTTTGTGGGGCAGGAGGGGGTGAATAAATCCAGCATGCAAAGTTTGCTTGGACTAATTGATTAAGAAAGGGATTGATCTCATTTTGGGGCCTCCAAAGTACTCCAGTATATACACACTTTGCAAGCATACTGGCTCATCCGAAGTATCCTTCTCAGACAGAGGGTATGGTTGTGAAGGAATGCCCTGTGTCAAAGCTAAACTCTCGCCCTTGTCACCTGGTGCTTAAAAGATGTGCTTTTCTTTACTACTAAAAAATTAAACAATTGTCAGCTGTGCTTCTCAAGAGATACATAAGAATAATGATAAATCTGATTATGCTAATAAATAGGAAAATCACACATAAGCAGCAGGCCAGATATAATTCCTTTTTATTTTTCCCCTTTAACACATATTTCTTATCCACGTAGGGAGCCAGTGTTTTCTGTGAATTTACACTTTTGGTGTATGCTTTGCCTGATGGGACCCCTGCGGGAACAAAAGGACTTTGAAATGAAATCATATATGGTATTGTAGCTGGATACAATACTGCAGTGCTGGTAAGTGTCACTGGCTGCTGTCAAGGAAGCCCACGATCTCTAGGCCATGGCAGTTCTAGCTAAAGATATGCTAAACGCCCCTAATTGTCTCTGAAGGGGAGGCTTGATTAAGCCCCTTTATACAAATCAAATAGCTGGAAAGAGTAGGAGTTCCCTTCACCAACAAAAGGCTTCTTGTTGGGGCCTCATTCAAATTTAGGCTTTGCTCAGGAGTTCTGCAGCCACAGGTAGAGATAGAGGTGTTTGTTTGGCTTTAATCGGGAACAGAGAAAGGAAAAGACTTTCTGGGGCACAGAACAAACTGGGAAGACAAACTTGGCCATTTTGAGTGTGAATATTGCCTAGGTTTGTTCTGTGTTTGGAGATACAGGGTTGCACGTGTTTTCAATAACTCAGTTCAGTAACTTCAAAAATTCATCAGAGAACAGACCTGATTGCATCACTCCTTTCTCCTTTTAACAAAAGTTTTTCTTGGTTTCCTTTCACTGCCAGCACTAGCGTGTCCCATGGGCCAAACAGCATATGGAAATGGCTGAGCTTACTTATAAATTTTGAGACAATGAAAGAGTATGTCTTTATATTTTGTATTAAAATTAATTAGAAATGTGTCTGCTACTAGCAATTGGTCATTCAACATGAGATTTTTGGGGAACCTCTAATAATCTTCACACAGAGTATTATAGGCTTTCCACACTTCCTCTGCAATTAAAGCTTACTGAGTACAGTACATTGTTTGTATTTGAGACCCTTAGCAGAGAAAATATGGAAGGAAAAGTATCTTATTTGCTGGTATACACTTCTGAAGTTTCCTCCTGCAGAGGCTGGCATATCATATCCGTGAAAAAATGGATCCTCTCTCAAAATCGTAGCCATCTCCTTGTTTTTTCAATAGGACAGAGACACCTGCCCAAACACTCAGAATGACTTTTCCAAAATTGCTGTCATCACCCACTTTTCTCCATGGGACCTGGATAAGAGTACTTCCTAACAAAGACTAGTCACTGTCCTCATTGGCTCCTTGTTGATGTTTCTCTCCACCACATGGTGTCAAGAGCCACTGTTATCCTTCCTGGATGCAACTTTACTTTGCTCCCATTGCTTTGAGGGGAAAAAAAAGATCAAATAGGGTGATCAGAAAGAAAAATAGGAGGCAGTAGTTATCTTAAAACATCTTTTGGAATGAAAGTAATTCTTCCTGAGCTTTTCTGTACAGAAAAACTTATGAAGATGCAAATCCAAAACTAGAACACCAGAATTACACTCAGTTTTCTTCCACAATGACAATTGAAATAAGTAATAAACAACTCTTTCAAAATCTTTTTTTTAAGTATATACTCTGATTTAATCCTATGTCAATTGATACGTATTATACTTTATCAGCTGTGTGCACTGTCAGTCTTGATTCTTTCTTACTATGTAGATTGGGAATTATTTTATATTTTTAGTTTAAACGTTCTATATTAGACAATGTAGCCCTGTGCTATTAGATATTGCTATTTACTTTTGTTCCCTGGGTACATTAAACCAAAGAGATGCCTCATTTTCATTTATCCCACCATTTCGTCCTACTTCCTTTCTTAGCATACCTTTCTTGTCATACCCAGATCTACAAAGAATGGGGTCATGCATGGACCTTAGTCGAGGCAACTAAGAACTTCTGCAGAGGCATTCAGATAAAATTAATAACAATAGAGCAAATTATGTAGTAAAGTTTACTGAGCAACTGAACTTTCTTCCTATATTTGTTCTCTCAAAAGTAATCCAGTTGTTATACAACAGGATAAATAAAACCCCCAATATAGTAAACATTCTTTTCCATTATTTTCTTTCACACTTGAGGTAACTAGATCTAACTTAAACTGTTTTATGATGACACTCATTTTCACTTCAGTTCCCAGACTGAAGCACAGGCTCCATCCATTATCACCATGAATTTTTTTTTAAAGTAATTCCAATTTCAGAATTCCACGCATCCATTACTTAAAATTGTAAGCATGGAAAAACATTCATTTCAGTTCCTTGACTTGCTGGAATACACGTTTTGCAGCCAGCTCAGGTATGTTAAAGCAGAATCTTAATATGTGACTTTCAATGGCCACCCCTGTCCTGCCTCAATAAACTTGCAAACAGCAGTCAGTGAGGTTGTCAAAACCTGTTAGAAGACTTGTTCCTTCTGCTTTCTATAATTCATAGTCTATGATAACGTAACATTACCAAGCTAATGGTGTAAACTAAATCTTGCCAACTGATTTCTAAATGAAACAGATGCTACTATTCTCCATCTCACTTAAAGGGACTACCTTTTAACCCACAGCAAGAAGGCAGCAGATGACAGTAAGAGCAGAGCAAACTGGAATCTGGCTGTTTGGAATGAATCATCCCCAGCACAGGAGACAAAGACTGAACAGGTGTCAGCATAACCTGCTGTCCCCATAAGCTCCCTTCACTTCTCCTTAACAAATTCACTCTGTCAAATGAGAATGAAGGACAAAAATCAAAGCAAAATGAAAAATCAGAACAACTGAAAGGAGGAGAAAAAGAAAGAAAAGGATTGTAGTGAAAAAGACCAGGTATATGGACTAAAGCAGGTATGGTAGAAATTATTTTGCTAACAGTGTAAAGTAATAAGAGCTGGTTAAGTACAACCAATGGAAGTTTTCCTCCTTTTAAATATACATATTAGTTCTTAATGTTGTAACTTTTATACCTCAAAATGGATTGAAGATAATTTTCAAACCTGAAAGAAAAGAATGGCCTTTTACAGCCTACTGGCATAACATTGCTAACAGCTGGCTTGTCCTAAGAATGTGTCTCTTTGATTTTAATGGCATTGATCAGATGAAAAGGTTTATATAAATGAATGCAGGTTTGCATCTCTGAGTCTTAAATTAGAAAGCAACATAATGAGACAATGAAGCAAGTTAATGAGCATTATAAAATATTTTAAGTTAATTTTTTTTTCCCTAATCTCATGTTGTAAGGATAAGAAAGGAATCATCTGTTCTGCTAGAAATTTCAAACATCCTTTTTTTAAAAACAACAGATATGATGCTATTTAAATTAAAGACTTTATACAAGCCAGAAGATTCAATGATCCATTCACCTCAAGAATTTTTGAAAATATTCATTTGCTTCTCAGATTTTCTGTTGCAACTTTTCATTCAATTGTCTTTCTGTTTTAATTCCAACCTAGTTAAACAAAATAATTTAAATATGTTTGTATATATTTTAATAACAGCTAGAAACACTTTTTTTTCTTGTGAGAAAATATTGCCCCTGACATCCTTCTTATGGGAACAAAGAGCAAAGGAGAAATTACAGCAGCTATAAATCAGGTTTTTGGTTTTGATAATTTAATACATTTTTCACAGGTTACAGTCTCTCTTTGGCATCCTCATAACAACTCGGTTGGCATGCGGCTTTGCAATCAATCTCATCTCCTTCCTCCACCCTCTCTTCCTTCCCAGTATCATATACTTAAAAGGACTTTAGATTCCAAGAGGTGTTTTGCCAGGTGTACAATCCAAAGACTCATCTTTTAATCCCTGCCATTCGCACAATCCTAATTCTGCAGATTAAAAAATATTTCCTTCTTTCATTGTACGGACAGTGCAATGAATATTATTGTAAGGTTAGTAACTCTTAAGTGGCTATGCTGATGAGCTAATTTAATCCTTTGGAAGGGGATAATAGGGTAATAAAGCACGAAGGAATAATCTTAGTTATGTCTCTGGTATTCTCACAATTGCACTCTGTTCTAAAGCAGTTTAATGCAAAGCCACCAAAGAAAAAATTACTATAGTAGTCAACTGCACAGTTGAGAGAGATGTCCGTGGCTGTGTCAGTCATTTTAATGAGTCACAGGAGGAGGGAAAGTGAAGGAACAAATTAAAAACAACAGTATTTTTCTCCCTTCCCCTCAACAGAAGAAAGTGAGAATAGTTGCAATTTCATTTGCTTTTAAAGCACAGCACTTGGGTAATAAACGTCCCCTGCAAATGTGCTGAGCAAACACCTCCGCATTCATCAATATGCGGGAGCTGTTTATTGCCTCATAAACTTGGAAGCAAGTGATATTGTCTCTTAAATCAAAGGCTGCGTGGACATCCTAGGCACTGTAGGAGAACAGTACATCCAGACAATGCTGATACTTAATTTAATGGTTCTAGTAATGACTGAAATGTTCTTCATCACTACTAAAAAGTTAGGCATAGATTAAAAGTATGCCTAGGACACAACGTATATATGTTGTGATGGGGATACGTGTATGTATGTGTCTTGTTACAGTTTTTATTACTTTGGCATAAAAACTGACTACTCCATGCAGTTTTGATTTAAATGTGGGTTGGGCTGCCAGTACTAACAGGGTCAAACTTGGTTTAAGCCCAGTTTATGCACAAATCTAGTTTTTTAATCTATGGGGAAGATGGCTTGGCTTGTGAAACTGTGTTAGTTCTATCAATTTCAAACCAGATTAAAAAGCCAATAATAATCTGAATTCCATGATATCCATTATCTGAAAATGATTTATAAACACTACAGAATTAGCTGACATCATACTGAAAGTTTCTCATCTGCAGTGTCTCAAGCTGATCCTATCTTCTTTAGCTGAAAGGAAGGGAATACACAGCTGGAAGGCATTGCTCCTGGTCTGCAACTCTTAGTGTTCAGGGTAGAAAGTCAGTGTAGGAGAAGCTGTGACAAGGATCAGGGAAGGGCTGACTGATCAAGGACTGTGTTTTGCTTCCTGTGTACTTGCAGTGTTTATCTTGTAACAGGAAGGACTAATTGCTTCCTGAGCAACCGTAACTTTAATAACAGCAGTGAAATGCCATGGAATGTGAGTTAGACTTCCACGTAAACTAGCCATCTGACTATATACTATGGGTCCCAGGCAAACATGAGTGGCTTATATTGTTCATGCTGTTGAGGAAAACCAATTTAGCAGTAGTATACGTTTACACTTGCTGCTGTCACATCTTCTCAAGGCAATCATCCATGCTGCTAGAGCATCCCCTCATTTGCAGAGGAGCAGCACAAAGGTAGTGAAGGAAAAAATAATCCTTCTCAGCTCCTTCTCATCTTTTACCCCAGAATGATTTACAAATACTGATGAAATATGAATACTACACTATAGTGGATTTTTCCCATCTGCAGATTGTTCCAGGCAGATCCTACCTCATGTATCTAAATGGAGAACAGTACTCCATTTGAAATAATTTATACATACTTATATATGGAGTATTTTCTCCTGATAAGTTGCATTTCTGAAGATCCTTTGTACGTATTTAGTGCCAGAACTTTCAGTTCTGCAAGCAACAATGTACTGCTGATGATGTCCCAGGAAAGCACTGTATAAACTCTTTACCAAGGCTATGTACAGTTCTGATTTTAATCTTTAAATTCAAGTCTTCTTTGAATTAGCCATGTCCATTGGAGCATTAGAATTGTTCTTTAATTAGTAAAACTGTTTCTTTTGTTCAGGTAGCTTAAGATCTGAGCGGGCTTTCTTCAAACTATGCAAAGCAAAACCCTGTTTTCATTAAGTGAAACTGTTAGCTGCAAAAGGTAAATATTTTGCTAAACTTCAGACATCTCAACACATAAATTCTTAAAAAGAAAATAAAATTGTAATTTCTGGGTAAAGCACACAGCAGCCTAATTGATATTTCAGATTTTTTTTAATGACATCGTTACTAGCTATCAAGCGATGCTCAGGAAGAGTGTAAACCAGCTGAATAGCCTTACACCACTCTTCAATACTGCCAGGAGGTAATAGTGAACAGAAAATTAAGTATGCATATGTAACATAACACAGTTGCAGTGAAGCGTAGCAAAATTTCAGGCTGCACGTGCAAAAGCTGTGCATCATTGAGCCCTGTCTTTATAGCCCTCTCTATGTAGTTTTGCTGTAGCCTGGCTAGACTACTAGGTATGTGTTTGATTTAGCATGTTGCTAGAGACAGCTGATAGACTAAAGCAAATTCAGAGAAGGAGAACAGGAGGATGAACTAGTACGGAAAAAGTAATGCAGTCAAATATATGCAGCTTAGTGAAAAGAGTAACTGAAATAAAAGGTAACAAGTTGTACATGTTTATAGGATGTAAATGCTAAGGAGAAAGAAAAATTACCTTATTGTAAAGCAGAGACAAAATCAAGAAAAAGATATTAGGAGTAATGGAGTATGCTCCCAGAAGGAGTAGCAGAAAACCTATCCATTGGGAATTTAAATTAGGTTTGACAACAGAAAATTAATATCAAATACTGTTCTCTGTTACCAGGATTTGGTTTTGGTGATGTAACAGCTTCTCCCTCTTGCTGCCTTTCAGGGAATGAAATTAGTGTTTTATTAGTGCTTTCTCACTACAGAGAAGAAAATAATAAATTTCTATTGCCTAGTGAAGCAGCAGTCTAATATTTGTATTTCTGCTTGGAGAAGCATTGCAAGATTTTTAACAGGTGAAATACAGCTTTTCACATAGGAAGAGTTGCCTGTGATGTTGCCTGATCAATTCGGAGAAGGAAGTCTCCAGGCAGACTTCATGTGTGGCACCCTTGAAATACAGAAGATGAGTGCTATATATGATGAATATTTAAGAAGTTCATACATTTCATACTTTTTGAAAACAAAATATATTTTATAGCTACAGTGTGAACAGATGAAAAGCTATGCCAATATTGTGCCAGGCTCCTAAGCACAAACACAGAATACCTTTCTCTTTCCAAAGACACATCCTGAGCCTCACTCTTTCTTGTTATGGCCCTCTTGGTAGTTCAGCCCACTTGGTAGCAACAACCTTTGCTTTGCCTACAATAGCTGTAACTGAGTTCTCATTGCCTATATTCTCCTTTTCACCTTATCTGCAGCCCCTGACACTTTTGATCCTCATCTGTTCCTTTCCTTATCTTATCTGGATGTGCTTTCTCCTCCACATTTTCAGCTGTGGTCCTTCCATCATCTTGTTCTACCTGTAGTTTCTCTATCACTCCAGCCTAATATTCATCAGCTTTCTGCATTTTTCTCCTCTGGTGCTTTTTAAAACCATCTAAATTAGATACATTAACAGAGACAGCATTCAGCCAGCTCCCTTTTAATTGGAAACTAGCTGCACTTAGCCCCATAGAAGTTAAGTGGATGCATTGCCTTTACTTCACTGAAGCCAGGATTTCAAGGTACACTTCTCACATTTCTTGACTGTCTCAAAAGCAGGAAACTATGAAGTCCCCAGGCAGCACAAAGACAGTGATTTGTGCCATGCAAAAATCCTGCCCGGTTATAAGGCTATTACTTGCTTGGCTTTTCAGTACTACCAGAATACTTTGGGAGGCTTTCTGCTAAGGTTAACGGAAGTTAGATAAATAAGGGCTTGGTGCACTTAGATACTTCATCATTCCGTAATGTGTCTCGCTATATCTGCGTATTCAGCCAGAAGAATATTGGCCGCGTTCCTGTCTCATTTCTAAATGCTGGCAAGCTAACTGTGATCAAGGTATTCCTTTTAACAGGATTGATTTAAGGCTAAATGGAGCTCTCTACTCCTAGCAGCTTCAGGTTCTTAAAAAATGAGAGAACACTGAACTTGGGAATAAAAGTAGTAGCACGGTAGTTTTTTTCCTCTAGTACCCTTATTTTCCATCCTTTCTGCATGTTCTTCATGGAAATCTTCCCTTCATTCCTCTTCATAATTGTTACTCTACCTCGTTCTTCCTCATGCTTGAAGGCTCAGTGTCATACAGCCCTTTTCATTCTTGATGCCTGATTTCTCCTTTCTGTGGCCATAGCTGCCATAATCTTTGCTCTTTCTCTAACCTTGAAGGACAGATTAAGGGGGAAGATTAGGGTCAATAAATGCTCAGTATGAAAATTGAAAAAGTGTGGTTATAACTTAATCAGAGAAAGAGGAGAATGAGAGAGGATATAACAAAAGTGGTTGAGAACACCCAAAGTAAGAGGATTAAAAACAACACCTAAAGAAAGAAAGCAAACAGGAAAAGAAACAAGAAAAGAAGGAAAATTGATAGAAGTGGGGACTGTGATTAAAGTTTATATAGCGGAATTGGTCAAACTTTATGCAGATGGAAAACAAACCACAAAAAATGTAGGAAAATTATGTAGCTCCCTTAATGGGTAAAAGAAATGGAGCAGGAGGAAGGAAAGAAAGAGATAAGAGTATCAAAGTTCAAAGTTGTTTCACTGCATTGTGTTTCAGAATTTGATGGAAAAGTTACATACCCAAGCTTCACACAAGATAATAGGCATGTATAAAATCATTAAGCATTTAATTATTACTTATGCAAACCACACATATAATTCTGTCCTTGATTCAACACAGCACTCAAGCGCTGGATTCATTCCCGTGAAGTCGAGCAAAACTAAATATTTCACTCAAGATGAGCCTAAGCTCCCCCCACATTACTCAAGATGTGTCGGTTGAATACCCTGCACTGAGTGTCCAGGATTTGCCTTGTTCAAACACAAGAGCCATCTCAAGGCTTTCAAGTGATTTTAGCAAGATAAGTAAATAGGAGAGGTCTTGGAGGGAAAGGTGGAGCTGGGCTGCATAGACGAGCGTACAACTTGCTGCTCGTGTAGCCCCAAGGGGGTATGAAAGTTACTTTTTCCTTCTTCCTTCCAAGGAGCACCTTTTACTCCAGTGTCTCTTTGGTGGCCAGTTTTGCTGTCCAAAGCTCTGACACCGTTAAGTAGTTGGCATTTCACTGCTACACGGTGTCCCCAGCCAGCTGCTGCAATAGGCCTGTCCTGTGCAATGTTACTGCCTTGTTTTCCTGTGTGCTCCCAGACAGCTTTTGTTCCCTGAGCCAACAGAAAAGCTGTGCACCAGGTATGACAGTCCCACAGAGCACTTACTGCATTAACACAGAATTGAAGTTCACTGGATCCTTATCCATCTGAGCACTAACACAGCACTGAGATTCATTTTCATCCTTACAGCATTTCTAATCCCTTCTTTACCCAAAAACCTACTGGGGATGTCACTGCCCAATATTCCATCTCTCCATGTGCTCTGGATCTATAATATAGAGACCAACCAATAAACTATTTGCTCTCCACAGTTTTTCTGCACATGAAGTCACATTTGGTTTTTCAGGAATTAGTCTTGTACCTGGTTTACTCTGGTATGATTAGGTTTTTCAGGCTGGGTTAAGCAGAGCTGGGAGCTGCTTTTGGTAGTGATTAATTCACAATCACAATAATAGTGAATAAATTAAATTAAATTCTATCTATTTATAGCCCCCCAAAAAGATACAAGGAGGGATTCCACGGATCAGTTAATGCACTAAACCTCACATACACCTCAGCACAAGCGTTGCTAAGAAATCTGTAAATTAATCATATAATATAAAGTCTCGGTTAACACCTGGTCACCCAGTGTTCACATCAATACCCACAGGAGTTGGGGGTCACTCTGACCTCTGAATACCAAGGCAGTATTTTCTTCCTATTCCCAAGTGAATTGAGGATGTCAATTTTACCCACTGGTCACTAGTTGACTACCTGGAAAAATTGTAGCTGTCTTGGACATCTACAGATCAGGAGCTTTCACTTTCAATTGAACAGAAAGGAAGTTTTTCAATGGGCAGCAAGAGAGATAAGAAATCTTCTAATAAAGATTTCACTTCTCAGTGAAACAGGCATCCTCGCAGGCAGGAAGCAGGTTGAAGGCATACAGGCAGAAGATAAATCCTTCACTTTGCTTATCCCATCTCTGCAGCACGATGCATTGAGTTGTCATCTGCCATTTGCGTATTCATTCTAATTCTTTCTGCCTTGTTATTCTGTCAATTTCTTAATCTATTTACACTGACTTTATGTTCAGCGTGTCTATTGTGACAGCAAATCCTAGAACTGCCTTGGGTGTTGTCTGAAAATGGCCATTATCAAATCATAATGCCTACCCAGATGAGGAACTGTAAAGGCCCTAGGCATCGGTAGGAGTCCTTAACAGCTGCCTGCAGTTTAGACCTGCATATCAATTTCCACCTTGGAGGGTCTGCTGCAGTATTGTAAGGTGAATAGACACTGTGCGTATTAAAATTTGGATTAGTGGCTCAACCAAAATGTTCACTTTACCTCCCTCTCTCTCTTTCTCTGTCTCTCTCTCTTTTTTCACATTAATAAACTTGCTATCTCCATCTTTTGTTGGTAAACTATATAAAAATGCAAATGATCCAGAATCCAATTAATTTCTGGAAGGTTGCAGCTGTTTTGGGCCCTATTCACAAAGACATGTGGTGTGCGTGCGTGCGTGTGTGTGTGTATGCATGTGTATGCATCTGATTGCTAAGAAAATCAGGCCTTATTATTGAAGCCTTGACTCTCAAAATTTGAGCCATTGTTCATTGCCAGTGCTGATGCAAACAGATAATTTCCAAATTGTATTCCACGTTTATTAAAGTGGTAGAAAATGTCGCTAATTTCAGACAAAGCTGAGAAAAGGTGGAGCCTGAGAGCTGAAATAGGAGATCTGGGAAATCTGTTTCTATTACAACAAAGAAAAGTTTATCTAATATCTCAAAAAGCATTAATTACTGTGAGGCACAGGCGAACACATTGTGGATTTCTTCATTGGTTTTGTCATTCTTCATTGCTTTATTCTACTACTGTGAGTTGTTTGGCTTCATTTTGAGTCTTGTGGTTTGTTGGTTTGGTTTTGTTTGTTGTGGTGGGTTTTTTTTGCTTATATCTAATGTGTAGTTATGAAATTGAGACCATCCTGGGAATATTTTTCATTACCTCAGCTCAGGCTTGTAACAGAAATTTATCTAGACCAGACAGACTGAAACAATGTATGTAATTGTTCCTGTCATTGGTTGAACTTGGGCAAGACACTCAGGACTGATTCTTTAATCTATATTTTTATATTAAGGGGCTCCAGTTATGGCTGCAGTTTGCACCTGCAGCTGGAACCACAAACATCAAAGCACACAAAACTAAGAACATTGTGAGCACATAGGTATTGATCTCCTGTGTATTTGTTTCCCTGCCTTAACATGATGTTATCCATGATCAACAAAATCAACAGCATCTTATTTTCTATGATATTTATGTCTTCATATGCCTCTGTTTGCCTGCTGTCTAACACAGGTTAAGCACGTTTCTGTCAGTGCAATCTTGGTAATCTCTCTCCCCTATCTAATAATGAACCTCAAAGGAGCTTAATCTCCATGAGACCTTTTCTCCTGTGCCCTACCATCTATTTGTTTAAGTTTGCCAACAGTTCAAAATTTATGCAAGTAAAGGGAGCCAGGGCTGACAACAGCATGACCACGTACCAGGCTGAAAAGGAAATATTTTTCTGAGTTGTAAATAATCTGAGAATCTTATTCCATTTATTCTTAAAACAAGGGTTTGGTGTTATCCTATAACAGTCACTAAAGAAGCACAGATGCTGCTGTCAAGGAAAAGTGAACTTACAAATATAATTTGTCATTGTCATTGTGCCACAGGCGTTGGGTGAAATTTTAGCCATCATGGAAGTCCTACATTTAAGGTACATAGTAGCCTATTAGACATATGTAAAACAAGCCCTCCTCAGTTTATTATAGTCAGCAGTTTCAGCAGTGAGTGCATACAAGGCTAAATTCAGCCTTGTGCAGAGAGCTCATGTCAGGTCAAAGCACCATATAAATCCCACTTGAGCTCTAAAAATAGAATTCCAAAGTGCAATTTAAAGCCCCGTAATAGTATCTGGTAAAGAGAAGAATTTAACAAAGAGGAGACAATTTTTGCCAAGTCTGTGATACCCTCTCTGAATATGGTCTCGCAAGCGTCGATCCACAGAGGCAGCAACCAAGCATGGCTATTCATTGAATAACGTGCTGAGGTGCCTTGAGTAATAAGAATAGGCTCCTCTATGGGCAATAAGCTGAAGGCTGCTCTCTTCCCTGGGAGAGAACTGAGGCTTTGATCAGATAACTGGGATTTTAACTTAAATATTTTACAGTGAGAGCTTTTCTTCTTTTGGCTTTGTCGTAACTGATAATGCACAGAGATAATGCATATTGGGAGTACTGATAACAGAAAGAATAAGCAGATCTATCGCAAGAAAAATGGGAGAGAGGCTCCCATCTCAAGCACTGTTCTGGAAAGACTGGGAAGGAGAGATAGAATTGATAAGGTTATGTGTGGATCAGCTCTAACTGCTTGTCTTGCTGCCAAAGCAACATTCGATGTTAGAGGCTTGCAGGTGAGCTTACCATTAGAGGACAAAATCAGTGTGGCAGACACTGGGTGTAGTCATCGTGTAGGATACTTTATTTCCACTATACTTGTGGTAGTCTCTTTGAATAAAGAGTAGTAAGGGTTCAGACAACATCTTCATTCAGAAGCCCTGAGAAAGCACCAGAGTTCCCAGAGTAGCAGCTCTGGTAGAGACATGAGGACAGATAGCAACCTCCTCTGCTGCTTGACACAGTCCAGAGCACAGAAATTATTTCACAAAATTACGCAATATATATAAGGTCTTAAAACTGAGAGGGTCCTTGCATGCAAAAAAGGAGAATTTAGAAGAGTGTAAGTAACAGCTCCATCTGGTGATGCCATCTTTATAGCAATGTTTTTAAGCCTCTTTCATATAGCTCCCCACATCCAGTCGTCTTCCAAATTTAGATCCTTTTCTTCTTTCATGGTTGCCTTCATTATCTGAAGTAATTCAGATTTCATTATAGTGAACAAATTACAAATATTTCTTTAAGGTAGCAACTACATTGGAAGGTTATGGGAGAGTCTGGCAAATTGTCCCAGATCACTAGATAAGGTGATCTCTGCCATAATTCACTTGAGAGTAGAAGGAGGAAAAGTGTCTTTCTCTGGTATAAGAAATGTACTGTTAAAGTAATCAAAGAAAATAAAGAGACTGATTCATGTGAGTTAAAACGAAATATGTGAAGTTTTCTTAAAAACCTCTCGTGAAGGATTTTTTAGAAGACCTTTGGAAATCCAAGTATATTACGTCAACTGAATTAACACCACCCACATACATGTTGATCTCTTTACAGAACTCTAGTAAATTTAGAAGACAAAACTCTTCATTATAAAAGCCATATTGACTTCTTAAGTGGATTAAAGTTATTACCTGCTCTTTCTTAGGCTATTACTAATTTTATAAGTAGACCAATATGGTATATTCAGAGTTATTCCAACAAATATTTCTTTTATCTGAAAGGTGTTTATTTGGATGGTTAGGCAGGAGGTCTAGTAATATATTATTTGATATATATGCTTTTTCCATGTTGAACCCAGTACTCTACTATCTTATGGACACTGCAAAGATGGATATTCTAGTCAGGGTGAAGGAACTGCAGGTATCTCCTATAGCACTCACTGCTTGGAGGCATGTGCAATGGTGATCCCATGTCAGAGTTGCATGCATCCCTACACGCCAAGAAGATTAAGTCATCTCAAATGACTTAGTGACTTCTGCTAGCACTCAGTTTAGCAACAGGACAGTGGTGCAAAAGTTGATGTAAAAATCTACCTGAAAAGGTTTTTTGCAATCCATGCACCCCTAGTGTTATGCTAAATGTTTCTGAGTAGTAAGCACTGCCTCTTTATCTATTTGCGTTTTCCATTTTGCATGATGCAGCAATAACCTATTGATTTATCATGATCTGGGTTTGACACTAGGGTTAAGTGCTCTCTGTTAAACCTACCATCATTTTATTCAGCCCGGTAGAAAAGACATAGGAACAGTGATGAAAAATACCAAGGAAAAAAATGTAGTTTGGAGAGTTGCTTCTTTTTTTTCCTGTGTGTCTGCACCCTATTAATGCACCGTCTGCTGCTAGGACATAGATTCATTTACCATTAGAGTGTTCTAACATGATTACCTTTTTTACCCCTCAAAAGCCACAAAGGGGCTAAATATAGATTTACTTAAAATTCTAGGAAAAGAGGCGGTCCTTGCCCTAGACACAATTCTTCCCTTGATTTTGAGAGCATTACCACTAGCATTAAATGTAATTTACTTTATCTGATGACAGTTTGCTGAACAAGATCTTAAGTTTTAATAGGATCAGGACATAGATGGTAAGTGCAGAGAAGAGAAAAGCATTGTGGGTGGAATTCATCCCACCCCATTACCCCTTCCTTAACTAAGAACAAATTGAGCACAAAGAAGAGATTACGCAGTCTCCAGGAGGAGGGCCAAGTTAGAGGGCATCAGCACATCCAGTCTCCAGGCTGGAACAGAGTCTGTCACCCTGCTGCTTTTCCCCTGGTTGGTTGTTGCCCTGCTGTAGTACAGTTGTGAACTCATTACTCAGATATGTGCTTCTCTCCTCTCTATTCACCACTGCACTCCTAATTACCCTCTAGTTTATGATAGCTAGTACAGGCTCATGCAGTTGCTCAGGGTACCTGTTCTGTAAGCCATCCACCCTTTACACAGCAGAACATTTTTTTATGTCTCATACTATCACGGGCAAATTTCATAGTATGATAAAGCCCTTCACCAATCAAAGCATCTAGTGTGAGAGGAGAAATTGGTTTCTCATTCAGAGTTATGGGACTATTATGACCTCCCACATTACTGCTGGTTCATTTGCAATCAGCTTTTTCATTATCTTTCAGCTACACCGGACCAGAATTATGTTAATTGCCCATTAACTACAGTTGGGTGATTCATTTATTCTTTTAATTTAGAGTATCGAAAATGGATCTAACCTCTATTTTGCTTTTAAAACTTTCTGATACAATCTCTGCCATTACAGAGGTGAAAGTGAAAACAAGATATTGATAAAGCCATGTCCTTCACTGGGTATGGAGCCTCCATTGACAGCATGATATCCTGTATTTCTTGCAAGGCATGCTGCAAAGAACAACTAACGAGTTTATTGGCAGAGTTAATTCCTTTTTCTATTCTCTTCTGCTGGAGTAGATTTTCCTGCATACGTGCAGGAAACTGGAGTTTCTTCATTTTGTTCTTCACTTTGTTATTTCTGCCTCTTGAAGGGGTTTGTTCTTCAAGGTTTAAATCAACCTCTACCTAGCAAAGATTTGAATACGCCTTCTACGTGGCAAGCTTATAAAACATCTGTGGAGTTTTCTGCAGTTGTAGTGTGTGGCCAGTCTTGCCCAGAATGCCAATTCCGTCATTGTTTTTTCCTTTGAATTATCAGGATTCTTGACTGTTGTATTCCTTTGCAGGGGTGAGGGGTAATTGAATATTTTTCTTTCAGATGTTTTTTCCTTGGATGCCTCAGAATTGTGGGCTGGGAGCATTCTCATCTCTATTATCTATAACAGATTGTACATTAACTTAAGTGTTCCCCTGCAGCAACATGTAGGTGTTTGTGATAATGGTTGAAGGTAGAGTTCTCAGTGAAAGTGTAGCTGCAGTCATACAAATACTTAAGTATAACTTTACTGAAGTGAATTAGCCTAATTTATATGACTCCAGCACTTACATGAATGAACGTATCACTTATAAGGATGAACATATTCATTCTTAGCTAATTGTAGACTCCGAAAGAAGAACTTTCTACATTTTCCCAATTTGTACTATCATAATAATACTTAGGAACCTTAACCAACGATCCAGACATCACTTCACTCAATGCTGTACAGGTTAGTAAGAAGGAAAACACACTAATCTCTGAGAGCTTATACTCCAAGCGTGATAAGACAAAAGAGGTGACAGAATAGGTGGTTTAGGAACAGGAGGAGCACAAGTCAGGAGAGGGCATTTGTACCCTGTGTGCTGAAATGTAGTTGAGAGGGCTCTGGGATGGGGAGCCCAGGGCAACTAAAAAGAATGATAAAGAACAGGCTGAAAGAAGGTTTGAGGCAAGTCAGGTGTCAGTGTGGGATGGAGCCATTAGGGCAGCTGGAAGGACTGGGGAAAGTATAAGAAACTTCGAATTGCAGCAGGAGGAAAAAGGAAGGTCATGTTGGATCACACCGGTGTTTTGGTGTAGGCAGGGCAAGGTTTCAATTATTGTTTTTGTTGGACCAAATCAGATGAGATTTGGGGGTACAGGTTTGAAAAAGTTACATTTGAACAGGTCAAATTTTCTGTTTTTTCAAATGGAGTTCTTGTGCAAGTAAAAGTAAGAAGTAAAAGGAGAAAGCATTGAAGTATAAAAGAAGAAAATAGTCAGTGTTTTACTTTATCATTCCTGGGAGATTTAAGATTACTTAGATGATTCTACTACAAATACTATACACTTAAAACATAATAATTTTTAACAGAAAAATGCAATGAAAGTTTTTAATAAAATCAAGCTTTGTCTTCTTTTTTTCATACCATCCTTCATTTCTTCCTCCCCTTTTTAGTACTTTGCTTTATTCTCTCTTTTTCTTTCTCCATGTTTCTGTTGCCCATCTTTCTTCAACATCTGTTTTCTTGTCAATTAACTTTCTAATTTCCCCTTTCTATACATCCTCAGGCCCTGGCTTTGCAAATCCTTGTGCAAGATAGCTCACAAATAGTATTTTTATCACATGAATACTGTTCTTGTTGCAGGATTAAGAACAAAATATCACTGACTAGTTTTGCAACAGAATTAACAGAATTTTTTTTCTCAGAAAAAGATTTGCAAGTAAAGTGTGTAGACCTTTCATCTTCTGGACACTGAAGGGTTGCCTACACAGATAACTGAATTTTTGAGGGTTTTTCATTGCAATATCTTTTTTATCAAAAAGACACAGAGCAGAAACATATTTTATGCTATATTCTCATTTCCATAGGTTGCATGTTTTATCATGATTTTGCAGTTTGACAAAAACCACAAGATCAGTAAATCTGATACTCAGTGTCACAAAACCACACATAAAATTCTTAAATTTGTTCTCTGCTCAGTCAGCTTCCACCCGTTACCATGAATTACATCTATGAAAAGCAGGCATGTCTCACACAGTTATGGGTGCACTTTAGAAGTTGAGAGGTTAATTCAGCATCTCAAAAATATGGCTGTTGCTTCCAACAGTCCCTTTAACTTCTCTTTATGTAGCATCCCTTCCCAAACTCTTTTTTGACCTCCTAATCACGGTTGTCATCTTCTTGGAGAGGGTAGCAGCCTTGTAGATTTATCATCTCTGTATTGTAACTGGAATATCCAAGCCACTTGCCTGTCTTCCAGTGTCTTTATAGTGAATGGCACCACCTTGTTAGTAAAGTTAAGCAGTATCATGTTGCAAAGAGGTAAATTCAAAGTGACAGCTAGAAGCTAGAAGAAAGGAGTACCACAGGTAGGCAGAGTAGCTCCAGTATGGCTCAGCCTCTCAACCTGGGCAATTTTCTTGCAACTACCCTATATTAATGCAACTGGATTACATTACTGAAAGAAAGAAGCTGCAAGGATAAAAAAAAGGGAAAAAAATTAGGCTCCAAGAATCATACTCCTTTAGCTGCTTTTGCATGGATACATTCTTTCCCCACTCCACTTTTAAAAGCCAAGGGCCTAGGAGTACTTAATAAAGCTGCTCAGGTGTGTGTCTGATGGAACATTCATTGTCTCATTGATTTTATATACTCACAGATGCATACATATGTGTGTTCAACACCTTCTGAACTGAGGTCCCACTCCTTGATTGGGATTGATTATTTAGCCATTCCTAAACTGTCTGTATTTAATCATCACAGTAACCAATGTTATAATACTGTCTGTGTTGTAAAACACACAGAATGCAAGATATGGGGAGATTTCAAGTCAAGTTTTCTTCTGGAATCTCAATTATTTCATTGCTGATAATTTCCATTTAAAGATGTTTTTAATATAATGCTTTTCCATATTTTAATATGTGTTCAGGATCAGGTGATTAGTTCATTTACCTGTGAACGAATAAGAAGGGAAAATGCTGCAATTCCCAGGTTCTGTAAAAGATGCAGCAGGAAGCACTAGTCGGGGGCATAATCATTTTTCCATATACAGTTGCTACCCTCTGCTGGACAACCGGTACCTTACAGCTTCATGATCTTCGGCATTACTCCTCTGAGTAAATTTTCTCACGCTAAATGGAGGTGGGAGAACAATGGTATGGATTTACTGTCCCGATTCACACGGATTTTTGCTCTGAAAACCAGCTACAGTGGTTCCCTGGCTGCCTCCCCTGGAAGGTATGACACCTGAGCAGCATCTCTGACTTCTTTGCAAGTTTCTAAGAGCAAAGCAAGACACATAAGTTTCTGCAGGTCAATACATCGCTCTTTTCCTTCACTGCTGAGGGGCTTTGTAATGGGAAGTTCACTCACTTGTCTGCAAACACAGAAGGCTGCTGGCACATAACTGTTGGATGAATAAAGCGTACAAGACCATTTTCAAAACCTCAGCCTACATTTGATACTGTAGCTGGATAACATGGCTGCCCAAGTCCTGTCCTGACAAGGAAGGCTATCCTGTGCCACTGAGAAGAACCACTACACGGTGGTGATGCTGCACATAGCCCTTCTTACCTTCATCTCAGCCCTGCACCATCAGAGGAAGTTAATCTGAATGCTGACTTTCCTGCATCTTTCTTTACTTGCATGGAAAGGATCTCCTTGGATCTAATTCCACTTGTAATTTTCATTCTTTCTTTCAAGTATATCCACAGTCTGACTTCTTGGCAACCTGCCCTTTTCAGGATGACTATCTAGTTCAGAAGGAAAATGTGGTGCATGGACTTTTGTATAAGATGAGTACCAGCCACTGGGATTTCGAGTTCTGCCACTCAAAGATTTCACTGTCCCTGAAAGATGACTTCTTAGTCATAGTTTAGAGGGTAAGAATAGAGTAGGGCTTGAGAGAATGTAACGCAATGCAATCAAAATGCCAAAGAGCCAAAAGAAAGTGTAATTTATGCCAATTTGCACTACCTAGATGGATAAACCCAGCAGAATACATTAACAAACGATATTTCTACAGGTTTCTTGTGCCATCTGCTATAATTTAATGCATAATTATGCCTTTAGTACAGAATACTAAAGGATGGTTTAAAAACCTGTAGAACGTAGCTCACAATTACAGTAATTTCTATTGATCCCAATTATGTCTCATAAAGCTCTGTTGATTTTTTTTTCTTGCTTTCTTAAAGTGTAGGCTGTTTTCATAAAGGAACATTTGATTCTGGCTTGCAGGCTTCATAAGCAGAAGGGCTTCTATCATAATCAGCCATATTTATCCCACTGCTGCAATATGTATTCCTCATATTGGGCAGAAATAAAGCAGGATATTTACTGTATGAAGACTCATTACACTTAAAGGTACAACATACAGTTTCACATTTTGTGATATGCACAGAGCAGCCAGCTTTCTCGCAGGACTCAGATCTGATTTTGAATCAGTCTGCTCTATTTTAGAGTTTGCCTCAGAGCCCATGTGAAGCCTGTCATTTTAAAATGGCATAAAATACAGAGGTTTTTTATTATTTGTGTTTTAAATAAAACTTGATGGAGCTTAACCATAGGAAAAATATGCTCTATTGTCATTAGAAATGGAATTATTTCTAATTCCCCTAATAGCTTCATGTCATTGGTTTTAAATGTTCTTCTTGTTATCATTGTCAAAGTTTTCATTTTTCATTGATTTATCAAAGTATTGGAAAATAAGTACTTGAACCTTTCCAAAATGACTAGCACATGCTAAGAATCAGTAATTAAAAAACTTTGAATGATTGCTTCTAAGCTATAAAAGTTTTTTTTGGTCTTTCAGCTGTAACTTGAAGAAATTATTGTGAACATTTTATAGTATTTTGAGCTGGAGTAACTTTTTATCCTTGTTGCTTATCTCCAAAGCAAGAAAATAAAACAATGTATTATAATGCTTTGTTGCCAACTGCATAAAGATATTCCGGAACCTCAAGTATGCATTAGGTAAAAAAATATATTCCACAATACCTTCAAAACTTAGAAACATGGAGTTGATTGATGTAAAAATAAACAGTAATAGACATGCTACATTAAGACACAGGGATATAATGTAATCAAGAGTCAAGAAGTGTTTTTAACAAAACATTAGAGGAAATCAGAATAGGAAAACTTTCTTTTTTCAGTGTTCAGTTTTTCTTTTTAATCCATTCTGAGAAAAAAATAGCAGAAGTGTTACCCAAAAGTGTAGTTCCATATGTGTTTGCTATGGATATATTCATAGCCTTTTAGCACAGATACTTGTTTTCATGTCTGACCTGAAAACAAACACATGAAAAGTTTCTTTTAAATTCCTAGGCAATACACATTAGTATTAAAGTCACATCAGTTTATACCAGCAAAGGATCTCATCTGGCTTATAAGATCCTCCTGCTTCATCATTTTTCATTGTTAAAATATCTTTTCAAGCAGTATTTTTAGTGAAAGAAAATAAATACATTGATACAGAACAGGCCTTAGGAAGTAATTAAACAAAATCAGGTTTCAGAAGAAATGGGTGAAAGGTAGCTATGAATACATTTAGCCTGGAAATCAGAAGGCAGTTCCCTGTCATAAGGGAAACATGTTCTCGAACAGGCTTTCAGTGGATATGGTGAGAACAACGGCAACTAAATCCCTCATTTATGAAGTGGAGATTATAACATTGTCCTTGCAATCACAGAGTCTTGAGAACCCAGGAGGTCTCTTCCATTGCTGTGTTCCTAGAAATAAGGTGTGTATTTGTAGAGAGCAACTGACTGTAAATGGCCATGAAAACTTGCTGAGAGCAAGATGGTCTAACATTTAACCCTGGTACAGTATTTCTTAATCTCTCTCTTCCCATGGTTTTCCATACCAAACACCTCCTCTTAGTAGGATGAAGTTAGAACCTTCAGGCACCTGTGGATCTTGATATCCAGTCTTAAAACCACATCTCAGGCTGTTGGATTGTGATATATACATCATAGCTCTTGAGAGTGCTAATGGATTATTTCCTCATTACAGAAGTTTTATCTAATTAAAGGGAATTCAGGGTTTTGCTCCTAATGGTCACTTTATGAACACCAACCAGTGGAAAGAGCAGATTCCTGAGAGTTGCCTAGAATGGCCGTCCTGTGACCCTGAGAGATGTCTCCTACTTCCTCTGGGTACCCCTGTTCCCCCCTGAATCTTGGTAGCACGATTTAGATCCTTATCTACTAGCTTTCCTTTTCCATCTTTTAAAGTAGGAAACTTTCAGGATTATGGTCAAGCCAACTGTTGAGCTAACTGACTGGTTTTGGAAGGTACTGGAAGAGACATCCTCAGGTATGATGCAGAATAATCTCTTGCTTCATAACCAGATCAGCTGTAAAACCTTGATTTGGATACTAATTTCCTCCTGTGGCCCATTTTATGGTGGCTGCAAGATATAAAATGATTGAGTCTGTCTTTATAACGTCTTTCTTTTTCCCCATCTACATTCTAGCAGATTTGAGCAGGCCTAAAGGTCACTCTGCATGTAGCCACAGTAGCTTTTTAAAAATCTTTGAATGCTAATCCAGCTCTGAACTGCTTTGCATTTGCATATTTGCTTAATCAGAAGTGTGTAAGGTCAGCACGGGAGCTTCATTAGGATATTCATGGCTAAAATTGCTCTCCTCATCACTTCTCTTAGAATGTGCAGCCAAGCTCTGCACAGGTTGCAGACCTTCCTCAAGCCCCTGCTGGGAGTGGGAGCAGGGAAAGAAACAGATCCAGAAATAAGTGGGGAGGCTGAAACCCTCCAGCAAGTAAGGAGGCAGAGGGATCGTGTATCATGCCACACATGCTTTAGGCTGTGCTATTTTAGCTGTTGAGAAATTCAAAACAGAGTCTATTTGAGAAAGCGGAAGGACAAAGTTACAAAGGTAAGGAAGTAAAGCACTGGAACAGTCTGCCCAGGGAGGTGGTGGAGTCCCCATCCCTGGAAGTGTTTAAAAGATGTGTAGATGTGGTACTGATGGACATGGTTTAGGAATCCTGGCAGTGCAGGGTGAACGGTTGGACTCGATGATTTTAAAGGTCTCTTCCAACCGGATGATTCTGTGATTCTGTGATTCTGTGATTCTGTGATTCTGTGATTCTGTGAAGCTAAGAGATGGAGATGGCTGGGAGGAAGCTGTTTTGAAGAAATCTTGATTGTTAGACAGCAATGATGGAAGAATGCAATGTCTCTGGGTCTGGGTTCAAATTTATCCTCTGGATAAAATAATATTCCCCTGGATAATATTCCTTCCAAGGAGGCAGTATTCTTCAGAAATCTGCAGCACTGCCTAACAACTGACTGGCTTGCACTGCTGTAGCTGTGCTATTGAACATGCCAAATGCCTCTGTCCAGGCAGTGTTGGGTGAAACATCAGCCTCTGCACATCTTTGCTTTTAGTATGTCAGTGAGTCTTCTGGAAGAGATAGTGTCCTTAGTCTAATCACCTCGCACATTTACCTGCTCGCTTTCTAAAGAGTTTCATCTTACTGGTGTCTTCATTTAATCCATATTCTCCACCATTGCAAACATCCATTTCTTCTATCCTCTGTTCTTTCTACCTCTATTTCTTCTACCAACCACTGGTACAAAGTCTAATGGTATAATTATTTTATAAAATAGAAGTTAGGGGTGGGAAAGAGAAAATGCTAACAGATATAGTAAAGGAAACAGGTACATGGCTATTTTAGAAAACTTAAAACTTAGGAATGTCAGGAAGCACTTGTGCTGCAATGATATGTCATACAAATATGTGACTTCGTACCTCTACCTGTCATATGGGAGGCTTGCATCCTTTAAGTTTGTTTGGCTGGCAGGACACAAAACGGCATGCTGTAATACTTCTCTTACTTGTTTTACCATTAATCACACACATTGACTTCTATTACACAACACAAAATGATGGAAAAACTCTATTTCTGTCCAAGTGCAAGATATATATCCCACGCTGAAATTTTTCCTTACTGTGTGAACAGACAACCAATTTCTTTTGTGACAACTAGGGGTTATAGTAAAGCTAGTTAAGACTTTCATAAGGCTCTTTATATTTCAAAATGAATAGGGACTCCAGGGATTACAGCCACTGCCTGCAAGGGATAACTGCAAAGGCTATTTTGTGAGGATGTTTGAATACTGTTTTCTCAAAGTCAGGAGTCCTCAAAAGCTTTCTATTCAAGTTTTAAGAGGATGTTGCAGGCACTGTGGGGGCAACATAAGAGAACTTGTAGTTCTGAGAGTACAAAGCCCATTAGTAGAGTTGAGAGGAATTACAAAACATGCATGTAGAAAAACTGAACATCTCTAAGGATGAGAAAGCTTTTTAAATGGAAAGTGAAACAATGCTAACAGACCAGCAGCAGGACAATACCAAGAAAAAGTAAAAGTTTAATGCAAACATTGTCTCACAGGTTAAGATTCTGGTTTTCATGACATAATATATTGTTCAGATTTATTTTTCAAGATCTTCTAAATAATAATTATTGTATGTCTGCCATTGTTATGTCTTCCCCCCTTTCTTGCCCTTCACCCTTCTTCTAAAGCTTTGTGTTTCAGTGGACCAACTTTTGCTTGTCTTCCCATGAGATTTCACTGACAGTGGAAGTTTTAGTAAAAAGTGATTAAAATCTACAGAATTTAGCTCAATGTGAAAGTAACCTGCAGAGCCATAATGAGTTTTCCTGTTCATTAAGGTCATGGCTTTTACAATCAAAGGCTCCAGCTCTATATTCACCAAGATCATGGTTTGCTCAGCATTTTGCTGCTGCTCAGAAATAGTCCCCATCCCTTCCCTACCTTGTGCACTGTGCCAGCAGAGGCTGAGGAATTGTGATGCACAAGGTCAGGGAACCAGAGCAGCTGGGAAATCATCCTTTTGGAGAAATGATCTTTCAGCGTGAACCTGCTCCTGATTTGCACTCAGTGGCACAACTGATGCTGCTGGCTCAGCCGAGGGGATGGCAAAGGATGCACCTGCAGGAAGAAGAGGCTTAAGGGCTACTTTTTCCAGCAGCAGTATCCCCTTAAACAAATGTCCCATTAAAGTCTCAAGCAAAGCTAGGAGGAGTTGTAACAGGAATAAGCAAATGGATCAGGGTTAGCACATCACTAGAGGCAGGTCATAAGTAGAACTAATATATCTCCATTCTAACCCAAACCGTATCTGTTGTTAGAGCCCAAACTTGGAAGAAATCTCTTTTCTTAGCAACATTTGAAGTGATGCATAGTAGGAAAAAAATCATCATTCTTGAAAGATTTTTGCCCTTGAAAATAATTGGGCTGAAGCTTTTGCAGTTTGTGGGTTTTTTGCCATTATTGTACTCAGACTGCTTTTGTCATTTAGCCTTGAATTTGAACAGTCAAATGAATACTAGCTGTGAATACTACCTCCTCACTAACTGAGCACAATCTCCCCGACCTGTGAGCAGGGGCAAGTTCTCCACATCTGACCAATGAGGCAGGCTGGATGAGTTCTTTTTCATACAATAGGGTCTAGATTTATGAACCTTTAGATTTTGATATAACTGTTACTTTATCATGATGAATTAACAAAGAAAAGCTTTAGAAAAATCTGAAGCATAATTTTTCCCCTTAGTTTCTTTGACTATAAAGATTTATTCTTACCATGAAATTCAGGGATCTCCAGTGATCAAGACATGATGAAACATTGCAAAAAAACCTGCATACATCCATGATTAAGTAAGCAAATAGATAAAACCTGAAATTCTCCTGTTAGGTTAAATTTTTCAATAGTTGGCTTTAGATGAAAAACATTCTGATTTCACTCACACAAGATGGTCCCTAGATTTTTCCAGAGGGAAAGTGGGCTTCTCTATTAAAAAAGCATGGGCAATACTGCAATAAGCTGCTTGTGTAATAAAGGATTTTTCAGGAACATGTATATATATATGTATATATATTTAGTTTAATGGTAATAGAGCTTACAACAGCTAAACATCTGGCAACTCATGAAGTATTCTGCCTGTCTAGAGCTCTGCAAGGAAGACAGTTCTGAAATAGAAATCTTTTGATCTTAAAATGACAAGATCTGAATAGTAAAACCCCCTCTCATAAGAAACACAGGCTGTAATTATAGCACATCTATTATTTAAGATGTTCTTGAAAATGTGCATAAAACTTGCTCAAAACGAAGTAAAGCATTAGGTCAGGAAGTGGTCTGTAATACTGGGAATATATTTTCTGCCTTCTTTATTGAAGCAAGTGTTGCTTGCAGTAATTGCCATGCAATATATAAAATGTTTGGTCCAAATGGGTTGATTCTTTGTCTGTAAAAATAGATTCTGATTTATTCTATTTTGCTTTAAAGACGATCCTGTGCATGCATGTGCGAAGTGCCTGAGGAGGCTCAGGTCTTTCCCTTCCTAGACAGTCTCCTCCCTGGACAGCTGAGCTGTATTTGTGCCTAATAGCTAGCAAATCTGGCAGAGTCACTGCTAACATGTTAGCCACAGCTATTATAAACAGAATTCTGCAATGCAACTATCTCACAGCAGACATCAAATAACCCAGGAAAACAAGTGAGTTGGAGCTTAGTCATATTTGATAATTAATGTGTGATGGTTTCCAACTAAAATTAATTTAGTGATGGAGTAAAACATATGGAATAGTGCTAAGCTCACATCAAAGGCAAATATTGAATACATTAGGATACATTATCTCTACTCTTTCTGGAGTACATTATGTTCTATTAAGATGTGATGTTCTGAATTTCTGCCTGGGCTTCTCTGAGAATTTGTGTGATGGCTCACAAATGTGTTCCCCAGTGCCCTCCTCTCCAGCACTCTTCCAGTTCAGCTATCATTTTTTGTTTCACATGAAGCATTAACACTCATTATCTGTCAGTGGAATAAAAAAAAAAAGAAAACAAAACAAACCCAAAAAGACCCAACTCTTTTTTTCAGATGAAACATCTTTCCTGGGTGACACTTCTGATGTTATCAGTGGGAAAAGCCTTCAAAGAAAATGGGTATCAAGCCTGAAACATTACATAATGCTGAGTTGAAAGACAAAGTGTTTTCTGGAATTTTAATATTTTAAGCAGCTGCCTTTAAGTGAACACAGCCATCACTGTTATAAAATATTCAAAGCCTCATACATATCAGAGACATAGTTACTAGGGCAAACAATCTCACATAGCCGTTAAACAAACACTTGGAATTTTTCCTGAGCCCAATCTAGGTCCTTACAAAGCCTCTAGTTTTAATTGATTTTTACCCAGTATCCATTTGTTCTCTTTTTTGTGGTAATTTTCAACTTTCCAGGACCCTGCTAGCTTTGTGGGGGAGCAGATAGGCATGCAGCCATGGAAGCCAGAGATTAAAAGACTTCTCATTGTTAGGTCATTAGCCATTCCACTTGCTGTACTGCAGCTCATTTTCCCATTCCTAATTGATCACTTCATTGATCAGACATTATGGAGATGGCTTAATAACCTAAGACTTAGCTTTGAAATGCAGTAGAGACTGCAATTACCTGAAAGTCTTCAAGGGTGCCTGCAATTTTCAGACAGTCAGTGGCTCAGTTAATCAAAGATTCTGGCTAATGGAAAGGAGGGAGAAAAGCTGTTTCAGCTGAGTCCCCTAGGGCCAGGATTTTCAAGAGAGATCTGGAGAAGGAACAGAAATGTGTGTATAAAATTTTCTGTGCAGAAGTCTTGTGGGTATCAGTGCATGTTTAGAGGAGATACAGAAGCCCCTGTCCTGAAGACAGATTGATGAAACTGAAAGCACAAAACATCTGCCGAGCCTTCTCCAGGATTAGGGGTTGTTGCACCTGGGAGTTTGATATGGTCCGGAAAAGGCTGTTCTGCCTGCTGTGATCAGGTTCTTTCCTCTGCTCACCACTGTATCTGTCTTAACATGTACTGTCTGCCTTGCAGAGTCGTGAAGGGTAGAGAAGCCTCAGGGTGTTTGCTACATTAAAAGCTGAGACCTGAAGCCAGAGCTGGAGCAGCCTGCCCAGTCAGTCTTCTCCCACATACATCTGTGAGAGCTGAGCATTCAGCTGTCACATGGTGCATGTGTGCATGCATGGACTTTTGGGATGGATGCATGCATGGACTGCTGGGATGCTCTGTCTTTTCCTCTTGGAATCCTTTACAGCGCAACAGCTTCCAGGGATGCAGACAGTCTCAAAGTGACCACATACAGTGGCTAACTGGGATTGACATAGTGACCAGGACTGAGTTAACACGCTGACAGGCTGCCCTGTAGTTCCATGCGTCCCTTAAAGATGCCACTCCAGACAAATGTGCCATTAAAAAGTGAGGTCTTCACTCTTTTCTGTGATATAGACCCTGCCAAATGATGTGTTCTGTATTTGCTAGATACTGCCCTACAGCCTGTTACCAGCTATAGGACAACATCATCTCTGAAGACTGGTTTTCAGTGGTGTGCACATTGTGCCATAGAGGATAAGGTATTTCCCTTTGAAGGCAGTTGATAAATCTTATTGGGCTTCTTCATGATGAAAGGCACTATAGATATATAAGAGATCAAAGCTGTGTAAAGATCAGTGGTATTTGTTTGCATGAGGTTTCTCTTTCTGTTCCTTCTGAGGATTTTGAGCTTCAAAGTTTCAGCTTTAAAGAAACAAAAATCAAAATAAAACCCCATATTACAGCTGGTTTGCAGTCAGGCCAGCCAAGGACCACAGGATTCTGACATGGACTCCAAAGTGCTTCTCCAAACTTCTCCTATCTGCCAGCAAAAGCTGCTGCAGAGAAAATGTTGGGTCTTTCTCAATGACAGTGAGGGCCCAGAGCAGTAAGTTTTGGAGAGAAAGAATGCTGCTTAACACGAAAGAGGGGAAAACTGCTTAATTTGAAACATCAGTGTCTTTGTTGTGATTCATCAGTCTGCTAGCAAAATTACTATCATTTGTGAGTATGCAATAGAAATTGGCCTTAAAAAATCAGATTATTACACATGTTGTAGTATATTTTTTAAGGTGCACTTTATTTTTCACTGAAATGTTTAAATATTGAGAATTTCAATGTATGCTTCTGCAGATGTCTATGGGAATTGGTAATAGAAATCCAGCACTTTCATTGAAATACTGGTTTTGACTTCATTGTACTTACCAGATTAGTGTTTAGCATCAAGTAAATCATCCCTGATATGTGAGCTTTTATTTTTCAACAGGATCACTGCAAAAAATTTTCTTTACTTCATAATGTGTTCTCATAAATCGCATCAAAATAAACCTACGACCCACAAAAATAGCTTCTACATTATAGTCACACTATGGTCACACAGAACATACAGGTGTATTATGCAATATAGTAAGCCGAAATAAAAAAAAAAAAGGCAGGTGACCCTGTGCACCCAATCTGAAAATCCTTCTCCTTTAAAGGGCTGTATTGTCTGGCTACCCACCATCAGTAAAGCTCTTATTGTGAGCGTACAAAGGCACTTTTAAAAATTTATGAATTCTTTCTAAAGAAAAAAGGATCTAAACGGAAGGAGAAGGGGAAATAATAAAGAACTGGTATGGATCTATGCATGTCTCTATAGAACGATGGAGTATGAAAGCAATAAGCTTTCAGACAGATGAGTGAATCCTAGACTTTCTGCACATCACCTACACACTACTCCTGAGGTAAGTCATACCAATAAGTAAGCTCTGCAGCCAAGAAGAGTAGGGAACAATAACTTGTCCAGTGCACTTTATCAATATAAAGTCATAGTCCAACAGCCAAGGGGATAGATAGGAGTCAGGAATTGAGTTTAATCAGTTGCTATTGCTTGCAAGAACTCCAGAGGCCTTACAGAAGAGATGAAATGTAAATTAAGTCCAGTGGTGCAGGATGAAAAAAAGTTCAGTCTTGAGGTGAAAATGTTTCTTTTGGGGGAGTATATAAGAAAAGATTCTGTACAGGAAGAATCGAACCAGCTCTGAGAATAAATGTTTGCATTGTGAATTATTTACTCTATATTTTAGTAAGGAAAAGATATATACTAAGACCAAAGCAGAAAGCATAAAATTTGAAATATTTCAAATAGGTCTTCATGTCCTAGGAGCTTGTCCTTGGGCATATCCCATGCAGGAGGTGCCATTGTCAAAGCAGTCCCTCTTCATGTTCATTATTCTTGAATTTTACCCATTCCTATCCTAGTTGAATAGTTTGACCACAAAATTGTCCTATCAGTTTCTCAGTTTTTTCCTCTCATTCTCTCCAGTGTAATAACCATTGTATTATTTACATTAAATGAAACAGCTTCAGCAGGAGCTAATGAGGCAGATGGTGTTCCCACGTGTTCCTCAACCCTACATATGTAATAGCATTTCGGTTTGGGGAACCTTCCTGTGACTGAGAATACCGGGTTTTAAACTCCTACTGCCTGTCAGGTTGCAGGGCTTTTGAAACTGCCAGCCCAGGTTAGTATCTTAGCCATTGCGTAGTCAGTTAAATAGAAGAAAACATATTTATCTGTTATGTTTTGTCTAATGGTCGTACAAACCTCTCTTGGGCTCTCTATGCATATAAGCATCCACAGGCAGGCACATGCACACACACGCACACATGCACACAGCTATTCATGTACCGGCCTGGCTTTCAACAAACAACTTGCTGAGTTTCATGAAGGGGATCCCATTAGCTCCAGGTTGTGCTGCAGAGCCAATGGCATCAACCTCAACCTCTTTGGAGCAACAGCGACTGCTGCACCTCTTCCCCTGGGAGAGGAAAGCCTTGCGCCACCAGCGGAGTGCTGGCCAGCTAGAGCAGGGCTAACAGTCATAGGGGAAACCATGCCCAGACACAAATTGCTAATTGTTAACCACCTCCTCCCTGCGCTGCTGGTGATCAGAATAACACATCAGACTGGAAGGAGAGCAGGATCCCCAGTTGTCAGGCTGGTGAATAACTGAACTGGTTCTCTTGAAGCTCCAATTAACAGCAAAATCTCTTTCACAGAAATAAGTGTTCACCCAAATACAACTGATTTTTTGGACATGGAGGATTAAAAACTTCTCTTACACTTTCTTTATAACAGTCTACAAAAACTGATTTGTTCCCTTCCAGAATTTCAGGATTACTCCCCAAATATAGTTGACTAAAGTCTTTGCAAATAGCTTTACTTAGAAGTGAAAGGGAAAATAACTTATTTTGTTCATTCTAAGTTTCTAGTGCTCAGCACCCATGATAAGGATTGCTTACAGGGAGGTAATGTCTTTTTTGTGACTTCCAAAAGTCTGTGAAAAATGTCTTCCTGCTTAATAGGTTGATTAAAACTGTATATACTCCAGAAGATAAATATGATTATTTATCATATTTGCCCAAGATAATGACAGTAAAGAAGACAAGGTTGAAATTCTGTATGATTTCCTCTCTTCCACATCCAGGGACGATACACAGATGGCGCATCACATAAAGCAGCGCATTAACTGTTAAACATTCTTTCTTCCCATTAACTGATTTAACAATATGTCCCTGCTATTAAATAGACAAATTACAGAAAACTTCTGTCAGCTTAATCCTGATTGCTAAAATAGGCCATTTGCCGAGACGGGATTGTTTTCTGGCCTATCGGGTTCAAAACGACTAGAAATTCGGCAACCACCAGCCCAGACTCTTGCCGTGTTGATTCAGCTCTTCATCCTTAATTGAGTTTCAGGCATGTAACTCTCTGGAGGTTTTTGAATGACAGCCTAAATATCAAAGGCTAGTCTGCTCTGCACGCATGTTAGGTGACCTGAATTTTCTAAAACGATGAGCCTGGTTTAAGTCAGCAGATGCTGTAGGTGATAAAACTCACAGCAAAAGCCTCTGAGACTTTTTTGCCAGGGTAGGCAGTGGACCAAATTAAACAAACATTTCCAGTTTGTTTTCAGTTGCCACCTTCTACAGCAAAGACACTGTTCCTGGCCTTGGGGCTGGTAATACGGGGGAGGCTCCTGTGGTAAATACGAGAATGGTGGAGCACCCTGCCCATCACTGTGTCTTGCACAGCCGTTTGCCATACTGATGCTTTTCATCACCACTTCCCTATTGCTTTTTGCTTCCAAGAGCCATAGCAGTATGGAGGAAGTTCATGTATTAAGTATTAGCCTACAGGCTACACATGGCCCCCATTATTCCTGTAACTAAATGTGACCAGGAAGGTGGTGAAAAATCAGTGTAAATGAAACACAGAGGTCAGCTGAAAAGTGACTTCAAACAACTTGCAACTCGCCGCAGCTGTGCTACATTACCTGCTTTGAAAAGAAGCACTGCAAACATCCCCTTATTTTAGTGTAACATTTTGCACAGGAGAAGTTGATAATGAAAATAAACTTCCTCTTCCATATTTTATTCTTAAACTCCTTTAATGCAGAAAGAGAGTAAAAAAAAATTTAAATAAAAGAGCCAGTGTCTACTTCAAGTATTTAAGTTTTTAAACTTGGGTTTGGATTTTTTTTAATGTCTATTGTCTGTCATTGGGTTTTTTGCCTAATTTTATTTGTTCAGTCACAATAACTACATGCACTATGGTACCTAGCTGCTACTGGTACACTAGATATTCCTCCCCTCTATTTGTTCAGGGTTTCCTTGTGGTTTCCAGTAACTCTTTGCCAAATATTTTCATAAAGAGAAAAAATGAACCATAATAAAACCAGCAGAACATTCACCAAGTGAAAAGAGCTGCACAGTCCAATAAAGAAAATCCAACATCTCCCATGTTTCTCTTGTGGATAGACACTTGATTTACTTTTACATTACACTTGCACTCTTCAGCGCAAACCTTTATCTAGAGGAAACCCATTTCCAGCCAAAAGCACAGAATAAAGTTTGGAGTAAGATGATCTGCGAATTCCTCTCTCTTTGGAACACACTTATGTTCAGCCTTATACCTCAACATGGATTTACTTGATCTCTCCGTACTTGCCCTGTAAGTGTGATTCTATTGTAAAGATTTCTATCTGTACATTTCACTATGTTAGGAATTTTTGAAGAGCATCATCTGGAATACCCATATAATTGGGCACCTCCAAATTTAATTCATCCTATCTGCCATAAGGGAATTTTTATGTAGTATCAGTTATTTTTATAGTATCAGTTTTTATAGCACAGTTACATTGATCCAACGGCTAACCATTACCAGAAGGGACAGCTCTCTTGTTCCAGGATGAGCACTCGTCTAACCCTCAGACCTCTAAGACACTAGAAAATCACTCACTTTTCTTCTGAGTTTCTCCTGAACTGTGTTCTCATGCAGTCACTGTGCTGACGGGAGGCAAGCAAGGATAGAGCAGCTCTTTTCAGATGCAGCCAGCATGTAGGTCAGGTGAGATGCTTTGCACAGTTCTAGGAGTAGCCATTCATTTTAGTCCAGTGCAAGTGACCCTCTGACCAGGCCTGTCTTTCCCCATTGACTATGCAGGGATCTTTGGATGAGCGATTTAGGTGAGTTATTTAATCCAGATAAAGACAGATGACTCAAACCCCACCTTAGAAACTAAAGTAAACAACCTTAATGACATCACGCGATTTGTATTTATGTAGTTCTGTTTAGGACTTGACTAGTTTTAACGCCATGGCTATTTGTTAAACTTGGTTCCTCAGCACTAACATGCATAAGCATAGGCAATACAGGTACCACCATGCACTCAAACTAACAGAAATATGAAAATGCCAACATTTTTTATGTGCGTATGATGGCAGCATTCACCACAATTTATTTAATATTGGATTACAAGCATCAAGGTATGGAAAAGATGTCAACTATTACCCTTCAATTGCTCTAAAGATATTATTTTAGTGCTGTCATGTTTCATAGGAAAACCATACTTCTCTGTGATTCATCTGACATTTAAAGCTTTTTTATGTTCTTTCCTAGGAATATAAAGACTTAATCACAGAAGACAGGTTTTAAGAGGACTTTATTAAATCTGACAACTGACTAATTGGGCTGTGTGCAATTAATAAAAAAACGTGATAATTGAGCATTCAACAAAGGATTGTTCACTGATAGCTTTTTTTTTTATTTCTGCATTTTTACAGATCGACAGTTCTGCAAATACAATGTTTGAGTAAGACATTATTCTTCCTAGTTTACGGCTACACTTCATGAGATTACTGCAGTGAGGAAAATGCCACATTGCTTCTCCTGATAGAAGAGCCCCAGGAACCACTGAAATACAAAAAACCTAACCCTGCCTGTACACTTTCTTAGCTGAAAATATTTGTGTAGGACAGACTGGGTGTTTCACTATTTTACACCTTTTTCACTTACAACTTAAATTGCTATACGAATACAGCAGAGACTTTTATGAAAACCATCAGATTCACTGTTGCAGGATCCAATAAAAAAAGCTAACACTGAGGAAAAAGTGCACTTTGTAGATACCTCTTCTGATGCTCTACAGAGGAGCTCAGTAGGTCTCTCCTTGCATATTGGATGTTTTAAACTTACCCTTCAGACATACAAAAATAGTTTGGGTTAGATACTTTCTCTGTTGCAAATTTAAGTATCTCCTTTATTTTCAGAAGAGTGCCTTGTATGCTTTACCTGCAGGCTCAGTAACGGATCTGTTATAATTGCCTTGATGGTTACATTCCTAATGGAACAGGTAAATGTCACTGGAAGTACCATTGTTTCCTAGAGAAATACCCTAAAATTCCTCTTAAGACACAGGATCAGATAAGAGTTTATTGGGGTTTTGTCCTTATAATTACTAGTGAAGATTAGTTTCTTCTTTAAGTCTTCATAAGAGAGAGTCTTTTTTCAAGTTGATCCAACTTACCTTGGAGGGTTCATTTCCTCACAGATCAACTACACCAAGCATGCTGAAAAGCACAATATAAATTGTTTTGCTTTGTTTTGTTTTTAATTCCCTTGCTGCTCGATGTTAACTGGCATCTCCAGACTCACTGAACTCAGTCAGCAACTTGCTCAGTGTGAGTTTTCTTTATTTTTCAGATGGGACACTTCTGCTACTTCCACTCCTGGTTTTGCTGAAGGAGACATCTCCAAATGACTGCAAGTCTTTCACTTGGATTTAAGTAAGTCTTCCCATTCAACAGTGGACTCACTATTTTTAGGAATTGCTGGAAATATTGACTGCATTTTAGTTCTGAATTCTTTCATCTGTAAAAGAGTTTAAAAAATAAAATTGGTTAACTGTTAATAAGGAGCAAATAAAGTAGCACCATGAACCCCAGGCTTATTCCACAAAATAAGCCGTGTGAGGTAAAGAAGAAGTAAAATGACTTTGAAAAGAACAGAAAATTAAGATTTTTCCTCTGATTATGTTGGTTCAATTAACAAAGTGACAAAAAGTATGAAGAGACCCACAACAATCCCCCCTTCTAAAGCATTGCACGGGGGTGCCTAATCTGGACCACTGTTACATGAACTATTATATATACACACATGCACATTTAAAAGCTTTTGTCTGGAGGAAAATTATCTCCACAGAATGTGTCCATATTGACTGCAGTGCCTTTTTCTACACTTATAATGGAATAAAGGCCTAATAGGTCTGTTCAAGGATTTTAAAATAAGGATTAAAGAGAAAATACTAGTTAGCTCTGACAGTTTAGGTTTATCCCACCATATGGATACAGGTGACAAAACAAAGTCTCATTCAAATTTAGACATTAGTAAAAAGGAAAACAAGATTCATAACTATATATAGGACCAAGCTTTTCTGTCACTGTTGTTAAATTAAAATGTTGTGAAAGAGGAAGTTTGCTAGTTTTATATTCTATGTATCAGTACATTAATACCAATTGCCACATCTGTATTTATGATAATCATTTTATCACTAATGTCTGATTCAATAGTCGTGGCAGCCCAGAACTGAAATTTAGTTTCATTAGAAATCACTTCTGTTTGAAGATAATACTTAGATGTAGTGGGTTTCTTTCTTCCAAGATTTTTACATATATTTTTTACATATATTTTTAAGTGATAGGCATGGAAAAACCAAACCAGTGAAAATCCTGTTACACAAACAGCAGGATGTACAGGGGAAATGTTGCTATTTTTAGGAAGCTTTACAGAATCTATGACATTCACGCAGAGAAGACAGGATGTGGTATTCAAGCACTGGATGCAATGACCTCTTGAAGACCAAATGCTGTCTCAGGCAGTTATGTCCCACGGAGAGGTTCCAGGAAATCTAGATATTCTAAACAGCCACACAGGCATCTTCTCTAATATGCCTACATTTTTGTGTGTTATGGGTCATCAGGTTTTTTACAAATACCTTTGGGCCATTTTCTGTTCAAGTCCTTCTGCGTATGAATAATTCTGACAAAGAACTGGTACTTCTTTAGAGAAATGTTGCTGGAATGTAATTTTTCAAGTTACAGCTGATACAAAGAATGAAACAATTTACAATGAAATTACCAATCCTTTACTAAGGCGATAACTAACTATGATGGATGAAAGCATTTTAGAACTCAAGTTTTTGTGCAAAAACACCTGGGTACTGCTAATAAAATAAAATATGTGTTACATAAAGTCAGAGGAAAATTCAGAGCCAAATTATTCTTTTTGTTTTATCCTGATGCTGTTCTTATGTAAAAACTAATTCTCTCTCTGCTTTATATTTTATTCTGATCAGATAGCAGCTTTGGTTAATTGTTGGTTCTTGATTTTTAAAAACCTTGGCAATCACCCACAATTGTTCCTAAACTAGTATTTTTGCTTCTTATTTAAAACTGAAAAGCTCTCACAGACAGCTAATATTTCCTAGAATAATACACACCAGTGTCAGAGCTGACGTAGGGGAACCCCCCAAATTACATTAAAAAATTGCTGACAATTAAATACAAATATTTACAGTAGGAAATGCTCTAGGAGCTTTGGCTTAGGTGGTTTTTTCAGTCCTCTGTAATTAAGTTACCCCAGTTCTCTGATGTGCAGGAAGTACTCAATTTACTTAAGATTTTTTACTTCCTAAAGAGTGAACCAACTCTTCTACTTTTCATATCACTCTAAGTATTATCTGGGTGTTTGGTAGCCCAGGACTGGTCAGATCCTAACCTGACGTAAACCCCCGTAGTTCAGTTGGTATAACTGGAAATGGAAATAAAACATTTTATACCAGCTAACGACCTGGTGCAATGTGGGTTTTTTGGATGTTTCTAAACTCAGACTTCTAAAGTTCTTTTAGTCTCAATTTAAATGACACACTCCTAAGTCCTATGGGACATTTCTGTTACTCCACCAAAGACACACAAAACCTAAGGAAAACTAAAAGCAACCATATAAAGCCTCCAAAAAGAGGACGACAGGTGAGGGAGCCATTCAGAAAACTACAGTGCTTCCTCACTCTAACAGCTACCTTACAAATATTAACATGTCAAACCCTGACCTGGAATGCAAAAAGCAGTTTTGTCTGGGGAATAAAACATTACAGCTCTGCTCTGGAAGAAAGAAAATGTGTTTATTTAGGAAGCACTAAAACACTGCTAGCAGCTGCAGGTTTAAGAATATTCAGATTTTTCTCCCCTCAGAATGCTAATTTATATTCTGCAGGTAAAAGCAACTCATCTCCTGGAAAAGCAATTTTTTCTTAACACATGGACCTCATCTGAAATATTCAACATCTTTCTTTTGCTTTTAAGAATCCCTGAGAAATTTCCTCACCCTTGTCTTCTCAGATTTTGATGCTTATTTGTAAAACCACTTTGCAAATGATGCCAGACTCAATGTCTCATTTACCACTTCCTCTCCACAAGCCTCTTCTGCACAAAAATAGTTTTTCATTGCAATTCACAACTTTGACCAAGGTCTTTATTTTTCCACAAACTTTCTTCCTTTGTGATTCCCGGACAGTGAGCTGTTATTGTAATAAATTGTAATGCCAAGCTGATCACCACTGTGCATTCACTGTCTTCTCGATGTCATGCTTGAGGCCGTCAGCTACTTGAGAAGGACATCATCTGCGGTGACTGGCATGGGCCTCACTAATACATAGTCTTCACAGTATGTCTAAACGGGGCCAATTTCTTCGCAATACAAATGTCACAATTATGAGCTCTTACTAGAAATTTTCATTTCCATACAACTTACAAGATACCGCACCCTATTATTTCTCTCCATAACAGTTTTTGAGTTCTCACTAGAACACATTAAACAATGTAATTAGTACTAGTCATGAACTTCTATTTTCCCTGTCTCCCTCTCCTCCCAGTAAGAAAGTGCAGTACAGTATTTCATTAGGGCTTTCCTCTGGACTTCAAAGGCATCTCCCCTCTTTCTCTTCTGTTCCACTAATAACACCAGATTTTGAGTTTCTTCCTCCATTTTCCCTCCGTGCTCGTTGACATCCTGAATGTACTTTCAAATCCTAGCCACTGTCCTCCCTGCACTCAGAGCTCCTCTAAAGCTCACTTTCCACACTGCCTAAAAGCATGGAGAAGACTTTGAAAAATAACTGTTCTCTGATGTAATCAAACCAGTGTATACACACATAAATAACCATGGAAAATGCCTCCCAAAGTTCCCATCCCTTCCCTCCCAAAAACAATGTCTGCTTGCTTATAAACTGCTCTAGTTCCAAATTTTGGGCTGCAACTTCTTTCAGTCAGAGACTATCAACTCAACATCCCCAGCCTTGACTGGCCAGACTCTATTTAATGTATTTATGTATTTGGGACTACATTTGGTCTCCAAAGTAACTCACACTGGCCTCAGCTTTGTTCTTGCTTGCATTTGGTTGCCAGTAACATACCAGGCCCATTGCAACTTGTAGTGAAGGTAAAATTTGTTCACTAAACATGTAAATTAGCTGTCCTTCAACAAATTTGGCTTACCGCTGCCCAGTCACCTCCTGCAGACTGGTGAGCTTCCCATGAAGATGACGAATCTAGCTTTATGTTCTATTAATACCGCACACTTGAGGTGCAAGAACTGGGACCTTGCTTTTACCTGCTTTACCTCTCAGGGGAAAAGCACGTTTCTTGATGAGGGAAATGCTGCACTTAGGAATCTGTGTCTTGCCTTTTCTTTTTAGTAGACATGCCACTCGGGAGGTCTCTTCTCCCCCCTCCCTTCCTGGAAATCTTCTCCCAGACTTCCTCCAGATTCCATAACACATGCCAGTGGTCTCAAATCAAAATTAATTTAATTATGAAAGCTAATGTGCTAAGTACTGGAATGCTTTTAAATAGTTCACTGAAATGCTGCCTCTTTATTATAGTCAGCCACACTGACACTGGGGTACTCGGTTCAACGGTGATAATGTCTTCAGTTAATAGTGCAGTAAACCAAGCACTAAAAGCTGAACGTATTTTACCTCTTTCTGCTGCCTTCCATATCACAGGCCACTCTCTCAACTGCTGTTTCTAAACCTAGTGGTACATGAACAATTTGTAACACATTTCTTGATTTAACATTGCAGCACGCTCCGTTCCTGGAGGCAACTCTCTGAAGTGAATTTCACTCAAGTGAATTTTATTTTTTTTATCACATATATTGCAAAGCTTGACGCTGTTTTTTCCTGCCAAATAAATTACAGTAACTGTTCCACCTCTGACTGTCAGGCTTCTTTCTAAAAGGGTATCATCTACCTTACTGCATTAAATAATCTGTAATAGCTACAGATCACTGTTATTTTCTTATCTTAACCTAATGATCCTGCCTCAGGTGGCAAAAATATGGGGACCTAAAAGCATCTTCCATTTAATAATCTCTTTTTAATGTACATCGTTGACAGAATGTCACACAAAAATTGGGATAGCACTATTACTGAGAGCACTTACGTGGCCGTCCATATTAAAATGAATGGAAGAGGGGCTAAAAGAGTCTATTTGAATCCTAGAATGAAAGTTTTACGAAGAAATGTTCTCTTTAATGTCTGACATTCATAATAGGCCAACCCAGATTCTAGGAATTATTAGCTTCCTATTTTAGTACTCATACCAGTAAGAACTGCTTACATTAGCTTCCAAGTGAAATGAGGTTAGACGCCCTGAACTGGAATATTGAATGGCAGCGGAACACAGGATGTACATGCCCTGTGTTCTCCTCAGCCACCTTCCATTTCACAAGGCATGAAGATGAGATGGGCTGCCCTGGATTTAAAAGCATCAGAGAGGTGGCAGGTTCTTGCCACCTTTTTCATAAATCTTAAAATGATTGCTGTCGCTCTTGTTAGCAAATGATTACCAAGGTCTGCATACAGAAATAGCAAGTTATTTGTAGAAAACAGCAAGTGCTGAGCCCGTACAGTACTCGAAGAGCAGAGCAGCCTGTTGGCTGAACATGATCCTCTGATTCTCAGTGTAAAATGGGGCACTCACTGCGGGTCACCCTGTGCCAGTTCACACACTCACCTCTAAAATAAGCATGGAAAATAGAGTCCTGGTTCATATCCTTACATCTTACTCTTCATTGGCAAAGGCGTTATGAATGTTCAGATTATTCAGAACTACAAGTCAATGGAAATGGCCCTCAGAGGGTCAATCCTGGCAGTAAACATCCTAATATTTAAGTATCTTATGCTGTAATGTCATAGTACACTCTCACAACCTGTTTGCTGATTCCAGTGTGTCAGGCTTGCATAGAAAATACCTGCAGCAGAATTTTCTTAAACCATTTAGAGAAGTCAAGAGCTCATACTAACCCCCCATCCCATGAAGACTTATACACGTGCTTAACTTTATGCAGTGTTGAACACTCTCTTTGAAATCTGAGAGCCATTTACAATGCCTAAAATTAAACAAACATAGACATATTTTCCCAGAAACTTATCCCTGTTAATCCTGTGTAATTGGGTAAAATATGTCCTGTGCTTTTTAAAGAAAAAATAACATGTAAATAACCTAAGTGAACTTTACAGGGAGGGGAGAAGAGGATCTTCACTGTTTAGAATGAAGCTGTCACAGTTCCCAAACCATGATACATACATCCCACGGCTACTACACATTCTGTCTCAAATTACTGAACTACTGAGAGCTGCCAAGTCACAAGGGTCAGGCTGTCTCTTTTCCAATGACTGGGTCACATGAAGAGATAAACCACATGAAACACTTCCCTCAAGTAACTTTTCCAAGTGTGCAGCAGTCACATTACTCACTCAGAAATGAATGCAATTCACAAATGGCAAGATAGCTGGTCTGCACCACAAACGTGTATTACCAGCCCCACTTTGGTTTAATTTCTATGTGAATGTCACTTAGCTCCCAAAAGCAGGACTGTCAACTGGTAGCCTGAAAGTGTCATTCTATACATCTGTCATAAAAGGACAAAGAGGCCATTCCAGTAGAAAAGCCTAAAGAAAACAAAACTCTTCTAGTTTAAGGCTAGATTATTTTGAATATGAAAAATAGGGAAGTGATTGGCTAATTATGATCAATGGGAAAGACAGCTATTAATTTATATACAGCAAGACAGTAATTTTGTAAACCACAATCTGATAAACAACTAACTTCCTTAAGTTCAGAGATACAGGAGTACCTTTAAAATTTTACACACCTCCATGTTGATCTTTCTGAAATGAAATGTCAAGGACTTAAGTTTTTGCAGTATATGATATCTCAAAGTAGATGAAGTCAGTGTCTCATTCTCAAGCCTATTCTCATTGGTTTCAGTGATGCTGCATCAGGCTTCAAAAGACAAGGAACAGTACAAAGTTTGGATTATACTATCTTGTTGCAAAAGGCTTTCATGCCATGCAGAAAAATGGAGTGAAATAGTTCTGAAATCACTGAGGAACAAGCCATTTATTTCTGCAGAATCTTACTTTCAAATCTGGGTGCCTGGAAAAGACATCCACATACGCTATTATGTTGTATTAGTCATTACTTCTTAGTCACCTTGGGCAATTTGAAAAATTAATATTTAACTTCAAATTTAAAATTTAAAATAGTTAAATATCTAAATGTACAAAGCAAGTTGGTAATGGACCCAAAATCTCAGGATGAGTGTCCCGACTCTATAAGCTATTCTGTGCTGTAATTAGGATTTCTGAATTAAATTAAACCCATGAATTGTCTGCAAGCAGGCAGCTCCTGAAAAGGGCAACCTGAGTAATATTTTTCCTCTATATGTCCAGGAATTCATGATATGTATCATCCGCAAGCGAGATTCATGGCTGGGAAAAGAGCCAGCACAAACCCAAAATTCTTCAGTGATGCATAAGCTTCAGCGCCATGACCTGGCCTGAATGCCACGCAGGAAACCTGTCAGAGGCAGTGTGACACCCCGCGCCAGACAGGGATGACTGGGCGCCTCCAGGCTAGCAGAGCAGCTGGGGTCTTAGACCAGAGAAGTGCAAGACAAGTGTGGCCTTACCACAAGATCCCATGGGACCAAGATGTAGCACAAATAATTCATACCTATCAGATAAGCTTTTATTCAGTTTTTAGATGTACACATATGGTTCCCAGTTACGCGCAGCCGAAAAGTGGATCAGTCCACTCGTCCACTTAGGGTGACATGGAATTTCATGGCAATTTCAGACCAAAGGCTGAACATTGGCTTATTTTTTCCAGCTGCTTAACAGGTTGGCAGCAGCCAACAGCTATGAGTCTCTTCCAAGACACAGCAGGGTAATTCCTCACGACAGCTAGTTACAGTCTTCCCTGATTTTTCAAATACTTACTTACAGCTGTCCCTATTCATAAAACAGATGTAGCAGCTTTCCAGTAGGAAAATTATGATCTTATTCCTTGAATAAGCATTCTGCCCTATCAAGCACACAGTGAAGTTCCCAGGTTTACTTTTTTTTTCTTTAGTTCTTGGATAAAACACTAGTAGTACGTAGGTGTGGAGGCAAGTCCACTCCACACCAAACTAATCAGCCAGTATAAGCAGTAGAGAAAAACCCCGTATAAACAGGAGGAGGAAGTGCTAACTTCTACTAATACTCCATCTTCTTTCTAAGAGATCGAATTTAAGTAAGTATTGAGGAAATAACATTTTTAAAACTGGGCAATTTGATTTATATTGAAATATATGATCATGAAATAGCAATGAAAAGACGTTTTCTTTATGCAATCAAACATAAGCATGATAAGGAATACAAATTTCATTAATAATCTTTAGGTGATACAACTATATTTAAAAACTAATACAACTATAATTAAAAACTAATATCAACAAAAGAACTTAGGAATTACTCTAGGATGACTCTAGAATGATTCTAAATAGCAACATTTGTTCATTTATGAAATAGTATAAAGATTTCAGCCACTGCAATATGCCTACTCTTGGTTGAGATCTATAGATCTTGGTACTATTTACAGATGCCAAACCCAGTAATTTTTGAAGACTATGTCTCCATGTGCTCATTTTATTTTTTAAATTAATCTATCCTTAACGCAAATACTCCTTTGTACTTACACTGTACCTACAACTATAGTCTAACAAAATTATATCAAGTATCTCTCAAAGTAACTGGGAAGATGTTATTATTTTTATGCTTAAAATGATTTAGAGGTTGGATTTCCTCTAGAGAAAAGGAACCTGCCTAGGAAATGTCCTTACCAGCAAAACCATGGCAAGCCTATATTCACTGCATTGCTTTTAATTGTTTTAGATGTTTCCTTACAGCTGTGCAATTGTTTTAGACTGTTAATATTTTGAAGGTTAATATCAATGAAAAACAGGCTATTTCATTAAGAGTCACCATAAAAATGATAAACTAATATTTTATAACTATATTAGTCACAAATTGCTAGGCAATTCTTCTCTCTATTTTTCTGGCTTTCCATGGAGCAGATGTGGAAGCAACCATCAGAATCTCACAAACCTATATATGAATCATTCTGGCCCTTTTCCTATGGGAGAAAGAATGCTTTTATTTCTGAGGAAATAAAACCTAATTTATTGAGGGCATGAAGAGCAAAAGGGCTTTTAAAGCATAATTTATCTTGTTTGTTAATAGTTGTATGCTTCAGTCTACAACATCTGAGGGTATTGTTCTGCTTTTAAAAGAAAGCTCATAATTGCTGACAGTTAACAACAAAAAAAAAGATCATCGGGCATTCATAGGTATGTTTTAATATCTGTCAAGTTTTCTTTAGCTGCAAATTTAATTAAAAACAAAAATCTGCTTATTTAAAACCAAGGTTTACAACTCAACTGTAACTTCTGGAAAAATTGTGAAACTAACATTTTTCTAAGCAACAAAAAGCTGTGGTGGATCATGGTGACAATAAAGGAAACTTAATGGTGGTGAACTAAGGGAACTAAGTGGTGTCTACTACAGGCCGCTGATCAAGGGGAGCCTCTTGATGAAGCTTTCTTACTCCAGCTACAGGAGGCACCGCACTCACAGGCTCTCGTCCTGCTGGGAGACTTCAACCACCCCAACATCTGCTGGAAAAGTGGCACAGCGAGCTGTAGGCAATCCAGGAGACTCCTGGAATGCACTGATAACTTCTTAAGCCAGGTCATAGACAGCCCCACCAGAGGGGATGTGATACTGGACCTGATGATCACTATTGTGAGTGAGCTTATCAGTAATGTCAAGATTTGAGGCAGCCTGGGCTGCAGTGATCACGCACTGGTGGAGTTCACAGTCCCGAGGGATATGGGTCAGGTGAAGAGTAAAGTCCTAGGTAAAAAATTCAGGGCCTTGAATTTAGGAAATCAAAATTCCAGCTGTTCAAGGAGTTAGTCAATAGGACCCCCTGGGAAACTGCCCTCCCTGACCTCCCTCAGGGTCAAAGAAGCAGAACGGAGCTGGTAGATCTTTAAGAATGCTTTCCATAGAGTGCAAGAGCTCTCGATCCCCAGGTGTAAAAAACAGGCAAGGAAGGGAAGAGACCAGCACGGCTGAATCAAGACCTGCTGGTCAAACCAAAGGGCAAGAAAAACTGCACAAGCAATGGAAGCAGGGACAGGTGTCCTGGGAAGAGTGTAGGGACACTGCCCGTTTGGGTAGGGATGAGGTCACGAAGGCCAAGGCACAGCTGGAGCTGAACTTGGCAAGGGATGCAAAGAATAATGAGAAGGGCTTCTACAGGTACGTCAACCAGAAAAAGAAGGTCAAAGAGACCGTACTCACCCGGTTGAGCATGACTGGCAAGCTGGTAACAATAGATGAAGAGAAGGCTGAGGTACTCAACAACTTTTTTGCCTGTCTTCACTGAAAACCTCTGTTCTCACACCTCCCAAATTGGACTGCAAGACAGGGACCAGGGAGGCAAAGTCCCTCCCACTGTAAGAGAAGATCAGGTTCATGACTACCTGAAGAACTTGAACATACCTAAGTCTATGGGACCTGACAGGATGCTTCCCAGGGTCCTGAGGGAATTGGCTGATGTAGTTGCCAAGCCACTCTCCAGGATATTTGAAAATTCCTGGCAGTCAGGTGAAGGCCCTGGTGGCTGGAAAAGGCAACGCTGCACCCATTTTTAAAAAGGGTAGAAAGGAGGACCCTGGGAACTATGGACCTGTCAGCCTCACCTCTGTACCTGGGAAGATCTTGGAACAGATCCTCCTAGAAGCTCTGCTAAGGCACATGGGGGACAGGAAGGTGACTTGAGACAGCCCGCATGGCTTTGCCAAGGGCAAGTTCTGTCTGACCAACCTAGTGGCATTCTATGATGAAATGACTGCATCAGTGGACAGGGAAAGAGCTATGGATGTCATCTAGCTAGACTTCTGTAATGCCTGTGACACAGTCCCCCACAATACCTTTCTCTCTAAGCTGGAGAGATATGGAGTTGATGGGTGGACTGTTTGGTGGATAATAAACTGGTTGGTCAGTTGCATCCAGAGGGTAGTGGTCAATGGCTTGATCCAGATGGAGATCAGTGACAAGTGGTGTCTCTCAGGGGTCCTTACTGGGACCAGTGCTGTTTAATATCTTCATCAATGACATAGACAGCAGGATTGAGTGCACCCTCAACACATTTGCAGATGACACCAAGCTGAGAGGTGCAGCTGACAGGCCTGAGGGACAGGATGTCAGCCAGAGGGACCTGGACAAGCTGGAGAAGTGGGCCCATGTGAATCTCATGAGGTTCAACAAGGCCAGGTGCAAGGTCCTGCACCTGGGTCAGGGCTATCCTTGGCATCAATACAGGCTGGGGGATGAAGGGATTGAGAGCAGCCCTGGGAGGACTTGGGAGTACTGGTGGATGAAAGGCTGGCCATGAGCCAACAATGTGCCCTCGCAGCCTAGAAGGCCAACAGTATCCTGGGCTGCATCAAAAGAAGTATGGCCAGCAGGTCAAGGGAGGTGATCCTGCCACTCTACTCTGCTGTGGTCTCTGGTGAGACCTCACCTGGAGTACTGCATCCAGCTCTGGAGTCATCAGTACAGACATGAACCCATTGGAGAGGGTCCAAAAATGATCAGAGGGCTGGAACACCTCTGCTATGAAGAAAGGCTGAGAGAGTTGGGGTTGTTCAGCCTGGAGAAGAGAAGGCTCCAGAGACACCTTATTGAGGCCTTTCAGTACTTAAAGGGGATTTAGAAGAACGATGGGGACAGTTTTTTTTAGCAGGGCCTGTTGCAACAGGACAAGGGTTAATGGTTTTAAACTAAAAGAGGGGAGATTTAGACTGGATACAAGGAAGACATTTTTTACAATGACGGTGGTGAAACACTGGCACAGGTTGTCCAGAGAGGTGGTAGATGTCCCATCCCTGGAAACATTCACGGTCAGGTTGGATGGGGCTCTGAGCAACCTGATCTAGTTGAAGATGTTCCTGCTCACTGCAGGGGGTTGGACTAGATGACCTTTGAAGATCTCTTCCAACCCAAACCATTCTATGATGCTATGATAACACTTCTAGAATCGGTAAATAAAATAAAAAAATCCAAAAATACTCTGTAACAGAGGTTTTAAGAAAATTTCTTATTTTTTGCTTTTAAAATTTTTTACTAAATGAAATATCATTTATTCTTCAACTGAAAATTTAAAACTTTACTGAGTATTTCATATGGAGAATGTTGAAATAAGATGTTTCAACTACTATTCAACTTTAAAAAAACCTAAATGATAAATTGGCCAAACCCATTATTTTCTAAAAAATTTATTTCAAATACCTCTGTGTTTTGCATCAGAAAACAGTCAGCCCACTGCACCAGGAGTGGGCAGCTACCAGGTTCTGAGGTTGCAAGCTCACAATCCTGTAAGATAATGCCATGGAAATAATGCCATGAGGTGGAAGTCGTTAAATATAAAATATACTTGTTAAAAAAGGTGGTGCCATTTTGTGTCAATTAAGATTGTGTTTAACATTGCACGTGTCCTGGTGCCTCAGAGGAAGGCTGTGGGTGTGTTTGGATGAGCCCTGTGTTCAGATCAGGAGTGCTCTTTGCAAGCAAATCTCCCAGTTGTCCATGCTTACTAGGCATGAGTTTATGTACTGCTGAACAGTCTCAGAATGCATGAAGAGGGTTTCTTTAGGGTGACACAAAACTGAAGAAGCATTCTGCGAGCACACACAACATACTGCAACTGCACAGAGGCATCCAAGGCCCAGCAGGGCAAGGCCGGAGTCAGTCCGAATTTTAAAAACCCCGTGGAATGGCTGTGGATGTCAGCTCCTCAATCCCCAACTGCTTCACTGCCACAATGCTGCTCGTCAATGGTACTTGCTAATATAGACAGAACTTCTATGCCTGGAGATAATCAAGGGTGGACTGACTTCAAATATTTTCCTAAGAGATTGCGATAAGTGAGTTAAAAAAGTCTGACTATTACTGACAGCAGGTTATTTTCTGCAAGAGGTACAATATAAAGTTAGATAACCACCACCTCCTAGGTTTCGAAAATTTACCTTTTACATTATTTACCTTTACAAGATTTACCTTTTACATTATTGCAAAATAGAACTTAAACGATTATCAAACCAAGTCCTTGCTGATCCATCACTTCTCCATTTAGGAATAAAAATTGACTGGATTTTAATAGGGATTATTACTTACCTGCCTGTCCTCACATTAAAACAGTGGTGATTGCAGTCAGAGGGTATTAACAACCCAACCTGGACAGCGTAAAATCTCTCATATCCCTCACCAAGATATAAAGATCAGTTCCTTGCTATCACCCCTGGGTTTTCACGCTGGCATAAATCCAGCAGATTGTAAAGCTACAGGGAACCACCTTTAGCAATAAAGCCATTTAAGAGCTAGAAGTAGGCATTGTCATAGCAGAGTTTTAAGAACCAATAAACCACAGAGATTAAATAAAAATCTAGTACCACCAAAGCTGGTGCATCACCTCAGGTCTGGAACAGATCTTAGCAATGACTTGCTTCTACAGCAAACACAGGCTGTCTCAGAAGGTGTAAGGATGAGGCATCCTGACCTGCGGCTTCAGTCTCCTTCCACAACGCCGCTGCTGAGCACTTGGGACTCAGGTTAATGACAGCACCGATAACTCATCAAGGAAATGTCCTGCCAGTTTGCGCTTGTCGTTTCAACTCTGACTTTGTAACTGATGACAAGATAATTTAAACAGTCACAAAGCTTAGAGTAATACATATCTTTATCAATTACTCACTGTCCCGTCGGTAATTTATGCTCAGAGGACACACATCCCCGAACATTAAAGATCGTAGCGTTTTGGCAGTGATGCCAAGCGAACCCACTCTTCTGGGCTCTAAGTAACGGCAATACCATCTGGGCCGTTATAAAACGATTAAAACCGCTCATGACGTCAGTGCGAAGAACAAACCGGGCCCGGGCGCGGGCCCGCGCTGGTGTCCCTGCCGCGCCAGCAGGTGTCGCTGCGGCGCAGCACAGACACCTCAGCGCCGCGCCCCGCCAACCCGCGGGAAAGCACTCGCTGGCCCGTGGCAGCCGAGGGTAGTACCACAGACCCTTCTCCCCAAAAACCACCCGAAATGCAAGCGGCAGTGACAGGTCTACCCGCCCAGGCGTGCGGGAGGCGCTCCCCACCTCCTCGTGCAGACGCGAGAATGATGACAGCGGAGTGACAGCGGACTTACGGCAGGAGCACTGGCCTGAGGTCCAGGACAGCTCAGTCACACGAACTGCACGGCCCATCGCTCCCAGCCAGGGCATGGCTAACGGGAGGCGAGGGCAAAGCACAAAGACCTCTGAGCACACCTTTCGCTGCACTTCTCCAAACTCACCAACGAGCTTTGCTCTCTCCCTCCTGTACGGCCAGCCCAGGATCTGTTGTGCACGGGCTGGTGGTCAGGAGTGGGGGTGCTCAGGAGCTTCCTGGCCAAGCCAGGTACGCTTCAAGATCTCCTAGCTCTCTTACTGCTTTTGGTGTGATTCTTGCCAATCCATCACCTCTGATTTTCCACTGTGACTTGTATTTTACTCCTGGAGAGGACATGAACCATTAAGCAACACTTAGCAACTCAGTCTGTCTTGTCACGGAACTCCCCTCCAAACTCTGCAAGTGAAGGTCAGTTCTTTATTCAAGAAGATCCCACCAAGATAGTGACAGGGACAGAGTTGGCAATGGATTTGAGGAAGCACTGGAGTTAATGTACTCCTACATGTGACAGAAGCAACTTTGTTGGCTGAATGAAACATCTGCAGCACTTACAATAAGGATTTTACTGTCCATAACAATTTAATATCAAAAGAAACAATATCAAGAGACTATATTAGCTGTTAGTCATGTTACCAATATTACCAGTAGTACTTAAATGAAGCTGCTGCCAGCAGGGCCAGAACACTTATTAGCAGGTCCCAAAGGCAGCTGGTTACGGTTAAAGGCAGTAAGGTGAGGGGAAGCTGGGCAGAACCTCCTCCTCCTTGTCCAGCTGCCAAAGATTGAGTTATTAAGTTCACACGATTTCTGGCATCAGAACGAGTCAAATCTCCTCTCAGGTCACGTACGCTATCACTCTTTCAGAGGCTAACGTCTGCTTTGAGTTTATAGCTTTCAAATCTTGATACCTGATGCTAAGTTTGAAATAGTAACTTGAACTTCTACAGGTACCGGGGACCTGCACGTGCTGCAGAGCAGCTGAACTCGCAGCACTCAACCACACTGAAGAGTCAAGACATTTTTATTCAGGTAAATCTGTAAGAGCCTCTTTTTAAAGTGTTTAACTGAAATTAAAATGTCAACCTTAGTGTAAAATATACAGTGTCTTCCATGGTCTGAACATTTTATGTGGAAAGAAACTTTATTTCGCTCAGCGATAACTTCAGTAAATATTTTCCCACAAATAAAATGTAATTTATTTTTGTGGCTATCTAATAATTATTAGACACAACACATGCATACAATATGTGGTTTTAAAAACCAGTATTTTAATTGACTGACTGTTAATCTATTATCTCTGCTTACATGCTAGCAATTAAGAATTTTCAAAAGTATCACAATGTTTCCCTGAAATATAAATAAAATAAATATTTTATATAAATATAAAAACATAAATTAGGAAAATAAATAAAATAAACAGGCTGTTCTTAAAACAAGCATATGTTTAAGAGCCCCAAGCTAATAATGGACCAACCAGCTTATAACCTTTATTTAATCTCAGCTGTTCAGGAAATTGATATTGTCTTCAAGCAGTCAGCATTTGCTTCTGAGAGTTATGTTAAAGCAGATAAATGCAAAATTTATCAACAACAATAAAAAAAAGAAATCAAAGATGCCTTATTCTAGAAATACATCTTTAATGCTAATGAACCTCTTTGGTCAGAATATTTCATTTTTAACATTCCTGCTTTTGTACCTCCAAGAATTCTAAACATATATGTATTTGATTTTAACAGATATATAGTAGAACAGGGAAGATAAATGTGTGACAGGAAATTCTCAAATTGCTTATTTTTGATTCTGCGATAACAAATAGCACTATCGTACATGTTTCCTTTCTGTGGTGGGAATTTAAAAGTCTACAGTGAATGCAATAAATACGTGGAGAGCAGAAAGAGTGCTGTTTAAAATTACGTGCAGACAGAGTCTTTTGGCAGGTATCTGCTTCCTTCAGTGCCTGCAGTTCTCACCGTGCACTACAGGGAAACATAAGCCCTCCACAACAGAAACCAATACCAATGGGCATTTGCAAGAGCCTCTTATAATAGTTTCTGTCACCTCCTTTCAACACTAACACAATATAATAAGGTGCAGCTTTCTGACTAGGAACACTTGATGGGTCTCTAAAAGGCCCTGCAGTGTGCTGTATGCTTCTGACAAGAGCCACTGCTGTCAGGTAACTAGAAACCCCATAAGACTTGGACACATCCTGGGACTTGGCCATCTCAAGCTTATGTGGATGCTGCCTGTCTGGCAGTCTCAAGGAAAGCACCCTCACAGCCTCAACAGGAAAAACAGCCAACCGTGGGTCTAAGCCTACTAATGAACAGTTAACATAAATTGCAGACCAGGGTCAGATTCTGCTGTACTCTGGCAGCACCAGAAGTACTCTGACAGAATGAAAATAAGAATCGGCAGCATAGTGTGAAATTAATCCTTTTGGCTGATGATATAACTGACAGTAAACTGAGTGGACTGTTGTAGCGCAGCATGCAGAGTATAAGCGGGTACTCCCACTCTTCCTCCACCCTCTCTGCCATTCCTCTATAGCCTCACAAGGACACCTGAGCTTAAACAATATGTGTGGTAGCTGCCTCCTATGTCCTGCCATGCATTTTGGTGTCCGGCCTTCCTTTAATGGCTGCTATTGAGAATTGATGTTGGAAACTAAGGAATAAGGGATTGTGTAGTGCTGTATTTGGGACCCAAATGTGACCTACGGGATACATCAGCAGAGTAGACAAGAAGTGAGAACTGAGTAAAGATATTAATGAGAACAGTACTGGGATGAAGTAGTATCTTCTTCCTTTTAGTTCTAAGAGACGCTTTGCTGAATATGTAAATAATTGGCCACGGAAGGTAAAGGAAGTCTATTCATTCCTAGTCCCTAAGAGGATGCAGACAGTTCTGCCAAACACACAGCTGCAGGGGACTCTTAAGTCATGGCTTATTACTAGGAGCAAACAAAAATGCTCACACGAACTTTAGCATTCATGCTCAACACTGTGAAACACTGGAACATAAGCAATTTACTAAAGATAGCCTTAGCCTCTCGGGACATACAGATGCTTCTCGAGTTTCTCTGCCTTGATGTGGCATGTCATGGACCACCATTGTATTGCACATGAAACGCAATCTCCTGACCCCTTGCCCCTTCCAGGAACGGACCAGAAAACAAGCAAGTTTCCTCTCAGTTTTTCTGATGTCCCCAGCGTCCTGATGCAAAAAATGGAACTTGGACAAATAAACGAGTTGCTCTAAAGATAGGATTCACACTTTAATTCAATAAGCAAAGGATATAAAAAGTCTGCAACTACTATTTTAGTCTCTGAATTAGAACACTGGCTCTTTTGTGAAGAATCTGAAACATGTGCAAATAAAAATAAGCAGGACAAAACTATTTCTCCCCCAAAATTGTCTCCTCCCACAATATCTCGTGTTTTTTGCAGATGTAGGAATGCCTTTCCTGTGTGCACACACTCTGGTCAGTCGCTCTACATGTGGTGAATGAAAGTGTAAGTCCTAGGCTGAAGTAGTATAGAGATGCCAACCCAAGATCCACTACCCAAGGAAAAATACAGAATTTGAGGGAATCATACTTGCTACTCACACTGTGCACACCCAGCGCCTTCCAGATGGCAAAACTGAGCAATCCAACTCCGCACCATGCGCAGAGTGAGCCCCATCCCAGGGCTCGTAAGGCCAGTGACGAACCACTCTCTGGCAATGCAGCTGTGGCAGTAATCCCCTAAAACCAAAAATAAAGTTATCAAGACAAAGTGAACAATAATTGGGGGGGAAAAAAAATGGACTAAAAAAGTTAACTCAGTGATCTAGAATTTTGCCTGACTTGCCAGCTGTACTAGTTTGGCCACAGAAACTGTTACGGTTGCCAGCAGACCCAAGGGGGTGGTTGAGCTGCCTCCACAGTTGCCAGGACTACCTGGGATGATTTTTATTTCCCAGAAATGTTGAAGTCAACTGTTTCGTGGGCACAGGAATCCAACATTCAGTTATCCCACCAGTCAACATACAAAACTGAATCAAAACCAGTCACAAGCCCTTATGCCAGTAACATCAGAACATACTTCATTGTACGTCATTGATTTTGGCACTTTTTCTTGGGGGTACAGGTGGGGGGCAACCATTGACCTAGAGGTCTTTATCTGAAGATAAAGACTCCTGAAACAGCAGATTAGGAAACTGGGGGAGCCCAAGTTGCTTTCAGCCTGCCACAGAGAGGGGGTAACAGTGACTGAGACACTCATTTCAAGTGCCTGCAACTCTGAAGGAGCTCTGGAAAATTTCGTAAAGAGAAAACAACCACACTGAACCCATCCTCTTGCAGAGTTCACCACTTGGCAACACAGAAAATGCTCTGCAGTCTTCATACATCTCATTTTTGTCAGAAACAAGAGTAGGTGGTTTTAACCACCTGTGGAGATACTGCTGCATAAGAATCTGCCATGAGACATGAACTGAAAACACAAAACAGCGTCATCCGGACAAGCCACCTCAGGCCAAGAAGAACGGAGCCTCAACCATGATGGGGTCCCAGCTACGATAACCTTCTCTGCTGCAGCACAAAAATGCACATTTCATCTACCAAGGACATAAGCCAGTGCTGGCTGACATCAATCAATTCATACCGCATGTCCACCATTAGCCAGCCATTCTCATCTCACAATGCCCACCTGACTGTACGTATTTGGTTTAGGACAGCTTCAATTTGTGCATCCCACAGCAGCAGTAGGACAGACGCACTCCTCTTACTCATTGTGCTAAATGTCAGCAAGAAGGTTTGGATTTTTCCCCCAAAGGATCACTGTTCAATTCTTCACATGGAAACACAGATTTCAAATGGTAACTGTTAAAGACTGTCATCTATGGTCCTTACACCACTGACCAGTCCTACTTACTTGCAGGGTATCTTGGAGAAAAAAAACAATTATTGCTCAGAGGTAAACATAAATGAGAGTGCAAACATACAAATATATTCAATAAAGATTATTTCAATTATAATCTAAAATACTGAAAAGTGAAATTAATTTGTGGAAGTACCAAAAAAATTTTCCTTCAAAACATGCCAAAGAGGGGCACTTTTCTATTAATCACAAAGAGTGGGGAAAAGATCTTTTGTATTCTTGCTTTGAAAGACTCCAGGGGTTCTTTTATTAATTTTTTTTTAAATTTACTCTCTTTCTTCTTTGATATAATTAAACATATGTAGTGTCTATCACTATAGTAATTGGTCAGTAAAACAGCACCAGTAGGGTTTTTTTTTCCCCCCTCTTGGCTTTGTATTTATTGAAACATTAAAATGATCCTCAGACAATTGTCAACTTTAACACTTTTCCTTAGGATTTAGCTGTAGGCACAGTTACACAAGGACAAAGGCGCATTGCAAAGGTCACAAGCAACATGTATCTTGATCCTTATTTGTTCTGATTTGGATATCCCTAAGCGGAAACTGTTAAGATAATAAGGCTCTCTAAGCACACAGGTACATACTTACATGCACATAGACATCAACAACAGAGACCTCTAGTCACACTATTACACCAGGTCCTACTTCCTTACCACAGCTCATGAACTTTCATAACTTTCAGTAGACACTGCTTTCAGTAGATTTAAACTGCTGATGATTATTTCTGACATTTTTCCTGCTTCCATAGTCTAACCATATACAACAACATATAGAAAAATTTCTCCCATTTGGAAGATGAGAAATTAATGGACAAAAATATCCTCTACACAGAATCTTTAAATAGGAGACATTATCTGTGAAAACTGCTGGCCAAAACCCCCATCCAAATGCTATTTAAATGCCTGATTGCTCCAGAAAAAAAGCGGTAAATGTAAACAATTGATCTGGTTTTACTGACAGCAGTCAAACAATGTTCAGTCACTGGCTGATTCCTCGGCGTATTACGTACACAGACAAGGATTTCTGTAAAGCATACAGCTTGTTATATGATTATCAGATATGCTTTTCAGAACATCAAGAAGGCTGATTACCAAAACACTAAAAAAAAATCTAAACGACAACTGTACCATGTGAGAAAAAGATGTCACCAACAAAAGAATATTTTTAAAAGAACTGAGTTTTATTCACAAGCCTGTTATTCTATGCATATATTATTTTCTCTTCATTACTGCTTCCATTTTTTTTTAAAAAAGTAACTCTTTAATTTAAAAAAATAACCTGTTAAACAATACTTGAGTCTTTCTGAAAACCAGGACAGGAAAATATAGAGCAGAATTAGCTGTTTTGGTTACCAAAATATGTGCTTCACATGTAGGTTTTTTTTTCTAGAGGATATAAGCAGTAAGTGGGGAAAGGAAAAATTACATTGTTTTTTCTCAGACACAAGACTCAATCCTGTAACTATCCCCTTGTGGGTAACAGTGTGTCTGAAAGGAAGCAGTGCCTAAAATAAATTGTATGTTCAACTGTTTTGGTTGATTGTATTCAGCGTGTTCACCGATTTGTATGACCTAACCCATTGTAAAATTAAACACCTGGATAAACGCTGGTAAAACCGGACACTTATTACAAGGAGGCTGCTGCATCTGAGCATTTAACATCGCTGCCAATCACTTCTTAACTGAAGATCTCTGCAGTGGTTCATCACTAAACAGGATTATGTAATCTCAGTTTCGAGTCAATTTGGGCACCAGTCCTACAAATGGCTACATTTACTTCCCTACCATGGAGGATGTACAGTAGGTACAATTTCAGCTTCACCTCTTGCCCGCAGTGCTAGCAAGGGTCTCATACTGTTGCTCCCTGAATACAGTCATGGAGCTATGATGCTGTGACGCTACTGCTTCCCCTCTGATTTGCTATTTTTTTCCTCCCACAAAACTATTTAAATCTCTCCCAGGCTGCATTTCTACCTGACTTGCATGCTGCCATTTCACTGACACAAAAACTGGCACAAGCCAGTAAAGATGCTGAAACAACAGGTCTCACATTTCTTCCCAACACTGAGCATCAATTCTCGTTCCTTCAGACCTTCTCCCAAGCTTGTGCCAGCACAGTCACTGCAATCAGAAGACTGATTTGGACTAAAACTAATGCAGGAACCAAAAAAAAACCGTAGAATTAACCAGTATCATCTCACAAACCAATAGCACATGTGTTGGTGCCTTTACAAGGGCAGGAATGAATTGCCAGAAACTAAAGGCTGGTAGAATTACTCCTTTCAACAGCAATGCTGGCTGATGTTTGCTTAAAGTACCTGTCAAACTATGGCCTCACCTTAACATGGATAAAAATAGTATTTAGGCATTGAATACCTAAGAAGGATGCAATCATCTGTAGTTATTCACAGCTACACTTCTGTTGTTATACATGATGTGGTATTAAAAATTACTTGCAGTAAGTAACTATAAATGTAAGAATGCTACTGCAGAAGTACTTACCTCATTAGAGCCTCTACAGACAGTTTAGTCATTCTCAACATCTAGCCTCCTCTTTTGCAACTGCTCACCTACAAGTATCTTAACAAAAAAGCATCTTTCTACACTTTGCAGTATTTAAATCGAGAAGCCCAGCAAACACAGGTTTTTCATAGCAAACTCTTGTAAACCATTCGCACACATAGTAGCGGATAGAGGTTTTCAGCAAAAATCGAAACGGTAGGTATAACTTGGCGCCATTTCCAGTGTATATACTCTTGGATGACAATGTAACGTCAATAAATTTCACACTGGTGACAGGACAGCTCAGACAGCCAAGAATACACACAAGTTGGAAAAAATGCAATGCTCAGGAAAAAGGAAGTTTAAAAAAAAAAAATTTTAAAAAAGAGAGAAAACTTCCTTACTGTATTATATTTCTACAGCTTGTGAATTAAATTGTCATGGAATTTTCTATTTTGTCTATTGCAAAAAAATAAACCTGTGTTTATTGTTGTTGAAAAGGCAATGGATGAGTTATGCCACAGCAGCCTACAGAGGAAAAGAGGAAGGCAAAGGAAGGATCTCCTGCTCTTTGACCACAAAAGGAGATTGTGAGTGATCAGATACAAAGGCTCTGATAGAAAGTGCAATGGGAGATTTTTTTTCTCTTGATATGCATTGTTACTGAATTAACATTTTTAAAATAAACACAACCAATCAGTTCTCAGCTCCCTAAAAACATCTATCTGTAATGTATGTTGTATTTTAAGGGCTCAGTGGAGATGAGTGATCAATTTTAAGGGCCTTTTTTGGACATTTTTGGCAGTAACAGAGCATTAGTGAGGAAAAAAACATTCTTCAGCTAAATATGCTGTATTTCAGACTGATATACCAACATGGTATAGTTGCTTGCTTTGCTTTGCCATTTTTTAATTCAGAATGATCAGGTGGGTCCTGATCAGGTGGATCAGATTATTTTTGGTCATCGGATCTCATAGGACCAAACCACTAGTCACTTTCAACAGTCCCCTTACATAGTGGGAAGGGAGTGGAGCTTAAATTTTGACTAACTGATTCCACTTACATATTTCAAGCTTCCATGCTTTCTACCTCCTCATTGCCCTCCTTACTGCAGTTACCTCGCACTGTGGGGCCGCATAGCAAACTGGATCACCAAGGTGACACAGGCTGAAGTGTGTTCACATCACAGAATGGGAAGAGATCATCAGTTAAATGCCATTGTATAGCAATAGTATGATTCCAGCAACACCATAAGCTTTATGTATTTCAACTAATCTCAAGTACTAAAGTATTTAGCAGTGCCAACTCTGAATTGATTTTTAAATTAATTCTACCCCCATTGACTTCAATTAAGTCTAGTGTTCTTACCATCAACTTTGTACAGCCAAACTCCACATATATCAACATTTCTATAAAGCATTTGATGCATTCTTATCTCCTGCATATAACAATTGGAAACTAGTTTAGAAGGAACAAACCTTACTGAACCAGTCTGGGTTCTTCTTTTTTGCCATGGCAAGCGTGGTGCCAAAACCTGCTATCATTCCTGCTGTCGCAACGGTACCTAGAAAAATTCCACCTGCCAAGACAAGAAATAAAAATTAAGATTTTGTTTCTTAAGGGAAGAAAAAAACCCCAACCAAACCACAAAAACAAACTTATTTTGAAAATAAAATCTGAAAAATTAAGATCTGTGAGCACATGCTGAAGGGAAAGGCACAGTTGTCTACATTATTTACATTGACTCAATATGGCAAGAAAGAATATTGTGAAATAGAGCATTTTGAAAGTTAAAGGCAAGAGTATCTATTTTCAGGCCACATACACACACAAAAAGTCATTCAAAGCCCTGGATGCCTTTTCACAGTACTTTGAAATTTCTCTCTCACTCCAGAGCCAGACTACTAAAATCACCTTGTTCTACAGCTAAGCCTCGCGCTTCCCCAAAAGGAAGATATAATTACTTTTGTTGCATCACTTGTTATTTCAAGTGGCCACCCGAAAAGCCACCACTACCTCTGAAGACCATTCCATAAGCAACACTTGTCCTTCAGCTTTCTTCATTTTGTTATAATGTTCTATTAAAAAAAAAAAAAAAAAAAAAAAGAGGTCACTAGCAGGAAGTTTTTCTGAGATAGAAAGCACTCCCTGCTTTTCAGTTCTTCCAGAGTGTTTCCAACATGACTTGGGGTCCCTTGATCCCTTCTAGGGACGTGGAGCCATACCTGCCCACTTTTGAGAAAGAGTTGTTACAAAGACTGAGTGGTCAGCAGTTACAAGTTCTTCCTTTGCAACTGTTTATACCCAGCCTGTTTTCCCATTCCTAATACCACTTAGGTAATTAAGAAACTGGCCTGAATGGGAAGTAAAAAGCAGAACACGCTTATGTTAGATCTCACTTCTTAAAAACTAATTATCCTATTACTGTGATGGAGATGGCATCTATAAAGTACCTCTTCTGCCTGGGAGCAGAGAGACCTCACACGCTGCATGAACTTTGTATGCACACTGCATTCTACATTTCAAGGTCTACTAACCAACATTTCCCTGATCTCAGAAAAAATAATTGGTTTTAAATTAACTTCTCCTCAAAGAGGAGGAGCCTGATGCATGGCCTCCTTGGGGAGGCACTGCAAGCGGTAGGCAAAGCGTGTGGCAACAGGGAATGGTGCCCCTACACTAGCACGCTCGCAGAGACATTGTTCCCTGGTGTCTGCGGGGAGGTACATCCCCCAGACCGTGGCCCCACCGCCCTCCCCCGGGATCCCCTGGCCGCCCGGCGAGGCGCTGGCACGGGGCAGCCTGGGCGGGTGAGCAGGAGGAGCTGCGGCCTCCGCTCCGCCAGAGGGCGCGGCCCATGGGGCGGCTGCGGCCGCCGGTGGGTACTCCCGCTGCCCGCAGGTGCGGGTGGCTGCGGAGACGCTTGGCTCTGCTACGAGGCCGTGCAATCCCCTCGCTTCAGCTCGCCCGGCTGGGATCCAGCCCGGAAGAGCTGCTACCGAAACTTTGCTTTAAGGACGCCGCAGCTCTAACTGCAGCCCGTACGAGCCGCCCCTTTCCCAGCGGCTCCTCCACCTCCAGAGCGTCCCGACAGGGCTGGGCGCGGACTCCCGCCCACCTCCGCCGCAGGGCTGAGCTCCCTCTCAACGCCCACGCCGCCATCCAGCTGCGCTACGCCGCAGCGGCCCTCTCCTCTCGGCCCGGGTCGCCTTCGCCCACCCCGACGCTGCGGGCCGAGGGAGGGAGGCGGCTCCCCTCAGTGACTGCCGGCCCCGTCCCAGAGCGAGCCCACCCGCCTGGAGCACCCCGGATCCCGCCCAGCAGCGCCGGGGCGGCCCGTGCCGTGTCCCCGAGCCGAAGTGAAGTGGCTGCGGGGCGACAGGCGCCGCCGCCTCTAAACGCGCGGGAAAAGGCGAGCGGCGTTGTAGGGCCTTCCTCGCTGCATCCAAGAGCCGTGGCCAAGGCCGCCCCCAAACGCCTCAGCTCCTCCCCGGGGACAGATGGGGGCAAGGCCTCGGGCTACGGCAAAGCGGGCATGGAAACGCCTTCTCCTCGGGCGTCGGCCACCGCCTCCGCCGTCCCTGCGGCACGGCTGGCCGGGGCAAGCGACACGTCCAGGACTGGCCACGGGGCTCCCGCACCCACTGCTGCTGGTGCCCGGCCCGTGCGGGCAAAGGAGAGGGGAGGAGGAGGGCTTTCTGCACCTTTGATTAAGAAGAGCTTGTCCTGGGACGCCGCAGGGCTTCCGGCCCCCCGGGGCAGCGGCAGCCCACGCCCGGGGTCCAGCGAAGCCGCCGCCGCTGCCCCCTCCTGGGCGTCACCGCCGGCAGCCGCCCCCATGGCCCAAGGCACAGGGGGAGGCGGAGGCACCTGCGGGTCGCAACCCGGAAGGAAACGGAGCTGGGCTGGGACACGCAGCCGCCCTTCCTCCTCCTGGGCCGTGCAGTCGGGCGGGGGACACACCACCCCCCCGGAAGGGGCTTGGCCGGGGGAGGTGCCGGCGCGCAGGGCAGGGGCGTGGCCGGCGCGGCTGGGGCGCGCTTACCCGGGGCGTGGGTTACCGGTGGCTGAGGCAGGTGCGGTTTACCTGTGAGCGCGGGCGATGACTTTGGGCGGTCGGTGCCCGGGCGGCGGGCGCGCCCCGGTTCAGCACGTCTTCGGGCACTGGAGGATCTTCCTCAGCCGCTGTTGTCTGCGTGTGCCGCTGCCAGCTGCCCCCTCGGTAACCGCCCGTCGTAGGAGGCGCGTTCAGTGTCCCCGATAGCCCTAATCGCGCAGGGAGAATTGGCGAAAGCTGTCAGAGCCTCTTTAAAGTCTTTCATGGCAGGCTTGTAAGGATTTTTATTTGTTTGTTTGTTTGTTTAAGTGTGTGGGACAGATAACGTCATGGACTTTACGAAATAAAAATTCTTCTGAGCTATATCCTGATGAATGACTTTGCTCTAAAGTGCATATTTTTTGTTCAAAATCCTCACTCTTCCAAGTTATGTCAATAGTTCTTCATATACGTCTAAATCCTGCTGGAAAAGAATCAAAGTAACGCTATGAGAACCATACGTTTCAGTTTTCTTTCATGTCTGTGCCACAGTTGATGGCTATACATTGCTGTAGAGTTATCTATTGCTATTGGATGTGTTCCTGTATCAAATGGTATACGAACTTAACAGGGTTCAGTACGGGCAGGTAAAGTACGTATTTATAACAGTCAGTACTTGAACAGCAAGCAAAGAATGTAAATAAATCCAAAATAAGTGTTTCTTCCTCACCTTGCTTCTTTGTATCTTTTAGTCATCATTTATATGCTATATCTAAGGGTCTAATTATAGGGGCTTGGGTTGCTAGGCAAAAATTTAGTATTTTGGGAAACTTCCTGTTCATGATACTTCTGAAAACCAATCCAAAGCTGTTTCCTAATAGCCCGTGTACTGTGTCAGTTAAAATTTTACATAGTTGATAAGCAGTTACTGCAAAGGAAGTGGCATTATCTCTGCTGTATAGCTGAGCCACCATCACCAACTCCGTTTTTCTAATCTGGACAGCACCTAAATGACTTCTAGTCTTCCCTCCTTTGGAAAAAGCACCCCAAAGTCCCAAGTGAGTTTTGGAATAGCATTAGACTCTGCCACAAATAATAATAAAACCTCCTAGAAAATCTTACAAAAGGTGGTCATAGAAAAACTGCACAGTAACAATATTAAAAGAGGAAATGACTTTTTAGTTCATCTTCATGCTGAAGTGTATATGATTATATAAAATATTTCAGTATTATTAGTATGAAAAACTGAAAGAGCAGCATGCATGTAATTTTCATTCTGAATTGTGTCAGGATCACCATTATATCTGCTGGAAGAATCCTCGAACTGTGAGAAACAATAACCTATTTTTTGTGTCTTTGATGATAAAATCCTAGATTTTCTTCTCAGGATAGTTTTTTGAGTTCACATCAATCAAGACATCGCTTTCTTTCAAATCTTCTCCACCACTAGGAAGAAAGAGAAAACATAATTTAATCCTGGTATAAACAATGACAAGAATCTGTCTTTAAGACAGTCAGATAAGATCTGTCTCTATTAATCATTCACAGAGACTTAAAGCAGGGCACAGAGCCCATGAAATCCACTCTGTCTTACTGAAGATCTTAAAATTCTTAGTGTTTTTAAAAAAAATTGTCCTGCTTTAAAAAAGCCACAGAGATGTTTAGCAGAATTGCATCCATTTAGGTTACAATATTAATCTCTTCCCATTATATAATTGAGCATCATATAATGTTTTTTCTCTCCTTTTCTTCTTTTCCTCACTCCAGAGCCCTGCGTTTTCTGTCATTCCTTCTCAGTCGGTGGTGTGATACACATGCGAGCGTACTCATCTGCATATGGCTACTCAGAAGTAACCAGTGACCTTTCCTAAAATTACGTTTTTCTAAAAGCAGACATATTTTTGTTTGAAAGACAGATTTTAATTGCTGTGTTATCAAATATTCAAATCTTCCTAAAATGAGGGCAGGAAAATGAATATGCAAGTAAGTAGGTTATGTAGGTGATACCAGAGTTGAAATATACTTTTACTCATTTAATTTTACCACAAGTCTGAGTTCTCATAGCTTCGAATCTGGACAAAGCAACAGTAATTGCATGACTAGGTTCAGGCACTGTGTGTGTGTTTACTTTCTGTCGAGGTCTGCAATAGCCAGGATGCCCTGAGTTTGTGGCTGCCTTCTGTGGTTTCCCTGTTTTAATACAAAAAATTTGGTGAGCCAAAAGCAGGCAGTGAGAGGCAGCCAGTACGTGTAAATCTCCACCTGTGATTATGGAGTTCCGCTTAGGATTTGTACACCCGACCCTGGGTTTTAATGAAAAATTGCTTACAAGGTGCCTCTCTCGTGAAAGTTCATTAAAAATGTACGTATTGGTGAGGGCAAAGTGTGGAAACAGAATAAGGAAGAGCACAAGAGAGAAAAGAAATTTAAGAAAAATACAAGAGGAAACGGTTTGTATAAATATATTCCCTAAGAGGTTTCTATCACCTTTGCGAATGCATGGTATTTCTGCTGAAAAGCAGCTCTATTGAGAAATAACAGCATGATGTGCAAACTTCTTAATGTAATGCTGTGAAATACTTCAGTCTTGGCCTGGGTTTCTCCTGCTCCTCTTCTGTGCAGGACTGCACAGCGATAGCTGGCCATCTCCACCAAAGGTGAGTTTCACTTGAGAACTGAGCTTGAAATCTAGGTCTTTAGAGGAGAAAAAGCTGGTTTATGAGCTGGCTGGCACATACTAAATGCAGTATATTCACTAAATCGTCTAACCGACTGATCTTACATACCCAAAACATTGAATGCCACTGCAAAAAAAAATTGGCAGCTGAGGCACAGAATCCTGCTTGGAGTTTGAAAATCCAATTCAAAACACAGAGGAGACCTGAATACTGGTTAAACTGACATATTCGGTAACAGAACTGGATTATGTAAAAGTATTTGAGAGAGAGCCAAGCACTGGGTTTGGGAAGAGAGGAAATGCAGCAGTTGGCCCACTATCCGGCTCTCAGGAGAGCTGAGCTTTGCTCTGCGCCTGACTTTCTGGGCTCATTTCCGCTATTGATATTCCTGAAAGCACTGTACAGCCTCAGTGCTGTGTACAGGCGGAGGGCATGAAGAAACCAGTTAGTATTTCCGAACAATTATCTGGTTGATTGGACAAGAACGGAAAGTGTTCTGCAGCTATGGTTGGGGTTCTGCAGGAACCTCTGCTTGTACAGAGTTACTGATTACTGTTGTGTATCTCTTACAAAGCTGGTGTCTGAAATTCCCACATTGAGATTAAGTCCTCCGGTCTCTTGTCTCATATCACAGAAAAAATCTGGTCACTTATAGACTTTAACCACAGAAACGCTGACAAAGTCAGTGCTCATTTGTCAAATCTAAGAGCAATTACAAAAAGAGCCTTGCCTTAGAGAACCAAAAGACACTTTATTAGTTGAGCTAGCTTCACAGATTTGTGGGAATTTCTCCATTTGGTGAAGATGAAGAAATGAATAAGTTTGCACTAAGTTCTGCTGTAGGTCTCCAGCAAAAGCAGGAGCTGAGAGGCTGGATTTTCAGATTCCCGGTTGCCTCCCCCAGCCCCAGAGCTGCCCTTCTAAGCTGCAGCTTACTTCTGCAGAAGACGAAACACTTCCATTTTAATGTCACTTTTACATTTGGTTATTCAGCAGGGCATGTCAGGCGTCGTTTCGGACAAGACTGAGTGTGCCGGCACGCTGCGCTGACAGCACAGCAGCATTGCTTTTTATGGGCAGAGCCTGGCCCCGTTTCAGTAAATGGCAAAGGTCCCACTGGCAGTCTGGCCAGAGTTTCAGTTATAAATCCCAAATTAGCACTCATGGATGATGACACTATGGCTGGTCAGAGGCACACTACAAATTTCAGAGCTGTTGATAACACATATCAAGGTTGTCATATGGCTTGGATAGCATTTATGTGGTGCTGCAGAGACCTAGCAAATACGTATTCGAGCTCTTTTTTATTTTTTATTGGGTACCATCTCTTTAATGGTCTCTCTATAGCAGCTATTATAGCATAGTATTCTATGAGCTTTTAATAGTTACTTTGCTGTACCACATTAGAAAAGCCTTTAACATGGTCCAAAAAAAAAGTATTTCTGACTAAATTCAAGAAAGAAAAGGTAAAAATTATCCTTTCCATGGTGTCATTAGAGCATGGCCTGGTACTTGAAGCTCAGCCACTCTGCCTGGATGCTTCTACCAAAGGTAGCAGCAGTGGTCCTGCACCACCAGTTAGATTGAGCAGCTGGCCGGGTTTGCCTGGTGACAACCTGGAAGCAGTATTTTCTACACAGAAAATCTGCTTCTGGCCCACGTGGCTGGAATTGGAAACTTCCACAATTACAGTTGGCAGGACGGAGGAGGCTTCTTGGTGACAATATGCAGAGTTGTCCATCCTGTGTGTTTCCTGCTGTGGGCTCCAGGAGATGACTGCTTTGTCTATCTATATCTGAAATAGGTCCCCATGAGGATTGTTAGACTTGGATGAGGCTGCCTGGAGAGCCTGCGCAGTCTCCTTTCGAGGAGATTTTCAAGAGGATAAAGCCCTGAGTGAGCTGGTCTGAGCTCACAGGTGAGCCTGCTTTGGGGAGGAGGTTGGACCAAGACCTCCTGAGCTCCCCTCTAGCCTGGGTGACTTGGGACATGTGGGTAGACTCCCCCACAAATTAGTTAGTGGGTGAGGGTAACTGCAAGCTTGGCTCACTTGACCCTGGCTCGGAGGTAACACCCCATGCCATGGTGGCTGCAGGACAGGAGGAACGTGCTGCTGGCATGGGCCACCACTGGGCAGCAGAAGTCCCTCAGATGCTGTGTTCAGAGGCTGCTCTGTTGGGTGGGCCCGTGAGAGGGCTGCTATGGCTGCCCTGCACCACTGGCTGTCCTCGTGTGGCCAGTGACATGGGTTGGGAGGCTCTCGGCAATGGCACATGCTGCAGAGCACCCAACAGAGGAAAGAAACTGGACTAGTATGTCAGTCAATGTGGGGAAGCGGCCAGTATAAACTTGACTCATGTATAGTAGTACATCACCTGCTGAGAAATCCAGCAGTAAAATTAATTGGTGTGAATGTGAGATGTGTACTTGTAACTGGCTTCAGTGCAATTATTTCCAAAGACCCTTTTTGTGGTCATTCACAGAGCTTAATTGCTATAGTTTAATATTACAATTACAAAAGGCCTGGAAGGAGAGCTGAATATTAGGCTCCTGATGAATGATAATGATCACTTTGTGTAGGTGGATGGAAAACATTTCTAATTAAATTATTCTTGTAACATAAATTAATAGTGTGATCTGGATAAAGCCCTTCTGATTTCACATCTAGAATATTTCTAAGAGCACCAAGCCATATGACCAGTCGTTAGGTCAAATTGCCTTTTAAAAATACCTGACTTTTCAGTCAATTTAGCAGCTTATCATAGATTTCTGCAGTGAGGGTGTTCGGCAATGATAGAACAATTCAAACATTGCACAGAGAAGAAAGTAAAAATGTAATAAAATAAAACAAAACGATGCAACTAGCATAACCTCTCACTTCTATGAGCATGGAGTATTCACAGCCTAAAAGACAGGCATTCATAGCATAACTGTCACACATTTTCTTCCTTGTCCTGATAGGAAAAGGGGTAATGGCTTTAAGCTGAAAGAGGCTAGATTTAGATTAGATGTAAGGAAGAAGTTCCTCACTGTGAGAGTGGTGAGGCACTGGAACAGGTTGCCCAGAGAGGTTGTGGATGTCCCATCCTTGGAAATGTTCAAGGCCAGGTTTGATGGGGCTCTGAGCAACCTGATCTAGTGGAAGGTGTCCTTGTATTAATTTTATCTCCATCTGAGGATTTCTGCAAGACATAAAACATTAAGCTAATACTTTGAAAACATGAAAGCTCATTAACAGCTCCAGGGAAGGGAGTGAGATGGGCAAGGAAGGTGCAGGTCACGAAGGTGAGGTCAAAGAGAAGGAAGTGTGAAAGCATTAAGAAGAATTACTCAACATGCTGGCTGGCTGTGCTCTGTAAAAGTCCAATGATTTTGGCATACCTCACATTTCTTTCTCATTAGTGAGACCTGCAATGAACAAAGTAAACAGACAAATGTAAAGGTCTCAGCTGAAGGGGTCAGACTGCATTTCAAGGAGTGGATTATAGGTAATAATCCTAAGATGACTGGTAGGTTCATGGCCTAGTACATGTAGCTGATGTGTTAGGTGTTGACAGCAGCCCTTTCCAACAGGCCTCATTAGACATTTCTTTTAAGTTTCTAGAGCAACTGTCTGTGACCCCAACAGGGTATTTTTGAAGGGCATAAAGTGGGAGACAGATGGCCACTTTCTGTCAGAAGATAACAGGAATTTTGTGTCAAGGCACTCCCAGTGCATACGGAAGACTGTCCCTGAGATTTTCTGCATGCATGCCCTATGCGTATGCAGTACAGTAGGGCTTACTGTATATATCAAAATTTGACACTACTGTATCTATCTAAACATCACATTAATCCATCGGTCTGTCACCATGGTAACAAGGCTCCCTATTGATGACTGAAGAAGAGCTGAACCATTAAAACTAAATGTACATGGTTAAAAAAAAGCGAGTAAGCTCACTTGGTGTAGTGCTACAGAGACACAAATGGTCAAAAATGGGCTAATTAATATTTTCTATGCATTTTTTTATTCATGATTATAGATCTGAAATAAAGTATATTGCTAAAATGATCCTTAAATCTGATCTTTGTTTCTTCATTTATTACATATTCTGTTGATCTCAATATTAAAATCTTGCATTTTTTCAGAAGTTTAATGTTCCATGGTATATATTTGTCCAGAAGGGTGGAAAGATGAAATGAATATCTTAAAGATATGAAGTGCAAAGCAAATTAGAAATGTTGCTGAATATTTTACTGCATATGTTCTCTCTCTCTCGCTTCCATGCTTGTAATGTTGCCAAAATAAAATCAGTAAAGTGCACACATTCATTAAAGGATCGATGTCTAACTGAGCTCTGTTAGTTAGTTGGACCTGAGATTTTTTGAGAAGCAAAATGTTGTGGAAAATCTGACATGAATTACTGAACTTCATAAATCATTCTTGGACAATGAATTTACATTTTTTATTACACTGGCGCCATGCATGCTATTAATGGTAGAGTCGAGTCTATAATTCTATTAGGCTACAAAGACATCTTTGGTTTTAGTGCAAAAATAACGCTGATGTCTCATCTCCTTCTGTGTTCATTGGATGGTGCTTTTTGTTCTCTAGAAAATGTATTTTCTTGACCCTTTGCAGTTTCTTTTCCAACCCTCTTTGCTTTGCTCACGAGGTTAACACTAATAACAGCTATGAAGTGGGTAAATTGAGAGAAAGAAACAGCAATACTGTATTTCAGAATGCTTTGCTGCATTCACTGAGCTGGAAGTATGATTATTCTTTTTTATGTCAGGATGTACAGCTCTTTGCTATCTGGTTTAAACTATGGTCCTGATCTTATAATAAGCCCTTGGGTCAGGAGATAGCTCACAAGGGCATTATATCAGCCTCATGGAAGGCTGGCTCATTGGAAGGTCAGAGTGGGGCATTGCTCTGTCTGTCTGTGCATGGGGGATGGAGTTTATACATTTTACATGTACGTTGGACATATGTGTATCACGCAGATTTTATTAGCTCTGATGACCTAGTGGGCAAACATGGATGGTTTGCCCTGTTACAGGCTATATGAACCCCTGGAAGACCTGGAGGGTCAACTGAACCTCCTTGGTACACAAGAAGGCACAGATGCTACCAACCAGCCTAGGTTTCAAATTCACCACTGACATTTAAAATGCTTTCAGCTCAGCAAGTGGCTAGAGAAACTTGCAGGTGTGGAGCAATTGCAAGCAATGAAGCAACCAACCTCTCTCCCTCCCTCTTCAGGTGAAGAAAGGTGATCCTTTGAACTGACAGAAAAAAGTACTCCTATCTGATATGAAGCAGAGAGGCAAGACAGAACTAACAAGAGTCTTCCTAGTTTTGTCTTTGACAGAAAATAAAAGATTAATTCTGAAATTCATAAATGCCAAGGTTGTGGCCTGTATTACCCCGTGTGGACAGAGACATGACAATATGAACTAAGCGTAAATGCTTTTCGGGGTATAGAAGTGGCACTTGGCCATGCAGATGGGCCATCACTTGGCTACCTGTGATGTATGTTGCGTTCTAATTTGTCTTTGTTCCAAGCAGTGTGTCACCTCCACTGCTGGATCCAGCAGGCTTCCAAGACAGTGGCAGCCACAAGCACAACTTCCCAGTGTTCTTCTAGTGAGCTGAGCTTTCTAAGGTTTTAAGGAGGTGTTTGTTGATCATCCTGCTTTCACAAATGTTAAAGCAACAATATAGCATGTTCCCCTGATACAATGAATTTCATATAGCTTTTTATAAAAGAATCCTATGGTGCAAAGAAATGGCATTCCGAGGGATGGGAGGAACTTTGCTTTTTACTTATAAAATTATACATTTTAGTAAATTTTTAATTAAAATGCGAAGATTATGTTAACATTCAAAATTTAAAAGCCTTACCTATTAACAATGATTATTCCCATTCTAACTTAATATTAAAAAGAGAGTATCTATTTAAAAAGTATTCTCATTTACATGATTTTTAGAAATTTCTCTTTAATTTTTTTAAATTGAATTTTGCAAGATCTGGACAAGATCCTTTCTCACTCTGGTGAACTCCCTTCTCTCTTGAAAACTCCATCTTCTAAAAATTTCCTTTTCTTCAAAACACGTTATTGCAATAAAACTTGGTTCAAATTCTCCCCTAGCACAAGAGATTTACTTCCTTGCCAGCTGTATTTCTGTCTTCAGGCTATGTAGTACCTATGGCCTCTCACTCCAGACAGGAGAAATTTGAGTATCTATAGAGGGCATGCTTCTGCACTCCCCATACTTTTGGCTGCTGGATGGAGCATGTTCAACTCCATTTCAGTTCCCAATCATTTAATGATCAAATATTTTATTCAAACAACACAGTTTTGGACCAGCTAGGATTCTTGCTACGGCACTGCTATGTTTCCGGCTGTCTCTTATTGATGTCCTCTCCCAAAGTTTAATTTCATCCATGTGCTGTGTGAATTGTACTCTGTATGCACAGGGAAGCATCTTAGCTGCATTTCAGATAAATGTTCAACCTGACAGTTGCTGAGGATATCTGTCAGACACTTTCTGGATGCCAGGATCTAATGTGGTTTGTTCCCACCTGGAAGAGGAGCCTTTGCTTTCACATTATCTCCCAATACTTCAAACATCATATTCTAGGCAGGTGCCATTTTCCAAAGAAATATAGAACTGAAGATCTTCCTTATTCTCTTCCCCCTGACTTTGCTGTGGTAAAAAAAGCTCTGAGCCACACTGGAGATTCAAAAGACCAGTGGTTATTGCACCTTTGCATTGCTGCAAAAACCTGTGCTTGGTGATAAAGCCATGGGAAATTCCCGAATCACCCTGTTCTCTTTCACTTTCTCTACTCAAATTGAGGAAGATGCCAGCAAGATGTCTGCATGCTGCAGTACAAGGTTCTTGATTTTCTTGCTGCCCAGAGCAGGCTGACATGCTGTGACAGACAAGTGCTATTAGGGAGGTCGTGGGTCTTGATGGAGATGGGAGATACACCAGCATTTCACCCACTAGCAGAGTCAGAGTGCTTTATTACTGGAATGATAAGTTCTTCAAAAGCTGCTCAGGCACCTTTTGACTTTCAACCCTGTTAAAACCTCATCCAAGGAGGATCCACATACCCTGTCAGCCCATCAAGCAACAGAACCAGACCAAGCAACTTCCAGCCTGAGCATTCCTTGTTCATGGTGGCCAAATCCAGTGCTGCTCCACTGAAGTGGTCTATATAGCAACACTGGATGAAGCCTTAACCTCTCTGGTAAGCACTGGTTTTATTTAATTCGAGAGGTTAATTATGGTGAACTCCTTATGAGAAATATTTTTACATACAGATCTACATGTATTTTACAAAATGTTTTTATTTGAAGTTTTCTGCTTGCTGCTATTTGGAGTAAGGGCTTGGAAGGCAAGTCTTTCTATCTCTCATGTCAGCTCCACAGCTGGCCTCCTGGAGAAGGGTGGTAGGGAATGTGGGCTGCCTCTGTCTGGAGGGGATATGAGGCAGGCAGCAAAGCAGTGAGATACTGTCAATCTGCCTGAAGAAAGCTTGGGTTTTGTTCTTGTGTGAGCCTTTTGTGGCAAAGGCCTGATCACTGACCTTTGCAAAGAGCACCCCTCAACTTGCCAATTTCTCAGAGGCAGGGGAGGAGCAAAGCTTATGAGGTATTAAGAAGATGGAGAATTGTATGCTTTAGAGAAGAGAGATAAACTGCTGCTTTTCATGGCTTTGGAAGGAGGTGGGAAAAGGAAGTGGAGGGATTGGGGTTTTTTTGGTCTTTTTGTACAAAGAGGAAACTTGCTTTTGTTATCTTGAGGAGGTGAAGAGGAAGGAAGGAAATTAGTGCTTATTTTGGTGATGTATGGAAAGAAAAACTCTGTCCTGTGAGCAGTGACATGAATGAACATTCATTAAAGCAATGCCTTTCTTGCCCTACAGACCCCAGTGCTGCTTGTGAGGCTGTGCTGTTGCTAACATGTTTGCTGGCCATCCCAGGGCTCAGGATTGCTTGGAGGCAGCAGCAGTGCTGAGATGGATAATGACAGACTGAAAGACATAACCTTACAGGGCTAATCCACATTGAAGGGTTCACCAAACCCCTCATAGACAGTGTGAGATGCATCGGCTTATAGGGATTCTCATAGAACATGGGAAATTGCATCCCCTGTATCCTGGCAGGCCATGTGGTCAGCAAGCTGAGTGCACAGTCCCTCCCAACACTGCACATGTGCAGCTGGGCTGGGTATGGGCACTTCATCCAAGATAAAAAAGCTGCAATGCCTGAAATAAACACAGGTTCTCCAGCTTTGCAGAAGCCAAGGTTCTGCAGAGGGGGAGAGAGTGCCAGCTACCCACTTTGGAAGAGTGGAGAGTTGACAATGACTGATAGTTTTTCTTTTAATATGGTTGTAAGTACTGTGTAGACACAGCCAGTGGGAATGTGAATCCTGTCTTTTGTTACCTGCAACGGGAAATCCACACTGGGAAAAGAGCTGACAATATTTTACGGTGTTGCTGAAGAAAATTATTTGGGGATACAGGCTGTGGAGAATGGCTTTGAAGATCTTGTCTATAAACAGACCCCTCCTTGGATTTGCTGAAGCTAATCTGTACCAGATGACTCCTGAACATGCATGGTGCCCAGAATGCTAGTGCTGAATGGCAGGTGCTAACTCTGAGACAGGCACCTCACATTTGGCTTCCTGTGGCCAAAAATTATTGATTATCTACTGCTCATCTCAGATACAGACCATAACATGGTGCCACAGGGCATGTTATTCTTCAAGATGTAAAACCTCCTAAGTTATGAAGTAGTATTTATTGCAAAAAAAAAAAAATTGTCCTTGGAAAAAAAGAAAAAAAAATCTATTTCATGTAAGACTAGAGATTTCTGCAAGGTGTTGAGATGTGACATCTAGAGATGGCTTACCTGGCGCAGGCAGACTCAGGAGAGGCCTGCGATGCTCTTACGGTTTCTTGAGCTGTTGCACAAGGAGCAGGTACAGTGGCAGCTGCAGCAAGCAGAATAACAGCAGATGGGGTGTGTTTGCAGTGTAGGCTCTGCAAAGGTTACCAAAGTGCGCAAGGCTTATTCTGAACAACATGTTGTGGTTAGGTATTGTGGTTAGACCAGACAATTGGTGAGCACTGTGCATAATGCATAAAAGACAGGGCTGTGGTATGCAGATAAAAAAAAGTGGGATGGATTTTGCACTAAAATATGCTTCTCTGAGTGTGAAGAAAGGATCAAGCTAGTCCACTAGGAAAGCCCTAGCTTTGACCTGCATGCCAAATGCATGAGAATCACAAAAAATGGAAGTTAAATTAGGTTCTTATAAATCCCCATGAGCTGCCCCAAAATGCCATCAGGAATTTTTGTAAGCATTTCTCTATGGAGGAATCCTTCCTAGTTGCAATTACCTTCAGAAGTGTTAAAATGCAAGTTTTCACAGATTATTTCCCCTTACAAGATGTTCTTTCCTTCTGAGTAAGGCATCCCTAAAAATCCATCTGCAGCTTCTCCCATGGGCAGCGAGTGATAGATTTTTCCCCTCTTGATATACTCTGCCCTGACTTCTCAGCTCTGAGCAGCCACCTGAAGCTTCAGCCATCAACTTTACTAAGTATTCACCTTCTCTGAGGCATCCAGGGCTAACGCTGTTTCTATGAAGGACTCAGACTCCTCACTATGGGTACATGGAGGCTTCATTCTTCTATGTATAACCCCACTTTGTACATTTCCACACAGAAATATTTAGGTTTGTATCTCAAAGTTAAAATGGAACCTACTTACTAGTAACTGAAGTTCTTCAAGCTCCGATACTCACACAAATGTTCCCCTCCTGCCCAATTTCCTTCTGATGTTACTGGTCACTTGGAGTTCTGTGGCTGAGAGGCAACTGAATTAGGATGGTCCACTTCATGTGCTCTGAGCTGGAGAGAAGGCTGGAGAGCAGGCTGAGTGCACCCCGCTATAGTCAAAGCGAAGAGATTTCTCCAATGTCCACTTATACACACCTGCGGTACAAATGAGTACATGGATTTCACACCGGGAAGAATTCTGGTTACTGGTAACACTTCTGTTACCTTTACATCAAGTCTGAGTTTAAATTGTTCTCCCAAACTCATTTCTTTCTGAAGTTAAGATTTTTTCCTGTTATATTCCTGCTAGTATTGTGTACCTACACTCCTTTTAATCAAATAAAACACACGGATTCATAATGCCTCCAGGACTAATCTTTACATATTATTTATTGCATGAATAATTTTCTTTAGAATTCTGAATGGTTTTCCTGAACTTGCTGGTTACACTTTTATTGATTTAAGATGTGATTATACTGCAAACTGCCATTTGCTCATCAGAATTCATTTATATTAGTAGATAAGTATAAACTAATTCTACAAAAATTCAGATTTATAAACTCATTCTCCTATTTTGGTGTAAAAAGCATGTGTTCTAGAGCCTTCACAAGATACTCTCAGAATCTTGGCCACAACTTTCTCTTAACCATACAAATAAACCCATACCTTTTTTTATAAAAAGTTATTGAATTTTTTGAAGAATAATTATTGGTTAAAATAAATAATGGCTAATAATCTTAGAGGAAAAAATATAAATATGACTTACAAGGCCCACTTGGGCATATTTGAAGAAGAGAAACTTCTGAGAATGCTTAAAAGTCAGCCATTACATTGATTGCAATATGAAATAAGCATTTATTAAGTGAAAATCAAATTTCCATCAGAAGATGTTGCATCAACTAGAAGAAGTAATTGCTAAAACTCTGGTGCCAAAAACACATACCTAGTCAAGCACAAGCTTCTGAGCAGAGCAAAGCCCATCCATTTAAGTGTTCACAGAAATATGAGAATGATAACTACAGTAAATAAATGAACAAAAATACTGGAAAAATGTTTTTGTGTTATGCCTCTGACCACACTTGTGTATGATCAGTATCACATTCCTGTTCATTGTCAGACTTCCTTTCTCTACCGCAGTGTTGTCAGCCATATGATTCATGAGTCATATCTAGTTCTTTGTACACAGAGCTCATTGAATATTCAGATTCTACCGAGTATAAATTATCAAGTAAATTAATTTTTTTTTTTTTTTTTTTTTAAAATCCTGTGTGCCGGGGGGAGGGAAGGAACCCAGGCTTTCCAAATTTGAAATTAATTCAGTCCTTGCAAGGCTGCACCCCTGACTTTGTCATGGCTTATTGTCCTGAGAACAATTGCTCTGAGAGGTGTAAAATGACCTGTTCCCCCTTATTCTTTTTGCTCATTGTTTTATGGTGGGAAGGTAGGAAAGAGAGGTGAGTATGAAACTCAAGAGCAACACTGCTGTTTGCTGAAAGAAAGTATATGCAGTGAGGGAGGGCAGGCCTAGAAGAGACACAAACAAGTCAAAGGCGGGGAAAGGAGTATGGGAAAGAAAAGAGAGGAACAAGAGAAAAGCAATAATATGAATAAAAATCTTCACCGTTAACAATGCTGAATTGTGACAATGAAGCATTAAAGAGATTTTCAAAAGTAGTTAGCTCCATTTTGAGATGGCCTAGTTAAGTGTTTAATGATGCAGATAGCCCCACTCTGGGATTTACAGAAGTCTCTAATTGCCTAATTCCTCCAGGAAAACTATTATGTATTTTCAGTTAATCCATATAAACACACATCTTGGATGTGTTCCACTGACAGCAATGGATGGTCCTGCCGTAAATGCTTCAAGTGTGTAGTCCAAAACAGTAGAACACCCCACAAATATGATTCTAAAGAAAGCTTTTTTCCAACTGAGCGTGACACTCCTGCATGAGGTGGATGGGATCACCTTCTTGCACTCCACTGCAGAGCACAAGTTCCTACCTTCCCACAGTTCAGTACGTGGCTTTTTGCTGAAGCAGCGGAGATGCAAAAGAAAGAGGCAGAGAGTAAACATACAGAGGGAAGCAAAAAAGGTTGTATATCAGATAAACTGGAGCGTATTTGTGGTTATTCTTTTGTCAACCAGGAGTCCATTCCCTTCTATAGCCCCAAGTAGGAAACAGGACGAAAAAAAGAAACACGTGTAAAAGGAATACTCTTTTACACAGGAGATATTAGTTAAAGAACTCTACCTCAAACCAATTTTACTTTTTTAATTGGTTAATTAAATAATTGCAGTTGACAGCATCCCTTTAATTACATAACCATTTGTAGGTGTGTATTTTATTATTTTTTTGTTTTGTTTCCTATGGAAACAGACTTACGTGATTGTTTAAAAAGACAGTCAGACTTCCCTTCTCTCTCCCCAAAGTATAACTTTGGAACTTGCTCAGCTGAATTGGAAAAAGAGTAGATGTTTCAGGTATAAAAAGTTTCCTGAAAACCAATGGAAGAAAGTCAAATTAATGCCAACACTATGAAAAGGACTTGGTCATTATGTTTTACCATCCTTACAAGTCAGAATGAGATGGCTTGAGCTTATCTAACAGTCCACCACTACCAGAAGTGAAGGTCCTGCTCTCACATCCCTTTCTGTCTTTCAGCTGCATGTTGACTCCTCTCACTTTTTGCCAGCTCTTGCACCTATGGAATGCCTCCCCGAGCACATCTGGTTGAACCTGAGGTTCAGCAGCAGCCTAGACCAATCTAACTGCTGCCTACAGTCCTGCTCTCTGTCCCTTTATTTTATATATATTCATATATATATTCCACTTCTCTTTCACTGTGCCATGTGTTCCTGCCCCTCCCTTGTACCAGTCCGGAATGCTTTGTTATGTCCTTTGCTGAGTCATTTCAGCATGATAAAGTGGCAGAAAATTAACTCTGTGAAAAAAACCCCAGTGAATACTTTTCTACTTCTGCTGATACTTTTGTACCAAGACAGCTCAGCAAAACATCTGAATAGCAGTGGACAGACTCCAAGGGAGAGGGTGGAAGTAGAGGACAGGACCAGACAACTGCCAGCCTTCACTGGTAGTTTAGGGGGGCGGGAAGGGAGGCCTTCGTCCCTTGGTGCTGGTGAGCTGCTATCTCTGCTCAGCTACTCACCCATCTTATGTCGTGTCACTTTTGATCATTTGGTGGCAGCCAGCTAGCCCCCAGTTAGCGTGGGTGCAGCTCCCAGTTAGCCACAGTATGCGATTCTCTTGTCATGTGGGGAGTGTCACGCAGACCATGGGGGAAAGGGAGATTGTAGTGATGAGGAAAGGAAATTCGGCTCTGTTTCATTCACTGCTCATGCAGTTTAATATCACTTGTGCTGTACACAAAAAATGAGGCCTGGCTTCACAGTAAGGAGTTTAGCAACGGAGACACATAGAAATCAGAAAGCAGATGTGCTGTTAAAAGGACAGATGGGTATGACCCATGATCATATGTTTACTTCTCCAAAGTGCTAAGTTCATTTCCTGTACATATTGTGAGAAAAAACAAAGTAGTTTTAAAGAGGAAGTTTATTGAAGAAAAAGTACTGGGTTGGTGAACTGGAATTAGGATAAAGCTGTATGAACTGTCTTAATCAAGAATCAGTAATGCCTGACCTTCACTGAATCATACAGAAATGTCTGCATAGTACTGACGGATGAAATGGTGCTGTTCTGCATCAAGCAGTGACAAATACAAGGTTCTTCACAGGGAAGACATCAAACCAACTGTAATTCACTCCACTGTTTGAGCAGTATACTCTACTAAAACATGATGTAAAACCAGGAAAATTGTTTCCTGGTTCCAGTGAGGGAACCTTTGTTGTGCTCCAAGACTGATAACACTGGAAATTTTTAGGCTTTTTTCCTCATGTTACTGTAGTTTCTTGGCCCTTTCTTTTAGTTCATTTGTGTTCTGTGTCAGCTTCCCAGAAAGAAAGAATTTTTTCTTTCTTTCTTTCCAATTAGAGCAAGAAGAAATGTTAAATAGGGTTAAAACACCACACTGATGACAATTCTCATGTTTATTTTTTCAGTTTAAAATTTAAGATTTTAAGACAGCCTCCCTTCAGCTTTTGAAGCAGTCATTGATCAGGGAAGCATGGCCAATTCTGAAAACTTCTGGATTTTTGATTGCATTTTTAAGGACTATTCTTGTTTTATTCTGCTGGAATAAATTAAAATACTCATAGATTCTGATTTCTATCCAAAACAATGAAGCTATATAGTAAGAAGCCAAAGTCATGTTGATCATGAAACATCTGGAAAATGTGCCTGGAAAATGTGCCTAGAAAATGTGTCCACAGCAGTGCCTATCTTTCTTTCCACTTGTAGGAGTATCAGGAGATCTTGCAGTTCAATACCTGTCACTTCAACCCCTTTTATGGCTGGAAGTAAAAAGGAATTAATTTGGCAGTGTGAGATGTGTAGAGTACAGATATCTTATGTCCAAAACACCACAGTTTGCTGGCTTGTGTTTATTTAATTAGTTAAACACTTTGATAATGCTTCCAGCACAGTCAAGCAGATTCTGTCATGAAGCATGGTAACAGATGTTCTGTATATGTAAGGTGATGTGTCATCTCAGCAAATTAGCTTCCCTGTTGTTTTAAGATTTGCCCTTATGACACCTTCACACTGCAGACAGGGTAAGAGATAGCAGCTTTCTGTGGCAACAGCTCTTTCATTAGCATTTTCCTAACAAAAATGTAGTGTGTCTTTTTTTTAACTTAAGTCATGCTGCTGCAACATATTCATCTATTGCACAAGATCAACCCGCATCACAATTAAGAAATCAGAAGCATACATACCATAACACATGATCCTACAAAGTTTTATGAAGAGAATATTTGTCCTACCTACTGTGTTTAAGATTTAAGCTATTCAGTGCCTTGAACCAATTTGCATTAATGTTGTGAATAAACAATAAGAAATGCTTTCAAGATTAATGTTGAATTGTGTGAAATATTAGCTGCATAAGGTCTTTTTTGTAGAGAGTTTTCAAATTGTTTTAAGAACAACTTCAAAGAGGTGTTGAAATTGTGTTCATAGCGTTTGCAAAAGGACTTCAATAATACTCTAAATTCCAATGCAATACTGGTAGTGATTAGGGACTAGAACAGGCTATCATGTGACAAGTACAATGTGTGGCACTGGATAATCCTGTTAGAATCTAAGCAGGTTCACTACTGAAAGTAAAAGTGTGTTTGTTCTCTGAGTTTGACTTTTAGAATTATTTTTCCAGGTACTCCTCAAATTCCTTTATGTATTTCTCTCAATTAATATAGCTGAAGTTCACTTCCCAATCATAATGCCTTAAAATCCAAGGGAAAGCCTGGAGTGAGACAGCAGCTTGAATGAGGTGTTGGTATTGTTTACAAATGTTTTGCTTCTGAAGAGTGTTCCTGAAATTAGCCTGAGTGCTACCTGTGAAGATAAGCCAACAATGACATTTTTACATGAACTGTTGGCTCTATTTGCAAATGTCTAAAATATTTCATAACCCCAGGAGAGAACAGTGCCATTTGACATCATACAGTCATTAATATTGTCAAAGCACTGAAGACTGTTCTCCAGGAATATGCTAATAAAAACCTGATGAAGACTAAAAACTCTTGTCAGTGAACCACAAAATTTCTGTCAGCAGCCTTCTGCTGGCATATATTGTTGCTATATTCTTGAAGGTAGAAAGAAAAGTTATCAGCTGTTTAAAAAGAACACTTCAAAGAATAAAAAGTGCTCTGATACCTAAGTTATGAGATGGCAGGCAAACTGTTGACAACAGGCACTACAGGAGGAGGAGGAGGAGATGGGAAGGAATAATGCAGCAGCATCTATTACATGTGAGGAAAAAGGATGCCAATGCAGTTGCATTAGAGATGATATCAGAAACTGGTTTTACATCCTGCTGCCCACTTGCCAAAGGACTACTCCTTTACAGCTTGCAGAGGGAGACACCCCTCCATATTTTCCCCATGTGGCATTAACATTTCTGAAACGATTCTTGTGTATCCATAAAATGGATCGTAGACTCACCAGGTGAGTGTCTACCAGGCTACTCTGTAATTTGGTTACCAAAGTAACTAATTTCCTCCAAGGAAGGGGGAGTATCCAGTGCTAGACAATCCGTTCCATGGTTTCTCTGTTATCAGGCACTGTTTATGGATAAAGACTAGCTTATCATATTAATTAAAGGGATAAATACTCCATTCCAAAATTAGAAATGGAATTATGAAAACAGAAAACACATTGCCTATGTAGCGCACAGCTGCATCCTCATGCTGTGTTTTTGGTATCTCTCCTAGAACAATATTCAACCATGAGAGATGTGGGCTGACTGTAATAGAGCTTAACTTTATGCAGAAATTTGTTCAGTATGCTTTTGGGATTTTTGAACTGAGGGTTGATTCCTACCCTACCGCATGTTCCAAATAGTCCACTCTCTGTAGGTTACACAACTCCGCTTGTAAGTTTGTAAAAGATGCATCAAAGTGAACCCCTTGTTAGCACTGTGCATGCCTGCTTATCTCTAGCAGTTCATAGAATCATAAAAATCATAGAATCACTTTGGTTGGAAAAGACCTTTAAGATCAAGGAGTCCAACTGTTAACCCAGCACTGCCAGGTCACCACTAAACCACGTCCCTCAGCACATCTACATGTCTTTCAAATAGCTCCAGGGATGGTGACTCCACCACTTCCCTGGGCAGCCTGTTACAATGCTTGACTACCCTTTCAGTGGAGAAATTTTTCCCAATATCCAACCTAAACCTCTCCTGGCACAACTTGAGGCAATTTGCTCTTGTCCAGTCACTTGTCACTTGGGAAAAGAGACCAACCCCTTCCCTTGCTACTACCTCCTTTCAGGTAATTGTAGAGAGCAGTAACGTCTCCCCTGAGCCTCCTTTTCTCCAGGCTGAACAACCTCAGTTCCCTCAGCCGCTCCTCATAAGGCTTGTGCTCCAGAATCTTCACCAGCTTCGTTGCTGTTCTTCGGACACACTTGGAAAACGTTCTAGGCAGAAACAACAGCAAGCAGTTTTGAGAGTGGTTCTGCTTTAGCTGGACTTTCTGCCGGTGACTCTGCCACAGGTGCCATTTTGCACCAGGGCAGTACTACGCAAGGACTCAGTGCACAATTATGTTTCCAGAAAAGCTTTTCCCTCATGGTATGTGCCTTTCTGGGATGCCCTTTATGCAGTCAGGACAGAGTAAAGGTCTGCATGAACATGTGAGCATTAGTGGACAAACTCATTTCTTCCAGCAACACAATGGAGCATACGGACCGCACCGCTAGAGCACTGAGACATTTCACAGATGAGCAAAAATATGGCCAGCCACTTCTTGGCCCGATGCAGTTGAGGACTTTGGGCAGCTGGGCCAGGAACAACCGCTGCTCGTGCTGTGTAACCAGGCAGCCGTGGCGGGGCACCGCAGCGCCCCGCTGGATCATGGATCAGGGGTTGCAGCCCCGGCACTCAGGCCTGACTGAAATACAAAGCCCGAACATAAACACCAGCCACGGCCGTGCCCGGCCCGCGGGGAAGGACAGGTGAGAAGACAGGGCTGCCCCGGGGCAGGGACCCGTGCGACAGTTGGGAGCCCCACGTCTCGGCGGCCCAAGTGGTTACCTCAAACCCGCACGGGGCGGCCACCGCTCGCCCAAAAACCGCCGAGAAATCCCCACCCTCGCCTAACGCCAGGCCCTGCCAGCACTCCTGCGCTGCCCGGCGGACCCGCTCCGCCCCCTCCCGCCGGGCCGGCTCGCAAGGCATGCTGGGGTTTGTAGTCCCTCCCAGCACCATCCGTCCCCCGGGGCCGCTTCGCGGAATCGGGGCAGGGAAACTACAACTCCCAGCGGGCGGAGGGGCGTGCCCCGGAGCGGCCGTGCCCGAGCATGCACGGGGGCGGGAGGCCGGTCCCTCTAGGTCGGGCCGCGTGGGCGGGGCTTGTCCTTCCTGGCCGCTCACCCGCAGCGCTCGTTCGCCGTCAGCTCGGCAGCCGGAGCAGGGGAGGACGGGGCTGCTGCCGCCCGCGGCTGACGGCAGACATCGCTCGAGGCTCGACGGCGCGTGCCTCCTGTGTGTGTGCGCGCGCGCGCGCTTGCCGGGGGCGGCGCGCGGCTGGTCGCGTGGGCCGGGGCAAAGGCGAGGACTGAGGGGGCGCCCCGCGCGGGCAGGCAGGCAGCGGAGGGTGCGAGGCTCCGGTGCAGGCACTCGGCGCGCTCCCCGGCGCCCCCAGCCCTGCCTGCGGAGGGAAGAATGGGGAAGAGTTAGCGCTGTCGCCGCGCTTCAGCAGCGGCCGGAGAGAGGGCTGGGCTGGGCCGGGCCGGGCTGGCGGAGCCGCGTCCTCGCCGGGGTTGGTGCTGGCGACCTGCCTGCCCTCTCGCCGGGAAGGGACTGACTGAGTGACCGAACGCGGCGGGGGGTGCGCGCCTGTGTGGTCCCGTCCCTCGCCGCCTCCACCAGCTCCTCCTGCGGGCGGCTGCCGCTGCGGTGGTTACCGCCTCCCCCTGAAGATGAAGAGGTGGCAGCTGCTGCTTCTGGGTCTGGCTGCTGGGGAGAAACCTGGATAGAGGCTCCAAAAAAATCAGGAGGGAGAGAAAGTCGGCACTCTGCGTCTCGCGGAGGGGCAGCCGGGCGTTTTTCGCACCTTGCTCCGGGCAGAGCACAGCGAAACTAGGGACGCCGGCGGGAAGCTGCTCCTCTGCGCCGAGGGGAGAGGGCAGGATGCGGGAGGGGGCCCGGCACCGCCGTGGGCCGTGGGCGAGAGCCTGCGTCGCGGCGGCGTGCGACCGCCCGAGGCGGCCCTGAGGCGGGCGGTGAGGATGGTGAAGGGAGGGAGACGTCCCGGCAGAGATCTCCCACCGTCGGCGAAGCCTCCCTCTCTTCTCCCTCCCCAACCTCCCTTCCGCACGGCCGCCCGCCCCGCGGGGCTGAGGCACTGGGGAGCATGAGGCGGCGGCGGGGACCTGTTGTGTAGGGAGAGGCGGTGGTGCAGCGGGCGCGGGGCGTGAGTCGGGGGAGGGGTTCGGCGGGGAGGGAGGATGAGGACCTGCTCCCGAGGCGCTGGTGTCTGTTGGGGACCAGCCGTGCCCTGGGCTGCCTCTGGTCCGGGAGAATCACCCTCGGCGTAGTCGTGACAGGGGAGAAGGGCCCGCGGGGAGCCCTGCGCCCCCAAGTCTGCGCGGAGCGGCGGCCGCTTCCCGCTGAATTGCGGCTTCAGGAAGAAGAGAGCTTGAAGTGTTTCTCGGAAGCTGGAGTTGCAGACTGGTTTCTTTCTTGATTTTTTCCTTTTTTTCCTTAATGATTTGTTACGCGTGTGTCTTGAGGGAACGTTTTAGGAATGGTCATTTTTAGCAGTGAAATCTGCTGCCCAGAGGAGTATTATAACAATCTCTGTGACGATAGACTCGATTGCTAAACCTTGCCTTGACCAACCTTCTGACCCTCGGAGAAATCTCTCAGGGTGTGTGTGGGAAGGAAAAAAAAAAAAAACCTCCCATTTGAAAATAAACTTGAAAAAAAAGACTGAGTTTTTTTGGACAGCCTAATTGCTTTATAACTAATTTTTGTTTTGTTTTGTGATAAGTTGTTTTAAAAGGATTGTCCTACATGGTTGTTTTGGAACGGATGGAGGAAGGAAGGAAGGATTCCTCTAAAGCGTTTCTGGTATGATGGCTTTGGTTTCCGAAGAGTTAACTGGTGTTTGCATGATACACCTATTACTAGTCTGGTACCAGACTTTTCATCTTTTTATTTGCTTTTTTTATTAACTCGGGCTGCTGGAGAGGGTTATCTTGGTCAGAAGAATATTTGCACATATATAGTATATATTTTTGGTGGGGTTCTCCCCACATTTACTCTCTCTTGATGACTCCTGGAGGTGGTAGTGGGCCCATGAAAGACTGCGAATACAGTCAGATCAGCACACACAGCTCTTCGTCTCCCATGGAGTCTCCCCATAAGAAAAAGAAATCAGCTCCCAAGAGAAAATGGGAGGTTTTTCCTGGAAGGAACAAATTCTTCTGCAATGGGAGGATCATGATGGCTCGACAGACCGGAGTCTTCTACCTGACTCTTGTTCTCATCTTGGTCACCAGTGGACTCTTCTTTGCATTTGAGTAAGTGACACTAAAAGTCTTCATATCTTCCTTCTCTTTCTCCAGTTATTTATTTTCTGGCAGAAAGCAAAGAAACATGTTTGTCCAGATGTCATAGAGACTGAATTCGGCTAATGTTGGTTTATGTAATTGAAAACATGATCTGATAAGATTCTGAGGGATGTAGAGTCCTGTTTTGCTCTGTAGAAAACTGTTGTTTGAGGTTTAAGGTTGTAGTACTTTTATACCACAGGTTTCAGGCTCTTGCTGATGTTGCACGAGGCGTATAAAGCAGCAGGTTTGGTATGGTCAGGAAATCATGTAGCTTCTTGTTTGTCAGCTACTCTGCTGAGAATCAAAACTGGCAGGTGCAAAAGTACTGACCCATTGTTGCAGAAGTGATTGCAAGAAGAGCAATAGCTTTCATTAGTTTATGAATTAGGCCTGGGTTTTTTTAGCTTGCAGATGAGAATTCCAGGTTAGTTTTTTTTTAAAGAAGAGCTGTACGATTTTGCATACACCTGGCTTTCCACCACTAGGTAACAGCATTACTTTCTGTTTGTGATGATAACCTGTATGTGAGTTTGGTCTTAGTTTAAGCTATGTTTATTTCAGGGGTTTGGATTTTTTTTTTAAAAAGCTTCTGGTGTCCTCCTAGGGCTTTTGTCTCTGTTGCTCTGAATCTTCAGGAGTCCTTTTCATCTATATAAAGTGAACACACAGTGACAGCAAATCAAATATACTGATTTTTGCACTTAGGTTGGAGTGGTTAAATTAACTATGCGTGACATTAATTAAGCACTTGATAGGAACAATGCACTTTGACTTTTTACTTTTTTTTTAAAGCACCAAGCACAAAGGTGCTCACGCTGCTACAGTAATTGAGTTATTTTTAAAGAGGTAATGCTACTTTACCTGGTTTAAACTATTGTAGCTTGATTTGTGGTTTGTGGCAGGAAAATATTCTTCAGATTACATAGACAGCTCTTGTTATTTTCTTGACTAGGAATTACTATTTATCTTCAGCACTGCCTCCAGAAATTCTGTTCACTTTGCTAAGTGGTACAATTGAACAACAAAGGTCATTCATTACTTGGTGTCTTCAAGGGAGAAGATAGTGACATTAAAAACCCCAAATTGTACTGATTAAATGTAGACCATCTTAACATACTGGTAGTAGTAAAGAAGGTAAAAATGCTCAGCAGGTAACCAGTGGCTAAAGATAAACTGTCTTTAGTGGACTTCAGATTATTTTAGAGGGATTTATTAATTGTAAATCTTCTGTGGACGTTATGAAGCTGCTTGAACATCCTTTGAGTAGTTGAAATAACAGTCAATGGCGGTATCCATGTACTGCAAGTGTGTTTCCTGATTTTTAAAGAGGTATTAAAGGTGTAACCTTTAATACTGTATTGCATCTACTGGGTACTGCTCTATTCTATTGGTGCTGATTAGGCCTAGTTTTGGAAAGCTTCTCTGTGTGGTCTGACACTTCCATCCGTGTGCTGCCTCATCACCCTCAGCAGAGCCTCTGAAGGCAAGCGCTGGACTTCCCACAAATACCAGAATGTAAATATAGGATCAAAAGTGTAATGTTTTATAATCATGATTGTAAAACTTACTTATTTACCATTTACAGTTTATTTATGTTTGAACAATAGGATCCTTCAGGGATAAATATTCTTCTCAGCTGTATGCTACAGCAGGATGCGCTGCTAGCTGCTCATCACCTCATTTTGTTACTACTCTGAGTTATGTGCTCTGCCAGAGTGAAAAACTACACATTCTATTGTGTCTTTGAGCTTATTTGCAGTGTAACTATATATAATGGACAACAGTTTTAATCAGGCTACAGCATTTTGATATATAATTGGTGCTTATTCTAACTGGCAGTCTTGAATCAGGGAAAATTCTTGGGCTTTATATAACTATGAATTCTGTGTGTGTGTACTTGTCTTGAGTCATTCTTGTATCACTTGCGCTATCCTTCTAAGGAAAATCAAAGTAGAGGGTGGCAATGATATTTCATTTTTATAATAACAAGGTAGATTTTGATCTTTAAAAAGCACTTGCCCTGGAAAATTATTACTCATCCTCTGAAGGCTAATTAGAAAAAACCTTAAGACTATGAGAATGGTGTTCAGCATGTTTGGATGTTTGAACTGCAGAATGTTGTTCGTGTGCTACTTCAAAGCAGTTTCTAATTGTGTCTCTTTGTAGTAGTCTGATGTTACTCTTTATTGATCAGTTGATAACATCTTGAGTTGTTAGAGTGTCACTTCCATTATTTGGCTGATTTGGTTATGATGCTCTGATGACACCCCACCTGGAGTGCTGTGTCCAGCTCTGGAGTCCCCAGCACAAGCAAGACATGAATCTGTTGGAACAAATCCCGAGGAGAGCCACAGAGACAAAGGGCTGGAACACCTCTCCTATGAGGAAAGGCAGTGTTGTTCAGCCTGGAAAAGAGAAGGCTCTGGGGAGACCTTACTGTAGCCTTTCAATACTTTAAAGGGAGCCTGTAAGAAAGATGGGGCCTGTTGTGATAGAAAAAGGGGTGCTGGTTTTATATTAAAAGAGGGAAGATTTAGACTAGATATAAGGAAGAAATTTTTTATAGTGAGGGTGGTGAGACACTGGCACAGGTTGCCCGGAGAGGTGGTAGATGCCCCATCCCTGGAAATATTCAAGGTCAGGTTGGATGGGGCTCTGAGCAATCTGATCGAGTTGAAAATGTCCCTGCTCACTCTAGGGGGGTTGGATTAGATGACCTTTGAAGATCCCTTCCAACCCAAACCATTCTATGAATTTTAAATGGGCATGTGCCTTGTGTCTCTGAACTGTACGGTCAAACTGTCATTGAAGATAAAGATATCTTGTATGTTCTTGAAATTGTTTGATCTTTTTGCTATAATTGAAATAAATTATTTTGTTCCCTTTGGCTTTGGAAACTGGAAAATAGGTACTCATGTTCTAAGTCATTCCCTGGTTGCAGGCATTGAAGAGGGGGAGTCTGAAAGAGATGACTTTGATCGCTAATTCCTGGGAAAGCATTGTGCTAACATGAACACTTGTTCTTTTTCCTTTTGGCTTTGTTTGTTTCTCCAGTGTGATTTCCCCCCCCACCTCTCCCCACACCCCTTCCTTTTATTTTACTCTTCACACACATTCATCCAGATCTGTATCACGTGCTTTGGAATCCTCTTCAGGGGAGCAATACGTATCTGAATCAACAAATCCTAGGTCTCCAAAAGCAAGCATATGTCATACATCTTGACCCATATAGCTTTTGACATTGAACCATGGATTTGTAATCCTTGTTTCTTCATATTTATCCTTCTGTGTTTTTTCCTGCCTACTTTTTCCACCCCCTCTTTTGGCTGGTTTTATTCCATTCTCTCTGACTTTTATCTCTCATATACTCCAAGTACATCAACATTTCTTCCTTTTATCATTTTACTGTTCTTCTCATTTCCAAAGAGGTAAGCCAGAATTTGCTTAAATGAAAAGCAACAACAAACCATGAGCTTTCAAGCAGGTGAAATATTTATAATTCCTGCTGCCGTGCCCTTCCAAAGGAAGAGAATGCAAACAACAGTTTTATTTCTGTAACTTGTCTATTAAATGTAACATGAATTATTGCAAGCACTTCTGGCTTCCAAGAGAGATGCTATGCTTGAGGTATTCTTAAAAACTATGTCTATTTTAAAATGCTCAAGATGAGGCACCACAGATTAATTTGTCTTTAAAATTTGGATATGTTATTTTATCTTGAAAATATATTTTCTAACTCTAACCTCGTGGTATGTAGCTGTTTGGTTTTTTTCTTGCAAATTTGGCTTAGCATTGCACTTTTTTTCCTTTGCCTTGCCCCATTACACAGACACACATTTTTTTTAAACTCTTCAGTGCTCATGCAAATGCGTCTGTATGAAAACTTTGGAAAACAAATTTCTTTCCCCAGAGCAAAGATAGCATCTGTAACTGTAGGGCAGATCTCACTGCTGTACCTAGCCAGTTCAACCACTGTATGTACATATATAAGTTCTTTATTGGTGCAATAGAGAGGCAGAACTAAGGCAGTACTGCTTTCATTCAGCTAGGTACCCATACTCAAAAGAAAAGAGAACCCTTTATGCCTATGGTCTTTTGGGTACTGTTTTTGTAGATTACAGGGAGGCGAAATGGAGGCTGAATGACATATTTACCACAGCAGGATACATAAACCAGACATATTGTTAAATGGCAAATCTTATATGGATGCACAAGCTTCACGAGTTCCAGAGTGGTGGTAGATGGGCTTGGCTGCTTTGCTACTGTAAGTTAACACTGCCCCTGTGTGCCAACTCCCTTCCTTCTTGGACCTCACTGTGCAGGTAGTGGGAGAGAGCATGTCTGCACCTGAGCTGCCTCATCACTCTGTTCAGGCAAGCAAACTGAATTTCCCATAAAAGGTGGGTTTACATGAAGATGCCGACTGAACCGAATTGATTCAGGCACAATTACGTTTTCTTCTGTCAACTCAGTTGCAGGGTGAGTGGCTCTGGAAGAATGTTGGAGCAGATGGTAGGATGCTGGAAGGGCTGAAGCAGTACAGCTTTGTTGCTCTGTAAATGTGAGTCAGAGCCCTATCACTTCTGATACCTTTTGATACTTGCACTGATTCAACAAACTGGAGATTATTTTTTTTATTGAGCTAGTTACCACTTCATTTTTGTGAGCGTTTCTGTAATTGTGCTGCCTTTTGAAAGATGGGTGCTGGAAAATTGTTTAAACTGAGACTGTTTACGTGCATATGTGTACAAATCATTGCTCTCTATATGCTCTTGCACTTGCTGGCAACCTGCTCCATGCCTCCCACTTTGAAAACCAGTGTGACTGAAGGACATTCATGAGTCATGCTTTCTGATGCAGCGTAGATTGTTCAATATTGAACTTCTATAGCATGTGCTATGGCAAAATGGTGTACTGTGCTGTTCGCTGTGACAAATTGCTCTGTGTAAACACTGGTATCAGTAAGCTGAGCATTTTCACTGTGATATCAACAATCATCTTCATCTTATGGCAGATGTCTTCTGGTCTTGCAAGCAGTGGATTCTTACTCTGAGATTGTAGACCAAGTAGGTGGAATGTTCTTCATCTAATAACCTCCTTTATATCTTTCTTCCTCTACTCTTAAGATGAGTAGGTTACTTGCATCTTTTGATGATCATGCCTTTAAACTCATAAGTTCCTTAGGAGGAGGTGCTATCAGTCTTCCTTCAGCTGTTAAAGGCTGCTGTAAACTTGTAGGACATTTCCTACTGAAGATGTCAGAATGGATTTTAAAGCAAAAATCATGGCACAGAAACTAAAATGATTGTTCAACAGAGAACTGCATCCTTTTCTACATGGAAGGCAGTAGCTGCCTAATAGTGCTTAGTGGTGTAGACGAATGCAGTGATGAGTAGGTGGGTTTTTTCCCCTCAGTTTTGTTTAAAAAAAAAAAAAAATCTGTCATTAAAATTAAACCAGAGCAATATTTCTGTTTCTCATTTTTCCATATTCTGCATCTCTGATAACTTAGTGAAAAAGACATGGAATACTCTAAGTCTAATCTTTAGGGTTTACTTTTTCTATTTAGTTTATGTATATATGTATACCCCAAATGATATGGCAAATTCCTGAGGGATGGTATCCATTCCAACCAGATAGTGTTTATCCTTTGCAGTTAAATTACTCTGAAAGTGTTAACCATCAGAATCAAATATCTTTCAGGTACAAAGTACGTCTAATACCTTTTTCCTTGGCAAGGGACTTTTCTTTCCTTGATCACAGAAAAGTTTACTTAATGCATCTCTTCTGAGTTTCTCCGTGTTCTGTGCAAGTATGTCTGCTGAAGTTTCTCCCTGGCCAAAAGGGAATAGTTTTGTACTACCCTATTTTAAAGTAGCATTTCACTGAGCAGGTACATCAGTTTAAACTTTTAAACCTGCTTTGAATTAATTATACAATATAAATTGAAGTCCTTTTACCCAGAAACGTACTAATAGCATTTGATATCAGGTCATGCATCTATACTTTTCAAGGCTAGGTCTATTTATGTGAAATGGATAATGATAAAGTGCTTCATTTTTCAGAGCAAAATTCTGTGAGGATAACAGAAGGATAACGTCTCCTGTTTTTGGAAGTTTTACCTTTAGTTCCCCTGAAACTGCAGAAGCTTTTTATTGTTTTGTAACACTAACTTCTTTTCTAAAGAAATCTTAAACAGCTTTTTTTTTTTTTGCTAAGGGTATCTTTTTCAGAGGGATGTTTGTGTTGGATTGTTTGGTTGTTTGGTGTTTTCTTTTGTATTCCGCATAGTTGATGGCCTTTATCTACTGTTGCATGGAGAAGACAAGTTTTGAGCATAGTTTTTGGTCTTTTAATTTACTCCTTTCTCATCTATAGTTCTACTTATTTCAACCTTTTTTTTATGGAGATGGAGAGTAATGAAAATAGGGAGTATAACGGTGTGAGAAGTGATGTTGGGTTCTCAGATACCATGTTCTCTCAGGACCTTGAGGAAATCACTGTGTAGCTTTGGACTATTGATACACATGCATCTTCAGAGTGAAATGTGAATGTTTGTGATCGTCTTTAACTTATGTCACCCCAACCCCTTTGAGAAAGAGGGAAATTCCATTACAGACTGCAGGGAGTGGTAGATTTCTATGCTCATCATAGCTCAGCATGATTCTTGTAGGTCAGTGTAAATTCTGTCCTGGGCTATTTGATATCCTTTCCAGAGTGGGACAAAAGGTAATTTTAAAAATTTGGTTATTCCTACCTATATAAATGTCTTCAAATATTTACAAATGCTGAAGAATAATAATTCTGTACATCTTCAGCCTCCAGAGCGGAGAGGTTAGACTTGTGATTTGTGACAGTTATTTGATTAAAATATATCTTATCACTGAAGTTTGAGGTTTCTATTGTTTATATAATCTGTATAGTATGCCTGCTTTGTCTTCCCCTGAGTAGGTATTGTTGCCCTGTTACCTGAATGAATGTGTGCCAAAGGTATAAAATGTATTTTCTGGAGACTAGTGTAGGGAGAGTCATGTTAAATAGATTTACACTATTGAAAAACTAATTTCTATTAGTTCTTCTTGGAAGACTGACATTGTCATGTGACCATCTCTGTGACTTTTTCTCGCATCAACCTCGCAGAAATTTTCATTTGTTTCACCTTGTTTGAAGGAAAGAGTGTTTTGTTTTGGTTTTTTTTTTTCTGATGTTTACTCAAGTCAGGTTTTCAGGAATCATGTTACATGTTTAGATTCATGTAAGCTATTCTTAGTATTCTTTCTACTCCTGTTTAAATTTGGACGAGTGATGCAAAAAATACCTTTGTTGCTACATGATTTATTTTCTGTCATAGCTGCGTTGCATTATTAATTTGTAAATGGCATTTCATACAAAGCGAAGTATATCAGTAGATCTGGATGACTGAGAAATTATCTTCCTTTAGAATGAAAAGACAAATTATTAGTCTGGGCAGAACTTGAACCAAACTGTTCTGTTCATTCTCTTTTTTTGGGGGTGGGTGCTGGAGAAAATATTTTATTAAAAATATCTGGGCTTATTTGAGGATTCAGCAGAAACTGAGATGCTGAAATTTGAACTGGACAATAAATATGTAAATTCTCTTTTAACAACTAAGTTATGCCTTTTAAGTAGTTAACAACAACAAAACAAATTTTTTAACGGAAATGGCCTCTCCATTAGCATTAAGCTGTTAGTTGTAACATTCCAGTGTGAACTAATTAAGGAGAAAGCGAAGATGACTGCAGAAGAGGAGAAAGCTGAGAATATTTTTAACTTTCTAAGCTGCATAATTGTTTCAAAATAGCCCAGTCAAAAATCCCACTGGCTTAAAATAATGGAACATTTTGAAAAAAAACTTAAGATGTCATAACAAATTTATCTAGAAAATTTTTGTTATCCCAAATGATGGTTCTTCTAGGTGACACTGTAGTAGCTGATGATCACAGAAGTTCCAGGATGCCAGTGAAGGTTTGTACATGTCAATTCTGCTCCTCTTTCATTTGGCAAAGCTGATGGAAAAAGGGAAAAATCTACTAAAGTCAGCTGGAACTGAAGCTTATTAAACTCTATATAATTACAGCTCATTTGTTTTTTCAGAACTTAATATAAAACCCCTAAGTGGTTAAACTTTTTACAAACTAAAGAAACAGACTAAAATCAAGAAATCAAGATGAAGTCTATATGTAACAGCCAGAAATAAATTCTGTTCCTATTTCTCACATTGCAGACATGTTAAATGTTACTACTGTGAAATGTACCTAGAGAAGGAGGCTGAAGAGTTTTGTGTAACACGCTCCCTATCCCTTACCCTGTTGTATGTGTTCATATTCAAACTCCTGTTCCTACTGCAGTTACAGGGCAAAGGGAGCTTTGTGTTTGCAAAGCTCAACCATGGGCTTTCTGCAGCATGCTTTAGTGGAGGTCTTACCCAACGGCGTTCCAGAACTTTATCTACCAAGTCATCAGTGTGCTGTAGTGCTATAAGATTATTCAGCTTCTGTATCCCTCATCACTTCCTTTTCATCCGTATCTGTAGGGTTTATTCCCATTATTGTGGATTGGTGGCTAATGAGGTCTTACAGAATGAACTTGGCTAATGAGATCACAGCTGTTTTTGTTTTATGTTTTTCCACTCCTGCTGTCTAAGTTGCTTACTGCCATAAATACTGGCAGCGTGCGTTTATTGTGGTGAATATGCAGTCAGTCAGCTGCTTCTTTAAATTTTACTCTTATTTAAAAAAGCAACTACAAACCAGAGATTAAATAGAATACTGAGAAGTAAATTGAAAACGGAGAGCCTGAACTCAGTAGTTAGGATGTTCATAAAATCTGCAGTTTGTGAATTTCATGTTATAGATAAAGTGCAAGATAACACTGCTACATTGTCTAAATTGAGTGAAGGTATGAAATAAATTTGTGGGTTTTAGAGTATGTTTCTTATATGTATGATCAATATATATTTGCTCTTAAGAGCAAGGAACAGATACACTAGAATTTGTTGCTGTTTTAATGTTAACACTCAGTATATTACTAGATGTTATGAATTTAGATTAAACATTAGCAGGGATCTGAAGCTTCCCACATCCTTCCTCCTCCACCTCAGGAAAAGGAGTACTAACACAACACTTTTGTTTCTGATTGTGATAAATTTTGTATACCTTCTTTTTGAGCTGTCTGGGTATCAGGAAATTGCAGTCCTGGTCCTGTGTGTTCAGTACAATGTTAGGTATCCCACTGGTTGTGAGTGCCGAGTTTCAGGGTAGAGCCTGTATTTAATTTTTGCTGACGTGCTTGTTTGTGCTCATGGTGTGGGTTTTCATGCACAACTATCTATGCATGTTCCTTAGAAAATACTGTTTTATTGGCAAAAAGATCTTTCTAGTGTTGAATTAGAATGTGGAAGAGCTATAATTTTTCCTAATTTGGAACTATGTAAAGCAGTTAAAAGCAGTAAGAAGAAAAGTGAAAACTAGAATAGCAATGACTTCTCTCTCATCAGGAATGAGATACATAATCACTATGAAATAAACTTGCTTTTGGTGAATGTGGTTTCTTTAATGCTGAAGCTCACAGTGCTTCTGTACAGTGAAAAAATAAAACTTTTAAGATACTTTTATCATTCAACGTGGTTTGGACTTTTTCCAGGGCTGGACAGGCATTGGCTGTGGGACCAGCCAAGTAAACTGTCATTAGTCTGAGTAGACTGGTATGTGAAATGTGTTGCATGGTGTTATATAAAGGATTGGAGTCTGTTGTGTGAAGAGCATAGTCTCTTCTGATTTGCCTCAGTGAATTACTCTGGAGAAGACAAGTCTCAGGGGATGTTATTCAAGTAAGTACCTGACTGGGCAGGGGGAGTGCAAAAAAAAAAAACAAAAACGGTGGGAGGCGCTCTGAACTCTTCTTAGTGGTGCCCAATGACAGGACACACAATGGATACAAAATGAAATACCATTTAAATGTAAGAAAAATGTTGGGGTTTTTTCTTCCTGTTTGATTTTGGGTTTTTTGCTGTGGGGGTGATTGAACACTACCATAACTTGCCCAGAGAGGCTGTGGACATACTGAAAACCAACCAGGTGTAGACCTGAGCCGTGCTCTCTAGCTGACTCTGCTTTGAGCTGGGGTATTGAACTCGATCTCCAGAGATCCCATCTTGCCTCAGCCATTCTGTGTTACCTCTGAAAATCTGAGAACTTCTGCCCATAGACAGCAAAAGGTAAATCTGGTGAGATAATTTTAATCTTTGTTTTAATGACCCATTTATTATATGCATGTTTCACAGAACTTGAGTTTTATCTAGTCTTAGGATCTGAACCTAAAGTCTCAGTCCAACAAAACCTAAAAATTTGCAAGTGAAATAGCCATAGCTGTTCTTTCTGTCCCCTCTTCTCTTTTAGCACCTTTGAATATGGTTTTCTCAGTTCAAAGTGCATTTTCCAACACTTCTTGGAGGTTCTTTTCCTGTTTTCTTTCACTTACCTGCTGTTCCTCACCAAACTTTGCCCTCTACTATCCATCTGGCTCTTGCTGAATTATATTTAGTATTTTCTTATAATATAAACAACAGCATTAAGTTTAAGTTAAATAAATTTCATCCATAAGAATGTCTCTTTATTACAGTTGTTTCAGCAGTGTGATATGTTCATCAGATTGTCTGTCTCACTTAAATTTTGTGAACTTTTCTTTCCTTCCATCTCATCTTCCTAGCCATTTGTTTGCTTTTAACAGGCTAAGAGTGCTGTTGCTGTAGAAGGGATGGGGAGGCAGTTAAGGTGAAGTGGAATGACTTAGTTTTCCCCTTTCCGTAGTCATAAGGGATGAGAATACAATTCTTTCCCATGATTATATTTGCCTATATCATTGTGCAAACAGGTAAAATCATGGTGTTTGTCTCCCAGTACTTGAGCCAGGTCAAAAAGTTGTTTGGATCCTACAGGTTCAGCTTCTTCCTTGGTCTGAAGATAGTGTTGTCAAGTAGCAGGCTCAACTCTTGTACCTTAATAGATAGCATGTTCCCGTTTCTGGACTCCTAGATATTAAGGATGAAGTGATTTGTCTGAAAAGCTGCTAAAGATGGATTTTTTTATTTTGGGGGAAGAGAAAACACCCTAGATATGTCAGATTAATCCAGACTACCTTTAAACACTGATTTGCTTAAAAAAGAAAGTGAAAATAATTCCAGTAAGGCAGGTGTCCAGTTCTGGATTACAAATTGGAAATTATAAGAGGAGAAAGCTTAAATGAAACATATCTTGATGTCTATGTCCTATAGTAGCTATTGTGGCTGAGTTTCTCTGAGGCTGGTGGAAGCCAAAGGGACATTTCCCCATACCACATATTTGAAGCCCTGTTTTTCAGAGTGCACGTCATGCCTGTAGACCTGCCTGCTTTTTCTGAGGGGGCAGGGGTTGGATTATTAGTGCTCATGAATTCAGACAAAACTTTATAGAGCATTTCATAGGAGCTGTCTGGTTTCCTTTAAGTTTAACAGGCCCAAATGCAGCGAGATGAATTTGATGGTTGTAAGCTGCTGAGGAGGGTGGACCCACCTCTTCCCTTCTCCCAGGCCTCAGATGGTGCTTCTTTTGTCTGGCTCTGTTGCTTTCCCAACCCAATGGCGAACCACTTCAGGGAGTTCCCTTTCTGCAGAAAGCTTATCCTTCCCTTCTGCCCACACAAAGAAAAACATTCTGCTGCTTTAGATCCCTGAGCTGAATCCCTGAAAGTTCATGAAAAAATGTTATTACTAGTGCAAGGAGGAGGTTGTCAGATCATTTTAGCTGTGATTTGAAGCTGTATCCTGACTTGATTTGAAATTTTATCCCAACTTGAGGAAACTTATTGTTAACATGGTCTTGGTTTATTGTTTGGCATCTGTGAGGATGCAAACAGAACATCTTTAAACTTACCTGAATTACAATTTAGTTGCTTAATGAGAGTCTACAGAGTTCTGACTTCTTAACCATACTTTATTTCTAAAGTAACCGGATTGTAGTTTACAGAACTTGAACTGCAGCATCTTTCAAATAACACATTACTAAGTGCTCCTTAGTTATTCATGTCTTAATGGTTTTTCTGTAATTTTTTTTTAAATGCACTGTACTAAATTCTGTAACTCTACACAAGGGGCAGTAACTGAAGCAATTCTTCCTGCATCCTTGCCTGTGTAGTCTGTGTTCCCCATATCCAGACTGCAGAGCAAATGTATTATTGCATTCGATAGCAGAGACTATGGAAAAGCTGCTTCACCTTAGTGTGTGTAAAAACAGCTGAGTTAGCTCAAAATACACTAAACCAAACGAGGAGAGGATCCTTGCTGTTTTCCCTTGCTTCAGCTAAGATAAGCAAACAACTCAGGGAAATTGCCTGTTTCTTCACAGTCCCATTCAGCTGCCTACTTGGGTGTTTTTTTGTTTTGTTGGTATTGTAAATTTTGAAAGTTTCTGTTTAGGAGGATGAGAGAAGAACTATAGAGCAGTTAATGTAAAATTGAACAGCCTGCATGCAAGAGGCAGTTGGAGTGGATGTCTCTGTTCACAGTGTGATAAAGGAATTGGCCTTTAAAATGATTTTGTTAAATAAGACACCTAAAGCTAATCAGAGCAGAAGGAATTGTCTACAGAGCAGACGACAAGGAACAAGTTGTGGACTGAAATCTAACCAAGATTAATTTAATTCAATATAAGACCTTGAAAGGATAATCATTCTTCCTTTACAAGAGACTAAGCTCAGAAGGCTCAGTTCTCTTTCTTGAGCTGTGGAGGCTCTGAGGCTTCTCATCACTGATATGAGTGTTTATCTTCAGAGTAAAATACAGTATTTTTCCTCTAATGTAATGAACCCCAGACCCTTTTAGGATCAGGCTGTGCTGTGCGTTGGTTTTTAATGCCAGTCCTTGGAAGCTGGAGTCTCGTTTCCAAAACCTGAGTATGTCAAAAGAAGTGTTCTGGGGAGAGAAGGACATTTCAGAGCAAAGCATATAAAGATCGAGTGGGATAAAATAATTTTGCTTTTTCACTTGGCTCATACTCAGGAGTTGAGTTTGGGAAGCAAGCAATAGGCTATGACTGTGAAAATCAAAACAGTCTGATAGGAGGAAAACAACTGACGTGCTTGTATCCCAGTAGGTGAAACTATTATGTGCTGACATCCAGCTTGATTGGAAGGTAAACATGCCCTTCCCAATATACATACCTTTCTTATTATTGCATCCTAGAAAACTTTAACCGACAGTTAAAGTTGCTAAATGGTAGTCTGGAGGTGTAGTATTACCCAATGGTTGACTGTTCTTGGCAAAAGTGTTTATTTTATGTTCTGAAACTTCTTTTTGAACAGTTGTTAGCACTAGCCCTTGCTGTTGCAACAAAGAAATGGCATTTGAGAAAAGAGAACATAGGTTCATTGGTTCTTAGTTCAATATAAAATAAGAGACATTTGTTGCAAAGGTGATTCACTGTTGTTGAAATAACACTGTCACTGAAATAAGTTTTTTAATTTCAACTTTATTACAAGTATTCTTTCAGACTACAAAATAAAGGTCAGAGATTTAGGGAGTGTACAGCTTGTCACTGAAGTTGATCCCTGCAGATAAGAGTTGCATAGTTATGTTATTAATCCAGGATGAGTGCATCCCTAGGCCAGCTATGCTTGCCTTCATATTCTGAATGACAAAAAGACTGACAATTTTGGAATATTATTCAATACATACAGAACAGTTAGGGGGTGGGGGATAAGGACTGGGGAGGAACTGAAGTATCTGCTGTAGTATTTGCTTCTGGAAATTAATTTCAATTGCTCAAGGGAGGGTTGTTTTGTGTCCATATTTCATTAGTACCTGTAAGTAAGCTAGTAATAACTTCTGATATACATGCTGGATTTTTCAGTTATCATTGTCTCCAGTACTGTAGACAGAGTTGGAATGCACTCTTAAGTTGCTTATGCATGTTGTGTCTTCTCAACATCCCTCTCACTTCAGAGGCTGAAAGTGAAAAATAAACATATGAAAAATAGTTGTGAACAGATACAAAATGTTGAAGTGGCTCATGTAGATACACTGGCAGTCCTAGTTTATCATTGCAGGATTAACAACTCTGGGAATGACAGTATGGTGCATAGATCTTCATTATTTGACTCCTTTTGGAGTTTGGTTATTTATCTATATATTTTTTTAAGAGCAGGTCAAAAAAGTGAGCTGTTAAGGACAGTAATACCAGTAGTGCTTTAAGGTTTCAAGATCTTTTCGTGTTTTGGTTTTTTTTTTTTCAGTCCAAAAATACCTTTCTCTTTTCTTATTCTTCCTGATTTCTTTTGTGCTTATCTTTCATGAGAGGAAATCTCTGTGGCTCTGGCCAAAGTTGTTCTTTTTTTGCTTCCAGTACCATGATGGTGAGGGAAAGACCCAGGAGACAGACTTGCAGATCACACATAGAAGAGATGGTGGGTCATTCTGTATCTTTGTTATGCATAGGCAGGAGTCTGCAACTGTGACTGTCTCTCAAAGATGTGTGTTGTGTTGTCTTCATAAAAGTCCAGTATGGACATCTGCCCAAGCTTGAGTCTTTTGTGTGTGCTAAGAACTTGATTTTTATCAAGTAAAAGCTCTGAAACCTGTGCCTATGCTGGGCACATCTCTCTGAGGGCGTGGCACAACTCTTTCACTGAAATTTCAGTTTTGAGCAATGCCAGCCTACTCATGACTTTGGTAGCACAACTGCTTTTGGGAGCTAAGTTCTGCTCTGTAGGACTGCTTTTGCTTGTGACTACAGACAGCACAAATGAACAAACAGTGAAACTGCTTAATTTACCACACACCTTACAGTTTCTAGAGCCTTGAGTTCCATGTATTATTATTACACAAAAGTCATCTTCACTTAAACTCCAGTTCATCTCCAGAACAGTCCCACCCACAGCTTGAATTGAAGCAAAGCTCCTCGGGGGGCTGGGTGTCTTGAAACTAAAAGCTCCGTCATAAGGCATATGACAGGCGTGCTGGCATTTTATTTCATTTTGTCTATCTGGAGTGTAGCAATCTTGCAGTTTGTTTTAGCATAGTTTTTATGTGTGTAATTATTAGACCAGTAAGTTCCCAACCAGGCATGATTTCTGTTCTTTTCTACTTACTCCCTCCCAAATTGATGTCTCTTCCTCTCTTCTCTTCCAAATACCTTGCACGTGCTTGCTTTTTACTGTTGTGTTCTGTGGGTTGATGCTTCTTCCTCCAGCACTTAGAGAGTCGTAAGGGGCAGCACTGCTTCTTTCTTCCACTCAAGACAGCTTTTGAAATTGTTGCAGGAATGGGAGGGGTAAAAGCAAAGGGCTACAATAATTCTGTAGTGGTGGTATAGTCTTGCCCTATTTTCTCATTTCTGAAAATCTTGCAGATAAGTCTCTTGAAGTTGCTTTTGTTTTTCTATGCTCCTCTAATTGAAGAGGGAAGCAATATAGCTAGTGAGAGTACTGGAATAGAGGAGGTGCTGCGCCATGTAGAGGGACATATTTGGCTGTTCAGGAGGCACTTGTTTGCCACTGTTGAGTTATCTTTCTCAGTGCTCAAAGTGTGGGTGACTGGAAGAAACTGTTCGGAGATGCTCTTCGCAGGCAACAAAACCACTGGGGATAAGTAGAATTGGACAGCCCAGGCTGTGATGGAAATACTTCTGCATGGAAGGACTACTGCTGTGCTATGTAAAACAAGGTGGCTTGATACATAATCTGTCTTTAACATGGTACAGAATACATTGTTCAGAATACTTGATTAAGGGGTTCTAAACGTGGCTTGTACAGGAATTGCTGTAAGAAAAAGCACTTTGTAACCCTAAATACTGATTTTGATTTTCAGTTAAAGTTCTAAGCAAGATGCACAAGGGGAGCTATTTTATTTAAGCACTTGTCAGTGGTCAAACTTGTCACCAGTGAAACTGCCTATGTTTTAGTGAAATGGAAATTCACAGCAGCTTTAGGCTGGCAGAGTCCATGGTGTAATAGTGTTTAATGCAGACAATTTTCATTTTGTGACCATTTTATACATGACCTTCCTTTACGTTTGCAAAAGAGCAGGCTTTTAATGCTTAAGGCACTATTCTTTACAAGGTAATGTACTGCAGATGGTGCAGTAATTATGTGTACCAGCCCTATATTAACTTTTAAATTTTTGTGCTGTAGTGCTTCAGAACCTACTTTTTTTGCTATTATTATTTGTAATTACTTCAAACTTAATTTTTGTATTCTAATTCTGACAATCAGCTTTCATTTTTACTTTTTATATGTTAGCATTAAATATTAAATATTTTTTGGTTTGAAGGTGCAGGAAATGTTTTGCTACTTGGGCTTTGGTCATACATTATAGTTCTAAATTGATTTTCAGTTTGTAAGATGACTCCACCTTCTGATAGCCGTATTGACTGAAGGGGACTAAAGTTCATTTGCTGGTGCAGGAAACTCAGGAGATCAGCTTGATTCTCTAGTGACAGCTTTGGTCTGGTATGTGTGGGGAAAAAAAGTTTAAATAAATCAAACTATTGGTTAAATGCATGTGGTAGTTGTAGAAGGGCCAGGTGTTGATCAGACTACAGGCAACTCAGAGGTTTGTGCATGTGTGTGCAGACATGCTGCATGATAATTTTTGCTTCAGTACGGATTTTCCCCAGCTATGTTGATCAGCAGACACAAAAACTAGTTTATACTTAAATAGCTGGCAGGATGGAGAAGCAAAACTACTTTTGCTTTGCTGTTTGTTATTATTTATTATTGCATTATTACACTACATCTTGGCGTAAGTTTTTTGCAATAAGATTGGCACTGGCTGCTTCCTCAGCTAGTTATGAAGGCTCCTTGCCATCTCCAGTTTATTTTTCTTGCACAAAGCCTGGGAAAAAAGATGAACTTTGTTCTGGAGGTCACTCTGCGCAGCCATCTTTCTGAGCAATGGGAGTGTATGCATTTCAGAGCTACTGACCCTTCATATATAACATTATGCCCCTGGCTGCCCTCATTTAAATCAAGGACCCTCAGGACATGGAGGGGATTTCAGCAGTTGTGGGAATGAATGAGAAGGATGTCCCCTTAAGGTGGCTGAATGCTATCTACTCTCGTACTGGAAGGTTCCACTGGAATTTTCTTTAAGCAAAAAATCATACACGAACAAACCTTTTTCTTTGTTTGATGAAAGAAGAGTTTTAAAAGGACTGTCTTATGGTAAGACATCAGTTAAATTTTAGTACTACATGTGACTGACTTTGAGACAGGAGGCTGGGTGCTGGGAGAGCTTGAACATGTAGTCATCTGCACCTGTTTCTTTTGATATCATGTTATGCTTGTGAACACAAGTATGTCACCAGTTTAATAAAGGTAATATATATGTAGAGTGGGTTTTGACACATGGTGGAATCTTTTCAAAGGAGAAAATGGCCACTGACAGATGACTTTTTTTTTTCTTTTTGGCTGGGAACAGGCTTAGAATGTCCTTTTCTAAGATGTATCTGAAATGTAGTTGTGTTCTGGAAATGTGATTTATAGCACAGCTCATACTACAAATCAAGGAGCTATTCTAAGGTCTTGTTTATGACAGCCAAAAATATCTTTTGGAATGCACCATATTTTAAGATGGTATCTTCCCAATCTTTTTCTTCAGACTTTTTTTTTCATCATGCTTATGCTTTAAACTGTTCTTCAGAAACTATGTTTTCAGTTCGTACTCCACTAGTAGGACTAACCTAGTCAAAGGGAACTCCTCAGAGGAGTACATTTCTCCCTGCCATATTGCTTGGTTAGATGCAAGATAGCAATTTGACAAATTATGTTTGCTCTGTGTTGTGCAAAACAACAATAAAAAAAACCCTGTAAAGAGAAATTTCTTGGGGATGAGTGGGCTTCTCTTTCAGTGGCACTGAACTATGACAAATGTGGCATTGAGGGTCCATGCAGAGACCAGATTAGATCAGATTATTCTTTTCAAGCTTGAATAATGAATTCTATGAAGTGAAATCTTAACGTGTTTGGAAGAGATCACAGGCAATGCTTACGATGGTACAAAAAAAATTGTTAAATGCCGTTAGTGTCAGTGTAAACTTGCTGTAGATCGGAAATGGCATGTACTTAATTACTTGAATGTTGTGGTTTTTCTGTTGCTTTTACTGGAGAGCTCTGTCTCCTTCCTTATAGCCCTGATTGTGCTTGGGATGGTATATAAGGGCAATGTAATGAAAGATGCTGTCTTCCCTTGGGTATTGCTTTCCTGACAATAGATAAGTTAGGTTGTTAAATTGACACATGTCTTGAATTTTTTTTATTTCAATTTTCTGACCCTCACTTTTATTTCTCTCAAAATTAGAGAACCTATCAGTAAAATTGGTAGTTTCTTCATCACAAGAATTTGTTCCTTCTCTTCCCCTTTCCTCTCACTACTCCAAGTACCTTTAAAAAGTTTGGGATTTCTTTTACCCAGAGAGGAATGTGCTGAGAGGGTTATGGTGATTGCCTTTGGATATGTAGAAGGATGATAATAAATGCTTCCCCATATTGTTTAGGATATGACAGAAAGTTCTGACATTAAGTTACTGAGGAAGTATTCAGCTTAGAGGTTAGTAGACATTAGGGCAAAAGAAGTCTTTGCAAGCACAAGGATGGGTAAGGACTGAAATAAATTTCCTAGGAAAATTGTGAATTTGTCATCAGTAGAAGTTTTTTGCAAAACAGGCTAGACAAAGCTTTATCTGAAGTGGTTCACGTATGGTCAATCTTTTCTTGGGGAAGGGTAACTCCCAAAGACGGTTCCACTACCATCAGGAATTTATCCACAAAATACTATAGAAGGATTGTGGCTGAAACTGTTGTTTTTCTTGTCTTTATTAATAATGAAACATAACTGGGAGTTGGGAGAGGAAGGAGTGTACTGTATGTTGAGTAGAATGTAATTATGTCAGTTAATGCACTGTAACTATTACTATGTAACGGTGATATGAGAAAGAACTTTGGAACTTTTGAAAAGGGGAGGGCTGTTGGTGATTCATATAAAAGAGTTTTAGAAAGGAACCTACAGTTATATTAGACTATTAATGTGGGAAGAAATCAATCTAAATATTCACTGATGTAATGAAAAGGTAATTAATGAAGTATGACATGAAAAATTTAGTGGGTTACCAAATTGAACAGATGGTGTTTTCCAGTCCTGCTACATACGTGTTCTTTTTCTGGGTTCATATTTATCAACTAGTTGTAAATGTATTTTCTTGTTAGTAGGAAAAAATCATACTCCACTAGTAAACATACAATTTGCTTATTGCCTACTAAGGCAATTCATCAATCCATCTCTTGCAAAGCCTGAGGCCTCTTTGGAAACAAATAGTACTGTACTCCTGGACATCATTTTTCCAGATGTCACCTGTGATACGTATCTTCTTGTAATAGGGAAGAACTGAGCCCCTTTATTCCCTGTGGAACAAAAATGGCAGATGGGAAGTTTGCTGATGCCCACAGCTTTTTTGATGACTAGAGATCAATTGGACCAAGTAATCCAGAGTGGTGTTTAGCTCTTGCCTACCCGAGTTCTCACGTAGTGTATGCATAGTTTACAGGAAGCCCTGCAGTTGAGGTATGTACACTTACCAACTGACATATAACATGCAAAGAGCTATTGGCTGCAGCCATCTTCTGTCACTGGGGAAGCTTATACGGTCACCTTATTAGGAACGGTGTGGTCTGGCATCTTAAATATATTGAACTAAAATCAAAGGCAGGATGTGAAACTTGCAAAACTTTCAAAGCACTTTCATGTGATGCATTGAGCTCTAAATATGTGAATTTCTAAATTAGAGAATCTATTATGACCTTCCAGTGTTAGTCTTGGAATCAGAATGAGTAATGAAAACCTCAATTTAAGAAGGTAACTTAGACAAAAGTAACAAAGACGAGTGATGAAAGCCTTGGCAAACAAATGGCTGGAGTGGTTCTGAATTGACTGGAAGGACAATAGACTGGTCCACAATGGCAAGTGGTGTGGAGCTGGCTTCTCTCACTGTTGAATTATATCTGGGACAAGTTCTCAGGGGTTTTATGGGAAATAATCTCTTAAATTGGTGTGGGAGCAATTTGACAGTGAGAGAACGCTTTTGGATCTTGTGGCATGGTGATACTTACTATGCTTAATTTGAGAGTTCCAGTAAGTAATTTGGATAGATAACGACCACCTCTGGACCTGTTGTTTTGTACATCTCTGAGATCTCATTTGTCTGCTGTAGCTAGGTGTTCTCACTTGCTACTGTTGATAGTGTCTTCAGTGCTTAATAAGCAAACAACTACCCTGCTCTAGTCAGAGTTAACTTGTAAGTTATTTACCAACATGTGAAATCTTGCCCTCCTGCCACTTAGCCATACTTTGTATGTCTTCCTTTGTTAGCAGAGGAGGAAGCTTCAGAATGTATTGCAAACAAGCTAGTTCATATGGGCCAGAGTTGGCTGTGAGTTTTGTTCCTTTATGAAGAGCATGGTGTTGGTTACCCTCTCAGCTGCAGTGGTAATGGCATTTCAGCTCCTACATCTCTATCTCTGTGACCCCAGCTGTGATGGCTTATTACAAGGGGGAGAAAAGGGGTCTCTTTGGATAGATGGATACCAAACTATTTTAGTCTGTATGTGCTTCTATTACTTTATGGCTGTAATTTTTTTATGTTATGCAAAAAGATAATGTTTAATGTTGAAGGAACTACCTGGGAATTGTAGGGAACAGAGGTTTCAAACTTTAAAGCCTTTCATAGTTGAATGTTAAAAATCTATGGGATAGGAATGGATCGTAACTGCTTGGTATCATATTCCACTGTGTGCTAACACACTAATTGTGCTTCTGCCTGAGTAGGGAAGAAGGCTAGCTGTAGATTGTGTGTTCAAATATAGCTCTATATTCCGCATGCTCCTGCCTTGCCCCTGCAACTTCACCACCTGCCTACTAAAAATATTACTTTTGAGGCATTCTCTTAACTGTATGGGGGCTCTAAATGAGTTACTTTTTAGGCCTCATTTGGCTCCTGACACTGGGACTTTGCAACTAATTTAATCTTTGTCCTTTTTTGGTTTGGTGTCCATCCTCCCGCCTTTTTTTTTAAAGGCTGACATACTGTGGTAAAGACAAAAATTTAGGGTAAGTGAAGTTACCTGTTTTCTGTTTTCATATTTGGTACCATAATTGATTGTAGGCTTTGCTGAGGTAATATATAGAAACAGGAACACACAGATGGGTGATATTAGACAAATTGATTAGCATTTGGTGTTACCATGACCACCTTCAGATGGGTCCTTCCAAAAGTTTATTCTTTTTTAAATGTAATTCAAATTGATACAGTTTACCACTTGGATGTATTTGAGAATTGGCAAACGGAAGGGATAGTGCCATAGTTTTCCAGCCATGTTTCTTCTGCTTTACTTTGCTGACAAAGGTGCATTTTCTGAACATTTAATATTAACTAACAGAAGATGAAAATGATCAGAAAATAATATATCATAAGAAGAAAAACATAAAACTTATTTTCTTTATAAATTACTTGTGGTGGATTGTTTCTAAATTCATAGTTATGCTTGCATTAAGGCTTTTGTGTGCTTACCAAGAACATAGTGTTCTATTTTGTTCTGTTCACTAGTTGAAAATATCTTAATGTGTTCAAATTTTTGACAGAAAGCACTTCGATTTTCTGTGAGTCTAGGGATATTTAGTCATAGATTGAAAAATATGAAAATATTTGTAAATATTAAGTATACTTGGAAAAAAAATTACCTGTGAAGTAGATTTTTAAAAACTTTATTTCATTTTGCTTGACAGAAAATTGTTTAGCATTCTTTATTCTAGATAGATGTTTTAAGTTTTATGACTTTAGACTAGATGAAAACTCCCTGTGCTAAAGAGGCCTAGTTATCTCAGTGCTTTTAAACCACTAGGCAGTTGTTTGTAAAAATCTATTTCTTAATATATTCTGCTTATTTTTTTTTTTAATGCATGATTTAAATAACCATCATAGCTCTGACCAGCATGTGATATAGAGCACATTCGTTAGAATACACCTCAAGTCTGCTCTATTTATTCTCCTTTAACTATGTTTTTACACTGATTTATTTTAAATTTAGTCCCTCTTTTAGGTGTGTATAGTGTAATTGGTAAAATTAATCAGAAAACCTGTTTCTTCTGTGCCGTTTCATAATGACAGAATTATGTCTTGTTATTTTAGATCAAAAAAGTTGTCACCAGAGTACTTATTTTATCTTCCTGGTTTGACAGCCCTTAACATGCTTGGATTTTGTGTGAGATTTACCAACAGCACATAGTTTGATTCTGGAGAGTGAGTAGCACTACACTGTGTGTGTTTCCTAAAGCACTGATTTTTAAAAAAATCCTTATAGTTTCAACATTCTTGTAAAAGAGAAAGTATAGCACCACTTGAATAATAGCTGGTTTGATCTTTCAGTATAAAATTTTTCCAGGAGTATTATTGATTGTAGAATTTTGCAAAAAGAGAACGATTAACTCCTTTGATATAAGAATATGTAGTGGTTGGTTTTATAAATTATCACTGCAGTTTTTCAGGTTTTGATTAGGTTTACACTGAGTAATTGCTGGCATATTCAAGGCCGAAACATGGACTTTTTGATGAGGAAGTTCATTAATTCATCCCATGCTGCCTATTCTTGCGTTCTTTTGAGATTCTCTGTGGATCTTTTCTAATTTTAAATGTTTTGCATTATCCTACACTTCTGTGTGTTACCAAAGATTTTTTTCTTATGCAAAAGTTTTTTCTGATATTCATCTGTAATGTAGTCCTCTCTTAATATCTGGAAAGTGTGAATTAAAATACTTTTTACCATTTTTCCAGCTTAGTAAAAATGCTGCTGCAGAGTCCATGGATTTTTTTTCTCCTGCTTTTCCCAAGTTAATGAATGCAATACAAAGTAAAACTTCCTTCCAGGTTTTTCTTTGGTGTTTGTTGTCTGCTAATTTATTGTCAATTTGATTCAGAAAAATGCCAGACGATTTAATTCAAGTATTTCTCTTGTGTAACTCTGTTTTCATGTATGAACTTAAGAGTGGTCTGGAAGACTTTGGCATGAAACAGAATGGGTACCTGCAGAGTATTCTGGCAAAATTGGTCAAACTTTGCTTTGGTCTTTAGCAATATGGATTGTTGTCATGTCGTGGATGTGGTGGTGTTGGGATTTGAGGAGATCTGGTACATTGGATCTTGTCTAGCTGAGCAAGAGTATGTGGAATGGATATTGTTTAAATAGATTTGGGTCTTCCTTTCTAGCAGAGAACGAGGATCATATTAAATCAGCTGTAAACTCTCCTTTGCAAATGTGCTAGTGTCTTAACTTCCTTGCCAGTGATAGGTTGGCTTCTCAGATTGATTTATTTTTTGATGGAAACTATGATATAAGCAGCATACAGGGAATTATTCCTTCATTTCCACCATGACTCTTAAAAAGTTTCTAGGAAGAGGATACTAAACAAAAAATAAAGGAAAATCTCAGAACTGTTTTGTCTGTCTTGTCAGCCAGCTTTTAATATTGCTATCCATGCTGTTTCCAGTTTTTGATTATGGATGATGTTAACCAAAGATAAGGGGTGGGGGTCGTGGGGCGACAACATCTAGAACAGTTCTTTTCTAAACCTGGACAGAACAACCAAGGTATGTTAATGAGTCTTAGACAACTAGAAGTAAATGATACAGGCTAATGTAAAGCCCACTGTCATCTTTGTGTTGGCAATCAGATACATCTGCCTTTGCAAATCTTGACCTCTGGTGCCTAAACTGTTGTCTCAACCTCTTTCTCTGACACTTTCCTATGAATATGTAGCTGTCAACTCAGGCTTAGTGTGACTAAAACAAAGCACTATCTCCTTTTCCCAACTCCTTTTGATCCATAGTAGCAGTAAATCTACCTCCTCCAGATTTTTGGCTCGTTGGCATTCAGTGATGGCCACTGGATATCTGATGTCACAAATGCACTTCTCCAACTGCCTTTTCTCATCTGTGATGGCAGTAACAGCAGGAGGTTTTGGTCTTGTATATATGCAGCATAAATACTTGAGTTGCTTGAGCGCTTTGTACATATAGCCCCTAGCTGTCTTGCTACTGGTTTACTTTTGGTGGCCTGCCAGGAACTTGCTGGGATTTTACAGAGGAAGAAGGGTTTATAAAATGCCTTCTGTAAACTCATGGAAAGGTATACAGGAAATATATTTTATAGAAGATGTTCTATATATTTGTAGAACTGTTTATAGATGATTCTGTGTTTTTGAGAGTTTGACTGTAAGGGTGTAAAGCCTACCTTTGAACATGGAAGAAAACTAATTTGAGGCTATTTTATTTGACTGCTGACATCTGGTTGTGGAGTCCTGTCTTGAGTTAATCAATAGTGCATAGTCAGGAGACGGAAGTACGTTAAAGCAAGTCTAGTTAAAGACTGAGAAGTGGGTAAAGCAATTTTGTGCAGTAGCTGTAATTTTTTCAGTTTTAGTGCTGTTTTTTGGAGAGCAGGAGTCCAAATCCAGGAGTTCTTCTAAATACTATAATTATTAAAATCTTCTCTTGGATAGTTGTTTATATAGGAAAGCAGATGTTTTTCTTTGTTATAGTCAACAGAGATGTGAACAACTGTCAAAGTAAAAATTACTCCAAATTAATTTTTTGGGTGTGTCAGTCATTTCTACAGAGTATGTGAAGAGTGGCCTGTTTTGGCAGGTTTTTATTGCATAAATTTAGCCTTGTCATCATAACTGGTTTTTTCCCTCCTTGCAGTGCAAGGAACTACGTTAAATCAGACTTTACAGAAATGCAGCAGAAAATATTATCTTATTTCCTTAGTGTCACAGTAAGCAAAATTATTTTACCTTTATATATTTAATCAACTCTTTTTTACATGTCAACATGCATTTTCATTGCTCATAACGCGAATACTCTGAAGAAGTATTTCTTCCAAGGATGTATTCTCTTTTGCTGTTTGGTTTTGTTTGGTGGGGTTTTTTGTTTGTTTGTTTTGCTGGGGATATTTTTGGATTGGGTATGCATTTGGTTTTCTGGGTTTTGTTTGGTTTTTTTAAACAAAGCTGGATACTCTTGGCCTATTGAAAGGAATAACGTTAGTTACTGCATATTTTTAATGGTATTATTTGTAGACTAGATTAGACAAAGTTCTATTAGTTGAGGGACAGTCTACATGGATTATAGTAATTTCGAGAGTTCATTTAATACAAATATTGGAAATGCATTTTTCTGTGTAGGCAGATGTTTGCCTACATGAAACAGTTTCCTTTTTCCTCAAGGAGACTGGTAAAATCCAAACAAATGCAATGATGGCTTTCTAATGATTAGCAAGTATTCAATTTAAATAGGAATTGTGATGTATTTTGTGATTTAAACTCAGACTTAAATATTCACAGAATCGTTTTGGTTGGAAGAGATCTTTAAGATCATCAAGTTCAACCATTAACCCAGCACTGCCAGGTCACCACTAAATCATGTCCCTCAGCACCACATCTACAGTCTTTTAAATATCTCCAGGAATGGGGACTCCACCACCAATTCATACAATTTTGGGATAAGATTATTGTGCCCTGCCTTTTTTATTGACATCTGCCTGGAGATAGAGTTTAACCTTATTTTTGAGAGCTGTGTTGATTGTTCACACAGTAAGTTATTCTCTAAATTACACTTATTCTTTCAATTTTGTGAACAAGAAAGACCAGTAGGATATAACAAACATAATGTTTGAAAGGTTTGCAGTAGCCAGAGGAAAAACGCATTTGCGGTGATACTGCTAGTGATTTAAAAATTGAAGGCTTTCTTGTAGGCAATGACAACACTTCGTATTATGTTTTTCCCTTTTTGAGATTAAAACAAAGCGTCTAGAAAAATTAGGGTCTATTTTTCCTCTCTCTTTCATAAACTCTATACTTCGAACTAAGTGAACAAAAATGTTACTGTGTTTTCATAAATAGTACTTGTGACTTCTAGCTTAAGTGTGGAAACAATCTTTGCTGCTTTTCAACATGATGGTAGTGCCTTAAACCAGGCACACAGCTTCCCTGCTGTCTTAAGAATGAATATAGATACCAGAATTGAATAATTCTCAAGGTAGCCTTTTCAGATCTTTCTGCTGTTTAGTATTAAAATGTACAGATGAAAACATATGATGACTGTTGAGAGTTACAATACAGTTCTGACTTTGGTTCCAGTTTCCGCATAGGTTATAAAAGAGATGGCACTGTAAAATTTGTAATGACTGCTGAAGATAGAAAAAAGGTCTTCAGAAAGGTTGAGTTTGTAACCTTTTGATTGTAACCTTGGGAAAGAAACTTTGAACAACTAGGATTTTCTTATGAGAAACAGTTATACTGTCAAGAAGGCAGTGGAGCAAACTAGACCTGATTTTGCTTCAGATCCCAAGATAGATTTTTCTCTTGGATCCAGAACCCAAGTATTTTCAGGTATTTTTGTTAAACGAGTGGATCTTTATAACGGGTAAGCCGTAGCTTTTTATAGGGGAAGTAATACTTTTTTTTTCCTGCATTGTCTATAAAATCCTTTAAAAATAACTGCACCTCCTCTCCGTGAAAATGCCAATCCTGATTTCTTTGGAAAATCCTTAGATATAATACCTAATCCCAGTACCCTCTTATCTTCTTTCCCACAGTATCTCCTGTACAAAAGTTAACTCTTGGGAACTGCTGCTGTTTCAGTGGAGTACAAATTTCTTTGTCACCTCTACCTTTTGATTTTAATGAGAACAAACAAGCTTTTAGATATCCTTTATTCTTTTATACTTTGTCAAAATCGGATGTAAGGTTTGTCCTGGTCTTTTGGAAGTTATGGAAAGAAACTGGAAAGAAAGAGTAGATGAACAGCGTGACCGTGTGTGCTGCGCTCCTTAGAATGTCCAAGATGAAAATAAAATGGTTGAACTTTGTTTCACTTCTTCACCCTCCTTATGTGGTGGAATGGCCACTAGAGGATTTTGAGTGATTTTTGTATTTGAGTGCATACTGTACCAGATCTTTCCAAGTGAGGTGAAAATACAAAAGTAATATTTACTGTAAAATGTAATTAACGTGCTTTCACACGTTTTCCTTGATTTCCCTCCTTAATCTTTTAAATGGAGGCTGATAATGAGTTTAAGCTTTAAAAAGGATTTTTGAAAACTGGGAGCCCAAATATTATGCTTGATCAATTTAGGCCTGTCAGCCCAGCCTAAGTGGAAGGAGAGTGCGCACAAAATCTTGAGTGCAGACCCTGAACAAAGAAATGTAATCCAAGTGGAAGAGTGATACTGTCTTGAATGGAGTTCTTTTTCCTTTATGAAAAAGATAAGCCAAATGCAATGGGTTTGGTTTTTTTCATGTCTTTGTTCCCAAAGTAATCTTTTCCTTTTTTGATTAGCAAAATAATTACTGAGATACTTTGAGCCAATTGGTTAAAGTCTCAGCAGTAGACCATATTTAATAGTTAGTATCTGCCTCTTTCTCAAGAAGATCTATGTATGCTGTTGGGTGTTGTTTTGTATATACTTTAAATTATTAGAAAGAGAGAACTCTGTAATTGTCCATCTGGCTTAGCCAAGTAGTTCCATGGCAAAGTCTGGTTCTGCAACTGGAGGTGGTAACTATTGCAGCCGACTGGCACAGAGTGTTTTCTTGGAATTTATATTGTTGCCTGGTTTTTCTTTTCTTTTCCTTGTGTAGGAGTTGTGTGGAGACAGACAATGCTTTGTCTGCAGTGTACACTTTCATGTGTGTTTGACTAAGACATGTGCTTCCCAACTGCCACATTTTTAGTTTGACGGGACCACAAGAGCTTTCTGAACTTACATGCACAATGTGTAGTTAAAGTTTCATTTAAATAGTAGCTAAGCAGTATCATACAGGTTTTTGTTGTTGTTTTTCCCCGCTGCTTGGATTTACTGGTGGTGTTCTGTGGAGGACAGAGGAATTCACTTGGCCTAAACAGGATGCTTGTATGTATTTTTAGTGTAATTGGCTATCCTTCTGTTAACTTTGGATATGTAAACTTCTGGTTGTGATATATTAATACATTTTTCATCAGAAAGAAATAATCTTTTAAATGATACTACTGTTAAAATCATACTACTGTTACTTTTATATAGCAACAAAATACCCTGTTATGTCTTTCTCATAATAAAATTTATTTATATGGGATTAGTGTACAAATAGACTCTGGACCCCTTAAATACATTTCTGAACCTGGCCACAAATACTTTAAATTCTTTTTAGGCCTAATGATATCTTCTCTTCAAAGTGATCACTTTATTCTTTAGAAGTGTAAGTTTCTTTTGCAAAAGATATGGATATAATATTATGTACCACAGACAATACCATAAAGAACAAATGTATTTCAAAATTTTTATATAGATTTGAATTCAGTTCGCTGCAAAAGTGCTATGCTGTTCTGTTCTTCAAGGGTAACTTGACTTTTCTTTCAGAGTTTTGAGTAAATATCCATGGTTTGCACAGTAGATTAAGCTGCCTGCTGACAGAAAATATTCTAATTGAGGAAGTAATTAAAGGAATTTAAAAACCCCAAACCAGTGTGTGTGAGGGGAGACTAAGATGAAGAGCTAAATATGTTCAAGTACATAGCAAATTGTATTTTAATATAATGAACAAGGAGTGAGGATGTGTAGGAGATTCAATTTGCTATTCTACCTTGTGGATAACTCCTCTAAAGGTGGTCTTTACCCCAGCAAAGAGAGTAGTGAGAGATTTTTAGGTTAGTGAGTGTGGGTATGATTTAATTGATTATAAATTGTTTATTGTATGGCTTCCTTTGGGACAGCTCTTGATACTGTTTGCGGCCAGAAGAGACCATTAAATCATCTAGTCTGCCATCCTTTACATACTACGGGTCTTTATACTTAATCCAGTTTTCCTGATAATGAACCTTTTGACTTATCTCACCAAAATGTAGTTTGTGCTTAGCTAAAGTGCACTTGTCAGAAGGATATCTGTCCTTCATCTAGAGACATCAAGGGATAGAAGAGACACCACTTTTTGTGCTAGTTTTGTTCTGATGGTTACTCTGCTTCCTTGTTTGAAGGAGGGGGAAAAAAGGTATTTCTGCATTATGACTTGGATTGAAAATTAATCCTGACTTCCTGGGTTGGTAACATGTTTTACAATTCTATCTGTATAATAAAAATGTGCAGATACACATTTTTGCATTCCACTGGCCAAAGTCCCTAATTGTTTTGCAACTTCCTATGAGAGTCTTCTTTTCCATCAGGTTTTGGGTTATTGGAACCTGCCCCACATAGTATTAATAGAGCTTCACATATGGCGTTATTTTCCATTCTCCTTCATTAGGTTGCTGTTTGGCATGCTGTTGCATTGAGGTGCAAAATTCCTTTCAGGATGTATGTTTTGGTATACATGACTAGTTCTCTGTGTTATATGGTTTGGTTTTGAATGTGTCGTGTGCCCTCCTATTCCCCCCATAACAAAATTTCAGTCCTCCATATGTAAACCTTTTAGTATGTTGACCTACATTTTTCATTCAAATATATATTTGAGAAGCTTGGGACTATCAGCTGTATCACTGACTTTATTTTAGAATTTAGAGTACAACTCAGTGTTTTGTTGAGAGCTGGACCGTATTCTACCTTTCTCAGATTTCTTATGGCGATTCACTTAAAATTAGAATTCTTGTAGGGAGTCACTACTTGTATTTTTCTTTTGATTCAACTTAACTTGGAATTTGACTTGCAAAAGTGCTATAAGCTCTCAGGTGCAATTGAGTTCATGGTAATTTTGTGTTAAATATAAAATACAACTTTTATATATAATAAAAATGTTATGCAAGGCTACCTAGTCTGGAAAATATGCTGCTAGGTGTTTCAGTTTGGCATCTACAGATCTTGAACGTTTTTTTGCCTTTTTGTGCCTGAATTCTTCCATCTCAGATCTTGGGGTAATGCTTTAAGGATGTTAGGGATGTATTTTGAGGACAGTGTTTTTTAAGACAGTTTTAATTTGATGTAATAATGAGCCTTATGGAGTACCACACCAGGAAACTGAGTAATCTGTCTTCACAGAAATACTTGAGTAGTGTTCAGTATAGAAGGCCTCAGGCTATATTTCAAATGCTGAGAAGAAAACAAAATACTGAATAGTTGCTCAGTAAATGTGTGTTGATTCTTCTTTTTAACTGAATCGGGGAGCAGCCCCGTGGGGGGAGCTAGGATGTGAATCTGTAACTAAAAACTTGACTATGGTGCATACACACAGGGCAAGGGCAGATTAAGGTTCCCAGGCATCTGCCCGTTGTTTCTGGCAATGTCTTTGACATTTGCTGACTTTGGAGCGCTTTATTTTGCAACCTGATTTTCTCTAGGCATAGTTTCTGTTCATAGCTAGCTGTATAACTCTAGGAATAGCCTGCTGAACCTATGACACAAGTGAGATACAGTACAGAACAGCTTTTAAAAGTTTATTTTGACAAGGTCTATTGTTTGGTTGAAAAGAAAAGGGCCATGCCAGAAAAAAAGGTCAGGCGTTTTTGAATTAAGAACAAATGGCTGATATGCCAGTGTTTTTGTAAATGATGTTTAATCGTTGCTGTGGGCAATCCATAATTTATCTGCCACTAAGGAAAAGGAACATGAAATTTCCTTCTCAGAATGAGCAGTCTAGTGTGGGAGCTATTCATCAAAGTTTGAATGTCAGAAAGGTCATGGGAAGAGATTTGTAAAATTTTCGTAATTCCAGAAATAACCCGTTCGGCATTCAAAAAGAAACTTGAGTGTTTAGGAAAGAACTCTTAGTGTATCTGATACCATCCTGCAGCAGGGTGGGTCGGCTCTGTGTGATAGATGTTCTGTTCAGCAGAGCTGTATGTTTTCGCATGCCCCTCCCTTCCACCCTCTGGGAAGAAAGGGGGAGGTAATAAGTGTGTATTTTGTGTGTGACAAGCAGAATTCATTCCATCTTTGCTGCATATGTCTGTCTTATTTTGATTTTGCTACTCTGTATGAAATCCGACAATATACTTTAAAAAACTTGCTGTTAATTAAGTTCTTCAGTTGAATTTTTCCCAGCGGGAGATTTTTGAGTTGGGAAGATTAAAAATGGAGCTCTCATACAGAGGCTCCTGCTGTAACACGCTGTGTTCTCTCTGAAGGCTCTACCTATCTAAACTGTCAGAGTAGCAAGGTATTCATCAGCCTGTTTGTTAGTATTTTTTTTCATTCAGTATGCAGATGTATCATCATAAAATAATTCCTTTTTATATCTCCACGTATCTCCTACCTCAGTTTCCTCATAGCCCCTAATTGTTGTTATTTCTAAACATATGTTCTATGACAGAATTGTTCTGACTCTTAAACTGTTAATATCCTATGAGCAGGTGAGAAAAGGAAGTAGATTTCTGAGATTTTTTTTTTTTTTTCTGGATTAAGTATGTCAGGGTGCAAAATATTCAGTTGCTTATTGTAGTCATCTGTGAGCTGTCCTTGGAAAATTCTGCTTTCAAAGAGATTAGTATGAGGAATCAATATAATTCCCTTCTTGCTACTCTTTTCTCTGCTCCCCAAGAGTTTAACTAATCTCTGATCAGTATTAATGCAGGTAATAGCAAAGAATAGAAATGTTCTTTCTGAAAGAATAGTAACAGGAATAACTTCAGTTTCTTTTCTTTAGAAGCGAAGTATGTGACATTTTAATATTAAAAAAAGATATGGCATATTTGGAGCAAACTGATTTCAAGTTGAAGTGTTTGTGGACAAGATTCAGTTTACAGAAAAAAGCTGCTTGCAAAAATCCCCTGTAGTTTTCCCTCTACCATTTTTTTTTTTTTTATGTCTATTGTATTCCGCTCCATAGAGTAATATGTGTGTAGTGTCAGATAAAGGAACACTTGCTACATAATTGGTAGACCAGTATAAATCTCTTAGGGAAGTATTTGATTGCAATAGGCAACACTGCCATAAATAAATCCTCTTAACAAATTCCAGATCAGCACTGTGTAGGTCTCTTCCTGACAGGTTTTTTTAATTAGCTTTTTGTATAAGACCTTGCTGATGACTGATGTAACAAGGTAGGCAGAGAGTGGAGCCAATTCAGGAACATTTTAGGGTCTTTCCTTACTGTTTTCACTGTTGGAAAAGAACCAGCGTATAACAAGGTTTATAATATGTTCTCTCATCCACAGTTGGAGGCCATTAATATAGTTTATGCAAAAACGTGAAGCTTTCAGAAAAGACAGTGGTTTTTAAGAGTTAATTTTTGTTTCAAGCATTTTGAGAATAGCCAAAATGAAGAAAAATTGTGTTTTTCTATATGAGTTAAAGTGTGGGGATTGTTTCTTTTTTTTAATACCTAGTGTTGCATTGATATTTTCAATTATGCCTGTTTAGGCAACTATTTCATCTGTCTGCATCCAGTTTCATCTTCTGTGTGATTCGCTGTGCCATTTTTCCCTTTCTGTTTTCATAATCTAGAGTGCAATTTTAATAATCTAGAGCCTGGCAATTTTGTTCTTCCTGTATAGTGCTTTGTTTCTGATACCAGATACTTTGTAGTAAAAGATTGGCAGAAAGCTAGCAAAGCCGTGTCTGGAGAATCGCTTTGTAGAGGAGTTGTGAATTTACAGTCAGATGTTAATGCTGTGCGAGTGTACATAGAGAGCAGCTTTAATTGTAATGATGTTTTGAAGTGCCTTGACTCTACTGAAAGTGGCTCCAGAAAGGATGAAAACTGCAGTGCTGTGGCTGAAAGGAATTAGCAGAGCCCAGGAAGTGCTGTGTAATGGTTTTCTTGATGATTCACAGCACATTTATTTTTAACCAAGAAAAAAAAATTACTTCACAACTTACTGGTGCTTTGGAAAACTGTGAAAGAAATCACAAGGTTTGTTCTGGAATGCATCATCCCTATTGCAAAGTAAAAACATGTTTAAATTCAGAATTTATTTTTATACATTTGGTCTTTTAAGTAAGTCAATCCTAAATTTAGCTTCACTCTTTTTTGAAGATGGATGTTATATTATGGTAGAACAATTTATTTTTATTGGATTCTTTCAGGCCAAAGAATAGTATGACTTTTATGCACTGGCAGTTTTACTTCTTCTTGTATCAGTGCCACTATGCAACAAACTTGCTAGTTTTAAACCAACTGTAGATATGATATAGCTAGTTCTGGTGAGAGAAAACAATTTTAGAAATGTTTTTAATGAGCTTTCTTTATCAGATGTCCTGGGAGAGAAGAGAATTCCAGCTTTGCTATGCTCAGGTGTTAGGGGTTGAGCCTCCGAGCAAAACTCAAGGTCCCTAACGCTCCTTAAATCCCTTATTAATATAGGGAAAAGGGAAACAAAACTCAAATCTCGGAATATATGGATGGGAAACTGAAACAAACTTTTAATAAAAATTTTAAAGTACTATCAGATCACACAACTATATATTAAATGCAAAACGGGAAACAATACAGTAAGAGTTAAAACACTGCAAAGGGAGGAAAAGGGAGAAGAAACTACAATTATGGCCGATTGGCCACAGGCCAGGAGATGACGTCACGTGAGGATGGTAGCTCAGAAGATGGCGTCTATCCAAAATGGCGGCGGGCCAAGTGATTAAAAGTTTTTAACAGCTTAGAGAAGTATTTTAATGAGTTTGCGGGGAGACCTCTTTCCAGTGTCTGTAAAAGAAAATTTCAAGGACACTCCGGACTGAAGCGTCGGCTTCAAATGCAGATAAAGGAGAAGCCCTCGCGGCCAGAACGCGAAGGAGGGTGAGCTTCCCCCACATCCGAATCCAGCGGTAGATTCTCGCCGAGTGAAGAATATCTCTTCTCTTACCTGATACGAGAGAGAGATGCTGACTGAGTCCCACAACAATTCACAGTAGAGCTGGGCTGATAGACAGAAACAGTTCTGAGTTAGGCCTTGGGTGGGGGGGGCAGGCCGCAGGCTTTCGGCCTGGACGGTAGCCAGCCCTCTCGCTGTGGCTCTTTCTCTGAAGCTGTCCGGTGTCCAAAGAGGAGGAGACTCCTCCTGGCTGCAGGTTTTAAGGATTATCTGCCAGAAGAAATCTTTTGACCTGCACTCTTAGCCAACGTGATGCCAGGTTTATGGAACTTGTATGAAATAATCCCGATACTCTATTGGGCACATTTCCAAAACAAGGAAGTCTTGGCTCAAACCGTGACATCAGGCCAAATATTTTTTTTTTTTTATTCCTCAGAATACCTATTTGGATTATGATTAGTAGGACCATAGTATGAAGTTAGGACTGTACAACCCTCTGTCAGAAAGGACTCCCACAGATGTTCAGACTTATAACAAACTTCAGAAGCTACAAGATTTTTATATATTGACTTCTAATATATTAATTTGTTTAGTGCATTTTTGTCAGATTCCCTCTTCTGGAGGGTTAGGTCAGCTTTATATAGATGTTTTAAAAAAAAAAGTGCTTGACTGTTGTACTGCTAGCACCAAATCTTTGCTTTGATCATTTTTTTTTTTTTTTGTCTTCCTCAGATTTCTCAAATTCTACTGGAATAGCTAATGCCTATGTCATCTGTCTTTGTTCCTCAGAGACCAAACTTCAATTAGCTTTTGGATTGCTCCATAGTTAGATTTAGTATTGGGTATGCATGGCAAGGTTTCCGTAGCAGGGGGTCACAGGGGCAGCTTCTGTAAGAAGCTACTAGAAGCTTCCCCTATGTCTGATAGAGCCAATGCCAGCTGGCTCCAAGATGGAGACCCACTGCTGGCCAAGGCCTCACTGACTGCAGTAGCACCTCTGCGACAATGCATTTAAGAAGGGGAAGAAAAAACTCTGTGTAATTGCAGCCAGAGAGAGGAGTGAGAATATGAGAGAAACAAGTCTGCATACACCAAGGTCTGTAGACAAGGACAGGGAGGAGGTGTTCCAGGCGCTGGAGCAGAAATTCCTCTACAGCCCATGGTGAAGACCAGGGTGAGGCAAGCTGACCCCCTGCAACCCATGGGGGTTAGCGGTGGAGCAGGTTTGCTGGCTGGACTTGTAACCCTGCAGGGGACGCACACTGGAGCAGTCTGTTCCTGAAGGACTGCACCCTATGGAAGGGACCTATGCTGGAGCATTTTGTAAAGAACTGCAGCCCATGGGAAGGACTCACATGGGAGAAGTTTGTGGAGGACTGTCTCCCATGGGAGAGTCTGCACACAGAAAGAGAGGAAGACTGTGAGGAGTTTTGTTTGTGAACAGAGAAGGACTTGTGGATGACATGAAGGTTGGAGGCCGTCTTAAACATAGTGATCGTGAGATGGTAGACTTTTCAATTCTTGAGGAAGTAAGGCGGGGAGGCAGCAGAACTGCCACCTTGGACTTCTGGAGGGCAGACTTTGGCCTGTTTAGGAGACTGGTTGACAGAGTCCCTTGGGAAGCCATCCTGAAGGATAAAGAAGTCTAGGAAGGCTGGACATTCCTTAAAAGGGAAATCTTTAAGGTGCAAGAACAAGCTATCCTGGTGTGCCATAAGATGAGCCGGAGGATAGAAGACCAGCCTGGCTGAACAGAGAGCTTTGGCTGGAACTCAGGAAGAAAAAGAAAGTCTGTGGCCTATGGAAGAAGAGTTGGGCCACTCAGGAGGACTATAAGGATTTTGCGAGGCTGTGCAGGGAGGAAATTAGAAAGGCCAAAGCCCAACTAGAACTTCGTCTGGCCACCACCATAAAAGACAATTTAAAATGTTTCTATAAATACATTAACAGCAAGAAGAGGGCTAAGGAGAATCTCCATCCTCTACTGCGTGCAGGGGGATACATAGTGACCAAGGATGAGGAAAAGGCTGAGGTACTGAATACCTTCTTTGCCTCAGTTTTTCACAGTAAGACTGGTTGTTCTCTGAGTGACCAGCCCCCTGACCTGGAAGACAGAGACGAGGAGCAGAATGAAGGCCTCATAATTCAAGAGGAAATGTTCAGTGACCTATTCCATTACTTAGATGTGCACAAGTCTATGGGGCTGGATGGGATTCACCCAAGGGTACTGAGGGAGGTGGTGGAAGTGCTTACCAAGCCACGCTCCATCATTTACCATCAGTCCTGGCTAACCGGGGAGGTGCCTGTTGACTAGAGGTTAGCAAATGTGAACATCTACAAGAAGGGCCAGAAGGTGGATCCAAGGAACTACAGGCCTGTCAGTCTGACCTTGGTGCTGGGGAACGTTACGGAGCAGATCATCCTGAGTGCCATCATGCAGCACGTACAGGAAAACCAGGTGATCAGTCCCAGTCAGCATGGGTTTGTGAAAGGCAGGTCCTGCTTGACTAACCTGATCTCCTGCTGTGACAAGGTGACATCCTTAGTGGATGAGGGAAGGGCTGTGGACATTGTCTACTTAGACCTTAGTAAAGCTTTTGGGACTGTTTCCACAGTATTCTCCTGAAGAAACTGGCTGCTCATGGCCTGGATGAGTTTACTCTTCGCTGGAAAGAAAAACTGGCTGGATGGCCATGCCCAAAGAGTGGTGGTGGATGGAGATAATTCCAGTTGGTGGCCTGTCACAAGTGGTGTTCCCCAGGGCTTAGTACTGGGGCCTGTTTCTTTAACATCTTCATCAATGATCTGGATGAGGGGATCAAGTGCACCCTCAGAAAGTTTGCAGATGACACCAATTTGGTCAGAATTGTTGATTTGCTTGAGGGTATGGAGGCTCTACAGAGGGATCTGGACAGGCTGGATTGATGGGCTGAGGCCAGTGGTATGAGGTTCATTAAGGCCAAGTGCTGGGTCCTGCATTTGGATCACAACAACCCCATGTGATGCTTCAGGCTTGGGGAAGAGTGGGTGAAAATCTGCCTGTTGGAAAAGGACCTGGGGGTGTTGGTTGACAGCCAGCTGAATATGAGCCAGCAGTGTGCTCAGGTGGCCAAGAAGGACAATGGTGTCCTGGCTGCTATCAGAAATATTGTGGTCAGCAGGATCAGGACAGTGATTGTCCCTCTGTACTCAGCACAGGAGAGGCCTCACCTTGAATACTGTGTCCAGTTTTGGGCCCTTCACTGCAAGGAGAACTTTGAGGTGAGAAGGAGAGAAGAGCAACAAAGCTGGTCTAGAGAACAAGTCCTCTGAGGAATGGCTGAGGGAACTGGAGTTCTTTAGCCTGGAGAAAAGGAGGCTGAGGGGGGAGACCTTATCACACTCTCTACAACTACCTGAAAGGAGGTTGTAGTCAGATGGGGATGAGTCTGTTCACCCAAGTAACAAGTGATGGGATGAGAGGAAATGGCCTCAAGTAGCACCAGGGGAGGCTTAGGTTGGATATCAGGAAAAAATTCTCCACTGAAAGGGTTGTGAAGCACTGGAACAGGCTGCCCAGGGAAGTGGTGGAGTCCCCATCCCCAGAGGTGTTTAAAAGGCATATAGATGTGGTCCTGAGGTTTAGTGGTCACCATGGTTTAGTGGTGACCTGGCAGTGCTGGGTTAATGATTGGATCTTAAAGATCTCTTCTAACCAAAATGATTCTGTGAGTCCTCCTCCCCATGAGGAGGAAGAAGCCGCAGAGACAACATGTGTTGCACTGACCGCAACTCCTGTTCCCTGTCCCCTTGCACCGCAGAAGGGGTGGAGGTAGAGAGTTTGGGAGTGAAGTTAAGCCCAAGAAGAAGGGAGGGGTGGGTGGAAGGTGTTTTTAAGATTTATTTTTATTTTCCCATTGTCCCACTGTGATTTGATTGGTAATATATTAAACTAATTTCCCTAAGTCAAGTCTGTCTTGCTCATGACAATAATGGTGAGTGATCTCTCCCTGTACTTATCTCAACCCGCAAGCCTTTCATAACATTCTGTCTCCCCTGTCCAGCTGAGGAGGGGAGTGATCGAGCAACTTTGATGGGCACTTGGTGTCAACCTACCACAGATATAATTATCTTGGAAACACTTCAAAGTTTCTTGGGACCATAAGGGTCAGAATACATGTGTGTGTATGCAGGTGTACACTCACGTATATAAACGTGTATGCATATGAGTAATTGTGCATGTATGCATACATATCTGTAAATATGTGTGTATGATGTTTGATTCTGAAAAATAGGAATTTTGTCCAAGACATGGAAAGCGTAAAGAAGACTAGCAAACTCTGTTGAGCTTGTGGGATTTTATACCATGCAGCCATTTTAGAAGAGTTTAGAAATGGTTTTTATTCATGCTTTGCATGAGGGCATGAGGTTTAGTGCAAGACATTGTTTTCATTCACTATTTTGCCAAGGCAGGTGGCCTCATATGGTAAGCAGTTCAGATGCTTATTGTTTCTTATACACAATTCAGGTATCTAATCACAGTTGGAAGTCCTGTAATCTTGGCCATCACCTTTGGAAGCTTTAATAGGAGACCAATCTTAACGCTTCTGTAGCTAGGAAGTTCTTCAAGGTTGGATGATATTTAGGTTAATGTCCTGTGTTGTGCTGTGTTTGGCCTGCACTGTTACTGTATCTGGAATGTGATTGCCAGCTTTTCTGCTTGTTTTGGTTGTAGCATGATGTAATGTGTTGAGAGTGAAATTAATGTTATTTTTAATTAACGTTTTTTTCAAGCTCTTAGTAGTTGTATCTATCAATACCATGAGTAAAAATAACACTTTTGAAGTGGTTTTGAGGAAGCTAAATGAAATATTGAGGAGAAGTGATTGCTTAATAGCTTACTGCTTTAAAATAGTGGCTGCTATTATAGCTTGATTCTTCAAATAGGAGTGAAGCAGCATCAAGCAAATGCAGTACTGGGGAAAAAAACCCTTAAATACTGATTGTGTTTTGTATTGCCTGTCTGCTGGGGATGCATTTCATGCTCAGTTCATGCTTCATGGTCAGTGAGAGAATATCAAAATGAATGGCTGTAAAACCCCTTGCAAAGCCTTAGCAAAGACTGAGTATGAAAATAGATATCAAAAGAAGAGTAAACCAACTAGGGAGGTAGAAGGTCTTGGTTTGAAAGAGTAAGGCAGCAGTTTCTTCAATAGCTGAGACAATCTGATACTAGTTTACTGTTATCAGGAGAGATTTTCTTTCTAATCCACTCCCATGGCTGTGAGAGTGATACTTTTCTCTCCCATGCTCCAGTTCTGATGCTTTTGTGGACTAGTCTGATTTGTTCCAGTTCGCTAATGCAGCAGAATGTGCTCTTCCCCAGCCCTTTGCTGGGTGAGGGAGCTGCATGGGCTCCTTGGGAGTGCTGGTGCAAGGTAAGCAGTGGGACTGTACAGCTGCAGGGTGTATGGGCAAAGTAGGACCAATTGACTCCTTCCATCACATGGAGTCCTACCTTTGTCTGTAACAGACTTACACACATCTCTGTGCTTTTTCATACTATGGAGCAGTCATTTCCCAAGTACACCTACATCCAAGTTCTAATTTTGCCCGTTTCAAAACCGTATTACTAATCTCTCCTTCCAAGCCTGCTTTGCAAGAGATCAGATGCGTATCTCCTTGACCTCTGGCCCCTTGAGCTTTTTTTTTTTTTTTTTTTTTTTAGGACTTGCAGATTTTAGACCTCACCTTTTAAAACATTTATCTTCACACCTGCACATTTCAGTGACTTATTCTTTTTATTGGAGTTGGACCTCTTAGCCTTCATATTTTGCATAATACCTTATCGATATGCTTATTGTAACTTCCAAATCCTCTGAATAAGTTTCTAACAAGCTGCAGAAATCCTTTCTTCTGAAGATTTCAGTACAAAATGTTAACATAATTTTCTGCCTCAGCTCCTTTTTTAATCATTGTGCCTCTGTTAATCTAGGGATTAGTATTGGTTTCCTATAAACTAAACAGCTTAGGTGAGGATAGTTCTTTTGGCTAAAAGTATGTAAATGTGAGGCTTTTACATTATTATTGAATGTTTCTTACAGACAAATTTTTTTTCTATTTCTATACAAGTTAATAGGGGTTTTTTTTCAGGTTTTCAGGAGTTCATCAAGACTATATTTTTGTCTCTTAGCACAAAAGCGTAAAACTAAATAACTAATCAAGTCTAGATGTTCCTTACCTTGCTTTTTTTACTATATGTCAGAGATACTTTATGTAATTGTCAGTTTGGGGGTAATTTACAGGTTCCTTCACTTTCCGCAGTCTGTAACTTGGTTTATTATTGTGTGTTTCTTGGTTTATATTGTGTATGACTTGGTTTATGTTGTACATATGTATTATGAATCACTTAGTAATCTGAGCAAATATTTTTATCTTTCTGTCTATTTTTTGTTCTGCATAAAATTGGATTTAAATAGCTGCTTCCAGTGATGCTAATTTATGTTTGTTTAAATCAACTTTGCTTCATAACAGTCCTTCTAATAAATTAGGGCTGTTTAGTGTAGCAGCAATCTAGGATTAGTAATCTGCTTTTTAAAAGTGTACTAATTTGAGACAAAGTTGAAGCAGACTGTCAAATAGAGGGTCAGCGATTTACATTGGCTTTTTGACTTATGAATGGAAAACTGAAATTGCAAAAACAACTATGGTCAAAACGTGATTGTGCTGGCAAAAGTAACAGATTATGCTCTTCAGAAATTCATTCTATTTTCCTCTAACAAGTAAACTTTGTCTTATAACTTCAATGGGTCATTCTGCTGCTGTGAGCTCCTGTTATGATTTAGATGAGGTAGGGATTTTTGGCAAGCCTGAGCAGAGTAAGACTTTGGGTCTTTGCAGGTCTTTGGGATCTTGAACTAGGCGGTGTGAACTGTAAATCTGGATAGGACATGGAGCAGGAATTTATTTGGTAGTTTTAGTGGTTAAGGAATCCAAGTTAATAAGTGTGTCACTTCAGTGTAATTGATTTAACACATTTACTTAATTATCATTAGTTCACCTCAACTGATGAGTAAATGTGAAAAGAGTGGTGGTGGGAGATGAGACTGTTCCATTGCTGTTGTGCATTACACACTACCTAGAGCCATTTTGAGTATTTGGCAGTCTTTGTTTCAGCTCTAAGTCCTTTTTCTGTATCCACCACTGTGTTACTGAGCATCTGAATATCTAAAATCTTGTGGATAGAAATAACAAGAAAAGCCTCTTTGCTTTCTAGCCTTCCATTTTGAATTTCTGCAGTTTATAGGCCTGTCTTTGTATTCTATGAGGGAATATTGAAACTAAGTTGCTTTAATGGCACTGTTGATGTCTGTTTATCCTCAGTGTTTATGAAGTGCTTAATTCAAAGGTTCTCTCAAAGATGAGTAGCTCATCTTTTGTTAGGTGTCAGCTGAATGGTTCAACCATCTCTCAGCAGAGAAGAAAGAAAAACGCTGTTTTTCTTGATTGGGTTACTTGAAATAAGAGGGATGTATTCCTTCTTCCTACTTCCTCAAATACGTAACTTGCATTTTGATATGTCTGTATCTGCAGCTGAACTTCATGAACTCTCACCAGTTTAAAAAATGTATCACTTTTCTGTTAAGGAAAGAATGACAATAACACCATTCTTTCCAAAGTAGACCATATGACCATGGTATGCTTGCTCAAAGTTGTAAACAGTCACACACTGTTGGCAAACACACAATCACCTGAAAACAGAGGCACAAGACACTGAAATATACCAAAGGTAACTGAGCACAGGCTTTTGTAACTTTCTTGAGATGTTTATTTGTACCTTTAATTTTGGGCAGCAGTTTCTCTCTGTGTCCCCAGCCAGATAATTTGTGTGGTTTTTGACTTAAAGGCCTTCTTCAGATTCAGGTTCTTGTGTTCTCCAGTTCTACTGTCTTTGTCGTCCTGACTTGGTGGGGGGAAGAGGCAGGGAAATACCTGATTGTTTTATCCTTTCATCCAACTTCAGTATCTGAAAAACCAGTTCAATTAAATACCAGTTTATTTCCTATGACCTGTTCCTATGAAAAGTCCTTCCTACCTTCCAAAACCAGATTTTAGTTAGAATTGCTTCTTTTTTAGAGCAGTGCTTTTTGATTGAAGAAGTCTTTGTCTATCACAAATGCTACTGTTGGATTTTTGTGTGTGTGCTATTTGTGAAGGTAGACTTTCCAAGATGATGATATTTTTGTTCCACTAACCTGTATTCATGTCCCAGCCCAGTTATTGCAAACCCTTAGTAGTACTGTAAATATAACATTTTTAAACTATCATTTCCCTAGAAGACTCTAGTCAAAGCTAATTCTCCTTTATCTGAGGAATCTGTGCTTCTAATTGGCAAGACGTTACTAATGCACTTCAGTATCTAACTATTTTGTTTTACTGTCCTGAATACCTTCTACCCTTCAGGTTTGGTGTGGATATTCCACTGTCTTTTCTGTAGTCTCTTTAATGCGCAGAATTTAATGTCCTGAACCAAGATGTCTAATGTTTCACATTGTGTCCTCCAGGCTTCATATATTCAAGTGCAAATGTCTGTTGTTGCTTTCTAACCTCTCCTGAAAGAGCCAGTTCAGGTTCAGTTCTTCCATGAACTCCTGCTCCCATCGATATCTGACCTTCTTCTCTGCTGTCCTTGTAGCTGGAGAATTCTTTAATTCTCTTTGGCTGTGTATCCCCAACTTTGCTTGGGTGCGGAAACCAAAACTCCGCTATGACTCTTGGAGTCCAAGGATCCAGAATCTCCTAGGGTACTGACTTCATGCAAAAACAGGTTTAAGTTTAAGTTTGTACACACAGGGAGTTTCCGTATTTTCTATCTAATGGTGCTCTCAGACATTTTTGCTTTAGTCTGCAGAATTACAGAGAAATTAACCTGAATGGATTGGGTTATTTACCTGTAAGGTATAAAGCCGCTTCAACTTGCTTAAAATCCTGCCTTTAATTAAGATGATGTAACTCTGAGTGTGGATGAGATCTGATTAAAATACAAAGTCGAGTTGACAGTGTCTTTCCATTCTGGATCATTAGACCAAGCAAAAAATAAGTGCCAGAAGGATTGTTACTAGAGTTGAAATAATTTACAAAGCTAGTCTGGGTGTCACCTGTATAATGTATAAATATCATAATCTGAAAATATGTTTCTTATGAAGTATATTTTTGTACACTTTATCAAGAAGATGGCACTTGCTGGTCATTTTCATCGTGTTTACTGAATTTACTCAATATCACGTCGATTAATAAAACAGTAGTGGTGGTGTGCAGGTAGTTGCCAGGGATACTTAAAAGAAAAAAAATCTTGGTAACAAAGGATTATCTGTCTCTTGAATGTTTTGATTTCTTCAGGGATCTAACTTTCCTTGTTTTGAAGCTCGAGGCCATACAAGGACATACATTTTTGTATGGCATTCATCATTCATTGCACTGTCTTTTTTTCTTTTCCTCCCTATTTCAGACTTTGCCATTGATTGCACACTCACAGTGAGCTGCAGGGCAAAGGGGGAAATGCACTTTTCTGTCGCTCAGAATTTGCTTATGTTGGAGAAGGAAGTAGTGCTGAAAGGAACAAAAATGAAGCATTTGATGCTGCATAGAAGATGCCTTCCCCACCCCCCCCCACCCCCCAAATGTATCTTCTCCCTTCATTATAGGTTTATAACACTGCAGGATATAGTTCTTTTCTGCCAAACTGAGATAATTAAAACTGCTGAGTTAACAACATCTTTCAGTATAAAGGGCCTCTCAGGTGTAGTAATCTCTGTAGTTGTTTCTCTTGTTGAGCGGAGGGAATAGTCCCTTGGCTGGAGTCTGCAGTGTTGGAGCACTGAAGTATTTGTCAAGTGCTGAGGTAGCTGGTTACCTAACTAGGAAGATTAAAAGTTGTTTACATTTTTATTTGCAAGAGTTGATTATCAGGATGCTTCCTTGGACAGCTGTATTGTTGCTGTTTTCTAATAGATACGATTCACCATGAACATACGGCACTGGTGTTACTGCTGCTGTTCATGTCTCCTGGCTGATGTGCGCAGGAGGTAGAAGGGCAGTGCCCAGGACACTTGAACACGGTGATGGGGATTGATCTGTTCACAGGAAAGGGCTGTGAACTGTAGAAGGCTATTATCCAACAGTTAGTTTTGGGAGAAGGTGCTTTGGTGCTTCCCAGCTCAGATGGTCAGTACGCTTCACTACTTGCTTCATTTGTAGTCCTCCTTCGGTGCTGCAGTGTTTATCCTTTCCCAATTCAGGTGTTTGTGTCATCTTAAAGATGACACAGAGCATTTGGCTTTCAGATTAGGATAATGTGATTCATTCTGTGTTTGCTGGAGTTGATTAAATCAACTCCTTCAGGCATTGGGAACAAATGCAGATCTGTCCAGTTTCTTAAGTAAAGATTTCTAATAGTAAATGCCAAAGAGACCAACTTGGAGATGTGCTTTTCTTGCAAATAGAAGGTGCAAAATGCCTGGTGTCTGTATTCAAGACTTTAAGAAAGCGAAAAATAAAGGAAGTCTGACAATGGAGGGCATTTTTTACCCACAGAATCATAGGATTATTTTATAATTTACTTAGGTCTAGAAATCATCTACTTATTGAAGTATTAGAGATAATTCTATACTGTAATATGGAGAATATTTATCAATTCCAACAATTCAACTGTCATTCTGTCCCAAGAAGATTTCAGTTCTGCTAGGTAAACTCCTCTTGCAGCAAGTATTTTTGCTTGACATAAGCAAAAATTGCAGAGTAAATGAATTTCATATTAAGTAGCAACAACTCTCGTATAGCACTGACAATTTTTTCATTATCTAGGAATCAGAGGACTGCTATATAACAAAACAACAAAAGAAAGCAAGAAATGAAGTAAAACTTGTCATTTTTATGATGGCAGTTGTTGAATTTGCTTTGTAAATGTAGTTCACATACCTGCAGATGACACAACCCATTTAAACTTAATTATGTTTTGAAGAGACCACGTGGAATTGAGGTTTTTGTTTGAAAAAGTTTTGTCTGCAAAATTCTGTGGAGTTCAAGAGTAAAATGTTCAAAGGGCTAGGTATTCTTAGGTGCTTTGGGTTTTCTTTAATCAGTCATCTCAATTATAATGGGCAGCAATTATCGCTTAACACCTGTTCGTATTATTTATAAATGTCTGTTGCTTTCCCTTAAAGTTTTTCATTAGATTATTTTATTTTTTGCAGGTTCAGTGTTTACGTAGAATACTCCAGGGATTATAGATGTAATTTACAGTGTTACTGCACAGTACTTACTGTATGGTCAGGCTGGAGTCAGTCCTATGGTATGCCTCAAATTAAATGGAGGTGTCTGACTTTCCCTAAAAATATTTCATTGTTTTTCTGTTGTAGCTGTGCTACAAGTTATTTCAGATCTTTGAATGCAGGTGATCAACTAAAATAAGAGATTAACAAATCTAAACAATGAAAACCAATGATTTTAAAAACTACCACTTCTTACTCTAGCACATTTTCTCCTCCTCATCTTTTCCTGGGGAGATTGTCAGTTTGGTCTGTTTCCTCATTCACTGGAACATTTCTGTCAGCACAGGGCAGGGGTGGAAATGACTGGGCCAGCTCAGAGGAAGTGGAGCTCTCAGCAGAGAGTTACTCTCAGCATGTTGATGGAAGAAATTACTTTGGTCTGTACGGACTACTGTTACTCCTCACAGTAGGAAATAGTTAATACATGATTGCTTCAAGGCTCAGATACTGTAATTCAAGAAGTCAGGCTTTTTTTAAATGAAGATATTTTCTTGGAACATGAATGTTTCTCAATATCATTCCTTTTACGGAAAAAAATATAATTCAGGTATCTCGAAACTTTTTTCCCCTTCAACTTTGAAGTAATTTCCTCAGAGTTATTGTCTAACAAGTTGACAGACATGTGCTGACTATATTTGGAAAGAAACTATTGCCAACATATCTCTCATCATCAGGTTCCTATTAACTGTTTTTGAAGACCAGTTAAGATCTTGTCTAAACCTAAATGGTATCATTTTATATAACAAGATTTAAATGTATAAAGGACAAACACCCTGTCTCTTTAGGAGAGGCTGAAACACTTCTTATTCAGTATATTTTCTTTTTTTTTTTTCTAACAACAGTATTTTTTTAATGAGACAACTAATAATCAGTGTAGTAACATATGGAGTTACTATTTTAAGTCCTCCTTTTTTTTTCCTATTGCATTGTGTAAGCCAAACTGTGTATCCTGTTAGTAATTATTTGTGTTTCAGTATTACCTAGAGATTCCAGCTGATCTGCTTGCTGCTTAGACAGTGTTTTTGTACAGTAGAGTCCCAAGGCCATGATCAGTGTTCACTGGCAGTGAAAAAACCCAATAAAAATAAATAACAGTGGGGTTATTTTTATAGTCGTACAGAGTTTGGCACATAATTATTCTGTCTTGATTGTGTCCTGGATAGGTGTGTCTTACAGAAAAGCAGAGGGATAATAGAGAGGTGAATTGCCTTTGCTCAAGGTCATGCAACAGATTCCTGGCTGATCCAGGAAGAAAACTTAGTAATTCCTGGTCTCCTGTCCTATCTGCTGAACTGTTTCTGACCTGTTGAAGTGGGCTTCTCTTAGGTTGATCCATCTCCTTTTTGAGAGAAAATGAAATACTATTTCATCAACCAGAAATGAAGTCCAAAGCACACGTTCACTTCGAGAGACAAAAGAAGCAAAGAAGGATTTTGTATTTAGCAACAGTTGGAGGACAAAGTATTGTTTGTGCAGTACTTCAGGTCTCCAGAGATTCTTTCCTAAGCATAGAAAGGCTGGGGAAGTGGAGGCATTGGCATGGTGTCGAAGCAGCTGCAGAGGGCTGGCTAAGCTGCAAGCATCTGAGTGCAAAGTAGGTCAAAAAAAGAGGAATGTGGCTTTGTTCTTTTGAAAGAATATATAGTTTTAGCTAATTTTAGCACGAGTATTATAATGTCATATACAAAATAGCGATGATTGCAATCTGGGGTTGCAGTCTAGTACATTAACAACTGAGCACTTCACGCCTTATGTTTCCAAAATATTTTCAATATTTTTTTGATAATCTAGACACTTTCTTTTACCAGTTTTGCTGTAATACACCACCTCTAGCCAGTAATGCTGCCAGGGCCTTTGTTTACACTTCACTTACTCTTGTCTTTGAAGGAGAAATACTCCTTCCAATTATGAATTTTAAAATTGCGTTTATAGATTCAACATTTAATTTAGCTCTTCAGTACTATATGAGAGTTTTTCTACAAGAACAGTGTGCCAGCTTTTCAAGGAGAGGAAAAGGAAAAACAAAGGAAGGAACTTAAGTCCTTTGCTTTGGACATTGAGTAGTCAGTGAAGAAATAGTAAAAATAAAATAATAAAGGATTTGTTGCTGTTCAACGTTCCTTCTTAAAAACTTAAATTTTTTGTCACTTTTGACTATTCTATTTTAAAAGTGTTTCATTTATTGCCTTATTGTAGTTTTTAATGTATCTGTTGTTAACATGCTTTTCTATGAATATTATTCTTTGTGCACTGATGCTCTTGACTGTGACAATGGGAATTTGGCTTCAAGGAAACTCCTGCTTAAAAGCTAACAGTAAGAACACAGATCATTCTGTTTATAGAGCTCCATTGTATAAGGCACTTCCTTTTGTTTACCTTAATATCTAGCTAGATATTGCAAGTTTTGGAACAGCAATTTTTGGACTCATGGGTGTTTTAGGTATTTTTGTCATGTATGTGTATGCATTTTCCAGAAAAGAGAGAGAAGGGGTTAACAGAATATGAATTAATAAAACTCTCTAAGATTAGATTTTTATTGGCACCTAGTTCCCATTACAATTGGTGCTAATCATGTTCCTAAATGCTGGTTTTATTCTGGGCCTTTATCCTGGTTTAGGACAGGTGTGCAGAACAAGTGTTTATGTTTTCTTTGGTTATAGATCAAAATGCAGCTTAAGATGCTATGAAGAACTATCACTGCTGTTGAGAAACAGCAGAGTGTGTTCATGTTCAAAGAGGGAGATTTGTGCTCTCCTGAGGATGTTCACAGGGAGTTGATCATACCTTCTGTGTAGTGCATGAGCCTGAAATGCAAGCCTACAACTCGTGGCTGGCAGTTGTGGACTATGAACATTTTAACAGCTGTTCACTGTTCTAACAGACCAAAAAATTGCGGTATTTCTTAGTGTCCGTGAGGAGCTGGACACCAATAACAGGGATCATACGCCTTCATGGCTATGAATTTTAATTCAAAGATAGTTGCATTAAAAATCTTTTGGAGGAATGGATACAGTTATACTAGCAATTTGGGACACTTGCCATGCTGGGTTTTTTTCGTGGTTTATAGCTTTTCTGAATAGAAAAAGTGCACTCTATACTCTTGCGTATTTACTTCTATTCCCCTCCAGACCCAGTATTTTCTGCATGTTTTAAACAAGTTAATAGGTGGTTAGTATGTTTTAGGCACGTAGAGGAAATTAATGTTGTTTTGCAATTCAGGATAAAATGCGTTGTTTAGGATTTTAATTAACATACATTTGAATGTGAGCTCCTCTCTAGATTACGGACTGTGGATTAGGATCATGTCTGTTATTTCTAAGCCATGTAGTCTTCAGTCCTTTTTCATCCTTTCAGCAAAATCTTACTAGAATCTTCTGTCTGCTAGTAAGAAGCTTTGACTGACTTGAGAATGGAAATGTATGTGACAGTGTCAAATACAGAAAAGAATGGAAGTGGTCCAGTAGTGAGAATGATTTTGTCTATGGCTCTAATAAGAGCTTTAAGAGATAAGCATGAGGTGACTACTCAGTTCATCAAGTTCAGTTGCCTGGCAATGCTTCCGAACTTCAGTTTGTGAACTTACTCACAGTGATGTGATAAATTATTTGGTGTGTTCTTCATACCTGTGAACCATTGATGGTTTGATCTTCTTCAGGCTGATGAAATGCTAGGTAATATGTTACTGTTTAATGCATCTGTAAAAGGAAGTTTTGTTTTGGAGTGTAAGAGGGCAAAATAATTGCTCTTGGAAGAATAAGGGCTCATAATGTTATTTAAGCTTGTAATGTAAAGTTCAATGGACCTGACATTAGATTTACGGCTGTATTTTGATTTAAGATTGCTTCCATGACTGTCTATTATTCTTTGCTTTTTTCCCCCCTTCATACAAAGCAGAGTATTGGAATAAAGTATCCTATCCTTCAGTTGTAAAGCAGAGTAGTTTTGTATGCTTTGAGAGGAAAAGGTTTTTAACGTGCCTGTGAAGAAAAGGAATCTTGTGCTCCTGGTCAGTCTTTTATTTGTAAGTAAAAATTACTTATTCTGCTGTAGTGTTGCATGTGTCTTTCATACACTTTGCATTTATTCATTGTGAGCATTAGCTTAATGTTTATAACTAACATTATGTTAGTTATATGAGTAAGATGCACCAAGGTCCCCTTTCTGAACATGTGTAGACAGAAAATGCTATAAACACCCCATTACATTGCACTTTTACGTAGGAAAGCTATTGGAAAATGAAACACATGCCTGACATCTCCTGAACTTTGTGAAAGGAGGAACACATTAGGTATTTATCCTTTCTTCTGGTGCAACTATTTGAAGTAACATAACCAGCATGCTTCTTACAGTTACGTGTAGCTCATCTCTTTGAATGTGGTATGTTCTGCAAACCTGAAAGGTAAGATTTGCGTGGAGGATGGACTTAATCAGAGAACTGGCTAGAAGAAAAGATTAAAGGCTGCAAAACATTACCAAACTCTGGATCTTCCTCCTGGTGAGGGTCTGTTCCTGTTGCTGTCTGCAAAGCCACTGATTAATCCAGGGTAGCAGCCTCTCTTTCCAAGTTCAGTTGCCAGTATCCTAAGATTAATTGGGACATTGGTGGGGTGTTATAAAGGCTGCAGCTCCCCTCTGGTACTGCAGCACAAGGAGTGTGTATATTTGGAGCTGGCAGAAGGGCCTGGGCAGCCTCTGTTCCCTGGTGATCAGAGTCCATTCAGGAGAGAGTCTGAGGAACTTGGGAGGAACTGGCTAAAGGCAACAGCAAACCTGGTTAGAGACAAAACACTAGGGCAAAAGGTGGGGCTCGTGGTATCAGTGAAATAGGTTGCACATTGCTAATTTTCATTTAGAGAGAGTGCACTGCAGAGATACAGGATGTAGCCTGTTAGGCCTTTTATACAGCCAGTTGCCTTTTTTCTTTTTTGTATGATAGTGGTCCTATAGTGGTGTTTCATTTGTTGCTGCAGTGCTGGTTTTATTTTAGCTTCTGTGTAATTGTTTTATATATTCTAAAGATTTCCATTTCTGTTTAACTTCATGACCTGCTAGTTTTCTGTTTCTGCAAAAGTGCTGAAGCACAGACCAACAGTTGGAGTGGTATTCGAATGGTTGAGTGTGTCTGGGAGAATTGTTTACATGTCAGCATCTGAAACTGGGAGGAGAGCAGTAGAAGTTTAACAATGGAAGGATGGAGAACAAATCTGATGTTGCAATTCTGTAGAGAATATTCTGGGAACAATGAAGTAACTGAACTTTGCTCTGATTTTTCACGGCTAACTTGCCTTAGGGAGAGAGATCATGTTATTCCACTTGCAAAATCATCTACAAGATGTGCATATAAACAGTGGCAAAAGAAACACTCTCAGGGGAGCCTGGGATCGTATCATATAGGCGATAACAGCTTGCATAATTGAAATATTAGAAGAAGAAGGTTTGAAATCTACAGTTGCAATGGATGTAATAAAGACCTTCTTTAGTTTGCTTCGCCTTCTTGTGACACTTTTTAAAGTTTTGGCAGTCTGACAAAAATAGACATATGTGAAATTGAAGAAGTAAATTATACTTTCGAAGAATGGTAGCAGTAATGCCCTGTGTTCATTATTCTCCCCTACCTGAGATCCTAATTTGATTAAAATTTGGGGTTTGAGGTAATTACAGCACAAAACTGCAATAACAATGCAGTTGGGAAATGACTTGAAAATTTTAATGAAAAAGTAGAAAGTGAAATTTGCATATAGAAAATTTAAAACTGAGAGGGAATTTTAAATAAAATTTAAGAAGCAGTTTAAAAGCTGGGCATTTCTCCTCTGTTCATCTTCCATTCAGGAGTTGTTTATGCATTAGCAGTCAAAATATTTAGTTACTGTATAGCACCTAACTGTAAAGTAACTGTGGTTCTTAAGTGACTGGCATTTGTGTGAAGAACATAATTCTCTTAAATGTGGAAGCCTTTTTGCTGTTGAGCTTGCTACAGAACCTGCTGTGATACTCTTAACCATTAATATGGATTATTTTCATCCACAGTTTTTAGTTTTCAAAATATCATTTCCTTTTAATTGTATTTTTTGGTAATACATATTTCTTGATGTAGTTGGCTGTAAGAGAAAATATGGTGGAATATGTTTCCCATATTTAAACAGGTGATTTAAATCACAGAACTGATGTATGGTAGAAATCACTTTTGATGAATTATAAAAGTGTTCAGTTCAATCAGTGGCCTTTCTAAAGAGCAAAGTGCCTGTATATGGTATATTTGTGGAAATAGAAAAGCATAATATGGTAAAGCCACTGATTTTTCAATTTGAACATGATTATCTAGGTTTGATAAGTATTTAACATGAAAGTGTATACAAAGCATTTTAGATGTCTCCCTAGAAGAAAAAAAAAAAGGAAAAATTCAGTCAAAAGTATTTCAATACTCAAAGAGAGCAATCTTCTTTGCACACATCTCTGAGGATAATTAAATGCTGTGACATTGCTAACTGGTGATTCAGAATCAATCTTTCAATGTAGGCTATGTCTTAAACTCATAATGCCTGGGTTTGCATGACTTGCATCCAAATCTCAGTTCTAATACAAAACAATAAAAGCCTATTCCTAGTTGCTTAAATTACATTGCTAACCAAAATAATTGTAGCAGTAATGCTTTCTGTGTAGAAGGTGACACTGTGTGCTTTTTTTTTTTCCATTAAATAAAAGTTTTGCCTCAAACTGATCTTGCAATTTATGTTTAAAGTGACTCACTTTTTGATATGGAGCTCTGGCACTGCTTCAGCACGATGTGTGCCAATTAGTTGTTTTAATCTGAAGTGGCCTGCAGTATGCCAGCCTGTTTGTCAATGAATGCTTAGTCTTGGATAAGAGAATTCCTCTGGTGCTGTGAGGAGGCTGTAGGAAGAAAACAAAGGATGCCATTTCAGGTAAAACTCTCCCAACACTTGTGGAAGTCACCACAAACAGGCCTCCTGGGTCTTTGAGAAGGATGATCAAGTCACTGAATTGCTACTGCTCGGTTCTTTTGAGGAAGAGAAGGTTAAACTCTCTTGGTTCTATCTTCCTCCTTGCTTTATGTTCCCAGTTGCTTTATTTATAACAATGTGATGTACACTTTTGATATATAGTGTGGGCAGGATCATCAGTTCTCCACTTTTTTATAAGAGCCCAGAGCTGCTGTATCTGAATATTTTTGCCCTATAATTTTAGATTAAAGTTCATTTGTGCATTTTATGCAAAAGACTTGCAATATGCAAGAATTGCAGAGCGGAAAAAGGCACAGTAAAAAAAAAAAAAATTTCATGTAAGACATTGGATCTACTATTCCTAAGCTCTTATGACTATGGGTGGGATTTCATTGTATGGCGAAGTCCACATAGCAGTTGAAAGCTCTGGGAATGACAGTTCAACTTCATCCTGCCCTCTGCGTGTTCCTGCCTGTTCACTGGCACTCATGACGTCATACAAAGAGTGAAGGTGCTGAGGAAACTGAGCCAACAGAAAATGAGTGGGTTTTTCCAGAAAGGAAGCAGGTTGAGAGAATTCCTCTGTTTTAACTGGGTGTTACTCAGCTCACTTGTGCGTATACAAGGGAAGTGACACTAGAGGGTTGCCAGGGGTAGGGATTGCACTGACAGGCCATTGCCTTTTATTAACAGCTGGGCTTTACATCTAGCCTTTAGATCTTATAAACTGTGCAGGGTGAACACATTGAAAGCTCAGAGTCCACTTTCTCGCAGCAGCTTACTTGCATATGTTTCAATTTCCAGACAATCCTCTGGCAAATCACCTAGAGGCTCGTACTCCTTCAGGGACTTGTTTGTGGCATAAGGCATTTCCGCTTGTTTTGTCCCAGTTTTCATTTCTGTTCATAAGTACTCCGGATTAACCTGATGGTTTAGTTATAAAATCACAGAAGAGGAAATAATAAGAAATAATCAGGAAGTCATACGAAGCATAACAGGAAAGAAAGTTTCTATATGAGCTGTTTAAAAGAAATCATGAGTTTGTGCATTTAGCGGAATTCATTACTCAGTAGATTTTTGCTACGGAAACAAGGCGTTGCACTGTATGCAAAACTGGAGAATTAAAGTACAAATATATTTTAGCTTTTCAAGTAAGAAGTTAGGGAACAGAAATAAAACAAGCCTTTGATTTGCTGCATGGTTGGAAGCTATGCCTTTTCTAAGCTTGTCTTTTGTGGATACGTCGTACTTGCATTGGCTGTTCATAAAGAAGCTGATTATTTGGTAAGACTTGGTCTTGATGTCTTACTACCTTTCTTGGAAATTTCTGGCCAATAATTGATGCAATCATAATTTAGAAATCAAAATTTAGAAATAAATTTTTTTAATTTTATACAGATACTGTATAACAAAGTTATACAGATACTAAAACAAAGCAAAATTTAGTTGCCCTTGTAGGAGCTTCAGTAACAACATCTGTTTTGCAGACAGGCTCTTTACGAGTTATGTATTTTATCTATCCCAGGTTTGAAATTTGACAGTGGTTCATTAGAGTTAATTCATGTAGCAATAAAAATTGGGAGGTCACACAAGGCTATTACTTTGATTGTTGCATATCTGCTGCATTAAACCCGTAAGATCTTTGCTTGTAGGAGGGAGTTTGTGATTATCTTATACAATTTCATAAGCGACACTGCTTGCTTAGCTTCATCTGAACTCCTACATCCAAATCCAGCCAGTGTAAATCTGACTTCAATGGGAACACACTACAGTTTAATGGAGTCAGTGCTGCAAGAGTTCCACTGCACACCTGCTGGTTTGAGCAGGCAAGAGAGGTCCCTGCAGTCTTTCATTCTTGGTAATTGCTCATGTGTTTTGCCGTTGGCTTTAAAGACACAACTGTGTTGGGTTGTCATGTGAAAGTTTGAAGATGAGTTGTTGTGATTTTGTCATTCAGGTAACATTAAGCTAGTTTTATTTCATACTAGGTTTGAGAGAACTTCTGAAGTACTTAATTTATTAGGATAAAGGATCATGCTGTTCTGTAATCTCTGCGATTTCATCATATTAATCTTCTTTATTTCAAGTAATTTCTAAGTTCTGGTGGAGGCTGGGACACTTACGTACACAATATAATTACTATTATTCTGTATGTGATCCCACTTTAAAATTAGTTTTAGTTAGAATTAATTTTAACTGGAGTTACCCCCAAGCAGTATAACAAATACAGGAAAAAGTTAAGATGTATCCAGTATCATAAAATATAGAATAAATTAGGAAAGCGTTCATGCAAGGTTAAATGCTTCTTGTCTGAAACCATTCAATAATTCTGCATTTATGATTAGGGTATAATATTTTAGATTATTAAACTGAAGAGGAGGTAATACTCTGCCTATTGCTTCCCTTCCTGTTGTCATTCTGCCTTTTTTTTTAAGCTGTTGTGTTTTCCAAAGTCTTCACGTGCTTGCAGCATTCCAGATTTCCTGGATTTGAAATGAAGCAAGTATTAGAAAAGGGATTTTTCTCTTGTATGTTATCAAATAAGTTTTTGAAACCGACTGGGTGTTCTGAAATGAGGGAGTATATGATTTTAAAAAATAGTTCAAACCACAAAAAAATTTTATGAAATCCATTTTTTTAAAAAGCAAATTTCAGATCCCATTGAAATTAGTCTGTGGTTCCCTTAATATCTCTTGAAAATTTTAATGGGAATTTTAAAGGCTGTACAAAACCATCAGCAGATGTAGAAAACTAATGTAGAACTTCCCTGGCTAATCTTGCCAGGCATTTCATGTAACATTTCTTGAACTAATCTATACTCAAATTACACCACATTTTTTTTGTGTGCCAACACCATGCTTGTGAAGAATTAACCAATAACTGGTTGATGTACTGCAAGTTGTTTCCTATTGTAACTTTTTTCTTGTGTCAGACCTTTCTTAAGAGTTTTTTCACCTTAACTTTAAAATAAGGTTCTTTCAAAGAGGTGGTTGTAGGATGCTGGGATTTGGGGGTGGAGATGTCTGAAGAACAGATACATTCAAACATCCTTTGATCTTATTTTTCTTCTAGTCTTTAAATCAGCTGTGGCATTGTTTTCTGCTGTAGCTATGGCTATACAATGGGAAAATTTATACCATTCCTCTTAAAATTCTGAGTATTAAAACTGTATTTTAGTATCAGAGGTGCCAGTAACTTTGAAGTTACCTGTAGCAGGTTGAAGCCTGCATTACATGTGAGAATCCATGGTGCAGTCTTTAAAAGTGCTTCTGTGATTCTTTTTATACCTTGTTGTACTTTGCCAACACTTTTCCTAATAGCAATATGAAACATAGTGTTCTCTAGTTGAGATTCTGCTGGAAAACAAGTGAAAAGAGGCAACTCTCTAAACCTTCCTACAGTGAAATTATTTCACTCTAATCATTCTCCTTGTCCCATTTATCTTCCTGCAGTCTTTGTGAGGCAGCAGCCTCCCATGGTCTTGCTGTGCCCTCATGTTTTGCTCTCCTTCCATCTTCCACTGTCTATGTTGTGGTCTACACGCATGCCTTTGGCTGCTTTCTGTAAACTGGTAACTTGTCATTAAGAAAGTATATTATAAGCCATGTTTGTTCATCTAGCCCAGAGCCTTGATTTGCCTTTATCTATATGAGTATTCTGTTGCTGTCTTTAAATTGAAAGAGGTCAAGGTCAGAACATGGTTTCACAAGAAACAGGAGTTTGAATGGAAACTTTACTGACAGCTGCTGAAATGGTGGTCTCCTCCCTCTGTCCTGGGTTCCCCTCTCTCTACTTATTGTGTGTGCTTCTGTCTCTCTTGCTTTCTGCTAATATCCACACTCCTTTCCAAGCGCATATTTTGTTTGTTTGAGGCAGAAAGACAAGTCAACAAAACGGTGTCATTTTCCTACATTTTAGTAAACTAATTTGGCTCGTAAAAGAACGTGACGAAGATTTTTGTTGGCGTAAGGGCGGAAGCTGGGGACCGAGTGGCTTGGAGCAATGATGCAGTGGAGTTGAAAGGAAAGGGAAACTGAGAGGAGCCATAAGTAAGAATGGAAGGACAAATAACAAGTGCTTTGGGTTAGTTTGAGGAAAGCAGCACAGTCTCATTCTGATGTTAACTTGTAACATGTGGAACCGAACCCAGGGTTTGCAGTGTCAGCCTTCTCTTACACCACCTGCACACCATCAGCTGCTGGTATATTAAGTAGGCGATACCTGCAGAAACAGAAATTGATGATGTAGGAAAATGAGCAGTAATGTTTTTCCTTATATAACTTGATTCAACTATAATTATACTTCTCCTAGAGTACATTTTTTTTGTATATATTTGCTGCAGAGAGTTTTATGTTGTGAAAACCTTGACATGTAGTATCCTATTATCAGTCTTGCCAGCCAGGCTTGCAGGGGTCATTTGGTTGGGTGTTTTTTTTAATTAGTGTAAGTAAGTGTGGTGGCTGCTACATCTTTGCATAAAATCTGTAATTTTATTGTTATCTGCCTGCCAGCTTAGCAAATATTAAGCAACGTCTCCGATTTCTTACAGTTACAAACCCGTGTCTTTTTTGTGCTCTTTAGTAGGTGGCTGCATTTGTTACTAATGCTTTTTTGTAACTACAGGGTTAGCCTCTCTCCAAATCTCCATTATCCCTGCTGGATAGATTTGTCATTTACTGTATCTCCCCACCAGTAAATAAAAACTGTCAGTGAACTATTCAGGAAAGCCTTCATCTTGCCAGAAAAGACCTTAAGGAGGCTTCTTTTCTTTCCTCTCCTTTTCTAATGAAAGAGCTTGAAAGTTGTAGGGCTCTCACTCTGTGTGCTCTTCAGTACAGTTACTATGTGTGTTTTTCTGCTGGTCTCGGTAGCCACAGGGAGCACGGTTACACTGCTAAGAGGATTGCTGGGTGGTAAGAAATACTAGTGTAGTTCTCCTGCATCCTTCATTCTCAGGGACGATACTTGATAATTATCTCTTAAATGCCAGAGTGGTTTTATTTTTATCTAGCCGTGACAGACTAGTCTTCCAGCAGATTTGATTTTTCTCCTACACTCAAACTTTCACATGATTCTTCAAAAAAGCAGCTGAGAAGCCAAGCAAAAAGGAGGGCTGATTTGTATAAAGCCCCTGTATTAATCAATTCAAAACTTCAGGTTGTATTACTGCTTGCTATGTGCAACTCCAAACATCGTTCTCTGAAGAAGCTATTTGCACAATAACAATTTCTTGTGTGATCTATGGTCAAGTAATACTTCCTAAAAATGAGGATTTTGGGGTGGACCTAGTCAGTACTTGCTATCGTTACAGATACTGATTAAGAATTGTTTTACTTTAAATTTTACTTTAAATTGTTTTACTGTGTCTAAGATGTAAATTGAGCATGTCAGTTCATGGCTAGTAGTTACCAAATACTGATTTTAAAAGGTTTGTTACTGCTTGCTCTGCAGTAGGACAGAGATTTGTTCCAGAGCTCTGTACTGCTTAATGTAAGTGGTGCTGTATGAAACTTTCTGCGTGAAAGTTCTGAGATTTTCTGTCAGGAAATACCTGCTAATATTTACTTGAAAAACTCACGGAAAATACCATCCAGAAAAGATATTTCTTGTATTATCTGAGGAAAGCTGATGCTCGAAGGGATGCAAACTCTATTGAAGCTAATTAATTAAGGAATTTGAACAAATATTAGGAGGTAGTATTATATGGTCTGTTCATACATGAGTCAGACTGGATTGAATGGTCCTGTCTAGGCTTACTATGTGAATCTCTGTAAGGATTGATTTCTCAGCTTGAAATAATTTCTGAATTGGTGGAGCATTAGTTGGTTATTTTGGCTGAACGTGACATCTTTGATCCTTTCTGCATTATTGCTGAAGTAATTCCAAGCCAAAGTTGATGCAATACAGGTTGTTGAACCTGAAAACAGCATTAAGTGAAGCAGATTACCTTATACTTGCCTGTGGTGAAGAGTGAGCAGGGCTTTGAGAGTGGCTTGGTTTCTTTCTTCACTGCAGATGGATTTGTTTCAGAGTTTTTTTGTTGCAGAGTTAAACATTTTCCTGCTCTTTTAGTATAATGAAATCATCACTTTTCAGCACTGCAAGGCTTTCTCAGTGTTTCGGCACAGGAATTTGTTCTTTCTACCAATTCCTTATGAAATTATTCTCAAAACAAAACATGGCACTGTCATGATGGCCCTTCAGTTTCCATTCTCTGAGTATCACTGAGAATTTAAGTTGCGTGGGCAGATTCCATTGCTGGTTTTGCGTAGGCACCTGTCTAAATTGTATTGGTACCTTTTGCACACATACAGCTCTTGTTTGGTCAACAGACTTCATCACAGTTGCAATTTCTTTGGTGTGTGTAATGAATAATGCAATAGAAGAAGAATAGCACTGTGCTATATTTAGTGTTCATTAATGTACATGTTCTCTCTCTAATCTTTTTAAAAATATGTTCTTGCAGCCTATTTGTACTCTTGTCTGAGCATATTGCAGTAGTTTTGATTTCAGGAATCCTTTGTGGCAAGAACTAAATTGAGCAGTAGGACATTTATGTGGTATGAAAGCTTCTCTTTCCTTGTTTGTTCTGACTTCTCTGACATGAAGGGAGCAAGGCTTATATCTACCAGCTGTCTCACTGCTGCTTCCTTTAGTTAGCACTGATTTCATAAATCTAGGTCTTTGAAAGAGATTTTCTAGAAGTGTGCATTTGAAGTACATATCCTAGTATTTAAGCAGTCTATTCATTACAGGAAACTACTTTTCTATACCCTGTTGTCTTTTTAATCTTTAGTAACTTGTGTAATGTACATGACATACTGGGTAATGCATCTGGACTCACTGCATCCATGAAACCCATGGCATTTGATGGAACAGCCAGATACTTTTAACAGGGTTATACAGGGAGATAAATGCTCGGTACATGGTGGCTGGTATGAAAAGTGTTTCCATTCTCTCCCCATCCCGTTGGCAGAAGTGATGGACAGTAAAGCTGGCACTGTCATCACTTGCTCAGAATTAACATTCCAGTGAGGTTAACTGACAAAGTTTGCACATCTGAATAATCATTTAAGGCAGCCAGCAGAAACAGGGAAGATGATGTTAATTAAACTTGATTGATACCTGGAAGCTTTAGGTGAAGCCTTAAGGCCTAGGATGTGTTGGTCTGGGACTTATGTTGGTTTTAGGCTTATTTTACGATTTCTCACATCATGCAGACATCAGAAATGCATGAAGCTATGTCTGTGTTTTAGCCACCTCTACTTAATATAAAAGCTATGAAGAGAGTCTTCAGGCTGTGTGTTTTCTAAGATGATCCTTATTGTATGACTCAGATTAATGGGAATGGTATACTGTGTAATGTCTTCATATCCCTTCTTTTTGCACAACTGTAAAGGGATTCTTACATTTGTGTGTTGTTTATATTCCAATGCTTCTGTCCATTTTGATTTTATTACACATGAAGCATAGAGGAAAATTTGCTAAAACTGATCCAGTCTTAAGCCCTGCATGGATATTGTAAATCTGGTGACCATAGACCTCTTCCTGGTGCTGGTAAAGGGCTGTTGATGTTGCCCTAGACTTCTCTGGATTATTTGTTTCTAGGTGTGTTGCACTACCATTTGCACTCGTGTTCCTTTGTAAATTAGTATACAAGCTTACCAAGTTACAAGAAAAGGATTAAGAAAGAGAATATATACCAAAGCTATCAAAGGAATGAGTCACAGGTGTAAGTTCTTGAGCACCATCTTTGTGATGGAAGATAAATTCATTTTATAGACTTAATTACTTTTTTCAGTGTGGCCTATGTCCTTTTTTTTTTGCTGAATATCTTCAGGTTATTTCCCCTTCCCCATCCCTCCCCCCGTTTTACTTTATGTAATTGATCAGTAGATGAACAAATAATATGAGCTTATAATATCCTGTAATAAAAATATTTTATTTCCTTTTGTAAATGAGCATTGGATATTAGTGAGGTCATATTATGCTATTTGGACCTTTATTATATTAAACAGATCATGAGAAATTTCAGAGGTGTCATGAATACATAAACAGAAATTTCACCTTCAGTAAACATTCCAAGATAACTAACGTATCACCAGGAGAATGTGAATTCTTCATATGCATTTATAATGGTAAACAGTTTTTGAGAGCAAGTTGCATATGTGTTATTGATTATGTTTAATCTTTTTTCTTTTTCCAGTTGTCCGTATTTGTCAGAGAAGATTACACCTGCTATACCTGCAATTGGTGGGATTCTTTTCTTTTTCGTGATGGGGACCCTGCTGCGTACTAGTTTCAGTGATCCTGGTGTCCTCCCACGCGCAACACCAGATGAAGCAGCAGATCTAGAGAGACAAATAGGTAACACTGAAGGTCTGTTGTCTCTTCGCTTTCCTCCCGAGGGTGCGTGTACTGTGTGAAGGCAGTGTGCTTCTCTGCTTATGGGAGGAGTTAATCCTGTCTTCCCACAGTGATTTTTCTGGAGTTGTAATGTCTGATGACATTGCAGTGATTCCTGTGGAAAGATGGTTGATCAGTTCTTCACCAAGACGGACAGTAAACAAAATGCTGGCCTTGGAGAGTGATAGTTATTACTGTAAATACTTTACAGCAATTCTGGTAGAAACCTCTCTGTGGTGCACAAGATAATACTTTCTGAAGTGTTTTTGGCAAGAAAGCTAATATTGCAAAGGTTCTAAAATTGCACATCTTTTAAAGTAATGTACCCTCAGAGTTTAATTGAATTTAATTATGTTGTTTATATTGTGAAAGAGTCGGCTAAGTCTCTGTGTTAATATACAGTCTCACAAGCTGATGCAGTCTTGGGAAGATTTTTCTTCAGTAACAGTAATAAAACGTTTCTATTTTTTATCTATATAAAGCCAGCACAATTAAAGGAGAGTGAGCTAGATTTTAATCAGCCTCAATATCAAGAGAATTTTTAATTAAATTCTAATTGTGGAATTTCTACAGCTGCAAATATGCTGAATAGCTAAAATGTGTTACCTGGCTAAGAAAACACAGGATGAGTTTGCAGAGCTGCTTCATAAACAGCGGTTTTGTTTGCTTATTCTTTAGTGAGCTATTAAAGCTTACTAGAGGTGGTTATATCTGCTTTGATGTGATAGTCAATGGAAATCTCATTTTTGGAAGCAGTCTCAGAGGAGCACTCACTCATGTAATTGAAAAGACAGATAACAGGTTTATACAAGCACAGGAGAAATACCTGCGGGGTCCTTGACGTTTAATACTGTAGTACAGTCTTAGGCTTTGTTTACTGTGACAAATAATTTAATGCAGTAGATGCAAATGAGTGCACAATAGCTATTGTTGCAGATGCTTCTGCATCTATAGAGTGTGAATTTGAGAGGTTTACTTCACACTAGGTTTTGTCTGGTTCTCTGTGTGTTCTCCTCAAAGCACTGGTGAAAATGTTCGAGGGTCAAAATCCTGGGTTTAGACTCTAACACCGCTTGATGGGGTGGAGTTCATTTGGTGTACACATGGAACAGAAGCTCTGGTTCAGTTTCCTCAGAAAGCAAATGTAGTTCGTACCCACCAAAAATCACACTGTGAACTATGCCCATGTAAGTGGGGATGGTAGGAGAATTCATGCCAAAATATTAACAACAGTGTGGCATTAATTTCCTCTTACTAAGTAGCTGTTAAGAGACAATAAGCACATTATGCAGCTGTATCTTCCACTTAAGAGATCTGTTGGACAAAGAAATATCGTTAAGGTAAAAGGAAAAAAAAAGTAACAGTTTGTATTCACTATTTTAGGCCTTTATGAGCCTTTAGCAGAAGAAAGGTAACAGGTTTGTTTTTAAATACTTACATACTGATTTCATTGTGATTAAAAAAATTCTTATCCAGAGGGCTTAGTTTCAGAAAGCTGCTGTTGGAGGAGGAAGAATGGTTTTATTTTCGGAAAACACAGATGTTGTCTTTGGTATGGATTATTTTAAGAAGAAGCAGGACTTCAAAATACAGTGATGAGTTCATTGATGGTCACTACAGTGAATTCATTTTCTTTCACCAGATCCGAAAGGTCCTGACCACAGCTGTTATACTACGTGTTGCGTTAAGATGAAAAGGTGTCTGTGTAATAAACAGCATTTTGTGTATTTCAAAGAGTTTGGTTTTGAGTTCTGAAGTGGAATCAACTCGTTTGCAGCATACTATGTGCAGCAGCTAACTGTACTTTGTATGCTCTTTGTGTAGATTTGAGGCTTTTGGAACTGTTCGATCATGTAACACGGTTGATGAACTTTGTGGGAAGGAGATATTTTCTCATGGGTGTGTGAACTCTGAGATGTGTAGTTCACCAAATTTTATAGACTTGGTATAGCTTTCCAAAACGAATGTATTCTGCTGGCGTTCACGTTTCAGGAAGAAAACCTACATCACTTTTATACATTGTTTGGACAGAGCGAGGATCCAGCTGTCATTGCCATGACAGGAAGAAGGTTACATTTAGCCAGTGAGGACTTAGCTTTGGGCAAGGACTGTACTTTACATAATATACAGGGAAGAAAACTGTTAGATGACCCAGATAGCTCCATCCCAGATAGATGAATTTAAATTAATGTAAATTTGTCCTGTTTGCTTACTTCTGGATGTGGCTCTCTGGGTTATTTAAAAAGCAAATCTTCAATCAACCTGCCCTTACATGTGATAAAGAAGTTAAATCAGAAATGGAGATTTGTGAAGCCGTATTCTCACTACACTCTAAAAAGAAAAATAGATATGGAATATGTTTATATTGAGGAACTGGAATTCTCTTCAATAATTTCAGTCCTTATTTGGGTAATAGAAGAATTCCTAATATTCACAGAATCCAGATATGTGGAAAATAGATGTCAAAGTTCAAATTCGTGTTGTTGAGAAAGCTGACAGTTTTCTTAGGAAGACTGATTTTAGCTTATTTTTTAGCTGTTATTTATAATATATATATATAAAAATATATATAAATATAATTTAGCTGTTATTTTTCAGCTGTTGCCAGTGCTGTCACTGCAAACATTTTCCAGAATCGAATACTGAGTATGTAGTATGCAGCATAGAAGCGTGAAGTTGCTATAATGGGTAATGGAATTATTTTTATAGCTGGGAAGGAGAGATTGAGGGGTGAGGGAAGCATGTCAGAACTATTTGGGGAAATGTGGTAAAAGTTAAAATTTCCCCTTCCTTTCTCTTTTTTGCCCCCATCTCTTCTCAAAAAAAATTGATCCTCTCATAGGAATAATGTGTGGGAGGAGGATGGAATTCAGACAGGTATATTCCTTAGTGTTGCCAAAAAGGAGTGTCCTTTTATGTCATAAAATTGTGTGCTAAACAGTTGTGTAGAGTTTTCCAGAAAGAGACATTTTGAAATGGAGTTTCCCATGTAACTGTTTTATTACTGCTGTAATTACTGTGACAGCTCATGAGTATTCTGTGGGGTTTCTTGAAATGGAGTTTTTCTTCAGTTTTATTAACGTTATATGTGGGAAGCAGAGGACATTCTTTGCCTGTTTCAGTACCGGGGTTCTCAGTAAAATTCTTATGGTTAGAAGATAAATATATTTATTTGCTATGTGAAGTCGTATCTCTCTAATTGAATAACCTTCCATAAGACTTACTTGAAGAATTTAGATTACTGTTTAATCTTTGCGCTTCATAGGTCTGCCACCATGACCTCTCCTAGTTGTTTCACTCCAGCAGTGATTTGGCATTTAAGGGTAGTTTGAAAATGAAAGCTTAAAAGTTATTAGATGAATACCAAACTTATTTCTACAGAACAACACACATGCCATCTTACTTATGTGCATACAACTGTTTGTGTTAGCTGGCCTTTAACCTCCTCAGAAAAGCAGCATTGTGTGGGACACGGCTGTAACTAACCAGAAGTTCTCTGCAGGAAAAGGCTGGGCCAGCATAGGAGGACACTGAATGGAAGTCTGCACTCCTGAAGCATATTTAAACCAGAATGAGGAGAAGGGAAGACATTTGTATCTGAACCTGTTGACCAACCATCTTTCTTTTATTTATGTTAACAGATTACTTTAAACCCATTTCTGGCTAAGGGTAGCATTTCAAAGGTGGTTAGAAGCAAGATGTTCTGATGTTCTGCTTTGCCTTGTTTCTTCTTTGTAATGAAACAAGTACTGATGAGTGAGAGAGTAATTTATTCCTACTATAATGTGAGATCATTGTAAGGAAAAGCTGGAGCACAACTGTACGTGCAGAAAAAAGTGTTTGAGGGAAGTTATCTTAACTCTGGTAAAGTACAGATATACTTGTTGCTTTTCTCAGTGAAAACAGTTTGCTGAGTGAAAACAAATGGTCATCAGTTTAGAAGGGAAATACTTGTATCGTGTTTGAATTCTGACACTGGTGGCTGATAGTTCAGCTATGGAAAAATCATAGTCCTAATTCCTTAAACTGTTTGAAGATTAATGAAGTAAAATCTTCTTGAACAGTGGGAGGCTTTCACACCTGCATTTGAGAAAGGAACAGAGGAGGGTAAGATGCTGAAAAGAATAGTAGTATCCATCTAGGCACTGTCCTTTGTTCCCTATCATCTCTGTAGGTACTTTTCCATTTCTGAGTCTGTTTCTTTGAATTTCTTGAGTCCCTTAGGCAGAAAATCAGATTAAAATCCATTAATGAAGCTGCTACTGAAATTTACTTGCTGATTATCTACCAGTAACAATGACAGTGCGGTTGGGGAAAAAATTTTCAGGACAAAAACTTGTATATCCTATTCTTATTATGTAAAACTGATGGGCTTTTTAATGGTATTTTACCTTTTCAGTAGTTACATATAAAGATGATAATGATGGTGGTCTGCTCAATGAGCTTGCAAGTGAGTTGTTGAAGAGTGGATACTAGGATTTAGTTATCTTGCTATGACAGATACTTTTCACCACTATATCTCGCTACTTTGCGAAATCCTGAGTGTTCTATAAATCATGTTTTAAATATGGTTTTATTAAAGGATTTTCCCCATTTTAACCACAGCAAATGAATTCCTCAGTTTTTAAATACAATATCCATATATGCAATATTTAATTGTATCTGTGGTCTTGAAATGGACATGGTGTAATACTCATTTTAGAGTTTTTATGATGTGCAGCTTAAGTCTCTATTCTTACAGAATGGCAGACGTATAAACAGGCTATAAATATTAATGGGTTGTGTTCTTGGCTCCATTTGAAGGATAAGATATTAGAAAGTGGCTTAGATACATTATTTTCATAATTCAGTGGTTATAAAGACACCAAAAAAAATCAAAAAGGAGCAGTAAGTTGTTCTTTGAGTAATGAAAATCTAGACAGGTGAGGCAGAAGGCAGCACTATAACAATGCACTACTTGTTATTAGGGCCTTGACACAAAAGCAAGTTATTGCAGTTTGTTCCAAAAAGTTATTTGAGTTCCAGTTCCCGTTTCTGGATAATCCTGTGCTTTCTGGTGTTTAGATTCCACTCTGGGGCTGTTTTCTGCCTCTTATTTATGTCTGTTAGGTATGTACACCCTGAGTTCTGCCCTGTATTTCTTGTACTTCAGTTTAGCCCTGCCTCCATGGCTCTTACCTGGATCCTGCTTGGTTGCATCTCTTGTCTGTCACTCCTTCCTCTTTTTCTGATCATTCCTTATACTCTGCTTTTTACTGACCGTATTTCTGTGATGGGATTTCCTCAAAGCTCTTCCTTTCTCTGGGTTGGGCAAGTGTCTCCTCTTTCTTGTGGAGGTGGTAGGAGGGAGAGCCAAGTTCCTTGTCCTGATTGCTTGACTGCAGCAGTCTCCAACAAACCCAGTTCTGCTGGAACGTGACATTCTTAGTTTCTCTGCAGTGGGGGAGTGTTCGTAGTCTGTTCATAAATGGAGTTAACCTGTGCTCTGCAGCAAAGAAATTTGGAAGTTAACTCTATAGCTCTTAACAAGTTGCTGCTGAGGATATATGAACTGTGACCTCCCCGCTCCCCTGCCCTACCCATCATTCTTCTGCCAAAATTTGTGCAGAAGTTGTGTGGTAAGCTCAAAGTCTACAGCATGTGCTAGGTTTCAACTCCTTTCTTCAAATTCTCTAACTTGGTAAAATTGTGTTTACAGATAAAATGGTATCACAAGACTTCCTTTGGTTTCAGACTGCCGAGCTGATCTAAACCACTGTCTTTTCTTCAGCAGTAGCAAAACCAGTAGTCTTCCAAAGAGTGCCAGTGGCACCTTGAAGTGAGGAATTATATTGCCAGCAATTTTGGAGTCTGGGGCTCAAGTTCCCAAGCGTGAGGGCTTGTGGCAAGTCTAATAGAGAGGTACAAGCTAGGCAGCTATAACATATCTTTCTGCCCTAAAATTGTGATTCTAGAATCAGCAATGGAAATGGAAAGAAACAACTTTGTACTATTAAAAAATATTTTTTTAATGTGCCCTGAAAAGATGTATTCTTCTGGAGCAGCATCTGTGCAGCGTGAAAAGCTGGGACGCTCCTGCAGTTCAAAAGAAAACTTCTACACACTCCAAAACTATCATTCTAGTTTGATTGCCTTGGAACTCGCTGTGCCTTGGAACTTGACGAACCTTCTAAAGATGGGGTGCAAGGTTAAAAATAATATACTTCTAGGCAAGAGATTCGTCAGATAAATCACATAAAAATAATTTTTTTTCTAAAATTTGTGCATGTAACATGTCTGATCTGTGGCTTTTTATTCAAGTTGTTCTTAGGTACTTGATTCTTACTCTGCCCTAACTGTCTCTTTGGGAAGCAGCCTCACAGAAATTATTACAGATGCAGTGAGAAACTGTTATGTCCCAAGAGGAGGAATTCTGATGTAAGAATGCTATTTTGAAGTTCTTTTAAAACCTAGTAAACTTTATTTTTGTACATCAGAAAGTATAGAATAGGATGAGCTGATTAAGGAGAACAGCTCTCAAAATAAGACCTTCTAAAATAAACTGCCGGTACTCCATTCATTTAAGTGACTTTTTGAAAATGAGGTGGTCATGCTGACAGCGTGAAATATTTCCACCTAGGCTATCATCTTTTTCCAGGTGATGATGGAGGACTAACACAGCTGTGATGCTGCTTGTTTCCACCACCAGGTCACAGGAATGGAAAGCGGTTGTTTCTTGAGGATTTGGTGAGGTGGCAGTAGCCCAGCCACCGGCCATGTTCATAGGAAAAAAAAAAGTGAAAGCAATTGCAAAAAACCCTAAGCATGTCCACAAAGCAAAAGGGACCTCTATTATTGAAAAAAATGTTATATTAAATGCACAGCATCAAGCTATCCTCATACAGAGGAAGGTTGGGAAGTGTAGTAATAGGCCATTCTGTCTGTAGATTCTTTTCATGGTGCATATAAGCACAGGCTCTGCAATCACACAAGGTACTATACTGATATGTATTGGAAATACTGTGTTGATATTAATATATCCCAGTATTTTCTGTCCATGAGGTTACTGTCTGGAAACAAAATGTTATTTAAGTTATTTTCCCTAATAAAAAAAAAAAAAATTACTCTTTCCTCTTGTAGCCCGCTGTTGTTAAGCACGTAGCTTAGATTTAAATAGTTAAACACAGATGAGAACATTTCTTAGAGGTTTGCAGGGCTTTTTTGTTATTGTTGTCCTTTGGATGTTATAGGTCATACATAAAAATTTTTTTCATTTTATTATCATGTTTTCTGCTTAGAAAAATAAACAACTGCTTCAAGTTACTAACTTTTCTAATGATACTGTTTGAATATTGAAATTTTGTCCCTTTAAAGTTGACAGCAAACCCTGTATGATATGATTGTTAAATTTGTGTAGAGACAATGTGGAGAGACCTTCTAGAAACTGTTTGATCTCAGATCTTAGGAAAATTGACCAAAAAAGCAAATACTTCATTGAGCAGGAGAATTCTCATGACACGTATACAAAATTTCAGCCTCTGTGTTTTATCTAAATAGCAACTCCCATTTGTTTTCAGCATAATAATTTGAGAGATCTAAGTGGAGTTGTTGTCACATTAGAAGGTTTGCTAGGCTGTGCTGTATCTCCATTAAATACTTGGAGTGACTCTTGCAGAAGTTCAGGTACCTTGGTCCTCCAAGGATATGGATTGTGTATTTGGGGGTTTTGTAATAGGGTAATAAAAATGCTGGAGCCCCATCTAGTGCATGAACATTTAATGCTGGTAGAGAAGTTATAAAGTGTGTCAGAGCAGAACGAATCAAAGACAATCCCATTAGTGGGAAAATTTTACCCTTTTACCCTTGCCCAAATAACTTGCATTACAACATCAGTAATGGATTGGAAGAGAAAAATGTAAAATAGTGGTCAAATGAAGTATTATTTGAGGAATATGTTTCCATAAAGATTAATCTTATTGTGCTTTAAAGGGACTGCGTATGTTAGAAGATTTAACTGTGTTATAACCCAAGTATGAGCAGTCCAGCTGAAGTCTTTAAAAATCACTGTGAGGCCAGGACATGTTTTGCACATTTAGGTTAGGTAAATCTGATTAAATCTGAGCACATTTGACCTTGTCGAGTTGCTTGTTTCCAGAAAAAGAAAAATTAATAAACGGAACGGTTTGATTATATACTTTAGGATTGTGGGTAAAATCCTGACTCCATGGAAAGTCAGCAAAACTGTTTTCATTAATTTGATTTTCATCAGCTTTCACCCTTGGATTTTGAGATTAATTTTCCTAAGAGAGCTATGATTTGCTGTCCCTGTGAACTTGAACTTCCCTGCAAAGATTTGGAAGGAAATCCTCTTAGAAAACCACCATGTAAGTATAATGAGCTGGCCAGTAGTCTCCCTTCTCCACTGGAGAAGAGGGAAGTTGCCTTTGAGATTCTGCCAGAGCCTGCTTTAAAATAAAATAAATACAGTTCACTTTTTTGAACTTCTTGAAAGCTGAGGAAATACTGATTTTAGTCAACGTGCATTTTTTTATGCTTAAATGTTTCATTAGAAAACAGAGCATTATCCTTCTAAACAATTCACCTTGACTGGTTCACATAATTTTCCTTCAATGATTATATACATATTCAGGAATAATATTTTGTAAAAGAAGACAAACTGAAATATTAGTGTTATTTTAGGAAATTTGATGCATCAATATTTCTAGCGATATAGAAATTCATATAAATATAAATAGATAAAATTCAGGCTTCATTAGTATTTTTTTACAATTATGCACCTAAATTTGAATTTATCAAATGGAAATAATTGATTTATTAATGAACATGTTATGCCTGCATGTGTTAAATGCTTTATTGGATAAAAGCTAATTAGGGCTAATGACCTACATTTCACACACACACCCCCCCACAATTTAAGTCTATCTTGACCACACTATGGTCAGAAATGGGCGTAACACTGTGTTTTGTAAGGCCCATGGATTTATAGAAGGACTAAGAATATTACAAGCCTGCTGGTGCTGATGTTGCTGAAAGTACAGTGTATTAAAATATATTTATCGTTTTCAATGGTAGTAACTAAACTCAGCTATAGGGGATTTTTAATTAAAAAAACTTATCATAATGTTTTTGTCCCCTCAGAGTATTGTCCTATGTAGATCTGTACTAGTACTACAAGTTAGTTATTTCAGCATTTCATGCAGCCTATGATCCTTTGTTTTACAGAAGAGTTTTCATTGTAAATACATAAGCTTTGTATAATGTAATCTCTGAATTATAAGAAACCCTTCCCAGTTTTCTGGATTTAGGAATCATACATGTCTCTGTAAAGCTTTAAATAGTGTGAGCACAGTTGTGCTTTGCCCTCAGAAGAACACCTTTTCAGCTTAGTTCTGAATTAGAATGCAAAAATCAAAACTTCCTTAACTTGAGATGATGTGTCATGAGAACAAATAAACTGTTATGCAAGCAAATAAAAAACTGTTTTTTACTATAACCTGCAGATATTAAATTATTTCTACTGACCTCATCAAATTCTCATGGTTGTTAGAGTGTTTTGAAATCACAATAATTTGAGTTTCTTTTAAACATAACTAAAAAAAAACCCAACCAACAAAAAAGCAAGATAGTGTTCATATTGCACATTAAACAGCTTTTATTGTCTAGTTATGCTTCAGCATGTAAATACTCTAGTAGCTTGTAATGCAATACTTATTTAATCAAAAATACTGAGTTAAGTAGTATTGGCTTGGAGGTCAAAATCAGCATTACTAGTTGTTGTGGGAGCCACACAGTAATCCATGCTTCCACATGCAGATAATAGGACCTGGCCCATGTTCGCAGGAACATTGCAGGGGCTGGTTTAGATCCGACAGAGGCAAATGTCTGTACCTCATCAGGGTGTAGTAGGCTGCTTCTAAGCTGCTGTTTCTTCAGTATTCACCACTTCATTCTCATGAGGAACACTTAGGAGCTTCACACCCTGATTCCATTGTTCTCAGCTATTGCTCCCTTCCTTCCACCCTCTGAGAGAGTTTTCTGAAGTCCGGTTGTTTCAGTGGTCAAGTTTACAGTGGTGTCCCTCAAATACTTTATTGATGCGTATTTATGGAGTGGGTGAGCACGCTGCAGGTGGAAACTCCTTAAGCTAGATTTGCTGTTAAGCTTCGCATATTGTGTAATTACACCCTTGCTAGTACAGCTATGCTGTTGCTAATTTGAGTAACTTGCTAGGTAGGAAGATTTCTAGTAGCCCCCTTGGAAAATGTGTAGTTTGTAGGCTGTGTAAATATGTCTGCAGACCTGGCCAAAATTGTAATTGTGAGTGATATTTCTAACAATTTGAGCTCAAATACAAGTCATGGATCTTTCAGTAACCTGTCATCCAGCCCTGTGCCTGTCCAATGTGAAAGTGAAGGGGACAACCTTAAACACAGTTGTGCAGGTGGCTGTGACTTTGAAATGTAGTTTCATTCATATACTGGAAAATAATTTATTTTATTTTCCTATTGTTGTTGTTCTGCATGTCCAAGAGTAATAATTTAGTTTCTTTTCACTTCTGTAATCACAAACAAATCAAACCACAGAAGAACAGGTAAACTGAGAAAATGGTACCACTTTTACATGTTCAGCTTTCAGAGTTTAGCTCAGCTTGAGCACCTTAAAGGTCAAAATTGAACTTAGGTGATTTATCCTCGTCAGTCCTTTAGTTGCTGGGAAAATGAATGCTAATGTCCTAAAATAAAACAAAAGCAAGTGAACAAACAAAATCCCAAATCCCACCACATGTACCAAATGAGGTTGTTGGAAACCATTTTTAAGCAACAAACTTCAAGATGTGTAAAAGTAACACTGGGAGTTTTCAACTCTGAAACAGCAAGAGCTGTGAAATACTGTTCTGAATGTGCTCCATTGTATCAGAGCATTTAAGAGATCTCAAAGTGTTGATTGATCTTAGTCCTACTATACACCAAGCTGTCATGACAAGAGCTGCTCTTGCTTAAGTAAATGTGCAGATTATGTGTTAGATTGTAGAATTTCTGCAGCACTTGTAGAGAGACTTCTTGTTATTACAGGCATGCTGAAAATTTCGGGGAATTCCCAAAGAGAACTTGTCCAGGTTTTACCATCCTGCACCAGCTGTCTTTAATACGTTCTCTATGAACTACCAGGGAGTATGAGAGTGTAAGAGTTTGGGGATCATTGTCAGCATTTGAGAATTGGGTTTGGATGGTTTCTTTAATTCAAATTGATTGGCTGTGGAAACTACTTGTAATTAATGATCTTTTTGCTACATATTATTTTAGGAGAACGAGAAGGGGGAAAATTGTTTATTTTTAGTGTGTTAATATAAATGTGAAACTTGCTATAGATTGTCATCAAGGACAGTTCTGTGCATACGCCATAGCTCATGTGAAAAATGTAATGCATCGTATTTTCATGTTTAGATATTGCAAATGGCTCCAGTTCAGGAGGATACCGCCCCCCTCCCAGAACAAAAGAAGTGATCATCAATGGACAGACAGTGAAACTAAAATACTGTTTTACTTGCAAGATTTTCCGCCCACCTCGTGCCTCACATTGCAGCCTTTGTGATAACTGCGTAGGTAAGTAAAAAAAGATATGGCATATGTTCAGTTTAGTACCTTATATATTGTTATGAATACTTTTGATATGAGAGAAAAGAATCAGTTAGTGACAAAATTACTCGCCGTGTTCATCCTTCTTTTCTACAAGCTCTGTTAAATGTTAACAATTTTAGAGGAGCAGAAGAGATTTGGCCTTACAGATAGTTGTTCCTAATCTATGAAGGAAAAATATCATCTGATGCATAGATCTTTCCTAACCTGCTCTGCAAGACAAAGAACACACCTAGTTCAAATAGGGCTGCGTAGTATGTGTGATGAACTGTCCAGCGCAAAGAACCAAGCTTTACAAGAGTCTCAGAACTGTTTCCTTCACCAAACTAAACTGAGGGCAAGGAGCTGCTTCTCTAGTTCATTACAGACTAACTATAAGGCACAGTTCAAGTGGTTAGGGTTTGCACTGTGACCAGAATACACACTGTAGGTGATGCTTAAATTTGAACAGTTTTAAGTCTAAAAATTTTGAATTCAGAATCCATAAGAAATTACTGGGCAAGTGTGCTATTTTCAGAGTAAGTAGATGTCAGGACCTAAGGATAATGATCGGGTTGTGGGCTTTTTTTTTTCTCTGAACATCTTGTCTTTTTTTCATGACTATTTTCTTTGGAGGGCAGACAAGGTGGTTAAGATATGCTCAGATTTAAAAGCAAACAAAAAAAACCCTCACCAATCAAATCTGTGTAGTTTCTAGTTAATTAGATCACATTTAGAGTTTAGTACAGCTGATGAGCACGCTGTGGAGCCTGGATCTTATGTATTCAAGAAAATAACGTTGAAAGATGTCTCCAGCTGAGAAATGTAATTGCAGCGTTCAGGAGCGTTATTTTTAGATATAAATCAGTCATTGGAAGAAGTACAGTTTCACGTTTAGAAGATACTCATTTAGGGAGTACGCTTATCTCAGAGTGAACAGTTTGGCCCTATACAATTGATTGGTATCTGTAGATGATTCCTTCACTACACAAGTTTTTCTGATGTGTTAGGATTTTGTAAGTGTTGTGAAAGCTATTGAGCTTGGCAAGTAGGGGTGTTTATGAATTACAGTTGACACATACCAAGTATGTAACCTGGACATTACAATGTTGTGGTATTGCTCAGGAAACCTCAGCCTGAACCTAAAAATGCCTTTAACTTTTATTTACTGCACTGCATTTGCATAAAATCAGGTTTGCTGAGCAGTACCACAACACCACAATGTGCAGGTTTACATATTTGATACAATATTTTTCTGAAAATATGTCTTTACCGAGAGTTCATAAGTAAAAGGAACTCCCACACGCATCCTGAAGCTTGTTTTAAAATAATGTTTCAGGTTTTTTAATAAACTGGTATGAAGGATTTTTCTACAGGTTATTCTGTAATCTGATTGTGTCTTAATCATACTAAATTTGGAAAACCTACTCAATCGGTTTTCTTACTAAACATACAATTGGTGATGGCAGGGAAACAACTTAATCTTTGTCTTCTGATTACATCTGTGATGAAGCAACAGATGTGAATTATTACAAATGTATATCAGAAAAAGAGTCTGAGCGAATGACTCATATAAGTGATAATTGTGTCCAAGAAGATTAGGCTGTGCTGCTCATAAAATAGATATGATCATTGTCATTTCCTCTTGCAGATTTTCTAATTTGAAGTTATTTTTTAAAAAATAATTACATCTATTTATTAAAATGAATTTGCTGTGGTTTTTCTCCTCAGCATTTATAATGGGAATTACAATAAACTATGACTTTTTCAGGGTACATTGCATAGTACTTTTGTTTCTTGGTACCCATATGTGTCATAGGTACAGGTATTTATCATATAAATATTCGGGTGCATTGAATGCAAAAAGTGAAATCTACAAGTACCTGCAACTAATTTTCTGTGAAACATAGGTGTCAAGAAAATCGGATTGCTCATGTCCTTGTGGAAAACTAACAGTCTAAGAGCGTACGCTTAATCAGAATGTGTTACGTGGTTTACCACTGCTCTTAAGTTAGGATTGTCTATATGATGAAGCTTTTATTTAATTTTAGTTTCTGAATAAATTTTATAATAGCTATGAGTGTTCTTGTGCCACTATCATTTGCTAGTTCCTTTCTGACGTAACTAAATCAATGCAAAAATATTCCCACTTCACACACATACGGATACAATTGCAACTTATTGCCAATATGGCTATGCATTCCTTTTTACCACATAGTTCCTGAAGCTTTTGCTGCATAGTTATAAACCATCTACAGACACTATGTGACACAGGAATGGAGTCTTTCTTCAGACCAGCGCTCATTGCTCAGAAAAACCAGTATGCTATTTTATCTAAAGGTGTTTTATGATACTGGGCAAATGAATGCAGTGTGAAAGAGAGGTTCTTTCATTCTGTGTTTTTCTGTTGATGCTTTTCATTCTGTAAGGAATCTCTAGCAGCATTTTAAATATGTAAGTACCTACAATAATTATTCATTGTATTTTCCCTCCTCTTTTGAATTAATCCTAACTTTCTAGTTGTCTAGTAAGCATATTTGTTACTCAATCTTGTTTCTCATTTTCATTTCATCACTACTTTTTTATAAATGGCTATGTAGTATATTTAGATTAAAATATGAAGAAAGAGCCTCAAAAAGAAAATCAAACTAATTTGAGTTCTACCCATAGTAATACTTCAAACTCCTTTGGCTTTACAATATTTTCATAGTAATATCTAGGATTTACTTACAAATAAAGTTTGTTGCATTTATGTAATACCTTAAAAGATTTGGGTGACTAATTGCTCCCAGAAGAAAATGGCAGTTATAAATGTATTTAAAATAATGTACACATAAACACAAGAGATAAAGACTTTAAAAAAGTCTTTTAATAACCACAGCAGACATAAATTCTGAGCTCAAGCTAGTTATTGCTGGGTTTTGACAAAAGGTTTTGCTTGCACTGTGTGATGCCAGTAAGGAGCCAACAGTTGGACTTGCTTCAGAAATGACCAAATGACTTGTAATTTTTTTTTTTTTTTGTCATTGCAAAATCAACTATGTAATTGCAGGTTTTTGTTTGGTTGTAAGAAATAATTTTTGTCTTCTTTGATTTCTATAATAAAAGCTGAACAAGAAGCAGCTGACTATTTCCAAATTATTTATTTAAATACAACACCGGATGACTAATGAGAAACAGTCAATAATGATTAGCAAGAAGTAAATCAACTTAGTCCAATAATCTAAAGCTTTACTTGCATTCACATGCCACAGTTTTACTTATCAAGTAACATAACTGCTTTGGACTAAGGCAAAAGTCCAGTATGATGGAAGAATAGATCCACCATTTATATTTATCTAAGAGAAAATAGCCTTTTTACTTGTTTCAAAATTTGTATATTGTAAATTTGTGTGTGACTGAATGAATGGATGGATGGATAGCTTCTCTTCTCCATTTCCACTGTGTTTCTGTCAACACATGGGGTTTTTCCCACAGAGGATTCAAAGCTCAAACTTTTTAAATTGGATGTCACAACTTAACTTCGAAACATTTAGGTGGTTTTTTTTTTTTATCAGAGATCACCAATGAACATCAGAATGGCATACTACGTTAGACCAAGGGTTTGGTTCATGCAGTAGCCCATTTTGCACCATGGCCAGTGCGGATCCCTGGGGAAGAAGAGGAGAAGAGAGTGAGGAGATGGGGATGCTTCCTGCTGAGTATTCTCATGCTCTCAGAAATCTTCAGAATAGGCCTTCTTGAACCCTGGATGGTTATTTCCCACCCCCCACCCCTGCCTTTTTTTATTAGCTTTTGATGTATCCTAGCTGGCCTTCTCTGTACCTAATATAATGTTTTTGACACAGAGAACCAGGATTCCAGTAGTGCTGAAGGCACATATAACATACTGGCATTTTCTAGTGATGTTTCTGTTTTCTGTAGGAGATAGGATTCCTCTCGCTTGTAAGTCTGATTGCTTTTCTATAGATCCTAAACATGAGACCAAGTGTCAAGATTTTGACAGAAATTTTGACAGAAAATAGGCTGTATTAGAAGCCTATGGTTAGATCATTGCTAACCAATGGTTAGATCATTGCTTCCGTACAGCACTTCTGCCAGGCAATTGTAGGCATTGGCTTTTGATTTTGGTCCTGACCGGACTACATTAATTAGTTGTTTTGAAAACACAATGTCTTATGTACACAGCAGGATGCTAAACAGCAGAATTTGGATTACATAATTGGTTTTAAAAGTAGTTTTCCAGATTGGGCACCAGTGTTGTAAATTTAATTTGTTAAAATGGGCAATGAATTATTAAAACAAATGTAACATATAACACATGCAACATAAGATAACGAGTGAGAATTACCAGTGTGTTCTGGGAGAAGTTCCTCCCTGTAGTCACTCCAGATACCACTATCTTTCAGCCTGGAGTACACGAATGACTTCAAAAATAGGCTGAGAAGTGGCATTGTAACAGTTTAGTTTTTATAACACTGACACTGTGTCTGAGAGTAATTTTCCCAGGACTTTGTGGTCCTTTATAATCAGTGTCTGTTTTACTGGATGTCAGGACTTTGTTTTGCTTGGGTTTAGTTCCATTCTGTAGCACTCTTCCTTCATTACCTTTTTATCTCCCTTGCTGCTTGCAGTTCCTTTCTGTGACCTTTGCCTGTTTCTTTCCTTAACGTTTGCTGCAATGAAGCGAGTATAATTTTCAGTTCATTTTGGGGCCTGATTTTTGAACATGTTAAAGCTTAGCTCTGGGTCTCTTGAAGTGACTCTCTAGCTGAACAGTTAAAACTACAAAGTTGGCTGCTATGTCCTATTTTTCGCTTCCCTTCCCCTCTCCCCACCCCCCTTTTCCCCTTTATATTTTTTCCCAGTATTTACGTGTGAGAAATGACTTTGACTCTTTTTGTTTGTGCTGTGCTTTTGAGGCACTCAAGAAGCTGCCAAACAGAGTACACACCGGTGCTTAGAGAAGTGATCATTTATGATTTTGCCATTGGTATACTAGATGTACTGTAGAAATCTAGGGAGCATGGCATGTGTGTTTTTAAGTCTAAGCCAAAACACTGGGAAATATGGCAGAAAGTCTCTTTAGAAAAGATCATATTATAGCTTACTTCAGAGAGAGGTTATAGCTTTTGTGTTGGTCTGCATATACAAAAAGCACAACACGCAATGGTCATAATGCCTAATTGTGTGAATGATGTTGTAAACCTCAGATGTCAGAGTGAAAATTAAAAAGAAATTACCAGGAAAAAAAAATATTGGAAATCTAAGAAAGTAAGCAAGTATTTACATTTGATATAATAACAGTTTGAAAGATGGTCAAGAAATTCAGAGGCAGATACAAAGCAGCAACAGAAGTGAGGGGCAGGGGTATGAGGGAAAGGTGCTTTCATGTAGAGAAGAGAGGAACAAATCCGTGAACTTTGTGGATGCTGCTACCTGGTAAGGATACTGTACTTCCCCTAGGGACAAGTTGGGTTTTTTAACTCTCTTATTCCGCAGCTGTGTGTGGCACTGGTTTGGTTCCCAATGTGTGAAGCTATCGTACTGACAAGAATAGGTGTGTAAGGAGAGATTGTTAAGCAGTGAGGTCCTTCCCTGTGTCTTCATATCCGTCAAACAATCATTCTAAACTGCTGCTGCTGCCTTGAAACTATCACCATTAATGTGCATGCAGTCAAATGGGTTTGTTGTTAATTGGTCAACATTTTTATTGGAGGTAGGAATGAAATGAGTTATGTGACAATATAGTTTAAGTGCGGTGAGCTATCCTAGGGCAATGGGGAGATGTTTTCTTACAAAACCAGTTGATATTTTTATTTAAAAATATTAAGCATGTTTATTTTCTTTTTGTGTATAACATTAGTCTGCCACTGTTGAAGTTGATTAGCGTGGAAAAAGTTGACATTGAAACTGATCTTCTTAGTAAAACCCACCGAAACAGTTAAGCTGTAGTTAATTGATCATGAGAGTGAAATATTTGTTGAATAGCCCTTGTGTTTGTGTTTCTGATTGACTTTTTGTTGTAGATTGCACATTATTAATTTATTTCATTAATAGAGGCCAATCTTTCCCAATGTTACGTTGCTGTTTCAGTTTGCATCACCTTGGTAGAGATTAGCATAGTGTCCAGAATGTACTCTGGAGTAAACCTTTGGTGAGTATTAACCCAAATGTAAACTTGAGGCTAGAAGACTTTCTGTCCTATTTGGTTTTCTTGGAATGTTTTGATTTGGGAAGAGTACAAAAGTACTGAAGCTCAGTGATTTAAAGGATCCATTGTTCATTGTCCATAACAGATGTTCTAAAATAACATCAGCATGCATATAAATGTAACTTGCAATTGGTCTTTTGTTAATCACCATTTTATTCATATAAATTTCTACTCTGTTTTCATTCCACAAAAGTAACAGCAAAGGCATTGTCAGGGGAATGACTGTCACACAGGTGAATGTTGCGTAAGTTAAATCAATCCATGTATTTCATTGCTGTGGCCAGTTGATGGCAAGTCCAATGAGTGCTTCTTTAACTATACTTAAATAAGCAATTTTCTTAGGAGTGATGACTTCAGCCAGTGGAACAGAACATCTGAGATAAGGATAGTTTTTATGAATATGCTATGAATATCAGATACAAGATTTTTTATTATGTTAAATTATGAGACTGTCTGAACTGAATGTACAGGATTTAATGCCACAGTTCTATTTGCTTTTGGGTGTGCATACATGACTCTCAGCAGGCTGTGGCAGTTGAAGTGCTGTATCTTAGAAGAAAATAAATACTTTTTGTAATAAAAAGCATTCCTTATATGGACTTATAAAAATCTCATTTGGTTTCCTAAATGTTTCAAGACCAAGCAAATCCTGAAAGCACCATTTGTCATACAAAATATCCAGTCAAGAAGCCTGAATAGATGTGGTCATATCATGACATCATAATCCTACAAAAAGCTGGAATTGTCATCACTGTAGATTTGTGCAGATGTGTTGGGATCTCTACATAATTGCTCAGTGTGCATCTATGACAATGGACTTTGTAGTCCTATGTTGTGCTGCTTCTATCAAAAGTAATTTTGAGTAATGCTGGCACAGTTGGTTGAGTTGTAATGGGATTGTTTTGACTGATGCAAGGTTTGAATAGCGGGCTGTTGACTCTTCGCAGTCCTGGGATGCATGTTTGCATGTGTTAAAGACGGTAACATTTGCTGAATGCCTTAGGTTTGTGTCTTTGCCCTACAATGCTCAACTTGAATTGCATGGGAGAATTCACGAGTTAATTCTAACTTGTGCTCATTGGAATCGCCTAGTAATGTGACCTAGATATTTTTGCACCTATAGACTTTTTGTCTTTGAGAACTACCTTCACATTCAGCTTTAGAAAATGTATGTTGGCATGCAGTGATCCAGTCAAGCAAAGGAAAAAGGAAGCCATTCATAAATATAATAAATGTTTCTGAGATCACAGTGTGAACAGATGAGAAAAGCTGCAAACTGAAGGGCCGAGTTGACATAAGTTTCATGAGAACATTTGATGCTTTTTTTTTTTGTTCCTTGCAAATTATAAACTTTTTAAAATGTTTTGAAAAAGGAGGGAAAGCATTTGGGTCATTTTATATGTGGTTTCCTGGAGTGCAGTGATTGAAAAATGGAAGCCGAACATTGCAGGATTTAAGAATCTACATGCTGTGCAGTGAAAAAGTAGAGATTTGATGGTTCTGAGCAGCAAGGAACATGCTTTGGTGTGGCTTCTGAAGGAAACTTCTGTGATTCTCTCCTTTGTGCCTGTTCACACAGCCATTGGAAAGTCAGTTTTTCTCACTAAGCAGTGAACAAAATAATTACCTTTTTTTCCTGCCGGTTCAGGGGGCTGACCTGACTCACCAGCAGCTTAGACAATGAAAGAAGGAAACAGGATGGAGTGCCAGGAAAGGCAATGTGTGGCTATCTCTTTCACTGCTACTAAGCTTTTGGATTGGCTTAGTTATCTTGAGAAGCCTAACCTTTTGGATCTGGTTCTGGGGGTGCTGGCTGTCCTCAGAAGCTACCATTCAAATTCGAAGTTGCTGATCACTTGGGAAAGACTCATAAAGTCACTGTTGCAGGTTTACTGACAGCTGTTGAGTGTTTCTTACCTCTCTAGTTTTCTCTGGCCTTTATAGCAACATTGTTAGTATCCATTCACCCATCTTCTCTTTTCATTGATACTTCACCTTATAAACTGTTCATACATTTTCTCAGTCTTTTTTGTTTGCTTCAGCTTTTGTTCTCAGACCCAGAAAAATTACTCAAAACAGGGTTTCTCCAGCAGTCCTGGTAAGTGTTGACCTGTAGCAAGATTGGTGTTACAGGTAAGCTGAATGAACATTGAGCTGCTTCTGAAAGGGTCATTTCATCCCTTCTCTGGCAATGTGTTCTCACTGCTTCACTTATGCCAGCTTTGGTGTTTGTCTGACACTGTGATGAGCAGGTCTGGGGAGCTAGGCAACAGAAAATTCACTGTAGTTTTAAGTTCATCTGGCTCTGTCAACTATCTCCCCACAAAGTAAAATGAACCCCAGGCTTGGCCTAAGGGTGGAGAGCCATAAACACACAGGCAAGAGGCTGTTCACAGGATTGCTAAAAAGAGAGTCTGGGCCCTTGTGTTAGCGGTTCTTGATTAGGTAGATATGGCTGTAACATCATACCACATCCTGAAGGCAAATGCCTTGCTGCTTTTGCTCAAAATTGAGCGCGGGAGAGTGATCTATCACTTTTCTATCCACAGGATGCTTCCATAGACAAACTTTTCAGCACTTCCAGCTTTTTTCCTCCCTCCCTTATTAAGAGTTCTAATGCGCTTTTTATTAACAATAGTTTGTATTACCAATGTTTTGATTCTTTTCATTTGCCTCAAATATTTTTACATTAACCTTGTCACAAAAGTATGATCAAATACAGCACCACATTAACTATATCCTATAAATGTAAACCAGAACTGCAGTCATCACCTCTAAACAGTCTGTTATCCTTCATAACAATCAATTGCATTTGTATTTCCTCTGCATTTTAAGTTTGCAAGGGACAGAATTCCCAGTTTTTCTCAGCATCAGTAGTTTTTCAATTCTCAGTGAAAGTCAATCCTAATTTTGCTGCCAATATTGTCCAAGCCAAGTAGAGATGTCAGGCGGCAGAACTTCCTTTTCCAAATCACTTTGCACGCATCTGGAGTGCAACCTTAAGATACTGCGTTATTTCTTCATTAATACTTACTAAGTTATGTCTTTTTGTAAGGAAGAAGAAACAGCTCTAGATTTAAGACAGTTTATATTTCTTAACAGCATTAGAAGTTTCTGCTTAGTATGTGTCTGTTCATTTTGCCAGGGTTGGCTGTTTTCTCTTGCATTATTGACTAAGCAGAGCAGCTCACAAGCTGTAACGCTATTATCTTTAACTTGCATTAACATATTTGTGCTGAATAGAATAATCTCTCACTTCTTAATATACTGTTCTGTAGAACATAGCATAAATGTCACATCCCTTTCTATTTTGTGACTGAGAAAAATGAGGCCCCATTTATTCATTCATAACACTCACATAAACCCTCTAATACTTCTGTATTTTCGTTGGAGTTTATTCCCATTTGTCACTGTACCCGTATTTTTCATATCCAGCCTTTTCTGTCCATTTCTGCTTTACAAACATCTTAGAAGTTACTTAGTTTTACAGTGTTTGGTAAGGTATTTATCGAGAAAGCAGAGACTTTCAGTTTACCAAGAAAGTTTGAAGACAGAAATTGGAGAGGAGTGACAAGTAGGTTAAAAATATAGTTAGTCTTTAGTAAGGAATATATATGTGTGTATATGTACTGAAGTGTGTTTATAGGTAGGAGGGTGTGAGTTTGTGTGCGTTTATCTGAATCTATCACAGAGATGTCTACATATATCTCAATATTGTTTCATGGCTAGAAACTGAACTTTATGTCAGTATAGTTTGTTGATTCCTACTGTGTCCGCATAGAAGAAAATGAATATATACAGAATGTCTTCCAAAGACATGTTACGATTTTATGTGTTTTTTCTGAAGCAGTAGGGTACAAATGTACCCTAGGATTATGCTCTTTAAAAGACTCTGTATTTTTCTTTGTTATTTGCTCACATGTAGTATCAGGTACTCATTAAATGAAGTGTTTATCAGAACATAAGGACTCATTCAGAAGCACAAATGTAAAAATAAGCACTGTTCAAATGCAAGGTCAACTTATTTGGGGAACACAACTGTAATACACTGAGTAAAGGTAGCATTGCCTACCCTTTTAGATACTAGAGTGTTTAGTTCTTGGCATCCTTAGCAGTATTCATTAAATCAAAGTATTTCTGAAGCCTTATCTTAAAGTTCAGTAACTTCACCTTGAATAGCCCCATTGGAATTTGAAACAGATTTATGGCAGAAACATGTGGTCCAAACAGCTGTCACGCAAAACCATTTAAAATTCTCTGAAAGTCTGGTGAACTCAGAAATCTGCTGTGCATGTTGTTTTGACTTTTTTGTTTTAAAGAAGATAATACTAAATACATCCTCAAGGAAAGCCTCTAATGTAGATCTTTAATATAAAGCCATAACAAATAAACTGATGTGCTTGGACAGATGTGCCTTTTTAACGTAGGGCTTAAAGACTTCGAATTTATAGCTCGCCTTTCCAGTGGAATTACAAATAGTTTGATATCGTACGTCATGGAGGCATAAAAGTCACAGAAAACAAAACAGAATTTGGACAAGGATCAGAGAATGAGAGTCAGCATGAGACCATCTGTCCTGTGATCTTGGATTTGATTAAAAAAATTAAAATTCTGTCAGTGTAATTCCTCCAAAGCAAAGTTAGGAAATGCCAGTTTGTTTCCTGACTATTGCTCTGTTTCCATTACCCAGCATGCTGGGAAAGGGTCGTCCAGACTGCCTGGGCAGAAGCAGAGCAGACTGTTCCCTCTGGCTCTTTTCAGCACTGGGGCATTTCCCCCATCTCGGGGACACTCATTTCTGACACGCACTGGCCCTTTCCTGTCTCATAAACGAGTTAATCTCTCAGGGAAATAAAGAGAAGCATTTGGTTTAGTAAAAGGAAGAGGGAGGCTATAGTACAAAAGGTAACAGAGCATTCGTATGACGTACCAATTTTTATGCCGTGTAGTTTACAGAAAATTCCTGCAAGTTTGGATAGATGATTAAAAAAACCCACAACCCACTCTCAAACCAAAAGAAATACAAGCAAATTTTACAAGACTGTCTAAATTTTAATGTTTGAAATATTGTTTATGTGAAGGATTTTGCTATTTTTCGTGGTTTGGTACAGCAGTGTCAACTCTAAGAGGAAAAATAGGTGATGTGGAATGGAGACTACTTTGAGGGAAGCAATAAAAGGAAGTGGGAGGGTGTAAATATTTCATATACCATAATGGATGGATGAGATAACAGTAGACATAAGTCAGAGGTGTGATCATGACAAATATAAATAAAGCAGCATAAAACCCTCCAGTTTTGAGTAGAAGAATCACTGGAAATAAAAAACCCCTTATTTTGAAAAAAATGAAGTACAATTGAGTTGATACTGCTTCATATGACAGTGGATAAATACATGCTTATTGGTCTGACTGTGCAGATTAGCACAGTAATGCTGTTAGTTTAACAGGAGCTCACCTTAGCCATGCTTTGGTTTCTTTAAAAGCTGTAAGGTTTCATTAAAATACTCCTTTTTTTCTTTTCTGTTTTTTCTTTTCTAAATGAGAATTTCTCTGTGGCTAATTTGCAAATGCCAGTTAAATAATAAGTTTTAATATCGTATTCAGAGAGCTTTTTTTCAAATAAACAGCATTTTATTAATTGGTTTCCATTTTTTTTTCTTCTGCCTCTCATTTCAGAACGGTTTGATCACCACTGTCCCTGGGTAGGCAACTGTGTGGGGAAAAGAAACTACAGATTTTTTTATATGTTTATTTTATCTCTGTCCTTTCTGACAGTCTTTATATTTGCATTCGTTATCACCCACGTCATCCTTCGTAAGTATGCTGGTGAAATCAGATTACGTATGTAGCCATTTGCTTGAGTTTTTTATTTTTAAGTTAATCTTTTGATCATTTAGGGTTTGTTTATTTATTTATTTATTTGGCTTTTCTCTGAAGCTTCACAATCCCCAGAGTCCTATTCTAGTCTGTAGTAAACCCTGGTCATGGTAATTACTGATCTAACACTGGCTTTATCTTAATACAGTGTTAATTTTCTTAATTTTTTTGTCCTTTTATGGATGATTTACTGGAAAAGCAGCACACATACTGTATGTCTAAGTATACAGGTTGTATCGTTTACCCAAATAACTCTTGTGTGCTTTTTTAACTGTAATCATGGGTCACTTGTGAACCTAACAGGTAAATTACTAGGAAATAGATTGGAGCTATTTCACACTTTTTGTTGTTTGCTGTTTAGATTTACATCTTTCTCTACCTGATTTGTAACACAAGTTACTTTCATTTGCATAGGCATTCTGAGAACACACAATTCATAATAAGCTATAGGAAGATGAATATTCATGAGTTTGATTTTTATTTGTATTCTGGGTTGGGTTTGAGGTCAAGACTGTCCATTTTTTCGACACAACTAAAAAATTTTCTTAGCTCCTATATGATGATGATGTTCTGATTTATCGTCATAGGTTATATGGCTTGTCTATAAAGACCTTTTGTATGTTGTTGGGGTTTTTTTAACCCACTGTCACTAGAAAGCTTAAGAATGTTCTATCTTTTCACGAATTCTGTAGGATATTGTCCTGAAGATTATTTCTTTAATCATTTTGGAATTCTTTGTATTCTGTATTACAATGGAAACCTGATAGAAGTAATAATTTCAGTTTATAATACATGTATAAAGCTAACTTGATAATGACAATATTTAGAGAATGTTTTACTGAAAAATATGCCAGATTGTGCTCAATTTCCTAAATTTCTTATATTTCTTCTTGTATTATATTTTATATTATATTTATATTTATATATTTATTATTTTATATTATATTTATATTTTATATTATATTTTATATTTCTTATAAAAAGCAGAACTCTTGCTCTTATTTGTGCTTCACAAAAGAAGGATATGAGCGCTGAGCTGCTCTCCTATAGCTCAGAAATCTAGCACATAGGCTAGAACTAGGGGTCTGTAATTTTGAGGGAGTCTGCATCAACAGGTTATTTTTGCTGCCAGATACAGCATTTCTAATACCAGTTGAAAGAGCAGAGATAAGATGTACTTATTGTTCAAAAAACGAAGAGTAATTACTGGAAAGAGAACTTTACATCAATATTTAAATCCTTGACATTTATTTGGGCAAACATGAGTTTATACATACACAACTTTTACGTTTAATAAGAAGAAAGCATGGGGGTTTTTCTGTCGTCTTACTTTGCTAGAATTCAGTAGTTGAAAACATTACCAGTTTGACAATGTAAATTTACTTTTGAAGGTGGCCTACTTTCATTTCACAAAGACTACAGTGCTATTTTTCTTTAGTTTCAGCATATGAATTACCAATATTATGCCAATATTTCATGTTCTGTATGTCAAGTTGATTTATCCCAGTGGATTTTAACTTTAGAGTGTCCATACCTAATACTAAGTATGCATTAGACAAAGGCAGAGAAATTAATTGTGCCTCTGTGAGCTTGAGAAGCCCTTTAGCATTGTGTAGGTGTTACAGATAATGTATAGTAAATGTTAAATACTGAATTGTCTAAGTATACCAACTGTAAAATATTCCTGCTGTGGAGGTTTATCTACGTTGGAGGTGATAGGAAAAACCTCCTTAGTTCTAAAGATTCGCTGGTCCTCAAAGGCAATGGGAGCAGGTATGAATTATGATTAGTTCCTCGATGTTTATTTGCTGCATTTGAGCTTCAAGATAAGCTTTCAAATTTATCTGCTATAATGTTGACCGTGTCCAAAAAAAGTTCTTTACAAATAAGGTTTTCTTATCATATCGATCATTCCACTCTGTGTCAGCCATTCTTCTAGCAGTCCTCATATCTACCTTGCTAATAGTTATCACTCAACCATTTTTGTTCCGTTTTGCAGCCCTGAAGTTCTGCTGCAGATGCTAACCAGTAAGCAGAATTCTCAGTTACATAATCTGAACCTTTGCGCTTGGCATAGACTGCTTTCTGTTAGCATGTCTGAATAAAGTCTCAGGTTTTAGACCTGAGACTATGATCTTCCTGCAGTGTTTCAAAGTTATCCATATGTATTTTCTTAAGTCTGGGCAAACTTCTTGATTCTAGAGGAAGTCCTGCTGACTTGGTCAAATCCTGTTCTTAGCTTTTTCAAAGATGATCCTAGCAGGATTACCTTTAGCACACTGATTCTAGATATCCCATGTTAGATTGAATGCCTTCTGACAACATTCATTTAGGAAGGGACTGAGGGGTATTTACAGCAACTGTAAAATAAATAAATAAATAAAACCCCAAGAAACAACCAAACAAACAAAAAACCCTTTTTGGTTCACCGTAATAGGGAATTTCCTTCTCTGACCTCATTGATTGCATAGGAAACCTGGTTTTTTTCTTCCTTTTTTTAAACATTTCTTGATTTAGACAAATTTTTCAAATTTATATGATTTTTTAATACATCTTTCAAGCTGGCATTTTTACAAATTTTGGGGGACCTCAGAGGTGCTGAGATATGAGATACATCTTTTAGTTTTCTCTGCCTTCTGAAGCATTCATTGGAAATTCGCCCTTTCCAGGATTAAGAATATGTGCGCATGACATTATTGAAGATAATAAAGTGAATTTGTAAATCAGGTACTTTAAAGGTATTGTTTGGCAAGATTTTCTTCCATCTTCCCAAGCTTAACACATTTTCAATAGTAACATCTGTCTTTACAGTTGCTCAGCTCTGTTTGAGGCATTAGTATGTCAGCTCTTTATTGCAGTGAGGAACCTTCCCCTTCTGATGTATTTGGAACTGTTTAGAAGAGTGTGACCAGCAGTAGGGAATAGAGATCACACCTACCTGCTGCCATTGCCATTAAGGATCCTAAAAATACTAAGAAAGTAGGGGAGGTTCCATTAGTCTTGTGCCTTGAGGCTAAGAACCAGTTACGAGAGTCTGAAAAGGCTCAGAAATACAAGGTAAGTAACTTTCCCTTTTTAATGGCAAAGAGTAAAATTGACCAGGCAGGCCTAGAGAATATATATATAGATGTGTATACACACACACTTAGGTATTTTTCTTGTTTGCTTTAAAGACAAGATTCTTCTCTCTTCATACAAATCTTCAGATGAATTTAGCTGAGGGGAAAATTTTTGCTGTGGGAAAGACTTTCAGCCTGATGCATTTAAATCATTAAAGTTACAGAGTAAAATGCAAACTACGTGCCTGTAGCTATGTGACGTTGAGTCAGTTTCTACAGACTAATTCACTTGTTGCAATCAGCAAATTGTCAAATTACCCTTTTCGATTAGTATGTCATGGTTGCGGAACCTGAGTGGCTGCTTCTGCGTGATTGGATCATGCTACTCTTGAGCTCTTTTCAGCTAGGAGATATTCTCTTATTTGTCCAGAGGCAACAAGCACCTGTTAGAAAAACCTGTACAGGTGCAATAGGAGCAGGATTGTGATCTAGAGAACTGTGGCTGCTTCAAAAACAAAACGAGGGATAATCAGAAATCTTGTTCATGGGAAGGTATGCATGCATCAATTTGTTATGACTGCAAAAAGACCCTGCAGATCTCAGTCCTGATAACTTACCCAGGTTGTTTTCTGATAACGTTGCTGCTGAGTGACATATTATCTGACTCGTAAATCTGTTCTATGATTATTCAGTTATCTTCAAATATTAATTGTGTTAACTATGGTGAAAGCAGCCTGTAGTCCACTTTCGTATGCAGCTGGTAATTTTGGGTTCTGTTTCTACAGGTTCTCAACAAACAGGGTTCCTCAATGCCCTGAAGGACAGTCCTGCAAGATATCCTTTTACTGAAACAAATTGTAGATCTTATTGCAAAATAACATCTGAGATGTGGTTTTGCTTGTTCTCTTGCTGTTGTTGGATATGTGCATTTAGGACTTTGTAAGTTAATGATTTCATCACTTCCTGCACAGTAGGATTTCTTGCCAGATGTTGGAGGTAGGAAAATTACTATAGCCTGGGGTATTTCTTATTCTTCATCTTTTGCAGAGTAGTACTCTTGACAGTCTGTCGTTTCCATGTATGATGGAAATATGATCCCCATATTTGTGATGGAATTCATAAATATATCTCACACTGCCATGCTGTGGTTTCTTTTAAAATATTTAATAATTCTGCTTTTACAACAAAGTACCCCAAAATGGCTGATTCTTATCAGGATAGAAAAAGTAGACTGTGCAACAACTGAATCCATAAGCTATCCCTGAAGCATTCAATTTCTGAAAGTATTCTTTTGTTGATTGTTTTTAGAAAAGTAATTTTCAAGTATCAGTTTCTGTTAAGTTACATAAAAGTATACAAATGTATACACAGAGATTACTATTGTTGTTCAGCCTGGAGAAGAGAAGACTCTGGGGACATCTCATTGTGGTCTTCCTATAAATAAAGAGGGTTCATAAAGACATAAAGACTTTTTACCGAGGTGACAAGGCAAGAAGCAATGGTTTAAAACTTCCAGAGGGTAGATGTAGGTTGGCTGTAACAAAGTTCTTACAAGGAGGGTGGTGAGATACTGGAAGAGGTTGCCCGGAGAAGTTGTGGCTGCCCCATCCCTGGAAGTGTTCAAAGTCAGGTTGGATGGGGCTTTCAGCAACCTGATCCTCGTGAAAGATGTCCCTGCCCATGGCAGGGGGGTTGGACGACGATCTTGAAAGGTCCCTTCCTACCCAAACTATTTTGTGGTTCTATTCTGTAAATACTCCATGTTCTTTTTATCACTTCACGGGAGCTTTCTGTATATTTTCTACTGAGTGAGAATGGAGAAGGCTCCTTCTGTCCCAAACCAGCTAACATAATGGAAAAACGGGAAGCTGACTTAACTCCTGTTTCGTTTCTTCCTTACATTTCTGTACAGACTGTAAGCTTCCCACTCCTTATGTGTATGTTTCGAATGGTTTGTGTCTGAATAAACTGTTTGCACCTCTCACAGCGTTACTATGACAAGAACTAATTCCCATACATGTGCCAAGGAAAAGTCTTTTGTCCGTTGTGCCTCACACAGTTTGCTCTTTCCACAGAAGAGTAGGAAGAAAAAACTCTTATTTGTAGTTGTGCATAAACAGACCTCTCTTTCCAGGTAGTTTTTCCTAGTGTCGAATTCTCCAAATTATGCAGATACAATTTTTGTGTGTGTGTGTTGGTCAGGTAGAGTCACTGAGCTGTAAACTCTCATTTTAAACAGAGCCACTGTTCAGATTTTATTTTTGGTTAAATAATTTGACAAAGCACAAACAAACTGTTCTAAGCAGCACAACAACAGCTTCAATAAAAACAATTACAATAATTTCTTACAAAACTACTTTCAAACTATTTTCAAGCTAAGAATAGCTTTCGGTTGTCCTTAAATCAAAAGGTAATTGATTATGCATTTGAGGACCCTCGTGTACAGGGACAATGGACTGCCTATTAATAATTCGTATTGAGAGATGTGCTGCTTTGAAAGGCTCAGCACCGCATCTTGTAGAAATGGCCTGGTTTGATAGTGATATGTTGGACAATTCAATAGCTTGGTTACAATTCCTAGCAGTAAAATATTAAATTGTCCAAATAGTATTGGGAATGCTGCTTTGGAGCAAGCCTGACACTTCATGCATAGAGAACATTGCAGTTTCTATCTTGATAACAACCCTGTGTTACATACCAAGGGAGAGTTACACTATATTATGCTAGCAAGTTATACTTTATGCTGGGAATATATTGCTTTTTTGTGATTGCTTTTTTATTAATGGACTCATGTTTAATTAATAGAGTCATGCTAATCTAACATAAAGCACCCCTGCCATTCTAGAGATCTTTCTGGATCTCAGTCTAGGTAACAGAAAGAACTTGACAGAATTAAGTCCCTTCCAGTGGGGAACTGAGAGAGGTCTTGAACTGTCGGTAGGAATTACTGTATGGAGGGAGAAACTCACTTTTCAGGACCCTTTTCTGTGTAATCATGGTGAGGAACATCTTGTTAGTGGTGTGTGCAGCCATCTGATGAGGTTGCAGGGAGCCCTTCTCCCTCTAAGGTTTCCCTTTTCTGACCTGGTGATTCTTCCCTTAGTCTCGGGGTGAAGGTTCTACCTAACAGTGCTCATCTACACCCTTCTGTACAATTTCTACCCTCTCAAAGCCCAGTTTGTATTGTACATAATGTTTTGAGGCTGTTTACATCATTCTGAAGCTTCTGCTAAAAACAGTCTACTTCCTTATCCGTTCTCCCTCATTGTCCTTGCTTTAGCTGTGGCTGTTGCACAGTCAACTGAGACTGAGTTCCTCTCTTGTTTTGGTTTGACTCCACATAGTTTGAGGAGGAGATGAGGAGAGATTATGAACATGCTGCTCAGCAATGCACTTTGGTCATCCTGCTGCTTTTGGAGCAAATTTGCTTAGAATGCCAATGTCTCTTTTCTGGCTTTTAAACCACTCTGCATAAAGTAGGTTCTAGGGGAAGTTATACAGGCAATTCAGGTACTTCCCAATTCAATGAATTGGGTGAATTAGGTGAGAGCAGACCTGCAATACAAAACTCTTCACAGTTAACTAATATTAGGATTATTTGTTGCGAATGGTTTTGCCCATTCATGCATTTTCCAGTCTGTGTCTCTGTATAATGGTGAAGAGCTGTCATATTTCTCTTCTATTGTATGCTTTCAGGCTATATCCTTGTTCTGGAATACTTCAAGTTGATGTTGTCTTGGAAACTGACTTCACTAAAGGTTGATATATGGATAATATACAGATTCTTTTTATCCTATTCTTTTCCCATGTTCCTACTGATTTATTTTATCTATTTTTCCAGGAACCAAAGACTTTTCTGCTCTTGATTCATGTTCCCTAAAAAAAATTTACTATTGAGCATTGTACGAAATAACATTCTCAAAGCAGATATATTCTGAGTTCGTGGCTATTGTGTGTAAAAATACATATATATATAAATAAAAAACTATGTCAGCAAGCCTTCTATAGAAAACTGTGCCTTTTGATTATATAAACTTTAGAAGCCACTTTATTGTCTTATTGCTGAGATGATGACTCCTTTAGAGTTAAAGGAATGATAGAAACTGTAGTAAGTATGCAACACTGAGCGCTGACTGACTTTCCTAGGATACCAATCTCACTTTTAAAGCCTGGCGACTTCTGTATGGCATTTGGGTTATGCAGTTTATAACGACTGAAAACACTGGTTTGAAAAGTTCTGGTGTTGCGCACACCATGCGCATGTGTGTGCCTTCGCTACCCTCTTGGAGGTTTAGGTGCTCTTGCTGTAGATGTACCTGTGCTGCTCCCTGCAACATGCAGGTGAGAAAGCACCCTGCGAGCTCACATACATATACCTCAGGTGCAAGTCCCTACATGTTGCACCTCGCACTGGCAGCCTGCTGTCTGGATGCAGACTACTAACCGTTTTTGACAGGGAGGCAGGGCTAGGCAGATGCCTGCAGAGTGACTTGCAGCTGTATCAACTGAAGTTTTGATTGCTGCTGTTCCCACTTCAAGTTCTTTTCTGCCATTTTTTGTCATTTTCTTACAATTCAGGCTGATGCCTCTTTCAAAAAGTCTTCATGTAATTACTCAGCTGCTGTTTAACAGCAGTGCAGTGAGTTGGGAGTTGATAGTCTTCCTCTAACACGGTAAGTTTTGGACAAATGCTGCTGAGCATTCAACCCCACCACAACTATTTACACTCACAGGCTTACAGGAGTTGTCATCCAGGCCATTTGCCATGGCTGGGCCATTCAAGGCACCCCTACAGTTGTAATGTAGGATATATCCAGTTATTAGAGGGACTTGAGCGAGAAAGTGGACTTCATATTTACTTGGACTAAGTGCACTTTGATGCTAGCGTTAGGATCCCTATCAGCAGTAACAGAAGACAGACAGGAGAGTTTAGCAGTTACAACATACGTCTGAGATGCAGTTTACTTAGTTATTGTTGCTGTATGTATGAGCACAGATCTAGAACCCTTAGTCCATGTTGTGCACTAAATATTTGTACAAACATATCTGTTCAGTCTTTGCTATTCAGCCGGCCTTGGGTTACCTCTCTTGTGTTTGATCTTCCCCTCATTCCATCAGAACTCTTATTTAATGTTACTTATAAATTTACTTGTCTTAATACAGGTGTGATGGCTTTCATAGGGTGAATACGAAAATTTGAATTTCAGCAATTAAGATCAGAACCACTCATCAGTAGTTTCTAGCCTTTTTCAGTCCGCAGACCCGTAACTACGTGCTGATGTAGATGCTATTCAGTGGCCCGTACACTAAAGTCTGCTAACAATAGGTTAGATTTTTTTTAGGGTTTTGCTGACCCCTTTGAAGTACATACCCCAAAGATCTCAAGAGACTTGTAGAGTATAAGTTGGCTACCCTGAATTTTGTGACTGTAACTACTTGTTACTGGATTTTTTTTTTTTTTCCCCATTTGCATGTATTTCCTTGACTTTCAATTACTGTGCTGGAAGCTGTGGTGTGTTTTTTCTCAGTGTGGTCCATTGTTGGCCTCTCAGGTTTTCACACATATTTGATCAGCTCCAATCAAACAACAAATGAAGATGTAAGTTCATGGCATATTTCTGCATATGTGTTTCTAAATAGTAGTGAGGAGCTTTTTCTTTGTTATTCTTAGAGGAGTGATACTTGCCCGCATAATTTTGTGAATGCCTCAAAAGGTAGGAAAGAAGGAAGTATCCTGGTCATGCTTGATTCAAAATACTGGAGTAGATCTTTTTGGACTGTATTTTTTGTGTCTTGAGGATGTGCTGGTTACATAGTGTGTCCATTATGATTTACATCCACAGGACCCATATCTTGAAATAGGAAAATATAGAAGAGACGAGACAAAGAAACAAGTATATTTTATACAGTAGGAAATTACTAAATAATTTTCAGTGTCTCTTTTTCACTGGGAGTCCTAAATTCTCTTTGACTCAAAAATTGTTTACAGTAACAATTGCAGTGTGTTAAGTTCTCAAAACAAAAATTTCGTCCTGTATTTTATTTTTCCTTTGAAATTCCTTTGCCAGACTGAGGTCTAAAACCTCTGGCAAGGAGTATATCATTAATTTAAATGTCAACTTTCACAATTGTCCTATTTTGCACGTAGGATTCCATTGTTTTGGTGTGAAATTATGTTTAACTGTGTGTGGAGGTTTCATGTGTCCTCCCCTAACTAAAAGGAGAAATAACAAAATGAGTGATAGGAGAATATAAAAATAATTAGGTAGCTAATGGTATAGAAAGCTTGCTGGAATGTACCAAATCTAACGAATTACTGCAAGCTTAAAATTATTTTATTGTAATTTTCTGTTGTAGCTTTGGCAAATATAAAAGTACTATCTCTGGGACTGGCAAACACACGTTCTGTTTACTGTTTAAGATCACTTATAGTGATCTTTATATTTATAACTTAAAAGTTATAAATTTTACAATAAATACTAGTGAACCAGAAAAAAACTTACCAAGCAGGCTCAAAAAGAATTGTGCCTCAGTATCAAGTGTCCCAGCAAGTAGCCTGACTTTGAAATCTACCTTGTTAGTAAAACAAATGAGATACTCTGCCATTCCTCAGTTATTAGGTTTAGGCCAACATTGTCTTTCTAGGTGAACCCAGCGTGCTTCCGCTATCCCCCTTACCTCAAATAAATGTCTCTTGGACTGTTGAAAGTCAGATAGCAGGGAACAGCAGCTGTGTAACGTGCCTGAATTTCAGGTAAACTGTTCAGTAATCTAATTTAAAGCAGACATTTTCAGTTCAATACAGTAGGACATTTTACTCAGTTTCTCAAGTTTCTCACAAACAGCAAAGCCAGAGTGGCTAAAAGAAGAGGTAATGTGCGCTAAAAGGCAGTAATGACTGATGTCCCTTCGTAATATTTTAGAGCCACTTGTGAACTTTAGGTAAGATAATGTTGTGTAGTATTGCACAGCTTGAGAACTTACCCAAGACTATGGAAAAGAAGTTCTTTGTTGCTGGCTTTCATGGTATGTTGCAGTTGAACGTCTTCCGTAGAATGTGCCATAATATTTGTAAAACTAGGCTTAAACCATTACGTTTAAATGCTGAAATTCCTACTGTGAGTAAATTGATCCTTTGAGATTTTGGGTTGTCTAGATCTATGGAGGTAAAGCATGTGCTTGCTTGTAAGATTTTTCGGGTCCAGCCTTTCATAACAGCACAAAGCTCTAAGCTGTTTGGAAAGTGTGATCACGGGCTTTCTCTGGTCTGCCTTTGATGTAAGTAGCGTGTTGTTTGCTTTGGTAAGCCTTAATTTGTCTCAGCCATATTCTGTATTGTATTATATGTGATGAATCTTGTTCATATCTCCTCAGATTAAAGGATCATGGTCAAATAAAAGAGGTAAAGAAAACTATAATCCATATAGTTATGGCAACATCTTTACTAATTGCTGTGCTGCACTCTGTGGGCCTCTCTCTCCGAGGTAAGGGTATCAAAAGTATTGTTAGTGTAAATGAAGCCACAGGATTATTGATAAAAAATATTTGATTGCTTGAATTTACTTAACAAAAATAAAATTCTGTTTTACTGTTCATTAGAAGCTTTAATTGAGTTTTTTCATGAGTAGTAAAGAAATAAAATGGTAAATTGTGGTTAAACTAAGTTAGTGATCAGATCCTGCAAAATATATTTAAGGTTGATACCTGAAATGAAATTAAATTTGTTTATCTGGTTTTTTTGAACTTTAGCCACTGCAGTTAATAACTGTTAGCAGTAAAAGATTTCTAGTAGTTAACTGTTACATTGTGGACAGTTTGATAGTTTATGAAACTCTCACGTGTCTAACAAACGTGACATGAGTTTAGGAGAGTTTAGGAACCTTAATTCTACAACTAGCTTGAAAATTGTTCTTTTTTGTCTCTTCATTCTCAAACATTTTATTTAAATGGACAGTAATTTTTCTGTATAATACTGTTAACATATATACATTAAGCTGAATTTGGTGGTCTTACACCAAAGCAATTCCAGAGAAAGCTTAATGGATTAGTTTTTGCTGCATACTCTTTCACTTTTGACATCCAAAATATTTGTTTATTCAAGATTGCAGATGATTTTTCAGCTGGAACAAAATATAATACAGAGCTGAGACTAGAAAAATAAAAGTAAATTACTGTATAGCCCAAGTGGCTAAGGTGTTTCATTGAAGGTCAGATTTCTGTCTTTGCTATTACAAATATCAGAGGTGTTCTTCTGTGAGCAGTTGAAGGTCAACAGGAGAGACTGACATCTTTTCCTAAGGAGGAGACAGCTGAGTTAAGATTTCCACATACTGGGTTAACACTGTAATCCCTGTGGTGAGAAAGAGTAACCCTGTCTCTTGATTCCTGACTATATGGATGGTGCCTGAAGCCAACCCTTTAATTCTGCCATTTTGCTTTTCTTAGAAGTATGTGACATAAAAACTCAATGTCGTGATTCAAATTCTTTTGGTTCACTCCAAATGGAAGTCTTTAATAAAGCGACATAAAGTTTTCCTCAGTATTTGAAGTAGCATCTTAGTCTGATACTTGTAGCAGCACACAATTAGACTAGCCTGGCATTGGCTCCTGTGTTTTAAGTTTGTACGTTTTTACCCTAAATTCCATGTAGCAACATAACTTATTTAGATGTCAAAGTATATATAGAGTTTCTTCAGGGGGATAACTTCGTTAGCAATGGTAAAAATTTACTGACTGTAAAATGTAAATTATAACCTTGCTTTTTTTGACTTTTAATCTCAGCTGTGTCCCAAGTCACTAAACAGTATTTTTTTCTTGAATTCTGGTAAAGTGGTTTAGCAGCAATTACAGCTTAAAATTCAAAATGTTCAAGTGTGTTTGATAATGGAATGCAGATTGATGGAGAATCTGTAAATAATCCAAACTTTTCTCACTTCTGTTAAAGATCATGTTTCTCATTTTTAAACATATGCTAGCAATTCAGAATGCATTTTACGTGTGCTTCACAGTAACTTTCAAGTCTTAGTTTGATCCAGAGCTGTCAGCATAGGTCTAACTAGTGCTCTGATAAAATAAATCATATAACTTTTTTAAGCATCTGATTTTTGAAGGAGTGCTTTCCATGTGACAGATTTTAATCTCAGGTGGATTTCTAAGTGTCTTGAGTGTATATAAAACCTGTTCTTCAGACCTTCATGAGGAAAGCTTAAGCTGTTCTCCAAGCGGTAGAAACCTCACTGACTTTTTAGAGGGGAAATGCCTTAGATTTGTCTATACATCTCATTATCTTTTAAAATTGAAGCCAAGTTGATCCTTAATGAATTTAGAAGTCCTATAAATCAGCAAATAAAACCAGTTATGTGCTGACTTTAGCTCTCAGGTGTTTCAAGGCATTCTTGTCATTATGTCTTAGTAACTATAAACCCTGCAGTTAAAATTTGATATCCTGTGGTAAAATTTGTAGTTTTCCAGATGGGAAGAAACATTATTCAGGTCACACGAAAAAAACATTTTGGCCTATGATTAGAGATATATGGAACTAGATTTGAAAGCTACATATAATTAAAACAAACAAACAAACAAAACCAAACCAAAAAAACCAAACCACCAACTTTTAATGAATTAAAGCATAAACAGTTGAAACATCTTGGGATTTTATTTGTACAGAAGCGATACGAGCTAATATACATGTAGAATATAGTACTTCAGTCTGTACATTCAGCTTCTTATCAGTATTGACTAGCAGAACCTAAGTGAGGTTTATAATTCTCAAATTGAGAGTAGAATTGCATGTGGAATTTATCAAAATCTTCAGCTAGGTCAGATTATTCCGTCCTATTAATTTTTTTATAATCTAATGTAGATTTTTACTTTTATGAATTTCTCCACGAAACATTTTCTTAGATAAAAATAAGAAATTTTATGTGTGTGTCACTTTGAAAAGTGTCATGGTTTAACCCCCCGCCAGCAACTAAACACCATGCAGCCAGTTGTTCACTCCTCTGTGCCCCCTCACCCACCCACCATGGGATGGGGAGGAGAATAGGAAAAAAAGTAAAACTCATGGGTTGAGATAAGAACAGTTTAAAAATTGAAAGAAAATGTATAATAGTAACGAAAGTGAATATAGTGGAGAGAGAGAGAGAGAGAGAAATAAAACACAAGGAAAGACAAGTGATTCACAGTGCAGTTCCTCATCACCCACTGATGGACGCCCAGCCAGTTCCTGAGCAGTGATCTGCCCCTCTCGGCCACTCCCCCCAGTTTATATACTGAGAATGATGTCCCAGAGCATGGAATATCCCTGTGGCTATTGGGTCAGCTGTCCTGGCCATGCTCCCTCCCAGCTTCTTGTGCCCATTCTTGTTGGCAGATCATGGGAAACTGAAAAATCCTTAGGATAAACACTACTTGGCAACAACTAAACATCAGTGTGTTATTCTCATACTAAATCCAAAACACAGCACTATACCAGCTACTAGGAAGAAAATTAACTGCATCCCAACTGAAACCAGGACAGTAAGAATAGTGGAGCACTATAAGCAATGCTAAGTAGCTGTCATAAAACACCTGGCAAGTTAGTTGTCTGAACAAAAGTCCCTCTTTCTTTCTTTCTTTCTTTCTAAATTTTGTGATTAAGTAGCTTTAATTTAGAGGTGTGGAGAATGATAACAAAAGAATCTTCAATTACATACTACTTCAAAGCGCACTAGTGAGTTTTGTAATTTGTTTTCACACTTGTGGTTTAAAATCCTTGGAGTTTGTGGTAGCTTCTGGTAAGCTTCTAAACCTTTTGTCTGTGACAAAAATCCAGGAAAACAGTAGCACATATGACTTTGTGGTGGGGAGTACTACAAGGAAACAATTGCCTTGCTGATGAGTAGAAATTGAAGTCTTACACAGTTGAATAAAAGAGGACATTTGAAGGTATTGGTGAGGTATTAGGGTCTGTTGTATGATACAAAATTTTTCTTTTTGTCGAGAGGAGGTGGTTATTCATCAGAAATATCTCTAACACTTTTTCTGTATTTTGGTTATTCCATAGCTTAATTGACAGAAGAGGATTTATACAACCAGATACACCACAATTAGCAGGACCATCAAATGGCATTACTATGTATGGGGCCACACAATCTCAGAGCAACATGGTAGGAATCATCCCATAGTGTTGTTCATCAAGATTCCTGTGAATGTTTTCCTTCTCCACTTTCATGTGAACTAATCAAGTAATAACTAACTGGATACAGCTGACACTCTGGGTGGAATGACCTGTTTATTAACAGTAAAGAAAAAAAACCCCGAGGCTCTTTTTAATGTATGTTTTACACAGTGTAATAGTTACTGCTCATGGATTCTAAAAAAAAAAGAGAGGCTTTTCTACTATTGATTTATTGAGTGTACTGGCATTTTGACTGGTACTGTTGACACCTGCTGTTTTTTGAACTGGAATATTCAAGTATCATGGACTTGCTCTGGTTCATCATTTTCCAGCTAATTGTTATTTTGTATGGCACTTTCTCCATACTCTATTTCCTTCTTTGCTTGTACACTGCAGTTTTGCTTAGACTACTGTGTTTTAAAAAGCAAAGATGAACAAAGAGAAGTTTCTAGGGGAAAACTATGTTGAAGAAAGAGCAGGAGGACACTGAACTTCCAATGAGCAAAAAAATGGCAACTGGAGTATTACAACAAAAACTTTTAAACATCTCTGAAACTGTGCCAATAGTTTTTACGTTGTTTTTTGATGGTGGCATTGGCTATCATAATGGAAGATAGGAGTTCCAGTGCCAAGAAGAAGAGAATAACTGGAAAGAGATCTTTTTCCAAAGGCAAGCATCTTACATATGTGCCTGTTTCTGAATTGTTATCCACATATTTTTCATATTCTGTGGGTTCTAATGTCAAAGAAGCCATGAGTTATGGACAGCCTCTCTCTGCCAAAAAAAGAGGTGGCCAGAAGTCCTTTTGACATAATTCAGCCTTTCTTTTGAACAAAAGGAGACACTCTTCCCAGATTAGTTTTAGTGTCACTGATAAACTGGTATAAAAATTTTGCTATAGTTCCTAAGCTGTTTTTACTTATTATTTTGAGGATTAAATAGAAGATTTGTGAGCGTCTTTAATGAGAAAATGTATTAGAGACATAGTATTAACTCTGAATGTTCTGTGAGGTGCAGTTGTGCAGTACAAGGTAATGCTCCAGGCAAATTTTGCTCCAAAAAAATGTAGCTCTGAAAAGAGAAAAGAGGATTTTACAAAAAAAAAAAAAAAAAAGGCAAACCTTAGAAATAGCCTGAGGTATTTCAGGAATCACCCAAACTTTCGGACTTGCTCAAGGCTTCTTATTTGTGAGGATTGTGAACCCACAATAAGTCCCTGGCATTAAATTATCTTAACATTATAAGAATTATACTTGTATTGCAAGAAGACACAATCATTATTCCTAGATATTAATAAGAAAACCATGTGCCAATTTGATAGAAAATTGACTAAATTTGTCTCTAGAAATGGAGAAATCTGTTACGGTATTAAGTCAAACAAGTAGGTGTTATGATTTTAGAGTGTAATACCTATAATTATGCAAATTCTTCAAGGATTTGAACTTCTTATATCCTAGAACATCACAACACTCGGGCTGGGAAAGGCTTGGGTTCTTTAACAGTTATGAAAGTCACTTGGAAATGTGCAGCTTTCATTCCTGAAAATGGTCTCTCAGAAAAAGCTTGAAAAATGTAATGTCATGTTTGGTAAGGAGGGGTATCTTTAAGACTGTGATGCTGTCTTTCTCAGGGTATTATTCCTGAACTGTATCCAAGACCAATTGGCTTCCAGTAGCAGCTGGCTATCAGCATTAAAATGTCTCCCTTGAGTTTTGTTGCAAACTGTTAAAGACCTGCTTAGTTTCCCAGTCTCTCCAGCACCACTTTCCCCGTTTAAAATCTTGCATTCTTTTCTGAGTTGTTTGAAGCACAAGCAATTATGAATTCCTTTCCTTCTGGCAACAATGCAGTGGGACATAACTTTGCCTCTGATTTGGTTTTGCTTCACAATTCCGTTTTCTGTGTTCTAAGGTTTTTGCTCTTCTCAGTAGACTCTGTACCTACTTTCAGGTTCCCATATGTACTATCTCATAAGGCAGCAAACAACAAAACTGATTTCCCTATTCCACAGTTAAGATCTTGATCTCATCCACAAGTTTCTTTTTTTCTACTGAAAGTAATTCATTTTACTGCTAGCTTAGTTGTTTTCAGCCATTCTGTTTCAGTTACCAAATTTCCTGTTCTGATTTAAATTTAGACAAATAATCAAATAAAATTTCATCATTCTATTTAAACCTTTTTCCTATGAAGTGACCCCTAGTACTTTTCCAGGCTTTACAGTATCTGTTTCTCTCAGTTTTCTTCCCAGTACACAATCTCAGATTCTTCTGAAGAAGTCTGGGAACAGAAGCGCTGGGAACACCAGCTATTCACTTGTTCTCCCCTGAAAAGGACCGCAGAAGGTTCTTGAGTGAAAGGCAGTGGAGTACACTTTATGGCAGAAGTAAAACAAGGCATGTGGCATCCCATTGTTTGAATTTTGGTTGTTGGGATTTTGGTATGGTTTGTTTTTTGGGTTTTTTGTTTGGTTGGTTTTTTTAAGGAGGCATCACTGTATGATTCTTTAGAATCCCTCTTCCTAGAAGTTCAGATGCAAACATCAAAATTTCCTTTGGCTATTGATGGTTTAAATAATAGAGTAGCTCAAACCCAAGTCTCTAGTGGAAGCAAAGCAGTAGAGGGAAAGTCTTTGTGGAATAAAGGGTTTCCTTTTTACCTTGTGTCCTCCCTGACAAAGGTTAGGCAAAAGATGGAATATGATTCAGTCTTCCCTTCTGGAAGGTTGCGTACCTCTTGGGAAAAAGGCAGAGGCATGAAATGAAAAATGCTTTCTTGGAGCAGAGGCAGGTTGACCACAAAGAACAGGCAAGTTCAAAGGGAATGTATCTGGTGCTGCAGCTTGTATTATTATAAGGATAGGATAAGGACAGGCAATGTGAAATTCCTTGACATAAGAGTATGTGTAGATCATACTCTAGTCCATAAATACTTTTTAAATGGCAGAAGTTTAGCCATTTATACGACATTGGAGATAACTACACTGTTTCAGCAATTTAATGCTTTTGAAAACAGGAAATAACTCATTAGAAATCTGAAGTATGGTCCAGTACACCTTTATGCTGTGTCTCCTTGGATTTTTTTCCTGGAATGCAATACATCTTCCTATCTCTACATTGAATATCAATGTCTAGAAGTTGCACTACTTAATCCATATAGCATGCAAAAATTTGTCTTCTGCCCATTTGTGGTGGTTTAGGCCCAGCTGGAAACAAAGCACCACGCAGCCTCGTGCTGACTCCTCTCCCCACACGGGTGGGATGGGAAGGAGTATCGGGAGAAAAAGGTAAAACCCTGTGGGTTGAGATAAGGAGATTTTAATAGAGCAACACAGAAAGAGAAAAACCAAGAGTAATAACAACAATACTAATGAAATGAGTGATGTACAACACAACTGCTCACCACCCGGAACCCACCACCCGGCCCAGCTGCCAGCCTGAGCTGCGCGCCCTTTCCCCAGCCAGTGACTACCCCCAACCCTTTATATACTGAGCATGACATCAGTGTTGTATTGAATAACCCCTTGGCTGATTCCCTTTGGCTATCCTGGCTGTGCTCCCTCCCAGCTTCTTGTGAAAATTAACCGTATTCTAGCTGAACCCAGGACATCATTGATATTAAAGGAAGATTTTAATGAGCATCTTCTCTCACACTTGTCTTCTCTTATTCCTTCCCTCAAATCTTTTAGTCAGTGACTTCTATCTTTCTAAATAGAATTATTGTGCCTCACTCAACTAACCTCTTGTCATTTTATAAATCTCTCTGGGTTGCTTGGTATTACATTCCGTTTTCATTTATTTTAATAAATATTTTAGCATAGCATCATTTTTGCATTTAAGCTCAAAATAAGTGTCAGGCTAAGTTTAAACTTGCCAGACACTTGTTTTCAGTGCAATACATTATCTCTTACTCAGGATACCATTTGTGGGGCACTGGTTTGGTATTTAACAGCTTTTGGGGTAATTTTGCCTTTGAGACTTCGAATATTTCATATAGGAGGTACCCTACTTGTGCTAGTGACTCAGTTTGGCAGAATCTTAAAGTCAGGGTTGTTGCTATTATCAGTGCTTCATAGGCCTGTACTATGATTTTATTTTTTCCTAGATCTTTATAAAAGAGCTTTTTCTCCTGTTTTCTCTTTAGTATCTCCCTTATTTTACTAAGAGCTGAAGTTGTATTTACTTTTTTGAAGGCTGGAAGCACATATAATTTTTTTTTTCCCCCTGGTACATTCCCAGTGTTTTTAATCTCTCTTCCAATATAGTTTGAAATAAATCTGGTAAATTTGTTAGCCAGCTTCTCAATATCTCTGTCCATGTTACAAGCATGGTCACTTGACACTCATGATCTGTAGATCTGATATTTCTAAAGTATTTCCCTATTGCGTTTTATTGCTGATTATTTTTGCAAGCTCTCCGTTAGTTTCATTGCTCAAGTTTCTATCTTCTCATTCATAAGAAATTTTTTTTTTGCATGAAACACAGTCTCTCACCCACTATGAAATCATTATTTTCTCTGTATTTTATTCTTTCTTTCTCTTTCATTTTAAGGTTTATTTTCTTTGTATTATGAACAAAGTTCTTATTTCACCATAAACCCATCAGCTGCCATTACCTGGAACTGTATTTCTGTAGTACTTAGCTTTATCTGAGCTGATCTGGGGTTTTGATAGCAGGCTATTTTATTCTTTAGTAATCCATTATGAAGAAACACAGAATCTATCTCACTACATGATCTTTTTTTAGAGGAATTAGTTTGGTTTATTTTTACTATGATGTCTCTAGGAATTCTCTAATGACTTAAAGTGATAGATTTTACTTCTCTCTGCCTCTGTGTCAGGACAGGTTTATTTCTTTGCTTTTAAGAAATTCGCTAGTACTCCTGCATTCCTAGGCATCTCTTCTTCAGTGCTTAGCTATTTCCTTGTGTGCCAAATTCCCTTATTTCTAGTTTTATCTTTCCTTTTCTGGATGCAAATTCTTTAGTTTTCTTACTTTGAAAATTGTGGTAGCTGTAATAGTGCATATGCAACATTCGTTACCAGTGAGACATGCAGGAAAGTTCTCTCCCAGATGTTCACATCGTTATTTCTAGCACTGATCTTGGAACAGGAATCCGGCTCATCCAGGGAACGTTAACTCTGACCATCCTAGCGTACTTTTTCTTGTCATATTTTCATTGTTAGGAGTAAGTATTTCTATAATGACAGTAAAAGCATCAGCAAGTATAGGAGTCCCGCTTTGCTGGGAGTTTTGCGGGTGCGTTTCCTTGTACATTTACTGTCATACTCCCAAATATAATTTATCATTGTTCAAAATGAAACTTAGGGCTCTTACACAAGTCAACATTACTACAGTCAAGGTTATTAGAGGTTTTTCATTAAAGCATTTTACTTCACAGTTAAAATGATTTAAGGGTACAAGCCATAAATCAACTTCAGCATTTTGCTTTGGGTTGAGGTATGTTTTAGCAGGAATTATTTTGATTGTGCATATTTATTGCTCTGCTGTGTGACCAAAAATGCAGTATCAGAGCACATCAACTAGATTTCTTTCAGAAGATGTGCTCCCAGAATGCATCCAACATGCTCTAACTGTTCACAGACATTCAGTCCATAAGAGCAACCAGTAGCTAGTCTGAAGTAAAATCCCTGGAACAGGTATAGTTTCCCCTTGGGCTTCAGAAGCGTTTCTCTACGTAGATCTTCTCCTGGCGCACTATATACTACTAGCGGAGCTATTGACTTGCTGTGTTTGGTAGCTCAGTTGTTCCACAGTATTTGCAACACCATGATTTTGAGTGTGAAATCCTGCAGCTGTTGGGAATAGTTATCCAGCTCCAGCCCTCCACTCTTTACCCATCTATTGTATCCATCTGGTATGGTATTTCAGCATCCTTTCTGTTACCTCACAGCACTGTCATTCAGTGCTGTCAGTCTTCTTTGAACTTTCTGTGGTTTGTACTTTATTCAGAGATGCTGAGATAATTCAACCTGCTTTTCTACATCTTATGAGATCTGTAACAATTCTTTAATGTTAGTAGTGTTTAGAATATTTTTAACAAAGTTATTTAAAATTCAAAGTAAATAATCTCTGGCTTTGGCATTAGAAATGTGAAAATATGTTGCCGTGTACATTGACTGTGTTAACGTGTTTTGTGTAGGTTAGAAGAAAAACCCCAGATTTTCTTTAGAGAAAAAAAAAGAAAAATATTGTTTCCTTGGTTGTTTGTATTATTTGTGAAACACAGAATTTTAGGTTTTGTCTAATTTGCTTTACTTTGTGCCTTTTGATGTGAAAATAAATACAGAGATGGCTAAAAATTTCTATGCACATATATAATTGAACTTCTGTACTTGTAGAACTTATTAAACTTGTCTTACCTTCAGAATCTGATGTTCCTCTGAAACAGTGGAAATTGTAAGTGGAAAATAAAATCAGTATATCTGAAGTAAGAAGGTAGTGGTGGAATAATTCCTACAGGTTTTTTTAGGTACTTAGATTTCAGTGCTTGGCTTCTGTTTTGTTATAATCTTAGGCTCTTTTATTTCATTTGCAAGGCTGGCATTGAATAATTGATGTCATTAATAGCTGTTAAAACTTTTGGCCCTAAATTTCAAGTGAAATACAGAATCAAGGAAAAAACTACCATGCCAGCCCTGTAAACAAATCTGAGTTCCTTGTTTAGTTTTGTTTTGATTGTTTAGACTCCAGAATAGTCTATCTGTAAAGTGTGTGGTGTTTTTACCAGGTATTTTTGAGAGCTTTATTGAACACATCTGCGTTTTCTAGTATAAACCCCACTCGAGTCACTTTTAAAAGCTGTTTACAGCCTGTATTTTCCTAAGATATTTCATGTTCATCACTGTTAAATAGAACAAAACAAAAAAAAAAAGATGACAATCTGAAATCTATGTGAATAATAATAGAGGCCTTAGGGAAGTGACAAGTACATGGAAAATGAAAAAGAGATACACAGCACCTTAAAAGGTTTTGTAACACTCTGTTGAATGGAGCTTTATGAGGCTATTTTATGTTTTCAATATTGATTCAGTTGAAATGCACTAGATTTTGGTAAGAAAATTAATTCAGAGTATACAATGAGTTCAAGTAAATTACCTTCAGCTAATTTAAAACTGTGTACTTGTATTGCTTGGAACACATTATTGATTTCTTTTTGAAGATCAGTGCTGAAGCTTCACTAAAGCAATGTCAGCTGCCAACGTTATTTGTTTTCAGTGTACCCCTGTGGTTATAGGCATTCCTTTGTTATTTAACATGCTCTTTGGCTACTGCTTTTTAGAGAAGATGAATTTCGTTGGTCTTTTTGAAGTTTGAAAATTCAATTAACGGATTTTTAAGGTCTGCATAGGTCTGTTGGTTGAAGGACTATAGTTTAATTGAAATAAGCAGGCGTGAATAACAGTATATTAATCAAGAATGAGTTACTCACACTGAATTATTAATTGAAAGCTTGATTTTAAAAGTTGCTGACAGCTTTCTTCTTAGTAAGGTACTTAGGCAAGGTTTTGGCTTTAAGCCCATGAGTAATTCCTCTGAAATGATATGGGACCACTTCAGTTGTTTGGCTGGGGCTGTTCATCATTTTGTGGGGGGAAAAAATTGCTTGCAACTCAATTTATGTAACAGGAAGTCAGTGCATTTATCTGTCTGAAGGAATCAGTGTTGGAAAATACGTAACTGCGTGTCGAAAAGTGGTTGGTCTGGGAGTACTAAATCACCTAGACATGTTTAAAATACTACATATCTACTGCGACCTAGTAGTCTGCGTGCACACTTTCTGAATCTCATGTGCATTCATCATTAAGCTATTCAGTGGTAGAATTGGAGGACTTGAAAATACCAGAGGAAGCATTCATAGTGGTGGTTTTCATCATACAGTAAAGGAAACCAAACTCTTTCCATGAGTTTGCATAGAGTATACCACAGTGGCTTATTAAACTCAAATGGGAATTGCTGTAATGTTAGTAGCAATGGTTATGATCGGGAATTATCTTGAACAGATGTTGGATTTGTAATGTCTTTCAGTAATTTGATAGAGATCGAGGAAGTCAGTTGTAAAGCAGAACGTAATGCTTTAACAGAATCTGTGAAATAACACCAGTGAATAGGCATGTCTTACCTCTGGATATATTTTTTTTTATTCTGCTTGCTTGCTTCCAAATTTTCTTTGTTGAGTTGGATTTGTAGTTGTATTCATTGACGGTAGTGTTTCTCTTGCACAGCAGAACAGTATTATGGCAAATAAATCTAACAGGATATTGAAAAATGGCAGGTGTTATAACTGATCAGGCTATGAATTAAACACATACTGTCTCAGAAGCTCTCGAAAATCATGCCAGTTTGTGTTAAACTTAATTTGGCAGTAAGTGTATTACCCACTTAGCTAGCTGGACATTATTGGAAAACCTACCTGTCTTGTCATCTCAAGGAATTAATGATAATTTGGTATAAACGGTTCTTGGGAATGATGTAGAGCCAAAAGAGTTCTTGGTAATACTCACTAAGCTTAATTGGATTTTTATAATGCTGAATTTGGCTTGTTATTGTGAAAGTGCTTGCCAGAAAACTTGTGTTTTGTACCTTGGTTTTTCACATTGTTGACATTAATCAAGAAAAAAAATCCTGAAAGTTGATATCAAATTAATGCATCTGCAGTGCTGCCTGATTTCAACACATCCTCTAGGGCACTGAGTATAGTGCAGTATATTCTCTAGAGTGTATATAAAATGTATTAAATTGGGAAGGGGATGTTTTTGGTCATAGAGGCTGTATTGGCAGCTGTAACTTTATAAAACCACCTGCATCAAAGGAGTTATTGTTCTGCAACACATGTGTAGCACCTTAATTCCTACATGTGAAGACCAATTTAAAAAAGACTCTTGCCTAGTATTTTTGAACTTGGAAAGATGCTTGAATTCTGCCTGTGGGCCTCTCCCTGAACTGCTAGCTACTGCAGGATAAAATGAGTGGCATGGAACTAATTACCTCACCTGGAATTGGAGAGTTTTTGAGGTGCCTGATGCAGTTAGTTACCCAGGACTGTGCAGTTAGGCTTTCCAAATGGCTTTGATCAAGATTAAGCAAAGCATTTGAATAACAGTACTCATAAAATACTGTTTTTAAAGGTTACCAAAACCCTTAAGTGAACACCGTAAATGTTTATCATAATTTCCTTTGATAGTAATCCAAAGCACTGGCTCAGTAATGCATGCTTTTTTTTCCCCCCCCCCTCCTCGGGCAGCATGCAGTGGGATTTTTGGGTGGCTAACTGTGGAATGACACTAATGGCTTTCTCTTTTTCTCTTCACATCCCATTCTTTTCCATACCCTTTTGTCCATATTCTCCCTTTTTTCTCTGTTTTGTTTGCCTTATATGATTTTGACACCCTTCCATTCTACAGTGTGACCAAGATCAGTGCATTCAGAGCACTAAATTCGTTTTGCAGGCTGCTGCCACCCCCCTACTACAGAGTGAGCCAAGCATAACTAGTGAAGAGCTACCTTTACCAGGAAAGACTACTATCAGTGGGCCTTGTGCAACTCTAACTCTAGGGCAACCAACACCACCATCTTCTATGCCAAATCTCACATCAGATACAGGTTTGACAGACATGATACCATTAAAAGAGGAACACGAAGGTCATCAGTTTCTCACTCCTGAAGAAGCTCCATCACCTCCTGGGATGCTGCCAAGTGGAAGTCCTATTACACACAGCCATACAATGCACGTCTTGAGTCTAGCCAGCCAGGATTCATTGCATGAAGACTCAGTACGTGGTCTTGTGAAGCTTAGCTCAGTTTGAACAGCTTTTTTGAACATTGCATCGTTTCTTGATGTCTGTACAAACCTCTACTTAACAGGAATGACACTGCAGTACCACTGTAAGGCTTCATAACATGCCTATAATGGAAACTGTCGCATAATGGAGTCTACTAAAAAGACAAGTTATTTTGTTCAGTGGAGCTATGGCATTTTTTTGACCAGGTTGTTAACGGTTGTGCTTCGATGGTGACTGCATTTTCTTTTTAAACAAGACCAGAAATGGTCAATAATCTTGTTTCCTGAAGCTTGGGTACAGCAAGTTGGAAGTCAGCCTGTAACAAACACCATGTACAGTACAAAAGAGAAAGATTCTTGGATGTAAGTGTCACGCTCTGTGTTCTATGCTCTTGTAATACACACTTGTTAAGGCTTACCACACTAGTGGCCAGAATGATCTGCACTTACATGTTATGCTACTAATATTTGAGATAGAAAATTACCATTCCATTTGTTAATACAAATAAAAAAAAAGACTGCAGATATGGATTTGCATGCCACGCTACGGTATGTGTTACAGTGGTGTTGGTATTAAAAGAAAGTGCTGCTTTTTTATTTGTGACTTTCAAAGTGCTGTTTCATTTAAAGACAGTGCAACAAACTAATGGACTATATTATTTTTTCAATTTATTAAAATTTATTTTAAATTAATCAGTGGTGCCTAGAAGATGGAGAATTACTGATTTGAACATGTTGCATATCATTTAACCTTCTGTTTAAGTGTTTAGAGTGAGGTATTGTGTTGTGCCATACCACAAGATTCTTCCACTCCCTAATGTGATACAATTACCTGTGGACCTCCAATAAAATGACATCCTCTGTTTCCTGGACATGTGTATAGTTATCCTTGCACAGTTTTCCTGGGGAAAGAGGGGGAAATCATGACTTGCTGTCATAGTTTATAAGAATGTTTGACTGGAATGTGTTTACATAATGAAACCAGAGCTATGGAGGAAGAGATGGTTACAATTAGGATTGCTTCAGCATCTTGTATGGTTTTGTTTGAGATGTGTATTTGTTCCAGTAAGAAGTCTTTAACTGGAAACAGTAGACCTAGCCTATGGTTGGCCTATAAGTCTGTGTTCCTTATCATATGCCTAAGGGATGAGGGGCTTAAGATTCAAGACAAAGACAGACAGCTTAGTGAAGTAATCTTAAATAGTTAACAACAGAGTGTATCTGCCCCAGCCATCATCCTTCATTAGTATTTGCTTTAATATTTCAAATGGAAATTTGATTTCATAGAATTCTTCTGTGCATTGGGTTTGGGTTTGGTTATTTTTTTGGTTGGGTTTTTTTTTTTTTTTTTTTAGTAAAGCACAATGTAAAGGTTAAAAAGATTTTTAGAATTATTTTTTGTGGCAGCTGGAGAGAACTTTAGTTAAGCTGATAAAGTTTAATAGTTTTAATACTGTATTTACCATGCTTTTCACAATGTGGAACCTGGATTCTTCTTTTTCTCAGGACAAACTAAGTGCAGAATGTGCTTTATCTGATGCTTCTGTGGCATGAAAGTGATCATCAGTTAAGATGTGGCAGTTCTGTTTTGTTCACCATGGTCATTCACTGACACCAAACTAAAAATCTTTTTGTTTTTTCTTCCATTGCTGAAACTGAGGACAACCAGCCTGCAGAAAATCAGTCACCCGTGCTATGGGAGCATCAGACAAGATACTGACAAAACCCCCACTCCTCTAAGATTTCATACGCAATCCATTTCTATAATTGATGATGCTAGCTTTGACCTAATTTGAGCATATAGAATATAACAACACTTTCTGCCTCTAAGTGCCATGACAGGTCTACCAAAGAACCTCTGGCAGACAAGTCTGTCCCAGCTATTGGAGGCGCACTCTGTATTTTCCTGAAGCTGGGACAGTCTCAAGTTCTTTCCACCAGCCAAACTGTAGTGACTGACATGTCTCACTTGGCTGGTCTGATAAGGCCCAAGTTATTGGCACTTATTTCTGTGTCTGCTCTTGAAGAAGAGTCAGTGATGCTCATCTGTTTGATTTCATCTTTCCCTGATGTGGCTTCTCTTGTATGAAGCCATGAACATCTGCATTAAAGCAGATAATGGATTGAGGACTGGAGATACTGGTCTAATAGTCCTGGGTAAGGAATCCCAGCTTTGAGTTTGTAGATCAGTACTTGACTGAATCATTATCTCATAGGTGTCTGTGGGTAGTAAACTGGATGCATTACTCACTGCATAGAAGGACAAGTCAAATATTTCTAATGCGGTATCAAAACTTTCCACTTGTAGCAGTAATGACGAGGATCACTATTTTAAGGAAATTGTTCTTTTTAAGTCTCCCTGAAATACCCAGAGGATTTTATGCTTCCAGGAATACCAACTTCATGACAACATTGGTATGTCATTGCCGCTAGGGAGTAGTGCAGAAAGCTGCACTTCATCTCTGTGCACACAACAAAAAAAATTAATGTCAGTTTTAACATGAAACAGAAGGGAGGACAGGATTAGAGTCTTTATGATGTTTTCCTTCTGCTCATGCTTTTCACCATCATTTTTTGAACCTTCTGTTTTGTTTGTGAGGTATGAACTACCTAACGTGTTGGAAACAGATGTGCTACTGCAAACAGATGTGCTAGTTATGTACTTGTTCAGGTGACCTTTTTTAAGATGACAGCCTTATTTTTTTAATATGTTGCCTATGTTTTTAAGTTTGGCATTTGAGAATAAAATACTTTGAATTTGTCTTTATGTATTTATATCACCCTTATTTTAAGTCTGTTTTCCTTCCCACCTCAGTCTCTTACATGGTGGCAGCTGTAACCTCCCTGACACGGCTGCCTCGTGAGGACATCTGCTGGAAGGTTTCAGAACTAAGTCCATTAACCCCTATGGTGTGGTAGTCGCAGTCTTTGATTGACGGCAGGCAGGGATTTAGAAGCAGGTCGATGGAAGGGTGTTTGGACCGTTGCCCTCGCCACCATCACAGCTGTCTGCAGTCATGTGTGTGCCCTTCGTTGGAACTTGTATATACCTCTGGAATGAGTCAGCAGAGTAACTGTTCATCACCTATGCTACAGACTGGATTTTTTTATTTCACTCTGAACTATGATTATGGAGCGTGCACACTAGGGATCCAAAATGATAATCCTAGTGAATACTGCACAGGGGTTTTTCTATGTTTTTTTCTTTGACAATTATTATACTAAGTAGCTCTTTCCATGTTTGATTTTTAAATGTAGAATCAAAGTAAAAGTTGATATTTTCAGAAAAGTAACTTTTTTTCCTTAAAAATCTAAAATCTTTGTGTAAAAACTGGTTAATTTATCTGATAAATATTTATTCTGCTTTGGGTTTTTTCCTAATAACGTTTTTGCCTTCTAGGTGTCTCTATAACGTTCAGTGTAGAGTGAAATACTGTGCTTCATAAAAGGTTTTTAAAGGCTCTTCATTCTTGTGTTTTCTTAAAGCCATCTCTATTTTAAAAGGGAGATTTATATTCATATCAGTTAAAGAGTAATGTAATGTAAAAATACTACTGTCTTTTTGTATTACAGTGCATCCCTTATCAACTTTTCATCTGTCCGTGTTAACTGATGATAGAAGGAGATGTATTTCTGCATAAAGTGTTTAATGCAGTCATTAAAAATAATCTAAATGGAAGATTAGCTGTTTTGCAGTTGATCCTAGTGAACGAGCCTAGAAGGAGGAAACTGATCTCATAACCCCAAAGACCTGTGGGTTGGCAGCATGTATTACAAGGGAGATGACCAACTCGTGATATTGCAGATTTTTTATTTGTTTAAATCTGTACAGTGAGTATAATAGTTCACGGTAAGTAAATTATTGCCTAATGTTCAAAATACAAAATGAAGGAGCATCTCTGCAGAACTAACAAAATTGAGCTTCTGTTTGTCTTTTTGCTCCCGAATTCAATACAGCTTGAAAAACAAGGCAGCAATTTTATGGAGGGATGAATCCTTACTTTAGTTCTCTTCTGGTTTAAATTTTCTGTGGGAATGGTCAACATGTACTTGTTCATTTTTGTCTCCCCCTTCTTATCAGCAGTGGTACCCTGAAGATGAACATGGTGTGTTTGGCTGGGGGCAGCCTATTTGCTTTAAAAACCAGTTGCTGCCCAAGTGATTTTGTTTTAAGGGCTGAAGTAAAACAAGGTAGTATACCTCAACACCCTTTCAAATATTTTTAGCTCCAAAATATGAGTGGAATGTGTTTTAGACAGTTGCGTACAGATTTAGTTCATTTAAACTAGAACTGACCTAGTTTTCAGCATCCGTCTGGGTCAGAGCTTCCTGGTTTTGATTGCCTGCCTGCAAAGACATTGCGATTTGACATCTGGCTGAGTGCGCTGCCTGGACTTCCACAAGACTCGTGGGATTAAGTGAGCTATTTACACGTGTGCAAATCTAGACTAATTTGGAGCTGATGCAGCAGTTCAGTTCCATCACCAGAAGGCAACTATCCATTAATATTCAACCTCAGAATTTGAAAGTTCACCACAAACAATGCAGGGTGGGGAGGGGAACAGCTTTTGGATGTTATGAAGGGAGAAAATAGGAGTTTGTTTCTAAGGTAGGTCAGAGAGGACAAGAATAAGAAGATGAAAGGGAGAAGACTGAGTGAAAGCAGAACAGAGAAGATTAGCAGGTGAGATGAGGAGGAATTACCTGTAAGCTGTGGAAGGAGAGGGAGGGGGTATAAACACAAAAAACACATGGGGAAAAAATAATGAGGACACCTGTGAATCAATCAACCAAAAAAAATCAGTTGCTTACTGGTATTCAAATATTTTGGTGAGAAATTTCTTAAAAATCAGTCTGGAAAAAAAAAATTAACATAAATAAGGTCACACTTTTGAGAGAAAACAACTGTAGGAAGATGATGAGAAAAATGCGAGGAGTTGACCTGCCCTTAAGCTCCTCTCCCCTAACATCTTTTCTTACTTCTGTGTTGAAAATACATCTGTAACTATAAAAGAGATGAAATCTTCGTCCCTTTGAAGTCGATGGGAACCTTAAGATATTGATCATGCTAAAAATGGTAATTGCTTTAACATTTTGCATTTCAGTACTGATAATTGTTTTAGCATTCTATATTTCCATACCAGATGTGCCATTGCACCAGGAAAATGAATGGAGTAGTATGGGTCTCTGTTTCTTGGTGGTGCCTTCATTCAATTTGCTCATCTTTAAGGAAAAGTGTTTTCCTAAGCAGTAGTCTTGTCGATTGAACATGAAACCTGGAGTTCAGTCAGAGTTCCTGTGACTAGTGTGCAAACAGGAATTAAGACTACAGAGCAGGTCATTTACAAACCAAAAAGATAAGTCCCACAGCAACATATTTACTTTACAGTATATACTGAAGTCAGTTCCACTGACAACAAAACACTAATGCCAGTGTTACCTTGATGTACTTTATGCCCTTTCCAACTTCAGCTCATTGCCTCTTCTGAAAACTTGAAAAACTAAACGAAGTTTAACCCCACTATAATTTACATCTCCCCCAGACCCAAAGCTGCTAACAGCTGCTGGGACTTACCTGTGTGCATTTAGGTATAGTTATAGAAAGGACACGATGGGACCACCTTAAAGCAACTGGGCTGAGAGATCCGTGGAGAACTTCCAAGCCTTTCCTGAGCTCCTCTTGAAAGCACAGTATACAATTGAGAAAAGGATGTGAATTTAGCAGGATCAAAAGTACCTTGCTTTGGCGCTATGCTCTGTAGTCTGTCCGTAGCAATCTGCAGGGATTTGACTGTCCTGGGGGCTGCCGGTTGGGAGGTGGAAGTTGAGGTGGACTATTTAAGTGTCATACTTGTTAGGGAATGAACTTCAAAGAAGGGCGGAAAGTTCAGTCAAGGTGGCAGCACTGCAATTAAGGCAGCATTCGTGTGAAAGGTACAAGTAAGTGATTCCTGTTGCATATGTGTTCGCTAAGCACAAGGGGGTTTGTAGCAAAGGTGCTGAAGTCCTGTAACATGTTTCCTGAGTCTCTCAGGAGAGAGAGCTCTAGTGCACAATGGGGTCACACAGTTTGTCACCAGGACAGTTCATTTGTCTGTTAAAAAGCTACTTAACTACACATACTTAAAATGAATTATTGCATGGTTTTGCAGGTGAGCCCCAACTTTCTGCAATAAACAGAAAATTGGTTCTAGGATTTCTAATTTGTCTGCCCTGGTATGTGCGTTGTTGTCCTGCAGCAGCTGATTGTGGTTATTGGCTGGAATAGGAAGGGCGGAGTTCCTGGCAGAAACCACAGCTGGATGAGCTTTCTTTTCTTTTTATTTTTGCAGCAAAATGTTAACTTTCCCTCTAGGTAGGTCACAGAAAATTAAAAGCATGCTTGATAGGGCTGACTAACCAGCTAAGTTTCTCACATGCAGAAAATACCTAACATTTTTTTATTCTTGGTTTTCTTTCTAAATTGAAAGGAAAAACAAGGTTCTGAAGAGTTTCCACAGATTCTGAAAACTTCAAGTGAAAAAAAAAAAAAACCAAACCCATGCTATTTTTTAGTATTTGTGTCACAAGACTTTACTGCACAATAGTAATGGAATTAGTGCAGTTGATATGTGATGGGTTCTGGTATGAAAGAGGCAAAGAAAATCTTATCTTCCACTTTAGAGTATCTTTTCCCCACCTCCTCAGAAAATCCTGAGGCAAATGAGCTCAGGATCATCCAGTCTGGCAAACAGATGCCTCTGACTCAGCCTTTACCCCCTTAAATCACACCACCCCTCTCTGTCTTTACCCAGCACCCTGGTACGCAGCCTTCCTTACTCTGTGTCTCCTGAGAAACCCTTGGTCTGCAACAAAACAAGCCCAGCTTCCTGCAGCTCTTGCATGTGGGGATGCTCTTGAAACTAATACTGTCATTGAGCTTACCAGGGAGTCTTCCTGGAGGGCATGGGAGGGACACAGGAGCAAGAGGCATTTGTCAGTTGCTTGTTTTCATGAAAAGCACATTATACTTGTATTTGCAAGTTCCCTACCCTTTTATAAAATAAGGGCCATGGAGGCAGAGACACACACTGGCCATACACCTGCATAGGAAACCAGGCTGAAAACTTTATTTAAAATTTGACTTGACAGGCTAAAATACATTATGGGAAAGGTATATATGGGTGAGGAGGGAGTGAGAAGGCTTATATCCAGAACTTTATAACTAAACACCTGGGACTGAATTTCTTCTGTCCTTTGGTTCTGTGTGTGTCCACATTAATATTTCAATGCACTTTTGACGTTACTTTTCCTGTTATCTCTGCTTAGCACTTTGGTTCATATTGTGGAGCAATCTTGTAATACAAACTAGGTTTCTTTTAAATAAAAAATAAACCAGCAGCATACATAATGCAATCCAAATGCTAACAGTGCCAGACTGGAGCTAGTCCAGAGTTTCTATCCTTAAAGCACATACAGAGTGGACATCAGGTCATCAGCACCAACTGTCTTGCTGCAGAAATCTATGCATATTAAGCCCACTACTTTTTGAAAGTAGATATAACCATAGATATATTTCCCAACAAACTTGTATTGTTCCTCTGGTTCACAATGCTGAAGTTGTGCTCTTCCTTATTTAAAAAAAAATATATCAAAATACCTAGTTAATCTGTCAAAATTAGCTTGTGTGAATTTATAGGACATGTTTCTTTAAAATATAAAAACAAATTTCTTACATGAGGAATTCATTAACAGCATGCCCAGAAAATGCTCCTGGAATTTTGTCAAATGCAAGAGTAACAGATGCAGTTCAGGGATGTGCTTTCAGTAGCATCACATATCTCCGTAAGCTACCCACTCACTCTGACAACCCATTGTATAGACATCCTAGGGCCTCATTTCTTGTACATAGCATTTTCATTAGTTCATGAGCCTTAACATGAATTATTATAAGGAGATGGTCTCTGCTCATAAGGCTTTGTTTTAATTTATGCAAATCTATTAGAAGATATTAAAGTATGTATTATTTTAACTATTTATGTTGTTTCTGAGTTGTGGCAAGTTTTTGTTCCTCTCCTATCCACTCATGTGGATGAGTTGCTGTGATCTTACATTCTTGACTTAATAATTAGTGATCCTGTTGCCTGAGGAAATGGATCCATGTTTTGAGACTGAGGGTTGCGTTTCTTTTTCCTACATGTTTCCACCTGCAGTAATGACAGTAGGATCCTACAGAATTTTACTAGCACATAGTTCAAAGATAATTAAGGAGCACAGCACTGATTAGAATACATACATAAAATGTCTTACAGATGTGCATTTCTCTGACTGCCAGGAAGGAACATCAGATTTCATTAGAGAAAATAGAAACATGGCGTAGTGTGTTGGATTTTTTTTTTATCTGATATGAGCAGTATCACATTCATACAAACTGATATTTGTCTGTGGTTACTCGTATTAGTGGGAATGTAAAGCAGGTACGTTTGGAGAGGTAGCCTCGAAGTCTTTAGTGTCTTTCCATTGAGATACACAGCAACAAGTTGTTAATAGCACCAGTACAGTAGCAGATGCATTGCATATGTGTTATGTTGAAATAAGAGCGGGGATGCTGCATGGAGCCTGTTACGTGATTCGTGATGAAAGTGCGCAAACCATGACACCGGCCTAAAAATTACAACTTGTTAGTGCTTTATCTTATTCAAGATACTAGCTGTTGACCCAGCACGCTATTCATACTATCAGTGCTTGGAACATCTGCATTATAAACATTTGTTCATACCAAGAATTCTATACTAAAACACGCTGTAAGTCATCAGTCTCAAAACACAGAGAAATTTCTCTCTAGCTTTTGCTGAAACTGGTTTAGGCTTATTTCACATAGAAAAGGAGAAAAAAAGAATAGGGCTTATCTTTGATACCCTTTCCCCCACAGAGACCCAACTATACTGAGACGAATGACTTTTCCTGCTCTGTGGCTCAGTAGCCTGCAGGACTCTGGGCTCTCTCCCACAGTAACGCACTGGTTCTCCGTTCCCAGTGCAGCTGCTCATCCATGCAGGTCACGCTGCCTGGGCACTAGGTCTGACCATTGCCCTGAAGTTGGACTGCTAAGTGTGAGCCAGATACTGGTTCTCACTTGCTGACCTGTTCCCTTCTACAAAACCCAGATAGTTTAAAGGATAGTAGCAATGCAAAAAAAAAAAAGCTTTTCAAGTCATTCCCTGGGGTTATAATTAGCAGTTTTATGTAACTAAAATGTTTGAGTACTCATCATCATCATCATGGCTTGGCTTTGCGGACGAAGATTTGGGAAGGGCTTTGCCCACGCTTATTGCAAGCGCGTTGATGGCTGAAAAGGCCAATGCGGGATAGGCAAGACCGGTTGCAAAGAGCAGACCGGAGGGTCTCCTTGGGTGGTATAGTCGAGGCATGGTTCTTTCTGCGCTGTCTTTTCTCCTCGAGACTGATTCTACGCGTGCTCTCAAAGGAGACAGCAGTGTTATGTATGGTGTGTCTCCAAATCTCCCGATTGGAGGCCAGGGTGGACCACTGATGGTGGTCAATATGGCCTAGGTTGAGGTGTTGTTTCAGGGAGTCCTTCTATCTCCTCTTTGGAGCTCTTCTCTTGTGGCAGCCAGTGGCAAGTTCACCATAGAACACGATCTTAGGGAGGCGGTGATCCGCCATCCTGGAGACGTGCCCTGCCCAACGCAGCTGCATTTTCAGCAACATGGCCTCAATACTGGTGACGTCTGCCTGTTCAAGGACAGCAACATTAGTCACGTAGTCAGTCCAGTGGATGTTTAGGATTGTGCGGAGGCAGCGCTGATGGAAGCGTTCGAGGACTCGCAGATGGTGGCGGTAGATGACCCATGATTCAGACCCGTACAGAAGAGTAGGCAGTACCACGGCTCTGTAGACACTGATCTTTGTACTTTTCTTCAGGTGTTTATTGCACCAGACTCTTTTATGGAGTTTTCCGAAAGCTCTGTTTGCCTTTGCTATTCTGTTGTCTATCTCTTTGTCAATCGTGGCATCTGAGGAGATGATGCTACCCAGATAGCTGAACTGCTGGACTGGCTGAAGCTCTGACTCGCCAATGGTGATGTGGGGATGATGGTAATCATCTTGTGGTGCTGGTTGGTAGAGAACTACTGTCTTCTTCAAGCTGACTTCCAGCCCAAAAAGCTCAGCTGCCTCTGCAAAGCAGGATGTTAAGCGCTGCAGAGCTGCTTCTGTGTGGGCAACAAGGGCGGCATCGTCAGCAAAAAGCAGCTCGCGGACAAGGTGATTCAGGGTCTTGGTGTGGGCCTTCAGTCGCCTTAGGTTGAAAAGGCTCCCATCGGTACGATATCGGATATAAATGCCGTCTTGTTCGTCGAGGTCTGCCGTGGCCCTTTGGAGCATCATGCTGAAGAAAACTGTGAATAAAGTTGGTGCGAGAACGCAACCTTGTTTCACACCATTGGCTATTGGGAAGGGCTCAGAGAGTGCATCGCCATATCTGACTTGGCTGCGCTGCCCCTCATGTAACAGGATAATCATTTTGAGGAACTTGGGGGGACATCCTAATCGTTCCAAGATCTGCCACAGACCTTTTCTGCTCACAGTGTCAAAGGCTTTGGTGAGATCAACGAAAGTTACATAGAGACCCTTGTTCTGTTCCCTACACTTCTCTTGCAGTTGTCTGAGAACGAACACCATGTCTGTGGTACTTCTGTTGGCTCTGAAACCACACTGACTTTCAGGTAGAAGTTCTTCTGCGATAGCGGGTACCAATCTGTTCAATAGTATTCTTGCGAGAATTTTTCCAGCAATGGAGAGCAGAGTTATGCCTCGGTAGTTTGAGCAGTCTGACTTTACTCCTTTTTTCTTGTACAGGGTGATGATGATTGCATCACGGAGATCTGGTGGTAGTTCGTCTTGTTCCCAACAGCGCACAACTAGCTCGTGAAATTTAGCATGGAGCATTTGGCCTCCATGTTTCCAGATTTCAGGTGGGATTCCGTCGACCCCAGCTGCCTTGCCGGTTTTCATCTGCTGTATGGCCTTAAGGGTCTCTCCCATAGTAGGGGCTATATCCAATTCATTTTCCACCGTTTGTTTTGGGATGAGCTGGATTCCTGAGTCTTGGACTACACGGTTGGCACTGAAGAGAGTTTGAAAGTGTTCAGACCATCGATTCAGGATGGAGGTTTTATCTGTGAGAAGCGTTTGGCCATCTGTGCTGAGTTGGGGGCTTTGAACTTGGTGTGTGGGTCCGTACACTGCTTTCAGAGCCTCATAGAATCCTCTGTGGTCACCCAAATCTGCGCATAGTTGGGTCTTTTCTGCTAGGTTGAGCCACCACTTGTTCTGGATGTCTCGAAGTTTCTGTTGGAGCTTACTGCATGCAAGACGAAAGGCTGCTTTTCTTACATGGCAAGATGGCTGAGCGAGGTGTGCTTGGTGAGCAGATCTCTTCTTTGCTAGCAATTCCTGGATCTCTGGATTGTTTTCATCAAACCAGTCTTTGTTTTTCTTTGAGGAGAACCCTAAGGATTCTTCAGAGGACTGCAGGATGCTATTTTTAATATGTTGCCAAAGTGCTTCAGGAGAAGAGTCTATGGGACGGTCTTCAAGCCTAGTTTGAAGGTTTGCCTGGAAGCTGTCTCTCACTGCAGCTGTTTGAAGATTGTTAACTTTGAGCCTCCTCCTCAGAATGCCCCCTCTTAGGTTGGGGCTTAAAGTGGAGGTTAAGTTTGCAGCGCACAAGGCGGTGGTCTGTTTGACATTCTGCACTAGGCATCACTCGGGTGTGACAGACATCGCGAACGTTTCTCTGGCGCACTAAGATATAGTCAATGAGGTGCCAGTGTTTAGATCGAGGATGCATCCAGGTTGTCTTGAGGCTGTCTTTCTGCTGGAAGATAGTGTTGGTGATGGTAAGCTGCTGCTCAGCACAAAACTCTAGCAAGAGGCGACCGTTGTCATTGCAGTTTCCAACTCCATGCTTGCCTAGTACTCCTTTCCAGGCTTCAGAGTTCTTACCTACTTGGGCGTTGAAGTCACCAAGGATTATGATCTTATCATCTGCAGGAACCTTTTGAGTAAGGCGGCGCAGATCGGTGTAGAATTTGTCTTTTTCTGTAGGGTCAGCTTGGAGAGTTGGGGCATATATGCTGAAGAGAACAACATGTTGCTTGTTGTGTAGCGGGAGGCGTAAGGAGGTAATGCAATCAGAATGACCTGTTGGCAAATTTTCAAGTTTAGAGGCGATGGAGTTATTAATCATGAAGCCAACTCCGGAATGATGACTTTCGGTTTTGGGTTTGCCTGACCAATACAGTGTGTAGCCGGCACCATGTTCTTTAAGGCTGCCTTCCTCATGAAGGCGAACTTCACTGAGAGCAGCAATGTCGATGTCGAGTCGTGACAGTTCGTGAGCAATTATAGCAGAACGGCGTTCAGGACGCCCACTGTCTGCTGTATCGAGCATGGTTCTGATGTTCCAACATGCGAGTGTCAATCTGGACACACCTTTGGAGGCAGGTGTATGCCTTTGTCTCTTTGTCTTTGGTTGACCGCAGAAGAAGATGTCCGTTGGCCGCGGCTAGCCAACCGGATTGGAAGGGGAGATGAGCTTTGGTTAGGCCACCTTTTCTAGGCCCCTCTCCATGTGGAGCAAGCAGTGCTCTCCTTGAAAAAGGCTGCTTGGTCATTCAGGATGCTGCCGAACGAGACTGTCATCTCCCGGGTCAGTCTCAAGCGACCAATGTCCTGAACTGCCTGCATGCAGGGTTGGGTCTGCGGCTTCCAGTGACATCTTTCCACCTGCCGTTTCGTCCCTTGCCTGTCGCTACAGGGCTTTGCAGACGTGAGTACACCCTTCAAGCCTGCGCGGTGGATTTTTTAGGTGAGGCGCAGCGTGCGCGAGACTGGCCCCACCCTTTACACCTGAGGTTCATCTGCCAGGGCCTAGCGAGCTTGGACGGTGACAGCGAAGTCCTCAGGGCGTAGGTTTGGTTAGAGTATCCTTCTCTTAGATGGATGGCCTTACAGGGCTAAACGAGCTCCATCTGCCCGGGTTTGGAGTACTAACATGCAGTAAAGAACATGCAGAGTAAAGTGATTAGTTATAAAGATTAATTTTACAATTCACAAGTAATTTAGAAATACAAGGAGATGCATGTCTGTGTGTGAAATCGGAATTTTGGATATTTGTCTTTAGAGTGCTGGTAAGTTTAGATAAGACATGGCATTTACCACAGAAGAATACAGCTCGGAGGACAAAATCTCTGACGCAGTGCAGGCAGCCCCACTTAATTAAAGGATTTGTATTTATGTTGTTTTTACTTTTTCAGGGGTACATAAATGGCAAATACTGTATTGGTGTAACATTACTCTGGACATATGTAGACATTTGTAATTAAATGAGCCTATGAGCCATATTTTCTGAACAAGAGATTAAAAGAACAAGGTACTATTCTTGAGTGTAGAAAGTCTATTTGATTTTTTTTTTTAAACACAGCTTTTCAGCTGTGTCTATTATATCAGATAATGTATAACCCAAATCAACAATAAAACAAATAGCCAGGTTTCATGTCTCGCCAAAGTGCTCTCCTGACTTCCCAGAGCCAGGTGCTGTCCCAAGACAGTATCATGATGTAGCTCTCGGGTGTTTTTTTGTGCCTCTTCTCACAGATTTAGGCAGTGTTTTGCTTCACTGTGTTCAATGGTAAATCTCTTTCTAATGGACAATGCGATCAGTCAGTTCGGCCCCAAAAAGTGTTTTCAGGTTTCTGTCACTTGAGTATTTGCCTCTACTATTTCTCCTTCAGTTCCTTCTTCTAAGTGGCAATAACTGATTCTGAATGTTGCTCTGTCCTGCTTTGCTTTTCTGATTTTGTTGCAAGGAGTATGCTCTACTAGGAGGTTTCTTCTAAAGGAACAGTTAGCTGTGTTCCTCTTTTGATTTCTAGTTGCACCTCTCGAGGGGGGGCGGCGATCAACTCTAAACAGAGTTTCAGTATAAACAGGGCTTCAGATGTTCAGTTCTTAAGTTGGAAGAGGTTGAGGTGTGTGGCCTTCCATGCGGCCTCACACGTCAGGTCTGCTGAGGCAGGACTTTACATGCTTTTCCCCCTGCTTGTTCAGGTCTTTATTAGTTCCTTAGTGAACACAGGAATTTACAGGTATAACAAAGATGCTGTTATATTTGCTGTTATATTTGCGATCAAGTGAGCAAAGAAATTTTAACTTTTTCTGGTGGTACATGAACTGAAAAATTTTTCCCCACAGTTGCATAGGTTTCAAAGAACAGGGGAATAACAAGATTGTATTTGGTTTGTCAATGAAATATGGCTCAAAAACAAACAAAACAAAAAGCCACATTCAGTTCACCTGTGGGAAAAGAGCTGCTTTACATTTCTGGGCTTTTTAAGTAGTCCTTTTGTCTGGCCACATTCACCTTTGTTACTTGCACTTGTGTCACTTGTCACCACCACTGCTCTGGTCAGTGTTTGTAATTGCTTCCTAAATTGGAAACGTACCAATATTGCGTCTAAGCTGAATATACTGCTGCCTCCTCTTCCCTTGAAGTCCTTCCTGCCAAAGACTCATCTTTTCGGTGATTCTTTTGCCAGTAGTCTGGCTGCCAGGCTGTGTCTTGGTCCTTGCTGAACTTCACAGGGATCCTGCCAGTCCTCCAGCCTGCCCCTCAGGCTCTCTGAATGACAGCCCTGTCCACAGCACGTTGACTGAACCTCACCTCCACCGCACCATAGAACAGTTTGCTCTCGTCAGTCTCTTGTAGCTTCAAGGTTATTAGGAGGATGCACACCCTCATGCACAAAAACAAGCACAGGGTGATTCCCTAAGTCTAGTTTTCCTTAGAAAACCCTTCTAAACAATCCATACAATTTTGCTTTATGCTTCAATTTTCTTTACGTGCAAGTCCACTAGAGCATGGACTTTCAGCCACATACATCCAATGCTGACCAATATCTGACTTTGTTTTCCTGCTCAAAGAAAATATGCCGTAGAACAGAGCTTCTTTCAATGTACTTCTGCAGCTCCCCAGTGTTTTAGAGTTTTAACTAAAGTAATACCTTGAGCTCATTTGAAAGTCTGCTGAAAGCTTCAAGATAGCAGATTACTTTGTGTAAGTGGCTTGGTGGACAACGCAACCTATAAATGATTTAGTACCTGGCTTTCCAGAAGGAATGAAGCTAGGTCATGTGTTCTATAATTCAGAAAATACATAATACTTGAGTGAAGAGGCACATAGAAAGAGAAGCATGATTTACCCAGTATTAGAGCAAATCTGTTGCTTTTAAGTTTTTTTTCTTTCATCATTCAATGTTCATCATTCTATATTCAATAACGTCATGGATGTAGGATTATGCACCTAGGTCTAGAAAGCAGCGGGAACAGTAACAACGCTGTTTAATTGTACTGTTACACTGGAGCATTTAAAACTTACTAGATTATAAAAACAAACGTTTTCTTTCAGAGTAACTATTTTAGTGCAGTTGAGTTCAATGATGTGCTAGTTCAGTCCCACAGAAAATGTAATGGTTCTTCTCCTGTGAAAATATGTATCTGCAGCAGGAATCTGTGTTGTAAGCAAATGTATTGTTTATCAGATCATCTTCCGATGCGTGCTCTTCCATTTGTTTAAGTAAATGTTTATTTACTGATGGTATAATTCATAGCCACTGATGGCTGAAAAAGGAAAGTTTCCAGGCAATAATTGTGCCCTCTTGCAACAATATGGGAAGCTTCCACTGCAGTTTTTAGTTAAACGGCTGAAAAAACACTGTGAAGTGGACCCAGATGATACTTGTACATAACTGTAGTCTCTATGTCTTTATGTTGTGAATACCTTGTTCTTGAAATGAAGTTTCACTCAGAATTAATATATTTATCAATCAAAGAAAAAGAATTGCATTTTTCAGGGTCTGATATAGACAGTTATGTAGAAGATACTTCTGCAAAATTAAGAATTTTTACAACAGGAGGACAGTGCAAAAGGACTGTAATTCCTCCCAGAGCAGCATTCTTTTCCCTCAGAAAATAATGTCCTGTGTTGGCAAGCATTACATCTATAAAAACAGGTTTTGACTAAATTGCAATAACTGAAGAATTTGTGTTCTGGAGGGGAAAAAAACTGCACACAATTAGCAAAATGGTTTGGGGGTTGCTAGGATATGACAGCTGTTTAGTGAATAGGAAAGAGTTTTGTAATCATTCCTATGAGGGAAAAAACAAGGACCCCACTTCTAAGAGATAAAATTTTGTCTGCAGTCAAGATCTTCTGAAAGTCTTTCCCTACCCACCTGTAATGCTGTGAAACTGGCTAAGCAATTGATAGTTTTACCCATCGTATGTAACAGGGATTGGAAGGTAGCACACATGGTATTATACAAAACCTCGTCATCCAGTGGTGTCATCAACTAAGATTTAGATCAGATTAACTATTAGGAAAAAAAAATGCCTTTTCATATGACCTTGCTATTGCTGTATCTGCCAAGCTTTGAGTCTCTGTTGCCTGGGGTTAATATTTTACAAGAACAATTAAGTAAATAGGCTTACATCGATGCCAAGTTCAATTCTTCAAATGTAGAATCAGTACTCTGCGGTGACGAGTGAGGTGCATGTGTGAGCTGGTAAACAGATTACATTTTGCTATCCTCTCTGGTTGGCTCTTTTAATATTGCCCTCAGTAAATTCTGGGATTTGGAGTTTTTTATTTGTCTTTTATAATTTCCAAGGAAGTTGAGAAGCTTTTGTGTCTTGTTTTTTATGCTTGAGGCCTCCCAGTCTCAAAATTGGGGTCATTTGTTCTAATTTAACCCATGTCCTAGGCTCTGGGAAGAGAAAGTTTAGCTCTACAAGCAAGAGAAATATATTTTGTAAGGGTGGGGTTTTTTGTTCCCCACTCCCATTTTCACTGTGCGGAATCTAAACTAGAGGCTTGTGGCCCAGTAAACTCTTTAAACTGATATTAGTACCGCAGTGGATTATATCTCACAGAAAGAGAAAGATCTGGGATGAAAGTGTTAAACCCCAGATTAAATTCAGGAAATAGTCACTAAGAAGTACTGCTGGCAGGGACCCCGAAAGTGTCTAACCTGTCCTTATGTAATGAGGGAGATGTCACAACCTCTCCAGGCTCACACCTTTTGTTGCTTCAGTAGCGTCACCATTAGACACATGTTCTTAGCCTCTAAATTAAGTCTCCTGCATGGTGACTCACTCCCATTACCTGTACTGGGGCATGTTGGGATGACAGCGCTTTTCTCAGCTCTGACAGCAGCGGTCTCCTCCTTGGGGTTAAACTATGCAGGTTTGCTCTGCTGGGGCTTCAGCTCTCTGGCTGTGCTCATTCCCCTTCTGCCAGCTCTCGCCGGGCCAGCAGCACGCTGTAAGGTACAAGGCCATTGGAAAGCCAAATCTGAGCCCGAAATCCCTTACTGAAGAACGACTACTCTACTTGCCTGAGCTATGTTCTTCGCTGTTCCCGTGAGGCACCTGGCGTTGTTCTCTAAAAAAGCAATAACTGTAGTTGTCCAGTGAGGGTTGTGAGGCTTGATTAATTCTTCTCAGAAAGGTCTTTAATGGAACATCTTGCAGAAGATTCGGAACATCTTACTGAATTTGATTTCGTTTTGAATTTTTTTTTCCTAAGGTGCAATAGAAGTGAAGAAAAGCTGAACAAGTGCTTAGATTCTACTGTTGTACCTGAAAGCATGGGGAAGATGATGGAAATCTGAAGTAACTTAGTTTCAGTGCATGCATTATGATGGTCTATGCCAGCTTGTCCAAGATTCCTGGCGTGATTCTTTGGAAAGAAGTCTTGTTTTAATCATGCAGTTGTGATAAAGTTTCAGTACAACACAGATCCCCCATTCCTTGCTATGAAAAGACAGCTAGTGTGGAGGACTTCATTTTCCAGACACTCATGAGAGTCTGTTGGCAATGATCATGTAAGTCTTACGTTAGGCAACGCTGCACAGTGGCAGGAGAGGCATTATGTTGGTGCATCTCGGTCAGATACTCTGAGCTAAAGCGCTCTCAGAAAGGCTGCAGAGGTGGGTGGATTGTGTGTGTGGTCCTGCTAGTTCCTGTGCTCTGGAAAAGGGAAACTTCCGTGAGGTGTTTGCATGATGGTCTCATTCTGTGTACACCATGAATGTCATGTCTTCATCTCATTCAGAAGTGGAGGTCTGTTGGGAGACTGATGGCGTGGGGGGAGAAGGAAGGGAAGGGCGAAAAGCAGGAACACGTATTTCTAGAGGGATGAACTAATACCTCTTTTAAGTCTAGGTGAGGAGGTTATTTGTACAGGGTTCTGCGCTTTAGGATGTGTTGTGCTGAAATTGTTTGGATATATGGAGTCTGCTTCACTTTTACATCTGAGTTCTGTTTGCTCAGCACACAGAGGACACAGTTTACCCTGCAGCGGCTGCCTCCTAATAGCTCTGGGGAAAGAACCTTAAAAGCAGCACTCCCCATGCTTTCATCCCAGATAAAAGCACGGCAATAGCAAATACCTAACAAAATGCAACATAATATGGAATTTCAAGCCACCTACCAGTTATAAAGCATTTGTGGATTTACAGTGTTTAGTTAGTCTCTCTGGCTTCCTTCTCAGTCATGGGAAACACCAGTGCTCCCCAGTAATGCTCCAGTAAGTGCTGAGGCTGCTTGTTCTGGTGTGCAATATCCTGGGGCTCAGCTGTCCGAGCAGCAGTCATTCTTTTCTGAGCAAGCAAATGAACTGGCCAGGTCAGAGCTCCTTAGCTCCCTCCTGTCCTGTACTGGAAATGCAGCCCATTTCTATCAGAGAGATTTATTGCTGCATTTACTTCTTTTTCAGAAACCTTGAATTAAGCAGCATTACTCATGGTCTCTGACAAGAGGCAGTACAGGACCAGAAGGGTGCTACTAATCACTGGCAGGTACCATGTGCCTTATACGTTGGTTCATACAGTGCTATAAGGGTACTTAAGGGATTTGAAAGGGAGCTTAAAGGAATGGGTGAAAGGTGTGTAGGCAAGAAACTTCGGGTGCATGTACCTCCTGCCCTAAACAGGCAACTGCATTTCCAACAGTTCAGTCTTTTCCAAAGTAATTGCAATTATTACTTATAAATGGCTTGGTGAGGTAAGAATGGATAGTGGCTGAGAAAGGGAGAAGTGTGAAAGACAAGTAGAGCCTAGAATGCAAGTCAGGCTCTGGTTCAGCTCAGCATTTGGCAGAAAAGTGCTTCTGAAAAGATTGGTGTCCTGGTGAGCAGAGGTGAAAGTAAAAGTCCTCCGCAGTCCTGTAAAAACGTCATTGACCTGGGAAGAACAAAGCGAGTTGAAAGCCCTTTTCTGAATACAAGACAGTAGTGCTATGGTATTTTTGTAGACTGGGAACCATGTAAGGCACATCTGCACAGTGATCATAGGCTAATTAATCTCGGCGTTCAGTCAGTAGAGCCAGTCATCTGGAATAAGCGTGCCGTGCAGACCTCCCCTCAGTGACTAAGTCACAGGGCTCAGGCAGGATGCTGGATCACTGGCTTGCTGTGTGATCTCAAGCAAGTTGTTTATTGTCATTATGTTTACTGTACCAAATGTTCTACAAACTGGCTAGGTTCATTTGGGGAACTAATGTTGTCTTACAATGCAAAGATGCTGTTTCCAGGCAGTAAAGCAATTTTACTTAATCGTCTGTTTCCTCATATGTAAAATGTGGCTCCTTGCTCCCTCCCTGCCCTCCCAGAGAAGAGTTGTGTTTCGTTAAATTTACTTACTACGATGAAAACACCTACCGGTGATTTCAAATTTGCGAATTCTGGGGTTCAGGTTTATCATGTTCTGCAGTCCCCAGGTGCTCCAGGTTGAAGCAGTAATAAGTGCTGCACTGTGATGTGGTTTAAGTATACACTGCATTATAAGATTGCCATGGAACACGTATTTTTCATGCGGGCATTTACCATACGTATTTAGTATATGCATACGTAAACAGTTACCTACACACATTGTAATAACCATAGTTGTGTGTAGATCAACACATGTGCTGACATAGTCATGGCAGGTTACAGGCAACAAATGGAGGAAAATTGCTGCCCTGACTATCTGAATTCTCATCAAGCATTAAACTGCCTCCGCTTGGGGAGGCTTTAGTCTTGTGCATCCCTTAAGGAGGGAAAATGTGACAATGTGGCACTTAAACTGATGTTTATTAATGCAAAGTAGCATTATATTTCTCAAGTGGCATGCATTTCCTATGGTTCCCTGCTGGAGGAATGTTTGTGGTAACTTGGGCCATGGTATGTTAGGTGCTGTACAGCGATCTGATGATATCTAAAATAGCAAGAGAATAAGGTCTAATGGTTTCCAAATTCTCTTGCTCAGACTGCCTGCAATTTTTGAACTTCATGTTAGTAGTCCTCTAAAACAAAATGAGCTGTTTCTGTTTGCTGTTGCTACTGCACTGGACTTAAGCCCAAATTTTAAGCTTATTTATTTATTAACTTGGTAGGAAACAAATAACTGTCATTGTCACAAAGATGGTATCAGTCACTAGCAGAAAGGAAAGCAGTAATTTTCATGGTCTAAGGACAGAATTGAGAACCTCTGGCTCTGCCAGACTTTGGCAGACACAGGAGAGTGTCTTTGGTGTAGGCAGCTGCCAAGACACGTGATTTTATACTGAGCTGAAACTTATTCCTGCTCTTCCAGAATCTGTGGGGACAGATTGCAGTCCAGGTTCAGAAGATCTCAGTGCAGCTCTGCAGCTCTGTCCATTATAAATCTGTGTCTTTCAGATTGCTGAGAGTTGCACAGGGGTTCAAACGGGAGGACGTTGAAATGCTATATCATGTCTCTTGTCTCCTAGCTGTCTCTCCAAGGCGTCAGGGAAGTCCTCTTCTGAGGCATGTTGCTGCAACCTTCCAGATCCTGAAGGAGGTTTCCTGGAGTCCTGATTGCTTATACCACAGAGCAAGAGAGGTGGATCTTACACCATGATCGCAGGCTACATGGTACAGCTCTGGGGTTAGATTGTACAAAAGTAACTGCAAACTCTGTGCTGCCGCAGGCAGTGACAGCTGCATGCTCTGCTGCTCTCTCAGTAGCAGGTTGGTGCCCTATAAATTGCCACAGCCCAGGCTTAGCTGATACCTTCAGGAATCCAGTGCAGAAGGAAAAAGCTGGCGGAATGCATGGGTCCAGACTTCCTCGCCCGAGAGGAAAGCAGCACAGATGCTACACAGTCATGGTGTCACTGAGATTTACTCTCCAGTGTGGAAACCTTGCAATGAGATTAGTCTTAGAGCCTTTCAGTGCTGCCGGTAGTTCAAAGCACTGACGATGCAAGCCAGAATCCAGGCCGGACCCTTTTTAAGCACATGGGTTGGAAGAGAAGAGGAAATATTCTGACTTTTCATATTTGGACTGTGGCCTGACTTGAGTATATCTCATCATTGGCATGGATCAACTATATTCACAGAATCACAGTGGTGGGCGTTGGAAGTGACCTCTGGAGATCATCTAATCCAACCCCCCTGTGAGGGGTTCACAGGGTCATATCCAGGTGGGTTTTTAATATCTCCAGAGAAGCAGACTCCATAGCCTTGCTGGGCAGCCTGTTCCAGTGCTCTGCCATCCTCAAAGTAAAGCATTTTTTCCTCATGTTTAGGTGGAACTTCCTGTATTCCAGTTTGTGCCTATTGCCCCTCGTTCTCTTGCTGGGCATCACTGAAAAGAATCTGGCCCCCCCTCTTGACACTGGCCCTTTAGATATTAATAAGCATTGATAAGATCCACTCTCTTTCTTCTCCAGGATAAACAGACCCAGGTCTCTCAGCGTTTCCTCAAAGGAGAGATGTTCCAGTCCCCTAATCATCTTCATAGCCCTCTGCTGGACTCTTTCTAATAGTTCCTTGTCTTTCTGGAACTGGAGAGCCCAGAACTGGACACAGTACTCCAGATGCGACCTCACCAGGGCAGAGTAGAGAGAGAGAAGAACCTCCCTCAACCTGCTGGTCACACTCTTCTTAATGCACCCCAGGATACCATTGGCCATCTTGGCCACAAGGACACGTTGCTGCCTCATGGATAACCTGTTGTCTACCAAAGCTCTCAGGTCCTTCTCTGCAAAGCTGCTTTCCCTAACCTGTTCTGGTGCATGGGCTTATCCCTCCCCATGTGCAGGACCCTGCACTTGCCCTTGTTGAACTTCATTCAGTTCCTCTCCACCCAACTCTCCATCCTGTACAGGTCTTGCTGAATGGCAGCACAGCCTTCTGGTGTGTCAGCCACTTCTCCCAGTTTTGTATCATCAGCAAGCTGGCTGAGGGTACCCTCTGTCCCTTCATCCAGGTCCCTGATTAATCTGTTGAACAGGACTGGACCCAATACAGAACCCTGGAGAACACCACTAGCTACAGGCCTCTAACTAGACTCTGCACCACTGATTACAACCCTTTGAGCTGTCATTCAGCCAGTTCTCAATCCATGTCCCCATCCGCTCATCTATTTCACACTTTCTAAGCTTCGCTATGAGGATGTTATGGGAGACAGTGTCAAAAGCCTTGCTGAAGTCGAGGTAGACAACATCCACTACCTTCCTCTCATCTGTCCATCCAGTCATACCATCATAGTAGGCTATCAGATTGGTCAAGCATGATTTCTCCTTGTTGACTACTACTGATAATCTTCTTTTTCTCCACATTCTTGGAGATAATGTCCAGAATTAACTGTTCCATCACCTTTCCAGGGATGGAGGTGAGGCTGACTGGTCTGTAGTTTCCTGGGTCCTCCTTGCCCTTTCTGAAGACTGGAATGACACTGTCTTTCCTCCAGTCCTCAGGCACCTCTCCTGTTCTCCATGACCTTTCAAAGATGATGGAGAGTGGCTTAGCAATAACATCAGCCAGCTCCCTCAGCACTCATGAGTGCATCCCATCAGGGCTCATGGATTTCTGGGTGTCCAGTTTGTCTAGGTGATCTCTAGCCCAATCCTCTTCAACCAAGGGAAAGTCTTCCTTTCTCCAGACTTTCTGCCTTACCTCCAAGGTCTGGGACTCGTGAGAGCCGGCCTTAGAAGAAAAGACTGAGACAAAGAGGAGGCATTCAGTAACTCTGCCTTCTCTGTATCCTCTGTCACCAGGGCACCCACCTCATTCAGCAGTGGGCCCACGTTTTCTCTAGTCTTCCTTTTACTGCTGATGGACTTGAAGAAGCCCTTCCTGTTGTCCTTGACATCCTTTGCTAGATTTAATTCCAAGAGGGCCTTAGTTTTCCTTGTTGCATCCCTGCATACTCTGACAACATTCCTGTATCCCTCCCAAGTGGCCAGTCCCTATTTCCACATTCTGTAAACCTCCTTCTTCCCTTTGAGTTTTTCTAGAAGCTCCTTGCTGATGCATGCAGGTCTCCTGCCTCCTTTGATTGACTTCTTACTCTTCGGGATGCACCAATATTGAGCTCAGAGGAAGTAGTGTTTGAATATTAACCAGCTTTCCTGGACCCCCCTACCTTCTGGAGCCCTAACCCATGGTATCTCTCCAAGTAGTTCTTGAAGAGGTCAAAGTTAGCTCTCCTGAAGTCCAGGGTTGCAATCCTACTTGTTCGAAGACATAGAGCAACTCTGCCATCTCATGATCACTGCAGCCAAGGCTATCCCCAACATTCACATCCTCAACCAGCCCTTCTTTGTTAGTACAAGGTCCAGCAGCACACCTCTCCTCGTTGTCTCCTCCACCACCTGTGTGTTATTATGAATGCTCTGCAGGAACCTCTTGGACTGTGCATTCACTAGTGTCTGACAAACTTGTGTGCTGAGAGAGTTGAAAAACAGTGATAAAATTGTATTGTCCTAACGCTAGGACTGTCCTTAGCAGATGCAAAATAGGAAAAGGAAGATGAAGGTCCTTCCATCTTCCTTCTCTTGCAGTCTTGATCTGACATGCATCTTCAACATGGAGAGCACATTTTCTAAGTCCCAATAGCTATGACTCCTCCCACAACTTCATGGCCTTCCATAGCTGAACATGTGCCTGTGCTGTAGCTATCCTTTTATTAGCCTTCTAGATCCTTGTTATTACCTCCTCAGAGTGTGCAAACCAGTATTTTCTGTGATCTGCATTTCTGCGTGGTACATGGATCTTTATCCTTAACAGAGTCTAATTTCTGCACGTCATCTTTTGTCCTTTCAACCCACACTTCACAATGATTCAGGTGTCTTCATGTTGGGAAAAATTACTGCACCTTTGAAGGGAAGATAGATGTTATTCTCAGTCCATCATTAAATCTTACTGAAATCTGAAAGTCAGTTTTCCAGGTTATAGCTTTTTTCTTTTGGGGGGTTTGGGGATTTTTGGTTTGGTTTGGTTTGGGTTTTTTTATTGATTGAGTTATTTTTATGAAGAAAATAGGTTACAAAGAGAGAGGAGGGTTTGTGATTTTAGTCAGCCAATGGCAGTGATACGTGCCTAGGATAGACACAGTGGAATGAGAACCAGCTATATCTGCTTGGCTTGCAACCACTCTCCCAAGGTCCAAACAAACAAGAAAAGATGCCAACAGCTCAGTGAATTTTATTTCATTCTGAAGCATTTGCTCTATACAGAAAAGAACTTTTCTAAATTAAGTTCCTCTCAGCAAACTTCAGGAAAATTTAGTTTTTACCCCTTTCACTAGCACTAGTGTAAAAGTAAAAAGCTGTTATGTTGAAAAGTTTTGAAGATGACCATAATTCTCTTACCTAAAAAAAACCCAATAGATCAAATCTGTTCAAAAGAAACTGAATTTAAATATTTGTTTCTTTTTATTTAATACCCTGAGAGCAGGTGGGGTGGTACCTGTAGTGTCCCAATAAGCTTTTAGACTAATTCAATCAGGGTTGGTTTCACATGAAAAGGTTCCTGGAACTGGTTCATTTCTTTGTTTTCTTATTAATCGGGACACTTTTAATCAGTTTGGGATGTCTCTGTACAATTAATAACATAGGAAGTCAGAGCAAGTTTCAGAAGTAGAACTACGTGTTACTGTAAGGTACCAATTTAAACTTTGCCTCTTCTTTAGGCTTAATTACAAATACAAATAGAGCTAGAGCAGTTATAGGTCATGGATCTGTTCAGTCCAGTCACACTTGTTTGTAATGGCCAGAAGGAAGATGCCCGATATACTGTCATAAGCAGTGAGGAAATAATCTCTCCCACTTTTAGGCCTGAGCTATGAAGCCTGATGATTTTTAGCTATTTCAGAACATCCAGGATGATGGTGTTTGGGTTTTGTATAAACAAAAAAACCAAACCAAACTAAAACACACATAAAAAAAACCCAAAACCAAAAAAAGATGGTTTTGTGTTTCCCTAGAAATTTCTTAGTGGATCTAAGATCTACTAAGTAGATCATTTCTACTTAAGATCATTTCTAAGTAGATCTAAGATCTTGGCATTTGTGTTTCATGTGGTAGTGGGTTTCCCTTATTAATGAATACATTATGTTGCCTCCCCCAAAATAATTTTTTAAACTTTTAGTTCCATTCTTTTGATCTTTGTATTAAATTTCTTTCTTTTTTTTGGTGTGGGTTTTTTTTTTTTTCCCCAGTGCCTTCTGAGGCAAAGCAAATAGATGCATTTCTTGTCCAAGGCTTGTTGATGGTACTAGTTCATCACTGAATTTAGGATTACTGTAATTTAATTACTCATAGAGACACATGCAGAGCTAAATCTTGGGAGCAGCAGTCCTTGCAGATCATATACAGGTTCCTCAGCTACTCCCCTTCAGAAGAAAGCTCAGGACTACCTGGGCTGTCTCCAGAAACAGCTTTTTCCAGGACTTGCATCCAGTTAAGTCACTTAGGAAAAACAAGTGTTCAGCATCAATATCCATTCTTGAGATTTGCCCCTAGGCAAACTCCAGCAAAAATCCTTTGAGCCCACCTGGGCTTCAGAGGTGAACCTGGGGTACAAAACCTCCTTTTGTGCAGCTGCCCAGCATGCAAGTAACTGTGGAGTGTCAACCATCAAGTGTGTTTAAACATACAAAACTTTTCTTCAGCAGAGGCTGAGAGAACATACATTAAGGTCACTGTAGAGCATCTTCCACCATAACATGGACAGATGTCTTCTTATGTGACAATTTCACAGTGCCTGCACGGGAAGCTGCAGTGTTGATTGGGATCTACAAACACTGCACGTGTCAGTTTCACTTCTGACCCCCTGGTATTTGTGCAGTGGTGGCAGAAGCCAGTATCTGTCAGCCAAGCTCTGTGCTCAGCCTCTGATGTGTTACTTGCTCTTCACACTACTGTAAACCCACAGAGGTTTCAGCTAATGCAGCTGATTCTAGAGGGCTTTATTTATGCCCATGCCCTTTTCTCTCCCCGTTTGCCTTCTTTTAGGAAGATCTTCTGATCAGAAGGGCAGGGAAAACTGACCACCAAGCCTGATCACAGCAGGCTTTGGGAGAAATGCTCAGGCTTTCCTCGCAGGGCAGCGAGAGACTGCGACAGGAAGGGTTTGGCTGCCTGACCGTTGCGGCTGTTGTTGATCTTGTAAAGCAGTTCTGAGAAGACAAAGGTAGGTTGTCTGAATGTCAGCAGTTTCATAGCCTTTGTGCATGATATTTGTCATCTTTTTCTTACAGCCTTTTTTTAAAAAGGAGTGCGTTCTGCTGCACAGATACCTAGCTGGAGTAACTCCATCACTTAGTCCAATGAACCATACAGTTTTGTTTGAACAAGTAATTTTCTTGGTGAAGAAAAGCAAAGACGAGTGCTCCCAAAGTCATGTATTCTCAGCAGAAGTTACTGGTTTAGGTTGTGTACTGCTGTACAACCCTTTTTGCCCAAGTTAGGTAATTCGATGCTCAGTCAAATGTCTGTGAAGAAGGTGTTGTTTCCTAAGCAAAGCACCCAAAAAACCCAAATGTGCTCTGAAACAGCTTTACTTTTACCAAGACCAATTTATGACCTTTTCCTTATGACATTTTGCCGTGCTTAGTAAGGCATGCCTGAGGTGACATTCGTCTTTTAGTAAGCATCCCAAACTCCTGCTAGGTTCTTATAAAAGACAGTACAGAAAGCCATGCTTGCTTATATAGTGGTGAAAGCCTTTGGGATTTCACGTTCTCTAGGTGACAAGCTGTAGGCGCTAAAAAGGGTTTCATCATGCTGTCTTCTCAAGGTGCAATTGGCATATGTGGTATCTCCTCTCTTCAGGGTTTCTTTGCAACAGAGAACTTAGATGAACAAGGTAGGATCATTAGTATATCCCATTTTTACTCTACTTTTGAGCCTGGAGTTTCAGTTTTCTTCCTGCCAAACCTTTTTCTGTCCTCTCCTGCTTCAGCCTGACCATGTGCAATTACTGCCTTCCCAAATGTTAAACTCTATTAAGTAACTACCGCTTCAGAGCCAACCTGAGCCCCAACAGATTGCAAACCCACTGTGAAGCAGAATGTCCTTCCGCATGAGGCTGGATAACATTCATATTCCAGATTGCAGAGTTTTTTTCACATAATTATCCAAGTATTTGAGATGAATATATGGATTCATGGGGTGGTATATAGTATGATTTGTCATGTAAGTTCATGAGATTTAATGCATGTAACCCATTACCGTGGACACAGTGTTAATTAAATCCCTTCAGTGCAGTATAGCCTCGGTGCAGAACAGCTTGCCCAAACCCTACTTCTGAAACAGACAGTGAGTTATCTCTCCATGTGACATATTAGTCATTGAAATATCTTTTAATCAGGTTTTTAATCAGCATGCTCTGGCTTTTCTTCTCTAAAGTGTGAGATTTGAAATGTTACCTAAGTCCAGATCATTCCTTCTGCAAAAAGAGGTCTGGGGGAAGTTGAGGGACAAAATCTCTTCCAGCAGACTGCATGACAGTCCCTCACTGGGGCAGGAATGGATGTACCAGAGTAACCTCCCTGAGGGGTGGCAAAACCTGGGGCTTTACAAGACCTAGTAGAGGACTCAATGCTTCTGTGTAGGAGCTTTCCCCCATTTCAACTTCCTGAACTGCAGCTGCCTTGTGATGTTCAGCCATCAGGGTAGGGATGTTACTGTGCTGGTAACAGTACAGTACCTGTCACTGTCATGTCTGAACGGTTTGCATTTGTTCTTGCAACTAGCCCAGGATATGTGCTGGCAGACTGGTTGGTAGCTCACTTCACCTTACCCGTGCTCAGTCTGCCTGTGGCCCCATACTAAGATGCTAAGTATGGTGGGGCTCTTCTGCCATCTCCCTTCACGTCTTGAAGATGGACTGCTTGTGCCTTTGCTTCTCTGCCAGTGCAGTCACACCCAGCTAGTAAAGACCAGTGCTGCTAAGGTGGTAGGCACCTTCTACCTGCTTTGGCAATTTTGGTAGGAGTGCAGGCACATAAATAGGTGACTGGTGCTTCAATTCTTTTGCAGACTTCCTGTGAAGCGTCTAATTAAGGCCATGTTGGAGCAGGGAGTTGAATAATGCCTTCCAAGGCCAACTAGATTGACTAATTTACTGGATTCAGTTTCCTCTTCTGACATCTGCTTGACCTCTTTTTGGGATGAAAAAAGAAGTCAAATCTTCTGTTCCTGGCCCACGCCAACTGCACCTCCTCCCCAGAGCAAGCCCCCAGCACACCCCCTAGCCTTGTGGGTGGTACCCTGCAAGGGTGGGATGTGTGGGGCGCACACATGACCATGTTCTGATTTCCATTCTTGATGGGCACTTCATTACCGTGTTGCTGCAAGAGCAATAGGAACTATAAAGCAGGTGGCCAGCTGGTGCCCTGGCAGGTATTCAAGCTCTGCTTAGTGTAGCTGTGTTGGCCAAAACTGCATAGCTCCCACCTTCCTCCCAGCTGAATTGATGTAGAAAGACACCTCTCAGTTAAAGAGCATTTCAGTTCTTCACTGGTGCTCTGAAATATTTTCCTATCTCTTCTATCTGTTAATATTGGCAAGCGCCTGTGTTGGCAGGTTCTTGTGTTGGCAGCTTTCATGCTTTTGTCAAAAGCCATTGGGTTGCTCTGCTATGCTTCAGCTCCTGCAGACAAATGATAAAGGACAACCTCTAGCCTTGTTTTTTATGGCTGAGGAAGAAATGCCACCATATCAGAAATTAACAACCTAGAAACCAGAAAAAAACACCCACAACCCTGAATCTTCATTGTTGTTAATAATAATAAAACCATGATGTTATACTGCTAGTCATATTATGTGTGGGACACATGTAGCAGTGAACAACCCTTACCAAAGTTTACAGAATGTAAATTTTACCATGAAATGTTGCTAGGAGGAAGTTCTCCAGGCCACAACACACTGACCCAAATCTTCATTCTGTATTGGTTTGGCCGTTCGGGCAGCAGTACTTGTCTGTCATGCAGAAGGTTTGTTGGTGTGATGGTGGGTACCTACAAGGTCCCTCGCTGTTGCAAAGGATGCTGCGGTATTTTCTGAGGCAGAGCAGTTCCCTTCCTTCAAATGCCTCTCAGTGTCCAAAGCTTGCCCTATTGGTCCTACCTGCAGCCTTTTCTGTGACCTCTTTCCAAGGGGAACACCGCAGCCAGCCACCCCCTCCAAACTGGGGGGATCGCACTGTTGGTAAGCAGAGGTAAGCCACGGTTTCCTTTGTTACAACGGGGAGAGAGAGGAGAGCTTGGTGTCTGCATTATATCAGCTACAGGGAGCTGCGCTACTGCAGCTCAGGAAATTCATTTTCAGAGGTTAAAGATTAGTAGTGGTATACCACAGGTCATAGTCCAGCTCTGCCACTTGCACTTTGCTCTGTCCCTGTTGAGGACCGCCTTCCCTGGGGAGGGCTGCTCTGCTCTCCAAAACAGCCACGCTGTTTGTTTCCTGGGAAGAGCTCTCTTGCCCAGTCAAATCCAGCTTCTTTGTCCTTTTTCAGCGAGGGAACTCAAGGCAGAGGTTAAATGACTAAGTAAGGCCAAACAATGAGTCAGTACCAGCAGCTGAACTGAAACTCAGGAGTCGTTGGCTTCTGCTCCCATGTTTTCTCTCCTGCTCGAGGAGACGAGAAGCTGAGAGGCGGATGCCTGTGAGAGAGACAGTCTGCAGAGGACCGAATAAATACTCGCTTGTGTGCGAGTGAACACAACCTCATCTGTCTGTGCCTGGTGCTCTGAGAAGGAGTTTAGTGTGTGCTCCTGACGTGAATTGCAGAGCCAGATCCTCTCCTGCACTGCAGCTGGTTTGTGCTGCCCGGAGGAGCGTGGCCCCAAGGCTGGCACAGCTGGGCAGGGGAGCACCACCTCGGGCTTATGGTGCCGTGCTTGTGCCGTCCAGTGACAGCCTTCCCTGGGACAGCTGGAGGGCTCATAACTGGGGAGAGAGAGAGAGAGAGGGGATTTGTGTGCGCTCACAGAAGGCTGGTTGGGGAGCACACTTTGGCGCTTCTCCAACCTCTGTAATTTGGAGAGGTCGGAGGACGGGGGAACTCACAAGACACCAAGACCCACTCTGTTTCCAAGTTTTGAGTGCTCTCCTTGGCCACCCCTTGTAACAGGACAGGGAGAGGAAAACGTATAACAGTGTTAACAGATGAAAATAGCTCTTCTCAAAGCACTGCATACTTTTGATCAGTATTATTAATATTATGAATGCCAGATTTCAGTCCAGATTGGAGCTTGTACAACTGAAATCCATCCTCTCAGTGACGGAGTTGCTCATGGAAAGAGCAATAGACCTTAAAATGCAGTGAATGGCAATATTGGAAATTTCTTACAGTGTCACTTGATGTGCAGATAGAATTTAAATACTTAGATGCTTTATATTTTTAATGTACGACTTACTTAAGTCTAGTAAACTTGTCGGAGGATAGTATGATGCTTGAATTAAATAAATATTGGTTGCTTGTATTCTTGGCCCTGATGATATGAGGTGACTAAAAGGTTACTTCTTTGTCCGTCTGCCTTTTTCTTCCAAGATACTTTTGATGGTTTCCTGGCTTTGTTTAGCAGAATCATCCAGTTTTGTCACTGAGCTGACAGTTACGGAGGATGTCGTGCTATATTTATGGTTTATGCAACATTTGTGTCAAAAAGCCTCTGTCTAAACAGACCCAATGTCAGTAAAAGATGACCCTGGAACAAATAGTCTGAAGTGCCAGAAAGCCGATCTTTCCCAAAAGTGACTAATGTGAAGCAAATGGAAAATACTGGTCTGACACAAGTCAGATCCAGCTGCGTGCATCTGATTAAAAACATCAATTGCTGGACATCTAAACCAAATAAAATATGAAACATTTTGATTATGCAAACCCAGGAAATGGTTACCAATTTTAGGATGTGTTTAAATGTGTCACTATCTATGATCTGATATACTCTCAGTATCTATTTGAAGGGACCCCAGTGTTCAAACCCCAGTGCTGTACCTTCTATCCAAAATTACTTTTGTTTCCTTGCATCCAATATGGAAATTTCTGTCCCCCTTCACCATCATCCATCTCAAGATCAAACACGGCTGGTTTTCCCATAATTCGGCTGCTCCTTTCCAGCTGGCCTTCTGTGCAACTGGTTGTTTTCGGACCGTGTATAGATCTACCTGTAGTGTTTTCACTGTAATCTGGACTCTACATAATCTCAGGAAAATGGCTCTCCAAAACTTTTTAAGTACATTACAGTATAAAATCTGAGGAAATCTGAGAATGCAGCTAGAAGAGAAACAGTCAAGATGAGGAAAATTACATTGTTTCAAACACAAAATGTGATCACATTAATCACCCTAATTCAAAGAAATTCATGTCAGCATCAGCATGGGCATACAACTTTGAAAAGAGCTGAAAATGCTTCCAAGTTTACAGGGTTCTGTTCTTCTTAGGACTTAGGATGCCATTATTCTGGTATCTTAACTGTTTTTGTGCCTTCTGTCAAACAAAAAAATGTGCTCCATTCTTCAGCTGAAAGGGAAATCTGATTCTTAAGGTGTATGTTTCAATTAACATATTAACAATCATAATCATCTGCTTCTGAAAATGAATTTAGTACTGACAGCCAAACTCTAGTGGATATAGTGAAAGCTGACAGTTGTGGTAAGAATTATTCCAGAAAAGATATGGCACTTCTTTCACAAATAACACAACGTGCAATCTTAATAGCACGTTTTCAGGATGCTGGGCTGCCTAAACTACTCTGATCTGCTGAGATTTGGGCTGGTGCCTGACAGGGGACTCTGTGTAATGTGCAAGGGGCTGATACTCCTTCTAGTTACAATGCATTGTGGCAAGATAAAATATTTTATTTAGGAACTACTTTTCAGGACATTCAATCTCCAGTGAGCAGCTTGGGATACAGAGCAGAAGAGTACAGCAAATCAAAGCGGTATGAGATGTTTTATGTTAATGCCCATATGTTTTTCAATAATTTATGTTAGACAGAAGCATTAGGGGGACAAGCAAAGAGATTGCTCTTGGATCCAGCATGAAGTGGTTTCACAACTCTTCTAAAAAAAGAAGAGGAGCTATTTCAGTACAGCAGCCCTTACTTCTGTCTGATTCATTCTGGGGAAAGGGTGAGCTGGTCCCATTACACAGTGCAAGGGAATGTCCTCAGTCCACAGGATGGCAAAAAAACTGTTGCCTCAGACTGAATCCATCCATCTCCGCAGTATGTTTTGCCATCTCTTTAACAATGTGGTGATAACAGTTAGTCCCTGACCCCTCTGGCATATTGCTCTAAAGCAGACAGGGAGATTAACCTAAATTTAGCATGATATTGTTCAAAAAATAACCCCATCTCTCAATTCTTTTTTCCCCCAAGTAAGCAATACAGTTCTGATGAGTGGAGAAGGTAGGAAAGGGAAGTGCCTTTTTTGTAGAATTGAGGCCTCTTAATAGCAGGATACCATCCATCTTCTCAGGATGTGTCTGACACTGAATTTCCTTCACTGGCTTGTGAAAAAGAAATATTTTATCAAACATCCTGAATTTTGCTCCTGTTTGGATCTAATTATGGAATTTGACAGAGTGATTCTGAGATACTTAAATATGCAAAGGTAATTGTGAAGCTCTTTGGAAGTCTTTTTGAAAATTAGTTTGTAATTATGCAAAAAAACAGTCTGAAACAGATGCATACAGATACAGCAGTGAAGGTTGATTAAAGGTATGTAGGTCATTAGAGTGAAATTTGAGGTTTGGTTGTGTTGGTTTATGTTCTCACTGCCTCTACTGGATGCAACCTTGATAGCTGTTATATGATTTTAAGGAAAAAAGATGTTGATGCTTGCCCAAGAAGCTGTGTTAAATCTATTCCTCCTGATGTAGATCTAATTTTAATCTAAATTATACAAATTCATAGGGTGTCTAATAATTGCTGCTTCTGCCAAAGTATTTGTGACAGGCATCATAGCAGCTATCAAGGGCTGGCTCTTCTAAGATTTCTGTGCACTGAGTACAGAAATCTTCTGAAAAGCTTTTCATGTAATGCCTACATATAAGATGACCTTACTGGAAAATATAACTTCGGGTGTATTTCGAGAGTTTGTACTATGCTGGAAAAAGTAGTCAGATATTCCACATAGGTAATTTATATGAAGTCAGTTCTGGGTTTACTCGTGTTTATTGGGTCATTTTCTTCATCAGGTCTCTCTGTAGGGATGGGAGTATAAGGACCTTAGAGAACCTTGTTTAGCAGATTAAGATCAGCATTAGAAATCACAGGGACACCAGACCTGTACATTTGCATTGCTCCAGTACGGACTGCCTCTCAGAGACATGATCCTGTCACAGCGTTCTTCAAGTTCCTCCTTTCTTATCACACTGTCCTTCCTTGTGGCTATTGCATCTGCAGGGTGCAAACAGGCTCTGTCGGCTGACAGTGGTGGAGGAATGATTTGGCAGAAGACCGTGATTCACTCCGTAAAGAAATTTGGCCAGCAAGTCAATAAAACGCACACGTGCGCACAGGTGATGCACCCATATCTAGGGAGCATATGTAAATAATGAGTAACAGAGAGTCAGTTAAATGCCTGCTGGCCCATCAGAATTAAAGAGCTGAGAAAAGGAAGTTGCCTACAATCCAGAGCAAAGCACAGGATGAAATAGCAACAAACTCATGACTTAAGAATCTCTGAGTGGGTAATTCAGCCCTTCCAGGTTGCCGTGATGATTCACTGGGTGTTTTTCTGGGTGTGAGCCTTCAGGTGACAGGAGCCTTCACTGTTAGCAGGAGTGGAAGTGGCCTCGACAACAAGCTCACTGACACAAATCAAGGGTCTTTCTAAAGCAGAAAGGCAGTGGGTCAGCAACACAGAGCACACAGCTCGGGTTTAACTGTAAGTGTAGGGTTAAATAACGATTTGTCAAGACTGAAAAGCGCAGCTCTATTACATGTCTGAGAGCAGACTGGTGCTGTTAGCACCTAGCTCAACAAATGATAATTGTATCTGCTACCTTCAATAGAAGAGTATATCAAACTGCAGTGAAACAGTCGTAAAAGCAGCAGTGACTGGACAAAAAACAAGGTCTTTTCCCCCTCTTTGCCATTCTAAAGTCCTGATGGCGAGACATTTTGGTTTTGAAGATTTGTGATCAAATATAACTTTGTTGTAGCACCACCAAAATCAATGCAGTTACATTAAGGATGGATTCAGTCATCTCTCTGGGATCACAGAATGGTGTATTCCTCTTAAAACTATAATATTTGAATGAAATGCCTAAGAAACCTGAACATACTCCAGAGTTTTTAAAGTGCATATGAATTTTTGACCAGAGTAAGTATGAGTAGCTGGGTATACTTGGACATTCTGTAAAATAGATGATCTTGTAATACTGTAAGCATCTTCAAAAATAAGTTAGTGACAAAGCGGAGACAAGCTAGTGTAGCAGGCAACAACTAGCTGTCCCTACATAAATGGAGCTCCTGTGCTCCAGCAGAGCAGACATACAAACACCACTGTAATGGCAGCGGTGGGCAGCACCTTGTAGGCTTCAGTGCTGTAAATGAGGGTTTGGATCTCATGACTTTCCATGACCTCGCTGCTCATAGAAGTTGCTGTTGTCTGGGCAGAACCCCCGTTGCTGCAGCTTGTCAGCTCTCCTCTTGGAGAGGACTGGGGGGAGGGAAATTAGGGGAAATTGCATTAAAACTTGTCAAATCACTGCTCCCACTCGCTGTTATAAGAACTGTAAGAAGTCAGAAAATATAGGACTTATCCTTCTATAGATCCCAGACTGCCACGTAGGAGAGTCCCCGAACAGCAACAACCTAACTCTGCAACCTTCTGCAAAACTGGTGGTTTTAAAGGTCAAGCAATTTAAATTTTATAAAAAGACAGCTCTGCCTGTTGGCAGGCAACAACTGCCTCCTGTTCATTGTACCGAGTCTTGTTCTCATCAGTGAAAGGAGGTTTACCTGTCTGCCCAGCAACAGTTCTTGCTTGCGGCTCACATGTGGCTTGATCCAAAGTTTGTCCATGGTCAGTAAAGGGGTGTGTCAGGAACATGGTAATTATTTTTAATAATGACATACTAGAGTTAGGTAGTACATTATCCCCCACCTTATGAAATCCTTCTAAAATTTTCTTCTTGTGCCCAAGAAAATGTACCATTTACATGCATTAGCCTGTTTCTGTTTGTAAAGTTACACAGTGCAGTGTAGCATCTCTATGTGAATCAAGCTTTGTTGAGACTAAAACTATGTGACGGTTCCCAGCGTCAAGATAAATTTGTGCAAGGCCTCTTTGGCTACAAAAAAGGACCACATAATGTCTAGTTTTAAGAACCAACATGAAGAGTGTAGACTTAAGCAAAGTGTGGTTTAAGAGTATTTGAGCAATGTCAGTGCCAGTAGACTGCTGAATGGAGTTAATTCAAGAATTCCTTTGCTCTAAAGTCTCCATTAAAAAAAAATTAATATTTCAGCTCTACTTATGCTATTATGAAAAGCTGAAAAATGAGACCAAAAAAAAAAGGCAGTTTACAATTTCCTGAAGTTTGAGAAAATGTAAAAAGTTGTATTTTGTCTTGAACTGCTAGTTAAGTGCAAAAAGAAATTTCCTGTAGTCAAAAACTCTCTCTGCTTTTATAAATCCAAATGTACACATTCCATCAGCTCAGGCAAAGCCAAAAGGGTCTGGAACTTGGCAGAAAGTTTTCCTAATGAACGATTAGCATTTATCTCACAAATAATATTACTTTGTTTCAGTCTCTTGTAGGACAAAACCGCATCTGAGTTTTAAAAGCATCCTCAAGAAATCATTACCATAAACTTGAAAACACCCTCTACACTTGAGAACAGGGAAAATGGAAATAAGCGTGCTGTGCTGACTGTGCCCTCCTGTAATTCTCCCTCCTGCAGATGACCCAGGGTTGAAAAGCTGCTGCCTCCCACACCAGCACCTGCTCTAGCATTTTCAGTGGCAAGAGAGGAGCATTGCCTTTTGTGGAGACAAGTTATCTGTTACAGGTCCAAAGAAATGGCTGGAAGGGCAAAGCTGATACAGGGAACTTTGTGAGGTAGCTACAACTCCTTGGCTAAACCATTCTCGATCTGTTCGCACTCTGAATTTAAATATGGTTGCTTTTACAATATTTTTCTCCCACTTAAAAGTTCTGTGGTCCCTGGGAATATGAAGTCCTATAGAAACTCTTTGTTTGGCAAATACATCCAGTATTATAATAAAATATTACTTGATTCATTCTGTGCATTAGGCTATGTTTACTTCATAAACCCAGTCAGTGATCTTTCCTAGGTCGGAAACAAGAACTTTTATTCAGAGGTACACTCCACCCACTTACATTTTAACTCATTAAATCCAGGCAGACATCTGACTACTCTTCCTCCAGTTCATTGACATCTGCACCCAAAAGTCTTGCTCTGGCTATTGGATTGCACAGAATGTTTTGTGGGACAAGCTCCTCCAGCCAATGAAACCACTAATGTCACAGGGGACTTTGCGGGCTGAATTTTGATTTCCTACACAGGGTCTATTTTGCATTATGCTTATCCATGGGTCCCTTTTTCCTGCTCTTTTATTCATACATTACCTCTTGCAATTAGATTTTACTGCAGTAGATGACTTGATATTTTAATACTGCTGACCTTTTGCCTATTTGATCAGCAGAGGCGCTGGAATCAGGAGCCTACTGCCAGCTTTTCCACATACTTCCCATACAACCTTGTGTACCAGGCACTTAGGCTGGTAGTATCATCCTTACTCACGCTGATGAGCATGTAAAACACATGAGCAGTCCCCCTGACTGCTATGGATAAGGACACGTGAGCGAGCAATCACCAACCCGAGCAAAGGTTACAAAACCTTGTGCCTAACTTCTCTGCACCTGGGTTAACTAGTAGGAGACAGTATTATTTAATATCCTTGCTGAGTTAGCAGCTTGAGCAGAAAGATACTGCAGAAGGGTAGTGGATGGCCAGTAGGAAGTTATTAGGCTCCCCATCCTGTGTTGTGATGTTTGGTAGCCCCAGTAAAGCTCTCTCCAAAGCCCCAAACAGGAGACTTCCTCCCAGGTGTGAAAAAAGCTGGATCAAGGCCCAGTTACTGTCTTTGAGCTGTGCTCCCACCTGGCCTCCTGCAGAACTTCTCCCTCAGATCAAGCATCCTGACCATGTTTTTAAAGATTCAATCTTCAATTAATCTTCTTCGAAATACATTACTAAAAAGCCTGACTAAAATCCATTCAAAACGGTTCCCGTAAATTGCCAGTCTGCCAGACAGGGCATTGTTTCATTTCTTCCCTTTGAAAGAAAAAAAAACCAAACCATTTTGTCTCTGCCCAGATGAGGAAAACAGGTCATTTTTAAGAAGATGTAGGCTAACACGCTCTAAACACCCCCACCCCAAACAGTGGTAAATGCTACTTAAAACAGGTTTAACATATCTAAGAGATTAGGCTCAGTCTTTGTCTCTACCCTAGCTAGCTTGCTTTTAAATGTGACCTCCTTTCCTCGCCTGGACAGATGCTCTTTGTCTGCTGGGACCACTCGGCTGTAAAGCCATCCTGACAGCTACCTCGCTTCCCAGTCTCCCCCAAAGGGCCAAGACTCTTCCAAGTGTTTTCCTCCTACCGAAAAGACTATAATTAGCTGCTTTCCTCTTTTTCCTCTCTTTAAAATTGGCATTATACAGCCTTTCTTCCTATCTTCTGAAACCTCATCCCCCACTCTGTCCTGCTTTCAAACCCCTGTCAAAGGAAATGCCGTGCTATGGGAGTATGAGCACATTGTTTAACAAAGACAAAATGCCGTAGTAAATAATCAACATTTTCTTCCTTTTCCATTAGGCTGTGACTTACGCTTCTGTTACCCAAAATACATATCACCTGCTTGTTTCTGAACTGTGGCTTCCTCCTTATTTTTCTGACCATTATTACCCTGTTTATTTTGGTAGCCTGAATATTAAGATTGCCTTTATTGCTCTAGTACATTATTCTCCCCTATATCTAAGTAATTGCATATTAAGTTTTCCTGTCCATTTCTATCAGCGGAATAGCTTTTGAAAATGTAGATCCAGCAGCAGCACTCACTAAGAATGTGTTTTGAAAGAGCATTAGGGGAAATTTCTTGGCTTATAAGGGATTCGAAGCTGAGAAATCTCCAAATTCTAATAAGCAGAGACATTTTATTACAAATACCTTATAAAAAATACCTTATCAATGTTAGATATCATTGTCTGTTTAGCAGAATTTAGTGTCAATTTTCAAGCCTCACCCAAAAAAACCCCACAAACAACTGAGCATCTTCTGAAAACTGGCTCTGCAAATTTATGAAACTCGTCTTAGTTAAATTATGCAGCAGCTTTTCAGATTTTCCGTACTCAATTATGCAGGTCTCAAAGCTCAGTTCACCAAAGAAATGACTGAAAAGCTATTTTAAGTTATTCCAAGCCAAACTTTGTAATCAAAATGTGACAATTAGCATTCCTTTGTAATTGAATACAAATGTATTCCTTTGTAATTTGATACAAATGTATTCCCTTTTAATTTAATACTAATTTATTCCTTTTTAATTTAATACAGATTTATTTACTCCTTTGTAATTTATTTTTTAAAATAGCTTTTATATAAAAGCTAGAAAATTATTTTGTAAAGATAAAGATATCCTTTAGGAGGATGTCTTTACAAAATAATTTTCTAGCTTTTTGCATAGGCTTTGGCAAGTACACTGTTATCTACTGAACTATACGTATTTGAAAATAAATGTACAGCAGTTCAAACAGCAAACTGAATTATTATGGAAGGAGAGCTGCTAGAATGTATTTCTTTTTAGCTTTCTAGCCTAGGTCATTTTGTAGGACACGTGTTCACTTTGCCAATTAAAGTGCTGTGTCAGTCTTGGTCTTGAGAAACCCCAAATCATGTTCGTTTCCACACTTTGTTCCTGTCAGTTATATCCATCAGTTCATAAATCTAAAGTCTTTCATTTGCTGAATCGAGATGTCCACCCAGTCCAAAAGGATTCTGCATGTTTATACACACCAATTTCCAAGCTAATCATCCCATCAGACCCACAGAATAAGCACCCGTTTAGTTTTGTCTTTCAAACTACACAGAAGATTACTTGCTAGACAAATCTCACATAATCCCTCTCTACTCCTCCATGAAAAAACTGATTCCAGCTCCTCTGCTAAGGTTTTTGCCCTGACAAGGGCTTCGGTCAAGCAAGGACTGGCCCAAATAGCTAGAGATACAGAAGCTGAATTTAAGGCACGCACTTACAAGATATTGGGATGCATAAGGAATACAATGGCAAATAATAAATGTCTATTGTAACCTTAGATAACTCAGGGAAGGCTTTATCTGTCTGCGGGCCACATTCACACCATTCTAGGCAGCAAGCTCTAAAACTGGGAGGAATACAGAAAAGGGCAATAAAAGATCCAAGGACTCAGGACTAATCTGCCATATGAAGAGCATAAAATGGCTAGGAATGTCTTCCTGAGAGATTGAGGTGGTGGGCAGCGGGGGAGCTGATGGAAGGATATCCATCAGAGGATGTACGTATATGGTAAAATAGAAGCTCCTGCTATCATGATCCCAAAACCAAAGTGGGGATGCGATGAAATTCAGAGTCAGTAAATCAAAAATTATGAAATGAAATGTATTCTGAAATTCTGCAATCAAAGGATTTGAAGACAATTCACCCCTGCGAAGAGTTAGTTTTGCCCAGCATTTTCACCACCTTCCTGGTGAAAGCAAGCAGGTGTTACAGAATAAGCGATATGGCTTCCCAAATAGAAATAATAATAATGGAGGAAGGCAAGGAGTAAATCTTTATTAATTAGCATTATCTGGAGGAATTTCTGGTAGTTGAAAGGCAGTTAATTGAACAGGAAAACATCTAAGACGTGAGTGGTTTCATCTATACTCCTGTGAAGCTTGGAGACTGTTCAAGATTCTGTGCCTGGTCTAAACCCAAGCTTATTGCTGGGTTTTCACAGTCAGGATCTCTGCTGTTATAGGCTCTATACACTAGCTGACACTAGTAAACTACGAGTACACCCTAGTAAAGCGAGTGAGCGTGGGAATGTTCTCAGACACCGAGGGGGATTGGCATGGCACAGCTCACGTCCATGCTGGTAAACTCAGCCTCTGCAACAGCGTGGCTGCCTCAGACTGCCTATCGGGAATGGTCTCGGTAACATTATCGTTCTCCAACTATCCCCAGGAGAAGATTAGCCGGGCAGTAGTTAGCCCGGGCCAAAATGGAGCCAGGGAACAATCTGATGGTTTACCAGTGTAAATGATTGCCTTTAACCTACCAGTGCGGGCAGTCACAGGAGACTGGCGGACCTCTGGGATCTCTGGTGATGAAATGAGTACTGTAGAGCCCTGTTTCTGCTTTCTTGGTCTATTAGCACCAAGATATTCTGCATGGATTGATGTTCACAGCAACAGCAGTGTGCCAGTTCCATGAATTTTATGACTATATGAGGTCAGAAAGGAGAATTAGTAACCATTGCTGGGAGCATTTCTGTTGGGAAAAAAAGCTCAGCAGCTTAGAAACCCACTGTAGGGACCACTATAGAAGGAGGGAAGGCCCTAATTTTTTCCATGTTGCAACTATCCCACTGACTCGGAGTGGTCTGCAGTACCAAGGGTTTGCTTCCCACAGAGACAGCACGGGCTGAAAAAGTGCTAGGAAATTCTTGTTTCCTCACATCCCTGCAGCAGCAGGGGGCTGTTGAGATGGCTGGGAAAGCCTCACCTGTGAGGAGTGCAAAGGCAGCTGCCAACACAGATGTTCAGGAGACTTAGAAATATTTCTGGTAAGATATCCAGAATTAAATTCACCTTATGGAAAAATCAATCAGGATGTTTGCAGGGAGAAAAGTCACGCACAGTAATGATCATGTTTGCAACCAACCCAATTACTGAAGTGATATTCTGGGAAAACTCCTCATGCTATCTGGGAATTAAATTACCAAATAAATTCCTTCAGCCTGAAGCCTGCAAAATGCCTTGATAAAAACACAAAGAAACGTAGTGAAGTGATAAATTGAGAATTGGAAGGAGAGCAGGCAGGTAGAGATCTTGCAGTCGTAGGTGATCCAAAACATCTGTTTGAACCATGGGGTGGGAAAAGGGTGGATGCTCCATGTTTATGGTGGAAAACAAGCTTGGGAGTAGAAGATTCACAAAAGAGAATTAGTAATATTAGTAGGTTTTGTGGCTCACTGCAGTGCTTAAGAGTTTTTTGTGTGTTGTTTTGTTTTTTAATGTCATATTACAGTCCTTTCCTCTTCCATTTGTTATCATAACTTTAAAGGGGTATCTTTTCAATTTAACTCTTCTGTGACAATGCTATCTGTAGCAGCAGTATTTTATTCTTGTTAAAACCTTGGACTGATGTAGCAATGACAGATGAACACCAGCAACCTCCTGATAAAGAACAGCTTTTAGGTAAACACATCACCAGAGACAAACTGCATGGTGCGATAAGCTGAAAAAATGCAAAGGTGTGGTTCGAGCAAATGAGAAAAGGTACTTTGTGATACAGCAGGTCCCTTTTTTGTCCTCAGCATTTCTTAGGTAAACTCACTGTGATTGACTCTAAATGTCAGCTGTTAGTTGGATAGCACAGTGCTTTTTTTATTTTGTCAGTGGCTGGTTTTGATGCCAAGAGCAGCTGTGTTAAGTCTTTTTCCTTAAAAAAAGGGGGGGAGGTGGGGGTGAGCTTAGCGTCTGAAAAAATTGGCTTTGTGTGGTTAACCACAAGCAGGACACATGACCAAGTGCCACATCTGTGATATCCCACTTCCGTTCAAACTGTTTGGACGAGAATACTCTGTAAACTTAAAGAGAAACTCTCGATTTACGGAATGCATTTAGAGTTCCTCACTGAAGCAAGCCTCAAATTTTAACCCCTGCCAAAACAAAAAGAAAATCTGTACTCTGGAAAAGGGTACTGCAGAATTGACTCCCCTCTGTCTCCTCTCTTTAACCTCAGTGTAAAGGTCAGATTTCCAGGAAATATTTGTAGGTTTTGGGACATCTGCCTTTCCAGGGTAGCTAGAGCTATGTCTAGGGCTGTTTCTGGTAATTTGAAGAAAATAAGTGTCAGCTAGTTTGAACATCTTAATACTCACATGCAGAGAGATATGAAGCACTTAAATCCCTAAGGTATCATTTTTATTTTAGCACTGGTAATAAATTAAATGCTTGAGTAGGCTCATTGGTCTTGCTAGTAATAATGGATTTTTCAAAAAGATTTGAATACTACTCCTATAAGGTACCATGAAACTGCCAACTATTTAATACTCCTACTAATGAATGGTCCTGTGCCCTGCAACCAAAGAAAAATGCCTTTTTGCAAAACCTAATCTGAGGAAAAAAAATTCATAGATACTTGAAATTTTCTGACCTGCCCACAGTCGCATAATTTTCTCAGCAGCAATGCAAGGTATGCAGCCTACAAAGCCTCTTTTGTAACCCATCATCAGGCACAGGCTATGCTTTTTTTTCTGTTGTACATTATTATCTCTTTACTAGGATAGCATGGTCTTTATTGGCTACAATGTGCAAAAACAAATCACAAAAAGTAGGGTAAAATGGGACCTCAAGATTCCAAGCTCCTCCCTCAAGACAGGAAAAGCTATACAAAAGGACTACATCTAGTTATAGTATAATGAAATTCATGAAAGCTTTTACTTTCTCCCTTTACCCCTTTTGGGCTTGTCTGGATTAGAAGACAGCTTATGCACTGGAGATCTAACATGGTTTGACATGAGAGGGAATGTATGTGCCCTAGAAAGAGCATAACTCTTCCTCTAGCTGCAGGACACCTTAACCTTACTGGAGAAAATGCAGATGAACAATAGCTGCTGGAAATTCATATTGCTTTGCATTTGCTTTGGAGCAGTTCTCATCACCTTGACCTGCGTTCATTAAAGATGGGCTCACGAATGCTGGGAAGCTGATCAGCACATTCTTTCTATGAAGTAATTTCATTGTCAATTATTTTTAAGGGAAACAGTGGCTCAAAACAAGATTTAAGGGGCAAAGGACACTAAGGTCTGGGTTAGTCTTTTGGTGATCTCACCATATAAATGCCACAGGACTGATTTTTTTGTGTATGGAAACACAGCCAGCTACAGACCCTGAAAAACCCCAAATTTCCATGATGAAAACACAAAAAAATGTAATGAAGTAATAAATCTGTTAGAATTGGAAAAACACACGCAGTTTGAAAATTCAGAATCACATTGCTCCAAAACATCTGTCTATGTCATGAGGAAATTAAGTGTGAGTGAATGCTGCATTCTGGAACACCGGAAAGCAAACGTTAAACTGGGGATACAACATATTCAAGATCCATGTTGGTCAGGTCAGTAAAATGATAATTCTTATTTTTATAAAGGAAAGCCCCTAAATTAGTTTATTTACAGTAAAAGCATACACTCGTGACAAACAGCATTTCTTCATAGGGTCTGCAGCTTTGCACGATCACTACCACAATGCAGAGCAAAGTGTGCCTTACGATGGTTTGATGCTGACTGTGCCGTTAATTTGGATGTAAATGCAATATATGCCAAGTGCCCCTAGATTTGCTCCTGCTTTCATTAAGCTGTCTTGAAAAAGTGCAGCCTGGTGCTACGCTGACAGACTCGTAGAGTGCCACCTCTCCACTTCACAGAAGCTCAGAGACCAGAGCAAGAGGGCTTTCATCTCTCTGGTTAGTCCTGCAGCGTTCTGTAGCTTTCTCCTCAATGAGCTACTCAGTGAGGATGAGTAAATGGACCACCATCTAGATGTGACTGCAAAGAATAATTAATTACATCTTTAGTACGATTAGCAATCTGCATGTTGGAAGACAATTTGGGTGCGATCCTTGTCTTCTTAATGTTGACAGGACCTCATCATGGATGGACATGTACATTTAATCAAAGTACATAGCAGATCACACTCCTCTTCTGCTGCTTTGCTTGTTGAGACTGGAGTCCCCTGAAACAGCTGGGTACGGCAGCTGGCAGAGCCCTTCCACCACAACAGGAAAAATTGGAAATAAGCTAGAGGCAGTCTGCACTCCGGATGGAAAGTGTCAGTAGCGATAAGAATCAGTAGTGCTGACGGTATGTCACTTGTGCTGAAGTTAGCAAACAGCAAAATGGAAAAAATTGTACCTTTTAAAATATTCTTTTTACAAAACTGTATTCTATTTTTCAGGAAAGCTGAGTTCAAAACTTATTGACCTCAGCAGCCCTCGCATTGAAACCCAAATGAATACAACATAAGCACAAAAAATCTAAATGCAAACCAAAGTGCATGACACCTATGCATGCACAAGTACCCTAGCTCAGATACGAGCAGATACTACCAATCAGTGTACAGGTCAGAAGGGAATGCAAAAAGTAAGAATGATGTTAGTGTGTGAGGTGTTTCAGGAAATCCATTTACCCCTTGCACAAGGAAGTTCAATTTTTTGTATTATTTATTTCGAAGCTTATACTACTAAAAAAACCCCATGCATCTGTCACTGATTATTCTGCTGTAAAGTCAGGAAAAAAATACTGGAATTGGTCAAAACATTTGTTACATTTTAAGGAGAAAAGGGAGGAAAAAAGTTATTTCACAGACTTATCTAAAGAAAGAACAGATCATCATGACCACGGATTCGCCTAACTGTTGCAGCCATGGCGCTCATCCATAAAGATCTGCACTAGGTGTTTAATCCACACATCCCCTTCTTCTTTGAGTGTGATCAAATTTGCACCAAAACATGATCTTTGCAATCAGCTTCACAAAAAATTGACAGTGTCCAAAAGCATATTGCAACAACATTTTGTCTCTGGAATACCCCCACTTTTTTTTTCTCTGTAGCTTTTTTCACTTCTTCTATGGTCAGCAGCTGGTTTTATGGATTTTTTTAAAGAGAAAATTGAGTCCAGGGAGTCCACCATCACTTCAAACTGTTGGCTTCACAAAGATATGTTAAAGAAAAAAACCTGACACCCTCAGACTACAGAATTTAGCATGGCATAGCATTGCACTTTTCCCCCAGTGTAAAGAAAACAACATATTCATCAGCACAAAACCAGACTTAGCTGTGTGTTTATTTAAAATGTAACTATGTCAAATCAGAACTTACCTTGAGAAAGGCCCACACAGTATGCCACAGTTCAGATAATAATGGCATTTGATTGCCAGCTCTGAGACAAAACCCTTAAGTCAAAATCAAATGCATGAAGCACATTTTTCTCAGAACTGCTTATTCAGAGACAAATGTGGAGACAGAAAAACTCAAAGGAATTTGGGTGCAATTTTGGGCGCATTTTTCTAAAGCAACTTTTACGAACTAGGGAAGTCTTCACCTAACATCCCTCAGTATTTCAAGACTGGCTGCTTTACTGGTTTGAGAGCGATCACCAGTACCAGGTGCAGAAAGAGATTGAAAAGTGAGTCTGTAATCTCTTGAGCAATGTTTTAAACTGCCACGTAAAGTTTTGAGTAAATGAGAGGCGCTTGTGCTTTGGTGCAAATACCATGATTCAAGAGTTCCTGGCCTTTCTGGCCAAAGACTCCCAACATACAATAAAGTAAAATAATTGTATTTTTTCCTTAGAACTTATTTAATTAAATGTATTTTTCAGAGAGGATTTGCAAATGGTGCCACACTGTATAGAGCGATGCACAAATGGAATTCAGAAGCTGCTCCCTTGTTGCTCTGTGCAGATAACGTTAAGTTTCATGGACGTGGCACCTCCTATCATTTTCTGTCCAGTTCTGGGGGAGAGGACGGAGCGAGAAGATAGGAGGAAGCAGTATTTTATCTATATTGCTGTCTGGCAATATAGATAAAATATATAACACCAAAGAAATGGTGTTAATCCAGCTCTGAAACAGAAATGATGGTCAGCTGAGAGGAAACACCACACCCAAAGAACCTCTTGGGGAGATGTAGGTGAAGCTGTGTGGATTCTTCTGAATTCATAATGATTCACATAATCATATCTTGATTCATAAACTAAGTCATTGCTTAAACGGTTCATTTTAAGGCTTTGGAAATGTGTAATCTCTACCCCTTCTTAAAACAAGAGGTGTATCAGGTGACTAAGGTAAACATGATAATTAAAAGGAGTAAGAAAAGTTTGGAATGTTTTTTGTAATTACTCCCTAGTCATTGTTAGCCTTCCCTGATTACTGTAGTTAGAAATCTTGAGCTAAAAGCATTAGTGTGGAACCGATGTTATCGTCACACACCACATGGATGGCCTCGCAACCAAGAAAATAATAAGTCATTTCTTACTTTATAAAACACCTTTGAAAATAAAGACCTAGGACAATACATTCTCAGTATGTCTCCTGCAAAGACTTTGGAAATATGTGCATTTGATAGGCTGCCCTGTTTGCAAAGTTGTTGCCACTGAAAAAAATAATTGTTCCTCAAACCTCCTCCACAGATGTGGGAAATGCCTCAGGGCCACCTGAGTCACCCCTGCATCACCTAGGTAATGCTAATGGTACAGCCTGCTAGCAGGGAGAAACCCAAGCTGCACCACCTCGAGGAGCTCCTGAGGACAGTAGCTTAGAACCACAAACCATAGTTCTTTCTCCAGATGGTTTTCAGCTTCAAGGTTATCTGAATAACCTTATTTTTTCTTTACCATTCCCCACCAGGCTTGCAGAAGTCAGAACATACAAGGTCACTGAATTCCTGTGATCTTGAAGCTACAGGCAGCCTTGCCCAACAGAGAACAGTATTCAGCAAATGTTCTCCATGTCCTTTCTCAGAGTCCATCTTTAATTAAAAAATTTGCATAGTGCTGTTGCCAGAAGCTTTTAATTTGATGAGGCTCTGCAACAGATCACTTCTCACTGAACTCTGCTGCAGCAGTGGTTCCTGGGAATTACTGCAGACAAGTTCACTGCAAAAATACATACTTAGGAGAAATCTGTAGAGAAAGCATAAAAAAAAAAATATCACTTATGTGCTGGGTAAGGGATTTTCTTCTGCTATTGACTTTTTTTCCTGAGGTGGAGATATTTAACTATTACAGCATACACTGGGGCTTTCGTACAAAGTAAATAACGAGCCAACTATGTTTGAAAGCTGATAAGCACCACGCAGAGCACTCTTCCAACCTACCATATGCTTAAGTATGTAAACAACCCCACTGAAGCCACTGAGATGTCTTATATGTCTAGTGATGAGCAAACATCTAGTCTTAATTAACTAGGACTCAGCTTGGTAGCAGAAAATTAACTAATTTAGAAAGTTTTGGAAATTTTAGGTGATTTCATTAGCAATTTTTTTTGTATATGGCCCTTTATGTTAAGCAATAATAAAGCTTGCAGCTAAGAAGAGATAGGTTTTTATGCAATCCAAAGAGAGTCCTAAGAATGTCTTTGTAACACAAGAATTAATGGCAATTAAGTGCAAATAGTATTGGAAAGACCCCATGAAAAATCATTTTCCCAGAACATTCTCTCACCCTGAAAGCAATGTTTATGTTTCCTTCATCCCTCAAACTTGCCAAGCAAGACTTATTTGTAGGAGTACCTCACAGTGGAAAAATGTAAACTAGAGATTTTAAGCATATAGAGAGTCTGAATAAATCATGACTTTGTTCTTCATACCCCAGATGGCAAGCAGTGCTCTGTTAACCATCCTGGTTCACAGCTGTAGACTAAGCTTTTCTGGCAGTTGTTCTGACCACAGGTAAAGAATGACATAGGCTTGAGCTTATGCAAAAGCAACGCATTTATTATAAATCACATAGCAAAACACAGCATCTGGTGAAGAGATAGAGGGTGCTTCACATAGCTATCAGCTGAGAATCCCTAAACAAGACAGTGCTGGGTCTCTTGGTTTCACACCTCTATCCTTTTTATAAGATGCTCACTAGATGGCCAGATCAAAACATACAATGATGGAAAGACTGTTAGCAAGAAGGTGGAAGAACAGGCCTCTTAATACAGAGACAAAGCTGGCTTCAGACTGTTTTGCTACTACAGTGGAAGAAATACCAGTCTGGGAGGGACCACACAGCAAAACCGATCCTTAAGACAATAAAAAAGGGTCACTTGTGGGACACATACAAAGGTGTCACTTCAGATACTGCTGTATAAAGAATAAAAAAATGGAATTGTTGTATTTAATTGAATTTTGAAAAAGTTAAAAACTGTAGTTTGAAATTTTCTCATGTTAATCAGCTCAATCATTCAAAAAATGGTGGCAATGGAACAGCCAGCTTCCTCTTATTCCTCATCCTCTCTCTCTGTAGAAACTATTTCACTGGTCCTGCTTGGAAAATTTTTTCCACCTTAAAAGAACTGTGAATGTATTTTTTCCTTTTAATGAAGGAGTCTCACTGAGAAACAACACTAATATCAGAACAGAAGCTTCTAATTTCTATGGACAAGGAAAAGCAGCTCTAAGAGTTATGCAGCTTCCCAACAGCCTACCTGTCTCTTAGGACTCTCCTTGGTCGTCCTGACAATTAGACCATGTATTTCCTTCTACAGAAGGGGAAACGCTGCTGATGCCAGGCCAACCACTATACATGTACAGATGAGAAGTTGCACTTTTTGGGTGGCATAGTACCTTGTACGATCGCTGCCACTGGATTTCCCTATCCTCTTTGTTTTAGCTTCCCATCATGTCACTCCTGCAGGCTGGAAATCAAGTGAAGTCACAGTTTTTATGAGACGGTTGCAGAGTGCCCGACAGGAACACCACCGAACCTGACGAGCTCCTTGATGCTAATTTCTTCTGTTAGTAACTGCCAAACGCTAAGGCCCGCTGAAACAGGAGGTCAGAGACGCACATCCCGCTAACAGCTGGAAAGGGAGCCTGGCCGAGGAAAAATTGCTTTCCTTGCTATACAGTTGCTTCGAAGTTTCTATTCAAAAGGAACCGCGAGAGAGATAATGTGTTTCTCCGGGACTTCTGCCCTACGCGAGCAGCAATCTGAGAGCAAACGCTGACTACAAAGTGAAGCCGATGGAGGAATCGGAGGAAAGGGGCAGCACCTCCGACCGCACCCTGGGGACCGACCGGGGCGGCTCCCCCGGGTCTCTGCGCCGCGCCTCACTCCAGCCCTGACAGAGACGCTGGGGACAAACAACACCGCCACCGCCCCCGGGTGCCGAGCCGAGCTCCGCCGTGGGAAGGGGCGGCGGGGGCGTGAGGAGGGGGCATCGCCGTGCGGCTACATCAGCCCCCGCCTGCCTAGGGCCGCGGCTTGCTGCTGAGCCTCCCAACGGCCCCCAGGCGGCGGCGACTGGGGGACACTGAGGAGGAGCCGCCTGCGCGGCCCAGCGGCGGCGGGCGGGCCGGACGCACCGACCGAGCAGCCGCGACCTGCGGCGGAGAGGGGAGACCGGCAGCCCAGCCCGCACCGGCAGCACCATGGCCACCAAGGTAAGCAGTCCCCGGCGCGGCCCGGGGGGTCGTGAGGCGACTCCGGGGCGCCCTCTGCGCCGAGCCCTCCAGCCGCCTCGCAGGCCCCGCGGAGGGTCTCGACGGGGACCAGCCCCTCTCACCGGCGGGCGGGAGCGAGGCCCCGCGGTGGACGGGCTGCGTTTTGGGGGTCGAAGGAGCCAGTCCCCTCCCCGGGGCCTGCCCCTCGCCGCTGGCCGCGGGAGGGAGGGGAGGAGGGGGCCGCCCGCCCCCGCTGCGTCGCGCTAGGGCCTCGGTGCCGCTGCCCGGCCCGTCCGAGCGGCACGGAGGGCCCGGCGGGGCAGCGCCAACTCCAGGGCAGGATAGAATTGTTTTCTGCTTTATTTCTGCCCCGCCGTCTCCCCTCCTAGCCCAGCCGCCCCCTGGCTCGCCGGGAGCGACCGTAGGACCGAAAAGCCGCTCGAGGCCGAGGGCTGCTCTTCTTGCAGCCCTGGTGCCCCTGCCCCGCTTCCACCCTGTCCTGCGGATCGGTGCTGGCCGGCAGACCGCGGCGGCGGTGGGGAAAGGCCTCGGCCGCCGGCGGGCCCTGCCGCCCCGGGACGGGGTGTCCCGGCGGCCCCGCGGCGCTGGGGACGGGGCTTCCCGGCTGCCTCACCCCCATACACCCCTCGGCCGCCTCGTCGCATCTAAGGGATAGGTGTGCTGTGTCTCTTGAGGGAGCCCACAGGCTGTGCGACCTGTTAATAGCAGGATCTGATTTTACACACACACATGCAAGCAAAAGCAGGAAGTGAAATTATTTTGTTTGGTTCTTCAACAGTATCTGCTATTCGTGCAACAGTCAAAATTAGCCCATCCTATATGAAACTGGTCTCTTTCTAAATTAACAATATTTATTTACGATATTGGTTGGTGAAAATGTCTCTGCTTGTGTAGGTGTGAGTTAACATCCACTGGTAAAATGTCATCTGTAAGTTGTCGAAGTATCGCAGAAGGCTTTTTTTGGTACTTGAAGTAGTACTTTGAGTTCCATAAACTTGGCCAGCAACTTAAAAACCTCCTTTCACTGAGGCAGTTCTCATACAGTACACTGTGTTGCGCTTCTGAGTACTGGAGAAGTTCTGCATCTTGAGTGTGTCAAATTGAATGTATAAGTAGCTGTCTCTAACCATGTAAGTTGATGGTTACCCTTGTTTTAGTAAACTTTTTCAGAAGCAGAAAAGTTGGTTTTAGGCTTCAAAATCATTAGCCAGTTTAAGAAATATAAATAGAGTGAAATTTATGTTCTGTTGAGGTTTTAGAATATTGTTGATGGACTCGGTTTTAATATTGGTGGGTTTCACTGATTTGTGCCATGTGTGTATGAGTAATATGTAATCAACCTAACTATTCTGGATAGCAAGAAAAAGAAAATTACTTCTGTGTATGCATATAGTACATAATACGTGGTATGCGAAGCAGGTACTGTACTAAAACAGTTTACTGTTTCCCTCCTTCCTGTGAGGTGCAGCGTCCTCATGGGATCATGTGTTCATTTTATTCATACACTTGGAAACTTTCACTTCGCTCTTCTTGAAATAATATTTTTGAGTTGTTATGGCCCCAGACCAAAGGGTGTATAACTTCTAACTTCCTAACCACAACTGGCTTGAAATCAGGTGGTACAAGTTTTTTCATTCTAAAAATTGCAAGTTTTGGTAATTTACTTTTAACTTGAAGGTTAAATTTGGGAAGTGATAGTCCGTAAAGACATGGTATTTTATTGTTATTATTTTGATGCACTGGTAACTGAGAGCAGTCCTGATAGAAGCTTACTCTGTTTTGTGTGAGCCTCATCCAGGAGATAAAGCCTTCCCTGTGAATTGCTCTGTTTCAGATTTAAATTTGTTAAACTTCTGCAAATGTCAGCTATCTAGTAAAAGATAATTTTTCTTTTAACAGTGTATGGGAGTAACTGGCTAAAGAACCAGTTTTTAGGAGCTTGACCAACTAACCAGTCACCATTTCACTTGGAAAGGAAGTACTGTTTTTTAAATGGTAAACAAACTTCTCACCTTCTGCTTGCGCTCCTTCCGAAATAGATTTAAAAGAAATATTCAAAGTGTGTTTGTATTGTTTGTGAAAATGTTAGCAAAACTAAACTATAATTAGTCATCTGGAGTGTGAATTTCTCAAACTTTAATGGTGTCAAACCCTCCATAGTGGGTAGGGGCAACTGACTGTCATGCCTGGCCTGCATTGCATGGGCTATTAGCTCTTCCTGAATTCCTGTTTAAACTAGAATATACTTTCCAAGAAGGGCTGCGGGAAAATTTGGTCTTGATTTGAATGCTTTCGGTGATAGAAAATCCAGTCTGTCTTTTGTTATTGTACTTTTTTAAACCATCAACTCTCCGTTGGTGCTTCTTTGTTTTGAATCTTAAATTTGCACAGCTTTTGTTTTCAGTTTTATCCTTTTGTCTACAAGATTTACAAATGCTTGGATTAAAATGTTAGATTGTCTGGGTGGTGGGGTGAAAATAGGGTTTTCTTCCACAGCTGGTAAACACTGGCCAGTTTTCTTGCCTCCCACTTTGATAAAGCACAGCAATTAAGTTCCTAGTGTTTTCCAGTATGAAGACATGGTCTACAGTCATGTAATTTGCTGGCTGTTCCCTGTACTATTCATACTCACAGGATTTCTTACTGACATAATAAAAGCTTTTAGGGTAAAGGACTGCTATATTCACGCAAAAAAGGCCTTTACCGATGCTTTCCTAGCGTGTCTGGCTGTAGGCTCTAAGTACTCTGAAAGCTGTGGAGGCTGTGTCTGATGCTGTGAGCTAAGCTGGGAGTCACCATTGCTCCTTTTCATTCCTTGCTCCTCATCCTGTGCTGTCTGTATGTCCCACGAGTTGACTCCAACTCTTCTCAGGTCTGTCTGTGAGCCACTGTAAGCTGCTGAAATAGCAAAAGATTAATTGAACGGAAACAGTGGGGCCATTTTCTCCAGTTCTAGGGAGGTACAGTAGTGGAAAGCTTGCTCAGAGCTGATGCAAAAGGTCAGATGGGGGAGACTTTCATGGTGAAGTGTGAAAATATAAATGGGAAATGGAGGATCTGAGACTTCTGGTGGCAGTTTTTTGGTTGGCTAGATCCTTACTGTAACTTGGTAGTGGATTTTGTGATTCCCTAAAGGCTTGCTTAATGTCACATGCTCTAAAAACCTGAAGCAAGTGGAAAAAAAAAATCAAAACAAACAAAAAAAGGATTGTTTAGGAGATGCTAACTTCCAAAGTTTTACAGTGATTTAACTGAACCTGACTTCAGAGATAGGCAATTTCCTATCCACGTTTTAAGGACTGATATTTCTTTTGGATGCTGCCTTCAGAAACAGAGTTGAACTTACTAATTCCTTATTTTTAATTGTGCATTACAATAGAAGCAAAAAGGGCTTGAGCCTGAAAGAATAAAGCTTAAAAAATTTTCAAAAATCAGTCACAAAGAAAATGCAATATTGTCAATGTGTTTCTGTGATAGTTGCTTGCAAAAGCCGCAGATGAGATTCTCTTTCCTTCATTTATTCCTTCTTGACTACTTTGGCCTTTCCTGTTCTTTCCCCACTAGAGTTTGCCAAGTCCCAGCTTTACTCATGCCCTTTCTTTTGTTTTTTTTGAGTTTCATTGAATAGGGAGAGCTAGAAATGTCAGGAAGTGATATGCTGGCTTTTAAATAACGTTCCCTACCTCAGTCTATTTTTAGTTATTGTTTGAAAATGTAGGCAAGTCCTTTTTCCTGTTCTTGAAAAGGTTGATGTTTTGTCATTTATGAAGTCCTAGTTTCAGAAGGAGATGAGGATGATAAGAGAAGTTGGTAGGTTACATGCATGCTGTCGGCCAAGACAGTTCTTTTGGAACCTGTGCTGCTAATATGTGGTGAGGGTTTTAATTTAAAAGTTGAAGTTGGAACTAGGAGCTGATAAACTCTGATTTATAGGAGTAACGCTTGAAGTTGGTGACATTACTTTCAGAAGCTAGGGGTTTCACAGGCAGGTATTGATAAGCTTCATGAGGTTAGGCTCCTTGTAGTGTCCATAGCAACAATTTTTTTCTCTGTAACTTTAGGGGCACCTGTATCCCACCGTTATGTTCTTGATTGTTTAATGGTTTGTCTACTTTAAGATCCCATTTATCTGATTCTGTTTGTAGGACTGGACACTCTTGTGGTAAGAAGTGCCTTGAGATGAAAGCTTAGGCTGAATATTCTGTTCTTAAAAGAAGGTATTGCTTAGGAATACTTCTGAAACATGGAAGTGTTGTTCAAGGCTCTCTTTTGTCCATCTAATCATACTGGATTATGTCTTGTGAATGTCACTAACCAGGAATAGTTGAATTTAGCATGGTTCTTGTAGCTGTAGTGAGGGAGAATCGTGATTTACGTATTAAAATTTCAGGTGGCAGGAATAATAACAACATATTAGACTTGAAATAAAGATGATTTTTCTTAAGTGTGTATTCTTCCTTTCAGCTTTCTTTTTGATTCTCTATTGCTCTTACTAGTGTAATGGTCCCCCCAAGACGTCTTTCTTTGTACCATCGCAAAGTTGTTTGTATGTTTGCATTATGAATCGGGCAGAAACAATTCTTTGTTCTGATGTGCAGCTGGGAAGTGAAGCATCTCTCTGTGCGAAACCCTCCAAAATACCCAAACTTTGCATTCTGCAAGTCCACCTTCTGTATTGTCATGACTTTGAAAGTAGACTTTTCTAGGTAATTGCATCTTAAGAGAATATTCAGTTAATAAATCTTAATACATTTGCGAGTTGAGATGAACTTCTGCTATGCAGATATAACTTAATCCATTCAGCGTGTGCCACTATTTAAATTCAGCAAAGCAAGACATAATACAAATGAGATCATGGTTGATTTATCTATGTAGGATGTGATGGAACAAAACTAATTGGCTGACGTAATAATTCTGATTTTATGGTCTCGATCATATGAAAAGTTGTTTGCTTTTTTAAGCTCTTAAATAGATGTGAAAATATTTCCTGGGACATTCTGGATTATTTTGGTATATAAGGAGCAATAAGATGACTAAAGAAAGTAAAAATGTGCAAATTTACCACAGATTTCCTATTGATGAAGTGAGATGTTAGGATGAGTACGAGAGCAGATACTGTCTTATTTTATTGAGATGCAGGTTTTCTGTTCTTTCAATCTTTCTGTCTGACCTTATGATCTTTTAAAAGTTCAGTGATAAGTGGGTTATGTTACATTGCAGCAATTACTAGTGCAAGGCTTTTAATTTCTCTGCTGATAAACTCCAGAGTTGGTGAGATTCTGTATGATGCTATGCTTGGGTAATGATTCCTCTGACTCAGTTTTTCAAAGTTATTTTAAGCACCCAGGCATTGAGTCATCAGAGACTCGTTATCAGAGGTCGTCATTTAAAAACATGATTACAGAAGCTAAAGAGAAGTAAGACTGGTATCAGATGTCATAAGCTTCATCTGGTTTATAGATTCAGCAGTTCAGATTTTCAGTCTGCCAGAATTTTTCCAATTACCAGTATTATTCCAGCAAGAGGTCTTTACGGTTAACTGTGGCTTTGTTAAAAAAAAAAAAAAAGTTTATTTTACTCCATTCTTTCAAGGTTTTAGTCTGTGAATCATCTTCATCTTTTAGAACATCTGATTTTCAGGTCTTGAAAAAGCTCCTGAAATATTAAATATCCACATATTTACCTGTTCATAAAAACCTCCTTATTTGATTAGGACATCTGGCAAATTTCAGAGTTTACAGAGATTGCAAAGGGAAAATTATATGAGAACTTTGCTGTTTTAAATACATGGGCTCCCTCCTGTATTAAATTTACAAGCAATTACAACCTTGATGGTGTTGGAAGCAGTCTTGCAAAACATTACAAAAGCAGGTAATAGAGACTATAAAGTAGTGGGAGTGATTTGTTTCAGCCAGCACTGCAGTGTGACACAACATGTAGATATCTGGAATTATTTAAAGTAAATAACTATTGCAGTGTTCAGCCTTTAAAGCTAAACCTCTGCTATCTTAAAGCACGCTTCACAATTGTAAGGTCATTCAAATTGACTTTAATCTCTGAGGGGGCAAAAATCAGAGCTTGTGCTTTCACTTTCTTCAGTTGTATTCCTGCTTTCTCAGTGATTTATGATTGGAAAGGTATTCCAAAATAACACAAAGTTCAAAAAACACAACAGTCCTGTAGTAGTCTGATAAGCAAGACTTAGGTTCTACTGAAGAGAAAAAATATATGCATATTGCTTACTGGAATATTTATTTTAAGTGCTGAGGCTTATCAGTTTTTTCCAAAGCAGTCTTTCTCTGAGCTTCATATGGGTAAGTAATCTTTGTCAAAAAAAAAGGAAAAGACAATTAAGACCTGAATCACTTAACTGTGACAAATAGTGAGACCCACAGTAAGTGGAGAAGCGTATGAAGGACTCTTCTTGTAGGGAGCTGCCTTTACGACGGCTGATCCAGCTGTTGTGTAGCTGCGAGGGGTCATTCAGCACATGGCATGGTATGAAGGGCATGTGAACCAGCCTGGGCACTGCTAATAAGAGGATGCGTGCTTATAGTAAGTGTGCTGGGTAGAGCCAAACCAGTGACCCTCTGTGTGTGAACAATTTTTTTTTTTTTTAATTAATAAAACCTCTTAATTTCCTCCTGTATTTTAGAGCATCTCTTCACCTGGGCCCTGCCCCTTAAAGGCAACCACTGTACAGGAGGGGTTTCCGTTGTGCAAAATAGATGGCTGGAAGGAGGAGGAAGTGGTAGGAAGGTAGGCAGTGCAGCTTGAGGGAGGTCCCTTGGGAGTCCAAGCAAAACAGCTGCTTCTGGGGGTGGGCAGCTGTGCCTGACCTGGGGTTTCTGCGAGAGGGACTTGCCCAGGTGAAATCATTCAGTCCCACTCTTGTAAAAAGTGGGACTGGGGTACAACTGGTTGACAGGCTTTTTCTTACAATTTATCGTTGTGTTACTGACTTATGCTCTGAGTTGCCATCTGCTCCTCCTTGGCAAAGGAACTGTTGTGCTTTTATTTTGTGTATTCATATGGTATCTCTGTTTATACACAGTAGGTTTTGGACTTGCTTTACTTTTCCCAGCCTTCAGAGACTGCAGTTTTCAATGCTCAGAGCAAAAATAAGTTGTCCTCTGGATTCTAGCTGAATTCAAACAAAGTGGTTTTTTTCCTGGCCGATACAACAAAATGGCTGATTTTCAAGAACAACTATAAAAATTCTCTTAGGATAGCTTTAAACTGGTTCTCTCTTCTGTATGAGGATTTTTTTTTTTTCTTTGTCATGATTATATGGGCGGTTTCCAAAAGAAAGACGATTGATGTAAGGCTGTTAGATTTATTTTTCCTGCTATTTCCAATTTAAATCCTAATTCCCTGGAGACCCTACACAATTCATCTTTCTGCAGCAGTAAGACCATGACTGATGAGGTGGTTCATTTTGTCCTACTACTTCATCAGATTTGAGAATTAAGCTTAAATGTTTTATTTCCTCCTCTGCATTAATTCTTTTTTGGGGGTTAAGATTTAATTCAGTAATTGAATATTGCAATAACGTATGGTAATATAATGTAAATTAGTGCTTTACCTAGTTACAGCGCAGTTCTTTCAGCAGTATTGTAATTTCCTCCCTTAATAGCCCTCTATTTGTCTTCTGAAAATAGTCGCTTATGGAATACAAAATTAAGCATCCTCCTTGCTGCAAGTAACTAGACCATATTCTTGGAAGTTTGTATATGGCTGCTGAATTGTAATTTTTATATCAACAGCTCTCTGCATTCTGTCAAGCTGCCAAATTTTCTAGTAATTTGTAAGGAAGCAGAAGTTCAAACTTTCTTTTCTGGCTTCTTTGCTTTCTGTCACTGTAAAGGTTGCAGATACAAGAAAAATACGCATGGTGTCCAATTTAAATTAATTCCTAGATAATAGAAGGTGGAGATTTGTAAAGGAGAAACTTCAAACGTTGTATGACTTGATCCAGTTCTTTTATTCTCTCCTTTTTTTATGTTTCTGTCTAGACATTCTTTTTTTTTTTTCCTTTTAACTTACAGTGGGACAGAGCAATACTGCTAGTGTGCAGGTTGCATTAAATAGCAGGTGATTAATGTCCACTTCAAGTGCTGGGTGTTCTCTGGCCAGGTCTGATGACTGAGCTTGCTTATTTGAGCTGCTGTTTAATATGTCCAGTTTGTAACTTTACAGGGTCTCAACAGAAAAGCCTGAAATAGCTGTAGGCTTGGGTACATAAAACCTGAACTTTGCCCATCTCTGGAGTAAAGAAGCTTCATTTTATAAAACGGTAATACATTTATATTAGTATAATAGTTTCCTCACTTGTCTTCATAAAATAAACATAGAAATGGTTCAGTTATTGGGCTATCATAAAGTAATGTTTCTAAAAAGGACTAAGAGATCCCAAAACATCAGTGTATTGATTAATGGTGGTTACTTAGGTTACAGAGAATTTAGCAGAATTTCATGCTGAGGATCTGCTCTGCTGCATTTTAGATTTCTTCCCAGTTGTTTTCAGTTAGCATGCTATCAAGCACTGGTTTTCCTATTAATATTACCAGTGTTTGGGCTTTCAAAGTAGTATGGTCATGTTGTTGCATTTTTTTACAAGTCAATTTTTATTTGAAGTAGCATAATTTTAACATGCAGGCAGTTTGCTTTGCTAGTTCCTTATTGCTTCTAGATTGGCCTGTGTGGCTGGTATATTGATATGGACAACCTGTAGTAGCATGGTGAGTCTGAAAAGGCTTGGAGTTCATTAGATAACCTTAGCAAAACTTTGTGCCTCTCCTATCCCTAATTATTGGGATAAGTACTGGGTTTTTTTCCATTCTCCACTCTCATAGAGACAGCACTGTTGTGTGACTACAAGCTGTCTTAATGAGTAGGTCACAATGTGGTAATTTTTCTGGTGAATGCAGCAGGCTTTTTCCAAAAGCTTCTTACTGACTTTGTTCTTTGGGGACAGGACTGCGAGGGTATGATACTGATCACCCTAGAGTTTCAGACAAACCTCAGGGGCCTTGGCATGGCAGACTTCTGAAACACACAGTTAAATATTGTTCCGCAAACAGTTGCCAAGTGTTGCAGTTTGATTTCAGAGGCACAGTAATGATTAATCTAGGCAGAGATTTTAATCACACTTGAGATAAATGCATCCTGCTTAACATCTGTAAATACAAACCCAATCTGTACTTGCTCAGTTTTATCTCTTGGTGTAACTGGAATTAATCGTCTCAAATTTGAAATTGTTCAGTCCCCAGTCTATTTGGGGACCTGGAATAGGTTGGTATTCAGAAAGGAAAATATGGGGAACTCTGGGCACTTGGAGCAGTGCAGTAAATGAATTCTGAAAAAGCTCTTCTGGTATCGTTGGAGCTCCTTACTCATGGTTAAAAGTTTTGCAGTACTTTGCTAATAACTGATAACTGGTTTATAAGTAATGTTTTAAACAAGAAAAAAGCTGCAGGTGCTTAACCAAAATGAACGCTCAGATGTGATTCACAGGAATATCTGAGTCAGTAGTTGGAAACATCTCTAAATTCAAGGGTGTCTTGAATGTATTTCTGCAGCTGAATTTCCCTTGCTTCTGTATTGTTTGGGTGCGTGGGGATTCTCTTACTTTGTTTGACAGTGCCCCATAAATAAGTCTGTATGAACACCACAAAAGGTAACCAAGCATCTCTTCTATAGTGCATGATGGTTCTTTTGAAAGTATCAGAATTTGAGTGGTGCTTTTTAAAACTACCGAACTGCTTATAGATAATCCACAGACTTTAAAATTCTTAAGCACTCTTGTAAACCTGAAAATACCACAGTTTCTCTTTGGTTTTTTTCATGCTCTGTGGCAGTGGTTATCTGCCCACCTGACTTGTAACTGCATGGAAAGAAGTTATACTTTGTTTTAATATCTTAAGATAGATCTGTTAGAATATAACACTTTTAAGACCATAAGCAAGACATGGATCTACTTGAGCAGGTGATAAAAGGGCTTGGATGATAGGGTGCTGGAGCACCTACCCTGTGAGGACAGGCTGGGAGAGTTGGGGTTGTACAGCCTGGAGAAGAGAAGGCTCTGGGGAGAATGTTTAGCAGCCTTTCAAGTACTTAAAGGGGGCCTACAAAAAAGGTGGAGAGGGACTTTTTACAAAGTGATAGGGCAGAAAGTAACAGTTTTAAACTGAAAGAGGGTAGGAAGAAATTCTTCACTATAGGGTGATGAGACACTGAAACAGGTTGCCCAGAGAAGCTGTGGATGCCCCATCCCTGAAAGTGTTCAAGGCCAGGCTGGATGGAGCTTTGAGCAACCTGATCTAGTGGAAGGAGTTGGAACGAGATGATCTTTAAGGTCCCTTCCAACCCAAACCATTCCATGATCTTAGGCTTATAACTGTTTTAGTCCTCATACTGCTTCAATAAATCTTAGTCCTAGATGCTTAAGCTGAACAAGGGGCCTCCAGATGTGTAGGAACTCTCTTGAATGCAAGTTCTTTGTGTGCTGCCTGTAAGGCTGGTGAGGAGTGCATTTCAGTGGGCTCTGGGGTGTGCTGATGTTTGCTTACAGAGAGACAGCTATAAAGAAGCTCAAGTTCTGTAAATCAGAGAACAGATATGCAACAAAAAATGAGCTGGACTAGCTTGAACAGAGTTCAGGTCGTCTTTGCTGAAAATAACTTTTTGGTCAGGATGACTGTGAAGTCCTGCGTGGTAAATCTGAAGAGCTAACCTGTTTCTAAGACCTAAGAGCTGATCTGTCCTCACTGAAAAAAGTCTGAGTTGCTGAAGAGGCTAGTAAGTCATTGTCTTTATTACTAGAGAAGACATTTCCAAGTCTCTTTAACACTTGAAAACTTGCCTAGTCACTTCTTTCTTACACAACATCATACAGAAATGGTTTCAAGGTAAGCTTATTACACCTTTATTCTAGGTCTAAAAGTGCCAGTGGTTTAAGCCGCATGCAAATTGGTGGGAAGTGAGTATTTCATTACTATCCATTACCCTATAAATGCTTCAAAGTTTGTATTTTGTCCTTTTTGGAAACTCTTCATGCTTCATTAACCATTTTCTTGCAATATGAGGTAGGCCTCTTAATCCAGTGTGAATACTTAATTAAATACCTGCTTGTAGTATTGTAGGCACATTCAGCTTCTGAGGCTGAAGAGGAGCTCCCTGTCCTGAATCTCCTGTTGACAAGTGTGTTTTATTAGCATTAAGAAATTATGCAATTCTTTGTTTCTTAGCTTTTTATCTATATTTAATTTGCTTCTAATGTGCTCATAGTCAGTGGTGTTGACTTCAAATGACTAGCTGCAACCTATTGAACTTTAATTTTAGAGTTGAAAAATTGCTCAGAACAAAGTGAGCCAGCAGGTCAGGAGACACGTTTTTTAATGTGAATTTGTAGAGTAATGTGAGGAGTTACAGCTGCTAAGGGAACTTGGAGTAATGATAATCTGAATATTGTGACCTTTCTTAGTCTGGAGTGGAGTTCTTGACTGAACTGAGTTTCACTTGTTGGATCTGTTTGTTTTAATTCTGGTATTGTCAAAAGCAAAAGACAATTGTGGTAGAAAATAAATATTATACTAAAGGGAGGTTATTATTAAACAAGTGAATTTTAATTTTTACTTATTGTTAATAAAATCAATAAATTTGAAGGGATGGTTCGGTTTCTTCAGGCTAGTAGTTTTTTTCCTAGGCAGGTGTTGTTGAGCACATACACACGAACAGTGATGCCTAGCACTACACAAGCAATATACATTTTCTCCATTTGCTCTGTATTAGTTAAAAAGATAAACATTGGGGGCTTTTTTATTGTAATAAATCTTTATCATGTTTGCTGGGAGTTTCTAGAATAATGATTAATCTCTTGAATTCCTAAGGTAAGGCTTCTGTAGGAGTCTGAGAAGACAGTGTCTCTAATGTCCACTTATGCTTCGGTGTTTTGGTTGCTTCTTGTCTCTTAGGAAGGCCTGTGGAGGAACATGTGTAGACATTTCTTTGCTGTAGGCAGGACAGAAGATAGCTGTCTTCCCAGGCTGAGAGGCATAGGCTCTTGGAGACCTGCTTTATATTTCTGCATAGACTATCCAAATACCAGTCAGGTCCAGTTGTGATATAGGGACTAAAATGAAGAGATGTCTTTTGTCAAATTGTAGCCCCAAATGTTGCAGCTGCTGCAGGGAAAATCTGTTTAGTCTTGGGGTGCTTATTGGCTTTTGGATGAGCTTGGGTTTCAGGATGAAGGGTGGGAGAAAGGTTAAATCTATCTAAAGGATAGCCACTGCTGAAAGAAAGGTGGTGTCCTTAGTGTTCTGAGATGAGAGGGAGGTGGGGGCTCCTGCCTATGTTTCTGGAACGCTCTTCCTGTTTTTATGAGCTCTTTGCACACTGTTTTTAAACTTCTCGCAGCACCCTTAATGATCTCCACAGTAGGACTTAGCATGTGTTTTGATTTGCTGAGAGTTTTTTCAAAGGTGCATTGATTAAAACATAGTGACTTCAGTAGTCTATGAATGGTGAAATGTAACTGGTTAAAGTGTCATTTAAAGCCTTGCCTACCCTACGTAGTTTCTGTAGCTTCACTTCAGACACAATGAGGACCACTAGGAGTTTCATGCTGACTCTTCAGCTCATAACAACTCAGATGTCTTGCAGTTGTTCTAGGCAGTAAACTACCTCAAAACCAATATTAGACAGTAATCACAGGGCAAATTGCTGTGGAAGATCAAACAGTACAGAACAGAAAATGAAAAAAATAATCTCAAGTTAATTGCCTTTTGTTTGCACAGTGTGGCCACTTTTTAGATAAAATGCTTCATTTTGAACTGTTGTTTCGGATGTAATCAAAAGATACTGCCAATTTCTGAACTGATTTATTTGCAGTCTTTATGCTTTTCTTTGCCTCAATTTCTCTAATCCAGGAATCCCAATCTGTATCCCAGGTATGCTATTTCTATTTTGTTCTCTTAGAACGGCCCTTTAGAATGAATATTTTTATTTCTAAAAACAATATTGGTGGAAAAAGCAGTTCTGGGAAAACAGACAAACCAACCAATAAACAAAAAACTCAAATGCATTTTATTGTTCTGTGTTTCCGTATTGCTTATCCTTGTTTTGGAAGCAGCTGGTTTCAAAGGCTGATGCTTACTATACCTACTGAAGAATATTTGTCCTGATGCAGTTTTTGTAGCAATTCTTTCTGAAGTTTATTCACAACAGAAATGTTACTGGAGGTATTTGAGGTTACCAAAAGCCTTTTGTGGTTCATTCCAAGTAAAAGCTTAAGCTGCTGTCCTAGAAGAAAAGTTCAAGTCTCCTTACTGACAAGGCTATTTAAAATTTAAGGACTTGAGTTGTGAAGAAGAGTTCTAGCTGATGCTAATGATTAACTTTTTTTTTAAAAGACATTTTACCAGGGTTCCCGAAGTACGTTTTTAGATTCCCTAGTGGGGTGCAAGTTTCTTTGAAGACTTATCTTTACTTTCAAAAACAGAAATATGGAATTTGATGCTCTTTCTGTGAATCTGGGAACTGCTGCCATCAACAGTAGGACAGGAAACTGGAGGCAAACGGTGAATCTGGAAGGTGTTGCCATTCTTGCTGGAATACAGCAGTTGTCTTTCTGCAACAGTGGCACCAAGCAAATTAAACCTGTGCGCCCCATCTCTTTGAAAGTGCCGCTGGATGGCTGAAGCACTGAACTGCTGAAGCACTAACTACTAAAAGGAAGGCGTGCATTTTTTACAGGAATTTCATGCTATGAACCTTTTATGGGTCTTTCCTTTGTACTATCTACCACTGCCAGCTGTCCAAAGAGAAGCAGTTGTGGTACAAGTTTCCTAAACTTTAACATATGGCTGAAACAGATGAATCCATGGCATAACACAAGAGCTCTTTCTAATACAATGAAGTCCTGTCTGTAGGGAAATATTTTCAAAGGTGTGTCCAATTTTTGAGTGGCTTCTCCAGTTTTAGTGCTATAACACATGCTTTCATTGTTATGCAGCAGTTCTGCATCAGGAAGTCCAGCATTACAAAAACACTTTGCTTCAGAAGAGTGACCTTAAACAAAACCCAGTGATCACTCTGCGTAGGTCGTTAATCATTCTAATAAGAGTCTAAACAGATGTTTAGACAGGGAAGCTATTTTGAAAGCAGCTGTGAGCATAACTGGTGTGCATTAGCTGTTGGTATGCTCCTGGCTAGGGAGGAATGTACTGTGGGTTTTGTTGTCCTTCTCCATGAAGGAGCTAGCCTACTGCGGGTGAACTGTAACGTGGGCAAGTGCGTGCCTGTGCACCTCAGGGTTGTCAGGCTAGGGAGTTAGTTGCTCTTCCATCAAAGCCTAGGATCTCTTGAGTGAAAATCTTTGAAAAGGCAGAAGGATTCTTATGAGAAATACTTGCTTCTGTTGCTTTATCACCTCTTTCAAGATTCTGGGGGAAATACAGAAGAGTCAGACCGTCAGGATGTCTGTGGATACTCTTCTAGTAACCTAGCGATAATGTAATCCTTCACTGAAATTTTATCTTAACGACTTTTGCCAGCCAACTTCCTTCCCAATTAATACATGCTAAGACTCTTGACACACTCACAGTTACAGTTGTATTGATTGTAATAGTGGTTGATTGCAATGTTTAGAATTTGTACAAGTTGAGAGGTTTCACACTGTAATAAGTCCTTAAATGTGTAGATTGGGAAACCACAGTCTAGGTGTGTAACTACAGCGGGTAGAACCAGCTCCAAAATATGATGTCGCTATCCTGAGAATTACTACTTACCTTGTATTTTTTTCTCCTTATCACAATCTGAATATCTACACCCATACTGCTCGAAAGCTCATTCTCCTTTAATGAGGAATTCTTACTGGTTTCCCTCTGTCCTCAACTTGTAGAGTAAACTGCCACCTCCTTCTCATCCAGAGAAACGGCAATATATGCCACAGCTGCAGAGATGCTGGGGATCAGAGGACCCTTTCCTCCTTGGCATGTGCTGTGCAGGGGTTCTGCTTAATCCCTGCTGGCCTTTTCTCACACAAGGGAGCTCAAACGCCCAGTGGAGGTGCAGAAAGCTCTGCTTCCCCATGAGCAAAGGGAGACAGTAGGTGTACAGTGCAATGACCAGGTCTGCTTTCTGGTCAGTGAAAGCTGTTTAAACTCCTTGGGTTAGCAGTCTTTTTTTCTCAAAGGATCTGACAAAACAACTTCAGAATCCAGAACCAGTTGTATCTTAGGGGGCTCGGTGCTAGAGACGGTGGGGAGGTAAGTGCAGCCAGTAAAAGAAACTAATTTTCTAATAGCTGATAGATTGATTAGCAATTCTTACTTGTTTTGTGGATTTGCAGTATTTTGTAAATGAAGTAATGGCCTGTATTCCACTAACAAAACATCTGGATCTCTGAAGCTACTGTAGTTCTTGGTTTGTTTGTTCCTTTTACATATGATCAGAAGTAAAAACGAAGCACAACAGTTACTGTAACAAGTCCTGGGGTTTTTTAATACCTGTGTTTTGAAGAAGTTGCCTGTGTGGTGTTCATTCTGTGATCTTTTGAATTTGTCAGAGATTCCAATTCTATAATTCAAAATGTCCATAAGCTTAGACCTAATATTTGATGCACCTATTGCAGTGCCTGGGAATTAAAATCCTTTTCTGGTTAAATGCTTTCTTCTCTGCATGCCCACATGCTCTTTTGCGTAAGTGACAAAGATCTCACTCCAAGCCTTAACTGCTACTTGGATGTAATATTTGTGGCCAGTAAGTAGGAAAAAGTTCATTGCAAAACCAAACCATTTCCCTTTTTACAGTATTCTGGAACTAGTTGTCAAAAATTTGAACAGGATTGGGGCTGATGCCTGTGCCCAAGGAAAGGCTGGAGAGAGGGTTTTCCGTTGTTAACAATGTACTTCTTAAATTGAGAGAAAACATTTAGTCACTTAGTTTCACTTACTTTGGAATTGGTTGAGTTTATACTATTTTTACCATTAAATCTCAACAGTAAGAGGGCAGTGTTAAAGCTTACTTGCCAGGAATTCTTAGGCACTTAATTCCCAAACTAGGCAAATGAGCCCAGAAATACAAGTGAAACGAGAGTACCAGCAAAATAAATCTGGGTAATGTATTTGAGACATCAATATACGGATCGGGTTACAGACGTACCTCACATGCTTAATGATCTGTAATAATCCATTTCTTCAAGTAGTGCAAATATTTTAATTTCTTATAGCGCAATAAGGCAAAAATCATTGGGTTTGTAATTTTTTCCCCTTCTACTTTTTTAACAACTTTTGAAACAGCAATCTGGAGCAGGTGAATTTACAGGCTTTGGCACAATGACTTTATTGAATTCTATGTATCTCTCTTGACCTTTCCTTCCCTACAAGCTGAATACTTCCAGATTTTTCTGAATAACTTTATTTCCCTGCTACCTCTGGAGAACCTAGGACTTGCATCTATTTTCTTATTGAAGACAAATGTATCTTACCTTTCCAGTCTAGTCATTACTGTGGGATGTTTTGCCAGTTTTTCTGAAGGCTGGTAAAATCTGCCCTTGTCCTGGTAAACTTCCATCATTCCTGTGAGTAAAAGCAAGAACTTAATGCTATGGTGTACTGTTTGAAGACGGCTAAGAGTTTCTGGGATAAGAAAGCAGCTATCCCCACAGTTCAGATGCTTAGCATCTGATTATTGTTAAATTGACTTGCAGGAACTGGATAAGTGTTGGTAACCTGCTGTAAAAAGGTCACGTTCAACACCTTCATCTGCCACTGCTAAGGAGAGAGCCCTGGAGGGAGGTGCTGTTTACACCCCTTCTTAAAATGTTTTTGTATTTCAAAAGGTATGCTGCTTCTTTTCAGCTTACTTTAAGGAAACTCTTTCACGGGCACCCCCTTGCCGTGGGGAAAGAGCTTGCGTGCCCTTGTGAAGTTGAGAGCTATGCTGGTGGTGGCATATGCCTCCGGTAGGGTCTCCCAAGCCAGACAGGTCTCAACTGAAGGGTCAGACAAAGTGTGTCCATGGGCGGGATGGGCTCACTAGCCTTCGGGCAACCATCCTAGGAGAAGGACAACTCTAACTCCAAACCCGGGCAGATGGAGCTCGTTTAGCCCTGTAAGGCCATCCATCTAAGAGAAGGATACTCTAACCAAACCTACCACCTGAGGACTTTGCTGTCACCGTCCAAGCTCGCTCGGCCCTGGCAGATGAACCTCAGGTGTAAAGGGTGGGGCCAGTCTCGCGCACGCTGCGCCTCACCTAAAAAATCCACCGCGCAGGCTTGAAGGGTGTACTCACGTTTAAAGCCCTTCCCAAATCTTCGTCCGCGAAGCCAAGCCATGACTTTAAGGAAAGTAAGGCAGCTTGTTCTTGTATTTGCATGGAGGCCTTATTTTCTGCTGGAAGGAAAGCAGTCAGTGTTACTGTTGAGAACAGTTTTCTCCTCTTTGTCTGGGATTTGCACAGCATAATCTGAGAGTGCTGAAAGCCTCAGTTCTGAGGGAAAAGCTTTCATGCAAGGAAGCATTCAGAATGCTTGGGACTTTTCTGCAATGTTGTGGTTCCCTAGTGAAGACCAAGTGTTTGATTTGTGCCCGTGATTCAGGATTAGCATTGTCAACTGAACTACACCATATGTGTTTCCTTCTCAGCTCTGTTTTATTTACACTGAAGTGTCTCTTGACCAGCCAGAAGCTTTTCCACGTGGTATGCCTGAAATTAAAATGTGGGGAAGGGAAGCTGTGTTTTTTCTGGTTTTATGTCAGTAGAAGGGGTGTCTAGGTGGGGATCATAACCTGCAGTCTTGAGGCAGGCAAGGCTGGATGGTGAATGTATGTCTGCTGGTATGTTTGGCGTTTTTCCTACCACATAACTTAATTCCAACGGAAATGATGATTTTACTGAAATCTTTATGGAGTAGAAACAACTAGGTGTGGTTTTTCATCTCCCCCCTGACCTCTAAGTAAACTACAAGAAGGACCTCATTGCGGTACAGAGTGTCTGAAGTTATTAAGAACACCATTATAAAATTGTTTTTCTTGGATTTAGTTTTTTAATCTGCAGGAACAAAGCCTGCTTCTCTATTAGCCGAGGTAACTAAAGCATATGTCTTACTGGTGAAGATGAGACCATAGCCTTGCCTCTTTTAAGATACACTAGGGAAATGGTGTTTTTCCTGAAATAAACTTTCTGCTGCTCTTAATCCTGTATGAACTGGAGAAATAAGGGCTATGATATAGTATATTGATGTTTTTATTATAACTGTCAGTACTGTCTTAAAATCTGTACTTTTTCTGCTTGCCTTTTCTGACCTGTAGTTTAGCTTTCCCTTTTGCTGCTCTTTGATAGTTCAGCATTGGCATAGAACAGAAAAAATAATGTATTACTTACTTCTGGGGCACCTGGCTCATATAAAGACTTGAAGCATAAATAATAAAACTTTTTTCTTTTATAAGTTATGTTAGTGTGATGAGTTTTCAGGGCAAGAGAAGTTTATTGTGGTCAGATTTGAAGTTTATGTAATATGCCACTTCACATGGAAAGCTAAAACTTTTATTCTAGATCTCCCATTAAGAATCCCTTTAATTACTGAGAGCTTTCTCTGCTTCTAGATTGGAAAAGAATTTAATAGAAGACAATGAAAAGATGTTTGGAAATATAATCTTAGGCCATGTCACAATTCTTTGTATAAAGAAGCAGAACTGTTCTTTAGACAACTTTGTTAGTATTTCAAACATAACATTTCTTTATGTACTGTAGTAGCAGAGTCAGTACACAGCAAAGCTTTTGTGTGTCTAAACACTTAAAAATCGGGTTGCTTTTGTTTTCCCTTCCTCCCTCGTGCCAATGTGTAACAGGCCTACTCTTGCTGATTGTGCATTTGCACAGTTCCTCCTGTATACAGTCTCAAAACATAATTTTACATATTTTTATGTACAGCAGTGGTTACTTATATCTGCTATTACTTGTTTGTCTTTTTCTGAATTAATTGCTCTGTGAAACAGTTCCATTTAGCCAAACTGGAGTTGGAATATGTCTTTTAGAAAAGAAAATGTTAATTGGATTGTTTGCTGAAGTTAAAAGCCGCTCCTTCTTCTTCCCTTGGAAAAAGTTTTACGGATTGTTCTGGACATGGCAGAGAACAGCCAGTCTTAAACTGTGAATCCTCCTGGAAAATAATGGTTGTCTTGTAACAAGCTTTGCAGGAGATTTTGATTTTATAAAGTTTGCACTAGTGTTCAGTTTGGAGTTCAAACTTAGGAAATGTTTGCTTCCTACATGCTGAGTTGCTCTTTGTACATCCAGCCTTACCCCACTTACTATTTCTGCTACTTAAGAATAAGTTGTGCTGATAGTTCCTTTATGAAATCTTCTAAGTAAGCTGGAAGGCTCACTGCTGTATTCTTTTTCACATACAGGCTCGTGTTATGTATGATTTTGCTGCTGAGCCTGGAAACAATGAGCTGACCGTCAGTGAAGGGGAGATCATTGTAATTACCAACCCGGTAAGAAAACTGAGATGGAATCAAGGCTTGCACTTTCCTGACCTACTTCTAGCTGATGGAAGAAAAAAGGTGCTAGGTGACATCTGAAAGCCGTGGCTACCCTCCCCTGAAGAATTAACAAATAAACTAAATACAAAGAATTTTCTAATAGTTTTATGGAAACAAATGCATTGAGTAGTTTTGGAGGACAGAGACCCTCTCAGATTGTGCCTACACTCTTAAGAATTTGCTTAGCTCTGTTCCCCTCTAAACAGAGCTGAGTGCCAAAGGAGCTAATGGTGGTGATACCTTTTACATCTGCTTGTGTCGTCTTTTTGTGTGTGCCTAATGTTCTACTTTTTGTGTATATGTAATCTTTCAGGTGCTTGCCACTTGCATTTAAATCTGACATGCCAGCTCCCTTCTCAGTTTTGAGTTTCTTAATCAATGACTTCAGCATTCCAAGTTTGTTGAAAGAATTTGCAACAAAGTTTGTTACTAAATTTGAGTGTCCTTTCATAATTAAAATACTATGGACAAGGTACAGGGAAGGAGTGGTGAAAATACTATAGTAATACTATCAGAGTTCTTAAATTAATAGAACTTCTTTAAGCACTGACATTTGATTTGCATGTACAGGTAAAGTTGTTCTTACCCTTGGTAACAAGGTAAGTGTTAGTTGATTCTGCTTTTGATTTTTGTGTAGTGATATGGCTCAGTGAATAGACTGTCTCCTTTTGAAACACATACAAATGCATGCCTCGTCTTGATGCCAGGTTTTATTTAGCTGGTTGTATAGAAAACATGGATTCTGCAGAATGAACTAATTCTTTGAAGAGCCTAGTCATGTATAATCCTGATAAATTTTAGTTCCACTGACCTTAAATATTTGAAGCAGATATTTAATAGAACCAGCACCCTCTTGGATAGGTGATGTGCTGTGTCAGAGGTAACATTTTAAATGAGTTCAAGCTTTTAATGCTGTTTCACAAAAGTAGGACTACATAAATGGTTTACCACTTTTAAGCTAGTTCTTGCTGAATGAGACATCTGTGTGTCAAGGCAATGTACTTAAAACCAAGTAAAACTGTTTTATGCCCTCCATGGTTAAACTTGGGATAGATTGCCACAAAAGGCCCTTGATCTTTTTCAATATTATAAGATTAGACAGCAATAACATAAATCATGAAAGTCCATTATGACAGCTTTTAAGTGCAGCAGTGCAAATGTGACTTCTGGTTCAAGATGTCATTGCTCTTGGAGTTTAACCAAGCTAGATGAATTTATAATCCAAGATGCCTAGTTGTTTCTGTGTTCTTGTGTGTAAGCCTTTAGGTACATAAGAAAAAGCAAATGAAAGATGGTTATTTCAATAACTGATTGATCTTTACTGTTTAAAATCTTGAATACAGAAGCAGACTTCGCCTTACTGTGCAGGATTACGTAAAAAGAACAAAATTGTGAATAAATCCATCCATTAAAAAGCAAATTAAGAAAACCCAAAATTCAGTAATAGTTGTCTAGTGTATGTGGTTCCAATTTTCAGCTGTGTGTTAGCTTGATGTGTAACTATATGTTCAAGGAACAGCTTGATTTAAAACAGAACTGGCTGATTCCAAATAATGTTTTCCTGGAACTGACTGCTCAGCTGCAACGGTTTCTTAGTGTATGTAGAATATGTGATTTTAAAAAAACCAAACAGTAACAGGATGCTGCACTGAGATCAGAGCTGAACTGTGTTCTTTGTTTCCAAACTAATATCAGACCTGTCTCTGAAATTAAATATAATGTCTCTAGATCTTGAGTGGTAGGTGCCTCTCTTAATCTTGAGTTTACCCTTAATATTCTTGTAGTTAGAGCTCTTGCTCATCACATACTTCTGCGCCTTCAGTAAGTGAAGCAGAGATTTTACAGGTATTACCAATAGATTAATTCCTTGAATCTTCTTTCTTTATTATCTGTTGATTAAAATTAATGCTTTGAAATTGGTGTACTGATGTCTGGACACAGACTGCATCAAAACAGCTAATTGACTGTGGTTTCATAAATGGTCGAAGTGCTGAAAATCATCCTTTTCCCCCCTCATGCTTGTTAAATCTGAAGTCCACAATAGCTGTGGGAATCAAGCATGGGCTGTGCTTTGTTTAAATGAGTATCCGCTTCTTCAGCAGATTTAAGCGAGTTTGTTCATGGTCATACAGTCAGCTGTATTTTGAACATTGCATTTGACAGCAAGACAGTGCTTCCTCCTGAGCTGTTTAAAGCAAACTGTGGGATCCATCTAGCAAAATTATTTCTTTTTATTACTTCTTTTAAGGATGTTGGTGGAGGCTGGTTAGAAGGAAAAAACAGCAAAGGCGAGAGAGGACTTGTTCCAACAGATTATGTTGAGGTAAGTGACTACAGTGCTCTGCACTAAGAAAGCAGCACTACTGAAAAGGCCATCCTCTCATTCGCTGATCAGACTGTAATGCTCAAACATAAAACTTCCAATGTTAAATCTTGGAATATATAACCTTACTGTAGCAACTGTAGCTGGCCTTGGAGACCAGTGCAACCATGCCATCCAAAGCTGCTGTGCTTCTTTGTGGTTTCCCAAGAAATGCAACAGCAGGTTGTCTGCAGTAAATACTGGTCATCTGCAGAACGTGAGCTATTTTGAGTCTGTTTCTGGTTCTGTGTCTCCTGATCCAGTAGTGGTTTTGTTTTCCTGTCCGAAGATACAGATACGGAAGTGAAATGAGTAATGCAAGTTTACACTGGTGTTGCTGTGGCTGATTTGCCACACACTCATAAATCTCTGGAATGGAACTCCATTTCTGGGGCTCAGGATATGGGATCCCAAATCTAGGGACTACTCAGTTTATCCTCTTGCTGAGAGCCTTTGCTGTCTCTTCAATGTGTGATCTGCTCTTTGCTTAAAGACTGGTGGTCTGGATGTGGTGATGGACTGGGGTCTCAATGCAAAGACTGGAATCCAGTTCACTCTTGGAGGGCTCAGTCTGTATGCAGGTTGCCAGTTAGGTGAAGACTCTAGATGTAGTACCTGCAGCCTCATCTTAAGATATGTGCCTCCCTCCCTTCAGCAGTGCTGTACTTATTTTAAAAAAAAAAAAAAAGGAAAAATGGAGGGGAAGGTGACACTGGCTTACATGACCTTGTTTTTTGTCTTCAGTTGTCTAAGCTTATGGTCTGGTAGCTTTTGTCTCTCCAAATTTGCTGTCCCAAACTGATGCCTTGAGTATTGAGTTCCAAGTCTCCAAGTAGTAATCTTAACAGCCTTGTTAATCCCTAATGAATTTATCGATAGGTGTCTGCTGCTACAACAGTCTTACATGTTAGACTGTTACAATGCAAACCAGTTCCATCTGTTGTGGAAGTAAATCCTCCATATTATCACACCAGTTTCCTGTAAATGGTTCTATTGAATTTGAATTCAAGAAGGGTATATGCAACCATCTTAAAGTCTAGTGACATGAATGTTAGGATGATTATATATGATAAAGAGTGTAATTTTATTAATGGAAACATGAAAAAATATTTGCAACTTTTTCCATTTCAGATTATAACTGAGGGTGCAAAAGATGGAATTAGCTGCGGTAACTCATTAGCTGACCAAGCCTTTTTTGATTCCCTTTCTTCAAGTACAGCTCAGACCAACTCAGCTGCAAAAAGCAGTAATCAGGTATGTCTCACGGTTTTTCAGGCACAGTGGGCATGGTAAGTTTTGTTGACATAACTACTTAAACTCTTCAGTTGTGCTGTACTGTATTTGTGAACCCTCATAAAAGTACTAATGAAAGTAATTGTGTTCTCATTAGGAAACATTTTTATTGAATATTAATAATCTGTGTGACTACTGGAAAATTTAGTATTCTAACACATTCAGAAACAGAGCATTTCTCTTCTTTCTTGCCTGCAATCATATAAATATAAAATGCCTCAGTTTTGTGTAAGTGCAATCTTAGCAAATTTATTTTCAAGTTACTCGTATTGGTATGCTGAACTTTTTAAGGAACCAAAGCTTTTTTAAAAAATGTCTACATCTAATCATCATCAGCCAGAGTGAATGGATATGTATCTTTTTCAGAATTTGAGTAAGAGTTGATTAAAAAAAGATGAAGCAAGTTCATGCATTGTCACCAGTCAGTTGGAGAAGAGGCTGACTTTGGTTTTGCTGGAAGAGTGGTTTTTCTTCTTCTTTTTTTTTTCCTCCCTCCCTGTATTCATAGCTTTTTGCCTGGTGTCTGTTCCTTAAGCAGTAATTATTAGTTTCAGGTTAGATATCTGAGGACATACATTATCTTAAACACAAGCTGTTTATTATGGTCTACAGACTACTGCATGTTCCACATGTAGGAACAGGTAAACAATTTGAAGTCCACAGCAGTGTACAAACATCTTTTGTGTTGAAAAGTAAATGCTTTACTTATTGTAGCAACAGGGGACACACACCTGGTTTGTGGGTCAATCGGTTATTAGTTTTCTTAATTGTAACTTGTACTTTTTCTTAATTTCTTAACTTACTGACATGAAGTGAGATCTCTTGAAAACTGTACATGGGCTATTTTTGTATGACAGTGAATGGAGCAGTTCATTGACTGTATAGTGTTTGATTTGTGCTTCCTTATACTCAGTTGGACAGTGCCAGGATTGTAATTCTGTGAGAACTCCAGACCTCACTGTAACTGTCTCAATGTTTATAACTAAATTTTTTTAATAATGCCCAGTTAATATTCAAGCTAAACACCAAACTCTTGAAATGCCTCATGAATGAATTTCTCATATCAGACTGAACCAAAAGCATTGATTAAAGGTTTGTTTTCCTTCAGTAAAACAAGCAATGTGAAGGTAGAGAGAGAACTTCCTTTCTTCTCCTTGTCTGTTATCCTTGCCCCAATTTTTCCTCCTATAGAGTTTCTAGCCAAACTGTACTTTTGGGGAAGTTTGAAATATTTGCAGCACCTACTTCTGTCAAATCTGAATACTGTTTCTCTTCTGGAGGAAGAAAAACATAATGCAATTCTTCCTAGTTTAAATTACTTACTAAGATAATCATGGAATATTTTGAATAGTGGTAGAGATATGTATCAGAGCTTGATCTGTGCTTAACACAAGGTACTTGTGTTAGAGAAGGGAAGAAAAAAGCCCTTGTCTTTATAGTGGGAAAGGTTAAAATAAAGGTATCTTATTATATTCTAAATAATAGAGAATTACTATGGCAGTCTGGTTTTGAAGTTGCATTTCTAGAGGAGGAAACACCTTGAAAATATGGTCACTTTACAATATAAGAACCAGCCGTAGTACACACAAATTGCAGTTTCTTTGTAAGAAGTCTTGAAAAGGAGTAACTCAGGTGAACAGCTTGTCTTATCTGTGTCAGTGCCTCACTCTTATAAAGTGTCCTATTACTCTCCATTATCCTTCAAATGCTGTCTGAGACAGTTAGGAGAACCAGTGTACCATAGCATATTATAGTAAAACTATATTGCTAACATTAAAAGGGGAGAGAGGAAGGGGGGAGGAGAGTGTACACCTGGATGCAGCCAAGGCCATGCCAGATGTGGGGGAAGCGAATTTCCTCAGGCTAGTGTGTTTGGGTCTTTTGTTTTCCTGTTTGTTTTTTCACAGTAGGAACCATGCTGTTGTGTGATCAGGGTTTATGTCTTAAGTTATTTACATTTTCTCAAGTTTTTTTCTTTAACTGAGTTCAGTAACTGCAGTTTAGTTTGCTGTTTTTCTAGAAAATACATATGATTTTGATTTGAAGACTTGTTTCTTCAGCTTCTGAGATATATACTACTGTTTTTCCAGTGGCTTATTCCTAACAGGAATTTAATTTGTCTACTAAGCAGTCTAGCTTCCACTTTCAGCTGTGAGGCCTTTCTCCCAGATCAGAGAGCTCTCTGGTGCATGGCATTTTTTCCTAGACACCCTAAGTCATCAGAATTTTCCCTGATCAGTTTCTACGCATGTATGTCTCTCTCTCTTTCAGAATAGAGCTTACTGTCTAGACCTTACCCTCTGTCTGCACCCATTGCTTTTTGCTTTCCAGGTTAACAAGAGGCTTTTGATTTCCTATTCTGGAACCCATAACTTTTTGGTATTAAGAAAGCATCATCAGCTCAAACAGTGTCCTACTCCCTGTCGGTCCTTTTCCTGGTTTTTTGTTGTTCAGGAAATAATCTTCTGGAAAGTAATAAGCAATAACTAAAAGCAGCTGCTTTTACTTCCTTTTCTTCACTGATAGAGTTACAATGGCCACTGCAACACCTGGGTGTTGTACCTTGCCTGGGTTTGCCACAGAATCTGAAGTGACAGTAGAAAAGGGACATAGGGGTATTCCTAAGGAGAAGAATTCTGCATGACTCTTGTCAACTCTTCCCCCAACTCATTCTTTGCATCAGTAGTGACCCAGTAATAGCTGTCTTGATGAAGCTTTCAGCTGCTCTTTTAAATAGCTACCTGTAGAAGATATTGGGGATGTAAACAATCAGATGAAGTAATGAAGCTAATTGTACCCAAACATGGGAAAAAATTACATGAGGGAAAAAGGTGACTAATTTTACAGTCAGAAGAAGAAAACCAGATGGATTAATTTAATGTGACATATTCCTGTAACATTTGTGGTTTAATGTCTGAAAAGCCTTTTGAAAACCATTCAACAAAATAGAATTTAAGTAACCCTGAGTTGCCAAAGATAGAGGCTATTGCATGGCTTTTTTGTGGGTCTCGTGCTGTTTTGACCTTGTAGCCCTTAGACAGAGGTAGCAAAGGGAATGAGAAATCTTTCCTCTATGTCAATCCACTGTTCCTCTGAGCGGCAGTGCAGGGTGCTAATTTTAAGCTTTCATTTGGAACAACCAGTTAGTATATCATCACATATGTTTTTCCTATTTGTTAGAATTGCATTTTATATATATATATATATTGAAATGTTAGCTGTAAACTGTTCCAGTATTAAAATAACACTGGCAATAGTGGCACAGAAATGAATATAAATTATGGCAGGTTAAACCAAATAAACATCTTGAAATATAATGAACACACTTTCTCATTCCTGATGAAGAATGAGTGCTATATTTTTCTCTTGTAATCTTTCTTTGAAATTAGTTGATTCCAGGGGCTGTAGCAACAATGGATATCCTGTTTCACACTTTTAAAAGTGTTTCTTATTGCAGGTGACCAAGAGGTGGTTAGCTTGGTGGCATTTAGAGCCTTAATAATTGAAATATGTATGGAAATATAAGCATAAATGTAAAATTCATTCTGAATTGTCACCTATTGGTGGGTTTTTTTGGGTGATTAAGACTAGTGCTTCTCAAGTCACAGATGTACTTGCATTTATTTTGCAAGTCTTCCAGGTTCAGAAATGCTATTTAAAAAGCAATGATATCTCTCTCCATTCTAAACCACAGTGCGTGGTGGTTTTTCATTTATCTAACTTAAGTTTAAAAAGTTGTGAGCAAGTATCAGCTTTACATTTTAACAACAGTGTTTATCTGAGTTATTTAGATTTCATCTAAATTACAGTTATATTGGCCCAAACTAGTTCTCAAGAAGCTAAAACTTTATCTGTACTGTATTCTCACTAGTGGTCTGTAAACAAGCTGTATGTACAATCGGCCATAACGTAGTCCAACTGTTTACAGCCTGTGTAACATGCCTGTTTGAACAGAGGGTAGAAAGACTATAAATTCCAGTGTACTATGTATTTTAGTCTGTATAATTTTTCTTCCCTTCCTTCTAGAGCTTAAAGTCTAGCCTTTTTTTTTTTTTTTTCCTCTCAATTTATAAATTAAATTAAAGTGGAGTACTGCGTGTCTGATTCAGGGTGGAAGTGGGTAACTATCTATGTTGACGTGAGAGCTGTAGCTTTGGCTTCACAGCATTTAAGATATAAAAATAGCTTCCGTAGCTAACCATAAGTTGCACTTCTAGCAGAGTTTGTTCCCTTTTCTTGACAGTGATTCTCTAATCACTGGCAAGTCTACTTCTGTATGAAGATGACTGTACAGCTCATCTTAGCTCTGGCTAAAATAAGTATCCTGAGAGTTAGCATTTTTGTAAATTGCAGAATTTTTAGTTAATGTGCAGTGTGACTTTAGTGAATCCACATGTTTCATGTCTTCAGTTACGTTGTGGGCAGAGCAGCAAGGCCCTATGAGTAGGTACAGAGAGCAACTAACAGAAAACTCTCATTATTGTTTTGTTTTATCTAGTGGTAAGAGTCAAATAGTTTCTCCCTCAGTGGAATAAAGATTAACTGCCACACAGTTGTTGAAGGATATGAAAATAAATGGACTGTCTTATGTGTTTAAACTGTAGGACTTCTGTATAGGCAGAATGAATAAATAGTAGTGAAAACACCTAGTTTGTTGCGCAGGAGCTGAAGCAACTCTTAAGTTACCTGGTGTGTAGACATAAGTTGTTGAATGTGCTTAAGGAGGACACTAAAGAAGGTATTCCCAGAGCTTTACTTCATGTCTCTTCCACTCTTTGCACCTTGGTGCTGGAAAGGCAAATAGTCATTGTTAAATTTGTATACCATAACTCCCTGCCTGTCCCCCTCTGAACTGCTAAAAGCAGCAATAAATGCTAAGATTGAAGAAAAGAAATATAATGCTCTTATTAAGAGTGCACTATTCTACTTACATGGAAATTTTGACGTGCATGTTATTGAGTTCTTGTAACGGCATTTCCATTCTCTGTAGCTGTATGTGCAGTAAAGTAGTATTGTCTTGAGAAATGTGACTCACTCGTGTTTGGTTGAGTCCAGTTTGTCTTGTTAAACCAGTATGCTAAATTACCTTATAAAATACACAGGTAGGTTCACCATGGAAGTTACAATTACAGTTGCTTCTGGATTTTGAAAATTACTGCTTCCTTGACAAATATACATTTATGCAGAGTTAAGGTTTATGTTCATAAGATCAAGTGTAAAGTTGCCTCTGTGTGTGCATAAGTCACATCTAGGAGGGCATAGTTCAAAAGATATCTAAAAAGAAGTACAAGCAAAACTGGTGGGTTAGAACTGTTCAGAAGTTAAAGAAAAATATCCAGAGTGTTTTATGCTAGTTTGGCTTTCATGATTAGTAGCTTCTAGTTTCTGTTACAAATATTATTAATATCTTCTAGTTCCTGTTACAGATAACGACATTATAACATCCTCCATTGCCACATGCTCTTTGAAAGCAATTCTTTTTTTTCCTCTCCCACCTCAATCGCAATATTGCATTCAGACTGGTAACAGGAATTTGTGACCAATTCGTGTTTAACCAGAGTACCAGGCAGTGACTTCCATACAGTACTGGAAACAGTGGCTTGCTTGCTTTGAAATGAATCACATTTACATATTTAACTGTCCAACATATGACAGTGATTGCACCAATTCCAATTACGGAGTTGTCTTTTTTTTTTTTTTTTTTTGGTGGGTGTTGCAAAAATGGGAATGCAAAGGCTCAGTCAGCAAGTTTCTAAACTGTAGTACTGTGATTACTCCTTCACCTTCATTTGTACCCATGCCCTCAGGCAAATAGTCAGTTTTCCACAATTTACAGTGTTTGTACCCTCATTCTCTTGTGTCTTTGTTTTCATTTGACTTCTCACTTCATGAGGTAGCCTTGTGGTTTAGTAGATTGACATTGACTGTATGAAGAATACTTTAACTTGATGATCATGACAATCTTGTCAACCCTCCTATGAGTGTTTCTACTTGCTTGCACACTTAGAGTGGCATAAGGCATGTGCACAGTCCCCTCCACTGCAGCAGGGGACCTACTGCAGCACCTAGTTTCCTTTCTGATTTTAATGTTTTTGTGTTCATTGTTCACTGAGCACTTACTTTAAGGTAGAATCATGGGCATTTGTAATTGAACGTCATAAGCTGAAAAGCCCTAGCCAGTAATAGTCTTCCACTTGTCCACCAAAAAAAAAGAGAACAAGGGAAACCCCGGTCCTCTGTTTCCAAACAAAGATAAGAGTGCTTTATAAATTCTTATTTAATCTTTGTAGCCTGATCCTGGGAGGTCTAGAGAACATCAGAGAGGACCAGGGAGTCTTTCTTCTGTTTCTGGTGTTGCTGTGGCTGCTACTTTGAAAACTGTCTGAAATTTCTCATCTGTGTTTCAAGAAGAAACCATTAGGGATTGAAATCAGTTCAAGAGAAGACAAGGATGTAAAGAGGTGTCTTGATTGCCATTTACATGTGCAGGTGTGAGTAACAAAAACAGAAGCTTGAGAGTGCTCTATTGAATAAGTATGTATGGGATTTTTAGTGGCTGAAAGTTGAAACTAAGCAAACTTTAAATAAAAAATCATTTCCTTTAAGCAGTGAGAGTGAGGTTTTTTCCCTCTTCTCATCCCATCACTGAGTATTCTTTGCTCAAGTCTAAATTACGTATCTTTCTGAAAGACATTTCTGCACTTCAAACATGGCTTTTTTTGAGCTGAATCAAGAGTTAATACATGCAAATCCTGTGCCTGCCCTGTGCAGAAGCAATGCAGCCTCTAGTCTACTTTGGCTGTGAATAACCTCACAGATTCTTCCACTGGTTGTTTAGGGTTTTTTTCCTGCTAAGAGCAAGGAGCATCCAGTGGGTCTGCCTTGGCTTTATGTGGTTTGTGAGCAGGCAAAGCCCAGCTCCTTTGCAGGGACTGTGTTATGAAGGGGACAGTGGGGCTGGGAGTGGAGGTGCTGGGTGATGGTTTCCCCTGGAAGGAAGTGAGATGAGAGGAACAACTGAGAAACAAATGGGTTCCTTGGACAGCATTGCTACTGCCTCCTTGACAGCTGCTTCTGGAGGTTCTCCTGTTTCTTTCATGAATTTGTCCACAGGAACATTCTAGTATGTGAGTCCACAAGGTTGGTTATCTCTTAAAGCTTAGCTCATCTCCACTTTTGCTTTTCCTAGAGGATTTCTTTAAGGAGAAAACATACTTAAGGTGTACAATAGAAGAGAGGGCCTTCTTTCAGAAGCGGAAGAAATATCCAGGACCATAATTCTAAGGTAATGATTTACCAGGAAGAAAGCTTGGGCATGAAATATGATGGGCATGGCAACTACCTCAGTATCTGCTAATGTGCACACTTGCGCTATGGTAAATACAACACAGTGAATGAAGTTCTGTGATTGCTGCAGAGTAGGCTTTTAGCCCTTCGCATTCTTCCTGGAGACAAAAAGCTTGTTTTTTACGGTGACTGGCTATATTCACCTTTTTTGTTATCTATTCAGAGGCCATTATCCAAGGAACTTCTCTTCGGTATAATGTCTGAGTATGCCTAAGGCTTTGTCTCCATGCAGGTAACTAAGGCAGCTATAAAACTGGAGAGGTGTGTTCATTCCTGTGAGCTATTCAGCTAAGCCACCATGACTTTTCTTGTATTACATGCCATTTCCCTGTGCTGTCTGTCTCTTCTCAAGCTCTATTGAGAAGTGTAGTGCTTTTCTCGTTGCAGCTTTGGCTCTCTTGGAATTCCTTTGATCTGATCAGGTTTTCTCTACTCACTGCTTCAGCCTGGCTTCTCTCTTAAGTGGTTTTCAAGGTGTATTTCTTATAGTTCTAGGCTGTAATTTTTGATGACACAGTTGCCTAGATCTTTTTAGGTACTCAACTCAGTTTTAATATTTGAACATCATGTTTCATTTGGCTTTGTCCCTCAGGAGTAGAATGGATCTATTTGTCTATCAGGAGCTTGCATTAGTGTGAGGAAGGAGTCTGCCAGGAACAACTTGTTTGGCCAAGAGGTCAAAGACAGATTTTTAGCCAGAGCGGAGAGATGTGTTCAGTGACTTTTCTTAGCTTTGCTGTCTGTAACTTTGGATTCTCTGGAAAATAGCAAACATGTCGCTTCTTCCTATTTAATTCATGATTCATATGGTGAGGATACTGACATTCCACCACCCAAGCTGAACATTTTCCTGTTGTGGTGGAATTTTTTCTCATTCAACTGTAATTAGATCTCTAAAAACATCCTAGACTTCTCCCTCCCTCTCCCAGTTTCCCAACAGTAATGATCTGTTTCTATAGTAAGTTTGAATCTGCCCTTAATGGAAGACTCTTAAATTATTTAGTAATGTGTTCCCTCTGTTTCCCAAATTGCCTTTTTGTGGTAGTTTTTCTCCTAGAACAGTAGGAGCAAGCAAGTCCGTAACAGTCTACAAAAGGGAGAATCAGCTGCCTTTAAGGAGCTTGAATTTAATATCAGTGTACTTGTTTGATGTTACCTTAAAGAGCAAAGAGATGAAATACTTTATTTGAAGGTTGATTAGTTTCTTAATTACACATGGTGTGGCATTTCTTTCTATTCATTTGTATTTGAGATTGCTTGCATACTGGGTTGTTAGGTGTGCTATATCAAGTTATACCAACCAAATAACAGCTTCTTGCAAGGACTCCTTGTCTTTTTTTGTGCTGACTAAAGAGAGATCAGACAATTATCAATTTCAGTTATGGAAAACTAAAGGTGAGAGGACATAATTTAATCACAAAATACTTGCCGGCTTAATTAGGATTTATTCAATGAGAGTTAAGCCACACAAATGGCTTCTTGCACAGAATTGTCAGCTTCTGAGACCTACAGAACAGATCTACAGACTGCAGCTGACATTATCCTTTTAATAAATGCTGTGTCTTTACTTGGTCCTCCACAGTGCTGTGGGACCTTGAGGATGGCAGGCCTGATTCCTGAGCTCTTCTCCACGTTTACTGATTTTTTTTTTTTTTTTTTTTTCTGCCTCTTAGAAGTGTCCACTGTGCATGTGTGTATGTAGGCAAACATTTGAAGAAAGGTGAAAGGAGGCCTCTAAATGCTCTTTAAGATTTGTGGTCTCTTACACTTCTCTTACCCTCTTTCCCTGGTGCCTCAAAGAAATATGAACCCTTTGGCTGAAAGAAACTGAGTGGGAATAGCATATTCCATCCCTTTTATTGCCTGTGGGCAATATGCCCAGGGGCAAGAACTTACCCCAGAGCCTTCTTGGACACTTCAGAAGTAAAATTTTCTGATTTGAATAGTGCTTCCACACAGGTACATAGAGATATAAAACATCTGAGAGGTCATTTTAAGTATATCATTTACTGTAGATCAGCAACTGTCTGCATGTTTGTTAATGATCACTCTTGACAGTCATTCTTTAGTAGTGTACCCAATGTTAATTGGGCCTCCCCCTTGTTTTGTAGCAGAGTTTAAGGTTTCTTTGCCACCCACTCATGTACCAGATTTCACATGAACTACAGAGAAGGGGAAAACTTTACTCAGCCTTTTGGCACTCATCCCACTTCAGGGCTTTTATTTGCCAGTGATCAGCAGAACATATATTGCAGAAGGAAATGCAAATGAATGTTATGCAAACTATTCTTTTCTAGGTGCTCTAAGCTATGTCTGGGGCAGCATGCTTTCCCATGTGGTTGGGCCCCAGCATAAGTGTTTTCCTTTAGCGAAGATGATGAACTCTGACTGACGGCATTTATGGTTTTTTCTCTTTACATAAACTGGTATCAGGTGAACATCATAGGAGGAGCAGGCTGGTTCCTTATAAGCTACCAGCCACTTCTTTGTAATTGCTAAGAGTAGCACTGTTATCAGCTATCCAAGAATTAGACAGACCTCTAGGATACCTTAGGGAGTGGTTTTCTTGCATCAGTTTCATCAGTTAAAAAAAAAAACAACCAAAAAAACCCACCCAAAAAACCACAAAAAACCAAACTATCAATATAAAAGCTGTCCACAGAATCTCTCTCATGCCATCAGTTTCTAAAGACCCACTGACTCCAGTGAGTCTTCTGAATGGTGAGTTCCCCCTAGTTTGGGGGAATGGTCTTAATTTCCAGATCCTGGGGATTCTGTACCTAAAGAACAGGAGTTACATGAAATGAGTAGTATCGGTCCAAGGCATTTTCAAGTCTTAAAGGTTTGATGGTGTCTGTGAAATCTGACTGTCAGACGACTTTACTTTAGGAAAAACTAAAGTGAGAGCTTCATTCCTAGGTATTATCTCCAAGCTGAAATGAGAGGACAGAATTTTAGTGAGGAAAAATGGAGTGTGGAATAGCTGTACCTTTTCTGTGTATTTTGTGTAAGAAACAAACATTCAACATTTTGGCAGAGAATAATTTGGCTTTTAGTGGGAGTTCTGTAAAACTCTGTACTGGCAAATGTTCTAAGATTCATGTAGATGTTATAGTCTAATAGCAATTAAATTATATTAGGCATACCTTCTTTGATATGCTGCTTCATGATAAAAGTAGGTTTTTAGAGGAGGTTTTTAGACCTCCTTTTACAAAACTCTGTTTCTCCCTCTACTGAACAAGACAAGCTTTGTAGGCTTTGTTTGCTTTCCTTCCCCTTCTCCTCCTTCCTCCTCCTACACTTTGGGTGTGTGGGTTTTGATTTGTGTGGGTGTGGGGTTTTTTTAACTTCTGCTAGCTAGTCTCTGCACTAAGTGTCTGGGGTAGACTGCCCTTAACTAGTCAATGCTTTTTCAAAGTGTAGTGTTAAAATCAAGGTGCTCAGCAGGATGCTAAGTTATTAAACAACTTACTAACAGATGAACTTGACAAATTAATGCAGTAGAGATGTGTCTGCTCTACACTTTCACTGAGGTTTCCACCTCAACAGCGTCAGCAGAAGGGTACCTATGATTACCTTCACCAGAGGCTTCTGCTGAGAGGGTAGGTCTACAGGCAGATGCTAGAACGTTCCCTGGCAGATGTTTGCTTCCTTCCCTTTGTCTTTGACATGAATGAATTAAGATCTGACAGGGAAGCTGAGCAGGTTGCTGGCCCTAACTCCCTAACTGTCACACCAATAGTGATGGTGTGGGTGGGAAATTTATGATTTGCTTTTACCAAGGCTATTAATCTGAATTTGATAAAATAAACATTTGGAAGAAATCCTATCCTTGACTTTTGAGTTCCTGTTTTAAATGTGCTAATTAGTCTATGGCTTTATGTAATTAATAGTTCACACACACCATACTTACAGTGTTGGTGTAAAATAATTACCATGGGTAAGAATGCTTCCTAACACTGTTGGAACAAATAGTTTAATTTCCCTGAGGATATTTAACATTCTTATTAGTACGTATTGGTGTCACATTGCTGGAAAGCTGATCAGTTCTTCCAGGTGCTTGCTGCAATCAAGAACTTTGTAGCTGTAGCTGGGAGCTCCAGATTTGTCAGCTGCTCCTAAAACAAACAAGTGCTGAATGCAAACTTACAGCCCATCAGGAAGATATCAGAGTTCAAGAAAAAAGTACGTGGTCGTTGCTCATTTCTTCAGCAATTTCTTATTTACTTCTATCTTTATACAATATAGGCAAATAATGCCAGTGATCCTTGGTCCAGCTGGAACGTCGGGAAGTCTGGGAACTGGGATAATGGAAATGCTGCTGACAGCTGGGCAACAAAACCTGAAAGTGCAGCTGGCCAGAGAAACAGTACTTCAAATAACTGGGAGTCAGCCGCAGCATTTGGTCATCCACAGGCATATCAAGGACCAGGTGTGCTAATAATGTTCTTATTTTTGGATACATTAGAGTAGGTGGACAGGAGAGGTAATAATTGCTTCATCTTTCATAACTATTGTCCATGGCTTATTTAAAAACGAAAACCAAACCAGCTTCCTAGTAGCATAGTGCCACATGGGTAAACTGGATGGTAAAGTAATAGGGTTTTTTTAAAATTGAGTGAAAGATAAATCAGGTACACTGCAACAGACACCTCAAACTTATATCGAAATCTGGCAAACCAAAGTCGTGTGCATACATGATCTATTCGAAGGTGTGTTCAGCTTATATAACTGGAACTTGAATTTGTGCCCTCAGGCCTGTGAAGTAGTCATCACTTAAATCCTTAATTTTAAGAAGTGGCTAGCTTTTCAGAAAGCTTCTCTACCTTTTAGTAGTAAAAGCCTAAATTAAGAGGAGAACTCATAACTGGGGAATGCTAATGTGGAGTCTATGAATATGGAACACTAGTGAATTCATCTTCAACATACCAGCATCTCTTCTTAATTTTTCTTCTTTTTTTCCCCTCTCACTCAATGAATTTCTGGTGTAGTGTTTTGCAGGTTGTATTTGGTGGGGATGGTGGTAATTGAGGAAGAATTATAAAATAGAAGGCTGAACTCTGCGTATATATTTACCTTGTTGATTATTACAAGTGCTGGGGTAGCTGATTCTGCTTTTAAAGAGAAAATATTTAATGTTCTCCTTTCCCTATGCCCCTATCCCCTCCTGTACTTCAGCAGCTGCTGATGACGATGATTGGGATGATGACTGGGATGACCCAAAATCAAGTTCACCATCGTACCTTGGTTACAAGGAGACTGAGGCATCAGAGGCTGGCGGGGTCCAGCGTGGAAATTCTCGTGCAGCTGCTATGAAGTTACCGCTTAACAAGTAATGGAAACTGCAGGGCAAATGTGTATATATAGAAGAGAATTGGAATTACTGAAGATGTGTAAATGTGTGACCATTTAACCTTCTTGAAATATGCAATGTAAATATCAAAATTTTGGGGTAAAAGTGGAATTGGATTTGTAGCTCAGAATTCTCCCTGTGTGATCAGAGAACACAGATCCATGAAAGTACATGATAAAGCTGTATAATTTTTGGAGGTATTATATAGGCAAATGACACTTTTTGCAAGGCTTGAACTTGTGGACCTACTCGTGTTTAAAATTTAACTGTTTGTAACACTGTGTGTGGTTACTGAAAATGAAAGGTAGTAAGTGGTTTGTTCATAGAGCGAGACTGAGACATGCTGCCCCAGAGTTCCTGAGCGATTTGAGTTGCTAGGAGTAGTGGGGAAAAGTTCAGTTCTCCTTTGTCTGTGCATTACCCGGGTTAATTCTTGAGTCCCAGAAAGCTTGATTTTTAGATAAAAATCTTACAATAGCATGAAGCTTTGTTAGGGTTATTCTAGCATTATCTCATGTTACAACTTAATGTTTGTCTATTCTAAAACTACTGTTACTCTGAGAAGCTTCTGTGTGGTAAGCTTTAAGTGGGTGAAAGCAGAGTGGAAAAGGATTGTAGAATAATGGTCTCTTTGGGTAAAACTAAAATTGACTAGTGATGCAGAGACAGTCAAAGAGGCTTTGTCCAGTTTTGCAACCGTACCTTTGCATCAGTGGCACCTATTTGTAGTAAAATCATATAGCATAACCAGCATAAACATACCTTATTTAAGAGCATTATTTGTTTGTGAAGTAAGTCCTACTTTACTGCTCATGTTTCTGCGAGCAGGCAGTAGGTTGGCAGTACTTGAAGAGCTAAGTATCTTCATAATTGGAAAGAACCACCATTTGCTTTTAGTAAGACTTTAAAGACATTACAGTGATATTTTTTTTGTGGTTTTCTTTCTAATTGGTGGATAAATTATTTAACATAACTTATGTTTAGGAGCACTTGATAAATCTGCAGTTTGTTCTTTCAGATGATTCAATTCTCATAATCCTGAAACAGCAGGACAGTGTGCGTGAGTGTGCGTGTGTGCACTTCCAGAGAGAGTGGGCTGCACTTCATGTCCTCCTGTTAGGTTTGCTCTGAGCTGCAGAGCAGAAATAGGTACTTTGCCTTGGAAGAAGGGGCCTGTATTACATAAATAAGCTGGAGGTCAGTATCTAAAATTTTTCTGCTTTTTCAGGACAAATGGTTGGTTGTTTAATCCACATCAATTAGTTTCTATACTCGAGAAATACTAAGGGTTTTCTCTTATAGTGGCAGGTAATTCTGCATACATCAAAGGAAGGAAAATACAGAATAAACTTATTACTTCATTTTTATTGTTAGATTTCCTGGATTTGCAAAACCTGGGATGGAACAGTATCTATTGGCAAAGCAGCTAGCAAAACCCAAAGAGAAAATTCCCATAATTGTAAGTTGGGGATGTATGTGTAGTTTTTGCGTCTGGGTGGTGTGGTTTGTCTTGGGATTGGGTTTTCTTGTTTTGGGGTTTTTTGTGTTGTGGGTTTTGGTGGGGTGTGGGGTTTTAGGTTTTTTCTTTTTTAGTCCTTACCACCCTTCCATTTTTCCTCAGCTTAACTTTTAGCTTCAGGGTTGCTATATGTATTTTGGTCAGAAGAAACTGATACTGAACTTAAAATTAGAAATAAATCTGTCATAATAAAGCTGTGTACTGTTTAAGTATTTTAAAATTGTGGTAGACTGCATTTCAGAGTCATATCATTGAGAGATTTTTCAGGGTCAAGTCTTAACTCCTCCTTTTTTCTAAATATGCAAATTTTTTCAGTACTTTTTTTTTCATGCTGGATCTGCATTACTTGTCGTCATGAAAGTAAGCCTTTTTGGGGTTGGGAGGCAGAGCAAATGCATTACCTGTCTATCTAGACAGTTGCACACTGTCTATTATCTAGATACTTAATATATAGGAACTACATTCATAAAGGTTTGCAATATTCAGTCATGATGGTCAGGTCATCTTCTGATCTAAAAAACAAACTCTTCTAGATATATGCTGTTCTAGTGAAATGTGGTTGAAGTAGTAATCCTTCCTTTGCTATTTGGGAAAAAAATGCGAAACGCACAATAAGATAAACACAACTGTGCTCAATGATCTGTGGTTGTGAGAAACCCCTCTATTTCCTGACCGTCAAGCTCTCACTGAAATCAGTGGAAACTTTCAAGTGAGGAGAGGTAGTATTTGTTTCCTTGTTTGCAGATGGTACAACATGATGTACTTAAAGATAATATTTGCAATTTATTACAGATTGGTGATTATGGCCCAATGTGGGTTTATCCTACCTCTACATTTGACTGCGTGGTGGCAGATCCCAAAAAAGGTTCTAAAATGTATGGTCTCAAGAGCTACATTGAATATCAGCTGACCTGCACTGTAAGTTTTTCTGAAAAGGGATCTTCTCTCTCACAAACATGGGTCCTTTGTACATATAAATAGTACAGTTTGTGTGACTTGGTGACGCGGTTGTGAGTGGTAGTTATCACACATTTTTCCCCAAAGAGTTACTTTGTTCTAGCATTTCAAGTTCTTCTGTAATTACAGATTCAAGGCTCTAAATCATAAATTTTATTTACATTCCATGTATTTACTATTCTGGTCATGCTTGTTTCATGTCACTATCTACAGATGCCTGTAAAAATTCAGAGTTGCGTTTCTCTTACAGAACACTAATCGGTCTGTCAACCACAGATACAAGCACTTTGACTGGTTGTATGAGCGTCTCCTGGTTAAATTTGGATTAGCCATTCCAATCCCATCTCTTCCAGACAAGCAAGTAACAGGTAATTATTCCCAGTTGTGAATTCATGGGATGGGAAATAAGGAGATAAATTTTTTTACAAGGTTTAGTTATTTCTTCCTGTTGGGTTTTTTCCCTCCATATTTTGAAAGAAAGTATCAAAAAAAGCCCAACCTTTCCCCATTCAAAATTTATGATGCATTGTGATGACTTATTGATAATAAAATATCAGCACTAAGAGCATCATTTCAGAACTCAGGTTTACATATCTAGTCCAGTAATTTAAAAAAAAAAATTTTAAACCCAACCAAACAAAAGATGCCCTAGTACTACAGAAAAGAATATTTATTATTAGAGAGAAAACTGCTTATGTTCTGTATTCACTGACTGTCTGGAGAAATGGTTTCTGAGGGTGTGGTCTTTTAGGGCGGGAATGGGGGTGATATGTTTTGGTTTGGGGTTTTTTTTCTTTTGCACTTGATTGTAAATGTGTTATGTTCTAGGAGCCTTGAAGCAAAGCTCACGAAGAAAAGGCTGTGGGGTTTTGCTCACAAGTAAAATGTTGCAGCTGTTTCTTCTGTTAAGTTTCACACTTGAAAAGCATCTTTCACTTGTATAGCATTCTGCTCTGGTTTGATGTCTGTTCAGCTTGACCAAATTCTCTGAAGTTTATGGAAGTCTTTAGCTCTGACTTCAAAAAAGAGTGGGATTGAACCCTTTAAATGCTCATAAGTTCAGTCATTGCAATTGAGTATGGCAATGCCTGTGTGTTTTCAGTAGTCTCTGGCTTCCTTTCTACAAGGGTATGCTAGAGTGTGTATGAAGAATTGACACCGGTGTAGGAGGAAAACGCGTTAATTTTGCCTATTTCCACTTGTGTGTTTTCTGGTAAGATTTTTATACAGCCTTTAAGACAACCAGCCAAAAACAAACATCCAAAAGCTGGCATGTTGCCAGCCATTTGGCTGTGGGCATCACTGAAAACACGGCAGCTCTGCTATGTTTGAAGAAAGCTAAGCATTGATGCAGATCCTGGGATAAATGCCGAGGAAACTGAAAAGTGAGGAAGCGACTTCCTCCCCTCCCCTTATTATTCTTATGTTTAGAATTCACCAGTATTTTTGCTTAAACATGGGCATGTGGACTAAAAGGATAGCAGAAGACCTGATGGGGTCTCTAGATTTCAGTGTAACTGTATTTTAAAAGATTCAAGAGTCTGGCATCACACTTAAACCATACCTGTGGATTTCAGTCTTCTGGAGTCTGTGGGACAGGATAACTTCTCTCATGAAAAAGAAGGAAAAAAAAAAAGCATGCCTCTCTCTCTTCTCAGAGTTTCCCATAATGTTACCAAAAAAATTGTGCTTATTTTTCATTGTATTTAGGAGGCTTCTTTCTGAATACTGTTCAGAAAAGTATTTCTGTCCATTAGGCTTGCCCAGACTCTTTCCAAATAGACTGACTTTGCCCAGGATCACGATTTGCTGGTGATGATATGCCTAATCACTAGTACATAACTTCCCAATGTTACTGTTCCTGTTGCCTTGCATGCCTTATGCTGCCAGGAGTGCTGTGGAGATTTCAGGTTAAGGATGGAACAAGATGTTACTGCAGGTTATATAATGTCTCTTCCACAGTAGTTGATTTTTTTTTTTTTTTCTCCCCTTAACTAATTTGCAGGAAATGTACTGGTACCTAAACTTCATTTTTCACTAGTTGTGTTTTTTACCTGCTAGTTTCCATATTTGCAATTAAAAAAAACAAAAAAAAACCACCCCCACAAACCCCACAAACCCCAAAAAACACAACACATAAAAGTCAACCTTGTGGAGCTGCTGCCATAGTAACTATACAGTAGAATTATATTGAAAGAGTACATGTGTTCAAGATTTGTCATCTGCACTGCTATGGAAATTAGAAGAGATGGGTGCTCAAGGAATCTTTCATTCCTTTCAAATACATCCTACTCACTGTATGCTTTAGAAGTCTGACATTGTGCATATTTTTAATGGGAAAAGATTCTCTCAAGAAGACACAGTTTGCGCTAAAACTAAAAGATTCTTGTACATAGACAGTGATGATGCACTACTGGTTAAAAAAACTGGCTACTTATTTAAATAGTTTGTATTAACATATCTTAACTACCAAAAAAATCAGTTAGTCTTACATGTACGTATTCTAACCAGTTTATACATGTGATTTATTGAGAATTTTTTGAGTTGTTTTCACAAACACGTTTATTTACCTGTATAGAAATATGTTAATGGGAGGTACTGCTTCTTTAAATCTGCTGTACATATCTGAGCAGTCCAATTTCAAATGCTCTGTTAGCTAGGTCATGACAACTTTAAATTAAGTGGTTCCTTCTCCTCCAACGTTTTTGAGCCTTACATTGACCAAGGACTTACTAGACTGTATCAGAAAAATGTCTGCGTTCTGAGCCTGTGCCCAGCTTCTCTCTTGAGTGATCTGAATACCTAATTTTTCCATCTGAAAGTTTAATTTTTTTTTCCGAAAAATTTATTTGAATTGTGGGTGGGTATTATGTTCTTTTAATAATTCCTGACTATCTTTAAAAGGAGAACTCTTGGTCAATAACCACTTTTGAGTTATCAGTATAATGTATCTTTCTTGTTAAGTTCTGAATCATTAAATGGTTAAATGGTTAATTGCTCAACACATGAATTACAGATGCTGTTTTAATTTAAAAGAAAATAGAATCTGAGGGTACTAGAGTAGAAGTGTAACAACTACTGTTCAATGTATAACAGGGCGCTTTGAAGAAGAATTTATCAAAATGCGTATGGAGAGACTGCAAGCTTGGATGACAAGAATGTGTCGCCACCCTGTTGTCTCAGAAAGTGAAGTTTTCCAGCAATTTCTCAATTTCCGAGATGAGAAGGTAGGAAATAAAGTTCACACACAGACTGAGATTGAGGAATTGCTCCCTCCATCCCCCTTCGAACCAAGAGTTCCGTTGGGTAGCTTCTCACTGGTTTGCCCCACCGTGGGCAGTGGTGACCAGCTGAAAACTGCTGGGTTTGCTAACCAGCTTTGCTGACTGACCAGCATGAGGCACAAAGCTGCTTCTGTGAAATGCTATATGCCATTCCAGTGGAGGAGGGCTCTTTAAAGTGGCTTTGTTGCCAGTCTTTTTAGGATAGTTTATGTCCTCCAGCAGAGTAGGAACATGGAACAGCTCTTTTGGCTGTTGCCCTGATGTGTCTCTGGACTTACTAGTCACTGTTGTCCTCTGGTACTGCTTTGTTAACAGAAGCTACTTTGTAGCAGATCTAGGATGAATCTGATTCTTCATTATATATTGAGAAACAACCCACCCTACTTCAGAAACAGAGTTTTCACTGGAATGGGTTGTAATACCATTATGCTGCAGTCTCACATGATGTAACCGACCCTTTTTTATTCCCACTCCCACCCCAGCAGTTTCTTAGGCTATTTTTTAAGAGGTTTTAATATCTTCACTCTCAGTAAATAATGGTTTCTTCATGACTAAACTCCAGCTCTGTTCAGAATTCAGGTTTTTTGTGATGAGGAAATAAGCAAGAAAACTCTGCTGCTTTTTCCTCCAAATAGTCATACTTGTAAATGCAAACAGATTGTGCTGAAAAAGTAGATGATCTTGGGGGTTTTTAAGACCAGACTGAATAAAGCCCTGAGTAACTAAGGTCACAGCTGGCCATTTTTGAATAGGAGGTTGATCTACAAACCTCCTGAGGTCACTTCCAAACAGAATTATTCTGTGATCCTCTAAGTAGCAGCTTAATAACATAGTAAGTAGAAGTCCTAGTGAAGTGCTGTGTGGATGGCCAGTGGAGAGCTTTATAATTGTGCTAGCTAGTCAGCACTTCTAGTATCTAACTTGTGGCTGATATAAACAGAACAGATGTTGCAATGCATGGAATTTTTAACTTTTTTATCTGTTCCCACTAAGTATGGCAATTGCATAATAGTCTCATGATCTTCTTGAATAGCTTCTGATATCAGCACTATCACATGTGCAGAGATAGTTGAATGTAATTGTTCTTACACTGTATTTCAGTAATACACAAAAAGGGTCGGTTGACCCCAAAATTTAAGACAAGGAAGTGCACAAGGAGGAGGGTGGGAAAGTCTAAGAAACCTTGGCCCCACTGAAACTTTCATTTAAAACATTTTAATTTATGGGTGATCTATTGGTTAACTGTTCTCCTAAACATTTTATTTATTGCTTAAGTACATGTGCTTAAAGATGCATGAACAGTGGTAGTCAAACTTCTGTCCTTTTTTTTTTTTCTTCTTTCCTCAAGGAGTGGAAAACTGGAAAGCGGAAGGCAGAAAAAGATGAAACTGTAGGAGTCCTGATCTTTTCCACGATGGAACCGGAAGCTCCTGACTTAGACATGGTAGAAATGTAAGGTGGTTTCTTTTCTCATGGACATTATGCATCTGCATATACAACAGATACTGAGCTAATATAAAACTAGAATAGAAAACATGCACATACATTTATGGATTTGAAGAGTTATTCATCAAGGCAGAGCTAAAAAATTGTTTGAATATGAGTTTTTCATATCAACACCCCCAAAACTGTGAGGAACTCTGTGTGATGACTCTTTGACTTCAGTGTCAGAATATTGAACCTAAAAAGATTTATGCAAAACTAGTTGATGAGATAAGAGTACTGGCAGATCCTATGGAGTTATGTTTTTTTTGTTGTTGTTTTTTGTATGTTTTATTGCTCTGGAAGTGTATTTTGATCTTTAAACCTTCAATTGTGAACACTTCCAAAGTGTACTAGACTTACCAAGTAGCTTAGGATAACTGTAAGGTGGACCATCAAGGAAAACAATGTTTCTGTAAAATACTTGTAAATAAGGCACACACAGTATGATTATAATATCTAGTATCCATGGAAAGCTATTAAAAATGAGAAGTGACTTACATTATCAAATTTAATTTTAAATGGGTTACTAAATTTTTGGGCTACCTTTCTGGATGTGCAAATGGATAAATTTATTTTATATATTTATATGTTACATATACATACACTTTTTTATGTATTGTTCTCTTGGTTGTAGAGTTTTGGGTTTCATAGAATGAAAGACTGGATTTACTCTACAGCTCACCAGAGGGTATTGGCTCTTGGGCTGGGGCCGGCAGCCTGGGATTCTGGGGACCTATCTCCAAGCATTGCAGGGTGGGCTGTAACACCTCATATGACCACACCATGTCCCAGTGCCTGGAAATGTCTCAGGGTGCTGTTAGAAGTGTGTATGAACAGTCTTTAAAGCCATTATTCCCGTAAGTGGACAAACAGTCTTGTTCAATAGTTTTTAGGTTCCACAGTGAAAAGATGCCCTTTACTGAAGCAGTTTTGGCAGTCCTGTGTCATCCTGGTTTTCATCAAAGGATGTCAACACTGTGCTGATTCATGAACATCTTCTGTGGTCATGATACCATAATGTATGAAGTACAGAAAATTAAAGGATGGTTTGCTACTGGGAAAATAGGAGTAAAACAAGGGCCTCTTGGAAAGCCTGGGTTCTGTTTCTGTGCAAGTAACTCTTCGGGTAGTGTTTCCCGAGTGTTTTCCTTAGCTGAGGAAGGAAGTGCTGGTGTGGGAGGTGGTTGGACCACAGCTGGAGCTGCTGCCCTGGCTCTGGGGAGCCACTTAGGGTTGCCTTGCTGTGAGGTGTTTAGCTGAGAGCATTTTTAAGATCTAATGCAGTTTAAATAATTCTCCGTGAAAATGAGAAAATACATGTCTAGCTTTCTTTTGTAGAGTTCACAGAACGTTTCTGTATATGCAGTGCTATGTTAATGGAAAGCTTTGGTAGCTGCATGAAAATATGCTTCAAGAGGGGTAAAAAGGCACATACTAATTCAGAGTTCGCTTTTGAGCACGACTGATTATTTTTTGCCTCCTCTATAACACAACTGAACACAAAAGTATTGTGATTATAATACAAGGGTATGCATATATATTTCCCTAGAAGAACTGCTATATTAATTTTTATTCACCTATTTTAGACTTTTACTAAAATATCTGGAACGATTTTTTAATATTTGTTCATTGTATGAATTTTGCTGCTTACGTTACCCTAACATCTAATTTCCTGTCAATGTGGGGTCCTCCTATTTGTGTTAAGTGCTCTAGGCATGCGTCTTCCTCGAAATAGATTTTGGCTTTTTGTTGTTAATTGATCTCGTTGGGGAAGATATTTACCTAGCAGCATTTTGGTTTGGTTTTTTAGGTAACTAATTATCGTAAGAATTATAGTCCAATACCACGTGTTTAACAGAGTGGGAGGAAATAGCATGAAAAATGCCTGCATCTAAAGAGGGGAATTCTGACCTCAGTGAAATGGCACAGATTTCAAGGAATTCATTGATTTATCTGATTTTTTTTTTTTTTTTTTTTAAGACCTAGTTAACACTAATAAACATTTGAGTATTGTATTAAAACTGCATTTTGGTTTTGCTTTTCCCCAATTCTACAGAGAACAGAAATGTGATGCAGTGGGTAGGTTCACCAAAGCAATGGATGATGGAGTTAAAGAGCTGCTGACAGTGGGACAAGAGCACTGGAAGAGGTGTACAGGGCGTAAGTGTCCCTTGTGAATTCAGCAGTCATTTCTGTGTTGCTTTTCTCTGTGGGTTTTTTCAAGGCACCTCTTAAAACTAAAGGAAATCCTAAATTATCATGAGACTTTTATGGCAATCTGGCTGTTTTCAGTGTCTGAGAGTATAAATTGTTCAAGTTCTTTTTTGTGATTTTTGGGGTTTTTTTCTTTCTTTCATAACAGAAATACCTGGATCCTGCCCATAGGTATAGAAGTATCAAAACTTAAATAATTCTAGTAATTCTGCTAAAGCCCTTGTTGGACTTGTTCTTATGTATTTGTTACTTCTCCACTTTTTAGTGACATGGGCAAAGTAGACCTGTCTGTTTGATGAAATCATAAATGATTGCATTTTATTAACCCCTTATTTAGGATTCTTGCATGCCAGGAAGAGTGATTTAAAGATGAAATGAGTATATAAAAAGAAAACCCAATTTGATTCTAACTTAATCTTTAGCCCAATTCTTTTTCTCCTATCTTGTCTCTTCCTTCCCACAGATATTTAGGGTTGCAGAACTTCACACCAAGTCCCTATGACTCTGCCTGGGCTCTAATTTCCTAGTCCACAGCAGTGTTCAGTGTTTGTGGCCACCACAAGGCAGCCATTGAAAGGAAGCAGGTACTACAGCTGAGGATCATAGTACGAAACACTTCAGGGCAGGCTGTAGTGTCTGGCAACCAAAGACCTATCACATAAATCTCCTCCATTTTTTTTTTTTTTATTTCCTTTTTTCCTCTTTTTGACTTCCGCAAAAAAACGTCCCCAGACTTGGGAGTAAGTACATCTCCTGAGTTATCTCTTTGCTGCTTTCTAATCTAACACTGCAATTGAGTATCTGAGACTGACCGGAGGGAATGGGAAGTACAGAAGCCTAGTCTCTTCTGGTAGTGATTACATTAGACCTTAGTCTGTAGAATGTGAACTTTATTCACATGTCCCCACTTTGAATAAGAGAGTTTCCTTCTACATGTCACTGTCTTTCCTGCTGGTCAAAAATACTCTTAACACAGCTCTAACATTGTACAGGTCTCACTTCACTAGGAAATAATACCCAAAGGGAAGTGGAGGGGAGGGGAAGGAATAAGGACCCTCATGAGACCAGAAAAATAGCGTTGCTTTGCAGTCTCAGAAGTAATGATCAAAACCACCATAGTTAAGGGCTGGCTGTGACTTGTGCTTACGGTAGAAATTCAGTATTCACTGCTAAAATCTCCGTAAACTTATGACACTAGTGCTTTAGGAATGGAATGACTCTTCTGATACTTACAGCTATTAAGTAGTTAGCATAAACGCAGTCAGATATAAATACAATCAAAGTCAGATGTGATCCTGTCGAAAATGTTAACTTTTCCAGACATTAATACTGAGTAGAAAAAGGAACCAAGTTAAATCCATAAACACAAAACAAAAGAATTACAGTAGTTTGAAGTTCCCTGTCAGCTCTAGTCCCACCTCCTCGACAGAAGTATTGTGCCACTTCCTGAACAATAGTTACATGCATTCCATTCTATGATATTTAAAATGACTGACATTGGAAACTTCTTAAATGCAAGTGAAAAGAAACCAAACATTCTTCACTGAAATTTCCATGGGGGGATTCAGAAACAAGTTAATGGCAGATAACAGAACTCTAGTAATCTGAATGGTACCTGTTGTATAAGAAATGCCAGTTGTCATAAATAATATAACTTCTGGGCAATAACTTGATCAAAGACAATCAATAAAATTATGCAGTTGAGGGGGGTTGGGGTGGTTTTTAAGTTTGTGGGGTTTTTTACCACACAAAGGGATTCCTCTGAAAATCAGATTGTGTGGGATGCTAGAGCAACTAAAGAACTGATGTTTACTTGGACAGTGTACTCTCTGAATACAAGTATTTGAGAAGAAAAAGCACATTTACTTTTTTCTGCTAGCATAGGTAGCTTATAAAAAATTGCCTTTGCATTTCAGACTGCTTTTTAGGCCTCTGGGGTGGTAGTATTCCAACCGTTAATAATGAACGCACTCATAAATTACAGCTTATTGCCTTCATTGGGAGGAAGCAATTTATGCATACATTTTCAATAAGGTGATGATAAAAAAACCCAAGATAATCTTGGTTTCTAGTGCCTTTAAATACAAAACCCATGGTTTGAGGAGAGTTTAGGTGTTATAGGTCTGTATAATAATCTTCTCTCTGAAAATATTAATGAGATATATTCTCCATATTGCGGTAGCACTTCCCCCGCTGCCCGGAGGATAAAGTCTGCTTATGGGGAGGAGAACAAAATCTCACTGTATGCATAGGAGGACTGAGCTAGGAGTGCAGTGAGATTTTATTTCTTGGGTTTTTTTAATAGCATTCACACAGTGTTTCCCCAACTGTCTGTGGCTTTGAAGAATCCAGATTGCAATTGCTTTATCCAGTTTGGGAACGTCTATACCAGGGGAGGGGGTAAGAGTGTGACTGTAAATGCTTTACTAGAGGAAATGTAAAACCTAGTTGTTTTTGACATCTGCTTCTATCAAATTTGGAAATGCTGAAGATGTAGTCTCACTTACCCTTATGGGATTTTGCTTCCGTTTCCCTCTTTTACCCACCCTTTTCCCACTTTCAGCACTACCCAAGGAGTACCAGAAGATAGGAAAAGCGTTGCAGAGCCTGGCACTAGTCTTCAGCACAAGTGGATACCAAGGTACTTTTACAGCTTCGTTTGTACTTGACAAAAGCTATTTTAATTACATCATACTACACATTTGCCAAAGATCCTAATGCTTTCCTCTGAACTTCAGATGTCGTACGTGATTCTGGAAAACTTGTTTCCCTGTGTATATTATGGGGTTTTTATATTCTAGCCTGCAATCTTGTTTTCTCTCATGTATAATCATGCGTTGGGTTGGTAATGATGGAGTTTGGCTTGATCTCATTAATATGTAATCTGGTCACTGACCTGATTGACAAAACATGCTGTAGCATTTTTTGTGATAACAAAAAGAGGAGAAAATGTGGCCTTGAAAATACCTGTCACAGAACTATTGTGTGACTTCATGAAACAACAGCTCCACATGAGGATGGAAAATGAATTACAAGATCTTTGTATACCATTATGTGGGCTGGAAGGTTGGCTTTCTACTTTTTCAAGAGCCCTAAAATAAAGCCTGTCAACGTTAGATATGAAAGTTGTGGGAGGGAAAAGGAGGCCATCAACTGGTCAGAGTTCTCCTAAAATGTAGTCTTTAGCCAAACTTAAAATCTTGCTTTGATACTTTAAGTTCTGCTGTATTTTCCAGATAACTAGAAAATACTGCCTCATATCCCAGAGGGAGTTTATTGAGTCCACTTTCTCTGGATTTTCTTGTCGAATGTGGTGGTTGGTTTTTTTTTTTCTTTTCTAGACTTAATAGCAGAATTGCTCTGTTCTAAAACCTTAAATGCTAAAGCATAGAGACTTCCTGAAATCTTTCCATCTTAGGACTTTTAGTAGACCAGTACTTACTCTTGAGTACTCATCTATCCCTTCTTTGTACTCTTAAAGCTTTTTGCCCTATCAACCATGTATGAAAGTGCAATCACTTCTAAGGTTCTCTGCTACTGGAAACATTGGGAATAGGCATAATCCCTGTAGTTTGTTCTCATCTTTGTCCTGTACTTGCAACAGGATGTCTGCTTAGTTAGAATTGGAGCATAGCATGTTGCCTAAAACATTAGTTTTGGATGTGAGAACCAAGCAGGAGATTTGCATAGTTAATGTACTCCTAGCATGGGTTAGAGAACTGTAAATCCTAGCCAGATACACTCTGTAGCAAGAATTCTTGAGAAAGAACTGAAAATTGCTTGGACTATAATGCACATTCTTTTGCCAGGGTAAAGGGAAAATAATATGGCTTAAAGCTAGAATGCAAAATTGCAGATCAACTTAAGAAGGAAAGCTTTGATTTTATTTCCAACATCTTTGAGTGGTGGGATAAAATGGTTCCCAAACTGCCTGGGAACAAGGCAAGGATGTTTCTTTGTGCTGTTTGCCCTGTTGTACCTAGTTGCAGTCTTGTGTTTTGCTTTTAACTGGTACACCAGTGTATTTTTTTAGAATTAATACTAAATGGAATTCTTTGCTTTTTAATTTGAGTTCTGAGGAAGAGGGGAAAAAGTGCACGTGTTGCTTTAACTGTCTTCATCACTGCTGTCCTCACTCTGTCCTGCCTGCTGTTGTGTACAATTTCATTTGATGGTTGCTGCAGGTTCAGGTCTGTGGATTAAGCAGACTCTATACAAGAGATGTAAGCCCCTGGATTTAAACTGATAGGATGTGGCTCTCCTCATCTCGATATTTTAAAGAAGGCACAGTCCTTCAAATGAAGAAGTACTAGCTAGGCTGAGGATGGGGTATGATTTTTCTGGACTGTCAGTAAAGATGAATAGCTCCTTCAGCCATACTTAAAGGTGCTCAGTACAGTTTCTGTTGGGAGCTGAATTTCTTTTCTTTTTTTTTTTTTTTTTTCTTCAGTAGTGGAAGTTTAAGCATATCGGTCACTGAAGATTGCAATGACCAATTTGATGACATAGACATTTCCAGCTACTGGTAGCTGACTTCTGACATACTGAATACACTGTTAGTTGGTTCATTTGCACAGTTAGTATCAGATGTATCTACTATCCTTTACCTCTTTAATCAGTGCCGCCTGTTTCTCTGCAAAGCCTTATGAGTGCTGAGTGTCTACTTCCTTCTCTTCTGATTTCCAGCCTAAAATGTTAAAGATTGCACCAGGCAAGATGCACTTATTAATCTGATGTGATCAAGCTCTTTTTCTTGTGCTGCAGAATGAGCCTTATCAGTTAGCTGCCAGCCACAGTGTATGTTAGGAATCTGTCCCCAGTATTTGCAGAGGCAGGGATACCTTTAAAACTATCAAGAACACATTGAGAGGCTCTCATTTAACTTGGCCATGGGCCTGTGTACGAGCCACTTAGTTTTAAGAACACGTGCTTGGAAAGTATGATCGTGGTCCAAAAATGCATGTTGGACAGTTCCAGAATATGCTTGGAAGCGACTTGCAGCCTGGCACTGTGTTGCCTGTCCTATTGCATCATACAATGCTCTTAGGTTAACACAGCCTTAAATAGCATGGCTTCTCTTTTGCAGCACCAAATCTGGGCAAGTCTTTCTCCTATTTTAAGAAAACTTGAATGGCTGTAGTATGCCATTCAATCATAGTAAGATCTCCTAATCCTACATCACCCCTCAGGAGTTTTGTTAGGCAGTTACATGCAGGTTTCACTATCCTGGCAGGTAGCAACAGGCACATCTTGCATTCCAAGCTGCTTGTGTGCTGAAAATTGTCAATCTGAAGTGTACTTGTCCAGAAAAATCTTGCTGTAGGTGGTTCCCTACTATGTCAGACTTGGTCTTTTTCTTACTCCTGGATCTGTTAAAACATGCTTTGGAAAAAAAAAAAACCCACAACAAACTAAAACCGCTTCTGGACAAAAACAAATTCTGCTGCCCCAGTCAGGCCTGACAAAGTATTAGTTCCCTCAGTATGCCTGGAGTATACCCTCAGATGCCACAACCACTGGCTTTTACCAAGCAGTTGAACTGCTAAGAGATGTTCTGCTAAACATCTCCAGAAGACTCCTCATAGTGTTACTTCTTTCTTTATCTCCCTTTGACAGCATGCAGGCCTGTAAATCAATGAAATACCAGTTTCTCTTCATAGTTGGGTTAAAATATCTGTAGAATACTACTGACCATTTTAACTGGCCTTTTTACAGCTACCTTTAGTCAATGCTTTTAAGCCCTCTCTGTTTTTCAGAAGGATTTGTGTAATGCACGCTGCCCTGATTTTGTTGTAAACATCAGCAGTGTGGGGGGCTTTCTGCTTTTCCATTGATTAAGGAACCCCTGACATCCTGATATATCCTTGTACTGGGACCCAGCTCAGCTTTCATGACTTAAGCCCGCTCCCAGCTTCAGATTGGTTCAGCTGAGCAGGCTGGAAACTTGGTCCTGTCCAAGTAACGAGACTCTGACAACAGTGATTGGGAGCAGTCTGCTGCTGGCATTCAAGTTCCTGCAATAGGTGAGGATGAGGGTTGTGTGTGGTATCTCTGACAAGGTGTTCTGGTGTTGGGAGTGACTGACTGAGCATGGCATGACACTGCTGATAACATGTATTAGGAATTGGAGAGTGTGGCAGGTGAGAGATGAAATCTGACTCTTTAAGGCTGCCCTGCCACTACCTGAAAAAGAGATTGTAGAAGAAAAGGATGCAGCATGAGAAGCTGCAGATACTCTGCTATCACCTCTGTGCCTATCTGTTGTTGAGATCCACTGTCTGGAACACCTTTTAAATGTGCTGTCCCTTAACCCTGCTTTTGGAGGAGTGTGAATGCCTCTGCTAGTAGTAGAAACTCGTAATGCACACTGTACCTTCTACAAGCTGGCTTTGTGTCCTGCTACCACCAGATGGAGGAGGATCGGTGTTGGCAGGGTTTGTTGAGATTCTTTGAAGCTCCAATCTCCGAAGGTCCTTTGAGTGAATTCTGCACAGAAGGGGAGGATTTTCTTCCTACTCAAATACACATGCTCTTTCTCTTTGCTCAGATAGGATTAGTCATTGTCTTTTATGGCATTATGAAATGAACAGCAACATCTACCAACCTGGCTTCTGACTCTAAAGCCACAACATGTTTTGTTTGAAAATCTAGGAGTCAATTGCCTAAGCAGCAGTTACTTTGAGGTTACTTAAGGTTACTTCTGAGGAGATAAGGGGAATTCTGAAGTAATGGAGTTATTTAAGTCTACCTGAAATAATTAAATTGATCTCCCTGAAATTGTTTTATGCTTTTACAACAATGTGAAGACATCTTCAGAATTATGTACCTCTTAGATTTCACAGTGGCTTTTATTTTTCTTTTATCCAAACAGGAGATAGGAGAGAACCTACTATTTCTATAGCAGTGCTTGTGTTGCTGGACTTAGCACTACTAAGGATCAGTAGCTTTCCCTCAAAGCTTTTGACTTTAACACAATCTAACAGAAAGTAAGAATTGATTGATAGAACTGAAGCAACATTCAGGCATTACCTTGTTCCCTTTAAGACATGCTAAAATGAAGGAATCCTGTCTAATGTCTAACATAGATTAGTCCATATGTTGTAGTACAAGGAGATACTTTAATAATCAAATTAACCATAAGTGAAAATGATCAAACCTTGATTTCATTAAAGTCATTTATTAATGTCTATAGAATAAAAACAATGTTCATAAAAGACTAACTGCTGCCTAATAGCAAGACATGTCTGAAAGGGTGAGAAAAAAACATTTTCTTAAGCTAAAATTTTGTATCTGTAAATTACACCTTCCCTTCTCTACCTCAATTTGCTTTCCGTACTGTTGACTACATGCTTTGGACAAGCTAACACGGATGGGAAAAACCTGTGGTGTTTTGGGAAGGTGAAGTGGCATGAAAAAAACCAAGAATGTAAGGCTTGTTTCCATCTTTGTCCCATGTAGCCATGTTCTGCTAGTCATACAGTGTTATGAGTGCTTGTGGTGTCGTCTAGCTTAGGGTGTGTGGTGATGTCTGTATTTTTAAGTGTAGTTTGTGCGGCCCTTTGATCTATTTCATATGATGATGGAAGTTAGAAACTCACTCTCAAAAGCAGCGATTCTTACAGAGCTTGAAGATATTATCCAAGAGTTCCCTAAATGGTCAGAAATCTTGCTGGCAAGGAAGAAGTTAGTTGGGCGTCCTTCTGCTTCTCTTGACCTTCTTGACGATTACAGTCCAGGACTGTTGGCAAGCTTAGGGCTAGTGTCACTGCTCTGTAGAGCATCATGGAGAATTTACTACTTATCAGGTATGAAAATAATGTATTAAAAATCAGAACCGCAAGTGTCTCTTCAGCTTCCTTAGTCTATCTTCTAGTGTCACCCTCCTCCTTCTCCTCTCCCTCCCATTCTGGTGCACTTCCTGTTGCCCTGTGGGGGCGTATACGTGTGTATTTAAACTACATTAAATTATGAAATGTGAACAGTGCTGGTACTGTAGTAGAACAGGGTCTGCCTGGTCCCTTTAGCATCCATTTTCTACAAGATCTTCACAGTTTTCTGTCTTTAATGGTATAAAAACTACTAATATCTTTCTAGCTCCTTTATTACTGTTGGTTATGAAATGATGGCTAGGCATTTATTACTGTAAAGTAAGCTATTTTAGAAATTTGCCTTGCATCAAGGCAAGTTTCTGATTGTAATTAGAACTCTGTTTACTTTTAGGAGAATCTGATCTCAATGGAGCAATAACAGAAGCAGGAAAAACCTATGAAGAAATCGCTAGTCTTGTAGCAGATCAGGTAGGAATATCACAGATGCATTGGCATAGTGTGTACAAACATATCACCTATTTGGATCAGTTTTGCCTCTTTTTTTCTTTTCTGTTAAACCATAACTGCTAGTGCTACAAATCAGTTAAATGAAATGACTATTAAATGACTACTAAATGCAGTTTAATTATCTCTTCTGTTATGTGTCAACTTAGGGGGGGATGTGATGGGAGGGTATTTCTCTTGGATCAGAAAGCTCACATTCTTTTTTCTAAAATCCTAAAATTATTAATTCCTCTTTAAATGTGCTTTCTGGTGTCAGTGAGCTGTGTTCATTACTGATACAAAAGAATGAGATTTCATCAAGGATAGGTTTTCTACCTTCCCCCTGTATTCCCCAAATGCCTACAAGATCCAGACCTTGCTTTGTTTCATTGTCTTGACATGCAAATGCCTCCTTCAGTAAAAATCTAGTTTAAATAAATCCTGATTCATGTCAGTATCCAAGTCTTAAATTGATGTTTAGTCTATTAAGCTTAAAAGTCCCCAAATTGCAGATACTTTGATCTCAAGGCTGAGTCTGGAAGCTTTCCAAGTCAGCAGCTAAGGAGATGCACCTGTGTGTGTACATATGTAATAAGATTGTGTTGAAGAGGTGACTCTTCAGTGAAAATTTGAGGCAAAACTCCTCACTTCATAAGCTAATGTGTGTAAAACAAAGAATAGAGGCATCTGCTCACTGGTGCTCGGTGCCATACTCCAAAGAGCTTAAAAAGGACCTCTTTAAATAAGAAAAGCTTGAAACAAACATAAGATTTTGGTTTGGATTTCTTCTCTTCTTTCCTTCCCCTTTTTTTCCCCTCATCCTTTTTTGGCATCATATTTATTTTCTGTGATGTTGATGTGCCTTACTTTTACTAATGCATACACTTTGTTTATTAGCCAAAGAAAGATCTTCACTTTCTGATGGAAACAAATCATGAATATAAGGGATTTCTTGGTTGCTTCCCTGACATCATAGGAGCTCATAAGGTATGTAAGGTGCCTTTCCTTTTTTTTTTTTTTTTTTTTAAATTAAAAAATATACTTACAGGGGAAGGAAGCTAGAACTTGTCTCAAGATTTGAGAATATCATGACCTTCTGCTATAGTAGAGCACTAGAAGCTTCATGATTTTCTTCGGGTTAACTTTATGTCCCAACACGATGGATAGCAGTAGTATAAATTTATCATAGAATGCTTTTGGTTGGAAGGGACCTTCAAAGGTCATCTAGTCCAAACACCAATTTGTAGTGTTTGAGTCTTACGTGGTAGTTGATAATAAACCTTACCAGTATTGTAGGAAAAATTGTTTATGCTTACATGGCTAGCTTACCGATAGGTGATAAATAATCATGCACTGACTAGAAGTTTCTTTAAAGAATAGAGAATAGTGCTAACTTTTCGGGGGCGGGGGGTGGGGAACCCTAACAGAACACCAGCAACTAAGAACAATCACTTTGTTCTCTGTAATACAAAAGCCATCAAATAATAAAACAGTAATTATAGTCATATCTAGTTTTAGGTATTCGGCTTGTTTTTGTTCTAGAGTTTTCCTTATGTTCATGTGCCTGCTGTAACATATTTCAGGAAACTAAAATTTTTAAAGTATGAAACAATTACACAAGTCTGGTTTTTACCACTTGAAAAGTTAAATGTACAAAACAAGAAAATACTTCTGAGAGCAACAAAGATAAAAGCATGTCAGATTTGTGTATTCTTTCTCCAGGACACTTAAAGTACCTCATCCCGTAGAATCCTTGGGGGAAAATACCATAAAAGGAGAAGAAATGGTTTTAAAATTTGAAACACAAGCCCACTGCCAAGAGATGTGTAAATAGGTTCTCTTGAATCTTGTCCAGCACAAATGCATTGTGAAGCAGAAGGCACTTCATGCCTGTTGTGTATGTGACACAAGGATTTTCCTGAATTCAGAGTTATACATCGTAATGAGTTGCATCTGATAGCTTGATGCTTTTGGGTGTCAGTTGTATTGGTCAGCTGTTTTCTGAAACTTGGTCCTTTTGTGCTCTCTGTCTATGTTCCTGTGTATTACTGCCTTTACCAAACCTAAGTGACTAGTGACTGTGTTCATGCCTGTGCTTGAAGTGACATCTTGCAAGCTGTTAGGACTCCTGAAAGACATAGAGTGAAATAACAAACTTTGGGTGAAAATGTGGGAAGGCAGAATTGGTCATTTGTGCAAATATATACATGCGTAGAGTGTGCAAGCTCAAAATGTGACCAGTGGCATTTTAGATGACTATAAAGACCTTTAAGTTGACTACTTTTTTAATCTACTCTTTTAACCTTTCTGCATCTGGTTTCTACAGGGAGCAATAGAAAGAGTGAAGGAAAGTGATAAATTAGTTGCAACCAGTAAAATAACACCACAAGACAAACAGAACATGGTGAAACGTGTGAGCACCATGGCTTATGCACTACAAGGTAAACCAAATTTTGGGCTAAATAGCAATGTTGAAGGGCATCTCTTAAGCAACAAACTTTGAAAGAGAATCTTTGTTCTACCAGGAGTAATAAGAGTTAGGCATGGGGTGGGGTTTTTGTGTTTGATTTTGAGGTTTTTTCCTGACCTGCTTAGATTTTTCTGTAAGTTGCAATTATTTTGCCCATTGTTTTCTTTTGAGTCTTGCTATTGCAAAAGATACATATTTTGGAAACACAATTTAAAAAAAAAACCCACACAATAAAACCAACAACTGCCCCAGACTGATTCTTTCATTTCGAAGTGATAATATATCAAAGAAAAAGCATGGACCCTAGTGCAGAAAGCAGTTCATCACATGCAGAAGTGTTTTGTCTGACTCATGGTTTAGTCAGACACAATCCAGTTGAGATTCATGTTCTTGTAGGTAAGACTTTATTTTCTGGATCTTCTTTGAGTGAACTTTTTCCTCCTTAGTTTAGAAATTATGTAAATATGAGATGTAGCACATCGCACTTGAAAAACTGGGGAGTCGGGGCTCAGTCCTGCAGGGTGTCAAGCCCTTAAATGCATCCTGTTACTGACTTCAGTGGGACTACTTGTTGAGGGAATTGGATCTTTTTTAGCCGACTTAAAGCCACAAGTACTCTGTATTTTACAGGACAGAGTCAGAGCAGCACACAAAATTGATTTTAAAAACAAACAAGAAAACTTCCCGCCCCCCCCCCCCCCGGTCACAGTGATGCAAGAGGACTGTTCTGTACAAGGTGTAGTCATGGAAGAGACCTCTAGGATGGCTTGTACAGTCTAGAATATTTCTTCTTCCTCTATTGGTATCTCAAAATGTATTTAACTTTTGACTTCAGCCATAAGCTGTGATCTCACAAGTGATGCAGAAAGTGATGAAAGGTGTTATGGATTCAGTAATGCTGTTTCTCAGGTTTCTACTGAAACAGCCTCAGTCAAGAATGGGTCAAACACTACTGGCTGTATCTTTTTTTTTTTTTTGAGCTAAATATTTAAAGCTATGGCTTACAACTTGATATCTCTACCCTTGGAAATCTGAATGCAATTGCCAAATTCTGTTGGAAATGCTTAAGGAAAGAGCAGATACTCAGTAGGAGAAAATCCTGCTCGTATGCTTTGTACACGAGCACTGTAACAAGAGCCTGGCTTTATCCAGGAAGTGTCCATATTTTAGCAGTTAGTAATTGACACCCTCCCAATTTTTATGAACAGTTTCAACATAACTTGAGTGCTGCAGGCAAAAACAGGTTTGGAAGCCTGAGAACAGTAACTATGCTGGCAGGGCTGGACACTGAGTGTGGTGCACAGTAACTAACCTGAACTAAGTGAAACTGTTCCTCATTATGAATGCTTCTCTTAAATAATTTGCCTCCTGGGTCTGATTGCAGCTGAGATGAATCACTTCCACAGTAACCGGATTTATGACTACAACAGTGTCATTCGTCTGTATCTGGAGCAGCAGGCACAGTTTTATGAAACGGTAAGGTGTAGCATTTCAGTGCCATTTTCCTGGCACATACTGTGCTGCTACTTTAAGAAATACTTGCAGTACTTAATCATATTTTTCTATAAGCCTCTCCCAGAAAACAGATATTTGAAGAATTGTATATGTAAAAAAAAAAAAAATAGGAAAAAAACCCAAAGAATGAGTTAAAATAATATTTTCCTGTAGATACTATCCTATGTACATAACATGTCATATTCCTCCTAACAGCATTGAGAAACATTGTTGACAGCTTCATTTTTTTTTTTTCCAATGCCAGTACTACGGTTACAGACAATTTTAGTTCTATGATATGCAGTAAGAAAAACCTGCTGCACTGAATACAACAGTAAACCATTTGAACAAAACTTCCCTCCCATAGGATGGGAGAACAAAACAAACCTGCTGTGATTTAAAGCCTGATGTATACAAGTGTGAGGCATGGAGGACTGGAGTGGTCTAGGTGACTTAAGTATGTTAACTCTGAGCACTTGACCTACAACCTTAGTTCTAATTTAACATTTTTTTTATGCATGTATTCTTTGTGGTTTTTTTTCAATGAAACCTGAGAACAAATTTTCTAATGTGATATGCTGGTAAAACGTGAGTTTGAGTGTGCTGGAACCTGGCTTCTATCACTTAAAGGAGTAATAGAAGCAACTGGTTGCCCTTCACAGCAGTAAAAGGTGCCAGTGGGTCTTCAGAGGTATCTTTAGTGGATGAGAACTTCATGTCCCCCATCAGGTCACCTTGATCAGTTTCTCTCGCACATCTGATGGGGTTAGGCATAAGTTTCCCCTTACCTTTTTTCAGTCTCTTGTCTCATCTATCCCAAATCCAGTTGCAGCCTCACCAGTCTCCTTGTACCAATTCTCTTTCCCTCAGTTCAGGGACCAGATCCATGTTCACATGTGGGGTGCTGGCTACCATGACAGCTGTGAGGAGAGCACAGGAGCTCCATTCTGATGTGTGGCCTTGTTTCAGCAGGAAAATGGATTTCATAAGTCCGGCTTTGTGCCCATAGCTCTCCTGCATAATGCAGTGCTAGATAACCTAGCAGGCAGGATGACAGCCCTGCCTGCAATACTCTCTGCAACACAACCTGAGCAGTGAAAGCACAAAATTAACGAGCAGAAAGAGGAATGAAATCATGAGAAGAAAAGCCTTCTTAATTGGAATGGTTTTGAGAGTCCTATGTACACAAAATCTGCAGTAAAAACCACAGTTTTTCAAAAAACTGAGGGAACAATTAATTTCTTAGCCTGCAAATGTGTTTCTGCATAGTGTAAAGTGGCTACATATTTAATATGTTCTCTTTCTTTGTTTCAGATTGCACAGAAGCTGAGGCAGGCACTCAGCCGCTTTCCTGTGATGTAGAAAATAAGGAGTAGTCAGCAATAAAGAACAACTCCAAAGTGCTTTTCTGGTTTGGGGGCAATGCTAAGAAAAACTTGTTAGCCTTTGCCAGCCAAAAAAATCCCTAACAACAACAAAAATCAGTTGTAGAAAGAAAAATTATTTGAAATTTTACTTTATCAGCCTAAGGTTCTCTTATTTCGAATGCTCTCCCATTTGTATCATTATTTAAATTTTTAAAAAAGCTAGATAATGGTATCAGTTATAGTGATTTAAATCATCATGTTGCCATGGACTTCATGCAGACTTGTGTCTATCAGATGTTCTTCCAAAAGCTCTTAACGTCAGAGTTACAAATTTATATCGTTTTTTAAGTGGGAAAGCAGACAAGCTTGAGAAAATTACTTTAATACTCGTTATATTCAATTTAGCTCTCCTTCAGTAGCCAGGAGGAATTATTGTGTATGTTTCTGGTACGCGTTCACGGTAATCTCCTGAATGAACACTTTGTTCTAAGTTCTGCTTCCCATACGCAGCCATGGCATACTGCTCCCATTATGTCTTCTGGGAAATATCATTCATACTTCCCTTTCTTTTCTGCTTTCTAACTACATCTTCTACTTGTGGCACAACACTTAAGAGCTTATGTCAGGCTCGCTCTTTCTCACTATGCACTGTATAAGAAGACAAAGTACAAACAAGAAGGGTGTGAAAAACAGTTTTCCATACCAGCACTTTGACATCTCCACGCCCCAATGTTATGCCATAAGGCTCTGGTGTTCCTCAGGGTTGTACAGGGCCAGCTTCACTTTTAATCCTCTGGGAGTTTGACGTATTTCAGCAGAGGGGACACTGCCACATCTAACCCGGACTAGCAGAAGTCCCCAGATTCCAGCTAAGCTCAGGTCTTTATGTAGTAGAATGGTATACTATTGGCTTGGGTTAACTTTTTGTTACCTTCTAATGCAAACTAAAAGGTGACAAAAATACTGAATAACATCATTAGTTATCACAAACTCTGTGCTTTGATCATCATCTCTTATCAGGTGGCCCAGTGTTCTGTTTCATAGTACTGAAATACAATGTCAGGCCTGGGCTTTTCAAAACTAAAAAGCCACCACCAACCCTGTTCACAGTGGGCACCAACCACAGGAATTCATTTCATGCCATAAGCAAGCAGGAAGGCCAAAATACAGTTTTTGCTAAAACGTGCCTAGAAAACAAACATATTAGCAAAAAAAAAATTTTTTTAAAAAGGCATTTTACCAATAAGCCATTCTAAGTGACGGGTACAGTCTGCTGGTTGAATAGTTGCCTTATTCTGTTTTGCATTGATGTTACTTTTGTGTGCTAGAAGGAAAATCTGGATCTGCCTGAATAACCTGAAACCAAACCAAACAAGACTAAGCCTAAGTCTAGATGCTTTTCAGTGTCACGGGTTTTTTTTCACGTTTTATAAACCTTGTCTTTTTCTCCTCCCAATTTTAGTTGTTCGCTTCCAAAATTCCATAGCACAGTGTTGTTTGATACAGCCATTTAAATATGTACAAATTGTAAAGAATGTGTATAAATGTTTTACACCAAATGTAAGATCTGCTTGCATGTAGAAGCAGCTTATATAATAAATTGTTACAACGTGTACAGTAAATTCTGAAATCACTTTTTCAAGCCAGCATTTTTTTAGCATTTGTATATTCACTTTTTGGTAATGAAATCTCTTTGTAACAGACTCTTAATTTGGGAGGGGGAAGGGGAGGGGCCTTTTTACCAATCTTTGAATTGCTCCGTATGCACTAAAGTTGAAGGTTCTTTATCTCGAATAGATTGTTTTGGAATCCAAGTGTAAGCTGTGCATTCCCAGTGCAGGGAAGCTATGACAGTAGCAACTATGTCAGAGATGCAACAAACTGGCAAAAAATAAAAACTGTTTAAAGACTTCCAGTAAAATGAAGTTGAACTGATAATAAATATTTATGTATATCTACCAGACTATTTTTTTGTTGTCGTTGAAATCATCATGTTGCTTTTTAACAGGGTCATGCAGTATGAGGTGAAACCTTGGTATAGCTTTTCATCAGCTTACACTGGACAGCTGCGAAATGAGAAAGTATCCATGTGTCTTCCATAAAACAGGCATCACAACTGAATGGTATAATAGTGCTAGTGACTGCAAACCAGCAAAGGCTATGCATATGTTGTAAGCTTTCATTATTCAGGTCAGTCCAGCTCGTGGTTGATAGAACCCTCCAGACTGCAAATAAGTAGTAGAGCACAGTGCTACTGTGTATTCCTGGCTTTGTGTTGGCATGGTGTTGACCCAGAATAGAAATTAGATTGTCTTTTGGTATTTGTTTTTTAAATTAGACATGAATAGTGGCATAGTTAGGTTGGGTAAGTTGGGAGCAACAGAAAATTTTCCCACTGAAAATGCAGTCATAAAACAAGAATAAGAAGGTAGAGTAAGACTTGAGCAGTGCCATCCTGAATTTCGTTTGTCAGAGCTGAATAGTTAATCTCTTGAGGATGAAAAAGCCTTAATACTGTTTCCTGGCTTATGCTTTTCTTCAAGGGTGAGCCAAACACTGGCATTAGCCCAGTGATGTTGCAAAAGACATCAAATGCCCTAGATGTTTGGTTTAACTTTCTATTTTATTTGCTTATTCCATTGCTGCTAAAATACAAAATTCATTTTTTAACAATAAAAATGTAGCTATACAAAGAGGAATGCTACCTATATTTCTGTCTGCAGTTAATCCCACATGCCAACTTTGTTGTGATGTATGGTATGTTTTTGGAAGAGTAATGTCTGCTGCAATTAGAATGAGTATTCTTTAATGGTATAATAAGGCCTAACTGTGTGAGTACAGACACTTGGACATTAGTGAGCAATTTCTGTTTTCTATTACAAAGTACTTGAGAAAGCATTACCATAACATACACTTTACTCTGTAAATTCTGATTAAATAATATACATCAATTTTACTGCTACCAAAATTAGTCTTGTTTAGTGCAGCAGAATCATTCGGACTAACAGCCTTGTAAAGAAAGAGATACATCTCTTGTGCTGTGGTTTACTTTGACATAAAGCAGATGCTCTGCCAGTCTGGATTGGCCAGAAGTACTCCCCAGCCTCGTGGTGTGCAGCCGTCTGCAGCAAGCAAAGCGCTCACTAGGCAGGCATCATGCTGCTGCTGCTTCTGCCTTTGTCAGTGCTGCATATGTGAAGCATGCACCAGGGGAAGGTGTGTTCTGTGAGGGTCTCCAGTTAGGTTTTTTTTCCGCTCTACATACTTTCCATATTTTTCAGTAACTCTTCTGATAAAGTTAACACTAAACTGATAATATTAACACTGATACAATAACGAACAAGTACAGAACAGGGGAGGTAACCACTTGGGCAGAAAAAAAAAAATCAATCTTTCAGTCTAAAGAATCCCTAACAGAACCAGCCTAACAGAATTAGCAACATATGGCCTAGCTGGAGACCAATCCACTCATCCTGTAGTGTGGCAATATCGATTATACCCATACTATCTTAAAGGACATCTGAGTCACAAATACACATTTTCTTGGAGTCTTGGAGATTCTGCAACATGTCAGCATAGCCCTTCCTGCTTAAAAAGCTTTCCTTTATGTACATCATCACTTCTATAAGTTGTGTGTATATAAAAAGCTACCTCTAAGCTTGAGTTTTTGTTAACTAGAATGGTTAACCAATATATCTAGTAATTTTTACATACTAGAGGTCTCTCCTTATGTTCAAGTGTATCACCTTTCTTGCCCAGGTGCATAAAACTAATCAGTTCTCTTGCTTATGCCAGTGCTGTTAGTACATGCCAGAATGGGGATTGTAGTTCTCACCCTTCCTGTACAGTCACGCTGCTGGCTCATCAGTTCATGGTATTCATGCCCGTGTTGCCCTGCTGTGTTGCTCCCTGGCTGCATAACTTCCCTACAGTGGTCAAATACTATACATAGAGCTTTGTGTATCCATCACAAAGGAAATACAATCCCAACCACATTTTCAGTTTATAATACTCAGTTCTGTCTGTATTTGCAACCCAGACCTAGCCGAGGTCATGCAGGTTTTTTTACTTTTAATGTTTTTATGTTATATTCCAATTATTTAAGACTTTTAAGTTTTAAATGTGTTTTATGCTTACCTGGTGGTCCCCATATTTAGAATACATTCTCTTGAATTTTTTCTGATATTTTAATGTAAGAAATATGTCAAAATTATTTCTAAAACTACTGTTTGCATGTCCTATTTCCCCTGTTTTTAATTACACTAATCTTCCAGCCAAAGGAGGGTATTTGATTATTTGCACAGATTCTTTTCAACAGATGACCTGGGGTTTGCCCCCTTTTTTTTCCCCCTCCCTGTGGCTCTTTGCAACTGCGCAGTATCTTTGCTGACACAAGCCAGTATGTTTGGGAGACTGAATTCAAACTGACAAAATTCCCTTGTTTTAGAAAGGTAAAAAATGTGTTTGCTTATTTTTAATCTTCTGGGCCTTTTAATCTTTCCCAATTGGCCATGCTTTCTTTAACTATCATAGTTTTTCGCCTGCCTTCAGACTTGTGCTAGTAGGCCTACCACCCTCCTGCTGAACTTTCTGAACTCTAGCTTCTTGTCATCTACAGAGTTAGCAACTACTTGCTTCGTGATAGAGTTGATTAGTTTCTTTGATCCTGTTAATCTGAAGCCAGCTTTCTCATGCTTACTAAACATTGTTCTTCCCTTACTCTGGCCTATGGCTGTATTCTCCTGCTAAAATACATTTTTGTAAGTCACATACTCTTCTGTCAAGGCTGAAGCAAGAATGTGTATCATACTTACTATTTTCTGTTAACAACAGACTTTTGCCACCCTTAGTTTTCCTCATAACCAGCATCTTTAAAGACTATTCACTTTTTAAAATTATTTGCTAATAAACTTACTTTGTCTTAGCTCGCATTTATCCATTCAAGGTCACTTTTAATTCACACTGCCTTCTGCTGCAATTGAAGCTCCATAGATCCAAATCTAAAATTGTTACTCCTCACTGGTGTCTTTTGTCTTCTGAAATGTCATTCCCCAAACAAACAAATAATTTGATGAACTGTTATTCGAATAGTTTTCCTAAAAAATACATTGTGGAGGAGAATTTTAAAGATGTAATTAAGTTGCTGCCTCCAAGAGGTTTGTTAGAGGTTATCTCAGCAGAACAATGACAAATGGTAGGAGTATAAAAATAACAAACTATAGAAAGATTATTGAGACTTTTTTAAAGGAAGAATTAAGTGCTTTGGTTTCTTTTGAATTGTATGTTAGTTATTTGACCTTAAGTTATTAGCCTGTCCCCAAACACACTCACCGAAGGTGAGGGATAGGGACAAGCAGTGTGTGTGTGTGTGTGTGTATATCGGAATCTGCAGCATCTGTGCTAGTTAAGATTCCTGAGCCAGTCCCCATGGGCTGAACAAGACTGAAGAATAGTTTCACACTAAGAAAACGTCATCTGCCAAGTGGGTCAGTAACAAGGCAGGTTCTTTGATCATTTAACAGAATTGATAAAGGGGAAGGGAGGAGTGAGGAATACAGAAGGGAGCATTTGTCATTGGGCAGTTTACGAGAGGCTTGGCTGGGGCAGAGGAAGAGCATTGGCTGATGAACTTGGAAAGGCAGAGAAGGTCTGTGACTCTGGAAGGGGAAAAAAAAAGAAGTCTCCTTCAGGGTTTTCAATTCCTTTTCAGGGCTTCCTTTAAAGATTTGCTCAAATGTTAGAATCAGTGAGAGAAGGAGCAGTGGTTAATTTAGTTTAGCTGTTGGGTCCCTGCCAGAAATAACTACACTTTGGAACACTTTATGCCATAAAATGTCTCTGAAGAAAACACCTCTGTGCTGGACTACCTAGAAAGGATGAGCTTAAGCTGTTAGGATCCGTGAAAGTTGACCCTGATGCTGGTTCTGTGGAGCCAGTGGGCTGTGCAGCCCTATTCACATGAAGGGGTGGCTGACAGAAATGCTGTGTCTGTAAAGGTGGCACTGAGCTTAGGGGAAGGTCAGGTGCCCTGGGACTGAAACACAGCTGCCTGGGGGTATCTGGCCAAGGCAGCGTGCTGTGGTCTGGTGTTTCACTGTGTTTCTTCGGACTTCTCCCTGCCTATGAACAACGACTGCCCTGAGCTAGGAAAGACCAGAGCAAGCACCAGGTGAGCTCTCCAGTTACTGGTATCAGTAAATTAACCTGCTCTGAATGTACCTGATTTTTCCCAAAGACTTTCTCACAGGAAATGTTAGCATGGGGATGGATGGAGACACAAGTATTTTTACTTTTTGCTGAAAAACACCTGTACCAGGATGTGTGAATATTCTCTCTGTATGTCATTGATAAGGAAATTGAGGGACAAATTAATTGTTACATGCCAAGAAGGTAGGAGGGCTGAGAATGGAACCCAACTGCTAATTCTGAGGAAGGAATTTGATGCTGAAAGTCACCTAACTTCAAAACTGCAATGTTCAACCCCTACCCAGCTTTTCTTTCCTCCCTTGGGCCTCTCCCCCTAGCCCCTTCAGCTGATGCCTAACTCCAGAGCTCCTGACAGTTTGCAGTGGTAGTTTCTGATATATGCAAGAATTACCAATTAAATTGCTTGTCATAGCATCCACCCACATCCAACTGCAATTATATGATGCCTCAATGACTAATGAATTTGGTCACCCACAGGAGACTTGAAAACAGCGAGACAGCAGACTGGCGTTTACAGAACGGAGACTCTGAGGAGCACACTCTCATCCTGTCAATACCAAAGGAGAGCATAAAGGGACTGAACACAGGACACTGATAAAGTGAGAGGCAAGCTTTTTATTTGTGACCATTTGTAGTAGAATATCTGAAGAAAGTGAGTCTGTTAAAAAAATGTGACAGTTGTGAATGAAATTGGATGCTAAACGTAATAGTACATCCAAGGCAGAAGCTAAATATGTATCAGGCTTCTTCCAGATCTGTAATTACATCAAGATGACTAGGTTACGTTAGTTAAGGTATTAGCTGCTGGACTCTATAGCCCTTGGTATACTGGAGTGATAGCAGTTTCTAGGACTGTGAATTATCTTAGAACAGTAATCATGTTAAAATAAGTAACAATTTTGCTGTTTCAAACACAGCTTAACAAAACACAAACTCTTTGTAATATTTGTAAATCTAGATAGAAGTTCATCTCTTAGTCCTACTAAATGAAAAGATTAAATGCATCCCTTCATTGTCCTTATTCGTCTGCATTACATTTTGAGGAGAGAGTATCTCCCTGCTCCTGGCTGATCCTTGTGCATTGCCTGCTCATCTAGACCTTTCTGGATCCATCAAAATTTACTACACACCTAATGTAAATTGCACTGTATTCACTTCCTTGGCATTTCTGAGCCCCTCCGTCTCCTGCCAGAGCAGGAAGACATCATTGCTAGTATGTTCTTGCCATTCTGTAAGACTGTCTGGAGGGCTTTGGCTAGGTTGTCATCCCCTTACAATGCTACCAGCACTCACAACTGTACTAGGAATCTGAAATACCTACTGCATTTCTTAAAGACCCTTAAAATGTTTATGTGAGAATCCCATCTTTTTTTCTTTTTAAACATGCCACTGTAATTTCCAATGACATGATGGAAACACAGACCTTCAGAAGCCCAAAATGAGACAGCAGCTCTGTTTATCCAATGTTCATCTATTTTTTTTTTTTACCAAATTCTTTCCAAGCCAGACAGAGGATCTTGTCAAATTTGGTGCATATAATGATTCACCAAGTTAATCTACTGCTGAAGGAGAAGATGCCTCAAAAATGAAGGCCATACAGGGGTGAAGGATGGTTTTCTAATTGTGGCCTAGTTCCTGAGTAGTTGACTGGTATCTTTAAGCTCAGCAAAGATTTTGTTTAAAAAATCAACAGCCGGAAGAGAAGTGAAAAGTTAAACATAGCATCTGTTGCAATACAGTAACAAACCAAAACAGGCTGTTTGCTACTAGGATGGAGTTGCCGAGCTTGACATTGCCCCAGAAGGTTCCCACCTGGTTGGACTCACAAGGATTGCACCACTCTGGACTTGTTATGCCTGCAAAGAAAGTTGAGAAGTAATGAAACTCTTCATTTGTATCCCAGTTTAAGTAGTGACACTTTTCTGGCTGGTTCCAAATTGCACCTACCAAACTTACAGTAAGGTTGTTGTTCGGTTTTTTTTGGTTTTTTGGTCCAAGAAAATAAATCTTTGGGAAGGAGGTAAGTATAGAACTTCTTCTCTAGTATGAGCATGTTTATGTTTACTTGGCAAGAAACTGGGGTCAGAACTAGTGCCAGTCTGGCTGCTGCTTATAAATAGAGTCTTAATGCTTGGCAGAAAGGAAACAACAACAAAGCAAAACAAACAAAACAGACAAAATCATAATGCAAGTGTTTGTGCAAGTCTTCCAAAATTTAAACCAAATTCACAATCAGCTATCCAAAGACTGCTGTACGGTAAAGTAATTCTCTAGGATGGCTGCAGGAGCGGGATCTACTCAAATACAGCGTAAAACCAGCACAAGAAAAGGGCGACTTGAAGGGACTGCAGTGGATTCAGAGGTGGTTGAGGGCCTGCTCCTAGAACAAGAGAAGAGTCAGAAAAGCTCTGGTTGTAGGTCTGTCTGGCACATCTTCCCTCTGAGTGAGCTGCTAGGTTTATATTGTCATTATCTAGCGTTAGTATCTAACAAAAATGACTACTGGCCTTAAGTCATTTTTAGTAGTAAAATAAAGCAGCTTTTCCTGAAGGGATTGTGTGTCACTGGGAAAAAAACCCCAACCAACAAGTAAACGTGCTGAGTGGTAGCAAGGGAGCTTGTGCAGACAGCCCTGCAGACTTGTGTGTGGTTGCTGGGCTGTTCCTCACTGCTGTGGAATCAGAGAGCAGTAACCAGCTCAGGTCCACTGCTGAACCCCGGCTGGCTCCAAGTGTATGTGCGGCACACAGGTGTGGTGATAAACCCCTCTGCAGCATGAAAACAGACAAGACAGACATGTACCATCGCTGTCTGGTTCCACCTTAACGCCAGGATGCAGCGACATCTTGTCTGGCCTGTGTGAAAGCAGCTAAGATCTGACAAAGCATAGTGGTTCTGCTCTGTGCCTTGGCAAAGAGCCTGTGCTAGACAGCTGACGGCCATGAAGGCAGAGAGGGGGTGTGAGCATAGCCGGCTTCTGGCACACTGAGCGAACAGCCCTAGAAATCTGCCCCAGGAGACCTTACAGTTTTCTCCTGTGGGACTCCAGCCACCACTAAGTTAAACTGAATAGCCAGCACCAGGCAACAGTTCAAGTGCAGATGATCATAAAAAAAATATATCAATCTAATAACTCTAGTCAATGTGCACAGATCTTTCTCTTAAGGCAGCAGGTCATTTTGTAATGGTTTCTCTGCAGTATGTTGTATCCTGGCCCACTCAGGACTCCTGTTCCTGTATCAGGACAGCCTTCTGAGCGGCAACTTCTACGATTAAATCAACTTTAGTTTCTCTTCTAAGAGGCATTTTTAAGCTCATAGAGAAACTCTGCTTTTATTCAGTCACACTATCACGGTTTCCATGTGGAAGAGGTCTGCACTAATTCTGGCTCTTCCACGTAGTTTGCAATAAATCTCTAGGACCAGACGAAATCTATATCAAATTTCTGGAACAGAAGTAAGAGAGAATTCAGCTGAACTACCAAAATACTCAGGGAATATTATCCAAGATAGCTATGCTGTAAGAAGAGTACAGGAAACCTGTTGTTGCACCAATCTTTTTAAAAGTCACAAGAAGCAATTGCAGGGATAACCAAGCAGCAACTCTCCCCATGCATCAGGATCACTAATAAGCTAAATAAGTAATAACTAATCATCAGCAGACCACTTGGGCAAAAAGCCTCAGAGAATAAAGCAGGGAGAAGGGAGGGGAAGTGACAAAGAAGAGGAAGGGTCACAGGAGCATAAAGAAGAGAAAATAAAGTTGGAGATGAGGGCAGCAAGGAAGGCAGACCAAAGAGCTAACGAAGTAGAGGCAATGAAAACAGCAGCACACAGACATTGCGTGAGGTGAACGATAGTGGCCTGGGTGCCTGACAGAAGTAGGGCTGTTCCTTTTGGCTTGTGGCTCAAACAGAGGGGACTACGTAAACAGTGGTGTCACACTCTACCCTCCCCTGCCCCCTCCAAAGTTTGTTCTATGTTGGCACTGTAATTCTCACATCCCAGGAGCTCGCTATCCCTCAAATCCAGGGGTTTGCTGAGCTTTTCCAGCCACACACACACACAGCCTTTCCACCCCATCCACCTGCTTTCCCAAACCACTGAGATTATTTTGGCTTGCCCACATGCTCACCCCTTCCCACCACACCAGCCTGTCCAGGTTACTGGTACTACTGGGGTACCTGTGACAGTGGCTGGTACTAAACGTGAGGAAATGTTCTAGGGAGACTACAGGGAAAGATGACTTCTCACCTCCTTTCTACCCTGATAGTTTTTATGCCCACCCAGCTTGGAGAATAAAAAAATAATAACCTGCAAATGGATTTAGCTCTAATTCCTGCAACTTTCAATCAGCAGGGCCAGTGAGCGCTAGAATAAACTACTCACCTACATGGACTAATCATTTGTGCTATTTATGCCGTGACCAGTCCCCAGACTAGCAAGGATTGCATTACGGCTACAGGCACAGTGAAATTTAAACCACCTGCACCCTGGGATGGGAATATATCGTTCTTAATCAAGCTCAACCTCCCATAATGGTTTATATGTTAATAGTGGACATGGCACGAGTTAGAAGTACAGGCAATTCTTGCTGTACAAGCAATACAAAATCTTGCTTTAGTGAAGCAGACCGACACACCTAAATAAACAAGTCAAATTGTCAAAAGACAAACACTGACTAGCAGGCAGAACGAAAGCCTACCTATGTTTACTCGTACATACACACAGTCCATGGGTATCACTGGTGCATTAGGAATAATGTGTCATACCAAAATGGTTGTGTGAATAACTTCAAACCACGGTATTTCCTTGATCCTTCTCTTTTCTAGTCTGTTCCCCTCATTCACACCCACTGGTGTTTTGTCAGCTACCCCTTCACAGCAGCACTGACAGCGATAACACCTTGTTCTAGTCCTGCTTTTCTTTCAAGAAAAACATGTTATTCACTCCGCATTCACCCTAAATTATGGGGCTGTGAAATAGCTTGACTCCTCATCCAGTTTGCTCTATTTTACTGTTTCAGTTTTCCTTTGCCCTTCTCCAGTTCGTGGCTGGTGGTATAGCAAGGAACTCCATTAACTGTTCAGATTTGAACTAGATCCTATTCCCTGTCCTTTCAAACTAGTCAGTCTAAGTCATCTTGTCATAAAGCTGCTGAGAAGGAGAAGAACAACTGAGATTTATCACCTCATGCCATTTTTACAAGATTTTTCAAAATTCACCCCCAAAAATCAGGTTAAAACCCCCCCCAAACCCTCAAGTCTTTCAGGTAAATTAATATGTTCTCCTTCTTTCATGTGAATGTGTTATTACACTGCCCCTTGCTCCCCTCTCTCTTTGGTCTGAAACCCCTCCTAAATCCAAAAATTAATGGACAGGGCTTTCTAAAACATGAGGAGACATAATACCACAAAGCATCTGTTTATAAAACAAAACGAGAGAAACAGGCCTAACTTCAGTTTAAAAGTGCCACATATTTTGTACTAGAAACAACTAAAATGGAAAAAAATGTGATACTAGAAGAGCAAATCTATGTGTGCAAGACAGTTTGGGTTGCTTTGAGAGAGCAACTGAATACATGGCTTTTTTCTGTGTGGGTTAGTATCTGGCAAACACAGTGGTCCATTTTCAAAGGCACTAGATAGAAATTCCGTATCTTAAGGAAGATAGAGCAAATAAATCCTGAACCTTACACCTAGGGAATGATTCCCATGGAACTTACATATGAAAGCTGGGGTTCTGGGGTTATTTAAGATGTGGGAGAAATTAACCTACTCGTCACAGAGATAGATACAAGGCTTCTCTCACTAGTGGTAGGGTGGTGGTACTGGCTGCTAGAGAGCTGTGGTGTTCCACCGGACTACTAGCACAGATCACTGCTGCCACATGCAGTGTCTAAAGCAGTTTTAAAAACCCATGAGATCTAGCTGAAGAAAAGTACGAGAAAGTAAAATGCTGAAAATACATTCATTATGCCAGATGAAGGAAGAGTCAAAAAATAACAAGAAACTTTTGTCTCTTGTGTTCTCCAAAGTTAGTTCTTTTCTCTTTTAGGAAAGCAGTGATTTCATGTGCTTTAGCTACAAATTCATATATCAGAAGGTAAGCACTTAGCTTCTAAAAATCTACTGATGTCCTGATTTGATTGTATTAAAGTGGTCCTTTCCAAATAGAACTCTCTCTTTTTTTTTAAAACCCTTTTTTTTTGTTAAAATACTTGAGTACATCTGAAACTTTTACATGGTGAGGTTGAGTCCAACAATCACTTCTGTTCACAAAAAATCTTTAGTTTTGCTTTAGCTTTGTGTTATATGAGCAAGAAAAAACAGAACTGGAGTGTGAGACTACTTTAAAATATCAGTCTCCATTGATTTTATATATGTATTTCTGTGAGCACAGAACTTGTGCTCATCTAACTAACAAAATCCTATTAGAAAATGCTGCAACTGTAAATAGCAAACACTGAAAATATGCCCAGTTAACACACTCTATTATCCTTGTGACTGTTCAAACAACTCCCATTAATGCTATACATGCTGAAATTCCATAGAAGATGCTCTCACTTGAATACCTGATCACACTGAGGGCAGACTCCAGTTCAATAAGCTTTAAATAAATTAACATTAATTAGAGTTATGTATTAAGCACAGAAACTCCGTTCTCCCTGCCCTCTCTTGCCACTCCTCATTTTTAAATGCCTCACAGGTCTCATTTGCTCTGTATACTCCTTTTTTCTGATGTGGTCTGTATTACCCAATAGGACAAAATAACTAAAGATTCTTGTGATAACAGAATTTATTTACAAGTTAATTATAGCAAGAGGGATCAGAAGCTAACACTTTCCCCAAGAAATAAAATGTACTGCACCATGAAAATTATCCAGATATATATGAAGCCCTGCTGTGACTGCATTTTCTTCTCCACTTTTCCAATTTTTGTGTGACTTCATTAGTCTAAATGCAGCATAAACAGAATAGTTCAATTCTTATTTAAGAATGAAGAGTGACTTTGCTGCACTAGGCAGTCTCTTCTGGTCTGTGAAAATGGTAGTCACTATATACTAGAGAAATGCCACCACAGGTAATCTGGGTTTGCCTCTTTCTGGAGTTTTCTTCATAGCTGACTCAAGGACAAGAGGGAGGCCTCTTTCACCTCATGAAAACCAAATCCCTTGATATGGGGTAATCATGAAACTCTGCTTTCACTGTTGATGTTCAACAGAGGCATGCACAATTTGTCAGAATTTTGCTCACTGAGAAAAACTGCCAATGTACATGCTGCATCTCTGCCTGTGTCGATATTAAGTAGTTCACTTTAAATTTGAAGTTTCTGTGTTATTAAGCATTTTGGATTTCCTATCAGGAGTTCGAGAAAATTGGGCAAGAAGTGGTGGAAAACTCTGTGCCTTCCCAGTCCTTTTAACATGAGAGAGGAATACCTACAACTAATCATAAGCCTGTCAGTCTGGAAGAAAGAATGAAAATTTTATCTGGTTGTCTGGTCACTTACTGCCTAAATAAACGCCATCTGACTAATGCTGCTCATCTGCACATAGTTTTGGGATGAAGAAAGTTAAGCTTTAAAACAGCTGCTGTTACTGAAAATAGTCTCTTAATAAGAAAAGGCTAGTATCTGTGAATGTAGGCAGTCTGTCGCTCTAGGTAGATCTCTTTCATTTTTAGCACACACACAGCTAAAATATGAGTGGAAGAGAAGGTGAGAAATTCCAGTGACCTCCCAACAACACTTCAAAGCTAATTTTTCATTAGCAGCATTTCTAAAACAGTTAGCATTCCACCAGAGCGTTTCTCAGCCACTTCTGGTACGCATTCAGAGCTTGAATCCGCAGCCCAATCCTCTGCCAATCTGGAGCTACAGCCTGCAGCCAGGTAGGTCCTGGCTCAGTCAGAACATAAAGCCAGTTGGCTCTCAGTCCAACTACCTTTAGCAGCTGAACCTGCACTGTTTATTCACTTGAGAAGTCTCACCCAAGCAAGGAGCTGGGAGATTTAGGCTGCTGATAAAGTGAGGCATATGATTTGGCGTCGTGCTGAACTGGAAGCTGAGGTCAGCTCTCTTAATCCACCCCAATCCTTTCCAAATAATTGTTAAGGATAACAATAATAGAGAAACAGTAGCATTAAAAGTTTATTTTTCCTGCCCTAAGGATCACAGACCCCAGGGACAAGGAGTAAGGGGAGGTCATCAGGAAAGGCTGTAAACAGGAAGTGGAGAGCTGAAAATACTGTCACTGGCTTAAGTACAGAAGATGTCTGTGCATCACTCCTCTAATACTCATGACGAGGTCAAATGTTCTTTGTCAAGCTCTAAACACATTAATAAAGCATACTAATTTATCACTTGAGCTTCTCACACTCTTCAGAGTTATTTTTAAGGAAATGCTGTTGACTGCTGAGAAACAGTGACCTAGCTCAGAGTGTATCACACTGTTTCTGTAACCAAGTACCAGATGCCTGATGCCTTTGGCACACGACATTCTTTACACGAGACAAGTGCAACCAACTAGAATAGTAAGCTGATCTCTCAATTTCACTGCGAGTGCAAGAGGTGACTTTAAAAGCCCACAGCTACTTTCACAGCAGTATTTTGAGCACTTTAGCCTACAAGTGTTGCAAATGTTTCTCTGTGCCAAATCCAGCTTAAAAAAAAAAAGTTATTCTAATATTAACTAGAAAATGTGAACACAATAAAAGGTTTTGCCTGTTAGCAGCAGTTATTAGTTGTTTTGAATGTCCTGTGCAGGAAAAGTTGTGCTGAGGTATTTCCCCTATTTCTTCTTACTGAAGTCAAAAGTTTCTCATAAAAGGCAAAACCCAAACTCTTTCCAATGACCTTGTGGGCATACACATTTCCTGAGGAATCTGTGACCACTGTGCACGTGGCCAGAAATCTCCAGGAAATGCCATCACAATTAATCTTTTATATTTAGTCTCACAGCTTTAAAAGTATTACCATTGTTTCCAGTAGCATAATATTGGGGAGACACAGATATTTTTTGTTTGTTTCTACAGTGTATCACCAAAGCTTTGTGTACAACAGTCCCAGATTGCAAAGATCACTTAATAGCACATAAAACCAGACAATTCTACAGGGACATTCACCCACTCTACAGCCCAAGGTCTAGGATAAGGGGTTCACACAGCTCTTCCAGACAGCTCGCAGACAGCTGAGCCCAATACACCCTGCTCTCCCCAGTTCTGCCAAACTCTGTTTTGTAACGCCCCTGTTGTTTCTCTTCTAATGTGTATCCAGGCAAACATACACCCTCACCTGCTAAGATCCAGCATGCAGGACTCCTTTTCATTAAGGCAGTTATTCAGACTCTGTAAGCATCCATTACTATAGAGACCTGGGAGCAGGAGTCATTATAATCAATAACATGTTTCAGAGGGACTTGAGGGGCTGGGGGAGGGGAAGTGATTGGAAACATGAACCAAACTGGATCATGGCTTGGAAGAAGTTAGAAGTGTTTGGAAATTATACTGAGGTGATTTCTACAGTTGGGTTTCTAATAATAGCAAAAGAACTGTGCTTAAAAAGCTGTATAAACACAGTGTGGACGTTATCTTCAACACAGTTTATGCTGCAGGTGAGTTAACAGGAACTAAACTTTATTTAGTAGCTGAAGGCTGTATCCTCCTACCATGGAGGCTGGCCCTCTAACATATCAGTGCTGCAATTTTATTTGAACCGCATCTCACATAGTTCTGCAGTCAGCAAACATGAGATCTTAAGGATTCTTCCCCTATGACAGGCAGAGAGAAGGATCTCCCTCCCCCTCCTCTGAAGACAGGAGCTGGAGAAGGAGCTGTAAGGCAAAAAGGAAAGCAAAGGAGAGCTACTGCTGACAAGAGATATTCCACCCTCCAAAATACTCCCACTATTCTATGTATGCGGAATCGTAGAGATAGCCCAGCAACCTGTTGCTTGTCTCAGCTGAGGGCAACAGATCACCTCCCACTCTTTAGCTGTGGGAACATTCAGAAAGCAATGCAAAGTATCTGTGACTGCTCAGAGGTAGAAAGAGTGATAAAGAACCAAAGATGGGAGTGTGAAGAGGGGCAAAGAACCTGATATGATGAAACTATCAAGGCAGAAGACTAAAGGAAAGGGGAAATCCACCGAGAAAGGAGGATGAAATTAAAAAATGGTGAGGAGTTAATGAGGGTTTATGGTCTGAGTGAAAACAGATTGTGTGGAAAAGGGAATGAGTTCACCTGAGGGACTCCTCAAATGACTACAGGGATTAATCAGTCTCCATGATACTCCAGAGCAAGACAACTCAACTCCACATGCCAGCTAAAAGATGATCTGTCAATCTCAACATTTTCCCTTAAAAGTGGACTTTCATGCATCGAATCATTGTCAGTTTGGTGAGATGAAAAGATCTCGAGTGCCATAAAATAAGGCAAGACAAACCTTTGCATACTCCTGTAATATATCAAGCAAGGCTCCTATCTGAGCCCTCACATGGGATGTCATTCTGTGGGAAGGTTTGTAAATGGTATGGTTTTATTCACCACGCCAGCATTTTCTGATAGTTGCTTTCTCAATCTTGTTTCTGAGGTAACTGACCTGTGACACAAAGTCTAATTAACTAATTTACTGCTTTTTCAGTAGTCAGGACATCACACCTTTAAAAATGCATCTTATCGTGCTGTGGATGTTTTGCAGCTGGAACCATCTGAAAAGATCTGGTTGTAACAGATTAAAGAGGACTCACAGAACCACCTATTGAAGCAGTGCTTTGCCATACACACGGCTAAAGGATTCCAGTTTTCCACCTTAATCTGAGGTTTTCCTCTCACATACTCATTCCACCTGGCAGAGCCCAGCCATGACTGGTGTCTTCAACGTTAATGTGAGACAGTAGTAAGAGATGGTAGTTTGGGTATTTTTAATTTAGTAGTTTTTGCTACATATAAAGTATAATTCTGCCATATTAACAAATTAGAATTGTGCTTGATTTACCTGTGTATAAACAGGACTACACTTTCTGCTAGAAGTTAACAGCAGATTTTCTCTCATCTGAACACATTTGTGTACCAGTGCCTACCTCCTCAATCCATTCCTTAAGGCTGAAAACTGGAAAAAACCAGCACTTCATCCTGTACAGCCTATACAGAGAACCGTGATGGCAATATCAGAGGGGAAAAAAAACCCAACACCAAAATCCCCAAACAAAACCACGCACTTTTATATGAAGGAATAGTTTTTTAATTACTAGTCAACCTAAAATGTGCACTGTGCCTTTTACTCGAAACCCTTTATACACAACCCGCAGGACGGCGCTTTCCAGGCACAGCCGAAACGCCCCGCGAACGCCGAGAGCAGCACCCCGCACTAGGGGCTGCGGTACCCGACCGGCAGCGGGAATCGCCTCACCGCCGGCCGACCCGGCAGGCGGGCCGGGGAGGCCGGCCGCCCGCTCCCCGCAGCAAGCGGGAAGGAGCGCAGCCTCTCCCGCGGAGAGCGGGGCAGCAGCCTCCGCATGCCACGCGGGCGGAGGAAGGAATTTCGGCGTCTCAAGGCATTTCCCTTATCCCGGCCCTCGTCTCACGCAGCGCGGCCGCGACGGCGGTGCGAAGGGCCGCTGGGCGCTGCCGGCGGCTCGACGGCGAGATTCGTCTCAGCGGCCGCGGTCCGGACGCGCCGCCGCCGGGCCGGGGCCCACAGAGCCCCGCCGGGCACCGCAACGCGGCGCGGGCGGCGTTCCTCCGCTCCCTCGCGGGCAGGGCGGGTGGTGGCACCCCGCCTGTGGCTAGTACCTGTCCCGGAGGAGGAGGAGCCGCAGCCAGGGAGCCAGAGGGACAAAGTTAACTCTGGAAAGTTTACAAGGGCCTGTGGGTGGGAAGAGAAAAGCGGAGAGGAAAGAGGAAGGTCGCTCCCGCCCCGCGACGCTGGCCGCAGCCGGGGACTCCCCGAGGAGGAGGAGGAGGCGGCAGCTGTGCTGAGAAGCCGCAGGGGACGGGAGAAAGCGGCAGCCGCAAACTCTCCGCTCCCTTCACCGCTGGGCCACCCCTCACAGGCACTTGGAGGCCTGCTGAGGTGACCGGCTCCCGGGAAGGGGATACGGCCGTCGTCCTTGCCCGCCCCCCCGGGCGTTCTTGCCGCCGGGGAGAAGCGGGCTGCCAGGATCGGGGAGCTCCCGCCGGGCTGCTGGCGGCCCTCCGAGCGCCTCGCACCGTGCGCTTGAGGAGACGGAGGCTCCTTCGCCACCCGCGCTGGAGGTCGAATCCCCGCTTCGCCGACACCCCCTGCTCTTCCCTTTCTGAGACCAGCGGCTGCCATGGCTCTGAGCAAGGGGCTGCGGCTGCTCTGGAAGCAGGAGCCGGGGCCGAGCGCCTTGCTGGAGGCGCGCAGCCGCCAGGACTGCCTGTTGCTGGAGGCCGGCACCGTGGCGGCGCTCAGTAAGTGCCCCGCGGCGGAGCGGGCCGGGCCGGGAGGCTTCCCGCGCGATGCTTGTGGGGGAGGCTGTGGCGTGGGAGAGGTGGCGTGGTTGTGGTGTTGTGGTGGACGCCCCTGGTGCCTGCGGGACTCGTGTGGTGCGTGAGAAGGGGCACCGGGGTACGGTGGCAGCGGCCGATGCCCGGGAGGTTTGGGGCACTTTCCGCTATGGCGTGGAGAGAGGGAGAGCGCAGACCTGGGCCCGTGGGGACAGTGACCGTAGGGAACTCGCTGACCTCACTTTAAACCCTGGCCTTCAGCGTGACCCTCCAGGCCTGCCCGCCTGCTGGCAGCATCTCTTCCCTGTGCAACCCCCAGGCCTGGTCCATGTCTGACCAGCTTTCTCTGCTCTGGATGCCTTTATTCTCCCCACCAGCCGCCGGGGTGGAAGAAGTAGGAGAGGCCACCCACCTCCCGGCAGTGGAGTCTCGGCGCAGGGCACCTTTACTGTGCAAGACTTGTACTCTACAGCCCTGTGTGAGCCTACTGACAGCAGAGGAGGGTCCCGCTAAAGGGATGGGGCCCACTGCCCTTTCAAGAAATTTCTGTTCTGCTACATCGGGTGCTAACCATGTGTAGACATCCAATTCCAGCAAAGATTGTTTTGGATGACTAACTCCAGATTCATGTTCTGTAAAGCAAACCTGGCTCTTGCTGCAGTGCCATACCTGCCCTTGTGATTTGCACTGTATATGGTCCTTGTGTGTCTGGCTCCTACTGGAGGAGCTCCAGTCTCACCTGAGGCAGTGGAGGTCATGAACATGCTCAGTGTTGTCTCATCTTGTGTTTTGATACTTCCCACCTGTGAGTTAACGCTGTGCTAACATTGAAGCAGACACAGGAAGATCAGGTGACTGAGAATGTAAGGTGCAAAAGGTAATGAAGGGGAACACATTGTGCTGGTGCCATGTTCTTAAATTGTTTTGTGTGTAATAGTTACCTGGTCCTGCCAGTGCGCCTCTGTCTCAGTGTTGTAGGAGTTCATACTGAAGCAGCTCAAAGGAAAAGGGGAAGACTTAAAAGTGTAACCTCTTTGTAGGAAGAACTGTACATATGTTGTGGTTTATACAATGTCAGCTCAGGATCTGGGCCTGCTGAGCTGACTCTTCCATGATATATAGCAGCAGCTCATCCAGACTAAATTGCCTAATTTTCAGCTATGGGGGATTTTATGAATGAAAAAAGCCAAAAATGCCTGCAGGCGGCAGATAATTTTTACAAGGATAGTTCTGATAGTAGAAAAAGTTTCACCTGTTGTGATAAAGATCTGTTATTGCCACATTTTTTTTTCATTTTAAATTTTATTGGCATTTTATATTGTATGATATTTTGGGGGTTCAGTTTCTTGTTAAATTCATTGGTTATAGTGGACTTTAATGTGTTAACATTTTTCTAGGATTTTTTTGTGACAGTTTTAAATGAACTAACAAAGTGAAAAGTCTGGTGGTACTGAGCAGCATTTTACTCACTTCCCTGATTCAAAAACCTGTTACATTAAAGCTCTTCATTGTTATCACAGGTTTTGATCTGTATTTCATTATTCTGATACAAATCTAAAGCAGCCCCAATACCCAAAACCAATGTGCATGGATAAAATCGAGAGACCTGTGTACACCTAGTGACCCCAAGCCATATGCAGGACCAGGAGTTGGAAAGATTATTTGCAATCTTGGTCATTAAGGGGATTGTCAACTTAACACTGGGGGGGGGAAACCTATTTTGCTATCCCCCATTTGAATTGCTATGGCTAAAAATGATTAGCGAATTGATATAGTCTCTTCTAAAATTTGTGTGAGAAGAATTTTGAAGTAGCGATCAGGGTAGTGGCTGGTATAAAAGCCTGTTTGCTGTGCTGTGCGAAAGTCCAATGTCACCTCTTGAGATAACTGTCATCATGCATGAGTTGGCATCCAGCCCACTCTGTTATTAGTAAGCTTGTAATTTTATTTCATTTGGTTTCTCTTTTCCTGCCTGAGTTGGTGTCTATATTGTAGGAAAAGCTTGTTTGTCTCGTTGAGCTTGTTTAGTTTGTTTCTTCTGTTTATGCAGCAAAGGACCAGAAAAGGAGGGAAAACCAGCAGTAGGTGTTGTGATGGTAAATTTACAAGAACTGTGAAGAGGAAGCTCCGCAGCCAGGGTGGTAAAAGAAACCATTAATTCTGCTTTGTTTGGCCTTTGAAGTTGTTACTACCCATAGAACCTTTCAGTAGAAGGTTAACATAAACTCTGTGCATGTGTGGTTTCAGATGTACTTGTCCTAGGATTGCGTTAATTTTGGCTTCTCTTGTCTAATGTTATGTTTCTAAAATAAAGTTTTAAAAAAATTGCATACCTGTGATGAGGAGGAATTACGGAACTGTGCCTTATGCAAACTTCCACACTCAATAAAAGCAGATACCAATACCTGGAGCACTTAGGTTATACAACAGTTTATGCAGTTTTGCAGTGGCAGCCTGGTGTCAACAGAACTGTAGAGAGGAATAATCATGGATGGACAATGAAGGCCTGAGAACAAATTTCAGTCATTCCATAATTACCAAGTGTCCCTTGAACAGGTATGACATCTGCACTTCTTTGGAAGTTCAATTGCTTCTATAATACTTTTGTACTAGTAGCAACTTAAACATTGAATTTAACATAGCTCAGGTGGCAGAAGGGAGTGAGAATCATCCTGTGAGAAGTGGTGGTACAAAAAAGCAATCTAAAAAAAACCCACACACTTGTGTAAGCACAGTGTCTATATAGGCAAGAAACCTTTGGGAAACTCATAATTAAAAAAAAAAACCTTTCTATTTTGTAAGCCAAAACTTTCATACCTTCTCGTGAATGGATGGCTTTATACTTTTTCCTCTCTCAGTACATTATAAAGGCTACAATGATAATTTTTGTTGTAAATTGGTTATGTTTCAGAATTCCCTTATTGCATACAGAGATTAATATTTTTAAGTTGAAAAATATTTTCACATTTGATACCAGTAGTGGGAAAGTATTATGGGGATCTCGCATTGTCTGAGGTATCAGCAATTTGAAAAATGAGAACATTTGGGCTGTAACGGAAACCTAACCTAAGGAACTTTTGGGGAAAAAAATCAAGGAATCAACAAGCACAGTGAGAAACCCAGCTGCATAATTTAATCTGTGTAGTGATGTAATATCAACAGAGCAGTTTTCTGTTCTATCATACATTAAATAGTATTTATTTTTTACTCTTCTTATGATGTCACGGTAGGGTGGAGGGTAAAACTCACTGTTTTGAATTTAACAGCACATTTTGCAAGAGGCTTATTTTGCCACTGGCAACCCTGAGGCATCAGTCATCTCCAGAATGATGGGTGACAGCCTAAAACAATTCTTCCAGGAATTCTCTGAACTAGAGCATCAATAATTAGATTCTATGGAAGAAACTTAAAGTCATGAAGAATGAAGGAAAATTGTCATTGATGTAGAAGTTTTTGCTTGTACAAGAGGAAGTGTAGATAGAGCTGCTGTTCCTACTTTTAACACATTACAGTTTTTAATGCTTTATAGATGAACTGCACAAGGCAGTTAAACTAAGGCTATAGTGGTGAAAATGTAGTTATTTAACTTTATTATAGCAGGTAACCTCAGTGAAATGATGTCAACAGGAGGGCTTTGCTACTGAAATTCAGCATAAAAATGTATTTTTGCAGGGGCAGAGCCAAAGGGTGCACAGAATTTTTTTTTTTTCTTTGCAAGCACTTTGATTCTGCAGTTGCTTTCACTGAAGGATGATACAACACCTGTTACAGTGGATCCTAAATAATGATAGCCTTTGAAAATACTGCAATTCAAAGCTGATACAGTGCATGTTTCTGCAAATATAGCTGAAGTTTTTCCTCCAGACTTTCACCCACAGATCTGGGAAGTAAGCTTTTACTAGAGACAAGTTTGTGTGGAATTAAGGGGTGTGTACACTCCGCAGAGCAGCTGTGTGCCTCCTCTGCTTTGGTTGCAGGTATGTGTTTGGTTCTCAGACGCGCTGAGTGAAATCTGGGTATAGCCTTGCAGGGGGAGGGATGCAAAACCAGGAAGTGGCAATTATTTACCTGTAGAGAATGCTGTTTCTGTGCTGTACGTAGATTCGTTGTTTACAGTTAGCTGTAGTTTTGTATTTAAGTGGACAAATACGCCACTGAGTGTGGTTGGAAATCAAACACTAATATTTCTAAACTCATTTAATACCAGACTTTGGACATATTTCTAGGTAAGGTGCTGATGGTAGTCTATACATTTTTTGTTTTTCTCACATGGGTTTTGTTTGTGCATGAAATTTGTTTGATTATAGCTTTGCGCCTTGTGGGGAAAATTCACACCTCTTTCCCAAAATGCTAAACGATACAAATAAAGGAAGCAAGCTACTGAGACCCCATCACATCAAGCCTCTGTTTCTATAAGAACTTAGAAATGCTTCAGAACATACATGCGTAGCAGTACCTAAATATTTTCAGAATCAGGCTTAAGAAAGAGGGAAGAGCCAGAATCTGTAACCTGGTCCCAGACTGTTTTCTTCAAGAGCTCTTGAACGTTAGACTTGAAACTACAGTATCTTTCTGCCCTCTCTTCATAGCCACTGACCTCTCTGGGCACCTGGTGTTTGAGAGCTGTGTTGGTTCCTGCTGAAGTCTGGGGGATCAGCCCTAAGGAAGGGTTGAGTGAAGGAAACCACATACTTCTGGCCAATTCCTGCTAGCCATTAAATCAAATTTGCAGCTTTTACAAGCAGGAAGTCACACTTGAATAGGCCATGTGGTGTATGTACTCCTAGGTCTTTTCATGGTGGTTTTCTTTGGTTCTGAAATATTTTACGCATGATAAAAGACCACTTTTAATTGAGTTTATTGTAGCTTAGTTTCACTGAATTATTTTGTGCCTCTTGTTTTGCAAAGGTTACAATTTTGAGCTAACATACCAACCTTATATATAATTTACATCAGGAGCTTTTACGTAATTGATACTAAGAAAAGTGCTTGAGGAATGCAGACAGTGTGCAGGTCTGTAAAGCTGTTATGAACACAACACAGTTGTGGTTATTATTGCAGAAGAGTGGATACTCAATTATATGATTAATGGAAGGGAAGATTACTAAAAATATTAATGGAAAGCTTTAGTAGGGTTTGGTAATTACTATGTCTACTCTTTAGTACCTATAGCTATTATTAAGCAGTAAACAAATGCACTATGTATTTGCAAACTTGACTTGTTCTTGAAGTAGAAAACTTTTTTGAGAGTTTCATCAACTTCTGTAGCAGTATCGTGCGTGTGTGTGTATGTATCTCAAGCTGCCTGGCTTGAAAAAGGAAGGATTTACATGTGAGCAGAGTATAGTTAAGCATCTAGTCCTTGTTTTACGATTTCAAGCAGACCACTCTCACTACCTCTGTGTTTCAGAGTTTTGATGAAAGCTATTGCAGAATAAAACTGTTGACTTTGGAACATTTAACAGAGAAACATGGAATCATTTTGTTGTACTGATTAGAAAAATGCTGTGTCTTTGGGCACATCTGGCTGTCAAATGTTGTTGCTAAAACAGTATTTTCCATATTGTTGAAACTTGACAGGTCATGGTTTATGTTTTCCTTGTTTCTTAACAATCCTTTAGCATTTCGTAGTAATTTTCCCCTTTAACTCTCTTCTTCATCCCACCAAGGGACATGGTTTTTGTTCTCTGTCTAGTCTCTTTCTGATTCTAGCTCTTGTGTCCTAGCACTGTTCCTGAATACTCTAGATGTTTCAGACCAGGTTTTGATAAGTTACTTGAGATATCAATAAGCATTTTCTAGGATTTATAAAGATTTCTTTTTAATAGCAAGGTAGATTAACTTGAAGTCCTCTGCAGTAATGTCCTTTTAAGTCACATTTCAGTCATCCTTTCTATGTATTGCTGGGAATTCCATCTCCTTATCCCTCACCCCCTCCAAAAAAAAAAAAAAAAAAAATTGACTAGGACCTCTCACTTTTTTTATTCATAAGGAAGGCTTAACAGGGAGTCTTATAAAAAAATGAAACATTCTTATGCTCTATCTAAACTATTTCTGCTGAAGTTTTTTTGAGGGGCCGGAGAACTGAGCTTCCAGTCTCAGCTCTTAAGAGGTGCTGTTACTGAATATTTAAATTGTTACTGTCTTTCTGTTGCTTATGTTTTGGTTCACTGGTATGCATGCTATCAACAGTTTACTAGTTTCTCCTGATTTGCTCAGTGTTTCTAAGAAAGCAGAATAAATAAGTTGTGAAAATCTGATAGCAAAAATAAAATTAGGAAAAAATAACAAGTCTTCCTTATTTGTCATGGGTGCAAATATTGAGGCAAATGAGTTTCCTCTCCTAAAGAATTCTGCAAATGGTATTGTCCTTCCTTCACTTCAAAATGTCAGTGATAGACGCAGTATTTATTTGTTTTCTATGCTTTTCACTGAGCTACTTGCCTCTTGAGGATTATAAAGAGAAGTCTGTTTCTTTCTTTTCTGTTCTATCATCCATTGCAGGCAGTTCAGTTTGTCCTTTATATGCCCAGATGTTTCAGGTTTTTTGACTGGCTGAAGTTTATTAGGGGCATAAGATTGTACAGTATTAGCTGACCTCCAAAAGTACCCCATTGCTGATTGTCTGTGGTTCAAGAAGTAAATGGATATTTGAGGGTCACAGCCTCTTTTCCTCATTCATGAAGCTAACCTCATTGGGAAACAGACACAGAACGCAGACTTACTCATTCAGGAAGTACTTTGGTTTTACTTTAAAGTATCCAGTGACAAGTTCTGGCTTAATATCTAAATGTTTAGTTTGTGCCCATTGGCCTAAGTTGTTGCAGAAGTACACAAATCTAATATCAGCATCTGACCCTATATTTATGTATGTATTTATAATCAGCTAATTCTTACTTTACTACAATATTAATTGAATTCCTCGTGAAATCAACATCTGATGTTGTGCCTACACCAAATTACGTAGCCTTGGATAAAAAAATTCCAATTCTGTCTGAAATTAGCCTGTGAGAATCTGGAAGCAGAAACCGTGTATTTTTTGCACATCAAGAAAAGATATATTATGTTTTAGCTTATGACCAGACAAATTGTTATTATTTTTGTTGTTATTTTAGAACAGTATAAAGTTTCCATGTGCTTGTATGAATATTACTTCACTTATTCTGAAACTGAGGTGGCATCTGTACCATAGAATAAGAACATTACTAACAATCAAGGTGCTTGGAAGGGTAGTGAGTGCCCTTTTTTCTTCTAGGGTGGTGTGTGGGGAGGCTATGCGTTTCTGTCCCACTGCGTTTTGATCACTGTGTTTGTAACAGCATTTTAACCTACCTTTGTACTGTAGTTTTGTTTATTGAGCGAAATCAACTGGGAAGCATTGGTGTAGGCAATAGCAATCTGAAAATTTCATAAAGACTGGAAAACTAAGGTTTGCTGCTTTTTATTTTGTTTCTTAGCTCCAGAAGAGAAGGATGCAATTAAAGGACAATATGAAAAACACATGGATGCTTATGGCTGCTTAGGAGAGCTTCAGCTTAAAAGTGGTGAGTGACCATTTGTATAAAATGCCCAGACAATGCTAGAAGACGACGAGTGACTAAATTTGTCCAATTCTGTGATTTGTGAAAGCTAATTGTGCCTTGTTACGTGCAGTCTGGAAAAGATCTGTTTCTTTTTCTATGCTGTGCCAAAAGCATATCACTAAATGATAGTTTTGCGTTTTTTCTCACTTTTGTTTTGTCTGACATTCTTAGCCACCTGAAGATAATTGCAATTTTTTTATCCCTACCACATTTATCCAAGGCAAGCTATGATTTCTTACTTCTTTTCGAAGGATCATGTTTAAACACTGATTAATCATGATCATCTGAGATGCAGTACTACAGATTGCCAGTGCTGGCTATAATGTCCGATTGCCTTTAATTGGGTAATTCACATGGATAAGGATTTACAGAAGCAGGCCTTTAACTTCAGCTAGTGTAGTGAGGAATATTCATTGTCATTGCTGTAAATTTCTGTACAGTTTGGCAATCTTGATTTAGCAAAGGACTTGCTATTACACTGCCTACAGGAATGTTAATGCAAATAGCATGCTTTAGGAAGAGAACTGCAGTCATTGATTTGAAGGTAATAGTACCTTACACTGCAGACTTGCATTAAACCAAAAAGCGCTGTATGCCTCGTTCCCATGGTCTTCTTACAGTAAGCCTTAATTTTGACTTGTAGGAATGACAAGACTGTTTTCCATCTAACTCGCTGCTTGGTCAAGCAGTCTGCCAACGGCGGTTGTTGTGTGAACATTGGTGTATTTAGACCAGTAGATATAAGTGTATCTTTTCATAGCCCACTTACCTTTTTATGGCTCAAGTAATATGACTTGAGATTGATCTGAAGAGGCAACTGCAATCTGAAAAATTTCTCTGTTATAATTTAAAACTGTAGGTCCGTCTAGTCTTTCAAAATAAATGTGGGCTTTTTGTTTGTTTTGTTTCTTGTGGAGTTAATTAGGCATTTCTATGGAGATTAATATAATTTTGTTAATGTAATTAAAAACAGAGGGCTTGTGATTACTTTTTCTTGGTGCCTCGACCTGTTTTTCTTTACAGGAGTCTAATGAATCCTCTTGTAATAAATAGTAGAGGAATGTAGCTATTGAATTCAAGTTCTTCAAGCTACAGATAGTTTCTTGTATGTGATGGGAACTATATTCTTGGCCTTATTTTTTCTCTTTTATTTCTGTTTCCCATGTCCTTACTACTTTTTGAACAACACCTGCTTAATTTCAGTGCCCTTAAAGTCTGAGTTCTGAGCTTTGTCACTGCACCTCCGTCTTGTTCTACCATTAAATTACAAATCCTGGTACAGGACTTCCTTTGGAAAGGATTGTTAAAAATTTTATTGGTAATTGGATAAAAGAGTTAACTACTGGAGGCAAGCTTCTAATTGCAATTGGGTGAAAAGTCAGGAGGGTCATACTGTAGTGGTAAGTAAAGGTAAGCAAACATTTTCAGCTGCTGAACGTGTTCAGAAAAGCAGACGATTGCATATCTGCTGTCTCACCATTCAAGAGGTAGCCCAGGTTTTTTTCACAGTCTCAGTTAGATCTTCCATCTTAAACATAATTGAGTTCCATCCCTTTAGCTGTTCCTTACATAAAAGATTAGAGAGGAATGCAGTGTAACTTTTTTCTTTTTTATAGAATGTATTTTAGCAGCTGCAAACAAGGGCATAATTGCCAGCCCTTTACTGAGCATCAGTGATCCCATAGACTTTGCTCAGGAGTATCAGTGTTTTTTTCTTACTACTGGATACCTGCAGATCATAAGTACTAAATTAACTGAAAATATTTGTGAAAGTACATTCCACTGGGATATTAAAAGAGCATATTTGTAGAGCAGGAGGGGACACTTTTTTCCAAGACATGAAAGATGTCTCTGAACACTTTGATCTGTAAATACCTCTGCTTAGGAATCCAAATAAATAACATTGTATGCCTGCCAAAGTAGATAGTGCTTTTCACACAAAAGTAGATGAAATATGTGAAACTAACTCACGAAGTTAATGTTTCCTGCCAGTAATAACATTCACTTCTATGTACTTAGGTCTGTTAACATCACTCACTAAGCTCTTCTGCTTTCTTTCGTGAGATGGATGGGAGCAGAATGAATTGTACAGTGTTTCTGAGCTGTATCTCAGCCAAGATTTTGCTGCCAAAGAAGATCTAGCGGCAGCAAATATATCTGAAGCAGAATGTTAAAAGAGCTGGCTTTGCCGTGTTCGGTTTGGGCACTGTGATGTCAGGAAGGGGTGCATATGTAAGGTAGTATTTTGACACCATCACTACATAGGTTGATAAGTTTAATACACCTGCTATATTTGGGAGGCATTCTGAATTCATACTCTCACTCTTGCACATATACAATGTATAGTTGAAAGGAAGAAGTTTCAAAAGAAAAAGGACAACTAAGTACCTGTTTTGAACATTTTCTAATAATGTAGTTATATTTAGGTAAAGGAGAAAGAGTATCTTTGTGACTAAGACTGTAGTTCAGAAATTCTTGGTTCTTTTCATAATTCTGCTATAGATTTCCTCTGGGATTTTCAGCTAGATGGTTAGAATCTGCTCCTCTGCTGTGTTCTGCCGCTAATTTTGAAGGCAGAAGAGAGGCCAAAATACCTTGCAAATTGTTTTTCAGTGGAATATTAAGCAAAGTGGAGGCATATATGGAGTGGAGATGGAACAGGCTGAGGGAACGTAAGGCAGTGGCATGACTGTGTCGGAATGGAGAAGGAGCAAAAACTGGAGCAAATTCATTTTTAAAAGGAAAAGAGAGTCTTGAGTGAAATATTTACAGTTAAGAGGGACAAAATAAGAATTGAATATTGCCTCCTTTTCACTGCAGCTCATAATAGCAACACTGAAGTCATCCTGTGAACTTCAGGGGAAACAATTGCCTTGAGTCATGTAGACAGGTTAAATACAGAAACTGTAGCTTATTGTGGTAGGGTGTGACGTACAAGAACTGTGTTTCGTGTTCAGCTTGGATTATGGCAATTGGTTTCACAAGAGCTTTTGGAAAAAAGGATGCAAGTTATTTTTATCTTGTTTCTGTGACGAATATTCTGCATCCTCTGCCTCCCTTGTGTAACCTGATAAAAGGACATTCAGCACATAGCACTGTGAGCAAAACATTTCTTATGTTTCTTTGAAAGTGTTCTTTAAAGATGGTTGTGGTGATTTATAGCAAAATAATGATCTTGGTCACAATGCATGAACACTTGTACCCATCTACCTGAGATCAAAATTTGGTCCATAAGCTTTGAAAGGATTTTTTTTTTTTCCCCCTTTAGCCCTGTAGGTGGGTCTTGCTTTTTCATAGATGTGTTTCTGTGGAAAGCATGACCAGTAAGGAATGCTTCACTTCTCTGCTGTAAATTAATCTGAGATTTCTTTAAAATATTCCAGATTGCATCCCAAGAAAACAAGCGACGTTTCTACAATTGCAATCTTCAGTTGCAGTTCTTGTATTCCTAAATCACTTTCAACTGTGTGTTAAGTTTAGAAAAGCCAATACCAAGCAGGATTGTACATTAAACTACTTGTAAAAGTGGTTTTTATTGGCCTTATGCTGGCCCCATTCATCATACACTTTGCAGCTGTCAGCTGAGTATAAGATGCTTTCTACTACTGTACTGCACATGAAATCAAGGGAACGTTACCATAAATTTTCCACCCATTGTACTCCCATTAGTTACTTTTTTTGATGAGAACTGTTGGGCTCTTGTTTCAAGACATAGGACTGGAGTTTGGCCTGTCACCTTCTCCACATAATGCAGGGAGCCTCCATTGACTGGCTGCAGTGGTAGTACTGGCAGGGTCACTGACTTCAGGGAATTGATTTAGTGTTAATTCTCCCTTTGATCTTGAGGATGCACTGCCAGCATTTTAAAACTCAGCTTCCTGACTTACTTGAGCTTACACTTACAGAGTGACTGCTCATTTCATTGCTTTAGTTTTTTGGGTTTTTTTGGTTTTTTTTTTTTTTCCAAGTAGCTGTTGATGTTCTGGACAGATGAAACATTGAATGCTCGAATACTTTGAATGCTGTTTAGCTCCTTTCAAAGGTCATAACCCCTTAATATGCTTCCTGATGCTGCTGCTGCCAGGTGGATTTGACTAGACTATCTGATGTCTTTTTTGTTATGATTGATACTAGCCTGGTACTTCAAGTGCTACTTGCATAAAACCAGTTTCACTGGAAGCTTAAAAGGAGCAATATTTTTAATACAATTACAGAGTTGGAAATGGTAGTGAGCTGCAGATTTGAGAAATTAAGGTTGCAGGGGGTTAATGGAATAGTCTTGATTGTTTTAAGGGGAAATACCTTAATGGAATGTCTGAGTGTTTCAATTTGATCTATTTCATTAAAATTGTGATATTTTCAGTTTGCTCAGCAAAAACAATTTAATTTTAAAAAATCCTCTTTCTTGTGCCATGGCCTCACAAATCCACCTACCATACGAAATTCCATGTTTTGTTGATAGCAGGATTTTTGTTTGTTTGTTTATTTGCTTTGGGGGGGTTTTTTTGTTGCCTTTTTTTTTATTGGTGGGGTGGGGCATAGCGTGGGTGTAGTAAACCAGGAATGCAGCTTCTTGCATTCTTTTGTGAGATATATTGGATAATAAAAATGAATTGTTTAGGAATTAAATGAATTTTTCAGTAAATTCTTGTCAGCAATTTTTCTTGCAATGAATGAACAATTACCAAATAACTTACTTTCTGCAATTTGTAGAAAGGGAGAAAGTTGATTTTAGTTTTGCTTTTTATAAAAATTACTTCCTCCAGCAGCAGCATCCATCCTAACTGAAGCAATTTAAGCAATTTCTGTCCTTAAATTTAAGTGCATTTGGGTAGGATTGTGGCCGATACAGCTGTTTTCATGTTAAGTATGTATTTTCAACAGGAGAAATTATGGCTTCTTGACATTTACATACCAGAAAAGAAACCACATGGAATTTTTGAACTTTAAATTGAGAAGTAAATGGACTGGTTTTTTACTTTAATATATCCATAATAATAATCAAGCTTTCAGTGACTATCTAATAAGGAGAAACATTTTTTCTGTGCCTGGTAATGTTAGGTCTCTGCCATATTACGTGCTATTTGGATATGTAATGCTTTGTTTTATTCCTTGGAATAGCCTAAGTGAAAGCATGAGTGGAAGTAGCACAGTTATCATTTCTATCACAAACGTGACCAGTGTAGTTATCAGTGCATTTGAAAACATTGGTAACTTTGGTTGAGGGTGAACAGTGTGAGGGAACGGTTTAGGATTGAAAGAAGAGTTTCCCAGACATAAACTGATGTTGCTGGCAAAGAAGGGAAGATGGGGAAGGCTTTGTTTCACTGCGTACAGCTTTATAGCTTAGTGGTGGGTAATTTCTTAGACCTTAATGGAGACATGATTAAAAGATAAATAGTGGAGTAGTGTTTTGGTAGCATTGATTTTGCTGTGTGAGGTTTTAAAAGACTGAAAGGCTGACGGGAACCTTACCTCTGCTCAGGACCTTGTGGCTGCATCTGTGCTGTGACTAAAAATGGGGCAGGGCACAGGCTTGGGTACTGTCAATAGGATATTGTGATTAGCTCGCTTCCTGTGCCAGGAGTGGCATAAGCATTGGGCAAGGATCTTCCTCCCACAGACAGTGCAGTGATAGCCCAGAGCTCATTCCCAGGCGCACTGTCCAAATACCACCTGAGATGAAGGTGATATCAGGGATGGGGCTTGAGACTTTTTTCTAAGGTTCAGAGTCAGAAATTTGTGTTAAACTGGAGCTTAGATGTTCTATGGTTTCTGCAAACTGGCTGTTTCATAGCATATCCTGAGTGATGTAAGCAAATCAGAGAAGTTGGAGTTGATCTGAAGACCGCCTCAGTTCACAAAGTAGTCTAGGAGGACAAAGCAGCAAAGCAGGCTAGCTTTATCATAGCTTAAATCTATTTTTCTCTTTTCTTTTTCTTTAGTTTTCTGGGATGTTGTCAACTTCTTTGCTAGCCTGCCTCTGTTCAAAGGCATCATGAAAAGTGAATGAAGGCTGCTCCATAATTTGGAGTACTGTAAAGAGACTTATCCTGTGTATATAGAATTATAGGATGGTTTGTTCAGAAAGGACATGTAAAGATCATCTAGTCCAACCATCTTTTAGTAGATCGGGTTGCTTAAAGCCTCATGTAGCCTAGCCTTGAAGACTTTCAGGTATGGGACATCCACTTCTCTGGGCAACCTGTTTGCAGCATCTCACCATTCTCAGTATAAAAAATTTCTTCCTTGTATCCAATCTAAACCTGCCTTCTTTCAGTTTAAAACTATTGCCCCTTTTCCTGTCACTACAGGCCCTGGTAAAAAGTCTCTCTTCATCTCTCTTATAAGCTCCCTTTATATAAAGGTTGCAAAAAAGTCTCCCCAGAGCCATTGAACAACCCCACCTCTCTCATGTAGGGTTACGGCACAGTGGCAGGAAGGACTCACAGCTTCAGAAAAGCCATGAATCTCCTGGTGCTTTGGGGACAATGCAGTAGCTTCTTAGCTATGATTACTATTTTTGAGCTCATTAGGAGGTGATTGGGGGGAATGGAGATGCTGGACCTTTGCATATTAGATGTGTCTCCCATTTTGGGGGTAAGCGGTTGAGTGGAGGAGGTAGTAAAAAGAGTCTGGAGTCTCTGCTATGGAAGAGCAAGTTCCTAGGTAAGGCAAAACTGTAGTTTTGATTGGCTTTTCTGTCATGCTGTATTCCTACTTGTTGCCTTCTTAAAGAATTGCTTTGTTTAGATCCAGTTATTTTCCACTGGTTACAAGCTCCTTGAAGGACAGAACCACAGATGACAAGCCACTATTATTAAATTTTTGTTCTGCTTGGCTATTTTAATGTTGACTTTCTCATTCAGTCTCTTCTGAACCCACTAGGGAAGTTTAACGTCACTGAAGCCAATGAAAGTGCTTGTATTCTTTGTCTCAGCAGTCTGTCACAACTGGTTTTCTGTCCCTGAAGCTGACTGATAGTAAGGCATGTTAATAGTGTTTCTACACATTGCTTCCAAATCCTCATGAGCGAAGTGTACTTTGACTGGGTCAGTTTTGCATTGTTTCACCAAAGTCACAGAAGCTATAAGCTACCCTGAGAGGCAGCTAACTCCTCCTAACCCCTTCTGGAGGTGGGAAGACAGGATTTAGTCAGGTATGGACTACCATGGTGACAACTGAGGTATCTCCTACTCTTAATCCTTTATAATTATGCACACTCATGCGCAAAGGAGGAAAAAACTGACAGGTTTTATGTATTTCTAACCCTCCACTGTGGTGTCATCTAGAGAAGTACAGAAGACGTACTTCTTAAAAACACTCAAGAAGAAGAACACTGCCTATCCTTGTTGCAGAAAGAAATGTGATGAACAGAGTTTTTTAGTAAATACCACCTACACTGGCCTTTATGCAAAACTGGAGTCAGCAGGCAGAATGAATAAGATCTAATCTGCCACCTTGCCCTGCCATTCCAGTCCCACGTGCCTACGCAAATATTCTGGCCATGCTGAAAACCACAAGTTTCTGTAGCCAGGCTGTGATCCGGAAGCAAGGACTCCCCTGATGGTGTTTCAGAAAAAAAAGTTGTCGTATGAGAGCTGGTCAGCATTTTTGGACAGTGGGCCACCATGGAGAGTTGAAGAGTGATCCTGCAAAGTGTTTCCTTTTGCTGCCTGAAGCCATACTGTCCCCGATTGTCACTGTACCCTTGCTATTTAGCTTTCTTTTGGCAGGTCAGCTGTTTCTCTATGCTAGAGCAATAAATGTTGGCTCATTTCCACCTCTTCTTACTAACTGGAGTGAACAGGATGACATTGTCTCCGTTAGAGGCCAATTTAAGTGAATCAAACAGTTTCTTCCTAGCAAAACCAGTGTTTTCAGAACAACTGTTCTACTGTTTCTTAATTACTTTAGAATTTCAGAGAGAATGAGCAGAGGTTGAAATCCTGCTGTGTATAAGAGATCTGATTACAGTGGTGTTCTCAAGCTTCACGATTTATCTTTTAGTTTGGGGGCATTGAAGTTCAGCTTCATGATTTCACACTTTGCTTCACAGCCATGAGAGCTGGAATTCTTTTAGTGATATTCAAGGTTGTCATATAACCATGTACCCTCTTTTGTGCCATAAACCCCAATATCTCAAGGACTGGTAATACTGAAACATGCTGAATGGCTGAACACATCCAGATTCAACTGAAACCAGTAAGAAATCTGACTGCTTCATATCTTTAAAATTCAGAACTTAGTTGAAAAATCCATAGCAAGAAATACACTTTATCTCATAAATGACCAGTCTTTTACCTTTCCCTTCAGTCAAATCCAGTGAAAACTGTATGTTCTTTAGGGCGGTGAAATTTGATCTTTGAGTAGTGTCCCAACACCAAGCTCATTGCTCTTCATAAAGTGGTCAAAACATACTCTAATACAGCAAAGGATGGGAATGTCTAAGTGTAGTGGAATATTATGCAATTCCACTCACCTGCAGTCGAAAGGAATTCAGAAATGTAAACAAACACAGTCCGTCCGTGTTCTTGTGTGTGTTTTCTTCTGCAGCAAAGGTACTGGCCTCTGCTGGTGCCCTGTCAGCATTGCACATGACAGGACTGTAGCAAAACCTTAGCCTGTGTCTGCCTGTAACCGTTTTGTAACATCTGTCACCTTCTAGGTAACACTCGGCTGCACTTTCTGCTCCTGGTGACAGGCTGTACGTCAGTGGGAAAAATCCTGGACGCTGAAGTTTACAAAATTACTGCAACAGATTTCTGTCCTCTCCAGGAAGAAACCAAGGAAGAGGAGCGTGTTACTGCCTTGAAGAAAATACTGAACTCTGGGATGTTCTATTTCTCCTGGCCTAATGCAGGCTCAAACTTTGACCTGACTGTGCGGGCTCAGAAACAGGGTGATAACCACTATGAATCTGGTAACTCGTTCTTCTGGTTAGTACTGCATGCTATACCAAAGTTTTCTGTCATCCCCACCTGTGCCTTATTGGTCAAACATTTAGAGGGACATGAACATTCACATTTCAGGTGCACCTCCTTTCATTTCATTGTCATGTCATTTTACAGGGCATGTGGCCTTAGTAAGCTCATGGTAAACCTGGGTCAAACAAGTAACTTCTGTTTAATTAAAATTAATCTGGTAGTCAAATACAATTCTAATAATGACATACTGTGTTTTTAAGAAGGAAACACAAGATGTATTGCTCACATTACGAAAGCATGTCTCTACATGTCATCCATAGTTTCCCTTGCAATTCTTTTTAATAATTTGCTTTAAAATTTATCTACTAGAAACCTGCACTGAACCATTTGTAAATTCCATCATCTGTGCTGAAGTATCTTCTGTTTCTTAAAAGTGTCTGTGTTTAAAGTCGGTAGTTTAATGTTTCAATAACGTGCCCTATTTTTTATGTTGAAAACCATCAATATTAGTATGTTTTCAGCTTAGTGTATGTTGCACAGAAGAAAACTCCTGTGATACACTACGCTGTACTTCTTACTTTCTATTGCTTATAAAGCGGAGAAAAAGTATTTCTTGTTGTGCCAAGTATTGGTTGAGTGGAAAAGAAAACACATGATGCTGGGTTTTGTCTTCTCTAGGTGGACTCACCATTGATGTAATTCAGTTTGTTTGCTTTACAAGTTCTGGCAGAATACTTGAATTCCTATATCCTCATTCTTTTCTTTATAAACAAGAAAATAATCACCCAGGAAGCTTAGCTGTACTGGAAATGAATGAGGGTTATATCATGTTGGTGGAAAATAGCTGACAGAGTTAAATGTAGGTGTGATGCTAGAATGTGAGATAAGTCTTGTGGCCCAAAGTAAGTTAATATTAAATAAGCAAAAAAGATCATAATGGATGATAAATAAACATGAGAGAGCAGTTCATTCAGGCTAAATAATCTTTCTAGCTATGATGTGATATGACTGGTAAGATGTAGTGTTTTGAGTTTAGCTCAGAAGAGAGAGATGTAAAATTTGCTTTGAACTGTGCTAATTATGCATCCCTCTCAAAAAGCTTACCAAGCATGTCAGGTCAGACATGTGGCACAAATGAGCTGTGTTCCAGTGATGAAACTCCTAAGGTAGCAGTATCCCTTAATAAAGAAACATCCTTTAAAGCAACTCTTTAACTGCACTGTCTTTTGAAACTTTTCTTCTTGAGAGATAAGCATTTGAACTTCCCTTCATTTGCCACTTCTGGCTAATCTAGAAGTAGCCCTTGGAAGGGGTTCTGTTCTTCTGTGTGTTGTGCAACAGGGCGACATCTCATTTAGGGATAAAGATGTTCCAAGGAAAAATTATCTTGAGGCAGTTATGTGATATGGGAGATTTCAGACCAAACAACAGATTACTGGGGAAAGTAAACACTAGGATAAATATTTACATGATGAAAAGTGTCAGATGACCTTAATTATAAGCAACACAATCTGCCTATTAAATGAACTGCAGCAACAAAAAAATTCTACTGGAACTTGTCTGAGTTAGGACTTGCTCCGTGAGTAGAGCTAGGAGAAGGAAGTGGAAGAGACACCAAAACCTGTTTTAGAAATGCTTTTTCCGTTACATATTTAGTTTAAAAATGTAAGAAAGACTTGTACCTTTTTCAGATAAATGCTGTACTCCAAAAGAACATTTCTTCAGGGGTTTCACTAGATGTAATAACTCTTGTACCGATCTGCTGTTGGGCAATAAATGATTATACAAGGGATTTTCTTGGCCCTCATTTGTGACTAAAGGCACATTTTGAAAAATTAAGTCAGGATAACCATCATAACAGAAGAGACTAGCATCACTGTTAACCAGGCATGATAGTTTTCTTGGGCAGTTGATCTTAAAATAAATTGAAAGTTAAAACAGACATTCCTTTTAATTTTAGTTGCACTTTTTGCGGTATCTCCATTGACTTAAGTCCAGTTTCTGCTTGGAAAAATTTTCCTGAAAATCCTGGTGGATTTTAAAACCTTCATCCTGTAGGGTATGCTAAGGTCTGGGCAGTACTGTCCAAAAAGTAACGAGCTTGACTGCAGTGTAATTTATGAAAAAGATTCCTAAATATAAATGTATTTCTGGAGCTGAAAGAGGTGACAGTGCATCTGAATTTATAAGACAGAGGTACAAGTTAAGAAGACAACACCTTGGTGGTAGCTGTGCTATCATAGTTTGCCATGTTCTGTTCACTGTAGTAGTCCACAAGGATTTCTTCCTGATATTTCCTGGTTTTGGATAAAGATACAACAGAAAAGGGGTCACGAAGCATTAATTGCTTAAATTAATGATTGTTGTAGGGTGGCATTCATGCCTGTCTGTCTTATTTTATCCAGTAATGTATCTGTATGTTATTGAACCTTTCAGGAACCAGCTATTGCATGTGCCCTTCAAACACTACCAGGTGAACTGTGCTGACTGGTTGCTGAAAGTGATCTGTGGTGTAGTGGACATTCGCACTGTTTATGCTTCCCACAAGAAGGCGAAAGCCTGCCTCATCTCTCGCATCAGCTGTGAGCGAGCTGGTGTCCGCTTTCACATTCGAGGGGTTAATGATGATGGACATGTGTCTAACTTCGTTGAGACAGAGCAGGTAAGCGGATGTATCCAATAACTTTAAATAATTCAGTCCACTCAAGTTTAATTGGAATTTCCAACAATAATTAAAGGAGTTCAGCGAATGTTTTTTCCAATAATATTTTAAATATTATTGCATGACAGATCTATTGGTTCTTGCCCATTAGGTATTTCTTTGTCTCTTTTTCTGGCTTCTTCATGCACGCTATTTTCACTAATACTTTTGATTTTTTTCTGAATGTGAAAGTTTGGCCATTTGATATTGTAGTGAAATATAGACGTGGGTTTTTTAAACTATTCGGAGCTCTGTGTGTTAATTCATACAAAATCAACGTGTCTAACAGTAGGTTTCTAAATGCATGAAACTTGCTTAGAATTATCAGTCATGAGGCCTGTGTATTACGCAAAGGAATGTTTTATGTTCCAGTATAAATGTCATAGTTTTGTACATTTTGCATACATTTTAAAGTATGTTTTTCTTCTAAAATTCATCATGTTTCCCATGCTGTAGAATGTTGAAATAGAACTAGTTTGAAAGATTTTCTATAAAGTTACGGTCTCTACACCTCAGTTCTCTTTCATTTAGGTATATCACTTCGTCCATACCACCAGGTTTGCTGGGCTAGCCATTGAAAGTCCCTTGCATGACAGTGGCACAACTCTGTCTGCACTGATGTAAAAGAATTTGGTTGGGGATGCTGGGTGTTATTTTCCACACAGACTAGAACTGAGATTTGCTTTTGGCTCTGAGGAGGTCACTTAGAATCATGTAAAAACTTACGGTCATACATATTCATGTTTCAAGTTACCACAGCATTCTCCTGGAGAAACTGGCTGCTCGTGGCGTGGATGAACGTATACTTCACTGGATGAAAAACTGGCTGGATGACCGAGTCCAAAAAGTGATGGCGAATGGAGTTTGATCCAATTAGTGGCCAGTCACAAGTGGTGTCCCCCAGGGCTCTGTATTGGGTCCTGTTCTCTTTAACATTTTTATCAATGATTTGGAAAGTTTGCAGACGACACCAAGATAGGTAGAAGTGTTGATCTGCTCGAGGGTATGGAGGCTTTACAGAGGGATCTGGACAGGCTGGATTGATGGGCTGAGGCCAGTGGTATGAGGTTCAACAAAGCCAAGTGCTGGGTCCTGCACTTGGGTCACAACAACCCCCTGCAATGCTATAGGCTTGGGGAAGAGGGGGTGGAAATCTGCCTGTTGGAAAAGGGCCTGGGGGTGTTGGTTGACAGCCAGCTGAACATGAGCCAGCAGAGAGCTCAGGTGGCCAAGAAGGCCAAGAGCATCCTGGCTTGTATCAGACATAGTGTGGCCAGCAGGAGGAGGGGAGTGATTATTCCTCTGTACTTAGTACTGGTGAGGCCACACGTTGAGTACTTTGTTCAGTTTTGGGCCCCTCACTACAAGAAGGACATTGAGGTGCTGGAGCATGTCCAGAGAAGGGCAATGAAGCTGATGAAGGGTTTCGAGAACAAGTCCTCTGAGGAATGGCTGAGGGAACTGGGTTTGTTTAGCCTGGAGGCAAGGAGGCTGAGGGGTGACCTTATTGCCCTCTACAACTATCTGAAAGGAGGTTGTAGCAAGGTGGGGGTCAGTCTGTTCTCCCAAGTAACAAGCGGCAGGATGAGAGGAAGTGGCCTCAAGTTGTGCCAGGGTAGGTTTAGGTTGAATATTAGGAAAATTTTCTTCACCAAATGGTTGTGAAGCATTGGAACAGGCTGCCCAGGGTGATGGTGGAGTCCCCATCCCTGGAGGTATTTAGAAGACTTGTAGATGTGGTGCTGAGGGCCATGATGTAGTGGTGACTTGGTGGTGCAGGGTGAATGGTTGGACTTGATGATCTTAAAGGTGATCCAACCAAAACAATTCTGTGATTCCTGACTGTTTTATGGGATTGAAACCATCACTTCTTCATACAGTAAGTTTTTCAGCTATAAAATGAGGATGATTAACTTCTGCCTCGCAGGACTTTTACAGACCGGTGAGGACAACAGGTAAGTAGTGTATTCTGTGCTATGGTGAAGAAGACCTCTCAAGTGCTCAAATGTATCATTATAGTTAAGAGGAAGCTACCCAGCAAAGGAGCTGTATTCACTGAGATTTGTATCGTCTATGACTAGTAAAGGAAATGGAGAAAAATCACCATCTTCTAAGTCAGGCAAATTCCAGTGCAATTCATTTTGAAAGAGACTTTGCTTTATATTCCACTTTGCTTTGTGGGGGATTCTCTCCAGTGAGAAGTGTATGATGCAGTTGTTATACTACATGATAAAAACCTTGTTTCCAGCTGTTGCTGAGACAAAATATATGGGTGAAATGCATTCAGCAGGCTCCCTTTGTTGACCCAGCCAAGCAAAATAAGAGTCCGTTGGTTTTATTACACAAGGTTTAGCTTACTACCTTGAAAGCGATCGAAAACCAGTGGACCCTGAAGAGTCTGAAATCTTCTATGCCAGCTGAAATGAGAGCTTTCTTATTCAAGTATAATCACCTTTTCCTTTTTGAATAGAAGCAGTAATTAGTAGCAGTCAGAACCACTGTACAGAAATGGTATAAACAGTTTAGGTAAATGGCTAGTAGTAGTTTTCAACAAAGGACAAGCATCTGCTCCTAAAATTTGGTTATTTTCAATGTCTTCTGATGGTTTTGTAGATCTTTTGGAGCATAGATTGTTTTTGTATGTGTATGTACCTGTCTATGTAGGTACATACACAATGAAAGTGGATTGCTTAAGCAATGCTCATAAGGGAAGGCTGGTGAGACATGTCTACATGGAACAGTGAATGTAGCATAGAGATCCTTATGCTAGCTGTGTCATTACTTGTTCCAGAAAAGTTATAGCTGTGTCGCTGTAGGACTGTGCCTGACTGCTGAGGGTGGCATCCCCTCCTCCAAAGTGCCCAGACTTCAGCACCAGTATTTTCTCATGGCATTATGTGAGTGTAGTGGCTCACACTCAGTGCTGTCCTTTCCATTATCCCACTGCATGAGGCAGGCTTTCCTATCTGTCCACTTTATCTTTTTTCCTTTTATCTCTCTCTAACCCTTTCCTCCTGGAATGGAGGAGGGGCTGATTTGGAGAGCGAATTTGTCCTGTGGTTTGGCCCTGCCTCAGCCAAACCAGTGACAGTCCAAAATCCAGCAATGCTGGTCTACTTTCAGAATTTTTTCTGAGATGTTGCTTTGATGGTGTAGCTTTAAGCTCTTCACCTGGTTCTGCCTAAGGACTCACATAGAGCTACCTTAGACTTTACAGTGCTATGTTGCTCAGCAGAATGCCTGGAGGAGTTGCATACTGGTATTTCCCAGTCTGCTGGTGAGGTTTGATCCCCAAGACATGCTCAAAGCATGAACAGTGTCAGACATAACGACTTTCTGCCCAGTGGTCATTGCTCTCATCCGGGATGTGGGTGGCTTTTTGCTCATGTCCCTCCCTTTCCTGGTTTGCCTGCATTTTCAGTAGGCTGGCCTGGCAGCTTTCCACTTAGTGTTCAGGCTTACACAAATTCTTGTTGGATGCCAAACTCTTCTCTTGCAGTGCTTGGGTCTCTAATGTCAGCCTCTGAATTCTCTGCTCATAATTCTCTTCCTGTGCCTCTGCTTCAGAGCAACTGCAAGTCAAGTCCTGCAGCATCTGCATCTTTCTAGAAGGTCTTTCAGTTCATTGGGACATGCAGATAGGTTTGCTCACCAAAAAGTGGAATTTTCCCCTGGAACTTGGGAACAGAAGAAGCAACATAGGCCATTTTAAGTAATAACTTGGTAGAGTCTGCTATTAGAGTTGAGTGGTTTTTTTGTGAGCATTAGTGCAAAGTGCGTTACTCAGGATTTGAAGAATGTTCTCTGCTGAAATGCAGAGGACAGGAAATGCTAGGAAGGGTTGTCAGCTTTCTTTCAGGTCAGTCTCACATCTGCAGCACTGCACTTAGCAGTTGTCTAATTATGGGAAATAGTTCTCCTATCCTGCTTAGTAGTTGGGTCAGAAGTAACTCATTCTATTTAATTACATTCCTGGAGTATATTATGTTGCAAATGATTAGCATGAAAAATAAGATGGCCTTTGCATCCCAGCAGGGAACCTGAGGATTGGCTCCTGGTGAGTGGCAGAACAGTGCTTGGTTGCTAATGATTCCCTTAGCTGGGGCTGGTCAGGTTCTTCCAAGGAACTGCTGTCGTTTATTCCTCTTCAGCCGGGGGCTGCCGTGAGGTGGGTGGACTGAAGGCTTTGGAGTGTTTCGCAGATGGGTAAGCAAAAGCACGAGAGTGAACTGGTTAAAGGGTGAAAGGCTGGAGTACATTGAAAATTATAACGAGGGTTTTTAGTTTTAAAGGATTGCGTGGATTTGTCTGGTTTTTGTTTTTAAAGGAGAAAAGAAGGTTGCTGTTGCTAATGGTGATAAACACTAGTTTTACCAAGCTGCATATCCTAAGAAAGCAAAGTTGGCCTAACCACTGGGATGCCTGAGATCCAGTTCAAGCTGGCATCCACTTACCATTAGGAAGGAAGAGTCCTAGAATAAACTCTCCTACGTTCATAGTAGACTACTGACTAATCGCCTGTGAGGTAATACCTTGGCTGAATAACATTTTGTTTCCATTTGCTGCACCCTGAACAGTATAATGGCATATTGGCTGTGTGCGTTTATGGATAAAGAGCACCCCAGGATTCTGAAAAGCCAGGACGTTTCCCCCTTTGTAGGAATTACTTCTAACATTTTTCTGTTTTTAGAAGAGGGAGAAACAATTAGTCTTATCTCCAGGCAGCTCTTTTATGCATAGATGGTATGCTTTTGTCTCCCACTGAGTTAGCCTTGTGGCATTTTAGCTCTGCAATGAGTCATTTTTTGTGGGCTCACTTAACTACTGTGACTCACAGGGTTTGAGAAGGGGGGGAAGTTAAATATCTCGCTTCACTTTTGCTTTTCAAAAAAATAAAAGCTACTAGTAGATCTTCCAGATATTTGATCATTTGACTTGCATCTTTACAAAGAGAAAAGAAAAAATGGTATGAGACAGTTAAGGTAAAACAATATATGAAGGAAAGAGAGAAGAGAGGGCTTTTTTGAAATCCCTCTAATGTGTACTTCCAGATTTGCTGCCAGTATTTTGTAATGGGGTGGTAGCCCTTTCTACTTGCAGTGTTGCAGTTAATCCTCAAGTAGTTTTAAAATAAAGTCTCTGTTTCCCAGTGACAGCTTAAAAGTTCCCCTTCAACCTTTCTTCTTCTCCTAATAAACCCCTAAAGTTGAAACTGTATTGCATTCTTTTAATTCTTTTCTGCTGTTAGCATTGAGAAACAAGTGTGCTTTCTTCATGTAGTTTGTGTGCCTGTCACAGTTTACATTTCAGCTCCTCCCCCAGTTATCCTCCAAAGAGCCGTGCTAAACTTGTATATCTTAGTATATGACTTACAGGGAACAACTCTAATTTACCAAAGATAAATGAATAGTTTCAGTTGTTTTCAGCTTCATGGAACTGTTCAATAAAGAAAATGGAAACCTTGACAAGACATTAAAAGGAAATGCCATCAATTTGTATCAACCTTCCCTTTTTTCCTGTTTAAGAAAAAAATGTAGGGCATGGATTAAGAAAAGTGATCCCTGTTTTGCAATAACTTCTAGACCATGTTGGATAGCTCTCCAGGAGAGGAATGGATGCAATCATGTGGTTAATTTATTTTCTGGATCAAGTTTTAGTATGGCCCCAGGCGGGGCAAAGAGGATTATTTTGGCAAGTATATCTTTGGATCCCGTGGTCTGAGCTAAAGGGACTCACAATGAGGTATGTTTAGGCCATCTGTTATCCATGGTCTTTTGTGGGTTGTGTAGCAGAGCTGGGGATCCCAGAACAAGCCATGTGAGTATCCATTTCATTATGGACTGCGTCTCTGTGTGCCTCTTCAGTCCGTAATGAATTTTGCCATTTGAAGTTGTGACTGGATAATTATTTCCTTCTAATGAAGCTGAGTGAAGGACATTAGTGAATAAATTATTTCAAGTGATGAATGGGTACAGTGTGCAAGGATTAGAAGAGCAGCTGGTTGATGCAGATGTTTGCTTCTTGTTCAGAAGCAGTACCAGTTTGCTTCTTGCTCAGAAACTTGCTAGCAGTTAACTGTGCATGAAGCTTGTGTTATCAGGAAAGGTCCTGGATCACAGGATCAAGGTCTGGCCCTGTGCAGCGGAAGAAAAAGATTGAGAAACGTCCTCTTGAACTGTCAGCACTATCGCTCTGATCCTGGAGTTGGAGAAAGAGACCACAAAATAAGTTTAAAACAACAGTTGATAGAAAAACATGGTGAATTCTAACACCAGAGGTCAGAGGGCAAACAATCTATTATCGAGGTAAAGAGGTCCTTCAAATGGGTTAAGTGTCCAGTTGCTATTGTGTTGTCTGATGCGAAACTGCAGGAAACATGTCTGAATATCCATCCAGCTAACTGGATTGGATTGTTCTATGGGCCAGACCCTTTGAGATTAATGAAGTAGTTAGTCCTCAAGTGTTTTGAGGATTTCATAGCAATGAACATTCTCCTGGGACTAGTAAGCAACAACTTGCTGTCTCTTTTGATCTAAGACAAAAGGTAAGGCTGCGCAATAGTTTTATGAAGCCCAAAAACAAAGATTTAGGAGTATGCATCAACCCTAATGACAAAGTGTTGTCCAAAATGTAACTGACTGTTGTTGAGCTTTTGGAGGAAAATGGGTGTGATTTTCTTGGATGTATTTCTTGTCCATGAGTTAAGGAAAACAGAGGACAAGAAAATTCTGAAAATAAAGGACTATTTGTGAGTTTCTTTTCTTAAAGAATTGTTCATCTTTTGTGTAGCACCTTAGAATAAGATAAATGGACCTGCTAGAGGACAGGGTAATAAAGTAAAAACTAGAATGGCAAAAAAGTGGGACAGATATGTGCTTGTAGAAAACATTACATTCTCCCACTCATTAAAAACACTAGTTTTTTTTTCCAACTCCTTGGCAGCTGGGAAGAAAATAATTTTGGATTCATCTGGGTCACGAGAATGAGGAGAGGGAATTGTGAAAGACCACATAATTGCTCCAGAGAACGGAAATATGAGCCCTGTAAGTGAAAGGAGAGAAAAAAAAGTGCTAATATGGAGAACTTTCTTGTGAATAACTGTTTTGGAGAGGCCATATTCCCAGTTCAAAAACCTCATCTAAATTTCTAATTTCTAATGCTCAAAAATGTCTGTTTCTTTAAAATGCCCTATCATCATAGAGGAGTTATGTATTAGACTTCCTCCTGACAGAGGACCCCCAGCTCTTTGCAACAGGGTGTGGGCATCCTGTTTAGATCACAGGATTGATCCCCTAATAGTTTGAATTTTGTTGTTGTTGTTCAGTTCTCCAAATGTTAGAAAAAAAACCCAGAAGAGGTAATGCGTGAAAACCAGTGAACAGAAAACGTGAGTGATAGTAGTTACAAACATCTGTTAACTCTTATGATGTTGAATCACTAATACGTGGAAATACAAGCATCTGTTAATGTGGTTTGGTCAGTATTTTTCTTCTGTATTTGGGATAAAGAAGGCAGGTTGTATATTCATGGCCTATAACTGGGAAATACTTTCCATTTAAACTGTAGCTCAGGAAGATGTTAAACTGCAGGTATTGACATTAGAATTATTATTATCTTTTCATCAGTGGGTCTAGAGAATTTGCAGCTGGGACTTCTAAAAGAGCTAGCCAAAGCGATACTTGAGCTGTCAATTTTTCAGTTAGTTATGGAAACAGGGATGTTCCAGAAGATTGCGAAGAAAACTGATCCTCTATAGCAAGCTGTTTCAACTTGTACTTCATAAAAAGCTTGGTGTGTATTCATCATCATTAGATGTTTCCTTTAAACTCAGTCATCACTAAGGTGATGATTGTTGTCTAATTTTGAAGTGAGCCAGTCCTGACTCTTTTTTTGCATAGATTCAGGACCTGATCCTCATTTAGTATGAGTCAGGATAATGGTGAGGCTGTCAGTGGAGCTACGCAAATTTGCTTTACCATAGAATTAGCTCTTCTGGATTCATCACTGAGTGGAAAGATGATTCAGTGTTTAGAAGTCACTGACTCAGCTTGGTACGACCTGTCTCAGGAAAGAAGGTGGGCCTGCTCACTCCTGTAGTCCAACTGCAGGGCGAACTCTCTTGAGCGCAGAAGTGCAAAGAAAAGGTACACCAGTGTGTTGTCATGGTAATTAGCTCCTGAGCTCAGGTACCGGCAATTTACTGGGAGAGGGTGTTTTAGAGCCACGTTACTCAAACTGTGAAGCAGGTCTCGCAGGAGAGCTTCTCTGAGCAACCCCCTCTCTTGCAAGGGGTTGTGCTAGGATGCGATGCAACAGAAGGTTTCTTAATTCACTGGTGTGAGGCTAAAAGCATCGAAACATACAGATTTGCACTACATCTGGGCTAGCCATCATTCTAACACTGACATTGTGTCCCTTACAAAGCCACGGAAATCTTTAATCTTAGTGAAATGGGGATAGTGCTCTGCAAAAATATTGTAAAGATTAGTAAGATAAAACTGGTGACACAATGTTTAAATACCCCCACCTCTCTGGTGTAGCTATATTTCTTCTCACACGTGTAGCTCTAAAAATTGTGCACCGGTAGCGATCATAAATATGAGAGGTCAAGGTAAACGAAGGCACTTCCCTGAGCCATCCAGCCAGCACATGTAGTGGCAAATCCAAAAGCAAAAAGCTCATTATAGTTGTAGAGTAACCCATTTTCATGTTCTTTTCTATTTTGGGAGCCACTAGCCAGCTGGCAGCAGTTGCGCTAAATTATATGATGCGGTTAGAGAAGCAGCTACCTGGATGACCTGGATACTGTTCCTCCGTAGGGCTGCAGAAGAGTCATTGTCATGCATGAGAGAACGGAGATGTTTATCATGTGTATCATGTATTCCCTGTGGAAACCAGCCAGGATTCCACTGCTAAGTATAGGCCGGGGGAGTGAGCTGGGCTTTGCACAGTTGCTCTGTGGTCGGATTGAATCTGAAGATAGTACCTTTTGTGCTAGGTTAACGTATAATGTAATGCTTTGCTTGGGGTCTGGTGGAGGGGGGGGGCAAATCAGTCTTTGTACTTTGCATAGATTTGATTCAAAATCAACTTGTTAGCAGTGATCATAAGAACAAATGCTAAGGAAGTGTTTGAGGTCTGGTTAGAGAAGGAAATGGGGAGTTTGGAGCCTCTCACTGTATCTCACAATGGGAGTGGCGAAGCTGCTGGTTTCACTGAGATTTATTTGGACACTCTGACAAGGCACAACATGCAGTGAAATAAGAAATAATGAGTAAAGCAAGAGATAAGCTTATCCCACACCTGACATTACCCATCATTGGTCACAAGGAGCAGTGACATTTTGCACAGTTAAATTCTGTGAGACAGAGAGAGTGTATGGCTGATCTTCCTGAGTGTCTCCACCAGTAGATTAAATCTATCTTTATTGTGGATGAAAGATTTCTTCCTTCTTGACAGTGGTGGTGTTTTAAATTTTCTCCTATTTCTGGTGAGTAATGAATTGAATCTGCTGTGATGACATGAAAACAAATACATCGTACTTTGTTCCACCGCTTGTGAGACTATGGAAAAGTGGCTGAGCAGTAAGTGGATACAGTGAGATACATGGTTTACTTTTTTTACCCTTTGAGTTCAGTGTCTTAAACTGTCACCTGATGGAAGGGTCACAGACTGATAGGTCTAACTGCAGAACTCCTTCCCTTTATTTTATTTTTGCAGACAATTTACTTGGATGATGACATCTCTTCCTTTGTGCAGATCAGAGGTTCTGTTCCACTGTTTTGGGAGCAGACAGGGCTTCAGGTAAACAAATAATCGCAAAGCCTACCTTGCTTCTCTCTTTGCTACTTATAATTTAGAACTTACATAAAATTTAATTGTTTTTTTTACATGAAGTGCAAAGCTCATTCTGTGAAAATGCTGAGTTCTTTCATTTTAGGTTTACCTTGCAGGGAATTTTGTGTGTTTAGATAAACAGAACTAAACCATGCAAATAGCTGTAGTTAAGTTTAACATTTTCATGTGCCTTTACAGGGAGCTGTTTGTAGGGGACTGTGTCCTAATATCCACAGCTGAAGCTTACAGCAGTATCTTTATAACATTTTCAGTTTGGTTTGGGATAACCTCTCCTTCTGAAATGTCTGGTTGGTTTGATGATATTGATCTCCACAATGAAGTTGGAATATCTAGGGATACCAGGAACGTTATAGGAGCACGTTACTTTGATACAAAGAATAATGTCTGGATGGTGTGTTTGCTGAATTTCAGTCAAAAGGGAGATGATAATCTAATCTGATCTTCTGCAAGGTGGAGATCTAGGGTGTCATTAGGAGATTATTACATCAAGCTTAGTGGATTACCTGTGGTCTGTGACTTACAGTTTATGGACAGTTACAAACTCTAAGAATTGTCCTAGCACTCTTTGCATTCTCATAACAGAAGGATAAGAACGGAAATGAGCATGCACATATATACATATATGTTAGTAGAGAGAATACATAGTAATATACCTAACTTTTTTTAGATACTTTAAAGGTTATTCAGTACTTTCTTATCATTAAATCTAGCTCCTGGATACCATTCAGAACTACTGGATTTAGTGCAAAAGAAAGATGGTTAAAAGATCTGTGGTGTCTGTTAGCACCATCCAGTGCAATACTTGTTTCTTTTTATAAAGCAGGTCTGCCAGCACATGTTATGCACATGTGCTGCCCATGGTGTAGCTGTATCCAGCACTGTTATCCCATATGTTATGAAGACACAGAGCTTTTCCCCAAGTGCTTTTGGCTAGTGGGTAGCATGCCTAGTTAAACAGAATTTTCAACTTTTTAGAAGGGACACAGTCTTGGGTTTTTTTTTTTTTTTATTAGATTATGCAGTTTTCATTTGTGTTGGTGAATACTCAAAACTCTGTTCTTTGGATATGAGTGTGCTGGCACTGGTGTTAGAAAGAATTGCAGAAACCAAGCTCCTGAAAAACAAAGGAAGATGATGAAGTACAGGAAACTATGCATGATCCTATAAATAATTGGTTGTATTTTTTGGAGAGGAAAGAAGCCCTCTGCATACTCTAATAACAGTATCTAGCTTAAAAAAGGAGCTCGAGGCTACTGTTGTTGACATCCATATTAAAAGTCTGGTTAGATTGATGGCACAGGATTTCATCCTTCCTATTTTCAAAGGACTGTTCTGATACTTTTTAGTTTCTGTAAATAATGAAAAATGAGAGAACTCAGGACACACAACCTATAGAACTGGCATAACTGCAGCCTTTTCTGCTGAGGGAAGGGCAGGAAGAATGCTGGGCACGCAGCATACTCATGTGAGGCAGTGTGGGATATTGGCTAGAGGAAGCTGGCAAAGGGATGTGATTTGTTTGGCCGTTCAAAGATGTGTAGGTATCCCTTTGCTTAATGATAATTGTAATTGTAAATGTTGTTGTCTAATAAAAGCTGTGGCTTTTGTATTAAGGATATTATATGTGTGGGTGTGTGGAGTCTGTTAGAGGTTAAGAGATGTTTTTTTCTGAAGGAAAAAGGGAGACATCTAGTGATTTAGAACTCTAGCAGTTTAAGAAGTTATTTCTCTGTTTCTTTTCCTTCCAATATTTTGTTTTAGGTGGGTTCTCGTCATCTAAGGCTTAACAGAGGTCTGGAAGCTAATGCTCCTGCCTTTGACAGGTAAGCTTCATTCCACTTCAACGATAACATAGCAGCCTGGCATTTAACCAACATTCCACAACCTCCTGCTTTCCTAGTAAATCCTGAGAGATGTGAAATGTCTCTCAGATGACATAGCCAATCCCCCGGGTGTTGTGGATTATTAAGTGGTTTTCCTTAATTTATTCACTGATTATTTTGTGTTTCCCTTTCTGTTTTCAATGGTAATTGAATTAATTTGGTCTCCTGGCTTGTTTCTGTAAAAGCTAAGAAATAATGAACGATATGCAAAAGGAAGGTCTGTGTAACCCTTTGTGAGCCAACAAACGTGAATTTACACTTAAGGTACACAGAACCTGTTTTCTTTACCACTGTAACCCAGGTAATTAAAACGTAAATACTGCTTCCCCTCCATTTTGGATTTTTTTTTCCCTTCTCATTTGTTTTACTGCTATACAGAAATAACTGTCTTATTGTATGATGCTATTGTGCTGATGACTTTTCTAGTTTATTCAAAGACTGGCTTGTAAATCTTTTTAAACGGTTAAGACTCTGCTTGTCAACTGGAAACTGTAAAAAAAAAAAAAAAAAAAAAAAAAAAGCCATGCATTAATTTGATTCTTTTGAATGTCTGACTATGAAGTACTATCCTTTAAGGGCAAACTCCCATGGATATCAGTGGGAACCTTGCCTGAAAAGGACATGAAGCATTTGGCCTGTGGGAAATTTTCAGCTTTTAAGTGCCAGGTTATGTGATTAATTTCTGTTTTGGTTTGGTTTTGACAAATTGGAGTTTATGTTGATTTTGTGTAAGGCCTCTTAATTCCTTGATTTCATTCACTGTAACTGTTAGCAAACAGACTGCTAATAGTTGTGTAGCACTGAAGATGCCAAACAGGGATTAGAATCTAAAGAGACTGTGCCCCATAGCAGTCCCTGCTCTGAAGGCTCTTAGCCTACGTTCTCCAAGCTTTTTAAGACTTTTAAATCCTACTGAATTCAAGTGTCTTTGAGACTTCTGGTCTTGTGGTCATCTGATGCCATGATAACTTGCCCTGCCAGTGTTCCTGAAGCTTTATCTTAGAAGTTTGTGTTCCACATCCTATATAAGAAGACGACAACTTCTTCAGCATCCTCTTGTGCTGACTGATGCAACTGATTAATAGCTTTCTTGTAAGAAACATGAACACTATTCCTTCTTGCCCTTGTGCACAGAAAAGCCTTTAGGTTAGATGAAGTTAGGGATCTCTCTGCCTACAGATCTGCAAAAGACAGTCCTTTGGCAACGAGCCAGGCATAAGCAACTTATATGGAAAAAGACTGAAACTTAACCTACTACAGCTTTTCTGAGAGTGTTAGAGTGGATTTAGCCTCTTTCATTTAACCATCTGATAGATTAATGTGTGTCCTGGGCGAGGGCTGGTCCGGCCACTAGACAAATGACAGATGCTCTCTATTACCTCCTTTCCCTTCCCAAAGGGAAGAGAAGGGGAATAAGGGAGAGAGACTTACAGTTTGGAAAAGAAAACTAAAACTGCTTTAATGAAAATAATAATAATAAAATCAAATATATACAATGCCAATACTGAACCCTGCCCCCCTCATGGCAACCATGTCACAATCACCACTGATGCTGTGGGCAGACACTGGGGAAGGCCCAGACTGGACTCTGTGGCAGATGGGAACCGGGTGCAGGAGCTGGATTCCAGAACTGGATTCAGGAATGCACTGATTGGGATTGAAGGTAGAATGGACAGAGTCTTCCTCAGATGCCAGGCATTGAAGAAGAGAGTTGACCCTTGTGATCCCTCAGCTTTATACCAAATATGATGTATATGGGATGGAACACCTTGTTGGTCAGTTTAGGGTCACCTGTCCAGTCTGCTTCTCCCCGCAGGTGCAGCCTGTAACTTACTGCACCCCCAATGTGGTACACAGGATTTAGCAGTGACTTTGGTCTTCACAGGAGCAAGTATAAGCACGAGCCTTTCTGCACACCAGTCCTTGGCAGTAACTGTAAATATCTGTAAACATCAAGCACTATCACTTCTAGAAGCAGACACTGTCTGCAAAACTATGCTGTTAACTTCAGAAAATGCAGTCACTTAGAGACTGAGCTGAAAAGTGAAATCACTGAACAGAATTACTTCTGTTCTAACTCAGACCAGGATAATGTGTTGAGAAGGCACTGTGAGAAGGGAATGGTAATCTTGTTAGTGGACTTTTTTGTCTTCTCTCCCTGAGAAATCCTTAGGGAGCTCTGCTTATAGTACTCAAGCAGGTGACCTGAGCTTCAGCAGCTTCGTTGTAAGGAATCAAGGTGGAGAAGTAGGACCTTGATCATGGGATCAGAGGGGTGCAAATGTATGGGAAGAGCTGGCATACAGAGAACTGGTTGCAGAATCAGGAATATAAAGAAGAACACCAGCAAATATATTTATCTATGTTTCTTGAAGTCCACGTTGATAACTTGTTCTTTCTTTTCTCCTCTTCCACAGTTTTCTGTGTGGCTTATTTCTGGTTATAGGATTTAAAGGTGCATGCCTTTAAATGTGTGCTTGCTGTTCTGACACTTTGCTATTGCATGTCTCTTTGCAGCATGTAATAGCTTTTCATTTATGTGAGTGTTTGTTTTAATTTTCTTCTCTATTTCTATCCAGCTTCTTCTTAAGTACTCTACAGTGTTAGTACATGATAGAGGATATCTTTAAGATCTAATTGTTTCTTGGTGAGCCAGCACAGCTCCTGTAGCACACGCATGCCAAGTTGAAAAAAATTTATTGAGGGGAGAGCGATGCCTCTGCATGTAGCTAAAAGCTCTTGACTTGAGAGTCCCTAAATGTCAGGCTTTGAGAGGTTGGGGATATACTCCAAAAAAAACCCCACTTTATACTTGTCCTATTTTGTGTTTTTCCTGAAGAATCTGGGCCAGGTCACTTAGCTAAAAGGACTTTTGTTCTGATCCAGTGCAGCAGTTCTTATGATTAATAACCTTCCTCTTAATTTAATTAAGTTGTGAGTGAATGGCTCGATGTTGCAGTAGCTCAGAGATGTTTGAACCCTGTCACCTATGACGTGTGTTTGCGCTTCTCTGGCCTTGGCACTGGAGTCCTAGGCCCCCATTGCTGCTTCTGACACTGTAGGCTCAGCCCTGCAAGATGCTGGATGATTCCTGTTGAAGTGCAATATGTTTTCCTCTCTTGTTGTCCTTCCTTTTTAGTTCCCAGGCTGACAGCCAAGAAGTGGGAGCATACAAACGGCAACATCAAAGCTAACAGTGACATAAAAGATCTGGGGCTTGATTCCTAAGATGCTTCTTTCTTTAAGTTTAGTACAAGATTCTGTGTCATTAATTGTATACTTTCACCATTTGTGCTTTAATATTGATTGCAAGGAAACTGAGGAAGTTGTCTGTAGTTGCTGTGGCTGAAACTTTCTGCTGGATGGAACAACCAGTGATTTCTACTTCTGTATTTTGAAAAGGTAGTAGGCAACATAACATGGTTTTGTTTAGTACCTATTATGGTTACTTTTGTAGACATATGATGCTTCTGAAGGAGCAGTATGGAAAACAAGTGATCGTTAACCTGTTGGGAAGCAGAGGAGGGGAGGAGGTGCTCAACAGAGCTTTTAAGGTAAAGGCAATGTTTTTTTTTTTTTTAACGCCGATTTCCTCTGAGTCTCCACATTCTTCTGTTTCTCTACTGGCTCTGTAGGTGATGAATAGTATATCTAAATAAATGTTGTTATGTCTTTACTAGGTGTTACATACCAAGAGAATGATGCTTCCCAGTCTCATGGCTTGATTTCCAGCACTGCCTTCCCACTTATTTCTTCACACATTTATGCACGTTCTCTTTAGCCAGACTTTAAAAAAAAAAAAAAGCCCTAGTTTTCCTAAGAGTAGTTCACATTTGCACGAATGAATCGTGGACAGCATTGTCATTGTACGTAGTCAATTTGCAGTCAGGTGCCTCATGGGGTTGTCCGAGTGCTTGGGGGCCTGGCCCTGACCCTGACTCACGGAGCATAAACAAACTGTCTTGCTCTGACTGTAGTGGTCAGTAGCTATCTTGCGCTGAGTGCGATGGGAATTGGCACCAGATGACAGTCTGATGTATGGGAAGAGGTTTTCCTGGCCTCTAACTGTCCCTAGGTACAACTGATACCTGAAAGCATCCGTGCTTTCAGGATGTCAGGCATTGCAGAATTAAAGCAATGCTGAGGTCTAGTGCAGTGTTCTCATTTTTGGCACCGAGTGGGATTTGCGATACTGTATAGCTGCCTGAATCTGACTGGAAGCTGACGAAAGTCTGCCTCCTAAGTAACTGTTGCTTTAGAAATCTGATGTAGGAACTTTGGAGTGTATGTTCCTGAGAGTAATACAAGAATGGTTTAAGTTCACACCTGTAGTAAGTGTTTTGTATTTATCATTGGTAAAGAATGATACAACAGTTCTGAGTTCAAATGTTTACTGTGTGAATCTAAGCCAAATTAAAATTGTAGCTAATAGTTCCTGATTTGTTGGAATAACGTACTCAAGACAAGGAGTGTGGTGAGGTTTGTGGCAGTTTTTCTGTGTAACCTTTTCTTCCTCCTCCAAAAGAGCTGGGGAGGGCTATCAGCTTTCCCAGTGGAAAGGGACAAAATGGAAGTCTCCCCCTGTATAGAATATGGCCAGAGAAAGTGATTATTACTAAAGCTTGCCAAGGCAATGGGGAAGGTACAAAAATAGAGTCTGGTCATTGCTTCTGTTTTCAGCTTCCTACTGAATTTCTGCATGACACAGATAAGCCTTTGGAATCTCTTGATTTCTCTATCTTTAAAATAGTTTTTATAGTTTATTTTGCAAACACATTGAAATTTAGGGGTAAGAGCTGATCCCTTGCAAAATGCTCAAATAACTTACGAGGATACAAATCTGACTTGTTAATTTAATACTGGTATTTTATCAAACACTCGCATTCTTCAAGACAGTGTCTGGCCAGTATCATACAAACTGAGATTAATTCAGAAACAGGGCATCTCTAGAATAACTACCTTGCCTTTATGCATTTTATTTTAAATAAAGATCTGTTGTAATTGTTGAACTTTATTGCTGTTTAAAAAAAACCAAATTATGGAAGCACTCTGTGAACTGAAAGAATTTAGACTGACAGCACTGGAAACTGAAGTTTTGTACCCATTCAAAACAGCCATCTCTTGGTCTTTTCTTTACCTTTGTGTTTTTAATAATGGATGTCTGGAAAGAACATGTAGTTAATTTTTACTTTGATTTTAAAGGACTTGAATTAAAATTAAATTCATTGGGGAATTATTAGGAATGAAAACTTTTCTCCTTTTCTGTTATTAGTTTATTTCTTTGTTTCTCCATCTTTCTTTGCTTGTATTCCTTCCTCTTTTCTCAAGTCTTGCTACTCTCTTGAAATTCTTATCAGAGTTAGTTCAAAATATTCTTGCAATTGCTGCTGCTGTGTCACCACTGCCACTCATTTATGTAACTGGAACAAATGAAGAATGGTAAATTACCAACTTACCATCAGATGTTACCAGATCAAAAAATCAATACTGTTCCCAGTAATGCTGTTCCTCTCATAAGCATACCCTATAACAGATGTAATTATATTTACAGTAAAAACAATGCTGTAGTGTAGAGTTACAAATACTCTGACAATGATTTATGCCTGGCAGTGGGTAAATATCATCCTCAAGTACATTAGTAGTGCCAGCAGCTCTAAAGGTAAGTTGAGGTGTCAATGGGCAGAGAAGCAGGTACCAAGTGTTTTGGCTTTTGTAACAGTGTAATGAAATTTTGCATGTCTCTGTCCAAACGCCATGCAGTGCCTTTAAAGTTGTTTATACGGGGAAGGCTTAATGGCTCACTTGATACAATTATACCGGGGTAACTGCTGCATGTACACTTTCAATGTAATATCAATGGTTTTGTTTAGTTTGTCTCACAATCTAAGTGGAGAAAGGCATCTGTCTCCTGGGATGAGAATGTGCAGGAGGGAAGGGAGGAGACAGAGGCTTGCATAGCTAGGGGTAATATAACAGTTCTCTTTGGCTTTGTTGTGGAGAGCAGGATGTATTATTGTTGTATCTATTGCAGATACCTTAATGAAATTTCTGGTGATTATAGAAATGCATGTGAGGTCATGGAAACTGGAGATGAAATAATGAGGTTGTTTATGCTGCCTCTTTCACTTTTGTGGTTTACCGCAAACATTTTCTAGTATGTTTCCTACAACATCATTTCTTCCCTACTTCCTCCCCAGGCAATCTCTACCTAAATTTAGGGCCATGTTCTCCCATGTCTTGGCACTCCAGGAACAGTTAAAAAGTACACCCATGCACTGTTATGCTCTTCTACCTTAAGCAGCTATGGACTCTCTTCCTATCAAGGTCCCAGACCTGAGCCTGCCCAGAGCATCACTGTTGCTGTATGCTGTTATGCACAGAGGTAGCAGCTCGCTGCTGCAGGGCTGCCACTAGCAGCAATTCTGGTGTATACTTTGTAGGTACAGATTGAGTTCCCCTGCAGGAAAACTGGAGTCTAACAATCCAGTTCACTTTTGGAAAGAGAACAAATAGGGAACTTCAGTTGCTTTTTTCATATCTGGCCTTTAAAAATTCCCTGTGAACTTCTCAATATTAAAAATGTGATAAACAGTCACAGTAATGATAAAAGAGTCTAGTTGGAGGTCTGTAGCTAGTGGTGCTCCCCAGAGGTCAGTACTGGGTCCAGTCTTGTTCAACATATTCATCAATGAGATGGATGAGGGGACAGAGTGTACCCTCAGCCAGCTTGCTGATGATACAAAACAGGGAGAAGTGGCTGACACACCAGAAGGCTGTGCTGCCATTCAGCAAGGCCTGGACAGGCTGGAGAGTTGGGTGGAGAGGAACCTAATGAAGTTCAGCAAGGACGAGTGCAGGGTCCTGCACGTGGGTAGGAATAACCCCATGCACTAGAACAGGTTAGGGGTTGACCTGCTGGAAAGCAGCTTTGCAGAGAAGGACCTCAGAGCCCTGGTAGACAACAGGTTATTCATGAGGCAGCAATGTATGCTTGTGGCCAAGAAGGCCAATGGTATCCTGGGGTGCATGAAGAAGAGTGTGACCAGCAGGTCAAGGGAGGTTCTCCTCCCCCTCTACTCTGCCCTGGTGAGGTCGCATCTGGAGTACTGTGTCCAGTTCTGGGCTCTCCAGTTTGAGAGATTGGGAACTACTTGAGACAGTCCAGCAGAGGGCTATGAAGATGATTAGGGGACTGGAACATCTCTCTTTACGATGAAAGGCTGAGGGACTTTGGTCTGCTTAGCCTGGAAAAGGTAAGGCTGAAAGGGGATCTTATCAATGCCTATAAGAATCTAAAGGGTGGGTGTCAAGAGGATGGGGCCAGACTCTTTTCAGTAGTGCCCAGTGATAGGACAAGGGGCGCAAATTGGAACACGGGAAGTTCCTCCTAAACCAAAGGAAAAACTGTTTTGCTTTAAGGATGGCAGAGCACTGGAACGGGCTGCCCAGAGAGATTATGGAGTTTCCCTCACTGGAGACTTTCAAAACTTGCACAGATGTAGATCCTGTGCAACCTGATCTAGGAGAACCTGCTTTAGGAGCGGGGTTGGACTAGATGATCTCCAGAGATCCCTTCCAACCCCTACCCTTCTGTGATTCTGTAAAAGCATGCTGGTATCAATCCTTATGTTGTGGCTTGAGCAGGGTTTTTTTTCCTTCATTCTCAATCTAAACAGAAACTGCTATGGGCCTCTTCCCATGCGGCAGACACTCCCATGATAAACTTTGACTACCACCAATTTGCAAAAGGTGGGAAGACTGAGAAACTGGAAAATTTGCTGAGGCCTCAGCTGAAGTTGCACTGGGAAGACTTTGGAATCTTCACCAAGGGCGAGAATGTAAGTCCACGGTGAGTGTCCCTGCCCCTCTGTCCCAGCATAGCCAGACACCACCTGTTCTGGGAAGACCTTCCCAAGTTTTTTGTTGTGTTTGGACCATGAGCATAAATGACCACTGAAGTACAATTTTGAGACAAAGTATAGTCTTGGTGCTAAATAGATTATTTGGTTTAACTGTATCTCCATTGTTTGGAATCTGCAAAATGACCAGTGCATGGATTTGCTAATACAGCATTGCAGACGTAGTCAAGTAATTAACCCTGTTAATGGAATACATCGTGCACGGTATGCTTGAACCATCAAAATGTGGCTGGGTATATTCAGGCTGAACATATGACGATCTTGTTCAATCATCTTATGATTATTTGTTATTTTAAAATATACCTTTTTTTTCCTCTCCCTCCCCTTGTGTTTGGTTACCAAAGTCTGCAAACAGGTACTTTTCGAATGAATTGTTTGGACTGCCTGGATCGTACTAATACTGTACAGTCCTTCATTGCACTGGAGGTGAGTTTGTCAGAGGACCTTTCGTGGATGCCCATACTGCATACCTTGTCTGCTCCATGGGAAAGACAGGAAAGAGGGCATAAGCCTCAGCCTTACGAGTCTGTCTTGCCCGCTCAGTGATACAGAATGGTGCTGGCTGGAATACTTAAACTAAGGATAAAAAGCAAAAACACATTTAAGAACAATGTTGTTGTTTTTTCCTCCTTCTGCATCTAATCCAGATCCTGCTTGCTCAATTAGAGAGCCTTGGGTTGAACTCTAAATCTATAATTGAGCGCTTTGTGGAATCCTACAAAGTGATGTGGACTCTCAACGGTCATAATCTGAGCAGAGTATTTACTAGCAGTCGTGCCCTTGAGGGGAAACACAAGGTAAAGAAAGATGACAAAACTGTTCATTCACAAGTAAGAAAAGATGTCTGGTTTACTCTTCAGTGTCACATGCACTGGTGATTCCTGTCTCACGTAGGTTGGGAAACTCAAGGATGGTGCCCGCTCTGTGTCTCGCACCATTCAGTCAAATTTCTTTGATGCAGTAAAGCAGGAAGCCATTGAGTTGCTGCTCATGGGTGACTTCTTCAGTGAGGAATATGCAGACAAAGGCAAAATGCTCATGGACCACACTGCACTGCTGGGTAAGGCTAGTGTAAATCCCTCTTTTGTGTCTGTTTTTAGCTGTCAGATATAAGCAATTTCACTCTTGGGGAAAAAATAATAAATAAGCTACTTTTACACAAATCTGTTATTTAAAACACTGCTTTCAAGTGACATAGACATAGTATGTTTGTCTGCTCTTTGATCATGATCTCTTCTGACAGTTTAGAGGAGTTGGACCAGAGGACAAGATTTTATGGCCATGTTCCCAGTCTGGCCCTGTCTGAGTTTGTCTTAAAGTCTCTTGAGCTCAGACTTTTTACCTCCTTATTTTTGGCCTGCAGTTTGCACAAGCTTTTAGCAGGATCTTTAAAGGCACATTTATGTTGGTACGTTGGTTATTTCCTGCTTTACTCCAGGACCCTGGCAGCCCACAACATATACGCATTTGTTTGCACCCATCTAGAGTAAACCAATGTAGCTCTCTCTGAGAAGATACTTGTGTGCAAAATATAGGATAATTGCACCCACAAGCAGTATCAGGTGGTTGGTTTGCTCCAGAGAACTACTGTATTTTAACAGGATGGACTTGAGCCATTCAGCACCATTTCAGTTCTGGAGCTGTTCCCTGATGCAGACCACAAGGAGAACATAGATAGTTCCTCTTTGCCTGACTGTCGGTGTGAATCAGGCAGTTAAAGATTAAGGTTACTTTGGTTGCTCACTCAAAAACCCCCACACTGCTAATTTTCTATACTCATCAAAAGTAAGTGAATATAGCAGTTTTCTGTGAGGAGTTCTGACCAGGCTAGAGAGCCATAACAGTACTGGTTTTGGGCTGATGTGAGCCTCTGTGCTGCTCTCCACACTCTTAACTTATTAGGGCTTCAGGTTGAGTTGTGACTTGTGACGTGCTTCATCGCTGTAGGCTAAACTGAAAAGATTAAGGGAGAAATTAGAATGTGTTTGCTTATTACTTGAACTGTAGCAAAACATATGCTGGAAGTGAGTGACCAGTCCTTCACAAGCTTTCAAAGGGTGCCTGGTTTCTGGAGGAGAAATTGCTGACGTCAAACTGTTATCTTGTAGTTACTGCCATTGCCATTGGGGTAATTCCTTAGCTTTTTTTGTTGCTGCTGCTAGGGCAATGTCATTATTTCACAGTGATTGTGTTGCTGCTGTCTGTATGCTTTCTGTCCTTTTACAGCTCATTCTTCTTTTCTCTCTCCCCTCTCCATCTAGTGACTCCAAGTATTTTGAAGGCCATGTCAGAGCGTCAGTTTGAATTCACAAGCTTCAAGCGTGTTCGTGTTGCCACAGGGACCTGGAATGTGAATGGTGGGAAGCAGTTTCGAAGCAACATCCTTGGTACCAGTGAGCTGACAGACTGGCTGCTGGATTCTCCTAAGCTCTCTGGAGTTTCTGAATTTCAGGGTAAGACTTCACAGTCAAAGAGTGTAAGGAATATTTGCTGGCATCTCTAGAGACAGTGAATTGGGACACAAGATTTGAACAGCTTTCCCTTCAAAGGCAGTGCTTCTTGGAGGGCATTTTCTGTCAGTTCTTAGGGGTGTATTCAGCTCCATGTAGACTTGTGCTGCCTCCCTGCAGCAGTGGAATGGTGTGAAGGGCTCCTGACTGTCAGAGCAACTCCTGAATCTATGCCATGTGACTGTTTTGAACCTTCAGCAAGTCAGAATTCAGAGGTCTCTTTCATGCCATCCTGCAGTGTATCTGCCTATTCTGCATCTCGTATTTTCTTCTTCGGTATCTCTGTTCTTTGTTCTTTTATTGTGAGCGGGAGCTATGTGCTTAGGTGCCTTCAGAATGTCTCCTTGGTCTTTATTTGGAGCTAAACATATCTGTACAATCTGCACGCTGAGATTGTTTGGAAATGTTACTATCAAAGCCTTCAGACAAAAAGATTTATTTTGTTGAAGGCAGTTCCTTTTTTTTTTCTTGTAGCAGTATAGAAAACTCTAATGCTTGCAGCTTGCTTAAATTGGATGCTGAATTTTTTATTTACAGAACAAGGTCAGGTATTGCAATTGATTTACAGATTTTATTAAGGAAAATGAAAAGTGAATGTTCTGTCATTTAAAATTTGAGTGATCACAAAACTATGGCAAAACCTGTGCTTTCGTTGTTACAGTGTAACGTATAGCTTCTTGCAGGCATCCCAGGGATGCCTAACCTTGAGGCTCAGCAATTCATTCCTCATCTTGTTTGAACCCTTAGTGCTTGAGTGGCTGCATATGTGATGAGGTGCAGACCACTGTACTCTGAGCAGCTTAGGTGGGTGATTGGTGCAGCCTGTTTCGGAAACAGTTCAGATGTGTTACTTAGCACGTGACTGTCCCCATTATATTAAAATTTGCTGAGAGCCTGTCACATGCTAGCCTTGCCAGGCCTTCCCCTGAGAGAACTAGAGAAGCAGGACTACATGGTACAGGCAACCATAATGAGATAGGTCTAAGCAGCTTCTGGAAGAGAGCTGAGATACATGAATGGGCAGAGCTAGAGTATGACCATGCAAATGTCTCTGTTAGTGGTAATGTCAGTGCAGTGTCTGCGCAAATAGGTAAGTGTTCAAAGACAAATGTCCAAAATTATTAATGGGATACACATGTGATAATGCCTGTCATGCTAAACCAGTAAAGGAGGCTACCGTCATGTGCTAGTTTCACCCTTGTGTCTGTGGAGAGTTGCAGGATATTTTACTTTCTTTCTGCTCTTATTTTATGAGGCAGATCTGGTTTAGGTTACTGTGGTTGTCTACCATTTAGGTCTTCATGTTGAATTAAGTTACAGTTACCTTGGCTACGTGACAGTTTAAAAAAAACCAAAATGCCTTTAGGCAATAGATGGGTCAACATGTATGCTTCACACTATTATATGAGAGCATTTGGTCTTTGGTGTTTTACCAGGGTAACATCCACAAGCCTGGGCCAGGGAAGGGAGAGTCACTGTGCTCTAGAGTGACCTAACCTAACCTTGAGTGCAGATGATCTAAAAAGGACTCGAAAGAAGGAAGATAAGAAGAAACTTTGAAGGCTTCCTAAATTAGTAGACAAATTTACTAAAGGCATTGAGATGGAAGTGACATACTGGTGTGTGAACAGTAACTTCGATTACATAGGAATCAGTGTCGAAAAGGAAAATCATGTTGGGTAAAATGACAGTCGAGTAGAAAGATGGTGGGTAGTGGGATGTTGTGGCTTTAATGAGGAGTGGAGTGAGGGAGAGAGAACATTGAATATTTTCTCTTCTTAACATTGCTACAGTATAATGCTGTATTCTAAACTGCTTCCTGCAAGAGACATGGAGACCAACTGGTGAGAGGAAGGCAGGAAGAAATTTTGGAGGAACTGCAGGGGTTGTTTTGTGAGATTAGATTAAAGGAGCTATGAATATGTATAGCTTGGCAGGGGACACACAGGATAGAACTACTGGAATGATCTCTGACAGAAATTAGAAAACAAGTTGTTAGAAAAAACAACAAAATAGTAACTCTTGCATGACTTTCACCTCTTGCCAACAGATGATGAGAACTGCCCTCCTGACATATTTGCAGTGGGATTTGAAGAGATGGTTGAATTAAATGCAGGCAATATTGTGAATGCCAGGTAGGTAAAAATAAAAAAAAAGACCAAAATAACAACAAAAGAAAACCCACCCCAACCAAACCACAACTCAAAACAAAAAAACCCCACAACCCAACTCACAGAGAGTTCCTTTCTCCCAAGAAACCTCCAGAGTTGTTCTTTTTTGTGGTCAGATGTATAGAATACTTCCTTCCAAGTTTGTTGCTTGTAATCATAGCTGGAAATATATTTGCCATTAACAAATGGCATTGGAATGGTGCTGAAAGTGCTGATTTCCTCTTAAGTCTTTTGTCTCTTAAGTCTTTATGTTGGCAGAGAAGGATTGTGGTGGTTGATGTTGATTTAATGCTTGTCCTTAAACACCTGTCTGATGTTGAAAAAAGTGCTCAGTGACGACAAATGTATTTCTTATTCATGTGGGAATTGTAAAATGAACGAAATGTCTCTGTAGCTAATTGTATTTGTTAAAATTATGGATAGATAAGGAGTTAAAGGCAAAGCCTGAGCTTGGCATGTCAGTGTGTACAGTAGGCTGTGTGTGCACTGCTCCTTTTGAATCTGAATCTGGGTGGAACCCTGAAGATAATGTTTCCAACGCTGATTCATCAGGCTGACTAGTCAGTTGTCTGTTTGGGGAATGACAATTTACAGCAGTGCTTACATGGCTGCTGGGCTGGTGGTGTATCTGCATGTATCAGTTGACTCTGGAGATAAGAAAAGGCTACGTCTGCAGAAGTGAAGGTGTATGCGCCCACTTACAAACCTTCAGCTAAGAACAGCCAACACTTGTGGGTAGCCAGTCATCTCCTTCCCCAGTCAGAGAAGATCCAGAGAAGATCTCCACTGTGAGCACAAGAAATCTACAAGTCATGAGATTGACATGGTTTTTTGTTTTTATGGTTATGATTACTACAGTCAGCTTTCAGTTATCCCTAGTGAGTGGGAGTATCAAACATCATGTGAGTGTGGATCTTTCTAAGCATAGACAAAATCCCTCTCAGGTCCAGAAGTGGATAACTGTATGTGTGCACTGTGCCTGGGCCCACTGACCCTGTGAACTCTGGACTGGCTCATAAAGAAGTGTTATCTGTCTCTGCTAAGCATCCTGCAGCACTTCCAGTTCTACAGCCTAATGGGATATCTGTAAACCTAAGGCACAGTTAATATGCTCATTTTATTGACTGTATGTGGTGTGTTTTGATTCCATTAAATGATTTTATGTTTGTTCCAGTACAACGAATAGAAAAATGTGGGGAGAGCAGCTTCAAAAAGCTATTTCCAGGACTCATCGCTACATTCAGCTGACATCAGCACAGCTTGTGGGTGTTTGTCTTTTCATCTTTGTACGACCATATCATGTCCCCTTCATCAGGTAAAAAAACAAAACCAAACAAAAAAAAAACCCAACCTGTGTCTTCAGTAACATCTGCTGTTGGAGTGTGGCCAGAGAGGGTGGCAGTGATTTTTCAGCCTGGTGGGAATGATGGAAACCTGGATTCCAGTCTCTGCTCAGTGTAGGAGAGAGACTTGTTTCCAGGCAGCAGGAGTCTGGAGTCCATTTTCCTGGGACCACAAAGGCCAGACAGCCCAAATACCTTCCTCAAGTTCAGCTGAGAAGCCAGGCATGCTCCAGGTGGGCAGTCAGGGTGTAGTACCTTGTTTGGGTGCTGTCTTTCTAGAAAAGTAATGACCTGAGCTATTAAGTCCAAGAGTGTTCGGAGCACCAAGTGAAGGCAAGTGCCTGCCTCGGCCTGAAGAGCAGATTTTACTTTCTAACCCTCTCCTTAGTGTTTCCATATGGAAACAGAGCTGGTTCCAGGCCTGAAAAGAATGGTGGAAAAGGTGGAAAGGGAGGTGGGAGAAAGAGACCTCATTCTACCCCCCGACATCTTATAGAATTGAGAGCTGTAAGGGCCCATTAAGTGTTTGTCTCTCCCAGATGTCAGGAGAACAAGAACTATGTGCCTAGTCAGGGGGGAGCTGTGTAGTACAGATGTTCCTGGAGACTCATCAAACTCCACTTGCCCCAACCCACAGGGATATCTGTCTTAAAATGCCTTTCCTGTGGCAAGAATTATGCATGGTAAGTGTAAATGGTAGGATTAATAATTAGCCAAAATGTCTTTGAGCATCCATCTGACCTTAAAGGCTAGAGTGATCCAAACAGTGCCCTCTCTCCATGTTAGAGGCACTGACTGGGCACTGCATTTTGTGATTAAATTATCAAAAGCTGCCTCTTTCTTCTCTCTCATCTTAGATCTACTGAGAAGATCAGTGCAGGGCTTGTGCAATATCAAGTGCTGTAGGCTAGCCAGAGTAATGCAATCCAGGTGACCCTGTTGGTCTTGCATTGCTGCCTTCCCAGTGATCTTGCTTCAACAAAATTTTTAAAAATTACGTTTTTTTGCTGGTATGAAGCATTCTAGAGGAGAGGTGTTTCTGTCCATTTTTGCCTTTTCACCTGGCTTACAAGAAATTTGGGTAATCCAGCAGGAAGTTCATGGTTTAAATGGAAATCAGAAGCAGAACAGTACAGTAGCTCTGTTGCAGCTGTCAGACTGCTAGGAATTGGATGTAGCCCTTTGAAACTCAAGAGGAAAAGAGAAGCGTTTGTTTTTAGTGACCAGGTTTCATTGTTTAATGCTAATGTGCTGCTATGTGTTATGTGAGCATAACCATACCTAATCTGTATGCTTGTGTAGTTTTTCCCATGTCTAGAAAAGGAAAATAAAAATTATCACAAGTGCAAAAAAAGGCTTCTGTGTTTACAGAGATTAAAGAGATTAGGACAGAAGTTAAAAGAATAGAGGAAAAAAAGATAGAATAGCTGAAGCTTATACAGCAGTGAAAGATTGATGAAATACAAACAGTTGAATGTGCAACTGTGGGTTATCTCAACATAACCTTTGCCTTGAGTGCAAATCAGATAAATATCAGTCAGCAGTATGGTAGGCAGGCAGCAGGTGGGGAGAACTCCTTAGAGCAAAAAGACTGAAGATGTGCTTCTTTCAGAGTGCTTAAACCCATCTTTTCATAGAAAACATTGATGATCCTCATTTGACTCCCTGAGGGTGTCGTCTGGTGGTTTTCTGCAGTCAGGAAAAGAGAGGAAAATAAAGAGGAAGAAGGAAGGTAGAAAAGATGGGGTGGGTGGGTATGAGTGGGGAGAGAGCCTGTAACATCTTACATCATTAGATCATGAATGCCTGACAATAACTCAGATAAGACTTAGCGGTTTTCTGCTTACCCCTTGCATAGAGCCAGTAATGTTCTAGTCCAGATCTGCTTGACTTCTATCTGGAAAGTAAAATTTTTTCACTGGAAAGGTGCTGGTGTTGGTTACAACAATGATCTCATCATTTACTTATCTGATCAGACAGGCGTGCTTTATTCTCGGAGCAGACTGGTTATCTGGAAGAAATTATTCTGCGAGCAAGTGGTCTGCTTTGCCAAGTCATCTTTCTGTAGTAAAGTGTTTTTTAATCATGACTTTGACATACTATGTAATTAACAACATGGAGGCCCTAAGCAATTTTTCATCAGTACAGACCTCATTTTAGGAGTTAGATATAAATAGTTGTATGCAGTAATCACTGATTGTATTGCATCTTGGTTTAACAAATTATGGATTATGATCTGTTGCTCTTTAATTCACTGAAAAATCTGGCATCAACTGCAAGGTTGGGTTTCAACACATAGTAACACTAATTAAATTGTAAACTGTCTGAAAAGCAGATTCTCATATGTTCAAAAATAAAAGGAAACATACTGGTAAAATTAGTTATTGTCACTATTTTAAATATTCAGAACAAATGTTCCTTCCAAACAATACGGCAATACAACAAAAGGAGGAAAATACTTTCAAATAGTTTTATTTCTATACTATTGTGTTATACTTAATTTGAAAAGTGAGTACATGAATATCATCAAGCAACTAAAAGATGGTGCCTAAAAGCAGCAAGCTTTCTGGAGGGGAGAAGAAATGGCATTGTAAACCAGCTTTTCCTTTATGTTGCGGTCAAAGTTAATTGAATGTTTGTGCCTGTAGCCCTTTACTCTCCTCTCTCTTTTTTTTTTTTTTTTTTTTTTTTTTTTAAATACAGGGATGTAGCAATAGACACTGTGAAGACGGGAATGGGAGGAAAAGCTGGAAATAAAGGGGCAGTGAGCATTCGTTTTCAGTTCTATAGTACCAGTTTCTGCTTTATATGCAGTCACTTAACTGCTGGGCAGACTCAGGTGAAAGAGAGAAATGAAGATTATAAAGAAATCACACAGAAACTCAGCTTCCCAATGGTAAGTGTAGGTGTACGTATGCTAAAAACATTGCAGATAAAGGCTGTATCTTTACATTATGAAAGCTGGTCTCAGGCTATCTTTAATGACAGGTCATCAAATACGTCATCTTATGACTCTCATGCTATGGAGAATGGGCATGAAAGAAAATGGTAAAGAAAACATTAAAAAAAAAAAAAGGAAGCATGTTTCACAGGAGACTAGATGCCACCCAGTATAGCACTTGCTTTACGAAAGTTCTACACCTTCTCAAAAAATACAGTTGCTGCTGCAGTGCTTGAAGTCCTCACCTTTGAAAGTTTTCAATGGTACAGCTTAACTGAGATCTGTAAGGCCTCGTGAATAAGATCTAGGTGACTGGTGTTACTGCTGGAGAGCATGATATTGATAGCTCCTGCTGGCATTAGTTAGTTCCTAAAAGACCATCCATGCCACTCGCTATGTCAGTGCTTTAGCTGCTCCTGCTCGGGTATGATGTATCAGTTGTTGGTCACTGATATGGTACTTTCTGTTCCCTTCATTTTGTCCTCATGAATGTGTCACTGTCAGGGAACTGCTGGCTTTTCTCCGAATGTGTCAAGTAGGCACTATTGGTCTGTATGAATAACTTTTCCCTTAAATGGTGTCAAGTCAATCACCCTAGTGTGCTGTTTCACACTTCTCAGGTTAGCAGATAACCCATGGGGTTTGGCAGCAGTGCTTCTTTGCTTCCCTTAACGTTGGTTGCTTTAATTTCCACAACACTTTCTTCCTCAGACCTCTCTGGAGAAGTTCTAAACCAGGGAGGGAATGGACCAGTTTGTGCATTCTGGTTAGTCAGCAAAAGATGGCATTCAGGTCATAAAGCATAAAATTTTAACTCCCTATTGTTTGCAAGGTTTAGAGGCTTGGCACATACAGCATATCAATCAGTTGTTTTATGTAAGAACTAATACTGACAATCCAAACGTCCTGTGTAGAATATCTGTTCCAAATGGCCGTAAAGTTGTGCTTATGGTAGTTTTTCTTTCTAATACCTCATTAACTATTTTATGTCCTTTACACTGACGATAGCTAAATGTGCCTTGTGTGTATAACGCATATAAAGAGTGCCCTCTAGTGCTGTGACAGCGACAGTTCTGCAACATTACGAATCTCTGGGTTTTAGAGGTTTATAGCTTAACTGGGAAGAAAAAAAGACTGGTTAGAGGATAGGATGTTAAACTTAGAATTGGAGTGAATTTTCATTGATGTTTATTACAATGCATTCACAAAACCATGACATGCACATAAGATCAAATTTGGAGCTTGTTCTTACTCAGGACTTCTGTTACTGCATGTGCCTTGGTACCAGAAGCACATTTTGTGTTTTATTTAGAATATGTAAATATATGTGGGTGAAATGTGTTAGTGAAACAAATATTTATTTTTGATATTCATGATAACCAAATTATGAATATAAAGCTGGGGTCCCAGCTGAGTCTGACAGTCTTGTTTACAAAATTGATCTCAGCAGGGTGCTAAAGACAGTGAACGAACCATTCCACTTTAGCACGAGATGGATTTTAACAAACTGAATGTGGCAAGTAGGTCCAGTACTTAGTAGTTCAGAGAGACTGAGTTGTACGTTTCAGTGCATTTAAAAGGTATTTTCATGAATGTGATTTAACATTAACAGTATTCTATACATCTAAACTAGGGGCAGAGTGTGTTCTCACATGACTATGTCTTCTGGTGTGGTGATTTTAACTATCGCATCGATCTAACATATGAGGAAGTCTTTTATTTTCTCAAACGTCAAGATTGGAAGACGCTTTTGGAATTTGATCAGCTACAACAGCAAAAATCCAGTGGAAAAGTAAGACAGTGTTCATTTTCTTGAATATCTGCATGTTGACTTGGTCTAACTTCTTGAGAAAGTGAAAAAGTTGCGTTTTCAGACCCTTGTTTGTAGTACGTGAATGTAGTACTTTGTTTAAAAATCAGAATGTTGTCTGTTTGCAAGGAAGTTGCTACATCACAAAGGCATCTACTTCATCTGTAACTTAGATGGTATTTCTTTTCATAGATTTTTAAAGACTTCCATGAAGGGACTATTAATTTTGGACCAACATATAAATATGATGTTGGCTCAGAGGCTTATGATACAAGTGATAAGTGCAGAACCCCAGCTTGGACTGACAGAGTCCTTTGGTGGAGAAAGAAACTGCCTTTTGAAAAAACAGGTGTGTTGGATCTTTCTTCCTTCTCTATCTGAAAGTTGGTTTAGATTTCATCCAGAACCCCCATAAGGGGATTTAATCTAGTGAATGGTGAGGAAGGGAGCTGGTGAGTTCTGGGCTGAGAGCTGTCTTCAGATGTGTCCTGTAGGCTTAGTCAAATTGCAGTGACTTTACTCAAGCAGATGTTCTTTTGACTTCACTGGAATAATTTGCAGAGATAGAGAGCCCTTTCTTCTTGAGCGTGTGAACAAAGCCTTCATGCTATAGATTGAAAAGGTGCTGAGAGAGCTTGCTGAAGAACTGAAAACAATCCAGCTGTAGCAATCTAGACATTATTCTGTTGCTTTTCAATGAAATCATTAGTCCCATGTTATAACAGCTAGATTTTTCTAACTGTTGTCCTCAGTAGATGTATAAGCACTCTGCTGTAGTTTCTTCTGCCTTGGTGATTCTTAAGAATATTTCTGCTAGTTTCTGGAGTTGGAGGAGATTAGTGTTTATAAAGTACTTTGAGATCATGAGTGGCCAGCAGAACAGAAGGGCTGTTTTCACTTGTTATTTGAAAGTAAGAATAACAAAATAAAAAGTTCCTTTGTGTATCCAGGGACAGTTTTCATAACCACTCTCTTAGTCTGCAGGTACATCTGTCTCCCAATGTTTAGAAAATCTGAACAAATTCATATTAAAAGTGTAATCGCTGGAGAAGTAATTTGGTTTGTGGCGGCAGATGTGATTTTCACTCGTCTGGGAACTACTGCTTGGAATCCAAGTCATACCATAAGTCCAGCAAGTCTAAAAACTACAAAGCAAAACTGGGGCAATCAGAGAGTACATGTCAATGTGATGCAGAGTTATTCACTCTTCTTTAAGGAAGGAAAAATAAAGTAAAATGAAGAGTTTAAAACATTGATAGAGACGTAATCTGGGAAAGAAAAACTGCATGAGACCTAGTAACGAAGTTAACCAGCCCTCTCATGCTGGCTGTTTTCACTTTAGGAGAAAGAAAACCCTTCAGCATTTTCAACGTGTATTCCTTATTTTGCATGGCAAGGCTTGCCCTGGAAGGACTTTAGTTGATGGAGCACACAAAGAATGTAAGACCTGTCTAGCTGGTCTGCAAGAGCTGAGGCAGGTCCTTTCTTTAGAGCTTGTAGGCTTCCCACAGCTAGCTCACGTGGGTGTATAACTGACCCCTTGTCTGTTCACCCACCTTCCCAGCCCTGCAAAGCTTTTCTAATTAGTTCACTGCCAGAATTCCTCTCCTTTACTGCTGGTGGCAAGGCTATCCTGCCTCTTGGCTGTAATTTTTTTGCCTTGCTTCTTCTTGCTGCTGTGGGCTGGAGGACTGTTGGCCTTCTGAGAAGGAAGTGCGAGTGGTTAGGTGAAACACCATATTCTGTATTAAAAAAGAAATAGAGTTATCCATTATCCCATACAGTGACCTAAAAACTTACTGTTACTGACAGCAATATAATACCTCACTCTAGCATAATGTCTGGAGCAGCTTCTGACACCTTAATGCATTGCAAAGGAAGCATTTGGAGGTTGCATTTGCATGTGTTTGCTTTCTGCCATCTCTTGTGTATTATTTCTCCAATATCTGTGTATTATTGAGATTTGCAGCGTATTTCGTAAGTACAGCGTCTTTTTCTGTGCTCAGTAATGAGGCAGGAGGAAAAATACTAGTATGACTCTCTCAACCCAGATGGAACAGGTAATTGATTGGGTGACATTCAGGTTAGCCATTTTGCAGTTGTCTTATTGTAGTGATAAGCTGTCTCTGCACTCCTTGTCCTCTCTGTATCTTTTTCCCCTAGTCCCTAATTTGTAATTCTTTGAAGATACAAGCTCTTCTTTGAATGGTATATACAAGAACAAAAAACCCCCACCTCCCATTACTAGGGTCTGTGAAATGCATCCTAATAAAATTGCTTTTAACTTACAGTAAAACTAGCTTTGACTGAGTTTAAAATCATGTTTTGTTCTTCATAGCTGGAGAGATCAATCTTCTAGACAGTGATCTCAGTGCTGAAACTAAAGTCAGGCACACCTGGACCCCTGGAGCCTTGATGTACTATGGGAGAGCAGAGCTGCAAGCATCTGACCACAGGTAAAGTCCTAAGCAAATAATCGGAGAAAGGGCTGCTAGATTAAAATGTGTCATACTGAATTACAGCTTCAGAGGGAGAGACTGAGTCTGATTGTAACAGGAGTTACACCCTTATCCTGTGTTTGGTATCTGGTGGGGTTTTTTCCCCTCATGGTGGGTTTTATAGCAGGGTGGAAAGTATCTATGGTGGCAAGTGCTGTACTGATTTCTGCTGCTACTGATCTCAACAACGGTTGGATAAGTTGCAGCAACAAGTGTAGAAAACGGGGCTTTCTGTTGCTTGGTTTTGGAAAGCTCTGATACCAAAGCAAGCTGCTCTGAGGGGCTCCTATTTAGCTTGCTGTGGGAGAGGAGGGGGTTGGGACTGTGTGGCCTGAAGAGCTGTAAGCCATGTGCATGTGGTCAGGTGGAACCTTTTCAGAGTAGGGAAGTGTTGGGCTTCTGGGCTTCCCTTAGAAATGGACATGGGAGAAGGAGGAAGAAGCAAAGACCAGTGCCTCTGGTTGGTCCATGTCACTAACTTCTCTTTAGGGATATGAATGACCTTACTTTGTTAAACTGTCACCGCTTCACTTCTCTGAAACAATTTCTGTAATAAATACATTTGAAAGCTCCCTTGCATTCCAAATAATCTTTGTCTCGCCCCTTAACTCCCTGTGGAAAAGCTACAGTATTGTTCCTCATAGCAGTGCTCAGTGACCCACGGTAGCTGGCTCTGTGCTTCTCATGGAGCTCTTGCATGTGAAGACTGTTCTGTATTCCTCCAGCAGTGGAAGAACATGCCTCTTGCAATCAGTTTCTCTGTGTCAAGGCTTTGACATTGCTGTGTTCCACAAAGCGCAGTGGAACTGCTTCTCTCCTTATGTAGGACCCTGAGGATGCAATCTGCAAAACATGGCTGTTGTACATTGGTTTTCTATTTCATCAAACTTGACTGCAAAAGCTGCCTTTTAATTACAGTTGGCAGATTTGCTTTCCCAAGGTTTGTACTGGAAAAAGGGCTTAGCTTTATCTTTGTGACATATGGAAGTGCATTATGATTCACTCTGCTCATAGAAACAGTTAATGCTTCTTACACGTTTTTTTCCCTTACTATTCCTTTCTAGCTCTGCTGCTTTTGCTTTCATATGTTCCAGTAATGTGTATTCCAGAGCCTGCTCTATTGCGAGTAGGAGGCAGCAATTTTGACACAGTTAGAAGTGCAGCCATCCCAGTTCCTGCTTTCTGTGTATGTGCAGGTGGAAATCTGAGAATGCGGATTGCATCCACTGAGATAAGACAAGCTTTACGCTTTCAGACAGCTTTCTCAATTTTATTTAGAACTAACACACAGAGAGGTCGTTTGTAAGAAATGGCTGAAGAAGCAAGTCTGCAGTGCTGACTGCTCGTAATGTGATGGATTGACGACATATGTTCACTACATTACCACATTATACACATAGAGCACCTTGTCCTTAGTTTTTGGAGAATGACATCTTTATGTGGCCTTGTCATAACAGAAAATAATATATTGCCTTCCTGATCTATAGGTGTTTCGGGAGACAGCTGTTTGATAATGAGTGAAGTCTCCTGGTATTTTTAGATAGTGGGTTTGCCAGAAGTGCTACAGACAATTGTTATTTGAATTACTTTATGGTGTGTCCTCACTGTTACATTCAGCTAATGCAGGGTTGGTAAATAAAATTAACAGTGCTCAAGGCATGATCTTCCACTGCAGGAAAAGTGAAACAATCCACCAGGCTCTGAACTTCTGTTGTATTGCCAGCCAAGTGCTTTTTTGCAGTGAGGCCTTAAGTAATTTGTTCCACATCCCTTTCTGTGTAGAACATACATAATAATCACTTTCTACTAAGGTATGGTAGGCTTAATGAAATGTTTACGATGAGGTTTGACATCGTGGAGTTAAAAATTATCATAAATGTGTAGAGTTTAAACAAGACAGTGTCCATCCTTCACACAACTAAGTTCTTGCCTGTCTTACTGCTTGATATTGGTTTTAATTTTATATATTGGGTGATGTTGATCTTAATTTTAAATAAGCATTTCTCCTTTGTTTCATGTAGGCCAGTGTTAGCTATTGTAGAAGTGGAAGTTCAGGAAGTTAATCAAGCCGCCTGTGAGAGTGTTTTCCAGGAAGTGTCATCTTTTCAGGGACCACTGGATGCCACAGTAGTGGTAAATCTGCTATCACCAATGCCTGAAGAGAAAAATGAATTTCCTGAGGACTTGCGTACAGAGCTTATGAAAATGTTTGAGGATTATGGCACTATTGTTCTAGTCAGGTACGTTTGGGATCTGAAATGGCGTGTCATCTGTTCAAAAACACAGATTAGAAATTCCCTTTCTGTCCTGACAAAATTAACTTTGCATTAGAAAGTAGCGGGCTGAATTCCTTTACCGCATCTTGAACTCTTTGTTAGAAATTGAATACAAGTGTGTTTAATATCTTTTACCTCTCATCAACCTAACAGCTTTCTTTGCTGAGTGGAGAATTTTATTCAGTACAGCACCATAAACCAGAGGCTTTGATGTGAATCATCACCTTTAGATTCAGTCCTCATTTCCATGCATTGCTTCTGCAGGTGGGTCCTTGGGGCCCTGCTTCACTTGCTCTGAAGAGGTTTCTTCTCTTCCAGCACCTTTCACGCTTTCTAGGATTTCCTGGCTGGCTCTCCTTTCTTTTGGGGGTCATTTTGCTTATTTTTTAATAGTACAGCTCCTCACAGTTTGAGAGGGAGAGTGTGATGCCTTCTGGCAGAGCAGTTTAATTTCCTTCAGGCTGATTCTGTTGAGGGCTCCAGCACAGCTATGAGACTTCTGTTTTGAGAAATACAGGCAAAAGACCTGACAGTTGACCTGGGAAACAAGACCAGAAACTTGTTTTATGTTGTATTTGACCCATTTCTTAATGGAGAAAAATTATGACCTGTGGTATGGTTTTATGAAGTACCAAATATGAATTGAGGGTTCAAAAGCAGTCCTGCAGGAACAGCAGCACCACTTGCTTGTGAAGAAAAGGACCAAGAAAGGAACATGCTGTGGTGGTTTTGATTTGTTCTGTTTTCAGTTGCTTTAGAGCTTGGTGGTTCACTAGCCTTTGGGAACATCACATATCATGAGGTGAGGGATATGCAGAGCCATGGAAGTCAGTATGGAGGGAATGTGGCTATCAGACTAGGTATCCTGTCAACAGCTGCTGAGATGTTTGTACTGCTGCTTCAAGGATGATCTGGTAAAGGGCAGGGTCACACAAGGGAGGATGGGGGAGAGGAAGAGCTCAGCTGGGATTCATGGATCACTTGTGAATTGTGAGCAAAGTACAACTAAAATCAAATACGCAGCTGTACTAAACTATCATGCTTGCCTTTAAGGTTTTTCATTCAATGGTGAAGTAAAATGCACTGTTTTCTCTCCTCTGCATTTTTTTACTAGGATCAGTGGAGGTCAAATGCTGGTGACATTTGCAGACAGCAAGTCAGCTCTTCGTGTTATGGATATAGATGGTGTCAAAGTAAGACTCTCTCAAACCTATAATAATAATTACATAACAAATTTCTCAAAAGTGGTTGCTTAGAATTGGATAGTGGAGTTTCTAGCTAAATCAAGGAGCATTATTTTAAAGACACTTTGTGCTCACAAAGTCCTTAGCTTTCACAGCTGCTGAGGCTTTTAATGCAGTATTTCAGTTTCAAGAGGGCAGGAGGTGACCTTTCCTGGAGCTCCTAAGCAGTGCTTAGTTCTGGCCTCTGATACCACTGCAGAATACATGGATGCAGTCATTGTTTTGGCACTTAAGCAGTTCTCCTGAGATTATGTGTGACTTTATACTGCTGCCAAAGCATGCTCATGATTGTGGTTTGGACATTTTTTGTTTCTTTTAAGTGTATTAAATAAACTCCATCTACCAAGCTGAAACAACATGATTTGTTGGCCTCTGTGGCAAACTCAGCATTCGCACTAGGCATTAACCTTCCCATCCCATGCTCTTCCTTCCCATGCACATACTCTACAATTCATCAAACCCCTCGTTTATGCTGACAAAACTGTTTGTGGGGCTGCACTGTAAACTTAATGTTGAAGTAATGGTTTTAACCCTCATTCTTTCATATTTGGAGTTTTATCTATTAATTTGGCTCGTTTCATTGATATAATTTATAGCACAGACCCAAACACAACTGTATGTACACAATGTGTGAAGGTGCTGGGAACCCAATTCAGGGACTTTCTAAAGTAATTTTGCTGGCCAAAGCTGCTGCCTTGGATACATCTCATCCCAAATGTCATGGAACACACAGAAGCAACAGTGGTCTTAATCTGTTTAATAATATACTTCCCATATACATCAGCCACCATATCTGGGATTTTCTGTCCACAGAGTCTACTTACAGATGGCATCAGGTAGCAGATTCTTGTGTTTTAAAGCTACTGACTCAACAATTGAACTCTTTCACACCATTATTACTATCACAGTATCATTTTGACAATATTTGATGTTTCGCCTATTTCTCAAGTATTTCCCAAATGCAGCAGAGTGCTTTTGAGCTGTGAAGCTGATTTTCTTTCAAGAATATTGTTACAGTCTGAAAACTTGGTTATGGGGCTAGAAAGAGTGCTTCCTTTTCCTTTAGCATCTGAAATGAAGCTTTGGCTATATCAATTTCTGTAGCAGTTACACAACAGAGTGGCAGCACTTGGCTTATTCAGATGTTCTCATTTTGTGAAGCTGCTTAGCAAAGGGGAAACAATTTGTTCTTTGTGTTAGGTCAGAGGCAGAACAGTGAAGATCCGGCCCAAGACCAAGGACTGGCTAAAGGGCCTTCAGGAAGAAATTGCTCGAAAACGGGACAGCATTGCCCCTGTGTCCCCCACGGCAAACTCCTGTCTTCTGGAAGAAAATTTTGACTTCTCAAGTTTGGACTACGACTCAGAAGGTGAGCAGCAGGTTTTTAAGTGAAGTTGTGAGAAATTGCTTTGCTGACTTTAGTTGCACAGAGAAGGTGCAGTATGAGCGATAGTGGTATCTTAATTTGTAATGAAGTCATGCTTGTTAAAAAGAGGGTTGTAACTAAAGCCGTGACCCAGCACTGTTCCTGGGCAGAGAACTGTTGCCTAGATAAGCCTAGCAATTTAGTGCTACAACATATGTTAGCAAATCCAATGTATGGTACAGCTGTCTGTATAGAAACAAACTGTAATGAGAAGCCTGCCCAACACGTATATTAAATTCTTGATTGGTGGTAGAGAGAGAGACAGAGAATGCATTTGCTCACTAAATCTTTGTTATCTGATACTTTAATTCAGGTGATATAGTGGAGGATGAAGACGATTATTTAGATGATGCCTTGTGTCAACACCTAGTGACAGACTCACCAGAAGATATGCCTGAACACTGTGGTCATTTCACATCCATAGGTCCTTCAAACAAATCTGGACAAAACCCACGGCTGTATAAAGGTAAATTATTTACATTCCTTAAAGTGAGACCCAAAGGTTTCTTGTTTGGTCTCCTTGTCTTGGTTCTCCTGTTCAATTATATTTCCATTGTAGGTCCTTTAAAGATAAGGATCATGGTTTTGACACATGTTCCTGCTCAACCCCTCCTTGAGTTTAGAGACTGTAACTGAGGCCCTCAGGTGTAAGAGCAATACAAATAATAAAGCTTAGATTCCCCTTCACTTTAGCCTAGGGCAAGGCAGGAGTGCTGAGAAATGCTGGTTTCCATTTATAGTCAGGAGAAATTAATTATTTTACCCACTTGATGTTTTTCAGCACCAAACAAAAATTGTCCATTATTTTCTTATTGGTGAGGGCCAGAGCAAAATTAAATCAAAGAAATCCTTTTGATTCAGTGATGGGCTTGGCCCCATCCTTTGAGCAATAGCTGTGGCAGTGCAGTCAGGTGTAAGCTGGACAGTCCAGTTTGTTGGTGTGTTCACATTACATACTTCAAAGACACTTGAAGTTTCTCTTTTGTTCCTATTTTATTTATTTCTGAAAAAGTTGAGGTTCACACAACAGGTATATTAATTCTTCTAGTGCTTCATAAATGTGTTACCTTTTTTCCTGGTCACCTGCCTCGCTTGCACATTATTGTGAAATGACTTGGTAAGGAGAAGATAAAGCTGTGAAGGGAAAATAGCTAAAACTGCAGCGAGAACTAGCCAAGCCAGTGGTGGTTTTATATAGGGGTGTGATCAGGACACGCTGTGGTGACCAGGCATTGACAGAATGAGTCATTACTAAACACTTCATCATGACAGCAAGTGATTTAGTAGCTGTCTTTCTGCACTCTCTCAGAAGTGCTTTGTCTTCTGACATAAAAGTGAAAACTTTAATACCTTCAAAGGTTGAGTCAGAAGTAGAGTTCAAAAAGATTAAATGAAATTCCTAAGTTTACACAGACAGATTTTCCAAACAGAGTGATATACAGCTTTCTTGCCCACTTTGAGTCATAGGCTGGGGGCAGCGTGGCCAGCCCAGAAAGCTAGCCCTGAGCCAAGGAGTAATCTGTCATTATTAAATACTGTGAAGCCAATCACTTTGTATTATAGGATGCCTTGCCCTCCAAACACCTCTGGCCTACTGTGTGATGATTCATTGAACTACAGAAAATTGCAGTGATTCTTTTCACCCACAGTAACTCTTCTCCAAAAAAATATTACAAAGTAAATGGAGATAATAAAATGTTTGAAGGAGGTCGAGGTGGGGTCATGATCTCACACAACTCAAAATATGATATATTCAAACCATCTTGAAAGTCTCTGCGATTTCAGATGCCTCTATAAGCTTCCAATTCTGCCTGAGTAACTCCTAATCGAAGGTATGATGATTGTATTGCTGGTGTTAGACACAGATGGAAAGCAGTGACGGGCATAACAGTGCATACGTGTATTTCTGAGGTCAGAGGAGGGCATATCCTCATAAAACTGATGTCCCTGGAAGCCAGTGCCAAAAACCAGCAGCCTTTTAGGGGAAGGGATGGAGTTGTGGTGGCTTTTTTGTTTTGTGTTCAGTGTTACTGCCAGAATTTCAAGCTGTGCACTTAAGCATCTGCATAACTCCTTGGATCCTACTGATGAGCCTGTATCTGAAGCTTAGAAGTACTGAACTGCAGAGAGAAGGGGGAGGACAGGTTGGACAGATCACAGGCTGTGTGTCTCTGTGGCTTCCATCCGCTACTGAGTGGGAGCAGGAAACTGAGGCAGGTCAGTATTCCCTGCAGAGCACAGCTTTCTGAAAAACAGGAACTTGTGTAGAAATGCCTCAAGTATGAGAGACTGCAGCTACTAAATTCCTTCCCCATCCTCTCCAAACCACAGGGACAAAACTAAACCCAGTGGATTTTGGAGCTCTGAAGAAGGCAGCTGCATGGCTTGGCAGCCATGGTGGGGTGAGAGAATTGAAGTGAAAGCAGTCGCTTTGGCAAACTGGGAGACTAAGGTGATCCCTACTTCTCACCTCTCCAGCTGTCAGAGAGGCTAACACAGGATGAAAGACTGTAATAGCCTAGTCCTGTAAGGCGCAGATTGAGGGCTAGCAGATTGAGGCTGGAGTACCTGTTAGGGGATGATGTGGGAAAGCGAAGATGTGAGGAGCAAGCTGTTTAGACAGATTCTTCTCTAGTATAAAACTGGTATAAAACCAGTTCTCCTGACCAAGGAAAGATGTCTGATCCACAGAACGAATTCCTCTGTTTAGGAAGGAAGAACAAGGGATTGACTGTGACTGGCCTCTTCATGGCTGCCATGACACAGTTTGAATGACAGCAGGTTGTCACCAAGTCTGGCTGTGAAAAGCCCTTAGAATCTCACAAGGTGACTAGTAACTCTGAAATCAGATGCAGGCAGTTTGTGTGTCTGCACAGACTGTTAATGCACACTGGAAAAGGAAAGAGAAGTGTTTGTCAAAAGGGTAGATGTTTCCTGGAATGGGAGCAGGGAGCTATTTGGAGAGAGCAAAATGAAATGAAAGGAGCCATGTCCTGTTGCTGAGGTACCTGGTTGAGGCTCGCCATTCATAATCGTCTCTCTCCTGACCACCCAGATTTGGTGCACCTCGCCAGTGAGTACCTAATGCAGATCCTTTCTAAAATTTCCCTAGATGATACAGACCTGGCCGATTTGAAGCGAGAACTGGAAGCAGGTGGGGAATGCCACCGCCGGACTCCAAGCAGGTCTCTGTCCATTCCCACCAGGCCTCGGCCACTTCAGCCACCACAGAGGCCTCCCCCTCCAGGTGAGTTTAACCTTCTAATGCGGCGTTGGCCCCAGCTGAACAGTTTTGCCTGGCATTTCTGGGTGACACAGAAAGTAATACCTTGTTCTCAAATGTCAAGCTGTTGAGGTACTTGTACTTCCTTCCCAGTATGTTTCAGCCTGAATATGGCTGCAGTTAGCGACAGGAAAAGTTTGTCTTTAGGATGACAAATACTCCACAAAAAACGCCTTTAGTGAGGATGGAATGACCCATATGTTTCATACTAACTCTTCACTTACACAGATTAGTAAGTTGACCAGCCACTTTATGGCAGTAAAAATAAATACCGGTTGTTTTCTTGTGGTTTGCTTTTTTCAGACATAATTGTGGTCAAAATACTTGCTCTGGACAGTTTTTGTCCTTAGCTGTTTTGCAAGCAATTCCTGCTTGATTTATGTTGATGAAAGAAATCCAAAGTGGCTTATGATTTTCAGGAAGGCACAAAGGGGAAGCGATGCTCTTTACCTAAGCTCTACCCACCCGAGATGCCATCGGTGCTATGCTGCTCCTGTTTTTATAGCTACTTCTGGATGAATCACAGAATCATTTTGGTTGGAAGGGACCTTCAAGATCAAGTCCAACCATTAACCCAGCACTGCCAGGTCACTACTAAGCCACATCCCTCAGCACCACATCTACAGTCTTTTAAATACCTTCAGGGATGGGGACCCCCCCCACTTCCCTGGGCAGCCTGTCCCAGTGCTTAACAGCCCTCTCTGTAAAGAAATTTTTTCTAATATCCAACCTAAACCTCCCCTGGTGCAATTTGAGGCTATCACTTGTTACTTGGGAGAACAGACTGATCCCCACCTCGCTACAACCTCCTTTCAGGTAGTTGCAGAGAGCAATAAGGTCTCCCCTCAGCCTCCTTTTCTAGAGGTTAAATAACCCCAGTTCCCTCAGCCACTCCTCATATACTGAATGCTGATTGCTAGATGAACATAATCATCTTTGCCTTCCATATGACACATGCTATGCGTCACATTTTTCTTGCAGCCCAAAAGTCTCTCTTCTGTGTCTATTTTCCAGTCTTAAACTAAAGGTTCAGTCAGACTCACTGCTGGAAGATGAGTTCTTTGGGATTATTCCCATTCATTTCTGAGTCTGTTGCACAGAAACGACAACACTGGTGTCTGCATTTCTGTGCCTGGAATGCAATGTTAATGTTCAGCTGAGATTTTTAAATTGATTAAATGAAAGCAAGACTAACTAGGAAACTGATTCCTGATACAGTTCAAGATTTCAGCGTTTTATTCTGTGTGAGATTTGTTTTCACCTTAGATTAAACCAGTCACAGTTCAGCCCATCACTCCTCATAGATTGAAGTGTTTGCTCTTGGCACGCAGGCAGAGGGACTGAAGGTCCCTGTTGTCCTACACGAAAGTCTTGCCTAAGTCTGTCCCTGTCTTTTATCACAAACAATTTCCAGGCATGTTGGATTTGCTCCACTGCAAATAAGATGCTGTACAAGCTCTTGAATGTAAAAAGCCATTTTTATTCCTCTTTCAGCTGGAACATCAGGCAAAAAGTCCCCCCAAGATGGTTCCCTCTCTCCAGGAAGCCACTCCTGCTCCATCCTGGCAACGGCAAAGCTGCTACCTGGAGCCCCTCAGCAGCCAGTGAGTCCTGCTGACAGCGTGGCCACTTAGCATTGTCCTGATCTCCACTGTCTACGTAAACACGGCAGGCACTGAGCATCACATATGTGATGCACCTGTCATACAAGGAAGGAGGGCCATCACATACCTGAGCTGGAAATGTTAAGATGAACTTCTTGTACTGTAATACTAGACTTTAGGACCTGCTACACACCAGGAAAATGCTTTAAAATTGCCAGGAATTAGAAAGGTCAAAGAGGGAGAGAGAGAAAATAGTGCAAGACCAGGGCATTGTTGGTTTATTCCATGTGCTGCTTTCTGAGACATGCTAGCTTGAATTTTCCACACCGTGATAATATGCTTTAATTCTTTTCTCACCTCTTTTTTGCTGGGCCATGCTGGTGCCCAGCGTACAGCAAAAGTCTTGACCATTGCCAGCAAGGCTGCTAGCCCTCTGAGTAGGCTAAGACCGGGCTGTGGAAACACCTCCCGACTCCTCTTGTGCTGGATGAGAACCCTAATGTTTGAAGGGTCTAGCTGTGGCAGTAAGGCACCAGCCTGCCTGTCAGCTGGTAACAGACATGCAATATCTGCCAAAAGACACCCCACCGTTTCTGTATTATTTATAGATTGCTGAATAGCCGCTGGCAAAAGAGCACTGTACAGGTGTGTGAGCTTAGCCTTAGCTATAAGACTGCAGGAGGACAAGAAAAAGCAGTTTTCTCAAGATGACTCATCCTCAGTGTTTTTTCTAAAGCCTAAAGTCCGGACTGGAATAAGCAAACCTTACAACGTCAAGCAGATCAAAACTACCACAGCTGAGGAAGCAGAAGAAGCTATTAGATGTCTTATGGAAGCTAAAGGAGGTGAGCACAGCTTTCTAACTGACTTCTACAAATCCTGAAATAAAGAAAACTGTAGGTGTGTTCCTCCTTCCCATCACAGCCCAGATGCATGTATTTCTCCGCAGCAGCTTACCTGAACACTGACATGCACATTCTTGCAAGACTGTACTTGGTGTTCTCTGTCAGTTTTGATAATATTAACCTTTTTTTTCAAGATGACTCAAGTTTTAGAATCTCTTACTAGGGGCACTTTGGGTTATTTTTGTCCAGATTTAGTCTGAAAAATTAAAAGATAAAGATGAGATCTTCCTAAACTGATGGTGCCTGTGTTAGCTCAGAGTTGCATAAAGGATATTTGCTGCTCTGTTTAGGGAATGGTTGCTATTCCAAGCAGGACTGGAGAGCAAATACAGCTATGGGAGAAATAACCTGGGTTCTGTTCACATTTGGACACCAAGTATATTTGTAATCTAGACAGAAGCTTGCACCGCTTCAGTCTGAATAGCTAAGCTGAAAGGCTGCTCTGTGTCCCCGCTCTCTGTGTAGTCCCTGGAGAAGAGAGCTGCTTGCACAGGCAGGTTAGAGCAGGAAACTGGCTTAGGTATGGAAACAGAGGCAGCGTGAATGTACTGACAGGGCTGCAAGTAGGCTTTCTGCTGGTGCTGTATGAATGCGAAAGAACACAGTATGACTCTGAGATAGAGACCTGTTTGCAAGGCCCTGGGTTTAGGAGAGAAACCTCCCTTTTCATTTGTGAATAGAGCAAATGCAGTTTGGAATAATCCAATTTAATTAGAAATGTCATAAAGGCATCTTGATGTTTGTTCGCTAGGGAGTGCCATACATTTGTTTTCCAAGTCAGGTTTACTCCCCATTAATTTCAAAATTCACATTCAATTCCCATTAAGCATTCCACTCGGTGTCAGTAAGGAAACTACTCTGGTCAGCATCACTTTCAGTCCCTTGTGCTGAACCAGCAGCTGGCATTTACGGTTCTTCCCAAAGTACAAGACACACTCAGTACCCTTATCCTGATTATCCAGATAAGGAAACCAGGGTGAAAGGAGACTCGGGACTTGAGTCCAGTACTCCTGAAGTCCCAGCCAGTGTTTATCCACTTGGCCAAATGGTGGCACGGCGCTGCTGTTGTGGCATGATGCTATTTCAGGCAAGGGAGTTTTTCACTAACTGCCTCTTACAAATGTGACAGGGTTGCAAAGGTCTGTGGTTATTTCTAAAACCTACCTTCCTGGCCTGGGCACATTCCCTTTAGACACGGACATTTTGGGAAGCATGACTGAGAAAGATATTATCTTGAAGTTACTTTCTGATCAAGCCAAGACGCTAATTGTTTTTCTTTTTAGGACTACCGGAAGATGCGGTAAAGCCTGCTCCAACTAGAAACCAAATGATCACCAAACCCGAGCCTCTTCCCAGCATCACAAAGTCAGCATCACCTCAAGGGTCGCAGGCAGGACCAGTGCTTGTGCCCCACCGCCCACCACCCAAAGTTCCAACTGCGAAGAAGCCAGTACCTCTGCAAAGGAGTGGAGTCAAGGCCGAAAATGTAAGACAGGTGCAGTGAAATGCGTCCAGCCTCATTACACAGTGTGAACGATGGCAAGAGGCGTGGACTGTGAAACAGTTTGTATGAAGTTCTGTCATTTAAAGTTCTTAGCCAGAGGCACTAAAAGGATTTTTGTGTGTTCTAGTCACTGAGGCAGAAAAATGTATTAGGAGATCAGAAAGGGAAATCAGCCTTAAGTTCCTTACTCAGCCATATTCAGCTTTTCTATGTGTTAGTCCATTCTCTTAGATCTTGTTACTTTTCTTCTGGTTTGTCTAAACCTTGTCAGGTTTTAAGACTCATCCCTTCTTTATCGCAATGTTTACTTTTGACCACATCACAAGTGGTCTGCTCTGCATTGATCTGAGGGAGCTTCTTGATCAGTACGTTCTGTGTCTGGTCAGAAACAACTAACTTTTTTCACACACCTTGTAATAGGATTCAGCCTTTCACTTTGGATTATGGATCTACTCATGTTCAGCTTCTTAAAATTACAAACCTGAGGGTGTTGGGGTTTTAATCTGTCTGTCAGGTGTCTACAATAAGAGATGTAATAGTTCTTCATGTCTAGAGCTGCTAAAATGAGCATTTAATGGTGAAAGGAATTTAAGAACAAGAGAGACATATATAACCTTTTATTTTCTTCCTTTGACAGAACCTCTGCTAGGAAGCTCCAAGTTGTTAGGACTCCTGCCTTACCTTCCCCCGTAAAGGCATTCACCCCTTCTCTGTCATGGACTTTGTGCAATCTCTACCTAGCAGATTCTGTGTGCCCTTTCCTTAAACACTCAATAACAAGGAAGGGTCTGTTTATTTTGTTTGTGTTCTCGCTGTTCCCAGGGCACTGCAGAAAGCTGCTGAGAGGGGCTGCTATTTTGGTGTTATATGAAATGTCCCACGGGATTGTATCTGACCCTATCTGCTCCTTCCCCCGAGTGAATTCAGATGGGAGCTGTGTACTGGAAAGCCAATCCACCTCTACTGTTAAAAAAGCATGCGGTCAAGTGTAGGTGACTTAGCAGCATACAGAGACCAGTGGCAGGGGATCTGACCATCAGGAAATAGTGACTGGGCATTCGACTGCGTTGAAAAGTCTGTATATTTTAATACTATGGAAGAGTAACAAAGAAGTGGAATGCTTTTGTTCAGTCTCACTGAGTGTGACAAATCTGAAGCAGCCCCTGCCCTCTTGGTCTGAGCTGGGCTCCAGTTATTTATATATCTTTATATGATGAATATTTGCTAGATGGTACTTTGAGAGTTTACTTTTAGATTCCCAGTGTCAGTGAGTCATGACAGAGCCATGAATACCTTTCTGGGGACAGCTTAAGCTAATTGTCCTTCAGCCTTATGTGTCAGAACAGACCTTACCCAAAGGTATGTGCTAACGGCCCTATTACTTTAGCCCTCCCTATGCATTCTTGGATAGATAATATTAGTTGGCAGAGAGATGTAACAAATAAATAACTCTTCAGAACTGTGTTAACTTGGCCCAGAGCAAAATCCTAACATGGAATAGAGATGGTCACACAGGGAGCAAACAGGCTATAGGATCCTTGTCCTCAAACAGCACTCTCTAAGTGAATGCTGGACAAGGCACAATGCATGAGAATAGAATCAAGCAGGAACGGTGTAGAACTGTGCTGTCAAGCCTCCTCTTTGTACTCCTTTTTATTTTTACTTCCAGTACTGTCAGCTTTTCTCAGTAATGCCATTAGTAGGACTTGCACTAGCAGTGACTCAGAGTTTAAGGTAGACTTTATGTTCTCAAATGTCCTGTCCATTTTCCTCTTAGGCTGTGTCTACAGAAGAGCAGTTTGACCAACAGACAGAACAGTCTCCTTTTGGCTTGCCAGAGCCCTGTCTAGAAGCCAGAGCTATTCTTTGTCCGACCAGGATTACTCCAGTCCCTAAACCGAGAATACTACAACCTGGGAAGCCTCAGGAGAGCAGGGGGAGCAGTGAAAGGCAGCCCCCCTCAGCAAGCACAGCTGAGGCCATTGCACTGCCCCCTCCAAATGCTTCCTTTGCACCAAAGGTGCCACCTCGAAGAAAGAAGTCAGCTCCTGCAGCTATTCATTTGCAAGTTCTCCAGAGCAGTGACAACCCCCTTTTTAGCGGGTTAATGTTCAACTCCAACAACAACAATCCTGGGTTCCGCCTCCAGACTAAGGATGCTCCTGTCCCCATGGAGCCTGCTCTCTCTGCCTCTACATCCTCTGCCAGCCCAGAAAACAACACAAGTAAGCAGCTGGCACCAAGTGCCACAGAATTGATGGCAAACCTGCAGGGCCCTCCTCTACCTGAAGGCCAGTGTCCACAGCTCTCAGATACCAGCTCCCTTCCAGAGAACACCAATCTTTTGGACCTGGACACAGATTCTTCCTGTCCTCTTGCCATACAGGTTGCATCAGCTGCTTCTCCAGCTCATACTCCAGGAAAGGTAAAACACCCCAGCTTTAAAGATTTCAGTCACTGGGTTACATTTAGTGATGATGAAGACAGTACTGCACTGGCAGAAGGGCTCGACAAACTGCTTGTCTCAGAAAAAAACAAAAGTACCTTGGTGAAGACAAGTACTGATTTAGAATTGTAAAATTTTGTCCCCTTAATGTTCCTGTAGAAATCATAATTATGTTGCAAAATAAAAATAAATCTTTTGCACCAAGATTTTTATTTAAGGAAATAAATCATCTGTCCATGCTACATTTCATTTTCATGTTTAAAGATACTGCCCCTGGAGGGAAGTGTATAGAGTACATTCAGCCTAACATTATCGATGGCTTGTTTGACAAAAGTTCTTTATTCTAAGTTATTTCTTTTTATTAATCCATTTTAAGATGTTTTATTTCATTTTGGGTACAAAATGTAAGAACATGTAATGAAGTATGGAAAAAAAACATTAAGAAAAACATTTTCCTGTGGAATTGATATATTAATCAATTTCTGTCACTTGAAATAAAGCACCCTTATCTCAAAGAGTTACTGACTGCTACAGTTATTCTGGAACAAACAGCCAAAGGGGACTACGTACCAGTGTAACTACAGCAGGAACACTGGTATTGTTCTGCTACTTAAGTTTCTGCTGTGAAACAGCAGCATCTTCTTGTAGCTGTTAACCCGCTGCAGTGGTGGCAGGCCCCAGTGCTTACCTTGTTACATGCTTTCCTGTGTTAACAGTAAAATGAAAGGGCTGTACTCTGAGGCTGTAAAGCCAAACCATGAGAGGCAGTGGCCAGGCATCAGCAAGGAATGCCTGTCTGTATTCCAGACCAGGCAAAAGAGCCCCTGCAGTACCACAGAGCGCTGCTAAGCGCTGTGCTGTAAATGGTTCCGTGATAAAATGCCTCAGCTGTTCTGCAAGGACTGGGTGGCCTCTCAAAACATCACTCCAGCCAACAGAGAGATCAAAGGCAACCCTAGTTGGTTTTCTGCCACATTTCCAAAACTCATGCTGGTTTTTGTTCACAGCATGCCAGTGCCAAACAACATACTCCACAATGAACCAGCACGTGAACAATGACAATCCCTTTTCGTAGCAACACTATAGTCTGCTTGTATATTATCTTTGCAAATACTGTGGAAGTGGCTGAGGGGCTGATGACACAGGTCGTCAGTGTATCAATCTCTCATGCTAAGGACAGCTTAATAATTCAGTAGTGCCCCATTCCCAGTCTGCTGCTTTGTAAGAAAATGCCATGGCAGTTTTATTACCACAGTACAAATGAGAAAAGAGCTGGCCTTGGAACTTACATTTATGCACACACCACACAGGCTGTTACATCCCAAAAATAAGGCACAAGCACATAACTGGGGTCAGCAGACCCCTCCTGCAGAGAGGAACTGTCATGGCCTGACACTGACTGCCCACTCAGTAATGTTCAGGTTAGACACCAAACTGGTAGCTTGGTAGGGGGTGGAAGCGTGTAGAGCTGCTGCTCTCGCTGTGTGGTTCTGCTGGTCGTCAGCTATGCAGTCCGGTTATTTTGTACCATGGAAGGAGCAGCCGTGATGCAGCAGAGGGCCAGGCAGCCCCAGAAAACAATGTGAGCACTGAACATGAGCTGGGAAGGCCAAGGAATAGCACTAGGCATGGGCAACTGCAGCTGAGACGGAGGGCAAACTTCAGAAGTGTGTGCACGGTTGCATGGAAAGGTGTTGCTTAGGTGCACTGCGCAACCACCCAGGGAGCACACCCAGGAGGCAGTTATGCCCCCCACAGTAAAACTAACAGAAGCAACTACCATTATCTGTTCTATGTAGGTTCTTGCAAACAAAGGGCTTAAAAGATGATCGTGTTCATGGTTCAGACTATGACTGCCCAGCTAGGGGCTAGGCTAACCACCACCTCCCATTAACCACTGTAGAAACTGGTGCTAAACGAGTCTTAGCTGCTCTAGTGGTGCAGACTTTTGCCTTGCCTGTGTGGTAAAACCGTACCCTATAGATGCCATTTGTTCAAAGCAGGCAGTTAAAAATGATAAACAGATTGCAACTTGTCACGGTAGCATGTTAAGCATCAATATCTTTTATTACTAAAGGAGGGAGAGCATTTTAAAGCAGTTGGTGAAGCTGAAAGAACCCTCATTTTCAGTTTTTGCAGAAAGGAGGTATTAAAAAAGTTCAGAGTTTCTTTTTTTTTCATAAGAAAATTAATTAGCTTGTTCTCAGCTTCTTGGAAACTGGGAATTTGGCCATTTTCTTTACTTGTGATGTCTACCTGTTCCACTGCCAAATTTTGAACACAAGACATCCCATAAGAGAGGATGCTGCCTTTCTCTGAGTACCTGCCAGCCTCTTCTGCTCCCTCATTTGCCAGATATTTTAAAAAAAATCCCCCAAACCTTCAAAGGCCAGACCAGTAAAACCCAGTGCTAAGCTGCTTACACAAGTATCGGTTAAACATGGGAGCAGGCTGGTGAATAACGCTGAAGCAAGCCCGTTGTTCCCTACGAGATGACACAAAGCTCTAGCCTCTTTGTCCTCCTCTTAAAAAAAAGATACACAGTGAATATTTATGGGCACATTTCAGTATAAAACATCAAGAGCAGTAAAAAAGAAACAGTACTTTATATGACCATACCCAACATTTTCTGCAAAGATAATTAACAGCTCTAGGACAGCTAATTTACATGTTAATGAAAGTGTTAGCAGGAAAGCCAATTAAAATGGATTTATACAAGTCAAATAAAATCTGCTTTACTACTCTCCTTGAATAAGAGAAGTATCTGGCCTTTAGCATTATATCTTATGTCTATGTACGTGGCAAGCTGCCCACTAAAGAAAGAAACCCTTAAGCTAGCTGGTTTGTACAACCAGTGACAGGATATACTGTTCAATCACAGCAAATCCAGGGAAAGGAACAGACAGTCCAGCTGAAAGGTTACATCAAAATGAGGAAGCTCCTGTCTCAATGTATTGTCTTCCACACCAGTGCACAACACCCCAGCCAAGTGTTTTTTCAGAGGCAGGTTCTAGTTTTAATGCTCAGGAGAAGCTAAACAGGGCAGACTTGCTCTGTGTTTGGGAAACCTCTACAGAAAAACTCAGACTGCAAGAGGTGGCGATTCCTTCCTTCTCACTCAGGATAAAGCCAGGCCCCATCACCATGTGAAAAGATGCCAAGTAACCTGAACCTTTGTTACCTGATGTCCACACCTAGGGACCCCACAGCACGGCCGTCCTCAGCTCTGCTGCCCCTTCTCACTGGGACATGATCAATGGAAACCCATGTTCTCAGTGATCGCTATCAGCCTTGAGGGCCATACAATGGATGGTAGGGAGCCACTATGCCATGACATTTCTCATGTTGTGAAGGCAGCACTTGGAAGTCTTAAAATTGTTGACACTGGCTGTGAAGCCAGGTATGAATGACTTACCAAATACAAGTATATAAGCGTCTGCGTGTGTATTTAATGTGAGAGGCTTTGGCAAGAGACTACCAGGGTGTGACCTTGCCCAGGACCCTGTAGTACAGCAGCTTTCAGCTGCATTTGTGTTTGGGCTGGGTAACTGGTTCTCCTTGGTGTAGCAACTGCCTGATTTAGCTTTTTTTTAGGTGGGTGATCACTGAAACAAACAAAAAGAAAGAGAACCAAAACCAAAACACTGATTAGAATTTCCACTCTGACAAAATAACATTATTGCTTTTTCCTTTTTTTTGTCCAGAATTAACATTTTCACCAGATGGAAAATTTCTTCTTTCTAGCTAGCTGCTCTGCCTGGAGCACAAACCCTAGTGAAAGCCACACTGCACTACTGTAATCACAGCAATTAAAAACTTGATGGCTGTTGCTACTACAAATACCAATAAAGTTACACAAGAGTGCTGGACAACAAGTGCAGGAGGACTGACAAATTCCTATTAGCCTTCCCTTCCCGTCTTACTATTTCAGTCCTGGATGCCTCAATGCAGACAAAATACCATCTTCTCAGACAATTCACACACACCTGCCAGCCACATCTGCAGCTGGGTTCCCAGCTAGATGGGATTACGGGCATAGTTTGAGACCTAAAAATTTACATAAAGGCACTATTCTGAATGAAGGTGACACCAGGGAAGCGTGAAAGCCTGAGCTGCCAAAGGGAAGCAAACATGAATGCTGTGCATCGGACCCTCTGGCCCTCGAAGCAATGTCTGTACATGGTTTAGGAAGAACTTCTGCAAAATCTAAAAGAACAACAGAAAAACTGTTCAGTTTGACAAACCCGATGACCGGCTGTGCCTCCCAGTACAGAGCCTCTTACCGAAGATGAAGGGTAAACGTTACATTCTTCCGGCGTGAGACACGCACTAAAAATCACTACAGGTTTTAACAAAAGTGAACACGATCCAGAGCATTCTTTTGGCAGATCATTCACCTTTAATACATTTTGTGGCGTATCTAGTATGTTTTTAAAAACACATTCAAAAAAACCCCAACCAACATCAATACCCCCCCCCTCAAAATATTAGTTTTAAAAGTTACACATATATACATAATTACAAAAAGGAAAAAGTTGTCTCAAGAGTTCCAGTTACAGTAATAAAACAGAGATGCATTTACTGAGATTAATGTGTACTGTCATCGAGCAGAATCCCTGTAAGCCCAAGAAGTCTATTAAAATTGCTACAAGATCGTCACACTAAACACGCAGTTATTAGAAGTCTTGTCTATTCACAATTAATTCCACATATCCTCTACTTTGTGAATACAAAGTGTTCTAATATATTTACACTGACGATTAACCACAGTGTAAAAAGGATAAACCTTCTCAGAAGTTATGGCGGTTCTGAAACCTTTGCTGTCTGAAATGCTGCCATGCAGCGTTCTTACCTACATCTCGGTGAGGGGGAAAAATGCTCTTTTTGCCAGTGTAGTGCTGTACATTCTCTGTACTGCTCATGTGAATTTTACTCCGCAACTCCATCAGGTCAAGGCTCAACTTCTGGAAGTGCAACTTGAGATGCAGTGTCCTCCCGGGCTGGAGAGCTCTCAAATGGGAACAGCTGAGGTGGCCTCAGGACCTGGCGGGACTGCCATGGCCACTGGCTTGGTGCAGAGCTGCAAAGCGCATCCCACCCCTCTGGCAGCTTTCATGGCCGTAATTTTAAGGCCAGTGATACTAGATCCATCTCACATAAGTGATACTAAGAGACATCTTAAGCCTGTCATCAGTACAGGCCTCGTTTAACAAATGGTCAGCTACGGCAGTACAGCCTGTCACAGCCTATGTTTGTTTTCAGAGGGTTGGGGGTGTAAAGAAAGGAAGGAAAGAGCGCAGTTACACTAGGCTGCTCTTAACTACATCACAAACTATCTAATAGTTTAAAAAAGTGACTGAGCAGGTTTTTTTCCTAAAAATACTTATCTCATCAGTGCTGTTAAGGTATCCTCAACATAAATGTAAACATAAACTCAAATAAGACAATGTTGCTTTTCTCTATATCTACAGCAATAAACACACTTGGGCCTCAAGAAAGCAAAACGCCTGGGATCTTCTGCATTTCCAGTGGAATTTTTTCCTGCTTTACTTTTCTGTACCTGAGCTCCGAACTCTAGACATTAACTTTCTTGTTAGGGCCTACCTTTGTCTTACTCCACTTCTGCATTTTCAACGCTTCCCTTTAAATCAAGAAAGAAAGCAATCTCAAACTGCTAAGATTAAGAGGCAAATATTTGTACAAGAAGGTGAACATTTCTTTTGTCGTCATTTATACCAACAGACTGAAACAACTACAGTTGTCCACACAAGACAACCTCCCAGCCTACCTCCTTCTCATGCAGAAAACAGATACCGTATTTGCTCACGAATCTGGGTGGTCTATTGAAAGAAAAGGGAAATCACAGAAACTCCTGTAACTGTGCCACTAGACCAAAATGCTGCCTTCATTCACTTGAATAAATCTCTTCAGGCTCCAGTAAAGACTACTTGCCATGGACAGTAAACCAAAGCTTTGAGGCAGCCACATGCTGCTTCTCCCCTTTGACACAACAAATAACCACCTCAGTTAATTGTTTCTGATCCTCTCAGTAAGGCTTTAGTCCCAGATGTATATTGCACTTAATGAGACCACCTACCACCAGAGCACGCTTTTTGTTTGCTAGGAGGAGATATCCTGGGCACTCTCCATAGTCTGGCTGTGTTGCTCCAGAGGTGTAGCTGCAGACTAAGTGAAACTTCTCTTCCACTGAATCCCCATCCCCTCCTGGCCAAATTGCTGGAGAATTTACAAGCATTTTGGCAACAGACCACGGTCACTCTACGTCAACACACATTTTCTTTCTGCCAAGTTTATCGGACTTGAGTTTCTATTTGGTTTGAACACATTTTAGAAATAAGTTGGAGAGGTGTCTTAGTTGGAGATGTACTGAAAATTATTTTAGCAGCAGAAACTACTAACATGGCGCCTTTGTAGTTCTGCAGATCCCCTAACACATGTTAGAAGAACTTACTGTATTACACTAAATGGAGGAAATAAGCAGCCAAGGATGGCAAAAATTCAGTCTTCAAGTTCTTGGGCTAAAACATCCTGAATGAACTTCAGTGTTCGTTGGTACAGGAAAGCATCCTTCTTCTTCGGCTTACAAATGTTTAGATGATTAACATCCACTGGAATAAGGTCTCCAATTCCTAACTCTGGGAGAGGGGGGAAAAAAAATAAGAAGAAAAAACTACTAAAGTTTGTAAGATCACCTAGACCCAAAAAACACACCTTGCATTAGCAATTTCTCTCTCAAAAGCCACCTTTGTCTTCAGTTTAACTGTTTTGTCTTCATTATTTTGCAGTGTGCTAAAAGCGTCAATACACACTGTTAATAGCCACCTGGAGCCATGCATCGCTACAAAACCCACACTGGTAAACCATTAGGTCAGAGTTCTACTGTCTTTACAGGGGATACACAAATGTACATTTCTCCATATAGACAACTTTGAAGAAGCGAAACATCATTTATCAGCGAAGTCCTGACTAATGTTTACACATTGACATGAACAGGGATAGGGTTTAATCTAGGGTAGCCAGGATCACCACTAATTGCCTGTATTTCTTATAAAATACTTTGATGTGGAGATTAAAAATGGGACTAGAATGTACCTGAAATATGCCACGAATCACTACACACATTTCCATGGAAATGAAAATTATAAATTGCTTAATTGTAGAATACAAGTTTTCCATTTTCAGCTACTGATTTTGGGGCACACCAGAGCATTTATTCTTTCCTGACAGCTACCAATACTAGTGAACTTTCCAGTCAGCACGCAGTAACTGCCACATTCCAGTTTATTAAGTATTCACTCAACCTCCTGAGAACTCCTCCATTTTGCTTGTAACTCTGCATCTTAATTATACCAGAGCAGCATGAAGGTTTATTTCCACATGCCCCAGCATGCAAGTAAGAAACAGAGTGTACTGCTTGTCAAGCTGGGATTTGAACAAAATCGGTGTGCCACTGAACCATCAGGTACCCTGTAAAAGCTTTCGCGAGCTCATGTGCTGCATTGTGTGTCATCCCTAGAAGAGGGGAAATATGCTACAAAATTATAAGTGTACAGTGCTTATTTATGCACTCTGTTATCCAGTCCTCTTTTTAATTTGATTTTGTTAAAAAAAATGAATGCCCAGTTTTTCAGAACTCACCAATAAAATTGCATCAGCAACGTTTTCTCAAACAATTGCTTCTTGAGAAGACATACTGAAAAAGTATTGCTAAATATTGACTTGGGAAAATAGAGATGTATAGTCTGCCTTTTCCAGAGCAACTAACCTTGCATTTAACCTAGTGGATTTAGCTGGACAGAAGCCTGACCTAAAACCCAACACAGCAATGGTTTCTGTTCAAGGCCTTACAGGTACCTGGGGCAGTGCAGAAGACGCTCAGGGAAAACCTGAAAAAGACCAGACTTAAAACAGTTCTCTAAGTTGAACACCCACAGGCAAAGCAAAAGGAAGAAGTGCCTGGTGTTCCATTCTCCTACAAAAGGCAAGAAGATGGAGGGAACTCTTCAGGAGGCAAACTCTTGCTTGAGTATCTGGGATACAGAAGATAAAGGACTCTTAACACTGAGAAACAGCTTTGTGACTTTTTCTTTCCACTAGTAGTTTGCTTTTTAAAGGAGGAAATAGCTAGAATTTGCGTGAGCTTCTGAAACACTATTCAGCCTACCTATACAAGGATTAACATCAGTTACTCATAATGACAAAGGAAAGGACTACGACAGTGTAACATTAGACCAGGGTCTACCCTGCTTTTTTCAAGGAGCATGTGTTAACTGCATTTAGAAAAATCAAAACAACCAATTGGTATTCTAAGACACAAATGCAGCTGCCTCTGATCTCAGCGGGGAGACTATAGTTTAAATTCAGCCAAAAGTTTAAAGAAAAAACCCCACAACATAACAGATGTATTTTTCTAGGTCTTTCTATCATAGCTTTTATCATCCTTCCTCATTATTGTTGTTTACATGCATCTAAGCAAAATTAAATAAATCAAATGGCTGTTTGACTTACTTGCTGATTCCAAAGGTACGACATGCAGCTTTATCATGCTGCCTACATGTGTTGGTAAGGTTTCTGCAAAACTCAGCACTGAAAATTTCTTATCTTTGGCAAAAGACAGAAAGTCATCATTCAGCTCTTTTAGGGCAGGAGAATCTAGAAAGAGCAACATAATTTTTGCAGTGTTATCTTGAACATAAGATTATAGCATTTGTCTGGCAAGACTGCATTCCTAAAGAATTGGAAAAATAATACTCCAGTTAAAGGAGTAGCATTTTGTTTGTGATCCCTTTTCCCAGCTATCATATGCAACAATTGTTTATTTTTGCATAGCATGCAATTTGTTTAGAATTTTGTCTGAAGTCCGGCACATGTTGAGTTACTACAATGATAAATGGCCCAAACTACTCCTCTATGAACTTGTTCTGACTCCACTTTTCCCCCTCATCTCTGCAATCAAATGAAAGAGTTACTCAGAATTACTTACAGTAATTCAATACACAACCCAAAAACATTAAAAGGAGGTTTGTTAGTTTTATCCAGCTTTTTCTGTCAGCACAATAAAAAAAAGCATCGTGAACAGATTAGCATAGATCCCTGTTGTTAAATGGTAGCAAAGTGAGCATACCCTTACTGAGTTCTTTAACCTCCACAGACGGAAAGAGGAGATATCTGGCATTTATAGAATATTCAGCCAGCTGGGAACCATGGTGAGGTACGCTATAAAATATGATTCCTCTGGTGTTGTTTACAATTTTCTCCATTTCTGGGTTCTTGGAAGCATCCACCAACATCTTTTTTACTAGAAGACCTGGCAAGAGAAACTGAATTAATGCAGGAATTTAAAACACCATGAAAATAACGATCATGCTATATCGTCCATGAAATAACCAACCATATTCTTGCCTCGGTTGATTAGCCCTTAGTTTGTCAAACGTGTAAGATTAAGTTAAACAAAAAACTGAACCAAACCTGAGGAGGCATTAAAATGTCAGTGAATGATGCAAATCCAATTTTGGTTTGCTTTAAGTGCTGCTAATGACGTTTACTATCTGCTTGATCATGGGGAAAATTTTGCCTCCGGATTCCCATTTACACGAATCCCAACTCATTGATTTTGTGTTTTTAAATCAACAGAATAAAAACAAACAGCAATAAAAATCCTCTCAAAATGTATATGTATCAAATATAATGCATTAAGAAAGTAGATACCTTTGATTTTTAGGCCTTTGCAAATTTTTTAGTTAAACTATTCTGAATAATTGCATTTCAGACTGAATTTGGTTAACAGCTTATACTGAAATACAACAGCAGATGAATACTTTACATCAAACGGGCCATGCACTTACCACCCATGCTGTGTGATACCCACACCACAGGTCTGTCTCCAATCCCAGCAGCTCTGAGCTTGTCAAGAAGCTCATTGCTCCTGTAGGCAATAGACTTCCTGCAAAGAAAAACCAAATACAGGCACGATGAAGCAGGATAGGTTAAAAGGCAATGTTAAAACAGAATGAATTTTCAGTGCTGCACATTTATGAAAGTGAATTAGGTACATAAAATATTAATTACTTAATTATTGTTGCTACATTGAAAAATGCCCAAAACTTTTGTAAGGTTGCCTTCACAAGGGCAACAGAAATTGAGCTAAATGCAGCTTCTTGATATTGCTAGAAAGTTTTAATTTCACTGACCACTCAATTCCTTTAGCTTTAGTTCCACAAATCTCTTCATGAGTTTTTACATAGTTTTATTTACACATTGTAACAAAATTATGTTTTCGTTTTATGAAAGCATCATCAATGGATAATGAACTTTATCCCCTGCAACAAGAATATACTGAATGTGTTACAGAAATGTACTTTGCTAAACAATGTTCAAAATGTGAGGCAGCATACAGGAAATTGGTAACTAAATGCATGATCATCCAATACATGAAAAAATTACAGATGATGTCTGTTATACTTTTCAGACAATAATGCGTTGTACTAGAACAGTGTAAAAGCAGAATCATCTCCACTCCACCAACGAAGAGACTGAGCTCTGGAAAGGATAAGCTACATGTTAAAGGTTGAAAATGAATCTGTGGTACAATCAAAACCAAACCAACACCAATTCCCAGTTTAAGCTTCTAAGTGCAACACTCTGCTCCTTGCAGCTTAACAAGAATCAAACACAGAAGACCCCTGGATGACGGAAACACCAGGATATTGAGGCAACTGCTGCACAAAGTCTAATTCACTTCATCTCTATTGGTTCTCAGCATTCTCACTACAAATTGCATTTATAACACATATGAACAGGATACCCAAATGTGTCTTTTCAGCTGAACAACAGGTCTTAGGATAGCTGAGGGACAAAAAAATTCACTTTTGAAACAGTGAATGAGCCTATACACCTAAAGCAATCCTAATAGTGTGATTCCACTGCTACATCTTTGTTTCTCTGGTTAAAATTATCTTCAATATTTTTCATTTTTTATTAACCATATCAAATTATAAAATAATCAAATACTATGCTTGGGTGACCATAACTTGCACGTATATGTAATTTTCCATGTTGTAATGAAAAAGACATTATCTTAAAATAAATTTTAAAAACTACATGTTTATTTCTTTTTCACATTTTCTTCCATTATATTTACTCCAGATGGACACAAGAAAAACATTCTCTTAGAATCATAGAATCATTTAGATTGGAAAAGACCCATAAGACTATGAAGTCCGTCTGTTAACCCAGCACTGCCAAGCCCACCACTAAGCCACGTCCCTCAGCACCACATCTACACATCTTTTAATACCTCCGGGGATGGGGACTCCACCACTTCCCTGGGCAGCCTGCTCCAGTGCTTGACCACCCTCTCTGTAAATAAAATTTTTCCTAATATTCAACCTACACCTCCCCTGGTGCAACTCAAGGCCATTTCCTCTTGTCCTATTGCTTGTTACTTGAGAGAAGAGTCTGACCCCCACCTCGCTACAACCTCCTTTCAGGTAGTTGTAGAGAGTGATAAGGTCTCCCCTCAGGCTCTTTTTCTCCAGGCTAAACAACTCCAGTTTCCTCAGCCGCTTCTCATAGGATTTGTTGCCTAGACCCTTCACCAGCTTCTTTGCCCTTCTCTGGATGTGAAACAAGGTACAAGGTCCCTCTACAAGTCTTCTTTGGACCTGGTAGAGGTAACCACCTACATGTTTTTTACTGTCATTGTTCTGCCTAATTTCAAATAGACATATTAACAGCCACGCCTTCCTTATTTTTTTCCCTGCTTACATGTTTTCTTTAATGCAATAATTGCATTGATCCTTTTTATATCCATAGGAAGGATGGAATGAAAAAGTACCAAATTCCCAGTCTATTATACATAATGAATTGTCAGATTCTTAACCTGTGAGCAGTCATGCATATGCCTTCACTGAAGTACACAGGTTGTATCTACAGCAATTAAGTGCTGCATAAATGTTTGAAGGACTCAGATTAGGATCTGATTTCAAGATCACTGAACTCCAATTACTAAGCCTAAAATCCATTCAAGCCAAATAACCTTTACAGGCTCAAAATATTTTTTAGAAGGAACATGTTCGGAGGTAGCATCTTCCTCTGACCTGCCCTGTTCAGGGTCAGTAAAAACACAAGTCCTCTGACAACAGCAATTACACTATCTGATCAAACCATGTACAGTTGCTGTATTTTATCTATCAAATAATTAAATTAATCTCTTTCCAGGGATTAACACTTCTTGAATAAAGTTATATGCTTCATTTTATCATGAGTATAAAGTCATAGCACAGTGATTTTTAAGCTGTGCTTATGAAGCATTACTGTGTCATCGTAAGTTTAAGAAATAGTCCCCTTAAGATGTAAAATCAATGTTATATTTACATCAACTAGAAGCATAATTTAGTGTCTCCCCTGAACATAAAGCAGAACAGACAGTATGAATTTAGAAAGTCACCCCAAGTAGTTATCCATGAGGCTAAAAGGCTCAAGCATACCATGACTGAACCTAATGTTTTTCCAAACTTGATTTTCAAATGCAACAGGAAAAGTTAAAGGCACTGTTTCACACTAGGTGATCCCAAGGATCAGCTTTACTGGTCTCCCTCCTGCTTCCCCTCCAAACTGCAGCCACTGCATTTGCTACCTGTGAGCCTCAACAGGACATTTTGCTTTCCAGTCACTCAAATGGGTGTCATATTCCACAGATATGATTCTCAGGGCAGGACAGTCTGAAGCCAGCCATGTCTAAATTAAAGAAAAGGAAAAAAACAACAAAAGCTTAAAGTGAAGTACTTAGCAAGTCTTGCAAGCAATTTATCAGAAATGGAGCAAAGACATTACTATGGGGACCATATCAAGTAAGATTTTGCTCTTCAGTTAATCCCCAAACACATCCTACTAGACTATTATTCTCTTATTACATGCTGGTGAACTCCAGCCTGTTCCCCAGCCACAAAGGCGGCGAAAGAAGGAGATGGATTACTAACTTGTGCATTCCTGGCTCCCTCTCCTGGGTGAAACAAGAATGACTAAGATTACTAAACAGACTGATCAGTTTAAGTTTTACAGTTGTTATGACCAACATGAGTTGCTTGAAGCAGTAATTACTTATTTACCAACAATATTTAAGTAGCAATCTGCAAAATTTGAGGTACTCTGCCTATGTAAAAAAGGATACTTAATTTAAAATGTAAATTTATTTACCTTTTTCTCAGCCGTAACATTCCATCAAAAAAGAAAAAAACAGAAAGCGTGAGAAAAGCAGCCATTGCCTTCCCTTTCACTAGAAGGAGAACGATGCCGAGAGCATTAAATTTAGCAGAGATTTTCCTTTGCAAGAACAACCTGTTCAAAATTCCAGCTTGCCAACAAAAATATATCGGGAACTTGTACAACAGATTACAAGTAAAAAAGACAACTGCCAGACAGTGTAATTCAAGATCCTCTGGACAGCTCTCATAAATGAGAAAACAGGAGCTGCCTGTGAAAATGTTACTGTCTTTTTACCTTTGGCCAGCACTGGCTATAGTCCTCTTCCCCTTCTGAAGTCTTTTTATCCAAACGCCGGTCAACGTCTTGCTGTCGCCAGGTTTTAAATGCTGCTCCCAAAAGACCATGAACAAACAGGATGTCTGCTTTGATGGGCTGACTGATACAGAAAAAGGAATTTTTAATAGATGCATGCTACATAATCTTTTAGCAAATTAAATTCACACAGAACTTTTAACCTAAGAGATGCCACATGCTATTTTTAACACTTATGTGATTTCTTACGTTACAGATACCATTTCATGACATTTCAAAGAAGATTCTTAGATCAAGACAAAAAACAGGGATACACCCAGAAAAGAGAGATATAAAAAGGTATGGAGAGTACCCATCTCACAAGGTGTGTTTTTATACAATGAAAAACACCATTTTCTCCAGCTACTGTTAATGCAGCTTGGAAGCTCCAGCTTTATCATCAAATTAGATCTTCACTGTAACCTGACTAACACCAATGGCCCAGGGAATAGTTGCTACCAAGTGACATACCACGTCAGGGATTGCTTCAGTCCCAGATACATAATCACTATTGAAAGAAGCTTAAGCTGTAAATTTTCTGCATCTTAGGCCAACATGTGCTGCTCCCAGCAGAATATTTACAAGGCACTGTATCCCAAGACAGCCAGTGCAAAGGATAAATGGTTGCAATGCCTGCAAAGCAGTAATTCACCTCATGGTTTGTTTGGATTTTTCCATGCAGCATAGTAACACTCCTTTCACGGCTATGGAGTGCTCCCATCACTACTGTTCTCCTATTTGAGGATCTAAATTCAGTCCTCTCAACCCATCAAGGAACAGGAGGAGCAGGTGACATGAACACAGCCGCATTCTGACATCAATTTTTCCAAAGTTTTGTACCTGAACAGTACTCAAAGTACAGCATGCTTTACCTGCTACGATACTGTGGATGCAAGACATAAACACCATCTGGATACTTTTCTTGCACTGTGTCCCTGTCTAGATTAGCCAAGGCTCTGGATGCATGACAAGACTGAATGACATGGGGGGATTTCATTACTTCAGCAAGCACAGAAACCCAACCTACATTGCAAAAATAAAGTGGCAGGTTAACTAATTAGAAATATCATCCAAACAAAAGAATTCAGAAATGTCATCCTTCAAAATACACTTGTGAAAACAGATGTTAAAACCTAAGAATGGTAACATCAAAACTAGTTATTTCAATCCACACTGTTTACCACAGGAAAGTCAATGGTAGATAAGTGGAACCTCCAAAATGCAAAAATCCAGAGTGGTGAGGAGGCAATGTATTTTACTACTGTTCAGCTTATGATCTGACAGCGAACCACTTCTCACAGGAGTAAGAAAAATGTATCAGCAGGTCAGTGCAGTTGTCAGAGAGAGAACAGATCTCAAGCCTCTTTTTGCAGGTAAGAGATGCAAGAAAGACAGAGAGAATAAATCTCCCAGAGAGAAAATGAAGCTTAAAACATAAGGAAGACATACAGAACAGCTCTCAGGAATAACAGCACGTGGAAAAATTGATGCTTGCTCTGAGAGTACAACCATTTCCAATTTTAAAATCCAGTGTGTGAAAAACTGTTTAAGGAACTAAAATGTCCTTGCTATTCTAAAAATAGTGTACTATTTATAACTAAGAAACATAAGAGAATTAATGACATAAAATATAGTTTCTTAGACATGAATGGGAATGTTCATAGGCTACTGAGAAATGCAAAGGACTACAGAGGCACCTGTCTTTCTTTAAAATCCTGATAAATCTTATTGCTGCTAGCAAAATTGATCTATAAATCTCAACTACATTAAAGTCAAGTTCTTAAATAAAACCTAGGAAGACTTTGAAGAGACTTTCAAATGGAGGTTGATTTGAAAAAGAAGAAACAATTTACTTAATAAGCACTGTTTCAAAATAATGCACAGTACATTGTTATTTGGATAGCCAGTATGTTGCTACTTCAAGATAGTTCACTGTAAAATTAGGAAAAGAATGAATTGACATATGAGTTTGGTTTACATGTAAGTACTTCCAAGAACAGTAAAAAAATATTTTTTAAAAATACACTTATAAGCAGCACAGATGTTGACCACTGTGCAAGTTCTGCTTAAGAAGAGGTGATCTAAAAACTATGTTTAGTACTGCAAATATAATGAGAGACTGATTAAAACTAGCAAGGTCTCTGGTTTTGCATTTCTCTTGAATGAGCCAAGATGAAGGGTCAAAAATACTGTTCAGAATCCTTAGGCCCCCAGACACCTCATCACAGCTGCTACACAGTGCATCACTGCTTTTCTTCCTCTTCCTGTGCCAGCAGTTTTTGCAAAGGAAAAGAGCCTTAGAGGTTCTTTCTTCTTACGCATCATCCAGCAACAAAAGAGAAGTCGTATCAACTTTTGACCAGCAGTATCTGACTGCTCATCTCTGGGGTCCGCTTCACTACCTAAAATTCTGTTTGTACTGAGAGCTCTGCCCCAGGGAGCTGCTGACTCTTCTGTTACAATCTCTTCCTCTACATGTATGGTTTTTGCAGTCATCACAAGAATGTAAGAATAGTGATAGAGCTCAGACCAAAGGCCTTCACAGTCCAGCTGTCTTTCTCCAAAACTGAGCAGTAATGGAACTTGCGAAACAATAAAAGAATAGAAGTATAAAAGGGCAAGTGAACAGTACTGACATACCCTCTCAGCTTTCTGCAATCATCTTGGGTTCTGAGTGTAGAGCTTCATGGATTTTTCTCTTTCTATAAATAACAATGGTCTAATAATTTTTTGAAGCTTTGTAAGTCTTTAACAATCAAAATGTTTTGTGTTAAGTTTTAGTTTGGTCTTGCACAGTATGGAAGAAAAAAAATATTTATTTGTTCTGCCACTTGATAATTCAATGTACAAGAACCTTTGGTATTGCATTATGAGAAACAGCAGATGACTGTTCCCTCTTCACCTTCTCTACAACACTGAGGATTTTATAAATTTCCATCATATTCTCCACCAGCTGCTTTTTTCAAACTAATTGTCTCAGTCTAGTTATTTGTTCTTTTTACACAGCCATTCCAAATTTTAATCACCCTCACAGTCTTGCCCTGTGTCTTTACTACTACTCCTTTTTGCAACAGGGAGATTAAAACAGGGGCAGACAACAGCTCAGATGTATACAACAGCATATTGATATTTTCTATTCTTCGTTTTATTTCTTTCCCAATAGAACACTGGGAATTATTTATTTGGTTCAGAACTAGAAGGAATAATATCATTCTGATATTTAGGATGTATTTAAAAAAGGGGCATCAGAGCAAGGCTTAGCAGAAGTTACTCATCTAACATGAAACAAGGGAGGGTGGGAAGGCACGTTTCACTTTATTTCAAAAGGTAAGGACTGCAAGCTGATCTGTTACTTTATGAGCATAAAACATGGTCAAGTAAAAAAAAAAAAATCTACAAGGTAGATGATCTGTAAGAGTAGGAAACTCAAAGGATTTTTGCTAGTAATGTGAACCAAACATGAATCAAGTCCGAATTTTCACCATCCACCAGACAGAACACCTCTGTAACAGACACATAGTGGCTACTCAGCATACAGTTCTTAATCAACGCTTTCTAAACAGTCTATTTTTTGCATTTAAAAAAAAAAACCAAACACAACAACAACACCTCCCCAACCCCTCAAATACAAAAACCACATTGCCATGGTCTGTTGCATTTCACAAAAGCACTGAATCCTCTTGAAATTTTAGAATAGAATCTGACACGCAGGCTGCTTGCACTTGCTTTCATTTTACCTGCACGTACTATGGATGAATGAAGACGTTCATCCAGAGCCATATTTCCAATTATGCGAATTATGTTCCTTTGTATTTTTGCTGAATCTTTACGTAGTTGGTATATCTTCTGTAGGAGCTGGAGGCCTCCTTTAGCTTCAATTTTATCACAGTGAGAAGAAACCTAGCATTATACAGTAAATACAAGTAGATGTTCTGTAAAAGGCTGAGATGCTGGTAATTCATAAATTTTGTAATTTTAAAGAGCTGATATGATGCAGAGCCCTTTTACAAGGAACTTATTAATCTGGAATTTATTATGCCATAGTTGAGGAGGAACTAAATATTTTAATATGCTAAATGCATGATTTCTATGGATTTACAACCTGAAAGAGGCTAAGTACCATCACCCTACTCTCCTCCTCATCTAAGGGAGATGAGATTGCTCTCCACTTGGCATGATCAAATGTCAACTAAAGTTCAAGGGTGTGAATAGGACAATTGTTTGCATTTGTCAAAGAACTATCTCAGAGCTACTTGTCTTCCAGTTCACCACCTAAAATGCAGTAATTATAATCCCATATCTTTGAAATACAAAGGTATTTCTACCTTCCCAGTGATGCTGCTATTATTATTTATCTCAAGGGCAACAACAGATTCTAGCCCAAGCAGATCAATATGCTCTAATTAGTTGCAGTGTCAACTACTGATATTGGTCAAATGCTTGTAACTTGAACATGTTGTCTACAGCACTTAAAACTGTGAGGTAGTCGCAGAACTCCTGATGTCCTCAAGTCTGTGGCTTTCAACGAAGACAGACACATGTTTGGAATGAACAAGTCACAGCTTGTTTAAACTGAAAATCTAGAATATAGTAAGTTCTAGACTAAGTCAGAATTTCTACGTATATGGAAGATGTGAAAGGAATACTGGCAAACTGCACTTTATCCATCCCTACTACCAATAAGAATTTGGTATTCTCAACGCTATTTCTCAGTGTTCTAGGTTTATGAGCAATTAAGTGCACACTGATGAGTGCAGCAATAGGAATCAAGAAGAATCATGTTACACAGAATCTTCCATACTTTTAATTTGTGTCTGCAAAGACCAGATTGGTCCTGGGAAGACGCACTGAGAAATTTCACATCATCAGTACCTTGCTTACTGAGAACCTGCAGAGTGGAAACACTCTTTCCTCATAGGGTCTATTTCCAACCACTTTTGAGTGCCAGTGGAAAGTAGTCCTACACAGAGGCTTGTTAAAGCCATCTGGACCTCAGGCATTCTCTCCTGCTGTTCTGTGTCAAAGCTGCCTGTTTACTTCTTGAAAAGATATATACAGATATATTACAGGGAACTTATAAAGGCTAATTAGAAACAATAACAGAATTTACGTACACTTCCCGTGAGAAAAAACGAGCTTGTTACACTGCCATCCAATTCACATCAGTCTCAGCTGTCTGAATAGCCTTACAGAAGGGGTAAGAGACAAGGAAATGGCAACTCCTTTCCAAAATATGAGACAGCATTAGAAAGCAACGTTTATAAATGTAGCCTTTCAAAGCACAAATTACCTTAGAATGCTGTACTAAAGCTTGCAGGCAAAAGAGTTCCACTGTCTCTGAAGGGATTTTACTCAATGTCTCACAATAGGGAAGTCCATTTCCTCCAAAACACCATAAGCCTCCCTGAAATGAGAATCAGTAAAAGCTAAACCACATTCCAAATGGCTACATAAAATAAGCATTTCTAAACTATAATGCTAAGTGTGTAACTATCTGTAGAAATTACTATGAAGAGCACACAGCATGAACACATTTTTCAAAATGTACAAATTACACAACAGTACACCATAAAAACATCTATTTTAAACTGAAAATATCAAACAGATTTTCAGTCAGCAGCTTCCACAGTCTACTAACTTCGAAACGTACAATGAAGGGGAAAATGTAGGATTTTCATTTTGTTAATGAATGTTTCAGTTTAAGATTGTTTGCTTAAGCATAAAAAAAGCAAGAATCAGACTTCATCTAGACTTCCACAGTTGCAAAAATGAGGAGGAAAAAAAGGTCTTCAGCACTTAGCATAGTCTCTGAAGACCAGCCTCTCTCAATCATGCAGTAGGAAGACCAGCATAACCTCAATAAAGGACAGTTTTCTAGACTATCAAAACGCCTCCATGCGTGGTGTCTTACCAAAGCTCCCTTTGTAGCAAGAGCTCTGGCTGTGAAAACAATAAAGGGGTCATAGTGTAAAAATATTACACATAATTGTGTTATAGGAAATAAAGACAATAAAATGGACAAGAGACAGTGGATGACACTGACATTACAATTATTATTTTTAAGCAATAACTGCACTTTAAATTACATTCCTAAAGCCACTTAGGACGCTGTTGGACAGAGAGAGTTGAAGAATTGCCTAGTTTCAAACAGACCACTAGACTACTACAATTTTGGGTTTGGCAATAGTGACCTTTTACAGGGAGGCACTTCCATGTGATATAACAGAGTTTACGATTTAAGGTAACTTATCAGTTTGCCAGTAAGACTTAACAGAAGTTTAATCATCTTGGCAGTGAAGGAACAGTCAAACAACAGTAAGATGAAATGTGAAAACATCTTTTTATGAGCACTGCAAGGAAAAAGAAATGCTCTGGACAAAAATGTTGAAATATCTGCTTTACCATCTTTCACTAGACCAACTAGTACAGCTGGGAAAGATAAATAAGCTCTCAACCAGACAGACTGCACACAGAAGAGATTTTACTTATGTTATACGGTCACAAAGTCTCTGCATTTCTCTTCCTCTTGCAATGCTCAAAAATATGCAGATAGGCTCATATCTTTGAGCCCTGCAGGAATGAAGAACCCGAATAGTTCTATTCTGCAGGTGGGAACTCACCCTTCGTGCAGCGAGAGTCTGACTACTTTCACGTAAAGCAAGAGATGTGAAGTACTGGACACATGGATCAAGACCAGTCTGAGGTAAAGATACTAACAACAAGCGAAGTTCCTCTTCTATGGGATAATCCTGAGAAGATAACCACACATAGCTTTTAGTTATGGTCAAATCATGAAGAAAAACACAGACAAAAGAAAGACATGGAATCAGCCACATTAGTAAGGCCCTGTAACTTGAGTGCTCTGCAACTTCAGTTTAACAGTTCCACCTGTAAGGACTTCAGAAACTGATAATGCTAAATGCAATAAGAATGATGAAAAGTAAGCTCTAAACTTCATACTTTGGTGGCCTTATTGTAATAGGTCCAAGACAAAAGAAAAAAACAGTTCCTCATGGCACAGGAAGCTTAAAAGTTAACCCTTAACTATGCAGTAATTTTGGTGCTGCTCCATTAAAAGGAATGTACGAATTGCTAGTAAAAAATACAGACAATATTTCTTTTCATCTTTTATCTTCAAAATATTCATATAGATGTCTGTTTAATAATCCAGGGTAGGTGACAGGAAAACATATTCAGCAGAGTAATTTTATTTGCCCACAGTCATGGAACTTGTCATTACTCTGATCCTTACTACAGAGAAGGAGACGTAACTGATGTGCAGAGCAACACTTGCTGCCACAATGATTTGCTTCAACATCCTAAGCAGCAGATTGGGAACTCTTACCTTCAGGTGCCTAGCAATCACACTGCTGTAAAAATAAAGTATAAACCATACACTACCATAACCTAGTCCTTCAGGACTGACAGATAGAGATCCACTATCACGTAATGTATGAAGATAAGAAAGCAAAAACCGAGAATATCACTACCAATCAAAGCTGGTTTTCAGAGTTTTGTACAGATGTACAGGTACTCTCTGACAGGCACCTTTGCCAGCATTCATTCTATTAGGTTTAGAAAAGGTCTCTTCTGCTTTGTGTGCCCATTCTGCTGATAAGATGTCATAATTGCTCAAACCATTTTATATATATAAATACTTACTAATTGACATAAACCCAGAACAAGGTCAGATCTACCTAATACGGATTTGTTGGTACCCAAAAGCCAGCAATAAAGAGATGGGCTTACAAGAGGCCTAGGCATAAAGAAAACAAGGCTCATAGATCTTACTGTAAGTAAAGAGGATGGGGAAGAGCCACATCTCTACCTCAGACCCTCTGGAGTCATTTGGGAATTTAAGATAGATTACTTAAAGCTGTTCCAGATATTACTTATTTGTTTATCTGATTGATTTTCAGTTACTGTATTGAGGTACAAAGCATTTCAGCAGCTAAAATTATACTTACTGAATTTTCTGTTGGAATACAATTCAATTAAATCTGACAAGTAATGTGATAACTGAAGTTAAATAAAACTTAGTTAATCGTAATGATACTAAAGCTCATCTCCAAATACTTTCTATAGCTTCTAAATTCACCTGTAAGTAGATCAAGATGTCAAAAGGAGAAGAGAGCAGAGTATTTGGTGAGACAGTGAGCATTGTCTGTATTAGTGACTCAGTGTGTTGGAGGAATTTTTCCAGGCAGCAAACCTGCTTTGCATCTGCACTGAGGAGTCACATGGTGCACTCAAAATGGTTTCCCTACTTATATAATCAAGGTTAAAGCCGCGTGCCAGAACACCATCTAGAGCACCACACCAGCAGTGAGAATGGAAGGGCCTCCAGGAGTGTGCTCTCTGCACAGGATTCTGTCAGTAATCAACAAGGCAATCTAGGATGATTTAAGTGAAGACTGCTTTCCATTTCCCATTAGGTACAGACAAGCAGCACGCAGTGCATGCATCAGGCTGGTAAGTGGCTCAAACTTCACTACTAGTAAATATGTAATGTGGACATACTGTCCAAGAACAATAATTGATCAATGCTCCATCCTTACTTCTTTCCACCATGCCTTTCATTGCAGCTATACCCCAGGGATGTATCACTATATTATAGCTTTGTATTTTGAACTTAATTTTACTACTCATTAGTGACTTTGGAAGAAATCCACTTTAGTATGGTTACCAATAATGAAAGCACTAAAAACAAACAAGCAAGCAAAAATCATCTAATACCTACTTTTCATGTACTTACATTCTTTACTTTTGGCAATGGTGGTGGAGGCAGGAAAAAGCGAAGGTCGATATCTTTGGATCGAGCCAAACCTATAGCAGTCCTTTGATCACAGGTTTGGGCAACTGTACCATACTGATAACCTGTAGTACAAGAACTTCAGTGTTAGGGTTAAAACTAACTTTAAATATTTCATTTGGTTTTAAATGTAGTTTTTGATCTACTTTGTTAATAAACTTAGAAACAGAACCACCTCTGTGCAATCTACATAAATAAGGCCTGATTTTGTAATCACAAATTTCAAAAGCCAAATATTGCAGTTGTTAGACCAGCACTACACTGAACTGAAGACAACTGGGAACTAATTGTTCATGATAGACCAGACTGATAAAGGTCCTCAGACAGAAGTTGAACAAAAGCAAATGTTCAGTATTGCCACTGTGAAAGGAGCACAAGCACTACAAACCCAAGGCTAAACCCCTGGGTTGGAGTACAAATTTGAAAGGCATATGCCTATCTTTTTCTGCATACAGTATTAAAAACACAGCCCTAAATCCAAATGTTGCCAAGACACAGACACCTAATTTTAAATGATACAAAAGCTATGTTTCAATAAAATTGTTAAAGTCACTAACTCAGGCGATCTCAGAAAAGGCAGGATAGCACCAAAGCATGGTTTTAAGTAGCCCCTCCTTTCTAAAGGCAGAAGACACTTTCAGTTACCCTACTGAAGTGAAACCAGACTTAAACAGTAACTGCTGTTCCTTTCCAAAACCTACATACTTTATAGCTGGAGAAATTGAAAATTACATACCAAAACTAAGTGGCAAACTGAAGGAAAAGAAAATATGAAGTGGATCAATACTTATTCTATAAAAATTAGTTGCTATCCTTGTTACTGTTATACAATTCTACAACAAAGCTGACAAGCCATCTACAACAAACTTTTCACAAACAGTCATAGATTGACCACCTTTTTTCTTTGATGCAGATCACTTACAGCTGCAAACTGAAGTCATTGCAGTGGTGCTTTGGATAAGCAGAATACTGTATTTATAACAACAGGCATGCTGAAGAATTTGGTCCTAGCTGTGAAAAGTTAGGGTGTTTTCAGTCTTCCTTGGAGTCAGTTTTGGAATATCATGTTAAAAAAAAAAAAGCCCGTCTCCCTCATGAGGTATTTGGCAAGAATAATTAGTGTTTGCAAAACACCCAAATACTACAGCAATGAGCACTACAGAGAAAAGGAGATAAAAAACCAACTAGATCTCCAAGTACTGGCCATTCTGTGCACTGACATCACCTGCTAACAGTATTCTCCTATAAACATGAGATGATTTTATTCAATTAATACATGTTAGCTTCAGTTTTGGTACAGCCTAGCTTTCAACTGTTTTCAAACACAGCTTTTTGATGTAAACTGCTTGGGGTATATAGATAAACTGCTCGGGGTTTACAGGTGTAACCTGAAACAACATAAATCCCATGGCATGAAAAGGTCCTCATCTGACTGGATTACCAAAATAACCAGATTAATTACCAGATTAGAGTGTCACCTAGTTCATATGGACTAGTGATGGAGAGGGGAGGAGGACACACATATATGCCCCCCTCCCCCTTTTACTTGGAATTTCAAAGGATATTCACTGTTAGAGGAACAAGGAGGACTTATTACTATCAAATAATAATAACTAGGATGGAAAATGGCCTACAAATAATGCTTGCACATACAAGTCGTCTACCTCTAGTTTGTCATTACTACCTATTAGCTCCTAACAAATTTTTATTTACTGAACCAGGGTCTTAAACCCATTCCACTACAGAGCCTTATAAAAATCACTGCCAGAACCAGAGACCTTGTTAGCAATTCCAACAGAAAAGCTAAGGAACTAATGAACATGAACTGTTCTCCTACACCACAGCAGCGGCTGCAATTTTCTGGTGGGGAAACAGAGAGAGGCTGACACTGCGGATACACACTCTGTGTTAGGAAGAACTGCTCGAAATGTAAATAACCCCCTCACATATTAGACCGTATTTCAGAGCATATTTACACTCCACGCAGCTACTAGCCTCTTTTTATGTTGGTAGCAGACTTGCCACAGCTAACTGAGACTTAGTCACATTTCTGGGATGAATTAGGCTACATCAGCATATGTTACCATGCCAGTGACGGTTGCTTGCCAGGTCTTGTACAGCCTGCAGTCGCACCTCTTTGTCTTCTGACTGACTTCTCTTTAAAAGGAGCCATAAGGCACATTCATGATCTTCTCCATCAAATGTACTGAATTGTTCTTTTACCAGGAAACAAATGAAAGTCAAGTTTTTATTAAAGAGCTTTTTAACAGTCACGGTTCTATTCATTGAGTAAAAAAACCCAACCATTTCTTTTAATATTTGAATATTAGTCCTTAACAGTACTAATTTAGTGTTATGTTTTAATATTGAATTAGTACAATAAACAATGACAGAATGGCATTAGCAAAATGCTGATCCTTAAATTAATAAGATGTTTTGATTCATTTTAGTGGCACCAAGTTGAGATTTCATATATATGTTACACATACACACCCTGCTGTCACTTACCAACCAGAATTTCCAGCTTCCAGCGGAAGCTGAAATTATTAGCAACTCTTAAGGCTCTGACCTTGAACAACTAATTTCATAGCACCACAGTGGAGGTACATATAACAATTTAACAGATAGTTAAATGAGAAAAGACAGTGTGCCTCAGGAGCATAGCTTCTTATATGAATCGAATTATTTTAAACCACTTTAAAAAGCAGTGTCACAGTCACACTGTTAGAAAAAGTCCATGCTGCTTTGAGTTAATACTGGCAATTCTGATGGAAGCAAAACATAATCTTCTAAAATGAAATTTTGAGAGTATTTCATCTCCCAAACACCTTTTGTACACAAAACTGGTACTGAATATTAACCTGGTATCTTAAGCTTCAAATCTCTTCTGAAACAGGAAAAGAAATTTCTCAAATCTCTTCTCAACTGTCTTTAAACCATTTACTTTAAGAAATGGGTTTAATACATAGAAAAAAATACTAATATTGTATATTAATACAGAAAATTATAGTAATACTACCACTGTTTCAAACACAAAAATGTTAAGCTTGTAAGAAAAATTATTTTACTTTCCAAAAGACTTAAATTTTACTATTGAAAAATAATAATCATAGAAAAAGACACACATCAATACCTACCATTAAAAGGTCTCCGGAAAATTTTAGCTTCTGTTTCTAGAAGTTTCCTCACAGCTTTATGGATTTCTTTTCTGGCTTGGTATGTGATCCCTATGAGAGCATTTTTAGGTTACCGGAAGACTGACAGACAGTTCTATTACATTATTTTTCACACACACATATATATATACACACACATACACAAAGACAAGTGTAAGGTCTTGGACCTGGGAAAACATAATCCAGGAGTGCAGCACAGGCTGGGATCTACCTGGCTGGAAGGCAGTTCTATAGAAAGGAACCTGGAGTCCTGGTGGACAGCAAGCTCAGTATGAGCCAACAGCAAACAAAGCGAACAGGTTGCATCAACAAGGGCATCACCAGCAGAGATAAAGTCATTATCCCACTCTGCTCAGCGCTTGTCAGGCCACACTCGGAACACTGCGTTCAGCTTTGGTCCCCACTATATAAAAAAAGATGTGGACAGGCTGGAGAGGGTCCAGAGAAGGACCACAAAGATGATCCAAGGACTGGGAAGATGCTAGATGACTAAAGGCTGAGAGACCTGGGTTTGTTCAGCCTTGGGAGAAGGCAGCTTAGGGAAGACCTTATCACCATGTTCCTGTGGGTGGCTACAAAGAAGATGGAGACCCCCTTTTTACAAGGAGTCACATGGAAAAGACAAGGGGTAATGGGTACAAGTTACTCCTGGGGAGATTCCGATTGGACACAAGAAGAAAATTTTCCACAATGAGAACAATCAGCCATTGGAATAATCTCGCCAGGGAAGTGGTGGAGTCCCCAGCATTGGACACTCTTAAGATTCGGCTGGACAGGGTGCTGGGCCATCTTTTCTAGACCTGCTTTTGCCAGGAAAGGCTGGACCAGGTGATCCTTGAGGTCCCTTCCAACCTGGTATTCTATGATTCTGTAATATATAAATGAAATATGTATCTACACACACACATGTATATATATAAAATTTTATATAGAGAAGAGTATGTATACAACTATCTTAAAAAAAACAGCCACTAGCTTAAAATAAACCTGGTGACATTACGAAGAATATTATTTTTGTAACAGATTCCAGAAAATATATATTTTCTTATACAGGGGTGACTTCCAGAAACATTCTATTATCTTAAAATTCTATTTTAAAAATCCAAACAATTATGCATCTTACCTTGATATTCATTTTGATTTAGAGAAGTTGTACGTACATATACATAGGATTTAAGTTTTTCTTGATGTATAGCTTGAGTATCAATTTGCAGTAACTTCTTTAAGGATAGGACTTCATATGTAATGAATACAAAACCCCTAAAGAGAAGAAAACTGCATATGAATATTAATTAAAAAGCTTATAATGGCAAAAATACATTAACAGATGTATCAGATTTTACCAAATACATAGTCTGCATATTATTTTAACTTAGCAAAGTAGACAAAATACTCTAAAATAATTACTAATAATAACTATCAGAAAATATTCTGCAAAACTATATTCTAACATGACTAAATATCCCCAAATATTGTCACATTTTTGAAAGACACACTAATAGAAATTTGAACTGTATACACAAGTTACATATATGCGTCAGTTACAACTCACCCTAGTATAAGTGATCCAGTTACTTTTGCAATTTTTCCTTGAAAAAATGAAAAATTAATGTCAAACAAAGTTGTGTGCATCACTTCAATATAAACCCAGTTAGAATCTGATTACCAGACAGTTAGAATTTCAGCCACTAAGAGTAAGCTTTTTAAAATTTTTCTATTGCTCTCTGGTTTCAGGATATCATTACCTGAATTTACAAACCGAGAAAACATTACTTGAGTAGAATTTCCTCTCTCCTAAGCAAGATTATAAAAACATGTATCCTGTCAGTGCTATTTACTTTGAGTATTGCTACCTATCAATTACATTCATTGCTCAGCTGCAGGAATCAACAGTCAACTTTCTCTGCCTGCATCACTAGCATTCACTTGGAACTCGATTATTTTAAGGAGTTAACTTTTTCTTATGTGGCATGGATATGTCTTCAATGCATATGAATACATATGGGGGTATGTATGTTCTTTGTAAAGCCCTGCAGAAACTCCCCAAAAAAAGAAATTAAAATAATTCAATTTATAATGCAAATAGCTGAATAAACACATGCCACTTGTGACAATTTCACTTTTGAGTCTAAGGATTCCTGTGGCAGATTTGAGCTATTTTTTCTGCACAAAGTTGAGCTGATTATCTATAGGTAAGGATCTCAATACAGAGAAAATCTATTATCACCAGTAGTACATCTCACCTATCATGAATAATTTCTTTTCCTCAGCATGAATTGGGAGATTTGCCCCACAACCACCGCTACTAGGTTCTGTCTTTGCGAGACCACAAGAATTTTGGAATGTAGACAAGAAGCAGCTACAGATTGAAGAAGTAACTGGCAGAAAAGGTTGAAAAGGCAAAAAAATGCAATGCTTCCTATAAAGCAGAAATGGAAATATTCTTTCTTTTAATGCTCAAAACCAAGCTCTGGAATTGTAAGAATTGTCATTCTATACAGAAAGCACCAAAGAAAGCAGAGACTAAGGAGGAAGGACTGCAGAACTAATATCAGTAAATAAAAGGAGGAGGAAACAACAGAAACAAACTTTATTCAAACTTCAGGGATGTAATTGTTTTATGGCTTCAGAGATTAAAAAAAATAATCAGATACATAATGGAGTTTAAGATTAAAAAAAATAATCAGATACATAATGGAGTTTAAGATAGCTTAATAAGATTCCATCTGGGGAGGACCCTCAACTCTGTTTTAATCCCAGATAATATGTTAATGTCATTTTACATATCACTGTGCAAAGCAAGGTCAGGAACAGACATCCACTTTAGGCAAATAAAAGATTTTGATCACAAAGTATTCAGGGATTTAGATCTTTTGCATCATTTATTTATGCATGGCATCGTTCCAACACAGGTTTTTTCTTTTTATTAACTCCTCAGATCAATACATACAGAACTGTACTTACTGATATCATTCCATGGTAGGTGTGTTTTTGTGGCTGGACCAGAAGTTCCTATCTGTCTATAGCAAAATATACAGTAAGTGGCCACTGACATTCTGTATATTTAAAAAGAAAAAAAAAGAAAAAGCAATGATTGATTTGAGATTTACAGCACAAAACCTGTAGCAATTTTCTTTCCTGTCCTTTTACAGCAACGGTCATGATAGAAAATGTCATGATTTACAGCAAAAGTCACAATAAACCATGTTTATGTCATTTCATTCCACATAAAATTGTCTAATTAAAGAAGTTGATAAACTTCTCGATTTAATAGGCTGCATTTCAATTACAAGAAAAGTTTAAAGCAGTTTTTCATACAATTATGCATTACTGTTGATTTTAGCGAGTATATTATCTCCAATTAACTTCTCTGCTCATGCATCTCTTTTCCTTACTCCTTAGTATCTCTCCCTTAAATACCAGATACAGTCATATCTCCATCAAGACATTACTCAATATGACATGGACTTTAATACAACTCAGTAACCAACTGCTCTTAAAGTTCATAATTGATTGTGTTAGCAAGTCTTTTATTTTTACTAAACAAAGCTCCAAGAACTACTACATAATTTTGCCTTTTAAAGGCAACAGAGACTAATACTTTAAGAATGTAAAAACTCTACAGTTAATAAGTATTGGTTCTAAAATGCTCTGACTACATGGGCTTGTGAAATTCATAAGGCATACCTGCAGGTAAAACATAGAGGATGCACCTCATTCTAGAAAAAATTCTTCCATGTGAAAAAGAATGAAAACCTAGATATAGGCATGAAGAAGAGGAGAATCTTTTCTAAAACAAAGTCCTTAGCAATTCAACACCATGAAGACACAGAATACTGACAGGCTAATTGCACTGCATTCACTGAATGCTGAAATGAAACTAAGCAATACCTTTTTTCCAAATAGTCACAAACAAATGTACCTCATTTATTTTAGAACTATAGAAGCTCTGAATGCAGAAGCAACCCAATGCAAGCAGATTTAAAGACACATCACTATCTATCATATATTTAACAAATTCTTACGTTGGAAACATAGGCGTCCTTATTAAATGTCAGATTAAGTCTGTATCACCACAACGACAATTGACTCAAAATTATAAAATGTCATATGTGTAAATGTTGATCAGTAAAACTGATCTTGACTCATGGAAGCCCACCATTCTCCTTGAATTTACAGTAATCTCTACAGACCAAAAAAAAGACCTTATATTGCTGTTATTGTCAGTGTCCAATTTCTCTAAAGAAGAGGACTTCTTTGTTTCCTCCCATTAATATGTCTTTCCTCTTCTCCTGTTTTCCCAAAAATTTTAATTTCTCTGTTTTCTTGCTTGTGTTTGGGAGATTTGGGGAAAATGTCAGCATTACCCCAGCACTGCTACAATCACGAAAGACAACATTTAGGTTTCTGTCATTTCAGCATCATGTTTTTCCATTCACTTGAACAGAGTACACAACACTGTGAAACACTTTTGAGACATTAATGAGCCCCCTGGAGAAAACATACCCACCTCCAATCTTTGTCTGATCTATGGCAGTTCCTTTACTATCTTTGTTGGTAGAACCACAGCATTTATTGTACCTAACCACAGTCTGTAAACATGTAGTTCAGCGACAGCAAGTACCACAATTCCCTGAATTCAAAACATGCACCTGCAAACACAAGAGGCCGAAGTGAGTACCATTTCTTTGTTGCCAGGAACGTCTGTTAAAGTCTTGAGAGCAAATATGCTTAGCCATATACAAGTATAATGCAAAAAATGACCCATTTTGCACCCTGTGTCACAGCTGTTTGAGGAAGCTCTGCAACAATCTCCTGCACCGGCCGGTGTAGATGAGGCTGTGTGGTGCCAACGCTTCCGTCTTTACCCCAGCGTGGGGCAGGAACACTGCTGCCTCGCAACTGCGCAACCAGGGTGCAATTAAAAAAAAAAAAAAAAAAAATCCACAATTTTAGGCAATGCAACATCTAAATAGCCATGGAGCAAAGCAGAGAGAACTCTGTGCCTCCTTCCGAAGGAGAAAAACCCACTTGTTACTTTTCACGCGCTCACACGGGGCGGGTGAAGCCCAAAGCACCACAGTTACTTCTGGAGGTTTTTAACAACCGCGGGCTCCCCCGGGGCCTCCCCGCACCCGGGTGGGGCCGCGCCGCTGGGCAGCCGAGGCCGGGGCACCGAGGGGTGGCGCAGGCCGCTCGCAGCTGAGGGCTCCCAGAGGCTGAGGTCGTTAAAGTAATAATAAATATTAAATCGGGAAAACACCCCACAGAGCTTCTGAGGTAACAAGCTTCCCGCTTCGGCGGGGCTGAGATCCCCCGTGCCCCGCCCCGGAGCCCGACTCCTACCAGGCCCGCCACGCCCCCGCCCGCCAGCCACCATTATCGAGCCCCCCCCGCCCCTGCTCCCGAGCAAACGCCGCTGCTACCTTCCGCATCCGCCTCTCCTCCCCGCACCCGGCACTGGCGCCCACGCCCTCCCGTGATGTCAGCACGCTGCAGGCGGCCCGGCCAATCCAGAGGTGGTACCGGGAGCACGGAAGGCTGCGCATGCGCATGGCACGGCGGTAGTAGTAGTGGTGGTGGTGGTGGAGACGGCTGTGGCTGGCTGGTGAGTGAGGTGACTTCGTCGTCAGGGAAGCGGTCAGTGGTAGCGGCGGAGTTGAAGGGCAGGTGGGACCGGAGTCTCTGGGTGCGGTGGGGCCTGCTGGGCGTGAGTCGCACCGCCCATTCACTTTGCCTGGCCGTCCCAAGGGCGCGTTGGAGCTTGTCTCCCTCCGCCCAGGCCGCCTTTCGCAAGGCCGCGGCCCTTCTCCGGCGGCAGTAAGGGCCGGTAGTCGGCCACAGCCGCTCTAGGAGCTCGGCAGGGCTGGTGTGGGGCAGATCTGCCTGGGCTGCTTGCAGAAGTGAGGGGAGAGGACTTTTAATTTTCACAGCTCAGTGCCACACTGGAGTGGGCCCAGCTGCCCCGTGCGTGCCGCTCGGCCTAATAGCGGGGCAGCGCTGCTGGTCCGGGAGAGGTGAATTCTCTCGAAGTATCGCTGAGTTCAACGAAGGCGTCGTTTCTTTTTTCTTTCAGATTTCCTCTGTTTACGCGTGTAACCCAAATCAAGAGTTGTTATTGTCACCCCTTCCTTCAGCTTTTGTAAGAGAACTGAGAAGATGGTGAATGTTCTGAAAGGCGTTCTGATTGAATGGTTAGTAACAGCACTTACTGTCTCTCATGTTATAGTCTACTATTTTGAGATGGAAATATTCTAAGTAACTTAGGAGTCTAGACCAAAAAAAAAATTGTGAAGGGAAGTGATGATGAACGAGCAAACATGATAAAAGTGCAGCCTTTGGGGGAAGAAGGACAGAGGCACTTGGGGGTAATCTTAATTTCAAACTTGTATTTTCTTTTCAAGCTACCCTTTTTCACTTATGCTTAACCTCTAGATGTTCCCTCTTGTTCTTTATATTGCTTACAAATAGTGGGGTTTTTTTGTTGTTATTCATGAGCAGTGTGTTTTCTTTATAGTGTGTTTTTTAGGGAGATGAGAGAATCTTTCATCCTTTCTTTCCTGCCTTTTTTCATCAACTCCAGTCCAGATTCTGTTCAAGGCTGACATGTAGCCGTGTTTATAGATCATACTTGAAAGGAATATGCTTGTGTTTTGTAAAAGTAAGCTTTTGATGTACTTGCAGTAAACATGTTTTCACACAATCTGAATCCTCTAGAGTGGGAATCAGATAACTTGTTACCTCCAAAGTAAAAAAAAAAAAAGGCAAACCATTGGTCAAGATTTGTGGGGTCATTATATAGTGTTATATGAAATAAGATTTCTGCTGTTGGACTGTAAAAATATTAACAGATCATAACTTCACAAAAGCAGAAGAACCTTGAACCTCTTGTGATGTGCGTGCGTGGTACATAGAGCTGTGAGCTTGCAGCAGCTAAATTCTGAGCTGACTGAACCGTTAGCCAGCTGAAGCCTGGATGTCTAGTGGCTATGTAAGAGCAGTTCAGAGCCTAAACTCTGCTATAACAAAAAGCCTGTCTACTCAAATGTGGCTCAGTGCTAGTACCTTGACAAGTTTTCTGAAGCATAAGAGATTGCCTGCCTGCAGATGACTATTTAAAGATGCCCAGAGCAGAATTCTTGACTGACAAGGCAAGAAATTCTAAAATCTCAAGCAGTTAGCAAAATATTTTATTTTGCACCTTATGTGTTTATTTTACGCGTACCTAAAGAGCTGTGTGTTCAACTCCATGGCCACGCCCCACTTAGAATTAGCATGCAACTTAATGATTCTCCCTGGAAGGGAATTTTCTATCTGATGACAAATCTACAGCATTTGTTATGCCATCAGACATTTTCAACAGCCCCCTGGGAAGCTGACCTTTGTGTTAGTTTTGGTAGCTCTCGGTGGTTTGGGTTGGTTTGTTTTCTCCCCACCTTTACATAAAGGTAGCCTAAGATTTGATACAAAATTCCATCCTAAGAGCAGATGCAGAGTTACGATAAACTTGTCATCTTGTTTACACTTCAGGTACAAGTTTTTTACAACCCTGATTTTGTGAGGATGTTGTAAGATACCAAATGGACAGAGAGTGGAAAAAAAAATAGACACTTCTGAATGTGTAAATCATGCAAATAAAATAGTGAACTGTTGCACAGGTCTCTTTTTTTTTTTTCATACTCTTTCAATAAATTGCTGGAACTTTTCTGAAGACACTATATCAAGGATTATAATCTTCAAGAACTAAAATGAGAGCAGTGTTTCTGCTGTGACATAAATCTACTGGCACGGATTACAGTTCTGTATGTTGATTGTGTGAAAACCAGTCCCTGCATATTGCCTAACATCATAGAGGCTGGTCACACCAGCTAGGAGAAAAGTTCATGCCATTTAGTGCTACTAATGTGAGTCACTGACGTACAGCTGGATGAAACAAGGTATACTTCCCTGCACCCATCCAAAAGAGGATGTGGAGGAATGCTGGGAACCACAGAGTTCTGGTACCTGATTTTTCTAAACTCTGTTTCCCTTTTGTTTCTCTTCTTATATGCCAGAGCACATCAGTAATGATTCTTCTAAAGAAGATACAGCTTTCAGGCTTTCCCATTTCCTTTCCTCAAAATTACTTTGTACTTAGAAAACTCAGCTTGCTCTAGTCATACTTCTGCAGGTTTGAGGCTAATACTAAAGGTTGGGTTTTTTTGAGTTGCTGGGGAGGGAGCAGGGGAATGGTTTGGACTCATAGTGCATGGTAAGGGAGAGTTGGTGCTCATAATGCATTTAAAAGAGGAAAGATTAACCAAGGACCTCTTTTAAGATTTACTATGTTATTAAGAATTCTTTTTAGGAATTACTTTGTTGCCAAAACAACTATATTCATAATTTTGTAAGTGTCCTGAGCTAACTGATTCCAATTTCCTGTATTTCTTGCACATATTCTTTACTAGTTGTTGCAATCAAACACTGAGTTTTAACAAAGAACATGTTTTTCCTGTTTTGTAAAAGCTAGTGTCAGAATAGTATTTCCTGAATTCTTCAAAATTTCAGTGGATCAAAGAGCTTATAATTTGACATAACTTTATCTAGCTGCTTTGTATAATGCAGCTGTTTCAGTTACCTGTAATTCCCATACTTCCAAAATGTTTTCTTCTAAACACTTAACTTAGAAAGTGACATCATGAAAAAGAAGAGACTGCTCAGTCGTGGTGTGATAAATGTACAGTTCATATATGACCACTTTTTTTCTGTGCTATATTACTTTGAGTGAGATCTGTGTTCTCCTGGGATTGGGTTAGCCTTAAACAAAAATTATGCTTTAAGAACACTATGGTGTTATTGCTGAAGATAGAAATGTAAGTTCAAACTTGCTTTATTAAGGGTTGGGTTTTTTTTATTTAAGCTACTTTAACAGCAGCATAGAACTCTTCTGCTAATCAAGCAGCTAGTTCTTCTCATTATACCTCGTTATCAGTTTATTTTTATCTCTAAAGTAACCCAAGTAATTACTATTATGAAAGAAACAACTTTTTCAAAAGCTTCATAAACTTTATTTAAATTGTGAGCAACTCTTGAAATTAGTATTAATTTCCCAAAGAACTTCGTGAGGGTCTTCAAACAGGTTTTTTTGTTTGCTTTTAACTGTGTTTTATTACAGTGAGGTGGGATCTGATATGTATTTGTCTTTACAGTGACCCAGCAATGAAGCAGTTTCTGCTCTACTTGGATGAGTCAAATGCATTGGGGAAGAAGTTCATCATACAAGACCTGGATGAAACTCATGTCTTTGTATTAGCCGAGTTGGTTAACTTCCTTCAGGAGAGAGTGGGCGAGTTAATGGACCAGAACTCTTTTCCTATTACTCAGAAGTAAAAAGACTAGAGAAATGAGATTACTGTGACTTAGAGTAGTGAATTTCAATAGCTTGGGTTGTTACTGTTTTAATAGATACACTGTGATTATTAAGTTCTACATGGAAGTGGCTACTCTAGAAAATGGATCATTTTTGTAGACAAAATATTCTTGAATGGGATTTTATTCCTAATTTTGAAAGATTATGGCATCTTTATTAAAATCCTTAAAATGATACACTTGAGGACTTGCCTAGAGAACTTTTGATGCATGCTTTCTGTTTTTTCCATTAGGGTTTTTATCTCACAAGATGGTATGACCTAAAAATTAGAGTAATGTTTCTGTACTGGAGTGCTGTATGAACTTCTCTGACATGTTCCTGTGGAATTGATTAAATCTGATTATAGTGTGACTGATAGAATGTAAAGAAGGTCTGTTAAAGTATGATCTGTGCTTGATGAAAGATCTCCATAAGTTGAAAGCATGCTCAGATACTGCTTTAACATAGTGAGGTTGATATACCAAAATGAAAGTTGCTTTGCATTTTCTCATTTTGTTTGGGGTTTTTTTTTTTTTGATTGTTGGTCGGTTTTTTTCCAAACATTTTACAAATGTCCCATACTACTTGCCTACTTTTACCAAGGCTATGCTTTCTTTGTTGTTCTGGGTTTGGGGAGTGGTGTGCGAATCTAAGTCTGGGGGGATGGGGGAACAACAAAATCCATTAACGCAGATCGTCACCTTCTAATTGGAAATATATTACTTTGATATCAATGATAGCAAATTAAAGGGGTAACATAAATGGGGACCAGTCCTTTAGATATAATTGCTTGTATTTTTCCACTGAAGCTAATACCTAGCTATGTGACCAGGAAGGGGAAATTAAGACTTAGTAGCTCTACCTGTGAAGATGAAAGCTGCTTTTGGTTTTTTTGGGGTGATGGGTTTTGTTTATGACTTTTTTTTCTTCAGCTTCACTCTTCCTCCACTGTTGCACTTTGCTGCAAAGATAAAGCCTCATTGTGTGGTGGGTTTTTTTTTTTTTGCACTGTATTTATAACTCACTATCTCAGACACTGGCTTTTTTACTAAGTCAGCTAGTGCATGATGATAAAACCTGTGAAGATTTCAGTCTACTAATATGGCAGATACAGATTATAGAAACAAGAATAATAACGTATTACCTTTTCTCTTATCCTACTTCCTACTCAAAATAGTAAAACCTATTTGATCTATAAGTAATAATTTATAAATGAAAGACTTCTAGGATTTTACTTCAAAGGGAAGCTTGGTTTTCAGAGCTGCTCATGTACATCAGATCTCTTCCTTTGGGTGAAAAACAAGTGTAAATAGAAAGGCTTTTATAAGGAACAGTCTTCTGTACTGCCTCTTCTACTGTTGTTTGGTTTTTTATTATGCAGTAGATATCAGATTAGTTGGTGTTTTGGGTTTTTTCTTTTTCCCAGGAATAGGGAAGCTTCAGGAGAAAGTTCTTTAGATGTTTTTAATCAAAAAGTTGTCCAAATAAAGTTCTGCAGAATTGCATATATGCTGGCTCATGTGGATGAGGAAATAACTCTGTGGAATTTAGCTTCATGTAGTTTCTGGAACCCCCCCCTTTTCTCTGACTGTATACAACAGTGGGGTTTGATCCAAGTTGTTCCATTTCTTCTGCAAGTGGATGCTTCCTCAGATGTGTAGATCAAGAGACAGCTACGCATCATCACTTAAGATAAAAGGTTGAAATATTTTATGAATTGTTTATGGTTCCTTACCACTTTCTTGAGATTGGTCAAACATTGACCTCATAATTGTTATTTTGTGGAAGATTGTTGGTTGCTTATTTAATGGCAAGAGAATCAGTAGTCTTAATAAGGCATGATAGCTTAATGCATTTATTTAAAAGTGTCTTCTATCTTTTCTTTAGAATCCTATTTTATTTTCCATTCAGATTTTGATGAAAGATAAATGATCCCTTACTCTCTCTTCAAATAACAGTATTTGAAGTCATATTAAAATTACACCTGTTAAACTTCTCTCTATTTAGCATGTCTAGTGCTGTGTTTCTATTGTAATTTTTGTTTAAAGTCTAAGATAAACTAATTGCAGTTCTTGCTTTTTTTTATCCTGGTTAATTGTACAGATTTATTGTTGCATTACCTGTGTTTTAGCTTATATTTCCAGTGGTAAATGGCTTATGTAATAGACGTTCCAAGCTGTATAAACTAAACAGGCATACATTCTTAGACTCTTTGCTTTCAGTCTTTTCTGAGCAAATGTGTTTATGAATTTTAACATCTAAACCTGTCAAGACTTAGATCCTTCCTGCAACCTAACCAGGCCTAATTGATTCTATGCTGGAAGAGTAAGCAAAAGATAATAAAGAAGCAAATTGGTATCTCCTTATGAGGTCTAAGGAGCAGAGTTCTTTGTAGTTTCAAGGTAAAAGTAGATTCTGGTTTCTGAGTATGTATATGTGTCAAGAAAACCCCAAAACCCAGTGTTTCTGGGGTTGAATAAACTGGAACCCCAAAAAGCTGCTTTTTTTAAATTCATATAATCTTGGAATTTATAGGCTTTTAAAAATACATAGATATAGGTACATACATTATCTGTATCTTGCTCAGATGGGAGAAAAGTAGATACTAGCTTTACATATCAAGACATTTTGAGATAGTCAACATTTAGACTTGCAGATTTTAAATGTTTTTGCTCGCTTTCATTTAGGTGTAAAATTTTACTGGTGAGTGGAGCTCAGAATGGAACATTGTGTTAAGAATATCTCTTTTTTAAAGGCTAGAGGCATTTGAGAATAAAAGGTTAAGGAGATTTATTTAAATATACATGTTTTGCTAATTGAGTTGACATGGTGAGAACATCAGCTCTCACTGTATTTTGAGTATTTTATGTTAATTTAACATTTCTATCCACAGCTAATAAGTTCACTGGTTTTTTGCTTGTATCTAGCATAGGGACTAGACTCTGCTCAAGTCCTGCTTGGGTAGCAAAAAAAGAGCTTGAATGACAGACTTCTCGTTGCTTCTTGTTGAAGCAGCAAGTTTTATCTTGATGGGCTCTTGCTGCTAAGGGCTGAGCTGCTGCTTCACCTTTTGCTTTCACTCTGAGTTGAAAGTATCCTGTTTACTGGAGGAAGAGTATGGTAGAATAATTACCTAAAGGACACTTATTTGAACTTCATTTCTTATTTGCTACTTATTTATACTTAGCTCTAAAAAAGCTTCCAAGTTCACTTGCTTGTGTGCTATGATGTAAACAGTTGCTTTTTGGTAGTTACTATAACTTTGGACAGGCTTACAAATACCACTTCCATTAACATGAATGCAGAAGCTAAAGAGTAATGTTTGACAGAAAGATGAGAGAGCTCTCTAAAGCAAGGTAAAAGAATTTCAAAAATGCAAATGAAGTATTTATGTAAATAGGAAGAAATGGGTGGAAACTGAAAATGCAGCTTCCTGTTAAAGCAATAGCATATGATTTTGGTTGAAAATTACACCATTTAGTGTTTTGGGTTTTGTTCAAGCCTCTTTTTTTTATTTGTTTATTAATGGTCTTCAGAGAAAGCTCTGTAATATGACCATAGTGTACCACAAAAGCAAATAAGCCTAAATGTTATCACATGTTTAGATACTTTTAGAAATTGTGGGTTAAGCTAATTCTGGAGGGCAAGTTTTTTTTAATGTGGGGATTGGCAGCATGATGAAGATGACCCTCAGTCAGTATAGGTAGGGATTATAAAGAATTTCTTAGCTTGTTACGAATGCATAAGTCCGCTTTCCTTCTCTCTGTGCAACAGTTATCCCAGGGAGAATAATTGTCCAGTACAGTAAAGGAGGAAATAACAAACAATCAGTAGAAAGAATGGATGTGGCCTCAAGAAAGAAAACTGTGTTGAAAGAAAATAGAGAATGCTTCAGGGAATCGCACTATTTTACCTGAGAGAACCCAGATTGAGTGGATTTGACTTTGTAGCTAAACTGGCTAAAAAGGTAGGCATTTGGAATGAAGAATGATAAAGTGGATTTGTTTATACTTGTTCAGAAATTTAATGTGCTTAAAATTATAATTTGGGGTTTGTTCTGTGTAACACAGTGCTGAGAGCTAGATGGCTAGTGTGATGTGCTATAAAAAAAACTTCCCCAAGTTCTGTTGTACATTGAGAAATCCTATTTACAGTCTTCCCAGGATTTTAGTTTGTATTTAAAAGCATATCTTCTGATTCTTTTAATGTGGCAGAACAACAGGTTTTACTGTTTTTTCTCACTCAAGTTAACCCTGCACCTCATGTATATGAGAACAAACTAGAGAACATATTTTATGCATTAACAGAATTATTTAGTGTGAGCTTAAGTAAACAGGTTTGTCTGCTGTGGATTGAAGATAATATTATTCCATGGTGTCATTAAAATGACTTGTTTTAACCTTTCTTGGTCGGCATCATCACCATAAAAATGTCTAATTTCAGTCAGCCTTGGGTTGAGCTAGCAAAAGTAGGACTTTAAAAACCATATATAATATATAAAATCAACAAGGCTTTAATCATATAAACCAACAAAGGCTGAGACGTGTGTTTTGCTCTTCCAACCAGGCAGTAGGCCATTGAAGGGAACAGTAAGCTTTTGTAATCAATCATTTTGCAGTTCCCAGTTCCACAGCAGATTCTGACCTTTTTCCCACACTGAGCCATTGATTATCCCACAAATGACCCATTAGAGCTGGCAGTGGTTACTGTGAAATGAGGCGTTACTCAGCGTGTCAGAATTGGGTGTCCATGTGTGTTTTGTAATTCAGACTTTGACAACGCTTACTTGTGCTATACAAAATTAAGGATTCAATAAATTGGTGAAGTTTATAATGTTGGAAGAACAAATTCTTCCTAAAGTTATTATCTTTGGTCTTACGAACTGACAACTAAGATATTTAAAAAATAGGGTCTATGGTAGAAAAATTATATGGAACTTTTTTTGATTGGGTGGGGTTTTTTTAGGGTTGTTTTAAATGTGGAATAGAAATCATATTTTACCCATCTTTATTTTGCATAAAGAAATTTTCAGGACTGAAGACTTAAGAATTTGAAGGCAGTCCAGTAGGACTCCAGGGGAGCTCTTACCAATATTTTAAACTGCTTTTTAAAAAAGTGCTGCAGCATGGGCAATGGTGGGTCACAGGTTTACCGTGCTTTGGAACATTAATATCTTTCTCTCTGGATATGCTTTCAGCTAGGGATGAACATTCAACTTCAAAGGATCCTTCTAGAAAGATACTTGTAGGAGGAGATTTTAGAATGTAGTTTTAGCTCTGAAATTTCTTAAATGTGTAGTTGTCCAGTGTTTTCTTTCTGTGCTTAGGTACACAATCGTGTTATATTAAGATGATGTGTCTGAAATGTGGTCTTCCCTTCAGATGTTACTGGTAGGTCTGTGTAACTCTACACAACTAGCCTGCTTCAGGAATTGCTCTGTATGAAGTTACATCATTTTTAGAGAGTAAATCACAGGAAGACATTGGTGGTACAGTCAGAAGTAACTTTTATGAAGTTTTTTTCCTTTATTCCCTCACCATACAAAATGCATGTGATTATAGGGTATCTACTCCTCCGTACTGTATGGAAGACACATAAAACAATGATTCAATCTTAATATATTTCAGTCTGCACTGGGGATTTTGGCATCTCTATCCCTACAGTGTTGCTAATAGTACATGGAAATGACACATATAGAAAGTTTTTCTCTCATTACCCACAAAAGTGAGTAGCTTTATTGGTTTACACTTATATAAAGGTAAAATTCAGTATATTCCCTAACCAACCAAACAAAAAACCCACAACACCTACCAGTTCAGTTTTAATATGAGGGGAAAAAAACCCTAATACCTTGGATATAAGTGGTTGTATTTTTCATATAAGTGGTTGTATTTTTCATATAAGTATGTATTACATTCATACATTTTTCATATGTATTTTTCTTATATATCTTACATATAAGAAAATGTAATTTTCTCTCCTGATTTTGTAGCAATAATCAGATTAACTGCAGAATGGAAATAGACTGAACAAATATAAAAAGTGAAAATTTTAGAGGAGTATTGTTAGCTTTTAGCTTTTTGTGCTTGAGCAATTCTAGGTGTTAGTAACCAGTATAAGCTTCCTGGAAGAAATCTCCTTTTCAAGTTAATATTTTTCTTTTACCAAAAGAAAAGTAGACTTATAATACCGATGCAGGAATGTGCTTGAACAGACCAAGGAAAACCCACCCAACACCAAAACTGGCAGGTAATTGATTAGCCATGGAATCATGGGATGCTTTGGGTTGGAAGGGACCTTCAAAGGTCATCTAGTCCAACCCTCCTGCAGTGAGCAGGGACATTTGCAACTACATCAGGTTGCTCAGACCCCCGTCCAACCTGACTGTTCCAGTGTTTCACTGTACTCACTGTAAAAAAGTTCTTCCTTGTATCTAGTCTAAATATCCCGTTTGAGTTTAAAACCATCACCCCTTGTCCTGTTGTAGCAGTCCCTGCTAAAAAGACTGTCCCCATATTTCCTGTAGGCCTCTTTTAAGTACTGGAAGGCTGCAACATGGTCTACTGGAGTCTTCTCCAGGCTGAAAAAGCCCAACACTCAGCCTGTCCTCATAGTGATGTATGGCAAAATTTGAATTTTTTCTGTAATTCCTGTGTGGCATAAATGATGAAGGGCCTAAACTAAAGTTTTTCTACAGTAATAACAGCTACTCGAAATATGCAGAATTTCATTTGTGGAACAGAGTATGGCAATTGTACTAAGCGCTGATTAGCTGACTGTGTAAAAGCCAGTTGCTTGCAGGTTTAACAATGGGACCTTGTATAAACAAATCATGCTTTCTTCAGAAGGGTGGTAAAAGACTGATAAGAAAGATCTTGACCAGAAGGTGCCAAAAGTTGGATGACAATCAAGACACAATGAAATCAGCAGGTTTTGGCAGTAACTAGGTGAAACGCAAAGATGGCAGGGGGAGATCATGACCACTGAATCAATTTGAGACTGAGAAGACTTGCCTTGCCTGCACCTAAGAGCATGCGTGCTTATTTACATAACTAATGGTGATGTACTAACCAACAGAAAGCAGAATACTAATTAATTAGGTGATTTGCAGTTTTAACCAATGGAAGGTAGTTTCTTTGTTCTCTAAAAGGTATATAAAGTTTGATGCACGCTGAATCAGTGTATGCTAGTTTTGTGGTTTACCACCTAGCACCCCATCTTGTGCAAAACTGGAATAAAATCAGTATCTTGGCCTTGTGTGTCTGATTGCTTTATTGCACACTGGGTCACGGACCCTGTTTTTGGGATGACAATAGCAGAAGTGCTCCATCCCTCTGATGGTTTTTTTTTGGCCCTCCTCTGGACCCTCTCTATCAGGTTAATGTCTTTCTTGTGCTGCAGACTCCAGAGCTGGACGAAGTACTCCAGGTGAGTTCTCACTAGAGCAGAGTTAGAGGGCCCCTCAGTAAGGAAACAGCAAGCAAAATTTCTGGGTGACTGTAGATTGAAGGAGTCGGCTGTCAGAGCTATGTAATTGTTCACTTTTCTATTACAGAAAAGATGGACCCAGCTGTAAATTACAGGATATGCAGAATGATGGGAAAACTTGCAACTGTGAAGAGATCACTTGTAGATGAAGTATTGCACATTTCTACAATGTTGGCATAGATGAAATACTGTCAGTAGTGAGAGGTAAACATACTAAGCAAACTTTTATAATCTGTCAGCATTTTGTGTGTTGTGTTCTTGATGTTTTGAAGCTGGGGGAGCAAGATAGGAAGATGAAAGAAGGAGGTAGGAAAGAGTGGGAAGATTATTTTAGGCTTCTAACTAGCATTTCCTGTTAATTTTGAAATTGAACAAGATCACAAGGAGCATAAGGATAAAACTGAGAGATGGCACTCAATTTTAATTTTTTTATCCAAAAATGTACTTACAATTAACTAGAACTTAATTGGCTTACAGAAGGTCCTGTGTTTATTATCAGAGCAAACATATCACTGGGACTGGGAGAGCAAGTTTTCTTAATATTATGCCTATTACCTTACCTTGCTTCTGTCCTGGATGGGACCACTTTTCCATGTAGAATAATAGTGTAGATTTCCTTCCTTTTAATCTCTGGATTCTCCTAAACTGGCAACTCAGTTGGGTGGAAAATATGTTTTTTGTGTGTTTGGTATGTGTATAATTAGACATATAGCAATTAGACAGATTCAGCAGCAATGAGTAACCCTGGAATAATGATCTGTATCAACAACCAGCTCGAAATTAAGATATGAAAGAAAAATCTCTCTTCAGCTGTAACATGAAGCATGCTTCCTGCATTTGATACTGCTTTTCGTCTAAACAGACTAATTCTATCTTAATTTTGGGAAAGTTATAAAGTCATAACAATGTAGAAAAGAAGCCTTGTTTCTTAAGGAGTATTTTTAAATGAATATATGTCCAGCCATGGCTAGTTCAGTGTGACAACTTTTTGCTGCTGGTCAGATTGCCATTTGGGCAAAGGCAGCTGCAAAAAGCATTTGAGAGGAGCAGGAGAGCAGGGGTGAGGAGTGGGCAAAGCTAAGCATCTGGGCAAATCTGTCAGGAGGACCAGGGAACCTGAAGTCCTGGAACTAGTAAATGTTTCCCCTCTCAGCTTTGAGTAGCTTCTTTTTAAAGCCACTTCTGCCTGTTTAGCCTGCCGTGTGACAGTAGGAGGCAGAAGGAGCTGTAGCGAGTGGGAAGGAGGGATTGCGAGGGCGTGTTTCAGAAGGTGGTTCCTAAAGTTACAAGTATGAAAAACTAGACCAAGCTGAAACTGCCTTTTCAATATGCAGAGTTATTCTAGTTAATTTCTTCTTTTAAATGTACTACAAAACAAAAGGAACTGGCAAGCGGCTGGCAAAAACTTTTATTGTTTGAACTGCTAACAACTAGAAGCAACCCACTACACCTTGCAATTTGAAACAGTGAAGGACGCTTTCATGTAGTGCTTTTTTTTATTATTGTCATAGTTATTTAAAGATGACAACCAAAACAAGTCATAGAAACTGAGAGAAGACTGATACCAATGGCCTAAGTTTTAAGACTAGTGGTCAGACGTTGGCAATACTTCATCCTTGATCAAGCTTGAGAATAGTCGCTTCTGTCAATATTTTCCTTTCTACTAATCAGGAGGCTTGCCTTGGGACATCTTGGGTAGAGTCATAAATTGGATATGTTGGAAACTTCTCACTCTTGGGTTGAGATAATGTCAGTCTGAATTTTTTCAGTCTCAAAAACTGCTACACTCAAATGTGTCAGGTACTTTTCTTCTCTGTCTTAGCACCCAGTATGTAATGATGACAGTCGTGCACATTTGTAATGTTTGTGACAACATGAAATAATGCAGTAATGAAGTATAATGTACAATTACAAGGGTGGTGTACAGATTTCTTTTTCTTTTGAAAGTACAAAAATAAAAATACATACTAGAATAACTTGTGCGTGCACCACTAAGTTTTGAATGCAATTCAATTAAAAAAAACATTAAAGTAATAAATATTACAAAGCAAATATTAGCATAGTAATTAAGGGTTTGTTCACTCAAATGTGAACTTATTACCAAGTGCAGTTAACTTACTACTTGGGAGTTATTCTGCTAGCTCTCAAGACCTAATCAGATGTGATCCTAAGCACTACATTTAACAGTAATGTTTTCACTTCTGCCTTATTACTAGAGCTATGAAAATTAATTCTCTCTGAGAAGAAAGATGTTAACAACACTATTTTGGTGAGACTCTCTCAGCTCTTAAAGCATAGTTCACCTTTCAGTTAACCACTATAATCTAGTGGAGAAGTGAAAAGTCTGACATTGCTCTTTATTCTCAAGCAGGTAGCTTTGCCTTAATGTAGCTTTCCCCGTCTGTAAAATGGGGAGTACTTAATTTTCTGTTACTCCTACTAATCAGGACTGTGGCCTTGCTTTGTATTCTGGCTATACAAAATGCACAATGGAAGCCTGTCCTGCTCTCTGTTCCTATTAACATGTAAGTAATCTATAGTAAGAGTGGATGTTGGGGTACTTCATAACATACATAGCACTCAGTTGTAGGAGATCTCACTATGCTTTTATGTTAGCTTATGTGCCTGCATATTGAATACTGCTGTGAATCACATCCTGGCCTAACCACAGTTCTGAGTGATGGGTTAAGAATGCTGTGTGTCTATATATAGTTATATACAGATAAATACATAAACACACACAAAAATATAACTGTGTGTTTATAGATGTGTATGCAGTATGTAGATAGAATTGCTGCAGCGATAGTATGCTTACCTCAGGGGACAAAGGCACCCTTCTTTGCCAAACAATGCTTATTGCAATTTAGGGGAGAAAGGGATGCTTTTAAAGTCCTTACACTGAGTAGCATCACTGTAAGCCTCAAGCAGGTGGTGGGGTTTTAAGAGGGAACAAACATAGGAAATTTGGGCTCCAGCAAGGATAACCAGACCTTTCACATCTGGAATTTATTTTGTGTCCTTCTAAAACTGGGATATAAATGATCAGTAAGATCGCTAATTTGTGAAAGTAAGTTTTGGGGTTTTTTAATTTGTACATAGAACTGCTTTTTAATATTGTACTGTATTTTGCTAAAACTGTAAAAAATGCAAAAGCCAATCAGTATATTCATCATATTCTTGCAATGTATTTTCCTACTGTTGAATCTAGATTGAAATTATTTTTTTCAGTGGAGTAAAAGGACTTAAATATTTAATCCTGTTCCCTTTAGAGGACTGCCCACAGCAATGCAGGTATCATGCTGTCATTATGTTAATTTTTGTTAAGAATCAACATTTGATTTTGCAACAATCTCTTGTATTTGTGCATTTTCCATTATGGAGGGTGATAGTACAGAGGATACTTATTGGGGACTCTGGTGATAAACCATTGTTAAAATTCTGGTGTTTAAACCTTGAATATTTTCATGGCTTTTCTCTTATTCTTTCCAATTTTTCAAGAACTCTTTTTTCGTATTTGAATGTTGTCTCCATTGAATTTTGCAAAAACCAGATTGCTTAAGCTTTACTGTGCTGTTCTCTTACTTGAACTGCTCATGAGACCACACTTTGAAATGATAAGTGGTTTTGAAGAATCTATACATATATGGCATGGATCTCTGTAGATTTAAGCTAAAAAAGATATAAATTTATATCTCAGCCATTAAAGCACTTGTCTGAAAGCCTAGGGACCTTGGAAGTGTTTCCACCAGCTGCTATTTATTTTAATATCCTAATCTTGGCTTTGCTGAGAAAGTTACATTAATTGCTTTTTTATATTGTAGACATATTCAAAGGTCTCGCTTTGAACTAGGCTTTCATAATGCTAAACTTCTTACGGAATGCATAAGAAGGGGGCCTAACCTGATGTAGCAAATTAAATAGGCAAAAATTGACTGTGTGTGTTTAATAGAGTAACACACAGAATCATGTCTGTTTTCTCTTGGTCCTTCTCTGTACCAATTTCAAGTTTAATTTATCATTCTTCAACATAATTGATCACAACTCTATGCAGAATTCTAGGTGGTACCAGCGCAGTAGTGTTTATATTCCAGATCTCTCTTGGGAATCCTGTGAGTATTAGCCTCTTTCATGATCTCATCAGATTGATATCTTATGGATATTCTGTTGCTGACTGGCAGGTACAGATTTTTCTTCTCCTCCCTTTTCAGTTGATGCCTTCAGTTTAAATAGAACATTTCTAAGTCCTTCAGTTAATGATTTTGAACTCTGTACTATCATTATTCATCCCATTTTTTTATAGTCTGCTTCTGTGGGTCATCCATTCCTTTCTGAATGATCTATATATATATCTTGGTTCTAGGCTGTATTGTTGATTCCTGAGTTTGTGTCATCAGCAAACTTTATTAGCACAATCATGGTTTTGTTCTAAGGTCAACTAACAAAAATTTTAAAAAGGTCAGTATCATGACTGATTGTTCAGAGACTCCATTTATAGCATCTCCTCAGTGTGTTTCCTTTGGAGCACCATCCACTGCCATCCTTATCAGTTCCCATCCCTTGCCATCTGTACTAATCCTCTTCAGTTTAATTAATGTTCTGTGTGGCACCATTTGAAATATTAAGTAAATTTAAAAAAATACCACATGGATATATTTCCCTTGTTTAGCATATCAGTTATCTGACAAAGAAAAATGCACAAGTTGCATTCCTATTCAACTTAGGTTACGTTGTTCCATTTCCCCATTTACCAGAGCAGTTTTGTTCTTATCTACAAAAATAGTTTTCAAATCCTTATGTGCCATTCATGCCAGATGGATAATTCTGAGCTTGCTCTTATTGTTCCCTTTCTTGAATACAGGTACAATGTCTTCTCTTCTACATGCTAGTGTTGACAGACAATTTAAAAAAAAAATTGTTGCTGCTTTTAATGTGTCAGTTCTTTCACTATCCTGGGATGATATCTTGTTTTCCCTGTTCTAGTTACATTAAGCACCTTGAAGAATAGGGAAAAACGTGGAAGGCTGGAGCTGCTTTCACAACAAAAATGAGGCAGGAGGAAGCTGAAGTGAACAGCCTGTCAACTGGAGGGTTTGGTTAATCATCAGTCAGCCTGGCTATTCTCCTCAGCTACTGAGGAAACCTCACTCTTTTGGGGAATCTGCCCAGGCAAGCTGACTTGTTTCTCTTTCTCCGATGTGTTCCTCTGTGGTGGAGGAAAATAGCAGGGTTAAGTACATCCAAAGGAAAATGCCTTCTGGAATCAGTTGAGTGTATAAAGCTAAAAAATTAATTAAGTTTGCATGTGGAAAAAGGCAAAAGTATGGGTTAGTAGATTTGCATGTGAAAAAAAAGTGAGCGAGTTTGCATGTGAAACTCTCCAGTGCATTAAATTGGGCAGTCATTCATGCTGGAAACCCAGAGAGAGGTGAAGGTAGAATAATGGAGGTATCTACAAGAACAGTTTTCCTGTTGTGACACAAGACCCATAAGTACCTATTCTAGCTTAGGTCCTGTGAGGTGATGTTCTGCAAGGTGAGCTGTTCATGTCCTTTTTTTACAATACACAATCTGCAATTTTTAAATTTCTTTTAATTTAGTGTATTTTGGTATTTCTCAGTTGCCCTTTCTTTGCTGAAGGACTGAGAAAATGGACTGAAGTAATGACATACCTTAATCTGAGATTTATGCTTCTTGATTGTGTAGCAGATGTAGTTGAGTTGGGAGCCCTTTAAAATCTTTACTTGATTATATTTGTTATTAATTATATTTAATTTTAAGAACTTGTAACAGAAATAAATGGAACTCAAAGGCTAAATTTCAATGCCTTTATACTGATGAATATTACCACTGATGGACTCTGGTTCAGAAGAAATCTGTATTTGCTTGAACATAGCAGGGACATTTGAAGAAATCCATCCAGTACCGCCAGCCAGAGACATTTTAGGTTGAGCAACTGAAACTGGAGAATTTTGTCTTCTTGAATCCTATAAATATTAATGGCCTTTCTATGGTGTTTGGCCTATGTTTTTAAGAAATTCATGTCAAAATCTTACCCTGAGCTCAGACATCTTTCTACATTCATTCTGTTACACACTGGAGAGTCCAACTTGGACTAGAGTAGCAATACTGATGCAGTCTTCTGAATAGTCACTGGCCAGCAACAAAAAGCAAAGAGAGGTATGAGCAGGATTTCCCTTTGCATCTCTTTTCCAGACTGAAATGGAACCACATAACTTTTTCTGTTGGCAGATTAAATAGAATTTAAATGATGTATTTTATAAAGTCAGGGGAGATTTTCAGTGCAAATACCTCAGTTCTGCAAATACTTAGATGTATTAGTTTGCTGAACTCAAAGATGAACTTGGTAAGTTTTTGTAACGATGAGGCTTGTATGTGGATTTAACTGCATGCCAGTGTTGAATCATTTTACTACCTGCTAATGATTATACCTGAAAGAGGCAAGAACTTTTTTTTTTTGGTAGAAATAGACCAATTTTCCCTTGTATAACTCAAGAACTGTTTTTTGTTACTCCCTTTTCCTCCCTTAGTTATCTGGACTTACTAGACTTTATATTAAACTGTCTTTAGGATGAGATTAATTATGAAAAGCTACATTCCCAACTGATACTTAAAAACCAACCAAAAGCTCCAATTTAAACTAGGGAATTCGAAAGGATCTTAACAATAATGGTTACATTTGATTTTTCAGCTGTGCTTTCCCTTTCTCATGGAGCATATGAACACTTCTAGGAAGTGACTGTATTATTAAAAAAATAGAGTATATAGAGAAATATCAGCTCACTAGTTCTGGGGATATAATGCCTGCAGAAATCACAGTTTTGTTCTCTGCAATGCTAATGTTGCTTGTATTTGGAAGGCAACCGAGACTGTGCTTTGTTTTCTGTCCCAGCAGACCCAAGTTGTATAAATGAGCATTAGAGTGAGCTTGTGAATGGGCAAAGTAACATGGAAAAAAATTGCGTCTGCAGTGTAAACATTTAATGTGAGGGTGTGAATATTTTACCTGAAGAGGAAAAAAATAGAGATGTTCTGGTTGGACAGACTAAGGAAGGTGAGTTGAAATTGTTTTCTTGTGTTTTCTTTTTTTTAAAAAAAATTGTTGCTCACAGACAAGTGATATTTATCATCTGCCTTCATGAATGGTCATAGCTATTTATTTTAAAGGTGTCTGCCTTTTTAAAAAAATAGGTATTACAAGAAAATCTTCCTGAAAAAGAGGCCGGCCTTTAGCTCCTTAGAAGGTTGTGAGTATGGGATTAATGGTTTATAGGGATGGACAGATACTGGAGTAGCTGCTTACTCTCATAGCTGGGTGAGATGTAAAAGCATAGGCCTGATTGAAATGAATAGAGCTGAGTTTCATCTGAAAAGGCACATGTCTTATTGCCTTTGACCTTAAATTCACAGTATTCCCATAGTAAAAATGAATGTACAAATTCTTCTGTGCAGTTTCTGGACTGATCTTTTATTATGCAGTGAAGTTGGCTGGGTAACTAAACTTTTCTTTAGGTCAGAAATACCAAGAAGTGAGTAGAAATACAACTTAAAAAGGTGGGGTTTTTAAGCTTCATAATAAAATGAACAATATTGCATCATAATAATATAATGATTTTGATAACAGAAGTTTAGGATAATGTCTCAATTTCTACTGCTGAAGTTGCATTAAATGTTGCAGTTGGGCTGCTGACAGCTCCATAATACAATGAGCTGGTGCTTTAGGTCCAGCTTATTACACTGGAGGAAGGGATGGAGTAGACTAATAAAGGAAAAGGTGTCTCTCCCTTTTGAGTTTTCTATGTTTTCAACATAACTTTAAAAAGTACTTTGCAGTGTGAGTTAAGTGGATTTTAAAATGCTTGATTATCCTAGAGATATGCCTTTAGTCACAGAAAAAGTACGAAATAGAAGGTGCAGAAAACTGACGCAATGCAGTAGTGGTATTTTCCTAAGTGTGATATGCCTTCACATCTACAGAGCAGCAGCGTCCTGTAGGCCAGTTAAAAGACTATGGGCTATTGCTAGAAGTAATAGAGGGTTTGACTTTTGTTTTCACTGTGGAAGCTAAGGCCTTGTCTTAACTGCAAGGATACTCCTGGGTTCCAGTCACACAGATGATGGACTTGATTTGAGATTGCTGTTGCCTCTTCTGCACATGGGTGAGTGCTGTAGTCCATCCCTGATGTGGAATCGGGTCTTGTTGATTCACACACACAGATGAAGGAGATGGGGAATTGCTACTCTGTTGCAAGGTTTAACCATAGCCTGAAATACCTGGTTCTAGTTCCTGGGACTCTTGCGCATCTGCGAGAATTTGGTTTTGGAAAATAAATCTGTTATGTTGGTAGAATGAGCTGCAGCAATGATAGGAGAGTTCATCTTCCAGTGTATTTTCTTTCAGTCCTCAACATGTAATAGGGTGCAGAATGGGTAGGACTCCTGCAAGGTATCACTCAAAAGTCGTGATCATAGTTTGTAGAGGTTGGTGAACAACTACCAGACATAGTATTGTGAATGTGAACCCAGCTACAGACAACTTCTAATACAGCTGAGAGAAGGGACTAGTAAGCAACACTGTTACACTGTAGTTAATGTGCCAGGGTGCAGAGGACAGGATTAAAAAAGGGATTAAAGATGCAGCTATGTTTTGGAAACCTCTCTGAGATGTTTTTTGCTTTGCTACCTAAACTTAGTTCTTATGATGGCCTGTAAATTAGGAATTGAGCTGAGGCACGGATGGCTTAAGTTAAACACAAGAATTGAGTGATTTTAACTATTTTGGCCCCTCAAAGCCTACCACTGAGGGGGGTGCTGGCTGTCTTGCAGATACCTAGGAAGTAATTTTGAAACCCTGGTCTTCACTGCTCACCAGTCGATAATAACTGCTGTAATGCACCCAGAAATGGAGCCCTAACGTGCTGATAACTTTTTATTGCACTTCAGCTATAGGACTGTTATTCTACTTTGAAGAGATGCCCAAGGGTTTAGCTCGATAAAGTTTACTAAATGTTAGGTTAAAGGGGTTTAGCAACTGAAAATCCTCAATAAAAAAATCAACTTTTTTCTAAATGAGAATTATATTAACAGACAAAATCTATACCTAGCTCTAACACATTATCTTAGGCTTCAGGTTTTCCAGACATAGCTGGTAGTAAGGTAAAATCCTTATGAAGCTTTGGGAAATAGTGTGAAAAATTTTTACCTTTTTAGTTGCTGAAATGGTCAGTAATTTTGATTACTAAAGCCGCTAGGGGACTGGGCCTTTTCACTTCCTACTCCCCATGTACTATTCCTTAGATGTCTTTTTTTAGAGCTGATAGTTGCAGTTTGTTCCTGATTTCCTTAAACTAGTAAGTGCTTCACACTTTTTATGCTTAGGCATTTTGCTGTCCCTTTCTGAAGAAAGGGAATGTGCACTGAGTGTGATACCAGAATACAGTGTCAGAGGTTGTTTGCAATACAAATCCCTTTTTACTGAGGCTCCCCCAGGTCTTGTTGTGCTGATCTCTCTGGATTGTATCCTGAATTGCCAAGTTTGAGGATAAAAGGCGTTCTCTCCTGTAAGACTCGTTATTTTAAGCATTATTTTCTGGGAGTAAAGGTTACGCTTAGCACGGGGCACTAATCAAGACAGTTAATTTTCACTCCCTGTGACTTTGGAGTTAAATAAAAATTCAGGAATATAGTGGTATCAGCACCCGTGAGTTTTGCTGGGAGGAGTGTGAGGTACGTGATGGGACTCGATGCCCCAGCTATTGGCACGAAGCTCTTTTCTTTCCTTCCATCTTAGCCCTGAAGGTAGGAGGGAAAAGTCGGCTCTAAGTGCTTTGCTATCAAATAACCCCGCTATCGTACACATCCTTGGCTTTCTGTATCGCACCGTGTGATTTCTTCAGAGGAAGGTAAGGCAGTTAGTTGCTGAGGGTGGTGCAGGGACGTGGTGGTGGCAGCATTGGGCCCCACGGCTGTTTCCTCTTGTCAAATGAGCTGTTATCATGTTGCGTTACACTGTCACGCCGTCATGGCGGTGGCCGGAGCCCACGAATGGGCCGCGGCCTTGTAGGGGGCGCCGGGAGCTCCCCGCGGCTCCGCGGGGGCACGCTTGGGGCAAATCCCCCCCCCCGCCGCCGCTCACCGCCCGAGCGGCCCCGGCGCTGCGGGAGAGACGGCGGAGGCGGAGCCGGGCCGGGGAAGTGTGGTGATCACGTGGCGGGGGTCACGTGGCGGGGGAGTCGGGCCCAGCCGCCGCCGCTCCGGTAGCGGTGAGAGACGGAGCGGGGAGGGCGGGCAGGGAAGGAGGGAGGGAGGGGGAGGTGCGCGGGGCTGGGGCGGGCGCGGGGAGGGAGCCCGGGGGTGCGAGTGGCCGCTGCCCGCTCCGCCGCCGCGCCCCGCCGAGGTGAGTGCGGGGGGAGGGGGGCGAGACACGGGGCCGGGCCGCAGGGTGGGGGCGCCGCCGGGGGCACGCTGGGCCGGGCCGAACGCTGTACGGGGCCGCGGCGGCTCCGGGTATGTTTTTCTTTTGTTCCGGTGGGTGCCGCTGGAGCGGTCCGTTTTGAGGGGGCGGGGGGTCCCGGAGCGCCGCCGGGACGTGCGCGTCCGTGGTGTGCCGCGCGCTGCATCCTTTCTGTGGCCGTTGCCCCGCGCGCCTAACGGCCACGGGCCGGGCTAAGCCTCGGCCGCCGGCCGGCGTCGATCCCCCGCCGCCCCCCTCCCCCGTCAGCCTCAGGAGCGGGAGCTGGCTGGAAACCCCGGTCCTTCCCTTACACCTGCGGCTCCGGGTGCTCCGAAAGCTGGGAGGTGGGGTGAGGGTGGTCCCCGCCCTCTCCCGGGAGCCGCCGTTACGGCTCGCCGAGCGGCAGGGGTCCGACAGCGGCCGGCGCTCCGGGAGCCGCGGGCTGCGGCGGTGCTGCCTCCGGCATCACCTGTGACCCTCGCCGCACTGCCTGTAGTGCTGCGATTTTTTAATCTTTTTTCCCTTTTTCTTCTCTATTTTTCTCTACACTCCCCCCACGCCTCCGTCTTTCCGGGGTGGGGGGGCAGACGTTAGGAAATGTGTCCTGCGATACGGTAAAATCCGCCTAGCGAGTGCGACTCCTTCGCGTTCTTTGTGTTGTGTCTTCACGTAATGCCTTTCAATAAATGTCTGCGTGCGAACATGTTCGAGCACCTCGGCTTCCTAAAGGTTTCCTGAAAAGTGCAGGAGTCATTTACTAATTAAGTACTTAAATTTGACTTAAACATTAAAACATACATTTGTAACAGCTGTATGGGGTGAGATCAAAGGTCCGTCTAGTTTGGCTTCCAGTTTCGGCAAGTGTCACATAGCAGATGCTTAGGAAACACCATAACAACAGGGTAAGTGTGCTGTGAAGCTTTGGGAAACCAGCCAGGCCTCCAGCAATTGGAGGTTAAGGGACTTCCGAAGTCAAATGAGATGTTTTAGTATTTAAGAGCCCTTTTTATTCCATGACAGTTATATATGCTTTCAAAAAAAGAACAAGACAAAGGCGTCTTATTATAAAAAGGTTTTCTTTGCCTTCTTTATAAAAAATAGAATTGCAGTCGTTGTCATAGGCAGTTTAATTTTGCCAGGGTGAAATTTGCCTGTCCAAGGATTACTGACTCGTGAGCAACATGCTGTGCTTTAAATAGCTAAAGGGTATTTGCAACAGATATTTTCTACATGTATGGGAACTGTAAATAATAACATGGGTTCTTAATGTCTGTTTTTACAAATCATTTGCAAAATTTAAGTCTTAGATGCTAGAATACCTGTATAATAAAATCCAGTATAGTAAGAACTTGCTCAAATAGTGGTTTATCATAATGCAATACTGACACCTTTGAAGATCATTATATGAGTATGAACTGCTAACATTTAACTATTTCTGTTTAAGCTTAAAGAGTTAACTTGTATGAAAAGAAGAGGTTTATTAATGAAACAAATTTCTTATTACATCAAGATTTCCAGTGGAATTATTTCAATAATTCCATCATAGTTTTTTTTTCATAATAGCAAAATCGTGGTGATCCCTAGCGATGTTAGCTATCAGCTTGATCCTGCAATCCCAATTCAAGAAACAGTTTCATGCCAAGAGCTCCTAACCTGATTGCTCTTATAAGGAACATTTGCATGAGTAGGCCTCATTTTTCACAGGCAATGGGAATGTCAAGCAAAGCAGAGCTATTTTAAAAAACTGGCATATCCCCCCACACCGCAAACAGAATTTTATAAGAAGATCATTATTAGTTTCTTGGGGGCTGGAAGGAGGTAGTGGGTTTGTGTGTGTGTATGTGTATGTACAGATATTTATAAGATTAAAAACAGCTTAGAAAACCGACAACTATAACTGTCATGAATTACTTTAAGGGAAAGATTTTTTTTTTTTTTTTTTTACAACACATCACTGCTGCTAACAACAGACTGTGGAATTCTCACCTAGTCAACAGATGTTTATTCTAAAACCCCTAACACATGTCACTTCTATAAAAACCCTACTGACTTTGAACTATATTGAGCTCCTGATGGACAGTTGAAAGTGTTCAATGTATTTTCTTCAGTAAGTTGATGAATATATTTAAGTGGTTTCATTGTACGCTTACACCAAGAAAACTGTTGCAGTGCCACTTTGCTTAGCTCACTGAATCATTTTTATCACAAAAAATTATTATTGGTTCAGCTGAACTTTGAAACAGAATTAGGAGTTTTTTATAACTAGCCTCTAGAAAAAATTGTACTTGTTCTATGTAATTATTAAGCATACTTATAATACACAGCTTTTAACAGTACTTTTCATTAGTAGGTCTCAAAGCACCTTGCAAAAGAATTCAGTGTAATTATTCTCTTCTTATCTAAGGGTAATTATTCTCATCTTATCTAGTGCTCATAAAGAGATCATTGTCTGCCTGTGATTGTAAGAAGCTCTGTAAGGTCTAACAATAAAATCAGATTTTTTTATTTAAATTTTTTTACAACTAAAAACCCCAGAAATTCACCTTTCTGTCTTGTACAGTTTTCTGTTGTAGCATTTTTATTTCATTTAACAATACCTGAGGTAATTTTGTACTGTATGCTCCATGCCAAGGGTGGAAGCTAAGCCTGTGCTTTAAGTAGAATAGACATCTTTTTAGTGTCAGGAGAGACCCTGCTGAAGACTTAATCAAATTCGTTGATGAGTTAGAGAATGATTCAAGACAGTTTGTGTTAGTGATTGAAGTAGTAATGATGCATGTCTGTAGTTCAGTTACCAGGGAGCTGTTGGCTAAGAGAGTTTCTATCAGTCTGTTTTGATCCATGCTTTGTATTTGATCCATTATTTCTATGTTGTGTTATTTTTCACTAATGCCTTTGTTTATGTCATTTTACAATACTTTAGTATCTTTTAAACAGTCTATGATAATAGTTTTCACTTTGTGCTTATACCCATGAAGGACCTTAGTATTACTCAGCTGCACATCATATCTTTGATAGCTGTAATATATCAAAACTGGTCTGGAGAACCTCCCACTGAAAGCTGGGCTGTTTGCATAGTGTGGTGGCCCTGATTCTTTTGTGATTGTTGCCTTCTGCATAGTTTCAGAGCTAGCAGAACCAGTTCATAGTCATACACTTTCCTAGTACCCTGGGTTTGAATAGTGTCCAACATCCTTGTCTAGCATGAAGTAGTCTTTGTGAAGCATGTACTAGAAGATTAGTTCTCCTGTTAGAATATAAACATCTAGCACTTCTCAGTACTAATATCAATCCATCCTGTCAGTTCTTCTGGTTTGTATGTGGTATGGAATAGATTCCTCTCCTTTGAAGACACTCTTTTCATTAAATAATTGTTGAAGCAAATATCTTGCAGCGAAGCTGATTTCTAAGTAAAATCTTAATATATGTCTATTGTTTTACTAGTTTGAAGAGCAGAGTTTTTGGTGATAAGTAGTTGCGATGAAGTTGTTGCAAAAGCAAAGGTTGGCGGCCCACTATGATTGTGATGGGTCACAGTTCACAGGAGGCCCTTTAGTTGGAGAAAAGCTGTAGCTAAAAAAATTCTTAAATTGTGAGATGGAGAGAATGATCTCACTTTCATTCTGGTTCGGTGCAGTTATTTCATACAGTGGGCATCCTGGTCTGTTGGGCATCCAGACATTACTAGCAGCATTATTGCTGCCTGTGCCCCTGTTCTAATGGCACAGTGGAATGACTTCTAGAAAATCCCTTCAGTTGTAAGTAACAGAAAAGTAAAAACAACCCCAAAGATCTACCTGTCTAATATCTGAGTAAGATACGCAAAGGGGAGATTGAATAACACAAATCCTCTCTTGCAGGTAATGCATACTGTGGATAATAGTTAATGCTGTATGAAAATATAATAAAATGTTACTCATAAGGCTATTTTCAGTGTTAAGTAAGACTTGAAAGGGAATTGAATTCAGCTAAGGGAGAAGGAGGAAGAGTTACATATTTGTGGTGTCTTCCCCAGCTCTCATGAGTGATGTAAGTATATTAAGAACTGTTACTATATAAGTATCTTGGCTGCCATACAAGTGCCCTACATAGTGTTTAGAAATGAGGGAAATGAACAGTGTAGGTGTTGAACCAGCTTTAGATATTTTACCTTCCTTTTTCCCAGGCACAAAAATACGGACCTAAGAATGGGTATATCAGCTCAGAACAAAGGTTGTTTTACATCAGTATCTTGTTATTAACAATGGATAACAGATGCCTAGGGGAGAGTATTGTAGGGTGTGCAAATGGCAGAGTATCTGAAGAAAGGATCACTGGCTTCTAGCAGGATGCAGTTTAGGGGTCTCTGGGCAGATGATTTGGTGTTTAATGATTTGGTTTTTAATAGTTGTGAATTTCTGCAATTTCTTTTTGAACCCTTGATAGCTTTAGCTTCTGCAGCACCTTATGACACGAGAATGACAGAAGCATTAAGTGTCCATTTTTAGTTAGGCTGTTGTCAGCTTAAGAGTTACAAGCCTCCACTCCTTTCATTTTGTGTTGTGTAAAACCCTGTAATTTTTAGTTTGTGAAATTTGATAGCAAACTGTATGGATAAAGTTGAATGCTTGACGTGTACATACAGAATGTAAAGCGTTGTGTGCAGACTTTTATTTACTGACAAATTTGAAAAGGAACTCTTCATAGAAATCTTCTCGCTTTCAGTCATGCCCAGTATGTTTACACTTTGCATTTCTCTTAAAATGGAACCTGAGAACTGCTTATAGCCAGTTTTGCTCTTAGCAGTGTATCTCTTTGTAAAGACTACAGTGCTCGTATCTGTATATGAATTGGATTTGTAGAAACACTGTAAGCATTGAAAGCTTGCTTTTGAAAAGTGATTGCCAAGTTTGTGATTGTTTATAAGAATGAAGAAAGTTTTGGTTCACATTTTGGCGTGAAGTTTCTATAGTTCAGTAGCAGAGGACAGCTGTTATGCCCATTTTTATTGTATGGTTATCTAAAGAGAAGTAAGACATTCCTAAATAATTTGAGAACAGAACAGTATGTAAATGAAGTGACTCTTTCCTATGGACAATACTTTCACTTCATCTGTAAAGAAACAGTGATATAAATCAAATGGGTTTGATTTGCCTTTTCAGGTTTGGATGCCTCTGGAGACTGCTGAGGACTTTTTGAGTCTGATATGGACTTATCCCCAGCTTGGATTCCTCCTTCCTCCTCTTGACTGTTAGGATTTATTAGCAGATCTTTACAGATGTTTGATGCCTAAGGCAAAGCATCCTTTATGGCAGTGTGTGTATATATATGTATATGTGTGTGTGTGTATATATATATTTGAAATTTTTTTTTTTTTTTAATTTGCCAGAACAGAAAATTGGGCTACAGCTCCCATTGTTTGGTACCTCTTTACAAATTTAATTAGATAAAGCAATGAAAGTGGTTAAATTGTAGATGAGAGATTTAAAAAAATGCATTTTAATCTTATCATGATATGGGAAGCTGTGCAGTGAAAATCTGCTATCTTGCATGAGTGATCAAGGGATAAAATTAAACCAGCTCATGTTACAGGTATGGGATTTGGAACCATTTCTAGTTTTTCCAAAGCTGAGATGAAGAAATTAAAAAGTGACAAAGATTAGAGGGATGAGGAAAGGGGCATGGTTCTTCTAAAGGTACCTATAGCAAGCCCTATTGTGAATTGTAATAGACCACTGTGAGCAAGAATTAGTCTGTTTCTCTCAACAAAAAAAACTTCGATGCAACAACAGGGTTCTATTTAAAGTAAATACAAATCATAGGATTAAGTGATTAAATCCTCTTCCTCTGAGGTACAGACCTTCCAGAGGTGGATTTCTTCCAGATTTTGCCAGCCTGCTGAGGAGACATTCTCTCTTCCTTTATACCAGTAGAATAACCCTGTGGAGCAAGTATTAAATCCAATATACATTATTTCCCATTGTCGCAAAGAGAATTTTTGAATTTGAAAGTCTGTTCACTGGACCTGTAATAAGATTGAGGAAAGTATACTGTATAAAAAAGTGTAATTTGAGCTCAGTACTAGTGCTAGGAGTATGTGTGTACAATATTAGTCCCTCCCTTGTATTTCCAGAAGGTTAAGTACTTCTTTTTAAGGATTTGGAAGTTGCTCTTTCTTCCGAAGATTTAAATGAGAGACCACTGATTAGAGAACGGTGTTGTGGATTGGTGATGATTCTTTTGCAGTTTCATTTTCAGTACAGTGTGGTGAGTTTTGCAGTTGTTATTTTTAGTACAGAGAACAGATGACCCAAGTAGTGGTTGTTCTGGGCTAAAAGTAACCAGTAATGCTGAAAGATTTCATAAAAGGTAGAGTCCTCTTTTCACGAGATGCAAAAGTAAAGTCTTTTGTCACTGTCATAGGGAGGTTATATTCCAAAGGTTGGATAGTTACTTAATTCAGCCTTCCTCTTCCCCCTTTGGAGTTTGGTTTAAATACTTCTGGTGTGAGGAAGCTTCTAGTTGGTTTGGAGAGAAAGTATTTGTATTTAGTCGTCTAGTGCTACGGTGACAGAATGAGCTCTATGTTGTCCAAGAATGAGATAAAAACTACAAAATGACCAGCATTTGCTTTACGTTGGGCAGAGAATGAAAACTCTCCTAAACCAATCAAATGACCTTTGCATGGGAAATGATACTATTTTAATAGTGTTTTCAGGAGTAGATCTGCTACTAGTTGTCCGTTTTTGGTTATGGAAGATGTAATGGGACGGATGTATCGTGAGGATTTGGATCATACTGATTTGCCTCCAGCTGCATTGTCACAGTTTTGACAAATATCATGGCTGATGATTGAGTGTCCATACTGATGTGCACCTGTCTATTTGTTTTCACTTATGTTTACTTCTGCTTTGTTTTGTTGGTGTGTGGGCTAAGAACTCATTGCTTTCTGAGCCTAACACTTGCTCAAGCTCTTGGAATAACTTTTCTCCCTCAGACTATCTTTGAGAGGTTTGGGTTGTTGCCTTCTCCACCGGCAGAACGAGTGTGGAAACATTGAATGAAAGATCTTTAAGTGTTGACAATGCTCAGTTCTGTTTCTATTTTGATTGCCCCAAATGACATTTTTGGACACACTTCTAACACTTATTGATAAGAACAGACCCGAGGTGATGCAGGTTGGATGGAGAAAGCACTGGAGAACATATGAAAGAGTACATGAATTCTTTGAGTTTGTGTCCTTGATTAGATTGGGGTTTTTTTTGGGGTGGTGGGGGTGGTAGTATATTTTTTTTATTTGGTTTTGGTGGGGGTTTTTTGTTTGTTTGGGTTTTTTTGCAATGGTTAGAACATTTTCTTCCAGTCTTTCTGGTTAACCGTTGTGACCCTGTTTCCTGGATGCTGATGTTGTTATTGTCTGTGCCTTCATTGACATTTACAATTTTGCAACTTTGTGGTATGCTGGGGAGACTGTGTTCTGTTATTGCTTCCTTGTTTCCACTACATCTTTATAGCAGATGTAGTCAGGACAGAAATCTTGTGGGGTTTTTTTTGTTTTCTTTTGTTTTAAAGCACCTCATTATGTTAGCTGATCTAAAAATCTATCTGGAAAATTACCCCAACTTAAAAATAAGTAACAGTTGCACACAGACATACTTGGCTGCACAGTAAGATCTATATTTAGAAAAGGGTTCTGTCCTGTTTTCACTTAATTTTAATGATCTGGAGTTTTACCTTCATTTGTGAAATCTTAATCAATTTTGTTATCTTCTCCAGTCCTTCGTAAGAGATAAGTGCACACATAGTCTGGATCAGATTTTGAATAATTTGTGTGTGGGAAGCCTTGAGTATCTGTCATATAACCTCAGGTATTCCAATAATTCCTAGTGTGTTTGAAGTTCTGCCGCTGCTTGTTTGGTGTTTACTCTAGCAGGGTCTTGTAATTGGGAAGATGAAGTAGGCTGTAGGAGGTTGCTGCCATGTAACCGCAACATATTAAAAAGCAACTGCAGTCCCATTTAGATAAGTGTTATGATGCAACGTCATTTTTGTTTCTTAAATGAACCTGTGTCAATCTAAGTTACCAGTTATATTTGGAGCTTATTTTTGTTGTGCATTAGTTGATTACTGTGGCAGACTGGGAGTCAGATCTCCTGTAATTCTCTCCCAATTCTATTCTGAGCTTCTGTATTGCTTTGAGATGATTAATTGTCTTTTACTCAACAGTATAATGGGAATAATGCTATTTTCCTACTTCTAGGAGCACTGAGACTGGTAGAGCACTTCTAGGACAGTGGATAAAAGGTTCAAAGTTCAGAATCATGTTAAAAGAAATCATCGTGCAGTTGGAAATGAGTCAAATGTTCACTCAACTAAAGGTGAATAGGCTAGGTGAAGGTTAAACTGCAAAAGTTGCAGAAAGAGAGGGGACTGAAATAGGACAGGCTAAGCTATAAATACTGTTATGTGATTCCTTATTTCCTTGTTTTCTTGTTGATTCTTGAGACTGTGAATACTTGGCCTATTACTTAACGTCTGTAAGCCATGAGGCACAGCAATGATGCTGAAGTAATGACACTTTAAAATAGTAAGATTGGCAAAAGTGTGTGCCTGGCTGAGGTACCTGTGTAGGGCACATATTTGGACATAGCCACTAAAGTACTTTTGTAGTTGAAAGGCTGCTCTACCTGTTTGTAGCAGGTGGTGAGTCACAGCTTAGTGCATTTCTTTCTCCGCAGATTTTTGAGTAAGGTTGTGGATGTTTTCATTTTCACAATCCTATAGCAGTGTCTTGTGTTTACAGAAGCAGTACGAATAAAGCACGGATGCTCTTTTTTTTTTTTTTTTTTGAAAAGTCTCATGCTACCTATTCAGGATCATTTCTGGAGGACAGACGACCAATTCCTATAATAAATTTCTTTAATACTTATTCAGCTCTTATGCCCCAGATTTATATTTGAGCACTGAGTGTAGTATACAATTTATCCATGTCATAGATTTGTTAAGGTGAGAATTAAACATTAAGGTTATGGGGCCTAAACTTCTGCACAGCACTCTGCCTTACATGTGAAGTCGGGTGGTTAGGTTAAACTAAAGCAGTGTTCTTTTCAGAGAAAGTAATTATGGTATTTTCTATTATTGTTAAACTTTAATTCATGATACAGGTATGAAGCTAGTTCTCTCATGTAGTCAGCTGTAAATAGATCTGTTCTTTTCTTATATCTAGGCGTAGATAGAGACTTGTGAGGAGGAGAATTGTACTTTAAGGCAGAGGCAAAGCTAAAATTCCTTAGGTCGCAGAGAGGGATAAGAGAAGGCAAGAAGTCCATGCTTCTTGTTTTGAGGCTTATTAGTGTTCTGGTACAAATGTTTATTCAGAAATTTAACAGAACAAATTAAATATACCATGAAAAATGCAGTGAACAAAATTTTCTTCACTGGGTTTCTAAAGTGGTGGTGCAAGACTTCTTGGATGTCTCATCTTGAGCTGTATGCCACCTCTCTTTGTAACATGTCTTGCTTGGTTTTTTCCTTTCTATTTTTTGAGAGACTTATTCTCTGTCTTCAGAGATTTACTTGCTGCTTTTGAGTAGCTGAGTAAATTCAGGGATCTCTCAGGGATTTAAATATGTCAAAAGACGCTAACGCTGTCATGTTTCTTACCTTGTTCCTCTGTCAGGGACAGCTCCTGTGGCTATGCAGTTTATACTGTGCGTAGTTCCTCAAAGTCAGACTGTTAAGGCCTTCGCTCTGCAGACTCTGATGTTTGGTAGGTGGCCTGTACTGTAGTAGTCAAGCCTCTCTTTCAAGCTTTTCTTGCAGGATATTTCAAAGTCTGTTTTAATGTGTGAATAAGTGATAATAGGGAGGGAAAAGTTGTGGGAGATACTGGTTTCCATGCCACATACAACTCACAGCAGTGTACAGCTTATTTGGCTGCATTAGGATGTCCAGTGCACTTTGCAGCACACTTGCTGTGAACTAACAGCCAAAGCGTTTTTGTTCAGTGTTTGGGAAAATTTCAGGCCCAGAACTCTGGTCAAAACACTATTCAGACAAAAAGCAGTATATAGCCCTACTCTGAAAGCTATAATCTCTCTTCTTATATTAAGGTTTTCAGACTTAATGTAGAGATGTCCTGTCCTCTCTACTGTTTGAAAGAATAAAGGCTTAAGAAATGTGCTACTTCAAATTGTGAGTTATTTGCTAGCACTTATTCACATGGAGTATCTTCTGCAGAGTTTTTCTGGTATTTACAAACAAAGTAGACAAAAGCTTCAGTTTTCCTAGAGTGGGTTTGTTTAGTCTGTGTGTGATTTCCCCCCCCTCTAAATTTTGAAATCTTCACTGATAAGTCTAATTATAAACAAGACATTCCCTCATGTTGGTGTTAAGTCTAAATCTGCCTTGGAACTATTACTTCTTTCTTAGCATGGTGTCAGTGTAAAGCCTGAAAATGCTGCCACTTCTCTAGCTTGCTTTCTCAGCTAGAAAAGAAATGTTTGTCAGTGGCTTGTTAGATCCTTAATGTCATATGAGTTGATTTTGTGTAGTATAGTCATAACATCCTTCAGTCAAATGCCCTGCCTCTTTGTGGTTATACCCAAAATCAGCAGGTTATTGTGTTAGTTAATAGTGTGTTCATAGCTTGAGCATATGAAGATGCATTTTGCTGGACCTAGGACTTGATCAGTTGGAAAAGTTGCTTCCTACTTTCCACTGCTGGTTTTTGGTGCATATTTGTGTCATACAGAAACAAAAATGAAACGATGGTATTGGTATTATACACAAGCTTTGGGTTGAGACAGGCACATTGGTTGTCAAAGAGGTATTTTTATTTGCCCTGTCCTGTTCTCCCAGCCTCAGTCATGATATATGGTTACAGTAGTAGCCAAAGATGTGTCCAGAGAGAATCTAGCATGAGGATAACATACTCTCTCCTCTCAAGAGTCTGCAATTTGTATTTCTTTTCTAAGGCAAACACCTATTGTATACTTCTATCACTTGGGTCTTCACGGGAGTAATATGAAAGGAATCACTGCCATCCCGATTTTTTCATCAGCATTTTATCCTTGTTTTGCTTAATTGCTGATTGTACATTGTTTTTCTGATAACACACTCTTGTATCCCTATGTGAACTTAAGAGACTTTAAGTTTTTGAGACAGGATTGTCTTGCTTAGTGGATTTTATGAACAACATTTTTCATGTCAAATGATTTAGCATTTCATTGGCATGCTAATGAAAAAAATGGATCAGTATCTTTGGTTTTGTTTTCAGTTTGGGGGGTTTTTTTGGGGTGTAAAAGTGTCTTACAAATGCTCTTGGTAGGCTGAAGGATGCAGATTCTCCCTTCCCTCAAATCCCATATCCTTACTAAGCTAATTAAACATCCCTTGTACTAGGTGGTAGATGGTGCTCTGTAGTATGTATGCACAAGCTGCTGGCCTGTTTACTCGGTGTAGGAAATGGATGCCATTCCTGAAGTCTTACTTGGGCCTTTTGCCCAAGAGGTTTAGAATTATGGCTTTAAAATAAAACTGCATGAATTCCACATGTTAATCTAGTGTTCTTCTTATGCTGTGAACCACCTACCTGTTCTCAGTATGACCTTAATTCACCTCATTTTCCCAGAAGGAAACTTGCTCCTTGTGTGTCTGCTTTTCTCTTAGAGGGGTTCCCTCCATCTCCGTCATTAGCTGCATGATGACGATAATGTTTGTTGGGACCTGATGTTTCAGCTGGAAAGGAGCAGAGCAGTCAATGGTCAAGTTGGAGCCTGCTTCTAAAGGTTGACCTGCTGCCATATGACTCTGCAGGGTTTGGCAAATAACCATGACAATTCTTCTTCTCTTGTGTCCATACATAGATAGCTTTGAATGGGGAGGAATGTCGAAATACTAATTTATGCGTAGCTCCTCCGTTATGAACCTGACATGCACATTGTTCATGCCGTATTCATCCATCTGAAATCTTGTGTGTGTTGAGATTTGAAGTATGAAGACTTTATCTTTTGGGGAAGTTTTAAAGAAATAAAACTAGTATGTCTAAAGGGCTTTAGCAGACAAAATGTGTTGAAGTCTGGCTGTGACAGTTTGATATGTCTTCTGCTGTACCTGGTAGGGACTATCACCAGTCCCCTGTTGAATGATTAGAAGAGAATGTGTGCCTGTACCTCATGCAATTTAACTTAGAATTTGACTTTTTAGCTTCATCTTAAATCATTTGTCAGCTTTTAAACTGAGATTCAGGTCCCTTATGTGTTCCGATGGAAGTGTAAAAGTAGGTCTGTAATGGAGGAGAAGCCTTTCTGACTATACCGTAGCCAAAAGCCCTTTTTTACTTTATATGTTAGAAAACATTTACAGGGTAGCTAAAAGCAGATATAAAAACATACTATTTTTAAGTGGAACTTTTTGTCTTAAGTCTGTAGTAATTTTAACCTGTAGCATAAGTTGTCAAATTTAAATAAAATAGCTTTGATAATAAATGAGTATGTATTGCTTAAATATTTTTTGCTGAAGTTGAAGTACATCAGATCATGCAAATGCAGGAATTTGATGGGTAAATAATTGGATTTAGTTTGCTGAAGGGGCAGGTCAGCTTGCAACAGATTTTCTTCAGTAGGCATAGGTGGAAAATTATGTGTTTGTTTCAGGGTAGTTTATGTCAATTTTTTTTTTTAAAGGAGAACTGAAAAAGTTTGTTTTCATCTTACAAAATGTAATAAAAATGAAATGGGATGTTGATATCAGCTATTTCTATTGAGCAGTGATGTAGTATCCAGAAATTTACTTCTGTTCACTAGCTAAGGATAATGCTTCCTTTTCTTAAAAAAAAAAAAAAAAAAGTAGTTTTCAATGAAAAACATGATTAATAGAGGCATACAAATCCAAAGTACCTGGTATAGTTTTATTAGTAACATTCTCTAAATCTTGTAAAACTTATATTTGTGTAAATGGAATCATAGTTTCCTTTGAAACTGACTTGGCACTGTTGTGAGTTTGGAAGGTAATCCTAAAATGTAATCCTTTAAAATATTGCAACTTTTTTTTGCTATCACCAGCACCATTGGTGCCATAGGGTTTGACTGTTGGCAGTGGTAACTACTTGTAGGCTGGGTCTTAAAACACTTGAGATTACCTCGTGTACTTCCAGTGTTGTGTATGCATATACCATGTGTCACTGGTGCATGTATGGCAGTTTGGAGAACATCTGGTCCAGAAAATGAGGAGCATTCACCATTCTTTAACATCAAATATGAAAGTCACCAATCTGAATCTTTTAAAATTATGTAATTACTTAAATGTGAATGTATTATAGCATTAAAGTTAGCAAAACAAAACATCAAATGGGAGATATAAGCTGTGTTTACATGCAAATCAATATTCATTTAAGGTTACTATCTAGTAACAAGGTTTCTTTCAGAAAAGGAATAGAAATGCAAAATCAAATTATAATTAATATTTAAATCAAGTTTCCTTGCTTGATGATTGAAATAGTAACTATTCTTGGTTACTGTAAATCATTTTGAATTAACCTGGCATGAGTATCTGTTCTGCAGTGAATACCAGGAGAAGTGTTTTGAAACACTTTTCACCAAATGTTGATGGATATTTTCAAATATGAGAACCAAAAGCAGAATGTTGGTTATGGCTTTTCCTGTGGGTCCAAAACAGATAAGTTTGGAAGCAAGATGGAAATGGACAGGGAAACATGAGATGAGCCACACTCAGTGGTGATAGGATCATAGCACAGACGGGAAGCCAGTAATGGTAACTCCTGCTGCCTTATTTTGATGCTGTCTTTCCCTTCAGCACTAAGGAGGATGCTCCAGCTCTGTCCATGGGGAAGATCCATGGCGCAGCTGAGCTAATCTGACATCTTTCTGTTCCATAAGGTCTCCCTGCACCTAAGTCTTCCTTCAGCTCCAACACTCATCTGAACCTTCAGTGAGTTGATCCAGCTCTCTAAGGCCAGGGAATACTCCTCAATTTTTTAATACAACTTTTCTGATTTTTAGGAAACTGAGTCTGCCTAAGGAGATGTCAGTCAGGCACCCAGCAGTTCGCAGAGGGATGAGGGCCAACCAGATCTAGGAAGGCAAATGGAGTGGGTCATAGGGGTGGTGGAGATTAAGAAATCTTTCTGTAGCATAGGCTGCTTCGAACAGTTTGCTTGTCTTGCAGGCCTGTACATTTAGTTTCCTCATCTGTTACAGCAGGAATCGTACTTACCTGTCTTGCAGGATTGCTAGAAAGACTTTGTAATGTGTGCATTCAAGGCATCATAAGTGGTGAGAAAGATCTTATAGAAGCAATTGTACCTTACTGTATAGTGATTGTACTACTACTTTTGCCATAAAACTTTATTTCTCAAGAGGTGATATGTCATGAAGCCATTGGATTACCATTGATAATGGTGATCCTGCCAGTCACATATCAGCTCTTCTGTTGAAGAATGATGAAGCTCTCTTAGTATGAATAATTTTGTGGGAGGAGCAGGGCTAGCTGTTTGAATCATTGAAGGTTGCTATGAGAAACCCGGTACTGTTTCCACAGGCCATACCAATGTAATCATAGAAGCTTCTTTTGAAAATTGATAAGATGTCAGTTATTTGTAGCTCTGCTTCAGAGCAAATAAAACAGTAACAAATGTTGAACAGAGTGGATGACCTACGTGTATCCTGATTTTCTTTGCAACTGCACATGGCCTTCCAGATGATAGGCTTGGATTTGCTTTTAGTCTATTAGAGCTCTGGCTGATCTGGGTACAGCTCTGGGGAGCAGCAGTAAAGAGCATTCCCTGTCAACCTGTAGCAGTTGCTTTGTACTTTGGCTTTTAGCTTTTGCAAGGAGAGCAACAGATCTAAGAATACCTTGCATAGGTGAATGTTATGAAACTGTAAGTGGCTTGCTGTGCTCTGCTTAAAATTGTTGATAATTTAAGATGTTGAAGCATTGAGAGGAATAATCCTGTGACATCTGTAGGGCTCTATATAAGAATCAAACACTGTTTTATTGTAGAACATGCCAGTGTAGTGCTCCCCATCCCAGTGGGAAATTGGCTGCCCAGCAGCAGATACTGTCTGTAATCAGATCCCTGCAGCTCTGCATTGCTCTAGTATGTCTGTCTAGAATCTAGCTGTGTCTTGCTTTATTTTACTGTTCTATGTGAGATGGATTTCTTCATCTGAAATTAAAATTTGTAAACATACAGTTGCAAACTAAAGCTTGTGAATTACATTTATAAAAAGCCACATTACTGGTTTCAGCCAACTAAAATATCGATTTAAGATATTGTCTGGATGTGAGCTTAAGCTTCTCAAGCTTTAATCAGTATAAGACATGAGGTCATAGTATCGGCTCTCCAGCCTTTTTTGCTTACATCGGTTACAAGATTTCAGAAAGTACTTTGCTTCATATGCTAACTGTAGTTAAGCAGCTAAAAAAAATCTGATAGATTTGATATGGTGTTATTTTATTCATATTTTGCACCTAAAGCGACAGGGGGAGCCCATGGATCTTGTTAATACTGTCTTCTACCTACTTGATGTCCAGTAGAAATAACAAGAAAATGAATATATGTGAGATAATTGAATGGACCAGATCACAGAATCACAGAAGGGTAGGGATTTGAAGGGACCTCTGGGGATCATCTAGTCCAGTTCCCCTGCTAAAGCAGGTTCTGCTAGATCAGGTTGCACAGGGCAAGTTTTGAATACCTTCAGAGAATGGAACTCCACAACCTCACTGGGCAGCCTGTTCCAGTGCTTTGCCACCCTCAAAGGAAAGAAGTTTTTTCTTGTGTTTAGGCAGAACTTCCTGTGTTCTGATTTGTACCTGTTGCCCATTATCCTGTCACTGGGCACTACTCAAAAGAGTCTGGCCCCATTGCCTTTACATCTGCCCTTTTAGATATTTGTAAGTATTGATAAGATCGCCTCTCAGTCTTCTCTCCTCCAGACTAAACAGGCCCAGGTCTTTCAGCCTTTCCTCGTAAGAGAGACACTCGTGTCCCTTAATATCTTTGTAGCCCTCTGCTGGACTCTCTCTAGTAGTTTGTTGTCTCTCTTGAACTGAGAAGCCCAGAACTGGACACAGTACTCCAGATGTGACCTCACCAGGGCAGAGCACAGGGGGAGGAGAACCTCCCTTGACCTGCTGGTCACACTCTTCTTCATGCACCCCAGAATACCATTGGCCGTCTTGGCCACAAGGACATGTTGCTGCCTCATGGTCAACCTGTTGTCCACCAGGACTCTCAGGTCCTTCTCTGCGGAGCTGCTTTCCAGCAGGTCAACCCCTAACCTGTTCTGGTGCATGGGGTTATTCCTCCCCATATGCAGGACCCTACACTTGCCCTTGTTGAACTTCATTAGGTTCCTCTCCACCCAACTCTCCAGCCTGTCCAGGCCTTGCTGAATGGCAGCACAGCTTTCTGGTGTGTCAGCCACTTTTCCTGTTTTGTATCATCAGCAAGCTGGCTGAGGGTACGCTCTGTCCCTTCATCCATCGTATTGATGAATATGTTGAACAAGACTGGACCCAGTACTGACCTCTGGGGAGCACCACTAGCTACAGACCTCCAGATAAGCATTGCAGATAATTCATAGCTGTCTTGGAATGCAGAGGGTAGAATACCTCTCTCTACATGGATCCAAGCAGGAAACATGTTTTAGAGAGCTCCTAACCCTAATTCTATGCTTTGGATCATTCTTGAAAGCACAGGGAAAAAAACTGGTTTTGTTAGCAGGCCACTATAAATACCATGTATGTGTGGGATCTTTTGGGGTCTACTTGCGTAAGGACTTTGCATCCAGTAGGGACGGACAGGAAAGAATGGAATATTTGGGTTTTTTGTGGTTATCTGTCAATAAAATATTGTTTACTTCCATTCTTAGTGATAGATTTTGGAGGGATTACTGTAGGAGTGACAGAGTGGGGAATATTTGGAAAATATAACTGATGAACTAAAGGTCTGTTAGGTGCGTGAATTTGTAAAATTATTTGTTCCTATATGATAATTGGGGGTTTGCATTTTTCAGGATTATTGTGGAACTTTTATCTATTCACTGTCCATGTTTCAGTTATTTAAAGATATATTTAACGACTGGAACAGTGTATGCCACTTCCTTCTGCTCTCTTACGGCTTTGCAGTTCTATTAATGTACAGAAATGCTCAACCTGGCAACATTGAGTTGGTTACTCATCTGTCTTTTCCCAGATAATCCTAGTAGCCTTTCCATATTCTACTTTGACCAATGGGACAAGCATTACACAGCCCCTTGTACCAGAGGAATGCATTACAGTATGGACACAAGGAGAAATAGCTGCAATATGGCTGTTGCTGTGATGGTCTACAGTTATAACCAAGACAGGATATTTATGTGTAATGTCTTGGTTTCTATGTTTTTAGAAAGAAACAGGCTGATTTCAGGCAAACATATAATCTTTGGATTATATATGAAGTATAACAGATATTTTTTGTTTGTTTGTTTTATATTTTTCATAATTTTTATCAGCCAGCCCAATACAGAGTTGGTAGGTTGACAATCCAGTGAAGTCAGCATCTGTGTCAGGTATTGTTTGAGGTTTTAGAATCACTAAGGAACTAGATTTTCCCATATTTAATTTAGGTTTTTCATTCTTTCACTAGTTAGGAATAGAATTTTGTATTCTGACATTGTAATTTCTGTTTGTTCATCATCTATCTTTGTTTCATGCTGTCATTCAGTAGAACAGTAAGTGAAAAGTAATGTATCATTTTAGTTATTGGAATAGAATTTTCTTAAAATGTCATTCCTGAGTTACTTATTTTCAGAAGCTTTGCATCAGCTTTATGAATTACTGTATGTTTTACCTTTTTGTCTAAGTAATGTTTGTTCTGTGGATCCATCTACTATAGCTCAGATTTAGTGGCTGTTTCAAGCAAATGCTGAAATGCTGATTTCTTTGTTGTCTAGCTAGTATGGATAACGAGAGAGAATATAGTTTTCTCCTAGTAATCTCCTGTTACTCTGTGGTCTGTGCATAATACACAGTTAATGGAGAAAGTATTAAGGTGTCGTGACAGCATTAGATACTGTAGTAGTATACTGTCTTCTGTTCCTTGAATCTAAAAAGAAAACCAGGCTATACTGATCCTCTTAAGCTATAGAACTGAAATCCTGAAAAAGATATTTTTCATGTAATTTGTTTTAATAGACTTTGTAAGCTCAAGGGGACCACTGACACTGCAAGATTATGATGTTACCTTGCCAAGCTGCTTACCAGAAAAAGCAGCAGAATTTTCCTTGAGCAGTTTGCAAGCAGACTTTTTCAGTAGAGAAAAGGAACCTTCGGTACAGATGTTGAGTTTTATAGAGGGAACAATCCGGGTGGATTGTATGTTACCAGGTTGTTTGGGATTTTTTCTCTGATTCTTCTGCTTTTTATCCCCTTCACATTGACATACAGAAATATTAGGCTGTTATACAGCTCTGGAGGTACTTTGTGAAGTACTTTAATAAAAAAATGATGTTACTAAACCAAATTTGTCTAAATACATAGTAATTCTAAGCATAGAAGGAAGAAAGCAACTGTATGTAAGATAGGTTTACAATTTTAGGTAAAAGTTACATTATTTATGAAATAATTTCAGATTGCTCTTGTCTTACTGTTGCTTTTTACTAGAATCTGCAAGCATGATGGAATCCTAAGGAATTTAGAGTCATGTTCAAAAAAAAAAAGAAAAGCAACCTTTGCATAAGTAAAGCATGAGTGCAGGAGTATGACCTGTATTTGTCAGATTTTGGAGAAACAGCCTGCTAAGTAGCACATCCTCTACTAAATGCAATCTTATTACTTTCTCAAGTCCAAGTTTTCAAAACGAAGTAGAAAATGTATGAAGCTGACGTGCTTTAGTCAAATCAGTCTTTCTCTGGCTGTTGTGAAGAGTTTACCATCTTCATCTGAAGATCCTTATGCTTCTTGGGAAAGGCAGTAAGGTGGAACTGGGCAATGGGAAAGAGAAAAATCCAAACAAAGAATGCCAATGGTTTTCTTTGTCCTGTTTAACTGTGGATAGCTTTATCTTTGCATGTATGTGTCTAAAAGGTCTAGATTTTTTTTATTATTATTTTTATGCTTTGTAGATTCTGAATCTGAGCTTTACCGGGGGAAAAAAAAAATCTTGTAAGCATAGGTTAGGTAAAGATATGGAGGGCCATTGAGAGTATTGTCTTGAGGAATAGAAATAATTGGGTCCAAGAAGTTTCACAGTTACTGTGTTTATATAACTTCCTGGAAAAAAATGAAAGAAAATTAATTACAGAACTAGCTAGGAAGTAGTGAGAATATTACTTTTACTTTAAAAACCTCACAAATTTAGAACATTTGTTTGCTTTCTTGGTGAAACCTGAATGTTCAATGGAAGAGCATTTTCATAACTTTGTAGAGATTACAGTTAGAAGCAAGTACCATCTGGTAGTTGTACAGATGGTATAGGTGTTGTACAGTGGTTGTACGGTGGGTGCGAGTCTTCAAACACAGACTGAAATCTTCAGTTACAGCACATTTGAGGAAAAGTCAGGAGTGGAATTCTTATCCCAAAGACAGAGGAAAAAAAATGAGTTCTTTGAAAACTGCAACTCTTGTGGGTTTGTATTAAAATAAATTAATAAATAATATGTATCTCCAACCCATTGAAGGTCTGTGTGAGAAGTGCCTTGCTTCACATGTCTAGCTGAGCAGCCTGTGGTGAGCAAAGTGCTGTTTGGGGGAAAGCTCATACCCACAATCCACTTCACACCTGTGATGCAGCTTGCAGGCATCACCAGGCGCTCCCTCCCCTCAGGCTGAACCAACATCCTTTCCTGCTGCAACATGCTGCACTCAAACTGCTCCACAGAGATTATCAGATTTCTGACTGAAATATGTCTTGCTGTCCAACAGAAGTAAGTCTTCTTTATGAGGCTCTTCTGAATTTTAAAACCTGGTGGCTCCTGTTATTTTGTCACTTCATTTCCCCTTCCTTTTTTGTTTTCATTGTGGAAGTACATGTCACATACAAAGGTGTATTGGAATTTTGTAGGAGGATATCAAAACTTCTGTGTATCTTCATAAGAAGGTATTCAAAGAGGCTGTGAGCAGGTATTGGAGATAATTAGGAACTAGCTGGAACTGCTGCAGGCTTGAGGGATGTTTGCAGGCTGCAGAATGTTCCTATGGGAAGGAAATTGCTCTGTAATTACAGGCAAGGTCAGTGCAGTCAGTTCAATGGAAAAGAGATGGTAAGAGCTGGAGCTCCCACCCTTGAAGATCTTTGAATGTCATTAATGAGACACAGTTGTTTCCACTTTTTAAGTAAATGGTCCCATGAAGTATACATTGTGTGTTCTCTGTGCTGCGAGGATTGCAGCCATTTCTTGAGAGAGAAGATTCACACTTTTAAGTGAAGGGAATTTCTTGGTCACACTCCACATGTTTTAATCTCTGAAGATTTTGAATGTGTGTTTCAGTGGTGTAACTCTCCAGTTTATGTAAAAGGCTAATATGTGTTATTTGTACATTTTTCTTTTCTGAAACAAGTCTTTCAACATCTGTCTAAAGTATTTCAACCCACTTGAATTTACTTGAAAATGATGCATATTTTCATGGCTGATGAATAGCCTTGGCTCCAGGACATTGTGGTAGCCATCTTAAATTCATCCTCAAGAGACAAGCTTTGCTCCCCTCCCTTCTGAGGACAAACCCTTGAGTTCAGAAATATTCTGTGCCCAAACTTTGTCATCAAAAGCCTTCAAGTGGTAGTACTGGTTGCAAGTACTCCTCCCTCTGTTTCTCACATGTGCTGTACAGCTCCACCTTCTCCATTTTGACAGTGTAGCTGAATGTAGGATCACGTTGGGACTGTGTTGGGGATTGATTCAGCGTGAAAAAGGAAAAACTTTTGAGCATTGTTCAAACTGATTGAAATCTAGGCTGCTGTGGTGCCATAACCCCACATCCCCTTTCTTAAATTGGCAATAGTGCTGCTGCATGTGCCGTAGTGAGCTCACTAAGGAAATTTGAAGCTCCCTTAAAATCAATTGTTCTTTCTGAAGGGTAAGTTTTTTGTCAGGATCAGCTTCCTGAACTGCACGATTGGAAGAATGCTGGTGCTTATGTTAGGAGAGGCTGGAGCGGTATGGCTTGTCCTCAGGGAAGCTGAGAGTGTGTCTGAATCTAGCAAACCAGATCTATATTGGTTAAGCTGTTGCGAATCTTCATTTCTGAAATTTCTAATGGGACCATTTGTCTAATGTAGTCCAGGGTGTAGCACTTGAATGATCATCCTGACTTAAGCGAGTGGCTTGGTGTGCCATGCTACGGGTTGAGAAAGAAGTGATCAGAGCTGCAGAAGTGTCTTCCGTTTGTCTTACAGCTGAATGCTTTGTATTGTCAAGTCCAGACTTTTCTGTTTTGCTTCCCTGCCACATGAGCATGGCAAATTTAGCATTATTTGAATCAGAAATTTCCCATAAGCATGTTTGACCAGTAACTGAGTAAAGGGACTTGCAGCAGTTCTTTCACAAGTGGATATAGTATTTATTCACCTAAAGTATATAGTTGCTTAAGAAAGTTCTTTAAAAAAACAAACCGAAACCAAACCCACACCTAAGTTAGGTATTCTCTTTCTTGCATGTTTGGGTAGGTTCTGTTAGCTCAATTATCCTTAATTTTGGGGCTGAGTCTGTTCTGCAGTGCTTTTACCTTTTCTAACTTCTTTTCCCTATGAACAGCATTACTGTTTACCTCATTTCCTCCATAGGCAGTGTTTTTAACAATTTACTGTATTTCATGTATTTAGGCCTCCACCTTTTGGTGAATGTGTATAAATTCGCAACTCACGATTAATAGCTTGTAACAGTTTGCTTAAGGACCCCTTGTGTTTTTCCTGAAAATACTTTTCCTGAAGGCATTTTGAAATTTGTTTCTTGGTTGTTCTTCCTACTTGTATTTTCTAGTTTAACTCCTATTTAATCTGATGGTATAGCATCAAACATTGAAGGTGGAGTATATATAATAGTCCTAGAAATAATACAAATATTGCCCTTATTTTTCATATAAGACAGCCTATGTATGAAAAAAGATCTTGCACTTTTAAAAAATGTATACAATATACATATATTGCCTTCTTCCCTATTACATGATCCCAGGAGGGTCATTCAACACATCAGAAATGCTGATCAGCTACTACTATTTTTTTTTTTCACTTCTGTGAGAGTGTAATTTTGTGGAGGGGATGTCTGTAAATTTGTTGATATATTGCATTGAAATAAATGTCAATATGCACAATGAATATCTGCTGAACAGCCACTAATACAAGCTTTGCTTCTCTCAATATGCCAACAAATATATTTTCTGACAGTTTTATTTGCTTGATGATATATAGGTGCATATAATTAACATTACAATATCTGTGTTAATAGGCTGACAGTTATTATCACAGTACCTGGTGTTGCTCCTGTTTCTGTACAGTACTGCTGGGGTTACAGATTTTGTTTCATCTCTGATTAGCACGACTGACTGTCTTGCCCAGGCCATGCAGCTGTCCACGAGTAAGGGAAGAGGATCTAGAATTACCCAAGGACAAACATTGTGGAGAGAAAAGCATTTAAGAACAAACAGAACAGAAATCAAATGCGTTCTTTTTTCTCCCTTGCTACTCTTCCTTCATTTTTCTAGGAGTGAAGAACATTTTTACAACCACTAGTTAGCTTATTGGTGTTTGTTTAGAATCATGTCCTCCAAATTAATTTTGTATTGTTGTGCAGTATGAAAGAACGGTTTTAACCTCAATGACTTATACCATGATGGGAGCAAAGATAATTAGAAGAGATGAGTGAAAGAGGAGGAAAACCAGTACTTATTCAGGTCAAAATTATGTTTTCTCCCTATGGAATTGGCTCTTTTTAATGGAAAAATAATCCTTTTACCTCCAAACTACTTACCTTTTCTCATATGTACTTCAGCCTTTTAGGAATTGAGTGAGTAATTCTGTTAAATAATTTTCTTTCTTTTGGATAGGATTGTTTAATAATTTCTGTTACTTTATAAATTGAACTAAATAAACAACGAAGTGTATCATCTTGCCTGCTTCTAGCTCTGTAGTATTTAGCTGGTAATGTAGTGACTGTATTACAGAATGTTCCAGTTTTGTAGTATAGCATTCAGCAGTAACCTTGAAGGCTTCTCCTACAGTCACCATTTGATAGCTAGTGGGATCATCTGCCATCAGCTTGTGCAGAAGCAGTTGAGGTTTGATCCTTCAGAGCAAAATGCCAGTTTGTGGTCTTGCATTTTTTTAAAGTATCTTGTTATCTTTATGAACACTGGTATATTTTTTTCCTCCTTAGACTGTGAAGAGGGAACACGGCAGATCCCTTTGACCTCATGCAAGCTTGACAGGAAGGAAATCTGGTTAGGCTGAAAAATCCTGAAATCTTGTAGCCTGACTTTTCAAAGCCTCTGTAGTTTCTGTTTTTTTAATAAGATGTTTGAGCAGTGAGAATTAAAAAATGCAGGCTGTGAGTCCTTTTTGGATTTTTTTTTTTTTTTTTAAGATAATAATTTAGAAATAGTGTGTACTCACCTGAATTTTACTTCTCTGCTTTCCTTCCCCTCCCAGTCTCCTTTTATCCTCACCTTCAGATACTCCGCTCTGGAGCCTCGAAGAGTGGGGTTTTGAATACACATAAAATGCTGAAGAGCTTGCTGCAGTATTGGTACACTTGGCTGTGCATGACTTCTTTCTGTCAACAAAAGAGGCACCTCAATGAAAGATGCATGAGGACAAGCAACTATTTTTCTGGTTGTCCAACTGCAACTTAACACTTACACTTTATATAAGTTAATGGAAACAGTTAGGAGATAAAAATGACAAGTTAAATATTGACACTAAAATATGAGAGCCATTGTTAGTAAGGTGATTTTTAAAAATTAATACCTAAATTTATTTCTATAATGTGCAAACATAACTTGTTGCTGGTTTTGCATACAAGAAGAGCTATGCTTTCAAAGCAAAACAAAATAAAATACTTGTGGATGCTTCTTTGCTGTGTCACAGGTCTAATACGGTTTTGTCTCATTAGGTGTCTGTACTTAAGAAATGTTTTACATCACTGGGCTTAGACTCAAAACACTATTAGAGGATGAGTTCAAGTAGCATGACCCTTTTTAAAAGGAAAATCCAGAGCAAAGATATTTTCCGCTACCCCTTAAGTGAGAGTAAAAGTAGGTAACTGCAATTTGTCAATATTTAATCTCCTAGTAGTGCTAGAAATAATTTACCAGTAAAACTAAATTTTTTTTCAGAATCCTGTGTACTGATACGTACTTTAGGCCCCTTACCCTGCTCTGGAAGAAAAGATGTCTAAAGTTTGATTATAAAAAAATCTGAAGTTAAAAATTTAGTTTGGATTTAGTTTCATCTGGAGGGCCAAGTTCTCTTTATAGGGGGAGCGCAAACTGAGTTCAGACTTAGCAGTAAGGTCATACAAGTAACACCCAGCTCTTCTATAATGCTTTTTATCCTTGGGTCTTACACATGCTTTACAATAGAGGTAGTAGCCATTACCCTGGTGTTTCATGCTGGGGAAAAAGAAGGCAAAAAACTTGGTTTAAACATGTGAAAAAGAGCATAATTTTGGGACTGCTCTAATGGCAGAAGAAGGGGGGGCGTCTGAATTATTTATTGATTTTCTTGAGGGAAGACTAGCATCTGAATATTTGAATTAGGTTATTTCTTAGGAAATTCTGAGGGATGGAAATGAAGGAGAGGGGAATGGAAGGAACTGTATCTTAATATGTAATACATGTGATGTTAATTCAGCCTGTCTTTTGAGTGTTTGACACTACAGCCTTAAAAGTGTTTTCTCTCTTGTCTACTGAATATAAGTATAACATAAAGAAAGCATTGACCCTCAGTAATTTAAAGGTAAAATATTCTCATAGGGTGTATTGTGAGAGAGGTATTTGAGTAATGACTGACTTTATTCCTTTTGTTGTTATTTTAGATTTTCATCTTTCCCTGTTCAGTATTCCTAATACAGTTAGTATATTTTTAAGAGGAGACACCTTTCGTTTGTCTAATCGTGAAAGTGATGGTAAATGGGACTTGGGTGAGGAAAGGTGATTGGCCAAGATGCTGAAGAGTCCTTTTCTCTAACTTGCAGTGAATCAGGACAGAACTTACATACAGATTTTGTGCAAAGCCACTGCATCTAGAGTTGTCTGTATTTGAAAATCAACTTGTAAAGTCATGGTACCTGCACGGTTCAAACAATTCTGTTTAATGCTTACCTTATGCTGCTGGAACTGATGTTTCAGAGACACTGTTTTCTCAGTAAAACAAGTTTTTTTGTTTCTCTGTAGGATTAGTAAAGCCTTGTATTACAATACGTATGCCTCTAATATAAAAAATCAACTCTTCAATGCAGATGTTTTTTAGGAAAACCCCAGTGGGTCTGGAAATAATAGCACTGATCCGTGAAAGTACTAAGTTTGCTTATGGCATAAGTGCAGATATTCTTCTTCAAACCATTGTGTTGTGAAAGTTTTTCTGAATTTTCCTTTATATGAACTTTTTTGAGCAATTGAGAAGCATCATAAATCTGCAAAGTCTAGGCAACATTTCTCATAACTTCATCAAGCTATGATGACAAAAATTGGTAACACCCATTATTTTTTAATCTTCAGTTGTAATGCTGAAAAGTTCCAGTAGTGACTCACCATACTCATGGATAGCTGATAAGTGTGCTAGCCAAATAATGTTCTAAACTATTTTATGACCGTCCCTTTCTATCTATAAATTGGTTTTCTTATATTTTTCTCCTTTTTAAAAATTCTTATTGGTACATCTATGCCAGACTGGAAAAAAGTGGTTAATGACTTGAAATGTGAGGTTAGTACAGTGCCTTAGGTAATATAGACAAGACCATTTTTACAGCTCTGATGAATGCCACTCTTAATTTAAATGAACTCTCTTTAGTAACTTTATAGATGCAATAGCTGTGCATTTGTGTGCACTTCAGATACAACTTCTGGAATACCCTGGACAGCCTTTTGCTTGGTCTCTTCTACTTCATTTACGCTCCTCTGGATGTAGCTGACTTTGGGGAATTTTTTCCCCCTTTTTCAAATGGAGACTTCTGTAAGATTTGAGTAGACTTTAAAATTCATCTGTATTGATTCAAACTTCTAAGGTTTAATTTTGAAGTACCCTAGATCTCTTTATAGCGGTAATTTAAGCCCTGGAGGAATTTTTCTCGGGCTCCTTTGAGACCGATAAGTTTAGCACTCTCATGGTTTGGGGCATCTTTCACATGAAGAAAGTCTGAGAGAGCTGGGACTGTTCAGCCTGGTCAAGAAGAGTCTCAGGGAGATCTTTTCAATGTGCATGAACACTTAATGGGAGGGAATGAAGACAAGATAGAGCCAGACGCTTTACTGTAGTACCCAGTGACAGGACCAGAGGCAGTGGGCACAAGCTGAAACACAGAAGGTTCCATCTGAACATCAGGAAGCACTTCTGTGAGGATGACCGAGCACTGGCAAAAGTTGCCCAGAGAGGTTGTGGAGTCTCCATCCTTGGAGAGATTCAGAAGCCGCCTGGATACAGTCCTGGGCAACTGGCTGTAGGTGACCCTGTGTGAGCAGGATGGTTGGACCAGATAATGTCCGGAGGTCCCTTCCAACCTCAGCTGTTCTGTGATTCTGTTTGTGTGCCTTGGGAGTCTAACTCTGTGTCTGCTCCATCACTGAGACCTCCCTTCCCTACCCTCGCTCCAAAGTTAGGAAATCTGTGTTGAAGAGTTTCCCAGTGACTGTGCCCAAAAAACAGTTCCTTTTTTTTTTGCCCCCATAATGGATCCTTCCTGGATACATTTCATTAGTTATGCATGCCAGTTATTAGAAGTTTTGGGAGCTTGCAAGGTGAAAAAAAAATTTAGTAGTTCATATTTGTGTATGTGTCAAATACATATGTGGGTGTATTTGAATAATGCATGTATCTAGATACAAAAGGTATTTTATAGGAGTCCAATATAAAATCCTTAATCACAATGCTTTGATTACTGTAACAGTAGTCCTTGTATCTTTAAGTTGATATGTGGCTTATTTTATTCACTTTTATTTTTCTTTTTATATGTGTGTGTGTGTCCTTTGTCTTGCAGAGTTGGAAGAATCCAGGGATTTCAAGCTTTGAATGACAGATGTTTTACAAGATTACCACAGCTAAACTGAAAAGGCAGATGCAGCTCCGAGTACCAGATTGAGTGAGCTGGTGTGTGCACTGCATGTACATGAAAACGCACTTGTTTTTGTCATCACATAGACTTACTCTTACATATTCCTGAGAGCTTTGCAATTGATGAAAATTAATTTGAGGACCAGATGGAGCACGTTTACAGCACAGGAATCAGTAACCCATGGAAAAACACCTGTCAGTAATGTTCAACTCTCCACATGGTCTTCACGGGTGAAAAAAGTTTGCAAGAAGAGGAAGAAAAAACACCCTCTGCGCAGAAAAAGCCTAATAAATATCTCCACGATCTAAATCAGTAGCTGTGAGGCAAACAGAAGAATACAGAGGGTAGAGGAAACTGATTTTGTTATTGCAGAGGAATAATATGATCTTTGGCACATTTTGCTCTGGGCTTAATAGATTGTGAATGGACTAATAAATCGTGGCCATATGTTGAGTAATGATGACTGGAAGTAAATAAGTTGAGGAACTGTGGGACAAGTCTGGTCGTTGAACTGAGCAAACCTCGTTGTCCTTCTTGAGTTAACCAGGTCATCAAACTTGCATATTCTTTCTCCCTCTTCTTTTTCCTCTTTTCACTTAGTGTGGTATAAATACTAATTAATTGAGCTCATAAATGTTATTCAAATAAAACGATTGGAATACTTCATATGTTTCCTTCTTGTACAGCTGCAAATGTTGTGTCTGGAACTATGAATCTGTGCTGTAGACAAGCATCAAGAAGGAAAGATCCAATCAAACGAGCAAGGAGAATACCTAGAGAAATAGCGAACCAAGGAAGTCAGATTTTTTAATGCTGCTTCTCTTTCTTTTTTTAATTGATGATATTCCTTCCTTCCTTGAATTCTGGAAGATTTTGAAAGAGTGCTTACTTGATGTGCTTTAATTCTGGCAATTTGTTTTTTACGGTAGGATGAAAAGTCTGTGATTCCTTGTAGCAGAAAAAACGGAAAAGTAAAGGAAAAACAGCTTGATATTTTAGCCTGTTTCAGAGGAGAGAGAACTTCATGGTTCACCTGAGGCAAACTTACCTGCTTTGAAAGCTAAAAGCTTTAAAGCATTTTTGATTCTGCTATAAATGAAGAGGGGGTTTCTTTTTCATTCGTGTGTGGCAGCAAAAAGTGGGAAAGCAGGCAAGATAGCACGATAAACAGTTCAGGCTGTGTTGGGTCTCTGGTGGAAAAAAAGTGCTGCAATGAAAATTGGATTGGCTTTGGATTGCAAAAACTTTTGAATCCAACGAGCGGTTCAGTACCAAGAGGGATTTCCCAACTGGCCTGGCACACCAGTGCCTGCTCAAGTTCGGGTCTGTTGTTTCGCACGATTGTGTGCCTTTTTTTCCCTTTATGCAATCTCTTTCAGCTTTAGCAGCAGAAATACATCAGATGGAAAAGATATGCCAGAGGGCAGCTTGGAAAAGATGAATGTCATATATATACATATATATGTATGTGCGTGTGTTTAAATTTCTGCAACTGAACTTTTGAAGAAAATCTGACTGGAGGAAATCTTAAAAGCCTTAAGTTACTTGAAACCTACACATTTGCAACTCTTTGTCTCTGGAATTGCATTACGCTAAACTGGAATCTCAGGCTGTATAAAGATTATATCAAGTTGAGCAAAAAGATGACTTAACCATTTCTTGAGCGCCTCTTATGAAGTAGCTGTTTCTCCAAAGGATAAGTGCACCCTCACTCTACAGACTCAAAAACAAAAATGAACCTGAATTTTTTTTTAAGTGTTACTTTTTCTTAGCCAACTGCCATCATCTTTTATAGAGGAATTTTTCACTATGCATTTGGTGGATATTTATAAACACTGACCCCATCCTCCTCCCTTTCAATGATCTATCCCAGGTCAGTCTTATCAATAAAAAAAAAAAAATTTGATTTAAATTTTGTGCACTAGACATATTACTTTCTTATGTCAAAAAATAAAATATTTAAAAAGCATGTATGCAGCAGTGGAACATGGGCCTGTTCTTTGCAGCGATTCCAACATCCTCTGCCTCTCCTGGAAAGGGAGAGTCCCCAAAAGTGAGAAGGAGAAACCGGTGTGCAGGAGGCGGTACTATGAGGAAGGCTGGTTGGCAACAGGCAATGGCAGAGGAGTTGTAGGCGTCACTTTTACTTCCAGCCATTGCAGGAGGGACCGAAACACCCCTCAGAGAATCAACTTCAATTTGAGGGGCCACAACAGCGAGGTAAGCGAAATGTGTGTGTTACACTTTAAAGGAAACAATAACAATCTTTTTTGGTAGTATGTCTGCTTGCTCTAATCCAAGTGTGGTTGCGATCTGTTGGAGGCTTTCTAGTAAATTCAAGCACTTGAGGCTGATGGTGGGGAGGTTCGCTGGAAACAGGTCTGGTTTTGGTTTGGCCTGTTTTCTCCTTTGTTCCCCAGTGCCTCCCAGTTTCCAGGAAATTCAATAAATGTGTGTTAAGGGAGCTAAGAGTTGTGATAGTTGTCTGCTTTTACACGGTATTAAAGTCTGGCTGGGAAGACGAATAGAAAAGCAGAGGAGTGGGCGAGGAGCTCGGTTGCAGTCTGCCTGTTTTTCGGAAGCTGCAAACTGGAATGGCCTGTGGCAGGGGATAGCTGTCATCTCTAGAAAAACTTAGAGTTTTGTTAGAAAAAGGGGCAAGTGGGACTTCTCAGGAAAATGCTAAGATGCCCTGCAGTAAAGTGTTGTAACTTCAGAGTGCAAGGCATTGCCCTGACTACAATGATAGAAAAACTTTTTCTGAAAGGTGTAAATCTGTTGGTAAAAGCTGATATTTCAGCTGTACTTTATCATCTTCCTGGCACCTCTATCTTTCTCTGCATGATGATGCCCGGTAGCATATAGAGTGACTTGGACAGGTGTGAGGATTTTGTTTCTGCTTTTTAGGCTGTGTTTGGATGTGCTCTTTGAAAAGAATCTGTCCAAAGCTTTGGTCTTAGGTTAGAGGGTGGAATGACATTGTACATACTGAAATTAAAACCAAAGGTACAATATGGTGGTTTTTGTCTTTTGTGCTACGTACTTGTTGGACTATAATATATGTTGCCCTTTTGATATAAGCTGCACCAATGATTTAGAGATGGATGGTTTTGGTTCTTAACGTTAATAACAATCCTCTTTTTAAGGAAAAAAAGGAGCAGGGAATAAATATTTAGTCTTAAATAATTGCTTCTGCAGTCTTTGTGTATGTGCAGATGTGTGAGTGTTTTGTAAATTATGTAGACTATATTTATAGATGAGAGACAGATGCGTATATTGGTATCAGGTTCATTCAAAAAATTACAGCCACCTTTTCCCAAAGGGAAAAGTAATGTTTGAATCCAGCATTTTGTTCTGAACCTTCTCTCATTTCAGTTGCAAATTGCATTTCATTTTTGGAATGTGTGATCCAATAATCACTTTTCATTTCTCAGTATTTTCTTCTCTAACTTTTCTGTGAATTTGGGCACCTCTTTTTCTCCTTTTGCATAATGTGTCTTGGAGACAATGGAGTAAGTGCTATTTATGAGAATGTGAAGTCTTGTTGCAGAATGTGGAAATATGAGGAGACTAGGTTTAAGTATGTGCCAGTTAAGTGGAGAAGATGCTGATGTGCATGCTACCCTTTGATTTTGGCTAGTTCTGCTTTGTTTACTCAGTTGGCCATTTGATTCTCCTTCTGGGTCACTGTATTACTGCTGTGTGGTTTGAGCTGTGCTGTTTGCGCATCTGTTCACCTAACAGTGATTGGCATGAGAGAGACTTTCAGATGAAAAGGAAAATGTTCTATTTGAATATTTATTTTTTTATTCGGGCACTTAAAATGTGTTGGGTCAAGCTTGTGCTTAATAAAGAATTGTTTTACTGTAAATAATGTTCCTGATAGCAGAAAAAGTGTCAATGACTACAATAGAGACTGCCAATTCATTTCTCTGTGTGGTACTACAAAACTGGTATGGTGGGGTCGAACTGAAGGAAGAAGAGAAGCAGCTTTAATGCAGTTCGCTCTCTGTGGTGAGTCTGTCACTGCTATCAGATTTTCCTGCTGGTATGGTTATTTGAGCATCAGTGTAGATGAAAGTGTGTCCTTACAAGATGATGTGTTATACAACACTCTTCACCGGGCTTACGGAATGTAATCCTTTTATAGAATTCTACTGATTTTGGTAGGAATGACACTGATACAGGATTTGTTAGTTGTTAAAGGTATATAGTTGAATGGACAACAAGATTTTTTTTCTTTAGGAAACACCTTTCCTTCTAAATCTGTGTGTTGAAAGATTCTTCAAAAGAAAGAAAATGCTGAACAGCACAGCTTATTGCTAATTTTTGCATGAGAAGTAGCAAATGTTTTGTTTTCCCATTCTCATGTTAAAAAGAAGCCAATAACAACATTGTCTGTTCTGTGTACTGCATTATCCAATAGAAAATGCTTATTTTGCAAGCACATTCTGGTATATGTGTCTGATGAAAGCTATGTTTGTTGTACAGAATGTGCCCAAAGAGATATGATTGGCTTAAAACTTCACAGTGCATGTGTGTTTCGCTGACCAGTTCTAGGAGTGTATTGTCTTGTTCACAGAAATGGTGGTTTATACCTTAATGTATTTTTCTCTGGGATAAAGCTAAGGTGACAAGTCCAGTTTATTGCTTTTCTGACTTCCATTGCTGCTTCAATATTAGTATGCATTCAATTATAAAGTGTGAAATGCTGTAATGAACAGAGCAGAAGAGGGAAAGTACAGAAGCTAAGTGCTTTCCATTTGGGGTATAATTAGCAATATGCTGTGGGCAGAGCAGTACACTGTATTTCAGTTTTAAGGTGAAAAACTGGAAAAGGTAATGTGGCAACGCTGTGCTTTTGGCAAGAACGTGAGACTTTTTAAGGGGGTCATGAAGGTGGATGCTAGTGATGTATTTTTGTGATGTTGTTATTGCTGAAGAAATTCACTGAAACCTTTTGGTACACAGCGCCTTTTTGACTATAATAGCCAGCCTGCAGCATATCAGAACAACTAAGAATGAAGAATTCCCAGGACTGAATTACTGGCACATATACTGCAGTGGTGGACTTGTGTGACTCATCACATTGAACAATAATTGAGAATGAAATGCTTTGTAGCATGAGCCACGCTAGTGTTTTTACAATCGCTTCAAGGTTGTTTTTTTAGAGTTTGTAACTAGGAAGTGACCGTCATATTATTTTAATTAACAACCTCTTTTTTTTTTTTGTAGTTTCTAAGGAGAGCTACGGGGATTAAAATAAGCATGTTCCATTTATTTTGTTGCAAGAGGTCAAAATACTGCATTTTGTGATAGATTTTTTTTTTTTAACTCAGCATTGCATTTACAGTCCTGAATCTCATTTACATAAGGCTCAGCATTCTAAAAATGAAAATTTAAATGGGCACACATCAAAGGCAGAAGCAATTCTGATACAGAAGGAAAGGAAAAATATGTGTTGTGCAGCTACAATGTGTTTCAAATGTTGTAGGAACACCTTGCATCTCTGACCATGGGAGAGGACGTGTTTCTGTGAGAGTAGGTAGTGCATGGAGCAGATGTGAATGACTGCAGAGGCTCATGGTTCAGTTTGGCTTTGGAGCATTTTCCTTGGTCTGGGAGAACGAACTGGTGGAGGCTGGCATTTGGTGGGTGTCTTAAGTCTGGCAGAAAGATTAGAAGGCAGGAAGATGTGACATTATACCACAATGTGTGAATCAGCAGCTGGGGAGCAGAGAAGCAGTGGTCTAAAATACCTTCCCCTCCCTTGCATGTTTAAGTGCAATGCTGTGCAGAAAATAAAGAGTGAAATTTAGAAGTCTTCAATTTTGACCTGACCTGTCTTTCCTTGGCTGCACTGGGAAACAGTGTTAGAAAAGTAATTGAGCGCATTCCTTCTATGACTGTTATTATTTCTCTGATAAATTCAGGATTAATTGAAAAATAGCTGGTCACTTCAGCAAGGACAGGATTTTACCCAGTGTGACTAGTAGGCTCTGAAGCATGGCAGGCTGAATATCTTTTTTTATAATACAATGGAGACACTGGCTTTCAGCTTCTGGTCCATCCTGAGGTTTCTGGGGAGAGATTTTTCAAGAGGATCTCTGAAAGAAAATTAGAAAAAAAAGCCCAAGCTTATCCTCAGTGTGCTTCAGTTAGCCTTACAGGCATCTTCCCTTCCAGGGAAAGATATATAGGAAGTCTGCAAATCAAACAGGTTGGATGGTGCTTGTGTAGGTATTTCTTTTAATGGGTTCTGTTGTGTCTAGTGTATAGTGGTAACAGCTTCTATGGAACTTAATGTTTCTTAAATTATGAGTGTTTAAAAATATCTTTTGCAGATGTGTATTTTATTTTCAATGTGCTAACTAAAAAAGGTATCTGGTATATTTGATAGATTCAGTATGCTAATTGCTGGACTGAAGCATTAAAAAGTAGTGCAAGAATACACAATTTTGGATGCAGTGAGTTAAGTAACATGTTGAATATGTTATTGAGTGTGTGTAACATTTTTTACTGTAAACATAAAGTAAATTGCTCATTTATTTACATTTTATGTTATTTGATGTGTCCTAAGTGCATGACTTCAGCTGCAAAAACCACCTTGCTTTGTTTAGCACAGGATTTAGAAGTAGATAGGGATGTAAATGTCTCTCAGCTGGACTGTCAAACGGATTATTTTTAGTTACATCTTTTCAAAGGAATGCTGTCCTTTAAAAGTACTCAATAAATGTTGCTTTTCATACTGCATTAGTTATGGAAATTTCTGCACAGTTCTTGGTTTTGTTTTGAAGGAGGTTACAAATAATTTTTCTTGTTTTAAGAAGAAAGCTTTTCTTTATTCTGTCCACCTTTTGGGCTTGTAAGTGAAAGTTCTGAGCAATTCTGGCAGAGCAGATTCTTCCCAGAAGGCTGCTGATTGTAGAGGAAATGAATTTAAAAAAACCAAGCAAATAAAGCTTTTCAGTAGTGTTTCTTGGTTTGTAGTGTCACTAGTAAGAATATAGAAAAAAAAATACAGAAAAAACTTTTTTTTAAACTTGTCTGTTTGAATTGTAACTGGCATTTGAACCTTAAGTGTGGTTTTTGTTATGATTCCTGGACAGAAAAAACAAGCTAGCATGTGAGTCTTAACAGTGTGGGTACCTTGTATCAATCGTTGCATTCAGACGTGGCTGGAACTTCTGTTGTTAGTGAACACTTAAGAAATCTTGAGGTTGAGTGATACCATAATGATACCTTTTGGCTATAGAAGCCTCAGTGGTACAAGACATGCACTGATGTAAACTGCAGTGGTACTGCAGATCTTCTTTCCTGCCTTTCTGTCACTACACGCAGAAGATAGGACAAGGTTTGTCAGCAGACATATCTTTTTGTGAAAGCAAGCTAGAATAATTTGAAATAACTGACAAGCTTTTGGGCATACAGGGTTCTGAAGAAGGACTTGTGTTTCTGAAAGGTTGCCTAGTTTTTATAAGTTTGCTAGCTGATACAGTGCTAAATCTGTCTACGAGCCATGCCCTTCCTCTGTCCTTAAACTATTATGGCTACAGAGGAACAGTACTGCAGAGAGAGGGGCAGAATTAGTGCTTCTGTGGGAAGTGGCTTGTAGGAGTATAGATCCTCTGCCTGACTGGGTTGGCTCTCTGAAATTTGTATTGTGACTAGTATTGCCAGGCTTTTCTGACTACTTATTTTCAGAAAGGACAAACAGATTGGGATTTCATGCAGGCTCCTTATTATAACTTGTTCAACTGTCTGCTCTGCACTTAGTGTGGGTGCTTGAGTGCTTTAATATCTCAAGTATTAAAAGAGCCAAAATGCACTTTAAACCCCTTTTGTTAGTCTTTTTCTTAGCAATCTTTTAAACTTTTGATGAAGTTTCAATATAGTCTGTGGCGTGCAAGAATTGTCTTTCACAGCCTTCTCTTAAGAGAATTAGCAAAGAAAATAAGTGGAGCGGTAAGTTGGAAGGGATTGATCCTCTTCCCTTAAGTGGCCAGTAGCAGTCCTGCTGCTTCCCATTTCTGTGCCCTGTATCAGTTTGCAGACCCCACCGAGTGGCCTAAAACCGTACTGGTACACCTTCTGTAGAGTTTGTTCACTCTGAGAAGTATGACTACCTTCAATGTCTATTATCTTTTCTTTGTGATACTGTTTTTTCCAGCCACACTCAGCTTCTACTTTCACAAATATTTAGCCCTTCCTGTCTGTCTGTCTGTCTTTCTCAATGGCCTCAGAATCCCAGCCTCTCTGTGCGCTCTCAAATTTGGGGGGTGGGGGAGAAGGGGGTTGCTACTCAGTGCACTCTGCTCTTACTAAGGTACAGGATTATATTTGTTCTTACACAGTCATGAGTCTTCGAAGCAAACTATCCAGTATTGCTACAACTATAGTTGAGTAATGAGCATTGGTAATGCTGCACTGTTGTGCTTCTTGGAAGTTGCTGTTGTAGGTCATGCATACGCAGTGTGTTTCCTTCAAAGGATAGGTCATCTGCTCAGGAAAATTTTAAATTACAGTTTTTCTGTTTTGTTTCACTAAGCATGTAGAAAATCAACCCCAAGGCTGGGTAAAAAAGGGCTATATGACATGAGATCAGTATTGTCAGCTCTTAAACAAAACTAATTTTATTTGTAAGCAGCTCACCAATGCGGTTTTACGTTTTACCGCACTATAACATGTGGCTACAGTTCTGTTGTTAGATAATTCTACTGAAAAAAGTTTGAAGTGGAATCAAGCTGACCTTTATCAGAAATGAACCCTAAGCTTTTATTCCTATTAAATAGTTGAAAGATAACGAGATGCATGTTTCAAGATAATGGTATGCCCAAGGGGAGTTTCTTGCCTTTTGAATTAGGGTGAAGATACACGTTGCTCTGGATAGGAGCAGTTGTTCAGCATGATAATTTGGGTGTTCAAGGAAAATTAATGCATTTTCTTTAACAAAAGTTTAATGATGAGGACCTATAGATGTGTAGTGAATAGGTGAGATTACTGCTGACAGTTGATACCTAAGCTTGGAATATGAGCACCTTCTGAATAAGGAGGGTCACAACTTGCTATGTAATTCTGACGGCCTTGTATACACATACATACATACTGAGCATCTGAATAGTGGAGAAATCAGGTTTTATGGTAGCAGTTCTGAGCCATAATAACCATTAAGGACGCTGCCTTGGGATAAACAGTTCCCAGAGGAATTAATCAAATTATAGAGAGTCTGAACAGATAAGATACCCATTACAAACCATAAACATTTCACAATAGAATTGAACATAGAGCACCAAGTAATTGCTTGTCAAATATAGCTAGAATGCAGTGGGACAGACAAAAGAAATTTTATAGGCATTTATCCTCTAGCAACCAGAATCTCTGCTCTGATAGCAATCTTATAGGAACATGTGTGAACTTCCCAGGGAGTTCTCAGTATTCTCTTTGGATTAGGAACTTCTTTAAAGAGATGTAAACCACTTGTAGAACAGAAATGTTACAGGAGGTAAGAAAAACGAAGTTGAATTGGGGAATTTTTTGGTGAATTTCCAAAAAGAAGTGCTAGTTTTAAGTTTTCATAGTAGAATTGTAATGTTGCAGTTCTGGAATTACTTGACAAATTAGTATATTAGAAAATAGTATCCTTACACATTCCTCAGTTCTTTGCATTTTAAGGAAATGAAGTGTACGTAGAAGACTAATGAAGAATATAGATCTTTGTTTAGCCTGGTCAGCGTGTGTTGAAACTGATTTATTCTGCTGTTCAAAAGGGACACTCTGGCTGGAAGGATCACACCACTTGCCCTGATTGACAGCAGGGTTCTCAGGTTGTTGGAAGATGTGCATTGGTGGAGTCTGATTTGGTGATTTTGGTTACTCTCTGCAGACAGCAAACAACTCCAGAGGTTCCTTCCAACCATACTACAAATAAAGCGGTGTTTGTAATGTCTAGCTACCCTAATGAGGATATTTCTTGAGGAGTGACCTTATCTTTAAAGGATGCACATATGAAGGTATCCCAAAAGGCTGTTTTGAGGATACAATCAGACAGGTTGCTGACGCTCTGCTATTGGTAAAATAACATACTAGAGAGCTTGGTTTATAAGGAATACAAGCAGGCTTTTATGTTAGGATTATCATAAGGAAAAGGATCTTATTCCTTATTCTTTCCCTTCCCTTAATTCTGATTTGGTCATATGAAGTATTTCTTGAGCCTGGTGATACACAAATATCTTGCTCCTCAGTTCAGAAGTATTCTGGAGCATACGATGAAGCTGTGTTTTCTGTTGCTGCACAGAAGTGATAATGTTAAATGCCTGGTTAATTAATAAATGGTGTTGCTGTGGAGGGGATTGTATTTATTGTAGGGAATGGATGCTCAAAATGTCGTTCCTTGAAATAAGGTGTCTTAGCTGTTCAGTCCTCTGCGTACCTTTAAGGCAGGCTGCAGTTTGAGAGTACCTGTCACTTCTTGTTCTGGTAATACCTTGAGTTAGGCGTATATTTCATGACCTAAATGGGACCAATATTGAGTAAAGTGTATGAAATGGAAGAACATTTGATGTTACAGTTACAGACACAAGTTGCTTTACTGTACAAAGTGAGCCATTAGCATCAGTTATGTTTATCGGTGAATAAGATAAATGCTTTCTCATGTACGTCATCTTAGCAATGCTACTTTTGTTCTCAAGACACCCCAATGATCACAGATGTTAACGTAGGAATTGCTGTTTTACCATGGAATGCCATCAATCATCTGCATGTTTAATTTCAATTTCATTGCATTTCCAGCATTCTTACCATTTCCAGAACAAAATCCACAATGGTTTCTTCAGATTTAGTAGTCCTTTTACTGATTAGGGAACCCAGACCCTGCACTCTGCTTGTGAGAGGAGTCTCCGTGTCGTAAGCTCCTTTGAATATTAACAATACCTATGAAAGTTATAAAAATATAAACCAACACTTGTTTATTGAGAAATACGTATTGGAATATATGTATGTTGTTCTTGTTTGAAGAAAATCCGAAGGCTTTTGAAACAGTGTTTCACATTAAGAATAGTTGTTAAGAAAAAATTTGTCCTGCTTTAGGTACTTTCTGCAGAAGAAACAAATCCAGCAAGGAGGTTAACAAATTAGATTAAAATATTGTCATTTTAATATATAATACTTATGCAACCAATTATTCCTTGTTATTATGTCTTATGGTTGCCATAAAGTCATTGTGTTGATTAAACAGATTCAAGTTAGGCTTTGACATGATGTTATTATGTATTATTAAAGGTCCTGCCTGGAGGTGAAGATTCATTGGGTTAATTGTGATAATGGTTCCAGTCTCTGTGGTCACTGGGTATGTGTTAAAATTGTGTTCCCTCAGCCAGCTTCCTGCTCAGTTTCCTCAGAGTGAAGAAGTGAGAGGTGGTTGTGATTACACTGGCCAGGGAGATGACTGTGTTTAATGGCTGGCAGTGGGTGTTAGTAATTACTGGTGTAGGTTGCTTCTCCCTCCTGAAGATCCTGAACTGCTGCTAACAACTAAAATGAGTTGCTTTATGCCTGAGATGGGATAGGGAGATACCCCCTCAAAAAATACATGAGCCTAAACTACTAATAGCCTAAAACCCTAATTCGAGGCAAATACATGTAATTTTGTTTCTTTACACATATAGTATTTTCATACGTGCCTCATTTTTAATTGCTCTTTCTGCAGCTTTGAGGCATAATTGTGACAATAATCAGGACTTCTTTCTAAAACGTGAGGGACATCAGCTTGTTCATATGGCTAGAAAACATCATATGAAGAAGTTGCATTTTACATATACGTGTGTGTGTATAAATATATCTTAGGAAAGATATGGACCTGTTGGAGCTGGTCCAGAGGAGGATCACAAACTGATCAGAGGACTGGAACACATTTCCTATGAAGAAGGATGTGAGAGTCTTGGGGTTAAGCCTGGAGAAGAGAAGGCTCTGGGGAGACCTTATTATAGCCTCTCAATATTTAAAGGGGGCCTATAAGAAAGATGGGGACAATCATTTTAGCAGGGCCTGTAGTGACAGGACAAGGGGTAATGGTTTTAATGTAAAAGCGGGAAGGTTTAGACTAGATATAAGGAAGGCATTTTGTACGATGAGGGTGGTGAAACACTGGCACAGGTTGTCCAGAGAGGTGGTAGATACCCCATCCTTGGAAACATTCAAGGTCAGGTTTGATGGGAGTCTGAGCAATCTGATCTAGTTGAAGATGTTCCTGCTCACTGCAGGGGGATTGGACTAGATGACCTTTGAAAGTCCCTTCCAACCCAAAACATTCTATGATTTTATTTTATATATATATATACACACACACATATATGAAAGGATTTGTAATATATATTGTCAGATAGAATAAGTTCATGTAAGTAAAGCTGTTGAAAAAATAACAGCCATAGAAAAGTTTTGTTCCACAGAAAAGGAAGTTAATGAGGAACTAAACCATTTGATATGGGGACCTCATACAGTCTCCTAATGTTTCATGCTTTACTTTCAGCTAACTTCATAAAATATAAACCAAATGTTCTATATTGAGCTAAAAATTCATATGGATAAATGTGCAAATAGATGACACATAGCATAACATATACTATTTTAAATGAGAGCATAGCATTTTTTTATAGTGACCTTTGAATATTCTTGTTTTCTAACTAACGATTCTTCAGATTTGTTGTGAATAGGCATGAATCACTTAATAACCAAAGGAATAAGCTTTCCTTCTTCGTATTTTGCCTATTTAGCTGTTTTGTTTTGAAGGAAATAATGTCTGCTTTTGCTATGGCTGTTCACGTGCTTGCTTTCTGACAAGTTCCCCATTTTTAGTGCTGTGAAGACTCAACGATAGCTGAAACTAAACTAGAAACACCTTTTTGATATAGGTACCCAAGATGAAAATTCTTGCTATGCACTCGGCATTTTATTATTTCGCTTTTGAAGGTAGTTTCCGAGTGTGAGTCTTTTGTACTGAAATACACAGACGTTTAGTTGCAAGTGTATCTTCTGTCTGAAAATAAGACGACATAGAGTTAAAATAATTTAAACTTGATGTTTTAGGGCAGCTGTTATTTTCAGGTTTGTTATGGCCTTTATGTTTATAATCTTCAAGACAGAAATTTGAAATAATTTTAATACTGAAGGCACTGTTGTTTCTTAGGTTGTTTTTTCTAATACTACTAGTATTATTAGAAATACATTGCTATTAAAGTTTTATCTTTTAAATAACTGGAGCAAATAATAGTAGCACCTGAATTGTTAGCATTATTTCTACTCACTCTCTAGAAAGGATAAACTTTCCAATATTATTACCGTACTGTTGAAAAATAGGTAATTTTACATGATGAGCATCCATTATTATTTTTACTGGCATTTATTCAAGCGGAGGGTTTTAATAATTTGATCTACGGATTTAATATGTAATTAATAACATGCTAAGTGGTAGTAGTGTTCATGAGAGCATGGAAGGACCTCAGAATTTAGGTAGAAGTGAGAATGAGCAGGCCCTGGACAACAGGGCAGCCAGAAGGGTGGGTGGGAGTTTGGGACTGTTTGGATGTGAGGTGCAGAAGTATCTGGAGGGGGGATAGGAGGCAGAGAGAGGACGAGCCTGTCTGCTGCTTTTGTAATGAGACTTTCTGACAGGCTTCGGAGTTGATCCTATGCTTCTGAGGTCCTGAATTCCCCTCGATTCATAAATAGCTATCAGATGTGGCCAAAATATCCTCTAGTGAGTGATCCGAATGAGAGAGGACAACTTTAATAGCTGTTAGTTAAATGTAGATAGTCGATAGCAGTCCTGGTCGTGGTTTTGTGGATTGATGGTGGATTTCAGGAGCAGCATGTAGGTTTTTCCTATTTCTTTTGTAAAGCTTGAGCAATTTGTCAGACAGCCATTGTGTATCAGAGAGAAAGATTAAGCTATCAGAAGTTATGAAATGTCAGCATTACCTGCAGTCGATTTGCTGTGTTGGTTCATTTCTTCAAATGTGTTGGTGCATACATATTATGATTCAGTTTTCAATAACCTGAATACGTACTTTTTTTTTTTTGACTCCTTGGAATTCTCTTCCATTCAGTGCCTGTATGGTACCCACGACTGAGGGAAAGTTGCCTGAGCAAGCTTTATATTGTTTTGAAAATCAGTAAGTATGCAATGAGGAAAAGTGAAGTCCCGTGTTTGGGCAGCCGAATGTCTGGAACTGCAAAGATGAATTAATTAATTTTAATTAAATGCTCAGATACTGTAATTCTACACAGGTAGCCAGCATTTTTTGGTCTTAAAGCATTGGCTTTTGTCAGTCTAATCTTGGTATTCTTCTGGGGATCTGATTTCACAAGCCAATTTAAAAATAAATTTTCATGTCTCATTCTCAGAGTTGGATCATGAGTAGTATTGGGCCCCACAGCATGTGGGCACTAGTGCAGTGGTTTTTTTATGTATCTAGTTAATCTTGAGGGATTCTGTGATGGACAGCATAGCTAACTTCAAAACTCGAGACTTCAGGTATATAGCAGTCAGAGTAAGGTGATTTTTAGTTGTGTTTTACATCTAGCTGATTGTGATTCAGCTGGTTTGTCAGCTTAGAAATCACCTATTCAGAGCTTCAGAACAATTGTAATGATGTGAATTGTGCCCAGAGGATGTATAACATGATTCCTCTTAATGGGAGGTTTTAATAATTGAGTTCAGTGCTGTTGATGATAACATTAGAGAGGTTAGATCTAACTTGTCCTGTGAGCTTGACTTTTAAAGTGTTCTAAAAAAATTTTGCAATCTACTTATATGCTGCAGTGATTATTAAGACTGAGAATCACAGGCATTTAATTGAATGTAAAAACATGGTAGTGTGACTCCCTTAGGTAGGCATGAAAGCTAGAAGAAAGTCGGATAATAGATGGAGTGAAGTTTCTTATTGTCAATTAACTCCAGAATTGCTTGAGAAATGCAGACTTACTTATCGGCAAACTTACTGTATCCTCACCAGTACTGCAAATACCACCGCAGTCTGAAAAATCAAGCTCTTAATCCTCACCACTAGTCAAAGTTTTGTAGGTTAATGTAGGTTAGCTCTCCTGTATCATCTGTCCAACATGGTATCTCCTGTGGGTTTAAGCATGTATAATGGAATGAACTGTTGTATTTATGAGTAAAGCTACTCCTTTGGTTGTAAAAGTAACAAAAACATGTTATCTTTTCCCTCTACTATGCTAACTCTGCAGTGTTAACTTTTTATCTTGAATATCAGCAGAGGTGAGTTTTGAATACACATGGGGAGGAAATATGTTGAGTAAACAGTTCCTACTTTAAATCACCCTTAAGGCTGTGTTTTAAAGCCCTTATATTGCCAGAATGAGTCATAAAAAATGCCTTATAGAAGGTGTGTGAATTGTAGAGGAGGCTTAAAGAAGGGGGTAAAATGTCTTTTTAAATTCCCCTTATACTTCCAGGTTGTTGCAGAGGGTGCTTTTTTGGGTTCACTGTCCAATGTGATGATGGTTAATTTTCCAAATGATTTTTTACAAGTGTTCTTTAGCAACAACAATTCCATCATCCTGTGCGGTGGCACTCATGGGTAACTTCTGTCAGTATAGATTTATCTACCATTCTTGTGAAATTGAATTTTTTCCTTCATAACTTTCCTTAATAGTGAAAGATGGGCTATTATTTTTTAAATATTTGTGTGGATGGCACTGGTTTTAGGGGAGCATGATACATTATGTAAAATATTAATCTAGTCTGGTGATAATGACAATGCTCTATTTGGGTTTTTTTAAATTCGAAAGTATTAGAACTTTTTCACTTAAAATACAATTTGCAAAAGCAATTTCACTCACTCCTTTTAATCTTTGTAATTCTGCTTAAAGAAAGTACTCTGCTACTTTCTTCATTAGCTACTTGGCGCAAGTAGAGAGGGAAAACCTTGAAAATACTTAAAATAAAATTGAAGACACAATTTTCCAATTCTGTGAGCCAATAGTAGACTAAGTTGAAAATAAGAGGCTTGTTTTTGAGGATTTTTGATCAGCTGAAAATCTTTCGAACAACTTAATCATGATAATCACATAATTGTTTGACAGAAGGCTGCTCACCAATTTGTGTTCATTTTTGGGTGGTTATTAGCAAGCTAATAACTCTGGATGCTGTTTTGAAAATTCCTGTCACTTCTTGTCATTGTCACTGGAAGCAGTGGGTGTCATTCCAAGGGATCAACCTGACATTTTATACCACATTTCTCACAGGTAGTGATGAGGAATGCGATGTATCTAGACCAACGATGCCAAGTCTTTCTACCCAGATGAACCAATACCTTATTCAAGTGTTAAGAGAAAATTGTGTGCTTTGGCTCCTCCTCTACCATATGTCTGGACTTGTGTGGGGCACTACAGTCATGTACTTTCCAGAAGCAATAAATAGGTAACTTTTACCATCGAGTTGTATTTGACCCTCAAGTGGAAGTTACCTGAGCAGCAGCAGTAAAACATGCTCATTACCATGCTTTGCTGAAGGTGGTACAAACGTTGAGTCAGGTGCTTCATCACAGCCATGCTGAGGAATGAGAGTTGGCTGACCACCTCCTTTGTGTTGTTACCACCCGCACTCCTAGATACTAATGCCTCACACAGCTGCAAGAGCTACCACAGATCTATAGTGGTAGCAGTCTGTGCTGCAGGTAGCTGGAGTTACCTGTCACTGGAGACAGGCTATTCCTGAAGCTGCGTTCCTGAAGCTCTTTGTTCGCTTCCCCCGTTTTGCATGATTTTTATCAGTGAAGGCTACCAGCAGTAAGAGATGGAGTCAACCTACAGGGCAGAAAAGAGTGAGGCAGAATATCTCAGTCACAAGGATGCCAAACCATCTGACATCAAAAAGCTGTTAAAACTTAGAATTATATGACAAACTCTAGTACAAATAGCATGCTGGGTCTTTTAGAATATTAAGCTATTTTATGATCTCCCTTTTATAAATAAAGTTATATCATAAAGTGCTTCGGGTCCTTTCAGATGAAAGGCATTAGATAATGGCGCCTTTGGATGTTTACCTCTTGTCTGGGCCTGTTAATTCGTTTATCACTGAAACATGTTATTGCAACAGCTCTGTTCTTGCCCATGTGTGGAGTGAAACCATTTGAATGTCATCCTTATTTATTTTAGCTCATTTATTAAGTTGCCTGTTGTGAGGCGTCTATGGCCTGAATTAAAACAAATACGAAAGGCTAACCCCAAATCTCTACATAAAACTGCCAAATAAAATACGTAGCCAGGCAAGATTAATAATAAATAAATAAAACATCAGGCACAAGGACAAGCCCAGCAGACCTCTTGCAAACCACCCACAAAGGGATTAGTTCCCAGCCGTTCAGAGGAATGGGAAGAACGTGGGTAGCAGATAAAAGAGCAAAGGGAGGGGGTCCAAAATAGATAGAAATAGCTCTGTTGAAATAAACAAGACTTGCAGCAAAGCCAGCCAGAGAAGGGCTGGAAAAGGAGTGCATGCTGAAATGTTACACAAAAATGTGAGTTGTTATACAGAGGTGAAAGTCGCGGTGCAGTGTGGCATCCTGAGCCTGGATCTGATCAGGAGCAGGCAGAGCATGGCGCTGACATGTAGCCCGCAGGCTTCAGTTTGGTTTTGCCTGGTTTCAACCTGCCTATGAATGACCAGCTGCAAGAAGGGAGACGGCAATGCTGATACAAGTTAGAAAGCTGCTCCTCCAAAATATAAGTTTGCTTTCTGTGGTTGAAATTACAGTATCAGGGCCCTTATCCACCCATTAAGAACAGCAGACTCAAGCACTAAAAAGTTTTGCAGGATGAGGTCTAGAAGGTGTAAAAAGATGCATCCCTTTGAGGTCTGAAATTTTACTGGCCTGGGTGACTTCTCGTGTTTGCTAAGAAAAGCCATTGTAGCCATCAGAATGCTATAAGCAAATGCGGACCAGCTACAAGGGTTTATCTAAAACTTCCACTTTTTAACAGATTATTTATCTGTGAACAGACCCTACTTGTCATATGACCATTTAAATGAAATCTGTGTTGCTGCTGTGTTTGCAATCTGAATTAATCCTTCACCTGTGCCAAATTATTGTCCCCAAACGGGTTAAATTATTGAGAGTGGGAGAAAAGCCTGTCATATGACTTGGCATTTTTGGTAGGGTCCACCCATGCTTCCAGATCTAAATTTCAAAACAAACACACCCTGAAAATTATGCTGCTCTTCTATTATACCTTCTGGCAACTTGCAGTTGGTTTCTGCTTTGCATAGCTGCCACTTCATGGGATTCTTATTGACGGTTATTTCTTCCACTTGGCCCATTTAGGAATTTGTTTAAATGGTACTAATAATAATAATAATAATAAAAATCTGTCTTTAGTTCCACTGCTGCTTTCCCTCAGGTGACATTCCTTTAGTTTTCTCTTCTTCCATCCCCCCTTGCAATTGGTACTGTATTTTGCCCTTTCTTCTTTTATTCCTTTTGAATCTCTTCATGTGAAATCGGTGCTTGTGAAAACTGGAAGTTGACTGTTCTGGAGGGTAATCGGAGAGATACCAGTCTGAGTGGATGTGCAAAAATGCCACAGTTGTAAGAGGTCTCTAGACCTTTAAGGTTTATGCTCGCCTGTTGCTAGGGGTCCTGGTTCAATCCCCAGTGTTGATGGTGGGATGGCTCCTTTGTGGACTCCCCTATGCATCAGGATCAGGAGCACACGTATAATCGTCATCTAACTGGAAGAGGATGCAGTCATTACTGTCCTGTTTTAAAGGTGTAACTGAAGGTAGTCTACAGGTGACTAGGAAGGTGCTACAAATTCTTACCTGTAGAGTCTTTTATAAATTGGAGAGTCATAGCCCTGCTGGTTTGTGACCAATATCCAAGGGATGTTACAGACAGTATGGCTGGAGGTTTACAAGGTAGTGGGGCATTGCAAATTTCAGTTCCTCTTTATTAATGTGTGTTTGGTATTTGTAAGTTAAAAATAGATTGGCTGTTTTAATTTAAAACATACATTAGTTGAAGTAACTAAGATAATGTAAAGTAGTAATTTCTGTTTGCATCAAGCAGAGCTCTGACTCCACTGAAGCTCTCTTGGATGCTGCAGTTGTCTTCATGAATACAAACTCATCTTACCCATGCAAAGCCACATCCTCTTCATTGTATCTTTGAATGCACCCGCAGATGGGTGCTATGCCTAGATGCGCAGGTAAAAGAGTGATGAAAGCAGTAGTCTGTTCTACACCCTCATCCCTAATGTGGTATTTAGTATTTCCCAGTTCCTGGTCTTCACTGGCAGTATTCTGTGAGACTTCTGGAAACTATTACTGTGGTACTGGGTTTATGGTTGAGATAAAACAGACTCCAGTCTTTAGAGCTTTCTGGAAAGCTGCTGTTTGAAAATGGAATATTTGGGGTTTAGGGTTTTTTATTTTATCTGTCATTACCACACTTGAATTCTGCTTTTCCTGTATTCCTAGCAGTTTCCATTTTAATTTTGAAATTAAAGTCTTCACCCTTATCTGGTGCTTTGCCTTCCTTTGTCCTGCTCATCTGACTTCATAAGTACATCAGCTGCAAACCCCATCTCTATTTCTGAAATGGCTCAGTCTTACTTTCTGTTCTGCCGACTTGGTTCCCATTGCTTAACGGTAGATTTATTTGGGCCAGAGGTTTCTGCCTGGACTTCCTGGGGGTAAAACAATTTAAGGAGTCTTGTGTGGTCTTCAAGTGTTCATTGCAACTGTGATTTGAGGCTTTTGGTCTGGTAAGGCTCTGTGCTGAGATGTATTGTGAAGCTGCCTGTGGAGTTATCTTAGCTTACTTATAGCTATACTGCTCAGTGTTCTTAAAACATCCCTCGTCAGGATTTTAACTTAATTATACAATTGGAATTTTTGATGTGAAGGGGAGGGAAAAAAAAGGTAGTTGAAACTTCAAATATGGACCTTTTGAGAAAAGGAGTGAAAAATAAATACAGAACAGACTTTACCAGAGGTAGAGAGAGAGAAAAGGTTGATGCAGGCACTGGCAATTTTTAGAATTAATTTGTAGCTGTATGTCACCAGTTTGAGACAGGACGGCATAAAGTTTTACATGTTAAAGGTGTTGTCCACAGTGGTTAAGAGCATCCATAGAGTATCAGATCAAATGTCCAGATGGCATGGTGTCCTGTCTCTGGCAGTGGCCAGTAGCCAACACATAGGAAAGAGTTTAAGCACCAGTAAGCTCCTAAGTGTGCTTTCCTGGATAGTCTCCTGAGGGTCCAGAGACCCTCACTCTCCAGGAGTCTGCAGCTCAGTAGCTCCTTTGATCAGGTATGCAGATTTTTTTTGTCCATACAACTTTCTTCTGTGAATTTGCCTAACTGTTTTTTGTGTCTGTAAAGTTTTGACCTATTTTTTACCTATGAGTTGTGTGGGAAAAGTACATTCTTTCATTGTTTGAATATCCATCTTTATGATTTCCTTCAATGACCTTTATTTTCTGCAGTGGAAAAGGCAGTAACAGTTGTTACCTGTTTATTCCATGCCCTCCTGATTTAATAGACCTGTACAATATCTCTTTATAGTAAATTATTTTCCTGATTTGAATAGTTGCTCATACAGAATCTAATCTATCTATACATTTGAATATTTTTTTTTCCTCTTCTCAATGTGTTTTCAAGTTGCCTTACATGTGTTTTGATACTAGAGGAACAGGAACTACACATAATAGAAATGAAAACTCATGCATAGGGTGGGTAATGCTGGTTTCTGTTTTCCCTATCTCCCCCACTGCCTCCCAGACACAAATGGTGGCTGACATAATAATGGCAATTACCACTTGTTATAGGTAGGGCTGATGCATTTCTTTGAAGGAAGGCCTAGTGGGAAACGTTGTAACTGGTGATGGATAGAGGACCTGACGTGGACTCCTGGTACAATTCCTGCTTCTTTCTTCCGTGTAATATTTGTCAAAACAGTGCTGATGAATGATGGTATGGTGGGGTTTTTTTCAGTGTGAAGGATGGCTGCATTCAATGCGCACACACAGAGATAAAAGAAGTTGAACAGCTTCAAAAGCTATGTCAGTCAGTCTGTAAAAACCACATTGGCAGACTTGCAGCGCTGTATGTACAGATGGGACCTGAAAGTGAGATCTGTTTGCTCCTGGGGAAAAAGGGAGCTTGGTTTGACAAGATTACCATGGAGAGCTGCTGGCTTGCTTGGCTGTGATGGCATCTTCACACCCCTTGCAAGAAGCTTACCAGAAGTCTCTCTTTTTCTGCAAGACATGTTTCCCCTCTTGGAGGTGTGCAGTTTTCATGTGCTGTGTCCTCTCTGGGGCACCCGCTGCCTTTGCAGCCCTGGCTCTGCTCCTGGGGTCTTCCTGAGCTGCTCACAGCCGTGGGGTCCATGCAAGGGGTCAGCAGGCAGGAGACCTGCTGTTACTTTTGCTCCTGCTCTAAAGGGTCCACAGGGAAGGTAATAAAGGAACAGAGGCAACTTTTCCACGTAATGGAGGTAAGGAGGAAGAGCACAGAGTAGGGCACAGTCTGTGAGTCCTGCTTGTACCTGCAGAATAAGGTGACCCTGGGACCTGAATTCTGGCTCGATTTTGTGGTGGAAAAGTATGTGCGGGTGCTCAGGAAGCCAGTCATACACTTTTTAACCTGCATCAAGATTTTAAGATTTTAAAATCTTTTTAAGCTGCATCAAGCCTTGAAGCTAAACAGAAGTTACTCAACTGTTGGCTAGAAGGTTGGGATTTTTTTGTTATCGGGTTGGCAATTCAGAGCAGCTGTTCACCTACTGAGATAATGGAAATAAGTGTGTTTGAAAGATTGGGAGATTCTTCCTTCTGACGTCTATAGCCTTCATGTATTTAAAGTAGTCATATAATCAATTTTCCATATCTTATACTTTTGTCATGAGAAATAAGAAAATCTTTATTTGTTTTAAAATGGGAGCATTTAAAAATGTGTTTCTGTAGGCAGTATACTTGATTTGTCTCTCTTGACCGGGTAATAGATATGTATTATTTCGCTAGGCTTGCTCTGTAGTAATACTGACATACTGAAGTATTGATTTGTTTTCTGGCAACTAGTTTTTGTAGCCACCTTTCTCGGAAAGGTCTCATGTGTTGAGGGGAAGACTTGTGGGTCTTTATTAGAGGTGTCCACCTTAACGACTTTGATCAAGCAGCATACAGTGTTGTGCATAACAACAACACACTTGTGTTTCATGATAAGCTACTTTACTCTGATTTGAGCTAGCAGATCACTTAATTCAGTAATATTTGTCCACCTTAAAAATGGTAAACATTTTTTAGAGTTTTAGTGAGGAAGATATTAAATGTCTAATATGTATTGCTGAATGGAGTAAAATAAATACATGGCAATGATGCAACTTAATGAACATGTTGCCGTGAGAAGATATTAAAATGCAAAGAGAAGGATGAAGGACACGGGCACCTACAAACTAGAGCAAATGTACAAAGGAATAAAATTCCTGTAAGAAAAAGATTTGGGAAGAACAGAAAAAAGCTGGTATGCAATAGCAGTTAAAGGGCTACAATCTATAAAAGAGTTATTGTATTGGGAAATGGAAAAAGATAAATTTAGCAAGGGAATGAAGACATTAACATAAATGAGGTTCTTGCAGCCTTAATTGATACTTAAATTTTCTTTGAAATGTTAAAGGCGCTTGTTTTCATTGTCCCTTAAGTCCTCGTAAAGTCCGAATTTTCCTTTTTTTTTTTTTTTTTCCCCTGAGTAGAGGACTGGGTGCTACCCAGTGACAGGACCAGAGGCAGTGGACGCAAACTGAAACACAGGATGTTCCCTCTGAGCATCAGAAAATATTTTCTCTGTGAGGGTGCCCAGGCACTGGCACAGGTTGCCCAGAGAGGTGGTGGAGTTTCCTTCCTTGGAGATACACAAAAGCTACCAGGATATGGCCCTGGGCAATGAGCTCGAGGTGTCCATGCTTGAGCAGGGGTTTGGACTAGAGGACCTCCAGAGGTCCCTTCCAACCTCAGCCATTCTGTGATTCTGCAAAAAACATCTTTTAATTATAAAAAGGAATATTTTATTCCCATTTACATAATATAAACAGCTCAGGCAACATAGTCAACACTTGTAAAAATAAGCATTCGCCTTCAGATATTAAAATGAGCTTTCCAACCAAATAAATGTTTAAAACAGTGACAAGAGAGGACAGAAGGGAAGCTTCAGACCACAGTGCAAATGTGGGGCTTTATCTCCTCTAGCTGTAAAATGGTGGTTTTGCATAGTAGTGTTGATTAAACCTATCTTGTTATGGAGTATAGTATTCAGACACAGCCTCGTTGGGGTCTTGTTAGCAGCACTGAGTAGGTATTTGGTGTTCATGACTCACTGGGATGGCTACTAATGTGTTCTTGAGTGAGATATACAGACTTTTATCTAAGAAATTATTTTTTTTTAAGTAGAAGTGCAAAATTAATGAAAGATTAATTGCCATCCAAATTGGATTGTTTGGCAGGGCTTCATGTGTAAATCCATCGGCATCAGTGCTTGATCTAAAATGATGATGACATTGATACTAAAATGTAAAGCAGTGGTATTTTAAGATGACTCACTTTAGGAAGAAACACTATTTTAAAATCAGTCCTTTGGTCTAGGCTGCCGACTGGGAGAAGGGTATTTGCTTTTGATAAGGAATATTAAAAAAAAAAAAATTTGATTGGAAGTTTACTGGGGGACGGAATTGTTGCAGGCTTGCAAAGTTAGACAAGGTAAAACACTTTGGAGGAAAGTCCTGCTTTCAAAGAGACAGAGTAGGCTGTATGATCCAAGAGACATGCAAGCTAATTGACTGACCTTACCACTTTTTCTATGAGGTTTGTCTTAAAAAGGTGAGAGTAACTTCCAGTAGAAGGAAATTTCATGTCTACTTCTTTGAACTTGCTTCTGTGACTTGCATTTGTAATTACTGATGTAGCTTGAGCTGAATTACAATTTTATTTTTTTTTACAGCACAGTATTGTATTTGAGTTAGTTCATGTTTTCACAGTGTTTTGAACATGAAAAAAGCTACCTAAGTGCTAAGTGTTGTTATGTCTTTGGACCACTAGTCATAACTTACTTACTTGCATGAATTCGTGCTCCAATTCCAGTCTCACTGTGATTTCACTTTATCTTTTGTGGATTGTGTTGCTTGGGATAGATGGTAGTTGGGAATAAAGCTGAATTTTTAATCATTTTTCTCAGCATCACTTAATGACTCTTTGTGATGCTGATTCCCTTAACTGGTGCATTAATTTTTTTATTTTTTCTTTTTATGAGTGTTCAAGCCTTCAAATTGTTTCCCAGTGTCTAAATCTGAATTTTAATATTTCTGTACTTTTTTCTGAATTGCCATAGGTATCTTTTTATTACTTTAAAAAAACTGCCACACCTAATACGAAATATCATAGTTCCCCGATATGTGACACAACGGTATTCAAATATATTGTATCTCATTCTCTTTGTCAGAGATTTACATAACACTCGAGTCTTCTGTGACTGTGAAGCTTAATAAAATTTAGGCTGCTTTGTTATTGTTCTTCAACATACTGGATTTTCCTTCTTATACTATTCCCCGTATCACTATAACTGATGGATGCAAATCCTTCTGCAGTTCATCTGACTGTCTGTCCTTTTGTCTTGCTTCGTTGTACAAGATAGGTTTGATTTGTACAGAGCAACTTGCAATAATACTTTAACAAGAAATAATGTTTAAGCTTATGAAAAGGAGATTGCTTTTGCTGTCCAAGAAACCCGATTTTTACCTTTGTAGGTCTCTTTGAAAGAAAGAAAATACTGTGAAAGCTGAAGTTCTTAGTATTTGTACAAATCAAGGGAAGAAAATGTATCTTTCCATTGGATTAAGCAAGAACTTGCTTACTATTTAGTTATCTATTATTGGATTTCAGCATTTATGGGAAAAGATGCTGTCTGCAGTTTTTAAAAGTGAAACCATCCAATTGTGGATTCTGTACTGGTTCACAAATGCAAAAGATTCAGAAAGTTAACTGCAAGTGAAACTAGTCAGTGGGGATTAGATTGCTTCAGTCAGTGGAAAAAAATGTTTCTGGGGAATCTTAACATACGTTTACTTGGAAAAAAAAAATTGGGTGATAATAGTAATGTCCATTAGCAGAAGCTATTTAACAGCAGGAACTTCACTTAGGAAGTCTGGTAGCAAGCACCCCCTAGTTAAATGCTTTGACTTGTCCGGGGAGCATACAAAACACTGTCTCTGACTGCCCTGCCATTGTGGTGGTGGTCCAGTGTGGTGAAAGAAATGAGATGGAAGAAAGGAGGTCAAAGCAGAAGCTCTCACTGTAATGATACTGAGAAAGAAAACATCCAGCAACTCCCTTTCTCTTTGTCCCTCCTCCTGTTTGATGGTGTCGTGAAACTCTGTTCTCACCAGAGCGGGGAATGGCCTTTCCTTCCAGCAAGACATCTGTCTTGCAGGAATTTCTAGTAGTGAGTAAATAGATCTGCTCGTGGCTAGGTTTGGATGTTTCTTTTTATAGGCAGAATCTATTTCTGTTGCGACCTATTTATAATGCCTTACTTTAGTTCCCTGGAGAAAAGTAGCTTGTTCTTCATCTGAGTTGTTGTTCAGTAGTCAGATTTTCCATGGCTTTGGAACGCTCTGCTCAGTTGTTTCAAAAGTTAATTTATTGTTTGGTTTTTTTGGTTGATGGAGCTGCAATAACTTCTAGTTAGAAGACCAAGCTGTTTGGTGGTTAATAGCCTTATTTTAACATTAGATGATTTTAATTTTCTTGGAAGATCTGTGATGGCCAGTGCCATTCAATTCTGTTGTTAGTTGTAGAGGTTTGCTTTTGCTTCTCTCCTAGAAGTTCAGTAGGAAACAAACAAACAAACAGCAACTCTGTTTTTTTGTAAACATTAGAGAAATTATTTGAACAATCTTATTTTAAAATAAAAATGAAAGACTGAAAGCTACAGAAGTCAATGAACTTACTTGATCTCCTAGAGAAAGAATGCAGATGTACTCTGCAGATTGTTTCATTTACACCGAGATAAAATGAATTTGGTACTAGTATTTATTTCCAGCTATTTGCATGTCAATGTGAACAATGATGAGAAGTTCTTTTATTCCTTATGTCAGTGTTTACACTGTGACTTAGAAGAATGAAACTCTTCAAATCTGTAAGAGCTCAAGGAAACGAGGGACCAGTGCATCATTCTAGTCTGGCTACCAGTAGGTTACAAACTGTGGTACCAAGCTCAGTGCAGAATTAAGTAACTTGAAAATCGGTCACACAACTTGTATCAGACAGAAATCTTCTTTTGCAGTTGATGAAAGTACAATTCCTTTTGTCTCAGATGTTGCAAGTTTCTGTTTCATGGAAAAGATGAGAACTATAAGCTCTTGCAATATTTATTCTTACCTCCAAGTAAATATCCAGTGGAAATGTTATTGATAATCTTTAAATGGCTTTAAAGTACTACTGAAATACTAACCTTCTCACATGTAGCTGTCAAGAGAAATGCAGAGGGCTACTTGAGGCAGATTAATTGGTAGGAGTTAATGGGACCCAAAGGCGGTCTGCTTGTAGCTGTGTGCTAAGATAACCAGATGCTCCTCTCCCAGTATTGTTTTTCTCATTCTGTCAGAAGTCTTTTAAAGCATCTGTCATTGTTCTAATGAAAGACTGCAGAAATTTCACAAAATCGATTATTTCAGTCTTTTCCTTTGAGGAAGGGGAAGCTGAAGTAGTGTTTAATGCAATTGCTGATTAGCTACCAAAAGCACCCCATATCAGTCCTTTACGTGAGAAGACATCTCAACACATGCTGTCATTTTTCAGCCTGTATATGGACTGTGGAGAGATGAAAATACAACTGAGTTATACATCTTAAACATACAGTATGGAAATCAGTTTGGTTATCCTAAGTTCCTAGAAAATTAACGCATTCAGGATGGATTATGAAAAAGAAAAAACTTGTCTGCGTAAGGCTGTTCTTGGAAGTATACACTTTGGTGAATGTGTTTGTTGGTTTGGTTTGTACATTGCCTATTTTTTAGAGCTCGTAACAGGTACAGAGATTGTCATCCATGATATTTTTAAGTTCTAGGAGACTTTCTAAAGGAAGAAAATAAGTAATTAAACCTAGGCAATGAACTCATTTGTGAAGAGCTCAGTGAAAATCTATTTAGTTTTTGCTCATCCTACTTCAACTTGATTTGTATTCTGCCTGTAGGGGAACAGTACAACTATGCTTTTTAATAGTGTCATATAAGTTACTAATTTTTGAGTGTTGACAGCATTTCTATGCAATTACTCTCTCTTATGGATTGGTCGGGGTTCTTCTTTTTCTCTCACTCTAGTGTTGGGATGGGACTTATTTCAGAGCCTGTCACACTGGTTCCTATTCAGGCAGAGGAGTGGCAACTGAGCTGAGCATTGGGCTGAGAGTGTGGCTCTGCAGCAGTCCCAGATCCTGCAGTACGGAGCAGGCAGACTGAGGAGAGCCAGATTTTGCTTTCAGAAGAACTGGAGCAACATCAGTGAAGATACTTGGATTGAAGGCAGCTTAATACTTCTGTAAATTAGGTTAACTCTCCACGTCTCCTTTTGGGCGGTCCTAAACTGGCCACGTCTGCATAGTCTGTGAGGCGACAGTTGCCTCGGATAAGAGAAAGAATTGCATTGTTTTTTCTATCTTTCCTGATAATACAGTGCCCAAGTAAGGCACAAGAATTGGCTTCAGAATGACACAAAGTTTTTCAGCTCTCCAGGAGCTTTGATGGTGAAGCACAAATTTTGGGTCAAATCTTGAGTCCAATGAAAGCAATGAAATTCTATTCTGATTACTATAGAATTAGTCTTGGTTTTAGCATTAAAATAAATAAAGTATTTGTGAAAAGATGCATATCCTTAAAAATTATTTTGTGTAATATTTGTGGATTTTTAGGGTTTTTTCTTCAGGAAGATGAGCTAGTGATAAATGTTGCTATATTATTATATGATCTTTTATTGCACACAGATGGCAATAGTCACTGATCTTATTCTGGAATGAGCTTATTCTTTGTGTCTTATGTACTTATTCCTTGAGGAAAGTCCAGTGCCCAGGTGTTTTGTGTGTTGAGGTTGGAAGCATCTGAGCTCGTAAGCAGTCTTCTCGCTCATGAAATGCTTTCATTTTATCTAAAATGGGATTGTACTAGGCTGTTGCTTGGCATGTTGCACCTGTTCTAGTGTTGAAATGAGTGGGTAAAATATATTTTAAAAATTGTGAAAGAAAACTATGGCAAATGAAATACTGAGTGCATGAATGTCACAAAATTCCTGAATTAAATTTAGCTGTGTGACATGAGTTCTCTACGCACAGGCATCAGGACATTACACAACCACATAATGGGGTTTCCTCTCTTTCATAATACACAATACCTGGTCTGCTTGTATTTACTCCAAAACCAGCTTGGCGTTATCACTTGTGATAAGAGTGAAAAGTAAAAAGGACCTCAAAAAGTCTAGACAGGAGAAGTGCCAACCCACGTTAAGTGCTGAAGTCACTACCGGTTGCCTGTGGACAATTCTAGGGTTAGAATTGCACTGGTAGCAGACAATAACAGGCTTTAATCCCACAGCTGAACTAGTTTTGAAGATACTTGCAATGATCTCTTTCCTGGAACCAGTTACTGGGCTGGGCTGTATTCCCTAAATGCTGCAACGTGGTGGGTGTTTGCACAGGCTCTGACACAAGAGCAGATCAGGGAAGACAACAGATTGCTGTGCATCACTCCAACTTGCAGTCATTTTCTGTGTGCGTGCTCTTAGCTTGCAGCAAATGTTAGAAAATTTGTCTTAGCTCTTGAACTTAGTGACTGAAGTTGTTTGCTAATGTTGATCTTGGACAGTAAAGCTAAGATGATCCTAAGAGGCAAGGAGGCAGTTGTGCCCTCATCAGTTCCTCTGCATCAGATCTAGTGCTTAACAACTCCAGGGAGGGTCGGCTGAGCTGGTTGAGCCCACACCAAACTAGTTCTGTAGAGGAATTAGCCCGATGCTTTCCCTTTTTGAGGTTGCTGTCAGTGTTACTTATTAGGATTATCTTGTATATGAGCTATCCATTGTTTCTTTCTCTCTTTGGGTCATGCTTAGCCGTTTGTGGGCACTTCAGTCTTGGGCACTGTAAAGATTAATCTGCTAAACTCATCATGCAGATTTTATGTGGCAATGGTTGGGTTTTAACATAGCCTGTGTTTAGTTCTGAATGCCTTTTGAAGAGGAAGGAGAAACACAAAACCATCATACTTTAGAGAAAAGTGGGAAAGGAATTGAAAAGAAGGCTGAGTATGGAAAGCAGTTCTATAGAAATTGGGGTCTTGCTTGCTCTGGCTTTTCAGAATCTAATAATGAACCTATGTTGCTGCAGCCTAGGAAGGTGAACTTTAAGCGTGTGTAGATTAAAAATGCAAAAGCAGTTAACCAATAAAATAAATTGCCAAGGGAGATAGTAAAATTGTTAATTTAAGCCCATGGAAGCATAGGATAGATCAGGCTCCCATCCATTAGGGCTGTCTTAGGGCCATTGGCATCATTTCTGAGATGTGGCAGCAAAATAGCTGGCTGAGCGGCTGAGGAGTTCTTCTAAAACCTAAAAAATAAAGCATTAAGCACTGGTTATTTAACTACTCTGGTAAGCTCCTGTTGATATAGATGCTCACATCTGAATTGCATCTTTGGTGTCAACTCAGTCGAGCAGGTTTGGCTTATAGAGGGAATGGAGAGGCTTTCTCCAGTCTCGATCTTAATCTTTCTTTTGTTGAGACATTTTCTCAGTCATTTCCTTGCAGTGAATTGTTTCTACTATTTTCATTTGCAAGTATGTTTATCTGTGGATAAAAGGTTTGGGTTTTTTAGTCACTTTGAAAGCTTGCTGCTTTATGGCCAAGAAGGCTTCTCCCTATGTAGTGGATGACCACAAGCTCTCAGGACCTCTGGTGTTCCTCAGCGTTATCTATAAAAACTTGCAGAGGAGGAGGACAGTCTTTCAGTAAGCAGTAGGTGGTGATTCAGTGCCAGCTCCGACTGTTCAGGCTTTTGTATTGGCAAGTCATTTGATCTTTTTCTGTTTTGGTTTTCCCTTTGTAAAATGTGAGTAATATTAATTCCCTTTCAGCACCCTTCTGTTTGTATGTAGATTTGAAACTTTTGGGACTCTTTATTATAGCATATTTGCACAAAATCTGGCACAGTGGGATCCTTGTCTTAGCTGAAGCCTTAGAGCACTATCATAAGTAGTGGCAGAAATAATAAGCTCCATTCTCTATTTATCCTAAATCTTAAGACAAGTAAGAGACCTCTTGAGGTTGGTACTTCAGCAGAATGCTGAAGGCTTTAATCAGAAAATTTTTATCACATGAACTCACCAGAACAACATGTTAAATTTATAAGGGAGTAAGGTTTATATGGTTTTCAACCATATATTGCTAGTGTCAGACCTCATTAAGACGGAATTCTTGTTCAGAACGTACGCAATTCATTTAGGTGAATTTACAAAAAATGTGGTAATGGCTGGGAACTACAGCCTGGCATTAAAGAGAGAAACCCCCAAACATTCAAAGTTCTGCAGTTAATGTTAAATTTAATGTATTTGGCTTTCTTATAAGCTCAGAAAGACACAGTTAAAATGCATGAACTGCTGATCTTCAGTGAGCATCTGATACTCCTTAGTGATTGGAAAGTTTAGCCTGTACTGTGTTCCTGTTCAGATCAGGCTGACTAATTAAAACACATAGAAATCTGTATTTTCTTTCTGGTTTTCCCCACTAGCTTATAGCCAGAGAAGAAAAAGAAAGCATTGCGTGTTGATTAGCAAAGGCTTTCCATTGGGCATACTTTTTCCCTTATGGAGGATGGTAGTAGTTTTGAAAGAACAGGGCTGTCATCTTTCCTAAGGCCAGATTGCATCACTGGTCCTTCAGGCACACTGGGATGCGGGCATCACTTCGCAGTGTGGTTCTTAATGGAATTTTCTGCTACAGAGCAAAAGTCATCAGTCCCTGTTAATTTAGAAAGAGCCAGGGAAGATGACATGGCCATTAATCCTTAAACAGATAAATAGGCAGAATTTTTGAATGATGCATGAGATTTCAGGGAGCTTTTACGGTATGCAAGAGAGTCTTGCACGAAGATCCCTTGGGACACAGGAATGATTTAAACTGAGATTGTCAGCATTTTAGTAACCTGTTTTAATTTATATCTAGGCTTACCTCTGAATTATGCATTTTGTGCAAGTATTGCACCTGCTGATGTTGGTATATATGGTTTTATTCATATGTAACTGTGGTTAAATCTTTGGAAAGCCTTATGACATATAAAAATGCTAGTTGGTATTTCTGCAGTACCAGGAAGAGCGGAACTCAAAATTTGTATTTGAAGATAGGTATAGATACAGATACAGATACTCCCGTATTTGTGGTGGTATAGACAAATCTTGAAATACTAACTATGGTTAGTGCCTGCTGAGACAAAACATGTTAGTTCATTCTCTGATTATTAGCCCTTTCTTATAATCTACAATTCATAAATTTGCAATTCAGATTTTCTCTCACTTCATTACCAGCCTCATTTCTTACTTTTAAAGACACGATCTCCAGCAGAGCTAAAATACCAATTGTCCAGTGGATAGAATCAGTTAGGCAAGCACCGTGGCAGACCTTCAGTGTAGCCTCTTATTTGAAAGAGAGAGATAATCTGCTGCAGCAATAAAAATTGCATCAGAATTGTCCAGAGGAGACAGAGAATGAAGCTACTGGATTAGAATACTGCTCATTGGTATGCAAATGTACTATCCTTCTTCCTGAATTTGATCCTTAAGATCTGTTAATATGCAAGAGTATGGGATGAGAAACATTACTGGAATTGATCCAGACAGATACACACAGGTTAGTGGTGTGTGGCTAAATCATGATGTACATTCTGGGGGTTTTCTGAAAAAAATAGGTATTTGAAAAAGCCAAGCTGACTGCCTTGGGAGAGCGAAGCACTCCATCTACTATTACTGAGGCTGATGGTCCTGTATGACTTTAATCATATAAAGACTTGCATTTGCTAGAAAATTTCAGTGCCTAGAAAATCAAGTGGTAAATGCCTGCATTTTTACTACTAAACATTGCTGATTACCTGTGAATAAACATTACCCAAATAAATGGAAGTATTCTGGTGGAAGGATTTTCCACCCCCCCACCCCCCCACCCCCCCCCGACTTGGATACAGGTTTTTTTTCTGCAGAAAATTGAGGGATAGAAAGAGCAGATGGGGGTGGGGGGTGGGGGGGGAAGAGGGACTCTGCCTTAGAGTCTTAAGATTTCAGCCAAACCTGCAGATAGTTATTTGCATATTTCAGTCTTGTGGGAGCCTTACTGGTCTATTCCATTATCCGAAGTGTAGACTCTGTAACTTGGGTTCCAATGCCGTGCACTTTCAGTCTACAGTGCAGTTTGTCATTTTGAAATTTGGTGGCATGGAAATGCCACTTCAGTAAGTACCTCAGTAAGTCTGCGCACCTGGTTATGTGGGCTTTACATGGCATTCTGTCTGTGCCTAAAATTGTACGGACTCAGGGTTTTTAATTTCTCATAATTCTCTGCTGTCATGATTACCCATCAAGTCATGAAAGAACGGGTCTGTACTTTTCTGTAGCAAGAAAAAATGAGACACAAATGAAGGAAAACAAAACTGTGCATTTGAAAACAATGCAAGGATACAAAATCAAGAAATTAATGCTAGAATTAAGGCTATTAGTCTAGCTCAGATTTTCTTCTTTATAGATGTTATGGCTATCTGATTACAGAGATGGGGCATTTCATAGGTTTTGTTCTTTGGGTCCTTTGCCTTCAACAGCACACCTTAGGAGTGGTACAGGGTAAGAGAGAAGAGTTTGTCAGTCTAGAGCCATGAATGTGTAGACAGGTCCGGCAGTGTGCCTCCAGACGCTTTATGCCATGTTGGGCAGGAACGCTTTAATGCTTGTGTGCAAAGCAGCCAGGAGAAGGTGGTGGGCACGCTTGGTCCTGCCTGTCAAAGGCATGTTTTCCACAGCCAGGAAATGTTGCATTCTTTCAGTTTGAGAATTTTTTCTGAGATTTTTAACTTTCTTATAAGTTGAATCTGATATTCTGAAATGAAATTTTGAGAGATTTTTTGCAATATTTTCTGTGTGCATTGGACATACAAAATACTATTTTGTCTTATGGCACAGACTTCTAAAAATATATAATTAAGCAAATGATGAAGTAAGAACTTTTAAGGGGTTTGCATTTCCTAATACTTGCATTGTTATATAGTAGCTTAAAGTCGTAGTCAAACCTTTTTGCTTTTAACTGTGCTTAATCTGTTTAATGAATAGAATTTTTTTATGACTTCCTATGCAGTACTTGCAATAGTCAATCTCTAGACTTTATCCTTTTTGCATAGCCCCCAGGTTTTGCAGATCTCTGTGCATTCAAACTGGTTATTGATCTGTGCCACTTGCTATAAAATTGAGAAAGGTCATCTGAAAAAAATTGTCTCGGAGGAAGTATATAGTTGTTTTTTTGGCCAGTGCACTTCAGACTGTTATCTCTTCCACTTGTGTGACTTATCTGCCGCTTAATTTCATCTCTCCTTTTACCTCCTGGCAAATAGCAATATGCCTCAGCATAACAATGAGCAGCAGCAAAGGTAAAAACAAGTATATTTATATTCTTTCCTGCCTTCCAAATTCAGAACTGAAAATAGAAACTAGTTAGTAGCTACTGTTCAGAAGGATAACAAAGAACCATAGTTTGGGTAAAAAGCTTGGATATACTTCAACATTTTTCTTTATTATGCTTTTCTGTAGCATGTAAAGATTTTTGTAAAATAATTTAGGAATGATGCTGACAAAAAGATAAACAGGAAGATAATTAGCTCCTGGAAACTCTTTATGTATAGCTGTTATTTCAGTGAGACTTCAGAGGCTTATAGCTATAATATGGTGAACTATTTGCAGGATTAAATGCGTGGCACATAAAAAACAACACAGTACATGCAGAGTGTTTGGAGTCCATCAAGGCTCGGAAAAACATTTTTAATGAACATTTCCACATGTTTAATAACTCTGCCATCAGTGCATACCATTCCTCCTTACTATGAAGTTAACTTTCTGGATACTGCAGCACAATTTTGTGTTTCTGTTGTCACTTGGGTGGTCAGATGCTGGAAGATGTTGCCTAGAGAGACTGTGGAGTCTCCATCCTTGCAGATTCTCAAAACCCAGCTGGATGCAGCCCTGAGCTCCCTGCTCCAGCTGGCCCTGCTCTGACCCAGGCTCTAGGTGGTCTCCAGAGGTTCCTCCCCGCCTCAGTCATTCCATGATGTGATAGCAAATCATCATAGAATCATAGAATGCTTTGGATTGCAAGGGACCTTAAAGATCATTTAGTTCCAACACCTCTGCCACGGGCAGGGACACCTACTAGACCAGGTCGCTTAAAGCCCCATCCAGCCTGGCCTTGAACACTTCTAGGGTTTGGGGTATCTACAGTCTCTCTGGGCAACCTGTTCCAGTGCCTTGCCACCCGCACAGTGAAGAACTTCTTCCTTACATCTAATGTAAATCTACCCTGTTTCAGTTTAAAACATTGCCCCTTTTCCTATCACTACGTGGCTTTGTAAAAGGTCCCTCTCCACTTTTCTTATAGGCCCCCTTTAGGTACTGGAAAGCCGCAATAAGGTTTCCCTGGAGCCTTCCCTTCTCCGGGCTGAACAACCCCAACTCTCTCAGCCTGTGTTCATAGGAGAGGCGCTCCAGCCCTCTGATCATCTTCATGGCTTTCCTTTGGACCCGCTCCAACAGGAATGTTTTTAAGAATGTTTGTAGAGAGATATACTCCCATTTGTCCTCCCTTATTGATTGCGTTGAAGAACCGTGCAATTGGTGCTCTTTCAAAGTTTCAGGGAAAATAGAAACATTAACGAAGAGTTTTCTCTGGAATATTATTTAGCTTGTATTTGACTGCAGCTTATCAGAAATAAATAATGAAGAATTTTATACTCTGAAAAAAAGGTCTTCCCTTTTCAGATCTTTTCAGTGTCTGGTGCTCATATATAGGTATATCTTTTACAGTGGTATAGAGGCTTGGCAGTTCTGATATAAAAATGTGTGGGATATCTTAACAATGAAAAAACCCTCACCAAATAGTGCTAACTGTATCAAAATCAAACCGCTTCATATTTGTATGCATGAACATGAAATATGTAATTAGATATATGCTTATCAAGAGACAGAGTGGCCATAGTGGTTTTCTTTGTGTCTGTTTATATTTCTGGGGAGAAAAAAAAACCCCACAAACAAACCTCCACTCTAACAGTAGTATTTGAATGGGATAAAACCCCATTGTCCTGAGTTTACCTAAATCTGTAACTGTACAGAATCACAGAATGATCAGATTGAAAGAGATCTCTGAAGACTGTCTAGTCCAACCCTTGTGCCCAAAGCAATGTCAGCTGGAGCAGACCAGGACTGTGTCAGTTGGGTTTTGAGCATCTCCAACAGCTGTGACTCCACAACCTCTCTGAGTCCAAATAGTACAGTATGTGGTATAAAATACTGAATATGGGAGGAGAAGTGAGATGAAGAACCAAGTTTTGTGGTCCATACTCCAAAGAAGCATTTCAGCACATACTTCAATATTACTACAGTAAAACCAATTAATGTTTGAGTGTAAGTGCAGTACTGAGCTAGAGTCCTTGGCAATGTTTACTTTCATGTAGTGATGCCTTTGGTATTCATTACAGGTATTAAACCTAGTATTCAGTCACAGAAATCAGAGGGACAGTTATCAATTCTGCTGTGTTATCGCATGCTCTGTTATTTTCCTAATGTTAGTGGAAAGGGCTCCCTTTGGCACCCAGGTACAGCTGTGTATCCCTGTGGGCTTTGGTCAATTTTATTACTGGGGACATTTTGATTGCTGTGAGAGGACTACATAGAACTGGAGGCATTTATAAAGTTTGCATATGAAGAGGTGTCATTTATTTATAATGTGTGCAGTATTTTTTATGCTATAAACCCTTTACATAAAGCCTTTGAAAGAGCGGTAAGGCTGCAGCAGGCCTATGCAATAATCTTGTCATCCTTAAATTATTTTTCCGAAGCCCTGCTTCTCAAGCTGTCATGTGGGATATTTTCATCTCTTGCAGATGGCATTCACTGTGTCCGCTTCCAGGGCAGCCACAGGCAGACCTCTTCAGAAAAACAGATGAAGCGGTTTATATATAGCATTCCATTTATTCCCAATGAATCAAACGGCCTTGTGGCCAGGGCTTCAGTTAAAAAAGGCAGTTTATTGAGAACCTCTAAATAAGATAAAAAGGGTAATAAGTGGTGCTGCGTTCCCCTGATGGTTACCTTTCCAGTATCATATGGAAAAATTCCCCCTGAAATGAATTCACCACACCCTGTATACACAGAGGTGATTCACTTTATCGTGGAAGGTTTTACAAGTAGTAATAAAAAAAAAAGATATACCCCCATGGCATTGAACATCAGAACTGGGTCACTGGAGTAACTAACATGTAATATTTATCATGTTTCCCACCCTTCCTGAGCAGAAACATGTGACTGGATGTAATTTTTAATTGAGATGAAAGGACAATTGTTTTTTTTAAACATTTTTAATTTATTTTTTTAGAATTTAAATATGTATTGGAGAATTACTCTGAGACTTGTTTCTAACTCATGGTCAACTTCAGCATGTGATGTGCAGGAAAGGGCACAAAGGCCTACTGGTCATGATTCCTCCTGGACAAAGCTCTAAACTGAACGTATGCTTTACTGGGCATTGTCTGCGTAACGCTCATGTGTAAGGTTAGACATGTTTACACACATACTGGTGTGGGTGTGCTGTACTAAATGACTATATACTGTGCTTTGCCATAGAAAGACTTCTAGGACAAGGAATGCCCCTAGGTCATTAGCTGGAAGAAGTGCTGAAGGTATGTCAGTGTTTCAAGACAGAGTGAGTCAGATGATGCATGAAGTTCAAAACTATGTAATTAGTGTGTGAAAAGCCATCATCGGTTCATCTCATTAGCTGGACTTTTAGCTTGAGATGGAAGGGTCTATATTTGTCTCTTGTAACGGTAATACTGGTAACCTGATTGAATAGTCGGCTTGAAAAGTTTGTTATTCTAATTGGCTTCTATTATAATTTAATTCTTTAGACTTCAATTAGTTCTGTAATATGGCTGCATGGTTTAATAATAAAAAAAACCTCTCAAACTGAGTAATTTTACAGCTCCATAAGTGTTATATTTTATCTTCTCTTTTATTGTCTGTCACTCTTGCGCTTTACACCTGCCTGTATGCCTTTAGACTAATTTCCCATACAAGAAGGCTTTTTTCCTGCATGCATTTCATTATGCACTTTCTCAAGGTTACCAGTGGCTTTCCACCTGTTTCTTGTCACCTTTCTCTGATTTTTAGTATGTGGCCAATTAGATAATCTTAAAAGGGCCAGCTGACATCAAGACATTTGACCTAGACTTGCAAACAAACTTGGGAGAGCAGCCTCCATGAATGTGCCTGATTGTAATGAGCCTGTCAAAGAAAATGATTGAACTTCTGCAACTTTAGTAGTAAAGTTGTGGTTATTGTTTGAAACTTGCCTTTTTCAAATGCTAAAAAAAATAACATTTTTTAAAATTGCTTGAATTTGCAAAATCTGGATGCTGAAGGTAGCTTTTCATTGACCCAACTGAGTGTTTCAGCAATTGTGGGAAGAAAGGAGTATGTAGGCAACTGACTTTTATTAGTTGCCATGAGTAATCAATTTTTTTAGTGACATCACATCAGAATTTACAGAAAGAAACTTTTCCTGAGATGCAAAGTGTTTATTTACTTTTAATGCTAATAAGATTTACCTTTTAAATTTTATACCAATTTGCACCGACTTAGGTTTGACCACAAACTTCCTAGCCTTTTACAACCAAAAGCAGGAGTATTTCCAGATCTCATGTTCAGGATTTCATTCAAAAACTGAAGGAGACCAACTGCAGAAAGCAAAGCCTGCCCAGTAGCTAGATGTAATCTCACTTTGTTGATCCCTTTCCTAGCCTGTAGGAGCTTTAGTTCTCTTTTGTATATTGTTGTTCTTTGCTTACCAACCCTGAAAGCTGGATATCAATATGAACAGTACACTGCGTCATCTATGTAGAAGATACGGAAAAGAACACCCACTAGCCACCTGTAGAGATGGGGCCGGAGCCTAAGGGTGGTTACTTCTGAGTAACGGAATAAAATATTCTAAGTGAAACAAAAGGACTGCAGTTTTTTTCTTCTAAACATCATGGAAGCATGTTTGTAAGCATCTAGTTCCGGAGACCTTTGTGGCTCTGAAGTCGTGGTCATGGGCTGTGTTCAGCAGAGACCCCTGTGTCTGTGTCCCAGCATGTGGTTCACGCCCCTCCAGTCACTGGACTGGAGCCTCATTAATCATATGGTGCTGAAAAGCAAGTAAACCACTGAAATCATTGCAAGAACAGAATGTACAGGGAGGAGAGGCAGGAGTACAGAAGTGAGAGAGGGGTACACTGATTGAAGGACGTTAAGTAGATGAACAAAGGAGAGGAAAACACATGTGCTGTAGAAACTCAAATTTTAAATTAATATCAGTTTATATTGTAATGTCAGGGTTATACTTTATAGCTGGAGCAAGAACTCTCATAAATCCAGGCTAATCTGTTTGGTCTGTAAGTAGTGGGCTGAAGAATTACTCACTCCTCTGAATGTATATGCTGTTACTGTTATTACAAGAATGTGCTGCCTGTTATACTCTCTGGAAATGGAGGTAATCAGGGTTGTCAGTGAGGAGGTTTGCAGTGGCTCATGCTATGAACTACCTTCCTGAAATACCCAGGAAAACACTGAGTTGCTGTCTGCTGCTTTGCTTCCCAGATGGTTCCTTTAAATTGCCTTGAAATCCCCCTGAAGTCAGGTTAAGGTAAAAGCAAATGTGGTTTTATTTATAAAATTCATATTATACAATATAGCTCAAAAAATGTGAGTGATGTAGAAGAAAGAAAACCACACAGTTATCTGCCTGTTAGGTTAAATCAGGATATTCCTCCCATCCTGTATAGAGTAGCTCACAGGTTGCTAGAAGCTGACATCCCCATGGCTGAGGAGCCATTTCACAAGGAAGTCTCTGGTCGTGGATTGTAGCAGTTAAAGAGGGTTAAGAGAAAATACGAGCTGTTATACCCCGACCATTTTTTGCTGTTTGCTTGGGTTTTGTTTGCAGTTAAATCTCTTTTTCCTTCTCCCTTATTCCTACACTTGTGTAAGAATTATTGATACATAGGTTCACAGGTTTTAGATACCTTCTGATGTGTTAAATAGCCTCACTTTTTGGAAGGAGCAGGATCCCTTTGGCTAGATTTCCTGTAGGACAGTAGCCTGCCTTTTTGGTAGATTGTTTCCTGTACTTGACTGAACTGTTACTAAAATGTTAATTTATTGAAGGGCAAAGCCATGCTTCTCACCTGGTAAGGAAACACGAAAATCCTCAGGTTAAAGCTTATTCATGCTCTGGACCTTGCGAAGCATTCCATTCAGCAACTTTGTGCAGATGCATAAACCGAGATTAACGTATGCATTACTGGTGCTTGAAAGAATCTAGATGTGACTCTGTATAGACCACTTGGGGGTGAAAAAGGGGTTGGGATGACTGTCCACAGCTCTTTTTTTCTTTACAGAAAATATTCACCCTTTTTTGCTTGCTCATTTTTGCTGAAAGTCATAGATCTGAGCCTGTCGCTTCTCATGTGATGGCAATGAAAAGCTATGATCCCAGTTGTAGGCTTAGTTTCTCAGATTGTGCTGTTGAAGCTTCTCTGATATAATGGTGAGTCATTTCTGACTTTATTAACATATTGCCAGAGCAGCGGGTGATGCACTCTTAGATACTAAGCTTTTGTAATTAAGTATACCAGGCTTTATCTTACAGACCAAGTTTTATCTTACAGAAACTGCTAGAATTCCACAGTTGGTTTCCAGGGGCCTTGTAGGACACATTACCTCAAAAATCTGGTGTCTTTGCATAGCTACATGATTGAATTCAGTAGGTTTGCCCTTTGTACTTTGAAGGGAATCATTCTTATATAACTATTTTTAATCTTGTACAAATCTGATTTGCTATTGCCTTAACTTTTGTAAAGTAGAGCTGATTATAATTATTCTTTGCAAGGAACCATTATAATAATTAAAAAAAAAAAAAAGACTGCAAAGTATATTGCTACCCTGAGCTATAAATACTCTGTGGAAATGCTTGTGGTGTGTCATGCATAGATCTGTAATCCTTCAGGGGTAAGATTAGCCTTTGATGGCACCGTTCAGTGAAACTGCAGTGTGGACAGGTCTTTAAGATGGTGAGATTTTAAAATAGATTGTAAAACATTTTTAAAACAGACTAGAATAGTGATTGTAGTAAGCGTTCGACTGAAATGGTAAATTCATCATATCAGATTTATTTTTAATACCTGTTTGCTATCTGTAATAAACTTAGAGAAAAGTCCTGTCTCCTGATGTTTCTTAGATGTTGGGATGATTGCATTATGTGGTTGTGTTTTGGTATGCTCCCCATCTTTATTCTGTCATTTGGAGCTAGCTTGAAAGAAAATACCTGCACGCCTCATAGTTTTGCACCTTTGCTGAATGAGGATTTGTTGTTTTGCTCAAAACTGGTGTGGTGAGAGAGTGAGTGTTGGTGAAGGAAAGCAGCTGCTGTTCTTGCTGTTCCCTCCAGAGGTAATAACGTGTTTCTAACAGTAGTGCTGGAAGTCAAGCAGGACCTCTTCAGGACAGCAGGTCTTCCCCTCTGTGAACTTGATTGTGGGCTGTCTTATAGAAACCCCAGTGCACTGTCTTACTAAACTGGGCCAGTACTGCTGAGTGCGTATTTTTGGTATCTGGAAAACACACCTCCTCACCTCAATGATTGCTGGATTTGTTTGTTTATTGTTTAGGCATGCTGTTGAATGAATGACTGCCAATGCCTCAATAAATAGATCATCAAAAAAGCACCCATATGGTTATTTGCTTGGTTTTGGAAGGAAAGAATCCAGCATTGTTTTTATTTACATGGTGTAAATCCCAAGCCCGTGTACTAACTTCATTGGTGTATCCTTGTATGTGCTTTTTCTTTCTGAGATTTTCTGAGAGCAAAACACAGCCTAAAATTTAACAGCAGAAAGACCTTTCTGAAATAATGTTTTTAAAAGTAATTCACTTGCACTGAACTGGTACATTGAGATCTCTTTACATTATTTGGCATAGCTTTTATTTTTGATCTACAACCAGCGAATGCTGGAACTCACTTAATACTTATGCTAGCAAAAGGCAAAGAATAAATCAAACAGCTTAATAATGTCCTCCTCTAATTACATTTTGCTTTATTTTTTTATTTAATTTTACATTGAATGCAGTATGCCTTAGAGTAATTCAGGTATTGATTAGTTAAATGGATTATTCATAATGGAAAAAAGTTTAATTGAATTGAAGATAAACATCTTTGCATATGTGTATACAAATCCAAGCAATTTTTTTTTTTTTAAAGCTTATATATTTTTAGCTGATATACAGCAGGAATATGACACCAGTTCAGGAGGTGTCTCTGATACGTTCCTGTTACTGAAGCTACACTTGCTGATTGGAGATTTCAGTTAGACTAATAGAAATTATAATTACACCATACATCTTTCTGAAAATATGTGACTTCATTGCTTTCAAATTATCTAAAATAATTGGCCAAGTGGGCTTTGCACACACAGGTCGTGCTACAGATTTAGTGTTGGTAATCATAGAAATACTGTTTACTAAAGGTTTTCTTTCCATTTCAAATGGTTGTCATTGGCTGAAATGCTTTTGTCTGAAAATAAAGTTTGTAGAGTAAGTGGAACAGGTACTTAGATCTGCCTTATTCTCCCTGTATAGTTAATAGAGGAACTTATCACCCTGTTGGAGATACTAGTTGGGACTCCAGATGCACAAGTTTTAATCCCAAGTTGGCCACTCACAGACTGTATGATCTTGAACTATTAATTCACCTTAACGCGCTTTATTTTCTTCATCAATAATTTGGGAATAATGATTTCTAACCACCCTCTGTAGAGATCATTGAGCTCTCTGAATATCGCCATTCATGCAAGAGCTGAGAGATGATGGTTGTGTTACTAATGACAGTTTCTTTCTATCTGGCTGGTGACTGTTTCTTTTTTCTCTTTGGATCATTGTGTGACTGTGGTAGGACAGAAATTGAGAAGAAAGAAAGGAACTGCTGGAGATAAGTACAGTGTAACAGGGACAGCTTTCTGTCTATTGTCCAGAGCCACTGCTCAGCCAACACTGGATGCATTTGTGTCTGCTGCCGGACTGACTCAAACTTTGTAGAGAGTAATTTCAAAGGCATACTGGCCTCCCTAATGACACTCAGTTTATATGAAATCGTTTCAAAGAACCTGACTTTATTAAGTAATTGTGAGTGACTGGGACCCCAGTGCTGAGTACTCCTTTTGTAGCTGGTGTGATAACGCTGCTTGTGTTGTGGTCTCGTGGGCTTGCGGGATCAGGCAGTGCCACGGAGACATGCAGGGCGAGAGACGAGGATAGGAAGGGAGAAACTGCAAAAATAACACGTTTATTTTCATACATTGCAACACGAATGTTTTAAGAACTTTATACTGCTGCTCTTCATTTGAACCAGATAGCTTTTTTATTTCATGATTATTCTTGCTCTTCTTACTATTCGCAGATCTCTTTGAGCAGGGGGAGCACTCAGTGCTGTGCCCGAGATGGCTCAGATGCTGATGTACAGTGTATACCTGTATCTGTGAATGTGCACTTGCATTCAAGTGAGAGTCTGTTTCCATGTCATAGGTATCTAGGATCAAAAAGGAATTGCATCTCAGTGGTTTGTGTGTTATATTTATTACAGTTGTTATGAATATCTCCAACCCTTGTCATTCTGTCAAAATTGTCATTAAGGAACACATTCAGGTCAGGAAGTTTTTGATATGTCTTATTGTTAGAGGAGAAGATGCTATCATATGTGATGTAGAGATCAAGAAAATGTCTCACTGCTACTTTTTGAAGTACTGATCAGTGCATTGCTTCATCCACAGGAGTCTATGAATATAGTCATGCTTGAAAGGCAGTTGGCTGAGGAAAATGCATAATTAATTCTTTCAAGCTCTTGCTGTAACACCACCTCTCCCATTAGATTAAGACCTTTCCTTTTCCTGCCTTTTTTTTTATTGTTGATTTGATTCTTGAGGTTTAATGTTTGTGAGGATGAGCCCAGCTGGAAGCGCATAGGCTCTAGGCTGGCTCTGCAGCCCTGTATCTCTGCTGCTGCTTTGCTCCCAGAAGCTATTGCAAGTTTGGTCCTCAACCAAACTTCCAAACTCAGCTGGGAAGTAGATACAAGATAAGGTTAAAGTGTTCGGATGTTCTTTTCAGGAACAAGCCCAATTCAGCTGGTTTTGAAGAGATATTTGTGAAATGTAGAGGCTGGTATCTTGCTCAACTGCAGTATTCCTTTCAACCTCTCTCTTTGGTTATTTATGACCTAACTCCTCCATATTAAATAGATGACATCTTGTGCTGCATTTCCATGTAGTGTCGCATTAGTTTGAGAAAGCTGTTGTCTATGTGTTGTATAACATGGTTCTTCCTTAGAGGCCTTGCTCTGTGGCTGACCACATTTCTTACGATGTTCCTGCAGTTATGCTTAGGAGTCTTTAAAATTTCCTTGGTAAATTTATGTGTTTGCTTTTGTCATATTTATCTATTGTCATAATACTTGCCTTGATGCATTGCAGGTTGAAAACGGTCCCTAAGCCACTCCAAATTGTTCAGTCCAGTACTGTAGGATGGTCTTCTTTGAGCACTGACTTTTCATTACAAAAACATTTTCTTTGGATTACCTCTTCTCGTCTATTTTGAGAAAAGAGAGGGCGGTTGTAATTCCTGAATGCTACTCGTGACTCCCAAGTTGCAAACTTCTGTCCTAGAATAAATACTGCTGGTGACACCCCAGTGCACTGTTGCAGGAGTGCTGCATTGCTCTAACTCTGCTGTTACCAGTCATGAGATAACTCATTGTGGATAATGTTGCTCAGTGGTGATATAAACTGGACACCAAAGCATACGTAGTGAATGCTTCAGGAATAGAGAATGTAATTAGAAGAGATGATTTAACTGCTATGGATTCGTTTTAGCAAGAGGAAGAAAAAATGAAGAAGGTTAAAGGAGTGATCTTAGTCTGTGATCTGTGGAAGCCTTTCTCTTCTTCGGAATAGCATTGCTGTCCCCTTAGCGTAGTGACTATGCATTAAATAGCAGCTCTCTAAGACTGAAAAGATCTATTTTGTCAATTTTACCCTTATTTCTTAAGCTCTGTTCTCATTTTGCTGGATAGTGATAACTCCCTGTGAAAAAAATTAGAACTACTTATATCCCACGTCCAGACAGTCAGGTTCTGGATTCAGAGATTCACCAGAAATGGTCAAAAGTATTATGTAGACTTCAAATGCTTGGGCTGTATAAGCAGGGATGAGTCTCAAATGAGAGCCTTGTTGAATAGTGAGAGTATGCACCGCTTGAGTCTTATAGCAGCACGACTTTAGCTCATAGGAAACCAATCTGGAAGAAAATCTCTTCACTGTGGATGAATTATCATATCTTCTAGATTTGGGTACATGCTGAGTGGGTGGGTAAGTTAGCCTGGAACACTTAGCTGCCTGAAAAGAAAGTTTTTTTAGGACCTGCTTGTGGAGTATGTATTTCTGGCCTTCAACCTTTTTTAATTCACTTCACATGAGTTGTGCATTATTTATAGGGAGTGTGGGAGATGGAAGGAGTACTGTGGAAGAAAGAAAAATAAACCTTTCAATCATGGATTCTGTTTTTGACTGTGTTGCCAGTTTGGGGCAAGATAACAATAATTTTGCAACCAAAATAGAAGTGCTAAAATCTCCCAAAATTCACCAGTCTCACTCATGATCTGAATATTTTCTCCAATGGTTGTTAGGAAGCAAAGCGCAGAGTCTTGAGGCATTATCAGCCTCGTGATGAGAAGAGCACATCATCCTCTTTCAACTCATAAATGTCTTCCTGCTGCTTTGAATAGGCTTTAATGGCCAGAGATGACCCCTGAGTGTCGATGTTGTTGAGGTTTCTGGGCTGTAGGAACAAACTGGCAGACATCCCGGGTTCGGGCTGTAAGTCGACAGCAGGCTTCCTCTTGCCTGGGGGTGAGGCATGCTGAAAGCTCTCCCAGGAGGCTTCTGGGTTTTGGAGCTCTGTAGGACTGTAGCCTTTCCCCAGATCTGGAGTTCAGCAAGACGGATGAAACTAGTGTAGGAGTTGAGCCGTCTTTGGTGTAAGAGGCCATCGCCACCAGATGAACATGCTCTTGTGGGCTGCCACTGCAGCACTGTCACTGCAGTGGAACCAGAGGGGCATGAATGCAGTTTCATGGACAACCTTTCACTATCAGAACTTGAATCAAGAGGTTTATTTTCCTGCACCATACTTCAGCAGCATTTAGTCATTGCAAGAGATTATTTCTGTGATCTGATTTACCGTGTGGCCCCTCACACGATTGCTTTGGCGCAAATGAAGGAACAGTAAGATGGGAACTGGGCGTGGGAACAAGCAGCTGAGATGGGAGCTTTGCCCACGGAACAAAATTTCGACAGCAGCTCTTCCTCAGTGTCCTGCAAAGCACAGCGCTTGGCAGGTCTGACTCAACCGACCTGGGACTGTTTGTGCAGATCCTAAACACTGCACGGGCACTGCTCAACAGTCCTAAGTTTGTGTTGAAGGGGGGCATCAATTCATACTGTTTCACACATGCCTCGCTTTGCTTACAGCTGAACTGCGTTCATTCTGTTTCGTGCTGCAGTAAGAATCACTTGAAGAGTCACAGCCGTGCTGTTTAGAAAACCGGAGCATTGCATAGCGCAACTGTCAGGTCAGGTTCCTGTTGAGGGAGGGCAATGCCCTGTATTGTTAAAGCAAGTCAAATATCATTTATTTTGAGCCTGGTTACAGCGTTGCCTAATAAGTACTTGTTAAGCCTAAATAACACAGAACATAATGTTTATCAGTGTGCTTATCAATAACGAAAGGATCAAACATGGGTCTTTTTTTTTTTTTTTACAAGCTGTACTGTTAATGTACTGTTAACATATTCTACTTGTTCTTCATATGTGGCTGCTAGAGACTGTGAGGGGACACATTCCATGTTTGGAGTGTCGTACATATAGACACTATATAAACGTGGTGAGTAGGGCAAAGAGTAGAGACACTGATTCAGCTTGAATCTGTGGTGGAGCTAGTAACGCTTCTTGTAGGAGAAGATAAGAGACCAAGGGTCCATGGGGGGGTCATCTCATTAATTGTCTTGCATTTCTTAGTTAAGGTTTCTAGTGTTTGTATACACAAGCATTCAAAAGTCATGTGTCAGACCCAAAATTTATGAATTTAACTTAAAAATATTACAGTTTTCTGGCTTTTTGTCTTTTGAACTGTTAATATTTGTGATTCTGCTCTTAATGACCGCAGAAAAATTCTTGAATTTTTTTTTTTTTTTTTGCGTTGTACTGCAAATGAGATTACTTGTCACCTTCTGGTGTGCTTCCAGATCTAACAAACTGGGAAAAAGTTATGGTAAAAGTGATCCTTACACAATCCCCTGCACGAAGGGTGTTTTTTCCCTGTAGACGTGCAAATGAGAGAAGCAGGGTAGGAAGAGTCTTGGCATTTCCCCCATTCGTAGTAGATCCTGGTCAATGCCTCCGCCCTGAGACCCTGTAGTTGGGATCCAGTAACTGGATGGTCCTTCCTGTGCACCTTGCCTGGAGAGAAGAAAACCGCTGTCTTCAGAAAGTGCTCGGCTGTAGAACACTTAAAGTAAGACCATAAGGTAATCCTACAACGGGTAAAAATGGACCTCAAAAGACTGAAGTGCTGGCAGTGGAGTGCACAGCTGGAGGAATAGGAACCAATAACAGAGAGTGCTTTCAGTGAATGAGGAGCTGGAAGTTGGTGAGACAACTGGTGGACGTGCTGGGTGATCCATGCATAAAGGAAGCAATTCATGAAAGTAGAATATTGCAGAGACGTTAAATTATTTATTAGTACCAGCCCTCACTGCAGATATGTATCCAGATTTTTTGAGAGAGTTCAAGTGTGAGGTGGCTGAGGTGTTATACAAAATATGTACAGTTTTATTAGAAATAATAAGAATGTGGAATTAAATGCGGTAGAAGGCTCTAGGAAGCATCTGGAGAACTACAGCCCAGTAAGTTTAGACTGGTAGTCGGTAAATTAGGTGAGATAAAAGTTACCAACAGGTCTCAATTCATAGATTGCAGCACAGAAGAAAACAGTGTCAGGCCAGACTGAAGGGGAGGAAGACGTTTTGGCAGATGGAAAACAATTTGATTTAATTGATGAGAGCTTTTAGAAAGTTTTGTTGTCCTTCACAGGTATTAAGAAACATGGTACTACTAAGATGAGAGTCAATTTGCTGGCACAACTCAAAACCTGTATTGGAGACAGAAGCAAAAGACACGTTAACTGGTTAGACCTTCTGACAGTGGTACATTGATGAATCCCCACTTTAAACTGGTGGGGACTATTCTCTTCCTGCAGGCGTGAATCAGTACTAGTGTGGGATTGTGCCTGCCCCAGTAGCCCTGCCGAAAGGCAAAATTGGGAGGTGTCTAAGTGGTGTCTCATCCCTGAGAGCCTGAACATGGAGAGCTATGAGGCTGTCAGTCCTACACCTCTCCATGGAGACCTCCATTTAGGAAAGGTCTGGACCTGAGAATAGCAAATCCATTTTTGGTATGTAGCTGACTTGAAAAATACAGTAGTAAAAGAAAAAATACCAGTAATTTGGAAAACATACCATTAAGAATAGGAAAAGTAATAAAGAATAGCATAAAGAATGTTACCAAAAGTAAAAGCTGATATATCAAAAACGCCCTCATTTCACCTCAGAATAGCATTTGAGAGTGAGTGGGAGTTCTGGGAACACGAGATGAAGCTGAAAAAGGATCAGGGAAATCTCAGTTGTGGAGAATGGCTGAAGAAAATTGTGACTGTTTACCTTAGAAAGCAGATGAGTCATAGAAGAGTTGTGCTAAAACTGTATAAACCAGTAAATGGTAATAAAGAAGGTGGTTTGGTGCAGTTTCTGCTTTCCTTGTCTTAAAGCACTGAACTGTGTGGGAATCAGAAGGTTGCAAATTCTTGTTCAGACCTGTAATTACATTACGAAAGTCACTACAGCAGTAAGTTGTTGAACTGAAGGATTTAAAGATTTTAATGGATATCAAAAATATTTACAGCTGCCACAGTCCATGCTGACATACTTTGAAGGGCATCTTAAGCCTCACACTTGAGATTTTAAGACATTTCTGGCTACTAGGGATATCTTTCTGATACTGGTTGTTCTTCCTAATGTAAAGTGTTAGGTAGGACTTTATTTGTATGAAAGGTGTGCAATTAGTTCTTAGTAACATCCCAGAGAGCATTTGGTGTGGGTGATACCTGAATTCAGAGTGGTATGGTCTGTTTTCAGGCACTGGCTGAACAGAGTAGCCCAGGGGATGGTAAGGGTGCTGGTTCCCAGCATATCTTGAAGTCAGCAAGGTCTGTGGCTAAACAAGAGCATGCAGGTACAGAGTTCCAGAGCTGTAATAAGGTCGGGAACTGATACAATTGTAAATTCGGCTAGAAGGTGTTGAGTCACTTTTTTTTGGTCATATATGCATTATGTGTATGAGTAAAAGCTCTTAATCTCTTCAAAATGCCCTTAAAGCAAGAGCTCAAACACTAATTAATGATGTTGTCTGCAGATAGGTATTTGAAAGGATTTTTGAAATCAATTCCTCTTGAGAAAGGAAAGCTATATATGCCAAAAAAAGGGAGGAAACTAATTTCTGCTTAATTACCAGCAGGTAAGGTAATTCAAAAATGTTAATGGAATATGTTGATATTTGACCTTAAAATGGCAAGCATAACACACAAACCTGTTAACTGGAATCAGTAAAATGGTATGGAAAAAAACCCACCCTACTTGAGAGTTTTAGGATATCAATAGGTAATAAATCATGCATGTGCCTATGCAGTTACAATAACAGAATTTTAGAAAATTAGCTTTATTTCTGTTAAATAGAGTTAACTAACTAGATCATGAATGCAAACAAAACTCTGAACTCTAGATGACTGGCTCATAGTTACAGTATCTCAGCTATGGTGGTTTCACTGCATGACAGACTCTCCAGTGCATGAGTCTGCATCACATGATTATATTTTTAGTACTGATAAATCTAATATTTCAAGATCATGTGAGTCTGGGAGTCTGACTGGGGACGGGGGTTTGTCCAGTAGCTGCCTCTTCTGCACCCCCTCGCTCCCTACGAAGAGACACTGTCCAGGACTCCCCGACTCGTGCTCATTCCCCTCGACAAAGATGTCAGCTTTGGCAAACGGTGCGTTAAGAGCAAAATTGTTCTTCTGAGGCTGAGTTTGAGATGCAGTGTGAAGAGGGTTGGAAGGATGGTTGCAGGCCAGACAGGGTGCCCCTGACATGGCAAATGCAAAGCAGTAGGCAGATGTTGGCATTGCAAATACCACAGGTGTAGTAGGGTACAACAATGTTTTTGTTGGCAGGATATAACTGCGAGGATGTGGTTGGTGCTGACATGGAGGTTCACTGAAAAACTGGCTGGTGTGCTGTGTAGGTGGACTGCAGAGCAGGAGATGGCAGTGATTGCCGCGAGTCCACCTTCCAGCTGAGGCACTGGGACAGAGGGTGGGGGAGGAAGCTGGTGGCTAAGAGTTGCAGTGAGGTCTCTGTGCTCTGCTGTTCGAGAACGCTTAGGTGGATCCTTCTCAGCTCAGCTTTATCTCCTGCCCTGTGCTGGCTGAGCTTGGTCACAAGACAACTTACTGGGGCTCCTTCACTCCTGCAGATAAACGTTGTCATATATGATGGTCCATGTAGTTCCTTAAGTCCTCCACAGAATACTCTTTGGTACTGTGTAGAGGACTTTGCTTGGTGAAAATCACTCTTTGTTGTATCTTGGGTTGCATTTCTGACTCCATGCTTTTGATCTGTCACCCTAACCCTCCATCACCTTTTTCTTAGAGAGAGGGAGACACACTGATTTCTCTGATATGATTTACTCAGAACCACCTCATACAATTAGCCACAACCCCAGGATTACTAGCTGCTTAATTATATAAACAATTTCCAAATGGAGCTGTTTGATCATCATGGTAGTGATGTCACTGCTTTGTTACTAAAGGTTTCTGAAAAAGTGAGTGACTCCCAGACGGTTTCACTCCATCTCTCGTTCTTTAGGAAGATGTACTCTGAAAATGGCAGCAGACGAACATGTTAAAGTGTGACAAGAGCGTACACAGAGCGAGACCTATTGGAATGACTGATTGCTTGCAGATCTGCGTGCAGACGTGAAAACAGCTGGCAGACCATCTAGGCAGCCATCACCTATACCCCCAGCCTATAGACAGACACAAAAATTGTGATGTAATCATAGCTATATAAAGACACAGATCATTCCTTTTCACCCTCATGCATAGAATAGGACCATGTCTTTCTTTTTATCACATACTTATCATACTGAAATAATATGTCTTTATTCCACATATGTGCAACACTTTAGCACTTGAGGGGGCTTTAAAGCGATACTGTTCTAGAAAAAAATAAAGTAACTTGTTAATTATTAACAGTAATTTATTAATAAAACAATTATTTTTCTTAAATGTCAGTTAATAAGACAATATTTTACTAACAGAACCACTGAACTGCAATAACCACATGTAGTCAGTTAACACACACACACAAAAAAAAATATACCTTCTAAATGCTATGTGAAAATTGCTATGAACTGTTTCCAAAGGTTGGCTTCATTCCACCTTTTCTTTTACAAGACTGCTCAACCATTTCTTTCATGGCTGGAAGCTTTACTTTAACCTAAAATACCGTTTCCTGAATATCATCCTGTTACATACAGTAATATTTAATAATGTCTTGCTTTCCTTGGTTTTTCATGTCGTTCCAGCACTTGCTGGCTCTTTGCATGACTCCACTTTGCCAGTATGCATTGTTTTATTATTTGTCTTTAATATCTCAAAACTTCAATTACTTTTATTGCTTTTTAAACTCTTTTAAGAATGTTAAGAAACAATTACTTTAAAATCTATAAAGTCTCGTAAAGAAACCAGAATTCTGCATGGAGTGAAGACAAGTATTTTCTTCAGCCCAGTCTGAAGTGATGCCGTTGCTGCTTGATGAAGGGATGCCCAGTGGCAGTGTTTTCAACTTTTAAAGTTGAACTTCGTAGAACCATGGCAGACAAGTGCTATGGTCTGCAGCGCTTGCAGGCAACCGCTTGCATTATGGCAGTGTTTATTTGACAATACCCTTTGTACGGTTATATATGTATATTTAGTTTTTTTAATACTTTAATACATATGCCACAATTTCTTGCAGAATCTTGTCTAATTGCCTAATTCTTCCATTTAGTATGAAGTGTGGGGCTTTTTTTGTTTCCTTCTCACAAAGGCATCAGAAATTATGCAGATGAATAAATAGTAAAAAATAAAAGTGCTTTTCTAAGGAAATTGTGGGCAGAGAGGATCAGTTTACACTCCTACTTGTGTACATGGTCTAGAGTCCTCTGTAAATATCTCAAACAGAGAGAGAAGACAAACATGGAGAGTGTGTCAGCCTGAAGAGAAGGAAGAAGGCTTTGTGATGGGAGGAAAGCTGCAAAGGCTTGGTATAGAAGGCTTGGTAGCACAGACATGGACAGGCTCTGAGGTAGTGGAGCACTTGGTCCCATGTGAGCTTAGTTTGAAACAGTTGTTTTCAAGTTGGTAATTCATTAACTCTTTAAGGGTGTTTGACAGAGATGTAGAAATTGTCGAGTCAAAAGCATTGTTTAAATACTAAAACCTTTGCTTTGAAATAAAATGTTAGAGAAGTTTCCTTTTAAATTTAGGAGATTTTTCACTTCTGGAAAAATTGGGTAGCCACCCGCCTCTGCTTCTTCAGTGTGCCTAGCCAAATTAGTTCTCACTTTATTGGAAAGCTGAAAGGAGAATCAGTTGCACTGAGACTTACATAAGACAGGAAGGAGAGAAATGGTATCTGGATAACATAGAGGCAGTGCACAGAGAGACATGCCTAAATACAGTTCATTCCTTCACTAGTTTTTTGTCTCGGTCATATTCCAGATGCTTGTTGACAAGCAAGTGACTTGGATAGAAAACATTGGCTTATTTTGCGTGGTGAAACTTTCTTAAGGATTTTATTGAGGGGGAAAAAAGAACAGAAATGTGTATACTTCTTACTGCTTTTCCTCTCTTTTTTGAGTGAATTGAAGGATAAACTATCTAAACTATAAGATTACTTTCCTGTGATGCAGTGCTTTTAAACTAGCTGGCTTGGGCTTTTGGATACAGATCAGACAACTTGCATCGCTAGTCTGGGGTTCATATACTGGCTGGGTTGTTAAAGGTTGAGTGTTGTTGCTTTTTGGTCTGAGAAGCAAGTCAGTTTTAGCTCAGTTCCTTGAAAACAGCTTTCTGCACCACAGGTAATCAATATCTTTGTTAATACTTGCATTAGATGAGGTCAAGTAGTCTCCTAGACAGTCAGATGTTTGTTTCCTACCATCCTTATGGCCAATGATCTGGTAGTCTTATGGTGACCCTTACATCCCATTAGGGTGCTCAAGGATCATGTTCCCAACCTATAGTTGAGCTCTCTGCAGTGTGTTGAGTGAACACAGTCATTTTATGGTTCTGTAGAGCCAGCCTTCCCCACAGTGCTTCCCTTTTGCTTTGTCTTCAGGGCTAAAAAATTCAGGCGCTATCCTTGTTCCTCAGCTGTGCAGTTCCAACAGCATGAGGATCTCTTCTGGTTAAGACTTATTTATACCACAGCAGTAAAAAAAAAAAAAGACGACAGTGATTTGTGCTTTCTAGGGTTGTGCACTTTGCCTGTTGAGATCCTTCTATCTGAGTTACAGATTGACCCCCCTATTTATGGCTCCCTTGTGTTCTCTGGAAAGTCAAACTAGTGAAATTATTGGTCACTGTGCCAACTACATCACGGTACAGTTTTTATTTCATGAAGAAATAAGAAATTAAGATAAAACTGCTTACCAGGGTTTGCTCTGAATATCATCATCATCATGGCTTGGCTTCGCGGACGAAGATTTGGGAAGGGCTTTGCCCACGCTTATTGCAAGCGCGTTGATGGCTGAAAAGGCCAATGCGCGATAGGCAAGACCGGTTGCAAAGAGCACACCGGAGGGTCTCCTTGGGTGGTATAGTCGAGGCACGGTTCTTTCTGCGCTGTCTTTTCTCCTCGAGACTGATTCTACGCGTGCTCTCAAAGGAGACAGCAGCGTTATGTATGGTGTGTCTCCAAATCTCCCGATTGGAGGCCAGGGTGGACCACTGATGGTGGTCAATATGGCCTAGGCTGAGGTGTTGTTTCAGGGAGTCCTTATATCTCCTCTTTGGAGCTCTTCTCTTGCGGCAGCCGGTGGCAAGTTCACCATAGAACACGATCTTAGGGAGGCAGTGATCCGCCATCCTGGAGACGTGCCCTGCCCAACGCAGCTGCGTTTTCAGCAACATGGCCTCAATACTGGTGACGTCTGCCTGTTCAAGGACAGCAACATTAGTCACGTAGTCAGTCCAGTGGATGTTTAGGATTGTGCGGAGGCAGCGCTGATGGAAGCGTTCGAGGAGTCGCAGATGGTGGCGGTAGATGACCCATGATTCAGACCCGTACAGAAGAGTAGGCAGTACCACGGCTCTGTAGACACTGATCTTTGTACTTTTCTTCAGGTGTTTATTGCACCAGACTCTTTTATGGAGTTTTCCGAAAGCTCTGTTTGCCTTTGCTATTCTGTTGTCTATCTCTTTGTCAATCGTGGCATCTGAGGAGATGATGCTACCCAGATAGCTGAACTGCTGGACTGGCTGAAGCTCTGACTCACCAATGGTGATGTGGGGATGATGGTAATCATCTTGTGGTGCTGGTTGGTAGAGAACTACTGTCTTCTTCAAGCTGACTTCCAGCCCAAAAAGCTCAGCCGCCTCTGCAAAGCAGGATGTTAAGCGCTGCAGAGCTGCTTCTGTGTGGGCAACAAGGGCGGCATCGTCAGCAAAAAGCAGCTCGCGGACAAGGTGATTCAGGGTCTTGGTGTGGGCCTTCAGTCGCCTTAGGTTGAAAAGGCTCCCATCGGTACGATATCGGATATAAATGCCGTCTTGTTCGTCGAGGTCTGCCGTGGCCCTTTGGAGCATCATGCTGAAGAAAACTGTGAATAAAGTTGGTGCGAGAACGCAACCTTGTTTCACACCATTGGCTATTGGGAAGGGCTCAGAGAGTGCATCGCCATATCTGACTTGGCCGCGCTGCCCCTCATGTAACAGGATTATCATTTTGAGGAACTTGGGGGGACATCCTAATCGTTCCAAGATCTGCCACAGACCTTTTCTGCTCACAGTGTCAAAGGCTTTGGTGAGATCAACGAAAGTTACATAGAGACCCTTGTTTTGTTCCCTACACTTCTCTTGCAGTTGTCTGAGAACGAATACCATGTCTGTGGTACTTCTGTTGGCTCTGAAACCACACTGACTTTCAGGTAGAAGTTCTTCTGCGATAGCGGGTACCAATCTGTTCAATAGTATTCTTGCGAGAATTTTTCCAGCAATGGAGAGCAGAGTTATGCCTCGGTAGTTTGAGCAGTCTGACTTTACTCCTTTTTTCTTGTACAGGGTGATGATGATTGCATCACGGAGATCTGGTGGTAGTTCGCTTTGTTCCCAACAGCGCACAACTAGCTCGTGAAATTTAGCATGGAGCGTTTGGCCTCCATGTTTCCAGATTTCAGGTGGGATTCCGTCGACCCCAGCTGCCTTGCCGGTTTTCAGCTGCTGTATGGCCTTAAGGGTCTCTCCCATAGTAGGGGCTATATCCAATTCATTTTTCACCGTTTGCTTTGGGATGAGCTGGATTCCTGAGTCTTGGACTACACGGTTGGCACTGAAGAGAGTTTGAAACAAAATAATTCGTGGTAGGTATCTGTTGTCTTATTTATTGTAGTATGCTAAACTGAATGTTTTGTAGGTAAATACTGTGATTTTCAGTGATTTGTATGGTTAGTTTAGATTCTCCTTTTTGTACCCTTCTGTCCTGAGAGGTGCATTCCTTCCCTGGCATCATCTGCCGTGGAAGTAGGCACTCTTTCCTTTTCCATTTTGTTTTCTATGTCCATCTGAGCAATTATACTGTCGCCTCAATAGCTGTCCCAAATGCCACTAGCAGAACGTTGTATAAATGAATCCCCCCAGGGTCAGGAGGCCGGCAGGGGGTTTGGGTGGTGGCCTCAGGGTGAAAGTTAAAGCAGGGGTCCTCCCTTTGCAAAGTAATGTGATGAAATTTCATTGTTCTCACAAAAGGATTAGAGATGCACAATCTACAAGTCATGCAAGGACAGTCCAGGCAGTCCAATAAAGATTATACAAATGCTTGCTTTTTTCCATGTCTGTGACTAATTTATGGTCAACGATATTCCTCAGATGGCCAGAAATGTTCTGCAATTGCATGTAACTCACACAGAAGTCTTATGGTTGGACTTGATGATCAAGGTAATGATAGTTGAGTATTTCTTTGGGAATTTGGGATGGTACAGTAGTCCCACTTCAACAGTGACGTGCCTAGCTATACTATATAACTCACCTTAATTCGATTAGTGCACAGGTGTTAGCACCTGGGAAATGTTAGTAGATTTGAAGAGTTGATCTCTGCTTTTACTGAAGTTTGGAGTATTTTTACTTCCTTGTGTTTGAAAAAAATAATTAAGGTTGAAGTATTGTAGCTGTCAGAGAAATAATCATGCTTGGATAACACTTTTGACACTTGCCTCTGAATTTTAATGTCTTTTCTGTTTACATTGCTGACAAAAATCAAGTTTTTTACTGCAGTTCTTAAAGGGTGAAGTTCATATCCGTGGAGAGGGCTTGCACAAAGCTTGTGCTGCAGGGGGGTCCCATATAAGGCTTGTTTGGGGACTGTTAACAGTGATTTCAGCGAAGGTGCAAGCTTGGTTATAGTCTACCCTGTAAAATCATCAAGAGTCATTAGCTGGCTTCTGATTATAAAATCTCTACCGCAAGTGCTAATGATGATGTTCAGAAACCTGGAATAATGTTACTTAACTGCCATCCTTAACGCGTCTGAATATCTGACAAGCAAAAAATTATGTTACCTTAGTATATTGGATATAGACAGGCTTAGTGTATTTGGTATGGGCAGATCCTCAGAATGGGGACATGAGACACCATTATTTTCCTGAGACTCCTCAGAACAGACTCCTGAACATGAAGAACTTGTGTTATCTCCTTTCTCTGTGTTAACTAACACAGTTGTATAAAATAACATCTATGTTACATGTTTGAGTTTCCTCTATAGTTTCCTAGTAATGCAAGTGGTTTTTTTCTTGAATAATGTTCTTGTACATGCATATAGAGAGAGAACTATTTTTTGCTCTGGGTATTTTGATCTTAAGGCAAAATGGTTGTTCATTTTCAGCTAGAATAGTCATCTCCTTTTTTATTATGGTGTTTTTATCTGTACAGGAACTAGAACAAAGAGAAATCTATCTTCTCCTAAAGGAAGGCGATGAAAGTGCTATTTTATCCTTTGCTCATCCTTATCAACATTCAGTTTTGATTTATTTTTAGTGAACTTGGGCTTGCCTCTGCACTTCTGAGGAGTATGTATGGCGGTTAAACAGACGAATCTTGCAGGAATGCTTAATGACAGGAAGGCCGTTGATAGAAGACAATGGTAGTAATGTACATGCTGTAAAGGAGTTTCCCTCACCGGAAGTGAGCGTGGCATAACTCTAAAACAGATTTTTCTGTGAAAAGTTATCTTTTCTGTGAAAGAGCTTTTGGGACTTCAGCATCGTTGTGAAGTGAAGGGAGTCAAAAGCGCACCATGCGCCGTAGCACTGTCACTCCATTGTCTGTGACATGGCAGATGACTAGTCCTCCACCCATTTCCCTTCCAAGAACATAGTGTGCGGCTCTCTTGTGCATATGGGTGATTGACTTCAAGCCTTCTCTCTTTTCATGCCTTAATTCTTTCCCTTCAGATTATAGCCAACTATTTTCTTTAATAGCCCTTAAGGGAACAGTTAAGAAACTCACTCAAATGAGAACTGGTAGCCAGATACCAACAGCTTGTAATCCACATTAGGTTCATATCACCTATCATTTCTGTTTCTCACATGCAACTTCCAGTTCTGACAAGTGACCCATCAAAGATCCTCAGCTGCCCAGACACATTTATTGGATACACCTTGGATACAGCTAATTTCAGTTGGGTTTTTTTTTTAATGTCCCCTACAACTGTAGTTCTTTGAAGCCACAATTAAATATGGTGATTCCAAAGTGAAAAGAGTAATTCTATGGGAACTGACCCTGTGAGCCACTTCGTTTGTAGGCACATAATGCTTCTTGTTTGGTACCTATGAGGGATATTGGGGATGCTTTCCTCTAAGGTAGGTGTTCAGCATATTTTATGTTCTGTGACCATATGAAATGGTTTTGTGGCAAATCCTTGGGATTAATAGACTTTGGAGGTGTATTTCTTAAAATGAAGTGTATGACTCAACGTAAGGAGGTTTGTAAAGCTTTAGAGCCTTTCTGAGTTCTCATCTTGGCAGTTTATTATGAAGGTTCCTAAATGTATTCAGTGAGATGTTGTCAGTCTAGGTATTTTTAAGGTGACATCTTACACTAAGTACATTCCCTCCTCAAAGTAGCTATCAAAACAAATTTTTCTTGCAGTTGCCTATTTGCCAAAAGCATGCCCTAGAGCTTTTAAAGGTCAGATGCCTACCATATGATACCATTCAAAAATATGTATATGTGGTGGGTTGGAGGCCAGCCCCAAGATACCTTTTAAAAATAGGCATGTGTGGCATTTGTCTGTGAACCAAATAGACAAAACTTGCTGGGGAACATCAACACTCTTCCCAGGGGCTGAGCAGCCACACTATTGCTTGTGGAGGGTACCAAACTCTCACATGGAGAGTGAGTGAGTGCTGGGTGAATGATTACCTCCCCCGTGCCTACTCAGAAGGTTATTGCCAGTAGACTGCACTGCTCCTACCTGGCCTTTTCTCTTTCTGCACCTGAGCAGATGATCTGAGTCTGTCAGCCTGGTATGTGCTCTGAGCATTATGAAAACAAATGTCAAAGAGGAAGGGGGAAAAAATTAGGGCAAGTGTATTGTACAAAAAGGCACAGAGCTTCTAATGTATCCCTACATTGTGCTTGACTTTAGACCTTTACCTGAGGTGTTTGAGTTAGGGATGTAGTTGCTTTGGAGTAGGTCTTCGTGTGAAAGCCACAGAGAAGTCCATGGTCAGAAGTTGGGCTTGGACCACAGTTTTGGACTTGGACCTTTCAAGTCTGTTAAGGTCAGTGCCATATTGCTAGTCCAGTCTTATCTCTGATTTCCATAAGTGCAGGGTTAGGTCCTCAGCTGACACAGGTGTCATCATCATCATCATCATCATCATGGCTTGGCTTCGCGGACGAAGATTTGGGAAGGGCTTTGCCCACGCTTATTGCAAGCGCGTTGATGGCTGAAAAGGCCAATGCGGGATAGGCAAGACCGGTTGCAAAGAGCACACCGGAGGGTCTCCTTGGGTGGTATAGTCGAGGCACGGTTCTTTCTGCGCTGTCTTTTCTCCTCGAGCTTGATTCTACGCGTGCTCTCAAAGGAGACAGCAGCGTTATGTATGGTGTGTCTCCAAATCTCCCGATTGGAGGCCAGGGTGGACCACTGATGGTGGTCAATATGGCCTAGGCTGAGGTGTTGTTTCAGGGAGTCCTTATATCTCCTCTTTGGAGCTCTTCTCTTGCGGCAGCCGGTGGCAAGTTCACCATAGAACACGATCTTAGGGAGGCGGTGATCCGCCATCCTGGAGACGTGCCCTGCCCAACGCAGCTGCGTTTTCAGCAACATGGCCTCAATACTGGTGACGTCTGCCTGTTCAAGGACAGCAACATTAGTCACGTAGTCAGTCCAGTGGATGTTTAGGATTGTGCGGAGGCAGCGCTGATGGAAGCGTTCGAGGAGTCGCAGATGGTGGCGGTAGATGACCCATGATTCAGACCCGTACAGAAGAGTAGGCAGTACCACGGCTCTGTAGACACTGATCTTTGTACTTTTCTTCAGGTGTTTATTGCACCAGACTCTTTTATGGAGTTTTCCGAAAGCTCTGTTTGCCTTTGCTATTCTGTTGTCTATCTCTTTGTCGATCGTGGCATCTGAGGAGATGATGCTACCCAGATAGCTGAACTGCTGGACTGGCTGAAGCTCTGACTCGCCAATGGTGATGTGGGGATGATGGTAATCATCTTGTGGTGCTGGTTGGTAGAGAACTACTGTCTTCTTCAAGCTGACTTCCAGCCCAAAAAGCTCAGCCGCCTCTGCAAAGCAGGATGTTAAGCGCTGCAGAGCTGCTTCTGTGTGGGCAACAAGGGCGGCATCGTCAGCAAAAAGCAGCTCGCGGACAAGGTGATTCAGGGTCTTGGTGTGGGCCTTCAGTCGCCTTAGGTTGAAAAGGCTCCCATCGGTACGATATCGGATATAAATGCCGTCTTGTTCGTCGAGGTCTGCCGTGGCCCTTTGGAGCATCATGCTGAAGAAAATTGTGAATAAAGTTGGTGCGAGAACGCAACCTTGTTTCACACCATTGGCTATTGGGAAGGGCTCAGAGAGTGCATCGCCATATCTGACTTGGCCGCGCTGC